>OX411814.1:9983005-19983005 GCA_948253155.1 Leucoma salicis | reverse complement strand
CATTAGTCAATAGATTTTTTCTGAAAAATCTTTATAGTTGTTACTAGATTTCCTTTGTCTTATTGACATGGAAATTAAATCGTTAATATTCAATCTATCTTTTAAATATTTTAAATCGTGTATGCCTTCGCGTTCTTTTACAGCTTAAAAAAGTATTGATAATAGTTCAGTTATTTAAATAAGTGTCTCATTTTAAGCATCACAATAAACATTGGAAATAGAGTATTTTTACATACTTTATTATTATGCCAAAGTATAAAATATATTTACCAAAAATAAAGTAGGATACGTTATTATAAAGTATAGTTGGCAACCCTACTTCCATCACATCTCGACCGCTTTTAATCGCTTTGTTCCACTCATAAGCACTTGTTTTTGATAAAGTTGATTCACCGTAAGCCTTCTGTAACATTTTCAGTGACTCCGAACACGAAATTCCATTGGCGATGCAAAATTTAAGACAAACTCTTTGTTCGATGTTTTTGTCCATTATGAAATTCGCAATACATACTAGATATGATATACCTAAAAACAGCACTGTATTTAATATAAACAACAGATGCAACTCAAATTTCGCGCCAAAATGGATAACAGTTGTGCCAATCTAACAACAACAAAAAAAAACAAAAATTTGAATTTGTAACCATAAACAAATCATCCATTCCCAATACTTTCTTGACTGAATGTACGAGTATGTAATTTACTGCAGCTTTATGTTATGTGTGTATATTTAAAATTAACCGTAAGTATTAACCTTTAAAGCATGACGAAAAATACCACTGACAAAAGCCTGCCTACAAACCGGGCTTTAAAAACACTAAACGATGTCTGCGGTCACCGCATATGGCTGGAAAACAATTCATTATAATCGTCCTACCAAGTGATGGTTGTTCTGTGAAGTGGTACGCCGTGGTATGACTGCCATTGTACACTTCAAAGACAACCGACAATCGCATCTTTATTATTTGTGGCTGCAGATTTATTGTATATCGTTTCATTGGAATTCATACATTGATTTCCGTCTGATAAAAACAAATTCATTGTTTGTGTCATGCTGTGTGATTACTTCGTCAATGGTTATTGAAACCCTATCCAGAATAATTATTATTTATAGTGCTAAATATTTTATTTAATGAAATTAAAGTTGGTAGAGTCCCGGTAGTTTGGTGATTATGTAACACGGATTTCGGTTTACTGAATTTGGCTGGTATGGATCCATTGATGCCTCGGTGGTGCAGCGATAGTATGAGCCACTGCTGATCATGAGGTCTTGGGTTCGATCCCCGAGTCGGACAGCGTAATTGAACTTTTTCTTATAATGAAAAATTCTCAGTAGCAGCCCGGAGTTTGGAAATAAGCCCGATTGACGGCCATAGACTCGCTATCTACTACGCGGGACTTAAACATATTTGGCGAACTTATTTGGCGAACCGTGGGTGTGTAAAATGCTAACAAACCCACGGTTCGCCAAATAAGTTCTCCTACTCCTGCCTACTCCTCCGGGGATACAGGCGTGACACTATGTTTCTTTTATTTTTATTGATCCACCCATCCTAACATCTCTTTATAATATTATTAAAGATAAGAAAGGGTATGACTGCACAAACAAGAATGCTGATCACATGATTCGAAACACGTCTTACTAGCTTTTTTAATTGGGCTATGACTCACCGTTGGGTCTCATAGATTCAGTAGCATATTTCTGTACGCATAGTAGTGAAGGATTCGCTCTGGAACAACCGCGAAAGGGTGACGCGTTTCTATTTAATATTCCAAATGCGCCCTTTCAACAAACTGACTCCAGACTGAGTCTTTATACTAGTAAGTTTATAAACACACGAATAGGAATAACTATTATTAAAAGAAACACGCAACTATTATGGAAAGAGACAACGCAAAACTTCGTAAACGCTAAATCCATTGTATTGTCCATACACTATAAGAATAAATTTGTAGTACTCTTGGAATTTTGTTTTTAACTATTTCATAGTTCTATGACTAAACGTATTAAAGGTTTTAAAATTAATATTAATTATATAGTTCTTTTGTGTGAAATGTCATACCATAAACCTACTCATGTAACTGATAAACACATAAGTCTATGATGAATTAATTCCTAGCGGCGAAATATTGAAATTGGAACACGAACTTTTTTATTTTCAATCAGCTTTTACTATAATTACTCCAACGAGATCCATTATTTGTCATTCTCTATTACCAAAATATTACTTTTTAAAGTTCAAAGTGTACTCTTTCAGCCTTTGTTATTTTTTTATTTTTGTCTCGTCAGGTTTTTATCTTTATTTGGTCGCAATGGATTCAATTTCTTTTCTTCAATTAGTGGTATGATATGCCTTAAAACAAGATTTAACAGGATTGTAATTAAAAGAACAGAGAGAGAGTTCATAATCTGTGTACACTGCAATAAAAATCAATTTTAAATATTAGTTTATTTATCGGACCCAATCGATTTCTATGCATCAGTAATGAACATTAGCGAAATATCAAGAAACAAAACTGGAAACGTTAGCAACTCGGTGACCTTTGTCTATAATAAAACATACAAAACCTATAAAAATTTACTCCTAACCTAATACTACAAGATTTTGTTTTTCTAAGTGAAAACTTCTATATTATCTATAGGAAGGTTTGAATAGGGAGTAAATTAATGTAAGTCGTCATCGACATATCTGTTCCTTTCAGTATAACTTATTGCGCTGGGCCAGCTGTGAATGAAGAAATTAATAATTTTAAATAATAGTTTTTTTACGAATGAATGAATAATTTTGATTTACAAGTTTTAATTTAACATCAAACAATTAATTTGGATACCTATTCAACAATAACAACTGTTTGTTTAGAGTTTTAGGTTTTCACTTCTGTCGGCAGTCCTCATGGCTGCATTGAAATTTTTTTTTCGTTCATCTCTGTTTCCTGGTCCGTTCACTGGTGCGTTTACTGTACTTAGTATGACGCCGTATAATGTTAATTCTTAACCTTAAGAGTCCGTAAAAATTCGACATATATATATCTTCAAACGATTGCATTTAGATGCCCGTCATCACTTCTTTCTTGGAAGGCAAGAACAAAATTAGTAGAGTATATTCTGCTTCCTCAATAATAATTTACATTTTGATACCACAACAGGCCAGATGTTTAGTACTTTATTCTATTTTTAATTGCTATATTAATTCCTAAATGATGACACCATAGTCTATATTAGCTCTCCTATCAAGCAAGATAATTTGATAACAAGGATGTTGATATCATATAATAAATAGATAAGTAATCACAATCATCATATTTTATAGGTTTATGCCAAACTTTGTTGTTGTTGTTTAGTTGTTAGTATGATCTAGGTAAAGATGTACTAACATTTAAACGGAGCTACTGCCTGACAAGCTGATCTCCACCACCTAACAAAGGGGACATCTTGCGACGTGTTGACAGCCGGGACCGAATTAACGTACCTTTCGAAGCACAAAAGAGGCCAAGAGTTTACAAATAGGTGTAACGTTTGGTCACCCATCTGACTGCATCCATCCGACCAGGCGAAAGTTGCTTAACCTTGCCGATCATTCAAGTAACTAGTCTGCAATCGTTTTAATATTATTAATTAAAGAATCTTGATAATAATTGTTGAGTACTTGCATATATCCTTACTAATATTATAAACTAGCTGACCTGGCAAACTTCGTACCCCCTGAGAATCAATAAATTTTGTTTTAACTTATTAGCTGAATTAAATTTAGTGTGATTTTAAAGAAATAATTGCAACAAAATGTATGAAAAATAATTTTCACCATATTTTTTAAGTTTGTTGAAGTTATACTTCTTTAAAAGCGTTATGAAAAAATGATGAGAGTGAAATTTTAAGATGCGCGCGCATCACTGTAACACAAAATTAACAGGTATGCGCGCGCATCACTGTATATTTTTTTTAGAAAAATCCAAAATGCCCGCCACGTATGTTTTTTTTTAAATATGGGAGACTAAATTCTCGAATTATGTTATTTATGTCTTTAAGGATAATTTTCAAGCTTTTATTTAACTTGTCCCGGTCAAATTTTGCAAGTTAAATTTGACACATTTTCCGGTTTCCGATTGAGTTGAAATTTTCTACGCATATGTGTATTGCGTGACAATGTAATATTATGATGACATAGAGCTGATCTGATGATGGAGCTGTATGCTGATGGTGGCCATAGGAACTCTATAATGAAACGGCGCAACCTCATCGAGTTTGGACTCGTTTGATTCGTCTTGACGAGTACTTTGTCATCATATGGGGGAATAGTGCCTAATCGCCACGCTTGGTAGGCGGGTTGGCGATCGCAGTAGATGTTTTTAATACTCGAGGGAATGCTGCTGCCCATTCCCCCGGTATTCCCTCAGACGGATCTTACGACTCCCATGGGTGGAGAGGGGAGGGACAATTCTAAAGCCGGCCCCACACGGCACTAGATGATACCAGTCTTTAAATGATACCATAGATGATATCAGACCTTGGAGAAGGTGGTCATAGGAACTCCAATATAAGACGACATAACCCCATGGAGTTTGGGCTCGTATGATTCATCTTGACTAGTACTTTGTATCTAGATGGTATCCAGGGTCTGATGATGGAGCTAGAAGGTGGCCATAGGAACGCCAATATAAAATGACATAGCCCCATGGAGTTTGGGCTCGTATGATTCATCTTGACGAGTACTTGGTATTTAATGATAACATATCCGGGACTGATGATGGAGCTGGAAGATGGCCACAGTAACTCTGTAATGAAACAACGCAACCCTATCAAGTTTGGACTCGTTTGATTCGTCTTGACGAATGCTTTGTCTTTAGATGGTATCTAGGGTCTGATGATGGAGCTGGAAGGTGGCAATAGGCACTCTGCTATAAAATGTCGCAATCCATCCACTTTGTACCACGGTCCTGGTGATATCCAGGGCCTGATGATGATCAGTCCGCCACCCTAGCAGAAGCAGGCCCGAGATGGTGGCGATGGTGGTGTTCCGCAAGCGCCTCTCGAAGAGGGAGGGCTAGGCCCTCCAAACCAGACGGGCCTACAAGCACTGGAGGCCCAGACCTGCCTGGGGTGGAGGAAGAGGAAGTGGAGTTACGAATTTAATAATTACTTTATCTATTAATGATGCCGAAGAAGTATAACTTCTCACGCGCGTACATAAGTACACGCAACTAAATTTGGCACACATATAGTCCACAGTACAGAGAAAGATATAGTGTATATCACGGAAAACACGGGACTCCTGCGGGATGGTTATTTTTATGCCAGGGGGTTTTTATATATTTATTTTTTTATTGCATTTGGTGGCAGACGAGCCACGGCCCATCTGATGGTAAATGGTAACCGTCACTCATGGACTCAACTATACCCAGAGTATTGTCAAGCCGCTGCTCACCATTTCATTTTACTGATTTTAAATGAAAGTATAAACGGCTATCTTCCGCTACAGCCAAAACGCAGTGATGTGCTTCATGGCCGGTCACACGGGAGATGGTGGTACCAACCCGCTCGAGCCCGATACCAAGTGGGTATTCCCACTTGGTATCCAGCCCTACCACCAGTTACGTATACGGTGACATATTTTAGCAATGGTGTTATTATACACGATGATGTAGTATATTATCTCGATGTATTTTAGAGTAGAGGTTGCTAACTAAATACTCCTATAGTCCGGAGTACAGATAAAACATAGACAACTTTATGTTTATCCCGAAATATAGCAGAGTTCTTTTCGGATTTCTATTTTCGTGTATGTGTGTTGGACGTAATTAGATAGGAGGTGGCTCTGCAGCGGATATAACCTAGTTACCCAATATTTTAAAATAAGCAATGATGTATTAATGATACTTGTGTGCCTTGTTACAAAATACCAACGATATAACATAATATTTTAAAATTAAATACTCGAATGCGATAACAGGAAAAGCTTGCAAGTAGGTATAATAGATGCCTTCAGTGTGGCAGCTTTCTCTAGCCAGCCGGTCGCCCACAGCTGTGTTGTGCCCGTGCCAGCGTGAGACAAAGTCGGTTAATACCAACCGACTATGTCTCATGTCGAGCCAAAATCGAAATTCGATGTGTCATGTCGAGCCAAAATCTTGTCAATACAAGGTCAATACCGGTTACAACACATTGATATACGAGTATGATATTCAGTCGTTTTGGACACTAATATTTAGTCGTGTAAGTATGTGCTGCAATTAAATTAAGAATCGGTTGTAGGTATATTTTTGATAATCATTTTTCTATTAATATTGGCTTATTGTAAATATTTGTAAAAAATTAATGCCTAATCATTAAATTTTGTTCACATACAAACGTTATTAAGAGATGATTTGATTTCTCATTATAATTAAAACAGCATGCCACCAAATAGCATGATATTTTTATATACTTAAGTAAGTTACTTAATTTTATATCATTTGACATGGTTAGCCATATAAATTAACTTAAATTTTCAACACTGTGCAAATAACATGGCATGAAAATAGCATGAGAATGATAAATCACCCTCTAATTGAACATGGTTAGGGTACTCTTGCCATATTTAATTATTTATATTGCGTCAACCGAACACGGGCGTGCGCCATTTGTTTAACGCGTGTAGGCCCAAGTTTACATGAAGATATAAAGATTAACGGATGCTTCATTCGTAACTGCAGACTATACTGCGATAGTTTAAGCTCAAACGAAGAAACTCGCATAGTAACAATAAGTTTATCGACGGCAATAAAGCCCGGTTCAGTGAAGTAGGTACCGCAGGCAATTCCCACGGCATCACTCCTCACACCAAACCAATTAGATACACTAAGTCCATTCTAAGCTATACTTAGTGGCAGATTTATTGGAGCAAAAAATACATACTGGGTTCTTTCGATTATGTACGAGAACCATTTAGATTTATTTTTAAATCGATTTTTGCTTTAACATAATATATCCCTTCGCTTTTATAAAAAACATAAACTTATATGTGGGCTGACTGCATAGTGTGAATTAATTTTTAGAACCTAAAGAATAAAATTATACGTGAATATTCTTCTTCTGCTCGCATCTTTTTCTACGTGTACTTACTTTAAAAGTTGAGTTCATAAAGAAATTAATAAATATAGGTATTATAATTATGTAGACAATTAAATTAATAATAATAATATTAGTATATAATTCTACATCATTTAAATAAAAATAATATAATTAAACAAACTATAAAATGCGAAACGAATACTTTTGTTTGATTGATATATCCAAAGATGCTCTTGGTGGAGTGGACACACAAGAAAAATAAACAATAATCTCAGGAGATTATTGTTTATTTTTTAAATATACACGTACAGGTACGTGTATATTTTTTGAATAATACGTGAGTGACAAACAAGCATACAGCCCACCTGATAATAAGCGATTACCGTATCATAAAGACGCTAGCAACACCAGAGGCACAAATCGCGCATCGGCAACTCTAAAGAAAAGGTAGGTAAGTATAAGATATGGAAAAAAAAAATGGATTACGATAACCTAGCTTGTTTGCCACCCGCGTAGTATAAAAAAGAAAAAAAAATAACAAGTTTAAAACACCCATAACCTGGCACGTGATTTGAATAAAATAGTTTTTCGTTTGTACATATTGTAAACAAAACTGAGGACATTGACTGTCATGCTATATGAATGTTCGCAAACTCTGCAAGCTAAAGTTAACTTACAACCATTTTTTATTTTCTTTGAAAAAGATATTAATAGGTTAAAGAAAACATAAAAACGGTGCTATTTCAATTTATTGTCAGATAAATCTATAATTATTGTTTAATTTAGTTCGGATTTTCACACTTTGGAATACCGTTTAGTTGTGTTTTGATCACTTTCTTTTGGTTCAGAGTATACGTATACCTTTGTAAAGATGCCGTCACGTAGAGAGGACAACTCACAGGAAAGGCATGGTACACCTTTGTTTTTTAAGCGACACAAAATTACTATTTCAAAAAAAAATCTATAAAGATTTTTACAAATAAAACTTCATTTTAAATAAAATATAAGGACTTATTGTTATTTGTAGATTATAAAGGTGCATCAATAACACAATATACAGATACCAATTATCTAGAATTAGTTTTTAAACTCAACAAGACAGAAATCAATTAATTTGTTAACGTTATAACGTTTATTGGTTGGTTAAATTGGTATTACTAATAAATATTCTGCTATATAGAATCCGTTAAAATGTGGAGGATCAGACTTTCTACACTTTATATGTATTATACTGCACCTATTTTGTTACGTTTTAAAAATGATTTTTTCCTAACTTTTGATGAACATGTTGTTTTTCTCTTGTTATTGAAATAATTGTACCGAATATCTATTTCGTATTGTGTTACTATTTATTATACTAAGTTTGTAATTGTTTTGTTTTGTACCTATAATATTAATGGTCTAGTGATATGCAGATTTGGGCATAAACTCCGAATGTTCCTTCCTACGCCGGACATAATTTTCATTTAAATGAAATGGGGAAATGTAACGCTAATTATTACCTAATTTGCTTGGTATAAAAGCATGAGACTATAAAAAAAATTACATCATGAAACTCCCTTAATTACATACACAATGATTCTATACTGAGAAACCTGTCTTGAAGTAGACAATTCAACAGCCAATACAAGATAATGAAAACTCTCAAAAACTTATAACTTAACGAAAATATGTGATCCTGATCAAACACCATTATCAGAATTCACATCCGTGTGACTTAATAGAAATAACAAAGTTAAATATAATTTAAGTACAAGAGTAAGTAAACGAGAAAGTTCTTGGTATCGCGCGTGTTGCTACCAAACCGTCTATTTGCACAGCTAAATAAACTAAACGTTATCGGTAACCAGTATAAGTAGAAACCTTCCCACTTAAGGACATTAATAAAGTTGTAAACAGTAATTGGGAATTCGATGACGGCTCTCGGTAGAATGGTGGCCGTGTTGAGATGACGATATATCGTTCATGTATACGTGAAGGAAACCAAACAATGGTTAATAGCGGTCCCGCGTCAAACTGGCACAGTTGTTTCGTTCAATTACACTTGCGCTAACAAACTGCATCTATTTGGACGTTGTTTTATTATATTTAATATTATTCTGACCATACCGAACTACGAGAATACAAAGTTATGTATGTATCAATCACTAGCTGTGCTCCGCGGTTTCACTCGCCATTTAATTCTAATTATCTTAGCGTAAAGTTAAATAGCTTATAGCTTTTCTTAAGCACGAATATAGGCTATTGGCTATATATTGGCTATATTGGGCTATTAAATGTTAAAACATCCATCCATCATCCATCCATCCATCAGCCTTTCATCATCCACTGCTGGACATAGGCCTCCCAAAGAGAACGCCACAGCGAACGGTGTGCCGCTTGCATCCAACGAATGCCTGCGACCTTGACCAGGTCATCGGTCCACCTGGTGGGAGGCCGTCCTACGCTAGGCTGTCCGATACGTGGTCGCCACTCGAGAACCTTTCTTCCCCAACGGTTGTCGGTTCGTCGCGATGTGGCCTGTCCATTGCCACTTCAGCATGCTGACCCGGCGGGCTATGTCGGTTACTCCCGTTCTCCTACGGATTTTCGTATTACGGATCTTATCCTGAAATCCTACATTTAATACAACATTGAAATAAATAAATTCTTCAGCTTATTATATTAGAATAGAAATTAGTGTGCGGCACTTGGCACATGGCAGTGTAGCATTTTCCATTATTCTCTGTCCAATACCAACATCTACACTTGTAATAATTATTCACCTTTAATTTAATTGGTCTGTCTGTTATCTTTATGGTCTTCAGTGTATTTGTTTAAGCTATGACGCTTCTTATGTTTCATTTCCAGGTCTCTTTAAATGATCTTGTTTTGCTGTGTAGTGTTTCTAGTGGTAGAACCTTATTTATCCCAGCATGATACCCATCCTTATCCTCTCTTTGTTAGCCTAACTATCTTCTCTTTATTATTCTTCATATCCTATCTTTATTATTCTTGGATGAGGATTCAGTCAGGATGGAAGGTACACCACTGATGTAGAGAGAAGAGTGAATACGGGAAATAGAGTGACCGGAGCATTCGGAAAACTTGTCGGCAGTCATCACCTCAGCCAGAGGGCACGTGTCGCAATACACAACGCAGTGCTTGTCCCAACGTTATTATATGGAAGCGAGAGTTGGGTATGCAAAAAGGAGCATGAGAGTAAAATCAATGCGGTCGAAATGCGATCTCTGCGGAGAATCTGTGGCGTGAGGCTGACTGACCGCATTCGTAACGACGACGTAAGCGAGCGTAGGTATGAAATGGAGTATTGGTGTAAAGATGCGAAAGGGAATGCTCCGATGATTCGGACACGTGGAAAGAATGCCGCACGAGCGACTGCTTAAGAATATATACAATGCGAAAGTGGAAGGATGTAGGTACAGGGGGAGACCGAGACTCACCTACCTAGAGCAAATCGGTCACGTATTGAAGGAAGGTGGAGTCAGGAGTCTCCGAAACCGGCAAGCGTGTATGAAGAGAGTTATGAATGTTGAGGAAGCGAGAGATGTAAGCAAGAATAGAGCCTCTTTGCACTTTCTTCTCTCTGCCTACCCCGCAAGGAAAATGGCGTGATGATAAGTTAAGAGGACAGTAAGGATAATAAGGAATTATCCTTACTGTCCTCTCCTTAGTATCTTCTCCTTGTTATCCGTCCTCTCCGCGTCTTATACCTTTCCTTGGAGTTGACGATGCTCAAGTAATACCTCTGGTGTTGCTGGCATCTAAAGGCTGCGGTAACCACTTACCATCAGGTAGGCCGTATGCTTGTTTGACACCCACGTAGTATGAAAAAAATGTATGTATTCTGTAAGCATATTTCCGTAATCCAAAATTTAAAATGGTTACTATCACTGGTTACTTCTAAAAAGAATTTTCGTCTGTACTTCATCTATTTACTCATGTGTGTGTACAATAAAGAATTAAATAAATAAAGAATTGTTAACACCCAAGTAGCACAATGCAGTAATTTTTTCTCAAATATCTTAAATGTACAGACGTAGCTCTGTTACAGCTTTATATTTATATTGTTACTGATCGTCTGAGGTTAATAAAAAAGCTCATAACGATAGAGACACGATGTTTAAATTATAATTGAAAATCGAAAATATCACCAATATTCAAAACAATATTACAGAGTGTGTGAATTTTTCATTTAATTTCTAATATTTAGTAAAATAAAACAATAGAAAGTTATAAGATCATTGCCTCTTCAAAGATTGGACGATTATTTTAGTAAATTAGCAGTGCCGTTAGCATCTATTTGATTTCTATTTTGGTTATATTTTATGTATATCAGTTTTTAATAAAAGCTTTCATAATTACTTTTTGCCCAATGTTTATATGCGACAAAACACAAAGATCTAAACTTCTCAAATAATCCTTTATTAATATGTACTACATATATTAAATAACTTCAGATACCATTATACATATTGATACATGGGTTGAAAAGCCTAAAAGCTCCTTAAAAGCTAAAGAAGAAAATTTGCTTTTTGCAATGAATAGGGAAAACACTATAACAGATAGTAACCAATTAAAATTTTGGATTACGGAAATATGCTAACAGGGGTGGGTATCAAACAAACATACGGCCTACCTGATGGTAAGTGGTTACCGCAGCCTTTAGATGCCAGCAACACCAGAGGTATTATTTTTAGAATTTTTGTCTGCAAAAACTAATAAACGTATTTTTATGGAACTTGGATTTTATTTGATAGCACTTGATTAGACTTAAAAACTGGTATACGTTTTGTTTGTCCCACTACTATATCATGAATCCGAGATTTATCCTAAAAACTAGTTTTTACCTTCTTATTTTTTTTTTTAGGTGGGCAAATATGTATCTACCGCACACTCCGCTGCCCGGGGAGACATCGGGGTAGTGTGGGGCTTTCACCCACTAAAAACCCACCGTGCACCGTCACCCGCCCATACTCGGCGGACCACTGGTACCGCGTATATTCACTTCAGTGGTCCGCGCGACGGCTAGACCTGTTGGGCTTCCTCTCTGAGCGACGTCCCCACGCACCTGGGGCGTCGCACCTTCGCAGTAGGCTCTACGCGGGCGGAGGACAATCCCCGGTCCAACCGCCCGCAGCCTCGGCTAGGGCGGAATTAGGCGCAGATATTCGCGCCCACGCCACCCCGCGCGCCGGCGGCGAGTCAGGCCCAGAGGAGAAATCAGCCTCCCTGGCCCTCTCCACCACCTCCTTCCGCAAGATGACATTCTCGCAGAAGATGGCGACCGCGGTCCAGTACCTATCACCGCCGACCATCGATCGAACGACAGCCGGCAGCGACAGGTCCTCTCCGATGACTGCAGCGAGATCCCGGCGCTGCTCAGCCCAGGCCGGGCACCACTCGAGCGTGTGCTGCGCTGAGTCCTCGCTGCAGTCGCAGTGGTGGCAGCAGGGAGTCTCCTCCCTCGTAGCGACTGTGTACAGGTACTTGCCGAAGCAACCATGCCCCGACAGCACCTGCACCAGCCGGAAGGTGAGGACCCCATGCCGCCGAGCCACCCATTCCTCTAAAATCGGCTGGAGCGCCCCTACGGTCCGAAGACCGGCCCGAGGCGTTTCCAGCCGAACCCTACAACGGGCGATGATGGCGCAGCGAGCGTTGCTTCGCCATGCGCGGATTTGACTAGGCGGGAGGCAAGTGCCTCCCACACGCGCTGCTCACGCCCGCCGATAAACTTCGGCGAGCACCTCCGCCTCCAGGTCCCACAGGGGGGTCCCGGCCAATGCGCATGCGGCCTCGCACGACACCGTGCGGTAGCCGCGGATTGCTCTGACCACCACGACTCTGCGGTCTCCACAGAAGAGCCCTAATGCGGGCGGTCAGAGACTCCGCCCACACGGGTGCGCCGTAAAGCGCCATCGAACGGACCACCCCCTCGTACAGCTTTCGGCACGTGATGCTGGGTTCACCCAGGTTCGGTAAAAGACGCCCACGGGCGGACGCCGTGCCGACGAGTCTCGGTGCGAGCTGGCGGAAGTGCTCGTCGAAATGCCACCGCCCGTCGAGAACCAGGCCCGTATATTGACTTTATCTGACTTGTTGAGGGCCACATTAAGCCCCAGCGCCTCGATACATCTGACCACCTCCGCGGTACCCGAGGTGGCCAGCTACGCCACCTCCTCGAAGTTCCCTCCCCGGGCCGTGACAAGGGTATCATCGGCGTAACAAATTACGCCCAGCCCGGGGGGAAGCCGGCCACATAGGACCCAGTCGTACCCGATGTCCCACAGGAGCGACCCCAGGACAGATCCCTGTGGGACACCGCACGACATAGCCCTCCTCACAGTCCTCACGTCCTCACGTCCCCTTCCCGTTTACGAAGAGGACGCTGCGACCTTCGAGGTAGTCTGCCACCAGCCGCCTCAGGTAGGCGGGCACCCCGTGGAATCGGAGTGCCTCCCTGATGCAGCCGAATGGCAGACTGTTAAATGCGTTGGCGATGTCCAACGACACCGCCAACAAGCTACTAGTTTTTACCTAACCAAACCGAGTTCTGTACAAGTGAAAACGAAATAATTAGTAAGTTTTGCGTTTATTAACGTTTATTAATTCCAAACGGAGTTTTATTTGGTGTGTCAAACAACGAATGTTATGAGTTTGTTACGTAACGCCTTGTGACGTACTTTTATTATGTTTAATTACCGTGGTATACCTTCATAATATTTGTTCATAGCACATAATATTAATGACATTGTGGCTTATTAATACGTAACACGAACGTTGTGTTCGTTGATTCCTTCCACAGAATATGTGTCTTTATATATATCAATATTATTTTGTTAGTATAAGTATAAACATATCCCCACGCATACATTTTTCCTTCATTGTCATCACATTCATGGACGGGCCTCGCGGCTTCGTCGGTAGCGCAACCGACTTCCGTGCACGAGGTCGTGGGTTCGATTCCCACTCATGACAATTATTTGTGTGATGAACACAGATATTTGTACTGTGTCTGGGTGTTTTCTATCTATTATATGTATGTATTTACCAAAAAAAAAGTAGTATATGTATTATATCCGTAATCTCGTACCCATAGCACAAGCGTCAAGCTTAGTTTGGGACCAGAGAACGTTGTGTGAAAAATGTCCGTGAATATTTATTTATTTATTGTTTATACACCTAAGTAAGGAAGAGTAATTTGATAAGCTTTAAGAAATTGTGAGATTCTTACGCATCTTTCGAGGATCTAAAATTTCTTAATTTTCTTATGCATCCTTGGAGGATTGAAATTAAGTTAGAGAATATAAATTTTGGACAATAGGATTGAATAGAATTAATATTTTCTTCAAAGTGATCCTGCACATACGCGTACCTAATGTGTATGTACAAATCGTATACTTATTTACATACCTACTACTAACTACCCACTTGTCATTTTTATAGGCAATACAACATCGTTCGTTCTATATATTATTATTCTTCTCGTATACCTATATGTACTAATGGTGCAATTATATTTAAATTCAATGCGTGCTTTGCAACGATCTCATACGAAATTCACATAAGATAGTATTACGCAAATTAAATATTTTAAAAAACATAGAAGCCACTTTTACTTTTAATCGATCAGTATTCAGAAAGTTAAACTTTCCCTCGTTCGTGCGATGACAGAGTCAACACGGAAATCTATGTTTGATAAACAAGCTTTCGTTTAGGTGTATACAACCATTAATCGATCTATTGAACAACGTTAATTTAATTACAGGAGCCTGCGAAAACATCTAGCTGCTGAATATAGTCGGAACCACCGCTATTGTAGGACAGCTTGCAAGTATGAAAAATTAATGCTACATTATGTAAGAGTAGGGACAGTATTTTTGATGATATTATAGATGTAGCTATCAGAGATGTCCAGTAGGTAGGTACAACTACATACCTATAGTTAAAAATTAAAGTTTATATAATTAATTTCTTATCATAGCAAAATGAAAAAAAAATAATCAAACAAATTAATATTTAAGGCACGTGGTAGATAGTTTACCTGATACTGACGCGGTTGATGTTTCAAATACTATACATTTATTATACCAGGCAGGGGTATGTATAGTACCACCGAAGGAATGTAACATAGTTCCAGTGGCCCGCCAATAAAGGCGCAGAGACGGCACACGGCGAGTTTCTTTAGTGGGTGCAGGCCCCACACTACCCTGTTCGTTGCCCCGAACGACGGGGTGTGCGGTTAGGAACATTTTTTCCCGCCTAAACAAAAAAAAATAGGGGTATGTATAGTAGGTATATCATTACATGGAAGACTTGGATGGACTTCACTTAGTGTAGGATTTAGCATTTTCCCATAAAGAAAGCCTATTGCCCTGCAACATGCTTCACAAAAATACTGTGAATACACAGCATGTATAATCATATAGAACAGCCTGTATAATCAACTTTGTCTCCAAAACATTAGAAATTATATTTATAAATAAGTCATTTAAAAATATAAAAAACAAACAGGCTGTAATTCTCAGAGAAACGAACAATAATAATAAATAAACAATAGCAACTGTTAAAGTCAACGAAACACGTTGGAGAGTGGCGCCCGCGCCACCAAGCTTCTAAACTTACGAGTGCTCACAACAACTAAGTGGCTGACACACAGACACACACAAGGGAACAGTCGTGCTCGCCCGCGGCGTCGTAAGCGCAGCCTGGGACACAGGTTTACTCAATGAACTGTACGCCAAAAGACTGGCGACACTCGATAAGCAATATCGATAGAACAAAATACTTATTCATATTAAATTTCTCAAAATCCTAGCCTATCACAGATATTATCAAAAATAACTACTTATTTTCAACAACCAAACCCATAAAGCATTCCCTGTAAATAAGTTTAGGTATTTTAAAATGTGGCAAGACCAAAGAATTTATTTAACAATCACTACAATGTCACTCACTTTTTTATATTTCCTTAACGTGCGTCATCGACGAGAATATGTTTTTTTCTATTTACGTCTACATTTGCTTTACCTATTTATAGTATACATAGTATATCTATTTATTATGTATATTAATCATTTATAAAACAAAATTTGAATCATTTTTAGTCATTTCATAAAAAGTTAAAGATAGGAAGATAAAGATAATGTTTATTTAGACAATATAATTTTAACATAATTATCCTATATTTACTGTGATAGCCACACTAGGCACAGCCTGTATCGTGACTATCAAAGATCTTAATTATAATTCATATTAAAATACATGTATAAATTGAAATGTGTTGAAATTGACTAAGTGTTGTATATGATTGCGCATGCGTGTGTGTGTGTGTGTGTGTGTGTGTGTGTTGTGTGTGTGTGTGTTTGTGTGTGTGTGGGTATGTGTTTGCGTGTGTGTACGCGTGTGTATAGGTAGCGGAATTTTTAGAAGAAGAGATAGATATCTAGAGAGTTCTATCAAACAATAATTTGAAAGAGTTGTTCTATTTCTTGGTAATTTAACTTGGTGATGAAGATTTTAACTATAATTTGAGCTTCACGCGTAGTGCTATGCTTGAGATCAGGATTTTTAACTTATTTAGATTTTTTACTTTCTATTTTATTGTATAAATAGGGAACATATATTTTTGAAATCGCATTGCAAAAGTAGTTTTGCATTTTGTCATATTGATCTTAAATACTCTTCTATTAAATATAATGTTGTAATCAGGAGATTTCAGGACCAATTTATGCATATGGGTGATCGCGTTTAATACATACAGTTGCCTTATACTTAAAAGACCAGCAGATTTATAGAGTTCAACAGTTGGATATGTTATAGATTTTTTAAACATTATTTTAAGTATTGACCTCTGGGTTCTCTCCAGTTGTATTAAGTGTGATGTTGCTGTAACTCCCCAAACACTTAAACAGAATGAAAGGATTGATTGGCAAAGTGCGATGTACACGGTTTTCAGAAGTTCGATACAAGCAACCTCTCCGAGTTCATTACATAGATGAGCTTTCTGCATCTAGTCAATGAACATATAGCCGAGCTATATGTTCATTGAATGTTAGATTTTTTAAAGTTTGCTATAATCATTTTCTACTGGAAAATATCTATATATTTAAAGATTTTTACCGATATGTCACATAAACGTGTGACAACACTATCCGAAAGGAGTAGACGATAAGTAGGCGAGATCGTTGCATCAACTAGCGGTGCAATTTCCTGTCTCTCTCACGCGCTGCACCTCAATCAGGCGGTATGTCCTATCTCTTTCACACCCTCGAACAAAGCCTATTTCATTGAAAGTTCATAATATTTCTGGCGTTATCAGACTGCTAACTAATATATCGATGTCCTTCAATAGGATATTTATAAATAGGTAAATTTGCTTTTAATAATAAGTAGTTCCACAGACTAATTTATTGCTCTAGCAATGGCAACTGCAACGGGAGGTCTCGATTTATATTTTTTATCTAAAACCTGTATCTTGGCTCCTATTCATAAATATAGGTGTGATAAGTATCAGGCTAGTCCGCGCACGGTAAAGAGGAGCGGGGCGATGGGTGGTCGACGCGAAATTCGGCAGAGCGCTGCCCTCGGGACCGGTTCTGAGAAGGTAGAGCGCGTCGGCGGCGGCGGCTATTGTGTCTGCCCTCTGCCACACGCGCCGCTTCATTATGCTCCCTGTACACCTCCCCCTCTCTTCCTACCCGATCGTACTTGATGCTGGTCAAGTCATCAATACAACCAGGCGCTTATTTGAGGCACATATTAGGATGCAATTAACAAAACTTATCTAAACTAAATAAGCAGAAAATAGTGAGTTTATGGTAATTGTATATCAAAAACAAATAACATGCTATGGCATGAAGCCTTGATAATTTAGGTATTACAAGATACTAAAATATCTAATAATACAGCTAACTATAATTCATAACATATAATTTGATAACGATATACAAGATGCCACCGTGATCCTAAGAAAACCAACCTTCGTCAAAGCCTTACAGGTGATGAAAAAAACAACACGATAAAATAAAATGCATTTCAAGCGATAAACAGGGCCTTACCGCACTAATATTTTACAATAGAACTATAATATCGTCCGCCTGATCTTTTTTTTTTAGAAACGCTCCATATTTCTTTCTCACAGTCATTGTCAATAAGAGCTAAGCGGAGGTAGAGACAAATACGAATCTCGTATTCGTAACGTAAAGAACGTCCATACTTTTGTTTCCTTTCAACACTCAAACAAAATAAAGTTAAATAAACTCTAGCACAGTTGCTTAAACGCACCGCCTTTTTTATTTAAAATTCTAATTTCAAATTGATGTAATGTTTTTTTGAATCTTTTAATTAGTAATATTCAAAGAGGTAATATTGTTGTTGTATCTGCAGTATTCTGGAGTGTATTTTTTCATCATCGTGTAGACTATGTTCGTCAATGGAATTCTTCATTAACCTTATACCTATTACTAATAATTTTCAGTATATTAAGAAATTCACTGGAGCATGGGACAGGATTTCAACCGCTCGCCATGACGTCCTGCCAAAAAATCCATATAGTATAATGCATTGGACATAGACTGTCACTTTTTTAAGTCGAAATTGTATATTAAATAACCAATATTTACTATTTGGATCTTATAGAGAAGCGCATTGCTGTCTTTTTTAGATTATTCTACTCTTTGCATTGCTGTTGGGTTATATGAGATTGCATTAAACTTAATTAAGTTTTAAAAAAAGAAATTCTCAGGATGTCTCCAAACAAATGAGGCGATAACTTTCGGTTCGGTTTGACATCATCTAGTTTTTGAAAATGCAAACTTTTCCAACCCCTTTACATCTCCCTACCCGGCATGATGCACCTTCTGTTTGGAAACTCGTGGTCTCAAACTTTACAAATACCTACATAATTACCTTATAACAGTGATGTATACCAACTTAAAGAGGATCTGGTCGTGGTGTTAGTATGGCAAATATAATATCGAGATATTTACTAGTGCAGATCACGCCAAGAACGTAGACCCCTCAATATACAATTAGACATTGTCAATCTCAAAGGAAATTGGCAATTGACCTTTTGCTTGATCTTTAAAGTGAAGCTACTCTGGTATTTATTAGATGTGGTAATAGCTGTTAGAGTATAACACATCTAGATTGTCTTGTTAGAGTAACTATGTCTGGCTGGTATTGATCAATCATAGTCCACATCATCAACAGCATCACGGCCACTCTTCACTTTAAAAAAAGAAAATACCTGCTCTAAGGAAAATCCTTGTATCGCGGGGGACTTTACAAACATACAATTTCAAGGACACAAAGTATACCCAAACTCAGAAGAACCATTTGTGGATGTCACATGGACGGGAGGCCGGTATCTAAGCCACTCCGCCATCTGTGCACCCCTGCACCACCACAACCCCATGTGAGTAGGCAGTTCCTAAAACTAGTTTCATTTTTCTTGTATATAAAATCTAGATTACGTAGGTACCTATCATATTTATTTTATTACTATACTTACTAAGTTATAAGCACTAAGACAGATATGGCCGACCACTGAAGTAATGTCACACATTTCCAGTTTTCTGCCATATACGGGCGGAGATATGCCAGTACAGGCGGCAATATGGCACACGGCGGTTTTATTGAGTGGCTGAGAGCCTCTCAATAAAACCGCAAAATAAAAGGAGAGATATGGCCGAAGGGTTGGTGGCATTATCTATTATACTTGCTCGTAAATATGAAATAAATTAGGACAGCGTCTAAAAGAATGACGTTATATACGGAAGACCTATATTCAACTAAATAATTACCTAAATAACTAGATTATAGACAAAGGATATAATAGACACGTTCTCAGAGTATGCAGTGTCGAGATAGCAATTCTTTGACATAATAACCGGAATAATTTTAGTAGATAACTATGATTATAGCATTGTAGACTAAAAATGCACTACCTGTTTTAGCCGGATAACTACAAAAGGAATTGCAGTTATGCTTATATTTTGTTTAAAATGTATTAGAATGTGTAACATTAGCGTATATAACGTGATTAATGAACGTTTTTTTACGCAAATACAAAAAACAAGCTTACGTACCGATGATGTTGTTCTTGTTTACGGTTGGCTACCATATTGTTGAGACTCCTGTGAATTGAATCCAAACAAAACGCACACACACGAAACAGAAAAAAAAATTATACATGATTGTGTCTCGCTCACTCTTGCTATGACCTAATATGTGGATTCTTTTCATGAAGAAAATTAGTGGTATAAAGTATTAAAATAGTAGCGAGTCTATTATATTATCTGTCTACGACCTAAATACTCGATAGGAAGATATAAAGACAATGTTGTTTCTTAAAATGTATGTACACTAATTGAGATTAATTTTTAGTCTCACGGTAGCGTCAACCTACTTCTGTTATATATATTATATCATACTTGCCATTGTAGCGAAATGAAATGAAAACGAAAAATGCAAAACCGCTTTGTTATTATTACGTCACGATTCACAGAATGTGATGTTAGCACTCTACTTGCCTAATTGAGAGATATCAATTAGATAATATTGATGCTTGTTTTAATATATTAAGGTTAAGTATTTTTAAATATTATGTAAATATTGTTTAATAATGTAAATAGATATTAATATTTCATTATTTATTATCTTACTAGTATTTAAATAATAAATTTCACATTTAGGTTTAAGATTTTTTCATTTAATTAGGATAGCTTTAATAGGGTCATTCTTCGAAACCGAGGTTTTTTGACTCATTGGTATTGCTCAATTTTTTTTTAAATTTAGGTTGATAGTGGTATATCTAGTTCATCCTGGTCTACACATATTACAACATATATCAAAGGCACTGATTTCTACCCAGTAGTTCAGGATTAAAACTACGCAGATTAATTGATGAACCAGATTAATGATGATCAAGGCAGAAGAATGAGATTATGAATGATCGGTGCTCCGTGCGTCGTTCCATACCCATGCACATGCAATGATAATGTAGAACCTTTACAGCCATTAGTATGGGAGTGGCACCTATGTGGATACCTTGTCTTCGTTTAACTCACTCACCCCACTAAAGAAACCCGCCGTGTGCCGTCTCACCGCCTTTATTGGCGGGCCACTGGAACTATGTTACATTCCTTCGGTGGTCCGCCGGCGGCTTACCCTTTCGGGTACCCTCTACTGACTCTCTTTCATACCTACTCGCTCTCTTACGTCGTCATTACGAATGCGGTCAGTCAGCCTCACTCCGCAGATTCTTCGCAGAGATAGCATTTCGACCGCATTGATTTTACTCTCATACTCCTTTTTGCATATCCAACTTTCGCTTTCATATAGCAACGTTGGGACAAGCACTGCCTTGTGTATTGCAACCCAGGCTTCTTCAGGCTGAGGTGGTGGCTGCCGAGAAGTTGTCCCAATGCTCCGTTCACTCTATTTCCCGCATTCACTTTCTCTATATCAGTGGTGTATCTTCCGTCCCGAATGAATCCACATCGAAGATATACAAATTAATCCACTTGTTCTAGCACACTATTGCCAACCGATACTACTGACATCTGTTCTGGCTTCATTTCTACGCTTTTTCTTCCCCTGGGGACCTGGCGCTTTTGAAATTTGTAGTCTACATGTAATCAAAATGCTGGCTTGTAACTCTTGGTCTTGCATGGTATATGAGAATCCTGTTCTCTGTCTAGAGGCTAGAATGTTGACTCGATAATATTGTTTAGAAAAACTATTGGTTCAGCCTGCAATAAAATTTTAGATATATTGTTTTTTTCTATAGTAATATAACTTATATTTCTTTCTCCATCTTTTTCTTTCATTTAGTTTATTGATAGTTGTTTTTTTTCTTTTTTCTGCGTATGTAAGTCTTGTCGAAATTTTTCTTGTTTTCCTTCCATAATTTCTCATTATTTTAGATTTTTTTATATATCTTTTTCTCCGCGAGTCTTGTCTTTACTAGCCTTTCTTCTTATGCGTGTTTCTTTGGATTTGCTCTTTTTAAAATAGCAAAATTGAAAGAAGTAACAAGAACCTAATTAGTACGTTATCTTCAAATTTATCTGGCCTTACGGGCCAGATAAATCCAGATTAATGCTCTCCAGATAAATTAGAAATTTGAAGTTAAGTAAGCCTAGCTTCGTTATTTATTGAAATTTGAAATAAAAGATATAATTACCATGAATACATATCAATATTATAGACCCTGGTTAGTTTCTAAAAACTAAGTAAAATCCATATGATTATTCTATTGAAGTCAGATTAATTATGTAACTTACGTGACAAACACCAGATGACAACTTTTGATCGTAACTTTTCACCAAATTAAACCATGTTTTGGAGCAATTCGTTTAACAGGGCGATACTAACTGACGCGGTCAATCACGGGTCGATATTATTTTATAAAATTCGTTATGTTAAGATCAAAAAAACGGCTGATGAAATTGCGCCAGCTGAATTATTATTTTAGTGGAGGACATTTTTAAAAATAGTGTAATTACGAAAATGTACAATTATTTTAAATTTAAATAATATAATATCAAGTAAAAAGTATTTGAATATCGATGAAACTTACTTATGCCAGAATATTGCCGCAATTATATTACCAAAAATTAATAATGCTACAAAAATTGGGGATGGGACATACCAGATTAGTTAGTTTTGACTGTTGTCAGCTAACTTAATTTCTTACTGTTTTAATTAACGATAATTCGGTATAGAGGCCTCGATAGACATCATAATTTACTACAAAACCTGAAAACGATATCTAAATTGGAGATTATTTTCATATGTTCTTCAGCAAAAAACACTCTAAAATTGATATTTCAATTATTTTTTTAATGACGATTTAAATCTATTAATTAATAATGACTCTTCAGTTTCAACAACACGGCATGACACTACTATTGATGGTGTATTCACAAGATACTTATCTACAGTTTCAACGAGACCATTTATATCATATTTTAGCTACCACAAACCTCTTGTTACTCACGTGCCTATTCAGTCACTACAAGAAGAATCTACGAATGTAAAATAGTTTATTTCAAATATTTATTAATATATTTGATTCATTGCCTTAATGATAAATGATTGTATATTTTTACTGTGTTGTCATATTTTTACGTTAGTAAAACCTTTTTTATTTAAATAAAATCTTTTTGATTAATTTTAATATTTATCGTGAATCACTACTGCATTTTAGTTATTTTTTTTCCATACGCCAAAGAAGTATAACTTCTAACGCGTGTACATAAGTACACACATTTTATTTTTTTCTTATTTAATGTAGCTGTTAATGTACACAAAGCTTGTAATCTTTTAATTGTGTTTCCAATAAAGTTATCTTATCTTATCTAATAGCATTAAAAAAATATATCTATGATGATTTATTGAGGATAAATCAAAATAAAGACAAGCATAGACTATTTTTTTTACTTATTAGTTCATACCTTCATTCATTTAACTTTACATTGCGTAAGCCTCTATATCTAATTAAATTTAAAAGTAATGAGCAGTGATAGCCTAGCGGTAAAACCAAGGACTGCAAAGACAATGGCATTGAGTTCGATCCTCAGTCGTAAAAAAAACTGCATGCCTGAGATATTCTTGACGGCTTTCATAAACGGTCTGCCAACGCACTGGACCAGAATGGTAGATTGCGGCCTAAATCCTCTTAAGAGAAGATACGTGTCCAATAGTGAAACCATAATGTGTTTAAAAAAAAGAAAAGGATGCTTGGTTATTTTCATTGCGCATATTTTCATTTTCATAGACCATTGCAAGCCATCGAGAAAATCTCGGAGAGAGGGTAGAGAAAGAAGGAATAGAGGGTTCCTCACGATGTTAGCCTTCACCAAGCACATAATTGTTAATATATAAACACATAGGATCTAAGAGGCTTTGCCCACCTTGGTATCAACACCATATAGCGCGGAATAACTATCCGAATAAGATCCTTAAATTTTTGTTTTATTTCTTAGTGTCTTGCTTGATCTGTCTGAATTTTCTAATCTACAAATATGTTTCTAGTTTTAACGAATTCCTAGTATATTGCAACTCATACACCCAATAATAAGTTTCTAAAGCGCGTAGGATCTAACAGATTGGGAAAGCTCGGAAAAACCAATCTGGACGTGGAAGGCAAAAGCAAGTCCGGTTGTTACATCGCCAATCTAAAAGGACTATACTAAGCTGTAATATGCCGATTCACAGAAGCGATCGAGTTCTACTTTTTATTAAACCAAACAATTAGAATAATAAAAGCTGTGAGTCATTTTTGTCTGAGTTTTAGTTGTTACAAATAAGAACAACTACCAGGAAATCAGGAATGAGTGTGAGTACATGGTCTTATGAGAATTCGAAAAGCGATCGTTGACCTTAACTACCAATACTTAGAGATTTCGAATACGCTTTAAGAAACCATGTATTTAGTCAAAAGTTTCCACTTAATGTACACGCAAAATAAAGACTTGGTGGTGAAACCTACATAACAGTTCCCTATATGGTATGTACACTACAACACACATTTCTGAGATAAATTAACTATAGCTATACTACACTAAAACAGTAAAAGAACCAGCGTGTAACTACATTACACGGTGTATCCATTGTTTCTATCTTTCTACAGCAGGTAACTGATTTGGCACTAAAATCACTCATAAAGAAAATATAACCTTTAAAATTGCTGTAACATTAAGTAATTATAGTATCTCCACGCACATAAATCATAATCACAGCATATAAAACTGGTCACGTATTGATGACAGTAATCATCTGTTTGTGAGTGAACAGGGTCAACCGTCGTGATCACGACTCTGTCAGCTGCCACCGGCATACAAGTGGCAGATTGCTCAATCTATTGAGTTATTACAAGTTGAACTAAAACTGAACCTGAACTTTGTAATTTAGGTTATATTAAACGAGTTTATTAAACTAGTTTAAAAATAGTGATAAAGAGAATTACACTGAGTTTCTTGCCGGATCTTGCCTATTAAGATACGACCTTCACTACGTTTATTGTTAACTTGGCAATATTTAAGAACCTAAAAGAATACATGAAAGTATTCATTTAACATTTTAGAAAAAAAATATTAAGCAACTCTTTTATACAAATCGCACACGTTTGTAATTAACTAATAAACAAAATGTCAAGGATTTTTGAAAAACTAGAACTACGAGTATCAATAAAAACTAGAACTAAGCAATGTTTTTACTTCTTCATTACATAAAAATTAATTTCTCTAGAACTATGAAAACGTTTAATTAAAATGTAACTACAGAGATTTTTTTTTTCCTTGAGTTAATTGCACATGTACGGAACACGTCATGGAAGTTAAACTTTTTGTAACAGTCACGGATCAATTAATCACAGGGCACGTACGTAAATAATCACATAATAATCCTGAAAATCCTGATACAAGTAATTATTTATTTATGATAAGTAGATACAAATCCAACTTTTAAGTCTCTACCTATAACTCGTAGTACCGATACTCCCATACAAAATTTAACCCGCCATTTCCCCCATACCGTAATATGTGAATATTCAGAAAAACTGAAGCGTGACATTGTTTATTATCAGTAACTATATTTCAAATTTACATGTCTCTATCTACAAAGAACAAAGACTTTCATACAAAGTTCCGCATTCCATTTCCTCCTCTTTCCTCTTCTTTCCAAAAATCCTTTCTTTGCGGATGCAGTTATAAAATAAACCTTCATTTTAGCTCTGTAGTCTTAGTAGTTTTGGCTGTGCGTTGATCGTCAGTCACAACAAGTAATTTCAGATGCAAAATTCAAATTGTTTCGTGCGGTTATATATGAAGATAAGATATTCCATTCGACGTTTGCCGTAAGGTAGTAAAATCAGCAGACATATCATCGATATAGTAAAAGACTTAAAACGAATTGGACCAGCATAATATAGTTAAGGCCTTAGTCATAGTAGGCCCAGTGAGTGTCAATATAAATGAGTTTAAAAGTTCCCAATCAATCCACTTGCTATAATGGCTTTTTTAACTGATTTTATTAATGCTGGATATAGCGGTGACTGTCCGCAACAGAAAACCACAGTATGGCCTTAGACTTAACAATAACTGGTTATTACGTGCTATCCGAAGCACGGAGACGCCCCGTTTGAAAGTTGCTCTACGCAACAATCACCTGTCTAGAGTTCTAGACTGACCGCTCCAAGATTTTTGTTAACTAATTAAAAATGAATAATATTCTGGCGATAACATTACGTATGGAGTAAGGTCCAGTACATCTGGATGTGATACAAATTAATATATATAGTAAAAACTATTTGGGACGTTGCGACATTTAGTTCTAAGAAACGCGACTCGGCCAGCAGCCAACCGAATAATGCCAATTGAGAGCGCTAAATCGTAAAATTGTCGAGTTCAGCATGTCTAGAATATAATGACAGAGAGCGTGGATGTGACTTTGCGGTTATGAAGACAGAGTAAGTATGAGACGAACTGTATACCGTAGGTACGAGTACCTGTTTGTTAAAATAATACACTGTGTGCAAAAACTCAAAACACTTTACAAAATCCTCTACAAAATCCTTACTATTTTAATATTATAAATGCCAAAGTGAGTTCGTTTGTTTCTTATGCTTTCACGCTATAACTACTGAACCATAGATACATAATCTGGTCATAAATACTGTGACAGTAAAACAAAAATAATAATGTTACATGTGAATTTGGAATCTGTCTGAATTCATAGAGATCCTGTCCGAAAACAAAAGATTTATCTTGAGAAATGAATATAGCACCTAAAACCATGTCACATATTTTAAAAGATAACTTAGGACTTTCTATAATATAAGAGAATAATTATAAAACAACTTCTTAAGCGGTACGCAAAGGGAGTTCACAGAAAAAAAAAATTAACTGTCGAGAAAATTTTTACTGTGGAGAAAAATTTTTAACAAGCAGAATTATCGAGTTCATACTCCAAGCTCTGTAGAAGTTTCTCAATTAGTCAGCAGAGTACAACATTATCCGACTACAGTAATGGTTTGGCGATCAAGTAGTGACTATTTTTTTTTATATAAAGGTGTCGAAACATTGCCACAGCGTTTTTGTATGCACCAAAAATAGTTTATAATACAGTAAAGTTTAAAAAAAAAATTAACGGAACATAAACACGATTTATGTGACACGAAAGCCTTTGTATCGTGTTGTTGATTCATACGTTTCAGTACACACAAAACTGCCATTTTATGACATCACACAGTCATTAACAGAAGCTGTTGTTTTGGTTAACGATACAACGAAGCGATCTTAAGCACTGCAAATATTCTTCTATCTACCTATATCGTCACCCTCACCACGGTCTACCTGATATTACGCTCCAACGGCTCCAGATTTTTCTACCAATATTAGAATGGTCGATAAGGAAAGGCATTTTATGTAACTAAAGTAAAGTTAGTTACTAAACACGATCTAGCACCACCTGCCGAGTCTCATTGTGAATCTAAACCATCCAGGACACAATCAAGCATACAAACAAAAAATTGCATCAAAATTTGTCCATTCGTTTAGAAGGTAGAAGTGAAAGTCAACCAGATAATATCATCCATCCATCCATCCATCAGCCTTTCGACTGCTGGACATAGACCTCCCAAAATGAGGGATAGTGCCGTAATAGCTACGCTTGGCAGGCGGGTTGGCGATCGCAGTGAAGTCGAAGCTGCAAGTCATAAGAAGTCATTGATAGGTGTAATTAATATTGTAACTGTTTTAATTAAACAAGAGGACATTTGTGAGACATCTCCTGAAATTAAATACTGATTTTATATAGACGACTAGCCTTTACCCACAGCTTGTTTTCAATTAACTTCCAAAAAAAATGGTAGTCAGTAGGATTCTTTCCACCATCTTCAACAATCACCGACATACTTCAGTCAATTATTTTAAAACGTTAATGACTTATACAAATAAACCTTCCTCGTCAATCACTTCATCCGTTGGTGAGAAGCACATGAAAATAAATAAAGTATTTTTGAAGTTTATGCCCTCAGAGAGCAGTGAAGGACTTTATTATAATATGTATTGTTAGATTATCTTTCAGTTAGTGTTCCATCTCTATATTCTTTGCTTTACGTCCTTGGTCTCTCACAACAGGAACGAAAATAAATAATTATTATATTATTATATATTAACTAACTTATATATAAGTAATTGTTATTTTTAGTAACAATACGTATAGATTCTTTAAATACTTTACTCCTTTGACCGATACATAAAATAAAGTCTCAAATATCGCTTGAAAATAGGTGAAACATGAAACCGATAATGATTTAGCACAGATGACGTAATATTAGACGAAACCTATTTGCGATAACATAACGCGTACAACCTTTATAGATTAATTCGCATGTTATACGAAGTGTTTGAACACGCTTTATTTTTTATTTCCTAATATCAAATCGGTAATACCAACTTACGTAGCCCGTATTACATTCCACACTTCAGCACGAGCTTCCTTCACAATGTGAGAGAGTCAATCAGTTAGCCTGATACAGTCTACTACTGTTGGATATAAGGCTCTCCCAACTTGCACCATAAAATAATGAGAGGAATATCAGTCCTACTTTAACATTCTATGCCAAGCCATCTAGTCTGAAGGGTTTATATAGATACTAGCCTTTGCCAGCGGCTCCGCCGCAGCCAAAAGCTACTATTAAAGAAAGTTGCATCAAAATCCGTTTAGTAGTAGTTGCGTGATGCGCGAACGAACAAAAATATCAATAGAAAAACAGCCAAAAATTGTTTTATGTTGAGACTCTTGAGACACGCCTATCCCTATAGCCTAATTCAATTTATTTTTCAAATGTCTTAAATGTACAGAAACAGTTCTGTTTACAGCTTTACAATAGTATAGATGAGCACAAAGCGCAAATATGCGGGTTTTTATATCGTATTACTTCGAGTTTTCCTTATTTCACAGTATATCACTGTATCTGTTTCATTTTACTTTCTCAATACGTTACCGATTGAATAGTGATATTATTATATAATCACACATTATAAAATGTTTTTAAAAACTAAACAAATCAGACTTGTGATATTACATAGGTACTACCAAATAGTAACAAACACTGGCCTTTTATCAGATTTCATAACCCGGTCAGCACGTGCGAAGTGCACTAGTTTCATCTATTTCTGTTCTGTTTCTAATTACATTAGTTTCGGTAATTGAGGTATTTTGAGGTCGTCACTAAACAACCAGACGAATATTCTTGTGCTTTTTAAATGAGCTTTTATATATACAACGTCATTATTATGTTGCAAGGTCTGTCAGTCAGAATACAATACAATTAAGCCGATATCGTAATGTATTTCTTAGAATTAAATAGTTAGCTCAGTTGACCTCTGAGTGCAACGATTCTTTGCTGACATTTAGTATTTATGAATGCCAAATTGATAGAAATAAATTAAATTATACAGCCACAAAAGGATTCTGAATCAAGATTTCATCCATAACTACCAATTTTTTGTTCAAATATACATTTACCTCGATACCTGCAAAACAAGTTAAAACAACGATCAAAAGGTAATTTCACGCAGGGTGTTCTAGAATTACCAATAGTCGGCTACGATTGTCGGCGAGGCAAATAACAGGTCTCAAAGACCGTCTAACAAGCACCCGCCTCTGCGAAATAAACACGAGAGTCGGAACGGTTATTCTCGTCTATATTAAAATGGCGGGCGGTGGACGCCGTCAATAAAGCCGAATTATAATGAATAAATATAATTCATACGAGAACGCTGGACAGTAGAACTAAAATACCTACTATCGAAAATGTTTGAAAATTTCGAAATATTGTTATAAATTAGTACAAAACAATGTTACGATTTCACATATTATCGCTGCAGGTTTACTTACTCATTTTAATTATTGTTAGAGATGACAGCATGCTCAGGAAAAGAAATATTAGTTTTAATACACACGGAAACTGGGTTAACGGCTGTTTGCCTACGCTCGCCAAAATCAATGATGGCTAAAGTATTAAAATATGATGATGTAATCAACTTGTTGTACAAAATACATCACAGTAGGAAGATTTTAAGATGCTTGATGCTGAACTTCCTTATAGCACATATACTACGTCCCATTGTTTGGCAGAAGACTCCCAACAAGTTTCACTATATTTTCGGCTTAATTTTACTTCCTTGACAATGTTTAATATTGGAATACAATAACGCGGTGACACCACGTATTCTTAATCACCACAGCATAGAATCTGAATTTCAATCCAAATTCATTCACACATATTGGACATTCCATTGATGAACAATATGCTGAAAGGAACCTAGTATATATTATTATATTATAGTGTATAATAATACCGAAAAACTGCAGAATGCAGAAATGCAATGATCATGATCGTCTGCTAGGACTAATGGGAAAGTACGCATACTTATATTGGACATATTTGTGGCTATTATAATTAAATACAATATAAATACAAATATACAGAAAACAACAAAATTTCTGAAATGATGACAGGTTACAGAGGAATCACCATTAAAAGGAAATATTGTGTTTGATTGGATTGAAAGACCAATTGTGATATGTTACGCGAGACAACAGTTGGTACCTTTCCCATTAAATTATAAAAACTATATTTAAAAATGAAAATGTAGGCTATACGAGGAGTGATCAAAAAGTAGTGAGAACGACATACTCCTTGGTAAGAAAAAAAATAAATACTGGCAGGCATAGCTCAGTTACATATTTGTAATAATAATAAAAAAATAATCTTCGATTCTCTTTTGTTTTTTTCTGAATGTAGTCAATTGTTTGCTTCGTGTCGGAACGTGTTCTCGAAAATGGAGACAAACGAAGTACGAGCCGTTATTAAATACCTCTGTTTAAAAAAATTAACTGCGCAAGAGATTAATTGCGATTTGGAGGCAACATTAGGAGAGTCTGCTCCGCCGTATTCCACTGTTGCAAGGTGGGCTTCTCAATTTCGAGTAGGGAGAACGAACATGGAAGATGAACATCGTTGCGACCGTCCATCGACGTCAGTCACCCAAGAAAATGTTGCGAAAGTCGAGAAAATTGTATTGAGCGATCGAAGAGTTACCATCCGATACTTAATTCAAGAAACGGGCATTTCATATGGAAGTATTCAATCCATATTGAAACAATCTTTGAATATGAAAAAAGTCTCCGCAAGATGGGTGCCGAGAATGTTAACCGACAGTCAGAAACAAAATCGACTTGACATTTCGAAGATATTGTTGGACAAGTTTCAAGAAGATTCTGAAAACTATTTGTCTCGTTTCGTAACAATGGACGAAACATGGCTCCATCATTTTGATCCCGAGACAAAACAGCAATCTTCGCATGGAAACGACCATCGTCACCGACCCCGAAGAAGTTTCGTGCCGTGGCATCGGCTGGCAAGGTTATGGCCTCAATATTTTGGGACTCAGAAGGGATATTGTTGATTGATTACCTAGAGCGTGGAACCGCTATTATAGGCCAATATTATGCAGCTTTAGTTCCCAAGTTGAGGAATGCCATCAAAGAGAAAACGAGAGGGAAACTTCGAAGGGGCGTGCTGTTTCATCACGACAACGCACCCGCGCACAGGTCGGCAATTGCGATGGCTGCCATTCAGCAAGCTGGCTTCGAATCGGTTGACCACCCCCCTTGTTCACCAGATCTGGCGCCTAGCCATTTTTATCTGTTCCCCAAATTGAAAGAATACTTAAGGGGAAACAGGTACGAAGACGATAACGAGGTGATGGATGCCGTGGAGAGCTTTTGGCAGGACCAATACAAAACTTTTTTTTTGAAAGGGATTGAAGCCTTGGAAAATCGCTGGCCTCGGTGTGTAGAGAGACTCGGAGACTATGTAGAAAAATAAATTATTAAGTTATCAATAGTCATTATATTCTATCTCATTCTCACTGCTTTTTCATCCCTCCTCATATTTTAACGGGTGAATGTAGGCAAAAACAAAATAATGGTTTTTGAAAGAGTAGAAACCAGAACTGATGTTAGAGTATCGATCGGCAATGGTGTGCTAGAACAAGTGGATGAATTTGTATATCTTGGATGTGGATTCAGTCAGGACGGAAGGTTCACCATTGATATAGAGAGAAGAGTAAATGCGGGAAATAGAGTGAACGGAGCTTTGGGACAACTTCTCGGCAGTCTCAAGCATCAGCCAGAAGACACGTGTTGCAATACACAGCTCAGTGTTTGTCCCAGCGTTATTATATGGAAGCGAGAGCTGGGTATGCAAAAAGGAGCATGAGAGTAAAATCAATGCAGTCGAAATGCGATCTCTGCGGGGAATCTGTGGAGTGAATGTTACTATAATAGCCAAAAAGTGCAGTATTGATAATAATAGGTATTGGAGAACATCGGCAGTGAAGAAATGATTAGTGATAATTCTATAGTGAAAATACGAGCTTATAAAAGTCTTTATAACACTTTTAACGGGTCTATACGCGCATTAAAGTTATCAAAATACTATTATTTTGACTAACCTCGACGTTTCGGTTGAGTTGCACCAGCCGTGGTCACGAGTAGACTCAAAATAATAGTATTTTGATAAGTTTAATGCGCGTATAGACCCGTTAAATGTGTTATAATGAATATAAAACGCGAAAGTTTAAAAAGTGTTATAAAAGTCTTATTTTAATACGTCATTTAAGAAGAATTTGATGTGACTACACGTGTAAAGACATATAAAAGGGGGAAAACTTTTAGAAGTCCTTAGTTGTTAGAAAAGCTAAAACAGTTTTGTGCCATAATCATATCAACAAAAGGTTGCTTGTGTTTTTTGTAAGTGTAATAAATTAATAATATATACATTTAGGAGGTCAAAATGTTATTATTATTTATACCTATTGGACATTTTGTGTGATTTCGGAGTAAACATATAATTTTTTGAGTCATAGATTATTATAGCGTGATAACGTAACAAACAAACACACACATCATCTATCTAAAAAAACAAACATAGCATCACGCTTGTATTCCCCAAAGGGGTAGGCAGAGGTGTATTACACACCCACGACTCGCCAGCTATGTTTAAGTCCCACGTAATAGGGGGCGAGCCTATTGACGTCTACCGGGCACATTTCCAAATTCCGGGCTGCTACTGAGAATTTTTTTTTAGGAAAAAGCTCAATAACATTGCCCGACTCGGGGATCGAACCCGAGAACTCATGGTTAGCAGTCGCATACACTACCGCTACACCACCGAGGCAGTTATTTATTTCAATTACGCATCTATCTATATCAATACTAATATAAAGCTGTAACAGATCTGTTTATTTTTCCTAGATCACGCAAACACTATTGAACTGATTTTAATGCAATTTTTTTTTTGATCGCTCCTGATTAATCTTAAAAACTGTCCCGCTACTATATCAAGAAACTGGGGTATGACCAAAAAAATATCACTCCTTAAATTACTAGTGCTACTACCAGGAAGTGGAGTACCTACACACTTTTTTTGGGCCGAGCGGATCGGTGCCACCGTTTACCGTATGGCCAACCGAGAAGCACTTCGGTGAGTTTTGGTTGTACCAGGAGATTATATTATTGACAGGCCTCGTGGCGTAGTCGGTAGTGTAACTGACTTCCGTGCACGAGGTCGTGGGTTCGATTCCCACTCAGTAGGTAAAATTATTTATATGATGAGCACAGATATTTCTACTGCGTCTGGGTGGTTATATCCGTAATCTGGTAGGTACCTATAGCACAAGCGTTAAGCTTAGTTTGGGACCAGAGAACATTGTGTGAAAAATGTCCGTGAATATTTATTTATTTTTATATGTTCATCCATTTGAATTTTTCTTTTCTACTCTACCATAAGCAACAAAAGAAATAAAAAACGTGATCCGTTAGGGAGTATACACATCAAAGTCATTATCCGCCGACACAGCCCGGCGGCTACAAGTTGAAAACATTGTCGGCGGCACGAAATCAGCAACTTCTTTGGTACGCGCTCAACTGAGTCTACACACCAAATTCACCGAACCACCGACACGTTGTTCTCGGCGGCTTCACATCTCGTACAGCATAGCATCGTTGAGCATAATTTTGAAAATAATGCGATAAAATTAACCATGCCAAATGCCGCTGACATGTCGGCACAAGTCGCCGGAGAGCACGCGCAGGTGCAAGTCACCTACGTAATTTTCGGAAATAATGCCGCTGACACCAGCCCGCTGCAGGCCGGACTGTGTCGCCGTTGCGAGGTCGTCGACTTGGGTGTGTAGGCTCCCTTATATAGAAATTAGTACGTACATAAAGTAGCTGCTGCCTCGGTTTTTCAGCTGTACTAACTCAAATTTTTCATGCAACACACAGTCAAGTTGCTGACGTCATATGTTAAATTACTTACGTCATGATTTAATACTAGTCATATTATATTGGTGAAACAGATTTAACTGAGGAAATGGATTCGAAGAAAACCTTTAAACGAATAGGCTGTGAGGCTGTGACGTTGTCAAAGATTATTTTAGTGTAATGTATGTCATGTTTGGCAGCGAGCCATTTGTTGTCCACGAGTTATGAGTCGATTAGGTACATAGAATAAATACTAACTGCAAGTACTAGAACAAAATTTTATGAAACAGTAGGTACTTACATTTAACAAATGGGTTTACGAAATTTTTTGAAATGTTTCCAGATGTAGATCCAGAGTTGTATTGTTGTGTTGTGGATGTTTTTATTTGGTAGCTCTTGATTAGACTTAAAAACTGGTATACGTGCTACTAGGTATATCGGGAACCTGAGATATAACCCAAAAACTAGCTTTTGGCTGCGGCGAAGCCGCGGGCAAAGGTTAGTACTATTATAAAGCTGTAACAGACCTGTGTCTGTGTGTGTTGAGAATAAATTACTTTATTATGCTGTATAGGCGTGTCTATCTAAACAGAAAACTATTTTTTTTTTAGTTTTTTGTCTGTTGGTTTTTTCGCGCATTACGCAAAAACTACTGAACGGATTTTGATGCAACTTTTTTTATTTGGTAACTCTTAAGTAGATTTAAAAACTGGTATACATCTTATCCCGCTACTTCATCGGGAACCTGAGATAAAAACTAGCTTTTGGCTGCGGCGAAGCCGTAGGCAACGGCTAATAAGGAATAAAAATATTGAAAATATTACATTAAAATGCATTCATACATTTATAATAGTACAAGTAATAAAGATCATAATAGTGTGTGTACAAAGCACTGGTCCTGATAATATATTCGCACGATAATGTCACACTAGATAATGTTATCAGTAAAGGAAATTCCGCTTCATGACTGAACCATCTTCAACAGACGTTACAGTTAACAATGCCACTATTGTATTGATTTCAACTATGGAATGGAATGGCATTTCTTAAGTAAAACGTATCATTGTTCATCTTTATTGACATGTTATCAATCACTACTGAATCTCATTGTAAAAATTTATGAATATGAATCTTCCGTTGTCTTTTATCTACGTTGTTTTACTATTGTCATTTGTTCCTTGATAATGTGTCTTCCTTGATAATACATCTTGATATAGCAATTTTTAAACTAAACTTCCAACTATCCACTTACTTCTCGTTCAAGTCAAGCGTACCTTAATAAAGTGAACATCACAGTAATGGAGTGACTAGCGAGATCCCTGGGTATGAATCTTATAGAGCATGTCTGAGACTTGTTAAAACGCGGAGTCAAATCTAAAATCTCAGCTCCATCCAATGAACGTGAAATTAGAAGAGCGGTAGTTGAAGAAAAGCAGAGTTTACCTCAAAAGACGCTCGACGCTGATAATTTTCAGCATGCTAGGCGATTAGAAACATTATTTAGAGCAGAGGAAATACGTGGTATTAATTTGTATATTTTTCAACAAGCATGATTTTTATTTAATTTATCAAATGAGTCTAATGTACATTTTTCACAAAACGTTTTTTACGTGCGATTATGTGTATTACAAATGGTCACATTCTGAAATTTAGAGGTGTAATTTTAAGTAAAAAAGAATGTATTGTTATTTCATTTTAAAATTTAAACACATTTTAAAAGATTCCTTGACTTTTTTTGTATTCCGCTAATTATGTCCGTGTGTATAAAGAGGTTAGGATATGACCATTTGTTACATTTTTGTCATGTTTTGTATTATTGTAGGTACGCAGTATTATTGTATGCTGTCAAGGAATACCTATACACTAATGTGATGTAGGTTTACGTAATAAGTACATATTTCAATATTATCTGTTAATGTAGTTAACTAATATCAATGGTTTCTTCTTTTTGGAAATAAATTTTTACACGTTTGACAGCCAACTAAAGACAGCAAAACCGCCTTTCCATTGCTCTCAATATTTCTGAACGAATCAATTAACATTCTACGTGTACATCAATGGAGAAGGAAGTTAAAGGGGGTCAAGTTTACTCAGAGATTCTTTCAAGATTACATTGCATCCTATCAAAATTAGACCAAGTTGTTAGTATAGGCACCGAACTAATACATCCTATTGATCATTTTAGATCTATATTTTTTTAGCAATTGACATGCTCCGCTACTTTTTAAAGTATAAATTATTTGTGAATAAGGAAAAAGAGATTTCTAGTAGGAGCGGGAAATGCTTGCCGATAGATGGCGTTGGTCGTAAGACAAATGTGATAAGGAGATTGGGATGATCGAAAGATCGGTAGGATAGCTCAGTGGCTTGGAGCACTTCCCCGGATTGGAAAAGACACGGGTTCGTTTCCCGCTCCTACTAGAAATCTCTTTTTCCTTATTCACAAATAATTTATACTTTACATCCTATTGATGTTATAAATGTTAATGTTGTGATGTTGTTTGCAAGTTTGACCGTAAATCATATTTTATTTTTTTTGTTTAGTAGCGAACAATGTACCTAGCCGCACTCCGTCGTTCGGGGCAACGAACAGGGTAGTATGGGGCCCTCACCTACTAAATAAGCCTGCCGTTTGGCGTCTCTCCGCCTTTATTGGTGGGCCACTGGAACTATGTTACATTGCTTCAGTGATCCGCCGGCGGCTTACCCTTTCGGGTAGCCTCTACCGTGACGGGTGTGGAGCGAGCCCTGAACAATCCGTAATTTTACAAAAATCTGTTTAATATACTGGTCCCTCAATTAGGAAACTTTCAGATATTAAGCTGAAAAGAACAGATACTACACTTTGATCTTAGCCAAAAGGCCGAGAAGCGATGAGTACCGTAAATCACACCTAAACTACAGAACGGATTGGGATAAAATTTGGTAGGTAAATAAATGACGCACTGCAATTTTAAAAACGTTATAATTTTTGTCACGACTCTATGGACCTATAAATTCACGCAGATATTTAAGTCGCGGGCCAAAATAAAATATTTATAAAAAACAATGCTACATAATAGTTACATACTAAAGCTGAGTATAAGCTTATTTCACTTATACTGTCAATGATCACGTTTACAAAAAGTGCTGATAATAAACAAGACTTCGCGGCTCTTAAAAAACTAGGTACTACTAGAAACTTAAAAATTAATCAAAAAATTACATTTACTAATAATTATGCTCTTCTGCTAAAATTGATTATTTGATAAGTAACTAATAATGTATTGGTCTTACTAAGTAGTTTTCAATAAATCGCATAGATAGCGCTAATTTTAAGAAGTACTTCTATATTGGTCTACCTCTCAGTCTTTTTGCAAGGCGCCATCTGGCAATTAGTAAGAACAACAATCCATGAGTTTACATATATACCTGCATAAGTGCATATATATATATAAACATGTAAAATTGAATAATTTATTAAACAGGTGTAAAGTAACAATTTAAGAAAACAAAACACACAATTTAAAGACATCGCTAGCTAGTTTCCTTACAAAAAACAACAATATTGTGGCTCTATATATACAACAGCAACTGAATACAATGATATCAACATCTAAAAATGTCACTAGCGACATCTAGGGCTGCATTTGTCAATATCTCTTTTACTTTAAAACAGCGAAATCTATCAATAGAAAATTGCAACTTTGGACAATATTATACGACTTATTTAAAAATCAATGAGTTCAACAAGAAATCTCTAAACCATTTATCTTCCTAACTTGGTTGTTTTATAATCTAAGTGAAAACCCCGTGACGCCAAGGCCACGCAAAAAAAAATGTGGAATGTAAAATATGTATTTTCGTGTTTTATAACGTTGGTGTATTATTATTTACGTGTGTTTAGTGTTTTTTAATTATTGTTATGGATAAAATAGTTATTATACTTGACAAATATCGTCAGTTCGTCAAGCAAAGGTAAGAACTTTCTTTTAACAAAAATCAATGTACCAGCTGGGCGAACGGCGTTCTGTTGACTATAGTAAAACCACCGGTGGCTATACTGGCTATGCGTACGTAAAAAGGTAGTTCTCATGAAAGGCGCTGGTTTTAGTGTCGCGTCGAGCGTAAATGCCGTAAATATTCAGTATTTTTTTGTTTATTTAATAACAATTAAACCACATCGAATCAGAACGTGAAAAGCAGCCCTATTGGCTCTATTCCTAGTCATAATAATTCGTAAACGAAAAAAAAAGACTCGATTAGTAAAGTATTTTGGTCGTTATCGTGTTAACATACATTACCAAAAACTCGCGGACGTCCAAGCCAGACTTTTTTCAAAAAGTTTTTTAACTAGTTTAAATAACAAAAATGGCATCAAAAATATCATAAGTGTTAAAAATAGTGTTTGTTCCTTATATGTGTGTGTAGATATTATTTTACAAGTGCAATATACGATAAATAGAGACATTTTAAGTTTGAAAAATCAGTTGTGCCGTGTAAACCGGGAGTAGAACACAACGCTTCGCTTATGAGGCGTGCAAAATAATATTAAAGCCGTGCCTGTACAGTAAACTCATTTGAGAAAATTGTCTGTCATAAGCTATGGCGTGTATGAAACTTTTTTTTATTTTTGTCTGTCTGTCAAAAACTATTAAATCGATTTTGATTAAACTTATGATGATAGATTCTTTTTATTATAATTAATAATTATTTCCATAGTAAAAAATACCTTGATGACATATAAAAAAACATAGCATCACGCCTGTATTCCCCGAAGGGGTACCCACGACTCGCCAGTTATAGCCAAACTCCGGGCAGCTATTGAGAATATCTCTCTTTTTTACGAAAAATCTCAATAACTTTTCCGACCCGGGAATCGAACCCGAGACCTCATGATCAGCAGTCGCTTACACTACCGCTGCACCACAGAGGCAGTTACCTGACCCTTATTTAAGTGTGTACAAACGTACACACGTAAATAAGGGTCTAATAGTGAACCTCGTCTTTCTGAAGTCAGTTAAGGGTACTCATTTTATCTCGCAATTATATCGGGTACCTGACTTACAATGAAAGCTTTACTAAAGTTGACCTGAGCCGAGGGCAGAAGCTAGCTAGCTAGCCTCACTTTCCAAAAAACGCGGAAAAAGTTGCCATAGAAATCTAGATCATAATGTTTGAAGACCTGCTATCAGAATTAGATAAAAGTGTCGTATACTTTCACTAACCGGCTGATTTCACTTTAACTTGGTAATGTAATGAATCAGTCGTTCGGCAATTGCATAACAAAGGCGCGAGCGTCGCGACTGATCGTACTAACTAGACGTATTATTCATTCGATTACAGGCCTTTAGAGATATTTGAAGAATCCTCATTTTATGAAAATTTATTAGTACTTTTCAAAATAAAGTGACAGTAATGAGTTTGAAAATATCAAATAGGTACAATATTATAATTACTTTATCCTATTTGGTGGGTATCTAAAATTATACCTAATAACAATATGAATGGGTGTAGACGTAATCAAATGTTCAAAACACCTACTTTAGAATAAATTGTCAGACTCGAAAAAGAATTAGGCAATATTTTAATACCCCGTTTTTGCCTTACAAATTATTCTAAGAAAACCTATTTAAATATGCTAATCCGCATAAACCGTTGTAGTTGGAATGTCAATACTTTAGCATTACAAAAAACAGTGCGTCACAGGAAATATAATCTTTACCCTTAGTAAGATAATTTTATGTTTGCAACGTTTTTATTTTAATGTAATATTGCTTTATATCGACTGTTTCATCCTTTCATCGATAAAAATACCTAGGTAAGTATACAATTTAGCCATATTGTTTCAGGGACATTCAAAATTTAAACTACATAATATACCTACGAGTAGATTACAACAGATTACCTAATTTTGCTTTGAAGACCAGGCTTTACCAAATTATTATTTTGAATCGATTTTCTTTTATATATTTTTAAGTACCTAACTATCAGTATTTATAAGTCTTGTAGGATTGACTACGATATCGTTTTTATATTATTTTATTCCCACTCACTTACCGATTAGTACCTAATTGCAACTGGCTATGATCACTAGATTTTGATTTAATGTTAACGCCTGAATCATTAGAGGTGGATTATAAAATTATTACAATTCAAAACAGAAAATCATCCAATATAAATGATAATATGCGAACATACGATATAGTAAAAATAAATTATCAGCACATACAATTTAAAAATAATCTAAGATTGATATTAAACTGAGTTATTTTCGTGGTTTACTTACTGTTCAAACGGATATTTCGCTATACAAACCAGATGACTAGCCGTGGTCACGTACCTATATAATAAAATATTTCTATTTTCTTGGTGTTCTCACAGATAGATTAAAATTACTTTATTTGACTCAGTATTACATGTCGGAGTATGATCTAATTAGAAAAGTATTTGTCAGTAAAATGTATTGACGTATGGCTACTATAAAAATGCCGGTAATTCCGTATATTATTTTATACCTAGGTACTGCAGGAGATTGCTGGAGGTCAGGGTCGATAGAGGGGAATGCATTTACGAACGAAGGTTGTAAACTGCAAGTTTATCTACAATAACTATTTCATTTAGACTATTCGATAAACTTATCAGCCATGAATCGGCCATGAAATAAATACTTTTTCAGTTTGTCAGTTATATATTCTAGCCGCAGAAATATATTACACTGCAGCCTACATCCGGTAGATATATCTTTGTGCGACACCTTATTTGTGACCGAAAAGTCACCTATTGTGTCGTGTCGTGTCCTAAAAAATACAATACATGACCCAATTCTGAGCAACTGTGTGTAATATAATATAACTTATTATCTCAACGAATCTATAGGTAATAATACTAGATTCTGCTTGTAATTTCGTCCGCATGGGCTTAATTAAGTATATAAATAGGTATATATTGTTCTACGGCATATTAAACATAGGAATCATTCAGCATAAACAGTATTCTATGTCCTCCTGGGTTCTAGATCTATGCTAAACTACGTGACGATTGATTAAGTAGTTACGGCGTAAAGGCCTAACAAACAAACAAACTCACTACAATATTAAGTAATACTATTATGAGGTTTGTTAGTTTGGATATCGGGGGTAAAAACATATAAATAAGTAACATTTATTCTTAGGCCGTGTGGGGCCGGCTTTAGAATTGTCCCACCCCTCTCCACCCATGGGAGTCGTAAGAGCCGACTGAGGGAATACCGGGGGAGTGGGCAGCATCACTCCTTCGAGTATTAACAACATCCACTGCGATTGCCAACCCGCCTGCCAAGCGTGGCGATTACGGCACTATCCCCCATTCTTGGGGAGGCCTATGTCCAGCAGTGGACGTTAAAAGGCTGATGGATGGATAGATGGAAGTAACATTTAGAACGGACTTGACAAGTGTCATGGGCTATAATTATACTGATAGAGGGCCCTTCGCGGGCACAGGTATTATTCAATAAACTAAATTTATCTCAGGCAAAAATATTCTATAAGGATAAAATTAACGACATTACATATAGGTCGTACACGCGTTTCACAGTGCCAGTGCAAGCGCAGGGCCAATGAACGTTGACAGGTACCACGCAACCAATTCTGATACAAAATCCTACTTAACGCAACTCGCTTCAAATGATAAAATTATGTATACAGCTCTACATCCTACTCTGATGCATTCAAATCACATTATGTGCAAGAGAGACGTTAAATGCCAAGGACCTCTCTCTATAGCGGATAACTGTGGCACAGACTTTGTTTACCGATCAACCTGAACTTGGTTAGAATTTATTACTTAGATATTTTTGCTATTTACAAAGAAAGTATCAATTCAATATTCGAACACAACTTATTAATATAAAAGCATCGGCATAAGCTTATCTAAAAGGTTACGTAATCTTTTGTTAGCAATAAATCCGAGAGGTTGAACGAATTTGTAATCTCGTGGTATCATTCCACGCATTCCAGCAGGTCGTTACTGCGCGGTCTAATGTCAGTCATTCATTAAAATGAATGCATTCCCTGGCATACAAATGTCCTTCCTGTCACTTCAGCACAGCGTCCGCGTCGAAGCTCAGCAACTAACTTTCTATTGCTTAGTGACACACAACGGCGGTTTTAACTCATCCGGTTGTCGAGAAAAATACTCTAAAAAAAGCTATAGTAAATACGCATTTTGCTATTGTGTAAACAAAGGAATTCTAAATCCTTACCTGCACCTAAAAGTAACGTACCTATAAAACAAATCTTAATGTAATGTGAAGTTGGAACGGTTCGCGACGTATATTTAATAGCATATCGACGTCACCGCGGCGCCGAAACCACTTGTTTCATTTACATCTCTGGCAAAAAATTGGCATTACTCCAAATCCTAAACGAAATGGCGTCCATATTATGTCAGTGTTTCGAAATGCTAATCTCGATATAAACATAGTATTACAGAACTGGAAGTTAAAAATAAAAATAAATAGCTAATAGACACCATCGATCTTGATCGAAGCTAGAGACACAAAAGTAATCCCGGACTATGATGCACTTGGAATAACAAACAGCAAAATTATTTACTATTACAAAGCTGTAGCAGAGCTGTGTCTGTACATTTAAGATATTTGAGAAAAAAATACTGTATTATATAGCATAATAGGCGTGTCTAAATACAAAACAATTTTTTTTAGTTTTTTGTCTGTTAATCCGTTTGTCTGTTCGCGACGCTAAAACTACTGAACGGATTTTGATGCAAATTTTTTTATTTGATAGCTGTCGATTAGACTTAACAACTGGTATAACTGTTTATCCCGCTACTATGTATATCGGGAACCTGAGACATAACCTAAAAACGAGCTTTTGTCTGCGGCAGAGCCACGGGCAAAGACTAGTGAATTATAAAATACAATCGTCATTAATTCTTGTTGTTTAATATGCGATGATGTTGACGTCTTGTCCAGCAACTCGCAGATGCAGTAGTACCGTAATCTTTCGCTCTGTCGCATAGAATCGATTAGCCTACATCGATGTGTAAAAGCGGTTTGTTAACATCTGGTTATGGACTGACCCCGACACGGTTTTTAATTAATGACGTTCACTGAGATCTAATTACATCTACTATAGGAAATGAAGAAGGAAGTGGCAGACAAGAGACAAGCTGAACCAGTCACAATAATAGCGCAGTACCCTCCATTTGCTCCTTCCTAGACTGTACGTAGATATTTAAAATTATAAAATAATCACGACCACTATCAATGTTACTCACTGCAGGAAACTTCCCTTACCTGAACTAAAAGTTTACAAGACGCACTTAAATATAGGTAGGGTACATAACTTCAGTTTGAATCGACTGCCCGGTTCCTATAATAATAAAACGGGTCGTTTTACTTACAATCGGTAGAATATTCTACCATGCGTAAGTAAAATCTGTTCCTATAAAATACGAGTCGTAAGTGAATTAACTGGCAGTTTGCGACTAACGGATGGGAGGGTTTTCAGTTACATCCGTAACAACAAGCTATGGAAACGCAGATTTATGGTGTTTCTATAAAAAAAACAACCGATATTTATGTTGTCAAATATACCAACCGTAGATGACATGTTTACCGGCCAATATCGGACGGTTTTTAGAAGTCGTGTGCTGGTATATGGTCATTGAGGCTTAAAAGGGAAAATATATCGAACTCTGAGATTGAAATGGAGACTGCATTTACTCTTCGATACTGATATAAGAGCGATTTTGATTCAGATGAAATTTGTTTTTCATTTTAGTTGTTGGGTTTAAAGATAATCTCGAGCCTTAAATTCGGGTGGTTCATTGAATCTTAGGCAAAAGCTCGGCAAGGAAGCTTGGCGTACTTGCGAAAGTGCAACAGTACTTTACGTCACGGCAGCTTTTAATGTTATATAAAACCTAAGTCCGCTCATGCATGGTGTAGTATATTTTCTAGTTATACGCTCTTTGGGTACTTAGTTGTCGCGTTTGAACCGATGCTGCTAAATATCATCTATATTTTTACTGACCATCAGGAGGGTTATAGTAAAGCACTCGCTTAGAACAAGTTAAAAAATTCAAAATCGATCAGTAATAAATACTACATTGTAGGTGGTATTATTAATTCCATGAGGTTTATATAAGGGGCCATAGATTATAGAAAAGAGAATCCTGTGACTATGGTTGTTGTCATAATTATCTTCTTCTTCTTATTTAATGGCTTTTGTGTCATAATTATGATTGTTGTTCAAGTTGACAGAAGTAAAGTGCGTTAGCGTTTCGTTTAGATGTAAGCATTAAATAGTTATAATGTTTAACATAAACTATTAAGGTGTAAATTGTGTCTAAACTATTTAATTGTTAATAAACAATAATTTTATTATTTGTATTCAAGTTTTGTATATAAATAACTACATTTATTTTTAAAACACACCTTTTTTTCTGAACATCATGTGAAACGATTGATGTAATAATTAAACGCAAAGAGGGACATCGGTATTCTTAACTGACAGTTCTTCGTTACTGCTAGACATGATAATAATGTTGATAAACACCAATGAAACCTCGGTATCGGTATCTTGAAAACTTCTGGTAGCTGTCACACCATGACGATCCGTTGAATATAGGAACCGGGCAAAAGCTGATACGTAGATAACGTGCAGTTATGAACGCGTATTTTTACGTGACTACACAATGAGGTGTAGTTCAAAACAGCAAATATTCAATGAGCTGTTCTGTTATCGACGCAAGACGTGATCGGACACGGTGATACCGCTGCTGATAAGAATAAGAACCCTAACCTATGTGTTCGGTAAAGTAACGAATAAGTCATTAGTAAGTATAGATAATTTTTGAATGGTTTGAGTCATTCTACGCATTGGTTTTAGTGGAATTGTTCAGGTAACTTCATAGCGCAGATTCCACTGTGTCCTTTTCACACTAACAAAAATTTACCATTTAGAAGGTACGGTATGGGGCAATAGTTTTTGTTTTAAAGAAACTAAATGCCTAATATAGATATTTAAATACCGTACCTACATAATAATATTATTATTACAATACATACCTGAGTAAATTGCGAAGAAATCTTTGTGTGATCTTCTTGGTACGCTTTACGCGATTTTCGTCGTTCTGTCATAAGTGTAGTGAGTCTGTCCAAAGCTTTGGATTCAAGGGCCTCAGCATTTGCTTTTATCAAACGGCTTATGTTCTCCCATTCTTCGGTCATGGCGCGCCAGGCTGACGCAATGACTGAGCCTGCACAGTAAACAAAAATATTCGTTAGTTTGACCGATCGCCATAACGTAGATCTATGGAGTAATTCATCACCCATATTAAAAAAAATATACCTAAAAGATGTATCTATAGGTGCTATTCTAACAAAGTACAGATTCCATCAGCCTTTCAACGTCCACTGCTGGACATAGACCTCCCCAAGAGAACGCCACAACTAGCAGTCCCGTCATGGGGGATAATGCCGTAGTCGCCACGCTTGGCAGGCGGGTTGGCGATCGCAGTGGATGTTATTAATACTCGAGGGAGTGCTGCTGCCCAGTCCCCCGGTATTTCCTCAGTCGGCTCTTAGGACTCCCGTGGGTAGAGAGGGGTGGGAAAATTCTAAAGCCTTCAAGCAAAGTACAGATTATAAGGTAGTTAAATCCGTAAACCCTGAGGAAGAGAAGAGTTAGTGATTTAGTATGATGTACAAACAGTTTTTAGTTAAAACCTTGTTGTTTATAATGTTTATATTTGAAAATTAAGTATATATTCATCTTATCAAACTCATCGCCTTGTGAGTAAACGGTACCTATTGATCATTCATATTATTATAGATCTAAACACGTCAGTTGGGTAATCGCCTTGTCAAAGGTAATATAAATCAAATAATTTATTGGAAGCGGAAATTCAACTGACAACAATAGATCATGAATATAATACAATAAGGCACAAAATTTTAACCTTTTAAGTAGGTAAGTACTTTAAAATTAAGTAAGACATAACTGAAACACACCAAAAGTGTGAGCCAATGGCGATTATTATGTATTAAATTCTGTAAAATATACGTATCAATCTTGGGTCCGGATGTAAATGTAGTAAAGAGTATCCTTCGTATCTAACAATGGAAAATATCTAAGTAATGTGAATTTTAAAAGCGCATGTATTATCAGCTAAATATAGTCTAGTTAGTCTAAAAGTAATCTATACAAATAAATAAAATTGAAGTGTCTGTTTGTAATGTCTAAATAACAGCTTTTTTACTAAATGCAAATGAAAGTACCTACCTATGTTACTTATAATACAATACCAAATTTTAAAGTTTTTGTATATATCTATTCCGTACAAATAAGGAAAATAACTTAATATCACGCGGGCCAAGTCGCGGGTAGCAGCTACTAAAATAATAAAAGCTGCTTGTTTATCTATCTAATGGCAAAATATGTATACAGCATCAAGCCAGGAGGCTTTAGGTTCGAATTCAGCTTTGTGGAAGAAATTATATTACATTTTTCCATCAGGAAAATTTCAGTGGCAACATGAAATCTAAAATGTCAGGAAACGCTAAAATTGTCGCCCACTATAAGTACTAACAATAAGTCCTCAGGTGAAATTTTAACACATGCGTACTTACGCCCTTCTACCTACTCTTCCAAAGACAATACAGACTAAATAAAAAATAAATACCTACTAGGAGTATATAATTAGCTAATAATTGTGTTTTCAGATGCTATAAGACCCTCCCAACAAAAACAAACAATGCTATGTCAGGGCCAGCCCACCACACGACAGTTTTGGATAGGAACAATAACAGCACCCACATACCTACTACACCTCTGACAACAATATTGAATAATATTAATAATATTTATTGTACAAATTATAATTTGTACTAGAGTAGCTAAGCATGTCAAGTGCTAAAATATAGATCAAAATATTTATTGTTACATAACCATCAGTTTTATATCAGATTTGATTCTTTATGGGAATAATATTTATTAAATTAATTAGTTAAGAGTATATCAAAGATATTTTTATTTAGTGAGAGCGGAGTTTAGTTTTTCATGGTATTATTTTAATGTCAACCAGTGACCCGCCCTTTTTTTCTTTTTTATTAAGGCGGGAAAAAATGTTCCTAACCGCTCACCCCGTCGTTCGGGGCAACGAACAGGGTAGTGTGGGCCTTCACCCAATAAAGAAACCCGCCGTGTGCCGTCTCTACGCCTTTACTGGCGGGCCACCGGAACTATATTACATTCCTTCAGTGACCAGTGACCCGCCCTAGCTTCACACGTATGATTAAAAATATTGAAATTCTCTACTTAAAATAAAGTTTAAAAACTGTAACCTGACTACGGAAATAAAAAAGTGATCTAAAAAGTGCCAAACAAGAAAATAGTTTAGACATAAATCAAGAAATGCATAGGTAAAATGGTCAAGGTAGAGCGTGGTCGCATGTTTATAATAAATATGCCATTATAATTTTGTAGGTGTTTCAGACACACAGGTATGCGACCACGCTCTGTCTTGACCATTTTTGTACCTTGCATTTATTGATTTCTGTCTAAATGATTTTCTTGTTTCGTACCTACTTTTTAGATCACTTTTTTATTTCCGTAGTCGGGTTACAGTTTTAAACTTTACTTTATTATTTTATACTTTTCTGTTTTAACGCTTGATAAACGTTGTGACAATGCAAATTCATATCTTGTGATCATTATGCGGGTACTGAGTTCGTAGAGTAAAAGGATTCTCTGAAAGAGCCAGCATTTCCTACCTAAATGGCCTCTTGATTAAAAATGTATTTAAAACCCACGCTAAAAAAAACTGTTGTAGAATTCCGTTAAAATGTAGCCCATGTTACCCGGGCCATAACAACGAATCGATTAACACCTTATTCATCAAAATCGTATAAATAGTTTAGGTGCCATGGAGGAACATAGGTATGTGTAAATACAAACATACATAGACTGCTAAAACCATAACCCTTTCTTTTGCCTTCGTCTTAGTCGGATAAAAAGGTTAATTGTGATGTGTTAAACACAGCTTTCGTGAACAAGCATATTTAAACGACAATAAAAACGGTTACAAAGCCGTTGCGTGGTTTAAAAAAAGTGAATTGAGAAACACGGACTCAGTGAGAGAATTTATTTATATGCCTACATTGCCTACTATTTATTACAAGGTATTGCCTAATGCCTCCTACTCCTGCTTACACTGACACGTGCGTAATGTTTTAAATGGCGACCTCCCGAGCTGAGTAATGTGCGTTCAATTCTCACACTGGACTATTCTTTGTGTTATCCACAAATTATTGCTCTGGGTATACCTATTTGGTGTCCGTTAATTGTATATTTGTAAAATCCTTCGTGATACAGGGATTATTACACTAGTGCAGGGTCTCATATACCTATATTGCTGCATCTACGGAACATTATACTAATAATTAAACTAAATTAAAACGCATATTTAAAACGGGCTTATTGATATTGTGCTTGGTGTTAACATAAGCGGAGAAATCAATGATCTCTATGTAGATGCTATTTACCAAAACGGGTTTCAGGATCACAAAACATAGCTAAAACTCATGTATACTACAGCAGATTTGATACCTACGTACCTACCTACCTGCAGGAAAACGAAATTAAAAGCCTCTAATATGACTGTTACCCTTTGTTTCGATGGAACCTATTATCATTTCTTTCTTTTTTATTTGTACAAAATCAATGAAACTGAAGTACCAATTTTCGATAATTAAATACTTTGAAATACATGTTTAAATATAGATAATATATCTCTAAATTAGTTATGAGGGGAAACCTTACTGTCTGAGGACGATTAACAACCAAGACCACATTTACCTAAATGTTGAGTAAATGCAGATTTTATTTAAGAAATTAAACAAAATAAAGCACTAAACTTAACTGCAATCCTATAAGTTTAGTAAGAAACATTAACAAATATTGAAATGCAACCGATTGTGTTTTTAACAACTACATTAGTCTCGTAATCAACATAAACAGTAAGTTATATTAAAAACAACTTGCGCCATATCGTTAAAAGACCGTTTGTTAGTGCTTATAGGGATAACTATTGCTAAGTGGTACTCATTTTTACCGTTAAGTTCTTCACATTTGTCCATCTTCTGGCCCTGTGCTGCGGCTGCGGAGAGTGCGAGAGCGTATTCGCGGTCGCTCTTCATCTTAGCCTGTAGGGATCTCTTCATGGTCTCCATGAGCCTCAACTCTGCATCCTGGCGGGCCACTAGCGCTTCATGCGCTGCCCGCCCAGCACCGCTAGATGCATACCCCATTGTTAACAACCAAACTTTACACTATACCGCACATTGCAACTAAACACAACACTCACATCATATTCCGTTATCACCGGCACAAAGTTAGATACGTCACCTTGTAAAAAAATTCAATTTATTGGCAAGCACAAGAGATTTATGAGAAAGCAAATCGTTTAGCTTTTAAAAGTAGCTATAACTTCTCTCAGTGCTAAGTAACGCCGAGTAGTATCGACTTAATAAAAACTAATAAAAAAACTAGACAGAGACGCTCTTAACGAACGAGGTAAGCGCGCTTCAAAATTCTAAAATATGAACACGCGTCCGCGCCGTAACGTTGCCCGACTTGAATGCCAGCATTGCCAGCTATCGCGAGCACATTATGTCTGGTGCTGGTTTAGCCAGAACGATCACCAGTCACCAACGCCTTATCCATTTACTGTCAGCGAGGAATACTTCAAAACACGATTATAAATGTAGTTTCGAAGAATATAGTAGGTACCTATTACTAATGCTCAACTTCAAACAACAAAATAATGCTCTTTCTTGTTATTATAAGAAATGTAAGGTATGTCATTATCACATTAAGTGCATTCTATCCTTTGTTCGTTTACAATAGAACAAACATTTATTTATTGTTGTACCTGGCGGAGACCTATTTTTGTAGAGCTATCTTAGGTACGAGTAGGTAATATATTTATTCCTATATATGATTCTAATAGATTATGTAAATAAATAAATACTGGCCAAGTGCGAGTCGGACTCGCGCACGAAGGGTTCCGTACCATTGACTAGGTAAACAATATTACACTATTTAATTGTAACTCTCTGTAACCATGGTGTTTGGCTGTTACCAAATTTTGCAAGTAAAATTTGACTCATTTCGTGGTTTTCAACTTAGACTTAGATGCGCAACGAGTAAAGAAACACGTTTGTGTATGGGAGCCCCCCTTAAATATTTGTTTTATTTAAATTTAATTATTTATTTTTAAAGTGAATATATACTTAACTAAATATTCTGTGAATATTTCAAGCGTTTAACTGTTGCCGTTATCAATATCGAGCAAAAACGAGTAAAAAAATCACGTTTGTTGTATGGGAGCTCCCCCTTAAATTTTAATTTTATTTTCATTTAATTATTTATTTTTAAATTTAATATACAACTATATATTCTATAAACATTTCAAGCGTCTACCTGTTGCCGTTATCAATAGCGAGCAAAAAAGGGCCATAATATTACGTTTGTTGTATGTGAGCCCCCTTAAATATTTTATTTTTAGTATTTGTTGTTATAGCGTCAACAGAAATACATCATTTGTGAAAATTTCAACTGTCTAGCTATCGCCGTTCTTGAGATACAGCCTGGCGACAGATGGACGGACAGACAGACGTTGTATGGGAGCCCCCCTTAAATATTATTATTTTTTTGTTTTTAGTATTTATTGTTATAGCGGCAACAGAAATACATCATTTATGAAAATTTCAAATGTGTAGCTATCGCCGTTCTTGAGATACAGCCTGGCGACAGACGGACGGACAGACAGACGTTGTATGGGAGCCCCCCTTAAATACTATTATTTTTTTGTTTTTAGTATTTGTTGTTATAGCGGCAACAGAAATACATAATTTGTAAAAATTTCAACTGTCTAGCTATCGCCGTTCTTGAGATACAGCCTGGCGACAGATGGACCGACAGACAGACGTTGTATGGGAGCCCCCCTTAAATATTATTATTTTTTTGTTTTTAGTATTTGCTGTTATAGCGGTAACAGAAATACATCATTTGTGAAAATTTCAAATGTCTAGCTATCGCCGTTCTTGAGATACAGCGTGGCGACAGACGGACGGACAGACAGACAGCGAAGTCTTAGTAATAGGGTCCCGTTTTGACCCTTCGGGTACGGAACCCTAAAAACTAAAACTAGGATTAAATAAAGTTGGTATGTATAGCTAAAACTTTAAGTACACTGAGCTAAAAAGATCAATAATATAATAATACTAGTTTTAGCCCGCGGCTACTTCGCAGACAAAAGTTAGTTTTGTGGTTATATCTCAGGTTCCCAATTTATTAGCGGGATAAAACATATATACCTACGGGTTTTTAAATCGAATCAAGAGCTATCAAATATAAAGTTTCATGAAAATCCGATCATTAGTTTTTGCGTGATGTGTGAACAAACAAACAGACTAACCAAAAAGTAGAAAAGCCAAAAAAAAAATAATTATTTACGGTGCGGAGATACCCACATAGCCTGATATGTAAAAATAGTAATTTTTTCTCAAATATCTTCAATGTACAGACACAGCTCTATGACAGCTTTATAAGATACTAGCCTTTGCGCACGGCTCTGCCGCAGCCATAAGCTTGTAGGTTCCCGATATAGTAGCGGGATAAAATGTATACCAGTTTTTAGGGTTTCGAACCCGAAGGGTCAAAACGGGACCCTAAAAACAAAAAAATAATAATATTTAAGGAGAGCTCCCATACAACGTCTGTCTGTCCATCCATCTGTCGCCAGGCTGTACCTCAAGAACGGCGATAGCTATACAGTTGAAATTTTCACAAATTATGTATTTCTGTTGCCGCTATAACAAGAAATACTAAAAACAAAAAAATTATAATATTTAAGGGGGGCTCCCATACAACGTCTGTCTGTCCGTCCGTCTGCCTCCAGGCTGTATCTCAAGAACGGTGATAGCTAGACAGTTGAAAGTTTCACAAATGATGTACTTCTGTTGCCACTATAACAACAAATACTAAAAACGAAAAAAAATATTTAAGGGAGCCCCCCATACACAAATGTGTTTCTTTGCTCGTTTTTGCTCTGTCTGTCCGTCCGTCTGTCACCAGGCTGTATCTCAAGAACGGCGATAGCTAGGCAGTTGAAATGTTCACAAATGATGTATTTCTGTTGCCGCTATAACAACAAATACTAAAAATAAAATATTTAAGGGGGCTCACATACAACAAACGTAATTTTATGGCCCTTTTTTGCTCGCTACTGATAACGGCAACAGGTAGACGCTTGAAATGTTTACAGAATATTAAGTTATATATTAACTTTAAAAATAAATAATTAAATGAAAATAAAATTAAAATTTAAGGGGGCCTCCATACAACAAACGTGATTTTTTTACTCGTTATTGCTCGATGTTAAACGCTTGAAATATTCACAGAATATTTAGTTAAGTATATATTCACTTTAAAAATAAATAATTAAATTTAAATAAAACAAATATTTAAGGGGGGCTCCCATACACAAACGTGTTTCTTTACTCGTTGCGCATCTAAGTCTAAGTTGAAAACCACGAAATGAGTCAAATTTTACTTGCAAAATTTGGTAACAGCCAAACACCATGGTTACAGAGAGTTACAATTAAATAGTGTAATATTGTTTACCTAGTCAATGGTACGGAACCCTTGGTGCGCGAGTCCGACTCGCACTTGGCCCGTTTTTAAGTCTAATCAAGATCTATATCGATATGTTTTTGCGTGATGCGCGGACAAACAAACAGCCGAACGACAAAAATCTAAAAAAAAATGTTTTTTGTTCCGACACGCCTATATTGCCTAACACATTCTTTTTTTTTTCAAATATCTTAAATGTACACAACTATGTTACCAGCTTTATAATAGTTAGCATAAAAAAATAAAAGAAATCAAGAAGAAGATTTGGTATCAGAAACCGTAATAAGAGCTTATTTTTTTATAAATGACATGCTCGGTATTTACCAGAACACAAAGTACGAATTGTTAAATTAAAACATTATATATGGATCCAAAATCACAAGAAATAACGGTTCGAGAGCTAACTAGACAAGTACAAAGATAAGTAAAAATAGCTACCTATATTGTAGAAATTGTAAATCTATTAATGTATATAAAATTGAAGAGCCTTGCTTGTCCGATCATCGGTGTTTGCGTGATGTGTACACAAACAAACAGACTAACCACGACGAATCAAACGAGTCGAAACTCGATGGATTTGCATCGTTTCATTATAAGAGTTACTGTGGCCACCTTCCAGCTTCATCCTCACACCCTGGATACCATCTAGAGACAAAGTACTCGTCAAGATGAATCATACAAGCCCAAACTCGATGGGGTTGCGCCGTTTCATTATAGAGTTCCTAGGTCCACCTTCCAGCTAATAATCATAATCAGATCAGCTCCATGTCATCATAATATTGCATTGTCACGCGATATACATACGGGCGTAAAATTTCAGCTCAATCGGAAACCGGGAAGTGTGTCAAATTTAATTTCCAATGCACACACTATAGATGCGTCTCGTAACGGTGTCGCGAGTCCAGAGATTTTATCTCATCTAAAAATATGCGTACCGCGCTAAAAGAAGTTTTCACTTCAAAAATGTCTGTTTGTAATAAAAAAAATCTAAATAACAGCTTTATTTGTAATTTCTAAAAACTTTACTACGGAGAATCTGTGGAGTGAGGCTGACTGACTGCATTCGTAATGACGACGTAAGAGAGCGAGTAGGTATGAAAGAGAGTATTGGTGTAAAGATGCGAAAGGGAATGCTCCGATGGTTCATGTGGAAAGAATGCCGGACGAGCGACTGGTTGAGAAGGTACCTATACAATGCGAAAGTGGGAGGATGTAGGTACAGGGGGAGACCGAGACTCACCTACCTAGACCAAATCGGTCATGTATTGAAGGAAGGTGGAGTCAGGAGCCTCCGAAACCGGCGAGCGTGTATGAAGAGAGTTATGAATGTTGAGGAAGCGAGGGATGTATGCAAGAATAGAGCCTCTTGGCACTCTGTTCTCTCTGCCTACCCCGCAAGGGAAATGGCGTGATGATAAGTTAGTAAGTTAGTTAGTTAGTTCTAAATAACAGTTATATATACGTTACCTATAACAATTTTAATTTCTTTTTTATAACTGTACCTATATGACTCTGTTTGACTGTATGTTGCGGCTAATCTCATCATCAATTTTAAACAGGGTTTACTTCACTGCCAGATAGCTAATGTTATAAGTAATAATTTAGGGTACTTTGATTTTAGAAAATATTAATTAGCGTTCCGCACAAAAAAAATGAAAAATAATATAACAGACACCTACAGGTCACCAACCGGCTTCGCCACGATAAGCGCTTTTATTTTTGGAATAATATAGCCATGACACAGCCTCTAAATTAAGGTGAAATGTTGATTGTGATGAATACAAACATACAAACTTTTCATCCATCCATCAGCCTTTTCACGTCCACTGCTGGACATAAGCCTCCCCAAGAGAACGCCACAAGGAGCGGTCCTGCACCGACCGCTTCCAACGGTTCCCTGCGGTTTTGACCAGATCGTCAGTCCATCTACTAGGGGACCGTCCTACGCTGCGCCGTCCGATACGTGGTCACCACTCGAGAACCTTTTTTCCCCAACGGTTGCCGGTTCGTCGAGCGATGTGGCCAGTCAATGCGCTTCAGCATGTCAACCCGGCGGGCTATTTCAGTCACTCCCGTTCTTCTACGGATCTCCGTATTACGGATTCGATCACGTAGGAAAATACTAAGCATATCCCGCTCCATGGCACGCTGAGCGAGTTTGAGCCTCGATACGAGGCCAACATTCAGAGACCACGTCTCTGACCCATATGTCATCACTGGTAACACACACTGGTCGTACAAACTTTCACATCTATAGTATTATAAAGCTGTAACAGAGCTGTGTCTGTACATTTAAAATATTTGAGGAATAATGACTGTAATAGGCTATATAGGCGTGTCTAAACACAAAACGATTTTTTTTAGATTTTTTTGTCTGTTTATCTGTTTGTCTGTTTGTTTGTTCGAGCATCACGCAAAAACTACTGAACGGATTTTGATGCAACTTTTTTTATTTGAAAGGCCTTGATTAGACTTAAAAACTGGTATACATTTTATCCAGGTACTATATCGGCAATCTGAGATATAACCGAAAAACTATAAAATTATTTAAACTAGAATTTGAAACTTTTTTATTTTATAGCTCTTGATTAGACTTAGAAACTGGTATGCATTTTATCCCGCTACTATATGGGGAACCTGAGATATAACCGAAAAACTAGCTTTTGGCTGCGGCGAAGCCGCTGGCAAAGGCTAGTTTATAATATTAGTAGAATTAACCAACAATTATTAACCATCAATTATTCTGGCTTAAAAAGCCTATGTCCTTTTCGGCGTGCCAGATTATATATTTGCAAAATTTCGTGATAATCTGTTTGATAGTCACGACGTAAAAGCATAACTAACAAATTTGGAATGAAGATCAACAATATATACCAAAGTACACTGTATACCAAAGTATTCATACACAAGAGTAGAAGAATGTTATGTTAGAAAGAGTACCTATTATTGAACTTGTGATCGTAGCTGAAATATTATGAGCCGATTCAGTGGTTTTTGTACTGAATGGCATCACCGAGTTTCTGAGATCAAGGGTGTCCCAGAGAGGGTAAAAGTAGAAACTGCAGGTGATACATTAATTCAACTACTGCTAAATAAACATCTGAGCCACAGCAACGCGTGGTTGGATCTGCTAGCAGTCAATGAAAAGAATGAGCTAAAACATGATTTTGTAGTAAATGATCTGAAGATTTTCCGACTAATATTAAGTTTATTATAACACATTTAACGGGTCTATACGTGCATTAAACTTATCAAAATACTATTATTTTGACTAAACTTGACGTTAAATGTGTTATAATGAATATAAAACGCGAAAGCTTAATACAATATTAAAAAAAGAAAGTAAACCGCCTTCTAGTGCACCCAAGAACTAAAAAGCAATAAATACCTAATTGATATTTAGATACGATTTCCGTGCTAGACACCTACTGATGTGTTTGAAGCCGGTGCCAAAAATGTTTTTAATGTTATCTAAGTATTTATTATGAACTGTTTTTGTTACTTTTGGACTTGGCACCGGCTTCAAACACATCAGTAGGTGTCTAAATACCAATTATTTATTGCTTTTTAGTTCCTGGGTGCACTTGAAGGCGGTTTACTTTTTTTTTTATATTTTCTTTTGTGCTTTTTAGTGATTTTTTATAAAATAGCTTAGATTAGGTCGTACATGATGGGGGAGGCCTCCCTAAACGCAAAAAAAATCGGACAACGAAAAAGTATCATCTATGTATACATTTTTTTTAGATTTTTGTTGAGTTTTTAAAAACTACTGCACCGATTTCGATGAAATTTAAATGGGACTATTTCGAAATAAACCCCTTTCAAAAAAAAAAGAATTTTGCAAATCCGTCAACATATGACGAAGTTGTGCCCGAACATACATAAAAAAAGAAAATATAAACATCCGAATTGATAACCTCCTTCTTTTTTTGAAGTCGGTTAAAAAGTACTAATATTAAGTTGTTCTAGAAATACCTCTAGAGGATACACAAAGTTAGTTATGCGGTATAACTTTTCAACATAAGCGATAACACCGGTCAACAACTGCCAAGCGGTTGGTGCAAGACCGTCATCGCACCCATTTACAAAGGGATATACTCTAAATAAGACTGCAAAAACTACAGCCATTCGCCTACTCAGGGTTAGTGGCAAGTTGTATGTAAAAGCATTGATTGAATTACGAAAGAAACATAAAATATGGGATCTTTAAGCAGACCACTAAACTAACCGATAGATTTTAATCTAGCTGGTAGATAGAGAGCTTGGCTCAGAACAGTTTTTTATTTTATTTACAGATGAACCTTTTTTGGTTAAGGTGGGGAAAAAATGTACCTAATCGCACACCCCGTTGTTCGGGGCAATGAACAGGGTAGTGTGGGGCCCTCACCCACTAAATAAACCCGCAGTGTTCAGTCTCTCCGCCTATATTGGCGGGCCACTGGAACTGTGTTATATTATTTCAGTGGTATTTACAGATGAGCCTGGGCCTACCTGATGGTAAGTGGAACCGCCGCTCATGGATTCAGCAATACTAAGAATACATCCAAGCCGCTGCTCACTTCTCTGATGGGAAATGAATAAATAGATAGCTACATCCTTCTTCAACCAAAATATACCGACAGTCGCGGGCAACAGTTACAAATACGATCATCAAGGTTTCGAAGTATTTTTTTTTATTGACTTTGATGGCAGACGAGCTACGGCCCACCTGATGGAAAGTGGTAACCGTTGCTCATGAACTCAACTATACTGAGAGTACAGTCAAGCTGCTGTGCACCATTTAATTTCTCAGATATGAAAAATGAAAGAATAAACGGCTATCTTCTGCTACAGCCAAAACACACTAACGTACTTCATGACTGGTCACCGACCCGATAACAAGTGAGTACTCTCACTATTGGTACCCAGCCCTACCACCAGTAATGTAATGTGAAAATTGCTTACTTCCCTTAGTCGCCTTGTACAACACCGGCGGGAAAGGGTGTTTATTGGCGGGCCATTGGAAAAAAAAAGCATCACGCCTTTATTCCCCGAAGGGGTAGGCAGAGGTGTATGACACACCCACGACTCGCCGGCTACTCGGGCCACTGGAACTATATTAAATTCCTTCGGTGGTATTAATAATAAACTTAACACTACATCTTATTTAAAAGTTGAAAAAAAAAGCCAAAGTGCTTGCCTAACTAACGAAACTGACTATTATTGTATTGTCAGGATACACTGATACTCCGGTGCGGCGGCCCACTAAAGTATATAATTCTTCCGATTCCATTGGTCCGTCAATACAGGCGGAAAGACGGCACACGACAAGTTTATTTAGTGGGTGGGGGCCCCATAATGCCCTGTTCGTTGCCCCGAACGACGTGAGTGCGGTTTGGTACTTTTATCCCAACGTTAACAAAAAAAAAACTACCCTGGCTTATAACAAATAATCATAATGACATAGGTATGTATTCAGTGTAAGAGCAGTAAAACTATTTCGTTATTACACATCCTCACATTGACTCTGACAGGCATTGACGGGACCAATGTTTGGTTACCAAACTGATGTAATCGCCAACGTGTGGAATGATCGGTAGTGAATGATCCCCCCAACGTTGTGGCGAGTGTTGGCCCCAACGACCCCAACGTGAGGTGCGGCCTAACACATACGTAGTATGTCTAGTCAGTGCCTAACAGTGTTCCAGTGTTCCTTCAACGTGTGGGCTAAGGGTTTAGGGCTAGCATTGGCACCTTTGTTGCCAGAAGGTTACTTTTGTTTGTAGGTTACTACTTCGAGGTAGGATTTGACCTTACGAGGAGTGATCAAAAAGTAGTGAGAACGACATACTCCTTGGTAAGAAAAAAAATAAATACTGGCAGGCATAGCTCAGATACATATTTGTAATAATAATAAAGAAAAAATCTTCGATTCTCTTTTGTTTTTTTCTGAATGTAGTCATTTGTTTGCTTCGTGTCGGAACTCGGAACGTGTTCTCGAAAATGGAGAAAAACGAAATAGGAGCCGTTATTAAATACCTCTGTTTAAAAAAGTTAATGGAGCAAGAGATTAATTGCGATTTGGAGGCAACATTAGGAGAGTCTGCTCCGCCGTATTCCACTGTTGAAAGGTGGGCTTCTCAATTTCGAGTAGGGAGAACGAGCATGGAAGACGAACATCGTTGCGGCCGTCCATCGACGTCAGTCACCCAAGAAAATGTTGTGAAAGTCGAGAAAATTGTATTGAGCGATCGAAGAGTTACCATCCGATACTTAATTCAAGAAACGGGCATTTCGTATGGAAGTATTCAATCCATATTGAAACAATCTTTGAATATGAGAAAAGTCTCCGCAAGATGGGTGCCGAGAATGTTAACCGACAGTCAGAAACAAAATCGACTTAACATTTCGAAGATATTGTTAGACAAGTTTCAAGAAGATTCTGAAAACTTTTTGTCTCGTTTCGTAACAATGGGCGAAACATGGCTCAATCATTTTGATCCCGAGACAAAAAAGCAATCTTCGCATGGAAACGACCATCATCACCGACCCCGAAGAAGTTTCGTGCCGTGGCATCGGCTGGCAAGGTTATGGCCTCAATATTTTGGGACTCAGAAGGGATATTGTTGATTGATAACCTAGAGCGTGCTGAACCACTATTACAGGCCAATATTATGCAGCTTTAGTTCCCAAGTTGAGGAATGCCATCAAAGAGAAAACGAGAGGGAAACTTCGAAGGGGCGTGCTGTTTCATCACGACAACGCACCCGCGCACAGGTCGGCAGTAGCGATGGCTGCCTTTCAGCAAGCTGGCTTCGAATTGGTTGACCACCCCCCTTGTTCACCAGATCTGGCGCCTAGCAACTTTTATCTGTTCCCCAAATTGAAAGAATACTTAAGGGGAAACAGGTACGAAGACGATAACGAGGTGATGGATGCCGTGGAGAGCTTTTGGCAGGACCAAGACAAAACTTATTTTTTGAAAGAGATTGAAGCCTTGCAAAATCGCTGGCATCGGTGTGTAGAGAGACTCGGAGACTATGTAGAAAAATAAATTATTAAGTTATCAATACATTAAACATAAGGTGAAAAATGTGAAATCGAAAATAACAGTCACGAGCAGGATTTGAACCTGCATCTCCTGGATACCGTCCAGATGCTTTGCCAATTCAGCCATCGTGACAATTGCTTCTGACTGCTAATTTCGATAACACATTCATACTTAACGTCTCTGGGTGACGCCTGCGCCATCTGTCGGAAGTAGTTTCATACATTATACCGACCAGGTAAATTTAATTTTACAATTAAGATTTTTACCTAATAATGACGCAAACCCTATAAATATTTTGATATTTTTAGCATTTTACATGCTTAGTACTATACATTAAACACAAAGTGAAAAATGTGAAATCGAAAATAACAGTCACGAGCAGGATTTGAACCTGCATCTCCTGGATACCGTCCAGATGCTTTGCCAATTCAGCCATCGTGACAATTGCTCCTGACTGCTAATTTCGATAACACATTCATACTTAACGTCTCTGGGTGACGCCTGCGCCATCTGTCGGAAGTAGTTTCATACATTATACCGACCAGGTAAACTTAATTTTACAATTAAGATTTTTACCTAATAATGACGCAAACCCTATAAATATTTTGATATTTTTAGCATTTTATATGCTTAGTACTATACATTAAACACAAAGTGAAAAATGTGAAATCGAAAATAACAGTCACGAGCAGGATTTGAACCTGCATCTCCTGGATACCGTCCAGATGCTTTGCCAATTCAGCCACCGTGACAATTGCTCCTGACTGCTTATTTCGATAACACATTCATACTTAACGTCTTTGGGTGACGCCTGCGCCATCTGTCGGAAGTAGTTTCATACATTATACCGACCAGTTAAACTTAATTTAACAATTAAGATTTTTACGTAATATATTTATAGGGTTTGCGTCATTATTTGTTGGCAGCGGTTGGCGGGTGCGGGATGTGTAGCGATCGCACGCGTCTATCGGTGTTCTCCAGTCAATAAAAAAAAACGCTTTACAGCGCGACGCTTCAGTGCGTTGGATAAATAAGATTAAAACCCTTTTTGATCTTATTACTCTATTTAGTTTAATTTATCTATTTAGTTAAATAAATTATTACCTATAGGTATATAACTATAACGTTACATAAGGTTTGTGAGTTTCTTTTGTTGATTATCAATTTTTTGAAGTGACTTCTTTAAGGTGAGCGCACACTTATCCGAGCCAAACGCTTCTAAAATTCGTTTCGTTCGAATCGTTCGACGCGTTCGGCTCGGATAAGTGTGTTAGAATTGTGTATACAGAGTTCTAAAATTCGTTTCGTTCGACTTGTTCGACGCGTTCGGCTCGGATAAGTGTGCGTTCACCATTAGGATTAGGGTTGCCACCCGAACTTTATCATAAAGTATTGTACGTTATTTATGGTAATTGTACTCTATACTTTATGAGAACAATAAAGTACGCGAAAATACTTTTAACGATAGTTACTGGGCTGGATGACGGTATCGATTGTTGCCGAATAGGTTCCCTCTAGAGTGGCGGTCGCCTCGTTAACGCTCATTTTTAAATGCAACCTATCCTTTATAAAAACATTGTCATTTTGTCAATATCAGTATCAAAACTTCTTGTTTGATTTGTGATTTGTTACAATTATATTCAAAATTTGTCTTCACCTGAACTGACTAGTATAATTCATTTTAATGACACAAGCTAGTTATTTGCCATTAGAAAATAAATTTAAGTAATGTCGAATTTGATAATTTTCGTTGGTCGTAAAGACAAATGTGATAAGGACATTGGGATGACCGAATATGTCTGTACGATAGCTCAGTGGCTTAAAGCACTTCCTCGGATTGGAAAAGACGCGAGTTCGATTCCCGCTTGTACAAAAAAATAGCTTTTCCTTATTACTTACTTATCATCACGCCATTTCCCTTGCGGGGTAGGCAGAGTGCCAAGAGGCTCTATTCTTGCGTACATCTCTCGCTTCCTCAACATTCATAACTCTCTTCATACCCGCTCACCGGTTTCGGAGACTCCTGACTCCACCTTCCTTCAATAAATTACCAATTTGGTCTAGGTAGGTAAGTCTCGGTCTCCCACTGTACCTACATCCTTCCACTTTCGCATTGTATATCTTCTTAGCCAGTCGCTCGTCCGGCATTCTTTCCACATGTCCGAACCATCGGAGCATTCCCTATCGCATCTTTACACCAATACTCTCTTTCATACCTACTCGCTCTCTTACGTCATTGTTACGAATGCGGTCAGTCAGCCTCACTCCACAGATTCTCCGCAGAGATCGCATTTCGACCGCATTGATTTTACTCTCATGCTCCTTTTTACATACCCAACTCTCGCTTCCATATAATAACGTTGGGACAAGCACTGCATTATGTATTGCGACACGTGCCTTCTGACTGAGGTGGTGGCTGCCGAGAAGTTGTCCCAATGCTCCGTTCACTCTATTTCCCGCATTCACTCTTCTCTCTACATCAGTGGTGTACCTTCCATCCCGACTGAATCCACATCCAAGATATACAAATTCATCCACTTGTTCTAGCGCACCATTTCCTATTGCTACTCTAACATCTGTTCTGGCTTCTTCTCTTTCAAAAACCATTACTTTGGTTTTGCTCACATTCACACGTAGGCCCCTTTTCTTACAATCTTCTGCCATTACGACGACTAGGGTTTGCAGGTCAGTCGGAGACTGCGCTAATAGGACCGCATCGTCTGCATATAGCAGCGAGTTAACCACTGAGTCGCCCATCTGAACTCCCACATTCATTTCATTCAACCTTTGTAGACATTTATCCAGATATATGATAAACAGTCTGGCTGATAGAACGCAGCCCTGTTTAACGACAATATTGACATCATACCAGGGTGACATTCCATCATCCAGCCGCACACAAGCTCTGCAGTCCATGTAGTTGGACTGCACCGCTTGTAGCAGTCTACCGTTAATACCATTCTCCGGCAAAATGTCCCAAAGTTCCTTTCGTAAAACAGTGTCAAATGCTTTCTCCAAATCCACAAAACTGCAGAAAACCCTCTGGCCTACAGCCAGCTGCTTCTCCACAATGTTGCGCAGAGAAAACACTTGATCCATGCATCCTCGTCCACACCTTTTTCCTTATTCATAAATAATTTATACTTTAAAAAGTAGCGGAGCATGTCAAATGCTAAAAAAAATAAGTCAAAAATGTTTAAAAAAATCGCGCCATCAAATAGTATGAATTTTAATTGCAAAATTAAACTTGATATATTGGATTGATGCATGTAAATGCATTCCGATAGATGGCGTTGGTCGTATAGACAAATGTGATGAGGAAATTGATTGATTGATTCCTTCGGTGGTCCGCCGGCGGTTTACCCTTTCGGGTACCCTCTACTGAGCATCCACAGCGGAGCGTCGCACCTTCGCGGGTCCCACTTGGTACCCAGCCCTACCACCGTGTGTCTGCCGACATGATCAAGCTTGGCGGCTGATGTGTCCGGGAATCTTTCCTGGTGCTTTTTAATTTATGTTCAAGCTCAGTAATGGTTCCATGGGGGCTCCTGTATCCGGGAAACTTTCCTGGTGCTTTTTAATTGATGTTGAAGCTCGAGAATTGTTCCCAAGGACTGGAAAAGCGCAGTCATCGTGACTTTGTCTAAGAACAAGGGTATAGTAAGATTATTGAAAGGAGAACGAGGATGGTGTCTGATGGATTATTGTGTGAAGCACAAGGAGGTTACGCGCGTGGAAGGGGGTACATGGATCAAGTGTTTTCTCTGTTCAACATTGTGGAGAAGTATATGGGTCTAGGCCAGATGGTTTTCTACAGTTTTGTGGATTTGGAGAAAGCGTTTGACACGTTTGTACAAAAGGAACTTTGGGGCATTTTATTTTGGCAGAGTATGGTATTAACGGTAGACTGCTGCGAGCGGTGCAGTCCAATTTCATGGGCTGTGGAACTTGTGTACAAGTGGATAAAAGAATTTCGCCCTGGTTTAATATAAAATATCGGCGTTAAACAGGGCAGCATTCTACCAGCCAGACTTTATCATCTATCCATCCATCCATCAGCCTTTCAACATCCACTGCTGGACATAGGCCTCCCCAAGAGAACGCCACAACGAGCGGTCCTGTGCCGACCGCAACCAACGGCTCCCCGCGGCTTTGACCAGATCGTGGGTCCATCTGGTGGGGCCGTCCTACGCTGCGCCGTTCGATACGTGGTCGCCACTTGAGAACATTTCTTCCCCAACGGTTGTCGGTTCGTCGAGCGATGTGGCCTGCCCATTACCACTTCAGTATGGCAACCCGGCGGGCTATGTCGGTCACTCTAGTTCTCCTACGGATCTCCGTATTACAGATTCGATCACGTAGGGATATACCAAGCATAGCCCGCTCCATGGCCCGCTGAGCGACTTTGAGCCTTGATACAAGGCCAACATTCAGAGGACCACGTCTTTGTTCCCAATGTCATCACTGGTAACACATACTAGTCGTAGACCTTTGTTTTCAGACACTGCGGAATATTGGACGAGAAGATCTTCCTTAGCTTCCCGAACGCTGCTCAGCCGAGTTGGATTCGTCGAATAACCTCTTCCTCGAAATTATGCCAATTTAACTAGACTGTTTGTCCCAGGTACACATAGTGGTCAATAACTTCGAGACAGGCTGACGTCCGGGATATTTTCGGTAAAATGCCAAGTTAGCTTGGATCTGGGATCTTGGAACAAGCTGACAACACACTGGGATCTGTACAACTGTCCATAGAACTGGTGGATCTCTCTCAAGATCTCATCTCGGGATGAAATGACAGTGCCGTCGTTGGTCCTCAGCTTAGTCAACTGGCTTCGGCCGACAGACAGATCTCTTGCGAACACTTTCGAGCCTTGGTCCCGCTTTATTGCTTCTTTAATGCGGATAGTATTAAATTGGCGAATATCGTGTCGCACAGCCTTGGAGATCTGTCTGTTTAACCGCCTCCATCCATCCATCTATCCATCAGCCTTTCAACGTCCACTGCTGGACATAGGCCTCCCCAAGAGAACGCCACAACGAGCGGTCCTGTGCCGACCGCATCCAACGGCTCCCCACGGCTTTGACCAGATCGTCGGTCCATCTAGTGGGGGGCCGTCCTACGCTGTGCCGTCCGATACGTGGTCGCCACTCGAGAACCTTTCTTCCCCAACGGTTGTCGGTTCGTCGAGCGATGTGGCCTGCCCATTGCCACTTCAGCATGGCAACCCGGCGGGCTATGTCGATCACTCTCGTTCTCCTACAGATCTCCGTATTACGGATTCGATCACGTAGGGAAATACCAAGCATAGCCCGCTCCATGGCCCGCTGAGCGACTTTGAGCCTTGATACGAGGCCAACATTCAGAGACCACGTCTCTGTTCCGTATGTCATCACTGGTAACACATACTGGTCGTAGACCTTCGTTTTCAGACACTGCGGAATATTGGACGAGAAGATCTTCCTTAGCTTCCCGAACGCTGTCCAGCCGAGTTGTATTCGTCGATTGTCCTCTTTCTCGAAGTTGTGCCTACCTAACTGGACTGTTTGTTTCAGGTAGACATAGTGGTCGACAACTTCGAGAAGCGCACTCCCGACTAGGACCGGTGCTGAAATGACATGGACATTTGACATGACTTTGGTCTTGTCCATGTTCATTTTGAGACTCACTAGTCGGGAAACCCTGCTGAGATCATTGAGCATGGTGCCAAGGTCCTCCAGTGATTCTGCCATGACTACGATGTCGTTGGCATATCCAAGGTGAGTGATATATTCGCCATTGATGTTGATGCCAAATCCGGTCCAGTCCAAGAGCTTGAAGACATCTTCCAATGCAGCGGTGAAGTCGAGTTTCGGGGACATAACGTCTCCCTGTCTAACACCTCTCTGTAGTTGGATCGGTTTCGTACTCCTGTCCTGAACTCGGACTGACATGGTGGCGTTTCTATACAAGCACTTCAGCACTTTGATGTACCGATAGTTAATTTGGCACCGCTGAAGGGACTGCAGAACCGTCCAAGTTTCGATCGAATCGAAGGCTTTCTCATAGTCCACAAACGCCAGACACAGAGGCCGATTATATTCCTCGGTTTTCTGTATTATCTGGCGAAGCGTATGGATGTGGTCTATGGTACTATAGCCTTTTCGGAAACCGGCTTGTTCGGGAGGCTGTAAGCCGTCAAGCCTGCGCGTGAGTCGATTTGTGATGACCTTCGAAAACAACTTATAGACGTGGCTCAAGAGAGTGATGGGTCTATAGTTATTCAAGAGGGTTCTGTCACCTTTCTTGAAGAACAGCACCATCACGTTTCTGGTCCACGACTCTAGAACGTCGCCCCTGAAAACGACGGAATTGAACAGCCTCTGAAGAGCTTTTAAGACCGGCTTTCCGCCTGCTCTCAGAAGCTCTGTGGTGATTCCGTCGTCTCCCGATGCCTTCCCGTTCTTTAGTTGTTTGAGAGCCATTCTGATCTAGTACAGGCTGACGTCCGGGATATCTTCGGTAAAGTGCCGAGTTAGCTTGGATCTGGGATCTTGGACCAAGCCGACAACAGGACTCTGGGATCTGTACAACTGTCCATAGAACTGGTGGACCTCTCTCAAGATCTCATCTCGGGATGAAATGACAGTGCAGTCGTTGGTCCTCAGCTTAGTCAACTGGCTTTGGCCAACAGACAGATCTGTTGCGAACACTTTCGAGCCTTGGTTCCGCTCTATCGCCTCTTTAATGCGGATAGCATTAAATTGGCGAATATCGTGTCGCACAGCCTTGGAGATCTGTCTGTTTTACCGCCTCAGGCAGGACCAATCGCCTGAAGACTGGACTGTCATTTCTTTTCTCCTTTCCATGAGCTTAAGAGTACGGTCCGAGAGTTCACGAGTCCTACTAACGCGACGGGCCTTGAAGTAGGTCGACCCGACCGCGTGGACAGTTTGCACGAACCTGCTGTTCGACTTTATCATATATCTGGATAAATGTCTCCAAAGGTTGAATGAAATGAATATGCGAGTTCAGTTCAGTGGTTAATTCATTGCTGTATGCAGACGATATGTTCCTATAACACTATCAGAGACTGACCTGCAAACACTAGTCGACGTAATGATGTAATGATGCCTGAACATATTATAAAAAAAAATATAAACTTCCGAATGGATACCCTCCTCTTTTTTAAAGTCAGGTAAAACTCAAATTACAAATTGACGATTTTTACTGAGGGGGCCCCATCCAATGAATTTGCCACGGGCCTCGGATCGTATAGTTATGCCACTGACGGTGTACATAATATTAAGTTTAAAAAAGTGATATGTATTCAATAATAAAGTAATATCTCTGTTTTGCTATGTTCACTTGGTATTCCCATACCAGTTATAACTAATATAAGTAAAGTATTTTTCTCTCTTTTCTCCCCATTCGGATGCAATCAAAAAGTAACTCCTTAATTTGGAGGGGTAGACTTTGATTTAAAATGATTTGATTGAATTTGTGAGAGATTATGTATTTCACATCATCTAAAATGGTCGCGAATTCACCTGTAAAAATGTAAGCAATAGAAGGGCATCTAAACCATCTCTCTGTGTATACTTGAATATAGTCCTTTGTTTAGGCGGGAAAAAATGCACCTAACCGCATACCCCATCGTTCGGGGCAACGAACAGGGTAGTGTGGGGCCCTCACCCACTAAATAAACCCGCCGTGTGCCGTCTCTCCGCCTGTGTTGACGGACCACTGGTGCTGTGTTGGATTACTTCAGTGGCCCGCCGGCGGCATACCCTTTCGGTTACCCTCTACTGAGCGACGCATCTGCACATGGAGCGTCGCACCTTCGCGGGAGGTCTTGCGGGTGGCGGACGTTCTCCGATCCATCCACCCGCAGCCTTAGCTAGGGCGGCATGAGGCGCAAGTACTCCCGCCTGCGCTGCCCCAGTCGCTGGCGGCGGTTTGGGTCAGCGGAAGAATCCTCCTCCCTGGCCCTCTCCGCCGCTTCCTTCCGCGAGACCACCGCTTCCTTCCGCGAGATAACCTCCTCACAGAAGGCAGTGACTGCAGCCCAAATCCTGTCGCTGCCGAGCATCGTTCTGACGACGCTCGGCAGCGAGAGGTCTCCCCCTATTGCTGCGATGAGTTCACGGTGCTGCCCGGCCCAAGACGGGCATAACTCGAGCGTGTGCTGCGCCGTGTCCTCGTCGCAGCCGCAATGGTGACAGCCCGGAGTCGCTTCCCTCCTTGCGACTATGTGCAGATATCTGCCGAAGGAAGCGACGACTCTTTGTGGTCTTCACAGAAGAGCCCTGTTCGGCGCGTCCAGGAACTCCGCCCACACACCGGTGCACCGTACAGTGCCATTTGAATATAGTCCTGCCAATTGAATTATTGCATATACTCTTTACAATTATTCTGTCAAATATTTTGGGTAAACGTTTTTTGTAGATCGGGAGTGTTCTTATTAAAACCAACATCATATAAATTCAAATATATTATAGGCCATGTTTAATCTAGATTCAGCTTCCTGAACTGATTTTAACAAAACTAGAAAACAAGACGAGATCGTCAGTATATTAAAGTACTTAGGTATATAGCATATGAAAAATCGGATAAGTGCAAAACCATAAATATTATATATACAAAGACTTAGAAGAGAAGCCTGTGATAGACCATTTCAGACTATTTTAAATATGGTATTTGATTTGGTAGTTCCGATTTAGATCGATCTTTTTATCAGTAGCTTTCTGGTGGGAACATCATAACATAAACATACATTTTGGAGAGATCGATCAGATAAACTGCTATATCGATCGATCGAAGCAGATAAAATACGTTAACTTCGCAGGAATACTCACCTGTAACGTTTGTTTTCGATTACCTACGGGGAGGAATACTTACATAACCGTATCTAAGAACGCTCCAACAGGATATGCTTTTTCGATAATGCAATATTAATTTGGTTAATGAGGTAGGCAATGTTATATATTGTGCTCATTTCCTTACTTAGCTTAATTGAGATTGGAGAGGAACACAATTATTTTCTATAAACCATTTGAGTCTATTTTATAAGAAGCTATCTTGGCTAATACACATGTTCACTTCATAAGTTATCTACGTATGGTATCATAGGTTCCTTGCTAGGGTGGTTGCAGTCACCAGCGGCCAAACCACCAGCGAAAAAGGCTAGGAAAAAGGACAAGGCGGGACATGCCTCGAGGGGTCAGCCCCGAGAAGAGTTCCTGTTCCTCCAAATAAACGTCTCCGAACTCGGGGACGTTTCCGCTCGCTTCCGCCAAGCCCGGACAGGTGCTCGGATATTCGAGTACCTGGTGCCAGAGGACACCAAGACGGCCGACGCAATGGCCGCAAGGCTGCTGGGCCTGTTCCCAGAGGAGAGTGGTGTCCGGGTCGCCAGACCCGTGAAGTGCGCCGAACCGCGCATTTCCGGGCTGGACGATTCCGTGACGGCGGAAGAGATCCGGGAGGCAATCGTCTCGAAAACCGGGTCTCCCAGCAGCGCCGTCCGGGTGGGCACCATTCGCCCAGGTCCAGGTGGTGTGGGTGCCGTCTGGGTCTCGTGCCCTGTCGCGGCGGCCAAGGATTTGGTCACCGCCGGTAGACTTCTGGTGGGCTGGAGCGCCGTGCGGGTAATCGCGCTGGAGCCCCGGCCTGCCAGGTGCTACAAGTGCATGGCGGTCGGTCACACACGGCCACTGTGCACAAACTGCTTCGACTGCAGCGGGCTTTGTTTCCGCTGCGGTCAGGCAGAGCACCAGGCGGCTGCCTGTTCTGCCACCCCACACAGCCCCGCGTGCGCGGCGGGCAATCGCTCTGCCAACCACTGTATGGGGTGGGTGGGGTGCAGGCCACCGGCCAAGTCAGGCCCTAAGAGGGGGATGGGCAGCCAATCGGCCCCGGCTGCCCAACCCAGCGCAGCTGGACCGCCGCAGCGCATGGAGGAGGATATCGTGGTCCATTAACGGATCACGACGCTATCCTCCTCCAGGGGAATCTCGGCCATTCCGCCAGGGCGCAGGACCTCTTCCTGCAATCCATGGCGGAGCGGTCGATCGGTGTTGCCGTAGCCGCGGAGCCCTACATAGTCCCGGATCGCCCCAATTGGGCGGGTAGCGGGGATGGCTCCGTGGCGGTCGTCGGCTCGGCGGCGCCGCATTCCCCGCCCTTGTCACTCAAAGACCAGGGCACGGGATATTTGGCGGCTGAATGGGGAAGGGTCACGCTGTATGGCGTGTACTTCTCCCCTAGTCGTAGTCTGGCGGCTTTCGAGGTCTTCCTGCACAACCTGGAGACCTCGATACGGCGTCTAGCACTGAGCCCTGTGCTCGTGCTGGGGGACTTCAACGCCAAATCAACGACGTGGGGGTCCCCCAGGACGGACCCCCGAGGTGCGGCAGCGGCGGACCTCGTGTTACTCAACTGAGGGTCCGCCCAAACGTGCGTGCGACCCTGGGGCGGGTCGATAGTGGACCTTTCGTTCGCTAGCCCCTGTGTCGCCGCACGCGTAAGGAGCTGGCGAGTCCTGGAGGAGGTCGAGACCCTATCTGACCATAGATACATTCAGATAGAGGTCTCCCGGACCCTTCAGGGCGCCAGCAGGGGTCACGTGGCGGACAGAACTCCCGCTTTTCCGCGATGGGCTGTGGGTAGGCTCGACCAGGACCTGCTAGTGGAGGCGGCCATTTTTCAATCTTGGCTGCCTCCCCCCTGACGGAAGACGTGGACGCCGAGGCTGGCCGCATTCGCGGCATGCTTACGCATATCTACGATGCGGCCATGCCCCGTGTGCGGCGCCTGCCTCGACGGAAGGGGGTCTACTGGTGGTCCCCGGAGCTGGCGAGCCTCCATGCGGCCTGTATTCGTGTTCGGAGGTCCTACACCCGCAGCCGACGTCGCCGAATCCGCGACGAAGAGCGGGAGGGCCGGCTGTATGTGGCGTACAGCAGTGCGCGCGCCGCGTTAAAGCTGGCCATCTGTCGCGCCAAAGATGCGAAAAGGCAGGAGATGCTGGAGGTTCTTGAGCGTGACCCCTGGAGACTCCCGTACCACGCCCCCTTACGGAGACCCTCCAGCCGGGCTTCCTCTCTGAGGTGGTCGAGGGACTTTTCCCTTCACGGGTGGTGCACACGCCCCCGGTCATGGCTCCGCCAGATGATGACCGGGAGGCCGACGACGGGGAGGTACCGCCCGTGACGACGACAAAATGGGGGCGGCGGCAGCGCGTATGCGGAGAGGCGCCGCCCCCGGGCCGGACAGGGTTCCCGCCCGAGTGCTGGCCCTGGTCCTCGACCACCTTGAGCCCCGCCTCGGGGGACTGTTCGGCGCTTGACTGGTGTCCGGACGGTTCCCTGACTGCTCGAAGGAGGGGAAGCTCGTGCTCCTGCCGAAGCCGGGACGGCCTCCGAATACAGTCTCAGCCTTCAGGCCCATCGTGTTGTTGGACGAGGTGGGCAAACTCCTCGAGCGGGTAGTCGCTGCCCGCATCGTCCGGCACCTAGGAGCGGTCGGCCCCGACCTGTCCGACGCCCAGTATGGATTTCGGGCGGTTCGGTCTACGGTCGACGCCATTCTGCGCCTGAAGGCCGCGGCTGCGGAGGCCGTCACCTCGATGGATGTGCTGTTGGCGATGTCGCTCGACATCGCCAACGCCTTTAATAGTCTGCCATTCAGCTGCATCAAGGAGGCACTCCGGTACCATGGAGTGCCCCTCTACCTAAGGCGGCTGGTGGCAGACTACCTCGACGGGTGGCCCTTGAAAAGTCGGAGGCCCTACTCTTCCATGGGCTGATGCCGAATTTGGGCGGACCGAGTCTCGCGTGTCGATGACTCTACGCGGGGGTAGTACGGTCGATAGCACTGTACGGCGCGCCCGTGTGGGCGGAGTCCCTGGCCACTCGCAATAGGGCCCTTCTGTGGCGTCCACAGAGGGTCGTAGCGGTCAGGGCAATACGCGGGTACCGCACGGTCTCGACTGATGCAGCCTGCGCGTTGGCCGGAACCCCCCCGTGGGATCTGGAGGAGAAGGTGCTCGCCAACGTCTATCGGCGGGCGTCGACGGCGTGGGCGGGGGGCAGCCGCCCCTCGCCGAGCGCAATGTCATCGTGGCGGGAAGATAACCGCCGCGCCACCCCCCTTAAGTGGTAAACCTTCCGGTTGGTGCAGGTTTTGTCGGGGCATGGTTGCTTCGGCAAATACCTGCACATGATCGCTAGGAGGGAGACGACCCCAGGCTGTCACCACTGCGGCTGCTACGAGGACTAGGCACAACACACGCTCGAGTCGTGCCCGGCCTGGGATGTGCAGCGCCGGGAACTCGTTGCAGTCATAGGCGTGGACCTGTCGCTGCCGGCCGTTGGGTGAGCGATAGTTGGCAGTGACAGGGCCTGGACCGCGGTCGCCGCCTTCTGCGAGGCTGTCATCTCCCGGAAGGAGGTGGCGGAGAGGGCGCTTACCTGCGCCTGATGCCGCCCTAGCTGAGGCTGCGGACGGTGGGGTCGGGGAGTACCTTGCCGTCCGCGGAAGCCTACCGCGAAGGTGCGACGCCCAAGTGCGCGAGGCATCGCTCAAGAGTGGGTGCCCGAAGGGGCTGCCGCCTGCGGATCGCGGTCGGAACGACGCGGTACCCGTGATCCGCCGTAGCAAGGGCGGATGGAGGCGCACGGTGGGTTTTTAGTGGGTGAGAGCCCCACACTACCCCGTTGTCTCCCCGGGCAGCGGGGTGTGCGGTAGGACATTTTTGCCCACCTAAAATAAAAATTAAAAATTAAAAAAAATGGTGGTTGCAGTCGTATCTTGATGGTAATGATGGGCGTAAATGTTCAGTTGTTGTAAGCGGTTACCAGTCTACTATTCTTACTGTAAGATCTGGCGTGCCACATGGTTCCCACATTGGTCCACTGCTATTTAATATTTTTTGTAAATTACACTGCATGCTTCTCTTTTAACAATAATTTTATCTACGCATATGTCCTGAGTAACTACTCTACCTAACTTCAGGTTATCTGTAGACTCATACAGACGATGCTTTGAATTAGAGCTCAATACTTTGTTTTTACTAGAAATATATAAACAAGTTAGCATTATGGTACGTGTGATCAAAATAAGCAAGTTAATATAAAAAAATGTTATCACATAAAATTTTCTAGAAAACCTAACTTATTTTGTATCATTTACCATATTATATAGGCATGCGAAAGATTCAAGAAGTAAATAGAATAAAAGACCTCGGTGTGATATTTGATAGTAAGCTAACCTTTCTTCAGCATGTGGAAAGCGTCATCAAAAGGGCTTCCAGAACGCTGGGGTGTGGTGTGTAATACAAAACGTAAAGGTTTTTTGTAGCTCCAGTACGTACTATAAGTAAATAAATTATAATTGTTATATATATAATAGTTATATAAGTAAATTACTTTTGCATAACAGCCTGGTACGGAGTACGAGTATATTGGAATACTGTAGCTGTAGCGTAGTTTCGAGGTCTTATTTTTTTGAACACGCGCTTCGTCTAGAGCGTATTCAGAAAAGATTCATGTGGCATCTATTGTTTAAGCAATATAAAATTAAAAAACGGATATCATACCATAAAAAGCTAAAGAACTTTGGTATGTTGGCTTTAGAATATCGTAAGACTCTTAATGATATTCTTTTTAGGTATAACATTTTAAATAATAATATCAGATGCCCACAGATATTAAGTAAAATTAATATTCGTGTTCCAGCTAGATACCCTAGAAACCACATCACTTCCTTCTACCCTCCACTACCTAGGACAATTTTCGGAACTAATTCACCAATCCCAAGGCTTTCTAAATTGGAAAACGAGTATAGTACTGTTACTTACTTACTTATCATCACGCCATTTCCCTTGCGGGGTAGGCAGAGAGAACAGAGTGCCGAGAGGCTCTATTCTTGCATACATCATAATTGCCCTTCAAAGGTACACTGTAATTTCGGGTCTTATATACGAGTGTCATCGAGCCCTGTCACAGGTATGTATCGACAACGATATAACCCTACAGTGGATCAAAGGACACAGCAACTCACGCGGTAATGACGCTGCCGATGAATTGGCAAGGGGGGGTTTCAGAGATGATAGTGGAAGGACCAGAGCCCATTCTACCCCTGCCGTTCGCGTGGCCTCGAAACACACTACGACAAAATACCAAGGTAGAACACCAACCCACATCATTCTTGAATGTCCGGGGGTGACAGAATACCGGGCACTATACCTCGGCTCTCCGAGGTCGCTCCCAGAAGTTGTCGGCAACGTCAAGGGACTCAAGGGTCTGCTAGGCTTTCTGGTGATGCTGGGTTGGCAAGAGTAGTGCCAGCAACCCGTCACGCAAAATAGGCGCAGTTACGACGTCGAGTTGCGGAAAAATAAGCCCGCGTTTACAACCAGTCGCTCGTGCGGCATTCCTTCCACATGTCCGAACCATTGGAACATTCCCTTTCGTATCCTTACACCAATACTGTCTTGCATACCTTTTTTTTTGTTAAGTCGGGAAAAAATGTTCCTAACCGCACACCCTGTCGTTCGGGGCAACGAACAGGGTAGTGTGGGGCTCTCTTTCATACCTGCTCGCTCTCTTACGTCGTCGTTGCGAATGCGGTCAGTCAGCCTCCATCCATCCATCCATCAGCTTTTTAACGTCCACTGCTGGACATAGGCCACCCCAAGAATGGCGAATAATGCCGTAATCGCCACGCTTGGCAGGCGGGTTGGCGATCGCAGTGGATGTTGTTAATACTCGAAGGAGTGCTGCTGCCCACTCCACCGGTATTCCCTCAGTTGGCTCTTACAACTCCCGTGGGTGGAGAGGGGTGGGACAATTCTAAAGCCGGCCCCACATGGCCCCACAGTCAGCCTCACTCCACAGATTCTCCACAGAGATCGCATTTCGACCGCATTAATTTTACTCTCATGCTCCTTTTTGCATACCCAACTCTCGCTTCCATATAACTTAAACACAAAGTGAAAAATGTGAAATCGAAAATAACAGTCAGGAGCAGGATTTGAACCTGCATCTCCTGGATACCGTCCAGATGCTTTACCAATTCAGCCATCCTGACAATTGCTCCTGACTGCTAATTTCGATAACACATTCATACTTAACGTCTTTGGGTGACGCCTGCACCATCTGTCGGAAGTATTTTCATACATTATACCGACCAGGTAAACTTCATTTTACAATTAAGATTTTACCTAATAATGACGCAAACCCTATAAATATTTATATATATTTTTATCATTTGACATGCTTAGCACTATACATTAAACACAAAGTGAAAAATGTGAAATCGAAAATAACAGTCAGGAGCAGGATTTGAACCTGCATCTCCTGGATACCGTCCAGATGCTTTACCAATTCAGCCATCCTGACAATTGCTCCTGACTGCTAATTTCGATAACACATTCATACTTAACGTCTTTGGGTGACGCCTGCACCATCTGTCGGAAGTATTTTCATACATTATACCGACCAGGTAAACTTAATTTTACAATTAAGATTTTACCTAATAATGACGCAAACCCTATAAATATTTATATATATTTTTAGCATTTGACATGCTTAGCACTATACATTAAACACAAAGTGAAAAATGTGAAATCGAAAATAACAGTCAGGAGCAGGATTTGAACCTGCATCTCCTGGATACCGTCCAGATGCTTTACCAATTCAGCCATCCTGACAATTGCTCCTGACTGCTAATTTCGATAACACATTCATACTTAACGTCTTTGGGTGACGCCTGCACCATCTGTCGGAAGTATTTTCATACATTATACCGACCAGGTAAACTTAATTTTACAATTAAGATTTTACCTAATAATGACGCAAACCCTATAAATATTTATATATATTTTTATCATTTGACATGCTTAGCACTATACATTAAACACAAAGTGAAAAATGTGAAATCGAAAATAACAGTCAGGAGCAGGATTTGAACCTGCATCTCCTGGATACCGTCCAGATGCTTTACCAATTCAGCCATCCTGACAATTGCTCCTGACTGCTAATTTCGATAACACATTCATACTTAAAGTCTTTGGGTGACGCCTGCACCATCTGTCGGAAGTATTTTCATACATTATACCGACCAGGTAAACTTAATTTTACAATTAAGATTTTACCTAATAATGACGCAAACCCTATAAATATTTATATATATTTTTAGCATTTGACATGCTTAGCACTATACATTAAACACAAAGTGAAAAATGTGAAATCGAAAATAACAGTCAGGAGCAGGATTTGAACCTGCATCTCCTGGATACCGTCCAGATGCTTTACCAATTCAGCCATCCTGACAATTGCTCCTGACTGCTAATTTCGATAACACATTCATACTTAACGTCTTTGGGTGACGCCTGCACCATCTGTCGGAAGTATTTTCATACATTATACCGACCAGGTAAACTTAATTTTACAATTAAGATTTTACCTAATAATGACGCAAACCCTATAAATATTTATATATATTTTTAGCATTTGACATGCTTAGCACTATACATTAAACACAAAGTGAAAAATGTGAAATCGAAAATAACAGTCAGGAGCAGGATTTGAACCTGCATCTCCTGGATACCGTCCAGATGCTTTACCAATTCAGCCATCCTGACAATTGCTCCTGACTGCTAATTTCGATAACACATTCATACTTAACGTCTTTGGGTGACGCCTGCACCATCTGTCGGAAGTATTTTCATACATTATACCGACCAGGTAAACTTAATTTTACAATTAAGATTTTACCTAATAATGACGCAAACCCTATAAATATTTATATATATTTTTAGCATTTGACATGCTTAGCACTATACATTAAACACAAAGTGAAAAATGTGAAATCGAAAATAACAGTCAGGAGCAGGATTTGAACCTGCATCTCCTGGATACCGTCCAGATGCTTTACCAATTCAGCCATCCTGACAATTTTCGATTTCACATTTTTCACTTTGTGTTTAATGTATAGTGCTAAGCATGTCAAATGCTTAAAATATATATAAATATTTATAGGGTTTGCGTCATTATTAGGTAAAATCTTAATTGTAAAATTAAGTTTACCTGGTCGGTATAATGTATGAAAATACTTCCGACAGATGGTGCAGGCGTCACCCAAAGACGTTAAGTATGAATGTGTTATCGTAATTAGCAGTCAGGAGCAATTGTCAGGATGGCTGAATTGGTAAAGCATCTGGACGGTATCCAGGAGATGCAGGTTAAATCCTGCTCCTGACTGTTATTTTCGATTTCACATTTTTCACTTTGTGTTTAATGTATTGTGCTAAGCATGTCAAATGCTAAAAATATATATAAATATTTTCCATATAACTGTTAAACTTCCATTTTACACAGACTCACTTGGCAAGTTTCAATCTTCACTTCTGAGCCACTATTCATCCATCAGCCTTTCATCGTCTACTGCTGGACATAGGCCTTCCCAAAATGGGGGTTTTACCATAATCGCCACGCTTGGCAGGCGGGTTGGCGATCGTAGAGCTACTTTATAGGTACCTAAAATATAAATAAAATCTACCTACAGTTACAAAAGTTATCCTTTCAGAAAAACTGAATTATGCTAAACAGTTTTAATGTACAAAGCATGTTGTTTGCCTATATGTATACTTGATTTGTTACACTGCATATATGCAAAGCATGTTGTATTTGCTTAAATATAATTATTTTTTACACTTTGCCAGACATTATTTAATAATGTAGGTTCTCCTTATGTAACTTGTAAGCAAATGTTGGCAATTCTAAATAAATTAAAAAAAAAACTAGACGTCGTGGGACGTCTACCAGATGTGACAACATCGAAATTATTTTGTAGAAATAAAATGATCATAACTTGACAAAGTACTCGTCAAGATGAATCAAACGAGTATAAACTCGATAGGGTTGCGTCGTTTCATTACACAGTTACTGTGGCCACCTTCCAGCTCCATCATCAGACCTTGGATACCATCTAGAGACAAAGTACTCGTCAAGACGTATTATAAGGGCCCAAACTCGATGGAGTTATGTCATTTTATAACGGAGTTCTTATGGCCACCTTCTAGCTCCATTATCAGACCCTGGATACCATCTAAAGACAAAGTACTCATCACGACAAATCAAACGATTCCAAGCTCGATGGGGTTGCGTCGTTTCATTACAGAGTTACTGTGGCCACCTTTCAGCTTCTTCATCAGGCGCTGGATATCATCTAGGACTGGATTACTAGTCAAGACCTTTCAAACGAGCCCTAACTCGATGGAGTTGCGCCATTTAATTACAGAGTTTCTCATGGCCACCTTCCAGCTTCATTATCAGACCCTCGATACCATCTAAAGACAAAGTACTCATCAAGACAAATCAAACGAGTCCAATTCGATGGGGTTGCGTTGTTTCATTATAGAGTTACTGTGGCCACCTTCCAGCTTCATCATCAGACCCTGTATACCACCTAGAGACAACGTACTCGTCAATATGAATCATATAAGCCCAAATTCGATGGGGTTGCGCCGTTTCATTATAGAGTTCCTATATCCACCTTCCAGCTCCATCATCAGATCAGCTCCATGTCATCATAATATTGCATTGTCACGCGATATACATATGCGGTTCAAATTTCAGCTCAATCGGAAACCGGGAAGTGAGTCAAATTTAAACTAGCAAGATTTGAACGGGACAAGTAAAATAAAAGCGTCGCCACGCTAACAGCCGATTTTCCCCTCCCTTCGCATTAGATGTTTCACATCAATAAATACGACTGGATGGTAAGAACGCAGTTGTGATGCACTTCTTTTAGGTTTCAGGATAGGAATGGCTGTTTGAGTGGTCTATAACTAAAAGGACAAAAAATATATCATAATACTATGATATATTTTTTGTCTTTTTAAATCTGCAATCGGCTCTGCAGCCTTAATCAGATTTGGTCTCAGAATAGTAGATAGTGGAATGTTTGGGGCTATTACAATGTTCCATTATTTTCTCTGATCAAGTTCTAGTATGTGCCACCTCTTTAAGCGCCTCAAGTTCTCTCGCTCGTCTAATAGATCTTTTGCCAAAATATTTCTTTGTTGATGTATTTTGCACTGTAGTTGGCGACCTCTTCCTCGACAGCATTTCGAGGAACTCGTGTATTTCTGCATTTTTCACATACCAGTGTGCGCTAGATACCGATCATAGAGCTATATCCTGGAATCTCTGCAGTATCTCCAGATTGGAGTTACTAGCAGATCCCCATAATTAGGTATATTTCATATATCCAGATTGGTTTTATGATTATCTTTTAAACAAGCAATTTGTTGCTGAGTGAGAGTCGAGCTTGACGGCCAAATAATTAGGAGAAATTTTGAGGTTGTAGGTTTGCTCCTCTTAGCTTTTATAAGGTTTTTCTATGTTAGCCCTCTATCCAGGTGCAGGCCCATGTATTTAACGGTGTTGTTTGTTGGGAGAGTTTTGCCTTCCATGCAGACAGGAGCACAGACCCCTTTTCGCAACGTGACGTGAATGTCACTTGAGTTGATTTGGTTACTCTAGGCTTTATTCTCCATTTATGTAGCCGTTATATAGTATGTTAGCATGACACTTTTTGTGCAAATGGATGCTTTGATACTTATATTCAGCCTAACTAAAACATTTTTATTAGTCTGAGTTGATAGGAAATTTCAAGTGAATTTGATAGATTTTATTTTCATAAAATATTTCCGTAAGAAATTTATTTATTGTTTTAGGTAAAAGAAGCATTTCTTATGCTACGAATGCTATATCAGTTATATTTATATTTTGGTGTTGATTAAAATAACATGTTACCATAAACAACAAAACATAAGTTCTTACTTCTTCTTAGTTTATGCTTTTGTAGTAAAATGTTTTACAACACCACGACAGTGCAGTGGCAACACTGACTCCAGCCTTGTAATATGGCCGCTACAGGTTAGTTTTAGTAATTTTGTCACGTGAAAAAAACACTCATTTTTAGCTTTTTTAGCTACAATCAATCTTTTTCACACGTAGTTTAGTTTGCATGTGATTCAGATATCGAAATAATAAATTATTGACGCTCTCTATAGTTATCTAATAATGCTAACGTGTCATCACTCTGTCTTTGCGGACATTTGGCTTTACCGCGTGGCCACATTTTCCAATACTGAATTACTTACATTATTGCCCTCATTACTTTGTATACCATTTAAACTACCTATTTCATAATATCTCAAAAGGTGAGAAATAGCCAACTTGAACATATACGCGTTACAAATGTCCTTTCATATGCTGCGAATACCTAACCACTTTCCAAAATCTGAGTAGGTCGTTAACATTATATATGCGTCATCGTTTGACTTCATTGCCCTATACGTAGGTTTTCCAACTAATTGAATTTCAACGTCAACATTCTTATGTTCTAGCAGGCAAGAAATCAAAAAAAGCAAAATGGATAAAAGCAAGCATCACAGATATTATCGCAGAACCAACCACGATTGCAACCACAAACAATTGGGCAGACTCTGTAGAAGAAGAACGTAAGTAGCATCACAACATTTCTTTGTTAATAACACATTTTCCTGCTTAATCATCCACCCAATGATGATCTAAAGGGTAATGGCAGGCCAATGTTAATCTCGTACTTGGGGTGCACACACAGAGTGCTTGTCGCTCTCTCCGCCTCGGGAAGGTCTGAGTAAAGGTCTTTGTGATAAAATAACATTCTAGCAGGATGCTTTCCTCACAGGGAAGGCGGGGGAACCAGAAATTACGGTGTGATGTTAAGTCTGCGAACTCAAGCCTGTGGGGCTTGATGGAGATGTGAATATCATCACTGTTGGAAACCCCTGTGACCAGCTATTTTAGCACAATCTACGAGATAACCTCGGTTATAACTCAATTCAGACTAGTCTTTCATTGGCCTGCTCCCTACTTTTTCTGAGGGTCCAGTTTATTATGTGTGTGAAATTAACTTTTAAATAACACTATAGGTAGGTTAAGTTCTCAAGCAGGTTAGGTACATGCAAATTTGTCTGTTTCTCCAACCTTCAGTAATAGATGGCCTTTAATCAAAGGTCAAATACTAGTAATCATAAACTAAAAAGTGGAATTGTAATACAATGCCTTTTAGGAAATAGCCTAATAAAACAAGGTGACCGCTGTGGTCATTGCATCTGTCATTGAAACCACACCAATCATTTTGAAATATATTGTCAGTAATATAAATCCTAATAAATAATCTTTGTCAGTAAAAATCCTGAAAGAATTTTGTGTCCAAGACTCTTAATTTATCTTAATGTATGGATTCTCTAAATAAAAATATTATACAAGTAAAGTGACCATACGTAATTATACATTCTTCATTGATAGGGCTGCACTTCATTACATAATTTCATTATATAACAGCAAAATAAAAAATTACATTAAAATATATTTCAATAATAGTGGTGTTAATTATACATACAAAAATTTTACATATTTAAGCTTATTTTAAATGCTTTCTTGCAAAGTAGTGTCTTGCAAAACTTAAATTGTACAATGTTTGTTAAGTATCCACTTACAGGAATTATTTCTTGGGTGTAGTTTGTTCATGCTTCTAAATAAATAATAAAACAAAATAATGAATATTTTGATCAAATATATTGTGTTACATTTCACAGACTGTAAGAAAACAAGTTATTGACGGTTAATGTATTTTTGTGGATATATAGTCACATTTCATAATGAGTTCTAACAACTAATTAGTATTATTGAGGAAAAATATGTTATATAACTACCTATATTACAATTATGAATTAATAAAATTCATTTTAATTGGCCAATACATGTTTCATCAGAGATTTTAAACCACTATATAGGCAGGCAGTGTTAGCATAGCCTAATGCAATTATATTATACTAAATATATTGTTATAGAGTGGCCTTAAGCTATTTCGTATTAAATTATTGTATTCTCTGAATTATTTTCTACATATTGAACATTAGTAAGGGAATTGATTACATAACTAGAAAAACATTTAGGTCATAAACCCTAGGAGCTCAAAAGTTTTATGTCACACTCCACATTGGCTATGATAAAGAGTATGACTGACGTCTCATTAATAAATGTAATTGAGGTTGTTTATTCTTTTTGTATACTATGTGGGTGGCAAGCATACGGCCCACCTCTACTGTAGCCTATAGACGCTAGCAACACCAGAGGCATCACTCGCGCGTCGCCATTGCCAAGGAAATACAAAGTATATTAAAGAGAGGATAGGTAGGATACTAAGGAGAGGATAGGAAGGATAATAAGGAAATGATAGGAAGAGGGTTCGGGTCTCCTACAATGTCATTTGCCATACGAAACAACAGTAGGTAGGTTACTTTTGGTTCACGCTAATCTTTTGTGAGAGGGTCGTACTCTCCCGATCGAGCCCGTCCATTCATGCTAGGATAAATAAGGCTCTACCACTTCTGAAAGCCCCTAATTTCTCTATGCATATATTTGTATATATCTGTTACTAAATTAATATATAAAATTCTCGTGTCGCGGTGTTTGTGGTAGAACTCCTCCGAAAATTTTTTGTGCATATTGGGTAGGTCTGAGAATCGGACAAATCTATTTTTCATCCCTCTAAATGTTAAAAAAATGTAGGGGTGGAACCTACATTTTTTTAAATTTTTATATTAATTTTTATTTTTTTATATTACAGCATTAAAAAATACATACAACCCTAAATTTTCAACCCTACGATCAACCCCTATTTTTTATTCGTTAATTATAAACTAATTTTTTGGCAAGATATTTATTTTTATTTTGTCATGACTTAGAATAAAAAACATTATATTAAATTTTGTATTACTCTAATTTTTTCACCCGTCTACGATCAACCCCTATTTTTTATTTGTTAATTAATAAACTTTAATTTTTTTGGCAAGATTTTTATTGTTATTTTGTCATCACTTAGAATATTTTTTTTTATATTACTCTCGATTTTCCACCCCTTACGATCAACCCCTATTTATCCATCGCGATTTTTATTTTTTTTATTTTTAATAGTTTCCTTTAAATATGATTTTTTTCTCAATTCAATTTGATCTTCCGCCTTCATCTGTCGATAACTGATCAACTATCAATCGATTAGTTATCCCCGCTAGATGTCGACCGTTGTCACCTCTCATCCAGCAAACATCATGGAGTAAGGATGAGAATGAAACCGGTCTCCTGTCTTCTTTTTTTGGTTTTATTTGTGTATTGAATTTTTCTGTGCAACTCTCATGTTAATTTTACTCATCGTAAATTTATTATTAATTTCCAGTGCAATAATTATTTATTCGCAATTTATTAATAACTGATAAAGACAGTTTTAACTATTAGTTAATTAAGTGATCTCATGTAAATAAACACGTGTTGTGAGCTCCCGCCGACAACGGCCATTACCGGTACCTGTATGTATTGTACTTAACATTTTTTGGAAATAGTTTTAAATCAAAACGAAAACGTGTACAGTCAATCTGGGTAAGTTTGATTCATTGGGGTAACATTGACAGTGTGACTATGAGAATGCTATGTTTTTCCCTTTGAAATCAATATTTTTTGTTAATGCTTGCTTTAGATTTTATTTTTTAAACAAACTCCGTAAACACACCTTAAAATAAAAGTGAAGTTGTCAAACAGAGTTAATGTCAAAACTTTATCCGAAATTAGTGCGCGAATTTGAGTTTATGAAACAGTGAATAACTTTTTTGATATTCTGTGATTGTATGTATGGATGACAATTTACTCTATATGGAGTAGGGTGAATAAGTACTTTAAACCCAAGTGTTTACATATTTTTTGTCTGTTGTAATTATTTTAGTTTGTCTTCATTTTAATATGCTTAACGGTTTGTTCATTATAGGATTTAAACGAGGTTTTGGTGCGAATTTATAAAAATATACCTGTAACTGCTAAATTTTGATTGATGGACTTTTTTTTTACAAGTATATATATGATACTACTACATATTTACGTTTTTATTGCTACAGCCACATCCCTAATTTGAGAATAGTATAAATCAATGTTACCCAAAGTAATTCAATAATCAAATATTACCTCATTTATGTGACGGATCTAATGTGTATCAGTTACACTTTTGTGGGTGGTAACTTTGACATACTACAAAAATAGATTTTTCTCTATAATTAATGGGTATTATAATATAGCCTTTCACTTTTGTCTATGGATAAAAAATATTCTGAGAACACTAACAAAGTATAATATTGTCATTTAAATGTTAAAACATTTAAAATACCGTGAAAAATATTGCTGCAATATGTCAGTTACCCAGAATGACTGTACGTGTTTAATAAATATATCTGTTTTATTATTGTGAAAATTAAGTCAAATAATAAGCAAATGAATACAATATTAATTCACTGTTTTTCACCTATACACTGATAGAAGGATTTATTAATTATTAATAATTTAATTTATTTGAAGACGATTTTAATAAATATTTTTTTACACAAAAAAAATTTATTTGGGAATAAAGTACATTCTAAATAAAGCATACTTTCATTGTCTACAACGCTTTCGATTATAAGTAAATCCCCGCACACTTATAGTAGATAGTTATTTTTATTGAACTAAAAAAATGTTTCCTAGAAATAATATACATGGCAAAACAACGTTTGCCGGGTCAGCTAGTATTTCATAATATTACCTTGTATTAAATAACATAAGTTACATTATGGCATCTTATTCTTGTGACCAGCTGAAACATACAGTTACTCACACTCCTCACGCGCACGTGCCCCAGTCGCGTTACCGTCTGCCTCGAGGGCAGCGCGTGGCGGCCTTGCAGTGGACGATGAGTCGATACCTCGTCGGCCTCCTTTTACCGCACACATTTCCAACCTGCCCTATGATGTCGACGAAAGTGCTATCTATGAACTTTTCACTGGACTTCAGGTAATTTACAGCCCTTCACTCTTCAATCAATTTAAAAATAGTATGTATTATGTTATTATATATTATGTTCACGGATATAATATGGCATATTGTCTGCATAGAACTCATTTTTTTAGTTTTGAGAATATGATGAATAAATATTGTTTGTATTATTTTTGTCCATTTTTGGGCGTTTAATTTTCCAGCTATCTGTATTGTGTATTATAAATGTATAATAAGTCTTATAAATGACTAGCTGTTATTCGTGCCTTAATTACTCCTTATAAAATCAGCTGTCTGCCTTCGAAATTCCCGTCAAATAAGTCCAACCGCGGTGATTAGCCAGAAGAAACAGAAAAACAAACATTTTATAATAGCTTTCTTTTTGTTATGCATACAATATTTTCGTATACATTTATTATGAAGCTGTTATTTGGACATTACAAACAGACACTTGAAATTTTATTTATTTGTATGGAATTATAAATGTACTGTAATTTATATGAAATAAAATTTTAATGTTATGATTTATTTAACAGATTACCAACCTAAGGGTACCACGTGAAGGTGACCGCCTCAAAGGATTTGGCTGTGTAGAATTTGAAGAGAGAGAAGGCCTGATCAGTGCCATGAACATGCCTGATCTTGTAAGTAAACATTATATCATTATATCTTTCACCATCTAATCATCTCTTGAGTCTAAGATGTGAGTTATTCTAAACTAAATATCTGTTTGTGATCCTTTCATAACCTATTAGCTGTGTCCTGCAATTTCAGCTGCTGTTTAATCCTGTAAACTTTAGCTGAGTGTTTAAATAACCTTTCTCACAAATCAAACTAAAAAATGCTAAAACATATTTTCATAGCTATATTCAATACCATATGGCAGGTCCAGAAATAGCCCATTTAAACAAAAATACGAACAAATTCTTTAGCTGTTTTATGTAGACTATTGAGTGTGTACTAAAATCAACCATATTGATGTTGTTATTTTGGCCTTGTTATGAGTTGCTATGTTTCTAATTGTAATAAATATGCTTACCTTGTCGGAATAATGTATGCCAATACATCCGCCCGATGCACGGTAGCACATGCATCATACAAAACTGTAAAGAATGTGATATAGAAATTGATGGCACCAAGCAATGCTACAATAATTGCACATCACCTGGTACAGTGACCCAGAAGACCCCGGGCTTAAACCAATTGTAGTTATCATTTCCTATTTCGCATTTTCTGCAGCTATAATTTAAATTACTTACCAGAATGATTATTCAACAAATTTTTACTTTTATATTTCCAATGGGGTATCTATATAGCGGTTCTTTTTATATTCCATTCAAAATAATATTAAGGGTAGTTTTTTTTTATTACTTGCCTAAATTTAACAAAGAGCCATTGTTATATGTACATTGATTGTAACTAGTTTGTTTTGTATTTTAGACAATAAGCGGCAGAAGAATAAGGATAGAAGTTTCTACCCAGGACAATGACCGGCGGATGGGAAGAGGGAACCGCTCAGAACGCGAAAGGTAAATGCTAAACAAAATAATACTTTACTAAAGATGAGATAAGCCTTTATTCTTTATACTATATACGTATTTTGTGAAACTAGCAATAATATACCATCAGTATTACATTGTAAATTATGTACACTCTTAATTTTCGTATTTTTGTTATTGCCTTTTATGGGTTGTTTCGTTCGATGTGGTTTCTGACGATAGTAGCAAGATAAGATTTTAGGTACCAGTTTTTAACTCTAATCAAGATATAAGCAAAAAGGTTTCTTCAAAATCGGTAGTTACGTCGTGATGCCCGAACAAAAATAAAAAAAATATATTGTTAAAGTACAAATTATTTGTTTATAAGGAAAAAGAGATTTTTTGTACGAGCGGGAATCGAACCCACGTCTTTTCCAATCTGGGGAAGTGCTCTAAGCCACTGAGCTATCGTACAGATCTTTCGAATATCCCAATCTCCTTATCACATTTGTCTTTACGACCAACGCCATCTATCGGAATGCATTTACATGCATTAAACCAATATAGTAAGTTTAATTATGCAATTAACATTCATACTATTTGCTGGCGCGATATTTTTTTAAACATCTTTGATCTATTTTTTTAGCATTTGACATGCTCCACCACTTTTTAAAGTACAAATTATTTGTGAATAAGGAAAAAGAAATTTTTTTGTACGAGCGGGAATCGAACCCGCGTCTTCCAATCCGGGGAAGTGCTCTAAGCTACTGAGCTATCGTACAGATCTTTCGATCATCCCAATATCCTTATCACATTTGTCTTTACGACCAACGCCATCTATCGGAATGCATTTACATGCATTAAACCAATATAGTAAGTTTAATTTTGCAATTAAAATGCATACTATTTGCTGGCGCGGTAGGTTGGGATGATCGAAAGATCTGTACGATAGTTCAGTGGCTTGGAGCACTTCCCCGGATTGGAAAAGACGCGGGTTCAATTCCCGCTCGTACAAAAAATCTCTTTCCTTATTCACAAATAATTTGTACTTTAAAAAGAGGCGGAGCATGTCAAATGCTAAAAAAATAGATCAAAAATGATTAAAAAAATCGCGCCAGCAAATAGTATGAATTTTAATTGCAAAGAGCACTTCCCCGAATTGGAAAAGACGCGGTTTCGATTCCCGCTCGTACAAAAAAAATCTCTTTTTCCTTATTCACAAATAATTTGTACTTTAAAAAGTGGTGGAGCATATCATTTGCTAAAAAATTTATCAAAAATATATATTATGTTCAATGACACTTTAATGTAAAGTAACATTCATTCAGACAATCTCAAACTTCAAGCTATATTATTCTCTGATTATACTGTCAGTTCATTACACATTATATATATATATATATATATATATATATATATATATATACATATACATATATATATGTTGCTTTACCAACAAATTCTTTAAGATGTTGTCTTCAGCACTTGAAAGCAGTGATATATTGTAATACCTATAATCTTCCACAATGCCTTGTATTGCCAACCATTTTTTTGGGAACTTGCGTAGTCTGTCTACCACATTCGATCAGCATGGGTAATAATAATTTGTATGATGTGTAGAGATTATGACCCGGAGCGCACGATGGGTGACTGGCGGTCCGGGCCGCGAGCAGTACCTGATTCGTCAAGACCGCGTAACCCTGAGCGGGACAGAGAGCGCGAACGAGAGAGAGACTGTGAGTATAGTGATTATTATTCTATTCATACTATGTATTGTCCATATAATTAGACCACAGAAGTATAATAGTATGTATAGCGAGCAGCGCAAGTGCAGCCAGCATGTGGTGATTTGAAGGATGCTAGCTTTTTCTTTTAAATTATTCCTGTAAATAATAATTTATTCTAAAATCAATTCTGTATCCACAATGATGATGAGTAATTTGTCAGTTGGGGCTAACTTTAATGTCACACTTGGGACACACATACAGAGTACAAGATTGTCAATTTGATAAACAATAGATTTGCACAAAAGTCAATTTATGTAAATTCTATTAATACCCTTGTAGTGTTATCAGACACAGGATATTTAATATTCATAATATGTTGTTACAATCAAATGATAATCTTAATTACTCAGTTGTCTCGGGAAGGTCTGAGTAAAGGTCGTAAGTGTGTTGTTGACACTGGACTGTCTAGCCGGCGGTATCACACACAGTGATAGCAGGGACACCAGAAACTCGGGCTCTGTGGCCTTGTCGAGGACTCCACGTGGACGAGATTATTGCTGTGAGCCTTTGGAAGTTCCCTGTGACCAGCAGTTTTAGTCCAATTTGTGACATAGCTATGCTATAACTCAATTCAGACTAGTCTTTAGTTTGCTCCTTCTTTCAAATACTTACTGAGTGAAACTGATCAATGAAATTATTGGCTTCATATAACTTACCTACTGTATGTACTAAAAATATGGTAGTTTCTGTACCAACTGCCAAAGTAATATTTTTGTTTGCATCTCAGCAAGTACAGATAATCGTCCCGGAGGTTGGCGTGATGGTGACCGGCCCGCTCCGGCTGAGCCTGCCCGGACGCCTTATGGAGGACGAGACTCATTTGGACGGGATAGAGGATTTGGTGGAGAGTAAGCAATAATATGCATCTATTTTGCGCATTTAGTATTATTTGCAAAATAATTATGTATTTATTATTAATAATAATAATACAACACTTATGTTGAAATCCTTAATATCAATAATATTTATTTATTTATTTACTATGGACATCCAACAAAAGATACACACAGATAAATTACAATTAATATTAAATATGTACACTCTCTTAATTATAGGATATCACAACTTGCCTTATCTTTTAAAGTAAACACAAATTAAACTAATTATACAATGATTAAATGAAAACAATCAGTGATGATGATAAATAATGAAACAAATTAAGCTTACTATTTTTAGTTAAAATTTTTAAACAGTTCTTAAATTATGTGAGATTATTTGAGAATCTAATGAAGATAATGAGTTGTATTGCCTGCAGTCTAGAGACCGGGGCGTAGAGACCGAGGTTTGTTTTGGACTGGGGAATTTTGAACAATTTATATTGAATATATAATTACTTTCATACATGTTGTGTGGTTTAAAGGTTTTGTTTGAAATTAATAGGGACTATTACTTTGTCTGTAAAGTTTCTGACACTGTGGTGGTAAAGCACGATGTTTACCTTTTCAGAGGTAGAGAGCGCGGATTCAGTCGTGATACAGAAAGGAGTGGCTACGGTGGGCGCGATGGATTCCGCACTGCAGAGCGTGAAGGTGGTGGTGGTGGGTTTGGGTGAGTGTAATTCCACTTGAACTGTACTTACCTTTTTATTACAAGTTTTCCTTTCATCCTATGCTAATCCACATATCTATTTTTTTATATTTATAATTGCAGAGAAACCTCACTCGTATATAAAAAATTGTATTAAACTACTTAGTTTAAAAAAAATGCATAATTTACAATTCTGCACTTCGTTACAACTATTGCAGATCCTAGTATTTTTACATTTTTATTATCATTGATGCATCGAAAAAAGGACAAACCAAACAAGCACTGTTACTCATTTATCAGTTACATCACTTTTTAAAGCACAAATTATTTGTGAATAAGGAAAAAGAGACTTTTTGTACGAGCGGGAATCGAACTCGCGTCTTTTCCAATCCGGGGAAGTGCTCTAAGCCACTAAGCTATCGTACAGATCTTTCGATCATCCCAATCTCCTTATCACATTTGTCTTTACGACCAACGCCATCTATCGGAATGCATTCACATGCATTAAACCAATATAGTAAGTTTAATTTTGCAATTAAAATTCATACTATTTGATGGCGCGATTTTTTAAACATTTTTGATCTATATTTTCTAGCATTTAACATGCTCCGCCACTTTTTAAAGCACAAATTATTTGTGAATAAGGAAAAAGAGACTGTACGAGCGGGAATCGAACCCGCGTCTTTTCCAATCCGGGGAAGTGCTCTAAGCCACTGAGCTATCGTACAGATCTTTCGATCATCCCAATCTCCTTACCACATTTGTCTTTACGACCAACGCCATCTATCGGAATGCATTCAATTTTGGAAAGACGCGGGGAGTTATTATTATAATACCATATTCTACTCTATCTCTCTATGTGGACTACAGAATATAAATCGTCACACTAATTATTCGTCACACTAATTATCTCTATAGAAAAATAGCTCTACCAGGAACTATATTTTTTCAGGACAAAACCTATGCGTTCATCTAGGCTTCAAACTACATGCATGCAAAATTTCATGATGATTGGTTTAGATGTTACGACGTGAAAACGTAACAGACAAACGAAACTCATATATTATAACTTCGATCATCAATACCAAGATACAGTGTCACAAACAAAATCAATAACATTTACTGTGAAATCAAGCTTAAATAGCAACAAATAAAATACTTTTTGAACTAAAAAAAATAACAGCTCACTTCTCAAGTGCGCTCTTATTTATCGAGACGGATTTTTTGAGCTGACGCGATATCTATTGCATTATTGATCGAAGTATTATATTAGTAAGTAAGGATTACTATAGAGATATACTAATTATATTCTTTATTCTTTAAAGTCGGAGAGAAGACAGCAGAGGCTTTGGTGGGAGAAGTTTTGGAGACCGTGATCCACCACCCAGAGAAGGTACTTATCATATATTTTTTTTATCATACTATAGAAATTGTTGCCATTATCCTGATTAGTTGTAAGTTTTCTAATTCTACATTATGTTACATCAAGAAGTAGTGCTTCATTTGTAGTGTTTTTGGGTTTACCTTTAGCACATGCTTCATATCTCCCTTGCTTTTTTCCTTGTCCTTACAAGACCTTTGAGCTGTGACTAGAAATTGATTTATAACACTATAAGCATAACAAGACTAATACTTGAAACATTTAGGGCCTTACTAATAAGCATTGTATAACCTCTGAATAGTTATTTAGTATTTTGTCTTTGTCATTGTTGATGACAGTTTGACATTTAACGAACGGAACAAAACACTTAATTACTATTTGGAGCTTAAACAATGTTTATTATTAAGGGGGTTAATTACTATAAACTGTTTGAAACCGGAATTGTAGCCCTTGTCTTCTTTTAGAACAATAAAATTCTAAAATTAATAAGTTTTTCATGTCTAACAGATGGACGACCCCGCGAGCGTCCCAAACTTAATCTGCTGCCGCGGACAGTTCCGCGGGAACCGGAAACGCCTAGTAAGCCGGCTGACGGCGCAATAATCGAAGAAAAAGTTGAAAAGCCTACGCCCAAACCTGTGTCGGCTGAAAAAGTGTTCGGCGCCGCCAAACCTGTCGATACCGCCGCCAAGTCAGTATAAATAAGTCACTATGGCACACTATTTTTTTAAAGACGACGCCCTTTTGCTCATGGCTATCGCGGGGGACTCTACAGACATACAATTTCACGGACACAAAGTACGTCCAGACTTAAACTCAAACTTTGTGGATCACACAGAGTTGTCCGGTGTGGGAACCGAACTCGGGCGTGTGCAGTCAATATTGACTACATATGTATGCACAATTGACTATTCCATAGGAACTATCAAAAAGTAGCCTATTTAATTTTCTACGCTCCAGACTGCAAAATTTCATGATGATTGGTTTAGCATTTACAGCGTGAAAGCGTAACAAACCAACAAACTCACTTTCGCATTTATAATATTAGTAAGGATTCTGGACTCAAACATTTTGTTGTTTTGTTTACATGTTGTGTGACGCTAAAGTGAATAGGGTATAGGATGTATTATACAGTGTTAACATGGATTAAGAATACAAGTGTCATCACCCCATTCTTTTCCGCGGGTGTCGTACGAGGGGACTAAGGTAAATAAGCAGTTATCACCCATTGCATTACTGGTGGTAGGGCTGGATACCTAGAGAGAATACTCACTTGCTAGGGGTCCTTATAAATGTGGTGTCTTATAAATTATCCTGTAATATATCTTGATTTGATTAAAATATGCACATAAAATAAATTGCAAAGCTTTTCATTGCTTTGTTATTTTGATTACTGAAAAAGTAATGTGCTATATTAATGTGGTTAACTAGACACCGGCTCGTGCGCTAATGCCTAGTTTCGGTCGCTCTATACCTACATTAAAATAAATCTTAATAAAGCATAAGTATCGGCAAACACCTTGACAATATTCGTTAGTAAGACGGACATCGTTGTACCAGCGGGGAACGAGAGCACACAATTAGCTCCCAAAGACATGGATAATTTTGTATGCCTTGTTAGAGTCACAAGTCCAAACAAATTTACTAACGATAACTTAAAGAGTCACAAGTCCAAATAGATAACGCCAAACCTACTGACAAGTTCAGGAAGTTATAGACAGTTTAAGTGTTAATCCCACTACGCTACAATCTTGCCAAGTTAACTGTACATCAACTGTATTTGTTGTAAAATCCCAGTTTATTATTTCTAGTTATGATTAATTTTATATTTATTAATGTAATATATTATATTTTAGAGAGCGTGAAATAGAGGAACGACTCCGCAAACAAGAAGAGGAAGCCAGACGCACAACTGAAGAAAAAGAACGTTGGGGTAGAAGGGTTTGTTCGCAGTTTTTAGTAAAGGAAATTTATTGGTTTTTTCTATTGATAAAATTTCTAATCTTATGATTTATTGTTCTAGAATGACCATTCTGGTGACGGTCGGGGAGCAAAGCGTGGTAAGCTTAAAATAATTTAATTTAACCTCATACAATCCATGCTAATTAAATATTACAATGTTGCTGGCCAGTACGTAATATTTTTGCTGACAGTATTGTTTTTTCATTTATTTATATCCTCCGGCTATACATTGAGCTGTAAATAGGAGGAGGCGCCCTAGTCTTTATATACCTAGTAAAAGTGACTTATTTCGGCTGTCGTCCGCCATCTTAATAGTTACGTTGACAGTGTAATTTGGGTGTGTTCCGATATACACTACGAGCACTATAAAGTGTGATGTCAATTTAGTATACTGCGAAGTCGTTACCTTATAGTTAGCTATACTGGTTACTGCTTATAACGGAATGCAGTAAATTCTGTCTGTTCTGTCATTATAATTATTTCATACAAGGTATTGGTTTTACACGGCAATAAACACAATTTCTTTACATTTGCCATGTTTAGGTATTTTTTATTTACAATATTCAATAATAATATTGCATAGTGCAAGTTAAAGTGGTAAGCAGTGGCTTAGCAGCATAGTATTAATATATATTAATTTTTATTAATTTATCGAATCAATTAATCATTTGAATTGTATTATTATTAGCATTCAAAGCATTTACTTTTATTACACATGATTAGAAAGAACAAAAAAACCAACTAATATAAAATATCAATAGTGTAACAAAGGTAGCCAGCTCAGTTTTTGTTGTGCTAATTGCAAAACACTGATTTTCAACTGGCCCTACAATAAACTTTCAACTTAACTTATTAGTTATAGTCAATCTTCATTCATCCATCCATCCATCCATCAATCAGCCCCTCAACGTCCACTGCTGGACATAGGCCTCTCCAAGAGAACGCCACAACGAGCGGTCCTGTGCCGACCGCATCCAACGGCTCCCTGCAGCTTTGACCAGATGGGGGGCCGTCCTACGCTGCGCCGTCCGATACGTGGTCGCTACTCGAGAACCTTACTTCCCCAACGGTTGTTGGGTTGCAATTTGGCACGATTTACGCAATTAAAAAAGCCTTTGTTCATCCAAAAATTTATAGACCGCTTGAAGGACTGAAGTATCGATATTTTGTAAGCGTTTCCCTAGCAATTTCCGCCATTTTTGGAGTTCAAAGACTTGGCTCGGTAAATTTGTAGTTATTTCCTCTCCCCCTGTTTAGAGCTCAATGCCGCTATAACAGTTGTATCACTTCAAGACAGTAAGATTCGAGATAATATGACGTTACGTTACGGTTATAGCTGAAATGTCTATGGGACAGTACATTCGTGCTGTTAGGGCAACACTAAAACGCAAAAAAAATGTGATAAAGAATGACAGTAGAACCTTAAAAAAATATTGTAATACGACAGTATAAATATATTTTATCGTCATTCTATATGTATCCATATTATTGTGTGGGGCCGGCTTTAGAATTGTCCCACCCCTCCACCCATGGGAGTCGTAAGAGCCGAACTGCTAACCCCGTAAGTCAAATTATTTTATTTTTTAATTGTACGGCTATAGCCAGTATGTCATATTACGAAGTATCTTACGGGGCACGGCTATGACCATACAGTCCGGCAACGTGATAAACCATGTATATGTATTGCAGCCGTATGTTACTATGCATAGATATACTATGAATATTGAATTTAAATTGTAATAGACGATCGTGGCAGAGATTCTCGAAGCTACAACAGAGATCGACGCGACTATTCTAAGGACGACAAAGACAGGCGTGACCTCAGAGACGACAGAGATAGACGTGATAGGGATGATCGCGATCCACGCCCCGACCGCCGCGACTATAAAGATGAGCGTGATCGGCGTGATCATTCCGGGGACCGGCGGGAGAAACGTGAAAATTCCGGGGAAAGACGTCCCCGTCGCGACTATTCCGGCGAAAGGCGAGGATCACGCGATGAGCGAGACAGTTCACGAGAACACCGCCAGCATTCCCGGGAGGGATCTAAGGAGCGCCGAGGAGAATCTCCACGCCCGCGGGAGGAGCGCCCGCCTCCCCGAGACGAACGCAACGGCCGCGCGCGTCCCAGTCGCAGCCGCGATCGACACGAAGACAATGACGAGAAACCCATGCCTAAATTGAAGGAACAGGAGAAACCGGTAAGCATAATAAAACTAGCTTATTGGTAAGTGTCCTCACGTAATAAGACTTAGCCCATGTTTTCTGATGTGTAATAATAATGTTTTCCTTCACAGTTTAAAAAAAGAGACAATCCAAAATTAAAAGTTACTAGTATACATACTCCCAGGGCTCTAAATTCGACCAGTCATTATTAGAAATTTGAGGAAGATATTTACATTCAAATAGGGTTCGTTTTTTGTAGTCTGCTTTTATAAATAGCTGGACAATCGCAAATTAATTAAAAACTATGTATCTTGAAATATTTAAACAGTAAATAAGCCAACTACACAAGATATATGATAGTGCACGAGAATGTATTAAACACGATTGCACTGTTTGTTCCCTCACTCTCATGAACCAATAGGACGACATTTCAACAAGACAGGGAAGAGATCAGGTGCAGGAGGTATCTACGTGCTTTCCGAAGCGCGGGTGTGTATCACCGCCTACTTCCTAACTTCGGCTGTTATCGATTTCGAGAATTTCTTTCTCAATAACTAGTCTGACCTTTATTACTTTGCAGAATTTCGTTGCGTCAAATAAATTCAGCTTCCTAGAAGACGCCGATGACGGCGTGTCCGACTAACACGAGCTTAACATCTGTGTATGCTACATATTAGTGTCAGTTTTACAGTTGACTCGAGTGTAAAGTGTAAATTTAGGAGTATTAAAGTGTCTAAAGTTGAACGATTCTATGAAGCACAGAGACAATCTTAAATTGTGCTGTTATAGAACTCGATAGTTAGTAGTGCAGTGTGGATATACGTGTATATTGATAGGGTTGCTATATGCTCATACAGCTTCGGGGGCAGCCCCAGTCTTTATTGTCGTCTGAGAGAGTACCAGCCAATTTCAGGTGCAACCTGATGTAAACATTTATCTCTCAGGCCGCTACAGTAAAGGCTGGGGCTGTTTGTGACCACATTGTACTGATTTATGTAAATTTTTCTATGGGTTTGTAACTAATATAATGTTAATGTGAATGATTGCATACAAAACTGATAATATTCCATTTCATTCTGTTAAAATCTGGTTTTGGGGTCAGGTGCTCTACACTCATTTTTTTTTCTATGAATAATGAATATTTCATAAGTTTATATTATTGCAATATTGAAATCCTTTTAGAAGGAATTTTACTGCAGTTGATTGCAAACGACCATAGAGAATCTAATTTCTATGTTTTAGAATATATCTATTATGTTAAATATTTAGTCGATTTAGGTTATGAATGTTAATTGTATTATTATTTATCTTTACACTCAAAATTTGTTAAAATAATGTTAAGCTGCTACATGCCCATATTCTGCAAGTTCGCATTCTGATGTGCCTGCCTTAATAGTATCATAATGAAATATAGTTAATGAATCATACTTAATCATTAGGGTTTGGTCACAATATATTAACGGTCAAAACTTATCAGACATTTCATTTGTAGTATCCATTAATTTTCGTTTGGTATCACTATGTAATTGTGAATTATAAATAAATAATTACCCTTTTTACAATAAAGTGTATTTTATTGCTTAACACCCTCTTTGTTACAAGCGTCTGTGCCAGCATCAAAGCATACAGAATGAACCAGAAACCGTATTATTATCACTACCCTAGAATCGCAATAGGTTTTGTAAGAATTGAAAGTGGGCTGTTACACTGTCAATAATATTATCATCAGGTATGCCGTTGAATTTACTAGTGTAGTCGCAAACGATTACATTTAATATTATTGAAGTGTCGCGGGTTTCAAGAAATTGTTATTACGATTCTGCGATACCGTCTATTACACTCGCAATATCGTGATAATATTGATAATTGGAATATAGGGCTAGGCAATCAAGAACGCTGTGTTAATAGACCAAAAAAGGCAGCATCGCGCGTCCCTCATTCCCCATCTGCGTAATTGATGGAAAATGTACAAAAAAATATCCAACACCATACTTGGACAATACAAAAACAGAAGATGACGGCTATCCCAAATATAGAAGACGATCACCGAAAAACGGTGGCTTCACAGCAAAAATACGAATACAAGGCAGAGACGAACTGGAAATAGATAATCAATGGGTAGTACCACATAACCCACCATTTTCCAAAATGTTCCAAGCACACAAACGTTGAATACTGCAATTCAGTAAAATCTATTAAATATATATGTAAGTACGTAAACAAAGGTAGTGATATGGCAGTATTTCAAATAGTCCAAAATAGCGAACAAAATAACAAATGATGAGATCCTCATGTACCAAATGGGAAGATACATCAACAGTAACAAAGCAGCGTGGAGGATTTTTAGTTTTCCCATACACAAACGCGAACCAGCTGTGCAACATCTAGCAGTACATTTGGAACAAGAATGGACAGAGAGTTTACTTCACAAAAGACTCGGCTAGAAAAATTGCAAGCGAACCACCTCAGAACACAACATTAACAGCTTTTTTCCAACTGTGCCAAACGGATCCATTCGCAAAGACATTACTGTATGTCGACGTCCCTATTTATTATACGTGGGACAAAACAAGGAAAATTTTTCAACGACGAAAACAAGTAATGCCAGAGGAGGGTCATCCAGAAATCATGAAAACTAACGCAATAGCTCGAGTATACACTGTACATCCAAACAATGCCGAATGTTTCTATCTCCGGATGTTGTTACACGAAATACGGGGACCAACAAGTTTCACAGATCTCAGGACCATTGACGGCTACCTATACCAGACGTACAGAGAAGCATGTCAACGCTTAGGATAATTGGAAAACGATAACCACTGGGAATTAACACTACAAGAAGCCACACTCACAGTTCTAACAACATGTAACCCCTCAAACCCAAATCAGATATGGGACTTTCAAAAGGAGTATGAGTGATGATATATTGTACCAAATCCGACAAACTAATCCAGAACTGACTATAGAATTCAATGACGACATCTTCAATGAAACACTCATTCGCTTAGAAGATAAATGTTTAGCAATAAATAACCAGGCCTTAGTAGAACTTGGAATGCCAGCACCACAAAGAAATGCTTTCAGTGTCCTAAACTACGAAATTACAAAGGAAAAAAGCTACAACGTCAATGAACTACTTGAATACATTGCTCACAACAAACCACTACTCAATGACAATCAAAAAAGTTTACAACGTTATAATGAACCGGATAAATAACAACACTTATGGAATTATTTACTTGGACGCACCAGGAGGCACCCGTAAAACGTTTCCAATAAATCTAATACTGGCGGAAATACGTGCTAAAAAACACATCGCACTGGCACTAGCATCATCCGGCATTGCAGCCACACTTATGGAAGGAGGACGAACTGCCCATTCTGCCTTACAACTACCGTTGAATATAGCCGAATAACAATTCCCGGAATGTAAAATCTCAGGAAAATCTGGACGGGGTCAACTTCTAAAACAAGCTAAAATTATCTTCTGGGATGAATGCACCATGGCCCATAAAAAATCACTAGAAGCCATGGACAGAACTTTACAAGAATTGCGAAAAAACTCTGAAATAATGGGAAGAGCTATACTCATACTCTCAGGAGATTTTCGACAAACACTTCCAGTTATTCCCAAGTCAACACCAGCAGAGGAGATCAATGCATGCTTAAAATAGTCACATCTCTGGCCACAAGTACAAATACTGCAATTAACAAAAAACATGAGAGTTGAATTATCAAAAGATGAAACAGCACATTTTGCTAAAATACTTTTTTTACAAATAGGCGAAGGTACATATGCTACTGACCAAACGACCGGCCTCATTGAACTCAATAGTGATTAAAGTACAAATTATAATTTGTGAATAAGGAAAAAGAGTATTTTAGTACAGGCGGGAATCGAACCTGCGTCCCTTCCTATCCGGGGAAGTGCTCTAATCCACTGAGCTACAGTACTATCTTTTAGACATACCCAATCTCCTTATCACATTTGTCTTAACGACCAACGCCCTCTATCGGAACGCATTTACATGCATTAATCCAATATAGTAAGTTTAATTTTGCAATTAAAATTCATACTATTTGATGGCGTGATTTTTTAAACATTTTGATCTATATTTTAGCACTTGACATGCTCAGCTACTCTTAAAGTACAAATTATAATTTGTGAATAAGGAATAAGAGTATTTTAGTACAGGCGGGAATCGAACCTGCGTCCCTTCCTATCCGGGGAAGTGCTCTAATCCACTGAGCTACAGTACTATCTTTTAGACATACCCAATCTCCTTATCACATTTGTTTTAACGACCAACGCCCTCTATCGGAACGCATTTACATGCATTAATCCAATATAGTACTTTAGTTTTTGTACTAGCGGGAAAAAAATCTTTTTCCTTATTCACAAATAATTTGTACTTTAAAAAGTGGCGGAGCATGTCAAATGCTAAAAAATATAGATCAAAAATAATCGACAAAATTTATCCAAATATTCAGAACTATACCAACGTAAGTGGTTATTTCAAAGAGCAATTTTGGCCACTAAAAATAATATTGTTGACGATATCAATTTTAATATTCTTAAGAAAATACCTGGTGAAGAGAAAATATATAAATCGATCGACACGATGGTGTCCATTGAAGAAAGTGTCAACTTCCCTACTGAATTTCTAAACTCTTTACAAGTACCAGGAATGCCATTACACTGCTTTCGTCTGAAAATTGGATCTCCAATCATACTACTCCGAAATCTCAACTCCCCAAAACTATGTAATGGAACGAGGATGATCGTAAAACAGCTATCGAATAATATCATTGAAGATGAACTTATTTCTGGAAAAAACAAAGGACACAGTATTTATACCTAGAATACCACTGATCTCTTCTGAATTGCCATTTCAATTTAAAAGATTGCAGTTTCCAATTAAATTAGCCTTTAGTTTTACAATTAACAAAGCGCAAGGGCAAACTTTAAAATATTGTGGCATCAACCTCAAAGAATCCTGCTTCACTCACGGTCAGCTATATGTAGCTTGCTCAAGAGTAGGAAATTCGTAAAATTTATATATATACCCTGGACAATAAAATGAAAAATGTGTATAAACAAGTAGTGTAAATAAAGAGAAAATGTTTTCAATATTTTTTTTTTTTACTTTTTACGTCATAGTTTATTTTTTTATTTCAACTACTAAGTAATCTCATATCAACTCCCGAGCGAAGCCGGGTATCACAGCTAGTAGGAATATAAATCAAATGGTAAGTGGTAACTCGGTGAAGTGATATTAAAGCTACTTATTTGAAATAAGATTCTACCTAAAATACGTTTTATTAGAATATACATGGATCCCTATTATTGCAGTATTATAAAAGATTCTACCACGGGCCCATTTTAAACATAATAGAGACCGAGACTCGCCTACCTAGACCAAATTGGTCATGTATTGAAGGAAGGTGGGAGTCAGGAGTCTCCGAAACCGGCGAACGTGTATAGATTTATGAATGTTGAGGAAGTGAGAGATGTATGCGAATAGACCCTCTTGGCACTCTGTGCTCTCTGCCTACCCTGCAAGGGAAATGGCGTGATGGAAAGTAAGTATAGTAGAGTCCAAGTCAGTTGTGTAAGCTGGTTTCTCAGTGTCCAGTAAGATAGCAAGGGTAATCAATTAAGCAAAAACAGAACTCCATAAGTAGATAGGAGTCAAGGATTAAATCAATATAAAGCAACTTAGACAAAGGATATTATAGACAAGCTATCAGCCTATGCAGTGTCGAGATAGCAATAGTTTGACATAATTTGATAACCGGAATAATTTTAGAAGATAACTATGATTATAACACCAAAATATAACATAAAAATGTACTTACTACCTGTTTTAGCCGGATACAAGAATGGCAGGGCAAAAGAAATTGCAGTTATGCTTATATTTTGCTTAAAATGTATTAGAACATGTAATATTAACGTATATAACGCGATTAATGAAGGTTTTTTTTTACGTCAATACAAAAATAAGCTTACATACCGATGATGGGGACGGTTAGCCACTTTATTGTTTGGACCCAGTTGATTGGGTCCAAATAAAAATAACGCATACGCGAAAAGGATAAAAATACTTATACATGTGTCTCTCACTCGTGGTAAAACCTAATATGTGCATCCTTTTCTTCATCCTTAATGTCAAAATAGTTGTGAGTCTTGTTCATAGTCTGAGGATAATATAGACTATTATTCTTCGTCTTTAAAGCAACGAAAATCGCAAGATGACGCACAACATAGATAACTAACTAGACATCAGTCATCAGAAAAATAAAATAGAATCTGTCGCATGGAAGTACTAAGTGCTTTGTTGTTAGTCTGAGTTTGTACGTAGTATTTACTTATTTAGATATTTTTATATATATTTTCAGCATTTGACATGCTTAGCACTATACATTAAACATAATATTTCCTTCCCATGGACTTAATAAAAAGAACGGATTGAGCCTTGCTAACAAAAGATTGTGTCACTCAGAGTCGGCCAGTTCGCTGTACGTACATGCCGACACGCACACATTCACACCTTAGTCGGCCATTGTGCGAGTAAACGTTATCACAGTCGGTACGTCTACGCTGCAAAAAAAATATCAAAATACAGCATATCTTGTGTGGTGAAATGGTGAAAAACCGTAGTGACAGAAAGAAAAAAATCCAGGAGTCACGTTTCATAGGTAAATGAATAATTTAATCACTTAGTTCCCGATTTTATACATTAAAATTAATATTAATTCACCAGAACAAAATAATTCATCACAATGCCAGTATTGCTCATATTCGCTAGTAATTTCCACCCGAAATATGGGAATTTTATATTTATGAGGTACTATTTGTTTAGGTTAAATTACTATACTTTTATTTTTTATTTTGTAGACTAAAATGATATTTGATTGCCATGTATCATTAATAGTGTTGTTGTAGTCTGAGTTATCGAAAACACATAATTAATATATATTTTTTATTATAATAAATTTTCTGATGGTTTATTAATTTGAATTTGCGTTGATCAGTAGTATAAGTAGCATGAATTTATTATTGTAGCATTTACAAAATCGAAATTAAAGTAATCATACCTATTTTAATATGTTTTCTATACTATTATAAAGCTGTAAGATAGCTGTGTCTGTACATTTAAGATGTTTTAGAAAAAATGACTGTAATAGACTATATAAGCGTATCTAAACACAAAACTATTTTTAATTTTTTCGCTGTTTATCTGATGTTCGCGCATCACGCAAAAACTGCTGAACGGATTTTGATGCAACTTTTTATTTGATAGCTCTTGATTACACTTAACAACTGGTATACATTTTATACGCTACTTTATCGGGAAGCTGAGATATAACCCAAAAAACTAACTTTTAGCTGCGGCGGAGCTGTGAGGAAAGGCTAGTAACGTAATAAAATTGCATTTGCGAGTGTTATTTATGTTCATAAGAAAAACGCATTTAACGAAAGCTACTTAAAATAAGGTGATAGATGCCCGTAGATGCCTATTTGTCTGCTTATTATCATTTTTGTCAAAATGGAAAAAATAAAAGCCGAACTTTCTTAATCACAATTTATTTCTGAAATTTTACTTTCAGAATCTACATTTCTTTCTGTTACATTATCAATAAGGTGAACGAGTAGCATCATTTTATTTCGTTAATTTAAGTATAATAACATACTCGCCATATCCCAACTACCATTGCAGTGTCAACAACTTTATCCCTCAGTAAATAATTCTTTAATTTCAGCCATTTTAAAACATTTGTTATTTCTTACGACACGCCCCTTTACCTGTGCCCATACTAGTTATATGGGATTTGATTTACAGTGCTAAGGAAGTCTTTTGAGATATTGATACCATACTCAACAGTGAACTCCTCAACTACATTTTTTGATAATAAGTCTTTTCTTTTGTAATGATTTACAGTAATTCTGCTCTAATCAGTGTATTAATTTATTAATTGTTTACATTCTTTGAGTTTAGCCACTTTTGAACTGGGCCTTACGCCACCCTGTAGTGGCAGTTTTATTCTACCTCATGGAAGTGGTAAAAAGCGTTATCTAATACCAAAACGAAATCATCAAAATTACCTCTAGCCACTCTTCAAAATATTAGATTTTAATAATAATAGATCTGCTTACAATTAGAAATTGTAGCGGTCTTATATAGATAACATAAAACTGTTTAAAACAGTAAGCTTTGTGTATTCCGCTCACCTCAAAAAAGAGCAATAGTTTCCTAGAATTATGTGCACCCCATCTGCGCTAGAACAATAACTCTGTCGATTACAACTGCATCGGATTCCTCGGAAACACATTAACTGTCAAAGCAGTAAAGACACCTTGGCCACTATAGTCCCGACAAACATGCAGGTTAATCCCGTTTTATCGACATAATTATGTTATCCTTTATTACCCATTATCTGCCGATGATTTATTTTAGGTTTTAAATAAATACAGTAAAATTGTGTTTTTTGCACTATTAACCTTTTCAAATAGTACGGTATATTTCATATACATTTCCAATAAATTTATCTGAGAACCTGTTTTTTTTAATATGTATAATAAAAAGGGTAAATTTGGCTAACATGGCAACCCTAAATTCATTCACAAATAGATAGCCGCCGCCATTACGTATCTTCAAATTTGTCTTAGCGATGCGCTGTCCGTTCCTTTATACGTCCATGACCTTAGACGAAGAATAATAATTAGTTTTACCAAGAGTGAAAGACAGGTATAAGTATATTTATCCTTTTCGCGTATGCGTCAGTTGTATTTGGACCCAATGAACTGGGTCCAAACAATAAGGTGGCCAACCGTCCCCATCATCAGTATGTAAGCTTGTTTTTGTATTGACGTAAAAAAAATCTTTATTAATCACGTTATATACTCTAATATTACATGTTCTAATACAAATTATTTGTGAATAAAGAAAAAGAGATTTTTAGTAGGAGCGGGAATCGAACCACGCATCTTTTCCAATCCGGGGAAGTGCTCTAAACCACTAAGCTATCCTACTGATCTTTCGATCATCCCAAATTCTTAATCACATTTGTCGTACGATAGCGACATCTATCGGTAAGCATTACATGCATCCAATATAGTAAGTTTTATTTTGCAATTAAAATTCATACTATTAGATGGCGCGATTTTTTTAAACATTTTTAGATCTATTTCTTTTAGCAATTGACATGCTCCGCTACTTTTTAAAGTACAAATTATTTGTAAATAAAGAAAAAGATATTTTTAGTAGGAGCGGTAATCGAACCACGCATCTTTTCCAATCCGGGGAAGTGCTCTAAACCACTAAGCTATCCTACTGATCTTTCGATCATCCCAAATTCTTAATCACATTTGTCTTACGACTAACGCCATCTATCCGTAAGCATTACATATATCCAATATAGTAAGTTTAATTTTGCAATTAAAATTCATACTATTAGATGGCGCGATTTTTTTTAAACATTTTTAGATCTATTTCTTTAAGCAATTGACATACTCCGCTACTTTTTAAAATCGCGCCATCTAATAGTATGAATTTTAATTGCAAAATTAAACTTACTATATTGGATGCATGTAATGCTTACCGATAGATGGCGTTAGTCGTAAGACAAATGTGATTAAGAAATTGGGATGATCGAAAGATCAGTAGGATAGCTTAGTGGTTTAGAGCACTTCCACGGATTGGAAAATATTCGTGGTTCGATTCCCGCTCCTACTAAAAATCTCTTTTTCTTTATTCACAAATAATTTGTACTTTAAAAAGTAGCGGACCATGTCAATTGCTAAAAGGAATAGATCTAAAAATGTTTTAATACATTTTAAGCATAACTGTAATTTATTATGTCCTGTCATTCTTTTATCCGGCTAAAACAGGTAGTACATTTTAGGTCAACAAAGTTATAATCATAGTTATCTTTTAAAATTATTCCGGTTATCTATTGCTATCTCGACACTGCATACGCTGATAGCGTGTCTATAATATCCTTCGTCTAAGGCTTATACGTAATCTCAATAGTCTTGATTACGTAATACTTACCGGGGGGGGGCAGTTCCCTTTGCAGGCATGGTTCCTTATAAAAGCGCCACCTTTCTCTACGCCCCAAAGTTTAAATGTACGTTTACATGACATATCGGCCCTAGATGTCGCTAGTGGCAATTTTAAATCGCGCTATCATTACGCTCGGTAGCTGTTTATAAGAAACAGGCACATTAATTTGCATCATCGCTTTTTTAAGGTGGAACTAGCGACATCTATTGAAACGAGTTCTCTTGGACTATTTTACTCTTTGGAAGTCGAGTAACGCCATCTTTATTGGGTAAATATCATGATCATGTAGCAGAGATGCGCGAACTAAATCACCAATGAGATCAGGGATTTATAAATCTTTTTCTTCGAAAGATTTAAATCACTCTTTTAAATCTTTGGTTACGAATGACGTTATTCATTCGGTTGATCATAAGTGATACAAATATCTATTGATTCATGTAGTTATTCTCTCATTGCCTCAAGTCGCAACTGGTTTTGAACTTTTTACTAGACAGAGAGTCTAAGTTTCTGTGTACCTATCGTCATTGTATTTCAAGAGTGCGTTTGTGCATGCCTACAACTTATGTTATCTCTTTTCAATTCACAATATCCTTTATCTATTGTCTCATTCTAAATCTACGTCCATCATTCCATCTATTCAATCCTAACGTAGTGAGCTAGTGAGTTAAAGATGTATTTTCGAAACCAAAGATTTAAAGATTGATTACGCATTTTGAAAGGATTATACATCTTTTGTATCGATCACTCCTGAGTTACACATCTCTATCATGTAGGTAACAAGGTTATTAATTAATTATAAGAACTCAAATATAAATATATCAGTATAGCAGCTATATAGATACTATTGCAATGTTAGCAATGTATATAGGTATATAGAGAGCGAATTGCGGGGCCGAAATACAGATGGTGCTTCAAAATGAGCGTCAAATTTATCCGCATGTGGGCTCTCTTTTCCCTTAGTATTACTTTACTCTTTGTACTTACCTACTTGAACGGTCCCAAGCAGAGGTAGAGAGTACTATGTTCTTTGGTCCCAAGGATATACTTTATATTGTCCAAACTAATAAAAAAATTAAATTGGTAGGTACCAAACATGAGAGAAGAAATCCTCTCAGCGGTCTTATACACCACGACATGCAAAGGAAAATATCTTTTCTCATAGCTTTTAGGACTTTTACGCTTTAGTTACGTCATACTATATCTACTCATAATTATGTACTTACTTCACATTACATGCGGCTTCGCTATTCGTGATAATATGCTGTTTTTATATGGTACCATTTTTCTTTGGAAGACCTCCAAACCAGAAGTTAGTACAAACCTACATACTTTGGTAAAAAAAGCACTGCATAGCATTTGCGCAAAATCCTTAGTGCTCACCTAGCACACAATTTAATAGCCTTTTTTTTTTGTTTAGGCTGGAAAAAATGTATCTAACCGCACACCGTCGTTTTTTGGTTGTATTAATATTTGCTCATTATTTACTTAGTCGACACATGCACCCTCGAAATGGAACCTATTCAGTCAATCGCATGGAATAGCATTATTAGCACTCAAGAAATATTAGGGAATCATCGCACAGGTAAAGTAAAATGAGGCTTCAATTACAACATTTTTATTTTAATAAAGTAATTATATAAAAGACAATAAACAAAATAATTCATGCATTTTGTCATCTATTTTTTTGTAAATACATTTCAATATGTTTTTTTTTTTCCTTCTTGCATTGTAACTTTAACCATTGATTAAAACTAATTGAACTGAAGAATTTTAAAATACACATGCGTCTTTTACACGGCAATGCTCGAATCCATTAACATAGAAAAATATATAATGTTTTTGTCACATTTCCTAATCAGCATCTTAAAGGAAAGTAACACTGTATACACAGTAAACGCTATGAAAATGGATTGATCGAAGCTATTCGAACAATGAACAAAAAGCTCAAGAGTTCGCTAGATTCGGAACAGGTCAAACTCATACTGTAACTATTCATTTCGTGAGAATAGCAGACATTAACTCTTTCTTTAATTTAGTTGTCATTTCCTCCAAAATGTCAGCTTGAACTTTCAACCTTTTATTTCTTTCTTCTAACTCAGTAGCTAAGATTTCCATCTGCTGTTCCTTGAGCTTCCTGTTCATTCGTGACCGCTTAGACGCTTCATTATTCTTATCTCTTAATTCCCTATATTTATAACTTGGTGTAGACGTCGACGAGTTGTCGTCTAGGCTGCACACCGAAGACACAGTACTCTCCCTCCTCTTGGGAGGGCGTCCTCTTCGCGCCTTAGGTTGACTTTCTAGTGCCAGAATCAAATCCTTAATGGGGACACTAGGCTTTCGTCTTTTATATTTCCTTGAAGGCTGTTCGGAGTAAGGAGTATATGTCTCATCAGAATCTTCACTGTCGCGACGTCTTCTCTTGCTAGTACTAGATTTGCTGTCATCATTGTCAGAACCGATTTGGCATTCGCTTTTGGGTGTAATAGGCTCGTAGTCCACTTTTGGGGATGTCTTCATCGGATACGCCTCCGTCGGTGGACTTTCCAACTGCCATGGATCTGGTGGATCCTATAAACAAGTAATGAGAATTGCATTGCATTAAAACGTAACTGATCATTATTAAGTTCTTAATCAATCTGTTGTTGATGTGAAACACATAATACTCGTAAATGAGTTTTGATTTAGGGAAAATAACTTAATGGTGTATATATTCCCAAGATCTTTGAAAATAAATATTAATTACGCTTACCAAAGTCTGGGTTGTCTCTTTTTCTAATGAGATGACTTGGCTGAGGATGACTGGCGTGCTGATCTCAGGCCAAACGGTGGCTCGGGATGACACATCTACGGACAGGCCTTCACTGCGTTTAGGAAGTGGAGAAAATTGCATCGCCCCATATTCCTGTCCTTCATGGATGCTGTACTCCGAGCCATTCAAGTTGGACTCCGCTTTCCTCGGCATGACTGACCCAAACTTGAGATCAAGAGAGTCATCTGTGTTAATGAAGGGATCTGTGTTTAATGTGTTTGTGTAAATAAGATTAAAGTGAGTGTCTGGTGTGTTCGTCCACTCGACTTGTTCCGTGGTGCGCCACGAATTCATATCTGCGACGTTTTCTGACGCTAAGTCTGCGATAACCATTGGCAAGCTATTAATATCTAAAGACTTCTCCTGACCGTAAAGATTACCTTCATTTTTATCAATTTCAGGGAGATTAAGCATATTGTTGTCAAATTGCACGAACTTGTCATTCGGCGACAAAGGACCGTTAGGTGTGATGTTATAAAAGCTTGTTTGTGGTAAAGGAGAGTTAACGTCAGCAAACTGTTCCCAACCCTGTGGCGAGAATGTAATGTGTGGTGTGTCGATATTGTGTGCCTTTTCTTCAGTTTGATTAATGGAATCTGTTGAAAAAAATATTATCATTTAATATTTATATGATTTCTGTACATACATGATTGATATGGATGTTTTTAAATATTTTCTGCGAATATTACTGAGTAACTCACCAATGGTCTGTACTGCTTCGTCCTTTGCGGGATCGTAATACAACGGATCCAGCTCTTGGAAGAACTCGAAGTCCGAATTGTGGAACATTGCGCTGTACGGGGTTTCCGATTTCAAGGATTCCTGAAATAAGATTTGCAAAATGTGAGCGCGTGTTTTGCTGTTTGGGACCAAACTAAAATATACTTAATATTATCTATATATGATCAACTAAACAATTATACATCAATGTACTCACGGTCGTAGACGCCTTACTTACCTCTGTAAAGCTGGTGGTGGCCACTGGTGAAGACTGCGCTGTGCTTGGATATCCGTCGATACAGTTCACCGTCTCGGTTGAACCGTTGAGCTGATGATTCTTCTCGCTCTTTAAATGATCTAGTTTTACCACTTTCAAAACAGTTTGAGCCTTGAGACTCGTTTGCGAAAAAACCATGTCTTTTGGTGTTTGGAGTGTTATTGGATTGATTTCCGAAATCGTCGCTCCGACTCGGACAGGTGATCTTTTGAGCAACCATTTTGTATAGAACTACAAACAGAAATGATACGACGTAACATAATGTGCATACTTATATGAAGCGGGGTGTGGAAGATGGCGGATTAGGAAGTTAAAAATGGATTCGCAAATCATACATAAAAATGGTCTCGATTCTTGAACCATAACGGGAATGTTACAAGACGATGATGCCAAGGAAAATGTAATGAATTTATCTACATATTATTATGTAATGAATAAATAAAACGCATTTGATTTCACGAGTTTTTTGGAGACTCACCACAGCGAGGTCAGAACCTTGAGACTGAAATACCAATGAATATATTATGTTTGAAGAATGTAGTTATATAATAATATGTATGTATTTATAAAGTATGCTCGATGGTTATAAATTGCATTATAAGGAATGATGACTGCATAAATATTTAAATATGGATAAATACTTACATAAATTGAAAATCGGACTAGAAAGATCAGAAACTTCAAGTTAAAAACTACTCAGTTGCCAAATTTAATACGCAATCGTCATTTTGTCACCTGCCCTTTAATTAGTCGTTTTTCGGAAATGTGCAATAAAGAAGTAAAAAAGAAGTGTATTATATACAGATACCTGCTCTTATGTGAAATAAATTGCTGCTATCACGAACTACTAAGTTTCTTTAGGTATATAATGCTAAATAACTATTTGAGTTAGTAAACACCGAAGAACTCAGTATCCATTGCTTAAATAGATACGCGATTAAATAGTTAGTTGAAGCCTTATCATATTATTGGTTGACAACTGGCATCTCGATCTATTATTTTGTACTTATCAACTGATATATAACTAAAAATAAAAACTTAACTCATTGTAATTAACTAATTGAACCTTATGTGTCTAATAGCTTAAATTTTAATGTATAGTAAACTATTTCTAAAAATAATATTCTACTATTTAATTATTATATCAATTAGTCGTGACGAAACATTGTTCTTGTAACTCGCCACGCTATCGATAATAAAGGTACCTGTATGTATTCGTATGTACGAACATTGTGATAGTGATGCGTGTGCCTGATTACGTATCGCATGTTTACGAGTATGACTTGTGTTACAACTAATATTAAGAGCAGGGGACCCGAAGTCATGATATCCACCAAGCAAAAAAAATGTAGGTATGGTTGGTCATGAAGCATGGTATGTTAAAAATGAGGACGCGATGGAGAATTTTATGTCATAATTATGCACATAATTATTGAACATTGATCAGTTCAAGACAGAAATATGGACTAAGGTATTATACTGAATTTGCTTTATTATTTATTAAAATTTCAATTAAATTATCTTTTAATCGAAATTATTTTAAATAGCGAAATGACTAAACGGAACTTCTGAAAAAAATATATACGTAATTAAAAGGAAGATGAGTGAATTTCACTCTTCCAGGTTCTTCAGGTCGGTATTTCCGCGGGCTAAGTGTGGTTTTGCGTGCCTGTGAACAGAAGAGGGTAATTGGGGAGGGGAGTGAACGCTATTACTTACTTTTTTGAACTCTTCTTGAGCTCCTAATGAAATCTTAGTTCTTTAGGCTCCCAACCAAATAAAGTTGCTGAATGTAGGCCTGGAACAAAACAAACATTTTATTTATTACATGTTATATCAACCATAAAAGATAAGACAATTAGGGTCATTCAAAGGCTATCATATACAAAAATACAAAGGAAAAATACAGCCAATTTCAAGGTTATCAGTGAGTTTTATTTGATAAAAATATACTTGGACGTTATTTTAGGCTATGCCATCAATAGTTTCGACGATCACGAAGTAAGTGCAAAATAAGCTTTGCATGTAGCGTTTAGGGGAAGCAGCATCCACCTGGCTACCTACTATCTGTTGTTGAGGTAGAAGGTTTATGATGACGATTCAGAACAAAGTTTTACTTTACTGTATAAGTACGTATTTTATAAAAGTTGTGAGTACAATATCATGCATGTTGCTAAATAGTGCGAATATGTTAAAGACCTTGGCCAAGATGAATCTCAGTACCAGGTATGGTGACCACTTTGACTAGTTTACGAGTCGGGCGTCATTCGCTATCATGAAATGATTTTCAGAAATTGTTTAAAAAATAACCAGAATCAAATTTAACTTCTTTTTCTTTATTTATTGTTCTGGCTTAATGTTGAAGATAAAAAAAATACATTTCTTACCCACGACATAATAGACCTATGTACTTATATGGAATGTTACGATAAAAACCAAAATGTCGTCAATATAGGTACGATAGGTTACTAATTACATTTAAATTAGTAGTTATACGACCTTACTCAATCTATTACAGCTACACCAAGGTATCGTATGATAATTTCAACGTCATTAATTAAACATTAGAGGATGGATATATGTGGCATTCTATCATGTCAAGTCACGTACTATTTTCTAGAACATATTGCGACGCGCTCGCTGAGGCAACGTGACTCGCGGCGGATAAGTAAATGTTATACCAACTCTCACCCAGCAGGTGAAAATAATATGTTTAAGTTTTCCAGTTCTTAATCTCCAAAAAGCAGTTATAAGTACTTATTAACATTATTTCAGACAAAAAAAAATATTAAGTAACATTATTTGACACAAAAAAAATTATATTAACATTATTTCAGACAAAAAAATATAAGTACATATCAACATTATTTCAGAGAAACTAGGTGATATGTAGGTATAAACTTTTCACTAAACTGCACTCCTTCATCTAGTAGGTACCTATGTACCTACAACAATAAACCCGGACCCGGACACAAATTGTTGCACAATAATTAATTGTTGCTCAATAATTTTATAACTGTCCTATGTTAGCCTAACTATTCTCTAATAGAAAGTATGTAAGTAAATACAAAAAAAAATATATTGGTACCTAACTAGGTATATATATTTTTTAAGTTACCTACAGATTCAAATAGTTTTAGGGACTTACCCCGTTACGAACATATATTGTAACGCCTCCAGTGATAATTGATGAATATTCGCTACTCTCACAACAAATGAAGAGAAATAAGCGAAAATCAGTTATTAAACGCGTTTATTAAACTTTAAATTAACTGTGAACAAACAATTCAAATGGAAAATACAAATAGTAACAAATAACAACGAGCAGCACTCCGTGCGAACTCAGAGGAAGAATGTTGTACAATGTCGGGGGCCTCAAACTGGGTACACGACTTTCCGTAATCCCCACTATTCAACATTTGCGTTCTAAAAATAACTTTGCAAGAATGCTATTGGACGCTTCGAATGACGTCAACTATTCGTACCAATAGGATCGAAAAATTTACACAATCACGAGACCTAGCACTGCAGCGGCGTTTTGAACTTTATAGCATACATACTATATTATAGTTAGTATTATACGTAATACTGCTATTGGGGAATTACGTAGATCAAAATAACAAGCAACTTCGATTTTTTTACGTGACTCACAAACTAAAGAATATTGGAGTTAATGAAGCTAACAATGCCAAGCGTGATGTTATGTATGTTTTACTTTATCTATCTGTTGTCTGCTCGTGGCACAGTTTAGCGTTCAATATGAAATCCGAGGCTAGGTTGCGAAATAAAGGAGTAGGTACCTATGTACTTACTATAAACAGGAACAGTTTCCTGACTATAAAGCACGCGCAAGTCCGTACGTATGTGGAATTAGTGCTGGTAAGGTAATTGTTATTTATTTATTACTGCATGTAGATACTTGTATGTGAGCTAATAGGTACCTATCTACTAAGAGCGAAATGTCGTCTCTAGTCTTGATGGTCAATGCTAGAAAGCTGAACTAAGCCAGTGTATGTTACATACCAGTTACCACCTAGGATTAGAATGAACACCGAGTGGAATGGAGTAATGCTAAACACACTACCTACGCAAGTGCAAACGGATCAACCAGACTAACATTTCTTTATGTGCCTTAATATGACCACATTTTGTTTGATTTTATTATCGCACTCTTACATTTGTGGTAGGTCGATTGGCAATGGACTTTGTACATGATGATGTAATCAGTCTACTCGCACATTTTATGCGAGAAAACTACCTATACGATGTTTTTGCTAACTGGGTATGAATCATTTTCTATTGACATTGAACCACGTAGGTTGAATGACCTACTTACAAAATTAATTATTGAAACGACGCAATAGATTCTTTAGTGAATTTTGATCTATATTTTTTAGCATTTGACATGCTCCGCTACTTTTTAAAGTACAAATTATTTATGAATAAGGAAAAAGAGATTTTTTGTACTAGCAGGATCCAACCCACGTCTTGTCCAATCCGGGGAAGTGCTCTAAGCCATTGAACTATAGTACACATCTTTCGACCATCCCAATCACCTTATCACATTTATCGTTACGACCAACGCCATCTATCGGAAGCATTAGCATTTACATGCATTAAACCAATATAGTAAGTTTAATTTTGCAATTAAAATTCATACTATTTGATGGCGCGATTTTTAAACATTTTTGATCTATATTTTTTAGCATTTGACATGCTCCGCCACTTTTTAAAGTACAAATTATTTGTGAATAAGGAAAAAGAGATTTTTGTTTTTATATTGGTTTAATGCATGTAAATGCTTCCCCGATAGATGGCGTTGGTCGTAAAGACAAATGTGATAAGGAGATTGGGATGATCGAAAGATCTGTACTATAGGTCAGTGGCTTAGAGCACTTCCCCGGATTGGAAAAGATGCGGGTGCGATTCCCGCTAGTACAAAAATCTCTTTTTCCTTATTCACAAATAATTTGTACTTCTTTATGATGATGGTGGTGATGTCCTTACTGAACACTATTTTAGGTGTATAAAATAAATGGAGTCTTAGAAATCTATATTATCGACATATTATGTTAACTGCTTAAATTTTCCTCATACTACTTACTACTACTTATCATCACGCCATTACCCTTGTGGGGTAGGCAGAGAGAACAGAGTGCCGAGAGGCTCTATTCTTGCATCTCTCGCTTCCTCAACATTCATAATTCTCTTCATACACGCTCGCCGGTTTCGGAGACTCCTGACTCCACCTTTCTTTCAATACATGACCGATTTGGTCTAGGTAGGTGAATCTCGGCCTCCCCCTGTACTGTACCTACATCCTTATTAACCAGGCGCTCGTCCGGCATTTTTTCCATATGTCCGATCCATCGGAGCATTCCCTTTCGCATCTTTACACCAATACACTCTTTCATACCTACTCGCTCACGTCATCATTACGAATGCGGTTAGTCAGCCTCACCAGAGATTCTTCGCAGATGCCGCATTGATTTTACTCTCATACTCCTTTTTGCATACCCAACTCTTGTTTCCATATAGTAACGTTGATACAAGCACTGCGTTGTGTACTGGAACCCGTGCCTTCTGGCCGAGGTGGTGGCTGCTGAGAAGTTCCAAGGCTCCGTTCACTCTATTTCCCGCATTTACTCTTCTCTATATATCAGTGGTGTACCTTCCATACCAACGTAATCCACATCCAAGATATCCTAATTCATTAACTTGTTAAACACAAAGTGAAAAATGTGAAATCGAAAATAACAGTCAGGAGCAGGATTTGAACCTGCATCTTCTGGATACCGTCCAGATGCTTTACCAATTCAGCCATCCTGACAATTGCTCCTGACTGCTAATTTCGATAACACATCATGCTTAACGTCTTTGGGTGACGCCTGCGCCATCTGTCGGGAGTATTTTCATACATTATACCGACCAGGTAAACTTAATTTTACAATTAAGATTTTACCTAATAATGACGCAAACCCTTTAAATATTTAGATATTTTTTATATATATTTTTAGCATTTGACATGCTTAGCACTATACATTAAACACAAAGTGAAAAATGTGAAATCGAAAAAAAAGTCGGTATAATGTATGAAAATACTCCCGACAGATGGCGCAGGCGTCACCCAAAGACGTTAAGTATGATGTGTTATCGAAATTAGCAGTCAGGAGCAATTGTCAGGATGGCTGAATTGGTAAAGCATCTGGACGGTATCCAGAAGATGCAGGTTCAAATCCTGCTCCTGACTGTTATTTTCGATTTCACATTTTTCACTTTGTGTTTAATGTATAGTGCTAAGCATGTCAAATGCTAAAAATATATATAAAAAATATCTAAATATTTAAAGGGTTTGCGTCATTATTAGGTAAAATCTTAATTGTAAAATTAAGTTTACCTGGTCGGTATAATGTATGAAAATACTCCCGACAGATGGCGCAGGCGTCACCCAAAGACGTTAAGTATGATGTGTTATCGAAATTAGCAGTCAGGAGCAATTGTCAGGATGGCTGAATTGGTAAAGCATCTGGACGGTATCCAGAAGATGCAGGTTCAAATCCTGCTCCTGACTGTTATTTTCGATTTCACATTTTTCACTTTGTGTTTAATGTATAGTGCTAAGCATGTCAAATGCTAAAAATATATATAAAAAATATCTAAATCATTAACTTGTTCTAGCACATCATTGCCTATTGATACTCTGATATCTGTTCCGGCATTTTTTTTATTGTTTGTAGTGGCAGACGAGCCACTGCCTGATGGTAAATGGTAACCGTCGCTCATGAACTCAACAATAACGAGAGTATTTTCAAGCCGCTGCTCGCTATTTCATTCCACAGATATGAAATGAAAGAATAAACGGCTATCTTCTGCTACAGCCAAAACGCAACGATGTGCTTCATGATCGATCACACGGGAGATGGTGGTACCAACCCGCTCGGGCCCGATACCAAGTGAATACTCCCACTTGGTACCCAGACCTACCACCAGTCATGCAATGGATGATAATTGCTTACTTCCCTTAGTCGCCTCATACGACACCCGTGGGAAAGAATGGGGTGGTGGTGACACTTGTATTCTTAGTCCGTCACCACACGGACACTGACTTCTCCTCTTGTGTGTTGTGTGAATGTTAGGACCGCATCGTCTGCAAATAGCAGTGAGTTAACCACAAGTCGCCCATCTGAGCTCCCACGTTCTGTTCATTCAGACATTTATCCACATGTATGCTAAGCAGTCTAGCTGATAAAACGCAGCCGTTTAACGCCGATATTTACATAAAACCAGGGCGACATTCCATCATCCAGCCGCACACAAGCTCTGCAGTCCATGTAGTTGGACTGCACCGCTTGCAGCAGTCTACCGTTAATACCATACTCTGGCAAAATGCCCCAAAGTTCCTTTCGTACAACTTTGTTAAATGCTTTCTCCAAATCCACAAAACTGCCGAAAACCCTCTGGCCTACAGCCAGATGCTCCTCCACAATGTTGCGCAGAGAAAACACTTGATCCATGTATCCTTGTGCATCACACAGAGATTCTTCAAACACAATTTTCATCATCATTCGTTAAAAATCTTTATAAATGACCAATCTTTTTTAGGTCGTGATTTCTCTTCGTCATTATGAACTTTTTATTGAAATATAATTGTACATAATATCTATCCAGCAGCTTTTAGTCAGGTTTCATATTTAATTTTCACATTTTCGCAATTTATGGTCGTAGAAGTGGACGATAGAAAGCTGTAAGATAGATAGCTCTGTATGTATATTCGTTTTTAAAGGTAGAATAAATTTAACTGCCTCGGTGGTGCAACGATAGTGTGAGCAACTGCTGACCATGAGGTCCCGGGTTCGATCCCCGGGTCGGGCAGTGCTATGCCATCATCGCGATAATTATTAAAAATGTCCGTGAATATTTATTTATTTATTTAAAAAAATAAAAATTATTGCGTTACACGATAAATTGATTGGCCGCACTTGAACGTTCAATTTCTTTGACGTACCGCCACTGGAGTTATCGCCTAACGTCAAACCAAAGAGTAATACCATGGCCCAATAATACAGGCCTGCTCAAATCGCGAAGTGACATACAAAATTTTGCCGTGCATACGTCATCAACAACGCAGCATTGGCTCTAAAATTTTTTTCCTCCACAATTTACCCACAAACCCCTTATAGGTTAGAAGTCTGAAATAAAAAAGTATTACTGTCTATAAAAGCTAAAATATATTAAACTAGACTCTACCCACAACTCCGTCCGGGTGGTTTAAGAATATAAATATGTCGCACTACTGCACTTTAATTAGCTTTATGCAAAAATAGCTAACCCAAACAAAACATTCATTTTTCCGGGATGAAATGTTGCCTGCGTCCTTTTCTGAGCTCTAGTTCTCTGGGGTTCCGTAGTTAAGCTGTGAAAGCGTAACAAATAACTAACAAATAAAGTCACTTTCACATTTATATTATAGTAAGGATTAAAAATTTGAAGATAAGTCGCGAGTTATAAACGTGACTTGTATTAGAAAAATTGTGGAATATTTATTTGGCGTACAAAATTATAAAAAAATATTTAAATATACTCCAATTTATCGCCATGAGCTGGTTGGATAATACCTCTCTGAAAACGCACTTTATAAATTAGCCTCTAGCCTGTTTTCAAATGTTCTATTTAAACGTTCTATTCTCCATTCTAACCAGCATTTTTTCTTTTATAATACCCACCACCTTATGGTAAGCGGTTACCGTAGCATATAGACGCTAGCAACACCAGATGACCAGAGGCATCACTCGCGCGAGTCCTGCTCTAAGGAAAGTGATAGGCAGTGAAAACGAAGGATAACAAAGAGAGGATAATGAGGGCCTCAGCGCTCTCACTCACCATACGAAACAATAGTAGGAGTACCTACAATTGTTTCACTTATTAGTTTGTATATTATTTAGATATTTTTAAATATATTTTTAGCATTTGACATGCTTAGCAACATACATTAAACACAAAGTGAAAAATGTGAAATCAAAAATAACAGTCATGAGCAGGATTCGAACCTGCATCTCCTGGATACCGTCCAGATGCTTTGCGAATTCAGCCATTGTGACCCTTGCTCCTGACTGCTAATTTCGATAGCACATTCATACCCAACGTCTTTGGGTGACGCCTGCACCATCTGTCGGAAGTATTTTCATACATTATACCGACCAGGTAAACTTAATTTTACAATTAAGATTTTACCTAATAATGACGCAAACCCTATAAATATTTAGATATTTTTATATATATATTTTTAGCATTTGACATGCTTAGCAACATACATTAAACACAAAGTGAAAAATGTGAAATCGAAAATAACAGTCACGAGCAGGATTCGAACAGATCTTCCGACAGATGGTGCAGGCGTCACCCAAAGACGTTAGGTATGAATGTGCTATCGAAATTAGCAGTCAGGAGCAAGGGTCACGATGGCTGAATTGGCAAAGCATCTGGACGGTATCCAGGAGATGCAGGTTCGAATCCTGCTCGTGACTTTTATTTTCGATTTCACATTTTTCACTTTGTGTTTAATGTATGTTGCTAAGCATGTCAAATGCTAAAAATATATATTAAAATATCTAAATATTTATAGGGTTTGCGTCATTATTCGGTAAAATCTTAATTGTAAAATTAAGTTTACCTGGTCGGTATAATGTATGAAAATACTTCCGACAGATGGTGCAGGCGTCACCCAAAGATGTTGGGTATCAATGTGCTATCGAAATTAGCAGTCAGGAGCAAGGGTCACGATGGCTGAATTGGCAAAGCATCTGGACGGTATCCAGGAGATGCAGGTTCGAATCTTGCTCGTGACTGTTATTTTCGATTTCACATTTTTCACTTTGTGTTTAAAGTTTGTATATTTTTCATGTAACATATCACCATGGTTGGAAAACCTTTGAGATTCAATGTTAACAGAGAGAGTACGAGCTAGTTTTCTCGTTGGTTTGAAAGAGAAACGGCTAAAAGCGATAGTTGTCATGTATCTGTCATATACAACAACCACGCTATGCTGCCAGACTAATAACTACGATTCTGCTCATATGAATAACTAAGATTCCTTTTTATCAAAATAAACCAATTTAGACTCGAAATTCTGAAATTATAATTACTGTAAACAATTAAACATTCATTTTTGATGAGTAAATGATTGGTATTATTATTATTAAAATGCTGTCATCTGTTATTATTTACCCTAAATAATTTTATTTGAAAAACGGCAAGGAAAATGTGACGTCATTATGACGTAGTTGCGGCAATCTGTCAACGATTTGAGCAGGCCTGTATTATTGGGCCATGAGTAATACGTATAACCAGAAACGTCAAACAGCAATGTTGAGTGTCGTTGTCGAATTCTCGCGATAAGTCGTGGCTACACCAACGGTAAACGTCCATCATCGCGATAATGAACGGCGTTTCCTATTGGTGTGGCGCGAGCTTTATACATAAATCACTCGCGACATGACAATAGGGTTGCCAACCGTACTATAATATACTTACATAATATATAGTATTGTACTATATTTCGGTTCTGCGTACTATACACTTGAGAAAATATATTATTATAGTATGTAAAAATACTATATAGAAAGTAATTTCATTCCTTTTCTGCATTCCCGAAACTAGATATTTTCGGTTATAATTCGAAATGGCGAGAAGAAAGAAACTGAAGTAGTATCTCATTAATAAAAAAAAAGCTTTTGATTTACATAAAAAACTGGTTGTGATAAAGCATAATTGAGACTTGTTTTAGAAAAAAAATTGTAAAAAAAATGCAAGTGCAAAAAAAAATGGTAGCGTTTATTAAAATAAATAAGTAACGAGTATATATTTGTCTATTTTTTTCCAGTAGTATTTTATATTACATTTTTGAAGTGCACTATATTTTTTTAGCTTATTTTTACAAACTATATTTTGACGAAGTAATGTTGGCAACCCTACATGACAACATTACGCGTTACCGCGACGTCCGTCGTCACCGGTCACCACGTCAGAAGGTCACCCATACGGAGCCTCATAGTCGCAATCTCGCGCCACACACGTTAGACTGATAATCCTGATAAACTGAATACAATGTTTTACGTTAAAACGTGCGAACTTCGTCAACAGCGTCTTATTGAAATACTTATTGTCAAATTGCAATTTAAATGACACATACATAAGTAGGTCTGTAGCTATTTATTGTATTTAAATCTTTCTTAACCTAATTTCGCCGACGACCGACGGCCATTAAAACAAGACCTTATCTGGGATAGAATATTTACACTAGGTGCAAGCAAAAAAAATGCAAGGTGCACTTCTATTCAACCTCAAAATCCTTAGTTGAGAAACAGTGGCGGCTAGGCCCTCGGTAAACGCAACATTTTGTCGTAGGTCTCTACCACAGAAGGAATGTAATATAGTTCCGGTGGCCCGCCAATAAAGGCGGAGAGACGGCACACGACGGGTTTCTTTAGTGGGTGAGGGCCCACACTACCCTGTTCGTTGCTCCCAACAACGGGGTGTGCGGTTAGGAATATTTCTTCCCGCCTTAACAAAAAAAAGCGCTCTACCATATGCGGGAAAGCCCAAATGAAAAGACAAAGAAAAGAAATATTTTTACACTAGCTGTGCCCCATGGTTTCCCCCGTTTATATGTATGGATGTGAGTATAAGTGTACCGGGTGTACCTATGTGTATAAACCAAAATACATAATATTGTATTATTTAATCACTATCCTTACTAATTTGTAAATGCGCAAAAGTGTGTTTGTTTGTTACGATTTCACGCCTTAACTATTCAACTGATTGTAATGAAATTTCGCATACATATAGTTCAAAACCTCGAAAAGGGTTGTCCCGGAATAATGGATACCTAGTTCCTGTAGGATAGCAATTTTTGCATAGATTATTAGTATGCCGTAGAGTGACGTATTTATATTTGGCAGTCCACGCGGACGAAGTCACGAGCAGAATAGATTCTAGCTAGAGCTAGATCAAACCAAAAAAACCTGATGAGTTAATATTTTCTACACACGTTTTCCTGTTTCACTCTTGCTTGCTACAATTCTCGGTATTTGCGTTAAAATTCACTGCGGCGCAGTTTGCAACATCGTCGGCTCAGCTACTTTCACTAACGTGAATATTAAATTAATGGTGATTCCTAACTCAATAAACAATTTTGTGTACGGACGATTGTATGAAGCAACATTTGAACACTCTTATATCTAAATTAACTAGCTTTAGATGTATACTAGTTTCGGAGGTCTATCAAACACAAAAAGTTTCATCGAAATCCGTTCAGTAGTCTACGTGATGCACAAAAAAAAAAGCATTTGATAGCACTGAACACAATGTCCGTAAATGTGAAATCGAGAATAACAGTCTCGAACAGGATTTAAACCTGCATCTTCTGGAAAACCATTCCAGATGCTTTGCCAAATAAGCCACCGTGACCCCGAGGTCACCGTAGACCCGAGTCTACCTACCATATTTCAATACTGGTTCCAAAAAAGAATCTCTAGGCCAAGTTATAACTGAAGCTGGAGGAGCGATCTATCCATCCATCAGCCTTTTATAGCCCACTGCTGGACATAGGACACCCCAAGACCGCCACAACAAACAGTCGTGTGCCGCCTGCATCCAACGACTGCCTGCGACTTTGACTTGTCATCAGTCCACCTGGTAGGAGGCCGTCCGATACGTGGTCGCCACTAGAGAACCTTTCTTGATTTCTTCCTAATTAACGAAAAAATCCTACGCCTATGGTTTATATGTGAATGAGTGACTCATCATGTGTATGTTATTTCGCTTACGTAATTTTAATATATATATATATATATATATATATATATATATATACATATATATATATATATATATATATATATATATATATATATATATATATATATATATTTAATTATAATATATATATATATATATTTAATTATAATATATATATATATATATATTAAGATAATTATTTTATTTATAGGTATTAAGAATTTATTATTCGGATGACGTTATCGTATCCTACTTACGACTTTATATAATTCAACCAGTAAGTAATCGCATCGCAGGCAAAAACTAGACCGCATAGACAGATGGCGTGGTGGTTTAGATAGCTCGTGCCGACTGTTGTGTGTTCGATTATCAGATCACTCAATACAATTCTTTGTGTGATCGTTGTTCCGATTCTTGGGGCACTTTGTGGCCGATAATTATATACTACTTTACGTATGTTTGTAAAGTTCCTCGCGATACAGGGCTTAGTGCACGTGTTGCCTTTTTTTTGGAAAATAAATAGAATATAATTAATAATGATGGTAATGATACACCTATAAGAGAAAATAGGTATCTACTTAGTTTTACTAATAAATAACATATTTATATATCATATTTATTATTGATGTATAAATTAAACTCTCACACAATTTTATAAATACAAAAATATCACAAAGGTACTTACATCTTTACGTGTTCTCTAAAAATCACTGTCTTGTACTTCTTAACTTTATCTTTTCTTTGAGCGCAGTAATTGATACGATGCGTAGCAATCTTCTTATTGCAGTTGAAAATAGATTCGTGAATGTGATAAATCGTATATAAACTGTTCGATGGTTGGCATTTACCGTAGCTCATGTTAAAAGTAATAGTTGTTCCTCTAGCTAGTCCTTATGGGTAGTAGAATACGAGAATAGAATTTAGTTATATATTTTCAAACGGCGGTCTTGTTTAAGACCAAGAAAACCAAAATCAAAAACGTTTAAAAACAGCCACAAGGAGGTCAGTTGATCACAGTAACTAAAGTCAATTTATTGGTGCTAAATGCAGTAGGTTTATTTACTGCCCGAAATAGTTGTTAAAACATCGGCTTCACTGATTCAAGAAACTGATCTAACTAGTTTAAATAAATTGAAAGATTTAAAGTAGGTAGGTACCACCCCTGAAGATTATCATAAGAATAAGAATGATGAAATAAATTAATGAACACAGACTAATGATACCACAGAGTCCACAGACAGAACATTATTACTCAAGAGGAAGGATATTAAGTATTTTATGAAGTAAATGGACATGAACATCTAAATGAATGTACTCTATTGACAAATGTCAACTCAACCACTAGACCACTACTTACTTTAGTACACTAATAGTCTGTGAACTCAACTCTCCTGCCAATCAGATGATCACGACTGACTAGTAACTACCAATGATCGCACGCCTCGCCACAGACTAGGAAGCTCGCACTTTGCAGCATAGATAATTCACTTATATACCAAGGATGTTCCGATATACACTGGAGCACTGTGATGTGTGACGTCAATTTAGTATACTGCGAAGTCGTTCCTATAAAGTTAGCTATACTGGTTACTGTTTATAACGGAACGCAGTCCAGTATACTGATCTGTCATTACTTTCATTTCATGCAAAGTATTGATTTCACACTGCAATAAACACAATTTCTTTACATTTTCCATGTTTCGGTATCTTTGAATAAAATATTCAATAATAATAATAATTTTCAATAGTGCAAGTTGTTATATTTCTGGACGCTGTTGGTCACGTGATCAAATCACTGAGAGCACCTTACCTCGAAAACGCCAGTGCTCACAGCTCACAGTACAAAAATGGCGATGATTCATGACGTCATACATTTCCCTAGCATACTGCGGCAGTATAACTGTCAGTCTATAACGGAACGATTTTTCTCCAGTAAGAGCACTGGACAGTGCTCTCAGTGTATTTCGGAACACAGCCCAAGTGAATTCGATAATCACAAAAATAGTCGTATGTCAATAATTCTTGCGGTTAGTCTGAGCTGTGAACATAGACAGTTAGACAGCGGAGCGTGAATGAACTATAACACTAAAATAGATTATTGTATTGATAGGTAGGTACGTAGGTAGACGGTAGACACTTGTTTTGTTTGACTGACGCAATTATAACGTTGCATTTCATCATACGTACAATAGACTGACCTCTATATTTAACAGAACCGACTACGTTTTTTCAAATATATTTTTTTAACGTAATATACGATAACGTAATGCAATCTATATTCTTAGGTAAATGTATACATTGTACACTGCTTAGCTGACTGGGGTGATTAAAATTGTCATTTATCAGTGAGTTTATGTGGGTCACCGGGTGACTTAGAATTACTATTAGATTCGGTAGACTGCGATGGTGTTCCCGGAGCTCTAATTGTATTTTTGTAGTTTTTGGATCGAATTATACTCGATGTTTCGCCCTCGAGATTAGCGGTAATAGATTATTGTTTCACTTGTAGTAACGCTTTATTGACTTCCACTTCCTCATTAAGTTTAAAAGGTGTCTCCACCTATATCTGAAATAAAACTTACTTCCGGCACAGTTACTTCTCCACACACTCACTCACACTTACAATTATCTCTGTATCGTCATTCGCGTTTTAGTGCTTGTCCACTTCACTCGCTTAATAATATTAACTGCAATGCGGAAACACCGGCAGGAGGACAAATTAGATTGTATAGTAAAAAAGTTGCGTAAATTAGAAAAGGACATTTATCTCACGCGCCGCGAAATCCAACAAACCAGTCAATCATCATGTTCGTCCTCGTGCTCCTCAAGATCACCTACACCAAGCAGCCCTGAACATGTTACAAGTAAGTTTTAAATATGTATTTCAGCTACGCCTCGTCCATTTTATTTTTTCTCTTCAGAACTACCCGTACTTTAGTTTGTAAACTGACGATATAATATTATAGCCGTTGTTTTAAAGGATGGCCTAGGGCCGATCCGAGCCGTAGACCTGGGGTCTATACGTAACACTAGTGACCTAGAATATTTATGATTTCTAGCCTGTTCTATATATACCTGCCTTCTATATAAATATTGCTGATGCTACCTAGGGTAGATTCGGCCGATATAGCAGCTGCTGCCGTAAAGGATGGCCCAGGGCCGATCCGAGCCGTAGACCTAGGGTCTACATAAAGTACCAGGGGCCTAGGGCCATGCCATGTTATTCAACTTGCTATAAATTCTGAGAATGTAGAGTCTGTCCTATTTGGGATATAGGTAACGGTGCTATAGGTATCCACATACACACGTGAACTCTTATTTCGGAAGTATTCACTAGAGGCTATTTATATCAGACGGGCTGAACATCGATACGACCGTTGACGCTACAACGCAACAAATACAGGAAAGTATGCCAGCAGTAACTCTACCTGACATTTAGGACAAGGAGAGATAACGCCAGATCTGGCGGAGAAACTAGGTGCTGACCCATCAGCAGCTAATGATTTCGGGCCCGTAATACACAAGGAAGTAGCATCTAGGTTTGCTCATATAGTGACCTCAGGGCTAGATAGGGATGTTCGTAAAGAACTTATTAAGAAACACCTTGTCCCAGCAAACTGCACCACCATAGCCGCTCCAGAGCTAAATACAGAGTTAAAAACTGTAATACCTGATTACAAGCTTAAGAAAGATAAAGCCATAGAAGGCAGACAAAAACAACTGGCAGCTGGCATAACTTTCTTAGGGAAAATTATTTCTGAACAACTTGCTATGAGTAATAAAAATAATGACTTGATCAAGGATCTAATGAAAGTAGGTCGGCTATTTTGTAACTCCCAGCATTCGGAGTCGCTAGAAAGGCGTCACTTAGTGCTTAATAACGTCAAAAAGGAACTAAAAGACCAACTCGCCTCGACTAAGATTGATAAGTTTCTCTTCGGCGACAATTTCACAGAGACTCAGAACTGCTAAGGTAGTCTCTAAATCTTCCTCCGATATGAAGCCAAGACTCTCTGAAGGCAACTGAAACGTCCACCCGCGAAGGCCTCGTCAAAGAAGCCTTTAAACTGGAAAGCGAGGTCATCGAACCACAGGCAGGCGATGGCCCCGCCGTCACGCCAGCAGCAGCCTGCCACGCAGAGCGCACAGCCACGCGCCACCTCATCGAAAACCTACACTCGGCCATGCAAGCAAACCCGCCTCCAGTAGATCAGATCCGGAAAGAAATAGCATAGCGAAATCTATAAATAGTTTAATTGCAATTGGTACTATTGCAAAGTGCAAACCTTGTCATAATCAATTGGTGTCCCAAGTTTTCACAGTGCCTAAACCAAATGGAATGGTTAGATTTATTTTAAATTTGAAAGGCCTCAACACGTTAATTAAAACAAGACATTTTAAGATGAAGGATATTCGCATGGCTCTTAAGTTTATAACAAAAGATTACTATATCGCAACTTTGGACCTCAAAGACGCTTATTTTTTAATTAAAATTCATCCAAACTCGAGAAGATACCTTCGTTTTTACATCTGTGGTGGCACGGGCTCGATTCCCGGCCTATACACTACACAGCGGTGGCCGTGCGAGTTTAATACTCGGCGACTGACCACCTCTGTGCCGCTCGCGCATTGTGGTCCCATTTGGGGATCATCGCGCGCCTTCGTGCATCATCACCGCTCGGCTATCTTCGGTCGGGTCCGCCTCCCGATCGTATTTCCCTGTGAGCAGCCGGCCAGTGCATTGTCTACAGCGATCCGACGTGCACACTGCGTTCGACTGTACTAGCAAATCTGTTTAGGATCACTCGTAGCATAAGTTAAAAAGTTAACTGTAACGATCAGTGCATTATACGAACCATTACTTTATACCGGCGTTTCAATTTTATCTCGGGGTGGACGTACGCCTATATACTGGTGACCAAGACTATGGAACCGCGTAAGGAGGTTTTGAGAGCCGAGACACCGCGTGTGGGTGTTCGTCTGCCCCCATTTTATTTAGCGGACACAGTGCACGAGATCGCTCCAGTTGGACCTCACCAGGTGGCAAGTACGGTGGTGCCTGGCCCATCTAGCGTAATGGAAGAGATGGCCAGTCGGATCAACGAGCTCACACAACAGGTAGCTTGTCTGTCGAAGCGTATCGATAGCCAGGGTCAGGTACGTCATTCTTCCCGTATAAGATCAAGTAGCAGAACTAGAAATCGATCTAAATCCCGTCAGCGGCGACCGCCAGATCCTCTTTGTTGGTATCATTATTTTTATGGTAGCCGTGCAAATAAATGCCAACAACCGTGCGAATGGCGGGCGGAAAACTCAAAGGGCAGCCGTAATTAGCGGCTTACGACTGCCCCACATAATCAGGTCGCTTATTTATAACGGATCGATCTTCAAAAGCACTATTTTTAGTAGACACGGGCTCGGATCTATGTGTTTACCCTCGATCAGCCGTGAAGATACCCTGCTCTAAAAGCAAATATGCTTTAACAGCCGCCAATGGAACAGCCATTAACACATACGGTCCCATTCAACTCAGTCTAGATTTTGGTCTGCGCCGTATATTTATATGGAAATTTACAATTGCTGACGTTTCAAAACCAATTATAGGCGTTGATTTTTTAAGCTTTTATAATCTGTTTGTAGACTGCCGCAACCAGAGACGCATGGATGGTACAACGTCGCTGTCCGTGTCTGGATCGTCACAGAGAATACCGGATGATATTGCCTCGGTGAAGACTGGCACCGGTGATTCAGAATTTCACCAGCTATTACGAGAGTTCCCGGAGGTAACACGGCCAGCAGGTACGGTACATTTATCTAAGCCTAGACATAACACCGTACATTTTTTAAAAACTACACCAGGACAGCGTTTCATGCAAACCCTTCTGACATATCCAAAACAGCTATAACTACTCCCTTCGGATTATTTGAATTCCCTTATATGACCTGTGGTCTAAGGAATGCAGCACAAACTTTTCAAAGGTTTATAGATGAAGTCTTGACCGGCTTAGATGACATCTGCTTCAGATATTTGGATGATATTTTGGTCTACTCTTCTTCTCCTGCTCTTCATAAAGACCACCTGCACCAACTACTATCATGACTAAGAAAATACGGCGTACTTATCAATGCTAGTAAATGCGTATGGGGACGGCCTACAGTAACTTTCCTATGATACAAAGTGTCTTCCTCGGGTACTGAGCCGCTCAATGCCAAGGTCAAGGTCATCCAGGACTTCCCCGTGCCGAAGACAATTAAGGAGCTGCGTCGATTCTTGGGTATGCTTAATTTTTATAGAAGGTTTATACCAAATGCCGCTATGGCTCAAGCCCCACTGCACGCCTTGCTAACAGGAACCAAGGTCAAAAGCTCTAAACCAGTGCACATGACGCCTACTCAGCTAGAAGCTTTTGAAAAATGTAAAAGCTCGCTATCTAATGCTACGTTTCTTGCACATCCGCAACCGCATGCACAGCTTTCTATTTTAACCGACGCGTCTGATACGGCAATAGGAGCTGTGTTATAACAGCGTCACGGTTCGGTATGGGAACCACTCGCGTTCTTTTCAAAGAAATTAAATCAGGCCCAACGTAAATACAGTCCATATGACCGTGAACTACTAGCAGTCTACGAAGCTAAGAGACTTTGTAGTATTCACAGATCACCGACCGCTGACTTATGCTTTCCAGGCTTCCAGGGAGAACTGTTCACCTCGACAGTATAGATATTTCGACTACATATCTCAATTTACGACAGACATTCGATACGTACCTGGCAGAGAGAACGTAGTCGCCGATACTCTGTCTCGAATCGAAGAGGTAACACAACTTATAGACTACAAAACTCTGGCTAGATCTCAAGAGTCAGACCCTGAGCTACAGACACTAATCAAACAAGGTTCATCATTAAAACTTCATAAGATTACTCTGGAGGGCTCAGACACGGAACTATACTGTGACGTATCTATTAATCCGCCACGTCCTTACGTCACACCCGATTTACGAAAACAGGCATTCGATGGTCTTCACTGTCTGAGTCACCCAGGACGTACAGCTACTGTGCGCCTGGTTACACAAAGATTTGTGTGGCCTGGTATACGCAAGGACTGTAGAGAGTGGTCTCGATGCTGTCTAGAATGTCAGCGCAGTAAAGTTACCCGTCACACTTCAGCTCCACTATCCCGATTCCCACCAACCTCGTCGAGATTCTTCCACATCCATCTCGACATCGTAGGGCCGTTAACACCTTCGTCTGATTACAGATACTGCCTTACCATCGTTGACTGGTTCACTCGGTGGCCTGAGGCTATACCACTGAGGAATATAACCGCCAACACCTGCGCAGCCGCCTTGGTATCCGGGTGGATATCGAGATTCGGTTGTCCATCACACATCACTACCGATCGTGGACGGCAGTTTGAATCCGGCCTGTTCAAAGCGATTTCGTCGATGGTTGGTGCACATCATTTTCGTACGACGGCTTACCATCCTGCTTCAAATGGGATGGTAGAGAGACTTCACCGCCATTTGAAGGCCGCTATAATGTGCCACAACACAACCCAATGGAGTGAGGTCTTACCTATTGTCATACTAGGCATACGTAGTTCCTGGAAAGAAGACGTTCAGGCATCGGCTGCCGAGCTGGCTTATGGCGAACCACTCCGCTTACCGGGCCAGTTTTTGTCACCATCACAAAATTACACTCTAATTATACTACGCGTCTAGCTAAACATATGGCAGAGCTTACCCCTACTCCGACTACTTGGCACAGGAAAGGAACATTTTACATTCCCAAGGACATGCAACACTGTGTACATGTGTTTGTGAGGCAAGATTTAGTACGCAAGTCACTTGAACCTCCATATGCAGGGCCTTATAAAGTTTTAGAGCGAAGAGAAAAACACTTTTAAATATTAATACGCGATAAAGAGGCTAACATATCAATAGATCGCCTGAAGTCCGCATACATTACACAAGAACATCTCAATGTCGCTACGCCTACACCGCCAGCTACAAACAATAGAAATATACCAGCTGAGAAGACTACACGGAGCGGTAGAAAAGTCAGATTTCCAGACTACTATCGACCGTAGCCACGGTCTCAGCGGGGGAGTACTGTGGTGGCACGGGTTCGATTCCCGGCCTATACACCACACCGCGGTGGCCGTGCGAGTTTAATACTCGGCGACTGACCACTGCTGTGCCGCTCGCGCATTGTGGTCCCATTCGGGGATCATCGCGCGCCTTCTTGCATCGTCACCGCTCGGCTAACTTCGGTCGGGTCCGCCTCCCGATCGAATTTCCCTGCGAGCGGCCGGCAGTGCACACCGCGTTCGACTGTACTAGCAAATCTGTTAAGAATCACTCGTAGCATAAGTTTAAAAGTTAACTGTAACGATCAGTGCATTATACCGGTGTTTCAATTTTATGTCTGGGTGGACGTACGCCTATACTTCAATAGAACGCTATATGAATTTAACGTTTTGCCATTTGGATTATGTACAGCTCCTCTTATTTTCACGAAAGCGATGAGGCAAGTCCTAAAACTGCTTCGTTCTGCAGGGTACTTATCATCTTTTTTGATGACATTTTTTTAGCGGGTCGTACCTACGCAGAATGTATGCTAAACGTAGATACTACTCGGAAATTATTAGTGTCATTAGGTTTTATTGTGAATTACGAAAAAAGTATTTTAATACCCTCAAAAATCTGCAAATATTTAGGCTTTATAATAGATACGCATAAGTGGCATTTAAGTAATATAGATATTCAGAAATTCATTAACCTTAGACGTTGCAAGATAAGACATTTTGCTCGTTTGATAGGATCCTTAGTTTCTGTATGCCCTGCAGTAGAATACGGACTCTTATACACTAAGGAACTGGAACGCTGCAAGTTTTTAAATTTGTGCAGCCATAATGATTATAATAGATACATGATCTTACCGCCGTCATTATTACCCGATTTACACTGGTGGCTAAATGCAATTGAGAATTCGGTACATAGGATTAGAGAAGACAAGTTTGCATTAGAAATTTTTTCTGACGCCTCAACTTCTGGGTTGGGAACGTCTTGCCTCGACCAAATAGCCAGTGGTCAGTGGCCCGACATAGAGAAACTCTTGCATATTAATAATCTAGAACTGATTGCAGCCCTTTTTGCTTTAAAGATCTTCGCCAAAGACCATTATAACTGTCAGATACTTTTACGGGTTGATAACTCTACAGCTGTTAGTTACATTAATCGTATGGGGGGTATACAATACCCACATTTAACTAGGGTTGCTAAAGACATATGGCAGTGGTGTGTCCGCGGAAAATCTTAGTTGTAGCATCTTACATAAAATCCGCAGATAACTATATTGCCGGCAAACACTCTTGAAAAATCCATCCCGATATAGTTTTCCGGTTTTCAAAAAATAGTAAACAACTTTTTATTGCCACAAATAGATTTATTTGCCACTCGCATTAATAGAAAATGCGATAGATTTGTGTCATGGCATCGGGTCCCAGAGGCATTTGCCATAGACGCGTTTACCTTAAATTGGTCTAATTACTTGTTTTATGCTTTCCCTCCTATAGCAGTCGAACTAAAGTCTTTGCGGAAAATAATATCAGATAGGGCTATTGGCATCATGGTAGTCCCTCGATGGCCCTCCCAACCGTGGTACCCAATTTTCACGAGCCTACTTACATCTGATCCTCTTGAACTAGACAATAAAGATGTAATCATTCCCGTTTCCAGCAGTCAAATTGCCAGGTGCAACATTACCCTGGTTGCCGGGATATTATCAGGAACGCGCTACTACACCGGTTAGTTCCGCCCGAATCGATAGACATAATCCTGGCATCACTGACGGAGAACACACTCAAACAATACGACGTATGTTTTAAACGTTGGTTGAGTTGAGTAAGCTCTAAGTTGCTCTAAGTCTGCTAAGTTAGCTCAAAAAATAATTTGAATATGTACGACACTTCTATTCCGCTAATACTAGAATTCCTAACAGACCTATACTCTGAAGGGGCGTTGTATGGCACTTTAAATTACCACCGTTCCGCTCTTTCACTAATACTAGAAAATATCTCCGAGGATGATAGTTAGCTAGATTTTTCAGGGGCATTTACAAATTACGACCACCGCTACCCCGTTACGATGTTACATGGGATGCTAGTATAGCCCTCAACTTTCTGGAATCTTTATACCCTAATGAAGACCTCTCTCTGGTACAGATCTCAAAAAAATGTTTTTTTACATTACTTGCTCTAGTTACAGCACACCGAGTACAGACTTTATCAAAAATTAAAATTGACCAAATAGTAAACTTAAGCAACCAGGTCATTATAAAGATCGCTGATTGAATCAAAACTTCTAAGTTAGGACATAAACAACCAACGTTATATTTGCCAAAGATTACAATACCCAAAATATTTACGATACTTAGAAAAAAGACCCGGGATCTGTCCGGCGAGGACACTTAACAGTTATATTGTAAAAACAAACAACTCGCGGAAAGGTCAGGATGTATACATCAGTTTGCGCCACCCTTACAATCCAGTTACATCACAAACTCTCAGTAGATGGGTAAGGTCTACGCTTACGGATAGTGGAATAGATGTTTCCATCTTTTCCTCGCATAATAAACGACATGCGTCAACTTCTAAAGCACACTCCCTAGGTGTCAGCCTAGATATTATAAGAAAAACTGCTGGATGGAGTGCCGGCTCCTCTACCTTTGCTAAATTTTATAATAGACCCGTCATTGATCCTTCAGACAAAACTGCCTTGGCCCTTTCAGTCTGTTCAATTTGATTATAACATTGCTTTCTAATTAGTTAATTATTATCTTGATTTAAGAACAATTTATTGTATTAAGTATACTGATAGATACATAATATGTACTACATAAATGTATAAGTAATTGCACATCATAAGCTTAACCAAATGTATGTAGTGGTAATATAATAAACATGTACAATTATCATTGTGCCTCTTTCCGATCATAATTAACAGTTTCTTATTTTAATTACCTGGTTGAGAAGGGTTACGGAAATATCACAAATCTCAACGTAATGACGATACAGAGATAAGTAGTGGAGAAGTAACTGTGCCGGAAGTAAGTTTTATTTCAGATATAGGTGGAGACACCTTTTAAACTTAGTGAGGAAGTGGAAGTCAATAAAGCGTTACTACAAGTTTTTTTTTTTTTTTATTATTATTTTTTTTTATTATTATTTATTCATAAACATTTTTACAATATTTTACAAACAAGAAGCAGCGAAAGAAAACCGTAATGGTTTATGTATAGCTGCATTATCACTCTAAGTTGCGAAAATAAATATATATATTTATAAACTACCCATACAATACACACACCCATGAAGGATACATTCTTTATGAAACTGCTATCAATAATGAAAGACAGAAAAAAATCACAGACAATGCTGAGGCTTGCAAGTGAAACAATAATCTATATATTACCGCTAATCTCTTCGGGCGAAACATCTGGTATAATTATGATTGAACTTCACGTACAGGTAAGTTCATTTAATCATCAAGTATATTAACGCGGCTTACGGGTAGCGCAATTTAGTAGAAATCTTCACGTAATGAAATGCCGTATGCTGTATGTGTATACGTGTGTGTATCGAGTCTCCATCCAACCATCCATCCATCCATCAGCCTTTCATCGTCCACTGCTGGACATAGGCCTCCCCAAGGGAACGCCACAGCGAACGGTCCTGTGCCGCCTGCATCCAACGAATGCCTGCGACTTTGACCAGGTCATCGATCCACCTGGTGAGAGGCCGTCCTACACTGCGCCGTCCAATACGCGGTCGCCACTCGAGAACCTTTATTCCCCAACGGTTGTCGGTTCGTCGAGCAATGTGGCCTGCCCTTTGCCACTTCAGCATGCTGACCCGGCGGGCTATGTCAGTTACTCCCGTTCTCCTACGGATTTCCGTATTACGGATCTCATCACGTAGAGAGATCCCAAGCATAGCCCACTCCATGGCACGCTGAGCGACTTTGAGCCTTGATATAAGGCCAACATTTAGAGACCACGCCTCTGTTCCGTAAGTCATCACTGGTAACACACACTGGTCGTAGACCTTCGTCTTTAGACACTGTGGAATATTGGACAAGAAGATCTTCCTCAGCTTCCCGAACGCTGCCCAGCCGAGCTGGATTCGTCGATTGACCTCTTCCTCGAATTTGTGCCTACCTAACTGGACTGTTTGTCCCAGGTATACATAGTGATCGACAACTTCGAGATCCGCGTTCCCGACTAGGACCGGTGCTGAAATGACATGGTTATTGTGCATGACTTTCGTCTTGTCCATGTTCATTTTTAGACCCACTAGTCGGGAGACACTGTTGAGGTCACTGAGCATGGTACCAAGGTCCTCTAGCGATTCTGCCATGACCACGATATCATCTGCAAATCGAAGGTGAGTGATGTATTCGCCATTTATGTTGATGATGAATGAATCCAGTCCAGTCCAAGAGCTTGAAAACATCTTCCAATGCAGAGAAGCGTTTCGGGGACATGACGTCTCCCTGTCTTACGCCTTTCTGCAGTTGGATAGATTTTGTGCTCTTGTCCTGAACTCGGACAGACATAGTGGCGTTTCTATACAAATACTTCAACACTTCGATGTACCGATAGTCAATTTGACACCGCTGAAGGGACTGCAGCACCGCTCAAGTTTCGATCAAATCGAAGGCTTTCTCATAGTCCACAAACGCTAGACACAGAGGCCGATTATACTCCTCGGTCTTCTGTATAATCTGGCGCAGCGTATGTATGTGGTCTATGGTACTATATGGTAGTATAGTATCGAGTCTACTACAAGCAAATGAGCACACGAGCAAGTGAGTGCGCAGCCGGGTGCGCCTCTCTCTCTCTATTCCTCTCTTTTTTATTATTATTATTATTTGTCTGTCTTTTTTAAATTTAAAATTTTTATTTTTTTTATTCTTTTTTAGATTTTTGAAGTGAAAACTTCTTTTAGCGCGGTACGCATATTTTTAGATGAGACAAAATCTCTGGACTCGCAACACTGTTACGAGACGTAGCTATAGTGTGTGCTTTGTAAATTAAATTTGACACACTTCCCGATTTCCGACTGAGCTGAAATTTTACACCCATATGTAAATCGCGTGACAATACATTATTATGATGACATGGAGCTGATCTGATGATGGAGCTGGAAGGTGGACCTAGGAACTCTATAATGAAACGGCGCAACTTGATCGAGTTTGGGCTTGTATGATTCATCTTGACGAGTACTTTGTCTCTAGATGGTATCCAGGGTCTGAGGATGAAGCAGGAAGGTGGCCACAGTAACCCTTATAATGAAACGACGCAACCTCATCGAGTATGGACTCGTTTGATTCGTCTTGATGAGTACTTTGTCTTTAGATGGTATCCAGGGTCTGATAATGGAGCTAGAAGGTGGCCATAGGAACTCCGTTATAAAATGACATAACTCCATCGAGTTTGGGCTCTTATAATACGTCTTGACGAGTACTTTGTCTCTAGATGGTATCCAAGGTCTGATGATGGAACAGGAAGGTGGCCACAGTAACTCTGTAATGAAATGACGCAACCCCATCGAGTTTGGAATCGTTTGATTCGTCTTGACGAGTACTTTGTCTTTAGACGGTATCCAGGGTCTGATGATGGAGTTAGAATGTGGTCATAGGAACTCCGTTATAAATTGACATAACACGATCGAGTTTGAGCTCGTATGATTCGTCTTGACGAGTACTTTGTCTCTAGATGGTATCCAGGGTCTGATATGGAGCTGGAAGGAGGCCACAGTCACTATGTAATGAAACAACCCGAACCCATCAAGTTTCAGTTTAGAGAACTTTATTACTCAAAAATAAACTACAATCAGTTCACTTTAGCTTTGAGCGATACATTTTTTATATAAAACTGTTTTGTAGGTAGTTCGATCATTACAGAAATTAGTTAACTATCGTACGAATTTGTATAAAATACTTATATATGTCAATGACCCCAAATAAGACCCACGAAGAAAAAGGAATCCATCAGCCTTTCATCGTCCACTGCTGGACATAGGCCTCCACAAAATGGGGGTTTTACCATAATCGCCACGCTTGGCAGGCGGGTTGGCGATCGCAGTGGATGTTTTTAGTACACAGGGGAACGCTGCTGCCCAGTCCCCCGGTAAACCCTCAGTCGGCTTTTACGACTCCCATAGGAGGAGACGGGGTGGAGCTATTCTTGGTGCCGGCGCCACACGGCATGGCAGAAAAAGGAATATGTTTGAATATATTATATATTTGACTTAAATTTTTATTCAAAAACGTTTTCACTTATATATTTCCTCAATCTGGACTTAAAAAGAAACAGAGTAGTGCAATCTTTTATTTCTTTTGGTAAATTATTATATATATTTGACCCGGAATGTAAAATAATTCTTTTTGCCGTATTCAGTTCTAGGTAGATATTGCGTAATTTTATTTGTGTTTCTTAGATTATAGGAAAAAGTTCTTTTAATTAGACAAATTTGAGTATGAATAAGTCCAGATAGATTTTTTTTTATTAAAACGCAAATTGTGTCTGTGTATGTTTGTTTAATATTAAACATATTGGTTTATTTGTATAATATAGGTGTGTGAGTTAAGCTGACATATTGGAATAATAACTTTATTAATTTATTTTGTGTAAATTCAAAATATTATCAATGGTTTAACGGTGTAAAATTAGCGATTGGTTTATTTTTCGCACTAAATATCATGAATGAAGTCTTTTTAGTGTTAACTGTGAGTAGATTACATTTACACCAAATGTTATATTTATTTAAATCATCTTGAGCTTGATTTATCAGAACTTGTATTTTTTTCCCGTAATAAAAAAGACACGTGTCATCAGCGTACAAAGTAATAACACATATAGCATCACGCCTGTATTTGCCGAAGGGGTAGGCAGAGGTGTATTTTACACAACCACGACTCGCCAGCTATGTTTAAATCCCACGTAATAGGGGGCGAGCCTATTGACGTCTACCGGGCACATTTTCAAACTCCGGGCTGCTACTGACAATTTTTCTTTTTAGGAAAAAGCTCAATAACATTGCCCGACCCGGGAATCGAACCCGAGACCACATGATTAGTAGTCGCATACACTACCGCTACACCACCGAGGCAGCAAAGTAATATGACCAGCTAAACCAATTTTATTGATATTATTGACGTATAATACTGGCAATACGGATACGGGACGATAATTTTCAGGATCTGATTTTGAGCCAGATTTTTATATTGGCGAAATTTTGGCAACTTTTAAACTATCAGGGAGTATACCAGCAGCTAAACACTTGTTAATGCAACCAGTAAGATTTATCGATATAAGATCGCTTATACATTTAATTGTTTTGGTACTGATTCCCTCAATGCCTGTACTAGTATCCGTGTCTAAGCTTTTAATTATTGTAATTACTTCCTCAGTTGTGCACGGATCGAAAGTATCTAATTTATATTGGGGTTCTTCGTCTAAATAGGTCATTGTGTATAGTTGTTCGTTCGAAAGATTTTTGGGTATTTTACATGCTAATTCGTTACCAATACTAGAAAATGTAGAATTAAATACATTACATAATATATCATTACCTTCAACAAATGACTTGGAATTAACTTTAAGTTTTGGAAGTTGTGTGTTTATTTTGATTTTATTAACTGCGAAAGTATTTATCAAATTCCAAATTTTTTTGGGGTCATTGTTACAGCTTCTAAAAGATGAAAAGTAATAGTCGTTTTTCACACTTCTTATTAACGTACGCGGTCCCTTTCTAACCCAAACATGTGACGTAACTCACCATCATTACGATTTGCTTTAACTTGTTTCCATAACATATTTCTTCTATGTATTCCTTTGGTTACAGTACTGTTAATCCAGTCTTTTTGAGGAAGGTTTAAAATTTTTACTTTTGTTTTTTTATGAAATTTTTATATACAATTCTAGGGTTTCTTAGTGGTAATTTTCATTTGTAAAGTCTTTATTATTCATAATACTTTTATATAAAGCTGAGTAGTCCACTGCCTCATAGGAACTGCGCTGTATGGTCTTGTGTTTATATTTTATTAATTCGAGGTATATCTGTTTGTGATCTGAGAGAGGCGAATCAAGTATTGTTAAATGAAAACTATCATTATAAAGATTAGTGCATATATGATCTAAAATCGTTTTAGTTGTCATCGTTACACGAGTACAGTAATCTTCATCCAATTTATTCAATATATCATATCCGGCTGTTTTAACATGTCTTTGTAACTAGTTGTATCTTTGCTGTTACTCAACAGGTCGTCATTGAAATCTCCAAAAACAATAGGTACCTAGCTTACAACTTTCCAGTTGCACAGAGTACTTTTCAAAAAAAATCTTGATGTTTTTTTTTTGCCAGGTTTGTATATTGCACCGATATGTATTGAATTTTGTTTAAGGTACATCCATAAATAATGAATACCGCCATCATTTATTTCGTCTGATAACTCATATTGTAAACTTTTGTGAACAAATATGGACACTCCTCCCCTTTTTTTTTCTGAGCGGTAGTTATAAACATGTGTGTAGTTAGGAAAACAAAACGATTTTGCCTCAATTTCATTTTTTATCCATGTTTCCGTTAATATAATTAAGTGAGTTTGACATTTTATTGATTTAAGGATACATTTTAATTCGTCAAACTTGCCAGATTTGCATATACTGCGTATATTAGTATAAACAAAAACGTAACGACGTATACTTAGGTATGTCTCCATAATTGTATGACAACGAGTGAGTATTGCATAGATTTTCTGTTTCCGGCAAATTGCTTATTTTTGGTGGTTTTTAGTTTTTTACTATTTTCGGGGTACCTTTAATATATTTTATAGTCAAGCTAGTTTCTCCACTTTTTTCGCGATTTGCTAACTCTTCTTTAAGTCACTGCATATAGTTTCTCTGGGCCGGTGTCTGATCAGAATATACACGGATGTTACAATTATGTCCTGTCTGCTTACGTAATAAATATTTCACAGTATCGGTGGAATTAAAACATACCTACTTTTAGCATACGGTGTTTACCTGGTGTGTATCGCCCTAATCACATGACTTTTATTGGAAAGGGACATTCATTAAATAATGTTTTAGTATGTTTAATTATTTCATTCCGATCATAATCACGGCGTTTTTCTGAATTATCTAATTCTGATATACCCGCAACTATAATATTTTTCTGCCGTTCCATTCTTTCTTGAATCTCAAGGAAGGTGTTTTCGTAACTCAGAAATAACGATTTCTGTATAGGCGGTTCGGTTGCGATCTGAGATGAGCTAAGTAAGGGTTTGGTTTTTAGTTTCCATTTCGAGGTTGTGTATTTGGTCCTGCATACGATTATTAGAACTTTTAATTTCCGATATTTCATTCCGCAGAGTAATATTTTCTTGCAATAAATTCTCGTTTGTCAGCTTGATGGATTTTATTTCAGTCTTGATCTCTGATAGTTCATCTCTTATTAGCTGTGCCAGATCTTAATTTTGTTGAGTAGTAACTTGTGTAAAATATGTCATCATCTCGTTTCGAAAATCAGAAAGTTCACCTTTGATGTCAATATCCACGCCATGCAATCTACGCTTTCTAGCATTTATAAAATTTTATTCATGGAAAAAAGAAGATTATATTCGTTTAATTCATTTATTTATTTATGTAAACACAGAGATCTTAACCACAATACAAGAACGGATAAATATAGTAATAGTACAAAGGTATTGCTTATTTCTAATAGAAATCTCTTCCAGCAGACCAGCGAGAGGATAGCGTGAATATTATAAATATGATTGTGTGTAGGATAGATATACATACATATATTATATTAATACATACAGTAAATATACATACATACATATGTAACATATAACTACATAAATATCTGAATGATACGTAACTATACAATAAAATATACTTAAATATATAGTAATGATGAAAGATTTAGGTATAGATTATGGAATAGTTGACAGATAATGTTGACGAACCTTATGTTTGAATGAAGAGGTAGTGGTAGATTCTCTAAAGCTGGATGGGAGTTCATTCCACAGTTTAACCGCATGCACCGAAAAAGAATAAGAATAAAAATCACTTTTGTGTGTAGGGAATTTAGCATAGTGCGAAGATTAGTCCTGCAGGTCGCAACATTAGACCGGGCAAAGGAAAACCGCTCACGCAGATAAGAAGGAGCATCAGGGTTGTGGAAGATATTAAATAAAATACATAGCAAACGAGTGTTCCTGCGAAGGTGGATTGGGAGCCACTTGAGTTCCTTGCGAAGGTGGGAGACATGATCGTACTTTTTAAGATTAAACACAAAGCGTATACACAGGTTTTGCAGCCTCTCAAGCTTATCTATGAGCTCCTCGGTGGCATCCAAATAGCAGGCATCTGCGTAGTCAATAATGGGTTGAATAAGTGATTGAGCAAGAGTAATTTTTGTTTTCAAGGGTAAGAAATACTGAAGGCTTTTCAATGAATGAAAGGTATAATATACTTTTTTACTGACCTCATTAACTTGTCGGTTCCATGACAAAGTGGTGTCAATAACAATTCCTAAATTTTTAACAGAATCCGACAATGGAATCAAAGTCCCAGACAGAGTAATAGGCACCAGTGAAGAAACTTGCAACCTATTACGGAAATGTCGGCTGGCTCTTATTATGGCCTGGGATTTGTTAGGATTTAAGAGTAGACCATAGTTTTTAGCCCACGTATCTATACGACTTAAATCACTATTAATTGCAGTGAGGGCAGATGGTGCGTCAGATTCTGTGAAGTGTGAATACAATTGCAGATCATCCGCATAAAGATGAAAATTTGAAGATATGAGCTTTGTGACAGAATTTATGAAAATAGAGAATAAGAGAGGAGAGAGAACCCCCCCTTGAGGTAGACCCACACTAAGGTTACTCCATTCAAAGAAAGTATCATCAAAACGCACGCACTGCGAACGCTCTCGGAGATAGGAATCGAACCAGGTGATACTAGCAGGACAAATGTTTAGAGATTTGAGTATGCCAAGCAGTATATCAAAATCAACTGAGTTAAAAGCACTACTGAAGTCAAGTAGTACGAGTATGGTCAATAATTTATTCTCCATAGCCCAGCGGATATCGTTAGTAACTTTGAGAAGTGCTGTTACGGTACTATGGCTAGGACGGAAACCAGACTGAAACGTACTAAGTAGGTTGTGATTATTTATATGTGAAGAAAGTTGTCGGTGAACAATGTGCTCAAGAACTTTTGAAAGAAAAGGCAGTATAGAGATTGGTCGTCTACTACGAGTGAGAAGGTGTAGTAGGATTTGAAACTTTAGGAAGAGGTATAATATGGGCACGTTTCCAGAAATTAGGGAAAGAACCATAGGAGAGGGAAGAATTAAATATAAATGTTAGAACAGGAAGTACTACTGATAGAATAGGATGAATCATACTGGAACCTAAATTGTCGTAACCAACAGCTGAAGAAGTGATAGATGATATAGATCTAAGGACATCAGTCTCTGAGACTAGACTTAGGGTGAAGGATGGGACTTGTGGTGTTGGTAATCTTGAGATTGACAATAAGGTCCTGGCCTTGACAATATTATCCAGAGATAGAGGAGCATCACAAAAATGTTTATTTATTGAGTTTAAATCAATATCCCTAACACAAGGAGAAGATTTTCCGATGCCCACAGTTTTTAGAAATCTCCAAACATCAGACGAGCTACGATTCTCGAGCGCTGCCTGGAAATATTGCCTTTTAGCATCACGACACATTCTATTACAGCGATTACGCAGGTTTTTATATAAGTGATGCTTATATTCCGTAGGATTTCTTTTATATTTACGTTTAGCTTTGTCCCTGAGAGCCATACAGTTTTTGATATTATCACTTAGCCAAGGAGCTGGGTTATGCTTGATTTTGATACGCCGAATTGGAGCATGCTTATTAAATAAGTTTGTGACATTTTCATTAAAGTGATCAATCATAACGTTGATGTCTGTACACTCATACACACACGTCCAATCAATAGCAGTCGCATCTCGTTGCAATGCATTTAGATCCAAACCCTAAAGATTTCGTAGAAGGCGAAATTCCGGTTTACGTTTAGGAGGACGAATACGATAAGAAGTGTAGAGAAGGTCGTGGTAAGAGAAAGGAGCAGGCAGTTGGCCGAAAGTACTGATTTTATCAGGAGAAGAGACAATTATAAGATCCAACAAAGATGGGGTAGAGTTAGGAGAGTGATGGGTAGGAGATAGAGGTAATGTTTGAAAGTTGTGAGAAGATAGTAATGAAGTTAACTTATGTGATCTTATGTCATTTTTTATTAAACATGTGTTGAAATCTCCCATTATCACTATATTGTCATAGGTTGGACAAACTTCGTGCAAGATATTATCCAAAGAATTAAAATAATCAATATGGAGATTTGGGCTGTAGAATACTCCTAGCATAATTTTACTGTGAAGCAGTGTAATTTCAAGGAACAGGTGTTCTGCCGACTGGGAGTATTGAGATAAAGATTCACTGATAATTTTATAAGGAATATCATCACGTAAGTAGATGGCCACTCCACCACCTCCTTTACCCGTTCTGTCGTTTCGAACTAGGACGAAGCCAGGCAATGAATAATGAGTAGATGGAAGAGAAGGTTTGAGAAAAGATTCAGAAATTAATATGGCATCGAGATTAGCACTGCTGGATGTAGCCAGAAGGTCGGAATAGTGACCAGGAACACTCTGCGCATTAATGTGGACCAAGTTAAAATTCTTAGGAAATACTGACATGATTGAGTGAATTTGGTCATGCAAGGTTAAACCATCTGCAGAATCCCCACCAGCACTTATGAAACTATCAGACAAGGAGGAGCAAGTAAAGAAGCTATCGTTGAAATCAATGTGATCATCCATAATATCTTGAGATTATTAAAAATATTTCAATAAAAATAATATAGATATTGAACTAAGAATAATAACGTATAGACTATTAATACATACATATATACCACCAACTCGCAAGTTTAGAAGGAAGATTTTACAAACAATTTTATAGTAGTTGAGCTGTAAAAGTGAAGACGACAAGAAAGAAAAAAAAAATGAAACTAAGTGAGACACAAAGAAAATTAGAAGCAATTCATTAAAAAAAAAAAAGTATATATTTGAATAGCAACAACCACATGGACATAGAAAAAGGCTGCTTAAAATATTATGTTCTGAATGTCCTTAGCGGACACAATAAGTACTTTGTCTATGGCACAATCGTTTGCACAGTGCATAATCTAATTACAAAAAAAAAAAAAATATACGGTATTCTACTGACGTACATAGCTTACATGGTGATGAAAAATCCGGTCCAGATAAAACTACAATAACAATCAAGCTTCTTGACATTGACATTTGACACCTATTTAAACTCAATTCATCTTAAGAAGTTGAAGAAGTACTTTGTCAAGTTATGATCATTATATTTCTATAAAATAATTTTCATCATATTCACATCTGGTAGACGTCCCGCGACGTCTAGTTTTTTTTTTCATTTAGTAAATAATCTTAATTTACGATATTGTATATAATTTTTTATGAATAAATATTTTTCCTGAAATATTGAATGAAACTTTGATGTAATTCGTTCCTTTAGTAGATTATTTGCCTTCAAAAAATAATATAAAATAAAAATTGAAATATACAGATTTCATTTCAAATTACATTCGGAGTTGAAGAAAAAACGTAAGAGACTTCGTCCCCCGACCGCACAATGTTTTTTTTTTATTATTGGTTCTTTCTTTAATATTTACCTTAAACTACTATAGCACGACCTAATTTAAGACCTTTTGACTACAAAGTAAGAATATACGAGGCATCCAATGTGTGCAAGTGAGAAAACTCTCGTCACAAAACTCACGTCTTGCGAACCTCTCGTCTCGTAGAGGCTCGACACGAGAACACACTATGTACACACTCGTTGTATCAATTGAACTTCGGATGCCCCTCGCGATGGACGTGGAAAAAACAATTGCGGAATTTTTGTTTAATCAATAGCTAATATTGTAATTTTTTAATAATTTACCATAAAAAAAATATAGTAAGCCATGGCGAAAAATAACTTTTTAACTATTCAACGGGAATATATTTTTTTCTTAAATCTTGAACGGGGATATCAAATTCATTGCTTATCCACAACCAAGCGTCGTGTAATAATTGCTTATCCTTGTGCCTAACATTCTTAGGATTTCATAATAGTGCTTGCCTTTGGTAGGCTTCTAGAAAGCGTTAGACCACACCGTTGTCACACGCAGAAAGCACGTCTTTACGGGAACGTAGTTGGCGGGCAACTAAGCAAACGAGTGTGTACAGGCGTGCTCTCGTTTTCGTCGTGAGAATCACTGAGACCATTTGACTCGTGCACATCAAACCGACACGCTTCCGAGACATAGCGAGAGCCGCGAGACGAGACGAGGCTACCATGTACACACTCACCCTCAGCCTGTCTCGTTGTGCCTCGACGAGTGTTTTTTTTTATTGCATGTAGTGGCAGACGAGCCACGGTCCATCTGATGGTAAATGGTAACCATCGCCCATGGACTCGACTATACCGAGAATATTGTTAAGCCGCTGCTCACCAATTCATTTAACAGATGAAATTAAATATAAACGGCTATCTCCTGTTACAGCCAAAATGCAACAATGTGCTTCATGGCCGGTCACACGGGAGATGGTGGTACCAACCCGCTCGAGCCGGATACCAAGTGAGTACTTCCACTTAGTTCCCAGCCCTACAACCAGTCGTGCAATGGATGATAATTGCTTACTTCCCTTAGTCGCCTCATACGACACCCGTGGGAAAGAATGAGGTGGTGACACTTGTATTCTTAATCCGTCACCACACGGATAAATGTGAACAGCTGGCTTTATGCAGTATATCATAGTATTAGTTTTAGGTATATACAGGGTATTAGGGAAACGCTTACTAAAACGAAGACAGATGATACTACTAATGACACCTTTTATTAGAAAGACTAGAAATGGCTCAGTAAATTTGTAGTTATTTCCTCTCCTCCTGTTTACAGCTCAATACTTTTTTTTATATTTTGATAGATCTACGTTAGGTCTGTATAGGTCCACCAAAATTTTTGTTAGGTCACCTATAGTTTTATAATAAATATTTTTTTTAATATGGTGATTCACCTGCACAAGGTTAGCACCCCATTGAAGGATTTTTGAAATCAAAATGACTTAATCGATAGGTCTTCGTTAGGCCTGTATAGGTCCACCAACATTTTTGTTAGGTCACCTATATATAGTTCTTTAATAAATATTTTTTTTAATTTTGCAAAAAAAATTGCATCTTAGCATCTCATTTAAACGGAAACTGATTAATAAAATAACCTCCCAATGTTTAAAATATATTTCATAAAGTTACACGTCCGTCACCGGCTTACATATGTGTACCAAATTTCAATTCAATCGGTCCAGTACTTTCGGAGTGGGTAGAACAGAGAGACAAACGAGTGATCCTATTTAATCTTTATATTTCTGCATTCTTTATCGTTAGGTCAGTATTGGTCTATAGTTTTTGCTTTTATATTATTCATTTGTTTTTTTTTTTAACAATTATAAATAATTTATAACTCGCGCATGCGCTCCACGCACCTAGCCATAACATGGTGCGAAATTCAAAGTTTTCTCGTTCCGTTTTCATTGCGTCAATAAAAAAAATAATTATAATACAAACTGCTCTCAAAGCGTATAATTCCTAGCTATTTTACTTAAAACTGAATAATTGGTATGTTACTGCCCACCTAACTATAATTACCGTTTGAAAGATAAGAAATTCTTATAAACTATTCAGATATTTTTATATATATTTTTAGCATTTGACATGCTTAGCAACATACATTAAACACAAAGTGAAAAATGTGAAATCGAAAATAACAGTCACGAGCAGGATTCGAATCTGCATCTCCTGGATACCGTCCAGATGCTTTGCCAATTCAGTTTGCAATTTTTGCTGTACGTGATTATATCATTTCTATTGTAGGACTCATTTTCTTTCATTTACTTATTTGGTATAACCATGTTTGAAAAGTAGATTTTTACGTGTAAGTAACTGTTCTGTAAAGTTTGTTCTAACGAGATGATTAGACGTATTTTATAATACATACCCACGAATCATTTATTTCGAATGTATATAATTGTCAAAAAACATCATACTGTTCGTACAGAGATTATTACCTATTTATTTAGTACTACACAATATTTCGTACCCACCATATAATTTTTAATTTGTTAACGCCACCAGGTCACAAAGTTTAGTTAAATTTTCTTTCCCTGCAGAACTGCTGGTAGCGCGCCCCCAAATTTAAATTAAGATCTGAATCAAAGGTAACGTACATTTCTTTTACAATTCTAAATTAACCTTTAAAAATAGGCCATGTCTGCTGCACAATTTCGTGTGTGTTAAGATTCTTATGGAGCAATATTTCACCCTTTGGCACATATATTTTTTATTGTTACTACTTGTCATTTTATTACGTTATATAATTCCACCTCCCAATGTTTAAAATATATTTAATAAAGTTACACGTCCGTCACCGGCTTACATATTTATGTGTACCAAATTTCAATTCAATCTGTCCAGTACTTTCGTGACCTAACAAAAATTTTGGAGGACCTATACAGACCTATCGTAGAGCTATCGATTAAGGTCATTTTGATTTCAAATATCCTTTTTTTTTGTGCTAACTTTGTGCAGGTTCCATAGAGTGGTATCTTATATCCTTAGACAAAGGATACTATAGACTCGCTACTATTTTGACACTAAGGATGAAGAAAAGGATGCACACATTAGGTTTTAGCAAGAATGAGAGACACACATATATAAGTATTTTTCCTTTTGCGTATGTGTTATTTTTATTTGGACCCAATCAACTGGGTCCCAACAATAAGGTGGCTAATCGTCCCCATCATCAGTATATAAGCTTGGTTTTGTATTTACGTAAAAAAACTTCATTAATAACGTTATATATAAAGAATTTTTCTTAACTTGTCTTATTATGTAAACAGAAATGGTGTCCTGGTAACCAAAGACAATTGATAGCGTTGGGACATCATCCAATGAACGAGTGAACAAATAAAGTTTGTGACTGAATGATTTTCATAATGTGGGATTTCCTCAGAATTCATTTTAGTTGGGAATGGAACCCTGGGAATAAATAGCGTTTATAATCATTTTTTTTAGTAAGCTGCCAGAATATCCTTCACTATCATGATCAAAGAAATAATTTCTGAAAATCATCTTTGCCCTATGTGTATTATAAAACTTGAGGTCGGTGCGTATGTTGCAGACAAGGTGCATTATTTTATCATCTTCTTTTATTACGTGATTAATGCTATTGTTCCAAGACACCTTACCAATTTGGCCTAAGCCTTCTTTAATTAACTCCTTGACTTCAGCCATTTTAAAAGATTTATTATTTTGGCCAACATAAGTTTTTAACTGTGCCCATATGAGTGCTATTGGGTTTAATTCGCAGTAATAAGGCGAAAGGCGTAAGACAATAATATTTTTGCGGGATGCCATCTCATCCACAACTTTTTGACGTGACAGGAAGTTTCCGCTAGATAACCGGCTAAAAAATTATTTGTCAAATAATAGTTTTAGTCTATGGTTGGGATTTGTTATCCAAATAATTCCCATACTACATTACTATAACAATACAATGAAAATAAAATCTGATTTATTAGTTAGGTAAATTTTATAATATTATTTTTATGAAGTTCTATAAATGATAGTTACAGTTCACTCACTGGTCAGAATCATTCAGTCGCTTTTCGCATCCCTACGATCCAAAGATAATCTAGGATTTAGAAGCGTCAAATTGAGATGATCCTTTTTTGTCTGTTGAAATGGATTCTGATATTTTAAAAATTTTATTAAAATTATTGTGTTTGAATAGTTAATATGAAGCAATTTTTAGTGTAATGTGTGTGCAATATCAAGTGTAATAATCAAGACGCTCATAACTTAGGTAAAGTTTCTGATTGATGCCAAAACTCATGATTTTCGTACCCGGTACGGTTTGTTTACGTCTTAGGACAAGTTAAGAAAAATACACTATACGCTAATGTTGCACGTTCTAATACATTTTAAGCAAAATATAAGCATAACTGCAATTTCTTTTGTCCTGTCTTTCTTGTATCCGGCTAAAATAGGTAGTACAGGGTGGGCATTGTTGTCATTTGTTAAAATAAATAACAATAAAACCATAGGAGTTATTTTTAAAATTATTTATTTAAAATACAGCCAATAGGCGGGAAATTACTTTTTGAAAATAATATCATCTAAATGACCGCCATCTCGTCTTTGATCATCATTCTTCTAAACGCACACTGAAATTTTCAAAGACTCTTCGGCGAAGAAAGTGTGAAATGGAAGACATCTCTTCTCTAATCTTAAGTTTTAATTTAAGCAGTGTTTTTGGCTTGTGAGCGTATACATGATTCTTCAAATATCCCCATAAAAAGAAATCAGCTGGCGTCAAATCGGGACTCCTGGGGGGCCACATGATGTCGCCTCTCCTCGAAATCAGTTTTTCCGGGAACATTTGTTTAACTACGGGCAGGGACTCGTTTGAAGTGTGGCAAGTGGCTTCGTCTTGCTGCAACCACGTGTTTCGATTGTAGCCAGCAAATTCCTGTAGCTGTGGTGCTAAAAACTCACGTAACATTTTTACATATTCCGTAGAGTTAACGGTGATGGTACGCCTGCGAAAATCTTCAAAGAAATAGGGCCCAATGATTCCTGTAGCTGAAATTGCTGCCCATATATGCAGTTAACTTTGGTGAACGAAGGGGCCTTTCATGTTTAGTGTTAGGATTTTCGCGGCTCCAATATCTGCAGTTCTGTTTATTAACGTGGCCGTTATGGTGAAAATGTGCTTCGTCGGAAAACAAAATGTTGTTGAAGTTTTTGAAGCGATTCAACATTGTTTCGGCATAGGACTTGCGTAAATTTAAATCTTTAGGTTGTAATTCCTGCACTAACTGGAGCTTGTATGGATGTAATTTTAAATCTAATTTCATAATACGGCGTAACGATGTCCGTGATAGTCCTAATTCAGCCGAATGTTTGCGTGTCGATAAAGCTGGTTCGCGTCGAGCTGAAGCCGAAACTCTGCACATTCTCTTCACTCCGAGAAATCCGTGGGCCGCCAGTTTGCTTCACATTTAATGTCGATCCTGTCTCCTCAAACTTCTTTACCCATTTCTTTATTAAAACTGCACTCGGACACTGATTTAAGTCGTGTAAATTGTACTCAACACGAAACATGCGCCTTACAATAATGGGCGAATCATTGTTCTTGTAAAAATTTTTTACGCAAAAGGCGCGCTGCGGTCCCGTGAACCGATCCATTTTGACTAAATTTTCGAAAAATAAGCTAACGACTAGGCTCTCCCCCGCGCCTCGCACCGCTAGTTTGCGCGGGAAATAAAATTTAAATTTAAACAAATTCATGGCCCACCCTGTACATTTTTAGTTAACAGTTATAATCATAGTTATCTTTTAAAATTATTCCGGTTATCATATGTCAAACTATTGCTATCTCGACACTGCATACGCTGATACTCAGACTAACTAGACGGAGCCACCGCGTGGCCGCACTTGAAACAGCAATATTTTTTTTAAATGTTGCCAGATTAACAAATATTTACTCATATTTGGGCAAAATAAACGATAGTTAGAATAAGGTCTGTAACTTGATCGTAAATAAGAAACTCTTAGTAACAAATATTTAATTGAATATGTCATTTTCGCGTTTATCAAAATAATTATTTAAAAGTAAATCTACCACCCCTTCTATTCATCCAACCATCATTCCAATGTCCAGCAGTGGACTTATTGCTGCTCCATAAATTGCCGTTCTGTTCGATATCTCATCTGGTAAATAATAATAAGTTATATTTCATAAAATAATAGTACACAAGAATATAATTAAATTATCTTTTCTTTCTTTTCTGGGTCAAATAAGAAAAAAATTATCTTCCTTCCAGCTCTGATTTAACTAATTGAATAAGAACTTAGAGCAAATCAGTTTCTTTGAATTCTAGATTATGATTACCTAAAGCGGTAGTCATAATCTGGAATTGAGATTTACTTACAAAGATGACATTACAACTGCCTCTGTGGTGCAGTGGTAGTGTAAGCGACTGCTGATCATGAGGTCTCGGGTTCGATTCCCGGGTCGGGCAGTGTTATTAAGATTTTTCAAAACAAAAAATTCTCAGTAGCAGCCCGATGTTTGTAAATATGCCCGGTAGACGTCAATAGGCTCGCCCCCTATTACGTGGCACTTATACATAGCTGGCAAGTCGTGGGTGTGTAATACACCTCTGCCTACCCCTTCGGGGAATACAGGCGTGATGCTATGTTTTTTGAAGTTACAAAGACTTTAAAAGCTATACTTACATGAACATATTCACTGGCAATGATGTTGCTCCCAACGTTAATATTTTTTTATTATGTATAATGAAACATCATCAAAATGTTGTGGAACATATTTTGGGTATTGTTTGGGTGTATCGTGGGTTGCCTCGTTTTCCCGTAGCATACACCCATTTCGATCTCGCATCTGGATTAGAGGGAAACCTGAAATAGTAAATATTTATCATCGTCTCGTAAATTACATATAAATTTTAGTAAAGTGAAAACTGGGCAAATTAAATTCGCAATAACAACAACACCGAAACAATTCTCAGTAATAGAAAGTTAGCTAGAAAACGTGTTTTGCGAGTGTATCTTAGTAGCAATTATTAATTTTGAGTAAAAAAGCCCATTTTATATCACTTTATAGCATTCAATCATTATTTTTTTCATTTTCGACTACATATGAATGAAATGTTATACCTGTATTTTTTCGCTCGTTGAAGCTTTTGTAGCATAGTTCACTATTTCCAAGCACTATTATCACGTAGTCTTTTTCTCAAAATACTCATTAACACACATTAACATTAAATTTTAATTAAAACCCGAATTTTTACACAAATGTTCGATTATGTCAGTTGAATCGTGACAGACAAAGCATTTTGACATCAATACCAAAAACTGGCCACGGTGACAAAGACAAAAATTTGACTTTGTCTGTTTTTTACACCAGTAAATTGTATCTTGTGTTCTCGCTCATACATGTCAAATAATTTTCTTCGCTCTGTCTAGATATATTTAATCTGAGCGCTGATAGCTTGTTTTTATTATCCTTTGTCTAAGCTTATATCCTTAGACAAAGAATAATATAGACTCGCTACTATTTTGACCTTAGATAAAGGATAGTAATAGATATGACATGCCAATGACAATACCAGGAATAAACGAGATACACAATACAAAGTTTCTCTAAGTACGGTAGAGATAGGTATAGTGCCTGTTGTCCTTGTCATCGCTTATACTTTTATTTGTCTGACACTTGTCGTAAGTTCCAAGCAGAGAGAAAAGCGGATTTTGAATAATAAAGTAATACAATATTAAAAACAGTTAATTTTATTAAATGGTGTGCAAAATTCACGCTAAATATTAATAAAATCATATATTTGAATGCAACATTTTAATAGTATTAACCACTAATGAAGTTTGTCGTCGAAGTCCAGGTGACGGCTATTTCTTACGTAAATTCAATTTAGTCCGGCTATCTAGTATTTAAGGGATACCGGTTAAGATGAATTATATTACCCATCTATGTGGGAAAAATAATTTAATTCTAAATACAAAAATATACGAAATGGTGTCTCATATTCCTCGCAAAATAGTATAATAAATTGTATAAATCATATAATTGATTGCTATTTTTTTTATAGTATTAAATGACAAATGAAGTTGGCCGTCTAAAGTAAAAGTAAGCGGCTTCTCCAATTTAGGCAAGTTATCCAGAATTTTATGCATAGCGGTTAAGGATAAATTATATTAACCATTTTTTTATTACATTTAGTGGCAGACGAGCCATGGGCCATCTGATGGTAAATGGTAACCGTCGCTCATGGACTCAACTATACCGAGAGCATTGTCAAGCCGCTGCTCACCATTTCATTCACAGATATGAAATGAAAGCATAAACGGCTACAGCCAAAACGTAACGATGTGCTTCATGGCTGGTCACACGGAAGATGGTGGTACTAACCCGCTCGGGCCCCGATTCCAAATGAGTACTCTCACTAGTGTGAAGACTTCGTTTCTAGAGATTTTACAATTGTTCGTTGTGTATTTTTCAGATCCCATACAGATAAGAAAGTGCCCGACCTATAGATAAAGATGAGCTGGCTACTGAGCCCCTTAGTAGGATTTCTACTGCGTGGGTATAGGCAGTAGAAATCTACTCACGCACTTCTTCAAAGCACTGAGAATCACTTGTTTTGCAAAACTCAGCGCAAGGTGTTTTTGGATAAGTCCGCACTTCCAAAATTATTGAAACATGTAAGTTCTATGAAATTGATATTTAAAAAAAATAGTTTAAACTTAAATGTGTGTTGTTAAACTAAATACTACTAATCCATATGTGCTTATTTGTTTGTCACTTAATCACGCAAATATGACTAGATGGTTTTGGGTAGTATTTGGCACACATACATAGGATACCTTTTATCTCTTTATTGGCACGGGATCAGGAATAACGCCTCATTTTGGTTATTATCACATTATTAGCTGGTTTCCGTGAGGTGAAGGACTAAGAATATAAGTGTCACCACCTCACTCTTTCCCACGGGTATCGTACCAGACCACTAAGAGAAGTAAGCAGTTGTCACCCATTGCATTACTGGTGGTAGGGCTGGGTAAGAAGTGAGAGTGCTTGCTATAGCGCCCGAGCGGGATTGTACCACCATCTCACATGTCGACCATGAAGTACATCAGTGTGTTTTAGTCGTAGCAGGAGATAGTCGTTAATTTTTTCATTTCATATCTGAAATGAAATGGTGAGCAGCGGCTTGACAATGCTCCCGATATAGGTGGTGGAGTGATTATATATGAGCCTGTAAGCCTAAGAGACATTCTTGATGGCTTGTGAAGCCCTCCAGCCAGCACTAGGCAAGTTTTTAACAAACAAATAAGTAAACTCACTTTCGCATTTATAATATTAGTAATGATCAACTATATCACAAATTTATATTTTTAATTCAATTATTTTATATGTATTAGAACTACATTGAAGAAGATATTGATAGCCAGCATGTAGAAGATGATGTGCAACCTGTGTCCAGAAAAGTTTAAGTATTCATGCTCACTTGTTTAAACAGTAGCTGGAAATTTCCTGAGGGGTCAAACAAACACTATCCCTAGTAAAGATGTAAATAAATATGGTCTGTGAATATGGACTTGAAGTTTTCAATATTACTTTTAAGCTTTATATTACTTTTCCTGAACACCTCAACAAATTGTGCTATGGCAAAATTATTAGGATAGAAAATAGATAAATGGTAATAAGCAACTTCTAAATTCATTTCCATCCATCCATCAGCCTTTTAAAGTCCACTGCTGGACATAGGCTTCCCCAAGAACTAAATAATTAGACATACATTATTATGTAAAATAAATTAAGACATTAAAATATTGACATTCAATAAAATACGTAAATAGTGTAAGTAGCCAGTAGCATAAACTAAGGAGTACATATCATTCCCCCCCCCCCCCCCCCCTTTATAATTTTAACTACTCAAGACATAATCATTTAAATGACGAGGACGTTGTCTTATCCTCCTAGAACTTCGTGGAAACCTTTGCTCAATTTCAACGTTGTTGTCGTGTTGAGATTCTACATCACGATCTAAATTCTCTTCTTCAGGAATATCTTCAGTTGAAGAAAGAGGTAAGCCAGAAATAGACTGGGTATCTAAAAAGTTACCCTCTGTAGAATCAGGAAGTGGCGCCAGTTGCCTATTGGAAACTGTAGACTCTCGACCGTCACTATGTCTTATAAAAGAATAGTAAGGGTTGCTTTGTAGTAGCTCTTCCTTTTCAACGTATGGTTTGCTTTTGTTACGTACGTTCTTCTTGCATAACATCGGCCCTGGCACTAACCACGAGGGTATTAAGTCTCCGTTTGACGATCTTCTTGGATAGCGATAAAGTCTATCATGGGGAGTAGCATTTATAGACGTGCATAGAAGGGAACGTATTGAATGCAAAGCAATAGGTAGCACTTGCTCCCAATTATCAATAGGTAAATTTTTAGAGCGAAGAGCGAGTTGAATTGTTCTCCATAATGTACCATTCAGGCGTTCTACTTGGCCATTGCCACAAGGATTATAAGGCGTAGTCCGGCTAGAAGCAATACCAAGTGATCTTAGAAATTCGAGTAGTTCAGAGGACATAAATGCGGCCCCTCGATCACTGTGTATATATAATGGAGTTGCAAACAAGAAAACAGATGTTGCAAGCATTTTATCACTGAAGCTGAAGTCATATCTTTACAGGCATAAGCAAAATGAAATCGACTGTATTCGTCTATAATGGTTAATACATATTTATTAGGTTCTGGTAGTGGCCCTTTAAAGTCCTAAGTCGTTCAAAAGGTGCGATAGCTTTAATTAAGTGTCCTTTAGATTTACAATACCGAGGCTTTACTTCTGCACATGTTTTACAAGAAGCAGTCGTTGCTTTTACCTCTTCTACCGAATATGGCAAATTCTTTGAGCGGACCCAATGAACCATCCTAACGATTCCTGGGTGACAAAGATCTTTATGTATTTCACGCAGTTTGTCTGTGTTCATGAGAGCACAAACGCGAGACAATGCGTCTGCAACAATGTTCTCGGCCTCAGGACGATATACAATATCAAATTTGAAACACGATAATTCGAGACGCCACCGCTCTATTTTTTCGTTCTTTATTTTACTAGTATGCTTACTATTAAACATAAACGCAACTGATCTTAGATCAGTGATTAAATTGAAATATCTGCCAATAAGGAAATTTCTCCACTTACGGATACTCTCGACGATTGCTGCCGCTTCCTTTTCAATTGATGATTGTCTGCGTTCGGACTCTGTAAGTGTTCTAGAAAAAAAGGCTACTGGTCGACCTTTCTGAGATAAGGTCGTTGCCAAAGCGAAATCCGAGGCATCTGTTTCTATAGTAAATGTTTCTTTGTCATCAATTGCAGTAAGGGATGATTTTTGTATTTCTAATTTCACATTTTCAAAATTAGTTTTAGCATCATTTGACAGAGGAAATTTATTTGTTTCAATAAGTGGGCGAATTTTGGTTGAAAAGTTATTAACCCATTTCGCATAGTGAGCGAATAAACCCAGCGCTCGTTTTAATTCTTGAACATTAGATGGTAAGGGCAATTCAATTAATGGTCTAAGCCGATCGATATTGGGCTTAATATTTCCGTCAAATACAGTATAGCCAAGGAGATTGATACATGTTTGAGCAAACTGTCATTTTTCTTTATTTAGAATTAGTTTATATTTAGTCACAGCATCCATGAATTTATTTAAATTTCTATCATGATCAGATTTATCTATTCCACAGACAGTTAAATCATCTAAATATTCAAAAACACCTTCTAGATGCTCTTCTGTGATGATATATTGGAGAGTACGTTGAAATGCATCAACTCCATTAGTAACACCAAAAGGTATTCTCGTAAACTGGAAAAGTTTACCACAAGCTTCGAATGCTGTATAAATTCTGTCCTTTTCTAGAATAGGTGCTTGATGATAAGCACTTTTTAAATCAATTTGACTAAATACTTTATATTTTGCAATATTTGAAAGTATTGAAGAAATACTCGGCTCCAGATATGTAAATTTATTAATAGTTCGGGGGTAATCGATCACTAAACGCTTTCGGTGCATTCCTCCACCAGTTACTAGAACTTGTGCACGCCATGGCGAGATACTAGGCTCTATAACGCCATCTGCTAAAAGCTTTTCTATTTCCTCTGTGATAAATTTGCTATCGTTACAATTGTGACCTCGAGAGCTTATTGCTATTGGTTTCATATTAGCTGACAAGTTTGTGAATAGTGAAGCAGGAGGTACGTTTGCTTCTATGACATTACATAGTTCAAGCGGTTTCTTTTGACCTCCAATAGTAAGTATAAGAGATTCATGTTCATTTAGAATATCATGACCAACTATTAAATCGGCACAGAGATTATTTACAATCAGTAAACGCTTTTTATAAATATGATCACCTATTTGAATAGATGCGTAACACATACCACTTGTGAAAGCGATGCCAGCGATATTGTGTGTTTGCTTGAAATTTTTTTCAAACAGAGCATAGGGACTAAAGTTTTATTGATGAATGTTACCGAACTTCCTGTGTCGATAAGGGCATCAGCTCGTATACCGTTGATAGTTACAGTGATAGTGGCTTTTCGAAGACTAAATGGAGATGCTGCTAGAACGTATGCTGCTCCAAGCTGAAAATCAGTGATTTCATTAGCAGAATAATTTGTTTGCTTAGGATGTCGATAAGTACTACGGCAGACATTCGCAAAATGGCCTATTTTTAAACACATCTGGCAAGTAGCTTTGTTAGCAGGACAACATATTCTTGGATGGACATTTCCACCACAAAAAAAGCAACGCTTTCGCGATATTTGAGCTGCAGCAATATTTGTGGTTTCTTCCTCTTTAGCGGATTGAGATATAGCGTTTGAATGAATAGGTGAGGGAAAGGAGCTCTCTGATATCATAAGAGAACTGCTCAGCTGCTTCTAGAGACAAAGCTTGTTGTATAGTCTCCTCCAAAGTTAAATTTAAATTTTATAAAAGCTGTTCTCTGAATTTTTGTGACGATATTCCCGCAATGAAAGTGCTTCTTATAGCTTGTTCTTCATGTTCTCTAGCTGACACACTTTGGTAGCAGCAATCCTGTGCCAGGAATTTTAAAGCTTTTAAATAATCTGAGATAGATTCAGTAGGACCTTGTCTTCTTGTATTAAGTTGATGACGGGCAACTATTTCATTCTTCGGCTTTATGTAAATTTTATCGAGAGTTTTTAGGGCCTCTTCGTATGTTTTGCAATCCCGTACATAGCAAAACACAGGTGATAACAAATAGTGAACTAGTAATTTTAATTTCGTAGATTCTGTAGTTGTAGACAAGCAATCTTCAGATAAGAAATTAGTGAATTTATACCGCCAATGTGTCCATTCAGTATCCGCAGCATTCGTATCTGGTTGTACATCGAATCGTTCCGGTCTCAAGAAGCAAGATATATTTGAATTTTTCATTTCAGTATTTTGTTTTGATTCCGCAGCATTTGCTCGTGACATTTTAATTTAGTTGATTAAATTGATACATTAAAACGATAAACCAAAAGAAAACTTAGCTTTAATCAACTAAATAATTAGACATACATTATTATGTAAAATAAATTAAGACATTAAAATATTGACATTCAATCAAATACGTAAATAGTGTAAGTAGCCAGTAGCATAAACTAAGGAGTACATATCATGTCCCTTACGGGTGTACGCGTATGTCATATCTATTACTATCCTTTATCTAATTTATATCTTTAAAGGAACAATCTACTCTCCTTTTTTTATTTATTCTACTCTTTGCGAGAGTACTAGAGTACTCTAGTCTATACTTGTCGTGTTTTGGCGGGAACACGAAAAAGATCATGTTGTCGCCATGCATTATTTTCCTTAACTTGTGTTATTTCATGTATTAATGTGTAAAAGTGGTGGCCTTTTGCTTATTATTTATTTGTGAATGTAATGCGACATAACGTGTTTTTTCTGTTGTTTTCATAACTCCATAAAAGCTTAGGTAAGGTCGCCATCGTTTTACTGGAGCATGACTTTGACTTGACTGATTTTATATGACTGACTTCAACTATGACTTGTTTGATGAATTAAACTTACCTGTGTATAGAAAATAACGATGTTTATGTTACTAGGCTGATGGTGTTGCCAATGCCTTAAACAAATTAAAAAAATGTAACTAGTCTGTGCCCCTGCCCAATCTGTTGCCCATATGCCGCCATACATAATATACATATGCCATGTCACAGAGTACTTGCTTGCTATATATGATGTTGGTGTAAAATGAAAAATAATTTTATAAAAAAAATATCTGGCTGTATTAGTAGCTGTGTGCTTGTGAATAATTTTTTGTTCACTTTCGTCTGTTTTTAGAGAAGTTGGTAATATTTATATTGGTGAATCCACAAACTATAAGGAGTCCGCTGTTGTTTTCGGGATGCTTTTTTACCTACGGAGTACGGAGACATTAAGTCGTAGCTGTTGTAAATATTAGCCAATTCTGATATTTGCTGTGTGGAACTTTTAACTGTGTGCTTAGAGGTAAAAATAAGTGTTGTTATGCTTGACCTTGAATCTTGATATTCTGGTTTTATAAAGAATGGTAAAATAGGAAATAAGAAAAAAAGAATGTTTTATGAAGTGTCCGGTCATATAATTATAACCGAATTATAGAAAACCGCCGTTTATTCTATGTGTGATATTGACGCCGTATTTGTGTACTTGTTAAGTTAGGTATGTATATAGTCGTTTATGTATTGCCCTGAGATGTGTCACTGTTTCTGTTTTATCAACATCGAATATTATTATTCAATTTTACAGAGTATCCTTGTAAGTATGCTACAATTTATGGCATTTATAATTATTATTTTACTTAAATTTTTTTCAACCACTGTATTATAATCTTAACAGGTATCATAAAATAATTTACTATAATGGGTTTTCATCCATGTGATGGGCTAAGAATATTATTTATGTCCTTGCTTGGCAAGGCACATTAAGGGGTGGTCATTCATGGCTATTGAATAATATCTTGGCAGGTATCACTCGCTCAGCTTCCACATGACATGTTAGCATCTTTCTATAACTACACAAAGACGCTAACATGTCTAAGTGACATGTTATATATATGTATAATAAAAATATATGTCAATAAAAACAATTGCTAGGGTTTTTCACACCCCGCCACACTCCCGCCGGGTTTAATGTATTGTTTGTCCATACATTATATGGCTAAGTGTTTGTATTTGATATATCTATAAATAGTATAATTATTTCATGGAAGATTTTTGTGCATAATATAGAGGTGAAAAGTTGACTGAGAAAGGTAAAATAACTTGCTTTTTGGCTTTTCTTTTTCAAATCTATGAACAAAATCTTATGTCAACCAGTCCGGATGAATCCGTAGGAGGATTATCCTTACTAATTGTTCCTAATATTATAAATGAAATTGTGTGTTTGTTTGTTACACTTTCACGTCATAAATAATCAACAGATCATCATTCAATGCAGCATACATATCATTCAAAACCCAAAAAGGCACATAGGCTTGTTTTTATCATAAAGAAATGCATGGTTAGCTTTTTTCATAGAGATATAATGTGTCAAAGAGTGACTGTTTTGTATTCTGAAGTTAATGGGAATGAAGTCCTGTATAGAATGTAGTCTAGTGGCACATAAAATGAACCACAAAACCAAACAGTTATATAAAAAAAAACTGATATTGTTCTGTTTAACAGGAGCGTAAGCAAATATGACACTGATAGAAGGTGTGGGTGATGAAGTGGTGCAATTTGTGAGTGTGGTTCTTGTGGTGGTGGTGGCTGCTCTTGCTTGGTGGTCCACCAATGCAAGGCCGGGACGCTACAGAACTGTACTGGTTATGCGTTCAAGAACGCATCACCCTGTAACATTGAGGATTGGTACCAGTAAGTCATTTAGTCAATATAATCATTTTTTGGTTTGAAAGTAAAGTTATGTAATTGTAAAATAACTACTATACTGCTTTTAATTAGGTAGTTGGTAAAGTACTGGTATACATAATGTGTTTCAAATTATTTATTATATATAAATGTTATGTACCAAATAACTGACCTTAAAACTACCCATCTACAAATGTGTAGTTCACAATGCCATTTTATGTAGAAATGCAAAGTTTTAAGAATTTTCACTCTTCTGACTTGTGAGAAATAATCCAAGGCATTAAGTGCACAAAGATTCACTGTAGCTGTTGAATGTATGATACAGGAATTAGGAATTCAAAACTGCAAAGCCCTTAGAAACATACAACCCTATGAATCATCCCTCTCACAATTTATTGATATTTCACATAATATTATAATTATACACTTGCACATAATTAATTAAAATTTCATTATAATAGGAGATAAATGAGGCTATTAGTCATGTTCCAACACATTTGACAGATTTGTTTTTCCCGTAAACTTGAGAACTCGAGTTTCTCATGTTTTTAGATGTCAATATTATCTTATAATTTTTTTTTGCGAGAATGTGTGTTCTTTTAAAATAAGCAACCAAAGATGTTACTTTTATACGAATTATTATCGAAAGCGCATATAGTAGATGACCGGAGATGTTTTATAAAATATATGTGGCCCCTTATATATTGACCTTTCAATCTGACCGAATCCGTAATACAGAAATGATGAACAAAAGTGACAGTAATAGCCATTACGCACTGTCGACTAGTCGTCGGCGACTCTGTCTCTCGGCGACCAAAACATAGGCAACTAGGGCTAGGAGACCAAGCCGAGCGATCCGCGTATATTGCTGTATGTATCAGCACTTTGGTGACACGGTCTTTACGACAGTTCTCGCAGTGCGAACGGGTCTAAAGCAGGCCACATCGCTCGACGAAACAACCGTTGGTTGGTGCATATCGGATGGCGCAGTGTAAAATGTACTTTCATCAGGTGGAAGTCGCACGCAGCCGTTGGTTGCAGATGCCGAAAGACCACTCGGCCGCTTTCTTGAGGATATATCCAGCGTTGGACGTTAAAAGTCTAATGGATGGATACAAAATATGAATTTTTGTAGTCTGCTCAAATTTTCCTTAATTCTTCTGCATATGTTGGGTGGCGCGGGACTGGTTTGATTGCTCTGCCATGTGTATTGAATACACTGTTTCCTCACAATTAAAGTATATTGGTGAAGCTACCACGCCGATGCGTTGTTGATTAATGCCCATAAACCCAGGTTCGAATTGTGGGTTCATTAAAAAATATAGTTCTCAAATGTAAGAACATATTTTAAGATAGTTAAGGATAGAAATAATATAACTCCTTGAGTCTGAATTTCTGAAACAGAAAAAGGTCTGCGAACCGCCAACATATTTATGACAAAGACATACTTAAAGTTTAGTCAGCAGAAAACTTACTTGTTTACCAATTTGTACACACTATCTTAGTAGACAATTTTACGTCGAATGTTGGCTATAATATTAGCTACACTACTTATTAAAAGTCATAACAACATTAATTTTATTTGTTATATATAAAAACAGCAGCTTGATTTAAACATTGCTATGACGGTAATTATGTACCTATGTATTAAGAAAACTCAACACTTCATTTTACCAGTTATTAAGGTGAACCTCAAGCTCTGTCTAAAAGAAATATTTGTTCGCAGGATCCAATTTAATGCTGTCAAGCACACAGATTACTACCACGGGTCAAGGTCCTGTTACTGAGACAACAGGTACGTCGGTAGCAATTTTATTAATCGTGTTTACAACCTTCTGCATTTGCCGTACCAACTAAAAATATTTAATTTTGACTAACTTATGATTTTAAGAAAGAAAAAGTACACGAAACCTATGAATTATAAATTCTTGTGAATGCTAGTTAAAATTAGAGTTAGAACTCTTTATATTCTCATAATAAAACAGTCAACTCTGGCAATATGTTTTGCATCTATTTCATGTATTGAGGAAGAAGTCATGCTGCACCATACTACTGACGCTTAAGAGGCCGCGAGATCAATAAAAACATACATATATTAGGTCCTTACTATGTAATTAGCGATTTGTTGAAGGGGCCACTTCGGTCACAAATTATTGATTCATTTATTTTCGCATGTGATTTTTCTTCGACGTCGTACATAATAATCATCGTACACAATACGGAAACTTTAAAATATCGCATTACTTACTATTACGCTTTGGTTACAATACCGTGGCACTAGCGTTACAGAAACAGCTCGAAGGTTTAACGCGGTACTACATTTCTGGTTCCAACTGCTGTTGTTCTGTAAAAGTATACCTACCAGAACAAGCTGGAGACCCAAATTCATAACAAAGAATTTAAAGACCGTGGAAGGGAATCCATCGCACAAAACATTTTATAAAAGAAAATTCTATACTAGGGAGCAATCCCTTTACCACGGGGGACTTTATAAATATACAATTGAAGGACGTAAAACACACCAAGACTCCACAACACTCCGCACGGAAGGTCAGTATCTTAACCACTACGCCATCTGTGCAGTCGGTTAGCCACAGGCTCCGGTCTGAGTGAAACAGTTTTAGTTCACTTGGAAACCAAAATGCTCGAAGAATGAGTACCGTCAGGTCCGTCAGTGAAGCACACCAACAGACACATCGAGCGTTACATTAAGGTTGTGCTCCGCGTATTGTACGAATAAAACAGCGGTATTATGGCTTGTCGGTAAAGCTTTCCTGTGTGTACACTTCAATACCGCGGTTTTAAAAACCGACATTATGTTAGTTTTTAGTCGGCTCGTTACTAAATTAATATTTGACTCGCTGGTCGATCGCGCCCTGCAAGTCACCAGTAAAACCGTCGTTTTATAAACCGCCGCATACGCCTCGTGCGTCGATCACCCGTATAAAGTACTGCGTCGACCAGGTTGGCCGCATCGGGTCGCAACGCAAAAATCCGCTTGCTAAACATTTTGTATGAAACTGCGTCGATTAGAGGCGAGGCGAGCCCGTCCACGACGGACTGAAATTTTGCCGTCGATGCGACGCGGCCCGGCCCAGGGACAGTGGACGCATGGAGCGCAGAATTTGTAGACCGTTGCAGCGAGCGGACGTATGAAAGACGAACGAGGAACTACTTATATAACTAACTAACTTATCATCACGCCATTTCCCTTGCGGGGTAGGCAGAGAGAGCAGAGTGCCAAGAGGCTCTATTCTTGCATACATCTCTCGCTTCCTCAACATTCATAACTCTCTCCATACACGCTCGCCGGTTTCGGAGACTCCTGACACCACCCTCCTTCAATACATGACCGATTCGGTCTAGGTAGGTGAGTCTCGGTCTCCCCCTGTACCTACATCCTTCCACTTTCGCATTGTATATCTGCTTAACCAGTCGCTCGTCCGGCATTCTTTCCACATGTCCGAACCATCGGAGCATTTCCTTTCGTATCTTTACACCAATACTCTCTTTCATACCTACTCGCTCTCTTACGTCGCTGTTACGAATGCGGTCAGTCAGCCTCACTCCACAGATTCTCCGCAGAGATCGCATTTCGACCGCATTGATTTTACTCTCATGCTCCTTTTTGCATACCTAACTCTTGCTGCCATATAATAACGTTGGGACAAGTACTGCGTTGTGTATTGCGACACGTGCCTTCTGACTGAGGTGGTGGCTGCCGAGAAGTTGTCCCAATGCTCCGTTCACTCTATTTTCTGCATTCACTCTTCTCTCTACATCAGTGGTGTACCTTCCATCCCGACTGAATCCACATCCAAGATATACAAATTCATCCACTTGTTCTAGCACACCATTTCCTATTGCTACTCTAACATCTGTTCTGGCTTCTTTTCTTTCAAAAACCATTATTTTGGTTTTGCTCACATTCACACGTAGGCCCCTTTTCTTACAATCTTCTGCCATTACGTCGACTAGGGTTTGCAAGTCAGTCGCAGTCTGCGCTAATAGGACCGCATCGTCTGCATATAGTCTCCTTTCAATAATCTTACCATACACTTTGGCTGCCAAACTGCTCAAGCTTATGGCTCTGTAGTTTGCACAGTCATAACGCGAACCCTTGTTTTTAAACAAGGGCACGATGACTGCCAACACCGATATTGACATCAAACCAGGGTGACATTCCATCATCCAGCCGCACACAAGCTCTGCAGTCCATGTAGTTGGACTGCACCACTTGTAGCAGTCTACCATTAATACCATACTCCGGCAAAATGTCCCAAAGTTCCTTTCGTACAACAGTGTCAAATGCTTTCTCCACAAAACTGCAGAAAACCCTCTGGCCTACAGCCAGATGCTTCTCCACAATGTTGCGCAGAGAAAACACTTGATCCATGCATCCTCGTCCACACCTGACACCTCCTTGTGCCTCACACAAAAATTCATCAGACACCATCCTCATTCTCCTTTCAATAATCTTACCATAAACTTTGGCTGCCAAACTGGTCAAGCTTATGGCTCTGTAGTTTGCACAGTCATAACGTGAACCCTTGTTTTTAAACAAGGGCACGATGACTGCGCTTCTCCAGTCCCTGGGAACCATTCCTGAGCTCCAACATTAATTGAGAAGCATCAGGAAGGATTCCCAGACACATGAGCCTCCAAGCTTGATCATCTCAGCAGACACCATATCAATACCCGCTGCCTTACCATTTTTCAAACTTCTAATCGCCCATTCAACTTCATCCATACTAACGTCATCAGAGGATGCCGGTACCGAATGCTGATCTGTTAGACCACATGTGGCACCAGCATCACCCTGAACATCAGCATACATATCTCCAAAATATTCACTCCATCGGCTTAACATATCTTGTGTTTGCGTAAGAATGTCTCCACCTTTAGACCTTATTTTGTTCATTCTGAAAGCTGACCAACCACTCCGAGATTTCTCACCTCCCTCCAGAAAAGTTTGGTGTTGCTCTCGAAGTTTTTGGTCAGCCTTTCTTCTGCAATCATATTTGCTCTATCACGCTTCTCTTTCACTGAGGCTTTGGTGTCATTCTTACGTTGCCGGTATATTTCTTTCTTCTTTTCTTTCATACTTGTACTCAGGTTCAAAGAAGATACATAGTCCAGCCACGCTTTCTTCTTTTGGTCTACGGAAGCTGCTACTTCCGTAACCCACCATGCACCACCTTCCACTTTCCTATGCTTCTTTGAGCATCCACATACTTCTTTCGCTGTATCTACCATACTATCTTTCAATACTCTCCAGCATTCTTCTATGTCAGATCCCGGCTGACTTGCCATTGTCAGCCGTTCACGGACACCCTCTGCATACTTTGCTCTTACACTCTCTTCTTGCAACTTTTTAATCTTTAAATAAATATGGATGTCCTTATGTTGAAAAAATGTGTTCGACACAATAAGGTTTCTCTCCATACATACATCCGCAATGAGCCTACTTATCTTTGCGACGTTTACTATTTTCTTGCTCCTCTTTTCTTTTTTTTTTTTTTTAATTTTATGTGGGCAATAATGTCCTACCGCACACCCCGCTGCTCGGGGAGACAACGGGGTAGTGTGGGGCTCTCACCCACTAAAAACCCACCGTGCGCCTCCACCAGCCCTTGCTACGGCGGATCACGGGTACCGCGTCGTTACGACCGCGATCCGCAGGTGGCAGCGCGCTGCACATCCCAGGCCGGACTATTTTCTTGCTCCTTATCCAACAACATTAATAAAAATACTTAACTGCACGCCTCATAATCTTTATTTTTAATTTCACAATAAAATTGATTATTTGATAAGTAACTAATAATGTATAGGTCTTACTAAGTAGTTTTCAATAAATCACATAGCGCTAATTTCAAAAAGTACTAACGTGGGTTTAATGTCTTATACGCCATCTAGCGCTAATTTTAAGAAGTACTTCTATATTGGTCTAGAGAAATAGTTCTCATGAAATGCGCTGGTTTTAGTGTCGCGTCGAGCGGAAATATTCAGTATTTTTTGTTTATTTAATAACAATTAAACCACATTGAATCAGACTGAAAAGTAATAGGGCTCTATTCGTAGTAATACTCAAGTTAAAACGAAAAAAAAAGACTCGATTAGTAAAGTATTTCGGTTGTTATCGTGCTAACATACGTACAAACGGACGTCCAATACAGAATTTTTTTAAATAGTTTTTTAACTTATATTAATAACAAGAATGGCATAAAAAATATCATGAGTGTCAAAAATAGTGTTTTTTCTTGATATGTGTGTTTATATAATAGTTTTACAAGTGCAATTATGATAAATAGAGACATTTTAAGTTTGAAAAATCAGTTGTTCTGTGTAAAACGGGAATAGTACCCACCTCAACGCTTCGCTTATGAGGCGTGCAATAATTTCTCCTCATCAGAGCTATCTATTGTCTGTTTCTAATTGCTTTTTAATTCTTTTTTTCTCCGCCTAAACAAAAAAAAAATAGAAAAAAAAGGGTGTCAGTTAAAAAATAGATACCTATTGCAAAGGCTTTATAGCTTAAACAGGTATAAATTCTGACTAGTTATCGTATACCTTTCCGCCTATATGACCGCCACAATACGTACAAGCTATGTTTAATTATTAGGCGTGGTTTAATTTGATATTGATTTGTTCATGAAAGCTTGTTTATAACCAATTATTTTGCTGTGGTCACGCCATGCGAGGTAATTCATCGATTCAATATTGATTTAATTTTTTATACGAGCATCGGTTGTCGTCTATACTATTATGTGTCGGACTAAGAATACAAGTAGTGTCATTACCCTCTTCTTTCCTGCGGGTGCTGTACGAGGCGGCCTTCCTTTAGGAAGTAAGCAGTTCAGCATCCATTGCATTAATGAGTTAGGTACCAGGTGGGAGTGACTCACTTGTTATCTGGCATGAGCGGGTCGATCCTACCACCGTCTTTCGTGTGACTGACCGTGAAGCACGTCAATCGAGGACTAAGCTGAGCTAAAATACTTTATAGTGCAAGAAAGGACCTGCTGTAGCGGCCTCTTCCGAGGCCTATCAAAATTTGGCATCGGTATTGTGTAAGGCCACCTCTAAGCCCAGTTGTCGCATTCTCTGATTGAAAAGTGTCATCTTCCGCGATATGACCAGTGAATCTTCGGCGTAACACGTGACGGCCCAACTGCGAGGGAGCACATCGCGTAGCACAGTCCTAACCGATATTCTATAGGAGGGGTCCTAGAACTGAACCCTGTGGAACACCGTACGACATCTCTCGTTGGTTCCAACCCTTGTGACTGGTAGATGATACCCCAATAATACGGTAGAGGTAGGTCAACACCCGGTGATAAACGAGTGCCTCCCTAATACAATTCCAATGGCATGGCAGTGTACAATCACGCTTTTTTTAGTTAAGGCGGGGAAAAATGAGCCTAACTGCACAACCCGTCGTTAAGGGCAACGAACAGGGTAGTGTGGAGCGCTCACCCATTAAATAAACTCGCCGTGTGCCGTCTCTCCGCCTGTTCTTGCAGACCACTAGAACTGTGTGATTACTTCAGTGGAAAGACCATCTCACCCTGAGAAAGTGCTCCCTTCTCCAAAGAGCATGATCCCATCCATGATGGAGCGACGAATGACGGAAACTGAGTTGTGTTACGGTATTAGTCTCCTAGCGTATACTTGTAATGCGTGGTGAGTTAGCACCTCAAGCATAGCCTAAGACTTGTGCCTATCACATGTTAAATCACGTGCAACGAGGGAGTTTTGTCACGAAGAAAAAAAAATACTTAAAACTACACAGATGGTGGAGTGGCTTAGATAGCGGCCGAGTGTTGTGGGTTCGATTCCAACACATGACAACGTTAAATTTTATGTTTGTAAATCCCCCCGCGATAAGAGGGTTATTATTTAGTGGTGTTGTCTTTTTAAAAAGAAGACGTCCAAGGTGACGATCTATTACGTATTTTTACTTGCTTATTATATAAATAACATAATACGACAATAATATGGGAAGTGCTGTACATGTATGGTTGGAATTACGCTTAAAACAGTTTATTTTTGCCTCAAGGTCCAAGCTTTCTAATTAATTAGCCTTCATTAATAGGGTCTTGGCTGGCAATATAAACAGTTATAAATAACTAGCTGCTGCTCGCGCCTTCGTCTGCTTGGACCTCAGAATTGTGTTACTATAATATAAATACTTCACTAATGGTACATTAATTATCTCTATGCAAAAATAGCTGTTATAACTTCAATAAAACCCCGTGAATTAATTAACACTAGTTTTATTAAACATATGCACAGTACCTTGATCCAACACCACAGACTAAAAAGAACCGAGACGGCGAGAGCACACGAATCTATGGATCCGGTATACCACACTCTCCCACACCTTAATCGGCTTACATCCTTATTCATATTAAACTATAATCTAGACTACTTAGATAGATAAAATATCTATTCACCTAAACTCTCCGAACACGAGAGAATTTGGTTTACATGGCGTTTCCATTGGCACCCATCTACATCAATTATGTATGTGACCCCTGGTACAGATTGTCCAACTATTAAACCCTGAATCCATGGTCTATATCCCTTCCGGTAATCTTTAACCATTACTTTTTGACTCATTTCAAATTTAATCTCCCTATTTCCTTGGTTCCTATTTTGTAATTTACACTCTACTTCTTCCCTCACTGGTGGTGGTCTCAATAAACTAAACCTATTTCGCAGTTCCCTCCCGAACATTAATCTAGCTAGTGTGATGCCAGTTGTTCGTGGAGGGGCGTCCCTATAGTCCATTAAGAATAAATTAATTGCAAATTGCAAGGAATTACCACTTTCTTTAATCTTAATTACCGTGGATTTAAACGTTTGTACGAATCGTTCAGCCGCCCCATTCGTTGCTGGGTGATATGGTGGTGAAAAAGTATGTTTGATTCGAGCTATTTTGCAAAACTCTTCAAACTCTGAACTTGTGAAAGACCTTCCGTTGTCCGTAACTAGATGAACTGGGAATCCAAATGTAGTGAATACATTTTTAAAAATTTGAATTGTACGCGCTGATGTTATGTTAGACATTTCAAATACCTCTGGCCATTTTGAGTAGCTATCGACTATTACTAAAAACATTTTATTGTAAAATGGGCCCAAATAATCTGCATGTATTCTGTACCAAGATGAAGGTGGTACAGGCCATGGTTTCCGAGTTTTACAAGGGTTTCTACTATTTTGTAGGCAAACACTACAGTTTTTTATTACATCTTCAATTTCTGAATCTAGCTTAGGCCACCAAAAATAAGAGCGAGCAATTTCTTTCATACGTACAACTCCAAAATTACTTTTATGTAATTCTCTTAACACGGTTTCTCTTATTGAATTTGGTATTAATATACGGTATCCCCAAAACACGCAACCCCTATCTACAGTTAACTCTTTAAATCTAGTGTGGAATGGAATTATGTCTGGAGGTAAATATTTTCGTTCAGGCCAACCATCAGATATATACCGTATGATCTTTGTAAGTGTCAAATCCTTTTTTGTTTCAACCTGTATTATTTTCCAATCTAAATTGTCTAATTGAGAATCATTTATATTATAGACACTGCTTGAATCTGCACTTAAACATAGTGGGTGAATATTTTTTATTGCACCTTTAGTTTCTATGACATTTCTAGACAGGTAGTCAGCTGGGTTGACATTCGTTTTAATGTGTCTGACTTTGTAGTTAAATGCTGATAAGAATATTGCATAATGTTGAAGCCTTTTAGCAGCCATTTTTGGGATACTTTTTGTAGGTCCAAATATCCGGACTAAAGCTGCTGTTTCAAGCTCAAAAAATCTGCCATATGTATAGTTATAAAATTTAGTTATCCCAAAAATGACCACCATAGCTTCCTTATCTATTATGGCATATTTCTGTTCAACATCACTTAACTTTTTACTTGCATATGCAATTGGCCTAACAATACCGTCCTTAGTTCTATTTGACAAAACTGCACCTAACCCCGTGTCTGATGAATCCGTTGTTAAAATCAACGGTAAGTCAGGGTCATAATGTTTTAAGTTTTTAGCAGACGCTAGTTTTTCTTTAATTAATTAGAAGGCATTATTACATTCAGATGTCCAATTAAATTTATTTTTTTTAGTGCATTCATACAATGGTGTAATGATAGATGCCATATTCTTTAAAAAACGGGAATAATAGTTTATCTTCCCTAAAAATGATTTAAGCAAAGTTAAATTTGTCGGCGTCTTAGCGTTTAGCAGAGGTTCAATATTGGATTTAATTAAGCTAATTCCCTTTTTGTCCACATTATAGCCAAATACCTCCAAACTTGTTACAAATAACTTACATTTTTCTGGTTTTAACTTAAACTCACACTCTTGTAGTTTTTTCAATACTTTACACAATGTTTTAAACATATTTGACAAGTTGGTACCTTTTATGTAAATATTATCAATGAATACAATAGTATTTGGTATACCTTTTAACTTATTATACATTAAGCGTTGGAATGATCCCGGCCCTGAGCTCACTCCATAGGGCAGATAGTGGTACTTATAAGTTCCTACTTCTGTGACAATAGTGGTACAATCCTGACTTTCAATACTAAGAGGGGCCTGTAAATAGGCCTCTTTTAAATCTAGTTCGCAGTAATACTCGCCCTCTTTTAAGGCATTTAATATGTCCTCGACATGGGGTAAGGGAAAATGATCAACTTCCAACAATGTGTTTACTGTAAGCTTATAGTCCCCACACAGTCTTACTGAACCATCGGGTTTTAGTATGGGTACAACTGGTGTTCCCCATTCACTTTGTTCGACTGGTGTGATTCTTTTGTTGTCTAGTAATCTTTGAATTTCACTGTTTACCTTATCCCGCAGCGCATATGGTACCCGTCGCACTGGAAGGCATTTTGGCTTACTACCTGACTTTAACTTCAGTGTGATCACCTCTCCTTTAAAGTTTCCCCAGCCAGGGCTAAATATGTCTGCGAACTGATTTCTTACATGTTGTTGGGCATCTGAAACGGTTTGTATTTTATTAATTCCTACTTTAGCACTACTACTTAAAATAGGGGGCCATAACTCTAACTCATTAAGCCAATCTCTACCGATTACTCTAGGAGAATTACTGTTTACCACAAATATGTCTAGGTTTTTACATATATTGTTATATTTGACAGGAACCTTTCTTAAAATTCCTAATGGTTGTGCTATACTTTGATCAAAGTTTCTAAATACAACATTACAATTTTGCAATTCATATTTGTTTAAGTATTTTACTTTATCTGTCACAGGGAGCACAGTGACCTCGGACCCTGTGTCCAACTGGAATTGGACATTATGATTATTTATGTTGACCACAATTAAATGAGGAGGTATCCTACTTACACTTCTAAAACAATAGGTTTCATATTCTGTATATAGATTTTCCTCTACCACTTCCTTTTCTTTACAATTACGTTCCTTATTTTCCTCCAACTCTGTGTCTAGTACGTTAATTTGTCTTTGTTTCTTTTGACACATTCTGTATATATGTCCCTGCTGACCACATTCTGAGCAAAACTTCTTGCTCAGTGTGCATTCTGACTTCAAATGGTTATTCTTCCCACAACAATAGCACATTTTTCTGTTTTGTTCACTATGTTGATGTTTTTTAATTTTCCATGTTTGTTTTTTATTAGTATGGTTAGTAAAAATATCATTTATTTCTTGTGGGCTGTCAGTATGTATCAGAGCTGCTTCTACTGTTTGTGCAACTTGAATACACTCTTCCAGGGTCATGTCTGTAGCACTTTTCATTAGCTCAAACTTTATCATCTTTGATGTCACTCCGTCTATAAATTTTTCTTTAACTTGTTCATCGGTATCTTTAAAATGGCACTTTGCAGCGAACTTCCTCAACTCCAGTACATAGTCTTCTATCTTTTCTTTTGACTGTTGATTCCTTTGTCTAAATTTTGCTTTTTCCAATACAGTAGATAGTCTTTGTGTATATTTTTGTTTTAATTTGTTACATATTTCTTCATAAGTTAGTTTATTAGGTTTTACTGGCGAGCATAGATGTGTGAGTGTTTCGAATACCTTTGGTGTTAATTTTGTCACTAAAAGGTGTACCTTTTTATTGTCTTCTATGTCATTGAGAAGTATGAAACATTCTAACTGTTGTTGAAAAACTTCCCACTTCTCACCATCAAATAGTTTTTATTCTCCATAAGTAGTCATTTTCTTGTTTGTTTCTTGTTGTTTAGATGACTTATTTTTGTAAAATTCGCTTAGAATTTTTCTCAATTCGTCCACGTTACTGTTTTCGAAAACCGGCAAGTTTTCGTCTTTACATATCTGTTGAAGCTTCTGTTTACTGCACTTGTAAATATAGCTACGTTTTCCCAATTTAACTTCTTTTACTAATTCCGAGTCTGACATTTACTTGAGAACTTAAAATTGAATAGTAATGCTGTACTGCTACTGAATGTGTAATGGCGGCGCCGAGAATGCAGTTTGGCGTTCCGTTTGCACCACGCCGGCTATTTGTTTTTTCAATGGTAAAATTTATTGTTCACCACGTTATGTGGGTCCCTATAATCGTCGCCAATTGTTATAACTTCAATAAAACCCCGTGAATTAATTAATACTAGTTTTATTAAACATATGCACAGTACCTTGATCCAACACCACAGACTAAAAAGAACCGAGACGGCGAGAGCACACGAATCTATGGATCCGGTATACCACAATAGCTATTCTACATATAACATTATTCCGGAATAGAATGTATTGTGTGTTAATCCAGGTAATAAACTATCTGTTTGCCAAAATTCGTTCAAATCTATTAAGCCGTTTTTGCGTAATTGAGTAACAAACATTCAAACATATCTACAAAAAAAAAATTAAAAAAAAAATGTAATGTTAGGTAGGATTGTTATTTACCTATCCTACTAATGTTATACATGCGAAAGTTTGTGAAGATGCTTCGAATCACGCCTAAACGACTATATAATGAATAGTTCCCGAAGGATAACTATTAGGAGTTAGCGGTTATACAGATATATTTCATCCCGAGATGAGATCTTGAGAGAGGTCCACCAGTTCTACAGACAGTTGTACAGATCCCAGAGTCCTGTTGTCGGCTTGGTCCAAGATCCCAGATCCAAGCTAACTCGGCACTTTACCGAAGATATCACGTACATCATCGCGTCCTGCGTTTTCTCGTGCATGAAACGCGGAGAACCCGTAAATGACGATGGCAATATGACATGTTGACCGATAATTGATGGATCAACATTTGCGTCATGATTTAAGGCATCTCTGAGATGAATGTAGTCATCAGCCCTCAGTCTTTGTTGATTCCGAGAAATATAATTTAATCTTTCCGATATCATTTTCGCCATCATGTCAACACAATATTGACTAAATAAGTCTCTGTAATAATGTAACGGATTAAAAGAGTTAGTTCTAAACATTAATCTAAATGCATAAAATTGCATACACGAAACAGTTTTATTACGCGCAGAACCCTGCTGAGGGATAGTCAAATAATAACCGTCTACTCCTGTCACAAACATTATAAAAAATATGTTTGTGTGTAAATTATGGTAGACCTGACTTATTTGTCACTTTTACATGTAACCCCGAATGGCCTGAAATTAAGGCGCAGCTGCTACCAGGACAACGGTCTTTCGACCGTCATGACATAATTTCACGTGTATTTCATTTAAAGATGAAGAAATTCATCAAATTATTTGTCAAAGAACAGATATTCGGTAAAGTAAAATGTTATATGGCAAGTGTGGAGTGTCCGGTACTACACGACATTATAACTAAAAATATGGTACATGGACCCTGCGGAGAACATAATTTAACTGCACCATGCGTGAAGAACGGTGTCTGCACAAAAAAATACCCTCGCCGTTTCATGAACGATACCCAGACCGGAGAGGATGGGTATCCAGTTTATCGTAGGCGCGATACAGGAAATGGAGGTCGGATCAATACGCTACAAATCAGGGGCAACATGGTGACGATAGATAATAGGTGGATTGTTCCATACTCCCCGCTACTATGTAAGACTTTTAACGCTCATATAAACGTGGAGTATTGCCACTCTGTCCAAGCCATTAAATATATATATCGTCGTTGATAGTCCCATACCGCGTAACTTACATTGGGGAATAACGCGTATGTGCAGTTTAGCAAATTTTACAGGAGGGCGAAAAAACTATTTTTCTAAAAATCTAACCAGCCGATTTTTGAATGAACTGGAATATAGAACCATTTTATCATTATTTATCGTATACACTTAGTTTTTGGTCACTATCTTTTGCAGTTTTGTAAGAAAATCACTTATGCGGTATTGGATCATTTGGATATGGATATTTTAAGTACATACGCGAATTTTTTTGTATAAAATAAATCAGATTTCATATATATGAAGTATTTATTGGAAATTCTCAACATTGTAACTAAAATTTTTAATCATAATTATTACCATCATCAGAGAATACAACATAATATCACAAAGAGTAAGCAAAAATAAGTCAAACTTGTCAATCTTAATATAAAATTAACATTGGCAACAGAACATAAATACTTAGCTACTTTAAAATTAAAAGTAAGTAAATAAATATATTAAGAATAAATAATAAATGAGGATAATATGTAGGAATCTAATTGGTACATGCCTCAGAGCCTTATTATCATTTATGAACAAATTTAGTCTAAAGTTATCAAAATTATGTTACAAAGTTATGTTACTCTTAAAAGTATTAAATAGTATAACTTAGAAGTGTCATGAGATCAAAATTCTTGAATAACAAAATTACTAATAAAGGAAATATCAAAACAAAAGTCCTACAATTGAAATGAATTCTCTAGGGATGACAGTTTTCAGTTGCTGCAAGTGGTCATATTTAGTTTCTTGTATTGGTAATCGTAACGGATACAAAGGGGGAACGCCAGACAGCGAAGAAGATGCTATGATTCTAGGTCTTCGAGGCAAAAGGCTAAAAACATCTTAAAAGGAATTTTTGTATTCAATTGTTCCATTAGCATTATATCTTATGATACGTAGATCAACAACGCAGCCGTCACCTACTCGACGTCCAGGTCTTATTGTCATATATTTGAATCTTTAAGAAAGTGTGGTCTGGCTTTACAACTGTTTATGGAAAAGGTCTTCTCTTCTGGCTTCTATAGTTATGTGTTTAATTTTCACTCAATGACAGAGAAAACAGAGTCCACCTCCATTTGGGTATGATGCTTTTCAAGATACTTTTAAGTGATGGTTATGTTCTTCTCCATCGCTAACATGAGGAGTGTGTTCGAAAGAAACCATCAAAAACATTAATGTGAAATGAGAGCTAAATTCAATATTGGCATTAGCCTTAGTTGTTAACTTCAACGACATAAGAAATGACATCTAAATGGGTGCCAAATTCAATGGCCAGTTCTGAAATTTATTTAAAACAGTATTAAATATTTTATAACAACTTAAAATATAATTTCTTATTATAACTTAGTATAATATATTGAAGCCTAAGGTCTGACTTGGCTAGTTTTCATGTAAGATTAACCGAAACTATATTAAAGTATACACTTGTAAGTTGTATACTTTGGTATAGTTTAGGCGAGAGTTACTTAACGTTTTCTTCCTTTTAGTACTTTTTTTATCTACTATAGACATCACAAATATCTTCTTCTCTTTCCACGTCATTGACCAAAAGTTTTTATATATTTCCTTGTCTTTTCTCGTAATTAAAAACTCTGTACGTGTTTTACTTATTAGACATAACTTTAAATTATAAGACCCAAGGTTCTTTTAGGTTTTGGATCGTTTAGAATGCATTTGGTTTTATTTTTTTTATGTCCAATGTATTCCTTCCCAAGCATCCCATTTTTTTGTTTTTGTTTTACTTCCAGCTCTGCCGGTCAGCTTTGCATTCTCTAGTTCTAGATGCAGTCGCTACTTCTATCTCTGTACCTCTCTCCAGAAACCAATCTATATAGGGCAAAAATCCATGTCTGTGAGGCTGGTTATTGTGGTGACAGGATCGATCGGCTCATAATTATCGTTGGTCTCATTGTCAAGATTAAAGTTCAAAGTGGCTGTATATTCTGGCTTAACATCGACTGGAACGGAGCACATAGGCTAAACAACAGGAGTAACAATATTTAAGTTGCGGGTTGAATTATTTTTTTCTAATATTCTTTGCTTTTTAACAAAAAGCTCTTGGCGTCTTTGATCAAGTTGCCGTAAGGTAACCACTTCGTTACTAATATCAGCCGTACTTGGAGGTTGCTTTCAGAAACGTCTTGATTTTCATCTCATCTGAACCGTCTGAATGTTCTTCATTTATTGTTTCACACAAATCTCTGCAAAATAAAAGTAGTATCTTGTATATTACCTATGTAAAAACCTTTAAACCCCCCTTTTAATCGATTGGTAATAACATAATTAGAAATTATAAAACCGCGAAAGTGTTATATACGAAATAAAAAGAAAAATTATTAAACGGCGTAAGTACACGTACACAATTAAAATAAAGTTTTACAGTATAAATTAAACAATTTGTAAATAAAAAATATGTTTAACTCGTTCTTTAAATAATATTAAATACGTATGTAATACTTACATGACAAATAATCCACTAAAACGAATGAAAAACTAATTTTCAATCGGAGTGTCACAAAAACACTGCCACTTTGTTAGCCATCCAAGTAGTTACGCAGTATTCACGGCGTAACTTGTTCAATGATGGATCCGCGGTACTGTTTTGCTTCAATTATAACGCTTCCTATTGATCAATTCAAAAATGTGTCAATGTGGTACGACGCAAATGACTAATAGCTATCTAAGGCCGCGAAATCTCATTTTGGATTTTTTTGTATATACGCGCTATTGTCCAATGTATGTTACGCGGTATGGGACTATCAACGACGATATGTAAGTATATAAATAAAAGTTCAGTTTAGGCAACTTTTAGCCTTAGAAGCCCACACGATGAGGTCGAAAACTATTTAAATGGCAGGTACATAAGCACATCTGAAGCTGTCTGGCACTTATTTGAATTTCCCATTCACGACCGGCATCCTACTGTAGTGCATTTGGCCGTTCATCTAGAGAACGGTCAAAGGGTGTATTTTACACCAGGGACAGCTCATCAAGTTGTCCAAAACCCACGCAATACCACATTACTGGCATTTTTTGCTCTCTGTAATGAAGATGAATTCGTGAAAACTCTTCTGTATCATGAAGTCCCGCAATACTATACATGGGCAAATAATAAATTCACTAGAAAGAGGCGTGGTGAAGATGTAGTTGGACATCCGGAGATAAAAAAAGATGCAGCTTTAGGTAGAGTCTACGGGATACATCCATCACAATCAGTGTTTTTATCTTAGGATTCTACTGCTACACATACGCGGTCCGACCTCGTTTGCATACCTTAAAACTGTAAACAGTATTGTCAAAGGGACGTATTAAGCAGCTTGCCGTGACCGAGGTTTACTTGAAAACGATGACCATTGGGGTAACACTTTAAGCGAAGCTTCGTTATCACATTGTCCAAAAAAACTAAGGGAGTTGTTCGTAGTCATACTTTTATTTTGTCAACCATCGGAACCATTGAAGTTATGGGATACTTTCAAAGATCAGTTCTGTGAAGATATTAGACATCGTATCAGACAACAAAATCAGGATAACACTTTACCCTTCACTGAAGTCATTTATAATGAAGGATTAATTGAAATAGAAAACAAACTACTAGAATTAAACGACAAAGATTTAAGTGATTTTGGATTACCTTCTCCCGTTCGTACCCAGAATAATACTATTGATACAATGGTACAACAGTATAACAGAAATGATTTAACAGCGTTTGTAAATGACAATGTGCCAAAATTAGTACCAGATCAAAGGCATGCTTATGAGACTATTGTGGATAGCGTGAACAATAACATGGGGAGATTATTTTTTTTGGACGCACCAGGAGGCACTGGAAAGACTTTTCTCGCAAATTTGATACTTGTTAAGATACGGCAATCAGGGAAGATAGCGATTGTAGTTGCTTCGTCAGGAATTGCTGCAACTCTCTTGAACGAAGGAAAAACTGCTCACTCTACGTTTAAACTCCCGCTATCCGTATCTTTAGATCAACGGTCTACGTGCTCTATTCGGAAAAATGGGCCTCTTGGTAAGTAACTGCAAGACGCGTCGTTGGTAATATGGGATGAATGCACCATGAGTCATAAAGCTCATGTGGAGGCCGTAGACCGTACTTTAAAAGACCTCCGAAGCTCTGCTAATGTCATGGGTGGTATCACTTTTGTATTTGCTGGAGATTTCCGACAAACGCTTCCAGTCATCAACAGAGGTACGCGAGCAGATATTATGAAGGCATGTTTAAAATCGTCTCAACTTTGGACATCTGTTCAACATTTGAATTTGCGCACCAATATGAGAGCTCATCTACATGGAAATACGCATAGCAATTTTCCACAACAGTTGCTGAAACTTGGAGAAGGAATTTTTCCATCTTTAAATTTGGGCACCGATTATGCAGTTACTTTGGATAAGTCTATAGGCCAAATAGTCCATAATTTAGATAGTCTGATAGATGCTATATATCCTGACATCGAAAACTTACATCAAAATGATTTTCGTTGGCTGTGTTGTAGAGCAATAGTTTCTCCCAGGAATGAAACAGTCAACGAAATAAACAATTTAATTATGCAGAAAGTACCGGGCGAAGTAAAGTGCTATAAATCCATAGACACCGTCACAAACATCGAGGACGCAGTGCACTACCCCCAGGAATTTTTAAATTCTCTGAACCCCGCTGGGCTACCACCTCATGAACTGTCGTTAAAAGTTGGCACGCCGATAATGCTTCTCAGAAATTTAAGCCCCCCCAACATGTGTACGAGACTTCTTATAAAGGAGCTAAAAGATAATTTAATAGTAGCGAAGATTATCACCAGCCCTGCAGCTGGTGAATTAGCTCATATACCAAGAATACCCATGATTCCTACTGATTTGCCTATACCCTTCAAAAGGCTCCAATTTCCAGTAAAAATTTCTTTCGCACTAACGATAAACAAATCCCAGGGCCAAACATTCAAATTAGTAGGAATTGATTTACGAAAAGAATGTTTTACGCATGGGCAACTTTACTTTGCCCTATCACGGGTCGGGGCTCCCGACCATATTTTGTTACCTGAAAATAATTTAACGTCAAATGTTGTTTGTAGAGAAGCTCTACAATAATCGCTTTAGTTATCTATCCTAAAACAACGGGTTTCACTCCGGGACTGCCGGCAGAAGTGAAAACTTAGTATTAATTACATTTAAATATTTTCATCATTAACAACTTTAACATCCTCATAAAGACAATCTATGCAGCCTGCGGATAATGACTGCGTCGTCGATGTCTGTGAATTGACCTGGGAATCATTTTGCGGACCGTGTCTTTCCTGGGAAGGCTTTTTGCAGCGGTAACCGACATCCACGCGTGCGGAGCCGCGGGCGATCGCTATGTTAGCTAAAGATGGGCTAACAAAAAATATTGTTCACGCTATAGCATTAAGAGACTGATATTGTTTGTTAGTGTTACTGTCGTAATTAATTAGTGATATGTAATTTTAAGAAATAACCTACAATAACTTAAAAATAATAATGTTTGGCGTTAGTTATTTTTATATTCTCTCATCGTTCACAGCGCTCCATGCCTATTTCACGCATATACCACATCCTTACACACTTACAATGAGTCAGTTATTTTTGTCTACACTAGAAATTACCTAGAAATAATAATTTATATGGCAAAACAACGTTTGCCGGGTCAGCTAGTTATGCTATAAATGGCTGTAAATAAAAGATTAAATAAATAGATAAAAGTATTTAATATCAAAGGTTAAACATTTATTAAATTTTAAGGTACAATTCTGTAGCTGGACATTTAATTAAGGACAGTAAAGTATAATGAAAAATAGAGTTAAACAAAACTAATAATCTGCAGTATTATAATATCTTCAACAGCTCCATTTTATTACGTGTAAAATCAATACCCAGTAGCAAAACATTTGTTAGTAATTACCGCTTGACACCGATGTGGTATAGACATTATCAGTTTCTGACATGTTTCGACAGGAATGTTTGCTCATGCCTCTCAAAAAGCTTCATTAAGTTCATCTAAAGTTGTAGTACGATAAGTGGCAACTTTTTTCTTGATTTCGTTCCAAAGGTGCTCGATTGGGTTGAGGTCCGGGCTATTTGCTGGCCAATCTAGCACCGATACTGACTGACTGGTAAGAAACGACTAGACTGAACGGGCGGTATGTTTCGGGTCGTTATCCTGCTGAAACGTCCATATAATAGGGAGATGCTCCTCAGCATAGGGAAGCATAGTTTCAATATTGCCTTGTATTGATGTTGGTCTAAGTTACCCTGAACTTTTCTCACAGATCCCACTCCACGTCCAGAAAATGAACCCCACATTTTAATGTTTCCACCGCCATGTTTCACCTGTTTTTTTGTGAATCTTGGATTCATTTCCGCTTTTACAGGACGCTGAACATATTGACTTCCATCTGAAGAAATCAAATTAACCTTGGTCTCGTCAGAAAATAGTACATGTTGCCATTGGGCGTAGGTCCAATGTCCATATTTACGTGCAAACGCCAAACGAGCATTTCTATGTTCTTTCTTCAACAACGGTACTTTGCGAGGCACTCTTCCGAACAACCCTGCTTCTACCAGACGTCGTCGAACGGTCCTCGCTGATACACCGGCTCTTTCGTCTGCCCCAAACACTTCGTGTTTTATTAAAATAGAGCCTAGAAACGGATCTTTCTTAGCTAACCTGGTTATCATTCTATCTTCTTGCGGAGTTGTTTTTCTTGATCTTTTTGTTCTGGACACATTTAAAACTGTGTTATAGCGCCTGAAATGTTGCACCGCATTGCATACCATAGTTTTTGATTAATTTAAATGTTGTGCTATCCTTCGGTATGACCAACCACGCTCGACAAACTTCATGATAATTTTTCGTAGTGTTGGATCACAACTTTTATTTTTGCCCATTTTTCTTCGAAATAATTCTCAAAACTTAAATTTAAAATTTTGGATTGCCGCTTTAAATGCCACAAAACAATAAGAGAAGAATAAAAGCAAGTTGCACGAGTAAGCTTCGCTCATTTGTTGCCGAGCATTCTTGAGAATGCCTCGTTTAGAGGTGAAACACGTGGTGGGCTCTCCTCCTAAAATCCATTCTATAATAGTAAGAGAAGAAATAAAATACTTTGGAAAATCTGACAACTCTAAAATAAAATGATTTGTGTTCAGAGACACCTAAATAGATTAATTTTTCTTAAATATCTTAAATGCACAGACAGCTATTATTACAGTTTTATAATAGTAGGTATAGAAGATGTTGAGGCTGGCTGCAATGAAATTACAAAACAACAAAGGGAACGGGCACAGTAAAAAACAATATGTGACGGACCGTACGACGCTCTATGACGAAGCGCCCAATTGGATACCTTGCACTCCTAATCCTACGCAATATAATAATTTACTCAGACGAGGGTCGATGGCTTTCACACCATCTTGCTTAAGCGGCTTACCTCTTTACCAAGCCGAGTACGGTGCAGCATATCCTCAAATTTCTTCATGCCAAACTAAAGAGTAGACTGGGCTATGGTACCGCTTGCGTGCGCTAATATGGCGTCCGCAGGTGCCGTGGTATATGTAAACTCTATAACGACGCAGTGGCAGGAAGCTCAGCATTCACACATGCGTACGCCCATTGCATGGTGCTACAATAAGATAAATATCAAATTTTTCACATTAAGAGGGGAAAAAATCTCAAAATGCCGTATCAAACGTTAATTTTGATACAGTATTGATGGAGTTTTTTAACACTAAATGAGTGGCAAACAAGCACACGGGTAGGATAATGACGCGAGCAACACCAGAGGCATCACCTGCGCGTTGCCAACTGCAAGGAAAGGGATAGTAGGTGGAGAGGAAGGACCATCAGCAGGGAGCATAATAAGGAGAGGATAGGGAGGGGTCTCCGGCGCTCTCACTCGCCATACGAAACACCACGATAGGAGTATCGACCGTTGTTTCACGCTGATCTTTTGTGAGTGTGCATTCCTGTTGGGATATGCAGGGCTCTACAACTAGATTTTTATACCCACATAAACAACTGAGAAATAATACAAAGTTATAAGTATATTACCTATATTAATAATTCGGTCAAGGGGTACAGTAATAAAACATAAAAAAAAAATAATGATTTCGAGTCGACAACACATATCCGCAAAATTCGGATTGTCAAGTATTTTGTTAAATTCTAATGGTGCAGATGGCAGTCGCCATATTGGCCACTCGGATGCCATCTTGAGTTCGTTAAGGCCGCGATTCACACGTATCAGTTTTGTATAAAAGATAGTGTATTATGAGTTACATTTCACCCGAGCGAAGCCGGGTTTTCATCTAGTTACCTAAGTATAGTATTTTTCTACTTTAGTATTTTTATCTAGCTTTAGTATTTTTCTTAGCTACGAGTATTTATCGCAAACCATGTAGGATTACGTGTTTTTGTTTCTGTTAGTATTACACGTTTTGTTCTAGTACGTCACAAAGCTTTTACCCTTCACATTCTTATCTCTAATTGTCACTGCATTACAAATGCATTTTGTATTCTATTCGGATATAAAATACCTATGCAATTGTTTGACTAAATAAAAAACTATAAACCATGACAACAGTTTTGCATTACTACTAAATGCATAATATGAAAGTTTACACGTTACCTATACAAAATACAAGTTTATAAAGTTTTTGTCAGTCTGTCTGTTTGTGCCTTCTAATCTCCAAAACGGCTGGACCTATTTGGACAGGAATTTCACTGGCAAAAAGCTGATGTTATAAGGAAAAACTTAGGCTAATTATATTTTGGAAATATAATTAAAAAAGAAAATAACTATATTCCACGCGGACGAAGACGTTAGTAGCAGCTAGTTTTGAAATAATTGAGCTTGCCTCGTTGGTATATCAGTAAAGACTTCATTAGTACTCATGTTATTCAAAGCGAAATACTTTCCTTAAGGCATTCCTTATATATTCAGGTACAAACACTTCGGAACCTGCAGAAGGCAGCAGCAACACCAGTGTAATACCATTACAGGAGATGGACAGCATAGTAGACGCGGACATGGCCATGTTGGACAACAACAGACTGCACTTCTACAGAAGAATTGATTGTACGTTGAGATCTTTTGTCTCATTCTTATTTGTACGCATAGATCAGAATAGGGAATCTCCCGAACTTGATAATAAATACGTAGTTTTCATCAGAGCTATAGGTGTCATAAGAGGAAAGAGGGGGGAAAGAGATAAGGCCCATAGGCACAGTCTAGTGTTATTTCCTTGCCACTCTAGAGCTAGTTGTGATAGCTAATACGACGTACCCTGCGTCTCCAACTCCTATTCCATTTTGGTAACGCGTCTGTGAGATCTCTGGTATTGCTAGCGTCTATGGTACGGTGACCTCTTGCCATCAGGCCGCCTGCTTGCTTCCGACCCTAGTAGTATAAAAATAAGGAAGCGGATCTATAAATATTACTTTACATAAATTGCGAAATCGAAAATAACAGTCATGAGCAGGATTTGAACCTGCATCTCCTGGAATACCGTCACAGATGCTTTGTCAATTCAGTTATCGTGACATTGCGAATTTCAACTACACATTCTTTCGATTTCACATTTTCGCACTATGTTTAATTTTTGTTTGTGTATAAATTATATAAGGCTAAGCATGTCATGCTTAAAAATATATAAAAATATTAACATAAGCCATTTTTTCGGTGATTATTATTCAATAGAAATGCAATATACGTAAATAATGCTTCTAGCTCCCAATAACGTCCAAAGTACAGCAGAATCAACAAGCGATGAAAGTGAATCACAGGAGGAGACAGAACCGGCCAGCAATGCGCAGATCAGAGAGATGGACAGCATCGTCAGTGCGATGGAAGCCGATGTCACTACTGGCTGTGATTTCTTTACAAGGACTAATGGTAAGCATAATGATGAAAGAATAACGAGCAGTTTTAACAAAGCTGTGAAACTAAGGACTGCAGGGGTATCGATCAGATCCTCGCAAGGCGGTCACTTCTAACTTTACGAAATTATGTTTGCATTTGTTTCTCAAATTATCAGTGCTCAATAAATTAAGATATCTTGAGGAAACGTGCATGTCTGAGAGTTTTTCTCCACGATTTAAAAAGTAAGTGCAAATCCGCTTTGGGCCAGTGTGGTAGACTACGGCCTTTAGCACTTGACATGCTCAGCTACTAAGAACAATAATAAGGGAAGTAGCACTTCCCCGGATTGGAAGGGACGCAGGTTCGAATCCCTGCAGGCTCGCAGTAAAATTGTTTTTCCACATTTTAACAAATAATTTGTTCCTTTTCTCATTTTGAAGCGAGACTTGTGCCAAATAGTAGGTTTTATATATTAGATAGCACTGCTATTCTAGTGGCCATTATAGTGAAAATGCAATGAAACCCTATGCCAACCCAGCTGGTCAGTGTAGTGTAGCAGGGCTCCGGTTGTAGGAAAGGAACATTATTATCTCTTTATTATCCTTCTTATCCTTCTTCTCTGCCTCCGATCCCTTAGAAATGACGACACGCGAGTGATTACAGTGGTGTTGCCATATGCGTCTATAGGCTACGGTAACCGATTACCATCAGGGCGTATACTTGTTTGCCAACCACCTATTTTACATATATATATATATATTATATGTAAACAAAATGAATGAATAATTCTAAACATCAAAATACTGAACTACTACAGAGCCATAAGCTTGACCAGTTTGGCAGCCAAAGTTTATGGTAAGATTATTGAAAGGAGAATGAGGATGGTGTCTGATGAATTTTTGTGTGAGGCACAAGGAGGTTTCAGGTGTGGAAGAGGATGCATGGATTAAGTGTTTTCTCTGCGCAACATTGTGGAGAAGCATCTGGCTGTAGGCCAGAGGGTTTTCTGCAGTTTTGTGGATTTGGAGAAAGCATTTGACACTGTTGTACGAAAGGAACTTTGGGACATTTTGCCGGAGTATGGTATTAACGGCAGACTGCTACAAGCGGTGCAGTCCAACTACATGGACTGCAGAGCTTGTGTGCGGCTGGATGATGGTATGTCACCCTGGTTTGATGTCAATATCGGCGTTAAACAGGGCAGCGTTCTATCAGCCAGACTGTTTATCATATATCTGGATAAATGTCTACAAAGGTTGAATGAAATGAATGTGGGAGTTCAGATGAGCTCAGTGGTTAACTCTCTGTTATATGCAGACGATGCGGTCCTATTAGCGCAGTCTGCGACTGACCTGCAAACCCTAGTCGACGTAATGGCAGAAGATTGTAAGAAAAGGGGCCTACGTGTGAATGTGAGCATAACCAAAGTAATGGTGTTTGAAAGAGAAGAAGCCAGAACAGATGTTAGAGTAGCAATAGGAAATGGTGTGCTAGAACCAGTGGATGAATTTGTATATCTTGGATGTGGATTCAGTCGTGATGGAAGGTACACCACTGATGTAGAGAGAAGAGTGAATGCGGGAAATATAGTGAGCGGAGCATTAGGACAACTTCTCGGCAGCCACCACCTCAGCCAGAAGGCACGTGTCGCAATACACAACGCAGTGCTTGTCCCGACGTTATTATATGGAAGCGAGAGTTGGGTATGTAAAAAGGAGCATGAGAGAGCATGAATCTGTGAGGTGAGGCTGACTGACTGCATTCGTAACAATGACGTAAGAGAGCGAGTAGGTATGAAAGAGAGTATTGCTATAAAGATGCGAAAGGGAATGCTCCGATGGTTCGGACATGTGGAAAGAATGCCGCACGAGCGACTGGCTAAGAAGATATTCAATGCGAAAGTGGAAGGATGTAGGTACAGGGGGAGACCGAGACTTACCTACCTAGACCAAATTGGTCATGTATTGAAGGATGGTGGAGTCAGGAGTCTCCGAAACCGGCGAGCGTGAATGAAGAGAGTTATGAATGTTGAGGAAGCGCGAGATGTATGCAAGAATAGAGCCTCTTGGCACTCTGTTATCTCTGCCTACCCCGCAAGGGAAATGGCGTGATTATAAGTAAGTAAGTAAAATACTGGATTTGGGCTAAAGGACAAAGCCCACAAATGTATGGGCTTTGGTTTCATATTGTATCATGTTGAAACTTACCTTAATTTATAGTGTTTTAAGTGTACATACGATTATAAATAATACAATATCCCTACTTCGCCGGATTTTCTAGAAAGAGACTAATGAAGTTCATAAAATTAGGTTATATTTTACGTGTTTGTACCTACTATTATACAAATGTTTTGCGTTTTCATCAAGTTTTTTCTTATATGTATTTAATGCGACAAAAATGAGCCGTCACAGACGAAAACATCGATTTTCTTTCTTTTTTCAAATATTGTTCGAGTCTTATATAATTCTTGGTAATCGCCATCTCGTTATCAGTAGACAAATTAAAACTGTTATTGGTTTATTAATAATTGACATTACACTTCAGTTAGATGCTTTATGTCAACAGAAAACAATTAAATAAATTGGCTTGGTGTTGGTTCCACGCCAACAGCCGGTTTTACCGTCCCTCCGTATTAGATGTTTCCTCACATCAATAATTATCACTAAAGAAAAACAATATAATTAAAATGTTTTTGAATGTACTGAATGTTAATCATTGCTAGTTTTAAATGTACCCAATAGATGGCAATAGGCTCGCCCACTATTACATGATGGAATTCGAACGATCAAAGTAGGTAAATTACTTTTTAATTAGCAGATTTATATCCGCCGAAATTTTGACTTGATATTTGAGTAGGTATTGTAGATATTAAAAATATAATTTTTGATACCAATTTGAGGCTGATACAAAATGGGCTTTTAACTTTTTTACCAAGTATTCATACGCTTTTGTAAATTTTACAGAATCCAATACCTCATCACCAAAACCTGCTGTAAAAAATAGTGCCAACAAAGAAAATGTTCCTTCTACAGCGAATGAAGAAAAACCAACATTTAATTTTAATGGAGAAGCCGTAGGTGGTGTTGCCGAAACGGCTGAAAACGCTATTGAAGGTGACAGAAGGAAGATCTTGATCAAACTTAAATATCTCAATGATACATTGAAAGAAGTTGAAGGCAGTCTTGATGAGCTACTGAAGGATTTCAAATGGTAAACATTTTATTTTCATTTTTCGAGTACATTCTGGTCTATCTAGAATTGATCGCTTCCCAGAACATCGTAGGTATGAATGACTGCACTGAAGTAATGTCACATTTTGTACCGTGTGGTGACGGACTAAGAATACAGGTATCACCACCCCATTCTTTCCCATGGGTGTCGTATGAGGCGACTAAGGGAAGCAAGCAATTATCATCCATTGCATGACTGGTGGTAGGGCTGGGTACCAAGTGGCCATGAAGCACATCGTTGCGTTTTGGCTGTAGCAGGAGATAGCCGTTTGTTCTTTCATTTCATATCTGTGAAATGAAATAGTGAGCAGCGGCTTGACAATAATACCGAGAGGCATAGTTGAGTCCATGAGCGACAGTTACCACCAGATGGGCCGTGGCTCGTCTGCCACTAAATGCAATAAAAAAAATAGTTCCAATGCTCTGCCAATACAGGCCGAGAGACGGCACATGGTGGGTTTATTTAGTGGGTGAGGGCCCTACACTACCCTGTTCGTTGCCTCGAACGATGGGGTGTGCGGTTAGGTAAATTTTTATTTCAGCCTTAACTAAAAAAAATGTATAAATCCGATATGCAGCCATCTTATTTCTACTTACTTACTTACTTACTTATCATCACGCCATTTCCCTTGCGGGGTAGGCAGAGAGAACAGAGTGCCAAGAGGCTCTATTCTTGCATACATCTCTCGCTTCCTCAACATTCATAACTCTCTTCATACACGCTCGCCGGTTTCGGAGACTCCTGACTCCACCTTCCTTCAATACATGACCGATTTGGTCTAGGTAGGTAAGTCTCGGTCTCCTCCTGTACCTACATCCTTCCACTTTCGCATTGTATATCTTCTTAGCCAGTCGCTCGTCCGGCATTATTTCCACATGTCCGAACCATCGGAGCATTCCCTTTCGCATCTTTACGCCAATACTCTCTTTCATACCTACTCGCTCTCTTACGTCATTGTTACGAATGCGGTCATTCAGCCTCACTCCACAGATTCTCCGCAGAGATCGCATTTCGACCGCATTGATTTTGCTCTCATGCTCCTTTTTACATACCCAACTCTCGCTTCCATATGATAACGTTGGGACAAGCACTGCGTTGTGTATTGCGACACGTGTGCCTTCTGGCTGAGGTGGTGGCTGTCGAGAAGTTGTCCCAATGCTCCATTCACTCTTCTTTCTACATCAGTGGTGTACCTTCCATCCCGACTGAATCCACATCCAAGATATACAAATGTATCCACTTGTTCTAGCACACTATTTTCTATTGCTACTCTAACATCTGTTCTGGCTTCTTCTCTTTCAAAAACCATTACTTTGGTTTTGCTCACATTGACACGTAGGCCCCTTTTCTTAGAATCTTCTGCCATTACGTCGACTAGGGTTTGCAGGTCAGTCGCAGACTGCGCTAATAGGACCGCATCGTCTGCATATAGCAGCGAGTTAACCACTGAGTCGCCCATCTGAACTCCCACATTCATTTCATTCAACCTTTGTAGACATTTATCCAGATATATGATAAACAGTCTGGCTGATAGAACGCAGCCCTGTTTAACACCTATATTGACATCAAACCATGGTGACATTCCATCATCCAGCCGCACACAAGCTCTGCAGTCCATGTAGTTGGACTGCACCGCTTGTAGCAGTCTACCATTAATACCATACTCCGGCAAAATGTCCCAAAGTTCCTTTCGTACAACAGTGTCAAATGCTTTCTCCAAATTCACAAAACTGCAGAAAATCCTCTGGCCTACAGCCAGATGCTTCTCCACAATGTTGCGCAGAGAAAACACTTGATCCATGCATCCTCTTCCACACCTGAAACCTCCTTGTGCCTCACACAAAAATTCATCAGACACCATCCTCATTCTCCTTTCAATAATCTTACCATAAACTTTGGCTGCCAAACTGGTCAAGCTTATGGTTCTGTAGTTTGCACAGTCATAACGTGAACCCTTGTTTTTAAACAAGGGCACGATGACTGCGCTTCTCCAGTCCCTGGGAACCATTCCTGAGCTCCAACATAAATTGAGAAGCATCAGGAAGGATTCTCAGACACATGAGCCTCCAAGCTTGATCATCTCAGCAGACACCATATCAATACCCGCTGCCTTACCATTTTTCAAACTTCTAATCGCCCATTCAACTTCATCCATACTAATGTCATCAGAGGATGCCGGTACCGAATGCTGATCTGTTAGACCACATGTGGCACCAGCATCACCAAAATACACACCTACATATCTCCAAAATATTCACTCCATCGGCTTAACACATCTTGTGTTTGCGTAAGAATGTCTCCACCTTTAGACCTTATTTTATTCATTCTGAAAGCTGACCAACCACTCCGAGATTTCTTCACCTCCCTCCAGAAAAGTTTGGTGTTTCTCTCGAAGTTTTTGGTCAGCCTTTCTTCTGCAATCATATTTGCTCTATCACGCTTCTCTTTCACTAAGGCTTTGGTGTCATTCTTACGTTGCCGGTATATTTCTTTCTTCTGTTCTTTCATACTTGCACTCAGGTTCAAAGAAGATACATAGTCCAGCCACGCTTTCTTCTTTTGGTCTACGGAAGCTGCTACTTCCGTATCCCACCATGCATCACCTTTCACTTTCCTATGCTTCTTTGAGCATCGACATACTTCTTTCGCTGTATCTACCATACTATCTTTCAATACTCTCCAGCATTCTTCTATGTCAGATTCCGGCTGACTTGCCATTGTCAGCCGTTCACGGACACCCTCTACATACTTTGCTCTTACACTCTCTTCTTGCAACTTTTCAATCTTTATTCTTTCAAGCCCTCCGAAGTGGACACGCTCTCGCCAGTGTCTCCACTTTCTGAACAGACCACTAAATCTCGCAATAACGTGATAGTGGTCCGTGTCGACAGTGGGACCCCTGAAGGCTCTTGTATCCAGAATTTTACTTCGGAGGCGACTGTCTACCAGAATTAAATCTATCATACTTCTCTGTTCATTCCTTCTCCATGTATACATATGGATGTCCTTATGTTGAAAAAATGTGTTTGACACAATAAGGTTTCTCTCCATACATACATCCGCAATGAGCCTACCTGCATCATTCACTCTCTTATCACCAAATGAACCAAGCACGTCCTCGAAGTCTGGACGCTTGGTCCCAACCCATCCATTCAAGTCTCCGCGAAGAGCCTACGGGAGCATAAGCTGCGACCATAAACACCCTGGTGACACCTAGTTTTATTCGGACCCATAGAAGTCTGGGATCAAACATTCCGTAGTCTTTCACACCTGAGGCCAAGCGAGCGGACAGCAACACCCCCACTCCCATGCTGGCCCGATCGCTCTGCGGTACACCAGACCACAGAGCTAACCCGCCACCAGGAAGATCACAGGCGTCGCTACCTTTCGCTTGGTCTCTGTTACACAGAGCACATCAAGCTGTCTATCCGACATGACGGTTACCAGCTCGTGTAACTTATTTTCCACACCACCTCTTACATTCCACGTGCCTACTCGACACTCTGCTCCCCTCGACTCGCCAAACTGGGCAAGACGTGATGGGTGGCGGCCCCCATCGCCGCATCTGCCGTTGTTCGTACCGACGGGGGCGGGTCGTTACGCGTCGCCTCTGGGGCACGCCCTAACCCGCACTGCGGTACGCATTCGAGCCGGATTTCAGCCTGTGGATTACAGGCTGGCAGGGATCGCGACGAGCACGCTCCGGACTATGATCACCCTAAATCTATGATCAACCTAATCTTATTTCTATTTTCACAAAATATATTTGGGGAAGTATTATTTGTCTGTGTCTATTGCCATTCTTATACGACCAACTAGATGACGATCTCCAATTGGTACCAATAACAATAGAAAAAAAATATGTATCCCGTATGTCTCGTCCAAGTCAAGTGATTAACAGGAAGTATATAATAATTTGCAGGCGTCACTTCTCGTCTGAGTTGACGGCGGAGAGCCGCGTGCGGTTGATATTCAACGGTCGCGTGTTGCTCGACGACGCGGCCACGCTCCGTGCGTGCGGCCTGCACGACCGTGCCGTCGTGCACTGCCTCGTGCATCCCAAGAGGAATAACAGCAGTCAGGTCAGTTAGCTCCGATTTAAATATGTACGTCATTATTGCTTTCCCTAGCCTTTTGTTTATACTACGTGGGTGATAAATAAGCATACGGCCCACCTGATGGTAAGTGGTTACTGTAGCAACACCAGTGGCATCATCCGCGCGTTGCCAACTGCATGGAAAAGGATAGGAGGTAGATAGGAAGGATAATGAGGATAGGAGGGATACTAAGGAGAGGATAGGAACGATAATAACTAGAGGATAGTGATGGTGTATGAATGAGCCTCGGGCGCTCTCACTCACCTAACGATACAAGCGGTACCAAGCTACCTGCCGTTGTTTAACGCTGATTAGCTCACGCTCTAGTACTTACGATGCACGAATGCCCCTAAACGTAAGGCCCCTAAACCTGTCATTATGTATGGATTGGAATGCTAGGTGTCGTTTCTAGTCCGTGTGGTGACAGACTAAGAATACAAGTGTCAGAATATGAAGCACATCGGTGTGTTTTGGTTGTAGCAGGAGATAACCTTTAATTTTATATCTGTGAAATGAAATGGTGAGCAGCGGCCTGACAAGACTCCCGGTATAGTTGAGTCCATGAGCGACGGTTACCATTTACCATCAGGTGGGCCGCGGATAGTCTGCCACCATCACAACAAAAAAAATGAATGCTTGGTTGGATTTGTGGAGTGTTAAGACGCGACAGAATGAATATAGAGGGATGAATGTCATATAAACAAGGAATGTTTATCCCTAACGGAAGGAGAGCGATTGGTACGCCACAGAAAAGATGAATTGATTGCGTAAATGAGGATATGGGAAAGAAAGTAGTTAATGCTGATACAACAAGTGACAGAAGGAGCAGAAGAGAAAAACATGTAGTGCCGATCCCACATGACGTGGGAAAAGCCAGAAGGAAAATAGACGCAAGCATCACTAAGCGCTTCAACTAACCCTAGGCGTGGGTGCTGGACAAGGCGTTGAGAGATTTGGCTGGAGTTTAGGCCCCGAACGGTCATACCCCCGAGCAAAACGTTAATGTAGAATTACCGTTACTGTATCCTGTTCTTATATGAGAGGTAGGTCCCCAGTCAACTTTCCATGGTGAAATTGCCAAGCATTATCATCTATGAGATCACACCTATAGATCGAAATGTCACTAGGCAGTTTGTGTATGACACAGGACATGACTAGTAGGATGACATCCTGAAAAGTGGCCTCTTGACACCTGACTTTAAAAAATAATTCTTATTTGGGGCTTTCACCAAAACCACCCCCATCTCTTAGGCGACTAATGCCCGGTTTCTGAGGTTCCCAGTTAAAGTGTCGATAGCTATTGATTCGATAAAGTTATCTGTAGTTTAAACTTAGGATAACTGTTACCGAGTTTCTGAATACGTAATTTACGTTTCAATAACTATGAAATAGATAAGCAGTTTCGCATTTGCCAATAGATGGTGTTCGTAAAAAGGCGTACGTAAAATGAAATATATCATCAGTATTAATTGACAATAATGATTTTATTTGAAGCATAACTATTTTCTAATTTTAAATATTAATTTTAATATATTTATAATTAAAGTTAATGTTAATTCGTTGCGTTTAGGTATGTGGCTGTATGTACGATACTGTCATATTGTAAAAGTTAAACTTATGTCAGCAAATTATATTGACGGGCCTCGTGGCGTAGTCGGTAGTGTAACCGACTTCTGGCACGAGTTCGTGGGTTCGATTTCCGCTCAGGACAATTATTTTTGTGATGAACATAGATATTTGTACTGCGTCAGGGTGTTTTCTATCTATTTAGGTATCTATTTGATAGCGCTGTCGGACAGATTAACTACAGTTAAATGTACCTCAGAAACCGGCCATAAGGGGAGTGAGTAATATACCGCTTGTATTACGAGCACCGATGCAAAATAGTTCGTCTAGTATGGAAAGTAGCGCAAAGCGTAAAATATAGAAAGTAAATATTGGTAAAATAATTAAGAGCTTTACTCTTTAATAAAAAGTAAACCACAATTTGAGGAACATATTAAAGTTTATTTTAACATAACTGAAACTCTTTCATGACTTTACATAACATAAAAAATTTAAAAAAATATTCTAAAAAACATAACGCAAAAGTATTCGTCTACCCTTGTCACTCACGCAAAATAGTTCGTCTACCACTTAGTTGTGTCGCCTTTGCTCTCAATGACAGGTTTAATGCGAAGAGGCATGGTTGTAACCAACGCTGCACACTCCTCAGGTGTAATTGACTCCCAGACAGCCTTTAAGTCGCTCTTCGATCTTGATGTATTTTTACGGAGAACTTTTTTCATTTTCCACCATAGGGTTTCGATCGGTGACAAGTCCGGGCTGTTAGATGGCCATTCGATTGTAGGGATGCCATTCGCCAGTAGCCACGTCTTTGTTATCCTTGCAGTATGGCAGGAAGCACCATCCTGTTGAAAAATGAAGGAATCTTGATGCTTAAGTGACGGAATAGAGAGCAGTAAATTCTCTTCCAAAAGGTTTTGATACCTTGCAGCATTGATAGAACCATCCACAAACTGCATACCACCAACACCTTGTGCAGACATGCAGCCCCATATCATAAGAGACGCCAGAAACTTCACTTTGCGTTTGAGACAATCAGTATGAAATGCCTCATTTTTGTTCCGAATCACTTTTTTCCATTCATCGCCGACTGTCACTTTAAATTTGGACTCGTCACTCCAAATGATACTACGCCACTGATCGGAAAACCAATTTAAATGATCACGAGCAAACTTCAACCTCTTTTTCTTTTGTACAGCAGTCAACAGTGGTTTCTCCTTAGCGGTGTAAAATCCGTAACCCATTCTTTTTAGGACTCTTTTGCAAGTATCAACTGAGACGTCTTTGTGAATCATGTCCTTCCATTGCACCGTGAGTTCTCCAGCTCGAGCACGACGATTATTTTTGATAATTTTCTTCAGGATACTGCACTTGTGATAGTGGTCGACCAGTTTTCTTCAAACAAGAAGTCGTTCTATTCTTTTTATAGTGTTGAATGACAGATTGGACTGTAGACCTGGGAAGTATTAAGTCTTTAGATATTTGGTAACTTGATTTGCCAGCATCGACCCCACAAACTATTCGCTTTCGAAGGTCTTCACACACGGGTTTGCCACAACCCATTGTTATTTGAAAACTAATGAAAAAAACTGTAATTTTCAGAATTTATACTGTCTCACTTGATAAATAACACAGAATTACTTTTACAAATTTAAATTATGCAACGTAATTGTACAAAGAAGGAATAATCTTATTTAACTCACCGATAGACGAACTCTTTTGCATCGATTAACAATTAGACGAACTATTTTGCTTATATCTTCGAATTTAAACGGCTAAAATAGTTTATTGGTTCGTAATTAAAAAATGGCATAAGTAACGCGACATGTGATAGTAGAACAGTTTAATATTTTATATAGATATACAAAAATAATGAAGTTAGAAAAAATCTCACAGAGAAAATCTCACGAACTATTTTGCATCGGGGCTCTTATTATTGGTAGGGTTGGTAACGAGTGATAGTAGATACCATAGATATAACTATACTTGGAATAGATACGCCACTTGGGATTCAGTGTTCCGTGGTCACTAGATGGCGCTATGTACAATGTATGAAGCACAGTGATACGGCCGCCGCTAGATGGCGCTTTAGTTAATATTTTATTAGGGATTTTGTAAAATGTTATTCAAATTTATAAAATTGTTGCATTTTAAAGTATTTTTTGGAAATATTTAATGAAATAATGCGCCTCTATTGAGAAAAGCGCCATCTATATTCTTTTCTAGACACTAAACTGCTAAGTTAGTACTGTTTCTGCACCACCAAACGGCGCAAAATAGCACACTATTTTTTGGTGAGCCAATGTACGGCAATTACACCCCCCTGGTAGATACTTATTTGTTATCTGACCCGAGGAGGTCTATACCACCACCATAAACTATAAAAAATATATATTCTTATGGTTAGTTAACACTGTCAACTTACCTATTCCACAAAAGAGTTTATATACAAAAACCAATAAACCCAACGTTTAAACTAGTCTGTATTTTAGACGTTTGTACCATGTTCCGTGGCCGTAAAACACCTCGTGTGTTTTGGTTGTGACGGGAGATAGCTATCCATTCATTCATTTCACGTATAACAGTATTCTAATACCTTAGCAGTATTCTAATGTTCTGATTCTAATAGCTAATCTTGATCATGATTATTGAAGGATTTTCTTTTTTTATTATTCATATGCATATAAAAGTTTTGTTTCGTTTATCCGGCCTAGAACAGCCATCTTAGGGCGGATACTGGGTAACATTTGTGTTCAACTATACCAGACAGCAATAAAAAGGATCTAACAAAATATCAAAACATTATAATTTATAATATTGCCGCTCTATTATTATAATCCATTTGCGGATTTGGTTACATTTTATGATAAAAAGAAATCGGCACTTCGCCCATGGTGTGGCCCAAAAAATTCAATATATTTTCAAAAGATTTTAAAGGTAGATATTTTTGTACATTCCAGCAAGCCAATGGCGAAGAAACCGCCGCGGAGTTGGTCACTGAGCGTGCACAGCCAGAGCGTTCCTGGGACCTCGAGAACATACTCATGACGCTCGTGTCTGTGGCGCTCACTGTCGTCTGGTTCTTTAGGTATTTACGCAGCACTCAGGTATCAATCTCCTTTAGCCAAGTGTCCCTCCTTACAATGCTCTAAGCCCTCTTATCGCGTTGTGGACAATAGGAATAGACTAAACTACACGATATTATGCTTATTATGACAATAGGAATCGACTAAGTTTAGGTCCTATACAATATATCATAATTATTTATTATTTCAGATGTGAGTACTCGAACATGTTCACGGCTAGTGCCAGCGTAGCTTTGTTTGGGCTGACAGTTTTCTACAGTGTGGCAATATTCGGCCTATATCTCTCAGATACATTCCATTTCGATCGTCGTGCGCCTCAGCCCGTACCGAATAACTAGTAACGACTCATGTCTGGCTAATATCTAACATGCATCGCGGTTAATTAACAGTTTTAAACCTAATATATGTCAAACGAGTTCTATAATAATAATCAACGTGTTCAAAATATAAACCGAATTAGTTTTCATATAATATCAACTCATCAATATAATTGATATTTTGTTTTTTAAATATTATTGTTGATTAGCCGCCGTTCTTATTGGACATAAAAGTTTAAAGCACACTAGCTTCGTTTTATGTGCCCATCCTTAATGCTATAGTTACTAAAGTCCAATTTTGTATGTAAGATTGAATGTAAACTAAATATAGTACATTATAATATAATATAGTAAACTGTCTAATCCATAGTTATTGTTATATAGTAAGTGTACAAATTGGACAAAGTGGATTTTTTTACTTATAACACTTTTTCATCCCTGACAATGACTGCTGAAAGGTATTTGAAACGTCGGGTTAGTAGAAGGTCGAGTAAACGATAGATCCTTTTGAGAAATTAATGAGTGAATCCATCGGAAGTACCTTATTCAATGGTTTTAATTTTAATAATAAATAAATTATATTGTAAGCATAATCATAAGTAACTATAGTTACTTTTAACAGCGAGAATTTAAGTCGTACAACTTGCTTTTTTGTCAAAAATGTTGCTAGTGTCTTTAAACTACATAGATTGTACCGCCTTTTGTACTATATTGGGGGTAGTGTTTGGATACAAATGTAATTTAATAGTAGCATGGTAATATCAATCTTTGTATTATATGAATTTTCTCGTAAATCTCAAAACGTTGGCAACATTGTTAGCGCTAGCAGCTTTCATCACTCCTGACTTAATAAGTAGAAGATATGAAATGCAAACCATACTAATATTTACGTCAAAGATAAGAGTGCGTTTTACTTGACGACCGCGCTCGTTATGGTCGTGGCGAAAACGTCATCGATGACATCGTTATCACGTCAAGTTCACAATGGCCCACCTTAAGAGTTGGGTTGAAGTAAACGTTTAGCAAACTTTTAAACACGGTCCACTTGAGTTTATGAATGAAACACTTGCAAGCATGTGGAGCAGGATAAATCGCGGTTGTGAGCGTCAAGCAGAAAACACGTCAACATAATGGCTGACAACCAGGGTGCGATTATGAATATAAAATTACAGTTATTTGATTAAAAACTATAGCTGAGTATATCTCTAATGTGTATAATTGCTTTTCAACACGGTCTACTTTTTATTTTAAATATAATTTACGAAAGGGCTATTGTTACCTGTCAACAATTCACAAGGACAATGCTTGGTCCAGTTCTTTGCCAGCTCTATTAGTGTTGCCATGTTACTAAAAGTTAATTATAGCTGTATATGCAGATTATATTAGGGTATTATTCATTTTAAAAAAATACCAAACGCTTTTAAATTTAAATTCAATGTAAATCATTATTATAATTGCCTTAGTAAAGTAGTTGTGTATAATATGTATAAAATGCTTTGACAATTTTTAGAACCCCAAAGATTGTAGTTTGTTGACATATTAATATAAACCAGTCAATCTACTCAAACATTCATGAAGAAGTAATCCCATTTGAAAAGACGATCCATTTGTTATATTATATAAAAACAAATCTGTGGACTTATAAAATAATTTAATTACTTTAGTAGTTCCTAAAAAAAGGCTAAGGTGGGGTTTCAAAAATTATCATTATTGATTATTTTGTGGAAAAACATAAAACTATCAATGAAAAGTAACAATTGCGCGAAATAAAATAAACCGCATACTGTTATCTTAATAATCATAATACACACACTTCTAAATTTTGATTTGTGTCGTATATAGATTTTTACTAAGAATTTTATTTTTATGTTACTGGTATCAATGTATTAGAAATGTTTTTGACCTAACCGTAAACCATTAACTCCTAAAGTTGCACAAAGATCTTTACTGTATGTACCTAAATCCTTAATTAGTCATAACCGTCCAAAGAGATCTTCAAATATTTGTTCTATAACTATCAATGGAAATTAGATATGCAACCAAAATTATATTTGGAGTAGAGTTTGATGTAAGTCGATGAAAACAAGTCTTGTAAATTAGCCATATTTTTTTCTAAAACAGAAGAATGTGTCAAATTGTGGCGACTTTGTTTGGTAGTTTACTAATTTCAGTCTTATTGTCTTCCTTAACTTATTAACTTTTGAATACTAATTCACCCAATAAACACCAGCATTCTTAAATATGTAAATAGGCATATGTTGATATACATTATATGTTTCTATTTATTTAGACTTAAGTACGGATCTTTTTATTATTTTCAATGTTAATATAACTTCTACATGTCATTTAATTTTATATTTATCTATTCAAATTAATTTAGATTTTAGTAATCAACAGCTTACGAAATTATGGTAATCATATTCGGGTACCTACCTACTTACCTGATCGTATTCTAATGTTTTTATTGTTATTTACTTTTAAGGACATAGATATATTAAAAGCAAACTAATTAAATCTCTATCGGTTTTTTTTTAAAGCTGCATAATTATAGAGATGGAGTCATCAATCCTGTTGAAGGGCCGCGCCGTTCAACATTATTTCGCTAGGGTTGTAGCCACTCACCACTGAAGTACTGTAAAATAGTTCCAGTGGCCCGCCAATAAAGGCGTAGACGGCACACGGTGGATTTATTTAGTGAGTGAGGGCCTCACACTACCCTGTTCGTTGCCCCGAACGTCGGGCTGTGCGGTTAGGAATATTTCTTCCCGCCTTAACAAAAAAAAGGGGTTATCCAAACCCAAAACCTTTTTTCATCAGGGTAGTTGGTTTGTTACTAGTGAAATATTTTTTCCTCCTTAACACAAACAATGTAGTCGGTTCGTTGAGTAATATCGCTGGTTCGTTCATTACTATGTCATCTATTATATTTGTTATCATTATATATCTACTAGCTGACCCGGCAAACGTTGTTTTGCCATGTATATTATTTCTAGGAAACATTTTTTTAGTTCATTAAAAATTACTACCTATCTAATATAAGTGTGCGGGGATTTACTTATAATCGAAAGCGTTGTAGACAATGAAAGTATGCTTTATTTAGGATGTACTTTATTCCCAAATATTTTTTTATTGAATGTAAAAAAATATTTATTAAAATTGTCTTCAAATAAATTAAATTATTAATAATTAATAAATCCTTCTATCAGTTTATTGGTGAAAAACAGTGAATTAATGTTGTATTCGTTTGCTTATTATTGACTTACTTTTCACAATAATAAAACGGGTATATTTATTAAACACGTACACGTTTTCGTTTTGATTTAAAACTATTTCCAGAAAATGTTAAGTACAATATATACAGGTACGGTAATGACCGTTGTTGGCGGGAGCTCACAACACGTGTTTATTTACATGAGATCACTTAATTAACTAATACTTAAAACTGTCTTTATCAGTTATTAATAAATTGCGAATAAATAATTATTGCACTGGAAATTAATAATAAATTTACGATGAGAGTAAAATTAACATGAGAGTTGCACAGAAAATTTAAATAATACGTATAACAGTCACTGCTACGATCGATACACAAAAAAAACCAAAAAAAAATGGTCGAAAACTGTATAGTGAGTAAGACAGGAGACCGGCTTCCTTCTCATCCCTACTCCATGATGTTCGCTGGATGAGAGGTGACAACGGTAGACATCTAGCGGGGATAACTGATCGATTGATAGTTGATCAGTTATCGACCGGTGAAGGCGGAAGATCAAATTGAATTGAGAAAAAAAATATAATTAAAGGAAAAAATTAAAAATAAAAAAAAATAAAAATCGCGATTGAATATAGGGGTTGATCGTAGAGGGTTGAAAATTTAGGGTTGTATGTATTTTTTAATGCTGTATCATAAAAAAATAAAAATTTATCTAAAAATTAAAAAAAAAAATAGGTAAAATAGATGTTGTCCGATTCTCAGACCTACCCAATATGCACACAAAATTTCATGAGAATCGGTTAAGCCGTTTCGGAGGAGTTCAACCACAAACACCGCCACACGAGAATTTTATATATTAGATTCAAGTTAATGTAGCTTACTCCCGCTTTCCTCCAGTTACAGTTTAGTTACAGATACGCTCATATCTTACTGTTGATTAAATTTTTATTGGTTCTATTAACATGTTGTTATTTACGTGATAACGTCTTATAAATCTATGAACGCCGGCTGCACGCACGAGTCTCACGTGCCGAAAAATTTATGGCGACCGATGCATTGTTTGTGAAACTCAAAAAACATATATGACGTTATTTTCACGTAAAATGTCGTCCGTAAACCGACTTTACAGACAACCAGTGTTTTTTTTAATGCTAAAATTGAGAATACAGAAAAGCGCGGTTGTATGTACAAAATAATAAATCATGTATGTAGTGGTTTAGAGTAATTCCGAAGACTAATTATATTTCTTTGGAAAGGATTACTTCTTCAAGTATGGAAGTTATATGGACGAAAGTCCATTATACTATAAATTAATATCTTTTACCCCCGTCCGAGATCGAGATGTGGTCAGATGACCATTCGAAATGATCTGTGTATTTGTTCATAAATTATTATTGCTCGTTGAAGAAAACCATACACTCACTCACTCTTTCTTCTTTTTTTATGTTTCTGTGGTCAGATGACCTTTCGAAACGTTCATTCATACCCGAGATATTTTCTCGAAGATTTGTCTAATCTGCCAACCTGATTGGGCTAGGGAGGGAGCGGTACTGCCAAGATCTACTTACTCTTAACATAAAGAGCGAAAATATCAAATCGAAAATAACAGTCACGAGCAGGATTTGAACCTGCATCTAATAGAATACCCCCAAATACTTTGCCAGTTTAACCATCGTGACAATTGCTTGGGACTGCTAATTTTGCTAATACCATTCAGTCTTAATATCTCGGGTGACACCTGCGTCATTTGTCGAATGTATTTGCATAAATATTCCGACCAGGAAAGCTTAATTATTACAATTATTAAGAGTTGTATCAAATAATGACACATTGGCTGGCTGGCCCCGCGTAGCCTTAGGCAGTTCACCGCACGCACATGCTCACGTCACACAGTCGCATAGTGGATTTTGCAGCGGGCGTTTAGTTAGTAGTTTGTTGATTGTTATTTACCACCCGCAGGATTTGAATCTGCATCTTCTAGAATACCGTTCCAAATGCTTTGCCACCAGCATCGGGACTGCGAATTTCGATAACACATTCCGTCTTAATGTCTTAGATGACACCTGCGTCATCTGTCGAATGTATTTGCGTACATTAGGTAGGTGCCAAATAAAGACGCACTTTCGGCCTGGCCATCGGGAACAGGCATTGCAAATTATGACACACTGGCTGGCTGGCCCCGTGCGGCCTAAGTACGCACGCAGTTCACGTGACACAGTCTCATGCATCGCATTGTGGATTGTGAAGCGTCCGTTTAGTTAGTAGTTTGTTATTCGAATAATCATGATAATGAACTACTACCAAATCAACAATCGAATTATTTTTTTGCAATAATCGCCCACGCCCGGCTGGTGGGTAAAAGGATTTTAAGTACAAGTTACTGGAGAGATTGCCTTTACATTAGATAGCTAGTGGTAGCTTTGCTTCCCAGCACGAATGGGCGGGCTTGATCGGCGAAGTACTACCCTCTCACAGAAGATTGGTGTGAAACAACAGTAGGTACTCCTACCAATGTTACATAATGCTGAGTGAGAGCGCCGGATGTCCAAACCGCCTCTGTAATTATCCTTCCTGTCCTCTCTTTATCATTCTTCCTCCATCTATACCTTTCTTTCGAGATGGTGATGCCTCTGGTGTTGCTAGCGTCTATAGACTACGGTAACCGCTTACCACCAGGTAGGCCGTATTCTTGTTTGCCACCCAAGTAGTATAAAAAAATATATCCCTGAGGCCAAATGGTTTACCTCTTCATATTTTTGGTGTAACACGAGTAAACAGATAAGTCAGATAACGTATAGGTGGGACAGTACAGAGCGTTGGAGACTAAAGGGGAAGTTTAGGTGTTTTAAACGGCGGCTTTTGAGTGTTCTATTTTATTTATTCTATGCCCATACATACTAGTTATCTTTGTTAACATATGCGTACAGAATAAGTGAATCCGAGCCTTCAGTCGATTTCACAATTAGGCAATTTTCGTTAGAAAGTTAGTCTGAAACCATTTTTAAATACCTACCCCAGCCGCTTTGATTCGTACTATAGGTAGGTAACCTATAGTTGACAAAAAGTATTATACAGTAGTATGACAGTGGTAGATTATATAGGTTAAAAGATTACACAATCTTTGTTCTGTAATTATAAACACGAAAGTGAGAAAATATTTATCCATACGAGTATGAAGCCCAGAAAAGTATATACTACTACTACTATACCGAAAAATGGATGGTTCCTATATGTTAACATAATGTGGCGTTTCATAATGTTTTTCAGCATGTACGGCGTGAAAACATCACACTAATAAAGAAACTACTTTCGAATTTATAATATTAGGAAGGATGCGAAAACATATTTGTGCCGATTATCATAAAATGTCCACAAATGTATGGGCTTTGGTTTCATATTGTATCATGTTGGAGCTTACCTTAAGTTAAGTTTAGGTAGTGTTTTAAAAGTTTAGTTTTTTTTTTTTTTCGCCGTGTGGGGCCGTCTTTAGAATTGTCCCACCCCTCTCCACCCATGGGAGTCGTAGGAGCCGACTGAGGGAATACCGGAGGAGTGGGCAGCAGCACTCTCTCGAGTATTAACAACATCCACTGCGATCGCCAACCCGCCTGCCAAGCGTGGCGATTATGGCACTATCCCCCATATGAGCGAAACACATGTTGTGGCGTTCTCTTGGGGAGGCCTATGTCCAGCAGTGGACTTCGAAAGACTGATGGATCCATCCAGGATGGATTTAAAAGTTTACATACAATTAAATAATACAATATCCTTAAGACTAATGAAATTCATCAAATTAGGTTATATTTTAAGTGTTTCTTTCTGCAATTATACAAATATTTTGAGTTTTCATAAAGTTTTTTCTTATAGGTACTTATTGTGACCAAATGAGCCGTCACGGGACATCTCGCAGATGAAATTAGATGATTTTGTTAACAGATGGCGTAAAACCAATTAAATAAATTTTCAGCAAAACAGCCGGTTTTACCCTCCCTCCGCATTAATGTTTTCACATCAATAGTTATCACTCTAAAGAAAAATAATAATTTTAATTTCAATATTTTTTTGTCCGTGTGGTGACGGACTAAGAATACAAGTGTCACCACCCCGTTTCCCACGGGTGTCGTATGAGGCGACTAAGTGAAGTAAGCAATTATCATCCATTGCATGACTGGTGGTAGGGCTGGGTACCAAGTGGGAGTACTCACTTGGTATCGGGCCCGAGCGGGTTGGTACCACCATCTCCCGTGTGACCGGCCATGAAGCACATCGTTGCGTTTTGGCGGTAGCAGGAGATAGCCGTTTATATTTTATTCTTAGAGTATAAATAACTATAGAGTGCGCCATACTGAGTATGAACCGTAAGCACAAGTATGAACAGTATCGTGCGTCGTTGGAACGCTCAATCAGTAGCAAAACAATACGGTTCATAGTAAGTCGGAGAACAATATTTTATTTATTTTTTGATAAAAATGGTGAAATGTACAGTGCCAGGTAGTAAAAACGATTCCCGGCAGCAAAATAAAAGGAATAGTAACATTTCTTTTCATCAATAAGTAGAATTTAGTTACTAAATTAATTGTTTTAGCAAAATTCAGACGGGTCTTAGAGCGGGACGCGGGACTCGCGGGGCGGGTCGTCCCTGCGCGCTATCAATGGTAATTTTATTGAACATACAATTCATTAATTCCTAACTTAAGTCTATTCCCGGCAAACAATCGATATTTTTGCAGAAATTACGTCACGCATGGAACGTCACTAAGCTTAACCGAAAACCAATCGTAGAAGGTAACGTCTCCAGGCTTCCTACCCAGTCTGTGGTAGTAACCTTCTTTTACAATGCTACTCATGTTGCAAATATGGACATACCAAAGTGCAGTGTAGGTCCAAGCCCAGATGTTTCCGCTGCTCCCAGGAGCATAGTGGTGACAGCTGCGAAGTTCCTGAATCTAACGCCTCCTGTCTTCATTGCTCGGGCCACCACTTTGCTACTAGCCGACTCTGCCCAGAGCAGGATAAGCAAAGGTCCATCAAGTATGTAATGGCAGAACAATGCTTATCTTATGAGGGTGCTGCTTCCCAATTCCCACCTGTTTCCCGTACATACTCAGAAATATGCAGGGAATGCCTTATTACTGAGACATTCCCTGCCATTCACACAAATCCACTCCCCCCCCTCCTGATATCAACATTGTTGGTATCAGATCCCTTGGCATCTCTTTCATATCCATCTATATCCCTCATCCTCGGTCACCCCTAATCCCTGACCTTTTGTGCCTCCTCTCATCTGTCACGCCGCCCATAGTTGTAATGGGTGATTTCAATGGCCATAACACAGTGTGGGGTCACAGCCACTCTGATTTGTTTGGCCTTGCGCTTCTTAAAATCTTTGACGAGGTCAATTTATGCCTCCTCAATGATGGCTCTCCAACGCGCAGAACATTACCCTCCCAAAACCCCAAAACTCTCACTCTGCTCTCCTTCTTTGCTCCCATCTATATCCTGGAAACTCCTCTCATCCTCCTATGGCAGTGACCATTTCCCTATTCTGTTATCTATTTCAATACCCAATAGAACTTCTCCTTTCTGTAACCCAGCTCCTCTCCTTAATTATAGACTATCTAGAGCAGATTAGTGTTCGTACTCTGCGGCTGTTGACAACAAATTAGACTCCCCTCTTCTAAACGCCCTAGACTCACCCCTTTCCTCCTACAGTAAATTTACTGACGTCCTTGTTTCTTGTGCCAATCGTCACATCCCCCGAAAAAAGCCAACCAAAATCTCCAGTCTCCACTCCTTGGTGGGATTCTGAAAGTACTACTGCAGTGACAGAGAGAAGAGAGGCAGAGAAACAATATAGTCAATCTATGACAGTAGACAACTTCCTAATTTACAAACAGAAGGCTGCTTATTTCTCTAAGCTCATTAAAAAAAAGAAACGCTTAGGATGCTAAAACTACTGCGAATCCCTGTCCCCCAGATCCCCCTCTTCTCTCATCTGTAAACAGATCAGAAGATTTAGGGGATCCAGTAACATTCTAAACCCCTGAGCCTCCAACCCCTCTATGGTTAGAAACTTTCACGGACCAGCTTGCTCCCCCTTTTGTCCCTTGTCCTGACTCCCTCTTATCTATCCCCTATTACCTCCCTCCTCAATCCCACCTTGATTCTTCTTTTTCTTTGGACGAACTCTCTCTTGCTCTTGACGGACTAACTCACTCTTCACCAGGCATAGATGGTATTCCTTACTCCTTCATCATCAAATCCTCTCCTAAATGCAAAGCCCACTTTCTCTCTCATAAATTCATTTTTTGATTATGGCTTAGTTCCCCCCAGTGGAAGTCACAAATAATTATCCCAATCCTTAAACCTGGTAGAGATCCTTTAATCCCTAATAGTTACAGACCCATAGCTCTATCCTCAACATTATCCAATATTGCTGAACATCTTATAAAGCAGAGACTGGAGTGGATGGTTGAAAGTGGCGCACTCCTACCTCAAACCCAATTTGGGTTCAGGAAGGGAGTGAGCGCCATGGACAGCTCTCCATCTTAACTACAGACATCCAAATAGCCTTCAAAGAACGAAAATACTTAGTAGGGGTCTTTCTTGACTTAACGGCAGCTTATGACAACGTCTTACTTCCGGTTCTCAGGAGTAAACTCATTCAGCTAAGAGTTCCCGAGAAGATGATTCGCTTTGTCCACAATTCGCTGGTGGAGAGATCTGTTGTCGTTAAGTTTGGTTCCAATGTTCTCTCCCCTAGGACTGTCTGTAAAGGTCTACCTCAAGGTTCTGTCCTAAGCTCTCTCCTATTTAACCTCTACACTCATGACCTTGGACAACCTCTTGTCTCTTTCTGTGAGGTATTGCAATACGCCGATGACCTCGCCTTATATATTTCATCTTCATCTATAGAAGAGGCAGTCATCCGCCTTAATACAGCTCTGATCCATGTTAGTGATTGGCTAGGACTCCATGGTCTTTCCCCTTCTGCTTCTAAAAGCTCTGTTATTGTTTTCAGCAAAAAAAGAGTCATCCCATCTATCAGCATTCACATACACGACGAGGTGATTCCCCAGCGTAGTACAATCAAATTTCTGGGCGTTACGTTGGACTCCAGACTGATTGGCTCCCCTCACTCTACTTCTATTTCGCAAAAATTGGAGAGAAACATCAATATTTTACGATCCCTTGCAGCTACTTGGTGGGGCTCACACCCTTACTGCCAAAAATTACTCTACAACGCCATCATCCGGAGCCACTTTGACTATGGATCCTTTTTCTTCATTCCCAATTCAGCAAGTGTAAATAGATATAATAAGATCCAATCCAAATGGATCCCAGGCCATCGCGGCATCCCAGGTAATGAGACTGCGGACTCTTGCACCAGGTCGGCTGTGCATTATGGCACAATCGACCATTGTCATACCTTTTCCTAGGACTTACGTCTTATTGCCAAACAACTGCTCATGAAATCATGAAAGATGGCATGGAATACATCAAAAACAATTAAGGGCAAACACTATGCCGACATTCAACCTGATATCCCTCCTCTTCCATGGTTCTACAAATTCCGCAGAAGCAATAAAAAAACAACCTCCACCATCTGTAGACTGAGACTGGGCCATTGTTGTACCCCAGTATTCCTCGCCAAACTCAGGATCAGGAACACTTCTCTTTGTGAGTGTGGACTAGACGACGGAGACGTTAACCACATTTTTTTCTCGTGTCCTCTACAACGTCAATCCCTTTATGATTTTCTCCCTTCTGAATACCCTTGTCCTGCCTCAATTAAGTGTCTGTTATACCTTACCTTCTCCCCCACAGTAAACCACCTATTATGTACATTTATAAATAGAAATAACCTGCTGTAAATATATTTATATATTTATTTTTTTATGTCCTAATGTGGGTCTATCTAACAATGTATGTTCTATTGTGCGTTTTAACTAACCAGGTACTAACGTTGTGTTGTTCTATATGTTGTCCTGTCTATTTTAGATTAATCATCCTGATTGGAAGAAAATTCTCTGTTTTCACCGTCCAAATTCTCTTTGCAGACGCTATACACCCCCCGTTTAACACTATCACTGCGGACTCTGGCGGAGTTGTGGCAACTAGTCACAAAGCCATATAAAAAGAAGAAGAAGTACCTATAACACCTTTGCCTACAATTGGCACAACTGACCGAAGCGATACGCGCACTCTGGTTTATTTATACTCTAAGATTTTATTGCTGTGAAACATCTAATGCGGAGGGAGGGTAAAATCGGCTGTTAGCGTGGCGACGCTTTTAGTGTACTTGTCCCGTTCAAATCTTGTAAGTTAAATTTGACGCACTTCCCGGTTTCAGATTGAGCTGAAATTTTACACGTATGTGTATGTCGCATGACAATGCAATATTATGATGACATGGAGCTGATCTGATGATGGAACTGGAAGGAAGACATAGGAACTCTATAATGAAACGGCGCAACCTCATCCAGTTTGGGCTCGTATGATTTGTCTTGCCGAGTATTTTGTGTCTAGATGGTATCCAGGGGCTGATGATAAAGCTGGAAGGTGGCCACAGTAACTCTATATTGAAATGACGCAACCCCGTTGAGTTTGGACACGTTTGATTCGTCTTGATGAGTACTTCGTCTTTAGATGGTATCCAGGGTCTGATGATGGAGCTGGAAGGTGGCCATGCGAAACTCTATAATTAAATGGCGCAACTCCATCGAGATAGGGCTCGTTTGACATGTCCTGACTAGAACTTCAATCATAGATAGTATCCAGGGTCTGATGATGGAGCTGGAAGGTGGCCATAGGAACTCTATTATAAAACGACATAACTCCAATCGAGTTTGGGCTCGTATGATTTGTCTTGACGAGTACTTTGTCTCTAGATGGTATCCAGGATGGACCTAAAACCATCTCCTCGATTATCATCGTGGAACCCCGTAGTGGCCAAGTGTTCGCGTCGCGATTTGTGTCACAAAAAACCGGTCGACACCGTTAGTGTTGTGTGTAGGGACCTTAATACTTTGCGGTCAGAAAGTGAGGGTAGTTGAAGATACTCTCACACAATATAACCGACGAACACCTGCTCTCGCCAGTCTACTCGTGACCACGGCTGGTGCAACTCAGCCGAAACGTCGAGGTTAGTCAAAATAATAGTATTTTGATAAGTTTTATGCGCGTATAGACCCGTTAAACGTGTTATAATGAATATAAAACGCGAAAGTTTAAAAAGTACTATAACAATGTACTATTAAATTTAATGTACATTTTAATACTAAGGAACATAAATAGGTCTTGGTTGTGTTTTTGACCACATATGCGCTGTTCTCGTCTTATTATCTCCTCGGTTTTATTATATACAGTATATTCATCTTCACTAGCGTAACATAGACAACCAAAAACTTTTAAAACTATTAGTATGTGAAGCCATAATTTATACATAATACAACATTTTAACATTCATTATTGAAGCATAAAAGCCATAAATTCAACAATTTAAATGATCATCTTATAAAATACTAGTTGTGTCAAATTCACTCGCCGTTTAATTAAAAAAAAAGAATATATATAATACATATTTATAAATAATTTAGAGCAAGCTTTATCATCTGATTGGGTCCCCTAGGAAAACTAAAATAAAAATCATCATATAAATGACAATGTTATTATTTAGATATTTTTATATTTTTTTTTTGTTTACCTGGTCGGTATAATGTATGAAAATACTTCCGACAGACGGCGCAGGCGTCACCCAAAGACGTTAAGTATGATGTGTTATCGAAATTAGCAGTCAGGAGCAATTGTCAGGATGGCTGAATTGGTAAAGCATCTGGACGGTATCCAGAAGATGCAGGTTCAAATCCTGCTCCTGACTTATTTTCGATTTCACATTTTTCACTTTGTGTTTAATGACAATGTTATTGATATTAAAACTTTGTAAATAAAACAATGTAAACTAATTACTCAATATATATAAAAGAAATACATTCAACAAGGTGACTCTTCGTTTTTAGAACCGATAACGTCGTATTACAGACTAGTTGGTCGTATTATGCGATCAAAGTGAGCAAAATGCGTTGAAGTAATAAATAATAGTTCGAGACTGCCTTTGTTTTAATACATACTCTATTTGACTGGTTCATACAGGGACATGTCGATAATTTGAAACAAAATATATTGAAAAATTTAAAAAATGCGACTAAAGCATCTATGTATGAAATAGAAATACTGTCTATTAATACTTGCCGAAAATAAGAAACGCCATCCTTTTTTGTACTTGCACTATTTTGGCATTTATTCATCGAACAATTAGACATTTTGACACGCTTTGTCTACTCGCGCGTCGAAATAATACTAAACGAAAGGAGTGCAGGAAAGCGTAATCTGCACTCATTGATAGTGGACACTTTTCGTGCCTGATTGTGTATCTTCCCTTTTTTATAAATCAATGGCAGCGGCTTGACAATACTCTCGGTATAGCCGAGTCCATGGGCGACGGTTACCATTTACCATCAGATGGACCGTGGCTCGTCTGCCACTACATGCAATAAAAAAACTAGTCGTCGCGGGACGTCTAGCAGATGTGAAAACATCGAAATTATTTTGATCATCGAAATAAAATTATCATAACTTGACAAAGTACTCTTCAAGACGAATCAAACGAGTATAAACTCGATAGGGTTGTGTAGTTTCATTATAGTTACTGTGGCCACCTTCTAGCTCCATCATCAGACTCTGGATACCATCTAGAGACAAAGTACTCGTCAAGACAAATCATACGAGCCCAAACTCGATGGAGTTATGTCGTCTTATAACGGAGTTCCTGTGGCCACCTTCTAGCTCCATCATCAGACCCTGAATACCATCTAGACACAAAGTACTCGGCAAGACGAATCATACGAGCCCAAAGTCGATGGGGTTGCGCCATTTCATAATAGAGTTCCTATGTCCACCTTCCAGTTCCATCATCAGATCAGCTCCGTGTCATCATAATATTGCACTATCACGTGATATACACATGCGCGTAAAATTTCAGTTCAATCGGAAACTGGGAAGTATGTCAAATCTAACTTGCAAGATTTGAACGGGACAAGTACTTACAATAAAAGCGTCGCCACGCTAACAGCCGATTTTACCCTCCCTCCGAATTAGATGGTTCACATCAAAAAAAAAATTTTTTTGAAAGTATTAAATGTTAATTGTTGCTAGTTTGTGCCCGATAGATGGCAATAGGCTCGCCCACTATTACATGGTATTATTTGAATGATCAAAGTAGCTAAATTACTTTTATTAGTTAGCAGCATTAATATATTAAGCATTAATATATTAAAAAGAGAAGATACACAATCAGGCACGAAAAGTGTCCACTATCAATGAGTGCAGATTACGCTTTCCTGCACTCCTTTCGTTTAGTATTATTTCGACGCGCGAGTAGACGAAGCGTGTCAAAATGTCTAATTGTTCGATGAATAAATGCCGAAATAGTGCATTAAAAGTACAAAAAAAGGATGGCGTTTCTTATTTTCGGTAAGTATTAATAGACAGTATTTCTAATTCATACATATTTTGTTTCTTTAGTCGCATTTTTTAATTATTCAATATATTTTGTTTCAAATTATCGACGATCCCTGTATGAACCAGTCAAATAGAGTAGGTATGTATTAAAACAAAGGCAGTCTCGAACTATGCTCATACTTCAACGCATCGCATAATACGACGTTCTCGGTTCTAAAAACGAATAGAATCACCGTGTTGAATGTATTTTTTTTATATATATTAAGTATTTAGTTGACATTGTTTTATTTACAAAGTTTTAATATCAATAACATTGTCATTTATATGATGATTTTTATTTTAGTATTCCTAGGGTGGGTCCCTAGGAAAAAAAATCAGATGATAAAGCTTGCTCTAAATTATTTATAAATATGTACTTTTAGAAGTAAAACTTCTTTAGGAGCGACTAGGGAGTAACTTAGATTTTTATTCTGACGGAAGTAACGCTTACTATAGTCTGTGTAGTTTCCGCTATTTAAAAATAATAATTTGGATTGGTCGTAAGTATTAAGCTTGGAACATTTCACAAGTAGCATGTGAATTTTCATATGAAATGAATTTTCATAATTCGCATCTGCTACCACTCTTCATTTGGCCTGTGTCTACTCAAACGTCACACTCAATGAAATCGCGGGGACGAGCGAGTAGCGACTTAGCGAGCGACGAATCGCGCCCACTAGGTAGGTATATAGTTTGTTCGTTCTATCACGCTCTCTGTTGGCGTGATAAAAAGAACAAACTATATTTAGATGATTCGTCGCCGGAGCGTAGCACCACGCATGCGCCGTTTTAGTACTATATGCCTCAGTTTTGACCTTGATTATCCTAAAAGAGTATTTTAAAAATAGACTTTAAATTAAGTGCCGTAAAGTATTAATTTCCTTGGAATCATTTGTCGCCGATCTCAAAATCACGTGTTTGTTTACATGAATGAAATGAAATGAAATTTCATTATTATCGCAGACCACAGCTCAGTCGGTCGAGTGTATCTTCGATGATTGTTTGCGATTTACTTACTTTCATTGTACATCAGTCAGTACATAGTTTATTGTAATTATATAGGTATAGATTATTATTTTTTATTTAGTAAGCCAGTATAGGTGTATGTATAGCGTCAATGTACATATGTTAGATATTGTAAATAAGACCAATAGATAGATAAAATAATCCTTAGGAGTATTCATACAAAAGTTCCTACTTCATTTTATACTAGCATACGGAACGTGTGACGTGGAAAAATCATAGTCAATGAAATTTCATATGTGAAATCATGATTTTTTTTTTAATTTCATCCAATGAAAATGAAATAAAAGTAGCAATCATTTCCATAACTAGTAAGTATATGTCATATAGCGTGGAGCGCTTCTTGACTTATACGCCAGCTAGTGGCAAATATCATAATATTAGGATTATTTATTTCCAAATTTTCAAACGGATCAATTGTGAATAGCAGTGAATAAAAATTCAAGTTTAAAAAAAAATATTTTAAATTGCATTTTTTTTTTCCGTCAACGCCAAAGAAGTTTTACTTCAATCGCGCGTAAAGGTTACACGCACACACTTTTTTTTTTAATTAAACGGCGAGCGAATTCGGCGGGCTCAACTAGTATTTTATAAGATTATCATTTAAATTGTTGTATTTATGGCTTTTATGCTTCAATAATGAATGTTGAAATGTTGTATAAAGTATGGTTTCACATACTAATAGATTTAAAAGTTTTTGGTGGTCTTATGTTACGCTAGTGAAGATGAATATACTGTATGTAATAAAACCGAGGAGATAATAAGACGAGAACAGCGCATATGTGGTAAAAAAACACAACTAAGGCCTATTTGTGTTCCTTAGTTTTAAAATGTAGGTACATTAAATTTAAATATATTTTCTGGTATTGTTATTCATTTCCTTCAACGACCTGCTCTTTTTAATCATAAAATTAGTCTTATAAAAGCTATTATAGAAAAAATGATAGATGTTAGTTTACATCATATCGCAAAAAAAAAAATCAACAGAAAAGCTGAAATCTAATTCAAAAAGACAACTCTACAATAAGCTTCATTTATTTCAAGAAAATTGATTTACTTACTACTGTATTGTCAATGTTTATTATGACGCCATTCATTACAATTACTATATAGGGAATACTACTTAATATTAGAATTACTATATTGGGAATAAAAACTAAAATTTATATTTACGAGTTTTATTTTATTTATATATAAATAAATATTCTACCTAAAAGCATATTAATACAATCAGTGTAAATATGAGTTTAGAACACATTTATAAATTAAACAAATTTAATAAACAAATTTTTTAATAAACGGAATGGTGAGGAAGCGAGAGATGTATGCAAGAATAGAGCCTCTTGGCACTCTGTTCTCTCTGCCTACCCCGCAAGGGAAATGGCGTGATGATAAGTTAGTTAGTAATAAACTAAGTAAATGTTCATACATGAAAATTATAACAAAATATTCGTCTCCACTCCGTCCTTGCTCTTGCCCGCAAATTTCGGTCGTAAAATTGTATTGCTTTTTGCATAATGCTTTGTAAATACAACTTTTAACCATACGTGTAAGGTTGAATTTTGGAAAGAATGAATTTATATCATAACTATAACTACTTATGTACAACTAGCGACAGTTTTGGACGTTTCTTTTCTTCGAAACTGTATCTAGGATTTAATATCAATGTTAGCAGCAATTAGATTTTTATCCGTCGAAATTGAGTATGTGTAGTAAATAAGTATGTATTGTAGATATTAAAATTTGAGATCAAATTGAGGGCGATACAAAACGAAACCACGTATGGGCATGCTCCTTTTGCATAAACTAAAGTTGCTCTTTTTCATAAGACCAGATTATAATGAATTAAATAATCCTGTTCCACTGCAGGCCACAGTCTCCTCAGAGGGATTTTAAAAATATTTAGCTGCATTGTGGTGCTAAGAAAACAGTTACCGGTTCCAGATTAAGTTTACGTTTTAAAATTAAACACACTATCATATTAAGATTTTATTACAAGTAATAAAATTGCTTCTTATGCAAATTAATAAAACACTACGAAATCAATGAAAAATTGAATGAAAGTCCAGTTACATCCATCTAATAAAAGCCTGTTAAATTACCACATTAATACTTAAAATTTCTAGTGCGTTGGGTGAGGAAAGGTTTGCTGAAGTTGGTTTTCACAAGTAAAATGAGAGGCGCTCCTGTAACAAAAACAAAGCCTGAATTAGTACAGCTAAAGTAATTTTGTAATTATAATGAATGTCCTTTATGTTTATTATACATGTGCCTTGCCGGATTGAGGATTACTGAAAATTTAAGTAACAGCAACCTCACCTAGACAAGACTTATAATCTTTCCAAATTCGCTTTCTTGTTTAGCACAAACATCTTTAACAAGCAAGTAATGCTAATTTGGATAAAATGTAGTAATAAATGCAAATTACCTTCAAATTTTGATAATTAGTGTAGCATTGATTGAAGCCCAGAGACATCCCTGTAAATACAGTGTTGTATATGAATAATGTTTTGAGAAACCAGTGTAAAAAATAAATACAGAAAGTAGATTCAGCCATCCAAGGAAGTTAAAATGCATGGTAATCAGGGTTGCGCATTTCATAAAGCATTGTATCATCATATAAACTGTAAATATCCCTTTTTTATTTTAGTAGACTAAAATGTTAATAAACAGGCTCTATGACAATTTTATAAAGAAATATTTTACTTTACTATTAACAAACACATTACAAGAAAACAATATTAGCTAGACCTTTTCATAAAGTTGCATAAAAGTTGAGGAGAAAAAGAATAAATTATTTATCTAGAATTACTTATACATACTTTATAGCATCATTTCAAATTTATATATATGTATTAAAATTGAAAAAAGGATTTAATAGTTTGAAGTTTAAAAAGTTACCTTCACACAAGCAGGCAGTGGTCCAGTACAGGCAAGTTCAATTCTGAAGTGATATAGCTGTTAACAATAGAATATCATTAGTATTGTAATCTATTAGTCATAAAAACACAAAGGGGAACATATACTCACTTAATGCAGAAGTCATAGTCAGGGACTGTAATAAAATATATATGAATGTGTGTATAAAGTAATATTTAATTGAATTGACCTTCCATTGGAACGACAAACAAATAGAAAGTCCTAAAGTTATCGTTTGCGATGCAATTGTAAGGTGTTGCGACGGATCCAGGCTGCGCGTCGAGAACCTCCCTTAGTTTGAGAGAACCGATGACCCTTGCCCAGACCACGGGAACTGCGGCCAGCAGATGTCAGACCTCGCATCTCGCGATGCTTGTGCACAGCGTTGACAATCCAGTTGATTTTCGGATCGCGGCGAATAGCCTACACAAAGGAAGCTCTTAGTATCATATTGAAAATATTTATTTGAAGATTTTACAATTGCTGTTCAGTAACTGGTAGGTAAAAGTTCAGCAAAACTTTTCAGATTGGTGCATGACATAGTTAGTTCATCATTCAGAATCTAAGATTGTAGCTACAGTGTAATCCGTTTATAATGACATCGCAGGGACATAAAAACACGTCATACTAAGCGGACGTCATATAAAGCATTTTGTAGAAAGTAAACAATCTCCTATTTTTGTTAGTATGTAGGTATTTATTTTAATAGAAACAAAATCAATTACCCACCGAGACTCAAAACAAAATAAGCCATGCACGCGCTGAACGTCGTCGGGTATCACGTGACTCTCCCGACTGCCGAAGGTGTTAGGAATCATGCCGGTCACAATAACGACGCAATTTATTAAAAATGGGTCACAATAAGCGAAGCCATTATATCAGACTTAGATGTAAAGAATTTTAAATGAAAACTACTTTGCTGTGTAATTACTTCATAATAAGCGGTTGGTCAATATGGTGGAGTCATAATAAACGGATTCTACTGTACTATATTTTAGTTCCAGCCAACATCTCATTAGATAATAAGTATTATTCTAGTAATCATGCTGATAATTTGTTTATTTAACAGAAGCTGCATATTAGATTGAAATTCATATTTTATTACTTTGCCCATTTTTTGTTAACCTGTCTATTTAATAATTTATGTGTAACAAATAAGACAAGTGTGATTTAGTTTTTTTTATATCTGGCATTGTTGTTAGCCTAACTTCCTACTTTGAAGAAATTTCAAGGAAAAATTTTCTCAGGTCTATTTTAAAATAAATCTATATATTTACCTTGTGTGATGGGTCAACAAGAATGACTTCAAAATATTTGTAAGAAGAATCTTGGGCAACCCAGTATGAGTTGAGTACACGGAGACCACCACAGCGACGACCAACACGTTCCTGCAAAACAGTTATTTATTTGTAGAGGTACTTGTGTATAACTTATGACCAGTATGTCTTAGGCAAACTATGTAACTGGTGCCCATAAATTAAATTTAATGGTGTTTTTGGCCACTTTATGACTTCAAGTGTTTAACATAATGATCAATTGTGATTTATCAAATGTGTGCATGTAAAACTGTTTGTAAAAAGTACAGAGAAATTAGAATGCAGGGATGTCTTCTCTTGTGGCAGATTTCAGGTTAAATAATATGTGAGAACAATTCATATTTAGTTTTATTTGATATTTTTATGTATTTTTTGAGCATTTAACAATCTTAGCCATATATTAGGTAACACAAAGTGCAAAGATGTGAAATCAAAAAGAGCAGTCATGAGCAGGATTTGAACCTGCATCCAGTCCAGTCACGCAAGACATTAAGAATGAATGTTTTCGAAATTTGCAGTCCCAAACAATTGTCACAATTGCCGAATTAGCAAAGCATCTGGACGGTATCATGGAGATGCAGGTTTAAATCCTGCTAGTGACTGTTGTTTGCAATTTCACATTTTCGTACTTTGTGTTAATTCATATTTAAAATTAATAAATCTTGATAAAAAGCAAGCTACATGTAGACATGCTCGGCATGAAAATAGGCAATCAGTGTGAGATTTCTATAATTTCATTGTGTGGAAATATATCTGAAATTGAGATGCACCTATAAATCAAGTGATATTCTCAATTCCTATAAAAGTAGTTATGTATATGAGTAATAAAATTTTGATGCAAGTTATCTAGATACACTTACGGATGTTGACAATGCATCACCTATGCATTAAGGAAAAAAGGAATAATTACAGCTGCGAGGTTATCATGAAACCAATAGTAAGAGAGAAATGTACTAACCTCAGCAATGGACTGTAGGTTGCGTGTAGGTTTTAACTGGTTCACACCTTGGCTCTTGGGTTTACCATAGGTGGCTCCCTTAGGCACTGGCCGTTTGCGACCACCACGACGCACGCGTATTCTAAAGATAACGTAACCTGAAAACAAATTTCGTTGTTACTATCTAAAAAAATAACCTATGAACCACGTGATTGTAACAAACAATTTATCACGTAATTTTTTACCTTGCTTAGCTCTGTATCCCAGCCTCCTAGCTTTGTCAGGCCTTGTAGGCTTAGGAGCACGATGCATACGAGTTAACTGGCGATACTGCCATACTCTAATACGTAAGAGGAATCGCATAACATCGCTCAACTTTTTTCTGTACAACTCTTGAATGTACCTGTACGCGCCCATCTTGGACTGTGGCAGACCTAGCAACAAAATCAATACATATTGATCAGAAGTCACATCATCGGTCTGGCCACCAACAGAGCGATTTTACACGCATCATGTATGCCATTGCGAAAACACTGAAATATTAGAATCAGATCATAAATACACCAAAAATATAACAAACTAATAAGTGACTTGTCACATTAAAACTTTAAACAATATGAAAATATTACGATAACTTAAATATTTTATGATTAAATGGTAACCTACGTTGCACGTATTCCACAGACCGGTAGGAAAAGAACAGAAAAGAAAACTTCGTCTTCGTCAATCGCGCAGTGCAGGCAAGGCCAGGGTTGCCAACTCGGTTCTTATACTTACTCTATGACTCGGTACTACGGTTTGTTGCTAAATGTCATTTGAAAAAGTGCTAGATTTCTATAGAAATTCAAAAAATAGTGCTAAATTTGTAAGACCATCAATTAAATAATAAAATCACATAATTAGACAGTTTATTAATGAACGCTTATAATAATTATTTTAAAACTATGATTTACTTTTTGATTTAATTGCTCGTATTTACAAGTATCAAAATCCCTAAACTCAAACTATATCAACAGATTAAATATGAAATCGAGCCGTAAGTAGTAGCTTTTATTTTGCCTTATTTTATGGGCGATCCTAAGACATCGTTTCAAATACAAATAGAATTCCCTTCGGGGTTATGTTGGCACATAGCTCCGTGTTTTTAAAAAAAATTAGGTACCAATAGAAATGCGCAATAATGGATAATACGCATTTGTAATAATTCTAATTGTTCAGTATCGGATATTCAATAAACCCAATTCTGGCAAAGTGTAGTGTAGAAGACTACGATACGATACGAAGTTAAAACGTTTGGTTACTACTCGTGTAATTGCGTTTTGTTTAGCAGGAATCGAAAAAAACTGCATTTCTTCTATTTAGTGCTAGGTGCTAAATGTCAGGATTCAGTGCTACGCTCACGAAAATTGTACTAGATCTAGCACTGAAAGTGCTAAGTTGGCAACCTTGGGCAAGGCTGGGGTTGGGGTTGCTAGTTTCTGGTAAATTAATACTCTTTGGTTGCCAATAGGGATATTCACTAAACACCGAACTTATTCAATGTGTCGATGTTTTCCATACAATACATAGCATCACACCTGTATTCCCCGAAGGGGTAGGCAGAGGTGTATTACACACCCACGACTCGCCAGCTATGTTTAAGTCCCACGTAATAGGGGGCGAGCCTATTGACGTCTACCGGGCACATTTCCAAACTCCGGGCTGCTACTGAGAATTTTTCTTTTTAGGAAAAAGCTCAATAACATTGCCCAACCCGGGGATCGACCTCATGATTAGCAGTCGCATACACTAACGCTACACCACCATACAATACATTATATCAATCTGATCCGATGTTTAAACAATTATTTATACTTTTCGATTAATCGATATATTTATTCATTGAAATATCAAATACCTATTTCTTATTACATACTTATCTAATGTCTAATCTATTAAATATTATATATTAACTATTATTATATTTAGATATTTTTATATATATTTTTAGCATTTGACATGCTTAGCCATATACATTTATATTAAACAGAAAGTGGAAAATGTGAAATCGAAAATAACAGTCACGAGCAGGATCCTGCTCATGATCGTGACTGTTATTTGCCACCACAGATCACTAAATATGTACTACGTATTTGCCACAAAAGACCATATTTAATCAGACTCGTCCATACTGCCATTTTCACTGTCGTCACTGCCATCATCATATTAGATAACATTTTTTTTTAATTGGAATTTCGAAAAACAAATGTAAATAAGTACACCAATAATTATAATCTTATAAAAATAAAAAATAAATGTTCCCGTGACTAATATATGTATAGTTTAGAAATCAATGTAATAAATAAATTTTGTATCCGTAAATTATACATTCGATAAATTTTATGACTAACTGCACGTCACAATTGACAGTAAAGAACAGCAATTTGCTCCTTCAAATGTAATTATTAATTAATACGAAACTTCATGAGTAGACAAACGTCAAAACGGCCATCATAGCGTGCCGATAGTATAATAACTTTATATACTCTAATCTTACACGTTCTAATACATTTTAAGCAAAACATAGGCATAACTACTTAGACAAAGAATATAATAGACTCGCTACTATTTTGACACTAAGGATGAAGAAAATGATGTACATATAAGTTTGTAGCAAGAGTGAGCGAGACACATGTACAAGTTTTTCATCCTTATCACGTATGCGGTATTTTTATTTGGACCCAATTCAACTGGGTCCAAACAGTAAGGTGGCTACAGTAACTGTCTCGTATTCTGCGGGACCGTGCTGAAATGCCATATTTAAACCCGCTTTCTATAAATTAGTTAATTATTATTGTAATATATTAAATGAGTCGTCCCACATGCCTATTTTAATACTCTATTTTAGCGCTTAAAATTTCCAGAATAAAGAAGAAACTAAATACTATGAATGGTCAACAATGAATTTGTTGTTTCTTAAAATTTTCTCTTTTATAGTGAATGCTTTTTTTCATACGATTAAACCAATTTTGAAAATTATCTGGCTGTATAAGATTTAAAATTATTGTAGTGCAAGATAATAAACGTTTACGGTTATTTTTACGGATAGCGTCAATAATTTTTGGCAAATAAATGGTACAACCGTTACTATTACCTACTATTCCTGGTACCTATCACTATTTATGGTAGAATGATTTCAAACGCAACAGTAGCCACGTCTCCAGTTTTATTAAAAAAGGAAGTTGTTAACCGCTTGCAGGCACTTTGCAGCAGAAACAAAAAAGTTATATATATTGTAAAATTAGTGAAAGCCTAAGGGTGCTCGTCCAAATCTTGCCCCAAGCAAAAGTAGACTCAGAAAAGGTACTAGTGTGTGGTGGACCAGTGCTGGTGTTATTCACTACAGCTTCCTAAGATCTAACCAGACAATTACGGCAGATCTGTATTGTCAACAAAGGTTATCAAGTAATATTAATTAGGGGTACCAAGAGTTAAACCTGCCACTCGTACCATTATGGGTTGATGAATATGCAAAGTTTTAGTCAAGCCTGCATAGTTGATTTACCAGGCAATGTAAGGTCAGCAGTTAGTTATAACACGTCCATTATTTAGCCTTAGATCATGCAAACTATCCTTACCTCTCGCTTGTTTAAGGTACCTATCACTTTGTTTGATTTTGGCTCATCTTGAAGGTTTGCTCAATTGCTGCTTTGATTTGGGATCGTAGCAATATATCTATGTTTCGTCAGCTAAAACTATGTATACGAAACACCAAATATGGCACCTGTTTATTAAATCTAGCAAGCATGGCACCAAGTGTCCCGGTCCGTTTTTTGGGCATCAGTCAAATTTTGTGGGCTCCACCGAGAACACACTTTTTCACGCCCAAATGTTTGTGTAAGATGGATATATTTGACTCATGCATACACCTAAAGATGCCTAAATCTCAAGGCAGGTCACATGACAAAAGATCTTTCAGAAGAATGAACAAAAAGTCCAGCACACAATTTTTGAAAGTTGGTCGCCTTATCTAATATCTTTAAACGAGCAATTCTTGTATATATATATATAATCTGAATCTCGGAAACGGCTCCAACGATTGTCATGAAATTTAGTATGCAGGGGGTTTCGGGGGTGATAAATCGATCTAGCTAGGTTTCATTAGAAAACGTCGTTTTATCCGAGTTTTCAGGCAATGAAAAACTGCTACAATATTATTGGAGTACGAAGGTAAATTTCGGCATCATCTACAAGGTTATAATAGCTCAGGTGGGAAATCGGGCGGTCCCAAAACCAGAAGACCTCGGTTCGAGTCCAGATGTCTCCAGTTCGTTTTTCTTTTCATTTTCCCTTTTTTTTTCAATTCTTTCTTTTGTGAGAAAAACTCACGACTTACCAAAAAAAAAAAATACCGAGCAAAGCTCGGTCATCCAGGTACTGTGTCATAATAGGCAGAATTTAAACAATAGATATTTTGTAACATCTTGACTTAAAAATTGTATAAGTTTAGTGATTTAGTGATAATTTTTGGAGAAAGTAAACTAGAGAAGAGATAAGAATATTAAACATGGGTCACTGTTACATATTAGGTTGCAAAAATCGACCAGAACAAAATATTAAGAACATCACAATTTCATTAAACACAAAGTGAAAAATGTGAAATCGAAAATAACAGTCAGGAGCAGGATTTGAACCTGAACAAGGCGTCACCCAAAGACGTTAAGTATGATGTGTTATCGAAATTAGCAGTCAGGAGCAATTGTCAGGATGGCTGAATTGGTAAAGCATCTGGACGGTATCCAGAAGATGCAGGTTCAAATCCTGCTCCTGACTGTTATTTTCGATTTCACATTTTTCACTTTGTGTTTAATGTATAGTGCTAAGCATGTCAAATGCTAAAAATATATAAACATATCTAAAATAACATCACATTTCATCGGTAAGTAAGCTTGTTTTTGCATTGGTGTTTCAAAAAACGTTCATTAATCACGTTATAGCTCTATTTTAACACGTTCTAATACATTTTAAGCAAAATCTAAACATTATTTTGTAGTTTCTTTTGTAGTATCCGGCTAAAATAGGTAGTTCACTTCTCAAATTATTCCGGTTATGATCTGTTAGGGATACCAGCCTGGAGCTGACAGGTTTCCCATAAAACTCTCGCAATACTACAACACACTTAATTTTTACAGTTACATATTTTATTGCAGTATTCCCAAAAAAAACAAACAGAGTTCAGCTACATAGTCTCTGAATGTTGGCCTTGCATCAAGGCTCAAAGTTACTCAGCGTGCCATGAAGCGGATAGTTCACTCCCACTCAATATTTCTTCACGTAATTAAATTCGTAATACGGAGATCCGGATACGGAATAGAAGAACGGGAGTGACTGACATAGCCCGACAGGTTGGCATGCTATAATGGCAATATGCAGGCCAATCGTTGGATGGAAAAAAGGTTCTCGAGTGGTGGGCCACGTATCAGACAGCACAGCGTAGGACAGATTAGAGTAGATCAACCGACGATCTCAGATGTCAAAGCCGCAGGGAGCCGTTAGACGTTGGCGCGCTCTTGTGGAGGCCTATGTCCAGTAGTGGACTTCAAAAGGCTGATGGATGGCTAGATGAACGATGAGTTTTATATGATGAACGAAATAAATTTTGCAGAAAAAGGCTTTGTTTTTATTTTCTCATATGGTGTAAGTAATTGCTACAAACTAAACTAAGGAAAATTGAAATACGCAATAGTAAAATTTACCCGTTAAAGGGGGTACAAGTTAAAGTATGGTATATTATTGCCTCATATGTATGGTACATCTAGTTATGTAAAACTATCGCTATCTCGACACCGCATACGCTGATGACGAGTCTATAATATTATATACTCTTTGTATAATTCTTAGTCTAAGCATAACTAAAATTTCTTTTGTCCTGTCACTCTTGTATTCGGCTAAAACAGGTAATACATTTTTAATCTGCAATAGTACATTGTTACTCTAGGGGGGAAAGTACCCTCGAGCTATAGGCGCCTTCACTGCGCTCGGGCGCCAAACCCCGTCTCGAGACTAAATAAGTCTTTAACCCGAGGTAAACACTGTGCTTTAAATTACGAATACAAGGAAAGTAAAAATAAAAACATGCAAAAATGAGTGAAATCTCTGCTATACGGAAGTATTTAAAACAAATCTCTACAATTCGAAAATATAAATGAAGATCGGATTGCCGCTTTCTCGCCAATTTGTTTTTTTTTGTGGCCGGCCAGCGTAACCGCTATAATTTTCAACATTGAAAAAATGGTCTATATTATTTTAAAGAAATATTTGAAAGTAAGTAAATTATAATAGTTGGTCATTAAAAATAAAATCTTTATTGAATACTTAACTTTGTTATTTCAATTAAACATCGCGCTGTGATTGAGTGGCTGTAGTAAGTTAGAATAAGGTTCAATAGAAATGTGAAAACAGAACTAGTTTTTATGAAATAATTTGACAGTTGTCATTTGAAAACAATTCTCCCTAGGGCTGAAAAGTATTACTCTCAACCCGCTCCTTAGACAACTTCAAACCTACTTTCCGAGTATGAGTAATGAAAAGTTATAATCATAGTCTATACTATCATAAAGTTGTAACCTCAGACTAAATATATCAAAAGTAAGTTAAGTTCTTAGTCTGAGGCTGTAACAGAGCTGTGTCTGTACATTTAAGATATTTGAGAAAAAAATGACTGTAATAGGCTATATACGCATGTCTAAACACAAAACAATTTTTTTTAGAATTTTTGTCTGTTTGTTTGTTCGCGCATCACACAAAATCTACTGAACGGATTTTGATGCAACTTTTTTTATTTGAAAGGCCTTGATTAGACTTAAAAATTGGTAGACATTTTATCCCGCTACTATATCGGGAACCTGAGATATAATCGAAAAATTAGAAAATTATTTAAAATAGATTTTTTTTAGGATTTATTTAAACGAAATACTAGATGGATTATTATGCAATTTTTTTCTTTGAAAGGCCTTGATTTGGCTTAAAAATTGGTAGACATTTTATCCCGATACTATATCGAAAATCTGAGATATAACCGAAAAACTAGCTTTTGGCTGCGGCGAAGCTGCTGGCAAAGGCTAGCTATCTTATAAAACTATTCCGGTTATCATAATATTTTAAACTATTGTTCTCTCGACACTACATACGCTGATAACGTGGCTATAATATCCTCTGTCTACGTATTCAATAGTTGCATCCACGGAGTACAGAAAAATAGCAAAGATGCCGCAAGCCGACTACGTCATGTCGCCTTCAAGTAGGTCAGTGACGTCACAGTGGGTGGGGCCTCAAACCGCAGTTTTGAGTGAACCGTCACCGCGTTCGGTTCAGACGCATCTTACGTTTAAATAAGTATTAAATTCTTTTAACCATGAAGTGCGCTGTTGATGGGTGTAGAAATAGTTCAGGATCAAACTTAAAACAAAATGGCATAACATTTTATGTATAAGTAGTTTAAATTTATAAATATATGCATTTTAAAACACATTTTCTTGTTTCATTACCAAGAGACATCTGTCATCGAAAAGTGGCGTCCTACCCACAACTCACCTATATCGTCATTTTAATATTATAAAAACATATTATAAGAATTTTCGGCACAAATAAGTAAATTTTGTTTAATTTCTTTATTAAAATATTAATTATTTCAAAGATTTATTGCTTAGTTAGACGAAATTTGAAAAAATAATTATTGTAAAATGACGTGTCATCTGTCGGTCAGTATTCGAAAATAATTGATAACAATAGCACATTGTTAACCTAGGGATGAAAGCAACTTATTTAGTGCCAAGACGGGATTTGGCGCCCGAGCGTAGCGAGGGCTCCAATAGTTCGAGGGACTAAATAAGTCTTTATCCCGAGGTAAACACTGTGCTTTTCATAACGAATACGAGGAAACTAAAAATAAAAATCATGAATTAGCTAAAGAAAAAATGGGAGACTTTAAAAAATTTAATTTGGAATCGCCGTTTTCCCACCGATTTTGTTTTTTTTTCTGTGGCCTGTCAGCTATTCAGCCATTATTTTTCATTTTAATCATTGAAAAAATATAAATCTTCGTTATTTTAACGATTTTTAGTCGCAACTATATTAAAATAAAGTCATATAAAAACAAATTCTTTAATAAATACTTAACTTTATGTTATTTCAATTTTACATCGCGCTGTAATTGACTGGCTGTACAGAAAATATAACTGTTTTATTTTTTATAATTACTCAGCTGTCAGTTGAAAGTAATTCTCCCTAGGGCTGAAAAGTATTAATTTCAACCCGCTCCTCAGGCAACTTCAGGCCTACTTTCAGAGTATGTGTGATGAAAAAGAGTTTACGTCGTACCAGCGAACCCATTATCGAATATATTTAAAGTGATGTTATTTATTAAATTCCTTTTTTTTCTTCTTATCTATATATAAACAACACTAGCGGCCCGTCCCGGCTTCACACGGGTAGACATTTATTTTTAAACGTATTGGGATAAACGTAGAGTATGTTGAATATTAATAGAAGAGACCAATCGTGATTTTATTACCACGATAAACACATTACGCTTTGGCCATAATACTTCTCCGTCACAAGACTCGGCATTGTTGAAAATAGCATTTGTCCACATTGCGGAACAGAAGAAGGAACCGTTACACACATGATTTTTGAATGTCAAAATTTTTTGATTGACAGATTAATCTTATTTTTTTTTGTTTGTTTAAGGCATTGGAAGAACCATCAGCCTAACAGTAACTTATAAACATCGTTATTCTCTCATCATACGTAAGTTTAGTTCATAAAACAAGTCTTAGTCGAAGTCAGTCATATAAAATAAGTCAGTCAAGTCAAAGTCCCACTCCAGTAAGACGATGGCGATCTTACTGAAGCTTCTATGGAGTTTTGGAGACAACAGGAAAAAACACGTTATGTCGCATTACATCACTTGCCAACACTTATGCACATACACAAATAGTTAATAAGCAAAAGGCCACCACTTTTACACATTAATACTTGAAACAACACAAGTTTAGGAAAATCATGCAGAGCGGCGACATGATCTTCTTCGTGTTCCCGCCAAAACTCAAAGATTAATCTTAGCCAGTGAACCATAGATAATTCACTTATATACCTGAAATAGATGAGCCACTCTCGTTTCAAAGCTTTTTTTCCTAACCCTGCTCAATAGGTGGCGGCACGTGTCTTGTTTTTATGAAAATCCCTCACTAGATGGCGGTTATCTAAATTGTTTATTAATAGGGGGCGGCACTTGTCTTGTTTTTATGAAAATCCCTCACTAGATGGCGGTTATCTAAATTGTTTATTTTTCTTATACTTTTATTTTTCCTTTTACATCTTGACATTTTAACTAAAATACAACTTAATTAAAAATACTTAAAATTTCCATTTTTTAGAAATTTAACAAGTTTTTTAATGAAGTATATATTTCAGTTACAGATACAGTAAGTAGAAATAGATAAATGAAACCAAATCAACATTATATTATATATTCAAAATAAAATATAATGTCATCTTACTTATTAAAATCATTTTTTATGTTTGTAAGTATTACAATATGCAAAAGCTGCTTTTTTATTGGATCTCTTTTATCGAAAGTTTTAAGTTTTCCATGTAAAATACAATTTACTCCCTTACACCAACTGTGAATAATTATATTCATAGATAATTCAATAATTTACTTTGTTAATTCTTTTCTATGTTTTTGACAAATTATTATATTAAAATTACAATTTATATCTATGTATAAAGTAATTTTCTGGGGCAAATTGTCATCTTGGGGTATTTTATGTAGGCAAGTTACAATAATATTGTAAATTTCATTCATTAATTGTTTTAATTGTGTTGATGGATTGTTTAAAGAATGGTTCGTAAAATCTCTTTCTTTTATGTATTCATTCTTATCGTAGGCCTTTTGGGCAAACATAAAAGTTGTACAACTGTTGCATTTTTTGAAAACTTTTGCCCTACAATTTTTGGCAACATACCCCGTAACCATGGACTTAATATATACGTCCATGCCCGTAACATAACTTTTGGCCTCTGAGTGTAGACAATTATTGTCTGGTTTTGATTCACATATATAGTTCATCAAATCAAAATCAACTTCTAATGACTCTTGTAATTTTTGTAATTCAGCTTGTTTTTTAAATAATAATTTAATTGACTTTAAATTTTTATTTTTATCTTCTTCACAGTTGGCGTGCAAAGAATGGGGAGAGCTAAAATTATTTATCAATAATGTTTTGTATGCATTGGTAAATTGATACGCCGATGGATTCACGTTTCTGACTCCATTGCTCCTTATTTGACAAAAGAAATTTTCAAGGGGGTCCTGGTTCAAATTCCTCATTCATACACTAGTTATTTGATATTTATCTTTTAAATACATCCACATTTCTTTAACTGTTTTCAAATTATGTATGAAGTGATTTATTGATGGCACTTTTTCATATTTAATTAAATAAGTACTATTAGTACTATTTAATTTTTTTTTCAAAACCCATTGATCGTAGTATAGGAATTACTTCCTACCATAATTTAAAATGAGGGGAACCACTTTTAAGATACCCCTTAAAAATCTTATGAGATTCTTTGTACGAGTGTCCATTAAACGAATCAAAAATTTTGTTAAACATTAATAAGATATCTGATGTCTGTATCTGATCTGTGTGTTAAGTAAGAATATTCAAAACATACTTATTAATGTAAAGCATAAGTACATACAATTATTGGTTGACCTAAAAATAAATAACTGAATTGGCAAAGCATCTGGAATGATATTCTAAGCATATTATTATTATTATTTTTCATACACAGCCATTGGATCCTAAGCTAAGCAAGTAGCCAGATAACTGATATACTGTGAATAGAGTAGGTATACTAGTTATATATATGTGTGGTGACGGAATACAAGTGTCACCATCACATTCTTTCCCATGGGTATCGTACGAGGCGTTTAATGGTAGTAAGCAGTTATCACCCATTGGATTTCTGGTGGTAGCTGGATAGCAAGTGGGAGTGCTCACTTGCTAAAGGGCCCAAGCGGGTTGGTACCACAATCTCCTGTGTGACCAGCCAAGAACTACATCGTTGCGTTTTGGTTGTAGCAGGAGATAGCCGTTAATCCTTTCATTTCATATCTGAAATGAAATGGTGAGTAGCGGTTTGACAATACTCCCGGTATAGTTGAGTCCATGAACGATGGTTACCATTTACCATCAGGTGGGCCGTGGCTAGTCTGCACACATGATGTCACAGTGCGTGTGACCTTGCTACTACATACATATTATAATCTATCCTATTATAAAGTTGTAACAGAGCTATGTCTATACATTTAAGATATTGGAGAAAAAATTACTGTATTAGGCTATATAAGCGTCTCTGAACACAAACATTTTTATTTTAATATTTGTCTAAAAAAAAAACAACATCATGCCTGTATTTCTCGAAGGTATAGGCAGAGGTGTATTACACACCCACGGTTCGCCAGCTATGTTTAAGTCCCACGTAATAGGGGGAGAGACTACTGCCGTCTACCGGGCACATTTCTAAACTCCGGGCTGCTACTGAGTATTTTTCTTTATACCAAAAAGCTCAATAACATTGCCCGACTCGGGGATCGAACTCGAGACCTCATGATCAGCAGTCGCACGCACTACCGCTGCACCACCGAGCCAGGTTTTTTTTTCTCTTTATCTGTTTTGTTTGTTCGTTCGCGGAGCACGCAAAAACTACTGAACGGATTTTGATGCAACTTTTTTTATTTGATAGCTCTCGATTAGACTTAAAAACTGGTATAATTTTATCCCGCTATTGTATCAGGAACCTGAAATATAACCCAAAAAATAGCTTTTAGATACGGCAGAGCCGCGGACAAAGGCTAGTCTTACTATAATATGATAAATGCGAAAGTTGATGAATAAATTTTTTATTTAATCACGCCAGACAGGTTGGGTGAAATTTTGCACAGCAACAGATCTATATAGAGAGTCTGGAATAGCATATAGGCTACTTTTGACCTTTAAAATGTGTTTATGGGTCCAGTGAGAAAGATCGCCATAACTACTCCACTGATCATCATAAAATTTATAATTAGATTTGAGGTGTGATAACCTCGTATAACTGTGACTAGATAGTTTAATTACAAGAAAAAACTAGAAAGTCGCGGGACGTCTAGCAGATGTGAAAAATCGAAATTATTTTGTAGATATAAAATGATCAAAACTTGACAAAGTATTCCTCAAGACGAATCAAACGAGTATACACTCGATAGGGTTGCATCGTTTCATTACAGAGTTACCGTGGCCACCTTCCAGCTCCATCGTCAGACCCTGGATACCATTTAGAGACAAAGTACTCGTCAAGATAAATCATACGAGCCCAAACCCGATTGAGTTATATCGTTTTATAACGGAGTTCCTATGGCCACCTTCTAGCTCCATCGTCAGACCCTGGATATCATCCAAAGACAAAGTACCTACTCATCAAGATGAATCAAACGTGTCAAAACTTGGCGGGGTTGCGTCGTTTTATTATAGAGTTACTGTCTGCCACCTTCCAGCTTCATCATCAGCCCTTGGATACCATCTAGACATAAAGTTCTCGGCAAGTCGAATCATACGAGCCCAAACTCGATGGGGTTGCGCCATTTCATTATAGAGTTCCTAAGTCCACCTTCCAGCTCCATCATCAGATCAGCTCCATGTCAACATAATATTGCATTGTAACGCGATATACACATGCTTATAAAATTCCAGCTTAATTTGAAACCGGGAAGTGTGTCAAATTTAACTTGTAAGATTTGAACGAGACAAGTAAAATAAAAGCGTCGCCACGCTAACAGCCGATTTTACCCTTCCTCCGCATTAGATGTTTCACATAAAAAAATGTTGAAATATTTAGTTTTCACAATACGAATGTGTAAAATATTTGATATTTAAGAAATAAACACTATTTTAATGGGACTTAAGTTTTAACACTATGCTAATGCTATCTTTCCTAACAAATTCATATTCGTAATGAAACATAATGCCAAAAAGTAACAGATACGGATATTTTTTCTCCCTCATATACCTGCAATTACGGATATGGATAGCCGGCACATGACCAATAGGTATAGATATAGAATTTCAAACTTTCATGGTCATTTATCATTCTAAACGTTTTTATGGGATTTATACCATGTAAATTTAAGTTGCTCCGTGATCATAGCGCGTGCCGAAATATCGGAAACTCGTAAATAAAAATTTACATGGTATACCTAAATCCTGTAAAAACGTTTAGAATAATAGGTATAGATATTTATAAACAAACACAACCAACTTTCTGCTACATGCAGACGATTCTATTAGCCAGGTCATATTACCGGCACTCTGCGACTGACCTACAAACCCTATTCGATGTAATTAGAGAGGATTGTGAGAAAAGGGTCCTACGTGTGAATGTAGCAAAACCAAAATAGTGATGTCTTTGAAAGAGAAGAAGCCAGAACAGATGTTAGAGTATAAATAGGTAACGGTGTGCTAGAACAAGTGGATGAATATGTATATGTTGGATGTGGATTCAGATGGAATGGAAGGTACCATAGATATAGTACGAGTATATATGTATAGATCACCAAAGCGTGCGAGTGGGAAGGAAATCTTATACGGCTATATAGCAAGATGGAAAAGGAAAGCGAATCTAATGTTATTGTAACCTGTTTTGATTGACAGGAGCAATTGTCACGATGGCTGAATTGGCAAAGCATCTGGGCGGTATCCAGGAGATGCAGGTTCAAATCCTGCTCGTGCCTTATTTTCGATTTCATATTTTTAACTTTGTGTTTAATGTATAGTGCTAAGCATGTCAAATGCTAAAAATATACATAAAAATATCTAAATAATGTTTATAGTTACTGATATTTGCGGGTAGAGCAAGTAGCTATGAAAAACAGTATTGGTGTAAAGATGCGAAAGGAAATGCTCCCATGGTTCGGGAATGTGGAAAGAATGCCAGACGAGTGACTAGTTAAATAATTATCTTACTTCCTAACCAATCAGCCTATTAAAATCACTTGTATGATCTATTTGGAAATGTAAATAGTTTACTGTACTTACTTGCTAGAAATCGCATAGCAGATGAAATTCTTTGACTGAAGACTTGTGCAGCATGCTTAACTTTCATTTTAGATATTTTTTCTTTGATATTAGGCTTCTTTGATATTATTAGGCTAGTCAATTTATTGACTAGCCTTATTTCGTCTTCTCCTACATCTTCCTTTAGTAACATTTCCAAATACTCCCATTTAGCTATTTTAACATTGTCATTTTGTATGTATCTTAAATTTTTTATAAGCAAATTATTTCTAATGCCTTTCAATAGATGTGGGGGATCAAATAGTGGATAAAATATATTTTCATCAATATTTATTTCTTCGGATTTGTACTCTTTTCCATTTCTCAGATACTCACAGTTAACTAAGTGATGTGAATTCTTCATCCCGCCCGCCGCCACTCAATCAGTTACTAAAGAACAAAAAATCTTTTAAACCCTATATAAATATATAAAAAATACGATTAAATCAATATAAAACAATAGATAGATTGAAGGAAACTGAAGAAATGACCTAAAGGTCTCAGTAACCATGTCATAAAATTACAAAACAAAAAAAAATGACGCCGCCATCTTGAAAGCGTATTTGTTGTCATGTTTACGTTGAGTGTGAAAGGAGAAATTTATGATTTTGAGTTAAATATTTTGGTAAATATCAATTTAAATTATAGATAATCTATGAAAAGTATTAAGAATTATCTAATAATATGTTTATTACCCCGTGATAACCTGTTCAATGTAAAATTAAGTGCTCTAAGATTAGGCGCCAAATTGCTCACAATAGTCGTTAGAAAATTAACGTAATAAACATACCTGCAGAGTTGGTATTTAATACTGTTTAATTTATAGTGTGTGATATCCGTACATTTACTTTTCAGCAGTGTTGATGTCAGTTCAGAATTGGAAGTATTAATCTATCACGATGTTTTACGGACATTTCGTGCTGGCCAAGAAGGGCCCACTAGCCAAAATTTGGCTGGCGGCACACTGGGATAAAAAGCTCACGAAAGCCCACGTATTTGAGACGAATATTGAAAAGTCAGTCGATGGTATCTTGAAACCTAAAGTGAAGATGGCTTTACGTACTTCTGGCCATCTGTTACTTGGTGTGGTCAGAATTTACTCCAGAAAAGCCAAATACTTGCTTCAGGACTGCAATGAAGCGTTTGTTAAAATTAAGGTTTGTATTGTTTTTTTTGCAGATCCAATATGTAAAACTATTTTCTCTGGTCTGTACATGATAATGTTTAATTGTACATCTAGATGTTTTTTAGATTTATGGTATTTACCAATATTTATTTAAAATATATGGTCAATATTTTATCAGTGATTGTTTCATAAATAAACTCTCTAATCGTTTATAATAGATTGGGTCTGTATATGTATGAACAAATAGAATGTTTTAATTAATTGTGACAACTTCTGAGATATATTAAAAATTTGTAAGTTTTTCTCAATAACTGATGTTGTTCCACTGTAGGGTGAGTGACTTTTCAAAAGGGCTTATTTCATCATTAACGTTTGAATGGATAAAAATATTAAGAATTATTTTTTTTGCGGCTGCATAGAATGCTTTTGTAGTTAAATTTCTATAGGAAAAAAATCTGTTTTAACCACCACAATATCATTGAAAATCATTGGGAATGTAGTTGGGTCAGAATAGCAGTAAAGAAAAAAAAGATATTAAATGAGAAATTTTTCAAATTTTAAATTTTAAATTTTTTAAGAAACATAGCATCACGCCTGTATTCCCCGAAGGCATAGGCAGAGGTGTATTACACACCCACGACTCGCCAGCTATGTTTAAATCCCACGTAATAGGGGGCGAGCCTATTGACGTCTACCACACACATTTCCAAACTCCAAGCTGCTACTGAGAAATTTTCTTTTTAGGAAAAAGCTCAATAACATTGCCCGACCCGGGGATCAAACCCTTTCTTTTTTTTTTTTTTTTGTTTAGGCGGGAAAAAATTTACCTAGCCGCACACCCCGTCGTTCGGGGCAACGAACAGGGTAGTGTGGGGCCCTCACCCACTAAAGAAACCCGCCGTGTGCCATCTCCGCCTTTATTGGCGGGCCACTGGAACTATGTTACATTCCTTCGGTGGTAAGGATCAAACCCTACACCTCATGATTAGCAGTTGCATACACTACCGCTACACCACCGAGGCAGTTTAATTAATTTAATTTTTTAAGACTGTTGTTAATTTATTTTTCATTGTTAACCTCCTTACCCCAATGTGGGTTTTTCAGACTTCAGACACCAATCAGGCATTCCGGTTTCCTCATAGTGCTTTCTTTTACTAGCTTGTGAGAATTTGAGATCAAATATGCACAAATGGTTTTGGTACGGTTCCTCTACTCATTGTAGTATTCTTTCTTATAAATATGCAGCTGATTGACTACTATCAAATTCTTAACAAGTCATATAGTCCCTCAGAATCACTATGGGGCAATACAATATATAATTTAACATAGCTGGCTAGCAATTATATTAAGATTAGTAGTACTTACTCATCTGAGGTATCAGTCTTGTACAACTAGTAAGAGACTTATTATCTGTGAATTAACAGAGCTAATAAATAACTATAACTCACTCAGAGAGGAGACCTGTTGACTCAATATGACGGGCCTCTTGCCATAGTCAGTAGTGTAACCAACTTCCATGCACATAGTTGTGGGTTTAATTCCCACTCAAGACAATTATTTGTGTGATGAACACAGATATTTGTAGTGCATCTGGGTGGTATGTATATATTAACAAAAAAATAACTAATATATGTATTATATCTGTAATCTAGTACCCATAGCACAAGCATTAACTGAGCTTAGTTTGGGACCAGAGGATGTGTAAAATGTCTGTGAATATTTATTATTATTATAATATGGGAAAGGGTTGAAAAAAAATATTTTGTTTTTCACAAGGGATCAAGAGACTAAATTTTTATAAATGTTTTAGATGGCCTTTAGGCCAGGTATGGTAGATCTGCCAGAAGAGCATAGAGAAGCTGCAATGAATGCTATCACACTACCAGAAGTTTTTCATGATTTTGACACAGCAATGCCAGAATTGAAGTGAGTACTTTATCATTTACTTTTTGACTGTTTTCTTTAAAGTTTTTCTTGGTTGCAATCTTTTTTTTTATATGGCACAGCTTCAGTTGGTTTACAGCTTCTGTCCTTTCTCAGCATTGTTGATTCTTAATAAAAGATATAAGAATAAATGCACAATTTTCAGTAGAAAAAATATGGTACCTACATTGTCTTGACAATAAGAATCCAATGCCTAAATTACATCACCATTAACTAAATATAATTTAGAAATTACTATGAAATTCAGTAATTATGTTTTTCTTTATTGTTAATGCCAGCAGCACTTACCAGTGATAGTGGTAAGGCCAAGGACTGCAAAGACAGTGGTCTAAGGTCTCCTCATATGGCACATACCTCTGATTTTGCGAGATTTTGTGTGTATGTATTTGTTTACAATGTATCATTGAAGAAAAAACATCATGAGGAAAACTGAATGCCTAAGATATTTTCTCAAAGGCTTGTGAAGTCTGGCATACCACACTGGGCTTAATCCCTCTCAGCATGTGTGAAGTGGAGAACATGTGCCTAATAATGGAACAGAAAATGCCAGCAGACATGATTCAGACCATTTTTTTGATAGTGGTAAATGATTCTTATTGAGCAACAATGACAGAAAGACAGCCAATGTTGCCTTTCTGTGAATATGCTTTTTTGAACTAATGCATAGTTTTGGTGAATCTTTTAGTCAAATATATCTGGGATAGTTATAGCAGACCATATCCTTATCAAACAAACAATTTTTCAGGAAGAGAATTTATCATGGCATAAATAATTTATAACTAGTATTTAGATTTTTTATGGGACAAATCAAAAGCTAATCTGGCCTATGTCCAGCAGTGGACGATGAAAGGTTGATGGATGGATGGATGGATGGGACAAATCATTCTATGGGAGACATCTCAATCTTGTCAAAAATCCATGAGTTCTTTTAACTTCTCAGTGAGGTGGACATTGAGGCCCAGTTTTCTCTGAACCAGTCAAGGGCTGAAGAGATCACAATGCGAGAGGACTATGGATCTTTAAACCTCGTCACACATGACGATGGATTTGGGGATATGGGTTTTGATACTGATAACCCAGATATTATGCGTGAAGCTATTGGAACGGGGGGTGGGTTAGAACAGGTGAGATATACGTACATAAACTCAAATTCCCAAGACTGAATGTTAAGACAATTTTTTCCTTCTTCTTCTTCTTGGTCTATGGCTTTGCGACTTGTTGTCACAACTCCGCCAGAGTCCGTGGTGGTAGTGTCGTAAACGGGGTAATTATAGCAGTTCCTTTCTTTTTGTTCTAAAAACAAATGAAAATTAATTCCATTCCTTATTAACTGATAAAGAACTTTTCAGAATAAGTCTATGAGTTCTTATTTCAAAAATTTTTTAAGTGAAAATTGTTTCTACTTTTCTTTTTTATTGAAATAAATGATTGAACTCCTTTCAAATTAGTTTTTATCATTAAAAATACAAACTACTGCCAGAAAGAGACTTACATCTTATTGTTTTTGTCTACTCAATGCACTTAAATATTCTTGATGATATGATTTGATGAGACATGCACATAATATGTTTAGCCTGATAAAGAGGTCTTTAAAGTCCACACTGACAAAGTTGCGTGCCGAAGCTAGTTATTTATAAATATCATACTTTATTACAGAGCAATCTACTATTTGCGGACGGTTCTTCCTTAGAACTGGGAGGAAAGGAGCCTGTAGGTAATTTGGGTGAAGTGGAAGCGCTAGGTGCGGTGTCCCGGCGTATGGAACCTGCACCCACACATATGGACGATGGCTTCGGCGGCAATATCGCTGAAGTACCGGATTTTGGACGTAAGTTAATTGGCATTTGCTTAATGGTTTTAAAGTAAAGATTTTATGAAAGTGTCTGTATGGCAATAAAGTAGAAATACCTACATTTTCTTATATGTTTCTATCTTTCTTACCTAGGATATAAAGCAATAATCCATTGTGTATTTGTATATTGGAATTTTACAAAGAACTATCTAAGTTATATACTATATAAGTTAGGTTTTAGGTTATATCTCAGATTCCTAATATAGTAACTCGATAAAATGTATACCAGTTCATAAGTCTAATCAAGAGGTATCAAATAAAAATGTTGCATCAAAATCTGTTCAGGAGTTTTTGCGTGATGTGCGAACAAACAAACATTGTTACAGACATAGCTCTGTTAAACAGTTATACATGTTAGGGTTCAATTTAATTTGTGCTCTTTATTGTAATGGTGTGCCTGGGTCGTAAAATAGGGCTAAGGGAATATCCAAAAAATTTGAATTATGTAAAGTATGCATTATACTATGGATTTTTACTTTAATCCAGTCCATTAGAGTTATAAAGAATGCAAGTTTAAAAAAAATCTAAACATAGCGTTATATGGCTCTTTAAAAAAATCTATGTTATGCCCTTAGATTTATAATATGTCTAGATGGAGTGTCACTCTTATAAACGTCATAAAAACAGGCGGGGATTATTATGCTAGTGTGCTTGACACTTATCATTATTTTGAAATAAAACTTCGTTTACGGAATCTATTGCGTTTACTTGATTTTTATACTATCCCGACGTTTCGAATACTTTACAGCATTCATGATCACGGGTGGACTTAGATGGTAGATGTCCAAAGCTGATATGTTGTTTCAACAGTTTCATCCACCCACAGTAATATGATTTTACAAATTTTTGGTTTATTTATATCAACCCACATAATATTCGTTTAGAAACACAATTAAAAATATCTACTCTAAGATTTATGCTTACAATGTATGAGATTTTAAGCTAGTGTAATAAAATTAGTATAATACTACTTTAAGTTTTAAAATTTTTGTTTATATTTTGGCTTAAAAATACTACCACAAACTACTACTAATTTTTAAGTAATCAAAAAACTATTATTAAGAAGACAATATTGATTATTAGTTTCTATAATTAAATATATTGATTTTAATAGAAGCTAACACTAAAAAGCTACCACCGGATCGGAACGCGGCCTGACTGAGAAAGATCCGGCCAGAAAACTCAGTAGGCAACAACTTGTTATGGATTATTAAATTTATGCGGAAATACTAACTAATCACTACTGTGGGTTTTATATACACAATAAGCGCTAACTGTGTCTTGCAATCTTGTGGTGTGCCTTCTTGTATTATGTTTGGTGAGGCCTATCACAGGATTCCAGCTTGATGGTAAGACCCAGCCGTCTTCTCTATCGAAATTGGGATGTTTCTTAATTTCAATAGCCTCACGTATCATTCTAGGACGATATCGATGTTCTTTTGCGAGGATTTGAAGTTTGTCAAACCTGATGTAATGGCGGGTGTGGTCCTGTGTGTGCTCACAAATTGCAGACTTTGTATAGCGACAGTGCTTCACATCAGCTATGTGTTCTTTGATCCGAGTTCTTATGGATCTCTTTGTTTGCCCAATGTAGGAGATCATTATGCTTGTGCAATCTGTGTTAGTGCATGCGTAATGCTACCAGTTACAGTGGCAGTTCTATTAAATTATGGGAGAAATTATAGATTCAATTACATTCTTATACTACAAAAAGTTATGTAGGTATATAGTCAATTATTTATTAGTCTCTCATATTGTAAATTTTCTTCTGAATAAACAAAAATAATTATTCCTGATCTACTGTTTCGACATAAAAATTTAACGACTATATTTGGCGACTGTATAATAATAAATTGTGACTATAATATTTTCATCTTGTTAAGCGAGTTCCTACAGGATACACCTCCAGGTCACCTCATGATGAGATCTTATAATTATATCATATGAAAATATACTTATATCATATAAATAAAAATATATATTTATAATCGTAACTATTATGAAGCTGTAACAGATGTGTCCGTAAAATCAAGATATTTAAGAAAAAAATTACTGAACACAAAATATTTCACGCCTCATAAGCGAAGCGTTGAGGTGTGTACTACTCTCGTTTCATGGAGAACAACTGATTTTTGTAAAATCAGTCGACACTAAAACCAGCGCTACGCTATACCTTATTTCGTGAGAATTACTTGAACTATTTCTATCGACCAATATAGAAGTACTTCTTAAAATTAGCGCTAGATGGCGTATAAGACATGAAAACCACGAAATAAGCGCTATCTATGTGATTTATTGAAAACTACTTAGTAAGACCAATACATTATTAGTTACTTATCAAATACTCAATTTTATTGTGAAAATGAAGATTATGGCGCGTACTTTTTGATTTTTATCTGCTATCGTATTCAGACTTCTACACTCATTATCACTACAACACAAACTACACGTCAACCGTTGCTATGGTAGCCATTGATGTGGTTATTAAAGTACAATAACATCATGCTAAAAGTTGGTTCTTAACAAAATAATTTTAATTATGTTTACGAGATTTGGATTTTCCAAAGTATTTAAAAATTTCTGTCTGTTTATTCGCTCGTCACGCAAAAACTACTGAATGGGTTTAAAGTCAAAACCCATTCTCTAATGAGAATATAAGCCCATGATATTGATAAATTTAAAAATGAAAACAGTCTTCATCTTAAAAATAAATAATATTACAAATGATATATTTTTGTTCCTGGATACAACCGTGTCAAGTTACGTCACGATTGACACTAGTGATACACGGGCTTGTTTTCCGCAACTTGACGTCAGCGATTGACACTAACAGAATAGGGATGAAAAGTTCACCCCTATTATTTTTGACGCGTACACAACGCCGAGTGTCTATCTAGACATATTATTAATCTAAGGTTATGCCTAATAGCTAGTGTTTAATAAAGTAAAATTTATTTAAAGATGCGGGTGGTCTATTCGAGGGCGATCTCTTCGGAGAGGTGACGGGTGGAAGCAGTTCAGCTGCAGCATCTTCTGGCATGCCCGGTACTTCGGCACAGCCTCAGTCTCTACAGGTAAGCAGTACTAATAAAACTCTGTTTAGTTGATTGATTTTGAAATGAACAATCAAGAAATGTTAATTATACTGACTTTACGTTATTATTAGAAGTATACGAAATATTGCCAATGAGTTATAAATTGCTCTTTTTATGTGGTATGTAATACATGAACTAAAAATATGGGTGTATGACGGTAGGCTGAGATCGAGGCAGCGGGCGGCAGTGAAGCTGATGCCGGCGGGGACATGGCGGCGGCAGATGCACCCGACTCCGACGATGACATGGGGGACCACTACGACGCAGGCAACTCCCCACAGCACAGGTAACGTGCGTCATGAATTTTGCTTTAAACGACAATACGAATCTTAACAAGTAGAATTCCTTATGTCTGATCATCTGTCTGTTCAGCATTTTACTGCAATTGAATCTGTCATTTTACTATAATGGGCGTAATGATAAAAATGTAGGATAAATAAAAAATAATTCAACAAGAAAGTATACAGCAGAATAATAGTTATAATGTCTATGGTCTATGTCTTCTATGTGATAAAATATCTTCTTACAAAATGCTTTATGGGGTCGTTCAAGTATTACGTAAGAAACAAAGTGGGTTCCCACCCACTTTGTTTCTTACGTAATCTTCTCGTGGCCTTTGCATTTTTGATGATATGAGTGTAGGAGCATTGTTTGTATTGCGAATAATTACAATACTGCTTACATAAAACTTACTGTTTTCACCAACCGGCTGCTGCATCGCTATGGGGCTGATGGTATTTCCTGTGCTTAGTATCAACCCGGAGCCAGAAAGCTGTCAGGGTAATGCATTAAGGCGACGATGATGTCCCTGGTCCAGTGCGGTGCGGCTGGGCAGGCGTGAAACTTTGTGTGATGTTGCAGCTGGGCAGGCGTGAGACTGTATGTGTGATGTTGCAGCTGGGCAGGCGTGAGACTGATGTGTGATGTTGCAGCTGGGCAGGCGTGAGACTGTATGTGTAATGTTGCAGCTGGGCAGGTGTGAGACTGTATGTGTGATGTTGCAGCTGGGCAGGCGAGAGACTGTATGTGTAATGTTGCAGCTAGGCAGGCGTGAGACTGTATGTGTGATGTTGCAGCTGGGCAGGCGTGAGACTGTATGTGTGATTTTGCAGCTGGTGGGCAGGCGTGAGACTGTATGTGCGATGTTGCAGCTGGTAGGCAGGCGTGAGACTGTGTGTGATGTTGCAGCTGGGCAGGCGTGAGACTGTATGTGTGATGTTGCAGCTGGGCAGGCGTGAGACTGTATGTGTGATGTTGCAGCTGGGCAGGCGTGAGACTGTATGTGTGATGTTGCAGCTGGGCAGGCGTGAGACTGTATGTGTGATGTTGCAGCTGGGCAGGCGTGAGACTGTATGTGTGATGTTGCAGCTGGGCAGGCGTGAGACTGTATGTGTGATGTTGCAGCTGGGCAGGCGTGAGACTGTATGTGTGATGTTGCAGCTGGGCAGGCGTGAGACTGTATGTGTGATGTTGCAGCTGGGCAGGCGTGAGACTGTATGTGTGATGTTGCAGCTGGGCAGGCGTGAGACTGTATGTGTGATGTTGCAGCTGGGCAGGCGTGACACTGTATGTGTGATGTTGCAGCTGGGCAGGCGTGAGATTGTATGTGTGATGTTGCAGCCGGGCAGGCGTGAGACTGTATGTATGATGTTGCAGCTGGGCAGGCGTGAGACTGTATGTGTGATGTTGCAGCTGGGCAGGCGTGAGACTGTATGTGTGATGTTGCAGCTGGGCAGGCGTGAGACTATGTGTGTTGTTGCAGCTGGGTAGGCGTGAGACTGTATGTGTGATGTTGAGCTGGGCAGGCGTGAGACTGTATGTGTGATGTTGCAGCTGGGCAGGCGTGAGACTGTATGTGTGATGTTGCAGCTGGGCAGGCGTGAGACTGTATGTGTGATGTTGCAGCTGGGCAGGCGTGAGACTGTATGTGTGATGTTGCAGCTGGGCAGGCGTGAGACTGTATGTGTGATGTTGCAGCTGGGCAGGCGTGACACTGTATGTGTGATGTTGCAGCTGGGCAGGCGTGAGACTGTATGTGTGATGTTGCAGCTGGGCAGGCGTGACACTGTATGTGTGATGTTGCAGCTGGGCAGGCGTGAGACTGTATGTGTGATGTTGCAGCTGGGCAGGCGTGAGACTGTATGTGTGATGTTGCAGCTGGGCAGGCGTGAGACTGTATGTGTGATGTTGCAGCTGGGCAGGCGTGAGACTGTATGTGTGATGTTGCAGCTGGGCAGGCGTGAGACTGTATGTGTGATGTTGCAGCTGGGCAGGCGTGAGACTGTATGTGTGATGTTGCAGCTGGGCAGGCGTGAGACTGTATGTGTGATGTTGCAGCTGGGCAGGCGTGAGACTGTATGTGTGATGTTGCAGCTGGGCAGGCGTGAGACTGTATGTGTGATGTTGCAGCTGGGCAGGCGTGAGACTGTATGTGTGATGTTGCAGCTGGGCAGGCGTGAGACTGTATGTGTGATGTTGCAGCTGGGCAGGCGTGAGACTGTATGTGTGATGTTGCAGCTGGGCAGGCGTGAGATTGTATGTGTGATGTTGCAGCTGGGCAGGCGTGAGACTGTATGTGTGATGTTGCAGCTGGGCAGGCGTGAGACTGTATGTGTGATGTTGCAGCTGGGCAGGCGTGAGACTGTATGTGTGATGTTGCAGCTGGGCAGGCGTGAGACTGTATGTGTGATGTTGCAGCTGGGCAGGCGTGAGACTGTATGTGTGATGTTGCAGCTGGGCAGGCGTGAGACTGTATGTGTGATGTTGCAGCTGGGCAGGCGTGAGACTGTATGTGTGATGTTGCAGCTGGGCAGGCGTGAGACTGTATGTGTGATGTTGCAGCTGGGCAGGCGTGAGACTGTATGTGTGATGTTGCAGCTGGGCAGGCGTGAGACTGTATGTGTGATGTTGCAGCTGGGCAGGCGTGAGACTGTATGTGTGATGTTGCAGCTGGGCAGGCGTGAGACTGTATGTGTGATGTTGCAGCTGGGCAGGCGTGAGACTGTATGTGTGATGTTGCAGCTGGGCAGGCGTGAGACTGTATGTGTGATATTGCAGCTGGGCAGGCGTGAGACTGTATGTGTGATGTTGCAGCTGGGCAGGCGTGAGACTGTATGTGTGATGTTGCAGCTGGGCAGGCGTGAGACTGTATGTGTGATGTTGCAGCTGGGCAGGCGTGAGACTGTATGTGTGATGTTGCAGCTGGGCAGGCGTGAGACTGTATGTGTGATGTTGCAGCTGGGCAGGCGTGAGACTATGTGTGATGTTGCAGCTGGGCAGGCGTGAGACTGTATGTGTGATGTTGCAGCTGGGCAGGCGTGAGACTGTATGTGTGATGTTGCAGCTGGGCAGGCGTGAGACTGTATGTGTGATGTTGCAGCTGGGCAGGCGTGAGACTGTATGTGTGATGTTGCAGCTGGGCAGGCGTGAGACTGTATGTGTGATGTTGCAGCTGGGCAGGCGTGAGACTGTATGTGTGATGTTGCAGCTGGGCAGGCGTGAGACTGTATGTGTGATGTTGCAGCTGGGCAGGCGTGAGACTGTATGTGTGATGTTGCAGCTGGGCAGGCGTGAGACTGTATGTGTGATGTTGCAGCTGGGCAGGCGTGAGACTGTATGTGTGATGTTGCAGCTGGGCAGGCGTGAGACTGTATGTGTGATGTTGCAGCTGGGCAGGCGTGAGACTGTATGTGTGATGTTGCAGCTGGGCAGGCGTGAGACTGTATGTGTGATGTTGCAGCTGGGCAGGCGTGAGACTGTATGTGTGATGTTGCAGCTGGGCAGGCGTGAGACTGTATGTGTGATGTTGCAGCTGGGCAGGCGTGAGACTGTATGTGTGATGTTGCAGCTGGGCAGGCGTGAGACTGTATGTGTGATGTTGCAGCTGGGCAGGCGTGAGACTGTATGTGTGATGTTGCAGCTGGGCAGGCGTGAGACTGTATGTGTGATGTTGCAGCTGGGCAGGCGTGAGACTGTATGTGTGATGTTGCAGCTGGGCAGGCGTGAGACTGTATGTGTGATGTTGCAGCTGGGCAGGCGTGAGACTGTATGTGTGATGTTGCAGCTGGGCAGGCGTGAGACTGTATGTGTGATGTTGCAGCTGGGCAGGCGTGAGACTGTATGTGTGATGTTGCAGCTGGGCAGGCGTGAGACTGTATGTGTGATGTTGCAGCTGGGCAGGCGTGAGACTGTATGTGTGATGTTGCAGCTGGGCAGGCGTGAGACTGTATGTGTGATGTTGCAGCTGGGCAGGTGTGAGACTGTATGTGTGATGTTGCAGCTGGGCCGCCTCGCCCGCGCCGGAGCCCGCGGCGCCGCCTCCTGCCTCAGCGCCGCCGTCGCCACTGCCACCGGTGCCTATGGTAAAATATTTATATTGTTTCCCACACATTTGATATTTCTATTGTTTTAAATGTATATGTATTTTTTAATAAATTACCGCTGCATGGTGAAGGAAAGAAATGTGACGCAACCTGCCAGAGATTTTCTCGCCTTGTTTAGTATGTCAACCGGCACTGGGTCAGCGTGGTAGCCTTTATCCCTCACTTTGAGAGAGGACCCGTAACCAACAGAGAGACAGTAAGAGTATTTAAAGTAACATAAACGGAAAGCGAAAAATGTGAAATCGAAAATAACAGTCACGAGCAGGATTTGAACCTGCATCTCCTGGATACCGTCCAAATGCTTTGCTAATTCAGCTATCGTGACAATTGCTCCTGACTGCTAATTTCGATAACACATTCATACTTAACGTCTTTGGGTGACGGCCTGTGTCGACGTGTTAAGCATGTAAAATGCTAAAAATATATATAAACAACGGGTCTTTTATCGCTTATAAATTAGGTGAAATTATTGACTACCTTTAGCCCGACGTTTCAACTGCATTGCAGCAGCCAGTTGTAACGAGACAACTGACAGTAATGGATTGTGAAAAAGAAAAACCATAGGCATTATAACTCACTTCTATTAAATATGCAGGAGGTAGAACAAGAGCCAGAGGCTCCCGGCCCGGTCGTGGCGCCGCCTGATGCGTCTCCAGCGGCAGACAACACAACGCTCATACACAACGACGAGGAGTCCTTCGCTCTTGCACCCGTCGACGCTACTGTGCTTAAAGGTACACCGTGTTTTCTATAAATTTAGTTCTCGTTCATCAACAGAATAGCTAATTTATGCAGTCAAGTAGTGCTCTGCCTAGTGGGGCCGGCTTTAGAATTGTCCCACCCCTCTCCACCCATGGGAGTCGTAAGAGCCGACTGAAGGAATACCTGGGAGAGTGGGCAGCAGCACTCCCTTCAAGTATTAACAACATCCACTGCGATCGCCAACCCGCCTGCCAAGCGGGGCGATTAGGGCACTATACCCCCAATTTGGGGAGGCCTATGTCCAGCAGTGGACGTCGAAAGGCTGATGGATGGATGGAAGTAGTGCTCTACCCAATAATATAATATGTGCGGTGAATGTGTATTATAATATACTGTGCCATGTCTGATTACTATCCTATGTGCCACAGCACAGTGAAAACCTAATACTCCTACAATGTGTTTTCAATAATACTTTATTTTTGCAGGTATAACAAAAACAAAACGCAAGCGCAAATTGATTGTAGACGAAGTAAAGAACATATCAGGCGAAGAAATGAAAAACCAACTTAGTAACACATCGGATATCGTCACAACATTGGATTTGGCGCCGCCGACCCGCCGACTGATGCACTGGAAGGAAACTGGCGGCGTGGAAAAACTGTTCACATTACCAGCTAGGCCTATCCCTTCTAGAGTTTTATTCAAGGTAAATAAATTTAATAGCTTTATTTTCCTATTTAAAGTCTGATCAAAGGTAAGTATGTAGCAAAATAGATGCAAACCCTTGTTATTATGTAAATGTGCTTACGTAAAATCATTTTGTATTAAAGATTTTTGAAAACGATTTTATTGTAATATCAAGCTGATCAGTTACTCACGGATATACGTACAGGAATAGTTTGTAGAGCCGTTTTAGGCCTCTTTATAGGTTTAAAGCTCTCGAGGTCAGAACAGTGTGAGTTCATAATGCACACATCTTTTTTTGGAGTTTCTCTTTGTTTTTCTGGTGTTGCTAGCGTCTATAGGCTTTGGTAACCGTTTACCATCAGGTAGACTTACTGCTTGATAGGCACCCTCGTAGTATAAAAAAAAATGCTGGCATGCTATATCATTACTCTGTGAAGAATAACAGACAACTGAATTGTGAGGAAACCATTACGTTTGAAACAGTTTTTCGATAGCTTGTAAAGTCTAGCACTGAGCTAAAAGCCTTATCGTGGAAAGTCTTAAATCTTAAGTGGTTTTCCGGACAGTAATTTAAAAATATTAATTGCAGTGACATGACTAGTGTATAGCACCGATGACGTGTAAACATTTGTGTTGTACAGAAATACCAGCGCAACATGACGCTCCGCAGCGAGGCGGAGGAGGGCGAGGCGGCCCGCTCGCCCGAGCCGCCAGAGGGCGCCCGGCGCGGGGGCCGCAAGCGTCGCCACGACGAGGTGACTCTCCTACACCTCACTCTACATTTAATCAGTTTGCCTGCACCAAGCTTCTACGATTTTCTTTAATACCACTTTAAACATCTGAAGTGTTTTATGGACCACTTCCAGTAAACGCTTGAACAGGCAAGTGATAATAGATATACGATTAAATAGTTTGTTTGTTATACTCTCTTGCTATAACTACTCAACCAATCGTCATGAAATTTTGAATATAATTTAGAACCCAGAACACTACATAACCCGGAAAAATTTATGACTCCTGTGGAATAGCAATTTTTACAAAGAGATCATTAGTGTGCCATAGAATATAGTATTTATATTCAGAGTTCCACGCAGACGAATTTGCAGGTAGAATCTAGTTTTTTAAAATCCAAATGAAATTCGATGATCTACTACATAACTAATCGACAAAATTTCAACAAAAATAATGTTATTGAAAACTATCGCCAAAATTTCAGACTATACAACCGCCAGAAACTCCAGCCCCGCCTCCGGCATTAGATATCGAGCCTTGCACACCTTTGGCACAGGAATATGAACCGTCTGTCGGTGAGTAACACCCTCTATGTATAATGCTTTCACCCACCATGTGCTATGGATATGGTTTCTATAAACATCTCTGCACGGTCACGCTTTGGTTTGGCTCATCACCATCATAGAAATCGCAAATTAGAGAATATACTTTGATAGTTACCAAAATGTAATTTCAGTGAAAAGGAAGAGTGTACTGTGAGTGAAAAATTAGAAATAAGTGCTATGCCACCTCTATTCCCTAGTTTATGATTTTTATGATAATACAAACTTCCTTGTCTTACAATGATCATTTATAGATTATTGATGATCCTCTTTCAAAATACACTGTAAGGAACGGCCTTGGTTGTTCAGAAAAAAGGCTTTTTTATAATCTTAAAAGCAAGATAAAACGCTATGAAATAATTAGCTTACTTTGCAAAATAACCATAAAAAATGTAATGCTTATATTGATTTATAATTAGTTTCATTTTTAAAATAGATCAATTGGTAACCTCCGTTTCAATATTGATTCTAGTACTCCTACTCATAGGGTGTTCCCTTCACAGAATCCGAAAAGTGTAGTTGATCTCACTGTGTGTACTCCATCCCTTGCACCAACTCTATCATGGTGTGTCTTGGAACACACTTATGGTAGTGATCACTTTCCCATTCATATTAACATCTGTGACAGATTTAAGCTTTATGAAATTTTATGTTGGTCCAATATCTAAAACAATATAGTTGATGTTGTCTCTAGAAGAGTCATTCAATTTAAAAATATTTCTCTAAAATTTCCTCTCTTATTTCATCATGAGAGTTGAATTTTTCTGTATTAAAATAGATCAGATGGTTAATCATCATAATATTATTTCATACTAATATTTCTGCTATAACTGTGTACATAGCCATCTAACCGCACATAAATTAACATAATTATGCTATGGTGCACGGTTAGAAACGGATCCAGCACCAGACAACGTTGGACATAAGACACCCCAGTCAGAATCAAGACTTGAAGTAGACCTGCCACAAACGCCTGGAACACCAGGTATATCTTATTGAAATTTAAAACATAAATTTTAGCTTTTAAGAGAACTTGAAATGTTATTCGTAGTTATAATACATGATTGTCGTAAAGATCAGATACGGGTGGTAGTCCTCGTTACGGCATATCAAGACAGCCACTTCATCATCATTGCTCTTCTAAATGTATAGGTGGAGGTTTATATTTTCAGTTCAAAATCTATGTTTGCAAACAATGGGAGAGGGATATCGCTTGGTGTGACTAAATGTGACAGGGGGGGGGTTGGTAAATTGTGTAAGATTTCGTGATGGAATGTCCAAGCCCTACTATACCTATAAGGTGGCTCGCGAAAATTATTATGATAAATGGGACGGGCTCCAAAAGAGCAGAAATTTGTGATGACGTCATTTATGGATGATGCCGCAGACAGAAGACAAGGAGAACGGTAACTACATACTATTAAGCGATAAAAAAAGCAACAGGTTTAAGAACAGCTTATTACTACAGTACCATGATTAACTTCTTATCAATTGAACTGAACAGGTGGTATGCTAAGTACCCTGGGCCCGCCGCTCACGCCGGGCGTGCTTGGACCTCTCACCCCAGGCACATTGCTGCAAGGAGGACTGACTCCAGCCGCACTACAACATGATTCTATGACGCCAGGTATCGTATAAAATAGCCCTTTAAATGTTTTATACTCATTATAATACAACTAATCGATCTCTGTATATAGGCATCATACTGATATAAATACTATTATTTTGGCCAACCGCTGCTGAGTTGCACCAGCTGTGGTCACAAACAAATAAATATATTAATTAATATGATGCGCACTTAGACCAGAGTTATAACGCTATTAAGTTTATATAAAGTATCAGTCCAGACTAAGAACAGTCATTTGTGGATCACACAAGGAGTTGTTCTGTATGGGAATTAAATCCACAACACTCGAGCGGAAGGTCGGTATCTAAACCACCCTGCAATCTGTGCAGTCAGTTAGTACTCCACCATGTGTAGTTATATTAGTTGGTGTGCCGGCAACTGTGCAACTATTATATGAATTTTGATTTATCCTTTCATATTGTTAGGAAATTTAAAGTTTGAATACTGATATAATACTCAAATCCATGACTCAGTACAGAATATCATTTGACGAACAATGAGTTATACAAGTATTTACACACGGTGGATGAAAAGGAATGGAGGCGGTATATTCTTTTGGGGTTAGAGGTCGTTTCTGTGTCTGAATGTTGCAGTTTTTTTGGTATCATTTAACACAGATTCTTAGACATGTTTTATGGTGAAAGACCACTAGGGAAAGCCAGCAGACGTGAATGATTTCCGATTTTTTAAATTTTGTTTTATGAATATCGTTTAATTTTCGGGCTCAGAAGAGCTCACAGTGAGTGCTGTGCTGCCACTATTTATAACATTTTTAATCGCTCAAATATTAAAGATGGTAATTCAGCTACTTATATTACAATCTATAGTTGAAACACACAACTTAATTACGAGTATCAGAGTTATATCGGCGAAGAACTTAGGCGATGGTATAATTTCTGTTCCATGACTACTAGGATATATATATATTTGTTCTTTATTGTGACAACAAACAGTAATTATAAAACAAATAGATATCTCTAATTACAAGTTATTTATTTGTGTAGTAAACAAACAGGATATTGAGTGCCAAAACTTAAACTTATTAAGGTAAAAGAAAGAGCTTCTAAGGTAGGGTGCTAATACATAAATATCTAAGGGTAAGGTCATCGCAAGTCGTTTTAATCAGTAAATGTTTTAGGTGGACTTGTTCACGGTGGAATGACGCCAGCCGGTCTGCAGCATGGGGAAGCTGGCGATTTGGGGCTTGCAACTGGTGGTATGACACCAGCCGGATTGCACCATGGTGGTGAGTTATTGGATTGTTATTTAAATATATATAGGCATATTATAATTTGTGAATAAGGAAAAAGAGTATTTTAGTACGAGCGGGAAACGAACCTGCGTCCCTTCCTTTCCGGGGAAGTGCTCTAATCCACTGAGCTATCGTACTATTTCTAGAAATACCGAATTTCCTCATCACATTTGTCTTAACGACCAACGCCATCTATCGGCAATGCATTTACATGCATTCATCCAATGTAGTAAGTTTAATTTTGCAATTAAAATTCATACTATTTGATGGTGTGATTTTTTTAAACATTTTGATCTATATGTTGACACTTGACATGCTCAGCTACTCTTAAAGTACAAGTTATAATTTGTGAATAAGGAAAAAGAGTATTTTAGTACGAGCGGGGTTTCCCGCTCATAAAAAGCTGAGCATGTCAAGTGCTAAAATATAGATCAAAATATATATATAGGCATTCTACTTAACTGGTTATCATTTATTATAATCAAGTCAACCTGAATATAATCCTTACTAATATTATAAATGGAAAAGCACGTTTGTTTGTTACGTTTTCACAAATTCAACTAAAAAACGATTTCATAAGGCATACAGGATGTTTCTTTATTAACTCTGGATATTGCTTGTGCATACTCAGCATCGAATAGGAAACACGTTGCAAATAAAATAATGCTTTTTGAGCACTTAGAATGTTTTACTTACAACAATAAAATAATAATATAAAATAAAATATCTGGGCGAAGCTGTACTATGCGCATGAATTCACGCGCGCCCATTACGTCGGTCGCAAAATAGGAACAAAATAATCTCAACGCTATTAAAACGGTCACTGTAAGCTGAAAGTTGTTTGTAAGTTCAATAAGTTGTCAGTCTGAAGTCTGAAAAATCCTACCAGTAGTTTGAAAAATCAGCTAATAATGTTCGCAAATTGTAGCATTATTTTTTAATAATTGCAAAATTGCTGATTGTAACCAATTTACTATCATCAGATCTATTGGGTAATACAAAGTCTGTGCCTGGCGATTGCCATTTACCATTGGATGGTACTGTATGTTGACTTTTCTGCTACCTGTAAAAACAAATTGAATAAATATGTTGTAAATAAATGTTATAATTTTCTTTGCAGGTATTACTCCAGGGCTACTAGAAAGTGGCATGACACCTGCTGGTCTTGTCCATGGAGGTCTTACACCCGCTGGACTGCATCACGGTGGTATGACCCCTGGTTAGTAAATACAGATACAATTTCTATGGTTTAGTTGGGGCTAGAATAAAGTTAATGGTCATTATATAGTCCTACTTGTATATTGTTATAAAAATACTTAAAATCGGCATAATTATACAAATGTAATTTTGTAGACTTAGACATCCCTCTTTATCCTCGACTTACTATCGATCTTCTCTACCTCCTATCCCTTTCCTAGAAATTAGCGGCGTGTGAGTGAGCGTTTGGTGTCGCTAGCGTGTATAGGCTACAGTAACACCCTCATAGTATATCAAAAAAAGATGCATGTGACTGCCTCTGTGGTGCAGTGGTAGTGTAAGCGACTGCTGATCATGAGGCTTGGATTCGATCTCTGGGTCGGGCAGTGTTATTGAGCTTTTTCGTAAAAAGAAAAATTCTCAGTAGCCCGGAGTTTGAGTAATGTGCCCGGTAGACAGCAATAGGCTCGCCCCCTATTACGTGGGACTTAAACATAGCTGGCGAATCGTGGTTGTGTAATACATCTCTGCTTACCCTTTCGGGGAACACAGGCGTGAAGCTATGTATGTATATTATAGATGAACATTTCCACATATAATTAAAAATAGGTACGTTTACGAAATATTTTTTGTCCGTGTGCTGACGGGCTAAGAATACAAGTGTCACCACCCTATTCTTTCCGCGGGTGTCGTATAAGGCGACTAAGAGAAGTAAGCAATTATCATCCATTGTATTACTGGTGGTAGGGCTGGGTACTAAGTGAGTGCTCACTTGTTATCGCGCCCGAATGGGTCGGTACCACCGTCTTCTGTGTGACCGGCCATGAAGCACGTCAGTGTGTTTTGGCTATAGCAGAAGATAGCCGTTTATTCTTTCACATCTTAGAAATGAATTGGTGCGCAGCGGTTTGACTATACTCTCGGTATAGTCGAGTCCATGAGCGACGGTTACCACATACCATCAGGTGGGCCGTGGCTCGTCTGCCATGATAAATATGTTACGTTTGCATGATTTTCAACTATCCCGACGTTACGAATATCTATTCAGTCCATCCGTGACCATGAATACCATATAGGCGTTAAGAAAGTAAGGTCGGAATAGTAGAAAATCAAATTCTTAATTTTCGTAATGTGTAATATTCGCGTAAATATCAGAAAGTATCATTAATGTGACTTAGATATGGCTGTAATTGCGATTGGATCATATTTCTAAGTGCTTATATATTAGGTTTGAGACAAAGCATTTCAGAAAAGTATTAGGGTTAATACATGAACCAGCATCTGTGTCATATAAAAGTTATCTTATTAAACACAAAGTGAAAAATGTGAAATCGAAAATAACAGTCAGGAGCAGGATTTGAACCTGCATCTTCTGGATACCGTCCAGATGCTTTACCAATTCAGCCATCCTGACAATTGCTCCTGACTGCTAATTTCGATAACACATCATACTTAACGTCTTTGGGTGACGCCTGCGCCATCTATCGGCAGTATTTTCATACATTATACCGACCAGGTAAACTTAATTTTACAATTAAGATTTTACCTAATAATGACGCAAACCCTTTAAATATTTAGATATTTTTATATATATTTTTAGCATTTGACATGACGTTGACGTCATTATTAGGTTAAATCTTAATTGTAAAATTAAGTTTACCTGGTCGGTATAATGTATGAAAATACTGCCGACAGATGGCGCAGGCGTCACCCAAAGACGTTAAGTATGATGTGTTATCGAAATTAGCAGTCAGGAGCAATTGTCAGGATGGCTGAATTGGTAAAGCATCTGGACGGTATCCAGAAGATGCAGGTTCAAATCCTGCTCCGGACTGTTATTTTCGATTTCACATTTTTCACTTTGTGTTTAATGTATAGTGCTAAGCATGTCAAATGCTAAAAATATATATAAAAATATCTAAATATTTAAAGGGTTTGCGTCATTATTAGGTAAAATCTTAATTGTAAAATTAAGTTTACCTCGTCGGTATAATGTATGAAAATACTGCCGACAGATGGCGCAGGCGTCACCCAAAGACGTTAAGTATGATGTGTTATCGAAATTAGCAGTCAGGAGCAATTGTCAGGATGGCTGAATTGGTAAAGCATCTGGACGGTATCCAGAAGATGCAGGTTCAAATCCTGCTCCTGACTGTTATTTTCGATTTCACATTTTTCACTTTGTGTTTAATGTATAGTGCTAAGCATGTCAAATGCTAAAAATATATATAAAAATATCTAAATATAAAAGTTATCTGATTAATTTACACCACACCAGGCAGCTGTTAGCACAAAGATAAATATTTATATGTAATTACTGATTATAATTCTAGGTGGCCTAGATCATGGCGGTGGTATGACACCGTCAGGGTTACAGCACGGTGGTATGACACCAGTAGGCTTACAACATGGAGGTATGACCCCAGCTGGTCTGCAGCACGGTGGTATGACGCCAAGGGGGCTCCAACACGGTGGTATGACGCCGTCAGGGTTACAGCATGGTGGAATGACGCCTTCAGGTAATTAAACTGTTGTACTTTTACATATATTTACTGTGTGATGCCTAATACATAATTATTTTCTTTAATATGTTGTTTGTATATAGACACACAACTCGGTTATAGCTCTAACTATTACTAGTTTTGTGTCGAGTAATATTTGATTACCTGGAAAATAATTTTAAAACTTGACACTTGTCTGCCCTAGTTAGCGGCTATGCGTACGTTCGATACATACTAACACTTTTAGGCGACTGGATATAGCAGTTCAATTTTCTCCTATTCCGGAGAATCCATCCATCCATCCATCAGCCTTTCAACGTCCACTGTTGATTGTTAATACTCGAGGAAGTGCTGCTGCCCTCTCCCCTCAGTCGGCTCTTACGACTCCCGTGGGTAGAGAGGCGTGGGACAATTCTAAAGCCGGCCCCACATGGCCAATACTCATACTCAAATAATCTCTATTATGTTATATATCATGTAACATTGGGACTCGGGTGTGTAGTTGTGGTTGTGCCCACATCCAATCTAGAGGAATACCTAAGCCTGTTTAGAAAGATAATAACGTATAATCTTGGTGTTGCAGGTGCACAACACGGTGCTATCTTACAGCACGGGTTGGAACAGCTGCCCATGATGCCGCAGCTGATGGGGGAGGGCGCGGACGTGTCGGGACTACTGCGGGCTGCGCCGACTGCGGCCCGGGCCGCGCCCGAACGTGCCTCGCGGGACCTGCCCCACACCGTGCCCATGGAGCCTCTATTGCACGGACTAGACGACCCCTCCCACTATCAGGTACACATATCCTTTACACAAGGGAATCCTCCGGATACAGCCCAGCGGGTAGCCGGAAATGTTATGCCAGTATCCCGATGCGGATGTATACCGTGTACCTGCTAACAACCCAAAGGTTTTCCCTAAGAGAAATGTCGTCGAGAATGTTTAAATGTATTGAATAGACAAAACTAATAAGAAGTAACTCTGACGCTGAACAAAATGCTGTATTGTAGCTAATTTTCTAGCGGAATATAAAATGTAAATACAATAATAATATTGTTGAAAATGATTGAGAATGTGTTTGGATCAAATTGCACCTAAAGAAAAAATAATCCCAAAACAGAAATTAGCGCTTTTGAAAAGACACTCTTCTAATTTAAATATTGTATGTCTTCACTGAAAGTGTCAGGCAACGTTAGAGGTAACAGTTTGCTTATAAAGTCTTGCCTACTAAAATCTCTTGAAGGACTATAAAGATCGCACTAACACTAGGTCGAGATGGTAGGCAGAGATTAGCGTGTGTACAATACTACAACTTAATTTAATAAAGTTCATAACTTTGTAATATTAAGTTGTTAGTACATAACATGGTGACTTGGCTTCAATTCATATTGTCATTTTGCTTTCAGAATGGTTTACAAATGACAAATCTAGGATACGACGACCAACATGGCCATCACAGTCCAGCACACGATTACGATTTACCTTTAACGCCAGACAATGTATGTATCTTATTGCTTTTAAATTTTATAGTTCGGTATATCGTTATATTTGCGTGTGTGACATAATAAGACATACACAGTAAAAATCCTGCTACATCTTCTACAGCAGTCTAGTACTAATATTGGGACCTAAGTATGTAAAAAAAAAAAAACTATATGGTTGTCTGAAAAGTCGGTTTACGGACGATAATTTTACGTGATAACTTCATGTTTTCTGAGAGTTTCTCAAACAATGCATCGATCGCCATACATTTTCGGAACGTGAAACTTTTTCGTGCGTGCAGATAAGACGTTATCACGTCAAAAAAAGAACAAAGCTTATCTGGTTAACAGTGTATTATTTTGCAGAAAGAGAAGTTTTTTCAATTACTACTATTTGTACTTGTGTTATAAAAAGGAAAGCTTTGTAACTGATACATCGAAACTACTGTACCTATTTTCATAATTCTTTCAGCATTAAAATCAAACATAGCGTGTTAATTTATAGCTTGACCTACGGAGACAGAGCAGTGGCGTGAATGCGTGTGATAAAAATAATATAATAATTATGGAAATGTATTAGGGGGAGGAAGGTGAGCGTGAAGCTGGCGAAACTGATGAACAATTTGAAGAGCGAGTGCTGAATCGTAGAGCTGCCCAATTATTTGCCGTTATGAAACCCAAGTTGGCAGCAGGGTTACAACTCTCATTTACAGATCTTACGCCCAGACACAATAACAGAAAACAAGTCAGTATAACAAATTGTACTATTTTATACCTACCCATTGCAATATCTGTAATCCGCTTGAAAAGGTTGTCATTTTAGTGGCTTTTAAAATATGCCCCTTAATTTATATAATATCAAATTACTGATCGATATCGTCATTTCAAAGATTGTCTTAAAATAGTTTTATGGAATTAGAAAATATAACATCCATTATTATATTACAGGATTGTGATAATTATATTGTTGCAGTTACTGAATTGCTTTAGTTTAAAATTAGTGTGTGTTTCTCTAGCACATAATTTATCTTTACTCAAAAATAACTATCCTACAGGCACGCACCATCCACTTTCTTGGGATAAAAGTAGCCTATTGCCTTTTATGGCTCTGGCTCCAGGCTAGAAGTATGCAAAGGAAGCGGGCGAATCTGGGCCTAAAAGTTACACAAATGAAAAGTTCATCAATATTTCTTTCTATATATTTTTTGTTGTCAATTGCGAAATATTCAATCGTAAAAATATGGGATAAAATATAAAATGCTAATTAAAACGATTAATGATTTCCTTCATTTCCAGTTTTATAATGTTGCCAAATGAATATTTAGATATTTTATATATATTTTTAGCATTTGACATGCTTAGCACTATGCATTAAACGCTTTGTGTTGCCAAATGAAATAAGTTAATCGATTTGTCGAATAACATTTTTAAAATGATTTTATATTTTTTATAGTGATACACTTATTTTAGTATATAAAGAAGTTCGGAACATACTTTACTTTAAAAGTACATAATAGTAGCTTAATTGGCAATTTGATTTAAGTTTAAAAGCTGTAAAACATTGATCTCAAAATCGATCAGAAAAATCGATAATCCCATTTTTTTAAACAGGCAACAAAGTGAATAATGTCAAATTGTCATATCAGACTTCAAGTCATTCACTTCGTTTAGCTTGACCTTGCACTAGTGGATAATTCTGTTGATCAGAATTTTCGTGCGAGTTGAAAATGAAAACGCGAAAAAGATTCTGACGGTTATTGCTTTGACATGCACTTCTCTACGGACTTTGATATTGCCTACTTACCTGACAGCCTGATCTACCGGATTTCGAATTTATTTATTCATACTGTTTTAATACCTACTAGGTAGGTAACCTACCTCTTCCTTTATTTTTAATAACTCGGGTGTTATTATTAAGTACAATGCAGTTGTTTGGTATCCTGTGTGTATAAAAAGTACAGTGTGAGAGTTTATTGTGATGAAAATGACGTTGTTTATGTGCCTAAAGATATATATTTTTAAGACCTATATTTCTTTTTTGCAATATTATATTCATAACTACTAAATCAATAATCGTGAAATTATTTTTCGTTTTTTGTTCTTGAAAAATTGATTGGTTCCCGTACAATAGCTATTTTAAAATTTAATTTGCCCCGTAGTGTGATGTATTTATATTGGGAAGTCTACAAAGACGGAGTCGGGGGTAAAATCTAGTTTATAATATAGTAATTTGTTAATTCTTGTAATATTAGACTTTTATTAAAAAACATATAATACTAGGATATAGTTATAATTTAACAATTGAATTTTGTTGCAGGTAGCGCAAAAGTTCTACAGTTTACTTGTACTCAAAAAGCATCAAGTCCTAAAAATAGAACAACAAGAAACATACGGGCTAATAACCATTTTTAAGGGTAGTCAGTTTGAAACTGAAACAATTTAATTACAGCTTTTACTATACATTATTTATAACAAAGTGTAATATAAACAAAATATCAAGATTAATTCATAAAAAAATTTTATGAGGATGTTTAGTTGCAAAGTTGTGGACATCACGAGGTAACGCGTTGAGCCAAAAATATTGTGTAAGGTGAAACACGTGAAGTGAATTCATGAAAGCTTTTTATTTTTTAAATATTGGACCAAATACTGTTACGAGTGATGATCTCACAAAAAATCTAATTAAAGCTGATTCATGTGAAACCATAGTAGCTCTCATGAATTCGATTTGCTTGTGATGAACAGTTTCTATTTGGATAATTATGTTGATAGACTTGTGTAGAAATGCCTTATATTGTGTTGCAGTAGGATAAGTCAAATTATTGTAAAGATGTTTTACAACCATTGTTTAATAGTCAATCATAGAAAAAATGTATTTGCAATGTTGTTATTATCTCTGATTTCCGTGTTGTGTAAGTGTGCTGCGGTTACAAAGATTGTTGTTTATTTTAAGTTGTAGCTCTCAAGGAAGTGTAGACAAATTGAGTACTGTGGTCTTTTTAATTGAAATAAGGTGTGATTGTGTGACTAAACAGATTATGTAATATTAAAACATTGACTGTCCTAGCAATTTTGGGTAGACCAGCTGGTATGTCCAGCAGAATTTTAACTATTTATAATTGACATTAGTTTTTTTATCTTTCAGAGTTCCTTGAGCGTAAAAAAATTCACAAAACATGAAGTTTGAATGGGCAACTGAATTAGATTAGTACAGGGATGGAACATCGTAGATCCCAAATTCATTATTATTTAATGCATGGACAGTCAGTGATAAAGTAGTAGAAAGTGTGCATGTGAGAAAATTATGTTGGAAATAATATTTTGTGCAATTTAACACTGCACTTTTGTGTTATGTCAAAATTTTTTTTACATTTCTTTGGGATCCTTTATTGTACTGTATTATTCCAAGGCAAAGTGAATGCATTCTACTTCCATTGGTTTGGATTCATTTTGATACAAATACACAAATATTTTGTAGTTTCTTTTTCTTGATACCATTCATCATGGATGTTTTATGTTATCAGTTCTGGCTAATATCAGAAGACTTGGCGGTAAAGACAAATATTTTTTCAGAAAAACAGCAATTTTATTTGTATAATTGTTTAGTTGTAATTACTAAACTGAAAGGTGTTTGCAGTAGCTAACCGCTTTTTCAAAGTACTTCCATATCTACCTACTCCAGGGCTTTCGACGTTACGACCTGTATATAATTAATTCATATTAGATTTTATTATTACACCGGCATTAACTCACGTATAGGATCGATTACGTCGACCCTGGTTTCGAGCATAGCCGATGCTCATCATCAGAACGAGTGCGTAGCGGCTTCTGCGAGCTTACGGCGTGCACTAAACGTAGTGGCGTGCACTGCGGAGCGCCTTGCTCGACGCGACAGCGGTGGGATGCTACTCGCTGGTGGACCGTGCCTGGCAACGACGTTTTTTTTTAAATTGCTAATGATGGCAGACGAGCCAAGGGCCACCTGATGGTAAGTGGTAATCGTCGCTCAGGACTCAACTATACGGAGTATTATCAAGCCGTTGCGCACCATTTCATTTCTCAGATATGGAATGAAAGAATTAACGGCATCTTCTGCTACAGCCAAAATACATTGACGTGCTTTATGACCGGTCATACAGAAGCGGTTCCTATATTCAACGAATCGTCATTGTATGACAGCTACCAGAAGTTTTCAAGATACCGATACCGAGGCTTCACAGGTGTTTCACAACATTATTATCATGTCTAGCAGTAACGAAGAACTGTCAGTTAAGTAGGGGAAATACATACAAAATGACATAGACGGACAAAATGACACAGGCATGATATTTCAAATTCTACCGCTTCTAGCCCGGCACGGACAACTGCATCACGTGACCTTACCGACTTATACCAACCTGTCAAAACTTGATCTCGTTCTAGTCTTTCGTTTGGCTGTCATGGACGACGACAAATATTAGCAAATTATGAGTTTTTTTTCATTGCAGGGATTTTTATGTTTTAACGTTATATTTTTCACGGTTTTACTTTGTGTGTATATTTTGCACTCTTTTAAGTATTTATTCTTACATTTGAATATAATTTTCTTTAAATAATATTTATTTTGCATATATTGTTGAATTTTGATTTTTTATAATACTATATGGACAAAATTACATATATACGTAATGGAAATAATGACATATATACGTAATGGACATAATGACATAGGTATGTCGTTTCGTCCATAAGAGCTCAATGAGCTAGTTATGTAGATACCCACTACTTACTGTTCTTTAGCAGTTCCAGTTAATGTCATTTCTACAGTTCCCAGTGGTAAATTTGTAAGTGAACTGAACAGGGTAAACGAAAGCCAAAGAAAGGAGCGACAAAATTTCTACTTACGTCATCGCCAAATATGGCAGAATATATTATTTTTAAACAAGAGACCGAAGCTGAAAAAACAACTCGTAAAAGAAGACAGGCAGTTACTAAATAATCTTTATATATTAATGATGATTCAGATGAAGATTGCCTTGATCAAGAAGACGAAGAAGACGATTTTGCCTGTATTTACTGCAACGATCTCTGCTCACGTTATAGCCCTTTTTTCTGTTAAGGCGGGAAAAACGTCCCTAACCACACACCCCGTCGTTTTCGGGGCAACGAACAGGGTAGTGTGAGGCCTTCACCCACTTATAAATAAGCCCGCCGTGTGCCGTCTCTCCGCCTTTGTTGGCGGGCCACTTGCCAAAGCGTACCAAAACAATTGTTTGCGAATTGTGCAATTAATTTTTGTTATTACTTATTTTATTCATGTTGATGGTTTGTATGTCATTTGGTCCATACGGCTCGTGTCCATACGGTATGGACAAAACGGATTTATCTTGATCTTCATTCAATACTAAATATTTTTGTAAATGTTGATTTTTCTGAGAAATCTTTTATGATTTCTTATAACCAATTAATATAAGCAGAGTTGTAAGAAAAAGATAAGTTCCTATTATGAATAATTTAAAAGTTATTGATAATTAATAAAACACTATGTCATTTTGGACGTACTACCCCTATACCGATGACCCTCTTTGTGTTTCATTAATACATCAATCGTTTCACAAGATGTTCAGAAAAAAAGGTGTTTTTAAAAAAATAAATGTTATATACAAAACTTTAATACAAATAATTAAATTATTGTTTATTGACAATTTAATAGTTTGGACACAATTTAGACATTATAACTTAATGCCTAGGTATATCTAAACGAAACGCTTACGCACTAAATACTACTGTCAACTTGAACAACAATCATAATTATGACACAAAAGCCATTAAAATAAGAAGAAGAAGATAATTATGACAACAACCATAATCACAGGATTCTCTTTTCTATAATCTATGGCCCTTATTTTATATAAGCTCATGGAAGTAAAATACTACGTACAACGTAGTATTTATTACTGATCGATTTTGGATTTTTTAACTTGTTCTAAGCGAGTGCTTAAATATAACCCTCCTAATGGTCAGTAAAATATAGATGATATTTAGCAGTATCGGTTCAAATGAGTAATGCATATAACCAGAAAATACTACTCCATGCATGAGCGGACTTAGGTGCTATATAACGTTAAAAGCTGCCCTGACGTAATGTACTGTCGCACTTTCGCAAGTACGCCAAGCTGCTTTTGGCTTAGATTCAATGAACCACCCGAATTTAAGGCTCGAGATTATCTTTAAACCCAACAACTAAAGGTGTAAAACAAATTTCTTTTGAATCAAAATTTTCCCGTTTAAGCCATATACCAGCACACGACTTCTCAAAACCGTCCGAAATTGACCGGTAAACATGTCATCTACGGTTAGTATATTTGACAACATAACTATCGGTTGCTTTTTTTTTATAGAAACACCATAAATAAATCTTCGTTTCCATAGATTGTTGTTACGGATCGTAACTGAAAACCCTCCCATCCGTTAGTCGCAGACTGTCAGTTAATTCACTTACGACTCGTATTTCATAGGAACAGATTTTACTTACGCCTGGTTGAATATTCTACCGATTGTAAGTAAAACGACCCGTTTTATTATTATAGGAAGCGGGCATAATAAGGTCGCGTTCCCTTTATCGGCTGGTAGCACCAAGGTCTGTTTTTGTGCAGTTTGTGTAGTGCTGAGAACTCTCCTTTCGTAAAGTTACATCTAGGTGGTTTCGACATGCGCAAGAGAGACGAGATGTTTTGTCTCACACATTCCGCTTTATTATGTAGGCTCTTATTACGTGCGATCGTATACTGGAGGAGACTGATTTCTGTGGGAATATTTTTCGGCGTGGGCGCATATTTTAACCGTCGAGAAGGAACATTGAGCGCATTAAAATTAACAACGGTCATACTTTGAATGCGGCGTATTACGTCTATAGTATATAATATCATTATCGTGAGGGTAGGTGTGACCCGATATGGCTATAACGGTAATTGATAGTTTTTTGCTGTGCCTTAATTCATACAAGAGAAATGAATTCAAAAAACAATTTGAACTATACAAAAATTGTAGATTCTAATATTCTACTTCCTACTAAGTAATATTACATATGTAAAAGTGTAGTTTGTTTGTTGCTTCTTGCGGTTCGCGTTCGTATGCGGTGGCGAAATGAAAAAAGCTTATCGACATTATCTTGGGTAATTTAGCAGACACGTGAATTACAAAATACGTATAAATAATGTGCTAGCCAAGAAAAGATGAGGACGGACGGTAAAAAATAACTATTTGTTAATAATACTCTATTTACGCAAATGTACACATTACACCATGATCATGGTTTTATCATTTAACGACGTATTCGAAGTCGGGGTAGTAGAAAATCAAGTATAGCTTCCGTAAACGTAGTTTCATTTATATATATTTTTAAACTTAACATGTAGCTATTTACTAGAACAGTGTGAATAAAATTATAGCTACGTGGGTTGCAGTTGGATAGGTTTTTCAAAAAATATTACCTATAAAATATATGATGAGAATTGTCACACAACTAGCTAAAGCTCGTTTTTTATAATCGTTCCACAGATATGTAGCTACCGCAGTGGTTTCCCAGATATTCTCTGCCGCAACGAATTCTTTAGTATAGGTACTGTGGACGTAAAGTTACTCAATCTATACTAATAAATGGAGAGCCGTTCTTTGTTTGGTTATATTGCGAAAACTACTGAACAGATCGAAATAATACATATAGGTACCATAAGATGCAGCGTGTTTCAGAGGTTTTAGTATACCCATATGTTTGTGATTACTTACCGGAACCTATATTTTTACGTGCGTGTGAACTGAGGGACCACCCTGGTATTTCGCAATATAAAAGTAGTATGATTTAGTAGAACACTTGAAACAATTGTAGAACAAATCTGGGAATTTATAAAAAGATATATTAAAAACTACAACCCTTAAAGTGTGGTCCCTCAGTCCACACAGACCATCAGCCAGATCTCGGAAAAGTATCTGAAAAAATAAGGTTTTATGATTACAGACATTTAGTAAAGAATTTGTAAAGATAATTACTGAATTATAGACCACAAAGAATAAAAGATAAAAAATATATAACGACTAAACTGTGGTCCCTCAATCCACACAAGAAAGATAAATATTTTAGTGAATATTACCAAATCAATAATAAATAATTTTCCTTATTCACAAATAATTTGTATTTAGATATTTTTATATATATTTTTAGCATTTGTACAACATCATATTTACACCATTGGTCCTAAAGTTCACGAAAAAGTACGTCCTCTCAACCCGGAGAAATACAAAATAGCCAAGGCAGAATTCGAAAGAATGATGCAGTTAGGCATTTGTAGACCTTTCAAAAGCCCTTGGGCTAACCCACTCGTATGTATTAAGAAAAAAGATGGTGAGATAAGACCTTGTGGTGACTATCGTCGGCTCAACGCACAAACAATCCCCGACCGTTACCCATTACCAAGGCTTCTCGGTTTTACATATATATTAAAAGGAAAAACTATATTTTCAAAAATTGATGTCCGGAAAGCCTATTGATACATTAAAACGATAAACCAGAAGAAAACTTGACTTTAATCAACTAAATAATTAGACATACATTATAATGTAAAATAAATTAAGACATTAAAATATTGACATTCAATCAAATACGTAAATAGTGTAAGTAGCCAGTAGCATAAACTAAGGAGTACATATCATTCACCCCCCCTTATACTTTTAACTACTCAAGACAATCATTTAAATGACGAGGATGTTGTCTTATCCTCCTAGAACTTCGTGGAAACCTTTGCTCAATTTCAACGTTGTTGTCGTGTTGAGTTTCTACATTACGATCTAAATTCTCTTCTTCAGGAATATCTTCAGTTGAAGAAAGAGGTAAGCCAGAAATAGACTGGGTGTCTAAAAAGTTATCCTCTGTAGAATCAGGAAGTGGCGCCAGTTGCCTGTTGGAAACTGTAGACTCTCGACCATCACTATGTCGTATAAAAGAAAAGGGTTGCTTTGTAGTAGCTCTACCTCTTCAACGTACGGGTCGCTTTTGTTACGTACGTTCTTCTTGCATAACACCGGCCCTGGCACTAACCACGAGGGTATTGAGTCTCCGTTTGCTGATCTTCTTGGATAGCGAAAAAGTATCATGGGGAGTAACATTTATAGACGTGCATAGAAGGGAACGTATTGAATGCAAAGCAATAGGTAGCACTTGCTCCCAATTATCAATAGGTAAATTTTTAGAGCGAAGAGCGAGTTGAATTGTTCTTCATAATGTACAATTCAGGCGTTCTACTTGGCCATTGCCACAAGGATTATAAGGCGTAGTCCGGCTAGAAGCAATACCAAGTGATCTTAGAAATTCGAGTAGTTCAGAGGACATAAATGCGGCCCCTCGATCACTGTGTATATATAATGGAGTACCAAAAGTAGAAAACAGATGTTGCAAGCATTTTATCACTGACGCTGAAGTCATATCTTTACAGGCATAAGCAAAAGGAAATCGACTGTATTCGTCTATAATGGTTAATACATATTTATTAGGTCCTGGTAGTGGCCCTTTAAAGTCCAAATTAAGTCGTTCAAAAGGTGCGATAGCTTTAATTAAGTGTCCTTTAGATTTACAATACCGAGGCTTTACTTCTGCACATGTTTTACAAGAAGCAGTCATTGCTTTTACCTCTTCTACCTAATATGGCAAATTCTTTGAACGGACCCAATGAACCATCCTAACGATTCCTGGGTGACAAAGATCATTACGTATTTCACGTAGTTTGTCTGTGTTCATGAAAGCACAAACGCGAGACAATGCGTCTGCAACAATGTTATCGGTCCCAGGACGATATACAATATCAAATTTGAAACACGATAATTAGAGACGCCACCGCTCTATTTTTTCGTTCTTTATTTTACTAGTATGCTTGCTATTAAACATAAACGCAACTGATCTTTGATCAGTGATTAAATTGAAATATCTGCCAATAAGGAAATGTCTCCACTTACGGATACTCTCGACGATTGCTGCCGCTTCCTTTTCAATTGATGATTGTCTGCGTTCAGACTCTGTGTGTTCTAGAAAAAAAGGCCGAGGCATCTGTTTCTACAGTAAATGTTTCTTTGTCATCAATTGCAGTAAGGGATGATTTTTGTATTTCTAATTTCACATTTTCAAAACTTGTTTTAGCATCATTTGACAGAGGAAATTTTATTTGTTTCAATAAGTGGGCGAATTTTGGTTGCAAAGTTATTAACCCATTTCGCATAGTGAGCGAATAAACCCAGTGCTCGTTTTAATTCTTGAACATTAGATGGTAAAGGCAAATCAATTAAAGGTTTAAGCCGATCGATATCGGGCTTAATATTCCCGTTAGATACAGTATAGCCAAGGAGATTGATACATGTTTGAGCAGACTGAAATTTTTCTTTATTTAGAGTTAGTTTATATTTAGTCACAGCATCCATGAATTTATTTAAATTTCTATCATGATCAGATTTATCTATTCCACAGACAGTTACATAATCTAAATATGCAAAAACACCTTCTAGATGCTCTTCTGTGATGATATATTGGAGAGTACGTTGAAATGCAGCAACGCCAAAAGGTATTCTCGTAAACTGGAAAAGTTTACCACAAACTTCGAATGCTGTATAAATTCTGTCCTTTAATTTTAATAGGTACTTGATGATAAGCACTTTTTAAATCAATTTGACTAAATACTTTATATTTTGCAATATTTGAAACTATTGAAGAAATACTCGGTAAGGGATATGCATCCAGATATGTAAATTTATTAATAGTTCGGGAGTAATCGATCACTAAACGCTTTCGGTGCATTCCTCCACCAGTTACTAGAACTTGTGCACGCCATGGTGAGATACTAGGCTCTATAAAGCCATCTGCTAAAAGCTTTTCTATTTCCTCTGTGATAAATTTGCTATCATTACAATTGTGACGTCGAGATTTTATTGCTATTGGTTTAATATTAGCTGATAAGTATGTGAATAGAGAAGCAGGAGGTACGTTTGCTTCTATGACATTACATAGTTCAAGCGGTTTCTTTTGACCTCCAAAAGTAAGTATAAGAGATTCGTGTTCATTTAGAATATCATGACCAACAATTAAATCGGCACAGAGATTATTTACAATCAGTAAACGCTTTTTATAAATATGATCACCTATTTGAATAGACGTAACACATACCTTCTACAAAAGACACTTGTGAAAGCGATGCCAGCGATATTGTGTGTTTGCATGGAAATTTTTTCAAACGGAGCATAGGGACTAAAGTTTTATTGATGAATGTTACCGAACTTCCTGTGTCGATAAGGGCATCAGCTCGTATACCGTTGATAGTTACAGTGATAGTGGCTTTTCGAAGACTAGATGGAGATGCTGCTCCAAGCTGAAAATCAGTGATTTCATTAGCATTTGCAGAATAATTTGTTTGCTTAGGATGTCGATAAGTACTACGGCAGACATTCGCAAAATGGCCTATTTTTAAACATATCTGGCAAGTAGCTTGTTAGCAGGACAACGTATTCTTGGATGGATATTTCCACCACAAAAAAAGCAACGTTTTCGCGATGTTGGTGATGACTGAGCTGCAGCAATATTTGTGGTTTCTTCCTCTTTAGCGGATTGAGTTATAGCGTTTGAATGAATAGGTGAGGGAAAGGAGCTCTCTGATATCTTAAGGGATCTATGTTCAGCTACTTCTAGAGACAAAGCTTGTTGTATAGTCTCCTCCAAAGTTAAATTTAAATTTTCTAAAAGCCGTTCTCTGGATTTTTGTAACGATATTCCCACAATGAAAGCGCTTCTTATAGCTTGTTCTTCATGTTCTCTAGCCGACACACTTTGGTAGCAGCAATCCTGTGCCAGGAATTTTAAAGCTCTTAAATAATCTGAGATAGATTCAGTGGGACCTTGTCTTCTTGTATAAAGTTGATGACGGGCAACTATTTCATTCTTCGGCTTTAAGTAAATTTTTATCGAGAGATTTTAGGGCCTCTTCGTATGTTTTGCAATCCCGTACATAGCAAAACACAGTTGATGACAAATAGTGAACTAGTAATTTTAATTTCGTAGATTCTGTAGTTGTAGACAAGCAATCTTCAGATAAGAAATTTGTAAATTTATACCGCCAATGTGTCCATTCAGCATCAGCAGCATTCGTATCTGGTTGTACATCGAATCGTTCCGGTCTCAAGAAGCAAGATATATATGAATTTTTCATATCAATATTTTGTTTTGATTCCGCAGCATTTGCTCGTGACATTTTAATTTAGTTGATTAAATTGATATATTAAAACGATAAACCGGAAGAAAACTTGGCTTTAATCAACGAAATAATTAGACATACATTATTATGTAAAATAAATTAAGGCATAAAATATTGAAATTCAATCAAATACGTAAATAGTGTAAGTAGCCAGTAGTATAAACTAAGGAGTACATATCACCTATCACAATATAACAATGGCTCCCGAGGACACTCCAAAGACTGCAGTCATAACTCCGTTCGGTTTATTCGAATTCACACGAATGAACTTTGGGTTACGTAACGCAGACAAGACTTTCAAAGATTTGTAAATAACGCATTAAAAAATCTAGATTTCGCATTTGCATATATAGATATTATTTTAGCCTCAGAATCAAAAGAAATGCACATAAATCACTTAAAAATCGTCTTAGAACGTTTAAATGATTACGGTTTAACAATCAACACAGATAAATGCGAATTCGGTAAATCAGAACTTAACTTCCTCGGTTATCACATCAGCTCAGAGGGAGTGAAACCAACTATCGAGAAAATACAACTTATACATGACTATCCGCAACCAAACACAATCGAGGAACTACGACGATTTCTCGGCATGATGAATTTCTACAGACAAAGTACACCAAAAGCTGCAGAAATTCAAGCCCCATTGAACGCGTACTTACCTACATAATTCTAAAAAGCGCGACAAAACTGTAATTACATGGACTGAAAGTGCGTTAAAAGCATTCGTAACACAGTCATGTTATCACACCCAGATCCATCCGCATCCTTAGTTTTAATGACGGATGCTTCTGGTAACAGCGTAGGTGCAGCCTTACATCAATTAGTCAACAAAAATGTTAAACCACCAGGATTTTTTTTTTTTAAATTCACTGACAATCAAGGTACAGCACTTACGATAGGGAACTACTAGCGATTTACATGTCAATTAAACATTTTCGCTATATGGTAGAAGGTAGACAACTCACAGTACTTACAGATCACAAACTAATTAACCTTCGCCTTATCAAAAAAGTCTCACCCTCAGATTCACCTAGGCGCTTGAGACAAATTTTGCGATATATAAACTAAATAGAGGGCGATGAAAACACAGTCGCCGATGCCTTATCCAGAATTAACGAGATTATACTTCCACCTTTAATTGATTATCAAAAACTCGCAGAACTACAAAATAACGAGAGGGCAGGGTCGTCAATTCGAATAAGCCCCCTGAGGCAGAATGTCATATTTCACGTGTCGACCGTATCGAGATCACTGTGATTGGTTGAGAAACCGACGCGTGATGTCACAATAATCCGTTGGCCAATCACGGTGATCGTACAAGCGAGACGATACGATCGACATGTGAGATATGAGATTCTGCCTAACCCCCCAGACCTTCCTCCTGAGGCAGAATGTGATATTTCACGTGTCGACCGTATCGAGATCACTGTGATTGGTTGAGAAACCGACGCGTGATGTCACAATAATCCGTTGGCCAATCACGGTGATCGTATAAGCGAGACGATACGATCGACATGTGAGATATGAGATTCTGCCTTACCCCCCTATTCAAACAACTTTTAAAAAACTAGGTATTGAACGTATCCGAACAACGGCATACAATCCAAAGGCGAACGGCTACATCGTACATTAAAAGCCGCAATTATGGCAAAATGCTCAAGTAATACGCGATGGACACACGAATTACCTCTAGTACTACTAGGTTTACGCACAGCGGTTAAGGTAGACCTAGGTTACAGTCCATGTCAATTTCTATACGGCAGTACTCTCAGACTAACGGGCGATCTATTTACTACAAAGCCTTACAACACATTAACGATCGTGACTACATAAAACATTTAACACTTGCGTTATCATCAGTGCCCAAGCTTTCACATAATAACAATAACAACATATTTGTTCATAAAGATTTAAACTCAAGTACCCATGTATTTGTGAGAGAATACGAAACACGGAGATCTCACGTACCACCTTACAAAGGGCCTTTCAAAGTAATCAGTTTCAAAAAATCCTAAGTTTTACACTTTAGACTGTAATGGCAAGCAAGTTACCGCGTCACTTGATCGTCTTAAACCAGCTTATTTATTAGATTTTGATAATGTGTTGGTCCCACGCCCAAATAGCACTACAAGTACTCAACCCGATGCCGTCACGAGCCCGAAGAATATTCCTTCACACACTTCAAGTTCACCTAAGCTACACACTTCAAATCTTTCGACGCCACCAGTCAGAACAAAATATGGTCGTGTCGTTAAGAAAACCGTGAGATTCAACTTATAAAGCTCCGGTTAATCACCGTGTATGAGTCACCACCCATTGGCACTCATTCATCGTCATACGTCAATGGGATATGAACGCTTACGCGATGTCATCACCCGCCGCAGTATCGTTGGCGTAGCAGCATCTAACCCCGTATATACTCTACGTGCACCACAAAAAAATCACAGCCGCGCTCTCGAGTCAAGAATTTCTAGCATAAATTATGAAACAATCGTAAACAAATCTCGTGTGACTAAAAAAATGTTAAGTTTTAGTGTTAAAAACGGTGCGTTTAAGTGTCTTATACAATCACATCTTTGTATACAGCTTAGCAAGTAGAACTTTAATCTTAGTTAGTTATAATTTTACTTTTGTATTCTTTTGGGTATTATAAATAAATATTTTATTGATCATTTAGTCTAAGGGGGGAGGTCTGTAGCGCGTAGGCACTTCAAATGCCAACTAGCTATAAGAGTTCTCATTCTTTTTATTAAGTCCATGGTTCTCAGTTAACGTAACTAAACCAAGCCCTTTTGTATAGTCCTTTTCAAATATTAAAACAGTCGGTCCTTGAGATTCCTACACCGCGTTTTATTTCTCTTTGCTAACCTTCTGATAAATCTCTCATTTATATCCACCAACGGTCACTTACCAACCAAGGTGGTGACTAACAAACTAACTATACACCAACACCAAAGCTGGTGTTAACAGCAAACTATTTTTATATTGCGAAATACCAATGCGGTCCCTCAGTTCACACGCACGTATATTACATGCCTAATCAACAGGCATGTAGATTTGAAATCGATTATTTAGTCATATAATCGATTTTTCAGATCGATTTTGAACCCTACATCGATTCAATGAATCGATCTATAAACCTACCGAATCGGAACGATCAACTCAAGGAACTAGCGAGATAATATTCCTAAACTAGCTGCGTTATATTTTTGTTGTTGTCGGGCGTAAAAGCAACTGGTAGTACTTGGTTGATAATTTGAACGCATCATAGACTCGTATAGTAAATTAGAGCTTCCAATGGTGGCGTTACTTGCGTTAAAAAAAATATTTTGCGTTAAACAAAGATCTTATAAATATTTTAAAACATAACGAGTAAATTAATACTTTCTAACATTTTCGTGAATTTTACACATTTTGAAATAAAACTACGTTTACGGAATCTATCGCGTTTACTTGATTTTTATACTATCCCGAAGTTTCGAATGTGTGGACGTAGATGGTAGACATCCAAAGCTGATAATTATGTTGTTTCAACGGCTTCATCTACCCACAGTTATATGATTTTACAAATTTTTTGGATTATTTATTTCAAGTTTTAAGTTTTATGCTAACAATATATGAGATTTTATGCTAGCATATTGAGATAGACATAACGATTTTATGCTAGCATAAAATCTCATAACACTACTGCTGAGCAAAAGATCCTGGGTTCGATCTCCACCTCTACCTATTCTTTCGAAGGAATATAGGCGTGATATTATGTTTATTAATTTAATAATACTTCTATCCAATTACTGGTAAATAGTCATCAATAATTTCCTGTATCTATATTATGCAATTAGTTAGGTATGTTTGAAATTGGCGCGATTAATCCAAAATCGATCTTTTAATGCTCGATTTAAACAAGAATCGATTCTAGTATGTTCGATTTGATTCGAATCGGAGATCGATATTTCTTAAAGTGAATCGACATGCCTATTGTTGATACATCTAATGATATATATATATATACCTATATAGGGAGGGTATAATCGATTACCAATCTGCATCGTCTAAGATTTATATAGGTTATAATGAAACTTTGCTGTAGTGATTTAGAAAAATTACAGTAGCTGTCATTTTGTTGCCTGTTAGGCAAATACCCATACAATAGCATAGCATGACGCCTGTATTGCCGAAGGGGTAGGTATTACACACCCGTGGTTCGTCAGCTATGTTGTAAGTCCCACGTAATAGGGGGAGAGCCTATCGTCGTTTACCGGGCAAGTTTCCAAACTCCGGTATTGAGAATTTTTATTATACCCATACAGATAGCAATATTCTTTTAATCGGTAAACTAGCCTTTGCCCGCGGCAGCCAAAAGCTAGTTTTTGGGTTATATCTACTAACGTGACCATAAGTCCTGCTTTGAGTGGGACAGTCCAGTTTCAGGCTGTCTGTCCCGTTGTCCCCAGCCAGAGAAAAATTGTCCCGTTTTTGCAAACAGACAAAACTTACTTATCATATCGCCATTTCCCTATCTAGGTAGGCAGAAAGAACAGTGCCAAAGGCTCTATTCCTGCATACATCTCTCGCTTCCTCAACATTTATAATTCTCTTTATAATACACGCTCGCCGGTTTCAGAGACTCCTGACACCACCTGCCTTCAATACAATCATGAACGATTTGGCATAGGTAAGTTAGTCTCTGTCACCACTGAAGGAATGTAACATGGTTCCGGTGGCCTGCCAATAAAGGCGGAGATACGGCACACGGCGGGTTTTTTGCCCCGAACGATGGGGTGTGCGGTTAGGTTGTTTTTCCCGCCTAAACAAAACAAAAGGTTAGTCTCGGCCCCCTGTACCTGCATGCTTCCATTTTCAAATAATAATAGGTATTAAGATAAATTATTTTTTGAATTAATTCCGGTGTCCCGCTCTGACATCAAAGATAAATGGTCACGTTAGTTATATCTCAGGTTCGCGGTATAGTAGCGGGGTAAAATGATATACCAGTTGTTAAGTCTAATCGAGAGGTATCAAAAAAAAAAGGCATCAAAATCCGTTCAGTAGGTTTTGCGTGATACGCGAACAAACAAACAGATAAAAATAAAAAATCTAAAAAAATTAGCGGTGTTTAGACGCCTATATATTACAGTAATTTTTCTCAAATATCTTTAATGTACCTACAGACAGCTATGTTACAGCTTTATAATAGTATAGAAAACGGATGTGTTTGGGATAGTTATCACTAAATTTCGTGAAAGAATATTATTTTTTTGGCAGTTAAATTAAAAAACCAGTCTGTTTTCGCAAAAAAATTTAAGGTTATGTGAAAAAAGTATAAATATAGATACAATTTTGCTATTTAACTTTTTTCGATTGATTTTGCCGGAAATCGTGATAAACCGTTTTCCACCCTTAAAATCTCAACACCACCCCTTTCCCGACCTCAAATCACCCGTAAATTATTCCTATTACTTTCGGAATATTGTCTTACTTTTGCAATGGGATCATCCTGTTCTAATTAAGGTTTCGGCACTGGCCTACTAATAACTCAACATCAGTCAGATTTGGATAGGTTATCGATTTTTATATAGGTATATGGACTACATTATACCCGCGAGTTCGCCCCCTTGACTCGAGAATGTATCACTTATTGTGACATCGACACTAAGCTTTTTATTATCAGTGTAGGTACCTACACACTATTTTGGTTGATATGTTTGTAGTTTTTAGTAAATATTTGAATTGTCAGAGAATACTGAATGGTAAAATGAAAAACCCAATTTTTCTCACCTAGAACCTTTGTCGAATATTTGAGAAAAGAAATAATCAAAATAGGTCAAGCCTTTTCCTAAGGATATTATTTTTGACATCCGGGACTCACTGTTAACATGTCATCTGAAGCACAGAGGTCAGGTGTTCACAAATACGTGTCACATTTTGGTCACATATCTGATACTGGTTAAGCGAAATTTTATACTGTATATATTGCACGCCTCATAAGCGAAGCGTTGAGGTGCGTTCTACTCCCGTTTTGCACAGAACAACTGATTTTTTAAACTTAAAATGTCTATCATATATTGCACTTTTAAAATAATATCTACACACATATATGAAGAACAAACACTATTTTTAACTCATGATATTTTTTACTTTGACCATGGTACGAATGGCAAGTGCACAGAGACTACGATATCTGCAACCAGTTGGTGATCCATGGTAAGGCAAATTTTGTCTACAATAAAGACCAGGTAATTATAAGCTCCATCGATAATAAACGCCGATATTGGTTTTGTATCATTTAATCGCCCTAACAATGTACAATACAAACCCCGACATTCCCGAACAGGATAACTCATACACTACAAAAATCGATGACAATACTCACGCAAAATATACGTTGTCTGGCTTCAAGAAATATTGTCATAGACTTTTGACACGAGGCTAGTGTTAACATGATTCAGAATAACAGTCTACAATAATAATCAGGAATAGAAATAACTGTAGCATTAATTGAATATTTTACGTACAACATTTTATTTGCTGATTTTTGTTTATACTACATAATTAAATAAATTGCATTCCTGATGACGCGCACTGGTTAGTGTATCACTTATACACATCAGTCCATGCATCACTATGAGGGTGAGGTTTCCACACATTCTCGATTCCATGGCCGTCCACTTCAGATAGTATAACACTGAAACCTCGTCATGTGGGATGGCAGTAGTGTTCTTAAAAGTAATTAGCTTAGAAAGCGAACAGCAACAGGAACGCCATCATAAGACAGAACAGACCCATAGCTTCAGAAAGGGCGAAACCCAGAATGGCGTATGAGAATAGCTGTTGCTTCAGGGAGGGGTTCCTGGCGTATCCGATGATGAGGGAACCAAACACCGTTCCGATACCCGCACCTGAAATATGACCAACCAGATTAGAACCCCAACAGTTGCAATGTGTTTCTTTGCTGTATAACTATACTGTTGGAAAAATGGAAGTGGCACAGTACTTCTAGCAGACCTACTGTCACCCACAAAAATGTAGATCACAACTAATAATAGCACATATTTATATACAAAATTATGATAAAATTTGTAACCATCACAAGCGAGTTTGTTCAAACGAATTTGTTTTTGTTTAATTAATCAACGTGTATCGGCGACATAGCTATGGTGCCACTTCTATTCTCCAGATATATGACAATTGCATCAAAATACTACAAAGACAAAAGAATATGACAACAATATTATCGCTAACTACAAAGTGCAACAAGATCATCTCACCTTTAGTTAAGCTTGATTGCTTAGATGTTAAAATAATTTCAACATAAAAGGAGAAAATTGGGATGTGTCAAAATAAATAATTGGTTGAAATAGAATGACAAGCCAAATTTTCTGCACTTAGAATCTATCTGTGACTATAAATGCCTAACTTGCATTGTAGTGCTTTTCTTCAATGAGCACATGCATTTTTTCAGTGAGCATCTGTTAATTTGGCACAATGATTACATCCTAGAAATCTTTTGTGTTATCTACAAATACAACTCAATTTACCCATTGTACACATCTTTTAATTTAACTAACTAATATAATTATATGTAATGTTAAGTCTGTGATACAAAACCAAAACAAAATGAATAGGTTTAGCATATAATGTTCTTTGTTGGACCCAATTATATTAAAAACAAACTTAGTGATCCCTTATAATCATGCCTAAGTGTTAATAAAATGAATGTTATAAAACAAAATTACAAAAATGATGTCTTTATATTTATATATGAGTTCAGCATATCATAATTTTATTAGAGATCATGCAAAAATATATTAACCAATCCCCAAGCAAGCAGACAGCATACCTTACAAGTAACACTATAGTTCCTGTTAATAGCAGGGTAACAAAATCAAAAGTAGTTTAAGAATCACTTTACTACCTTCACAGGCAATGAAATAACACCATTACGGGTTATAATGTGATATGGGTTATGATGTAAGCCTTAAAATATAATGTTACCACAAATTTACCGGAACTCCGGTCTCTCATATACACTGTACATACACCATTATAAAAATACAGTTCTCTCTAAAAAGCAAATAACATTAAAAATGCTATCATCAAACAAAACAGTCCCATAGCTTCAGCTAATGCAAACCCTAAGATAGCATAGGAAAAGATTTGTTGTTTTAAGGAGGGGTTGCGTGCATAGCCTATGATTAAACACCCAAACACCACACCAATGCCAATACCTGAAGATAAAACAATTAGTAAGCAATGTGCAATTAAACATTGTAAGCAGTGATCAAAATAAATTGGTTTATAAGCTGTTTTCATTTTAACAGAGGAATTGTGGAATCAGGTTTCAAAAATATAATTTAAACTATCATGAAACTCTCCTGTAACCAAGTTGTTTTATTTTTATACATAATTATGCTATTTTAATTCATGGGAGTATTGTTTAAATATGTTTTTGCTATTGTTCCACATACCCACCCTCAAGCACTTTGAACCTGTAACCACTTATATAAGGGGACTGTTAAAAAATCAATACTGTACTGGTAAAGTTATGCAATCACTCACAGTGCCAAGATTTAATTGGTAATAGCAATTTCTTTTTGCACTGCAATAATTGTAGAATAGTACCAAAAATAGTAAAAGTTTGGTTATAGGTTTAAATTGCATCTAGGCCAGTAGTTTCCACTTCCAAGTTTAGCCAGTGTGCTAACAGAACAGCTCAATCATACATGATTACAGAATCAGGAATTAATTTCTCCAGAGTGACTACATTTAGTTGAGAAATTGGTGCTAATAATTGAGAACCACTGATCTAGAGCATTAAGAATGAATAAAACAGGTTAACACCAACACCAATTATAAAAAAACAAAGAATATTCTCACCAGATCCAGCTACTCCTACTGTTGCTGCTCCAGCACCAATGAATTTAGCTGCAGAGTCAATGTCCTTTGTGACAGAGGTGGTCTGGAAGGTGCGCACTGCTGATAGCTGAGCAGGTGCTGCTGGGACTACATGTGTCTGGGAGGGGATCGCTGCTAGTGGTCGTACTAAGGCAGTATTGCTGAAAATCTGTAAAATAACATTTTTATATTAAATGGCATCAATAGGTGAATAGGTTAGCTTAATATTTAAATATAATTTTACTAGAATTATATTAGAAAAATATTCAGATTAGATCAGGCAATTCAAATATACATTAACATAAAATAAAGTTTTAGTACATATATAAGTCTTAAGGGGATTTTGATGAGGTTACACCCAAAAAAATCAATACTTTTAAAATAAACTACTGGTCCTATTATAAATTAGAGGCTTATCGCTTATTTTCACATTCTATGGTAAGATAATTGTTACCTAATATTCAATCTGAAGTTTTGATTATGTAATGGTATCATATCTATGTAAGAATTATGCAGGTTTTTTTATGATAAAGGGCATCTGAAAATGAAGACTGACAACTTAGAAGCCGGTATATACCTGACACCGTAAAGAGTAACTAAGGTCAAATAATGGAATGTCAAAGTACTAGTTAGTACCCAGGTAAGTCAAAGATAGGATAAATACATTGAATAAACGAATACTTACGGCAGACCTGGCAGCAGGAGCGATCAATCGGGCCGCGGACAGCATTTTGTGTTATGTTTAGTTACGGTGAGCGACAACTGAAATAAATCGAACAGAGGATAAGTTACGATTCTTGATAGTCAACTCAAGACCGCTTGAATTATGATACTGAATTAATCTATTCTATTTTTTGATCAATGAAGAGAGTTGTCAATTTGACCGACGACCGCAGAATGTTACGTAATTTAGGGTGCTACGTAACGAAGGCAGAGGGCTATTGACAATACTGCATAGAGGTGGCATACGATAATGATATCACTGCAGGTACGATTTCATGAGTTTAAGACTGTTATGCTACCAAATATTTGATATTCTACAGAAAATGGCCGATTCGGCAAGAATTCGTAGACTGGCAAAGATATATCTTTTTCTGATAGATTAGAAAAACACTATTAAATATAATCACTATCACATACTATATGCTCGTGCACAACGATTAAAGCACTTTTGATTTTGAGATGGCTTGTAAATTTAACACTTTTTCACGATTAGTTTTTCCACAATATTCTGCCGCACTTACCAAAGAACACCGTATGGGAGGAGACCGGCCTTTGGAATGTTCAATTTCTGAATGGTGAAGTGAAACAGAGTACAAATTCTGCGTCGCTATTGGTCAATACAGATATAGGTTCCGTTCAAGGCAGCCAACTGTCGATCAATATTCGCGAATGATAGAATCATTCTGCACTAATTAATTTAGTAAAAAAATTGCAATTATAATTCTCAAAGCTTTTGTTTTAGTAAATTATTTGATGTATTTAATACACTAGGTATAATATATAATATATGATATTATTTTGTTTAAAGACATGTTAAACCAGAAATGTAATCAGTTACAGTTATGTTCTTGACTAGTGCATTAACATTCTTAGCAATGGCGGTGTTCATGATAAACATCTGTAAATATAATGGTTGTGGAATAACTTTTCCCAGGCTAAATGATTTGATAGAGCATATCGAGGATGTGCATATTGGTAAGTAGTAAACAATTATCAATATTAATAACGAGTACCCTTTATTTAAAGCATGTAATGTAATCCATGACCCTCCCATTTTATGATTTTACGTCTTATCAATGCGCCTAGGTTGTCACCATTGGCGGATATTTTTGCGTCAAATTTATTGTGGGTAATTTAAATTACAGTATTGTTATTTTTGATTTTTTCTTAGATATCATGCTTAAACCACTCTCTGTTATAAAATTTCGTATCAATAGTCCAGCAGTGGACGTCAACAGGCTGATGGATAGATGGATGGACCAATAGTGATGCATTTAAGTATATTTCTAATTAATTATGGGTGCATTTGAAGGGGAAAGACGTGCAATTTTATTAAAGCGCAAGGAAGAAGATCCTTGAAATTGCATGGGAATATCAGTCAGACAGTGTATTTTACTTTTCCAGATTTAGATCCGGCAGTAGTGGAACAAAAAGAAGCTTCTCAGCCAGCATGTATACCGCTCAGCTACGTATTAAAATTTATCACAGAAGCCTCGAGGCGGGAAAACCAAAATGCATTGCCTGCACCTGATGTTCGTCGTCGTCTTCTATCTGCGCCAAAAACACCTTCGGTCCGCAGCAGTACTCCTACCGGTGATTCATTCATTTTGCAGTAGGTACACTCGGCGAGTTTAGCGAGCCTTCGCTCGCTTGAAAGTTGCAACTCTAAACTAATTACTATTAATTGCAGATTCATAGAGATAGACTTAACGGTATAATGCGAAAAGGCGCGCGTTACTATGCATTCAAATGCAAAAAATATCATTTTTATGAGCTACGCGTAGCTATGTTATAGCAACTAAATTAGCTATAAAATATTTAGTAATACACTAAAGTAAAATGAGCTCACGTACCTACTGATTACCGCTGCAGTATAATTTAATGGGATCAGTATAGACCTTCAGCTTCATTGTCCACATATTGTGGATTTGATGGCATTTCGACCATACCCATTGAAAGCGATGTAGTGACACTGAATAAATTGTGAGCATACATAGATGCTTACGCCTATTTTCCGGGAACTCTCCTTACTGAGTTCTTTCAACAAAATAACTGTGTAAGCTAAATAAAATACATATATTTTCAGTCTTGTTTCTAAGACTGGGTGTGATCGTACTCCGACTATAATTACGACAAACTATTAGCTAATGCCGTTCGGAAGCTCGCGCTCTACTTGAACACTAGATGGTGAAAGCGTTTGGAGAAACTTTTCACGGTATTTGAACTCGTTTTGATGATTTTGTATCCCACAACATTGATATTTCTCCATTGGGCGACTAGTGGCTAATGGCTATAATGCAAAGCTTGCAATTGCTCTAAAGTATAGGTACGTTCCGGGACGTAGGTATTGTCTATCTAATATATTCTACTGTGATTGTTATGTTTTGTTAGGTTAGGGTTGTTCCTGTTACTATTCTTAAACAGCATAAACGTTTGAGTCCTACGACGTTTTCGAAGAAGAGCCATATTGTCTTCCGATGCTCAGCGGGTCTAGCCAAGTTGCATTCTATGATCGCTAACGCTAATAGAAAACTTTTTAAATGTATGGAAATTTGACATCTATAACCTTAGATATAGAACCTATATTTATCTAAGTCTTTAACAATATCTACAACGCTAAGTCACGTGACTTAACGTTAGAGATGTCAAATTTCCATACATTTTAACAGTTTTTTATTAGCGTTAGCTATCATAGAATGCAACTTGGCTAGCCCCCCAGGGCCGTTGCTGGGCGGGGAGCATTGTGAGGCAATGTTTTACTATAAAATACAAACGCCGTACCTACCTTATTTAGAATAACGATCTCCAGACCGTCATTTCGATCACGACAAGCAAGTGTCAATACACATGTATGTAGGAGATATTATAGTGCAGGTTAGTGAGCGCTAATAAGGGACACTTTAAAAGTTTCCGAAATGAATAAGAAAAAATAATGTAAATGCTCAAAAATGTAATTTATTATCCTAATAAGACTTTTTGCCGCACTTTTTCATACCAATAAAGCAATTTTACCAATAAATTATTTATACCAATAAACATTATTTTCCTCTATAGTGACTTTGGAAACATTGTGTTTCATACTTTTGACAGTTAAATGAAATCAACTGTATTCTGCAGCCAGAGTTTCATTTCCTGATGTTGTTATTACTTTTTAAGTATCGTATATGTAAGTGGTCAGTTCTCACCCATTGTCATAACAGACCCAAGTTACAAAACATTCAGTTAACATCGACCTTTGAATTCTATTGCTCAAAGAAGTCAAAACTCGATAGCCCTATAGTTCGCTCCCTATCTACATGTAATATCATGGGCTCCCAAGGAAGAGCTTGACCCAATTGACTCCGTGCAAAGGCATGCTAATCGAATTGTCGATGATGCCAATCTCTTGTAAAGACTATAGTAATTAGAGCGAAGGAGGGACTGGGTCCTATCTACATGCTCAAACGACTCTTTCATGAAGAGTGCTTTAAGAAGCGGTTGGTACCAACATCGCCTCTTTAGCGCCGATCTAAGAGACGTCACAGAAGGGTTCATGCTTACCCCCTGGAATCTATATAGTACTTACCGCCAGTTGGAGCCGCTAGCTCGCCAGTCAATAAAAAAAATATGGGTTGGTTGGTTGCCTATTTGCTTATTTTTTGCAAACTTGTTGGACACACTGCCACATGTCTGGAAATGTAGTCTTACATCCGCCGTACGTGTTACCGTCGCTGCTCTACCTTAATTTCAACTCTAGCTATTCTATCGTTGCTATTATTATTGTTTGCTATTAGTATTTTCACATCGCTTAATAAAATTTCTTTTTCGGTAAAAATTAAATAGACATCTTTTTTAAACACCGTTGTCTACTATTCCATATGTTATTTAGTGAATAGCGGTAATTTTTCACGGACCTATCGTTGTTTTACTTATAGCTTGGACTTTTTATGATACGATACTGTTACGAGACGATAAAGAGATACTGTTTGATCACTAGGTACCATAATGATCCGCACGACAACTAATTAATTTCATAATAATTAAGCAACTGTTATGAAATAATAAAAGTCGCATTACTTCTTAACTTGGTCTCCGAAATCTGGTATATTTATCAAACTTTACCCGAGCTGTTGAAGGAAACGTGATTAGTTACCTATTTCTCGATATTTTGTCGCAATTAGAGCCGCAAAGCGCACTTTTCCTAACCTCTATACACAGACACAGCTAATGGTATAATTTAATATAATTTTCAGGGAGCGAGATGGATGAAGATGAAATGATGAGTCCTTCTGAAGACAGCAACGATTCCTGGACCACCGCCGAGGAATACAGCTCAGAGTTCATCTTGCGGTATGGTGTCAAGTAAGAATTTTCATTTTGTATACTGCTTACGATGCAGGTTTAATGTTGCAAATGTATCGCGTTTCACCCAAGATATTGATGGTCCTTAGAGAATGACAAGTTAGCTCAGTTGGAATAGTTTAGACGCTCTCGGTATTCAGAAGTGGGTTCTAACCCCACTTGTGGCTTCACATTTTCGTACTGTATAGTTTGTATCGTTTTAATGATGATAGTACAAGAAAAACCCTAATTAACTGAAATGACTTTTTTTGATGTGAAACATCTAATGCGGAGGGAGGGTAAAATCGGCTGTTAGCGTGGCGACGCTTTTATTGTAGTAGGTACTTGTCACGTTCAAATCATGCAAGTTAAATTTGTCACACTTCCCGGTTTCCGATTGAGCTGAAATTTTACACGCATGTGTATATCATCTGACGATGCAATATTATGATGACATGGAGCTGACCTGATGATGGAGCTGGAAGGTGGACATAGGAACTCTATAATGAAAGGGCGCAACCCCATCGAGTTTGGGCTCGTATGATTTTTCTTGCCGAGTACTTTGTGTCTAGATGGTATCCAGGGCTGATGATGAAACTGGAAGGTGGCCACAGTAACTATAATGAAATGACGCAACTCCGTCGAGTTTGGACACGTTTGATTCGTCTTGATGAGTACTTTGTCTTTAGGTAGTATCCAGGGTCTGATGATGGAGCTGGAAGGTGGCCATGCGAAACTCTGTAATTAACGTAATTAGCGCAACTCCATCGAGTTAGGGCTCGTTTGAAATGTCCTTCAGTCATAGATGATATCCAGGTTCTGATGATGGAGCTGGATGGTGATCACAGTAACTCTGTAATGAATCGACGCAACCCCATCGAGTTTGGAATCATTGGATTTGTCTTGACGAGTACTTTGTCTTTAGATGGTATCCAGGGTTTGATGATGGAGCTAGAAGGTGGTCATAGGAACTCCGTTATAAAACGACATACCTTCATCGAGTTTGGGCTCGTATGATTTGTCTTGACGAGTACTTTGTCTCTAGATGGTATCCAAGGTCTGACGATGGAGCTGGAAGGTGGTAACAGTAACTCCGTAATGAAACTACGCAACCCTATCGAGTTTATACTCGTTTGATTCGTCTTGAGAAGTACTTTGTCAAGTTATGATCATTTCATTTCGATGTTTTCACATCTGCTAGATATCCCGCGACGTCTAGTTTTGTTTTGTTTATTAAACTGATAAAACTAAAGTTAAACTCATACTATACTAATGATTGCAATGAATAACGATCTGAGCCGAGCGCGATGGTAAAATTGATTGACTGTTATTGCCGTTAACTTAGTGTAGATTATATAGAGAATTGCAGACTACGTAACGTGACCGTAAGTATGTGCGATGTGACACCGTACATGTTCCGGGGCACGGAGATGAGAGATGAAAGAAAGATGCTGATGAGTAGTGATTTGATTTGTAACGAGCTGATTCCATTTTTGCTTACTGCTAGATGATTTTACAAAATAGGATTCCAACAATTATTCTGTATCGATTCTACGGAAACTGCATTTAGGAAATATACGGGAACTAAAAGAACTTGGAAAAAACAACTAAGACTGCCTCGGTGCTGCTGCTGTAGTGTATGCGACTGCTCCTGGGTTCGATCTCCGGGTCGAGCAATGTTATTGAGGTTTTTCGTAAAAATTTTCAGTAGCAGCCCCGAGTTTGGAAATGTGTGCCCGGTAGACGGCAATAGGATCGCACCCTATTACGTGGAACTTAAACATAGCTGGCGAATAGTGGGTGTGTAATACACCTCTGCCTACCCTTTCGGGGAATACAGGTGTGATGCTATGTTTTTTTTTTTCATGGGAACTACCCGTGCTCGTTACGTTTAGGCTGCATTTGTACACTGCACTACACTATGCTTTTCACTGATCTCACTGTGCTCTGCTTTTGTTGTGTTTAAGTAAACATAAATAAAATTTGGCAATATCCAAAAATCAACCAATAAGGGATCAAAGACAATCTCCCTCTATATTGATAAAGGTCTATGGTTGGCATTAATCTATGATTGATTGCAGAATGAATGCCAGTGCTGCATCTGGAGCTTTGGGCCCAGCGGCTCAAGATAAGCCGTTTGCTTGTCCGGTGCCAGGGTGCAAGAAGCGTTACAAGAATGTCAACGGCATTAAATATCATTCCAAGAACGGACACAAGAAGGATGGCAAGTGAGTATATTTTATTTGCGGCTTGTTTAAAATGGTCTTAGATCGTAATATAAACAACAAAGTATCACGCCTGTATTCCTCGAAGGGGTAGGCAGAGGTCTATTACACACTTTTTTTGTTAAGACAAGATAAGATGATGATGAAGAGAAGATGGCGTAGTGGTACACAGATACCGCCTTCCCGTGCAAACTGTTATGGGTTCGATTCCCACAATAGGACAATTCCTTGTGTGATGCACAAACGATTGTTCAGTCCGGGTGTACTTTGGCTTTTAGGTACTATCTAAGCTATGGTGGCATAGACCGGGTCCCTTGAATAGAAGTTTGCTTCAGCTAGTTTGTTTCACTATCATACGTCGATCACTTTACCGTACACTAATGGCCTTGATGCAAACATTGCTGTCGAACAGGAATTATCCAATTATGGGGTAAAAAGTCTATGCCTATGTCTATTTCTGGGTTCAGGGCTATCAGTATGCTAAATTTTATGAAAATCGGTTGAGCAGTTATGAAAGCATGACAATCAAAAAAATACACAAATGAAATTGCCCATTTATAATATTAGCAAGGCTTATAACTGCCTCGTTGGTGTAGCGGTAGTGTATGCGACTGCTAATCATGAGGTCTCGGGTTCGATCCCCGGGTCGGGCAATCTTGTTGAGCTTTTTCCTAAAAAGAAAAATTCTCAGTAGCAGCCCGGATTTTGTAAATGTACCGGTAGACGTCAATAGGCTCGCCCCTATTACGTCGAATTGTTGCTCTTTTTATTTGTACGAGTATACGGTTCTTTCATAAATGATTAATCATTATTACATTAACAGTAATCATCATGTTTAATGAAAAATGTCTTCTTGCCATCATTATTATAGATTGAAAATGAAACCGAAACCTTGCATCTAGTGTGTCAGTGAGCGTAAAATCTTTGATTTTATATTTTTATTTTAATAGACAATATCCAGTACTTTCCGCTCCGGATCCGTATAATAAAAAGTTTATCACTGGGCCCAAGAAACGGTTTACTGCCCAAGAGTATTTCTGGAAAAAATGGGTAAAATATTCCGTTCACAGTAGATTATAGAATATTAGATTAGCTGTACTTACATTATTAGGCAGTACTGGTATCTGGAATTGTAAAATATAAGTAGAAATTAAGTAATAAAAATATTACACAAATCAATCTATTAGTATGTTTTTTTTAAATCATGCTAGTAGAGTTTTAGTTACTAATGGGTATTCTTAGTTTTGTTTTATAATGACTTGGCAATCGTGGTAGACTTTAATACATATTTTTAATATGTATAATAAACTAGGTACTCCATCTATGTGCGTATAAGCGGGGGAGTGGGGCCCATGGGGTTTCGAACCAATAATATTAACCTTCTTTTAAGATGAACATTATCAAATCAATCAGAGAACAAGGACGGAAAAAATTAGGACAGCAAGGATGTCAGTACGATTGGCTTGTTGTTCGACGGACCGAATCAGTCACCCCGACACTCATGTTGGCTTAATTGTGTGTTATAATGTTTATCACCATCTTCCTGATACTTTAGAGCGTCTATCTCGAGCACACAGATCAGATGTGCCTTAATTATCCGGTGACATCTACTACAGGATGTGTCCTGGGGGCACACGAGTCTTAGTGTATATATAATTGTAAGACATCAGACTGGAATTTGTTTAATTCATGACGTCATTTTATGGTGAACTTTAAGACAAAATACACATATAAACTAAAGTTTTGATTTTTTTACCAAGATGGCTCAATACAATTAAAAAAAATATATGGGAGTTTGCCAATGTTCTTTCTTTAATATGATTTAGTACTCTATACAAAGTGAATTTGCGCCAAAGATAATAGATTATTTTACATATCAAGACTTACCTATGTATTTTACATTATAAACGTATAACGTGTTAAATTCAAATATTTTACAAAAAGTAGGTCATTACGCTTTATTACTATTTAATTGATTACGTTGAATCACTAGTATGGAACAGAACTTATGTAATCTTAATCAATATTGAACTTGTCGTTAAGTACTAAATATAGTTTTCATTTTTTATTTCAAGGGTAAAAAAGGCATACAAATGCCAATGCGGCAAAAGCTACAAAACGGCTCAAGGGCTTAAGAGCCACTCTATCTCTCAGCACATCGCCGGTAGCTCATCATCCGACCATAAGATCCATGTGCCGAAGATGCCCGGCCTCGTGGTGACCAGCTCACCCGCTCGCACCATCAGTCTGGTCGACGCTGTGGATGGCAACAAACTAGTCCGTATCTACGACACTATCAAGAATAGAGACCTGCCGGCTTTTACCATTCCAAAGCACAGCCTGACTGGTGTGCACATCGTAAATGCTAGTCAACGTCACCCTGCTATGCTGACTCCGAATTCCACGCCCGGCTCGAGCCCCGTCGATAAAATGAAGATGGACCGGCCACTCAAAGTGACTGTCCAAACCGCACAAATGCCACATCTCACCAACATTTACAGGGGCGAGGACAACTAAACGTCGTTTCTGAAACGCCTAACCAAACGAATTTAAAGTCATTAGTATAGTTTAAAATACAGTTCCTATAAAAAAAAAGAAAAAAAAAGAGCGTTCATTTTCATTAGATTTATTTATTTAAGCCTTGTTAATAGGAGGGTGATGTTTTAAGATTTTGCTTGTGCATGCTTTTATTAATTTTATTATTTCGCACAATTCGCACCTTCTTTTAAAGAGTTACGATTGTTTCATACATATTGGAGAGTTGTTTATTTGTTTTTGTTTAATATTTTTATGTTGATTAGTTCGTATGCGCATTTTAGTTTCTTATTGTTATATCATACAAGAGACTTCCGATTTATGTTTCTTGGAGAAATACAAAATATTGTCGTAAGCGTTAAACTCGTTGAGCTTATCGTGTATATGCTATTTGTATTGTACGTATATCGTAAGTTTGTGTGTGGCTGACCATTTGTCGCTAGATAATTTGGTTCAGCTGATAGCGAAGGCTGTGTCATATCTTGATCCTGCAAGGGTCAATAGATATTCTTACGGCACATTGTATATAATGCATGTACGTGTTCGTTGTTGTTTGTCGAGTGGGCGATAGGCGTGAAATTTGTTTGTTACAGTTTAGGATAAACAAAATACTATGAAATTCTTTGAATCTCGCCTTAGCTTATGGTAGGTTAAAATGGGATACCTACATCGAATCACGTTTTATAACCATAACTATAAAACAGAGAGAAGTTGTATTATTGCGTAAATACGTCGATATTTGCTTAGCTAATTTAATAATTTATCAAAGTTTCGAACGTCGTTCGTTATCAGATATAAGTGATACTGAAAATATTTAGCTATCCATAAATTGTGGTTCACATCATCGGCCCACTCCAGGAAGTATTTTATTATACTTGGTGTTTCTTAGAATTAGATAAAAATTATAAATGTGATCTCTGTGTATTGGACTTAGATTGATAATAATCATATCCATGTATCTCTTTGTGCCATTACTAACATAATGTGTACTTAAAAGTGTAATTCACGCGAAACGCTTTAGGTTCAAGTCACTTATCGTTCATCACAATGTTAGATTTTGTAATTAAGATAAAAAAATAAAAACACGATCATCTACGTGTCGTTTAGAATAAATTATATACTCTTTAATGTGATATTATAAAAGAAAACTAAAAAAAAAATGCTAAGCAATGTTTATTTTAATAGTGTTAAGGCTGTCATCTGCAGTTTAGTTTAGAAAGAAAGTAAGAAAAGTTTAGTTTAAATATTTTAAGAGTGGACATAGTGTATTTTATTGATTTTTTATACGTATCAATCCTGACATATTACTCAAAACCATGCTAATACTATAAAAGTAACTGCCACCCGAGTGAAATATGAATAGACGGGATTCAAAGTATTAGGCAAACACGTTTCAAGAAAATATTATGTTACGGCTGTTAGAGATAATTAATGGATTATTTTCTTCCCCTTAAATTGCTTACGAATCAATAGATACATGATGGTGGAAGTATGGGGTTATACCATATAAAATGATTGATTTAAGTTAACTTTTTTTAACCACGTGATTAGGTTTCGGTTGGGATGGGATTATAGAGACAAAGCTATACTAAGATTCTATCGTTTTTTAATGTTTATTGACATTTATGGTAACAATAATATGAAAAACCGGTCCTTATTCGGATATCGGAGCAACTTTTTTTTTATTGCATTTAGTGGCAGACGAGCACGGCCCATCTGATGGTAAATGGTAACCGTCGCTCATGGACTCAACTATGCCTCTCGGTATTATTGTAAAGCCGCTGCTCACTATTTCATTTCACAGATATGAAATTAAAGAATATAAATATATATTTTTTATCCTGCCACCACAGCTGCGTTTTCGCGCCCATATTTATTTCTCAATATTTTTTTTACTCAATCCGTCCATATTTTCTTGCTTATTAACTTATTATCCGTAACGCAGTTTTCATCTAAATGTTGCCTCTTTTTATTGGAATTTATTCGATAGAGTTGATTGATTTTAGTTACAGTATTTTAGGTAATACGAATTATATATTTAATAATTAATAAGGATTTTAGGTAACACATGGTTAAAGAGAATTGCGCAACTTAAAAACACTTATAAGTTACCTATACCTACTAAAATAATAATAGTATGGTCTAACTAAAAACAAAAGAGCTTATCGTAGAATACTTTTACTACAATTACGTATGCTTACAAATTTAGTAATATAGTTATCCTTGTACTCAATAGAATTACATTATTCATACGAACGAAGTATCGATATTTCTAGTAACAAGCGATGTAATAAGTTACAACACAGTACTGAAATTGTGATTATAATATATTATTGTATTCATCATGGAATGTATTTTGTAAGAAGGCTTATTTCATCAATAATTTATGACTCGATTGAATCGGATAAAAACAATAAAAAAAAGTAAGTTATATTGATGCAAAACAGAATTCTGTTTTTGTAGATAATTTCCTAGAGCAAATAAGCTGTTATAAACCAACATATCATTGAAAATCATTGAGAATGTGAAGAATCGATTCCCCTTAATTTTTTTTCCAAAATGAGAAATAAGCCCTTCTTAGAATACATTCAAAATACACTCAAAAAGCCCTTTTCAAAGACCTCAATGATAGAGTCAAATAGACTTATTAGCCTTGTTTCAGTTAGTATGAGTAGGTACATAGTAAATGCGTTAAATTTTAAAGGAAATACGCAATTGTAGCAAACTTAATATATACGTTCTGATATTTACGCGAATGTTACACATTTTGAAATAAAACTACGTTTACGGAATCGTATCGCGTTTACTTGATTTTCGACTATCCCGACGTTTCGAATACTTTACAGCATATTCATGATACCGGGTGGACTTAGATGGTAGACGTCCAAGGCTGATATGTTGTTTCAATGGGTCAACGGGGAGATTTTGTAGTTTTATTTCAAAATTAATATATACGATTAAAATTAAAATATATCAATCTTAATAATATTTATGATTAAAAGTAAATTAATCTCTGAATAGCTTTGGTATAAATAGAGAGGACCGGTGCTAAACAGTGAGATGGCCCATAGATTACAGAATTGTAAAGTGTATATTTCAAAGGCGAAATTATAATACAGATTGGGTGCTTAACGGGTAAAAAGTGTGATATTTCTATATAAAAGTATGTAATAGTGTGACTACCAAAGAAAATGACATTTTAAACCTACTTTAAGTATTTTAACACTACTAATATTCTCTTGTTTCACTAGCACTCATTTTCACTTAATCAATTAATTAGGCTTTGTGTATTTTTATGCTCGGAGACAATTGTTTGTGTAAGTTACTTATATTAGCTATATATTTTAGGTTCTTATTAAAAAATAAAGATCGAAATTAGGTGAGCATTTTGTTGTTGTAATGGCTTTGTTAAAAAAAGCAAAACTAATTATTTCCTACGTTGTAATTAACCGAAAGCCATTTTTTTGAGACCGAGAGGACATCAAAATTTTAGATAAAACCGCCTATAATACTTTCTGGTATTTCGGGAATGTTACACATGAAATAAAACTACGTTTACGAAATCTATCGCTTTTACTTGACTTGATACGCCTAATTTCGATCTATGATAATCATTAAAAGGGCATATTATCATATATTTATGAAATAATTGGATACATACTGTATATGTCATAAACAAGAATAATGATATCATAGAAAAGACGTGTCTTGAAAAAAAAGGTATCGCTTCATAGAGTGGAACCATCGCTGAAGGTCGAAAATAATATATTCTTATGTATATATAACTTATTTTCCTATAATACATGTTATCTTTGAATAGTTTCAGATATTTTTGATGAAAGTGATATCTTGATTGTGATGCCAGGGGGGTTAGACGGAATCTCATATCTCACATGTCTATCGTATCGTGATCACTGTTATTGGTTGAGAGATCACCGTAATTGGCCAACGGATTATTGCAACATCACGCATTGGTTTCTCTACCAATCACAAGCGAGTCGATACGATGTCGATTGTGAGATATGAGATTCCGTCTACCCCCCCAGAGGATTGAAATTCTACAAAAAGTGAATCTGATTTCGACGGATAACGATTTGTATCTATTATAATATTAGTCGGCCATATTGCGACAATATTTGGAACTGAAGGAGGCGTAAATGTCTCATCATCTTTTAAAGTTAACTGTTAACTTAGATTACAATATTATATTTATAAGATATGTAAAAAAAAGGAAGAAAGGAGGAGGAGAATTTTTGGCTCCACTTTATTTATTACTTATTTTACGAGAATCGTGGCCCTCTAAAAGAACTTGGTATTTTTATAGCCTCCTCACTGTTAACCAGAGAATTAACATTTTTGCTGGCAAAATACATGTCAATTATACGATTTTGTTCCATTAAAAATAACATTAAAATACAATATTTTATTAAGATTAATCATATATAGTTGAAAATAATCGCTGGCTTTCAACTATTGGCTTTGTGCGGTCATCTAAATGTACTCAAACACGTAATTCGTTAGGAGAATATGTTTGGTAAATCTAGATTTTAATATTTTCAATGTTGTAGAATAGGTTCACGTATGTTGGTGTAGTTTTATTGTCGTATGTATGTGTATGCTGCTCGTTTTCATTGTACCTCGTATTTATATTTCATGAAATATTGTTAGTCACGTTTATATTAAGACTGATAATTGGTTTAGTTTGTTTCCTTAATTTATTTTGTGTGTGCAATTTAAAGACATATTTTATTGTAAGTAATATGAAGTAACATGTTTTTTTAAATATATTTGTACTATTTTTTGGAAAAGTTTCATAAAATTATGAAGTTGATTGGGAATTCAGATTTTCTCTATTTCCATTGCTTTTTATTGTACTGCAAATGCTGGCGAATATTTTACATGTAACAGTTTAACAGTTAGTGTAGAGACACCGAGTGTCTATAATTTTATAATTTCACAACGGATTAACTGTGCGTTTATGGAGACGCGGCGTGTTGCATGAAGTCGTACGGTACCGCCTAACGAGAAATGCTGCCGAGTAATAGCGTTTCTCATACATAGACATGTTTCAGTTTGCGAACGCCCGCGACGTGTAATGCTGTGTATCTTTATAACCCGTTGTCCTAGGTGAATGACAGATGCGGTAACGCGACGCAACGCAACACGAAAATATCAAATAGAGGTTGTATGTGTTGTCGCCTAATATGAATGCGACGAAACGCGATTAAAGTATTACGACCACAATACGTCGCGTAGCTACGTCGTGTCGCGTACCGTCGCTCACCTACGACAACGGCTAAATAGAACCCTTATTTACTCTATAGCTTCAGTTCTGTTATCGCTTGCCTGTTTTTTAAAGGTAGGTGTTATACCCATTGATATTCATCAATGGGTATAACACATAATGTCATGCTACAAACACTTACACACTTCTTCAGTGTCCGCAAAGTAACTTGTGGTTGATTATATGTTTACTTTGAAAAAATGCAGTCCTTCCTATAAAAAGTAATCACGAATTTAACAGAAGAAAATAACATTTTATTGTCATTGACCATGTGCAGAGTTTGCTATTACAGTTATTTTTTTTATCGAATAATATTTGCTACACTATGCAGTTTGTTTAACAATTTATTAGACGCGAACAAGGGTTACAGTTAATGAAGCCAAAACGTTATTTTTGATGACGTCAATTATGAAGTGACCAATTTTAACATGTTGTTTAGATTGGCAAAAGGGTGTAAGGTTTTAAGGAGTAAATATTTCATAACAATAGAAATATTGTAAAAAGGTTTGTTTTATTACAAATTCAAAGCTCAATAATTATACCTATATGTGTTTTATTTGTGTAGATTTTGAATTCACGTATTTTGACCGAGCTACATGTAGCGGGATAGTTGACACGTATAACCTACCCACCCGGGACATTTGATAGTATCGCACACAAAAATACGAGATTTCAAAATCTCTATATTATCTGTAAGTGGTTGTGAACACGTATTATATTTGTGTTTGTTGCTGTGTGAACATGTTACATGTTCGTTGTGTGGTCGGTGAGGCTGCCTTTTATATTTATACAATTTTTTGTGAGACTGACTGGGGCATATATATTCCACACATCGTATTGTAGCAATATTTTCTTGAATCTGGAGTGCTTTTTGAAAGAAATATGCTAATATTTTTTATATAAATCATCAGGTCATATAAGGTTATTATTGTAGAGAACTAGTTAATGCCTCGAACAATTTTATATTACGTTATCATTTGGCACATCCCTCAGGAATAAGGAATAAGGTATAAAAAGCCCTCTGGGCTGTACATATATGCCAAATTTAATTTTAATGCATAGAGCGGTTAAGTAGTTAGAGTTGTGGCGTCAAGAAGTGACAAACTCACTGTTATATTTATAATATTATTAAAGTATTCATGTAAATTATTTTAACAAATACAGTTAGTATGTAACTATATAAATTTCTTTAAAACGTGGTGTTTATCACACAAATAGATCAAAGTACATAATTTATCAATATTGAACAGTTTTTTTTATATTCAAGTATGCAAACATGCCTCACCGACTAACTTTTCGATTATTTTATGTGCCCCATTCCATTTCCCTTGTATACGTTTCCATACTATAGATGTAGGTACCGAACATAACGATACCTATAGTAATAAATGTTCTAATTATACTGATTGTGTATTATCGAACATAGACCCACACTGTTCTCAAATTAACTTGTTAAGAAATTAGAAAAGGTAAAAAAAACTGACACTGAAAATATGTAGGTATTTATTTTAAGAACATATTTACAACTATAAGGTAGAGGAAATCAAATGTCTACAGTATTATGTACCCAAATGATTACAGAATATTTTAAACAGCAGTTCATGTTATACAGATGTTTCCGATGTGCTGAATGTAAGATTGATTTCTTTGGGATCACTCAAGTTCAGTTTCCTTTGTCTTAATAATAAATGAAAACCGCAAACATTTTGTGTATATTTTATTTAATTTAAATTTATTATTAACATTATTTTAGTAGATTTTATAATACATAGGAAATTGGTACAATAAATTACACAAATATGCATATAATAAGCGTATAGATAGCGTATCTCTAGGATAATAAACTCAATTTTAAACCTAAAATCAGTCGTTGCACAAAATGATATAATGTAAATTATACTTATTCATTTTTTAGTGGTCAATCGTTCAAGGTATGAAGCTATTTTGGCGCGTTTTGTGGTGTCCGTTTGAGGACATTTGTCTTGTATAAAAAGTAGAGCACGCTCGTCCTTCTGTTCAAAAGCCACCTCCGCAGCCTCTTCGTAGAAACTAAAAACAACAATATTTGATAAGGTCGGTATAATTAGATCAAATGAGGAGTGTGGCGGTTTTTTCATTTTGGAAACACCTTTCTTTAGTGCCATTCAGTCCAAACACCATGCACTACAAATTGATGATAAGTTAAAAAAAATAATTATAGAGAAGCTAATGTTTATTTAAATGTCTTGTGTCTGCGTGGTGACGGACTGATAATAAATAAATATGTTCTATTTCAGGAATGTCTAGAAAAAAACCTAAACATAGCATCACGCCTGTATTCCCCGAAGGGGTAGGCAGATATGTATTACACACCCACGTAATAGGGGCGAGCCTATTGCCGTCTACCGGGCACATTTCCAAACTCCGGGTTGCTACTGAGAAATTTTCGTTTTACGGAAAATCTAAATATTTCCCGACCCGGGGATCAAACCCGAGACCTCATGATCAGCAGTCGCATGCACTATCGCTGCACCACCGAGGCAGTTCCGAGGCATGAGGCATGTCTAGAAACGCCTAGAAAGCGGACAATATAATAATATGAGAAAGAAAACTTGAAATAAAACCCTAAGGCAACTCGTCTGCCCACCTAGGCCTCGCATCCCAGTATGGAAGAGAATCTTGTCCAACAGACATTGTGACTAGTAACTAATAAAGAAAAACTTAAAAAAAAATGTATTTAATAGCAAAAACATACTACGAACCAAAATATTGTCTCTTTACAAAGATGTAAGTAGGAAAATCACCTAAATTGAATGTGTTATCGAAATTAGCAGTCAGGAGCAAGTGTCACGATGACTGTTATTTTTGATTTCACATTTTTCACTTTGTGTTTAATGTATATGCCTAAGCATGTCAAATGCTAAAAAGTATATAAAAATATCTAGATAACCTAAATTGTGTTTAATAAAAAATAAATTTAATTGCCTTTTACGGGTCGGGTTTATCGGTACGCAAGGAAGTCAAGGGGTTAAAAATATTTTAATGTACCTACTTATAAGATAAATAGAGACATTCTTACGCAAACACAAGATGTGTTAAGCCGATGGAGTGAATATTTTGGAGATATGTATGCGGGATGTTCAGGGTGATGCTGGTGCCACATGTGGTCTAACAGATCAGCATTCGGTACCGGCATCCTCTGATGACATTAGTAGTATGGATGAAGTTGAATGGGTGATTAGAAGCTTGAAAAATGGTAAGGCAGCGGGTATTGATATGGTGTCTGCTGAGATGATCAAGCTTGGAGGCTCATGTGTCTGGGAATGCTTCCTGATGCTTCTCAATTTATGTTGGAGCTCAGGAATGGTTCCCAAGGACTGGAGAAGCGCAGTCATCGTGCCCTTGTTTAAAAACAAGGGTTCACGTTATGACTGTGCAAACTACAGAGCCATAAGCTTGACCAGTTTGGCAGCCAAAGTGTATGGTAAGATTATTGAAAGAAGAATGAGGATGGTGTCCGATGAATTTTTGTGTGAGGCACAAGGAGGTTTCAGGCGTGGAAGAGGATGCATGGATCAAGTGTTTTCTCTGCGCAACATCGTGGAGAAGCATCTGTCTGTAGGCCAGAGGGTTTTCTGCAGTTTTGTGCATTTGGAGAAAGCATTTGACACTGTTGTACGAAAGGAACTTTGGGACATTTTGCTGGAGTATGGTATTAACGGTAGACTGCTACAAGCGGTCCAACTACATGGACTGCAGAGCTTGTGTGCGGCTGGATGATGGAATGTCACCCTGGTTTGATGTCAATATCGGCGTTAAACAGGGCTGCGTTATATCAGCCAGACTGTTTATCATATATCTGGATAAATGTCTACAAAGGTTGAATGAAATGTATGTGGGAGTTCAGATGGGCGACTCAGTGGTTAACTCTCTGTTATATGCAGATAATGCGGTTCCTATTAGCGCAGTCTGCGACTGACCTGCAAACCCTAGTCGACGTAATGGCAGAAGATTGTAAGAAAAGGGGCCTACGTGTGAATGTGAGCAAAACCAAAATAATGGTTTTTGAAAGAGAAGAAGCCAGAACAGATGTTAGAGCAATAAGAAGGTGTGCTAGAACAAGTGGATGAATTTGTATATCTTGGATGTGGATTCAGTCGGGATGGAAGGTACACCACTGATGTAGAGAGAAGAGTGAATGCGGGAAATAGAGTGAACGGAGCATTGGGACAACTTCTCGCAGCCACCACCTCAGCCAGAAGGCACGTGTCGCAATACACAACGCAGTGCTTGTCCCAACGTTATTATATGGAAGCGAGAGTTGGGTATGTAAAAAGGAGCATGAGAGTAAAATCAATGCGGTCGAAATGCGATCTCTGCGGAGAATCTGTGGAGTGAGGCTGGCTGACTGCATTCGTAACAATGACGTAAGAGAGCGAGTAGGTATGAAAGAGAGTATTGGTGTAAAGATGCGAAAGGGAATGCTCCGATGGTTCGGACATGTGGAAAGAATGCCGGACGAGCAACTGGCTGAGAAGATATACAATGCGAAAGTGGAAGGATGTAGGTACAGGGGGAGACCGAGACTTACCTACCTACCTAGACCAAATTGGTCATGTATTGAAGGAAGGTGGAGTTAGGAGTCTCCGAAACCGCCAAGCGTGTATGAAGAGTTATGAATGTTGAGGAAGCGAGAGATGTATGCAAGAATAGAGCCTCTTGGCACTCTGTTCTCTCTGCCTACCCCGCAAGGGAAATGGCGTGATGATAAGTTAGTTAGTTTACTTATAAGATTAATAAAAAACATAAAAATCCAAAAAACCAATACCACGTGGTATTCCCAGGCGGTCACCCATCCAAGTACTAACTACGCCCGATGTTGCTTAACTTCGGTGATCGGACGAGAATGAATACACCGGGTATTCAACATGGTATGGACGTTGGCAAATAAGTAACAAATTTTCTCGTTCAGTACGCGAGTTTATTATGTAATAACTACATGAGCATATACCTAATTCCATCACACTACAAGTTATGTACAGTTGTCGACATAGTTTAATTAGGAACGACTGATACGACCGAAGCCACTTTTGGATAAACATGTTGCCTTAAACAATAGGATAACAAATTTAAATAATAGCTTTATTAGTAAGTTTTAATGATTTACACTCAATAATCAAAAGTAGTAAGTAGCAGCACTTTGCACTTCCCTATAAAAAAATTAACGTTTATTAGGTCCTTACATATGAGTTTTGTCAAACTGGCCACTTTGATTTCAAATAGGTATCTGGGGTTTCGGAAGCGGATCCATCGCAAACTACGTCAGAGTTAGCGGTAGGCTTTCGTGTAAGTGATAAAACAATTTTAATTCAGTTGAAACAAATTGGAAAATTAAATAAGCTCGAAAAATGGGTACGCCGCTTGAATTGAGTGCAGTAAACCAACCAACACGAGTCGTACATACATTATACTCAACCGTCACAATAACGAATTTTGAATCTTATCGTTACTTGTGATGAAAAATCAATCCTGTACTTGGAACTGTAATCGGACACGCTCATGGTCTCATGGTTGAACCAAAAACTCCTGCCCCAAGCGAAAGTTGACTCATAAAAAGGTAAGTGTCTGGTGGTCCAGTGGTGATGTCATCCACTACAGTTCCTAAGATCTGACCAGAGGATTTCGGCAGATCTGTATTGTCAACAATTACAAACCATGATGGAAAAGCTAGCCGTTACACAACCTGACTAGACTGATTAACTCTAGCCCACTGCTGCTTCAGGACAACGCTAGTAGACCACACAAAAATTAGGATACACTAAAGGTATGGGACTATAATTAAAAAAATATCTTAATTCCCTTCCCTGATATAAAATCAATAGAGTTGAAATCCGTCTGCATTCCAATACCCCTTTTTATTTTTTGTTTAGGCGCGAAAAAACGTACCTAACCGCACAACCCGTCGTTCGGGGCAACGAACAGGGTAGTGTGGGGCCCTCACCCACAAAATAAACCCGCCGTGTGCCATCTCTCCGCCTTTGTTGGCAGGCCACCGGAACTATATTTCATTCCTTCAGTGGTGCATTCCAATATCCCTAGAAAACTATTAAAATGATTACGACACTCACCCAGCTTTGACATAATATTTAACTTTGATTTCATCCCTACATTTCGGCAAATATTTGAGAGCTTCATCGTTTTTGCCATATTTGAGACAGGCGTCCACAAATGGTTCATAGCCAATGGGAGATTTCTTGGATTTCGAGAACTTGTCTAGTTCTGTCCAGTCGTCTTTTTCAGCGAGTTTTAAAATGCGAATCCACCAATATCTGTAAAAATAATCATGATTTTAGGATCACACTATACATTTTATTATCGTAAGCTTACAAAAATAGATATAATATATACATAAGCATATAAAAATCTTAAGCTTATCAATGTCGGTATAAGTCTTAATGTCCGTTATAAAACATACCTTCTATCAGGCATCTTATATTCGGAGCGAAGCTTGTCAGCCAGCTTGACCTCGCCTTGGTCGAGCAGTTTGTTAACAGTGTCGTGCAGGGATAGACCCACGAAGCTGATGCCGTAGGTCTCTTGTAGGGACGATTGTTGCTTGCATAGCTTGCGAGCGTCCTCACATATTGACACACCTGTAAAATAATTTTCCTAGCCATATTATATTTTTTATAACTATACCTAGTTGTATAAAACCTATCCATTTAATGAGTGTTGCCAGAGTCGATTACTATAAGATATAGTCATTATAAAATACCTATATACAAGTGCACAAGTATGTTATCTCTTTATAGAACCCTATCAGAATCTATCTGGCCAGCGTGAGTATAGCACCATAGGTATTTTTGTATTTTTCTCATAAGACTATTGTTTTAATACACGAAATAAATTAACCACATAAATTGTAGTAGTTTATGTATATCCTTTTAGGCTTCGGGATAGTTGGATAGTACCTCTAGATACGATACTTCTATGATCAGTTTCAGATGCAATGCGATTTAAGAAAATAAAAAAAAGCAAAAGGCCAACATCACGTGGTATTCCCAGGCGGTCACCCATCCAAGTACTAACCACGCCCGATGTTGCTTAACTTCGGTGATCGGACGAGAACCGGTGTATTCAACGTGGTATGGACGTTGGCAATAGCGGTTTCAAATATAATGATTATGTTCTGTTCAGTTCAGTTATATATAGTAATTTATACTTGTGTATAGCCGGCTGTACACACTCGTCGAGACACAACGAGACAGGCCAAGGGCGAGTGTGTACATGGTAGCCTCGTCTCGTCTCTCGGCTCTCGCTGTCTCGGAAGCATGTCGTTTTTTTGTGCACGAGTCAAAGGATCTCGGTGAGTCTCGCGATGAAAACGAGAGCACGCCTGTACACACTTGTTTACTTAGTTGCCCGCCAACTGCGTTTGCGTAAAGACGTGCTTTCTGCGTGCGACAACGATGTGGTCTAACGCTTTTTAGAGGCCTACCAAAGGCAAGCACTATTATGGAATCGTAAGAATGTCAGGCACAAGGATAAGCAACTATTACACGACGCTTGGTTGCGGATAAGCAACGAATTTGATATCCCCGTTAAATTATATTCCCGTTGAATAGTTAAAAAGTTCCTTTTCGCCATGGTTTAATATATTTTTTTATGGTAAATGATTAAAAAATTACAATAACTAATAAAAAAAATAAACGCCGCAATTGTTTTTTCCACGTCCATCGCGACGGGCAGCCGATGTTCAATTGATACAACGAGTGTGTACATGGTGCGCTCTCGTGTCGAATCTCTACGAGACGAGAGTGGACGAGAGGTTCGCGAGACAAATAGACGAGTGTGTACAACCGGGGTAAGATGCAAAAATACGATCAGTGTGTGTTACTTACCGGTGATGACTTAAACAGAGGCGTGGTCTCTAAATGTTGGCCTTATATCAAGGCTCAAAGTCGCTCAGCGTGCCATGGAGCGGACTTACGGGCTATGCTTGGGATCTCCCTACGTGATAAGATCCATAATACGGAAATCCGTAGCAGAACAGGAGTGATCGACATAGGCCGCCGGGTCGCACGCTGAAGTGGCAATGGGCAGGCCACATCGCTCGACGAACCGACAGAGTGATCGACATAGGCCGCCGGGTCACATGCTGAAGTGGCAATGGGCAGGCCACATCTCTCGACGAACCGACAACCATTGGGGAAGAAAGGTTCTCGAGTGGCGACCGCGTATCGGATGGCGCAGTGTAGGACGGCCTCCGACCAGGTGGACCGATCCTGGTCAAAGTCGCAGGCAGTCGTTGGATGCAGGCAGCAAGGACCGTTCGCTGTGGCGCTCCCTTGGGGAGGCCTATGTCCAGCAATGGATGATGAAAGGGTGATGGATGGATGAAGATGAAAAAGAATTTAATAAATATTTACTCACCCAGGTCGTTCTTTCCTTTTTTATAACACTCTCTAGCTGATATAAGAGAAGCTTCAATGCTGCCAGGATTAGTCTGGTCTGTTGCATCAAGGATATGAGTAGTAGCTTGGCCATGAAAGTCATCTTCCTGGACGTAAACTTGTCGCAGCGCTTCGCGATTGTGCATGGCACAATACTTTATATATAGAGCATGTGCTAAATTAAAACCACGGATAGTAAGCTGGAATGAAATTAGAGACATTTTATTGACCAAGACAAAATCTATTTATAAAACTATTTTAATTTGCGCCGTATAGTAATGAATGCAGTTTTGATATATATTGTTGTAGCTATATTTCCAGTAGATGGCGCTATTCTAAATGACTATTTTACAATTTTCGTGTACGTACTTCAAATTCACGTTTTCCCATTTTTTCTTTCAAGTGTAACAGAACAATGTAAACTAAGTCGGTATCACCACTAGCTGTGGCTTTTAGCAATGCTGTTGACCCTTCTTCCAATGATAAAAGCAAAGGCACTTGTAATTTACTATGAGTTTCATATTCTAAAATCTGTAAACAAAAATAATATATATTATATTATAATTACCTACATATTTATTTGTTATTATATAACAATTTAACAAAATGTAAAAAATGAATAGTTATTCGATCATGAAGTTGCGAATATCTATACTAAAGCTGTAACAGAGCTGTGTACATTTAAGATATTTGAGATAAAAATACTATATTATGCGTGTCTGAACACAAAACAATTTTTTTTTTACTATATTCGTTCGCGCATCACACAAAAACTACTGAACGGATTTTGATAAAACTTCTTTTATTTTGTAGCTCTTGATTAGATTTAGAAACTGATATTTACATTTTATCCCGCTGTTACATCGGGAACCTGAGATATAACCTAAAAACTAGCTTTTGGCTGCGGCGGAGTCGCGGGCAAAGGCTAGTATTTAAATATTTCTATATTACAATAAGAAATATGAAAATAAAACGCAAAAAAGCCAACATCATGTGGTATTCCCAGGCGGTCACCCATCCAAGTAAAGGCTAGTATTTAAATATTTCTATATTACAATAAGAAATATGAAAATAAAACGCAAAAAAGCCAACATCATGTGGTATTCCCAGGCGGTCACCCATCCAAGTACTAACCACGCCCGATGTTGCTTAACTTCGGTGATCGGACTAGAACCGGTGTATTCAACATGATATGGACGTTAGCAATAAAAATCGTCAATTGTGTACTTAAATGGTATTACGTACGTAAAAGTTAATGACGTCAATTTTAACCTTACTTTTATAGCGAGCGCTTTCCGGCCTTTATCTGCGGCCTTCATCGCGATAGTTGTGTACGATATGCCGGGAACGTTTCGCAGTTTCTCGCCTATTTCCCGCGCTGCACTTTCATTGTCCAAATGCGGTTGAGTCACCTATATAAGCGGATTAAAACTTTAAGTTTCGTTTTAAATATTTTTTGCATTATTGTGCATGTGATCAGGGAGTAAGAACAAAATGTCATCATCACATGAATTTCCACGGGTGTTAATTGAAACGTGACACGTACAAACATCTATATGTGTATTTCGATTATAGACCAAGATAACTAACTGGTGTTGGTCTTGTCGTATTTAAAATAGAAGAAAAATAACACTCCTGTGTGTTGCTCATATCTCCTATCTCATAGCTACGCTATATAAAAAAAATATCACTTTTAACACAGTCAAATACGGTAGGTATATAAATATATCTATAGTAGGGAGATTAATAAACTATCGTGCAGAGGTTTCTAATTAGTATCCACAACGAGTACCTCCAACATTTTATTTTAACTTTTTTAGTAACTGTTGCAGTAAACCCAACAGCTGATGGTAAATGGTCAACGCCGCTCATGAAAAGTTTATCAAGTCATTCCAGAGCCTGTACGCCTTGTAGCCACGTACGTGATAGAAAAGAGCATACTGTCTTAGAAAAGATTGCTTCCAGTCAGCGGTGGATTTACACTAGGGGCAGTCGGGGCTAGTGCCCAGGGCGGCAAATTTTTTAGGGGGGCAAAATTTTGTAAGTGAAAAATTTTTTTTTGTTTTATTAAGATTGCTCAATATAATTAATTAATTCTATTAATTAATAATTTCCTGTTTAATTGATAATTCAAGAAATTCAATTCATCCATTATTTGTGAATTATAATTTTGGTTTTTGGTAAATGATTTAATCAATTTATTTCCTTGGAGATTTAAAATTATAATCGATATTTCTATTTTCTATAATTAAAGAAATTTAATTAGTATTATTTTTTGAAAAATTGATAAAAATTCGGAATTATTCTTTGCATTTTTCAAAACTTTAATCAATCAATCAATCAATAAAAAAAATTATGATGATAAATAAAATATAAAAACTATAAGTTTAAGTAAAATTCCAGTATTGGGGCGGATTTTTTTCTGGTGCCCAGGAGCGGCATCAAGTTTAAATCCGGCCCTGTTTCCAGTTTTAAAAAAGTGGGCGTCCTGGTTAGCTTTAGAGATGAAGGAAACATAGCGAGGAAACCCGCGTTTCAGTTAGGTAGTAAATTTTTTTACATTTAGGTTTTCACAAACGGATGACACATCGATAAGGGAACGCCATAGTACCCTTAAATATCTTGAACAGCATTATAGCATCTTTATATTGTAACAGGGTTCGAATCTACGTTAGGTAAAATACCAAACCCAATGCAATATTTCAATTTCCTAAAAACTATGTATTTTAACATTATTAAGTTAACTACCTACCTTATAACACGCCCAGTGCGAAAGTACCCTGGTCTTGCCGTCTTTCAACTGGAGATAAGATGCAATATGTCCAGCTAAACAATGCAGCCTTCTCCATATTAATCGATCGAGTAACACTCGTTCACCAAGGTTGGTCATTCTAAATGTTGATGTTAAAGAAATATCACGTTTTTGCGTACTGATGACGTAAGAACTTTCTTATGTTGGGCGCAGAAGGGTCGACTCCCAGACGTGATAAATATTAAGTTTTTCAATTAATACACGAAGTAGTAAGTCGTGAAGACATAAAGATAACGGAGACAAAGTTAAATTAATTTAAATTTTGGTGACGATGGCAGACGAGTCAACAAACAGTCGATTTGATGGTAAATAGTCAACTAAGATCTTTATTAAAAAAAAACACTGAGTTCATGTTGTTAAACAGAAATACTAATCCATATGTAGTGCAGACGCCTTTACAAAAGGAGTTAAACGATATTTTAGGGCAATCTTCCTTCCTGGTTTTCCTTACTAGAGACAACCATTAAGGTATCCTTTTTTTTCTAAATAAAATTGAAATCAGTTGGTTTTTTTTTCTATACATACACCATTTAACCACCATTGGCCGTGTGGGACCGGCTTTAGAATTGTCCCACCCCTCTCCACCCTTGGGAGTCGTAAGAGCCGACTGAGGCAATACCGGAGGAGTGGGCAGCAGCACTCCCTCGAGTATTAACAACATCCACTGCGATTGCCAACCCGCCTGCCAAGCGTGGCGATTACGGCACTATTTGGGCAGGCCTATGTCCAGCAGTGGACGTGAAGGGGCTGATGGATGGATGGATGGACACCATTTAAAAACCTTCATCTCCCATAAAATGTGAAACGAAACGTTTGAGGAATGTTCGTTTCGCTTCTTTGTGGTTGGTCGAAAGTTTGATGCGTGACTCCTGATTAGTTGAGGGACCTAACTGTGATTCACACGGGCAATCACAAAGCAGCGAAACGAAAGTTCGTCTAACATTTTAATTTACATTCTAAGAGGGCTGTATTTCTTTGCTGTCCGTTAATTAATACTGGTAAAAAGGATACTGCACAGAAGTAAGGGGTATGGCGACTTTAGGGTCTCGTACAGCATTCAAAACCCTTAGCCACCTGCAGGTCTTGACGTATAAATCTGTTAATTCTGGGTCTATAATGAAGCATTTTCCAAATTGAGCGGCTCGAATCAGTGTTTTCTGGACCTCTGGATTGAATTCAAGGGCTGCTGCTTCGATGCAGTTTTGTACGGCAGTGTGAAGGTCAGGCTTTACTAGTCTAATGTATTCGTCAGCTTTGTGACTGCGTTTCTGAAACGATAAAATAATGAGTATTTCGGTTGTTTTTTAGTGATGATGATGGATGGGATGAAGTGACATCAGGAGGGTCACTTAGGTTACGATCAAACCGACCGTCAAGCGACAGTGGTGCATCCGTACAGCGCAAAAATATTCATCTTATAAGCTAATTCTCCTCTCGCCTCTGTGGTGCAGCGGTAGTCTGAGCGACTGCTGATCATGAGGTCTCAGGTTCGATCCGCGGGTCGGGCAGATATTGAGCTTTTTCTTAAAAAAAATTCAATATCAGCACGGTTTGTGACATGCCCGGTAGACGGCAATAGGCTCGCCTCCTATTACGTGGGACTTAAACATAGCTGGCGAACCGTGGGTGTGTCACACCTCTGCCTAACCCTTCAAGGAATACTGGCGTGATGCTATGTTTTTTGTATAAGCTAAGCGGTATAAGACCCGTGCCCAATAGTGGGACGGACAGAAAAGGGTTAGAAAGAAAAAAAGGCTAAGCTGGTTTCATAGCACTAATACTGAGAATATGCCGCTAAATTCTTGTTTTCTATTTGGTATTGGCATAAGTGACGAGCAAGGTATCCTTGCAGTTAAATAATTACTAGTAAGTAGTACTTACTAGTAACTATTTATTTCACTTGACACTAGTCTGCATAGGGTTTTCTTTCGAGGATTACTTATCTATAGTATAGTCATCACTCTTGGTCCAGAACTCGAGTCCAAAGCCGGATCCGCATCGCTATGTTATCGCGTTTGCAAACACAATAACATGTTATTATAACCAAGGTCATGTTATTGGGGGCGTGGTCTAACTGCTTTTTTATTAAAATTCGATAACATGCCGACTCAAATGGATAACTAATTCGGTCCGTGTATGTGGGTAATGTTATTCATATTATGTTTGCGCTCGCCATAGACGCGTCCCGTGAAAACTTTTTAAATAATGTACTTTAGTGTTTTTCTCTCTCTCTTAATGGATTGGAATAAAGAAAATACTTTGAATTTTATTAAATTGATACGGGAAAAACCCGTTATTTGGCACTCTACATCAAGAGGTTGCATTTTTTGAACATTTCTTATAGGTATTCCAGCGAAAGAAGTAAATACAAAATGGATTAGCCTCTTCCTCGTCGGAACTCATTTTAAATAGATAATTTACTAACGAAAATATTCTATACTCAAAAACCACAGTAGACGGCCTGTATGCTACACACGTTTTGCTAACATGTTAGCAAATCAATGTTTTGTTCGTAACATTTAGCTGCGGACCCGGCTTAACACTACATTGATTAACACGTAGTGCTCACCTGAAAATGTTTAGAAGCTTCAACTAAATAAGATCCAGCGGCCGCACTGCTAAGTTTGAATATCTTCTCGACTACATATGGCACTTTTTGTAACAACTCGTGCATCAACTCGGAGACTACTCGGACACAATCCACTTCTTGTATAAGATGGAAGGGACCGTCATATGGGTACTCATAGATGCCACCTTTGGAACCGTATACGCACATTGTGTCATCCCAATGCGCTACCACAGCTTGAGATCCACACCTGTATAACGAAAACATATGCTTGACTGATTTTAGTAATTACTTATTTTAAAAATATCAAGTATTTTTATTTTTTTATTGCTTATGATGGCAGACGAGCCACGGCCCACCTAATGGTAAGTGGTAACCGTCGCTCATGACCTCAACTATATCGAGAGTATTCAGTCAAGCCGCTGCGCACCATTTCACTTCTCAGGTATGAAAAATGAAAGAATAAACGGCTGTCTTCTGCTACAGCCAAAACACACTGTCGTGCTTCATGACCCGATAGCAAGTGAGTACTCTCACTTAGTACCCAGCCCTCCCACCAGTAATGCAATTGGTGATAATTGCTTACTTCCCTTAGTCACCTCGTACGACACCCGTGGGAATGAATGAGGTGGTGACACTTGTATTCTTAGTCCGTCACCGTCAGTTATATAAATATGTAGGCGGCATAGGATCGCTTGTGGAGAAGCTCTTTTGGAGTCTATCCCAGGGGTCGCCAACTTCACTAGACTCAACATCTACTTTGTACTTACAAAACCCTGTGCAATCTACCAATTTCATACTTATTGAAATTTTAAATAAAATAGTATAGTTCAGTATACATTCGAGTATATTTTGACTAATTTGCGCAGTCAGTTTTTTTATATTTTTGCTCTGCCGCTCGCGACTGGACTAGTAGCCAAGATCGACCGGTTGGCCACCCCTGCTATATCCAGTATGATGGATGAATGAAAATATTGATGATTCATTTTAATTAAAACAGGCGCTTTTCCGATTTCTATACGATTTACTAAGGACAGGACTTACGCTTAATGTCGCCTTGACCCCTTAAAATGGCGCCCTATAATCTCTATTAAGTATTACCTTTTGTATCTGATGCCTCTGGTACTAGCCTCTAGCGTAAATCTAGGGCCGACTGTACTCTGCACACAGCGAGTTTACTGATCGAAATCCGACTAGGAGATCATCCTTACTAATATTATAAATGCAAAAGTGGGGTTGTTTGTTTGTTACGCTTTCACGCCGAAACTACTCAACCAATCATCATAAAATTTTGAAAACATACAGTCTGGAGCCCAGAAAAGGATAAAGACTTAATGTGAATCATCATCTGCTGATCTAGTATTTTATAAACAATCAATTAAGACTTAAAATATACACAAAAAAAATATACACTAACCACATTAATTCCTTCGGTTGTTTAATGTAACCCGTATCAATTTCGGAATAAGGTTTAGACTTTAACTCTGAGGAACCAATCCACAATATGCCAGAGTCAGTGAAGAATGCTACATGTTTCCCATTCTGTGATGGAACAATTGACAGTATTTGAGTGTATTGGTTTGTGATTTCTGGATGCTGAAAAATAGAAAAGATTTTTTCTATACTAAGACAACCCTGCTCTAAGGAATAATCCTTGTATCGCGGGAGACTTTATAAACACACAATTTCATGGACGCAAAGTACACCTAGACTCACAACAACCATTTGTGGGTCACACAATGAGTTGTCTTGTGTGAGAATCGAACCCACAACACTCGGGCGGAAGGCCGGTTACTAAACCAGTCCACCATCTGTGCAAAGATATATCATTACAATTTTGATCCATGTGTTTCATTACATCGTTCGCACTATGGAATTTTAATAAATAATTGAAATAGCGAAATTTAAATAGATCTGATTATGGTTGGGAAACCATTTGGAGATCAATTTCATTATAAAAAATACACTTATATTCTCCGTGTTACCAATATAATTAAGAGCAAAGTTCATATCAATATTATCTCCGTTGTTAACGTTAAATCGGAGTTAGTATATTGTGCGGCTAACATGACGTAAACATAACGTAAGCAGCCAACTTTCTGTTTGGAACATCACAATGCACTTAAAATTCAATAGACTGGTGAGCATCATCTATTGATAATTACCATAAGAATAGCTCTGGTCTCTCCCAGTTGACACTTGTAGATCTCTTTGTCTCGACACACGAGAAAACCAGTACTGACGACGCACCAACAAGATATTGGTTCTGCGGCACCTGAAAAATAAAGTATATTCATCTTGACTTTAATTAGTCATAACTGAAAAATAAAGTTGCGAACTGCCTCGGTGGTGTAGCGGTAGTGTATGCGACTGCTAATCATGAGGTCTCGGGTTCGATCCCCGGGTCGGGCAATGTTATTGATCTTTTTCCTAAAAAGAAAAATTCTCAGTAGCAGCCTGGAGTTTGGAAATGTGCCCGGTAGACGTCAATAGGCCTACCCCTTCGGGGAATACAGGCGTGATGCTGTTTTTTTTTTTTATGTTTTATCTTTTACATTGTTTTTTTATTTTTGACCAATAGGCATTCATATTTGTAGATAATTTTAAGAGGCCTGCATAGTACCTTAAGGCACTAAAGCCTTGACATATTGTATAAAAAAAAAATATTAAACTATATTGGCTTAGTTTGCTGATTCCATAACCAGCTATATTCTGACATACACACGAGGGAGATGTTGTGTTTTGTTTTCATTTTGTTTTTTTATTGTGATGGCAGACGAGCCACGGCTCCAGTATCCGTCGCTCATGGGCTCAACTATACCAAGGGTATTGACAAGTCGCTGCGCACCATTTTATTTCTTAGATATGAAATGAAAGAATAAGGAGGTATCTTCTGCTACAGCTAAAACACACTGATGTGCTTCATCAGTCACACAGGAGACGGTGGTACTGACCCATTCGGACACGATAGCAAGTGAGTACTTTCACTTAGTACCCAGCCCTACCAATGAATAATGCAATGGGTGATAATTGCTTACTTCCCTTAGTCGACATGTACGACACCCGCGGGAAGGATGGGGTGGTGACACTTGTGTTCTTAGTCCGTCACCACATGGAAAAAAGTTTGTGAGGGAACTAATTTTTATGTCATCTCTTCAGCAGATATGTATGTGTGTGTGGTGACAGACTAAGAATACAAGTGTCACCATCCCATTCTTTTCCACGGGTGTCGTAAGTGGGAGTACTCACTTGGTATCGGGCCCGAGTGGGTTGGTACCACCATCTCCCGTGTGACCGGCCATGAAGCACATCGTTGCGTTTTGGCTGTAGCAGGAGATAGCCGTTTATATTTCATTTCATATCTGTGAAATGAATTGGTGAGCAGCGGCCTGACAATACTCTCGGTATAATCGAGTCCATGGGCGACGGTTACCATTTACCATCAGATGGTCTGTGGCTCGTCTGCCACTAAATGCAATAAAAAAAATATGTAAAAGGTGAATGAAGGTGAAATAATAGCCGGTTAAACTAAGGACTGCAGAGACAGTAGTATGATTTATATACATGCCTCAGAAATAGTGAAGTTTGCCAGATATTTATTTATTTATTCTCTGAACTTACATATATCATATAGATGTTTCTAAACTATTTATTAAGTTTGAAAAATGCTTACGAGGTAAATCCGGCACAGATCTGACTTTCGGCTCTGAAACATTGTTGATCAGAAACATGCGGTTTGTTGTTGTAATGACGGCAAGACCCACACCATGAGGGTTTGGAAATAGTTGGGCTTTGCATACCTGGTGAATGAATAGCTCTGTTTATTAATGAATTTAAATTACTAGTGTCTTTTTGACGATTTTAAATGGTATATAATAGTTCTATAAAATAATTTTTGAATTTGAATATGTCTAGTATAGTAGAATTTAGTATGTGATATTGAATAGTTTGAACAAGTTGGAAAGTTAGTAAGGATTGATGTCAAATGAACAGAACAAGAATTATTTGATTTAGAAATCTTGAAAATCTTTAATCTTGTTGTAATCTAATATATTTCACAAATAAACATTACTTGCTCACCTTAGTATCTCGAACTTGTTGACCCATATTAAAAGTTTTCTGGTATGCTCCAAACATGTCGTAAACAAGAACATCACCACTCTCTTGAATACAGAGCAGTTGTTCACCATCAGACCAGCCCATGTGAATGAGGACTCCACTGTTCCACTGGAATAATTAAATTCCTTGGTTTTTTATATAAAAATTGTTACAACGTAAAACATAGTTTGAAGAGCATAATTTTTTAAAGCAGTTTTTTCAATACATTGTGCATGATGCTAGAGGTTTCCTAAAGATTTCAGATGACAAATATTGTGTATATATCCCTGCCTTTATTTGTTCAGCATCTATACATTATCTATTATTAGATTGTTACTAATAAGGCACAAAACATAGCGACGAGATACTTAAATGAATTTTTACATAAAGAGCTGGATGAAAGTTAGTTGCTGCCCTGCTAATTTAGTACTGCACTATGTATGAAGCTTACCAAAATTTTGGATATTATATTCCCAACACAATTATAGATGGTTATCACCGGTTTAGCACTCCCCATAACTCGGACTAATTGTTTTCTGTCTCTTACTACAGCTATGGGACCACCATAAGGAGCTCCACTGACTATCATACCATCTAAGCCTTCGTCCATAGACCATCTCATTGAGTATAAATCAAATTTCCTGCAATACAAACATCAGTCTAAGTTACTTTAGATTATTAAAAAGTTATGGACATAGAAATTGTAAAGGAAACAACCATTGATTGTACTCCATGCTAACCGGTTTTATACCAAGTTAAGAATTATCAGTAGAGCATATAGTGCCAGAGATGTTAATAATTCTCTATTTATTCTTGTAGGTCTGGTATGTGGTGATCAAGAGAAACAAACATATAATATTATACATGAGAAGGAAAGCTCAAAACATAACCACATTAATGGCAGGGTTTGGTATTAATTGAGACATTTGTAGCCATAACCGCACTGGTAGGTAACACCATTTTCTCCATTTCTAGGAGCTGTGAAGGATCTCTTTATATGTCTAGAGGTGATGATGATGTTGTCGATTCTATTCCTGCTTTTCTCTCGTGGATTATAGCTTAGCTTAGCTGTTGCCTCCTTTATCATGTGAGCTGTGGCTATACTGTTGATCTTAACAACAAAAAAATAAGGAGTAGAAAAACAATTTAACACCATTGGTTTACTGATAATGATGTAGCTATCTATCACTACTAATTTTGTTAGCTTTACAAAAGGGCAGCAGGGGTTTACAATTTTACAACTGTTAGAGGCAGTTGTCTTAATAATTTTATTGTAATACGAATTTTAAATACCTGTAGTAGGAGTCTAGGAGGAACCAGTCCGCAGTTAGTAGAGCCGACATTATGTATGTAAGTACTATAGATAAGGACAAATTAATATTTTATGCAATTATAAAATTTATAACACAAAGTATTTATTTTTATTTTCCTGCTACAATTTCGCATATCACTAGTCGCCTTTATATAGTGTACAAAAACATTAAATCTTCGGTAAAGATTATTATTACCACTACATAAATGAGGTGCGCAATTATAAGGAATTAGGTAATTTTAATTTTACAAAAACAGATCAACAGCACAATAATAATTCGTACTATCGACTATCCCTTAATTTCATTCCTTTCCAACCACTACGATAGTAGATAACGATAATGTGAGTTAGTGCCAAATAACTTTGTCTCGTTTTCTCTTTTGAAAAACACGTTACATTATATTTTGTTATGATTTATTATGAATTATGATACATTTTGCTTTACCACCAAAGCAAAGAGTAATACGTATAACCAGAAACTAGGCATATCGATTTGAAATCGATTAATCGAAAAATTGATTTTTCAGATCGATTTTGAACACTACATCGATTCAATGAATCAATCTATAAGCCTACCGAATCGGACCGATCAATTCAAGGAACTAGCGAGATAATATTCCTAAACTGGCTGCGGTATATTTTTGCTGTTGTCGGGCGTAAAAGCAATTGGTAGTACTGGGTTGATAATTTGAATGCATCATAGACTCATATAGTAAATTAGAGCTTCCAATGGTGGCGTTACTAGCGTTAAAAAACAAATATTTTTCATTACTCATACTCTGAAAGTAGGTCTGAAGTTGCCTGAGGAGTAAAAGTAATACTTTTCAGCCCTAGGGAGAATTACTTTCAACTGACAGCTGAGTAATTATAAAAAAAACGGTTCTTTTTTCTGTACAGCCAGTCAATTACAGCGCGATGTGAAATAACATAAAGTTAAGTATTTATTAAAGAATTTGTTTTTTATACGACTTTATTTTAATATAGTTGCAACTATATCTTTAAAATAACGAAGATTTATATTTTTTCAATGATTAAAATGAAAAATAATGGCTGAATAGCTGACAGGCCACAGAAAAAAAAAACAAAATCGACGGGAAAACGGCGATTCCAAATTCAATTTTTATAAAGTCTCCCATGTTTTCTTTAGCTAATTCATGATTTTTATTTTTAGTTTCCTCGTATTCATAGTGAAAAGTACAGTTTTTACCTCGGGATAAAGACTTATTCAGTGCCGAGACGGGGTTTGGCGCCCGAGCGTAGCGAGGGCTCTAATAGTTCGAGGGTTGCTTTCATCCCTAGGGTAACAATGTACTATTGCGTCAAACAAAGATCTTATAAATATTTTAAAACATAGAGTAAATTAATACTTTCTAACATTTATGTAAATTTTACACATTTTGAAATAAAACTACGTTTACGGAATCTATCGTGTTTACTTGATTTTTATACTATCCCGAGGTTTCGAATACTTTACAGCATTCATGATCACGTGTGGACGTAGATGGTAGACGTCCAAAGCTGATATGTGTTTCAACGGTTTCATCTACCCACAGTAATATGATTTTACAAATTTTTTGGTTCATTTATTTCAACCCACATAATATTCGTCGTTTAGAAACACTATTTAGATATTTTTATATATATTTTTAGCATTTGACATGCTTAGCACTATACATTAAACACAAAGTGAAAAATGTGAAATCGAAAATAACAGTCAGGAGCAGGATTTGAACCTGCATCTTCTGGATACCGTCCAGATGCTTTACCAATTCAGCCATCCTGACAATTGCTCCTGACTGCTAATTTCGATAACACATCATACTTAACGTCTTTGGGTGACGCCTGCGCCATCTGTCGGAAGCATTTTCATACATTATACCGACCAGGTAAACTTAATTTTACAATTAAGATTTTACCTAATAATGACGCAAACCCTTGCAATATTTAGATATTTTTATATATATATTTTCACTTTGTGTTTAATGTATAGTGCTAAGCATGTCAAATGATAAAAATATATATAAAAATATCTAAATATTGAAAGGGTTTGCGTCATTATTAGGTAAAATCTTAATTGTAAAATTAAGTTTACCTGGTCGGTATAATGTATGAAAATGCTTCCGACAGATGGCGCAGGCGTCACCCAAAGACGTTAAGTATGATGTGTTATCGAAATTAGCAGTCAGGAGCAATTGTCAGGATGGCTGAATTGGTAAAGCATCTGGACGGTATCCAGAAGATGCAGGTTCAAATCCTGCTCCTGACTGTTATTTTAGATTTCACATTTTTCACTTTGTGTTTAATGTATAGTGCTAAGCATGTCAAATGCTAAAAATATATATAAAAATATCTAAATATTGAAAGGGTTTGCGTCATTATTAGGTAAAATCTTAATTGTAAAATTAAGTTTACCTGGTCGGTATAATGTATGAAAATGCTTCCGACAGATGGCGCAGGCGTCACCCAAAGACGTTAAGTATGATGTGTTATCGAAATTAGCAGTCAGGAGCAATTGTCAGGATGGCTGAATTGGTAAAGCATCTGGACGGTATCCAGAAGATGCAGGTTCAAATCCTGCTCCTGACTGTTATTTTCGATTTCACATTTTTCACTTTGTGTTTAATGTATAGTGCTAAGCATGTCAAATGCTAAAAATATATATAAAAATATCTAAATATTGAAAGGGTTTGCGTCATTATTAGGTAAAATCTTAATTGTAAAATTAAGTTTACCTGGTCGGTATAATGTATGAAAATGCTTCCGACAGATGGCGCAGGCGTCACCCAAAGACGTTAAGTATAATGTGTTATCGAAATTAGCAGTCAGGAGCAATTGTCAGGATGGCTGAATTGGTAAAGCATCTGGACGGTATCCAGAAGATGCAGGTTCAAATCCTGCTCCTGACTGTTATTTTCGATTTCACATTTTTCACTTTGTGTTTAATGTTTAGAAACACAATTAAAAATATATATACTTTAAGTTTTATGCTTACAATGTATGAGATTTTATGCTAGCATGTAGAGATAGATATAGAGATAGACATAGAGATTTTATGCTAGCATAAAATCTCATAACACTACTGCTGAGCAAAAGATCCTGGGTTCGATCTCCACCTCTAACCACCATATCCACCTCTCCTCTGATATTATGTTTATTAATTTAATAATACTTCTATCCAATTACTGGTATTTGCGGTAAATGGTCATCAATAATTTCCTGTATCTATATTATGCAATTAGTTAGGTATGTTTGAAATTGGCGCGATTAATCAAAAATCGATCTTTTAATACTCGATTTAAACGAGAATCGATTCTAGTATGTTCGATTTGAATCAAATCGGAAATCGATTTTTTTTAAAGTGAATCGACATGCCTACCAGAAACACCAAAGTATTGGAACCTGGAACGTAAAAGGTGTGACATTTTATTGACATTGACAGCTATAAGTAATTTTACATTTTGTTTTACGTTCCGTTCGTTGAAATGCCTAAGTATTGTAAAGTTCTACATTGTAAACTTAGTAAAAGAATTTTCATCATCAGGTCTCTATTTTTTTTTTAATCTAGTTTTTAATGCGCTTTAGTCACTTAGCGACTATGACAGCTCCATTATGTACACTCTTTTCTTACGTGCTACTTAATTAAATTACTTAACATAGTAAATAGTGCTCTGGCTGCTTCACTCAATGGAGCAGACAGAACACATTGAATCACACCAACATCTCGAAAATCATAGCCATACTGAGTGAGCATGTGCAACCTCACAGCCCTAGTCCGTGAGCACTCGACTAGCATGTGATACACATCTTCCACAATTCCACAAATATCGCAGGTATTGGATTCTGCTAACTTCATCAAATAATTGAAGTTATTTAATGGCATGTGACCAGACCGCAGTCTGTGAGCCATCACTATCAAACGCCTTTTCATTTTACAGTTTGTAAACCACGGTACTTTGGAAGGTTCCTGCTGCAAACTCTTATACCAAATACCCTTTGTACACGAAATGGTGTCAAAATGCGATTTCCATTTTTCGAATATTTTATTCTTAAATTTAGTTAGAATTTCTGAATTTTCTGGCATCATATAAATTTCAGACCAAGTGAGCACAGCTTCCTTAGCGCATTTGTCAGTTTCATCGTTTCCTTTAATATTGACTTGTGAAGGGATCCACTGCAGTCTCAAATCCACATCGCGACTTATTAGTAATAATATTATTCTTATAATTTCATAGGCTATCGAGGCGCCTTTAGAATTAGAGGCACATCGAGCTGCTGTAATGCACTTTTGCTGTCAGAAAATATTACTACCTTCTTAGCACCTACGTTGCCTGCATATGATAGTGCATTCGAGACCGCTAGTAACTCCACTGTCATTATCGAATTGCATTCTGACACAATTTTATACGGCAGCACCTATGAAATTCATTTGAATATTAGACATCCACGTGTCCATTCGAAACATGTTTAAGGTATTGCATATGCATCTTATATTTTTCTAATTTAGTTTCTAAATGTTCTACTGCTAAAAGAGGTTTCTTTTTTCTAGTCCAATAATCTGTTTCAATCAAATCTGAAAGCTCATTGAGGATATTTATAGTAGTGGTAGATGAATAGTTAACTTTTAAACAATATTTATTCGCAAGGTACTGCCTTCTTAAAATACAATGGTTGAATGCACAGTTCACTCACCATAACATGTATGGGTGTGGTCCTAATGAATACACCAATCACACGCATTGCCCTATTCTGTATTTTGTCCAATTCATATAAATTAGCTTTAGATGCAGTATCATACATAAAGCTACCGAAATCAATTTTACTTCGTACTAATGCAATGTATAGTCGCCGTAGATGTTTAGGGTGAAGTCCCCATGATGTCCCCGCTAACACTTTTAATAAGTTAATAGTTTTACTCACTTTATCAACTGTTTCTTTAATATGTTTCCCCCAAGTTAGTGATTTATCAATCCACATTCCTAAGTATTTGACATTATCGACTGTGCCTACATCATGATTATTTACTTTCGACTTTAGCTCACATATACCCCGCCCTCTCTTGAATTGGCAAACTTGTGTTTTTGAAGGAGTTATCTGTGAACCCAGCTGTTCTAATGAATCAGCCGCTGTATCTACAGCGTTTTGTAAATACATTTCGATCAAATTTCTATCCTTTATCTGTGTAAATATTACTAAATCCAGATGATTTAGTAATATTTACATATTGAAGTATACTTGTATTATTTATACTACATCCTATGGTGTATCCCACTATATTAAACAAAACGGGAGAGATAGGGTCTCCTTGTGCTAAACCTCTGCTAGTCCACCTCATTCTAATTTCATCGCTTTCATATTCATTTTTGATCATTAAAATACGTTCACTCAAAAATCTCTATAGGTAGTGACACATGTGATGTCCTACTCCTAATTTATTAAGTATTATCACAAGTTGATCTATAAGAACGTTGTTTTAAGCGTTTTCGACATCAAGAAATACTGCTGACGTAGGTATACGATTTGTTAACCCTATTTGTATTTTGGATACTAGGCGCGCTAAACAATCGAGACACGACTGATTTTTCCTAAAGCCTAAGGTGGTAGAAGGTAAAATTTTGTTACTTTCTACATACCATTCTAATCGTTTGCCTATCACGGTGTGAAATATTTTGCATATACACGAAATCAAAGATATAGGTCTAAATTTAGGTGCGATATTAGGGTTAAAATTTACTTTAAGTATCGGAATAACTTTGATCTTTCTCCACTGATATTAAGAATTTATAAATAGAATTAAATATTTTTAATAATTGTAGTTTTCCTTCTAGTGGTAAATTGTAGATCATCGAATAAGTAATTTTATCGTCCCCGGGAGCAGTGTCTTTCTTTTTTAGACTATAAGTAAATTCTGTAAATGAAAATTCACCATTTAGCAATACATTGCTAGGATTTAGAACCGGTTGTGGGGATGCTACATAGTCAGGAGCCAGAGTTCGTAGTAACTCCTCCTTTTTGTCATTTGGGACCTGGCAAAATTGCCTCTTAATACCTTTCACCCAACGCATCTTATGCCACATATCTGAGGCATTTGTTTTTTCGTCTATTCCGGTAACAAATTGCTGCCAATGTATTGTTTTGTAATTGCCTGTGGACTTGTTACGCAGCTGCAGCTTTTTTTTTTATTCAATTCGTCAAGATTTGTTGTAGTAGGGTTGCGTCTAAATTTTTTCATTGCAAGTCTACGCTCCGCTATTTCTAATGATATCTCCGGGCACCAATACGGTATAGGACAAAATTTTTGTGACGGATTTGTACACTTTTTAATCATTCTGGCAGCTTGATTGATTTCATCAATGAACAAGTTATATGCTGTTTGAATGTTATTTTCATTAATTACTAAATCAGGATCAATTCTAGGTTTCAAAATTTCTTGATACATTTGCCAGTTAGCCAATTTGAAATTGCGTCCTATAACAAAATTACGTGAATCTTGATAATGTAAGGATGCCTTAATAAACGCAGACGACACGCTCGTCACAGCCCGGGGCTGGACCCTCGAGGAGGCGGCAACGCTGGCCACCTCAGGTACCGCGGAGGTGGTCAGGCGGATTGAGGCGCTGGGGCTTAGGGTGGCCCTTGAAAAGTCGGAGGCCCTACTGTTCCATGGGCGCCGACGGGGCCCGCCCTCCAGCGCCTCGATAACGGTCAATGGGGTGGGCTTGCCAATCCAGGCCCACATCAAATATCTGGGCCTGGTATTGGATGGACGGTGGCACTTTGACGAGCACTTCCGCCGTCTTGCGCCAAGGCTCGTCAACACGGCGTCCGCCCTCGGGCGACTTATGCCGAATTTGGGCGGACCGAGTCTTGCGTGTCGACGACTCTACGCGGGGGTAGTACGGTCGATGGCGCTGTACGGCGCGCCCGTGTGGGCGGAGTCCCTGGCCGCTCGTAATAGGGCCCTTCTGTGGCGTCCACAGAGGGTCGTAGCGGTCAGGGCAATACGCGGGTACCGCACGGTCTCGACCGATGCAGCCTGCGCGTTGGCCGGAACCCCCCCGTGGGATCTGGAGGCGGAGGTGCTCGCCGACGTCTATCGGCGGGCGTCGACGGCGCGGGCGGGGGGCAGCCGCCCCTCGCCGAGCGTAATGTCATCGTGGCGGGAAGATGCCCGCCGCGCCACCGTCCTAAAGTGGAAGTCTCGGCTGGAGACGCCCCGAGCCGGTCTCTGGACCGTGGGGGCGCTCCGGCCGATCTTGGAAGAATGGGCAGGGCGGCAGCACGGGATCCTCACCTTCCGGTTGGTGCAGGTTTTGTCGGGGCATGGTTGCTTCGGCAAATACCTGCACACGATCGCAAGGAGGGAGACGACCCCAGGCTGTCACCACTGCGACTGCGACGAGGACTCGGCGCAGCACACGCTCGAGTCGTGCCCGGCATGGGATGTGCAGCGCCGGGAACTCGTTGCAGTCATAGGCGTGGACCTGTCGCTGCCGGCCGTTGCGCGAGCGATGGTTGGCAGTGACAGGGCCTGGACCGCGGTCGCCGCCTTCTGCGAGGCTGTCATCTCGCGGAAGGAGGTGGCGGAGAGGGCCCGTGAGGAATCCTCCTTCGCGGACCCGATTCGCCGGCGGCGCGAGGGGCGGCGTGCGCGCGCTTACTTGCGCCTTATGCCGCCCTAGCCGAGGCTGCGGACGGTGGGGTCGGGGAGTACCCTGCCGTCCGCGGAAGCCTACCGCGAAGGTGCGACGCCCAAGTGCGCGAGGCGTCGCTCAAGAGAGGGTGCCCGTAGGGGCTGCCGCCTGCGGATCGCGGTCGTAACGACGCGGTACCCGTGATCCGCCGTAGCAAGGGCAAAAGTGTCCTACCGCACACCCCGCTGCCCGAGAAGACAACGGGATAGTGTGGGGCTCTCACCCACTAAAAGCCCACCGTGCGCCCTCACCTGCCCTTACTGTGGCGGATCACGGGTACCGCGTCGTATTAACCGCGATCCGAAGGCGGCAGCCCCATCGGGCACCCTCTTTTGTGCGACGCTCCGCGCACGTGGGCGTCACACCTTCGCGGTAGGCTTTCGCGGACGGCAGGGCAGTACCCGACCCCACCATCCGCAGCCTCGGCTAAGGCGGCATCAGGCGCAGATAAGTACGCCGTCGCCGCCTCGCGCGCCAGTGGCAAATTGGGCCCGCGAAGGAGGATTCCTCCCGGGCCCTCTCCGCCGCCTCCTTCCGCGACCGATAGATATATGCGATGACAGCCTCGCAGAAGGCGGCGACCGCGGTCCAGGCCCTGTTACTGCCAACCATCGCGCGCGCAACGGCCGGCAGCGACAGGTCCACGCCTTTAATTGGAGTAAGTTCCCGGCGCTGCTCATCCCAGGCCGGGCACGACTCGAGCGTATGCTGCGCTGAGTCCTCGCTGCAGTCGCAGTGGTGACAGCCTGGGTCGTCTCCTTCGTAACGATCGTGTGACAAAACCTGCACCAACCGGAAGGTAAGGACCCCGTGCTGCCGCCCTGCCCATTCATCTAAGATCGGCCGGAGCGCCCCTACGGTCTATAGACCGACCAGCTCGGGGCGTCTCCAGCCAAGCCCTCCACTTTAGGACGGTGGCGCGGCGGGCATCTTCCCGCCACGAAGAGATCGCGCTCGGCGAGGGGCGACTGCCCCCCGCCCGCGCCGTCGACGCCCGCCGATAAACATCGGCGAGCACTTCTGCCTCTAGATCCCACGGGGGGGTTCCGGCCAATGCGCAGGCTGCATCGGTCGAGACTGTGCGGTACCCGCGTATTGCCCTGACCGCTACGACCCTCTGTGGACGCCACAGAAGGGCCCTATTGCGAGCGGCCAGGGACTCCGCCCACACGGGCGCGCCGTACAGTGCCATTGACAGCACTACCCCCACGTAGAGTCGTCGATACGCGAGACACGGTCCGCCCAGATTCGACATCAAACGCCCGAGGGCGGACGCCGTGCCGACGAGCCTTGGCACAAGACGGCGAAAGTGCTCGTCGAAGTGCCACCGTCCATCTAATACCATGCCCAGATATTTCATATGGGCCTGGATCGGTAATCCTACCCCATTGACCGTTATCGAGGTGCTGGCGGGTGGGCCACGTCGGGGCCCATGAAAGAGCCTCCGACTTTTCAAGGGCCACCCTGAGCCCCAGCGCCTCGATCCGTCTGATCACCTCCGCGATACCTGAGGTGGCCAGCGATGCCACCTCCTCGAGGGTCCCGCCCCGGGCTGTGACGAGCGTATCATTGGCGTAGCAAATTACGCCCAGCCCAGGGGGAAGCCGGCCATGGAGGATCCGTAGCCGATGTCCCACAGGAGCGGCCCGAGAACGCGGGACGCCGCACGACATGGCCCTCCTCACAACGTCCCCTTCCTGGTCCACGAAGAGGACGCTGCGGCCGTCGAGGTAGTCTGCTACCAGCCGCAATAGATAGAGGGGTACCCCATGGTACCGGAGTGCTCCTCTAAGGATGCCTAACCATTTACTCCAAACTTCACCATTACTAATATACTTCACAACAAAAGAAAGAACTTCATCAAACACTACTTTTAAGACATTCTGGACTTTTTCTTCAAAACTACTATTAGATGCTACTATTTCTTTAAGTTTATATAAAACCGTAATAAAATAATTCCTCCGTTTTTCTTCTTTTTCGTTCAGAAGACTGCTGCTGGGGGTGGTGTATAGGTCGACTTTTCTGTGTACTCTTGTGTCCGTTCTCTTCTATGTTTTATACATATATGTTTTATTTTTCTTCTTATTTTGTGCTAACGGTGATGATTTGTCAATTTCTACTTCACTTGAACTCACAGGTTCCATTCTAGGGATCTTCGCTGGCTGTCGCAAGGCGGCGCTGTATGACGTGCCTATATTACCTGCTCGGCGTCTGTCTTCAGTGTATACCGGAGCTTCATTAGGTTCTCTGTCTGCTTCGTAATACTCATTCTCTATGTACTTAGATAAGGCCATTTTGTACGTCACATTGAATTTAGACATAATTTCTCGAATTTCTTTTTCTTTCAAGAACATAGGGCACATTTTGCTAAATGATATGTGACGACCTTTACAGTTGACACACCTATATATAGTTGTATCGCAGTTACTGTGATTTGCGCCACATTTTGGACAGACTTTTAGCACTTGGACATGTACGAGTTGTAACTCCGTATCTCCAACACAATCCACATTGTGATACTGGGTATGTATATGATTCGACCTTGAATCTACAATCATATCCATGAATATAAGCTGGCAACGTCGGGCTTTTAAAACCAAATCTCACTGTCTCACTAGCGACCCATTCGCCTTTATCAGATAGCCGCTTTAGTCGCTTCACCGACACGATTTTGCAATCAGCACTAAAGGTTTTCATAAGCTCTTCATCAGTAAATAGTGGTATTTGGGACTTCGTCTTCACTCATCACATCACTTATATCGGGCGGACGATCACAATGGGCTTCGCCCATTATTGTAGATAAGACGATCACTGGTGCATAATAAATTAGCGAAGCGCGGATTAACAATAAACAGTAATACGTGCAACCGGTATGCTGCACCGCGCGCGACTGTGCACACAGGTCTCCAATGTGAAGTTTGTAACAAAGGATGTGGACGCAGATTGATGGCCATAACCATTTTTATTGGCACCAGTAGAGTGAGACTATCTTATTAGGGGACCATGATGATCGACAGTTTCACACTAATTTTGTATTTTTATTTCAGTAGATATTAATAAAATACATTATTTACACTGTCATAGTTGTTAATCTGACATTATTGTAAAGAAAGCTACTTACTACCTAATCATTTAATTCGCTGAATTACTATTACGTTATTATGACTCCCTTAGTTATTTGACACCGTTTGCTTTATGGCGCCTGACAGCATTCGTTTTCTTTTCATTTTTTGGAATAATCCTAGTATTGCGGGGGACTTAACAAACATACAATTTCACACAAAGTACACCCAGACCCAGAACAACTTTTTATGGATACAAAGAGTTGTCCTGTGTGGGAATCGAACCCACAACACTCGGGCGGGAGGGTTTTATCTAAACCACTCCGCCATCTGTGCAGTCAGTCTTTACTAGCTGATGCTGTGGCTTAGCTCTTCTTTATTTATTACCTACGCGTTCGTCTGCATGGGTTTCAGAATACCTATAGGTATATACGGCACAGAAATTACTTTTAGGTATGCAAAAATAGTAATCCCATAGAACCCATCAAAGGGTCATTCTTCGAAACCGAGGATTTTTGACTCATTGGAATGGCTCTTTTTTTTTTTAAATTCAGGTTGATAGTGGTATATCTAGTACATCCTGGTCTACACATATTACAACATATATCAACTGTTTTCTACCCAGTAGTTCAGGATTAACACTATGCAGATTAATTGATGAAACATCATTAATCTGATGATCAAGGTAGAAGAATGAGATTATGCAACATATTATTTAGAATCAGGCACATAAATGAGAAAAATATTATGTTTAATCAACTTTATTGGGAAATATCTGAGAAATGTAAAAAAAGTGTACTTTTTGGTTCAAATAACGTAATTTTGTATCAGATTTTAATAACTTACAACGTTGACACACCTCAGTAAGTTGCTTTAAAATAAACATTCGTATAAGCAAACATATTACAATTATAACATTTTATAGAATAGCTAAGATCACGTATTGGCACAGATAGTTTTCTTTTAAAATTAAAAATAAATCTTAGAAACAATAACAGAAATCTCTTAAACAATTTAAATTTAAAATAAAACTCTAGCTAACTTTTTAATAAAAGAAGACAATCAGACTTAATTCTGCAACAGGGACTTTAAATGTGAAATTGTAGAGTATAACTTAAAGTCATAAAAGTATAAAAATTCAAAAATGTTCAACTGTTCAACACTAGAATCTATAAATGTGGATCGATATTTTCTAAATCGACTCATAAATGGAGAATAGCCTGCCCAGATGGTTGCCTACCCAAGGACCCGTCCTTACAAAAGCAGTGGGACAAGCCACTTTCTGAGCTGGTACGGAATAATCTTTTACAAACGTGCAGTGGCCTTACAAAGTGTGCTTGTCTCTTAGCTGTTTCGCATTGGGAGTCTGGTCTTCGGTTAAAAGCATCAAATTTAGGCACGCTTTTAAGCAACAACACATTCCGTGTAGCTATTTGACGTCGTATCGGTGCTTCGTGCTTTGTTCCACACCCATGCACATGGAGCGATAATGTAGAAGCTTTACGGCCATTAGTATGGGATGCTACCTGTGTATACCTTGTCTTCGTCTCATCTTGCAGAGTCTTCTCGGAGTGCTGGTGACAGTACTATAATGACTGAACCAAACAAATGGCGCCAATATCTAACCTCGGCAGAGGTTTCTTATTTGTGCCGTTATGGGTAGAGACAATAAGCCACTAGGGACCTGGCGCTTTTGAAATTTATAAAGACTTAGCGGAAAAGCTTGTAGAGTCTACACATATCCAAAATGCTGGCTTGTAACTCTTTTGTCTTGGTATATGAGAATCATGTTCTCTGTCTAGAGGCTAGAATGTTGACTCGATAATATTGTTTAGGAAAGCTATTTATTCAGCCTGCAATAAAATACTAGATAGATTGTTTTTTCTATAGTAATATAACTTATAATTCTTTCTCCATCTTTTTCTTTCATTTAGTTTATTGATAGTTGTTTTCTTTTTCTTTTTTCTGCCTATGTAAGACTGTCGATATTTTTCTTGTTTTTCCTTCCGTAATTTCTCATTATTTTAGATTTTTTTATATCTCCTTTTCTCCGCGAGTCTTGTCTTTACTAGCCTTTCTTCTTTTGCTTGTTTCTTAGGATTTGGCCTTTTAAAAATAGTAAAGCTGAAAGAAGAATGTAACAAGAACCTAATTAGTATGTTATCTTTAAATTTATCTGGTCTTAAGGGCCAGATAAATCCATATTAATGCGAAACGTTTTTACGGGATTTATACCATGTAAATTTTTACTTACGAGTTTCCGATATATTTTTATAATTTACATGGTATAAATCCCGTAAAAACGTTTAGAATTATAAGTGACCATGAAAGTTTGAAATTCTACATATTAATGCGATTCAGATAAATTAGAAATTTGAAGTTAAGTAAACCTAGCTTCGTTATTTATAAAAATTTGAAATAAAAGATATAATTACCATGAATACCTACATATCAGTATTATAGACCCTGGTTAGTTTCTAAAAACTAAGTAAAACATATATGATTATCTATTGAAGTCAGATTAATTATGCAACTTACGTGACAAACACCAGATGACAACTTTTGATCGTAATTTTTGACCAAATTAAACCATTTAAACACAAAGTGAAAAAAAGCATGTCAAATGCTAAAAATATATATATAAAAATATCTAAATACAAATTAAACCATGTTTTGGAGCACTTCTTTTAACAGGACGATACTAACCGATGCGGCCAATCACGAGTCGATATTATTTTATCGAATACTTTATGTTTACATTAAAGAAACAGCTGATGAAATTGCGCCAGCTGAATTATTATTTTAGTTGGGGACATTTTTTAAAATAGAGTAATTACAAAAATGTACAATTATTTTTCATTTAAATAATATAATATCAAGTAAAAAGTATTTGAATATCGATGGGAATTGCTTATGCGAGTATATTGCCGCAATTATATTACCAAAAATTAATATGCTACTAAAATTGGGGATGGGGGGGACCTAATGCGGAGGGAGGGGTAAAATCGGCTGTTAGCGTGGCGACGCTTTTATTGCACTTATCCCGTTCAAATCTTGCAAGTTAAATTTGATACACTTTCCGGTTTCCGATTGAGCTGAAATTTTACACGCATGTGTATATCACCTGACAATGCAATATTATGATGACATGGAACTGATCTGATGATGGAGCTGGAAGGTGGACATAGGAACTCTATAATGAAACGGCGCAACCCCATCGAGTTTGGGGTCGTAGGATTCGTTTTGCCGAGTACTTTGTGTCTAGATGGTATCCAGGGTATGATGATGGAGCAGGAAGGTGACCACAGTAACTCGGTAATGAAATGACGCAACCCCATCGAGTTTGGAATCATTTGATTCGTCTTGACGAGTACTTTGTCTTTAGATGATATCCAGGGTCTGATCATGGAGCTAGAAGGTGGCCATAGGAGCTCCGTTATAAAACGACATAACTTCATCGAGTTTGGGCTCGTATGATTTGTCTTGACGAGTACTTTGTCTCTAGATGGTATCCAGGGTCTAACGATGAAGCTGGAAGGTCGCCACAGTAACTCTGAAATGAAACTATGCAACCCTATCGAGTTTATACTCGTTTGATTCGTCTTGAGGAGTACCTTGTCAAGTTATGATCATTTTATTTCTACAAAGTAATTTCTATGTTTTAACATCTGCTAGACGTCCCACGACATCTAGTATTTTTTTTTGTTGTTCTTCAGCGATAAACACTAAAACTACGTTCCGAAGAATCACCCCCAAATCACCCAACCAAAAAATCTTAATTAGACTAGGTATATAAAAAATCTTAATTAGACTAGGTATATAAAAAATCTTAATTAGGCGTGACAGATTTTTTGTCTGTTTGTTTGTTGGCACATCATGCAAAAACTACTCGACGGATTTTGGTGCATCTTTTTTGTTTGATAGCTCTTGATTGGACTTAAAAACTGGTATACATTTTATCCCGTCGTTACTATATCGGAAACCTGAGATATAACCTAAAAACTAGCTTTTAGCTGCGGCGGAGCCGCGGGCAATGGCTAGTACAAAAACATAAAACAACACATAGCATGACGCCTGTTTCCCTAAGGGAGAGTTTACTTGAGACCTCATGATCAGCAGTCGCTCACACTACCGCTGCACAACCAAGGCAGTTAGTCTAAATATATTATTATAAATTTATTTTTATAAGTTTTAAACTTTAGTTATACTCGTAAACTTAAAAATACTAAACCTAGTTAAGGGAGTTTGTTAAAAGCATTACAATACTTCGTGTACACACTGTGCGGCTACTGGTATACTGGTATTTGATCTGGCGCACTGCTTGTTTGTCTGGTGTATGTACTCAGATGGCTAGTGTCTAGGTGTATAGCTACTTATGTTTGGATGTAATCATATATTATATCATCTAGCTTAAAAATCAATGGAGTACCTATTTACAATTGTAGGACTTAAATTTCAAAGAATGCCTACCTAATAATACACATCACGAATACATGCATGGGTATGGTCCACTTAAGTAAGGTAACAATGTCATTCATCTTTATATATTAATTTCCGAGATTTGGTTACCTTACTTAGTCTATAATAAAATTATTTCAGTCATATTACATAAATAACAAATGTTACCTATATTCTTGTTAACAAAAGTCGTTGACATTGACGTGGTAGTAAAAACCAGTAGCACCACATTTTCGCATGGATGAATACACCTCCATTTTCTCACGCCTCCTCTGTCATCCACCCGCTGACTACTTAAGTAGTAGAAATAATTTACATTCATTACGTACGACTTTCGTGTCTCTTTCGCACTATGAACAAGTTATAGCCCTCTTAAGTACCTACTCGAATAAACAGACGAACGACTATAATAGCTTACATAACCATTGCCTTGATATAAAGCCATAGCTGTGCAATATCTAACCATGAAGACGAACCCTGGGTCAAAAGTGTTATTGATTTTATTATTTCGGATATATCTCCCAATTAAGTTGAACTAACACAAGCGGAACGTGCGTTTATTTTGAATTCTTTACCTACTTCTGAGTTATTCTAAATTTGATCACAGGTGCTCAATAACACTACCACTGAAGGAATGTAATATAGTTCCGGTGGCCCGCCAATAAAGGCGGAGAGATGGCACACGGCGGGTTTCTTTAGTGGGTGAGGGCCCCACATTACCCTGTTCGTTGCCCCGAACGACGGCGTGTGCGGTTAGGAACATTTTTTCCCGCCTTAACAAAAAAAAAAAAAAAAAGGTGCTCAATAACACTGTCCTTTATCTGGGATATAATAGCGCACAAATGCAGATACTAGCACACTCTCTGTCTAATTCTTAACTCTAGCAGAGTTATGCCCTGCGTAGGTAATCCAATGGAACAGTAATCTGACTCGAACAGAAACGATCAAGCATATTAAGTCAAGTAAGGTAGGTAATAATTAATGTGTAACAAATGATGTGTGATTATAAACCATGTTAGATTTTAGTCATTCTTTTTTATTTCTTATGCTGGTGCATGAGCTACGGCCCACCTGATGGAAGTAGTAACCGTCGCGTCTGGATTCAACTATACTAAGACTACTGTCACACCGCTGCTCACCATTTTTGATCCGCGGTTATGAAATAAAGAAATGAGCAGCTATCTCATGCTACAATCAAAAACACATCGAAGTGCTTTATGGTCGATCACAAAGACGGAGGAGATTCGCTCGAGCCAGATAATAGTTACCTAGTACTCCCGTCCCTTCCTTAGTATCCAACCTTACCACCAGCAACGCAATGGATGATAATTGCTCACTTACCTTAGTCGCCTCGCAAGACACTTAGTCAGCCTCCATAGTGATGAATTAAAAAAAATATCTTCTAATTTATAATCAGACAATACATATTATATATATTCGAAGTAAGCACTAACTAAAGTATTGTAGATACTAAATCGCTGAATCGTGCTCAAGTTGAACTGTTTATTTATATTAAAAAACTTACTCATTTGAAATAAATAGCTGCGCAATCAGACTGTAAACTAACATTAACTAGTTAACTAAATAAATAAGATCTAGTGACCAGTTAAATAGTATTTAAATACTGGTATATTTCACACGGCCATGTTGGACGTTGCTACGCTTTCACGATTTTTAATTTATGTATTATATATATATTTTTCTCTTGTAGGTAAGGAGTACTAAGTAGTAAGAGTAGGTACCTATACTAATCCCTGGGCGGACCACTGTCCGCCCGTTCCAGTGGTCCGCAAGGGCTGGAGCGATTTCGACGGCACTTTCACTGGCATAATAGCTGATGTTATAAGGTCTATCTATGGCTACTTTTGTTAAACTTACTTTTATTTTAAAAAAATATTAGGGTTCCGCACCAAACATAATGCAATGATAGCCTAGCGGTAAAAGCAAGGACTGCAAAGACAGTAGTATCGAGTTCGATTCCGACTCCATGGTTCAAATCTAGTACGGCTGACTTATCAAAATTATGTGTGTATTTGTTTACAATTTATCACTGCTCGGTGAAGGAAAATATCGTATGGAAACCTGCATGCCTGAGCGATTTTCTCAATGGCTTCTGAAGTCTGCCAACCCGCATTGAGCCAGCGTGGTGGACCTTATCCCTCTCACTATCCTGATAGTGATAAAAGAGTGACTATTCTCATAGTGAGAGGGATTAGGTCCTCTCGGAGACCCATGCCCAATAGGGGGACAGAAAAAGGGTTGAAAAACAAATACTTGTAAAAATAACTAAGAAATTCTACGCGGACGACATCGCGGGTAGCAGCTAGTATGTACATATAAAGCTGTAACAGAGCGATGTCTATTTACATTTAAATTAATCAGTCAAAAACTACTAAACAGATTTTGATGAAACTTTTATATCTGTAATCTTTTTTGGTATAGGTAGTTTATCCTCTTACTACGAGTATATCAGGAACTTGAGAGATAATCTAAAACCAGCTTTTATCTGTGGCGGAACCGCGAACAAAGGCTAGTAAATAATAAACTCACGTACTGAATAAGAAAATTCGTATCTTATTCGTCAAAGTCCATACCATGTTGAATACACCGGTTCTCGTCTGATCACCGAAGTTAACCGTCGCTCATGGACTCAACTATACTGAGAGTATTGTCAAGCCGTTGCTCACCATTTTCATTGATATGAAATGAAAGAATAATAAACGGCTATCTCCTGCTACAGCCAAAACGCGACGATGTGCTTCATGGCCGGTCATACGCGAGATGGTGGTACCAATCCGCTCGGGCCCGATACCAAGTGAGTACTCCCACTTGGCACACAACCAGTCATGCAATGGATGATAATTGCTTATTTCCCTTAGTCGACTAATACGACAACCGTGGGAAAGAATGGGGTGGTGACACTTGTATTCTTAGTCCGTCACCACACGGACATTGTATTATTTCAAGTATTAATGTATAAAAGTGGTGGCCTTTTGCTTATTAACTATTTGTGTATGTATTAACTATTTGTAAGTGTTGGCAAGTGATGAAATGCGGCTTGTTTTTTCATGTTGCCTCCATAACTCCATAGAAGCTTCAGTAAACCACCACTTTGCTGAGGCATGACTTTGACTTCGTACTAAGACTTGTTACATGACTTAAACTTACCTGTGAAGAAGAAATATACCACATCACATTTGTCTTTACGACCCACTTTAAGACTACAGAAGATGCAATAATGGTAGGTACTTCTAGCTGTTTCACTCAAATTCAAAATTCATTTATTCACGCTATGCGTCCGTGCTCGGGTCCTCAATAAGGAACTAATTGATCAAATAGATTTGGAGCAAACTATCTGTCCTAGACCAACTGTCAGATACACGAGTGATCCTATAAGGGTTCCGTTTTTCATTCGGAGATACGGAATCCTAAAAATCTCGAAAAGTTACAGGTGTGTGCCGTGCGAAGTCTGGACCTCTGACTGGGTATCGAGCTCTACACCAATCTTTTCAGTCCTTAGTTTTACCGCTAGACTATCACTGGAATAAACCATAAAAGTGGTTTTATTTAATAAATGTTAATTCACCATTTACAGAGATAAAAACCAAGAACTTATTTTATAAGAGAAAGGGGTTCTCCTACAATTTAATCAAATATTGACATCAAACACATAAATCAAAAATAGTGTGTTCGATGAACAAATGGTTTATTATAAAATTAATTTCATTAAAAGCAATTAAAATTTATAAAGTTTAATTTGCAAGTGTGCTCAGTGTTATTTCTAGGCTGTTTTTTAAATCTTCACTTCTCAAACGACACACAAGTACCTAGATTTGTCTTGAGTTGATTGTTTTATTATCTTGTTTAGATAACATTTCTGAAAGTAGGTAGTCGAGCCTGCTACACGCTTGATTTGGTAAAAGCTATTAGACTACTACCAATAGCTTTTGACAGAACGATGTCTGTCGGGTAAACTCTTAAATATAGTAAGTATCTAATATACAATATCTTTGGGTCAACTAATGTTATATACTTACTTACTTATTATCACGCCATTTTCCTTGCGGGGTAGGCAGAGAGAACAGAGTGCCAACAGGCTCTATTCTTGCATACATCTCTCGCTTCCTCAAGATTCATAACTCCACCCTCCTTCAATACATGACCGATTTGGTCTAGGTAGGTGAGTCTCGGTCTCCCCCTGTACCTACATCCTTCCACTTTCGCATTGTATATCTTCTTAACCAGTCGCTCGTCCGGCATTCTTTCCACATGTCCGAACCATCGTAGCATTCCCTTTCGCATCTTTACACCAATACTCTCTTTCATACCTACTCACTCTCTTACGTAGTCGTTACAAATGCGGTAGTGTTATATAATACTTGAATAAACTTTTTGGATGATTTGATAGGTAGGTAGGTACCTATTTTTTATGTATTCCACACAAATAAAAATAACACTTACATATACCTAAATAAATAAATATTCATGGACATATCACACAACGTCCTCTGGTCCCAAACTAAGCTTAACGCTTCTGCTATGGGTACCAGATTAATACGGTTATAATACATTATATTCCTTTTTTTTTGTAAATACATACATATAATAGATAGAAAACACCCAGACAGTACAAATATCTGTGTTCATCACACAAGTAATTGTCCTGAGTCGGAATCGAACCCACGATCTCGTGCACGGAAGTTGATTACACTACCGACTATGCCATGAGGCCCTATTATCTAATTAAATTTTTTATCTATATTAATCTTCAAATATTAATTAAGTCTTAAATCGTTGTTTCATTTCGATACCTATCTATAGCACAAAATAAACAGGTACCTGTGTGTTTGTTGTGTCTATAGGTAGAACATCCCTTATATTTAGATACTTTTAGGCCTATAAATAAGTTGTGATTACTTGTCCAAAACGAATGTAAGCGCTAACGTAAGTTTTAATAAACATCTAGCTGGAAGCAGTCAACAATTAAATAAATTAATTAAATTCGTTCTTTGCGCTAATATTAATTTATTTATATCATTCATTCAGAGCGAAAGTTACTCAAGCAAATGTAAAATAGCGATATTCCTTTTCTTCGTACCTAATATTTATAATTATTTCTTTACAACGAGTCTTTGAAGCTACTTTTATTTAGAAGGAAAGTATAATAATATACATAATTTATCTAAGGCGGGCTCTAAAGCCTCGCTCTCAATTTGGCACGAAGGCTCTTTGTACACAGGGCTAGGCAATGTTCTGATATTAGGACTTTAGCATATAGGAAATATAGAGACCTCTATAGAAATTTGGAGGTCCGTATAGAAGTACGCGTCACCGCTTCGATCAACAATATTAACGTGGTATGGTATTGGTGATCGAAGCGTCACCGACATTCTGTGTCTACATTCACCGACATAGCTAGTAGCCAGTCTCACGCAACTTGACGGACGATAATCGTTGCGGCTAATATTGTTGAGATTTTCATGATGGCGGATTGCTAAATATTAGGATCGATTATGGGGGTAGAAGAATATCCGAATATCTGGTTGGTAAACAATAATAGTATCAATTTACAAGTTATTATGGAATATTAAGATTTTACTGTATGTTTAAGGTAATTCTTTGGTTGCAATAACTACGCAGAAGTTTATAAGTACGAGTAGGTATATCTTTATTCGCAAACAATTTGTAGTTCACAGTCCGTATTCATGTAAGCACAGTGTACGGACCGTGAGCTACAAATTGTTCGCGACATGATATATATAAAATGAGTGCCGGAGACTTGCCAACCCTGTGTACGAAGAGCCCAATGCTTGCAATAGGATTCGCATAAACAGATTTAACTTAGCTAAACGAATTTTCTGTTTTACTTATTTTATAGAAAAATATATATAAAACAAAGGATTCAAATAAGTAAACAATGTTTTATTTCAAATGTAATCAAATACCTAAATTGTTTGTGGAATCTAATCTATCTGTGATTTATATACAGAAATATTAAGTGGTTAGTTATAATAGTACCTAGGTATAGATAATTAAATTATACTTACTTACTTACTTATCATCACGCCATTTCCCTTGCGGGGTAGGCAGAGAGAACAGAGTGCCAAGAGGCTCTATTCTTGCATACATCTCTCGCTTCCTCAATATATCTCTCTTCATATACGCTCGCCGGTTTCGGAGACTCCTGACTCCACCTGCCTTCAATACATGACCAATATGGTCTAGGTAGGTAAGTCTCGGTCTCCCCCTGTACCTACATCCTTCCACTTTCGCATTGTATATCTTCTTAGCCAGTCGCTCGTCCGGCATTTTTTCCACATGTCCGAACCATCGGATGATTCCCTTTCGCATCTTTACACCAATACTCTCTTTCATACCTACTCGCTCTCTTACGTCATTGTTACGAATGTGGTCAGTCAGCCTCACTCCACAGATTCTCCGCAGAGATCGCATTTCGACCGCACTGATTTTACTTTCATGCTCCTTTTTACATACCCAACTCTCGCTTCCATATAATAACGTTGGGACAAGCACTGCGTTGTGTATTGCGACACGTGCCTTCTGGCTGCGGTGGTGGCTGCCGAGAAGTTGTCCCAATGCTCCGTTCACTCTATTTCCCGCATTCACTCTTCTCTCTACAACAGTGGTGTACCTTCCATCCCGGCTGAATCCACATCCAAGATATACAAATTCATCCACTTGTTCTAGCACACCATTTCCTATTGCTACTCTAACATCTGTTCTGGCTTCTTCTCTTTCAAAAACCATTACTTTGGTTTTGCTCACATTCACACGTAGGCCCCTTTTCTTACAATCTTCTGCCATTACGTCGACTAGGGTTTGCAAGTCAGTCGCAGACTGCGCTAATTGGACCGCATCGTCTGCATATAGCAGCGAGTTAACCACTGAGTCGCCCATCTGAACCCCCACATTCATTTCATTCAACCTTTGTAGACATTTATCCAGATATATGATAAACAGTCTGGCTGATAGAACGCAGCCCTGTTTAACGCCGATATTGACATCAAACCAAGGTGAGATTCCATCATCCTGCCGCACACAAGCTCTGCAGTCCATGTAGTTGGACTGCACCGCTTGTAGCAGTCTACCATTAATACCATACTCCTGCAAAATGTCCCAAAGTTCCTTTCGTACAACAGTGTCAAATGCTTTCTCCAAATCCACAAAACTGCAAAAAACCCTCTGGCCTACAGCCAGCTGCTTCTCCACTATGTTACGGAGATAAAATAAATAAATAAATAAATAAATATTCCTGGACATTTTCACACAACGCCTCTGGTCCCAAACTAAGCTTAACGCTTGTGCTATGGGTACCAGATTACGGATATAATACATATACTACTTTTTTTTTGTAAATACATACATATAATAGATAGAAAACACCCAGACGCAGTTCAAATATCTGTGTTCATCACACAAATAATTGTCCTGGGTGGGAATCGAACCCACGACCTCGTGCACGGAAGTCGGTTACACTACCGACTACGCCACGAGGCCCGTCGTCACTTGATCCATGCATCCTCGTCCACACCTGAAACCTCCTTGTGCCTCACACATAAACTCATCAGACACCATCCTCATTCTCCTTTCAATAATCTTACCATATACTTAGGCTGCCAAACTGGTCAAGCTTATGCCTCTATAGTTTGCACAGTCATAACGTGAACCCTTGTTTTTAAACAAGGGCACGATGACTACGCTTCTCCAGTCCTTGGGAACCATTCCTGAGCTCCAACATAAATTGAGAAGCATCAGGAAGGATTCCCAGACACATGAGCCTCCAAGCTTGATCATCTCAGCAGACACCATATCAATACCCGCTGCCTTACCATTTTTCAAACTTCTAATCGCCCATTCAACTTCATCCATACTAATGTCATCAGAGGATGCCGGTACCGAATGCTGATCTGTTAGATCACATGTGCACCAGCATCACCCTGAACATCCGCATACATATCTCCAAAATATTCACTCCATCGGCTTAACACATCTTGTGTTTGCGTAAGAATGTCTCCACCTTTAGACCTTATTTTATTCATTCTGAAAGCTGACCAACCACTCCGAGATTTCTTCACCTCCCTCCAGAAAAGTTTGGTGTTGCTCTCGAAGTCTTTGGTCAGCCTTTCTCCTGCAATCATATTTGCTCTATCACGCTTCTCTTTCACTAAGGCTTTGGTGTCATTCTTACGTTGCCGGTATATTTCTTTCTTCTGTTCTTTCATACTTGCACTCAGGTTCAAAGAAGATACATAGTTCAGCCACGCTTTCTTCTTTTGGTCTACGGAAGCTGCTACTTCCGTATTCCACCATGCATCACCTTTCACTGTCCTATGCTTCTTTGAGCATCCACATACTTATTTCGCTGTATCTACCATACTATCTTTCAATACTCTCCAGAACTCAACTGTTTATATTAATATGCGTCTTAACTTTGTAAAGCAAAATCATTTGGCTACTGTAAGACAAGGGTAAGACATTGAAATATCAGAAAACATTACGTCAGTAGGTACATCATTATAATACAAAAGGGCATGTTGTCTTTCAAATACTACGCAGAATTAATGTACAATATAATCGAGAGTACAATACATAATAAAATGATTTACAAAATGCGTATTGGAAGTACAAATTGAATATTTGTACTAGGGTCACCAGTAATTATTGAGTGAGCCTATAAAGCGTGGCGCCTATTTGCCAAATTCAATTAGAACCATATACGCCAACAGGCTTAACATAGTTTCGATAAAACTAAGTACCTACACGATTTAATAAGCCTCACAAATCTTAGGGCTGTCAAGTTTACTCTAGTGTGTGAGTTTACGTGATTTTGTACGAGATTACTCAACATTTGTCACGACATTAGACGTGTGATTATGAGATTTATTGCTCAACTCGTAATATACCGTGAACAACTTAGACTGAGCTACTTTATTACAATCGTAAACGTAGAAATTTGACGGTTTATAGCTCTAGAGTACTGTTGTGAAAATAATTTATTGTTCTCGTTTCGAATAATTGGCCAAGTTAAACAGAAAACAGGAGGCTTTGTTTCGTTATCTGCTTACAAATTGTATCTATACGCACGTGTACATGTATCTATGTGCATATATACTAACCATACGAGTCATTCTAATTTGGTAAATGATTCTTAACTTTAAATTAAACTAGCCTTTACCAGCAGCTCCACCAGCCAAAGCTAGTTTTTAGGTTACCTACATCTCAAGTTCCTGATACAGTAGTGGGGAAGTCTAATCAAGAGCTATCAAACAAACAAAGTTTCTTTGAATTCCGTTCAGTAGCTTTTGTGTGAAACCCGAACAAACAAACAGCACACAAATTGTATTCAAATTAAAAAACAATGTCAATACACACATTTTTTTTTCAAATAAATAAATATTCACGGACATTTTCACACAGCGTCCTCTGGTCCCAAACTAAGCTTATCGCTTGTGCTATGGGTACCAGATTACGGATATAATACATATATTACCTACTTTTTTTTTGTAAATAAATACATATAATAGATAGAAAACACCCAGACGCAGTACAAATATCTGTGTTCATCACATTAATAATTGTCCTGAGTGGGAATCGAACCCACGACCTCGTGCACGGAAGTCGGTTACACTACCGACTACGCCACGAGAATTATACAGACACAGCTCTACTAGAGCTTTATAATAAAAACATAGCATCACCCCTGTATTCCCGTAGGGGTAGGCAGAGGTGTATTAAAAACCCACGGTTCGCCAGCTATGTTTAAGTCCCACGTAATAGGGGCCGAGCCAATTGCCGTCTATCGGGCACATTTCCAAACGCCGGGCTGCTACTGAGAATTTTTCTTTTTACGATAAAGCTCTATAACGTTGCCTGACCCGGGAATCGAATCCGAGACCTCATGATCAGCAGTCGGTCACAATACCACTGCATCACAGAGGAAACTGCCTCTTCTCTCATTTTTAGTATAGAGGCTTTATAATAGTATAGATAAAAAATGGTCTCACTCAATCTCAAAATTTCACACCATTATTATTTATTATTCTTAGATATAATAACTTAATAGCACAGACCTGCGAATTATTACTCTTATTTTCCCTTTCAAATAATTGTCTATGTGTGTTTGAAGTTGCTGAGGTCATCCATCCATCCATCCATCCATCAGCCTTTCAACGTCCACTGCTGGACATAGGCCTCCCCAAAGTCCCCAAGAGAACGCCACAACGAGCGTTTCTGTGCCGACCGCAGCCAACGGCTCGCCGCAGCTTTGACCAGATCGTCGGTTCATCTGGTGGGGGGCCGTCCTACGCTGCGCCGTCCGATACGTGGTCGCCACTCGAGAACCTTTCGTCCCCAACGGTTATCGGTTCGTCGAGCGATGTGGCCTGCCCATTGCCACTTCAGCAGCAGTTGCTGAGGTAATTATGTTAAATTGAACTACAGTAGGCTCGTAGTAGGTACTGTTTTGTTATTTTGTTTATATTTATGTACCTAAATATACCTGTATAAAACAGAGTCGAGTTATTATAGTTACACCATTGATAACAGAAAGGTCGGGACGAGTTTATGATTTTTGATTTGTTGGATTTGCCTCCGTCCAGAATACCTGAAAATTTACGAAAAAAGAGTACGAAGAAAAATATTTTTCTCTTACATTTTATATGAAACGGGCTTTTTGACGATGTTTCGAGAACAGATTGACTGATTTCGAAAATATGCAAAAATACATCAGAGAGATGTCGCAGACGTCCAAAACATTAAAAAGGAATGTGTTATCGAAATTGATACTCTCAAGCAATTATCATGAACGTAGATAACCATCTAGGAGACGCAGGTTCAAATCATGCTTGCAGCTATCATTTTCTATTTCACATTTTCGCACTTTGTGCTCATTTATACTCGTAGTAGGTACTGTCTTTATAGGCACATAGGAGTTTGGGCTGTACGTTGACATATCAGTCAGTCAGCCAGTTATTCTTTTATTTGAATTATGATAGATAATATCTATACTGAATTTAGCTGTACAACAACTTTTCCATCCATCCATCCATCAGCCTTTCGCCGTCCACTGCTGGACATAGGCCTCCCCAAAAGAACTGTGTGCTCATTATGGGGGATAATGCCGTAATCGCCACGCTTGGCAAGCGGGTTGGCGATCGCAGTGGATGTTGTTATTACTCGAGGGAGTGCTGCTGCCCACTCCCCCGGTATTCCTCATTCAGCTCTTACGACTCCCTTAGGTAGAGAGGGGTGGGACAATTTTAAAGCCGGCCACACGGCGGACAACTACTTTTACACTTATTAATTAATTTTAGTTTTGATGACTACCATATTGTTAATATTGCGGTAATTAGAATGGGCAATGAAATGACAGACTAAGAATACAAGTGTCACCACCCCATTCTTTCCCACGGGCGTCGTACAAGGCGACTAAGGGAAGTAAGCAATTATCATCCATTGCATGACTGGTGGTAGGGCTGGGTACCAAGTGGGAGTACTCACTTGGTATCGGGCTCGAACGGGTTGGTACCACCATCTTCCGTGTGACCGGCCATGAAGCACATCGTTGCGTTTTGGCTGTAGCAGGAGATAGCCGTTTATTCTTTCATTTCATATCGGTGAAATGAAATGGTGAGCAGCGGCTTGACAATACTCTCGGTATTGTTGAGTCCATGGGCGACGGTTACCATTTACCACCAGATGGGCCATGACTCGCCTGCGACTACATGCAATAAAAAAAAAAAAGATTCTACCACAAAGTAATGCAGACTATTAGATGTAATCACCGAACTGGTGCATCTAAACCTAATCAATTCGCTACGTAAACTTAACAAGATTGCCTCTAAACTTTTGGGAGCTCTGTACACCTGTTTAAGGGCGGATTCGACCAAACAAGAATACATTTTATTCCTAGAATAAATCGCTACTTACTCGAGAATAAATCACACAAAAATCCCTAAGACTATAAAGGGTAGTAGTAAGTAACTAATCCTAATTTGGCTGTGTGGAGCCGGCTTTAGAATTGTCCCACCCCTCTCTACCCACGGGAGTCGTAAGAGCCGACTGAGGGAACACCGGGGGAAAGAGCAGCAGCACTCCCTCGAGTATTAACAACATCCACTGCGATCGCCAACCCGCCTGCCAAGTGTGGCGATTACGGCATTATCCCCCATGACGGGACCGCTCGTTGTGGCGTTCTCTTGGGGAGGCCAATGTCCAGCAGTGGACGATGAAAGGCTGATGGATGGATGGATGGAATCCTAATTTGGTACAGACCCCTACTCAAAATTGAATTGGAATCATATTTAAGACTGTAAGTATGATGAACACTGACAGATTCGTGTTCGTGAAAGTTTCATTGGTAATTAAAAATTCTCTTCAGTGGATATTTTTACTTAAAAGATCAGATGTTCGCGTATCAAGTCTTGACTCACATACTACGAATAAGTTTGGTGCTTTAACTTAACGAAATCTGTAGGTACGTATAATAACGCAACTTATGAAGGTACAAACATGCTGCAATTTTGACGGAATAGTTAAAATAGCTAAAGTCATACATAAATATGAAGTAATGAAATAAGTAAAAATGTCAAAGCCTGCTGGCTCGACCTCGCTCCCACTCTCGTGCAACGGTATCCGCGTCTCGGTAGTCGGCGCGAGCGCCGCCACACGCCTGAGGTCTGTGCCCTCCTCCCGTACAACTTGCACGCGTCATTGCGCCCGCGTACAGCCCCAACTAGCCTCGACTTCAAACCGAATATTCACAAATAACGAGCACCTCCATTGCAAACTTCCTAATCCTCGTCAAGCGAAGCAGGAAAGTTTTGCGCCGAAAACTTTAAGGTGACACATTACGGTACGCAGTTGTGTGCGAGAGAACTTTTATCAATAAAGCTCTTTACAAGCTCTATGCTCTTTGGCGAGATAAATGTGATTTGTGAAATGTTGCGAATTACGGAGATTTCATGTTTTCATATCGACGTGGTGATTTATTTTCGTGTCTGAGCCGTTAAGTGGAAGTTTGTGAACACTTTGTTGGAATATTCCGTGTAAGTGCAGGTGGAACCAACAACAGGGGTGAGTTTGAACTGTTGTGAATAAAAAAATATTATTAAACAGAATTATGTTGTTCGAAAAAACATTATAATTTACGAAATAATACAGTAACTTGGTTGATTCTCAAGTTTCTCTCAAGCATTTTGAATAAATGAATATATTTTGTTACTAATGACGGGGAGAAGTCTGAGGAGACAAGGGTGCTCGATCGCGCTCTAACAAAATAAATAATTATATTTTGATAAAAGTAACTCCACTTGTAATGTAAATAAGCTCTTAAATAATAATGGTGCTGTAATTAGTGCGCGGTAATATAGAATACTATAGAGAAAAGTAGGTATAACTATAATATGAGCTGCGTTGGCCTTGATTCAGTTGTGGTTTTTTTATTGACTGCCATCGTAGGTACGTAGAGAGCACAGTTTTGTACTGCATCAAATAAAATCATTTTTAGAATATATACTACATCTATATGCTATATCATGCTATAGCTATATCATGCTATAGCTATATGATGCTATGAGTTTGTCGCTGTTTATCTGCTCAACAGCTTAATTGTTAGATTAGGAGGAATTTTTTAAATATAATAATTATTATGATATTAGTTATTAAGTGCCTTACAAAGATTTTACAATACAATTTGATTGTAGGTACTTTGACGGCTACATGTTAATACTTTTATGACTTGTTGAAACTATTAAACGGCAATAAAGACAATAAAATAATAGATAATTATGTATCGAATATGTTTAAGTAAATAGGTATTAAGTTTTTAAAGGGCTATCAATTAATGATGAAAATGCCGAGCTTTTGCTCTGGCAGAATCAATATAGGTACTTATATAAGTTACTCTTTCAAGTTACAGAAAACTACAGAGCCGATTTGCCTAAGTTAGGCTCGTTAGGTAGGGAATAGGTTATTTTAGTTTTGAATTAGTTAATTTCGCAGAGCTTAGATACTAATTCATTAAGGAACCATGTATGTAAACCTGCAAATTTTATTTTTTTAATTTTGGAGCATCTCTATTTTAATGAAAAATTACAGTTGTTCCTATTACGAAGGATTTCTTCAAACGTGGTATCCACCATAATGATAATAACATGTAATTTCAATGGTAATATCCCTTTTTTGTTAACGTGGGAAAAATGTACCCACACGGCCCGTAATTCGGGGCAACGAACAGTATAGTGTGGGGCTCTCACCGTGCCCGTGTGCCGTGTCTCCACCTGTATTAGCAGATCACTGAAACTGTATTATACTATTTCAGTGGTAATGGTAACATCCCTGAGGTCTCCCATTACGTGTAAGAATAAGAATTATTGGCCCATATTAATGTCGCCAATGCCCTTACAAATTTAAGAGTTTAAATTAATTATCTGATATACATTTTGTCGCTTGACATGCTCACCTACTTTAAAGAACAAATTATTTGTGAATGTGGAAAAAGAGAAGTTTATCCCGCTCTTAAATACATGCAAGCATGGAGGTCTGTACCTTAACAAAAAATAGGTGTAGGTACTTCCATCCTTCCATCCATCAGCCTTTCGAAGTCCATTGCTGGACATAGGCCTCCCCAAGAGAATGCTAATATGTGTTTTGCTCATATGGGGGATAGTGCCGTAATCGCCACGCTTGGCAGGCGGGTTGGCGATCGCAGTGGATGTTGTTAATACTCGAGGGAGTGCTGCTGCCCACTCCCCCAGATTCCCTCAGTCAGCTCTTACGGCTCCCATCGGTGGAGAGGGGTGGGACAATTCTAAAACCAGCCCCACACGGCAGTTACTTACTTTAACAAAAAATAGGTGAGAAAATATAGTTGTTTTTTTATTATTATTTAGTAATATACCTACCTAAGAACCTACAGAGATTTATAATTGTGTATTTGGTTTTGTATACATTTAAGTCTTCGTGTTCTCTAGAAAGTACGACGTTCCGTGTGCGAATGCGACCCTCTGCTTATCCTTTTCTTATTATCGTTTATTTCCACCTCCTATCCCTTTCATTGGTGTTCCATCCATCCATCCATCAGCCTTTTAACGTCCACTGCTGGACCTGTTTTCCTAGGAGTTAGCGACGCGCAAATGATGCCTCTGGTATTGCTAGCGTCTATAGGCTACAGTACTGCTTACCATGGTGGTATGGCCGCTAGTATGCCACACGATAATAAATTCAGTGTAGTTTAAAAAATGTGGTTCTGTTAAATATGCATACTCGTATTTTAAACGTAAGTAGATATTCATTCTGACATATCAATTAAGAACTAAAAAGTTTTTTTCATGTATAGTTAATTTAATTCCAATTAACTAATTAAAACAAAAATATCATTTCAAACATATTATTTTTAAGCGTCGGTGTCATTTTTTGACACAGATCACCTGTAGCATTTTGGACAGGATATATTATGTTATACAGTGTTGATCGAGTATAGTATGGTAATGTGTCTAAAATTAAACAAGCCGTTTAGTATTTCCCTTAACACATTTATTTTAATTTGAGCACACATATATATTTTGAAAGGTTATATCTACATTTGTGTCAGTATTAAATTATCACTTAAGCAACATGAAGAATTTAAAGAAATTATTACCTACACAACTTTCCAGTGATCCTTCCTAGACACTAACAATTACGTGGCTAAATCTAAATGCAACATAACCTGTTTTTGATTGCACCATAGACATTTAACGTAGGCATCTCCTGCTCTGCTTTGTTGTTGTATTGAGGTTACACCTGCTAGTGTCAGACAGTTTAATTCACATATTTTTAACGGGCATTCGTTACAGTTCGCACTGCAATACAAATACTATTATCATAACATAATTCTCGTTATTCTCGTTACTATTTGATAATGTAAAATATCCAGGTATACCTACTGTTCTATGCATGTTAAATTTCTTATAGACTTGATTTTTATTTAAGTAATTGAATTTTATTTAAGTGCTTGAAAAATGCAGAAATACATGAATTCATCGAAATGCCGACTGTCAAGGAGGTCGCAAACTACAGTTCAAAATACAAAAAGAGACTACACCAACACAGAAACATATTGGCATAAGATCTATTAGACGAGCGAAAGAACTTGAGGCGCCTAAAGAGGTGGCGCATACTGAAACTTGATCAGGGAAAATAATGCAACACAGTATATTACTTTGGCGCTATTAATTGTGTAGCCCCAAATATTCCACTACTATTCTGAGACCATATCTGATAAAGGCTGCAGAGCTGATTGCAGATATCATAATGAAAAAAAGAAAAAAGTTCTTGAATACATTTTATAGGTGCATCTATATAGTAAAACAAAGTCGGTTTAGTAACACCAATTATAACTTAAGAATGACTTTACTGATTTTTATGGTCTTTGATACGTTGGATTTACGAAGCTTGCCGGGTCAGCTAGTAAAATACAGAAACACAAAGATTGAAGAAAGTAAGGATGGCTAGTGCACAAAATTACTGACGTAGGAAGCATGTTATGTGTGCATTGACGCGTAATAAGGAAATGTAGAAGTGAACTATTGCGCTGATGCAGCGATGTAGCGTTATGTTAGAAATATCAATAAACTAAGAAAACGACGTTATAATGTATTAGTAGAAATATTTTAATACATCGTTTATTTTAACACGATAAATCATAAGCGTTATCAAAATATTTGTGCGAAGTATTGGAATATTACAATGTTAACATTTTCTCTAGCAATTCGGATAGATTTTTTGATGTGAAACATCTAATGCGGTGGGAGGGTAAAATTGGCTGTTAGCGGGGCGACGCTTTTATTTTACTTGTCCCGCTCAAATATTGCAAGTTAAATTTAACACACTTCTCGGTTTCCGATTGTGCTGAAATTTTACATGCATATGTATATCGCGTAACAATGCAATATTATGATGACATGGAGATGATCTGATGATGAAGCTGGAAGGTGGACATAGGAACTTTATAATGAAACGGTGCCACACCATCGAGTTTGGGCTCGTATGATTCATCTTGACAAGTACTTTGTCTCTAGGTGATACCCAGGGTCTGATGATGAAGCTGGAAGGTGGCCACAGTAACTCTATAATGAAACGACGCAACGCTATTGAGTTTATACTCCTTTGATTCCTCTTGAGGAGTAATTTGCCAAGTTATGATCATTTTATTTGTAAAAATAATTTCGATGTTTTCGCATCTAGTAGACGTCCCACGACGTCTAGTTTTTTTTATAAAAGGAACTGATTTTCTAGATATGAATCAATTAAATATAACTAAATATATATATATGTATTTGACTTAGGTAAATAGTAATACATATATTTACTATCTACCGTCGTAATATCTACCGCCGTAAGTCGTAGTTCTGCAAACACTTTTGTAGTATTATTCAGATTTCTCGATAAGAATCGTATAAGAAAGTCTATGGTTAAAATAATCTTATTATAAACCTGTAATATAATTATATTTAAAGTGTGAACTATTTTAAAGAACAAATTATTTGTAAAAATGTGGAAAAAGAGAACTTTTAGTGCGAGCGGGAATCAAACCTGCGTCCTTTCCAGTCTGGGGAAGTGCTCTAACCGCTAAGCCATCGCACTGACCAATGGTCATATCCAATCTCCACATCACACATCGGGCGTAAGGTTCGATTTTCGCTCGCACTAAAGTTCTCTTTTTCCACATTCACAAATAATTTGTTCTTTAAAGTAGCTGAGCATGTCAAGTGCTAAAATACAGATCAAAAAGTGTGAACTATTGATATTTTTTTAAATTTTTGCTCTTTAAATGCCTGCAAAAACACATAGTATAAATTTTTTTGAATTTTTTGTTACTTATAATAACATTGTATGAGTGTATGTGGCCTAAATATTTATCACTATTTATTTAACAAGTTAGCAAGACCGTTAGTATATCAAGCAAGACCGTTAGAAAACAAGGAATGATAGGAGTTGTTAAGGTTATTTATTAGCTTTAACTTATTAAAACGTCACTACTCATACAGTTTTGTTACAATACCAGTTATATTCTAATAACCAAGAGTGTGTTGATCCGGATATAACAGTATTACGATACTGTTACATAGCGTTTTGGGCCACTCATTTAAATTCTATAATTTTAATTTTATTATATATATTTTTATAAATATTTCGATTATATCTGCTTTAATATTTACCTATGTGAGAATAGAGAACCTATTAAATAACGGTTATACACAAACCTAGTTTTATATGCTACGCGTATGAAAATTTATGGTCCGTGCGATAAAAAAAATGTCCGAATCTGTTAAACGAAACAGTTATCACTATGAGACGCTACTGACCTTAAGACTTGTCATCCCTCAACATTAATTTATTAACCCAATTTAATTTTAACCATTGAAAACAGGATATTTGTAAACAAACAAAAAATACGTAGTTTAATTTTATACTACGCGTGTGGCAAACAAGCCGTCGGCCATGTGGGGCCGGCTTTAGATTTGTCCCACCCCTCTCCACCCATGGGAGTCGTAACAGCCGACTGAGGGAATACCGGGGGGAGTGGGCAGCAGCACTCCCTCGAGTATTAACAACATCCACTGCGATCGCCAACCCGCCTGCCAAGCGAGGCGATTACGGCATTATACCCTGAATTTGTGGAGGCCTATGTCCAGCAGTGGACATCGAAAGGCTGATGGATGGATGGATGGTGGCAAACAAGCATAATTATGTGCGTAGCCTGTAGACGCTAGCAACATCAAAAGGCATTACTCGCACGTCGCCTACTCCAAGGAAAGGGATAGAGGTAGAAAGGAAGAATAACAAGGAGAGGATAATCCGGCGCTGCCATTAAATATACAAAATGCAACAATAGTAGAAGTACCGGAGTACCGACTGCTATTTCACGCCGATCTGTGAGAGGGTGGTAGTACACCGATCGGGCCGGGCCATTCATGCTAAGACAAACAAGGCTCTATGACTAGAAAATGGATGGTAGATAATAATAAAAAAAAATCAGCATTAGGTTTTGAATCAACAGGCTAACTTTAGCATACAATTTTGAGGCTGCGTTTACCTCAGATATGTTTGAGTTGACTGTAGCAGAAGATAGCCGTTTATTCTTTCATTCGACGGGCCTCGTGGCGTAGTCGGTAGTGTAACCGAATTCCGTGCACGAGGTCGTGGGTTCGATTCCCACTTAGGACAATTATTTGTGTGATGAACACAGATATTTGTACTGCGTCTGGGTGTTTTCTATCTATTATACGAGTATGTATTTACAAAAAAAAGTAGTATATTATTATATCCGAAATCTGGTACCTATAGCACAAGCGTTAAGCTATGTTTGGGACCAGAGGACGTTGTGTGAAAAATGGCCGTGTAAATATTTATTTCTTATTTATTTATTTATTTCATATTTGAGAAATGAAATGGTGCGCAGCGGCTTGACGACTATACTCTCGGTATAGTTGAATCCATGAGCGACGGTTACCGTGGCTCGCCTGCCATCATTAGCAGTAAAAAAAAAACATACAAATATGCTATCGGTGTCCTAACCAGCAGTTGCTGTTAATAACATACTTGAATAACATTCCAGCTTCAACGTTAAACAAGTTTAGCAGGGTAGACTGGGTCGTCCGCCAAATCTTGTACAATTACTTTCTTTTAAACTTGACACTGACATGTTTGAAGCAATAAATGTGATAAGCGCTAGTCATATCTCCGTTGGAAATCTTCAACGATTGTCAACATAAACGTAAATACATTTGGGACAATGTCTCTGAGTTTCTCATGAAAGTAAGTAAGAATATGTGATGACTTTTCCTAGTGTATAGCGCGTGTGTAATATTATACAGTGACAAAGGGGCAGATATGAAAGTACCTAAGTAATGTTAGGTGTACATCTGATATGGGCTCACTTTCTTGTGTAGGTACGCTTGAAGATTAGCAATTTAAATTATGAGCCATATTTTATTATGTACCAACACATGAATGTAATTAGTGGTAATTGGTTTATTTATTTATAATAATATGCAAGTTAGAGAAGAAAAACCCAATAATAATATATAGTTCTTAGTCTTACAACTTACAATTAATGGATTTGACATAACTGACAACTAACTTTGGAAATACTGGATTTGAAACATATAATAAACCAAGACTCCCAAGACATTAAGAATGAATGTGTCTCCCAAGACATTAAGAATGAATGTGTTATTAAAATTCGCAGTCCCGAGCAATTGTCACGACAGCTGAATTGGCAAAGTATCTGGGACGGTATTCCAGGAGATACAAGTTCAAATCCTGCGCGTGACTGTTATTTTCGATTTCACATTTTCGCACTATGAGTTAATTTATATGGCTAAGCATGTCAAATGATAAAAAAATACATAAAAATATCAAAATTAACCAAAAAAGTTATATATTAGTAGAGTGTTAATATTACGTAGAATTATGGTGTTATGTACCGTAAAATGTTAATAAATAAAATATAAGTATTACGCGGAATTTTTGTAGGCGGAGACGGCACACGGCGGGTTTCTTTAGTGGGTGCGGGTCCCACACTACCCTGTTCATTGCCCCGAACGATGGGGGTACGGTTAGGAACATTTTTTCCCGCCTAAACAAAAATATTTTTTTGTATTTTTTTGTCTAATGAAGTTAGACGGATCAGCTCTTCACTCGATGGGAAGTATCCATTGGGAATCCACACCTTATCGATATTATTTACATCAACGGTCGATATATCGGGAAAATGAGGTCTGAGGGGCATGGTACATACTTTAGGGGAAGTTTTTGCTTTCCTACGAAGTAATTCGGAGTGTGGGGATTGTTTTGAAAGCAAATTTGATAATAACCTTATTGTTGAACTGTTAGGCAAAGTTTTAAATGAGTGATGGTTTTCTTTCTTTTGTAAGAACGCTTATGAAGCATGCTGAACTGAACAGAGTAGGTACCAAGTTATGTCGATTTACATAAGTACTTTCAAGTTTCACTCGACTAACCACACGGCATTGCTTTTATACGAGCATTTAGTATTAGGTAGGTAAATTTATATTTTTAAGTCATAAAAGTATTTAATGTAACGAGTCATGACCATTGCTATTTTTTTTTAATAAATTATAATTTCCAATTACTCTTAAGAATATATAATACTAGCCTTTGCCAGCGGCTTCGCCGCAGCCAAAAGCTAGTTTTTCGGTTATATCTCAGATTCCCGATATAGTAGCGGGATAAAATGTCTACCAGTTTTTAAGTCAAATCAAGGCCTTTCAAATAAAAAAAGTTGTATCAAAATCCATCTAGCAATTCTTTTATATAAATTCTAAAAAAAATCTAGTTTTAATAATTTTCTAGTTTTTCGGTTATATCTCAGCTTCCCGATATAGTAGCGGGATAAAATGTATACCAGTTTTTAAGTCTAATCAAGGCCTTTCAAATAAAAAAGTTGCATCAAAATCCGTTGAGTAGTTTTTGTGTGATGCGCGAACAAACAAACAGATAAACAGACACAAAAATTCTAAAAAAAATTGTTTTGTGTTTAGACACGCCTATACAGCCTATTACAGTCATTTTTTCTCAAATATCTTAAATGTACAGAGTCAGACACAGCTATGTTACAGTTTTATAATAGTATAGAAGATTTTAAAAATAAAGAACTTTAAACCACTAGGTCTAAAGTTAATTTCACTTGGATGGTTCATACCAATTTTTAATCGTATCTTGCATATATTTGATTGTGACCTTAAATGGGATCCCTTTTCACATAATGTTAATTTTTTGCTAATATACATTGGCATACTTAATTAACTATTTTGGCATATTTTTTTATAATAAAATAGGTAGGTACTTTGCCATAATTATGTTTTGGCATACAGTTTATGTTGGCTTAATTATCTTTTAGGATAATTTGTTGCGGCGTAATTGTAATTCGCATAATGTTACTAGGCATATATTTATATAATGTACTGTATTAAAGGGCTAACGTGCGGCGGCAATGGCCCTTGGGCCACCCCTAACCCGCCAATATCTTTTACGTACCTACATGTAAATAATTAATAAAACTTACCTTTTCACAGGTAAATCAATTTATGTTATAGAATAGTGTGTTCAAACATTACTATGATTCGACAAAATTATGCTTTAAAAATTATACGTAAGCTGTCAAGCGTAAATAATTTAATATAGTTTAGTTAGGATATAAACACAAGTATGGCATGTTTATTGTCTTAAAATTTTATGCGAATAGATAGGAAACCACCTTAAATACATAGGCACTTAAAAAAAATATATTATCATAATAAGAAATTTGGTTACATAAATATATAAAATAGAAGTTAATGTTTGCTTTATTAAAATAACCCTATATTCACCTGTTTTGTGACCTCTTTTGTAAAACGAAAACCGAAATATGTAGATATAAGTGGAGACACCATTTCTCCGAGTCTGTCTGTAACAACAAAACTTAAAAGATATCAAATAATCCTGATGTTTAGTGAGATATCAAATTCCAAACTTATTTCTGAGCTGACTGACAAGGCACTTACAGGCTTGTCAAGAAATATCTTATTGCTAAAGTGACTCTATCGAAACATAACAACGAAATCGCTCTTGAATTATTTTATCAAGAATATCTAGACAATTCTGTCGCTTGCAGACTATCCTCAATACTTGCAAAAGGAGGTACTTTTTGCCAGTGTTTAGCTTAGCAATTAATAGCAGCAATTAATTTCAAAAACAATAGATAAGGTAGGTATAGCTTTTATGGAACAGATGTATGAAAAATCCAATGAATACTAAAAGGTGTTAAGAATTTTACAATACTTGTTACAAATTACTTTTAAGCATTCGACACGCGTTATCTGTTGTGGTAAAAATATTACCACAGATACGAAATCTGTTCCGATTGTTACCAACTGACCTACTATATACTATGGTATTTATCAGCCACTGGTTATGGTTGTCTATAGAAGACGCTGGTAAAGACACCTTATTTTTCTAGTTATGATAAGTAACTAGTTTGGGACTTAAGCGGGAACAGATTGACTTACCTACATATATAATTGGTTTAAATCATAACCCCTTTCCTTCTTCATTTTGATCTTAAACCTTTGCTTCGTCATAGTCGGGTAAAAACTCAACTAATGTTTATTTCAAAAAACGTTCTTTGATGTGCAATCCCCGAGTCGGCCAGTCCTGCTTACGAACCGCGGGTGTGCAATACACCTCTGCCTACCCCTTCAGGGAATAGCTATAGGCGTGATGCTATGCTATGTTTTTTTGATGTTGCTATAATTATGTTTATTATGTACTTATTGGTCATTTAGTTTTTTTTTTTTTACGCAGTTATAGCAACTATATTTTCTTATGTTGTTTTTCGGGTTATAACTATTTTGTGTAAAATATAAAGGTTATTAAAATTATTTTTCAATTTATTATTTAATTAAATTCATGTTTTAGTCAGAATATCAAAATATAGCGTAGATATGGTTACTTATAGTCACATACATTATTTCGAAAGCCTGAATGTCACATACCAATGATGGTCGAGTTGCCCTACTTACTCTTTGTTATTATAATTATCACTAGAGAAATCTCACACCAGTTCTCAATCGCCTGTTATTGAAGGTTACAATTTCGTAGGCATAGTTTCGTGATTATAGAGGTAAAACTACAAGCATACACCCTCGACCGTTGCGAGTGCCGTTAAGAATGATTGCATTCATGTAATTATATGTGCATGTATTTTCATATATACTTATGTGTAATACATGTATGTGTGGGTGAAAATTAAAATTGGAACACCTACTTCAGAACAGGTTTTATATGAAATCTCTTTTGAGATCTCAAGCAGCAGTCATGTGTACATAGCCATAAATGTATTCACTTTCTATGTATTTGACTATAAACAAAAGGCTTAACACGAAGTTTTTGTCTCAATTTTTCAGAATTCATATCTAACATCAGTTTTGTTCTCAAAGCACTTATTTGTGATGATTCATAGTCGGTCACGTAAACGCTCATGATCATAGTACAGTAAATTAAACAAAAAATATTTCGATATAAAAGTGTTTGGCTGACACGTGACAAGAGAAACTCGCAAATTTAAGTTTTTGTTTTTGATAACTCAAGTAATGTAACACAGTTCCAGAAGTCCACCAAAACAAGCTGAGAGACGGCACATGGCGGGTTTCTTTAGTGGGCGAGGGCCCTGCCTACCCTGCTCATTGCCCCGAACGACAGGGTGTGCATTTAGGTACCTACATAGGCATATTACCGACTTAAATAAGATAGGATTTGAAAATCTATGTTAAATATGAACTAATAATGATAATACTTATGACGTGCTTCTAAAATACAGCTTTGCATCCGGACATATTATTATTATCATCCGGACATCAATAATAATGTAATTATTAGCCGCGGTAAAAGTTACTCTACATTATGGAGACATTATTATAACGGCATACGTATGGGTGAATATAAAATATGTTATGAAAAATCCATTACTGATACAGTATCTACATATCATAAATACACAAGTCATATAACATGCTTTAATTGTCGAGCCTATAAACATTTTAGATTCACCTGCACTAACATCGATACACACCCATAAACATACAGGATAAGCAGATAGATATAGAGATAGATTTAGAGGTAATCGAGGTAATAGGTATAAGTCCAGCCTTTTTTTTTTGTGTTAAGGCGGGAAAAAGTGTTTCTAACCGCACACCCCGTCGTTCGGGGCAACGAACAGGGTAGTGTGGGGCCTTCACCCACTAAAGAAACCCGCCGTGTGCCGTCTCTCCGCCTTTGTTGGCGGGTCACTGGAACTATGTTACATTCCTTCGGTGGTAAAACAAAGAGATACATGTCATCACTTAATGTGTCCTTGTGCAGTGACTACGGCAACTAGCGAACATCATAAAAACAATATAAATCAAGCAAGGATAACCAAAACAATTATAAGACAGCGTGGGAAATACTCATTGGAGCAACATTTTCAGTTCTCACAAACGAAATAGTAAAACTGACATAGTAAAAGGTATCGTACCAGTCGAGCAGTCTTCCTATTTCTATAAAGCAAATTATATCACCTACTAAAATGTAACACAATTTCTAGCATTCATAACCAATAAGTTAAGTAAGTTTTCTATATTTTTTCAGCTATTAAGACAGTGCCCTTAATCTTGTAAAAGAATGCCCTCCATTTTGTTTTCGTAAAGTTAAGCAACGTGCACTTGGCTAAATTGTGCAAGAAAACGCCTATATTGGTATGTGGTCCACCGTTTTAGCATAGTCATATGAAATAACACAAATGTTAGTAAGTGAAATATACAGTTAATATACCTACAAATATATCTATATATATGTCGTAGCCATATCTTAAATTGGTCATTTTACATATTTTACATTGTACAACTTCAGAATCGGTTATAAACTATCCTAACAAGTCAACTTACTGATTTTCTGAATACGTTACAGAAAGATCTTTTATTTTGTTTTTTTTTTTTAGTTAAGGCAGGAAATAATTTGCCTAACCGCACACCCGTCACACAAGTGTGGGGCCCTCACCTACTAAAGAAACCCGCCGTGCACCGTCTCTTCGCCTTTATTGGCGGGCCACCGGAACCATATTACATTCCTTCAGTGGTAGGTTACAGAAAGACCTGTATTAGGAATATGCTTAGTTAGAGAATCAAATAACGATATGATATTTATTTTATTATGCCTTAATGTATTAAAATAACGATATGATATTTATTTTATTATGCCGCCGATATCTTCATTTAACATATTCTTAATAAATTATCGTTCAAAATACGAGTATGTTTGTAAATGCGTGCTTGCGTGCGTTGCTTCATCATGTACTCTGCCGTGCATACACACGTGATATGTAATGAAATCTTAAACGAATGAAAACATACAACTAATGTCTCTACATGACTACTTACTTCCGTTTCTTAATTGTAGTTATTACAAGTATAAAAAGCTGAACATTGAGGCTAAATATAGGTTTACTTTCTTCATAACGACGTTTTGCAATTCTATGTACCAATAATCTATTACGTATTCAGAAGCTTTTTTAACATAGATTCTAAATAATTTTTAAATCATTTTACTATTTTTTGTACTACGTGGGTGGTAAACAAGCATACTGACCACATTACCCACCTGATGCTAAACGATAACCGTAGCCTATAGACGCTAGCAACATCAGAGCCATTCCTCAGGCGTTGCCATCTCCCAGAAAAGGGATGGTAGATGGATATTAAAGATATTAAGGAGAGGATAGGGAGCTCTCATTTACCATACGAAACAACAGTAGGATTACCTATGGTTGTTTCACGCTGATCTTTTGTTAGGAGGTGGTATTTCCCCGATCAAGCCAGCCTATTCATACTGAAATAAGCAAGGCTCTACTAGATATCTAATAGACTAACCAACTAACTTATCATCGCGCCATTTCCCTTGCGGGGTAGGCAGAGAGAACCAAGGGCCAAGAGGCTCTATTCTTGCATACATCTCTCGCTTCCTCAACATTCATAACTCTCTTCATACACGCTCGCCGGTTTCGGAGACTCCTGACTCCACCTTCCTTCAATACATGACCGATTTGGTCTAGGTAGGTGAGTCTCGGTCTCCCCCTACATCCTTCCAATTAAATCAATTAATAATAATTTAATCTTCCATCCTTATAATAGACTAAATTATGAAATACTAACACTAAAAATATTGAAAACACTAAAACTTCTCTGCTGTTTGTAATTAGAGGGATATAAGTATCTACATAGGTAGTAGGCGTCGCAGCAAGTAAAACAATACCTGAATATACTTTAGCAGCAGTTGTAGCGCTTTGCCTCTCCAAGCATGAATCAACCATTGCTGTCAGGCTAAGGCTACGGTAACCGCTTGCCATCAGCTGGGCCATAGGTGCTTGTTTGCTACGCTTATAATATAAAAAAAAAGGTTAACAGAAGTCATGTTTATTCTTTTTTAATGCTATGAGGGCTTCTTCTTAAACAATGTTGGGGTAGTAAGATGTTTATAGTATGTAGTACCTGCTGTTGGATATTTAGTTGGTCATCCTCGATTACAATATCTAGCTCGTGTTGTACCACTGGGAAGTAACAGTAACATAATAATACGACTACATAACGGCTAGGATCATTAAACAACATATTAACGGAATTACGTTCACCATTGAATAATTTCATCGCGCTCCAGTTGTTAAGGTTCGACAATTTAGATTTAATTTGAACTGTTTTATGACTCGAAGCTTACGTTAACGTAATAGAATTACACCTGGGTATTTTCATACATCCGTCTGCGTTAATACAGTGTTTCTGTTGATTATTCGCTTTACAGAGAATCGCAGCCGTTACAATTTGGCGAACATTTTGTATATTTTTTGCGGCCCCCAAAATAATTCACATGGAACAATGTGCTAGCTGTATCATGTTTTTTTTTAAATAATTATTACTAATGGTGGTAGATTAGTTGTGACCAATCTGATGGTAGGTGGTAAACACCGGAAGCTTACAAACAGCAGAGTAGCAAATCCACTGGCGCTTGGCTACATTGAGATAGATATTCTATTATCTATAATCCTCTCCCGGAGTAGCTTATTAAAAGAACTATCCTTACTAATATTGTCAATGCGAAATTGAGTTTGTGTGTTTCGCTTTCACGCTGTAACTGCTGAACCAATCATCATGAAATTTTGCAAATAGTTTAGAGCCCAGTAAAGAAGACATAGTGGCTATTTTTATCCCAGAAAATGAATGCTTCTCAAGGTATAGCTATTTTTCCATAGAGATAATTAATGTATTGTAGAGTGATGTATTTATACTGAATTTCATGCGGACGAAGCCACGGGCGGGATCTAGTCAACTATTTATTTAAAGTGGCCCATGAGTTTCTTGCCGGGCTCTTCTTGTGTTTAATACGGAATCCGGCCACTTGTGGCGATTGCAATCGCCATTTTGTTGTTGCGGATATTTTTGAATATGAATGTATACAATATTGTAATATTAAACTAAGAATTACTGGTGATATTGAGGTGTCGAAGCGAATTGATTGATTTTCTTGTACTAGTTTTTCCACAGTACCTTAGTTAGCAATTTTATTCCCTAGCGGAATCTCTGGCCTATTTCGTATTGTATACCTATCTATCAAACTAGTACTTTCATATTCTGTTATAAAAACTATTTAATTTTCTGTCATGAAACCGCAGTTTAACAACTTTGTGGTAAACTCAGCCATTGCTTTATATTATACTATATATTGCACGCAATAAAAATCTAAATTAGAACTCATTATAGTAATTTTATCACCATGATAAAATCACTTGTACAGTAATACACGACTGATAATAATCTTGTAAATACTTAGACTTATATATATACATATTTTTAGCATTTGACATGCTTAGCACTATACATTAAACACAAAGTGAAAAATGTGAAATCGAAAATAACAGTCAGGAGCAGGATTTGAACCTGCATCTTCTGGATACCGTCCAGATGCTTTACCAATTCAGCCATCCTGACAATTGCTCCTGACTGCTAATTTCGATAACACATCATACTTAACGTCTTTGGGTGACGCCTGCGCCATCTGTCGGACGTATTTTCATACATTATACCGACCAGGTAAACTTAATTTTACAATTAAGATTTTTACCTAATAATGACGCAAACCCTATAAATATATATACATATTTTTAGCATTTGACATGCTTAGCACTATACATTAAACACAAAGTGAAAAATGTGAAATCGAAAATAACAGTCAGGAGCAGGATTTGAACCTGCATCTTCTGGATACCGTCCAGATGCTTTACCAATTCAGCCATCCTGACAATTGCTCCTGACTGCTAATTTCGATAACACATCATACTTAACGTCTTTGGGTGACGCCTGCGCCATCTGTCGGACGTATTTTCATACATTATACCGACCAGGTAAACTTAATTTTACAATTAAGATTTTTACCTAATAATGACGCAAACCCTATAAATATATATACATATTTTTAGCATTTGACATGCTTAGCACTATACATTAAACACAAAGTGAAAAATGTGAAATCGAAAATAACAGTCAGGAGCAGGATTTGAACCTGCATCTTCTGGATACCGTCCAGATGCTTTACCAATTCAGCCATCCTGACAATTGCTCCTGACTGCTAATTTCGATAACACATCATACTTAACGTCTTTGGGTGACGCCTGCGCCATCTGTCGGACGTATTTTCATACATTATACCGACCAGGTAAACTTAATTTTACAATTAAGATTTTTACCTAATAATGACGCAAACCCTATAAATATATATACATATTTTTAGCATTTGACATGCTTAGCACTATACATTAAACACAAAGTGAAAAATGTGAAATCGAAAATAACAGTCAGGAGCAGGATTTGAACCTGCATCTTCTGGATACCGTCCAGATGCTTTACCAATTCAGCCATCCTGACAATTGCTCCTGACTGCTAATTTCGATAACACATCATACTTAACGTCTTTGGGTGACGCCTGCGCCATCTGTCGGACGTATTTTCATACATTATACCGACCAGGTAAACTTAATTTTACAATTAAGATTTTTACCTAATAATGACGCAAACCCTATAAATATATATACATATTTTTAGCATTTGACATGCTTAGCACTATACATTAAACACAAAGTGAAAAATGTGAAATCGAAAATAACAGTCAGGAGCAGGATTTGAACCTGCATCTTCTGGATACCGTCCAGATGCTTTACCAATTCAGCCATCCTGACAATTGCTCCTGACTGCTAATTTCGATAACACATCATACTTAACGTCTTTGGGTGACGCCTGCGCCATCTGTCGGACGTATTTTCATACATTATACCGACCAGGTAAACTTAATTTTACAATTAAGATTTTTACCTAATAATGACGCAAACCCTATAAATATATATACATATTTTTAGCATTTGACATGCTTAGCACTATACATTAAACACAAAGTGAAAAATGTGAAATCGAAAATAACAGTCAGGAGCAGGATTTGAACCTGCATCTTCTGGATACCGTCCAGATGCTTTACCAATTCAGCCATCCTGACAATTGCTCCTGACTGCTAATTTCGATAACACATCATACTTAACGTCTTTGGGTGACGCCTGCGCCATCTGTCGGACGTATTTTCATACATTATACCGACCAGGTAAACTTAATTTTACAATTAAGATTTTTACCTAATAATGACGCAAACCCTATAAATATATATACATATTTTTAGCATTTGACATGCTTAGCACTATACATTAAACACAAAGTGAAAAATGTGAAATCGAAAATAACAGTCAGGAGCAGGATTTGAACCTGCATCTTCTGGATACCGTCCAGATGCTTTACCAATTCAGCCATCCTGACAATTGCTCCTGACTGCTAATTTCGATAACACATCATACTTAACGTCTTTGGGTGACGCCTGCGCCATCTGTCGGACGTATTTTCATACATTATACCGACCAGGTAAACTTAATTTTACAATTAAGATTTTTACCTAATAATGACGCAAACCCTATAAATATATATACATATTTTTAGCATTTGACATGCTTAGCACTATACATTAAACACAAAGTGAAAAATGTGAAATCGAAAATAACAGTCAGGAGCAGGATTTGAACCTGCATCTTCTGGATACCGTCCAGATGCTTTACCAATTCAGCCATCCTGACAATTGCTCCTGACTGCTAATTTCGATAACACATCATACTTAACGTCTTTGGGTGACGCCTGCGCCTGGCGCAGGCGTCACCCAAAGAAGGATGGCTGAATTGGTAAAGCATCTGGACGGTATCCAGAAGATGCAGGTTCAAATCCTGCTCCTGACTGTTATTTTCGATTTCACATTTTTCACTTTGTGTTTAATGTATAGTGCTAAGCATGTCAAATGCTAAAAATATGTATATATATTTATAGGGTTTGCGTCATTATTAGGTAAAAATCTTAATTGTAAAATTAAGTTTACCTGGTCGGTATAATGTATGAAAATACGTCCGACAGATGGCGCAGGCGTCACCCAAAGACGTTAAGTATGATGTGTTATCGAAATTAGCAGTCAGGAGCAATTGTCAGGATGGCTGAATTGGTAAAGCATCTGGACGGTATCCAGAAGATGCAGGTTCAAATCCTGCTCCTGACTGTTATTTTCGATTTCACATTTTTCACTTTGTGTTTAATGTATAGTGCTAAGCATGTCAAATGCTAAAAATATGTATATATATTTATAGGGTTTGCGTCATTATTAGGTAAAAATCTTAATTGTAAAATTAAGTTTACCTGGTCGGTATAATGTATGAAAATACGTCCGACAGATGGCGCAGGCGTCACCCAAAGACGTTAAGTATGATGTGTTATCGAAATTAGCAGTCAGGAGCAATTGTCAGGATGGCTGAATTGGTAAAGCATCTGGACGGTATCCAGAAGATGCAGGTTCAAATCCTGCTCCTGACTGTTATTTTCGATTTCACATTTTTCACTTTGTGTTTAATGTATAGTGCTAAGCATGTCAAATGCTAAAAATATGTATATATATTTATAGGGTTTGCGTCATTATTAGGTAAAAATCTTAATTGTAAAATTAAGTTTACCTGGTCGGTATAATGTATGAAAATACGTCCGACAGATGGCGCAGGCGTCACCCAAAGACGTTAAGTATGATGTGTTATCGAAATTAGCAGTCAGGAGCAATTGTCAGGATGGCTGAATTGGTAAAGCATCTGGACGGTATCCAGAAGATGCAGGTTCAAATCCTGCTCCTGACTGTTATTTTCGATTTCACATTTTTCACTTTGTGTTTAATGTATAGTGCTAAGCATGTCAAATGCTAAAAATATGTATATATATTTATAGGGTTTGCGTCATTATTAGGTAAAAATCTTAATTGTAAAATTAAGTTTACCTGGTCGGTATAATGTATGAAAATACGTCCGACAGATGGCGCAGGCGTCACCCAAAGACGTTAAGTATGATGTGTTATCGAAATTAGCAGTCAGGAGCAATTGTCAGGATGGCTGAATTGGTAAAGCATCTGGACGGTATCCAGAAGATGCAGGTTCAAATCCTGCTCCTGACTGTTATTTTCGATTTCACATTTTTCACTTTGTGTTTAAAATACTTAGACTATTTTGGAGAGAAAGCTGACTATGCGGGGTGATATAATACTTTGTTACGTTTCATCCACGGTGTTTACAAAGATTTAGAAAGTCTTTACGCTTATGACATGGTGGGTCATGGGCTACATGATTCTAAGTTTGAAAACCGTAGTGAAAATTACAAGCAATTGTATTCACATAGTTAAATCAAATTTAACCTCGAAAAATGTGGATGCTTAGTTAGAACAATCTCTAGAAAATGTTATATAGTTATTTTAAAAGCGATAGTGCTAACGTAAGTTATCTAACTTTGTTTATTATTGCTTAAAATTTTATTAAGTTTAGTTAAGTTTTCGTATTTTATTTTCAACCCTTCTTTTCACGGGTCTCCTCGTAGAGTGAGAGAGATTCTAATCTCCATAGCTCCACCGCGCTAGCCCAATGCCAGTTGGCAGACTTCACAAGCCATCGAGAAAATTTCTCCGGCATGCAGGTTTTCTCACGGTGTTTTCCTCCACTGAGCAGTGATAAATTGTAAACAAATACACACATGATTTCGAAAAATCTCGAAAAGACAGATGTGTATGCCGTACGAGGTCTGAACCTTGGACTCGGGATTGAACTCGATATCACTGTCTTTGCAGTCCTTAGTTTTACCGCTATGCTATTACTGCTATATATTTTACCCAGAAAATGAATGCTTTTTAAGGTTAGCTATTTTTCCATAGAGTAAATTAATGTATCGCAGAGTATGACTTATGTAAACTATAAAAAGTAACCCATGAGTTTCTTGCCGGGTTCTTCTTATGAATGGCTGTATGACGGAATACGGGCGATTAAAAAATTGTTTCCTATAGAGCCTATGCCTAGGGGCAACGGCAGTCTTTTTGTATATTTATATAAGGATCTAAGATAATCTAGAGAATTGTTTACTTTAAAACTAAATATATTATTTGATAAAAATCCTTAAGGCAGCAAAATTACTTATTTATGAAAATTATGCTTCGGCAAGTTAAATTAGTAGCTCATTCTGTTTGTCTATTTATTATGTTTGAAATTTGCATCTAAATCAACGTAATGGAATGTTTTCAAAGATCTTTTGATGTAACATCGTGCTTTGATGCTGCATTACCGAACATAATTTGGTATTATACAATTTATAATTTGTTCTTGACTTAAAAGTGTGTATAAAATCATCTTAACTAATGTTAAGATGATTTACATTAAAATTTGTTAAGAGGATTTTTATATACCTAAAGATTATTAAACTAAAACGAGGATCTATGACAACTTTGGTAACTAAGACCTATGAAATTGAGTATGAGATGAGATGAGTTTATACATAATATATGATTGAAATAATTATTTTCCATTTTGACTGCACATACGGCGGGGTAGTTTAGATAGGTACAAACTTCGCATGCTGAGTGTTGTGAGTTCAATTTCCATACATTACAAATCTTTGTGTGATCCAGAAGTGGTTGTTCTTTGTTTTGACTGCCTCGGTGGTGCAGTGGTAGTGTGAGCGACTGCTGATCATGAGGTCTCGGGTTGGATCCCCGGGACGGGCACAGTTTTTGAGCATTTTCCTAAAAAGAAAAAATCTCAGTAGCAGCCCAGAGTTTGGAATGTGCCCGGTAGACGGCAATAGGCTCGCCCCTTATTACGTGGGACTCCAACATAGCTGGCGAATCGTGGGTAAGTAATACACCTCTGCCTATCCCTTTGGAGAATACAGGCGTGATGCTATGTTATGTTTTTTATGTGTTATTCTGAGTCTGAGTCATGAAAGAGTATATTTAGAAAGTCCTGTATCGCGAAACAGGAATTATTCCCTAGTGCAGGGTGTTGTCTTGAAAAAAAATTTCCAAAAAATATTTATAAGCAATGTATGTGCCAAATATTATCCAAATTGGCACAAACGTACGCGCATACAGCAATTTCGTGATTGAGAATCAAGTACACTAAGTTATAAACTCACAAACTTTCACATCCGTACTAATATTATAAATGCGAAAGTGCCTTTATTTGTTTGATACACTTTCATGATGTAACTACTAAACCGATCACCATGTAATTTTGCACACATACGTATAGTCCGTCCCATAAAATGCCATAGGCTACTTTTTAACCCGAAAAAAAATATGGTTTTCCTGATAAATCTAACAATTTCCATCATGTTTCAGCCAATTCTACCAAAAACATAATGAGTTATAAAAGGGCGTACAGACATTATAACAGGTCTATACGCGCATTAAACTTATCAAAACACTATTATTTTGATAAGTTTAATGCGCGTATAGACCCGTTAAATGTGTTAAGTATAATATTCACGGACATTTTTCACACAACGTCCTCTGGTCCCAAACTAAGCTTAATGCTTGTGCTATGGGTACCAGATTACGGATATAATACATATATTTCTTTTTTTTTGCAAATACTTACATTATAATACGAGGCCCGTCATTATTAGTTTAAAAAAGCTTTCAGACAGACAGGTAAAAATTTAAGTCTTAAAGAATACATAAATAAAGAGAAACAAAATTTTAGAAAAAAAATATCTACAGACAGAGTTATATACTAGTAGACAGAGCTATATAGAGTGTACATAGATTTAGATAAATACAAAGCTTAGGACTTATTGTTAGTCATTGAGATACTATAAAAAAGATGGCGTCAAGAGTTTCCGCGCCTATTTGCGGCATAATCCACGCTTGAGTTAGGATAAGAATAAGTTACGCTTACGTAAATTGAATTTGTCGATCATATAATACGAGGACGCCTTAGTCTTTTTAGAAAAAAAAAACCTAGTCGTTGTAAATACCTCGAGTGGAAGCGATTGAGCAACGAACAGTTTTCTGCTCTATAAAGTTTGAGTTTTTGTTCGCTTGGAATAATAATTTATGTTTTTCAAAAAACACACGGTTCTAAGACTTGCCAAATTAGTTTAGTAGGTATCTAAGATAAATATCTTATAAGTTACTAATATTACACATGTGAAAGTGCGTTTGTTTGTTTGTTAAGCTTTCATATCATAACGACTCCACCCATCATCATGGCTCAATTGAGGAAGTACCAACCTTATCACAAAAGATCAGCATGAAACAATGGTAGGTACTGTATGTAGTTGTGATTTATATAGTGAGTGAAAGCGCTGGAGCCCCCTTCTCTTTTCTTTTCTTTCCTAATTATCCAACCTATCCTCTCCTTAATATCCTTCCTATCCACCATCTATTCCCTTTCCTTAGGGATGTCGAAGAGCAAGTGATGCTTCTGGTGCTATGCTTGTTTGCCATCCAAGTAGTATACGAGTAAAAAAAAACATGCGGTGTAGTTTTTAGAAGTGAAAACTAAGTAACTTGTGAATTATATCGTCGGAATCGGCGAACTATTAGATTATTATTTTTGAATTATTTTTGGTTTGTAAAAAAAATTTTTTACTTAGTTTTCACTTGCGAGTTCCATGATTTTTGTTCACCCGAAAAGTACTCGACACGCCTAGGGAAGAAGCGTTCGGTGACGATGACGCGAGTTCCATGATTTTTGTTCACCCAAAAAGTTCTCAACACGCCTAGAGGAGAAGCATTCGGTGACGATGACGCGAGTTCCATGATTTTTGTTCACCCAAAAAGTGATCAAGCTCCTAAAAGAAGTTTTCACTTCAAAATAGTGCTGAACCCAGAAAATGATAAGGACTTATATCCCAGAAAAATGGATAATTCCTGTGAGATACCAATTTTTGTCTAGAGATTATTAGTGTGCCGTAGATGTAATATGTACATTCTGAAGTCCACTTGGACGAAGTAGCTGGCAGTAGTATATGTATAGTAAATTTGTGTTTGCTTTGTTTAAAATTACAACTTAATTTAACGGAATAGCAGTTGAATTTCAAATCGGAGCAAGGTTGATTAAAAATAGGAAGGATCAGATTATCCACGTATACTTCCTCAATCCACGGACGTGTTAGTAATTGTTAATGATAGTATTATGCGCATTTTTAAAATATTTCCTCATTTTTATCACACAACGAAATGAGATATTTATCTTTTAATCATATTATCCTAAATCATATAAATCCAGGTGCAAAAATACATATTAATTAAAAATTTAATAAAATAAAAATTAGTTGACTTGAAATGGTACCATGTTTCAATCTACACATTTATGTTATTTGTCGTTATGGGAATCTTAAGTCCAAAATCTTACGTCAGTGGTGTAGTTAGTCTTAGATTATTTTATTATTCCCGGTAGTAGAATATAATATTACTAGCTCACGGATGATCGAGCGCAAATTTGAATATTACGCCTTAACACAATTTTTGTGTAAGTAAAGTCATGGTTGATATCATTCTTCACTTAGGGAAGAAAGATTGACAAATACAATGTCCATAATGCTATCCAATACGATTGCGTTAATTAAGAAACTTCACGCACGGTCACTATATCGTCGGATATCTTTCAAGATTTATGCCTCCTGCTTTTTATGTACCTACGAGTATATGCATGAGAATCTCTGCCCGCGACTTTCTGTAGATTTCAGAATATAAATACGTCACTCTATTGGTACCCTAATGCCAGCAAAAATTGCAATGCCACAGAGACCATTTTCTGGGAAGTATTCTATGGTTTTTCATTATTATGATGATAGGGGAGTGCAGAAATAACATAGGACGTAAATACTTTTTATCCCGGCAAAATGTATATGTTAGTGTGGGGTAACAATTTTTGCTAAGAGATAATTAGTGTGCTGTAGAGTGACGTATTTATGTACCGAAGAACACGCGGATGTAGTCACGGGCAGAATCTATCTTGATAAATAAAAATGAATCGCTACTTAACTAAGCACAAAACTCGAGAATCGCTCGACCAATTCGGTTGATTTTTTTTCAAATATCCCTCGAGGTCTGAGGAAGGTTCTTAACATGAGAAAAATTTGAAAAATTGCCCTGGTAAGCGAAAAAACATATTTTGCTTCTCCCTATTTAAACTGTTCAAACATTTCAATCAACTATTGATTTGACATCAATCACGCATAAATCCAAAATAGTGTTATACGAGAACGGAGTACAGAAAAATAGCGAGGCTTAGATGATCTAACGTAACTGATAAAAGAGCTTATTTGAGCCAAATAAGTTTATAGTTTTTATTTCGGGAAAATCGATAGTTCATATGGGATAGCACTTTTTGCATAGAAAGCTTAATGTGTTTTGTTGTTTTTTTATTTTTTGTCTGTTAGTTCGTTCGCGGTTCATGCAAAAACTACTGAATGGATTTGATGAAACTTCTTTTATTTGATATCTCTTCATTAGACTTAAAAATTGGTATCCATATTATCCTGCTACTGTATCAAGAACCTGAGATAAAACCTAAAAACTAGCTTTTAGCTGCGGCGGAGCCGCGGGCAAAGGCTAGTTTTTTATGTATAATTAATATTCAGAGAATATTACCACCTTTTCAAAATATATCCAATTTACACGATTATTGAAGTTTTATATTCATATCGTCAGAAACGAACAACCTTGACATGTACCTATCAGCTGCATTGACACTCGCTAAAGTCATGTATCACGCTGGCAAACAATGTCGATATTTTATGCAACAATAACGCTACGTGTCTCTATAAATCTTGAAGTAACTGAAATAGTTCGTGAGAAATAGATATTACATCACATGCATCTGAACTTAGTCACATTCATCTTTATTTTTACAATACGGATATTGTAATTAGTTATAATTTTCTTTAATTATATGTTTTAACGATCAATATGTACCTATAGGAGAGCTGTTAACGGGTTAAATCATACAATTCACTCGTAAACTTAGCAACAGATTGATTAATTAAACTTAAGATGGCATCTATTAAAACAACTATAATAAGGTAAATCTAAAAAAGTATGTAATGTATCATGAGTGCCAGTGCCTACTCATGATACCTACATACATGACATGGTATTTATTTATCTTTATTATTATTACATATCATGCAAAGATGGGGGAGTGGTTTAGACGCGAGTGTTGTGGGTTCGATTCCCACACAGAACAACTCTATGTGTGATCCATAAATTGTTGTTCTGAGTCTGGGTGTACTTTGTGTACGTGAAATTGTATGTTTGTAAAAGTCCTCCGCGATTAAACCTTAAAATTGTGTTGGTAACACAATAACAACTTATAACCTATGTTTGTAAAAATCTTTAATTAATGACAATTAATGCTACAACCGCATAATGTAGCGGCGGTTAGCTCAAACCACATGAGTTTTAACCCAGTAATTAAATATAGGACCATCTACTATGTGCGCTATTTCATTAAGGAGGCTGTTACTTTAAGGTAGCTACCCCGCACTCTTCGCATTAACGAGGCGACTTGCTTGCGGATAGTGGAGTAAAAATCATCCACCCTTGCCTCAGCGAACATTCCCGATGCACTGCAGTATCGAGGTAACCTCAACCTAAAAGCATTGGATACGTACGGCGTTGTAAGCCTTCTGTTTACAGTCAATCCATAGGTTGCAAGCGTAAAATAACTGGCAGTAAACGCGGTACAAGGTTATTTTTGCGTCTTTATTACACTTAGCAAATCTACGAATCAACATAATCATCTGACTTTTAACGACCTACGCTCCCTTTCTATGTCCATTTCATCACAGAGAGTCGCAGTCACCCAGTGTCCCAGATATTTAAAATTCCCTACTGATTTAAGAGGAGTGCCACTTACTGTGACCGCCGGTACAGTCGGGTAGTATTTGGTACCAGCCTTAAACACTAGCCACTTACTCTTTGTGGGGTTATATATGTGACGTGTGTGTGATATGTGTTCAGATATGCTAGGCAATTTTCTCATAAGGCTGATTGATAGGCTCAGCAACACCATGTCATCTGCGCATCTTAAAATTTCACTCTCATCATTTTTTCATAACGCGCCTAAAGAAGTATAACTTCAAAAATATTCATCGTTGCCGTTTCGTTTTTAAGGTTTATTTTCTAGCGCGTACATGTAATTTCTGAAATGAGCTCCCTGCTACGGTGTTTCTTCAGCGCTACATGTCCTTCTTTAAACGAGGTTTAATAAGAGTAGAGAAAGTTTAATAAGAGTAGTGTCAAGGTAGGCTGCTTGACTGTGCCACTTATGTTGAAAAACTCCATGAGCGGCGTACACATACCATCGACACTTACTGTCAGCTTGGTCGTCGTGCGAAACTATTTCTATAGCTTATAATTATGGTCAACTGTTTTATGTTTCTCTTTCTGGTCAGCTGGTCATCGTTTGGGTGTCAGAGAATCTCCCAAGACCATTTTCTGGCAATCTTCAAGGTCTACTAAGGCTGTAGTTTAAGTCAGTATTTTGAAGCTCTTAAAGTAAATGTGAGCGTAATGTCAGCACGCCAAGTTCTGCAATGAATGCAATGAGTACCTATACGACAATAATTTCCTTGGCAATTATTTAGAAAGATGAAAATTTGTGAGGATCCTTTCAATATTGAAATTCCTTTAGTGGTTTAGATATAAGAAAGTAATAACAAAGAAACGAAAGTACTTTCGTATTTACAATACTAGAAGGGGCAGTTCGTTCTTTCTTGTTAAATTAGACAACAATTCTTTTAGTACAACTACTCATATAAAAAGTCCAATTAGTTTAATTTAAGCAGACATTATCATGGTAAGTGTAAAGAGTTTCATGATCGCAGATATAAACGTTTAATAGTTACAAATAAATGAAACTATCGTGGCTTATTATTACGATAATTGGGAGGGTGTTCATTAACAAAGACAGTAGAAAAAGTAAGATTCATACGTTCTTAATTCCCTAATTAACGAAACAAGTACCTATTGATTTATCAATGTATTAAAGACTAGCTGCAACCCACGAACGTCCGCGTGGAATTTAGATTTTTTATATTAATTATTTTTTCAAAACAAAAGTAGTACGGTAGTAGTAGTGACGGGCCTCGTGGCATAGTCGGTAGTGTAACCGACTTCCGTGCACGAGGTCGTGGGTTCGATTCCCACTCAGGACAATTATTGGTGTAATAAAAAATAGTGATGAACATAGATAATAATATTTGTGCTGCGTCTGGGTGTTTTCTGTCTATTATATGTATGTACATATTTACAAAAGTAGTATATGTATTATATCCGTAATCTGGTACCCATAGCACAAGCGTTAAGCTTAGTTTGGGTAGGATTAGTATCTATTCTGTGGTTTGGTGCCAGAGGACATTGTGTGAAAATGTCCGTGAATATTTAATATTTATTTTATTTATTATCAGTTGAGTTACCTTTTATAACAACAGGCATCTGCTTGTGAAAGTCCTGTCCAAATCGGTCTAGCTGATCGGGAGATTATCCAGAACAAATAGACAGACAGACCGACACACAGACAGACAGACAAAAATTTTAAAAATTGGTATTTTATTATAGGTAGTGTATATACTCTCGTATACACTAGTAAAAAGCTGTTATTTAGACATTACAATCAGACACTTCAATATTTAGATATTTTTATATATATTTTTAGCATTTGACATGCTTAGCACTATAAATTATACACAAAGTGAAAAATGTGAAATCGAAAATAACAGTCACGAGCAGGATTTGAACCTGCATCTCCTGGATACCGTCCAGATGCTTTGCCAATTCAGCCATCGTGACAATTGCTCTTGACTGCTAATTTCGATAACACATTCATACTTAACGTCTTTGGGTGACGCCTGCGCCATCTGTCGGAAGACACTTCAATTTTATTTATTTGCATAGATTTTGTGAATTAGCTCTTTTATCCAGCGGAAAAAGTAGTAGTGCAAATATTCTCAAAAAGCGTTTTATTATTATAAACAAAAAGTTAACAAAATATTATTATAATAAAATTAAAACTATTGCAATTCATTTAGAATCTCCCAATATAACGAGATGACTGATATTTCAATAATACTTTCAATCACGTTCGGTGATCGTGACTGGAACCCTCATAGGTATTCCACGATAAAAAATCATTTTAGAAAGGTCAAAATTTGCACGGCTGCAGTGACATATCTAACTAATACCTTATAATTATACACTTATCACATAACATTGCTGCCCCACAATTAGCATATAAAAGTAGGTACCACATTTTAACTCCTTTCTAGTTAGCTTGTAAAATTAAAAAAACTATTTTCAACTAAAACACTTCAGAAAGTTGATCTAACAATCGCTCAAATATTGATTCAACAAAAGGTTTTTCTTTTAGACACAGATTAATTATCATTTTGATGTAACGAACTTTTAATGGGTAGATACTTTATTCTCCTGTTATTTTTTTTTAATTTCTTTCTATTGTAACGATTGTGTTAAGAATAAGGATTATATTTTTATAAATAAAACATTACTAACAAGTTCTTAATATAAAACTTGATTGACGTAAATAATAGATGAGATTTTTAATATTTTCTATTAGTCGTTCAGATATGAATTATTTTTTACTGTGAATTGTATTTTAGTAATACTTGAATTTATATTTCATGCTAAAAATACATATACTTATATAAGTATTTTAGAAAAAAAATTTCAAATGGAGTAGGGAGGACTTACCGGTCTAATTTTTTACGATCCTGTCATACCATAATCTCATCTGGAGCAATATAAATCGTGGTTGTCATGCTCTTCCCTCCGCAACGCACCCCACCGACGCTCTACGGGTCGCGTAATGCCCTTTTTACATTCTCCTCATCAAATTAAGAGTCGAGCTTCAAAGAAATATACGACACAGCAATCTTACTAAGTATCAGTCTTTTTGACGCGCTTAGCTGGAATTCTTATATTATTTATCTTGGAATAACGTTTATATATATTTATATCTTATATCCCTGTTCTAAAAAATACGTACCACAATGAAGATAAGTAGTCATATCTAAAGACAATGGAAGGAATAATGGTCTCTTATCAAAGCTTGGTTTTATTTGATGAGATGAAATTAATTTAAGTACGACAAAGTTATGACGTTTTCCACTTTTTTAAATCCAGGATTTATTAGGATTTAAAGTTTTTACTATAAAGAGAAGTTATATGTAAAATCCAGGAAGGGAAACGTTGGCTGTTGAATCTAATTTAATTTAGTTTTATATCTTATAGTGGTAAAAGAGACATGGTTTACATGGCTGTAAGTGGTAATCGCTGATCACGGATTTAGTACTACCAGAACTATTAAACCCCATCACTGAGTTTCTAGTGACTATACCACTTGCTTATCCCAGCATGAATGGGCTGGCTCGATCGGGGAAGTACGAACTTGTGACAAAAGTTTAGCGTGACGTAACGGTAGTTTTTTCCGTGTGGTGATGGACTAAGAACACAAGTGTCACCACCCCATTCTTTCCCACCGGTGTCGTATGAGGCGACTAAGGGAAGAAAACAATTATCATCCATTACATGACTGGTGGTAGGGCTGGGTACCGAGTGGAGGTACTCACTTGGTATCGGGTCCGAGCGGGTTAGTACCACCACCTCCAACTAACTAATAAATAACTTTTGATTTTAACTGCCTCTGTGGTGCAGCGGTAGTGTGAGTGACTGCTGATCATAAGGTCTCGGGTTCGAGAGCTTATTCGTAAAAAGAAAAATTCCCAGTAGCAGCCCGGAGTTTCGAAATGTGCCCAGTAGACGGTAATAGGCTCGCCCCCTATTACGTGGGACTTAAACATAGCTGGCGAATCGTGGGTGTGTAATAAGCCCCTGCCTACCCCTTTGGAATACGGGCGTGATCCTACGTTTTTATGTTAGTGTTTAATTACTGGTGTAGTTGATCGAAGGACACTACAAATAAAAATTACAGACAAACACTTCAATTTTATTTATTTGTATAAATGTAATTAAATATATATATTAAACTTTAACAACGATCAAAAAAGTAGCTTTATAATTAATATTTCTTCAATACAACTAATTACTACTCTGACTAGACTTTGGATCTTTTGGATTTGGAAATACATATGAGTGCATTATTTCACACCGAGCGTAGCGTATTTTTAATTATTGCTAATGGTTGCCACCAGAAGTATTGATGCTGATTTGTTTAAGATTCCTACGAGTGCGTCATATAGGAACTCATTTTTAATTACGATTATTAAATATTGGCACGTCTATAGATTTTAGTTACACAGCTACGATTACACAGGCCGCTATGTAAAAAAAAAAGTTGCCTTTTTCCGTGAAAACGGTAGCGCGCTATGCTGGTTTATGTAAGAGCTTTTTTTTTTAAAGAATATATACAGATCGACTACCTATACCTACATGTACCATTAATAAAATTAAGACATTTTGAATATTCATTAATTATTTATTAAGAAATCCCATACATCATATAGAAATAATTTTCGATTCTATAACTATTCCTGTTTAGCATGTCTGAAGCAATATGTACTCTCAGAGTGAGACGATTGTTAATTATTGGAAATTGAATTCTATTAAATATGAACATGTGTGTTTGATATAATAGGACCTACGTAGGTGGAATACGTAGGGGTAATATAAATACGTCATCATCTGTCATATTAATGATCTCTATACAACAATAGCTATTACAGAGAAAACCTCCATTTTTACAGGATAAAAAGGAGTTTCAGTACTTATCTATACAACATACTATATTATGTAATATATAAAAATTTTGTAATGATCAGTTAAACGGTTACGGCATCAAGGAGTAACCATCCAAACTAACATTTACATCTATACTTGTAACATAATAACGCTGAATCGTTTGTTTGTTTAAACACGCTAATCTCCAAAATTACTAAACAGTAATTAGAATACTTTTTTTTGCGTTTGATTTTTGAGTTTTTAAGAAGTCTTTTAAATATTACTCTGCCTTAGAAACTGAGCAAAAAGAAAATCATTTTATAAATTAATAAGCCATCTGACGTCAAAGAATTAAAACTGGACTATTTATGAGTTATTAAAAAATATAAAGTATGACCAATCAACAAAAGTAAGGAAAAACACAAGTGAAAATGAAGGGTTGCGGTAAAAACCAAGTAAAAACAAAAATATGAATAAAAATATTGTCGATGATGAGGTACTTTATATTATTTATAAACATTGATATTTGTTTTAAATTGAACGGCAGTTGGAACCGCGGGGCTAGTTATTTATGATGGTAGTAAGGAAGTAACTTGCAGTGCCAAACGAGCCATATACCACCCGATAAGTGATAATTACACTCTCAGCAATACCAGGCGCACAGCCAAATGGCTACCCATAGTGAAAATTACCACCCCAGTTTTTTTTTTAAGAAAACTCCCTGCGTTTAGGAATAATATATGTATCGCGGGGGACTTTACAAACATTTTCAACAATTTCGCGGACACAAAGTACACCCAGTCTCAGAACAACAATTTGTGGATCACGCAAAGAGTTATCCTGTGTGGGAATTGAACCCACAACGCTTAGGCGGGAGGCTGGTATCAAAACCACTCCACCATAAAGAGATGCAAAATACATTAAGATGCTTTATTGACATTAAGAAGACTGACCGTTGTAAGGTAAGAGAATGCTTACTAATACTATAAATGTTATAATGCGTTTGTTTGTTACTCTTCCACGTCATAACTACTGATCCAATCCGAATGAAATTTTGCATACATACAGTCTGGAGCCGAGAATATAAAGGTTAGATTTTTATAACGGATATATAGATGGATCCTATGGGATAATTATTTATGCAAATGATGATTAATATGCTGTAAACAGATGTACTTCTTTAGATTTCGATGTGCACGTAGACGATGTCACGGGCGGAATTGAGTTTATAATATTATGTAAGGATAATGTTTGTTTAATTACTATGTTTGCCACTCTTTGTCGTGCTATCGATGACAGATAATTGTTTATGCCTCACGAATATGCCATAGTATTTGATTTAAATGTTGAATTTTAATGTATTCCAAGCGGAAAAAATAGAATGATAGGCAAAATTTATTGATTTAATAATAGTCCAATAAATAAATAAAATATTAGGATCTATATTCGATAGATCCTAATATTTTAGTTAGATATTTTAATATTTTTATTACATTTTTTAAACATTTGACATATACTATATGGATAAGATATAACTGCCTCTGTGATACAGCGGTAGTGTGGGCGACTGCTGATCATGCGATCTCGGGTTCGATTCCTGGGTTGGGCAGTGTTATTGAGCTTTTTCCTAAAAAGAAAAGTTCTCACTAGTATCCCGGAGTTTGGAATTGTGTCCGGTAGACGGCAATAGGCTCACCCCTATTACGTGGGACTCAAACATAGCTGGCGAACTGTGGGTGTGTAAGATATAAATGAACGCGAAGTGCCAAAATGTAAAATCGAAAATAAGTCACGAGCAGAATTAGAACCTGCATCTCCTGTAAAATTGCCCCAGACCCAATGTGTCATTGAAATTCGCAGGCCCGAGCTATTGCAACGATAACTGAATGTGGGATGGATTTCCAGGAGATGCAGGTTCAAATCCTGCTCATAACTTATTTTCGAATCCGCATTTTCGCACTTTGTGTTCATTTACGTATATAAACATAGCATCACACCTGTATTCCCCGAAGGGTTAGGCAGAGGTGTAGCCTATTGACGTCTACCGGGCACATTTCCAAACTCCGGGCTGCTACTGAAAATTTTTCTTTTTAGGAAAAAGCTCAATAACATTGCCCGACCCGGGGATCGAACCCGAGCCGTCATGATTAGCAATCGCATACACTACCGCTACACCACCGAGGCAGTTAAAAGTTAGTTCGAGTTAGTTTGTATATGCTTGTTAGATGTTTAACTCTACGCACGCATATGTTAACTAATTGAAATTAGTAATCTCTATTTTCTAGAAACTTCCATTACATGCATACATATGCAATTTTAAAGCGTAACGTTATATATGTACGTAGATAAACCATAATAATTATGTTGCATTTGTAACGGTGAAAGTCATTAAAGATAACAATATTCGTGACAAATAAGAAAGACAATTATGTTCAATAATGAGGTTGACTTTATTAATGCCTTTGCGTTGAAATGCGTGTTAAAATGACAGTTGAGACATGCTCTGTATTCTATAGAGAATTTTGCTATAGTGTGTTTGTACTTAAATACTCTCTCTTATACTTATATGACGTTTTCCGTGGGCATGCTTAGATGTCTTGCGAGGAGTACAAGGAAATCGTGTAATGTTACAGATCATTAACAGAAGGAAAACTGAATACTTGGCACATCTTCTTAGAAATCTTTAATTAATATTATAAATGCAAAAGTGAGCATCTTTGCTTATGCTTTCACGCCGCAACTAGTGAACAAGTTATCATGAAAAAAAAAGAAACATACCAATAGCCTTCAAAAGGTAATTTCATGTACTACTATGTACGTATGTATGTAGTATGTAGTGACGTATTTATATTTTGAAGTCTACCCAGTCAAAGTTGCGGGCAGAATCTACTTTAAAACATTGTATGCCTCAAATTATTGTTATGCTGAAAATAGCAACCTTGTGCCGCTTACCTATTCCATCGAGCGCGAAATAGAGAAAAAGCAAACTGCGTCCCTTTCAATTCGGGAAAGTGCTCCAGCTGCTAAGCAATCGCAGTAGCCACCGGCTACTCCCAATCTCCACTTCATAATTGCTTTGTAGATGTCTTTACGAATCAGGTTCTTCCCTCGTACTTCATCCCGCTCGCAGTAAAGCTAAAATTCAGATCAAAATACTTAATAAAATTTTAAGAAACAACAATTTTTCTAAGCACTACATTTTCAGTAATATATGTTTTTCGTTAATATAATAAGCAATGCAGTCAAAGTCTAAAGATAATTTTAACTAAACGTGAAGCATCTCAGTGTTCTACTGTCAGTCTACTGGGGACGTTAGTTGATTTTACCCACTCTTCTGCTTCACGTCGTGATGGGACTCACTACATTTGAAAGTTTATGAGAGGCAGTTATACTTACTACCAAGTGACTGGCTGACATTCGGCCACATTCTCCTTTTTTTTGTTAAGGCGGGAAAAAATGTCCCTAACCGCACACTCCGTCGTTCGGGGCAACGAACAGGGTAGTGTGGGGCCCTAACCCACTAAATAAACCCGCCGTGTGCCATCTCTCCGCTTTTATTGGCGGGCCACTGGAACTATGTTACATTACTTCAGTGGTCCGCCGGCGGCTTACCCTTTCAGTGCCTGCAGTCTCGACATCGATAAACCCTGTCGTTATGATATCGAAATGAATACCAGTGAAACAAAATACAAGGTAGATAATGGGAAAAATATCTTATGAAAATAGTGATTCTTAGGTACTTATTACATATTTACTATAGTTCGTTTACTAGATATTGATCTATAATCTCCAAAAACAACATTTATTTATTTTTATTTACCTTGATAGGTTAATTTTATTAAACACCGACGATGTAATTTGTGAAAAATAAATTATTAATATGGCAGCACTAGACTAGTGTTGACAGTTTCAAAGTCAAAGTAAGCCGTAGACTAGACAGAGGATATAAACAATAGACACGTTCTAAGAGTATGCAGTGTGGAGATAGTAATAGTTACACATATGATAACCGGAATAATTTTAGAAGATGACTATGATTATAAAACTTTGTACACTAAAAATGCACCACCTATTTTAGCCGAATAACTACAAAAGAAATTATAGTTATGCTTTTATTTTGCTTAAAATATTTTAGAACGTGTAATATTAGCGTATAGAACGTGATTGATGAACATTTTTTTCACGCATATACATAAACAACAACAACGACAAAATTATTATATTTGCTACCTTAGGTAGGTAGGTTAGTGTATGACATCAACAGTTTTTCTGCATATCGGGCAGTCCCAAGGGCTCGATAAGTTATCAATCGAAATTGTTAATTTGACAGTTGTGTTCGATAATATAGCAAAAACAATTGACATTTTAAACTGACAGACTACGAAAAATCTATACAGCGTGTAATAATAACTTCGTAATATAATTTTTTTTTATTATTACATATAGACGAGCCACGGCCCATCTGATAGTAAATGGTAACCGTCGCTCATGGATTCAACTATACTGAGACTAATGCCAAACCGCTGCTCATCATTTCATTTCACCGATATGAAATTGAAAGAATAAGCGGCTATCTCCTGCTACAGCCAAACCGCAACGACGTACTTCATGGCCGAAAAAAATATTAAAACAATAACGAAAGCCGCTTTAAAATTCGTCGTGCGATTTAGAAGAAATAAGAGAAGAAACGTTCAAATGGAGGAATATTTTCTTAATAAAAGTTTGATATTTGTTAGACATGTTATTGTAAATATTAAGTCCCTCTACCCCTCGAGCATAGTATGTTAACAGGTGTGCTCATAACCCGATACAAAAACGGATAAGGGACGCTGTAAGGTTTAAATTATTAACGGTTTCATATCATAGCTATGTTATCGCTATCCATATCCAAATGTAACAGCACAAATAATTTTGGAAAATATTCAATTAAAGAAATATTATAATAAATATTAATTAATTAATATTTGCCAAATTATATCGATTTATTACCCCAGACATTCTGCGTGCAGCGTTGCATACCTACACGCGCGGCTCCTTTGTGTTCGAGATAAAAGAGCGCCGCTAGTATTTCAGCGAACCAACTATGCCTACATTAAGGATCATGACTTTGTCACATGTAACTAGATTTTTAAATTTCATCATCTTACTAGAGGATTGTTTATAACTTTGAATTTGGTTCGTCCGATAATACCACACACAATAATACTAATTTATTATCACATCAACTTGATGGTTACGGAGATGTTGTTCAATGTGTCCGCCTTGTAAGTCTACGTATTTTTTGCATCGTTTACGAATGTTTCATTTCGAATGTTTCATTTTTGTTTTGTCGCATTTCGTCGTCAGTATCGCATGTTTTTCTAAATACAGACTGCTTGATGGTTCCCCAGAGAAAAAAATCCAATGGAGTGAGATCAGGTGACCGCGCTGACCAATTAACTGGTCCACCACGGCCAATCCGCATTTCCCTATATTCTGTATTTAAATAGTCTCTCACAGTCCGGGAAAAGTGCGGTGGCGCGCTGTCGTATTGAAACCACATACGACGTACAAGATCGAGATTTAACTCATCAAGTTCTTCACTGAGTTCTTCTCGCAAGAAACGAAAGTAGTTGCTACCACTCATGGTTCTTTCTAGAAAATAAGGTCCGATAACCTTATTATCAGTAATTCCCGCCCAAACATTTATCTTCCATTGATGTTGAAAGTGACTGGGTTTATGCAATGAGGGTTAATGTTAGACCATATGCGTTCATTCTGTGCATTAAAGATTCCTGTTTTAACGAAGGAGCACTCATCAGTGAACAGTATGTGGTTCAAAAAATCTATATCTTCTTGAACTTTATCTAAGATCCATCTGCTGTACTGCATTCTAGGCTCGTAGTCGGTAGGAAGTAGAGACTGAACTCGAAGATAGTGATATGAGTGCTTGCCATCATTTTTGAGTGCTCACCAAACGCGCATGTGGTTTACACCGAGCTGGCGTCCTACTGAACGCGTGCTTTACGTGGGATTTTCCCCAAATATATCCATGATTTGTTCCTCGACATTGTCATGCAGTCTTGGCCTTCCTGCGTCAATACGCTATTGTTTATGACAGTGCACACTGCTCGTACTGTACATGCGTACGTGTAAACGCTGAAATGCCATCGCTAACGGCAATGCAATGTTCCGTGAAACACTGAAGTGTTCCTCGTAAACAAGTCACTCACGGTATATATTACGTGAAAATATGGACGGCCGTTCGAAAGAAATCTGCGCGGGAGATTAAGGGGTAAGGGGCGACTTATAAAAGGAATAGGTACAATAGCAGTGCGTGTGACAGGCGGCGGCATCGTTTGATATTTTTTCCGATTTCTTATTTCTAATTTTTCGAAGACTGCCGGCATAAATTATATCTATTTATGGATCGACAAGTACTTGTAAATATAGGAGCTAATAACATTTTTTGCTTGTGTCGGTTTTATAAATAATTTTGATCGTCAACTGTAATTGGCTATATACCATTTTATTTTATTTAAATTATAATTACTTATATAAAACACCTATATGATTACGTATCTATGCCTAAATTTTCCAACAGGGTTTATGTTATAGCCTGTATATTTTAGCGTCAAAAAGTTATCGACTGAAAACGATCGTTATGCAGTAGTTATATATGTCAAGACTGCAGCCACAGGTACCCTCTATCGGCCACATTGTCCTAAAGTTTAGAATTTTTCGGTTTTTGCTAGGTCTGAAAGGCAAGGTTAGGCTAGAAAAATCTCTAAGGATTTCATTTCATCGTCTAAGTATCAGTAGTACCTATGAATGATTTTAAATGTAGTGATGATATGCCTTGGATTTGGTAATCTGATACATTTTTTTATATCAGTCTGCCATTTTAAAAGACGACACCCAGCACTAAGTAACACTCCTTGTATTGCGAGGGACTTTCTAACATATAATGTCACGGACGCAATATACACCCAGACTTAGAACAGTCATATGTGGATCACAGAAAGAGTTGTTCTGTGTGGGAATCGAACGCACTAAACTTGGGTGTGGGGTCGGTATGTAAACCGCTCCACCATCTGTGCAGCAGTTACCACTGGCTATTAAATATAATTCCAAAATTAGTCACTACCTCTACGGAGATAACCGCAGAAAATGTACGTGTAAAACCTCTGTAATATTTAGGCTTTATGTTACGGCGCTCATGTTATGATAGAGGCACGCCCATTCAATTTCACGAAGTGCTTACATTACCGTACGCACATCGAAATGTACACTTTTCGTAATCCCGCCCATGTTTATAAAAGCGAATAAAGAATTTCACTATAATATCTGTTATCTCAGATGCCCTTGAGATAACCCGTGTATTGACATAGACGTCAAACGTATAAAGTGTTATTACAGTGATTGTTCATAACTTATAGTTTATTTTATGGCCTTTGATTTATTAATTAAAGACAAACTTTGATTAATATATAATAACGGCACGTATGTTAAATAACTTACCACCTCACGCATTTACATGCATTGACATTCATACGGTTTTGTAGTGGTAATTGAATGTTATTTCCTTAATATAAAACATGCAATATATTTCAATATTGTCGTTCAAAATGTGTTATCATTATGATAAACATAAATTAAATAATAGGTCTTCTATATGGAGTAAATTAATCACGCTCTACAAGTGGTAATAATAATGCCTTTGCCCGAACAAACAGACAAACAGACAAAAATCTAAAAAATATTGTTTTAAGTTCACACGCCTATATAGCCTGTTACAGTATTTTTTTCTCAAATATATTAAATGTACAGACACAGCTCTGTTACAGATTTATAATTATTACTGATTTTATACATTATAGCGTATTAATTACAAAGTGTAATTACTACGCAGGAATTATAAAGCGTGAGGATATGAAAACATTTAACTAAGATTTTGCCGAAATAAGCCTGATTTTAATCTTATTTAACGTTCATTGCTAACGTTATGTGAGGTTATTAGAGTCATAAGAAACCGGAAAATATTTATATATCTGTGTTTGTACAACGTTAATGCTCAGGTCCGGTTTAACAAGTCCGTGTGGTGACGGACTAATAATACAAGGGTCACCACCCCATTCTTTCCCACGGGTGTCGTAAGAGGCGACTTAAGGGAAGTAAGCAACTATCACCCATTGCATTACTGGTGGTACGGCTGGGTACCAAGAGGGAGTATTCACTTGCTGTCGGGCCCGAGCGGATTGATACCACTATCTCCCGTGTGACCGGCCATGAAGCACACCGGTGTGTTTTGGCTGTAGCAGGAGATATCCGTTAATTGGTTCATTTCATATACATATATATTATATGTGAAATGAAATGGTGAGCAGCGGCTTGACAATACTCTCGGTAGTTGAGTCCATGAGCGACAGTTACCATTTACCATTAGTTGGGCCGTGTCTCGTCTACCACCATATGCAATTAAAAAAAAGGTACGGTTCCAGAGGCTTTTACAAACATAACAAATTTAGTGGTTGTTATAAATCAAGATTGTAAAAATAGTAAAACAAATAAAATAAGTTTGTAAGAAAATAGGAGAGTCACATTTGATAGTTATAGTGTAATTTTTATTTAAGGCGTAACTTCCTAAATAGAGCTTTGCTTGTCCCAACACGAATGGGCTGTTTCGGTCGGTGAAGTACCCCCTTCTCACAAGGCTCTAGCCCCTTCATTATCTCCTTATTATTATTCCTCTCTACCTCCTATGAAAGAAGAAAAAGGGAAGAGTCTTGGAGTTGGCGACGCGCGAGATATGCCTCTGGTGTTGCTAGCGTTTATAGGCTACGGTAACCGCTTGGCATCGTGAGGGCCGTATGTTTTTTGCACTGAGTTTTTTCTACCTCAATGGTCTTTTGCTACTCGCGTAGTAGGTACAAAAGAAAAATCAAGATGATATTAGTATACGGTATGGCTAACCATACCGTTGGTTTAAACCAGATGTGAGAATCTTTGAGGGATTTCTTATCCTGGTATTCATATATCTTTTGGACAACCAAGACTGAACGTATTTTCTAAGGGACAAGTTTCCCTGCTATACTTTCCGTCATCGCGAAAGGCACACAACGTATCAGGTGCATAACTTTGAAGTTAGTTTAACCCGTTCAACCCGAGACCTCTACTCTAAGTGTCCTACGAGATAAATGGTCGCTGTTTTAAATATTACATTCAGTGTTATTACTGTTTATAGAGTAACTTTGAACATGTTCTGTAAATTTCAAGTTTTAAATGTAATGAAACAGTGAAAGTTTTAATTTAAAAAAGTTTGACGACGTCTAAAATGGAAACTATTCTTTATGTTATTACTAGCGACCCGCCCTTGCTTCGCGTGGGGCCAATTACTAATAAAGAACCTGTTTAGGTTTACTTATTTATTAAACATGAAATTTTTCTACTTAAAAACTAAAAAGAAATTAATTAGGATGTATTATAACATAGACTTTCCATGAAAAAAATATTTAAACAATAACGAAAGCCGCTTTAAAATTCGTCGTGCGATTTAGAAGAAATAAGAGAAGAAACGTTCAAATGGAGAAATATTTTCTTAATAAAAGTTTGATATTTGTTGGACATATTATTGTAAATATTAAGTCCCTCTACCCCTCGAGCATAGTATGTTAACAGGTGTGCTCATAACCCGATACAAAAACGGATAAGGGACGCTGTAAGGTTTAAATTATATTGTAATACAAAACGATTTAACATAAAAAAATATTGCGGCGGGTATAATAGTTCTACTCCTATTTACACATAGAGAATAAAAATACCCTTGTAGCATATCATTATTCATGATGTCTACGAATAAATAAATGTTATATATACCCAAGATCGTAGTTTATTTTGGTCTTAGGACTGCGATGTTACCATTGAAGTAATGGAACACAGTTCCAGTGGTCTGCCAATACAGGCGGAGAGACGGCACACGTTTTTTAAGTCGGTGAGGGCCCCACATTACCCTATTCGTTGCCTCGAATGATGGCTTGTACGGTTAGGTAAACAATTACCGCCTTAACAAAAAAAAAAAATTGGACCGCGATGCTCATATTGTAGATTTGATATAAGTCATTAATTGTCTCGGCAATAGCAATAAAGTCCTCTTTACGCTTAAATTTCAAGATTTATTTCACATTTTAATATAAAATTAAAACGTACGTATTTATTACTACAACTAAATCAGTAATAGGTAGTGTTATATAAGAAAAATCAAAACACCCTATTAACAATGTGCAATGGCCTTTTAATATTTTTAAATAATTAAATGTCTTCATGGTACATAACATGTTGTACACTCCACTTTGTAGAGTTAATAATTTACCATAATATGTTTCTATCAATAATACGATCTGAAGTTCATAAAGCTGGTTATTTTATTGTATAATATTTAGTATTAAAATCAAAGGTAGTAAATGTCTGTGGCATGGGTATATCACATACAGTGTAGAAGACCGCTTACGTAAAGAATAAATAAAGTTTAATGAAAGTGTGGTGACGGAGAATACAAGTGTCACCATCCTTTCCCGCGGGTGTCGTATAAGGCGACGAAGTAAGTAGGAGCAAGTAAGCAATTATCACCCATTGCATTATTGGTGGTAGGGCTGGGTTCGATCTTGCATTATTGATCGAAGGTACCAAGTGAGAGATCTCACTTGTTATCGAGCCCGAACGGGTTGGTACCACCATCTCCTGTGTGACCGGTCATGAAGCACGTCATTGTGTTTTGGCTGTAGCAGAACTATCTTCTGCTGTTTATTCTTTCATTTCATATCTGAGAAATAAAAGGGTGCGCAGCGGCTTGACAATACTCTCGGTATAGTTGAATCCATGAGCGACGGTTACCACTGACCATCAGGTTGGTCGTGGCTTGTCTGCCATAATTAATATTGTCTGCAATAATAAAAAAAAAGATACAAATTATTAATTGTGAATGAGGAAAAAGAGAACTTTAGTGCGAGTGGGAATCGAACCTGCGTCCCTTCCAAAAAAGGAAGTGCTCAAAAAATAAAGATTTTGGAATATACCTAACAATGGTCGGGGGCATATCTTTATAGCATGAAGCTTGGCTTTGAATCTGACACATTTCTGTGACCCAAGATACACAGGTATTTTGTTCTGAGCAAAGATTTTTAGTTACTCTTTTAAATTTTATTCTGTAGACCATACTTGAAGGATAAAAAACCTTATTGAAAGGATGCCATGCCAGTCCCATAGTATGTATTACGTAGCAAATCTTAATACTTAAGAAAGTTTGTCTCAGTTATAAAATGAAAGCTTAACCCCACATTTGGCAGACAGGCGAGATTCAAACTGATTCTACCTTTTTTCATTGTTACATATCCTTTGTGTAAGTTTTCTAGAAAATGTTGTCTATTTCGCTTTAACAAAAATATAACTGCACAGATGGCGGAGTGGTTTACCTAGATACCGGCCTCCTGCCCGAGTGTTGTGGGTTCAATTCCCACACAGGACAACTCTTTGTATGATTCACAATTGGTTGTTCTGAGTCTGGGTGTACTTTGTCTCCGTAATATTGTATGTTCTTAAATCCCCCGCGACTTAAGGATTATTCCTTAGAACAGGGTGTTATCATTTTAATAATAAAAAAAAAACTTTAAATTTTATAAATATATTTGATTTCTCTAATATACTATAGTGTATAAAAGATTTAGGGCACAACATACATATACTGTAGCATATGTTCTTTACTTTACAGTGTACCTACAAAAAAAACTAGTTTTCCCTCAACCACATTTACAATGCGTTTCTAATTTTACCTAGTTTTACTATTACTGCACAAGCAAAACGAAATTATGTATGCTTATTACTTAGTCCACAACGGCATACGTGTATACGGTAACACATAATGCATATGTATTGTGCGGTATGGGCAAATACAAACGTGTTTTCTACAGGGGGATTTGCATTATCACTTTAGACCGGATACTTCCTTGGTCGTGGCCTCGGTAGTAAGTTGGTATCTGAAGCTCAGGTAATAATGAATAATGGTAATGATGGGCCTCGTGGCGTAGTCGGTAGTGTAACCGACTTCCGTGCATGAGGTCGTGGGTTCGATTCCCACTCAGGACAATTATTTGTGCTATTATATGTATGTATTTACAAAAAAAAAAGTAAATTATATGTATATGTATACATATAATCCGGTACCCATAGCACAAGCGTTAAGCTTAGTTTGGGACCAGAGGTCGTTGTGGGAAATGTCCGTGAATATTATTATTATTATTAATAAAAAAAACATAGATCACACCAAGATAAACCGTAAAATTGTTTATAGGTGTGCTTATAGAGTCCGCTAGCATTAAAATATTTAACATCAATGTTATCTAAGGGCAATAACAGAAAAATAAACAATTTTAGGGAATGTCTTAGGTAGATTTCATACTATAGATATTCATAATAAGACTTTTGATGTGTCTATACGAACATCAAACTTCTCAAAATATATTATTTTAACTAACCATGACGTTTCGGCTGAATTGTATAAGCCGTGATCACGAGTAGGCTGTCTACTATGTACTATAATAGTATTTAGAGAAGTTAAATGCGCATATAGGCCCGTTAAATGTGTTACAATGAATATAAAACGCGAAAGCTTAAATAGTACTTATTTTATAGATATTGTATAAAATCAACTACATCTTTAGAGTGTTTTAGTTGGCATTCGTAAAAGCACGATTGAATCCCAGTTAGCAGTTATCTTTCTCTATGTTCAGGGTTGAGATAAGATTGAGATAAACAAGATATAAAAGATAATTAAATACTGTATTAAAGAGATTAACTAATAACTAAAGGGATGATGAGATGAGGTATGTGTCGCGCACGGTATGACGTGTTGCAGCAAACTGAATTTATTATACAAATACAAAAGGTTGTCCTCCTATGTAACGCGATTTCGTAATTATGATGAGTTGTGAGATATATAGCTATTATTGTACGGGTATTGACCCGTACACTCTATTTTATAAAATTTGTAATAACAATTAAATTATTAGTGTCTTCACGTACATTATTGGAATGATGTCAAAATTATATACTAGCTGGTTTTAGCAGCTTCACACGCGTGATTTAAAGTGACCGTGAAAAAAGATCTATTCAATAAATATCGTAAATATTACTTACTTATCATCACGCCATCTCCTTTGCGTGGTAGGCAGAGAGAACAGAGTGCCAAAAGGCTCTATTCTTGTATACATCGTTCGCTTCATCAACATTCATAATTCTCTTCATACATGCTCGCCGGTTTCGCAGACTCCTGACTCCACCTTCCTTCATTACTTCTTTCAACATTCACATAGTATAAAAAATAACCTTATCCACATGAAATTTAGTATGGATGTGTGTGGTGCCTAGCTTTTGCCAAGCTAGTTTATGTTACATTTTAAGATTATATTATTAGGTCTCTCGGGAGCCTCAAATCATAGTTATCTGGAGCAAGCGCCTATTAAGATCGATAACTATTTCCATAAGTACCCAGGCGCCTCACTTGTGTGATCCGCATTATCACTGCAGCATCTATTTCATATACATGCTGATTCGTGTACGCATTCGACTGTAACTTTCTACATAGTATTGTGGTTTTGGGAATATTATAATACATTATTATGTTAAAACAATACAGCCTGCTATTCAAAAATATGAGTCGACGACATAATATATTTTTCAGTGTTTCTATTTTATACGCTCACAATGGATATAAAATGAACAGATATCCATTAATCAATCTATTAAATATCACAGCCTAAAATGTAAATGGTTAAACCCACATTTTACTCATGACAATGGAAACACCTTCACCTCGAATCCTTTGAGCATAATACATTGCCGACAGATCCATCAATCACAGTAACGGTACCGTTCGACACAAATGATACATGGGTTGGGCACGGAATCTTTTTACCTTGTTGAATTTAGTTCACCATTCTTCAGCGTTTAATCTAGTTAAAAGTTTTGTGATCGATAGTTCTTTAATATTATACAGACTACTATTATAATTATTGTCAAACACAAAATGATTATCATCAGAATTTGAAGCTACAACTTTTGTAAATTCCTTTCACTTGCTCTGCAAATAAGACATTATAGGAATTGTTCTCAGTAAAAATGTTTAATTTTGTATTGACCTAAACCCATTTGTTGGATGTATACCTAATTACCTATCTCCAAGAACAGCACACTTAACTCAAAATTAATAGGTAAGCATTTAAAATAAATTGCATGTAGGGGAAGATCGGGTTCCCTCCGGGGCACTTGAGTGAATTGCAAATAAAAAACAAATGATTGAAATTTCTGTCTTTATTTTATACTTAAAATAAAATTAGGACTTCTATAATATATTAATTAAACAATACTAATCCATTATCACACTTTCTAAAGAAATGTACTAAGATATGGTCTATTTTTTAGCGTCTCAAGAAACGGCGGGTAGCCCCGGACATAGTAATCAATGGTATCCCAAAAGTTTTTTGTCCTTACAAACATCAGAATTATATATTTAGATATTTTTATATATATTTTTAGCATTTGTCATGCTTAGCCATATAAAAAAAGTGTGGAAGTGTGAAATCTAAAATAACAGTCACGAGCAGGATTTGAACCTGCATCTCTTGGATACCGTCCAGATGCTTTGCCAATTCCTATTTATAAACATATATTTACTCTCAAATTAACACAAAGTATGAAAATGAGAAATCGAAAATAATAATCACGAGCAGCAATCGCAAATCGTGTAGCCATTTTGTCGTTTAGTCTGAGCATTTTGTCTTTAGTATATACTCTTTACATTTTGTGAAATTTCTTGTCACTAAATTTTTTTGTAGTAATGTCAGTTATTATTTTATATATTTTTTTTCATTTTATAACTGACTATGAAGGATTGATGGTCTGTCCTCCATTTATCAAACACACTACGTCCGTAGTAAAAATTACACTTGTAAAATTTATAATAGTGACCTCATCAGCTTAGGATACTAAATGCTCTTTTATTTACGCGGGTTGTTTATAAGATGGTGACGTTTTCTTTGTAATAAACTGGAACCATACGTCAAGTTCGGCACTGTCCGGCCGTTCGGCCCCTTCTTAATAGTATTTTCACTGCGTATTCAGAAGTGAGTTCGCTAGTGAAATCTTACAGAATAGCCTAGCAGATGTCTTGCCTATTCAGCCTCCGTGGCATCCGCTCTGGTTTTACTAGATTCGATGACACATTGTTTCTTAATGTCTTGGGTAGCACAAAGTACCTACATATTCAGACCTTGTGTTCATTTATATGACTAATCTTGTCAAATGCTAAAAGATATATAAAAATATGAAAATGGTCTATTCAAGTCAATATTCGATACAGGATAAACGTAGTGATTAAATTATCTTTGATAAAAGAGAGGAGAACTCAAGGTAAACAGAATATTAAAACAGTTCACGATTTTGGACCGAATGCGTTTCCTCATCGCAATCAAAGTACTGACTACCACCAACGGGTTCTAGTTCAACTAAAACATATACGTTTTAATTTTGCAGAAACAGATTTTTTTTTGCTTATGGCAGCAGGCGAACCCTGACCTCCTTGATGACAAGTGATCATAAACTCAACGATACTGGGAGTAATGTCAAGGCGCTCACCATTTTATTTCGAGGATGTGAAATGAAAGAATGAATGGCTATCTCCCATCCATCATCCATCCATCAGCCTTTTAAAGTCCACTGCTGGACGTAGGCCTCCCCAAGAATGGGGGATAGTGCCGTAATCGCCACGCTCGGCAGGCGGGTTGGCGATCGCAGTGGATGTTGTTAATACTCGAAGGGGTGCTGCTGCCCACTCCCCCGGTATGCCCTCAGTCGGCTCTTACGACTCCCATGGGTGGAGAGGGGTGGGACAATTCTAAAGCCGACTCCACACTCCGGCTATCTCCCGCTACAACCAAAACACACCGAGGTGCTTCATGGTTAGACACACGGAAAATAGTAGTACTAATCCGCACGGGCCTCACAACTACATCCAACCCTACCACCAGCAACGCAATGGGTGATAATAACTTGCTCAAAAACATATAAAAATGGCAAAAAATAAAATAAATTGGTGATATTTGCTGATTTAATTCCCTTAGTCACCTTGTGCTATACCTGCGGGAAAAAATGGGGTGGTAGCACTTGTGTTCTTACTGTAAGCGTGACAGTATTCGGAACAGTGAATAACTGCACAACGTCACTTGATTATGTCCTGTGTTTGAATTCATACTTAATTGGGACTTAAAAGACTTTGTAAGCGCGACCTCCTTTCTTTCGGGTAAGAGATGACTTCAGACTTTACTGCAGCATCAGATTTGCACATAATATTTATATAAATTGCCTTTTCTGTATACAAAACTAATGAAATAAGTATACATGTTTGGTATATGATGTAATCGTTAAGAAACTCTATTGTTGACACCCTTAAAATAGACTTGAAATATAAAATATATGTCAAAATAATGAAGACGGTGTTTTAGTACTTCGATTTAACAAAGGACTTAGCGTTGTTTTTAGATTCTAGCACAATTTAGTTATTGCCTATTGCGAAAGGATCTTTTCAATATTATTCAAGTAACTACGCTTGACCTTCAGATATAGAATTAAGTGTTGCACATGCTTTAACTACCTATATTATGTATATGTATGAACTCATTAGAACTGTGTACTTTTTACTTCGAATTCACTGCAGAATAGGTAATATTTTTTTGATTAATTTGGAATGAAATTAAATCATGACACTCATTTCTTTAGACTAATGTCACCGACAGTGATAGCCTAGCGGTAAAACCAAGGCTTGCAAATATAGTGCTATCGAGCTCGATCCAGGCCGAGGTTCAGACCTCATACGGGACGCACTTTTGACATTTGAGATTTTTCGAAATTTTGTTTACAAATTATTCGGTTCAGGAAAACATCATGAGGACGCCTGTATGCCTTTTTTTTTGTTGAAAAGGGAAAAAATGTACCTAATCGCACACCCCGTCGTTCAGGGCAACGAACAGGATAGCGTGCAGCCCTAACCAACTAAACAAGCCCGCCGTATGCCGTCTCTCCGCTTATATTGGCGGACCGCTGGAACTGTAATACATTACTTTAGTGGGGGAAACCTGTATGCCTAAGAGATTTTAAATTCCTCTTAATAAGTATAAGAGGAGACGCGTGCCCAATAGTAGAACAGTAAATGGTTTGAAAAAAGAATAAACCACGTATAACAAATCAACCGATAATTCATTAATGCCCCTGTAGTTGTAACTTCAATAAAGGGCTTGTTCATTTATCAGAATTACTCACGTGTAACAGTTGTAGAACACGTTACATAGTTGTCAGAACATATAACATTAAACTAATAGTTTAGTTACTAGCTGTAAACTAGACGACGGTACGGGCATTGGCCTGGTTTGCGTATTTATTAATTCGTCAAGTATTGATTGACTGGTTCGCTAAGCAAGATACATAATTAAGTAGGTATGTATCTAATTTTTATTCCATGTAAGAGAGAAAATTAACCATAATTCAACAGTCATACGAAAGTAACTTCTTACAATGTATACGAATAACATGTTTTGTATATATGTATATCAAACACATCAAAGACCCAATTTGCGATTGAATCTTACATTATTATGTTAAAAAGATGACATGCCAGAAAAAAAAAAACAATAAAAAGCTAAGGAAATGCTTTGAGTAAGCATTTTGGTAAAGCTGTAAATCCCCGGGTCTGCGTAATAAATCTGGGTGTATCTAATACAGTTACTCTCGGATTGTGCGTGGATTAAGGTTGTAGGGATAAGACCATATTTGAGAGAGAATTTACTCCTCTATTTTGAATATAGAACACAGTTTGATGATTGACCCTCATTTCGTATTGGCTCCGTGGGTCTTACGGTTATTATTTGTATAAACATTTTGCGTTGTAGTCATTCTGAGGGTAAAAGAGGAAATCAGTTCGGTTAATTGTGTTCAGCGTTATGAGGTTCATTTCTAACAAAGTGTTACAGCTACCTTTTCGACAATATATATGGATTAGTACTTTAGTATAATATCGATAGATTTTCTTTAGATAAATGTTGATTAATTTAGATACAACATAATACTTAGTTTTGAAACGATGTCGTAGATTTAACAAAATAAATGTGACCAGAAAGTTGTATCTACAATATATAGGTACGTAGATGTGATCTTAGAGCTCAGACTAACTAAAAATTAAAGACACCGTAATGTCAACTTTAAAGTGAAGCCACTTTTTAGAAAGATGTGTGCGTGAATGTGTTGTAACCGCAAATAAATAATCTCTATAACTAGGGTTATTTTTAAAAGTTTTATGTTTAAAACATAAAGGAAGTAAAAGTATAAAATTTACAGAAAATCATATAGGGAATATTATGGCGCTGACGACGTATTCATGTACGTAACGTACGTATGAAATCGTCGAGTCATTTGGGGTAATTTTAAATCATACTCGGGTAACTCGTGGTTTAATTGGTTAAGAAGATATACAATGCGAAAGTGGAAGGATGTAGGTACAGGGGGAGACCGAGGGTCACCTACCTAGACCAAATCGGTTATGTATTGAAGGAAAGTGGAGTCAGGAGCCTCCGAAATCGGCGAGCGTGTATGAAGAGAATTATGAATGCCTAATTAAGAATACATAAATAATACATAATTAAGAATACATAAATAATTTGAAAGAATTTCAGAATTCTATTCTGTAGTTTTGCTTCTCAAAAAGCCTCCTTAACTAATAGAGTATAAAAGTACACTTTTGGTGTCAACTCAACAGGGTCGGACAAGGTCTGGGACCGGTTTTATCTCATGACCAGTTCCATTGCCGCCGGCAGTAACAGTTAACTAAATTTTTTATAGTTTACATTCCGCTGTGCAATTATATTGAATTGTATTTTGACTGGAAGATTTCTCTCACAACTTTTTATTGAAAAAAGTAAAATAGAAATATTAATTATTTTCTAGATATTTTTATATACTTTTTTAGCATTTGACATGCTTTGGCATATACATTAAACACAAAGTGAAAAATGTGAAATCTAAAATATCCTGCTCGTGACTGTTATTTTCGATTTCACATTATTCACTTTGTGTTTAATATTGATTAATTCTTTACCTTCTAATTTTGATATCTTGTGGGATAGTTATTACGACGAATAAACTTCTGAAAGAAGATTTTACTTATATTTTATCTAATTATTTTTTACTTTTTACTACATTTTTTATATTTAAAAAATACTCATTGAACGTGGTTTGATAAGAGCACTTTACTCACGGTAGGCGGTAGCTTGGCTGTGCCCCTGGTGTTGCCAAAGTCCATAAGCGGCGGTTACCACTTACCATCAGGTGGGCCGTTTGCCCGACTGCCACCGTTGGCAATAAAAAAAAATACAGTGCAGAAGTCTGTGGTACCGGTGGTAGCGATGAGAATTATCGGTTCACCCGTGAGTTACCACTTACCATTCTACGGGCTGAGTCACATCTACCTGCATCATCATCGTCTCAGAACTTATTCAATTAGGACAGGTATACCGGAGTCGGCTTTTATTACGATTGAAATTAAAGTTCGTAGATATTAAAATGTTTAATCTGTAATAATTAAACACAAAGGGTGAAATGTTTGTATATAATTATTATCTACATAATCATTTAAGGTTCTGTCTCTTTTAATTTGAATGTCTGATAATTTAAATACATATTTACAAAGTGAATCTCAAAAATGGAAAAGCTATTGTTAGCAAAAGTCGAGACTGCACAAAACTAGAACAAGGACAGGGCTGTCCAATTTAAATTGTACTTATAAAATAATAGTATTTGCCTGATAAATAATGGTAACACACACTTTTTATGTGCATTTCTTTGATAAATAAGTGCTTATATCAATTTATAAGAGTATTTTCCGTAAACAATTACATAATTATTTCATCAATTAAGAACTAGGCATATATGCCGTGACATAAAATATCTTACAACAGTTAGTGCAATAAAGTTTTTCTAGTGGCCTTGTTTATAACCCGTATGAATACGCCGGCTTGATCGGGGAAGGACCACCCTCTCACAATGGATCAGTGTGAAACAACGGTAGGTAATCCTACTGTTGTGCTAAGTATGGTGAGTGAACGCCGCAGGCCCAAACTCCCTCCCTATCCTCCCCTTATTGTCTTTCCTGTCTTCTCCTTATGTTCCTTCCTATCCTGTCCTTAGTATCTTTTATATATTCTTGGCCGTAGGCTTGTTTGCCACTCACTTAGCATAAAAAAAACTAAATAATATGGGTATCGACACTAAGTTATAATTTCATGTAAATCTACGTTTAATTGACAATAGTTATATCTAAATATCTAAAATATATCGCTACTGAAGCATTTAAAAAAAAATATCATTTTTATAATATGTTATTAAATGATCCACATCATCACGAGACCACAAACGACGTACGACGTAATAGACCGTGTTTGCATGAAACTGACAGAAACAAAATAACTAGAGACCATGCACGCATGACCACAGAACAGCGGTTCGTAACGTTTTTGAGCGTTTTAGCAAAAATTTAAAAAATATATTTTTTTTTTCTACAAATTAATATTATATTTATAAAAAAATAGTCAAAATCCGAATTGCAATTCATCACTTAAGTTGCATTTTCATCATTTACTCACTGACAGCCCTATTTACAAGTAGGACACTTGTCTTAACAGTCACAGTTTGACCAATTACCGCTGTTGGGTCCAGCTCAACGAATAGTGCCCTAGTCAGTCAGAAAATGTCCCAGTACGTCTTGTTTACTTTACTGTATATACTATGTATCAAAGGCTTGTTTAGTCATTGTATTCACAGTGAGGTACGGGTATATTGTAGCGCTTCAGTTTCTCGTATATATAAGCAGTAATCTATTAAAGAAATAATAAGATAATAGGTCCTTACATATGAAATTGGCGCATATATGGAAAAAGCATAACGTTTTAAAAATGAAATTAATTTGTTTAATCAATCAAAGTATGTGTATGTACCTATGCACTTTGCCATTTTATCGGTAGTTCATTGAACAACGATAGTTACTCCTACCGTTATGTTTCGTATGGTGAGTGCGAGCGTCGGATGCACAAACCCACTCTATCCTCTCCTTGTTATTCTTCTTAGCCTCGCCTTAGTATCCTACGTATCCTCTCGTTATAAATTATCAGATATGTTTTAAGCTGCAAGGCGACTGAAACCACGGTACATAGTTAGTATATTAATATCTATACATACATATATGCTAAGCCTTTATTTAATATTATAAATAACTAGCCTTTGCCCGTGGCTCCGCCGCAGTCAAAAGCTAGTTTTTAGGTAATATCTCAGGTTCCCGACATAGTAGCGGGATAAAAGGAATACCAGTTTTTAAGTCTAATCAAGAGCTATCAAATAAAAAAACTTGCATCAAAATCAGTTCAGTAGTTTTTGCGTGATGCGCGAATGAACAAACAGACAAACATATAAACAGTCAAACATACACAAAATCTAAAAAAAATTGTTTTGTGTTCAGACACGCCTATACAAACATTTTTTCTCAAATATATTAAATGTACAGATACAGCTCTGTTACAGCTTTATAATAGTATAAAAGTTGAAAATGAGTATGTTTGCTTGGGGGCATTATGAACAGTTAAACAAAACATAAAACATAGCATCACGCCTGTATTCCCCGAAGGGGTAGGCAGAGGTGTATTACACACCCACGATTCGCCAGCTATGTTTAAGTCCCACGTAATAGGGAGCGAGCCTATTGACTCTACCGGTCACATTTCCAAACTCCGGGCTGCTACTGCGAATTTTTCTTTTTAGGAAAAAGCTCAATAACATTGCCCGACCCGGGGATCGAACCCGAGACCTCATGAATAGTAGTCGCGTACACTACCGCTACACCACCGAGGCAGTTAACATGTATATTATTTTAACATAGAGATAATTAATGTGCCGTAGAGTAATGTTTTTAAATTCTGAAGTCCAAGCGGACGAAGCCGCGGGTAGAAAATAGTTTTTTAAAAAAAAACTACAACCTGCTCTAAGGAATGATCCTTGTATCGTGGGGGACTTTACAAACATACAATTTCACGGACGCAAAGTACACCCAGACTCAGAACAACCATTTGTGGATCACACAAAGAGTTCAAAGAGTTGTCCTGTGTGGGAATTCAACAGTGAAAGGCCGGTATCTAAGCCACTCCGCCATTTGAAGTAACTTAATATTCGCGTGTAAGTTTATTACTCATTTTGTATTTTGTTGGTAGTATTGGCGGCATCCGGTAATGTAAATTCATTGAATATTTTAGGATGTCGACGGAAATTCGATGTTAAACAAGCGTTTTAAGTATTCTGAATTGGTTCCCTTATTAGTACCTTCAGCCAAACTTGATTCTTGTGAAGATTCATTAATATACTCGAAAAACGGAGCGGGATGGTCCCTAGAACCCATACATACATCGTTGCAAAATATTTAATCACTGTTACAAAAATAATATGTCTACAAAGGTTGAATGAAATGAATGTGAGAGTTCAGATGGGCGACTCAGTGGTTAACTCTCTGTTATATGCAGACGATGCGGTCCTATGAGCGCAGTCTGCGACTGACCTGCAAACCCTAGTTGACGTAATGGCAGAAGATTGTAAGAAAAGGGGCCTACGTGTGAATGTGAGCAAAACCAAAATAATGGTTTTTGAAAGAGAAGAAGCCAGAACAGATGTTAGAGTAGCAATAGGAAATGGTGTGCTAGAACAAGTGGATGAACTTGTATATCTTGGATGTGAATTCAGTCGGGATGGAAGGTACACCACTGATGTAGAGAGACGAGTGAATGCGGGAAATAGAGTGAACGGAGCATATTTTTTTTAATAATAATAAATGGTGTAAAGATGCGAATGCTTTCTCTCCGCTCCGATGGTTCGGACATGTGGAAAGAATGCCGGACGAGCGACTGGTTAAGAAGATATACAATGCGAAAGTGGAAGGATGTAGGTACAGGGGGAGACCGAGACTACCTAACCTAGACCAAATCGGTCATGTATTGAAGGAAGGTGGAGTCAGGAGTCGCCGAAACCGGTGAGCGTGTATGAAGAGAGTTATGAATGTTGAGGAAGCGAGAGATGTATGCAAGAATAGAGCCTCTTGGCACTCTGTTCTCTCTGCCTACCCTCCAAGGGAAATGGCGTGATGATAATTGAGTTAGTTAGTTAAGTTACAAAATTAGTTTCTTAAAAAAATAATTTGAATGGAAATATCTTAGGAAAGTTCATAATGTCGAAATTCAAAGAAATGCAATCTAAAATGAGAACATAATTTTAAATCAGTGTTTCGTTAGCCAGTTCAGTGTAGCAATGCTCTATTGTTCAAGATGTAAGAGTAAAATATCTATTATATTAGCAACAGTTTGTATACTTTCCATGAATAAAAAAATAAAAAAGAAGATTAAACCTACTAATATTAAAAACGTGATTTTTTTTATGAGATATGCGCGGAATTTGCTATATATATTTATGGTCAGGATAAACACCAAATATGTTTGACTCCGATAAAGAATTACTGTAAGAATATACATAAAAGACTCTATGGACTCCACACAGACAAAGTTCCGGGCAGTAGTTAGTCTTAAATAAATATTAGGACTAAAAATAATAATTAAGTTATAGAATTCGACTAAGTTTCATACCTTAGCCACTACACATTTAACCGAAAAAAGCTTTTAAGTTGAATGAAAATAATGCGCAGGTTTTACGACCTGCATTAAGCTGCAGTATTCATTCGTATATTATGTTAATTGTTTATTTACTTATATGTTTTATATTTATTTGGTCGTTGCCATAAATACTTTCTTTCTTTCTTTGAAAACTGCTAAACTAACATGCGCAACGTTAAGTTACACAACGCTGGCGTCTATTTTGTATATTATGTATATTGTTTAAGAAATAATTAAGGTTATCTTTATTTATTGTTGTCGTAAAGCCTTTTGGATTGATTAATATCATTCAAACCTTTACATAAGTAAAAAGAAATATAGTTATAGGTTATAGAACCGCATTGTACTCTTATAGCTGTCATCATCATTTTATAGTCTGTTTGCTTTTATGTTCAAAGTGCCAAGTAAGGGTGTAATGTACTTATACATACGTAAATCGCCTGAATAACTTAGTCCTAACGTAATAAGGAGCGATCTTATTGCTGTCTACCAGGCAGACTCTTGTTCCAGACTCCGTACCGATACAGAGAATTTCCTGTAGAAAATACCCAATATAACAGTTTTAAAATTTCTTATTACTCAACAGTTTTGTAGATCAAAGGCAGTTTATATAATGTGGTGGATCACATAAAGAGTTTGTCATGTGTGAGAATCGAACCAACAACACTCGGGTGGTATCTAAACCACTCCGTTATCTGTGCAGTCATATTATATTGGTTATATTTTTAAGTTATTTGGATATTATGCTGAATTTCGACACTATAACATATGATATACGAATTGATAACATGACATATGATAGACCATCTCGTGGGTGGGTTGTAGTCTTATCACTATAGGCTAAAACAAAATGTTAGCCTTAATTCTTATCAAAATATATATAAGGGAAACCTACCTATTTGTTACATTAAATTTTGTTTCAATGATTATAGAATCGTGCTTGCTCATTTTAATGCAAAAACAACACAAATTTCATTGAATTTTGACATTATAATGTTTTAGGATAAAATGTTTCCAAATTATGAGTAACTGTTGAATTGTTAAATTTTGTTTAAGTATACGGAAAACCTCCGAATTGTAAACATCTTTTGGTTTGCGGTAATATTGCTAATTTTGAACATTGTTTTGTCGTGTTTTACGTAAAAATTGTATGAATATATTACGAGTCACTAGAATTATGAGCTCTTAGTTATTTTTTTTTACGCCTTTGGGTTTTACCTGATCAAGGCCACAGGGGCTTGGTATTGGACGGCTCAAAAGATCACGTTCCTTTTGTGGTAACATCGAAATTGCTCAATTAATATTCATGAAAGTCGCCAATATTCATAGCAGGACAAAATTAAATATTGTTTTTTTTACGTAGTAATTTAGATCAGTAAATTGTTAAGTTATATGAGGTTTAAAGATTATTTTTTCATATATATAGCATCACGTCTGTATTCCCCGCAGGGGTAGGCAGAGGTGTATTACACACCCACGGTTATTATATTTAAGTCTCACGTAATAGGCGAGCCTATTGCTGTCTACCCGGCACATTTCCAAACTCCGGGCTGCTACTGAGATTTTTTCTTTTTACGAAACAGCTCAATAATCGTGCAGTGGCCCGATCCGGAGATCGAACCCAAGACCTCATGATCAGCAGTCGCTTACACTACCGCTGCACCACAGATGCAGTTCAGTATTTTATCATATTTATGCGAATACAACATATATTATAATAAAAATGGTTGGCCGAGTCCAATCGTGAACATGAATGCTGTAAAGTATTTGGAACGTCGGGGTACTTATGTATTATGTAAAAAAACAACCTCGATCAAGGTCGTGTAACGGAACACATCCGACAGTGCTTACTTATAAAGTACAAGTTGTATTAAAGTAGCAAAGAGTAGGTACAGCTGTCCATTACTTGTTAAGCTCAAGTGGAGCTAAGCACTGGCATTACTAAGAACTTAGTGAACGGTACTTGGCATTTTTTCTTGCAGAGACAGTAGTTTGCCGTTGTTACTAGTAGGTACCTACCTCCTGCAACTTAGTAGGTAAACACTTAGAGCAAGACTTACTGACATGAGTTAAAACTGTACACTGATCCTACTAATATTATAAATATGAAAGTTTGTATGTTTGGATATTTATTACTCAATCACGCAAAAAAGGAGGCCAGATCGCCTATCCCTTTCTTTGGAGTTGGAGGGAGTGATGCCTCTGGTGTTGCTGGCGTCTGAAGGTTTTGATACCCGCTTACCAATCAGGTGCATCAGTATCTTTGCCACTCGCGTAGCTTAAAAACAAAACAGACAAATATTTTGATGAATATTGTTTACCTGATTAATGCAGAATACTATTAATCTCGAAAAAAATATAGACTGTCTGAGACCCACGCAGATGAAGTCACGGGCAACAGCTAGTATAGAATATACTTGTCGTAAGTAGCGCTTATTATGGTGCAGTGCAAAAAATATATGTTCAAAACACTAGAAAGTGGAATGTTATTGTTGTTTGCAGATTATGTTACTATGGATTTTGCGGACGACGGAAGTTTATTTCCTACAGCACTTTAGCTAATACTAGCCTTTGCCAGCGGCTTCGCCGCAGCCAAAAGCTGGTTTTTCGGTTATATCTCAGGTTCCCGATATAGTAGCGGGATAAAATGTCTACCAGTTTTTAAGTCAAATCAAGGCTTTTCAAATAAAAAAAGTTGCATCAAAATCTATCTAGTAGTTCTTTTAAATAAATTCTAAAAAAAATCTAGTTTAAATAATTTTCTAGTTTTTCAGATAAATCTCAGGTTCCCGATATAGTAGCGGGATAAAATGTCTACCAGTTTTTAAGTCAAATCAAGGCCTTTCAAATAAAAAAAGTTGTATCAAAATCCAACTAGTAGTTCTTTTAAATAAATTCTAAAAAAAATCTAGTTTAAATAATTTTCTAGTTTTTCGGATAAATGTCAGGTTCCCGATATAGTAGCGGGATAAAATGTATACATACCAGTTTTTAAAGTCTAATCAAGGCATTTCAAATAAAAAAAATGCATCAAAATCCGTTCAGTAGTTTTTGTGTGATGCGCGTACAAACAAACAAACAAACAGACAAAAATTCTAAAAAAATTGTTTTGTGAAAAAGACACTCCTATAAAGCCTATTACAGTCATTTTTTCTCAAATATCTTGAACGTACAGACATAGCTCTGTTACAATTTTTTAATAGTATAGATATAGAACATATAGATGATCCGAAGAATGTTGAACAGCTTGTAGAAGCGAGTATTAAATTTGTATACAGTGTAAAAACTGTCGCACTTAGTCTTCTACTCACGAAGTTCTGTGATTCTAGCCCAATAAAATTTTAGAAAAAAATAATCAACCAAACAAAAAAAAACATAATTTCCCGAAGGGATAGGCAGAGGTGTATTACACACCCACGATGCGCCAGCTATGTTAAAACCCACGTAATATGGGGCGAGCCTATTGCCGTCTACCGGGCACATTTCCAAACTCCGGGCTGCTACTGAGAAATTTTCTTAATAACACTACCCGCCCCGGGAATCGAACCCGAGACCTTATGATCAGTAGTCGCTTGCACTACCGAGGCAGTAAAAATAATCAAATTGCACATAATTAGGACAGTTTTGCACATGGTGATCGTAACCATCAAGAACTGAAAAAAAATAAAAAAAACCTATCAAACAAGCGGTATCTGAAGTCATAAAATCTAGATATCTAAAACATAGACGGCATTCTTCTAAATAAATGTATGAAACGTAATGATTTCTACCAACCAACAAAAGTCACAAATTATATTAAGGGATATAGAAGGGTTGCCGTGATTTGTATGATTATAGGCACAACACGAAAGTATGACTAATGAATTATGCTAAAATACATTTTATAAAATTTATTATTAAATTTTGTATGTGTTTAATGTCTTTACCCGCGGCCCCACGCCGTACAAAAGCTACTTTTAGGTTATGTCACAGGTTCTGGATATAATATTTTTTTAAAGTTCTAATCAATAGCTATTAAACAAAAAAATTACATCAAAATCCGCTCAGTATTTTTTGCGTGATTTGTAAAAAAATAAACACAAAAATTCTATAAAAAATGTTTTGTGTTCGGACCTATTTAGGCGCCTGGGCTATTTAGGCCCAATACAGTAATTTTGTTACAGTTTTGTTCATGCTGGGATATCATATATGTACTACTCTGTCAAGAAAGAAAAATTTTTGTTATACGTCCAAATTTATTTTATCACCTTCAAAGTATGCTCCTTCAGAAACGATATACTTACGCCAACGAATAATCCAATCATCAAAACATTTTTTAAACGCTTTTTCCGGAATATAGTTCAGTTCTCGCCGCGAATTCTCCTTTATGTCTTCTACCGATTGAAAACGGGTGCCACGAAGTGGTAATTAGAGTTTAGGAAAAAGAAAGAAGTCGGCTGGAGCCATATCTGGTGAATATGGTGGTTGCTCGATGGTATTTGTTGAGTGTTTGGACAAAAATTCATTCACAATGATGGCCTTGTGCGAAGGCGCATTATCGTGGTGCAAAATCCAAAAATTTTCTTTCCACAAAACTGGCCTTTTTCGTCGAATTTACTCTCTTAAACACCGCATAACGCTCAAATAATATTCTTTATTTACCGTTTGACCTTCTGGCAAGAATTCCGAGTGCATAACACCGCGATAGTCAAAGAAAACAGTCAACATGACTTTGACTTTTCATTGATTTTGGCGTGGTTTTTCGGTTTCGGTTCAGTTGGAAGACGCTACTCCGAAGCTTGCTGACTAGTTTGCATGTCAAACTCGTAAACCCACGTCTCGTCACCAGTAACAATGCGTTTCATGAATGTTGGGTCGGAATTGATTCGTTCTAGCATGTCCTCAGCGACTCTTATGCAATTGAGTTTTTGGAGAAAATTCAGGTCTTTTGGGGCAAGCCGAGCGGAAACATGTTTACCCAAGTAATTATTTAAAATGGTACGGATTGACTCGTGAGACACAGAAAGTTCTCAGTATTTCCTTCACTTTTGCAATGTTAACTTCAGTTGCAGACGTTGATGGCCTACGAGAGCGATGTAAATCTTCCATCACATCTCGACCGCTTTTAAACACTTTGTACCACTCATAAGTACGTGTTTTTGATAAAGTCGATTTACCGTAAGCCTTTTGTAACATTTTCAGTGACTCCGAATACGAAATTCCATTGGCGATGCAAAATTTAAGACAAAATCTTTATTCGATGTTTTTGTCCATTATGAAATTCGCAATACACACTAGATATGATATAACTAAAAACAGCACTGTATTTAATATAAATAAAAGATGCAACTCAAACTCCGCGCCAAAATGGATAACAGTTGTGCCAATCTAACAACAACAAAAAAAAAAACAAAAATTTGAATTTGGAACCATAAACAAATCATTCCCAATACTTTCTTGACTGAATGTATTAAAATAGTGAACTTGGTCGGTCACTCGGCGGTCTTCACTGGCAAAGTGTGAGTACTTAATGTGAATTTGTGATATAAGTATACTCGTAGTATTTCATATTGATTGCAGCATCTTTCATATCATGTTAGTTAACATTAAAACGTAACAAATTGGCGATTTTAATAAAAGTGGCGCATAAGTTTCTTGCCGGTTTCTTCTCATGAAAGCCTTTATTACAGAATCCAAATCCAGGCACTTATATTATGCGAATGCATTTAAATTAGGCGCTTGTGTTAGTTATAGTGGATTTTTGACGATTTTAAATGCCTTTTTTTTTGTTTAGGCGGGAAAAAATGTACCTAACCGCACACCCCGTTGTTCGGGGCAACAAACAGGGTAGTGTGGGGCCCTCACCCACTAAATAAACCCGCCGTGTGCCGTCTCTCCACCTTTCTTGGCGGACCACTGGAACTATGTTACATTCCTTCGGTGGTAACGATTTTAAATGCCTAAGATATTTTTAAATTTGAATTGGAATGATCAATTCCAATTTTAAATTTTCCAGTTTGTTCCATAATAAAATTTATTTACAATAGCGTAAGCTTGAAATTTGTGTCAACACATGTTTACAGTTTTATCTATCTACATCTATCTATCTACATCTATCTATCTATAAGGTAACAAATTGGTATATTAATGTGGAATATAATTATGTTTTTTGTTTCAGGTTTGATATACGCAATTGACGCTGGCGAAGTCACAGGTTAGTACCTGGGCGATCGATCTTTGCGCGGCCTTTTATTTTTGTGCGTCAAACTGGTGAACGGTGGTGAGTGGTGGGTCTTGCTATCGTAGGCGTGGATGATATCGTTGCGGGGATCTAGGAAATAGGTAGCTTTTTTAATTTTTTAGGTAGGTACTTACTGAATTTCTGTAATTATTTAAGTACCCTAGTCACGGACGTCTTACCTTCTTAACTAGTCGCACGTCCGACATTCTTTCCACATGTCCATCCTAGCATTCATCATTTTTAAACAAACACACACTCAAATACACTATTACAAAAACACTCGCAACAAAATATAATTAATTTAAAAATATATAAAATAGTGGACCACCGACATCGGGTGCAGGGACCAAGCTGCCGGTGGTTAGGGCTCCAGAGAAAGGAACCTCCTCATAATACGTGATGTGTCAAGGAGTAGGTACCGCCTTTTGCATCAAGCCCTTAATCCAGCTGTCCAACGAGAGTATATTTAGGTGTTGGTCGAGACTCTTGGCCATCAGACCATTAACCGATATGACTATCGGAGCAATAATTGTCGAGTCAACATCCCACATGTCGGTAATCTCGTGAGCTAAATCCTTATTATTATACCTATTCGCTTTCTTACGTCGTGGTTACAAGCTGGCGTCTCTGCTAATTATATGGTATATAGAGGTGGATGCACCTTCTATACATACAACAATGTTAGAGTTAGAACTAATGATTAGGGATGGGCCGAAGTTCGTTTTACATTCGGTTTAACCGAATTTCGGTGGCTTGAACCGAACTTCGGCATTCGGCCGAAGTTCGGTTTGTATATTTACGTATGTTCGGCCGAATTTTGTATATTTACGTATGTTCGGCCGAAGTTCGTATTCGGTTAAAATCACATTCGGCCTATCTCTACTAATGATACAAAAAGTGGTCCATAAGTTTCTTGCTGAGTTCTACTCATGTAAAGCTATGTAATCCGGCCGCTGGTGCCGATTGCCATCGCATCATTGGTGTTGCGGATGCACTTGCCTTGACAATTTTAAGTGGTACCTATATTATAATAGGCCTATGAAATAAAGATATTTTTAAGTTTGAATTAGAATGTGTGTTTTCGACGAAGATACTAAGTAATTATAAAATAAATAGATATTATTTCGACAAACTTAAAAAGCCAAACTTTACTAATATTTTTTGACGCCATCTCATAGAGTTTAAGGGTATCACTATGCTAATATCTAATAATAACTTGTGATCCACGAGATGGCGTTATTTTTTAAAATGTGTTTTTCTAGGATTAACACCTACCTACTTATGTAAAGAAAATTATATTTATATACAAGAAATGCTGGTTTAAATACGTTAGATTAGATGTTTATTATATTAGACTTTTTTTGCAGCAATACTAACACAATTACTTAACACATATTTATTTCACTTGCACTGTCTCCACTAAGTTTTGTATATATCAATCATACGAATAAATAGAAGGATTAAATACCTGTATACCCGTAGTATTTCCCATAAAACTGACCTGTTAAATTGCTCTTAAAAGTTCCTGTAACGTAAAAAGTTGAGTGACATAGTGATTGATCACTAACCCATACCTTGACTAACCACTCGCAAAGAGATCGAAAAGTAACAGTTTTTGCTATTCGTTCCCAACGATGCTTAAGCTGCTATTAATAATGACGGATTGAAGACCCCGGAAGAGAAAAGGGCCTTTAAACTGCTTCTGTAGATATATATTACACATATCAAAGTCTGAAAAAATTACTCTGATTCGTTAACGAATGAGACAACCTTGATTTATGTAACTTTGTTAAGAGTTTTTTTTTATACTATGAGGGTGGCGAGCTAGCAAATCACCTTATGGTAAGCGGTTACCGTAGCCTATAGACGCTAGCAACACCAAATGCCTTTGGTGTTGCACACGTGCGTCACCATCTCCAATGAAGGGATAGGAGGTGGAGAAGAAGGATAATAATGAAAAGATGTGGAAGGAGTTAAGGCTTCCGGTGCTTACCTACCATACGATACGTTACCGTTATTTCATGCCGACATCGAAGTGTTGAAGTGTTTGTATAGAAACACCACTATGTCTGTCCGAGTTCAGGACAAGAGCACAAATCCTAACAACTGCAGGAAGGTGTTAGACAGGGAGTTGTCATCCTACCGAAACTCTTCACCACTGCATTGGAAGATGTTTTCAGGCTCCGATCTTCTGTGAGAGAGGTACTTTCCTGGTCGAGATTGTTATTAAAAAGCGTGAGTTTATTAAAAATACTTTGGAAAATCCAAAAGTGCACGCCTCATAATCTTCATTTTTCACAACAATTGGATTATATGATAAGTATCTAACTAATAATGTATTGGTCTTACTCAGTAGTTTTCAATAAATCTCATAGATAGCGCTAATTTCAAAAGTACCTTCTCATGTCTTATACGCCATCTAGCGTTAATTTTAAGAAGTACTTCTACATTGGTCTATATAAATAGTTTTCACGAAATAAGGATAGCACTGATTTTAGTGTCGCGTTGAGCGTAAATATTCACTATTTTTTTGTTTATTTAATAACAATTAAATCATATCCAATCAGACCGTAAAAAGTGATAGGGCTCTATTCATAATCATAATAATTCGTAAACAAAAAAAATAGACTGGATTAGTAAAGTATATTGGTCGTTATCGTGTTAACATACATTACCTACAACAAACGGACGTCCAAGGCAGAACATTTTCACACCGTTTTTTAACTAGTTTAAATAACAAAAATGGCATCAAAAATATCATGAGTGTTAAAAATAGTGTTTGTTCTTTATATGTGTGTGTAGATATTATTTTACAAGTGCAATATATGATAAATAGAGACATTTTAAGTTAGAAAAATCTGTTTTTCTCCGTGAAACGAGAATAGTACACACCTCAACGCTTCGCTTATGAGGCGTACAATATTTTCTAAGAATTAAGGAAATATTTAAAATAGTGGTTTTTCTAATACCCTTTGAAATAAAAGAGAATAGTAAGATATTACAAAATACTTGAAATATAATCTTTTAGACCAACTTTTACTGCATGCGGAAGCTGGGAAAGTTGTCACGCGTGTTGATACCCGTATATGTATGTAGCTGTAAATGTTTTATGTTCTCACGCTGACAGTAAAACCGATAAGTCAATTTAATTATTTGGAAATTAGATAACTTCATTCGGCTGTACAAACAGACAGTATATTACTGTGTATCGGAAATTGTTTACCAAAACAGCGCACCGGCTATGATAGTCACAGCCCATTCAAATTCTGCTAACGCACTATTTTATTGCAAAATTATAGCTTCTATCACATGTATAATACTTACACTATTACAAATAACGCAAATCCGCTTGTGGCTACAATTTTCTATTTAAAGCATTTTGATATTTTTATACTTATATATTTTTAGCATTTCACATGCTTAAGTCATATAAATTAACAGTGTGAAAATATGAAATCGAAAATAACAGCCAAGAGCAGGATTTGAACCTGCATCTCCTGGATACCGTCCAGATGTTTTACCAATTCAGCAATCGTGACAATTGCTCGTGACTGCTAATTTCGATAACACAATAATTCTTAACGTCTTGGATGCCAGCGCCATCTGTGAGAAGTAAGTGGGTAAGCATATTAAATATATATATTGATGAAAACATATTACACTAATTATTTATTGTATGCCGTCAGGTGCTAATTCAAAGTTCTGTGTTAATTGGAGATAGTTGAAAATTATTGAAATAATCAGACATTAAAATCTCAAATAGGATTTTCATTACATATGTGGTCAGTAGAAAAGCCGACTCAAAGCTTTTGTAGCATTTTTTTTTGCTTTTTGTATCGGAACGAAGGAATTTTATTTTATTAAAAGATATGTATTTAATGATGAAATTCGATTATGTATGAATGAATGTATATTGTAATAAATAACTATATAAAGCGTTTGGTAAGGAAGCAGTTATGCTAAAGTATACAATGTTTTTGTTAGTTCCGTTTATTCAAACAAAGCAGAAAGCCCTCTAGCAAACAGACTTGAGTCTATAAAAATAGTTAAATAACTCTCGACCCCATAAATAAATTCCATCCATCCATCCATCCATCAGCCCTTCGACGTCCTCTGCTGGACATAGGCCTCCCCAAGAGAACGCCAAAACGAGCGGTCCTGTGAGCTCATATGGGGGGATAGTGCCATAATCGCCACGCTTGGCAGGCGAGTTGGCGATCGCAGTAGATGTTGTCAATACTCGAGGGAGTGCTGCTGCCCACTAACCCCGGTATTCCCTCAGTCGGCTCTTACGACTCCCATGGGTGGAGAGGGGTGGGACAATTTTAAAGCCGACCCCACACGGCCAATAAATAAATTAATAATCAAGAATATTGTGAGTTTAACCGCCTAGAGTCAAATGCTTAAAATATGTGTTTACCTTAATGATTAAAAATAAACATTTATAAAATAAAACATACTACTGCCCATCTTGCCACACTGGACGGATGGAATTTACATAAATAACTATAATATTTATAATATTTTTTCTTTTTGCTTAATTTTGCTTTTATAAGCACTTCTGACGACGAATAAAATGGTAACAGGCGACGAATCTTAGTCTATTACCGTAGGGAACCTACACTTAAATATTGTAACATATATTTACAACGCCAAATCTTTATTCTTATGGTAACCGACTAACAGCACAAGTATCAGCACCCCATTCTTTCCCGCGGTTCTCGTATGAGGAGACTAAGGAAGTAAGCAGTTTTCTCCCGTTACTTTGCAGGTGGTTGGTACTCACTTGTTATCGGACCCGAGCGGGTTGTATCATCGTCTATCATATGACTGACGTTGAAAAACCTGGGCCTGTTCTGGTTGTAGCAGGAGATACCCATCCATTAATCGTTTCCCATTCCAAAAAAAAATAATGGGCAGTGGCTTGGCAGTATTCTTAGTATCCTTGAGTCAATGAGCAGCAGTCACAACTTACCATCAGATGCACTGTAGCTTTTCTGCCACCACAAAAAATACAAAAAAATAATACCAACGTGAATGACTGCACAGATGGCGGAGTGGTTTAGATACCGGCCTTCAGCCCGAGTGTTGTGGGTTCGATTCCCACACAGTACAACTCTTTGTGTGATTCACAAATGGTTGTTCTGAGTCTGAGTGTACTTTGTGTCCATGAAGTTGTATGTTTGTAAAGTCCCCCGCGATACAAGAATTATTCCTTAGTGCCGGGAGATGTCTTTAAAAGAAGCGCAAGGCTCTATAGTACTACAGAATTTGAAGCATTCGCCTAGCCCCTGCATTATCACCGTGTAGATAATCGTGTATGTGAGTTCATTATTCAAAGGTACAATTATGTATAACATTTCTATAATATTCATTTAGGGTCTTGGTTTATTTCATTTTGTAAAATAATAGTTTAGATTTTTTATTTTAGAAGTTATAGTGAAGTTCAACTGAACGCATTTTCCATATTACCATACATTTGTCTTTGGCAAATATATGTAATTTTAAAAGAGCTGTTTTTGATTATCGTCCCGGCAATAAATTCAGCATTGATAGATAGGACACGTCAATTGCCTTTCCAATAAGGCTTATTGAGCGAGTGCAGTAGATTGTGAAGTTGGACAGGACAGCGATCGATTTATACTGGCGAGCTAAAATTCTTCAGGGATTTCAAGCCGGCTTAATGGGTTCTATTTAATTTTTAAAAGTAGAGTTCACAGAAAAATTGTCGTTCAATAAAATAGTACTTATTTTCTATATAGTCAGTAGCCCTTTTTGTAGGTACATACATACTTCAGCATGTTCTGTATTTTCTAACATTTACGCGAATTTCACACATTTTGAAATAAAACTACGTTTACGGAATCTATCGCGTTTACTTGATTTTTATGCTATCCCGACGTTTCGAATACTTTACAGCATTCATGATCACGGGTGGACTTAGATGGTAGATGTCCAAAGCTGATATGTTGTTTCAACGGTTTCATCTACCCACAGTAATATAACACACATGATATGTTGTTTCAACGGTTTCATCTACCCACAGTAATATGACACACATGATATGTTGTTTCAACGGTTTCATCTACCCACAGTAATATGACACACATGATATGTTGTTTCAACGGTTTCATCTACCCACAGTAATATGACACACATGATATGTTGTTTCAACGGTTTCATCTACCCACGGTAATATGACACACATGATATGTTGTTTCAACGGTTTCATCTACCCACAGTAATATGACACACATGATATGTTGTTTCAACGGTTTCATCTACCCACAGTAATATGACACACATGATATGTTGTTTCAACGGTTTCATCTACCCACAGTAATATGATACATACATACTTCAGCATGTTCTGTATTTTCTAACATTTACGCGAATTTCACACATTTTGAAATAAAACTACGTTTACGGAATCTATCGCGTTTATTTGATTTTTATGCTATTCCGATGTTTCGAATACTTTACAGCATTCATGATCACGGGTGGACTTAGATGGTAAATTTTAAAAATTTTAAAACTTAAAGGAGTATTATATTTATTTTATTATACTAGCTTAAAATCTCATACATTGTAAGCATAAAACTTAGAGTAGATATTTTTAATTGTGTTTCTAAACGGATATTATATGGGTTGAAATAAATAAACCAAAAATTTGTAAAATCATATTACTGTGGGTAGATGAAACCGTTGAAACAGCATATCAGCTTTGGACATCTACCATCTAAGTCCACCCGTGATCATGAATGCTGTAAAGTATTCGAAACGTCGGGATAGCATAAAAATCAAGTAAACGCGATAGATTCCGTAAACGTAGTTTTATTTCAAAATGTTCTGTATTCTATGTTATCATGTTATATACTCATATTATATATGATATTCATGTATACAAAAAAAACCATAGCATCACGCCTATATTCCCCGAAGGGTTAGGCAGAAGTGTATTACACACCCGCGATTCGCCATCTATGTTTAAGTCCCACGTAATAGGGGACGAGCCTATTGACGTCTACCGGGCACATTTCTAAGCTCCGGGCTGCTACTGAGAATTTTTCTTTTTAAGAAAAAGCTCAATAACTTTGCCCTCCCCGGGGATCGAACCCGAGACCTCATGATTAGCAGTCGCATACACTACCGCTACACCACCGAGGCAGCTAGTTACTCATGTATATATTCTTATAATTATATTTTAAAGAGGTAAGTTGGAATTAAGTTTCACGAAACAATGTACCGTTTTGCTTTTTATTTACATTACTCATATATGAGTTGAAATGAAAGAGATGTGAGAATGAAAAAATGAGAGAATGATGAAAGAGGCTCTAATGCAAGAACATCAATTTCGCGTGTTTGTTAATAATTATGTATTTTACTTATTTATTCTCTAAATAAAAATAAAACTATATATTAGTTAATCGGGATTAATGTAGACAGTTTTTGTAGATAAATGTAATTAAAATAAAAGCTATGGATTTGAAAGCGACGGCAATGCATTATTCTTTCATTATTATTTTAATTTTGTGTTTAAGTATGTTTTGGTGCAATTAGTTAAATAAATAAATATAAATATTCACGGACATTTCACACAGCGTCCTCTGGTCCCAAACTAAGCTAACGCTTGTGCTATGGATACCAGATTATGGATATAATACATATATTACTTTTTTTTTGTAAATACGTACATATAATAGATAGAAAACACCCAGACGCAGTACAAATATCTGTGTTCATCACACAAATAATTGTCCTGAGTGGGAATCGAACCCACGACCTCGTGCACGGAAGTCCGTCACACTACCGACGACGCCACGAGGCCCGTCAACAAAAATTTTTTTTTATATAAAGAAGCTCTTTACGGCTTCGTAATAACCTCGCAATATTAAAAAGAAGAGTATACGAACCGATTGTTTATAAATTTCCTAAGGGAACCTACACAGTATTATGTGTTTGCATTTTTTATGGAATATTTCATTTACCTGTGTATATATTTCCATTGCAACTTTTTCTTTACGTATAATAATATGAATAAGGATTAGTTATATGAATATTATTTTCATTAGTTCTTTAAAAAACGTTTGTTTTTGAAGCCCGTGATATAAATAAATACACACTCTTCGTAGTGTCATGTTTTTTTATCATATAATTCGTCACATTACAACTACATGAAAACGACAACGTTAATTAATTACAACATTTAATCTTTTGTGTTTCCTGTCTTAGCAAAGAGAAACATAAATAATGGTATCTGAGTATAACATGAAAATTCTGTTTTGAGAATCAAAAACAGCGAGGAGATTGGCGGCGTAGCACAACAAACAAACTGTAAGTCGAGGATACACCATTTTGAAGTCAATTTTAAAGGAATTTGCATATTTGGTGTTTTCCATCCGATGTTAACGGATAAGGCTGATATTCTGAATTCCATTAAAGTTCGACGAGATTGTAACTTTGCATTGAGAAGCTTTAAACTAGATAAGATTTTACATAATCGAAAAATCTGGTTTGAGTTATGGAACATCGTAAATGTTCCCAGTTTAAAATTAAATTGTTTGATAGATTTAGAAGCACGGTAAAAGTTTTACGACAAAAGCCGTGTGGGGACGGCAAAAACCGTTTGCTGTATAGGGTTCGCATTTAAAATAAGCTCTACCCCATCTCTTCATACGGGAGTAAAAAATTGACTGAGGGAATAGTGGGTAAAAAACAGCAGTCAATGCGTTCCCCTGATCATTAAGAACATCACTATTGCGATCGTCAACCCGCCTACCAAGCGTGGCGATTATGGTAATAATCCCCGGTGTGAATGCAGACTATACTTGGGCCCCAGTCACGGAAGCTCTGCTAATCTGTGGCCTAACGATAGCTGGTTCCCTAAAATAGGAGCAGCACCTGTGCTTACCTCTGTTGGGATAAAACAGTGGCTCAATAAAACAAAATTAAAAAGTATAATAATAAAAAGGAGGACAGAGATCTCCCTCACCGTACGCCACAGTTCAGATATTAAAAAGTCAAAACTCTTTGTGCTTAATAAACGTGAATATAATTCAAATCTTCGTTCAGAGAAAAGTTATGAATCTAAATCATGTAGAACTCCATCAAAGTTGGCTGAAGTTGTCGTACGCTGGGGCGTAGTTACTTCTAAGCTTATTGTCTTAATACGAATTCTGTGACATGACAGTGGTTAGATTAAACTTATCTTCACTGTATTTTTACTTTATGCACCACACTAAAAGGTAGGGGAAAATTTATTAAGCTGATTACATCTCTTTATATGTAATGATGTGTATAAAAGTTAGATAACCTGTATTATTTTAATGGATTTTATATTTCATATAATACAAGTGTAATATTTAAATTAATAGAAGTGACAATTAGCAGAAATTATTTATGAATTATATATTTCCTGAGCTTAATGTAAATTATAATTATGTATGTTCGTTTATGCTTCTTACAAAGAGTACCAATTATTGTGTGTCGTTCATTATTGGAAGAAAAAAGTTATTACTAATTTCTTGCAGCATTCCACATCTATTAGACATGAGTCGAATCCGTTAGCTATACTACGGAGTCTCAAAGAAAATGATTAGTTTTTATTTTTTTTACCGGTATAAGATATAGTAATTGAGCTTTGCTTAGCATGATAGGTACCACCCTCTCACAGAATATCGGCGTGACGTTATACTATGTGAGTAGCAAACAAGCATATTGGCCCACCTGATGGTAAGAAGGGGTTACCGTAGCCTATAAACGCTAGTAACACCAGAGGCATCACTTGCGCGTCGCGATCTCCAAGGAAGGGAATAGGAGGCGGGAGGAAGAATAATAGCGAGGGGTTAAGAAGGATAATAGAGAGGTCAGGGAGGACTACAAAGAGAGGATAGGAAGGGTTACAAGTAGAGTATAGGGAGGGTGTTGGGCTCCGGCGCTCTCACTCATCATACGAAACATAACAGTGGGAGTACCTACCGTTGTTTTACGCTGATCTTCTGTGTGATCTGTGAGAGGGTGGTACTACCCCGACCGAGTCGGCCCGTTCATGCTGGGACAAGCAAGGCAAAATATTTATTATAACACATTTAACGGGTCTATACGCGCATTAACTTCTCAAAATATTATTATTTTGACTAACCTCGACGTTTCAGCTAAGTTGCACCAGCCATGTTCACGAGTAGTGTTTTTATTTTTTTTATTTTTGTTAATGATGCAGACGAGCCACGTCGCACCTGATGGTAATTTGTAACCGTAGCTCATGGACTCAATTATACCAAGAGCATTGTCAAGCCGCTGCTCACCATTTCATTTCTCAGATATGAAATGAAAGAATAAACGGCTATCTTCTGCTACAGACAAAACACACTGACGTGCTTCATGGCCGGTCACACAGAAGACGGTGGTACCGATCCGTTCAAGCGCGATAGCAAGTGAGTACTCTCACTTGGTACCCGGCTCTACCACCAGTAATGCAATGGGTGATAACTGCTTACATCCCTTAGTCACCTTGTACGACACCCGCGGGAGAGGATGGGATGGTGACACTTGTATTCTTAGTCCGTCACCACACGGACAGCAGAGTACTTTACTCGTGACCACGGTCACGGTCAGTTAGTCAAAATAATAGTATTTTGAGAAGTTAATGCGCGTGTGACCCGTTAAATGTGTTATAATTAATATAAAACGCGAAAGTTTAAGAAGTACTAAGGTAAAAAATGTTTAACTATTCTGGTCCTTGTCGTTGCCTTATTATAAAACCGAACAATACCGTCAAATTACATTGATAATTTATTATAATATAGCTACTGTCACGACCACAACATTTTGCATTGCCAGTTTAATTCTTGTTTATTCTGCCGTGAATTGCATTAAATGATTAACCGCTTTCCATGTTGCAATCACAATGCACTGATGAATGAACATGTGATACGTGCTTGTTATACTTACATATAACATATACAACATATGTATATGTATATAACGGGCATGAAACAATATAGCGAGGTGAAGACTCACTATATAGTCCCTCATGACAACGGAATCTACTTTGCAGTCTACGATACGATTTACGAATTATCTTTCCTTTGATTTTTTTTATATAAGATAACTAGATGACCCGGAGAACTTCGTATCACCAAACAATTTATTTTATCAGCGATTATCAATCCTAATTAATCTGCATCGTCTAAGATTTGGGTTTTGATAGGTTATTTAATGAAATTTGCTTGTTGCAAATGAATTAGACAGAATGACAGTAGCTGTCATTTTGTCGTCAGTTAGCTAATGGCTAAATACCTATATAAAGTCACCAATACTGAATTTTTAAATTTCTCCTTTTTTTATAGGGTTCCCCTTTTTTCTTTAAAACCACCCCTGTATTGGAGCGAACAAAACAAAAAAAACAATTATTCAAATTGGTCAAGACAGTTTTGAGTTTTAGCGAGACTAACGAACAGCAATTGATTTTTATATATAGATAAGATAAGATAATATATATATTATTGTCGTGTGGCACTTCTTTGGAGAGCAGAAGTTTTGGCTCAAATTTTCTTCTCGCAAAGGTATATTATTTCTTTAATCGTCTCCTGTAATGATCTTGAAGTGGAATGGCTGATGAGATTATTCAATTATTTTATTGTTACCTATGCCTGTTATTATATTATAAAAGAATTGCATACATAAAGTTAAGCAAGTTATTGATATATAAAACATTCTAGCCTTTGCCCGCAGTTCCGCCGCAGCCAAAAGCAAGTTTTTTAAGTTATATATCAGGTACTCGATATAGTAGCGGGATAAAATGTATACCAGATTTTATGTCTAATCAAGGGCTATCAAATACAAAAAGTTGCATCAAAATCATCATGATGCGCGAATTAACAAACAGACAAAGTGACAAAAAATCCGGTCTTTCGCCACCGTATTTTTAGGTCATCTACCTATATTTGCTTATTCGTGCTATCCACTCTAGGGCTTGGATATTCCACTAAGCATCGCTGCCACAGTCCCACGTAATAGGAGGCGAGCCTATTGCCGCCTACCGGGCACATTTCCATTAGGTTTAACACTCTTTAAAATAATGTTCGGTGTGTATAGGTTGCGGATTGATCAACTGTGGTGCTCCGGCTCCAAAGTTTGATGATTTTGTAAACAATTGTTAATTAGTGGGTTACCATGACTAAATATAAATAGACCACATCGCGTCATTTCTCGTCCAATGAAATTATAGCAGATTTTCGTTGCATCGGATGGTGTAAAACGTTGCGAAACCAGGAGGGTTTTATTGAAATATACACGTATAGCCATTGAAATAGTAAACTTTACTCATCTTGAGAATTATTGTATAGAGAGTGAATATTTATTGACTATAGATTTTGTATGTATATGCTATAACTTTGAAATTAAATGCAGTAATTGTATAGTGGGTATTTTAGATGACTTTTGCTATAATTTTATGGTTTTGAGGCTAGTCGAAAACAAAGCTAGAAGGAGCAGTGGACTAACATTATCAAATGTGTATGATGTTTTCAATTTAAAATATATTTAATGCAAAGTATTTTAAGTGGTAGTAGAGTTTAATACCAAGTGAAAGACTACAAACGTCACGCATATTGGTCATCTTGTATTTCGGTTACAGGAGAAGATAGCGAGATATCTCTACCCACTCCTGTCGAACGCCGATGTTTATTTTTAGTGTGGCTATGCTCCTAGCATTGTATACCCTTGTGCGAGGATTATCACTCGGACCGGGCTCGTACACCACTCAATCAATAAATATCTTTTTACCACCGGTACATAAACGTGAACACTATCTTTGCCTTCTGTCTGTGGTACCAATTTAAAAAAAATACATTTTAAAAATAGTATTGGAAGTGAACTAATAAAACAAAGAAGAAATTATTTGTGAATGTAGAAAAAGAGAATTTTAGTACGAGCAGGGGGTCTCTTTTCCACATTCACAAATAATATCTTCTGGTTTTGAAATAAAACTACGTTTACGGAATCTATCGCGTTTACTTGATTTTTATGCTATTTTTATGCTGTTGTTTCAACGGAAAACCGTTGAAACAACATATCAGCTTTGGACATCTACCATCTAAGTCCACCCGTGATTATCAATGCTGTAAAGTATTCGAAACGTCGGGATAGCATAAAAATCAAGTAAACGCGATAGATTCCGTAAACGTAGTTTTATTTCAAAATGTGTGAAATTCGCGTAAATGTTAGGTATTATATCTTCTAGTAGTAGTATTTCTACTAGTAGCTAAGCATGTCAAGTGTTAAAAATAAAACAAGTATAGATCGTCTATATAAATTCCAGCACGTGCAATTGCACTATTGTATTAGCATGCGGCTAATGAACAGGTTAATTAACGTTTAACTGAACTACGATTGCTTTGATATTGGAGAACGTAGCAATCTAAATATTTGTATGACATTAGCGTAGTCAGTAATTAACCTCTCTCAATCATCGACATTATTGATTTTCTGCTATTTCAGTTTCAAAGTAGTGATTGATTCATTTTAATGACTATTTATTTATCCAAAAACAACCAGTTCGAATCATTTTATGTGACCAGAAATAATTTTACACTAATTGCAAATATTTATATTTTATACTTTAACCTTTGCCCTTTGCTTCGCTGAGGTTATTTGAGGGTAGTCCAGTGGTCAACATTCGACCATATACCGACCGCACATACTCGTACAATCGCCGGGCCTAGTGGCGTAGTCGGCAGTGTAACCGACTTCCGTGCATGAGGTCGTGGGTTCGATTCCCACTCAGGAAAATTATTTGTGTGATGAAAATTATTATTTCTAATGCATATTATATAAAATATTATGTTTCTGCACTCCTTCTCTATTTAAACTTTAATTGTGCCAAACCTCACACCCGACCACCCCTCCCGGTGCGCGCAATGTGCTAAAAAAGGTGTACAAACACGGAGTACGGAAAAAGAGGCACAAAGTTTTATCTTCACGTATTAATATATAGATACTAGTTTTTCGGTCTAATTAAGAGCTATCCAACGAAAATATAGCATCAAAATCCAATCAGTAATTTTTGAGTGATACGTGAACAAACGAACAAAAAAAAACTCAGAATATAACTATAAAACGTGCAAATTATTTGTGAATAAAGAAAAAGAGATTTTTAGTAGGAGCGGGAATCGAACCCGCATCTTTTCCAATCCGGGGAAGTGCTCTAAACCACTAAGCTATCCTACTGATCTTTCGATCATCCCAAATTCTTAATCACATTTTTCTTACGACCAACGCCATCTATCGGCAAGCATTAAATGCATCCAATATAGTAAGTTTAATTTTGCAATTAAAATTCATACTATTTGATGGCGCGATTTTTTTAAACATTTTAGATCTATTTCTTTTAGCAATTGACATGCTACTTTTTAAAGTACAAGAAAAAGTACTTTAAAAAGTAGCGGAGCATGTCAATTGCTAAAAGAAATAGATCTAAAATGTTTAAAAAAACGTGTTTAGGGATGCCTAAATTGCCTCAAACAATATTTTTTCTCAAATGTACTGACATAATTCAGTTCATTTAGAGTCTTAAAAACGAAATATATATATTTTAGGTAAAAAATTAAAGATACGGTTGCTTGTAAAACGTGTTTTAAATAAAAAAAAACTTCTTTTCCTTACCTACCTCAATTTTTGCTAAGTACAGTGCTAGTGAATTATAGTCACGGTGGCGTATAAAGCAAATGCGTGTTATGATTCAGTAATCTGTGAGCTGATTAAGTGTTACATTGCAATTGAAATGGCTTCCTTGTGCATTGCACATTTGTTTCTATTTGCATATAGTGTTACAATAAGGTTTATTATAGTTATAACTTCACGCGATGGGCGAGTAATTATGCATATAAGTAGAATTAATTTGCCTAGTCAACATGTGTCGACACGCGTTAGCTTAGCTCACATTTTGGATATGACTAACGAAGCTACAGAAAGCTTATATGCGGCTTCGAAAGCTGCTGCTAAAAACTCACTAGCATTTCCTTAGCTTTCTATCAGTGTCTAGCATGCCTGTCTTATATTTGCTTCCAACTATTATCCAAAAATTTTAAATAAAACGTTCTTATTCTTTAAAAGTTCAGATAAGCGCGGGCGGGCTTTTAACTCACGTTTTCAGAATACCGTTCAGTGGGCCTTCAGAGTTCCGGGCGTCACTCAATTATGATAAGAATTGTTATAGAAGTTGATGGTCGGAGTGAATGTTACAACAGCTCAGTTGGCAGAGCGTCTGCACGGTATTCAGAAGTTGCGGGTTCAAACCCGTCGTGGCTATAAATAGATGTATTTCATACTTTCGCACTTTGTGTTCTGGTAAACGTTAGAGCATGTCAAGTGCTTAAATAATATAGTATAACTAGCTGATCCGGCAACCGTTGTTTTGCCATATGAATTATTTCTAGAGTATGAAAATATTATAAACAATATTATATAATTTTTAGGTAATATCTCAGGTTCCCGATATAGTAGCGGGATAAAATGTATACCAGTTGTTAAGTCTAATCAAGAGCTATCAAACAAAAAAGTTGCATTAAAATCCGTTCAGTAGTTTTGGCGTGATGCGCGAACAAACAAACAGATAAACAGACAAATGTACAGACACAGCTCTGTTACAGCTTTATAATAGTACTAGCCTTTGCTTGCGGCTCCGCCGCAACCAAAAGCTACTTTTTAGCTTATATCTTAGGTTCCTAATATAGTAGCGGGATAAAATGTATACTAGTTGTTAAGTCTAATCGAGATCTATCAAATAGAAAAAGTTGCATCAAAAGCCGTTCAGTAGTTTTTACGTGATGCGCGAACAAACAAACAGACATACAGATAAGCAGACAAGAAATCTAAATAAAATAATTTTGTGTTTAGACACGCCTATATAGTCTAATTCAGTCATTTTTTCTCAAATATCTTAAATGGACAGACACAGCTCTGTTAGAGCTTTATAATAGTATAGATAACATATTTTAGAAGTTAAGAAATGTGTATGAGTACTTGAAGGTGAAATTTCTGTTCCAGAAAAAATGCGGCTGTTTCTCCTGATGCTTACAATCCCCATGATCGTGGGACAACAACAATGGGTGCCCTGTTCGGAACTAAACGATGACCTTCGCTACCCATGTCGGTGTAAAGTACAGGTAGACCGCGCGCTACAGTTGAGGATATTGATGAACTGTGACCGAGTGGTGTTTAGTGGAGATTTCCCGAGTCTGCCGTATGGAGCACCGATTATATCGTTTAGTCAGAGATATGCTGGACAGCAAGCTTTGCCTACCCAGGTAAGTTTATTAATTTGGTAGTTGATCCTGCGTGCTTTTTTTTTAAGATAATATCCTAAACTAACTATTATTATCCTTGTAATGTAGAGTGGCTTTACAAACCTACAGGTCAACAAACAAAGAATTATCCTGAAATGTGCCTGGTAGACGTCAATAGCACAAAATTCAAATATTGCATAGAAACATAGCATCACGCCTGTATTCCCCGAAGGGATAGGCCACAAAGTACATTGAATATGGCAGAGATGTATTACACACCCACGATTCGCCAGTAATGTTTAAGTCCCACGTAATAGGGGGCGAGCCTATTGACGTCTACCGGGCACATTTCCAAACTCCGGGCTGCTACTGAGAATTTTTCTTTTTAGGAAAAAGCTCAATAAAATTTCCCGGGGATCGAACCCGATACCTCATGATTAGCAGCCGTATTGCATAGATGGCAAAGAATAATATGTAACGAACGTAAAAGTCTATTATCCGCTCAATAGATAATGTAAATATATAAATTGGAGAATATTATCCGCGGTATGCGCATTGGTAACTCTCTATTTGCGAGAGGATCACGCGATCGTTCATGATCTGATAACTAAATCATTGGTCGGAACGGGCACACTGATTTCATGATTGAATTTCCTAATTGTCGGTTTTTTTTTGTAATCGCCATTCATTTGCTTCTGACTTCAAAAGCGATGTCAACCAAATGATTTATTATATAATCATTTCTGTTCGCCCGTCTTAAGCCTAATTGGATATTTGGCTTATAGTTTGACAATTAAAAGAATAATGTCTAATATGCATTGGCACGCGTAACCAGTGTCAGTAGCCTTTTATTTTTTTGGTAAGGCGGGAACAAATGTTCCACACGACGCCACTCGTTCGGAGCAAGGAACAGCATCCACTAAATAAACTCGCCGTGTGCCGTCTCTCCGCCTGTATTGGCGGACGATTGGGACTGTGTTACATTACTTCAGTGGACACTTATATCTAACCTGGTGTCATCGGGAATTAGTTGATGATATTTAAAGGCCTCCCTAAAAGAGTTGCATAACAAGCGGTCCTGTGCTACCTGAAAGTGGACTAGGTTGGTTTCGCCAGTTCTGGATTTTAGGATATGTATTATATCCTGTAGAGATCCTCGTTCTCTGGCTTTGCTCGAAATCTCTACGCTATGGACAGCCTGCCTGCTGTGTAACTATAGGCTTTGTTACGTAACCAGCATTTATCGTGCATATACTTTATTCACATTATCAGCTCACCTATTGTTGGTGATAGGTCTCAAGAGAACAACAAAAAGCCGATCTCTTCTGTCTTGTCCGATTTATGTTTGCTGCTTAAAACTTTTCTTTTCCTACGTTTATCGATTTGTCTAGTAATATGTCCTGCTTGTTAGTAATTAAGAGTGCTAAATTTTCAGGCTATATTAGTTACTGTCTATCACCTATGGATCTCATAGCGAATACCCCGATATTCTAGAGAAAAGGGTAGAGAGAAAAAGAAGACACACATTGATCGAGATATTCATTTTATAAACACCCAAGACTTTTATTATATTGTATTATCTATGGTATTGGTTAGAGTGGACTATAATCGAAATGATTCGATTTAATTCTTCAAAGCAGCATTTTGTGGAAATGGCTCATAGTAAAGCAATAGTAGAACCATAGACGTAGAATACGCCTATGAGGTAGTGAACGAATATGGCTGTAAAAATAGACCCTACTATTTATGATGAAAATTTAACACTAGATTACCGAAAACAATTATTTTGCTTAAAGTTTTGCCAGAGTATGTCTAATTTTACCTTAAAGCAAATTGTGTAACATAAATCTCATTCAAAACAGGTTGACATTTTAAAGCTACATTATTTGTTACGTAATAGTATGCCCGTCGTATGTGTACAAAACACAGACAGGGCTTTGCGTAAATAGGGTTTGTTGTTACAAAAACTCCATTACTGGAACTATGTATACCAAAAGTTGTGTCTGTGAATAGGATTTATGTACCAGCTACTACTCATTTTGAAATTTAGTTATTTTTTTATTTACAAACATATAGGTGAGGGTATATAATAGAACCTCATCTTTTCATGGCTTCATCTGCGTAAACTTTTGTATAGGGTCACCTCTATAGAAATATTTCGACCACACGGGTTTTGTTTTTTTTATTCTACAGGATACTTACGTCCTATTTTCTAATACAAAAAGTCTGTATCCTACTTCTTCTATGTGTATCGTGATGCATGATGCTAAGTCCCGAAGGTACCTCGTAGGCCTCTTGAACATATTGACACTCATGGGAGAGAGTGTGATCAGGACATATTATATCATTAATCCACCACATATTTGACAGTATTTTTTAGTAAGTATAATAGTTAATAAGATAAAACGACCACACGGGATTAATTTTTTTTTATTTAGGTAGGTCAAGTAATAATTTAATTGTGTACTAGAAAATCGAATCGACAATAATCCACATAATTCGCTGCTCTATATGTGCAGTTAGTAAACTTCTCCTATTATGGTGGTTGATTGTAATAAATATATATAACCGTTTACATTATACACGCAAATTAATGGTATAACGTTGAGCCATTTGAAGTTCTTCACTTCCAAGTTCTAATCTAAAGTTTTCAAGCAGAAACCGAGTTAGTAGAACGTCATATACTTTATGGTATGTTTTGATAAATAGACCTTTTAAAGGTTCGGGAATAAAAATGGTTCTTACATAGTTAATCTAAAGTATTTATGTAGATGCATATGCCATTTATTAAGCTTTCAAACAAAATGCAATTGCAAAATGAGTCCTATGAATTTGTTTCGTTATTTTCCTTTTTTTTCAATTATAGATTTTAGAAATTTCTGTCACGAACGCCCTAGAAAGTTCGAAGGTGTAATTTGTATAATGACGACATAGACACTAACCAAATTATTTAAAAGCTTATTTTTAAACAAAACATTTATTTTATGTACTTATTATGCTTTATTTCTGTTACCCTTTTCAAACATTTGTACTTCATTTAAAACTCTACATGTATCATAGGATAGGCATAAATATTATATATTTATCGTATGCCTTTACTTAGAAAGTATTCGTTATTTAAATAAACGTCTTTATTATTTTCAGATTTTCTCATCGTATGGTCTACCACTAAAAGAACTAGATTTTTCTCATAATAGCCTGCGAAGACTTCCAGACAGACTCTTGGCAGCCGTCCGAGGAAATATTACTAAGCTGGCTTTTGCTGACAATTTGCTTGGAGACAACCTGAATCCTATTTTTTCTACGGCTGAACTACATAACTTACCTGCCTTAGAAGAATTAGATTTGAGCGGCAACAGCATTCGAGGATTGGAAGAAGGACTTTTAATTGGTTGCGAGGTATTGCAGGTAAGATTTAAAAACGAATTTCACTTTATTAGTAATTATTAGATATTATAGAATTTAAATATTTCTATTTACTTTAGTAATTGAGACCTAGAATATACATTTATTGTATCTCCGTTTGATGGGTCCCGTAAGAGTGGACTGAGGTAAAGGAGTATATATCTGCAGGAAAAGATATTCTCTCAAAGAACCTGAGACTATGCCAATAAATAGCCTAACTAAGGCAAAGCATCTGGGCGGTATCCAGGAGATGCAGGTTCAAATCCTGCTCGTGACTGTTATTTTTGATTTCACATTTTTCACTTTGTGTTCAATGTATAACAATGCTAAGCATGACAGATGCTAAAAATATATATATAAAATATCTAAATATCCTCATATAGTTTTGGACTACAGAGAAAGACATTTTTAATCCTGTTTAGTGTTCCTGTAGAATGTCTGTTGGTGTCCAGAAATTATGATATTTACCTAATATATACCTTATCTGTGTGGTGACGTACTAAGAATACGTGTGTCACCACCCCATTCTTTCCCACGGGTGTCGTATGAGGCGACTAAGGGAAGTAAGAAATGACCACCCTTTGCATTACTGGAGGTAGGGCTGGAAACCAATCAATACTCACTTGCTACCGGGCCCGAGCGGGTTGGCACCACCGTCTCCCGTGTGACCGGCCATGAAGCACATCGGTGTGTTTTGGTTGTAGCAGGAGATAGCTGTTAATTCTTCCATTTCATATATATCTGTGAAATGAAATGGTGAGCAGCGGCTTGACAGTATTCTCGGCATAGTTCCGTCCATGAGCGACGGTTACTATCACTTACTATCAAGTGGGCCGCGGACTTAAAGAAGATATAGAATTTTTAATCAAAGACAAAATGGCTAATATTTTAATTGTTGGTTTAGGTCTTACGGCTGGATCGTAACAACATGAACTTTGTGCCATCGTCTTCGTTAAATGGACCACAAGCGCTGAAAGTTCTCTCTTTGAAGGAAAATAGAATAGGTAAGGTGGCGGAAAACTTATATATTGATATCTCAAGTGATCCATCAATAGATGTGCCAAGTTTGAATATACTTCGTGTCTGTAGATTGAACTGCTCCTGTGGTGCAGCGGTTGTATGAGCGACTGCTGATTATGAGGTCTCGGGTTCGATCCCCAGGTCGGGCAGTGTTATTAAGATTTTATATAAAAAGAAAAATTCTCAGTAGCAGCGCGGAGTTTGGAAATGTGCCCGGTAGACGGCAATAAGCTCACCCCCTATTACGTGGGACTTCAACATAGCTGGCGACCTGTGGTTGTGTAATACACCTCTGCCTAACCCCTTCGGGGAATATAGGTGTGATACTATGTTATGTATGCTGTAGACTGTGTTTTTAAAGCCTAGTGGAGGGCTTCATCTAGTCTAGTGGGGGGCACAGGGATATTGTTCACTAAGATACGGTGTTCCTTCTTAAGAGAGAAATAATATAGATATTTGCCCGTGATCTGGGCACTTGCTGGGCTATATAGCACAGCATAGAGACACACATTCATGAAAAGTCACGAATAGAATCAGAAAATGTAGTGTAAATAATATTTAATATTATTATAAATGTGAAAGTTTGTATGTTTACATGTTTGTTACTAAATCTTGCATACATATTTGAACTGATTTGTATATAATTTGGCAAACAGATTAGTACCTTATATCTAAGAAAAATTTACGATTTCTGTGGAATAGATTATTATTATAAAAATGTTGCATAGAGATTATGATAGATATTTTTTCACAGAAATAATTATTGTGGCATAGAGTGATGACCATGTGCCATAGTGTGAGTGATACTTATATTGACTCAATTCTGAGGTCTACGCAGACTAAGTCCCGGTTAGCAGCTAGTAAATAATAATAAAATAATACTAGATAGATACGGAGAAACCCGTGATAATGGAGCTTGCAACAGTGCCGAAATATCGGAAACTCGTAATTAAATGAAATTAAATTTTATTGCATGAAATAGTTTGTTGAAAATATATAGCATTGGTCTCACATATTTTGTCGTAGCTAACGACATGCAATACACATTAGAACATACTCGTATATATGATAAATAGAAACTATAATTATAAATTATTATATTATTATGTAATTATCACATTGATGATGATGACATTATAATGTCAAATATATTGTAGAATAACAGATTTAAGAAAAATATGTAGCAGAAATCATCAAATCTAGTATTAGTAATGACTATAACAGCTTTAAATCTATAATAATAAAATAGTTATAGTGTTAGTTTTAGTCAGCAGCCGAAAGTAAACAAAATTAATATATTATAATTTGAAAATATTATTGGAATGCACAGCGTTTATTAATATTTTTGTAGTCACAATGATATTATTTAAAGTTTAATAAGTGGTCAGAATAGGTATCATTTCTGGACTTGTTATTACGTATCTATGGACCTGAAGCTTAGAGGAGACACGTGTTTTATAATGGGACAGTGAAAATGAACTGAAATGAATTAATTTTTATGAAAGTTTTTATCAAAGTCAATATTATAACGAATCAAAACAATTTCAAAGTTTTATTTTCTTTTTAATTGTTATTATATATCCTTATTTGTATAAACAACTTGAAGCAAATATCAATTTAATACTGTCAATTCAATTATTAAATATATACTCACAACATTATCATTTAAGGTATTTTTTTTTCAACCACAGTTCACTTTATGCATGGTTCAGGATTCAAACCCAAGACTTTTCAACCACGAATTAAGGTTTACAATTATTTGTGCCACAAGTATTATCATAATCAGTATGCTGAGTTATGAATGGGAGGTATCATATGCCATCAGGCGGACCTTAGTTCATTTTCAATAAAAATATTACCTTACTTTTGTTCCAGCATTGATACGACAAGATTCCTTTGTTTCGCAAAAGACTTTAGAAGAAATAAATCTGCATGGAAACATGATATCTTCCATCGAAGGTGGTGCCTTTATAGGTCTTGGAGATTTACAAATTCTGGATCTGGGCCGTAACAGGCTTTCCAAATTCAATAGTGATGTATTTCAAGGAGCAGTAAATTTGGAAAAGTTAGATCTCTCTGAAAACTTTATAGCAGACTTCCCGACTGTTGCGATGAAATCGTTTGCCGCTCTCAAACAGCTGAATCTTTCCAGTAACATGATTACGGTAAGTCTAAATATCCTAAGTTCGTGTGTAAACCTAGAAAAGCGGGGAAACCCGCAAACAAAGAGTGAAACGATTGCTGTATATTTATTTTTCTTAGCAATGCTATGTAACGGGTTTGATTCGAAGTGATTTCAGCAGCTGATAGGTGTTGATTATCACAGCCCATCTCCTTTGAAAATAGCGCTATCTTTTTCACTACAGTAAGTGGTGTAGCGCTGGATATTTAGTACAATTTAGGATTTTCTAGACTCTGTATCAATACAGAGGAATAATGCAAAACAGAAAATAAAAAGGGAAAGCCCTACCCTACTAATCCTACTTCCGACTAATATTATACCACACCACATATATTTCACACTGTTTTTTTTTTATCATAATAAAATTTAATAATCAGATCTACAGAAAAAGACTTAACAATAAGAAAAATTAACGGATCCCGTGGGATACCTACAATCTACAATAACTGACCTACACCAACGTGGGCCCGGGTTGTTTGGTAGTCAAGCTTTTTAAATTAAATTCCATCCATCCATCCACCAGCCTTTCGAAGTCCACTGCTGGACATAGGCCTCCCCAAGAGAACGCCACATGTGTTTCGCTCATATGGGGGATAGTGCCGTAATCGCCACGCTTGGCAGGCGGGTTGGCGATCGCAGTGGATGTTGTTAATACTCGAGGGAGTGCTGCTGCCCACTCCCCCGGTATTCCCTCAGTCGGCTCTTACGACTCCCATGGGCGGAGAGGGGTGGGACAAATCTAAAGCCGGCCCCACACGGCAGGCATAAATTAAATTAATGGTTTTTAATTATTTCACCTTTTTTCCTTTAAGTACTTTCCTTACCATATGTGGAGCTTTCAATTATTTTAGACGAAAATTGTATGGGGATGGTCACAGTTACGTGTCTATGTATCGAAGTTAAAACCTAGTGCTACTATTAAGGGAATGACACATTATAGGCACATTCTAATATATATAAGTATATTCTATAATTTCGGTGAATATTAACTAAATTATATAAAAGTAATTTTAGAAATGCTATGGCTTTAACCCCAAGTTATTTATTTATACGGCTAATTAATGGGCGTCCATGGATATGAATATCAATAAATTTGGTTTTATTTCATAACACAGTATATAATTTTCAACCACGATTATTCCAAGTTCAAAATTTCTTTGTTGCAGAACATAGATAATAGTCACCTCAACTCTCTCGTGTCTCTACAAGTACTAGACTTGAGCAGAAATAATTTGGTGAAGCTGTCGCCGGGCACATTTGTAGGACTCACTGCGTTGCATTACTTGGATGTGGGGGTTAATGCTCTTCGTACTGTAAGTATAATGTACTCGTGTATGTGTGGATTTTATTTGCCAAAGATCAAGTCTTGTTATTTACCTAAAAATAGCTTAAAATATGAATAATTAAGGAATATAAATTTAAGGAAGAAATTTATTACAATGTTCAAAAATCACACAATGAGTCCAAACTACTTAAAATCCTAAAAAAAATAATGCTTATTACCTACTAACCAATTATTATATAGTTTCATTTATAACTAATAATAATGTACATAATGATTACATTGTTGTATTTGTATTACAGGTTGAAGACGATGCTTTCGATGGCTTAATAAGCTTGGAAACATTGCTCCTTCGTGACAACAATATCCTACTCATCCCAGCTACTGCTCTGTCACGTTTGCCCAGTCTTACTTCAGTGCATCTTGGCTACAATAGAGTTACTGCTTTATCTAGTGACATACTCAAGGCAGTTTCAGAGAAAGTCATCTCGTTAGTTCTTTCAAGAAACGTTATTAGAGAACTACCAGCAGCAGCGTTCGATCATTTTAAAAATCTTCATCATTTAGATCTCTCAGGAAATCTGCTTAATTTTATTAGTGCTGAGGTCTTTAGTGGATTGGAACAATCTCTTCAATTTCTATCATTAAGTCAAAACAGGATCTTAGAATTTGTTGGAGAGCCTTTGAAGTTCATTAATCTCTGGTTTTTAGATATCTCAGACAATCAAATTTCTGAAATACCAGTAGATGCATTCCAATATATCCCAAGCTTAGTTCATCTTAATATGAGTCGTAATTCACACCTGACTATTCTGCCTCAAAATGTCTTTCAAAATAACCAGGCACTTCGAACAATAGATTTAAGTCATGTCGGTTTGAAAGCACTTCCAGTAAATTTATTTTCTAAAAATATTTTTATAAAAGAGATTTATTTATCAAATAACCTCCTTCAGGAAATATCAGAAAATACTTTTAAAAATTTAAGAAATTTAACTTATCTGGATTTGTCTCATAATAATATTGCAATCATAAGAACACCAGCGTTTGTAAATGTAATGTCTATACAGTACTTATCTCTGAAAGGCAATCAGTTGAATGCATTTAAAGGAGAATTCTTTAACACTGGAACAAGTCTGGAAGTTATAGATCTTTCTGATAACCAACTGAGTTACTTATTTCCGTCATCATTCAAAATTCATCCGCGTTTAAGAGAAATTATACTCACGAATAATAAGTTCAACTTCTTCCCATCCGAACTTATAAGTACTTTACAATATCTTGAGTTAGTGGATTTATCAGGAAATACTCTCAAAAATGTTGATGAGCTCGACTTTGCACGGCTTCCAAAATTAAGGAGCGTCTTATTAGCTAGAAATGAACTTGAGTCAATAAGTGAAATGGCTTTCCACAACTCTACACAAATTCAACATCTAGACTTATCGGGTAATAAGATCGATCGCTTAGGTGATAGGCTTTTTGAAGGACTAATAAGATTAGAAATTTTGAATTTGGGTGACAATCTACTTACTGAATTACCTGATAGTATTTTTGAGCGCTCAAGATTGAATATGCTTGAGAAAATCATTCTTAGTAAGAACTTATTTGAGCATCCTCCATTAAAAGCCTTGCAGAAACAATACTTCTTTGTATCGTCCGTTGATTTGTCATATAACCAAATCATTGATATACCAGCCGAAGATAGTGTGATGGTGAACATCAAAAAGTTGGATCTATCGTTTAATCCTTTATCTGAAAAAGCCATTATGAATGTTCTTACTGAACCAAAAACCGTACGTGACTTAAATCTGGCCGGTACAGGAATTAAAACTATTGAACAACTAGAAACACCATTTTTACATAACTTGAATTTATCTCACAATAATATAAGTAAGTTGTCAGACAAAACTTTTATAAGAACAACGTTGTTGGAGTCACTGGATATATCAGATAATCAAATTAATGATATATCAGAGTCACTTGCTGTATCATGGTCCAAGCTTAAAAATCTCCAACGCCTTAACATCTCTGGTAATCCTATAGTAATGATTATGGAGAACAATTTTGAAAATTTGTCATCTTTACGCGTTCTAGATATGGGAAATTTGGAAAAATGTACGAGGATAGAGAAAAACGCTTTCAAATCATTACCTAACTTAGTTGAACTGAGATCCTATGGGTATCCAAGACTAGGATATTTTGATGTACAAGGTGCTTTACAGTATTTGCTGGCTCTAGAAAAACTAGACGTTGAAGTTAAAGATACGACTATAGGCGGCGATCAGCTACATACAACACTTCATCCAAGATTAGAAGAATTGGGTATAAGAGGTTCACGTCTCAAAACTGTTTCATCTGGTGTATTAGCTGGTTTAAAGGCACCAACAATCACTGTAAAGTTTAGGAATACATCTGTAACGAGTCTACCACCAGCTTTGCTTTTTCCCCTGCCACGATCTTCACAAATAACTATAGATGTAGCTGGTAGCCAACTATCAACTTTACAGCCGCAATTACTGGTGGCGTTAGATGACCGACGAGCAGATTTATCAATGTTTGGTTTGGATACCAACCCGATTCGTTGCGACTGTAATGCTCGGGCACTGAGACGGTGGCTTCCAAATGTGGGAGTGATGGATGTACGTTGTAATTCACCAGATCATTTATCAGGATTTTTATTAGTTGAGATAGGAGACGATGAATTAACGTGTGAAACGCGGCGACGAACTACAGCAACTTCTTCTAGTAGTGTTTCAATCACTTCTACACCTAGAATAATTCGAACATCATCTGAGCCTGACATAATATGGTCTGTGGCACCAGCTCATGATAGACCAAAAGCGACTGGAGAACCAAAAGGAGCTCCTGTGATTGGAGTGGCAAGTTCTAACAACGATGACAATCTCATTATTGGCATTGTTGGTGGAGTTGTAGCATTCATAGCCATATTGATAGTAGTGATATGCATTGTTCGACTACGGATGACATCAACTTCTTATAGAGGTGGCCCTTTGGCAAACAGTCCAACTGGAGGTGCTCCTATGTGGGGACCTCCATGGCCAGGCTATGCAGGCACATTGCCACCACCATCTATATCTAATGCTACTTTGCCTCATAAGATGCAATCTGGCGCAGGTTCAGTGAGGTATTTGGCACCTCCACCGCCTGCATCGTATTTCATTAGCTTGCCACCTCACGATGACAAAATATACCGGTAGAAGACAAGGCTCTTTAGAAAGTTTTATTTATTTAAGGAACACTGTAAATATTAGATATATCTACAAAATAATTATTATTTGAGCACAATCGTAACTGTATGAAGAAAGTGATTGTGTGGGACTTATATCGTTTTAGATATTATTATATTTATTAAAAAACTGAAGTGATTAATTAACTTCCTGATAATACCTGACGAATGACAACATAATTATCTTCCTTTTAACACGGTTTGGACTAGGGTTGAATATATTTAGTCAACATTGACAGATAGCTGATGGAACTTTATTCGGATGATGCATATCAAAATGTTTCTTTTCGTGTTTGAAGTAAATTACATTATTTTCGTCAAATAATTATACATATATGTAAAAAATCAATAACGAATTGGGTAAAAATAGATAACATCGATTTAATGCATATTTAAAATAGTTTAATGGTTATAGTTAAGTAAATAATATTTCGAAAATAAAATTATAATAAGAGGTCGTTGTGTTATTTGGAGTTTGGTAGTACCCCACACTAGCAAAACTTCTATTTCCACGAAGTAAAAACTTCTATAGGCAGGTTTCCAGGTCTTCCCCTCAGACCCGTTGGGGCCTCGGGGTTATGGTCTGGGCGTTGGCCCATCTCAGTGATGGCAACGCCACCTGCTACGACAGGCGTGTCACTGGGTGGGAACTGGGTTCCATGATCTCAAAGTTCGAGGGAGATCGTCGCAGCGCGATCGAGCCCCCAGGAAGGTCCCGGAAGCGATCAGCAGCCGGCATCAACCTTGTCCAGTCCGTGAGTTACAACCCACCGCTCAGCGAGTTCGAGCTCACCGAGGTAAACCCCGGCAGTCCATCAGCCAGCGGTGTTCCCGTCAGGGTATTGTGACATCCCCGGAGACGAGGTCTCGTGGCAAGCCTCTTCTGTATGGTGGTCGCCGATGATGGCGCGATGCCCCGCTGCGGGTTCGCGCTCCGTCAACGCGTCGGTCCGCTTGAATATCGTGGTACTCTGGCGTCTGATGTAGTCATCAAGGTTCTCCATGCGCAGATCCCTGGCGATCATCCTATTCATGGCATCCGTGATCGTGCGTAGTGCAAGTGACTGCTGCGCACCCAACGACCTTCGGTTGGACTCGCTAACCAGCGTATACCACACCGGGGCTGCGTACGTGAGGCGTGAACAGATTTACATGTGTCAAATCTTATGAGTTCTCGTCACCACACACACACTCGTGCTGTGCGTGCTAAGTTCTTAACACCACCGTTCAGAATACATGTTGGTACGCCATCTATCGAAACAATTCGTACTTAATACTACTACTCTTTATAAGTTACAAAAACACACATATCCAGTACCCATAAGATTTGGATATATAAAAACTTATATATGATTTATGGATGTTTTTTATTCTTTTAATGTTCACTTTTGTCAGCAACTTTATTAATAAAACCAGGCCTACATCACTCGCTCAAGGCCCCGAGTTATACGCCTACCGCCACGGTACAACCGACAGAAGACTGTCACAGGCGCGCCTAAGCGCTCGCGCTTGTAGTATTGATTAAAATAAAATTATTTACGCGATTTAGGGTATTTCGACAATAAAATGTAATAATTGAAAATTCAGAGCTAAAACTCTAAACGTATATGATTAACAACAAAAAAACAATTTATAAAAAAATAATCCGACTTGAAAATAGCATTTAAAATGATATAAAAATTAATCAAATAGAATCTACTAGAAAAATATTTTTTTAAGTTTTATAAACGACAGCTTTGTTGCTGCCGGTGGAGTCAGTAGTCTCTGAAACCGGCGAGCGGAAACCGGAGAGTGTACGAAGAGAATTATAAATGTTGAGGAAGCGAGAGATGTATGCAAGAATAGAGCCTTTTGTCACTCTGTTCTCTCTGTCTACCCACCAAGGGAGATAGCGTGATAAGTAAGTAAGTAAAATCATCATAGGTGCAACATTAGCGCATTCGTTGAATGACGCGGTTGCGCGAGGATCATGCGGCGGGCAAAACAATCACAACTGTATTTCTGTGTTCATAAGGTACATTTCTTCTCGCTACAAACAATTAGTATTATTATTAAGATTTTGTAGGCTATTATAGAGAGATTTTGGACAAGTTTTAATGAAAGTGAGGTTTCTGTCCGTAGGACTAGTATTTATTCTATGGTAAAACTAGCCTCTATGGTAAGCTAGTTTTCGGGTTGTATCTCAGGTTTCCGACATAGTAGCGGGATAAAATGTATACCAGTTTCTAAGTCTAATCGAGATCCATCAAATAAAAAAAGTTGCATCAAAATCCGTTCAGTAGTTTTTGCGTGATGCGCGAATAAAAAAACAGATAAAAAGACAGACAGAAAATTAAAAAAAAATTGTTTTGTGTTTAGACACGCCTATAATATATTACAGTCATTTTTCCTCAAGTATCTTAAATTTACAGACACAGCTTATTTACAGTTTTATAATAGTATAGATAACGTAAGATATGTTTATGATCTATGCGTGGGCGTTCACGTTTTAACTTTACTGATCAAAGCAAAGGAAATTAGTGAAACCAGTTCTTTCAAGCATGATTCTCATTAAGTTACAAAAGTGATCCTTGAAGTCGCAGCGTATTCACCAAGCCTCGAGAAAACATTTAGTTTCGAATTATAATTCAAATGTAATGGACATTCTGTATTTAGTACATTATAGCATTTCCGAGTAAATAAATGATATATTTGTATTATAAGTACTGTAGTTGTAATTTTGTTAGTAATACCCTTTACAAGTAGGAGCTGTTTTGATAAGTAGTAAATTCCACAAAAAAGTCCATGGCAACTCATGAGCCCTATGTGGGTTCTATTGTGGAGGAGTCTCGTACTCTGTAGTTAAATGTATTATTTAAGGGATTTCTTAAAGCCGATTCGCTACTCTAAGAAATAATTCCAGTTTTTAGCAGACTCGCTCTTCGTTAGGTTATAACTCACATAAATTTCTACCACGTAATGTCTCTACCTACGCGTTGGTTAACTGCAATGACTTCAATCGCGTCCCTGTTGCGGTATTTCCCAGCGCTAAGACTTGTCCTTCTTTAAATGAGATTTGAGATGTGCGCTTTACTCACAGTTGGCGGCCTGGCTATGACCGTTGTGTTGCTAAAGTCCATGAGAAGCTGTTCCCACAGAAAAAAAATACAATATTAATATGCCTTTGACAGTGGCTCCACCGCAACCAAAAGCTGGTTTTTAGGCTATATCTCAGGTTCCCGATATAGTGGCAGGATATATCGGATTCAATATAATAAAGACAATGCATCTAATCTTTTTTGACCCATGGTCGCTCTTTTAAATTTTTTTATAATTATTAGTTTTGAAAAAGATCTTTCTACAGTACAGTTGGTGATCATTAATGTAAAAAATACGTAAGGCTATGTCGACGTTTGGAAATGCTGATTCTTATTTATGATCGTATAAAATTTTACATAATTCTGCATGAGTTAGGTTACTTTCGTGTGCTCGTTTTTTTTTCTTGGTCTTCTCTGTTGCGCCTCTAGAGGGGATGCCCTAAGCAATTACTATAATAGCTTATAGGCTAAACCAGGACTGTATAAAATAAAAAAATGAAATTAAATAGAAAATCTATGGAACCCAGTGGTTGCGTGATTAGGGTCATGTTAGAGTCACATTTTTCTGGTGACATCAAACATCATCAGGAAATACTCGTATGTAAGAAACTTTCTGCCTAGAAAGCCTAATTTATTTATTTGTTACACCAACAAAGTTACACTAATACAAGCAATAAGTAGAAAATTAAGAAGCTTTCATGTTAAGTGTCATCTCAAGTAGGTATAGGTGCAAAACAGCATGCAAGGGAGACAACAGAATAAATTTAATGTACCATAATTATAATTATACATAATATATAAATTGTATTTGTTTTATTTTTAATGTAATTTTATAGAATGGATTGTTATTTAAGATAGGATAACATAAATAATTACTATATTCTAATTCATAATAATAACATAGTTATACAAGAAAAAAAAAATAAACAAAGTCGTCACGGTTTAGAGAGTATCAGCCTAAAACTTACTTTAAATTTAGATATCAGACTTGAAAGACATAAATTTCATGCTGCTTTTTTAAATTACTTTCATCGTAAGATTCAGATTTGGCAGTATGAAATACATTATAGTTTTGCTAATCCTGTTTAACGGAGAGTAATGACCTAAATTTGATTGAGCGGTATTTGTCACAAAAGGCTTGTATTTTTTACAGTATCTAGGCTGACTTCTGGGTACACAAATATTTAATTTAGATAGTAGATAGGGACTGTCTATGTGTTCGTTAACTAGCTTAAAGAGAAACATACCGTCTAACAGTTTTCTGCGAGAAAAAAGAGATTCCAAATAGAAATATCTAAGACGATCATCATATGACACAGACAGAGCAATCATTTTTGAACGCTCTCCAAACGTTTGCTATATATGTCATAGTGAGGGTTCCAAACAGTGCTCTAAAGTGCAGCGTACAAGGGCATTATAAATAGTGATCCTCGTAGTGGGCTTCTTAAAGGCCTCAAGACAATTGCGTACCACAAAGCCCAAAGTCCTAAAGCTTTTTTTTGTCACATTGTCAATATGCAAATTAAATCGTAATTTACTATCAAGAATTACCCCCAGGTCACGAGTGTGATCTCCTCTCTCTTCACTCTCTTTTGTAAATACATACATATAATATAGTCTGTTACCAAAATAAAAGAAAAAAATAAAATAATAATAGATAGGTAACACCCAGACGCAGTACAAATATCTGTGTTCATCACACAAATAATTGTCCTGAGTGGGAATCGAATCCTCGACCTGCACGGAAGTCGGTTACACTACCGACTATGCCTCAAGGCCCGTTGGGCTACCTTGATGGACTATAGCATGAATCCCTTGCACTCTGAGAGGAAGCCCAGACCAAATAATTGATTGTGAAATCCAGAACAATAGATTGTGTGTATTGTGAATTTAGGGAAATAATAAGTAGTTTTAATCTCATTTTTATGATCAATGAGCCAACGAGTATTACAAGTGGAACCTGTTTAGACAACATTCTGACCAATATTCGAGGGTGTAAAGGTGGGGTCTTAGAGCTTGCATTATCAGATCATACAGCGCAATTTCTTGCCTGCCGAGTCAAACCCACTTACTTAATAAAGTACTGGCATATTAATAGACGCGATTACTGTCAAGAAAATATAGATAAATTTAATGATTGTTTGAATTCACTCACCTTTTCTGAAATTATAGAACAAAAAGATCCAAATGAAGTATTTAATGATTTTATTGAAGTTTTTTTGTTATTTTACAATCTTTGCTTTCCATGGCACACAATAAAAGTAACAATTCGCCATCGACCAAAATGGCTCACAGCTGGAATTAGGAATTGCTGTAAGCGAAAGAGAACCTTACTTTGGGCATACTGAAAACATCGTACACCTGATAATAAACGTCGGTTTCAGGAACTATAATTTAGACTTAAACGAGTAATAAAATTAACACAAAAGGTGCAAAATGATACCTACATAAATAATATAGTAAGGCAATGTGAAACATTATAAATGGTAGAAAGGATAGCGTTCTTCATGATTCAATTAGACTTAATATTAATGGTAAATTTATTGACGACCCACTCAAGGTAGCAAATTCATATAATGCATATTTCATTGACCAAAACTTGAATAATGACATTAACTCAAATATTACAAATATATCAAATAATTTGAAATCACTTTTTATGGGTCCGACTATACCACAAGATATAAATAATATAATTATGTCTTTAAAAATACAAAAAGTACAGGTTATGATGGTATATCAACACTTATAATAAAAAAAGTATCAAAGAACATATCGTATGTACTAAGCCATATTATAAACCTCTGTATACTCAAGAGAACTTATCCTGAAAAACTAAAAAATACCGTAGTTAAGCCTTTATTTAAAAAACAAGATAGACATGATATTAGCTGTTATAGACCAAAAGCCATAGTCCCAGTAATGTCTAATATATTTGAAAAAAATATTTATAAAAATATATCTGATTTTTTTGAGCAAAATGAGCTGATAGCAAATGAGCAGGCTGGTTTTCGTAGAAACAGAAATATAAATCAAGCAATATATAAATTTCTCCAGATTGTTTTGAGTAGTTTAGATAATAATATACCTGCCTGTGCGTTATACATGGACCTAACCAAGGCTTTCGATTATGTGGATCACACTGTCCTATTAAGTAAACTGAAAGCATATATCCGAGGAAATGTACACAATCTTATTAAATCATACCTAACTGATCGTCAACAATGTACACAAATAAGTAAAATTTGCTCTAAGTCAAGAAAAGAGATCATATGCTCTTCCGATTATAGAACCGTGCAGTGTGGTGTACCACAAGGTAGTGTACTTGGGCCCTTACTATTCATTATTTACATAAATGATCTCCCTAAAGTTTCTTGTAACCCGATTATTTTATTTTCTGACGACAGTACAATACTTTTTACAGGCCAAAACAGTTTAGACATTGAAGCTGAAATAAATCTAACGCTTAGAAATATTATAGAATGGTTGACATTAAACAATTTAAAAATCAATCTAACAAAGACATATCTAATGACATTTAGAAATAGGAAAAATAGAATCAATCATATTGACATTAATTATTATGACACAAAGAGAGAATAAAATTTCTTGGCTTACAAATAGACTGTAATATAAACTGGAAAGATCATGTCAGGAACTTTGTTATAATATTTAATCAATATTCGTATGCTCTGTATATGTTTTCTAAGATTGACAGTAAATCCACGGTACTAACAGCATACAATGGTCATGTCTCGTCTTTGCTTAGGTACGGCGTCATATTTTGGGGCAATAGCGTAGAAAAAGAAGCAGTGTTTAAGGCACAGAAAAGATGTATTAGGGCTATTTATAATTTGCGAATATATGAGAGCTGTAAACCCTATTTCCAGAGTACGAATATTCTTACTTTGGCTTGCTTGTACATCTATGAATGTGTGATGTTTGTACGGAATAATTTAACCCTATTTGACATGTTCAAAAGTGATCGGCACAAACATATAGTGACTTTGCCTATTAATAAGTCAGCATTAGTTAATAGAAGCGTCCTATGTATGGCGCCTATAATTTACAACCATCTGCCAAAGTTTTTAACGAACATTATGATTACTCATATTTTTAAACATAAACTAAAATGTTTTTTTGCTAACGAAAGCTTATTATAATGTAAATTAATTTTTGAATGACAGATTGTAATGCTATTACATAGCTGATATTATTTGTGACATACTTATTGAGATTTTTATCTTTTTTGACTATTATTCAATAACTGTTTCTCATTGTTTTAAGTTTATATAATTTTGAGTCTTGCATGCTGAAAGGCGAAATATGGCGTTCTTGTTTTATTTTTCCGCCAATGGTTATTGTACCTACCCATATTTGCTTGGAATAAATAAATTGAATTGAATTGAATAGATTGTGAAAGAAAATCCTACGTTTTTCTGGGCAGTTGCTTAACTTTTATTATTGGAATGAACATTCAGGGACACAATAAAATATAGTGCATATCTTAACCTAAATAAATTGTTTACGTACCTAATCTATATATTTTAATCGCACTATATAAACCCATTATAAGTCATATCGTAAAATTTCACTTAAGAACAAACAGGTAAATTAATTTGCGATAGATTGTTTCGCGAAATACAGGGCTGTGACGAGCGAGTTCTTGGAAAGGTTTCTAGTCATAAGATCATACAAATGCTGATGTAATATAAATAAAGTCGTGAGACCATACAAATGCTGAAACTCATATTTTCTGTTCTAGTTTATTCATCAAAAATTACGAAGTTAGGTAATTTTGATAATAGCGCTTAAAAGGCTTCATCCTTATGTTGTAAAACGTTTTCTGTTGGAGTTTCTATATTTCTATAAGATTATCAGCTAGCAAGTTTTGTAATTCACCTTACTTTATACTTACTATCTATTTATTATTTACGTCACTATGTTAATTTTTTAATTTACAACAAAGTTAGTACATGCAACAATCTAGGTACCTTTTTATTGTTAATGTGAGAAAAAATGTACCTAACCACACACCCTGTCGGATGGAATGAATGGGGTAGTGTGGGGCCGTCACCCACTAAATGAACCCACTGTGTGCCGTCTCTCCGTCTGTAGGTACTGGCGGATCACTGGAACTGTATGCAACAATCTACCTATTGAATACTCGCTTTTGGCCGGTAAATCACTTACTCTCATGTCAGGGCTTAGTATCCTAACAGGTAAAAAGTTTAATAAAATTGAGAAGTTTTAGAGTATCACATACAACATAACAGCCCTAATCTGTAATATAACAGGGAGCTTTGTCTACAGCCCGTAATACCGTATCGTAGTTAACGCTTCGCATGTCTTACTATTATTTTAGTAATTGATAAGTATCTGGATCGTTCTATATAATAGAAGCTTAGAATACTGATTTAGTTAGACCTAGGTCTGTAGTAGTTTCATGGTGGATTTACGATGGTTGTTTAACATGATGTGATGGACTAAGTATACAAGTGTCACCAGTCCATTCTTTGTCGCTAGTGTCGTACGAGGCGACTAAGGGTGGTAAGAAATTATCACTCATTGCATTACTGGTGGTAGGATTGGGAACCAAGTTACTCCCACTTGGTATCGGGCCCGAACGGGTCGGTACCACCATCTCCTGTGTGAGCGGTCACGAAGCACGGCAGTGTGTTTTGGCTGTAGCAGAAAATAACCGCAGACTGTTTATTCTTTTATTTCATATCTGAGAAATGAAATGTTGCGCAGCGTCTTGACAATATTCTCGGTATAGTTGAGTATATAGATGAGCGATGGTTACCGCTTATCATCAGGTGGGCCGTGGCTCATCTGCCATCATTAGCAATAAAAAAGAATCACGTTTCGCCCGGGCTAACTAGAAATTGTCGACGACAGCACTAGGTTTGTACTTGGTACGTAGGTATCTACAGTTTAATAAAAGTAAACGACTTTACACAAATAAATATGAGCAAACAGAAGGAACTGCTGTAGGTATATGTACCTACATAGCAGGTGTGTAACAAGAATAGAGAGGGGAAGATAATAGACAGAAAATAAAAGAAAAATGTCTGCACATGTCTGAAATTGCTGAGCGGATTTAAATACAGTTTTCACTAGTAGATGGAGACTAACCTGAATAAGGGCATTTTTTCATAATAGTACGTCGGAAAGAAGTTATGCTCACTTAATGGTAAGATAAAACTTAACTCCATACGGAACTTTTTCACACAAAATATTAAATTTTCTTATCAAACATTCATCTATTAGAAACTAGATTCTGCCGGCAATCCCTTGCCATGTGGACTTTAGAATATAAATACATATCACTACATTCATTATATTTTTCTAAAATTAACATTAATTTTTCCGGGATTTCTGGTCCCCAGACTAAAAATATGCAAAGGTTCATAACGATTGACACAGTAGTTATGGCGTGAAAGCATAACAAACAAACTCACATTCGCATTTATAATATTAGTAAGGATAAGAATAATGAAAAATAAACATAATGATCAACCACATCAAAGCATTAATAATTCACCTTTTTTGCTGTAAGTTCATACTTGACGATCAAAGGCCGGTGAGTATCCTCAGCGAAAAACGCTTGAGCATCATACTGTCAATATATCACGATTTGGGTCAGTTGCAGTCCTTCCTGCCTTCTTCTAATTTACTTACTACTTATCATGAGAATTGGCCGTCAGAAATCTGCAAGAAGGTTTAGTTTTATTGTCTATTAATTCATCATATAAAGTCGCATCTACTAATATAGGTAGCATAGATATTCATCCTACTCATTATTAATTTAAGTTTACTGTAGGGCAGGGGTCTTCACTTAAAACACGTGTGATTCATCATGAAGAATTTTGTCCGTGTGGTGACGGACTAAGAATACAAGTGTCACCACCTCATTCTTTCCCACGGGTGTCGTATGAGGCAACTAAGGGAAGTAAGCAATTATCATCCATTGCATGACAGGTGGTAGGGCTGGGTACCAAGTGGGAATACTCACTTGGTATCGGGCCCGAGCGGGTTGGTACCACCCTCTCCTGTGTGACCGGCCATGAAGCGCATCGTTGCGTTTTGGCTGTAGCAGGAGACAGCCGTTTATTCTTCATTTCATATCGGTGAAATGAAATGGTGAGCAGTGGCTTGACAATACTCTCAGTATAGTTGAGTCCATGAGCGACGGTTACCATTTACCATCAGATGGACTGTGGCTCGTCTGCCACTAATGCATTAAAAAAAAAATTAAGGCTCAGTGTAGGTTGCTAAATTTCAGTTTAGAGAAAATATCTTAATCTCTTTTCTCAGAGAATTGATTTTCTCGAGAATTACAAACTATGTACAACTCAATAAGCAATTAGAAATTCAGGAATTGGAATACGTTACTGAAGTTCCTAACTCAATAATGTAGCAAGTCCAAAGACCTGGCTCGATAAATTCAAATTGGAAACAGTTCAACTTTGAGTTGGTAATCGACGTCCCCAGGGTAACCGTTGAATCGATGGTGTACATTTATTTGCGAAATGTAACTACATTAGTAGACTGTCATTTTGGAAAAATAATAGTCTGCTGAAACATATTTTACGATGTTGTATTTACGAAAACTTTGCCCACGACTCCGCAGCAAGCAAATGCGTGCAGCAGTTTTTAAGACTAATAAGAGCTTTAAAACGAAAACACTTTCATTCAAATTCGTTTCGTAGTTTTTGCGAGATGCGTAGACCAAATAATAGAGAAAAACATCTAAAAAACGGGGTTCTGGGTTGCCTAGATACCATATATACATATTTTTCTCAAATATCTTTAATGTACAGGCATTTTGACCAGATCGTCGGTGCATCTGGTGGAAGGCCGCCCTTGTTTTTGTTTTTGTTAAGGCGGCAAAATTGTGGTAGGCCGTCCTACGCTGCTCCGTCCTTACAAACAGCACAAACGCAGCTTACAGTAAAAGAATATATATAGAAACCAGAATTGAAACGTTTTTATTTTTGTAACAAAGAAAGCTGCGCATCTACGTCAAAAATATATATTTTTGTAATTTGTATTATGATATCATCTTTTATTTATTTCTTAATCGTTTAAGGCAAACTCATAATACCGTTTGTTTTCCATACATAATTTTGTTGGCTTAAGAAAAGTTAAACGAGAAATTATATTTGAGCTAGTATATTGTTTTACCATACCAAATAAACAAGCTTTCATTTTGTTTTAATTAACTTTATAATTAGCTGCCTATGTTTACATCCATTGATTGCTGTCTATACGTATAATAAAACAGGAGAACCCGATGTGTCTGTACACGAAGGTTTATATCAAAAATTGAGAAAGGGCAATAAGAAACAGTTACAACACATGGATTTTTTGTCGGTGTCTGTTTCTGTTCGTTAGACTTTTTTTTTGTTAAGACGGGAAAAATTTTCCTAACCACACACCGCGTCGTTCGGGGCAACAAACAGGGTAATGTGGGGCCCTCACTAACTAAAGAAACCCGCCGTGTGCCATCTCTCCGCCTTTATTGGCGGGCCACCGGAACCATATTACATTCCTTCAGTGGTCTGTTTGTTAGCCTATCTTTGAAAAGATTTCAATAGTTTTTATGGACGGATAGAGTGTGGTTAGGAAAAGAATAATTATTAGGCATTTTTATTTAGGCATTTGATTGCCAGATATTTGGGAAAAAGTTTCCAGTGGTAGAGTCTTTCTTATCCCAGTATCAATAGGCCGGCTCGGGGAAGTACCATCCCACATGGAACTACGGCACACTAAGTTTGTCTATAAAAATAGCTATACCACAGGCATCATTCCTTTTCCTGAATGAAATGTAGCCTATGTCCTTTTCTGGACTCCAGACTATATGAATTTAAATTATTGTAATTGGTTCAGCTATAACTACAAACTACTGAAAATGCAACAAACAAAAAAAAAGCTCACTGGCGTTTATAATACTAGTAAGGATTGTATTCCGTGCGGGTGAAGCCGCGATTTCAGCTAGTTTATTAATATTATACGTCGGCACTATGAAAAGCATATTGCCGCGTGGAGCCGGCTTTGCCGTGTGGGGCCGGCTTTAGAATTATCCCACCCCTCTCTACCTATGGGAGTCGTAAGAGCCGACTGAGGGAATACCGGGGGAGTGGGCAGCAGCACTCCCTCGAGTATTATCAACATCCACTGCGATCGCCAACCCGCCTGCCAAGCGTGGCGATTACGGCACTATCCCCCATATGAGCGAAACATATGTTGTGGCGTTCTCCTGGGGAGGCCTATGTCCAGCAGTGGACTTCGACAGGCGGATGGATGGATGGATGGACTATGAAAAGCATAAAATAAATTATTTTATTGATCACAATGACCACCATAGACGGCCACCTTATTATACTAACTTGGATATATTTGAATCTCTTAAAATATTGCTGTTAACTCTTGTAAATATTACTGGGCAAGTTAGCACATACGAGTATAAATAATCAGAGAGGCGAAACTGCGATGAGTAGTTAGTTTTATAATAAATAGTTACTGGTTTATCGTTCTTTATTTACCAATATTCGCGATAAAAAGGAATAAGACATTGATGTTGTTTAAGTACCCTATGAAGATTCAATTCTTGAAACTGATTTAATTTACTATAACTAACATATAAAGTAAGACACAACAGTTGGTATGATTTTTATACTGTTTTATATTTTCATTCTTACCATTAATAAATTATACTGATAATTCATTACTTTAGCTCTAGTACTGTATAATAAAAATCACAGTGGCTAGATAATCGACTACGCATTTCCGTTCGATTCTCAAAAAGAAACATTTGTCCGATTCTCATCGACGGACGTTGTGCTCCTGCTTTTAGGGGCCGTTGTCACATTACCACCGAAGGAATGTAACATAGTTCTAGTGGCCCACCAATAAAGGTGGAGAGACGGCACACGGCGGGTTTCTTTAGTAAGTGAAGGCTGGGGCCTTAGTGTGGGACACTACCCTGTTTGTTGCTCCGAATGACGCGGTGTGCGGTTAGAAACATTTTTCCCTCCTTAACAAAAAAAAGAAGGGGCCATTGTCACACAGTCCAAGTGGTCTGCCAGTACAGGCGGAGAGACGGCACGTGGCGGGGGTTTATTTTAGTGGGTGACGTCTTCACACTACCCTGTTCGTTGCCCCGAAGGACAGGGTGGGCGGTCAGGTAAATTTTTCCCGCCTTAACTAAAGAAAGTACAATAGTGTTCGTCATTTAGCTATACTGCGGTATGTTTTGCCTTTTTTACTAAAACTACTGTTCTGTGAGACTTTATGGACGTATTCTGAAATGTGCTCATAGGCACAGTACCTAACGTGGTGGGCTGTCTAAACCCTCTTATATCTATATACTAAAGAGTTGAGTACTTTTTTGAGATAAATGTTGAAAGACACAATAAAATGAGATCCTAAAGCATCAAAGTACAAGTACCTACACCTTATTAACCGAGAGGTTTCTATTGAGTCTCGGTTGAAGGAACTACTGATCCTAATTACTTTGATAGGTCAAACGAAAATGGGAAAGAACTTGACTCGTGTTACTTGACATCAACTTGGAACATTCAATGAGAATAAAAACACACAAAAAATATAGATTTAAATATATTAAACATTTTATTTCTCAAAAAAAAAATTGAGAAGAAAATATTTTTTGAGTAATAAAATAATTGAGAAATACAATTAAACCAAACAAAATCAAATTACATTTTAAATACAATTTTCGTGTCCGTACTTTAACTTACTTTCTACTGCGCTGTTTCCATAATATTGTTTGTACTAAATAAATATAATTTCAAATATAAACAACACACAGAAATTAGAAATTCTGTGAATCAACCTTTTTCTTTATCGATAATTGCACAAAATATTGTTATTATGTTTTGACTCATATTAATGTAAAAAGGAAATTAAAAATGTCCAGGGCATACTAATAACTCTCCTTTTACCTATAGACAAACCGTTTTGTTTAAGCCCCTCTGTAATAACAAAATAAATAACCTCAGTGACCCTTTTACCTTTTGCGTAAAACGATCCCAAAACAATATAAATATATAAGTGTGTCCGTACAATGGCTTGGAGCAATAAAATATAACATATCAAAATAAGGTTCTGTGGTCTCTTCACTTTTGCTTTGCAATTACTAAGTTTCTATGAGAAAAGCTTAATTCTTTTTTTAAATTTAGTACATTATTAAGTTTCTTGAAAACAGTTGAAGAAATTCTTGACACATATTCTCATATGAGGTTTTTATTTATACGAATGTAGTGCATAGAAGGCGAAGTGTTTAGAAGTGGCAAACCTCCAGTGTCTTATACAAATTAAAATTCAAAAATATCTTTATTCATGGGCCTATTATATAGCATTTAATCGTCAAAAATTCACTAATAATTAACACTAGCGCCTAAGGCAAGTTCATCCGCAACAAATTAATTGTATCGCGGGGGACTTAACAAATATACAATTTAAAGGACACAAAGTACACCCAGACTCAGAACAACCGTTTGTGGATCAACAAAGAGTTGTCCTGTGTGGGAACCGAACCGACAACACTGGAGCAGGAGGCCGGTATCTAAACCACTCCGCCATCTGTTCAGTTTCTTATGACTAAAATGACATGAAAAAATGCTGCAAGCAAGATGACATACTAAGTGTCTAGTGTTGTGGGTTCGATTCTCACGCAGAACAACATAAGTTGTATGATCCACAAATGGTTGTTCTAAGTCTGTGGTGTCTCGGGTGTATTTTGTATCCTTTAAGCAATTGTATTATAAAGGCTCGTGTTTTATGACATTTAGGAATCATTAATCTATTTATTAATTTTTATGACATTTAGGAATCATAAGGTACGTAAATCATACCCTGCCTTTGAAAACCACTGAATATTATTCATCAGATAAATGTTTGTTTCATCTATGTAAAGCACAAGTCAAAATCAGGAAAAAAGGAGCCAAAAGGATACCATAAACTAAAATAAACGCAGTGTAGCATAAGCCGGTGCAGGCGACGGCAATTCCATTATGCAAATTTGTATGAAATTTACTCGGAACATGGAGCGCATAGCAGCTGAATTGATGAACAAATTTACATGCTAATTTGCTCTGATATACTAGATCGTCCTTTTGTGACATTAAGTCATGTTTACACTACAGCAAAAGAGAAACCAAACTAAGAGTAGAGATATATAAAATAAACCTAAAGAAAACCAGCACAGAGGTTGGTTCTGTGTGTGTACTAAGATGGCCAGGCGTGAGACAGCCCGGGGGTATGTGGTAGGTTTTTATGCACATTAATTCTATATTATTAATGAACTTCCACCGGATGACGCCTTATTGAATTTAATGTCTTAAATAATATTTATAAACCTATGCGTAGTGGTTTACGCGTACCTTTCTGTTCTGGCACCCTCCGACTCTGGTATCTCATTTTTCAATCTCATTTTTTACAATACATTATGTCCTACTATTATACATGGCTTCTATCTAAATAGAGAGGCTATATTCCACCATGCTCACAAGCCTTAGAGAAAATCTCATTGGCAACCTTCTACCGCTTAGCGGGCAGCTTTTTTTTATTGACGTTGGTGGCCGGTGAGCCACAGCCCACCCGATGGTAAATGGTAACCGTCGCTCATGGACTCAACTATACCTACATAGAGCATTGTCAAGCCGCTGCTCACCATTTCATTTCACAGATATGAAATGAAAGAATGATTTTTAGAGATTTTTTTACGAGTAGTAAGTTTAATTTTGCGATTAAAATTCATACTATTTGATGGCGCGATTTTTTAAACATTTTTGATCTATATTTTTTAGCATTTGATATGCTCCGCCACTTTTTAAAGTACAAATTATTTGTGAATAAGTAAAAAGACATTTTTTGTACGAGCGGGAATCGAACCCGCGTTTTTTCCAATCCGGGAAAGTGCGAGTAAGGAGATTGGGATGATAGAAAGATCTTTACGATAGCTCAGTGGCTTGAAGCACTTCCCCGGATTGGAAAAGACGCGGGTTCGATTCCCGCTCGTACAAAAAATGTCTTTTTCCTTATTCACAAATAATTTGTACTTTAAAAAGTGTCGGAGCATATCAAATGCTAAAAAATATAGATCAAAAATGTTTAAAAAATCGCGCCATCAAATAGTTTGAATTTTATTTGCAAAATTAAACTTACTACTCGTAAAAAAATCTCTTTTTCTTTATTCACAAATAATTTATACTTTAAAAAGTAGCGGAGCATGTCAATTGCTAAAAGAAATAGATCTAAAACGTTTACTACTCGTATATTGGTTTAATGCATTCCGATAGATGGCGTTGGTCGTAAAGACAAATGTGATAAGGAGATTGGGATGATCGAAAGATCTGTACGATAGCTCAGTGGCTAGAGCACTTCCCCGGATTGGAAAAGACGCGGGTTCGATTCCCGCTCGTACAAAAAATGTCTTTTTCCTTATTCACAAATAATTTGTACTTTAAAAAGTGGCGGAGCATGTCAAATGCTAAAAAATATAGATCAAAAATGTATATGTGAGATTTTAACCTATCACCATTAAGACGGTACACGAAGGTTTTTAGGCTGGGGATCGAACTAGATACCACTGTCCTTATAGTCCTTGGTTGTACCTCTGCACTAATGTTGTAGTTTTCTTTGTAAACTACAAATACTTTCTGATATATATGCTCTAGTGTTGCTGCAACGTGCATTGGTCATACGCGAATAATGAAGCGCTCTACATATTTTCTTAAGAGACGCAGCATTTTATGATATTTTTACTGCACTTATTCTACATATCATTTTGGTTATCACTATGGATCACATATGATTGAGAACATAATAAACTTTATTGGTATTTGACATAAATAACATATTATGTAATATATATTTCTTTGGTGATATGTAAACCATGATATTTATGTACATGCATCTCCTTAAGAATACAAATCGTGACAGAAATTAGGATATTAATAATGAAAATGGGGGTAATGAAAGTCGCAGATTAAATACCGAAATCGACTTCTGTATGTTAGGTACTACTTACATCACGCCATCTCCCTTGCGGGGCAGGGAACAGATTGCCAAAAGGCTCTATTCTTGCATACATCTCTCGCTTGCTAAACATTCATAATTGTCTTCATGCAGTCTCGCGTACTTTGGAGCCTCCTGACTCCACCTTCCTTCAGTACATGACCAATTTGGTCTAGTTAGGTCAGCCTCAGTCTCCCCCTGTACCATCTTTGTATATTCGTGGCTTATATTGTAGGTGTGATAATCGTATAAGTCTTCTACAAACATTTTTAATACAAATGAAATAAATATCGTGCAGTAAAACTGCGGGTTAAGCTTCTTTAAAATGTGGCTGCTTTTATGCACCTATTACCCGAGCTCAACCAAACTGCCCCTGTAGAACAGAATGGATTTTTGCTGGACATTTTGTAACATATTTTATTATTGTGATTTATGGAATTATATGTACCTTTTAATTATTTAAAAAAAACAAAGCATCATGCCTGTATTCCCCGAAGGGGTAGGCAGACATGAGTTTATTACACACCCACGATTCGCCAGCTATGTTTAAGTCCCACGTAATAGGGTGCGAGTCTATTGACGCCTACCGGGCACTCCGGGATGCTACTGAGAATTTTTGTTTTTCGGAAAAAGTTCAATAACATTGCCCAACCCGGGGTCGAACCTAAGACCTAATGATTAGCAGTCGCATATACTACCGCTACACTACCGAGGCAGTTTAATCAAATGTTTTGTTATAAATAAAAAGTGTAAAAGTATAATTTAATTCTTGTGAATATAATTTCTTTCACTACCTAAGGATCTTCAATATCAATACATTAATATATTCCTAACATATTATAGAAATGTCAATATTTAATTGGGTTTTTATGTAGACCCTGGACAAGTCTAACATCTGTTTGGGACATTAATTTGTAAGTGCGTTGAAGGTTGAAGTTTTATGTCTCTAACAGCTGGTCTGACGTTGTATGCTTTAAAGTAATATCTACTACATTACTTTAGGAAATAAACCCTCATGAACTAAAACATGTATAACTTTAGCATAAACTAGCCTTTGCCCGCGGCTTCGCCGCAGCCAAAGGCGGATAGTGCCGTAATCGCCACGCTTGGCAGGCGGGTTGGCGATCACAGTGGATGTTGTTAATACTCGAAGTAGTGCTGCTGCCCACTTACCCGTTATTCCCTCAGTCGGCTCTTACGACTCCCATGGGTGGAGAGGGGTGGGAAAATTCTAAAGCCGGCCCCACACGGCTTAATTATTCAGTAAGATCAATGTGGCGAAGATCGGCATGCTTTATTAAAATTTTCATTCGATGACAAATTTTGATAATTTCTTGAATATTTTTAGAAAGCGGCACCATATTATTTGATGAAATACTTAACTGACTACTGGAAAAAACTATTAAATTGACATAAAAGTCGTTACTTTTTTTTTATACAAAATGGGTGGCTAACAAGCATACGGCCCACCAGATGCTTACCATCGGTTACCGTAGGTTATAGACGCTAGCAACACCAGAGGTATCACTTGTGCGTCGCCATCTCTTGGGCCTCTGGCACTCTCACTCACCATATCAAACACAACGGTAGGCTTAACTACCGTTATTATACGCTGCTCTTTTTTTTGAGAAGGTGGTACTTCCCCTATCGAGCCGGCTCATTCGTGCTGGGACAAGTAAGGCTCTACCACTAGATTTGAATGGATTTCACATTGACTTGGAATTGCCTACTATCAAGCAGCATTTTGTCCGTGTAGTGACGGATTAAGAATACAAGTGTCACCACCCCATTCTTTCCCACGGGTGTCGTATGAGGCGACTAAGAGAAGTAAGCAATTATCATCCATTGCATGATTGGCGGTAGGGCTGGGTACCAAGTGGGAGTACTCACTTGGTATCGGGCCCGAGCGGGTTGGTACCACCATCTCCCGTGTGACCGGCCATGAAGCACATAGTTGCGTTTTGGCTGTAGCAGGAAATAGCCGTTTATTCTTTCATTTCATAACAGTGAAATGAAATGGTGAGCAGCGGCTTGACAATACTCTCGGTATAGTTGAATTCATGAGCGACGGTTACCATTTACCATCAGATGGGCCGTGGCTCGTCTGCCACTACATGCATTAAAAAAAAAACTATAGATAACGAGAAAAGGTGACAAAAAGAAACAAAACTACGTTTGTAAAGAATTATTTATTGTAATATTTGTTGTACTATTCTATATAAATAAGAATTATATAATGCCGTTGTATTCGTTAGGCTTTTATTATTTTATTTTTCAAAAAGCTACAGCCTGCACTATGGAATAATGCTTATACCGCGGGGGACTTGACAAACATACAATTTTACGGACACAAAGTACTCCCAGACTCAGGACAACCATTTGTGGGTCACACAAAGAGTTGTCCTGTGTGGGAATTGAACCCATAACACTCGGACAGGAGACCCGTATCTAAACCACGCCGTCAGCTGTGCAGCTCTAATTAAAGATAATGTACATAGATGATTTAAGCAAAAAACAAAATCTTTTAAAGAAAAATATATTGAATACTTTCTGTTGCTTTTAGAATAAAAAGCTTTATGATAAACAAAAAAGCAATATCTTAATATAATAACGGATGCAACTTCTAATACACCTAATACGACAAAGGATGAGAGGATAGGAACGATCCGCTTTATCAAATATAATTACTGCTTCACGTTTATAATGTGTACAGAGCTCTTGTATTAGATATTCCGGTCGAGATTAAAAAAAAAAAAAACTCTGTGCTCTCATCCATGTGAAGTAATCAATGGCTACAAAGCACTTAAGACTCTGGGTGACTTCGAACAATTATTTGTATTTTATTCGCGTGGTGACGTACTAATAATACAAGTGTCACCCCATTCTTTTCCGCGGGTGTCGTACGAGGCGACTAAGGGAAGTAAGCAATTATCACTCATTGAATTACTGGTGGTAGGGCTGGGTACCATGTCTGACACCATACGCAATAAAAAAAACAGAAATATTTATCGTGTGTCGTTGCATACAACCCATAATACTCGGCGTGGTATACCATGTAGCTAATGTTTTAATAATTTCGAATGCACTGAGCCCAAATCATTAAACTACAATCATTACACTATACACGAAATTCCAGATTTGAAAGATACCCGCCTAAATAGTTTTCGAGGTTTACGATGCAATATCAATTGGTTTGCTGCAGCTACACAAAACTATTTTTGTTAGAGGTTAACAACCACTATGATTGGTTTTCGGGGTTCTACCCCTATTGCAATAGAGGAGTGAGTTTCAACGAAACCAATAGGGAAAATATTGTCCACGAATTGAAATCTATGGTAATACAGTGTACCTATATACTTATAAGCATGCATTTCTAACAAGATTGATCATATATTTTAATTTTATTTATAATTTTGTAACAAATAATTCTTAATCTACCCTAGTTATATATAACAATTTCATTTAAAAAAAAATATTGCTTTGGGTGTTTTTCCTCTGTTACCGCGTACAACGGGGTGTGCGGTTAGGTACATAATACATTTTCCCGCCTTAACAAAAAAAAAAAGCGCGGGATAATTTACAAACATTTAATTGACAGACATATAAATCGATTTCTTTCTTTACTTTCATAAATGATTTTACATTTTTTGTGAAAAAGTAATCATATACTATTTTACGAATAAATCGAAATAAAATTACGTTTACGGAAACTATCGATCGCGTTTACTTGATTGTCCACGTTGCACGACCAATGGCTGATCCAATATCTGTCTACCCGTGATCATGAATGCTGTAAAGTATTCAAAATCCCTAGAAGTATAAAATCAAGTAAACATAGTTTTATTTCATAATGTGTAACATTCGCGTATAAATCAGAAAGTACTAAATAAACCGAAAATTATATATTAAAAAACGCGATGTTCTCTCTGCCTACCCTAGCAAGGGAAATGGCGTGATGATAAGTAAGTAAGTAAGAAACGTCTCGTGCCTATATTGAAGGTTTTAATACCTATGTATGCAAAATTTAACGATGATTGGTTAAGTAGTGACGGCGTGGAACCATAGCGAACCCGAAAGCAAACTCAGTTTTATATTTATAACATTAAGTTCCCATTATATTTATATTAGTATATTTTATCAAAATGAAAAGAAAGGAGGAATTCCATAGAAGCCCTTTTAAAAGGTTATTAATAACAAGATATTTTTATGCTACTACTCGTAAAATGATCCTCATTTTTTTTTGTCCCAAATTAAAGTAACCGACTTGAAGAATCTCTAATCAAAAGGCTACTTTAATTTAGGCAGAAATTAAAATGTAAGATATCCAATCTTATCTTATGAATTCTATTGTAATGGAGGCGTAGCTTTGTAAAAGATATCTCAACGCAAATATTAATAAAAATATATTTCATGAGACTTTATTTAGAGTTACTTCTTATTTTCAGAAGTAATTTAAACAGTACTGTTCATATTTGATTAATTAATTGCGTTTTTTAGCTGCTGATTAGTAAAGTTATGAAAAGAAAAAAAATAAAACATGGAGACCAACGAAAATATAGTGCTCATAAATGTTCGCAAAATCTAAACAAATTTAGAGTCTATTGCAGATTCCAGCTCTCACAAGGGTATTATATTATCTCAATCAACACTTCTGTACAAAAAGTAATGATATTCCATCAAAAACATAAATGTGAAATGAGAGCCAAGTTCAATATTATGATATATGCCTTGGTTGTTGACTTCAACGACAAAAGAAGTGAGAACTAAATGGGTGCTAAGTTCAATGGTCAGTCCTAAAATGTATTTATAACAACATAAAATCTCATCTTTTTATAACTTAGGATAAAATACTGAACCCTAAGGTTTGACTTGGCTAGTTCTCTTATACGAATTATTATTAAGTACCTACTAAAATAGTCATAGAAGATTCCTATGTTCGATGGCTAGTTTCTACCAGCAAGCCAAATTTTCGGCAGAATAAAATAAGAACTAACAGCTGTAGAACTTGCAAAGGCTATAATATAATATATGGGATTAGTATCAGTTCAACCAGAACCTGTCTATTCTCTTTCTTTATGACTTTACTTCACAGGAATATTCTAATATTATACTGGCTAGAAAGCTATGTTTATATCGAGTTTATGTTCGTCCGCAGTAGTACTCGTATAAGTATATTTTACTCTCAAGTCTTGTTCATTTTACTTGTTTGATATAACGTAGAAATAGAACGGAGCGCAGAAATATTCATATGAAAATATACTTCATCTGTCATCGTATGGTATATATTCACGGATTATAGCTCTAACATTGTGATTTGTTTTTATTTTATCATTTCACATGCTTAGCTATTTTACTACGAACAAATTCTTTTATACAAGATTGTCTGTCAGCAAGATTTGAACTTGCGTCTCATATCCGATCCGGAGATTTACACTTCAGAGCTTCAAATTCTACATCTGTATTATTACACTGTAAGACATAATCGCCTTATCATGTCGTACGATTCTTAATTATTGTGGTAGAAGTGGCTGAAACGTAGAAGTGGATTGGATGTGAGACGCAAATCAAAACTTGCTTATACAGAATTTATTTCTAGTAAATCTGTTTGTATTTATCACCATTATAAATAAAAATAAGTTTCCAGTGAGGTTATTATTTCATTCGCAAGGGATCTTTTGATAATTAAAATCATGTTAACAAGTATTTTCTTTTATAATTCTTCACTTTAGATAAAAAGACTTTCTATTAAATATAATTTAATTGTAAAATAAAAAACTGCCTCGGTGGTGCAGCGATAGTGTGAGCGACTGCTGATCATGAGGTCGCGGGTTCGATCCCCGGGTTAGGCAGTGTTATTGAGCTTTTTCGTAAACAGAAAAAATCTCAGTAGTAGCCTGGAGTTTGGAATTGTGCCCGGTAGACGGCAATAGGCTCGCCCCCTTTAACGTGGGACTCAAACATAGCTGGAGTGGGGTAAGCAGAGGTGTATTATGTATTACACATCGTGGGTGTGTAATACACCACTGCCTATTAACGAATACAGGCGTGATGCTATGTTTTTTTAAGAAAAATCCCGTCGGTATTGTTTTCTATTTGGGAATGAGACGTGACGGATAATTATTACTAAAAATCACCATTGCATTCCCACGCGATAGATCAAATTATCTTTAAGATAACAGTGAACATTTTCATTGCGAGAAGCAATACTTGCTCATCGCAATATAGATTACAGTGTACTGTAGCGAAAATAACACACAATTCTTCACACCAAGAAAAATAATAGGAAGCCAATAACTGCGCTACGATTAAGGCAGCCGCTACAAGCTGTAGAACCAGGCTATATTGAATTCTTATCCGAGGATCATTACGATGTCGGATGTGAGCTGCTAGCTCCTCCGGATATTACGTACCGATCGCCACGTCACGCAGATATAGAACAGTGTGTTACGAGTACGTGTCAATTGGTACGAGCCACAAGTTTTATTTTGTAGTTTATGGGACAATAATACGAATAATTACTGCGAGTTCTCTTTTTCCACTTTCACAAATAACTGCCTATGTGGTGCAGCGGCAGTGTGAGCGACTGTTGATCACGTGGTGGAGTATTGGGTTCGATCCCCTGGACGGTCAACTAAATTGAGTTTTTAAAAAAAATAAAAATTCAAATCTCAGTAACAGGCCGGAGTTTGGAAATGTGCCCGGCAGACGGCAATAGGCTAGCTAAGCGAACTGTGGGTGTGAATTACACCTCTGCCAACCTCTTCAGGGAAAACAGGCGTGATGCTATGCTATTTTTACAAATAATTTGTTCTTTAAAGTTGCTGAGCATGTCAAGTGCTATACAGAACAAAATATGAAAAGGAAATTGATGACTGCAGGATTCGAACATACGACTTTCTGAAAATCTAAATGTTCTTTTAACGAGGCGTCGTAACAAATGCACATAGTCCTCAATCTCTAAATTACTTACTGGCTCTGTTATAATTATAATGAAAGCAAAATCTGAATGTAATGCAAAAATATTTTTTTTTTACTCTATGCACATTAATATTTACATCCATCCATCTATCCATCCGGTATTCCCTCAGTCGGCTCTTACGACTCCCGTGGGTAGAGAGGCGTGGAACAATTCTAAAGCTGGCCCCACACGGCCATATTTACATAACATCTTTAAATTATATAGTTTCCTTGGTCTCTTTGTTCTATCTCCAAAATAGCTGGAACTGGAAGCTGGAATTTTTATTTATTTATCTTACTGACAACTATTATTATACCCTAATACAATAGTGTAGCTTACTATAATGTATATATTATGTTACTTACACATTTATATTACTACTAGCATTTGCCCGCGGCTCCGCCGCAGCCAAAAACTAGTTTTTATGTCATATCTCACGTTTCCGATACAGTAGCGGAACAAAAATGTATATCAGTTTTAAGTCTAACAAGAGCTACCAAATAAAAACAAGTTGCATCAAAATCTGTTCTGCAGATTCTGCGTGATGCACGAACGAATATACAGATAAAAATATAATATAGATATTACAAAGACTAAGTGAAGTGTAAGAATTATTTCATATCACATCCTATCCTATAACATAATAAAAATAGTGCTATCCTTGTGAATTCACTCTTACTGCAACAAAATAGGTGTAACTCATTAGCAACAAGGTTGAGGGTGCGGACTGCTCGTGCCAGGGGAGCTTCTTTTAGTAAGTTAGTGCGTGCCCTAGGCATCTGTAGTAATTCCGGCCGCCGGCGGCGATATACATATCGGTCGGGAATGTTAAGACTTAGTCTCTCAAGTATATCTGAATTGTTTAAGTTACCTGTTAATACCCTTACGATATACAAGGAGATAGCTAGCTCCCTCCTAACCCTAAGTTCGTTATACCCCACCATCCCCAATATAAACAATGTTGGATACATTAGGGGGTAAAATGGATATACTCCATAATACCTCATATATACCTAATATATTTATTTTGTACGCGCTCCAGCATGAGATTATATTTAATCTCATGTGGGCTCCAGATGACCGCATTTCATTCTGATGTACTTCTAACTAATGCATTATATAGTGTGATAATTTTGATATTTGTAAAATTTCGAACTGTACGAACTAGAAAACCTAAAGTCCTGTAAGCTTTTTTACAAATATTAGTTATATGGTTACGAAATGTTAAACCTGTGTTAAATTTTACGCCTAAATCACGTACTTCTGTAACCCGGATCAATGGTACTCCGTTTATCTTATATTGGTGCGAAATTGGTGTACGCGCTAGAGAAGGTTATTGTAGCACATTTTTCAGTGTTAAACTGTAACTGGTTGTCCTTACTCCAATTCACCACCCTATCTATATCCTTCTGTAGCTTATCACAGTCTTCCGGGCTTCTTATATTTAAGTATAGCTTTAAGTCGTCTGCAAAGAGTAAACACTTAGCGTCTTTAAGTACTTTAGGTAGGTCGTTGATCATAATAATAAACTCCAAAGGCCCGAGGTTACTGCCTTAGCTCACACCAGACTGGGTGGGATATGGCTTCGACAAGTAACCTACATACTCTTCATATCGATGCCTATCTTTCATGTAGCTCGCAAAAAAATATAGTAAATGTGGGGTGAAACCAACGCCTGCTAACTTACAAAGTAAAATGTCGTTATCGATTAGGTCGAAGGCTTTTTTGTAATCGAAATAAACGGCATCTATTTGCATTCCACTGTCCACCGTTGGGACTAAATCAGCCATATAACTGAGAAGGTTACTCGTTGTACTTCTAGCCGGCCGCAACCCGTGCTGAGCGTCGGATAGCTGTGCGTTGATTTGGTCTAATATGCGCTTGTGGATCGCGGACTCTAAAACCTTCGCTGGAGTCAACAGCACTGCCACAGGCCTATAGTCTTCAATATTCACTCCTATGCTTTTTTTTGGTACTGGAACAACCCGTGTTAATTTCCACCTCTCTGAGAAGACAGCTGATTTAAGACATAGGTTGTAGATATAAAGTAGCGGTTAAACTAGTAATGATTGGCAATCCTTAAATATGTAAGGTGGGATGCCGTCTGGCCCTGCGGATTTTTTTGGCTTTAACCGCTTAAGGGCGTATTGAGCATCATGTAATTGAAGTTGGTCTAAATGTATCCTGGCTGCTCCGTTTATGCCACCTGTATCCTTCACTGCCGCTGTTACATTCAGTTCGGCTCGTTTATTACTATAGACGGAATGCTCAACAATTCATTTTGAACACGATGTGGATATTGTTCACGTGCTAGTGCAATCATATTTTTTACTTTTATTCTAACCAGGGCAAACGCTTCATAATCAACCCTAGAGCCAGTCTTCTTGTATGTCTTATGAAGACCTGCCTTCAATTTTATTTCACGTATTATTTCAATAGTGTACCACTTGGGGTAACAGTACCTCGGTACACAACAGGTAACAGTATTTAGATATTTTTATATATATTTTTAGCATTTGACATGCTTAGCACTATACATTAAACACAAAGTGAAAAACACTTGAAAAACACTTTGTGTTTAATGTATAGTGCTAAGCATGTCAAATGCTAAAAATATATATAAAAATATCTAAATATTTAAAGGGTTTGCGTTATTATTAGGTAAAATCTTAATTGTAAAATTAAGTTTACCTGGTCGGTATAATGTATGAAAATACGTCCGACAGATGGCGCAGGCGTCACCCAAAGACGTTAAGTATGATGTGTTATCGAAATTAGCAGTCAGGAGCAAGTGTCAGGATGGCTGAATTGGTAAAAGCATCTGGACGGAATCCAGAAGATGCAGGTTCAAATCCTGCTCCTGACTGTTATTTTCGATTTCACATTTTTCACTTTGTGTTTAATGTATAGTGCTAAGCATGTCAAATGCTAAAAATATATATAAAAATATCTAAATATTTAAAGGGTTTGCGTTATTATTAGGTAAAATCTTAATTGTAAAATTAAGTTTACCTGGTCGGTATAATGTATGAAAATACGTCCGACAGATGGCGCAGGCGTCACCCAAAGACGTTAAGTATGATGTGTTATCGAAATTAGCAGTCAGGAGCAAGTGTCAGGATGGCTGAATTGGTAAAAGCATCTGGACGGAATCCAGAAGATGCAGGTTCAAATCCTGCTCCTGACTGTTATTTTCGATTTCACATTTTTCACTTTGTGTTTAAGGTAACAGTACTTCGCTTTTTTCTCGGAACACAGTAATCGATAATAGAATTAATAGTATCATAGTAATACTCTAAACTCATTTCCAAATCTAAGTGGTACATTGGAGTCCAGTCCACAGATGCAATTTGTGAATATAATAATGGGAAATTAGCTTTATTAAAGTTCCAACTTGAGTATGCCTCTTTGTCCTTGTCTGGTTTAGCCAAGCTAGTCAGCTGGTGCGGGCGACGGTCACGGAGTGTTACTGTCACCTCGAGGGGTGGATGGTGCGCGTCCACCGGCACTAGAGGAACACCCGCCGCGCCCTCGCAAACTCCTTCACCTCCCACCAATGTACTAAGCACTAAATCCAATTATCGATCGTTTTGATTACCTATAATGTTACTCTGAGTGAATCCACAATACGTGAGAAAGTATTCGTAATAATTTTTAATATTAGACGAGCTAGAATACAGGTTAAAATCTCCTACTACTAAAATTTCTTTATAATGGCTACAATACTCCTCTATGATTCTAAATAACAACAATAATTCATTTTCACTACTATTTGGTGGAATATAAACAACGCACAATACAAACAGGTACCTATTTTTAAGATAGATGGCAGAACTAACTATTTCGAATGTATGTGCATCGATATTTACGTGACACGATGCGCTCAGTCTACGCAATTCGAAAGGCGGTGTGGCTACGAGACATGTGCCTCCCTGTTTTCGCCTTTCATTGGGAAATAGCTGATATTTTAAAGAATATTATTATTTTAGAAAAATAATGGAATGCCAAAAAGAAACGGCAAAACGATTTTTCAACTCCTCTTGGGTGATGTCAAAGCTAAAGCTAGAAAATCGTCATTTAAAACTTTGCTATTCTGTTCAACACAAAATAATACTAGAATTGATATAAGCAAACAATTCAATATTCAGATCAGAGCCCTCAAGAAGGCTATGAATCTAAATCAAGAGAAACTTCTTCAAAGTTTATAGATATATCGAAAGCTACGTAGGTACATATAAATACATTTCGTTTTATGGACGTTCGCGATGTGTCTCCAGTGATATAATTATGCCATCTTGTATTATCTTCTATGGATAAATAGAGTTAATGGAGTGAAGCCTTCAATTGATTGATTCCTCTTTACATATTTGTCGAAGAGGTCATTAGTACGGGATTTTACGCGTATCGGGGAAGTCAATAGTATAGGATTTAATTTATATTGTGGAAAATATTGTACCTATATGGAACTTCAATTGATAAGGAAAATCAAGCTTGAATTAATTAGGTACAATAACAAAACTGAGAGTTATAATTCCGTTTCAGTGAAGCAATAGTCAGCTCGTCGGCCATGTCTGACTACGTGATTTTCTTCTTTAGATGCTAGCCTCCTTTACAGTGACCGGGAAAGACTATACCAAAACAAGAATATAAGTGGAAATAAATTTGCATTTTATCCCTGCATTACCTTTTTGAATTCCTGGACAGTGAGGTGTGCGGTTAGATAATATTTTCGCGCTATAAATAAAGTGTCCTGTTTTCTCCAGTTTCTAATCGAATAAACGATAACTGTGATCATTACTATGCATCTTTTTTTAAAACAGTGACACCTGTCCTGACAGATTGAACAGATTTTTTTCATAGACATGACATGCGGATTACAATGTAATATAATGGCATGATGTCATGGAGATGGTCTGATGATGAAGCTGGAAGGTGGCTATATGAATTCTATAACGAAATTTCGCAACTCCATCGGGTTCCGACTTGCCTAAACTACGTTAACAAGTGAGTACTTACGAGAGTTCGCCTTAGACCACTGTCAGGGTTCGATAATTAAATTATAAGTTGATTACAGGAATAATTAAAACTTAAAAAATAAATTAACCGTATAGAAGATACCTAAAAAGAACTAAGTATTTTTTAAAGAATTGAAAAAGCTTAAAGTAAATTATAATAGAAGTCTTTCTTTATCTATTTTGCTGTCAGATATAAAACGGTTTTATTATGATTTATTTAGAGCTTTATAGCTTGTTTAAAAACGTTTCGATATCGATAATTTATTACTTTAATACAACGCACACTATAAAATGGTACTTGAATTGCGTAGAATAACAAGTGTAACTGAGAGATAGCACACTCACACTCAGAACAACTATTTATGGGTTTCACGAACTTATGTGGAAATCAAATCTACAACATTGCGTAGGACAGGTCAGTATCTAAACTATTAAGCCAGGAGCCAAGAAGAGTTAATTGATTTATAGTCAGGTAAAAGTTCGTTGCTTGTATAGAAACGCCACCGTGTCAGTCCGTGTTCAGGACAGGAGTACGAAACCGAACTGCAGAGAGGTGTTAGACAGGGAGACGTTATGTCCCCGAAACTCTTCACCGCTGCTGGAAGATGTCTTCAAGCTCTTGAATTGGACCGGATTCGGCATCAACATCAATGGCGAATACATCACTCACCTTCGATATGCCGACGACATTGTAGTCATGGCAGAATTGCTAGAGGACCTTGGCACCATGCTCAATGATCTCAGCAGGGTTTCCCGACTAGTAGGTCTCAAAATGAACATGGACAAGACGAAAGTCATGTCTAATGTCCATGTCATTTCAGCACCGGTCCTAGTCGGGAGTGCGCTTCTCGAAGTTGTGGACCATTATGTCTACCTTGGACAAACAGTCCAGTTAGGTAGGCACAACTTCGAGAAAGAGGTCAATCGACAAATCCAACTCGGCTGGGCAGTGTTCGGGAAACTAAGGAAGATCTTCTTGTCCAATATTCCGCAGTGTCCGAAAACGAAGGTCTACGACCAGTGTGTGTTGCCAGTGATGACATACGGAACAGAGACTTGGTCTCTGATTGTTGGCCTCGTTTCAAGGCTCAAAGTCGCTCAGCGGGCTATGGAGCGGGCTATGCTTGGTATTTCCCTACGTGATCGAATCCGTAATACGGAGATCCGTAGGAGAACGAGAGTGACCGACATAGCCCGCAAGGCTGCCATGCTGAAGTGGCAATGGGCAGGCCACATCGCTCGATGAACCGACAACCGTTGGAGAAGAAAGGTTCTTGAGTGGCGACCACGTATCGGACGGCGCAGCGTAGGTGGACCGACAATCTGGTCAAAGCCGCGGGTAGCCATTGGATGCGGTCACCACAGGACCGCTCGTTGTGGCGTTCTCTTGGGGAGGCCTATGTCCAGCAGTGGACGTTGAAAGGCTGATGGATGGATGGATGGATGGAAAAGTTCGTAATATTCGTTAAACATTTTAATTGTTATATGTTGAAATCTACAAAGAGTAAGGCGTCACTTTTACAGAGATAATATTATAATATTTTTGGCTAAACTTGAATAGTAGGTTTCCGAAGTTACGCGATTATTATATTAGATAACCTTTAACGCTTAGTGAAAGTTTTAAATTTAAATTTAGAAGACAACACGAATAGAATTACCTGATTGTATCTGAGATTACCTTCATTAATTTAAGGATTTAACACGTATTTTGCTTTGGCATTGCGATTAAACCAAACTTTAAGATTCCATAATCTTGGGATTATAATATTATTTGCTTACAACACTTATCAAAATATTTAAGAGACGTAGAAGTTTTAGAATGGTCTTTAAAACAATTATTTTTGAGGGACCTTTCTGGTGTACGTAACGGCTGAAAAATAAATAATTTGACAAAGAATACGAGTATTCTGTGGAAGACATATTTTATTAGTAATTGAAACATATTGATGTATTTTTATTCTTTACAGTAGATACACTAGGCACCAATTTCTTTCTAAATATGTAAACTGCTATGTATACGTCACAATATGGATAGTACTCAGTACCGCTTATTTCTCAAGAAATCCCTTAGCTTTTAAGGGGTAGTATGTATTAATAATTCAATTTCACAAATGTATGTTAGTTTGTGTTCATAAGCCGAGGCCCTTAGTAGTTAATCCTTCGCCTGAGTGACCCGTCAAGGTTTGTCTATTTACATGACACCGTGGTTTGTGGTCGGCGTGTTTTCAGTGAACTGTTTATTCGAATCTACTTATACGACATTATGCTTATCTAATTAATTACAACTTGAGTAGAACATCCTTGATGACTGCTTAGTAACAAATTATAGAGAAGAGATATTTTTTCAACATCGGTCTACATTGAAATCTAGATGTGTTAATTCTTAGTGAAACTATAAAAATTATACTCTCTTTTTATGTTTTTTTTTCTGTTGCTTATGAGTGTTTGCGGTTGGTTACGCGGAAGTAGTACCGACTTGCTCGAGCCTGATAAACAGTGAGGACTCCCATTTGGTACCAAACTCTACCACCGGTAAGGCAATGGGTTATAATTGCTTACTTCTCTTAATCGCCTGGTACAACACCCGTGGGAAAAAATGGTGACACTTCTATTCTTAGTCCGTCACCACACGGACAAATCATACTTTCCGATATCAGTTAACTACATTATATACTTTTCTCCCAAGTTGTCTTTACGTGGTGTAACATCAGCGTGATACACTTACTTACATGAGAGGTCGCCAATATTCACCTCAAGCACTATTTATAAAATTTTATAGGTACCTAAAAAGAAAATAGTAAAATTGACTAAGCAAAAAAGTTATACAAAATTACTTTCATCAATCAAGTCTGAAACCTGCAGGCATCTCGCTAAACATGATACCATATTAATTTGACACTTACTGAATCCAAACTAATAGGAAAAAATATATAAGTATAATAAGAAAATAGATTGATGTTTTATAGCTTTTTTATATAAAGTACTGTGCCGCTGACCGTACTGCCCTCTAGAAACAAATTAACATTACTCACTTATTAGTAATCACAATTTACAGATCAAATGTTATGCACCAATCCTATATCCGCTAATTTGTACAATACCTTATGCTTCAGGTGATAAAGGGCTGGCTAAAATGGATTGAAAAGGCCGACATCCATATTTATTAAAACCCCGAAATGCGAATCCCTGTAAACCCTATTTTTTTCACACTCTAACAACATATGCTATACATCTTCTAATACACCGCAGTCAAAGCAGTTTGGAGATGAGACTTGAATATTTTATAACTAAAAACTTGAATGATTAACAGATGAAATCATCCAAGAATACATTTAATTTTCCTAGAACATTGACAGGTTTATTTATTCTACTAAGTATTCGACTAAGTTAGTTGATTCAGCTACCAATCGTCAAGTTCTTGTAATAAATTAAGTGCAAATTGTTTTGAAACTACGGAATATCTTGTGATCGGTACGAACAGTTCTGTTCAGCTTGATTGTTACCCTTTGAAATAAATAAATGAAGAGAAAACGGTATGATTGATGAAGCAAAATTGGATACGTTTTCGTAATGGCGAATTCAAAACGTAGAGCTTAATCAAAGTGAAATTGTATGGACAAATATTACTTCGGAATATATTTTAAGCGGAGCTAAAATATAAATATGTAAGTAAGTACTTTGAATGTAAAAAATATCGAATGGAAACCTCCTTGTTTTTTTCTGTACATAGATAATGGTGACCAGTTCATAATTATATGTTTGAAATTTGGTATAGATATATGGATGGATGGATGGTATTATGACCTGGATAACGTTTTTTTTTTGTTAAGGCGGGAAAAACGTTCTGAACCGCACACCCACTAAAGAAACCCGTCGTGTGCCGTCTCCGCCTTTATTGGCCGGCCACTGGAACTAAGTTACATTCCTTCGGTGGTGACCTGGATAACCTGGACACAGATTTTTTTTTGTTCAATTCTCGTAAGGAAAGTGCGATGAGCTTGAAGAGGATTGTACTAATAAATCTGTGTTAAATTATAATATTTTTTTTTACTACGTGGGTGGCAAACAAGCATACGGTCCATCTGATGTTAAGCGGTTACCGTAGCCTATAGATGCTAGCATTTAGCAACAACAAAAGCAATACTTGCGCGTCATCATTTCCAACGAAAGGGAAAAGAACGATAATAAGCGAATGATAGATAGATAGATATGGATAATTATTAGGACATTAAGGAGAGTATAGGAAGGATAATAAGGAGAGCATAGGGAAAATCTTTGGGCCTCTGGCATGCTCACTCACCATACGAAACACAACGGTAGGAGTACCTACCTACCGTTGTTTCACGGCGATCTTCTGTGAGCGGGTGGTACTTCCTCGATCAAGCCGGCCATTTATGCTGGGATAAGCAAGGCTACCACTACTCTACCACTAGAAGAATTTAATTACTGGTATGATAATATTCCGTCCATCCATCAGCCTTTCAACGTCCACTGCTGGACATAGGCCTCCCCAAGAGAACGCCACAACGAGCGGTCTCGTGATGGGGGATAATGCCGTAATCACCCCACTCCCACGGTGTTCCCTCAGTCAACTCTTACGACTCCCGTGGGTAGAGAGGGTTGGGACAATTCTGAAGCCGGCCCCACACGGCAAATGCATGATAATATTAGTAATCCTATATTTTACAAGGTACAAGGATTTGGTTCTTACCACGAGCAAATTACTTAAATTATGTTTTCGGGATGAACAAACACGCATGGATGAAAGGGTAGTTTGTAAGTCTTCCATATCACATTTACTTCATCGTGTGTTGTTTTCCTTGTGCCTTGACGGCAAAATTCTTATTAATATAATAAATGTGAAAGTTAGATTGATTTTTTGTTATTTCTTGACGCCGTAACTATTATACCGATTCATCATGAAACGATTATCGATTAATTAACCTAAAAAAACCAATAAAGCCGTAACTAATGAGTTAAGGCGTGAATATTCTAATCCAAAGAATGGGTATCCCCGAAATATGGAGCGTTCCTGTGAGATGGTTGTTTTTGTATAGAGATTATTTATGTCAGATAACGCCGTGATGTGACGTAATATCATTGCAGGTTCGTGCAATTATGTAATGAATGAGACTGATGGTTTGAGAACTTGGTGAAATCAAGTTTATTCTAGTACGGTAAATTATTTAAATCAAATGCATCTTTCTGTTATACTCCTTAAAAATTGCTACTACTCCGATTTTGCAAGGGTGGTAGGTATTTACTAATGGAAAAATATCTAGAAAGCCTACTCTGTTGTATCCACAAAAATTGTTTTTTTTTTCGCGAATTGTTTCAATAGCATTAAATCTCTTTACATGTTATGGTTATCTTTTTCTTTCTCCTACTTACATATCATAAGACATTAAAACCCAGTGTCTGTACATTGAATGCATCAAAAATGAAGAGGAAACTCTAAAAAGTTATGGAACACATAACATACATAGCCTTTTAATTTTTCATCTGTTTTGATTTTTTTGTAACTTCTTAGAATAATAAAACTTAGAATAATAACGCTCCTCTGAAGTTATTGACGGGCCTCGTGGCGTAGTCGGTAGTGTAACTGACTTCCGTGCACGAGGTCGTGGGTTCGAATCCCACTCAGGACAATTATTTGTGTGATGAACACAGATATTTGTACGGCGTCTGGGTGTTGTCTATCTATTATATGTATATATTTACAAAAAAAGTAGTATATGTATTATATCCGTAATCTGGTACCCATAGCACAGGCATTAGGCTCAGTTTGGGACCAGAGGACGTTGTGTGAAAAATGTCCGTGAATATTTATTTATTTTTATTAAATGTATTCTTAACTGGTAAATAAAGCATGACTTACAGCAGAATATATGATATATATAGTTACATTTAAATTAGATGTCAGATAAATGTGATCTAGTTATTTATAGATCCTTGATAATAGTATAAATGCTAATGTAAGTTTGTTTGATTATTTGCTTGTTACGCCGTTACTATTAAATATGTATACATAGTCTGAAGACTAGAAAAGGACATAGGCTATCTTTTGTTTCCAAAAAATGAAAGGTCTCTGTGGTATAACTATTTTTATATCTAGACTAGCTGGCCCGGCAAACGTTGTTTTGCCATATAAATTATTTCTAGAAATATTTAGGGAATATCTAGCGTAGAAAAAAATATCTTAAATGAATTAAAATAAAGATTTTGGTCGAAAAAATGAATAAAAATTTTTGGGGTGGAGCACCATTATCTCTTAGATGAAAAATAGTTTACGTCCTATTCTCAGACCAACTGAATATACACACAAAATTTCATAAGAATCGGTCAAGCCGTTTCGGAGGGGGATGGCGACAAACACTGTGACACGAGAATTTTATATGTTAAATAACTAATGTGTCGTAGAGTGACGTATTTATATTTAGAAGTCCATGCGGACGAAATTGTCGGGCAGGATATATTATTAAGATAAAATTAAAGTCCACGATGCCAAAGTCGGTATTCTGGCGCATACCTATGGTAAGACTGGATCTGAGTCAAGAGTCCTACATACCGTACTGTATATCTAAGCGATGCGTAAATGCATTTCGACAGCGTTACCCAAAAATTATAAATGAAATTTCTTCATCAACAAAATAATATTAATGTTATTCATGTCGAGACACATTTAATTGTAGTTTTTTTTTTATTATTGCATGTAGTGGCAGACGAGCCACGGCCCATCTGTTGGTAAATGGTAACCGTCGCTCATGGACTCAACTATACCGAGAGTATTGTCAATCCGCTGCTCACCATTTCGTTTCACCGATATGAAATAAAAGAATAAACGGCTATCTCCTGCTACAACCAAAACGCAACGATGTGCTTCATGGCCGCTCACACGGGAGATGGTGGTACCAACCCACCCGGGCCCGATGCCAAATGAGTAGTCCCACTTGGTACCCAGCCCTACCACCAGTCGTGCAATGGATGATAATTGCTTACTTCCCTTAGTCACCTCATACGACACCTGTGGGAAAGAATGGGGTGGTGAAACTTGTATTCTTAGTCCGTCACCACGCGGAAAAACAGATATAGTAGAACAACAGATAAATTAGTAAAAAACTATTTAAAATTCAGCAAACGTTAGTACAGATATGAAGATAAGAGTATGTAATAAAGTATGGTCACGTTCTTCCAAACTACGCATAGGACTAATATTTAAATTATGACGATAGTTGGAAACAATGGCTGAAGTTTCATTTAATTTATAGGGGTTGAATAGCTAACATACGTCGTTTATTTTGAATGGAGACATGAATGCCGTCCCATCAGACTATAAGAGCGAACAGAGAGTGCACTTCTTTGTGCACATATTCGTGCACTATATATCCTTTTTTTTTTAGGCGGAAAAATTTGTACCTAACCGCACACCCCGTCGCTCGGGCAACGAACAGGGTAGTGTGGGGCCCTCTACCACTAAATAAACCCGCCTCTCTCCACCTATATTGGCGGGCCACTGGAACCATGTTACATTACTTCAGTGGTACTATATAATATATCCCACGCAGTTGGCTAGTGTCAAATTTTTTTTTTTTATTTAAAACTTCATATTACTTACACATGTTATCTTAGAAGTATTTATGCTGCCAAACTGTACAACAGATGTCGGCAGCGTGTTGTTAATTAAATATAATGCATGTTTACCAAAACTTAGGAAAAAGTTCTCTTACTAATTATTTATATGACCAATAGAAAAAAAGTAATACATGCAAATATAAAAACCAAAACATAGCATTACGCCTGCATCCCCGAAGAGGTAGGCAGAGGTGTATTACACACCCACGGTTCGCCAACTATTTTAAAGTCCCACGTAATAGGTGGCGAGTCTATTGCCGTCTACCGGGCACATTTCCAAACTCTGGGATGCTACTATCAATTTTTGTTTTTACGAAATAGCTCAATAGCACCGCCTGACCCGGGGATCGAACCCCAGAACTTCATGATCAGTAGTTGCTCACACTACCACTGCACCACCGAGGCAGTTAAGGTTAAGGCAAATATGTACAAATATATACCTAATTCATGCATATACATCTAATAAGTATATGTATAATATTAATCAATAAATTATATGAAAAACTTATCTAAATTTTATTTAGTCTACATAATATTACACTTCTTTAAATTGCTTTTTTAATTTACTTTTTAGATAAAGAGAAAACAAATTGTAAGTGGCACACATTAGTTGATTAAACAATGCTGAAATAAGCCAGCGTCTTGATCTCTGACCGTAAAAGTTAGGATCTCTAGGCACCACAAGTAAATCCTTGTGACACATGCGAGTTGAGCGACCAAATGAATTTTTCTTTTTAAAATCATCATTGTTATAGTTTTGTAATAAAAGTATTAATTAAACTTTTAATTCTATTGGTACTTACAATTTTACATGATTGATTATTTGCAATATATTTGTTGTTAACTAAATATCTTAATAACCTTGTTTGAAGTGAACTTTATTTTATTAGTATATATGCGAGAAGCATGTGTCCATCTCACGATACTATTAAAATCATGTTGCATGCCATAAAAATGTATTTAATAAATATTTTATTCAAGTGAGTTTAATATTCTAATTAATATTTTAGAATGTAAAAGTATCTGTGTTATCACAACGATTACTGTATACATACAAGTAATACCTAGTACCTGCACGAAAATTTGTACCTATTTAACTCGCTATATCCTGCTATGAACCACACATAGTTTTCAAAACTACTATCGCTCCAAAAGGCGTAGTACAGCTAGCATATTTGAAGTTGTATCATATACCTACTCATAAATAATATTACAAACTTACAATTGACAGACATATAGTCAAACCAGACTCATAACAAAAAAAAATAAGCTTTGTGGGGTCGAACACACAATATCCGGCATGGGGTCAGTATGTAATCAACTATGTAGGTGCTGTGACCCTTCAATGCAGATACATGACGGTGTCATGTCGTTGTCATTATTGCAAATGAGCCGGTTTTACAGGCAAGGTGTTTTACATTAATAATTACAACTCAGGATCCCGACATAGAGTAGCGAGATATACCAGTTATTTAATTTTAATCAAGAGCTATTAAACAAAAAACCTACATCAAAATATTTTTACGTGGTATGCGAACAAATAAACAGACAGAAATTTAAAAAAAATCTTTTGCGTTCAGATACGCCTAAATGGATTAATATGGTCGTATATTTCTCAAATGTATTACATGTACATAACGTTATACGTATTATTATGATAGCGTGAATTGATTTACATGGGCTTTTTAAACTTTCGCGTTTTATATTCATTATAACACATTTAACGGGTACTATATTTTGACTAACAAGTAAGTTAGTCAAAATAATAGTATTTTGATAAGTTTAAGGCGCGAATAGGCCCGTTGAATGTGTTAGGTATAATTGATTTACATGATTGCTTAAAAACCCTTACCGCCTTATTACAAAACATAGTCTAACTCCTATACCAGGTCTATATCATCTTTAGACCACGGTTTAACAAAATTCTTATTACAAAATCAGTTTTAAGCGTTAAACCATGTACTAATAAACTACCGGGAAACCTAGTTTAAGTAGTTTAGGCTGGTCTAAGTCTAAATGTCAAAGTAATGTCAAAGAATAAAAAATCCAATGGTGGACACTAAAGACACATAGATAAGAATCAGCTAGCAATCTCAAGACATTAAAATTTATATTTTATATAATGAGTGAATTTGTATTAAGATAAATAAAATTTTACATCTATTTTTCTTGTCTAATCAATTAATTCTATCTATCTAGTTAATATAACGGTAAAGCATTGTATTGTGGCAGTCGAATCATGCTCGAATGGGTACCTATACCTGAAAATCAGTGCTGCAGCAGCCAAAATTAAATGTTGTATCCTGAGGATTTAAGTAAGTAATAATAATTCACTATGAAATAATAGCATGGTCCAGTGCATTCCAGAGGTCTACTTCAATTTGCGTACCATATATAACTTCTACTAACTAGAGAACTGAGACATTTATTAATAGGTAGGTACTAGGTACTACGAAAATACAAACATACACAGAAGTAATTCCGAACATAAAAAAAGCTGAAAAGTTAACTAAATTATGTTGCGATGAAATAGTTTTGTTTGTTTATTGTTCAAGGTTTCAGAAATTAGTGTTTTATTGTCATTATGACATATCCTTTTTTTTTTTTAGTTAGGCAAAATGTACCTACCGCACACCCCGCTGCCCGGGGAGACAGCGGGGTAGTGTGGGGCTCGCACCCACTAAAAACCCACCGTGCACCGCCACCCGCCCATACTCGGTGGACCACTGGTAACGAGTATATTCACTTCAGTGATCCGCGCGGCGGCTAGCCCTATTGGGCTTCCTCTCTGAGCGACGTCCCCACGCACCTGGGGCGTCACACCTTCGCAGTAGGCTCTACGCGGGCGGAGGACAATCCCCGGTCCAACCGCCCGCAGCCTCGGCTAGGGCGGCATTAGGCGCAGATATTCGCGCCCACGCCGCACCACGCGCCGGCGGCGAGTTGGGCCAGAGGAGAGATCAGCCTCCCTGGCCACCACCTCCTTCCGCAAGATGACATTCTCGCAGAAGTTGGCGACCGCGGTCCAGTACCTATCACTGCCGACCATCGATCGAACGACAGGCGGCAGCGACAGGTCCTCTCCGATGACAGCAGCGAGATCCTGGCGCTGCTCAGCCCAGGCCGGGCACGACTCGAGCGTGTGCTGCGCCGAGTCCTCGTTGCAGTCGCAGTTGTGGTAGCAGGGAGTCTCCTCCCTCCTAGCGACTGTGTACAGGTACTTGCCGAAGCAACCATGCCCCGACAGCACCTGCACCAGCCGGAAGGTGAGGACCCCATGCCGCCGAGCCACCCATTCCTCTAAAATCGGCTGGAGCGCCCCTACGGTCCGATGACCGGCCCGAGGCGTTTCCAGCCGAACCTTCCAACGGGCGATAATGGCGCAGCGAGCGTCGCTTCGCCATGCGCGGATTTGACTAGGCGGGAGGCAAGCGCCTCCCGTACGCGCTGCTGACGCCCGCCGATAAACTTCGGCAAGCACCTCCGCCTCCAGGTCCCACGGGGGGGTCCCGGCCAATGCGCATGCGGCCTCGCACGACGCCGTGCGGTAGCCACGGATCGCTCTGACCGCCACGACTCTCTGCGGTCTCCACAGAAGAGCCCTATTGCGGGCGGTCAGAGACTCCGCCCACACGGGTGCGCCGTAAAGCGCCATCGACCGGACAACCCCTGCGTACACCTGTCGGCACGCGATGCTGGGTCCGCCCAGGTTCGGTAAAAGACGCCCAAGGGCGGACGCCGTGCCGACGAGTCTCGGTGCGAGCTGGCAGAAGTGCTCGTCGAAATGCCACCGCCCGTCGAGGACCAGGTTCAGATATTTTATGTGGGCCTGGATGCTGACCCATACACCATTTACTGTAATCGAGGCGCCAGCGGGCGGTCCGCGCTGAGGCCCGTGAAATAGCAGAGCCTCTGACTTGTTGAGGGCCACCCTAAGCCGCAGCGCTTCGATACGTCTGACCACCTCCGCGGTACCCGAGGTGGCCAGCTGCGCCGCCTCCTCAAAGATCCCTCCCTGGGCCGTGACAAGGTTATCATCGGCGTAACAAATTACGCCCAGCCCAGGTGGAAGCCGGCCACGTAGGACCCAGTCGTACCCGATGTCCCACAGGAGCGGCCCCAGGACGGGCCCCTGTGGGAAACCGCACGACATGGCCCTCCTCACAGCGTCCCCTTCCCGGCTTACGAAGAGGACGCTGCGGCCCGCAATAGGGCTCTTCTGTGGCGGCTAACGACACCGCCAACAGCACCCCTCGCTGAGCGACGGCCTCCGTGGCCGCGGCCTTCAGCCGCAGAATGGCGTCGACCGTCGAACGCCCCGAACGAAAACCGAACTGAGCGTACGACTGGTCGGGGCCCACCTCCACAAGATGCCGGACGATACGGGCAACGATAATCCTCTCGAGTAGCTTACCCGCATCGTCCAACAGCACGATGGGACTAAAGGCCGCGACCGAATCCGGGGGCCGTCCCGGTTTTGACAGGAGCACGAGCTTCCCCTCCTTCCAGCAGTCAGGAAACTTTCCGGACGCCAGGCTCGCGTCAAACAGTCTCCTGAGGCGGGGCTCCAGATGGTCCAGGACCAGGGCCAGAACTCGGGCGGGAACCCCATCCGGCCCGGGGGCGGTGTTCTTCCGCATGCGTGACATCGCCGCCCCCATTTCCGTTTCAGAGACGGATTGCACACTCTCCTCGTCGGCCTCCCGGTCGTCCTCTGGCGGAGCCATGGCCGGGGGCTTGTGCGTCGTCCACCGTGGGAAAAGACCCTCGACCACCTCGGTGAGGAAGCTCGGCTGGAGCGTCTTCGTAAGGGGGGAACCCCGAGTGCGGAGCTTGTTTAGCGCCGCACGGTACGGACGTCCCCAGGGATCACGGTCGAGACCCTCCAGCATCTCCTGCCGCTTCATCTCTTTGGCGCGACAGATGGCCAGCTTAAACTAGGCGCGCGCGTTGCGATACGCCTCGTATAGCCGGCCCTCCCGCTCTGGATCGCGGTTCATCCGTCGGCTGCGGGTGTAGGACCTCCGGGCACGGATGCAAGCCGCACGGAGGCCCGCCAGCTCGCGGGACCACCAGTAGATCCCCTTTCTTTGGGGTGGACGCCGCACGCGGGGCATGACCGCGTCACAGATTTGCGACACTGCCTCGCCCCAACGGCAAGCCTCAGCGTCCACGTCCTCAGTAGGGGGGGATGGAGACAGCCACGATGATACGATGGCCGTCTCCACCAGCAGATCCCGGTCCAGCTTTCCCACAGCCCACCATGGGAAAGCGGGAGCTCTGTCCACCACGTGACCCCTACTGGGGCCCCGGAGGGACCGGGAGACCTCTATCCGGATATACCGGTGATTGGACAGGGTCTCAACCTCCTCCAGGACACACCAGTCCCTTACCCGTGCGGCAACGGCGGAGCTAGCGAACGAAAGGTCCACTATCGACCCGCCCCACCGCCGCGTTTAGTAAACAGAGGTCCACCGCTACCGCCCATTCTTCGACCGTCGCTCCACGGGCGTCCGTCCTGGAGGATCCCCACGCCGTGGATTTAGCGTTAAAGTCCCCCAGCACCAGGACGTGGCTAGGTGCTAGTCGCCGTATCAAGGTCTCCAGGTTGTAAAGGAAGACCTCGAAGGCAGCCAGACTCCGATTGGGGGAGAAGTAGATGCCATAGAGCGTGACGCCCCCCCAATCGGCCGCGACATATCCTGTGCTCTTGTCCCTGACCGACAAGGGCGGGGAATAAGGCGCCGTAGATCCGACTACCACCATGGAGCCATCGCGGCTGCCTGCCCAATTAGGACTGTCAGAAATGCGATAGGGCTCCGCTGCTACGGCAACACCGATCGACCGCTCCGCCATGGACTGCAGGAAGAGGTCCTGCGCGGCGGCGCACGGCGTTGCATTTGCGACAGGGCATTGCACCCATACGGCACCTACACCACCTGGGCCGGGGCGAATGGTGCCCACCCGGACGGTGTTCGTAGAGGATCCGGTTTCCCGCGTAATAGCTTCCCGGATGTCTTCCACCGTCACGGAGTCGTCCAGTCCGGAAATACGCAATTCCGCGCACTTCACGGGCCTGACGACCCGGACTCCATTCTCCCCAGCGAACAGACCCCTCAATCGTTCGGCCACGAGGTCGGCCGTTTTGGAGCCCTCCGCCTCGGGGAACTCTAAAATGCTAGCCTCCGTTCGGGCTTGGCGGGTTCAGGCAGCGATACCTCCAACAATGTCGGAGACGTTGACCTCCCGCCGGGCTCGCCTTAGGACCGCCTCATAACTGAGGCCCTTCTCTTGTGCCTCCGGCAGCAGGGTGACTACCACCGCTGCTGTCTTTGGCATTGTGACTGCGCGGCTTTCGTGACCTCCGTCTCTTTTTTCGGGCGTCAGACTCACCTCCAGGTACAGCAGGCACCACATTTTGAGCAGTGTCAGTCCTCCGCTTCTTACCCCGAGACTTTTTCCCAACGCCAGCAGTCTGCCAGCCCTCCTCAGAAGGCACATCAGTGCGGGTGGCAAGAGGTGGGATCGTATCTCGGGGTGCTTGGGTTCGCGAAGGCCCAGCAACATGTTGCAAAGCCGGGAATTCCTCCCGGCCCCCAGACTTCTGCGGCTGGGCCCTGGGTGGCTTAGGCTTGGAGGGCTGCCCAGCTTTGGCGCCCTTTTCAGGGTTTGGGGCACGCCCTGGTAGCGACGTCACCACAGCCGCGGAGAAAGAGGCCACACGACCACCCTGGCAGGGCAGTGGCGTTGGCTCTGAAGATGGCACGGCCCTCCTCTTGTCCTCGGCTAGTGGCGGACGAACACGTGGTTCAGGCGGGAGCCTGGCATCAAGAGCACTGATCCGCGGGTTGAAGACCGCTGCGACGCGGTCTGTAACCTGGCGGACCAGCTCCTCCGATAGTTCGGCTGGTGTTGCGGAAGCACAGGGAGCAGCGGCCCTCGGGACGGCCTCAGGGAGTCCTAGTTCCGCTCGCAAACAGGCCATCTCGAGGCACATTTCCTCAACTGTGGCCTCGAGGCACTGATTCCGCGCCCCGAGTTCACCTACCTCTACCCCGAGGCGCTCATTTTGCGCCACCAGCCGTGCTACCACGTCAGACAGCTCCGTGGCAGCATTCTTCAGGCATCTTACGAAGGTGCCCTTCAGAAAAAGCTCAATAACATTGCCCGACCCGGGGATCAAACCCGAGATCTCATGATCAGCAGTCCCTCACACCACCGCTGCATCGCAGAGGCTGTTAAGACATAAGAGAGGAGATAAGCCATAAAAAACAAACAGTCAGACAAACAAAAACTTTGAAAATTGGTAACGTATATACTTTTATACGCTTTGAGTAAAAAAGCTATTATTTTACATCACTACCAGACAAGCAGACATTTCAAAGTTATTTATTTGTATAGATAAAAGTATGATAAAAGTTGTAAGCATTTAAGCTTTTTTGGTGTAGTACTCTTTAAATTAATGATTTTAGAAAATTATACTGAAATCACAAAACAGTGCATATATGCTAAATGATAAAGCATCACCATTTTTCACTTTATAACTGTAGTTTTGTGATATAGCGCTGTAGATGCTTGTTAGTCGAAACAAAAACCGTACGCGGTTGTTACTTTTTTGTCGTTTTGTAATTTATACCAATCAGGAGTTCCCGTATAACGTGTTCATTTCTAGATAAAAACGTTAACAATACAGCCGGAAAACTAATCATTACGTCATTATGAATACCTTCCTATAATGCTTCTATGGAGACGAAGTATATAAAATTCTTTTATTAACGAGCTCAACAATTAATAATGTACATGCAGCTGCCATGTTATATCGTTAAACAACCGAATTTAATTATGTAACGACAAATTACAATTAATTTAATATGCAAATAGGCACAATTATTGCGGTAAATGCCTTTACAGTGGGTAACTATGTAACTGTATCGTTAAAGCATGGTACATGAGTCAACCAATCTTACAAGCTATAACAACTTAAATCAATCTGTCTATTGTAGTTTATTGGACGTCACAAAATCACGAACAGGACCTCTCGTGTCGATTAAAATACTATGTAGGTATCTACATATAGAAAGTACGATTGCAATCTTGTATGTATCGTGATCAGATCTCTTCCCTTGGTTAACAAAGAATATTTTTTTGGCTAATATATCGTAAGAAATTATAAAAAATACATCAGGCTAGGACTCTTAAACATTGAACAAAAAAGAGCACAACTTAAAAAAATCTGGTAATTAGTTAAAAAATAGATATTATATATGCCGAAATACTCTATACATGGGTTCAGTACTCGATTCTGAACCCTCAGGTAGTGGGAATTTGCGTTGGTCTTTTCATAAAAATTGCGATTAGTTTTTTTAATTAAATACGAGATAAAATCGTTATATTGTTCTATCTAAATTTGATTTAAGGAAATAAACTCATTAATCACCGATTTACTTCAAAAACTACAACGAATTGAAACCTTCCTCAACCTTCTTTTAATGATTCGATGCTGGCTAAAAATGGCTAACGTCGTATCCCGTCGTTGTTGACGAAAATGATATAGGGCATATTATTACAGTTATTGGGTGACATCTTCGATCGGAGTTATCAGTATGATGTTATTTACACCCGGTATAATTCAGGACACATACCATCGGAAAAGCTATGAATTTAAATGAAGAGGAACTTCATCGAAGTTTCGTAAAGTCATCTCACACGGGGCTGCAGACGTTTCCAAGCTTATTTTCATACGCTACCCCGTAAAGCTACAGTCGGCAGGTCAAGTTTAGTATATTGTTTTGTTGCATACCCGATAGTTCTATAACTTCCAAAAACGCCTTAAAAATTCAAAACGTATCAAATATAACGTGAAACCACAACGTTAAAAATAGTTAAAATATAAAATGAAACATCACCACATTTTTCATCCCAGTACAGTCCCACTATTGGTCAAGAGTCTCCTCTTAAAGTGAGAGGGATTGCAGGCCATAGTCCATCACGCCCGCCCAGTGCGGGTTAACAGGCTTCACAAGCTGTAAAGAAAATGTCTCAGTCATAGAGGTTGCCTGAAGTTTTCCTTCAACGAGCTGTGAATTGGAAACACATAGCAATTTCTCAAAATCTCGAAAAATCATAAGCTTGTCAGGACAGGGAATCGAAATCAATGCCACTGTCTTTGCAGTTCTTGGTTTTACCCCTAGGCTATCACTGCGGCATATTACCGCATGATTGCATTAAATATTACGGTTACCCGTAATCATTATTCTCCTGCCCTCGTCCTCATCGGATCTAAAGAGCCGAAGCAGTCATGAGTTATTTATAATATCCTCAAGGGGAACAAGCTTGCAAGTGTTCTGACTAAGTTCTCGTCTTTGTATGCCTGGAACTTAAGGATCTTTAATGAATGTAATTAAACACTAGGAGTTATGGGGTAAAATTAGCCGGTTGGTGTAGAGCTCTAAACTCTCAAAGTTCATGCGTACGATATGACAGAGTAATAATATATCATTTAGATACAACAACGAAACTTGATATGATTACTAAGGTCAATATCGCATTACTATTCTTTCCAGCCGATGGTTGCCTGTAATACACTCTTGTAGTAAAAGGAAAGAAAAGTACCCGATGTCACTTAGTCAATTTAGGTAGATGATGATCCCAAGCTATTGTTAGCAAGTCTAGTAAATAATGATAGAGTAGGCTAAATAGGTGTGTACCTATGGTGTCTCCTTTACGTACTTAGTGTTTAGTTAATTGTATGAAGTAATCGTAAGCCAACTTCGATCAACAATGCAATATCTTCGCGTCGGCCAAAAAAACAGTCTCGGTAAATAACAACGCACTTGAGAAGTGAGCTTTTATTTTGTTTAGTTGGAAAAGGACTTTGTTACTTTTTAAGCATGATTTCAGAGTTAATGTTATTTGTCTTTTCACTTTTAAGTGGCAGTAGTACCTAAATTATTGCTTTGCTCATTTTTTGTGACGAATGATCGTAAATGTAAGATATTTTAAAGATTTGTCACTTTATTACTAAGTGCTATGATATATGATCAAACGAACTTCCCTGACGTGAAGTTCGATCATTATTGTTTGAGTCGCTTCATTTGAAGATATGATTAATACAAAGGTAGTGTCCTTCATCCTACAAGGCAATACACGCACAATATTTTAGAGATACTTTATTGTCTTAAAACGGTTTTCCGGTCGGCCATCGTCGGTCCGCCATCGTGGTCTTAGTTCATTTTTTTTGGAGAAGTGTACTAGGTACATAAAAATACTTCTATAAATAGGGGTAGATACGGCAGTCCCAAGGGAGGGAGGGAATTCATATCTTCAAATGAAGCGACTCAAACAATAATGATCGAACTTCACGTCAGGGAAGTTCGTTTGATCATATATTGTTATTCGTCGCTTCATTTTTCGATATGATTAATACAAAGGTAGATGTTAAGAGATTAAAGTATTTTTTGTGTTAATTGAACGACAGTAAAACAATTATCATATTGGAATTTGTCATGATTTTATTAAACAAAACTTAAACCTATTCCTTATGATAACAAAAGTATACTCTTTTCCGTAATTATTAATACTTATTACATACAATCATCATCTGACAGATAAATTTAATACGTCTTATTTTCATTTCGGAAAGAAAACCGAGTGGGCAAAAGTCCCTTCATCGGTTACGGTTCTATTATAGAATTGGCAAAAGGCGTTGGAAGAATTCGTCCAGCCGGCGGTTTTGCGGATCGTTTCGATGTTAACGCCAGCGGCGCTGGCGGCGGAGGTGGACGCGTGTCGCGTGCTGTGCGCGCTGAACACGCCTATGTCTACGCCGCTTTCTGACAGAACTTGTTTGATCCACCTACTGATGGTCTGTGTTGTGGCAACCCTGTGTGGCTTTCGGAACGTCAGCAAGAGAGTATCAGTGTTCTCTGCAGTTCGTATATTTTTAGTCCTAGAAATATAGTCTGATAGAGTTGTAGCTGGACAGATAATTTTACTATCATTAAAAAACGGTACGAATAAAATTGGTTGTTCCCTACCAGGGGCTGATGTCTTGATAATATCAGATATGTTAATCTTGATACCATTCTGTAAGACTTGTACATTTTCCAGTTTGATTAGGGAAAGCGTTTGCACTCTATGGGCGGTACATAGTGCCAATAAGATAACTAGTTTTTTAGTAATTTTTTCGAGAGAAAGGTTGTCATTCGGGCCCCATGTCGTGACATAGTTTAAAACCAACTGCGGATCCCAAGTGCAAGAGTACTTGGGCTTAGGTGGCTTAGATCTATACGCACCCCTGAGTAGGCGCTTAACACACTCATCGGATCCTATATTGTTACCTACAATAGCTGCTATAGCTGAACGGTGAGAGTTTAGGCTGCCATAAGCGCAGCCGTTGTTGAATTGTTCGGTTAAGAAGTTTAGAACATTAGTTTTTGATGGTTCGAACACGTCTATGTGGTTAGAGGAACAGAAGTGCCACCAAAGTTTGAGTGTGGTGTTATATTGCCTAATAGAATTGTCTGAGAGCGACGCTAACATTAGCGTGGCCGAGTCCGCGGAGGCGCCGCGTCGCATGAATGACTGCCGCAAAGCCTCGCGACACCCAACGTAAGCTTCTTGTACAGGGGATGGTGTGCTCTGAAATGAGATTGTAATAAGTATTTACTAGGGTTTAAGTATAAAACGTCTGAGACTAATAGGCTGTGTAACAGTGGGAACCATGGTTGAGATGGCCAGTAGGGATAAACAATGATACCATATGCCTTATCATCGAGAATTTTCCTAAGGCATTTGAGTATTAATGAAAATGGTGGAAAAGCGTAAAAGTATTCATTGCTCCAATTCAAAGTGAATGCGTCTACAGCTACCGCATCGGGATCTTGTTTCCACGATACAAACTTGGCGCACTTGGTATTGTCTCTAGATGCAAATAAGTCTATTTTCGGTTGACCGAAATAACTTACAACTTCTTGAAAAGCGTTTTCAGAAAGCGTCCATTCAGTATCGGGGTTAACTATCCTAGATGCTGCGTCAGCGAAATTTTCTTTCGTATTCACGTATGACGCGAATATCCAAAGTCCATGCTGTTCACACCACTGCCAGAGTGACCTAGCCAAGTCATTTAGGTGGGGGTATCGAATACCCCCCATACGGTTAACGTAACTTATTGCAGTGGTATTATCTATGCGAAGTAAAATCGCACAATTGGTTACTTCGCGAGCGAATGATTTTAGACCAAGGAAAGCAGCCATCAACTCTAAATAATTTATATGAAATTTTTGTTCAGTATCTTTCCATTTTCCGTGTACCTTATTATCATTGCAGACAGCGCCCCAGCCAGTTCCGGATGCGTCCGTGTAGATCTCGAGTGCGAAATTAGGTTGTCCAATAGAATTGAATGTGGTGTCGATATTAGACAGCCACCATTGCAAATCTTTTAAGATTATTTCTGGGAGTTTTATTTTAGTCTCATAAGCATCGGTTTTGAGTAAAGCTAAATACTTCTGGTGTTCTAATATTTTTGTGTACAACCACCCGTACTTAACTGCCGGACAGGCGGAAATCAGGACTCCAATTAGCTGCGCAAATTCACGAATTGTACACGGCGAAAGTTTTGAAAATTTTGCAACCAATTTCGTAATTTTACTACGTTTTTCAGATGGAAGATACATAGTAAGATTCTTAGTATTAAAGTAAAATCCTAAGAATTTACACGTCGACTGTGGTACTAGGCTACTTTTATTGTAATTTACCACGAACCCTAGACATTGAAGTAACCTCAGAGTTTCGTTAACGTTCTCAGCGCAGGCACTGTAGTTACGTCCTATACATAAAATATCGTCCAAATAATGGACAGATGTATAACCGCGGCCTCTTAGATTTGTTATTACTTCTGTCATCACTTTCGTGAAAACTCTAGGAGCGATAGACAAACCGAACGGTATGGAATTAAACTGATATATTATAGTTTTTGTAGAGTTATCAGGTTGAAATTGAAATTTCAAGTACTTGCGATCCGACTCGCGCACGGGTATGAGAAAATAGGCGTCTTTGAGGTCAATGGTGGCTAGACAACCACCTTGAGGAATTAATTTACAAGCAGTTCGGTAGTCTTCCATTTTGAAATGGTCGGTCAGAATAAATCTATTCAAGGGTTTTAAATTTAGAATAAATCGCTTGTCGCCGTTAGGTTTTGGAGTGAGAAAGATCTTTGATATGAACTGGTCTTCGGTAGCTTTACACTCCGAAACTGCTCCTAATTTCATTAGGTTACTTATGGCGTCAGACATCTGTTGATTTTCGGTTATTGATAAATTATTCTTGGGTATAGAATATTGTTTTGCAGTCGTAAAAAACGGTATGGGATAACCATTTTTAATCCAATCTAGCACCACAGGGTTGTCTGTTATTGTTAACCAACAATCATAAAAGTGAGTTAGTCTACCTGCGTGTACCTGTGCTAGTGATGCGCCTACGCACGGGGCTTGTGCTGCGGGGCTGGCGCCGGCGGCCCGCGCGGCTGCGACGCTGTGTACGGACGGCGCACTGTCGTCGATGTCGACTGAAATGGCTTCTTGAAGCTTCCGCGCCCCCCCCTGTTCACGGGGTACCGAGGAGGCGCCGACCAGTTTCCCTGATAGGAGTTCGGACGAGTGTTCGGCTGAGAAGGGTGTTGTTTTTGGGATTTAGCCGTTTTATTTTTTATTTGAAGACCTTGTTTTTCGATGGCCTTAGCTGCTTTTATCTTTTCCGATAGAGATGAGCCGAACAAGGTTTCGTCTCTCTCAGAATCATGAATGACGTGTAAAAACGTCTTGTCTAGACTCGGCGTTATAAGTTTTATTCTATTCAGTGTCCCTGAATAGTGCGAGTCGCATAGTAAGCGACAACCGTTGCTCAAATGTTTCATAGCCTGAATCTTATCTTCACTCTTCAAGAGAAAGTCCATCCCCCTATTGATGGCAGTTATACCCAGACCTAACTGTTGCTGAGAAGTGGAAAGCACCTTATCGCGGTTGCGGACCATATCGGGTACTGCAGCAGATATTTCTGCATTTAGGGTTGGGGTCTGCAAAAGCCTGCAATTGTCGGGTATAGGATACTCTTTGCACATATTCTCCTTGGCATCTTTAGGCATTCCTTTCTTTAGTAAGGGAAGCCATAACTTAGCGAGGCTACTGTGAATGTTATCACCGTAGTCCGGAGTATCGGACGTGGATTCACCTAGTGCTAACAGCAGTTCCGGGTCCAAAACAGGTTCATCGGACGGTCCGGGCGTTGATTCAGGTGTCGTCGTGGGTGCGGCCATACTCTGAGGACATGTTCCTGCCTGGTCTTCCGTTTGGATGGAACCATTCATAGGCTCATTCGACACGCAGATGCTTTGTTCGATGTCCGGAGGGACCGTAGCTGGATCCCAGGCCTGGGCCTGGATAGTATCATACGCGTCATCTACGGCGTGATCCATAACCTTGTTTCCTAAAACACAATTTGCATTTTAGGATGTGAAGAAAGTAATTTTTTTTTTTTTTTTTTGAGGGTAGTTTAAATAAAAATCGACAACTATATGAGTTAGACGATTGTAATTTACGCAGAGGAATGTGATAACTATTTCAGAAAGCACATATTTTCTGCCATACTGTCATCGTTGGAGGCTCGCAGCCAACTCCGATGCAAATAAGGTCGTTTAATAAGTTCTTAAAATGTCTTTGTTATTGACTCGCAGTCAATCCCCAAGCATTTTTACAACGAAGGAGTTGCCTTTCTTGTAGCACTATTTTGTGCTATAATACGACCATAAAGTAAGAAAAGTAGATAGCGTTCTGTCTTACCTTCATCTTCCGACGATGATAACGGAGAAATTATTCTCCGGCGTTTTTGTTTTTGTTCCATTTTTCTTATCTTGTTTTTATAATATTCGAGTTTTTCTTGCGCACTACGCTTCGGCATGATTGTTGCGGAGTTCGGAGGGCGCGTGCGTTGCTTGCCTCGCACAAAAAAGGAATGAACTAAGACCACGATGGCGGACCGACGATGGCCGACCGGAAAACCGTTTTAAGACAATAAAGTATCTCTAAAATATTGTGCGTGTATTGCCTTGTAGGATGAAGGACACTACCTTTGTATTAATCATATCGAAAAATGAAGCGACGAATAACAATTGTAATTAGGTTGAACTTTAAACTGTTTTAAAACCATTATCTCAGTTCGTTAGTAAACAGATGTAGCTGTATAAGTAAATATTTACACGAACAGTTTTTAGCTTGATTTTGTTCACGACACTGTATCTTGTTAGTATTGATGATCAAGGTAAGCAACAAACCATGTTAATTAAAGCTATCAATCACACTTATATAAAGGTACATATCACTTCAATCGGCGATTGGTCACTGTTTGTTAAAATCTCATTTCAATATGGTTTCGAACAGGCAATCTGTTCACAATACCATTTTCAATTCACTGGCTAAATTTGAATATTTAATCATATTGCCAAAACTGTTGCTTTTATTGATTAGTCACATTGTCATATATGATAGCAGGAATGGAATGATTCTCTCAGTTGGTTATTCTTATCACTGGAATTATAATAAGCAAAACCAAAACTTTATAATAAAGTTTGTAGAAAAATTGGAATAACAAAAGGAATCCCCTATGTATATTTTTTTTGTAGCTAAGCTTGTATGTGTAAGCTTGTTATGTAATCTTATCTTGTTATGTAAGATGTAAAAAAGCAAAGCAGTTGACAATATATAATTATGTATGTATACTTACTAATAATTGACTCAAAACATATTTGCACATAACAAATAAGTTGTTTAAAAATAATATTTATTCTTAGAATCAATAATTTCTATATTATATTACTCTTGTTCCAAAGCAATAATTATTTTCTCTTTAATAGTGGCGAACTTTATTTCAAGCCCTACCAATGTTAACTAAAATTAAACTATAATAACCCAAGGGTATTCTAGTATCACGTCGCACTGAACATGAAAATATAATTCCTATTATTATATTTTGCGGGAGATAACTGACGTACATATCTTTAGATAAAAGCAAGCGGTGGCCTATGATCTAAAAATGCTTCTTCTGGGAAGAGACCCGTACTCCGAACCGAAACAGGAAAGTAATGCTTTAAAAATATTAATAAATTTTAAAACATATGAAAGTGAATCCCGAATGTATTTTTTTCTACGAAGATTAAATTAAGGGTAATACACGGTTAATGCCTCAAAATCTAATGAAATTGAACATTGAGTAAAATAAAAGTGTCGATATGACGTGGGCAGCTAACCCATTTGATATGCAAGGGACCGTTTGTAGCGGTTCCGGTAAGGCATTTCCTCATCATTATCCTTTAACGAAATTGAGGAAAGGTGAAATCTAAAAAAGTAACTGGATGAAGTTAATTAAAAGGAAGTCAATATTGGAATTTCATATCTTACAATGAAAAAATAAGTGCCTATAAATGAAAGGGTATTTTGGAAATTCTATTTTTATTAAGACGACGGCTTGTACTGAAAAATAATCCTTGTATCGTGTACAGGGTATAAAAGACAGATAAAAATGTATCAATATCTATCAAACTAAAAAGTTTCATCACAATCCGTTGAGTAGTTTTTACGTGATACGCGAACAAACTTGCAAACAGGCAGACAAACAAAAATTCTAAACATGATTGTTATGACTTTTTTTTGTTGCTATTAAGACTTCTCATATTAAAATTTCCTAAATATTTGAATATATACATCGGCCTATTACAATTGTTTTCTTTTTCATATCACCTAGAATTTATTTTATCTGCGATTATCAATCCTAATCAAACTTCATAAGGTCTGAACTCAGGTAGTTTATTAAATGAAACTTGCCTGTAATTCAAATTAATTAGAAAGAATGACAGTAGTTTTCATTCTGTTACAAAATACATAAGTTGTGTACTTTGTGTGTGTACTTTCGGTAATGTATGACATCACCGAAAGTAATACAAAGAAGCGATTCCCATACAAATGTTTTACCCAACACTGGAATTTACCCTATTTTTTTTTCTTTTAAACCACCCCTGAGCGACCAAAACAAAAATTATTTAAATTGGTCATGCAGTTTTGCGTTTTAGTGAGATTAACGAACAGCAATTGATTTATATTTAAATAAATAGATATAAAGATATAAACAACTTAAGTACTTAAGTTAATGTAGTATTATACATTAAACACAAAGTGAAAAATGTGAAATGCTGAATTCACTTTGTGTTTAATGTATAGTACTAAGCATGTCAAATGCTAAAAATATATATAAAAATATCTAAATATTAATGTAGTATGTTATGCAGTTATTGTAGATACGATAAAAATAACTTACGGTAACTTATTTTGATAATTTTATATATTGTTTTAAACATTTGACATGCTTAGCCACATAAATTATCACAAAGTGCGAAAATGTGAAATCGAAAATAATAGTCACGAGCAGGATTTAAAACTGCATCTCCTGGAATAGCGTCCCAGATGCCTTAGCCAAGTCCGCCATCTTGTAAAATTGTTCGGGACTGTTTTTTTTATAGTGCATGCAAGCATACGGCCCACCTGATGGTAAGCGGTTACCGTAGCCTATAGATGCCAGCAACACCAAAGGTATCACTTGCACGCCGCCATCTTCAAGAACGGGATAGGAAGAATAACAAGGTGATCATAGTTAGGAAACGAAGGAAAAGATATGAAGGATAATAAGCAGAGGATAGGGGGTTTAAGCCTCTGGGGCTCTCACTCGCCATACGAAATACAACGATAGGCGTAACTACCGTTGTTACACGCCGATATTGTTGTGAGAGAATGGTACTTCCCCGATCAAACCGACCCATTCGTGCTGGGTTAAGCAAGGCGCTTCCACTAGAATTTTGATAACACATACCTTCTTAATATCTTGGATAGCAAAGCATGATGTCGCTAGAGTTTGTAGGGCATAGCAACCTCTTACCACGAGACAGGCCATATGTTTGTATACAGCCTCGTATTATAAAAATCATCGTAAAATATACATTCACATCACTTGTAACGCGCGTTAATGCACGTAAACGCACGCCAACATTTTGTCATCTGAATATTAAGGTTTGTATATAATTTTTTATTCTGTTTTGATTTCAATGAGTTCATATCATTTATATCAAAACAAAGTACAGCATAAAAATAAACTTGAGTAAAACAGTAACATTGAGATAACTTGTTTAGCTATGCTGTAATTACGTCGAGAGAATAAGCTCATTTCTTTTTAATATCGCTCTTGGAAATGACTTCAGCTTCTTGGTTTAACAAAAAAAAACAAAGGCAAGTATCTCAAGAGCTACAATGTAACAACGGATTTTTCTCTCTTACTTAAAGGTTTAAATTTTGATGCAATACTTTGTTTGAGTTTTATGCGCAATTATGTCTGTTTATGCTTTCATCCCCGAATGGGATAGAGTTACAATTCACCTATTACGTATTCCGCAAGGGAAAGACTACTGTTGTCAAACAGAGGCAATTCTAATGTCATGTTGTTTCTGATAAATTTCTAGGAGAAATACAGTTTTGAAAATTTAATAAGTAAGACCTTACAATAAAGTTTTGGCGTGATGCTATATCACGCCTGTATTCACCGAAGGAGTGTATAAGGTGTTTTACACACCCACGATTCGCCAGCTATGTTTGAGTCCCACGTAAAAGGGAATGAGCCTATTGTCGTCTACCGTCCAAACTCCGGTCTGTTGCTGAGATTTTTTCTTTTAACAAAAAAGCTCAATAACACTGCCTAACCCAGGGACCGAACCTGAGACCTCATGATCAACAGTCGCTCACACTACCGCTGCACCAACTAGTTCTGTGTAGAACAATTTGGAATAATAAATTTATATATTTTTTGTGTTAAATTATAATTAATTGCTCAATACCATTATTTTGATGAGCTATTCAGACACATCGTAAATATAACGTTGAGTTTATTAAAAATCATGTAAATACATAAATTTTCCTTTGAATTGTATGTAGAATTCTTCTCAATCGTGATAACTCAACATTTGAGCTTAACAAACATACAAATATTGCAAGTTACATAAAAACTAATAAAAAGATGGAATGTTGATAAGATATTTTCGTGCAAATTAACGAAAAATTCCGCTATCTGGACACTCATGAACAAATCTCAGAAGACTAGACATTAACTAAATAGAGTCTACCACGAGTCTACCCTTTGACAGCAGACACCACGTAAGTAGTACTTGGTGCGGTCGTGTTTTGTTGTACCAATATACAGGTAGCAAGTTCAGTTAAAGCGAACTTTGCCGGCACGTACCCGACATTAGGATTTGCATAAATTGAACGCAAAATTTAAGAAACATTTCCTGTGTTGTCTGTTTTACATTATAAAAACGAAAATACACTGCCAGTAAAGAGCACAGAAGTGACTCTTGCTGCAATTTATATATCGTGCTGTGAACATGTGTAAAAGATAAAATAGAATTTCAAGCAATATTTTTTTTTTGTAGAACTTTATACCTATTCGATTCACAGCTGCAACTTTTCTCTTTTCATTTAAAGCCTTTAGAAAAGTTGTATTTACAATGAGTATAATGCTGTGGAAACCTCATTAAAATGGTTTATAAGGAATATGGCGCAAAACATAAAATAGATTTGCAGAAATTAATGAAGGGGTCTCGTTAGCAAATAAAATACTCTTCATGATTATTCAAAACATTGAGAATTGGATCTATGTTTTGAGTAACAGTCTTGTCGTTGATTTTATACCAAATCAGTCAGTCTTGTTAAAAATGTTTTGTAAAATAAGATAATAAATACAATTTTTACAGTTTTAAAAGTATTGCATAGATAAACAACAGCAGATAACAGCAGCGTGTCGTGTGGGGCCGGCGGTAGAATTGTCCCACCCCTCTCCACCCATGGGAGTCGTAAGAACCGACTGAGGGAATACCGAAGAGTGGGCAGCAGCACTCCCTCGAGTATTAACAACATCCACTGCGATCGCCAACCCGCCTGCCAGGCGTGGCGATTACGGCACTATCCCCCATATGAGCGAAACACATGTTGTGGCGTTCTCTTGGGGAGGCCTATGTCCAGCAGTGGACTTCGAAAGGCCGATGGATGGATGGATGAAACAACAGCAAGGGTTAAGGAGCTACATTCAAGACGTGGTACGGTAAGGCTTTATTGGTCATATAACAAAGTCTTATTGAATCCAAAATTTTGGGTCAACTTCGTTCTGCTAACATGTTAATTGACAGGTGGGAGTCTAATACATCATCTATTCTCAGAAGCATATAAGTATGCGAGATTTAAGTCTAACATTTCAATATCTTCACAATGTTATTTATTGATTACGAAAAATTTAAGGCTCCGTTTTTTATCAATCACAAACACCTCGTGGCGTACAAGAGCCTCGTGGCGTGGTCGATTCCCACACAGGACAATTATTTGTGCTATGAACACAGATATTTGTACTGCGTCTGGGTGTTTTCTATCTATTATATGCATTTAAAGAAAAAAGTAATATATGTATTATATCCGTAATCTGGTACCCATGATAGCACAAGCGTTAAGCTTAGTTTGGGACCAGAGGACGTTATGTGAAAATGTCCATGAATATTTATTATTATTCTGGACCCCATAAGCATTGATATATAAAAAACAGAAGATACACAATCAGGCACGAAAAATATCTACAATAAAGGAGTGCAGATTATGTTTTCCTGCACTCCTTTCGTTTAGTATTATTTCGACGCGCGAGTAGACGAAGCGTGTCAAAATGTCTAATTGTTCGATGAATAAAAGCCGTAATAGTGCATTAAAAGTACAAAAAAAGGATGGCGTTTCTTATTTTTGGTAAGTATTAATAGACAGTATTTCTATTTCATACATATTTTGTTGCTTAAAAGTCGCATTTTTTAAATTTTCAATATATTTTGTATTTAGATATTTTTATATATATTTTTAGCATGAATGTGTTATCGAGATTAGCAGTCGGGAGCAAGGGTCACGATGGCTGAATTGGCAAAGCATCTGGACGGTATCCAGGAGATGCAGGTTCGCATCCTGCTCGTGACTGTTATTTTCGATTTCACATTTTTCACTTTGTGTTTAATGTATGTTGCTAAGCATGTCAAATGCTAAATATATATATAAAAATATCTAAATATTTATAGGGTTTGCGTCATTATTAGGTAAAATCTTAATTGTAAAATTAAGTTTACCTGGTCGGTATAATGTATGAAAATACTTCCGACAGATGGCGTCTGCGTCACCCAAAGACGTTAAGTATGAATGTGTTTTCGAGATTAGCAGTCGGGAGCAAGGGTCACGATGGCTGAATTGGCAAAGCATCTGGACGGTATCCAGGAGATGCAGGTTCGAATCCTGCTCGTGACTGTTATTTTCGATTTCCCATTTTTCACTTTGTGTTTAAAATATATTTTGTTTCAAATTATCGACGATGGCCCTGTATGAACCAGCCAAATAGAGTATGTATTAAAACAAAGGCAGTCTCGAACTTTGCTCATACTTCAACGCATTTTGCTCACTTTGATCGCATAATACGACGTTCTCGGTTCTAAAAACGAATGGAGTCACCTTGTTGAATGTATTTTTTTTATTTATGTATTAAGTAATTAGTTAACATTGTTTTATTTACAAAGTTTTAATATCAATAACATTGTCATTTATATGATGATTTTTATTTTAGTCTTTCTAGGGACCCAATCAGATGATAAAGCTTGCTCTAAATTATTTATAAATATGTATTCTTTTTATTTAATTAAACGGCGAGCGAATCAGAAGGGCACCACTAGTATTTTATAAGATGTACATTTAAATTGTTGAATTTATGGCTTTTATGCTTCAATAATGAATGTTGAAATGTTGTATTATGTATAAATTATGGTTTCACATACTTACTTACTTACTTATCATCACGCCATTTCCCTTGCGGGGTAGGCAGAGAGAACAGAGTGCCAAGAGGCTCTATTCTTGCATACATCTCTCGCTTCCTGAACATTCATAACTCTCTTCATACACGCTCGCCGGTTTCGGAGATACCTGACTCTACCTTCCTTCAATACATGACCAATTTGGTTTAGGTAGGTAAGTCTCGGTCTCCCCCTGTACCTACATCTTTCTACTTTCACATTGTATATCTTCTTAGCCAGTCGCTCGTCCGACATTCTTTCCACATGTCCGAACCATCGGAGCATTCCCTTTCGCATGTTTACACCAATACTCTCTTTCATACCTACTCGCTCTCTTACGTCATTGTTACGAATGCGGTCAGTCAGCCTCACTCCACAGATTCTCCGCAGAGATCGCATTTTGACCGCATTGATTTTGCTCTCATGCTCCTTTTTATATACCCAACTCTCGCTTCCATATAGTAACGTTGGGAAAAGCACTGCGTTGTGTATTGCGACATGTGCCTTCTGGCTGAGGTGGTGGCTGCCGAGAAGTTGTCCCAATGCTCCGTTCACTCTATTTCCCGCATTCACTCTTCTTTCTAGATCAGTGGTGTACCTTCCATCCTGACTGAATCCACATCCAAGATATACAAATTCAACCACTTGTTCTAGCACACCATTTCCTATTGCTACTCTAACATCTGTTCTGGCTTCTTCTCTTTCAAAAACCATTACTGTGGTTTTGCTCACATTCACACGTAGGCCCCTTTTCTTACAATCTTCTGCCATTACGTCGACTAGGGTTTGCAGGTCAGTCGCAGACTGCGCTAATAGGACCGCATCGTCTGCATATAGCAGAGAGTTAACCACTGAGTCGCCCATCTGAACTCCCACATTCATTTTATTCAACCTTTGTAAACATTTATCCAGATATTTGATAAACAGTCTGGCTGATAGAACGCAGCCCTGTTTAACGACGATATTGACATCAAACCAGGGTGACATTCCATCATCCAGCCACACACAAGCTCTGCAGTCCATGTAGTTGGACTGCACCGCTTGTAGCAGTCTACCGCTAAAACCACACTCCGGCAAAATGTCCCAAAGTTCCTTTCGTACAACAGTGTCAAATGCTTTCTCCAAATCCACAAAACTGCAGAAAACCCTCTGGCCTATAGCCAGATGCTTCTCCACAATGTTGCGCAGAGAAAACACTTGATCCATGCATCCTCGTCCACACCTGAAACCTCCTTGTGCCTCACACAAAAATTCATCATTCTCCTTTCAACAATCTCACCATACACTTTAGCTGCCAAACCGGTCAAGCTTATGGCTCTGTAGTTAGCACAGTCATAACGTGAACCCTTGTTTTTAAACAAGGGCACGATGACTGCGCTTCTCCAGTCCTTGCGAACCATTCCTGAGCTCCAACATAAATTGAGAAGCATCAGGAAGGATTCCCAGACACATGAGCCTCCAAGCTTGATCATCTCAGCAGACACCATATCAATATCCGCTGCCATATGCTTACCATTTTTCAAACTTCTAATCGCCCATTCAACTTCATCCATACTAATATCATCAGAGGATGGCGGTACCAAATGCTGATCTGTTAGATCACATGTGGCACCAGCATCACCCTGAACATCCGCATACGTATCTCCAAAATATTCACTCCATCGGCTCAACACATCTTGTGTTTGCATAAGAATGTCTCCACCTTTAGACCTTATTTTATTCATTCTGAAAGCTGACCAACCACTCCGAGATTTCTTCACCTCCCTCTAGAAAAGTTTGTTGTTGCTCTCGAAGTTTTTGGTCAGCCTTTCTTCTGCAATCATATTTGCTCTATCACGCTTCTCTTTCACTAAGGCTTTGGTGTCATTCTAACGTTGCCGGTATATTTCTTTCTTCTGTTTTTTCATACTTGCACTCAGGTTCAAAGAAGATACATAGTCCAGCCACGCTTTCTTCTTTTGGTCTACGGAAGCTGCTACTTCCGTATCCCACCATGCATCACCTTTCACTTTCCTATGCTTCTTTCAGCATCCACATACTTCTTTCGCTGTATCTACCATACTATCTTTCAATACTCTCCAGCATTCTTCTATGTCAGATCCCGGCTGACTTGCCATTGTCAGCCGTTCACGGACACCCTCTACATACTTTACTCTTACACTCTCTTCTTGCAACTTTTCAATCTTTATTCTTTCAAGCCCTCCGAAGTGGACACGCTCTCACCAGTGTCTCCACTTTCTGCACAGACAAACAGACCACTAAATCTCGCAATAACGAGATAGTGGTTCGTGTCGACAATGGGACTCCTGTAGGCAAAAGTGGGACTCTTGTTTCCAAAATTTTACTTCGGAGGCGACTGTCTACCAGAATTAAATCTATCATACTTCTCTGTTCATTCCTTCTCCATGTATACATATGGATGTCCTTATGTTGAAAAAATGTGTTTGACACAATAAGGTTTCTCTCCATACATACATCCGCAATGAGCCTACCTGCATTATTCACTCTCTTATCACCAAATGAACCAAGCACGTCCTCGAAGTCTGGACGCTTGTTCCCAACCCATCCATTCAAGTCTCGCCGCATACGATCATGCATTCACTAGCTTCTGCCAAATCCATAAGTTCCCTAACATTATCCCAGAACTTCTCTAGATCCGATCACAGGCGTCGCTACCCTTTCGCTTGGTCTCTGTTACACAGAGCACATCAAGCTGTCTGTCCGACATGACGGCCACCAGCTCGTGTAACTTATCTTCCACACCACCTCTAACATTCCACGTGCCTACTCGACACTCTGCTCCCCTCGACTCGCCAAACTCGGCAAGGCGTGATGGGTGGCGGCTCCCATACTAATAGATTTAAAAGTTTTTGTTGGTCTATGTTACGCTAGTGAAGATGAATATACTGTATGTAATAAAACCGAGGAGATAATAAGACGAGAACAGCGCATATGTGGTCATAAAACACAACCAAGGCCTATTTGTGTTCCTTAGTTTTAAAATGTACATTAAATGTACATTAAATTTATTATGATGCCATTCATCTAGACTAGAATAGATTTGGATACTACTAAAAATATTAGAATTACTATATTACTATATTGGGAATAAAAACTAAAATTTATATTTACGCGTTTTATTTTATTTATATATAAATAAATATTCTACCTAAAAGCATATTAATACGATCAGATAAGAGTATAAATATGAGTTTGAAACACATTTATAGATTAAACAAATTTAATAAACTAAGTAAATGTTCATACATGAAAATAATAAAAAAATATTCGTCTCCACTCCGTCCTTGTCATGCCCAAACCATACGTGTAAAGTTGAATTTGGAAAGAATGCATTTATATCATAAATATAATTACTTATGATACAACTGTCGACAGTTTTGGACGTTTCTTTTGTTCGAAACTGTGCATCTATGATTTTAAAATTAATGCCCATAAGTCAATTTTTATTCCGGAATAATGGATAGTTCTCGTGTTATAGCTATTATGCATAAAGATAATGAATGTGCCTTAGAATGACGTATTTATATTCAGAAGTTCATGAGGTTGTCAGTCGCAGGCAGATTATAGTAATACAAAATTCACTCCTCTCAATATACCTGCTGCTTTACTACATGATCCAGCCATTTGTGGCGCAGTGTTGGCCCAGGCGGCGTGCGTGTTGGCTGGAACGCCGAGCTGCCATGGCCCGTTGGACGTGCGTCCCTACGGCTAGACTGAGACACCCTAGACGGTGCTAGAGGAGTAGGCATGGTGACAGCACGGAGTACTTATCTTTCGCCTGGTGCAGGTGCAGACGTCACACGGCGGGTTTGTTTAGTGGGTGGGGGGTCACTAACCTGATCGTTACTCAAATGACAGGGTGTTTTTATTTTTATTCTACGTGGGTGGCAAACAAGCATACGGCCCACCTGATGGTAAGTGGTTACCGTAGCCTATAGACGCTAGCAACACTAGAGGCATCACTCGCGCGTCGCCATCTCCAAGGAAAGGGATAGGAGGTGGATAGGAAGTATATTAAGGAGAGAATAGGCAGGATATTAAGGATAACAAGGAGAGGATAGGGAGGGGGTTGGGGGTTGAAGTGAGTGAAATTCACGTTACTTACTTATCATTACAGAGAAAGAAAGAACAAACAAACTCACTTTCTCATTTATTATGTTAGTTTTTTTAGCTTTTTTAATTGGCAAGTATACAAGGTAAGTTTTTAAAATTAAATAGGAAATGTATAGTGAGATATCGGTTCGTAAATAAATACCGTATATATCGGAAATCAGGACGCTCTAGTAGATCGATGACATGAGAAATTCAGTAGTTATGGGAGGCGATCGGATACGGAAGGTACAGGGCAGTATAATACGAAAATATTTGGAGATGTCTGAGTTTAGTTATGGATTGTAAAAAGTAAAATCAGGTAAACATCTTTGCTCATTCTAGTTGTACATGTCACCAAATAGTCATATCGCTGAATTTAATTACAAAGCCAGCTTGATGACTAAGTGAGTAGTAAGTGTCGGTCAACAGTCAGAAGCTTTGATTAACGACGACTGACGACCAAAGTCATTAGTCACAGTATTCATTAAACCATTACTATTATACATGGGTCTATGACTTACATAAAACATAATTTGCTTAACTCTAAATGAAATACTAAGTTCTACCGCATTAGGAGTATCTTCTCCCCGAAATACGGTCGAATTTGCCTTATCGTGGTCAAGTTTAAATCAAGATTATTACATCAAACAAGAAACGTAGTGAGCTCAGCGGCAAGTTAGTAGTACGTTAATAAGTTGTACATATGTGTACATACTTGTACAGACGAGTATATGATTACAGAGTCATCGTCAGATTAAATTACAGTTAAAAATGTAACGAAAGTTTGTTACTGTTACAAATAACAATTGATATTATCGCATAACAAAAATCAATACAAAAACAAAATAGTAACGCAGACGGCGATAGTTAGTGTTTTTTAAAATTCAGAGTGATTTTATGCGCAATACTCTTAATATCGTATTATTTGGAATAAAATTTGGTTCTTATGTCATTATAAATATTTAGATATTTTTTTTTTACGGCGTCTCCCAAAGACGTTAAGTATGAATGTGTTATCGAAATTAGCAGTCAGGAGCTTGTCACGATGGCTGAATTGGCAAAGCATCTGGACGGTATCCAGGAGATGGAGGTTCAAATCCTGCTCGTGACAATTATTTTCGATTTTACATTTATCACTTTGTGTTTAATCATTATAAATAATACATAATTTCTTCTTTTTAAAAGATTAAGAGTTTTGCGGGTGTTCCTGTATTAAGAGATAATTCCTCTGTCGCGAAGATTGATTAATTGTGCTTCTTAGATTATATAAAAAAAAAAATATAGGAACGATTACGTTGACCTGGGTTATTAGATATGTTCAAATATCTGTCAATCGCACGATAATTTCTCGTGGCGTAGTCGGTAGTGTAACCGACTTCCGTGCACGAGATCGATTCCCATTCAGGACAATTATTTGTGTGATGAACACAGATATTTAACACAAAGTAAAAAATGTGAAATCGAAAATAACTTTTGTGAAATCGAAAATTTTTCACTTTGTGTTTAATGTATAGCGCTAAGCATGTCAAATGCTAAAAATATCTAAACACAGATATTTGTACTGCGTCTGGGTGTTTTATATCTATTGTATGTATGTATTTACAAAAAAAAAGTAGTAAAAGAAGTTTTTTTTTAGGTGGGCAAAAATGTACCTACCGCACATAACAGTCACGAGCAGGATTTGAACCTCCATCTCCTGGATACCGTCCAGATGCTTTGCCAATTCAGCCATCGTGACAAGCTCCTTTTTTTTTTGTTATGGCGGGAAAAAATGTTCCTAACCGCACACCCTATCGTTCGGGGCAACGACCAGGGTAGTGTGGGGCCTGCACCCACTAAAGAAACCCGCCGTGTGCCGTCTCTCCGCCTTTATTGGCGGGCCACTGGAACCATGTCACATTCCTTCGGTGGTCCGCCGGCGGCTTACCCTTTCGGGTACCCTCTACTGAGCGACGCATCCGCACGCGGAGCGTCGGCCCTTCGCGAGAGGCCTTGCGGGTGGCGGACGTTCCCCGGTCCATCCACCCGCAGCCTCAGCTAGGGCGGCATGAGGCGCAAGTATCTGCGCCTGCGCCGCCCCGTTCGCTGGCGGCGGTTTGGGTCAGCGGAAGAATCCTCCTCCCTGGCCCTCTCCGCCGCTTCCTTCCGCGAGATGACATCCTCGCAGAAGGCAGCAACCGCGGCCCAATTCCTGTCGCTGCCAAGCATCGCTCTGACGACGCTCGGCAGCGAGAGGTCCCCCCCAATTGCCGCGACGAGTTCACGGCGCTGCTCAGCCCAAGCCGGGCACGACTCGAGCGTGTGCTGCGCCGTGTCTTCGCCGCAGCCGCAATGGTGACAGCCCGGAGTCGCTTCCCTCCTTGCCACAATGTGCAGATATCTGCCGAAGCAACCGTGCCCCGACAGCACCTGCACCAGTCGGAAGGTAAGGACTCCGTGCCGTCGCCCTGCCCACTCTTCCAGCACTGGCTGAAGCGCTCCTATGGTCCGAAGACCGGCCCGGGGCGCCTCCAGCCGCACCCTCCAGCTATATTTATAATGACATAAGAACCAAATTTTATTCCAAATAATACGATATTAAGAGTATTGCACATAAAATCACTCTGAATTTTAAAAAACACTAACTATCGCCGTCTGCGTTACTATTTTGTTTTTGTATTGATTTTTGTTATGCGATAATATCAATTGTTATTTGTAACAGTAACAAACTTTCGTTACATTTTTAACTGTAATTTAATCTGACGATGACTCTGTAATCATATACTTGTCTGTACAAGTATGTACACATATGTACAACTTATTAACGTACTACTAACTTGCCGCTGAGCTCACTACGTTTCTTGTTTGATTTAATAATCTTGATTTAAACTTGACCACGATAAGGCAAATTCGACCGTATTTCGGGGAGAAGATACTCCTAATGCGGTAGAACTTAGTATTTCATTTAGAGTTAAGCAAATTATGTTTTATGTAAGTCATAGACCCATGTATAATAGTAATGGTTTAATGAATACTGTGACTAATGACTTTGGTCGTCAGTCGTCGTTAATCAAAGCTTCTGACTGTTGACCCACACTTACTACTCACTTAGTCATCAAGCTGGCTTTGTAATTAAATTCAGCGATATGACTATTTGGTGACATGTACAACTAGAATGAGCAAAGATGTTTACCTGATTTTACTTTTTACAATCCATAACTAAACTCAGACATCTCCAAATATTTTCGTATTATACTGCCCTGTACCTTCCGTATCCGATCGCCTCCCATAACTACTAAATTTCTCATGTCATCGATCTACTAGAGCGTCCTAATTTCCAATATATACGGTATTTATTTACGAACCGATATCTCACTACACATTTCCTATTTAATTTTAAAAACTTACCTTGTGTACTTGCCAATTAAAAAAACTAAAAAAACTAACATAATAAATGAGAAAGTGAGTTTGTTTGTTCTTTCTTTCTCTGTAATGATAAGTAAGTAACGTGAATTTCACCCACTTCAACCCCCAACCCTCTCCCTACCCTCTCCTTGTTATCCTTAATATCCTGCCTATTCTCTCCTTAATATACTTCCTATCCACCTCCTATCCCTTTCCTTGGAGATGGCGACGCGCGAGTGATGCCTCTAGTGTTGCTAGCGTTTATAGGCTACGGTAACCACTTACCATCAGGTGGGCCGTATGCTTCTTTTGGATTTGGAGCGAGAGTGGGTGGAACGCCGCCGTCTCCTTTTGCGAGGAGGTGATGTATGCAAAGGAGACGGCAGAACGCGAACGAGAGAGGACCAGCAGTCGCCCTTCCCGCAGAAGACGCACTGGGCGCCAGAGGGCGCTTAACGATCTCCGGCCCCATAGGCGCTGGCCTGAGGGTGACGGGCCTAGGGCAGCCTGTCACCCTAGCAGAAGCAGGCCCGAGACGGCGGCGCCGCACGTGTTCCGCGAGCGCCTCTCGATGAAGAAGGGCCTGGTCCTCCAAAACAGACGGGGCCACCAGAAATGAAGGCCTATATCTACTAGGGGTGGAGGAACTCATGCGTAGAGCGTATTCTTCACCCCTTGGTAAAGATCGTCTGAAGGAACACCGCGTGGTTTTAGCAGGTAGACCAGTACCACTGGGAGTCCGGCATAACCCCTCCGTCAGCCCGGCGGACGGGTATCCATAAAGAACTTCCACACGTAAAAAAAAAAAAAAAAATGAATTCCCTCTCCGTCGATTTTAAGTTTAGTAAACATTTATCCATTTTGTTCCCACGAGTATGGGAGAAAGGAGGTCCACCCGGGCAGAGCTCCCTATACCCGGGTAAGCGTACATTTGTAACCCAACACAGGGGGTCCGCAGGTACCCTGGCTGGGGTCGCGCTCGAAACTGAACTACCCATCAACCATGCATCTCCTCGCCGTGCGCCAGAGCTTGAGATTCGAGGTAATTTTTTATAGAGGTTGTCTTCCTCGCGGTTCGGGCGATTAAGCCAAGACCCTCGTTCCTGTATGCCCGCGAGACGTAACCGCAGACACCCAATCAGGTTTACGATTTGGGATGGGGGAGGGCCACTGTGGCCCCGCTGTCTCCCCTCTCCAAAGCCCGGGGAGCCACTCTGGCCCCACCGACTCCGACACCTAGTCTATCCGCCGTGCCCTCTGCTGAGTCAGAGGGACACGCAGAGACCCGTCCTGTCCAGAATTTTAGCCGCCGGCGACTACCGACGTTGCCCGGGGCGTACCACTAGGAGCTAAACCGGCACCACACCCCAATCTGGTACCCATAGCACAAGCGTTAAGCTTAGTTTGGGACCAGAGGACGTTGTGTGAAAATGTCCATGAATATTTATTATTATTTTCTTTATTTAGTATCACTTCGGCATCGAAGTCGATACAGATACGCCATCTGTGCATTGCTCTGTCACGCTAATGTTGTCTGCTCTGTGTGCGAATTGAAACAACATCAATTAGTCTTAGCGAGGAAATTCTCATACCCAACGGATTTGTATACATTAGGTATAATATTTGTTACTTAGTTGTTTCTTGGTCTAGCCTCGAGGAGGTGGGTATAAATTAAGTTTAGTAAATGTTTTTCATATATCTACTATAGTAGGTATTTTTTTTTTTACTAATAATTTATTTATTTTATTACTACGCACTGCGCAAATGATTTTAGGATATTTGATTATCTTAACAATCTTATGTATCTACTTAAGAAAACGACTTTATTCTACATTAAAAAAAGAGCATTATCATCATCATACACTATTTATAAAGAAGTAAATATAATGTTTATAATTTTTTTGTGATCTACATATAGGACTCTCTGTGTATATAGGACAATGTGGTGACAGACTGAGTGTATAAATTACACCACCGCATTCCTGGTGTCCTACAAGGCAACTAAGGTAGTAATTATGCCCCATTGCTGCATTGCATTTGTTACTGATGGTAGGTAGTGTAATTTTTTTAGGATAAAAAGTCTTCTTAAGTCACTTAGTAAGCAAACACATTTATTCGTTATTTTGGTTCTAGGTCAAGTTAATTAGTGTACTTTGGTATTTATGATAATAGTTGGGATAAATACGTATAATAATGTAATAGTTAGTCATGTCAGCAGTTTAGCGTGCGAGCGAGAAGAATGTGAGACGCTCGGCCAGTTACTGCGCACTGGCCAGCCTGTAAACTTGTGTGTTTAAGTTGTAGAATTATATGTTAAGGTAATCAATAGATTAACTACGGTTAGGATATGGTACAACCATGTTTTGTTCAGCTCAAAATAATTTGCATAACTGTAACATGTTAAGTTAAACAGCAGATTAACATTGGTTAATGTATGGTATAACCGTGCCTTAGTCTATTCAATATATGTTTACAGAATATTATTTTGCTAGATTGCAAAAGTATAAGAATTCAGCTCTTAGTATTGCAACATAATTGTTTTGCTAAACTGCAGATAATAATATTTGTAATTAATAATGAACAACCTACTTTTTGAATAGTGAAATTGCAAAAGCGCATTTTGTTATTGTGATGTAAAATTAAGAATTGTAGGTATGGTCACATGCTATCATTACATCTCAGTTGAGTATAAAAAATAAGTAATTTGGTTAGTATAACTTGTAATAAAATTCAGTCAAGATTATTGTAAAAATGGGAAAATCATATAGTAAAGAATTTTTTCTTTGTAATAGCTCAGAACGGTGCGAATTAAATGGATTTTTCGAATATTAAAAGTCACATGAAATGTATCGAATATTGTTGTTAATTATTGGGTTACTATTTTTGCTAATGATCGTGAGTAGCTAGCCATGACGCCCGTCGCCACCCACGCGACAACATCGCAGCTGCCTACGACGAGCTAGATGTAATAGGAAACGCGAGAATTTTTTTTGATAGTGATTATTTTTTATCAGTAGTTTGTATTAAATATTATTTATACGAATGTAATGATAGGGTGACCATAAGTTTTGTGTAAGTGAAAGTTACATGGTAGTAATAAATATGCTAGAAATTTTAGTAATAAGTATTTTTGAAATTTTTGTAAAAATTTGGGGGGTGTAATGTAGGGACCATGTAAGTACGAATGAGATTAGTCATGTTAGTAATTTAGCGTGCGAGCGAGAAGAATGTGAGACGCTCGGCCAGTTACTGCGCTTATTGTTACTCTCGAGCAAATGTCACGATGATTCAGTTAGCAGAGCATCTATGACGGTAATCCAGGATACGCAGGTTCAAATCCTGCTCGTGGCTATCATTTTCTATTTCACATTTTTGCATTTTGTGTTCAAAACATATCTATTTATTGTGAAACCAATTTATACGTAGGTAAAGTGACCGCTATTTTCATCATACTACGTCACGAAACCCTGTGCCAATAAACTTTCCGCCCTATGCAAATACGCAAAGATTACACAGAAAAACAAATACGACGGTTGGAGGTCACTAGATAAAACTGGAATCGAACTTTGAGAGGGTTCAGTAAACAACTTTACATCGGATACACCTGCAATCGTCTTTTGTTTGCCGCAAACACTTCACAACTCTTATCCCTCCTTTAAGTTTACACCGACTGCAAATAAATGTAGAATTGGGTTCGACTTGAAACGTACTTGAGAAACTTCAATAACTAGGGTCAGCGTGGGAAAGGACTGAGAATACATTGAATACGTGATGACGTCATTTCGCTCTTTTCTTTTTTTACATTTCGTGGGTGATAGGTTTAAATCTGCATCACTAAACTAAGTGTGATGACGACACGCCGTGGGCACTTTTGTATCATCCGTGATAGAGGGGTGTCACCAGGCCGCAAGTATGCATTGTGTTATCGAAATTAGCAGTCAGGAGCAATTGTCACGATGGCTGAATTGGCAAAGCATCTGGTCGGTATCCAGGAGATGCAGGTTCAAATCCTGCTCGTGACTGTTATTTTAGATTTCACATTTTTCACTTTGTGTTTAATGTATAGTGCTAAGCATGTTAAGCGCTAAAATAAATACATAAAAATATCTAAATATTATAGGGTTTGTGTCATTATTAGGTAAAAATCTTAATTGTTAAATTAAGTTTACCTGGTCGGTATAATGTATGAAAATACTTCTGACAAACGGCGCAGGCGTCACCCAAAGACATTAAGTATGAATGTGTTATCGAAATTAGCAGTCAGGAGCAATTGTCACGATGGCTGAATTGGCAAAGCATCTGGACGGTATCCAGAAGATGCAGGTTCAAATCCTGCTCGTGACTGTTATTTTCGATTAAACACAAAGTGAAAAATGTGACAAAGCATCTGGACGGTATCCAGGAGATGTAGGTTCAAATCCTGCTCGTGACTGTTATTTTCGATTTCACATTTTTCTTGTGTTTAATGTATAGTGCTAAGCATGTCAAATGCTAAAAATATGTATAAAATGTTATTTTCGATTTGACATTTTTCACTTTGTGTTTAATGTAAAACATAGTTTTCTATCTTTTTATCAACAAAAGCTGAATTTTTATTTATCTTAACTGACCATTAGTAGATTTGATATATTAATATGCTAAGTTATTGGTAATGTAAAAAACTTTTTCTTTGTGATTTACTATTCGGTATTCGAATAGCGAATAGTGTGAAATAACGGCTGAATAGCCAATTATAGTTGCCGAATATTCGTGGCATCTCTATTAAAAAGTATGTAGATTATTCAATTCCCGAAATACTCACTGGTTTGGTACCGAGCGTAAACGTTCGTACTTGTAGTGTAGCTCTAATAGAAAATTTTAATCGTGGCAATAAACGTGCATTTTAACGTATTGGAAAGCATTATACTATGTACCGTACTATATAGCTATAATGATTGAAATATTGTTTGCTATCTATCGTTTGAAGCATCGGAAATTGCTTTTTTATGGTGCGATTTTTTACTACGCGCTTTTCACTTAATTTTTGCCAGCCAGACCCTCCGTTTCTCCCCTCTCTACATTGAGTTTAATAATCCTCTTTTATGGTGGAAAATAATTCATTAGCGGCGCCTCGACGCGTTTAGTAGATATCAAGTTTACACCAATTGTAATTACCTTTAAATTTATCAGAAAATCCATTTCAAAGCTTCATTATAGTAATTCAAATGTTACAGTATGAAATAGGGACAACTACAAAAACGAAACAGGTATCTATTCCATGTGTATTAAAATTATTGTCAAAAATAAATTTGGTGACGGGCTAAAATACAAGTGTCACCACCCCATTATTTACCAAGGTCGTATGAGGTGACTAAAGAAGTAAACAATTATCACCCCTTGCATTACTGGTGGTAAGGCTGGGTACCAAGTGAGATTACTCACTTGTTATCGAGGCCATGTGGGTTAGTACCACCGTCGCCCATGTGATCGGTCATGAAGCACGTCGGTGTGTTTTGGTTGTAGCGGGAGATAGCCGTATATTCTTTCATTTCATATATGTGAAATTAAATGATGACGGCTTGACAATACTCTCGGTGTAGTTAAGTCCATGAGTGGCGGTTACCACTTTCCATCAGGTGGACCGTGGCTCGTATACCACAATAAGCTATAAAAAATATAATTGTACCAATCAATATATTATTTCAGACCACAGAGTTTATTAACATTAGTTAATATTTTTATTTTTGCATCACACAAATATGATTAATTATTGACTTGCAATAGTTTCTATTCTGTGCCCGGCTGTTAATGAAAGTGTCGACATTAATCGATGGTGTGGTTAGAACTTATATTGGGATGCCTCACTAACCAATTCGACATCGGTCACTGAGTACTATTTTAAGATTGTTAAGCACATATTTGCTAATATTATTGCTAATAAGATAAGATAAGATAAGATAACTTTATTGGAAACACAATAAAAAGATTACAAACTTTGTGTACATTAACAGCTACATTAGTTAAGAAAAAAAAACTGTGTCGTAGCTATTAATCTTAAACCTAAATGTGAAATTTATTATTTAAATACTAATAAAATAATAAATAATGAAATATGTTATGTGTGTGGTGTGTGTGTGTGTGTGGTGTGTGTGTTCATGCGTGGCGCGTGTGGAAGGTCTGAAAGGGGGTGACCGAGATTATGTTTTGAAAAAAATTTCCATTTCTACATAGTTTAAGGAACTGAGCCATTTATGCAAGACTGACCTACATTTACGAGAAGTAAGAGAATAAATTTGAAGCTTTTTATTAACTCTGTTGTATAGAATAGGGCTTATAAAATAGTATTGACGTCTTACTATTACAATATTAGCTGATTCTATTTGGCAAACTCTATCTGCTCTGCGTTTTTGTCTATCAATATTAGGGTCAAATACAAGTTCTGCATGCTTGCGCAGAATTGTATTTAGAATATAGGTATACCTAACCGTAGGTACTTTACAAAGTGTGTATAATTGGTGTGTAGGGAAATGGATTGGTTTGTTCATTATGACCTTAAGTACTGCCATCTGTGCTCTTTCAAGTCGCAGTAGCAAGCATTTACCAGAACTGCCCCAGGCTATTATACAGTAGTTAATAATAGAGTGAACCAGAGCAAAATAAACTGTTTTCAGAGTTGAGAAGTATGCAGAAGATCTCAGATTTTTAAAAATAATTTTAGTTTTCTGACCCGTAGAACTAAAGACTCGATTTGTTCATTCCATGACATTTTACTGTCGATGATTACGCCAAGGTATTTAGTTTTTTCTGTGCGTGAAATTGTGTTACAACAACAATTTGTGTCAAGAATAGAACCACATTTTTGTGCCTTTAGGACGAAAGTAGAGGTTGGTTGTGATGCAGTCATTGGGGCAAACGTAATAAATTTTGTTTTATCTAAGTTAAGGGTGAGTAAGTTATTAGTGAGCCAATTCATAATTATTTTTAACGCAGACTCGGCATGAAATTGGGTTTCCATCCAATCATTGCCATGAACAACTAATGCAGTGTCATCTGCGTAGACTAGGACTTTTGAGTTAGTAAGGGACAATTTAAATAGTTCATTGATATATATCAAGAAAAGGGTAGGTCCTAGAATATTAGCCTGTGGAACTCCGTAAGTAAAAACTTCCTCTTTGCTCATATAATTATTAATTTTTACGACTTGGGTACAATCGCTCAGGTAACTTTTGAAAATATTAAAAGGTAGCCCCCTAATGCCAATGTTTTGGAGTTTAGTGAGTAAGAGAGGGACAGAGACAGTATCAAAAGCTTTAAAAAGATCAAGGAATATAGCAATAGTTTTGAGCTTATTTTGTAAATTTCTTGCAACAGTACCGGTTAGTTCTTCGGGGCACGGTTGCTTCGGCAAATACCTGCAAACGATCGCTAGGAGGGAGACGACCCTAGGCTGTCACCACTGCGACTGCGGCGAGGACTCGGCGCAGCACACGCTCGAGTCGTGCCCGGCCTGGGATGTGCAGCGCCGGGAACTCGCTGCAGTCATAGGAGTGGACCTGTCGCTGCCGGCCGTTGCGCGAGCGATGGTTGGCAGTGACAGGGCCTGGACTGCGGTCGCCGCCTTCTGCGAGGCTGTCATCTCGCGGAAGGAGGCGGCGGAGAGGGCCCGGGAGGAATCCTCCTTCGCGGACCCGATTCACCGCCGGCGCGCGGGGCGGTGAGCACGCGCTTACCTGCGCCTGATGCCGCCCTAGCCGAGGCTGCGTACGGTGGGGTCGGGGAGTACCCTGCCGTCCGCGGAAGCCTACCGCGAAGGTGTGACGCCCAAGTGCGCGGGGCGTCGCACAAGAGAGGGTGCCCGAAGGGGCTGCCGCCTGCGGATCGCGGTGAAACGCGTGGTTTCCGTGATCCGCCGTAGCAAGGGCGGGTGAGGGCACACGGTGGGTTTTTAGTGGGTGAGAGCCCCACACTAATCCGTTATCTCCCCGGGCAGCGGGGTGTGCGGTAGGACATTTTTGCCCAACTAAAATAAAAAAAAAAAAAGTACCGGTGAGTTCTAGAACAGCGTCTTCAGTGTTTTTTCTTCGTCTGAAACCATATTGGTTATCAGCTAGAATGTTTTTAGAGTTTAAAAAAATTAAAAGTCTATTATTGAAATTTATTGAAGTATTTTCGATAATATAGTTAAAACTGAGATAGGTCTATAGTTGCTGATATTGCATCTGTCTCCATTTTTATAAACAGGGCTCAAGAGAGCCATTGTAGGCTCTCTTGAATACCATTGGAAATACACCTATCGTTAGAGCGAGGTTAAATACATGGGATATAATTGGTATAAGTATATGCCTAGAAGCCCTAATAAGAACAGCTGATATGCCATCCGAACCCACAGCGCTATTTAATCTAAGACCTAAAATTATGCATTCAATTTCTACATTGTCAGTGCTAAAGAGGGCCATTGAGTCAGGAGTAGGACTTAAATTATTAGTGTTATAATTTGGTTGAGGCTGTAAGTTACACCGCGATATAATTTTTGAAGCCAAATTTTTACTTATATTTGCGAAGTACTTGTTTATAATATCAAGCGAACGAAATGGATCGGTTGTTAAGGATAATAGCTCACTACTAGGTGATTTGTTGGTATGTAGGTTTGAAATAGTTTTAATAAGCTTCCAGGTTTCTTTTGGATTTTTGCGGAATTTATAAAATTCTGATCTTTCATATTCACGTTTTAGTTTTTTTAATAGGTTGTTGCAAAATGTTCTATAATGCGTGTAAGTAATTTTAAGAATTAGGTTGTCGGGATCTCTTTTTCATTTCAAACACATTTTGTCGCGGTTTCTTATACACTTTAAAAGCTCAGGAGTAATCCAGGGTTTGCTTTTTTTACTAGGAACAACAGAAATGCTGGTATTATTCTTTACAATTGTAGATATTATGTTGACTAATTCAGAAGCTGCTTTGTTTGCATCATCACTGCATGAAGTAATCGTTGTTAAGTCTGTATTTTTAAGATTCACTATGCAGGCATCTATGTCAGTCCATCGGGATGTTTTGGGGATTTTTGGAACATGTAACCTAAATTTGCAACAAACAACGACTGGAGCATGGTCGATAATAAATTAGTTGACAACCAATGTAATAGCTGGCATGTTGGACTTGAGGATTGCATGATCGATACAACTATTACCACGAGTAGGTAGAAAATTACCAGGTAGCATACCATGCGATGCAACTGTATTTAGATATAAATCGGCATTGGAATCATTATTATTTGGTGACATGTTAATGTTAATGTCACCTAGTATGACTAAAGTTTTAAAGCTCTTAAGTGTACCTAAGGTTACGTCTAAACTGTTAATAAAATTCTGGGCATTTCGAATGGATGGTGAACGATATATTGCAATTAGTGCTACTTCTGCTTGAAGCTTAATAATTAGACAGTTAGCGTCAACAATAGCAGGTGTCATAATAGTAAAACGTAGATCTAACCTGATGTATATGACCATTCCGTCATTTTGATTTGAATATTCGGACTTAAATGATTTAAAGCCAGGAATGATGGGGAGTACAGGGCATTTACTTAACCAGCACTCTGATAAAACAATCACGTCAAATTGCATTTTAATCCTGTGTAATAATATAAGCAGATTAGTAAAATTACAAGTGTTGCCTAGGCTTCTAATATTTAGGTGGAAAAATTTTAATCCACCTGTGGGATTTTTTACTTTTGCACCACATTGTTCTGGGGTACACAGAGCCGTTTTTGATGTTGATAGAAGGTCTATGTCTGTCATTAAGGAGTTATCCTTATCCATTTTCAAATAATCGTATTAACATATGGTTAATAAATAGATGGTGTAGATTGAATGTATCCCACAAAGATTGACTCAGAATGGAATAGATCATATCGTTATAAATAAATGTATCAAAAATAAAATCATACAAGAAAACTTGAATATAATGTTCCTCCCATTATTTTTGAATGTATATATGAATGTGTGTATTATGTTTATTTGTGAGTAATTGTATTGAGTGAGAAATGTGATAATAAGTTTTGGGTTTGAAAACAATAGTAAAAACTCTGTCAAATAGAAAATATAAGAAATTAGGTAATCAGTAAAAGTAATTGAAATTATACGAATATTAAGAACAAAAGTAAAATTATAAACATAACCAGTTAGTCACTTTATGTACTGTGTTTTTGGTAGATCAGATTAATCATTGCTTAAAATATGTGGGGAGCCTTATTTTTTACGCAGAAATTCTTGCGATTTGTCACCCAGCAAAAGCTATAATTATTGCTACTGGCGAAGTCTCTAGCTAGGAACAATATTTTTTTTTTCTTTGAAGTGACATTTTCTGATATAAATACAGGTTTAGCTGTTCCACATATTTTTAGATGCTCTGTAGAAAGTTTGTTATTTTTCTTATTAAATTAAAGAATTTGAAAGGTTTACAAAGGTACATGCGTATAGTTTTCTCTTTCTGGAGATTACTAACAAAGTCAACAGTAATTGTCCTGTTTTTAGAGTCAGTAGGACCTATACGGTATATATCTTTTACTTCATGTTGTTGAATAGGTGAATTGATGATAGATCCGACCTCAAATACTGTATTTAGTTAGCATTCTTTCGTTTCAGGCTTAGACATTGGGATGTTTCTAATTTCTATACAACCCGATCTAGAATTCCTCTCGAGAGCTTTAAGCTTGTCCTCTAAACTCCTCAGTTGGATAGAATTATTTTTGCATTATGTTTCAAGCCGTAACTCAAATTGATTAATCTGAGATTTTAAGTTCTCATAGTAATCGAAAAGGTATATAACAGTTTCCTGAATTTTCAAATTTTGTTGTTTGTTTTCGTCAACAGAATCGTAGATTTTTTGTATTTTATTATTTTGTTGCTCCTTGAACTCATGAAACAAGGATTTTATTTCTGCCATAAAAACGGAAAGTTGGGTATCATTGCGTCGACTACGATGTGTAATATTAGCAGGATCGTATTTATTACCTGATGACTGAATTTCAATCAAATGCAGCTCGGAAGATGCACTTGTGTTAGTCTTGGGTGAAAACAGGCGGCGTTCTCTTTAGTGGCATAGTAAAATATTTGCTGGTGAATTTTGCGGTATTTATATATACTCATGTAGTTCCTTTTAAATAAATAGCTTCCAGATCTCAAATATTAGATTAAAAATACACTAAATTACATAAAAACATTATCTTCTTGTTTAATGGCTCTTGTTGAAGAAAATCATAAAATAACCGCAATGACTTTTGACATACGTCAATCTTTTTGAGACCTATACCTAGACCATAGACAGTTTTGAGAACAACGTTCATCCCAAAACAACAAGCGCATTGTGAGTTATGTTGTTTTTGAATAAATTGATAGCATATTCGTTAATGTTTTAATTTGAAACGAAAAAGTAATGAATTATGTCTAATCTATACTATTATAAAGCTGTAACAGAGCTGTGTCTGTACATTCAAGATATTTGAGAAAAAATGGTTGTAATAAGCTGTATAGGCAGGCGTGTCTAAACCCTAAACAATTTTTTTTAGAATTTTTGTTTATTTGTCTATCTATTTGTTTGTTCGCTTATCACGAACTACTTGACGGATTTTGATGCAACTTTTTTAATTTAAAAGGCCTTGATTAGACTTAAAAACCGGTATGCATTTTATCCCGCTACCATATCGGGAACCATTGATATAACCGAAAAACTAGAAAAATATTTAAACCAGAATTTTTTTAGAGTTAAAAAAAAAACTACTGGACCCATTTTAATGCAAAATTTTAATTTGAAAGGCCTTGATTGTACTTAAAAACTGGTATAAATTTTATCCCGCTACTATATCGGGAACTTGAGATTTAGCCTGAAATCTAGCTTTTGGCTGCGGCGAAGACGCGGGCAAAGGCTAGTTAATAATAAAAATATGTACTAATGCTATGACTTCCTAACTATTATTTATTTATTTATTTTTCTTACTATTATATGACTGTAACAGAACTGTATCTGTACATTTAAGATATTTGAGAAAAAAATTCTGTATCAGGTTTAATTTAGATTTTTCTGTTTGTGTATTCACGTATTACGCAAATACTACTGAACGGATTTTGATGCAACTTGTTTTATTTGATAGCTCTTGATTAGACTTAAAAGCTGGTTTACATTTTATCCCGCTACTATATAGGAACTTGAGCTGTAACCTTAAATCTGGCTTTGGGCTGCAGCGGAGCCGCGGGCAACGCTAGTTTTTTTATATAAATAGGTAAATTACTGCCACAAAAAGCTGCAGTATATTTCAACTACCAAAACTCACTATATATTTCAGAAACATAATTAATTGTAGTTGTTGTCTTGTGATGTTCCGACATCAGTCTGTGACAAGTCATATTGCAACATAATTAAAGGGGTCTTTTTTCAGGTGAACTTATTAACTACCTTTTACCCGACGTTTCAACTGCGTTGCAGCATCCGTGGTCACAGGACAACTGTCGGGACAGTGGTCACGGGAAAACCGGGATTACTAATTTCACCTTATTTATACGCGAAAAAAGATCCGATTATGTTACTTTAAATATGTGTACAATTCGCGAATCTCTAAAAGTTACTAAGTCATATTGCGTCCAAAATTCTACGGCTACGTATGTCAAGTGAGTTCTAGTTCTGTAATGATAGAGCCTTGCATATCCCAGCACGAATGGGCCAGCTTGATTAGAGAAGTACCACCCTCTCACAAAAGGTCAGCGTGTAACAACGGCAGTACCGTTGCGTTTCGTATGGCGAGTGAGAGCGCCGGAGGCTCAAATCCCCTCCCTGTCCTCATTTTATTTAATTTTCTATCTTCTCCTTAATATCCTCCCTATCCTCTCCTTATTATTTGCCTCTGGTGTTGCTAGCGTCTATAGGCTACAGTAACCGCTTAGCATCAGGTGGGACGTATGCTTGTTTGCGTCCCATGTATACTACCTACATGCAAAAAAAAGTTAGCGTCAAATCAACAATTTTGCTCTGTTATGGTAGAGCTATTTCCATTACTGAATATATATAACAGTTACATGCAATCTCAGTAATTTCAAGGTTCTAGAGTACTATAAAGACACTATTAGATTTTTACTGACTTTCAATAAAAGTTTAGATATGGCCCGCGCGATAATCAGCTGTATTATCCCAAGTATTATAGCAGAATTTGAAATAGCTTATAGCCTCTTTCAAGAAAGCTGTGGATAGGCTGTGGAGGCTATCCACCGCAAAATAAATTTTTGAAATCCGACTTGTTATTCCTGAGATGAAGCCGTTAAAAAAGCAAAGAAACTCGCAAGCTTTATTATAATGTTATCAAGATAGATGTTGTTATCAAACGCAAGCAGATCTACAAATGGAGCTGGATCTGAAGTAAGGTAACACAGTTCTAGTGGTCAGCCAATGCAGGCGGAGAGACTGCACACGGCAGGTTTATGTGTGTGTGTGTGTGTGTGTGTGTGTATGTGTGTGTGTGTGTGTGTGTGTGTACCCTGTTCGTTGCCCCGAATGACAGGGTGTGCGTTTAGGTACATTTTTCCCGCCTTAACAATAAGTATGGCCTTACCTCTCAAAGGGATCTCAACCAGGGACCGTGGCAAGCATTAACGGACACGTCCTCCAAAATAGGCAGGCCTTCACCATGCGAAGATCGTTCGAATGACTCAGCGAAATAAAATCCAAGATCGCTCGGGATGGTGATGTACTGCAGATCCTAGTAGACATTCTGCCCCATCTACACTAGAACATAATTTAAGTGGTTGATATTGCAGAAATCAAAAGTAAATACGTAGTTTAAACATTTTAGAAAACTGCCGCCAAATTATTAGTTTTTAAATACCTACATAGTTTACTATATTTATATTGTACGGTACCGTAAAATCTATTTGTAGCATTAGAATGTGCCTACACATATTTGTTCGTAGACACAGAGCGTTGTTTTTATGTCCAATTAACCATTGTTCATCAAATCAGCCAGTAGCGCTTGGACTGAGCAATTCAATTTAAAATTCGTTCACAAAGCCTGTTAGGAATAATGTTTACTTGTTTCATTTGCATTTGCGAATCAACGAAAAAGAATAATGCTAATTTTTGTTAAATGGATTGGTGGTTTAACCAAAATCATCAATTAGATGTGTATTAAGAGATGTGCGAAGTATTTTTTTGTATACGTTGTTAAACCTGAATTGTTATTGACTAGGTTTTGCCCACAACTTCGTTCGCATGGACTTCAGAATAGCCTAAATAAGTCATCGTACAATGACTTAATTATTTCTATATAAAAATAGCTATCCCTCAGGAATTTTCTAATTTTCAGGGACAACAGGCGTCTTATGTCTTATTCTTGATTCTAGACTATAATTTTAATATCAGTAGTAGTATTATTTCCCTTTTAAGCTCAACACGGCAATTGTTTTTTTTTATTGCATGTAGTGGCAAACGAGCCATCTGATGTTAAATGGTAACCGTTGCCCATGGACTCGACTATACCGAGAGTATTGTCAAGCCACTGCTCACCAATTCATTTCACAGATATGAAATAAAATATAAACGGCTATCTCCTGCTACAGCCAAAACGCAACGATGTGCTTCATGGCCGGTCACACGGGAGATGGTGGTAACAACCCGCTCGGGCCCGATACCAAGTGAGTACTCCCACTTGGTACCCAGCCCTACCACCAGTCATGCAATGGATGATGATTGCTTACTTCCCTTAGTCGCCTCATACGACACCCGTGGGAAAGAATGGGGTGGTGACACTTGTATTCTTAGTCCGTCACCACACGGACAAGTCAATCTACCTACTAAACGGTTTTGCAAAGACAAAACGGGCGCTAGATTTTTTCTCTATTTAAACGAATCTTACAAGAAATATGTTTTATTTATTTGCCGATGATTTAGCATGTTATTTAAAATATTCTGACATGAAAGCTGATATTCCAAATTTAATTGTTTAAATTAATAAGAAAAACGAATGATTATTTCTAAATTACTATATTAAAGTACATAAAAAAAATATAAAATTATTTATAGGTCCTGTCTGTATTATTTTTAGGTTCTGTCAAAAGCAGATCTGGGGGGTTAGGCAGAATCTCATATCTCACATGTCGATCGTATCGTGATCACTGTGATTGGTTGAGAAACCGACACGTGATGTCGCAATAATCCGTTGGCCAATCACGGTCATCTCTCAACCAATCAAAGTGATCACAATGCGATCGACATGTGAGATATGAGATTCTGCCTAACCCCCCACTAGAATCCGACGCGTGATGTCGCAATAATCCGTTGGCCAATCATGGTGATCTCTCAACCAATCACAATGATCACGATATGATCGACATGTTAGATATAAGATTCTGCCTAACCCTCCAGTTTCGGGAAGAAAATGGTGCATAAACCGAGACTGTATATTATATAGGTATTACTTGTCAGTATACAATACTAACTGAGCCGTGTGGGGCCGGCGCCAAGAATAGCTCCACCCCGTCTCTTCCTATAGGAGTCGCAAATGCCGACTAAGAGATTATCGGGGGACTGGGCAGCAGCGTTCCCCTGTGTACTAAAAACATCCACTGCGATCGCCAACCCGCCTACCAAGCGTGGCGATTATGGTAAAACCCCCATTTTAGGGAGGCCTATGTGCAGCAGTGGACTATGAAAGGCTGATGAATGGATGGATACAATACTTATTGAGCAAATCATGTTGCACCTCATACACAGGTATACTACTCTTATAAAATACCTGTCAATGAAAAGAAATAACTATCGATTACCATCATTTACTTTTCCACTTGACTGAAAATAACTAATGAATATAGAAAAACATAGCATCACGCCTGTATTCCCCGAAGGGGCAGGTAGAAGGCAGAGGTGTATTACACACCCACGACTCGCCAGCTATGTTTAAGTCCCAGGTAATAGGGGCGAGCCTATTGACGTCTACCGGGCACATTTCCAAACTAACTAATGAATATAGTTACACATTTTGAAATAAAACTACTTTTACCTTTTTTTTTTTTTTTTTTTTGATTTGAGGTTTGTCAAACCTAATGTAATGGCGGGTGTGGTCCTGTGTGTGCTCACAAATTGCAGACTTTGTATAGCGACTGTGCTTCACATCAGCTATGTGTTCTTTGATCCGAGTTGTTATGGATCTCTTTGTTTGGCCAATGTAGGAGAGACCGAGTTAGTCAATTTTTACCACCAGTCAAGTGCCATATACCCTTACAGGATGCAGGAGTATACAAGCTGGATTGTGATTGTGGTTGTCTACTGAGTTTTCTGGCCGGATCTTTCTCAGTCAGGCCGCATTCCGATCCGGTGGTAGCTTCTTAGTCTTAGCTTTTGGCAAATTCAATATATTTAATAATATAAACTAATAACCAAGATTGTCTTCTTACTGGTAGTAATTGGTAGTTTGTGGTAGAATTTTTGAGTACTAAATAAAAACAAAAGTTTTACAATTTAAAGAGGAGTATTATACTCATTTTAATATACTAACTTAAAGTCTCATACATTGTAAGCATAAACATTTGAAGTAGATATTTTCACTGTGTTTCTAAACGAATATTAGGTGGGTTAAAATAAATAAACCAAAAATTTTGTAAAATCATATACTGTGGGTAGATGAAACCGTTGAAATAACATATCAGCCTTGGACGTCTATCATCTAAGTCCACCCGTGATCATGAATGCTGTAAAGTATTCGAAACGTCGGGATAGTAGTAAAATCAAGTAAACGCGATAGATTCCGTAAACGTAGTTTTATTTCAAAATAACTAATGAATATTCAAGAATTCCATACCCAATCTCCACATCACATTTGTCTTTACGACCCACGCACCTATCGTATGCATTTATGGCCGAAGGTCAGTGCGATAGCTCAGCGGCTTAGAACGCTTCCCCGGATTGGAAGGGACGCAGGTTCGATGTCAAGTGTTCAAATAAAGATCAAAATATTCAAGAATATGTTAAAAAAAAAAAACTAGACGTCGCGGGACGTCTAGCAGATGTGAAAACATCGAAATTATTTTGAAGAAATAAAATGACCATAACTTGTCAAAGTACTCCTCAAGACGAATCAAACGAGTATAAACTCGATAGGGTTGGGTCGTTTCATTACAGAGTTACCCTGTGGTGTGTGGCCACCTTCCAGCTCCATCATCAGACCCTGGATACCGTCTAGAGACAAAGTACTCGTCAAGACAAATCATACGAGTCCAAACTCGATGGAGTTATGTCATTTTATAACGGAGTTCTTATGGCCACCTTCTAGCTTCATCATCAGACCCTGGATATTATCTAAAGTCAAAGTACTCGTCAAAATTAATCAAATGATTACAAACTCGATGGGGTTGCGTCGTTTTATTACAGACTTACTGTGGTCATATTCCAGCTCCATCATCAGACCCTGGATATCATCTAGGACTGAAGTTCTAGTCAAGACATTTCAAACGAGCCAAACGAGCCCTAACTTGATGGAATTGCACCATTTAATTACAGAGTTTCGCATGGCCACCTTCCAGCTCCATCATCAGACTGGATACCATCTAAAGACAAAGTACTCATCAAGACGAATCAAACGTGTCCAAACTCGACGGGGTTGCGTCGTTTCATTATAGAGTTCCTGTGGCCACCTTCCAGCTTCATCATCAGCCTCTGGATACCATCTAGACACAAAGTACTTGGCAAGACGAATCATACGAGCCCAAGCTCGATGGAGTTAGAGTTCTTATGTCCACCTTCCAGCTCCATCATCAGACCAGCTCCATGTTATCATAATATTGCATTGTCACGTGATATACACATGCGTGTAAAATTTCAGCTCAATCGGAAACCGGGAAGTGTGTCAAATTTAACTTGCAATATTTGAACGGGACAAGTAAAATAAAAGCGTCGCCACGCTAACAGCCGATTTTACCCACCCTCCGCATTAGATGTTTCACATCAAAAAGGGAACTGATGCAAAATTTACAGTAACTTGTGAAAATTGTGCACAGACTTTCAGTAACGATTCCTCTTTGGCTGATTCAACGTGCAGACAGGATACTAGATGACAGTTTGAGAAATAGCTCTGACGATGTAACTTGGAAAGGTTTTTACTAAGAAATATTTTATTTTATGTGTATTTAATTTGTTGCTTTGCTATCGAGAGAAGTATCAGACAGGGTAACCCCACGTCCCCGTTACTATTAATTGCTGTCCTGGAATGTGTAATAAAAAAGCTAGATCGGAAGAAAATGGGCTTAAATATTTACGGAAAATATCTAAGTCATCTCCGTTTTGTAGACGATTAGCATACAATTACAGCTTATGTTACATTGATTAAATGACGCTAGTAAAAAAATAGGCTTAGAAATCAATCTCACAAAAATAATGTTAATTACAAATGGCATAGAGATAAGACCAATTTCAGTTGACAACAAAACCCGCAGCTATACAGATAAATACATATATTTAGGCAAGTTAATTAGCTTTGAAAGTAAAAGTAATGATTTAGAAATAGAGCGACGTATACTACTTACCTGGAATAAATATTGGAGCCTAAAATAAATTTTTAAAAGTAATATGCTAGTACGAATTGAAACTAAAATAATGAAAACATGTCTCTTACCAATCTTAACATATGCCTGCCAGACGTGGAAATATACTAAAAGAATAAAAAATAAGATAACCACAATCATGCCAGCGGGCAATGGAACGCAGTATGCTCTATATAAGAAAAGTACAAAAAATAAGACATACTATAATTAGACAAAAAACCAAAGCGACTGACATTCTAAAACATGCTCTGAAACTGAAATGGAAATGGGCGGGACATGTAGCACGTCTGCAAGACGCGAGATGGACCAAAACTATAACGGAATGGTCCGGTCCATCGGGCAAGCGTTGCAGAGGAAGGCCAAATATGAGATGGCAAGATGGGATCATCAAGATCACTAGCCAATCCTGGCTAAGTGTAGCCCAAGACAGAGAGCGCTGGAATTCTTTGGAGGAGGCCTTCACCCGGAGAGGGGTTCTTGCAGAGCACGTAGGGTAAGCCCTTATAAACAATAATAATATAGTAGTTATATGTAGTACAATACTATGTAGGTTAAGCTAATACTATATAAAACCAATACGCAATTTTTTTTTCAAGAAATAAAAGGCTTTATTATTATTATTCCATTTATTTCATACATTATGCCACAAAATATATTTTTAAATATATATATTATAAAATAAAATATTTAAAAATATAAAAAGTGAGAAAGCCCACCGGCAGTGGTTACGGGGACCAAACCGCCAGTGGTTAGAGTCACAGAGACAGGAACTTTCTCACGATGCGGGCCGTGTCCAAAAGTACTACCTTCTGCATCAGACCCTTGATCCAACCACCCAACGCAAGCCTCTGAAGATGTTGGTCGAGGCTCTTGGCTATCAGTCCGTTGACTGAAATTACTATCGGCACAATGATCCCGGCGCTCAGATCGATCAACTACCACGATGTCAGGTTTGTTGGCTACAACAGTGCTGTCCGTGATGATTGATTGATCCCAGTACAGTGTGATACGACCGTTTTCCAGAACTGGCTCAGCTACGTACCTGTAGTAAGGTACCTCGATGTCCACAAGCCTGTATTTCAGAGCAAGCTGTTGGTGGATAATCCTGGCCACTTGGTTGTGTCTGTGCAAGTACTCACCGTTAGCAAGACGAGAACAGCCTGAGACAATATGCCTGAGGGACACTCACCTGGATGGTGGCAGGCACGGCAGATGTCAGCAGTACCGTCCCTCAGAATATGTCTCCGGTAGTTATTCGTCATGATAACTTCGTCAGCAATTGCACAGACAAAACCTTCAGTTTCCCCAAAGAGGTTACCGAAACGCAGCCAGGCCACGGAAGCTAAAAAGTCTACGTCGGGACCATGTAAGGCCCGGTAAAACCTTCCGTGGAGCTCCTTGCTCTGCCATACATTCCTGCGGTCATCAGTACTGAGCATTACAGGTCTGCGCCAGTTCTCCTTGGCCAAGGCGAGCGGAGTGAGTCCGGAATCAACTGCGACCACATTCCGATGAATATCCCTATCACTACGGAAAAAAATATTCTCTAAGATTGCACACCTCACAATTGTGCAAGGTCTTGGCATTTAAGAAGCCTCGACCTCCACATTTTCGTGGGATGTACAACCTCATAACTGATGATCGAGGGTGATGCATACGGTTTGTGGTCAAGAGACTGCGGACCCTTCTGTCCAAGGCTTCAAGTTCAGTCTGAGTCCACTTGAGTATGCCGAAAGAGTACATAAGAAGTGGCATGACCCAACCATTGCAAGCGCGCACCTTGTTGCCACCTGTTAAAAGACTGTTCAGTACTTTCTTTAGGCGACCAAAGAAACGCTCCCGCAGCGATTCTTTCATATCCACCTCATTAATGCCCAAAGCTTGCGACATACCCAAGTTTTTATAGGTATCAGTTACGAGGAGTGATCGTAATTGAATGGAATCCAAGAGTTGGATTCCCTCAGATTCCACTATCCCACCTCGTTTTACATGCATGATCGCACACTAAAGGACTTGGTTATCTTTAGTAACTTTATTAGTTGCAATCTAGTAGGGGCAAACAATTTCAGATCATCCATATAATACAGGTGGGATATTTTTCGACCACACCTTCGTAACCTGTAGCCCAGCCCAGAACCCTCTAGTAATGTACTGAGAGGGTTCATGGCTAAACAAAACCATAAAGGACTCAGACTGACACCTTGAAATATACCCCGCTCAATCCTTATGAGCTCTCCGTGATCACCAGGGGTCTGCTGACATCCTGGATAGGTAAGAACCGTTCTCCAGTGCCCCATACACGACCTCAGGAAGGTGCATAAAGTAGTATTCACTTTATACAGCTCCAGCACCCTCAAGAGCCATGCATGCGGCACAGAGTCGAAGGCTTTTTTATAGTCTATCCAGCATGTCATCAGATCTTTTTTCTTGCGGCGAGCATGTTGGCTAATGGCCGTATCAATAAGGAGGATCTCCTAAGTACCACGAGTTCCTCTTCTACACCCATTTTGAGAGATAGACATGATCGAATTGGTTTCAATGTGTTTAGAAATTTTGTTTCTCAAAATAGATGTAAAAAGTTTATAGACCGACGGTAAACATGTAATCAGTCTATAGTTACGTGGCTCCGTGGTACTGCCTGACTTGTGGAGCAGATATGTGATGCCAGTCGTCATAAAATCCGGTAACGTCCCCGATTCCACAGCTGACTGGAACTGAGAAGCCAAACAAGCATGTGAACTGCGTAGCCATTTAAGCCAAAAATTGTGCAGTCCGGTCCTGGAGATTTCCAATTAGCCAACAAACGGACTGTCTTGATGTTCAATTAATATATCACCCATTACAGGAATTTCTTCACACGCTCGTTCGACAACCCCAATCCAGTCACCCTCAGAGTGTATGACCGTCTGGGCACCGACCAGATGCCGCGCCAAAATAAATTTGTAGCTTCAGCATCTGGCCGCTGTACATCACACACATCTTCACGAGGCCGTTCCCAGTTTCTATAGACTGACTTCTCTTCTTTTTGAAACATGCGATTCGTGACATATCGATTCATGCGTTTTTTATACCTGAGTATTCGATTTGCCCATGCATAGACCTTCTGCTTCAGGAAGTCAATGCGCTCCGTAACATGGACTAAAAAGTCCTGAGGCTTGACTCCAGTCCCGGAGAACGCCAGCTTCACGAAACGCATCACCCGTGGTCGTGTATTGCCCATCCTGAAGCAGCTGAGTTTACTAATAAGCACCCTAGTCTCGGCGACACTTCTCTCAATCCTGCACTGCCAAGCCGGTTTTGCGTTCATGGGCGTTCATGCGTCTAGCTATTTGGCAAGCAGCAACGGCTGCGCAGTACAGGATAGAATGTGTGTCGCTAAGATTTTCACTAGTATCTATATAGTTAGATAAAAGTGAGTCAAGGGTACCTACTAGCAAAATATTCTTTCTATGCACGGGCTATCGAGGCAGGCGTGGTCTAAACTCCATTGGTATGAATCTAAATTCTCGAATCACACATTCCAAAGCATCTCTTACCTCCTCACGGCACTGAGTGTTCACACAGACAGTCTCGTCTTCTCCATTCGCACCCGGCCTTTGCAAGATCAAGTTTACAGGGTCTTCAATAGGTGTTGTAATAGCTGTTTGCGTAGAGATGGGGGTAACTTGACTAATCTGCACAAACTCTGAGCGCAGTCGGTCAAGCACGGAATTGTCTAACATGCGGGATCGTTGAACTACCCGTACTTGGTCCGATAGTCTTTGCGGCGAGACGTTGACGGTCGGTTCCAAGCTCTGAAACAGATACAGCATGCGGTCACGGTACGCAGTAAGGTTAGTTCCCCCCTCTGTGGCACCAAAATATGCGCGCATGAAATTTTCGTTCATTGTTGGCGTCCATTTCATGCGCCGCACATTACCACCGGCAGTGGGGACCCCGTTTAAGGCCGGTGGGCCTCGAGGTCCTAAACTATCCGGTGGCTGGCCTCTCTCACGCCGGCGTATAGGTGTTGGCGACGTCGGTGGCGAGAAGTACTCATCACTAGAGGTCGAGCTCAACGCATGCGGTGTGACCGGCTCCGCTGATGCGGAGACCGGGGGCTGCGACGCGGAGCTGTGTGACGAGTCCGGGGGTGGTAGGTGTGCTGGTCTTGCTCTGGATCTCGTTAACATAATTTTAACGGCAGCTGCATTATTATAAATTAATATTTTTCATTTTGACGTGAATGTCAAACGTCATGTTATTTCTATTTTAGGTGTTCTTTGAGTTTTTAAGAGGTTTTATGATGCATTGTTTATAGAAATCGTAATTTTAAAGTAATATAAAGATTTGTAACTAATCGAAATTTTATAAAAATGATAAAATAATATTTTTCCACAAGAACTATTTGCAGACACAACTGACCGTTTCAGTGTTGCCAGAGTTTTTTATTATTATTATTATTATGTGTATTTAATATTTTAAAAATTTACTCTATACGTCTCTGTATAATATGTATTATAAAGCTCTAGCAAACCTGTATGTGTGGTACATTGAAGATATTTGAAAACTCTCTACTAGCCTAGACGGAAAACATTTTTGGAGGTTAAACAGGTTCTGTACCCAAACGCCAACGGAACTCTATTACAAAGCCTCCGCTGCCCGTTTGTCAGCGGGCTGTATCTCACGAACCGTAATAGGTAGGGAGTTGAAATTTTCACAGAATTTCTATTTCTGTTGCCGCTTCAACATTTAATACTAAAATATAATTTTGGTCCCCATATAAGATACTTCGTATTTTTGACGTTTTTTTGTAACAGTCACGAGCAGGATTTGAACCTACATCTCCTGGAGACCGTCCAGGATGCTTTGCCAATTCAGCCATCGTGATAATTGCTCATGACTGCTAATGAGCGACGCCTGCGCCATCTGTCAGAAGTATTTTCATACACTATACCGACGCCCAAGACGTTAAGTATGAATGTGTTATCGAAATTTCAAAATTAAAAGGGGGACCCCCCCATACACGGAACTTGATATTTTTGACGTTTACGTTTTACGTGTAATTCTAACGTATTTATTTGACGGTAGATCTAATATATAAAATTCTCGTGTCGCGGTGTTTGTGGTTGAACTCCTCCGAAACGGCTTAACTGATTCTCATGAAATTTTGTGTGCATATTGTGTAGATCTGAGAATCGGACAATATCTATTTTTCATCCCTCTAAATGTTAAGGGTTAATTTTTTTTTTAATTTTTAGATATATTTTTATTTTTTAATTTTTTTATGATACAGCATTAAAATATACACACAACCCTAAATTTTCAACCCTCTGTGATCAACCCCTATTTTTTATTCGTTAATTATAAACTTTAATTTTTTTGGCAAGATTTTTATTCTTATTTGTCATGACTTAGAATATTTTTCTTTATATTACTCTTGATTTTCCACCCCTCTACGATCAACCCCTATTTTTCCATCGCGATTTTTATTTTTTTTATTATTAATAGTTTCCTTTAATTATGATTTTTTTCTCAATTCAATTTGATCTTCCGCCTTCACCGGTCGATAACTGATCAACTATCAATCGATCAGTTATCCCCGCTAGGTGTCTACCGTTGCCACCTCTCATCCAGCAAACATCACATATACCTGCTTTATTATTGTTAAAAGTAAGTCAAATAATAAGCAAACGAATGCAATATTAATCCACTGTTTTTCACCTATACACTGATAGAAGGATTTATTAATTATTAATAATTTAATTTAATTGAAGACAATTTTAATAAATTTTTTTTTACATTCAATAAAAAAATATTTGGGAATAAAGTAAAGAATACTTTCATTGTCTACAACGCTTTCGATTATAAGTAAATCCCCGCACACTTATAATAGATAGTTATTTTTATTGAACTAAAAAAATGTTTCCTAGAAATAATATACATGACAAAACAACGTTTGCCGGGTCAGCTAGTAATCTTATAATATTCTACGGTGCTACGGAACACTTTATGTGCGAGTTCGACACGTACTTGGCCGGTTTTTAGTATTTTCGTCTGTATATCTGTTTATTTTGTTCACACATCCCGGAAAAAACTACTCAAGGGATTTTAATGGATCTTTTTTGTTTAATACCTTTACTTAGACTTAAAAACTGATAAAGGTTTTATCACGCTACTATATCAAGAACCAGAGATATAACCTATAAAGAAGGTTTTGTCTTTAGCAGAACCTCGGGCAAAACTAAGCAATACTCGCCAAGAAGCTGCCCTCACCCCAAGGCTTAGGCATATCCTTTCTCTTCTTATATAAAATATTTTCATAGGTGTAAAAAGGCGGTTACCTCTTATGACGAGTGAACCGTGACCTGGTGGTCCTCATCAGCAACACGCAAAATGCTAAATACATCCCCCTATACTTTCATAGCCGTGTGGGGCCGGCTTTAGAATTGTCCCACACCTCTCTACCCACGGGAGTCGTAAGAGCCGACTGAGGGAATACCGAGGGAGTGGGCAGCAGCACTCTCTCGAGTATTAACAACATCCACTGCGCCTACCCGCCTGCCAAGCGTGGTGATTTCGGCATTATCCCCCATGACGGGACCGCTCGTGGCGTTCTCTTGGGGAGGCCTATTTCCAGCAGTGGACGTTGAAAGGCTGATGGATGGACGGATGGATACTTTCATAATTTTCTTAACCTTAAATAAGGAAGTAGGACTATAATATTTTTATTCCTAGAGCGTAATGTAATATCCTGAAATGTATAAAATGATGATGTACTTACATAATATATGTTATGTGGCACAACAAATCCTCTTATATTCCATCGTCCACAGCGACCTCAGATAAGTTTGTTATACATTGGACTTGATACACTCGAATGCATCTGTGCTTAGGGTTGCTACTAAAAGGATTTTATCTCAGTAAAATAGTAGTAATCAGTAGAACTAGTTGCTCTCGCTCTTGAACTCGCTTTATATTAAGCTTATGTCCTCTAATTTCTAGGTCCATTAAAGTCCTAACCTTTATAGTTGTTGCCACTTTTTGATGACTAGCTGCTACCCGTGACTTTGCCTGCGTGGCGTTTTATTTGTGCGGAACTTCGCCGTGCATGCCTAGTCGAGAAAGTAGCATAATAATCTAAATAAGTAAATTCAAAAATTGTTGAACACGAACGGGTTTCTATAATTTATTTTTCTTTATTGCCTATGTTTCCAACGACTTTTACTTTTACTTGTAACTCATATTATACCTAAATGTGAAATTGAATTTGTCTATTTGTTTGTTAGATCTTGATGAACTAAGCTAACGACCGTCACGGAATAGGGTAGGTACTGTTAGTTCCGGAAAAATAGAGGGTTTCTGTGGGATAGGTGTTTTTGTGTTAAAGTCTCTCATGAGAATAAAATCAATCCGATCGAAATGCGATCTATGCGAGCAATCTGTGGAGTTAAGCTGACTGACCGCTATCATAACGACGACATAAAATAGCAAGTACCTAGTATGAAAAGGAGTATTGGTGTAAAGATGTGAAAGAGAATGCTCCGATGGTTCGGACATGTGGAAATAATGCAGGATGAGTGACTGGGTAAGAAGATGTATAGGTACAATTTCAAAGTGGAACGATGTAGGTACAGGGGAGACTGAGACTCACCTACCTAGAACAAATCGGTTATGTATTGAAGGAAGGTGAAGTCTCAGAGTCTTCGAAACCGGCGAGCGTGTATGAAGAGAATTATGAATGTTGAGGAAGTTGGAGATTTATACAAGAATAGAGCTTTTTGGCACTCTATTCTTTCTGCCTACCCCATAACGGAAATGGCGTGATGATAAGTAAGTAAATCTCTCTGTTTTAGTGCCAGAATATGACTATTTTAGATTAGAGGTGGCTAGCTAAAAAAGTTACTTAGTTATTTTAATGAAAGATAACCTGCACAGTAGTATAGATACTGAACTCTTATCATGTGATTGTTATTGTAATTACTAGCTTCAGTGCTTTTACTTATCTAAAAAAATGCAACATTAGGTATACTTACCGATACAACGCGCCAGTATTCTGGTCAACTATCATCCATAATTGACGCCAAACCAATTTACGCTAGGATCAGCACAGCGCTACCAACTGAAAATTATTGACGAATAGATTCTTCCCGCGATTCCGTCTGCGTGGACTTTACAATATAAATATATCACTCTACGGCACACTAGTTATTTCTTTGTAAATCCCACAAGAATTGTAATTTTTTTTGGGATAAAAAGTAGCTTATGTGCTATTATGTATACAAAATTTAGCAAAGAATGGTACAGCAGTTACGGCGGGAAAACATAAAAAAACAATAAACTCACTTTCGGATTTGTAATATTAGTTAGGTTCATTATATAGGTAATAGATGACACCTAAAATCTTCGATCACCAATTACCAAGATACAGTGTCACGAACAAAATCAAGTTAAAAATTGTGCGTGTATAATATATATAATAAATATATACTTATAGAGCTACATCTGTTTACTAACGAAATGAGACAATGGTTTTAAAACAGTTGTTTGTTCAAGTTCAACCTAATTACAATCATGGCACTTAGTAATAAGGCACAAATCTTTAAAATATTATCTTGCATTTACGATCATTCGCAAAAAAAGAGCAAAGCAATAATTTACTACTGCCACTTAAAAGTGAAAAGACAAATAACATTTACTATGAAAACAAGCTTAAATAGCAACAAATAAAGTACTTTTTGAACTAAACAAAATAAAGACTCCCTTCTCAAGTGCGCTCTTATTTGCCGAGACGGATTTTTTGGGCCGACGCGATATCTATTAGTGATCGAACCCAAAATTGTGAAAATACTATTTATATTTCAGAATAAAAACAAAAATTTAAGGCAGAAATTCCAATAAAAAGAAAATATGCCAACCCTAGATATTATAGTAGTTACCACCAATCTTTTCTGGTGACCACGTGAAATCGAGTGAGACGTATTACTGCCGATTTAATCTCGTATAGAAATTGACTTATGTTTATATGGTTCCGTACGAAGGTTCTGTCGACATAAAATTTGGAATGAATTTTTAAAAACCATGAGGCCAACGAGTTGTCCTGTTATCTTTTCCTAATTACTCTACATATTTCAAGCAAATTGTGAAGTTCTTAAAAATAAAAGAATAAGTTTTTGTTCTCATTTTAATGACAGAAAATATTTTTGGAATAATTAATCGACTATTTAAAGTACAAATTATTTGTGAATAAGGAAAAAGAGATTTTTTTGTACGAACGGGAAACGAATCCGCGTCTTTTCCAATCCGGGAAAGTGCTCTAAGCCACTGAGCTATTGTACAGATCTTTCGATCATCTCAATCTCTTTATCACATTCGTCTTTACGACCAACGCTATCTATCGGAATGCATTTACATGCATTAAACCAATATAGTAAGTTAAACACAAAGTGAAAAATGTGAAATCGAAAATAACAGTCAGGAGCAGGATTTGAACCTGCATCTTCTGGATACCGTCCAGATGCTTTACCAATTCTGCTCCTGACTGTTATTTTCGATTTCACATTTTTCACTTTGTGTTTAATGTATAGTGCTAAGCATGTCAAATGCTAAAAATATATATAAAAATATCTAAATATTCAATATAGTAAGTTTAATTTTTGCAATTAAAATTCATACTATTTACTAAAAAAAAATCTCTTTTTCCTTATTCACAAATAATTTGTACTTTAAAAAGTGGCGGAGCATGCCAAATGCTAAAAAATATAGATCAAAAATTATTAATCGACTAATTTGCTCAACTATGTCTACGACACTAAAAAAAATATAAATTACGTATTTTAAAACCTCCTGACCCTCTTTGCTCCATCATCAAATCACCTCTCCGTTTACTTCGAGGGTTAAAAATAAAAGCATTGCATTTTACCCGTAATTTGTAATCGTTTTGGTCAAGAAATTACATAAACAAAACAAATTTACAAAACAAACATTCGAACCAAAGTTAAATATTCTGTACTGTGTGTATACTTCTTTTCTTATTGCTCTTCCTCAACATAGTTTAAAACTGTAATAGTTTGTTTTGGTCCAAAACTTGATAAAATTATATAAATATACATTCACTGTTTTAGGGCAAAACGTTGTGTCACATTTTTCATTTTACGGATTATAAACCCGAGTTTTTTTACTGTACGGCTTATAAACACGTAACAAAACTATTTGTTAAGTTAATTCTTGCAAGGCCAACAGATTTGGGATGATAAAAATAATAATATGGCTAAAACAACATCTTTTAATTGGAGTTTCCTCTTAGTTGATAAAATATCCCAATCCTACCAGAGGCATCCTGCACGAGGCACAGAAGGCAGGGATTTTTTTTGCTGACTATTGGCAGTGATATTTCCGTACTATGCCACCCTTGTTATACATATGATTGAGACTCTATGTCTCTCTTTCCCAAACCAATAATATCTCATTGTAGGCATGTGTCTTCATCTTCTTTCAGAGTGAGAGGGATCAAAGCGTATTCACTATGCTGGACCAGTGCGCTTTGGAAGACTTCACAAGCCGTTACACAAGAGAAAATTATTCAGGCATGCAGATTTCCTCACAAAGTTTTCCTTCATCGGTAGTGATCATTTGTCAACAAATACACACATATGTTTTAAAAGATGGTGTGTGTGTGTGTGTGTTGTGATGACTTCTTACTGGGGATCGAATTTGATAAGTCTATAAATTATTCATTTGCAGTCCTTGATTATATCACCAAGATATCACTGCTCTTCATGGCTTCCTTTAGTTTTTTTTTTCGCTCATGCAATTTCAAGCACAGGTATATTTAGGCAAAAATATTTTATCGCAAACCATTTATTATATCGAAATAACATGTGGCTTATATTTGTACTCTGGACCATATTTTAATGATCGCTTAAATAGATACGGTGTGAAATTGTAACAATCAAATATACAGACAACCAAACAAACTTATTTTCGTATTTGTTGCATTAGTTAGGAATACGTGTGTAGTTTAATTAAAATAATTTTAGGGAAAGTATAACAATGCCATAATGTAGCCTAATATTGTTTTTTTTTATTTACTGTCCTCGTTCGAAGCTGATTTTAATCGTAAACATCACTGATGATAGAGTGGCTAGGGACATATTATCATGCTTAAGTGCGTACGCTGACAAGAGTACGCTCTCTATTCCATCACTGTCATAATCCGATGGAACATCAATTCAGAACGGGTTACCGTTACTTTTCTACGTCAAACTGTTCCATGTTGTGCATCGAGCACAGGGGTATTTTCCTAGTATTTATCACCACTCGGTTATTTTGGCTTTATTCGGACTTGGTAAAAAATAGTAAAAATAAAATATTTCCTCGACTTCAGACATAAGTTGGGCGCACATCTCTCCTAATATGCAATATATTGTGAGACGTTCTGATGGTATATATCGCACATCACCCACGCTATCGTTTGCATAGCAATGCATATTCTCTACCGTGAGTATGTCATTGCAATGCAGAATGAACAGCGCAGAGCACCAAGCCTTGTGATACGCCAGCATTAACAATCAAATGTCTAATTAATGTCATTGTATCGGAACTAAGAATGTCTGCTACCGTGGACCGCTATTTTAGTGTTGGGGATTAATAATTCCATCCCCATAATCACTGTTTCAGTGACGTAGTCCGCACAGACATCACGGTCCCTAGAGGAGAAGCATATCTGCTTCCAAGGGTAGGACGCGAGGAAATCGCAAAGACCATCCTAATCTGGTAACTTGTATTGCCAGACTCTGCATGACCTAGAGCTGTGCTACGAAACATGTAGTGGTCAGACAATCCTATTCTTATTTCTATTTGCGTCACTGAAAAGTCTAAACAACATTAAACACAAAGTGAAAAATGTGAAATCGAAAATAACAGTCAGGAGCAGGATTTGAACCTGCATCTTCTGGATACCGTCCAGATGCTTTTTTTCAAATCCTTTTTTTGTTCAAATCCTGCTCCTGACTGTTATTTTCGATTTCACATTTTTCACTTTGTGTTTAATGTATAGTGCTAAGCATGTCAAATGCTACAAATATATATAAATAAAGTCTAAACAACAGTTATTTTCAGAACTATTCTTATTTCTATTTGCACAGAAAAGTCATGTGTTTTATTATTATTCTGTGTCTGTCGGCTACAGGAGCATCAACTGTCACCCGGTATCCGTGTGCACGACTTTCAATGTTTGGGACTAGGGTAAGTTGTGCCATCAGTTGTGAGAGATAATAGATCGAAACCTTGTTGAAGAGTTGCCGACCCGAGCGGTTAGTGGTTCGGGATCTCAACACCTCTGCAGATGAACGGAACTCAACGGGATTTTCGCCTGTTAACAAGACAGCCTTACGCAAACTACACTCAAGTTCAAAATATTACGGAAACCCACTGAGTGTTTAGGAAGGGAAATGGGATAGGTTATCTACCTCCCTTGAGCCCCATAACAAGTAAGTAATATAAGAGTGTAACTTGCCGTGTGGGGCCGGCTTTAGAATTGTCCCACCCCTCTCCACCCATGGGAGTCGTAAGAGCCGACTGAGGGAATACCGAAGGAGTGGGCAGCAGCACTCCTTCGAGTATTAACAACATCCACTGCGATCGCCAACCCGCCTGCCAAGCGTGGCAATTACGGCACTATTCCTCATTCTTGGGGAGGCCGATGTCCAGCAGTGGACGTTAAAAGGCTGATGGATGGATGGATGAATATAAGAGTGGGAGATTCAGCAATGAATTGGGTGATAATTGCTTACTTCCCTAGCCGCCTCATACTTATTCGAATAGAAAGCACGGGGTGGTGACACTTGTATTCTTAGGCCATCATCACACGGACACATATAATTTAGAAGACAATATATAGTTCAGAACCCAGAAAACGACATAGGTTACTTTTTATCCTAGAAAAATAGTTCTTGTGAGAGCGCATTTTTTGCATAGAAATCATTAGTGTGTGTGACGAGGTCCACGCGGACAGTCATGGATTCTGCCCACTAGTATAATATAATATTCTATATATAGATCAAATAAAAACATCTGCTTATTGGAAATGTGTTTTAATATCCCAATTGTGTATCTGACTATATAATTATGTTGACAATAGAATGTTACTGTTATAACAGAACGTTAATTTTGAATTGAATGTTATAAAATCAGTCGACAGCGCGTTCACTTGTAGGTTTCATTGCCTTTGTTTTGTGTGTAAAATATAATATGTGCTCAATAATTTATGATGTTTACAAATACATTACTATGTACTCGTAGATATAAAACGTTTATTATGCATTGAAGATATGTTAGCATTTTGGTGTTACAATTCTTCTGCTCGCCACCTTGCCTACGTGGACTACAAAATTCAAATCTATAAGTCGTTTAACTATAATCAATAATATTTAGTGTTTATTTGAGCCATAATTTATCTATTTATCAAATTTTTTTGTATCTATTTGGACGTTACGTCCATAAAATATTATAACCAAAAACCACTTTTTTATTTGAGTGCAACAATGGCGGAGTGGTTTAGATACCAACCTCCCACCCAAGTGTTGTGGGTTCGATTCCCACACAGGACAACTTTTTGTGTAATCCAATAATGGTTGTTCCAAGTGTGGGTGTACTTTGCGTCCGTGAAATTGTATGTTTGTAAAGTACCTCGACTATGGACATTGGTAGATATGTATTAGGTACCTAATACTTTTAAATATGGAAACACGTAGGTGAAAGCTCAAATAAGTTTTCCTATACAAAGACTCAAAGAGATTATTCTAATTAAAGCCTCTCAAAAAATAATTATGAATTATTAAGACATTAACTTGACTTTATCTATCCTTTTTATTTATTTGTTAAGGTGGAAAAATATACCTAACCGCTCAACACGTCATTCGGGGCAACGAACAAGGTAGTGTGGAACCCTAAATAATTTTCCTTTCGGATACCCTCTATTGAGTGACGCTTCCGCGCTTCGGAGCGTCACACCTTCACGGGAGGCCTTGCAGGTGGCGAACGTTCCCCGGTCCATAAACTAGCAGCCTCAGCTGAGGTGGCATCAGACGCTGGTATCTGCACTACCCCAGTCACTGGAGGCAGTTCGGGTCAGCGGAAGGATCGTCTTCCCTGGCCCTCTCCGCCGCTTCTTCTTCTGTGAGATGACCTCCTCGTAGAAGGCAGCGAATGTGTCCCAATTTCTGTCGCTGGCAAAAATCGCTCTGACGACGCTCGGCAGTGAGAGGTCCCCCTATATCGACTCATCGCGACCGCTATGCTGACAGCACGGAGTCGCCTCCCTCCTTGCGACTAGTTGCCAAAGCAACCATGCCCCAACAGCACTTGCACCTATCGGAAGGTAAGGGGCCGTGCCTTTGCCCTACCCACTTCTTCAGCACCGGCTGGAGCGCTCCTACGGTGTAAAACCCGCCCAGGGCGTCACTTTTTACTATCCTGACGCTTCGAATACTTTACAGCATTCAAGTATATGCGATAGATTATGTAAGCCTAGTATTTCTTTATAATTAAAATTTATGTAAATATTACAAAATATTATATTAACTAGTAAGAAATTCTTTGTTATAAATCGTTTTTCTGGCCTTTTACTTGTCGGAGGTCAGTAATAGCTTTTGAAACAACATTTTATTTTGTTGTGACAAACAAAGAAGCTTCTAAAATGTTCAGCATTTCTTAGTGTTTTTTAATTAACATTCTTTGTGCGTGCGGGCAGTACCCCGCCACCCAGCCGGCTGATACCCAGAAATGTTTACTTTACCTCCCTCATTACGCTCCGTACTGGTACCAGCAGTAAAAGAAACTCATTAAAACTTTTTCCCTGAGATACAGCGCGGTCGCTTCTATGGTGCCTTCAAATGTAAATAAACTCGTCTCATTTTAAATTAATTTTCCGCAATGGCAGTAATTATATGAGTAAGGAGCTTATTACGCAACTCTGAAATGAATGGACATGGTTTGGAGTATATTGGTTTGTTTTCCTCATCAGAAAATGTGGAGATTTTGTATCCTTTTGGGTCGGTTTTCCAGATAAACAGAAGGGTATAGATCCAAATCATGAGTTTATGAAATACTAACTGAACCTGCGGCTTCGCCCTTGAACATTTCAGTTCGCAACTGCTTGTCTAAACCGCGCACGATGTTTAACGTATCTATTTCATTGCATTTGCACTTGGCGGTGGAAAGTTACGGCGTTTACCATAGCCACCTTAAATATCTTCTAACTTTATTTCTGATTTGTTCTATTTGCTTAGAGTTGTAAATGTGAACGTTATGTAAAACAGCCTTTCTCAATAATTGAACTATCAAGCGCAAAAAGTATTATTGAAATACATCCAATTGTAGTGAAGTAATTCTATGGTAAGTTTCTAGTTAGTGTTCGAACCCTACCTCTATTCATGTTTTTCTACGTCAGATATATTTTCCACAATGCTGGGAAAGGCAAGCTGACAGCTGATTGCATATCCTGTGATGGATTAAAATCAAATTACAAAAAAAGTACTATAATATGAAATTAAAAGGTTGTTAGAGACGAAGTAGGTAGGTTAAAGGAAATGAGATTGAGTGAGAGATAATACGAAAAGAAGTCATTGATGAGATGGTAGTTGATAGCAAAGAATGGAGAAAAAACATATGTCCGTAGAAAGATAAGTGAATGATGACTAGAAAAGAGAAGCAGAGCTCATGGTAGGATTATCACATTATATTATACGTGGATGGGAATATTATATATGGCAACAAACAACCTCTGCCTGTAAATAATACTAAATATTAAGTATAGACTGATGTAATGTCTACAATGAATGGAGAAAAATTGCTGTTCGTCCGTTTATTGGATGGTATAAGGATGTAGAATCTATATTGAGTTATTCTTGGGCCTTTGCAATCTATCTAATTTGGAGAGGTTGGTTAAATGGTTTAACTGCTTGATGTTTAGAAAATGTATATTAACCAAATACAACAGCAAAAACAACCAAATCACATGATTTTAAATACTTCAATAAACTTCTTAATATGTTTCTGTACTGAATGTAAACGAATAAATAATATTTGGCAGGATTATACTTTTATTTTGTGGAATGAATAGAGACGGTTGATGGTGATAATTATCTCTAGATATCTCCATGTAAATCTGTTACTCCGATCTCACCAATTTACCTCCATTTACAGTACAGACTGCAATTCAGCTGTCTGAACAAACAAACAAACAGCAAAAACAGACCAGTTATTGTTATGTATATATGAGCTATCATAATGTTAAGAGAGAGAAGATCATTGAAGAGTACGTGGGTTTATCTGAAATGCCAATAACATTCTTGAAGGCAAAGCGCCCAAACTGGTAACCAGAAGGACTTCGTAGCCAGTTTGGGTGCATTGCCATTAACGGAGGTCCTTTACATATACTCTATCTCAGTGAATGATATACATTGTCTAAACTTCTCAAGAATGTAAAGTTTCAGAGACGTGAGTTGTAGAGTCGAAACAACACTTCCTGAACAGGTTAGAACTGTTTAACTTCTAAAGTTATGTGTAAGTTTTGTTACACGTGCGAAAATGATCTGACTTCGAAGTCGCTTAATGTGAAGATTCTAGCATTGAAAAGAGATATTGGGAGAGGAGATTTATACGTTACTTTGTATCGGGTGGATATAGAATACTAACCCAAAGTTGTAATGTATTTACGCTATATTATGTTTTACATTTCAGGACAAGAAATGATTTAAAAAAAAATCTCAATAGTTTAAACATTCTCAATAGTAGATCGGAATTAGTATGTTCGCGGTGTTTTGCTCACATGCCTCGGAAAGTACGTAAATCTGTTGGTCCTGCGCCTTTGAGAATCATATCCAATGGAGGTCGTAGCTTAGTTGTGCACTTGCAGTTATAACGATGGGGAAGGTTAAGCCACTTTCACGCGACTGGCATCAGATGGACCAAAAAGTGGCATCCATTTCTGAGCTCACCGTGCTTTGGAAGACACGTTAAGCATTGGTATTGGCAGTTAAATAACATCCTAGCAGCCGTTTCAAGTTGTTTTTATATACTAAGTGAGTGGCAAACTAGCGGCCCACCTGATGGTAAGCGGTTCTCGTAGCCTATAGACGCTAGCAACATTAGAAGCATCACTAACGCGTCGCCATCTCCAAGAAAAGGAATACTAAATATATTAAGTAGAGGGTAGGAAGCATAATAAAAAGGGGATAGGGAGGGGTTTAAGCCACCGGCACTCTCACTCACCACGCGAAACACAACGGTAGTAATACCTACCTTTCAGCCTCATTAGGCACATCTTTGAGGGATAAAATAAAATATGCAATTTTCATATTGCCTTAACTACTTCCTCTTTGGCTGGGGGTAAGTAAGCTTAGTGTCATATCGCGAATAATCTATGCTTTGTACTACCTAAAAAAAATCTCAAATAAACAGTCAAGGTACTGGGATTTAAGCATTTCCTTCCAAAGCAAATGCAGGTTTGTTGTAAAAATAATATATGACCCACCCCTTTCTTTCTCGTTACTATCTTATGAGAAAAGAGAATAGCAGAGAAGAAAGAGATAAAAAGAAAGAGGTCCTTGAACTTATAAATGTTTATCTGTACACGTTATGGTAAGCTGTGGTGCGGTTATTACTGTACACCTTAACTAGTAAAACCATGTCCCAAACGATATAAATTGTGTTGTGGCATTATATTATATCATACCCATGCACAAAACTCCTAGGATTGCTCAGAAAACATTGTATGGGCCTTAAAGAATTAAAAAAAATAATAATTAAGAAACAAACTACACCAAAGCACGCAACAGATTTAGACACGATTTTCAGTGACGTTGACGTTTGTAATGATGTACATATTGTAAAGACGTATATGTCACAGTAAGATGGTTAAAGCCGTGATATAATTATATCCCTAGGAATATCCCTATCCCTAGGGATATAATTATATCCCGTCATACAGTTATATAACTGCCCCAAGCTACCCTGTTCGTTGCCCCGAACGACGGGGTGTGCGGTTAGGTACATTTTTTCCCGACTTAACAAAAAAAAAGGGATATAACTGTATAACCATTGAAGGAATGGAGAGACGCCACACGGCGGGCTTATTTAATGGGTGAGGGCCCCAAACTACCCTGTTTGTTGCCCCGAATGACGGGGTGTGCGGTTAGGTGCATTTTTTCCCACCTTAACCAAAAAAAGGGATATAACTGTACGCCGTGATATAGTTATATGAAAGCGGTTCATAACTATTTTACTAGGATTATAACTATGATACGAGCAAAGTCTAGTAATATAACTATCTTACTAGACTAATCTAGTGAAATGATTGTCAAAATAGCAACAGCGGTGTCAGCATTGAATTTGCGCACGGAGAGTTAGTTGTTGTTCAGCAGATACTTGCACATAGTCACAAGGAGGGAGGTGCCTTCGTGCTGTCACCATTGCAGCTACGATGGGGACACGGCGCGTCAGACGCTCAAGACATTCCTGGCTTAGGCCAACTAGCGTCGTGAACTCGTCGAGGCAATAGGCCGGGACCTCTCACTGCCGAGCGTCATCAGAACGATGCTTGGCAGTGATAGAAATTGGGCCGCGGTCGCTGTCTACAACAATGAGATCATATCGCAGAAGTAAGCGGCGGAGAGTCAGGGAGGTAAATCCCGTCGTTGACTCGAACCGACGCCATCCACTAGGGGGGCGAAGGCACGACTACTACGTGCGCTTGATGCCGCCTAGCTAAGGCAACGTCCACCACCTGCAATGCCTGCCGCGAAGGTGCGACGCTCCGATGCTAGGAAGCGTTGTTCAAAGTGGGTACCCAGGGTAACTCACCAGCGGACCATTGAATTGATTGACCATTGGCGGGCCACATGGCGAGTTTATTTAGTGGGTGAAGGCCCCACACTACTCTGATTGTTGCTCCAAACGACGGGGTGTGCGGCTAGGTACATTTTTTTCTCCTTAACAAAAAACAGTCAAATCACTGCGACACCATATTATATACAATACATCATAGTTGTTTTTTTATTTAAGGAATTTAATGTTTCTGAAACTGGTAAATAAATAAAATAAATAAATAAAAATTCACGGATATTTATTTTATTTATTTACCCGTTTCAGAAACATTTAGGTAATTTGAAACAGGTTTTGCGGAATACTCTGGCTACACCCAAAGCGAAGTGACATGTTTACACAGTTTGTTTTTAGCAGCAGTCAAATTGTTTAAGACCACGGTAGTATTCCATTAAAACAACACGGTTCTTCTGGGAAACTGAAGATTGAATGCCTCTTTACCGAGGATACTTAACCGCGCCGTGGGTAAAGGGTAAAACGGCACATAGCGAGGTCACGTTTCTTACAAATGGCCCATTATTTGGTTCTTGAACTAAGGACGAAAAAGACAATTTAATAGCTTCAACACCAACATATTATTATTATTTTATTATACAAGAAATTACTAATTTGTAGCAAGTGATTATTACGAGTAAGAGATTTATTAATATAATATAATTTTGTATATTAATTACAATTCAACTATATTATGCTTCAAGTCATTGTGGTCAGGAATGGTCAATGGGGACCATTAACCATGAATTAACTAGTGTTTGAATACTCCTTTGAATATCAAAGAGCTATTCACATATCTTGATTGTCTTAGAATTCTCTGTTGGTAACTCTGATCTCTGTCTATCTGTACAGAGTTGTTATTACCTGAAAGGAGGTAAGGAATTGTATTTTCTTAATATTTTTGTGTGATCCAAATGTCAACTTGTTCTGAATCTGGGTGTACTTCGTATCAGCTAAATTGTGTTTTAATTAAGTCCCCCGCAAACAGGGATTATTTCTTAATGCAGAGGAGTTTAACCACTGCAATCTTTAAACCACTGTTTTGGTGCTTATGGATATCAAAATGTCTTTTTTTAAATTTATATTTTTATGTTATTGTGTCACTTTTATTTAATTAGATTTTCAAATAAAAGTTTTATAATGGAACACCATTTAACGAATCTATTTTTAACCTGAATTGCATCTTAAATAACTGACTTTCGAACAATAGTCACAACAAATTATAAACTAAAACATTTAAAAATTATTGTCGTTAAGGAGTTTTGTTATAAATTTGGCCAATACCAATGAATTAAAACATTTTATTTCGACAATGGTATTCTCTTTCACATTAAGAAAAGTAGTTATAAATTATGTTACTACTCTATAAAATATATCCAGCAGCATTAGACATACAAATACTACGTATTGCAAACATACCAGATACAGATTTCAATCTCTCAATAGTGTCCGCTTTGTAAGTCAGGACACATTTCACGTAAAATGTGTTCGTTGCACTTACATACTATTATATAATTTTCTATCTATATATTTTGTGTATTTGGACTCCTGTGGTATAAAAAGTATTTGATATAATGTTATGTAATGTACTTACCTTTATATATAAAGATTTCATGTCACGTTGTTTGTCCACGATTAACTCCTAAACTAATGAACTGATTTTAATGAAATTTTGCACATGTATGCACTTTGGTCCAACTTGAGTGTTTTTTTTATAATAACTTAATTAACTAACTTATGTTTATATATATTTTTAGCATTTGACATGCTTAGCACTATACATTAAACACACATTTTCACTTTGTGTTTAACTAACTTATCATCACGCAATTTCCCTTGCGGGGTAGGCAGAGAGAATAGAGTGCCAATAGGTTCTATTCTTGCATACATCTCTCGCTTCCTCAACATTCATAATTCTCTTCATACACGCTCGCTGGTTTCGGAGAATCCTGACTCCACCTTCCTTCAATACATGACCGATTTGGTCTAGGTAGATGAGTCTCGGTCTCCCCCTGTACCTACAGCCTTCCACTTTCGCATAATTAACGAATGAATTATATGTGCCACAGCAACACGTGGTCGGTCTGCTAGTATATTCTATATTATATAAAACAATATGAGGAAATGTGAAATAGAAAATTATAACCACGAGGGGATCAACATTTTCTATTTCGTACGTTTTATTCTGCTAAAAGAAGTGCTTTAAATGTGTATATAGATCGAATAATGGAACATAATAAACTAAATATGCTTGGGTCTATAGCGAAATGAAAAAGCTGTGGTTATTTAAAAAATAGCCTACACATGATTGACGCTCAAACATCTCTAACTTGTACATTTATTAGATTAATGGGATACCTTGCTAGTCGGACGGTACTAAACCGTCTTTTATTCAGTACATATCTATACTATTATAAAACTGTAACATAGCTATGTCTGTACATTTAAGATATTTGAGAAAAAAATACTGTAATAAGCTATATAGGCGTGTCTAAACACAAACCGATTATTTTTTTGATTTTTTGTCTGTGTGTTGTTCGCGCATCACGCAAAAACTACTGAACGGATTTTGATATTACTTTTTATTTTATAGCTCTTGATTAGACTTAACAACTGGTATAACATTTTATCCCGCTACTATATCGGGAACCTGAGATATAACCTAGTTTTGGCTAAAACAAAAACTAGCTTTTGGCTGCGGCGAAGCCGCGGGTAAAGCCTAGTCTGATATAAAATAAGGGGCAGATACGATGACATGGGGATACTCAAACAAATCATTTTCAGAATTATTTATTATACGTATTGTTACATAAAGCTTTGTATCGACGATGTAAGAGAGCGAGTAGGTATGAAAGAGTGTATTGGTATAAAGACGCGAAAGGGAATGCTCCGATGGTTTGGACATGTGGAAAGAATGCCGGATGAGCGACTGGTTAAGAAGATATATAATGCGAAAGTGGAAGGATGTAGGTACAGGGGGACACCGAGACTCGCCTACCTAGACTAACTCGGTCATGTATTAAAGGAAAGTGGAGTCTACAGTCTCCGAAACCAGCGAACGTGTACGAAGAGAATTACGAATTTTGAGCAAGCGAGATTTATGCAAGAATAGAGCCTCTTGGCACTCTGTTCCCTCTGCCTGCCCCGCAAGGTAGATGGTGTGTTAAGTAAGTAGTAGATACATAGAACTTTCTTTACCTTATTTTTAACAGACTTCAAAAAAGGAGGAGGTTATCAATTTGGATGTTTATATTTTTTTTTATGTATGTTTGAGCGTAACTCCGTCATTTGTTGACGGATTTGCAAAATTCTTTTTTTGTTTGAAAGGGGTTTATTCCGAAATGGTCCCATTTAAATTTCATCAAAATCGGCGCAGTAGTTTTTAAAAAATCAACAAAAATCTAAAAAAATTGTCTACATCGATGATAGCCGGTGCCAAGTCCAAAAGTAACAAAAACAATTCATAGTAATAATAAATACTTAGATAACATTAAAAACATTTTTGGCACCGGCTTTAAACACATCAGTAGGTGTCTAGCACGGAAATCGTATCTAAATACCAATTATTTATTGCTTTTTAGTTCCTGGGTGCACTTGAAGGCGGTTTTCTTTCTTTTTTTTTTTAATGTTTTATATGTTATTTTTACGAGATTTGGAAAATTTCAGTTACTAAATTATTTATGTGTGTGGTTTATTATTTTAACTGTAGGATAAGCTTATCATCCTGTCAAAGGACCTAAATTGTGGAAAGCATTGAACTGAATTTTTTTTTTTAATAAGCGTAATACAAAAATGTGTATAATATATAATATAATAATACTATCCAATGTTACCCCCAGACAAAATATTCGTAATTATTTGCGACGAACTTTACATAAATCCTCACTAATATTACAAATGCCAAAGTGAGTTTGTTTGTTTCGCTTTTACGCCGTAACTAACGAACCAATTATCAGGAAATTTTGTATGCATATATTCAGCTAGATTTCATTCCGGTAAAATTAATGATTCTGGTGGGATATCTATTTTTATATAGAGATAATAATGATCTATTATTTATTAATGTGCTATAGCGTGATGTACTTACAATTCTAACGGCCAGGCAGACGGAGTCATTGGCAGAATTTATAGCTTATAAATAGAACGTCACAGCCAGAAAGAGCCGCAACTGTATATTCTAAAATTAACAGTTATATTTTCCCTTAAACTCATGATCAACTAGATAATAAAATATTTCAATCATTCAGAATGTTTAATGGAAAAATCTTCAACATTAACTAAAAGTTGCAATTGATTGGTTTTCATTGTGACCGCTACCAAAGTTCATTCAAAATGTAATCGTTGCAGAGTTTGTTGGATTTCCTGACACAATGCTCATGCAAAACCGCACTGGATATTGGAAATGCGATTGTCAATTTACCAACAGTTGATTTAACTCTCAACTTTTATTGTTACATCGGAAATGAAGTATATTCATAACTAAATTTCCTTTATTAATGAAGTTTTGTCTTTGTAAGTCTTTTATATATTTTAGCACTTTGTGTATCTATATGTCGTAGTAAGATAGTTATAGCAGCGATGTATTTATATCCCTAGGGATATAACTATATAAGGAGGGAAGCAACTCCGGGTTACCACTGCGGCTGCGACGAGGACACGGCGCGGTACACGCTTGAGTCGTGCCCGGCTTGGGCCGAGCAGTGCCGTGAACTCGTCGCGGCAATAGGGGGGAACCTCTTGCTGCCGAGTGTCGTCAGAGCGATGCTTGGCAGTGACAGGAATTATTCCCGGCCTTAAAAAAATCTTACTAGATTAATCTAGTGAGATAAATATAAATAACACAAAGTGTGAAAATGTGAAATTGAAAATATCAGTCACGAGCAGGATTTGAATCTGTATCTTCTGGAATACCATCCCAGATGCTTTGCCAATTCTTAACAATTGCTCGGGTCTGCAAATTTCGATAACACATTCATTCTTAATGTCTTGGGAGACGCCTGCACCATCTGTCGGAAGTATTTGCATACATTGTTCCGACTAGGTAAACAAAATTTTACAATTAAGATTTATACCAAATAATGACGCAGCCCTACCCCGCAAGGAAAATGACGAGATGATAAGTAAGTAAGTATGACGCAGCCCTATAAATATTTTGATGTATTTTTTGTCCATTTGACATGCTTAGCCATATAAATTAACACAAAGTGCGTTATTTTCGATTTCAAAATTTCGCACTTTGTGTTAATTTATTTATATGGCTTAGCATATCAGATGCACAAAAATGCATAAAGATATCAAAATAGTATTTTATTATGTTTTGTGTTTGTTAGTATTTAGCTTCTACAAATTCCAAATATGATTTTAATTGAGGTTCTTGTATAATTACTGTAAAGGATCGCTCTCATTATCTTCTAAGGCTGTTTTTCGTGTCGGTAAAATAGATTTATTTTATACTAGCCTTTGCCCGGCTCCGCTGCAGCCAAAAGCTGGTTTTTGGGTTATATCTAAGGTTCCCGCTATAGTAGCGGAATAAAATATATAACAGTTTTCAAGTCTAATCGAGACATTGATATATTAATTACACCAATGAATCGAGGGCTATCAAATAAAAATAATAAAGTTAGTATAAAGTTGCATCAAAATCCGTTCAGTAGTTTTGCATAATGCGCGAATAAACAAACAGACAAACAGACAAAAAACTAAAAAAAATAGTTTTGTGTTTAGACATGTCTATATAGCCAATTACAGTATTTTTTTCTCAAATATCTTAAATGTACAGACATAGCTATGTTACAGCTTTAATAGTATAGATTATTTTCTAGAATATTATAATATTACCTACTTGTAGCTAAGCATTTATTACCTAATGTGCCCTGCGGTGGGTGGTAGGTAAAAACCCACCTTTAAATTTAAAAGTCTGATTGTTTAGTAATAGGTAATGAATTTGTAGAATACTTCATTTCGTAAGGCGATGTTAAATTAAGTAGCCTATGAAATCCAAAAATATTCTCTCAAATATTGGTAGTTCAAGAGATTTGCGTGTAGCAAAAAGCAAACAAAATCTCCACCTTGGTTATATTAGAACATTATGTATTAGATTATTTGGAAATTCTGATTTCTGATCAGAAAAAAAATTGCTTTTTATTCGTGAGTGAATGAAAATGTCATTGTTTTAATGGTTATTCAGCTATTCTGGGTGTAGACAAATCCAACAAATCAATGAAAATTAAAAGGACTAACCTTTCTTAAAAATGTTGTATAGAGATTGGCTAATTGAATCTTTGTGTCAAGTTATGAAAGCGTTTGAGTTTTTATATTGTGTTATTTATAAAAATAATCAACTAAGATTCAAAACATGAATTATAATATAAAGATAAGTCTGAAACTAAAACCCAACTACGTATACAGCTGAAATAAGTTAATTAAGTCCTTTCAGCTGATATCCAACAAGGCACCTTTTGAAACAATGTTTTTATTCCTAACTATGTGTCTTCCAGATGCTGAGATATTGAATTAATTAGTGTAATCTATAAAAAGCGGATGATAAAGACACTTCTAACGATACCTTTGTCTAGCTATGATAAGTAGTTTAGAAGTTATGCGAAAACAAATCAGCAGAAATACATAGATACAAAATTAAAAAAATATTTATTTATTTACTCTACATCCCTTATGGCTATTTTACAGGTTAAATGAAAAACCTAATGTCATTTTACAAATTATAACTGAAAAAATAACTAAGCTTAATTGTAACTACATTTACAAATTATGACATACATGTAATAAATTATTTGCGAATTCACTGTAACAAGTGCTAAAAATGTCAACGTTTTCGTGTACTGTATTTAGTATTTTCAATGCGCGATTAATAAGACTATGAGGCATATAAAATCAAACCCGGCAATCTCCATATTTTGTCAAAACTTAACTAAGAATGCACTTTTGTTTATCTATGGCTTGCAATTATATACATAAAACTATACTTGTCAAAGTCGGCAATATCCCATTGAAATCATCATCATCATTTAAAAAATAATGTTCAAACCAAACTCGGCTATCTCCTACAGTGCGTATGTCAAAGTTGGCAATATCCACGACAGCCAATGACAGCACGGTATGAGGACGCCATACTTGCTGCTTCAGTATGGCTGTGCGTGAGATGCTTAGGTTGTAGCGGTTCAGTTTTGAAGACAGTTTTATTACTTTGAACAATAATTTGTTAAATTACTAAACTTAAAACGATAATATGGAACTCACAGCAACTTCGTGTACCACGAAGTACACGAGAAAATTGAAATCAGAACCAGATAAGTGGAAGAAAAATGTGGCAAAAATAACGCGGTAAGTACCTACGCAATAATAACTAATTTGATACTTGCATTTAAACCTTTTTTAAACTGACTTAGTTTCAATAGCTGGTTTAAATTTAAAATCTAAATTTTGAGATTGAATTATGAAATTATTTTTACCCCATTATCAAATATATCCCATATCCATATCAAATTTGATAATCTCCAAATGTTTTTTTTAATATTACTACAGTTATTTGTAATTATTATTAACATATTTATTGATTTTTTTATAATCTAGTGCTACAAGAAAATATGTACTATGTACGTAACAAGGAATTGCATTTAAAAACCGCATATATGCTTTTTTATCACATTTTTCGATTTCTCCAAAAATTCAATCAAGTGGAGAATGCCGGCTTTGATTTTATATGGCTCATTTGCTAGTAGGTTAGTCCTAGCAGATGGTACCAACAACAACGGCGGCCGCCACCGCCTCCATACATACCGGTCCGGAACGTAAATTTGTAATCGGACTAAAAAATCTGGGTTATGTGTGGTGTGTAACCACGCAAAAGTTTATAAATATAATTATAACAAGCGTAAAATCCCGCCACACATCCTATTTGTTATAACCCAATATAATGTTCTTGCTTTTTAAAAGTTTTAAATTAATTCGCTTTCAGTAATTCCGTACAAAATTTAATAATCCATGACAGTTGTTGCCTACTGAGTTTTGTGGCCGGATCTTTCTCAGTCAGGCCGCGTTCCGATCCGATGGTAGCTTTTTAGTCTTAGCTTCTGGCAAAATCAATATATTTAATAATATAAACTAATAATCAAGATTGTCTTCTTACCGGTACCTAGTTATTTTATTTCTAAAAATTTTAAATGGTAGTTTGTGGGAGAATATTTGAGCACGAAATAAAACCAAAAATTTTACAATTTAAAGAGGAGTATTATACTCATTTTAATATACTAAGCTATAGTCTCATACATTGTAAGCATCAAATTTGAAGTAGATATTTTAATTGTGTTTCTAAACGAATATTAGGTGGATAAAAAAATAAAAAACGTAACCATATATAGTCGGGTAATAAATAATAATGAGAGTGATATAGTGGTCAGTGTGAGCTAGTGGTCAAACTTATGTTTGTAACGGTAAAAAATATATAACAATTCAAAAATGCTTTCAACAAAAATATAAGTATCGAATTATATGGTCTGTCAACGGAGGCTTTATTGCCAATGGACACTTTTTACGATGCCTGTAAAATGTTCTAGCTTGCCAAAGGAACACATTTCTTTATTTTTATACCTAGGGGCTAGTCACGTACGGGTGTGAAATGCGGCATGTAACAAAGGTAAAATAGTAAAAACCCAACTGACTTGTCGTAAATTTACTGGTAATGTTTGATCGAAATTTATTCATAAATCTCATGTGTTGTATCCCAGATTTCACGATGCGTCCCACAGATAGGTTTTATATTGCTACTCTGAAAAATTAATATGCTAATATTCTATGTATCACTTAACAATATTTTGTTTTTTATAAGAGATCTAACGGATCTATAGGCGCGTTAAATCAAAAACATTTTGTTTAAACGTTTCATCTCAATGGCATCAGCCGAGCAGAGATTTCAATCGCACACTTCATCGCAATGAGATACTAGATTAACATAATGATACTTACTATGGCAAAAAATGTATAATTCGCATATTTTTGCTAAATAGACTTAAAAAACAAACAGATATGACCAAATCGATAAATTAATTTATATTTCTTTTACCTAGATAAAGAGTTCTTGTGGGATATGCTTAGACAATCTATCACATATTTTTGATTACTCTCGTGGACCCAACTCTGAATTCCACCTAGACAAAGCTACGAGCAGAAGCTAAAAAGAAGTTTGTGATAAAAAGGATTCAATTAGCTAAGAATAATATAATGTAGGTACGTCATACTCAACTAGTTTGGAAGATATCCATCGTTGACTAATTTACTGTAAAAACACAGTGAGATAGCATTGTGATTCCTTTTGTTCAGACTCATTTGTTTTTCTGAAAAGATTTAATTAACTTATAATTAAATTTTCTCTGTTAAAATAGAAGCTTGTACGCCTCGATACCCTTATTCACTGAATTCACTTATTACATCAGCTCTTTGAGTCAGGAATAAGATTCCTGTTTCACCCAGAAGGCATTACTCGCCATCATATCGCCTTTGAAATAAACAGTTTTACGGTTAATTATATAAATAAGAAAGATCTATCATCAGTAAAATTTCAATAATTTGTAGAATATTGGTCTAAACAACTTTAGACATAACACACACAAGCATACGAGCCTGGAAAAACGGTCACTATAGTTATATTACGTACTAGCTATTGCCATCAGCTTGGTACACGTGCTTCAACATAAAATAGGATTTATACAATAAATATTATTAATGTTTTACCAAATAATTGTATATATACTCGTATTGAAGAAAGGTAGTCATTAGTCTCCGAAATCGGCGTGTATGAAAAGAATTATAATGTTGAGGATGCGAGATATCTCGCATATTTGATGGACTTAGAAATAAAGGATTTATTTAAAATCAGTATGTAAAAAGCTATTATAAGCTTTACATATAGCATATCATTGGTCCCATGACGACGTGTCATGGGACCAATGATATGCTATATGTAAAGCTTATAATCAATGATCCCAGGTTACCAGTCCTTCTTCGAATGAATAAATTTTTTTGAATTTGAGTTGAATACATATATTAATGTACCCATACCCGCTAACCTAGGCTGATAGCCGATTTCCAAGTATCCGCTTTAAAAGTTACGTAAAAACATTGTTATTATTATTGTTAAATTTTTTATTATTATTAACAAAATATTACTAAAGATTAGATAATAGTTTTATATTGTGTATGTGTTAATGCAAGTATTTCAACAGTTTTCTTAGCTAACCAGATCAATATTATAAGGAACAAACATGTGCATATTTGGCTGCTAAGATTTATCTGCCTACTAACGGTGATGTTTAAATTGTGGCATTCTATTTTTTTTTTGGGATGGTATGAATACGTTCATAATACATAAATAAGATTACACTATATCCTATAAACTTTGTTACTCATACTGGTTGTTTGTATGCTACCTACCTTGTCACTAAATAGATATCTACACAAAATTTCAATAGAGGTAATTTCTGAGGAAGTACGAATACATAGCATTCAAATTAAAAACTGTTAGGGTTAAACTGAACGAAGAAATGAATCTGTGTAAGCTTTTAATGATAGGAACATTGGGATTCATGATTTGGAATTTAAGAATCTTAACATAATTTATCTTAGAGTCATGTGTTTCAATGATTTACAAAATCGTATTTCGAGGGCGTTAAAAAGGTGAATGAATTTAAATCTTTAATAACTATAGCTGACGAAGACCCGGGCGACTGCTAGTTGGATATAAAGCTGTGTTGTAGTACTACTACTAGTACACAATTTGTAAATCATGTAAACAAAATAAAATAAATATCAAAAAATATCCATTTCTTATTTACGTAGAACGTTCGGAATACCGAAAATTCTCGGTGGCCCCCATAAACCTTTCATAAAACAAATATTAGTATCGATGTTATAGATCGGCCGCTGTCAATAGCCACTTTTTACGAGGCATCCGAAAATTGTGGAGCTAGCCAAAGAGAAAACATTTATTTATATTTATACGGTCACATATAAACCTGAACTGTGGGACAAAGTTACTATTGCGGAAACCTGACCAACTTTTTATATTGCAAATATACTGGCCATATGTAAGATTGAAAATCAAGGAGGGTTTACTGTTTTTTGTTTTATAGATTACAGTTAAGTCTGTCTTGGTAGATAATTTACGTGTAGTACGGGATGTAATTACAGTACACTTAAAAGTAATTGTTGCGAAAGAAAACTTCTTGACTGGTAACCACGTATCCGCAGATGCAACATCGAGCCACCCGCCCGGTCACTGACAATCAGGTCGAAGCTGTGAGGGCACTTTAAATGATGATAGCAATTTTTGAATAGACGTGTGCATTAGAGTGATGAACTTAATACTTCCAGATGTTAGCGAGTTAAAACTAAACAAAAAAGTACCTCTACTATATTATAAAGATATTAGATCTTTTATTATTTATTTAATAGCCTATGCCCGCCATATAGCCGTGTGGGGCCGGTTTTAGAATTGTCCCACCCTTCTCTACCCACGGGAGTCGTAAGAGCCGACTGAGGGAATACCGGGGGAGTGGGCAGCAGCACTCCCTCGAGTATTAACAACATCCACTGCGATCGCCAACCCACCTGCCAAGCGTGGCGATTACGGCATTATCCCCCATGACTGGACTGCTCATTGTGGCGTTCTCTTGGGGAGGCCTGTGTCCAGCAGTGGACGTTGAAAGGCTGATGGATGGATGGATGGATGGATAGCCTATGCCTGCGGCTCCGCCGCAGCCAAAATCTAGTTTTTAGATAATATCTCAGGTTCTCGTTATAGTAGCGGGATAAACTATATACCAGTTGTTAAGCCTAATCAAGAGCTATCAAACAAAAAGTAAGCATCAAAATCCATTCAGTAGTTTTTGCATGATGTGCGAACAAACAAACAGACAAACAGATAAACAGACAGACAAAAATCTAGAAAAAATCGTTTTGTGTTTAGACACACTTATATAGCCTAATTCAGTCATTTTTTCTCAAATAAATGTACAGCCATAGCTCTGTTACAGCTTTATAATAGTATAGATTTATGAGTAGAACCACATCGTATGTATTTATATATTGATAACTAAAAGTAGGTACCATTGGATTAAATAAAAAGTTTTCGTGACAGAAAAAAATGTTTCAAGATGATGGTTACACAACCATTCACAAGTTATGTCACAGAACAACAACACTATTTAATCTATATTATATACTCGCACTCTGTATTCATAATGGTACTCAGTGCCGCAATGCATGAGTTAACAGCCGGGAGCTTAAAATATGAATAAAGCTTATCCAAATCCTAGCAAAAAGGTGTTAAATTGAAATTTCATGTTATGTGGTAATCTGTTGGTCGAACAGCGGCAATATTTTAGCAACATTTTATATAGAGGAATTTTTAACTGGTAACTTTAAAAACTCCTCTCGGAGTGTAGCTGGCCAAAAATAAGACCTCTGTTTATGAAAGATTTAATTGATTAACAAAATATAAATTGTTAATCTATATACATACTCGTATAATTGCTTGTACCGACTGACTGACGATCAACGCAAAGCCTAAGCCGCTGGAGCTGCAAACTTGAAATTTTGGTAGTTGATGCCTTTTTTGTTGTAGAGATCCACTAAGAAAGGATTTTTGAAAATTTCACCCCTAAGAGGGTAAAATAAGGTATAAACGGTTGTATGGAACTCTGTCAGCTTGAAAGTAAGAAGCACGAAATTTTATATATCTGTTTCTGATCAGCAATGAATGTACATATATAATGGAATTTAAAAAAAAAATATTACTAAGATGGTTATTTAGGGGTTGAAAGTTTGTATGGGAAGTCCGTCATTTTTAAAGTAAGAAATACCAAACTTCATATACCTTCTGGTTAAAAATAAATGAATACGTATATCAGCGATTTCATAATTTTTACCCCTAAGAGGGTGAATTAGGGGTCGAAAGATTGCATAAAAAGTTTGTTATGTTTTATAGAAGAAGCATGAAATTCAATATTGAAGCATCTTATTAAATCAAGTTTAAGTAAACAACTTTATAAACTAAGTGCAGCCCGCTACTTTGTTCACGTGGAATTTAGTTATTAATTTTTTGCATTACCCTAATATTTTTTTCTAAAATAATAGTATCCAAAGTTACTCCTTGCAAGGTCTGCTATACGCCAGTGAAAGTCCCGTCCAACTTGGTCCAGCCGTTATGGATATTACACGAAACCAACAGTCAAACAAAAACTTTAAAAATTGCATTTTGTTACTCTCATATGCATTTAGTAAAAAGCTGTTATTTAAACATTATAAACAGACATTTAGATTTTATTTATTTGTAAGGTAAGTTTTTTATTGCTTAAATTCATAGTTTTCATTATAAATAAGTATACGCTCGATAGATGGCCTTATGCACTTTTTCTGAATCGGGTTATTGTTTCGTTATACCACATATTATTATTATATGACGAGATAACATTAAACACACCGTAGGTTATACGTAAGCGACCCCTGAAGGAATATCATACAGTTCCAGTGGTCTGCCAATACAGGCGGAGAGACGGCACTAGGTGGGTTTATTTAGTGGATGAGGGCCCCACCCTACCCTGTTCGTTGCCCCGAACGACGGGGTTTGCGGATACGTACATATTTTCCCGCCTTAACAAAAAAAAAACAGAGCCACAGTAATTACCGAAGAAATTAAAATAATATTAAAAAATACAAATCCCTCTTAATGAGTGCTCTGCCATAACAATTAAGTCCCTAGGCTAGTCACTGAAAATGAACCATAATTGAAGACAATTAGGTGTACATAAACAGTCTCTGCTTAGTATTTCGACACTGGTTACAAAAAAAGTCTTAATAGCTAAGAACAAGGTTGTAAGTACAAACTTTAATTTCATATAATTACTAGGATAGGGGAGCATACTGGATAATAAGGAATCTTCTACATCCGAACTAGGTGTGAACCTGTGTCTCGGAGTGTAGTTTGTCCCCTCATTATTATTCAATTATTATTAGTTGTTAGTTCAGCCAAATTGTAAATAGATCTTATTTATTTTAGTGCCATGATTATCAAGTGTTTGTGTGTGTGTGTGTGTGTGTGTGTGTGTGTGTGTATTTGTGGTGTGGTGTGTGTGTTTGTGTGCATACTTGCTTGCGTTCGGGCGTGTGAAAAGTGAGATGGTGAAAATGTAAATATTGTTATATTTATATGGTGGTGATTGATTGAGACTAATGGATGCTGTGCAGTTATGGAAGCTATGTGGTAATGGGTACTGTGTGTGACGGTGGTACGTGGTATGAGAAGACAATTAACTAAGGTTATTTTATAAGATTTTCAGTTTCTTCATAGGAGAGGCCTAGTAGATATTCGTATATTTTTGCTTTACAATTGAACTTATTTAAGTTGTATATGTTAATGCTCTTGTTGACTCTATTGTATAAAAATGGGCCAATGAAAACATAGAATCTTTTTATAAATGTGGTTTTGGGTGCATAATTTTTGCATACTACATGATATCTTCGTTTTAATAAAATGTATTTAACATAAGGTGTATCTTGGTGTTGCTTAAGCAGAACACTCTGGATAAACAACTGGCGCACGGTAAGGACTTTACAATTTTGATAAAGTTGTTTAGTGGGTACAATATTGGCTTGAAAGTCATTACTTTTAAAACAGCACGTTGAGCTATTTTTAGGTACTTCATGTAAGTTTTTAGTGTTCCTCCCCAGATTGATATGCAATACACAAGTATTGATTGACAGATCGCGATATATAAATAATAAATAAATAAATATTTACGGACATTTTAACACAACGTCCTCTGATCACAAACTAAGCTTAACGCTTGTGCTATGGGTACCATATTACGGATATAATACATATACTACTTTTTTTTGTAAATACATACATACAAAACATAGAAAACACCCAGGCGCAGTACAAATATCTGTGTTCATCACACAAATAACTGTCCTGAGTGGGAACACCCACGACCTCATGCACGGAAGTCGGTTACACTACCGAATACGCCACGAAGCCCGTAAAAAATATATATTTGTTTAATTAAGCTGAAGTCAGCGACATGTCTCAGCGTTTTAAAGACAAAGATAAGCTTCCGAATCTGGCACACAGCTGTATAATGCGTCCTTTAAAATATAGGTTATTGTCTACTATAACTCCCAAGTATCCTACCTTATTAACACGTTCTACAGTTCCACATGAGCAATTGGACTTGGTGGCACAATTATGATAAACTATTTTATATATATCACTGTTTTCCGAAAAGTGGCGAGAACTAAAAATTATATACTTAGTTTTATTTATTGTTAATAAATTGTGACTCAGCCACTTCGCAACTATATTGAAACCATTTTGGGCATTTGCAAATACTTCCCTTCGTGTATTGGCCGAGAAGAGGAGCACCGCATCGTCTGCGTAGAAAATGAGTTTCCCTTGGGGAATATTGAGGTTACTGAGGTCGTTAATATGAACGAGAAACAGGGTCGGGCCTAGGATACTACCTTGCGGTACGCCATACTTGACCAGTAGGTCCCTACTCGTGTATTTACCTATCCGCAGACACTGTCTACGTCCAGAAAGATAGCTCTCAAAGAGTTTCAATGGCATTCCTCTTATGCCTAATCTCTCAAGTTTTTTTTATTAAAGCGGAAATAGATATCGTATCGAAGGCCTTACTCAAGTCAAGAAATATAGACATACATTATTTGCCTTTGTCAATGTTGAAATTGTTTTGTACTGTACCAATTCATGTACTGCGTCTTCAGTACATCTACCCTTTCGAAAGCCAAATTGATACTCTGATAATAGCTGTTTGCTTTCTAGATAATTTATTATTCTGATATTTATGGCCTTTTCTAAAATTTTGGATATTGAAGGTAAAATTAAAATAGGTCTATAATTGCTTAATGCGCGTCTATCACCGTTTTTATATATGGGCCGCACTATGGATCTTTTGAGTGACTCTGGGAAAATGCCACGTTCAAGACATGTATTAAAGATAGAAGTAAGTATGGGAGTTAAAAAGTTGATGTTTTGTTTTATAATTTTGTTTGTGATTTTGTCCCATCCCGCTGCGCTGTCGTTTTTGAGTTCAAGAATAAGACGTCTTATTTCATTCTCAGTCAGACTCTCTAAGACAAACGAGTTACGTTGAGAAAGATTTGCATTGGAATGATTTACCGATGCTGCACAAGGCTTGCTGTGATATGATTTATAACATTCTTCTGCTAAGTTTTTGCCAACATTAACGAAATATTCATTAATTTTATTTACGGATATTTGAGGTGAAGATTTTATATTTAGAAGCTCATCAGGGTTGTTAATGTGATTATCTGTATTGGTAACTGATTTAATTGTTTTCCAAAGAGCTTTAGGGTTATGTCTAACTTACACTAAGTAAAGTATTTGAGAAGCTTATTCTCAAACAAATGGTTGATCATTTTGACAATCATAAATTTTTTCATAAAAACCGGTTCGGCTTCACTAAGAATCGCTCTACTACTGATGCAGGTCTAGAATTGTTAAAAACCATATTTAAAGCTTGGGAAGATTCGCACGATGCGTTAGGCGTATTTTGCGATTTGTCTAAAGCATTTGACTGTGTACATCATGAAACCCTCATTAAAAAGTTATACCATTACGGAATCAGGAACAGGGCTCTCGAGCTTTTGACTTCTTATTTGAGCAATAGAATTCAAAGGGTCGATGTTAATGGCACGTTATCACATGGGTCTGTCATGACAATGGGTGTGCCGCAGGGGTCCATCTTGGGGCCATTTATGTTCTTAGTCTATATTAATGACCTACCATACTACGTAGGAGATAATCTAAATATTGTGTTGTTCGCAGATGATACATCTTTATTATTTAAAATAAGAAGGCAACAACTTAATTATGACGATGTGAACAACACACTATCTAAAGTTGTTCATTGGTTCAATACTAATAACCTAGTTTTAAGTGAAAATAAAACTAAATGTATAAAATTTACTACACCCAATGTAAGGCATGTAGAAACCAATGTACAATTGAATGGCGTCGAACTGGACCTTGTGGAGTCCACGGTTTTCCTAGGTATCACTATAGATAACAAACTCCAATGGGGCCCCCATATTAAAAAATTGTCAGGTAGGCTTAGCTCAGCGGCATATGCGGTAAAAAAAATTAGATTATTGACTGATGTTGAAACGGCTAGAATAGTTTATTTCAGTTACTTTCATAGTATTATGTCCTATGGGATACTGCTATGGGGATGCTCCGCCGATTTAAATTCTATATTTGTACTTCAAAAAAGGGCCGTTCGTGCAATCTATAATCTGGGCCCGAGAGTTTCCCTTAGACAGAAATTTAAAGAAATAAATATTCTAACTGTCGTGTCTCAATTTATATATGAAAATCTGTTGTATGTTAAGAAAAACATCAGAAGCTTTGATAAGTATAGCGACGTTCATCACATTAATACAAGGAACAAAGGCAATCTTGTTGCTCACAGTACTCGTCTCCACAGAATCAGTAGATCTTTCATGGGGCAATGTATATGCTTCTACAATAAAATTCCTGAAAATGTCCGAAACATGCCACTAAATAAGTTTAAGAAAGCCGTAAAAATTAGACTTTGTAATCAAGGTTATTACACTGTTTCGGATTATCTTGAGGATAAAACTAAATGTAATTTTAGTTATAAAGATTATATTAAATTGTAATAAATTGGCAATTTAAAAAAGTGGCCCATGAGTTTCTTGCCGGGTTCTTCTCATGAAAGGCTTTACTACGGAATCCGGCCGCTTGTGGCGATTGCAATCGCCACTTTGTTATTGCGGTTGCACTCGCCTCAGGCGCTCGTGTCAATTATTTTAATTATTAGTGTATTATTGACGATTTTAAGTGCTACTTAAATAGGCCTATGAAATAAAGATATTTTTGAATTTGAATTTGAATTTGCATCTACCAAAGCCCGTTTTAATTTTTTAAGAATTTTGTTAAGGTAATTTCTGTAACGCAGGTATGTTATTCTTAGTATTTGATTTTTGGGTGATATTGTAGATTGTTTGTGTAGCCTATCTCTGTTTTTCATACACCGCAAGAGCCCTTGAGAGATCCAAGGTAATAAGCATCAATTTAATGGATTATGCTTTGATGTCAGTGAGATTTTTATTGTGAGCTCATACTAATCTTAAACAATTTATACATTCTACTTTTAAATATATGAATCACAAAAAAAAAACATCTCTGGCAACGTCAGCTTTTTTATTATTTTTATGACTATAGAGCTCACATATCAAATTTAATTTGTCAATGAATGTGGTCTATGCATAGTCTATGCATGGAAGTAACATGCAACTAGGTCCATGAGTCTATGAGATATAAAGACAATATGACGTAGAAAGAGATTCTGTGAGAATTATATCAGTACTACTGTTGTTTCTCGCTGACCTTCTGTAAGAGATTATTCTTCCCCCGTTGAGCCAGCTCATTCAGGCTGGGATAAGCAAGGCTCTAACTCTTTCGCTGGGTTTTCATTATAGATTACATTATAATAAGTACATATTATTATCTTTTGTATTATTCTAGATATATGGCTCTCATAGATATTGTGTACTTGCAATTGTTTTTTTTGTAGTTACGTTATAATCATTGGTACAAACATTAATTTTACTTATTATCACGTTTATGTCTACAAAATCAACTCTCAGTGATGTCACAGATCTGAATTGGAGTAATTAATTCACGCCTAATCTACGAATCGATGTTTGATTGATAGGACTTAGGCTTTGGTCACGGGCCAAGAGGTCATAACAGTTTATACAAAATTATGCATGCATTCTCGATCTATAATCGTTGTCTATCAAATGTGAGAGAATTGAATCCGATATTAATTATTGACAGCGTTTCTAAATGAATTATATATGAATTTGGGAGTATTAGCCTATCATATATCCGTCATTCGTAACAACGACCTTAGAGAGCGAGTAAATATGAAAGATAGTATTGCGAAAGGGAATGCTCCGATGGTTCGGACATGTGGAAAGATTGCCGGATGAACGACCGGTTAAAAATATATACAATGCGAATGTTGAGGGATGGGTGGGATAGGTACAGGGAGAGAACACCAAGACCAAATAGGTCATGCATTGAAGGAAGGTGGGATCAGGAGTCACCGAAACCGGCGAGCGTGTATAAAGAGAATTATGAATGTTGAAGAAAAATAGAGTCGTTTGAACATAAACATTTAACGCATTAAAGAAAATATGTAACATCGTCCAATATAACTAATACTGTACAAATATTGGCGTAATGAAAAGCGTTAGTTTTTTTTTATAAATAAGTGTTCGTATTAATTTACGTAACGATAATAAATTATATAAATCAATAGGAAAAGGTAATACGTATTTAATACTTTAATATCTCACTAATAATATAAGCCGTGTAGGGCCGGCTTTAGAATTGTCCCTCCCCTCTTTACCCATGGGAGTCGTAAGTGCCGACTGAGGGAATACCAGGGGAGTGGGCAGCAGCACTCCCTCGAGTATTAACAACATCCAATGCGATCGCCAACCCGCCTGCCAAGCGTGGCGATTACGGCACTAACCCCCATATGAGCGAAACACATGTTGTGGCGTTCTCTTGGGGAGGCCTATGCCCAGCAGTGGACTTCGAAAGGCTGATGGATGGATGGAATTATAGTTCTAACATTAAAATCGCATGATATAAAATACAGTGTAAAAATATAAAATAATACTGTTTTTTCTATTAAAATACGAACTTAAGTTCCACAGCTATTATATTCGGGGCGTAGTAAGGCAAGCGGTTTACATGACACCAATTTATTTATGCAAAATTTGTGAAATGTACATTAAACATGAAGCGGAATAATTGATGAACAAATTTACATAGCAATAAAACCTGCGCACAATTTATGTCATAATTTTATTATTTTAGAGAAAAGACATGTTTTGTTGGTCAACGTTCACAAATATTTGATACTTCTATACTATTATAAAGTTGTAACAGAGCTGTGTCTGTACATTTAAGATATTTATTATTTGAAAAAAAAAACTGTATTAAGGTACATAGACGTGTCTGAACACAAATGTTCACGCATCCCCCAAAAACTACTGAACGGATTTTGATGCTACTTTTTGAAGTTATACTTCTTTTGGCGCGTTAGGGAAAAATGGTGAGAGTAAATTTTTACGATGCGCGCGCACACCGTCACGAAACACCGACACCCTGAAGTTAGCTATAGTCAACTTTTTTTTTTGTTATATTTAAATAAACTTTATTTAACTAGATAATGCGTTATAATAAAACTTTCAATCCATTAAATACCTTTTTTCTATTGTTAGTGTCGTTTTTCTACAAACGTAGAATAAGGCGAAAGATACTTCTATAGCGTGTACATAAATACACACACACTTATTTTTATTTGATAGATCTCGATTAGACTTATTAACTGGTATACATTTCATGCCCCTACTATATTGGGAACCTGAGATACAACCTAAAAACTAGCTTTTGGTTGCGGTGGAGCCGCAAGCAAAGGCTGGTTTGTAATAAAAGTGTAAATATTTTCTTCTATTTAAATCACAGCATTGAAGTTATCAGCCAAAAAATAATAAAAACCATTAAATAATAAAAAGCTTGTATTTAGCTGCACAGATAGTGATTACAATGTTTTGGGATTTGATTCCCATAATGAGTGGGTTTATTCCAAGTCTATTTCTGTAAACATATGAATAACGCATTACGGGGGACTTTACAATGTGACAAAGTATGCCCAGACTCAGAAGAACCATTTCTGGGCCACACTCGGAGTTGTCCTGCATGGGAATCGAACCTACAACACAGGCTTCGGAAGTCGGTATCAAATCTGTCCGCCATCTTTTTCACCTTCTATACTTTCCTTGGAGTAGGTGATACACGACTAATGTCTCTGGTGTTGCTAGCGTCTATAATACTCCATAGAAGAAGCAGTCACCCGCTAAAAAAATAAAAGGGTTAAAAAGTAGAATAAAAAAACAGATTTTATCATAAAACAAACAGAAGATAAGGCAAGACATCTATCTAATATCTTTAAACGAGCAATTCTTGTATATATATATATAATCTGAATCTCGGAAACGGCTCTAACGATTTTCATGAAATTTAGTATGCAGGGGATTTCGGGGGCGATAAATCGATCTAGCTAGGTTTTATTTTTAGAAAACGTCGTTTTATCCGGATTTTCTGGCAATGAAAAACTGCTACAATATTATTGGAATACGAAGGTAAATTTCGCTACAAGGTTATAATAGCTCAGGTGGGAAATGGTACTAACACCAGAAGACCCCGGTTCGAGTCCAGATGTCTCCAGTTTTTTTTTTCTCCTTTTTGTTCAATTCTTTTGTGAGAAAAACTCACGATCTACCAAAAAAAAAATACTCCTTCCAGGTACTATAATATAACAAGTATTTAATTTATATTGATATTATATTTTAAAATAATTCTATCTTTTGAAAATGAGTCTTAATAGGATCGGATGTGGATTATAAGGGTTAGGATTAATAAATTGCTGAAGAGGTAAGTTCTCATTTGGCTTAGAGCGTCGAAACGGAAAACTGGTAAACTCGCACACTCGTTTAGACTTTCTCGCGTAGGCTTTGCCTGTTTTATCTTGAGTAACACTATATAATAGCGAAAAATGTTAACGTAACCGTTAATACGGTAGTATAATACCAATAAATATGCAACACTGCTATGGGTACTCATATTTTCTACTTTTCACCGACAAGAATCCATCACTAGTGGAACTTTTCAGATATATTGTCCGTATGGTGACGGACTAAGAATAAAAGTTTATATAATATATACTCATATATATGTAAAATGAAAAGTTGAGCAGCGGCTTGATAATAAACTCGGTATAGTTGAGTCTATGAGCGACGGTTACCATTTACCATCGGGTGGGCCGTGGCTCGTCTGCCACCATAGTCAATAAAAAAAATAGACAATGCATAACGTTTAGTTACAAAGTAAATTTAAGGATTTTACAAAATAAAAAAGAATGTTCACAATAAGTTTGATAATAAAAATGATCATTAGAGAATACGTTAAATAGAAGTAGTGAGTAAATATAAGTTTTATTGTAAACACGAAGTGTTCTACAATTTTTTGTTATGGTTTTCCCCAAATTAACTTTACTTTCATTCAAATTGCTAAAGGTAATAATTTCTAAATGTTTTACAGTCTGGAGCACAATATTTTTGTTGTGGTTTGTGACTATGACAGCCCATTTTACAGGCTATGTTGTGTTGTTATTTTATAAAACCGTGTGTTTTATTTAATGTAATTACATGTAAGGTTGGAGGAGCGCTGTAATACCTAATATATATTCTATAATTATGTAGCTTTATTTAAACTATTAAATCTTATTCTTTTTCTTTCCTCACTCCACGTTGTGTCAGCACGATATGTTTGCTTCTTCTATTTCCCTTTAAGTATCACTCATTCTCATATTATCATTGATAACATTTTATAACTCAATGCATATTATAGACTCCCTTTTTACAAAAGTTTTCCTCGAAATCATCAAAAAGGAAGAGGAATGTTGAATGAAAGGATATCATTTCTTATCACTTAACAGACTCATCTTAGTACTATCTCCATTATATGCACTCTTTTTTTCTTTCACTTTCATCACCACTCATAAATCTTTCGATGATCTTATAGATTTTCCTCTTAAGTTTAAGTCCCAGAGACCTATCGCCATTAAATCCAGCGTTTATTTTATTTTTAACTCGGTCAATATTGCCGTACCAGATGGTGGGGTGGCTTAGATACTGTCCCATGCCCGTGTTGGGGTCCAAATCCCATGCAGGACATTCTTTGCGTGACCCACAAACGGTTGTTTTGAGTCTGCGTGTGTACTTTGTGTCCATGAAATTTTATGTTTATAAAGTCTCCAACAATATAGGGTTAAAAAATACTGAACTGAACAGACCATTGAAGTCACAGAACAAGTGCTTCGTTTTAGTTTTGCGTATCTTTAGTCCGATATATTTTCTGGCCATTTTCCTAACCCACTCTGGCTCAATATTTCTGATAACAACAATGGTATCTATGAACAGCATACATCAGGCGACTTCCTCCTGTAGGTCCAACATCAGGGCATATATAATTAAGAGGAAATGTAGGGGCTCAAAGCGGATCTACTGTATATACCTACAACCGCATTGAAATTGTCGGAAACTCTGGCTTCAGACCGGACGTGAGCGTTGGCTCTATCACACATCGCCTGAATAAACTGTAAATATTTTCATAACCCCATTATATGTAGTATTTTATATTTTTCTTAAAACCTAATAATATACTTAGGTCCGATCATCACGTAAAAATTTCTTCCGCTAAAGTTTACCTATTTACTTACTTTCAATTAATTAATTCATCTATGATAATATCATACAATTGAAAATTCTACCGTATTATTGATTGCTTTTACATGTTAATATCTTAAAAGTACCATTGGATTAAATAAAAAGTTTTCGTGACAGAAAAAAATGTTTCAAGATGATGGTTGCACAACCATTATTCCTCAAATTTATTTTTCACAAGTTATGTCACAGAAAAACAACACTATTTAATCTATATTATATACTTGCACTCTATATTCATAATGGTACTCAGTGCCACAATGCATGAGTTAACAGCCGGGAGCTTAAAATATGAATAAAGCTTATCCAAATCCTAGCAAAGAGGTGTTAAATTGAAATTTCATGTTATGTGGTAATCCGTTGGTCGAACAGCGGCAATATTTTAGCAACATTTTATATAGAGGATTTTTTAACTTTAAAAACTTTTTCCTCTCGGAGTGTAGTTGGCAAAAATAAGACCTCTGTTTATGAAAGATTTAATTGATTAACAAAATATAAATTGTTAATCTATATACATATAATTGCTTGTACCGACTGACTGACGATCAACGCAAAGCCTAAACCGCTGGGGCTGCAAACTTGAAATTTTGGTAGTTGATGCCTTTTTTTTCGTAGAGATCCACTAAAAAAGGATTTTTGAAAATTTCACCCCTAAGAGGATAAAATAAGGTATAAACGGTTGTATGGAACTCTGTCAGCTTGAAAGTAAGAAGCACGAAATTTTATATATCTGTTTCTGATCAGCAATGAATGTACATGTATAATGGAATTAAAAAAAAAATACTACCAAGATGGTTATTTAGGTGTTGTTATGGGAAGTCCGTCATTTTTAAAGTAAGAAATACCAAACTTCATATACCTGTTTCTGGTTAAATATAACGTATATCAGCGATTTTATAATTTTTACCCCTAAGGGGGTGAATTAGGGGTCGAAAGCTTGCATAAAAAGTTTGTTATGTTTTAAAGAAGAAGCATGAAATTCAATATTGAAGCATCTTATTAAATAAAGTTAAAGTAAACAACTTTATAAACTAAGTGCAACCCGCTACTTTGTTCACGTGGAATTTAGTTATTAATTTTTTGCATTACCCTAATATTTTTTCTAAAATAATAGTATCCAAAGTTACTCCTTGCAAGTTCTGCTATACGCCAGTGAAAGTCCCGTCCAAATTGGTCCAGCCGTTATGGACATTACCCGAAACCAACAGTCAAACAAAAACTTTAAAAATTGCATTTTGTTACTCTCATATGCATTTAGTAAAAAGCTGTTATTTAAACATTATAAACAGACATTTAGATTTTATTTATTTGTAAGGTAAGTTTTATATTGCTTAAATTCATAGTTTTCATTATAAATAAGTATACGCTCGATAGATGGCCTTATGCACTTTTTCTGAATCGGGTTATTGTTTCGTTATACCACTTATTATTATTATTATATGACAAGATAACATTAAACACACCGTAGGTTGTACGTAAGCGACCCCTGACGGAATGTCAGACAGATCCAGTGGTCTGCCAATACAGGCGGAGACACGGCACTAGGCGGGTTTATTTAGTGGATGAGGGCCCCACACTACCCTGTTCGTTGCCCCGAACGACGGGGTTTGCGGTTAGGTACATTTTTTCCAGCCTTAACAAAAAAAAAAATGGAGCCGCAATAATTACCGAAAAAATTTAATTATTAAAAAATACAGATCCCTCTGTGTGCTTAGCCATAACAATTAAGTCCCTAGGCTAGTCACTGAAAATGACTGGCATCGATTTAAGTAAGGACTGATTTTCACATAAAGATTTTTGCATACTCCAGAATGAGTTTTAGACACAAAAGGAAACACTGCAAACGTCGTTTACAAAGAGGTACCTACTATAGTAATTAAACCTAAAACTTTGATGAATACTAATAGTTTTATTTCATTAGAGATAGTATTCTTTAACAAAATCGTTCCTATTTTAATACGTATTCATTTAATTGCGCGAGCGAAGCCGCGGGAAACTAATCGTATATGGAATTGCAGCGGTTCTTAATTTAAAATACAATAACAAGTAAGTACAAGCACTCTCACATAGTTTTACAAAAAGTTTAACTTGAGTGAGCGAAAATCACACTAGACTACAATACAAAGTAACATTTTCCTCAGCAATATTATTATTAAAACAATTTTTTTCAGTTATTCCACAATTCCTCTTCAATTGTTCCGTTCATTGTCTCTTATTTTGGTGTTGTTCATTTTAATTTTACATTTTCTCTGTTTCTACTGAAACTCAGTACGGGTAGATGCGACAGTATGTGAAACGGCTGTAAAAGCTTTTTCGCTTTAACCCGCCATGCAACAACAGCCACCGAAATTTAGGTAGCGTTTTAATCATTTATAGTTGAATAAATTGTTAATGTTATTTCTTATTTTTCTAATTTTGTGATGTGTAGCCGCATTAAGAGTTACTGATTCTAAATGAACATTCAAATTTAGAATTAAGACTCTTAATTTAATTTATCTTATAATCATGTCTTTCAATAATTTAGAAAATCGTATCTCAATGGCTTAAAGTAGGGGGGTTGCTGGTGCATTACATGTCAGTGTGGCTGTGCTTTAATGTCCCTCCTCCCTGCAAAATTATATTCCTTTAAAATTTAAGCAGGATAGAATTCTAGATAAATAATTAGTCACAATACTATCTTATTTCTAATTTTCATCGTTATGTCAACAACAAAAAATAATTCTGTAATTAAACGTGTGAGGTTACCAGACATACGTCTAAACGAATAAGCTTTTCAAATACAATGCGTCGAGAGCAGCCCTCACCCGTATTGAGCAGTAATTACTCTGTTATTCTACATACAACAGAACCTTCATTATTACAGTCAACAACAAGAAAAAAGGCACGACGATAAAACAAGGGTCGTACAACGAAGGTAAATTTTGTTGAAAAGCTTACGAAAATTACTTTATGTGTTCTAAGAGCAGGTACTCGTATGTAAAACAATTTTTTTTCTTCGAAAAAAAATATATTTGTAATTACTTCATTGAAGTTACTTTTCATCTCTGTGTTTATGGTCTTCAAAAGAATATCTTGATTGTATCGGACAGCGTGCAGGGATTTTACATACATAAAATTTAGATACGTCATCGCTGCTCCCTGAATTGAGAAAACACTTTTTATGGGAGGTTTTGGGTAAAGGCTGTGTTGAGAGGAAAGGTTCTTGAATGCTTACTAAGCGGATTAAAAGGGTCAAATCTATTGGAGATCGAACAGCAACACATGTTTCCATTGCAAATCATGTTTGAAACTACGTAAATATGTCGCCTACTCCAAAGAAAAGGATAGGAAGTGGAGAGGATAATATAGAAACGACTTATATTTAGGGTAGGGGTTGTTTGGGCCTGATCCACTGAAGGAATGTAATATAGTTTCGGTGGCGCGCCAATAAAGGTGGAGAGACGCCACATGGCGAGTTTCTTTTATGGGTCCCACACTACCCTGCTCGTTGCCCCGAACGATGGGGTGAGCGGTTAAGAACATTTTAATTATTATTTTAAAAAAGGGGTTGTTTGAGCCTGCGGCGTTCTCACGCACCTTATGAAACATAGCTGTAGTTGTATCGACGGTTGCTTCACGCTGATATTATATGAGAAAGTCCGATCGAATCGTCCATTCATGCTGGGACAAGCAAGGCTATACCATTAGAAAATTGCAAGAAAAACGCCAAAGAAATTTATTAATGCCAATAATATATATATTTTGAGTGTACCTAATTAATTTAAGCAACTTTAAAACTCGGCAGCGACCCCTGTGTACCACATCGCTTAGATTCAGTTCTGTTCTTTTTCTTTGAGTATTGAGTTGTACACCTAGTCTGAGATGAAGGCTTCGGCAGTTATTACCTCTGATTTTTCACAAAATGTTACTATTCACTGAAGTAAACCATTGTTAGGAAACCGGCATGTCGAAGTATTTTATCGGTGAATTTCCAAGTTTGCTAAATTACATTGAGTAAACATGGTGTAATTTTGGGCCCTCTTATTTCGGGGCGAGACCCACGGCTAACTGCAGGATAGATACAGGTTATGAAAAACAAATATAGTTGACCAATTTCTCGCCCATTCTAAATAAACCCCGTATACGTATCTTTTGAGTTGAGAAGGAGAATAGATACAGCAAAAATGCTTTACGAATGGTATTTTCTAAGAAACGACGATAGCTTGTGAACACTCCAATTGCACTGTTTCCAAACTAAGTTTAAATGCCTGTTAATTAAGTCTACTTGCTTTAAGTAAACCGTTCATTCTCATAAAGTATGAAATATATAATTGATGCTCATCTAAATTAAACAATAGTTTTATGTTTGAAGTTAGGTGTATCTACTTACGAATATATTTTTAATATAAATATACCAAGGTGACGGACTAAGAATACAAGTGTCACCATTCTTCCCCATGGGTGACGTACGAGGCGACTAAGGGAAGTAAGCAATTATCACCCATTGCATTACTGGTGGTAGGGCTGGTTACCAGGTGAGTACTCCCAGTACTCACTTGCTAAAGGGTAAGTGTGACACCAGGCCATGTAGCGCGTCGGTGTGTTTTAGTTGTAGCAGGAGATGGCGTTTATTCTTTCATTTCATATCGGTGAAATAAAATGGTGAGCAGTGGCTTGACAATACTCCCGGTATAGTTGAATCCATGAGCAACGGTTACCATTTACCATCAGGTGTGCCGTGCTCGTCTGTCATAATACCCAATTAAAAAAAACATATATCATTCTGTTGATATAATTAGTTGGCAAAGCGTCTAAAACGTTATCCAGGAGACGGTCGTTCAAATCCTGCTCGTGGATATCATTTTCACATTTTCGCACTTTGTATTCATTTTAATGGCTAAGCATATCAAATGTTTAAAAATATATGACAAACGTTTTACTTGTAAATTACTCCAGATCGTAAGTCAGTCATGTCAACAGACACTATAGCCATGTACGTAGAATTTGTCTGTGCCATGTACGCAGGAGATATTATAGTACACGAGCATGACTCTCTGTTCTCTCACTCTCATAGTCCGATGGGATGATATTCCCATACGACTGGAGAGAAATCAGGCGGAGGAGCACCACGGTGTTTTCTAAGGCACGTTGATGAAACACTAACGCCGAGCTGTCATTGAGAATTAGGTAATTCATGTTTCAGTTGAAACAAAACTATATTGGAGCTGATCGGATGATGAGGTTGATAGAGGTGCTCTTCAGTGACTACTAGTATAGCGCTGAATTTAGAGACTGTTTGACTTATTTTAATGCTGTGGAACTTAAAATAACCACCACCAAAGCTCAGGAGATATATAGGTATCTTCGGTACTAAGCTTGTCAATTGTTTTATATCCAATGGTAATTTAAAAATGTATTCTAGAATATTCTAAAATAGTTCACAATACTTTGTCATGAAATTTCTAAAATCTATTTTATGATCGTACTTTCAATAAAATATAATTTACTAATGCTCACACTAAAACTTAATTGGGCGAGTAAATTTCATAACCTTAAAGGTGTAAAATTATATTGTCTTGTTTTAAAATTGTCTGACTTGGAAAACGAAGCAACTAAATTAGAATGAATAAATTTTATTGTTTAATTTTAATTATTTTCGCTTTATACAATACTGAATAATAACTGTATTCAATTTATAGTAAAACTAGCCCCGCGGCTCCACCACAGCCAAAAGCTAGTTTTTAAATAATAATAATACTCTCGGTATAGTTGAGTCCATGAGCGACGGTTACCATTTACCATCAGATGGGCCGTGGCTCGTCTGCCACTACAAGCAATAAAAAGAAACTTACTTTTGAAAGTAAGTAAGTGAGAGCGTGGTACTTCTCTGATAGAGTCTGTTCATATTTTTTTTTGTAATACGCGGATGGCAATCAAGGATACAGGCCGCATGATGGTAAGCGGTTACCGCAGCTTATAGACGCTAGCAGAACCAGAGGCATCACTTGCGCGTCTTCAACTTCAAGTAAAGGGATATGAAGTGGCAATGAAGGATAATAGGGAAATATAAAGATAAAGTCTTACTCACTATATTAAATATGGGGCATATCACGTCAAGCGGACAACCAAAAAAAAATCAGGTTGTGAATTTTGTTTACACTCAGGTCAGTTATACTTCTAGTAGATGTGGATGTGTACACACAATTTTTTTTTCGTATGATACTTTATTGCTGAATTATAAGCTTTTAAAAAATTACTAATAATGAAGTCATCAATTTTTGGATGCTTATTATCTGTATCAATTAATTTGTTAAAAAAACTATAAAGTATTGTTTCTTATAGTTAAAAAGTTGAAGTTTTAAATTTTTTTGTCGAATTCTAAATTTGATTTTTTTTACTTATAGTAAGCCGGAAGTAAGAATTTCAAATCGATGTTTGAGTTACATCGACACTTTTTTTTAAATATTTTAACCTTGAATTAAAGCTTTAAATTGACTAATTCTTCACAAAAAAAAAATTAAAACGTTATCGCCAACAGTTTACTGTTGGCGATAACGTTTTAATTTTTTAGACTTAGAGCATATAGAGTATATACACATAGCTATGAGTACTTTCTAAGCAATCGGGTTAAACCGCTAAAGTATTTTATTCCTTCATTCTAACATGAAAAATATAAAAATAAACGATTTCTTTAATTTTTCACAAAAAACTTAAAACGTGATCGCCAATAGTTTAAGACTTATAGCAGTTTTATTCATTGATATTGAAACAGTATTAATTAAATAGTGAGATTTACTTGGTAATTTTTACAATTGTACTATTTTCACTAGCCCTAATTCTCTATACACATAAGCCCTCCTTGGTTGGAAGAAAAGCAAAAGCAAAGCGGAAGCAAAACGGACTCGTAGAAAAACTTGCTCTTGTTGCATACTTTCCTTCGAGCAGCGGTAAATAGTCTCAGTCAATGATGACTTGGCCCATCCATCTATACTATCTATACTATTATTATAAAGAGGTAACGTTTGTGAGTTTGTGAAGTTGTGAGGGGTAATCTCTGGATCTACTGAACCGATTTTCAAAATTATTTCACCAATAGAAAGCTACGTTAATGTGGAGTGTCATAGGCTATACAAATTTCCAAAATTAATTACGAATCTTTACTTAAACTTAAATAATGTAATCCAAGTTGTTAAAAAATTGCTTTCATCGCGTGCGCTGCGTTAACTATTAAAGATAGAACAAAACAATGTACTACAATATTAAATAACGTATCAAAATCTGTAAAAAAGTCCGCGATAGAATATGCCTATCCCCAACGGATAACTAACAATACCTGCTTTTACTGTTAAAATTCTGGATTTTTGTGAAGCTTATTTAGCCCATATGGTATTAATTTATGTTTTTCAGAACGGAAATTCAATGTAAAATATTTGTGCCCTTTATTCTATACAGTTTAAACAAATATCTTCAAAGATATTGGCAAAATAAAAATGTGCGGTGCGCGCCGCCCCGGCCTTTTACAAGATACATCCTTAATTACGAGTATATGGGACGAATGTACCATGAGCTCATATTGAAGCTGTGAACCGTACACTAAAAGACATCAGAAACTCAGACGCTGATATGGGTGGTGTTACTTTTGTTTTTGCGGGCGATTTTCGGCAAACGCTGTAACAAAAGGAACACGCGCCGATGTCATCAGGGCATGCTTAAGATCATCATGCTTATGGATTTCCATGGAAACTCTCAATTTACGAATAAACATGAGAGCCCACTTGAGCAACAACTACGATAACGACTTTCCGCATCAAATACTGAATCTTGGAAAAGGAAAAATTTGCTGTCCTAGCACCAACAGTAGGGATGACATTAAACTTGACAATCGGTTAGGTCACATATTACACAGGTTAGAAGATCTGATAGACGCAATATATCCCGGTCTTGAAAGTTTAATGGAAAGAGATTATCATTGGCTTTGTTCTAGGGCAACAGTCTTACCCTGAAACGATTCAGTAAATGAGATAAATAAAATAATTTTAGGAAAAATTCCCGGTCAAGTCAAACACTATAAGTCCATTGACACGGTGTGTAATATTGAGGATACAGTGCACTATCCTCAAGAATTTTTAAATTCTTTGAGTCCTTCTGGCTTACCTCTCCACGACCTTATGCTAAAAGTTGGCATTCCTATCATGCTTTTAAGGAACTTGAAACCCCCCAACATGTGTAATGGCACAAGGCTGCTCATGAAAGTGTTGCAGGAGAGTTATAATCATGGCGACCATTCTTCTCACAGGGCCAGCAGTGGGACAACTTGCTTATATTCCGCGGATACCCATGATTCCGACTGATTTACCTATACCGTTTAAAAGGTTACAGTATATACCCCGTCAAGGTCTCTTTTGCCCTCACTATTAATAAGTCCCAGGGTCAAACATTTTCTCTGGTGGGCATTGACCTGAGAAAGCACTGTTTTTCCCATGGGCAGTTATATGTTGGCTTATCTCAGGTTGGAACTCCTGAAAGACAATATATTTTAGTACCAAATGATAAAATTACTACTAATATAGTACAAAACTTTGTACAATTAAAATAAGTAATCATGATGTAAATAATGTAAATAGTCTATATTAACATCAAGTAATAAAAAAACAAAAAAGAACAGTAACATAAAATAAACAAAACATACAAAAAACAATAAAAAAAAAACAAAATAACAAAAGAAATCTTCATCATCATAATTTTTATTTATCCCGAACTTATAACCTGAAGTATTACGCGGGACAAACGGGCCAGAACAAAAATATTTCTAACGCAGAACGGAGTCCGCGGGCACTGCTAGTATATTATAATCTTATAGCTGTAGTGATAGCCTTATTCGTAGACTGTAAACTTGCACGGGTTGCCAAACGTTTAAGGTTTCCCACATGGCCCTTTTCCATGAGCGATGGCATGGAAGTGTCTTTTTTTAAATCTTGTTTGTAGTAAAATAGGTTGAAAAAATTTAACCTATTCTTAAAATGTTGGGGACCCCCGTCTGTTATATATTTCATGACAGAAACCGCAATTCTGGGCTCATCAAGGTGCTGGTGCAGTATTTATTGAAAAGCGTAGAATGTGGCAGGGTCATGCTTTAAATCGGCAGAAATCATGATGATGCCCATGTTTAATATATTATAAAGATGGAAATTACCATCTTCATAATAATAAACAGATGTCAAAAGCGTGGCTTGATCATTATTTAAATTAAATAATTGGGCAGTATCTTGTTCGACAAAATTATAATTTTCGGCAAAATCACATTGAACGAGAATTTCGACTTCAGAGATGGTTTCCTTCAGAGTTCTTAAAATAAAGCGCTTGTTGTTCAGCGATATAAGCATGCCGTTTCAAAATGTCCAAAGCGTTACACAAACAATTAACAAAATCATCAGCAGAAAGTACTTTAGCGGTTTAACCCGATTGCTTAGAAAGTACTCATAGCTATGTGTATATACTCTATATGCTCTAAGTCTAAAAAATTAAAACGTTATCGCCAACAGTTTACTGGTATCTTAAAGTATTTTAAAGTATCATTTGGTACTAAAATTTATTGTCTTTCAGGAGTTCCAACCCGAGATAAGCCAACATATAACTGCCCATGGGAAAAACAGTGCTTTCTCAGGTCAATGCCCACCAGAGAAAATGTTTGACCCTGGGACTTATTAATAGTGAGGGCAAAAGAGACCTTGACGGGGTATATACTGTAACCTTTTAAACGGTATAGGTAAATCAGTCGGAATCATGGGTATCCGCGGAATATAAGCAAGTTGTCCCACTGCTGGCCCTGTGAGAAGAATGGTCGCCATGATTATAACTCTCCTGCAACACTTTCATGAGCAGCCTTGTGCCATTACACATGTTGGGGGGTTTCAAGTTCCTTAAAAGCATGATAGGAATGCCAACTTTTAGCATAAGGTCGTGGAGAGGTAAGCCAGAAGGACTCAAAGAATTTAAAAATTCTTGAGGATAGTGCACTGTATCCTCAATATTACACACCGTGTCAATGGACTTATAGTGTTTGACTTGACCGGGAATTTTTCCTAAAATTATTTTATTTATCTCATTTACTGAATCGTTTCAGGGTAAGACTGTTGCCCTAGAACAAAGCCAATGATAATCTCTTTCCATTAAACTTTCAAGACCGGGATATATTGCGTCTATCAGATCTTCTAACCTGTGTAATATGTGACCTAACCGATTGTCAAGTTTAATGTCATCCCTACTGTTGGTGCTAGGACAGCAAATTTTTCCTTTTCCAAGATTCAGTATTTGATGCGGAAAGTCGTTATCGTAGTTGTTGCTCAAGTGGGCTCTCATGTTTATTCGTAAATTGAGAGTTTCCATGGAAATCCATAAGCATGATGATCTTAAGCATGCCCTGATGACATCGGCGCGTGTTCCTTTTGTTACAGCGTTTGCCGAAAATCGCCCGCAAAAACAAAAGTAACACCACCCATATCAGCGTCTGAGTTTCTGATGTCTTTTAGTGTACGGTTCACAGCTTCAATATGAGCTCATGGTACATTCGTCCCATATACTCGTAATTAAGGATGTATCTTGTAAAAGGCCGGGGCGGCGCGTACCGCACATTTTTATTTTGCCAATATCTTTGAAGATATTTGTTTAAACTGTATAGAATAAAGGGCACAAATATTTTACATTGAATTTCCGTTCTGAAAAACATAAATTAATACCATATGGGCTAAATAAGCTTCACAAAAATCCAGAATTTTAACAGTAAAAGCAGGTATTGTTAGTTATCCGTTGGGGATAGGCATATTCTATCGCGGACTTTTTTACAGATTTTGATACGTTATTTAATATTGTAGTACATTGTTTTGTTCTATCCTTAATAGTTAACGCAGCGCACGCGATGAAAGCAATTTTTTTAACAACTTGGATTACATTATTTAAGTTTAAGTAAAGATGCGTAATTAATTTTGGAAATTTGTATAGCCTATGACACTCCACATTAACGTAGCTTTCTATTGGTGAAATAATTTTGAAAATCGGTTCAGTAGATCCAGAGATTACCCCTCACAACTTCACAAACTCACAAACGTTACCTCTTTATAATAATAGTATAGATAGTATAGATGGATGGGCCAAGTCATCATTGACTGAGACTATTTACCGCTGCTCGAAGGAAAGTATGCAACAAGAGCAAGTTTTTCTACGAGTCCGTTTTGCTTCCGCTTTGCTTTTGCTTTTCTTCCAACCAAGGAGGGCTTATGTGTATAGAGAATTAGGGCTAGTGAAAATAGTACAATTGTAAAAATTACCAAGTAAATCTCACTATTTAATTAATACTGTTTCAATATCAATGAATAAAACTGCTCTAAGTCTTAAACTATTGACGATCACGTTTTAAGTTTTTTGTGAAAAATTAAAGAAATCGTTTATTTTTATATTTTTCATGTTAGAATGAAGGAATAAAATATTCATAGAGTAGTATTTTAGCATGTTAGCGCATAAACCCGATTGCTTAGAAAGTGTTCATAGCTATGTGTATGTACTTTATTAAGCTCCAAGTCTTAAACTATTGGCGATCACGTTTTAATTTTTTTGTGAAGAATTAGTAAATTTAAGGCTTTCATTCAAGGTTAAAATATTAAATAAAAGTGTCGAAGTTACTCAAACATCGATTTGAAATTCTTACTTCCGGTTTACTATACGTAAAAAAATTCAAATTAAGAATTCGACAAAAAAATTAAAAACTTCAACTTTTTAACTATAAGAAACAATACTTTTTAGTTTTTTTAACAAATAAATTTATATAGATAATAAGCATCCAAAAATTCATAACTTGATTATTAGTAAATTTTAAGCTCATAAGCCGGCAATAAACCATCATCCGAAAAAAAAATTGTGTGTACACATCCACGTCTACTAGAAGTATAACTAACCCGATTATAAACAAAATTCACGATCTCATTTTTTTTTGGTTGTCCGCTTGACTTGGAATGTCCCATATAGCAGTTGGGGTCCCTACTATTGTTTCACGTTAATCTTCTGTGAGATGTTACTTCCTCGATCGAGCTGACCTATTGATGCTGGTATAAACAAGGCTCTGCCACTAGACAATATTGTTTTTTGTGCTTATAAAATGTCATGCAAAATAGCGATTTAATACTTAGAATGGGCACTGTCTTTTGTAAATAAAAAAAGCAGCACAATAAATTGTCAACTACATCAACTTGTTACGTGTACCTGAAAAGATTTTTGCGAACAGAAAAAATATTTTACTCGGATTTATATGTTGGCAAGGTGAACCTTTTTCATAAAAAGTGGTTTTCTTTATTTTATAAAAAATGTGTGGACGGCTGACATTGTGGTCGAGGCTCCGTGTAATGTGTAAGGCCTATGTGCACAAAGGTTTTGTCATGTGGAAAGAACTGCGTTTGTGTGGTTCTTTGACTTGGTAAGTATAAATGTGTGATTTTATTACCTACTGTAATATTTTATATAGTTGATTTAAGTAAACATTCCTTCGAATGTTTATTTAAATCATAAAATATGTGGAATGATGGTGGAAAAGAAGAAAGAAAGTGGAAGGATGTAGGTACAGGGGGAGACCGAGACTTACTTACCTAGACCAAATTGGTCATGTATTGAAGGAAGGTGGAGTCAGGAGTCTCCGAAACCGGCGAGCGTGTACGAAGAGAGTTATGAATGTTGAGGAAGCGAGAGATGTATGCAAGAATAGAGCCTCTTGGCACTCTGTTCTCTCTGCCTACCCCGCAAGGGAAATGGCGTGATGATAAGTTAGTTAGTTAGTTTTTCCTTCGAAATAAATTAACTACTTCTATATTATTTTTGCCTTATATGACTATTATATTTACTGACTATTATATTTTTGCCTTAGCTTATTTACTTTTCGACCTTGACCTTAAAGTTCGTATAAATTTCGAGTCCCATAAGAAGCTTATTCATTCAGGAAAATGACATGTGGTATTTTACTATTGTATGGATGCATCATGAGTGTGCCTTTTTTGAGTGATCTAAATAGGGCCTCTTGTATGTATAAACATTATTGAATATCTATATATAATTAAATAATTACTAAGCGGAATTTAATGCGGTTTTCTAGGTTAGATATAACTTGGCTTGGAGCAGATGGCGGAGTGGTTTATATACCAGCCTCCCGCCCTAGTGTTGTAGGTTCAATTCCCGCACAGGACAACTCTTTATGTGATCTATGAATGGTTGCTCTGCGTCTGGGTGTACTTTGTGTTAATTCTTGTGCAGTCCATCCATCCATCCATCAGCCTTTCGACGTCCACTGCTGGACATAGGCCTCCCCAACAGCGCCACAAAAAGAGCCACAACGAGCGGTCCCGTCATGGGGGATAATCAGTAAACGCCACGCTTGGCAGGCGGGTTGGCGATCGCAGTGGATGGTGTTAATACTCGAGGAAGTACTGCCGCCCATTCCCCCGGTATTCCCTCAGTCAGCTCTTACGACTCCCATGGGTGGAGAAGGGGTGGGACAATTCTAAAGCCGGCCCCATACGGCATCTTAGTGCAGTACTGTCTTTTAATAAAAACATATAGCTCTGTTTCATTTAAATCAGATGTCATAATATTTTTATTGTTCAAACAATTTTGTAGTTACTGCAGACATCAGAGTCATAGTACACGCAGACGAAGGCACGAGTGTCAGTTAGTAGATATTGAATATACAATCAATGGCTGCTCTCTCTGTACGCTACGTTGTCTGAATTATGTTATACGTTTCAAAGATGTGGATAATTGGATATATTGTATCTACTTGATAAATGCTAGTATACTTTGTATTACCAATAAACGTGATAGATCGATGTTAGTGACTTTTTATTACAACATAGGGCAGATCAGACTTAAGCGGTAGGTGTAACTTTTGATGCGACACTGAACAGGAGAGCCGTTGAAGAGATACATGTAGAGGTTCTTATGTAACACAAAATGCCTGCCGATACACTTCGGCGAGCACCTCCGCCTTCAAGTCCCACGGGGGAGTTCCGGCCAACGCACAGGCCGCTTCCGTCGACACCGTGCGGTATCCGCGTATGAGTCTGGGCGCGACGACTCTTTGTGGTCTCCACAGAAGAGCCCTGTTCGGCACGTCCAAGCACTCCGCCCACACAGGTGCACCGTACAGCGCCATCGACCGGACAATAGAGATATCCTGCCTTGTCTGATAGAGGTTTGGACTTAAAGTTTAGAATCCCTTACTATGAGATGACACCCATGTCTCATGGATTATAGCCAATTCTTTAGTATAACACTTTTATGCAAATTCAGTAGTTGTTATTTCAAGTAAAAAGGTTTCCCTTCATTGCAGTTGAAAAATATTGCTACTAATATTTATAAGCATAGACACCCCGAATGTTGTACTCTGTAATTTTGTGTATGTATTCCGATCCCATTTTAATCTCTTTATTTTCTTCTCTATCAATAGTGAGATAAGATATTATAGATCTTATAAATTTAATTTTGTTTAATATAGCCTCCTTGTTCTCATTATGTTTTGTTTCATATACATTTATGCTCAACAAACATCGCTTAATCTTGTTAACATAAGATTTTGTTTAAACACCACATTGACTTGAAGTTTTAATTAATTTTATACTTGTAAGTACACAAAGTCTACATTTCGGGCGTTTTGGAGCAGTGTCTGTCATGTATCGTGATTATTTTTGTTCAGTCTGCTATAATAATGTTACACGAAGTGAATTGTTCTTTCGTTTGAAGTCGATGTATATACAAATGTTTTACGCAACAACCGCTTCAGTGAATATATTTTTGTATCGTAGTAAGTTATAGGGAAAATATAAACAAAGTACAAATACGTATGCCACTGCTAATCATGAGGTCTCGGGTTCGATCCCCGGGTCGGGCAATGTTATTAGCTTTTTCCTAAAAATAAAAATTCTCAGTAGCAGCCCGGAGTTTGGAAATGTGCCCGGTAGACGTCAATAGGTTCGCCCCTTATTACGTGGGACTTAAACATAGCTGGCGAGTCGTGGGTGTGTAATACACCTCTGCCTACCCCTTCGGGGAATACAGGCGTGATATATACAATACGAATAATAAGACTATATTGTGGTAAGTATAGGAAACCATTAACTAGATTCTTTGGTCTATTGGAAAGCCTTTCTACTCTTGTGCCAACTGAGCTACAGTGGCTTCCCTTCTTCATTATAGATCTATTTTACTATTTAATTATTTATGGAAGAAGATAAATACTTCTTCGCCAGAGAGCCAGCCCTATTCTGTGCCAGAAAAATATTTTCTTAGATAGCAAACACTCATGTCGATTCTAAATTCATAATAGTCGTACAGCGCTGTTAGTTGTTACAATTAGTAATTTTTGCTCAGCAGTTTTACAAAAATCTATCGTTTCTTATATTTTATTATGTATATTACGCAAATTATTATTTGGCTTTTAACTTACTTGTTGATGATAGTAAAGTTTTTTTTATTGCTTATGATGGCAGACGAGCCACGGTCCATCTGATGGCTCAACTATACCGAAAGTATAGTCAAGCCGCTGCGCACCATTTCATTTCTCAGATGTGAAATGAAAGAATTAATGGCTATCTTCTGCTTCAGCAAAAACACATTGACGTGCTTCATGACCAGGCACACAGGAGACGGTGGTACCGACCCGTTCGGGCCCGATAGCAAGTGAGTACTCTGACTTAGTACCCAGCCCTACCACCAGTAATGCAATAGGTGATAATTGCTTACTTCCCTTAGTCGCCTTATACGACACCCGTGGGAAAGGATGGAGTGGTGACACTTGTATTCTTAGTCCGTCACCACACGGACAAAAACTTAGACATGTATCATAATCCTGCAATCTAGCAACGTTTGTTTATCTAGGTGTAACTTAAATGTTAGCAGATACATGCGCGACAGAATGAAGATTCTAACAAACAATATTTATTCATTCTTTTCAGGAGGAGTATGCAAGATGTTTTATACCCATAAAATCAGTTTTTAGAAATAATTTTGTGTGTCTCTTTGTTGCTTGGAAGTTGAAAGTTATTACAAAAAAAAACTTTTCATTTGTAACGGTTATTGTGTTACCAATAACAAAGTCTGTCCATAAGACTGTCACTGCTCAAACTTAATGCTTAGTAGGAAATAATTTTAAGAAATATTCGGGGCCGCTATGGAAATTTTGGAACCACTATCTGAGAGGACATCCAATAAGAAGAGTGCTAATGTTGCTGCTCTGGATCTGCTTGGGTAGAATAATTATCTTGCAGGCATAAGACTAACATCAGTTTTGTGGAGGAGTCTTAAAGTAAATTTCATACAATGAAAAACTATTTCTTATTGGATTAAAAGTAGCCTATGTTCATTTCTGAGCTCTATAATATGTGTCTGTAAAATTGTATAATGACCTTCTAAGTGGTGACGGTGGAAAAGTGTAACAATAATTGCACGCCTTATAAGCTAAGCGTTGAGGTGGTTACTGCTCTCGTTTTACACAGAACAACTGATTTTTCAAACTTAAAATGTCTCTATTTATCATATATTATATTGCACTTGTAAAATAATATATACACACACATATCAAGAAAAAACACTATTTTTAACACTCATGATATTTATTGTGCCATTTTTGTTATTTAAACTAGTTAAAAAACTGTTTAAAAAAGTTATGTCTTGGACGTCCGTGTGTTGTAGGTAATGTATGTTAACACGATAATGACCGAAATACTTTACTAATCGAGTCTATTTTTTTCTTTTTAACTTCAGTATTATTACGAATAGAGCCCTATTACTTTTTACGGTCTGATTCGATGTGGTTTAATTGTTATTAAATAAACAAAAAAATAGTGAATATGTACGCTCGACTCGATGGCACAATAGTACACTAAGATGGAATGGAAGAAGTATTTGAACTACTTCTATAGACCAATATATAAGTACTTCTTAAAATTAGCGCTAGATGGCGTATAAGACATGAGAGCCACATTAGTATTTTTTGAAGTTAGCGCTATCTATGTTATTTATTGAAAACTACTTAGTAAGACCAATACATTTTTAGTTACTTATCAAATAATCAATTTTATTGTGAAAAATGAAGATTATGAGGCGTGCACTTTTGGATTTTCCAAAGTATTTATTATTTCCTCTTTATAACATTGATTGTTTTATAACTGCCTCTGTGGTGCAGCGGTAGTGTAAGCGACCGCTAGTGGTGCTATTGATCTTTTTCGTAAAAATAAATATTCTCAGTAGCAGCCCGGAGTTTGAAAATGTGCCCGGTAGACGGTAATAGGCTCGCTAACTATGGCGTGGGACTTAAACATAGCTGGCAAACTGTGGGTGTGTAATATACATGCTACCTCTTCGGGGAATACAGGCGTGATAATATGTTATATTTTAGAACATTGCTATAGAATATATGTACACAAAACCGCAATAATATCAATCTGTTCTAATATTTAACGCAAAAGTGAGTTTACACATGTATAGGTAAATCAATAGAATTTAAATTGAGCTTGTGCAATGATGTCATGATATAAATATGCGATGCGAGATTCATATCTAGATCCTCTATATGTTCTTAAAATATATTATAGATTTCACAAGTTTTACGACTGGCAGCTAATGATATTTAAGTAACTGAGTTGCGAAATGGCTTACCAATATTGTTGCTTTATGGCAAATTACAAATTTATAGATGTGTACATACATTACGCGATAGATAACACGGAACGCATGATACAGAAAGAGACCGAAGATCACCGACTAAAACAAATTAGAGCAATTGACTGAATCCATGTGCAACAATCATCGCGCGCTAGTGCAATATCTAATCTTTTTTGTATATCATCATTGCTGGCAGCTTGCACAAAGTCGACTCTCTTTGAGAATGCAACTATATTGATTAGAAATTAAATGTATCTAATATTATAACTACATTATGCACTACTTAGTGTACTCTATATAGAGTAACAATAGTTATTCTCTCGTGAATATTTACGAGCTCAAAAGCTATGCAGAGAACAGTTCTCTATCTCACAAATTTAATGTACTCGTACAATTGTTGTGTGCACATTTCTCATCGCTTGGATGGCATGCTGCGTTCGCAAACATCCACTGTATTAGTCGATTGTGATTGCGCTTTGTAGCAATGTATATAGCCATTAAATAAAGCAGGAATTACGTTTTATATATGCTATTCCAATATGTGTCTTCGCCATTGATTGGAACTAGAAGCGGCTTAAATTTTCCAAGATTCGGGTGCAGATGCTACTTTCACTTATCGTTTTCTGTCACAAAATTTGTTTTAGTACATTTCCATCAAAATAAAATAGCAAAGGCTACTTATATTATTAACTAAAAAGTAATTCTCTTGAAATGTACCTAAAACAAAATGAAAAATAGAATTTCTTTGTAGAAATGCGCTTTCGTAAAATTCATTTGAGTCAAAGAACTCAGTTGTATTTGCGCACTGTTGAAGAACACGTTGCTGAAAACCCAATATTAGCTAAGCATTGGCTCACTTTCTCAATGTAATAGTTCTTAAGCCTGGTTAGTGCAACCAATTTAAGGACTTACTTATAAAATAAAATGTGATATTGCTCATTGAGTGTATATTTATTAATATATATTATTATAAAGCTGTAACAAAGCTATGTATGTACATTAATGATATTTGAGAATAAATGAATGTATTAGGCTATATATGCCTGAACACAAAACATTTTTTTTTCATTTTTTGTTCGTTTATCTGTTAGTTCGTTCGCGCATCACGCAAAAACTACTGAACGGATTTTGGTGTAACTTTTTTATTTGATTGCTCTTAATTATACATTTTATCCCCCTACTATATCGGGAACCTGGGATAATATATAACCTATAAGGCAAAGGCTAGTTTATATTAATCTTCCAGAATTACCTGTTTTTTTTCTAAATCCGCAAATACTAGAATTTGTACACACATTGATAATCTGCACGAAGTTTTAGTTGCAGTCAAGAAAGCTGATCCTAATATCATTTGTAATAATAAACTATAATATTGTTACTCCGCCATCTTGAAATAACACGAGAAAGGAGAAGAAAATTATCTAGATAATGTATGATATTATCAATGTTTCATCACTTGAGTAATTAATATAGCTACGTCATGCTATGTCGAACGTCATCTTCTATACTAATAAAGCTGTAGCAAAGCTGTGACTGTACATTTAAGATATTTGAGAAAAAAATACTGTATTAGGCTATATAGCCTAATACAGTATTTTTTGCCATATGGGCGTGTCTGAACACAAAACGATTTTTTTTAGATTTTTGTCTGTTTATCTGTTTGTTTCTCCGCGCACCACGCAAAAACTACTAAACGGATTTTAATGGAATTTTTATTTGATAGCTCTTGATTAGACTTAAAAATTGGTATATAAGTATTTTATCCCGCTACTACATCGGGAACCTGAGATATAATCCAAAAAGTACCTTATGGCTGCGGCGGAGCCGCGGGAAAACTAGTTTTATTATATTTTTAAGTGTTAACAACCATTTTATTGTTTCTAATGGAACTTATTTGAAACAAGAATTATGGCGTTTCACTTCTATTTTAACCAAAATGCGGCTTGCCTTTTACCATCAGTAAGGCGACGAATTTATTTTCTAGAAAGTTCCAAATGTTATGTCTGTATAATTAAATCAGTAGTTGAATGTTATCTTTTCATTACACCGCTTGTCCTAAGCAAACGTAGCTGTATAAGTTAGCTATTGATTAGCTCTCGCACTATTGTTACTCGTGACAGTCGAGCCTAAAGTAGGCATAATACGTTTGCTCTGTGCCTATGTAATTAAATTCTTGATAAGAACAACAAAAAACTTGTCGCAAACATAAAATAGGTATAAGCATACGCGCATTACGACAGTCCTTTTTTTCCCAAACAAAGCTTAACGCTTGTGCTATGGGTACGAGATTACGGATGATATAATACATATATTACTTTTTTATGTAAATACATACATATAATAGATAGAAAACACCCAGACGCAGTACAAATATCCGTGTTCATCACGTAAATAATAAATTGTCCTGAGTGGGAATCGAACCCACGACCTCGTGCATGGAAGTCACTACACATACACACACACTACCCACTATGCCACGAGGCCCGTCTAGTTCTATAATCAGGTTGGTATACGGCTATTTCTGATCGTACACACTGTGTCCCACCTAAATAAAACGTTTGGCTGCGCAATGGTAGGCAAAAGGAAATGTTTCAAGGCCTACATACTGTACGAGAAAATAATCGCTGTATCGTGTGTGACTTTACACAACAAAAATAATTTACAGAATGTAAGTCCACGCAAACCTATATAACAATTCGTAAATCGTATAAATTACTGTCTAGTGCGGGAACCAAACCCGCAATATTTAGAACTGTATGTGACGATGACGTAAAATCTATTTATTACACTACTGTATAAGTGACGATACATTTATTATAATGATAAAGTAGGTATTAAAATTCCGCATAAGTCGGATATCTGGTTGGTATACGACTTAGGGTGACGCAAATGAATTATTTGCTAACATAAAAAAGGATTATTAAATTTGAAGAAAAAATGCTGGTTACCAAAAATTAAGGCTATGGTGCGTTGTGAAAAATTGCGTCATAAAAAAGCAATCTTAAATGCGTGAAATGATGAATAGCGCGCTATATTTCATAGCCTGCAGCTCTATAAAATACATTTACGGTAAAGAAGTTCTACGAAAATATCAAGCTGACAGTAAATATATGAACACTGACTATATAAATAAACTTTAATAATATAAAAAAGTATAGAGTAGTAACAAATTGTTGAGCAAGAATATAATATATGAGCATTTGAGATGCTTACTAAACATTATGTACAATAATTCAACGTTATGTACAATAATTTAATGCCGTGTGGGGCTGGCTTTAGAATTGTCCCACCCCTCTCTACCCACGGGAGTCGTAAGAGACGACTGAGGGAATACCGGGGGAGTGGGCAGCAGCACTCCCTCGAGTAATTACAACATCCACTGCGATCGCCAACCCACCTGCCAAGCGTGGCGATTACGGCATTATCCCCCATGATGGGACCGCTCGATGTGGCGTTCTCTTGGGGAGGCCTATGTCCAGCAGTGGACGTTGAAAGGCTGATGGATGGATGGATGGATGGATATTAAAGTAAAGGTGATATAACATAGCATCACGTCTGTATTCCCCGAAGGGGTAGGCAGAGTGTATTACACACCCATGATTCGCCGTCTTCCGGGCACATTTCCAAACTACGGGCTGAATTTTTAAAAAGAAAAAGCTCAATAACACTGCCCGATCCGTGGAACAAACCCGAGACCTCAGCTGATCAGCAGTCGCTTACACTACCCCTGCACAAATTGATTACGTTAACAGGATTAACAGATTGTTTCACGAATATTTATATTTAGGTTTTGATTTTTCTATTAACTTTGCTGGATATAATATATTGGTATACCACGGAGATATAAATAACCCCTTAAATCTTGAGCGTACGTCGTATTTAACCCCTATCATCTGCATTAATTGCTCTTGCCGTGCAATAAAAGCTCGGTGATAAGATTATAGATTGCAAAGATGGAAATAATATCAAGTTTAAACCTCAACTAAATCTCTAGTTTTTTAACAATTTACGGGGCTATATAAGTTTAGAGGAAGAAAACGTGAGAAAACCTGCATATCTGAGGCTTGATAACATATAAAGAATCTGATCTGATCTAATAATGGATTATGACCTGAACCCTTCCAAATAAGAAGTCATTGAAAGGATATCAGCATCTTACAGTGCCACGGTAACGGGTCGATGCACAAGAGTTATTGCTTACGTCCAAGGTATTTTTCTAAATTAAGATGACAATACAAGATATAAAATTAAGTTGTTCATAAAAGCAAAAAAAAAGTTTATTTCTGCAGACTTTTTCCAGAGTTTTAATTAAAATAGTATTCTTTCTGCAAGGTCAGCCTAATACTTAGCAAGATGAAAGTTGTAAAAGTTTCAAATGAAAGTACTCGTATAGCCGATAGCAGGTACGTTTGAAGTAAATTTGTTTTCCAATCTCTAACTGGCGTTAATTTGAGTTCTATCAGACTATAGTTCGGTAAAATAAAGTTCTAATATATTCCTATGATTGAATACTTAATCCACATATACATTATAAAATTTATCTTTATAATATCCACGGATTTTCAACATCCAATTGTCTTAGCACGGGGAATGTACAATCATGACTTTCAATATCCCACAGAACATTTTTAAACTGGTATCATAAAATGTAGGTCATATTATAAATATATTTGGAGTGAAAACTTCTAGGAAGGTTTGGATATGGATTAAATTCATGTAAGTCGTCGTCGACATGGTCATGTGACGTGTTAATGATAACACTATGTCTAGAGCCAGTTTTGAACCGATATCGGGTTGTTAAAATTTCGAATCGGACGGAATCGAACCTCATGACCGATATCGGTGATGTATTTTATCCCAAGATAAAGGATGTTTTATCATTGCGGCGCTAAATATTTTTTTATCTGTTATTGACATCCAAAAATAACAACTGTTTGTTTTTAGTTTTAAGTTTTCTGTCACTATTTCTCATGACTAATTCGACTTGTTTAATAATAATAACACAATGGAATGTATTTCGGTACCAAAAAGACTCAGTACTAGCACAACCATTTGCGGATCAGACAAAGTAGTCTTGTTCAGGAATCGGACCCATAATACATGACACCGGACGTACGTTATGTAAACCACCATGTCACGTGTGAAGTGATTCGGGATTACTAAAATATTCTAGCCATGCCACCCAGTTTTATAGTAGGTAAGTCAATGGAAGTGAAATCAAAACATCAATTTCCTAATATTAGAACCTTCCACGTAATAAAGACATTAAAATCCATGTATCTAAATCCAATGGTTTTGAATGGAATTCGTGACGTAACGACATCGCTATCAATGCAAAGACTTCCGACCCAACCTTTATCGATATCACTAACTACTAATGCCACTTTAATCCATTCAAGGCATGTTGCAGATAAGAAAGTTGCTTTAACATAATTGGGGAGCATTAATATCAAGTTTGCAAGTTAAAGTTCGCGACCAACTTTACCAGAGTTAATCGTTTCTTTGTTAAGCCATTGTTACACTGTTGCTTGCGACACTTTTGTTATATTGCATTTTATATTTTTTAAATATTTTAACGTACTTTTATTAATCAGTATTTCAATTTTATTTGTTTTTTTTAAACACAAAGTGGAAAATGTGAAAGGTGTGTGTGTGTGTTTTTTTTATTTAAAATATAGGTATGGTTCAGGGAATAAAGACAAAAATAAGACTGAAGAAGTGATTACATAAAATCCCAAAAATCTCGGTTGATACGTGTGCTGAAAAATGTTTCAATTATTTAGTTAACGGCCAAATGTATAGTTTAGGAAATTGCCTACAAAAACATATTATTAAGGATGTTGGTTTTTACTACTTGATTATTTAACGCTAACACGTTTCGAAAACTTTGCAGAGACCCACGGGTGGGTTGTTAAATATAATACATATAAAAGTATTCTAATAGATACCATGAAACTATTTTTATTTTATGACCAGTGACTAACGCTCGCTTTGTACGGGTGCAATTCAGTAATGAAGAAAGTTTCTAGTATTTTATGTAGTACTATAAATCTCTTGGACATTTATACATATTTATATTTGATTTATCTTTAGCAACCTATGCAAAATATATGACTGTGACGTGGTAACATATTATTGGAATCCATCCATCCATCCATCAGCCTTTCAACGTCCACTGCTCGACATAGGCCTCCCCAAGAGAACGCCACAAGCGGTCCCGTCACGGGGGATAATGCCGTAATCGCCACGCTTGGCAGGCGGGTTGGCGATCGCAGTGGATGTTGTTAATACTCGAGGGAGTGCTGCTGCCCACTCCCCCGGTATTCCCTCAGTCGGCTCTTACGACTCCCGTGGGTAGAGAGGGGTGGGACAATTCTAAAGCCGGCACCACACGGCAATTATTGGAATAACTGGAAGTAATACAAATCTCATTTAAAATTAAATCTAAATTTAGGGAGCACTGTATCAAAACCCATTATTTTCACCGATTCCGAGGAACCGGTGAAAATAACATACACATTCAACTACTTTATTTTTGCTAATAGATTCAAGATGATATTGACTATCATAGACTAACTACTTGCTGCTGCGTGTAATCCTTATTTAATATTATAAATACGAAAGTAAGTTTGTTTGTTTGTGTATTTGTTTGTTATTTTTTCACACCATAAATTCTTAACCGATCATAATAAAGTTTGCGAGAAGAAATTAGGCTACCTATCTCGAAGAAATGGCTTTTTATTCCGACAAAATGGAGGGTCTCTGTGAGACGGCTATTTTTCTATAGAGATTATTTATGTTCCAGGTGGTGATGTATTGATATTATAAGGGGTGCTAGTTTTTGGCAGTAAGATAGTTGATTAATATTCTGTCATAACATTTCAGAAAATTTATGTCAGTTTCTGATGTTTATGCTAAAATCTACTCTTTTGACATTTCAAGTACATTTTTTCCACACGCTGGCTCATGTCACATCAATCTTCGTCACTTTAATATCATTATGAGATTCTTTATGACCTCATAATATCTAAAGGAAACAAAGATTACTTGAAGTCTGCAATATAAATTCAATATAGCCGATGTACTCTATAATAAAACTGATGATATTGGACCTTAGCGAATCGGAAAAATATCGCGAGCTCGTCATTTCAAATGTTTCCGGCTAGGACATTCAGATCGAACTTCGAACAGGCCTACCTACCTAACTTTATGAAATCAGATTGGTAGCTAGCTATAATGAACAAAATTTAAGTTATTAACTAAAATAATTGTAATTATATTGTTATAATTTTATTATACATATTTTAAGCACTTTACACGCTTGGCTATTTACTAAAACAAATAGTATATATATATATAGCGGGGATTTAGCCTGCGCTGTATGTAATGCCAGTCCAGACGCTTTGAGACTGAGCTATTGTAGCAGTTGCTGGCAGTTACCAATCTCAATATGACATACTTTTTAACCATCTTGGATGACGCCAATATGACGACTGTCGTATGTACGTATTTGCATAATATGTCTTTTACAATATTTGCTCTAATTCCAATGATATTTTAGTCTCATCCATTTTAATGTTGGAACTAAACTTTATAACGACATAAATATATTATATCAAAGTATAATATCGTGCCTCTAATAGAGTCAGCTGCAGTTACTGTCGCCAGATTAACAGCGAGTACGTGTTGGTTAGCTATGGCTTTTGAACATTGAGCACAGCTGCTCAACCGACCCTGCAAGGTTAAACTGTTTTAACATTTTGTGGTCACTTAAAGCGTGTAGTCATAATAAACTATCGTTATAGAACAGTTTATTGAATGTCAGTTCGTTCAAATATATGTTTTTATTTACTCTCAAATCTTTACTTCCTTACTAACCTTACTAATATTAGAAACGCAAAAGTGAGTTTGTTTATGTATAAGACTAGGAAACTATAAGACTAGGAAAGTATTATTATTATTTCCACATATATTATGCTTTTATCTTCGTATGTGATATAGTCACATTTTGTTATTCATAGAACTTCACATTTTTGGTAATGTAATGCGTAAAATATATTATCTTTTAGATACCACAACTCAGTTACTGCATAATCTATAATTTTTCACGGTTCACAAACAAATAGGTCATCTTGCCCTAAAATATTGCATAAAATACTGTTTGCTATAAATTTTAATGCCACTGAAAACCTTCGTCGGTATCAAGAAGATTCTGAAAAGCTATCATATGTAATGGTGGGCAGTGACGCATGAGATTGGTGAAAAATTGTCCCATAAAATGTCCTTTTTTATTAAATTATTGTACTAAGACTTTACGATTTGAGCTTATTAAATGTTTATGATACGGGTAGGTTACCTTTATACAAACTACGTAATTGTCTAATAATAATTCGTGTTAGGAAAGGATTATATTTTTCTTTTAATATTAACAAATTAAGTAAAGTTCTCGACACGCCATTATGATTGAATTGGAACCTTTATCCACAAAACGAGCTCTCTATGTCAACTGATATTATTACACAACATTTTAAATTTGCCGCTATTTCTCAAGATCTAACCTTTGGATACCAAAATCATGCTTATGCTGGGTTCAATCTGCGACATTAATGTGAGTAGAGCATTGATTCCAAGACGTATTTTTTTTTAAGCAAAATAATATCTAACAGGATTTTTTTCTTATCAATATTTTAATAGAATCATTTTTCAAATAATTATAATTTAAACTATTTCAATTTATTTAAATAGAGAAAACGTTTCGGCCATATATGCACATTTGGAAAAAAAGGGCTAGTTGCAAATGTCTATAATAGGTTGTCTAGTTATAATATACTACTACCATTTAAATAAAAATATCTTGGTTTAACTTTTATAATACCCAAGAAGAGCTTGGTATATTGACTGACAATGTACTCACAAATACAAGTTTTGGGACTTATTTGTCATAACCAAAGGAAGAAGCATCCATAATTCAAACACAATTTTCGGATTATGCAAAATCGGTTTAGTTAGTTTAAAGTTTGTTGATGGCAACTTGCAATCTTGTCGAACCTTAATGGAATGGAGACTATCGACTTAAGCCGTTAGCATCAGATTGAGAACACCAACAATGCAAATCTTTTCAAATTGGGTTTGGGTATGATTTTTACCAGTTTCTTTATTTAACTAATATAGCCGTGTTTTGCTAACTGACGTAAGGTGTAGTAAGTTAGTAAATAGAAGGTTTTTTAAAACTGTGCACAACGTTACATCCGTGTTCACTATAAAATTGGAGTGTTTTTTAAAGATGACACCAAATTTCGTCCAAATCTATTCTGTATTATTTACATGATTGGGTAACAAACATCTAAATACAAAAAAGCTCAAATTTTCACATTTATGAAAATTGACGAGAATAAAGTACTTACCTTTCTGTTTTTACAATCTAGCAACATTGCGTGTCCAGTTTTTCTCAAAACTTGATGCACACGATAGATTTTTTTAGCGTAAACATTATTTATAAAATGTTTACTTATTTTACAGATTTCGAGGGAAAAATTGTCTTCAAAATGCCTTATAATAACGTTAATTGTGATAGACTATTAAAATAAACATCTCAAAGCCACCAAAACATCTTTTAGAAATAATACTTATATAGGAATTATAAATAAGACTTCTGAGAAGTTAAAGAAAGAGACACGTGTTATTGAACAACCCACATTATATTTCTACAACTCTTTACAATTCGCCATTATTAATATTTTACATTTGATAGTTCAATAAACACAAACACAATAGCACCTATATGAAAGCCCGAGTAGATTTTCTACGTCTGTAAAATAAATCGGATGCGGTTCAGTGCACGTAGCTATACAATCAGTTGCATTGGGTCACCTAGCCTTGTTGGAAAGGCAATCTGTGTACCCTATCTGTCGCCCCTGAATTTATGGACGAAGCGATAATAGTACCACTATAAAACGCTTATTTTTGAGTATGATAAATGTTTTATGTGAAAACATAAACTTTCACATCTGAAAACAAATCATTAGCACAATAAAACCTTTTTGTAGTGGAACAATGCTTAAGATAAAGAAGAAAAAAGAAGCAATTTATTTATTTTCTTTATCATTTACTTTAACTATGTATTAAGAGATGATTTTGACGATAGAATGACGGTGAATTTTGCAAGCTATATAATAGGGATATTGGCTATGTCAGCAAAATCGATGAAATGCTAAAACTTATTGAATTTGACAATCATGTTGTGTTTTGCAAAAACGTAAAGTGATTTATTTATAAATATTACATAGCACACTGCAGATTAATACCATTTTAGATTTTTATACTGCAATAATTAAAAGATACGGTCATTAAATGCGACTAAGTACATATATACGTGGTGGTTGTACGTACGGCCTCCCACCAGGTGGACCGATGACCTGGTCAAAGTCGCAGGCACTCGTTGGATGCAGGCGGCACAGCACCGTTCACTGTGGCGTTCCTTTGGGGAGGCCTATGTCCAGCAGTGCACGATGAAAGGCTGATGGATGGATGGATGGTTGTACGTGCCTTTGCATGTAGGTAATCAATAATCAATAATCAATTTATTGGTAAAGATAATTTACAAGTCAAACGTGTGCTTGGTAATCAATTATCTGACGGGTGATGGACCCCGAATACATAGTATCATCTACACATTCAATTCCACAGGCGCCTTAAGCGGCTCTTTCCTCTAGGCAGAATTCACGTACTTATTTTATTATACTCGCGATGGTATGACAAGAAATACTGAATAAAAGAACGGAAGCCAATTAGTCAAGTTAGTTTCGTGGAGTACACCAATGTTCTTGCCATTTCGAAGACTCATGTGTAATGGAATGTGCAGAAGTAGAAGCAGAGTAGTAGGAAAGTTGATTTCTATTTGTTGGTGTACCTATTACGTAAAAACTACTGCACGGATTTTGAACTTTTTTCAAATAAATAATAATAAATAATAAATATTCACGGACATTTCACACAACGTCCTCTGGTCCCAAACTAAGCTTAACGCTTGTGCTATGGGTACCAGATTACACATATAATACATATATTACTTTTTTTTGGAAATACATACATATAATAGATAGAAAACACCCTACGCAGTACAAATATCTGTGTTCATCACACAAATAATTGTCCTGAGTGGGAATCGAACCCACGAACTCGTGCATGGAAGTCGGTTAGAGTACCGACTACACCACAAGGCCGTTATTGTTTAATAAGTTACTAATAAATCTTTTAATTTGTAATTTTCTTTTTTTTATTGCTTGTAGTGGCAGACGAGCCACGGCCCATCTGATGGTAAATGGTAACCGTCGCTCATGAACTCAACCATACCGAAAGTATTGTCAAGCCGCTGCTCACCATTTTATTTCACAGATATGAAATGTGTGGGGCCGGCTTTAGAAAGGAAGGTTTGTCCCACCCCTCTTCACCCATGGGAGTCATAAGAGCCGACTGAGGGAATACCAGAGGAGTAGGCAGCAGCACTCCTTCGAGTATTAATAACATCCACTGCGATCGCCAACCCACTTGCCAAGCGTGGCGATTACGACACTATCCCCCATTCTTGGGGAGGCCTATGTCCAGCAGTGGACGTCAAAAGGCTGATGGATGGATGGATGGAAATAAAGTATAAACGGCTATCTCCCGCTACAGCCAAAACGCAACGATGTGCTTCATGGCCGGTCACACTAACAACCCGCTCGGGCCCGATACCAAGTGAGTACTCCCACTTGGTACCCAGCCCTACCGCCAGTCATGCAATGGATGATAATTGCTTACTTCCATTAGTCGCCTCATACAATACCCGTGGGAAAGAATGGCGTGGTGACAATAGTATTCTTAGTCCGTCACCACATGGACAAAAGTCATTTTATAATACTGGCCTTTGCTATTTTAGGTTATGTCTCAGGTTCTCAATATAGTAGCAGGATAAAATGTATACCAGTTTTTAAGTCTAATCAAGAGCTATCCAAAAAAAGCCGTCCAGTAGTTTTGGCGTGATGCGCGAACAAACAAACAGACAAAAATCTAAAAAAAATCGTTTTGGGTTTAGGCACGTCTATACATATAGCCTAATTCAGTATATTTTTCTCAAATATCTTAAATGTACAGACAAAGGTAGCTAGCATTGATTAAAATTATGGCATGATCTCTTTCAAGATAATAAAAACAAGAGAGTATACAGTGCAGTCTTCATTTATTCAACGAGGGAATTGAAATAATTTCCCGGGGCGAAATTAAAAAAGAAACGAGCTTATTTGGCGGGGCCTTGTCGCAATAACAGCTTCGCTAAATAAGTTAAATTTATAATCTTGTTTGATTCAGTTTGTTAAATACTCTAAACGTTTATGTTTTACGATATCTTCTATGTAAATACGCATTATCTGTGCATGTATTTCAGTGTAGATGTCTTGACTTGTTTTGATAAATATCGATGTTCTACTATTTTTTTCAATAGAGAGTAAGACTTTATTTTCCAAACCACATGTCTAGAAAATTAAGGCCTTTATTGTATCATAACAGTTTGTATAGTATTTTTGACAATATACAAGTACAATAGCTCTAGATCGAATAGTCAGTTTCATATTTGGCTTTAACCTATGTCATCTGGGACTCTAATTGAATCATTTATCACCATTGATCCAAAACCACGTAAAAACAAACGCACAAAATAGCACTTATATTTTTTTATTAGTAGGTATAGATGTTACTATTACATCTATAATCTATGCGGCATACACAGGTGATAGTGATACATTTTATTGATCGTCAAAGCTTCTTTTACATTATACATAACCTCTTTTAATATGTATATGTTATTTATATGGATATCCCACGAAACCCTCAAGGAAATTATACGCTGTAAGAAATAATTGATAATTATCTGACCTTGACTGATAATGAGAAAGGGTCGGAAACCAAAGGCGGACGAGATTGTTACCTGGTAAATTCCTTGCACGTAAATCTTACTTTGTTATCCATACATTCATCTTTGCTAGTGGATTTATTTCTTACAACTTTATTACCGGGAAAATGGAATTGGTCAAGGTTGACGTGAATATAATCTCTTTGCTTTGAGATTTTCCCCTTTAATAATTAAGTGAATTAGGTTTTTAAATGAAAATTTAAGGAAAGAACCACTTACTCGTAACTTATTAATCCCAGGTATCTGAGCAAGCAATAGCTAGGTATTGCCGGGAATAGAGAGGTTAGTAAATATAAAAACAAAAAAAAAATATAACACTGCTGACAGAAGTGAAAATTTAAAAGAAAAAACATCCTCAAGTCATAATAGTTTTGATGTATACTCGTATTTATTAGTTGAATATGGCAACGTTGTGGTTCTGAGAGTCCTGCCGTATCGCATAGTTGCATCGCATTGGTGAAACTTTTTTCATTATCGTGTATATTACTTTGTTCTATTATCGCACTCTCCTCTATCTGTGAGAGTGCGGATAGGCAATCTTAGATTAATTTTCGCTTACCACTGAAGTAATGTAACATAGTTCCAGTGGCCCGCCAATAAAGGCGGAGAGACGGCACACGGCGGGTTTATTTAGTGGGTGAGCGCCCCACACTACCGTGTTCGTTGCCCCCGGGGTGTGCGGTTAGGAACATTTTTCCCGCCTTAACAAAAAAAAAGGTTAACTTTCGCTTAACAAAAAATAAAAAAAATTGTGTGTGTCCAAAGATAACCGGAATTTATAATCCGTGGGTGAGAGGTGGGCTCTGTTCCTAATTTTCCATTCAATTATAATAACAATGGCCTTCCGCCGAGTATATATAATATAGATCTCATGTGTAATAGATAATTATGTAATTTTTGTAACTTATAAATGCGTTATTTCGATAGATGGCATTGTACATGTATTGTGAATGGCAGTGTCAAGAATTTCATGCGCGCAGCATGTCGGTGATGCGAACTCTTATTATTATACCTATCTAAAATTCGCTAAACACACCTTAAACAAATATAAACCACATCTTGCTATATACTTACTCAACAAAAACAATTACTACATGTGATTCGCCTCTGCACGATGCATCATCAGAGCAAGCGCTCGGTAATAAGTGAGAGGTATTCCTCTTATCACTTTGATACTTTGTTAAGTAATATTATTTTAAAAGGTCTTAAAAAAATATAAAAAGTAAGCGAATTAACGAAGTTAAATTTATATTTACCTATTTATTTTTTCAAGTACGTATCTGTCATATGCCGCGTCCTAGCGTATAAACCCAAAAGCATATTGGTTTATCGTTATTACCGTAATCTAATTATATCTTGACAGCTAAGACTCACTGACACGTAATTATTGAGAAATTTAACAGGGGACTTAATGCCTCGTTAACAAGTTTGTGAACCCTTTGATACGTGAGTCAATATACCCGTAGATAGTGATTAAGGTAACTAATGGTGTGTCAGATCAGTATAATTCTAATTTAAGAGTTTTTCAAAATAATTCTCAATTTGGTTGGATATTGTGTTGATTAGAAAAGACACATACATGCTTTTTGAAAAGCGAATTCGAAGCAGACATTAATTATATCCTATATTTTTTAAATCTCATGTCTCATAAGAAGAAGAAAAGAAGTCGATAGTTGTTGACGTAGTGGTTAGTACATTGTCAATTTCTTTTTTATTATTTCCACGTTCCAATTTCAAAACAAAGAAATATTTTCGTTGCGTACTTATTGTTCTGCGCGATATTTTTTGCCTATTTTGTATTCTCCAAACACAGATAAAATTTACTAATAATTCTTATAATAAACATTATGTGAAATGGTAATGGTGAGTGACTGCTATGATGGCTTAGTAACAGAGCGTATAGACCGCCATCCAAAAGGTGAGGTCCAAACTGCGCTCGCACATATCGTTTTATATTTTTCAAAAGTTAGATAGCATATCGAGTGCTTAAAATATATTAAAATTACCATATCTACTCTGCTAATGACTTTATTAGTATCTCCAATAAACTCATTATTTCAATGAATTTATTGATGTTAATTTTGGTAACGATTTCCAGTACATACATGTAGGTATTCATCTTTTAGCGAGAGCTAGCAGTTTGCTAGAGTGGATTTAGAATTAAATTCTTTGCTGCACAGATTGAAATACAGCTTTCCAAGAACGAGTACGAGGATTTATATTAAACTTTTGTTCGGCTTCGCTACATTTGGTAGTGTTAACAATCTTAAAATCTAGTCGTCTATTTTAAAGTTATACGTACGCATTAGTCATGTATACATGCAGCATTTCATAGCAATCCGCAATCAATACTCACAAGCAGTCACCAATTATTAATTTCAGCGTAATTATTTAGTAGATAAGTGTGTGTACAGTAAATAGCATTTCATTTAGTCAATCAGTGACATAATATATATTCATTCGAACATTCAAGATATGTGCGATACAATTAAGCCATGTATACAGCATAATATAAATATTTTAATGATATAAATAAGTTGTTAATACGATCTACCTAGCTGTTTATTTTTAACTCTATAAGGGTTGTAAATAAGCATACGATTGGGGAAGGACCACATTCTCACAGAAGACCACCAGTGAAATAACGGCAGTAGCGTTGAGTTTCGTATGGTGAGTGAGTGTGTCGAAGGCCCAAAGCCGCTCGCTATCCTCTCCTTATTATCCTTTTTATCCTCTCCTAATTATCCTTCCTGCCCTCTTCTTATAATCCTTCCTCTCCACCTACTATCCCTTTCCTTGAAAATGGCCATTGATGGCTCTGTTGTTGCTAATCTATAGGCTATGGTAACTGCTTACCATCAGGTGGGCCGTTTTCTTGTTAGCCAACCACTGCTGAAATTTCGTTAGTTGTAGACTACAACAACATACAACGATAGCTAAAATATAAAGATTTTTATGCTTTAAGAAAAATAAAATAGAAGTCAATAACTGTGAACTTTGGCGTACTTTTCTAAAAGCTGTAGAACTAGGCTATATAGGATTCTTATCCGAGGATCATTACGATGTCGGATGTGAACTGCTGGCTTCACCGGATATTACGTACCGATCGCCATGTCATGCAGATATAGGTACAACACTTAGCCGTTATTTTGCGAAATAATATCAGCCTGTACCTCTCTATATACGAGTATCTATACTGTTATAAAGCTGTAACAAAGCCATGTCTGTACTTTTAAGATATTTTGAGAAAATATGAATGTATTAGGTTAGGTACTTAAGCGTCTCTGACATAAAATATTTTTCTAGAAATTATTTGTGAATAAAGAAAAAGAGATTTTTTGTACTAGCGGGAAACGAACCCGCGTCTTTTCCAATCAGGGGAAGTGCTCTAAGCCACTGAGCTATAGTACAGATCTTTCGACCATCCCAATCTCCTCATCACATTTGTCTTTACGACCAACGCCATCCATCGGAAAGCATGGTTGAATGCATCACCAACGCCATCCACCCGAAAGCATGGTTTAATGCATGTAAATAATTTGTACTTAAAATGTGGCGGAGCATGTCAAATGCTAAAAAATATAGATCAAAAATATTCTTCTAGAACTTTTGTCAGCTTGTCTTTTTATATGTTTATTTGTTCGTTCGGTCATCACGCAAAACCTATAAAACAGATTTTGATGAAACTTTTATGGTAATCTACTTATTTCTTTAGAAGTGTCATAGATTATATACATATTGAACTTTAAATAAGTTTTAAGCTAGTACAATAAGTATTTTTCATTACTCATACTCGGAAAGTAGGTTTGAAGTTGCCTGAGTAGCGGGTTGAAAGTAATACTTTTCAGCCCTAAGGAGAATCGTTTTCAACAGACAGCTGTCACAATATAAAAAAAAAAATAGTTTTATTTTCACATTTCTTTTTTTTTTTTATTTAAACTAGTTAAAAAACTGTTTGAAAAAAATCTGGCTTGGACGTCCGTGAGTTGTAGGTAATGTATGTTAACACAATAACGACCAAAATACTTAATTAATTGAGTCTTTTTTTTCGTTTTCGAATTATTATGACTAGGAATAGAGCCCTATTACTTTTCACATTCTGATTCGATGTGGTTTAATTGTTAATAAGTAAACAAAAAATACTGAATATTTACGGCATTTATGCTCGACGTGACACTAAAACCAGCGCCTTTCATGAGAACTACCTACCTTTTTACGTACGTATAGCCACCGGTGGTTTTACTATTGTCAACAGAACAGAACGCCGTTCGCCCGGCCGGTACATTGTTTTTTGTTAAAAGAAAGATTTTACCTTTGCTTGACGAACTGATGATATTTAGTATAATTTAGTATAATAACTATTTTATCCATAACAATAAGTAAAAACACTAAACACACGTAAATAATAACACACCAACGTTATAAAACACGAAAAAAACTTACTTATATTCCACAATTTTTTTGCGTGGCCTTGGCGTCACGATGTTTTCACTTAGAACAAAGTATAAAATTATAAGGCACGCAAGTTAGGAAGATAAATGGTTTAGAGATTTCTTGTTGAACTCATTGATTTTAAATAAGTCGTATCATATTGTCAAAAGTTGCAATTTTCTAATGATAGATGTCGCTGTTTTACAGTAAAAGCAAATGCAGCCCTAGATGTTGCAAGTGGCAATTTTAGATGTATTCAGTTGCTGTTGTATATATAGAACCACAATATTGCTTTTTTTGTAAGGAAATTAGCGATGTCTTTTTGTTTTCTTAAATTATTTTTGTTTTACAGTTTAATAAATTATTCAATTTTACATGTTTATATATAATATATTATATGCTCTTATGCAGGTATATATGTAAACTCATGGATTGTTGTTCTTACTAATTGCCAGATGGCGCCTTGCAAAATGACAGAGCTAGAACAATATAGAAGTACTTCTTAAAATAGCGCTAGATGGCGTATAAGACATAAAACCACATTAGTACTTTTTGAAATTAGCGCTATCTATGTGATTTATTGAAAACTACTTAGTAAGACATTATTAGTTACTTATCAAATAATCAATTTTATTGTGAAAAATGAAGATTATGAGGCGTGCAGTTTTGGATTTTCCAAAGTATTCTAACTTACTACAGCTACTCAATCACAGCGCGATGTTTAATTGAAATAATAAAGTTAAGTATTAAATAAAGATTTTTTTAACGACCACCTATTATAATTTACTTAATTTCAAATATTTCTTTAAAATAATATAGATTTGGGTAAAATATTTTACCATTTTTTCAATGTTGAAAATGAAAAATGCTGGCCGGCCACAAGAAAAACTTTAAATGAATAATTATCTCAGCAGTTGATATTAATTAAAATTCACTCATTATTGCATGTTTTTATTTTTACTTTCCTTGTATTCGTAATGAAAAGCACAGTGTTTACCTCGGGTTAAAGACTTATTTATGCCTATAGTTCGAGGGATTAATAATACTAATAATACTTTCACCCCTAGGGTAACAATGTACTATTGACTGTATTTTAGCACTTGATATGCTCAGCAACTTTAAAGAACAAATTATTTGAGAAAGTAGAGAAACAAAGTAAAGCTCTCTTTGACGGGCCTCGTGACGTAGTCGGTAGTGTAACCGACTTTCTTGCATGGGGTCGTGGGTTCGATTCCCACTCAGGACAATTATTTGTGTGATGAACACAGTTAGGTATATGTACTGCGTCCGGGTGTTTTCTATCTTTTTATCTATTAGGTATATGTATGTATTTACAAAAAAAAGTAATATATTATGTATTATATCCATAATCTGGTACCCATAGCACAAACGTTAAGCTTAGTTTGGGACCAGAGGACGTTGTGTGAAATGTCCGTAAATATTTATTATTATTTATTATAAGTTTTACATGTCTATAGGTTCCAGTGTACGCCTCGATTGACGCCTCTGTGTGGCACTCCTGAATAGCAATGTTATAACATTACTAAATAACAAACTTTTAATAATTCTAGAAATGAAATACTATTAAAACCGGGTAACGCTAATTATCTCTACTTTCAACTGCAATATAATAAATTTCATTTTGCAACTTCAAAGTGCGAGGAATTAACGTCATAGTCCACGATACTGTCACAGTGCGGGTTCACAGAGTTTGTAGGCTGTAGAGAAAATCTCTCAGGCATGCAGGTTTCCTCACAATATTTTCTTTCACCAAGCAGTGATAATTTATAAACAAATACACACATGACTTTGAATAGTCAGAGCTATGGGCCTTGTGAGGTCTCGACCTTTGGCTAAGGATCGAATTCGACACGCTTGGCTCTGTAGTTCTTAGTAAGTTACCACTAAGTAATCCTTACAATATAAGTTATAACTTCCTATGTCAATAAAGTTGTAGATTGTCTTTGGTGTGACAAAGTGTGTTTTTTTCAACCTTGAAAGTGATAATTTGTAAACAACACACATTACATATATGATTTGGTAAAATCTCGAAAAGTCAGGGATGTGTGCCGTGCAAGGTCTAGCTAGACCTAGGACTGGGAATCGAACTCGATACCAATGTCTTTGCAGTCCTTGTCTTTAGTGCTACGCTATCAGTGCATATATAAAGTTTGTGTAGGCATTCGTTATTATTTTTAAATTTTTTTGTTAGAGCATTACAATCATAATACTTCGTACTTACCCGTAAAATAGGCCAAAGGTTAGGTCATATTTACCGTGTGGGGCCGGCTTTAGAATTTTCCTACCCCCCTCCACCCATGGGAGTCGTAAGAGCTGACTGAGGGAATCCCGGGGGAGTGGGCAGCAGCACTCCCTCGAGTATTAAAAACATCCACTGCGATCGCCAACCCGCCTGCCAAGCGTGGCGATTATGGCATTCCCCCATGACGAGACCGCTCGTTGTGGCGTTCTCTTGGGGAGGCCTATGTCCAGCAGTGGACGTTGAAAGGCTGATGGATGGATGGATGGATAGGTAATATATTATAAATCCACTGAAGAATATCTGACAGTTTCAATGGTCCGCCAATATAGAGGGAAAATACGGCATGGTGGGCCCCACAGTACCCTGTTCATTACCCCGAATGACGGAGTGTATAATTAGGTACCTTTTTACCCACAGCAATATAAATGCTAATCAGAATGTTATAGCAAATAGGTTGTTTCCAACGATCTATTTATATGTATCCGACTTATAGTAATCGTGGACAACCTTATGAATAAATATGCACAATGTATTCTAAATCTATTTTCAAAGTACGTGATCTTATTGCATATTCCAAAACAAGTTCCCTTGCACCTATTGGTATTTCAACGTGTTGGCAACAGGCCAAAGAATGTTCCTTCTCCATAGTTTTATATCGGTATGGCAGGACGAGGACAATATTTATATTGAAAACGCTTATACTCGTATTAGGTTGACTTATAACTAACATTATCATCAAATCTTGAAAATATTTAAAAATTGTAAGAAATTTGAGATTTAAAAAAGTGGCTCATGAGTTTCTTGCCGGATTCTTCTCACGAAAAGCCTTACTACGGAATCTGGCCGCTTGTGGCGATTGCAATCGCGGATGCACTTGCCTCAAGCGCTCATGTTAGTTATTAGTAACTTTGAAGATTGTAAATGTTATATAATAAGCCTACAAAATAAAGATATTTATGAATTTGAATTTGAAATTTGAAGAAATTTTATTTAACCGACTTGTAACCGGCGTTTTGAAATGATATATAGTTCATTTGAAAGCGTATATAGTTGGGTATCAATACTATAATTTGGCACTGTTCTGATGATAAACAGAAGGTGGATATACTTTATTGGCTTATAGTAGACCCTTCGAGCTTAGACTAATTTGATTGGCATTGACGACATTACTAGATTGGGTTATAATGATAGAACCACCAGATAGGTAGAATAGTGGAATTCTTGAGTGACTACGAGTAAAAACGTTTGCTTGCTCTCTTTTGATGAGTCCAATAAATTGCACACACTCAGCTAGTTCTTATTTTTTTAAAGTAATCTGTATTGAACATATTTGGGTTGTAATAAAATAACATAATACTTTATCACATTCTTTGCTTCTTTAAATAATGTAGTCACAAAGTAGCAGTGGCGACTATATTTCTTTTCAGCAGCCGTAAACCTTCTTTATTAGTTACGATTTTAGAGGAAAAATCCAACTGAATGCAAAAGTCACATTCCTCTAGAGCATGGGTCGGCAATGTTTTAGCTGCCAAGGGCCACAGGGGGGCTATATAAAGGAAAGCACTTTACGTTAACTTGGCCTTTACGGCAATTACTAAGGTCTATTTCATTAAAACAGGTCAATAGAAGATAAGCAAACATTTAGATTTGTTAAATTGTTTTTAATTTTTTATTAGCACACATACACACACACTAATACACATAAACACACACACATACACACACACACATACACACACACACACACAACACGCATAAACGCAAATCTATAAGACTATAAAGTATTACACTAAACTTAGGGTATTCTATCAAACGCGGGGTCCTTGCACTTTATGCATTTACTTTTACTACAGAGTCGACAATTTTTTTATATTCATAACACGACTAAAAACTATGCTATAATAAAACAACAAAACCGATATATTTACGCGTGAAACCAAAATATAATTTAAGAAAAGCTGGTAAAGGCATTTCACATTTGAAATTGTTAGCATTATGTTCGCGACAACGTTGCTATTTCTGTTATTACATTCCATTGTTAGTCTTCTCTCAGATATACTAAAGGAACGTGCCTGCACCGACATAAACAGTGCACGCGTTTATATACAAATTATAATAATATGGACAAGGATTCTTATTTAACGTAAAAATAATATTTTTACTTTGTTGGGCGAAAGATGAGCTAATGAGTCATCTAGAGGTCAGTGGTAATTATGAACTACACAATATCAATATCCATTAATAGCTAATAGGTACTATACTTAATCAAGTAGCTTTCCACATGTAGTGAAAAAGTTTAACTTTTTCACGACATGTGCTTTTTTAAATGATGTTCCAGAATAGCACTATACTCACGGTAGGTGGTAGGTTGGCTGTGTCTCGGTACCATAGTCCATGCTCATGTGCCACCATTGCTAATACATATTAAATAAAAAAGAAAATATTTTCTCTACACCTGGCTAGGTATTAAGAAAAATAAATAAATATTCACGGACATTTCACACAACGTCCTCTGGTCCCAAATTAAGCTTAACGCTTGTGATATAGGGTACCAGATTATATTTATTTATATATTACTTTTTTTTTGTAAATACATGCATATAATAGATAGAAAACACTCAGACGCAGTACAAATATCTGTGTTCATCACACAAATAATGTTCCTAAGTGGTAATCGAACCTCGTGCACGGAAGTCGGTTACACTACCCGACTACACCACAAAGCCCGTCAAAATATGCGGCATGCTTAGATTGTAGTAAATCTATTAGACAGACACTTGTAGGTACATAACTTATGTGTTTATATTCATTTATCCTATTAGTCTTTCATTGTCTATTGCTGGGCCTACACCTCCACAAGATAAAGGTACAATGCGTGGTCATGTGCCGTCTGTATACAACAGCTCCCTGTGGGTTTGAACAGGTCGCCAGTCTATCTAGTGGGAGGCCGTCTTATGCTGCACTTTCAGATTACAGCTGCACTGTACGGTACGTAGATGTTGTCGCCTCTGCCGCTTCCGTATCCACATGCAGCTAACATAAAAAATATTTCTTTTGTGTAACTGTGTATGCTTTGTGTAATTTTTTTAAAAACTTTCGAATATTACTCTCATTATAACGTATTTAAAATTTATTTTTGCAAGCATAATCCTACTCCAAATAGTCATGGCTTAGTAGTAAAACCAAGGGCAAAGATAATAGTATCGATTTCGATCCCCAATTCGAGGTCACGTCTCACATCTCTGACTTTTCGAGATTTTTTGAGATTAAGTATAATATACTTATGACAGACATATTATGTCTGTCCTATTTTTTCGTTAAGGCGGGAATAAATGGGGGGTGTGCGCACCCCATCGTTCGGGGCAACAAACAGGGTAGTGTGGGGCCCTCACTAAATAAACCTGCCGTGTGCCGTCTCTCCACCTGTGTTGGCGGGCCACTGGATATATATATTACTTCAGTGGTCCGGCGGCAGTTTTTTTAACGGCTTGTGAAGTTTAGCAACCGCCACTGAGCCAGCGTGGTGGACTATGGTCTGAATCGGTCTCAGTTTGAGAGGAGACCCGAGCTCAATAATGGAAGAGTAATGGGTAAGCGTGGTGATTACGGCATTATCCCCCATTTCTTGGGGAGGCCTATGTCCAACAGTGAACGTTGAAAGGCTGATGGATGGATGGATGGAATGGGTAAAAAAAATTTCAAAGCAGTCTAAGGACTGCCGACAGAAGTGAAAACTTAAAACTATAAACAAACAGTTGTTATTTTTAGATATCCAAATTAATTGTTCGATCTTAAATTAAAACTTGTAAATCAAAATTTATCATTAAGGCATTAAAAAAATAAATGATCATAACTTGACAAAGTACTCCTTAAGACGAATTAAACGAATATAAACTTGATGGGTTCGGGTAGTTTCATTACATAGTTACTGTGGCCTCTTTCCAGCTCCATATCAGACCCTGGATACCATCTAGAGACAAAGTACTTGTCAACACGAATCATACGAGCCCAAACTCGATGGTGTTATGTCGTTTTATAACGGAGTTACTATGGCCACCTTCTAGCTCCATCATCAGACCCTGGATACCATCTAAAGACAAAGTACTCGTCAAGACGAATCAAACGATTCCAAACTCGATGGGGTTGCGTCATTTCATTACAGAGTTACTGTGGCCACCTTCCTGCTCCATCATCAGACTCTGCATATCATCTAGGACTGGAGTACTAGTCAAGATATTTCAAACGAGCCCTAACTCGATGGAGTTGCGCCATTTAATTACAGTTTCGCATGGCCACCTTCCAGCTCCATCATCAGACCCTGGATACTATCTAAAGATAAAGTACTCATCAAGATGAATCAAACGAGTCCAAACTCGATGGGGTTGCGTCGTTTCATTATAAGAGTTACTGTGGCCACCTTCCAGCTTCATCCTCAGACCCTGGATACTATCTAGAGATAAAGTACTCGTCAAGACCAATCGTCATCCAAGCCCAAACTCGATGGGATTGCGCCGTTTCATTATAAAGTTCCTAGGTCCACCTTCCAGGTCCATCATCAGATCAGCTCCATGTCATCATAATATTGCATTGTCAAGCGATATACATATGGGTGTAAAATTTCAGCTCAATCGGAAACCGGGAAGTGTGTCAAATATAATTTCCAATGCACACACTATAGCTGCGTCTCGTAACGGTGTCGCTAGTCCAGAGATTTTATCTCATCTAAAAATACTTCTACTAAATTATAATACTCCTGCTAATATCCGTCAATCACGCCTAAACGACAGAGTGGATTTGGATAAAATTTGGCTAGTATATAACATACCTACCTTTTATCCCGAAAAATCAACAGTTCCCGTAGGATAGATTTTTTGGCACATAGACCTAACATATAAACAATTGTTAAGGATTTTTTTTTCTAAACGACTCTATGGATGAACTTTTGAAGTCCGCGGGCTCTTCTCCTATAATAATAATCGTTATCCCAAATAAGTAGGTACTTTTAAAGTCGTTCTATTTATAACTGTCTGTATAATAATTGTGCTCATATTAAAGGTAAAGTCTACATATTAGGTGAATTAGCATGTAAATCTGTCATGAATTCGGCCGCTATGCACTTTATATTTCGAGTAAATTTCATACAAATTTGCATAATGAAATAAGCTAGTGCACAGCTTGGGGCACAGAGTGTTTATTCAAAAGAGCTTACTCGTATATTTAAGATTCTTTATTAAAATACGAATACTAGCTGTGACCTGAGTTTATTTTATGGAGTTTTATATTATATGTAGGAGTCAGCATGGGCAGTTCAAGCATACGGGTCGACCAGTAAGCGCCTGTTAACTTTCCTATCTAGAAATAAATTCAAGTAGGTAGATGAAATTAAAATACTGGAAGCGGGCAGCCCTATCGCGTGTTTACGTACTTGAGTAAACAGTGAGTATCTATCTATTGCTACAATGCCTCTTAAACGTACACCACCAACCACACCCTGTACAGAGGATTCAGATAGTTTAAGATCACGCCATCAACTTATACCACAGACTGGGTCCACTCCTAATCTCTCTTTATTGGGTAACAATAATATTACTACACGGCAGTTGAAACGCAAGCATGAGGACTGTGAATGCATGGCGCGTCTGGATGAAATTCGCTCCCTGTTGACAGCGACTACCACACAGGCCGATAATAAGCTCGTAGCATTGCAAGCAGCAATTTCCGAAATAAAGTTCGAAACATCCCACCGAAACAAGGCGAAGACAAGCAATACCTGTGTGAGATTGTGTCGAAAACCGCCAGCTTATTAAACATTCCAATACAACCACACAACATTAAGGATGTATTTCGCTTAAGTAAAAAAGAGGGTAGGTCCACAATAACGGTGGAGTTTACTAGCCCCATTATCAAAGACAAGATTATTAAAAAAGCTCGTCAGCATAATGTGATGAAAAATAATCTGAATAAACTTAGTACGAATCACCTCAAATTAGACGGGCCATCTAAATCAATCTACATATCTGAAAAACTTATTCAGAAAACACAATGCCTGTTCTACTTGGCTCGATTGTTCGCTAGAGATAATGCTTATAGGTTTTGCTGGACATCATTTGGAAAAGTCTTATTACGCATAGATGAAGGACAACAGTACATCATCATCAAAACCGAAATGGACTTAAATAATCTCCAAGTAAAGTGACTAGCATAATTTATGCATTATCTAATTTCTTTTTAAATTATTTTAAGTTATGCTACCCTAACCATAGTTTAATAACGTCGCTACCTTCGACATATTTTTTCATTTATTGCAGCACAAAATATATTATTATATACTTGCCCAGAATTACAAAATGTTACTGGAAACACAATAAACATATACATTACACAATGGATGCCTACATATTACATACCTACATATTACATACATACTTCGCCTTGCAAACATACACCCTACTTATTGAACTACATAATATTATTACTATACATATTTATGCACGTAATTATCAGGTACCTTATTTAAAATACCTTAGGCTCATAATAGTGCTCAATATACTATATATTATATTTCAAATTCGATCATAATTATAAATGACTATATCCTATCAGAAGTGGATATTACACAACAGACTGTCTGCTTGTCTCTGGATGACTCTGGGCTTTGCTCACAGATGCTAAATTACCTATAGACGTGATCGTGCTTACTGAATGCTGGACCAATACTAACAATCTTCTCCCTAGAATGCATAACTATAACATGTACAAGACAAATCTTAGCCTAAACCAGAATGATTGAGTAGTCGTGTATGTTCGTAACACTATTACGGCGTTCGCGAACCTGATTTTCGAGAAGGGAATTGTCTTATAGTTGATATTGAACCTGATTATTCTATCATTTGCTCCTATCGTTCTCCGAGCTTTAAGAATATGAATCCGTACCTTGAATCTCCTGACATTATTCTAGTTAATACATCTAGAACAAACGTTATTTTTACAGGAGACATTAATATCGATATTCTGCCCGATAATTTATCAAATTCAACACAGGACTATCTTAATCTGATGGCAGTAGCAGTAGCAGGCACGAGACCCAGACGGCACCCACACCACCAGGGCCTGGGCGAATGGTGCCCACCCGGACGGCGCTGCTGGGAGACCCGATTTTCGAGACGATTGCCTCCCGGATCTCTTCCGCCGTCACGGAATCGTCCAGCCCGGAAATGCGCAGTTTGGCGTACTTCACGGGTCTGGCGACCCGGACACCACTCTCCTCTGGGAACAGGCCCAGCAGCCTCGCGGCCATTGCGTCGGCCGTCTTAGCGCCCTCTGGCCCCAGGTACTCGAAGATCCGAGCACCTGTCCGGGCTTGGCGGGAGCGAGCGGAAACGTCCCCGAGATCGGAGACGTTTATCTCCCGCCGGGCACGCTTCAAGACCGCCTCGTAAGTCAGGCCCTTTTCTTTTCCCTCCGGCAGCACGGTGAAAGCTATAACCGTCTTCACTAAGTTATAGGAAATACAATATAAAATAACTCTTCAAATTTGGTTGTTATTTTCATATGCCCTACAATCTTTTTCACTTTATAATACATACTAGTTGACGCCCGCGATTTCGTCTGCGTGGACACTTACATACATGAAGATAAGTTTTTGCTTACATCCCAATAAAATTAAATAAAGCATATATCTTAGTCTAAGTGAGGTAGACTAATTAGGACACATATTATATTTCATTAAAATAGGCTAAAACTAGCATCCTTAGGTATTCTTTACATCAATTTATTATAATCTTAATGCTTTTAGGTAAACACAAATTTCTATTTGAGCGTGCGTAAATGTACATTTATCGTAACGTGTTCCACTAAAAGTTCGATTAACGTAACTAAATTACTAGCTTTGATTCATTAAATTTAAGCGCTGTGGCAATAGCAGCTCTGACTATGAATTAGCAGTCTGCCATTTTCAGTCCTCGTTAACAATTTCTATTTACTTATAACAATAGATGGACCAGTTTTCAAATAGATATCCTATTTGAAATTTATGTACTCCTGTACTGTAATGATCTACTAAGACTATAATAAAATTATGGTACCAACCTCCTCTTGCTGGCCGATATCGTTCTTACTGTAATAAGCTAACACTAACCTAGAAAAGGGAAAATGAAAAAAAAAATACGATAGCGGTAGCATTTGACCAAGTGCAAAAATATAGCGAACATGTATAATATACATATAGTATAATATACTATACGTATATTATACGTATAATATACGTATAGTATATTATACTTATACATTTCCATCCATCCATCATCAGCCTTCCAACGTCCACTGCTGGACATAGGCCTCCCCGGTGCGAACGAGCGGTCCCGTCATGGGGGATAATGCCGTAATCGCCACGTTTGGCAGGCGGGTTGGCGATCGCAGTGGATGTTGTTATTACTCGAGGGAGTGCTGCTGCCCACTTCCCCGGTATTCCCTCAGTCGGCTCTTACGATTCCCGTGGGTAGAGAGGGGTGGGACAATTCTAAAGCCAGCCCCACACAGCCTTATACATTTAACCAATCGTAAAGCAACTCGATGTATTTTTGTAAAATATATCGAGTTGCTTAGAAGGTATAGGTGGTACATTGCCGAGATGAATAGTCCCGAGTCATGATGGCTTAGTTGGCAAAGCGTCTGGAATAGTTATCTAGGAGATGTAGGTTCAAATCATACTCTGTAATTTTCAATTTCACATTTTTTATGCACTTTGTGTCCTGGTAGCTCGATTTGGCCTTAAGGCCTTTAAGAAGATAGCCCATCCAATCTCCATTTTAAGTTTGTTATTATTATACGTACCTGTAAAAGCTGCTGTATTCTGTAAAAGAGACACTCTTATTATACCACTGAAGTAGTTGCACAGTTCTAGTGGTCCCAGAACAAGCGGAGAAACGGCACACGGCGCCTTTATTTAGTGGGTGAGGGCCCCACACTACCCTCTTCGTTGCCCCTAATTAAAGCTAATTGTTATTGATTCATATTCACGGTAAAAATAAGTTTCGTTGAAATATTATACCTATTAGTAAATTCATAATCGGCGGTTACCACACAATTGTCATAAAGTTAGTTGTGATAACTTGTCAAAACTTAATTTGATTCTGAATATTGCGTATTTTATACACATTTTCAAAGACTAGCAGGATATTTTAGTGTCACTCAAATAAGTACCTTTTTATTTTTTATCTTATCATAAAAGCTGAAATATTACACGTAGCTCGTAATAATTCATTCCCTCTGCTCTATATTGAATGTCCGTTTCCATCTAAACTTGTCAGGCAAATATAAATGTTCATGAGTGCAATATTAAGGGAATTTATTTAAAGATGTAAATATGCCAATGTGATCGATACCATTGTGATTGATTTACGTTGTGTATTTTCAATCGCTCCATTTAATAATTTCTCACGACCACGCAGCGGAACTGAGATGTGTCTGTACATTTAACAATATTTCAGAAAAAATAAGATGTTATTAGTCACTAAAATTAAAACATTGCATATATCATTTGTCTGTTTGCCTGTTCCTTTGTAACTAATTTGATGAAACTTTTTTTATTTTAAAAACTATTATGTACCTATATAAATTTATCTCGCTGCTATAATATAAACTAAGTAACAAACTACATGACAACCCAAACTTAATCAAACACTAAACTACTTGGCTATTTAGAAATTTTAGGAGCTTAATGAAACAATTAACAAACATTTAATATTTATGCAGGAAATCTTTTTGGACTTGTAACACTCACACGATCATCTCTCAAATCTGAAATATCTTTACAAACATTCATATAAAACCTGAAAACCATTCCCACCATCCGCCGCGTAGCTTTATGATATTTCTGACGTAACACAGCTTAGATTGAAGCTACCGGCAATTATTTAATATTCTACAACCGGTGTTGCCGTAAAGATATGATTTTGTACTACGAGTATATACCTATCTACTTACAATATAGTTCTTTGTCTAGGTTTATACTGGTGGTACAAAATATGATTATAAGTTTTCAATGTTTTCAGTTTTATAAAATGTTTTCTTTCATCATTGCTAGTGAATTATTGTCTATAATATTTTATGACATAAATGTAACAGCTACGTTGTCACAGTGGCATCGTGTTGGCAGGTGATACAGCAATAAATTAATAAATATTCACTGCTATTTTCACACAACGCTCTCTGGTCCCAAACTAAGCTTAACGCTTGTGCTATGGGTACCAGATTACGGATATAATACATATATTACTTTTTTTTTGTAAATACATACATATAAGTAATAGATAGAAAACACCCAGACGCAGTACAAATATCTGTGTTCATCACACAAATAATTGTCCTGAGTGGGAATCGAACCCACGACCTCGTGTACGGAAGTCGGTTACACTTCCGACTACTCCACGAGGCCCGGCAATGCCCGTTTTTGCGGGTCTAGAAAACTGATGGATCACATTTTCGAAACTAGCAGCTTCGTTAGTCATGTGGAGTTATTAGTAGCTTATAACCGCCAGGCCTCGAGTTTATACTACAGATTGTGCAAACATTTTTTATTGGGTTTTCCGTAAGAAAGTTAGTAAAGGTACATAGTCAGGGGCTATAGCCGAGGTTTGCCCACAGTTTGTGCCTATAAGAATTATATCATAGGAATTTAAATATCTATACATTAGCTTACCCCTTCAAAAGTAACATGACTAATGAAACAGGGTATTTTAGATTTGAACTTCAGTATTTAGATATTTTTTATATAAATTTTTAGCATTTGACATGCTTAGCACTATACATTAAACACAAAGTGAAAAATGTGAAATCGAAAATAACAGTCAGGAGCAGGATTTGAACCTGCATCTTCTGGATTCCGTCCAGATGCTTTACCAATTCAGCCATCCTGACAATTGCTCCTGACTTCTAATTTCAATAACACATCATACTTAACGTCTTTGGGTGACGTCTGCGCCATCTGTCGGAACCTAATAATGACGCAAACTAGGTAAAATCTTAATTGTAAAATTAAGTTTACCTGGTCGGTATAATGTATGAAAATACTTCCGACAGATGGCGCAGACGCCACCCAAAGACGTTAAGTATGATGTGTTATCGAAATTAGCAGTCAGGAGCAATTGTCAGGATGGCTGAATTGGTAAAGCATCTGGACGGAATCCAGAAGATGCAGGTTCAAATCCTGCTCCTGACTGTTATTTTCGATTTCACATTTTTCACTTTGTGTTTAATGTATAGTGCTAAGCATGTCAAATGCTAAAAATATATATAAAAAATATCTAAATATTTAAAGGGTTTGCGTCATTATTAGGTAAAATCTTAATTGTAAAATTAAGTTTACCTGGTCGGTATAATGTATGAAAATACTTCCGACAGATGGCGCAGACGTCACCCAAAGACGTTAAGTATGATGTGTTATCGAAATTAGCAGTCAGGAGCAATTGTCAGGATGGCTGAATTGGTAAAGCATCTGGACGGAATCCAGAAGATGCAGGTTCAAATCCTGCTCCTGACTGTTATTTTCGATTTCACATTTTTCACTTTGTGTTTGAACTTCAGCTTTATTTCCTGGGGAGTGGCCTCAAATAGAATAAAAAAAACATTTTTTTCATATATTATATATAAAATACCTTCAAAATATTATTAAGGTATATTATAATACATATCTCTACGTAGATACACGTTACGAATATGATATGTACATTTGTTCGGCCTCTGTACTCACTTGCTAACGTTTGTGTATGTGTTAATGTATTAACATATAGGTAGAGGTAATTTACAGAAGTATGCCTTCAGTTGATGCTTATTACACCCACCAGTGAGCTTAAGAGAGCTTAACTCAAGGTCGGATGGTATACTGTATCTATTACCTACACGGTACACTGCGTCCACAATATTCAACATTAATTACTCAGACTATCTAGACAGAGCGAAGAAAATTCTTTGACATATATGAGCGAGAACACAAGATACAATTGACTGGTGCAAAAAACAGACAAAGCCATAAATTTTTGTCTTTGTCGCCATGGCCAGTTTTCGGTATTGTTACGATGTCAAAATGCTTTGTCTGTCATGATCCAACTGACATAATCGAACATTTTGTATAAAAAATCGGGTTTTAATTAAAATTTAATGTTAATTTGTGTTAATGAGTGTGATGAGAAAAAGACTACGTGATAATAGTGCTTGCAAAATAGTGTACTATGCTAAAAAAGCTACAGCGAGCGAAAAAATACAGGTATAACATTTCATTCATATGTAGTCGAAAATTAAATAATTTAATGATTGAATGCTATAAAGTGATATAAAATGGGCTTTGTTTTACTCGAAATTAATAATTGCTACTAAGATACACTCGCAAAACACGTTTTCTAGCTAAAATTCTATTACTTTGAATTGTTTTGGTGTTGCCTTATAGCGAATTTAATTTGCCCAGTTTTCACTTTACTAATAAATTTATATTATGTCATTTATGAGATGATGATAAAAAATTATGTTCATGTAAGTATTCTTTCATTTCATATCAGTGAAATGAAATGGTGAGCAGCGGCTTGACAATACTCTCAGTATAGTTAAGTCCATGAGCGACAGTTGACATTTACCATCAGATGGGCCGTGGCTCGTCTGCCACTAAATTGCAATAAAAAAAGTTCTTATTCAATTAATTAAATCAGCGCTGGAAGGATGATAATTCTTTACTTATTTGACCCAGAAAAAATAATTTAATTGTATTCTTGTGTACTATTATTTTATTAAATATAACTTATTATTATTTACCAGATGAGATATCGAACAGAATGGCAATTTATGGAGAACCAATACTTATCTTGCATCAAGGCTCATTCAAAGTCTTGGTATTTCTCTACGTGATCGAATTCTTATTACGGATACGGAGGTAGAACGTGAATATCCGACATAGCCCGCCGAGTTTGCATGCTGAAATGGCAATGGGCAGGCCATATCGCTCGACGAACTGACAACCGTTGGGGAAAAAGGTTCTCGAGTGGCGACCACGTATCGGACAGCGCAGCGTAACACCAAATGGACCAAATATATGGTCAAAGCGGCAGGGAGCCGTTGGATGCAGTCAGCACAAGCCCACTAGTTCTGGTATTCTCTTTGGGGAGGCCAATGTCCAACAGTGGACGTTTAAAGACTGATGGTTGGATGAATAGAAGGGGAGGCAGATTTACTTTTAAATAATCATTTTGATAAACGTTGCAATTTTCAATAAAATAATTGTTACGAAGAGTTTCTTATTTACGACCTAGTTACAGACCTCATTCTAACTATCGTTTAATTTGCCCAAATATGGTTAAATATTTGTCAAACTGGCAACATTTAAAAAAAAAATTGCTGTTTCAAGTGCGGCCACGCCGTGGCTCCCTCTAGTAGTTCTTAGTCTGAGATTAATTATGAACCATTGACGAAGATTTCCAACGTTAGATATATTCTGTGAACATGTTTTGGTCCTTAGCTTAGATTAATAACCTATAGATGTAGCTATGATACATTAGGAAGTGTAGAAGTAAGACGGGCATATACGAAATACGCTAAGAAAATTGAGACAAGTATCGTATTTTCCTGTCTCATATGACGTGCAGGTTTTTCAGCTGGCCAACTTTCAAATAGTTCGCCATACAATTTAATCACCATGACTACCAGGGATGCCATTAAAAGGAAAATTAGGTGCCGTGTTTTGTGTTTGAAAAAATGCTGTGTCTCAAACAAATTTATTAAAAGCAGACTCACGCCTGATTATAATAATAAATAATTATAATAATAATAATTAGATATTATTCCTATATTTATAATGATTAAAAAGAAGGTTTCCGTACAAAATCTATAAAAATATGTCAGATAAACAAACCTTATTTGAATTTCACTAAATTCGTCCCGCGGGAAAGGATGGGATGGTGACACTTGTATTCTTAGTCCGTCACCACACTCACCACGCGGACGTTGCAAGAAAAATAATATAAGATCAAGAGAAAAGGGTTTTTGGTATAAAACCATACAGTGCTCAAACTTTCGTAGCCCCTGGTCCAGAGATGTCATAATTAACAGCAAATATTTAAAAATTGTTTTCAAACTCCTTTCCGGTCACTATCCATCGGCAAGTATGCATTTCTGTTAAAAAAATGTACCTCACCCAAATGTGAGATATGTGATGTGATGGAGGACGTGCATAATTTGTTAGTAGAGTGTGATAAGAACCGGAGTCATAGAGAAGCGTTGCTGAGAAAGTTTGGGCTGATTAGAAGCAATGTGGGTATTTTCCAATCCATTCTGGCAGAATCAGCTTCAGTTGCTGCAAGAAGGGTATATGAGATAGTGGTTGCTTCTCAGCAGCTCCTCCCTGCTGCTTAGATTAGATTAGGTTAAGATTGTTATTGGTTAAGAGTACAATGGGACTGACATATCCATGTTCAATAAAAGTCCCCAAAATAAATAAAGAATAAAAAAAATATATACATTTTATTTATCACAATATCCAATGTGAAATCGCTACAATACTCGTAATAACGTGATGTTGCAGAATTTTAGTGTTGAACATATAAAATTTATTTTATATTTAAAAAGGTTTTAACCTTTTTTAAATAGTTACGTTAAAATTTTGTGAGAGTTTATTATCTCTAAACTCTCACCTAATTTTGCATTCATAGTATTAATCAGGATAATAAGTGATCGATATTAACGTAATAATCAATTAGTGATTTATTTATATAGTGGTAAAAATTATATCATGATCTACATTTAATTTTTGCCACATTTAGGGCGAATAGCCGTAGCCGTAGCGTAATAGCCACTGAAGTGTAATATTGTTGTCTCATGAGTGGCCACGCGATGGCTGCATCTATAGGTTTTTTATTCAAGGTCTTTAGACTAAGGTTCTTAGTCTGAGGACTAAGGATATTACTTTGTCTAAGGTTGGGTCCGATTTTATTATTTGTATATTAGTATTTGCTTGAGGCGTAGTCAAAAGTTAGTTTTTAAATTATAAATACTTGAAGTTTCGGATATAGTATCGTGTAAAATTTATATCAGTTTTTTTAGTCTAATCAACAGCTTTCAAACAAAAATAGTTCTACGTCACCCGAACGTTAAAAATGAATGTGTTATCGGAATTCGCAGTCCCGTATAATTGTCACGAACTTTGTGTTAAAAAAAGTTCTGTCAAAATCCATTTAGTAGTTTTTGCGCGATGACCGAACAAAAAAACAAAATTTCTAAATATAAAAGTGTTCATTTCAGAGACATCTGAATAACCTAAATATTTTTTTCTTAAATATCTTAAATGGACAGACATAATTATAGTGTAGATAGGCTATGAAATATATCTAGGAGAATCTTCCAAGAAAATTCGGTATTTTATTGCTTATGGTGGTAGACGATCTATGGCCTATTTGATGGTAAGAGATAGAACCTTGTTTATCCCAGCATGAATGGGCTGGCACTAACGGGGAAATACCACCGTTTCACAGAAGATCAGCGAGAAACAACGGTAGATATTCCTACCGTTGTGTTTCATATAGCGAGTGAGAGCGCCGGAAAACTTATTGCCACAAGGATCTCTCAATGGTAAGATGAAGTCTCAAATTCATTTCAAATAATATTAACTCAGAAGAAATTTTGGACATATTGAATATCTGTCATCTCATTTTGACAAGCTCAGAAATCAGTAAACCGGTTAATCGAAATCAACACAGATTGATAGATTGTAATTAGACTGACAAATTTACCTAACCATACGATCTGCTAACCATCCAGGCTATTATTGAGAGGTACTGAACCGAATATTCATTCAATCATTTGTGAGATAATAGGAGACACGAGAAGCGTATATTACAGTACAATATTGCGATCAATAGACAAAGCTCTCCATTGTGAGATAGATCAGGGTTGCCAATTTGTAAATACTATTAAATATTATTTTTCTTGAAAAACAAAATACTGATTTTTTAAAAATAAATGCATATATTTGTTCACCACCGTGCCTTAATTTAGTAAACTGTGTACTTTTTTTCTTGCTAACAAACAGTGACAGAACTTGTCAACCTGATGGTGGGTTTTGATACTGTCAACTTTACTCCTCTATGAGTGGATCACATCTAAATGGTTCATAGCTGTTTTCAAAAAAGATGATGGTCCTATAACATCGTTTTTATGTGTTTGTTTATACTTGGCGATAATGGCGATACTACATAATCCCAAATTCATGTAAAAATTAATGTGACACTAATATTTTACTTTCATCACGCCATTTGTTGAGTGTCACCCATAATCATTTACTGGTGGGAATTTCAATGTGCCTATGTAGGTCTACCTGTTACCATACATACATACATATGAGGAGGGATTAAAAAGTAGTGAGAATGAGATAGAATATAATGACTATTGATAACTTAATAATTTATTTTTCTCCGAGTCTCTCTACACACCGAGTCCAGCGATCTTCAAAGGCTTCAATCCCTTTCAAAAAAAAAGTTTTGTCTTGGTCCTGCCAAAAGCTCTCCACGGAATCCATCACCTCGTTATCGTCTTCGTACCTGTTTCCCCTTAAGTATTCTTTCAATTTGGGGAACAGATAAAAATTGCTAGGTGCCAGATCTGGTGAACAAGGGGGGTGGTCAACCAATTCGAAGCCAGCTTGCTGAATGGCAGCCATCGCAACTGCCGACCTGTGCGCGGGTGCGTTGTCGTGATGAAACAGCACGCCCCTTCGAAGTTTCCCTCTCGTTTTCTCTTTGATGGCATTCTTCAACTTGGGAACTAAAGCTGCATAATATTGGCCTGTAATCGTGGTTCCACGCTCTAGGTAATCAATCAACAATATCCCTTCTGAGTCCCAAAATATGGAGGCCATAACCTTGCCAGCCGATGCCACGGCACGAAACTTCTTCGGGGTCGGTGATGATGGTTTCCATGCGAAGATTGCTGTTTTGTCTCGGGATCAAAATGATGGAGCCATGTTTCGTCCATTGTTACGAAACGAGACAAATAGTTTTCAGAATCTTCTTGAAACTTGTCCAACAATATCTTCGAAATGTCAAGTCGATTTTGTTTCTGACTGTCGGTTAACATTCTCGACACCCATATTGCGGAGACTTTTCTCATATTCAAAGATTGTTTCAATATGGATTGAATACTTCCATATGAAATGCCCGTTTCTTGAATTAAGTATCGGATGGTAACTCTTCGATCGCTCAATACAATTTTCTCGACTTTCGCAACATTTTCTTGGGTGACTGACGTCGATGGACGGCCGCAACGATGTTCGCCTTCCGTGCTCATTCTCCCTACTCGAAATTGAGAAGCCCACCTTGCAACAGTGGAATACGGCGGAGCAGACTCTCCTAATGTTGCCTCCAAATCGCAATTAATCTCTTGCGTCGTTAACTTTTTTAAACAGAGGTATTTAATAACGGCTCGTACTTCGTTTTTCTCCATTTTCGAGAACACGTTCCGACACGAAGCTAACAAATGAATACATTCAGAAAAAAACAAAAGAGAATCGAAGATTTTTTTCTTTATTATTATTACAAATATGTATCTGAGCTATGCCTGCCAGTATTTATTTTTTTTCTTACCAAGGAGTATGTCGTTCTCACTACTTTTTGATCACTCCTCGTACATAGACTCGCGCCTTCTTCCCAGGCAGAGACAACGATTTTCCACTTGCCACGATCCTTGCTCACCTTTTTTGCCTCATTCACTGTCATTATATTCCTCATACATGCACGTCGGTTAAGGGTACTTCTGACCTGACTTTTCTCGAGAACTTCTCTGATTTGATCAGAGAACGTTCGGCGAGGTCTACCCACACTTGCCATATATATCTTTTTTGTTATCCTGCTTTCATTCATCCTCTCTACGTGCTCTCTTTCTAGAGCCATTACTTTCGTCTTCTCAACATTCACTTTCATTTCTTTCTTTTTCAAGGAATCATTCATTAATGTTAGGTACAATCTCCTGTAACTCAGCAGCCGATACCATAAGTACCACCATACTACCGATACTACCTGTTAACATGCATATTATTTATAGTTGTGGGTATTGTAAAGTAAAACACAATAATTATAGTCAATAGTAATAGAGTCTAGGTATGTACCTATGTTTGAAATTATTAATTTTTTATGCCTAACTAAACCTAACACCCATACACAAAACTTTCATAAAAGTCTCGTAAATCTAAGAATAATGATAGCTAAGGTAATATTAAAATCACAACAAAAGTTCACAATACAATTCTAAATAATAACAAAATTCTGAATAATAGTTAAAATTAACCTTCGTTTCATAGATATTAGATATAATTAGTGGATATTACGTAATATCCGGCCGCGCCAAGAGAATACGTAAAAAACCAGAGAGAAAAGAGTTAATACCGACAGTAGGTAAAATGAAACTCAGTACAGATTTTATACAGACTTGAAAAATCGTGGTATACAATTTTATATGGATTACTAAATACTACATTTTTAAACGCTTATTTTTAACGTAAAAACGATTCTGTCATTGTCCTTTCTCTATAGGTTCTTTTTTCATTACGATAAGGCAACACAGTGATTGTCCACCGCAGGTATTCTACAACCACCACCGAAGGAATGTCACATAGTTCCAGTGGCCCGCCAACAAAGGCGGAGAGATTGCACACGGCGGGTTTCTTTAGTGGGTGCAGGCCCCACACTACCCTGGTCGTTGCCCCGAACGATAGGGTGTGCGGTTAGAAACATTTTTTCCCGCCTTAACCATAAAAAAAAAGTAGACTTAGTTTCTAAGTGTCCGACAAGTGAGAATTTCACTAGATATATTTCAAAAATCCACGAGTAATTTATTTAATTGAGAGAAATTTTCAACGTGGCATTTAAAACGCTATATGCCTTGTGACAGCCCTGATATCTACTCTATAAAGTCCATTGAAAATCGATTTACCTCCTTGGTCTTGAGTCTAGTGGAATAGTCTAAACGGTCTGGTGTAGTTTGAAATTATTTTTTTGGCGGTTACTCTATGTCTGTCAGATGCAAAATTTGTAACAAAAAATAAAATATACGATAAGAAGATAAGATAAAATATACAAAGTAAGTACCTAGTAGTTGCGTCTAATAAATCTATATACGATAATAGAGTATAATACAGTCCTTACTTCCTTGCTAATTCTAATATATAAAATTCTCGTGTCACAGTGTTTGCCGCCATTCTCCTCCGAAACGGATTGACCGATTCTTATGAAATTTTGTGTGTCTATTCTGGTCTGAGAATAGGATGTAAACTATTTTTCATACCCCTAAGGGATAAGGGTGGTCCACCCCCAAAATATTTTTTTACTTTGTGGGTAATCATTTTTTTTTAATGTTTTGGCATGAAAAAGTACATACAAACTTAAATTTTCACTCTTCTACTGCCAACCCCTATTTTTAATAGCGATATTAGTATTTTAATATGTTTTAATTGCATTTCATAAAATTACCATTTTTATGGCGGCACGAAGTTCGCCGGGTTCGCTAGTATTATATAAAAAATAACGTTTGTTTGTTTGTTACGCTTTCACGCCATAACTACTCAACCGATTATCTTAAAATTATGAATTAACATAGTCCTTTAGCAGGTATGGACATAGACATTTTTCCAGAAGAGTCAATGGTTCCTGTAGAATAGCAATTTATGCATAGAGATAATTGTGTCGTAGAGTGACGTATTTATATTTTGAAGTATATGGGAACCTTAGACGAAGAATAATATAGACTCGCTACTATTTTGACATTAAGGATGAAGAAAAGGATGCACATACTAGGTTTTACCAAGAGTGAGAGAGACACAGGTATAAGTATATTTATCCTTTTCGCGTATGCGTCAGTTGTATTTGGACCCAATGAACTGGGTCCAAATAATAAGGTGGCCAAACGTTCCCATCATCAGTATGTAAGCTTGTTTTTTGTATTGACGTAAAAAAACCTTTATTAATCACGTTATATACGCTAATATTACATGTTCTAATACATTTTAAGAAAAATATAAGCATAACTGCAATTTCTTTTGTCCTGTCATTCTTTTATCCCGCTAAAACAGGTAGTACATTTTTAGTCAACAAAGTTATAATCATAGTTATCTTTTAAAATTATTCCGGTTATCTATTGCTATCTCGACACTGCATACGCTGATAGCTTGTCTATAATATCCTTCGTCTAAGAGGCGAACGAAGTCGCGGACAGAATCCAATTTTCTATAAATTTAGAAGTGCACAGATTACAGAGACACAGGTAAAATATATAAATATAAGTTGTAAATACTCTGTATTATAAATTACTGATAGCAAAGAAAATAATATTAGCACCCCACTAGCTACCTGCCCTTATTAAAACATAGCATCACGCCTGTATTCCCCGAAGGGATAGGCAGAGGTGTATTACACACCCACGATTCGCCAGCCATGTTTAAGTCCCACGTAATAGGGGGCGAGCCTATTGATGTCTACCAGGCATATTTCCAAACTCCGGGCTGCTACTGAGAATTTTCCATTTTAGGAAACAGCTCAATAATATTGCCCGACCCAGGAATCGAACCCGAGACCTCATGATTAGCAGTCGCATACACTACCGCTACACCACCAAGACAGTTAAAAAGTCGTTTAAAGAAGTTAGTTTTAAAGAAGCGGATATTGCATTATACCAAAAATTTGTTGATGATAAAGTAAAAAAAAACGCACCCATTATTATCACCAGAGATAATCCCATTTCAATTATTTTTAATACCATAATAGTAAAATATCTCTCACCGCACGCATGATCTCTGATCTTTTAGAAATCCCTTTTACTTTTATTCCAACCAAGTAATTGTAGAAAATAATATTCACATTAATCAATTTTTATTTCAATATCATCAAGGGACGTATAATAACTCATACGATAGATTTTTCGCATAACAAAATATTTTCTTCAATGCATACTTAATAATAATTCGACCTTATGCTACGAAACAAAAAAAAATACATACAAAGGGTGAAAATGTGAAATCGAACATAACAGTCACTAGCAGGATTTGAACCTGTATCTGTTGAAAAACCATCCTAGATGCTTTGCCAATTCAGCTATAGCGACAACAGCTCAGGATTGCGAACACATTCCTTCTTAACGTCTTGGATGACGCCTGCACTGCCTGCTGTCGGATGTATTTGCATACATTATTCCAACCAGGTAATAAACTTTTTGAAATAAAACTACGTTTACGGATTCTATCGCGTTTACTTGATTTTATACTATCCCGACGTTTCGAATACTTTACAGCATTCATGATCACGGGTGGACTTAGATGATAGACGTCCAAGGCTGATATGTTATTTCAACGGTTTCATCGGACATGGACGTCTATCATCTAAGTCCACCCGTGATCATGAATGCTGTAAAGTATTCGAAACGTCGGGATAGTATAAAACCAAGTAAACGCGATAGAATCCGTAAACGTAGTTTTATTTCAAAATGTGTAACATTCGCGTAAATATCAGAAAGTATTAGGTAATAAACTTTTCAGTTTTATTATTATGTTTATAGATAATGTAAATAGTAAAAGAAATTTCAAGGATTCCTAAAAGTAATTAAATTTTCCTTGATTGAAATAAAACAAGATTATGTCGTAAAATATCAAACAAACTTTCTGTCATTTACAAGCAGATATAACGATGAGTTTAGGCTCTCGTAACGACAAAGGAAGCAATCATGATAAATCTGTGGGGTTCAATTCAAATCCAATCAAAGAGTATTGTAAGCAAGACAGAAATATTAATAGACTTTTGGTGTTTCACAAAATTGTAATAAAGAAAATGTAATCATAGTTTCTTTATAAATGAATTTTCATTTTATTTATTCTCATCGAAAAGAATTTCACTAAATCAGAACAATATTTCTTAACTTTCAAATTTTCACTCATATTACAGTAAAATAAATAAGCAAACCTACGAGTACATATGAGTACATCCAAGTAACAATGTATGTTTACTTATAAAGCTGTAAGCACTTAAGATATTTGTGAAAAAAGTACTGTATTAGGTGTCTGAACTCAAAAAAGATATTGTTTGAAAAATCAAAAAGATATTGTTTTTGTTGATATTATTATATATTATATGTGAAAGTACGTTTGTTCAATTGTTACACTTTTACACCTTAACTACTCCATTGATTATCATTAAAGGACATGACTAAACGACTACCCTATTTTTTTTTTTTTTGGGGAATAAATGTTCCTAACCGCACACCACATCGTTCGGGGCAACGAACAGGGTAGTGTGGGGCCTTCACCCACTAAAGAAACCCGCCGTGTGCCGTCTGCGCCTGTGTTGACGGACCACTGGTACTGTGTTGGATTACTTCAGTGGTCCGCCGGCGGCTTACCCTTTCGGGTACCCTCTACTGAGCGAAGCATCCGCACACGGAGTGTCGAACTTTCGCGGGAGGCATTGCGGGTGGCGCACGTTCCCTGGTCCATCCACCCGCAACCTCAGCTAGGGTGGCATGAGGCGCAAGTACTTGCGCCTGCGCTGCCCCAGAACGCTGGCGGTGGTTTGGGTCAGCGGAAGAATCTTTCTCCCCTGGCCCTCTTCGCCGCTCTTTCCGCGAGATGACCTCCTCGCGGAAGGCAGCGACCGCGGCCCAATTCCTGCCGTTGCCGAGCGTCATCAGAGCGATGATGAGAGGTCTCCCCCTATTGCCGCGACGAGTTCACAGCGCTGCTCGGCCCAAGCCGGGCACGACTCGAGCGTATGCCGCGCCGTGTTCTCGTCGCGGCTAAATGACTGCTCTAAGCATGTAAATAAATTTCTCACTAGCCTAACAATTTAAATATTCATTGATTAATTATTACGGTTTTATTATTCTCCTAAAACTTTTATGAACTAATCAAATAAATAAAAGCTGTTTTCAAGATTTTTTTTTTGACAAAAACATAAGACAATATGTATGTTTTGTCCGTGTGGTGACGAACTAAGAATACAAGTGTCACCACCCCATTCTTTCCCACGGGTATCGTATGAGGCGACTAAGGGAAGTAAGCAATTGTCATCCATTGCATGACTGGTGGTAGGGCTGAGTACCAAGTGGGAGTACTCACTTGGTATCGGGCCCGAGCGGGTTGGTACCACCATCTCCCGTGTGACCGGCCATGAAGCACATTGTTGCGTTTCGGCTGTAGCAGGAAATAGCCGTTTATATTTCATCTCATATCTGTGAAATGAATTGGTGAGCAGCGGCTTGACAATACTCTCGGTATAGTCGAGTCCATGGGCGACGGTTACCATTTACCATTAGATGGACTGTGGCTCGTCTGCCACTACATGAAATAAAAAAAAAATGACGTTCCATTTACGAAGATGTGGAGAATAAACCTACATTTAAAGATATTTGCGTAAGCTGAAATCAGTTTTAATTATTATATTATACCAGCCTTTGCCCGTGGCTTCGCCGCAGCCTAAAGCGATTTTTTAGTTTATCACTGAGGTTCCCGATATAATAGCGAGATAAAATATATACCAGTTTTTAAGTCTAATCAAATAAAAAAAGTTGCAACAAAAACCGTTCAGTAGTTTTTGCGTCATTCGCAAACATACAAACAGGCAAACAGATAAACAGACAAACAGACAAAAAACCTAAAAAAAATCGTTTGGTGTTTAGACACGCCTATATAGCCTAAATCAATATTTTTTTCTCAAATATCTCAAATGTACAGACATAGCTCTGTTACAGCTTTATAATAGTATAGATAGATAAAATCTATCAAACATTAGTGCTACATAATAAACGAATGTACTTAATAAATGAGATTGTTATTTTATTCAATAATAATGATAATAATGAAAATAAGCCAAAATGGATATCAAAAGGATTAGCAAAATGTTGTAAACGTAAAAGATATATGTTATGGAAATATAGGTTTAATCCCACAAATGACAACAAACTAATATTAAAAAACTATTGTGCACGATTAAAAAAGAAGAAAGTTAAGCTTACACAAAAATCTCAAAATAATAACTATATATTGAATTCAGATAACAAATCTAAAGCGTCATGGAGAATAATTAATCAAAACAAATTAAATTTTCCAAAAGAAAATATCAAACAAATAAAAGGAGTTGATGGTAATTCTGTTATATCCGATCCTAAAGCTATTGCAAATAGGTTCAATAGCTATTTTATTGATATGGTCAAACCAACAAATACGCTATCTTTTAATAGCTTACGACAAATGACAGGCACTACTAAATTAACTATTAATAATACTTTACAATCTTTATTTATAACACCAGTAAGTACCAATGACATTTTAATAATTATCAATTCTCTTAAAAATACGAATAGCACCGGTTATGATGAAATCACAACTTTAACCATAAAATATGTTGCTCAAATTGTTAGCCCCATACTCAGTTATATTATTAATGTGTGTATTGAGAGTGGTGTCTTTCCAAGTGCTCTTAAAATATCTGTTATTAAGCCTTTGTTTAAGAAAAATGATAGAGAAGACAAAACTTGTTATAGACCAGTCGCCCTGCTGTCTGTATTTTAAAAAATAATAGATAGAGTAATCTACAATGCAATTAACGGGTACTTTGATAAATATAATATATTTTCTCAAGAACAAAAAGGTTTTCGGAAAAATAAATCTATTAATATGGCAATCTATGATCTTCTGAAACCTGTGTATACAGGTATAGATAAACATATACGAGGTAATGTCCACAAACTACTGGAATCATATTTAAGTGACCGATACCAAATGGTAGAAATTACAAAAATATGTGGATTTACAAAAACTGAAAAGAAATATCAATCTAGCCTAAGAAAAGTTAAGTATAGGGTACCGCAGGGAAGTGTGCTGAGGCCACTGTTATTTCTTGTTTATATAAACGATTTACCTGGGGCTATACAATATCCAATGATTCTATTTGTTGACGATAGTACTACTATTATAACTGGACGTAATGTGGACACTTTTGAAACTGATATTAATGAAACTTTGAATTTAATTATAAAATGGATGATATCAAATAATTTGGTTATTAATTTAAATAAAACGAAAATAGTTAGTTACTCTAAAAATATTAAAAACACTTTAAACATACAACATAATTCAACAAAAATAGATGAGGTTAATTCTATAAAATTTTTAGGAATTTGGATAGATAATGATATGACGTGGCAAACACACATTAACGTAGTTTGTAATAAGTTGAATCATTACTCATATGCTCTGTACAATCTTGCAAAGATCGTGGATAGGTCAGTTGTGCTAACAGCCTACCATGCTTATGTAACGTCAATATTGAGGTATGGAATTATATTCTGGGGGAATGCTACAAACAGACATTTGTTGTTTGAAGCGCAAAAAAAATGTGTACGCGCTATAGCAAACATACATATTCCACAGTCGTGTAAGCCATATTTTAAGCAATTTAAGATCTTGACATTAGCTTCAATTTATATATATGAGATAGCAGTATTGGTTAAGACGAATAAATGTCTATTTGGTGAACTAAATTCCAAGAGATATAAATTAAAAATACCTACTATGCCACACAGAACTGCCATTTTTGATAAAGGCTTCTTTGGAATGGCGTCAAAAATTTTTAATAAATTAGCTCCACATATTTTAATGACAATAGAATTGAATAGTTTTAAAAATAAATTACAAAACTTTTTAATCGATAAGACATATTATACAATTGATGACTTTTTAAATGAATATAATGTTTAAATATAAGTTTAATATAAGATATTTAATTAATATTGTATGCTTAAATAGCGGGACATAGCGAGATCTTTATATATTATCTTGTACACCTTTATGTATTTTACCTATGCCCCAATAAATGAATTTGAATTTGAATATAATTTACTAATAATAATGCATTTTTTACAATTTTGTATATATATTGAAGTCGGAGTTTCTACGATTTTATTTTCAGGATTGTAACGATATCAAAAGTTTCTGATACCTTTTTCAACAAGAAATACTAATAAGAATTTAGCTATTTTGCATTACATATTAGGTGCAATATTTATTCATTGCTAGGGCAGTCACCCATACCACTGAAGGAATGTAACATGGTTCCAGTGGTCCACCAATACAGGGCGGGAATACATGTTCCTAATCGCACACCCTGTCCTGAACGACAACGAAGAGGGTAGTGTGGGGCCCTCACCCACTAAAGAAACCCGCCGTGTGCCTTCTCTCCGTCTTTATTGGCAGGCCACCGGAACCATATCACATTCCTTCAGTGGTAAAGTGGGGTATCCTAATTATTATAAAGCTGTAACAGAGCTGTACCTTTAAGTATCTGAGAAAAAAAAAACTGTATTAGACTAATATAGGCGTGTCTGAACTCAAAACAACACTTTTTTAGATTTTTTGACTATTTGTCGGTTTATCTGTTTGTTCGTTCGCGTATCACGCAAAAACTACTGAACAGATTTTGGTACCACTTTAAAATTGTTGTAACTAGCCTTTGCCTGCTACTTAGTTTTTAGGTTATATCTCCAGTTCACGATATAGTAGCAGGATATAAAGTACACCAGTTTTTAAGTCTAATCAAGGGGTAACAAATTGAAAAAGTTAAAAACTAACAAATTAAGAAAGTTGAAAATCCGTTCAGTAGCTTTTGCATGATGCGGAAACAAATAAACAAACAAATAGATAAAAAGTCTAAAAGAACTTGTTTTATATTCAGACCCATCTATGTAGTCTCACAGAGTCATTTTTTCTCAAATATCTTAATTGTACAGATACAGCTCTGTTACAGCTTTATAATATTTTTATATATATTTTTAGCATTTGACATGCTTAGCAACATACATTAAACACAAAGTGAAAAATGTGAAATCGAAAATAACAGTCACGAGCAGGATTTGAACTTGCATCTCCTGGATACCGTCCAGATGCTTGCATATCCAGGAGATGCAGGTTCAAATCCTGCTCAAGCATCTGGACGGTATCCAGGAGATGCAGGTTCGAATCCTGCTCGTGACTGTTATTTTCGATTTCACATTTTTCACTTTGAGCTTTATAATAGTTAGGATTTACACCAGCTTCAAAACAAAAGTAATACAAAAGTACTACTCGAACAGATGGTATTGAAATAAATTTAAGCCCCAATGTATCCAAAACTGTGTTCAGAGACAAGAAAAGTCGATGATGACAGTAAAGAAAAAGTTTCTATCAAACTACGATAGTTTCGGACGCGATAGCACAAACTTTTCACATAAATCCAGCTCCGTTAATAATTTATCCATTTGGTACCGCATATTTCTCGATGTTCAGTTAGAAAATTTTCAGTTATTACGGGGAATTTGCCATGATTTTCCAAACAAATTAGGCCCTATTACACGGGAGCTCGTTGTACGTAACTCTGCCAAGCAATCACTCCCCTATGATTATCGTAATGTGTGCTAATGTTTCCATACAGACAAGAAATATAACCTCACTTATAACTGTTAAACAAGAATTGAAGTGTCTGTTTATAAGTCTACCTAATTAACAACTTTTTACTAAATTTTTTAAAAGTAAATTATATACGTTACCAATAACAAAGTACCAATTATAAAGATTTTACGGGACTTTTACTGGCAGCTTTCACATAGCTGACATTATAAGGAGTAGCTTAAGCTACATCCATTTTGGATTTTATGAGGGTTATGGGCAAAAAAGAAGGCAATAACACCACTACCACCATGTGATGTGATGCTAAGTTTCACTATAATGTACCTTTTTAATAATAAAAAAAATTCAATTTGAACTTAAACTAAAATTAAAAAAAAATATGGATAAACATTTATTTTTATATCTTTATAATTTAAGCACTAGACATGCTTTTATCAGAACACAAAAGTGAAAATGTAAACTAGAAAGTGATTATGTTCTACTCGTGGTATATACAACTTTCTATTTCATATTTTCGGACTTTGTGTACTGCCATATATCTCTTTTATAATATTAGTTCATACTTGGATAATAATACACAAAACAAAAACAAATCAATAATTTTGAAGGCAATATAAGTATAGAATATATGTAATTCTCTTCATCATTTATTTATATAAGGTACCTATCTATATATTGTAGTCGTACAATACAAAGTTTCAATAGGCAATATACAGTCGGATCGGCGTAAATCCTTATTTATCGGTAAATCGAGTAAGGGCAACAGCAACATTTATATGCCAGGGCTTTGTATCGATACTGGGCCCAACACTAAAAGGTTAACATATTGGGAAAAGTTGAGTTAGTCATAAAATCACTAATCAAAACATATTTGTTGTAATTTTAACATACATAATAATATTTCATTTAATGTGTGCTTACATTAGGAAAGCTTTTTAAACTTACTTCTATCAGTTAGTACAAGACTGCTCTATAAATAAATATTATAAAAATTTCAATTATCGTATATTATGATATGACTGCACAAATAGCGGAGTGGTTTAGATACCGGCCTCACGCCCGAGTGTTGTGGGTTCGATTCCCACACAGGATAACCCTTTGTGTGATCAACAAATGGTTGTTCTGAGTCTGGGTGTACTTACTATGTGTCCGTGAAATTATATGTAAAGTGAAGAGAATTATGAATATTGAGGAAGCGAGCGACGTATGCAAGAATAGAGCCTTTTGGCATTCTTTTCTCTCTGTCTACTACGCAAGGGAAATGGCGTGATGATATGTAAGTATGTAAGTAAATCTAACATTATATTTAAACTAAAAAATTGTAGAACTTGCACATAAACCTTAATTTCTAAAATAAATTAGGGGGGATTTGGGCTGGCTCCGGTGCTCTCACTCATCATACGAAATACAACGGTAGGACTACCTACCCTTTTTTTTGTTAAGGGGGGAAAAAATGTTCCTAACCGCACACCCCGTCGTTCGGGGCAACGAACAGGGTAGTGTGGGGCCTGCACCCACTAAAGAAACCCGCCGTATGCCGTCTCTCCGCCTTTAATGACGAGCCACTGGAACTATGTTGCAGTGCAGTTAGTGTGCAGGTATCTGCCGAAGCAACCGTGCCCCGACAGAACCTGCACCAGTCGGAAGGTAAGGACTCCATGCCGTTGCCCCGCCCACTCCTCCAGCACCGGCTGGAGCGCCCCTACGGTCCAAAGACCGGCCCGGGGCGTCTCCAACCGCGCCCTCCACCTGGCCATGGCAGCTCTGCGGGCGTCGCCCTGCCACCTGGCTACCTCGCTGGGTAGGGGGCGTTGGCCCCCCTCCCGCTCTTGCGACACCCGCCGATACACCTCAGCGAGCACCTCCGCCTCCAAGTCCCACGGGGGGATTCCAGCCAACGCGCAGGCCGCCTCGGTCGACACCGTGCGGTATCCGCATATGACCCTGGACGCAACGACTCTCTGTGGTCTCCACAGAAGAGCCCTGTTCAGTGCGTCCAGGGACCCCGCCCACACGGGTGCGCCGTACAGCGCCATCGACCGGACGACCCCCGCGTAAAGCCGTCAGCACGCATTGTTGGATCCGCCCGTATTCGGCATGAGCCGTGCAAGGGCGGACGCTGTGCCGACTAGCCTCGGGGACAGTTGGCAGAAGTGCTCGCGAAAGCGCCATCGCCCGTCCAGCACCAGGCCCAGATACCTAATCCAGGCCTGCACTCCAATCTGGACCCCGTCTACTGTGATCGAGGCGCCAGAAGGTGGCCGACGTCAGGACCCATGGAAAAGTAGGGCCTCCGGCTTGTTCAGGGCCACTCTAAGCCCCAGCGCCCCAATCCTCCTAACCACCTCCGAGGTCCCTAAGGTGGCAAGGAACGCCGCTTCCTCGAAGTTTCCACTCCAGGCCACAACCCGCGTGTCATCCCCATAGCAGATGACTGCCAGCTCGGGGAGGAGCCGACAGCAGGACTACCTACCCTATCATTCTAAATAATTTAACTTTTCCATTAGTAAAATATTGCAAGCTTAGTTCGATGCTACTTGGATTAAATTCCTTTCGCAGTAAAGGAAAATTGGCTATGGATTGTAAGCTTAGTGTAGCACTTGCGATTGATATCTCTTTAGACAATTTCATGATACCGAAAATGCGCTGAAACTTTTCCAATATTGATACGCAGATTTAGAGAAATTCTTTGATAAGCGATTTATAATCATTGTAGTTTAGTTGTTGAAGTATTATTATGTAAGTTCTACATGACATAACACCGCGGCAGGCTCCAAATTGTGCTATAATGGTTTATTTAGAATTTTTTTAAAGTATAAAATATTAATTAATAAAAGCTTATATTGCTCTTATATAGAAACACATATACAATAGTTATATTTTTTTGTAATAAATATAAATAATAATGCGAGGATTCTCTTGAAAAAGACAGCTGAGGACAACGACGACACAAACTTTCAAAACAAGTCATCTTTTCTGTCATTCTTAAGTAATTGTGTGATCTTTTGTATTAGAAGTACTGTTTTTTTCAAATACTAACCTTCTAACCACGAAAATATAAAAAAGGCTAGTTTTTTTTTTTCCCGCCGCTCCGCCGCAGCCAAAAAATAGTTTTTAGACCATATCTCAGGTTCCCGATATAGTAGAGGTATAAAATGTATGCCTGTTTTTAACTCTGGTCAAGAGCTACCAAACAAAAAAGCTGCATCAAAATCAGTTCAGTAGTTTTTGCGTGATGCGCAAACAAACAAACAGATAAACAGAAAAAATCTAAAAAAGAAGTTTTGTGTTTAGGCGTGTCGCCTATATAGCCTATTACAGTATTTTTCTCTCAAATATTTTAAATGTACAGACATAGCTATGTTACAGCTTTATAATAGTATAGATAGATATATGTATAATAATACTTTATCTGTAAAATTTGATTACAGGCTTGTAAGGCTCCAGCGCGAAACTAGACGTTTTGACAAAATAAATAATTCTACTAAATTAAGAGGTATTAATACAACACCGTATTATAATAATATATTACAATATACTTTGGAAAATCCAAAACAGCACGCCTCTAATCTTCATTTTTCACAATAAAATTGATTATTTGATAAGTAACCAATAATGTACCTATTGGTTTTACTAAATAGTTTTCAATAAATCACATAGATAGCGCTAATTTCAAAAAGTACTAATGTGGGTTTCATGTCTTATACGCCATTTAGTGCTAATTTTAAGAAGTACTTCTATATGGGTCTGCCTCTCAGTCATTTTGCAAGACGCCATCTGGCAATTAGTAAGAACAACAATCCATGAGTTTACATATATACCTGCATAAGTGCATAATTATATATAAACATGTAAAATTGAATAATTTATTAAACTGTAAACAAAAACAATTTAAGGAAACAAAAAGAAAAGTCATCGCTAATTTCCTTACAAAAAAAGCAATATTGTGGCTCTATATATACAACAGCAACTGTATACATTGATACCGACATCTAAAATTGCCACTAGCGACATCTAGGACTGCATTTGTCAATATCTCTTTTACTTTAACTGTTTTGACATCTATCAATAGAAAATTGCAACTAACTTATTTAAAAATCAATGAGTTCAACAAGAAATCTCTAAACCATTTATCATTTTTGATCTATATTTTTTAGCATTTGACATGCTCCGCCACTTTTAAAGTATAAATTATTTTGAGAATAAGGAAAAAGAGATTTTTTGTACTAGCGGGAATCGAACCCGCGTCTTTTCCAATCCGGGGAAGTGCTCTAAGCCACTGAGCTATAGTACAGGTACTTCGACCATCCCAATCTCCTTATTACATTTGTCTTTACGACCAGCGCCATCTATCGGAAGCATTTACATGCATTAAACCGATATAGTAAGTTTAATTTTGCAATTAAAATTCATACTATTTGATGGCGCGATTTTTTAAACATTTTGATTAAAAAATCAAAAGATTAATGTTTAAAAAATCGCGCCATCAAATAGTATGAATTTTAATTGCAAAATTAAACTTACTATATCGGTTTAATGCATGTAAATGCTTCCGATAGATGGCGCTGGTCGTAAAGACAAATGTAATAAGGAGATTGGGATGGTCGAAGTACCTGTACTATAGCTCAGTGGCTTAGAGCACTTCCCCGGATTGGAAAAGACGCGGGTTCGATTCCCGCTAGTACAAAAAATCTCTTTTTCCTTATTCTCAAAACCATTTATCATTGCCTTATAATTTTATACTTTGTTAACTTTGTTCTAAGTGAAAACACCGTGACGCCAAGGCCACACAAAAAAAAATGTGGAATGTAAAATATGTTTTTTTCATGTTTTATAACGTTGGTGTGTTATTATTTACGTGTGTTTAGTGGTTTTACTTATTGTTATGGATAAAATAGTTATTATACTTGACAAATATCATCAGTTCGTCAAGCAAAGGTAAGAACTTTCTTTTAACAAAAAACAATGTACCGGCCGGGCGAACGGCGTTCTGTTCTGTTGACGATAGTAAAACCACCGGTGGCTATGCGTACGTAAAAAGGTAGTTCTCATGAAAGGCGCTGGTTTTAGTGTCGCGTCGAGCGTAAATGCCGTAAATATTAAGTATTTTTTTGTTTATTTAATAACAATTAAACCACATCGAATCAGAACGTGAAAAGAAACAGGGCTCTATTCCTAGTCATAATAATTCGTAAACGAAAAAAAAGACTCGATTAGTGAAGTATTTTGGTCGTTATCGTGTTAACATACATTACCAACAACTCACGGACGTCCAAGCCAGATTTTTTTTAAACAGTTTTTTAACTAGTTATAACAAAAATGGCATCAAAAATATCATGAGTGTTAAAAATAGTGTTTGTTCTTTATATGTGTATGTAGATATTATTTTACAAGTGCAATATATGATAAATAGAGACATTTTAAGTTTGAAAAATCAGTTGTGCTGTGTAAACCGGGAGTAGAACACAATAGCTTTGAATTAAGATACTAAATTCTGGAAACTATTTCAGAAGCATTACTCAAGTAATCCGTGTAAGTAGTCCGTGTGGTGACGGATTAAGAATACAAGTGTCACCACCCCATTCTTTCCCGCGGGTGTCGTACAAGGCGACTAAGGGAAGTAAGCAATTATCACCCATTGCATTACTGGTGGTAGGGCTGGGTTCCAAGTGAGAGTACTCATTTGCTATCAGGCCCAAACGGGTCGGTACCACCATCTCCTGTGTGACCAGTCATGAAGCACTTCGGTGTGTTTTAGCTGTAGCAGAAGATAGCCGTTTATTCTTTCATTTCATATCTTAGAAATGAAATGGTGCGCAGCGGCTTGACAATACTCTCGGTATAGCTGAGTCCATGAGCGACGGTTACCGCTTACAATCAGGTGGGCCGTGATTCATCTGACATCACTAGCAATAAAAAAAATCAAAATGGTGGCGATCACTTATCCTAAGAATTCTTAAGCTTTTGTCAGTGTATTTTGATCTGTATTTTAGCACTTGACATGCTCAGCTACTTTAAAAAGCAAATAGGTCCATCTTTTTTCCCCATCCGTACCTACTTGTTAAGAGGAGCTGCACCGCATTGTTATTCATTTCGGTGGTCCTTGCGGAAGTTTACTCCATCAAGCACTCTCGTCCCCACGTACTTAAGACATTACCATTCTACCCAGGGGGGTTAGGCAGACTGTCATATCTCACATGTCGATCGTATCGTCTCGCTTGTACGATCACCGTGATTGGCCACTGGATTATTGTGAGATCACGCGTCGGTTTCTCAACCAATCACAGTGATCTCGATACGGTCGACACGTGAAATATGACATTCTGCCTCAGGGGGCAGAACGGGCATGAGTCTGCGTGTGCTGCGTCGCATCTTGGCTGCCATCACAATACTAGCAACATGGATTCACCTCCCTCGTGGCAATCGTGTTCAGATATTTGTCAAAGCACAGGGGAAAATTGGCTCAGTCTGCACTCTGACCTAACATGATATGTTCTTATTAAATTTCTAGTCAATAAAGTTATAATCATAGATCTTTTAAAATTATTCCGGTTATCATAATGTCAAACTATTGCTATCTCGACACTGCATACGCTGATAGCTTGTCTAGAATATTCTTTGTCTAAGGATTAATATGTGTATTTCATATATTTATTGTACTGTGTGGGATAAGAATCCACACTAGTCTGTTGAGATCAAATACTGAAAACGCTATACCATCTATGCAATTTATTTTAAGCTTAGAATAATAAAAAAGTGGTACACGTATCTATGGAATCACGACAGTATAAATCACAATAAAGCCACTATTTTCTGTAAAATAGCAACCATTACTCTTAAAAGACAATTAAGAGCGCAGGCTATCCCACGTAGGCTAAAGTAAATGACTGCTTCTTATTTGATATATAAACAGAATGATGGAACCAACCCGCCAATGTTAGCATAAAACAAAAAAGAAATGTTCTTAATACAAAATTCTATATTCAACTTGTTATTTTTTAACGGCATTATAATCGTTTTTACCCCACATGAACATCGCAGTACATTTTTTGCGTATCACGCATTTGTGTGTATCAACGTCGCTTCTTTTCTGCCTACAGCAATTTAATCAGTAAAAATACATATTTCTAAAAATACGTTTTCGTTTCTGCTTCCATTCAGTCGTTATCAGGTTTCAGTTTGTTGAATCGATTACAGATCTATATACTGTTATAAAGCTAATTAATTGAGTTAGGCGACACTTGGCGGAAGTCCATTGTTACTATTATAGAATGGATATTTTAGGAGGAGAGCCCACCACTCACTCACGGATTGTCAATCCCGGTTATCTTTGGACAGAATAACCTAAGATTGCCAATCCGCACTCTCACAGATAGAGAAGAATGTGATAATAGCAAGTAGCATGCACGATAATGACAAAAAACTCACCAACGCGACACAACCATGCGATACGGTAGAACTCTCAGAATCACAATATTGCAATATTCCGCAAAAATCCGAACATAAATTCGACACGTGTTTTGCCTCTAAACGAGGCATTCTCAAGAACGCTTGGCAATAAAATGAGTGAAGCTTACTCGTGTACCATGCTTTTATACCCCTTCCACTACACAACAGTTATCACGTATCGCTCGAACGATATGAAAACAAGTTTAGTAGTGGGGAACTACAGCTGGTTTGTTCATTCAACAACATGTTACTATTGACTTTAATTATTTCAAATTGTTCTAGAACGGACAGTCTAATATCTGCCAACAAACTGCTATGCAGTTTGGCAGAAGTACATTAATGTGTAAACTTATTATCTTTGTTTTGAATAAATACATTTTTGATTTTTATTTTGATTTTTTTTATCACAAATATGCAAGGGCTCGAATGTTATTATCTAATGAATGGTTACAATATAATAAATGTTTTGCAAAATGTGACTTTTCAGCGTAATTATGCCTATACGCAGCTATATGTTCTTTATAACGAGTTTCAAAATTACGGCCTGTTTGTCCTATATAAACATTATTACATATTTGACATTGCAATTTATATACACCAGACTTTTTACATTTATCAATACTATCTTTTTCTCCTCTATCTGTGAAAAAAAAAACGGGATTGACAATCCGTGGGTGAGTGGTGGACTCTCCTCCAAAAATATCCATTGTATAATAAAATTCATTCTATAATAAAGCTGTAATACAGTTACTCGTATGTCAGTCTATTTAAAATATTTAGAAAAAATACTGTATGTAGATTCCATTATCAGCTGTAACAGAGCTGTGTCTGTGTATTGAAGATATTTGAGAACAAATGTCTGTATGGCTAAGTGGGTGAAGATAAAAACTAAAATCTAGCATTTGTCTGCGGCGGAGCAGTGGGCAAAGGCTAGTGTATAATAAAATAGCATTAAGATGCTTATTATTAACAAAGTAAAGAAGAAATTGACAATGGTAGCCCAGTGGTAAAACTAAGGACTCCAAAGAAAAAGAAAAAATATCGTAATATTATTAAAGGTTAGATAATAAAATCTCTAAATTGTATAATTTTGATAAAGCAACTATTTCAATACTTTTTATAACTACCTTTGTATAAGAGCAATTATAGAAGGTAAACGGGGATAATTAACTTCGACATTTTATCGGGCTGCTAAACATGCTGGCGTTATTAGGAAAATGTGGTTTCTTGGATGTTGTCTGGGGAGAGAAAAGCAGGGCAGTTATAAAAGGATTCGTGTTAGAGCTGCTGCAGATGAAGAAGATGGCGCAGAACCTAATCTAAAGATGGGAAGTAGGAGGAGTACTGATGTCACGAAGTAATGCTAACACGGTCACGTAATATCAGTTGCTATAGAAAGGTGGTTTTTAGAGGGTAAAAATCCCACACTACCAACACATTCAATGAGAGTCTTATTGAAGATTTCCAACTTATTTAAAAAAATATGCTGACGTTTAAACTTAGTGTCATTTTAATTTTGTTTGGGAGATGTGATGATATGTAAACCTTCAATGTATATATATTATATACTAACACTTCACTTTATGTCATGAACTTTGTTACTCAGACTATCTGTTTGTTTGTTGTCCTTTTCAGATGTAAGCCGCTGAACAAAATTTCTCAACAGTTACAAGACAGGAATCGAACCTCAGACAGGCGGTCGGTATCTTAACTACTCCGCTATTATGTGCAGCCTAATTATTTAATTTTGTATTTGTCTTAGAATTTTATGTTTCAATGATAGACATCAGGTTGCAATGATTTTGCAAAATTGTACATCAAAGGAGTAAAATAGTGGTTGAATTTAGAAAGTAAAATTTTTAAGTTGATGAATTTGCGGGAACTGCTAGTTCACGATATAATTAGAATCCAACATAACTTAACCGGAAATAATCGGAACAATGGACTAAATTGCTGGAAATTGTATTAATTGTATTGCCACAACATTCAATTACGAGTAAAAGCCTCTATAATTACATTAAAACATATAACTGACTAAAACAGAGCGAGAAGTATTATGTGGTAGGAAAACTTTGCATTTGTGTAATTGTAGTATTCGAATTATCATATTGTATCAAATAGCTGCCTTTGACATGGCATTATGAATTGGAAAATATTGCTTATGAATTTGTGTGTCGTGTGTGCGGAGTCGCCAATCCAGGCACAGAGATCCGTCCTTGTAATCTTTTCTGCGTACTGCGAAGTCGTCGTGCGTGTGGTAACGGACTAAGAATACAAGTGTCACCACCCCATTCTTTCCCAAGAGGGTCGTACGGGGCTACTAAGGGAAGTAAGCAATTATCACCCATTGCATTACTAGTGGTAGGGCTGGGTACCAAGTGGGAGTATTCACTTGCTATCGGGCCCTAACTTGTTGATACCATCATTTCCCGTGTGACTGCCATGAAACACTTCAGTTTGTTTTAGTGGTAGCAGGAGATAGCTGTTTATGCTTTCATTTCATATCTGTGAAGTGAAATGGTGAGCAGCGGCTTAACAATCGGTATAGTTGACTCCATGAGCGACGTTTACCATTTACCATCAGGTGAGCCGTGGCTCGTCTACCACAATACACAATTAAAAACAAAAAAGTCTCAAGGTAAGAAACACAAACAAGCGATTGCCAACCGCAGGCAACATCTAATTTATTGGTTACATTTCAGGTTCTTGATAATAGTAGCAAGATAATGCGTAAATCAGTTCTTAAGCTAATGCAATGCTATCTCAAACAAAAGAACCCAATTAGGTAAAATACATTTTGTTCTTTTTGCGTGCCGTATGAAAATATATACAAAGAGCCAAAAATCTAAAACAGCTTTTTGTATTCAGAAACGTCTAAATACTTGATATTATTCTTAAAAAAGTCTATAAATTTTATATAATACAGTATTTTTTTCTGATATATCTTAAAGTATAAAACTAGCTTAGTTACAACTTTATAATAGTAGATATATAGATAGATAATTATTTGTGATATTTTATATCTTACCCCCTAACTGGTATTGAAAGAAACAATATGAATTAAATTGTAAATTCTAGTTACATTGCAAAACCTCTAGTTGCCTATATAAGTGCACGGTTCAACTTTAGTCAGTTGCAACTGCCACCAAATGAATAGCATATTTAATTATTGTTAAAAACTCCGTTCACTCCCTTTTTGATATTTATATTTTATGAGTCAATTTTAATTGAATTAAAAGCACATTATTTATGCAAGATGGCAGAACAATTTTTTAAAACTGCGGATGTTATTTTTTTTGGATCTTTGACTCAACTGGTAAATTGATGGACATGAGAAATTAATTTCATTTCCTTTGAACGTGTTTTTGTTTTGACCATTAGAGAGAGAGGGTTTTTTTTTATTTTTTCTCAGAATGACAAGCCCGTTAGTTTGTGATATCTTCTTATGTGTATGTAGCGTAACATCATCATCTTCCTACTCTTTTACAAAAATTTGCTGGAGTCGGCTTCCGTTAGTTCGGTTTTTAGCTGGTCTACCAATAGTAACATAGAACAGTAACTTGCCAGTAGTAATATGATCTCCACGATACAACTAAGGGAACAACTAGCGCATTTAGACCGGAATTAGATTTTTTATTCAGGACATTTTCTACTGCCAACATGTTATTTGACAGCCGGAACCTCCTCTTTAACATGCCTTCCGAAGCGTGGAGGTCAGGGTTACAAATACGTGTTACTATTTGTACTAATTAGGTTTTCTTGCAGTAATTCTTTTTATTTTCATTAGTCAATGGCTTTGGTGTCTCTTGGATTTTATGAGGGCTTGAGAGGAAGTAACTCACTACATTATTACTTATCTGCCTTCCACTTGTTTCAAGAAACAAAAATGTTTCTTAAAGAAATGACTAAATGTGTTTACGTAAAGTAAAATATGTTACTAATTAACCAATCAGGTACCTACATTAAGATAATCGCTTATCAAAAGTAAAAGCAATCAAAAACGTAATTAGAAGGTATATTACAGAATATAAAGATCGCAAGTACAAGCGTATAAAGACAAAATGTTGCCTTGTTCATGAGAATACGAGAAATAACTGCGAGAAATTACCTTACGCCTACATGCGAAACGTAACGGATTATTTTTATCATCTCGTGGCGTATTTCCTAATCGCATCTAAGAAGCACTTAACGAATGTTCGTGTTTTCGTGAGCTCCTTATTATCTAAATGCTTAAGGTACGTAAGCATTCAATGTAATTATTTTGGAGTGTTTTTGGCAGGAGACATTTATGTTTTAAACACAAAGTGGAAAATGTGAAATCGAAAATAACAGTCACGAGCAGGATTCGAACCTGCATCTCCTGGATACCGTCCAGATGCTTTGCGAATTCAGCCATCGCGACCCTTGCTCCTGGCTGTTAATCTCGATAATACTTAACGTCTTTGGGTGACGCCTGCACCATCTGTCGGAAGTATTTTCGATTAACAGTCAGGAGCAAGGGTCACGATGGCTGAATTGGCAAAGCATCTGGATGGTATCCAGGAGATGCAGGTTCGAATCCTGCTCGTGACTGTTATTTTCGATTTCACATTTTCCACTCATTTCCTCCTCAAAATAAGAAAATTCAAAAGGCCTGAAACACTTCAATAATCAATAATTATGATAAGTAGATAAAATTCCAATTTTACGTTCCTACCGTATTATAAAACCAATTCTCTCATACAAAAATGTGCCCATCGTTTTCCCCATATGATATGTGAATATGCAAAAAAGCTAAAGCGCATCATTATTTATTTATACTTAGAACTGTATTTACATGTTTCTATGTACCTACAAAGAACAAAGACTCCTCTCCATCCCTTAAAATTTAATATATTTATAATAAAATTCTTCCTTAACGGATGCTTACATTATTAAGTAAATATCAACATACATTCCTCTCAGCTCTGTAGTCTTGGTTGGTTAATTTGAATTTGAGTTGATCGTTAGTCAGGACAAGCAATTTTATGTATTATAGATATGACAATATATAAATTACTCTTCTTCACTGTTCAATTTATTTTTGTAATGTGAAATCACCGATAGAAAATCCATCTTGATAATACTCAGCTATCTATAGAACAATTATGCTAGCACCTTACCACGAGTCATTTATTCGCTAATATATTTATCTTAATGTTTGTAGCGTGTTGTACGATAATAAACAATTTTTCTTCCACTTGTTCAGTATTTTGGTGGGTTGAACAAGTAAATTACTGAAAAAACGGTACTGCGTGGAATAAAAACTATCGCATACTAACAATAAAATTAAAGACCAATTAGTTTTTTTTTTGAACATTTGTTTCGTGTTGTGACGGACTAGGAATATAGTGTCATCTGTGTCTTACGAGGCGACTAAATGAAACAATTATCACCCATTGCATCGGTATCGAGTACTACATCTCACTAGTAAGACCAAGTGGGAGTCTTCACTTGTTATCGGGCTCGAGCAGGTCGGTGACATCGTCTCCCGTGTGACCGACCTTAAAGCACTTTAGTGTGTTTTGGTAGTAGTGGGAGATAACCGTCAATTTTTTAATCCGTGTAATGAAATGGTGAGTTACGGCTTGGCAGTATAGAGTCCACGAGCGGCGATTACCTATTATTAGTAATCAAATTCTTTAACAAATTCAACATCATATAATAACTACATCAATGTTTTACTTGATTCCACGTCTGCCACGTTTCGCGATCTTTTAATATGTAAATGAGTCTTCAATTGGCCTCGACGTAACGTGACATCAACAAACTGTAATGAAATTCCGTTTGATTGACGTTATTTGCTTAGTGGTATAAAATAGCGTAAAAGCTTTGCTAATAAATTATAGAGAATACCTGAGGTGCTACTGCATTAGTTAACTCAATAATCATCGGACTAATAAAAGCAAAAAGCGAAAAAAAAACACAATGCCATCTGATGATATGTTATACCAAAAATAGGGATTAATAAAATATTTAGTGATGTTTAAATATTAATGTATATCAATTTTCAAGATGGCCAGCTGCACGAAAAAATCAAGAAAAAACTAAAACAATGAATAATGCGGATTATTTCGAAGTAAAAGATCAAAGACAACCTTTTGGCTAATCTAAGTTGCCGGTTGAAAATCCAAGTAAATTTTCCTGATATTTCAAATTCAAGGCAACTATATAACTTTTTGTATATTTTTTTTAATGACTGTTTTAAGTCATTTTGTGGATCACAGAAAGAACTGCCCTGTATGTGAATCGAACATTTGCTATCTTAACCTCTCCGTCATCTATTACTATCAAGGCCCTAGTACGCAAATACTATACGGATTTATAGTAGGTTAAATTAATAGCTATTAAGCCGGCTGTACACACTCGTCACAGGCCGAGGGCGAGTGTGTACATGGTAGCCTCGTCTCGTCTCGCGGCTCTCGCTATGTCTCGGAAGCTTGTCGGTTTTTTGTGCACGAGTCAAAGGGTCTCGGTGAGTCTCGCGTTGAAAACAAGAGCGCGCCTGTACATACTCGTTTGCTTAGTTGCCCGCAGACCCTGTCAGCTTCGTTCTACAAACTGTTTATAGGTGGGTTTCGTATTAGTAAGAGACAATGCTATTAAAAAGGGACAATAATATCAATGTAAAAGATACATCCGCTGTCGGCACCGGAACGCGGCAACAGTCATTACCATAAATATATGGCCCTAGATGTCGCTAGTGGGAATTTTAAATGCCGCTATCGTTGTTCGCAGTTAGCTGTTTATAAGATACAACCATATTAATGCGATTTTACACTTGGAAACTAGCGACGTCGATTGCTTCGAGTTACGCCGTCTTACAGAGATGCGCAAACTAAATCACCAATGAGATCAGGGAATTATAAATCTTTTTCTTCGAAAGATTTAAATCACTCTTTTAAATCTTTAACTCTTTTAAATCTTTGGTTACGAATGACGTTATTCATTCAGTTGATCATAAGTGATGCAAATATCTATTGATTCATGTAGTTATTCTCTCATTCCCTCAAGTCGCAACTAGTTTTGAGCTTTTTACTAAAACGAAAGAGAGTCTAAGTTTCTGTGTATCGTCATTGTATTTCAAGAGTGCGTTTGTGCGTGCCTACAACTTATGTTATCTCTTTTCAATTCACAATATCCTTTATCTATTGTCTCATTCTAAATCTACGTTCATCATTCCATCTATTCAATCCTAACGTAGTGAGCTAGTGAGTTAGAGATGTATTTTCGAAACCAAAGATTTAAAGATTGATTACGCATTTTGAAAGGATTATACATCTTTTGTATCAATCACTCCTGAGTTACACATCTCTACCGTCTTATTTTGGATAAATATGAAATATTTAAACAAAGTATATTATACTTTCTAATATTTACGCGAATGTTACACATTTTGAAATAAAACTACGTTTACGGAATCTATCGCGTTTACTTGATTTTTAAACTATCCCGTCGTTTCGAATACTTTACAGCATTCATGATCACGGGTTGACTTAGAGATAAACGTCCAAGGCTAATATGTTATTTCAACAGTTTCATCTACCCACAGTATATGATTTTACAAAATTTTTGGTTTATTTCTTTTAACCCACCTATTATTCGTTTAGAAACACAGTGAAATTATCTACTTCAAATTTTTTTATGCTTACAATGTATGAGACTTTAAGTTAGTATATTAAAATGAGTATAATACTCCTCTTTAAACTATAAAATTTTGTTTTATTTAGTGCTCAAAAATTCTACCACAAACTACCAATTACTACCAGTAAGAAGACAATCTTGGTTATTAGTTTATATTATTAAATATATTGATTTTGCCAAAAGCTAAGACTAAAAAGCTACCACCGGATCGGAACGCGGCCTGACTGAGAAAGATCCGGCCAGAAAACTCAGTAGGCAACAACTGTTCTGGATCATTAAATTTTGTACGGAATTAACTTAGAGCTGAATTAAGTTTAAAATTTTTAAAAGGCAAGAAACTAATCACTACTGTGGGTTTTATCTACACAATAAGCGCTAACTGTGTCTTGCAATCGTGTGGTGTGCCTTCTTGTGTTCTGTTTGGTGAGGCCTATCACAGGATTCCAGCTTGATGGTAAGACCCAGCCGTCTTCTCTATTGAAATTGGGATGTTTCTTAATTTCAATAGCCTCACGTATAATTCTAGGGCGATATCGATGTTCTTTTGCAAAGATTTGAGGTTTGTTAAACCTCATATTATGGCGGGCGTGGTCCTGTGTGTGCTCACAAATTACAGACTTTGTATAGCGACGATGCTTCACATCAGCTATGTGTTCTTTGATCCGAGTTATTATGGATCTCTTTGTTTGCCCAATGTAGGAGAGACCACAATCACAATCCAGCTTGTATACTCTTGCATCCTGTAAGGGTATATGGCACTTGACTGATGGTAAAAATTGACTAATTCTTTTGCTTGGCTTATAGTAGGTTTAGCTTTATTGAGAATGTAGCCAATCTTGTCAGTGATTCCTTTAACATAGGGCAGGACTGCAGGGAGGCGCTCAACTGTACTGTTGTGTGTACGATGTAGTCTAACGCTTTTTATAAGCCTACCAATGGCAAGCACTATTATGAAATCCTAAGAATGTCAATCACAAGGATAAGCAACTATTACACGACGCTTGGTTGCGGATAAGCAACGAATTTGATATCACCATTTAATTTTTTCATAGTTTTTTATCAACTTCCCAATAGTGATTATCATATCAAGCACGTATATAAAGCTTTGAAAACCCGCAATAAATATCATGTGACCACAACAACCTATACTAAGTATTTTTGCAGTTTGACCACAGATTCTTTGTTATGCAAATCAATTATTGCCAAGAATAAAATCATCATCTTCCTAACCAAGAAGGCCCAACCTTCTCGGCATCTCCTTATCGGCATCCAATCTGTTTGGTTTTAACTGAACCACCAATATTTACACCAAGCGACTACCTACCTATAGAACAAGACTGGAGTCAGATTTTTGATTCAGGACAGATAACCTTTAACAATTGCCAGGATGTTATTTAACGTGCCTTCCAAAGCAAGGAGTTGTCATCCATCCGGTCGTTCACACATTTAGGCTAGGACTTCCTCTCAAAGATCAAAACTGCAAAACAATAATAATGTAAGTAATTATCAGTAATTATCTTAATCATCACAATTAACTATTTTTCGTAATGGATGTCATCATAGGTCTATCGAAATGAGACAACTGAATATACGAAAACGTCACGTTAATTATAGGCAAAATTAGCTATTGGATAGTTTTACCTGTCCGAAAACATCATCTGCCTTTAATAAACGTTGCATAACCTCTGAATAGTTCTTCAGTGTTTTGTCTTTGTCACTAATATGACTGTTTGACGTTGAAAGAACGGAACAATACACTGAATAACTATTCGGAGCTTAAACAATGTTTATTAGTAAGGGGCATTGATCTCTTTTTTATACATCAAAGGTAAGGCATATATGTAGTACATTGCACACGTGAAGTAGCACTTAGTAGCGGGCATTAATATACATTCAATGAAGTCTTATAAACGTACCTGTTATAGATGAGTAAATTATATAGAAACTATAGAAATAGGGTTCCCTTTATTGTAATCTAGTATGATTAAATTTCCAATGAAGATAAATGAAAAAAATAAAATGTTAATTTCTTTGTAACTTCACGACTTTCAAATGTTTGATAAATTAAAATTTAATACTTAGGAATATTATAAATGTGTTCACGCTGTAAATGCTGAACTAATTATCATATAATTTTATTATATTAGCATACATATGCTAAAGTAGCCTATAATCTCTTATCTATCCTTTTCTGTGCTCCAGTCAGGACTTAATCATATTAGATTACATACTGAATTTAATCATACTAGATTACATTAAAGGGGACCCTATTTTTATGAATTCGATATCATTTACTTATCTATAATAGGTATGTTTATAAGACTTCATTGAATGTACATTAATGCCAGCTATTAAGTCCTACTTCACGTGTGCAAAGTACTACATATATACACGCGCGTTTTCAGACAGGTAAAACTATCCAATAGGTAATTTTGCCTATAATAAACGTGACGTTTTCGTATATTCAGTTGTCTCATTTCGATCGATCTATGATGACATCCATTAAGACATGTAGTTAATTGTTTTGATTAAGTACTACATCATTATTGTATTGCAATTTAGATCTTTGACCTCTCAAAGATCCTCCTCAGGCCCTAGCCTAAATGTGCACTTACAGTTTGAACGACCGGATGGGTGACAAAACTCCTTGCTTCGGAAGGTACTTTAGATAACAACGTTGCAATTGTTAGAAGCCATCTGTCCTGAATAAGAAATCTGAGTCCAGTCTTGTTCTACAGCTAGGTAGCCGCTCGGTGTAAATATTGGTGGTTCAGTTAAAACCAAACAGATAGGATGCCAACCTTCTTGGTTAGGAAGATGATGGTTTTATTCTTTGCAATATTTGATTTGCATCACAGAGAAGCTTTGGTCAAACTGCGAACATACTTAGTATAGGTACTTATATGTTTGTTTTGTGGTCACAAGATATTTATTGCGGGATTTCATAACTTTATATGGGCACATGCTTGATATGTTAATCACTAAGTATTTGGAATTTGATAAAAAACTAGACGTCACGGGACGTCTATCAGATGTGAAAACATCGACATTATTTTGTAGAAATAAAATGATCATAACTTGACAATGTACGTTACTGTGATCACCTTCTAGCTCCATCGTCAGACCCTGGATACCGTCTAGAGACAAAGTACTCGTCAAGACAAATTATACGAGCCCAAACTCGATGGAGTTATGTCATTTTATAGCGAAGTTCCTACAGCCCCTTTCTAACTCCATCATCAGACCCTGGATACCATCTAAAGACAAAGTACTCGTCGAGATGAATCTAACGATTCCAAACTCAATGGGGTTGCGTCATTTCATTACAGAGTCACTGTGACCACCTTCCACCTCCATCGTCAAACCCTGGATCCCATCTAGAGACAAAGTACTCGTCAAGACAAATCATACGGGCCCAAACTCGATGGAGTTATGTCGTTTTATAACGGAGTTCCTATGGCCACCTTCTAGCTCCATCATCAGACCTTGGATACCATCTAAAGACAAAGTACTCATCGAGATGAATCAAACGTGTCCAAACTCGATCGGGTTGCATTGTTTCATCATAGAGTTACTGTGGCCACCTTCCAGCTTCATCATCAACCCCTGCATACCACCTAGGGGCAAAGTACTCGTCAAGACGAATCATACGAGCCCAAACTCAATGGGGTTGCGCCGTTTCATTATAGAGTTCCTATGTCCACCTTCTAGTTTCATAATCAGATCAGCTTCACGTCATCATAATATTGCATTGTCACGTGATATACACATGCGTATAAAATTTCAGCTCAACCGGAAACCGGGAATTGTGTCAAATCTAACTTGCAAGATTTGAATGGGACAAGTAAAATAAAAGCGTCGCCACACTAACAGCCGATTTTACCCTCCCTCCGCATTAGATGTTTCACATCAAAACTGTGATGCTTGTTAAATATTGTAATGTTATTGTAGGATAACCTCGCTTCGACACATGAACAGTTTAACTTTAATAGGTATCAATAACATTTTAGATCTATTTCTTTTAGCAATTGACATGCTCCGCTACTTTTTAAAGTACAAATTATTTGTGAATAAAGAAAAAGAGATTTTTAGTAAGGGCGGGAATCGAACCACGCATCTTTTCCAATCCGGGGAAGTGCTCTAAGCCACTGAGCGATTCTTAATCACACAAACTCGCGCCATCAAATAGTATGAATTTTAATTGCAAAATTAAACTTACTGTATTGGATGCATGTAATGCTTGCCGGTAGATAGCGTTAGTCGTAAGACAAATGTGATTAAGAATTTGGGATGATCGAAAGGTCAGTAAGGTAGCTCAGTGGCTTAGAGCACTTCCCCGGATTGGAAAAGATGCGTGGTTCGATTCCCGCCCCCACTAAAAATCTCTTTTTCTTTATTCACAATTAATTTGTACTTTAAAAGGTATCAATAAAATTGATGACGGCGAAGTGGTTAAGATAGCTCCTACGTCGAATGTTGGGGGCTCTATTGCTATACTGGACAGTTCTTTGTGTGATCCACAAATGCATACTTTGAGTGTACTTATTTATATCGTTATGCTCGACGCGTCCCTCACGATTTAATAATTATTCTCGAGTGAGGGTTCATTAATGAAAATTGTATTAACAAAAAGTAAAAAAGTTGCCTTGAATTGCAAACATCTGGAATTGATGATTTGAAAAGGTTGTGCGCTAGGTCCTTTTCTTCGTTTTTATTAGTTCTAGCTATAAATTATTGTAGAGTTAACTAATGCAATAACACCTTAGGTAAGCTCTATAATAAAATTGCGGAGCTTTTACGCTATTTTTTTATAGCACTAAGCAAAGAACGTCAATCAAACGGAATTTCATTAGATTTTGTTGACGTCACGTCGCGTCGAAGCCAATTGAAGACTCATTTACACATTAAAACGTCGCGAAATGTGGCAGACGTGGAAACAAGTAAAGCATTGGTGTAGTTATTATATGATGTTGAATTTGTAAAAAAAAAACATATTACTGCTTCTTACTAATAATCAGTAATCGCCACTCATGGACTCTATACTGACAAGCCATTGTTCACTATTTCACGTCGTGGATGGGAAAATTGACAGTTATGTCCCACTACAACCAAAACACACTAAGGTGCTTTAAGGTCGGCCACACGGTAGACGGTATCACCGACCTGCTCAGGATAACAAGTGAAAATTCCGACTTGGTACCCGATCCTACCAGTAAGAGGGTAATGTTGTTTCACTTAGTCACTCATAATACACGGGTGACACTAGTATTCCTAGTCCGTCACCACACGAACCTGATGTTCAAAATAAAAACTCATTGGTCTTTAATTTTATTGGGTATATACTACAGTTTTCTTTTTTTTAGGCCGTGTGGGGCCGGCTTTAGAATTGTCCTACCCCTCTCCACCCATGGGAGTCGTAAGAGCCGACTGAGGGAATATTGAGGGAGTGAGCAGCAGCACTTACTCGAGGGAGGTTAACAACATCAACTGCGATCGCCAACCCGCCTGCCAAGCGTGGCGATTACGGCACTATCTCCCATATGAGCGAAACACATATTGTGGCGTTCTCTTGGGGACGCTTATGTCCAGTAGTGGACGTCGAAAGGCTGATGGATGGATATACGACAGTTTTCTACTCGATAGCATAGGCTGAATACTGTTTGCGAAATCTATAATATTAGTATTTTACTACTTAACCCTTACTAAAATACTCCATCACTCGCAAGAGATCTCTCATCAGTTTTTATCCACGTGGTACCTTTTTTCAGTAATTTGCGTGTTCAACCCAACAAAATACAGATTAAGTGGAAAAAAGTGGTTTGTTATCGTACATCACGCTTAAGATAAATAAATTAGCGAATAAATGACTCGTGGTAAGGTGCTAGCCTAGTTGTAGTCGACTTTTTATCGCGTATAAATTAATATATCTCGTGGGCTAAATTTTTAAACATAATATAGCATCACTCCTGTATTCCCCGAAGGGGTAGGCAGAGGTGTATTACACACCCACGACTCACCAGCTATGTTTAAGTTCCACGTAATAGGGGGCGAGCTTATGGACGTCTACCGGGCACATTTCCAAACTCCGGACTGAGAAATTTTCTTTTTAGGAAAAAGCTCAATAACATTGCCCGACCCGGGGATTGCACCCGAGACCTCATGATTAGCAGTCGCATACATTACTGCTACACAACCGAGGCAGCTAAATTTTTACTTACAGATAATTAGTGTACCGTGAGTACTCTGTGGTATGTATCGTAACTTTAATAATAGGCTAACAGAAAAAAATCACAAAAATTAAAATCTACGATAACAGACAGTGAAAAATATTTACTGTCTTCTCTCAAAAGTACAATGTACTATACAGGGGGGTTAGGCAGAATGTCATATTTCACGTGTCGACCGTTTCGAGATCACTGTGATTGGTTGAGAAACCGACGCGTGATGTCACAATAATCCGTTGGCCAATCACGGTGATCTCTCAACCAATCACAGAGATCTCGATACGATCGACATGTGAGATATGACATTCTGCCTAACCCCCCAGGCTATATGAATATAAGCGTTTCTTTGTTTTCTGCTTTTATTGATGTTTATTCAGTTTATTGAGTAGGCTGTAGCTTAATTATGCACTTGCTCAACCTATTAGCAATATATAGCTACCTTCACTTGGCCCGCATTAAATGAGTGATTTTAAGTCACACCTATTTGTACACAATTTATTGTTACAATTTGTTGTTAAGTTCGGTTCAGTTCAATCAGGGGGTCGGTTCTGAATATTTTCGAAGGCACGTTAAAGAGGTCTGTCACACCCTGGTGGTGATTGCAAGATGTATGAATCCTAAATGAAAAAGTAGTGATTCTGATGTTTTTTTTTATTGCCTGTAGTGGGAGACGAGCCACGGCCCATCCAATGGTAAATGGTAACCGTCACTCATGGACTCAACTATACCGAGTATTGTCAAGCCGCTGCTCACCATTTAATTTCACAGACATGAAATGAAAGAATTAACGCCTATCTCCAGCTACAACCAAAACACACTGATGTGCTTCATGGCTAGTCACACGGGAGATGGTGGTACCAACCCGCTCGGGCCCGATAGTAAGTGAGTACTTCTACTACTTTGTCTGTGTGGTGACGGACTAAGAATACAAGTGTCACCCTCCCATTCTTTCCCATGGGTGTCGTATGAGGCGACTAAGGGAAGTAAGCAATTATCATCCATTGCATGACTGGTGGTAGGGCTGGGTACCAAGTGGGAGTACTCACTTGGTATCGGGCCCGAAGAGTTGGTACCACCATCTCCCGTGTGACCGGCCAGGAAGCACATCATTGCGTTTTGGCTGTAACAGGAGATAGCCGTTTATATTTTATTTCATATCTGTGAAATGAATTGGTGAGCAGCGGCTTGACAATACTCTCGGTATAGTCAAGTCCATGGGCGGCGTGTGGCTGACGAGTCACAACATGCAAAAAAAAAAAACTTGTTGCCCAACACTACGACCATTAATGCAATGGGTGATACTTAAACCACGCAGGAATATAAGTAGATTCTTATTCAAAGGACATTTTAATATAGTCGAGTTGTAATTCAAAGTTGGGGCGGAATTTATATTAGTCCAGACAAGATCCGTTGTTGAATAAAAGAATCTACAAGTTATATAATTACACTACTGATTCCTATTGTTTTTAACATGAAAGGGAAAAGAACGATTACGATCTTTGTTAAAGTCACACAAAAGAATAAACCGACAGAATGAAGGATAATCTGATCTTACATTCGTGAAAGAATAATGGTAGTTAGGTACTCCTTGGAAAGCTTCATCAATTTCTTTCTTTCTTCTTTAATTTAATGTGGTAAAAGAGACAAACGTAGTTTTTGGATTTGTAACTATGATAATGTATACGGGAATAATAAGCAAGCGATGTATGCAAGAATAGAGCCTTTCGGCACTCTGTTCTCTCTGCGTACCCCGCAAGAGAGATGGCGCGATGATAAGTATGTAAGTATAATGTAATCGACAATGTACGTGGACTTTTACCTGAAGATAACTTTTAAGAGTTCCGTTTTAACTTTTACGGCCAATCGTTGTATTTTATTCCGTAAGTGTTAACCTAATATTTGACTATATTTATTTAATAACTAGCCTAAGCCCGCGGCTCCGCCGCAGCCAAAAGCTAATTTTTAGGTTATATCTTAGGTTCCCGATATAGTAGCGGGATAAAATATATACCAGTTGTTAAGTCTACTCAAGAGCTACCGAAACAAAAAAGTTGGATCAAAATCAGTTCAGTAGTTTTTTCGTGATAGGCGAACAAACAAACAGACAAAACACACTAAAGAAAAATTGTGATGTGTTTAGACACGCCTATATAGCTTATTACAGTCATTTTTTCTCAAGTATCTTAAATGTACAGACACAGCTAGCTCTGTTACAGCTTTATAATAGTATAGATAGACAAATGTAGTGACATTTGTTCTTAAATAAATAAACAATCTCAACCAATAAGAATTAATGCAGTTCATGAATGTGTATAAATTACTTGCGCCTATAAGTTCCTGGCCTATTGATTCAAAACCTGCTGGCTCGACGTACTTTGTATTCAAATATACATCGCGATTATTACTCGCTATATAATGTATACTAGGTGTTCTAAACTCTACCATTCACATTAGTCTATTCAGACGGACCTGTAATAATAGTATTTAAGTCATGCCCCCGCTGATGAATAATATTTACTATTGGTAGAGCCTGAGTTTCGTATGGTGAGTGAGAGCGCCGGAGGCCCAAACCCCAATCCTCTCCTTATTATTCTTCCTATCCTCTCCTTAGTATCTTACCTATCCTCTTCTTATTATTCGTCCTATCCACCTCCTATCCCTTTCCTTGGAAATGCCTCTGGTGTTGCTAGCGTCTATAGGCTACGGTAATCGCCTACCATCAAGGTGGGCCGTATGCTGGTTTGCCTCCCATGTAGTATAAAAAAAAAAAAGAAAAAAATCTTGGGAGAGGCCTAAACGTTCACCCTTGTCCTATTAAACTTTATTGATGTCTCCGGTGACTTTCGTGTAGACTTTCGTAATCTCTCCTCAGGGATAAATCCTTTCCATTTTACTATTTCTACTTCATCAAAATATACGGGTGCAAATATCATAATATTACCTATACTAGCGATCCGCTCTAACTTCGCATGAATTTCCTATTTAAAACATCATACTTTACTTATAAATAATAATAAGTAGGATTTTATTTCCTTAAACCTAAAAAAAATGCTAAACGTCAGTGGAAATTATTTCAGAATCCATCTTGTGGTGAAGGAAGAAAGAGACAGAGCCGTGATCTTATTTTATACCATTTAGATAGTAGGATTGGTTTTCCCTAGCTAAGGCGCTCGTGGTTTATAGTATATTCTCAGATAAGAATATATTATGAATTAATGGACAACTATCTCACTTTACTAACAAACGCTTCGGCTGATCAACTCAAAAAACAAAAGACGGTGTACCACGGAGTACAGAAAACACTTACCCGCTCGGGCCTGATATAAAATGAATACGAGATATCCTGCATTCTATCACCACACTGATATGGGTAGGCGTTAACCCTCAAAATAACACAAGTTTTTTTAAGACATTGTTCTCGTTCTCGTGTATCTCGTTAACATTTGTTGTGATTATCAACAAATACACACATGAATTTGCCTTTGAATAGTTACAGGTGCCATACAACCTCCGACCGAGAATTGGATTTGGTACCGTCTTTGTAGTTATTGGTCTTCATTATTAAATGTATTTATTTCAATACATTTAAAACGGATTTCAATACATTTGCCTCGGTGGTATAGCGGTAGTGTATGCGACTGCTAATCATGAGGTCTCGGGTTCGATCCCTGGGTCGGGCAATGTGTTACTGAGCTTTTTCCTAAAAAGAAAAATTCTCAGTAGCAGCCCGGAGTTTGGAAATGTGCCCGGTAGACGGCAATAGGCTCGCCCCCTATTACGTGGGACTTAAACATAGCTGGCGAGTCGTGGGTGTGTAATACACCTCTGCCTACCCCTTCGGGGAATACAGGCGTGACGCTATGTAAAACGGATTTACTTTATTTGTATAGTACTTTCCAATTGCGTATATTTTGCATAGTAAAACCTTGTTACATACAAAACCAATACCCAATGACAGATATTTAATATCAATACGGCTTATGAAATATCAAAATGCATAACGAATTGAAATTCTATGCTGCGTGTCAATCCATTTACAATTGTCATTCTAGTGTATGAACAATGCCGGTTTTATATTCACAAATAAATGAAAAGGTAATCGCTTAGTTCCAGTTTTTTGAATATTTTTTTCAGTTGTTATGTTGTATACATACGTTGTACGAACCGAACAGCTAATCAATCCCATATGCAATACGTGCATTAGATTTGTTTTAGTTATTGGAGAAACTTTTAAAAGCATTATTTAAATCGAGTATGACCAATTACTCTAATTATGCTTTTTTGGGGAACAAATTCTATGACAATTCAAACTAAAACCAGCTTATCTTCTTGTTTAATGGCTCTTGTTGTGTAAAACCAGCTTAAATGCAGTTGAAGTATTTGACATCTCATCAAATTAGTCCTGATAACAAAATAATAGTAATATTGACATACACATGTGTCCCCATCAATCATTTGTCATTAGCAGAATCGTCCTCATTAATACGGAACTGTTTGCCAAAAAGAAGTATAGAATAGAACAAAATAATAAAGAACTAAATTAAGTGAAAATAGATCTTTATCAGGTATTATTTTACACGCTGTTTGATCTAAGAATTTTATAATGCTTTGTGATTTTAAAAGACAACGCTCTGCACTATGAAAATCCGTGCATCGCAGGGAATTTTGCAAACATACAGTTAACGGGCACAACGTTCACTCAGACTCAGAACAATCATTTGTGGAATACACAAAGAATTATCTTGTGTAGCAATCGAACTCACAAGGTCATCTTTACGGTCATAAATGTAGGTAGACTAGTTCCACTGTAGAAATGTAACATAACTATGTTACTGGAACTTCTAGTGGCCCGCCAATAAAGGCGGAAAGACGGCAAACAGCGGGTTTATTTAATGGGTGAGAGACCCACACTACTCTGTTCGTTGCCCCGAACGACGAGGTGTGCGGTTTTGTCAAGCCTTAACAAAAAAACATATCAGTATATAATAGGTAGTTACCCCCATTATATTAGATCTTAGTACTTATTATGCACTTACTTACTTATAGCCGTGTGGGGCCGGCTTTAGAATTGTCCCACCCCTCTCCACCCATGGGAGTCATAAGAGCCGACTCAGGGAATACCGCGGGAGTGGGCAGCAGCACTCCTTCGAGTATTAAATTCTTGGGGAGGCCTATGTCCAGCAGTGGACTTTGGACTTATTATGCATATATTATAGATCTAAGAATTATATTTATACAGCAAGTCCGTGAGTGGCCCTTAATAAATACATTTTATTTATTTGTTTTTAATAAAAATAAGTATACCACAAAAACATCCTCCTTGAAATCCAATATCACGTACACTTAACAACATCTAACAAGAGAGCTCACCAATTTGAAGTGTCGTGAATCAAATCTTTGCACTCGCTGAGACCGTACTTAAAAGTTCGGGATCAACTTGATCTTTCCTAAGGCATCGATGGTTCGTGAAGACGACGTTTTGAAAGGTCTAACAGTTTGCAAACTTATGATAACGAATACATTATCTAACAACTAGGGTACTCAGAAGTTCTTGCAGATAATAATCAACTGCAGTGGTACTAAGTTTTGATAGAATTATAAATTTTGCATGAGCAATTTTGCAAGATACTCAGTTTGCTCTGCTGGCAATTTACTAAAGTTTACAATCATCTACCAAAGCTAAAGTAATATAAATGCTGAGTATTCCAGACAAATTTCCAGCAGTTGCTTATTACATAATAGTAATAATTATAACAAGAAAATACAATACACTATTCTCTATATTTTTCTTAGAGGTATTTTTGTGAATATGAAAACTGCATAAAAATTAAATTTGATTCGCTAGTTTGAAAGCTATTATTCCATTGGATCCTAAAATATACCTCATAAGTCATTAACCTATTAATATTTTCCATAAACGTATATTTATAATCTGAAGTTATGTCTTTCAGTTCCAGTGGTCTGCCAGTACATGTGGAGAGACAGCACACGGCAGGTTTATTCAGTGGGTGAGGGCTCCACATTACCCAATTCGTAAATTTTTCCCGCCTTAAAACAACGGTACGTTACGAGGAGACTAAGGAAAGAAACATTACACATTGTATTACTGGGGCTAGGGTAGGGTATGGCGTGGTAGTGCTCACTTCTTATCGGGCCCGACAGGGTTGATATCTCTCTCTCTCTTTCTCCCTCTCTCGTGTGATAACCCATGAAGTGCCTCAGTATTTTTTTAGCACTTTCTTTCCATATACCTACCTGAAATGATGAGCAGTAACTTGACAGTACTCTGAGTATAGTTGAGTCCAAAAGCGATCCTTACCATTGGCATTATCATTTTTATCCATAGCCACGTCCAGTATCACTGTAAGCAATAAAAAAATCTAACAGTCTCATAACTCATATTAAGGTTTATTGAATAAATATAATCACAACCAATGCTACGAACCCCAAAATATTGTTTAAAACATCCCAAAACAAGATACACTTGCGATCAATGTAGCATAGAGTTCACATATTCCGTGTTCCTGTCATCGCCTAAATGGATATGACCTATACGAGTATTACATTTCCTCCACATAGCATTGCACTTTGTCTTATAAATTGTAGTGACAATTGTAGAAACAATTTGCGTTTGCAGTGCACTCATAGCTCACTCGTGTCAGGTTTATAAAATACTAGCTTTTTCCCGCGGCTTCGCTCGCGTAAATAAATGAATACGAGTATAGGTTACTGCAAAAAAATGAAAAACTATGTTCCACGTGAATGAAGTCGCGGGTTGCACTTAGTTAACAAAGTTTGTTACTTAAATTTTATATAAGATAGCTGTTACCCGCGACTTCGTCCGTGAGTAATTTCATAAAAATAAATAAAGCAACCCTTGAAATTGTCGGTAATACAGTGCAACGGTATTACAGTACTCGGGGTTGGAACTTCATTACTGAAATGCTAGATGGCGTTGAAGTTGCTATATTTTGAGATTTTGTGACAAACAATTATTTTTTTTTTGCGTATTTTTTTTAATAAAAAGTATCCTATGTTACTTCTAATACCTCCGAGAATATGTGTACAAAGTTTCATGATGATCGGTTAAGTAGTTTTCACGTGAAAGCGTAACAAACAAACTTACATTCACATTTATAATATTAAAAGTATGATATCTTTGATATTACTTTACACAATAATGTTAATAAACTGCATGTATGTTTAATACAGTCAACAAAGATTTAATAACATCTGTTGCATGCGCATCTATTGAGATGGCTTTCTGTAACTTTGGGGAGATCAGCCTCGCTGGTAAAAGCTGGTTTTATAATTCTTACTCTATATTGGTTCATAATTCGTTGGGCTAACTAACAGCAAATGAATATCACACAGTACGTACCACAAGGTTGCTAGTTACTGTGGCCCAGCCTGTTGGGTCCACCCTGTCCAACGTTGGGCCTTGGTATAGGTAAGTACCTACTTTACTATAGGAATAACAAGGTACACAAAATTGCTTGTTTTTGCACAGAAAGTTATTTAGACCATAAACATACATTGATCGCGCGCGCAGTTTCCATTCGAATTGTTCCCTTTTTCCTCCGACAGGGCGCGCTTTTGTTCGTTGACCAATACGATTGTGTGACGTCAACAAGGATTGACGCTTTATAAGCTGCGTTTATGGAGCGAGATATGAACCAAAAAACTTAATATTTTACAATCAATAAAGAAAAAATTTGTTTATGGAAACTAAACAACATCCACAACCTTTTGCAGTCCACTGCTAAACATAAGCATCGCGAAGAGAGCGCTACAACGAGTGATCTTGTGCTGACTGCATCCAACGTCTCCCTGCGGCTTTGACCAGATTGTGTCGTCTATCGCGCCCGAACGGGCAGTACGTCAGTATGTTTTGGCTGTAGCAGACAGCCGCTTATTCTTTCATTTCATATCTGAGAAATGAAATGGTGCGCAGTGGCTTGACAATACTCTCGGTATAGTTGAGTCTATGAGCGACGATTACCACTTATCATAAGGCTGTGGTTCGTAAGCAATAAAACAAAAAAAGCGCATGCCCGACTAGAACCATGACTTTCGCCTTGTTCATGTTAATGTTGGGCATTAGTCGGAAAACCCTGCAAAGATCATCGTCAATTTGGTCTATAAATGACCAGACACAGAAGTCGATTATATTCCTCGGTCTTCTGCATAATTTGCCATAGCGTATGGCGCTACTCTAATATTGGTCTACATTGCTACCTTTCGGAAACCAGCTTGTTCGGGTATGGATCTGGAAGTCATAGAGCTTGCGCGCGAATTTCTTTGTAATGACCCTCAAAAACAGTACGATTTAAGATAAGATTTAAGCGTGTCGCATGTGATACGCGTGTTTTTAATTATATATTTACAAAAATAAAAATAAAAACTAATATATTGGCTATAACATCAATATGTATAATGTATTTTTATTGTGTTTTCTTGGATTGTTACTCAAGGAGTAAATAATATTGTAAACAAAGAGAAATAACTTTTGGCCATGTGAATACTGTAGTCAGTTCCTTCGCAGTTAGATTAATATTGCACATAATTCCTTTAAGATCACATCCTGCTAATTTAATAGCAGTTTATAAAACCCGCAATAGTTTTAGGGTATGAAATTGTATGGCTTCGATAGAAAAAATGTCTTATACAGTATCATTAAAAAATTAGGAGAAAATGTAACTTATTAATTAAATGCTGAACATGCTGTTTGAACATGCTGTAGCCGTGTGGGGCCGGCTTTAGAATTGTCCCACCCCTCTCCACCCATGGGAGTCGTAAGAGCCGACTGAGGGAATACCGAGGGAGTGGGCAGCAGCACTCCCTCGAGTATTAACAACATCCACTGAGATCGCCAACCCGCCTGCCAAGCGTGGCGATTACGGCACTATCCCCCATACCTTGGGGAGGCCTATGTCCAGCAGTGGACGTCGAAAGGCTGATGGATGGAGGGATGGATGGAACATGCTGTATACTTGCAACGTTGACGGTTGTTGAAGTTGAAATTCAAGTGAGATTAACAAATTCATGGAATAAATAAAGTGAAAATGTTTAAATATCTTCACTAATGTATTGGAAAACGAGATATAGTTTATTAGCCCAAATTTAACACCAGGTTACCATGAGTAAAAACTAATTATAAAAATAAATATAAGAATGAAAGTTTCATTGAAAACTAATATCAAATACACTATTTATAGTTAAGTATTAACATCGATTTCAATTGAAGCTAAAGCTACAATAGAAACGAGCATCTCTAGATGTTCTGTGATCAACATTGAATTGCAAATTGTCCTCGAATAATGGAACAAAGAGCAGAGACCCAATAAAGTACAATCACAATCGAGCAACACTGCACACATTTGTGAGTGTACCCGTAGCTATGAAAGCGACGGTTGACATCAAACACAACAAGTTTTCGTTCGGTTTTCATGTTGTCTTCCAGCAAGCAATAGCTAACGTTCATATATAGAGGATATTGGATGACATTTGCATTGAATATTATATGTAACAAGACACTGTCCGCGACTTAGTCCGCACGTACTAGAGAGTATAAATACATCACTGTATGGTACATAAATTATCTCTATCTAAAAACAGATTAACAAAAAAAATGAATAATTAATTTTTCAGGGATGAAAACGTTATATTATTTTCTGGGCTTGATTTTTGATACCTGCGCAAAACTTCATGACGATCGTTCGGCGTTAAAGAGTAACATACAAACTCACTTTCTCACATTTATAATGTTACTAGCCTTTGCCCACGGCAAAGAAATTGTGGCAATTTCTTATTACTTCTGAGGTTTCGAGAATTTAGAATAAGGTTCAAATTCGACACCCCTTAGTTTTACTACTATTTTTGCTTAAATTGCATCAGCCAACGTAATAGCATGGTGGTAGTGCCGAGTACAAAGTGGCAGTACTCACTTGTTATCGGGTCCAAGCGTGTCAGTTCCACCGTCTCCTGTGCACTATGACACCCATGGTATTAGTTGTAGTGGAAAATCCAAATGCGAAGTGACAGTGGTTTGACAGTATTTTGAATACAGGTGAGTTCATGAGCAACCACTTACCATCAGGTTGGCCGTGGCACGTATTGGTTGCAAAAAAAGATTAAAGGCTTATCAAATAATCCGTTAAGCTACTTTCTAACGTTCACGGAGTATCATTGATACTTTTTCGGTTCGTTGGGCCGCTTCGACTGAATGGGTTGCAGCTTAAATCTACCGTAAATAGATTTATCTTCTCTATCTATACTATGTATTGTGTCCTTAGAGACAATTTGTTTGATTGTTTCTAATATATAGGAATCTACGTTTTTCTTCACACTGAAAATATTGGAAAATATTCTTTAGAGTGGCGTAGAGTAGACAACACAGGCGATTAATTGAGGATTTTTATAAGCGACACACGCGATTGGGTATATTAAATGCAGAAGTAAATCTTTTAATTTTTGCCAGTGAAGTAACTCCGAGTGCAGGTTAGAATCTTCACGCCACCGAAGGAATGTAACATAGTTCCAGTGGCCCGCCAATAAGGCGGACTGATGGCACACGGCGGGTTTCTTTAGTGGGTGCAGGCCCCACACTACCCTGGTCGTTGCCCCGAACGATAGGGTGTGCGGTTAGGAACATTTTTTCCTGCCTTAACAAAAAAAAAAGATTAGTATCCTCACACTTATACAAGGATAACCCGGAATGGAGATAGAAACGCTTCCATACATTTTTGGGCTCTGGTGTTAACAAGATGAAAGATGCACCATTTGAAAGCTTACATCTAAACATTTCATAATCTAAAATTTTGCGAGATTTGGCATTCTAGGAGCCCAGATATGGAAGATTATATAAAAGTGAGGTTAAGTATCAAAGTAAATCCACTAAGTGTTATCATAACATTTAAAAGCCCATAAACACATTATTTATAAACTCGCAGGATTTATAATACTATAGAGATGATAGATAAGATAATTTAAATAGATTAGTAGGTAAATAGATCTACTTCGCGTTTGATAGGTAGTTAGGTTATAGTGCTAACCTTGCTTATCCCAGCATGAATGGCTTGACCGGGAAAGTAGCAACCTCTCACAGATCAGTGTGAAACAACGGTAGGTAATCCTATAGTTGTATATCGTATGGTGAATGAGAGCGCCAGAGCCTCCTACCCCTTTCAATCGAGATGGCGATGCGTGGACGATGCCTCTGGTGTTGCGAATGTCTATAGGCTTTCATAACCACTTACCATCAGATGGGCCGTATGCTCGTTTGCTACCCACGTAGTATAAAAATGGTAGTTAGGTACCTTCTAAGGTACATTTGCCAAATAATTAGGTAGGTATTTAAGATATCGTTATTTACTCAAATAACTTTAAGCGTCTTATAAACCTTACCACTGCTGGAAACAAGCTTTGAAATTGATGTAAAGAACCAATTTTTATTTTATTTTATTTATTTAATAACAAATATGTAGTAGGTATGTATGTAACATAAATACAATAACAAATATGTAGCTACCTATAGGTACTTTACATATACATATTTATAGACCTTACCTATATAGGTGTACAGCAGCAGACAGGTGAACCTGCTGTTCACCGCTTGTGTCTCGCCTATGTGCTTTTCTAATAAAGTGAAATAAAAATGACAATTATAACTATATAGGTATAGATATATAATACTTACGTATTCATTAGAAAATAAAGGTAAGCAGGTAAATAAATAATACAAGTACTCGATTGATTAGAGCATAATTATAATAGGTACTATTTTATATGGTGGAACTATGAGGTTATATTTGGTTATTTCAAAGAAAACACATTTTCTTATACAGGTATGTTTTAATCCTCTTCGATTATTGAGTTGAGGTGTAGTTGTAGGCACACGTCGAGGTGTAGACACAGGTTGAGGCACAACTTCAAGGAACTTAAAAATTCTCATTTCCCGTGGAGAATTATTTTACAGTCGGTGAGTGATATGTTGTGAAGCCAATGGACGTCCACACCTGATACAAACACTGGTGCATGGTCATTGCTGTTTACCTAAAACACAAGAAATATTTTATAAATCAATAATAAAAAGGTCACAAGTCAAGTCTAGGAGTTGTGATGTTCCGAGAGAAGAACACTGAGATTTGATGGCTTATTCAATAAGATTGATATTTATCAATTTATTTATTTAAATAAGTACTAAATTACAGGTTGAGGTGCACATCATTCATGGATCACAACTCGTAAAACTCGTTTACCTTTTATATTACAGCGACCAGTCGCTATATTACAATTAATACAACGAGCCATACTGTCAATGTCGAATCTATAGGCGTAGTATCGTTTTTCAAAATAACAAGGCCAGGTTCGTCGTGTAGGCAAATTTCTCAGTATCCAGCAGTATCAAAGCTAGGGTAAAAAAATAAGCCAAAATGAAGAAGAAGTTGAACTGTCAAGTGTAGTCATAGATTGTAGTGTTGCCGTATAGCGTTCAAAAAGGAGGTTTCACTAGTGCATCGATATATTATGTCAATCTATATGTTAACATAAAAAAATGTTCTATATTATTTTTTTGGAATAATGTCTTTATATTATATAATTCTTTCGAAGAAATTAATAATAATGAAAGTAAACATTTAGTTTTATTTTCATTTTTTAATACAAATTACCACTAATTCGATTGTATTGATTAAAGTAATCGATTTCTATAATGATTTCCTTTTTTAATGCATATTTCGCATTCTAGAACGAAAAATAAGCTAGCTTTTTGTATTTTACATTAGAAAATATGGCAAATTTTTTAAAGAATATTTCAACTTGTTAACTTCAGGCCCAAAAATCCCATTCTCCTTTCAGGTTCACACAGAACTTACGACGCATTTTAATTTGATTCACACAGTAAAAGGTAATTTAATATAACCCTTGATAATATGAAAGTTTGAAGCAATTATTGCTTTGCATTTGATTTTACATACTTAATAAGTTTTTAAAATTGTTTATATCAAATGACAACCTAATGCAGTGGTTCTCAAGTTTCTTAGGTAACAGAACTGTAACTGCCTCGGTGGTGCAGCGGTAGTGTGTGCAACTGCTGACCATGAGGTCTCGGGTTTGATCCCCGGGTCGGACAATATTATTGAGCTTTTTCATAAAAATAAAAATTCTCAGTAGCAGCTCAGAGTTTGAAAATGTGCCCGGTAGAAGGCAATAGGCTCGTCCCCTATTACGTGGGACCTAAATCTGCTGGCGAATCGTGGGTGTGTAATACACCTCTGCCTACCCCTTCGGGGAATACAGGTGTGATGCTATGCAGAACCCTTTTGGAAATCCTTATCAAAGCGAATCAAGTTCAGTTTCCAAACTGTTTGGTTTTAGCTGATCGACTGGTATATAACCTCCACGACCCATCTAAGAGAGCAACTGGCGACCGTAGAACAGGCCGAAGTCAGATTTTATTATTCTGGCCTTGACTCTCAGGAGTATTTGATAGCAGGGACTCACTGGTCAGAGTATAGATGCTACTTTTTCTAGTCACCCATCAGATGCCAGCGCAGGCGAAGATTGCTTAACTTTGCCGATCGTTCAAGCGGCAACTGCACAACTACACTATCATCTCCTCTAATAATAATAATTCATGAATTGACAAAATCTACATTACCGCCAGTAAAGCGAAGAATAAGCTGTATAATGGATAAATCGTCTCCATCCATCCATCCATCAGCCTTTCATCGTCCACTGCTGGACATAGGCCTCCCCAAATATGGGGGTTTTACCATAGTCGCTACGCTTGGCAGGTTGGCGATCGCAGTGGATATTTTTAGTACACAGGGGAACGCTGCTGCCCGGTCCCCCGGTAATCCCTTAATCGGCTTTTACGACTTCCATAGGAAGAAACGGGTGAAACTATTCTTGGTGCCGGCCCCACATGGCAAGCACAATGCAAGGCACAGCACGGATTAATTGTTTATTAATTGTCCATTCTGAATGTAAGGCCACTTCATTTAATCTGCACTTCTGAATCCCAATCGAAATAGCTTACATATTGTAAATATTGTTCAGATGTAATAATTCATGACGTGTTTATCAATAAGAGGTAATTGCATCAGCTGAAATTGATTACATCGTGTGTCATCTACGTTACCGTTGATGGTTAAAATATTTGGAACGTAATCATGGATTTGTCAAAGATCTTTTCATCTGATGACTTAATCTAACAAATATAGTACACATTGTAATATAGCAAGTGGTACTTAATTACATTATTAAGACATCTAACTAAATTGTTAGTTTTTAAAGGACATAACAGAACAGACAGAGGGCAACCACAGAGGACGAACAATACAAAAAAACAATTATTCAACTCAGTCAAGCCATTTTTGAGTTTTAGCGAGATTAACGAATAGCAATTGATTATTATATTTATATAGATGTTATGAAAAGCTTTCACGTAATTTTAAAATAATATAGCTATTACAAAATAAAGCAACTTATAATTATTCATTTGAAAAGAAAACTGGGTCTGGAATCTTAGGGTAGATTATTTTAAGATTGAACAAACGAGTCTGACTAATGACTTACGTCAGCTAGGTTTGCCACAAACTTTAAACTTATACTTAGAAGTATTAATGAAATTCTGTTCGAACTATAATTAAGTACAATAGAGCAATTAAATGAAGAATATAAAGCAAGAGATAATAGAAGACTTCTTTTTTTGGAATCTATATTACTTAAGTATAATTTACACCTGAGTCACGTTGGCATAAGGTATGTGTCTGTGATTACATTTTTTAGAATAATAACTCTTTGTTAAGAAATTTTCAAACTTTGTTTTACTCTCTAAGTGTCTCAAATATTCGCATGACCATTAATAATATATTTTGCCTGATGTAAAAGTACATTTTGATTAATAAACTGAACTCAGTGTGCTAGTAATATACTCAGATCAAATAAAAAAGTTTTTTATTTGATCTGAGGTAATATAATGATTTATGGAAACTAGTATTTTTATTATAACTATTTCGTTTTACAAATAAGATTCCATCTTTTCGAAAATCCACCTACACTATCTCGTGTAGCTGAAGTGAAATATGTCAAACATGCCGACATAGCCCACAGGCATCTTTTAACAAGTTCATATCACGTTACACGAGCTCCAGCCAAGTTTAAGTTTTAATCGTTCCCTTAATTTACCTTCTTTACGAGAGCTTATAACATCTAAACTTTAACGTGATAGTTTACCGAGACCATTTTGTTTATTTATTATATATTGAATTTTTTTGTATTGCATTTAGTGGCAGACGAGCCATGGTCTATCTTATGGTAAATGGTAACCGTCGCCCATGGACTCGACTATACCGAGAGTATTGTCAAGCAGCTGCTCACCAATTCATTTCACAGATATGAAATGAAATATAAACGGCTATCTCCTTTTTTTTTTTTTTTTTTTTTGGAAAAAATGTTCCTAACCGCACACCCCGTCGTTCGGGGTAACGAACAGGGTAGTGTGGGGCCCTCACCCACTAAAGAAACCCGCCGTGTGCCGTCTCTCCGCCTATGTTGGCGGGCCACTGGAACTATGTTACATTCCTTCGGTGGTAAACGGCTATCTCCTGCTACAGCCAAAATGCAACGATGTGTTTCATGGCCGGTCACACGGGAGATGGTGGCCGCTCGGGCCCGATACCAAGTGGTCTCGCACTTGGTACCCAGCCCTACCACCAGTCATGCAATGGATGACAATTGCTTACTTCCCTTAGTCGCCTCATACGACACCCGTGGGAACTTGTGACTTGTGACTGTGGATTTACTTATTAGGTAATTGAAATATCGTTGTTATATAGCGTGTTAAGGAGTTCTATGGTTTAGATGCTTTCTAAGACCTATTAGCAATGAAATGTGATGGGCAAAGTGACCAATAATGATTCCAACGCCGTATTTCTCAATAAGACAGTTTTTTCAACAACTTACTCTTCAAATGTTGAGCACACATCTTTCTCTCCTCTCAGAATGAGACCGATTAGTTTTAACATATACGAGTATGTGACTCGTATATGTTGAAACTAATAATAGTTGCATACGAGTATGTAACTCGCAATTTTCAAATGTCATAAGAGCCTTCTTGTTCGCGCACACACTGAGAATCGAAGTCAATATCTCCATCTTGAAATACTTGGTTTTACCACTATGCCATAAATGAATTTTCGATTATCGATTTATAAACAAAATATTATGACCGAATAAACATAACAACTGCTAAATTAAATAGATGCGAAATGAGAAACTCCTCATTTTTGGGATTTAATTAAAAAGGTAAGAAAACATGCCTATTGAAGGCAATATTAGATTACATCAAAGTACCCATAGCTCCAATTTCAAAATATCTTAAATTAATTCTCATTAACTTCAAATACAACGCTTGGAATGTTTATTTGGGAATAAATTTAAAACAGTCTGGTACTTACCCCTCTCATACCCCTAGTTAATTTGATTCCAGTTTGAGCGTCTATGATTCTACAACGATGGTAATATGATATTCCTGCTGAGTTTCAGATATAACAATAATTATAAAGCAGCTTATGAAGGAAGGATTGTCATGATATGAACCGAATAACGAAGATAAGAATATAATTATAATACTACATAATATGTATGGAAATCGCTACAATTTTCTAAAATTTCTGTCATTAAACTTTTTTCCGGACACAAAGTGAAATTGTTTTAAATAGAAATGACAGGCATTTGCGGGGCTTAAACCTGCATATTCTGGATATTCATCCATCAGCCTTTCATCGTCTACTGCTGGGCATATGCCTCCCCAAAATGAGGGTTTTACTATAATCGCCACGCTTGGCAGGCGGGTTGGCGATCGCAGTGGATGTTTTTAGTACACAGGGGAACGCTGCTGCCCGGTTCATCGGTAATCCCTTAGTCAGCTTTTACGACTCCCATAGGAAGAGACGGGGCGGAGCTATTCTTGGTGCCGGGCCTTGGCTTGGCACGGGAGATGGTGGCACCAACCCGCTCGGGCCCGATACCAAGTGAGTAATCCCACTTGGTACCCAGCCCTACCACCAGTCATGCAATGGATGACAATTGCTTACCTCGCTTAGTCGCCTCATACGACACCCGTGGGAAAGAATGGGGTGGTGACACTTGTATTCTTAGTCCGTCACCACACGGACAAATATATAGATAGATCGGCTATAGAGTAATTATGACTAGACCAAAAATGACATGTACCAGTGTGCGTGTCATGTGCATGTGTATACTTCAAATAGTGCTGGACATCACTAAACGAGACTTTATCGACACGTAATGTGTTGTTTTAGTGCCACTGGGTCCAAAGTGAATTTCAATAAATTTTATATTCGAAGGAACGAAGCTAAAATAAAAGTAGTTTAATATTTATTTTCCGCCAAAGAGAACTAATTTATTGTAAAAAGAATAATAATATAATTTTTTTTAGAAGTATTTAGTAACTTTGCTTCATATTTTAATGTTATATTTAAAGAAGTTACGATTAATTTATCAGTTTCACGATTAATGTATTCGCAAATATAATTGACTTGTTTTATGAGTCACACGAATATAATTGCAGGCTTCTGCATTATTAAGTTTATTGTGCCGTGTGGGGCTGGTTTTAGAATTGTCCCACCCCTCTCTACCCACGGGAATCGTAAGAGCCGACTGAGGGAATACCGAGGGAGTGGGCAACAGCACTTCCTCGAGTATTAACAACATCAACTGCGATCGCCAACCCGCCTGCCAAGCGTGGCGATTACGGCATTATACCTCATGATGGGACCGCTCGTTGTGGCGTTCTCTTGGGGAGGCCTATGCCCAGCAGTGGACGTTGAAAGGCTGATGGTTGGATAAAGTTTATTTTCCATACTAACCATGTTTCATTAGTTTGGATACCGGTCCTTAATGCTACCTCGAAACAGAAAGTGATCATGGACTTGGAGAGCGATACAGTCAGTGTGGTGCATGAAAGTACCAGGGACAATAGTATAGTAAGGGGAAATCAGTAACACCTCCATCCACTTCCGGACAGGATCGACCATCTCCGGCCTATATCGTCGGTGCCGGGCAACAAGCGACAAGTTACACTAACCGCAAACCGCACCGTTGCGCTTTCCTATCGAGCCGCATGTTATTCGCTCAGATCTAATATGACATGTGTTAATCTCACTATAAATGTATAAGATAATGTATGTGTGTGTATTTGAAGTACCTGTACATACAAGGCTGTGTTCATTTACAGAGTCATTGTACACAACATACAACCTCTATGTTCGCTTGTGATAATGTAAACATTTTGTGAACCTTGTATCACTCTAATTGGTGATGTGAGCTAGTAAACAACCAAACTCGTCCCGTTTCATGTGCGCGCGTGATAAGCGTGGCCTTCACTGTAATGATGCACTTAGTCGACAACCATAGATGCTGAGAACACAATTAAATTATCTAAGTTTACAGATAACTTTATTAATGGTCGAAACTTACATAAGTACTAAGTTGTTACCCATGGACGTCAACGGAGCTAAATGTATAGTACACATTTACATTTATTTTTAGTTGTGGCTAATAAACAGTACTGTTTCAGTCCTGGTTTTAATAAAACTCACATATTTAAGTTTAGTGGTCTGCATTTAGGAAATTATATTTTTTTATTGAAGTGAACATAAATTTACGTATGAACTGTGCAATCTTAAGAAGTGACGGACTTCTAAATCTAATGTTGTCAAGTACATAAAATATTTATGTTTGTGGAACAAACACCTACAACATTATGGACTCTCCTTTGTATTCGTCTTTATTCGACGATAGTTCATCCATCCATCCATCCATCAGCCTTTCATCATCCACTGCTGGACATAGGCCTCCCCAAAAATGGGAGGGTCTTACCATAATCGCCACGCTTGGCAGGCGGGTTGGCAATCGCAGTAGATGTTTTTAGTACACAGGGGAACGCTGCTGCCCGTTCCCCAGTAATCCCTTAGTCGGCTTTTACGACTCCCTTAGGAAGAGAGAGGGTGGAGCTATTCTTGGTGCCGGCCCCACACGGCAAACGACACGATGATAGTTATAAGGCGGGAAAAAATGTTCCTAACCGCACACCCCGTCGTTTGGGGCAACGAACAGGGTGGTGTGGGCCCTTCACCAACTAAAAAACCCGCAAACCCGCCGTGTGCCATCTCTCCGCCTTTATTGGCGGGCCACCGGAACCATATTACATTCCTTCAGTGGTCACGTGTTAACAAGCTAAACTTTTGGGATGAGCAGGAATTTATTGCAAGGTATCGTATAAACAAAGGAAGTGGCTCTATTATTAACATTTCTTATCGAAGACGATATAAAATTTGTTACAGAAAAGTAGAGTTTCTCACAAGGATATTTTGATTTAAAATTTATTTGTTTACTATATTTTAGGAACTTGGCAGTAAAACCTATAGACCAGGTACTTACTACTCTACAATATTATGGCTCAGGATCCTTTATGAGATGTGACATCCCCAATCTGTAAGGTTTGCATAAATCAACAGTATGCCGTACTATTCGAGTGACTCAAGCTATCACTAAATTACGTCCTCATTACATAAACATGCCATCTAACGATGAAGAAAAATTTACTGTAGCAACTGACTTCTATAATATAGCTAGATTTCAAATCAAACTTTAACAGACGTAAAACTCTTAGTTGGTCTCCATCGGCATTCCACCTATTTAAACGGCATGGATTGCCGTGTCGATTTTGTAGTTGATGAATGGATTCGATTATTAATTGAATTTGTCAAATTATTGAACTTGTAGAGTTGAAATACATAAGCCTATCTGATTTCAAAGCCATAACGCTGAATTGTAATATCTACAACTAATTTTTGATATGTTTTATATAGGTAATTTATTTATTAATCTTTTTCTATAATATAATTAGTATTTTCTCCATATTCAAAAAAATAATATTATCTTCGTCTATTATGATTAATCCAGACATTTCTTTAAGTCATGAGCCAATTTGATATACATATAATATTATACACAAATATTAATATATCGGGTCTTAATCGCGTATATAATGTTGAGGTTGAATACCTTAATTTCCCCGTCGTCGTCGTCGTCGTCGTCGTCGTCGTCGTCGGGAAATTAAGGTATTAAACCTCAACATTATATACGCGATTAAGACCCGATATATTAATATTTGTATATAATGTGTACAAATCGCGAAAGTTTAAAAGTCTTTATATACATATAATAACGGGTCCTCATGAAAGGCCATCACGACCTGCTAAGAGTAGAGTAGAACTTGGCATATCATATTATAGATAATTTATTTTATAATCTAACCTTTTGTTTCTACAATCTGTATTTTTTTGATGTTGTATACTAAAGTTTTTTTTTCATTTCATCCATCCATCATCCATCCATCAGCCTTTTAACGTCCACTGCTGGACATAGGCCTCCCCAAGAATAGGGGATAGTGCCCTAATCGCCACGCTTGGCAGGCGGGTTGGCGATCGCAGTGGATGTTGTTAATACTCGAAGGAGTGCTGCTGCCCACTCCCCCGGTATTCCCTCAGTCGGCTTTTACGACTCCCATGGGTGGAGAGGAGTGGGACATTTCTAAAGCCGGCCCCACACAGCAAACTTATTTAATTAAATCCCGACTTTTTGATAAGTTATGAGTCATTGTAACATAAATAAGCCGTGTGGGGTCGGCTTTATAAGTGTCCCACCCCTCTCCACCCATGGGAGTCGTAAGAGCCACCTGAGGGAATACCGGGGCAGTGGGCAGCAGCACTCTCTCGAGTATTAACAACATCCACTGCGATCGCCAACCCGCCTGCCAAGCGTGGCGATTACGGCACTATCCCTCATTTTGGGGAGGCCTATGTCTAGCAGTGAACGTCGAAAGGCTGATGGATGGAACATAAATATGATTATGACACGAGTCTCTGGTACCAAATTTTTTTTTTATAAAGCGTTGCATGAAAATTACTTTATGACAGTATTGTATGTGGTCCCTTCATTTATTTCCCATACGTGAAACGGCTTGGCAGTATTCTGAGAATTGCTGAATTCATGAGTGGCGTTTACCACTTACCATCAAGAGGGTTTTACCTTGTCTGCCACTATTAGCAATAAAAAAGCAGTTTATTTTATGTCTTTTGTCGCTTGTCACGAATGTATTCATGCATACTAAAGCCACATCCGATTTATTTCGAAAACTATTCTACCAGGCAACTTTTATAGCTTGGCGTACTTTTATGTTTGTTTATTTTAGCCTTTAGATATTTTTCTAAGGAAAGTTTGTGAGTGCAATACATCCTTCATATTTTTTTTATAAGTTGAAATCTTCAGTTATGCTGGCTAAGCCTTAAGATATACTAGATATAGAGTAAGGTTTTTAACATCTTAGAGATTTTCTTTGTTAGTAAATTAATTTAGAGTAGAGTTGGAGCGAGTCTATTTAATTAGAGATTGTTTTTAATGTCACAACATTAAAAACAATCTCTTCCGAGTTTTCAATAATACAATAGTTTATGTACAAATAAACTCCACGCGTTAGTTTGTAAGCAAGGACTTCAGAAGACATACAAAACGTCCTTTTACATTAATTATTAGGCGAAAGTGGAAGGATGTAGGTACAGGGGGAAACCAAGACTCATCTACCTTTTCTTTTTCGTTTTTTTTTTATTAAGGCAGGAATATTTATCTAACTGCACACCCCGTGGCAACGAACAGGGTAGTGTGGGGCCCTCACCCACTAAATAAACCCGCCGTGTGCCGTCTCTCCGCCAATATTGGCGGGCTACTGGAACCATGTTACATTTCTTCAGTAGTGAGACTCACCTACCTAGACCAAATCGGTCATGTATTAAAGGAAGGTGGAGTCAAGAGTATCCGAAACCAGTAACGGGTATAAAAATAATTATGAATGTTGAGGAAGCTAGAGATATATGTGAGAATAGAGCCTTTTGGCAGTCCGTTCTCTCTGCCTACCCCGCAACGGAGATGGCGTGATGATAAGTAGTAAATAGTATTTTTGATCTATATTTTTTCTTAGCATTTGACATGCTCAGCTACTTTTAAAGTCCAAATTATTGGTGAAGGAGAGCATTTCATACTTATCTATACCTATACATATAATTGCTTGTACCGAATGACTGACGAGCAACGCACAACCTAAACCGCTGGGGCTGCAACTTGAAATTTTGGTAGTTGATGCCTTTTTATTGTAGAGATCCACTAAGAAAGTTTTCACCCCTAAGAGGGTAAAATAAGGTATAAACGGTTTTATGGAACTCTGTCAGCTTGAAAGTAAGAAGCACGAAATTTTATATATCTGTTTCTTATCAGCAATAAATGTACATGTATAATGGAATTTTAAATAAAATTTCTTTCTTTCTTTCTTTCTTTCTTAAAGAAAATACTACCTTTGAAAACTTTGTTGAAAGTTTGTATGGGAAGTTCGTCATTTTTAAAGTAAGATATATCAAATTTCATATACCTGTTTCGTGTTAAAAATAAATGAAAATGTATATTAGCGATTTTATAATTTTTACCCCTAAGAAGGTGAATTAGGGGTCGATATTTTGCATAAAATGTTTGTTATGTTTAAAAGAAGAAGCAAGAAATTTAATATTAAAGCATCTTATTACAATCATAAAGTTTATGAAAACAACTTTTTTGAACTAAGTGCGACCCGCTTCGTCGTTCACGTGGAATTTAGTTTTAAATTTTTTGCGGTACCTTAATATTTTTTTTTGTAAAATAATAGTACCTGTCCAAAGTTTCTCCTTGTAAGATCTGCTATACGCCAGTGCAAGTCCTGTCCAAATTGGTCCAGCTGTTATGGATATTAGCTGAAACCAGCAGTCAAACAGAAACTTTAAAAAATGTATTTTGTTACTCTCATAAGCTGTTATTTAAACATTATAAACAGACATTTAAATTTTATTTATTTGTAAAAATAAGTTTTTATTGCTTCAATTCATAGTTTGCATTGTAAATAAGTATACGCTTGATAGATGGCGTTATGCACTTTTTCTGAATCGGGCTATTGTTTCGTTATGCTACTTATTATTATTATTATATGACGAGATAACGTTAAACACACCTTAGGTTGTAGGTAAGCGACCCCTGAATGATCGTCAAACAGTTCCAGTGGTCTGCCAATACAGGCGGAGAGACGGCATCCGGCGGGTTTATTTAGTGGATGAGGGCCCCACACTACCCTGTTCCTTGCCCTGAACGACGGGGTGTGTGGTTAGACTTAACAATAAAAATGGTTTTACATAAGCGTTCTCCTTCGGCCTCTGATTGAAATGCTAAATATAACTAAATATAAAAAGGAGTTCAAAGAGCTGCAGTAATTAATTATAAACAAAACAATCTACAAGTACACAGAGTAGCAATATTCATTTATTTGCACGAGCGAAGCCGCAGGAAACAACTAGTACCTAATATTAGTCCAGCTCATTGTAAGTGTTACTCTTATATGTTGATATGATGTGATGTTATCGCCGTATATAATTTAATGTAGGCAATTTATTGAGCCCTTTGATTGACAACGATTTAAAGCCGTACATGTGAACATAATTTGGCGTTAAAGCCAGATTGACAGCTTGGCTTGAAATCAAAGCAATGTTTAACTGTTGTTGGCTGTTATTAATTATGTGCACAGATTAAATGTAGCATGTGTAAATAAACATAGACTCCTTACCTATTCTATGTAGTAGTATAATGGATATACCTCTTTTTTTTGTTAAGGCGGGAAAAAAATTACCGCACACCCCGTCGTTCGGGGCAACGAACAGGGTAGTGTGGGGCCCTCACCCACTAAATAAACCCGCCGTGTGCCGTCTCTCCGCCTTTATTGGCGGGCCACCGGAACCATATTACATTTCTTCAGTGGTCACAATGGATACATATATATACCTAGAGATAATCAATAATATTTATTGTAAACTAGCTGCTTCTCGCGGCTTCGCTCCCGCAATTAAATGGATATTGAAATAGGAACGCTTTTGCTAAAAAATCTCTAAATGAATGATTAAACTATTAGTATTCATCAAAATTATAGGTTTAGTTACTATAGTATGTACCTCTTTATAAAAGACGTTTGCAGTGTTTTCTTTTGCGTCTAAAACTCACTCTGGAGCATGCAACATAAATCTCTTTGTGTGAAAAGCAGTTCTTACTTAAATCGATGCCAGTCATTTTATGTGACTGGCCTAGAGACTTGTTAATTGTTATGGCAAAGCACACATTAAGAGGGATCTCATTCTTTTATATTATTTTAATTTCTTCAGGATACTCTGGTGGAAATAACGGTATTCGCGAAATGAAAAAAATTTCTTCACCACGTTCGGTAATTACTGTGGCTTCTACGACGTTTTTATACAGAGCTTTTATTTGTAACTTTGTTCCATTGCACAATTTAGGTGATTAAGATTTCTTAATAACATTACTGGTGATCCAAATTTAAGAGTGAATTTTTAGTGAGAAACACAGTCACTAACTAAATACCAGACGCTTCTTGTTTTAAATTAAAGGGCGTTACAATTTACGTATTACTAACTCATTGTGGTCTACAAAACGGATTTATCATTTTCGTAAAGTATTTTGATCTGTATTTTAGCATTTGACATGCTCAGCTAGGTACTTTAAATAACAAATTATTAGTGAAAGTGGAAAAAGAGGACTTTACTGCAAGCGGGATCCGCACCTGTCTAGCCAAGACTTGAGCGTCATATAAAAAATAGTACTGCCCTTTACTGGCAAGCTCCGTCACCAATGAAGGAAAAGATTTATATTTTGCATTTCAACCGGAGGCCGAAGGAGGTATACACTTACCTAAAGGCGGTATCTAACCGCACACCCCGGAGCGACGAACAGGGTAGTGTGAGGCCCTCATCCACTAAATATACCCGCTGTGTGCCGTCTCTCCGTCTGTATTGGCAGACCACTGGAACTGTGTGACATACCTTCAGTGGTCGCTTACGTACAACCTATGGTGTGTTTCACGTTATCTCGTCATATAATAATTATAAGCGGCATAACGAAACAATAGCCCGAATCAGAAAACGTGTATAAATGCCATCTATCAAGCGTAAACTTATTTATAATGCAAACTATGAATTTAAGCAATAAAGAACTTATCTATACTAATAAATAAATTTGAATGATGACATGTCTGCTTGTAATGTTTAAGTAAAAAAAACAGTTTTTTGCCAAAATGAATACCTATGAGAGTAAGAAAATATTTTTTTAAAGTTTTTGTCTGACTCTTTGTTTCGGCTAATATCCATAACGGCTGGACCAATTTGGACGGGACTTTCACTGGCGTATAGCATATGTTACAAGGAGTAACTTATGATACTATTATTTTAGAAAAATAATTAGGTTACTGCAAAAAAATGAAATACTAATTTCTACACTTAAAGTTTGTTACTTAAACTTTATATAAGATGCTTCAATATTAATTTCATGCTTTTTCTTTTAAAAATAACAAACTTTTATGCAAAATTTTGACCCCTAACCTCTTGAGGGTAAAAATTATAAAATTGCTGATATACGTACCTATTCATTTATTTTTAATCAGAAACAGGTATTTAAATTTTGTGCTTCTTACTTCAAAAGTGACAAACCTCCCATATAAACTTTCAACCCTTCATTCACCATCTTAGGCTTACTTTTCTAAAATATCCCACTGTACAAGTACATTTATTTCTATTTAGATATTTTTATATATATTTTTAGCATTTGACATGCTTAGCACTATACATTAAACACAAAGTGAAAAATGTGAAATCGAAAATAACAGTCAGGAGCAGGATTTGAACCTGCATCTTCTGGATTCCGTCCAGATGCTTTACAAATTCAGCCATCCTGACACTTGCTCCTGACTGCTAATTTCGATAACACATCATACTTAACGTCTTTGGGTGACGCCTGCGCCATCTGTCGGACGTATTTTCATACATTATACCGACCAGGTAAACTTAATTTTACAATTAAGATTTTACCTAATAATGACGCAAACCCTTTAAATATTTAGATATTTTTATATATATTTTTAGCATTTGACATGCTTAGCACTATACATTAAACACAAAGTGAAAAATGTGAAATCGAAAATAACAGTCAGGAGCAGGATTTGAACCTGCATCTTCTGGATTCCGTCCAGATGCTTTACAAATTCAGCCATCCTGACACTTGCTCCTGACTGCTAATTTCGATAACACATCATACTTAACGTCTTTGGGTGACGCCTGCGCCATCTGTCGGACGTATTTTCATACATTATACCGACCAGGTAAACTTAATTTTACAATTAAGATTTTACCTAATAATGACGCAAACCCTTTAAATATTTAGATATTTTTATATATATTTTTAGCATTTGACATGCTTAGCACTATACATTAAACACAAAGTGAAAAATGTGAAATCGAAAATAACAGTCAGGAGCAGGATTTGAACCTGCATCTTCTGGATTCCGTCCAGATGCTTTACAAATTCAGCCATCCTGACACTTGCTCCTGACTGCTAATTTCGATAACACATCATACTTAACGTCTTTGGGTGACGCCTGCGCCATCTGTCGGACGTATTTTCATACATTATACCGACCAGGTAAACTTAATTTTACAATTAAGATTTTACCTAATAATGACGCAAACCCTTTAAATATTTAGATATTTTTATATATATTTTTAGCATTTGACATGCTTAGCACTATACATTAAACACAAAGTGAAAAATGTGAAATCGAAAATAACAGTCAGGAGCAGGATTTGAACCTGCATCTTCTGGATTCCGTCCAGATGCTTTACAAATTCAGCCATCCTGACACTTGCTCCTGACTGCTAATTTCGATAACACATCATACTTAACGTCTTTGGGTGACGCCTGCGCCATCTGTCGGACGTATTTTCATACATTATACCGACCAGGTAAACTTAATTTTACAATTAAGATTTTACCTAATAATGACGCAAACCCTTTAAATATTTAGATATTTTTATATATATTTTTAGCATTTGACATGCTTAGCACTATACATTAAACACAAAGTGAAAAATGTGAAATCGAAAATAACAGTCAGGAGCAGGATTTGAACCTGCATCTTCTGGATTCCGTCCAGATGCTTTACAAATTCAGCCATCCTGACACTTGCTCCTGACTGCTAATTTCGATAACACATCATACTTAACGTCTTTGGGTGACGTATTTTAGATTTCACATTTTTCACTTTGTGTTTAATGTATAGTGCTAAGCATGTCAAATGCTAAAAATATATATAAAAATATCTAAATATTTAAAGGGTTTGCGTCATTATTAGGTAAAATCTTAATTGTAAAATTAAGTTTACCTGGTCGGTATAATGTATGAAAATACGTCCGACAGATGGCGCAGGCGTCACCCAAAGACGTTAAGTATGATGTGTTATCGAAATTAGCAGTCAGGAGCAAGTGTCAGGATGGCTGAATTTGTAAAGCATCTGGACGGAATCCAGAAGATGCAGGTTCAAATCCTGCTCCTGACTGTTATTTTCGATTTCACATTTTTCACTTTGTGTTTAATGTATAGTGCTAAGCATGTCAAATGCTAAAAATATATATAAAAATATCTAAATATTTAAAGGGTTTGCGTCATTATTAGGTAAAATCTTAATTGTAAAATTAAGTTTACCTGGTCGGTATAATGTATGAAAATACGTCTGACAGATGGCGCAGGCGTCACCCAAAGACGTTAAGTATGATGTGTTATCGAAATTAGCAGTCAGGAGCAAGTGTCAGGATGGCTGAATTTGTAAAGCATCTGGACGGAATCCAGAAGATGCAGGTTCAAATCCTGCTCCTGACTGTTATTTTCGATTTCACATTTTTCACTTTGTGTTTAATGTATAGTGCTAAGCATGTCAAATGCTAAAAATATATATAAAAATATCTAAATATTTAAAGGGTTTGCGTCATTATTAGGTAAAATCTTAATTGTAAAATTAAGTTTACCTGGTCGGTATAATGTATGAAAATACGTCCGACAGATGGCGCAGGCGTCACCCAAAGACGTTAAGTATGATGTGTTATCGAAATTAGCAGTCAGGAGCAAGTGTCAGGATGGCTGAATTTGTAAAGCATCTGGACGGAATCCAGAAGATGCAGGTTCAAATCCTGCTCCTGACTGTTATTTTCGATTTCACATTTTTCACTTTGTGTTTAATGTATAGTGCTAAGCATGTCAAATGCTAAAAATATATATAAAAATATCTAAATATTTAAAGGGTTTGCGTCATTATTAGGTAAAATCTTAATTGTAAAATTAAGTTTACCTGGTCGGTATAATGTATGAAAATACGTCCGACAGATGGCGCAGGCGTCACCCAAAGACGTTAAGTATGATGTGTTATCGAAATTAGCAGTCAGGAGCAAGTGTCAGGATGGCTGAATTTGTAAAGCATCTGGACGGAATCCAGAAGATGCAGGTTCAAATCCTGCTCCTGACTGTTATTTTCGATTTCACATTTTTCACTTTGTGTTTAATGTATAGTGCTAAGCATGTCAAATGCTAAAAATATATATAAAAATATCTAAATATTTAAAGGGTTTGCGTCATTATTAGGTAAAATCTTAATTGTAAAATTAAGTTTACCTGGTCGGTATAATGTATGAAAATACGTCCGACAGATGGCGCAGGCGTCACCCAAAGACGTTAAGTATGATGTGTTATCGAAATTAGCAGTCAGGAGCAAGTGTCAGGATGGCTGAATTTGTAAAGCATCTGGACGGAATCCAGAAGATGCAGGTTCAAATCCTGCTCCTGACTGTTATTTTCGATTTCACATTTTTCACTTTGTGTTTAATGTATAGTGCTAAGCATGTCAAATGCTAAAAATATATATAAAAATATCTAAATATTTAAAGGGTTTGCGTCATTATTAGGTAAAATCTTAATTGTAAAATTAAGTTTACCTGGTCGGTATAATGTATGAAAATACGTCCGACAGATGGCGCAGGCGTCACCCAAAGACGTTAAGTATGATGTGTTATCGAAATTAGCAGTCAGGAGCAAGTGTCAGGATGGCTGAATTTGTAAAGCATCTGGACGGAATCCAGAAGATGCAGGTTCAAATCCTGCTCCTGACTGTTATTTTCGATTTCACATTTTTCACTTTGTGTTTAATGTATAGTGCTAAGCATGTCAAATGCTAAAAATATATATAAAAATATCTAAATATTTAAAGGGTTTGCGTCATTATTAGGTAAAATCTTAATTGTAAAATTAAGTTTACCTGGTCGGTATAATGTATGAAAATACGTCCGACAGATGGCGCAGGCGTCACCCAAAGACGTTAAGTATGATGTGTTATCGAAATTAGCAGTCAGGAGCAAGTGTCAGGATGGCTGAATTTGTAAAGCATCTGGACGGAATCCAGAAGATGCAGGTTCAAATCCTGCTCCTGACTGTTATTTTTGATTTCACATTTTTCACTTTGTGTTTAACATTTATTTCTAACCAGAAACAGGTATTTGAAATTTCGTGCTTCTTACTTTGAATATGACAAAGTTCCACACAACTGTTTATACCTTATTTTACCCTCTTAGGGGTGATCTCTACAACAAAAAAGGCATCAACTACCAAAATTTCAAGTTTGCAGCCCCAGCGGTTTAGGCTCTGCGTTGATCGTCAGTCAGTCGGTACAAGCAATTATATGTATATAGATAGATTATATGTGTGCTATGTATTTTATCATTATAGATAGGAATGGACATCGATTTTACATGAACATATTTACATATTTTACGCAAATTAACACAATTATTTTCGATTGAATAACAGTCACGTGTAGGATTATTTTCAATTTCACATTTTCACACTGTGTGTTTATATATATGACTAAGCATGCCATTTGCTAAAAATCGAATATATAAAATTCTCGTGTCACAGTGTTTGTGGCCACTCTCCTCCAAAACGGCTTCACCGATTCAGGTCAGCTAGTATATATCGATGCAAGAAAACTTATTTGCTGTAAGTAGCCAAAATCCAACTTTTCACCAGAGTCAAAAAACTTTAAAAAAGTTAGAAAAAAATCATATCTTTTTAATTATCAGTGACAGAAAGTTGATTTTTGTAACACAGTTTTGTTAAAGCAATACTCGTGAACAGCAATGAAAATATTTTTGTTAAAGTTATTAGCAGTAGGCTTTTCACTACTTACTTGCTTACTGACTTGTATGGATATAGCTAAATTCCGTATATTTCCAGACATTTAAAAGGCTGTATTTGAAATATTTAATAAATTACGTACTATTAAAGAGATTATTGTGACTAACTCTAAAAAATACTGATAGGTATAGTGGTAGCATCGTCAGAGCGATTCTCAGCAATGACAGGAATTGGGCCGCGGTCGCTGCCTTCTGCGAGGAGGGTATCTCGCGGAAGAAAGCGGCGGTGAGAGCCAGGGAGGAGGATTCTTCCGCTGAGCCAAACCGCCGCCAGCGACTGGGGCAGCGCGGGGTACTTGCGCCTCATGCCGCCCTAACTGAGAAAGTCCGCCTCCCGCAAGGCTTCCCGCGAAGATGTGACGCACGTGTGCGGATGCGTCACTCAGTAGAGGGTACCCGAAAGGGAAGCCGCCGGCGGACCTCTGCAGTAATCCAACATAGTACCAGTGGTCCGTCAACACAGGCCGAGAGACAGGTACGGTACCACCGAAGGAATGTAACATAGTTCCAGTGGCCTGCCTATGAAGGCGGAGAGACGGCACACGGTGGGTTTCTTTAGTGGGTGAGGGCCCCACACTACCCTGTTTGTTGCCCGGAACGACGGGGTGTGCGATTAGGTACATTTTTTCCCACCTAAACAGAAAACATAGGTTTAATGTGGAAGGGCCAGCTGAAAATCAGTTGATGTGCACGTAGCACAATAAAAACTGAGCTGGCTACCTTTGTTACACTTAATATGTTATGTTTGTTCGTTTTTTTGTCGTTCTCTGCAATCATCATTTTAACAACATTTTTTTTATTGCCAACGGTGGCAGACTAGCTAACGGGCCAGCTGATGATAAGTGGTAGCCACCGCTCATTGCCCATGGCAACACCAGGGGCACAGCCAAGCCACTGCCTACCGTGAGTAAAGTGCTCTTCTTAAACCTCGTTTAAAGAGGGGCTAGCCGTATTGTTGGGGAAACACCGCAGCAGAAAGTTCATTCCAGATCTTACACACACGTGGTAGAAAGGAATGTTGGGAACGAACCGTCTTGGACGAAATCGTCTCCAAGTGGTGTAGATGAACCCTGTTACGGTGTTTCGTGGTATGGTGGTAAAATGGTGATGTTAGTACTCGCACTCTCCATTGAAGAGTCGATAGAGCACACAAAGAGCTCCGAAGTCTTTCCACCGCCCCAATGACTCCAGTTTATCCGTGAGATTGGGATCATAGGCATTTGGAACAGCACACCTTTGCAGGGAGTCAAATGCTAAAAATATATATAAAAATATCTAAAATATTTAAAGGGTTTGCGTCATTATTAGGTAAAATCTTAATTGTAAAATTAAGTTTACCTGGTCGGTATAATGTATGAAAATACTTCTGACAGATGGCGCAGGCGTCACCCAAAGGCGTTGAGTATGATGTGTTATCGAAATTAGCAGTCAGGAGCAATTGTCAGGATGGCTGAATTGGTAAAGCATCTGGACGGTATCCAGAAGATGCAGGTTCAAATCCTGCTCCTGACTGTTATTTTCGATTTCACATTTTTCACTTTGTGTTTAATGTAAGTTCATTTAGCTAACATTTGAAAAAAATATTTAATAATATTATTAATTTATTTCTAAAAATGTCTAGTAGCTAAACCTGTAAATATATGTTATTCATATCTTTTAAAGAGTTAATTTTTAGGCAATAATCTTTTTACCTTTTCGTTATAAATATTTGGGTCCAAGTAATAATATATCGAATTTGATACGTTTTTGATACAAGAAATCATATCGATATAAAATTTCGTGAAATAATAAATATCGCTATTAAATAACGATATATTGAACAAAAAATATCGATATTTATTCTGCAAGCCTAGCCCAAATGCGTTCGCCAGTGTCGCTTAGCGCTATCGCCACGTCACAATACTATTGTAAATAGGGATAAAAGGAAGCGCGGGTTAAAATGCGACGGCGTAACCAATTTCGTTTTAAGTTAATTGTCACAAAACAATAATTATACCATTTCTACCGTAAACAATGTGTTATTTCTTATTTTGTAAGTATTTATAATTCGCTAAAATGTAGTAACAAGGAAAATGTTTTAAAAAACATCAATAGAAAAGTGCTGTAACCTTATGGCAAACATAAATTACAAAACTGAAAGAATGCTGTAAGTAATTTTTTCGTTTTTCTTTTCAAAGTAACATACTTTCATTCGATAAGAATGCTGTAAGTTATATCAGATGTTTAAAAATAAACCGCACTTTTGCTGTAAGTAAAAGAGTGTTAAAAAACCGTTTTCTTAGTGACTTACAGCAAATTCAATACGTAAACTTTTCAAAATTATACCCTATTTTAAAAAAAAATGTCGTCGTAGCGATATGCGACTCAGACCATTCGACGCAGATTTTTTTTCTGAATCTAGCCGTGTATTCAGTATACTTACGCCATTCTTGCTACCTACAGCAAATACGTTTTCCTACGTCGATATATATATAAAAATATCAAAATATTTTACGCAATATAAAATATTATACCTACGTCTATGTAATTTTACAACAGTGTCCTAAAACTATTAGAAAAATCCTTTTACGATTAAGATTTCAAGAAAGGAACCTTTGTTTTCACTTTGTGTTTAAAGGAACCTTGTTCAATTGGAAAATAATGATACAAATACTGGAATAAGGGCAACCCCCAAATCAAATAATCTTGTTTCTGAAAACTAGGACAAGCCACGGAAACCAGATGATACAATGTTTGTTAATTTGTTGCAACCACAACCTAATTAATCGAATTTATGTGCTAATCATAGCGAGGTTGTGCTCGTATCGAAGTATAATACAACATCTATCTATCTACCTGTCATCCATAGAGTTTTCCTGTAAAAATAACTCTTTGTATATCTTCGTATTTCATCATAAATATTGAATTCTTAGGCATAAACAGTTTTGATGCTCAAAATAATAACATTAGGTCATATTTTTTTTATTGCATGTAGTGGCAGATGAGCCACGGCCCGTCTGATGGTATGGTAACCGTCGCTCATGGACTCAAATATACCGAGAGTATTGTCAAGCCGCTGCTCACCATTTCATTTCACAGATATGAAATGAAAGAATAAACGACTATCTCCTGCTACAACCAAAACACAACGATGTGCTTCATGGCTGGTCACACAGGAGATGGTGGTACCAATCCGCACCTAGTGTAGTCCGATACCTAGTGAGTACTCCCACTTGGTACCCAGCCCTACCACCTGTCATGGAATGGCTGATAATTGCATACTTACCTTAGTCGCCTCAAACGCCTCATACGACACCCGTTCTTAGTCCGTCACCACACGACCACATAGCTTACATAATAATATGTTTTATAATTCTTGTCGGGTATTTTTAATACATTATTGGTTATGTTTATTTTTTATTAGGTTCCCAGTTATACACAGGAGTTTTGAGACTAGGGCGATCTCGTATTAATTTTTTTTTCGTTCGTGAAGGAAAATATGTTTTCCACCAAAGTGAGATTGTTTGCTTCGGATTTTAAGTGTAGACGTTCAACAAAATATGAAAACGAAAATACAGAGAAATTACGGCAGCTTTATATAGTATCTACCTACCTATATGATTATTTTCTCGCAGGCAATTTGAAATCATAATATTATAGGTAAGACTCAGGTTAAATCCAACTACTCGACTATACAGATTATTAAAAATTACGTTGCCAGTATTATTAATTAAACAAAAAAATGTAAGCTGATATAGTTCTTTTTATAAAAAAAATTAGGAGTAAAAATTAAAAACTAACGTATTTTAAAACTCTTTAATCACGTTGCAGCATTCCGTAATCCAGTCACCCTATCGCTTCTAACAAGCGCCATGCCAGCATACATTATTCATTGGTCGCCTTATTCAACAAGCTATACCTTATTGGTTTAGGATTTTCATTACGTTAGTTATATTCTATACCACATTATTTTGTATAATATCTTCAGTTGTAAATCGAAGTTATTGATAATCTTATTACACGATATGTTTTTATAATGATGATCTGGACTCATGGTTGGCAATATTGCTTAGTATTAAAAAATAAACTACAATGTCACGCGTGTTTAATTTTTGGTTCAAAGCGTAACGTTCTATGATATTAAATAAACGTAAACAGTAAAAACGTCGACATCGATTCGATACCCATGTGTCTACACTCTATCGAATGGCAACTATGTTGGCTACACGCTATTGACTGGCTCGTTTAAATTTTATATTTATGTTACAGGTGATAAACAACAGGGCCTGCATAATACCTGTTGCTACTGTTAACAAAGGTCCAAATAGAATATATTAAGCATGAATTGCAAAATTGGACAACAAAAATTATGTCTTTTACAAAGGGGGATTAGTAGTATTTACAACAGACCTTTAAAGAATTAGATCTCTAACAGCAATCCTCTCTAGTCTATATATTATTAAAAAGCTGTAATAGAGCTGTGTCTGTAAATTTAAGATATTTGAGAAAAATGACTGTATTAGGCATATAATTAGCGAAGCACGACGCCCGCGCGTTTTACATTTTTTTAGAAGTTTTGTCTGTTTGTCGGTCGCGCATCACGCAAAAACTACTGAACGGATTTTCTTGCAACCTTTTTTTATTTGATAGCTCTTGATTAGACTTAACAACTGGTATACATTTTATCCCGCTACTATATCGTAAACCTGAAATACAACATAAAAACTAGGTTTTGGCTGCGGCAGAGCCGCGGGCAAAGGCTAGTAGTAAATAAAAGTATATAATTTGTATTTGAAGGTTTATGTTACATGAATTAATTTTGTTTAAAAAATAATTTTGAGATACCACTGTCTCGCAAAACGACTGTGAATATAATATGTAATCATAATTTCAAACTTGAAATAAAATGATCTATATAAAAATATAACTCTAATTATTATAATTACAACAAGCAATCAAATTCATTACTTACTTCAATAAGTGTGACATTATTTCAGTGGCCATACAAAGTAACCTTAAATATATTTAAATGACATTGATAACCATATCTGTAATTCTATATAATAATATATAATAATATGAGAATATTTAAAGAAGCTTAATTACGTAGACACAGAGAAATTGCTAGAAATTACTAAATAACATTGCCCTATATTCCTTATTTATACTAATTGTTTGTAAGCATGTTCCAATAAATTATAATATTATTCGTTTATATTAAATTATTTAGTAAAGTACTTAAATAGCTCTTGATGTGAAATGTTCGGCAAAGCGATAGCCAAACACAGGTCTAACCTAGTTCAGGTAAGCAACCATAATTTATATTAATCCCTTTGTTTTTTTTTATTTTTTCCAATATCATTAACCTAATTACTAGCTATAATTTATAAAGATTTATATAATTTATGTGCAAGATATTATAGATTATAGGTATATTTATAAAATTTATTTGTTAAAAATTGACAATTAATAAATAAGATTTTTTGTCCGTACTCCGCGGAAATATTATAATCCATTGCTTGGTTAAAGTAGCAAATAAAGCAAAGGGGCAAAGCAAACTTCAAAATCAATTTATGATAAGTAGATTAGTAGTTGTCTTGTTTGCTTGCAGCCATCTTTAAATTTAAACGTTTAATATTAACTTTCATTTCGAGAGATAAACACATGATTACGAGAATATAAATAATAAGCAGAAGAATAAGAATAAGCATTAATAATTGTTTGTATTAATAATTTTTCGCGTGTTAATTTAGTTTTGCGTAGAGGTCAAACATGTACATTATCTTAGTAGTAGATAACATCAACAGATGTCTTTTTAAGATGAAGATAATCGAAAACTAATCAAGATGAAGTAGCGTGTGAGTGCGCAATTACCTAGTCCAGATATTATATTTTTTATAATACTTACAAGATACTCAGTTATCACAAGTATTAATTAGCTACAACTTAATAATGACAGTAAGACTAAATTTAGAATTCTCGCAGTAAATATATTTTTGCTTAGCTTAAATAATCAATGTTAATAAGAAAAAGTAATTTAGTAATTATTCGAGGAATTACCACACGAGCCATAAATATAGCATATTTCGTATTAATTAAAATAAAATTATCCGTCTCTGTTCTTCATATTTTTGTACAGAGCTGGCTTTGCGTTTGATAAGAGCTAGCAACGCAGTAGAATTAACATCTTCGAAATGTAGTGCTGGCGAAGAATGTTAAGGAAATCCATGGAGAGCTATGAATACCAATAACTCAATCTTCGCGGAACTCAGCATCACAAAACTACTCTCAGGCATCTGCCAAGAAAGGACTCTTTGTTTCTTTGAATATATCATGTGTGTTCTTCTATGCATGATTTAGACAAGCAAATGATTTTCGGATATGTGGAGGGCAAATACGTTAGAGGAAGGAATTGTTAAGATGATGAGATTATGAAAACTGCCAAAAAACCCGCCGGCGGACCACTGATGTAATGCACCATAGTTCCAGTGACCCGTCAACACAGGTGGAGAGACGACGGCACACGGTGGGTTTATTTAGTAGGTGAGGGCCCCACACTACCCTGTTCGTTGCCCCGAATGACGAAGTGTGTGGTTAGGTAAATTTTTTCTCGCCTTAAGAAAAAAAAAGGTAGTCCAGTTGACGAAGAACAGAATTCCATGGGGTTAATTGCGAGCGGTCATGAGGGAGCGACTCAGAAGAAGGGCCAGATTTGATGATGTAACAATTCCATGCCCGCCAAAGCATATTATGTTCCACGTAGAACCTCCATGACTGTAACTTCTGTAAAAATAGTCGTAAATCATAATTGGTGAGCATTTTTATTGCAGTCTGTTTCCTATTCATATGTAACATTCCTTTGCTCGAATAAAATATACAGCAGAATCAGCTTATTTTGCACCGATGCATGTCTATAACTCTTGCCGGTCGACGTTACTAACGACACAGCTGGGCCTCTAGACTAGTACAACCCACACACGTAGTTACTATAAAACAAGATTCATTGTCCTTGTCGTCATGATTAGCAGAGCTAACGTTATTATTTTACTCGTGGCTATTTCTAGAACTATTATGTAGTTAACAACTCAGCTCAAATCCTCGCGGCCTTTTTAAAACCTACAGCTAGCTTATATATTCGTATCACTGAAGTCCTGAACAGTAAACGCTTTTTTCGTTCACTGGTCCTAAACTATAAGATAAGGTTATATTGTTTTAATAAAAGTTCTAGCGTGAACACCCATCATAAACAAAAATATAAAAGAGTGTTTGTATGTTTGTTTTTTTTTGCCACAATAACAACACATAATTTCGTATTTATTTCTTTTCCTAGAAATGCTAAAAGAGTGTTTTACTAGCTGGCAGATTTGTTTTGTTCGCTAGTTACATGTTAGAGTATTTATACGTAGTGGAATTTGGCTTCAATCATTCTATCAGACCGACGTAGGTATAGATTTAACTATTTGTGTAAGTATAAATACATTTATTGAATTTTCCGATTTTTATATGTTTATGTTTTGATAAATTTGTTATATTACATACTTCAATGGATGACGATAGAATAAGATTAATCTTAGAGAAAGAAAGTTCTGGTCCTAGCTATGAAGACGAAAATGACAGTGAGGCAGATTTTTATTAAAGTACAAAAGGGATTACATAATATGGCGCAAGAAGGTTATAGGCTTAGAATATTCTAAGGTTATAGGGCCGCGAAATAAATTTGTTATAATAGATCTTGAAAAAGTCTCAAGACTTGGAAAAGATGGCAATGCAATGTGACATGAAATTCATAAATCAAATCACGTATGGCGATGGACTAGAATTTTCTAAATAAACTTTTCCTTGCGAGGTAGGCAGAAAGAACAGAGTGCCAAGAGGCTATATTCTTGCATACATCTCTCGCTTCCTTAATATTCATAATTCTCTTCATACACGGTTCGGTCGGTTTCGGAGACTCCTGACTCCACCTTCCTTCAACACATGACCGATTTGATAAGTAGGTGAGTCTCGGTCTCCCCCTGTACCTTCCACTTTCGCATTGTCTTCTTAACCAGTCGCTCGTCCAGCATTCTTTCCACATGTCCGAACCATCGGAGTATTCCCTTTCGCATCTTTACACCAATACTCTCTTTCATACCTACTCGCTCTCTTACGTCGTCGTTATGAATGCGGTCAGCCAGCTTCACTCCACAGATTCTTCGCAGAGATCGCATTTCGACCGCTGCATAGACTACCTGCATCATTCACTCTCTTATCACCAAATGAACCAAGCACGTCCTAAAAGTCTGGACGCTTGGTCCCAACCCATCCATTCAAGTCTCCGCATACGATCACGCGTTCAATGGCTTTTGCCGAATCCAGAACTTCCCCAACTTTATCTCAGAACTTCTCGGACCTTTCTTCGGACCCATAGAAGTCTGGGATCGAACATTCAGTAGTCTTTCACACCTGAGGCCAAGCGAGTGGACAGCAACATCCCTACCCTCATGCTGGCCCGATCGCTCTACGGTACACCGGACCACAGAGCCATCCCGTCACCAGGAAGATCACAGGCGTCGCTGCCCTTTCGCTTGGTCTCTGTTACACAGAGCACACCAAGTTGTCTGTCCGACATGACGGTTACCAGCTCGTGTAACTTATCTTCCACACCACCTCTTACTTGCCACTGCTCCCCTCGACTCGCCAAACTGTGCGAGGCGTGATGGGTGGCGACCCCCATCGATGTATCTGCCATTGTTCGTACCGACGGAGGTGGGTCGGTACGCGTCGCATCCGGGGCACGCCCTAACCCGCAGTGCGGTATACATTCGAGCCGGATTGCAGTCTGTGCTAGGCTGGCAGGGATCGCGACGAGCACGCTCCGGACTATGACCCCCTAATTATTTTTAGTTTTGAAAAAGATCTTTTAGCAGTACACTTGGTGATCATTAATGTTAAAAAAATACGTACGGCGCATAGCCTTACGATGTTTTTTAACATTAATGACGTTTGGAAATGCTGATTCTAATTTATCATCGTGTAAATTTCTATATAATTATACATGAGCTGGTTACTTTTTGAGGTTTTTATATATGAATGCAACACGCGGATTTTGAAATTGCTTATTAACTTTCGTGTGTTCGTTTTTTTTCGCTCGTCTCTGGTGCCCTCCTAGACATGATGTCCCAAGCAATTGCTTATATTGCTTATCGGCTAATCCAGGACTGTTGTCAGGCAATGTACATATGCGTGTCAAATTTCAGCACAATCGGAAACCGCTGTGTCTAATTTAACTTGCAAAATTTGACCGGGACAAGTTAAATAAAAGCTTGAAAATTATCCATATAACATAATTCGAGAATTTAGTCTTGTAACTCATATTTAAAAAAAAACATAAGTTACGCGGGGAGCATTTAGCATTTTTCTAAAAAAAAAATACAGTGATGCGTGCGCATCTATCTGTTACTTTTATGTTACAGTGATGCGCGCGCATCTTAAAATTTCACTCCCATCAGTTTTTCAAAAAAAAACAAAAGACATTTTTTTCGCAATTTATAGTAATAATTTGTGGGCAAATGAAGTTATAAATAGGTACTTAGTTTTTTATATTCTTGTACTTATGTTCTACATAAGAAAACTAAAAGAAAATCCAGTGAGATAATTTATATTAAATATCCATTCCTTCTATTTGTGCTATTAAACCGACTTCTTTCGTTTTCCGTGGAAGACCCTTATAATGGCCGATTTGTACGAAATGTGGCCTTTATATATACCAGTTTACCCTTCCACTATGCCCGGTTAGATATCTTCGGCAAAATAGGCCATTCAATCTCCAGTTTCCCGGAAAGATCGCGTTACTTTTAACTGAGATGTTTTGATGACGCCAGCGCTTCCTTCAGGTATATTGTGGAACCTCAATATACTCGTAATAACGTTAGATTGTGTAATAACAGCACAAGGTTTTGTAATACTATGTCCATATTTGACCGTACAAATATAAGCATTGTAAGTAAATAATATCCTTTTATCTTTAGGGTAAGTAATCAACTTTAGATATTTTTTTTTATATATTATGTTATGGCAGACGCCGTCTGCCGTGTGGGGCCGGCTTTAGAATTGTCCCACCCCTCTCCACCCATGGGAGTCGTAAGAGCCGACTGAGGGAATACGGGGGGAGTGGGCAGCAGCACTTCCTCGAGTATTAACAACATCAAACTGCGATCGCCAACCCGCCTGCCAAGCGTGGCGATTACGGCATTATCCCCCATATGAGCGAAACACATATTGTGGCGTTCTCTTGGGGAGGCCTATGTCCAGCAATGGACTTTGAAAGGCTGATGGATGGATGGATGGCAGACGAGCTATCAATCTAACTGCCAATCACGAGGTACCTGTAAGCCTTGATTTGAATCAAATAAAAAAAAACACAAGAAAATGATTATCTATGAATATAAAATAAAAATAAATAAAATAAAACATTCCTTATTTCAATAAATTAAGTTTACTGCAGCTTCAAGTGGTACGCTCCTATCTTCATTAATATTAGGGTATCATCATTCATCCATATGCGTTTTTCACTGTCATAATATACATAATATTGACATACATAATTAATATACATAGACTCGCACCTCTTGTCCAGAGGGGTAAGCAGAGACAACGGATTGCCACTTATCATAAAACGACCTTCCGCTGCCCACTTATCATCCTCATGGGATCGAGACCTGACTGACGGGTGGCCAAACACGTCCCCGTCACTCTGATGATTGTTACTAAAGATCTCCATTGCCGTCGCACGGGTTTTTAAACTTTTTATAGTCCCATTATTGGATACTCCACTCATAGAGAAAGGTATTTAGGGCATAGTCCACCACGCTGTCCCAGTGTAGCTTCACAGACTAATCTCACCCTTGGGAAAATCTCTCTCTAGTTTCCTCACAGCGTTTTCCTTCAGCTGCTAGCTTTTGCCCGCGCTAGTTTTTGGCTTAGTTTTCCGATATAGTTGTTCCAGTGGCCCGCCAATACAGGTGGAGAGACGGCACACGGCGGGTTTTAGTGAGTGAAGGCCCCACACTACCCTAATCGTTGCCCCGAACTACGGGGTGTGCGGTTAGGAACATTTTTCCCGCCTAAACAAAAAAATATGCTTCCGATATATTAGTAGAGCTAATAAGCTATCTTTTTTTAGTTTTTAAGTCTAATCAAGAGCTACAAACAAAAAAGTTACATCCAAATCAATTCAATAGTTTTTGCATGATGTGCGAACAGACAAATAGCCAAAATTCTAAAAACCAATAATGTTACGTTTACAGAGACGCCTAAATAGCCTAATAAAGTATTTTTTCTCAATCACTGTCAATTGTAGCGACAGCATGTTATAGCTTTATATTAGTTAGATATAAATTATATATTTAGTATCTTTTTTCTCTATTCACTAGTGAAGCAATGGGATATATTACAATAATTATGGCTAGACGTTTCTTGTGAACATAATCTTTAACAAGCTAGAGGTAGTTGAACTATTCCAAGTGGAGGTAGAGATGACTTTATGGCACGAGAATAGTTTAGTTAAACAACAGGGTTTTTTACAGGAGCTTTACAATTTTTCCATAGTTTAAATTAACTATGACTGATACTCAATACTTAAAGTTAAATTGTTAATTCATAGCGTTTCAGTCAATGCGTATTTATCTAAGTAAGAACACAAGTGTCACGACCTCTTTTTTTCCGCGGGTTTCATACGAAGTAAGCAATTATCCCCGATTGCATAACTGATGGTAAGGTTTGGTACCTAGTGTTAACACTCATATGTTATCGGGACTGAGTGGGTCAGTATTACTGCCTTCGACCGTCAACACCTTTTTTGTTTTTTTTTAGTTAAGGCAGGTAAAAATATACCTAACGGCACAACCCATCATTCAGGGCAACGAACAAGATAGAGTGGTGCCGTCACCCACTAAATAAACGCGCCGTGTGTCGTCTCTTTGCCTGTATTGGCAGACCACTGGAACTATGTGATATTATTCATCTATATTTTTTAGCATTTGACGTGCTCCGCCACATTTTAAAGTACAAATTATTTGTGAATAAGGAAAAATAGATATTTTGTACGAGCGGGAATTGAAACCCGCGTCTTTTCCAATCCGGGGAAGTGCTCTAAGCCACTGATCTATCGTACAGATCTTTTGATCATCGCAATCTCCTTATCACATTTGTCTTTACTACCAACACCATCTATCGGAATGCATTTGCACATGCATTAAACCAATATAGTAAGTTTAATTTTGCAATTAATGTGATATTAGTTCAGTGGTCACCGTCCAACACCTAGGTGTGTCTAAGTGTAACGTTCATTAATTGCTCATTATGGAATGTAACGGTTATAATTGGCTTAGCAATATTATTAGTATTGCTTAGTCAATGAACTGCCACTTACCATCAGGTAGTTCGTGACTTGTCGGCCACCATAAGCTATTGAAAAATCAAATAAATATTAAATTTAAACTGAAATGTCTACTAATCCATTAGCAATATAACATCTGATGCCCGATTTTCATTTCTCGTTTAATTTGGAAATTGAATAAAAAAACAACCAAACGTGGTATAAATTCATAGAATTAATGCTTATTAATAATTATTGGTACTCTAGTATTAGAGATTTTGGTGTCCCATCTTTGTCCGATACTTGCTTCTTTCATTAATCGTGAGCCCTTATAATATATCTTAAATACTTATTAATTCAAATTAAATAAACAACATTCAATATTTATTAATTCTGGCGACAGATTTCCCGTCTTTAGTCGCAGCCTATTTTTACTTTTGAATAATTTTCGCTTCGTTTGACCTTGGTTATTTGTGTGTATTGATTAATAAAATTCTGGAAATAATTTTGCTGATTTATGGAATTTATAATTGTTGCTAGCTGTTTCCCGCGGCTTCGCTCGCGTAAATAAATGAATACGAGTATAGGTTACTGCAAAAAAATGAAAAACTATGTTCCACGTGAATGAAGTCGCGGATTGCACTTAGTTAACAAAGTTTGTTACTTAAACTTTATATAAGATAGCTGTTACCCGCGAATTCGTCCGTGAGTAATTTCATAAAAATAAATAAAGCAACCCTTGAAATTGTCGGTAATACAGTGCAACGGTATTACAGTACTCGGGGTTGGAACTTCATTACTGAAATGCTAGATGGCGTTGAAGTTGCTAGATTTTGAGATTTTGTGACAAACAATATTTTATTTGCGTATTTTTTTTAATAAATAGTATCCTATGTTACTTCTAATACCTCCGAGAATATGTGTACAAAGTTTCATGATGATCGGTTAAGTAGTTTTCACGTGAAAGCGTAACAAACAAACTTACATTCACATTTATAATATTATAGTATATAGTATAGTATGATGATTACTAAAGTTGTCTTCAATGAGACTGTTCCTTCAAAATATAATTATTACTTGATTGATCGTACATTGAACATACTTTATTGTATAACATAATACTTAAAATGAACATTAAATTAGAATAAAATTTGCAAGTAAATACACAGTCTCACAGTCTTTAGATGGAGTTCAATCGCAGGATGAATTCAAATCCAAAGATATCTTTATTTTATAGGCTATTTATATAGAACATAAAGTCGTCAAAGTTTACTAAGAACTAACACAAGCGCTTGAGGCAAGTGCATCCACAACTAATTTCACGATTGCAATCGCCACAAGCAGCTTTTCATGTGAAGAAACCGGCAAGAATTTTGCCTGATTTTCAAAGGCATGCATAAATGGCGATCATTTTAAAAGATTAGAGAGTATTTAAAGCCGTGGGTTGTTGGAATCTCCCATGCGTGCCATGAAGAAATTAAAAATTTTCAGTAAGATAGGAATGGTTAAATAAAATACTGTAATTATATAATAAAAGTAAATATATAAGTGTATTAGCACTCCGACAAAGGTGTGTTGGTAACTATTTGAGCTGTTTTTAGAAATTCAGAGACATGATCATGGATACCCAAAGATAAAAAAAAAGCACTACGAGTTCAAGCTAAAATCTTACGACTTACCTCCTGGAATTGTGGATCCTAAGAAGGGTGTTGATGATTACACCCAGGTTCCTAACCGGTCAGTGAAGGACCGATATTACAGTGTTATGAAAAACAATCCAGGGTAGTTGAGTCCAATGCACTTTCGATACTAACCTAGAAACACCCTCAACAATAACCTGTGTCTTAGGCGGATTCACTTCAATCCTATATCATTTACTTCAGCTACTAATATATTCCAATTCAGTGTTTATAGTTTTGATAGCATTCGATAAGTCTGCTAAAGGTGCCTGAATATATATCTAAAGATCATCTGCATAAAAATGGTAAGAAGTCGATTTGAAATATAGGGTTTTTCAACAAGAAATTTGTTTTTTAAATCAAAGCCGTGTAGGCTGTATACTGAATCCCAAAATACAAGCTTCGTAACAAAACATTGAGCAATGCAACAGTATTGTACACTAGTTAAACTGAAAAACTTGTGTATATTTTGTTGAAGACAAACAAAAGATTATTATTACTATTCATAAACATATAAATATACATAATACATGTATATTGTATATCCTACATAAATATATTGTAATAAGTGAACTTTGTATATGTAACAGGATTGGTTAACGTTATTGTGAAAGATTATCGTTATTTATTTTCCTCATCCTGTTAACTCTGTTTACTCTGTTTGCTAGATAAACATAAAATATCAAAATGTTTTTATAAAGACAGAACATTTAATCAAGCTTATGTGTCATAAAGTTTAAGTATGCGTATAAAATATTGATAGCTAATAATATAGACTCATGACTTTAATACAAAGGCGTACGTGCGTCAGGTATCATTATTGTCGTGCAAAATTAGGGGTCTTACAACGACATTTTTTTATATATCATGGGTGGCGAATGAGCATACGGCCCACCTGATGGTAAGCGGTTACCGTAGCCTATATACGCTAGCAACACCAGAGGCATCACTCGCCCATCGCCATCTCCAAGGAAAAAGATTGTACCACTGAAGGAATTTAATATGGTTCCGGTGGCCCGCTAATAAAGGCAGAGAGACGGCACACGGCGGGTTTCTTTAGTGGGTGAGGGCCCCACACTACCCTGTTCGTTGCCCCGAACGACGGGGTGTGTGGTTAGGATACTAAGGAGAGGTGTGCGACTCGACCATGCCCCGTGTGCGACGTCCTCCTCCGAGGAAGAGGCTCTACTGGTGGTCCCAGGAGCCGACGGACCTGCGTGCGGCGTGCATTCGAGCCCGGTGATCCTACACCCGCAGTCGGCGGCGCGATGGGGAGCGGGAGAGCCAGCTGTATGAGGCATACCGCACTTTGCCGGCCGCGTTCAAGTTGGCCATCTGCCGCGCCAAAACAGAGAAAAGGCAGGAGATGCTGGACTGTCTCAACCGTGACCCCTGGGGTCGCCGACACCGTGCGTCGCTGAACAAGCTCCGTACTCAGGGCTCCCCCCTCACAGAGACCCTTCAGCCCAGCCTCCTCACCGAGGTTATCAAAGGCCTATTCCCACAACGGGCGGAGCACACGCCCTTGGTCATGGCACCGCCAGGTAGCGACCGGGAGGCCGACCTCAGTGTACCGCCCGTCACTGCGTCGGAAACGGGGCGGCTGTTTCGCGGATCTGCCCCCGGCCCAGACGGTATACCCGCCCGGGTACTGGCCCTGGCTCTGGACCACCTTGAGCCCCGCCTCAGGGGACTGTTTGACGCGTGCCTGGCGTCCGGACGGTTCCCTGACTGCTGGAAGGAGGTGAGGCTAGTACTCCTGCCGAAGCCGGGACGTTTTTCCGCGCCTAAACAAAAAAAAAAGTATACTAACAAGAGGATAGAACTTACAATCAGGTGGGCCATGGCTCGTCTGCCTACGAGCAATAAAATAATCATCAATATTCTCTGAGATAAATAGCGCCACGCAGGACGCCCACCAGATGGACCGACGACCTGGTCAAAGCTGCGGGGAGCCGTTTAATGCGGTCGGCACAAGAACACTCGTTGTGGCGTTCTCTTGGGGAGGCCTGTGTCCAGTAGTAGACGTTGAAAGGCTGATGGATGGAGGATGGATGGATATTCTCTGAGAGGGTGGTACTTTCTCGGTCTATTTATAGTTACGGGGAAAGACAAGAAATAAATGATAATATACTTACGACCATTTGTTACTTCCAGAATAATAGGCGTTTTATGATAATTACTAATGTATTTAGCAGAATTATTAATATGTTGCGTTTAAAATGCTGTCAATATTTTGTAAAGTAACATTTATTTTTTTTAGCAATCGTGGGTGCCTTAGCAGCCTAGTAAGTGTACTCATTACCGTTGGCTATAGTTATGGTAATATTCTTCCGTAGACACCGACTATGTCAGAATGCTTCACGGCAAATCTCCGAGATAAAACGTCGTGAAAGGCGGAGATATTAGTAAATAATACCCGTGTGAAGCGAGGGCGGCTTATTAGTACCTACCTAATATATAAGATCTTCTAAAAAATATAACATAATATTGTGATATATTAGAACAGAGACGTGGGAAAATATTGACAAATGGCTACAATTTATTTTCCAATTATATGTAACAGCTTTCATCTTTAGCTCGTTCATCATAAAATTCGGTAAAGAAATAGGTATGTATTTTTTCATCTTAAATATAATATAGGTGCACGATACATGAACACATATATGTCTGTATTTTGATCTGTATTTTAGCACTTGACATGATCACCTACTTTAAAGAACAAATATTTGTGAAAAAAGAGAAGTTTAGTGCGAGTGGGATCCCACTTTTACACATTCACAAATAAAATATAAATCTAGTTTCATTTTGGTAAGAGGTTACCGTTGGCTATAGACGCTAGTAATACTAGAGGAGAAACACGCGTGTCTTGCTACTATCTCCAAAGAGGAGGGATAACAAGGAGAGGATAGGAAAGGTTATAAAGGCAGAATTGAAAGGATAATAAGGATGTCCTACCGATCTACCTACAATAAAATAAATTTTATATCTACGTTTCAAAGGCACCTATAGGTATCTTATAAAGCTGTGTGAGCTGACTTACATTTAAGATATTTGAGAAAAAAAATAATGCAGTAGGCTATTTAGGCGTTGTTGAACACAAACATTTTTTTAGACTTTTCTGTTTGTCTGTTTATTTTTTCGAGCTTCACGCAAATACTATGAACTGATTTTGATATATACTGCTATACTGGGAACCTGAGATAAAACCTAAAAACTAGCTATCGAAATTTGCAGTCACGATGGCTGAATTGGCAAAGCATCTGGGACGGTATTCCAGGAAATGCAGGTTCAAATCCTGCTCGTGACTATTATTTTCAATGTCACATTTTCACACAACACAAAGGTTAACACAAAACAGCACAAACAATTAACACAAAGGTGTTAATTACTATGTATTCATATTTAATAGTTCGATAATTTCCCAAAAATTATATTTTATTGAAATATCTACATTCGTTATTTACTTTCATATCCAATTCAATAATATATTATATAAAATGAATGGAAGTTCTCCGTATATATAGATTACAAACATTGTATGGTAAGTGATATCTTTTCTTAAGTCCTACTTTTTCATATAATTTTTAGTATCAAACTTGTACTCGGAATGTGTCTAATGAGATTAGACACGCTCTCACTCACCATATGAAACAATAGTAGGAGTACCTACAATTGCTTCACTTATTAGTTTGTATATTTTTTATATAACATATCACCATGGTTGGAAAAACTTTGAGATTCAATGTTAACAGAAAGAGTACGAGCTAGTTTTCTCGTTGGTTTGAAAGAGAAACAGCTAAAAACGATAGTTGTCATGTACCTGTCATATACAACAACCACGCTATGCTGCCAGACTAATAACTACGATTCTGCTCATATTAATAACTAAGATTCCTTTTCATAAAAATAAACCAATTTAGACTAGAAATTCAGAAATTATAATTACTGTAAACAAACATTCATTTTTGATGAGTAAATGATTGGTATTATTATTTTTAAAATGCTGTCATCTGTTATTATTTACCCTAAATAATTCTATTTGAATAACGGCAAGGAAAATGTGACGTCATTATGACGTAGTTGCGGCAATCTGTCACGATTTGAGCATGCCTGCGGGTCTAGCCAAGTTGCACTCTGTGATCGCTAACGCTAATAGTAAAACTATTTAAGTGTATGGGGATTTGACATCTATAACCTTAGATAATCAATCAATCAATCAATCAATTATTTATTTGTAAAATATAGGTGATACATTAAATTTTAAGTTTGGGTGGTTTCTCTATATTTTGCCATTGAGCATACAAATTCATAAATAAATTTGATTATAAATACCGTAAAAATAATAATAATATCTATTGAATTGTAAGTACATTAATCAAAATAATAACATTCAAATAATCGTGACGGTCGCATAGACAATTTCATTACGTCACTATATAATACCTTAATAGTAGATAATGTCAGTTTTAATAACCTATATTTATCTAAGTCTTTAACAATATCTACAACGCTAAGTCACATGACTTGACGTTAGAGATGTCAAATTTCCATATACTTTAACAGTTTTCTATTAGCGTTAGCGATCATAGAATGCAACTTGGCTAGACCCGCTGTACCATGTAGTATTGGGCCATGATTTGGTGGAAGATGTACGAATAATTTGCGTAAAGAGCAGGATTATGTCTTTAAATTATTTAAAGACATAATCCTGCTCTTATCAACTGCACGACCCCACAAACTCATAAACATATTCATACTTTTAAACATTAATTATTATTACTGTAAATTAGTGATATAATTAATATGAATTTAATGAGATTTGACAATTGGTATTTCTTAGTACTACAATGCCAACTTATAAGAGTATTATTAATATAACATAAGTGATAGTATAAAACTAAAGCTTTGAGAAATTCCAAGAAAATTAATAAGCTCAGATCTGTTCCCTTTGAGTTCCCAATTCTCTTGAAACCTTGAGTGCTTAAAATAGGTGTTATATACCTTTAAGAATCAGGCAAATTGCTAAGTAACACGAACTGGTAATTATTATATACGGACGGGTAATTATGCCGTGTGGGGCCGGCACGAAGAATAGCGTCTCTTCCTATGGGAGTCATAAAAACCAACTAAGGGATTACCGGGGGACCGGGCAGCAGCGATCCTTTGTGTACTAGAAACATCCACTGCGATCGCCAACCCGCCTGTCAAGCGTGGCGATTATGGTAAAACCCCCATTTTGGGGACGCCTATGTCCAGCAGTGGACGATGAAAGGCTGATGGATGGATGGATGGATGGATGGGTAATTATTTTTGGACGTGTAATTATTATAAAAATATTAAATTGTCTCTAATTAAAATTATCAGATTCAGATAATTCATGTCCATGATAACCCATATTACTAGAAACGAAAAGGCAATATGGCAGTAATCTTTTACATGTCAGTTTACCGCACATACATAGAGTGCAGCCAAACGTCATTATGAACATGTGTTGAACAAAGAAAACACCTTTTTTTTGTTAAGGCGGGAGAAAATGTTCCTACCGCACACCTCGTCGTTCGGGACAACGAACGGGGTAGTGTGGAACGCTCATCCGCTAAAGAAACCCGCCGTGTGCCGTCTCTTCGCCTTTATTGGCAAGCTACCGGAACCATATTACATTCCTTCAGTGGTAACAAATAAAGAAAATACCAACAACTATATGAACCTTTATATATTCAACACTTTATATTTACACGTACCTATGTTTGCTTCTCCACTTTCTTCTTGTAAATCATGCAACTGATTTTGGAACAGTTTCCATTGTCATTTAGATTATTTTTCAAGGAAGGTTAATATGCATCACCCACTGAAGTAATGTCCCACAGTTCCAGTGCTCCGTCAATACAGGCGGAGAGACGGCCCACGGGGGGTTTATTTAGTGAGTGAGGGCCCCACACTACCCCGTTCGTTGTGGGGCCTATACCCACTAAACAAACCCGCCGTGTGCCGTCTCTCCGCCTTTATTGACGGGCCACTGGAACTATTTTACATTGCTTCAGTGGTATCATCTTAATTATCCTTTTATGTAGAGAAATTATATGCTAAGAGATTTAAATATTAAGAGATATAATTATTATAAAAATCATGTAAGTACGTGGAGGTTTGTGGTAAATTGCACCATTGCAAAGCGAGGTGGGTGATATAATAAATTTATATCCATCCATCCATCCATCAGCCTTTCGACGTCCACTGCTGGACTTAAGCCTCCCCAAATTGGGGGTATAGTGCCGTAATCGCCACGCTTGGCAGGCGGGTTGGCGATCGCAGTGGATGTTGTTAATACTTGAGGGAGTGCTGCTGCTCACTCTCCCTGGTATTCCCTCAGTCGACTCTTACGACTCCCATGGTTGGAGAGGGGTGGGACAATTCTAAAGCCGGCCCCACATGGCCACATTTATATAAACTCCCTCAAATTTAACATATAACTCTATCTAAATAAATACTCTAATAATGTAACAAGGATAGTTTAACACGATATTTACAGTTCATAAACAAGATAAACTTTAACTTCACTACGGCACTTCTACTGCGAATTTCCGTTTAGTAGCCTTCTATACGTCAGATACAGTCCTCCGGTAAAGTAGCTTTATACCGGGTGAAGATCAAAGTATCAACTTAAATCATATCACGTATACGATGTAAGGCTGATTCTAATACACCCAATGGTGTTTTTTTTTTGCATACTGACAAATTTTCAACTGCTTTCACGATTTTATTGATCCATTTCTTAGACAATGTTACTGTAAAGAAAGGAAGTAATTCCTTATTTCTTGACACTCCTTACATTATCCTCGTAAAATTACTTACACTTACTTATCATCACACCATCACCCTTGATAAGGTAGACAAAGAGAACAGAGTACCAAAAGGCTCTATTCTTGCATGTTTCTCGCTTCCTCAACATACATAATTCTCTTTCTATACGCTCGCCGGTTTCGGAGACTCCTGACTCCACACAATGTATATAATACATGACCGATTCGGTCTAGGTACGTGAGTCTCGGTCTCTCCCTGTACCTACATCCTTCCACTTTCGCATTATAGGTATATCTACTTAACCAGTCGCTCGTCCGGCATTATTTCCACATGTCCAAACCATCGGAGCATTCCCTTTCGCATCTTTACACCAATACTCTCTTTCATACCTACTCGCTCTCTTACGTCGTCGTTACGAAAATATGAATGTTTGTATGTAAGTACAAATGTTTGTTATTCAATCATGCAAAAGCGGTTGATCGGTTAATTGGAGCAAATTGGCTTATTTAAAGTTTGTAACATGGACTAGTACATAAAGTACTTTTTATCCCAGCAAATATTACGAAAATCAGCTTTTTTGAAAGTGGTGTTCTCTGTAAAATAGGTTCGGTCGGAAACAGACTGTATACATACATACATACGTACACTATAGAACGAGGTTTTATCGGCAGTAATGCGCCTCGTTTCATTTCACGTGGCCACGGGAAAGAGTAACTGGTATACGAGTAGCTAGGGATGGTACACATTTCCTGTTTACGGAAATTTAATACATTATTACTTGCGTCTGTTTCGAATAATATATGTGAAGGCCAATAAGTTTGTTTACTCCTTTTCTTTTGCAACTAACAGGAACATAGATCACTGAATAAAAAAGCAAAATCATGTATTAGGCCTGACATTATAAACTAAAATAAGATAAGCACTTTCTTTGTTGTGATGTTCTCTTAAAACTTTCTGTGAACTAGATATCAATTCAAAATGTCGTTGAAGCTATCTTATGTCAACAGGTTGATCAACCTAATTTCATGTAATGATTCAAACGTATTTGAATGAAATCATGACGTGCAACCGCATTTGATCAATAACTGCGCCTCAATATGGTAAGACAGTCGTCCACCAGATGGACGTTCTAATCAAAGCCGCAGGGAGACGATGGATGTCGCTTCCACTGCTGTCAAAAAGCTGATGGATGGATGAAAGGAGAAATTAAGGTAGTCTCCTATACTAGACGTCAGATTTATTTAAAACTAGCCTTCAGACGCGGTTCCGCCTCAAGTACCTACACAGGTTTTATCTCAGGTTACCGCTATAGTAATAAGATAAAACATAAGTATACAAGTTTTTAAATTTAATAAAGAGTTATAAAATACAAAAGTATAAAAAATCTGGTCAATAGTTTAGAATAAAAATTCTAAAAAAATAATTGTATTCAAAGACGCCTAAGTAGCAGTCCAGTATTTTTTCTTAATTATGACAAAAATACAGACTTTATAACGAGCCTTTGCTCGGGGCTCTGTCACCTACAAAGGCTAGTTTTTAGGTTATATTTTAGGTTATATCTTAGGTTCCTGAAATAGTAGCGATCAGTTGTTCAGTCTATAATCAAGAACTATCAAACAAAACAAAGAAACATGACAAACCGTTTAGTAGTTTTTGCGTGCTGTGCGAACAAAGAAGCAGATAAACAGACAATTCTAAAAAAATGATTTCGGTTTAGAGACACCCACATAACCAGTTATTTTTTTTCCAATATCTTTAATATGCAGACACAGTTCACAGCTTTGTCCATTCGTGAATAAAAGAGTGACACTAAAAAATAAAATTAAAAAGACGAAATCTCCAACCCTGATAAAATGGATCGAATGCATCCAGTCCACTTTGTATAGCTGTAGTAAGTGTCGGTTGCTGCGGGCGACGGGAAATAAGAGGATTGTCGGTTCTGGAGCCATCAACCACATATACTACAACAATATTAGACCGTTTAAGGTTCGTAATAAAGCAGGACAATTAGGCAACTTATTTTACGTTATTAATGTGGTATTCCAAGTTTAAATACTTATTTTTTTCAACATCCCTTTCAACGGTCTGCCTAAGCTATAAGCAGATGGGGAAGTGGTTTAGATACTGGCTTCCCACCTGAGTGTTGTGGGTTCGATTCCCACACAGGACAGCTCTTTGTGTGGATCACAAATGGTTGTTCTGAGTCTGGGTGGTGGTGCTTTCTTTCCGTGAAATTGTATGTTTATAGTCCCCCGTGATATAAGGATTATTGCAGGGTGTGTTCTTTATAAAAAAAATATTATAATAATTACAATTAATTAAAATCATATTAATTACAAAAACAAAAGGTACACCTTTGTCAATCGTAATATTAAAAACATATTTTTTAAATCAAATTTAAAACCAAATATAATCTTAAAAATATAAAAAAAATTAGATTACATTTCATTGGCTTAGACATTTTTTACATAACGCGAGTGGCAAATAAGTGTACGGCCCACCGATACCGATGTTAAGCGCTAACCGTAGCTTATAGACGCTAGCATGACGCTAGTGATACCAGAAGCATGACTAAAAAAATGACTAAAGACTTATCACAATGAAATTAAACGTTGTTTCGACGACAAACACATACACACACACAAATATATATTCAAAACAACGAGAAAACAGTAAAATGGAGAGCTTACTCGTAGTCCCATAAATTCTAAACACCACGCTACGCCAGCCTCTCGAGTATCTACTTAATAAATTTATTTGTTCGGCAATCTTTGTTAAGTTGTAGAGATGGCCGACGCAGTACATCTTGTACTTGTTTTTAATACGATACAAGAGCCGGAGATCCTACCAGTTGCGCCAATTAAGTGATGAAACTCAGATTTTATAAGAAATAAATACTTTATTTAAATAAGACAGAGTTACAATATAGCAAAGGTAACAAAATTAATCTAGATACATTAGTAGTTTTAACTGCCCCAGTCGTGCAGCGGTAGCCTGAGCGACTGCTGATCATGAGTCGTCGTCCCCGGGTTGGGCAGTATTCTTGAGCTTATTCGTAAAAAGAAAAAACCTGGAGTTTGGAAATCTGGCCCGGTAGACGGCAATAAGCTCGCCCTCTAAAATTTAAACATAGTTGGCGAACCTTCGGTGATACAGGCGTGATTCTATGTTTGCTAATTATTAGTTATTAGGTAGACAATTAACTTAGCTAGATTATTTGGGGCGGAAGATGTACCGACAAAGGTGATGTTGGCGGGTTCAACACAATTAACTTGTGCGAAGGGTTAAGTATATTCTAATGTAAGTACTTATATAGAAGCTGGGGCGAATCGTAGTATAATTTATAACAATGACATGAAGAAAATTCCTATACGTCTATTTCTCATTGGTTATACATGTATATTCGGAGTATTCACTATCAATATAATATGATGACAGGCTGTCGTTCCTGGAAATAATGTAATATTTACTCGACGCCGTAATATTTTTTACGATATTACTGTTGCGGTCTTGTATTCCTCTTAAATGAGAAAAATATATACAATTTCGGTCGTCCCGCTTTCCTAATAAATGGGCTTATGATACGTGTTGCATGTAATTGAAAAGTAAATTACAGCTGTTAGTTGTTATTTTACAGTTACCTACATACCTACGCATAGAATAATAAAATTATTATTTTATGTAACTACGTGAGTTTTATTTTGATATAAAATATAATATCTCAAATGTGAGACGCACAAAATAATATATACTCTATTGTTCTTTAGTATAAATGTTTATAATCATAGAAATAATGGATTCCATTTTATTAATTGGTATTGGTTGGTTTTATTTTGGTTCGATTCCCAATCAGGACAATTATTTGTGTGATGAACACAGATATTTGTACTGCGTCTGGGTGTTTCTATCTATTATATGTCCATCCATCAGTCTTTTAAAGTCCACTGCTGGACATAGGCGTCCCCAAGAATGGGGTTTAGTGCCAATCGCCACGCTTGGCAGGCGGGTTGGCGATCGCAGTGGATGTTGTTAATACTCGAAAGGGTACTGCTGCCCACTCAGTCGGCTCTTACGACTCCCATGGGTGGAGAGGGGTGGGACAATTCTATCAGCCGGCCCCACTATTATATGTTTGTATTTACAAAAAAGTAATTTATGTATTATATCCGTAATCTGGTACCCATAGCACATTATTATTATTTAATGTTATATTTGTCTAAGGACAAGTTGAGTTTGAAATATAGAAATAAAAGAAATAAATATCTTTTTAGAAAAAAATTTGAATATATATAATTATATAATGTTACGTTACGCTGCTTTTATTACTAAAACAATATAGGTATCATAAGTCTAAATAAGGAAAAAAAAATACAGAAACAAAAGAGGTCGATTGTCCAGATTAAAGACTTTTCTCTAAAGACAAATAAAATCTCAGTCTGAATCCCTATGAGTTAAACATTGCCGAGGTTATTCGATTAAATGAATGGTCCTCTTGGTGCTGCTGCGAACAACGCTATAATAAAACCGAATGAATATTGAACCGGTGACGTTGTTATGCTTCGCAATTGTCTGTACATTTAGTTAGGAGCTAGATAGGGAAATACAAGATGCTTTAGGTAAAGTGTTGTGTATTTTGGTGCGGAACCGATGTAATGCTTAACTTTGTTGTGTACTCGTATATAATGTAATCACGATCAAGTCATCAATTTGTGTAGTGGCGTAAAGGGGTTTTTCCTTAATTAAATAAATATAAAATGTAGTTATTTTAAGAAGTAAACATATTGACACAATTTCGGATGCAAAGATGACATCTCATAGTGAGGGTTGTCGGGTTGATTCTCACGTAGGACAATTCTTTGTGTGATCTCCAATTCTGATTCTGTATGTATTTTATACGTCAATTATATGTTTGTAAAACTTCCCTGTATGAATGTTTCCTAGTGCAGGGTGAGGGCACGGTTGGAGGTGCCCCGGGCCGGTTTTTGGACCGTGGGGGCGCTCCAGCAGGTGCTGGAGGAGTGGGCGGGGCGACGGCACGGAGTCCTTACCTTCCGTCTGGTGCAGGTGCTGTCGGGGCATGGTTGCTTCGGTAGATATCTGCACATAGTCGCAAGGAGGGAAGCGACTCCGGGCTGTCACCACTGCGGCTGTGACGAGGAAACGGCGCGGCACACGCTCGAGTCATGCCCGGCTTGGGCCGAGCAGCGCCGTGAACTCGTCACTGAAATAGGGGGGGACCTCTCGCTGCCGAGCGTCGTCAGAGCGATGCTTGGCAGTGACAACTGGGCCGCGGTCGCTGCCTTCTGCGAGGAGGTTATCTCGCGGAAGGAAGTGGCGGAGAGGGCCAGGGAGGAGGATTCTTCCGCTAACCCAAACCGCCGCCAGCGACCCGGGTGGCGCAGGCGCAGGTACTTGCGCCTCATGCCGCCCTAGCTGAGGCTGCGGGTGGATGGACCGGGGAATGTCCGCCACCCGCAAGGCCTCCCGAGAAGGTGCGACGTTCCGTGTTCGGATGCGTCGCTCAGTAGAGGGTACCCGAAAGGTTAAGCCGCCGGCGGACCACCGAAGGAATGTAACATGGTTCCAGTGGCCCGCCAATAAAGGCGGAGAGACGGCACACGGCGGGTTTCTTTAGTGGGTGAGGGCCCCACACTACCTGTTCGTTGCCCCGAATGACGGGGTCTGCGGTTAGGAAAACTATTTCACGCCTCAAAAAAAAAAAAATTTGTTGCATTTGCTATCCATTTGGTTGCATATCCTATGTCCCTCCATGAATAGGTCGGCTTGATCGGAGAAGCACCACCTTTTCACTGAAGATCAGAGTGAAATATCTGATGGTACTTATACTCTCGTGTTTCGTATGGTACTCTATTTTTCTTTAGTATAAATGTTTATAATCATAGAAATAATGGATTCCATTTTATTAATTGGTATTGGTTGGTTTTATTTTGGTTCGATTCCCACTCAGGACAATTATTTGTGTGATGAACATAGATATTTGTACTGCGTCTGGGTGTTTTCTATATACTATATGTATGTATTTACAAAAAAAAAGTAGTATATGTATTATATCCGTAATCTGGTACCACAAGCGTTAAGCTTAGTTTGGGATAAAAAAAAATCCTTGGAGATGGTGATGCGCATGCAATACCTCTAGTTTTGCTAGCAGTCACTACTTACATCACCATATGCTTATTTCCAACCGCATAATAAAAAAAAATATAACAGCCACAATTTCCCCAAGCTTATAATAATGGAATAATATTTGTTTAGTAATACTTTTATATTGTAGACTAATAATATTATTAGTCTGTAGTATTTCTTCCCGAACACTTTCGGTACTTGGCCGAGGCTACCGACACTACCCAAGAACCCTTATAACACAACTGGAAATGGTATCCACTTAACCTCCTTTATAACAAGAGTCTTAAGCTACTTTTTAAATAGGTTACACAGCAGAAAATGCCTTCGTGTTTCTCTCTTAAATCTTTCTTTGAAGAATTTTTCTTTTTTTTTTGTTCTTAAATTAAATATTAGGAGTTATTACTTATTGTTTGTCTTGGAGAAAATTCCTCGAAATGTAAATTTTTATTATCAAAAATATTAATAGAAAATTTTAATAAAGATAAATTTGCGAAGCTTTTTATGTAAGTATAAAAATCTTAATTACTTTTTTGAATCAGAGTAATAATTTTTTTTTAATCAAGTTATTTTGCAGCAAACACATTATTAGCTATACATTAGAAAATACTTTAAAAAGGGGTTCTAGTTCAGCCTTATAAATATATAAGACAAATATGAAGTGGAGATTGGGTGTCACCATTTAGGTGACTGCGATAGTATAGCGATCAAGAGCACTTCCCCAGATTGGAAGGGAGGGTTTCGAATCCTGCTCGTAGTAAAGCTCTTTTTTTCCACTTTCATAAATAATAATTTGTTCTTTAGACGTTTAGTTCTTAAAAAATCCTAAACATATTTTCATTATTTAATTTTATCCGTGCGAAGAAAGGGTGGGTCACTAGGATGTTTTCTCAAAACGTTAACTGTTCAACTATTTGGCATGGGTCTCATAATCTCAATGAGGGATTCAATCCGTAGTCCCACACTGCCCCAGTTCAGGTTGGCCGACTTCACAAGCCGTCGAGAAAATCTCTCGGGCATGCAGGTTTCCTCACGATGTTTTTCTTCACAGAGCAGTGATAATTTGTAAACAAATACACATATAATATCAAAAAGCCAGAAATGTGTGCCTTGACTGCCTCGGTGGTGCAGCGGTAGTGCGACGGCTGATCATGAGGTCTCGGCATCGATCCCCTGGTCGGGCAGCGCTATTGAGTTTTTTCGTAAAAAAAATCTCCATCTATTCCATGGAACTGTATAGCTGGCGAATCGTGGGTGTGTAATACACCTGTGCTACCCCTACTACTACGTGCTACCCCTTCGAGGAATACAGGCGTGATGCTATGTTTTTTTGATCTAAGACTGGTCATAGAGCTCGATACCATAGTGTTCGCAGTCCTTGGTTTTACCAATAGACTATCACTGCTACAGCTATCACTAGAATTACCCAAAAAAACATTTATTATACGAGTTGCTACGCTCTAGCATGAAATCATCGGATATATTAAAGATATATCCGATGATTTCATAGAAAGTTAACGTGAAACAAAGTCAAAATAACGTGTGAATGAGAGTGCCGGAGGCCTAACCCCATTGTCTTACATTATCTTATCATCCTCCCTATCCACCTTCTGATCTCTATTATACTTCCTCACTATTTCTTTATCCCTTCTTTAGTAAATAGAGAGGGAGGCTCTCCATTTCCCATCTCTTGCAGGTTTTAGCAATGAGCAAGATATCCTGTGATATTTTTAGCGTCTATAGGCTATGGAGGCCGTGTGTAACCAGGTGGTCCGTTTGCCACAAATTACTAAATATTATTACAATATTATTCATGCATCATAGCAGGTAGACTTGTATGTAAAACGAAACAGTCAAATTCAAATCGTAGCTAAAATTTCCCCAATTACACAAAGATAGTCATTTCTCAAACAGTCCTAAGGCGTTCTATAACAGAACGCCTGTTGTAACTTTCATTTTATACCGAAGATATGCCGAGTAACTTTCCTAAATTGCTTTAAATTTTCACCACTTCTATTTTGAAATATATTAATAACTTTGATGTGACTTATGGTTAAGGAAATTTCTCTTTATACCTTAACAATAGGTTTCAGGGAATTGTACTGCGAAATAAACAATCCTCCTGTAAGGGTGAAAACACACTCATCATGTACTCGTATAAAGCTTTAGTGACTCTGAAAAAGAAATTAAACACAATAAAATCTATAGAAATGTTTATATTATGTTTATTATTCACGGAAATATCGTGTAAGCGAAAACAGATTATAAACATAGCACCACGCCTATTTCCCCGAAGGGGTAAGCAGAGGTGTATTTACACACTCACGGTTCGCTAGCTATATTTACTTCCCACGTAATAGGGAGCGAGCCTATTGCTGTCTACCAGGCACATTTCCAAACTCCGGCTTGCTACTGATTTTTCTTTTTACGAAAAAGCTCTGATACTGCCCGACCCGGGGATCAAACCGCCGTGTGCCGTCTCTCCGCATGTGTTGACGAGCCACTAGAACTATGTTGCATTACTTTAGTAGTATCGCAGGAAAACCTTGTGTTTGGTTGTCTCAAGCTCCCGATAACATGTCTATTAAACGAGCAATTATTTTTAAAATTTCTATAGCATATTTCGAAAACGATTCTAACGATTTGTATTTAAATAGAATCTTACATTTAAATTATCTATTGTACATTGGTATATATCCTGAAACGCTATTTTAACGAAATAAAACCTAAAACATTTTCATAACGCCATCTCGTAAATATTTAAGGCTTGCTATGATATTATTAGATTAGCACAAAACTCTATGAGATGTTATTAAAAATATTTTAATAAACATTTTGCTTTTTTAAGTTGTCTAAGTGAATTTATTTTTTGAAGAAACACAACCACAAAAGGCCGAATGAAGATCAGTCGCACAGGTTCTACCAATTTTTAACTCTAACCAGGCCCGTCAATACAAGCGGAGGGTCGGCACACAGCGGGTTTATTTAGTGGGTGAGAGCCCCACACTACCCTGTTCGTTGCTCCGAACGATGGGGTGTGCGGTTCGCTAAGTATAATTTTTCGAAGCTCACGTAAAAAGTACTTATTAGCTTCTTCTTGATCTCTGTGATCTTGATTCGACTTAACTAATAGGTATACTAACATTTTATCAAGCTACTATATTGAAAACCTGAGATATATCCGAAAACCATAGGTACCTATTATTTTATAAAAAAGATATTTTATATTATGCAAATCATTGTTACAAAAATCCTCTTTTACGTCTGCACCCACATAAAAACACCTCTATTGTCATAGTTATTTCTTTGTAATTCGTCCGCGTCTCATTCATATTCCAGAAACATAGGTACGGACTAACGCTAGATTATATTAAGTTTTTGGGTCATATTTGGCACCTTTTCCGACCCACATATGGTATGCGACAGTTTAAGTTGTTCATGTATAAAAGTGTTTTATGCCTAAATTTGAATAAGTAAATTTTCTCGTTCACGAAATTAAGTTAAAAGTTTCGAAATCTTTATATCTAGAAAGAGATGATTTTATTCGATTTTGTGTTTGTTTTATTGTATAAAAAAGTTATCTGCACAGTATTTGTCATTAAATTAATACAAGAATAACATAAAGTAGTAGTAAGTCTAACTAAAATCGAATTAATTAAGTTATAGGAGAGCTTGAAATCCTTGGAGATGTGTTTTTTGTACTTATATTGTAAACAATAATTGTAGAACTATTGTCGAAGAGTTGCTCACAAAGATACAAACAGTAAATAACTTAAGACAGTAGATATAATTGTAAAGTGCCTGTCAAATTATAAATTAGTATAATATTAATGGGCTATGCTTGGGATTACTCTACGTGATAAGATCGGTATTACGGAAATCCGTAGGAGAACGGGTGTAATCTACATAGCCTACCGGGTCAGCATGCTGAAGTAGCAGTGGGCAGGCCATATCGCTCGACGAACCGACAACCGTTGGGGAAGAAAGGTTCTCGAGTGGCGACCGCATATTGGGCGGCGCAGCGTAGGACGGCCTCCTACCAGGTGGACCGATGACCTGATCAAAGTCGCAGGCATTCATTGGATGCAGGCGGCATAGGACCGTTTGATGTGGCGTGCTCTTGGGGAGGCCTATGTCCAACAGTGAAGACCGCTTTTCTTACAATCTTATCTACATTCTTCTCTCATTACGTCGACTAGGGTTTGCAGGTCAGTCACTGACTGCGCTAATAGGACCGCATCGTCAGCATAAAACAAAGGGTTAACCACTTAAGTCACTTATCTGAACTCCTACATTCATTTCAGTTAACCTTTTGAGACATTTATTCAGATATATGATAAACAGTCTAGCTGATAGAACGCAGCCCTGTTTAACGCCATCACTTACATTAAACTAGGGCAAAATTCCATCATCCAGCCGCACACAAGCTCTGCAGTCCAGAGCCAGATGCTTCTCCACAATCTTGCGAAGAGAAAGCATTTTATTCATGCATTCCCTTCCACACCTGAAACTATATTGATAATATCTTGATTGTTAAAGGTAGTAAAGTCTTTGATATTATGATCTTGCTATATTATGACCTTATTATACTTTGAAAACTACTACATTAAAAAAAAATCACAATGTGTCCGTTTGATAAGTATATTATGAAAATCCTTATTATGCAGTAATTATAACTGGCTCTGAGCCTAATTCGGCCATGTCTATAAAATGTTGCTCATAATGAGCATTACGTATTAAAAAGTATCCTGAGGAGTGAGTTAACAAGGTACAGATGGTCGTAGCATAGTTATGTACAATATGATTCCCTTGTTTCACTGTAGGGCATAATAATTAGGCTTGTTATCCTTATACAACGTATTCCATTACTTAAAGGTCTAATACATTTACAGCATGAATGAATTTGAGGATAATTGAGACCTTGTGTTTTATTACCTAATTATTGAAGCTTATTTATAATATAAAAATAGCAAAAAATGAGCAAAGATAATATTTTATTTGTTTATGGAATGGAAAACATTTATTTTGTTATTTTAAATAGACCGATTTATTTCGTTATATAAGTCCTATTAGGTAGGTTATATGTTACTAGGACATCCGACTTCTACAGGGCCGTTATCTCAATCCTCCTGACCACCTCAAAGGTGGCCAAGAATGCTGCTTGCTCGATGTTTAGTCCCCGGGCGGTAACTAGCGTGTCATCCGCATGCATATGACGGCCAACCCAGTGGGAAGCTAACAACGCAGCACGACGACGCCGACGCTCCGCCGCAACCAAAAGCTAGTTTTTAGGTTGTATCTCAGGTTCCTGATATAGTAGCGGGATAATGTATACCAGTTTTTAAGTCTAATCGAGATCTATAAAATAAAAAAGTTGCATCAAAATCCGTTCAGTAGTTTTTGCATGATGCGCGAATTAACAAACAGATAAACAGACAGACAAAAAATCTAAAAAAAAATGTTTTGTGTTCAGACACGTATATATACAGTATTTTTTTTCTGAAATATCTTAAATGTACAGACACAGCTCTGTTACAACTTTATAATAGTATAGATAACTATTACTGGTACATTGTTCTAACGACCCAACGGATATAAAGTAAAATACGTTTTATCCCAAAGAAGTTCGTCTGTGATGCACTAAACAATGCAAATAATTTTGAAAAGTCTGTTGTAGACGTATTGACCTTGGTTTGGGACCAAACTAACTGACAGTCCGTGATCTTACTGCCAAACTATCACTAGGTACTGTTTAAGCATGTGAGAATATTATGTAAATGTGGCTTGTTCCAGCATGAATGAGCCGGCTCAATGGGGAATTACGACTCTCCAGAAGATCAGCGTGAAACAAAGGTAACTACAGGTACTTTTGCGCTTCCGGATTTGAGATTGCCGGAGGTCCAAACAGAGAATGTCCAAATGCTATCAAGATCGTGAAGTTTCATAGATATTTCACATTTTAGTCATGTTAACATTTTGGTACCTATTATAAATATTGAATGGAATACATCTGGATCCTCTTGTCCTTATTCTATGAAGGACATGAAACTTTCTTTACTTTTTATCGCTTTTCACGAGGGAAAGGCAATGTACTAATTTTATTCAATTGGTTTACGGCCATCCGCCTTTAGCAGCCATTGTATTTTTTATATCTATATAGATAGTAGTAGAACTGCCTCGGTGGTGTAGCGGTAGTGTATGCGACTGCTAATCATGAGGTCTCGGGTTCGATCCCCGGGTCGGGAAATGTATTGAGCTTTTTCCTAAAAAGAAAAATTCTCAGTAGCCGCCCGGTGTTTGGTAATGTGCCCGGTAGACGTCAATAGGACTTAAATATAGCTGGCGAGTCGTGGGTGTGTAATACACCTCTGCCTACCCCTTCGGGGAATACAGGCGTGGTGCTATGTGTGTATGTTGTATGTGTTATATAGATAGTTTCTGACTATCCCAAAGAGCTTATACATCTAACAACATTGGTTTTGTTAGTTTGTCATTTTTTAGAATAGGGTCAATATATTATATTTATTATTTATACCCAAATTGCTATATCACAGGAACAATTTATTTTTACGGTATATATCTAAATAGTCGTTTCGAAATATATAATGTATGCAAAATATTGTGATGATTGGTTCGTTATTTACAGTGTGAAAATGACACAAACAAACAAACTTGCATATTTATAAGAAGTAGAAGTCATAAAGTAAGGATTACTAGAAGATAATATACGTAGCAAAATTGCCCAAAAGCAAAACAAATCACGTAACTTCCTCGCTACAAATAGTAATAACAGCAATCTGTCCAAGAGCTTATGTTATTCTTCGGTAACTGCTCGCGAGGTTTCCTTACGATTCCCAGCGGTGTCTATTCACATTCTATATGCTTCTCAGAAATCCCTCTACATATTTCATTGCAAGTGTCCCGTTATTGCGACGTGATATCACGCGCAAAGCCCATTCATATTATGCTCTTTGAATTTATGTACATCAATGATGATATCAACATTATTATTTCATTGTAATTTTCCTACATACAAATAAAATAACGCCTACTATTTTTGTTAGTCAGACATTAATTGTACAACGAATACCGAGATATTCCTTGCAGCTGAGGGGAACACGAATTATTGGAGTTGTTATTCCTTCAAGTTAACCACAGATTGTTGGAGTCGATCCGTGTGGTGACGGACTAAGAATACAAGTGTCACCACCCCATTCTTTCTCACGGGTGTCGTATGAAGCGACTAAGAGAAGTAAGCAATTGTCATCCATTACATGACTGGTGGTAGGGCTGGGTATCAAGTGGGAGTACTCACTTAGTATCGGGCCCGAGCGCGTTGGTAGCACCATCTCCCGTATGACCGGCCATGAAGTACATAGTTGCGTTTTGGCTGTAGCAGGAGATAGCCGTTTATTTTTCATTTCATATCTGTGAAATGAATTGGTGAGCAGCGGTGTTAGATATCGATAATCGACTAATATTGATTTAGTTTCCATCCATCCATCCATCAGCCTTTCATCGTCCACTGCTGGACATCGGCCTAGGGTTTTACCATAATCGCCACGCTTGGCAGGCGGGTTGGCGATCGCAGTGGATGTTTTTAGTACAAAGGGGAACGCTGCTGCCCGGTCCCCCGTTAATCCCTTAGTCGGCTTTTACGACTCCCATAGGAAGAGATGGGGTGAAGCTATTCTTGGTGCCGGCCCCACACAGCAAATTTGATTTGGTTTAGTAACTATTTAAGAAATATGTTCCCACACCTATTCACAAACTGTCATGGCTGCGCGCATAGAAAATAGACTGCTCTTAGTTTCCTGTTAGTTTCGTTTATCTAATAAATAACATATTCAGAGTAGAGGGAGTTTGCTTTACCTTCTCTGTTAGGTTATGGGCCCAGATGCCCAGTCAGTCAGATTGACAAAGTCTATATTGGTTAGGGAAGTGATAGGTAGCCCTCATCCGCCATCTCGAACCGAGGCCACGCGAGGGGTAGGTTTTGTATCAGCTTCATCAACAAAAAGAGAAACGAATCGAGAAAATCAACAGTATGGCAAATCAACCATATAGTGTACCTCAGCTGCAAAGCGGAAATTTTAACAACTGGCTTTACAGAATTAAGACCGCACTAGATGAGAAAGGATGCAAGGAAATGGTCATGAATGCAGTGGAACTGAAAGACCCCGAATCACAAAAAAAGAATGCGAGAGCGCGAAACCTTATAAATCAATCCCTATTAGACAAACACTTGGAATATGTTAGAGACAGTGGGACAGTCTACGAGATGATAGACAATCTCAGAAAAGTATTCGAGAGGAAAAGCACAGTGAGTAACCTCTATATACGACGCCAACTCATGTGCCTAAAATGTAGAAAAGGTGAGAGCATTGAAGAACATTTTAATAAGTTCGATAAATTGATCAATGAGTTAGAAACAAGCAGCGGAACCAAAATGGAAGAAAAAGACAAGGTATGTCAATTACTATTAAGTGTTGAGGAAGCATATCAGCCCATAGTAACAGCCTTAGAGACAAGCGCAGCAGAGTTAACTGTAGATTTTGTAAAAAGCAAACTATTAGATGCCGAGCTTAGAGACGGCAAGAATCAGAAGTCAGTACCTAGCACAAGTAGCGGATTTGTTTTTAATAGTGGCTATAATAATAGTAATTCAGTACAAAAATGTTATAATTGTGGTGAGCCAAACCATTTTGCTTGTAACTGCCCAAAGCGATACCACAAGCCATTTAAGTCCAGTCGAGGTAATATGAGAGTTCAAAGACGTGGTCGAAGAAAGTTTAATCAAACGCATAGTGCGAATGTGACTACAAATAAAAGTTCAGGACACAATATCATTTATTGCTGCACAGTCATTAATGTCAAATACAAATGAGCAAGTAATTGAACTAATTATAGATTCTGGGGCAACATACCATATGATAAATAAAAAATATGAAAAGTATATGATGGAAATCAAAGAAATTCCAGAAATAAAAGTGCAGGTAGCTAACGGAAACATATTATCTACGACAAGAAAAGGCAAATTGGATATACACAGAACGGTTCTCAAGTAACAATAGAAGAATGTTTAATTGTTGAAAAGATAACACACAATTTGATATCAGTTTTAAAATTAAATGAAAAAGGTTTGAAAGTAATATTTGATGGTAAAATAGCTAAAATATATAATAAAAAAGTTGAAATTTAAGGGCAAAGTAATGGAAAACTATTTATGATTAACCTAAACCTTCAAAGAGAACAAGCCTTAATTACAAAAAATGTGAAAGGAAATTTATGGCACAGAAGAATGGGACATCTTAACTATGGTGGTATGAAAATACTAGGACTGCCATTATCTAATGAACGTTATTAAGTATGTATGGAAGCTAAAGGTACGCGCAACCCATTTACTTCAGTACCAATGCCTAGAACTAACAATATTGGAGATTTAATTTATTGTGATGTTGGAGGACCAATAACCCCTACATGCAAAGATGATGAAAGATACTACTTAACAATAATAGATGACTATTCACACTTCTTGGAAGTTCATATACTAAAAACCAAAGATGAAGCCAAAAATTACATTATAAACTATGTCAAGTGGTTAAAAAATAATGGAATAAATGTAAAAAGAATTAGAACAGATAGAGGAAGATAATTTGTAAATGAAACATTAAAATCTTTTTATGATGATTCTGGTATAAAGCAAGAAACCACATGTGCATACATACCACAGCAAAATTCAGTCTGTGAGTGAATGAATCGAACATTAATCGATAAAGTACGAGCTATGTTACTGGAGACATCTCTGCCCAAGCATTTATGGGGAGAAGCGATAAGATGTGCTGCATGTATCATAAATAGATCACCCACTAAAGCTCTAAAAGGTGATACACCAGCTACAAGATGGTATGGAAAAAATCAATTAGAAAAACTGAGAGTATTTGGCTCTAAAGCATGGAGCCTAATATTGCCGAGACCAAATAAACTGGAACCTCGAGTACGACCTATGATAATGATCGGATATTGTGGATCTGGATATCGATTATGAGATCCAAGGACAAATGAAATAATTGAATCAAAGGACGTACGATTTGATGAGACAAAGTATAAGTATGAAGAAAACATATACTATAATATCAATGAAAAAGAAGAAGAAAATATAAATTTTGAGTCACAAGAAAAACAAATTATTCATGAGAAAACACAAATAAGACAAGACGTTCAAGAGAAAGAACCAGAAGATGATAGGGATGAATATGAAAGTCCAATAAAAGAAGTAGTACAAACAAAAAGACAATTGAAGGTACCACAAAAGTTTCAAGACTATGATATGACACAAAAATGGCTTATGCATTATTAACAGATGATCCTAAAGACTATGATGAAGCATTAAAACAAGGTTGGAAAGAAGCTATAAAAAAGGAACTTGAAGCCCACGAACGGCTACACACATGGGAAGAAAGTTATTTACCTGAAAATCATAAAGCTATCGATACAAAATGGGTATTTAGGACCAACCCTGATAATAATAATACCAGAAGGGCAAGATGGTTGGTTTCTAAAGGATTTCAAGAAGAAACAACACAAAATTTTTATGCACCAGTAGCAAGAATAACAACAATAAGCTTAGTCCTGAATAAAGCAGTTCAAGAAAACCTACCTATTGGATATACCTACTGCATTTTTTAATAGAGAACTAAGTACAGAAATATATATTAATTATCCAGAAGGATGCAAGAAGAAAGAAGGGAAAGTTCTAAGGCTAAGAAAAGCATTATATGGTCTGAAAGAATCTCCACGATGTTGGAATTAAAAATTAAATGATTTCTTAAAGAAAAATGGATTTACACAGGCACAGAGTGATTTCTGCCTGTATACATCAAGACATGTCTATGTTTTGATCTTTCTCGATGACATACTTATAATTGGAAGTGGACAAACCATAATAGAAAAGTTTAAAGATGAGTTTCAAGCAAAAGATCTGGGAAATATAAGTAAATTTTTAGGAATGGAAATTACACGAACAAAAGATACAATGAAAATAAAAGAAACACAAATAATTGATAAGATTTTATTAAAATCTAACATGCAAAATTGTAAAGGCATAAGTACACCAATGGAAGTTGGCTTATGTATTGATGAGAAGGAAGAAATATTGCAAAGTGTACCATACAGAGAACTAGTTGGGTCACTTATGTATTTGTTAACAATGTGTAGACCAGATATAGCATATGCAACAGGATTTCTGAGTCGATACATGCATTGCCCATCATCTTCACTATGGCAAGCTGGAAAAAGAGTTCTGAGATACCTGAAAAAGACTAAGAACAAAGGATTAGTATACAAGAAGAATAACAACAATTCTTTACAGTGTTTTTCAGATGCCGATTGGGGAGGCAGTCGCATAGACAGGAAAAGTGTAACCGGAATTACAATTTTCCACCACAGTAACCTGATAGCATGGAGTTCCAAGAAACAGGCAACTGTAGCGCTATCAACTGTAGAGTCGGAGTACATTGCAGCCGCACAAACCGTGAGCGAAGCAGTGTTTATAAATATGTGCTCAAAGATCTAGCAAGTGACAGTAATTTGTTGTGTTCATTGTACATAGACAATCAAAGTGCCATTAGTATGATTCAAAGTTATGAGAATAGTAAGCGTTCCAAAGATATAGACATTAAAGTGCATTTCATTAAAGATATTATAAATAAAGGCTTGATAAGTGTTAGTTATGTAACAAGTTCAGAAAATAAGTCTGATATATTCACAAAACCATTGTTGAAATGTAAACATAAATACTTATGTGATTTACTTGGTTTATATTAATTTTAATCTGCATTATTCAACAAACTGTAAGAATAACAAGTTCACGTGTACCTAAAGATTACGGCAAAGTAGATAGGTACGTATTTTGTAAGTTGATTATGTTTAGATTATCTTAGAATAATAACACTTAGAACCCGAGTAGGTCCAAATGGAGTGAAGCACTTTCAAGTTAGCCTTAAAAGGCTAACTGCGTTACTCCTTCTGTCAGTGTCCATGATAAAGTGTCATAGTAAACATCTCGCATAATTTTATTTAAAAATGACTTATTGCACCGTGAAAGGATATTACAACGCGTCTCATAACCACAATAATGATAGGAAAAATACATTTCACTCGTAAGTACTCTTTGATAATTAATAATTTTCAGTAAAACATTCATTTAAACCGAAAACTAAATTGTTATCAAAATATTGCCAGCTTTAGAAAAAATATTTACCCTGAATCAAAAAATATCTATTTAATTGTATTCGCTTTTAGATTTCCATCAAATCCGATTATTGCTGTGCGATGGATACAACAAATCCGACTTAATTGAAGCGAAGAATATTGCAAACCAACTAGATACACAAAAATATGTTCCGAGCATTTCGGTGACAAAGAAAAGTGGACTACCTTATGATGGTACTACTTGCTATTACTTGGTATGGTATTACTATGGTATATACTTACTATGGTATTACTTGCTTATGATGGCAGATGAGCAACGGCCCACCTAACGGTAAGTGGTAACCGTCGCTCATAGACTCAACTATACCGAGAGTATTGTCAAGCCGCTGCGCGCCATTTCATTTCTCAGATATGAAATAAAAGAATAAACGGCTATCTTCTGCTACAGCCAAAACACACTGACTTGCTTCATTCTTCTCTTCATTCACAGGAGTCGGTGGCACTGACCCGTTCGGGCTTGATAGCAAGTAAGTACTTTCACTTGGTACCCAGCCCTAACACCAGTAGTGCAATGGGTGATAATTGCTTACTTCCCTTAGTCGCCTTGTACGATACCAGCGGGAACGGGTGAAAGCGGGGGTGGTGACACTTGTATTCTTAGTCCATTACTACACGGAAAAATGGTAATATAAGTTCCATTATCTTCAGTTGCATTATTAATAAATTACAAATTTTATAAGCATATTATATAATTTTATATTTGTCTAAGTTTCGTGTTTCTACTTAAAAAAAAGGACGGGATGTCCTTTTTCCATACAAATCTACTATTTATTACAATTTTCTATCAGAAAACTATATACGAGTATCGTGGTTTAGCAAAACTGGAATAGTGTGCCATTTTCCTCACTTTTTGGGGAATTTTTTTTACTTGTATCATTGTTTGATCGTATGTGTGGGTGCCGTTGAATGTAATAACGTGACGTTTACGAACATATTAATCGTTAAGTTGCTTCAAATTTGAGTGGAATTATAAATGAAACTATCATTCTGAACGTTATTATTCTAAGCTTATTATTGATTTCAGATTACAGTTTTGTTGTTTAGGAAGTTACTTTTATTTTGTTAGAATTTCAGGTTGTTTAGAGTTGTCAAAGTCAATGTCAATGTTGACGTAAAGAAATGTCAAGCAAATGTCAAGTAGACATCAAGCTTTGTAACAAGCCGTCAGCTGTCATAGAGATTGACGCATGTAGTGTTGCCAGACTAAAATGAAATTTGGTAGGAAAATATTTTTAAGTATGTAATGCATTGCAAAATAAACTTGAGCTTCAAGTTTATTTTGCAATGTATAAATTTAAAATAGTCAAGTTCAAGTTGAACTTGAGCCGGGGTGTTAGATATCGATAATCGACTAATATTGATTTAGTTTAGTAACTATTTAAGAAATATGTTCCCACACCTATTCACAAACTGTCATGGCTGCGCGCATCGAAAATAGGCTGCTCTTAGTTTCCTGTAAGTTTAGTTTATCTAATAAATAACATAATTATTCTGAGTACTGGGCGTTTGCTTTACCTTCTCTGTTAAGCGGCCTGACAATACTCTCGGTATAGTCGAGTCCATGGGCGACGGTTACCATTTACCATCAGATGGACCGTGGCTCGTCTGCCACAACATGCAATAAAAAAAAAGTCTTTTGCTTTTATAAAAGCAAAAGACTTTTTTTAATAATTATTTATATAATTTGTTTTAATAAATAAGTCAGTATATAATCAAGACTTTGGATAGCTTTATTTACACCACATATCGCTGTTATAGAGTCAACACTCTCAGATCTCGAACATACTTATGTAGAAATAAAGAAATACAAACAAACACTACCACAAAAACAGAAATATATGGCAATTGATTATGACGCATTAAGTGAAAATATTACAAAGTATCCCTTTATAATTAATGAATACACATATGATAATTTTAAACAACATATACAACAAATTATAGAGAAATCAAAAGTAATTAAATTCAAAATTTTAAACCTACCACAAAAGGATTGGATCAATAGAACTATTATCGGGTGTATCAATAAAAGAAATCAGTTATGGTATGATTGTCTAACTAAACCTGCAAACAAACAGTTGAAGTCACAGTTTAAAGCAGCAAAATTTAAGGTAGGTGATTAAAGAATATAAAAACAAATATTACTATGAAAAATTCGCAAAATACAACAAAAACCCAAAGAAAATGTGGAAATTAATTAACACATTAGCTAAAAATAAACCACAAAATACTAATATCCCCTCGAAACTTCTGATTGAAAATAAGGTAATAACAAATATTATTGACATTTGTAATACTTTTAATCTATATTTTGCTAGTATTGGTACAATTTTAGCTCAGAAAATTCATACATCTAGTCCTAACATACTATACTATTACCTTTACCAAATACTACCTCTCAGCTTTTTGAATTTAAACCTTGTACAGAAAATAAGATATTACTAATTATAAATAACTTGGATAATAATACCAGCTGTGGAATTGATGGAATATCAACAAAATCTTTAAAATTTATTAAATACTACACTATACCATACTTAGTTAATATATTTAATAAATGCCTTGATAGTGGAGTGTTTCCGGACAGTCTCAAAATTGCTAAGGTTACTCCTGTATATAAAGCTGGAGCCAAAACTAACCCTGGTAACTACCAGCCCATATCGGTACTGCCTGTTATATCAAAAATATTAGAAATAATTATATATAGCCGATTATACGAATACTTAAATGATATAAATGTTCTATTCAAAAATCAATATGGATTTAGACCACATTAGAATATACTATAGATATATACTATAGATTTAATAACAAAAATTAAAGATAATATGGATAAAAAACAGATTATACTCGGAATTTTCGTAGATTTAAAAAAACTATAAGTAATTCTATCCTTTTAAAAAAACTAAATAACATAGGAATCACCTCAAATGCACTCAAAATGTTTGAATCGTACCTTACAGACAGGCAGCAAATACTCAAACTGGATAGTTACCAAAGTAAACCTTGTGTTATACAATACGGTGTTCCCCAGGGGTCAGTTTTGGGCCCGTTGCTCTTTCTTGTATACATTAATGATATAAATGCCATTGGAATGTCAAGACACTTATTATTGTATGCAGATCACACGTGTCTATTTTATTTCGGTAGCTCTATAACCAGCATTGTTACTGAAGCTCAGAGAGATCTTAACATATTAAGCAAATGGTTTAAGCAAAACCTTTTGACCATAAATATCTGTAAAACTTCTTATATGATTCTTTCTGCGAAAAATAAGAAAATACATAATTTCACAGGACTGACAATAGATAACCAAGTGTTAACAAGATCTAACAAAGAACAATACTTGGTACTTATGCTGGATAATAGGCTAACTTTTAAGGCACACATTGAACACTTAAGATCTAAAATAGCAGCACTCACTGGAGCACTACGTAACATTGCTAAATATGTGCCTTACAGGTTACGCTATACAATTTATAATACTCTAGTTAAACCCATCTTGAGTACTTGATACAAGTGTGGGGGCAGGCTGCAAAAACAAATCAACTGCAACTATAAAGAACACAAAATAAATTCACTAAAGTCCTATTTAACTTCGAATACTCGATACCCACTGAACAAATATATAAAAAAACTAAATTACTAAATCTACAACAATTATACACATATCATACTTGCATTTTAATTAGAAAAATACTTACAACTGCATATATATACACAAATCCTATTTAAACAAAAAACTCACACATACAAAACAAGAAATAAAAATAAATTAGATGTACCAACTATAAGATTCCAATACGGCAAGAACAACATAACATTCGAGGGCGTTATGTTATATAATAAATTGCCTATAGCTAATAAGGACTCTTCAACCATACAAATATTTAAAAGAAAACTGAAAGATGTATCTGTTGGATGCGTATGGTTAAACGCTTAATAGGTAATACCGACTGAGTAATTAAGTATTTATCTTTAAATGAACAGTGTATGTTCTTTGATAAATAATAGTATCTTTAAACCCAAGTAAAAATATTAGATAATAAATTAAATAAACCTTAAAATAAAGCATGAACTAATACGCTATACATATTTATTTATAATTTCATATCTATCCCAAAGCTTGTTATCCTATTTCTACAAAAATCTGTTGTAATAAAAATGTTTACAAGAGCCTGTAAGTATAATATATACATGAGTTTAGAAAAATGTTAATATTCTAAGCTGAAGAGTTTTTTGTTTATAAAATATGCTAATCTCTGAGACTACTAGTCGAAAATAAATAATCCTTTTTGAATTTGATGTTCTATTTTTTGATAAAGGATGGATATAAGCTAGTTGACATTACGCTACGACTGAGGAGCCGAGTAAAACAAAGAAATTGGAAGTAAAGCTCAGCATTGTGGTGTACCGTGAACGAGAGAAGTTGTTTGGCTGCCTGATGAGAACTATCCTTTACTGGAAAAATGCACTGTGTGTGTATCTTATCAATGAGATTATCATTAAATAATCGTAAAAAAAAACGTGGCTTAAAACGGTTTGTAGCTGTTAAAAATAAAATTCCATTGTTATTTTCACAGTTCAGTACTTCGATGGCGTAGTTGATCAATGCTTTAGTAATAAAAAAACATTGTGAGGAACTTCAAGCCCGATAAATTATCTCAAAGGCTTGTGAAGTGTGCCAACATGCCTGCATGGCCGCCCAGCCGGCAATCGAACATAAGACCTCATGGTCCGCATTAGCATAATATATACTACCACTGGGCTACCTTGGCAGCTGCTAAGGCCCTAATTGCTTTCATTTTGAGAGAAGATCTGTACCCAGAAGTAGCTCATCAAGGGGTTGCGGAGAAAAATATAAACAAAAAAACAACAAACAAGTCTTATTTTGCGTTTAAGTAGGTGGCTAACAAGCCTACGTCCATCCTGATGATAAGCGGTTACTGTTATACCACCTATAGACACTAGCAACACCATAGGCATACGTCGTGCGTCGCTAACTCCTTGGAAAGGGATAAAAGATGAAAAGGAAGGATAGTAAGCAAACGCCTCCTGTTGGAGTCTCCGGCGCTCTCACTTTCAATGCGAAACAGAATAGTAGGTACTCCCGTTGTTTTGCGATGATCTTCCGTGAACTTTCTCACACCTCTCTCCTCGATTGAGCTGGCCTATTAATGCTGAGAGAAGCAAGGCTCCTGTCACTAGCTATTATAGTAGTGTGTATAAGTTTTTTCAGCATTGGAACAAACAAGAAGTTCCAATACTATACGACAATCATTACATTCAAAATTGTTTATGAAGTAGATAAAAAGTGAGAATTTTGACTTAAACACATTTTAATGTCTTTTGTCTGTTACATGCATTGTTGTTAACGCATTTTTTTTTTATTGCATATGGTGGCAGACTAGCCACGGCCCACCTGATGATAAATGGTAACCGTCGCTCATGGACTCAACTATACCAGGAGTATTGTGAAGCCGCTGCTCACCATTTCATTTCACAGGTATGAAATTAAAGAATAAACAGCTTTCTCCTGCTACAACCACAACACACTGACGTGCTTCATGGACAGTCACACCGGTGATGGTGGTGATAACCAACCCGTTCAGGCTCGATAGCAAGTGGGTACTCCCACTTGGTACCCAGCCTTACCACCAGTAATACAATGGGTGATAATAGATTACTTCCCTTAGTCGCCTCGTACGACACCCGTGGGTGAGCATGAGGTGGTGACACTCGTATTCTTAGTCCGTCACCACACGGACAAACTACTGAGAATTCGTAATATTTTTGTAAGAACTTAAATATAGAATTTCAAGTTTATAAGATTTTTCTAATAATTTTATAAGATTTTGCTAAAAGTAAAATTACTTAAGGACATTTATATTCAGCACGGTGTACAGATGTTGACCAAGACTGTTGTATTGGTATCGTAAACAGAATTGGCCGCACTAATTGCCAATTAGGTTAATGTGAATAAAGGTAGCATTTGGTCTCTAGTTAGGGTACTTACGACCACAAACTGAGATTGCTTGAGGAAACATAATAAATTAAATTTTAAGAGTTGTTTATGTTTATTTAAAAAATGAAAGGAATTAAAAAAAAATTAAAGTGTATTTTTTTAGATGTACAGCTTGTATATTAAATGTTAAATTATAAAGAAATACCTTCGAATATTTATTTCATTTTTAAATTCTGCTATCCAAAAGATAAATAAAAGCTTGCCCGTTTTACAAACAAATCTAAATTACGGTTACAGCGGTTGAAACATATATCATCTCTTCAATGCAATAAATTGGACCTTAATATGTTTTTTTAAGAATTAAATCAAAAACGGTTTTCGGGTATTTTTAATATAAATATATTAGTACAATAAAGAATAGAAACATTTAATGTATCTCATTTTTTCGTGAAAATATTCAACATTTTGTAAGAATTGTAGAATTTTACTGATATTACTTTTGGATTAAAATTTTAATTAGATAATAATTGTTTGTACGCTTTTGGCAAGTGCACAAGGGCCAAGTTATGTGTAGAACCCCATAATTTTCAACGGAAATATGAGACAGTTTCTACGTAATTTGAACTGTTCTCCAAGATAGAATGGCTATTGGTGCACTGCAAAGGTGTTCTCGCCATCTTGGTTGGATCTGTGCCAACTTCAGACTAGATACTGTCGAAGCATTCAATACACGCTTCAGTTTCCTTATCAAGTAAAGTCCGGTATCCTTCATAACGTAACCTTCGTGGTTTAAATGAACTCCTGTACTAATGACTTACATACCTAATAAGAATAAAATCTCATACTAATGACTGAAATATCTTATAATATATTTGATACCAAAACCTGAGGACTCGCTACTATATATATATATATATATATATAGTAGCGAGTATTTAGAGATTTAGAGTTTTTTATATATATCTACAAATTAATAAAACACCCTTATATATATATATATATATATATATATATCTACAAATTTATGGATCAGTACCGATTTGATTTTATAAATTTCAAGCCTTTGAATAAAACCGGATATTTATTTTCAAGAGCTCGCGTTTCAGTTATCTTAATACCGCTACTTATAATCACTACTAACGAGTGCTGGTGACGTTTACACAAATACGACTACTTAATTAAAGAAAAGTGCTATTGCTATAAGTTATATATATAATTGTGGTTAAGATCTATGTGTGTAAATAAATAAATAAAATCTTAACCGCATTCACTGTATTACCATTACTCGTCAAATCTGTTGCATTGATATCGCAAATAAAATAAGCACTAGTTAGAGTATTTAGCAAATATAACGATTGTTATATTTGATCTACGACCCAGGTTACAGGGGTGAATAACAAGCCATAAAAACAAGTTTATGGAGCGAGTTATCTATAACTGTCTTCAATAGTAAAATAATAAGAAATCTTGATATTATTCATCTTTCTTGTTATTTATGTTTCATATACATTATACATTAGATATTTATATATACATCATATATATTTCGATGTAATACTGCATGTATAACAAAAATTCTAAAAGTGTTTCTTAAGTCAGTTACCACGTAGGGCCAACATAGTGCATTGTGACCTGAATTCCTCAACAAGGAAATTTGCTACTTAATAAATGCAATCAGTTATTATACGGCTTGTGGATATAATATGTTTCACTTTAGTTATACACTTTTACGGCATTCGTCTAATAAATTTCAGTGTTACAACCATAGACTATACATATATCCTACACCTATGGTTTAAATTACGTAATCTTAGAGTGGATTCGACCAAACTCGAATATATAGAAGAATAACTTTACCAATAATAATCTATTCCACGATTTTATTCTCTTAGATAATCAACAGTAGTAGCTATTCGCGAATAGCGAAGTGAATGTAATACCCAGCAAAAAGAAGTTGTTCTACAAACGGGACAGTGTATAGCTCAACTCATCTCAACTCTTATTTGTCGTATTATAGCGTGAGAAAATAGCTGTCACGCGCCCGAAACCGATATTGGTTTCGAAAATGACAGCACAAAAAAGATGACGCCATTTTTTTATTCTTGGATTAACTCCTTATTCGATGCTTATCTGTGGTATAGTGACTATTCCCAAATAGGCTTGCTATTCTTCGAATTGTTGTTGGTAAAGTGTAAAATTGATTTATTTTCGAGTAAGTAGCGATTTATTCTAGGAATAAAATGTATTCTTGTTTGGTCGAATCCGCCCTTAGTCTGGCATCTTTTGAAAATAATTGTTATTGAGTTTTTTTTAACCTAAAACTAATATTGATCCTATCCTACACTATTTTTGCATAAAGATGACGTTCCATAGAATGACGTCTTTAGTGGTTGAGCCTAGCTTATGCCCAGCATGAATCGGCTCGCGCGATCGGGAAAGTACCAACCCCTCGCATAAAATGAGAGTAAAATAACGGTAAGACGAAAGGCTGGTGTATGGATAGATGGAAGAAAATAACGGTAGATACTCTTACTGTTGTTACGTATAGTGAGTGAGAGCGCCAGAAGCCCGTTTACCATCAGGTGGGCCCATATGCTTATTCGCCACCCATGTAGTATTAAAAAAAAATGTTTAGGATTAGGGACCATACTTAATACTAGTAGTTCATCTGTGTGGGGCCGGCTTTAAAATTGTCCCACCCCTCTCCACCCATGGGAGTCATAAAAGCCGACTGAGGGAATACCGGGGGAATGGGCAGCAGCACTCCCTCGAGTGTTAACAACATCCACTGCGATCGCCAACCCGCCTGCCAAGCGTGGCGATAACGGCACTATTCCCCCATATGAGCGCACAGGACCGCTCGCTGTGGCGTTTTCTTGGGGAGGCCTATGTCCAGCAGTGGACGTCGAAAGGCTGATGATGGATGGATGGACTTAATACTAGTGTTGTTGCAGTTTTTAATTTTACCTCTAGTCTATCGCTTAAAATAAAAAATAGCAGTGAGAGCCTAGTGGCAAAACCAAAAAGCAAAAAGATAAAGGCATTGAGTTCGATCCCAAGTCCAAGGTCGTGGTTACAAACCACTGACTGCCAGATTTTCCAAAAATTTGTGTGTATTTTTCTACAAAATCAACATGCCTGAGAGATTTTGTTGACAGTTTGTGAAGTCTGTCAAGTCGCATTTGGTCAGCGTGGTGGCTTATGGCCTCAATCCTTCTCACTATGAGAGGAGACCCGCGCCCGTTATAGTCGAACCGTAATGGGTTGAATAATAATCAATGCCTTTACTAACTTTAATTCCAATTCCAATAAATCATGTCTGAAGCAGTATAAGAACTTTATCCTGGACCTTTTGAAGGCGACAGTAAGCGTATTACGAAACAAAGGCGGGCCACATAAAAGATAAAACAAGTTGCGGGGGATCGTCATCTGCCACTAATGATAATAGCTCACATAATTCCAGACAATAGCAGAATGTGCTGAAGACAGACGGTTCGTGGCTATTCGGTCAATCCACAATATGAATTTTCTTGCTATTGTGTGACGTAGTAAATTTGTGCAAAGATAAGGATGGATTACTTACTCGTATCGTATATCGTATTTGTTTTAATGAAAAATATAACAAATTATTTGTTGGCCGTCGGTCACTGCGATGGCTTAGCAGTCTAGAGCACTTCCCCGGATTAGAAGGGACGCAGACTCGAATCCCACTCACAGTAAAGTTCTCTTTTTCCACATTCACGCTAAATTAATTTGTTCTTTACATTAGCTGAGCATGTCAAGTGCTAAAATATAGATCAAAATGTTTAATGAAAAATAATTCAGCTCAGGTTCTTTTTAATGAAAATTTTATAACTCTCCTGGATGTATACTAGTGCTGCATAATATGTCTCAGTTAATATTACAGGATAGGCAGTACCACACAATTGTGCAGTATGTGATACCAGTATAGTACTATCACATACTGCACAATTGTGTCTATAAATTCCTTTTTATAGACTTTCCTTTTTACAATATAAAAAAAAACATTCTAATATGTTTATCAATAATGATATGATCTTTTAAATATGTAATTCATACTTAGATTAATAGTCAATAGTAAGTAATGATTGTAAAAAAGCGTAGGGTGCTTATTACTACATAGGTGAACTATTTGTAACATTTGATTTGCACCTCACGCTTTTTTACAATCATTATTTATTGTAATATTATTTACTACTTTTTAGTGCAACTAGCTATTAAAAGCGTGTTATTTTAGTTTTTTAAACTATAATTTTTGAGATTTTACTGTCCATTAGTACCAAAAAGAGATATATAACAGGCCAGTTTTATCACCATTTGGCTTCTGGATACAACAATGGATTTTCTTGGCGGCTATGCTCTGTGTGGATTTATGCTTCAGTTTCAATACGGAAGGAAGCCCTTGACCCACCAAGGTTCGTCAAGGGCTGCCATGGCCGTCTTTATAGGAAGTTAGTAGGTATCCTATATATATTGAAGTGACGTAAACCTTAGACTACTATTGTCTTTGATTTGATAAGTTCAGATAATAGTCACATCGTATAAATATTGATAATTTGCATTTAGTAATGACGATAAAGAGCGAAAGCCAACTTCATTGTAATTGGAAATATTAAGCATTAGAAAGTCAAAAAGATGGCGAATTTAATTGTATCATATTTCATGTTTTTTTTTCATTTATAACAACACTAGCAGCAGTTTGCAGAAAATGGACTTGATGTTATGTGTTGCGAGGTTTCTATAATTGATAGAAAAAATGCAGAACCATACTTTTTAGTCCGTAATAAAAATACATGAGTTGGGTACTATGTTTAAAAAATCGTACATCAACATTAGAGTTTTGGGCGATCTTCCTTTACTAAAGTATATTTTTGTCAGTAATGAAACAAATCTAAATAAAATGTTATAATTATTTGGATAGATATTCTATGATACAACATAATTATTTAATATGACATACTCATGCCCGTTTACCAGGTTAGAATATACTGATAATACATGTACCTATACCCTACTTTAGATAACATTTTCATATATACTGGCATAATGTTAATTATTATAATAAATGTGATTTATGAATAGCAATAAAACATGAATTATTACATTTAACGTACAACTAGTACAAATCATCCAAAAAACACTACTTATTCAATCATAAAAAAAATAATAGACATTTATATTATATATATATATATATTTTTGAGATTTTCTATCAATGCTACTTACTTACTTAATAAAAGGTGAAGAATTATTTTACTAATAATGAAACCCCCTTCAGCGTTCAACTTATCCGCTTCGAGATAAAAAAGCCTCTAGGGCCATTTATGTCAGCCCTAAATTTTGGCGTAGACAGACGGCGAGTAATAAAACTCAATGTTATCTTGGCTAATTTTTTTCCTTTGACTCAAAATTCGCCGTTGGTCCACAATAACCTGATTCTCTGCTGACGTTATTATAACGCAAGTTAAAGAACATTCGGAAAATTTGAAGGCAAATCATATTTTCACAGTCACATAATCTACTGAATGAAATGAAATGGAAAAACGATTTTTATGGCTGATTAGCTAATACGTGTGTACGTAAACGTTTGTATCTTGGAATTTAAAGGTAATCTTAAGACAATTTTTTTTTTAAGATTTTATGTAATTGAATGCCTCGGTGGTGTAGCGGTAGTGTATGCGACTGCTAATCATGAGGTCTCGGGTTCGATCCCCGGGTCGGGCAATGATATTGAGCTTTTTCCTAAAAAGAAAAATTCTCAGTAGCAGCCCGGAGTTTGGAAATGTGCCCGGTAGACGTCAATAGGCTCGCCCCCTATTACGTGGGTCTCAAACATAGCTGGCGAGTCGTGGGTGTGTAATACACCTCTGCCTACCTCTTCGGGGAATACAGGCGTGATGCTATGTTTAATGCTGTTTCTTTCGACTGACATATTTAGTCAAAAAATTTCGAGAACTGTATAGATATAACTAGATATGTAGTACAGAGGCTTATATAGCTAAGTGGTAATGACATATTTAGCCTGATAACACCACCCAAAGCGTATGCGAACTCACTTTCCTTTGTTAGTTGGAAAAGCGCTTTGATTTTGCGACGCTCAATTTTATCTGAAATTATAATTTATCATTGGTATTTTAGGAAATTATGACAACAAATTACAATTGATACTAAGTTTTGGTGCAAGTGACCAGTCTGATAAACAAATATTCTCACGTAAGTCTGATGCAAAGAAACATTTGTTGTATTTTAAAATAGATTGAAGATATACATACTACACTGAAGCACAAAGCTACACTGAATGTATTTATTGCGCCCAGATTTATTGACACCGAAAATTTGCCTATTCAGTATTAACGGATATAAGTTTAGACTGGTTTCGAACCAGGCTGGACACAATATAGTGCAGGAACATATTAAAAATAAAATAATATATTACGAACATACCTATAGGTAATGAGTGCACGGCATCGTGCAAGATTGTTCTTATTTCCGCAACCTGGGTTGAAGTTACACTTGAATAGTAGCATGGTATTACCACCAGTACGGTGTACTTCATACTACGGCTAAACAGGTATAATATCGTGGATCTGCCGAACTAGAACAAAATGGACAAGAAAATACTTCACTATTTATGACAGGTTTTTATTTACATTTAATACTAGATGACCCGGTGAACTTATTATCACCTGCAAGTTATTTTATGAGCGATTATCAATCTTAATTAATCTGCATCGTCTAAGGTTTGAATTTTGAAACTTGCTTGTAATTCAAATGAATTAGAAAGAATGACACCCATACAAAGATACAGATTTTTTCAATTTTTCTTACTTACTTACTTATCATCACCTCATTTCTCTTGCCGGCAGGCAGAGAGAACTGAGTGCCAATAGGCTCTATTCTTCCATACATCTCTCGCTTCCTCAACATTCATAACTCTCTTCATACACGCTCGCCGGTTTCGGAGACTCCTGACTCCATCTTCCTTCAATAATACTAATTAGGTAAGTCTCGGTCTCCCCCTGTACCTACATCCTTCCACTTTCGCATTGTATATCTTCTTGCCAGTCGCTCGTCCGGCATTCTTTCCACATGTCCGAACCATCGGAGCATTCGCTTTCGCATCTTTACACCAATACTCTCTTTCATACCTACTCGCTCTCTTACGTCATTGTTACGAAAAAATTTGTCAATTTTTCTCCTATTTTTATAGGGTTCCCTTTTTTTTCTTTACGTTTAATCCACCCCTGAATTAGAGCAAACAAAACACAAAAACAATTATTCAAATTGGTCAAGCCAGTTTTGAGTTTTAGCGAGACTAACGAACAGTAATTGATTTTTATTATATAGAATATAATCCGCCGTGTGGGGCTGGCTTTAGAATTGTCCCACCCCTCTCCACCCATGGGAGTCGTAAGAGACGACTGAGGGAAGGAGTGGACAGCAGCACTCCCTCGAATATTAACAACATCTACTGCGATCGCCAACCCGCCTGCCAAGCGTGGCGATTACGGCACTATCCCCCATATGAGCGAAACACATGTTATGGCGTTCTCTTAGGGAGGGATATGTCCAGCAGTGGACTTCGAAAGGCTGATGGATGGATAAATATAGATAATAATTAAAAAAAAAGCAAATTGTGTTCAGTTGTATACATTTGACCAATGCAATAACTCTAGAGAATATTGTAGAAGTATCTTTGGAACTATTTAGTCATCAATATTCTTTTATTAATAATAGAGCCTTGTTTATCCCAGCATGACAGGGCGGGCGCGGTCTGGGAAGTGCCACCACCTCACAGAAGGTCGTGAAATTGAAATATAGAAATTCGGTTTCGTGTTGTGTATCCTCTCCTTAGTACTTCTCTCTTTATTGCCCTTCCTATCCTCTCTTCATTATTCTCCTATCAATTACTTAGTATTCTTCCTATCCTCTCCTTATTATTCTTCTTCTGCAGCTTTGATCCCTTTCCTGGAAGACGGCGACTCGCTAGTGATGCCTCTGGTATTGCTAACGTCTTTAGGTTATGATAACCGCTTAACATCGAGTAAGCCGTATGCTTGTTTGCCATACGAGTTGTATAAAAAATGTGTAATATATAGAGAACGTGTAAAACCTATACAAGGTGCCCCCAGAAAATCGAAATGGTACTCATTAAAATAAGCAATATTACAGAAATGTCCGATATAGCCCAATTAAATTTATTTATTGTTTGAACCAACATTGGTAGCCAGTGTAATAATAAAGATTCAAAAGCCCAAATGAACAATTTATAGATTTATTTCTTAGATAAAATAAAAAAGTGTTGAACCAAATGTCAGCGAATGTGAAATGTCGATGTCAAATACTTTGTCAATATTTGTGAATCAGAAAGGCGCCACCATCAGCGGCACTTCCTCGTGCACGTTTACTAAAGAAAATATTTGTGGTATTTATCCGGTTCTGTTTTTTGAAATGTTATTACTAAGTTACTAATAAGGTTAGGTACCTACCACTGGACTATTTATGTTGATGCTGTTTACTTTTGTAAAACACATAATATGTGCATACCTACATTAGTCGTAATAATTTTGTAGAAAATCAACAGACGAACTTTAAGACTAGTCTACGTGGGTATAGTTCACAATAATAGCTGAAAATAATTAGCGATTCATACTAGTAGTATACTAAAGTCTTCATATTATTGAAAGAATTATGACTTCAGCGCAAACTATCTCACAACTTGTTGTTAGTTTATACTTTGATAGCTACATACTGAATGCAATTGACATTAAAATACATTTAGGATTTGTAAAGAACTACTAATAACTCTCTATTAATTTAAAGGTATATAGAAAAATATAGAATAAAGGTATATATGTATAAGTATATATCTAAAGGCAATATCAACGTATACCGCAAAATATTTTTTTACGACTTCATTAATAATATTGATGCATTCAGGGGTAAAACAGGAAATGCAAAGATCGAGTTATCGAGTTCTTCCCCAGCCCAAGGATATGGCATACACCTCTCGTCTTTTCGAGATTTTTCGAAAATCTTTATGTTTAAAAATTATCACAGTTTCTCCAAAACATCGGGAGGAAACCTGCATGCTTGAGAGATGTTATCGACGGCTACTAAAGTCTGCCAACCTGCACTAGGCCAATATGGTGTACCTACTTAGGGGCTGAATCCCTCTCACTTTGAGAGGAGAGGCTTGCACAATAGTGGTAAGGTTAAACAGAATTCTACTTTAAAAATAATGTATTAGAATATATTATGCACTTAGACCTTCATTGAAAAAAATATCTAAACGTTATTGATAACTGTTTTGAACGTGTTTTAGAAGAAGGAATCAGAAAGACGACTGACGTGGCCAGTAAATTATTTTATATTATGTTTATATGATGTAACTTACGGTATTCTTTATGGTCACTGTTTGTATTACTTGTACTATCATTTTCAATATCATAGTCGTTGATAGTCCAGCAGTCAGCAATATGACTGCCATCTGCAGTTAATAAAGCAAATAAGTTTCTCTTGTAATACATAAATAAAGCATCACGCCTTTTCTTTTGTAATCTGCGATTATTTACGACTGAGATTTAAATCATCAATTCACATGCAATTAACTCTTTAATACGAGTTTGAATTTTAACTTACCGGTAAACCCATTGCAGAATTTAGTTCTTCTGCGGATTTGTGAAGCAAATCATAAACTCGGTGCAAAGAGGTAATATCAAGGCGAGAATTCTTTGACAGTGCTTCATATTTGTTCAACTTTTTATTATTATTATCAGTATAACCTTCTGTGTTAAACATTTTACATACATGTCCTTTCAATACACGAACTCTAAAGTAAATATTTCTTAGAAGAATAAAAAATATTATTTGTTCATAATCGTGGGTTAGCGACATGATGTAAAAACTATACGCAGTTTCATCCAAAAATATATATAGAAACGTAAACATTAGACTATACTCTACTGCGCTATATATAATACATCCGGATATCCAAAAAAAACAAGCATAACCACCGTCAATTAACTTTAAGTCTTTGCTCAAGTTCAAAAGGCTATCGAACTTATTAAGATCTCGAAAAAATCGTATCAGCTTTCTTTTACTTGTAAATAGAGACATCAGTACAATGACGATATATTCCACGCATAACGTATATTTAAACACAAAATGGGCGGCACTGATCGTTTCGGATATATACATGTTGTAAAATGCTAGAAAGGCAACCGTTAGGCTGTAGACATAACTAAGTATTAGAAAAATCCGGTTCGTGTGTATCAAATAACACCTGTTAATTCCGAATAATAATGCAGCGTATATTTGAATTCTTACAGATTTTACAGCACCGACACTCTGTTGAGTAAAATTATTGCGTTTAATGTCTGCAGGTGTAACTTTAGTCAATCTCCTTATTACACCTTCAGCTGGCCCCTTAGGTGGATAAGCCATTGGTACTTTGGTGGTATAAATATTGTTATACAACATAACTGGTGTGTTACTATAACGCGACTGTTATTGACGCAACTGTTACATGAAATGTTATTATTTTTTCTAATTTTATAATGTAGGTATTGATGACATTATATTGATAAAATCTTTCATTATTATTGATTGTAACAAATTATACAGTTATTTGATTAATTTATAAGCTATTACTCCGATCCATTACAATAATGGCTGTAGAATTAGTCAATACAAGATTTTGTCCGTAACTTCGTACTTTGTGTTCTTTTATATGGCCAAGCAGTACAAATGCTTAAAATGTATAAAAATAATAATATATCTATAGGACTGCGCCATTAATGATTCTAAATAGGTAATAATAGATAATTATCTAACCTAGTCCGAACAATGTATGTACATACATCCAAAAGATGGCACCCAAAACATTGAGAAGTGTCTAATGTGTTATTAAAATTGATGGTCCCGAGTGGATGTCACGATTACTCAGTTGTCAGAGTGTCTAAACGGTATTAGAAACTCATGGCTATCATTTTTCTATTTCACATTTTGGGTACGTTTAAATATCTTGGTAAGACCTAAGGTAGTTCTGGTATTATTTTACGAAATGTTATTCTCGGTCCCTTTGTACGCTCCGACAAAACTGCGTAGCACATCATCTCTATAGAATCTTCAATGGTATAATAAACGATCAATCTTGGCCCTTGTGTGACGTCATAGGTGTGAAGGTTAGTCTTTTTTATGTATAAGTATTTTTTACATCGCAAGTATTTCAGGATAAGAAGTGAATGTGAAGTGTTATAACACATAGATAGCTTAATTTACTTTTACATTATATTTTATAATACAGATATGGTTACTGTAAACGTATTCTGATGAAGACGCGTGCAGAATTTAGTGATAATAAGGAGTTGTTGATATCGTAATTATGGATTATATCGTTGTTAGTTGTTGTGTATACAAAATACTATCACCTCTCTCCATTCCACAAACTGGAAAATACTGTACGCAAAAAAGTTGTCAATAAATCCTTCCAAATTGCAAATGATAAATTGACAGGCTAATTTTGCTTCTATTTTACGTACCATTAATGAGAATTAAAACTTTTAAATTATTTAAGTAGATTAAATTGTAATAACGGATTTTTCATAATTTTTAGAGGAGTGTTTCAATTGGATTATTGAGTTCAATCTTATAATTGTGACTTTGCGGTGACACGATAAGAATCGCCTTTTTCAGGAATATCATAGAACTCGACTTGAAAATCTGTCAATTAATTACTGCTAGAGAAGATTTTACCGTATTTTGCTTAAGAGCTCTTGTTACGGAGAAGGATCATGCCATTATCTATTTTTATGAGTGTTATTTTTAATAATATAGAGACGGTGTAATTCATAGAACATCGGGGTATAGTGACAGTAGGTATGCCTTGTGTTCCGTTTTGTTCGTTAAGTGAGAGTGCTAAAGGCGTAAATCCCCTTCCCATCTCTTCTATCACTTTCCTCTCACCCCACTACCATCTAATTTACTTAGTTAACATTTCTTGTTTGCTGCTCTTTTGCCGCAGGCATAAAAATAAATACATTGTCGTATGCTCTCATTTACGTTATTACTAAAAATAAACATGACCTTTATGGTGGAATGACAAAGGAGGCTGCTACAATGTCAGCCGCTTAAAAGGTCATGAATTTATAATGATCACCAGACCGTAATTTCAGTCAGTTACTCTCATAGTCCCATGGGACGGCATTTTGAAGCGACCGGAGAGATATTAGGCGCAGGATCAACGGCTTTTTGGTTATTTTTTCTTTCTTCTTTGTTTTACGTGCTTTTCGAGGCACGGGGCACTTTCAAACTCCGGGCTACGGTTTTCTTGAGGGGAATCTCTCTCTCTCTCTCTCTAAAATAACACGGCTATAAACACCGTTGTACAGTCAGCATCAAAAGACGGTGACCACATTCAGTATTTAAAAATCGCTATACATCATATTACGCCTTAATTGCTCAGCATAACAAGCGCCAGAATTGGATGATTATTATACAAGGTCAAAAGTAGGTGAACCTCACTTACTACTCACATACTTTGTATCCAAAGTCCCTGGACAAAATTAAACATTTCTTTGGTTGAACATGTACCTATGTTCTTATCGGTTATATATTTGGTATATAAAATAAGTAGACATACGAGTATGTATGTATATATAAATCGTGACCCTTTTATTTGGTAACTACAAAATTAAATGGTTCCATGAACAAATGATAATTTAAATATTTATAAAAAATCAAGAAGTTTAAAGTTTAATAATCAAATCAAATGTTGATATTTATTACGGCTTTTTTTTTTACGCGTGTAAATCCTTTATGGATACCTGTCCGCCGGGCATTCGGAGGAGTTATGCCGGAATCCCAGTGGAACTGGTCTAACGGCCTTTCAAAACCACGCGGTGTTCCTTCAGATGTTCTTTAGCCAGGGGTGAGGTATACGCTCTACGCATGAGTTCCTCCACCCTTAGCAGGTCTGGGCCTCCATTCCTGGTGGCCGTCTGTTTTAGAGAGCCAAGCCCTCTCTCAACGAGAGGCGCTTGGGGAACACGTGCGCCGCCGTCTCGGGCTTGCTTCTGCTAGGGTGACAGACTACCCTAGGCCTGTCACCTTCAGGGGCCGGAGATCGTTTAGTAGCCTCTGGCGTTCCGTGCGTCTTCTAAGGGATGGGAGATTACTGGACCTCTCCCGTTCCCGCTCTGCCGCCTCCTTTGCGTACATCACCATCTCGCAAAAAGAGTCAGCGTCGTTCTACCCACTCTCGCTCCGAAGTATGGTCTGAACCATGGCCGAGAAGGTAAGGTTGACCACACCAGCTGCCGCGATGAGTTCTCAGCGCTGCTCTGTTCATGCTGGCCATAATGCACCAGCGTGTGCAGCGCCGTATCCTCGTGGCAGTCGCCGCAGTGATGACACTGGGCTGACTCATTCCGGCTCATACGACACAGGTAAGTACTTCCTAAAACAGTACTCTCCAACCACTTGTCCATAACGAAACTTATCGCCACAAACATCGCGTGCCCTGCACTCGGTCGCACAAACCGTTCCTTTCATTCCGCCAGCAGGATCCGCTGGAACTCTGCCCGGTGTCCCCTCAAGTCCGCGGGTCACCAGTTTAATTCGCAGCTCTCGAGCTTCCCTACACCAATGGTATAGGGAAGCAAGGCATCTTGCCTCCAGATCCCACGGCGGAGTTCCAGCGAGGAGGCTCGCTGCCTCGTAGGAGATCGTACCGTACCCTACGATGAGCCTGACGACCTAATAGTCCTTTGTGGCTGCTACAGGATTACAGCATTTCGGGCCGTAAAAGATCCTGCCCAACCTGCAGCCCCATAGAGTGCCATGGACCGCACGATCCCCATGTACGTTCAGGAACTTTTGTTATTTATGATGATAAGTAATTTTTGGACATTGCCGTGATTACATTAGACAGCGGAAGCAAGCATTTATAATTGTTCTGTAACTTTTGTAAAGTTCTATGTTAAGATAGTTTTGGAAATTATAATGATCAGTATTTTTTGATAATGTAGTGTTCAATTAATTTTGAACTTTAACAATGGTGATACAATATTGGCACTTGTCTTTTTAAGCGATTTATGTATGATATTGTGTATAGTGGTTTTGAAAATCTGAATGTGGACATCGACTTTTGATGCTGACTGTACTCCAGTAAAATAATCATATCAGATACTCAGTACATCAAATACAATTTTCATGAAAACCTTTATTTGAATTATGAAATACAACTAATACGGAATCTATCGCGTTTACTTGATATAAAATTAATCGATTTTTTAAAGCACACAATATTTCTTAAGTAATGAATTTCTTTTTTGTTAGTCGCAGGCAGTCGTTGGATGCAGGCGGCACAGCACCGTTCGCTGTGGCGTTCCCATGAGGAGGACTATGTCCAGCAGTGGACAATAAAAGGCTGATGGATGGATGGATGCAACTTCTTTGAGAGTAAATTGCAATAAGTAGCAATAGGCTCACAAAGTTTTTAGTCGTGAAATAATCTGAACACAATTTTACCAAAATTATTTCACAGTAAATAGATCAACTGTTTGTCTTTTTGTCAAAGCTCGTCTTTGCGGGAATAAGGCAACAACTTATCCCTGCCTAACGCATAAAACACAATTTTTGCATTAAACTTGGAAAAGATTTATCTTTCGACGCATTCTCGAACAATAATGGACAGGAAAAAGCGAACTCTTGTACCTGAAAGTCTTCGTTGGATGAATAATAAAGGATTTTGAATATATTTAAATATGAATGTAGTTCCTACGGGATATTGACGGCAAATGGTTGACGGACTACTGTCAGATGTAACTTTTCATATTTTATCGTTCAAAAATATCTTACGTACCTACTCGTACGTTATTGTTTTGTTATTTATAAAGACTTGGCAATATTGGATAAGACATTATTATTTCTTCAGAAGTTCTGTCTTTTGTTTCGTAAACTGTTTAATAAATTTGCTTTGTTGAGTCTTTATTAAAATTACTGGAGTTTCTCTATGTGGTAAGGTTCTCTATGTGGTACCGGAATAAATTTTCCACGTTGTCGTATAAGACGATTAAGGAAATTCAAATTAATAAATATCCTTGTTTCATAGGCCACTTAAACATGCTTACTTAGCTTATTGATGTGGAACATCTAATGCGGAGATAGGGTAAAATCGGCTGTTAGCGTGGCGACGCTTTTATTTTACTTGTCCCGTTCAAATCTTGGAAGTTAAATTTGACACACTTCCCGGTTTCCAATTGAGATGAAATTTTAGACGCATATTTATGATGACATGGAGCTGATCTGCTGATGGAGCTGAAAGGTGGACATAGGAACTCTATAATGAAACGGCGCAACGGCGTTTGATTCGTCTTGACGAGTACTTTGTCTTTAGATGGTATCCAGGACCTGATGGTGGAGCTGGAAGGTGGCCATAGGAACATCAATATAAAACGACATAAACCCATCGAAATTGGGCTCGTATGATTGCTATAAAACGCCACAATCCCATCAATCTACCCAAAAATACTACTACCCAAAAAACTTTAGAATCGTTTGATTCATTTTCATAAGTACCTACTTCGGTCCTAGATTAAATCCTGGACCTGACGATGATGATTTACGTCCATTTTCGTTATTTTACACATTACATAATTTTATACAAGCACATATTAAAAAAGTTATGATCATTTTATTTCTATTTATTATTCCTACAAAATAATTTAATTTTTTTACATCTGGTAGACGTCCCGCGACGGCAATTTTTTTTTATACTATCTACGTGAGCGGCAAGCAAGCATACATCCTACCAGATGGTGAGCGATTACCGTAACCTATAGACGCTAACAACACTAGAAGCATCGCTCGCACGTCTCCATCTCCGAGGAAAAGGATAGAAGATGGAAGGATATTGTAATAAATGAAACCGCGGTTGAATTCGACTGACCTTTTATTGATCTACCGCCAATAGAACATATACAATAAACTAAATACCTTACACATCTCCCCTCTTAATCAAACGTTAAACCTTAATTAATGATAGCACCAATGCATAATTACTTAAATAGGTACATTTCTTTTTGATTTGGCATGAGCCCGCTTAGCTCTCGCAGAGGCATCTGGCGGCAGAGAGGTATGCAGTTCCGGTAGAACCTCTGGCCCGTCCTCCAGGGCATTTGCAAACTTATCCCCTGATTCATTTAATAAGCTTTTCGACTGTACCGGCTGTTCCTCTCTGGCACCATCTACCTCCATCTCATCGGTTCCGTCAGACCCCTTGGTTTCTTTCGATATGGGTTGTGTGGCCGTGCGTGACAGTGAATAGCGACTACGAAATGGGAGAACCTGGTCGTGATGTCTACGCCATTCTACCCCTTCCCCCATATTTATTTTATACGAGACCGGACCAGTCAGTCTAGAAACGTGGCCTTCCGTCCACTTAGCTCCTCCCTTCGAATAATCGCGAACGAGCACGGAGTCCCCGACCGCGAAACGAGTGGGGGTGCTGCGCCCGGGCGCCGCCTCCACCTGGCGGTCCTGCGCAAGGTGCACCACGTCGGCGCCGTTGCGCCGCAGTGAGTCGAGGCGGCCACGCAGCCTGCGCCCCATCAGCGCCACCGCGGGCGACACTCTGGTCGTTGCGTGCTCACAGTTTCGGTATTGAAATAAAAAACGATGCAGGGCTGCCATAATATCTTCTTTTTCAAACACAGCCCGTTTTATGGCCTTTTTAACAGTTTTAACTGCGTTCTCCGCCTCACCATTACCTTGGGATCTATACGGCGCCGATGTCGAATGTCTTATCCTATTTTTTTTACAATATTGTTTGAATTCTTCAGAAAAGAACGGTGGGCCATTATCGGTCACTAGTTGTGAAGGAATAGCAAAACGAGCGAAAATAGATCTTAACGCGGTAATCGTCACAGTGGCGGAAGTGGTCGCCATGACTAATGTCTCGATCCATTTTGAGTGGGCATCGACTACTATCATAAATCGTTTACCCGCACAATCAAAAAAATCTACGTGAATGCATTGCCAGGGGTGTAAGGAATATTCCCACGGATGCAAGGGGTCGCGCGCGGATGCCTCCCTTACTGACTGGCAAGCGTCGCACGCTCGACACGTCTCTTCTAAATCTTGATCAATATTTGGCCGGTACACATGGCTACGAGCAATGTGTTTCATTTTATTTATTCCATGGTGTCCGCTGTGAATCTCTTTTAGAATCTCCGGAAGTAACCTCCTCAGAATGACAACTCTATATTTATAAAGAATACATCATCTGTAAATATATCATTTTTACGAGCAAAGAAAACCTTTTCTTCCTCACAACTAGCCGATGCCGGCTGGCTGCCGTCTGTGGTATACCCTTCGTTTTACTAAAAATATAAGTAAGGGGTTTGTGATCGGAACGCAATACAAACCGCCTACCAAAAAGATACTAATGGTGCTTTGTAATACCGTAATAGATGGCTAAAGCCTCTTTATCGAATTGGCTATAGTTCCACTCAGCTTCGTTGAGCGTACGCGATGCACAGCTGACAGGACGTTCACTGCCGTCCTCGTAACGGTGCGCCAACACGGCGCCCAGCCCGTACGCGCTGCTGTCTACCGATAGCACAAGCGGCCGCCCCTCCTCATAATGGGCCAAAACTTTATCGCTTAACAATACACTTTTAAATGCTTGCTTAAATGCCGTGGCGCAACGCTGATCCCAGTTCCACTTTATACCCCTTTTTAAAAGATAATGTAAGGGATGTAGCAGTGAACTCAAGTTAGGAATGAATTTTCTGTAATAGTTCAATAGACCGAAAAAACTTTTTAACTGCGGAACGTCTGTAGGGGTGGTTATCTTGGCAATCGCGTCTACCTTAGCAGGATCGGGGTGCAACCCGTTTTTATCTATAATAAACCCTACGTAAGTTACACTTTTTTGTAAAAAGCTACACTTGCTCAGCTTAACTGTGAGACCCATTTCGCGTAACCGCTCGAGAACAACCCGTAGACTGCGTACATGAGATCGACGGTCACAGCCCGTTATACAGATATTGTCAAGAAAAACTACCGTGCCCGGTATCCCACGCAAAGTTTCTTCCATTAATCTTTGAATTTTTTTCCAGTACACAAGATAAACCGTAGGGCGTACGTCTAAATGCGAAAGTTCCCATGTGTGTAGTAATCGCCGTATACTTCTGGGACTCTTCTTCTAGTAAAAACTGTTCATACGCGTGTCGTAAATCAATTTTAGTGTACTCCTCCCCATTGCTCAAGCACGCAAACAACTCCTCTATACGCGGTAGCGGATAATAATCGCGTTTTAGTCTAGGATTTATTGTAATTTTATAGTCGCCACATATTCGGACTTCCCCATTACTTTTCACGACGGGCACTATCGGCATGCCAAAGTCAGAGCACTTGCCATCGCGCTTGAGGCGCGCCAGCTCCCGCTCCACTCGCGCGCGCAGCGCTAGCGGCATGGGCCGCGCGCGCACGTACACGCCCGCGCAGTCTACGAACTGTAAACGCAACGATTTTTTACATGTGCCTAACTGGTCAGTAAACACTTCGGGAAACTCTCTACACAGCTGACTCACGAAGTGATCCTCTTCTACCATTTTATTAATATTTATTTGCGTTATCTTTAAGGCCTTCAACCAATCTCGACCTAGCAATGGCCGCCCGCCGCCTTTGATTACATATAACCGAACTTTATTAGCTAGCACATTATTAAATTTAATATCCACTGTTATGTATCCGAGAAGTTCAATTCTTGAGCCAGAGTAAGTACGCAGAACTAAATTATCAGTATGTACAGATTTATTATTTTTTAAACATTGATTCATAACATATATTATTTATAGCCGAGATACGGCTGTCCGTATCAATTTCGCACTCTAAACGTTTGAAGTTGTGGTGCTCCTTGTGGGCATGATAATGAAACGTCGGTGAGCACTGGTTATATTCGTATATTACTTTACATAGCGTTCTGTGGCCGACTGACCTCCTTACATACTAGCCTCTATATATACATATGTGATTGCGACATTATAATATATAATTCGCATACTCACCACAAAGTCAACACAAACGTTAATTAAATAAGGTCTGTTACCTTGAGCTGAGGTTACTATCAGAATATAGAACTCGTCCTCAGAACTGACGTCTACGAACTGTTAACATCGAGCATTACCCCCTTTATTACTACGCACCTTCGCACACATCACCCACAAGTGTCCGCGTTGGTTGCAATTGTCGCAATTGCAATTCACATAGCGACACCTGTGTGGCGGGTGGCTCTTACCACACCTCCAGCAGCCCACACCGCCCCCACCAGCGCCGGCGCCTAGCGCCGCGCCAGCCGGAGCGGCGACCTGCCGCCCTGCACCACTCCGCCTCGCGCGCACCATATGCAACTCGTCGGCCGAGCCGGCGTCGACGCCGCTCGCCCCCACTGTCGCGGCCGGGTCGCCGTCGCTTATTTCCGCGTGCCGGTCCGCCGCCTCTGGAGCCAGAGCTAACTCCACCGCTTTCCTGTAGTCTATTTACCTCTCCGCAAAAATACGAGACCTCATCACTTCACTCGCTAGGCCCGATACAAATTGATCTCTCAAGTCCTCCTCGAGACGACTCCCAAAGTTAAAAGTTACTGCGAGATGCTTCAGACTTTGTAAATACGATGTCAACGATTCGCCGGGCTTTTGCCTCCTCTGTCGGAAAATATGGCGTTCGGCAATATCCGACCATTGTGGCTCAAGATGTGCCTTTACTAATTCTACTAATTGATCAAACGTTTTATCTTCCGGATTATCGGGAGCACATAAGTCGCACATTAAATTATACGTTGCATCACCCACAACGGTTATCAACATCGGCACTTTTAACTCCGCTTTGACTTCGTTCAACACATAGAACTGGTTAACACGTCGTATATACGTAGGCCATTGTTTAGATGTTAGATTAAACGGTTCGATTTTTCCTATTGGCATCGCAAAAACCTTACTACCGAAACAATTACGCGATTTAAACTAGCACTGTCGATCACCAATTACTATCAGGCTTATTAAAAACGCGTAGATTCTCGAAATATTAGTAATACTCGTCGCCAGTGTAATAAATGAAACCGCGGTTGAATTCTGACTGACCTTTTATTGAACTACCGCCAATAGAACATATACAATAAACTAAATACCTTACAGATATAAGGAGAGGATAGGGATGGGGTTTGGTTCTCCGGCGCTCTCGCTCACCATATGAAACACAACGGTAGCAGTACCTACCTACAGTTGCTTTACTCTGTTTTTTTGTGAGAGGGTGGTACTTCCCCGTTCGAGCCGACCCATTCATGCTGGGATAAGCAAGGCTCTACCACAAATCGTCAAGAATCCACTAATAACTAACACGAGTGCCAGAAGTAAACAGTTATAACCCATTGCATTACTGGTGGCGCGTTGGATACCAAGTGGGAATAGTCACTTTTTATCGTGCCTGAGTGGGTTGGTATCATCTATTCATTCATTTTCCATCCGTGAAATGAAATGGTAAGCAGCAACGTGGCAGTATTCTTAGTGTGATGAACAGTAGTTCGTTTGCCACCATATGCAACAAAAATTTACGCTCAAACACAGCAGGCAGGGTTTTTAAGTGGGTCTTAAAATGAACATGGACAACATGAAAATCCCAATCCTAATCGAGAAATATCCATGTGGTGACGGACTAAGAATCCAAGTGTCACCACCCCATTCTTTCCCATAGGTGTCGTACGAGTTAATTAAAAGAGGTAAGCAATTATCGCCCATTTTATTACTGGTGGTATGGCTGGGTACCAAGTGAGAGTACTCACTTGCTATTGGGCCCGATCGGGTCAGTATCACCATCTCCTGTGTAACGGGTCATGAAGCACGTCAGTGTGTTTTAGCTGTAGCAGAAGATAGTCGTTAATTCTTTCATGTCATATATGAGAAATGAAATGGCACGCAGCGGTTTGGCAATACTTTTGGTATAGTTAAGTCTATGAGCGACGGTTACCACTTACCATCAGGTAGGCCGTGCCTCGACTGCCATCATAGGCAATAAAAAATGCTAAGCAGGGGCTTGACCCACAAAACCACATAATTTAGTATACGGTCATATAAATTAGTTTAAATGTTAATAAATTAACTTTTTATAGTGTACTTATTACTTTGTAAAACTTTTATTTTACTATAAATAAGGCGAATAGCAATGTTTATGTTGTGAATAAAGAAAAAGAGATTTTTAGTAGGGGCGGGAATCAAACCACGCATCTTTTCCAATCCGGGGAAGTGCTCTAAGCCACTGAGCTACCCTACTGACCTTTCGATCATCCCAAATTCTTAATCACATTTGTCTTACGACTAAAAAGATGCGTGGTTCGATTCCCGCCCCTACTAAAAATCTCTTTTTCTTTATTCACAAATAATTTGTACCTTAAAAAGTAGCGGTGCATGTCAATTGCTAAAAAAAAAATAGATCTAAAATGTTTAGATATTTTTATATACCTATATTTTTAGCATTTGACATGCTTAGCAAGATACATTAAACACAAAGTGAAAAATGTGAAATCGAAAATAACAGTCACGAGCAGGATTCGAACCTGCATCTCCTGGATACCGTCCAGATGCTTTGCCAATTCAGCCATCGTGACCCTTGCTCCTGGCTGCTAATTTCGATAGCACATTCATACTTAACGTCTTTGGGTGACGCCTGCATCATCTGTCGGAAGTATTTTCATACATTATACCGACCAGGTAAACTTAATTTTACAATTAAGATTTTACCTAATAATGACGCAAACCCTATAAATATTTAGATATTTTTATATACCTATATTTTTAGCATTTGACATGCTTAGCAAGATACATTAAACACAAAGTGAAAAATGTGAAATCGAAAATAATTTTATAGGGTTTGCGTCATTATTAGGTAAAATCTTAATTGTAAAATTAAGTTTACCTGGTCGGTATAATGTATGAAAATACTTCCGACAGATGATGCAGGCGTCACCCAAAGACGTTAAGTATGAATGTGCTATCGAAATTAGCAGCCAGGAGCAAGGGTCACGATGGCTGAATTGGCAAAGCATCTGGACGGTATCCAGGAGATGCAGGTTCGAATCCTGCTCGTGACTGTTATTTTCGATTTCACATTTTTCACTTTGTGTTTAATGTATCTTGCTAAGCATGTCAAATGCTAAAAATATAGGTATATAAAAATATCTAAATATTTATAGGGTTTGCGTCATTATTAGGTAAAATCTTAATTGTAAAATTAAGTTTACCTGGTCGGTATAATGTATGAAAATACTTCCGACAGATGATGCAGGCGTCACCCAAAGACGTTAAGTATGAATGTGCTATCGAAATTAGCAGCCAGGAGCAAGGTTCACGATGGCTGAATTGGCAAAGCATCTGGACGGTATCCAGGAGATGCAGGTTCGAATCCTGCTCGTGACTGTTATTTTCGATTTCACATTTTTCACTTTGTGTTTGATGTATCTTGCTAAGCATGTCAAATGCTAAAAATATAGGTATATAAAAATATCTAAATATTTATAGGGTTTGCGTCATTATTAGGTAAAATCTTAATTGTAAAATTAAGTTTACCTGGTCGGTATAATGTATGAAAATACTTCCGACAGATGATGCAGGCGTCACCCAAAGACGTTAAGTATGAATGTGCTATCGAAATTAGCAGCCAGGAGCAAGGGTCACGATGGCTGAATTGGCAAAGCATCTGGACGGTATCCAGGAGATGCAGGTTCGAATCCTGCTCGTGACTGTTATTTTCGATTTCACATTTTTCACTTTGTGTTTAATAGATCTAAAATGTTTATGTTTCTAAAAATCGGAGTAATTACAGTTGACATTACAGAGATTCGTAAAAACATGATTTATTAGAACAAAATTTCCTTCTACGAGGAAACGATTATCTTAACGAGCTCTCATTAGCAGTGGTTAGCTTTTGTTTAGTCCGGACTACATTCGCTTTGGATATTATTTTCTTTTTGCCGGTGTTTTTCTTAATTAAATAATTACATTATGCAAATTTAGATCCTTTCTCTCTCATATTAATACTCTTTTGTTGAATTTTATTTACTTATTTTCACAATACACTTATGGAATAAAAAACAACTATAAAATTAAGTTATTTCTTTATATACGTAGGTAAACACAAATCAATCGAGTACCTTTTTAGTTTTTGAAACTATTAACAAGCTGTAAAGTTCCAAGCGATGAAAAAACTGTGCAGAATAAAAATTGTAAAATAAGTTTGGAAATATAACGAAACATATATTATGTTTTCCTCAAACTTTCAACACCGAGTGACCTGTAAATAGATTTTAAAAGTTTATATTAATATATTATCATCTCATCTCTTCTTTCTACGCTTTCAAACTATTATATTTCGATGAAACATTAATATTATATTAACATACCTATTTAAAAATACGGAACAGAAATTTTCATATTTATATTGGTAATATACCTAATAACATTAAAAACAGAGCTGAGATAGCAAAAACGTTATTATTATTATGTTTATACTACGTGGGCACATAGGTACTTAAATACGGTACCTGGTGATATATACTGGTGGTACTACCTACTATTTAACACACGCTAACAACACTACCTACTACTAGTACCTACCGTTGTCTCACGCTGCCTTTCTGTGAGAGGGTGGTACTTTTTTCACTTTTCCAGTGAAAAATATTCAATAACTCGATCATTTTCCATTATTATCACAACGGTATTTATTTTGGACTTTTTATATAGAAGAGAGTAATAAAAATTTCTTAAATAGATAATACCCTGGAGCTTAGGCACAGTTAGCTGAGCGCACAAGTAACCTGAATATGGCTCTCTAAGGAGATGTGTCTGCCTAATTGTCAAGATAATCGGCACATTCAAAGCTTGAAAAGTGGCCATTACGTAAGAATGAAGAATTATCTCTGTATATCTTTATTGTGTATCTTTATTATTATTACATAGTATAAAACAAAGTTACTACCGCTGTTTGTACGCTTAGATCTTTTAAACTACACAATGGTTTTTAATGCAATTTTTAGCAATAGATAGAGTGATTCAAGAGGAAGACTCATATTTAGTTTACTATGGTAAAAAAAGCCGAGAAATTCAATTTCGCCGAAAAATTTGTAATGTGATTTCGTAATGGACATGCTTTTGTGCACAATGTAAGCACATTGCAAACGCTGGCTAAACTTTACGAGATCAAGTTAATGTATTACGGAATTGTATATCTTAAAAAGATCGATAAAAAAGTCCGTAATGGTAAGAATAACCCACAGTAACCATTTTTATCTTATATATATTACAAAAAAATTGTGGGTTATTTACCAAGTTATTTTAAACAGCACAGTAATATTCCTTATCTAATAAATTACATTAGATACGTTGTGCATTTCATGAAGATCAAAACTATCATATACACTATATCAATAAAATGAATATCTTAGAAGATATCAGTGAGTGCAAGTATGAAAGAACAGAAGAAAGAAATATACCGGCAACTTAAGAATGACACCAAAGCCTTAGTGAAAGAGAAGCGTGATAGAGCAAATATGATTGCAGAAGAAAGGCTGACCAAAAACTTCGAGAGCAACACCAAACTTTTCTGGAGGGAGGTGAAGAAATGGTCAGCTTTCAGAATGAACAAAATAAGGTCAAAAGGTGGAGACATTCTTACGCAAACACAAGATGTGTTTAGCCGATGGAGTGAATATTTTGGAGATATGTATGCGGATGTTCATGGTGATGCTGGTGCCACATGTGATCTAACAGATCAGCATTCGGTACCGGCATCCTCTGATTACATTAGTATGGATGAAGTTGAATGGGCGATTAGAAGTTTGAAAAATGGTAAGGCAGCGGGTATTGATATGGTGTCTGCTGAGATGATCAAGCTTGGAGGCTCATGTGTCTGGGAATCCTTCCAGATGCTTCTCAATTTATGTTGGAGCTCAGGAATGGTTCCCAAGCTGGAGAAGCGCAGTCATCGTGCCCTTGTTTAAAAACAAGGGTTCACGTTATGACTGTGCAAACTACAGAGCCATAAGCTTGACCAGTTTGGCAGCCAAAGTGTATGGTAAGATTGTTGAAAGGAGAATGAGGATGGTGTCTGATGAATTTTTGTGTGAGGCACAAGGAGGTTTCAGGTGTAGACGAGGATGCATGGATCAAGTGTTTTCTCTGCGCAACATTGTGGAGAAGGATCTGGCTGTAGGCCAGAGGGTTTTCTGCAGTTTTGTGGTTTTGGAGAAAGCATTTGACACTGTTGTACGAAAGGAACTTTGGGACATTTTGCCTGAGCATGGTATTAGCAGTAGACTGCTACAAGCAGTGCAGTCCAACTACATGGACTGCAGAGCTTGTGTGCGGCTGGATGATGGAATGTCACCCTGGTTTGACGTCAATATCGGCGTTAAACAGGGCTGCGTTCTATCAGCCAGACTGTTTATCATATATCTGGATAAATGTCTACAAAGGATGAATGAAATGAATGTGGGAGTTCAGATGGGCGACTCAGTGGTTAACTCGCTGCTTTATGCAGACGATGCAGTCCTATTAGCGCAGTCTGCGACTGACCTGCAAACCCTAGTCGACTTAATGGCAGAAGATTGTAATAAAAGGGGCCTACGTGTGAATGTGAGCAAAACCAAAGTAATGGTTTTTGAAAGAGAAGAAGCCAGAACAGATGTTAGAGTAGCAATAGGAAATGGTGTGCTAGAACAAGTGGTGTGCTGGAACAAGTGGATGAATTTGTATATCTTGGATGTGGATGCAGTCGGGATGGAAGGTACACCACTGATGTAGAAAGAAGAGTGAATGCGGGAAATAGAGTGAACGGAGCATTGGGACAACTTCTAGGCAGCCACCACCTCAGCCAGAAGGCACGTGTCGCAATACACAACGCAGTGCTTGTCCCAACGTTATTATATGGAAGCGATAGTTGGGTATGTAAAAAGGAGCATGAGAGCAAAATCAATGCGGTCGAAATGCGATCTCTGCGGAGAATCTGTGGAGTGAGGCTGACTGACCGCATTCGTAACAATGACGTAAGAGAGCGAGTAGGTATGAAAGAGAGTATTGGTGTAAAGATGCGAAAGGGAATGCTCCGATGGTTCAGACATGTGGAAAGAATGCCAGACGAGCGACTGGCTAAGAAGATATACAATGCGAAAGTGGAAGGATGTAAGTGGAAGGATGTAGGTACAGGGGGAGACCGAGACTTACCTACCTAGACCAAATTGGTCATGTATTGAAGGAAGGTGGAGTCAGGAGTCTCCGAAACCGGCGAGCGTGTATGAAGAGAGTTATGAATGTTGAGGAAGCGAGAGATGTATGCAAGAATAGAGCCTCTTGGCACTCTGTTCTCTCTGCCTACCCCGCAAGGGAAATGGCGTGATGATAAGTAAGTAAGTAAGTAAGTAAGTAAGTAAGTATCAGATATTTCAAATGCAGGGGCAGAGTGGCTGGAGGGCCGTACATCCGTCCCGGTTGGCAGCGGTCGGCTGGCACCATAGAGTAAAGTGGCTGGCACCTCGTAGAGTAAAAATGTTCTGTGGCTGGCACTGAGTGTATAGTGATCGCACGTGCGTTCTCCAGTCAGTAAAATAAAAAAAAAATATGTGGGGCAGTCTTTGGGGACTGCTGATAGAAGTGATAACTAAACTAACTGGTTTGTAAAGAAGTGTTAATGACTTGGTCATTGATTTTTGTTCGCCCAAAAAGCGCTCAACGCGCCTAAAGAAGTTTTCACTTCAAAAAGACAACGCTTTACAGAGCAACGCTTCAGTACGTTGTATAAATAAAATTAAAGCCCTTTTTTAAAATCTATTTTGGGTTAATTTATCTATTTAGATACTTAGGCAAGGTTGATTTTAAAGAAATAAAGTATTACCTTTACCCATAACATTACATAGTTAAGGTTTGTGAGTTTCTTTTGTTGATTATCTTTTTTTTTTAATAGTAAGTACATTTTTGATCTATATTTTTAGCATTTGACATGCTCCGCACACCCGCTAGTACAAAAAATCTCTTTTTCCTTATTCACAAATAATTTGTACTTTAATAGTAAGTAATTATTGTACGAGTAGTACGAACTAAGATAATTTGAGTTGAGTTAAATTAGAATTGAGTTCTTAAATGTCTTTGCAAAAATAACAATATACATAGGTACTTGATTAAATTGCACCACGTACGAAGTGGCGGATAAAAGCTAGTATTATATGGAGTGCTGTGCAGTATAATATGTGCAATATACCTATGTGCAGAAATTAGTCAACGGTTATAATAGCTCAAAAAATCTTATACCTACATGGTATAAGATTTTTGGGCCATTATAAATATTCGGGCCTCGTGGCGTAGTCGGTAGTGTAACCGACTTCCGTGCACGAGGTCGTGGGTTCGATTCCCACTCGGGACAAATATTTGTGTGATGAACACAGATATTTGTACTGCGTCTGGGTGTTTTCTATCTATTATATGTATGTATTTACAAAAAAAAAAAAGTAGTATATGTATTATATCCGTAATCTGGTACCCATAGCACAAGCGTTAAGCTTAGTTTGGGACCAGAGGACGTTGTGTGAAATGTCCGTGAATATTTATTTATTTATTTACTAGCGGGTTACTTACAATCCACTAAGTATTGCTATAAAGTGTACTTACATAAAAAACAATCATCTTTATTATTTATCCAGCATTATTGCGCTCCTGGCACAGGTACAAGTCTTTTGGCAGTGGGCCGAGATTGTTCTACGAGTCGGGTACATATCAGCACTCCACTGAGATTTATGAACAATTTTTAAAATCTCTACCTATAGTAGTCTGTTTAGTCAATGGTTAATATATAAACTGCTTTAAAAGTCAACTACACTAACAAAGTATTTCATAAAGAACTTTGTTGGGTATATCTCGTATAGGTATTATCGTTCCTACGAACACATACTCGTAATTTATACTGACAACATATTTTATTAAAAAAGCTGTGGTTGAGAGATGAATGGGGTGACATTTTTTATTCGTTTTAATACAATGCTTAATAATACAATTATAAAAAATGATGCGTCTATTTATATATAGGTAGTATATGGAACCTTTTTTTGGAACACAAATTCGCAACAACCCTAATATCTATGTACTAGTAGACGCATTTAAAAATACGTGTACATATTCATTGGGTGTTGTTTTTTTCAAACAGCAGTATGGTTCCAAATCATAGCATCCTATTTTAACGTCTTGTAATGTAAATTCTTATTCTTACTGTGTAGATCAAGTTAAATGTAGTGTTTTATATGCGTAAAAATATGACGCCATTTAGATATTTTTTATAAGCTTAAATAAATTATTGCAAAAATAGAAAATAACTGCGAGTGGGACTTATATCCGTGACTCATAAAATGCTAGTCATGTAGACTACTGCTAAGCTACCGCCGGTATTACTCGCAAGTCGCAGTGATACATTTCTTTGTCATCTGCTTTTCTATTGACTTTTTAAGAGAAACAATAAACAATTATTTATTTTAGTAAGTAGGTGAATATGGTAAAGTATTTAAGCATTTTGATCTGTATTTTTAGCACTTGACATGCTCAGCTATCATGCTTCAAAGTACAAATTATTATTTGTGAATGAGGAAAAAGAGAACTTTGGTGTAAGTTTAATTTTGCATTAAAATTCATACCATTTGATGGCGTGATTTTTTAAGCATTTTGATCAGTGTTTTTAGCACTTGACGTGCTCAGCTACTTTAAAGTACAAATTATTATTTGTGAATGACCGAAAGGTAGTGCGGTAGCTTTCAGTGGATTAGAGCACTTCCCCGGATTGGAAGGGACGCAGGTTCGATTCCCGCTCTCACTAAAGTTATCTTTTTCCTCATTCACAAATAATAATTCGTACTTTAAAATATTTAAAATTAAAAAAGAACACCATCTTGTAAGTATTGTGTAAATATTAAGTATCACTTAAATAAAACGGTTCTTGATGTTTTAATTAGTAGATTTTATAGGGTGGAGGAACACCAGTCAAGGATGTCCATCCTTATTTCGAAGAATTGGAGGGTAGAAAATACAATTTTCATTAAGTGTAAGATGACTATGTCAAGTTCGATCCCCGGTTAGGGATTACAATATACGAGTACCAATAGAACACCATATATTCAAAAATACAGTTCACATGTATCCTAATTCTTCTCTAAATTATGGCAGTCATAATTTACTAGCACTTGACGCCAACAAAGCTCATGTTTTTCCACAGCAACAAGGGAATTCCATTACCCCAAACGTAATGTTCACTAACATTTTAATTACAGACGATACGCTGTGTTTATGCGATGGCGTTTTCAAGAAAATTAACCGAAATCCCCACCTAAATCCCCTTTTCATGTTTTATTTTAAAAATGGAAATGCCGGATAATGCGAGGATGACAACGGCTTCCGTGCCAGTAACTAGGCGAAAAGTTAAATAAGCTAAACCTTCTAATAAAATATTATTTCCATTCTTTTCGAAAGCTTTCTTCGGTTAAAATAAGAGTATAACATTAACCTTTCTATACGGTTATCATTAAAAATGCATTTATGTATAGTAGTTGAAATCAAACAGCGTTTGATTTTTTTGTGAAATTAGTTGTTGGGCACTGGTTAACCTGATCCAGTGCAGATTGGCAGACTTCATAAGCCTTAGAGACAATCTCTCGGGCATGCAAGTTTCTTTATGATGTTTAACTTCACAGATCAGTTATAAATTGTTAACAAATACACACATCATTTCGAAAAATCTAAAATGTTAATAAAGAAATATAGTATTGTCTATTTATTTTTTTATTGCATGTATTGGCAGACGAGTCACGGCCCATCTGATGATAAATAGTAACCGTCGCTCATGGACTCAACTATACTGAGATAACTGAGAGTATTGTCAAGCCGCTGCCCACAATTTCGTTTCACTGATATGAAATGAAAGAATAAACTGCTACAGCCAAAACGCAACGATGTGCTTCATGGCCGGTCATACGGGAGATAGGTTTAGGTTTAAAGACATTTATTTCCATTAAGACATACGTCACTTAAATGAGAACTTAAATTTAAACAAAAAATATAATTGTTCGTTGTAATACAAAAAGACAAAAAACATAAAACGGCAACAATATAGCAAAATTAACTACTTTAACACACATTGAAAAAATAATTAAAAACTAAAACAATTATTAAGTATATATATGGTGGTACCAACCCGCTCGCACCCTATACTACGTGAGTACTCCCACTTGGTACCCAGTCCTACCCCCAGTCATGCAATGTATGATAATTGCTTACTCCCCTTAGTCGCCTCATACGACACCCGTGAGAAGGAATGGGGTGGTGACACTTGTATTCTTAGTCCGTCACCACACGGATGTGATAACTGAATCATGACGTAGTATAGATGCATATAATATTCAATTATTCTGTTAACAAAAATCTTTATTAATATTAATCTTGGTCTGCGTGAATCGAAAAATTGAATTATAAACAAAAGTTGCGACAAGAAAAGTCATATTATATTTTTTTATTGGCATTTTCTCGTGGTGCATCAGTGTTTTTTTTCTGCCGTGTGGCGCCGGCTTTAGAATTGTCCCACCCCTCTCTACCCACGGGAGTCGTAAGAGCCGACTGAGGGAATACCGGGGGAGTGGGCAGCAGCACTCCCTCGAGTATTAACAACATCCACTGCGATCGCCAACTCGCCTGCCAAGCGTGGCGATTACGGCATTATCCCCCATGACGCGTGATTTGAAAACGCGCATCAATATTTTGCCATTTGAATATAACCTTTTGCCACATATTTGACACCAAACGTAGCAAATCTTATACATCCTCTGAATACAAGACTTTATTGATATCAGATTAGTAGCGTAGTTAGTCACGAGAAAGCAACTGAAAGACGAATTTGTTTTCATTTTTCCAATATTAGTAGAACAAAGGCTTTGAAAAGTAAATGAGAATAAAATGATAATAGAAGCAATAATACCTCCCGCATTATTGCTTTTATTATTATCTTGCTCTATAATGGCTTTGAAACGATTTGTTCTTTATAAATAACTAATGGAGACATTATTTTAATATTGAAAGTTATAATTTTTTTAACAATATGTCTGCAATATTTTGTTTTTTATTGCGCATAATGGCGGACGAGCCAGAGTCCACCTGATAGTAAACCGTGGTAACCGTCGCTCATGGACTCAACTATATCGAGAGTATTGTCAAGCCGCTGCTCAACATTTTTCATCTCACATAAATATATGAAATAAAAGAATTAGCTTACTTCCCTTAGTTACCTCGTACGACACCTTAGGGAAAGAAAAGGCTGGTTACACTTGTATTCTAGTCAGTCACCACACGGCCAACTTACTACACTACACGTACTTTTTAAACTTTCGCGTTTTATATTCATTATAACACATTTAACGGCACATTTTACGTGTATCAAACTTGGCAAACTACTATTATTTTGACTAACCAGCCGTGAATTGCACCAGCCGAAACGTCGAGGTTAGTCAAAATAATAGTATTTGAGAAGTTTAATGCGCGTATAGACCCGTTAAATGTGTTACACACATTGTTTTAATTTTATAATAATTATTTGTCTTTTCTTTACCAGTCTACAAAAAAGTAATTTTAATTTCTTTACTTTAGCGTGTAAATAATTTAAAATTACCTTTTATTGAGATATTTTTATATATATTTTTAGCATTTGACATGCTTAGCACTATTTTTTCACTTTGTGTTTAATAAAATTACCTTTACATTTTCTAATAAAAATTATTATCACAGTGGTGTAAGTACACAGGACAGAAATCCATGGGTGTAACTTTCAGCACAGTAGTCTAGCCTTTATTCTTTGCCCTCTAATGAAACACTGAATACAATATTTTAATAGAAACCACACACCAATCATTTTACATAACAATAATTGGTACTTCATTACAAAATGTAAAATAAAAATTGTATTTGTAGACAAAGAAATGTTTGAGAATTATTAAAATTCAATTTGACCCAAAAACCGCGAGTAAAAATAAATTATGTTAAATTTTTACCTTGGCTTCATTTATATAGCCTTAATTACATTGTCATTCAGTTAAACGTTTATTGTTGGCTTACCGTGGATTTAAAGGGCGTTTACACACAATTTACATTGATATACAGCTGAAACCAGGCCCATCTTAATTACGTGATAAACTGTACACCATAATATTTCACACAGATTTACATTTAATTCCCAATAAAAGCAAAACGACTGGTACTTTAAACACAAACTGGTACTTGACAGCTTATTTTTCGTTATTCAACTTTGATTGCGTTTTCAATGTAATTTTTAGGAGCATTTTTTTAATGTTAGTGACTTTATTAGGAAGTGAATGTTATCTTGAATGACCATGAGTATTATTATAATCATAATTAAATAATAATAGTCTCTGCCTTGTTTGTTCGTTCGCGCATCACGTAAAAACTACTAAATGGATTTTGATCTACCTTTTTTATTTGCTAGCTCTTGATTAGACTTCAAAACTGGTATACACTTTATCCCGCTATTATATCGGGAACCTGAGATATAACCTAAGAACTAGCTCTTGGCTGCGGCGGAGCCGCGGGCAAAGACTAGTTATTACATATTTCGTGTGGACGTTATACCCTTTTTTGTTTGTTTGTTAAAGTGGGGAAAAAATGTTCCTAACCGCATACCCCTTTGTCCCTGGAACTATGTTACATTCCTTCTACACTTTTTTTTTGTTTAGGCGGGAAAAAATGTACCTTATCACACTCCGTCGTTTGGGGCAACGAACAGGGTAGTGTGGGGCCTTCACCCGCTAAAGAAACCCGCCGTGTGCCATCTCTCCGCCTGTGTTGATGGGCCACTGGTACTGTGTTGGATTACTTCAGTGATCCGCCGGCGGATTACCCTTTCGGGTACCCACCCTCCACTGAGTGACGCATCCGCACACGGAGCGTCGCACCTTCGCGGGAGGCTTTGCGGGTGGCGGACGTTCCCCGGTCCATCCACCCGCAGCCTCAGCTAGGGCGGCATGAGACGCAAGTACTCGTGCCTGCGCCGCCCCAGTATAGCAAACAGAAGCCCATCGATGCCACCCACTCTACCACCGCCGCTCCTCGAGCGTCCGTCGCAGGGGACCCCCACGTCGTAGATTTGGCGTAAGCCAGACCTCAAAATCAGCCAGACTTCATTCCTTGTACCCTAGTATTGCACTTGCAGTTTCAACGATCGGAAAGGTTAAGTAAATTTCACTCGGCAGGCCGGAATGCCAACCACTCACCCACGGATTGTCAATGCCGGTTATCTTTGGACACACACAAAATAACCTAAGATGGCCAAAAGATGACAGCGGAGAATGTGATAATAGCAGAGTTGCATGCACGATAATGACACAAAATCTCACCAAAGCGATGCAACCATGCGAAAATCCTAACAAAAATTTTACACGTGTTTCGCCCTATACGGGGCATTATTAGGACCGCTTGGCAACAAATGCGCTTTTTATCAATTTGTTCATAAATATCATGGCAAAATAAGTACCCAGAGACATAAAATACACCCACATTCATTGAGGAAGTCCTCCTTTTCAGTGATAGCTAATAAAATGATTAAACACGATATGAAGTGCTCTGTTTGTGGTCTGTATTTTTATGTTCCTTGCTTGCGTACTAAAGAAAGTCAGTGTATTTCCATACTACATACTTACATGATAATTTATAAGCTTATATTACTCACGAGTTTCCAAGCTCTGAAGGTACCCTCAAGGTTTACGTTAATATTATTAATATGCGCTATACCTTAAAAATTACTGCCACAGCGTAAGTAAATTTCTGGAGGGGTTCGTGACGATAAGGCGCGTCCTTTCTGGTTTGTTTACCGTCATACCTGCCACTCGTTCTTGCGAATAATATGAAATTGTTTATGGATTTTAATAAAAATGCTTACATATAGAATCAGTGTCTGTTTATAATGTCTAAATAACAAGTTTTTTTTATTATTAAATGCATATGAAAGTATATACAGCAGTTTAGTAGTTTACTTTTGAAAAATAATTGGGGTTCTGCAAAAATAAATATAAAAAATAAAATTACCAAATTCCACTCGGGACGAAGTCGCGGATAGTAGCTAGAATTTAATGTATTTATTAAAACTACTTTAGCTTATAAAATAACTTTAGGTTATATAGAGATAAAATTATGAAATCATATAAATAATCGGTTAAATCATATCCATGCATCCATCCATCCATCAGCCTTTCATCGTCCACTGCTGGACATAGGCCTCCCCAAAACGGGGGTTTTATCATAATCGCCACGCTTGGCAGACGGGTTGGCGATCGCAGTGGATGTTTTTAGTACATAGGGGAACACTGCTGCCCGGTCCCTCGATAATCCCTTAGTCGGCTTTTATGACTCCCATAGGAAGAGACGTGGTGGAGCTATTCTTTGTGCCGGCCCCACACGTCAAAATCGGGTTCGGTCGGATCGGTTAAATCATAAAAATAATTCTTATTGTACGAATTTGCATTTAATATCATACTGTTAAAGAATAACCTAAATTATTACTCCTAAATAATAACCTTTTGGTTATCACTTTTTAAGAGCTAAACTGTAAAAAATAACTTTTTCTGTACAATAACAGTAAGAATCATAATAATCTTTGTGCTCGTTAAAAAGGGGTGAGCGTCGCTAAAGTGATCTCCAAGCGAAACATTTCAATCCCAAATAAACCAATTTAAATGGGGAGGCGCAATTCTAAATTATAATATCCTCTTTCTTAAATTCTGTTCTCTTTGATCTAAATCGTCGTTTGACGTTTCAGTTTATTGACATTTTTACTCCTTTTTTTTGTGTTTTTTATATTTTTTCCTTTACAATTTTTCTTTATTAGAATTTTTACACATTTTGATATAAAAATATGGAAGAAGAGAGTTTTTTACTGTGGAACAAAAGCTCGCAGGACAGATCATATTTTTGTTTGAATGTTCAATGCGGAAAGAAGCTTATAGCCATTTTGGGAATAGTAAGATCTTAAATTTTTATTATAATGCATAAATATCAGTGATTATACCTATGTTAATTGTATATTTATTAAGAGAACAATATATTTACAATTTTAAACATATTAAGTTGGTAAATTAAAGGGTAACGGGGCGCTGAAAAGGCTTAGGTGCCACCTGAGCTACAAATGATGTTCATAGCAATTTTGCAAATCTAAAATCAACAGTTGATGAAGATCTTCTTGTGCAATATTCCAAAGTGTCTAAAGACAAAGGTCTATGACCAGTGATGACTTAACGGAATAGAGGTATGGTCCTTGAATGTTGAGCTTGTATCAAGGCTCAAAATCGCATAGAGTGCTGTGGAGCGGGCTATGCTCAACATCTCTGCATGGCAGAATCCGTAATAGGAAACTCCGTAGAAGATTATAACTGACATAGCCTGCCACGTCAGTATGCTGAAGTGCCAATTGGCAGGTCACATCGCTCGACAAACAACTGTTGAGGAAAAAAGGCTCTCGAGTGGCGACCATGTCATTGGCTGATGACCTGGCCAAAATCGTAGGCAGCCGTTTGATGCAGGCGGCACAGAAATGAAAGGCTGATGGATGAATGGATGAAAATCATCACTGCCCTTAGTAGTTCATATCATATGAGAACATCAAATTGTTGTTTGCTGGTTTAAGTGCAGATAAAGTATTCATAAAAAATCACGCACGTCACAGATATCACTTTTTATTCAACTCATTACTATGCTACTATTGGGCCCGGGTCTCTTATCAAATTAGAGGGATTTAGGCCGTAGTCCACTACGCTGGCCCCTTGCAGGTAAACTTAAAAAACTAACGAGAACTTCTCTAAAGCATGCAGGATTCTTTACAATGTTTTCATTCACCGAGCAGTGATAATTTGTAAAGAAATTCATACATTATTTCTAAAATCTCGAAATCCGGGATATATGGCAGTTATCACTTAGTACCTAAATATTGAGTACTACATTGCTTAAACCCATTGTATATTTACTTTTACCTACTGGTATAAACCTAACGGTTATGCCTTATAAATAATACTAAGCCCTCAAATCGTTCTAGAAGTTAGCAGTGTTTATTCACACGAATAGGTCGTTGATTTGATATGCAACACGCGTAAAATATTAATTGGATTCTGGATCGAGATTGGATTAAGATTTATTCCAATAATATGAAATAAATACGATGCAGATTAGAGATTTTACGCTCGAATTTATTGCTCCAATGATTATAGAAATTAATATTTAGATAGTAAAAATTTAATTTAGTTTCCAAAGTAGTTGGAAATGATTAGAATTTTAAATGTTGACTTCACCTAAACAAGCATATCTGCTAATATATTTATTCTATAAAGCTGTAAAGTAAATAAATCTCGTAGCGAATATTTTAACGATATCCAATATCAGGTATTGAAAGATCAATATCCACAAAACAAATATTAGTTTTATTTTAAACTAGCCTTTGCCCGCGGCTCCGCCGCAGCCAAAAGCTAGTTCTTGGGTTATATCTCAGGTTCCCGGTATAGTAGCGGGATAAAATGTATACCAGTTGTTAAGTCTAATCAAGAGCTATCAAATAAAAAAAAATGCATCAGAATCCGTTCAGTAGTTTTTAAGTGATGCGCGAACAAACAAACTGACAAACGTTTTGTGTTTAGACAGGCCTATATAGCCTATTACAGTATTTTTTTCTCGAATATCTTAAATGTACAGACACAGCTCTGTTACAGCTTTGTAATAGTATAGACAACTAGTTGTTTCATATTTAGTTAAGGATCCTGCTTGCAGAAAAGCTCACTTTTTCCACTTTGACAAACAATTTATTCTTTAAAGTAACTGAGCGTGTCAAGTGCAAAAATACAGATAAAAATATCATATTTAGGTGTTATTATTGCTTTAATAACAATACATTTAATTATATTTATGTTCAGAACTTCTTATTTATTTTTCAGCTATGTGCCTTCACATGTGCGGCCATTTTATTAATAAGAGACAGAAAACATCTTACACCGACAACAATAATATTAATAGCGTTTCTTTCAACATTTATCATTATTACTGTTATGTTTGTGATGGCATCTGTTATGTTACTCTTAGCGGCATTGGATGTAAGTATACATAGTTACGCAGCTCATGGAAAAATTAATTAACAATTAAGTAAAGCTGTTAGAATAAAAAAAGAAACCACATAAGTTTAATGCTAAGATATTGCGCAATCACTTCAAATGTTATGCGCGAGGGGATGTTTTTAAGTACACGGAATAGGGTGGAAAGAAGTGGAAATAAAAATAATAAACTGTATTTCCTTTTCAAAATATTCACCTGCTACTGTAATGCATTTCTGGTTTTTCTATTAACAGGTATACGTAAGTATACCTTCGAAAAAATGCTGAAGCTGCATCGTCTTCTTCATTCCACGATGTTTTAGGTAATAATCGCTAGGAGCAAGGTCAGAACTGTAAGGTTACCACCGCCACCTTATCCTTACTATATTAATAGGCACTGGTATACTTTCAGGATTAAGAGGGAACATGCGATTTACCTTCGCTCTACCAACCAATAAAATTATACTGACGTCTTACATGATGTTTCTTCCCAGTATTTTCATACGCTTAAGAAGTATATTAAGATTAATCAAATACTTCATGTATTTAATAGAAAATAATGAGAATTAATTAATTAAAAAGTTAATATAGCAAAAAATAGCGAAGGCATTCGAGCGAACTAAAAATAATGATTTCACTCAATAAATTTAATGTATTTTTGTTTTAGGAAAATCCAGACTTGATGTCTTATTACATATGGATATGTATTGTGTATTTGTGTATACAATTAGTACTATCTGTGGGAATACCACTAGTGCTTATGATAGAAGGGAGGTATCCAGTTGCAATAGCGTTGGTTTGGATGGTGATTGTCATGATTATGGGCCTTGGTGAATATTTTACTAATAATTTAACGCATTTTATTATATTACTAAAATCTAATTGATTATTATGCATATATAATATGTATAATTGGCATATAATAGCGTTAAGAAAACATACAATGAATGCTTTTGAGTTTTGTAACTAAAAACAAACTTTTGGCCTGTTCTATTCTGAAGTATTCAAAATTTATTTATAAACAGAACCATTTTAATAACGGCTGGTAACGTAATACCTATATGCTAAAAAAGACAATATTTATTTCTATTTGACTCCGAATTTTTAAAAATTAGTGTGTGGGCGTAAAAGTTTGTCAAGTAAAGTCAAGGTTTCTATTTTTATTGTAGAGTCATTTTAAAAAATTTCTTTGTAAAAAATCTAAGAACATACTAATAATCCATTTGATTTCGAGCAACAAATAAATGTACATATTTCAGAAATTTAAATAGAGTAATGGAGGAACAGGTTTTATACAAATACTTTTTTTCAGGGTGGACACATTTTATCTCTGTGGTGAGCACTTACAGGAACAGTTTGCTCTCGTAATCGATGGTATATAAATAAACAACATCGTCCATTTTGTCTTTCACTTTTATAATAATTATTCCATCCATCCATCCATCAGCCTTTCGACTGCTGGACATAGGCCTCCCCAAGAGAACGCCACAACGAGCGGTCCTGTGCGCTAATATGGGAGGATAGTGCTGTAATCGCCACGCTTGGCAGGCGGGTTGGCGATCGCAGTGAATGTTGTTAATACTCAAGGGAGTGCTGCTGCCCACTCCCCCGGTATTCCCTCAGTCGGTTCTTACGACTGCCATGGGTGGAGAGGGGTGGGACAATTCTAAAGCCGGCCCCACACGGCTAATAATTATTAATCAAGAAATACTAATAAGTATGCCACTTACCATAATTTACAAACGTAGGTGCGGGTTGGCGATCGCAGTGGATGTTGTTAATACTCGAGGGAGTGCTGCTGCCCACTCCCCCGGTATTCCCTCAGTCGGCTCTTACGACTCCCATGGGTGGAGAGGGGTGGGACAATTCTAAAGCCGGCCCCACACGGCTAATAATTATTAATCACGAAATACTAATAAGTATGCCACTTACCAAAATTTACAAACGTAGGTATACTAATTTCAAGTGTACAAACTTGATTCCCGGTTCAAATGCTTTTACTTTTTAGTACGATTCATAACAAAAACGCACCAGCGCGTTTCTTTTCAGTCAATTGTTAAATGAGTTTTTATGTATTATGACAGTATAGTGTTGTTACTTCTGAAATCTGATAATATATTATGTCTGGTTACAATACCGATCAATTAGATCAATAAAGTGAAGAAATGGACATTGCACTTGTCTCGGGTCACATAATTGTGTTCAATATAACCTTTATTGTTATTCCCATCTACAAAATACACAACAAAAATGTGAGCATCTGCCTATAGCCATTGACCATCGTGATTACAATTAGCTTTTATTATAATTATAGCCTCTTTAAGAGTACACTTAACTATTTTATAAATATTTTGCCAAGTTGGCAAGCAAGAAACTGGACAGAGCCAAGCGGTACTTCACACCGGGGCAGCAACTTGTGCTGTATAAAGCACAAGTCCGTCCTCACGTGGAGTACTGCTCACATCTCTGGGCAGGCGCACCAAAATACCAGCTCGACCCACTTTACTCCCTGCAAAGACGCGCTGTTCGGATTGTCGATGATCCCTATCTCACTGATGAGCTGAAGTCGTTGGGGCGGCGGAGAGACTTTGGGGCTCTCTGTGTGCTCTATCAACTCTTCAACGGGGAGTGCTCTGAGGAACTGTTTGAGGTTATACCAACATTGCCGTTTTACCACCGGACCATGAGACGCCGTTTTACCACCTGGAAACGATCTTGTCCAAGACGGTTCGTATTCAGCATTCTTTTCTACTACGTAAGTGTAAGATCTGGAATGAAATTCCTGCTGCGGTGTTTCCCCAGCGTTACGACTTGTCCCTCTTTAAACGAGGTTTGAGAAGAGCACTTTACTCACGGTAGGCGGCGACTATGCTGTGCCCCTGGTGTTGCCATAGTCCATGGGCGGCGGTTACTACTTACCATCAGGTGGGCCGTTTGCTCGTCTGCCACCGTCGGCAATAAAAAAAAACACAAAACAAATATATGCAACTTTTTTCTGCGATGTCCAGGATTTTTATCCTGGATTAGACTTGTTATATTTTTAAAAGTAATACAATAATTTAAAATAAGCATAAAATTTGAGGGTCATCTTACATAATTGCAAACCGCATTTCTTAAAAACATACATCAATATCACTTCAATATATTCCACTGGCACTGTCAACTAAAATTTGGTTATCGCCAGTGAAAATTGGTATAACTTACTCTGAATCTGGGTGTGTTATAATCTTAGTTTCCTCCTTCGTATATAAATGTGTAATACTACAAAATTCCAAGATCTGTCTGACAAAATTCTCCCTTTCTACACTTACCCATGTTGTGATAAGATATACGGTGCGGAATTAAATACCACTCTGACAGATATACCTTCGTCAAGTGTTTATTGGTCTAAGCGTACCTACTCAAAAATGCCACAACGTGAAAAAAGGCCGTTTGCTTAGGATTCTTTTTTTGATATTCTTAGTTAAGTGAAGATGGGCTGTGCCTGTGTGTTGAAATTCTGAATAGGTTAAACATCTCAATGTAAGTACGAATTAGTTTTGTTAGCAGTGATAGTTAGTCGCTACATTTGCAGCAATCATCATTATACTTTAGCGAATATAAGCATAAAACCTGAATGAATTATACACCAAAACTTTATTCATAAATCTTTTTTTGTTAAGGCAGGAAATAATGTACCTGACCGCACTCCCCGTCTTTCGACGCAACAAACAGGGTAGTGTGGGCCCTCAGCCACTAAACAAAACCGCAGTGTGCCGTCACCACCCACGGTAATAATATTATTTTTGGTTTCTAACATTCATTATAATTATTGGTAGAATATTTTAATAGAATGAATTTACTGTCTTCCATCTTGTTGTGATGTGATAACTCTCTGTATAGCTTTTTCTCTGTAAACATGTAGCTATAGTATTAGTATTAGAAAAACAATTTAAACTCTGGTGGTAGGGCTGGGTACCAAGTGAGAGTACTCACTTGGTATCGGGCCCGAGCGGTTTGGTACCACCATCTCCCGTGTGACCGGCCATGAAGCACATCGTTGCGTGGCTGTAGCAGGAGATAGCCGTTTATAATTAATTTCATATATGTGAAGTAAATTGGTGAGCAGCGGCTTGACAATACTCTCGGTATAGTCGTGTCCATGGGCGACGGTTACCATTTACCATCAGATGGACCGTGGCTCGTTCGCCACTACATGCAATAAAAAAAAACTTAAATTTAAGGTCTAAAGTTTTTTTATTAATTTCGTAGTGACATTGACGGCAAACGAAAAAGTTTTATAAGTAAATCATCTTTGTGTTAAATTTTCTGCCTAACTTTTTCTGTGGACTTAAAATTTTTGTTAAATCTATCTCACAGGAAATTTTTATCGGGGTGAAAGTACTCTCCAGGGGGGTTATTGGCTATATTTTTAATTGATAGTGACCAACTGGTTTAAAGGCCAAATTATTTGTAAAAGTGGAAAATAGAGCTTTTTGCAGGCAAGATTCGAACCTGCGTCTCATTCAATCCAAGAAAGTGCTCTGGACCGCTAAGCTATCGCAGTCACCTAATGGTCACGCCCAATCTCCACTTCACATTTGTTTTAGATGTCATTAAGACCCACGCACCTATCGGATGCATTGACATACATTTTATTTCACTATAGTAAGATAAGTTTTGCAATTAAAATTCGTAGTAATCGATGAAACGATTTTTTAAATATTTTATTGCACGCCTCATACTTAAAATGTCTCTATTTATCATATAAGTATTGCACTTGTATAATAATATCTACACATATATAAAGAACAAACACTATTTTTAACAATCATGATATTTTTGATGACATCTTTGTTGTACAAATTATAATTTGTGAATAAGGAAAAAGAGTGTTAAAGTACGAGCGGGAAAGTTCCCGCTCGTACTAAAATACTCTTTTTCCTAATTCACAAATTATAATTTGTACTTTAAGAGTAGCTGAGTATGTCAAGTGCTAAAATATAGATCAAGACATCTTTGTTATTTAAACTAGTTAAAAAACTGTTTGAAAAAAATCTGGCTTGGACGTCCGTGAGTTGTAGATAATGTATGTTAACACGATAACGACCAAAATACTTAATTAATCGAGTCTTTTTTTTTCGTTTATGTTTTATTATGACTAGGAATAGAACCCTATTACTTTTCACGTTCTCATTCGATGTGGTTTAATTGTTATTAAATAAACAAAAAATACTGAATATTTACGGCGTTTACGCTCGACGCGACACTAAAACCAGCGCCTTTCATGAGAACTACCTACCTTTTTCGTACGCATAGCCACCGGTGGTTTTACTATCGTCAACAGAACAGAACGCCGTTCGCCCGGCCGGTACATTGTTTTTAGTTAAAAGAAAGTTTTTACCTTTACTTGACGAACTAATGATATTTGTCAAGTATAATAACTATTTTATCCATAACAATAATTAAAAACACTAAACACACGTAAATATTAACACCAACGATATAAAACACTTTTTGAAATTAGCGCTATCTATGTGATTTATTGAAAACTACTTAGTAAAACCAATACATTATTAGTCACTTATCAAATAATCAATTTTATTGTGAAAAATGAAGATTATGAGGCGTGCAGTTTTGGATTTTCCAAAGTATTTGTATTTTAGCCGGATTGGATTGGATTTTGGAGTCCTGCTCGCTGTAAAGCCCTCTTTTTCCATTTTCACAAATAATGTGTTATTTAAAGTAGCTGAACATGTCAAATGCAGATGAAAATAGTGACAAACCTGGTTTCGATTGTTCATCGAACATTGATGACAATGTCATGTATACGTGATGGTAAATGGTGACCACCACTCATGAACTCAACGTTACTAGGAATATTGCCATATCCCTGCTCATCATTTCATTTCACGAATGGAAAATAAATAAATGAATGGCTACCTGCCGCTGCAACCAATATACACCAAATTGCTTCACAGGTAGTCACGCAGATAGTACAGCCTCGGTCAGGCCAGATAACAAGTGAATACTCCCACTTGGTACCCAATCCTACCACCAGTGGGTTCATTGAGTTCAAATTCAAACTCTAAATTTAAAAATATCTTTGTTTCATAGGCCTATAATATAGGTATAGCACTTAAAATCGCGAGGTGTTTCAACGCAAGCTAAGATTTCAAGAGGTGAGGTGTGGGAGGCCTCCCGCTGGTCCTGAAATCTGCGGAACATAAACATAGTGAATACATACTCTTTGCTGCGGGCCGTTCATTTCTCTTCGTGACGTTAGCGCTAGCCCACAGTATAAAATTATTTCAGTAGTAATATGAACAACTAATTACGAATAAAAAAATAATTAAAATAATGATTACGAATAAAATATAAAATATGTTTTTGTCAGGTTATAAATATAAAAAATAAGCAGAATAAGTGTTATTTACTTCACAAATTTTGTTTAGTAGATACGTACGTAATTTTATACGTATCTTATTTTATTTATTAAGTATACGTTTCAGGTGCGGCACACCGGATTAACGAGAATAAGTCGTATCGCCTGCAAGAAGGAACCTACCTACCTTCTGAAGCAGAGAAAACACTAGAGCCTTAAGCGTGAAATAGACTTGAAATACCTCTAGAAGTCACCTATCTAGATGAAATGAATTAGGAATGGTATGTTACTAAAACGATGAGTGGAATCAGCATACAGGCGGAAGCAATCACTGGAGAGGACCTGCTTTAAAATTGTAGCTGCAATGGAGTGGGAGCAGTGACCAAACAGGAGCGACATTGTAGTTAAATATTTATCAAGTAAAGATGCGTTAACTAATGAATATGTTTCATTTTATAAATAAGTTGATCAATTTTCATTAAATCTATATATCTAGGCTGCTGAATACATATACAGGGCTGAATTCTCGCATCACATTCTTCATCGTGTATATTAGATTCGGCTTATAAACATAGGTATATTTATTGTTTTTATGATGTCAAGTTGTGGCAAATTGGTGGAAACATTTTCTTTTATATCCTCTAATGGACATGCCACGAATTTGTTGTGAATCTCGATTTCTGGTAAACATTTCATAATTCATGTAAACATTCTCAATTTTCTTCTCCATTTTTTCTTCCAAGTGTTTGTTGTATGGTTTTGCTTCCATAATTTTGACGTAGTTGATGAAACCCCACCCTCAGCCATTCTTGCGTATATAACCCCATAGATTATAGGTTTCTTTCCAGGCGTTAAAAGCTTCACAGATAATGTAATATCTGCCTTCATAGCACTAGAATATCCTCTATAGGTTTGTTGTAAGCAGCGTACTGAATGCACGTACACGATGTGTATGGATCCGATTCCTCATTTTGATGTTGATATTTTTATTTCCGATATAGAAGAGCGTCCGGCTATTTGGGATTTAAAGTCAGAGTTGTATAGTGACCGGCAAAAAGCAATTTGCGCTGTCTATTTTTATTCCATCCATCCATCAGCCTTTTAAAGTCCACTGCTGGACATAGGCCCCCTCAAGAATGGGGGATAGTGCCGTAATCACCACGCTTGGCAGGCGGGTTGGCGATCGCAGTGGATGTTGTTAATACTCGAAGGAGTGCTGCTGCCCACTCCCCTCATATTCTCTCAGTCGGCTCTTACGACTCCCATGGGTAGAGAAGGGTGGGAAAATTCTAAAGCCGGCCCCACACGGCATGCCATTTTTATTGCGTGAAGTTTTAATAGGATGAACCCAGTAAAGCCGATTAATTGGACGTCGATAATTCTGAATTCTGCGACGTTTTCTACGTCTTAGTATAATAAGCAACAATAACGAAATCAAGAGTGCGTCCATTTTTGACAAAAACACATCCGCCTCTATCGAGTACATTTGAACAACTGCCGCAAGTGGTAGCCACTGAAGGCTGTATCCAGCAGCCACCAGTGGCTGCCACTGGTGGCGGCGTGAGTGGTCTGACTGAACCACTGGTAATCGCGTTTAGTAGCGGCGACTGGTGCCCATAATGTGCGGGGGCTCTAAGAGTTTAGGTGTTTGATTAAAACCCCTCCATGGTAGCGTTAAACGTAACATTTAACGCTACATTGTTGTAACTCGCACTAGAAGTATAACTTCAAAAAATCGTTAGTAAAATTAACGCATCTTTCCTTCGTCATTGCCTAGATTACGTCAAAAAAAATACAATATCTAATCTCCATATTTATTTTTGTTTATTGTTGTATTTATTCTAATTGGATCCATCCATTGCAAAAATATGTCAAGCATATTATATAGTATCAGATTTTAATGTTTGATCAGTGATCATCCACTGCAAAAGCGTCACAAGAGAATGAAGTAAATGTTGAATTTGTTACTCACTGCTCATATTGAGTATACTTTTTATAGTATACTGATTCATCAGGTTTTTTTTTGCAAGTGGTCTCTGATGTCTTGTCTTGATATGTAGGAAACTAAACATCAACTGAAGTGTAAAGAGTTATTCTGAAACAGTTAGGTAGCAGAAGATAGTAGGTTTTGTGTATTATGTGAAGTGATTGGAAATTTGGGTGAAATTATAATTCCTAACGATGAAAAAAAATGGAGGGATCATACGAGTATCTAACTCGTGACTGCTTTTTTTGACCTAAAGTAAAATAGTAAATTAAATAAAGTGATTTTTTTCGGTAAAACATTTTTATGAATAATTATATTTTTATAAGAATAACTACATGATATTTATATTTAATATGTATTGTGTCAAATAAGTGTGAAATCTTAAATATTAAAAAAAAAATTGTAGGTACATAATATAGGTATACACTTGTTCATACTGATATTGTTAATCTTGACACTAACCCAACGTTGGCAAGCGCCCGAGTGCGACTGACGGGGTAGCGGGCGTCGCGGTATATCATCGCATCGCTAGACATCCTTCAAGTTTTGGGATAATATTTATTTACTTTACTACTAAATTTGATTTACTAATTAAAGGACTTCAGTTGAAAATTAAAATTTAGCAGGTTCTCTGTAGTAGGTATTTATAGAGTAATGTGTCCATATAAATATTATGTGAAAACTTTGAAATTTTCTTAACAAATAACTCGTTTTAGATTTGTATTTAGCTTGTTTTCAGGATTAAGTATAATCAAGTAAAATACATCCTATCGTGTAACAAATTAGCACATTCCTTAGACAATATCCTTAGGTATCTCGCATATTTTTTATTACATCGTTATTAAATAGTAAATACCTAAACTATTTGATCTAGTAAAACAGTATTTCACACTTTCCTGAAATGAGATCAAAAATGTGAATAGCCTTAATAATTCACTAATAAGAGGGGTGCCTGAGCCAAGTACATCCATAACACCAATGTTGCGATTGCAATTGCGAGTTAATCGAGTTCTCTTTAATTCCTTCGTACTCGATAATTATTTCAGAAGCTTTATATTTGCATTACTATTCAGCGTAATCATGGAATGTAATATTTGTGTAATCATTCCAAATCACGTAAACGTTTGTCAAAACAGTGTTTATACTAACAGTAATGTATGTGTACCTAGCATGTTTAATGTTGGAAGTTATTACGTGTAGTAAATTGTAAGTTTTGTTTGGGCTTCACATTATTCACGTATCTGAGGAATTCGCGTAAGGAATGCTTCTATAGTATACCATTAGCCGGATTATTTCCTTGTGGTGACGGACAAATAATAGGTACGTAGTGTAATTATACTATGTACGTACTACCCCATTCTATTACAAGGCTGGCATAGAAGTTGACTATGGAAGTAAATTGAAGCAGATAATATTACTGAAACTGAACTTATACAAAGGTAGCATTGTATTTAGACAAATTTTTCACTCTGAGTGATGAGTTTCGAGATTTAAACCTGCTTCAGTCACTAGTGCATCAAATAGTGATTAGTTACTATTTACTAGCCTTTACCCGCGGCTTCGCCGCAGCCAAAAGCTAGTTTTTTTTGTTATATCTCCGGTTCCGGATATAGTAGCGGGATAAAATGTATACCAGTTTTTCAGTCTAATCAAGAGCTATTAAATAAAAATTCATGCATGATCATACATCAAAATCCCTGCAATAGTTTTTGCGTGATGCGCGAACGAACAAACAGACGAACAAACAACAATTCTATAAAAAAATATTTTGTGTTTAGACAAGCCTATATAGCCTATTAAGTACAGTAATTTTTTTTCAAATATCTTAAGTGTACAGACACTGCTTTGTTACAGCTTTATAATAGTAGGTATAGATAGATAAAAGAAATATAAATATATAACAATAGTTGCTTAGAATTTCGATAATGTCGATTTGTAAAAAATTGAATTTCTAAAACTAGTGTCTTGGTTTCATTCGTATAACATGGTCACCCTTAAAAGCGAATTCTTAAGGAGTACCGAAAAGTTATTTGTTTTTTAGATACCGGATATATAGAATGTTGATCCATACCTATTTATTTAGTAGACATTTATACTAAATGTTAGTGTCTCTGATTTTTGATTACGTTGTGATCTGAGGTAGCTACAGTCAACTATTTATTAAGCTGAACGTCAGGATTGAGTCCGATTGAGGAGCTAAGTAAAATGTATTTATTTACTAAATTCGCAAAGTTTTACTACATTCTCCATATGCTACAAATTCGAACACAATCACTACTAAATGTTTTTTGGTGTGGAATATAAATTGACCATTACTTCTATAAAAATTCACATTCCTATGTAGAGATTGAGGACACATTAAAAGTATTGTATATTCTTGAATATCAATAGTACTGGACTCAGATTTTTAGTAGGCACTATACACAATTCCGCCCTGTGGGGCCGGCTTTAGAATTGTCCTACCCCTCCACCCATGGGCGTCGTAACAGCCGACTGAGGGAATACCGGGGGAGTGGGCAGCAGCTCTCCTTCGAGTATTAAAAACATCCACTGCGATCGCCAACCCGCCTGCCAAGCGTGGCGATTACGGCACTATCCCCCATTCTTGGGGAGGCCTATGTCCAGCAGTGGACGTTAAAAGGCTGATGGATGGATGGATGGATACACAATTACTACTAAATGATAGAAAATTTTCAAAAATATTAAGTAAATACTTTCCGTGTTCTAGGTGGCTCCTCAATTCAGATGTTTGGATTTTTACATTGGTATATCTTTGGATATATTTTACTACAAATTTCAGGATTTGGCCTACAAAATTATTTGCTTTCCTACTAAATATGCCGATAATTTACCTTTTAAAATCTGATGTGGCTCCTCAATCCTTACGGACATCTGGAATTATGTTGCATTACTTCAGTTATAGTAGAAAGATTGGGAAGTAGGTTATCTTTATACAAACGCACCGCGCGCGGCTTGTATGTGTGCGCCATAGTATCGTACGCACACTCTAAAAAAATCTCGACCCGTTTCTCAGTACGCCAGTCGGGGCTAACGCCGCACGAGGTTCACGCGTCCCACCTTTCGGCACCGCTAAATAAATGAAAAATGTGTGATAATCGCAGGAGAACTTATTGCTGTGTTAAACACAAAGTGAAAAATGTGAAATCGAAAACTAATATAATATGTTTAATGTATTATTATTAGCATTTGACATGCTTAGCAACCTAAGCATGTCAAATGCTAAAAATATATATAAAAATATCTAAATATTTATTGCTGTGTGTTTGGCTGTCTAAATAATTAATCGATTCCAGAGTTGTCTCTGTTCAGATTACCTACTGAACAGGAAAGGTAAGGAAGTCACTTATAATACCTATAATTTTTACATGATGATGAGTTAGATACCTACTTATTTTTTTGTTGTATTATGTAGTGTTTTATCAGACAGACGAAGTAGGCACGCTTACTTGCCCAATATAATGTAGGTATTACCTAGGTATTTTTGATCTGTCAAATTGATACGCTGCTATTGCTTTGTTTACGTTTAGTCATGTCGATTTCTCAGTATTGTAGGTATAGTGACTAAGTAATAATCGTAAGTAAAAATCGTAAGCTAAAAGTGACAACCCTGAGACAGGCCAGTATGGTAGGTAATTATATCGCGGATTGGGCCGGAGATAGCCTACTTCCCCACTTTTTCTACGATGCTTTAGTTGTATATTGTATGCTTACCAAGGTCACAATAAATTGTAATCAACATATTGTTAATCATAACTTTTATTACTTATAATACCAAATAAGTCTAGATAATATATAAAAAAATATTAAGCTGTTAGATTTGTGAGTAGAATAATAAATAGTAGAATATGTCCTCTTAACGGAATTTGGTCTCTGCGACCGCTGAAACCAGCCTTCTGTACGGAACATAATAAAATTATAATACACAAACAATATCAAATAAACTTCTATATGAACAGACACATTGTAACAGATAACGTATCACTAACTTTGAGAGTGTACAATTATGTAGTAATTTACAAAGCGATTCTAAGCAAGTGAGCTTTGCTAACGTATTACGTAAGCTAAACATTGAGTCTGTAGAATACACAATTATGTATGTATGTTTGTTAAATATTTTCCTTATTTTAATATTTTGTCCATGTGGTGACGGACTGAGAATGCAAGTGTCACCACCCCATCCTTTCCCGCGGGTATCGTACAAGGCGACTAACGGAAGTAAGCAATTGTCAACCGTTGCATTACTGGTGTTAGGGCTGTGTACTAAGTGATATACTCACTTGCTATCGGGCCCGAACGGGTTGACACCATCGTCTCTTGTGTGACCGGTTATGAAGCACATCAGTGTGTTTTGGTTGTAGCAGAAGATAGCCGTGTATTCCTTTATTTCATATCTCAGAAATGAAATGGTGCGCAGCGGCTTGATAATGCTCTCGGTATAGTTGAGTCGGTTACCACTTAACATCAGGTGGGCCGTGGCTCGTCTGCCAACTTTAGCAATAAAAAAAAATATAAAACATAGGTTATTCATAAATATATATTTTTTATATTCAATTAATACTATTTCGTGTCGTTATAATGTAATTACCTATATACCTACATTAAAACGACCAAAGCAAATCAACAAATCAACTGAGACACTCATATTTTGCAAGTTAGTAAGCCTGAAAAGTTCATAAATAAATGATTTCGTAATCCACTTCAAACTTAAACTAATTCCAGACAGGAAGAGCCGCGGGTGATAATTTGTTTTGGTGCAGAAGTGCCAACAACAACTCGAAGACGATGTATGTTTGCGAATAATTAAATTGTGGCTTGTAAACCGTGTAGCGGAGAAACAAGTAACTCAAGAGGAAACGATCTGGGATTATAAAACATAATATATTATTAGATTTCATCTACGTGGACTTTGAACTTATTAGAATTGTATCCCGAGTTGAATTCTCTGGTCAAGTAATAAAAAATAAATTGCGATTATAAAATAAATAATGCTCTAGCAATCAACAGCCGTGTACATAAATTATTTTTAAATAAAAAAGAAACCGCCTTCAAAAGACACCTAGGAACTAAAAAGCAAAAAATAATTGGTAGTTACGTGCCTACTCATGTGTTTGAAGTCTGTGCCAAAAATGATGTTAAAACATTAAGTATTAACAAATACTTATTACTTACTTACATATCATCACGCCATTTCCCTTGCGGGGTAGGCAGAGAGACCAGAGTGCCAAGAAGCTCTATTCTTGCATACATGTCTTGCTTCCTCAACATTCATAACTCTCTTCATACACGCTCGCCGGTTTCGGAGACTCCTGACTCCACCCTCCTTCAATACATGACCGATTTGGTCTAGGTAGGTGAGTCTCGGTCTCCCCCAGTACCTACACCCTTCCACATTCGCATTGTATATCTTCTTAACCAGTCACTCGTCCGGCGTTCTATCCACATGTCTGAACCATCGGAGCATTCCCTTTCGCATCTTTACACCAATACCCTCTTTCATACCTACTCGCTCTCTTACGTCGTTGTTACGAATGCGGTCAGTCAGCCTCACTCCACAGATTCTCCGCAGAGATCGCATTTTGAACGCGTTGATTTTACTCGCATGCTCCTTTTTGCATACCCAACTCTCGCTTCCATTTAATAACGTTGGGACAAGCACTGCGTTAAATATTGCGACACGTGCCTTCTGGCTGAGGTGGTGGCTGCCGAAAAGTTGTCCCAATGCTCCGTTCACTCTATTTCCTGCATTCACTCTTCTCTCTACATCAGTGGTGTACCTTCCATCCCGACTAAATCTACATCCAAGATATACAAATTCATCCACTTGATCTAGCACACCATTTCCTATTGCTACTCTAACATCTGTTCTGGCTTCTTCTCTTTCAAAAACCATTATTTTGGTTTTGCTTACAATCACACGTAGACTCCTTTTCTTACAATCTTCTGCCATTACGTCAACTAGGGTTTGCAGGTCAGTCGCAGACTGTTCTAATAGGACCGCATCGTCTGCATATAGCAGAGAGTTAACCACTGAGTCGCCCATCTGAATTCCCACATTAATTTTATTCAACCTTTGTAAACATTTATCCAGATATTTGATAAACAGTCTGGCTGATAGAACTCAGCCCTGTTTAACGACGATATTGACATCAAACCAGGGTGACATTCCATCATCCAGCCACACACAAGCTCTGCAGTCCATGTAGTTGGACTGCACCGCTTGTAGCAGTCTACCACTAATACCATACTCCGGCAAAATGTCCCAAAGTTCCTTTCGTACAACAGTTCTCCAAATTCACAAAACTGCAGAAAACTCTCTGGCCTACAGCAAGGGCACGATGACTGCGCTTCTCCAATCCTTGGGAACCATTCCTGAGCTTCAACATAAATTGAGAAGCATCTGGAAGGATTCCCAGACACATGAGCCTCCAAGCTTGATCATCTCAGCAGACACCATATTAATACCCGCTGCCTTACCATTTTTCAAACTTCTAATCGCCCATTCACTTTCGTCTATACTAATGTCATCAGAGGATGCCGGTACCGAATGCTGATCTGTTAGACCACTTGTGGCACCAGCATCAGCCTGAACATCCGCATACATATCTCCAAAATATTCACTCCATCGGCTTAACACATCTTGTGTTTGCGTAAGAATGTCTCCACCTTTAGACCTTATTTTATTCATTCGGAAAGCATTCGGTACCGGTGGCATTTCTTCACCTCCCTCCAGAAAAGTTTGGTGTTGCTCTCGAAGTTTAAGGTCAGCCTTTCTTCTGCAATCATATTTGCTCTATCACGCTTCTCTTTCACTAAGGCTTTGGTGTCATTCTTACGTTGCCGGTATATTTCTTTCTTCTGTTCTTTCATACTTGCACTCAGGTTCAAAGAAGATACATAGTCCGGCCAGGCTTTTTTCTTTTGGTCTACGGAAGCTGCTACTTCCGTATCCCACCATGCACCACCTTTCACTTTCCTGTGCTTCTTTGAACTTCTTTCGCTGTATCTACCATACTATCTTTCAATACTCTCCAGCATTCTTCTATGTCAGATCCCGGCTGACTTGCCATTGTCAGCCGTCCACGGACACCCTCTGAATACTTTGCTCTTACACTCTCATCTTGCAATTTTTCAATCTTTATTCTTTCAAGCCCTCCGAAGTGGACACGCTCTCACCAGTGTCTCCACTTTCTGAACAGACCACTTAATCTCGCAATAACGAGATAGTGGTCCGTGTCGACAGTGGGACCCCTGTAGGCTCTTGTATCCAGAATTTTACTTCGGAGGCGACTGTCTACCAGAATTAAATCTATCATACTTCTCTGTTCACTCCTTCTCCATGTATACATATGGATATGCTTATGTTGAAAAAATGTGTTTGATACAATAAGGTTTCTCTCCATACATACATATGCAATGAGCCTTCCTGCATCGTACACTCTCTTATCACCAAATGAACCAAGCACGTCCTCGAAGTCTGGACGCTTGGTCCCAACCCATCCATTCAAGTCTCCGCATACGATCACGCGTTCACTAGCTTCTGCCAAATCCAGAACTACCCGAACATTATCCCAGAACTTCTCTAGATCCGATGCCACCAAAGAGCCTACAAGAGCATAAGCTGCGACCATGAAGACCCTGGTGACACCTAGTTTTATTCAGACCCATAGAAGTCTGGGATTGAACATTCCGTAGTCTTTCACACCTAAGGCCAAGCGAGCGGACAGCAACACCCCTACTCCCATGCTGGCCCGATCGCTCTGCGGTACACCAGACCACAGAGCTATGCCGCCACCAGGAAGATCACAGGCGTCGCTACCCTTTCGCTTGGTCTCTGTTACACAGAGCACATCAAGCTGCCTGTCCGACATGACGGTTACCAGCTCGTATAACTTACCTTCCAGACCTCTTACATTCCACGTGCCTACTCGACACTCTGCTCCCCTCGGCTCGCCAAACTGGGCAAGGCATGATGGGTGGTGGCACCCGTCTCCGCATCTGCCAATGTTCGTACCGACGGGGGCGGGTCGGTACGCGTCGCCTCTGGGGCACGCCCTAACCCGCACTGCGGTACACATTCGAGCCGGATTGCAGCCTGTGGAATACAGGCTGGCAGGGATCGCGACGAGCACGCTCCGGACTATGATCGGATATTATGTTAATGTTAATTTTCGAAGTATATGATACCTACCAATTGTTTTTGTTATTATATGAATATATGTATTATTTTTGTTATTTTTGGACTAGGCACTGACTTCAAACACACCAGTGTCTGGCTCGGAAATCGTTTGTAAATACAAATTATTTTTTGCTTTGTAGTTCCTAGGTGTTTTTTGAAGGTGGTTTCTTTTTTATTTAAAATAATTTATATTTTGCTTTTTAGTGGTCATACATACCTAATATGGGTACGCCAACTAAACTCACTGCTCCAATGAGCCAGAGAGGTTTCGAAGTAAACGAAAAAATGTCATCGATGTATACAATTTTCATTTTTTTAGATTTTTGTTGATTTTTCAAAACGGCTTGACCGTGTTTGGTAAAATTTAAATGGGACCACCTCTAATGTAAAACCTACCAAACAAAAAATATTAAAATCAATTCATAATTGCGGAATAATCGCGTTACAAACATACAAAAAAAATACAGCCCAATTGAGAACCTCTTCCTTTTCAAAGTCGTTTGAAAATAGACTGCAGCAAAGGGAGGATCCTATATTGCAGAAGAAGGGCTAAGGATCATAAATATTTACAGTACAGGCCGATAGTAAATTCATCCATCTATCAGCGTTTTGACGTCCACTGTTAGACATAGGAGTCGGCAAGAGAGCGCCACAACGAGCGGTCCCGTGCTGATTGCGTCCAACGGTTCCTTGTGACTTGTACCAAGGCCCGTAGAATGTAACTCACAAAATCGTATCAACACCGTATCGTCTCGCTTGTGATTGGTAGAGAAACCGGCGCGTGATATCGCAATAATCTCTCGGCCAATCGCGGTGATCTCTCAATCAACCCAAATGACACGATGTCAAGTAGATAAGATCGAGTGAGATACATTCTAACTCCCCAGATCATCGGTCCATCTTAGAGAACCTGTTTTTTTTTCCCAGCGGTTGTTGTTTCATTGCACGATGTAGCCTGCTCATTGCTACTTCAGCATGCTAACCCGGTGGGCCTTGGTCAATTAGTTCCATTCTTTTGCTGATCCCCGTAATACGGATTCGAACACGTAGAGAAATCCCGCTCCATGGTACACTGAGCGGTTTTTAGAGTTTCGTACCCGAAGGGTCAAAATGGGACCCTATTACTAAGACTTCGCTGTCTGTCTGTCTGTCCGTCCGTCTGTCACCAGGCTGTATCTCAAAAACGGCGATAGCTAGACAGTTGAAATTTTCACAAATGATGTATTTCTGTTGCCTCTATAATAACAAATACTAAAAACAAAAACAATAATTACGGGGGGCTCCCATACAACAAACGTGATTTTTTTTGCCCTTTTTTGCTCGCTATTGATGACGGCAATAGGTAGACGCTTGAAATATTCACAGAATATTTAGTTATATATTCACTTTAAAAATAAATAATTAAATTAAAATAAAACATGAATTTAAGGGGGCTGGTAACGCCAGTATATAATATTATAGTTTCTAAACGATCCTATTACTTTTATAAATGTGGCACCATACCGTATTCTCGCATTTATCGAGATTACAATTGGCGGATGCCGATTATGGCAAACCCAATAAAATTGACGCGTTAATTGGGGCAGCTCTTTTCCCGTATTTGCTGCTTCCCGACGTGACTTCCGCACATCGCGGTGCGTCGGAGGCGCCCTCTGCATTGCGCACGGTTTTAGGATACGTGGTAATGGGACCTGTAACCCCTACATACCCGCTTAGTATGAAACAGGCGTTGACATGTTGTCATGTTCAAGAGCCTATCGCTATTGACACTATTGTCAGGCGATTTTGGGAGCTCGAGGAGCTACCCAACACTCCGCCCATTCGACACCCTTCTCATGTTGAATGTGAAGAATTTTATAAGGCGACTACAACTCGTGACCCCACGAGTGGTAGATACGTCGTTGCACTTCCATTTAAGGACGATGTTTACACCCTTGGGCAAACGTTCGAAATTGCTCGTAAACGTTTCATGTATCTTGAAAGAAAATTACAAGCATCGCCAAAACTTCGAATGGCGTATGATGATATTATTAAAGACTATCTCGCCAAGGATTATATCTCACCCGCACTTTCGTACGACCCCACGGACCCCACTCCGATATATGTCATACCGCACCACGGTGTCGTACGTGAGGACAAAACGACTACTCGTCTTCGTATGGTATTAGATGCCAGCACGCCCACGACCGCCGGACGGCGATCGTTGAATGATATTTTACACTCAGGTCCGAATTTACAGGGCGATTTATTTAACATAATTTTAAAATTCCGCTTGCATGCCTTTGGATTAACTGCTGATTGCCGTCAACAGTTTTTACAAATAGGAGTACGTGAAGCTGATCGTCGCTATCAATGCTTCCTTTACCGATTCACCCCACAGGACCCTCTCGTGTTGTATAGGTTCAACCGAGTTTGTTTCGGTATTAAATCAAGTCCATACCACGCGTTACGTACAGCTAAACAGCTTGTTGACGATGACGGCATAAAATATCCGCTCGCGAGTGGCATTGCGTCCTACGCGCTATATATGGATGATCTTGCCTTCTCAGTTCCCAGCGAACAAGAGGCAGTTGCCGCCTCTCATCAGCTTATAAAACTGTTTAAAGGTGCACAGTGGGAACTTGTCAAATGGAATGGTAATTGCCGGGCCGCGTTGGAGAGTCTACCTGCTTCACACAGACTCCCAATGGAAGTAGAATTTGATAAGGCTGTACAGCACAAAATTTTGGGCTTACATTGGTCGGCCGACGATGACGTCTTTTACTTCCAAATTACCGCTCCTACTGATGTCACGTGTACTAAGCGATCTATCTTATCCACTGTCGCCCACCTGTGGGACATAATGGGCTTTGTTGCCGCCACAGTACTCTATGCAAAATTATTAATAAAACAACTATGGCAACTTAATATTGATTGGGATGTGCCTCCGCCACTGCACATCATTAAGATGTGGAAACAATTTTGCGCCGAGTTACCGGCTCTTAATAGTATACGGATACCGCGGCACATAGGTGTTTGTAACGACTGTGTTCTAACGCTTTTAGCATTCTCGGATGCGTGTGAGCAAGCTTATGGTGCGGTGGTATACGCGCACGTTAGTTCCGCCGCTGGCAACGCTGTTCAAATCGTGTGCGCTAAGTCTAGGGTCGCCCCGACAAAACCACTCTCTATAGCTCGTCTTGAGTTGTGTGGGGTACTTCTAATGTCTAATTTACTGCGCATAGTTCACAATAGTTATTCACCTATTTCTATAGTAAAGACTTACGCATTTACCGACTCTAAATTGCATTATATTAGGTTAAGAGTTCACCTCATAGGAGGCAGACCTTTGTGGCAAATCGGGTTGTCAAAATTACAGATAATATTCCCGCTAATAACTTTTACCATGTCGCGGGTACAAATAATCCCGCTGATATCCTTTCGCGAGGCGTCACGCCTCAGAAATTAGTATCTCACCCCACGTGGTTACATGGACCGCCGTGGGCATCCCTAGACCCCGCTCGATGGCCTCTTACGAGCCTCGACGGTCAGTATGTGTCTGATATTCCAGAACAAAAGATTTTAACGCACACTGTGTGCAAGCCTATAAAACATTGCGTTTTATATGAGTTATCCTCCCGCGTCTGTTCATGGAATAAACTGCTCCGAATAATTATTTATATTTATAGGTTTCTGAAATTACTACCCCGCTGCAGCACTATTGCAGTGACTGCTGAAGATTTAGATATGGCTGAAAATAAAATACTTCGCGCTCTGCAAAGCAAGCACTTTGGAGAAGAATATTCTAATATTCTCAATATTCTCAATAAACCCTGTTCACAGGCCTTCAGCCGTCTTAGCCCTTTTGTCAGGGATGGACTGATCCTAGTTGGAGGACGTCTAACCAATTCCGATCTGGAATTTGCTCAAAAACATCCAGTAATTCTACCGCGTCATGATCATATAGTAAATATGATTATTGATCATTATCATGATAAAAATCTTCACGCAGGACCGGAGCTTTTAATGTCACTATTACGACAGAAGTTCTGGATTCTATCCGCACGTCGTATTATAAGACAACGAGTGCATCTTTGTAATAAATGTTTTAGAACTAAGCCGCGTTCGACTTATCCACTTATGGCCGATCTGCCTGATAGCCGCACTCGTCAAGTAATAAAGGCGTTCACACACACAGGGTGTGATTACGCCGGCCCTGTCGCATTCACCCCTATACGACGACGTGGTGTACACCGCCAGAAGGCTTACTTGTGCATATTTACTTGTCTTACGACTCGTGCTATTCATATCGAAGTGGCTACGGATCTTAGTACGTCTAGCTTTCTTGCCGCACTGAAAAGGTTTCTCTCTCGGCGAGGGCCTGTTCAGATTATGTATTCTGATAATGCAACTAATTATAAGGGAGTAGACGCGTACTTACGGGATTTATACAAGTTTTTAAATAATGAATACCGCTTTAAGTTAGAACACGAGTTCGCTGAAAGTTGCATAACATGGAAATTTATATGTCCCAACTCCCCACACTTTGGCGGTGCTTGGGAAAGTATGGTGAAGGTAATTAAAACTCATTTATTTCGTGTTATCGGCCAACAACTTTTATCCTACGAAGAGCTTTGCACAGTGCTGACTCAAATTGAGTGTTTACTCAACTCGAGACCGCTAACGGTTCTGAGCTCCGATCCTAGCGAACCTTCCGCTTTGACTCCTAGTCATTTTCTACATACTGCGCCGCTATTTTCATTACCCGCACCGACTGCCGAAGCTGACAACTTCACCTTACTTCATAGACATTCACTACTAGACAAGTTAGTGCAGTCGTTTTGGAACCGCTGGAGGTTAGAATACTTGCATGGATTGCAGGTTAGACAAAAGTGGAATACACCTTCTGTACCTGTCACTTCTGGGATAGTTGTGGTCGTTAGGAATGATAACGCCCCGCCACTGGCTTGGCCACTGGCGGTCATTGAAAGGGTCCACCTTTCAAAGGACGGAGTGGCCCGCGTTTGCACTGTTATTACCGTCAAGGGAACTTATCTTCGCCCGGTCATCCGTCTGTGTCCTCTACCGACACAATAATCCTAAATAATTAATTTAAGTTTAATATAAAATAGCCAATAGTTTAGCTTATAAATAGATACAATACCGCTTCGCTTCTCAGTAGGATCGCACTTTAGTTTAATTATTATTGGGGTGCATCTTATGTATGTTCTTAAAGGTGACCCATTAACGGGGGGTGGAAATGGTAACGCCAGTATATAATATAATAGTTTCTAAACGATCCTATTACTTTTATAAATGTGGCACCATTGTTTATATAACGCGACCAATGAGAGCGCTTCCCCAGCCGCCATGACACCGTCCATCCTCCAACCTGAAGAGCAGCAGGAAGCAGTTGAAATTCAATATTCGTCACGCGAGGACCGCCCAGGACTTTGTTCTGTTCATTTTGTTGCGACACCCGCCCGGAACATAGTGTTGTGTTCTGTGATTATTGTTATTAAACCGCGCGCGAAAGACATTGTCTCTAGCCTAATACCTATCACCCAGAAATAGATTAACTCTTTTCTGAGACCGCCCGAGAGGAATTTACAACTCCCTTCGTGTATCTCTCAAGCCTTTATTGCTTTTGTAATTCTTTTGTGGAGACGCTAGTAAACCGCCTGATTGGACAGAGGAGGAACATTGTGGGCCCACAGAAGAGAAGAAACTTTCGTCGAGATCGGTGAGTGCCACATTAAACTTTTCTTCCTCATCATCTTTTAAATTTATAAAAATAAATACTGGCGTCACCAGGGGCCTTCCATACAAAAACGTGTTTCTTTACTCGTTTTTGCTCTGTCTTTCCGTTCGTCTGTCACCAGGCTGTATTTCAAGAACGGCGATAGCTAGACAGTTGAAATTTTCACAAATGATGTATTTCTTTTGCCACTATGACAACAAATACTAAAAATAAAATAAAAAAGTATTTAAACAAAGTCCCTGTTTACCTAGTCAATTGTACGGAACCCTTCGTGCGCGAGTCCGACTCCCACTTGGCCGGTTTTTTTCACCATTTAGAGGTCTAATTTGTATAATAATATAATTTGGTAACATGGAACTCTAAATGTAAAATTTGTTATAATAAGATATAGAAAATTGGATAATAAGTCTTTATGTAATTAAGAATGAGGTTTAATAATAATGTTATCATTTGCTTCGTATAATTTACAAGGTCTTAAATAAACTATGCTCAAAGTATGTATTTCAATATTTATAAGTATATTTGCAACTATTCTGTGCCCGCGACTCCGCCGCAGCCAAAAGCTAGTATTTAGGTTATATCTCAGGTTCACGATATAGTAGCGGTATAAAATGAGCTATCAAATAAAAAAGTTACACCTAAATCTGTTCAGTAGTTTTTGCGCGATGCGCAAAAGAAGAAGCGAATAAAGACTTTGTACTATATAAAGCGAATATAAGTTGGAAGGTTTTTGAAATATTAGAATGATAAGTACAAAATATGTTTTGTCCGTGTGGTGATGGACTAAGAACACAAGTGTCACCACCCCATTCTTTCTCACGGGTGTCGTATGAGGCGACTAAAGGAAGTAATAAATTATCATCCATTGCATGATTGGTGTTAGGGCTGGGTACCAAGTGGGAGTACTCACTTGGTGTCGGGCCCGAGCGGGTTGGTACCACCATCTCCCGTGTGACTAGCCATAAAGCACATCGCTGGTTGTAGCAGGAGATAGCCGTATATGCTTTCATTTCTGTGAAATGAAAAAGTGAGCAACGGCTATTACAATAATACCGAGAGGTATAGTTGAGTCCATGAGCGACGGTTACAATTTACCATCAGATGGGCCGTGGCTCGTCTACCACTTATTGCAATAAAAAAAAATGTATATAACTGTAAATACAAAAAACGTATATGAATTTCTAATGTGGTAATTTGGCTTTCCAGTGTTCTGCTCATATAAGGAGATTATTTTTGTAATTTTAATTCGACAAATCAATTATGAATTAAATAGAAAGAAATACTTTTATTTTGGTGTCTACAATATTTTTAAAGAAAAGTAACAACTAAACCAAATAAGACTAAATAATTGTGTAGAAGCCAAAAAAGCTCTTGCCTCACCTTATGCTGCTGCACGAAAACGCCGCAGCGCTGGTTTTCAGGCAGCACCAATATAGTGCGAATACGAGCCGCCACCACAATATAAAATCAACTAATACACTTCTCATCAGAAAAATTAAAACACTTCCCTTTTTATGGTTTCTGTCCTAATTGAATACAAAAAAGTTTTCATTCCATGAAAAAAATCACATTGTATAGCTGGCAGTTTGGCCATTATATCATATATCATCTGTTTATCCTATAAATGAAATGATTCACTGTTTTGAGACAAATGTGTGTTTAGAGTTGGAGTTCACCTTTGAAAACCAAAAATTAGCACTTACCTTAAAATTTTTTGTTGTTGTTTTTGTGTGTTTGTTGTGTTTTGTTTTGTTTGTGTGTGTGTACTGTGACTTTAGGACGTCTGAAAAAGTTTTTTTTCTAAAACATATGGATACTTCGCCTGCAGAAGTGGCCCAAGTGGTGGTATTGCTGGATAATGGACTTAGTCAGCGTGTTGTGGCTGAAAGATTGCACCTAAGCCTGTCGTCGGAAGACTGGTTTGTTCACGCGCCGTTTAGGATCTGGCAGGAATCGGGTCACTTCTGAGCGAGACGATCAATTTATTGTAACAACTTCTTTACGGAATCGACGCCTTAATGCTTTTCTATTGCAGCAGCAGCTTCATGTTGCACGTAGGGTGGCTGTAAGTGACTCTACAATTAGAAGGAACGTGGACTGGTACCGCACAAGCCAGCAAATGGGCTGAAATTAACTGCAGACCTTCGAAGAGCGCGCCTTAACTTTGCATGTGAGCACCTAAATTGGTTATACCTCCAGTGGAACAAAGTCCTCTTTTATGATGAGTGCAAAATTATGTTGTATGATAACGACGGAAGGAATACGGTCTACAGAAGAGATGGAGAACGCTTTACACAATGCTGCATTGAAGAAAAGGTCAGCTATGGTGGCGGTTCGTGGACGGTTTGGGGAGGAATCAGCGCCGGCGGTGAGGCAGAGCTTGTTTTTGTGTCTGGGCCACGTCTGCCTGCACTAAACAGTCATCGGTACATCGAACAGTGTCTTGAGCCTCACGTGATGCCCTATGCACATTTTATTGGCAACGATTTTATATTCATGCATGACAATGCTAGCGCTCACACCACGAGCATCGTACGAGATTATGTTCCCGAAGTCTGTATCTCCATTATGGAATGGCTAGCAAGAAGCCCGGATATGAATCAGATTGAACATCTATGGTATGAATTAAAGAGACCAATTCATGCAAGAGATCCTGCCCCAGAAATACTTAGCGAGCTGTAAAATGCAATCCTAGAGGAATGGAATGGAATGCCACTACATTTGATCGTGACTCTCATCCGATCGATGAAGAACCGTATGGTAGCAGTAATAAGAGCTCGGGGAGGGAATACAAGTTATTAAATAAACGTTTCTTAGCTTTTTTTTTCATTTACGTGTGTTGTTTTATCAATTTCTATCATACTCTATACATACAGACTTGTTAAACAAAATATGAAACCTATGAAAATTTAATTTGAATTTAGAACATTAACATTAGGATTTGAAAACATTATTCACTATTAAACGACATTTGAAATTTCCTAAATATACACTCATCCATCCATCCATCAGTCTTTTAACGTCCACTGCTGGACATAGGACTCCTCAAGAATGGGAGATAGTGCCGTAATCGCCACGCTTGGCAGGCGGGTTGGCGATCGCAGTGGATGTTGTTAATACTCAAAGGAGTGCTGCTGCCTACTCCCCCGGTATTCCCTCAGTCGGCTCTTACGACTCCCATGGATGAAGAGGGGTGGGACAATTCTAAAACCGGCCCACACGGTAAAAATATACACATTTTTCTGACAATCCTTGCAAAACATAAACTTACAAGGTGTTTGGATTTTTCTGATGAAAAGTTTATTAAAATAATTACATACATTAATAGAAGAGAAAAAGATACAAAAGTTATGTGATACAGTTGTACACATACATATCTACTTATATTAAGTACATCACTCTTTGGTGCCATAAGAAAAGATAAAAGTACACTGTGAAACCACAATAAATGTGTAATCCTTATTTCAAACTTAAATGTCTACAAATATGCGTATATAGTGATCCAAGTAATTACGGCTGAACTGATTACGGCACATGCATTCAATCAACTTAATTATCTGGTTCATTGATGTAATCATTTCTCGTCATTCACAAATTTAATTCATGAATATATTTTTCTTACTATGCAACTTCATGTGCGTGGAACTTAGTTTTTTTTTAATATGTGGAACGAATAAGCTTTCCTTGTAAAATTGTAGATATAATACAATTGGAGTTAAGCCAAAATATACCAACCCACAATCCATCCAACCTTTCGAGGACATAAGCCTTCCCCAGAAAGTACCACAACAATCGGTCTTGTGCTTACTGCAACCAACGGCTCCCAGAGTGTTTGACCAGATCATCGCTCCATCTGTCCTACACTGCACCGTCCGATACACTGCCACTCGGGAACTTTTTCCCCAACGGTTGTCGGTTCGTCGAGCGATGCCTGCTCATTGCCACTTCAGCATAAAAAGAATTCCCAAAAAATAAAAAGCTTATAGATAGCATGTGGAAAAGTAATCATGAGGTACGTTACCTCTCACCAAAAAGATTCAAGATCTATTTAAATTTTCTCATAAAGTAATATGACTATGAACCCATATAAGTATAAGCAACTCAAATCAACTCATGTCATTTCCATTCATCCATCAGCCTTTCAACGTCCACTGCTGGACATAGGCCTCCCCAAGAGAACGCCACAACCAGCGGTCCCTTCATGGGGGATAATGCCGTAATCGCCACGCTTGGCAGGGGGGTTAGCGATCGCAGTGGATGTTGTTAATACTCAAGGGAGTGCTGCTGCCCACTCTCCCGGTATTCCCTCAGTCGGCTCTTACGACTCCCGTGGGTAGAGACGGGTGGGACAATTCTAAAGCCGGCCCCACACGGCCATGGCTCATGTCATTTACTAGGATACAAATAAATCTGTGGACTAACTCCAGCTTAACCTTTTTTTTATTTTTTTTTATTTTAGGTTGGCAAAAATGTCCTACCGCACACCCCGCTGCCCGGGGAGACAACGGGGTGAATGGGGCTCTCACCCACTAAAAACCCACCGTGCGCCTCCACCCGCCCTTGCTACGGCGGATCACGGGTACCGCGTCAGTTACGACCGCGATCCGCAGGCGGCAGCCCCTACGGGCACCCTCTCTTGAGCGACGCCTCGCGCACTTGGGCGTCGCACCTTCGCGGTAGGCTTCCGCGGACGGCAGGGTACTCCCCGACCCCACCGTCCGCAGCCTCAGCTAGGGCGGCATCAGGCGCAGATATGCGCGCGCACGCCGCCCCTCGCGCCGGCGGCGAATCGGGTCCGCGAAGGAGGATTCCTCACGGGCCCTCTCCGCCACCTCCTTCCGCGAGATGACAGCCTCGCAGAAGGTGGCGACCGCGGTCCAGGCCCTGTCACTGCCAACCATCGCTCGCGCAACGGCCGGCAGCGACAGGTCCACGCCTATGACTGCAACGAGTTCCCGGCGCTGCACATCCCAGGCCGGGCACGACTCGAGCGTGTGCTGCGCCGAGTCCTCGTCGCAGTCGCAGTGGTGACAGCCTGGGGTCGTCTCCCTCCTTGCGATCGTGTGCAGGTATTTGCCGAAGCAACCATGCCCCGACAAAACCTGCACCAACCGGAAGGTGAGGACCCCGTGTTGCCGCCCTGCCCATTCTTCCAAGATCGGCCGGAGCGCCCCCACGGTCCAGAGACCGGCCCGGGGCGTCTCCAGCCGAGACTTCCACTTTAGGACGGTGGCGCGGCGGGCATCTTCCCGCCACGATGACATTGCGCTCGGCGAGGGGCGGCTGCCCCCCGCCCGCGCCGTCGACGCTCGCCGATAGACGTCGGCGAGCACCTCCGCCTCCAGATCCCACGGGGGGGTTCCGGCCAACGCGCAGGCTGCATCGGTCGAGACCGTGCGGTACCCGCGTATTGCCCTGACCGCTACGACCCTCTGTGGACGCCACAGAAGGGCCCTATTGCGAGCGGCCAGGGACTCCGCCCACACGGGCGCGCCGTACAGTGCCATCGACCGTACTACCCCGGCGTAGAGTCGTCGACACGCAAGACTCGGTCCGCCCAAATTCGGCATAAGTCGCCCGAGGGCGGACGCCGTGTTGACGAGCCTTGGCGCAAGACGGCGGAAGTGCTCGTCAAAGTGCCACCGTCCATCCAATACCAGGCCCAGATATTTGATGTGGGCCTGGATTGGGAAGCCCACACCGTTGACCGTTATCGAGGCGCTGGCGGGCGGGCCCCGTCGGCGCCCATGGAAGAGTAGGGCCTCCGACTTTTCAAGGGCCACCCTAAGCCCCAGCGCCTCGATCCGCCTGACCACCTCCGCGGTACCTGAGGTGGCCAGCGTTGCCGCCTCCTCGAGGGTCCTGCCCCGGGCTGTGACGAGCGTATCGTCTGCGTAGCAAATTACGCCCAGCCCGGGGGGGAGCCGGCCACGGAGGACCCAGTCGTAGCCGATGTCCCACAGGAGCGGCCCAAGAACTGAACCCTGCGGGACGCCGCACGACATAGCCCTCCTTACAACGTCCCCTTCCCGGTCCACGAAGAGGACGCTGCGGCCGTCCAGGTAGTCTGCCACCAGCCGCCTTAGGTAGAGGGGCACTCCATGGTACCGGAGTGCCTCCTTGATGCAGCCGAATGGCAGACTATTGAAGGCATTGGCGACGTCGAGCGACACCGCCAACAGCACTTCCCTCGAGGTGACGGCCTCCGCAGCCGCGGCCTTCAGGCGCAGAATGGCGTCGACCGTAGACCGACCCGCCCGATATCCAAACTGGGCGTCGGACAGGTCGGGGCCGACCGCTCCTAGGTGCCGGACGATGCGGGCAGCGACTACCCGCTCGAGGAGTTTGCCCGCCTCGTCCAGCAACACGATGGGCCTGAAGGCCGAGACCGTATTCGGAGGCCGTCCCGGCTTCGGTAGGAGCACGAGCTTCCCCTCCTTCCAGCAGTCAGGGAACCGTCCGGACACCAGGCAAGCGCCGAACAGCTCCCCGAGGCGGGGCTCAAGGTGGTCGAGGACCAGGGCCAGCACTCGGGCGGGAACCCCGTCCGGCCCGGGGGCGGCGCCTCTCCGCATACGCGCAGCCGCCGCCCCCATTTCCGTCGTCGTCACGGGCGGTACCTCCTCGTCGTCGGCCTCCCGGTCACCATCTGGCGGAGCCATGACCGGGGGCGTGTGCACCGCCCGTGAGGGGAAAAGTCCCTCGACCACTTCAGAGAGGAAGCCCGGCTGGAGGGTCTCCGTAAGGGGGGGGCCCTGGGCGCGGAGCTTGTTAAGTGCCGCGTGGTACGGGCGTCCCCAGGGGTCACGCTCGAGACCCTCCAGCATCTCCTGCCTTTTTGCGTCTTTGGCGCGACAGATGGCCAGCTTTAACGCGGCGCGCGCACTGCTATACGCCGCATACAGCTGGTCCTCCCGCTCTTCGTCGCGGATTCGGCGACGTCTGCTGCGGGTGTAGGACCTCCGGGCACGAATACAGGCCGCACGGAGGTCCGCCAGCTCCGGGGACCACCAGTAGACCCCCTTCCGTCGAGTCGGGCGCCGCACGCGGGGCATGGCCGCATCGCAGATCTGCGTAAGCATGCCGCGAATGCGGCCAGCCTCGGCGCCCACGTCTTCCGTCAGGGGGGGAGGCAGCCAAGATTGAAAAATGGCCGCCTCCACTAGCAGGTCCCGGTCGAGCCTACTCACAGCCCATCGCGGAAAAGCGGGAGTTCTGTCCACCGCGTGACCCCTGCTGGCGCCCTGAAGGGTCCGGGAGACCTCTATCTGAATGTATCTGTGGTCAGATAGGGTCTCGACCTCCTCCAGGACTCGCCAGTTCCTTACGCGTGCGGCGACACCGGGGCTAGCGAACGAAAGGTCCACTATCGACCCGCCCCCGCGCCGCACGCACGTTAGGGCGGACCCTCGGTTTAGCAACACGAGGTCCGCCGCTGCCGCCCACTCTTCGACCGCCGCACCTCGGGCGTCCGTCCCGGGGGACCCCCACGCCGTTGATTTGGCGTTGAAGTCCCCCAGCACGAGCACAGGGCTCGGTGCTATACGCCGTATCGAGGTCTCCAGATTGTGCAGGAGGACCTCGAAAGCCGCCAGACTACGACTAGGGGAGAAGTACACGCCATACAGCGTTACCCCTCCCCATTCAGCCGCCACATATCCCGTGCCCTGGTCTTTGAGTGACAAGGGCGGGGAATGCGGCGCCGCCGAACCGACGACCGCCACGGAGCCATCCCCGCTACCCGCCCAATTGGGGCGATCCGGGACTATGTAGGGCTCCGCGGCTACGGCAACACCGATCGACCGCTTCGCCATGGATTGCAGTAAGAGGTCCTGCGCCCTGGCGGAACGGCCGAGATTCCCTTGGAGGAGGATAGCGTCGTGATCCGTTATTGGACCACGATATCCTCCTCCATGTGCTGCGGCGGTCCAGCCGCGCCGGGTTGGGCAGCCGGGGCCGATTGGCTGCCCACCCCCCTCTTAGGGCCTGACTTGGCCGGAGGCCTGCACCCCACTCGCCCCATACAGTGGTTGGCGGGGCGATTGCCCGCCGCGCACGCGGGGCAGTGTGGGGTGGCAGAACAGGCAGCCGCCTGGTGCCCTGCCTGACCGCAGCGGAAACAGAGCCCGCTGCAGTCGAAGCAGTTAGTGCACAGCGGCCGGGTGTGACCGACCGCCATGCACTTATAGCACCTGGCAGGCCGGGGCTCCAGCGCGATTACCCGCGCGGCGCTCCAGCCCACCAGAAGTCTACCGGCGGCGACCAAATCCTTGGCCGCCGCGACAGGGCACGAGACCCAGACGGCACCCACACCACCTGGACCTGGGCGAATGGTGCCCACCCGGACGGCGCTGCTGGGAGACCCGGTTTTCGAGACGATCGCCTCCCGGATCTCTTCCGCCGTCACGGAATCGTCCAGCCCGGAAATGCGCAGTTCGGCGCACTTCACGGGTCTGGCGACCCGGACACCACTCTCTTCTGGGAACAGGCCCAGCAGCCTCGCGGCCATTGCGTCGGCCGTCTTGGCGCCCTCTGGCCCCAGGTACTCGAAGATTCGAGCACCTGTCCGGGCTTGGCGGGATCGAGCGGAAACGTCTCCGAGGTCTGAGACGTTTATATCCCGCCGGGCACGCTTCAAGACGGCCTCGTAAGTCAGGCCCTTTTCCTTGGCCTCGGGCAGCAGGGTGATGACCACCGCTGCTGCCTTCGGCACTTTGAGCTTGCGCGACCTTTTTCTTTTAGGCGCCTTTGGGGTCTCCCCCGTTTGCGCCCCTCTTAGCGACATTGGCGCCGCTTCGCGTTCCGCGGCAGCACCATGACCCTTGGCCCGGGATCGCCGGGGCCCCACCACTTGCCAGCCCCCGTCTGAGGACTTTGGAGCATCCTGGGGCGTAACCACCGCAGCTCGCGAGGCTGTGGCCTTTTGTGGCGGTTTAGCAGCACGCGGAGGTGCTGCGGCACTTGGCAGGGGCGGGAACTCCTCCCGGGGCCGGCCCCTCGAGGCTTGTCCCACCTGGCCCTTTTTCGTGCCCTTTTTCGTCATTTGCGCCTCCGCTGGCGGCGCACTCTTCCGGCTCGGTGCTTTGGCCGCCTTAGCAGCAAAGGACACTTGACCATCCTGGCACGGCAGGGGTGTCGGTGCCGAGGATGATGCGGCACTTCTCTTATCAGCCGCAAGCGGCGGCCGAAGTAGGGGCTCCGGCGGCAATCTTGCGGCTAGGGCCTCAAACCGCGGGCCAAAGACCGCATCCATGCGGTCGATAACCGCGCGGAGCATTCCGTCGTCGAGCCCAGTGACAGGGCTCGACTGAGCGGCAGACGGAGCCGAGGCGGTCGTCGAGGTGGGGCGGAGGCGCGGCTGCTGCGAAGAGGCGGTCGCGGGGAGAGCAGTCTCGACCCGCACCACGGAAGCCGATGCACTTGGGGTGGCCTCAGGGAGCCCAAGCTCGACCCTCATATTGGCCATGCCCCGGTGCAGCTCCTCGACCGTTGCCTCCAGGCGCTGGTTTCTTGCTCCGAGGTCGGCCACCTCCGACACAAGCCGCTCCACCACGTCGGACAGTTCCGTGGCGGCGATTTTGAGGCCCCGGACGAAGCTGCCTTTCAGGTTCTTCGAGCCCATGGCCACCGTCGTGATTATGGCCACGCTGTCCGCGGCTCTTTCTGCGAATTTGGCCGCAGTGGGCGGCCCGCCGCTGTCGATAGGGAGACGGAGCTTCTCAGACAGGAGCGCCAAGCGCTCCTCTGAGTGTTGCACCGTCTCAACCCTCTTTAGGCATCGCGTCTCAGCCTCTTTCGCTGAGGCGGCACGCGGGATCGGTGTCCCGGGTCGGCCGATGCCTCGACCCCTAACCGCTGCGGGTATTTTCGGGGGAGGCATCTCAGCCGAGCTCAGGTCAGAGTCCGAGGCAGCGCCCCCCTGAGATAGGGTGCGCTTGCGCCAGAACCGCGACTCCGACACCACCTCTGCCGACCGCGATGGCTGAATCTCGGCAGCCTCAGTCAGGCCACCCTCTTCAGCAGCGGACATCTCGGCGGCTGAAGTGCCGGCCGAGCTGCTCGTTATCGAGCCGTCCCTTGACGACTGGGACGCTCCCTCTGTCGTCTTCTTCTTGCCCTTGCGGGACTTTTTGCCGCCGCGCGTTTTACGCGCAGCTGCACTAGTAGGGGCCGCTTTTGCAGCCGGACCCCTTACGGCTGAGGCGTCAGGTGTATTTCCCGACTCCGTCGATGCTTTATTTGTGTTATTTAAATCCATATGATTCCCACGAGTATGGGAGAAAAGAGGTCCACCCGGGCAGAGCTCCCTGTACCCGGGTAAGCGTACATTTGTAACCCAACACAGGGGTTCTGCAGGTACCCTGGCTGGGGCCGCGCTCGAGACTGAACTACCCATCAGCCATGCATCTCCTCGCCGCGCGCCAGAGCTTGAGATTCGGGGTAATTTTTTATAGAGGTTGTCTTCCTCGCGGTCCGGGCGATTAAGCCAAGACCCTCGTTCCTGTATGCCCGCGAGACGTAACCACAGGCACGCGCTCAGGTTTACGATTTGGGACGGGGGGGGCCGCTGTGGCCCCACTGTCCCCCCTCTCCAGAGCCCGGTGAGCCAGTCTGGCCCCACCGACTCCGACGCCTGGTCTATCCGCTGTGCCCTCTGCTGAGTCAGAGGGACACGCGGAGACCCGTCCTGTCCGGAATTTTAGCCGCCGGCGACTGCCGACGTTGCCCGGGGTGCACCACTAGGAGGTAAACCGGACAAATTAGCACCCCAACTCCAGCTTAACCTAAGCCTACAATTAACATTTTTACTAATCATTTTATTCGTGTAGGTACATTTGCTATCATATTATTATCACAAAGATAAATTTAATTACATAGTTACTATGAGTACAAAGCTACCTAAAATAATTATATAATAGTAAAGATAAAACAACGGTTAAGTTATTTCAACATCAAAGCATTCGTTCGTATAATTTTATCCTTTATTCAACGCTCGCCTAATACTATAATTTGAAACTTTGTATGTGGGACTAATCTGGCACCCGTGTCGAAGGGCCGTTGTCTTTGCCTGTCCCAATTCCAGGGTCACCGAATGGATAATGACCACGTTTTGATCCCTCAATACGCGGCATGTACATTGAAGTAAAAATATTGACGAGGTTTATATCTTATAGGAGTAATTGACTCTGGCCGCTACTTTTTTACGTAGATTTGAAAATTAGATCATACACATGCCTCCTTTTTTCTGTTAAGGTGCAAAAAATTGTACCTAAGCGCACACCTCGTCGTTCGGGGCAACGAATAGGGTAGTGTGGGGCCCTCACCCACTAAATAAACCCACCGTGTGCCGTCTCTCCGCCTGTATTGGCGGGCGACTGGAAGCATACGCATCACCCTACGGCACCTTATTTATATATAAATAAATAGCTATCCCATAACAACCAAAAAATATTTCTGGGATAAAAATTTGGATTATATACCCTACTCATTTATACATTAAATATTATTTTCCTTGCTTATCCTAGCATGAATGGGCCGGATCAATCGGGGAAGTGCCACACTCTCATAGAAGATCAGGACGAAACAACATTTGGTACTTCTGTCGTTATATTTTATATTTATGATGAGTGAGAGCCAGACCCTCGGAGGCCCAAACCCCTCCTTATCTTCTCTTTATTATCCATCCTATCCACCTCCTATTCCTACCCTTGATTGACAACACGCGAGTGATACCTCTGCTGTTGCTAGCGTCTATAGGCTATGGTAACCATTAGGTGGGCCGCATCTTGTTTGTTACACACGTGGTATAAAAAAAAATGATTTTTTTTATTGCTTACGATAGCAGTCGAGCCACGGCCCACCACTAAGTGCTTACCGTCGCTCATGGACTCAACTATACCGAGAGTATAATCAAGCTTGTGCGCACTATTTCATTTCTCAGATGTGAAATGAAAGAATGATTTTATATGAATTTGTCGTGAATGGACAGTACGTATAGTCTATGACCGCTACACAAATACGCTCCGATACGTCAAATGTCATGCGGTCATTTAAATCTTACTTTGCCTCTTGTTGGGCATGGCAGATTAAGAGGGGTTTTAGTCTATAAGCCACTATGTTGGTCTGACATGTGTTGTTGATCTAAAACATGCTGCCTCATAGCTGTAAGTTTTGGATTTGGTTTTCAAATCCTATTTTGGAAATATATATATATGTAACTAAGTTTGTTTGTTTGGTTTTTATGTTTTCGTACAGTAACTACTTAACCAATCATCGTTAAATATTGCATACGTAGAGTCCAGAGCAGAGATAGCCTAGTGATAAAACCAAGGATTGAAAAAAAAAAGGATTGTAGAGACAATGGTATCGAGTTCGATTGCCAGTCCAATGTTACGGCACACGCCTCTGAGATTTTGAGATTTTATATGTATTTGTATAGTAATTATCACTGCTCGGTGAAAGAAAACATCACAAGGAACCCTACCGTGCCCAATAGTGAGCAGTTGCAGGACAGTAATGGGGCTTTTGCACACAGAGATATTATGTAGAGGGGCATGCTAGTATGCAAGAGTTATATTTTTGTGTACTAATTTAGTTAAAAGTATATTTGAAACACTATTACAGTATTCCCAAAACTTAACCTTAAAGTTCTTGGACGAAAAATTACCTTTTTCTTTGTAAAAAAAATCAATTCCGGCCAGATAAATTGTAACATCGTAACTAATAGAAAAGAGTAGATACGTCGAGATGAAATAAAATTTATTACATTCCATAAGCCTTCGGGGAAACTATTAGTTTCTTTCCAAAAAGAAAATGGTATAGTTATCAGTAGCATCGCAGAAGGTTACACTTACAATAGTCAGCAGAAATCCTCTATACTGATAAGTTTCTGCTCACCTAAGACGTTATATGCTCGAATATCCTTTCAATTGGGATTGAAGGGAAAATCTTTGACAAAATGTTGATACGGGTGACTAGTTATTTTTAAACTCAGTTGTTCACGAATTCACTACAAATACTAAACTTATATTGCTTAGAGGATATTAGATGCCGACGGGAACTAAAAATACTCGTAGTAACTGCATTCTCACCGGTAATATCAGACTATACTTTGAAAATATGTAAAAGTAGTAATATAAGAATTTGCCGTGTTGTTATTATACCATTACTACAGGAAATCCATTAGAAATGAGAAAAAATAATATATCAGATGTGACAATATTATGTCACATGATTTCCAATAACTTTGCGGAACTTCGATTGTACTTCAGAATTTGTTTCCATATGTAATACTCTCGAACAATCGAGATTCGAATGTTGCCGACTCAAATGGCTTATAGCAATATGCGAGGTTTCCTTGTGTTGTTTTGATTGCTTGCAGCATGAATGGCCCAGATGGACCGGGGAAATCACTTGAAGGTCACTCTCAGAAGAGCGTCGTGAAGGAACTTTTTTTTATGGTAAGGCGGGGAAAAAAATGTTCCTAACCCTACTGTTATGTTTCATATGGTAAGCGGGCGCGCTGGAGACCTAAAGTCCCTTCATCTCCACCCTATTATTGTCATCTATATTATTTCTTCTTAACTTCCTATACCTTTCCCTTGGATTAGCGACGCACGAGTACTGCCTCTGGTGTACCATCTATAGGCTACGGTAAACACAAATTGGTCATGTATTAGAGGAAGATGGAGTAAGGAGTCTCCAAAACCGGCGAGCGTGTATGAAGATAATGATATGGCACTCTATTCTCTCTGCCGACTCCGCAAAGAAGATGGCGTGATTAAGAATCGAGATATCGTATCAATTAATATTGTTTCCATCCATCCATCAGCCTTTTAACGTCCACTGCTGGACATAGGCCTCCCCAAAGGGGGGGATAATGCCGGAATCGCCATGCTTGGCAGGCGGGTTGGCGATCGCAGTGGACGTTGTTAATACTTAAGGGAGTGCTGCTGCCCACTCCCCCGGTATTCCCTCAGTCGGCTCTTACGACTCCCGTGGGTAGAGAGGGGTGGGACCATTCTAAAGCCGGCCCCACACGGCAATGATATTGTTTATTATTTTTAAACAACTCGCATTTGGCAGTGAAATTCATATTGTAGCTTTACAAATATAGAAATGGACTTATTTACACCCAGATTGAGGACGGCTATTTGTTAATCCCACAAATGTTTGTTCTGTGTGGGAGTCAAATTCACGACTTTCGGCACGGGATACAAATAAGCTTTATACATATAGTTATACATGTGTACATGACTATAAGTAAATCGGAAGCGAGTACCCATATATTTTACTTAGATTCTATATATCTAAGTTTTATTTTCGCCCCTTAGCATAGCAGATGGTACCCAAATTATATGGCCTGAAATTATACAGAATCTTACATAACGCGGAAATGATAAAGATTAAGTCAGGTTGATACAGCACGGAAATTATAACAATACCATTTTGATATTTTTATATATTTTTTTTTTAGCATTTGACACGCTTCTTTAGCCATATAAAGCAGTTCACAGTCCCGACCATTTGTCACGATGGCTGAATTGGCAAAGCATCTGGGACGGTATTCCAGGAGAAGCAGGCTTAAATCCTGCTTGTGACTGTTATTATCGATTTCACATTTTCACACTTTGAATTATGTTATACTTAAAAAAAAAAAAAGTATAGATACTTCTTTAAAGAACTAATTATTTGTGAATGCGAAAAAAGAGAAGTTTAGAGCGAGCAGGATTCGAACCTGCGTCCCTTCCAGTCGGGGGAAGTGCTCTAGACCGCTAAGCCATCGCACTGACCGACGGCCATTCCATTGCCATTTTTGATCTGTATTTTTTCCTCATTCACAAATAATTTGTTCTTTAAAGTAGCTAAGCATGTCAAGTGCTAAAATACAGATCAAAATATTTAAAAAATCGCACCATCAAATAGTATGAATTTTAATTGCCAAATTAAACTTACTATATTGGATGAATAATACACGACGTGGGTCGTAGGGGCAAATATGAGGAGGAAACATCTCAAGCGTGTTACGATCTATCGGCATATCTTAATGGATAGCGTGACGCACAGAAATAAAGTGGTGTGACTATATCAATTATATACCCATATTTGTTGATATGTTAGTCAGCCGGTCATTTATAAGAATAATATGCAATATTCTTTAATCAATTACAGATTGACTAATATATCAACGCACAGCCCAAACTCCCTTCAAAATTTACGTAGGTATAATACTTTTAGGTGAACACTAAAAATGGATTTGACGCAAAGCCTATCCAAAATTATTTATCACTATATCGCGGGCAAAGCCGTGGGTAATGCACTAGTATCTTATAAATCTATATAATCCCAATAATATTTACACTACAGGTGATCTTTTATGTAAGTAAACGCCTCTTTTTGATTTGTTTGTATATTCCCGTATTCTATTAGGTGTTTGCAGAACATCTATCATGTTTATATTACGACGATGAGTAAATGTTTATTCTATGAATATTTTCGTGATTGTGTACAATATTTACAAATATTAATGAATATTTTTATCCGTTTATGATTTACTAATCTTTATCTGCGACTCCGCCTCAAACAAAAGCTAGTTTTTAGATAATTATCTCAGGTTCAGGATATTATTATATTAGCGGGAAAAAACGTATACTAGTTTTAAGTCTAATAAAGAACTAATAACCAAATTTTTTTTTAATTCGGGCTATGGTTTCTGTATGATGAGCGAATAAACATTTTTTTTTGTTCTAATAGTCATTAAAATATATCCCACGGGAACCATTTATATTTCCGCAATGTAAAAGTCAAGTCCTTTTTGAGCAGACTATGTGTATGAAAAAATTTATGAGGATTATTTTAGTTGTGCGTGAAAGCGTACAAACAAACTCATTTTTGCATTTCGGTATATATCATATATACCCTGAATGACCCTGTGAATGTATTTTAAGTGGCCCTGGCAAAAAAGTTACCCATTTGAATTAGTATTGAAAATCTTATAACTTCGCAATGTGACACCATGGCCAGGGTAGTGACAAAACGAGGCAGGGAAGTGATTTCCTATTAGAATTTTTATTATGTTAATTAAAATATAAATAAAAATTGCTATTATCAGTGTTTATTATTTTAACAAGTGTGTGCAACAGTGTTTACAATTATATTAGTCTGAAGTGTTAAATATTTATCATTATTTATTATTAAATATTTGTACTTATTACTTCTCAAATATCTTCTTTATACAATCAAGTTTAACTTAAAACTTAATAATAAATCTGTTTAAAGAAAGAAACGAGATATTTCAAACATTACAACTACTTTTGAAGTATGTAAAACTAAAAGAAAAATCAAACATCTTCGTACAAAATAACAGGTTTAAAGTATAGGTTGAATCTATCAGTCTGAATTACATTTATCGTTGTTATTAATAATTTGTACTACCTACTTTCTAAAGAAAAAAACGTACCTATATTTATAGAATTTCAAACTTTAATGGTCACTTATCATTCTAAACGTTTTTACGGGATTTATACCATGTACATTTTGTCTTACGAGTTTTCGATATTTCGGCACTGTTGCAAGCGCCATGATCACGGAGCAACTCACTGTGTTGGCACAGGTAGTGTTTTAAGATTTGTTCCTATTTAAAAGCTGCATAATCATTATCATCTAGTTTAAAAAGAGTTCCATTGTTAACACATATCTTCAGAAAGGTCACCAAAATTTCTCTTTTCTCTGCATCAAAATCAGATATTATTTTCACTGCATCAAACTCTTACTGCATCAAAATCAGATACAATTTTATTTTCGCAAGTGCGTGCAGCTTCATACAATTTCCATTGTCACAGAATTTTGTGGATAAATCACGTGAATAAAATTTGTAGTGTATGCTAAGCCTAAGAATTCGTGTGTCAAAGGAAAGGGACACCGTCACTCCGTACTAACGGTCTCATCTGGCTCGCTGATCTTTTCATTTGAAATAGAAACCTTCTCTATTGAGCATAAAATGTATTTTTGTATACACAGAAATACAAAGCGCACAGTTCTGTTGTATTATAGGTCCATGATAATATTATAGATGACAATCAAATATGACATAGATATGCTGGTTCTATTTAACTATCCTCTATTATCCTCTATTATATTAGAGTACTCACTCTACATGCTGGTGGTAACATAAATATGTCCAAAATCCTATTAAGATAAGGGTAAATAAACGATTGCAATTTATAAACTTTTTATTTTATAGATCAATGTTTTTATGTTTTTTATTTGGTACTTGTTCCAGTAGTTTGAACATATACTGTATATTATCTATTGAAACGCAGTTTAACGAAACGATTATTTGGTGATTTGACAAATTTGTACCCAAAATGTGACTCGTAAAAGATTTCTGTTACATAATATACTAGTTTAAACCAACGACTTCAAGTGTGGACTTCAATATTCAAATCCATTGTATCATTGGGCATATCCCACAGGTTTCGGTATAAAGACATTCTGTATATAATTATTATATATGCAAAGCACAATTTATCTGTAGGTATACTAGATTTCATTCAAATCCGTCTAGTTTTTAGATCTGTATGCCAAAACTAGCTTTCCGACGAGAATTATTATTTGGATAAAAAATCCAGTACCTAATTTATTTACCTACCAAAGGAGATAGAAACCCCCATACACTTTTGGGCTCTGGTGTTAACAAGATGAAAGATGCACCATTTGAAAGCTTATATCTAAACATTTCATAATCTAAAATTTAGCGAGATTTGGCATTCTAGGAGCCGAGATATGGAAGATTGTATAAAAGTGAGGTTAAGTATCAAAGTACAGCCGCTAAGTGTTATCATAACACTTAAAAGCCCAGAAAGACGATATTTATAAACTCGCAGGATTTGTAATACTATATAGATGATAGATAAGATAACTTAGATAGATTAGTAAATAGATCTACTTCGCGTTTGTTAGGTAGTTAGGTTCTAGTGCCCTTGCTTACCCCAGCATGAATGTCTTGATCGGGAATGTAGCAACCTTTCACAGATCAGCGTGAAACAACGCTAGGTAATCCTACAGTTGTATATCGTATGATGAGTGAGAGCGCCAGAGCCTCCTACCTCGGGAGACCTCCTACCCCTTTCCATCAAGATGGTGACGCGTGGACGATGCCTCTGGTGTTGCGAACGTCTATAGGCTACCGTAACCACTTACCATCAGATGGGTCGTATGCTCGTTTGCTACCCACTAATGGTAGTTAGGTATCTTCTAAGGTACATTTGCCAAATAATTAGGTAGGTATTTAAGATATCGTTATTTAGGTACTCAAATAAATTTAAGCGTGTTATATAATAAACTTTCCCACTGCTGGACACAAGCTTTAAAATTGAAGTAAAGAACCAATTTTTATATTTCTTCGGTGGTGATTACACGCATCCCTTACATTGCAAACCAATTTTCCGGAACTAATAAACCTATTCAAATCTCTTGCCATTGGATTTATATAGAATGGAATTAAGAGAGTAGAGCTTGGAGACTAGTATTTTGAGGACTCCATTAAACAGACAGAACCTAATGTTGCTAGATTTCAAATATAAATTATATGTTCAAGTAAAATGTCATACTTTATTTAATAAGGCGGTCAATATCTTTATTAGAAAGAGGTTTTTGTAGATCTTATTATGAAAATTTTATGTTATTTATTTGGTAAGTACTTGTTCCAGTAGTTTTAACATATACCTACTGTGTATTATGAAATCCATGGATGACAGTTTCTACCATCACAGGTATTTTCGTAGAATTTTGTCTAATATAATAAATTAATTAAAAAGAAGATTCTGAGAAAGCGGTGACTAAGAATACAAGTCTCCACCTTATTCTTTCCCACGTGTGTCTTACGAGACGACTAAGGGAAGTACAAGCAATTATCACCCATTGCATTACTGGTTTTAGAGCTGGGTACCAAGTGGAAGCACTCGCTTGCTATCAGGCCCGTGCGGGTTGGTACCACCGTCTCCCATGTGACCAGCCATAAAGCATCGATGTGGTTTTGGTTGTAGCAGGATATAGTCGTTAATTCGTTCATTTCATATACATCTGTGAGATGAAATGGTGAGCAGCGGCTTGACAATACTCTCGATATAGTTGAGTCCATAAGCGACGGTTACATTTTCCATCAGGTAGAATGGCTCGTTTGCCACCATATGCATAAACAAATGGAGAATATTTCAAAATTCCTAACAGTGTATTCTTCCACTAGCTTCTAGCAAAAGCTAGATACCACACATGCTTGTACCTAACGGTACAAAATTTCGAGTGAATAAGTCTTGTAGTTCATATTTTGATAATCCCATAGGAACCTCAAATTTATATAATTATAATAATTAGAATAAAAATAAAAACGCGAGCGTATGTCGTAAAATAAATACAAACAACCTACAGTAAATATATTGGTGACACACACGCGGCTGAGTCATTGCATGTATATTATTTAAACGTCAGAAATCAATGTATAAATGTTTGGTTAGTTATTTTGATGAATATACTCATGCCACAAAATAAATAGCATGCTATGTGGTGAATTCGGTCGTTATAGTGTAAATAAGTAGGTGCGTTGCAATGATATTGTATATAAAAAAGATGCAGATATGTTACAAGCGCGCGTTTTATGAAGACTCGAAAACTTCCTAATTAGGATGTGTTGTCTTTAGTCCGCGTCAAGCAGTCGACAAGTGAACTCATGAGCTGTCATGTGCATTGAGTAACAAAAATAACAAATTATGCCATCATGTGTGTTTAAAAAGTGTACAAAATACGATACCAAAGTTAATAAAACGCAAGGGATCTCCTTTCACATGTAAGTATTTAGAAAATTATATAACTATTAGCATATTTCAATAAAAATATTTTTGTAATATTTTTTGGCTGTCAATGAGACATTTTTTCACAGGATCGATAAAAGGAAGCCTGCACTGTGGACATAGATTATTAGTACAGAGGGAAAATTATAGGCATTAGTCACAAAATTACCTCTAGTTCAGTTTTTTATTTATGAATTTTATAATAATTTGTTTATATAACAGATTACTATTTAAAAATAAAATAATAGCAAACATGCTGGTGGTAAATATAGTGTTTATTGTAGACGAAAGCCACCACGCAGCGAATAAAATTATATATTAATACGGAATTTTTTAGTATTCTAAACGTCGGAATAGTACAAAATCCAAAGTAGTTTTATTTCAGAAAGGTAATTTAAGATATTTAATTAATGGCTCATTTCTTGCCGAGCGGTCCTGATGATGCCTCGTGTAAAGGCAAAACACGTGTCGAACTTGTGTTCGGATTTTTGCGGAATATTGCAACGTTGTGGTTCTGAGAGTCCTGCCGCGTCGCATGGTTGTATCGCATTGGTGAGATTTTTGTCATTATTGTACATGCTACTCTGCTATAATCACATTCTCCTCTATCTGTGAGAGTGCGGGTTGGCAATCTTAGGTTATTGTGTGTGTCCAAAGATAACCGGGATTGACAGTCAGTGGGTGAGTGGCTCTCCTCCTAAACTATTCATTCTATAATAATATTCTTACATTTATTAAACTTAAATAATAATATAAATAATTTAAATATTTGTAACAAATGAAACTTGTTTTAATACTTAATATACTGATTAAAAGCAGGATTCATGCAATATCTATAACTATTTTATCGTATTTCATTTACCTACCTTTTTTACCTACTTCCGAAATAGCCAGCTCTGTGGTCTTAAAAAATCATAATCTATGCTTGGAAGATGACAATTCAACTAATACAATTGACAATTGAAAAGATAGAGCTATCTCTTTCATTTATATGGTTATCCTATCTTTTGTACTGTTCATTAGCGCAACTTGTCAATAGTGTGCGCGATAATAGTGCGCGTAAGTAATAGTAAGGCGGGAACAGATTTTAAACGTCATTTACGATGAACGTAACATATCTTGTGTAAAAATATCCTGAGCTACAACGCACCAATGCGTTGTATTATGCGAATGACTTTTATAGTAACAACTAGCTGTTACCCGCGAGGAATTTCATAAAAATAAACAAAGCAACCCTTGAAATTGAAGTCTTTTGAATTTAAAGAAAAAATTCAACGGTATTATGGGAATATTTTGTCCGTGTGGTGACGGATTAAGAATACAAGTGTCACCACCCCATTCTTTCCCACGGGTGTCGTATAGGCGACTAAGGGAAGTAAGCAATTATCATCCATTGCATGACTGGTGGTAGGGCTGGGTACCAAGTGGGAGTACTCACTTGGTATCCGGCCCGTTCGGGTTGGTACCACCATCTCCCGTGTGACCGGCCATGAAGCACATCGTTGCGTTTTGGCTGTAGCAGGAGATAGCCGTTTATATTTCATTTCATCTGTGAAATGAATTGGTGAGCAGCGGCTTGACAAAACTCTCGGTATAGTCGAGTCCATGGGCGACGGTTACCATTTACCATCAGATGGATCGTGGCTCGTCTGCCACTACATGCAATAAAAAAAAAATTGTGGTATAAATATATCTCACCTTTTCAGCATCCGGATATTAAAAGTCCTTTTAGAACGTTTCCTTGTAATGATACTACTCGGTACCATTGCAAAGTTTCGGTGGGTTTAAATTATGGAGTAGTAGTATGCCGCGGGGAGCTGTTGGATGCGGTCGGCACAGGACCGCTCGTTGTGGCGTTCTCTTAGGGAGGCCTATGTCCAGCAGTGGACGTCAAAATGCTGATGGATGGATGGATGATGGGTACGCCAATTTTAAGTTCTAGTTTATGAGGGGTAAATCAGGCACATTTAAAGACATTTAACAGTGTTTTAACTTATATTGGATAATTAATAGCTTCATCCAGATTGCAAACTGAATTGATGGAAATATATGTTTGTGATTTATCAGAAAGTTTATACACTACTTTAGTTACCTACGTTAAATAATTAATCTAAGCAAATAAATAAAAATTAATTGTCTGTTTAAAATGTTTAAATTACAAATGTTTACTACATGTATATAAAAATATAATATCAGTGCTAGCCTAACGGTAAAACCAAGGACAGCAAAGAGCATCGAGTTCAATCCCGAGTCCAAGGTTAAGACCTCACCGCACACACCTCTGACTTTTTGAGATTTTCCGATATTATGTTTGTTTACAAATTATCACAGCTCGGTGAAGGAAAACATCGTGAGGAAACCTGCATACCTGAGAGATTTTCTCGGTGGCTTGTGAAGTCTGCCAAACCGCATTAGGCCAGCGTGGTAAACTCCATCTCCCCATGAGAGGAGAGCCGGCAGATAGCCGAAGTTATAAAAAATAGGCCGTGTGGGGCCGGGATACCGGGGGAGTGGGCAGCAGCACATCACTCCTTCGAGTATTAACAACATCCACTGCGATCGTCAACCCACCTGACAAGCGTGGCGATTACGGCATTATCTCCCATGACGGGACCGCTCGTTGTGTCGTTCTCTTGGGGAGGCCCATGTCCAGCAGTGGACGTTGAAAGGCTGATGGATGGATGGATGGATAAAAAATAACTCAGGCTACTTTCATTTTGGAAAATAAATTAGATTAACGCGAAAATTCTAAATGCCACGCGGAAATAGTCACGGGTAACATTTACTCAATTAATTCATCATCGTCATCAGCCTCTCCTGGTGCATAACTACACGTAGGCCTCTCCCAATTTCTTCCAGGCCTGTCTGCTGCTTGACTTATCCAGTCATGGCATGCATGTCATTGGATGTCATCTACCTATCGGTTCCTCAGGATATTTTTACACAAGATATGTTACGTTCATCGTAAATGACGTTTAAAATCTGTTCCCGCCTTACTATTACTTACGCGCACTATTATCGCGCACACTATTGACAAGTTGCACTAATGAACAGTACAAAAGATAGGATAACCATATAAATGAAAGAGATAGCTCTATCTTTTCAATTGTCAATTGTATTAGTTGAATTGTCATCTTCCAAGCATAGATTATGATTTTTTAAGACCACAGAGCTGGCTATTTCGGAAGTAGGTAAAAAAGGTAGGTAAATGAAATACGATAAAATAGATATAGATATTGTATGAATCCTGCTTTTAATCAGTATATTAAGTATTAAAACAAGTTTCATTTGTTACAAATATTGGAATTATTTATATTATTATTTAAGTTTAATAAATGTAAGAATATTATTATAGAATGAATAGTTTAGGAGGAGAGCCACTCACCCACTGACTGTCAATCCCGGTTATCTTTGGACACACACAATAACCTAAGATTGCCAACCCGCACTCTCACAGATAGAGGAGAATGTGATTATAGCAGAGTAGCATGTACAATAATGACAAAAATCTCACCAATGCGATACAACCATGCGACGCGGCAGGACTCTCAGAACCACAACGTTGCAATATTCCACAAAAATCCGAACACAAATTCGACACGTGTTTTGCCTTTACACGAGGCATCACCAGGACCGCTCGGCAAGAAATGAGCAATTAATTACATAATTATCTTAAATTACCTTTCTGAAATAAAACTACTTTGGATTTTGTACTATTCCGACGTTTAGAATACTAAAAAATTCCGTATTAATATATAATTTTATTCGCTGCGTGGTGGCTTTCGTCTACAATAAACACTATATTTACCACCAGCATGTTTGCTATTATTTTATTTTTAAATAGTAATCTGTTATATAAACAAATTATTATAAAATTCATAAATAAAAAACTGAACTAGAGGTAATTTTGTCATTCCCGGTTATCTTTGGAGACACAAAATAACCTAAGGTTGTCAATCCGCACTCTCAATATATAATGTATAATGACAAAAATCTCACCAACGCGACACCACCATGCGATACGACAGGACTCTCAGAACCACAACGATTCTTGATACAAAACCCCGTTAGTTTGTGATGGCGAAACCGAGACCTTGTGATTCGCAGTGGCATACACTATCGCGAGACCACTGTAACAGCTATGAATTTAAATATTTATTGGTACTACATAGACGACACTAATTAATTTTGTAAAATTATATTGTAAATTCCGCGAGTAGACTCGAACCTTTGAAATAGTTTATCAAGAATACAATTATTACAGTTAGAGACTTGACATCTAGGTGCCCTTTCAATATTTAGCCCTGTAGACTATACATTTGTAATAAAAAATTATAAATAACTGAAATGTAAACAATATATTATTAAAATAATAAGGTTTTTCTTTCCTATTGTATGACTAGATAAACATTAACTGTACACGTAGTACGTAAGATTTACTTGATCTTAAAGACAATCAATAGCTTCAGACTATATATAGCTTTCGCTGTGTTTGAAACTTTTTTTCTTATTGAAACCTTTATAGTTTTGCTATTTTTGCTAAAAGACTAAGAATATAAAACAAATATTCTGTAGGATCACCCTACCTACCTTTCTAAGATAAAAACTATTTTCGTTAAATGTATTGAATTTCGCTTCGATTGTTGTCTGAAATTCGAATTCCATTGGACTCCAAATATCTTCGGGGTTAAATCCGACGAAATGCGGGAACTTTTCGTTTTTGTACACGAAAAGGGAGGGCTGAGCGTGAGCGCACACGGAAACTCCGTAATTAATGCGAAACAAGGAGAAATAAAACACATACTCACACCGAAATGTTTAACCGGCGGTCCGTATAATTAAAACATCACTTGGGTAAAATCGGTTGAAAGAGCTTCCGTAAAGCACTTTTAAATACGAAATAAATATGTTCTGATTTCAAACATTTTTTGTTGAAAAAATCACCATGACACACTCATGAGATAGATGTACGTATTCAAAAGGCTTGATGCATGCGATTTTAAGCGTGTGATATTAACGATACGGGGTTAAAAGGTTTAAATTAATTCATAAAATTTTAATTTTATTTTTCTGAAAATATTCCATGTATTCGAAACAGTACTTCTAGCAGTTAGCGGGATATCTAAAAACATTTACGAACCTTTTAAGGATATCCCTCCTCCTCGAGTGGCGACCACGTATCAGACGGCGCAGTGTAGGACGGCCTTCCACCAGGTGGACCGATGACCTGGTCAAAGTCGCAGGCATTCGCTGTATGCAGGCGGCACAGGACCGTTCGCTGTGGCGTTCCCTTGGAGAGGCCTATGTCCAGCAGTGGATGATGAAAGGCTGATGGATGGATGGAAGGAAATCCCTAATTATTTCAATAATAAATTATTATATATAAATTCTTTATTTCCAATACTTATTTAGATATTTTTATATATATTTTTAGCATTTGACATGCTTAGCACTATACACTAAACACAAAGTGAAAAATGTGAAATCGAAAATAACATCCTGCTCGTGACTGTTATTTTCGATTTCACATTTTTCACTTTGTGTTTAATTTCCAATACTTATTTTTATATATTTAGTACAAGGCTAACAATACGCAATAATATAGGAGTATCTAAAGTTAATAATATTGTGATATTCAATGAGAATGTAGTACTTCCCCTCTCGAATCGGAAAGTTTATGCTGAGATCAATGAGGCTCAACTACGTTCTATAAATTTGTTTCCTTGTTGGTGCCACCGTGCTGCATCCCTATTTGAGTGACATATAAAAAAAAGTTTTAAGCATGAATCGCTCTATCTTGTTACAATATTTATTACTAGCTGACCCGGCAAACGTTGTTTTGCCATATAAATTATTATTTCTAGGTAATTTCTAGTGTAGACAAAAATAAATGACTCATTGTAAGTGTGTAAGGATGTGGTATATGCGTGAAATAGGCAAGTAAAATAAATGCGTTTAAATGTATTCCAAAAAAAATTCAAGATTTTTAAATAAAAAAATGGTTGTTGGGCCTCACTCGACATAGGTAGTGTGCCGCGGACTTTTTGTAGATATTTATAAGATCTACAATTAATTAGATCATTTTATGGTTCTATCTTTTATAGTTTAGGCAGCGTACGCAAAATAAGTAACTTTTCTGGTTGATTTTTTACACCTTGTGTTCGAAAAATCCCAAATATCTTACGGAACCCCATTTTTTTCCAAAATAAAATTTAGCCTATGTTACTTGTGGATAATGTAGCTTTCGAATGGTGAAAGAATTTTTAAAAACGGTCCTGTAGTTTTTGAGCCTATTCATTACAACCAAACAAACAAAGTTTTCCTCTTTATAATATTATTAGTGTAGATTGATTATTGATTAATAAATTTAAAAAAAAAAGTAATTGAAAAGAAGAATCCTAAATAATATAATTAAAGTTGTGTAAATTATCTATACAAATAAATAAAATTGAAGTGTCTGTTTGTACAGTCTAAATAAGAACTATTTACTTAATCTATACGAGAGTATATACGTTACCTAAACAAATTACCAATTTTCAATGTTTTTGTCTGTCTGTCTGTGCTAATCATGAGGTTTCGGGTTCGATCCCCGGGTCGGGCAATGTTATTGAGCTTTTTCCTAAAAATAAAAATTCTCAGTAACAGCCAGGAGTTTGGAAATGTACCCGGTAGACGTCAATAGGCTCGCCCCCTATTACGTGGGACTTAAACATAGCTGGTGAGTCGTGGGTGTGTAATACACCTCTGCCTACCCCTTCGGGAAATACAGGCGTGATGCTATGCTATGTCTGTCTGTCTGTCCGTCTGTTTGTTCCGGCTAATCTCCTGAACGGCTAGACCGAATTGGACGAGACTTTCACTAGCAGATAGCTGTTGTTATAAGGAGTAACTTAAGTTACTTTAATTTTGGAAAAATAATTAGGGTTGCGCGCAAAAAAAAATAAAACCGATGAAATTTGAAAGATTCAAATAGATCACTATATACAGGGAATATAAGTACATCCCATATATACATAACTAGCTGCCCGTCCTGGCTTCACTTATTGGTTCGCTTATTAGTTTGTACTGGCGTTACTATTGCATATCTTAACATGAAAAAATAGTTATTGTAGCATAACTGTTATAGTTAGACGTATGGTATCCAAGACTTTTTTGTAGATATTGATGTCTTCTATAAAACTGTAGTACATCACTTTGTTCTATTGTCAGTAATTTATGGAGCGTTCGCGATATAAAGCCTTTTTTCGGTATTTTTTTCACACGTTGGATTACATTATCGAGGTTTTCATACGGATCTCTATCTTTGAAAATATTTTATCACCTATGTTTATAAGGGATAACTACGAATTATATTGGTGAAAGAATTTTCAGATGCTATTCAATTCAAACAAACAATCAAATGTTTCATCTTGAATAGTATTCAGGACTTTTTTGTAGATATTGATGTCCTCTATAAAACTGTAGAACATCACTGCTCTATTGCCAATAATTTAGGCAGCGTATGTGATATAGAGATTTGTTTGGTATTTTTTCATACGTTGTATTACATTGTCGAAGTTATCATACGGATCCTTAACTTTTTGAAAACATTCCATAGTCTATGTTCATCAGAGATAACGTAGAATTCTAATGGTGAAAGAGTTTTTCAAATCGGTTTAGTAGTTCGTTCGTTATCGTTACTGAGAATTTTTCTTTTTAGGAAAAAGCTCAATTACATTGCCCGACCCGGGGATCGAACCCGAAACCTCATGATTAGCACAGACAGACAGACAAAAACATTGAAAATTGGTAATTTGTTATAGGTAACGTATATACTCTCGTATAGATTAAGTAAATAGTTCTTATTTAGACTGTACAAACAGACACTTCAATTTTATTTATTTGTATAGATAATTTACACAACTTTAATTATATTATTTAGGATTCTTCTTTTCAATTACTTTTTTTTTTTAATTTATTAATCAATAATCAATCTACACTAATAATATTATAAAGAGGAAAACTTTGTTTGTTTGGTTGTAATCAATAGTCTCAAAAACTACAGGACCGTTTTTAAAAATTCTTTCACCATTCGAAAGCTACATTATCCACGAGTAACATAGGCTAATTTTTATTTTGGAAAAAAATGGGGTTCCGTAAGATATTTGGGATTTTTCGGACACAAGGTGTAAAAAATCAACCAGAAAAGTTACTTATTTTGCGTACGCTGCCTAAACTATAAAAGATAGAACCATAAAATGATCTAATTAATTGTAGATCTTATAAATATCTACAAAAAGTCCGCGGCACACTACCTATGTCGAGTGAGGCCCAACAACCATTTTTTTATTTAAAAATCTTGAATTTTTTTTTGGAATACATTTAAACGCATTTATTTTACTTGCCTATTTCACGCATATACCACATCCTTACACACTTACAATGAGTCATTTATTTTTGGCTACACTAGAAATTACCTAGAAATAATAATTTATATGGCAAAACAACGTTTGCCGGGTCAGCTAGTAATAAATATTGTAACAAGATAGAGCGATTCATGCTTAAAACTTTTTTTTATATGTCACTCAAATAGGGATGCAGCACGGTGGCACCAACAAGGCAACAAATTTATAGAACGTAGTTGAGCCTCATTGATCTCAGCATAAACTTTCCGATTCGAGAGGGGAAGTACTACATTCTCATTGAATATCACAATATTATTAACTTTAGATACTCCTATATTATTGCGTATTGTTAGACTTGTACTAAATATATAAAAATAAGTATTGGAAATTAAACACAAAGTGAAAAATGTGAAATCGAAAATAACAGTCACGAGCAGGATGTTATTTTCGATTTCACATTTTTCACTTTGTGTTTAATGTATAGTGCTAAGCATGTCAAATGCTAAAAATATATATAAAAATATCTAAATAAGTATTGGAAATAAAGAATTTATATATAATAATTTATTATTGAAATAATTAGGGATTTCCTTCCATCCATCCATCAGCCTTTCATCATCCACTGCTGGACATAGGCCTCTTCAAGGGAACGCCACAGCGAACGGTCCTGTGCCGCCTGCATACAGCGAATGCCTGCGACTTTGACCAGGTCATCGGTCCACCTGGTGGAAGGCCGTCCTACACTGCGCCGTCTGATACGTGGTCGCCACTCGAGGAGGAGGGATATCCTTAAAAGGTTCGTAAATGTTTTTAGATATCCCGCTAACTGCTAGAAGTACTGTTTCGAATACATGGCATATTTTCAGAAAAATAAAATTAAAATTTTATGAATTAATTTAAACCTTTTAACCCCGTATCGTTAATATCACACGCTTAAAATCGCATGCATCAAGCCTTTTGAATACGTACATCTATCTCATGAGTGTGTCATGGTGATTTTTTCAACAAAAAATGTTTGAAATCAGAACATATTTATTTCGTATTTAAAAGTGCTTTACGGAAGCTCTTTCAACCGATTTTACCCAAGTGATGTTTTAATTATACGGACCGCCGGTTAAACATTTCGGTGTGAGTATGTGTTTTATTTCTCCTTGTTTCGCATTAATTACGGAGTTTCCGTGTGCGCTCACGCTCAGCCCTCCCTTTTCGTGTACAAAAACGAAAAGTTCCCGCATTTCGTCGGATTTAACCCCGAAGATATTTGGAGTCCAATGGAATTCGAATTTCAGACAACAATCGAAGCGAAATTCAATACATTTAACGAAAATAGTTTTTATCTTAGAAAGGTAGGTAGGGTGATCCTACAGAATATTTGTTTTATATTCTTAGTCTTTTAGCAAAAATAGCAAAACTAAAAAGGTTTCAATAAGAAAAAAAGTTTCAAACACAGCGAAAGCTATATATAGTCTGAAGCTATTGATTGTCTTTAAGATCAAGTAAATCTTACGTACTACGTGTACAGTTAATGTTTATCTAGTCATACAATAGGAAAGAAAAACCTTATTATTTTAATAATATATTGTTTACATTTCAGTTATTTATAATTTTTTATTACAAATGTATAGTCTACAGGGCTAAATATTGAAAGGGCACCTAGATGTCAAGTCTCTAACTGTAATAATTGTATTCTTGATAAACTATTTCAAAGGTTCGAGTCTACTCGCGGAATTTACAATATAATTTTACAAAATTAATTAGTGCCGTCTATGTAGTACCAATAAATATTTAAATTCATAGCTGTTACAGTGGTCTCGCGATAGTGTATGCCACTGCGAATCACAAGGTCTCGGTTTCGCCATCACAAACTAACGGGGTTTTGTATCAAGAATCGTTGTGGTTCTGAGAGTCCTGTCGTATCGCATGGTGGTGTCGCGTTGGTGAGATTTTTGTCATTATACATTATATATTGAGAGTGCGGATTGACAACCTTAGGTTATTTTGTGTCTCCAAAGATAACCGGGAATGACAATCCGCGGGTGAGTGGTAGGCTGTCCTCCTAAAATATCCATTGTATAATAATAATCATTATTATTATTAAAATTTATAATATATTTCAGTACAAGCGATAAGATTATGAACCCATTGTGTATAATATTTATGCGTACAATAAAATAAGACCTGACAACAAAAGCAAACTTTAGTAGGTACTCAACCCTAATTCTGTTCTTAGTCAGACCACAACATCAGACCTTCAACCCTTCAAGTACAACAACCGTCATAAAACAACGTTAATATTTTAGATAAACACTTCGCCGTGATTCACAGGCGTGTAAAATAAAAGCCCAATCTCCACGGTTCTCTCTAAATCAGTACAATCTCAACTGAGGGCCTTCTGTCATGATTCTGTCGCAACAACAAAAGGTAAGTGTTCCAACAAAAGCTATTGAATGCGGCAACATAACAAAACTCCGCGATGTTAGGGTTGCCATAAGCGATGTGTCATAAAACTAATTGGCTATTATTATTGTTATGGGCCACTTGTCGCATAGTCACTATGAAAACTCATGCAATTTTCAACGATCTCGCTCGCCTTACATGTGTTTCTATCTAAAACGTAGGCGAAAATAACTGTAAAACATAGGGCTGCTGTATTCCTTTTATCGATGATCTTGTTATTCTTTAGTAGTGGATATTATGAACTTTATGTGCCTCGGTGAGCCAGCCGTAGTGTATGCGAGACCTGAGACCTCAATCTCAAGTTTGAATCCCATGTCAGGTCAACAAACAGTTATTGGGCTTTTCCGTCAAGAAATTCGCAATAGCTGTTCGGAGCTAGGAAGCTGCCGGTGTTTCACTCCCGTACTTTAGAAAACACATTGGTCCTATGCCTGACTCCTCTCCGGTCGTGTCGAAATGCTTATTGGACTGTGAGAGAGGAACAGAGAGTTCACTTGTGTTTGCGTATACACGCGCTATAATATATCCCTTTTTTTAAGGAGGGAAAAAATGTTCCTAACCGCACACCCCGTCGTTCGGGGGCAACGAACAGAGTAGTATGGGGCCTTCACCCACTAAATAAACCCGCCGTGTGCCGTCTCTCTGCCTTTATTGGCGGGCCACCGGAACTATATTACATTCCTTCAGTGGTGCTATAATTTATATCCTACGTACATGTACCATGGCGTGGTATGCCGTGGCTGATATTACCTACGATATGGAGATCATTATTAAAGTGAATTTTATATAGAAAAAATTATTTGTGCAAGTGCAAAAACGGAACTTTACTGCAAGCAGGATTCGAACCTGAGTCCCATCCAATCCAGGCAAGTGTTCTAGTTCTGCTAATTGAAATAGCTTAGAGGTCTTAAAGTAATTCCGCATGTCAAGTGCTAAAATACAGATCATAATATGAATTTTATATATTTAAACCATATACCATATTGTTAAAATCAAAAAATATATGGAATTGAATGAAATTATGTGATTAGTTTTTTATATTTTTTTTTCTTTTTTTATTGCGTATGACAGACGAGCCACGGTCCACCTGATGGTAAATGGTAACCGTCGCTCATGGATTCAACTATACCAAGAGTATTGTGAAGCCACTACTCACCAATTTATTGTCACATATTATATGATATTAAAGAGTAACGGCTATCTCCTGCTACAACCAAAACACAGCATCAAAAATATACCTATCTACATTGATAAAAATACCTGTATGACTGTAATCTGCCATATTATAGGAATAATACCTAATTATTATTTTAAAATCATTGTGGTCTCTTAGAATTGATATCATGTCTATAAAAATGAATCTATCATCTATACTATTATAAAGCTGTAACAGAGCTATGTATGTACATTTAAGATATTTCAGAAAAAATAATGTATTAGGCTATTTAGGTGTCTCTGAATTAAAAGCTTTTTTTTAGAATTTTTTACCTGTTTGTTTGTTCGAGATTTGCGCAAAAACTAGTGAGCGGATTTTAACAAAACCTTTTTTTTTGATAGCTCTTGGTTAGACTTAAAAAGGAACCTGATATATATCTCAAACTAGATTAGGCTAGCTTTAGGCTGCGGCGGAGCCACTGGCAAAGGCTAGTTAATTTATAATAATATTGTATTAAGTTAATATGTAAGTAAACAAGCTGTTTCTTATATATTTATTCGATAAAACTATCGCACTACGTAAAATAAAGTGCTATCAGAAAGCATATCGCGTGTTCATTAGAGCCACAACCCTGAAGCGAATCGAGCGTAGATCGTATCGGCACAGGCAGGCAGCGTCATTAAAATGAAATTTGCCTTTATATTAGCTTGATAGCAATGCGCTACTTACTTGGTATGTTATGCAGGTGTACATTTAATATTAGTTAAATGTGCTCCTTTAAAAAAAGATTACCGTTTTTATTTCATTTTCGCACTAAATATTTTCTTGATAGACTGCAACTTTTTAACTGCCTCTGTGCAACGGTAGTGTAAGCGACTGTTGATCATGAGGTTTTGGGTGCGATTTCCGAGTCGGGAAATGTTATTGAGCTTTTTGTAAAAAGAAGAATTCTCAGTAGCAGCCCGAAGTTTGGAAATGTGCCAGGTAGATGGCAACAGGCTCGCCCCCTGTTACGTGGCACTTAACATAGCTGGTGAAACGTGGGTGTGTAATACGCTTCTGCCTTCCGCTTCGGAGATACAGGCGTGATGCTATGTTTTTTATATTTTCTAGTTTTTCTTAAGTTCACATAATTATTCAGTCTAATATTTGACTTTATATTAGTCATCATAAAGCACAAAGAGAAGGCGTATTCATTAAATCGTTAAATCACCATAATTATACCACAGCCATATTTATAAAAGTTTCTAAAAGGTAAGGATTAAAGCATTCTATTACAAAGCTTTTTGAAAATTTTGTTTGTAATCGCGTACCGTTTCGTAATTTAAGACGGTTAAGTTTCCTGAGGAACATTTTGGGTGAACAACCTTAAAAATTAGTTTGTGTTATGAAGTGTTGGGATAGGATCACTGAATTTAACATTCCGTTGGAATGTACAAACTCTTGTTTACAGACAAATAGGTGCAATAAACAAGATCAATAAGTACTTAATACACAAATCCATCACTCTTATGTCACACAATTTTTTCTACTACTCTGTCAAGGAAGTACCGGGAAAAGATCAATAATACACAAATTTTTTGTTCAAATTTATTTTATCACCTTCAAAGTGCTCCTTCAGAAACGATAGACTTACGCCAACGAATAATCCAATCATCAAAATATTTTTTAAGCGTTTAAAAAAATATCAGGGTTTTTACATATAGATTCAATGCTTCGGAGTGCGGGTTGAGTAACTTTTTCATGTTATTTAGTGTACAGTTGGTCGGGTCGGTTCTGACATCTTGATAAGTAGACTCATCCGATAAAAGGTGTTCAATTTTGGTATTATAATCTGACGTGTCCATCACTACAGTAGCGTTACCTTTATCTGCGCGCAGGATGACGATGTCTGGTCTATTGCGTAAGTTCTTCAACGCCAAATATTGTGATTTGGACAAATTTGGTTTCGGCCGTTTGCTTCAACGCAACAGTGACGAAACATCTTGGCGAATAGCCTCCATGTCGTCCGGTTTCATGACATTTTTGGCCAGCACGTCTTCAACAGCACAGATAATTTCCTCATATATGCTGTAGCGCCAAACCGAATTCCCTATGAGTATATACGTGAGGCTATTGAAATTAAGAAACATCCCAATTTCAATAGAGAAGACGGCTGGGTTAAGACCCAGCCGTCTTCTCTAAAAAACCAATAAGCCATCAAGCTGGAATCCTGTGATAGGCCTCACCAAACAGAACACAAGATGGCACACCACAAGATTTCAAGACACAGTTAGCGTTTATTGTGTAGATAAAACCCACAGCAGTGATTAGTTTTTTGCCTATTAAAAATTTTAAACTTAATTGAGCTCTAAGTAATTCCGTACAAAATTTAATAATCCATAACAGTTGTTGCCTATTGAGTTTTCTGGCCGGATCTTTCTCAGTCAGGCTGCGTTCCGATCCGGTGGTAGCTTTTTAGTCTTAGCTTTTGGGCAAAACCAATATGTTTAATAATATAAACTAATAACCAAGATTGTCTCCTTACTGGTAGTAATTGGTTGTTTGTGGTAGAATTTTTGAGCACTAAATAAAACAAAATTTTATAGTTTAAAGAGTAGTGTTATACTCATTTTAATATACTAACTTAAAGTCTCATACATTGTAAGCATAAAAAATTTGAAGTAGATAATTTAACTGTGTTTCTAAACGAATATTAGGTGGGTTAAAATAAATAAACCAAAAATTTTGTAAAATCATATACTGTGGGTAGATGAAACCGTTGAAATAACATATCAGCCTTGGACGTCTATCATCAAAGTCCACCCGTGATCATGAATGCTGTAAAGTATTCGAAACGTCGGGATAGTATAAAGATCAAGTAAACGCGATAGATTCCGTAAACGTAGTTTTATTTCAAAACTACATTAATTTCGCATTTATAATATATAGTTATGTAAGTCTGCAATTTCAATGTTGGGTCGTCTAAAATGATTGAGTTTCCGTGAAAAAATCTCAGCTGTGCGGTAAAAAGAATAGAGATTTGTCTGATGTATTGAAATAGGCACTAAATCCAGGCATGTTACATGATTGCTTAATGCCTACCCCATCCGATATAAGAGCAAATCACCATAAATATATACCTACATAGCTAAGATTGTAAAATCTGAGAACTTGTACTTTTAACAATAATTTTCTGTGCTTATTTGCGACTTATTAAGATTCACTTAATATGAAATGAATTCAATTGGTTTTGTAAAGCAAACCAAATTTACAAATTACCACAGAACAAGGCTTCAAATATAATTTATTCAATTTGCGTCATCTATTGGATTACTTGGGTACTTTATTCATTAAAGATTTTTGAGAAAAATGTAGCTGAACTTCAAACCATATTTTTATTTTTTATTTTTTTCAGTTTTTTGGTTCAAGCATCACGCAAAAACTTCTAAAGCTATTTCTATTTGATAGCTCTTGATTATAAAACTGATATAAATTATATAAAGTTTACGTCGCTACTGTATAGGTAACTAGTAATAACCGTAAAACTAGCTTACGAAAATCCAATAAAAAAGTTATTTAAAAAAATTGCGAACAGAGATAGCAAAAAACGTAAAAAATATCAAATTTCTTGTATGGGGATTGTCCCCATTTATTATTAAAAACACATTCTGTAAAATATGATCTCTACCTATTACGGTTCGTGAGAAACAGCCCGGTGACAGACGGACGGATGGACAGCGGAGGCTCTTAGATAAAAAACCTACGTATATGCCCGTCTCACTTTAACATTTCTTAATATATCATGGCTACATCTATAGGATATTTATCTAAGCTTAGGCTGGTTTAGTTAGGGTTTCATTGGCAATTTCGGGTACGGAACCCTAAAATTTATATCGAATGTAAAAGAACTCTTTTAGCTCTTGTTTGATAAAAGGGATTTCGATTTAGGACGACGTTTAGGAAATCCACTATCATTTAAAAAAGAATTATCGTAATCGGTTCACAGACAACGGAGTTATTATACGCAAGTACAAAAAAAAACCATTAACTTTCAACAAACCTCACTCTTTTTGAAGCCAGTAGAAAATAATGTTACGTTATCAATTTTTCACGTAAATCATTTAAGCGGCTCTCCAAATAAGTTGCGTTAACCACATCATTAAGTACAATTGTGAAATAGAAACCCTTAGCATAGTGACTTAAATTCCTTTAATCGGATAACAAACAGCATCCACAAAACCAAGTTCGTTTGGCCTTATCGTTGTCTTACAGTCATTAACAAAATCCCCCACTTCATTTGTATATAGTCGTAATGTTGGAATTCATACTGTATATATCAGCGTCATGATAAACAAGATTCATTGTATCATTAGTTACCCTGATAAGTGTGTACTTTGTCGCACTGTGTACGTCGTTTAAAGTGTACTTTGTCTTATAAACTGGGTAAATTCACAGTACTGTATTGAACTAAATTATATTGTATTAAGCTTTAATTTTGAAATTAACGTTTCATTTAATAACATAGTTTCTCTATTGACCAATAATAATGATGGTCGTTATCTCTGCGCTGACGACACCTCGCAAGCGTTGGAGGATGAACAGTGACTGGGAGAGCGCTGACACGAGTACCTTCACCTGATGCCACCCTAGCTGCAGCCGCGGAACATCCACCACCCACAAGGCCTCCCACGAAGGTGCGACGCTCCGGTGTGTGGAAACGTCACTCAGTAGACACTACCCTAAAGAGCAAGCCACCAGCAGACCACTGAAGTCATCAAGTATCACACAGTTCCAGTGCTCTGCCAATACAGGTGGAGGGACGTCAGAGGGCAGGTTTATTTAGTGGATGAGAGTCCTATACGCCTGTTTAAAAAAGAAAAAAGATAGTAATTATTAATATTTTAACGTAGCATCACGCCTGTAAACCCGAAGAGGTAGGCAGAGGTGTATTACACACCCACGGTTCGCAAACTATGCTTTAGTACCACATAATAGGGGGCGAGCCTATTATCATCTATCAGGAACATTTCCAAACTCCGGGCCGCTACTGAGAATTTTTCTTTTTACGAGAAAGCTTAATAGCAGCGCCCGACCCAGGATCGAACCCGAGACCTCGTGATCAGCAGTCGCTCACACTACCGCTGCACCAGCAAGGCAGGTAATATTTTGAAAGTTAATATAAAGTGTTTTGTTATGTAGGTATACTTGCGTTAAAGATAATATTTATGTTTATATTAACGTAACCTTAATTTTGTTTATACGACACGAATAATCCAATCATCAAAATATTTTTTAAGCGTTTTAAAAAATATCAGGGTTTTTACATATAGATTCAATGCTTCGGAGTGCGGGTTGAGTAACTTTTTCATGTTATTTAGTGTACAGTTGGTCGGGTCGGTTCTGACATCTTGATAAGTAGACTCATCCGATAAAAGGTGTTCAATTTTGGTATTATAATCTGACGTGTCCATCACTTACCTTACCTTTATTGTTACCTTTATCTGCGCGCAGGATGACGATGTCTGGTCTATTGCGTAAGTTCTTCAACGCCAAATATTGTGATTTGGACAAATTTGGTTTCGGCCGTTTGCTTCAACGCAACAGTGACGAAACATCTTGGCGAATAGCCTCCATGTCGTCCGGTTTCATGACATTTTTGGCCAGCACGTCTTCAACAGCACAGATAATTTCCTCATATATGCTGTAGCGCCAAACCGAATTCCCTATGAGTATATACGTGAGGCTATTGAAATTAAGAAACATCCCAATTTCAATAGAGAAGACGGCTGGGTTAAGACCCAAGAAGACGGCTGGGTTAAGACCCAGCCGTCTTCTCTAAAAGACCAATAAGCCATCAAGCTGGAATCCCTCACCAAACAGAACACAAGATGGCACACCACAAGATTTCAAGACACAGTTAGCGTTTATTGTGTAGATAAAACCCACAGCAGTGATTAGTTTTTTGCCTATTAAAAATTTTAAACTTAATTGAGCTCTAAGTAATTCCGTACAAAATTTAATAATCCATAACAGTTGTTGCCTATTGAGTTTTCTGGCCGGATCTTTCTCAGTCAGGCTGCGTTCCGATCCGGTGGTAGCTTTTTAGTCTTAGCTTTTGGGCAAAACCAATATGTTTAATAATATAAACTAATAACCAAGATTGTCTCCTTACTGGTAGTAATTGGTTGTTTGTGGTAGAATTTTTGAGCACTAAATAAAACAAAATTTTATAGTTTAAAGAGTAGTGTTATACTCATTTTAATATACTAACTTAAAGTCTCATACATTGTAAGCATAAAAAATTTGAAGTAGATAATTTAACTGTGTTTCTAAACGAATATTAGGTGGGTTAAAATAAATAAACCAAAAATTTTGTAAAATCAGATACTGTGGGTAGATGAAACCGTTGAAATAACATATCAGCCTTGGACGTCTATCATCAAAGTCCACCCGTGATCATGAATGCTGTAAAGTATTCGAAACGTCGGGATAGTACAAAGATCAAGTAAACGCGATAGATTCCGTAAACGTAGTTTTATTTCAAAACTACATTAATTTCGCATTTATAATATATAGTTATGTAAGTCTGCAATTTCAATGTTGGGTCGTCTAAAATGATTGAGTTTCCGTGAAAAAATCTCAGCTGTGCGGTAAAAAGTATATAGATTTGTCTGATGTATTGAAATAGGCACTAAATCCAGGCATGTTACATGATTGCTTAATGCCTACCCCATCCGATATAAGAGCAAATCACCATAAATATATACCTACATAGCTAAGATTGTAAAATCTGAGAACTTGTACTTTTAACAATAATTTTCTGTGCTTATTTGCGACTTATTAAGATTCACTTAATATGAAATGAATTCAATTGGTTTTGTAAAGCAAACCAAATTTACAAATTACCACAGAACAAGGCTTCAAATATAATTTATTCAATTTGCGTCATCTATTGGATTACTTGCTATTATCATGGATCATTCGCGAGTCTGTCTATCTGTCCGTCCGATAATCATGAAAGAACCCTCTCCATGCAAGTTTTCTATTTTTTTGTTATGATGTTACATATTATAAATAAGAACATAAATAATTTTTGATAATAAATTCTTCAGTGGCTCTTAAACTCGTTCAAAATAAACGCTTTTAAAATTTACGTATTTCCAAGTTTGAACCGCGCTGTTTCATTAAATTGTTGCTACAATTTATGAGCACGCTGCTTAAAATTTACTTCGTTAATATTTCAGGCAGATGTAACAAAAACATTGTAAAGGAACATTTAAAAATAATCCTGAAACTTTCCTGCATGGATTTACTCGTTTTATTTGCGTATATTCTTTCCGGTGTTTATTTCCTACATCCGCATAACATGACAACATTTTATGGGTGAAGCAATCGTCACTTCTCTTTTACTCGCAGTGACTATGCTCCTTATATTACTTAGCGTATGAACAATAACCACAACCATTTAACTTTTTTTTTTGTTATCTCTGTGGAAATGCCTTTACGCATCCCCCCGGTGAGCAACAGGGGGTATGTAGGACTCGCCGGGTGCTCGGATCTTAATTGCGCCCGGAATACCCACTAAAACCACAGCGGCCCCTTCCACGCCTATTAGCGGGGCGCCAGAAGGGTCGTCTTTCGACATTCTACTCTGACGCCCCAGGCGCATGGCCTACTGGCCACGCCCTGTCGTCATCAAGGCGGTAGGAGGAGGTGAGCGTAGCGACGCCTCCTTCCCCCTGGCCGCCGCCGGCGGAGCGAGTCAGCGTGGGCTCACGCCTCGCGTTTCCGCTCCGCGGCCTCCTTCCGTGCAATCACTGCCTCACAAAAGGAGGCAATGGCTGACCGGAACCCGTCGCCGACGAGCATTTGGCTTACTATGGCCGGCAGCGACAGGTCTCCTCCAATTGCCACCGGCAGGGCGCGGCGCTGGGGCTCCCAGGCGGGGCATTCCTCCAGAGTATGGCACACGTCGTCAACTTGTGCGCCACACTCGTGGCATCCGGAGGCTCCTTCCCTACCAATACGATGCAGGTACTTACCGATACACCCGTGTCCGGTAAGCACCTGCGTCAATCGAAAACTGAGGCTGCCGTGCCTTCGAATTAACCAGCGGTGGAGGTGCGGCGCAACCGCCGCTAAAGTCTCCCGTCCTGCTCCGGGAGACTCCAGCTCTTCCCTCCATCGCCCGATCAACGTCCTATGGGCCGCTTCTCGTGCTCTGCCCAGACTCCTTTCGGAGAATTCTTCGCCCCTGGCACGCGCCGCATCACGAAGCCAGTATACCTCCGCCAGTGCCTCGGTCTGGAGTAACCAAGGCGGGTCGCCTGCCAGCAGCATGACCGCGGCCCAGGACACCGTACGGTACGCCCTAATAGCCCTCAACGCTATGACCCTTTGCGAGCGTCGCAAGAGGGTCCTATTAGGAGCGGTGAGGGCTTCTGCCCAGATTGGAGCACCATACAGCGCCATAGACCGCAATATACCACTACAAAGTCGGCGGCAGGACGACCCTGGACCTCCAGTGTTTGGCAGATGCCTACCCAAGGCCGCGGCAGAATTAACGAGCCTAGGGGCATGCTGGGCAAAGTGCAGCCCAAAATTCCATTTACTATCTAGTTGCAGACCCAGATATTTCATCTGGGTCTGCAACGGCAGCCCCCTGCACATGCAGGCATGCTCCTCCGGGGGGACCTCGGCGAGGGCCATGAAATGGGAGGGCCTCAGTTTTCGACAATGAGATCCTCAGACCCAGCATACCGATCCGGTCAATGACGAGCGCGACTCCAACTTCCGCCGATCTGACAGCCTACTCGAAGCCGGCCCTCCTCACAGTGACGAGGGTGTCATCTGCATAACAAGCAACCCCCATCCCGGGAAGGAGCCGGCCCCGCAGGACCCAGTCGAACCCGACGTTCCACAGGATTGGGCCAAGGACGGATCCCTGTGGAACGCCGCGCTCCACCCGATGGCGGTATAGGCGCCCGTCGCCCCCCTCCCAGACCACGTGCCTCCCCTCGAGGTACGCCTCCAACAGCCTCCGGAAATAGGGAGGCACTCCATGGAACCGGAGCGCCTCCTTTAGCGTCTCGTGAGGGAGACTGTTGAAGGCGTTCTCGATGTCGAGCGAGACTGCCAGAACGACCTCCTTCCTGGCCACAGCTTCGGTAGTCAGGGTTTTCAGGGCGGCCAATGCGTCTATCGTAGAGCGGCCTGCCCTGAATCCGAACTGCGATTCTGACAGCCCCAGCCCGACATCCTCGAGGTGCCGGACGAGACGGTTCGCGAGCACCTTCTCAAACAGTTTGGCCGTCTCGTCCAGCAGCGCCAGTGGCGTATATGCGGAAGGAGAGTCAGGTGCGCGACCCTCCTTCCGCAGCAAACATAGACGTCCGCACTTCCATTGCTCCGGGAACCGCCCCGACCTCAAACATGCGTTGAGCAGTACCCGGAGCCTATCTTTAATATATTCGGCGGCGACGCCGAGTACTAGACCTGGAACGCCGTCCAGACCGGGTGCCTTCCTTCGTCCGTGAAGGCGAGAGAGGGCTACCTCCAGTTTCATGTCAGTAACAGAAGGGATTCGTGTCTCCTCTTCCGCCACCGACGGAGGAGCCATTGCTGGGGGCACATGTCCCATGGAGCGAGGGAAAAGGCCCCCCACCAGCTCGGACATTAGATCTCGTTCCATTGTCTCAATGACGGGGGCGCCATGGGCGCGGAGCTTGTACCGCGCTCGTTGGTATGGGCGTCCCCACGGATCCCTGTCGAGCCCCGCCAATAGCTCCTCGCAGGCCCTCTCCTTTGCCCTGCTGATGGCCAGCTGTAACTCCTTTTTCTTATTGCGATTCTCTGTCCGCAGCTGGCCCTCAAGGAATGTGTCCCTGGCACTCCTTCCTCGGCGGAGTTCGAACTCCGCCAGGCCGCGGTTGGGAGAAAAGTAGATACCTACAACACTGAGACCCCTCCACCCCGCCACGACATAGCACGAGAGCGGAGAGGGGAGGGCCGACGCATCCTCTCGACAGGACAGCAACATCCTCATTAAGGTCCTTCACCCAGTTGTGCTGATGGGGGACAAAATACGGCTCGCAGGTCACCGCCAGGTCTATGTTCCACTCTGCCATCGACTGCAGTAGCAGGTCTTGAGCCCCAGCGGAGTGATTCAGATTCGCCTGGAGGAGACCGACTCTGTCACCTATTATGGCGACATGCTGGTCCCCCCCCTGGTTCAGGCGGCTTACTTCACTCGTTTGAGTGACCCGAGGTCCTTGGGCCACCACCAATCTGCCTTTTACGATGGGAGGCCTACACGATCTCCCACCCATGACATGCTCGGATGAGCGTTTTGCTGCCGCGCAGACTACACAGCGAGGTGAAGCTACGCACGATGCCGATCGGTGACCAGTATTGCCACACCGGTAGCATAGTTGCACAGGCAACATAGGCACAGTTGGCTCGTGTGCCCCAGTGCCAGGCATCTGAAGCATCGCAGTAGCAGTGGCTCCAAGGCCCTGACCCCAGCCGCGCTCCAGCCGACCAGGAGCCTCCCTGAGTCAGTAAGCGTCTTGGCCGCGGCAATAGGGCAGCGAATCTTCACCATGCCCATGCCTCGAGTCCCGGATTGGATGTCACCAAACCGGACCTCCTCGGCAGCGCAGCTGCACGCGCAAACAACAGCGGCGACAATTTTTTCCCTGGTGATGGAGTCATTCAGTCCCGTCACGCGAAGATCGGCGCACTTAACGGGACGGACAACATCCGCCACTCCGTCCAGGGCTGTCCGAAGTTGCCCGGCCAGTGTTTCAGCAACCTCTGGTGACTGGGCCTTGGGTAGCTGAAGTACCCTGGCACTAGTTACGAACCGGCGCATCTTCAGCCCCTCGTTTATTCCTAGGACTGGGAGGTCTATGGCCTATTCTGCACGCAACATTGCGTCGGCGTACGTCACCCCCTGTTTCTCAGCTGCCGGCTGTAATTTGACTATCACTGCCGGCGAGCGCGGCGCTAGAAATGCTGACTTCTTTTTCTGCCGCGCCCTCCTCTTCTTTTTGGGCGTGGCAGTGGCTGTTTCAGCGAGTGCAGCAGCGATCGGAACAGCGGACACGACCGGTTGTGGAGGGGACGACTTCTTTTTTCTCCCCTTCCGTACCACCGCGGTCCAGCTCTCCCCTGTCTCGGGGGCATGAGAGACATTGGCCGGCGGTGGGTTAGTCTGGGCTGATGAGGTCTCCAATACCCTTTTTATAGTAGCCTTGGGCGTCTCCTTTAGCCTGTCGGCAGCGAGTGGAGGACGAAGGGGTCGTTTAGGAGGCAGTCGTGCCTCCATTGCTTCCAGACGCGCGCAGACCATAGTCGTAAGACGCGAGATCGCACGCGTCGTCTCCTCTGGCAGGGTAGCAGAGTTCTTTTCGGCTATTGGAGCAGCGGCAGAAGACCGCGTGACCTTCTCTACGCAGTCCGGTTCAACAGTTGCAACACCTGCCAGTAGCACAGCCGCCTCAAGCCGCGCGAGCTTAGCTTGCAGTTCCTCGACCTTGACACTAAGGCGGCTATTATCTGCCCGCAATTCGGCCACTTCCACTGTAAGACGGTCGTTGGCCGCTTGTAGTCGCTCCGTTTCTTCGTTGGTAGATCGCCGGGCCAGGGCCTCTACCACTTTGATATTATCAGCGGCTGCCTCCTTAGCAGCGCGCACGAAGGTGCCCTTCATGTTCTCAGACTTTGTGGCCACCTTGTTAACGATGGCTGCGTGGTCTTGGGCTCTCCTTTTAAGGTCTGCGACCGACAGATTGTTTACGTCCTCCATCGATTCGCGGATCCTCAGAAAGAGCTGCTCCACTTCTTCCTCGGCCTAATGGGCATCTTCAGTGCGCCTCACTTTTCGGGTGGCAGCCTCCGACACCATTGGCCCCGGTGTCCCTGGGCGGTTAAGGCCTCGACCCCATGCGCGAAGTCGTGAACTTTGGGGGAGGCATCTCTGTCGAGCTCCCGTCGTCGGACGTAGCACCCCCCTGGGATAGGGTGCGCTTGCGCCAGAAGCGCGACGGGATTGGCTCCAGTAAAACCGGCACCTGTGAAGGCCGCGGTATCTGTGTTGTAGCGACCTCACTCAGGCCACCCTCCTCAGTGGCAGACATCTCGGTGCCTGAGGTGCCTGCGGAGCTGCCAGCCGCAGAGCTGTCCCTTCATGGCTGGGACGTCTTTCTGCCTCTGCAAAACTTACGGCTGCCACGCGTTTTGTGCACGGTAACATTGGTGGGGGCCGCATCTATAGCCGGACCCCTTTCGGTTGAAGCGTCGGGTGTCTCGCCCAACTCCGTCGTTAATTTGTGATGAATTTTCCATAAATATTCCCACGATTAAGGGAAAAATAAAAGTCCACCCGGGCAGAGATCCCGATACCCGGGTAAGCGTACATTTGTAATCCAACCAGGGGGTCCGCAGGTACCCTGGCTGTGGCCGCGCTCAACACTGAACTACCCATCAGCCATGCATCTCCTCGCCGTGCGCCAGAGCTTGAGATTCGGGGTAATTTTTTATAGAGGTTGTCTTCCTCGCAGTCCGGGCGATTAAGCCAAGACCCTCGTTCCTATAGGCCGTGACATGCAACCACGGACACCCAATAGGTTTACGATTTGGGAATGGGGAGGCCGCTGTAGCCCCACTGTCCCCATCTCCAGAGCCAGTAGAGCCAGTATGGCACCTCTGACTCCTACACCGTAGTCCATCCACTGTGCCCTCTGCTGAATCAGAGGGACACGTGGAGACCCGTCCTGTCCGGAATTTTAGCCGCTGGCGACTGCCGACGTTGCCCGGGGTGCACCACTAGGAGGTAAACCGGCACCATACCCCAGTAACCACCACCACCACCAAGATAAAATAAAATAGGACAGCTGAAGACTACTCTTTAAAAAAAAAATATAATAAATATTAGATTATGGTTATAAACAAAGAATTTATACGCGAAACAATACATACAAACTAAACCTACTTGTAAGTCTGATATAATCAAGTTGGTTGGATTTATGTTTTTACCATCTTGAGAGTACTTCTCCCAAGCCAACACATGTAACGAACTTGGAGTTCCCTTCATTTTCAGGCCAAACATGATAGATGAGGTGCCACTTGCATCAAATTATCGGACCCTACCTAAACAACGTTACATCAATCTCGCTGCGCCCTAAAATATCATTATAAGATCTTAAGATTCTGTCGTAGCAGCTTTCACCAAAGATTAATATATGTATTGGAATATCTAATTATTGGGATAAGACTAGGTGTTGTTCAAACATACAAATGTTTAATAACAATATTTACTAAATCACAATACTATACCTAAGATGGAATATCTATATAGAGACTGCAGTTATAGTAAATGGACTAGCCTTTGCCTGCGACTCCGCCGAAGCCAAAAGCTAGGTTATATCTCAGGTTCCCGATATTGTAGCGGGATAAAATGTATATCAGTTTTTAAGTCTAATCAAAACCTATCAAATAAAAAAGTTACATACATGAAAATCCGTTTCTGCGTGATGCGCAAACAGATAAATAGACAAAAAATCTAAAAAAATTGTTCTGTGTTCAGACCCTAAACCCTATAGCCTAAGACATATAGTAATTTTTTCTTAAATATCTTAAATGTACAGACACAGCTCTGTTACAACTTTAAATAGTATAGATAACATCTAATCTAAAAAAATATATAGCGGAATAGAGAACCTCCTCCTTTTCGAAGTCGGTTGAACAGAAATGGAATATACACACGCATATAAATCTGACGGGCCTCGTGGCGTGGTCGGTAGTGTAACCGACTTCCGTGCACGAGGTCTTGGGTTCGATTACCACTCAAGACAATTGTTTGTGTGATGAACACAGATATTTGTACTGCGTCTGGGTGTTTCATATCTATTATATGTATTTACAAAAAAAAATTAATATATGTATTATATCCGTAATCTGGTACCCATAGCACGAGCGATAAGTATAGTTTGGTATCAGAGGACGTTATTTAAAAAAAAATGCATTATGTCATATCAGCAGTGAGATTAGAGATTCGTCGAGCGTACACAATACAAGTGAATTATTCTGATGGCAGAGTACTGCTTATCCCAGCATGAATGCCTGCTCGATCAGGGCAGTGCCATCATCTTACAAAATATCAGCGTGTAACAACGGTAGTTACTCCTACCATTGTGTTTCGTATAGTGAGTGAGAACGCCGGATGCGCAAACCCCCTCACTTTCCTCTCCTTGTTATCCTTCCTATCCTCTACTTAGTATCCTACCTATCCTTTCCTTATTATTCTTCTTATCCACCTCCCATCCCTTTTCTTGGAGAAGCGCGAGTGATGCCTCTGGTGTTGCTAGCGTCTACAGGCTACGGTAACCACTTACCACCCGTATATCAAAGAAAAATTCTCAGTAGCAGCCCGAAGTTTGGAAATGTCCTGATAGACGGCAATAGGCTTGCCCCCTGTTAGACCCTGTTACGTGGGACTTAAACATAACTGGCGAACCGTGGGTGTGTAATACACCTCTGCCTACTCCTTGGGGGAATACAGGCGTGATGCTATCTTTTTTTTAATGTTTTTATAATTATCTCTTTACGATTTTTTTTCCTGGAAGCGTTCCCTAACAGTTGCATAAACAATAATTAACTAAAGTTTTGTCGTAATAATGTACTCATGTGATTTAAAAAAGTGCTGTACTTGAACATCCAATCTTACATTTGTATAATATGTACGTTTATACAATTTTATATAAGGTACGTATATACAATGAAAGAAGTACAATATTGTTTGTGGTCGTAATTTCTCATGTTGCCACATCGAATCGATCTAATAAGTTTTTTTGGCTCTCTTTATGATTACTTAGGAAACAATTTGCATTTTAATCGCAAGTATTTTACGAAAACAGAAACAATATCGAGGTAAGAAAATGATATTGTATTAAAATATTTTGCCTCTATCCGAAACTTAATACACGTTTGGCACACCGGAGACTTGACCCACATAAAATGATAATCTTGACAGCCCGCCCGCCCCAGTTTTTGTTTACTGAATAACAAACATGTACTCGTAAATGTAAAAGTAGATATATAGAGTTAGACGGAATCTCATATACAATCGACATCATATCGTGTTCACTGTGATCGGTTGAGAGATCACCGTGATTGGCCAATGGATTATTGCGACATCACGCGTTGGTTTCTCTGCCAATCACAAGGGAGTCGATACGAAGTCGATTGCGAGATATGGGATTTCATCTAACCCAGGAGTCTTTATCCCTCAAACTTTGAGAGGAGATCGTTGCCTAATGTGGGAATGCAATTGATAGTCAAAATCCTTAATAATAAATTTTCTAATTTTAATCTTGGTGACAATATAATATTAATATTTCAATTAATATAATGTTACATCCAGTTGTTACAAATAGGTACTTGCTAAACTTTGAACGTTGTACGAATGTATTTCGACATCTTGAACGTATTGAAATCAATCTAACAATGTTATGAACTTTTCTCATATACCCAATTGTGAGCACATGAGATTTCTCTCATTGCGCAACAAAATGTTAACTCGTGATCACTTATAACATTAAAAGAGAGCGCTTCAAAAGCTTGTTTTGCAATTTTAGGTTGAAACTTATTCAAAGTTTGGAGGAAATTATTTTAAACTAATTTTAATTAAACCACCGAAGTCTGTTTTAAAGAAGTAACATTCAATGGATGGATCATCATTTTGTTCTTTCCTCCGAAAACTTCAATATTGGCACAGTATATTTTTTCGTCTAAGCACAAGTGAAATTATTGAGCTAATTGACTTTAGCTATGTTTATTGACAGATATTTAGCTTGGGAACAGGACAAAGATGGCAGTTTCATAATAATTTTTCCTCTATATGTTATGTATACTCATATTACTTTAAGTAGTTTTTAGTATTTTATGTGGCTACAAACAAAAATACTTAACAATTTTTTTTTAAATACTAATTTCCTGTGGTTTTCAGAATATAAATACATCACTCTAGACAACAGACACACTAATGATCTCTATGTAAAAATTGTTATCCCATAGGAGCTATCCATTTATCCGGGATAAATAGTAGCCTATGCCCTTTTCCAGGTTCTAGTCTATATGTATACTATTTCATGACGATCAGTTTAGTAGTTATGGCATGACAGCAACAAAGAAACGCTGTTTCGCATTTATAATATTAGTGAGGACTATTCTTTTCCAGCACCTACCCTACCCCAAAAGTTAGTTTTTAAGGTTAAGCTCTTGGGTTTTCGTTGTAGTAGCAAGACTAAACGCATAGCAGTTTTTAAGTGTAATCGAAAGGTATCAAACAAAAAAGTTTCATCAAAATCAGTTGGATAGTTTTTATCCCGAAAAGAAAAACAAAAATAATTCTAAAAAAAGTTGTATTGTGTTCAGAGACGCCTAAATATATACATTCTTTTTTTCTCAAATATCTTAAATGTACAGACATAGTTCTGTTAAAAAAAACATAGCATCATGCCTATATCCCCGAAGGGGTAGGCAGAGATGTATTACACAACCACGGTTCGCCAGATAATGTTTAAGTCCCACGTAATTGGGGGCGAGCACATTGCCGTCTACCGCACCCATTTCCAAAGTCCGAGCTGCTGCTGAGAATTTTTTTTGTTACGAAAAAGCTAAATAGCTCTGTTACAGCTTTATAACAGTATACGAGTATAGATTAATTACAGAATCACTTTGAATTTAATTCATTGCGCGTTTTCATCCCTTCTCTCATAACACATAAAGTAAAGTTATAAATGACATAACCCATAGTCACACAAATGTTAATGTGGCTGTAATGTCTCTCAAGAGGTTAATTGAATTATCTCCCTCGCATGTCAGTTACTGCATTATGATATCATTTGTTATAATTGTCGTATGGTGTTAGCTAAATTCCTGTCTTTTAAGCTAATAACTAGGTACCTGTGTATCGCATATTGTAACGTATGTAATAAAGTGGCCTCATTGTTAGTTTTGATTCATTCTATATCGATTAATATATTTTAATGTCATTGATATTTCCTCTCTAAAATAATTTATTTATTTATTTAATCCTAAGTACCGCAGCGTGACGTTATTATAATCTTATAGTTTTTCTCTAGAGTAAGGCTATTAAATATAAATAGAACTTTTTTAGACCGATCGGTAGTTCCAAAGATTAGCACGTATAGCCAAAAAAGAAACAAATATTTCAGCTCTAAAGAACAAATTATTTGTGAAAGTGGAAAAAGAAGAACTTTACTGCAAGCACTTAAACCTGCGTCCCATCCAATCCGGGGAAGTGTTCTGGACGGCTAAGCTATTGCAGTCACCCAACGGTGATTCCAAATCTCCATTTCTCATTTGTTTTTGATGTATTTACGACAGCTTTAGTATATTAGGATATATAAAACAGCTATAGTTAGTCGACATCATGGAGGAAATCCCACATTATTCCTCGGTATTTTTAAGATTACTTTCACTAGTATATTTTAATCTTTACCGCGAGGCGGCGGCCCCAATTGTCTATTCCCTCAAAAACCATTTAATATAATTTCAGAAATAACAGAATAATTTTCTATATAGTATTTTCTGACTATATTACATTGATTAAACACAAAGTGAAAAATGTGAAATCGAAAATAACAGTCACGAGCAGGATTCGAACCTGCATCTCCTGGATACCGTCCAGATGCTTTGCCAATTCAGCCATCGTGACTCTTGCTCCTGACTGCTAATTTCGATAACACATTCATACTTAACGTCTTTGGGTGACGCCTGCACCATCTGTCGGAAGTATTTTCATACATTATACCTCGAATCCTGCTCGTGACTGTTATTTTCGATTTCACATTTTTCACTTTGTGGTTAATGTATGTTGCTATGCATGTCAAATGCTAAAAATATATATAAACATATCTAAATATATTACATTGATCAATAATATCATTACTTCAATTATGATTGGTAACGCAGAGAACAGAGCACGAGATACATTACTAAACAGACAGATTCTGTTACATAAATCAGTGCCTGAAGCGAGGTAAAATATTGTATCGAATATCCGATATTATTGTTGATTCATTCAGGTATTTAAGCAGGCTTCGGCATATCTAAATAAATAACTAATAGATGAGGAGAAATATTCTAGTGTGTATAGCAAAGTCGACGTCGGTATTATATACTGTCCTAATGATCCATTTCTCTTTTTATGTAGACTAGATTATATGTACATAAAATTAAATGATGATAGGATAAACAATATGCCGTAATATGTCCGTGTGGTGATGGACTAAGAATACAAGTGTCACTACCCTATTCTTTCCCACGGGCATCGTATGAGGCGACTAAGGGAAGTAAGCAATTATCATCCATTGCATGACTGGTGGTGGTGGCACATCGTCGCGTATTGGCTGTATTTTTGTTTGGTTTGGCGTGTTATTTTTGTTTTTTTGTTTAGGCGGGAGTAAATGTTCCCCCCGTCGCTCGGGGCTACGAACAGGGTAGTATAGGGCCTTCACCCACTAAAGAAACCCGCCGTATGCCGTCTCTCCGCCTTTATTGGCGGTCCACTGGAACTACGTTACATTCCTTCGGTAGTCCACCGGCGGCTTACCCTTTCGGGCCATCGGAGCGACGCATCCGCAGACGGAGCGTCGCACCTTCGCGGGAGGCCTTGCGGGTGGCGGACGTTCCCCGGTCCATCCACCCGCAGCCCCAGCTAGGGCAGCATTAGGCGCAAATATTCACGCCTGCGCCACCTCAGTCGCTGGCGGTGGTTCGGGTCTGTGGAAGGATCAGCCTCCCTGGCCCTCTCCGCCGCTTCCTTCCGCGAGATGACCTCTTCGCAGAAGGCAGCGACCGCAGCCCAATTCCTGTCGCTGCCAAGCATCGCTCTGACGACGCTTGGCAGCGAGAGATCCCCCCTATTGCTGCGACGAGTTCACGGCGCTGCTCGGCCCAAGCCGGGCACGACTCGAGCTTGTGCTGCGCCGTGTCCTCGTCGCAGCTGCAATGGTGACAGCCCAAAGTCGCTTCCCTCCTTGCGACAATGTGCAGATATCTGCCGAAGCAACAATGCCCGACAGCACCTGCACCAGTCGGAAGGAAAGGACTCCGTGCCGTCGCCCTGCCAACTCTTCCAGCACTGGCTGGAGCGCCCCTACGGTCCGAAGACCGGCCCGGGGCGCCACCAGCTGCGCCCTCCAGTTGGCCATGGCAGCTCGGCGGGCGTCACCCTACCATCTGGCCACCACTCTGGGTGGGGGACGTCCACCCCCCTCCCGCTCTTGCAACGCCCGCCGATACACCTCAGCAAGCACCTCCGCCTCCAAGTCCCACGAAGGAGTTCCGGCCAACACGCAGGCCGCCTCCGTCGACACCGTGCGGTATCCACGTATGACCCTGGACGTGATGACTCTCTGTGGCCTCCACAGAAGAGCCCTGTTCAGTGCGTACAGGGACTCCGCCCACACGAGTGCGCCGTACAGCGCCATCGACCGGACCACCCTCGCGTAAAGGCATGAGCCGTGAAAGGGCGGACGCCGCACCGACAACTCTCGGAGACAGTTGACGGAAGTGCTCGCGAAAGCACCACCGCCCGTCCAGCACCATACTTAATCCGGGCCTGCACTCCAATTTGGACCCCGTCCACCGTGATCGAGGCGCCAGCAGGTGGCCGACGTCGGGGCCCATGGAAAAGCAAGGCATCTGACTTGTCCAGGGCCACCCTAAGCCCCAGCGCCCCGATCCTCCTGACTACCTCCGAGGTCCCTAAGGTGGCCAGGAGCGCCGCTTCCTCGAAGTTTCCGCCCCAGGCCACGACCAGCGTGTCATCCACATAGCAGATGTCCGCCAGCCCGGGGGGGAGCCGACAGCGTAGCACCCAGTCGTAACCGTTGTCCCACAGGAGCGGCCCTGGAACCGAACCCTGTGGGACACCGCACGACATGCAACGTCCCGTATGCGGCTCTCATAGAGAATGCTGCGGCCCATAAGATAGTCTGCCACTAGCCGCCTCAAGTATGCAGGCACCCGTGATACCAGAGCGCTTCCCTGATGCAGCTGAATGGCAGACTATTGAATGCGTTGGCGATATCGAGCGACACCGCCAACAGCACCACTGGCGACGACTGCCGCGGCCGCAGCCCTCAGGTACATGATTGCGCCGACCGTCGAATGACCAGTCCGAAAACCGAACTGGGCGTCCGACAAGTCAGGTCCGACGTCGCGCAGGTGCTGGACGATGCGGGCAGCGAGGATTCTCTTCAGCAACTTACCCGCCTCGTCCAGCAGCACGATGGGCCTGAAGGCCCCGACTGAATCCGGCGTTCGCCCTGGCTTTGGCAAGAGTACCAGCCTCCCCTCCTTCCAGCAGCCAGAGAACCGTCCGGACGCCAGGGCTAAGTGCGGAGCTTGTTAAGCGCCGCACGGTATGGGCGAGCCCAGGGGTCACGGTTGAGACCGTCCAGCATCTCCTTTCTCAGCTTTGGCGCGGCAGATGGCTAACTTGAACGCGGCTTGCGAGGTGCGGTACGCCTCGTACAGCTGGCCCTCCCGCTCCCCATCGCGGTTGCGCCGCCGACTGCGGGTGTAGGACCTCCGGGCACGAATGCATTCCGCCCAGAGGTCTGCTAGCTCCTGGGACCACCAGTAGAGCCCCTTCCTCGGAGGAGGACGTCGCACACGGGGCATGGCTGAGTTGCACACCTGCGTAATCGCAGCGCGAAATCGGCCAGCCTCAACGTCCACCCCCCCGGTCAGGGCTGGTGATGACAGCCACGATTGAACGATGGCTGCCTCCGCCAGTAGGTCCCTATCCAGCCTGCCCACAGCCCACCGCGGGCACGCGGGCGTTCTGCGCGCTGCGTGACTCCTACTGGGGCCCTGAAGGGACCGGGAGACCTCAATCCGGATATACCAATGATCGGACAAGGTCTCAACCTCCTCCAGGACACACCAGTTCCTCACTCGTACTGCGACGTCGGGGCTAGCGAACGAAAGGTCCACTATCAACCCGCCCCGTTGCCGCACGCACGTGTTAACGGAGTCTATTTAGCAAACAGAGGCCCGTCAACGCCGCCCACTCTACCACCGCCGCTCCACGGGGTACATTGTTACCCTAGGGATGAAAATAACTTATTTAGCCCCGAGACGGGTTTTTGTCTATAGACTATAGTTCGAGGGACTAAATAAGTCTTTATGCCGAGGTAAACACTGTGGTTTCCATTACGTATACAAGGAAAGTAAAAATAAAAACATGCAAAAATTATTGAATTTTAATTTACATCAACTGCTGAGATAATTATTTATTTAAAGTTCTTTTTTGTGAGATTTTTTCTAACTTCATTATTTTTGTATATCTATATAAAAAATATTAAGCTGTTCTAATATCACATGTCGCGTAACTTATGGCATTTTTAATTATGAACTAATAAATTATTTTAGCTTTTTAAATTTATACATATTCTGTTTTAAATTCGAAGAAGTTATAAGCAAAATAGTTCGTGTAATTTTTAATCGATGCAAAAGAGTTCGTCTATCGGTGAGTTCAATAAGATTATTCCTTCTTTGTACAATTATGTTGCATAATTTAAATTTGTAAAAGTAATTCTGTGTCATTTGTGTGAGACAGTATAAATTCTAAAAAAATTCAGTTTTTTTCATTAGTTTTCATATAACAATGGGTCGTGGCAAACCCGTGTGTGAAGAGCTTTGAAAGCGAAAAGTTTGTGGGGACGATGCTGGCAAATCAAGTTACCAAATATCTAAAGACTTGATACTTCCCAGGTCTGCAGTCTAATCTATCATTCAGCACTATAAAAAGAATAGAACGACTTCTTGTTTGAAGAAAACTGGTCGACCACGCATCACAAGTGCAGTAGAAATCAGAATCCTGAAGAAAATTATCAAAAATAATCGTCGTGCTCGAGCTGGAGAACTCACGGTGCAATGAAACGACATGATTCACAAAAACGTCTCAGTTAATACTTGCAAAAGAGTCCTAAAATGAATGGGTTACGGATTTTACACCGCTAAGGAGAAACCACTGTTGACTGCTGTACAAAAGAAAAAGAGGTTGAAGTTTGCTCGTGATCATTTAAATTGGACTTCCAATCAGTGGCGTAGTATAATTTGTAGTGACGAGTCCGAATTTAAAATGACAGTCGGCGATGAAAGGAAAAAAGTGATTCGGAACAAAAATGAGGCATTTCATACTGATTGTCTCAAACGCAAAGTGAAGTTTCCGGCGTCTCTTATGATATGGGGTGCATGTCTGCACAAGGTGTTGGTGGTATGCACTTTGTGGATGGTTCTATCAATGCTGCAAGGTATCAAAACTTTTTTGAAGAGAATTTACTGCCCTCTATTCCGTCACTTAAGCATCAAGATTCCTTCATTTTTCAACAGGATGGTGCTTCCTGCCATACTGCAAGGACAACAAAGACGTGGCTACTGGCGAAAAGCATCCATACAATCAAATGGAATTAGATCGCAATAAAGCTCTTCTTTCCACTTTAACATTTTATATATTTTTCTTTAATAAAATTGTTTTCGATTTGTGGTTACTCACTTAGAGTAACAAAATTATATACACATTCTAGTGGTAAAGCCTTATTTATCATAGCATGAATGGTAAATCGTGGAAGTACCACCCTATTACAGAAGATCAGCGTAAAATAACGCAAGGTACCCATACCGTTGTATTTCGTATGGTGAGGGAGAGCGCCGGAGGCCTAAACCTCCTCCCTATTCTTTCTTTGTTATTCTTCTTATCCTCTCTTTGCTTGTTTGCCACCCACGTACTATAAAAAAATCACATATAAATACTCTATATTTTGTGGTCATACGTGAAATGAAACAGATATAATATTTCAAATATCATTTAGTCGTTGTTTTATGAAATTAGGAACCTTAAACTTATAACGAGTACTACATCGTCGTCGAGCGTCTACCTGGGACTAATAATTAAGTAGGCACAACTTCGAGAAAGAGGTTAATCGACGAATACAGCTCGGCTGGGTAGTGTTCGGGAAGCTGAGGATGATCTTTTCGTTCGAAATTCCGCAGTGTCTGAAAATAAAGGTCTACGTCCAGTGTGTGTTACCAGTGATGACATACGGAACAGAAACGTGATCTCTGAATGTTGGCCTTGTATCAAAGCACAAAGTGGCTCAGTGTTCCACAGAGCGTTATGTTCAAACCGACAACCGCTGCGGAAAAAAGTTCGAGTGGCAACGTATTGGATGCCGCAGCGTAGGACGGCCTCCCACCAGATGACCAACGATCCGGTAAGCTGCTCGGAGCCGTTGGATGCAGTCAGCATAGGACTGGTCGTTGTGGCGCTCTCTTATGGAATCCAGCTGTGGACGTCAAACGGCTGACGGATGGATGGATAGAAACTTTTTTTTTATTGCATGTAGTGGCAGTGGAGCCACGGCCCATCATTCATCATCATTGATGGTAAATGGTAACCGTCGCTCATAGACTCAACTATACCGAGAATATTGTCAAGCCGCTGCTCACCATTTCATTTCACCTTATCTCCTGCTACAGCCAAAACGCAACGATGTGCTTCATGGCCGGTCACACGAGAGATGGTGGTACCAACCCGCTCGGGCTCGATACCAAGTGAGTACTCCCACTTGGTACCCAGCCTACCACCAGTCATGTAATGGATGATAATTGCTTACTTCCCTTAGTCGCCTCATACGACACCAATAGGAAAGAATGGGGTGGTGACACTTGTATTCTTAGTCCGTCACCACACGGACAACTGATCTTACTTTAACGACGTCATCATCGTTATCATCGTCCTAACATGAATGGGACAACTCGTACAGGTAAGTACCACCTTCTCACAGAAGATTAGTATGAAACAACGGTAGGTTGTATCATGTTTCATGTGGTGAGAGTGACAGAGGCCTAATTCTGTCCTTATCCTCTCTATATTAGACTTCATGTAAGCCTCCTATCCTTTTACTCGGAGCTATCGATGCACGAGTTGCGTAACATCTATGGTGTCGCTAGCATCTTTAAGCTACGGTAACCGCTTACCATCAGATCGGCTATAATGTTTGTTTGCTACCCAGTTAGTATTAAACATAGTATCACGCCTGTATCACCAAAGGGGTAGGCAGAGGTGTATTACACACCCACCATTCCCCAGCTATGTTTAAGTCCCACGTAATAGGTGGCGAGCCTATTGACGTCTACCGGGCAAATTTCCAAACTCCGGGCTGCTACTGAGAATTTTTCCTTTTTTTTATATACGAAAAATCGCAATAACACTGCCCGACCCGGGGATCGAACTCGAGACCTCATGATCAGCAATCGTTTAACTACCGCTGCACCACAGAGGCAGTTAAAAAAGTATTAAAATATACTGGTTATCTTTGTAGTTATTTTGTAATTAGCGAATAGGTTCCACATTGGTAATATAACTTACATAGGTACACGGTTTTCGTGTTGAAGCTCCTCTGAAATATCGGGTCAGTAAAATTTTATAACGTCATTAACTGGAGGCCAATATTGCCGCAACCACGATGTTATGTTAAAACAGTATCGGGAACGACTGAATAAAAATGAAATTTCAGTTGGGTAAGATAAATGCAGATTAGATATTTTGATTACATTTAGTTTATAATAATATTATTTATTGTAGGACGCCTTTTGACAATTAATTGTGACCCTCAGTATAAATGTAATATATGTACAATGCAGGATTTGGAGTATGGCCATTTTACTTAATAAACTACACTATCCTTCCCAATTAGCAGGCATATAAACTTGTACCTCGATTATCAATTATTGTCGATAATTGATCAAGTCATAATATACCTATATTAGATATATTTTTTTATTTTGATATAATACGAGTCATCATCATTATCCCTAGGGTCTTTCAGGATCTCTAGTATCTGGCTATAAAGGCAACTTCAAATTAGAGCGTGGATGCAGCGCTGCAGGCAGCGCTTTCTTATATTTAAAAAACAGTGCAATATCAGCAATACAGCAGCTACGCAATTTGGAGTCTCTCTGCAGTTATATTGTGCGTTAACTAATCTTCAAATACCATGGATTTTTAATGGTACACGTAGCAGGATATTGAAACATGAACAAGAGATTTTCAAGTTATTTATTCAATGTGTGCACAATTAACAAGTAGCTCAGAATTATTTATACAACTTACATTTATTTTTTCGATATTTGGGTTAAAATTCGTTTATAGGTTATATTTCGTACAATTTTGTATTTTTTTTTATTAACACTATTAGTGGCGCATGAAACTGGCTGTTGATACAGGTAATTTTGTAGAATTGAAAATAACATCCACGTTACATACGTGTAACTATAAAATTAATTAATTTTATACTTTTTACCATATGAAATTTTATATGTTTAGGCTATAAATTAGGTTATCATAAATTGCTTTTACAATAAATATACCACGAAGACATATTTAATAAAGTATGCTAACATCAAGTCCACATAATGTTTAGGATCATTTTATTCATAAAATTTTACATAATATGTTCATGTTCATATCACGTAAAAAAATTAATCGATACACACAAGTGATACAAGTCGAGATATTAATATTATTTTAATGGAAAAATTAAATAGCTTGTCATAAATTGACTTATTGCATATTATTTACGTTCAGCAAATAATTATCCAAGTCTCTCTCCTGTATCCTTGAAGGGATAAGCAGAGGTGTTGTTATTACTCACGGTACGCCGACTATGTTCAAGTCCCATGTAATAGGGGGTGAGCCTATTGACATCTACTGAGAACTTTTTCAAAACTCGGCCTGCTACTGAGAGTTTTCTTTTACGTAAAAGTCCAATAACACTGCCCGACCCGGGGATCGAACTTGAGGCCTCGTGATCAGCAGTCGCTCACACTATCTCAACACCACCGAGGCAGTATCATAACATGCAGGTAAAGTAATTTTATTATAATATAGTAAATAATTATATGCAGGTATCTAATTAGCTACGCTCATACTTGTTATATTTAAATAAATGGTATAGGTATTTTATGTATACCACTTTAAAAAGAATTAGTTTTGACAGGTTTAAGTTGGTGTTTATTTTTCCTAAAACGAGCAAAGATTAAATGCTGACAGATTATCGAATATTTCTATATTCAATCCTTTTTCTATAATTTGGAACAATAAACATTATCATACAGTTATTTCTCTCTCACTGAAGAAAAATATTGGCTGTATTAATAAAAGCTTAGTTTTATAATAAATACATGGCTAAAAGGCAGCAATTATTGTGTTTTTTGAAGCAAATAATAAAGAAATATAATATATCATTAAAATATTACAATTTGTCGCTAATGGTTACGCCTATAAAAATATAATAACATATTTTAATAATAATATTTTCAATCAGATAGAATACTGTTTTCTAGAACAGTATATTTTAGTACACATATCTATATCTAATTATATACATAAGATAAAAATGCTAATCAGACAATATTTACAGAACTGATGTTTTTTTTTTACATACACTGATCAATACTAACTTATCTACTGTAACCTGGAAGCACACAGAAATATGATAGATACAATTTATTACAATCGTATAACAAATATTATAGTATGATACAAATACATACTTACTTTAAAACATTTTCATAATGAGATGAACTACTTACTTCAGGCTATTTAACATTAATATATTTTGATTTACGCTCCTAGAAATTATAAAAATAACTCAATAGATTAACACAACAGTACCTATATCAGAACCACAATCACCATACCGCTCACAGATAAAGCCTTTTTTGTTACAGTATGAATGGTTCAGTTCGATCGGGGAAGTACCACCCTCTCACAAAAGATCAGAGTGAAACAGTAGGTGCCCTTCGTATGGTGAGTCTCGCCAGAGGCCAGAACCACCTCCTTATCGTCTCCTTATTATCCTTCCTTTACAACCCCCTCCCTTTTCCCCCATGCCGCTGGTGTTACCGCTTACTATCAGGTAGGCCGTATACTGGTTTGTCACCCGACTAGTATAATAAAAAAATTACAGCACTATGAAAAAATCCTCCTGCACCATGAATCGGGGAATTAAATTATATAATGCTTTATTGTAGCTTAATTAACGCTAAATATTTGATAAGACAAGTAATAATGATAATTATACTTATAGTAATTTTAATTATGAAATAAATATCGTCAAACAGGCTTAGTAGTTACTATATAATACTTTATTTTTTACTGTCATTTTAATACAAGAATATCATGTAATTATAATATATGGTTTATATTGTCATTTTTATAGATTTGCATAAGAAATAGAAATTATACAAGTACAATTACACCACAGTACTTTAAACAGCCCAATTTTCCTTCTGCAGTGAAAGTAAAAATGTGATATAATTTGGCTGCTATTATTGTTACCAATTAATACAATTGAACACTGATATAGAACATTATTACGGTATATCAAATATTTTTAAGCCAAAAATATAGCAATTTCCCTAATGAAATTGTATGAAGAACCTAATACTAAATAATTCATAAACAAAAACTCATCTCCGGAATTTGTGGTTTACGGTACCACCGAAAGAGCGCCCTAATTAACGAATAACCAATTATAATTTATTGGAAACATTTTACATTTACACATTCATTATTTTTGTTAGGACCATTAATGGTGGATAAATTCAATATATTATGTATGTATTAGTAATGCATGTTTATAAAATCTACCGCGATACAGATTATACATTATTATTCCATAGAGCAGGGCACTTTAAAAAAAATATTTTTTACAATGACAATAAACTTGAACACACTAAACTATTTATTATGATGAATAAAATGTTAATTTACATTTGAGATATAAGTTAAGTAGTATGTAATCAAAACATAAGTAAGCGTAACCGCTATATTAATAAATCTCGCTAATCCTTAATAAGAAATTCAATCCATTGTCTCTGGTTAGCCCTACAGGAAACAGGTGTGTGTAAACGTATGTAATACTTATGTGTACAGCAGTTCTTTGCGTGTATATATCTAAAAAAACAAGATATTTGGGACCTTATATTACAAAATACTCTTTGAATTTAGGCTATGTATATTAAATAAACAAAAGTTTTTTAATGGCTATATATAATACTTTTGATGTCGAATGGTTATTTAACGAGCGAACACACATTTCGCTATCACCACTCGCATCAAAGTGGGTACATTAAAATGAAATTAGCGCTCGTTGAAAGAAATAATCTTGGTGACACCTAATGTAAATAGTAACGATTATACTGTCCGTAAAATTTCCTTTTTCGTAGCGTAATAATTTATTGTCACCCAATGAAGCTTGTTGCTACCGTCTGGTCCGCTCATTAAGATTATTCTGGATATGTATTGTTTCTAATCAACACTATACACATATAATACAGTAGTAGTTAAGGAGTTTGTTCACGTGATTGGTGTGCACGACCCATCAACGCACTTTAGTCCAGGCTCACAAGTCCCACTAAAACCACCGCAGTCTTCGCCAAGCGTTCGCGCGCACACTTTACAGCATCTGAAAGAAGAGATGGCATGTATTATTGTAATAAGTTTTTAATGAAGCGCTTCCCAGCGAAAATAAACGATTCTGGGTTGTGATAAAATGGTGTAATGAGAGATTTTCCAGACAATACTTTAGATTTTTATTTTTAATTAAAATATGTTTAACATTAAAATACTGAGAAAACGTTGATTATAACAAATACTAACTAAGAACTGTCCGTGTGGTGACGGACTAAGAACACAAGTGTCACCATCCCATTATTTTCCACGGGTGTCGTATGGGGCGACTAAGGGAAGTAAGCAATTATCATCCATTGCATGACTGGTGGTAGGACTGGGTACCAAGTGGGAGTACTCACTTGGTATCGGACCCGAGCGGATTGGTACCACCATCTCCCGTGTAACCGGCCATGAAGCACATCGTTGCGTTTTGGCTGTAGCAGGAGATTATTCTTTCATTTCATATCGGTGAAATGAAATGGTGAGCAGCGGCTTGACAATACTCTCGGTATTGTTGAGTCCATGAGCGACGGTTACCATTTATCATCAGATGGGCCGTGGCTCATCTGCCACTACAGGCAATAAAAAAAAAGATTATTATTTCAGTGAAACAGTACTTTAAATCTAGATTAAAAACTAAATTTGAGACACAAACGTTGAAAACGCAAATGAAATTATACCAGTTTTACACAAGTTTCCTCTTCGAGATAAAAAATAAGCATAATATATTATATAGTTACAAGTAACTCTAGGTTAAGACCACTAGGGATTCCAGTTAAGTACTTTTTTTGTTATTACATTTTATAATATCGCCAAGTAACCGGAGCAGGATGAAAATGTATTAAATTTATTTGTGGTATAGTTTTCCCCTAGGGTAAGCTAACCTACCACTGAAGGAATGTAATATGGTTCCGGTGGCCCGCCAAGAAAGGCAGAGATACGGCACACGGCGGGTTTCTTTAGTGGGTGAGAGCCCCACACTACCCTGTTCGTTGCCCCGAGCGACGGGGTGTGCGGTTAGGAACATTTTTTCCCGCCTAAACAAAAAAAAAGGGGTAAGCTAACCTGATATTAAGAAATTAAAAAATAATAGATAATATATTTAATAAGAGAGTGATATATGTATGTACTTAATGTATTTGACATTTATAAATTAGCAGCCATTTCATATTTATAATTATTAGCAACTGTACGTGAGATAATTATATTTTCTTAAAAACATACAGACGCGAAATGCCTCAAATATCGACATCATCAATATATAGGCACTCGTGGTTAAACAGATAGATAGACAAATTTATATCAGTTTAGCCTCATTGGATATATAGTAAATGACCAGCAGGCCTTTTTTTTAATTTTTTTATTTTAGTTGGGCAAAAATGTCCTACTGCCCGGGGAGACAACGGAGTAGTGTGGGGCTCCCACCCACTAAAAACCCACCGTGCGCCTCCACCCGCCCTTACTACGGCGGATCACGGGTACCGCGTCGTTTCGACCGCGATCTTCAAGCGGCAGCCCCTTCGGGCACTCTTTCTTGAGCGACGCCTTGCGTACTTGGGCGTCGCACCTTTGCGGTACTTTCATGCAGGCTTCCGCGGACGGCAGAGTGCTCCCCGACCCCACCGTACGCAGCCTCGGCTAGGGCGGCATCAGGCGCAGGCCGCCCCGCGCGCCGGCGGCGAATCGGTCGGTCGGTCGTGAAGGAGGATTCCTCCCGGGCCCTCTCCGCCACCACCTTCCGGAGATGACAGCCTCACAGAAGGCGGCAACCGCGGTCCAGGCCCTGTCACTGCCAACCATTGCTCGCGCAACGGCCGGCAGCGACAGGTCCACACCTATGACTGCAACGAGTTCCCGGCATTGCACATCCCAGGCCAGGCACGACTCGAGCGTGTACCGCGCCAGGTCCTCGCCGCAGCCGCAGTGGTGACAGCCTGGGGTCGTCTCCCTCCTAGCGAACATGTGCAGGTATTTGCCGAAGCAACCATGCCCCGACAAAACCTGCACCAACCGGAAGGTGAGGACCCCGTGCTGCCACCCTGCCCATTCTTCCAAGATCAGCTGGAGCGCCCCCACGGTCCAGAGAACAGCCCGGGGCGTCTCCAGCCGAGACTTCCAATTTAGGACGGTGGCGCGGCGGGCATCTTCCCGCCACGATGATATTGCGCTCGGCGAGGGGCGGCTGCCCCCCGCCCGCGTCGTCGACGCCCGCCGATAGACGTCGGCGAGCACCTCCGCCTACAGATCCCACGGGGGGGTTCCGGCCAACGCGCAGGCTGCATCGGTCGAGACCGTGCGGTACCCGCGTATTACCCTGACCGCTACGACCCTCTGTGGACGCCACAGAAGAACCCTATTGCGAGCGGCCAGGGACTCCGCCCACATGGGCGCGCCGTACAGTACCATCGACCGTACTAACCCCGCGTAGAGTCGTCGGCACGCAAGACTCGGTCCGCCCAAATTCGGCATCAGTCGCCTGAGGGCGGACGCCGTGCCGACGAGCTTTGGCGCAAGACGGCGAAAGTGCTCGTCAAAGTGCCACCGTCCATCCAATACCAGGCTCAGATATTTGATGTGCGCCTGGATTGAGAAGCCCACACCGTTGACCGTTATCGAGGCGCTGGCGGGCGGGCCCCGTCGGCGCCCATGGAAGAGTAGGGCATCCGACTTTTCAAGGGCCACCCTAAGCCCCAGCGCCTCGAACCGCTTGACCACCTCCGCGGAACCTGAGGTGGCCAGCGTTGCCGCCTCCTCGAGGGTCCAGCCCCGGGCTGTGACGAGCGTATCGTCTGCGTAGCAAATTACGCCCAGCCCGGGGGGGAGCCGGCCACGGAGGACCCAGTCGTAGCCAATGTCCCACAGGAGCGGCCCGAGAAGCGAACCCTGCGGGACGCCGCATGACATAGCCCTGCTTACAACGTCCCCTTCCCGGTCCACGAAGAGGACGCTGCCGTGGTCGAGGTAGACTGCCACCAGCCGCCTTAGGTAGAGGGGCACTCCATGGTACCGGAGTGCCTCCTTGATGCAGCCGAATGGCAGACTATTGAAGGCGTTGGCGATGTCGAGCGAAACCGCCAACAGCACATCCCTCGAGGTGAGGCCTCCGCAGCCGCGGCCTTCAGGCGCAGAATGGCGTCGACTGTAGACCGACCCGCCCGAAATCCAAACTGGGCGTCAGACAGGTCGGGGCTGACCGCTCCTAGGTGCCGGACGATGCGGGCAGCGACTACCCGCTCGAGGAGTTTGCCCACCTCGTCCAGCAACACGATGGGCCTGAAGGCCGAGACTGTATTCGGAGACCGTCCCGGCTTCGGCAGGAGCACGATCTTCCCCTCCTTCCAGCAGTCAGGGAACCGTCCGGACACCAGACAAGCGCCGAACAGTTCCCCGAGGCGGAACTCAAGGTGGTCGAGGACCAGGGCCAGCACTCGGGCGGGAAACCCGTCCGGCCCGGGGGCGGTGCCTGTCCGCATACGCGCTGCTGTCACCCCCATTTCCGTTGTCGTCACGGGCGGTACCTCCCCATCGTCGGCCTCCCGGTCATCATCTGGCGGAGCCATGACCTGGGGCGTGTGCACCGCCCGTGAAGGGAAAAGTCCCTCGACCACCTCAGATAGGAAGCTCGGCTGGAGGGTCTCCGTAAGGGGGGGGGGGCCTGGGCGCGGAGCTTGTTAAGCGCCGCGCGGTATGGGCGTCCCCAGGGGTCACGCTCGAGACCCTCCAGCATCTCCTGCCTTATCACATCTTTGGCGCGACAGATGGCCAGCTTTAACGCGGCGCGCGCACTGCTGTACGCCGCATACAGCCCGCCCTCCCGCTCTTCGTCGCGGATTCGGCGACGTCGGCTGCGGGTGTAGGACCTCCTGAAGGGTCCGGGAGACCTTTATCTGAATGTATCTGTGGTCAGACAGGGTCTCGACCTCCTCCAGGACTCGCCAGCTCCTTACGCGTGCGGCGACACCGGAGCTAGTGAACGAAAGGTCCACTATCGACCCGCCCCAGGGTCGCACGCACGTTTGGGCGGACCCTCGGTTGAGTAACACGAGGTCCACTGCTGCCGCCCACTCTTGGACCGCCGCACCTCGGGGGTCCGTCCTGGGGGACCCATTGGCGGGGCGATTGCCCGCCGCGCACGCGGGTCTGTGTGGGGTGGCAGAATAGGCAGCCGCCTGGTGCCCTGCCTGACCGCCGCGGAAACAAAGCCCGCTGCAGTTGAAGCAGTTTGTGCACAGCGGCCGGGTGTGACCGACTGCCATGCACTTGTAGCACATGGCAGGCCGGGGCTCCAGCGCGATTACCCGCGCGGCGCTCCAGCCCACCAGAAGTCTACCGGCGGCGCCCAAATCCTTGGCCACCGCGACAGGGCACGAGACCCAGACGGCACCCACACCACCTGGACCTGGGCGAATGGTGCCCACCCGGACGGCACTGCTGGGAGACCCGGTTTTCGAGACGATTGCCTCCCGGATCTCTTCCACCGTCACGGAATCGTCCAGCCCGGAAATGCGCAGTTCGGCGCACTTCACGGGTCTGGCGACCCGGACACCACTCTCCTCTGAGAACAGGCCCAGCAGCCTCGCGGCCATTGCGTCGGCCGTCTTGGCGCCCTCTGGCCCCAGGTACTCGAAAATCCGAGCACCTGTCCAGGCTTGGCGGGAGCGAGCGGAAACGTCCCCGAGATCGGACACGTTTATCTCCCGCCGGGCACGCTTCAAGACGGCCTCGTAGGTCAGGCCCTTTTCTTTTCCCTCAGGCAGCACGGTGATCACCACCGCAGATGCCTTCGGGACCTTCAATTTCCGCGACTTCCTCTTCCGCGGCTTCCGGGCTTCCCCTCTCTGGTTAGTTGGCGCCGCTTTGCGCTCCGAGGCAGCGCCGCGACCCCTGGCCCGGGATCGCCGGGGCCCAACCACCTGCCAGTCCCCGTCTGAGGACGTAGCAGTGGCAGGGGTGGGGGCAGGAGCCCGGGGTGCGACCGCCGCAGCCCGCGAGGGTGCGACTATTCGTCGCGGCGCAGCAGAATGCGGAGGCACAGCGGCGCTTGGCAGAGGCGGGAACTCCTCTCGGGGTTGACCCTGACCTACAAGCCTACCATGAACTCTTAGCTAGCGATTCAATTTCGACGCAATTCAAAATAGTGTGTTGTTATATTTCGTACCATGATGTCTAATTGAGCGATCTTGTTTAGTTTGTCAAGTAAGTTCATGGCACGAATTTCAATACAAAGATGTCATGATTGCGATTCAGATTATTATGTGCTGATTCGGCAAAAAACAAAAAAGATCGCGTCTTTGACATGTCATGGTATGAAATTGCAATTCAATTCAGTTTGGGTCCTAAACTGGATCGCAATATGAGTTCGTGGTAAGCCTGCTGATCTCTCTTAACAACCTTTCTGATATTCGTTTGACGAGCTCTACTACTCCCAACTGCACCATTCATACACGCCATATAGATCTATATTTTTAGTCATTCTTATTTCATCCATCCTCTCTACATGCCCAAATCATTTTAACATTCCTTGTTCAATATCAGTCAGTTAGGAAGATATAGTGCCTAGCGGTAAAACCAAGGACTGCAAAGACAGAGGTATCCAGTTCAATCCTGAGTCCAAAGTTCAGACCTCGTACGGTACACTCCTCTGACAATTTGAGCTTTTTCGAAAATATGTGGGTATTTGTTTACAATTTATCACTGCTCGGTGAAGGAAAACATGGTGAGGAAACCTGCATGCCTGAGACACTTTCTTGACGGCTTGTGAAGTCTGCCAACCCGCATTGGGCTAGCGTAGTAGACTATAGCCTAATCCCTCGCACCATGAGAGGAAACTTCTGCTCAATAGTGGGACAGTAAAAGGGTTGAAAAGAGTACCTTACTTTGCACCACATCGATCTCTCACTACACTGTTTCTTACTCTATTTTTCAAAGATAAATTAAATATACTTCTTAAAGTTCTCATCTCCCAAGAATGTATTATATTTTCATTATTTTCCTGCCACACCCAACTTTTGCTTCCGTATATTAAAATTGGCACTATCACCCCATTGTGCACGGCCAGTCGAGCCTTTTTAGAGGCTTTTCTACTACTTGTAAAGGAGCGTAGTGCCCCATTCACCTGGTTACCTGCATTTAGTCTTCTTTCAATATCCTTTTTATACTTCAATATCTCGTAAACGTAAAACGTTCCCAACCACAATTTTCCCTAATAATATGAATTTTAATAGTTTAGCTCGTGTATTTATTTACTGACTAAAATCATTTTTATATCAAACTAGCCTTTGCCAGCGGCTTCGCCGCAGCCAAAAGCTACTTTTTCGGTTATATCTCAGGTTCCCGATATAGTAACGGGATAAAATGTCTACCAGTTTTTAAGTCTAATCAAGGCCTTTCAAATAAAAAAGTTGCATCAAAATCCGTTCAGTAATTTTTGTGTGATGCGCGAACAAACAAACAGACAAACACAAAAAATTGTTTTGTGTTTAGACACGCATATATAGCCTATTACAGTCATTTTTTCTCAAATATCTTAAATGTACAGACACAGCTCTGTTACAGCTTTATAATAGTATATAGATAAAATTAAACGTAGTATACCATATACCCGGCCCGCCCCCTTATTTTTATGTGGAAGACAAATATACTTGGCGAAACATGGGTGTGTAAAATACACCTCTGCCTACCCCTTCAGGGATACAGGCGTTTTTAGCGGACATAAAGGAGCCTCAATATTGAAACCCAAGATTCTTCTTAAAACATTTAATTTGAATATTAATGAAAAATACAGCTTGATGAGTATCGTGCGTTGGTTCGAGAGAGAAAAAGTGAACATTATGCGGGGTAAAACTAATTAATAATAATAAAACGCCTGCAACATTACGGAGGCAATCTGTGCTGTCTTGTTGTTCTTGTACCTTTTTACTAGGCTCTATTAGCCTAACTATACTCCCCCCCGTTGAAAGATCCACCTTTCAACACAGCAGCTCCTCATCGGTTGGTAGCGGGCACAATTTTGTCAGGGTGCGTCTTATTTCTCCTCTTGTCGTTTTGATTTCCACAACTCTACATATTTGATCCGGTCCGGGAAATAACTGCGTGACACGTCCCAAACGCCAGTTTAGAGCTGGTGTGTTATCCTTCTGAATTAGAACAAGATCACCCACGTTCAATTTCGCATGGTTAACGCGCCATTTTATCCTCTGTTGTAGCTCCGATATGTATTCTCGTTGCCACCGCTGCCAGAAGTCTTGATGAAATTTTTCGATGCGAGCATAACGGTGTAAATTGCTTTCGTTGCAATTTTCCTAAGGCAGAGAGGGCACCGCCGTCAAAGGCCTCCCGATGATAAAATGCCCGGGGGTAAGGGACAGCAAGTCATTGGGTGAAGGTGATAAGGGATATAGGGATCGACTATTAAGTATCGCCTCCACTTGTGAAAATAAAGTAGAAATTTCCTCGTAAGTTAAATGATAATTACCCATAACACGCTTAATAAAATATTTGGCACTCTTGATCCCGGATTCAGAAATACCATTGAAGTGAGGGGCGTAGCTTGGCGAACAATTAAATTTTATATTTTCCTGATTAGTGAAGTTCGATAAATGGTCTTTATGTTGATTTAAAAAATTACTTAATTCTTTAGCAGCACCAACGAAATTACGGCCATTATCACAGAATATTTCCACTGGCTTACCTCTGCGGGAAACAAATCGACGCAAGGTCATAATAAATGCGTCTTTGGTGAGGTCGCCCACACACTCCAGATGTACGCATTTATATCGCAGGCAAACAAATAAGCAGAGATAACATTTTATTAATTTGCTACCGCGACCTTTTCGATTTAAAATGAGAAACGGCCCAGCAAAGTCCAGACCTACAGAAAGAAATGGAAAACCTGGAGTTATTCGTTGCGATGGTAATTCGCCCATTTTTGGACATATGGTCTTACCACGCATTCGCCTACAGCACACACAATTGTTGACAGTTCGCCTTGCGAGATATCTTCCATTCACAGGCCATACTACTTCCCGAACTACTGCTAACAACAATTGAGGGCCGGCGTGCAGTTGCCGTAAGTGCTCTCTTTCAAGGTATAGTTTAGTTAAGTGACGACCCGCGTGCAATAAAATGGGATGTTTTTTATTGTAATTATAGTCCGATTGATTAATTCGCCCACCCACTCTAATTACATTATTTTTGTCCATAAAGGGTGATAAAGATAAGATTTTAGATTTAGGACTAATTTCCCTATTTTTTAGCAATAATTCATATTCAATTGGAAATGACTGAGTTTGAGCAAGAGCACAAAGATTATAAAATGACTCAGATAATTCATCTGTAGTTAAACTACTTGAGCGCTTATACTTTGGATTTTTTAAATTAAAAATAAATCTTTTTACATACGCAAACGCTCTTTGAAGCCTATTCAACTTAGAATAATCTTTAAAATTTATTATTGGTTCAATAGTTGATGCTACATGTGATTTAATTTCTGGCAGATTATTAGGAACCTTCCTTATAACATTTTGAAACGGGCCATTCAATTTCGTTTTTTGATAAATATTCGGGACCTGACCACCATAAATTCAAAGAAACCAGCTGATTGGCGTCCACCCCCCTAGAAATTAAATCAGCCGGATTTAAAGATGTGGGGACGTACCTCCAAGCTGATTGGTCGGTGGTTTCATGAATTTCACGGACGCGATTAGCTACAAATGCCTTTAGATTCCGAATATCATTGGTTATCCAAGCAAGTACTACATTAGAATCGCACCAGTGCACCAGACAATCTGGTCTAACCCTTAGTGATTCTGTGACTGACTGACAAAGCCTAGCTGCTAAAAGAGCAGCACTTAACTCTAATCGTGGCACCGTAGATACCTGTAAGGGCGCTACTATCGACTTCGCGCATAACAATCTGACAGTGTGACGTCACCGTTATCATTTGTCCATCTCATGTAAATGCAAGCACCATAACCTAAGAGTGAAGCATCACTGAAAGAGTGCATCTCTATGTATTTTGGAGAGTCACATAAAACCGATCTATTAATCTTTAAATTTAAAATATGCGGCAAATTTTGCTGAGATTTAACCCACCTGTTCTTTATTTCTGAGGGAACGGTTTGATCCCAATCAACCTTTTGTTCCCATAGCCTTTGTAGCATCATTTTTGACTGAATTATACAAGGACTTAACAAACCTAATGGATCAAAAATCCTAAATGTATTTGACATAATTGTTCTTTTTGTAATATTATTATCATTTGGTAAAATATCTTTCACTTGAAAATGCATAAAATCGTCTGATGGATCCCAACCTATACCTAGTGTGCTTGACGCTTCACTTATAGTTAAGTTTTCCTTTGTGTAGATATCTGAATTTTGAAATAAAGCAGGTAAATTTGTTTTAAACTTTCTTAAATTGAAACAACCCGACTTTAAAGCCTTTATGACGGACCTTTGGATGTAACGCAATTAATTTTCATTATTTGAGCCAGTAATTAAATCATCACAGTAGAAATCATGTTTTATGATGTTTTTGATCAAATCGTCACTCTGCTCCTCTCCTAACTGGCTCAGACATTTTGTACTTAAGTAGCTAGCACTGGCAGTTCCATAGGTGAGAGTATTTAGCTGCAGAGTTTTGATTGGATGGGACTCATCTTCCCTCCATAAAATCAACTGAAGATTACGATCATTTGGATGTACTTGCACCTGCCGGTACATTTTTTCAATATCGCCTGCTAAAAGGCATCGATATTTTCTGGCTCTAATTAAAATGGAAAAAAGAGAGTCCTGCACATTAGGACCTACCATAAGAATCTGATTTAATGATATGCCTGACGTGGTGGAAGCTGAACCGTGAAACACAACTCTGAGTGAGGTTGACTCGCTATTTTGTTTAAAAACAGCATGATGGCATAAATAATAACTTAGATTTGGTTTAGCAATAGGTGACTCGGACAGATGTCCCAAGTCTGCATACTCCTTTATGAATTTTGTATACTCTAACTTTAAAGCTTTATTTCGTCTAAATTTTCTTTCTAAATTTAGGAAACGCCGTTTGGCCATATTATAAGAGTCACCTAGGCAGTCTGGTGATCAATTAAGGGCAGTCGTACACTGAATCTGCCAGTAGTTAATCTAAACATATTGGCATAAAAATGTTTTTCGCATAACCTTTCTTGTTTACTTAACAATTTTGTCTGAGGAACTTCTTCTAATTCCCAAAACTTTGTGAGAAGCTTATCAATAGAATTTTGTGCAACAGAGACATGATTGCATTGCACACGTTTTGTAGTGTTTTTTGTGTACACAAAGCTTGTAGGACCAGTGACTAATCAGCCTAATTTAGAGCTTATTAATTTAGGCCCACTGGGGGCTAGAGATATTTGTTTTGTATTTACAATATCCCAAAAGATATCGGCACCTATTATCATGTCGATTGGGCTTGGTTCATAGAAATTAGGATCAGCCGATAGCAGATTTTTAGGTATGTTTAATTTATTATTATTGACTTGATACCTGGGTATATAACCGGTTAATTCTTTTAGCACTAGACATTGCATTTTGACGCTGAACTTGTTATCATGTGAATTCAATTGGATAACACAAGATTCAATTACATTATTTGTGCAATTATTTCCAATGCCGATGACCTTTAGAGTGTCAATGTGATTGGATTTTAGGTCTAGCAATTCCTTCAAAGAATGCGTTATGAACGATGATCTGCTTCCGCAATCTAACAAGGCGCGGACTATATAATTTTGGCTACTCTCCAGATTAGAAACATTTATCAGTGCTGTTGATAAAAGTACTTGATTGCAACTATTATTAATAGAATTCACAACTGAAGCCGATTTTGACATAACTAAATTATTTTCTAAGTCTGATGAATGAAGTAAAGTGTTGTGCCTCCTTTTACATTCCCGACACGGTCCCATACGACTTTCATTGACAGGATGCCCTTGCTTGAGACAATTGGGGCATAACTTATATTTTGCTACATCGGCTAACTTATCGCTTATGTTTTTAACCTTGAATATGGAACAATCATATATTGTATGATTGTCATTACAAATAATGCACAAGTAACCCTTTGAATTGTATTGACTAGTACTTGCAAATGATTTAGTATGAGAATCTTTAAATTACCTATTATTATTTTGATTAGTACCCTGCTTATTGCTGAATTTATTTGGGGAAAAATGTGCCCGTGAAGTAGATATACTAGATTTAAATTGCTAATTATTTTTACTACGATTAAGTGCCTCGATGACATCAGCGCGATTCGTGAGAAATTTATAAAATTGATCTAAAGTTGGCATACCTATCAATGTATTGCGGTATTCTTCCCACTTGGCTAGCGTAATACTGTCCAGTTTGGACGACAATATATATATAATGATCACGTCCCAGTGATCTGTAGGCTGTCCTAGGCTGGACAGGGCACGTAAGTTTTTAGTAACATCAACTAAAAATCTCAGTGAGCTTTCAGTTTCCCAGATGAGAGGCTGGCTATTAAATAGAGAATTAAGGTGATGATTTATAAGTAAACGCTTATTATTGTATCTCTCACCGAAAAGCCTCCAAGCCTCCGTATAATTAGCTGAAGAAACTTCTAGATTTGAAATGAGGCGAGCAGTTTCGCCTTCTAAATATGAAATGAGATAATGGAATTTGTGTATTGGTTTTATATGATCATTATTATATATTAAGCTTTCAAAAGTATCCCGAAATTGAAGCCCGTGAAAATATGATCCGTTAAATTTTGCTATTTGAATTTGTGGCAACTTAAACCCGTGGTCATGACGATCATGTAAGCACTGAGCATCAACAGCGATTGATTCTCGCCTCTGGTCGCTTTCAATCTTACTAAAATTTTCAATTAGAGTTTTAGCTGTCGCGATATTATAAATTATGCCATGCTCAATCCTTTCCCGCTCATCAATCTCTAACTCCAAATTATTCGAGTCTAACAGCTCAATATCATTTTGTAAATCATCGAATTTTACTGATTAACCCTCAAATTTAGTAAGCTTAGGGCTTAATTCAACTGCTTTAATTTTAGATAACTCCAACTTAACACTTATTTTTGACAAATAATTTTTTGAACTTCTTTTTGTTTTTAAATCCTTTAATTTGCCTTTAGAACCGCCAGCAAGTGGCTCAACAATTGGATCAGGCATTATAAGTGTTAGTAAGTAAAAGTAAACGTAAACTACGTAAATAAGTATTAAAATAAAATAGCTCACGTCCCTCAGTTCGCTAGGTATCCGCGCTAATAAGAAACCAGTTCCGCGGCACAGCTGATGTGCGCGAACAGAAACCGGTTCCGCGGCACAGCTGATGTGCGCGAACAAGGCCGCGCGCGGCGAGCGCTCTCTACCAGCCGTACACGCCTGGAATTATCGGCAAATCCTAGTCAATACCGTGTTATTGTATGACGACGTAGGCGGAGATTTAAATAATCAGTCTACTAAATTTTAAGTTAAAAAATAATGAAACTGTTTTAATAGTTCTACGGAATTATCAAGTTGAAAATTAATTTAACTCTAATATATTATAGTGTTACCAATATTATAATTATGAATGCTATTTAACTTGAGTACCTATAGAAAATGCACTAGATAATTAACGAATTTACTGTACTTTAGATTTAGAACAAAGAAAAAAAAATATTAAGCAATGTAGGTACTTTAAATGTGGGCACTGTCATTCACTTGGCGTTTAATTAAAGCAGCATAACCGCAAGTAATTAATTTATAGTAACGAAGAGAAATCATAAGTGGAAATTATACTTTAGTCTGAATTTGATGATATTTAGGGAGGTCAAAGGAAGGACACTTATCTTTGTAGGTGGGACCCCGACGCACGGTGCAAGCTCCGGATGCTTCGCTGGCCGAACTGGTGACGACGTCCCGTTGATAGGAGTACCTTTAGATGCTTCCTTGTCCGTCCAATATTCCGTCAACCCTTTTGTTCGCACTTCTTACGCGGAGTCGATGCCGGAACACAGATTATGATTTCTTGCTATTTCGAAGTTCCCCTCATGGGCCACAAAATTATGTTTTAGTAGACATAAAGGAGCCTCAATATTGAAACCCAAGATTCTTCTTAAAACATTTAATTTGAATATTAATGAAAAATACAGCTTGATGAGTATCGTGCATTGGTTCGAGAGAGAAAAAGTGAACATTATGCGGGGTAGAACTAATTAATAATAATAAAACGCCTGCAACATTACGGAGGCAATCTGTGCTGTCTTGTTGTTCTTGTACCTTTTTACTAGGCTCTTCTAGCCTAAACAAGGCGTGCGAATATTAAACGTAATAAATTAAAATAATATCTACATATTAATAATGTTGTCCCACAAAGGAGATTTCAAAGTGATAATGATGTATCCACGAATGTTTGAATTTCAGCCACTTCGGCCTACCTCAACAAAGACTATTTAACTGTCCAAGGTTTGTGCAGGGTATGATTTAGTGCACAACGTGGGTATAAAAACACGAGTGCATTCTCTATAAACTCATCATCATCAGGTTGATTTCAAAATATGTTGCAGTTGGCTTCCGATCTTTTGGGGTTTAGCTCTACCAGTATAGTATTAGTTTGTCGAAAACTCAGAGGTGTGTGCCATGACTTTGAACTGGGCATCGAATTCTTTACCATTGTCTTTGCAGTCCTTAGTTTTACTTCTAGGCCATCACTGCTTGCTATTATCTCTAAGTAAAAACAGCTATCCCCGGGAACCATTCATTTTTCAGGGATGAAAAAGAACAAATATTTCGCCAATGTACTTTCATGATGATTGGTAATGACAGTGTGAATGCGTAACAAGCAAACTTACAAACTTTCTTTCACATTTATATTGTTAAGGAAGGATAAACAATTATTCAATGAAAATTCAAAACTGGACTTCTGAGATGGGATTTTAATTTTTTGTTTATATTTATAAATTGTTAGACTGAAAAAGTTTAGTAATGGAGTTCGGTAATTGCTTTAGACGGCTAACTTCCTTATTTTGAAGTTCACGGATAAACTTTCTCCTAAGTGGATCAGTCCCTCAACGAAAAAAGTTTGTTCGGTAAAAGCGAAGGATAATTACCTGAAGATTTTACCTACGTAGACCTACGTACAGTATCGTATTTTTTTTATTGCATTTAGTGGCAGACGAGCCACGGTCCATCTGATGGTAAATGGTAACCGTCGCCCATGGACTCGACTAGGTATACCGAGAGTATTGTCAAGCCGCTGCTCACCAATTCATTTAACAGATGAAATGAAATATAAGCGGCTATCTCCTGCTACAGCCAAAACGCAACGATGTGCTTCATGGACGGTCACACGGGAGATGGTGGTACCAACCCGCTCGAGCCGATACCAAGTGAGTACTCCCACTTGGTACGCAACCCTACCACCAGTCGAGAGTATTGTAAATATATTTCTTATGGACAGACTAGCGCATTACCCACAGTACCCTATATATGTGACTGTCTGATGTTAGATGAAAACTTCATTTTGAATAGGATTTTACCGGAAAATTCCTTCTTAGTGCTTACCCACAGAATCAAAGAAACCCATATGTAAATATTTTCAGTCGAAGCCTCAGGAGTTTAGACTATGCGTTGAGATATCAGTCAGTTATTCCTATATAACAAACTAGCGCATTACCTTATTATTAAACGTACCTAGTAGGAATAATGTATGCAAATACATCCGACAGATAGCGGAGGTGTCACCAAAAACATTAAGAAGGAATTTGTTATCGAAACTCCCAGTCTCAAGCAATTATTACAATAGCTGAATTGGCAAAGCATCCGGGACGGTATTCCAGGAGATGCAGATTCAAATCCTGCTCGTGACTATTATTTTCGATTTTACATTTTTGCATTTTGTGTTCACTGGGTGGCTAACAAGCATACGGCCCACCTGATGGTAAGCCTGCCTATAGACTCTAGCAACACTGATGCATCACACGCGCTACATCTCCAAGGAAAGGGATAGAAGGGGGAAACGAATGATAATAAGGAGAAGATAGGAAGGATACTAAGTAGAGGATAGAAAGGATAATAAGGAGAGGATATTTAGGTGTTTTGGGCTGTCTAAAACACATGTCCTGAGTGCCATCAAACCAAACAGCGCCGCCATCAGGTATTTGATTTTAAAAAAGAAACATATTTTCATTTATAGCCGATAAAAAAGATACTATCACTCAAAAATAATAAAAATCAAGTTATATAGGTACAAGGAAAAGGCGGTGGCTTAGAGGTACCAGGAAAAGGCGGTGGCTTAGAGGTGACACTGTTGCTCATTCTACCCTCTTAGTCACGTTTGACGTATTGTCAATCCCAACTTTCGTGATGATCCTTAGAATGGTTATTGTTTTCTTTTTGTTATTTATTTCCCTGGAATTTTAAGAATTATTATTAAACCTTATCATTACTTTGTAGATCTATATTTTTTAGGATTTGACACGCTCCGCTACTTTTTAAAGTATAAATTATTTGTGAATAAGGAAAATCTTTAACATTACTTATACTATTATTTTGACGGGCCTCGTGGCGTAGTCGGTAGTGTAACAGACTTCCGTGCACGAGGTCGTGGGTTCGATTCCCACTCAGGACAATTATTTGTGTGATGAACATAGATATTTGTACTGCGTCTGGGTGTTTTCTATCTATTATATATGTATGTATTTACAAAAAAAAGTAGTATAGGTATGTATTATATCCGTAATATGGTACCCATAACACAAGCGTTATTTATTTTATGAGAAAAATTACTGCATTAGGCTATATAGGCGTGTCTAAACTCAAAACATTCTTTTTTAAGATTTTTGTCTATCTGTTTGTTTGTTTGCGCATCACGCAAAAACTACTGAACGGCTTTTGATGCAACTTTTTTGAATTCATTAGACTTAAAATCTGGTATACGTTTTATCCCGCTACTATATCGGGAACCTGAGCTCAGGAACCTTCATAGGTTATATTATAAACAAATAATATACATATATATATATATATATATATATAGATGGTGGTACCAACCCGCTCAGGTCAATAAGCGAGTACTCCCACATTTTTATCTTTTTTTTTTTTTGACGAGCCACGGCCCATCTCATGGTATATAGTAACCGTCGCTCATGGACTCAACTATACCGAGAGAATGGGGTGGTGACACTTGTATTCTAAGTCCGTCACCATTCTGACAATACAATAAATATATAGATAACTAGCTGTTACCCACGATTTCGTCCGTGAATAATTTCATAAAAATAAATAAAGCAACCCTTGAAATTGTCGGTAATACAGTGCAACGGTATTACAGTACTCGGGGTTGGAACTTCATTACTGAAATGCTAGATGGCGTTGAAGTTGCTAGATTTTGAGATTTTGTGACAAACAATTTTTTTTATTTTTCGTATTTTTTTAATAAAAAGTATCCTATGTTACTTCTAATACCTCCGAGAATATGTGTACAAAGTTTCATGATTATCGGTTAAGTAGTTTTGACGTGAAAGCGTAACAAACAAACTTACATTCACATTTATAATATTAGTAAGTATGAATATGAAGTATGATAACATCACAAGCTTTTTTGTTTTGAAAGTAGGTTTATATTTATTTGTATACGGCCATCGCGCAAATGTTAAGTGACAAATACTCCCTTAGATCTGATTTATACGAGTACTCCTCGTGTAAATGACCTTTGAGACAGATGATTGTGGAGATAATAAATAACATATTTCAAGGGGGAACTCTGTAGTACATTTATTGTAATACAACCAGAGATTAAACAGTAAATAAAATGTATTTTTGGCAATTATTAGATATAAACTAGATTTATATTATTCACATTATAATTATTTTGAAACGTCAAATAGTTCAATTCAAATTTAATCATCTCAAAAATGCAATTGCCAATTTAGCTGAAAGTAAGTGAGATAAAACCTGGTGTATTCCTCTAACAAATTACACCAATTCGATGATAGTTGAAGTAGGCCCAGAGATATAGGGAAAATAGACATTATCTTTTATAGAAAGGAGTTTAAGCGCAAAGGTTTTTAAAAAGCAAGTAGTATTTTTTTTGAAACTTTTTTGTTTTCCTTCACCAAACAGTGATAAATTGTAAACAAAACAAAAATTTTACAAACACAAATTAATTTTGCAAAATCTCAAAAAGTCGGAGGTGTGTGCCGTACCTTGAACTAGGGATCGAACTTGATACCTCTGTCTTTGCAGTACTTGGTTTTACCGCTAGGCTATCTAACTGCTATTAATTTGAATAGTTATAAGTTTAAAACAATTATAAAATGACTAAATGAAGAAAATACATAAAAAATCCTAAAAAGATTCAAGAGAAGCGCCATTTGTAAACGAAACCTAAATGGGAGTTAGACTTTTGTGATGCTAATAAGTTACAGTTTATTTTAAACCATTATTATATCGATAGCCCAGTTATTCTGCCCTAAAATAGGTCTTGGAAAGTGATCCGACGAAGCTAATTTTTTATGTGATGTTGCCTAAACATCACTTCACCCACTGTGTGACGATAGATAAGAAAAATATAAAAACCGAGTCCATCCATCCATCAACCTTTTAACGTCCACTGCTGGACATAGGCCTCCCCAAGAGAACGCCACAACGAGTGGTCCTGTGCCGACCGCATCCAACGGCTCCCCGCAGCTTTGACCAGATCATCGGTCCACCTGGTGGGGGGCCGTCCTAAGCTGCGCCGTCTGATACGTGGTCGCCACTCGAGAACCCTTCGTCCCCAACGGCTATCAGTTCGTCGAGCGATGTGGCCTGCCCATTGCCACTTCAGCATGGCAACCCGGCGGGCTATGTCGGTCACTCTCGACCTCCTACGGATCTCCGTATTACGGATTCGATCACGTAGGGAAATACCAAGCATAGCCCGCTCCATGGCCCGCTGAGCGACTTTGGGCTTTGATATGAGGCCAACATTCGGAGACCATGTCTCTAAAAACCGAGTACGTACCCCAATTTTTATATTATTTTTGCTTATACCTAGAGAGTGGTCGATGTCAGGTGAAAAAGTTGCATAAATTGTAGAAAATAAAAATCTGAACAAAAATACCAGACAACGTATAGGATGACGAGGAGCTAAGTTACAATGGAAACAAAAATGTACCCTTATTTTCAGAATGGCGGATTACGCCATGGGGGGTCTAGCCCGAAAATTTAAAATTAAGCTGTCCTGAAACCAAATATATGGTTTATGGACGATTGTTTTACGTGATAACGTCATATAATATGTTTTCTGAGAGTTCACAAACAATGCATCGGTCGCCATACATTTTTCGGAAGTTAACACTTTTTCGTGCGTGCAGCCGGCGTTCATCGATTTATAAGACGTTATCGCGTCCAAAAATTGGATTTATTGGTTCACTTTCCAATTCAAAGGTATATGTATAATGACTGTACTATGGTTATTACAGCTAAATCAACAAAGTAAACCAGGTCAACCTCGTTTGGTCGGATTTACTGAGATCGAAGACAGGTCACCTATAATTAGCTACTTTGCAAGAGCTTTTGTCATGTGATATTCTATTGGAAGTTAAATCAGCTTCTAATTTAGGCAAGGTTTTCGTAAGCCAAGAAAGAGAAGAATAATCTCAGCTTGCTTGACTTCTGTAACGAGCAATTAATGACTATTTTTATTGTTTCTTTTTAACAAATGTCACTATTTTTTAGATTATCCCGCAGTAACCTTACTCTACTGTGATTTTCTTAAGAAACTAAAGGATTTCCATCATAAAGTTAAATAAGAAAGTCTGGTGACTTAAAACTTTATAAGAATGACCTGAATTTGACTAATATAGTCAGCGAATTAAAAATTTTAAATAACTTTGCGAAATATTCCAGTTAACTTGTGTCAGTGAGTTCCACTTTTATATTTTCAATTATAACTCGAATTTTGGTTAAATGTTAGCTAGAGTCAGACTATCAATTAAGATCCATCAATAAAAATCAAATACGTCTGGTTACTTACTTATGACATGTATTTATATTAAATTTTTTATACAATACTAGATTCTACCTACAACTCCGGTCGCGCGGACTTCAGAATATACCTAAATACGGTACATTAATTATCTCTATGTATCCCACGGGAACTCCTCAATTATCCGGGATGAAAATCCTGTGTAATTTTCTAGGCTCCATACCTACTATATAATTATGCAAAATTTGATGTCATAGCTTACTGCGCCATTATTTAATAGTTATTATTAGATACTACATGTATATAATAATAATAATAAGAATTTATTGCCAATGTATCTTTCACAATGTTCACTATTTACCCCGTAACCCCACATTAGGCAAGCCTGTCCTGTGGGTATCTACTGTAAAACAATAGAATTGTACTGTTTAACTAATTTGTGTTGATTTTATGTGTGTGTGTGTGTGTGTGTGTGTGTGTGTGTGTGTGGGTGTGTGTGTATGTGTGTGAGTGTGTTGAGTGTATGTGTGTGTGAGTGAGTATGTCTCTGTATATAATATATATTTATATAGACAGGGTCCTCCGAAGTAATAACATTTCTGTGAGTGTGAAGAACCGTTTTTAAAATAAATAATTGTCGTACATTTAATACATGGCTTTTCTCATATATTAGAAATATATCACCGGCAATAACTCACGTTGAGGATCGATTTAGTTGACCCAGGTTTCGAGCATATTCGATGCTCATCATCAGGGCGAGCGCGCAGCTCGTACTCGTTGACACCGGAAAAAATGTTCCTAACCGCACACCCAGTCGTTCGGTGCAACGAACAGGGTAGTGTGGGGCCTGCACCCACTAAAGAAACCCGCCTTATGCCGTCTCTGCGTCTTTATTGGCGGGCCACTGGAACTATGTTACATTCCTTCGGTGGAGAGATACAACCTAAAAACTAGCTTTTGGTTGCGGCGGAGCCGCAAGCAAAGGCTGGTATTTAGTATATGTAAGGAATTCGTTAAATTATGTAAGGAATTTTCAAAATAAGAACATTAGATTTGTCTTATTGTTGCCTGGGTAGTATTGAACAACCCTCTTATCTGTTAAGATGTTGTAATAGCTGATCATCTTGAGGGCTGTCCTAATAAAATTATTCAAAGTTGACAAATCCGCCTGTCAAGCAAGGGTATTATGGAAATGTTTAGAGACCCGTCCCTTGTAACGGCTTACGATGAAAAGTCAGTTTAGTTCCAGCCGTTTAAAATAAACATACTTATTATTTTGCAGTAAGACTTTATAGAGACTACTCTAGAAAACGAAAATAAAATAAGAAATTTTAGGGAGTTAAAAGACTTCATGTCTACATAATTTGATGAAATTCTATTATGCTTATGAATCTACGTTGTTAATGGTTTTTATACACAATATATAAAAGTACAATTTACAAAAGTATAATAATGAATTGTGACGAAACTCAGTCCGTGCGAGAAGTATGGCTGTTTTATTTGTGTTCTCATTACCCCCCACAGCGATTTGTTGAAGCTTCAATTACGCACAAAATATCAAGACATCCAAATAATGGGTTTGGTTTTGTTGTTATTAAATATGAAATAGTAAAACCTTGCCCAGTGTTGTTGGAATATTTTTTTAGCATAGTATATGACGTTGCATTAAATTTAATGAAAAACAAAAACATTTAGTCTAACTGCGATTGAATATCCTACTACTCGTATATATTACGAGTATGAAAGTATACATATTTAGATATATCTACGTTTGTTACTCAATCATTTAAAAACTGCTAAACAAATTTAGATGAAATTTAGCAAACAGAAACTTTGTTTCCTAGATTAACATATAGGATTAATTTTATCCCATTTTAAAATGTTAGATTCTTATCCCATAGTAGTTTTTTTCTTCGTTAAATTTAATAAAGTTCCATACTTATGGTGACCCAGTTTTGAGGTCCACGCAAACGAAGTTACTTGAAAAGCTAGTGTGGTGTATTCTGGGACAGAGGACAACGGAATTTCATGGAAAACTGTTATTTTTATAATAAAAGCATTGAAATGTACAATCATTTTCTGTTTTAGGATTTACATATATACTTAGGCACAATTTAGACTACAGGAAATTTAAAGAAAACATATTTTAAACTCACCTGCATGGATCCCATACAACAATCCCCAATCCTGGACAACCACTAGGTTCCAGCACCTCACATTCCCTGGGATTGCAGACACAATCCCACCCCCGGACTGCCCCGATAACCACCACCACCGCGACCATCGCTAGCCAACTGCTCTTGCTCATACTGTCACTCACATTTCACCCAGGAAACGCACTACACACTCACACTGTCCGAAGCTCATAGTCACACATTTATTGAAGATGACAGTATAAAATATTCGTCCGCATTCTGTAACAAAGAAATTGATTTCTGTTAAAAATCTCTAATCAAATCTTGAAAGTGATACCTATATTTCGAGGATAGACCACACATCAGAATATCTATTTGACGGTATTGACTCCCCCTATTCACCGTTATAGAAAATCATAACAGTAAGAAAACTATGAAGGTTGAGGAAGCGAGAGATGTATGCAAGAATAGAGCCTTTTGGCACTGTTCTCTCTGCCTACCCTGCAAGGGAGATGGCGTGATGATAAACAAGTAAGTAATTATATTTTTGGACCGTTTAGGTTTGAAGCGCATGGGCGTTAGAGTCCAAACTTGAAAAAATCCTACGACTAATTGACCCTTCACGTAATAAATTAGAGAAGCCTGGCAATACTGCCAGTCTTCTGGGCACTTTCCTAGTAGTCAGTGCTAAGGATGATTTCTATGACGCATCATTTTAAAATTTTCGGATTATTTTCGGTTTTATTTTAAAACTATATATATTATAAGTTTTGGTGCATATACTCGTAATAATAAAAAATGTACAATCTGGCAGTTTACAATTTTTTATTTTTATTATTATTCCTACATAAAGTTTTTATTTTCATTATATACCCTCATTTCAAAAAAGTAAACAAAAGCACGTTCATACTATAAAGTGACTTGGCTGCACTTTATTTAGCTAAAATATTTTAGTTTCCAGGTAAACATATATTATGTCTGTTAGCACGTGAGTAATGTTTAAAAAAAACTTTCCTTTTGATTATATAATATACAAAAAGATCAGTTTACACAAAGGGCCCTAAAAACCTTTCCCCAGCAAAACCAATTTAATTTCCAAGACAAACACTAAAATGAAGCTTACGCTAAAATTAAGCAAAATAAACGGAACGAAAATTTTGGGAAATCTTAGAATTCTCTTTAAAACAGTTTCTTTGACTAAAGGATATCTTTAATTTAAATTATATGTAAAGAAGTTGGTACCATTAAATATGACAGCGCGCGGCGTCGAAGTTTGGCTTAAGTTTTACAATGTGAAATACAACAGACATTATGTTATTATGTCAGTTAGAAACCTCTTAGGGACTGAAAGATCAACTAGATCACATTAAGACTTTTGTATTATTAATTTTATCTTCTAAAGTTAATGTTAGATAAGAATTTCTCTATTGTATTGGCTTTGTCATTTATTATTCTACTGAGAAGCAATTCAGCTTATACAGAAGTATCATGAATAATAGGACTAATGAATAACAGCACAAATTTGGTGTATCATCTGTACTGAAAAGCACAAATAACCCCGTATAATAGCCGCTCAATAGATTCCCATTTTAAGCTTGTTGGGCATTGAGGATAATCTAATAGCATACGTACTACGTTATTTCAAAACGTATACGTACCGTTGACACATATGTTACTATACAATGAAGACACACGTACCTAATTCCCATAGGATATATTATCCAAATAAAATTATTTGTTTGGCAGTTTGTGTTTTAGTTGCAGATTGTATTCTTGTCCGTGTGGTGACGGACTAAAAATACAAGTGCCACCACCCCATTCTTTCCCGCGGGTGTCATACGAAGCGACTAAGAGAAGTAAGAGATTATCAGCCATTGCATTACTGGTGGTAGGGCTGGGTACCAAGTGGGAGTACTCACTTGCTATCGGGCATGAAAGGTTTGTACCACTATCTCCTGTATGACAGGCCATGAAATACATCATTGTGTCTTGGTTGTAGTAGAAAATAGACATTTATTCTTTCATTTCATATCTGTGAAATGAAATGATGAGCAGCGACTTGATAATACTCCCGATATAGTTGAGTCCATGAGCGACGGTTACCATTTACCATCAGGTGGGCCGTAACTTGTCTGCCTCTATATGCAATAAAAAAAATTAGTACATTGGCATAATAATGAAATACGTATAGTCACAAAACAAATGTTTGTGACGTCAATAAATCGCTGTTCAAAAATTTATTAATCGATTACTTACTTACGTTAGAGTAAATATTTCCTACCGAGGTGGAATAAAAAAAAAGTTTACTTGCTATTATAATTTAATATGATATTTATATAGTAAAATGGATTTGAACTTAATATTTTACTTAATAGATAATTTTGTAGCTTGTTAAAACTTAAAATTTATTTGTTATTCCTTCAGGAGTTACGAATTTGTTTATTGTAAAATATGAAAGTAGGAGTTTTGTCATAAAGTACATAGTAGTACGCTGCTTTCAGCATTTTCTGTAAACCTTAATAATGCATGCACCTATGACACAATTATCAAGAACACTATTATTATTGTTAATGTGGACGCCAACTTATTAGAGGGTAACCTTACGGGTTGCCTGAATAAACTTTATATACTAAATGTATCATCAAATATTACTCGTATAATAAAGGCACAGGTAAGTGGAGTATAATAATTAGAAATTTAAAAATTAAAATCCCTTTTCATAAAGTGTGATTTTACTATTAAAGAGAATAAGTGCATTTTTCCTACAATTTTCATTCAAAACTTGTTTTGCCGTGGAATAGGTAAGTCAATTTTATACATCCTGTCTTTATCTAATACGAGATTTCGTAAATTCGTAACTATGCACAATATATCTTGTTACAATTATATATTTTATTACTAAAATAAATGTTACAATTATACAATTGTTGTTGTTACAATTATATATTTTATTACTGTATTAAATGACGCACAGATCATCATCGCATCAGATAGATATATTATTATACATAATATAGGTAGAGTACTAAATTGTTACGATTCCGAACAACAATATATATACAAACTTGACGTTTACTTCTAAGTACATTCTTATATCTAAGTACATTCCAAATAACCTCAAAAAGTAGTATAGTATAAAGGATTCTTTTTTTGTTAAGACGGAAAAAATGTACCTACCCACGCACCCCGTCGTTTGGAACAACGAACAGGGTAGTGTGGGCATTCATTAAATAAACCCGCTATGTGCTGTCTCTCCGCCTGTATTGGCGGACCACTGGAACTGTGCTACATTACTTCAGTGGTATAGTAAAGTATCCTTTTTTTTGTTAATGCGGAAAAAATGTACCTATCCACACACCCCGTCGTTCGGAATAATAAACAGGGTAGTGTGGGTCGCTCACCCTCTAAATAAACCCGCCGTGTGCCGTCTCTCGGCAGTATTGGCGGACCACTGGAACTATGTGACATTACTTCAGTACTTTCGTCGTATATTAGAGGGTAATAGTAAAGTACCCTAAATTATTTTTTACCCCTATCAATCGTTATCAACCAATAATATAAACCCATAATATGAGGGTTATCGATACTATTATAAAGCTGTAACAGAGCTGTGTCTGTACATATAAATATTTGAAAAAAAAAATACTGTAGGTAATAGTGTGTAATGTCTAAACATAAAATAAGTTATTTTAGATTTTTTGTTTGTTTGTTCGTTCGCGCATCACGCAAAAAATACTGAATGAATTTAGATGCAACATTTTATTTGATAGCTTTCAGTTAGACTTAAAAACTGGTATACATTTTATCCCGCTACTATATCGGGAACCGGAGATATAACCTAAAAAAGGGCAAAGGCTAGTTATAATTTTAAGTATTGATAAGTCAGTTTATTATAAATCCATTCAAAATGGTTTACTTAAGTTGCCAGGTGTTAAATACTACTTCTATGTAGTTAAAATCGCCTGGCTGAAATTAAAACTGCAACAAAATGGCTCAATAACTTTTAATGTTTTTTTCATCAGACGTTTTTAATGCTCGCGCGAGTTCGCTACTAAAACTCGAGTCTACTAAGCAGACTTATCAGCACCCACACTCACTTCTATGAGGATGGAGCCATTTATCTAAACTTCACAATTTCCGTGTTTTCTCTATTTTCTTTTACTGATAAATCGACGGAATATTTCCATTGGTCGTTATTGATAGTTCGCTACTTGAAACTGAATACAGAATTTCCTTCATTTTAAAATGGATGAAAAACCTGATAGAAACGTCAGTTATTACTGCGCTTTTGTGATTGAATTTCATTGCGAATGGAATTAAATATTGCTCACATATTTTACCAATAGTTGTATTTGTTTTAAATTATTGCGGCGATGTTATGTTCAGTAATATGGATGCTCATTATTTATTTGAATGTTATACGATACCTAAATAATTATAATCATTAGCCGCAATGGATGTACAATTATTGGTTTCTGCTTTTATTTAACAAACATCTAAACATATTATCTATCATACATTTTTTTATAATTTTACTGAATTTTAATTGATTTTAATTGTTTTAGACTTGTATTATTTCTTATGAGCCATATCTGAAAGGCTTGAATAATTTTGCAGCAGATGGTTTTCATTGTTCATATTACTGTTAAAATTTAGAAGCTATAAAGTTGGGCTTCGTTGGAGCTACGTCAGGAGTTACGTCTGAAAATTATAGCTGTAATAAAATTTGTTTGTGAGCTTTAATAACGACATGATTTTGATTTGCTTTATTACATTTTGATTAAGTTTATTTGATTATAACGCTTAACAGACACAAGAAAGGCATAATTTTATTTAATGTTAACTGAGCTTATTAGAAATCTATATTTTTCATTTGATTATAATGAAAGAATATGTTTAATTATACTTAGAGAACGAAAATGCTTACAACCCAAAAGGACTTGATAGCACGATCTACGAGGCCAAATTACTGGCTATTTGTGAAGCAGCCAAGTTGAAGATGGACAATATATACTTACTGCAAAGCATCTGCAACGGTATTTCAATATGGAAAAAATATATAAATGAAAATAGGCAATAGTATAAATAATTTTTAAATAAAAAAATCTGTAGTATATCACCTATTAGTTCGTTATAGTAGTATAAAATATAATAATAGAAATGGAGCAGGAGTTATGGCCTAAGTACATCTTATTCTAACGGAAGTTTAAAAATAATAGCAGTTAATGTCCATAGGTTCACTGAAGGAATGTAATATAGTTCCATAACGACTTTCCCTATGATACAGACCAGCAAAGTACTCTGTGAGACCAGCAGAGCAGTAGTGGGCGATCTTTAATATATACTCTTTAGTGGGCGATGTCGGTGGCCCGCCAGTAAAGGCGGAGAGAAGGCACACGGCGGGTTTCTTTAGTGGGTGAAGGACCCACACTACCCTGTTTGTTGCCCCGAACGACGAGGTGTGCGGTTAGGAACATTTTTTCCCGCCTTAACAAAAAAAAGGTATTAATATTGTATTTGCTATTATTTTTTATTTAGTAAGTATTAATATAGTGTACCACTGAAGTAACTGCCTCTGTGGTGCAGCGGTAGTGTGAGCGACTGCTGATCATGGATCATGGGTCAGGCAGTGCTAATTAGCTTATTCGTAAACAGAAAAATTCTCAGTAGCAGTCCGGAGTTTGGAAATGTGCCCGGTAGACGCCAGTAGCCTCGCACCTTATTACGTTAGATTTAAACGTAGCTGGCGAACCGTGGGTGCCTGCCTACCCCTTCGAGGATATAGGCGTGATGTATGCTTTGTATCAAAACTAATAATAATTGCCGCAACTATAACTTCGCAGTAGAACTTCCTCATTTCTTTCGTTACACAATCAATTAGCTAATTAAATAATAAGTTGCTTATCATGCTTAGTAAAGGTATTAGTAAATGTTATATATATATGCGTTTATGTTTTATATGGGCTATGTAAGGAAAAAGTCTATTCAGTCAATTATAAAAGTAACAACCACCATTTTACACATAACCTTTTTGCATAAGTTTTAAATTCAAAAAGATGCGCAGTACTTATTATTATCAAGTTAATACAGGGTCTGTCGTAAATAATGGTTAATCCATTAATCGGAGATAGCCCTGATTTCAAGCTACAATAAAATCGACATTTTATTTTAAGATAGCCATCGGTGTGAAAACGGTAGACAATTTTGATATTTTTTAAAGGAGACTGGCGGGTTTCCTAGGAGCGTTCGGCCTGGTCACCTACACGGATAATTTTAATGTTTCCTGATAGCATTATTAATTAGAAAATCATGTATGGTTGTCACTTTTTCCATAAACTTGTCTGAAAGTAGATATAATTCATTAATTTATGACATTGACGTAAGGTTATCACGCGCGAATACTTCTGAAATATTTTATCAATGAAGTTATTTGACTCATATGAAGTGAATATCATACAAGAACAGCAACGGATGCCTCAAGGTCAAAAATAATAATTGATAGCACAGACAAAATTCTGCTAAAGCACCGGGAACAGGGATCACAGACAACAACGACAACATACCGTTGTAGTTTCTTGCTAAACATTACCTCATGTTAAAATGATATAATGTCTATAAAATTATTGACAAGTAGCAGTTTGTTGGCATCCTAAAAAAACAATAGTTTAAAAAGATAAGTATTGAGTGAATAATCAATTACAAAAACCAGTAAAATGAAATAAAAAAATCTATAAAATACCTCATTACCTTGGTAAATATCTACCTTATACCATGGGATGTAAATAATAAAGGAACCAATCTGATTTAGGGTACAAAGTAGGTTGAATCATGACATGTGTTGAAAGTAAAATGGTGAGTATTGATGATTTAATAGTATCGATTTTTCACAATATAATTGCAATATTAAAAATTATATTTCTCCACTCAGACAAGTTGGAAATAGTACTGAAGTAAAAAGTTATGAGTAAAGATGTACTTTTATTCGTATAAGTTTTATTTCTGTAAGAGTTCAGGCCGAAAACCGCCAGTCTCCTTTACTTCTTTGCTCATTCATTCGATCATCATTTCAACAAAGTAACTTATTTTAATGTACCTACTTTTTTTTGTACCCTGGATACTTGTATTATATATTAGATTACTATATTAGACATTATTAATGTAAAATACTGTCAAATTTTACATTTTAAGCACTTTGTAAGTAATTTATTTTCTTTATGTCAGAATTTTAACATTGACGGTGAAAAAAAAAAATGTAATATGCTATAGCTGCCCATTATATTAAAAACATTCCTAGTTTATCTAGATTCTAAAAATTATACATGCGTACTTTACAAGCAATATTAGTTACATAAGCGAAATAACTTAGCACATCAACATTTTGGTTTCAAGAAATGTGTCAAATCACGATGATTTATGCTCCTAATATGATTTCCTTCAATAAGAATTCGTTATTTTATCACTAAATTGTCAATTTAACGTTTAACTGTGCCACAGGACTATTTTATTTGATTTGAAATCATCGTGTTCACACCGATGGTTATCCTAAAATAAAAAGTCGATTTTCTTTTAGCTTGACATCAAGGCTATCTCCAACTTACGGGTTATCAATTATTTATGACAGACCCTGTATAAATTGGACTGGATCTGTCACATAGAAAGTGAATCTTCATTTATTTAGTGTTTATAGACAAATCATCATAACTCACTTATTTCAGGAAAAAATATCACCTATCTATTTTTTCACTCTAACTATTAAAACGTTCACAATTTATGCAAAATATTAGAGCTAGCCCATATTTAGGTACTTGTACTTAGGTGGCTAGACATTTGTTTCTACTGGTGCTTCTAGTTTCTCTATTTCAAAATGGCATTGACACTATCAGCAGATCCCAGAAAAGTCTGAAAACTGACCATACTCCTAAAGAAGTGGCTAAAAAATTAGAAGACGAATGAAAAGGAAAGATATCTAAAAAAGAAAGGCAAAGAACAGAAAAGAAACCTAGAAAATATTAAACAAAAGAACTACAAACTAGTAACAATGAAGTAATTGAGTATGAAGGTTACGGGGATATCCTCTTTGATTCAAACACTGAGCAAAATGTTATAAGAGGCAATGAAGCACCTGACTCTTTCACTTTTTTAAAAACCACAAGAGGAAAACTCTGGGTTAAATACTTGATGTGTGGGCTCTGGGCACATAATGACTGTGTTGGGCCAGAATTTGACACTTAGATGTGTGTTTTTTGCAAGTAAAATAATTAATTTCTTACAATTACCAAAGTCATCTGATCTCTTACTGGATAAGCATTTTACGATTGTTATTTTCTTAAAAGATATATAAGTTCATATTTATAGCCTATATTTAAGGGCCTTCCATATTAGGACCTATTTTGCAATTTTGCTGGTATATTTTATTAATACAAATATAAGACTATACAATAATAAATGATGATTAATATTACATTGATAAAAGGTTGAATTGTAGCCCCAATAGAGTTAATCTTCTCTGCTATCGTAACAATGTTTCACTACGCACAAATATTATTTTAAGATAAATATTTATTTACGCAGTTTCAAATACTGCTATCAGTTAATATATCTTATTTCCAGTTTCACAAATAATTTGTTCTAGTAAATATTTAATCCTGACTTTGGTGTTATAAGATACTCTTTGATTATCTACTAAAGCTATTTTGTTTTTATGCTATCATAGTTTGAAGATAAACTTTGTCACATGTATATTATATTATTGTCTTACAAGATATCAAACAAAAGATTAGTTAAAAATTGGGATCAGTGAGTATGACTAGTAGCCATAGTTAACAGAAAACTGCAAACTCACTTACGATAGTTTAAAAAATTTAAATAATGATGATGTTATACACTGATACGCTACTATAATAATAATATATTAGACTCATAAAGGACCGTTCTAAATATTAGTGATAGAATTTTTGAAGTCTTATGAATACTGTTGGGGATTACCCTTAGAATATGACTTACAAACATGAACTCATTGTAATTAGTATAGACTAAGCAATAGCGCTAGAGTACGGTTTGGTCTTAACAGATTAGCATGGTGACTGAATTACAATTTCAAGATGCGTCAAAGTATATGAACTGATGATAAATTACTTTAAAAGAACAAAAAAAAAAATTCAAAATAGGTATCATAACTCTATGTTGTTTTTTATTCATTCGTTATATGAATTATACATTTTTAATTAACCATTCATAGTGCGAACATTGTATGCTACACTCACCCAATACAAGAACACTTTGATTCATTTCTATATTTTTGTTCAATAACATCATAGAAAAATCCATCAACATACATTTTATTCTATATTGATGTATCTAAATTACGTGACTACAATGAAACATTACAGCTAAAAGCTGGAAAACCATATGAAATTCGTTTCAGTATTGTATTCTTGTAAGTATATTGTACTTTGTAGAGCTATACCTGCATAGGCATTGTAAAAATTTTTAACAAAGCTTAATTTACTTTTATGTAGCAACATTTGTTAAAATAAATGTAAGTTAGTACGTTTATACCTAAAACAAGCATAGCGCGAACTTTGTATTCATACATACTACATAATTATATTTAATAAACTTACCCAAAACAAGAACTCTTTCTTTGATTCATTTCTATATTTTTGCTCAATAAAATTATAGAAAAATCCATCAAAATTAATTTTATTCTGTTGATGTACCTACCCAAATATCTGGCTACAATAAAAGATTACAGTGAATACAATGAAATATTACAGAAAAGCTGGATAACGATATCTCTTTCAGTATTATCTATATTCATGTATTTTGTATTTTTATAGTTTGCAGCACTTTATCTTACTTGTATGTAGCCACATTCGTAATAAAGGTTTGTTAGTAAGTTTATATCTATAAAAAATAGCAGCTTAAGACTACTAACAGATGTTCCGATTTGGCTGGTTCCGACCATAATTAGGCAGGCGTGCCAACCATTCCGACATTGCTATAGACGTTCCGACAGTCGGCTATACAACCGTCTAGGGATGCAAGAAGAACCAAAAAGTATCGATATAATAATATACCGTATCGATTTTTTTTTTAATATTGATAACGGTTTTGCTATATCGAAAAAAAACTATATGGTGTCTGTAAAGTCGGTTTACGGACGATAATTTTACGTGATAACGTCATATATGTTTTCTTAATTTCACAAACAATGCATCGGTGCACATACATTTTTCGGACCGTGAGACTTTTTCGTTCGTGCAGCCGGCATTCATCGATTTATAAGACGTTATCACGTCAAATAATTATCGATATATCGGTAATTTTTTTGCACTTTGCAATGAGGAATAATCCTTGTATCTCGGAGGACTTTACGAACATACCATTTTACGGACTTTTTTACGGTTTTGAATTCCAGCAAATTTAGTCAGTGCTGACAATGGTCTTACTAATAGAAATGTGAAATTAAGTTTGTTTATTTGCTAACTCTTGACATCGTAACTACTTCACTAATCATCACGAATTGTGGTATACATAATACCTTGGAGTACAGATTAGGACAATTAAAATTTAATTTAAATCTTAATTTTCTCTCTATGTGATGTACATACATAATTGTAACAAATTCAAAAAAATTCAAATTCTTAAATAACTTTATTTATAGGCTTTTTATAACAGCCCTTAAAATCGTCAAAGTTACTTACTAATAACTAACACGAGCGCCTGAGTCAAGTGCATCCGCAATGGAGTGATTGCAATCGCCACAAGCAGCCGGATTCCGTAGTAAGGCCTTTCATGAGAAGAACCCGGCAAGAAACTCATTAGCCACTTTTTTAAATGTTAAATTTCTTACAATATTTAAATTAATACTTAATTAAAGTAGGTGCTCATCAGAACGCACAATATTGTGGAAAAAAAATAATATAATAAAATAAAAAGGGGTATGTGCTTATTTTAAAATGAGGAGAAGTTCAAAACCATTTTGTTGTATCTTCTAGATAATCCGAAATTGTATAATACCAACCTTTACTAATTAGTCTAACTTTTACTGTTTTCTTAAACTTATTTAAAGGCATGTTTCGGATATTTTCGGGAATTTTATTGAAGAAGCGTATACATTGCCCCATGAAGGATCTACTAATTCTGTGGAGACGAGTACTGTGTGCAATAAGATTGCCTTTGTTCCTAGTATTAATATTATGAACGTCACTGTACTTATCAAAGTTATCGATATTTTTCTTGACATATAACAAATTTTCATATATATATTGTGACACGACAGTTAGAATATTTATTTCTTTGAATTTATCTCTAAGGGAAATTCTTGGGCCTAATTTATAAATTTAACGAATAGCCCTTTTCTGGAGTACAAATATAGAATTTAAATCCCCATAGCAGTATGACATATGACATAATACTATGAAAATAACTGATATAAACAATTCTAGCTGTTTCTACATCTGTCAATAATCTAATTTTTCTTACCGCATATGCTACTGAACTAAGCCTACTTGACAATTTTCCAATATGGGGGCCCCATTGGAGTTTGTTGTCTATAGTAATGTCCAGGAAAACAGTAGACTCCACAAGGTCCAGCTCTACGCCATTTAATTGAACATTGGTTTCAATCAGACTTACATTTGGTGTAGTGAACTTAATACATTTCATTTTATTCTCATTTAAAACTAGATTGTTGGCATTAAACCAATGAACAACTTTAGAAAGTGCATTGTTCACATTTTCATAATTAAGTAATAAATACTTAATTATGACAATAATAATAATTTTTAATAATAATGATGTTTCATCTGCGAACATTGCAATATTGTGATTGTCCCCTACGTAATAGGGTAAGTCGTTAATATAAACGAGAAACAAGAATGGCCCCAAACTGGAACCCTGTGGCACACCTATCGTCATGACAGACCCCAGTGATAGACTGCCGTTAACATCGACCCTTTGAATTCTATTGCTCAAATAAGAAGAAGCTCGGGAGCCTTGTTCCTGATTCAATAGTGGTAAAGTTTTTTGATGAGGGTTTCATGTTGTACACAGTCAAATGCCTTCGATAAATCGCAAAATACACCTAACGCATCGTGCAAATCTTCCCAGGCCTTGAAAATAGTTTTTAGCAATTCTATACCCGCATCAGTAGTAGAGCTATTCTTTGTGAATCCAAACTGGTTTTTATGAAAGATTTTATGGATATCAAAATGGTTTATCATCTGTTTGAGTATAAGTTTTTCAAATACTTTACTTAATGTTGGTAGCATAGAAATCGGATGAAAATTGTTAAGATCTGAGGTACTACGCGATTTAAACAAAGGAATCACTCTACTAAGTTTCATTAGATCAGGGAATATACCCTTAGTAACACAACCATTAAACACGGACGCCAATTGAGGAGCAATAATATTTATTATAGAGCTGACCAACTTGACAGATAATACCCCATAAATCTGACGTTTTCTTAATATTAAGATTTCTAAAAGCATTTAAAACATCCTTCACATTGACATACGAAAATTCAAAGGAAGTGTTACATTTCGGAACACATTGCTTAAGGAGCGATTCGGCTGAAGTAAGGACAACGTCAGATGTTTGGTTTTCAAAACAGGGAAATTTGTAAACTAATTTTGAAATGCAGTTGCCACTTTTCGATTCTCTCCTACATATATGTATTACCTATTTTTAAATTAAAGTCTCTATTACGCACAGTTTCCCTACCGGTCTCACTGTTTATCACTTTCCAAGTTGTTTTAATAATAACTCCGGATTGTTTGATTTTATTTCTCAAATATAATGATTTAGCACAGAAACAGGCTCGTTTGAATATTTTGGAGTATTTCTTTACATATTCTAAAAATACTGGGTTATGGTTATAAGATTTTTCGTTATAAAGTTCATAAAACCTCAGTCTACTTTTATAAATACCACTGGTAGCCCATTCGCTAAAGCCCACTCGAGCGCCAATAGTTATAGTTTTAGGTTTAAAGATGTTATCAAATTCATTACTGATCAAATTGAATAAAGAAGTATAAAAGTTGTTAGGGTTGTCGTGAAAAGGCGACTGTGGTACTTTTCTGGACAGATTACATTAGCTCTAAGCGGCTAGCGTTCACTGGAACAAAGGTAATATTTTCTTTTTGAAACCTGCTAGTTCTAGGGAATACCACAAGTTGTCCGCAATGGTCAGGTTCTATTCTATGATTTTTGTTTATGATAGATTTATCAACAGGTTTTGTATTTGTAAATATATTATCTATACAAGTTGAGCTCGAAGAGGTAATCCTAGTAGGTTCCAGAAAAACATTGTACAAATTATAAGACTACATTCAAGTTATGAATTTTTGAGTGGTACTACTGTTTTCTAGTAAATTTATATTAAAATCTCCACAGATAACAATTGTTTTATTTGAACCTGAGGTTTTAAACAAAATGTCCTCCAGTTGTCTTTCAAAATCATCATATGGTGAACATGGAAGTCTATAAACGCTTGCAACAATGAACTGCTCAGACTCAATACAAGCAATTTCAATAACCCGTTCAACAGAGAGGCTCACAATATCTTCACGTACTTTAAATTTAATTACATTATTTATAATTATTAGAGGGCCGCCACGTATAGCATAGATTCTGTTGAACGAGCTAGCAACCTGGTGGTTAGGAAAATTGAATATTATATGATTATTTTCGAGCCAGTGTTCGGTAATACAAAATATATCTGTATAACAATCAAATATAAATAATTCAATTTCCAATTCTTTGCCAAACATACCTTGAATATTTTAATGTACCAGGTTAATTGGTTTTAATTTTTCGTGACTATTATTACTAGAGCAAGAGGATGTCTCTTTTGTCTTAAGAAAAAGCCTCAGTATACTTTAACCTCAGTATACTTTAATTTCCCAAAAATCCAACATTAAAAAAGTGGAAATAGTTGCAAAGATTTTGTGGTTATACAGCATAGAGTCTTTCACTTCTTTAATCTTCCAGGTACTGTACATTTTAACAATATCCTTGATTAACCGGATTAAAAACAAAAAAAGCAAACAATTCTCATGCAAACAAAGCAACTACAATTTGACAGTGGCCTTCTCGCCGATAGCGCCATCTGCGCTCAGCTTTGCCCGTGGATCCCCATTACCTATAAAATTATGACTAACTATCTGTTTTATTTGATACAGTTTACAAAATCAAAATACAGTTAGTGTGCATAACGATATATAAAAACGGCTACTATACTATTTGACTATTTATTTGTCTAAAAGAAGCAAGCCGTGACAAATATTATCTATATTGTTTAATACAGTTTACGATTCATACAATAAGTATAACGTGATAAAGCCTATCATATATAATTATTTACCAGTATAAAATAATTTAGATATTTTTATATATATATTTAGCATTTGACATGCCTAGCACTATACATTAAACACAAAGTGATCCTGCTCGTGAATGTTATTTTCGATTTCACATTATTCACTTTGTGTTTAAGTATAAAATAATAAATAACGGAACTGCCTTAATAATTATATTAAATCCCCCAATATTTTGTTTTAAATACAAACAAATTACATACGGTATATCGAAAGTATCAATATATTGTACAATATTATCACAAAGTATCGATAGAACACTACGATATATTATATCGACAAAAATATCGATATTTTTTGTAATTGGGCATCCCTATATGACAGGCATTTGGTTGGAAAATGCAGGACGGCCGGCTTGGGGATAGTCAATTAATCATGTGATGTTTTTTTCATATATGGTGAGGTTTAAGACTAACCCCCTCAACGTTCAACAAAAAAATAAATACACGTGATATCTCACTACACCTCCTCTCCCTCCTTGTGATATTTCGTGATTTTTGTCAAACCACCTCCCCCCCCCTTACCACCTCACATAATTAATGGATGACCCCTTGTCGGATGCGCCGGCAAGCCGACCACGTCCAACCACCTTACACACGTTCCGTTTTGGTCGTCGCCGTATGGTCGGAACCAGCCAAATCGGAACGTCTGTTAGTAGTCAGGATAGGTAACTAAATATTTCAGTGACTTTTATCTGAGTGGTAACCGCCTCGTATAATAGTAATACGTATTGTATTTCACGATATAGTGATGGTTTTATATTCCAAGAGTATCTTAACAATGCAATAAAGGAAGTAACATTAAACAGAGTTTTTTGTTGTAGAAGAAAAATCGGTAAACAATAACCTGCCAACTTATCTGGTCCATTTAAGGATAATTATCTTTCCACTCTTACTTATAATTTATAAGGCTCAAATATAGATGTAGTATATATATGAAAAAAATTGGTTGCCTGTAAAGTCGGTATACGGGCGAAAGTTTTACGTGACAACGACTTTGAGTGGTAAAATAATTTTAATGTGAATATTCATTCGTATAGTAGGAAGAAGGATGAAATAATAGTAACAATTTAAAACATTTATTTATACAAAGAATTATATTTAAAACATTAATTTATACAAAGAATCTCGCACTGAATTTCATATTAACAAAATTTTATTTCTTCGTCTCTCTCGCTCTTAGGCGGGCTAACCATGCCCGAGTGGAAGGGACGCGTGCCTCTCACTCGCTCTCATTGTGAGCGCATAACGTGAGCGGAGCGTAACGCAGTTTCTTGAAGTGTCACCCGGCAAACCAATTTATAAGACGTTGTCACGTCAATATTTATTGCTATGCAATAACGATCAATTCAATAGGCAATTCATGTCTAACGGAGAGATCATGAAAACAAATATAGAATATTTATCCAATTTTTTATAAGTAGGTAGGCCCTGCCCGTATGTATAGTATAATGTTTCACTGTTTTATCAGTAAAATCGTAAAACGAATAATTTAGGTTATTCAAACAAACAATTTCATAAAATTCCTTTACATTATATAGAGTGAATAAAACTTACATTTTCCCATTGCGTGTGATGTAAAAGTTCACGAAGAAAGCATTTATCGTCATGCATATTATATGGCCCTCGAAATATTGATCGTTGTTCAATCACGTATTCAGTAAGGCTACACCACCTCTGTTCAGAATAACCTAAAGCTGTATTAGTGTTGCAAATACTAAGGATTATATGCAGAGAGGGAGTTGTAGGGGAATACTAAACAGTTAGTTAGATATTTAGTACTGTTTCACGTTTGTTAAAATATTCCTGTACAATTTCAAAATTTGCGACTGAGAATACTAGTTGTTTGATGTGTCCCTATATACTCGTAATATAATATAAGTGCCACTGTTGGGCACAATTTTCTCGCAGTGGGAAATGGGGATCCACGTATCCATGGCTCTTGGCTATCGGCGAGATGGCTACTGTCAAATTGTAGTTACTTTGTTTGCCTGAGAATAATTTGTTATTTTTTGTGGTGTTTAATCCTGTTGATCAGCGATATTGTTAAATTGTATAGTACCTATAAGATTAAATAATTGAAAGACGCTATAGCCACAACATTTTTGCAACTATTCCCACTTTTTGTTGTGTAGGGTTTATTAAATTTTGGCACACAGAGACATGTTAGGAGAAAATTAAAATTTACCAAACTACTGGGCTACAATTTTTTTTTTGCATATATCGCCAGACGAGCCGCGGCCCATCTGATGGTAAATGGTAATCGTCGCTCATGTACTCAACTATACCGAGAGTATTGTCAAGCCGCTGCTCACGATTTCATTTCACACATATGAAATGAAAGAATGAACGGCTATCCTGCTACAGCCAAAACGCAACTATGTGCTTCATGGCCGATCACACGGGAGATCGTGGTACCAACCAACCATGACGATTATACGCCATCTGCCGTGAAATTATGGCAGTAAGCATTCCCATGGCTTTTTTATGACAGTGAAAAGTGGGGTGATAGAAGTGTACCTATTTATTTTGATTTCTTTATTTAAAAAACCAGACCCTACACTAAGGAATAATCCCTATATAGCGGGGGCGCTTACTAACATACAAATTACCAGACATAAAGTACAACCTAGATACAGAAAAATCGTTTTTGTCCGGTGTGAGATTGAAAACCACAATAAGGAACCATCCATCAGCCTTTCGACGTCCACTGCCGGACACAGGCCTCCCCAAGAGAACGCCACAACGAGCAGTGCCGTCATGGGGGATAATGCCGTAATCACCACGCTTGGCTGGCGGGTTGGCGATCGCAGTGGATGTTGTTAATACTCGAGGGAGTACTGCTGCCCACTGCCCCGGTATTCCCTCAGTCGGCTCTTACGACTCCCATGGGTAGAGAGGGGTGGGACAATTCTAAAATACAATAAGGAACATCAGTATCTAAACCAATCTGTGCGTTAAATTGAATTGATCGTTACAGAAAAGGTGTCATCATCAAAAATGGTACAGTGGTTTGGTAGTAAAATTGTCACTTAGAAACTTTTTTCTGTTTCATATCTATAATGGTGTGTCGCCACCTTTAACATGTTACCTCGTGCATGTCAATATAGTTGTACAAACAGTAATTAATAGCTCATGCCGTGACAGGAATATCTAGTAAATTATACGTGAGTAGCATAATTGGGGAATATTCAATTACAAAACAGTAAAAGTAGTTAGCGGTTTTATTGAAACTATAATGCTTACGATGGTTGATAAGCCACGGACCACCTGATGGGAAGTGGTAACCCCTACCCCCGACAATACTAAAGATGCATTCACACATTTACCTACAAATATGTTTTATTTTATTCGTCAAGGGAAACTGACAGCTAGGCTTAAACTAATATAGAGTTAATACTTAATACCTACAATGCAGGTAAGCTGAAGGCTATTTATAAATTTCCACAAATAGGTATGTACTGATAATATTTAAATTACCGTTTCAGATATTTTAGATTTACGTAAAAAATAAATCAATAATTAATATATTACATTAATATTAAATGACCAAATTTAATTACAACACTCTTGATGATGCCCGATGAAAACGAAAAAGATGGTTAATGGTTACAATGCTGGCTTACCGCTCAGTCAATTAACAACATCAGATAGTTAATGAAAGATTGAAAGATTTATTTTATTATACTTTTGTGGAATACAGCCCACCTTTTAAATCTACATCCTTACTAGTAATATTATAAATACGAAATTGAGTTTGTTGGTTTGTTTGTTCACGCCGTAAATACTGAACTAATTATTACTAAATTGTATATAAGTACATACCTGTAGTCATATCAGGAGGCCATAAAAGGACATAGGCTACTTTTCGTCCCAGAAAATTATTACGTAGAGATAATTATTGTGCTGTAGAGTGATGTATTTATATTAAGAAGTCTACGCGGAGGTAGTCTCGTGCAAAACCAAGTATACCATAAAAAACAATTAGGTAATAGCAACAAATATATAAATATATGTACTAGCCTTTGCCCGCGGATTCGCCGCAGTCAAAAGCTCGTTTTTGGGTTATACTCGTATTTCAGGTTCCCGGTATAGTAGCGGGATAAAATGTACACCAGTTTTTAAGTCTAATCAAGAGCTATCAAATAAAAAAGTTTAATTAAAATCCGTTCAGTAGTATTCACGCGATGCGTGAACAAACAAACAGATAAACAGACAGACAAAAAATCTAAAAAAAATCGTTTTATGTTTAGACACGCCTATATAGCCTATTACAGTAATTTTTTCTCAATTATCTTAAATTTATCATCATAGCTATGTTACAGCTTTATAAACTTATCATCACGCCATTTCCCTTGCGGGGTAGGCAGAGAGAACAGCTTTATAATATTTAGATATTTTTTTTTTTTATATATATTTTTAGCATTTGACATGCTTAGCACTATACATTAAACACAAAGTGAAAAATGTGAAATCGAAAATAACAGTCAGGAGCAGGATTTGAACCTGCATCTTCTGGATACCGTCCAGATGCTTTACCAATTCAGCCATCCTGACAATTGCTCCTGACTGCTAATTTCGATAACACATCATACTTAACGTCTTTGGGTGACGCCTGCGCCATCTGTCGGACGTATTTTCATATATTGTCAGGATGGCTGAATTGGTAAAGCATCTGGACGGTATCCAGAAGATGCAGGTTCAAATCCTGCTCCTGACTGTTATTTTCGATTTCACATTTTTCACTTTGTGTTTAATGTATAGTGCTAAGCATGTCAAATGCTAAAAATATATATAAAAAAAAAAAAATATCTAAATATTTAAAGGGTTTGCGTCATTATTAGGTAAAATCTTAATTGTAAAATTAAGTTTACCTGGTCGGTATAATGTATGAAAATACGTCCGACAGATGGCGCAGGCGTCACCCAAAGACGTTAAGTATGATGTGTTATCGAAATTAGCAGTCAGGAGCAATTGTCAGGATGGCTGAATTGGTAAAGCATCTGGACGGTATCCAGAAGATGCAGGTTCAAATCCTGCTCCTGACTGTTATTTTCGATTTCACATTTTTCACTTTGTGTTTAAAGCTTTATAATAGTATAGATTTATAACTGAAAAAATACCGGGTCTTATATTATATTTAAGATATAAATGTGTCAACGTTATGAGGAGAAGGGATAACAAGAGAAATGTAATATAAGAAAAAGGAACTATTTATTCAAAATATTTTATCCGTCTGGCTATGTGTCTATTTATTTGATTGTTTGAGGATATCCCTGAAGATACTGAACATATTTTAATGAGATTTTCATGGGTAGATGGAGATTGTTTTGATAGTAGCGGCAACAGATTTGATAGATTAATTTAAATCGGATTTTAGAATAAAAGAGATCCTCATTAACAGAAAAAAAAAATTCTTCTTGAATGAAGTTGTGGGCAACAGCCAATTATTATATTAGTGTAATGTAGGTACTAGAATCTTAGCAGTGATGAGTGATGCTCAGGCACACTATCAGGCAACGTCAATCCGCATCATCGCGATAATTATTGCGATTAAGTGGCCACACTTGAATCTCTTTTATGCACTGCCACTGGGATTATCGCCTAACTTCAAAGGGCAATGTGAATGCCATTGTCGAATTCTCGCGATAAGTAATGGCGTGTCCCGTTAGTGTGACCCAATCATGAAAATGAGTGAACGTTAGCAATGCTAAAAAAGTGAAACACCCCAAGGTGTGTTAAGTCGGTCACACGGAAGACAATGGTATTGACCCGGTCAGGCCTGATCCTATGTAAGGACTTCGACTTGGAACCCAACCCTACCACCAGTAATGCATTGGGTAATAACTGCTTACTTACATTAGCCGTCTCGTACGATATCCTCGAGGAAGAATGGGTTAATGCCATTCGTATTTTTAGTTTGTCATCAGTTATTTTTTTAAATCTTTCTTTCAGTGATAGATACAAATAATCTGACTTAAATTGTAAACTGAAATATGTGCCAGGTGGATATGAAATGAGAAATAATTGACCTAAGATCTTAACCATAAATATTATTCTGCAAAGCATCTGGAAAGCATCTGGTATCAAGGAGATGCAGGTTCAAATCCTGCTTGTGACTGTTATTTTCGATTTCACATTTTTCACTTTGTGTTTAATGTATAGTGCAAAGCATGTCAAATGCTAAAAATATATATAAAAATATCTAAATATTTATAGGGTTTGCGTCATTATTAGGTAAAATCTTAATTGTAAAATTAAGTTTACCTGGTCGGTATAATGTATGAAAATACTTCCGACAGATGGTGCAGGCGTCACCCAAAGACGTTAAGTATGAATGTGTTATCGAGATTAGCAGTCAGGAGCAAGTGTCACGATGGCTGAATCGGCAAAGCACCTGGACGGTATCCAAGAGATGCAGGTTCAAATCCTGCTCGTGACTGTTATTTTCGATTTCACATTTTTCACTTTGTGTTTAATGTTATTCTGTTTTTGAATGTTTATTCCTGCCGTAAACAAATGTCTTATTTAAACTAAAACATTCATATTATATAAGTTGGAGGTTACTTCGACAATAGCGACCCTAACCTTCTCATAAACATTGTTGTTTACAAACAAACCTGCTGTTATTTAATACAATTAAAACTTTGTTTCATTGTACCCTAAAATAAAAGATACGATTTGTGCTATTATACATTGAGCCTCTAAGTAATCATTTTACTTCTTTAGTCTTTTATTTGTATTTTTTTTACACTGAAAGGGTGGAAAACAAGCCATTGACTCGCCTATATCCCGCTACCTTAGCTTGACCGGCTACAATCGCCTATGGACACTAGGCATCAGGTGTTGCTAACCTTGGGCAGTTCTCCCCTGGTGCTTAGCTAGGACGATACAGAGAGTATGAGGATGGAATTGTGTCTCCGACACTTACACGACAATAAGTATACACCGATATTTAGTAGAGGATTAACATTTTCATACAGGAATCGTTTAAGCTTTAGAACTGCCTCGTCAGCATGGGCCTTTTTTTGTACGGGTAAGGAGATACGATAAAGGATGAAGATTGAAGGAAAAAAGGTATAGGTCTACTAAATTACTACTATCCAGTACAAACTTAAAAATAACCTGTATGACAACTCATCTGGTTATTGTACCGTTTACTCTCACTATGGAAGGACTAAAATAGAACACAAATGGGTCGAAAAGAAGAAAAATTTGGACTTGCATAACTTTGTGAACATTATTATAACATAGATGATCGTTTTAGATCTATTTCTTTTAGCAATTGACATGCTCCGCTACTTTTTAAAATACAAATTATTTGTCGTAAGACAAATGTGATTAAGAATTCGGGATGATCGAAGGATCAGTAGGGTAGCTCAGTGGTTTAGAGCACTTCCCCGGATTGGAAAAGATGCGTGGTTCGATTCCCGCCCCTACTAAAAATCTCTTTTTCTTTATTCACAAATAATTTGTACTTTAAATAGATGATCGTGATTCAATAACGAATGTTTGACGTACAAATAACGCTATATACGCTTCTCCCTTTTGGAGTAAGTGTAACCAGAATATAAGTTATTTATGCTTAGTTTGCCATATTAGTTGACGTTAAAAACTATCAAATCGGTCACGGGTCACTAAATAATAAATGAATATTTAATTGTTTGCATTTAGTTTTCTCATATTATGTTGTATATGTACCAATACACTGTATATGTACCTATTCTAATATAGAGTTCATAGAATGTTTTTGGCGTGATTGATCGCTGAGCAATAGGAAACACGCAACCTCAATCTCACGTAATATATTGTAGCGTAAATCTGGAATAAGTAGGTCACAATGTGAAGCTTGAGCTACAATGTTGCAGTCTGTAAATTTATGAAATTTCCATCTAGTATTGGGAAAAAAACTATTAGCTTAGTAAAACTTTAGATGTTTAATGATATTCAATACTTCAATATCAGGTCCCAGAATGCCAGAACATAAATTAAAAATATAAAAATAACAAACTAATACATTGTTCGGTATCAAGCGTACATTTTGAAATTGGTGCGCGTTATTCTCTATCAAAAGGCATATATTTTTTTCTATCATAAGGCATAGATTTGTATATTTGATTCCGTGCGAGAAACAGCTGTTTGAATTAACTCCGCGTATTTTTATTTCTTTAAATAGTTTTTGTCAGTATTTTATAACTTTCATACATCAATTAAAGTGCCTAAGTTCGTCTAGTAATCAGTGTAAAGTTCGGTGGTGGAAAATAAAGTGATCTAGTGAAGTTTTTCAATTTATTAAATGAACCACAAAATATTTGATGCAATTTTACAAGAACGCGTAAGCGACGCGACCTGCACGACGCTTAAGCCTTTTTAGTCGCAGCCCTCGCTTGCAACGACACTATCTGTTTGCGTTCGTTATCTTCGCTGACTAACATACAAATAATCGACTACCTACTGTGTTTATTTATATATAATAAGACGAAATGAATACGCGTAAATGCGCTGGATGTCCAAATGTATTAAAAGGGACATCTTTTCTTCATTGCTGCCGATGTCAGGATAATTTTCACTATAGCTGCGTCAATTTTAGCAAGGAGGCATTCATCAGTTTCACTAAGGAGTTTAAAGACACATGGGTATGCCCCGCGTGTCGCTGTAGAGAACCTAAGAGTGGCGATAATTCAAATACGTTCTCCAATTATAACTAAGAACTTGGGCGGACCGTTGGACGATAACGTCACACTGCGCACGAAGCCTCGCAGCCCAGTGAACTGCGGCTGTCTCTCTGCCGACATTATCCGGGAGATCATTAGGGAAGAGTTGGATAGGAAGTTCAATACTCAGATTACGGATATACAATCGAAAGTAACTCTCCTTGAAGAATCTGTTGCACTTTTCAATTTAGAGCACGACCTAATAAAAAGTGAATGCGAATCAAAAACCAAACTCTTAACACAGCTCCAAAATGTCAACGATAAACTGCGCGCAGATACTGAACTGCTAACGTATCGTTTGCACCAGATGGAGCAGCTATCCCGCTCAACCAACATCGAAGTACAGTGTGTTCCAGAATACAAAAGTGAAAACCTGTACAGTACGGTTTTACAACTGGCAAACACCATTAAATGTCCTTTATCAGAGTCTGACATTCACTATTGCAGTCGCATCGCTAAGCTCAACAACCAGAGCCTCCGCCCTCGGTCCATTTTGGTCAAATTCAGTAGCCGTCGTTTACGCGACACCTTCTTTGCTGGAGTAATCAAGTTTAACCGTAACAACTCAACTGACAAACTGAATACGAGCCACCTAGGGCACGGCGGCAACAAGAAGACTCCTGTGTTCGTAACTGAACACCTTATCCCAGAGACGAAATCACTGCATGCTGCCGCGCGCCTGAAAGCCAAGGAGCTGAGATATCGCTTTTGCTAGGTGCGTGACGGCAAAGTATACCTTCGAAAGACTGAAAGCAGTAATTACATTTTTATCAAAAATACTGCTGCGTTAGATAACTTGTCCTAGCTCCGTTTTTGAACTTTTTGGCATTTTTTAAATAGATAATTATATTCTTTTTATTTTTACAACGGTTATATATTATTATTTCTATTATTTACTATAATATTGTTGTTTTTAGTTAATATCTAATTCTATTTATTCAATGCAATTATACTATCAAAATGTTAGAGGTTTGCGTACCAAAACTTTAGACTTTTTTGCTAATATCTGATGTAATAATTATGATGTTGTAATACTCACCGAGACATGGCTTAACAGCAGCATTTACGATTCTGAATTATTCGACAGTCGATATGTTGTTTATAGGAGGGATAGGGAAACTAGCGGATTCCATAGTAGTAAAAATGGCGGAGGCGTATTGATTGCAGTATCAAAACGGTTTAACTCCAGACGATTACAAAACATTGAATCTAATTGTGAAGACCTTTGGGTACAAATTGGCTGCAGTGAGGATAACGGTCATTCCGAACAACTCTTTTTGTGCGCTGTATATCTACCACCGCCTTTACAGAAACATGTTCTTGACCATTTTCTATCGAATATAAATCAAAATTTGGACCAAAACGTCACATCAAACATATTGATAGTCGGGTGACTTTAATTTAGGATCGATTCCTTGGAGCTTTACAAATAATAACCAACCTATCTTAGATTGTTCGGGCAGTACGTACTCTACAATGCTTTTGGACTTTATTGTTTTCCATGATCTTACGCAATATAATCACGTTAGAAACAACAAACATAGAATATTAGATTTGGTTTTAAGTAACATCAAAATTATAGACCTTATTCATGAGACTAACGCTCTGTCTGTCGTGGATTCTTTACATCCTCCATTGCAATTTCGCACAACTTTTAACTTTGACAAAATTCTCTCACACAATAATAATGAACGTTTTTGTTTTCACAAGGCTGATTACAATGAAATCATGATGCATTTGAACGAAGTGCGATGGGTTCAGGAATTTGAGAACTGCAATACTGTAGATGAGATGCTATCTATATTCTACCGTCATATCCGAGAAGCAATTCGCAAATTTGTCCCTAAATCCGCGACGAAGTCAAAAAAGTTCCCTGTATGGTTTACACAAGATCTAATAAATCGTTTACGTGAAAAACTTAAATATCGAAATATGTTTCGTAAATTTAATAATCTGCTTGATAAATTGTGTTTCGAGTTACTCAGAAAGCGTACTAAACATTTGATGACTATGTGTTACAATAATTATATCACCCGATTAGAACATAACCTCAAATCGAATCCGAAGCTATTTTGGACATTTATTAAAAATAAAAAGAATGGTCATAGCCACTACTACCCAGCTCTTATGTCTCTTGACGATAATACTGCTACAAAAGGGGTTGATATCTGTAACCTCTTTGCTAAAAACTTCTCTGCCGCCTATCGCAATGGAAACAATGGTTTATTAGACACCTCGCCTGTTTCTAACTATAATTTTGTTATGTTGACGAATAACTTATCTTACTTCAATTAAGTTCAAAGACAATCAAGTTCTTAAAGTGTTAAAAAGACTTGATCATCATAAGGGTGCCGGCTCTGATGGAATTCCCACCGTTTTTGTAGCTAAAGCTGCTTCAGCCCTGGCTTTACCTTTGTGTCTCATATACAATAAATCGCTTAACTCTGGTAGATTTCCTTCGGATTGGAAAAATGCATTGGTAGTTCCGTTACTCAAGAACGGTGATCGCGGAATGATTAACAATTATAGACCAATATCTATCTTACCAGTCTTTGCTAAAGTCTTTGAGCAATTACTACATCCAATCATAACATGGCAATTTAAGCAACTATTAAGCTCTCGTCAGCATGGCTTCACGAAGGCCCGGTCTACTGCTACAAATCTTTTTTCTTTTGTCTACGATGTGTCTCTTGAACTTGATAACCGCTCATCTGTGGACGCGATCTACACTGATTTCAGCAAGGCATTTGATCGCGTTAATCACCAAGTTTTATTGTACAAGCTTTCCAGTATTGGTATATCCGAACCCTTGCTCAGTTGGTGCGGATCATATCTGTCAGACAGAAAATCTTTTGTTGTGGTAAATGGTTATAGATCCGACCCATTTTTAGCTCACTCAGGTGTTCCTCAAGGTTCCCATCTGGGACCTTTATTCTTCAATATCTTCGTAAATGATATTGGCAGTTGCTTCCTTCATTCAAACTTTTATCTGTTTGCCGACGATCTAAAGTTTTTCAAAGTTGTCGATACGCTTTCCGACTCGTATCTCTTGCAGGAGGACTTGGATCGTTTAATAGCATGGTGCGATGTGAATGGTATGATTTTGAATGCAACCAAGTGTTCTTCGATTAGATTTACGAGGAAAAAACAAAGTGTTAGTCATAAATATAATATTAAAAAAGATTATTTGGTTGAAGTTGATTGTCGATAGTAAGCTACGATTTAATAGGCACATAGACACCATATGCTCTAAAGCTTTCAAAAGTCTCGGTTTCATGCTACGCAATTGTAAAGATTTCAAAAATCCCAACACAAGGATTCTGTTATACAGTTCCATTGTGAGAAGTACCTTGGAATATTGTAGTGTTGCCTGGAATCCTTTCTATGACATATATGTAAAAAGACTCGAAAGTGTTCAAAAGAGATTCTTATGGCACTTACTTTACTCTTGTAATATGGGTAAAAACAAAAATATCAGTTGTTACAATGGTAGGCTTTCTCAATTCAGGATGTGCTCACTCTCGGATCGAAGACATAAGTTTGATATGTTGTTCCTATATAAGCTTGCAAACGGTTTGCTAGATACGCCTAAATTACTACTAAAATTACATTTTTCAGTACCTTCTAAGCTTCCTAGAATTTCTAGGTATAACTTATTTTCAGGCTCTCGGTTCAAGTCAAATCTTGGCCAGAATGCTCCTTTAAACCGCATAATTGGAGAATATAATACAATTTCGAAGGTTAAAGAACTCGATTTATTCTGTAACAGCACTGTAGAATTTAGAAAAAAACTTTTTATATCATAATGAATCTATGTATAATGAATTTGCATGATTACAATTATTTAATTTTATGTTATATTATTTTTTACCCTATAAGGAATGTTACAATGTTCTTATTCTTATTTTAATTATTATTTAATTTATATTATTATTTTATTACTACATACTTTATTTGACCTTTCTACTAATTTGAAATGTAATTTATTTTTAATTTTTAGTTGAATTGTGATTAAATTTTATATATCTGATGTTTTCGCATATAGGTGCTTGTTGTCTTCGCTTATAATTATATTGGCACTCAGACTTAAGATTCTAATATTGTAAATAACTAAACTGTAACAGTTACTCTATGTTAGCGATCCAAATAAATAAATAAATAAATAAATTTAATTGTAGTTTCGGAATTTCTATTCTAATTGTAGGCAACTGAATATGTTTTATGACGAGAGAGTGAATTGATTGGCCTAACTTGTCATATAATAATAACACCCGTTAGTCTAAATAAAAGCCATGCCAATCATCAGCGCACTCTTGCTACAATTACTAGTATGGTGATTTTCTTTCCACTCTGCATCCCGGCCCAACGAGGTACGTTATTAAACAAACGTAATTATGTAAAATAATGTATAAGTACTATAACGATAAAAAGGTCTATATAGAAGTTACAAAACATATTTTATTTTTAAGATCCTTACGATCGGTTTAAGGTTATAAGCATTGTGGATCTATCCCCATGGCAACCGCAATTTTTCTGGAAAATTTTTATTTCAACCCTTTCTCTGGGTACAGGTCTCCTTACATGATGAGAGAGATTAGGCCATAGTCCACTTCGCTGGCCCAGTGCGGGTTGGCAGAACTTATTATTTCTATATAAAAATCGCATTGAACTATTTCGTTGTTGTATGAAACAGGGAAACTTTTGCAGTTATAACATTAGAAACGATTAATTAACGCGAAATGCAAAAACTCAATAGAACATAGATAAAGGTCTTTTTATCATTTCGATTCATAAATACTGTATAGGTATATAGCGGAGAGCCAAATACTCTGCAATACAATACTTGACTGTACTTGTACTTTTTACTGTTGAGTCTGGGTTTCTTTGTGTCAATCCTGTGTTCATAAAGTCCCCGCGTACAGAGATTATTCTCTAGTGCAGGGTGGGTGTTATTTTTTTTTTATTTACGCAAGAACTGTGGTATTTGAATTTGAAATTCAAAATATAAATAAACAAATTATCTTCGGCGCTTATGAAGCAATTTGAATATAAAGCGTTTACGCAAAACAATAAAATTTTCTTAAAGTAACATAATATAATAGCTACAATTTTATTACAACGGCATAAAATATGATAAACTTTTAACATATTTATTTCAAGACTTTATTACTGCGAATGGAGAGAGCTCAGACATAACTGGTCATGAAATATACTAAAATATTCCGCAAAGTTACTTTTGTTTGATTCTGTGGGGGTGGACCGTATATCTACGAGGTTATATCATGTATGAACATTATATAAGCAGTTAAACATACTATTTTACAGCTTATTCGCACCCTGCAAATCGTATCTTATTAATAAGTAATTACGTATCGTAATTTTAATAACCTGATATAACTAGTAAGTTCTAGATATAAAATAATAATAGGGTATAAAATAATAATAGCGTACAAATTATTTGTGAATAAAGAAAAAGAGATTTTTAGTAGGGGCGGGAATCGAACCACTCATCTTTTCCAATCCGGGGAAGTGCTCTAAGCCACTGAGCTACCCTACTGACCTTTCGATCATCCCAAATTCTTAATCACATTTGTCTTACGACTAACTAACTACTATTGGATGCATGTAATGCTTGCCGGTAGATGGCGTCGGTAGTGTAACAGACTTCCGTGCACGAAGTCGTGGGTTCGATTCCCACTTAGGACAATTATTTGTGTGATAAACACAGATAATTGTACTGCGTCTGGGTGTTTTCTATCTATGATATGTATGTATTTACAAAAAAAAGTAATATATATTATGTATTATATCCGTAATCCGGTACCCATAGCACAAGCGTTAAGCTTAGTATGGGACCAGAGGACGTTGTGTGAAAGTGTCCGTGAATATTGATTTATTGATTTTTTAGAAAAAAACTATCCGGATGGAGATTTTGTTATTAAAAAAAATATTTTAATACTACATGGCAGGAAAATAAGAATACGGCCCACTTGATGGTAAGCGGTTACCGTAGCCTATAGACGCTAGCAACACCAGAGGCATCACTCGCGTATTGCCATCTCCAAGGAAAGGGATAGAAGGTGGATAGGGATAATAATACATAGCATCACGCCTGTATTCCCCGAAGGGGTAGGCAGAGGTGTATTACACACCCACGACTCGCCAGCTATGTTTAAGTCCCACGTAATAGGGGGCGAGCCTATTGATGTCTACCGGGCACATTTCCAAACTCCGGGCTGTTACTGAGAGTTTTTTTTTAGGAAAAAGCTACCGCTACCCTACCGAGGCAGTCAGGAAGAATAATAAGGAGAGGATAGGTAGGATACTAAGGAGAGGATAGGAAGGATAATAAGGAGAGGATATGGAGGGGGTTCAGGCCTCCGGCGCTATCACTCACCATACGAAACACAACGGTAGGAGTAACTACCGTTGTTACACGCTGATCTTATGTGAGAGGATGGTACTTCCCTGATCGAGCCGGCCCATTCGTGGTGGGATAAGCAAGGCTCTACTACTAGGGAAATAAATATTTTTTCAGAGAAGGTTTAAGCGTATAATATATGTATTAGAATGTGATGAAGATCTTTGGAGATAAACAATGGAACTCTTCAATAATAAAAGACAGTAACCTAGCTATCGTACTCCTTTGAGGTCAGAGCACTTCCCCGGAAAGGAAGGGACGCAGTTTCGACTCCTGATCGTACTAAACTTCTCTTTTTTTCTCATTCACATATAATAATTTAGACTTTAAAAGTAGCTGAGCATGTCAAGTGCTACAAATGACTTTTAAAAATGTGAAGGCGGTTTTTTTTTCTTTCATAGGTATTAATTTAGTTATATCTCTGGTTCTCGATATAGTAGCGAGGTAAAATTTATATCAGTTTTTTGGTTTAGAGTTCTAAAAATGAAATTTTAGTTCAAACTCACCTACCTATATGAATATTTTTTTACGCAATGATGTTTATTGTGTTAATACGCTATATATTTATATAACACGCTATTATTAAACATTTTAGATCTATTTCTTTTAGCAATTGACATGCTCCGCTACTTTTTAAAGTACAAATTATTTGTGAATAAAGAAAAAGAGATTTTTAGTAGGGGCGGGAATCGAACCACGCATCTTTTCCAATCCGGGGAAGTGCTCTAAGCCACTGAGCTTGATTGGTTAACGGATTATTGCGACATCACGCGTCGGTTTCTCAACCAATCACAGTGATCACGATACGATCGACATGTGAGATATGAGATTCTGCCTAACCCCCCTGATGAGTCATTTGATCAACTTCAAATGGCTTTTATGGATGAAAGACCTTCAAAAGTAACAATCTACCGTTAGCATAGCGAGTTCAAGCATGGCCGCCTTACTTTGGGCGATGAACAAAGGAGTGGTCGTCCTACGACGGCTGTCACGGAACAAAATGTGCTGGCAGTAAAAAAAATAGTTCTATAAAATAGGCGAATTACATACGAAGAGATTCAGCATACACTGCAGATTGGTTCAGGAAGCGTTCACAAGATTCTACACGAGCATCTTCGCGTGAGGAGGGTAGTTTTGCGCTGGGTGCATAACCTCACCGAAGCTCAGCAGCAGGCCCGTGTGGAGTAGTGCCGTGATATGATTCAAAACTTTGAAGCAGGCTCGTCACGGTGCTGGTACTCCTGCCGAAGCCGGGGCGAACGCCGGATTCGGTCGGGGCCTTCAGGCTGCTGGACGAGGCGGGTAAGCTGTTGGAGAGAATCCTCGCTGCCCGCATCGTCCAGCACTTGCGCGACGTCGGACCCGACTTGTCGGATGCCCAGTTTGGTTTTTAAGCTGGCCGTTCGACGGTCGGCGAGATTATGCGCCTAAGGGCCGCGGCCGCGGCGATCGTCGCCGGCAGTGGAGTGCTGTTGGCGGTGTCGCTTGACATCGCCAACGCATTCAACAGTCTGCCATTCAGCTGCATCGGGGAGGCACTCCGGTATCACGGGGTGCCTGCATACCTGAGACGGCTAGTGGCAGACTATCTTAAAGGCCGCAGCGTTCTCTATGAGAGCCGCATAGGGGACGTTGTGAGGAGACCCATGTCGTACGGTGTCCCACAGGGTTCGGTTCTAGGGCCGCTCCTGTGGGACATCGGTTACGACTGGGTGCTACGCAGTCGGCTCCCCCCCGGGCTGGCGGTCATCTGCTATGCGGATGACACGCTGGTCGTGGCCCCGGGCGGAAACTTCGAGGAATCGGCGTTCCTGGCTACCTTAGGGACCTCGGAGGTGGTCAGGAGGATCGGGGCGCTGGGGCTTAGGGTGGCCCTGGACAAGTCGGAGGCCCTGCTTTTCCACGGATCCCGACGTCGGCGTCTGCTGGCGCCTCGATCACTGTAGACGGGGTCCAAATTGAGGTGCAGGCCCAGATTAAGTATCTGGGCCTAGTGCTGGACGGGCGGTGGCGCTTTCGCGAGCACTTCCGTTAACTGTCCCCAAGGCTCGTCGGTGCGGCGTCCGCCCTTGCACGGCTCATGCCGAATATGGGTGGACCCAACAGTGCGTGCCGACGGCTTTACGCGGGTGTAGTCCGGTCAATGGCGCTGTATGGCGCACCCGTGTGGGCGGGGTCCCTGGACGCACTGAACAGGGCTCTTCTGTGGAGGCCACAGAGAGTCGTTGCGTCCAGGGTCATACGTGGATACCGCACGGTGTCGACGGAGGCAGCCTGCGCGTTGGCCGGAATCCCCCCGTGGGACCTGGAGGCGGAGGTGCTCGCCGAGGTGTATCAGCGGACGTCGCGAGAGCGGGAGAGGGCCGGACGTCCCCTAACCAGGGAGGTGGCCAGGTGGCAGGGCGACGCCCGCCGAGCTGCCATGGCCAGATGGAGGGCACGGTTGGAGGCTCCCCGGGCCGGTCTTTGGACCGTAGGGGTGCTCCATCCGGTGCTGGAAGAGTGGGCGGGGCGACGGCACGGAGTCCTTACCTTCCAACTGGTGCAGGTGCTGTCGGGGCATGGGTGCTTCGGCAGATATCTGCACATAGTCGCAAGGAGGGAAGCGACTCCGGGCTGTCACCACTGCAATTGTGACGAGGACACGGCGCGGCACACGCTCGAGTCGTGCCCGGCTTGGGCCGAGCAGTGCCGCGAACTCGTCGCGAAAATAGGGGGGGACCTCTCGCTGCCGAGCGTTGTCAGAGTGATGCTTGGTAGTGACAGGAATTAGGCCGCGGTCGCTGCCTTCTGCGAGGAGGTTATCTCGCGGAAGGAAGCAGCGGAGAGGGCCAGGGAGGAGGATTCTTCCGCTGACCCAAACATACCGCCGCCAGCGACCGCCCCGGTCAGGTAGGCGCAGGTACTTGCGCCTCATGCCGCCCTAGCTGAGGCTGCGGGTGGATGGACCGGGGAACGTCCGCCACCCGCAAGGCCTCCCGCGAAGGTGCGACGCTCCTCTGTGGATGCGTCGCTCAGCAGAGGGTATCCAAAAGGGTCAGCCGCCGGCGAACCACCGAAGGAATGTAACACGGTTCCGGTGGCCCGCCAGTGAAGGCGGAGGGGCGACGCACGGCGGGTTTCTTTGGTGAGTGCAGGCACCACACTACCCCTGTTCGTTGCTCCGGCCGACGGAGTGTGTGGTTAGGAACATTTTTTCCCGCATTAGCAAAAAAGGGCTCGTCTCGGTACGTTTACGACATTGTGACCGGTGATCCTGGATTTATCTATACGATCTAGAAACAAAGCGTCAGTCGAAAGTTAAAATACAGAAAGACAGTTAAAATTAAATAATGCTTATAGTAAAACAAAAAATATATTAAAAAGATTTTATTACTATATTATCTACCTATCATAGAAACTACGATCCAAGAATAATCGAATTGAATTAAATGTTAGCTATTAGGTACTTTGAATCCTTAGAGGTTGCTGTTATATTGAGCTATGAAGTTGCCATACTTATCTGTCGCTAGCATATGAGTAGATAGTATTAAAATTTTACACTAACCGTTTCCTAAAACACCTCTTAATCCTAAAGTTTTAGAGCGTAAGTTTTAGGTCAAGCAAAAGTCTTAGAATCATCACATTTTTAATCACATTTTAGATTCTAAAATGAGCCTTTAGGACCCAATTTTCGTCGTTTGATAATTTCTTTATCACATCTGATTACCTAATGATGATACTAACCATCCAGCTGTCAGTTATCATCCTTAATTCCCTTAGCCTCGTGTGACATCTGCAAGAGATAATGGGGTGGTGATATTTGTCTTTTACCACACAGTTAACAATTACTAATTTAGTAAAATGTTACCAATTACTAAAAAAAGACTACAAAAAGTTAACAATTACTCATTTCTAACCAGTAACCATTAAATCATATAATATAGTGTTATCTATTTAATGGTTACGCCAAATTGCTGAAATTGCTGATACGCAAACATGTTAAATAATAAATAAGGGTAATTTGTTACCCAACTCCGGTGAAGGTACCCATGACCTTGATCAGTCTCCGCCTAAACTAAAACATTCGCGATAGTCTTGAGGGGAAGAGAGAATCTGGAGGTGAATCTGTTAAAGAAGACCCTTTTCTATAATGTTTCTTCTTAGAAATTGCTTGTGATATTTTTTCTAGCAAAATCAATCACTGGAACTTTTAAATTAAAAGTAATTCGAGTATCTTTCCAACTTGAAAATTAAATAAATTGAATTTTCAGTTGAGTGTTTTCTGGTAATTTTCCTAAAAGTTTTGATACTTTACGATTAATATATGTAATTCAATGCCTTGACATAAATCAGAATTGATAAGTTTGTCTGTACATATAGAGATGGTATAAACTGATTACAATTGACAACGTGTTATTTTTGTAAGCGCGCTTTTAAAAGAGGTTTTCACTTAAAACGCTTTTTTCATAAAAGCTTCGTCGTTGAAGAAACCGTTACTTCGACTTTCGTTATATTTATTGAAAATGCGTATAGTGTTGTTGTATTATCTATATACGTTAAGAAATGCTATAAAATTACAACAATCAATGTACTTACCTTCCTACTTATCAATTATCAGGCATAGGACTGTCTGAAATTAATATTTAAGAAGTAGTAACAATAATATATAAACATTTCAAACGTAATTTAGCCGTTTATTCATTATACATAGTCATTTTTAAATTGAGTCTTATCACTAAAAATAACCATATAATAAAGGTTATTTTCCAATCATAGTAGCATGGGTAAGACCAACGAAAGAACTTGGTTGTTGCAACATAGTTGCTTCCACGTTTAAACGAAATCGACTTACACTTGTGAGCGTGCTTATAGACTATTTTTGAAAAGCACGCTTTTTTAAACGCTTTTCGTTTTTATAAACGCCCACTCTTATCTACATATTACAAAGATGATGGTATTCGAGGAAAAACTACTATATTACGCTATATAGACCTATCTTCATGTTTTCATCTCTCGGAACATGAATGTTTGCAAAAATGTACTGTTTGTTTACCTAAAAAGTACGGATTGTGATCAAATAATACATTTAACTCTAATTATACAATAAATGCCTCGGTGGTGTAACGGTAGTGTATGCGACTGCTAATCATGAGGTCTCGGGTTCGATCCCCGGGTCGGGCAATGTTATTGAGCTTAAAGTACAAATTATAATATGTGAATAAGGAAAAAGAGTATTTTAGTACGAGCGGGAATACCTGCAGAAAACCTGCGTCCCTTCCTTTCCGGGGAAGTGCTCTAATCCATTGAGTTATCGTACCATTTCTAGAAATACCGAATTTCCTCATCACATTTGTCTTAACGACCAACGCCCTCTATCGGCAATGCATTTACATGCATTCATCCAATGTAGTAAGTTTAATTTTGCAATTAAAATTCATACTATTTGATGGCGTGATTTTTCAAACATTTTGATCTATATTTTAGCACTTGACATGCTCAGCTACTCTTAAAGTACAAATAATAACCATTTTGATCTAATTTTTAGTACTTGACATGCTCAGCTACTCTTAAAGTATAAATTTTAATTTGTGAATAAGGAAAAAGAGTATTTTAGTACGAGCGGGAATCGAACCTGCGTCCCTTCTTTTCCGGGGAAGTGCTCTAATCCACTGAGCTAGCGTACTATTTCTAGAAATACCGAATTTCCTTATCACATTTGTCTTAACGACCAACGTCATCTATCGGCAATGCATTTACATGCATTCATCCAATGTAGTAAGTTTAATTTTGCAATTAAAATTCATACTATTTGATGGCGTGATTTTTTAAACATTTTGATCTAATTTTTAGCACTTGACATGCTCAGTTACTCTTAAAGAATACATTTTAATTTGTGAATAAGGAAAAAGAGTATTTTAGTACGAGCGGGAATCGGACCTGCATCCCTTCCTTTCCGGGGAAGTGCTCTAATCCACTGAGCTATCGTACTATTTCAAGAAATACCGAATTTCCTTATCACATTTGTCTTAACGACCAACGCCCTCTATCGGCAATGCATTTACATGCATTCATCCAATGTAGTAAGTTTAATTTTGCAATTAAAATTCATACTATTAGATGGCGTGATTTTTCAAACATTTTGATCTATATTTTAGCACTTGACGTGCTCACCTACTCTTAAAGTACAAATTATAATTTGTGAATAAGGAAAAAGAGTATTTTAGTACGAGCCAGAATAGAACCTGCGTCCCTTCCTTTCCGGGGAAGTGCTCTAATCCATTGAACTATCGTACCATTTCTAGAAATACCGAATTTCCTTATCACATTTGTCTTAATTCAAATGCATTGCCGATAGAGGGCGTTGGTCGTTAAGACAAATTTGATGAGGAAATTCGGTATTTCTAGAAATGGTACGATAGCTCAATGGATTAAAGCACTTCCCTGGAAAGGAAGGGACGCAGCTTCTATTCTCGCTCGTACTAAAATACTCTTTTTCCTTATTCACAAATTATAATTTGTACTTTAAGAGTAGGTGAGCACGTCAAGTGCTAAAATATAGATCAAAATGTTTGAAAAATCACGCCATCTAATAGTTTGAATTTTAATTGCAAAATTAAACTTACTACATTGGATGAATGCATGTAAATGCATTGCCGATAGAGGGCGTTGGTCGTTAAGACAAATGTGATGAGGAAATTCGGCATTTCTAGAAATGGTACGATAGCTCAATGGATTAGAGCACTTCCCCGGAAAGGAAGGGACGCAGGTTCGATTCCCGCTCGTACTAAAATACTCTTTTTCCTTATTCACAAATTATAATTTGTACTTAAAGAGTAGCTGAGCACGTGAAGTGCTAAAATATAGATCAAAATGTTATTGAGCTTTTCGTAAAAAGAAAAATTCTCAGTAGACACCCGGAGTTTGGAAATGTGCCCAGTATACGTCAATAGGCTCGCCCCCTAATACGTGGGACTCAAACATAGCTGGCGAGTCGTGGGTGTGTAATACACCTCTGCCTACCCCTTCAAGGAATACAGGCGTGATGCTATGTAAGTAATATTTTTGTCTGTTCTGTTTTATTCACCTAAAAAGTACTGAACGAATTGTTACCAAATAATTTTGTTTGAGAAACTCTGCACGATTACATGGGAAATCTGAGATATAACCGAAATACTATAATTTGTCTGTACCGGAACTGTAAACAAAGGCTAGTTTAAAATATTACTCTGACTGCTCTACTCACATCAGAAACTGAAATAACAGGCGGAATTTATGTCTGTTCAACATTGTTTTATAAATGGCATTATAATAATTTTGATGAATTTTATTCTATGCGCGTTATAGACATTACACGTTTTCATTTGACCTGCTCATTTAAAACAACTATTTAGATAAACTCTCTGCTTTGCTTCGGCTACTGCAGACGAAATAATGGAATAAACTAATCTAATTATAAACTTCAGGTTATTTCAGGCGTGTAAATTTTCTCTAATGATCATTTATTTGGAAGACCACAGGCAAAGAGATATGTAACTCAAGCCTAACTCTTACTTTAATGGATTAAACAAATCAAATATGGGTGATCACTTAAATTATCGTCATACATAGTAGCTATATATTTTTATCTGTATTATACACGTAAGATAATGATCGGATCATTTTCTCTACATCATATTCAATGCTTCACTACTCACCTTAGAGGTTTTTTTTTTTTGTTTTTTATTTCTGTATCCAAAGGACGTGTGAACACGTGTATTTTAGGGTTAAGTTTGTTTTTATTTTTTTTGTGTTTGGCTTATTGCAGGCTTTGGCAGGACCATCAGCCTAACATTAATATATAATACATATGAGTATTAATATATATGAGTAGTTTTTTTTTGTTTTTTTCTCTGTAGTAGCCATAGCACAGTCAAGTTTTGTTTGTTATTTTATATTATTATTTTTTGCATGTCAGCGTCCGTGCCATCACTAAGGCGCCCCAACAGAAGACCAGCTCAGGTCTTTTGACCTGCTTTTTGCTGAGTTGGAGTCGTTTTGTATCGAATGTTTTTTTTTAATTCTAGGTTTATTTATATGTATATTCTTTTAATTCGTTGCAATAAATATTTTATTTCTTTGTTTCTTTCTTTCTCTCGGTGTGACTAGTGGAAAGAATTCCGGATGAGTGACTGGTTAAGAAGATAATATGAAAGTGTAAGGATCTAGGTACAGACCACCACCCTACCCAAGATTTTTCAAAATCACGCCATCAAATAGTATGATTTTTAATTGCAAAATTATACTTACTGTATTGAATATTTTTTTTATTGCATCTAGTGGCAGACGAGCCACAGCCCATCTGATGGTAAATGGTAACCATCGCTCATGGACTGAACTATACCGAGAGTATTTTCAAGCCGCTGCTGCATGGGAGATGGTGGTACCAACCCGCTCGGGCCCGATACCAAGTGAGTACTCCCACTTGGTACCCAGCCCTACCACCAGTCATGCAATGGATGATAATTGCTTACTTCCCTTAGTCGCCTCATACGACACCCGTGGGAAGGAATGAAGGGGTGACACTTGTATTCTTAGTCTGTCATCACACGTACAAAATTTAAATGCGTTCCGTTAGATGGCGTTGGTCGTTAAGACAAATGTGATGAGGAGATTGGGTATAGCCGAAAGGTGGTGCGGTAGCTCAGTGGATTAGAGCACTTCCCCAGATTGGAAGGGACGCAGGTTCGATTCCCGCTGCACTAAAGTTATCTTTTTTATAATTTGTAACATACAGACAGACAAAAATAATTGTTGTTTTCACTTCTGTTGCTCTAATAAAGGACCCTCCCCCATCTCCAATCAGATATCGGCTTGTTATAATGTTATTATTATGTACTCGTATAGATTTTTACCATAACTTTTAGTACAACTTACAATCACAATTTTAGTTCACAGTTTCAAATTTAGACTTTAATTTGCTATTCCAAGTACGATAAACTTCTAAGTAATTGACAGAATACAAGATTAAGCAAGCTTTTAATCAGATTTATTAAGCAAGACTACATTAATCTAAAATTGAGCAATAGTTAACTGACCACAAACATTTCGCTTGGTTAATAGAAACTGTGGATTCAACGTAATTATACTAATTAATTTTACAAATAACTTTCTAGTCTAGACCCACAGTTGAGATTTACATTATTTTGTTTCCTTTACAGCCTAACAAATATTCTCGTTCGTTTATATTGTCGTTCGTTTATTAACTCATTTTAACAAATTCCCTATCCGCTTATAGACTTTTGATCTGTATTGCACTTGAGATACTCAGCAACTTTTAAGAACAAATTTATTTATAAAAGTGGAAAACGAAAGCTTTACAGTAGTAAAACCGTATTTTCACAAATAATAAGAAAGCTAATTGTTATGTATCTTATATGATTCAAAGGGCAGGAAACCTGTTAATTAAAAAAATATATCGAGTCACTGTGCTTTTTATGTCTCATGATTCGGAACTTTCCGACAGCAAATTATTTTATTATGTTATATAAAAGAGAGCTTCACTGCGAGCAGTAAAGCAATTTTTTCACAATTAATAAGATATTGAATTATTATGTATCATAATATATGACTCATAGGATAGGGAACCCGTTCATAAAAAACATATTTTATCGAGTCACTGTGCGTTGTATGTTACGTGCTTCGTAACTTTCCGACAGCAAATAATTTTAGTAAGTTGTTGTACGTAGAATATTACCATAGATAAAGGCCATACCTAATTTTGACAATGTATAATATTGCATATTAATTAAAGAGTATAAAGTTACCGTTTATATAAAGTTGCCTGTCATCTTTTCTTGTGAATCGACCGTCATTATCTTTAACGATAGCTAAGGTAACTGGGCCTTGGAAGTAGGTACCTGGAACCTGATATTATTGAAGCTGAGAGTGTAAAATTTTCTTGAAATTTAGCTTGCTTATATCAGGGTGTTCCTTATGCCCGGGTCCCTGCTTTAGAAATGAATACGATTATCAGAAATTATAATAACATTTTTTATTTTATAGTTTATTTTAAATTTACTTAATACACGTTTCATTATATTAAGTACCTGGAAGACCGAGCTTTGCTCGGTAGATTTTTTTGGTAAATCGTGTTTCTTGGAAATTATATTTAGATACGATTTACATACTGATAAAATATGAATAATATTTTTAGATCTTCCCAACATAATAATAAAAAATATGAACTGGTTATTTAAATAAAAAATCACGAGTGAAATTATTTTAACATTTATTTTTATATTTTATATTATATTTATTTAAAAAAAATCGTTGGAGCCGTTTCCGAGATTCTAATTATAATATACATACCTATATACCAGAATTAATCGTTTAAAGGTAGGTTGCCTATTAGATTTATTAAAATTTTATGACGGTGATTATTATTATTAATTTATTAAAACTTAATGACGGGCCCGTTGGCGTAGTCGGTAGTGTAACCGACTTCCGTGCACAAGGTCGTGGGTTCGATTACCACTCAGAACAATTTTTATTGTGATGAACACAGATATTTGTACTGCGTCTGGGTGTTTTCTATCTATTATATGTGTGTATTTGCAATAAAAAAGTAATATATGTATTATATCCGCAATTTGGTATGGGCACAAGGGTTAAGCTTAGTTTGGTACCAGAGGACGTAGTTTGAAAATGTCCGTGAATATTTATTTATTTATTTTAATGTAAGTTATCTAAAAAAGCTAGCCATACACGCACAGATCTGCCCGCCGGATCTGTCCGACAGACGTCCCTGGCGGACAGATCCGTGCGTGTATGGTGAGAATGGACACGGATTTGCCCGCTGCCCGTGGTCAAGTTCAAACCGAGCGGATCGGGCACGGGCGGGTAGGTCCGAGCTCCCAACTGTGCGTGTGTGCTTAGCGACGGATGTACCCGCCAGATTTGACGTCAGTCGCGCACTAACACTCGATCAAAAGCTGATGATGATTCAAAAGCTGTACATTCTTAAAAAATTTAACATATCAGCAGGCTCATGGATTGACAAATCTCTGAGTAGATTAATATTATGGCTATATCGCGGCCGCTTTTCTAGCCATTGCTTTACCCAAACTCTTCTTCGTTTTCTTTTTTCGAGACAAATAAAACCACCACATATTATTGCTAATTTATGCTTTGAAATAGACATTTTTACAGACGACCGTATTTGCTGGAATTACGATCTGAACTGCTCCCCGTACTCGTGTGTGGCGAATCACGGATCTGCCTGTTGGACAGATCTGGTGGGTAGATCTGTGCGTGTATGGCTAGCTAAAGTGTGACGGTCCATCCATGCACAAAACAAGATATGGAATGAAGAATTATTGAAATTATCGGAATTGAAACGCCAGCCCATTAACAAACCAGTTATGGAATCGAGAATTTAAAATTACATTCTTAAAAAAAGAAAATAGTAGAACTATGGCCCCTGTAATTTTATTGACATAACAGTTATGTTTTTTGATAGTGAAGTATAGTGTATAGAGAATTCTGATTTGTGTTTGCCAAATTTGAACGAACAAGAGTAATTATCGTCTGGCACCTGTTAACCAGCTATGAAGTGTCTCATCTCACAACTGGCTGAGTATTGGTATTTGATTCTGAGATTTTGACCTCATTCCTTGCCAGTGTTTGTCAATACGTAAACAAAAGGATTAAAATTAAGGAGGTGCTATCACCCGGCTTAATAGAATCGCAAATATAACGCTGTATCAATCTCTTTGGAAAGTATGCTACAGAACGACACTTTCCCTTCTACTCAAAAGGTGCATTTGCAAAGTTATTAAGTAGAAATAAGAATAAGCAGGTCGGTATCTATACAACCCTCCCCCCATTTACTGACGGATTTTCACAATAATTCTAGTATTACTGTGTGTACGTGGAGGGTTATTTATCATCATATCTAGATATTTTTATATACTTTTTTAGCATTTGACATGCTTAGGCATATACATTAATCATAAAGTGAAAAATGTAAAATCGAAAATTCATGATTGGCCTCTGCCTGTGTAGAGCCTACTGCTAAAGTATGACGTCCCAGGTGCGCGGCGACGTCTCTCAGAGAGGAAGAAAAACCGTTCAGTATGTAGTTTTTGCGTAAAGTCCAGACAAACAAACTGACAAAAACTCAATAAAAAGTTTTGTATTCAAACGTGTCTTAATAGTTATTTTCGATTTCACATTTTTCACTTTGTGATTAATTTATCATCATGTTAGGAACTAATATATTCTCTGTAATCAATACACAAAAGATTTTATTTGTTTTTTTGTTACGCTTTGACGCTATAGATATTCCAGCAATCATGATTAAACATTGTATACGTATAGCTCGAAATCTAGAATAAAACATAGTTTACTATTTATCCCGAAAAAATGGATAGTTCCTATGGTTTAACAATTTTTGCCTTCTTCTTCTTCTTGTCGTTTCTCCATTACTGAAGGTTGGTCAGTTTTTTTTTCATTTTTCTCGGTATAATGCAAGTCTGAATAGCACTTCAACAGACATGATGCCAGTCCACTCTCGAATGTTACCTAGAGAGAGCTAATGTGCCGTAGAGGGACGTATTTATATTCTGAAATCCGCGCGGATGAAATCGCGGATAGAAACTAGTATTAAGATAGTGCTGAAAATAATTGCTTTTGTCATCTATATAACAAACAAAAAACAAAACAAACAAATTATTTTATTGTAATATGTATATAATATGTTTATATAAGGATATATGTATATAAGGAGTTACTATATCACATCTTACATCAAATAAAAACATGTTTTGAAATTCTTTTTATATTTACAAATGGTGAATAGGTGCCCAAGTCTGTAAGGCTTAAGCCGTTGTGCGACCTCTGTAAACTACTGGAGTTGATGTAGACATAAAGGCGATTTATTTACCCTTTGTGTTATATAAATCTTCTTAGTGATACATAATAGTCGGACTTTATTACGAAAACGTCTCACGCAATATTAAACATATGACTATCAATATTTTACATCTATGAAGCCAAGAAACCTTTATATTTTGGTAGAACCCTTTTTCTTAGGTCATATTAGCTATGTAATATGATAGATTTTAAGATGGCTTATTAGATGTCTGCAGAGAATTCTGAATCTAAAAAAATCTTAAATGAATAGATAGTAAGACGTTGATATCTAGATATCTTTTCTTTCAGGGTTACTCCTAAAACAGTTCCAGTGGTCCTCCAATTCAAGATTGGCCTCTGCCTGCGTAGAGCCTACTGTTAAGGTATGACGTCCCAGGTGCGCGGCAACGTCTCTCAGAGAGGAAGAAAAACCGTTCAGTATGTAGTTTTTGCGTAAAGTTCGGACAAACAAACTGACCAAAATTCAATAAAAAGTTAAACACAAAGTGAAACTTTCACTTTGTGTTTAATGTATAGTGCTAAGCATGTCAAATGCTAAAAATATATATAAATATCAATAAAAAGTTTTGTATTCAGAGGTGCCTAAATAGTCTAATTGATTATTTTCTTATCAAATATCTTAAATGTACAGCTATAGTTCTGTTATAGCTTTACTCTATCCGCGTGAAATTTAGGTTATTTTTTCTGTGCGGAACCCTAATTATTTTTCTAAAATAAATATAGCCTAAGTTAGTCCTTATAAGATCAGCCAGCTATCTGCCAGTAAAAGTGCCGTCCACATTGGTTCAATCGTTTCTGAGGTTAGTTAGCAAGCAATTAGACCGACCAAAAGTTTAAAAAATAGTTTTTGTTATAGTTCTTACTTACTTATAATATTTTTTATAGTACGTATATACTTATTGAACAACTTATTGAATATGAATTTCGTAAATAGCTGTTATTTAAATATTACAAAGAAACACCTCAATTAAGTTTATTTGTATAGATTATCAACTACAAGAATTAAGCATTCTCACAATGCTGCATGAAACACAATGATGCATAGAAAAAGTTATTTGTAATTGAACCCACTTTTGTTATTGTAACTACAAAATTTTTATAAGTAAAGAACTTTAGAAATTATTTCTATTTCTCATTCGGCCGCAACCTCTTTACAACTAGGCCTGTAAAACCAACTATTAAAAATACATGCGAGAGCCTGCTAGCTCATCACATATTGAGAATATCACTACAAGAGATTCAATAAAACCACGCTGGTGGTAGGATCAACGGACCAAGTGCGATTGTGAAGAGAGGGAACAAGAAATGAGTGAGTGAGAGACTAGATTTTTTTCTGAAACCAATGCAATAATTAACAGCAAATCAAAAATAATTGATTGAATGAGGTGACACTTGGCGGAAGATCATTTCTATTATTATAGAATGGATATTTTAGGAGGAGAGTTCACCACTCACCACGGATTGTCAATCCCGGTTATCTTTGGACACACACAAAATAACCTAAGATTGGCAACTTTTTGTTTTTGTGTTGCTGAATGGTCCTGAGGATGCCTGTGTAGAGGCGAAACACGTGCCGCATCTCCTAAAATATCCATTTTATAATAATAACAAATCAAAACATTTAAGAAGTAGATTATACATAGTACGATTTTTGTACCATCTACAAAAATATAATTATTCTGAGTGGTCCCCAATTTTATGCGTACCCTCGCTACATAGGAATTATATTAAGTTCCTTCTAATTAATTTTATAATATAGTAATATTAACTGAGTACTAAAGTAATGTCAGTAATTGAGCACTGCAACACACTAAGTAAACAAATGGATCTTTGACTAAAAAACAATTCAAAATAGTGTTTTGTTGCTAAAAAACGCATACCATTTATTTCAACGCGTCAACACCTAAACGGCAATCTTATCGGCTTATACTGCACTCAATCAAATTGAATCGCCTGTGCCATCAATCATTTTGTGTTCTTTTACATTTTCAAAATTAAAGTTGATAACGTGACTGTAATTACGACACTCTTGATAAGATAACCAACTACTTTTAGTTTATTATTTTAATTTGGTAAAGAAAAAACTTTCGATTAAGTTGCCTTCCAAACATTTTTTAAAATTTGAAAGGGAACTAAAGTCAGTATTCTTAGCTATGATTTAAAAATATCTATACAGTCGGCTGGGCAGCGTTCGGGAAGCTAAGGAAGATCTTCTCGTCCAATATTCCGCAGTGTCTGAAAACGAAGGTCTACGAACAGTGTGTGTTACCAGTGATGACATACGGAACAGAGACGTGGTCTCTGAATGTTGGCCTCATATCAAGGCTCAAAGTCACTCAGCGGGCCATGGAGCGGGCTATGCTTGGTATTTCCCTACGTCATCGAATCCGTAATACGGAGATCCGTAGGAGAACGAGAGTGACCGACATAACCCGCCGGGTTGCCATGCTGAAGTGGCAATGGGCAGGCCACATCTCTCGACGTACCGATAACCGTTGGGGACGAAAGGTTCTCGAGTGGCGACCACGTGTCGGACGGCGCAGCGTAGGACGGCCCCCCACCAGATGGACCGATGATCTGGTCAAAGCTGCGGGGAGCTGTTGGATGCGGTCAGCACAGGACCGCTCGTTGTGGCGTTCTCTTGGGGAGGCCTATGTCCAGCAGTGGACGTTAAAAGGCTGATGGATGGATGGATGGATACAGTCGTTTGAGGACTATCAGTTTGATACCCCAAATAAGAGTGGTATAGTGTTTGGGCCTATTTGAAGAGTCTCAATTATTCGGTTAAAGATCAAAGCGTAAGAGTCTGATGATGGAATAAACAGAGGGGATTTGAGGATTGGATTGAGGAGATTTATAATCAAAATTAAACAACTGAAAATTCTTAAAAATTTTTTTTACCTTTCTGGTAAATTATCTCACAGATTGTCCCACATTTCTGTGAACTAGCCGTATGTAGGTACCGAGCTAATGAAGCGGTAAGCGAAGTCAAAAGGAAGCTATGAAACTATAAGTCTATTTATTTTTTTACGAATAGAAAAAGGGGTTAGTGTTTTATTCCTACTAATATGAGCTAATCAATGTATTCTTGGTGCTTTAAAGAGACAGAAGCACACGCGTTATTTTAAGTAATTAACATGTAGGTATCTTTAGCTTGCATATTTTAAGGTGTATGTTGTATGTAAAAAACAATTCCAGAAATAGAAAAGCAGCAAGTATATCAAACTCATAATAATTCTAATACTTATGTATAGTATTGTAATTCGTTGATGTCAATTATTAAAACAGAATCAAATTATCTATGTCGAAAATTTATTCGGATTAGCGCCACCAGAGGTAAGTGCGTACGTCGTCCACATTCCCTATATTTAATTTCGCAAACTGCGGACTAAGATAAGGACAAGAACGCCCCACACCACATCGTAGTACATTCCAGAATAAAGGTAGATGCTGTTCGAAAATTGAATATTTTGTTCAGTATTTGAATATAGAATAGGTTTTTGTGCGTTCGAGCGCACTATGGTAATGTTTGTGAATGTGGCTCGCAATTTTCTAGTCAGTAAATAGAGCAAACATAAATATGTAGTTGTTATCTTGACAATTCATACTAATGTTATGTTATTATAACATTAGTATTTATTATAACAGTTCACGTTATGGGAAACTTACATATTCTTTACAATCTCTTTAACTTTAGGTGCTTATATAAAACCTACCTACATAATAAAGAGGTTTATTTTTAAAGTGGAAACTGTAGACGGGCAAAATTCTCGCGTCACCAACACGCTGTGCCCGTGAAACTCACACCAAAGAGTATATAACCACTACGTTTAATTAACACCACCATTCAGAATAAGTACATGTACAAAGAAAAACAACGAAACAATACCTACCATACATACATAGCATTGCATCACGCCTGTATTCCCCGAAGGGGTAGGCAGAGGTGTATTACACACCCACGACTCGCCAGCTATGTTTAAGTCCCACGTAATAGGGGGCGAGCCTATTGACGTCTACCGGGCACATTTCCAAACTCCGGGCTGCTATTGAGAATTTTTCTTTTTAGGAAAAAGCTTAATAACTTTGCCCGACCCAGGGATCGAACCCGAGACCTCATGATTAGCAGTCGCATACACTACCGCTACACCACCGAGGCAGTTATATATATATATACCTACCATCCGTTCATAATACCAATTTATAAGTTACATAGCCTTTGTCAGCGGCTTCGCCGCAGCCAAAAGCTTGTTTTTCGGTTATATCTCAAGTTCCCGATATAGTAGCGGGATAAAATGTCTACCAGTTTTTAAGTCTAATCAAGGTCTTTCAAATAAAAATAGTTGCACCAAAATCCGTCTAGTAGTTCTTTTAAATAAATTCTAAAAAAAATCTATTTTAAATAATTGTCTAGATTTTCGGTTATATCTCAGGTTCCTGATATAATAGCGGGATAAAATATATACCAGTTTTTAAGTCTAATCAAGGCCTTTCAAATTAAAAAAGTTGCACCAAAATCCATCTAGTAGTTCTTTTATATAAATTCTAAAAAAAATCTAGTTTAAATAATTGTCTAGATTTTCGGTTATATCTCAGGTTCCTGATATTATAGCGGGATAAAATGTATACCAGTTTTTAAGTCTAATCAAGGCCTTTCAAATTAAAAAAGTTGCATCTAATCCGTTCAGTAGTTTTTGTGTGATGCGCGAATAAACAAACAGACAAACAGATAAACAGACAAAAATTCTAAAAAAAATTGTTTTGTGTTTAGGCATGCCTATATAGCCTATTACAGTCATTTTTTCTCAAATATCTTAAATGTACAGACACAGCTCTGTTACATCTAATATATAAAATTCTCGTGTCGCGGTGTTTGTGGTTGAACTCCTCCGAAACGGCTTAACCGATTCTCATGAAATTTTGTGTGCATATTGGGTAGGTCTAAGAATCGGACAACATCTATTTTTCATCCCTCTAAATGTTAAGGGTAGTCCACCCCTAAATTTTTATTTTTTATTTTTTATGTAATTTTTTATTGTTTATGATACAGCATTAAAAAATACATACAACGCTAAATTTTCAACCCTCTACGATCAACCCCTATTTTTTATTCATTAATTATAAACTTTAAAATTTTGGCAAGATTTTTATTCTTATTTTGTCATGACTTAGAATAAAAAAAATATATTACTCTCAATTTTCCACCCCTCTACGATCAACCCCTATTTTTCCATCGCGACTTTTTTATTTTTATTTTTAGTTTTAATAATTTTCTTTAATTATGATTTTTTTCTGAATTCAATTTGATCTTCCGCCTTTACCGGTCGATAACTGATCAACTATCAATCGATCAGTTATCCCCGCTAGATGTCTACTGTTGTCACCTCTCATCCAGCAAACATCACGGAGTAAGGATGAGAACGAAGCCGGTCTCCTGTCTTACTCACTATACAGTTTTCGACCATATTTTTGGTTTTATTTGTGTATCAATCGTAGCAGTGACTGTTTATACGTATTATTTTAATTTTTCTGTGCAACTCTCATGTTAATTTTACTCTCATCGTAAATTTATTATTAATTTCCAGTGCAATAATTATTTTTCGCAATTTATTAATAACTGATAAAGACGATTTTAACTATTAGTTAATTAAGTGATCTCATGTAAATAAACACGTGTTGTGAGCTCCCGCCAACAATGGTCATTACCGTACCTGTATATATTGTACTTAACATTTTTTGGAAATAGTTTTAAATCAAAACGAAAACGTGTACGTGTTTAATAAATATACCTTTTTTATTATTGTGAAAAGTAAGTCAAAAAATAAGCAAACGAATACAATATTAATTCACTGTTTTTCACCAATACACTGATAGAAGGATTTATTAATTATTAATAATTTAATTTATTTGAAGACAATTTTAATACATATTTTTTTACATTCAATAAAAATTTATTTGGAAATAAAGTACATCCTAAATAAAGCATACTTTCATTGTCTACAACGCTTTCGATTATAAGTAAATCCCCGCACACTTATAGTAGATAGTTTTTTTTATCAAACTAAAAAAATGTTTCCTAGAAATAATATACATGGCAAAACAACGTTTGCCGGGTCAGCTAGTAATAGTATATAGATATAGATTACACATAAAATGCCTCGGTGGTGCAGCGGTAGTGTGAGCAACTGCTGATCATGAGGTCTCGGCTTCGTTACCCGGGTCAGGCAGAATTATTAAGCTTTAAAAAAAAAACATAGCATCACGCCTGTATTCCCCGAAGTAGGCAGAGGTGTATTACACACCCACGACTCACCAACTTTGTTTATTTGTTTTTTGTTTTTTTTTTCATTTTTCTTTTTTTTTGAGCTTTTACGTAAAAAAAAAGAAAAATTCTCAGTAGCATCCCGGAGTTTGGAAATGTGCCCGGTACACGGCAATAGGCTCGCCCCCTATTACGTGGGACTTAAACATAGCTGGCGAACCGTGGGTGTATAATATACCACTGCCTACCCCTACAATAATAATACGGGCGTGATGCTATGTTTTATAAGTTATATTTTGTTTTTTATTTTTTGTCTGTTTGTCTATGTGTTTATTCACACATCACGCAAAAACTACATAACGCTATATCCCGCAATTACGAGTAAATAGGGAACTTGAGATAAAACCTAAAAACTAGTTATTGTCTATGGTGGAGATGTGAGCGAATGCTAGTCTATACTATTATAAAGCTGTAACATAGCTATGTCTGTACATTTAAGATATTTGAGAAAAAATGTCTGTAATAGGCTATATAGGCGTGTCTAAAGAAAAAACGATTGGTTTTAGATTTTTTGTCTGTTTGTTTGTTTGCGCATCACGCAGAAACTACTGAACGGTTTTTATGCAACTTTTTTTATTTGATAGCTCTCAATTAGACTTAACAATTGGTATATATATTATCTGGCTACTATGCCGGGAACCTGAGATATAATCCAAAAAGTAGCTTTTGGCCGCGGTGGAGCCGCGAGCAAAGGCTAGTTTAAAATATTTGAGAAAAAAAATACTGTATTAGGCTATAGCCTAATACAGTATTTTACGCCTATATATAGGCGTGTCTGAACACAAAACAATTTTTTTAGATTTTTTGTCTGTTTTTCTGTTTGTTTGTTCGCGCATCACGCAAAAGCTATTGAACGGATTGTGATGCAACTTTAACTTTATTTGTTCGATCTCGATTAGACTTAACAACTGGTATATATATACTTTATCCCGCTACTATATCGGGAACCTGAGATAAAACCTAAAAACTAGCTTTTGGTTATGGCGGAGCCGCAAGCAAAGGCTAGTTTATAATATTAGTAAGGACTAGCCTTTAGGTTAGTTTTTAGGTTAACTGGCCCAGCTAACAAACTTTGTACCGCCTCAATATCCATAAATTTTGTTTTAACTTATTATCTCAATTCAATAAAAAAATAATTGATAAGTCAGTCCATCCCGTCCGTCCGAAATGTATGACAAAATAATTTTGTATATATTTTTCTAATTCCTCCAAAACCAACTATTAGGTATACAATTTTTTCTAGCATAAATAATATTTTTCTTCTAACAGTTGTTAAAGTGACAAAAAAATACAGTAAAAAGGTTCCAATCTCATAAGTCTAATTGGAAACAACCTTCTTAAAGGTCACAACCCTTTTTGTTGACAAATTGTAAAATTGAGGGCGTATTCGGTGTCCCGTCATCATTAAATTAGAATCATTACATCCTTTCCTGGTATTTCTTAGTACGGTTTTGCGTTTAATTCTGTATAATGTTTTGTATGGTAAGGAAATCTGTGGCTCGTTACTTGGCTTTTCATGAATGGAGGCTTTGTTTAAAGTTATTGTTATGGGCGCTGTTATTTTCTTACAATTAAACCAGCTATAAATCAGATTTTTCGACGTAAACATTTAAGGGTTAATAGGCTTTATTGTTGGGTTGCTGGCAAAAATATAGACTGCCAGCTATATTTCATCCTCCCCTTTAACTTTCAAAGATGAGTTTTGCGAGGTTATACATTCTTTTATTATATTAGTAATTTTTCATTTTAACATTTTATTTTTTTAATTTTGTTTTCGTTATTGGGATAGATAATAATTATTTATTACGAGCCCCAATGCAAAATAGTTCATCTAGTATGGAAAGTAGTGCAAAGCGTAAAATATAGAAAGTAAATATTGGTTAAAATTAAGAACGTTTAATAAAAAGTAAACCATAATTTAGGAACATTTTAAAGTTTATTTTAACATAACTGAAATTATTTCATGACTACATAGCATAAAAAAAATTAAAATATATTCTTAAAAACATAACGCAAAAGTATTCGTCTACCCTTGTCACTCACGCAAAATAGTTCGTCTACCACTTAGTTGTGTCGCCTTTGCTCTCAATGACAGCTTTAATGCGAAGAGGCATGGTTGCAACCAACGCTGCACACTCCTCAGGCGTAATTGACTCCCAGACAGCCAAGAGTTTAGCCTTTAAGTCGCTCTTCGATCTTGATGGATTTTTACGGAGAACTTTTTTCATTTTCCACCATAGGGTTTCGATTGGGGACAAGTCCGGGCTGTTAGATGGCCATTCGATTGTAGGGATGCTTTTCACCAGTAGCCACGTCTTTGTTGTCCTTGCAGTTTATGGCAGGAAGCACCATCCTGTTGAAAAATTAAGGAATCTTGATGCTTAAGTGACGGAATAGAGTGCAGTAAATTATCTTCCAAAAGGTTTTGATACCTTGCAGCATTGATAGAACCATCCTCAAACTGCATACCACCAACACCTTGTGCAGACATGCAGCCCCATATCATAAGAGACGCCGGAAACTTCACTTTGCGTTTGAGACAATCAGTATGAAATGCCTCATTTTTGTTCCGAATCACTTTTTTCCTTTCATCGCCGACTGTCACTTCAAATTTGGACTCGTCACTCTAAATGATACTACGCCACTGATCGGAAGTCCAATTTAAATGATCACGAGCAAACTTCAACCTCTTTTTCATTTGTACAGCAGTCAACAGTGGTCAATCCTTAGCGGTGTAAAATCCGTAACCCATTCTTTTTAGGACTCTTTTGCAAGTATCAACTGAGACGTCTTTGTGAATCATGTCCTTCCATTGCCGTGAGTTCTCCAGCTCGAGCACGATGATTATTTTTGATAATTTTCTTAAGGATTCTGTTTTCTACTGCACTTGTGATGCGTGGTCGACCAGTTTTCTTCAAACAAGAAGTCGTTCTATTCTTTTTATAGTGCTGAATGATAGATTGGACTGTAGACCTGGGAAGTATCAAGTCTTTAGATATTTGGTAACTTGATTTGCCAGCATCGACCCCACAAACTATTCGCTTTCGAAGCTCTTCATACACAGGTTTCCCACGACCCATTTTTATTTGAACAACTTAAATTATTTACTTTTACAAATTTAAATTATGCAACATAATTGTACAAAAAAGGAATAATCTTATTTAACTCACCAATAGACGAACTCATTTGCATCGTTTTGAAATAATACTTTGTTTACGGAATCTATCGCGTTTACTTGATTTTACTACTTTACTTTTGCATCGATTAATAATTAGACGAACTATTTTGCTTATAACTTCTTCTAATTTAAAACAGGATATGTATAAATTTCAAAAGCTAAAATAGTTTATTGGTTCATAATAAAAAAATGGCATAAGTAACGCGACATCTGATAGTAGAACAGCTTAATATTTTATATAGATAATAGATATACAAAAATAATGAAGTTAGAAAAAATCTCACAGAGAAAATTTCACACTAGACGAACTATTTTGCATCGGGGCTCGTATAATAAAACTAATAATATAAGTATAAAAGTAAATGCATAACCCACACCAATGTCCTTAAATTACTAAAGATAATATAGTTTTTCTAATTAGTCGTGGACATTTCAAATAGTGCTGATATAAGAACAGTGATAAGAAAATAAAAACAGATTCAGGAACAATTATTAAACCTAAGATACATTTTTCAGTATTTCAATTAGAGCACCTTTAAATTTACATCTTGAGAGTGCAAAAATATAAATAATGAAATAAATGAACATTTATTGTACTTTTAACATATGAACTCCACTTTATTACAAACTAGATGATCCGGCGAACTTCAATCCACCTCAGAATCAATAAATTTTGTATTAACTTATTAGATGAATTAAATCCATTTTTTTAAACGAACACTCAAAACTTCTCGACGCAGAGACAAAAAAAAAGATGATAAAACACTCTATGGTTAATCCGATTTCAAAGTATATGTGTACCATCCAATGATATTCCTCTTTTTTAAATACAATATCATTGGAACCATCCAAATCCTTCAGTAATTTTTGTAACCTTTCTAAAAGACATCGATTGTCTTTTACAATAACAAATATAACGTGAAGCTGGCAATAATACTCTAAAACCTTTGCCAAATTAAAAATAAAGATTGTGAGTTTATGTGTCAAATATCCAAACATATATATATATGCGAAATTTCATATGTTATAATACTAGCAGTATACGATATAATATATATTCTAAACTCATAGGGAGTATTGAGGGAGACAGTCTGATCTTGTCTAGATAACCTCCAAAACCTCTGGCAGTTTTATATCTTATTTATGAGATATTATCAGAGATACCTACATTTATTTTATTGTTACTTCTTACGATACCTATCAGCAGAACACTAAATCCTATCATTTATCCTTCACTGATTTCGTACATATGTGATATATGTTTCAAAAGTCAACTCATCTTGATACGTATTAAGACCAAACAAATGCGGGTTTCCTTTTTCATGAGCCGATCAGACAATAAAGCCGTATACAAATCAGATTACATTTCGAGTTCGTTAAACTTTCATCAGACGAGGTAGCCATCTGATTGGAATTTTGTCTATAAAGGATTTGTAGCTTGCTGACAGGAATTTCTTGTTCGTATCTTACTATCATTTTAATATTACAATTAGGTACCATTATGACAAAGATATTTTGAGGAATATATCATATTTGGTTGATTATCTACTTTATCCACGTTTTATTTTTTTTACTTTACTACATTTCTGTCCTAGGTGGAATTTTAGTGTATAAATTGCCTGCACATTGGAGATATTGACGAAAAAATGATATAGGGGGTCTTTATAAAGCAACAGAAGAATTTTTGTTTGTCTTTGTTAAAGCGGGGAAAAATGTTCCTAACCGCACACCCCGTCGTTCAGGGCAACGAACAGGGTAGTGTTGGGCCTTCACCCGCTAAAGAAACCCGCCGTGTGCCGTCTCTTAGCCTTTATTGGCGGGCCACTGGAACTATGTCACATTCCTTCGGTGGTACCTAAGATATAACCTAAAAAGCAAATAATATATGAACGGATTTTGATAGAACTTTTTTGATTGATTGCTCTTGATTAGATTTAAAATCTGGTATACGCGTATGAAGTGGCGGGCAAAAACTAGTAAAGTATAATAAAATTAGCGACTGAACACACTAATAGTTCAAATTACCTACAAATCTATTGTACTGACTGATACCCGTACATTTTGACGGGCCTCGTGGCGTAGTCGGTAGTGTAACCGACTTCCGTGCACGAGGTCGTGGGTTCGATTCCCACTCAGGACAATTATTTGTGTGATGAACACATATATTATATTTGTACTGCGTCTGGGTGTTTTCTATTATGTATTTACAAAAAAAAGTAGTATATGTATTATATCCGTAATCTGGTACCCATAGCACAAGCTAAGCTTAGTTAGGGACCAGAGGACGTTGTGTGAAATGTCCGTGAATATTTATTTATTTATTTATTCGTACAAAGCCCAAACAGTGATTCTTAGTCTATATACACAGGGCTTAATGTCGCTTGTTTATGGGATTCCCGGCGGATCGAGCCATTTGTTTTTGTTAAGCTGGGAACCACACACCACGTCGTTCGGAGCAACGAACAGAGTAATATGAGACCCTCGCCCACTAAATCAACCCGTCGTGTTCCGTCTCTCCGCCTATATCGGTGGACCACTGGAACTGTGTTACGTTGCTGCTTCAGTGATTCACGGGTCGGGCCAGCAAAAACGTTATTGGGTTTTTTCGTCAAAAAATACTCAATAACAGCCTGGAATTTGAAATGTACTCGGTAGATGGCAATAGGGTTGCCCCTATTACGTGGCACTTAAACAAAAAATATAAAAAATAGCTGGCGAATCGTGATGTGTAATACACCTCTGCCTACTCCTTCGGGGAATACAGGCGTAATACTATGTTTATGTTTTTACGTTATTTGTCTCAGTACTCAAAAAAACGGTTTTGGTTGAATATATCGTGTAATTCAACCGTTGCATTCGTGCCAGACCCGGGGATCGAACCCGAGACCTCATGATCAGCAGTCGCTCTACCTACCACTGCACCACAGAAGCAGTTAAAAGTAATACATAATTATAGCCATTAAACCTCATGTTTATACTCAGAATTATTCACAAACAAAATTCAATCTTTAATGCCAGTGTTTAAAAATATCCACGTAAACTCGCTGGTTGCTGTTGAATATTTAAAATATGCCAAATACGTAATTTTAAGAAGCGCAGAATGTTGCCAACCTTTTATGTTGATATTAAAATATGCAAATGTTGGTTACCATCTGCCACAATTTGCTTTTGAATGTCATTGCAACTTCAAAATTAAAGATAAAACTTGTTATTTTTTCTAACCCATACCTAAGTATCCCACTACTGTGCATGGATCTCCTCTGAGAACAGGTGGGATAAATTAAACCTTTATGCCAACTCATTAGGCTGACGCGGCATAGTTGTCCAATATCTTTTCTATTGTTGAAGAGACTCGTGCTGTATAATCCTTTCCTACTAATATTATAAATGTGAAAGTGAGTTAATTATGTTATTTGAGTGTTTGTTTGTTAAATTTTCTACTGGAGCAATCGTCATAAAATTTGGAATACTGTCGAACCCGTACTTACTATTTCTCATTCTTTAGTCCACTAGTACAACCTGCGAGAAAAAAATTGTGGGACACTTATCTTACCCAAATCCCAAAAAGTCATAGGTATATTTTGGATTTACTGTGACACCTTTATACAACCTTTTTGTTACCTATCGGCTATTAAAATTCATGTGATGCAAAACAGCACGGTGGAGGCACTTTGCAAAATGAAGACATAATTCAATTTTCACGCCAAAATCATTCCGTGTTCTATTGTTCTCCTTCCGAAGTCAAAATAAATTTTGAGTAACAAGATAAATTGAGTTCAAGTAAGCGCTACGTAAAAAATCAAAGTTTTAAAAATAATATTAAAATTATGAATTATATTGACAAGTAAATTACTGCTTCCCTGCGAGTAAATAAATCTTAAACATCGACACCAAGTTATCGAATAGACTTTTGAATAAAAGTTACAACATAAAAGGTTTTTTAGAGGATGCATGAATAAATTATAATATCTACTTATAAGAACTGTTAGAACAATTATGTAAGTAAGTAAGACTTATGCTAAATTTAAAAATAAGTGTAGGTACAGAAATAAGCTCAACCACAAAACAACACACTGGCTCCCTGCTGTTCAAAATAACATACTTTAGAAATACACAGGTCAATTTGTAGGTTACCTCATACCGCAGTGTTACCCCTCTGCTCTTTCTGATTGTATTTATTGCGTTTTAATACTACATCTGGTTCAAATTCAATTTCATCAATGAAATAAATGTGCCTCAAATCTACATTTTCCCTCTTGAAGTCTTTTCATCAATCTGGTAATCTAATGTAAGCTGAATTCAACATTAAGTAAATAATTCCAAAAATGGTTAACTAGTTTCAATTACAAAGTCTGCAAAAATAATGGTATCAAGTTCGATTCACAATCTAAGGCCAAGACCCATAAACGTACTTTTGATATTTTGAAATTATATGTGGAATTGTTCCTAAATGATCACTGCCTAATTATAGAATTTCGAGGAATCTTGCATTATTGATAGAATTTCTTGACGAACTGTGAAGAGAGTCAAAGTGGACTGTGAAAACCCGTGTCCAAATTGGAACAGTAATGGATAAATATATACATATGACCACATCACAAATTTGTGACGCATCAGGAATACTTTTGTTTCTAACTGAACAGTGTAATTTGTTGAGTATCGTGCTGTCAGAGAACATATTATATATAGAGGTACTAACTATTTGTTTATTATTAGTAAAATATGTAACACAAAACAATTTGATCTGTATTTTAGCACTTGACATGCTCAGCTAGTTTTAAAGAACAAATTATTTGTGAATGTGGAAAAAGAGAAGACTGCTAAGCCATCGCACTGACCGACGGCCATTCTAGATACCATTCTGTCTAGAGCACTTCTCCGGATTGGAAGTGACGCATGTTCAAATCCCGCTCGTACTAAACTTATCTTTTGAAAACCAAAATTGAAAAGGAAGTCTTTATTGAAATCTCAAGCGTCATAATTATGTGGGGTGCTAATACCGTACTAAATCAGATGCGGTACGCTCTAGGTTTAAAAGTATATTTTTTAGAGTTTATAAGCCGTGTGGGGCCGGCATCAAGAATAGCTCCATCCCGTCTCTTCCTATGGGAGTCGTAAAAGCCGACTAAGGGATTACCGGGGGACCGGGCAGCAGCGTTCCCCTGTGTACTAAAAACATCTACTGCGATCGCCAACCCGCCTGCCAAGCGTGGCGATTATGGCAATACCCCCTTAGGGGAGACGCCCGCCAAGCTGCCATGGCCAGTTGGAGGGTGCGGCTGGAGACGCCCCATGCTGGTCTCTGGATCGTGGGGGCGCTCCAACCTGTTCTGGAGGAGTGGGCAGGGCGACAGCACGGTCTCCCTAACTTCCGACTGGTGCAGGTGCTGTCAGGGTACGGTTGCTTCGGCAGACATCTGCACATTGTTGCAAGGAGGGAAATGACTCCGAGCTGTCACCATTGCGGCTGCGACGAGGACACCGCGCGGCACATGCTCGAGTCGTGCCTGGCTTGGGCCGAGCAGCGCCGTGAACTCGTCGCAGCAATAGGGGGAGACCTCTCGCTGCCGAGCGTCGTCAGAGCGATGCTTCTGCGAGGAGGTTATCTCACGGAAGGAAGCGGCGGAGAGGGCCAGGGAGGAAGATTCTGCCTCTGAACCAAACCGCCGCCAGCGACTGGGGCGGCGCAGGCGCGAATACTTGCGCCTCATGCCGCACTAGCTGAGGCTGCGGGTGGATGGTCCGGGGAACGTCCGCCACCAGCAAGGCTTCCCGCGAAGGTGCGACGCTCCGTGTGCGGATGCGTCGCTCAGTAGAAGGTACCCGAAAGGGTAAGCCGCCGGCGGACCACTGAAGTAATCCAACACAGTATCAGTGGTCCGTCGACACAGTCGAAGAGACGCCACACGGCAGGTTTCTTTAGTGGGTGCGGGACCCACACTACCCTGTTCGTTGCCCCAAACGACGGGGTGTGCGGTTAGGTACATTTCTCCCGCGTAAAACTTTTCTTTTTATTTCCATTACATGACCTATATGAAAAAATAATGGTCTATTTAGCTTTATTTCTTTAACAAAACTATTTTCAAACATAAATTGGTGATTGGAGCCTCCTTTTAAGCAAATAATAATGTGTTAGGAGACTCCGCTTCTTTCCAAGCTATAGAAACATAAATGCTATTTCTAAAAATACCATGTTCTTGTGAAATTTATCATACATAATAGTCTACGGCCCAGAAAAGGACATAGGGTACATTTTATTTCAGAAAACTGTTAGTTTCGTGAGGAATTTTTTTTTTGCATACTAGTATTTATGAACAACAAGTACCGTAGACTGACGTATTTACTTGTATATGCCGAAGTTGATGGGAGCTAAGTCGCAGGCTAAATTGATCTACTATAAAATATACATAAGAGTCATGATTCACTATAAGTGCTTAATAATGTCATTGCCCCCTAATAGAATGCAGCCAAATGTGTCCACATATCACAATGTAATAATAATATCTATCATATTTCCAATGGTGACACATGTGTCGTTCTTTGATCTTGAAATAGAGCTGCTGTTATTTATACGTATTTAATATTTGACAAGAGTGCATAAAATGATGGTAAAAAAATTACAGTATTTGTTTACAAACTTTTTTTTGTTTTTGAACTTCATATATCCAAAAAAATCATATTCTCAGTATAAGAGAATGCTTGCTTTGAATCTTATGGTGGTGGTCATTCTTCTCAGTGGGTAAGGCTTTGGTATTACTAAGACTACAAACGGTGGAACGAACCCGTCAGGTGGGAAGTAAAAAACATGTAACAAATAAACATGATACTAGAGAGAAAGATAAATACACATATAATTTAATATTTATACATTACTTTATAAACATCAAACAATAATTAGAAATGATATTCTTTTATGTAAATATTTATATAGAAATGCTATTTCAAAAAAATGTACAAACGAGAAAGGAAATAAACTAAGGCCAAAAATAAAACAAAAACATGAATCTGAATATGAAACAATTGTATTCTCCAGAGGTCTGTAATTGAAATTTGAATGGAAAAAGCATAAATCAGAATATTTGTTCGTATTTTATTGTTACTAAAATAAAATGTTGTGTTGGGAGTTTTTCCATTTCAAATACATTACGAAGTTACCCCTGTGTCGGGGGAAATATAGATATTATTGGATTTGTCCTATTTGATAGCGCAACGGTATCAATAAAAATTTGTTTGTAAGTTCAATAGTAAGAAAATATGAGAATCCATGTTGCAAAATACTTTTTTTTCCATATTTAAATAATAAATACATTTCAGAATATTAATGTTCATTTTTTTTCTTTACTAATACAGAATAATACCTAAGTATTTTTACATAAAAATAAATCCAATACTAATTACAATAATAATATTAATTTCAGAATATAAAAAAAGTCTACGATTATGACATTTGCTATTAGTTAGTTAATTCCTACAACAATGTTACTCAATTTAATATAGTTTATTAAAACCAGATGAAGGCGGGCAGGGTGTAGTGATTACTAACTAAGATAGGTCATGAATGTATTTTCTTAAATAATGCTGTTTTTATAGCAGCTTATTAGTAAACTAATTGCTGCTCCGACTTAAAATAATATAATAAATAACTTCAATAGAAAAAAACTACTTAAAATTATTGTCGGTACCCACCATTAGGTCATCACTATATTTATATGGTACCTCTGTAGTATAAGAGTACTCTATCAAGCATAATAATTATCATAAAAATTGATCCAGAAACCTGAGAACAATAAAAAAGATGATACGCCTCGAATACATAACCTCCTCCTTTTTTGAATTTGATTAAAAGACCATCTACATACCTAGATGTATTTCTTCAACAGGGTTAATTAGCTATATACGTAATGTAGTGACGGACAAAGATTATCTGGTGATACTACTCTATCGCATTTCACTGATTTGTAAAGATCTCACCGAGAATAAACCGAAAATACCGTGAAGAAAACAATATATAACGACACTTTTGTCAGGCCTCATGGTGTAACTGACTTCCGTGTAAGAGGTCGTTCGTTCGATTCCCACTCAGGACAGTTATTTGTGTGATGAACACAGATATTTGTACTGCGTCTGGGTGTTTTCTATCTATTATATGTATGTATTTACAAAAAAAAGTAGTATATATGTATTATATCCGTAATCTGGTACCCATAGCACAAGCGTTAAGCTTAGTTTGGGACCAGAGGGCGTTGTGTGAAATGTCCGTGAAATATTTATATTTATTTAATATCACTGCGAGAGTACAAAGATTTATGACAAAACTCGGTTGCTGTTGCCTGACAGGAACAAGGTTGCTAACCTGAGCGTATTTTTGATCGAGCAGTGGGCTCATGCTAAATTTGACACACAATATCAACAAAAATAAAGATTAATAATTATAATTAATAATATAATTACTAGTATATATCTATATTGTGTAGACTATTATAAAACTAACAGAGCTATGTCTGTATAACATGTAATTATATTAGGCTTTAAAGGCGACTTCAAAACCAAAAACGTTTAAATGTAAGAAAAGGTGTCCCGCAAAATGTTTTTTATCCATTGCAAAACCGCGGGCAAAAGTTAGTAGCTATTAAATCTATAATACGTATTTTAATGCAATGAAGTTTGAGATAATCTACACAAATTTATCTGTAAGTAAGACTGAGTCATTTAAAAAATACTAAAATAACGACACTAACAATAAAATAAGAAAAAAATAATAATTACCAAAAATTTAAAAATAAGGTTTTTGTTAATTGCTGAATAGTGTACAAACTTCCCCAATTTATTGGCCAAATAATATTAGGATGCATTTATAACAAAACTTTCAATATACATTTTTGCACTGCAACATAATCACAAATGATCAAAGACAAATAATTACCTTTACAAAGTTCACATCATACAACGATAGGGTCGCCTCACAAAACAAACAGCACTCGGTTATATAATATATGTTGTAACTAACACGTTAGGGTCGTAATTTTCTGGAGCAGCACAACCACCCCCCACGGCGTAGTAGAGAATACTGATACGCGTCAACGTCAACGCTGGCAAGCTCGCAAAGACCTGTATGAAATGCGCAAGTCACGCGAAGCTTAACTTATCTACCTACTTTTGGAATTCAAATTGTCATTTACTCGGTCTTATTATATGTACAGTATACACGTAAAGTGGGGACTGACGTTTGTTGAACGAAATTTCCGCTATGCGGGTCTACGTGTTTTCAACACTCGACCCACACCATTCTATAGTAAGGTTACTTTAATAAATCACTGGTGAGATTTTCATAGTTGATTTTTAAACGAGAATATTTGACGCTACATATTCGCATTTTACGAATGAACAGCTTCATGGAGCTCGTAGAGGTTTCGTAGAGGCGTAGCAATTCTACATAGTAATACAGGAGTTAACTTTTTGTTATTTGTTGAAAACGCTACAATGTAAACTTTGATAAGTACATAATTGCATGCATTTTTCGTCAAGATTCAAGAGTTTAAATATGAAGTTCTGATTTTAAATAAACTTTTTATCATTAAACACAAAGTGAAAAATGTGAAATCGTAAATAACAGTCAGGAGCAGGATTTGAACTTGCATCTCCTGGATACCGTCCAGATGCTTTACCAATTCAGCCATCCTTACAATTGCTCCTGACTGCTAATTTCGATAACACATTCATACTTAACGCCTTTGGGTGACGCCTGCACCATCTGTCGGAAGTATTTTCATACATTATACCGACCAGGTAAACTTAATTTTACAATTAAGATTTTACCTAATAATGACGCAAACCCTATAAATATTTAGATATTTTTATATATATTTTTAGCATTTGACATGCTTAGCACTATACATTAAACACAAAGTGAAAAATGTGAAATCGAAAATAACAGTCAGGAGCAGGATTTGAACTTGCATCTCCTGGATATCGTCCAGATGCTTTACCAATTCAGCCATCCTGACAATTGCTCCTGACTGCTAATTTCGATAACACATTCATACTTAACGTCTTTGGGTGACGCCTGCACCATCTGTCGGAAGTATTTTCATACATTATACCGACCAGGTGAACTTAATTTTACAATTAAGATTTTACCTAATAATGACGCAAACCCTATTAATATTTAGATATTTTTATATATATTTTTAGCATTTGACATGCTTAGCACTATACATTAAACACAAAGTGAAAAATGTGAAATCGAAAATAACAGTCAGGAGCAGGATTTGAACTTGCATCTCCTGGATACCGTCCAGATGCTTTACCAATTCAGCCATCCTGACAATTGCTCCTGGCTGCTAATTTCGATAACACATTCATACTTAACGTCTTTGGGTGACGCCTGCACCATCTGTCGGAAGTATTTTCATACATTATACCGACCAGGTAAACTTAATTTTACAATTAAGATTTTAGATTTTCAGACCATAAGTACTTGTAAAAAAAAGTTTCAGAAATTTTAACAGGCATATTTTATAGCGATTAAGTGCAAAATGTCCCATAGCCGATGGCTAACTCGTGTCAAGATTCTTCGTCTATTAGTGCATTTCACTTGGCTCTCGCAACGATTACGATCACAACTGTGGCTTTTCTTATTCCCTTTGACAGTTTCGTTATTAAATCCAATTGGAATGGTTTTTAGAATTTTCAAAACAATCACTTTGATCCAACAGAACTTTTTAAATGGGCCATTGTAAGCTCGGCGTGGTCGAAAATAATCACAATAAAGGTTTCACCACAACCACCATTGTCGTCAAGGGAAACAGCATAAGTTTTAATTTGCGCTTTGTAAGTACCATGTGGAACAGCCTTATATGTTTTAGTAAAGACTGTCTTTGCAAATTTAATCTCTCTTGCAACGTATATTGTCAAAGTTTACGCTCCGGTATGATATTCTATTAAAACTCACCCCAGATATAAAGATGGATTTCAACGCTTGTTTAAAGTTCTTAAACTTATTAGATATTTACTAACAACTCTGAAAGTATTGATCTAGTGATTCACAGAAACAGTTATTTCGGATACCCGAAAAAAATTGTTGCTTGCAGCGTTGTTAAATTCAGCTGCACATTTCTGAATTTGCTGTCCGTCGAATTTTATAAGCTAGATCAGCAGCAACTAGAAAATTGCATGACTAAAACTACAAATACTTTATGCAGTAAGACAAACAGGAAAGAATTTACTAAATGGCAGATATACTTAAGAAAAGCAATGGCATAATTCGACAGCAAAAAAGATTTTGGCAAAAACTAAACATTTCATAGCAATAATTTTATATAATTATTATTACTATAATATGACTAGCAAAGACGATAAATAAGTGACAATATCACATAAACACCATCTAAAAAAATAATTTACATGGTCCACATTTGTAACTATCGCGATCATACAACATTGGTATAATTCCTTCATCATCACATTACCTATTTCACCAAAATTTATAACAGCCTCGGCTTACACCGTTGACTGCAATCCAAAGTGTAAGCTGAAAAACGAAAATCTAGTATCTAATATCTAAGTAGGTACTCGCGCTGTTATATACCTACAGATTTTATGAGCTAAAAGCTTAAAAATTAAAATTAAAACTGCTTCAGTGCCTTTCTATGCGGATATGGTCGTACCAACATTCCCGTCAATCCTGCTGCTAAACCAAATGGTATATCGCATTCTAATTTATAGGTTTATTTTTTCATTGCCATGGTTTTGGCTGTGCAAACATTAGCTTATTAATGACACCTCCGAACATGTTCAAGATAAGCGTAAGCATGCCTTTTAGTATCTAATAGCTCCCCGTGCCTTACCACCTTGTGGGAGACCTCCTACACTACGTGGTTGAATATGTGATTTAAAAAAAGAAAAAGAAAGTTTTTGTTTTAAATTTGGCTCATGGAAACATATTCTTTACTTGTTCATTAAAATTTTATCCAAGTGGATTTGCCAGTATCGTTATGCTTCTAAATTTTATTCAAAGTGGATATGTTCTATTGTGCTCCTAACTTTTAAACCTTAATTAAGCAGTAGCAAGGAGCTGCTGATAAGCAACTGTGGTGCTTCTTATGGGGGAAAATGATACGACTTGGTGATCACTGTTATACCGTATATTACTTCGTTGCATCGCTCTGTGTTTGACTGTCCTCACCCACTAGTCTCTATATATACACATGTGATTGCGAATCAAATAATACCCACATTACCCTTGACCAGCCAATCTAGACTCTCTCAGCAAACCCTTGCTTGATCTCCGATTTACAAATATCATTCCTATTAAATTACAACACTACGCTATTTGAATAGCTTTAACATATTTGTCTGTATTTTAGCACTTGACATGCTCAGTTACTTTAAAGAACAAATTATTTGTGAATGTGGAAAAAGAGAAGCGGGATCCCGCTCGCAGTAAAGTTCTCTCATGTGCTAAAATACAGATAAATATTTAAAAAAATGCACCATCAAATAATATGAAAATCAATAGCAAAATGCACTCGGTAGGTAGAGTGGGTCCTAAAGACAAATGTGATGTGGAGATCGGGCATAGTCGTCGGTCATTGTGATGGCTTAGCGGTCTAGAGCACTTTCCAGGATTGGAAGGGACGCAGGTTCATATGCCGCTCGCAGTAAAGTTCTCCTTTTCCACATTCACAAATAATTTGTTCTTTAAAGCTTTAACATAGTAAAGAAAATGTTATTTTTAAGAAACATATAGTATATATACTGTAAAATGGGCAGCTGAAACTGTAAGATCGCCATTTATATATTGATTTCTCAGTCTACACAACTTCATAAAGTATAAGGAAAACCTGCTTGAAAAGCCCAAGGAAAACGTATTTCATAGATAATTTAATTTTCTCTCCGATATTAAAGGCCCTCTTACATTGGGCATATTAGAAAGTTTCAACAAAATTGAAAAAATCTCCAGTACATTTTTCCAAAAAAGTTTTTTATTTCGTTAAAAGGTTTTTCCTATCATATCAAAAGAATTGGACTGAACTGTACCAGCAATTTAAGGACTATTTTGATATTTTTAAATATTTTTTAGCATTCGATATGCTTAGCCATATAACATAAAGTGTGAAAATGTGAAATCTAAAATGACAGTCACGAGCAGGACTTGAACCTGCATCTCCTGGAATACCATCCCAGATGCTTTGCCAATTCAGCCATCGTGACAATTGCTCGGGACTGCGAATTTGGGTGAATCTTAACGTCTTGGGTGACGCGTTCACACTTTGTGCTAATTTAAGGATTATTTTCTACAGGCTAGATTTTATTTTTATACACTAAGATACTTAAACACAAAGTGAAAAATGTGAAATCGAAAATAACAGTCAGGAGCAGGATTTGAACCTGCATCTCCTGGATACCGTCCAGACGCTTTGCCAATTCAGCCATCCTGACAATTGCTCCTGACTGCTAATTTCGATAACACATCATACTCAATGTCTTTGGGTGACGCCTGCGCCATCTGTCGGAAGTATTTTCATACATTATACCGACCAGGTAAACTTAATTTTACAATTAAGATTTTTACCTAATAATGGCGCAATTATTATTATTGATATTTTTATATATTAAACACAAAGTGAAAAATGTGAAATCGAAAATAACAGTCAGGAGCAGGATTTGAACCTGCATCTTCTGGATACCGTCCAGATGCTTTACCAATTCAGCCATCCTGACAATTGCTCCTGACTGCTAATTTCGATAACACATCATACTTAACGTCTTTGGGTGACGCCTGCGCCATCTGTCGGACGTATTTTCATACATTATACCGACCAGGTAAACTTAATTTTACAATTAAGATTTTTACCTAATAATGACGCAAACCCTATAAATATTTATATATATTTGTAGCATTTGACATGCTTAGCACTATACATTAAACACAAAGGTAGGTAAAAATCTTAATTGTAAAATTAAGTTTACCTGGTCGGTATAATGTATGAAAATACGTCCGACAGATGGCGCAGGCGTCACCCAAAGACGTTAAGTATGATGTGTTATTGAAATTAGCAGTCAGGAGCAATTGTCAGGATGGCTGAATTGGTAAAGCATCTGGACGGTATCCAGAAGATGCAGGTTCAAATCCTGCTCCTGACTGTTATTTTCGATTTCACATTTTTCACTTTGTGTTTAATGTATAGTGCTAAGCATGTCAAATGCTACAAAACTATATATAAATATTTTTATATATATTTTTAGCATTTGACATGCTTAGCACTATACATTAAAAACAAAGTGAAAAAAAAAATCCTGCTCCTGACTGTTATTTTCGATTTCACATTTATCACTTTGTGTTTAATGTATAGTGCTAAGCATGTCAAATGCTAAAAATATATATAAAAATATCTAAACACTAAGATACTATTATATAATAGTCATTTTAGGTATAGAATATCACTAGTATTAAAGCCTTGCTTATTCTAGCATCAATGGGCTGGCTTGATCAGGGAAGTACTACCCTCTCACAGAAAATCAGCGTGAAACAACAGCAGGTGCGTTGCTTTGTATGGTGTGTGAGAGTGCCAGAGGCCCTAACCGCCTCCCTATCCTCTCCTTAGATATATAGGATATACCTATCCTCTCCTTATTATCATACCTATTCACCTCCTATCCCTTTCCTTGAAGATGGTGACGCGCGAGTGATGCCTCTGTTGTTCTGGTCTCTAGGCTATGATAACCGCTTGCCATTAGGTGGACCGTATGTTTACCACCCACATAGTATAAAACATACAAATTACAAAGTAATACCTAATACTTTGTATAAATATTTGTACATATGTGTATTTAATACTTGTTTTTTCATTTGTAGGATATTATAATTACATATGTATAGATATCTGCTATAGGTTCCTGAACAATTTAATTTGCACTATCTGATGTTTCTACATAAATGTATCACTGGTTCCATTGACTTTTAAACTATTTAGGAACACATTCACCTATCCGTCCGGACCCATGTCGATTGCCGAAGATATCTATTGAAAAATCTTTTTTTACTAGGAAAACGTGCCGGAGTAAGAATACAATTTTTACCGGGTGATGTACTAGTGACTAAAGGATTAAGCAGTTATCACGCATTGCATTACTGGTGGCTGGGTTTCATCATCGTCATTATTTTCCGACTTGAGCGGGCTCGATCATCATCTGCCGTGTGACCGATTATAAAGTACCACGGTGTGTTAGCTAGCGATATACGAGTACTGACCTATACGAATATAGAACAAAGCTTATATTTAAAAAAAATATATGCCTGCCGCAATCTGGGCGCGGCGAGGATGCGGTCGGTGCAGGACCGCTCGTTGTGGCGTTCTCTTGGGGATGCCTATGTCCAGCAGTGGACGTTGAAAGGCTGATGGATGGATGGATGGATGCATTCTGGGCTCTTTATAATTTTGGTTCTTTATAATATCAGCCACGAAATATTTTCGATATGGAGTATGTATTAAACATTTTTTATTCCTTTCACATCTATCAAAAACCTTATTATGTTTATTATATACTGTAACTGTGGACCAAATCAAACACTATGTACAAGAAGATCAAAGGGAGAAGTTTTCCACATGTACGAACCATCAGATCATTCCCTTTCGCAACTTTACACCAATACTCTCTTTCACACCTACTCGCTCTCTTACGTCGTCGTTACAAATGCGGTCAGTCAGCCTAACTCCAAAAATTTTCCACAGCGACCATACATTTCAACCGCATTAATTTTACTTTCATCATTTGTCCGTGTGGTGACGGATTAAGAATACAAGTTTCACCACCCCATTCTTTCCCACGGGTGTCGTATGAGGCGACTAAGGAAAGTAAGCAATTATCATCCATTGCATGACTGGTGGTAGGGCTGGGTACCAAGTGGGAGTACTGACTTGGTATCCGGCCCGAGCGGGTTGGTACCACCATCTCCCGTGTGACCGGCCATGAAGCACATCGTTGCGTTTTGGCTGTAGTAGGAGATAGCCGTTTATATTATATTTCTTTTCATCTGTGAAATGAATTGGTGAGCAGCGGCTTGACATTACTCTCGGTATAGTCGGGTCCATGGGCGACGGTTACCATTTACCATCAGATGGACCGTGGCTCGTCTGCCACTACATGCAATAAAAAAAAAAATGCTCCTTTTTAGGTAACCAACTCTCGCTTCCATATAGGCATAGTATCTACATGGATTTATAGACTACAGGAAACCATACCACCAACCATTTATAGACTACAGGAAGGAATTAGAAATAAAAACTCGCCAACCTTTAACCAATATACCTATAGGTACGAGTACATAGCTTCATAAATTATAATATACGTATCTACCACAGTAATACCGATAAAAGAAAGTAATTTCCAATATTTTTTGCCGAGATAAGCTACAGGCCTTAACAGCACTTTGTTTATGTTGACGGCGGTCTAATCCCCACGGGATTGTGGGATATATAAAGCTCGACTGGCTTACAATAGATATCTAGACCTTCCAAAGTCATCTTAACCGTTCAAACGTCAATATTACAACGACGAAATGAAATATATACACCATGCTTTTTTTTGCCGTCTTGATCTTAATGTGGTGTATTATGTATGTGGAATAGAAACTATTCACGACATTATTAGTGTAATAGTACCTCAATTATGAAAGTTTTGAAAATCCTATAAAATACTTAAAAAGGAAACATCCCATACGGCTTGGTGCCTAACTACCTTTTTTTTTGTTTTCGTTAAGGCGGGAAAAAATGTTCCTAACCGGGGCAACGAACAGGGTAGTGTGGGGCCTGCACCCACTTAAGAAACCCGCCGTGTGCCGTCTCTACGCCTTTATTGGCGGGACACTGGAACTGGGTTACATTCTTTCGGTGGTATGCCTAACTACCTACGGCCTGAACGCAAATGAATGAAAAGTGCAAGCGAAATAGTGTATGTAGGTACTTACGTATTTTTACTGTTATGGTTTTTACACTCTCCGAATTGATATTTAAGAAATTTCGATCTTCCCTTCATACTTTTTTATGGGCTTAGGACCTTTTAACATTCTGTAGTTGTATTTCATGTAAAATGTTATTATTAGTCATCATAATTAAACCGGAATAAATAAAATTAAATAATAGGTAGGTAGGGTAGGTCCCTACTTATTAATATTATGTGTGAACTACAACATACTAGGCGTATTTAAAAAGTTGAAATCAACTTATTTACAAATTACACTGACTAATTACCTACAAAATAATTAAAATGTACCTTTTAGTGATATAGCAGTAAATGTTCAAGTTTTCTAAACACAAATTAGCATGTCTTTGTAAATTGTTTCATAAACTACGAAGGGTGTCTCTATCACTTTTTAAAATATCAAAAGCGTATATTATGCACTGTTTTTCACTTACACTGCGATCTTCTTCAGTATACACTAACCGTTTTATTTCGGCCCACAGTAAGATCCGGTGATATGGACGGCCAGTTCACAGGTACTCCGCGACCTATCCTCTGCTGCGGCTGGGAAGACGAAACTGTCCGTGATCGATAAACCTTTGAAAAGTAATCAAAGTAAAAAAAAAAAAACAGCATTACGGCTGTATTTCCCGAAGGGGTAGGCAGAGGTGTATTACACACCCACGACTCGCCAGCTATGTTTGAGTCCCACGTAATAGGTGGCGAGCCTATTGACGTCTACCGGGCACATTTCCAAACTCCAGGCTGCTACTGAGAATTTTTAAAAATCGAAGTAGTGCTAGGAATTAGTGGATCTTGGAACGTACCACTGCACTATTGCTATAATACTTACTACTCTTACATGTTTACATTATCACGCGTGCGTGCGCGTTGGCTCAATATTGCAAATAGATCGCACGACGTCACTAAGTGCCTAATTGCATGCGACTGGAAAATAAAAATTAAGGGCAAGCGGGTGAGGTACACCCCACCTCACCTGCCTGGGCTAGCGACCTTGTAAGAGGCCAAGTGGGTGTCGAATGAATACGCTTGAATTGCCTGGAGATAGTTTCACCTATTTGTAATCCTTCGCGCACTAGGGTGACTATGATTACGATTTTTTAGTTATCTGTTAAACGTTTAAATATGAAAAATAGAATGTAAATTAGTAGTTTATTTTGGTAGATTAATTTCAGATGAAGTCAGAAAAAAAAATTACTATGCCATAGGCTTCTATATCATTTACCTATCATCCCCTAATTTTTTCGAGACGTTAAAGGAAGTCATCCTGTATATTGAGGGTTCAACTTAAATTTGCCAGCAGAATATAAGTTATATTCATGTGGGATCTCAGAAAAGCTAATATATAGTTTTGTATAATATGGCTTTTTTAATGGTTTGGTAATCATTTATAATATTTTAAAAACAAAGTTTTTTCACTTTGTGTTTAATGTATAGTGCTAAGCATGTCAAATGCTAAAAATATATATAAAAATATCTAAATATTTATAATATTGCTAATGAATGGGTTATTCGATCAATTCAATTGTCTTCTTTATGCCGACGACCAAGTTATATCATCTACTTGCGTCATCAGTTGAAGAGTAATAGAAGATGGAATGAATAATTTTTTGAAAAAGCAAAGCAGGAAAGTGAATCTGGTAAAGATGAAAGTGATAGTTCTCGAAAGTGAATTCATTCCGCAACGCCATATGGCACAGGGAAGCACCACCGTCTTACAGAAGATCAGCGTGAAATAACGACAGTGAGAGCGCCGGAGGCCCAAACCCCTCCCTGTCCTCTCCTTATTGTCCTTCATATCCACTCATTACTATCTTTACTATCCTCACCTTATAGGTAAAGATATGTGTTGGGAGGGGAAGGCCTTATCAAACGTTTTCTGATCAAGGACGTTCTTGAAAAGCCTAGGTTAGGACCACCACCCAACGTGCACATATGAGGAGTGTACTGCGCGTGAAAGATGCCCATTTGGTGACCAAGGATCATAGCAAGAGGAAATCCGATGATAAAACAGGCATGATCTATCTACTCGTATGTATATATGAACACAAATCATTTAAACAATTTAATAAATAAAATTTAGACAAGTTATTATAATATTAATACACATACATAAATTGCGAATTGGAGAAGTAAGCATTAAGGTTCTTCATAAATATGAATAATAGGTTATTAACACTGAAAAATAAATTCAATAAAAATGAAGTACTTGTTTTCTAATTTTGAAGATTCATTACCTACTATGTGAGGTAGATGAACACAAACTTTTCTCATTTTAAGTCATTACTATAGGCTATTAAAGCTATCAACACCAGAGGTATCACTCGCTTATGGACTACCATTTGAGTAGAGTAATTACCAAAGGGTATGGGAAAGTGTAGGCCTCCGAAGAAACAGTAAAGATTCTAATGCTGTTTTAGGGCTATATTCTGTTAAAGGTTGGTGTTTTACCAATCGAGCCGAGAACCTGTTGGAATAAAGCTCCGCAAAAATTCAGTTACCACCAAAAGTTTATCATATTTTTCAGTGTCTTTATTTTAATTTGCTATACAGCAACAACTTTATCTGCGTGGAATTTACAATCAAAATCCATTATATAATTTATGTCTACCGCACAGGAGCATAATAATGTATAAATCAGGCTAAATTTATTCGAACACTAAAATTTCGTTCAAGTCCGTATCATTATTTGTTCGAGGTATATACCAAAAATAGGTAGGTATATATTTTTTTTGGAATAATAAGTATTCTGTGTGTTAATCTATGCCTCATCTTGCTAAACCCATTTTTCATCACTATATTTGTTAATTCTTCAAGCCGTAATTACTTAACTGATCATCATGAAATTTGACATAGGTACATAATTATAATCCAAAGTATAAAAAAGGACCTAGATTACTTTTTATACCAGATAAATGAAGGGTTATTATCTTATATTAATCTAGATGGACGCCCGGTGTTGTAAACGCGTCAAAAAAAATTGGGGTGTACTTTTCACCCCAATGCTGTTAGTGTCAATCGTGTCGTCACTTGACAAGGTCGTATCCAGGAGCAATAGTGTGTCATTTAAAATGTCAACGTGTGTAATTAAAAGTGTGCTGAAACTACAAAAATCGGAAAATGAACACTAAAGATATCTCTTATCATCGGTTAGTAACATTATTTTATACAATAACTGGCTAAATAAGTCATTTAAATATTCCGATAATAAATTAATTTTAGTTCGTATTTTTTATGGGATACCAGTTCATGAACTTAAATTTACCGCGTAATCTTGCAAAGTTGATGATATTTTAACGATAGAGAGTAATAGAAACATTACCTAACATAATAATTAGCATTCTTAATGGATACATAAAGCTACACAGTCGTCATTTTCGGAATTAATTACAAAGAAATTAATAAAAAGATCCGGAAAATCTAATAATCCATAACAGTTGTTGCATACTGAGTTTTCTGGCCGGATCTTTCTCAGTCAAGCCGCGTTCCGATCCAGTGGTAGCTTTTTAGTCTTAGCTTTTGGCAAAATCAATGTATTTAATAATATAAACTAATAACCAAAATTGTTTGCTTACTGGTAGTAATTGGTAGTTTGTGGTAGAATTTTTGAGCACTAAATAAAAACAAATTTTACAGTTTAAAGGAGTATTATACTCATTTTAATATACTAACTTAAAGTCTCATACATTGTAAGCATAAAAAATTTGAAGTAGATATTTTAATTGTGTTTCTAAACGAACATTAGGTGGGTTAAAATAAATAAACCAAAAATTTTGTAAAACTATATACTGTGGGTAGATGAAACCGTTGTAATAACATATCAGCCTTGGACGTCTATCATCTAAGTCCACCCATGATCAAGAATGCTGTTAAGTATTCGAAACGTCGGGATAGTAGAAAAATCAAGTAAACGCGATAGATTCCGTAAACGTAGTTTTATTTCAAAATGGGTTATTATAAGATGACACTTTAATTAAAGTGATTATTTATGTGCTAGATGGTGACGTAGTTATATTACAGGTAAGTGCAAGGCATAAGCTCGGCAGACCTCTGAAGTAATGTCTTCCAGTTCCAGTGGTTAGGTAATACAGGCGGAGATACGGCTCATGGCGGGTTTATTTAGTGGGTGAGGGCCCCGCTTTAGTGTTTGTTGCTCCGAACGACAGGGTGTGCGGTAAGGTACATTTTTTCTTTTTTAACATATGAAGTACATAATATAGTAAAAGACATTATAATTAATAGTATTAGTTTTATGTTTTCCGTTAATATTAAAAAAAACATTTAATCAAAATAAATAACAGGTGAGTTAGCTCAAATATGCAAAACCTTCGTTACATTTAAAATACAGGCTCCTCTTATCAGTTAGAAGACCCTTTCAGAACATGAATTTCAATTTCCATATTGCTTTTGTGGTGCTGTTTATATTTAGCAATGGAAATTCGACCTTGAATGGGTAACAAGGGGTAAATATGTTTTTTGCGACACAGGCATTCCTAAATTATGCTTTGGCTTGTAAGTTTTATAAAAGATTACGATAGAAAAGAAAGTATTAATTTAAATAATATTTTTAAAAGATATATCACAAAAATAATTATGTGGGCATACGCATCAATTCTTTACGGAATTCTATTCAATTGTTATAGGAAATAAATTGTTTTTTACAGAGAATAGTCTCAATATTGATCTCAATCGTTTTTTCAAAGACATAAAATTAAGTTTAGGTCATTAGATAGGTTATTAGTTATAATCATTGACCTAATACAAATGGGCATCGGGTCTAGCACAAAATTCACGAAAAGAATGTCTCTAGTCAATATACAGTCTATATTAATACATAAAAACTTTAACATTGTAATTTGAAACCTTGTGTCATTACAATAGTGTTAAGTTTTCTTTGCAATCATTTATTAGCTTTTGTAGCTTCCGTCAATAGGCCGCACCATGATTCTCCTTCTGCAGCTTATGGTGAATATTATGTCTTGATTATATAAAAAGAAACATAGCATTACGCCTGTATTCCTCGAAGGGGTAGAGAGAGGTGTATTACACACCCACGACTCGCCAGCTACGTTTAAGTCCCACATAATAGGGGGCGAGCCTATTGACGTCTACCGGGCACATTTCCAAACTCCGGGCTGCTACTGAGAATTTTTCTCTTTCTTATTTTACGAAATATCTCAATAGCACTGCCCGACCCGGGGATCGAACCCGAGACCTCATGATCAGCAGTCGCTTACACTACCGCTGCACCATAGCGGCAGTTATATATTTTTAGAAATATTCAGTTTTATAAACTTTTAGCAAAATAATACATGCAAATGATAAAACAATATTCAAATTACTGAAAATATGATACACCATCTTCTTTGTTCATTTCATTTGAGTAGTCTTACACGTTGGAATTCACAATACAATGGTCGACCAACTTTACTATACGTTCAATATTCCGTATATTAAACGTATAGTCAAGTTGGTCGACCAAACGAAGACTGGCGCGCGATTGTATCTGACGTTTTGTATGTCTTTTAGTTCGGACATTTTTGAGCGCGGACACGAGTTTCATTTGTTGGTAGGTCAATGGTTATAATTGTAACGAGTTGAACAATTACTTGACTTAAATATGACCTTTATTCTTTACAGCTAATATAAATCCCACTTTTTATAAGCGACTTTCTTCACAATGAGATGAGTCAACCTTTTTTTTTTTGTTAACCTAGAGGTTTATTCAAGATTTTAATTACTTTAAATACCAAGATTAGTTGATTTGTGGCAGCGAACTAGAGATAGAAATAATAAACTATTGAATAATTGAACAAACTTTGAACATAACCTGTTAAGGGTTCGTAGTAATGAAATATTTGACTCGCACCTGTTCCAATATGTTCGAACTTTGGTACGCTTTTGTAGTTAAACTATCAAAACTTATGCTCTTGCAATATTAACAATATAGCCGAACATATAAATAGATTTTTTTTTTAATTTAATATTATTAATTATGTCTCTCTGTAGTTCTTATGAAGAAATCCTTAAAGTACAAATCATAATTTGTGAATAAGGAAAAAGAGTATTTTAGTACAGGCGGGAATCGAAACAGCGTCCCTTCCTATCCGGGGAAATGCTCTAATCCACTGAGCTACAGTACTATCTTTTAGACATACCCAAACTCCTTATCACATTTGTCTGGCCTACAGCCAGATGCTTCTCCACAATGTGCGCAGAGAAAACACTTGATCCATGCATCCCTTTCCACACCTGAAACCTCCTTGAGCCTCACACAAAAATTCATCAGACACCATCCGCATTCTCCTTTCAATAATCTTACCATATACATAGTCATAACGTGAACCCTTGTTTTTAAACAAGGGCATGATGACTGCGCTTCTCCAGTCCTTGGGAAACATTACCACCATAAATTGAGAAGCATCAGGAAGGATTCCCTGACACATGAGCCTCCAAGCTTGATCATATCAATACCCGCTGCCTTACCATTTTTCAAACTTCTAATCACCCATTCAACTTCATCCATACTAATGTCATCAGAGGATGCCGGTACCGAATGCTGATCTGTTAGACCACATGTGGCGCCGGTATCACCCTGAACATCCGCATACATATTTCCAAAATAATCACTCCATCGGCTTAAGATATCTTGTGTTTGCGTAAGAATGTCTCCACCTTCAGACCTTATTTTATTCATTCTGAAAGCTGACCAACCACTCCGAGATTTCTTCACGCTCCTCCAGAAAAGTTATCCTTTTTTTAACAGAAATAACTGACGACAATAACAGTAATGATGAAAATTAATAGTTGCTAAAGTTTATTTCCCCTTTCTACCCACGGGAGTCGTAAGAGCCGACTGAGGGAATACCGGGGGAGTGGGCAGCAGCACTTCCTCGGGTAATAACAACATCCACAACCCGCCTGCCAAGCGGGGCGATTACGGCATTATCCCCCATGACGAGACCGCTTGTTGTGGCGTCCTCTTGGGGAGGCCTATGTTCAGCAGTGGACGATGAAAGGCTGATGGATGGATGGATGAAAGTTTATTGATTATTTGTTTATTTTGATGCATAAGTAAGTTGTGAATTACTATTCTATGATGTCAAAATTTTTAGCCATCTTGGTGAGCCGTTAGTTATTGATGTTGACGTCATAAAATTTAGCTGTACCTACTGTAGACTATGTTTTAAAACTAAAATACAGATTAAGATCTAGGTGATTGTATTGATTTTTAATAAATTGAATAATTATATTTATTTTTTATTCTTACTATCAAACATCATATTTATTATCTATTTTATATATTATTATAAAATTTAACTACATGGTTATCACAAGAGAATTGTTGAGGTTTATTATTATTTTCATGAAAAACACTTAAATTTTACAATGAAAAACATTGTTAGACTATACAAAATTTCCATGCAATATAATCGTAATTTGGAGTTACAATTATCTGAAGCCAAAAAAGAAAGCCTAATAAAAAACTTGATTGTAACTCAGACATACAATGTTTGTCATTGTAACATAGGTGCTTTTATTAAGTATTGTTTTATTGTTTTGACGTAAGTCCTGAAAAACCATGAAAATGAGTTTTCTTGTAGAATCTTAAAGTACATACAAATAGTGCACCTAAAATGCATTAGATAGCGATACTTCCAAAGATTGTAGGGATTAACCTTGAGAAGATAGAACGTTTTAAATCTTATTTTTGCTCTCACCGAAAAACAAGAAAAATCAATTACAATGTTACTGCATGGGGGTGTCGATTTACGGTCTTTAGAGTCCTTTCTGCAGGGTCAATCACGCTGTGACAAACTTCCCGAACTCTTCATGAACACAGTTCCTACCCAGTGACCCACCTGTTGTAGCAGGTGGCAGTGCTAGTACTGAGATGGATCAACGCCCAGACCAAAGTTACCCTGAGGCCCCAACTGGTCTGCGTGGAAGACCTCGATTATAAGATTTTTTACCTATCTAAAATTCGCCAAACGTGCCTACGTTTCCACTCCAATAATAAAATTAAATGCCCATTCAATGTTATTTAATTACAATCAGTAAGTAAACTTTTTCATTTCTTATATACATTACAAAGAGATCGTTATTCTAGCTACTATAATAGCACCGGTGACTAACTAACATAAAAGAACGTCGTTCTCATGTCACGTTCCGTCGCGTCGAGTCGGGAAAGAATGTTTATTCAGTTCACATGCGACAAAATTCATGCAGTGTGCAAATGTGCAAGGGGTAAGAAAGTGAAAATTCTTGTGAGACGTGACTTTCACAGAGTACTAAAAAGTACAGTCAGCTTGAAATTTTAAGCGTCAAGAAACAATGAAATCTGAGACCTTTGTTTTAAATTCAATTTCAACTCAATGTAAATACTCACTTTACGTGTTCTTCGAGTTATGCTTATGTATAACAGATAACTTAAATGTAGCAAAAAATCAAAACTTAGTATAGAATATTACATTTCAAGTTTGCAATAGTATGGAAATATTCACATGAATATGCTGTATGATGTTTCATCTATAACGATGCAGTAAAATTATCAATAGTATATTTTAAAATAATTAGCATATTGTTAATTGATGTTACAATATCTATTATATAGACAAATGGATTATAATGTTAATTCATCTGAGTTATCTATAAACTTATTCATAATTTGTCAAAATATCAGTGTTGCATAGTTCAGTTTCAAATTGTCTTGAATAATGTTGATTATTTAATGAGGATAGTGCAACAATTCCCTCTACGTTATTATGCGTTCTCGTAGCAAAGCTCAAATTCGCCTTCGAGAACATTATCAAAAGCTATAGTTTCCAGAATTTATCATGAGTAATTTGGACTGTACAAGTATGTCTAATATCGAATGTAAGCGTTGCGTGTGGAGTTCTCTTAGCGTGTCTTACACTTGAACAATTGCCGCAAGTGGCAGCCACTGAAGGCCGCATCCAGCCACCAGTGGCTGCCACTGGTGGCGCCGTGAGTGGTCTGACTGAACCACTGGTGGTCGCGTTTAGTAGCGGCGACTGGTGGCCATAATGTGCGGGGCTCTTACTTGAGTGTCAAGTTCATAGGTTGACAGGCCAAAAATGTTATCTAATGAAATTTATAATTTCAAATGTATAAATATAATTATTTGCCTCGTTTCAAAGTTCTTTTCAACAATAATTTTTGATGTTCACCGACTCAAAAAAGTTAAATGATACTGGAAGTCCCCGTACCACTGTCTTCCCAGAATATTGAAAACATACGATTGACAAAAATACATTGAGACTTACAATGCGCACTGGTGAAATATTGGAATTAATTTCTTCCTTCAAGTACTGTGGGCGTGATTCCCAAACAGAAGAATATTTGCCACAAATAAATGTAGGTATTGACTTTGGTGTAATCCGTGAAAGCAACGCAAGACGGAGATTATTTTTAAAAGCGGTGTTTTGAGAGATGATATAGAACTATAATAATACAATGGCTTACTTGAATACAATATATAAAGATTATATAAAAAGATTCACAATGAAACAAGTAATCTTAGCTAATGTTTTTCAACTTAAAATTATTTAATGATGTAACAATTTCAATGCGTCTGACTGTACTGCACATTACTTAAGCGCTAAGGGTTAGTAATTCTCTCAGAGACTAACATAACGAGCGACGTTTAAGTCTAAGGATTCGTGAAATTAATTAAACGAAATGCAAAGCATTGTTATGTTAGAGCTACAGTGTGACAAGCTTATTGTTGTGATTACTTTAACGTGAAATGTACTTTTAAGAAACATTTTGATATTTTTACGTATAAAAAAATAATTATTTAAGAAATATAATAATCGATTGCTAATTTTTGTATCCTAATTAATAGGTATAAAACTGTAACAGAGCTGTGTCTGTACATTTAAAATATTTGAGAAAAATGACTGTATTAGACTATAGGCGTGTCTGAAGACATAATTAATTTTTTATCTGTTTGTGTGTTTGTCGGTTTCTCTGTTTATTTGTTTGCGCATCTCGCATAAACTACAAAACAGATTTTAATGCAACTTTTTTTATTTGATAGCTATTTATGAAACTTAAAAGCTGGTATACATTTTACGCCGCTACTATATCGGAAACCTGAGATACAACCTAAAAACCTGGCTGTGGCATAGCCGCGGGCAAAGCCTATTAGGTACTAAATATAAACCTTCTTAAATGGTCTATATTATTATCGAAGATTAATTGTTGAATATAACTTGTCCTTATTTGTATAGTCTTTCACGAAAATATCTCTGAAGCGATGGTGGACGACCACATTTCATATCCTAACTTACCGGTTGCCTAATAAAATTATTAGATACAAGTCAATTCTATAATTATGTGATTATCATTTTTTAGCATATAATGGTGTGCTTAGTTTATTATTATGCAATAATAACCTAGTAATATAGAGACGAAAACCATGACATAGCTAACCCCAGTACTAATAATTGCATCATCATGTGGCATACCACTTCAGACATTGCATGACTTTATTAGTGGGTGTTCCAACGTTAAGTGGACTGTATTTTTTGGATAATTGGATAGCTTGCAACCTGGTGCATGTAACAACGAGGACAGGATAAGATGGAAGGAAATACTCACCGTCTGATGTAGGTAGCTTCTTCCACGTACCACGGCACACGAAGGTCACTTCACTCTCAGGTTATATCTTTGGCGTGTATAGTTTATAAATTTATATGAGTTCAGGCACTATTCACACTGATCTCAGCGGGGCTACCGTTCCTTGATGTTATTACGCGATTACACGACACTTGAATCGCGCGACACCAATATTGCGAATTTATTTCTCTTCGTTTTCAACGGCTCGACCGGCGATCGGTCATCTTGTGTGTCGAGTGCACAGAACACTTCTACCCTAGAGGGGGTCGAGCGTTGCCAGCACGCAACGACGAGAGTACTTTTTTAAAGGTATGGGAAATTGGAAAAAGATCATGCACCAGAAATATAAAACATAATCAAATAAATGCCGATCTGGCGTAACTAATTACTATGATTACGATGGTAAGCGTAACAAAAATGTATGCAAATACATTTTCAATAGATGACGTAGATCTTAATAAGATATAGATGACTTGTCTCTTCGTCTTTCCTCTCCATCTCCTCTCATCCTTCTCATCTCTATCTCGTAATCAGGAGATCCTCTTTATACTCCTTCCTCTTAAACTCACTAAACCCACTATAAATATTGTCCTTCTGCTCTACCACGCTGTTCTAGATAGGAGGCTAGGCAAAACGCGAGCGGGCCGCACGCCGCCGCAACGCTGGTTTGCCGCCCCGTAAAATAAAAAATTTAAGGAGCATTTTTTGGATTTCTTTTGAACGAGATCCATCATGAAATCATATTCCAAAGAAAACGTAAAAGTTATAATTGTATTTATTTATTACATGTAGGTGCTTTATTTTTATTGCTTCCCAACGTCCTGTATTTCTCGTAGAAAGAAATTCAATAAAATGAATACTTACATGAAAATCTGTTTTTATTGCGAATTTTCCTTGTTAGAATTAAATATGTGAGATAAATGTCTATTCATGTGTCTTCGACAACTTTCTTAACAGCTTTTATAAAAACATGCCTTGTTGAACACGAGCCTTCTCCGCAAGCGTAGGAATATTAGTCCACTAAACTACGCTGGTCAGGTGAGGTGGCCTAGGGCACTTTAGGTAATCTCTCTCCAAAATTGTTTTTATTTGTTTAATTATTTAGCTTATTCCTTTCTTGGGAAAAATGAGATAGCGGTTGTATAAATATATTTGTTTTCTATATTAATAGATAATAGAAAGATTTAACTAATGATACATACAGAATATAATGGCAATATAGCCTCTTATATAGATAGGTGAACGATGACCCACCACAAATATTGCAATAGGCTTGATGACAGTAATCAAGTATCGTCAAAATATTGACGTGATCTAATGAAATAGGATTAAAGGATTTCCAAAAATGTATTCATTCTTATTTTAATGGCGAGATTAATAATATATTTGATAAAATAAACCTACAAAATACAACAATCCGTCATGATGGCTTAAACACTAATCAAAATAAAATAACGTCACGCCTTAGTAAACGTTATTGTAAAGTAGGTAGTGTCTTACATTCTCTTTGACTCTAATGTGTACTGTTGCCGTACTGAGGCGTGACGTCATGACAAACACAATGACATCGGCATGCGTTTTGACGTGAGCTAAAATCCTAAAATTTAGGTTTCATTTTATTGCATAAAAAACATTACTTTTACAGAAATATGATATATTTTTCACTTATTAGATACTTTTGAATATCATAGAACAGATTTTGAAAAACAGCCGTCATGCCTATTATACAATAAAATGTTGACGCCTCCCCAGGCATACCTAAACGATGTCATTACTACCCTTAAACGAAATGAACAATGTGATTTATTGTAGCAATGTTAAAAAACATTGCCATTAATTAAAATTGATGTTTGCATCAAAACCAAATTCAGCCAACTCACATTTTGCCTCCTTTCAAAGTACATTTATTTATGCCGGATTATACAAAACATAATGAAACGATCAGATATTAAGCATTACACTCTTTAAAATAGGTCTTATCTTTAACACCGTTTACAGTGATAATAATATAACTTTATTTTATGACGACTTTATACTATGTATATAAAAACGTCCTTGAGTTCAGAAACCTATACATCAAATACTTATTTAGTTATTAGATTATATTTTTAACAAAAATAACTGACATTAATATTTTTTTAATATTATAAATGATGTCTAAAGATTTATCATAATACAAGAAGGCACACCACAAGATTGCAAGACACAGTTAGCGCTTATTGTGTAGATAAAACCCACAGTAGTGATTAGTTAGTATTTTCCGCATAAATTTAATAATCCATAACAAGTGGTTGCCTACTGAGTTTTCTGGCCGGATCTTTCTCAGTCAGGCTGCGTTCCGATCCGGTGGTAGCTTTTTAGTCTTAGCTTCTATTAAAATCAATATATTTAATAATAGAAACTAATAATCAATATTGTCTGCTTAATGGTAGTATTTAGATTACTTAAAAAGATTAATTGGTAGTTTGTGGTAGAATTTTTAAGCACTAAATATAAACAAAAAAATTTAAAACTTTTAGGAGTATTATACTAATTTTATTATACTAGCTTAAATCTCATACATTGTAAGCATAAAACTTAGAGTAGATATTTTTAATTGTGTTTCTAAACGAATATTATGTGGGTTGAAATAAATAAACCACAAATTTGTAAAATCATATTACTGTGGGTAGAAGAAACCGTTGAAACAACATATCAGCTTTGGACATCTACCATCTAAGTCCACCCGTGATCATGAATGTGTGTATTCGAAACGTCGGGATAGCATAAAAATCAAGTAAACGTGATAGATTCCGTAAACGTAGTTTTATTTCAAAATGTCTAAAGATTTAAATTTTTATTTAGATATAATATTATAATTATTAATCTTTAAATCAAGGCGTTTTTAGTTAGGCTTTTACTTATTTTTAAACTTTTCAAATTTGCATAATAGAGTTTACTTAACATTCTTATTTTTTTGTGTCTAATTGTTTATATATAATTCATTTGTCCTTAAAATTGTTTAAATTTATATAACACCTAAATATCCTACTCGCTTTACCACATTATAAGTAGTATTCGCCTATAACTGCAATGACATTAAGCAATTTATAATAAACTAGCTGACCCAACAGACGTTATCCTGTCTTAGCTATGAACATTCAATTATCAATTCAATTGAAAAATTTTCTTTAAATTTTTCAATTATATGAAAAATTACAATAATAAACACAACAAAAAAAGAATTAGCGAAATTGTTCCATCCGTTCACGCGTGATGCGATGATCAAAGGAAATAGCGATTCATTTTTATATATATAGATGCATAAATATTTGAACTGTAGCAATGTACATTGTGTTGGCGATCAATAAATAAATATATTGATTCTTAAGCCTAAGTATAATATTTCGGTTGCAAACAGTGCTATTTGAGCCTGATGCCCGTTGAGAGGAAACTCGAGAGGTACAGAGCAATGAATAAATTCAATAGACCTATAAAATCCGTAAAACATTTCGAATGGAATTACAAAATATAATTTTGGAATTAATTTAATTAAACCCATTGAAAACAGGGCAATGTAACAAAGTACTGTAAATAAAATATTCTTTACACTCTTTTTTGTGAAACGGGAAAATTTACCTATCGCACACTCCACTGTCCAGGGAGACAACATCTATCCTGATGTCCCTTGTAGGGCTCTCATCCATTAAACAAACCGCCGGATGCTTTTACCTACTCAGTAGATCACTAGTACCACGTATATTATGGACCTCGTGGCGTAGTCGGTAGTGTAACCGACTTCCGTGCACGAGGCCGTGGGTTCGATTCCCACTCAGGACAATTACTTGTGTGATGAACACAGATATTTGTACTGCGTCTGGGTGTTTTTTATCTATATGTATGTATTTACAAAAAAATTTAGTATATATATTATATCCGTAATCTGGTACCCATAGCACAAGCGTTAAGCTTAGTTTGGAACCAGTGGACGTTGTGTAGAATATCCATGAATATTTATAATATATATTTATTATTTATTCACTTTACATTTACATTTACAAAGGCCAATACTACGGTAAATCATTCAAATGTTATTAAATTGAACATCTAACAATAAAAAGGTGAACCATACCTACCTAGTCAAATATAATAGAGAATTCTTGGAATAATTCTATGATATGAAGCCTATGGCTTGAACAAAACACAGTGGCTTTAAATCACAAGATACTAACCGGCAGTTCGCGACCTGTGTCATGCCAGTCAGCCTCGAGTAGCTAACCCATTTCAAGAACTCAACAATAGAACCTTTTCGTAAAGAAGAAGATAAAAATAAATATATCAGTTAAGCTTAATATTATAGTAAAACCTTTTAGTTATAAGATGTCTACATGACGATTTATTTAATATACACTTGTTTAGCACATGTGCATAATGTGAATACGTAATTATTTATGCAAAAACAGCTGTCCCGTAGGAAATCTCTATTTCATACCAACTCATATCATAAGCGTTAAGCTTAGTTTGGGACCGGAGGACGTATAAAATAAATACCTATATCTTTCTCTTTACTCTAAAATATAGTTATGCCAAATTATATGATTATTGGTTAAGTAGCTATGGCGTCAAGAAGTAACAAACAAACAAGAAAATCTTCCATATTTATCCAAAAACATAGATTTTCTATCTATTATATGTATGTGTTTACAAAAAAAAGTAATTTATGTATTATATGATATAATTTATATCCGTGATCTGGTACCCATAGCACAAGCGTTAAGCTTAGTTTGGGACCAGAGGACGTTGTGTGAAATGTCCGTGAATATTTATTTAATTATTTATTTATTCTGTCCCTAAATCCGCCCGCGCAGACTTCAGAACGTCAATACTTCATTCTAAGGCACATTAATTATAGCTATGTAAAAATAGCTACAACACGGGAACCATTCATATTTTCAGGGTATAAAGTAGCCTATGTCTTAAAATTTTTCATGATGATTGGTTCAGTAGTTGCAACGTGAAAGCGTAATAAACAAACCAACAAACTCACTTTCACATTTATAACACTAGTAAGGACAAGGATTAAAATACTTTATGAAATCCATCAAGAGTCCTTACTGGCTGGAACAGCTTCTACATATACAAACCAATTTGCTTACTTTATAAATCAAATGCAACTGACAACAATGCACGGATTTAAAGAACAAATTATTGTGAAAATGGAAAAAGAGAGCTTTACTGCGAGCTGGATTCGAACCTGCGTCCCTGCCAATCCACAATTGCTTTTTTTTTTTGAATTTAGATGTCTTTACGACTCACGCTATCTAGCGTGCATCTTTTGGGTGAAGGCGTCGGCTACTGCGATGGCTTAGTGGTCTAGAGCACTTCCCCGGATTGGAATTTACGCAGGTTCGAATCCCGCTCGCAGTATAGCTCTCTTTTTCCATTATCACAATAATTTATTCTTTATAATAGCTGAGCATGTCAAGTGCTAAATACAGGTCAAAATATTTAAACACATATATGAAATCACCTAAATTTTACTCTTCTATACTTAACACCTTCTGTTCATTCCTTATGTATTCATAGCTTTTTTTCTCTATATTTTCGTTTTAAATATTCTTTTCTACTTGAGGCATGTGGTTCGTTTTAGTACAAGGACAATCACTGGTTTAGCTGACTTGCTCCGTTGGAGCTTGCCTACTTAAATTAGTTGGAAGGAAACTGGATGTGAATATTCAACTAGATTTTCAATGTACCATAAAACAATAATATAGGTTTTTTTATTGCTTGTAGTGGCAGACGCGCCACGGCCCATCTGATGGTAAATGGTAAACGTCTCTTATGGACTCAACTATACCGAGAGTATTGTCAAGCCGCTGCTCATAATTTCATTTCACTGATATGAAATGAAAGAATAAACGGCTATCTCCTGCTACAGCCAAAACGCAACTATGTGTTTCATAGCCGGTCACACGGGAGATGGTGGTATCAACTCGCTCGGGCCCAATACTAAGTGAGTACTCCCACTTGGTACCCAGCCCTACCACTAGTCATGCAATGGATGATAATTTCTTACTTCCCTTAGTCGCCTCATACGACACCCGTGAGAAAGAATGGGGTGGTGACACTTGTATTCTTAGTCCGTCACCACACGGACATGTATGAAAATTATGCTACATGTCAGCTGGCAATGCTTCGCACTGGCAAGTCACTGATATTATAAATAAGGATATTTTTAGTACGTTTCTAGGCCAGCGTAAACTCCTGTCATTTTAATTTTAACCCGTATCTAATGGTAGCATAATAATGGGCTGCAAAAAATAAGAGTATATAAAATATAGACTAAATATATGTTTTTACACTTAAGCTCTTTCCTACGTGAAAGGCTTTGTGCGAGTAAAGCCGAACATGTAAAGATAACGCTGAACAAAAGGAAACGTGTGCGAATAATTCAACAATCATACTTGTGAGAATGTGCGCTTTTATATACCGTTATTTTGTTTTGGTACGAACAGTTTTTGGTTCTATGAGCAGTGATAACGTGTTTTACCAGGGCGCTTATTAAACTACATAAACTAAAAAATTGCATCATTGTAGAACGAAGTGTAAATTCACATAAGAAATAATGAATTAAGAACTAGAAATATTGAGCAGAATAAATCAATAAATGAAGATGGCCACATATAAGTAATGTGAGAGAAACGGAAAAAAAAAACTAACAGAATGGTGTCTCAGAGGTAGCTCAAGGAAGCATTTACTAAGAAGAATACTGAATTGGGAGTCATCTATACTAATATTATAAAGAGTAAAGATTTGTATTTTTGTGTGTCTGTAAAGAATAAATTAAAAAACTACCGGACCGATTTCACCATTAGAATCTGTAGCATTCTATCATTATTCTTTAGTCCATCCATCCATCCATCTGCCTTTCGACGTCCACTGCTGGATATAGGCCTCCCCAAGAAAACGCCACAACGAGCAGTCCTGTGCGCTCATATTGTGGGATAGTGCCGTAATCGCCACTCTTGGCAGGTGGGTTGGTGATCGCAGTGGATGTTGTTAATACTCGAGGGAGTGCTGCTGCCCACTCCCCCGATATTCCTTTCCCCTAGCTTTTAAAGTTAATCGAATGAGTGGCTTTGATTATATAAAATTCATTGTATGTAAACAGTATCAGAACACAATATCGTTCACATATACACATACAAATATCAAGTTTTTAAAACAACCTCGAACCCATAATGCTTACCACTAATAAGCTAACTTCGCAGTGTTCGTTGCCGTTTGTTAACTTTTCATAGTCTATTTTTGTTCAAAATTGTTTAGCATATTGTTAGAATGATGATCAAAAATTCGATTCTATACATTTAATCAACTGGTAGATCCAGATGTGCCCGTATAATAAAGGTGTATGAATATTATATTATGAAATAAAACTATGTTTACGGAATCCATCGCGTTTACTTTATTTTCTACTATCTCGTCCATGGCTAACATCTTACATCTAAGTCCACCCGTGATCATGAATGCTTTTAAGTATTGGAAACGTTGGGATAGTAGAAAACCAAGTAAACATGATATATTCCGTAAACGTAGTTTTATTTCATAATGTGTAACATTCGCGTAAATATCAGGAAGTGTTATAATATTATTATGTGAAACTAGAGACGTATAGAGAAAAGTGACAGAACGCAACCCAAGATTTTTATTTTTTTGTCTGTAAGAGACTTTTGGAAAACTATGGAAATTAATTAAAAACCATTTCAGGCTGAATAGTATATAGGTAAATGTATTTTTTATAAAACTAATCTTCGAATAAATAACAAAACTATTATTACATCAATATTGTATCAAAGTGACTGCTAGCATAGAAACTTTTATTACAAAAAGCTTCTTGCTTATGCCGGAGACGCCATAATGTACACAAAACTTTGCAATATGAATAGCTGCAAAACTTTGAACCAGATTGTTTACTGACGTGCAGTGTACGTTACCAAAAATTTAATTTAGGTAAGCCTAGCTTGTAAAGAACAAACTGAGTTTTTCAGATGTTTCAAATTTTTGTAGACTACATGAATGTAGCTTGTTTATATTTTACTAGCAATGCCCTGCGACCATCTTTAAACTAGCAAAAGCTAGTTTTCAAAAGGTAGATTATATCTGAGGTAGCGAGATAAAATGCTTACCAATTCTCAAGTATAAACAAGAGCTACCGAATAAATAGGATGTATTAAAATCCGTGTAGTAAATTTTGCATGATGTGATACAGTCATAGTTCTGTTACAGCTTTATAATAGTACAGATTTACTTTGAATCATAAAAACGACATATTTCAAAAATAAAATTGTATTTTAGTATAAATTGATAACAGTTGATAAGCCTTTTAGATATTTTTATATATATTTTTAGCATTTGACATGCTTACGGCCGAATACTGAAACGCTACTCATCTCCGTCACTTAGGTAAAGGCCTCCTATATATAAGCATCCGTCAAATTTAATTGGTATACACAAACGCCACTCAAGTAATTTGAAACCGTGATTAACTAAGCAGTCCTCAGATGTTTACATCATGGCAACACCTACCCAGAAAGTAAGTTCTCAGTTACCAAAATAAATAACTTGGTGTCGTGTATTCATTTTGGCCATACATAATTGAACAAACTGTAAACATTGAGCGAAAATTTATTACATTGATTCGTGTAACCTAGAACGGAATGCTGCCGATTTGACGGGCGTAAAAGACTAAACGTTACACACATTAACATGTCAGATCCATCCATCCATCCCTCAGCCTTTTAACGTCCACTGCTGGGCATAGCTCCCCCCAAGGGGGGATAATGCCGTAATGGCCACTCTTGGCAGGTGGGTTGGCGATCGCAGTGGATGTTGTTAATACTCGAGGGAGTGCGGCTGCCCACTACCCTGTTCATTGCCCCGAACGACGGGGTGTGCAGTTAGGAACAAAAAAACGGGTTTCATAGTGCTGCCGAATACAGAGTTCAAAAAGCACAGTTTCTTTGGAAACTCGGAACAGTGCACGAAATTCCACATTATTGTATTTTTCGAAAGCGTCAAGTTTGCGACGTTTCTTGACTACCTGAAGGTCTTTCGATATCAGAAAGCGATAATAATGATGATAAACTTACTTATCATCACGCCATTTCCCTTGCGGGGTAGGCAGAAAGAACAGAGTGCCAAGAGGCTCTATTCTTGCATACATCTCTCGCTTCCTCAACATTCATAACTCTCTTCATACACGCTCGCCGGTTTCGGAGACTCCTGACTCCCCCTTCCTTCAATACATGACCGATTTGGTCTAGGTAGGTGAGTCTCGGTCTCCCCCTGTACCTACATCCTTCCACTTTCGCATTGTATATCTTCTTAACCAGTCGATATGATGAAGAAAGACATTTTTTAATATTTTAATAATAGTATGAGATTTAAGACACGTCGCGACCACACTTAGATTTAAGGGCTACTTAGAACGATTTGACAGTTCACTTGATAGCAAAATGGCGTTGAGTAACGTTTCAGTATACGTATTTTTCACTAAGTGGTGTTTAAGTTGGGCTTGCGCTAAGTTGGACTTATATTTTAAGATATGCTTAAATTTTACTTTTGAGAATGCGAATTTCGGGTTTAGGAGCTACTCAAGAACCTAAGTAGCTGTTAAATATTTGAGTGACGTTTCAGTATTCGGCCGTTAGCAACATATATTAAACACAAAAGTGAAAAATGTGAAATCGAAAATAACAGTCACGAGCAAGATTCGAACCTGCATCTCCTGGGTACCGTCCAGATGCTTTGCCAATTCAGCCATAGTGACCCTTGCTCCTGACTGCTAATTTCGATAGCACATTCATACTTAACGTCTTTGGGTGACGCCTGCACCATCTGTCGGAAATATTCGGTATCCAGGAGATGCAGGTTCGAATCCTGCTCGTGACTGTTATTTTCGATTTCACATTTTTCACTTTGTGTTTAAAGTTGATAAGCCGTGTCATTTCCGCGAATAAAAATATGGTGTTTATGTTGAACTAAGTGTAATATCACCGATTACGCTAAAATCACTTTTTGGGTGATTAAGTTATAAACATATAATGTCAAATACATTAGATGTTTTTTAAATAAACAAAATTTTGCATTTATAATATTAGTAGGAAGTACTTAGTATAAATTACTAAGTGTATATAACCGTTTATGTCCTGATAAATTTTATTTAATAATAATTACAATTTGACAATTGAAGTTCCGATGCTTACATCGCATGTCATTCAGTATTTTAAACAAAGATACCTATTACCTTCGTAACGTGAATGATTAGTAATGTGAAGATTTACTACTTGTAAATCTTCTGGTATTGCAGCACTGTGCTATAAGGTGAGTAAACAGCAGATGGCTAGAATAATTATTATCTATTAATATGAATTTCATACAAAAAGATAAGCTTAATATTATTCCAATAATATTATAATTACAGTTATATTCAACGTTGAACGTCCTATGATTGGTTGTTTCATCTTAGTATTTGCTGAAAGCTCTCGAATTTATTGTAGTAAGATTTCTTGAAGCATAAAATTGGGTTTGGGGATGACCGCATATTTTATCTTCATTCCTCCAGACACACTTGTGTACATATCCGACTGTCAGAGATTCAAATAGGCCTCTGAATTGCTTCTGTTGTCCCTTGAGAATGTTGTATTCTCTAGAAAATAATTTTTAATACGGATCACCAAAGTAATAGTAAGGACTTGACAAATTTTTGAGTACTTAGTAATAATTTAGCAGTCAAAAATAGTCGTAACAGGTTTTAAAAATAACGCAAGCAATGATTTTTTTAGAAAGATATTCGTTTCCATTCTAGTTTTTGCAATGAAGCTGATTACTATAAATTCTTGAAAATGAATCAAAATAATATATATTTTTTTATACTTCGCGGGTGGCTTACAAGCATAGGTGGGTAATTGATGGTAAGCGAATACTGGAGCCTATAGACGCTGGCCGTGTGGGGCCGGCTTTACAAATGTAATGGGAGTCGTAAGAGACTGAGGGAATACCGGTGGAGTGGGCAGCAGCACTCCCTCGAGTATTAACAACATCCACTGCGATCGCCAACCCGCCTGCCAAGCGTGGCGATTACGGCACTATCCCCCCATATGAGCGCACAGGACCGCTCGTTGTGGCGTTGAAAGGTTGATGGATGGATGGATGGATGGATGGATGGATAGACGCTAGTAACACCATAGGCACCACTCGCACGTCCTAACTACGTGAAAAGTGGTAGGTGGTGGAAAGCAGTAGGCCTTAGTATTGTCCCCGCATGAATGTGCTAGCTTGATCGGGGAATTACCACCCTCTCATAGAAGATCAGCATGAAACAGCATTAGGTATTCCTACAGTTGTGTTTCGTATGGTAAGTGAAAACGCTGGAGGTTCTAAGCCCCTCCATACCCTTCATTCTTTCCTTATTATCCTTGCTCTCAAGTTTCTTTCCCTTTCCTGGGTGTTGACGATACGCGAGTGGTGCCTCAGGTGCTGCTAGCGTCAATATGAGCCAAGACATTAAGAAGGAATGTGTTATCAAAATTAGTAGTTCCGAGCGGATGTCACGATTGCACAATGCGTCTGGAACGGTATTCCAAGACGTCATTTCAGAGATCCTGTTTTTGACTATAATTTTGGCTTTCACATTTTGTGTTCTGGTAAAGGGATGATCATATCAAGTGCTTAAAATATACAAAAATATTCGAAAATAGGTACTGAATGGCAGAAAGATAAGACTATTTATTTTAATATCGGCCGCAACAACATGAAATGGGGAAAACATATCAAGTGTTTTAAACTAAACTTTTAACTGGGATGATAACAGAATAATACTCGTAAATGTATGAATAAATGGGCTGGGAAAGTCTTTACACTCATTTTTATAAATTTTATTTCAACTACTACTGCGAATGATGACTTCCTATCCGCGAATGATTCGCGCGAGTGAACAGCGGTATCGCAGTATTCTCAATATTGTTGAGTCGGTGAGCGGTGGTTAGCAATTACCAACAACAAGTAGGTCATGGCTCCTTTGCCACCATGACACACAAAAAAGAAAAAATAGTTACTACAGTTGAAATCATAGATTTAGGTAGTATATATATAGATCGGCTATAGAATAATTATGATGAGACTAAAACTGACACGTACCAGTGTGCGTGTCATGTGCATGTGTGCACTTCAAATAGCACTGGGACGTTCACTAAACGCGACTATCGACACATATTGTGTTGTTTTAGTGTCACGAGGTGCAAAGTGAATTCAAATAAATTTTATATTCAAGGGAATGGAAATAAAACTGAACTAAAACATGTTTTCTTAATACGTGGGACACTCAGAAAGTTTTGAGAATCTAAAAAATTAACTGCTATGGATCCATCCATCCATCCATCAGCCTTTTAAAGTCCACTGCTGGGCATAGGCGTCCCCAAGAATGGGATCCCCCATCGATGTCTATAACGCTAAGTCACGTGATTTAACGCTAGAGATGTCAAATTTCCATACATTTTTATAGTTTTCTATAGCGTTAGCGATCATAGAATGTAACTTGGCTGGGCCCACTAATCTGGCACTGTGTAACTTCTTTTTATTACCTAAAATAAAAAATCAGCTGAAAGAGACACAGTTTTCATCGCCGGAAGATGCGTTAGCAGAGTTCGAGAAGGCCGTGGAAGAGGTGTCTGCGGCGGACTGGAAAAAATGTTTCGAAAATTGGTTCTGTCAAGCGCGGCGATTACGGCAGTATTCCCTATGACGGGACCGCTCGTTGTGGCGTTCTCTTGGGGAGGCCTATGTCCAGCAGTGGACGTTGAAAGGCTGATGGATGGATGATGGAACCGTATAGAATGATTTTACTCAAATAAAAAAAAAATATATATTAATAATATAAATCTTTACTGAAACATAAATCCAAATATATTACAAAAGTGAATAATGACTGTATGCAGGAAGCAAAGCAAAGCCTTTCCCAATAATAGCCACATCGATGTAATTTTATCGATACCGAAATACCGTTAGCGTCAATCTCTATAAAAGAAAGATTGTAAATAGCACAAAATTCACGTATTTGTTATCTTTTTATATTCAATTCAAAGGAATTCCGGGCATGCATATGATTTAATGCAATAAAATTCACCATCCGTGTATGAGCACAGTATCTGTGGTAGTTCATTAGCTTAGCATATAAACAGCAAATTATTTTCATGGTACTTACATGTGAAATGTACAATTCTGTGTGTTTCCTTTCTTAGATGAGTTACATCCGGGCACTGCACACGTAACCATGATTCGACACGTCAATTTATACAGAATTATACGATAATTTCTGCAATTTTCCTAAAATATGCGAAATTTGTATCGTTGACGATTGATGTTAGGTTCATACAGGTCCATAGCGTGTATGATAGTGGCCTCGTCTATCTATCTCGCTCTAACATACGCGTATACTATGTTCTTACTCTTTTGCATCGCCGATCTATCTATATATTAAATCTATGGTTGAAATTAACATCTATTTAAAAAATCATATTTCTCACATTCTCTGATTACTAAGCGATGATAAAATGATGTGAAACTAGATACTACCCGCAACTTGGTTAGTGTGGCCTTTAGAATTGGTTCAAATAACATAAATACGTCACTCTACGGCAAATTAATTTTTATGTGAAAAATCCGCCCATTTTTCTAGAGTAAAAAGTAGTCCTGCATCTATCACAAGGACTTAATCCCACGCGTCAATGCATTTCCACTTCATTAAATATTGTTATTCAATAGTTAAATTATGTTTTTATACAGTGAGTATCCCTGTGGCTGGGAATCGAACCTTCACTTACAATAGGATAAAGTTATTTATTATTTCCTACCTTGTTATTGAATACTTTATTGGCATTATTTTAACTTAACAATACCGACCTTTTGTTTTGGTTGACTAATGGGAGAAGACCTTTTAAGGGTTCGTATCATTATCATAAATAAGCATGTTGACCAACACCTTTAAATTAGTTATATGCATAAGCGTACGATTAATTAATTCTGTTTTGTTATTTGTAGTCATATATTCATCCGACTGATCGCACTACTTAGGAAATCTACGCGCCAAAGTCGCTGATCCCGCCATCACACTCCCTCGGGATGGTGTCGGCAGTATTATTTCTGAAAATCATTACCAACGTGTACGAGAGGGGAAGCAACCAACTAAACAAAGCCGTCGGATATTCGACACTTTGGTGTGTAGACTCCCTTAAAATGTTGTTCGCGATCTATTTTTAGGATATATAGGATACACTACTGATAATATCCGTATTTTAAAATATAAGGTTTTATATAATAGATTGTACACGTATAAGGGCAACTGTCGATGAACTACCGTCAATATAACATCGTTGCGTGAATTACTTTTACTTTATCGTTTTAAAACTTTTTTTATGTACAGATCTTAACTATGTAGTGGATCTATTTAACTTTATTTTTATAATAGAAAAATCTACACTTTCATGATACTTTTAGTTACGCATGTCCAGAATCTGACGTCTGCCCATAATGAAAATACATGTAGGTACCATGTCAATATAACTTACTGTTTGTGTTCTTAGTTTGAGATCTTAGTGTGTGCGGTCAGGGCTTGAACCTATAAATCACGAAGCGTGGGTCATCCTCAGGTCTGTTGGGGGCAATAAACGAATTAGATATCCTTATGTCAGCTCATTGTAGAAACAAACTGATAGCGCAAGTAATTTAATGAAAACGCGGAAAAAAGCTATTTTTCTCTTATTTAAGAGATTATTTAATCTACTTATTAACATGCTTACGAACACTAATTGACGATAATGCCGACAAAATATACATTTATAACCAATAGCATCTCACATTTTTATACTGACCCCGCAACTTCATCAGCGCTATTTTTCCCTTTTTTTTTATTCCCCTATTTTACTCATGAGATACAATTTTTTAAATCATTGAAATACATGATTCTAAGATAAATTAAATTAAATTATTAATTCTAAATCCTGAATCTAAAAATTCTTATTTAGATATTATTATACATATTTTTAGCATTTAACATGCTTAGCAACATACATAATGCCAATTCAGCAAAGCATCTGGACGGTATCCAGGAGATGCAGGTTCGAATCCTGCTCGTGACTGTTATATTCGATTTCACATTTTTCACTTTGTGTTTAATGTATGTTGCTAAGCATGTCAAATGCTAAAAATATATAATAATATCTAAATATTTATAGGGTTTGCGTCATTATTAGGTAAAATCTTATTTGTAAAATTAAGTTTACCTGGTCGGTATAATATATGAAAATACTTCCGATAGATGGTGCAGGCGTCACCCAAAGACGTTAAGTATGAATGTGTTGTCGAGATTAGTAGTCAGGAGCAAGGGTCACGATTGCTGAATTGGCAAAGCATCTGGACGGTATCCAGGAGATGCAGGTTCGGATCCTGCTCGTGACTGTTATTTTCGATTTCACATTTTTCACTTTGTGTTTAATCTAAAAATTCTTATCATTAAAAGCCTAAACACAATTTAATCGTTCAGTTTTATGTTATGCTATGTTTTTGTTATATTTATGATTTAGTTTCAGCTATTTTCATTTATATTTACATATTCGTTTTTATGTTTATATTTCATTGTTATGTTTATAAAGTACAAATTATTTGTGAATAAGGTAAAAGAGATTTTTTGTACTAGCGGGAATCGAACCCGCGCCTTTTCCAATCCGGGGAAGTGCTCTGAACCACTGAGCTATAGTACAGATCTTTCGATCATCCCAATTTACTTATCACATTTTGTCTTTACGACCAGCGCCATCCATCGGAAGCATTTACATGCATTAAACCAATATAGTAAGTTTAATTTTGCAATTAAAATTCATACTATTTGATGGCACGATTTTCTAAACATTTCTGATCTATATTTTTTAGAATTTGACATGCTCCGCCACTTTTTAAAGTACAAATGATTTGTGAATAAGGAAAATGAGATTTTTTGTACTAGCGGGAATCGAACCCGCGCCTTTTCCAACCCGGGGAAGTGCTCTGAACCACTGAGCTATAGTACAGATCTTTCGATCATCCCAATTTACTTATCACATTTTGTCTTTACGACCAGCGCCATCCATCGGAAGCATTTTCATGCTTTAAACCAATATAGTAAGTTTAATTTTGCAATTAAAATTCATACTATTTGATGGCACGATTTTCTAAACATTTCTGATCTATATTTTTTAGCATTTGACATGCTCCGCCACTTTTTAAAGTACAAATAATTTGTGAATAAGGAAAAAGAGATTTTTTGTACTAGCGGGAATCGAACCCGCGCCTTTTCCAATCCGGGGAAGTGCTCTGAACCGCTGAGATATAGTACAGATCTTTCGATCATCCCAATTTACTTATCACATTTTGTCTTTACGACCAACGCCATCTATCGGAAGAATTTACATGCATTAAACCAAAAAAAATATAGATCAGAAATCTTTAGAAAATTCGTGCCATCAAATAGTATGAATTTTGATTGCAAAATTAAACTTACTATATTGGTTTAATGCATGTAAATGCTTCCGATGGATGGCGCTGGTCATAAAGACAAAATGTGATAAGTAAATTGGGATGATCGAAAGATCTGTACTATAGCTCAGTGGTTCAGAGAACTTCCCCGGATTGGAAAAGGTGCGGGTTCGATTCCCGCTAGTACAAAAATCTCTTTTTCCTTATTCACAAATAATTTGTACTTTAAAAAGTGGCGGAGCATGTCAAATGCTAAAAAATATAGATCAAAAATGTTATGTTTATCTTGATCACTAAATACTTCTAATTTTAAATTGTAATATAGCAATAGCTTATAATACAGCTATTATAATCAAGGACCCAAGCATTAACTTAAAAGTAATTAGTCGGTTCCCTAGACGGGAACCCAAAATAAATAAAGTTACATCATTTGTTTAATTAAAAGAAGATCATTACTTTAGGTTAAAAGAACAAAGGCTAATTCGGCACCAAGTGACGCCACTATTACTAACAGAATCACGTAGCATCAAACTGATACAGAGATACGTGAGTCACTTAAATCGATGACTGTCACTGTGGGTTCCTTACACAGAGTGATTGAAGAGGCCAAGAAATAATATACTATTTATTGTAAATTACCTTTGGGCTTAAAGTGAAGCCATGGTCTTATTAATATCTATATAGTCATATCAAAAACACTCTTGAAAAAAATGTCCGTGAATGTCCGTGAATATTGTTTCCAAGAAAGTATATTTGCAATTAAAAAGTATAACTATCAATCTATACCATCATAAAGCTGTAACATAGGTATGTCTGTACATTTAAGATATTCGAGAAAAAATGACTGTAATAGGCTATATAGGCGTCTATAAACACAAAACAATTTTTTTTTAGATTTTTTGTCTGTTTGTATGTTTGTTCGTTCGCGCATCGCGCAAAAACTACTAAACGGATTTTGATGCAACTTTTTTATTTGATAGCTCTTGATTAAACTTAAAAACTGGTATGCATTTTATCCCGCTATTATATCAGGAACCTGAGATATAACCTAAAAAGCTAGCTTTTGGCTGCGTAGTACTTAATAAAGCTACGAGTATAAGAAATAATACTACATACTCTGTTACTGATAGCTGAACAGATGCATGCCGCGCGCTCATTAGAGAAACTAGAGAACAACGTATGTGTGCCATTTATTAGACTCAGTTTTTTGTTAAGACGGGAGAAAATATTTCAAACCGCACACCCCGTTGTTTGAGGCAACGCACACGGTAGTGTCGTCATTTGTTTGCCTGCATTGGCGGACCACTGGAACTTGTGACATTACTTCAGTGGTCTTATTTATTAATCTTGTTTACTAAAATATCATCCGTCATTAGGCTGCCTCGTTATACAGTTTTACTAGAGATCATTATTAGAAATACCTACTATTATACTTGTGTAAGCTCATCCTTGTGGTAGGGCTTTGCTTATCCCAGCATGAATGGGCCGGCTCGATCGGGCAAGTACCACTATCTCACAAAAGACCATCATGTAACAACGGTAGTTAATCTTACCGTTGTATTTTGTATAGTGAGTGAGAAAACCAAAGGCCCATACCTCCTTCCTATCTTCTCCTTATTAACCTTACCTCTCCTTATTATCCAACCTATCCACCTCCTATCCCTTTCCTTGGAGATGGCGACACGCGAGTGATGCCTCTGGTGTTGCTAGCGTCTATAGGCTATGGTAACCGCTTACCATCAGGTGGGCCGTACGCCATTCACGCAGTATATAAAAAAACAGCTTCAGTAGAGATCATTATTAGAACACCGTTCTTCCTATTTACTTTTTAATTTCTCACAAATAACCCTCGTTGTTATTTGACGTTAAGTATTCTTTCGTGAAACAAGCATTTAACCCTGTCGCATTTAAGGACACTCAACGTCGCGTCGCTGAATATACAACAACGGACGAAGTTCGAAGAGCCTCATTGGAATTTTTTACTTCATACACAATTATTTCGGACTGTTTTTTTTCGGTCTTTATAAAGGGAAATGTACTCCATACAGCTTGCCTTAATTAATTAACAAAAGCTGTACTAAAATCCATTTAGTAGATGATGCTAAAAATTACAGCAAATACTTATCTATACTACTATAAAGCTGTAACAAACATGTGTCTGTACATTTAAGATATTTGAGAAAAAATTACTTTATTAGGCTATATAAGCATGCCTAAACACAAAACAATTTGTTTTAGATATTTTGCCTGTTTGTCTGTTTGTTCGTTCGCGCATCACGCAAAAACTACTATTTGATGCAATTTTTTTTTATTTGGTAGCTCTTGTTTAGACTTAAAAACTGGTATACATTTTATCCCACTACTGTATTGGGAACCTGAGATGTAACCTAAAAGCCATCTTTTGTCGGCGGCGGAGCCACAGGCAAAGGCTAGTCTCTAAATAAAGATATTTAGTACGGGGAACTTCCATTAAGTAAGTATGAGTGACCCAAACCACTTGATAGGTTACAATTTTGTGGAACCTTTGTCAAGTATAGCGTCTGCAAATTGCCTATGTGGGTCACGTATTATTCAATAAACCCAAAATTAATATTAAATACGTGAGATGTCTGTGAATGCCGCTGTTCTGTCAATGTGGTGTGGCAAAGTTAGTGGTCGGTGGGCGCAAAACTTTCTCATCTGCAATTTTAATTTTGTTTTCGAGCACAATTATATTATAAAACACATACTGGTGCTCACCCAGTGGTCGAAATTAACACATAAGATTATTCCTAAGTGTTGTTTTATTTTTAATGTTTACTAGGTATTAGTAAACATTACTATTTTGTAATATATATATTTTGTTTTAATTAAACACACCTATCTCTGAAAGTACTTTAGCATGATTAGCCTATATTTAAAGGGAAGTACCTATATAAAGGCTATATATTACAAAGCTTAAATCCTTAGGAAGCAGAGCAATTAAATACTCCGAGGTACAAATAAATGCAGGGGAGAAGAGCTGTAAAATCTTATAGGTTTTGCTGCAAGTAGGTCTGCAATGACTTAGCGGCTTAAAGAGTTCCAGAAATAGAAGAGCTTGCAGATTCAGATCCTGCTCACATATATCTTTTTCCACTTTTACTAAACTTTAGTATATTAATACTTACGTTTTTTATTGATAATTTACAGCAACTAGATAGCCAACACACTTTTTACTCTGGTTTTTATATTTTATTAAGACTAAAAGTTATGAATGTATTTTTGTTATTTATAAAACACATTTTCCATATATCCTAACAGTTTTTGTAAAGGTTAACCCTTCGCGCACCGTCATTGTTTTAAACACATTCAGATCTACAAGTATCTCGCAACGCGCACGAAGGTTGTTTAAATAAATAGGTTTTACTCGCAATCTTTACTTCGATAAATTTTCTGGATAGAAATTCCGCTAAACTCGGCATTTTGTTAAAGCCTATTTCAGCCCACATAGAAATGCTTGCTCAGCATTATTTGAACGGAGAAATCTCGTCATCTTTCCAACTCTGCTAACAGGTAACTCAATAAGGAAAAAAGGTAAAAACAACCCTAATAATAATAATCAAAATAATTATTTAGAAATCCAAAAGCAATCTCTTCGAGTAAATTATGTTTTAAATATAAATAGGTTATATCAAGAAGATTGGTTTAAGAATAAACCTAACTTAGTACTATAAATGTGAAAGTTAGTTTGTTTGTTTATTTGTTAAGCTTTTACGCTATTACCACTTAATAAATTATCACAAATTTTGCATTTGTATAGTCTAAAGTCCAGAAGAGGACATAAGTTTTCTTTTATCCCAGAATATTCGATGCTTCCTCAGGTATGGCAATTTCTATATAGAGATAATTAATGTAGCATATATAGTGACGTATTTATATCCTGAAGTACATGCGGACGAAATCGCGATGAAGTATAAAACAATATACAGACCATTGGTACCATTGGTAAATATACACAAGCAGAAAATAGTATAATTTAGATATTCTTGCTTGGTAAGCGGTAATATAGTTTAAACGTACTAAAGAACAATTGCTTTGTTTAATCATTTGTTTATAGCAAATATAATAGTCAATACGAATAAAAACGCTAAGCTCTTAGTTCAGAGAGATATATATGTTAAATAACATTTTTTTTTGTAAAAGTGGAAAAAGTGAACTCTACTGCAAGCAAGATTCGAACCTGCGTCCCATCCAATCCTGGGATGTGCTCTGGACCGTTAAGCTATTAAAGTTTTAGATTATTTACAGAAAAACTCAGTCGTATAAAATATCATCCACCTTAAACAGGTTTATTTTTCATAAAAGTTTAAGCTCTAAGGAATATTTAGTTAGGGCAACATTTAATAAAATGAACAGCATTATAGTATATCCGATCGAATTAACTAAAAAAGAGATTAGGCAAGTGAACCTTAAAGCACTGGCCCATTAATTTTATTGGAGTTAAAAATACGAAATGAAAGAGTTCGCAGCGAGTATTAAAATCCTAAGAGTCTGGTTCTTAAGTCATTAGTGTCATTACATTACAAGTACAAAAAGATTATAGAAACAAGAAACTAGGTTATAATAAAAGCTTTTTTTTAATTGTTTTTTTTTCAGTCGCCTAAAGGTAAATACTTATCGCAGCCTTTAAAAACACAAGAGAACCTTCACTACAACGTTGCTTACTGTAAGGAAAAGAATAAAACTGGAATGGAAGTAGACGGGTCGATATTGTGGTTTTGGTCTCCAACGCTCTCACTTACCTAACAAGATGCAATAGTATGGATAACTACTATTTAATCTGTATAGGATTCGGTAGAAGAAAACATCGTGAGAAAACTTGCATGCCTGAGAAAATTTTTTTGACGGCTTGTCATGTCTGGCAGACTTGACAAGCCACTCCACCTAAAAATCCCTTTTACTATGAAAGGAGACGCGTGCCCAATAGTAGCACCTGTGGGACAGTAAAAGAACTGAAAGTAAAACCTATATCCTAATTATTTCTAAGAAGGTGACAAATTCCCAGACGCGTTAGCTATTGGCATTGCTAGAATGAGCACGCGCCTATCACATACGAGTATGTGCTACGAGTATGATCTAAATTAGATTTCTTTACACAAATTTAATAAGTAATAACAATGAAATACAACAAGTGACTGCACAGATGGTGGAGTGGTTTAGATACTGCTACACAGGACAACTATTTGAGTGTTCCACAAAATACTTATTGGAGTCTGGGTGTACTTTGTTCCGTTAAATTGTATATTTGTAAAGTCGGCTGCAATACAAGGATTATTCCTTGGTACAGTGTTTAGTCTTTTTTTTAAAGGCTTCTACCTACAAATATAAAGATAAGTAAATTTATGAAAGAATGCAAGCAAATAATTAAATTTAAATGTAGGTATTTGTTAAACCTCATCGGGAATTTGAGGTATTCGTTCATATATAGCTCTGTGTTCTCTGTTGTTTCTGTTTGTCCCCACGTGATATGCGTACCAGAATGAAACGACTTGCTGTAACGATGCACAGATTGACAACCATCGGTGCTAAGAACACAATTATCTATGTTTGGAAGTAAAACAACTAGATATCGGAAATTATCTATAAAGTAACTTGATACCCATGACTATCAACTGGGCTGAATGTTTATCAAAGAGAAAGATGTATATTATTGATGTGATGGTGAACTGACAAACGACTCATTTTATTTGTAATATAATGCGTCAAACTTCTTGAATAATTCATTAAGTATTCAATAAAAACACATGGTGATGCGTAAATACTTTTGAAATGCTTCTAGTCCGGTAATAAAAATAATTCGATTAAAACATCAGTATTTAGATATTTTTACATATATTTTTAGCATTTGACATGCTTAGCACTATACATTAAACACAAAGTGAAATTCTTTTCGATTTCACATTTTTCATAAAAATATCTAAATATTTAAAGGGTTTGCGTCATTAGGTAAAATTCAGTTTACCTGGTCGGTATAATGTATGAAAATACTTCCGACAGATGGTGCAGGCGTCACCCAAAGACGTTAAGTATGAATATGTTATCGAGATTAGCAGTCGGGAGCAATTGTCACGATGGCTGAATTGGCAAAGCATCTGGACGGTATCCAGGAGATGCAGGTTCAAATCCTGCTCGTAACTGTTATTTTCGATTTCACATTTTTACTTTGTGTTTAAAACATTAGTATATTAAAAATATTAGTATATTAAAAATACTACTATTCTAGTTAAAAATGCAATAAGCAAATGACTCAATGCTCGAAATGAAATAAGTCGAATGGTTGAAATTAATACATTTATAGCTACGTAAGCGTTAGTACTTATTCTTATCATGTCGGTCCTATAAGTATCTTTTTCATGGATTTTCATGCTTCGTGCTTTCCTAGTTGTAAAATGTAGTATAAAACTAAGGAAAAGAGGATTATAACTAAAATACTTTGACTTTTTTTATTGTTAATGATGATAGACGATGAGACACGGCCCATCTGATGGTAAGTGGTAACCGTCGCTCATGGACTCAACTATACCGAAAGTATTGTTAATCCGCTGCACACCATTTCATTTCTCAGATATGAAATGAAAGAATAAACGTCTATTATTTTGCTAGAGCCAAAACACACTGACGTGCTTCATGACTGGTCACACAGGAAACCGTGGTACCGACCCGATAGCAAATAAGTACTCTCACTTGGTACCCAGTCCCACCAGTACCACCAGTAATTGACTACACAGATGGCGAATTAGCTTAGATACCGGCCTCGAGCCTGAGTGTTGTGGGTTCGATTCCCACACAGGGTAACTCTTTTTGTGATGCACAAATGGTTGTTTCGAGTCTGGGTGTACTTTCTGTACGTGAAATTATTTGTTTGTAAAGTCCCCCGCGATACAAAGATTATTCCTTAGAGCAGGGTGAAAAAAAATTAGGTAGGTAACGATCCAAAAAAGGCTCACCGCTAGAAGCTTTGATATCTATACAATGTCATAATAGCTTTATACTAAATTAATTTGAAAGTAATAACAAAATAGCAATTTTGAAAGTATTTGTCTGTTTTCTGTTTGTTCCGCTTAATCTCCGTAACGACTGGACTTGGACGTGACTTTCACTGTCGGATAGCTGATGTTATAAGGAGTAACTTATGTTACATTTATTTTGTATTCCGCACATAAAAAGATAAAATAGGTAACAAAAATTGCTGGTAGCAGCTAGTTAAAAATGCAAACCAAAATAAAAATAAAAATATCAGTCAAATCTATAGTCCCACATAAATATTTCATTCGAACGTCAACCTAAAGAAACTTGGTTATAACATTAAGCTCAAAAAGAAACTTTATTATACGCTACAGCTTTCAAAAATGGTCATTCAAGTATTATTAAATGTAGATTTTTTTTCCGTTGCGAAGGTCCAAATAACAATTGCTGCTCAAATTACATTTTCTCAATACATACTTTTCCATTTGTATTTATTTTTGATCTGTATTTTAGCATTGGATATGCTCAGCTACTTTACAGTACAAATTATTTGTGAATAAGGAAAAAGAGAACAGGTTCGTTTCACGCAGGTTCGTTTCCCGCTCGCACTAAAGTTCTCTTTTTTCTCATTCACAAATAATTTGTACTTTATTATTTCTGTCAATTTATCTATTTAGATATTTTTATATATATTTTTAGCATTTGACATGCTTAGCACTATACATTAAACACAAAGTGAAAAATGTGAAATCGAACAGTCATGAGCAGGATTTGAACCTGCATCTCCTGGATACCGTCCAGATGATTTGCCAATTCGTTCAATAGAATTCACCCGTAACTTCATCCGCGTGTCACTCTACGTCACATTTATTATATCTATGTAAAAATGGCTAACCCACAAGGAATCATTTAATTATCTAGGATAAAAAGTAGTCTATGTCGTTTTTTAGGCTCCAGATTGTAGGTGTGTGTGCAAAATTTCATTGCCGATAGATGGCGTTGGTCGTTAAGACAAATGTGATGACGAAAACCGGTATTTCTAGAAATAGTACGATAGCTTAGTGGATTAGAGCACTTCCCCGGAAAGGAAGGGACGCAGGTTCGATTTCCACTCGTACTAAAATACTGTTTTTCCTTATTCACAAATTATAATTTGTATTATAATAATATATAAAACTACACTACATTATACGAAACGATTTTATAAGTAATTTTTTCTTTATTTTAATAGTTACTGAGATTCATAACAGAGAAATTATTTACAACTATTTAGTTGTTAGTTAACACATTTCACCTAATTTACTTTATTGTCTACTGTGGCGACGTTTTAAGTACCTATAGCAAAGTATCCACTTTAGCGTTCATAGTCACGGGAGATATACTTAATATTTGCGTAAATATCAGAAAGTATTACATTTTACTTGATTTAGAAAGGCAACTTTAATTATGACCTCTATTGGATATTTATATTCTCAAATTCACCGTAGCCTCTTTGTCTTAAAATGTAAACAAGAGCTCACATCAAGAGCTATCAATCAAAAAGTTTTCCAGAATCCGTTTAGAAGTTTTAGCGTGATGAGCAAACAAACAGATAAACAGACGGATATTCTAAAAAAATGTTTCGTGTTCAGAAATTTGTAAAACGCCTAATACAGTTTTTTTTTCCAATATCTTAAATGTACCGACAAGGCTTCATAATAGGCTTTATGATAGTGTTAGAAATAGAAACCCTTTTTTTCTTAAGGCGGGAATAAATGTTCCTAACCGCACACGTCGTCGTTCGGGGTAACGAACAGGGTAGTGTGGGGCCCTCACCTACTAAAGAAACCCGCCGTGTGCCGTCTCTCCGCCTGTATTGGCGGACCACTGAAACGTGTGACATTACTTCAATGGTAGAAAAAGAAACTCTAATGGACTTTAATTATTAGCATTCGAATTAATTGACTCACTTTATATTTTGTAATAGTAAATGCCCTTCCTTATATACACAGTTGACGGGCCTCATGGCGAAGTCGGTAGTGTAACCGACTTCCGTGAAAGAGGTCGTGGGTTCAATTCCTACTCAGGACAATTATTTGTGTGATGAACACAGATATTTGTACTGCGTCTGGGTGTTTTCTATCTAGGTATTCTATCTATTATATGTATGTATTTACAAAAAAAAGTGGTGTGTATTATATCCGTAATCTGGTACCCATAGCACAAGCGTTAAGCTTAGTTTGGGACCAGAGGACGTTGTGTGAAAAATGTCCGTGAATATTTCTTTATTTATTAATTATAGTATAAAAAAAAAGTTGCTTCACACGTCTGTCTGTCGTATATCCGCTACCTCCTCCTAAACCACGTAACGAATTTTGAAGCGGTTTCCACCATCAGTTAGATGTTTTTTCCAGAAGGTTTATTATGTATAAATACATGCTTTTTATTACTCTATTCCCCATTCCCACCCGTGTAAAGCGAGGCCGAGTTATTAGAATTTCATATTTGAACATTATTTCGAGGTTTGTTACACATAGTAGAGAAGGATACCCATAATCAGTTGTATTATGTGAATAGGTTTCATCCCTTTTTCCATTTTATTTATTTACCGTGGCAAATATTACAATAAGTATTTAGTTTTTTTTTTAAAGGATAGTCTTTGTACCGCGGCTTACTTAACAAGATACAATTAAGGGATCCAACGTACACCCAGACTCAGATTTTGTAGATCACACAAAGAATTTTCCCGGTTGAGAATATAACACACACCAAGATGTATGGTACTCGTAAGATGATACCTAAGCCACGGCGCCGTTTGTGCATTTAAATGTTAAAAAAGTTTGTAATAAGTGCTTCCAGGTTATTAGAACAGACTAAAACATTCTAAAAGATTTAATTGTACGCGGAGTTGTAATTTCCTTTGGAATCCTCATTAAGAAAGCTATAAAACTTGAGATGACTCGTCAATTAATCCACTTCAGCTAATTGAATTTTCCGTATAATAATTATCTTTAACTTCAAACAAAAAGATAAGTACATGCATACACAAGTTTGACGTGATTTTGTTAAATATATATATATATATATATGTATATATATATATATCAAATCAATTGCTGTTCGTTAGTCTCGCCAAAAGTCAAAACCGAACTTACGGAGCATGACGCGCAGTTCTGTGCAAATATACGATCTGATTTGGTAAAATAGTTTCAGCCGCTAAAAATAGTTACTTACCGCCTCGTCAATATTGTATCGATAAAGAAGCCCTGGTGCATTCCTCTGGACGCAGGACTTAGTGGTGATGTTAGATGCACGCCATCCACAATTCCCTTTACTTGAACCAATTATTGACGATTGTTCTAGTGGCAATTAAACCAATGCACTACCTATGAGTCACAACCATAACACGCAAACTTAAATAAAAGGAGAAAAATACATATATTGAATCAAAAGCGTGGGAATATCAAGTAGAGTGAGAAAGTTTCCCTTCCCCTAATCCTTGGTTTACAAGGTCAAGATCAATTAAGGCAGTGGCAGTGATGTGGCTGTGTCCATTTTGGAACCCAGATTGTCTGGCTGGTAGAATATTATTGAATATTATTATTATTTTCTAACAATTCCTTTAATAGTTAGCAAACCACTTTCTCAAAGATCTTAGATAGACAAGGTAGTAGATTGATGGGTCGAAGATCAGTAACGCCACTGGGATTGGGCTTGTTGGGAATCTGTCTAAATATAGATATACTCCACAGGTTTGGAAACGAAGAGGTTAACGTAATTTTTTTGATGATAAGTCGTATCTATGTAATAGGTTTTATAGTATGAGGGAATGTCGTGACCAGTATATCCTGAGAGATGATACCATCATACTAATAGGTACAAATACTTCGAAATCAAAAATGTATTGAAGTCTTCAAAAGAGCTCTAATCTAAAATGCTTTTCTGGTAAAACTTAAATCTTTTCAGGCTAATCCTACAAAGGGATTGCGTGTTAAAAAGGACTTAACGATTTTGTTCATTAATATTTCATCACGCTGTTCGGAACTTCACAACAAATAATTACCTTTATTTGTTCCTTCAAAACTTTGTACAAATTACTGTTATATATCCTTTGTCCTCGAATAATTAATTTAAAAATTTGCTTGTTACGGTAAATATTATAATTTGGCAATGCAACATGGTACCAAAGTTAAAGGTAGGTAAGGACATATTTATCTATAAAAAAAGTCTAAAATAAATGAAAATATGAAGTAAACACAAAGTGAAATAATGTATGTTGCTGAGCATGTCAAATGCTAAAAATATATATAAAAATATCTAAATAGAAAATATGAAGATTCCAAAGGCAATCACCAAAGAATTTTCAAAAGAAATGCATTCTGTAAGTTGAGGACTTCCAACACATCAAAAGTCAAATAATTTTTTCCTATTCTCCCATCGCAGAAGAATATTACACGCATCCTTAACATATTATGTAACTTAATTAGAGCACCATTTTAGTCGCCATAGTACTACTGACAATTACTGAAAGAAAGTAGGGAAGCCCCTAAAATCTCAGGATGAACAAGCTGGTTGGATAAAGAAGTGCAGTCAGAGAATATGGACACTAAGCAACGGGTAAGCTGGAATAACTTTATTTTTTTTTAAGGCAGAAAAAAATGTACCTAATCGTTACTCCGTTGCTTGGAGCAACGAACAGGGTAGTATGGGGCCCTCACCTGCTAAATAAACACGTAGTGTGCCGTCATTCTGCCTGTACTGCCGGAATAACTACCGATACAATTATGTTTTGTTCAATAAGTGAAAGCACCACTAATTCTCCTCCTAATTTTCTCTCTATCATTCTACATATTGAGCTCTTTATCGATTCATCCTTTTTATTGACTTCGTCATTCCTTTTTATCATTCTTGTTGTCCGACTCCCTGCCCAAAGAAAATATGAAACCCTGACTTTGCGGTTAGAATTCACTAGACCAATGATGCAGAAAAATTACACATAAATAAATTTTCAAAACTAATATTTCTCTCATCAATCACTTGGCTTATATTAAAATACCTGGAGATAAAGGTAGGGTCAAGGCAATATTGACAAACTCACTACAGTGCAAGAATAAGTATCTCTAAAGAGAATAAATTATAAACTAGCTTTTTGCAGATAAACTAACATTCACATACTAATATTGCAGCTCTGTAGCATAATCCTTTGCATTTTGTTGAATTAATTTCACGGCTCTTTGGGCGAAGGATGTCATTCGTAACATAAGTCAGTAAGTAAATTACTAAAGTAAAGTACACAATATTAAGTTGCGGTTTACTCACAAAGTGCAATGAAAGACGTCCTTTAACCAAGGACAGTGCCGCAAAAAGGTCCGAAGTTTAAATTACTTTATTGTAACTAATGTGCTGGATGCTCCTGTTAGTGTCTTGTTGGTTTGTTCATGTCTCACATTTTCACCATGTTTATACGGCTCAATATCTTCATTCTTTGTAATTGTTAATAGCATATTTTATAATATTTAAATTGAATATATAGCTTTTAGGGTAATTTAAGTGAAATGGAATGTGATGAGCGGCAAGATGCCAAATGTATTCAGTCTACGAATATTAAAATAGGCATGAGCAAGTATCACCATCAAGGTAAAAGTAACAAGTTCATCAACGTAATACATTTATTAGCAAGAATAGCCTATTTCGGGGACCTGGAGGTCTACGGTTGCATTTTCAATTGTTTTTTTTTTGTAATTAAATAGTCAAACTTGTAACAAATCCTCGATTTATTTCTATTAATCTTTTCATATGAATCCGATTGATATGAATATGGTACTGACATAATATCTCACATATTATTTCTCTAGCCTGTTTTTCTGTCGGTCCGCGAGATCTTCCTTATTGATTTATAAGCTCCCCTCATTTTAAAGCTTATCGTCCTGTCTAATTACGAAAAATAGACCACTGTCTATAAATGTACCCCTTCTTTTAAATTTAAGATTCAAAAACATCAACGAAGAGGTCCTTTAATGGATGTGGATTCCGCGTGTGTCGACTAATCATTACATAGTGCCGTAGTAACAATCATACCTACCTACTTAATTGGTATTGATTGTATGTAGGTATATAATTATTATTATAAATTGTCTTCTGGGTTATTTCTACTATAAGGCTAGCAAACGAGTATTTGGCCCAATTGGTAGTAAACAGCTACCTGTAGATGTCAGTAATACAAATTAAGCTACGCTTTTTTCTATAAATCATCGCACACAATCTTTAATGATCCTGTATACTTTCAATATTTATTAGATATATATGTAAGCTTTTACTGCACACAAGGATTATCGAAACGGCAAAACGGGAGCATCATTATTTGTACGGAGCATTTGTGCATCCGCAAGAACATCTTTGGTCTGCTATATTCATCTTCCATCCATCCATCAGCCTTTTGACGTCCACTGCTGAAAATAGGCCTCCCCAAATTGGGGGCATACTGCCGTTATCGCCACGCTTGGCAAGCGGGTTGGCGATCGCAGTAGATGTTGTTAATACTCGAGGGAGTGCTGCTGCCCACTCCCCCCGGTATTCCCTCAGTCGGCTCTTACGACTCCCATGGGTGGAGAGGGGTGGGAAAATTCTAAAGCCGGCCCCACACAGGCGGATATTCATCTTAATTTCTATTAAAATTTAAAGTGTTGGTATATCGAAAATATTCTATGCAAGATAAGGCTTAAGAGAAACGTATACAGTATTGTTTGGTACTATTATTTTCAAACAGACTAAGTAATCTTCAGTATTTTTACGAGTGTAGGCGTAGGCGTTGTTTTAACATAAATTTGCCACTAAGGAAGCTATAAAAGCAAACCTAGCAAACCCTTCGAGTAATTCACTTGTGTTAATTGTAATTGTGTTAACACACACGAAACCAACATCTTTTAAGTAATTGAATCTTTGGAGCCAAGCATAGTATGAATGTTTAGGTTTACTAAATGTTTTTCAACACTCCGTATGGTGATGGAATAAGAATACAAGTGTCACCACCCCATTCTTTCCCACGGATGTCGTATGAAGCGACTAAGGGAAGTAAGCAATTATCATCCATTGTATATATGACTGGTGATAGGGCTGGGTACCAAGTGGGAGTACTCACTTGGTATCGGGCCCGAGCGGGTTGGTACCACCATCTCCAATGTGACCGGCCATGAAGCACATCGTTGCGTTTTGGCTGTAGCAGGTTAAGACAGTCGTTTATTCTTTCGTTTCATATCGGTGAAATGAAATTGTGAGCAGCGGCTTGACAATACTCTCGGTATAGTTGACTCCATGGGCGACAGTTACTATTTACCATCAGATGGGCTGTGGCTCGTCTGCCACAACAAGCAATAAAAAAAATATTTACTCATATACAATGAGATATACCTACATTTATATACAGTGTTAGGACGATATTTTTATCATGTTTTTATCTCTCACTTATCAAATAATATACTTATGTGGTTACCCGTGGGTGTGTAATACATCTCTGCCTATCCCTTCGGGGAATACAGGCGTGATGCTATGTTTTATTTTGTGTTATCTTATTTAAATATCTAGATATCTGGTCTAACATTATAATGTTATCTGTTTGAGTTGCGGAGGTCAGATGGTTGTGATTGTTGTGTTCAGCGAAATGTGTTTAGGCCTACAATAATTTGTATTACAATGGTAATAGGTATTAAGATCTAAAATAAATATGATACTATATATTTTCTTTAAATTTTTTTATTTACAATGAAATGTACCGTATCTCATTTAGTATTCAACTATTGAGCGCCACCCTCTTCCACACTGAGCAGCGGCAATTCAGTCTACTTTAGTATTGTGGCTAGATCTGGGGAATGTTTCAAGTTTTCACCGCACGGATAGCTGAATTACTTACTTCAAATGTTTATATTTTATAGCTTTTTCTCGAAGGGGACACACATACAGTGAAGTAATGTCAAACTGTCCCAATGGTCTACCAATACAGGCGAAGAGACTGCACCAGGTGGGTTATTTTAGGTTACTTTAGTGGTGGCGGGTGAGGGTGCACGCTGGATTTTAGTGGGTGAGAGCCCTTCACTACCCCGTCGTCTCCCCTGGCAGCGGGTATATGGTAGGATATTTTTTCCCACTTTAAAAAAAAGGTTACTTTAGTGGTTGTGTGCCGCATACTGCTCGTTGCTCGAACGTTAGGATGTGTGATTAAGAACATCTTTCAGCTAAAAAGGGGGGAAACCTCTTTTCTATTAAATTCTTCTTATTTTATATTTATGTTATGATGTTTCAGTGTTCAATAAAACATTTTTTATTTGTTGTAATACCATCATCGCGTGAGTAGAGAATGTAATGTGTTTCTACACAATACAATTTTTTTGTCACATGTTTAAACTTAATTTCATTATACAAACAGTACAAACTGTGTGAATAGTATTTATTCTGACAAATAAAAACTGAAAAATCACTGAATACAACAAAAGTAGTATAATAGCAATGTATGTATCAATAATTCACATAATTCTATGCAGTCATTGTCATTGTAGTAAATTTTATAAAATTAAGGGCAGAACTTCAGCATGCCAATACTTTTCATTGAATTCGAGACAATGTTGTAATTTTATACCAATTAATTTGGTCCACAGTAATTTTCAGGTATTTTGTTTCACAGACTATGATTGTAATATAATATTCTATTCTCGTGGATTTAAGTATAGATTAGAGTTTCATCACAAAACTTCTAATATTTCTCCTTCGAGGCGGCGTACGGGTTGGCAGACTTCACGATTCATCGAGAATCTCTCAGGCATGCAAATTTCCTCACGACACACATAATGTCGGAAAAATTTGAGTAGTCAGTGATGTATGTCGTTCGAAGTTGGAAACTCGGACTCGGGATCGAACTCAATATCATTGTCTTTGCAATCCTTGGTAACAACTAGGTACGCTCATATATTAGATACCTTACAGCATCCATTATTACGGCTGGGCCATAGATTATGTAAAGCAACTTCAATTAAGTGTAATTTCTTATTCCATTTAAGTAATTTAATTAAATATAATTGTATAACAATACTAATTGTACTCTTTTCTGGTTATATTAGCAAACGATGTGGTTACCGTACCGTGGGTGAAAGAAGAACGTCATGGATGTCAGATGAGATTCAAACCGAAATGAGACGTAGGGATCGTGCGTTTCGTAACTTTAAGCTAAATCGTTGTGACGGTAACTGGACAAGGCTTAAGAAAGTTAGGAATCGTTGCAATCAGATGATACGCAATGCTAAACGCCGACATATCCTTGATAGTATTTCTTCCACATCTTCTGCTGGTGTTTGGAAGTTTTTAGGGAGTCTAGCGATCGGCAAATCACGTCACTCAGATTTGCCTAAAACAATTACTTTAGACGATATTAACAGTCATTTTACGACTATGGATACTCTCCATGTTACAACCAAACATAGTACTATTAATTATGTAGGTAGTTTACCACGTCCCAACTATAATCAATTTCAGTTTTCCCCGATTGCTCCAGGTAAGGTTAAAAAAACAATTCTTTCTATAAAGTCCAAGGCCATGGGATATGACAACATCAGCCGTCACATGATGGTCACCGCTTTGGATCAATTTTTATTGCCCTTAGCTTATATTCTAAATTTTTCGCTCTTTTCTGGCTCTTTTCCTTCCCTCTGGCGTATGGCTTTTGTCTGTCCTTTGCCTAAGATTCCTAATCCTACACTTGTTTCTCATTTGCGCCCTATATCTATCTTTCCCTTCTTATACAAAATTCTGGAAAAATGTGTCCTCAAACAACTGTCTAGTTTTTTCCAACATAATAACATTCTCTCTTCGTTTCAATCGGGTTTTAGACCTGGGCACAGCACAATTTCAGCCTTATTAAAAGTAACTGGTGACGTAAGGTCGGGAATTGAAAAGACTAAAGTAACATTGATGGTCTTGGTGGACTTTTCAAATGCTTTTAATACGATCAATCATGATATCCTTCTTTCTATCCTCTTCCATCTTTTGATCTCACCTGAGGCACTGGGTTGGTTCTTCTCTTATCTTCGGGGTCGCCGGCAGTCAGTTCGCAATGAGCAAGTCACTTCTAACTGGCGTGTTCTTGACTGCGGTGTTCCTCATGGCGGTATACTTTCTCCTCTTCTGTTTTCATTATTTATCAATACGGTCACTCAAGAATTTATATGTGCATATCATCTTTACGCCGATGATCTGCAACTCTATAGACAAACGGGAATCGATGACCTTTCGACAGCAATTCATGCCATCAACCGGGACTTGGCTCACTAAAACAATGGTCTGACCGGTTTGGCCTTAGTGTGATTCCATCTAAATGCAAGGCAGTTCTCGTATAACAAATAGAATAGGTAGTTCTCGTATAACAAATAGAATCGACGGGTCATCTGTGCCACCTGTGATGTTTGATGGTACTATTATTCCTGTAACTGTTTCTGTTAAAAACCTTGGTCTACATATTGACGCAACATTAGATTGGCGAACTCAGGTTACAAATGTTAGCAAAAAAGTTACCAGTAACTTTTCTGCTAACATTCGCTCTCTATATCGGCTTAAAAATTTCCTGCCTTGCAAAACAAAGAAAATGCTCGTGCAAACTTTAATCTTTCCAATTATCGACAATGGTGATGTGTGCTATCTTGACCTGAATGCAGATCTACTCAATAAGCTAGACCAACTTCTCAATAATTGCATTCGTTTCGTTTACAACCTTCGTAAATATGATCATGTCTCAAAATTTCATCGAGAGATAAGCTGGCTACGCATTTGACAGCGACGTAGCTTACATACGCTAACGATGCTTTACTCTCTACTGAATTCTCCCAATGCCCCCAATTATCTGACTGATAACTTTAAATTTCTTTATTGTTGTCATAACAAAAATCTTCTGTCTTCACATAATCTTCTACTATCCTGCCCTTCACATACTTCTAGTCTTGTTCACTCTTCCTTCTATATCCAATCTATACTACTTTGGAATGCTCTCCTTCTTGAAATCAGGATGTCCTCAAATCGGAATGTGTTTAAATTAAATGTTCGGAAGCTATAAGTACATCGATCTATTGATAACGGATGAATCAGCCTAGACCCTCACATGTACGTTTTTTTATGTAATATATGTATGTATATGTATCGGCTTACCCTTTTGGGTACCCTTTGCTGCCCACCTGGGCACCTACCAGTAATATAAATACGTCAACATTTGGCCCAATAATCTCTTTACAAAATAGTCATGTCATCAGAACGTTTTATATTAGCGAGAAAAAGTGAGCCTCTATAATTATGTATTATGGATTATATGCATGCCTAGTTAATTAAAGATCTTCAACGCCACAGAACATGTATAGTATTTACATGATTGTGGGCCTAAATTAAATATTATGCAAAAAATAATTTAATATTCAATTATCGATTATTGTTCTTATTTTTACAATAGTTGTAATATTAGTAGCAACGAGAAGTCTTTCACGAACATCCGTATTAGAATATCACAAAATGTTGTTACGTAATTATTTATTAAGACTCATGGGAACTGTCACGACAGGAAAATGATTACGGTGCAGCTCTTGCAGAGCAATCTTTTGCATTTCATTTATTTAATTTCACAGGTCGTTGAACATAAAATGTCGCTCGTTACTTTAGTCAGTGAAAATTAACTTCAGGGCGCAAGCAATTTGCTTTACATTCAATCGCGATATGGGTTGCACATAATATTTTTAATCAAACAACTTATTTTATTTTTCTTGTTCTGTAGGATTTTTTATGTTGGTATTTTGATATTTTATATAGATTTTTTAGCATTTGACATGCTAAGCCATATAAATTAACACAAAAGTGTGAAAATATATAAAATGGAAAATAACAGTAACGAGCAGGATTTGAACCTCCGTCTCCTGGAATACCGTCCCAGATGGTTTGCCAATTCAGCCATCGTGACAATTGCTTGGGACTGCGACTTTCGAATTTCTTGAGCATGAGGTATTTGCATACATTATACCCACCAGGTAAACTTAATTTATAATTAATATTTTTAGCAAATAATCCTTATTTGGTATGCCCTATAAATATTCCATTGAGAAAATTTGGTATTCCAGGAGATGATTTTCGATTTCACATTTTCACACTTCGTGTTAATTTATATAATTATGTAAGTAATAATTATCCAGTAAATATTAAAGTAATATTGTGATTCAAAGGTGAATGCACCTTATGTGACAGTTATTTTACTTTAAGTTATGGACATAGGCACAAGACTTAAAAATTAATTAAAGTAAAGTACCGCAGTAACAGAAATCTTACTGCAAATTACAACCTCAAAGAGCCATTATCTCTAATAAAATACGATTTATAATTAAAAAAGGGTTTTAATCTTTCGAAAGCCTCTTTTACCACAGTCTTGGTTCTGATCACGAATTATCAATATTTTGCTTAATTAACTTCCTAATATGGAATCTAATTTTGTAATTAACAATAGATAATAAAGACAAGAATTAATTTAATTGGTGGTAAGGTAAGATACCAAGTGGAAATACTTGTTATTTGGCCCGAGCAGTTTAGTAACACCATCTTCCATGTTAGCGGCGAATACTACAATACACACATTAGGTGGGCCATCTCCGTCACCATAAGTAATAAGCCAGAATGAGCCGTGTGGGGCAGGCTTTAGAATTGTCCCACCCCCTCTCCACCCATGGGAGTCGTAAGAGCCGACTTAGGGAATACCGGAGGAGTAGGCAACAGCACTCCTTCGAGTATTAACAACATCCACTGCGATCGCCAACCCGCCTGCAAAGCGTGGCGATTACGGCACTATCCCCCATTCTTAGGGAGGCCTATGTCCAGCAGTGGACTTTAAAAGGCTGATGGATGGATGGAAATATTAAAATACACATACCAACTAATAAGTAGTCAATCATATCTAGTAACTTACCATTGTGTATCTCGATCGAGCCGGCACATTCATGCTGCGACAAGCATAGCTCTACCACTAATACGACACACAATACTTTTAGATTTTGAGTAAAGTAGCAGCAATTTTAATATTTAGTTATCAATGGCTTTTCTGTAGAATTCAAAATATATTATCAAATTCCTGACAGAAACCGAGCACGTATTTCTGTAATAACAAGCACCACCACTGCTAATAATAACCACAAACCACGTTATAAAACAGGTCCTAGCGGATATTGTACACCTTGCGGTGGAGCATCCATTAGGGCTGGTCAGGAAATTGCCAATACTGGACCATGTTTCTTCCAAACAAGCTCTGATTCATATCTGATAGGAAATTACATCAATTTGCTTCGCTGTGGTTCACTTTGGTATTCACCATTCGACGTAACAATTTAAGATAATGTAACGTGTTAAACGCAGACGGAATTTCCGTCCAAATGTTTTTTTTATCTAAAATTCGAACTGTGGTGACAGCTACAAGAGCACAAACGTGTAGCTTTAATCCAAAGCGGAATTCCAATTGACTCTTTACAACGGATTAGGAAAGTAAACGCTCGCCAATTAACTCAATGTTATTTATAGTGAAATGATTGGTTGTGGTAATTGAAAATATTATATTACTATTTCTGGTTGAAACTGGCTGAGAGTTTGCCAAATGCAGCTTAGTCGAGCTATTATTAAGCTCCGTAATATTAGCGCTATAGGACTCCTAGCTTAGAAGGGCCCTGTTTCGCTAATGTTCATAGTCTGTTTCATAATAATAATATGAAACAGCACTAATAAGGTTTTGTTACAATTGTAGAGTTTATGTTTATTTTAACTTTTTATTAATATTATGTATAGCTTAGGTAAAACGCAAACACGTATGAATATGCCTGTTTGTTATCGGATTGTCAACAGTTTATGTACGGTACTAGCCAACCTTTTATAACGTAGTAACTATTAAGAACACTGTCTTGTAAGATACAGATTTACCTTTTTTTTTTTTTGGTATCGCTGTGGAAATGCATTTACGCATCCCCCCCGATGACAATGGAAGGGTATGTGGAACTCGCCGGGCGCTCAGATCTTAGATGCGCCCGGAATACCCACTAAAACCACAGCGGCCCCTTCCACGCCTATTAGCGGGGCGCCGGAGGGTCGTCTTTCGACATACTACTCGGGCACCCCAGGCGGATGGCCTACTGGCCACGCCCTGTCGTCATCAAGGCGGTGGGAGGAGGTGAGCGTAATGCCGCCTCCTCCGCCCTGGCTGCCGTCGGCGGAGCGAGTCGGCGTGGGCAGACGCCTCACGTCTCGCTCCGCGGCCTCCTTCAGTGACATAACGGCTTCGCAGAAGGAGGTCATAGACGACCAGCACCCTTCGCCGCCAAGCATTCGTGAGATTACGGCTGGCAGCGACAGGTCTCCTCCAATTACCGCCGACAGAGCGAGGCACTGGGGCCCCCAGGTGGGGCATTCCTCCGGAGTGTGGCGCACGTCATCGACTTGCGCGCCGCACTCGTGTCATCCGGGGGCTCCTTCTCTGCCAATACGATGTAGGTACTTACTGAAGCACCCGTGTCCGGTAAGCACCTGCGTCAACCTAAATGTGAGGTTGCCGTGCCTTTGATTCAACCAGCGGCATACCGATCCGGTCAACGACGCGCGCAACTCCGACCTCCGCCGATCGGGCGGCCTCTTGAAAGCCGGCCCTCCTCACCGTGACGAGGGTGTCATTCGCGTAACAGATCACCCCCATCCCGGGAAGGAGCCGGCCCCACAAGACCCAACCGAACCCGACGTTCCATAGGATCAGGCCAAGGACGGATCCCTGCGGAACGCCGAGCTCTACCCGATGGCGGTATAAGCGTCCGTCGCTCCCCTCCCAGACCAAGTGTCTCCCCTCGACGTACGCCTCCAACAACCTCCGGAGATACGGAGGCACTCCATGAAACCGGAGCGCCTCCTTCAACGTCTCATGAGGGAGACTGTTGAAGGCGTTCTCTATGTCGAGCGAGACTGCCAAAACGACTTTTTTCCTGGCCACCGTGGAGCGGCCCGCCCTGAACCCGAACTGCGACTTCGACAGCCCCAGCCCGACGTCCTCGAGGTGCCGGACGAGACGGTCCGCTAGCACCTTCTTGAAAAATTTGGCCGTCTCGTCCAGCAGCACCAATGGCCTATATGCAGAAGGAGAGTCAGCGACCCTCCTTCCGCAGCAGATACAGCCGTCCACTCCTCCATTACTCCGGAAACTGCCGCGATCTCAAACATGCGTCCAGCAGTTCCCGGAGCCTATCCCTGATAAACTCCGCGGCGACGCCGAGTACCAGCCCCGGAACGCCATCTGGACCGGGCGCCTTCCTCCGTCCTCGAAGGCGGGAGAGAACCACCTTCAACTCAGTGTCGGTGATGGGAGGGATAGCCAGCCTCTCTTCCACCACCAACGGAGGAGCCATCACTGGGGGGACATGTCCCGTGGACCGCGGGAATAAACCCCCCACTAGCCCCGACAGGAGGTCTCGGTCCATCGACTGGATGACGGGGGCGCCGTGGACGCTGAGCTTGTTCCGCGCCCGCTGGTATGGGCGCCCCCACGGATCCCCGTCGAGGCCTGCCAATAGCTCCTCTCGGGCCCTCTCCTTTGCCCAGTTGATGGCCAGCTGTAATTCTTTTTTCTTTTTGTGCGGTATTCTTCCCACAGCTGGCCCTCAAGAACGGCGTCCCTGACATTCCTTCCTCGGCATCTGACGTAGGCATGCCGCAGACGGTTACTAGCCGCCCGAAGATTTGCGATTTCGGGCGACCACCAATAGACCTGTCGGCGCGGCGGCCCCCAACGGGCCCTCGTCATCGCCGCATCGCATACCGCCGGTAATATTTCTTTTATTTGGCCTGCGAGCCCATCTACGTCGTCGCTGTCCCGTCCACTTGCAGAGCCCCAGCGCTGACTATGGCAGCCTCCCAGGCCATTTAAGGGTACCGAACTGACCTAAAGCCCATTTGGGGAGTCTGCCGATCCCGCGCTGAGAACCCAGTGCTCCTTGATCCCCAGGGCCAAGAGATCTATACCCCGCTTCGCACGCAGCATTGCTTCGGTGTACGTCACCCCTGTTGCCTCGGCCGCTGGCTGTAATTTGATAATTACTGCCGGCGAGCGGGGGGCGTCGAGCGCCGACTTCTTCTTCTTTAGCCGCGCTTTCTTGGTAGGTGCGGCAGCGGGCACGGCAGTGGTCGTAACAACGGGTGCAATGGTAGCCACGGCAGGTTTTGGAGAAGATTTATTTTTCTTCCCCTTCCGCACCACCGTGGTTCAGTCCTCACTAGACACTGGGATAGGAGGGACACTAGCCTGCAATGGGCCAGCCAGGGCAGGTGAGCTCTCCACCGCCTTCTTTTGGGCTACCTTGGGCACCTCTTTTCTCCTATCGGCAGCAAGCGGTAGCCGGAGGGGACGCTCAGGGGGCAGTCGTGCCTCCATCGCTTCTAAACGCGCGCAAACCATCGTCGTAAGACGTGAGATCGCGCGCGTCGTCTCCTCCGGCAAACCACCCGAGGTCAGTTCGGTGATTGGGACAGACGCAGTGGACCGTGCAGAAGTTTCCACGCGATCCGCCTCGGCAGGTCCGACCCCCGCCAGCAGCATAGCTGCTTCAAGCCGTGCGAGCTTGGCCTGCAACTCCGCGACCTGGACATTGAGGCGACTATTGTTAGCCCGTAGCTCTGCCACTTCCGTAGTGAGGTACTCATTAGCCGCCTGCAGCCGCTCCGTCTCTTGGTTGGTGGAGCGCCTGGCCAGGGCGTCTACCACCTTCATGTTATCGGAGACTGCCTCCTTTGCAGCGCGAGACTGCAGAGATCCCGGTACCCGGATAAGCGTACATTTGTAACCCAATACAGGGGGTCCGCAGGTACCCTGTCTGGGGGCGTGCTAAAGACTGAACTACCCATCAGCCATGCATCTCCTCGCCACGCGCCAGAACTTGAGATTCGGGGTGATTTTTTATAGAGGTTGTCTTCCTCGCGGTCCGGGCGATTAAGCCAAGACCCTCGTTCCTGAAATGGGCCGCGGAACGTACCACAGCACACATCAGTATTCAGATTTACGATTTAGAACGGGAGGGGCGCTGTGGCCCCGCTGTCCCCATCTCCAGAAACAGGGGCTCCGACGCACTAGTCTATCCGCTGTGCCCTCTGCTGAGTCAGAGGGATATGCGGAGACCCGTCTTAAACCGTTAGCCGTTTAGCCGCCGGCGACTGCCGACGTTGCCCGGGGTGCACCACTAGGAGGTAAACCGGCACCACACCCCAAGATACAGGTTTACCTAGTTTAAGAGGCAGGGCCCAAATACTAAACTGAGGTACAGTTACTTACTTATATCAATTTATAAAATATAAAAATTTATAGTATTTTTGTAACTATTTCTTTTAATCTAAATCTGTTTTCATTTCACTGAACTGTTATATCTTGTGGCAATAAATAATTTATTATTATTATTATTAATCTGAAATACACGCACGTTTTCAAATTTGAAAATTGTAACGGATAAGCAAATATTATGTGTTTAAATCACTGAACTATTACGTACAGCAATTGCTATTAGAAAACAATGTGATAATATGCTGTAAGCTCACCGTGACTAGACGGACCAAGTACTTAGTTTTATGCTAGAGACTACAAATTAACTACTGTGCTTAATTCTTCTTTACTCATTCATTCGGTCACCATTTCAACTAAGTAACTTATTATGATATGTATCATGTCACATATATATTATATGATACAAAAAAAACCGGCCAAGTGCGAGTCGGACTCGCGCACGAAGGGTTCCGTACCATTGACTAGGTAAACAACATTACACTATTGTAACTCTTGGTAACCATGGTGTTTGGCTGTTACCAAATTTTGCAAGTAAAATTTTACTCATTTCGTGGTTTTCAACATAAACTTAGATGCGCAACGAGTAAAGAAATACGTTTGTGTATGGGAGCCCCCCTTAAATATTTGTTTTATTTTAATTTTATTATTTATTGATGTGAAAAACAATTAAATAGATTGCATAAAATTAAATAAAAATATTTGCATAAATTTAAAATTTTTTATCGCTTTTAGTTTAATAAAAAAAAAACATGCATATCAAATAAGAATCCACAACAAAAAAAGACACAAAACTTTTTATTTATTTACGCAACCCTAAATCTTGTAATTTTATGTTCTATGAATAGGGCCGTAATAGAAGATCATATAACCTAATACAGAGTTACCTGGAAATAACTACCACCGTAATAGGAAAACTACTCGTGTTTTTAATAATCCTAATTCTGACCCATGAAAATTTTGATAAACGAGTGTAAATGCTTAATCAAACGATAACAGTTTTTGGGCTCAGATGTGTAAAACTCAAGTCAACAGTTATACAAAATAAATGATTTGTGATAAACTAAAATACACCTTCCTATTTTTACCCTTCCTAAGAAACCAACATTTTGTACTCAACAGTTTTGATATGTAACTAGATTTCTAATTAAGAACACATACCGCAGAATATGGTTTCTAATTTATGAGATTATTAATTATTTCAACTAAACTTGGAATTAATTCAATAAGTTAATAAATTGAAAGTTATAAACAATTAAACATGCCCAGTATTTTTCCTATTTCGGAGTTATACCACCGTATTAAGATTAATCTATAAAATTCGTATCGTATTACGGCGGTATTTTATTTCTTATTTTTTGGGTAAAAAATCAGTTACAAATATGAAACAAGCTATTTAAATAGTGGGTGTAATAGTAGCTATAAATAATACATAAACAAACTTGAACGGCTTATTAATACGAAAATCTTAGTTTATAAATATTAGTGTACTTACTTTTGTTGTTCCACGTTTGTATGGAAACGCCTCTTACGTCGATGCCGTTACACAGACTGATTGATCTTGTTGTGTTGTCTATGTTCTATACTTGCAAACATCAGTTAAGTCATGAAGTAATAAATTTGGAATAAATAGTTTAAGTTTTGGTGTACTTAAACTGAATAAAACAGAAATAAAACTCGAAAATAGAAATACCACCGTAATATGAAGTGATTTTGACTACCGCCGTATTAGGAGCTTTTACCTTAAGTATTTATTTTTTCTTTGCGTCAACATTTTTGATAGCAACGGGCGCGTTCCTGTGTGACAGGTTGCAATGGTTACAAATGCACCCTTATTTTCAACATGACGGAAACCTCCGTAGAAGTCAGCCCGAAAACTTGAAATTAAGCTGTCCTGACATCATTTAAAAAAATGGCTTCCTCAGTTCACTTTCCAATTCAAATGTATGTAATGACTAGACTATATAGTTACAGTAAAAATAAAACATACACTGTAAAAAACAACGAAATTTAGTTCAACAATTCAATACAGCACTTAGCAACTGCAACACTAACAAGTCTTTATCTTCTTTAAAGTAAAAAAAAAATCTTTAAGGACAGGAGTAACAGGTTAAGTTGTTCTAGATTAAACATGAGTTGACAAGCTTTATAAATAATTTAAAAAAACACGGATTTGCCCGACTGAGACTTTATAACAGATCAAACATATATTCTTCAACGTATCTTTACTATTCGTACCACTATTGGGCACGGGTATCCCATTAGATTGGCAGGAACTCACGCGTCCACCATGCTGGCCCAGTGCGAGTGTGTAGACTTCAAAAGGAATACTTCTATCGTGCGAGTATACTACGTAATTAATTTTAATCATGATAGTTAGACGTTAGTTTTTTACTAGGTATGATGGGTTAAATATTACAACAATATTCATTTAAATCTTAAAGATGTTATTCAGCATTCTATACTTTTTGGTAAATAAATGATGTAATATAATATTTATGAATGTCAATTTCAAACCTCAAAATAACAAGTAATCTATACATACGACTTGTAACAGCAAGCGGTACAACCCTAAGGTTTTACGACTGGTCTTTTATCGTAGTCATAAATGTATTCGAGTCGTTGCTTTTCGAATAAACAGACGTTCAAGAATCGTCTATATTTAAGTTGTAATGGCATATATTAGGACTCGGTCAAGTAAACATTCTATATTCTGTGGTTTCCAAACTATTTGATATAAAGCACAATTGTGGAGTAGTCCATATACGACACTTAAACAGCATTCTGTATTCTAATCTCTAAAGACTACTGTTTAGTACATTTTATGTAGTGTAGAATGCCACTCACAACTAAAATCCTGAAGTAGTTGCAACAAAATCCGTTCAGTAGTTTTTGCGTGATGCACGAACGAACAAAATGACAAAAAATCTAAAAAAATTGTTTTGTGTTTAGACACGCCTATATAGCCTAAATACAGTATTTTTTTTACAAATATCTTAAATGTGCAGACACAGCTCACACAACTCACAGCTCTATATACTATTATAAAGCTGTATTACAGCTTTATAATAGTATAGATAATTATACTATAAATTAGACTCTAAATTGCTACTATTATTATTTTGTCGGTGATCATTTTTTAACAATCGTAATTCGATTTACAATATGTATTTTGGTAGTTTTATAAACATAATTTATGTCTCTTCAGAGATGACAACTGAAAATACCGGATAAACCAAGAACGAAAGTTGATAAACTACTTAGCACAATAAAAGATTTTGAGCTACCTACAGAGTTCGTAGCTGAAACTAACTGGATAAAACCACTGTTTTTAATTAATGCGAAAAGCTGCTACTGAGAGAATAATTAAATTTTAAACATTGATATCATTTTTATTTGTGCTTTATTATTTTTAGTTGATATGAAAGAGATGAGAACTCGTTTAAATAACAAGTATTGCATAACTGTCTCGGTGGTGCAGCGGTAGTGTGAGCGACTGCTGATCATGAGGTCTCGGGTTCGACCCCGGGTCGGGCAATGTTATTGAGGTTTTTCGTAAAAGGAAAAATCCTCAGTAGCAGTCCGGAGTTTGCAATAGGCTCGCCCCCTATTACGTGGACCTTAAACATAGCTGGCGAATCGTGTATGTGTAAAACCTCTGCCTACCCCTTCGGGGAATACAGGCGTGATGCTATGGTTTAGAAAAATATTTATAGGCATAAGACAGTATATTATGTATTATCAGCATATACAGTAACTGACCAAAATAAAGCTTAAAACTATCGTAATTAATATATTCTGCTTCTCAGCATTTAATATGCCTAACTTTGCTTCGAAATTGAATAGGAATAGGCTATATTCCGTGCTAACCCACTTTACTCTCAGGTTTTCTATGTCTTACAATAATATTGTCTACTTAATTTTATATTCCGTGCGGTGATGGACTAAGAATACAAGTGTCACCACCCCATTCTTTCACACGGGTGTCGTACGAGGCGACTAAGAAAAGTAAGCAATTATCACCCATTGCATTACTAGTGGAAGGGCAGGGTACCAAGTGTGTACTCCATTTACTTGTTATCGAGCACGAGCGGGTTGGTAATACCATCTCCCGTGTGACCGGCCATGAAGCATATTGGTGTGTTTTGGTTGTAGCAGGAGATAGCCGTTTATTATAGCAGATAATGCTTTCTTAATTGAGATATTCTGTTAGATGCTTATATTCCTCAAGCGACGTACGTGCATATAAAATGTGTTAAGTGATTGATGGCTAATCACCTAAAATTAAAAAGCCCCATGTGAAAATTATTTAAGACTTGAATGATGCGTTATGTCGCGGCAACCGGCAATAGTAATTTTCGTTCGGCTATTAAACTCTTATCCCTACAAAACATCATTAATTTGGATCGCAATTGAATCACCCAGTCATAACTCACCAGTAGCCGTATTATTATTGTACGCGTAGAATCAGCAGTAGCGCCTTTGTACTTTTACCCATTTACTTTGAATCATAGCTGTTAAACTTTGTACCAGAGACTGGAAAGTTTCTTATCATTGTAAGAACCAGTTCAACTCGTTTGTTCTACGCTGGAGAATATTCTAGATAATAAACGAATAAACCTTAACTACAGCCATCTGTTAACTAAATTACCATTTCATTTTATGTTTTTATTAGATTTTTACTGTTATTATAACTAAGTGGTTTTATTTGTTACTATGAACCAAAACGTGGTACCGGACCACCCGTACTTGTTACGTTCATATATCCAGGAGTATCACGCTTCGATTAATAATACCATATTCTTGATCGAAGATATCACGTGAGCCATATCTCTTCGTCGATATCCTAGCATATTAAGTATGTTATTAAGCCATTACAGCTAATGCGAATGGTTTTTACCTTCTATAATTCTACCAGATGCCTTGGCTAAGATGATTCTCAGCAGATAGACACGTCTCTGCTCTCCTGCTCATTGCACAGGTAATTGCTTTGCCAAAATCGGCACCTTGCACACATCAAGTGAATTGCTAACGAATTAATTTTAGTCAAGTAAAAATAGCCAGCTATATGATAGGCTCAAGAAATAAAACCTAATTTAAGAGTGAATCCACTATCGCCAACGCGGTCACGTAACTGCAAATTGATATAGAGAACGTGGGCCACTCAATTTGATGACGCTCATTTCAGCTTGCGTAGGTAGTAAACGAAGTGTCAGAGACAACTGACAAAAACTTTTTTCTATATTTATTATCCGTGGCGTATCAAGCAGATATTGTTACTATTCTTCTCACTATTTCATACAAGATACTGATTTGCAGATAGTCTAACTCTTTGCCTATTGAACAGTAATAGAAAAAGAAAATCTACTTTTTTTTATAACATGTGCGTAGCAAGCCGTCCCGTATGGTCCACATGATGGTAAGCTGTTACGACAGCATATAGATGTTAGCAACACTAGAGGCATCACTCGCGTGTCGCCATCCCCAAGGTAAGGGAAGGAATCGGGAGGAAGGATAATAAGGAGAAAATAGAAAGGGTACTAACGAGAGGATGGAAAGGATAATAAGGACAGGATAGGGTGGAGGGGCCCCCAAGCACTCTCACTCACCCTACGAAATACAACGGCAGGAGTACCTACAGTTGTTTCACGCTGATCTTCAGTGAGAGTACTTCCCCGATCGAGCCGGCCTATTCATGCTAGTATAAGCAAGGCTTTCACAAATTTATCAAAAATTCAGGTACCAAGAAGAAAATAATCTTAACGAATATGTATAAAATAAAATAGAATCAGGCCAAATACCTACACATCGATTCAACTTACAATAATTTAAGAAAATCCTTGAAATTTAAGCGTGATAGACAGATATTTTGATATTCGACACTTATTTTATTCGTATTACGTTCATTCGTACGTTCTAATAGGATTTAGCGCTTCGTAAAAAGCTCGCGTATGTTCTTGCGAGTGTTCACAAGGTAAGGAATAATACATAAATCCCAATTATTTTGTAATTTGAAATTGTATGAGTTCCTTTATAGGTATATAAGAACATTGAAATCTTACTATGAACGCAGTTCGACTGTTGGATTCGTTTAGCTTGACATATAAATCGACGCTTGAAAGGCAATAATTACCAAGCGACATATAATGAACTTTACACTAGAGCATTTTAAAGTTTTATTTTTCGGGAAAGAAATCGTAAAAAATCTATTAATTGTCATAACTACTTGATTCCAACGAATTTTAAATGCAATTTTAAGGACTAATAACATGGAATATAAAAATTGTGTTTTTTTTTTATCTTATGAAATAGTGTCGGTTAGTAATAATTTCATTAAAAACACAAACAGGTAGAAGTTCCTTACCGACAACCAAACTCAATTATAAAACAAGTAATAATACTTTCTGATATTTACGTGAATGTTACACATTTTGAAATAAAACTACGTTTACGGAATCTATCGCGTTTACTTGATTTTACTACTATCAATATATATCATATCATCATATCAGCCTTGGACGTCTATCATCTAAGTCCACCCGTGATCATGAATGCTGTAAAGTATTCGAAACGTCGGGATAGTAGTAAAATCAAGTAAAAGCGATAGATTCCGTAAACGTAGTTTTATTTCAAAAAACAAGTAATATTAACTAAACCTCATTATTTTATAATTTTGTATGAAGAAAAATGACGCTTCCGGAAGGAGCGCATTTTTCACACACGTGTAAAATTATCTAAATGTAAAACAAAAAACTTTTCTGACAGACAATTTTAATCATAGCTCAAATTAAATAAGATCAATGTATGATTGTTTTAAACAAGTAGCAATAAACTTTACGTTTGTTACAAAAAATCAAAGACTTTCGGATAAAGGTTTTCGACGGATACCGTCATCATCAGCATTATTAATGCCCTTGTAGTAATTTAGCATACTCGACCATGCTGTGGGTTGGTGGGGGTTTTAGACCAATGACTAACCCTATGTTAAGGACGTGTCTAGAAGACCTCTATTATAGGAATATTGCAGTTAAGTCTCTCACAACGTGGATAGCTGATCTTACAAAGAATGTGGACTGTCGTTGAATATTTATGATAGCTGAAAGCAATTGTTCCCAAAAATAAATTTTATCAAATAAAGCATTGATTTTGTTAGATATTTATTAGTAATTTTAAAATCAAAACAAATAGGTAGCACACAATTTCAACTAAGAAGAAAATGAACCAAATTTAAATCAACCTATTAACATTAAGTTTAGTCTTAGTTTCAGATCAGCCATTTTCAGCAGTCTTACATTACTATTATTTATAAGGTATATTAGGTAAGCTTATCAATAACATTTTAACATAACACAATGTAATAGCACATAACAAACTTTGTACTATATTACATACTTTGTACTATATTGTCACGCCTTCTTCCCGTAGCGTTAGGCAGAGACCACTTCTCTCTCTCTTGCTACGATTCTGACACACATCTTCCGCTTCATCTACTTTCATCAGCGCTTTCATGCATGCTCATTGATTACGAGAACTCTTAAACTGCCCTTAAGCACGTCTCCGATCTGGTCAGTATACGTTCGCCTAGATCCACCTCTGCCAACTTGCCCATTCACAGTCGCCTTGTATATCCGTTTCGTTAATCTTCTTTCATCCATCCTCTCTACGTGTCCGAACCACCTAATCATTCCTATCTCTATTTTTGTTACCACATCTTTTTTCACAGCACAGCTTTCTCGTATCACACTATTTCTCACTTTGTCCATCTGGGTCACTCTGGCTATGCTTCTCAGACTTCTCTTCTCCACAGCATTTACCATACTCTCATGCTTCTTCTGCCATTCCCAACATTCACTACCATACATAAGTGTAGGGACCAGCACTCCCCCATGCACTGCCAGTCGTGCCTTTTTTGACACTTTCTGGCTGTTCATAAAGCCATGCAGTGCCCCATTCACTTTATTTCCAGCTTTTGCTCTCCGCTCAATATCACAGTCATACTTTACATCTCTCGTAAACTTTGAACCCCTGGTAATGTATATAAATCTTTCACTAGTTCCACTTTTTCCTCTTGCAATCAGAATTTCGCAATTTCTCATACTATCTTCCCTTTCAAAAACCATTACTTTCGTCTTGCTCACATTCACTGACATCCCTTTTTTGTACTATATTATCACAATAAAACATTTATTAACGTAGTTGTACTAAATTCAAAGCAAAGTATTAATGAACGAGGTAAATTTAGGTTACGAAATTTATAAATTGAGAAAAAAATCACATAATTAGATTTTAAAATGCCCGTGCGCATAAAAGGAACGAGTACATAGAGCAGCCGTTACGGCCATGACATACGGAGCCCAATGCTAGCCACTCAAAAAGTAGCACGAAAATCAATTACACTGCGCAGAGATGAAGATGCTCAGGTGGAAGTGGTGTAACTAGGCTGGATCATGTCAGAAACACACACATAAGAGGCACCTTTAAAGTGAGACCTATGCCAGATAAACTACAGGTGAGCCGTCTGCGGTAGTACGGATACGTTATAAGGCGACCATCCGACCACATGACCAGAACAGTGCTAGATATCGAAACTTAACACCGAGGACGAGGAAGACCCCGAATCACATGGATGGACGTAGTAAATAAGAACCTCAAAGAAGTCCAATTCAACAAAGTGATGATCTAGGACCGAGCTGCCTGGAGACGCATGATACGGAGGGCCGACCCCAAATAAAATAGGATAGGGCCAGGCAAAAAAGAAGACAATAAGATCTTAAAATTATAAACATACTGATCTTCTGCCCTCCCCTTCATTCATATGATACTTAGAACTAGCCGAGCGATTTCCCGAATCAAGCCGCTTCCACTTTATCTCTTCTTTTTGTGTTATACTTACTAATCAATAAAGATTATATTAAATTGTAATAAATTGGCAATTTTAAAAAGTGGCCTATGAGTTTCTTTCTGTGTTCTTCTCACGAAAGGCTTTAATACGGAATCCGGTTGCTTATGGCGATTGCAATCGCCACTTTGTTATTGCAGATGCACTTGCCTCAGGCGCTCCTGGTAATTATTAGTGTATTATTGACGATTTTAAGTGCTATTTAATAGGCCTATGAAATAAAGATATTTTTGAATTTGAATTTGAATCAATCTCTTTGAAGATTGCCAAATAGTCCCCAGAAATTATTAAATATCTTCGGTCTTTTTTCAGTATCAATATATTCCTAGTTATTTCCACATTGTTTTACTAATGAACGGATTAGGTGGTGGGTTAGATTCGATGATGTTCCAGTGGAACAGATTTAGATTCGATGATCACTTTGCACATATTCTTGTCCAGTAATTATTTTATGTGGCCGTTCCTTTAATAAGCTTATTATTTTATTTATCAAGCCTTTTTTATTTCTCTAATTTTATTTATATTTGTATTTTTCTTTAAGATTACTTATTTTTAAGTTTTTGTTTTTGCTAAATCTTAAACTACTTCATCGCCATTAGAAGAACAAGTAGATATTAACCATTCATCTTAAATTACAGCTTCATCACAATCGATAATGGTTGAGTAATCTTCATATAAATAATCAATGTACATGTTTATTTCTCCAATTATATTTTCATCAATGTTATTTATATTTGTATTTTTCTTGTAGATTATTTCTTTTTTAACTTTCATGTTTTTGCTAAATCTTAAACTACTTCATCGCCACTAAAGGAAGAAGTAGATGCTAACCATTCATCTTAAATTATAGCTTCATCACATTCGATAATGGTTGGCTGATCTTCATATAAATAATAAATGTACATTTTATCAGCTTAGCACTAAAGTTTAAGACCTTTATGATGTTTTATAATTTTTGATTCGCCAAATTGAGAGCAACCCACAAAGGTAGAATTTGTACATCTATCTACTCACTTATTGCTATTCATTGAGTACCTAAAATAATAAATTTAAATCAATATAATATGCATGTTAAATAACGCACTCATATTTTTTTATAATTCATGAAAACGCTTACCGAATACTTATTATCAAGCTACGCGATGATACTAAGTGTGATTCGAGCGAGCACACGGGTTACCTAAGCGACAGTTTGGTGAAGGTTTTACAGCGCGTAAAAGCGACAAAACAGAATAAATGCAACAGGAAAAAGCTAATTTTTAAACTAATTGATATCAGTAACAGTTATTTAAGTAATAAAACCAGTAAAAAAACGGCAGGGAAAATGTTACCAAGCGACAAGATAATATACTTTTTGGGTAGGAAAAATATTACTTTATTATTTTTTTAAATACATTGTTTTTAAGAAAAAACTACTAAATGAAAATGAATACATAATTAAGGTGTGTTAAATAGTCTTAAATGACGAATAATAAAAATTTTCAATCGAGTAAATTTTCTTACCCAAGATACCGTAAGGAAGAGAATACTTTATGTTTAAACTCATTAATTCGAGTCAAGGCAAAAATTACCAACTGTAAAAAGTTAAAATCAAATATTTACTAAGTGAATGTTAATCAAAAATCGGTAAAATTTTAGTCGCTTGGTCGCCGAAAACTATTGTATGTGATATTTTTTAAGTTACCAAGCGACATTAATACTTATCCTAGCGGCATGAGTGCAGAACTAATCGAAGCGGATTTTTTTTCTGAATTCAATGATGTATATAACTCAATATCGCCCAGAATGTCGCCTGGTAATTACTGCCTTTCAAGCGTCGATATGTTGCTGGTTAATAGAATAACTCATATAATTTTCAACCTCACATTTTCGCACTTTGTGTTGGTACCGACCATGACATATGCTATTATGTATAAAAATAACATGATTATAACATGATTTATTATGCAGTCGCAACAGAGTAAAAATACCACAATACACAATATACACAATAAATACCACAGTATATACTGTCATTATATACATATCCGATTGTTTTAATAGTAAATTAAACAAGAGTAGTCAAAAATTACTCATTTCAATTATGGAACCACAACTGATGAGGTTTCCATTAAATTAATAGGATATATTCCTACACGTAGACCACAATGCTAACAAGCCACTGGAGCATAAAATTGAAACAAACCAGTTAACAAATATTCTGTACAATAGTTACGATTTTGTCTTTATAAGATTAAACGTTTATCTAAATATAAATATGTATGTTTGTGCTCTATAGATCGGAAATCTAATTTAAAAAGAAAATAAATGTATAAATATTCACGGACATTTCACACAACGTCCTCTGCTCCCAAACTAAGCTTAGTGCTTGTGCTATTATATGTGTTCATCACACAAATAAATGTCCTGAGTGGGAATCGAACACACGACCTCGTGCACGGAAGTCGGTTACACTACTGACTACGCCACGAGGCCCGTCAAACAGTGGTACAGAATTTACGATAACGTTTTCTAAGTACTTCATATTTAAAGTTTCAACTAATGACTGAATCGAAGCCCATACAGTGTAGTGTGTAAGTATTGCTTAATTATTTCTGTAAGCTACTTATTCTTATGAGTAAGGATGAATTGTACGACGTCAACGTTGTATTGATCCTACTTTGTGACTGTCTCACTTTTCGACACAAAGCTGTGAAAGTGAAAAGTTTAAACATTTATATTATTTATAGCTGTTTTTAATAACTTTATATTTTTTTATCGACTTATAAAACAATAAACCATTTTTTTCTCAGCCAAAAAAACATTTGACTTCGTGGAGTTTGGAATGCAAACATGTCACTCAACGGATCACTTAATTATTACTTTTTTGTCCATATGGTGACGGACTAAGAATCACCCCATTCTTTCCCACGGGTGTTGGACGAGGCGACTAAAATGCCAAGTGAGAGTACTTACTTGCTATCGGGCCCGAGTGAGCTGGTACCACTATCTCCCGTATGACCGGCCATGAAGCACATCTGTGTGTTTTGGTTGTAGCAAGAGATAGCCGTTTATTCTTTCATTACATATCTGTGAAACTAAATGGTAAGCAGCGGCTTGGCAATACTCCCGGTACCTATAGTTGAGTCTATGAGCGACGGTTACCATTTACCATCAGGTGGTACGCAATAAAAAAATATTCAAAAATAGCTGCTCCACAGGAAACATCCATTGTTGCGGTATACAAAGCAGCCTATGTTCTTTTTTGGACTATATGTAGGTTCAAGAATATACGTATTCGATGATGATTGGTTCATTGGTTACAGCGTGAAAGCATATCAAACAAACTCACTTTCGAATTTATAATATTATATTACTTTATAGTAGTACCTACTAATATGAATAAGAATAGTATAAGACAAAGTACCTATTTACATTTTCAGTAATAAAAGATCACACATGATCAATATATTATTAGGTTACAACTTCGATCATCAATACCAACAAGATACAGTGTCACAAACAAAATCAAGCTAAAAACTGTTCGTGTGAATATAATATACTTATACATAACATCTGTTTACTAACGAACTGAGACAAAAGGTTTTAAAACAGTTTTAAGTTCGACCTAATTACAATCATGGCACTTAGTAATAAAGTTACAAATCTTTAAAATATTATCTTACATTTACCGATCATTCGTCACAAAAAACGAGCAAAGCAATAATTTACTACTGCCACTTAAGAGTGAAAAGACATTTTTGATCTATATTTTATAGAATTTGACATTCTACGCCACTTTTTAAAGCACAAATTATTTGTGAATAAGGAAAAAGAGATTGTACTATATTGGTTTAATGCCTGTAAATGCATTCCGATGGCGTTAGTCGTAAAGACAAATGTGATAAGGAGATTGGGATAATCGAAAGATCTGTACGATAGCTCAGTGGCTTAGAGCACTTCCCCGGATTGGAAAAGACGCGGGTTCGTTTCCCGCTCGTACAAAAAATCTCTTTTTCCTTATTCACAAATAATTTGTACTTTAAAAAGTGAAGAGACAAATTACATTTACTGTGAAATCAAGCTTAAATAGCAACAAATAAAGTACTTTTTGATCTAAACGAGAAAAGAGCTCACATCTCAAGTGCGTTGTTATTTACCGAGATGGATTTTTTGGGCCGACGCGATATCTATTGCATTGATGATCGAAGGGTTACAAGGCCTGTCATTTTCGCCACCTTTGTTTTGGAGCCAATATATCAAACCTTATAAACAAAACCATTTCCTTCATAGAATGAAAGGTATAGACACGAGTTTGAACATTGACAATTTCCTGGTCAACTTTGATGTACGAGTTACCACGAGGTGTACAATATCCGCACGGACATGTTTTACGACGTGGCTTGTTTTTATTATAAGACCGGTTATAACCGGTATTAAAGTGGTGTCTCTTCTATATGGCAGAATTAAACAGCCTATACTTTTGAGAATATTAATAGTAGTGTAGTTTTTTCTGTGATAGAGCCTTGTACTTATTACTCCCAACATGAAAGGGTCAGGTTGACTGGGGAAGTAATCCGGAGGCCCAAACTCCTGCTGATCCCTTTTCAATTATCCTCTCTCTCCGTCTTCTCATACATAACATAGCATCACGCCTGTATTCCCCCAAAGGGGTAGGCAGAGGTGTATTACACACCCATGATTCGCCAGCTATATTACTAGCTATATCACCACGTTGTAGGGGACGAGCCTATTGCCGTCTTTCGGACACATTTCCAAATTCCGGGCTGCAACTGAGAATCTCATCGTCTCCATCTTCTCATCTACTTTTTATCATACTTTCTCCATATCCTATCCATTTTCTAGGGCTAACAACGCGACCACCGAAGGAATGTATCATAGTTCCAGTGGCCCGCCAATAATGGCGGAGAGATGGCACACGGTGGGTTTCTTTAGTGGGTGAAGGCCCCACCCTACCCTGTTCGTTGCCCCGAACGACGGGGTGTGCGGTTAGGAAAATTTTATCCTGCCTTAACAAAAAAAAATTAAGGGTTAGCAACGCGCGAGTGATACCAATAAATCTTTTTGCTAAAATAGGTGACGATAGCCTTACCGTCCTATAATATCTATACTATTATAAAGCTGTAACAGAGCTGCGTCTGTACATTCAAGATATTTAAAAAAAAAATACTGTAATAGTATAGTGTCTAAACACAAAACATTTTTTTTTAGAATTTTTGTCTGTTTGTTATTTCGCGCATCACGCAATAACTACTGAATGAATTTTGATGCAACTTTTTTATTTAAAAGGCCTTGATTAGACTTAAAAATTGTTATACATTTTATCCCGCTACTATATCGGGAACCCGAGATATAAGTTAAAAACTAGGTCTGGCTGCAGCGGAGCCGCCGGCAAAGGCTAATAATTGATAAAACATTGATTTATGCGCCTTACCAAGAATCGATATATGAGTGAATTGTATTCCAAGGCAAAAGTAAACATCTTTAAAATTTAAATACAGGTACAAATAACGTTTGATTTTTGTAGCAGCGCATTGGAAAATGATTAACGAGAACTTGTTTGTGAATCGATTCTCGTGATATTTACCGTTTCAACTTTGTTTCATTTTACTTTAGAACATTTTTCAATGCACTTTTCTCTTCTGTGTGTATAATTGAAACAATACTCGAAATTGTTTAGATGTATGTTGTATTTTTATATTATTACCGAAATATATTTTTTAATCTAACATTATTTATTTATCAATTAACCGTTAAGTTACTGTAATAATATCCAAAAAGCCTGGTTTCGTTTAGATTTCGATTCGATTTATTACACTCAGGTAAAGACTTTATTACTTTACTATCATTATAGCAAGGCCGTGGGCAAATACCACCATGCCTGTTATCCCCGAAGGGGTAGGCGGAGGTGTATTACACACCCACAGTTCGCCAGCTATGTTTAAGTCCCACGTTACAGGGGACGAGCCTATTGCCGTCTACCGGGCACATTTCCAAACTCCGGTACGGTAACAATTAACGGTAACTCAGGTAATGAGATTTTTTTTTTACGAAAATGCTTAATAACATTGCCCGACCCAAGATCAAACCCGAGACCTCATGTTCAGCAGTCGCTTACACTACCACTGCACCATCGAGGCTGTCAAAAAAATATTATTCCACATAAACCCTTTATTTTCCGGGATAAACAAAAGCCTATGCCCTTATCTATATATTCCAGACTATGGCAAATTTCATGACGGTTGTTTAAGTAGATACGGCGTCAAGCGGTATCAAACAAACAAAAAAATACACTTTCACATTTGTAATATTAATAAGGATTAAGAATTCTTTTATACTATGCGGGTGGCATACAATCAGGCGTCTCACCTGATGGTAAGCGGTTACCGTAGCCTATAGACGTTAGCAACACCAGAGCCATTACTTGGAGAATAGTACTTACATACACCATTCATTATTAATGGTATGATTCTTAATATGTATGTTATGTATGATAGTCCCGAGCAAATATCACAATAGTTTAGTTGGTAAAGCGTCTAAAACGGTTATCCAGAAAACGCAGGTTAAAAACCTGCTCGTGGCTGTCATTTTCGATTTCATCTTTTCACACTTTATGTTCATTTCCATCCATCCATCAGCCTTTCAACGTCAACTGCTGGACATAGGCCTCCTCAAGAGAACGCCACAACGAGCGGTCCCCTCATGGGGGATAATGCCGTAATCGCCATGCAAACGCCGCCATGAAATCGTGGTATAGTTGAGTCCATGAGCGACGGTTACCACTTACATACTTAGTAATAAAAAAAAAGTTTCTTGACTTTCCTAGAATCGTAATATTATTATATCCGATCTTGTGTTTTACTAACTAACTTATCATCACACCATTTCCCTTGCGGGGTAGGCAGAGAGAACAGAGTGCCAAGAGGCTCTAATCTTGCATACATCCCTCGCTTCCTCAACATTCATAACTCTCTTCATACATGCTCGCCGGTTTCGGAGACTCCTGACTCCACTCTCCTTCAATACATGACCGATTTGGTCTAGGTAGATGAGTCTCGGTCTCCCCCTGTACCTACATCTTTCCACTTTCGCATTGTATATCTGCTTAACCAGTCGCTCGTCCGGCATTCTTTCCACATATCCGAACCATCGGAGCATTTCTTTTCGCATCTTTACACCAATACTCTCTTTCATACCTACTCGCTCTCTTACGTCGCTGTTACGAATGCGGTTAGTCAGCCTCACTCCACAGATTCTCCGCAGAGATCGCATTTGGACCGCATTGATTTTACTCTCATGCTCCTTTTTGCATACCCAACTCTCGCTTCCATATAATAACGTGTATTGCGACACGTGCCTTCTAGCTGAGGTGGTGGCTGCTGAGAAGTTGTCCAATGCTCCGTTCACTCTTTTTCCTGCATTCACTCTTCTCTCTACATCAGAGGTGTACCTTCCATCCCCACTGAATCCACATCCAAGATATACACATTCATCCACTTGTTCTAGCACACCATTTCCTATTGCTACTCTAACATCTGTTCTGGCTTCTTCTCTTTCAAAAACCATTACTTTGGTTTTGCTCACATTCACACGTAGGCCCCTTTACTTACAATCTTCTGCCATTACGTCGACTAGGGTTTGCAGGTCAGTCCTGCGACTAATAGGACCGCATCGTCTGCATATAGCAGAGAGTTAACCACTGAGTCGCCCATCTGGACTCTCACATTCATTTCATTCAACCTTTGTAAACATTTATCCATATATATGATAAACAGTCTGGCTGATAGAACGCAGCCCTGTTTAACGCCGATATTGACATCAAACCAGGGTGACATTCCATCATCCAGCCGCACACAAGCTCTGCAGTCCATGTAGTTGGACCGTTTGTAGCAGTCTACCGTTAATACATAAAACATAAATTGAGAAGCATCAGGAAGGATTTCCAGACACATGAGCCTCCAAGCTTGATCATCTCAGCAGACACCATATCAATACCCGCTGCCTTACCATTGATCAAACTTCTAATCGCCCATTCAACTTGGTCCAAACTAATGTCATCAGAGGATGCCGGTACCGAATGCTGATATGTTAGACCACATGTGTTACCAGCATCACCCTGAACATCCGCATACATATCTCCAAAATATTCACTCCATCGGCTTAACACATCTTGTGTTTGCGTAAGAGTGTCTTCACCTTTAGACCTTCTTTTATTTAGACGTTATTTAAATTTTTATTTTTTTATTTTATTTAGACCTTATTTTATTTCTTTGTGTTGTACCATCTTTTTTTGTATTATTTTTTATTTTAAGTGGGCAAGAATATCCCACCGCACACCTCGCTATCCGGGGAGAAAACGCGGTAGTGTGGGGCTCCCACCATCTTGTGTTTTACCAAATATTTCCTGTTGCAAATGAGGTTTGAAGTGCGGGCACTAAAACAGTTGACAGAAAACTTATGTTTATGTCTACAACTACGTGGACTATACCATCAGAATATATTATTATATCTCTTGGACTTTTCGATTTTTGAGCAGCACGAATTACTGAAATTTAATTTGTATCCGGTACCGTTCCTGTCAGGTAGCGCCAATATCTTTCTCGTGGGAGGATTAACAGCGTTATATTGAATTGATAAGAACGAAACTGGTATAATATTATATTTGTGGCATGGATTTCGCATAATTGTATTAACAAAGATGGAAAGGAGTTGTATACATCTATATTTTTCATGCTTATCAATTATATATCGTCTATATAATGAATAAGTTAAATGTAAGCTTTGTGAAATCATTCAAGAGCCATAATTTCCTCAACGAGATAGTGAATTTAAATAGTTGTTTTATCCATTGTACAATAAATAGAAAGAGTTAAGAAAAGCTACAAACTCAGCATAAGCACATAATGTAAATTAATATTGTATTGATTATAATTTAGACAATATAAAATATTACCATGAATAGGATTGAACTTATGAAAAGGAACCCTACTTGAAGTGTCATTTCAGAAGGAGAGGGATTGATGCCCGTTCAATGTTTTCAATTTCAGTTTCAAATTTTCACATTATTTGCTCTAGGAGGATCTTTAGCTATGCATATCAGGTATTTAAAAATCTTGTCGTTCATTTCGAGACCATTTCTGCTCACAGTACCTATTGGGTATGCATCTGCGTTATTATCTAAGCTAGTCCCCGTTGAATAAAAATAAAAAAATCTGGGTTTCATAAAGTATTAAAAGTTGATAGCATTGAATCTTTTTATTAGGTTCTGTCACAGAGAATATAAAATCAATTGCGCATATTTAGATATTTTTATATATATTTTTAGCATTTGACATGCTTAGCACTATACATTAAACACAAAGTGAAAAATGTGAAATCGAAAATAACAGTCAGGAGCAGGATTTGAACCTGCATCTTCTGGATACCGTCCAGATGCTTTACCAATTCAGCCATCCTGACAATTGCTCCTGACTGCTAATTTCGATAACACATCATACTTAACGTCTTTGGGTGACGCCTGCGCCATCTGTCGGAAGTATTTCCATACATTACACCGACCAGGTAAACTTAATTTTACAATTAAGATTTTACCTAATAATGACGCAAACCCTTTAAATATTTAGATATTTTTATATATATTTTTAGCATTTGACATGCTTAGCACTATACATTAAACACAAAGTGAAAAATGTGAAATCGAAAATAACAATCAGGAGCAGGATTTGAACCTGCATCTTCTGGATACCGTCCAGATGCTTTACCAATTCAGCCATCCTGACAATTGCTCCTGACTGCTAATTTCGATAACACATCATACTTAACTTCTTTGGGTGACGCCTGCGCCATCTGTCGGAAGTATTTCCATACATAATGTATGGACTGGTCGGTATAATGTATGGAAATACTTCCGACTAAGTATGATGTGTTATCGAAATTAGCAGTCAGGAGCAATTGTCAGGATGGCTGAATTGGTAAAGCATCTGGACGGTATCCAGAAGATGCAGGTTCAAATCCTGCTCCTGACTGTTATTTTCGATTTCACATTTTTCACTTTGTGTTTAATCAATTGCGCACTTAGAAACACGAATCTGATTAAAAAGAAATGTAATTAAGTGATCCTTAAAAGCCCCAGTCAATTTATTTTATCGGAGTTTGAAATAGGAAATGAACGTGTTCAGAGCGGATACTAACCATCTTGTACTAACTTTGTTTTTAGTGACGGATTAAAATTAGTTGGATACTAAGTGCGAAGTCGATATTTTGGTCGCTGGTTATAGAATATGTGAGGTCACATAGCGTCGATGTTTAATAGCGTTATGTTGTTTTGAGCTGATTTTTATGCAACCTACTTAAAGCATTTTGATATTTTGATCTATATTTTTTAGCATTTGACATGCTCAGCTACTTTTAAAAGTAAAGACAAATGTGATGAGGAGATTGGGTATGGCCGAAAGGTCGGTGTGGTAGCTCAGTGGCTTAGAGCACTTCTCCGGATTGGAAGGGACGCGGGTTTGACTCCCGCTTGCACTGAAGTTCTCTTTTTCCTCATTCACAAATAATTTGTACATTTTGATATATATTTTAAGCATTTGACATGCTTAGCAATATAGGTAAATTAACACAAAGTACTAAAATGTTAAATTGAAAATAAAAGTCACGAGCAGGATTTGAACATGTATCTCCTGGAATACCGTCCCAGATGCTTTACCAATTCAGCCAACGTGACAATTGCTTGGGACTGCGAATTTCGATAACACATTTATTCTTAATGTCTTGGGTGACGCGGATTGTCGGAATAATGTATCCAAATACTATATATAAAAACATAGGTACTTTGATGCTTAGGGTAGCCAAGAATAAATTTAAACTTCATATTATGAATATAAATTAGTTGGCTTAAATTTTAGGTACCGAATACAAACGATCGAATAAATAATTTGATTCAAATTGGGTACATGTAAACTAAAAACTATAAAATAATGTTTACTGAACAAAGTCCAATAGAAATATTCTAGTGTAAAATTGTCATATAATTATATTCATATCATATTACTTAATTTGTCGATGTGGTGACGTACTAAGAATACAAGTGTCACCATGCTATTCTTTCCTGCGGCCGTCGTGTGAGGTGACTAAGAGAAGTAAGCAATAATCACCATTGCATTACTAGTAGTAGGGTTGGGTACTAAGTGGGAGTACGTACTTGTTACCAGGACTGAGCGAAATGGTACCTACCACTACCACTGTCTCCCGTGTGACCAGCCGTGAAGCATCTCGTTGCGGTTTGGTTGTCGCGGAGGAAAGCTTTTGTTTTTCCTCTGTCTATGCATAAATGAAAATATGATGCGCAAATAACTTATTTATAATTTATACGAGTCTTATAATATTTTGTGACGATTAAAAACGACTCATAGTAGAAAAAAGCGTACCTAGGCCTGGTTTTAAAGCTTAAGCTTAATATATAACATTTAACATTGATTATTTGACACCTGTCTAAGTGTAAATAGTGAAAATTTATTTTCTTGTAATTTATTTCTGTTTTTGTAGTACCAAACCTATTGGTCGATTTAATTTTTTTGCATTTGAACTGAATATATACACAAGATGATACTCTGTGCTGGATGTAGGCAAAGAATATCAGGTAAATACCTTCTTACATGTTCGATCTGTAAACAACAATATGAGCTGGAATGTGCAAATGTGACAGAAAAACAATATAGCTGCTTAATAAGCGACAATAGATTGAATTGGGAATGCCAAGAGTGCAGATGTAAAAAAACTAAAAACAGCAACTCCAACACTCCCGCCAGACCTCAATCCTCGACCAGTTCCAATAAAAGATCAGAGCCAAACGTCACATTCAGAAAAAAAATAAGCCAAAACCAGCGTAACGAGTTCATAAATTCAGATGACATCAATATATTAGGAGACACATTAAACAGATAAAAACACTGAATCTGGAATACAAGCGCAGCTAACATTACACAGTTTGAGCGAACTTATATCTCTGAAGTTGAAAGAAAATAATATATCTATAATATCTCAATTACAAAGCACAATTCAAGAAGATATAAATAAAGCTGTTTTTAAAATAAGAGAAGACGTGAAGCTAGAGACAGACGCTCTCTTTTAACAGAACAATCAACGAAAAGCAGATATAGAAACAATAAACAAAAAAATTTAAATACTTAAAAAACAAACTAAAGCACTCCAAACTGAAATAAAAGGATTATCAAGCAAAACTTCAGCAATACAATATCTACCGGAATGCAATTTGAAGAAAATCGTGCTCTATGGACTCTCAGAAATTTATAAAGAGCCTGAGCGAGAACTTCATAAAAGAGTCATAAGTATATTTCGTGATATCCTAAAAGTTGACTTGCTGGGCTACATCGAAATTACCTATAGGATTGGAAAATATAATAACAACACCCGTCCCTTGGTCATTGAACTAATAAGTAAAAGGATGGTAAAGTATTTAGTTGAAAACAGTAAGTACTTTCATGGAACGGGACTATACGTTGCAAAGTTCCTAGATGAACAAGCTCGGAAAGAGAGAAACATCATGTATAACAAAATGTTCATGGCTCGAAAAAGAGGACAACACGCTATCATTACGAAAAATCAATTGTATATAGAAGGTGAACTCGCTAATTGTAAGAGCGATGAAAAAACCCATCCTCCCTTGATTCCCTCAAAAGAGCAAAGAGCACATAATATAAATAGAAGAAGAGAAATCAATGACAGCTCTACATTTCGTGAAAGAGAAAACCTGGAACACTATACCTTTCGAAACAACAAGCCAACATTTTAGAATACTTTTTCAAAACATTCAAAGCCTATATAATAAACAACATATAATAGAAGCATTTGTTAACCAAACCCTAAGGTATCAAGTTATATGTTTTACGGAAACCTGGCTCTCTTTTATAAAACTAAATGTGATCAATTTTCCTGGCTACAAAATTGCTGCAGCGTTCTGTCGAAAGAAACGCGGAGGAGGTGGCATCTGCATTTTAATAGACGAAAACATAGAATCCATAGAAAGAAACGATATTACAAAATTATCTTTAGAATATATAATAGAAGTTTGTGCAATAGAACTAATTAACGAAAATATACTTTAAACACAAAGTGAAAAATGTGAAATCGAAAATAACAGTCAGGAGCAGGATTTGAACCTGCATCTCCTGGATACCGTCCAGATGCTTTACCAATTCAGCCATCCTGACAATTGCTCCTGACTGCTAATTTCGATAACACATCATACTTAACGTCTTTGGGTGACGCCTGCGCCATCTGTCGGAAGTATTTTCATACACTATACCGACCAGGTAAACTTAATTTTACAATTAAGATTTTTACCTAATAATGACGCAAACCCTATAAATATTTAGATATTTTTATATATATTTTAGCATTTGACATGCTTAGCACTATACATTAAACACAAAGTGAAAAATGTGAAATCGAAAATAACAGTCAGGAGCAGGATTTGAACCTGCATCTCCTGGATACCGTCCAGATGCTTTACCAATTCAGCCATCCTGACAATTGCTCCTGACTGCTAATTTCGATAACACATCATACTTAACGTCTTTGGGTGACGCCTGCGCCATCTGTCGGAAGTATTTTCATACACTATACCGACCAGGTAAACTTAATTTTACAATTAAGATTTTTACCTAATAATGACGCAAACCCTATAAATATTTAGATATTTTTATATATATTTTAGCATTTGACATGCTTAGCCTGCCCTATCACCACTTTTGTGAACCGGAACAATACGCGCAGATTTCCAAATTGTAGTGAACACTCCTTCTTGTATACATAAGTTAAACAAATGCTGTATAGGTTCGCACATTGTCGTTGCTGTACATTTAAAAAAACATGCTGGTATGTTGTCCACTCCAGGGCCTTTAGATATATCCAATGCTTTTAGTCCCTCCAATACTACCTTTGTGGAGAATTGTATAGTATCTATTGTAAAATCTGTTAAGTGGTTATTTTCAGGAATGTCATTAACATCGTACTGATCTGTAACATAGCAAGGTTTATACACCGATTTAAAAAACAAAGAGAAGAATTGGCATACCTCTGTTAGATTTTTGGCTTCAGTATTATTATATGATATCTTAGTGGGTATATAATCATTTGCTTTCATATTGTTTATATATATCCAAAAGTACTTAATATTACTATGAATACCCGATTCAACTAATTTCATATATCTCTGATAACATTTATAAGATTCTATTTTAAAACGGGTTCTATACATTGCAAAAATTTCATAATCTGATTGATTTTTAATTTTTTCCTTTTTTTTATTTCTTGATATATGAGTTAGAGCAGGAGAGAACCAAATCGGAAAGTGAGAAGGCTTGGTGATCTTAATAGGGATATGTTTTTTTATTATACTGTATATTTGTTCATAGAATAGCGATACCGCATTCTCAGCACCGCAACCAAAAAATAATGTTTTCCAATTTATGTTTGAAATATTTTTGTTTATTAGATCGTAGTCAGCTTTGTTGAAATTAAATACTTTTCTCGGTTTAGTTACAATTGGTGATAAGGGCGTACTATTTAATGGTATCACCCCATAAAAGGCGGGGTGGTTCTCATCTGTGTGTACCAGGCATATCGGTGCCAGGACAGTCGTGATATTGATGATATTCGTTATCATTAAGTCAAGAATACGATTCCTAGTGTTTTTAAATTTATTAAATTGTTTACAATTAAGCGTATTTAATAAATTTATTAATTCTTTATTGGATGTGCAGTAATTACTTTGAATAATAGGTTCCATATGCGTCCCACACTCGCGCCACTCCAATGTTGGTAGATTATAATCACCGACTATAATAAATTCAGCCGAAACAATAACTTATTGATTAGTGTGAGATGTTCGTTGACATATATTGTGGCAGGAGTTCCAGTTATTGAAAGTTTAGATGAGTCTAGTATTTTAGCTGCGCGGTAGGCGGAAATAACATTGTCGCGTAATATTCTATTGGTGAATTTAGCGATCACGTTTTTTTGTTGTTTACTTTTAGGATCGGCATGTTGTACGCGATGGACTGCAACAATGTCGGATACTCGTATCGGACACTTGATAGCTTTACCAAGACATTCTAGAATAGCGATTAGATTCTCTCCGCGTCGCTCTGGCATGTTAGATATTTCAATGTTACAACTTCTTGCATGTTGTTCCATGGCTGTTATCTTATTTTCGAGCATTTGTAAATGAGAAAATACGTCGGTATTGCGAGAGATACTACTTTCAATTGCTTTCAAACGAGTGTCAAAAAGATCTTGGCGATCAGACGAATCATTTAAGAATTTTTCCATGTCACAGAGACGATTATTTGTTTCGTTGAGCGAATTACGTATGTCTAGGTTATCTTTATTCAATTTGACCATGTTTGTATTTATTTCAGATAGTATGGATGAGATTTTAGCCATTTCATTCGTAAGTGTCGAGTTTACCGCAGATGTGATGCTATCAGTGATATTTTTGTCCCAAACTAATAGCTGTTTATTAAATTTATCTTCCAAGATTGCAAAATCGTCACTATCGGGCTGTTTTCTTTTCCGAGAATTAAACAATGTATCTTTCTCATATTCAATTGATGTGAGTATGTTTGAATCCGATGAAAATACGTTGGGGGGCGTGCGTTGCAGAGTCATTGTCCGGTATGTCTTCACGCGAGCTGGTCCAAATGCCTTGGTGTGAAAGAGTTAAAAAATAACGTTCTGTCTTTTATCCTGGAGGGGTTGAGGTGATGTCTCCCCGCTACTACGATCCGTAGATGCTATGCGAGACAGAGAAAGTACCTGTCCGTCGATTTGTGTCTTCTTCAGACTGTCAATAATTAGTTTTTGTAGTACACGGAATAATCACACTAATGACTTACTAACTACGCTGCACAGATAATGATTTTGCTGTTAACGAACTTATACAAATTTAACAACGAGCATAACACGACCGCTCTTAATACAAACAAAAAAGCAACAAATACTGGTTAAGTAAAGGGATTAAAAAATCATGCAAAATTAAAAGATTATTAAAAACTTTGATTTTAAAATCGAATAGTCCAGTTATTCATAAGTATTATAAGAAATACGAGAAAATATTAAAACAAATAATAATTACAGCTAAGAAACTTCAATATATAAATAAGATAAAAAAATCACAAAATAAAATAAAAGCTATGTGAGACATCATAAATGAGCGCACTAATAACCAACCACCATCCATACCAGATAGGCAAAATATTAAATTACAAATTAATAATACCCTAATTTCAGACCCTAAACAAATTGTAAGCATATTTAATACATTTTTTTCATCCATTGGTGAAAATATTAGAGAGCAGCCTGACAGTGAATCGCGTGGACTTCCTGTGATCCACCCTGTAGAGAATATCTTTTTCCTAAGACCATTAGACTACCATGAAACAAACAAAATCATAAAAAATCTTAAAAATAAGAAAAGTTACGGAATAGACGAATTACCTCCTTACCTAATCAAACAGTGCGCAGACGAACTCACAATACCCTTTTGCGTATTAATTAATCAGTCGTTTGAATTTGGAATATTTCCGGACCTCTTAAAAAAGGCTATCATTAAACCAATCTTTAAAAATAACTCCAAATCCGATCCTAACAATTACCACCCCATTGCTCTTTTACCTACTGCTTCTAAAATTTTCGAAAAAGCTATGTATGACCGGGTCTACAGCTTTTGTGAGAAATTTAAGATATTCGACGAAAGGCAAAACGGTTTCCGGAAACAACGGTCAATAACTTTAGCCGTTTATAAATTTATACAAGAAGTAATTAATATTTTGAATAATAAAAAATATGCTATTGGAATACTTCTGGATATGACCAAGGCATACGATAGAGTCAAATTTAACATCTTACTAGACAAACTATATGGAATAGGTATACGCGGAATTACCCATCAATGGTTTGAGTCCTATCTTAAAGATAGAGAACAGTACGTAGAAATAGAACACTTCGACCATGAAAATAAAGAAATAACAAATATTAGGACAAGTAAAAAAATTCTAAATACATCAATTCCTCAGGGAAGTGTTATCGGGTGCTTATTATTTTTAATATATATAAATGACCTTCCAAAGGTTATGGAAGATATATGTGTGATATTTGCAGACGGCGTCTCCCTTCTTACTTCATGCCAAAATAATTTAGATGAAACCAAAAACTCTACTCCATGCTTAATAAAACATTAGAATGGTTAAATAAACATAACCTACAAATAAACTATAAAAAAACATAAATAATGTCATTTTATCCTTATCAGAAAACACCATTAACAATTGATTTCCATATTAACGGTACAAAAATAGAAGTCGTTAATGACTTCACATTGTCAGGACTTACTTTAGATACCCACATCAACTGGAAAACCCACATCCGAAATATAAAATCAAAAATCTTAAAATTTCTTTACGCTTTTCGAGAAGTCAAAAAAACGACACACCTTTCAACTGCATTAACTACATATTATGCCTACGCTCACTCATGGCTAAGTTATGGTATCATTATGTGGGGAAACAGTACTGACGCACCTTCACTTTTCATACTACAAAAGACATTAATCCGCATTCTGACAAATATAGAGCAAACCGACAGCTGTAAACCCTTATTCCAAAAATATAAAATTCTCACCCTTCCATGCATCTACATACTAGAGATATGTAAATTTGTCAGGAGATATATAACCTTTTTCACAAGACGCGAAGACAAACACAAAAACCGAACACCAAGACATAAGAATATGTTATTGTTTCCAACTTCCCGTATATCTCTACACTCCAATAGCCCCTACGTAATGTGTATCAAAATATACAACAAATTACCAAACTCGATTAAAGATGTGATCAGCGACACAAGGTTTGTAGACAAACTGAATAAAATGCTCATCGATAGGGCTTACTACACGATTAATGATTATTTGATTGATAAACACATGATTTAATAAATAGATAGATACCATATGCAAAACGAATTATTCTAATATAATTAAGTACGTAGTACATTTATTTTCAATCACGGTTTTATATAACAAATTAATTTGTTAAAATAAATAACAATAATATACACATATATACTAATATATATATATGTGTTTATACTAATAAATAATTTAAATACTTAATACTTATTAATATGATTTAAAAAAAAATATCTTATGTAATTAAATTATAATACAATATATAATAAACATAATTAAAATATATAAGTATCATTTACTTACATAAATAATATATATAATGATAATAATATTTAAAATGAATAATAATTTAATATTAACAAAAAATAATATAATAGCAATAAACAATACGAATAATTACCAAAAGTACCTTTTACGTCATCCTCTTTTGTACTTTTCGCTGTGCCCAACAGGGTCCATAATTGTTACTCTTTTATCATTATGTTACCACCTACTATATACATTGTGGAATGCGAAAATAAATAAATATGAATATATGAATATAAAAACTGCCTCGGTGGTGCAGCGGTAGTGTATACGACTGCTGATCATGAGGTCTTGGGTTCGATCCTCGGGGCGGGCAGTGTTATTGAGCTATTTCGTAAAAAGAAAAATTCTCAATAACAGCCCGGAGTTTGGAAATGTGCTCGGTAGACAGCAAGGGGCTCGCCCCCTATTACGTGGGCCTTAAACATAGCTGGCGAATCGTGGGTGTGTAATACACCTCTGCCTACCCTTTCGCGGAATACAGGCGTGTTTATAAAAACTAAAATCAAATTAACTTGAATACCTTAAAAACAAAAACACCAAATAATTATTCTTGTCCTCAATTGGTACCATTAATATTGAGGGCTACGTAATCTGTAATCCCTCCCTGGGCATGCGTTAAATCTGTTTATTGTCTTCATTAATCTATTTCCACCTAATCAGGTCAGCACCGCTAATTATACCGTAAATACCCTTTAGAAGGTATCTTCTACGATAGCAGCTTAACAGATTAACAGTCCGGTATCAGTAACCTTACCTACCTATCTTCATATAGAAACTACTTACGTAGCGGTCCAAGTAAGCTCAGGCAATAAGGGATTACCGTTGCACTCGGTTAGAGTGCCGGGATTATCAACCAGCTAGAATATACATTAACGCTGTATTAGTGATACTACTCGTGATACTTATATTACTTTTTGCGTGGCTGTTTCCAATATTTACAGTATGTTAGGACTTAGTAGCATTAGAACAGAAAAAAAAGCATACGTAAACATCACGCCTGTATTCCCTGAAGGGGTAGGCAGAGGTGTATTACACACTCACGGTTTGCCAGCTATGTTTAAACCCCACCTAATATAGGTTTAGCCTATTGCCGTCTACCAGGCACATTTACAAACTTCGGGCTGTTACTAGGGCTTGCATTCGAATATTCGAATAAAAAAATATTATATTCGAATATTCAATCAATTTTCAATATTCACAAAAATCGGTTATACCGGTTACGAGCAGCGTCTAAACAAGGTTACGTAGTGCGAATGCGCATGTGAAACGATAGAGTTCGGGAGGGCTCGGGAATATTCGGAGTAGGTATATCGGTTGCGCCGTGCGTTCGCACTCGTAGGCAGTCAGAAGTCTGTCATTAGTGAGTGTGGTTGTGATTGTATGTGCAGTTTATAGTGTTGGTTTTTGGGAATTTTAGGTGTTATAATATGAAGTAAGTAGGAACATTTTGTATTTAAATTCTGGTTTTATATATAATTACTATTGAACAAGGTATAGTTAACAGGTTTTTATTTCATGTTGCAGGTAAAACCTCAATCTAATATTTTAACATGGCGCACCAAAAACTAGAATTTAAAGAGTAAACCAAAGGTATACTGCGTGGTAAGTCGTCAGTGTGGCACCATTTCCTTAGAACATTAGACGGAATCCATGTCCAATGCAAAAAATGTAAAAAGATTTATGATTTATGATTTATATTTTTTAGCATTTGACATGTTCCGCCACTCCTTAAAGCACAAATTATTTGCGAATAAGGAAAAAGAGATTTTTTTGTACTAGCGGGAATCAAACCCGCGTCTTTTCCAATCCGGGGAAGTGCTCTAAGCCACTGAGCTATAGTACAGGTCTTTCGACCATCCCAATCTCCTTATCACATTTGTCTTTACGACCATATGCCATCTATCGGAAGCATTTACATGCATTAAACCGATATAGTAAGTTTAATTTTGCAATTAATATTCATACTATTTGATGGCGCGATTTTTTTAACATTTGTAAAAAGATAATAAAATGCAATAACACAACTTCATGCCTGCATAATCACTTAAAGTTTCATCCTCCTGTGCTTAGTTTAGAACGTTCACCTACGGCCACGTCTGCGTTACAAGAAAAACATAATGAAAATGAGCCAAAAAATAAAAAAATTAAATTAATAGATGCATACCTTAAAAAATATGACGACGATATGGAGTCTATGATATCGAAATTAACAGCCTGTGATGGTTTTCCATTTAGCATTTTCTCCACCTCTGAATCATTACGAAATCTTTTTATTAAAAGTGGCTACGACAATTTACCGAAGGCACCGAATACTATAAAAAATATTATAGAAAAGAGTGCACTGTTAAAACGGGAAGTGAAAGAAAGTATTGAAAAATTGAAGGTTAATAAAGGGCAAAAGTTTTCCGTCTCTCTGGACGATTGGACATCAGCTCGTAACCGACGTTACATGAACATAAACCACTCCACTGTCCAAATTTTCAAGGCAAGAGCTTTAGGAATCTGGGTCTTGCAAGAATAAATGGTAGAGGAACAGCAGAACGTTGTGCTAATATTTTAAGAGATAAACTGACATCATACGACATATCCTTGAAAGATGATATAGCATGCATAGTAACTAACGGGGCAAGCGTGATGTGTGCTATGGGTCGGCAAGTGCCTTCATACCATCAATTATGTCTGGCACATGGTATCCAATGTGCAGTATTTGATGTTCTGTACAAAAAAATACAAAGCGATGAAGAAAAAGAATGGGCAGAGGGGACAGAGAGAGATGACGACTCTGATGATGATTGCGAAGAAGGTGGGTTATTAGTTGAACAACACTTAAATAGAAACACATATGCATATAGGGATGTTGATTTAAAAAAACTTATAGAAAAAGTAAGAAAATTTTTAAAATTTTCAGGAAGTCCCTACCAAGAATGAGTTCCTCAATAATTACCTTCCAGAGGAAAAAAGACAAATGGGATTAATTTTAGATTGTAAAACCAGGTGGAGTAGCTTGGCTGACATGATCACGAGATTTTTGACACTGAAAGACTGTATCATGAAAACTCTTATTGATTTAAAGGAAGAAATCACGTTTAGTTTGACTGAATCAGCGATGCTACAGGAATTACCCACTTCTCTCAACATTGTAAAAGCAACGGTAGAGGCGCTTTGTCAAGAAAACGCAAATTTGCTCACAGCAGAAACAGCCCACGTGTTCATGGTGGCGAAACTTGAGGCAACAAACAGTTTTACGAGTGAAAGGCTCCTCGAGTCTCTGAAGAATAGGATTGCTGAAAGACGTCAATCAGACTTAGTTTGTACCTTAAAATATTTACACAATCCCAGTAAATATTATACAGAGCCACCTTCAAACATCTTTCTAAATCCATGAAATGAAACTGTTGTTAGAATAATAACTAGGATTAATAACGAATATTTCTGTAAAAGACAGGATTCTGATGATGATGAGGATGACGTAGCCTTAATTTATCTTCAACAGCAGCAAAAACTTGAGGCTACACGGGTAACTGGAAAACCTGAAGTTAGTTTCAAAGAAGAACTACAAAAAAAAATCACTGACACCATTTTAGCAACTCCTTCTACATCTGCCGCTAATTTATCAGCCCAGCGAGGTGAGTTGGAAACATCAATCCACATGGAAATGGCGCTGTATGATATAGGAGGTCCTAGACAGGTCTCTTTAAATCGAGCTTATGAGTTCCTGCAAAGTATACCGCCTACAAGTGTTGAGTGTGAAAGTGTATTTTCATCTTCTAAATATATTTGCAACCATCTCAGATGTTCCTTGAATGATGATTCCATCGACGCCCTCAGTTTTCTTAGATCTCACTTCCAAGGAAAGCGTTGAAGACTGATTCCAAAGAAATAATTAAGATTAGTAACTTTTAAAGATTCGCGAATTGTACACATATTTAAAGTAGCATAAACGGGTCTTTTTTCGCGTATAAAATAGGTGAAATTATTAACTACCTTTTACCCGACGTTACAACTGCGTTGCAGCAGCCGTGGTCACGGGACAACTGGAGAGGCGAGCTACTTTATTTTTCCTCGACAGTTTGTAGGGTAGATTGATCTACACCGATGTTTGTCCGACACACAACACTCACTATATCGCGAGACGAATGTGAAGATATATTAGGTAGTTTGCACTTATTAATCACTGGATTCCACGCTGATGATAGATTAAATCCGTCTCCTCTATTGAAATTTCTGTGCTTTTTGATTTCAATAGCTTCGCGCACTAACCGTTTGTAGTAGTGGCGGTCCTGAGATAGGATTATAGGTTGGTGAAGCTCAATCCAGTGATTAGTACCTGCTTCTAGGAGATGTTCAGCGATGGCAGATTTGTTTATCTGTTCTTTCCTGACTGCAGTTATGTGCTCCTTAACCCTTTCAGCAATCGATCGCTTGGTTTGGCCGATGTAAGCGCTCCCACAGCTACAGTTTATTTTGTAAACTCCCGCTGATTGCAAGGGAATAATATCCTTCGGTGTACGCAATTGACTCGATAACTTACAGTGCGGAATGTATACAGTCTTCATGGAGTATTTACTAAGTACTGTTCCAATTTTATCCATCACTCTTCGTATATATGGCAGGAAAGCCGGTTGTCTATTGACTTCAGGATATCTTTCCCTTTTCGTTTGCCGCTGAAGCCTACGACCAGTTTTGTGCCCATTTCGTTTTAGTACCTCCTGGACATTATGCAGTTCCTGTTGTAGATGTTCAGGGTCACAAATATCAATGGCTCTGGTAGTCAATGAAGTTATGACTGACTGTAGGTGACGCGGATGGTGGTGCGATGAGGCGTGCAGATACTTATTTGTGTGTGTCGGTTTTCGGTAGACGGTATGGCCAAGGGTGCCGTCAGGTTTCGCCATCAACTTCACGTCAAGAAAAGAAATTGATCTGTCAGTCTCCACCTCACATGTGAATTTAATTTTTAGGTGAAGAGAATTCTCTCGAAGGTGGTTAAAAAAGAGAAGAAGAGAATTAAGGTGGTAAAAGACCCGTTTATGCTACTTTAATTAAGATTAGTTAGTAGTTCGGCTGATCTCGATATACATAATATTTATCTCACATTTAATTTTATTGTGTTATTTTATGTCTAATTTTTATTAAAGTTATTACTACTAAAAATATATATAAAAATATCTGAATATTCGAACATCAAAATTTTCGAATATTTGCAAGCCCTAGCTGTTACTGAGAATTTTTCTTTTTACAAAAAATCTCAATAGCGCCGCCCGACCCGGGGATCAATCGATGTTCGTTAAAATTAAAATCAAAAAACGGAATCAATAGTTTAGTGTGTTGTTTTTCAAATATTAAACGAAAAATAAACATTGAAGAGACAAATCTTAGGAGAATATCTTAGCTAATTCACAATCAGAATGCAATGCACTTACGAAATAAATACAAAAATGTTACACTTTATACTTGTTTATATCTCTCGGATTCTTCGCACTCCTGTAAGCTTTGTATGTTTCTTCAGAGGCGCCATCTTCATTTACTTCATGAGTATGATCATGTTTATGTTCAGACGTATGATCGTGTTTTTCTTTTTGACGTGGTTCCTCCCAACAATGAAAATTATTTTCACCAGCACTGTATAGTAAAATAAAATTATGTTTTTTTTAGTTTTGACCTAACTAGTTGGCCTTATCAAATGCGCACGTAGACATATAGGTATGTATTGCAAGAACACAAAAAAAATAATTTGGTTGATAAATTTTGCCAGTAGGTATTACACATCAATTCCATGTAACATTATTATCCTATCATGTGCCGATAAATCTAGCTCTGCTGACAGCTAACGCCGTTGAAACTTATAAAATACTACACTTTAACGTTTTTCATAAACAACAAGCTCCAAAGGATGTAGATATAAATAAATTAAGAAGTAAGTACCTACCTAATTTAGTGACTTTGTAACTCTATTTTTTGAAGTGAAACTTCTTTAGAATCGTTGTGATTTCAAACCGGATGCAACGGAAAAAACGACAGGTAAGAGACACAAATACAAAAATGTGTAGGATGAAGCCAGGAAAGAATGAGACAGAAATATACATACTATTTTTTTGTAAATACATACATATAATAGATATAGAAGGGATAAAACAGATATGATAGGAAGGATAATAACGGGATAAAACAGATGGGATAGGAAGGATAATAACGAGAGTATAGAAGGGATAAAACAGATAGGATAGGAAGAATAATAACGAGAGTATAGAAGGGATAAAACAGATAGGATAGGAAGGATAATAACGAGAGTATAGAAGGGATAAAACAGATAGGATAGGAAGGATAATAAAGATAGTATAGAAGGGATAAAATAGATTGGATAGAAAGGATAATAACGAGAGTATAGAAGGGATAAAACAGATAGGATAGGAAGGATAATAAAGAGAGTATAGAAGAGATAAAACAGATAGGATAGGAAGGATAATAACGAGAGTATAGAAGGGATAAAACAGATAGAATAGAAAGGATAATAACGAGAGTATAGAAGGGATAAAACAGATAGGATAGGAAGGATAATAACGAGAGTATAGAAGGGATAAAACAGATAGGATAGGAAGAATAATAACGAGAGTATAGAAGGGATAAAACAGATAGGATAGGAAGGATAAGAACGAGAGTATAGAAGGGATAAAACAGATAGGATAGGAAGGATAATAAAGAGAGTATAGAAGGGATAAAACAGATAGGATAGGAAGGATAATAACGAGAGTATAGAAGGGATAAAACAGATAGGATAGGAAGGATAATAACGAGAGTATAGAAGGGATAAAACAGATAGGATAGGAAGGATAATAACGAGAGTATAGAAGGGATAAAACAGATAGAATAGAAAGGATAATAACGAGAGTATAGAAGGGATAAAACAGATAGGATAGGAAGGATAATAACGAGAGTATAGAAGGGATAAAACAGATGGAATAGGAAGGATAATAACGAGAGTATAGAAGGGATAAAACAGATAGGATAGGAAGGATAATAACGAGAGTAAAGAAGGGATAAAACAGATGGGATAGGAAGGATAATAACGAGAGTATAGAAGGGATAAAACAGATAGAATAGAAAGGATAATAACGAGAGTATAGAAGGGATAAAACAGATAGGATAGGAAGGATAATAACGAGAGTATAGAAGGGATAAAACAGATAGAATAGAAAGGATAATAACGAGAGTATAGAAGGGATAAAACAGATAGGATAGGAAGGATAATAACGAGAGTATAGAAGGGATAAAACAGATGGGATAGGAAGGATAATAACGAGAGTATAGAAGGGATAAAATAGATGGGATAGGAAGGATAATAACGAGAGTATAGAAGGGATAAAACAGATAGGATAGGAAGGATAATAACGAGAGTAAAGAAGGGATAAAACAGATGGGATAGGAAGGATATGCAGAAAACAAAAATTAAATGAATTTTAATGCTCCATTAAATTTAATTAATGAGAGTTCATTTTAAGCCTAATACTCCTGATACTCTATATCCATCTCAATCTCTCGTAGGCTACTTTTCAGAAGTTTCACTTCTGCCGTGTGTGAATTGCATACATGTGGGTTTTTTATCTTACCTATATATCTACTTACGCTGACTAAATTGTGCTGATGTTATTTGTATACTTGAATCAGTTGTTACTTGGCTTGGTGATCGAAACTTGCTAACTTTTACAATCAGCGCTTCGATGTCCGTTACTAGATATGCCTCCAAAGAAAGCACTACAACAAGCGGTCCTATGCTGACTTAGCACCCCTAGCTCCGTTGTTACTGGGCCTGCTATTCCGTGGCATCAGGGTGCTAATGATGGTACCACTGGAGTAATGTAACAGAGCGGAGAGACGGCACGCGGCGGGTTTATTTAGTATGTGAGGGCCCCACACTAGCCTGTTCGTTGTCCCGAACGACGGGGTGTGCGGTTAGGTACATCTTTTCCCGCTTTAACAAAAAAAAGGGTGCTAATGAGGCTAGCGGCCATGTTTTTTATTACGTGCTCATTTGGAGGATATGCCGTGATTGCCACGCTTGGGAAGCGGGTTGTGTCTATGTTATTGAGCCTCACGGACCCCTACCCCGGTATCACCTCATTCAGTTTTAAGAACTTCCATGGGAAGAAATGTTTTACTGGCTTAGTAATGATAAATTCAAATTCTAAAGAAAACTCACGGTAGATTCTCAGCGATCCATGGACAAAAGTAGCTTAACTTCATACCGAGAGCTACATGATCTCCATCCATATCAATTCCACCTGCTGTTATCGCTATTAGCTGTCCAAACCGAGCTACTGGAGCACCTGAATCCTCCTGAAAAATAGTATACATAGATAGGTATATTTAATTAATCATATTTTTAATAACCAGACTATGCACGCAGCTCCGCCGCTACCAAAAGCTTGTATTTAGGTTATACATCAGGTTCTCGATTTAGTAGCGAAAAACAAGGTAAGTATACCATTTTTAAGGTCTAGTCAGAGCTATCAAACAAATAAGTTTTGATCGAAATGTGTTTAATAGTTTTTGCGTGATGTCCAAACAAACAAACAAAAATTGAAAAATAATTGTATGTGTTCAGAGACGCCTAATTGGCCTAATACATTATTTTTTCCTAAATATTTTAAATATACAGACATATCTATGTTACAGCCTTATAATAATATAGTCAGTAAATGAAAATCGTAAAAGTAACATAACATAATTAAACGCGTAAACTTACATCAGTTACGTAATGCTCGTCGTTATCGTAGCAGATAATCTCATTAAAATCTACAATGAATAGTAAAAAAAATAGGTAAATATTACGTAGGGTAAACTGTATAATGATTGGCAGCCTTTTAGCATATTTAAGAAGTATATTATTTTTTTTAATTGATAGGTGTTTAAAAAGTCAGCAAACATTGATAAAGGGTTCTCTGGTATGTATATTTTCAAATAAAAATGCATTAATCAATTTAATTAGAGATTTTTAATAGAAAAACAAAAAATATATAAAATTACAGTCATTGGCACCACAAGTACAGTTATTAACACATAGAAATCAGTCATTGGCACCTAATAAAGTAAGATTATAATAGAAAACTGGTCAAAAAAAGCACTCGTAGCCATTATTTACCTAAAAACTATTATCATAATAATAAATATTCTTGTTGTAATATTACAGTCGTTCAAAATATTAAATAAGAAACTTTTAAACTTACCTTGTGAATTGATGACTCTTATTTAGATAGTGATGTTTTAACAGTACTGCATGACGCCGGTATATATTTTTTTTCTTTTGCAAGCTAAAATATTGTAAACCCTACTTTTTTCTGCAAGCAATGTTACTATTGCAGATTATCAAAAAATTAGAACAGATGTATTTTGCTATACCAGTTCTCAACATTTGTATTTAAAATCCAAAGTGCCAATGACTAAGGGGGTACCAGCAATAGTTTAGTTTACCCTATATCGATCAGACCGATTCTACCAGAATCTACAGTTTTCATTAAAATAGACTAAATATGTAAATCTAAGTAGGCAATACTATTGCAAGAGAAACAATCACAAATTGAAATAACATATTATATTGTTGTGAATCAGAAATGAATCAAAGATGGCCGATTTTATAAATATCTTCAACCGTTGATACTTTTTAAAGAAATGACTTACATTTTAGCATTTGACATGCTCCGCCACTTTTTAAATTACAAATTATTTGTGAATAAGGAAAAAGAGATTTTTTGTACGAGCGGGAATCGAACCCGCGTCTTTTCCAATCCAGGGAAGTGCTCTAAGCCACTGAGCTATAGTACAAATCTTTCGATCATCCCAACCTCCTTATCACATTTTATCTTTACGACCAACGCTATCTATCGGAATGCATTTACATGCATTAAACCAATATAGTAATTTTGAAATAAAACTACGTTTACGGAATCTATCGCGTTTACTTGATTTTACTACTATCCCGACGTTTCGAATACTTTACAGCATTCATGATCACGATAGTAGTAAAATCAAGTAAACGCGATAGATTCCGTAAACGTAGTTTTATTTCAAAATGTGTAACATTCGCGTAAATATCAGAAACCAATATATTAAGTTTAATTTTGCAATTAAAATTCATACTATTTGATGGCGGGTTAGATTCCTGCTCGTACAAAAATCTCTTTTTCCTTATTCACAAATAATTTGTACTTTAAAATTACTTCTATATTCAATTCGAGTTACTTAGGGCGGATTCGACCAGCCGCCGGCGGACCACTGAGGGAATGTAATATGGTTCCGGTGGCCCGCCAACAAAGGCGGAGAGACGGCGCACGGCGGGTTTCTTTAGTGGGTGATGACCCCACACCTGTTCGTTGCCCCAAACGACGGGGTGCACACCCCGTCGTTTGGGGCGCGTTTGGGGTTAGAAACAATTTTTCCCGCCTTAACAAAAATTAAAAATGGGGCGGATTCGACCAAACTCCAATTTATACAAGAGTAACTATACCGATAATAATCTATTCCGCGATTTTATTCTCTAAATAATCAACAGTCGTTATCCACGCAATCTGACGTATATACTTGGATTAGCTATACGCGAATAGCAAGTAAATGTAATACCCGACAAAAAGAAGTTGTTCTATAAAGGGGACGACTAATAGCTTAACTTATCTCAACTCTTATTTGTCGTAATAAAGCGTGGGAAAGTAGCTGTCACTGTCACTGAAACAATCAATCCTTGTGTTGCACCGATCTCGGTTCTGTAGGGCGTTTCCAAGTAAAATGACAGCATAAAAAAGATTACGCCATTTTTTTATTCTTGGATTAGCAGCTTATTCGATTTTTATCGGCGGTATAGTGACTATTCCCGAATAAACTCGCTATTCTTCGAATTGATTTTCGAGAAGTAGCGATTTATTCTAGGAATAAAATTTATTCTTGTTTCGTCGAATCCGCCCTTAGTTTCATAAGGAAATTTTATTACAGATACGTAGGTACATATAAACATTCTGGTGATTAGCTGTTACTGAAGTCAGCTACAGAGCAAGATATTGACTCTTGCAGCCCCAGAGGCATCACTCGCGCATGGCCAATCACATAAACACGTACAGGAAGGGAATTGAGTAGGTGATTAAGAGTTTGAGCCTTCGCTGCTCTTTCTAACCGAAATACAATGAACCGAACTACAAATAGGTAGCTACTCATTCTTACCTATTTCCAGATCATAGCGCGATATAAGTTTCTCCACCACTTTTTTGCATGACAATCCGTTTACGATCTCAAAAGTTGCAACTGTTAGTTGGTTTGTTTCCTAAAAAGTACCAAAAAAATACATTCTAAACTTATTTTAAAATTTCCGAACCGAGTATGTTATTTTATGAAGACATAGCTAGGTGTAAAAAAGTGGCTTAACTGAAAAACGTTAAACAATATAGGATGGGAGAAAACTGCCAAACAGTGGTGCCTACGATGCAAGATCATAACGTAGACTACCCAAAGTTCTGGTGATAGGTAGTATAACAGTAGAAGAAATTGCACAATATCTAAAACAGTATACACAATAGGCACAATACCTAGGGACTGGTGAAATAAAGAAAAAATAAATAATTATTGTGGTCAACTGCGCAGATGGCGGAGTGGTTTAGATACCGGCCTCCCGCCCGAGTGTCGTGGGTTCGATTCCCACACAGGACAAGTCTTTGTGTGATCTACAAATGATTGTTCTGGATCTGAGCGTACTTTGTGTCCGTGAAATTGTATGTTTGTAAAGAATTTTCTGACAAAAACCTTAACATAAAGTACGCCCAGACTAAGAGTAACCATCTATGGATCACATAAAAATTGTCCCCAGCAATCAGTAGAAAATACTGATTTGAACGAGATTAATGATGATTTGACTCATCAACATTTCAAGTAACACAGGAGGGAAAGATCCTGCACTAAAAAGAATATGAAATTCCTTAAAATATTTGGATATATTCAACCTGATTTAGTTGTAAATACCTAGGATATTAGCATCAATCCATCCATCCATCCATCAGCCTTTTAACGTCAACTGCTGGACATAGGCCTCCCCAAGAATGGGGGATAGTGCCGTAATCGCCACATTTGGCAGGCGGGTTGGCGATCGCAGTGGATGTTGTTAATACTCGAAGGAGTGCTGCTGCCCGCTCCCCCGGCATTCCCTCAGTCGGCTCTTACGACTCCCATGGGTGGAGAGGGGTGGGACAATTCTAAAGCCGGCCCCACACGGCGGATTATATTATTATTATTATTTGGCATCAATAAATGAAAATAAATAAAAATAAAGTGTACAACACCTTAGGTCCCAAGTGTCTTCGCCAGTTTAAGCTGTAAGGTTCCAAAATCTTTTTGGGCCGCTTACTCGAGCTATCTGCTCGTTTAAAGGTACGTGTTTTATTTTTCTATAGTGAAATGTACACAAATATTAGTATGGACAAAAAAACGTCGTGCGTGGTTGATACTAATTTGTAATATCCTTAACATCTTGTATGTAAAAAGATTAAGATTCTTTAACATTTTTACTAAGGACCTCTTCTACGGCAAATAGGCAGACATAAAAATATTAGTCATTTTATTTAATAAATAAACCATAATATTTAATCCAGCAATATTTAATTATCCTATCTTCTTATTTTTAGTCATGAAAATTAGTAACGTAGTTATTATAACAAACAAAAGAACTAAGAGTATTTTGATCTATATTTTAGCACTTGACATGCTCAGCTACTCTTAAAGTACAAATTATAATTTGTGAATAAGGAAAAAGAGTATTTTAGTACAAGCGGGAATCGAACCTGCGTCCCTTCCTTTCCGGGGAAGTACTCTTATCCATTGAGCTTTCGTACCATTTCTAGAAATACCGAATTTCCTCATCACATTTGTCTTAACGACCAACGCCCTCTATAGCTAGCATGTCAAGTGCTAAAATATAGATCAAAATGTTTGAAAAATCACGCCATCAAATAGTATGAATTTTAATTGCAAAATTAAACTTACTACATTGGATGAATGCATGTAAATGCATTGCCGATAGAGGGCGTTGGTCGTTAAGACAAATGTGATGAGGTATTTCGGTATTTCTAGAAAGGGTACGATAGCTCAATGGATTAGAGCACTTCCCAGGAAAGGAAGGGACGCAGGTTCGATTCCCACTCGTACTAAAATACTCTTTTTCCTTATTCACAAATTATAATTTGAACTAAGAGTACCCATATCTTAAAAAAATTGTCATCAAAATTTTACCTCTGCACTGCCGCTTTCTGTATCAAAAGACGTGATGTTGGAAGCCTTGTAGTAGCGATGCCGCTGCACATGGTTAGGTTTTCTTTCATTCTAAAAATAATAATGTACAATAATATAAATGTATACGCGATTACTGTGGAGGTATTGCGGGTGGCGAACGTTCCCCGGTCCATCCACACACGGCCTTAGCTAGGGCGACATCAGGCGCATTCGTGCCTGAGTCCGCTCCTATTGCCATGAGCATGTACTTCGCCATGTCCTCGTCGCCGCTGCAATGGTGACAACACGAAGTCACTTCTTTTGCGACTATGTGCAGGTATCTACCAAAGCAACCGTACCCAGGCAGCACCTGCACTAGTCGGAAAGTAAGGACTCCATGCCGTCGGTCTTTCCACTCCTCAAGCACCGGCTGGAACGCCCCTATATTCCATAGACAGACCCCGAGCGTCTTCAGCCTGCTCTCCAACGGCCCATGCCAGCTCAGCGGGCGTCGCTGTCACCTGAACATCTCGCTAGGCAGGGGACAATCACCCCGTCCTACGCTTGTTATAACCGCTGATATACCTCGGCGAACATCTCTGCCTCCAAGTTCCCCGTGGGAATGGTTCTAGCCAACGCGTAGGCAGCTTCGGTCGTCACTATGTGGTATTCATTGCGAGTAATGAAAAAAGAAATGTAATTTCATCATGTATAGTGGCAAAATCATAGATAAAAATCTTGTTACGATGTTACTCATGCATAATTTGTAACATCGAAGTAAAAACTTATTATAATTTACACAAATCATAAATTTCTCGAGAAGCACAGATTAAATAAGCGGGCATTCGCTAAAGGAAAGTACCATACCGGATTTTAAATAACATTATAATAAAATATATTCGACAGGTCTGTCAAGACAGACAGGTCTTTCTGGCTGTCTTTTTATGTATCTTTCTGTCCATCTGTTGTTCCAGCTAATCTCCGGAACGGTTGGACCGATTTGGATGGGACTTTCACTCAATTCTAGCGCAGATAGCTATGGTACTAGAAAATTATAGCTAAGTTACTTTTATTTTTAAAAATAATTAGGATTCTACACAAAAGCTGCTACCCGCGAAAAGTGTGAGAAAACCACTTTTTTTCGCGGGTAGCAGCTAGTTTTTACTAAATATAAATTAAGGATGACTTACTTGGTTTTTATTCTCATTTGAATCTAGCATGTACCAGCTTAAAATTTTAGTGGTTTGTTCATTATCTTGTCCAACACGAGCTATATGGTGTTTAGCCTGTCGTTCATATTTCTCTGGCTTGATCTCCTGGCCTCTCTCTCTTATGAGTATAGGACTCGTAGTCTCTTTTATACGAAGTCCAATAATAGTAGCATGGTCGTAATTATGTCCAAGATCATGCTCGTGTTTATAGTTATGATCGTGCCATTCAGTGTGATCATGAGGCTCGTAGTGATGATGAGGCTTTGAAATATAGGTTATGATTATGAAAAATTCTTACTAATATAATATAGGTAAACACGAAAGAGAGTTTGTTTATTTGTTTTTTTATTATGCTTTCGCCGTGTGGGGCCGGCTTTAGAATTGTCCCACCCCTCTCCACCCATGGGAGTCGTAAGAGCCGACTGAGGGAATATCAGGGGAGTGGGCAGCAGCACTCCCTCGAGTATTAACAACAGCTACTGTGATCGCCAACCCGCCTGCCAAGCGTGGCGATTATAGCACTACAACTAGTCGATTATAGCGACACATAATCTTCGCGGAAAAATGAATGGTTCCCTGCTGAACTTAACTACTCATATTTTAGTGTAGAGATTAAGAGACAATTACATTTAATTGTCTAACACATTTGTTATAGAGTGGTTTATTAATATTCTCATGTCCTAGCGGACGGAGTCACGCGCAGGATCTATTACTACCTTTACCTATATACATATAAACAATTCATGTCACGTTGTTTGGCCGCGATAAACTCATAAACTAATCAACATTAAAATAATGAAATGTATATTTTCTTTTCTTTTTTTATAGCTAAATTAATAAACGATTTATAATAATGTACCATAGCAACACGTGGTCTGCTAATATAGGGTTTCTCATCAAGAACTTTGTTTTTTAAATCAAAATAAAACAATAAATTTAGATGATAATGATTCAAAATTTTATTGTATTACAATAAGTAGAGTTTGAGAATTATGAATGACAAATAATATCTGATAAATGTCCACCACGACTACGGTTACAGCCACTGAAACAATGAATCTATTACAAACTCAATTTGCCGATCGCATAATTTCACGAAATTCAACTATTACCTAAGTGGCTCGAACATGGGATTTAACACTGCTAGATTATTTTTTGTGAGGTTATGTTAAAAGCAAAGTCTATGCGAGCCAATCGAATCGATTGCAGCCTTATAACTCAAAATTCGTGAAGTGATTAACGAAATAAACCCAACATTTTGCCAAAAAGTGATTAAAAACTGATGAGCGAATCGACATTTGTAACCGTAGTCGTGGTGGACATTTATCAGATATTATTTGTCATTCATAATTGCCAAACCTTACTTATTGTAATACAAAAACTAATAATAATTATTTTATTTTACATTTATTTCAGATATAAAATCCATATATAAGGTTAGTAAAGTCGCAATTATCCATCCATCCATCCATCAGCCTTTGATCGTCCACTGCTGGACATAGACCTCCCCAAGGGAACGCCACAGCGAACGGTCCTGTGCCACCTGCATCCAACGAATGCCTGCGACTTTGACCAGGTCATCGGTCCACCTGGTGGGAGGCCGTCCTACACTGCGCCGTCCAATACGCGGTCGCCACTCGAGAACCTTTCTTCCCCAACGGTTGTCGGTTCGTCGAGCGATGTGGCCTGCCCATTGCCACTTCAGCATGCTGACCCGGTGGGCTATGTCGGTTACTCCCGTTCTCCTACGGATTTCCGTATTACGGATCTTATCACGTAGAGAGATCCCAAGCATAGCCCGCTCCATGGCAGGCTGAGCGACTTTGAGCCTTGATATAAGGCCAACATTTAGAGACCACGCCTCTGTTCCGTAAGTCATCACCGGTAACACACACTGGTCGTAGACCTTCGTCTTCAGACACTGTGGAATATTGGATAAGAAGATCTTCCTCAGCTTCCCGAACGCTGCCCAGCCGAGCTGGATTCGTCGATTGACCTCTTTCTCGAAGTTGTGCCTACCTAACTGGACTGTTTGTCCCAGGTATACATAGTAATCGACAACCTCGAGATCCGCGTTCCCGACTAGGACCGGTGCTGAAATGACATGGTTATTGTGCATGACTTTCGTCTTGTCCATGTTCATCTTTAGACCCACTAGTCGGGAGACACTGTTGAGGTCATTGAGCATGGTACCAAGGTCCTCCAGCGATACTGCCATGACCACGATATCATCTGCAAATCGAAGGTGAGTGATGTATTCGCCATTTATGTTGATGCCGAATGCAGTCCAGTCGAAGAGCTTGAAAACATCTTCCAATGCAGTGGTGAAGAGTTTCGGGGACATGACGTCTCCCTGTCTTACGCCTTTCTGCAGTTGGATAGGTTTTGTGCTCTTGTCCTGAACTCGGACAGACATAGTGGCGTTTCTATACAAACACTTCAACACTTCAATGTACCGATAGTCAATTTGGCACCGCTGAAAAGGACTGCAGCGCCGCCCAAGTTTCGATCGAATCAAAGGCTTTCTCATAGTCCACAGACGCTAGACACAGAGGCCGATTATACTCCTCGGTCTTCTGTATCATCTGGCGCAGCGTATGTATGTGGTCTATGGTACTATAGCCTTTTCGGAAACCGACTTGTTCGGGAGGCTGGAAGTCGTCGAGCCTGCGCGTGAGTCGATTTATAATGACTCTCGAAAACAACTTACAGACGTGGCTCAAGAGCGAGGTGGGTCTATAATTCTTCAAGAGGGTTCTGTCGCCTTTCTTGAAGAACAGCACCACCACACTCCTGGTCCACGATTCTGGAACGTCGCCCCCGAGAACGACAGAATTGAATAGCCTCTGGAGGGCTTTGAGGACCGGCTTTCCGCCTGCCCTCAGAAGCTCTATAGTAATTCCGTCTTCTCCCGGTGCCTTTCCGTTCTTTAGTTGTTTGAGAGCCATTCTGATCTCGTACAGGCTGACGTCCAGGATATCTTCGGTAAAATGCTGAGTTAACTTGGATCTGGGTTATTGGACCAAGCTGAAAACAGGGTTCTGGGATCTGTATAACTGTCCATAGAACTCATGGACCTCTCTTAATATCTCATCTTTGGATGAAACAACAGTGCCATCATTGGTCTTCAGCTTGGTCAGCAGGCTTTTCCCAACAGACAGATCTGTCGCGAACACTTTGCAACCTCGGTTCCGCTCTATCGCCTCTTTAATACTCAGGGTATTAAATCGGCGAATGCCTTGTCGCATAGACTTGGAGATCTGCCTGTTTAGTCGCCTCTGATTGGACCAATCACCCGAAGACTGCACCGTCTTTTCTGTCCGTCTTGCCAGGAGCTTAAGAGTTTGGTCCGAAAATTTGAGTCCTATTGACACGACTGGTCTTAAAGAAGGACGACCCGACCGCGTGGACAGTTTCCACGAACCTGTTGTTAATATCGCTCGCTGATTCGCACTCGTATAGGCATTGAAAGCGATTTTGTAGTTCGAGCTGAAAGTTTTCGGGGTTCTGGTATTGAGCAGGTGTTGGTCGGAGCGTAGACTTCATCAAGCGTGACCTTTCGACTTTCATGTTTAGATTCAATATGCCTCTAACTAAGCGGTGATCACTCCCAGTTTTAATCCTGCTGATCACTGAGACATCATTGAATATGTGCCGTTTGTCCGTTAAGATGAAGTCAATCTCATTTTTCACAGAACCATCAGGGCTAATTCACGTCCATTTCCGCTGTGGCTGCTTCCTGAAGAAGGAATTCATCATGAAGAGGCCTTCCTTCTCCAGAAAATCAGACAGCATCTGACCCCTGTGGTTCCTCTGCCCAAATCCATATTGCCCCACCCTCAGCTCATCGTCTCTCCTTATGCCTAGTTTTGCGTTGAAGTCTCTCATAACCACCTTGAAGTGACATTTAGATGCGTGAATAGCTTCCAAGATGTCCTCGTAGAGGGCCTCCACTTCGTCGTCGGAATGCGTCGAGGTAGGTGCGTAAACCTGTATGACCTTCAGCGAATACCGTTTGGTTATTCTGAGTATAAGGTACGCTACCCTACTCGACACACTCTCAATCCTCTCCACGTTACCTATGAGAGACTTGCGAACGATAAACTCGACACCACCCTGGGACTGGTGGTCGCCCTCCTGGTGGAACAGCAAATTTCCGGACTGGAGGATTATCGTGCCCACCCTGTCTTCGCACTTCTGATAATCCTACAATGTCCCATCGGATCTTGCTCAATTCCTCTTCCAGCGCGGTGATCTTCTCGTCAGTCCTCAGTGACCTGACGTTGTGTGTTACCAGGGTCAGAAGTCGTTTGTGGTAGCCGGATCGCGACCGGGGATTCTTAGCACCCCCTGCTCCGCCGTTACCGGGCCCGCTACCGTTAGGCCACGGGATAGCGGAGCTGCCGTGACTGGGGGCCGATGTTTATCTCTGTGCACTCATTTTACCATAATCGCCACGCTTGGCAGGCGGGTTCGCGATCGCAGTGGAAGTTTTTAGTACACAGGGAACCGCTGCTGCCCGGTCCCCCGGCAATCTCTAAGTCGGCTTTTACGACTCCCATAGGAAGAGACGTGGTGGAGCTATTCTTGATGCCGGCCCTACACGGCCAATGTCGCAATTAATAGCAATAAATTAAAATTATACTAGGAATACTACATAAGACAATAATAAAATTAGCAACAGAATAGACATAGATACAAGTAAATATAGAATTGATTCAATAACATTAATTATAGGTACAATATTTAAAAATTAAATCTGTCAATAAAAATAAAATCATTATATAAATCACCAATTACTAATAGAAAATGCATTAATTAAAATTTCAGCTTTGTCCTGTAATAATTCTAATCCATTTGTGTTGGATCGGACAGTCTGAGCGGGAGGCAATTATCCTTTTTTTTTTTGTTATTTCGGGAAAAAATGTTCCTAACCGCACACCCTATCGTTCGGGGCAACGACCAGGGTAGTGTGGGGCCTGCACCCACTAAAGAAACCCGCCGTGTGCCGTCTCTCCGCCTTTATTGGCGGGCCACTGGAACCATGTTACATTCCTTCGGTGGTGGGAGGCAATCATCCTAAGGATGCTGTTGCTGCTGTCTCTTACACGTCTTAATAAAGACGCTACTTTTTTTCTAATTACAGCTTGATAGCCATCTGTAGGAGCTTCAGCAAACATTAGTGATAGGCTGCAGTAGGGAGGCAGCCGCATCAACATCCTAAAGATGTTGTTATATTGGGCATGCAAGGCACTGGCGGCTCGATGGGTATGACTTACCCATAGGCTGCTCGAGTAAAACGATTGGCAGTATGCCTTTAAACAAGGTGATTTTCACTTCTCTAGAGCAGCGAGCGAATCTACGGGATATAATCATTATCATCTAAATTTATTGTTTTATTTTGATTTAAAAACAAAGTTCTTGTTGAAAAACCCTATTATATAAAATATTTTTTTTATTATTTAACTTACGTTTCACACTGAGGTTGGCCGTGTGAACTAATAATATTATGAAAAATATTATGCCATTGTCTAGACTGTTATGAGCACTTTCATACACGACATCAGGATCATCAGGGAGGATAAACACTATCTTTCTAAAATGTACTTTTAGTTATACAATATCGTTTTATCACTTTAGGACACAAGAATCAGACTTATCAATCAATCATGGGAGTCATTCTTCATAGGCAAATTAATATACCGCCAAAAAAATCGGATCTTAATGTAATTGGGAATATTAAGGCCTAAGAAGGCCTGCAAACGTGACCTAGCGATATTTAATGCTATGATCACATTTTTTGACTCTATTAATGCATTGAACACTATCCGACGAATACGAATTTTAATGTTTTGATGTCAATTACAATTGTAACTATCTTCCTCGTCAAGTTTGTATATCTGTATTGTTACGAAAATTAATTACACTTGCACCCTGAATTTGGCGCAATAAATCGTCACCTACAGTAAACTATAATAAACTCATGTCAATTGAATTAAATTTGCAAAAAAATTTTTACGTATTTACATCCAGCTCTGCTGACTCGTCTGATACGTCAGTTTTTTCCAACTCATCATCCACGATAACTTGCTGAAACAATTTGAATTAAATAAAGATTTGCAATTTAATCCTCTATATAGATAGATGTAAATATACGTAGGTTCCTACCACTTACATCTATCTATATACGTTATAATATAGGTACCTACTAATAAAGCTGTAATAAAGTTGTGTCTGTACATTTAAGATATTTGAGAAAAAATGACTGTATTAAGCTATTTATAGGCGTGTCTAAACACAAAACAATTTTTTTAGAAGTTTTGTCTGTTTGTCTGTTTATTCGTTCGCGCATCACGCTAAAACTACTGAACGGATTTTGATGCAACTTTAGTTGGTAGCTCTTGATTAGACTTAAAAACTGGTGTACATTTTATCCCACTACAATATAAAAATAAATTTAGGTAGGTACTTTAAATAATAACAATAATGGCTAATTTACGTTTTTGCTCTCAATGAGTAAGTAATATCTTCTGTTGTGTACTTTCACAATTTCAAAGTATATTATTGAATCAATGAAATGTAGGATAGGGACTTCGAAGATATACAAGGAAAAACGATAGTCACCTTGAAATTGTACTAAACGTAACACAAAAGTACCATTATCCATTATTAAAAAATCGCCTGCTTACTCACATCGGGAGCCAACATCCGACCCCAACTCAAAATTGTGACGTTCGGTTCTATGGATGAATAAGCCCTTTCAGTAGCCAGGGGTATCACAGCTCCAATTTTATCTGCAGTCATACTCGCAAATGTGTGGACCAAAGCAAGATCACAACTCCATGGTTTTATGTGTGGATGAGTTAAAACTCTCTCTATGGGCAAATATTGTTCATAGCCGGCATCAAATTTTTTCTTTGTACCAATCACTACGAAAGAAGTTGTTAGTTCTGGCTCTGCGAATTCTTGTGGGATGCTTTTAGGCCCAAAACTATATAAAATAATAAATATAATTACTTAATTTAGTTTATATATTGAACTTCTAATAAACAATAGAAGGATTTTTAAGATTATTGTATGTTTCATCGAGACTTTATGATTTAGGACCACAATTGAACCGGGTAGGTGGCGCTGCAATGAGTGATTGTAAATTTTTTTTTTAATCTTTCATAAACATTTAAATTGTTTTTTCTTTATTCTTTAACGATTTTTAGAATGTATTACCAGTAAAGTTTAATACACATACATTCAAATATCGAAGCAAGCAAACGTATAGACAGGACAACGTCTGCGTAGTTCACTAGTTCAAAACATGATTTTCATTTCACTCTAGAATCTGACTCTACTACTAGGCTGCAGCCTTGCGCATTGGTAAAATCTAGACACAAAAGAAAGTTTTAATTCTACAGAGTCTTAAAATTAGGTTACAGTGACATTTTAATCGCTTAAATACTTCGGACGAATATAAAACCTATAACATATATAAATAGTAACCTTTAGCAATTACTTTAGCAGAAAGAAAATAAGAAGAGTTTTTAATAACACGTGTTAAATACTTACAAGCAATGTCCAGCAGTGAGTACCACGTGGTGATGTATTATAGCTCCTGTACATGTCCTCTTCTTGCCGTTTGTAAAAATGATACTACAAAAAAAATAAGTAAAATACGATGGTGTACAACTAAAGCATTACTAGACAGGCAATATTAGGTAAACATATATATTTAATATACGATTATGTACTTTGCATCAAAACATGGAAATATAATGTTATATTGTGAATTTTAAAAGAGTTCGATAATAATTATTATCATTTCGCATAAATATTACACGTATAATATGCATTTGAACGTACTCAATTAAAGCTACCTTCCGGTGGAAGTCTACATTATTCTCTTCGGTTGCGTACGATCCGCCTCTGAATTGAAGCACATTATCTACAATACAATTTTATTATAATAAATTGATTTACTTATTGGTAGGTTATATAATATTTGAAGCCAACGCCACCGCAGCATAAGGATCTTTAGGTGGATTACATGAGTGTCATATAACCTGCTTAATAGACCACTGACCTTAGAAAGGTCGGATACTAAAACCTCCTTAGCCTTTCTCTAAATACCTTTGCATCTCCTATTTTTGCTTTTTTAATGCGCCAGCCATCATAGTTATATGCCCAAATGACGACCTTTAAGTCTTGGTGCTAGAGATATTTATACTATCAACGGTTTTCATAAGAGTAAGCATATTAACTGAATTTTTTAATATAGATTTAAATCAACCAGCCAATACTAGCCTACTGTTGGCTATAGGTCTCATCTAATTCACGCCACAATGTGAGTCTCCACGTTCCAATTCCAGTATATTTCTATCACCTCTCACATTTATGTTATCAAGCCATCTAGTGCCGTTATCGCATCTACGTTTGCCGTTGCAGTATCGAAAACGGCGATTGTTTATCCTTCAGCAGATATGGCTAGCCCATTTAATTATGTGTTTCTGCAGGATATGTTACTATTAGTCTAGTCAACAAGCACTTGTTAGGAGCAAAGCACCTTTTAGGTCAAAATTTTATTTCGCCGGCTCCTAAAAATATGGTTGAGGTGTTATTTAATTCGGAATCGCATGTTGAAAGTTTTTGAAAAAATTCAAGATGCGCTCGCACAAAATTACAAAAGTTATAAATAATTAACTAAAAAAGAGGAGGTTTGGCTTTTTGCTGATATCTCATAAACTATTTCGGAACTGGCGAAAAAATGTTGACTTAAAAGGCACTTGTTGACTAGACTATATTTCCAGTTTTTTGCCTGTACACTCTTTATGCAGTCTATTTTTCAGGAACTCGATATATAACTTGCTCTGTAGCCCTCAATTGCCTTTCAATTTCGGGACTAGTGTGCCAAAAGAGGCACAGCTTAAGTTAAAAACCTTGGTTTTCAAGTATCATTGAATTGGTAGAAATTTATAAAAATATATTGATACTACCCTCAGGCTTAGCCCACGTGATAAAAACATATTGTAAACACACAAAACAACACAAAACCAACACTTTCAATACAAGCAACATGATATTACTTTCGCTCTTTTCACACAATATTGTTGGACTGTAATTGTTTACTTTTTAATTAATTCGATAAGCCAAAACTGCACGCTTTGCTGCATTGAAATTGAAAATCCTAATGGTAAAAATAGCAAATATAATAATTTTTAGTTCAATAGTAAAAAATATGTCAATAGAATTATTTCTTCTATGACAATAGGTGTTATCATGTACTCTCATTATGTGCTTGAACCTACATGTTCTGTTCACTCCATACGTTTATGAAAAGTGGGGTACTTTGTAACATTCACCTTAATATAATCAGGTGACTCATTGGACTCGGTGGAAATCCATTGATATTGTGAAATTGATATCTAAGAGAACCTTCAAGAAATTTTACCTAACGCACAACCCAAGATTGCCAAACTGAATTCATATTTATCTCATAATAATTTCAAGTGTAGACCAACAAATAGCATAATAATGACTATTCATTATCCATAATCATAATATTTTGCCGTGTGGGGCCGGCTTTAGAATTGTCCCACCCCTCTCCACCCATGGGAGTCGTAAGAGCCGACTAAGGGCATACCGGGGAAATGGGCAGCAGCACTCCTTCGAGTATTAACAACATCCACTGCGATCGCCGTCTGCCAAGCGTGGCGATTACGTCACTATCCCCCATTCTTGGGGAGGCCTATGTCCAGCAGTGGACGTTAAAGGGCTGATGGATGGATGGAATCATAATATTATAAGCTAGATTCTTCGCGTAACCCCGTAAAATACATACAAAATTTTCTTGATCTATCTATACTATCTATCTATACTATTATAAAGCTGTAACAGAGCTGTGTCTGCACATTTAGTATATTTGAAAAAAAAAGACTATATTAGGCTATATAGGCATTTCTAAACACAAAACTATCTTTTGTTTGTTTGTCTATTTATCTGTTTGTTTGTTCGCGTATCACGCAAAAACTAATGAACGGATATTGAGGCAACTTTTTTTTATTTTGTAGCTCTCGATTAGGCTTAAAAACTGGTATACATTTTGTCCCGCTACTATATCGGGAACCTGACATATAGCCTAAGAACTAGCTTTTGGCTGCGGTGAAGCCGCGGGTAAAGGCTAGTGTAGTATAAAAATGAAACCACTAGGGTATGAATCGTGAGTGCGTCTTATATGTTGTTTCAATACGTAAAGTTTAAACGTATTGTGGGTCTTGAACGTGTATAATATTAACATTGGATCTTGAACTTTAGTCGTTATGATAATGTTAGATGTTACCAGTAGTTTAGTATTGGTGTAATTAGATTTATTAATCTTATACAGTTGATAGTCTAATCAATGTTGGTACTGCTAGCGATATGTCATTAAGTATGACTAAATAATATTATATCTATGCAAATATAACAGTTCTAAATCTTCTTTGTAGGTAGGGGGAGGGGAGTATTAAATAGTAAATTTAAAATGTGAAATCAAAAATAACAGTAATGAGAAGCAGAATTTTAACCTGCTCGAAAACCGCACCAGATGCTTTGCTAATTCAGTCATCGTGACAATTACTTGGGATTGCGAATTTGGATACTACATTCCTTTTTAAATCTTGGGTGACGCCTGCGCCATCTGTCGGATGTATTTACATACATTATTCCGACCAAAGCTTAATAGTGATACTATTAAGATTAATACCAAATATTGACGCAGCCCTATAACTATTTTGTTTCCTTTTTAATAAAGGTCGAATCTATTAAATAGACTTACTTGCTTACTTTTTATCACACCGTCTCCCTTGCAGGGTAGGCAGAGGGAGTAGAGTGCCAAGAGGCTATATTCTTGCATACATCTCTCGCTTCCTCAACATTCATAATTCTCTTCATACACGGAGATTCATTTTCGGAGACTCCTGACCACCTACCTTCACTACATGACCCACTTGGTCTAGGTAGGTTAGCCTCGGTTTCTCCCTGTACCTACATCATTTCACTTTCGCATTGTATATATTCTTAATCAATTAAATAGAATAACCAAAAAACGTTTTTTCTTTCTCTGTATGCAGAAAACGGGGAGTTTAACTAAAATAATTTGTACAATATTTACTGCACCCGAGTCTGTCAGACTAAATTTATTGTAGACGATACCATTGTTGAATATTAAATAGCCTATCTCTGAGTATTTACTAGTAGTTTTAACGGCGTATCTTTTGAATGTATTTCGTTCACACTATGACTTTAAACTCCATACAAAATAAGTACACAATAATGTATAATGGCGGGAAGAACGTAAGCTTTTAAGGAGCAGAGATATGTCACCATGTAACTTAGGCTCCACGAAATAATGAGCGAGTCGCGTTTACCGGTGTGGTGACGGACTAAGAATACCAGTATCACCAGCCCATTCTTTCCTACGGGTGTCATACAAGGCGACTAAGGGAAACAAGCAATTATCACCCATTGGAATTCTGGTGGTAGGGCTGGGTACCAAGTGGGAGTACACACTTGCTATCAGGCCCAAGCGGGTTGGTACCACCATCTCCCGTGTGACCGGCCCTGTAGTACATCGGTGTGTTTTGGCTGTAGCTGGCAATAGCCGTTAATTCGTTCCTTTCATATATACCTATGAAAATATATAAAATAATATTCACGGACATTTCACACAACGTCCTCTGGTCCCAAACTAAGCTTGTGCTATGGGTACAGGATTACGGATATAATACATATATTACTTATTTTTTTGTAAATACGTACTTAAAATAGAAAACACCCAGACTCAGTACAAATATCCGTGTTCATCACACAAATAATTGTCCTAAGTGGAAATCGAACCCACGACCTCGTGCACGGAAGTCGGTTACACTACCGACTACGCCACGAGGCCCGTCATATGTATGTGAAATGAACTGGTGAGCAGTGGCTTGACAATACTCCCGATATAGTTGATCCCATGAGCGACGGTTACCATTTTCCATCAGGTGGGCCGTGGCTCGTGTGCCACCATATGCCATACAAACAAAAATATAGTTTAAAAAACTAAAATAACACGCTAAATAGCTAGTTGAACTAAAAAGTAGTAAAAAATATTACAATAAATAATGATTGTACTACTACTTTTTAGTTCAACTAGCTATTTAAAGCGTGTTATTTTAGTTTTTTAAACTATAATTTATTTTTTTCTTTTTAATCTCATAATAGTATCAAAATTACTGTTATTTAAAAGAAATAAAACCTACTTATGCCGTGATAATTTGCCTTCAAACTTCATCGGACGGACATAGCTAAACTATAAGGGTTCTTTATTGGCTACAGAATAGACTTGGGTAACTCAGCAAAAATCCTGGCGTTAACTCAGTAACTAAGGCGCAGTTAACTGCGCCGGCTCATTGCGTTAACTCAAAATTGCGCCATGGCGCAACAAAATGGAACATTTTTTCCCGAAAAAAAAAAGTATAACTTCATTTACATTTCATGGAGTTGCAGTTTATAACAATAATATTTGAATTTCCCGGTCCTGGGCTATGCGCCAACTCATTTTTACACGCTTTTTATTATCTTCACCTGTGTTTGTATATTTGTATGCTTGAATGTTTGTATGTTTGTATATTTGTATGTTTGTAACCGACTCTTTGGGCGCGATTTTAACCCACTTTAAATTTCAGATTTCGTTCAAACTTTCTAAATTTATCGAGGACCGATGACAATACACTAATTTGATAAAATTACTCAGTATTTATTGGTTTTTAGGGTTCCGTAGTAGAGATCTGTAATACTGCGCTGCGCCGCGCAGTTGCGCTAACTCAGTTCACTGCGCTGGGTGTTTTAACTCACTTGTTAATAAATTATAGTTTAAAAAACTAAAATAACACACTTTAAATAGCTAGTTGAACTAAAAAGTAGTAAATAATGTTACAATAAATAATGATTGTAAAAAAACGTATTATTTAGTTTTTTAAACTATAATTTATTTTCTTCTTTTTAGGCTCTCTCAAAATAAAATAGTATCAAAACTTCAAAAGTACGAAGCAAAGAACCCTAAAAACCGATAAATACCGAATAATTTTATCAAATTAGTGTATTGTCATCGGTCCTCGATAAATCTACAAAGTTTGAACGAAATCTGGCCGTTTAAAGTGGTTCAAAATCGCGCCCAAAGAAGTCGGTTACAAACATACAGCTGAAGCTAATAAAAAGAGTGTTAAAATAAAAAAATCTACTCATCATCTTTGATACTTGCTGCATACTTATGTCACTATAATTTAAATATAAATATACACCGCAAACGTATTTTTTATCCCTTTCATCCATCCATCAGCCTTTCAACATCCACTGCTGGACATAGGCCTCCCCAGGAAACGGGGGATAATGCCGTAATCGCCACGCTTGGCAGGCATCCCTTTACTTATCCCTTTACTGCCCCACTATTGGGCACGGGTCTTCTTTTTCTTTATTGTCCCAAACCCTCTCAGGGTAATAGGGATCTAGTACAAAGTCCACTACGCTGGCCCAGTGCTAGTTAATAAACTCTACAAGCTATCAATCAAATCTCTCAGACATGCCGGGATTCCTCGCGATAGTTTCCGTCACCGAGCAGTGTTAAGGACCTTAGACTGGAGATGGAAACCGATACTACTATCGTTGCAGTCCTTACAGTAAGCTACCACTACTTAATTTTAATTTAATTAGGATAGGTTTCATGAAAAAATACATAAGCGATAGAACCGTTTTAAAATCGGTTCGACGATTCAGAAGTAAGTGGATATACAAACAGACGGGGACAGTAACTATATATTACAATATTGCTATAGACATTTTAATATTTATATACGGGACCCCTACTTTTTTACAAGTTCCGTTGAAGTTTTATTTAACTGGACTTTAAGTCAAGGTAATGATAGTGATAAGGAAGTTTTATGTAGCTATAAGAGAGAATACATTTCTATGAATACTATGATGATCATGATTTCGGGGTTTGCGCATAACGTCATTCATTTTATACTGATATTGACTGAAAAAACTTGCAAACCTGAAAATAAAACTATTTTTTTTTTTATTTTTTTTTTTTATTTTAGGTGGGCAAAAATGTCCTGCCGCACACCCCGCTGCCCGGGGAGACAACGGGGTGAATGGGGCTCTCACCCACTAAAAACCCACCGTGCGCCTCCACCCGCCCTTGCTACGGCGGATCACGGGTACCGCGTAGTTACGACCGCGATCCGCAGGCGGCAGCCCTTACGGGCACCCTCTCTTGAGCGACGCCTCGCGCACTTGGGCGTCGCACCTTCGCGGTAGGCTTCCGCGGACGGCAGGGTACTCCCCGACCCCACCGTCCGCAGCCTCGGCTAGGGCGGCATCAGGCGCAGATAAGCGCGCGCACGCCGCCCCTCGCGCCGGCGGCGAATCGGGTCCGCAAAGAAGGATTCCTCACGGGCCCCGCTACCTCCTTCCGCGAGATGACAGCCTCGCAGAAGGCGGCGACCGCGGTCCAGGCCCTGTCACTGCCAACCATCGCTCGCGCAACGGCCGGCAGCGACAGGTCCACGCCTATGACTGCAACGAGTTCCCGGCGCCGCACATCCCATGCCGGGCACGACTCGAGCGTGTGCTGCGCCGAGTCCTCGTCGCAGTCGCAGTGGTGACAGCCTGGGGTGGTCTCCCTCCTTGCGATCGTGTGCAGGTATTTGCCGAAGCAACCATGCCCCGACAAAACCTGCACCAACCGGAAGGTGAGGACCCCGTGCTGCCGCCCTGCCCATTCTTCCAAGATCGGCCGGAGCGCCCCCACGGTCTAGAGACCGGCTCGGGGCGTCTCCAGCCGAGACTTCCACTTTAGGACGGTGGCGCGGCGGGCATCTTCCCGCCACGATGACATTGCGCTCGGCGAGGGGCGGCTGCCCCCCGCCCGCGCCGTCGACGCCCGCCGATAGACGTCGGCGAGCACCTCCGCCTCCAGATCCCACGGGGGGGTTCCGGCCAACGCGCAGGCAGCATCGGTCGAGACCGTGCGGTACCCGCGTATTGCCCTGACCGCTACGACCCTCTGTGGACGCCACAGAAGGGCCCTATTGCGAGGGGTTAACCAAACCGAACCGCCAAGCAATAAGTACTTCGAAACTTTTAAACTATTGGTACATTGATTGCTACTTTTCCACACTGTAATACGACAAATAAGAGTTGAGATAATTAAGCTATACACCGTCCCGTTTGTAGAACAACTTCTTTTTTCTGGGTAATTACATACACTTCGCTTTTCGCGCATAGCTAATCTAATTGCTATAAGGCTTGTACAGAAAACTGCGAATCGGTGGTTATGATTATGAACGACCGTGTGAGTAACATCGCAAGAATGCGCGGTGCGAATCAATGCGCAAGTTCTTGCGATGCGTCGAAGGAGCTCGTAGATTTTTACGATGCGACGTCGCATAGCAGTTTTGTCTACGAGCCCATACGTCGGATTGTGTGGAAAAACGACTGTTGATTATCTAGAAAAAAATCGTGGAATATATTATTCCTGGTATAAATAAAAAAATAATGAAATACTCTTGTATAAATTCGAGTTTGGTCGAATTCGCTCTCATTCGATCAATTGACAACTGTGTTGTAATTTGCACTCTGTTATTAATTTAACCTGCTGTAATTATATTGGTAAGCACAACTCACTCCACAAATAATAGATAGTAATTTAAGACTTGTGATTACAGTGCAAGAACAGTAATGTTCTGTGCACTGTAATCACCTACAATCCCGTTTGCTTACCACGGTATTCGCAAATGTATTTACTTACTCGAATAAATGCTATGTAGTTTTATTATGTAATAAAACTATTTTTAATGATATCTATCACATTTGAATATTTTTTTACTATTCGAAATAAAGTTTTTGATGTCTACTTGTCGATAAATTAATGCATAGCTTTATCTACCCAAAATTATAATAATTACGCAAATATTTAGCCTTTATATTTTAAAATGATAAAAGCTTCTTTTTGTTCGAGAAAAACGGACGTTTACTGCGTTGTAGCACTTGTTACGTAATTAATGTACCGTTGAGTGATGTATTTGTACTATCTGAACCGATACTGAAGCCCACGCAGACGGATTTAGCGGGTAGAAAAACATAAAACATGCTATGTTTACGTCTGTATTCCCCGAAGGGGTAGGCCGTGGTAAATATATACGTATATATACACCCACGGTTTGCCAGCTATGTTTAAGTCCCACGTAATACGGGGCGAGCCAATTGCCGTCTACCGGGTACATTTCCAAACTCCGAGCTGCTACTGAGAATTTTTCTTATTACGAAAAAGCTCAATAGTCTAGTATTATATAGTCGTATAATTAGATTAAAACAGTGATAAAATCATAAAGTATTAACTACAATATATATAAAGTAGCTACTAAAGTTTATAAAAAATAATAATAATCCCATATTTGAATTATAAAAAAACACTAGCTAAATCCAACAGCTATTGTCCTCGTTTAAATGGGCTATTATTTTTCTATAGGAGGTTACATAAATATTTCCTGACTCCATAAATATGTGAAAAAACATAATAAGTATAAAAAAATAAACGTCGGAAAAATAAAACTAATGTCCTGAAACCTAATCACTGCGCCATCTACTTCTATTGTGAATATAAACCATCCATTAACCCCTTGAATATATACAAATAAAAAATCAGAAGACCGTATACGGTCTTCTGATTTTTTCTCTTCCTATCTCTTCCTATAGGAAGAGTTCAGTGACCAATACATGACATGTATCAACATCCGACAAGTTGAGCGCAACGTCGCGCATGTGCTGAACGATACGGGAAGCGAGGATTTTCACCGACCAAACCAAAAAAAAAAACCCCGAAAATCGTCCCGGCTTCGGCAGGAGTACCAGCCTCCCCTCCTTTCAGCATTCAGGAAACAATCCGGATGCTAGGCATGCGTCGAAGAGTTCCCTGAAGTTGGGCTCCAGGCGGCCCAGAGCCAGGGTCAGTTCTTTCATCGAATCCGCGAAACAGCCGGCTCCATATCCGACGCGGTGACGGGCGGTATATACACATTGGCCTCACGATCCTGGTACCTGGCGGTGCCATGACAGGGGGCGTGTGCTCCATTCGACGTGGGAATAGGCTGAAGGGTTTACGTGAGGGGATGAAGACACGGGGTATGGCTGGGTCGCAAACCTGCGTAATCGCAACGCGAAATCGACCAGCTTCGATGTCTACAGAACTCAATCATACCTAACCTAATATATAATTGCAATAGTAGATACTGATAAATTAAAATGTAATTCGTCTGTTTGTTTGTTAGGATATTGTAAAAAAAAAGTACGGTAAAAGCTACTAAACGGATTTGGTTAAAACTTTTTTTTTTCATAGCTCTTGATTAGACCTACCGACGACCTACAACTGGTATACTTTTTATCCTGCTTCTATATCGAAAGCTGGAGATATAACCTAAAAGCTAGTTTTTGGCTGCGGCGGAGCCTCGGGCAATAATGGCATTTTGTGTGTTAATTTGATTCAAAGCTAAATGTACTTTGTGTACTTTGACTGTGTGTACTGATTTATTTGTTAATGGTAGGTAAGTCTAAATGTGTAAACATTTTCGAAAATAAAATTAGTATCTAAGTGTTTTCTAATTAGCTCTCTCAAAGTAAAATTTCTAGGTGAGCTTAAAGCGTTTAAACTTCGTAGCTAAAGTTTTCCGTACCGCGCTTACCTAGCTAAACTTCCAACCCTTACAAATTTCTGTAGGAAACGGATCCTTGTTACTGAAATGTTTCTGGTAATTCTTAAGATGTTTTTTATGTATTGCCCCCAGTGCAATAATTTATTATGAAGCTCAACCTGATAAATATATTATACAGAACATGTAATTTTATTGTTTAATAATTAGCAAGCTCGGTTACTACGGGATTATAAAATTAAGAAAACAGACAGATTAGTACAACTACAATTTGAAGCCACAAATTTTGGAAAGTTCTCACAGAAGGTATTCAATTTTACCTTATACCTTACTGTCTATAATGAAAGGCACATGCCACCTATTGGATGCATTATTTCCATCAAGTAAGCCTCCACTATCTAAGCATATTGAACGTATTTCCAGAAACCATAGGTTTAAACTAGCTACATCAGCAGTCTATACTATTCCAAGAAGATATACTACACTAAGAAGACCAGACGATAGAATTTACTCTGCTTGACTGACTTCTCTTCCGACAAACGTTTTGTTTCGTGTTTTCTTTTTCTTTCAATCTAGTTTCTCGGCTTAATTAACTTGGTCATCTCTTACAACACTCTCACGAAAGAGTCTAGATGACATCAGTTTCCAAAGGAATCAATCGGATTTCTTAATTTTGTGTATAAACGATTCTAATGTTTATAATACTGAATACGATCAGCATAAAACGAAATTTATAGGGGCGCCGGCTGTGTATGATCGCCATTTAAAAAGGGTAAAAGATATTTACCCAAGGCGTCCACAGGCACGGATTAAAAAATATCCAATAGACTATAGCTATTCATCTCTTACATATATTTTATCTCTATAATTTTTCTTATAGAGAAAATACAACGTTCCTAAAGCAACATATTAAACTGATTTAAATTTAATCATAACTACATTTTGTAGGAAAATACACTCACATACCTCACTACCATGCATATTGTATCATTGGATTCAAAATAAAAAAAATAGTTTTATAATAGCCTTTTAATATCTTCTGAAAAAACATCCGAAATCAATAACGAGAACTCTAAAACTTCATTAGCAAATTAATCTCAATTTTAAACTAACTATTTACAGAATATAATTAATTTAATAAGTGTCATGAAAACATATCCTTATTATCCTGTAGTTTCTAAAGTCACATGCGGTTAAACAATATTCTAATACATGATTCCATACCAACATGAGGTGAACCGCTATAAAAGTTAAAATGTTTTCCCGGAAACACGCACCCTTCCAAACCCCGCCAGTATAAGTACTGCGTACCAAAGAGGGCTCAACAATTTCGTCCATTTATATTTCATCACGTTGTACAAAAGGTTACTATAAATTACCTTTATTTGTCCGCTCAAAACTTTGAACAAATTACGGTTATGTTTAATGTGTATCCCCAAATAAAGTTGTTTATCTTATTGCGTCTTTTTATTGGTAATTACCTGGTATGAATTTCCCTGTAGGCTATAAAACTTAGCCAAAACATTTGCAGCATAACTTTCCACATGTATAAGGAGATAGAATATGAGAAGCTGTGACATAATATGTTAAGCAAAATTTTAAAACGCCAAAAAACTTAAATGTGACGGTTTTCTAACTGTTTAATTAATAATTAAGAGACTATTATAATGGTGTATATAGGTTATAGTTACATACCATTATAAATATTATCAAGCTTTGTGCCAGTTTGGTTTCTTATCAAAACTAAATCACCTTTTTTGTAACTAGTTGTAAACATTTTTTGATCGTATATACTTTTTCGTAAAATTTTGCTATTTAACAAACTTTCTTTAGCTTCAGTTTGCGCTTTTTGTAGTCTATATTTTAACTCTAGTGGATAACTTTCAAAATTATACAACGGATCAATATGCGTTTTTAAATTGCTATGAAGATTACATGGTTTTCCGAATACTAATTCGTATGGAGTATATTTTGTTTCTGTGTGTACTGTCTTGTTATAGGAAAAACACCAAAATGGTACCCAATCGCTCCAATCGTTTTTATGATTATTACACTGTATTCTGAGATAAGCACCCAAATGTTTGTGTGAATTTTCTATAGAACCTAAAGTTTAGTGATGATAAGGTTTCCACGTATATATCTGTTGTGGGAACTATACACCTGTACGTTTTGCTTACGATTATAATAATTCTGTGGAAAAGTTTTATTACCTCTACTTGACTGTGATTTATGATTACCACGATTATAATAAAATCGATTTTGTGGTTTCCTATAGTTCATGACCTCGTGGTCTTCATTTGGAGATAAGGTATGCTCATCAATCGCTACTCTAATAGCTTCTGGTAAGGAATCCAATTGTCGGGATGCTACAATTGTGCTGAGGCGAGTATTACTTAATCCGTCAGAAAAACGCTTAGTCGCCAATTTTCATTTATCGGACGTAACGTAGAAACCTTTGAATCATCTCCGTCTGCCTGTGCAATCGTTAAATTAACAAAAAGTTTTTCCAGCTCATTACCAAACTGCTCAATAGATCTACGCCCTTGTTTGCTACCTATTAATTGAGAGTAAATTGCAGCAGCAGATTTTTTCTGTATTAAAAACTTACGCATATCGCTAACCAAAATGTCTATAGATGTGTAGGTGGGTTTTAACCATAGTTTGGCACTTTCGGATAAACGTGTCTTTAAAACAAACTCTATTAATTGATTTTTGGTGTCGTCAGTAATCATAGAACTATATAATTGTATACCATCGATCAACCGCAGGGTGTCTTGTTCCTTACCGGTCATAATGGGTAAAAGCGCTATGGCTGTTTTTAAATTAAAGGCTGCCATTTTTGACGACGAATCCGATAACGGGGAAATAAGTTGGCTTATAGCTATAATTTTATAACAATAAGTATGTATGTCATTAATTACTAAATTAATACTTTTTAAACTATCGGGAGATATCTCAGAATTTTCAATATTTCTATGAACTTCACCCAAAATATACTCCAACTTACAATATGTGGTTTGAGCTAACAATATTTTTTCATGTGCTGTACGAGACTTTTGTCTCCGTTCAGGGCCGATTTTAGTGAGATAGTTTTTAATATTTTTCAATGTATTTGAAATAAATAATAAATCTTTTAAAGGCATTATAAGACAACATTATATGTATAACTAGTGTAGTGACTTGTAGGTAACTACATTTCATTACAAATATTATGGATAACTGAAATAGAACAAAGATATATACATATATATTTTATTTCACCTGATAATTACGCTGTGTGAACCTGGACAAAGTGGCTGGCAACGATGAGGCGTCAGGCGATGTGGCTACGTAGGCTGAGGCTGGAGAATGCTACACTGCAGTGCTGCTATTCTGGTTGCATTTGGGGCCGGGCTATTCCCTGGACTTCTTGGGACGGGCTTTTCCCTGGACTCCGTTGGCCGGGCTATTCCCTGGACTCTACTCGTTCTAAACTGGTACTGCTTCTGGTCGTGAGACAACTCTAAAAATGCTTACGTTGAGCTCTCTTCTTAGTGCCCTAATTGCTTTTCTTTGGCATTTCTTGTAAATGAGATGTAAAACTCCAATAAGCAATATAACCAGCATTACTATTAGGAGTATTTCGGCGACATAGGAAGATCCAAAGGAGTGGTTTTGGAGGCCTGAGCTTCGCCATTCGCGTTCTGGGCTATGATAACTTCTTCTTTTGCGTTACTTTTTCCCATATTTTCTTTTTCTTCTATGAAAATCTTCTAAATTGCATCTTGAATTTTTGGTTACTTGCCCTTGACAATTCTTGACTGGCAAGGTCGATTTTAGTCGCAGGTCGATTTTAGTGGCACGGTCGCCATATAATGGTGTATATAGGTTCTAGTTACATAGAGAGCTTATAACTACCGCTAATAAATTTCTAGCTCAAAATTAGTCTAGACGCTAAACTGGCAAACTTTTTACAACTTGATCTTACATTAAAATCAGGGTAATATCGTTGAACCTTTGAACTTATGGTTTATATGGATATCATATATCTCTATATAGTAGACCTTAGCGGATCCGACAGACGTTGTCCTGCAGTTCGTTTGGATGGAGTAATTTATTTAAGCTACAGAATATTATTTATTTTTTATGTAGAATAAATTGCAGAAAAAATCCTGAAATTCTATCCTGGCGCCATATTTTTTTTTTTGTTAAGGCGGGAAATAGTTTTCATCCTGGCGCCACCTACCGCGTCCAAATGTGAATCTAAACGATATTTATTCAAACATACACAAAAAATTTCATAAAAATTGGTCCAGGCGTTTTGAAGGAGTTATATTAACATAAATACTTACTTACTTTTCATCACGCCATTTCCCTTGCAGGGTAGGCAGAGAGAACAGAGTGCCAAGAGGCTCTATTCTTGCATACATTTCTCGCTTCCTCAACATTCATAACTCTCTACATACACGCAAGCCGGTTTCGGAGACTCCTGACTCCACCTTCCTTCAATACATGACTAATTTGGTCTAGGTAGGTAAGTCTCCCCCTGTATCTACATCCTTCCACTTTCGCATTGTATATATTCTTAGCCAATCGCTCGTCCGGCATTCTTTCCACATGTCCGAACCACCGGAGCATTCCCTTTAGCATCTTTACACCAATACTCTCTTTCATACCTACTCGCTCTCTTACGTCATTGTTACGAATGCGGTCAGTCAGCCTCACTCCACAGATTCTCCGCAGAGATCGCATTTCGACCGCATTGATTTTACTCTCATGCTCCTTTTTACATAACCAACTCTTGCTTCCATATAATAACGTTGGACAAGCAATGCGTTGTGTATTGCACACGTGCCTTCTGGCTGAGGTGATGGCTGCCGAGAAGTTGTCCCAATGCTCCGTTCACTCTATTTCCCGCATTCACTCTTCTTTCTACATCAGTGGTGTACCTTCCATCCCGACTGAATCCACATCCAAGATATACAAATTCATCCACTTGTTCTAGCACACCATTTCCTATTGCTACTCTAACATCTGTTCTGGCTTCTTCTCTTTCAAAAACTATTACTTTGGTTTTGCTCACATTCTCACGTAAGCCCCTTTTCTTACAATCTTCTGCCATTACGTCAACTAGGGTTTGCAGGTCAGTCGCAGACTGCGCTAATTAGACCGCATCGTATGCATATAGCAGCGAGTTAACCACTGAATCGCCCATCTGAACTCCCACATTGATTTCATTCAACCTTTGTAGACATTTATCCAGATATATGATAAACAGTCTGGCTGATAGAATGCAGCCCTGTTTAACGCCGATATTGACATCAAACCAGGGTGACATTCCATCATCCAGCCGCACACAAGCTCTGCAGTCCATGTAGTTGGACTGCACCGCTTGTAGCAGTCTACCGTTAATACCATACTCCGGCAAAATGTCCCAAAGTTCCTTTCGTATAATAGTGTCAAATGCTTTCTCCAAATTCACAAAACTGCAGAAAACCCTCTGGCCTACAGCCAGATGCTTCTCCACAATGTTGCGCAGAGAAAACACTTGATCCATGCATCCTCTTCCACACCTGAAACCTCCTTGTGCCTCACACAAAAATTTATCAGACACCATCCTCATTTTCCTTTCAATAATCTTACCATACACTTTGGCTGCCAAACTGGTCAAGCTTATGACTCTGTAGTTTGCACAGTCATAACGTGAACCCTTGTTTTCAAAACAAGGGCACGATGACTGCGCTTCTCCAGTCCTTGGGAACCATTCCTGAGCTCCAACATAAATTGAGAAGCATCAGGAAGGATTCCCAGACACATAAGCCTCCAAGCTTGATCATCTCAGCAGACACCATACCCGCTGCCTTACCATTTTTCAAACTTCTAATCGCCCATTCAACTTCACCCATACTAATGTCATCAGAGGATGCCGGTACCGAATTGTGATCTGTTAGACCACATATGGTACCAGCATCACCCTGAACATCCGCATATATAATATCTACAAAATATTCACTCCATCGGCTTAACACATCTTGTGTTTGCGTAAGAATGTCTGCACCTTTAGACCTTATTTTATTCATTCTGAAAGCTGACCAACCACTCCGAGATTTCTTCACCTCCCTCCAGAAAAGTTTGGTGTTGCTCTCGAAGTTTTTGGTCAGCCTTTCTTCTGCAATCATATTTGCTCTATCACGCTTCTCTTTCACTAAGGCTTTGGTGTCATTCTTACGTTGCTGGTATATTTCTTTCTTCTATTCTTTCATACTTGCACTCAGATTAAAATAAAATACATAGTCCAGCCACGCTTTCTTCTTTTGGCTACTTCTGTATCCCACCATGCATCACCTTTCACTTTCCTATGCTTCTTTGAGCATCCACATACTTCTTTCGCTGTATCTACCATACTATATTTCAATACTCTCCAGCATTCTTCTATGCCAGATCCCGGCTGACTGAAATTAATAAATAAACACACGAAAAAAATAAATATATAAGAAATATATGTAATACCAGCTGACCAGGCGTACTTCGTTCCGCCATATCTATTTTTCTGAAATTCTATCCTGGCGCCACCTACCGGGTCCAAATGTGAATCTAAGCTATACTGGTACTTACACAAACATACACAAAAAATTTCGTAAAGATCGATCCAGCCGTTTAGGAGGAGTTCAGTGACATACACACGTACAGTAGAATTATATATATAAAGATACTAGCTGACCCGGCGAACTTTGTTCCGCCTTAGGGGCAATAAATGAGCGGAATTTGGATTTTATTTTAATTAGGATAATAAATATAAATTTAAAAAATCTAGTATTTTAACGATTCTTTATTGGCCATGTATTTTGATGCATGGGTTGCACTCTTCAGTGAAGCACCTTGTGATAGACGACGTTTTTCGGTTTATTATCAGGCGCAAGAACAAATAACGCAGATGGTCTTCCAACCTGTGAACATGCCACATATAATTGACCATGGGAAAAACATGGATTTTCTATATTCAGACCACAAATTTTCAAGGATTGGCCTTGTGATTTGTTAATGGTCATGGCAAATGCAAGACGGATCGGAAATTGAAGTCGTTGAAACTCAAATGGCATATCGGGTGAGATCATCGGGATCCTCGGAATGAGAACTTCCTCACCTTCGAATTTCCGTTTGAGTATCATGGGGTAAATCACACTGTTCATCAATTTACTTACCACCCAACGCGTTCCGTTGCACAGTTTTGGTTGGTTTATGTTTCGAAGCATTCGAAGCATGATATCTATGGAGCCAACCTTTAGTCGTAAATTGTGGGGTGGTAAGCCAGGCCATTCAAGAAGTTTAATTCAATTGGATAGTTGGTGGCTTCATCTTTATTTGTTACACAGTCAATAGATTTGAATGAATGCAGTGTACCAATGATTTCATTCTGAATTATGTAGTTTAAGTCCTCTACATCTTTATATTTAGCCGCCAAAATTGCTCGCTCACTCAACCATTCATTATTTTTGTGGTTAGTAATGATGTTTGGGAATACTTTGTTGATGAGCTCGATGAGACAAGTTACAGAAATTCGGAGGAAATAAAAACAATCCGCTCGATGCGTCGACAGGTACTCGACCATTACCGATAGTCAGCTATTGCTCAGAGAAATCTTCAGCAGATGTATCGTTCAGCAATGCAACTCTCATATTTGTTGTCAACTGAAGTTTTTTTACATAGCGCCATAGATTCGATGATTTAAGGCAAGCGTTTATTTCGTCGGCAGCAGTTGATCTTGGAATTACTGGCAGTGTTTGACGAAAATCGCCAGAGAGTAAAATCATTGCGCCTCCAAAACATCTCGAGTCATTGCGTAGATTTTTCAATGTTCGGTTAAGTGCTTCCAATGCACGTTTATGCGCCATTTTGCAGTCCCAGATGATGATTTTCGATGCTGATAAAACTTTGGCCATTGCGGAGTGTTTTGCAATATGACATGTTGGTTCTTCAATAGTTTGAAGGTTTAACGCTAATTTTAATGCTGAATGAGCCGTACGGCATTCTTCTAAGAATGTGTATTCCAGAAGAAACAACTGCAACCGTAATGTTGAATCTCGCACGAACAGTGGCTAAAACTACTGACATGAGGGATGTCTTACCAGCTCCACCAGGGGCATCCAGAAAATATAAACCACCATTTCCATCATCAATTTCCTTCATTAATGTATCTTAAACTTCCTTTTAGTGGGGATTCAACAGGGGTACATTCATTAAACACAAAGTTAAAAATGTGAAATCGAAAATAACAGTCACGAGCAGGATTTGAACCTGCATCTCCTGGATATCGTCCAGATGCTTTGCCAATTCAGCTATCGTAATAATTGCTCCTGACCGCTAATTTCGTTAACACATTCATACTTAACGTCTTTGGGTGACACCTGCGCCATCTGTTGGCAGTATTTTCATATATTTTACCGACCAGGTAAATTTTTGATTTCACATTTTTCACTTTGTGTTTAATGTATAGTGCTAAGCATGTCAAATGCTAAAAATATATATATAAATATCTAAATATTTGTAGAGTTTGCGTCATTATTAGGTAAAAATCTTAATTGTAAAATTAAGTTTACTTGGTCGGTACAATGTATGAAAATACTGCCGACAGATGGCGCAGGCGTCACCCAAAGACGTTAAGTATGAATGTGTTAACGAAATTAGCAGTCAGGAGCAATTGTTACGATGGCTGAATTGGCAAAGCATCTGGACGGTATCCAGGAAATTGTTACGATGTAACCGAACAAATTACTAAACAAATTATAAAGTTGCATATTCAATTGATAGCGGATAGGATATCCGCAAATTTAAAATACGCGCGGTTGCATAGGCCCCCGACCCAGTTAGATTATCGCCAATGGGTCGCATGATTCCACTCCCACAAAGGCCAAAATCAAATATTATTACCATATATGGCCAGCATGCGATCCCGGATGCGAGCAGAGTACGCCAGGGTTCGGGAACGTTCTATGGCTACTTCAATCGCAAGCGTATGGATAGGAAAAGTTCTAGAACAAAAAAGTATCCACCAATGAGTAAGTCGGGGCAACAGCGCTAAAAAGGGATGGCAATAATAATCTTATTATCGGAGAAAAAATATAAATATGAGAGTGGGTAGATTTTTTTTTCTGTGACTGAATTATCGTGTGTGTCAAGGCAGATAACACTGCGTAAATTACTACAGTAATTATATAAAATACTATTTTTGCCTAGAGCATTTGAACGTAAAAGTTTGTGACTAGAAACCCCAAAGGTACGTTTTATAATAATTTCTATTGTAGGACTCATTTTCTTTCGTTTACTTTATTGGTATAACCATATTTGAAAAGTAGATTTTTACGTGTAACTGTTCTATAAAGTTCGTTCTAACGAGATTTATTAATCATATTTGAAAAGCAGATTTTACGTGTAAGTAACTGTTCTATAAAGTTTGTTCTAACGAGATGATTAGACGTATTGTATAATACATACAATCATTTGTTTCAAAGGTAGGTATATAATTATCAAACCACCGAAGGAATGTAACACAGTTCCAGTGGCCCGCCAATAAAGGCGGAGAGACGGAACACGGCGGGTTTCTTTAGTGGGTGCAGGCCCCACACTACCCTGTTCGTTGCTCCGAACGACGGGGTGTGCGGTTAGGGACATTTTTTCCCGCCTTAACAAAAAAAAAAGGTATATAATTATCAAAAAACATCATACTGTTCGTACAGAGATTATTACCTATTTATTTAGTACTACACAATATTTCGTACCCACCATATGATTCTTAATTTTTAATTTGTTAACGCCACCAGGTCATAAAGTTTAAAAACAAAGTAGAATTCCTAAAAGTTTTGACACTGTACTTTCCCTACAGAACTGAGCCATAAAAGGTAACGTACATTATTTTACAATTCCAAATTAACCTTTAAAAATAGCCCATGTCTGCTCCACAATTTCGTGTCTTTTAAAGATTCTTGTGGAGGAATATTTCACCCTTTGGCCCATATATTTTTATTGTTACTACTACTCGTCATTTTATTACGTTAGATAATTTTATTTTACATATCTGAATTTTTACACTAATTTAGTTGACCGAAACTCCTCCAATAGAATTCTTATTATAATATCTATACTTGTAAATGCTTTGCAAAATGCCTAGTAGTTATGAGTATTTCATAACATAGTTGTCATTCCATAGAATTTTATTCCAAATTTGTCAATACTAATTATAAGATTGTAGCATACAACTGCATTTAGACTTATATTCGCTTCTACCTGTAAAATATAATAGTTCGCATATAGTAATATAATTTAAGAATATTGCTTTTTTGCTACTTGCTACTTAACATCACGCCGTCTCCCTTATGGAGCAGACAGGCAGTTTTAAAACAGTTTTTCCATAAATGTTGTACATCATCACGCCGTCTCCCTTATGGGTCAGACAGGCATTCTAAACCTATTTTTTGTTAAATGTTATATATCTTCACGCCGTCGCCCTTATGGGACAGACAGGCATTTTAAAACAGTTTTATCGTTAGATGTTACTGATCATCTAGACTATTATGCAGCTATATTTTTGTTTAATTGTAGTTAAAAATTATTCTGTTTGTATGTTGCGATATCATTTCACCGCCTCCCTTAGGGGGCAGTGATATATTATGTAACTATTTTTTTATCAGTATCAATGCTTTGTACCTGCAGAATGTAGGGGGGTTCTGATTTATTTTTTTATTAAACTTTCTCCGTGTTCTATATTTTGGATGGTCCCCCCCACCCATTCTGTGAGGATAGTTTTTTCATAATTTAATATGGACGCTGTAATGGTCGGCCGACACCCTCGGACCTGAACCTAGTTCGGGTACGGGGGCTCGGCGGGAAGAACCAGAACAGTGTCCCCAGGAGTTGAGACGTTCCGCTCTGTGTTTTCCAGCTCCTGGGGTTCCAAGTTCCAAGTTACTGTTCCTGGCTAAGATCAAGTTCCGGGTTACGACCATCCGGGTTGCGGCTGCCCTACGGGTCCGGGTTCCGGTGCCGGTTGCGCCGGTTTCACCCGCCTACCGGTATACATCTGCGCACGCTGAAGGACGAGGGCCTGCCCTTCGACCCAAGTACAGCCGGCCCGCAGTTGAGTACCCCTAGTTGACGGTCCGGGGAACCCCCTCAGTTGCGAACCACCCCTGATTTCTCATTACTCTTCTCCCTTTTTCAAATTAATTTCGAAGCATCATATTTTTTTAATAATGAATTATTTTTTTTGTAATATATTTTTTTTTGGGAATTAAATTGTAAATTTTGAACTTTATTTTTATTTCATTGTTAGGGATTTCCCCGTAACAAGATGCAGGTTCAAATCCTGCTCGTGACTGTTATTTTCGATGTCACATTTTTCACTTTGTGTTTAATGTATAGTGCTAAGCATGTCAAATGCTAAAAAAAATATATATTATAAATATCTAAATAGGGGTACATTCGTTTCAATTACTAAATCTAATTCCTGATGATCATATTCACGTTCCCGTTCCAATTCTCGATTAAATGCGTCATTCATTTCACTATTTGGCGCTGGCATTCCTAACCTGACTAATAAGCTACCTCACATGAGGTAACACATGTCTTCGATCAAGAGCAAAGCTCGGTTATGTATTTCCTCATTTATCTCAAGATCGGGATTTCTTGAACTGACACGAATTTGAATATGTCTTCTGACATATTATCCTTGTATTTGTGCCACAGGTTAGATGGGTTTGATGGAAAGCATGTCGAAATGATGATAAAAAATAATGTGCGTATCTGACTTGGCGATGCAGAGATAATTGCTTCAACGATTGTCGTATCCCAGTGGATATCGTTTTCTAATAAATTGAGTTTTTCACATGCAGCACGATATGTTGGGAATATTGTACCATTAACAGTCCGTAGTGACTCAAATGACGTTGGTCCAAGCACATATCAGTTGCGTTTTGCTATACCACGTTTTATGTCACGTTCCACGGGAACGGGATAAAAATAAAAAGTATCCTATATCCTTCTCCTGGTTCTAAGCTACCTCCCTAACAATTTTCAGCCAAATCGGTTCAGCCGTTCTCGAGTTATAAATAGTGTAACTAACACGATTTTATTATAAATATATAAGATAAAATATAAGTAGCTGTTCTTTTCCTCGGCGTACTGCTAAACCATGTTTCAGATTGTAAAGTAAATAAATTCAATCATGTTGCCAAAAATACAGCTTAATCTGACTAATTCTGAGGGATAGATGAAAATAATGTACTGGGGAATCAAAATATTTCTTCATTAAATTACTATATTGCAATCGTGCAAAGCCTAGTATACAAGTATTTAAATTTGCGTTTTAAAAAGTTTAGTTCTCATCGAATCAAGATTTGGCAATATTATTCAATTTAATCCCATCAATGATAAAGAAAATTTATAGTAATAAATTTTATAAAATATTTTGGACACTAGATAGAATTTATGACGACACCAGTACTTTCCATATAATCCCGCTGTGCATCATACCAGCTTAACTTCAACAACGGTGCATTTGAGGTCGGAAATATGGAAATAATGCGCTACAGTAAAAATAGTAAATTACAGTAGGTATCCGTATTAACTTTTAAAAACATTAATTGTGTATTTATAGCGTATTGTACTGAGTATAAATGTAATGATATGTTAGTGAACTATAGAAAATGTAAAACTTAATAAAATAACTCTTTTTTCCCGAGATAGGATTTGGACCCGGGATTTTGTGAATCAACATACTTGTAACATAATAAAGCAATAATTTGTTGAACAAGTACCAAGATCATTACTCTCCAAGTATCGACGCAAGTCTAAGAGCAACAAAACTAGAAACAAAATAGAGACAGGTTTCTGAGTACAATAAAATTGAGAACTTTTCACAATTTTATTGTTGATATTCTTGGTTCAATGATATCCCCACTGGCTTATCAGCCATTCGAAATGATATTTTGATGAATATAATTTACCGGGGAATAAATGCTATAATACCTACTGCTAATACTATATATAACTACTTTCTACCTAAAATGATAATATGAATAGATTTTTGAATGTTAACTTTGTGCTTACGTGAAACCGCTCTAGGTCTATATTATTGTAAAACACGTACATACATATTATGATTAATATTAAAATATAATATTTATTCATAATTTAAATCTTAGTTTAAGATTTAAGTGGTTGAGTTATTCAAACTTTCTAATTACAAGCCAAAGGATGAAGTATTAAATTCAAAATTATACGATGGTTGAATTCCTAAGATTTCTCTTAAAAGCTTTAAATTTCAACATTTTCATTTAAGTGTTTTGTTATTTGAACTTGGTATCAAAGTTTTGTTGTAATATTTATTAAGATTGCGCTATTATTTGAGGTAATATTGTACAATAAATCATACTCAGCTCCCAAGCACGCTGTCGAGAGATTTGTTGATTGCCAAGTGCATTGAATTTGGGAAAAGCATGGAAATTTATTAGAAAATGGTTTTTAAGAATACAGCGAAAGTTCTATATTATACTCGTATGTAACTGTTTTAGGGACTAGGGTCATAAAATCAGATTATGTAACTCATGATTTACTACCAGTTTTAAAGAACTAGAGTGCTATGGTACTTGGGCGATCTTCAAGAGTAGTGGTGGATCATCATGTTGGGCAACAACAGCAGCACCTAATATCGCCAAGTTCATGAGCGCTGGTCGTCACTTAACATCAGATGACTCAAACTCGAGGAGACCCCTTATCAACGGTGAGAATTTTTAAAACTTCTGCTGCCCCTCCATAGAGTAACTTTTATATGGTTCCCTCTCATAGTGAGAATAATTGCGGATTGAAAGACTTCAATACTCCTCAAGACAAACTATCAGTTGTTCAGGTTTACTCATGATTTCCTTCATCCTATAAACTATAGTTTATCAACAAATACATAATCTCGAAAAGTCTCAAAAATTTAAGGATGTGTGCTATGTGAGGTCTGAACCTTGTACTGGGAATTGAACTCGATACCACATTTATAATCCTTGTTTTAACCGCCAGAGGCTATCACTACGCTACCACTGTAGTAATGTTACATGGTTCCAGTGGCCCGCCAATACTGGAGGAGAGATGGCACACGACGGGTTTATTTAGTGAGTGAGGGCCCTACACTACCCTGTTCGTTGCCCCGAATGATGGGGTGTGCGGTTAAGAATATTTTTTCTCGCCTAAAATATGCTAGGAAAGTAATGAGTTGTTGAAAAAAAGTATATTCGAGTCCTTGTAATATTTCGTTACTAAAATGCGAGTTAATCGTCTGACAAGACCTGAATTACTAAAATCTGAGACGGGCTGACGTATTATGACACTTTTAAGCCTAATTTGCTGTAAACTTGTAGATAAACATGTTTACAACGAATTAGTATCATGTGTTTATGTGTCATACCGATGCTGCCAATGAGCACTAAAATATTTTAAAAGCTCTAAGATTTCACTCACACGGGGTTAAATTACTACTCATAAAAAATAATACATACCTACAATTAATTGTAATATGATGGATGTGATAAATTATAATTACAGGTATAATTATCATAATTTTTTCAGTTTATAAATTTGTAAGTGTGGTGACGCACTAAAAGTGCAAATGGGAGACACTCATTCATCATCACTCTTTCTTTCCCGTGGATGGCGTACGAGGTGACTAAGGGCAGTAAGCAATTAGCACCTACTCCATCCATCCATCCACCAGCCTTTCAACGTCCACTGCTGGACATAGGCCTCCCTAAGAAATGGGGGATAGTGCCGTAATCGCCACGCTTGCCAGGCGGGTTGGCGATCGCAGTGGATGTTTTTAATACTCGAGGGAAAGCTGCTGCCCTATCCCTCGGTATTCCCTCAGTCGGCTCTTACGACTCCTGTGGGTAAAAAGGGGTGGGATAATTCTAAAGCCGGCCCCACACGGCGAAGCGCCTACTACTTTACTGGTATTATTATATAGTATTTCAGCACTTGACATGCTCATCTAATTTAAAGAACAAATTATTTGTGAAAATGGAAAAATATAATTTTACTGCGACTGGGACTCGAAACTGCGTTCCTTCCAATCCGGGGGAAGTCCTCTAAATCGCTAATCCATCGCAGTCACCGACGGCGACTCCCAATCTCCACTTCACAATTGCTTTTATGTGTCTTTACGACTAGCGCCAGATATCGGATGCATTGTCATATAATAGTAAGTTTAATTTTGAAATTCAGATTCATACTATTTGATGAAATGACGCAAGTTCGAATGCCGCTCGCAGTAAACTTCTCTTTTTCCACTTTCACAGATAATTTGTTCTTTATAGTAGCGTTTAGTAGCAAGTGGGACTACTCAATTGTTATCAGGCCCGCACTCATTAGTACCACCATCTTCCGTGTGACTGACTATTAAACACCTCGGTATTAATCCGATAATTTGCGTTAACTGAAACAGTGAGCAGCGGCAGTATCCCTAGTATTGTTAAGTCCACGAGTGCCCGTTACCATTTACTATCAGGTAGACCGTGGTTCGACTACCACCAGTTCCACCATATTCAATAAAAAAGTTGTGAAAAGCCAAGGTGGATAACTAATGTATAAAAATATAGAAAATACTACATTATAATCATAAACAGCTTGGAATTAGTTCACTAGTTATGTTACCATAGAAGCAATGTAACACAGTTCCAGTGGTCCGCCAATAAAGGCGGAGAGACGGCACATGGCGAGTTTATTTAGTGACTGAGGGCCCTACGACGGGGTGTACGGTTAGGTACTTTTTCCCTCATTAACAAAAAAAATGCATAGTAACACTAAATTTTAAAGTAACATCGTAAACTTTAATGTAGCCAAAATATCAGTTTTCAATTTAATGCTGTTCATTAATATCTGAAAAAACTTTCCTTTAGCGAAAGAAATATTTTAATATCGCTTTCCGTTATGCAGAAAATATTTTATCTCCGTCATATTATTCTGAAGGGTACTACGCAATCTACATAATAAATGACCTTTAAGCGGATTGTACGTCATTATTTTTTTGTTTATACCCTTAATGCTATCTTGAAGATATTAATTTGCTTGTTTGAAAATTAATCAGACGTTATTGTGACCTTGTCGTCAACGAAAAGGTCAGAATAAATATTATAGGTATTAACTAGGGTTGTATTCCATGAGGTGTGAGTTCAAATTCTGCTCACGGTAAATTTTTTCTACTCACGTAATTTGTCGTAGAGGGTAGCCAAGCATGTAAATTCCTTAAAAAAATTCTTACTAATACAGTAAAAAAGTGTGTTTGTTGAGTAATAAAGTGAGTTTGTTAGAGAGGAGACGGACTAAGAATACAAAATAATGTCTTTCCTGAATTAGTTACGGTAAAAAAATTATGTTAAGAAAGGTATTATTGTGGGCATTAGATATCTTTGTTCGTTTCTAAGAAATAATTTAATAGCGTTTCGCGCCACTATTGTTACGTGTCAAAACGGCTATCATAGCGAGATAGCGAACCACTACTATAGTTACAAATAAAACCATCCAAATTATAGATTTCATCTATGGAACTCTAGAATCGTAATATTATGTTGGCCGACCACCACTTGTCCATACTGCCTGCTAATGATTCTCTTTAAGTGCGCTAAAAACTAACAACGGATAAAATACCATACCAATTTGTCCATATAGTTTTCGTTGAAAGAAATTATTTGACCAGAGATCTTGTGATTGTGCAAATCTTCGTCAAATTTTGATAGTCTGGACCGGGGAAGTACCAACCTCTCACAGAAGATCAGCGTTAAACTCCTGCTGTAGTGTTTCCTATGATGAGTTAGAGCGCCAGAGGCCAAAAACCGTCCTTACTTTCCACTTCCTATCCTTTCCTTGGAATTGGTGATGCGGTAGTGATGGCTCTGGTGCTACTAGCCTCTATCCATCCATCCATCCATCTATCCATCAGCCTTTCATCGTCCACTGCTGGACATAGGTCTCCCCAAGAGAACGCCATAACGAGCGGTCCCGTCACGGGGGATAATGCCGTAATCGCCACGCTTGGCAGGCGGATTGGCGATCGCATCGCAGTGGATGTTGTTAATACTCGAGGGAGTGCTGCGGCCCACTCCCCCGGTAAATCCTCAGTCGGCTCTTATGACTCCCTTGGGTAGAGAGGGGTGGGACAATTCTAAAGCCGGCCCCAAACGGCCCTAGCCTCTATAGGCTACGGTTACCGCTTATCGTCAATTGAGCCGTATATTTGTTTGTCACACTCGTAGTAGGTTTATAAAAAGTTTGTGACTGCACAATATGATCTTTATATCACTTTATTAATACATTTTCAACAAAACTCCATTTATTACCCTATTGCCCCAGTTAATTTTATTTTTTTAAGCCTCTATAATGGCAAACTAACGTAAAGTCTATCTAATGGTAAATCCGAAACTAAAGTATGGGTGCTAGCAACACCGAGGAATATCAGAGAGAAGCAAGATGTAGTTAGATGTGTAGAGTTTTTGGACTATTAACTACCGTAGAAAAAGGGATAAGAAGTGGAGAAAATGGGGTTAGATGCGTAGTTTTTGAACTGTTTACATTGTCCGACCTAAACTGTTTACATTGTCCAACACCTATTAAATACTATTCACAGCACGCTTTTTTTTCTATTGCCTATTGTGACAGTCAAGCCACGGCCCACCTGATGGTAAATGGTAACCGTCGCTCAACTATACCGAAAGTATTGTCATGCCCCCACCATTTCATTTCATATATATAAAATGAAAGAATTAACGGCTATATCCTGCTACAACCAAAACACACCGATGTTCTCGGGTCCTATAACTAGTGAGTACTCCCACTTGGTACCCAGCCCTACAAGCTTCTATCAACAATGGGGTATTGTTGATCGAAGCGTACAAGTAAAAAATAAAATATAACAATAAATGAAGTATTCAAACGTAGGTTAGAGTAAATAGATTCGTTGTTCCAAATTGCGTATTTATTAGTGCGTAATCAGATGGAGAACGCACGATACGTGACGTGCACAGCGAACCTTCACGACGCAATGTGACAAGGATGTTGCTTTGACGTCAGAAAGTATTTGAGATGACGTACTCGTAATCGAATTCAACAAATAAATTGTAGCTATATATATACGTAGTAATGATTATGAAAATAATTATGGTGTAAGTGTTCATAAATAACTGCAAACAATAAAAAACAAAAGAAAAACTACTTTTAACGACTCTCTAGGTTAACTAGTTTAGAAGGCCAAATACAGGGGGTGACCGAGACTCAACTACCTAGATCAAATCGGTCATGTACTGAAGGAAGGTGGAATCAGGAGTCACCGAAAACGGCGAGCGTGTATGAAGAGAATTATGAATGTTGATAAAGCGAGAGATGTATGCAAGAATAGAGCCTCTCGGCACTCTGTACTCTCTCTCTACCCCGCTAGGGAGATGGCGTGATGATAAGTAAGTAAGTATGTATTGATCTAGGTTAAACATATAATTCTGCTATGTAACGAACGCAGATAATTATATTATGGCCCTGCTGATCTCTCTCTCGCTCTCAGCCGATAATATCAACACATATAATTTGCCTTGCTCTCGACCTAAAACTGGGGCCCGCAATCGATATCACTGTCAATGCAGTCATCATCTGAGTCTTCCCACTAGGCTATCTAATCCTCTATGGTACCAACCCAATAATACATAGTTTTATAAGTCATTTTATTATATATTGTAATCTATGTTACTAACATAAAACAGTAACAGAGCTTTCTTTACTGTAAAGATTTTTAATATTAAAGTCAATGTCTTTAAGTCTTAAATATTTTTAAATTGTGCGTTTGTTTGTTCATGCATTACACAAAACCCACTGAACTAGTTTTCATGCAAGTTTCTAATTAATTGTTCCTGATTAGACTTAAAAACTGGTAGACATTTTATCATGCTTTCATTTAATACAATTTATAAAGCTTAATTCAATGAACTTATTGTTAAATAAATAGAACCCCATAGTAAAGTCATGGAGACACGAGGAGATTAGTTTGCATTATCCAATTCATTCGTAATTGGGTTTGACATCGAGACGCCTTTAACATTCGGATCAATTGATCTTGTCTGTAATTCAGTCTCAAGTAAGTTAATATATGTTCTACGTGTGTGTTAATAACAATTTGTGTTGATGTAAAACATTATAGCCGTTAATCCCACGAAGTGATAACCTCAGGGATTGGATAGTTTCACACGGTGTATTTTCATAATTTTAACTTTTAAAGACTATTTTGATCTGTATTTAGCACTTGATATACTCAGTTACTTAATATATCAGCTATCTAAAAACTGCGCCACCGAATAGTATAAATTTTAATTGCAAAATTAAACGTACTATATTGGGATAATGCATGTAGATGCACCCGATAGGTGGCGTAGGTCGTAAAGACAAATGATGAGAGATGTGGAGATTGGGTATGGCCGTCGGTCACTACGATGGCTTAGCGGTCTAGAGCACTTCCCCGGATCGGAAGGGACGCAGGTTGGAATTTTGCTCGCAGTAAAATTATCTTTTTCCACATTTTTACAAATGATTTGTTCTTTAAAGATTATAAAAAACGTAGTATCACGCCTGTATTCCTCGAAGGGATAGGCAGGGGTGTATTACACACCCACGATTCGCCAGCTATGTTTAGGTCCCACGTAATAGGGGGCGAGCCTATTGCCGTCTACCGGGCACATATCCAAACTCCGGGCTGCTACTGAGAATTTTTCTTTTTACGATAAAGCTCAATAACATTGCCCGACATAAATAAATGTTAAAACATAATAAAATCACAGTTTCAATAGCAGTTTATTCCAAATACAAATGAAAACAAAGACAAATACAGCGTCAGTCAATGGTAAAAGATGTCGCAGCTCCCAGGGGTGTGATCTACCAAAATGTTCATATCAGGAGCTGTTTTATCACAAGACAAATGTGGGATTTGCTTATCTCACGCAATCGTAGACCGTAAGTCAAACTTTAAAGACACTATAAAAACTTTATTCGCATCTCTCATTCAATTCTATTTTACTCTTTGTGAACTCATTTGTTTTTGAAGTGAAACTTCTTTATTGATGTATGGGAAAAATTTTAAATGTAATGTTTCAATGTAACGTTTTTCTGTTACGCGCCATCTTTATTTCTAAGTCACATTTTTCCGTTACGCACCATATTTATTTTATATGATTTTTTCAAATATGAGTTACAAGACTATAAATAATATAAGACATTATGTATATTGCGTGACAATGTAATACGAGTATTAGGATGACATAAAGCTGATCTGATGATGGAGCTAGAAGGTGGACATAGGAACTATAATGAAACGGCGCAACCTCATCGAGTTTGGACTCGTTTGATTCGTCTTGACGAGTACTTTGTCTTTAGATGGTATCCAAGGTCTGATGACGGAGCTAGAAGGTGGTCATAGGGACTCCAATATAAAACGACATAAACCCATGGAGTTAGGGCTCGAATTATTAGTGTTGACGAGTACTTTTTATCTAGATGGTATCCAGGGTCTGACGATGGAGCTAGAAGGTGGCCAAAGGAACTCCATTATAAAACGACATAACCCCATGGAGTTTGGGCTCGTATGATTCGTCTTGATGAGTACTTTGTATCTAGTTGGTATCCAGGGTCTGATGATGGAGCTGGAAGATGGCCACAGTAACTCTGTAATGAAACGACGCAACCCCATCGAGTTGAGACTCGTTTTATTCCTCTGGACGAGTACTTTGTCTCTAGATAGTATCCAGTGTCTGATAATGGAGCTGGGAGGTGACAATAGGCACTTTGCTATAATATTTCTATTATAATTAATGAAATGCTATAATAATCTTAGTAGCAATAAAGTGAAATAATTGTATTATTTGCATATCTATGATAATAAAAGCCTTGCTTAAACTTTATCTATTTTAGCTTTATTTAACCAATTTCTGTAAAGTTGTAAATAGTAGATCATTTTTTGAAAAATGATGTCATAAAGAAGTTTCACTTCTTATGTGTGTACACTAATACACACACACACATTTTTTTTTTTTGATAGATACCTACGCATAGGCAACATGTTAGTATGTCAATAACAAATGCATAGAACAAAGTCTAGAATTATTCTTTCTTACAAAATGATCACCGTCGAACCAGAATGAATTGTTACATATTCTATGTTAAAAAACACATATGTATGTATATGAGTTGGAATAAAAAAACATTCAACAAAATGTTTGAAGTAAAAGGAAATGTTTTCAATTGAAAAAGATATGAAAGAATTTTCAATGTCCAATTAATAAAAGTCCAGATTACAGTCTGAATGAGAACTCAATGATTCTAAGCAATGCTCCGGATTCCTTTTACAAGCTTTTCATTTCGAGGCGTTTTTGTGTCGAAACTAAGACTGGGAATATAATCTCTGAATATCTTTGAACGATATTTTAATTAGTTATAAAACATATAAGTGAATTATTATGTTATTGCATTAATATATCGTTCGTTGTGCTCAACAGGGTCCATAATTGTTACTCTTTAATTTTTATGTTACCACCTACATATACATTGTGGAATGTGAAAACAAATGAATATAAATAAAATATCCTTTATTGTGCATGTATAAGTATTAAAACGTAGTACGTTTAGTTAAATTAAGACTAACATGACTTCATTTTATTGCTATTTACAACCACTGTTCCATGTATAATAATACCTACATTTTTTCTCTCTGTGAATAATATGCAATCTTCCTTCTTTCTCTCCTAAAAATATTTAAAAAAAAAGCAGTCATGAGGACTGCCGACGGAAGTGAAAACTTAAAACTATAAACAAACAGTTGTTATTTTTGGATATCCAAATTAATTGTTTGATCTTAAATTAAAACTTGTAAATCAAAATTACCTATTCATTCATTCATAAAATATTATTTAAATTATTCATTTCTTCATTCACAGCTGGCCCAGCGCAATAACTTATACTAATAGGAACAGATATAGTGTTATCGTTAACACGTCACGTGACCAAAGCGTTTGGTGACGATGACACGATTTCCATGATTTTTGTTCACCCAAAAAGTGTTCAACGCGCCTAAAGATGTTTACACTTCAATAAAACCTACCATGTTACATAATTTATATGTTGTATCTTCGGAAACAAGATAAATGGTATTTTATCCGTACCTAACCTGATTTTTTATCTTAGAGATTCTAAGCTGTAAGAGTTTCTCAATGTTTGTCACTAGTCTCGTTCTCTATAACGGGAGGGAAATTGATTTAATTTACCGTACTGCCCAGATGAGCCGAAAAAACATTTTGCTTAGAGTTTGTCATCTTAAGCAGTATATATGTATTGAATTTGACTTATCTGTAATTAAACGTGCTAGAATTTTTAGTTGATCACAGTAGCTTCGTTATAAACGGCACCACGTAAAAATAATAGATTATATCGAAAACAGAAATATGTTCCTATAAAACCTTCGATCATCAATGCAATAGGTATCGCGTCAGCCCAAAAAATCCGTCTCGGTAAACAATAGCGCACTTGAGAAGTGATCTCTTGTTTTGTTTAGTACTTTATTTGTTGCTATTTAAGCTTGATTTCACAGTAAATGTTATTTGTCTTTTCATTTTTCAAGTGGTAGTAATAAATTATTGCTTTGCCCATTTTTTGTGACGGATGATCGTAAATGTAAGATATTTTAAAGATTTGTGACTTTATTACTGTGCCATGATTGTAATTACATTTGTTGAACTTAAAACTGTTTTAAAACCTTGTCTCATTTCGTTAGTAAACAGATGTAGCTGTATAAGTATATATTCACGGACAGTTTTTACTTAATTTTGTTCGTGACACTGTATCTTGTTGTAATTGATGATCGAAGTATAAAACAGTGGTAGAGCCTTGCTTATCCCAGCATGAATGCTCGGCGTGATACAACGGAAGGTACTCCTACTGTTGTGTTTCGTATGGAGAGTGAGAGCACCGGAGGCCTAAATTCCCTCCCTTAACTCTCCTTATTATCCATCCTATCCTCTCCTTATTTCCCTTCCTTTTTCCTTGGAGATGGCGACGTGCGAGTCATGCCTTTGGTGTTGTTAGCGCCTATAGGCTACGCTAACCGCTAATCATCAGATGGGCCGTATGCTTGTTGCCAACCATGTTGTATAAAAAAAAGAAAATCATCAAAAAGTGTTATGGTTATTGTACATGCAAATGCTGTTACATTAGCATCAAACATTAACTTGAACAGTATTACGTACAAAAGTCGTTACCTATCTCTGGCAATATCGTTTAGCTATTCTTGTCATCTTGAGTAAACAAGATAGTGTTGCTAATGGACTTGGTAAATATCGACAATTCTATTACAAACTAGAAATATTCTTAGGAACGCGCATACAAATGTAAAATTTAAATAAGTCTCAAAGTCATATACATATTAGTTCTAGAATGTGCATCTCACTTTATCAAGAATAGATGTAGTTTCGAATTTAGCTAATTAAATAAAGCCGTAAAGGTATTGTGATAACAGATGAATTTATTACTAGTGCATTCTGCTTTGCTCACGTCATTTTTAATTCCTATTTTTTCTTTGTAATACTACAGTATACTCTTTACTCTGTAATAAGACCTAAAACGTCGTCCGTCTTTGAACGAAACGTTTAACTTGATAAAAAAAAAAGATTTTAGATAAGATTTTCGTAAAATGCTTTCTTAATGTCACCTACAGTTTGAAAGAATCGCATATATAAATTTTCACCGTCCTAACCCCAGGAGTTTGGCAGTCAGTTATTCTTTTATAATTATATAGATAATTGTTGTTAAGTTAATCAAGGAATCAATTTAATAAAACTATCGCAAAAGAAGATGAGCTTACAGATTTTTTATAGGATTTTATCGGTAAAGCCCTTTTTTGATAGAGCAGGAATGAAACATGTTGGACCATTGAAGTAATGCAACATAGTACCAGTGGCCAGTGGTGTGTTGATACACAGGTGAAAAGACGGCACACGGCGGGTTTCTTTAGTGGGTGAGGGCCCCAAACTACCCTGTTCGTTGCCCCAACGACAGGGCGTGCGGTTAGGTAAGTACATTTTTTCCCGCCTAAACAAACAAAGCATTGAAACACGTTATTTAAATTTTATTTTCTTTCCTTTTTTTCTTTAACGTCATTGTTAGACTATAGCTCTAACTCCAGACTAACGTCCAGTAAATTTAAAATGATTCAGATAGAATTCCCATAATGTTAATAATCGTGTTCACAATCTTTGAATAATTTGACCAGCACCTTCACAAAGGTTGAGAATTATGTGTTATTTTTAAGCAATGTCACTATAAAATATTTTTATACATCTGAAAATCGTTTTATTAACTAGAAATTCAAAAGAGTTAAATGACATTTTTTAGGTAACCCTCAAACGATTGAACCATGAAATTAACTCATAAAATTTAAATTAATCCATTTTATCATTTGGGAGATTGCCTGAAGGAATAAAGCATTGTAAATTATATTGTAATGATGGAATTTGGAAAGAGATAAAGAAACACTACTCATAATTTAAAGATTATTATTTCATAATTGCGTCTTTTTATGCCTTCTTATTAGCCTGTTTTATGAGGCTTACATTGAATCGAGTGCCATCACTCAGCGGATAGACTTGTCATTATGTAATTCCTAACTGGACATAATACAATTTCAGGGCAAGCGATATCACATGGCGGATATACAATGCCTTCTTATCAGCCTGTCTTATGAGGCTTTCGTTGACTGTAGCGCTATCACTCAGCGGATAGACGTGTCATTGTATAATTCCTAACTGGACATAATACAATTTCAGGGCAAGCGATATCACATGGCGGATCTACAATGCCTTATCAGCCTGTCTTATGAGGCTTTCGTTGACTGTAGCGCTATCACTCAGTGGATAGACGTGTCATTATATAATTCCTAACAGGACATAATCAAATTTTATAAAATAATCAGGTCCCAGAAGGGTTTCTCTTGGAACTAAAGGGGAGGATAATGCAGATTTTGGTGAACCTATAAGGGCAGAATTAACACTCAGTTGGTCAAAACTAATGAGCGATGGTCTTGGAAAGGATCCAAGAAATTCTATATTGCAAAAATACCCTACCCCGATCAACTTTACAAGAGCAAAAATACCCCACGTGAATCCTGAAATATTGGCTTCACTTTCAGATCCTTCCTTAAAGAGAGACAAAAGAATTGCGAATCGATAAAATATAACAGGGAAGTTATTAACCTGTCTTGGGAGGTATTTGACGAGTCTTTTAAAGGGGAATATAAACAGAACAGCACAGTTCTCATTGAAGAGATCAATGATGCAGCCATGTTAGAGGCTGAAATTTATTACCAAGATTCTGCACCAAAAAATTGTTTGGCTAGTGCAAACTAATAATAAAAATACGAGTAGACAAGAGACAGTCTTACTTCCATTACTCTCACCAGAGAGGTCGGAAACGAGGTCCACGAAGGACCAGGTCCAGACACCAACATTAAAAGAACAGGTGCATGCAGGTAGACTAAAATACTTTAAGAAAAATTGGCTAGAGATAACTGGTGACCCAGTAGTGTTAGAGTGGATACAAGGTTACGAGATATCAAATAAAACCAATCACAACACTGGCCTGAAGAAGATAAGATCATAATTAAGAGTGAAATTCAAACTTATGCATCTAGGGGCAGTCTTGAAATGCTCAAGCAGTTCAGACCAATCCACTTCACCAATTTTGTTTTTTAGTTCCAACACAGAATGGTTCATATAGATTTATACTTAATCTTAAAAAGTTAAATCAGTACATTAATACTGATCATTTTAAGTTAGAAGACATAAGAACAGCATGTAAACTTATGTCCAAAGACTGTAATATGGCTTCAATTGATTTGAAACAAGCTTATTTCTCTGTACCAATTTCTGAAAATAGCAAAAAGTTTTTAAGATTTTACTTTGATGGAACTTTATATCAATTTAATGCTTTGCCTTATAGATTGTGTACAGCACCTATTGTTTTTACAAAACTACTCAAAGCAGTCAGTACATTCCTAAGAAACAGTAATATAATATTATCAAGTTATTAAGATGACAATTTATATTACAATCAATCTAATAGTAAGTGTGAAGAGGATATGGAAGTAGCATGCAAACTATGTATTACAAGATTTGGGAGTCGAAATTAATCTAGAGAAAACTGTTTTTACACCTAACCAGACTTGTAAATATTTAGGTTTTATTTTAAATTCAACAGATTTATCATTGTCAGTTCCAAGTCAGAAACAAACAACTGTATTAGAAAGGATTAACTCATTCACATTAAACAATACATAAATAAAATGGAAGGCGTACAATTTCCACATCTTAATGGTGTTACAAGAGATATGTTTCTTGGAAACGTGATCCAGAAATATCTATTATAGATGCTTTACATTCAATTGGAAAGATAAGTTTTTCTATGCCTTTCCAGCTTTTTCATTATTATTGAAATGTTTATTTAAAATAAAAAGAGATGGAGCCACAGGAATCTTAGTTTTTCCTTATTGGCCATCCCAACCACGGTTCCCACAAATTAAATCCTTGTCTATTAATGATCTAATCATATTTGAGACTAAGAAAAGGTATTTTTTCGTTCAAGACTTCCAATATGACATTACATGGGATCCGGGAGTGTTGCTAAACCATTTAACTGGGTTATACCCAAATGAAGATACAACACTAGATATATTGAATAAAAAAAAAATAGTAACAATACTCCCGCTGACCACTGTTCACAGAGTCCAAACATTTCCCATGATATACATATCAGTTACTTCTTACATTCAAGAAACCACATAAGAATACATCAACACAAACTATAAGCCGTTGCATCAATCTCACATTAAAAGATGCTGAAATCGATGTCTCAGTCTTCACAGCTCACAGTACGAGACACGTATCAACGTCTGCTGCAAACAGATCAGGAGTCAGCATTGATGCAATCAGAAAGGCTACTAGTTGTCACAAGTTGTAGTGTCACAAAATTCGACTATCTTTCCAAGACATTACAATAGACCTGTCTAACAAGGTCCAACCCAATTCAGTAGTTCCATTTATGCAATACTATGCAATACTATAAGCACTTAAGTATTGTATTTTTATTATTTTTTGGTGGTTAGTTAATTTCTGTTTATTATTATATGATTATTATATTCATTAAGTTGATTGATACTAGACAATTATTATAATTATTGTTTAAAAGTATTAAATATATATATTTTTTGTTCTATTCAACAAATTACCTTATTCACAACCCAGCTTTAAACATCTACTCGTAAAACCGTCTCGGACAAGGAGATAGTATAATTATAAGATTAAACGAACTTACCTTAAGTGAAGTTCTATCTTAATTATACGAAGCTCCTTGTCCGAGACGGGAGTCCCAATAACCCTACCACAAATACTATTAAGTATTTTCCCAATAATTGGGTTGTTCATAACGGTTTAACTTTAAACATAATGACATCGTGTAATTAGAGTTGCCACAGGAAGGAATGTTTTTTTTTTAATTTTTTAGCTTTAAAAATTGTGACAGCGCTGAAGGCAATCAGCGTTACTACTCGTAAAACCGTCTCGGACAAGGAGCTTCGTATAATTATGTCGTTTAATATGATAGAACTTCACTTAAGGTAAGTTCGTTTAATCTTATAATATTACGTACTTTTAAGCTTTCGCGTTTTAGTTTCATTATAACCCATCTAACGGGTCTGTTCGCGCATTTAACTACTATTATTACAAAATACTACTAATTTGACTAACCTTAACGTTTCGGCTGAGTTGCACCAGTCGGTCATGAGTAACTACAGTAAGATAAGTACTCAGTATAAGTAAGTACTCAGTTTCTGGTCTTGTGATTTCGAGTAGTCTAATGGGCGTATAGACCGGTTAGATTTGTTATAATGAATAATTATTATATATCAATACTAATATAATATATACCATTAAATTAACGAAATATAAATTAGATAAAATATTTCTCTAACCAAACTTTTTTTTTTTTTTTTTGTTAAGGCGGGAAAAAATGTTCCTAACCGCACACCCCGTCGTTCGGGGCAACGAACAGGGTAGTGTGGGGCCCTCACCCACTAAAGAAACCCGCCGTGTGCCGTCTCTCCGCCTTTCTTGGCGGGCCACTGGAACTATGTCACATTCCTTCGGTGGTCCGCCGCCGGCTCACCCCTCCGGGCACCCTCCACTGCCGCATCCGCACGCGGAGCGTCGCACCTTCGCGGGAGGCCTTGCGGGTGGCGGACGTTCCCCGGTCCATCCACCCGCGGCCTCGGCTAGGGCGGCATGAGGCGCAAGTACCTGCGCCTGCGCCGCCCCGGTCGCTGGCGGCGGTTTGGGTCAGCGGAAGAATCCTCCTCCCTAGCCCTCTCCGCCGCTTCCTTCCGCGAGATAACCTCCTCGCAGAAGGCAGCGACCGCGGCCCAATTCCTGTCGCTGCCAAGCATCGCTCTGACGACGCTCGGCAGCGAGAGGTCCCCCCCTATTTCCGCGACGAGTTCACGGCGCTGCTCGGCCCAAGCCGGGCACGACTCGAGCGTGTGCCGCGCCGTGTCCTCGTCACAGCCGCAGTGGTGACAGCCCGGAGTCGCTTCCCTCCTTGCAACTATGTGCAGATATCTGCCGAAGCAACCGTGCCCCGACAGCACCTGCACCAGTCGGAAGGTAAGGACTCCGTGCCGTCGCCCCGCCCACTCCTCCAGCACCGGCTGGAGCGCCCCTACGGTCCAAAGACCGGCCCGAGGCGCCTCCAACCGCACCCTCCATCTGGCCATGGCAGTTCGGCGTGCGTCGCCCTGCCACCTGGCCACCTCCCTGGGTAGGGGGCATCCGCCCCCCTCCTGCTCTTGCGACGCCCGCCGATACACCTCGGCGAGCATCTCCGCCTCCAAGTCCCACGGGGGGATTCCGGCCAACGCGCAGGCCGCCTCCGTTTCTCTAACCAACCTAAGCAAACTACGCAACTGCCAAAATGTATCCATTTCACAAATTTCTAAATAACACTTTTATTTCAACACAAAGTGTGAAATGTGAAGTCGAAAATAACAGTCACGAGGATCCTGTTCGTGACTGTTATTCTCGATTTCACATTTTCACACTTTGTGTTGATGTATATGGCTAAGCATGTCAAATGCTAAAAAAGTATATAAAAATATCTAAATAACACTTTTTTTTGTTTAGGCAGGAAAAAATGTACCTAACCGTACACCCAGTTGTTCGTGGCAACGTACATTGTAGTGTGGGGCCCTCACCCACTAAATAAACCCACCGTGTGCCGCCTCTCCGCCTTTATTGGCGGGCCACCGGAACCCTATTACATTCCTTCAGTGGTCTTCTAAATAACACCTAAGTATACATAATAACGTATCGCAGAATGTTGCTGTAGTAATAAGAAATAGCATATTATAAATTAAACTAGTTTTGCTCGCAACTTCGTACGCGTATATCAGATTTCAAATCTAATCAAGAGCAATAATTCAAAAAAAAGTTTCATCAAAATCCATTCAAATATTATATGTTTTTAGGTTATATCTCGGATTTCCGAGCGGGATAAAACGTATACCAGATTTTAAGACTAATCAAGAACAATCAATCAAAAAACGTATCATCAAAATCCGTTTAGTAGGTTTTGCATGATACGCGAACAAACACGCAGACAGACAGACAAAAATTCAAATAATTGTTGCTTTGAGTTCTGTTGCTTTAATAAAGACCCCTATATTAATTTTTCTTCAATATCTGCAGTGTACAGTTATCTATCGGATTGTTATAATTTTATTATAGGTATAGATAAGCTAACCAACTATAACAACTTACAAGGACGAAGCTTAATGTTAAAAAACAATTACGTAAGTACGTGAAAATTATTAATTTTCAATATTTATTCTTCATGCTTGAACATACCTCAGGAAAAAAAACGTGAGAATTTTAAAGTAAATATGGTCGACCTCAACGACTCAATTATATGCCTATATTAATCAGTTTCGAGTATTGAAATAGTCACAGTAGACGTAGGCGAATTCACATTACTGAATTATAAAGCCTGTCATGTCTTATTTTTACTAGGTATCTAATAATTTCATGACAGGTTCTAGTATTGCCTTAAACATTATCTTGTTTGAAATGTTTTACAAGTAACTGTTAAAGTGGTATTTGCAAAAGCTTTAATCGAAACCTCGAGGGAGATGAACAATTTATTAATAGAGAAACAAAATAGAAAAGCTTTTAGTCTGTCTAGATGTTTAGCAACTGTTTAACTAATACTTAAGGGGATATTTACAGTAATTACACCAACTCTTAAGTAGCTACATGATTAACGTTCCAATGGTTACGGGAACGTTCAACAAGCACTTTATAATAAATTATACAGGGCTGGTTTAATACTTCGTGTTATAAGCCTCAAATAAAGATACAAAAAAAAAACAAGCACGAAACTAAATACCAATATGATGAGTAAGAATTGTATGATAAAGTTCCTGAGTTAAGTTTTTACAAGAAAATCTATTAAATATTAGATTAAGGTGATTTTCTGTTTAAAGCCTATTTGAAGTACCCCAATACTCAACTTATAAAAATAACTAAATTAAGCTTCGAAGCTGAATTTATTCAAGAATAAGAAATATTCTATAATATCATATATGCATTATTATGATTACGTCAATATAGTTTTATACACAAAAGAAAATTGAGCAAACCTAAAAGCTTAGGAGATTTTCTTGACAGCCTGTGAAGTCTAACCTTTAGTAGCCTTGATTAAATAAGCAAGGCTCTTACTCTTAGGTAGTTATTACTCTATCTAAGTGAAAACTATATCAAAATCGAAGTAAAGAGACAGACTGACAGCTACTTTATTTTACACTAATTATAGATGAACATTAAGCTATAATAATAGAATGTTATTGCAGTACAGATTTTCTAGCTAGTAAATAACAAGATCAGCTTATCACAAAAATTTATATTGAAAAGACAATGCCGAAAACCAGGCTATTTTGTGTCCGTCGTGCGTCTTAACTATCTAAACATAAAAAATCGTCTTTTGAATAATGATGTTATTTGTATTTATTTTAGTCATAAGCGAAGTAGGGTTTCAAAGTTATAAAAAAAAAGATATACATATTATTAAATTCGATATAAGCGGAAATGCCATATTTATTGGAAGGCTTGGATAGTCAATGTCGCCAGTTTATTACTATACCCATTTTTAAAGCCAAATAGTAAAAATATTGATTTGAAATAAATAAAAGAAAACCCACATGAGCTCCAATTATAATACTTAGTATTAGTCGAAGATTATTTTATTAAATCATAATTATGAAGTTTTGTTTTTATTAAAAATAACATTTATTATCTATTTCTAAAAATATTTTAGGATATATATTGTTATTTTACTAGCAACCCTTATTGATTTGAATTTGATTGACAATTTGTCATGATTTGACATTTGTATTGCCGATAACGTGTTATGTACGTTTATGTGTTGATTGCTTCATTTGTGGAAAAGCAGTGGTTTTTTTATTCTCCGTTGAGTAATTACAAAAAAGGGCGTAACGTCGTGTGAGATAGACTTTTTAGTGGTACTAAGACCAGGACTCTTAGAATGGCAATCTAGATCCAGAGTAGTTAGCCGTAGCATTATGTCCTATCTATATTTCTTACATACGTACTCTAAAATACTATTGATACTACATTTTATACTATAATAGAATAAAAGATATGGATTTCAACGCATAATATATAACCTATATACTAAAAGTTAAAAGTCAGATTTCTCTAAACTCCCATTAGATATCTCAATGATATTTTATTTAAAGACCCTGAGTGCATTTACAATATTCTACAGTTAATTTAGTTAAGACGCAACAATAGCCCAACTGTCATAGAAAATTCGGCATTGTCCTTTAAACGTAGATACGTTTCACTATCTCATCCAAACTATTTAAACTTGCAGAGCAAAGCCTAATATAATCATATTATTACAGTTAAAATATACTGAAAATTGTACAAAATTATGTAAAGTTCCAATATATCTAATAGAGATAAGTATGCTAATGACTGGCCATTAAATTCTGATATAAATAATTTACGATATCCAGCGGTTTGGCTATCTATCTGGTAATATTTAAGCTTAATCTTGCAAACTGTTTAACAATATTAGGTAGAGTTACAATATTTTTATAAAAATACAAGTACAGTAGCAGTTATAGTCTAGCCGTAAAACCTAGCGCCCCTAACGGTAAAGGCAGTGGTATCGAGTTCAATCTCCAATCCAAGGGCCAGACCTCGTACGGCACACAGAATTTATTTACAATTTACCACTGCTCGGTGAACGAAAAACATCGTGAGGAAACCTGTATGTCTGAGAAATTTTCTCGACGGCTTGTGAAGTCTGCCAACCCGCATTGGGCCAGCATAGTGGACTATGGCCTAATACCTCGCCACTATGAGAGGAGACCCATGCCCAATAGTGCAACACAAAAAGCGTTGATAAAAAAATACAGTTTGGAGAAAAATATACAATAATATGTACTAATATTATACAGTTGCGGTTATATAATTAAGAAGGTTTACTAAAATAGAAGTTTTTTACAAACAATGTACCATAAATATGATAATTATGTTTTCTTTTAATCTTTGTGGTATCGCAAAACACTTATATCTATAATACTTTCTAACATTTACTTTTACACATTTTGAAATAAAACTACGTATACGGAATCTATCGCGTTTACTAGATTTTTATACTATCCCGACGTTTCGAATACTTTACAGCATTCATGATCACGAGTGGACTTAGATGGTAGATGTCCAAAGCTGATATGTTGTTTCAACGGTTTCATCTACCCACAGTAATATGATTTTACAAATTTTTGGTTTATTTATTTCAACCCACATAATATTCGTTTAGAAACACAATTAAAAATATCTACTCTAAGATTTATGCTTACAATGTATGAGATTTTATGCTAGTGTAATAAAATTAGTATAATACTCCTTTAAGTTTTAAAATTTTTGTTTATATTTAGTGCTTAAAAATTCTACCACAAACTACCAATTAAAATGTTTAAGTAATCAAAAAACTACTATTAAGTAGACAATATTGATTATTAGTTTCTATTATTAAATATATTGATTTTAATAGAAGCTAAGACTAAAAAGCTACCTCCGGATCGAAACGCGGCCTGACTTAGAATGATCCGGCTAGAAAACTCAGTAGGCAAAAACTTGTTATGGATTATTAAATTTATGCGGAAATACTAACTAATCACTACTGTGGGTTTTATCTACACAATAAGCGCGAACTGTGTCTTGCAATCTTGTGGTGTGCCTTCTTGTATTATGTTTGGTAAGGCCTGGAAATAAATAAACCAAAAATTTGTAAAATCATATTACTGTGGGTAGATGAAACCGTTGAAACAACATATCAGCTTTGGACATCTACCATCTAAGTCCACCCGTGATCATGAATGCTGTAAAGTATTCGAAACGTCGGGATAGTATAAAAATCAAGTAAACGCGATAGATTCCGTAAACGTAGTTTTATTTCAAAACACTTATATCTACTCATATCATACCGTAGTATTTGAATACAAACTAGATTCTGCCCGAGACTCTGTCCAAATGAACTAAAAAAAAAATAGCATCACGCCTGTATCCAAATGAACTACAAAATATAATACATCACTCTACGTTAGTTATAGTATTATCTCTATGTAAAAATGCCTATCCCATGAGAACCATTCATTTTTCCAGGATGAATATAGGCTATGTCCTTTTTTGAGCTCCAGACTATATGTGTGCAAAATTTCACGAGGATTGTTTGTTGTTTGTTTTAAGGATAGTTACAGCGTGAAAGCGTAATAAAAACACACACTCATTTTGCCTTCACAATATCAGTAAGGATAAAACATATTATACATAGATAAAATATGTAGGTACATACAATACTTTAACATAGTCTGACCCTAGGTAGTATGGTCTCTGGGCACATATTTAAGACCGCCGAATATTTCTTTAAAAATACAATTTTAATGATATTAACCTCCGACTATGTGTGTATTTAGTCCGAGTATCGAACACTTTGTGAAAGATCACTTTTTAATACGATTTGGCGCCATTTATTGCTGAAAAATTAAAAAAAGCTACTCAGATTACTCTAAAAAAAATGCCACGAATTAAAAGTTACGCTATATCTCTAAGAAAAAATATAAAAACGTCGTGAGAAGAACTAACTAGCTTTACAAAAAGATAGCAGACCATTTGCCATATTCGAAAACTATAATTTTGATGCTGTAAAGCAAGTCTGAAGCATTTTAACACGTATTAAACATTAAACTACTTCAAATATTCCGCATGTATCAAATAAAAGCGAGTGCTTGAGAAGAGAAAGAGAGTTCTTTCTCTTGTCTCTTCTATCTTGAGACCACAGAAAATCATACGCTTGTCAAAGCAGGATCCTTTTAAAGGGTCTATTGAGATAAGAAATTATTTTTTTGGCGAATATACCCCACAGAACAATTTATACCAAAGGATATGCCCACGATGGTACACGGGAATTTGACACGCACCATTTGTAGCTTTGTGGTGGAAGAGAATTTGTTTGGAAGGATACAGAGGAACGTACTGATTGTTTGATATTGCGCCATAGGCAAGCCTGTATTGCTTTGGTAAGACGACATGAAAACTCGACAGTAAGACAGAGAAGAAACATATTTTTTTATGATGATACTAAAATAAATAGGGTGTGCTCTTATGGAAAGTAATACGTAAGAAGCCCTTTGAAAAAAATATCCGACGCCAAGTGCACTAAAGTGACAATAAAACATGGCAGTGGAAATATAAACGTGACAATTATCCAAAACATACTTACGCACGCTCAGTAAAGGAATTCCTTGACTCAAGTATCTGTTTGTATCTTAGATTGGCCAGCTAACATTCCAGATTTATATTCAATTGAACATATTTGAGTTTGAGATGTTGAGTTAAGAAAAGAGTATCAAATAGACAGTGTGGCACTTTTAGAAAAAATACGGCGTTTTCTTAGAAGAATATAACGCTGTTTCTCTCACTAAATGTCAAAAATTAATAGAAGCAATGCTTAGCCATTGTAAAGCAGCAATTAAGTGGATGTATCCATGGATATAAAAATTATTCAGTTGCCTTGTTTTATGTATATTATTTTATTTGTGACTTCATTGACTATAAGTTTCATGTGATGAACAGTTTATTGATCGTTCATAACAAGAAGGCCTGCTCGGCATCTCTCAACTGAAAAAATTTTTTGGATGTTTGCCTGTTTTTAATTTATTTGTTTACTTATTTTGATGATTTTTGCTTCTATTATAGCTTTTGATTAAGCTTTCAAATTGGTAAACTGAAAGCGTTGTCGAGTCGAGAGCAAATGCTAGTATAATAATAAATAAGTTAGTCTAAGCTACATCAATTATCTCGACTCAAAAATAGCTTTCGTAAAGGAATCATTCAAATGCCTTAGTAATTAGATACGGCGTAACAAATTCACTTTCATATTTATGATAGTGTTCCGGATATATATTTAGATACTTACGATTACGAATTTGAAAACAAATTATGTTGATAACAAGATCCCCCATATTAAACTTTACCGTCTACAAATCTCATTCAAGAAAACAGCCGCTGACTCACTAACAAGAAAGTAATTTAAACTTTAGTCCCTTTTACTTAAAAACCTTCCAAGGCACAGGGATTTCCTTTGTTGTGTCCGAGTTAACAAAACAATACTAGCGTGTCAAATAATCTTCTTACAGACGAACATAACAAACACAATGTTTTGTGAGAATATTTATGCCATTAAAATCGCCATTATCATTTAATTTCATAATTATAAATCAGTTCATTATATTGCTATTGACAAAATTAATTTAATTCCACACCTAAACTCCTTGGGGATATACTAAGATGTCCATCCTTCCATCAGCCTTTCAACGCCCACTGCTGGACATAGGCCTCCCCAAGAGAACGCCACAACGAGCGGTCCCGTCATGGGGGATAATTCCGTAATCGCCACGCTTGGCAGGCGGGTTGGCGATCGCAGTGGATGTTGTTAATACTCGAGGGAGTGCTGCTGCCCACTCCCCTGGTATTCCCTCAGTGGGCTCCTACGACTCCCGTGGGTAGAGAGGGGTGGGACAATTCTAAAGCCGGCCCCACACGGCCAACTACACTAACTAAGATGTAACACTTTTTATTTCGAACAATACCTACTTATAACACTATACATATCTACACAACATACAACACTATAAAATAGCTTATTTCTAATGATTTAGTAAACTTATTTTTATTATCCAAACATTTACAGTTTAAAAATAGGAAAAGTAAAAATATTGAAAATATTTGTCAATTTAACATTATAATATTATTTTAAGAGTAGTAGTAGAAAATGGCAATGTAAGCAATGGTAATTAAAATAAGTTTTGTCATAAGTTATTACCTTAGCCAGTAAAACATTTTCATTATTATGTTTCATTGATTGCACATGTCGTCAAAGCTACATACTCTCATTAAAACAATTAATCTATTTTCACGGTAAAACTGGGCCCCACTTTTTTTTAAACAGGATTAAAACTGTTTTTTTCTTCAAGACTAGAAAATGAGTTTATTTAGAATTAATATTTGACATTTTAGGAACAAACTGGCATAAACAAAGTTTTGTAAAAATAACAAGAACAAGTAATTTTATAGTTTTTTCTAGATGTTGGAGTGGGGCTTTTTGCCCGACTACTGTTGGGTAAAATGACTCATACAATTTACAAAATGCCCAAGCGTTTAAATCAACATTATAGACTATAATTCATACACAAATAATAATAAAAATAACAATCAATCTTTTAACTAAAACTTATAACTAACTTCTAATTATATAAATTTAAAGTATGAGGAAAATTTAACGATGTTACCTATCTGTCTATTATCACATTTAACAAATCAACCGTTATTTTAATTTATTATGATAGCAATTGTAATGAAATGGTAATTTTAACTTTCTCTCAACACTCTAAGCTCAAGCGTGTGAGAGACCGTCTGATTTACTTTGACTCCATTCAGGGATCCACCAAAAATCCATTAAATATATATCACCAGCTAATTCAGTTTTAACAGCGAATGAAAACACATGCAGTTTTTTCGCTAATCAATACGCCATTGCTTTTACATCCTCGATCAAGAGCAAATCATGCTTTCTCTAATTTTTTATGTGGGCAACTTACTCTAGTTGTTCCAGAAAACAGGATTACGGCCAAATTGATCCTCCCATTAAAAGGTGTCTTCTCAATGTTCTGGATGGTATACTGAAAGTACTTGACAATTCGTTAACTCCCATTTTTTTACTTTTTACGGAAGATTCTTCTAAGTTTGCAGCTGTCCATATTGCGTGTAGCCTTTCTTTCATACTTACGAGGAGTTATCTGGAGGAAAAACAATACAATCCACATTTTAGTTCAGTTATATAAGTATTTTAAATTAAAACGTGTGGGGCGTTTTGCAGAAATCCAAGTTTAATATGCCCCAATATGTATTTAACTATAGTTTCAAGTTTATAACGCTCGACTATTACAAAAAAGAAATGTGATTTTATGTTTTTACATAGCGTGTAGACGAAATTAATATAAACAACATATTACTTTAGGTAGTAGTTAAAGAAAGTTACAATTATCCAATATAGTAGGTACCTAAAAACTAATACAACTTTGAGAAGGTATTAAAGGAAATTCAATTCTGTTGCTATAGAAGGTACGTGTTTATTATTGTTGTTAAAAAATCTTTATCTACTATATTGTATTATACTATATAAGTTAGGTACCAAATACGTCATGAAAGGATTTCGTAAAGGCCAATCGGCAAGAGTGGATAGCTTGATGGTGGCTCAATATTTTATTAAAAACTAGCGGCCCGTCCCGGCTTCGCCCGGATGGACATTTATTTTTTTAACATTTTGGGAACAACGTAGAGTAAATATATCTTTATTCTTTATACAGGACATAGGTAAGTAGTTCTTTTTTGTAATTACTATTTTTATTAAGTAATAAATCTATCTATTAAGTAATAGATTATAGATTATGGTATTTGTATACATACAAAAATACAAATCCCTCTGTCTCAGGGATAATATAATGTAGCATTCCAATGATGTAAGAATTTTCATAAATCGGTTCAATCGTTTTTGAGTTTATTCGTTACAAACATACAAAAACACAATTCCTTCCTCTTTATAATATAAGTGTAGAAGTGTAGATAAGGACTATACGCCTGCAGAAATTAGTGAAATAAAAATGAACAGTACCTATGCCTTTTATGCATTACAGGTACCTATGTTATAATAGTTTTAGGTTTCTTATATAGGTATCTATTACATATATTAATATTTCTTGTGTCCGTGTGTTAGTAATTGAACTCCTCCTAAACCGTTGAACCGATCTTGACGAAATTTTTTGTGTATCTTTGTGTAAGTACCGGGATGGATTAGATTCACATTTGGACCCGATAGGTGGCGCCACGATATGATTTCAGGATTTTTTCTTCAATTTATTCTAATCTAATTTTTTTTGGGTATGTTTGACTAAGTACCAGGATGGCTTAGATTCACATTTGGACCCGGTAAGTGGCGCCACGATAGGTTTTTAGGCCCTACCTAACAATCAAATTTTCCCACACCAGAAAATAATCCTTAGTAGCTAAAATAAATGCTCCATCCAAACGAAATATCAATGTTCGGATAGGAAAACATCTGTTAGGTCCGCTAGTATCACTATATTTATATTAGATACCTACATTTTATATAAAGACAGCACTGCACTAAGGAATAATCCCTGTATTAGGTACGGGGACTTTAAAAACGTACCTACAATTTCACGGACACGAAGTACACATTTTTTTTTGTTTAGGCGGGAAAAAATGTACCTAACCGCACACCCCGTCGTTCGGGGCTACGAACAGGGTAGTGTGGGGCCCGCACCCACTAAAGAAACGCGCCGTGTGCCGTCTCTCCGCCTGTGTTGACGGACCACTGGTACTGTGTTGGATTACTTCAGTGGCCCGCCGGCGGCTTACCCTTTCGGGTACCCTCTATTGAGCGACGCATCCACACACGGAGCATCGCACCTTCGCGGGAGGCCTTGTGGGTGGCGCACGTTTCCCGGTCCATTCACCCGCAGCCTCAGCTAGGGCGGCATGAGGCGCAAGTACTCACGCCTGCGCCACCCCAGTCGCTGGCGACGGTTACGGTCAGCGAAAGAATCCTCCTCTCTGGCCCTCTCTGCCGCTTCCTTCCGCGAGATAACCTCCTCGCAGAATGCAGCGACCGCGGCCCAATTCCTGTCGCTGCCAAGCATCGCTCTGACGACGCTCGGCAGCGAAAGGTCCCCCCCTATTGCCGTGAAGAGTTCACGGCACTGCTCGGCCCAAGCCGGGTACGACTCGAGCGTGTGCCGCGCCGTGTCCTCGGCACAGCTGCAGTGGTGACAGCCCGGAGTCGCTTCCCTCCTTGCAACTATGTGCAGATATCTGCCGAAGCAACCGTGCCCGACAGCACTTGCACCAGTCGGAAGGTAAGGACTCCGTGGTGTCCCCGCGCCCACTCCTCCAGCACAGGCTGGAGCGCCCCTACGGTCCAGAGACCGGCCCGGAGCGTCTCCAGCCGCACCCTCCAACTGGCCATGGCAGCACGGCGGGCGTCGCCCTGCCACCTGGCCACCTCGCTGGGCAGGAGGCGACCGCCCCTAGCCCGTTCTTGCGACGCCCGCCAATACACCTCGGCGAGCACCTCCGCCTCCAAGTCCCACGGAGGGGTTCCGGCCAACGCGCAAGCCGCCTCGGTCGACACCGTGCGGTATCCGCGTATGAGCCTGGACGCGACGACTCTTTGTGGTCTCCACAGAAGAGCCCTATTCGGCGCGTCCAGGGACTCCGCCCACACAGGTGCACAGCACCGTACAGTGGCATCTACTGGACCACCCCCGCGTAAAGCCGTCGGCACGCATTGTTGGGTCCGCCCATATTCGGCATGAGCCGTGCAACGGTATACGCCGCACCGACGAGCCTCGGGGACAGTTGACGGAAGTGCTCGCGAAAGCGCCACCGCCCATCCAGCACCAGGCACCTCAATTTCACCTCAATTCGGACCCCGTCCACCGTGATCGAGGCACCAGCAGGTGGCCGCCGTCGGGGCCCATGGAAAATTAGGGCCTCCGATTTATCCAGGGCCACCCTAAGCCCCAGCGCCCCGATCCTCCTGACCACCTCCGAGGTCCAGGTACGTAACGTTGCCAGGAGCGTGTCATCCGCATAGCAGATGACCGCCAGCCCGGGGGGGAGACGACAGCGTAGCACCCAGTCGTAACGATGTCCCACAGGAGTGGCCTTAGAACTGAACCCTGTGGGACACCGCATGACATGGGTCTTCTCACAACGTCCCCTATGCGACTCTCATAGAGAACGCTGCGGCCCTCAAGATAGTCCGCCACTAGCCGCCTCAGGTATGCAGACACCCCGTGATACCGGAGCGCCTCCCTGATGCAGCTGAATGGCAGACTATTGAATGCGTTGGCGATGTCAAGCGACATCGCCAACAGCACTCCACCGCCAGCGACGCCCGCCACGGCCGCGGCCCTCAGGCACATGATCGCGCCGTCCGTCAAACACGAAGTACACCCTTACTCAGAACAACCATATTTTGTGGATCACACAAAGTGTTGTACTGTGTGATCTTAGGTCTTAGACATGAGAAGGAAAAGAAAAGTTTTTTTTTATCGCCAACGGTGGCAGACGAGCAAACGGCCCACTTGATGGTAAGTGTTAACCGCCGCTCATGGACTTTAGCAACACCAGGGGCTCATTGTAACAACAGCTATCTGCTAGTGAAAGTCCCGTCCAAATCGATCCGCCGTAAAACATGAAGTTTAAGTACGCACATGATGGGTTTGAGATATATAGTATCGCAGATATACGCACTGAAAGATTTGACCACGTGATCACGTAGAAACCATAAAACATGAAGTTTATGTACCCACGGACAGCGCAGCGTAGGACGGCCCCTCACCAGATGGACTGTCGATCTGGTCAAAGCCACGGGTAAACCGTTGGATGCGGTCGGCGCAGGACCGCTCGTTGTGGCGTTCTCTTAGGGAGGTCTATGCCCAGCAGTGGATATTGCAAGGCTAATGGATGGATGGAAGTACATAGGATTTATTAGATAGTAGGCTAGAATCCAAGTCAGTATTGTCGTGTCAATTCAGCCATTGTGACAATTGCTCCTGACTGCTAACTTCGATAACACATGCATACTTAACGTCTTTGGGTGACGCCTGCACAATCTGTCGGAAGTATTTTCAGACATTATACCGACCGGGTAAACTTAATTTTATAATTAAGATTTTACCTAATAATGACGCAAACCCTATAAATATTTAGATATTTTTATATACATTTTTAGCATTTGACATGCTTAGCACTATACATTAAACACAAAGTGAAAAATGTGAAATCGAAAATAACAGTCACGAGCAGGATTTGAACCTGCATCTCCTGGATACCAACCAGATGCTTTGCCAATTCACAATATTGACTTAAAAAAATTATTAAGGGTGTAATATTCACCAAGAAAAAGTAAGCTTAGATGAGATACGGCTAGCTAAACTAACTGAACGCCTCACATAATTAATAGACGCCCCCTTATCTCGAATATTGAGACAGAGAAAAAAAGAGCAGATGGAGTTGACAGATTTATAAATACAAATTATAATTTGTGAATAAGGAAAGAGAGCATTTTAGTACGAGCGGGAATTGAACCTGCGTCCCTTCCTATCCGGGGAAGTTCTCTAATCTACTGAGCTACCGTACTATTTGTTAGAAATACCCAATCTCCTTACCACAATTTGTCTTAACGACCAACGCCACCTATCGAAAGCATTTACATGCATTAATCCAATATAGTAAGTTTAATTTTGCAATTAAAATTCATAGTATTTGATGGCGCGATTTTTTAAACATTTTGATCTATATTTTAGCACTTGACATGCTCAGCTACTCTTAAAGTACAAATTATAATTTTTGAATAAGGAAAAATAGTATTTTAGTACGATCGGGCATCGAACTTGCATCCCTTCCAATCCGGGGAAGTGATCTAATGATTTAATCTTTATCCTAATAAATAGGTACGTTATTCATCACAAGTATTTAATTTAAAACAAAATAGAACCTTTACATCATTAGATTTCAATAAATATGTTAGGAGATATCGCAGTTTTAAAAAAAATCTAAACGTCGCAGGCCGTCTAGCAGATGTGAAACATCAATATTATTTTGTAGAAATAAAATGATAATAATTTGACAAAGTACTCCTCAAGATGAATCAAACGAGTATAAACTCGATAGGGTTGCGTAGTTTCATTACAGAGTTACTGTTGCCACCTTCCAGCTCCATCGTCAGTCCCTGGATACCATCTAGAGACAAAGTACTCGTAAAGATAAATCATACGAGCCCAAACTCGATGGAGTTATGTCGTTTTATAACAGAGTTCCTGTGGCCACCTTCTAGCCCCATCACCAGACCCTGGATACCATCTAAAGACAAAGTACTCGTCAGACGAATCAAATGATTCCAAACTCGATGGTGTTGCGTCGTTTCATTACAGAGTTACTGTGGTCACCTTCCAGCTCCATCATCAGATCAGCTCCATGTCATCATAATATTGTATTATCACGTGATATACACATGCGTGTAAAATTTCAGTTCAATCGGAAACCGGGAAGTGTGTCAAATTTAACTTGCAACATTTGAACGGAACAGGTAGGTACAATAAAAGCGTTGCCACGCTAACAACCGATTTTACCCTCCCTCCGCAATAGATGTTTCACATCAATAACATCGCAGCATAATAATGATCAAATACCTACTGCGCGCGCATTTATGATGTGCGGCCCCAATTAGCGTTAGACCAAAGTAACTATTCCACGCGGACGATGTCGCGGGCAGAAGCTAGTTTTAAACACATCATGAAATTATGTGAAGGAAAAGTAGATGCTTGATTGATTACCTACCTAATATTTATTTAAAAGACATATTACTATAGGTAGGTATAATAAAAGGCAGACAAAATTCTGACTTACACATTGCTCATTCAATTATAACACGATAAGGTTACATAATGATTACATACAAGATAATTGTCAGAAACTCAGAACATGTACCTACACCTTATTATGTACGCATCTAAATATTATAATAGTTTAATAAGTAGGTAGGTAGCACGTGATTCGTTTACTTTCGTCAACAATTCGGCCGATGCCGCCAGCGATGTCGTACTTCACCGTCTACTTAGCACATTGAATAACCATATGGTAACCCAATTATAATGAATGGGTAACCCATTCAATGTGCTATCTATATTGAAGTGATAATCCTTAGCTATCATATTGATAGTGTAACCCTTTTACTGGGTTTCAAGCATAGAACCCATTCAATGTGTTATCCATATTAAAAGGGTAACACTTTTAATGGGTTTCAAGCGTAAACCCTATTGAATGGGTTATCAATATGATGGTGTAACCCTTTCATTGGGTTTGAGCATAGAACCCTTTCAAAGAGTTACATAACGATAAAGGTAACCACATAAACGGCTTACCCATTCGAATGGCTTAACTCTTAACTGGGGTTGTACGGTGGAAGTTCCACCATGATTTCGAACAACTGTCGTGTATGCAATGCGCGTTAGCAGCATCGCTTAACTGTGTTTGTGTGAGTGTGAGAGTAGTGGGGCATTTTGTCAATTGAGGCGTATTACCCGGTTTTACCCTAATTAGATTATAATTCAAAGACATTCAAATTAAAGTATCGCCAATGCGTCGGTTCGTGCTACCTCTAAGGCAGTTGAATCAATAGCTCCTGCAAGTCTCCTCTCCTCCGTCTAACGTGTCGCCAGAGTAACAGTAACAGATCATTCTTGTCTAGATACTTCCGATTTGATCAATTATAGCGCCATTATCGTGCCGTCCGATACTTCATTCCCGGTCAATATTGGCGCTACAGCCGTACTACCACGCGGTCACACACATCACTGCAAGAGCAAACATAAATAATAATATGAACCAGGAATGTTTATTTTCCTATGTCTACACAAGATGTGTGTTCAAAGGTGTAAACAACACCTACATTTTGATGAGTGCTCTAAAAGCTCACAAAATCTTCTTTAGACCCCAATAAAATAAAAGCCTATGTTTTAACGAATCTTATAAATTGAGGTGAATCTTGTTACATAAAATAAGATAAGCTAACATTTCCAGTAGTAAAGTGAGAACTATATTAGAGAGATTGGTCCGTAGAAATGTGTTGAGTTGGTTACTTACTTCACATGGCTTACGAGTGACGACAAAATTATGCACATTGTAAGGGTTAGAAACTGGAATTTTACCGAGCTACATGCCTGTCAAAGTACACTTCGTTGGAGCTATTAAGTAAACAAAAAGTACACAAGCCAAAAGAGTCTTTTAGATGAAGTATACCGCATTTATATTATGAACTTTGGCCTAAGCTATCTCGGAATGAGAGATAGTCAGCTAAAAACTTATATAAACCTTTATTTTGAAACTCGAAAGCTTGTCTCAAAACCTACTTATCGCAGGGTGTCCGTGACTACAGATATTCCAAAAAAACATTTTTTTTTTTACACCGTTATTGCAAATATCTCGTTTCCTATGGGTTTTATGCTATTTGTATGTATTATATATAGATGATTAGATTCTCTACAACTTTTTTTTAGACATATTTTTTTATATCGTGAACCATTTTCGAGATAGAGGGCAGAGTGCGCAGTGTTTAACTATTTAGAGTATCATTCGAGGTCAACCTGTAGTCCCGATTATAAACACGCCGTATAAAGTTTATAAATTATTGATAAATATATATAATTCTAAATAATTTGCATTTGTTATTAACTATTACGTTATAATTAATATTTTATTTTCAATAATTCAATATCTATTAATTTAATAACACTTACATACTCTTGTAATTAAAAATAATTAAATTTAAATAACTTTAATTATTTTTAATTCTAATCTTATTTATACTAATTAGGTACTTCCTAACTAAATAAAAAGAAAATAATAAAAATTTTAATTAATGTTTTATTGAGAAATACCATTTCACACATTTATAATCGTTGAAATTTAAAAATTGAATAATAATAAGAACAATAAGTCCGAAGAAAATATAAAAAAATTGAGCTTTATACTTTAACGAATTTGAGGTAATATTTTATGCACCTTCACTGCCTGTTACCTGCCCAAGTAACCACATTCCAAACACTATACTTGCTGATCGTTCTTACCTGTGTTGGGGTCATGCACAGAGGAAATTTCAGCCTTTATAAAATAACGAAGGTCTGGCCGTCGTTATCTCTTACTCTATTACATGAATACGTCGTCAGCACCATAAAATTCCCTATAAGATTTGCTGTAAACTTACTTCATACTTCTACTATTCCTTTTAAAAATTTACCCAAATTATAGGCAGTTTTTCTTTCCGGTGACAACACTTTTATGCATACATCATAAATCAGCAAGTAGCTTCACTTATTAGTTGACAATGCGGTGTCATTATTTTTTTTAGTCAACAAATAGCTGTCATTTTATCGTCTGTTAGCCAAAATACAATAGGTCCAAAGATTGGCAGGGTAGTTTAAGGTCCCCAGCGGGAACAACACTGAAGAGATTACCATATATTAACACTTTTTTTTTAAGTTCGTCGGCAAAAATGTCCTACTGCACACCCCGCTGCCCAGGGAGACAACAGGGTAGTGTGGGGCTCTTACTCACTAAAAACCCACCGTGCGCCCTCACCCGCCCTTGCTACCACCTAATTAAGCACATCAGCTTAATTAAATTTTATAAACAGTTATCAAGTAGAGTACCTATATATTCATTTAATGAGCCGCTCCGGTGAATGACCCACATAAGATCAACTCGCCTCGTTTTATGAGTATAACCGACGGTAGGATGCGAATGAATGCTTACTTAAATAATCTCAAAAACTTCTGGAATTTACTTTAGTCAGGCGCATCGCTTGTAATGTGACAGTATAGTCAATAATACAGCTGCGACCTTATTACAGAAACTGTTGTTTGTGTGAAATTTAGTTAGATATTGTAATATTTTGCCCCTTTTCTGTTGACTGATTGATTTGATATTTGTTACACCTTTTTAGTTCTGATGATTATACAATATAATATATTAAGTATTGTAAATCTAAGATGGCCGCCGGCACAAAATTCCAGATTTCATATTTGTTTCAATATTTCTAATGTTATATTTGTTTCAATATGGGTAATGGGTATCAAATAAAAGGGCATATGTAGATATTTTTAAATATATTTTTAGCATTTGACATGCTTAGGCATATAAATCAACACAAAGTGTGAAAATGTGAAATCGAAAATAAGAGAAAAGACGTTAAGTATGAATGTGTTATTGAAATTACCAGTCATGAGCAATTGTCATGATGGCTGAATTGGCAAAGCATCTAGATAGTATCCAGGAGACGCAGGTTCAAATCCTGCTCGTGGCTGTTATTTTTGATTTCACATTTTTACACTTTGTGTTGAAGTAAAAGAGCTTTACAAGTAAAACACAGTGCATGGCGGATAATAGAGTTTAGACAGTCTTGTTTCATTGTCTGATCAATGCCCTAGATTGATGAGGAGAGTGGTGTGTAGGCTGACATCTTTTTGTTTGTTAAGTTGGGAAAAATGTACCTAGCCGCACACCCCGTTGTTTGGGGCAACGAATAGGGTAGTGTGGGCCCCACCCACTAAATAAACCCACCGTGTGCTGTCTCTCCGCCTGTATTGGCGGGCCACTGGAACCTTGTTACATTATTTCAGTAGTGTGATGGCTGGTACCTGGACCTACCAAATTATTTTATAGATTTTAGTACATTATCTACATCATTATTATCTTTATTTTCAATAAAACCGTTAATTTCTTTTTTACTTACTTATTTTATTTCTAACGATTTTTGACTATATTTCTAGTGTCCGAATTCAGTTAAATAAAGCCTATATTCTATTGAGGGGGTCGTAGCCTATTTTTGCACTTGCAGTTCACGATCGGCATGATTAAGCAGCTTTCACTCTGGCTGGTAATCAGATGGGGAACCAAAAAGTGACACCTATTTGTAGACACCTGACCTTCTCCGTGCTTCTGAAGGCACTTGAAGCAGTCGGTCCCGACAGTCAAGTAATATCCTGGCACATGTTACAGGTTTAACACCGGTCTTGTTCTAAAATCGTCAGTTGTCCTCTTAGTTAGAGGTTAGATAGGCAATGGCTCCATGTTATATTCTAAAATCGAACAGATTGGAAACCAACCGCAACCAAAAGCTTGGGATAACGAGATGACGATCACATTATAGATTAGGCAGAATATTTAAATACTAAGTACTCAACACTTTTTCAGGAACATAAAGCACTCTACGGCTATTAAAACATCTTACTTTTTATTTCTTTATTTTTTTATTGCATGTAGTGGCAGACGAGCCACCGTCCATCTGATGGTAAATGGTAACCGTCGCCCATGAACTCGACTATACCGAGAGTATTGTCAAGCCGCTGCTCACCAATTCATTTCACAGATGAAATGAAATATAAACGGCTATCTCGTGCTACAGCCAAAACGCAACGATGTGCTTCATGGCCGGTCACACGGGAGATGGTGGTACCAACCCGCTCGGGCCGGAAACCAAGTGGGTACTCCCACTTGGTACCCAGCCCTACCACCAGTCATGCAATGGATGATAATTGCTTACTTCCCTTAGTCGCCTCATACGACACCCGTGGGAAAGAATGAGGTGGTGACACTTGTATTCTTAATCCGTCACTACACGGATTAAATTTTTTAGCAATCCTAAAAATTTTTAAGTATTTAATCTCGAGACGTCTTATTAAAAAACTTAAGCGTATAGCTTAGGCATAGTTCTCTTTCTCTAGAATAACATTATTAAAACGTCGTCTCTTAAACCTTGTTTTTTTAACAAATAGCCCAAGTCTAATTTTGTTTATTAGTTTCCATTTTTATACTTTATATTTTGTTGTTTGTTAGACGATATTAAAAAAACATTTAATGATAATAAATCTTATTTTAGTTGTAATAATAAGTGAACTATTATAATAACTTAATTTATACGTATATATACCATTCTCTTCATCAATTAAATTTGGAAAAAACTAGGAAAATGATGAGTCGCCTTTGACAGTGTGATTTTTTTTACGGGCACAAAGTACAAAGTACACCCGGACTCAGAACGGCCATTTGTGGATCACACAAAAAAAAGTGTTGTATAGAAATCGAACTATGCTACTCTACACGGGAGGTTCGGATCTAAGCCGCTCTGCCATCATCAATATCAACAAGCAGTTACAGCCGATAGAGGGTATGCTAAATAATTATCTGTTCCCAAACATTAGATATTCAATTAACGGTCAAAACAAACAGCTTCATGATACCACAACATAACCCTGATAAGCGGATAATTGCCGCATAATGCTTATAGATAAGGGAAAATTACTGACTGTGTAACTAATATGCAGCCCAGGAAACGAGATTAGGCGCATATCAAACTAATGTACTCGTAATGTATCTGAATTTTAAAACATTTTCTATCAGAATTTATTTCAGGAAATAATATTTTTAAGTGTTTATAAAGTATTTAAGACTCTACTTTTTAATGATAAAGGGTTAGATTTGTCAATATTAAGGACTATAACGTATCTCTTCTATATTGTCTTTGTCTCTAAAAATGTCATGAAATTGACTAGAAGGTCCTAATGATATAAGTTTTACTCGTATTATAAATAGAATGTCAGGCAGAAACATATATTTTTGTTGGAAAGGTAATAATATATTAAAAAGTTAACAATCAATACTCATATAAATCATTTAGGTATTACATATTTTATACAACATTTCAGTAAGTCCAACCCTTTTACAATTTAAATTAAGAAAACTGAAATTTGCTTTTAATTTTAAATTATCTTTCAAGCTTAGAAGGTCTTCTGACCTGATTAATTAAAAATTTAACAGGCATTTAAAATAAATATTGGACACCTACTTCTTTAATATTGGAGACGACAAAAACTAAAAAGGTTCATTCATAATATAGACTGTTTTTACAGTATGTTTTTCTTTCAATAGACGTTCTAGAACAATTTCTAGTTGACCTATACAGGTGAAAGTAAAGTTAATCGAATTTGTCGATCAAATTGTTTACAGTTACCAGACAAACAAAATACACAAAGGCTTAGTCTGATTAGTATCTGGATCTGAGTAGCATCGGTAGTGTAATGACTAAATTAAATAAATGACTAGTTTAATGAAATATCAGGCTAGAGTAAGCTGACAGATATGAAGAACAAATTATTTGTGAAAGTGGAAAAAAGGAACTTTACTATAGCTTAGCGGTTTAGCACTTCCCCGGATTGGATGGGATGCAGGTTCGAATCCTGCTTACAGTAAAATTCCATTTTTACACTTGCACAAATATTTTTTTTGTTTTTTTCGATGGTTAGTGGTAACCGTCGCTCATGGACTTGAAAGTATTGTCAAGCCTCTGCGCATCATTTCATTTCCCAGATGTGAAATTAAAAAATAAACGCTCTCTCGATCTTCTGCTATAGCCAAAACACACTGACGTGCTTCATGGCCGGCCACACAGGAGGAGGTGATACCGACCGTTCGAGCCCTATAGCAAGTGAGTACTCTCACTTGGTAACTTGCCCTACCAACAGTAATGCAATGGGTGACAATTGCTTACTTCCCTTAGTCGCCTTCAACGACATCCGCGGGAACGGATGGGCTGGTGACACTTGTATTCTTAGTCCGTCACCACACGGACAAAATATGTGTATTTTATCGGAAAATATGTGTGTTTTTTCATCAAAACTAGCAATAAATGCTATGTGTTTTGTGAATACATTGAGAATAATATATCATATAAGTTGATTCGCAACTCATTCTCGTGCTTTACTTTAACAAGAGACAAATCTAACAAATCAAAGTTCGTAAAAATTGGTCCAGCCATTCTTGAGTTATAAATGGTATAACTAAACCGACTATACTTTATACTTTTGTATCTATTATAATTATTCTAAGCGACTTTATTTGTTTGACTTCTATTAGACACTCGCCAAGTTCCTTTCATCTATCTGTCATTCTATCTTATGAAAGTAGCTCAAAGTTACAAAACATAAGTTTGTTTGTCCAATTTATATGTTACTATCTACAAACATGAGCTTTTTTCTCTGATATATTATTTGTTACTATCTATAAACATATTTAAATATGATCTACTTAAAAATAACACTATAATTTGTAACGGAGAAACCCAATTATAGAATCGGGTTTCTCCCTTACAAATTATAATTATATTCTATAGAGGAAATAGACAAGTTTAGTTCGGGGTCATTACCCATTACGTTCGACGAACGTGATCTTATCAAAGTTACAAAAGAAATTAGTGTACAGGGAGTAATGCCAACTTCCCGAAAATTAGGTGAATTTATTAATGGGACTACAACTGCTATAAATTTGAGTTTCCGAGCACGCAACAAATTTTAATTGCAAAAAACTTTTGACTTAACGCGATGTTGATAATTTTATATTATGTATTATTTTTAGGAGCTAGATTGTATTTATAGCAACTAGTCATAAATAGCAGCTGATAATCGTTTTTTGGTTACATGTCAGGTATCCAACATAGCAGCAAGATAAAAAAGTCTAATCAGCAGATATCAAAACAAGAAAAATACGAGTATCATCAAAACCAGTTCAGCAGTTTTTGTGCGATGCTGGAACAATGAAATAGTAAGAATTTCAAAAAATATATTTTGAATTCATAAACGCCTAAAGGCATATAGTAAATTATTTTCAAATGTTTTTAATGTACAGATACATCTATATTTTTTTGTTCTTGTCTCATAGACACATAACTATATGTCTATGAGACACATATAGCTATATGTCTATACAATTTAATTGATTCCGGACTAACAAAACTGTCTAAAAATACAAAATTGTAAAGTTTCAGATGCTCTGCCATATATGATGTCATTTAGTCAGTACTAAGATGGACATGGTATACACATATTTTGCTATACTTTTTATTTATTGCATGTACTTGCAGACAAGCCACGCCTGGACGGTATCCAGGAGATGCAGGTTCAAATCCTGCTCGTGACTGTTATTTTCGATTTCACATTTTTCACTTTGTGATTAATGTATAGTGCTAAGCATGCCAAATGCTAAAAATATATATAAAAATATCTAAATAACATATGGTATTAATTTATATCTTTATAAATATGTTTTAATTATATGGGACGAATGTACCATGAGTCATAGAGCTCATATTGAAACCATGAACCGTACGCTAAAAGACATCAGAAACTCAGACGCTGATATGGGTGGTGTTACTTTTGTTTTTGCGGGGGATTTTTGGCAAATGCTGCCAGTAATGACAAAAGGAATACGCGCTGATGTCATCAGGGCATGCTTAAAATCATCATGCTTATGGAGTTCCGTTGAAACTCTCAATTTACGAACAAACACGGGAGCCCACTTGAGCAACAACTACGATAACGACATTCCGCATCAACTACTGAATCTTGGAGAAGGAAAAATTTACTGTCCTAACACCAACAGTAGGGATGACATTACCCTGTTCGTTGCCCCGAACGATGGGGTGTGCGGTTAGGAATATTTTTTCCCGGCTTAACAAAAGAAAAGGGATGAAATTAAACTTGACAATCGGTTAGGTCACATATTACACAGGTTAGAAGATCTGATAGACGCCATATATCCCGGTCTTGAAAGTTTAATGGAAAGAGATTATCATTGGCTTTGTTCTAGGGCAATAGTCTTACCCAGAAACGATTCAGTGAATGAGATAAATAAAATAATTTTAGGATAAAATCCCGGTCAAGTCAAACACTATAAGTCCATTGACACGGTGTGTAATATTGAGGATACAGTGCACTGTCCTCAAGAATTTTTAAATTCTTTGAATCTACTGGGGGTCGTGGGGAGGCCACGACCTTATGCTAAAAGTTGGCATTCCTATCATGCTTTTAAGGAACTTGAGACTCCCCAACATTTGTAATGGCACAAGGCTGCTCATAAAAGAGTTGCGGGAGAATATAATCGTGGCGACCATTCTCACAGGGCCAGCAGTGAGACAACTTGCTTATATTCCGCGGATACCCATGATTCCACCTGATTTACCTATACCCTTTAAAAGATTACAGTATCCCGTCAAGGTATCTTTTGCTCTCACTATTAATAAGTTCCAGGGTATAAATTTACTTGAAAATAGTACTATTACTCAAAAATTTATAACTATAATGAAATCTTATAACATGTACAATGTTTTTCTGGAACCTACTAGGATTACTTCTTTGAGCGCACCTTGTATAGATAATATATTTACAAATGCAAAACCAATTAATAAATCTATCATAAATAAACTGGAATCTGATCACTGTGGACAAGTTGTCCATAAAGATAAAGTTACCTTTGTTCCAATGAACTCTAGCCGCTTAGAGCTTTTTAAATGTAATCTATCTGAAAAAGTACCACGGTTGCCTTTTCATGACAACCCTAACGATTTATATACTGCTCTATTCCAGTTGATAAGTAATGAATTCAGCAAGAATTTTAAACCTAAAACTGTAAATATTGGCGCTCGCGCGGGCTTTAGTGAATGGGCTACCTGTGGTGTTTATAAAAGTAGACTAAAGTTATATGAACTTTATAATGAAAAAACCTATAATCACAATCCAATATTTTTGGAATATGTAAAAAACTATTCCAAAACATTTAAACGAGCCTGTTCCTGTGCTAAATCACTATATCTGAAAAATAAAATCAAAAAATCCGGCGATATTATTAAAATGACTTGGAAGGTGATAAACAGTGAAACTGGTAGAGAAACAGTGCGCAAGAGGGACTTTAACTTGAAAATAGATGACAAAAATGAAAGAGCGAATCGAGAAGTGGCAACGGCATTTGAAAATTATTTTACTAATATTCCTGTTTTAACAACAAAACATCTGACGTTGTCTCCTACTGCAGCCGAATCGCTCCTTAGGCAATGTGTTCCGATATGTAATACTTCCTTTAAATTCTCGGATGTCAATGTAAACAGTGTTATAAATTCTTTTAAAAGTCTTAATATTAAAAAAACTGCGGATTTATGGGGTATGTCTGTTAAGTTAGTTAACTCAATTATTCATATTATTGCTCCCCAATTGACATCTGTGTTTAACGGTTGTTTTGTTAATGGTGTATTCCCCGACCTTATGAAGTTTAGTAGAGCAATTCCTTTGTTTAAATCTGGCAGTACATCAGACCTTAATAGTTTTCGTCCAATTTCTGTACTACCGATACTAAGTAAAGTATTTGAGAAGCTTATTCTCAAACAAATGGTTGATCATTTTGACAATCATAAATTTTTTCATAAAAACCAGTTCGGCTTCACAAAGAATCACTCTACTACTGATGCAGGTCTAGAATTGTTAAAAACCATATTTAAAGCTTGGTAAGATTCGCACGATGCGTTAGGCGTATTTTACGATTTGTCTAAGGCATTTGACTGTGTACATCATGAAACCCTCATTAAAAAGTTATACCATTACGGAATCAGGAACAGGGCTCTCGAGCTTTTGATTTCTTATTTGAGCAATAGAATTCAAAGGGTCGATGTTAATGGCACGTTATCACATGGGTCTGTCATGACAATGGGTGTGCCGCAGGGGTCCATGTTGGGGCCATTTATGTTCTTAGTCTATATTAACGACCTACCATACTACGTAGGAGATAATCGAAATATTGTGTTGTTCGCAGATGATACATCTTTATTATTTAAAATAAGAAGGCAACAACTTAATTATGACGATGTGAACAACACACTATCTAAAGTTGTTCATTGGTTCAATACTAATAACCTAGTTTTAAGTGAAAATAAAACTAAATGTATAAAATTTACTACACCCAATGTAAGGCATGTAGAAACCAATGTACAATTGAATGGCGTCGAACTGGACCTTGTGGAGTCCACTGTTTTCCTAGGTATCACTATAGATAACAAACTCCAATGGGGCCCCCATATTAAAAAATTGTCAGGTAGGTTTAGCTCAGCGGCATATGCGGTAAAAAAAATTAGATTATTGACTGATGTTGAAACGGCTAGAATAGTTTATTTCAGTTACTTTCATAGTATTATGTCCTATGGCATACTGCTATGGGGATGCTCCGCCGATTTAAATTCTATATTTGTACTTCAGAAAAGGGCCGTTCGTGCAATCTATAATCTGGGCCCGAGAGTTTCCCTTAGACAGAAATTTAAAGAAATAAATATTCTAACTATCGTGTCTCAATTTATATATGAAAATATGTTGTATGTCAAGAAAAATATCAGAAGCTTTGATAAGTATAGCGACGTTCATCACATTAATACAAGGAACAAAGGCAATCTTGTTGCTCACAGTACTCGTCTCCACAGAATCAGTAGATCTTTCATGGGGCAATGTATATGCTTCTACAATAAAATTCCTGAAAATGTCCGAAACATGCCACTAAATAAGTTTAAGCCCCCATTGGAGTTTGTTATCTATAGTGATACCTAGGAAAACCGTGGACTCCACAAGGTCCAGTTCGACGCCATTCAATTGTACATTGGTTTCTACATGCCTTACATTGGGTGTAGTAAATTTTATACATTTAGTTTTATTTTCACTTAAAACTAGGTTATTAGTATTGAACCAATGAACAACTTTAGATAGTGTGTTGTTCACATCGTCATAATTAAGTTGTTGCCTTCTTATTTTAAATAATAAAGATGTATCATCTGCGAACAACACAATATTTCGATTATCTCCTACGTAGTATGGTAGGTCGTTAATATAGACTAAGAACATAAATGGCCCCAACATGGACCCCTGCGGCACACCCATTGTCATGACAGACCCATGTGATAACGTGCCATTAACATCGACCCTTTGAATTCTATTGCTCAAATAAGAAATCAAAAGCTCGAGAGCCCTGTTCCTGATTCCGTAATGGTATAACTTTTTAATGAGGGTTTCATGATGTACACAGTCAAATGCCTTAGACAAATCGTAAAATACGCCTAACGCATCGTGCGAATCTTACCAAGCTTTAAATATGGTTTTTAACAATTCTAGACCTGCATCAGTAGTAGAGTGATTCTTTGTGAAGCCGAACTGGTTTTTATGAAAAAATTTATGATTGTCAAAATGATCAACCATTTGTTTGAGAATAAGCTTCTCAAATACTTTACTTAGTATCGGTAGTACAGAAATTGGACGAAAACTATTAAGGTCTGATGTACTGCCAGATTTAAACAAAGGAATTGCTCTACTAAACTTCATAAGGTCGGGGAATACACCATTAACAAAACAACCGTTAAACACAGATGTCAATTGGGGAGCAATAATATGAATAATTGAGTTAACTAACTTAACAGACATACCCCATAAATCCGCAGTTTTTTTAATATTAAGACTTTTAAAAGAATTTATAACACTGTTTACATTGACATCCGAGAATTTAAAGGAAGTATTACATATCGGAACACATTGCCTAAGGAGCGATTCGGCTGCAGTAGGAGACAACGTCAGATGTTTTGTTGTTAAAACAGGAATATTAGTAAAATAATTTTCAAATGCCGTTGCCACTTCTCGATTCGCTCTTTCATTTTTGTCATCTATTTTCAAGTTAAAGTCCCTCTTGCGCACTGTTTCTCTACCAGTTTCACTGTTTATCACCTTCCAAGTCATTTTAATAATATCGCCGGATTTTTTGATTTTATTTTTCAGATATAGTGATTTAGCACAGGAACAGGCTCGTTTAAATGTTTTGGAATAGTTTTTTACATATTCCAAAAATATTGGATTGTGATTATAGGTTTTTTCATTATAAAGTTCATATAACTTTAGTCTACTTTTATAAACACCACAGGTAGCCCATTCACTAAAGCCCGCGCGAGCGCCAATATTTACAGTTTTAGGTTTAAAATTCTTGCTGAATTCATTACTTATCAACTGGAATAGAGCAGTATATAAATCGTTAGGGTTGTCATGAAAAGGCAACCGTGGTACTTTTTCAGATAGATTACATTTAAAAAGCTCTAAGCGGCTAGAGTTCATTGGAACAAAGGTAACTTTATCTTTATGGACAACTTGTCCACAGTGATCAGATTCCAGTTTATTTATGATAGATTTATTAATTGGTTTTGCATTTGTAAATATATTATCTATACAAGGTGCGCTCAAAGAAGTAATCCTAGTAGGTTCCAGAAAAACATTGTACATGTTATAAGATTTCATTATAGTTATAAATTTTTGAGTAATAGTACTATTTTCAAGTAAATTTATACCCTGGAACTTATTAATAGTGAGAGCAAAAGATACCTTGACGGGATACTGTAATCTTTTAAAGAGTATAGGTAAATCAGGTGGAATCATGGGTATCCGCGGAATATAAGCAAGTTGTCTCACTGCTGGCCCTGTGAGAATGGTCGCCACGATTATATTCTCCCGCAACTCTTTTATGAGCAGCCTTGTGCCATTACAAATGTTGGGGAGTCTCAAGTTCCTTAAAAGCATGATAGGAATGCCAACTTTTAGCATAAGGTCGTGGCCTCCCCACGACCCCCAGTAGATTCAAAGAATTTAAAAATTCTTGAGGACAGTGCACTGTATCCTCAATATTACACACCGTGTCAATGGACTTATAGTGTTTGACTTGACCGGGATTTTATCCTAAAATTATTTTATTTATCTCATTCACTGAATCGTTTCTGGGTAAGACTATTGCCCTAGAACAAAGCCAATGATAATCTCTTTCCATTAAACTTTCAAGACCGGGATATATGGCGTCTATCAGATCTTCTAACCTGTGTAATATGTGACCTAACCGATTGTCAAGTTTAATTTCATCCCTTTTCTTTTGTTAAGCCGGGAAAAAATATTCCTAACCGCACACCCCATCGTTCGGGGCAACGAACAGGGTAATGTCATCCCTACTGTTGGTGTTAGGACAGTAAATTTTTCCTTCTCCAAGATTCAGTAGTTGATGCGGAATGTCGTTATCGTAGTTGTTGCTCAAGTGGGCTCCCGTGTTTGTTCGTAAATTGAGAGTTTCAACGGAACTCCATAAGCATGATGATTTTAAGCATGCCCTGATGACATCAGCGCGTATTCCTTTTGTCATTACTGGCAGCATTTGCCAAAAATCCCCCGCAAAAACAAAAGTAACACCACCCATATCAGCGTCTGAGTTTCTGATGTCTTTTAGCGTACGGTTCATGGTTTCAATATGAGCTCTATGACTCATGGTACATTCGTCCCATATAATTAAAACATATTTATAAAGATATAAATTAATACCATATGTTATTTAGATATTTTTATATATATTTTTAGCATTTGGCATGCTTAGCACTATACATTAATCACAAAGTGAAAAATGTGAAATCGAAAATAACAGTCACGAGCAGGATTTGAACCTGCATCTCCTGGATACCGTCCAGGCGTGGCTTGTCTGCAAGTACATGCAATAAATAAAAAGTATAGCAAAATATGTGTATACCATGTCCATCTTAGTACTGACTAAATGACATCATATATGGCAGAGCATCTGAAACTTTACAATTTTGTATTTTTAGACAGTTTTGTTAGTCCGGAATCAATTAAATTGTATAGACATATAGCTATATGTGTCTCATAGACATATAGTTATGTGTCTATGAGACAAGAACAAAAAAATATAGATGTATCTGTACATTAAAAACATTTGAAAATAATTTACTATATGCCTTTAGGCGTTTATGAATTCAAAATATATTTTTTGAAATTCTTACTATTTCATTGTTCCAGCATCGCACAAAAACTGCTGAACTGGTTTTGATGATACTCGTATTTTTCTTGTTTTGATATCTGCTGATTAGACTTTTTTATCTTGCTGCTATGTTGGATACCTGACATGTAACCAAAAAACGATTATCAGCTGCTATTTATGACTAGTTGCTATAAATACAATCTAGCTCCTAAAAATAATACATAATATAAAATTATCAACATCGCGTTAAGTCAAAAGTTTTTTGCAATTAAAATTTGTTGCGTGCTCGGAAACTCAAATTTATAGCAGTTGTAGTCCCATTAATAAATTCACCTAATTTTCGGGAAGTTGGCATTACTCCCTGTACACTAATTTCTTTTGTAACTTTGATAAGATCACGTTCGTCGAACGTAATGGGTAATGACCCCGAACTAAACTTGTCTATTTCCTCTATAGAATATAATTATAATTTGTAAGGGAGAAACCCGATTCTATAATTGGGTTTCTCCGTTACAAATTATAGTGTTATTTTTAAGTAGATCATATTTAAATATGTTTATAGATAGTAACAAATAATATATCAGAGAAAAAAGCTCATGTTTGTAGATAGTAACATATAAATTGGACAAACAAAATTGTATTTATAGCAACTAGTCATAAATAGCAGCTGATAATCGTTTTTTGGTTACATGTCAGGTATCCAACATAGCAGCAAGATAAAAAAGTCTAATCAGCAGATATCAAAACAAGAAAAATACGAGTATCATCAAAACCAGTTCAGCAGTTTTTGTGCGATGCTGGAACAATGAAATAGTAAGAATTTCAAAAAATATATTTTGAATTCATAAACGCCTAAAGGCATATAGTAAATTATTTTCAAATGTTTTTAATGTACAGATACATCTATATTTTTTTGTTCTTGTCTCATAGACACATAACTATATGTCTATGAGACACATATAGCTATATGTCTATACAATTTAATTGATTCCGGACTAACAAAACTGTCTAAAAATACAAAATTGTAAAGTTTCAGATGCTCTGCCATATATGATGTCATTTAGTCAGTACTAAGATGGACATGGTATACACATATTTTGCTATACTTTTTATTTATTGCATGTACTTGCAGACAAGCCACGCCTGGACGGTATCCAGGAGATGCAGGTTCAAATCCTGCTCGTGACTGTTATTTTCGATTTCACATTTTTCACTTTGTGATTAATGTATAGTGCTAAGCATGCCAAATGCTAAAAATATATATAAAAATATCTAAATAACATATGGTATTAATTTATATCTTTATAAATATGTTTTAATTATATGGGACGAATGTACCATGAGTCATAGAGCTCATATTGAAACCATGAACCGTACGCTAAAAGACATCAGAAACTCAGACGCTGATATGGGTGGTGTTACTTTTGTTTTTGCGGGGGATTTTTGGCAAATGCTGCCAGTAATGACAAAAGGAATACGCGCTGATGTCATCAGGGCATGCTTAAAATCATCATGCTTATGGAGTTCCGTTGAAACTCTCAATTTACGAACAAACACGGGAGCCCACTTGAGCAACAACTACGATAACGACATTCCGCATCAACTACTGAATCTTGGAGAAGGAAAAATTTACTGTCCTAACACCAACAGTAGGGATGACATTACCCTGTTCGTTGCCCCGAACGATGGGGTGTGCGGTTAGGAATATTTTTTCCCGGCTTAACAAAAGAAAAGGGATGAAATTAAACTTGACAATCGGTTAGGTCACATATTACACAGGTTAGAAGATCTGATAGACGCCATATATCCCGGTCTTGAAAGTTTAATGGAAAGAGATTATCATTGGCTTTGTTCTAGGGCAATAGTCTTACCCAGAAACGATTCAGTGAATGAGATAAATAAAATAATTTTAGGATAAAATCCCGGTCAAGTCAAACACTATAAGTCCATTGACACGGTGTGTAATATTGAGGATACAGTGCACTGTCCTCAAGAATTTTTAAATTCTTTGAATCTACTGGGGGTCGTGGGGAGGCCACGACCTTATGCTAAAAGTTGGCATTCCTATCATGCTTTTAAGGAACTTGAGACTCCCCAACATTTGTAATGGCACAAGGCTGCTCATAAAAGAGTTGCGGGAGAATATAATCGTGGCGACCATTCTCACAGGGCCAGCAGTGAGACAACTTGCTTATATTCCGCGGATACCCATGATTCCACCTGATTTACCTATACCCTTTAAAAGATTACAGTATCCCGTCAAGGTATCTTTTGCTCTCACTATTAATAAGTTCCAGGGTATAAATTTACTTGAAAATAGTACTATTACTCAAAAATTTATAACTATAATGAAATCTTATAACATGTACAATGTTTTTCTGGAACCTACTAGGATTACTTCTTTGAGCGCACCTTGTATAGATAATATATTTACAAATGCAAAACCAATTAATAAATCTATCATAAATAAACTGGAATCTGATCACTGTGGACAAGTTGTCCATAAAGATAAAGTTACCTTTGTTCCAATGAACTCTAGCCGCTTAGAGCTTTTTAAATGTAATCTATCTGAAAAAGTACCACGGTTGCCTTTTCATGACAACCCTAACGATTTATATACTGCTCTATTCCAGTTGATAAGTAATGAATTCAGCAAGAATTTTAAACCTAAAACTGTAAATATTGGCGCTCGCGCGGGCTTTAGTGAATGGGCTACCTGTGGTGTTTATAAAAGTAGACTAAAGTTATATGAACTTTATAATGAAAAAACCTATAATCACAATCCAATATTTTTGGAATATGTAAAAAACTATTCCAAAACATTTAAACGAGCCTGTTCCTGTGCTAAATCACTATATCTGAAAAATAAAATCAAAAAATCCGGCGATATTATTAAAATGACTTGGAAGGTGATAAACAGTGAAACTGGTAGAGAAACAGTGCGCAAGAGGGACTTTAACTTGAAAATAGATGACAAAAATGAAAGAGCGAATCGAGAAGTGGCAACGGCATTTGAAAATTATTTTACTAATATTCCTGTTTTAACAACAAAACATCTGACGTTGTCTCCTACTGCAGCCGAATCGCTCCTTAGGCAATGTGTTCCGATATGTAATACTTCCTTTAAATTCTCGGATGTCAATGTAAACAGTGTTATAAATTCTTTTAAAAGTCTTAATATTAAAAAAACTGCGGATTTATGGGGTATGTCTGTTAAGTTAGTTAACTCAATTATTCATATTATTGCTCCCCAATTGACATCTGTGTTTAACGGTTGTTTTGTTAATGGTGTATTCCCCGACCTTATGAAGTTTAGTAGAGCAATTCCTTTGTTTAAATCTGGCAGTACATCAGACCTTAATAGTTTTCGTCCAATTTCTGTACTACCGATACTAAGTAAAGTATTTGAGAAGCTTATTCTCAAACAAATGGTTGATCATTTTGACAATCATAAATTTTTTCATAAAAACCAGTTCGGCTTCACAAAGAATCACTCTACTACTGATGCAGGTCTAGAATTGTTAAAAACCATATTTAAAGCTTGGTAAGATTCGCACGATGCGTTAGGCGTATTTTACGATTTGTCTAAGGCATTTGACTGTGTACATCATGAAACCCTCATTAAAAAGTTATACCATTACGGAATCAGGAACAGGGCTCTCGAGCTTTTGATTTCTTATTTGAGCAATAGAATTCAAAGGGTCGATGTTAATGGCACGTTATCACATGGGTCTGTCATGACAATGGGTGTGCCGCAGGGGTCCATGTTGGGGCCATTTATGTTCTTAGTCTATATTAACGACCTACCATACTACGTAGGAGATAATCGAAATATTGTGTTGTTCGCAGATGATACATCTTTATTATTTAAAATAAGAAGGCAACAACTTAATTATGACGATGTGAACAACACACTATCTAAAGTTGTTCATTGGTTCAATACTAATAACCTAGTTTTAAGTGAAAATAAAACTAAATGTATAAAATTTACTACACCCAATGTAAGGCATGTAGAAACCAATGTACAATTGAATGGCGTCGAACTGGACCTTGTGGAGTCCACGGTTTTCCTAGGTATCACTATAGATAACAAACTCCAATGGGGGCTTAAACTTATTTAGTGGCATGTTTCGGACATTTTCAGGAATTTTATTGTAGAAGCATATACATTGCCCCATGAAAGATCTACTGATTCTGTGGAGACGAGTACTGTGAGCAACAAGATTGCCTTTGTTCCTTGTATTAATGTGATGAACGTCGCTATACTTATCAAAGCTTCTGATATTTTTCTTGACATACAACATATTTTCATATATAAATTGAGACACGATAGTTAGAATATTTATTTCTTTAAATTTCTGTCTAAGGGAAACTCTCGGGCCCAGATTATAGATTGCACGAACGGCCCTTTTCTGAAGTACAAATATAGAATTTAAATCGGCGGAGCATCCCCATAGCAGTATGCCATAGGACATAATACTATGAAAGTAACTGAAATAAACTATTCTAGCCGTTTCAACATCAGTCAATAATCTAATTTTTTTTACCGCATATGCCGCTGAGCTAAACCTACCTGACAATTTTTTAATATGGGGGCGATCGATTAAATTTAGTTACAGATTTTTTAACAACCTGTACCTGCCGCGTATCAATAATCGTAGCCATAATAACGCGATGGTCTGCCAGAATTGTGTCGAGTGCCGCACAGTAAACATCTTGCGTACGGGATCTGAAAAACATGTGATCTATACAGCTTTTAGTTATTAGATATTTTCTTTGTTCAATTCTCGTATAATCTCGGATCCCGCACACGAGACCATGCTCGCTTAACATATCTATATATTTAGTCTGATGTTTATTATGTGTTTTGAGGTTAATATTAATATCTCCCACTAAACATACGTCGGAATTATAAAACTTGTTTAAAGTGTTGTGTAGTTCGTAAATGAAATATGATTTATTAGACGAAGGCGGTCTACAAACTGCACACAAATAGAGCACCAATAGAATTAGATATCGCCGCCTCCGTGATTATAATTACATCAATAATTTGTGGAGACGTGTTAACGAGTAATTCTAATTTAGAGAAGTTCTTTATCATTGAACGGATGTTAACATGCAATATATTAATCTTGTGTTTGTGTTTAGGTATCTTAGAAAAATAGGCTGAGATATTAGGACATTTAGTAATTTCAAAGACGTTATCTAGTAAATCCGAACACATGAGATTATTTAACAACATATACCTATTACGTTATATTTTAGTTTTAGAATAAATTATATTATTTGCAGTTAGCTTAAAAATATCATTCTCACTCCTTATTACATGCGCCTTAGCTTTTTCCTTTTTACGGGTCATTATTTTTGCATCTTTATACCATATATACTTGTAGGAATCCTTTAGTTCTGTGAGTCTGTGTGTGTGTTCTGTGTGTCTTTAGTGATCTGTCTGTAATATATATTTTTTTATTAGTCTTAGGTAGCTATTTTATAAGATTAGATTAATTGGTTAGAATATTTAAATTGTAATTTGTACTAGGTATAAGAATGATTAAATAGATTTATTATGAGAATTATATAATTATTAGGATATAAAGAGCGTTAAAGTAACGCTACGTTACATCAGGACAAGCAATTTTATATAATAATATATAGATAATCATGAAGTATATCGTGGGAGGAGGTCTGAGCCAAATAAATATCTTAAAAAGTTTCATCATGTTTTCAAATGCGCGAATGATAAAAATTCTAAAGCAAATAAATTGTCAGAGTTTCAAGCTTGCCCCGAAGCTTATCAAGATAGGAAAAGTTTGTGATAATATGACGTATGTTTATACTTTGACATTTTTTTTAGCTTTATAATATATTTGATGTTTTGGGTATACTTAACACATACGTGCCCGTTTTCACCAACGATCCCTAAATTTTAAGTAACCCCTAAGGCAATTTAGGTAACACCTAGCGCTAGTTTTATTTTCACCAACATTTAGGTGACACCTAAAGTCTAAAGGGACCACTTATATTTAGGGGTCCGAATATTGAGCCCCTAACCTTTCCCTAACTAAGTGGTTTGACGTAAATCTCGTGTTCTTGATTATTTCGTTAAAATGGAAGATCTATTATGTGAGTTTTTGGATAGTCATGAAGCGATTAGAGTTATTAGAAAACCCTAGATTATTATCTCGGCCTCGTATTTTTCGTGAAAGGCCAGATTTTTTCATAAGATATGACGATAGAATTTTTACAAGGTATAGGTTATCCAAGGAGTGTGTCGTTTTTATTACAAAAATTTAGCACGTTTTAGAATATCCCGATGACAGGTACAACAAACGCTTTCTTTTGTCGGTCATTATTTTATATTAAAACTGAAAACAAACAACAACTTATACTGTATCACAGAGTTTTTATATAGTATGCAGTAATTGAAGAAAATGCGCAGCCGAAAGCCCGAAAATAATGAATCTGTTTTAATTACAGTCAATCTGGGTAACTATGATTCATTCGGGTAACATTGACAGTGTGACTATGAGAATGTTTTAATGTTTTTTCCCTATGAAATCAATATTTTTTGTTAATGCTTGCTTTAGATTTTATTTTTTAAACAAGCTCCGTAGACACACCTTAAAATAAAAACGAAGTTGTCAAACAGAGTTAATGTTAAAACTTTTTCCGAAATTAGCGCGCGAATTTGAGTGTATGGAACAGTGAAATACTTTTTTGATATTTTGTGATTGTATGGCACTTCATATACTTACTATATAGATGACAATTTACTCTATATGTAGTAGGGCGAATAGATATTTCAAACCAAAGTGTTTACATATTTTTTTGTTTGTTTTAATTATTTTAGTTTGTCTTCATTTTAATATGCTTAACGACTTGTTCATTTTTAGAATTTCTGGTTCTGGTGCAAATTAAAAAAATGTATACTTTTAACTGCTAAATTTTGATTGATGGACCTTTTTTACTAATATATAATGATACTACTACAAATTTATGTTTGTATCGCCACAGCCACATCCCTAATTTGAGAATAATATAAACCAATGTTACCCAAAGTAATTTAATAATCAAATATTACCTCATTTATATGACGGATTTAATGTGTGTCAAAGTTACACTTTTGTTGGTGGTAACTTTGATATACAACAAAAATAGTTTTTTCTCTATAATTAATGGATATTATAGTCTTTCACTGTTGTCTATGGATAAAACACATTCTGAGAACACTAACAAAGTATAATATTGTCATTTAAATGGTAAAACATTTAAAATACTGTGAAAAATATCGCTGTAACCTGTCAAAGTTACCCAGAATGACTGTAATTACAATTAGTACAAATATAACCTGAACCTCAATAAACCAATGTCACCGCTGTCACTGTCAGTTAGAGGCACATTTTTTTTTATGACGAATATATGTCGTCATACAGCCTAATCATAATTGTAAATTTGTAGCTATTTGATGCTAAAACCATATTTTATAACATTAATTGTTGATTATATCGTGTTGAAAATGTATATTACTTTATTATGTTCACAAATGCTGTGAAAATAAAGTTTAAATATGTTTTCCGCAAAAGTTCGGTTTTTGGAACTACTATGACATAAAAATCTGTCACCTTACTAGCAGCCCCTAATTGTCTCTTAGCTTGGTAAGAATGAATTTAGTTAAAGGATGTATTTAAGGGATGCCTTAGACTAAGGGATTCCTACTTATGGGATAGTTTAGGGATCGTTGGTGAAAACGGGCATTAGTCTTGTTGTGAAGATAATACTCGAACGATCGGCAGGAAGCATATTACGCTCGGCAGGCATCAAATGGGTGACGACAAAGTAACACTTTTATGCTTTTTATGACCTTCTTTATAGTTCGATAGGCACGTTAAGCAGTGAGCCCCGGTGCTTATAAAGCAATTTTTTGTATTAGGTAATGATTTAGTTAGAACTATAGTAGCTTATGTACGAGCTAGCTATCTATACTTAATCCTAACTACGTATTATAAAACTGTAACAGAGCTGCGTCTATACATTTAAGATATTTGAGAAAAACTTACGGTATTATAGGCGTGTCTGCACATGAAACATCTTTTTATTTTCTTATTTTTTGTCTATTTGTTTGTTTATCTGTTTATTTGTTCACGCATCACGAAAAAACTGCTGGATGCATGTTGAGGCAACTATTTTTGTTTGATAGCTTTTGATTAGAGTTAAAGACTGGTATATATTTTATCCTGCTACTATATCGAAAACCTGAGACATAATCTAAAAACTGGCTTTGGTTACGGCAAAACTGCAGGCAAAGGCTTGTCTAAATAAAAGTTACGTCACCCTCCAAAATAATTTCTACTACTTGCTATTCACTGCGTTTTATTACTTTGTATTTAATTTAGTTGCATATGCGAAATGAGGATGTATTGCACCACTAGTACATATATATTCTTATAAATCCTGTCTGCAACTTTATCCCCGTGGAGTTGCGGATTATGAATATAGGTACTACATCATCCTACGTCATACTTTTGTCTGTGTGGTGACGGACTAAGAATACAAGTGTCACCACCCCATTCTTTCCCACGGGTGTCGTATGAGGCGACTAAGGGAAGTAAGCAATTATCATCCATTGCATGACTGGTGGTAGGGCTGGGCACCAAGTGACTCACTTGGTATCGGGCCCGAGTGGGTTGGTACCACCATCTCCCGTGTGACCGGCCATGAAGCACATCGTTGCATTTTGGCTGTAGCAGGAGATAGCCATTTATTCTTTCATTTCATATAAGTGAAATGAAATGGTCAGCAGCGGCTTGACAATACTCGGTATAGTTGAGTCCATGAGCGACGGTTACTATGTACCATCGGACGGGCCGTGGCTCGTCTGCCACTACATGCAATAAAAAAAAACACTAATATATACAAAAAATATTATCCTACAGGAATCTTCCCTTTTTCGAGAAAAGATAGCCTATGTTCTCTTTTGCGTTCCGGATATAGTCCGGATACTAAATTTCATGATAATATAATATTATATACCTATAATAACAAGGATGTTTTACTATTAAAACTAGATTATTTAAAATTGTATACCAATCATTATTAAACGGCAGGAGAAATCCCTAAACAGACATCCATGATAAAATTTCTCGAACCACTCTAGTAATTCACCACTTCTTACGTTTTATAAAAACGCAATTTATTCAGTACTAAGCTGGCAAACCCAATGCTCGAATGATTAACTTCCAGCTATAATTCTTAATACGAGAGTAAGCTTATTTCAATAAGCTTACTCAAGCTTATTGAAAATAAGCTTACTCTCAATTAAAATATGAACATAATGTAGTGGCGTAAAACATCTAGATAGGAATTATGCATATACCTACTCATATCAGTGAATCTGGAAAACGTTCTCATTTTGAACAGTTTGCATGCTATAGAGCAGGCTATAGAATATTTTAACCACATTTAAAAAAATATTATTTAAGGGGGGCTCCCATAGAACGTCTATCAGTCCGTCCGTCTATCACCAGGCTGTATCTCAAGAACGGCGATAGCGAGACAGTTGAAAGTTTCACAAATTATGTATTTCTGTTGCCGCTATAACAACAAATAATTAAAACAAAAAAAAACAATATTTAAGGGGGGCTCCAATACAACAATCGTGATATTTTTTCCTTTTTTGCTCGCTATTGATAACGGCCACAGGTAGACGTCTGAAATATTTACAGAATATTTAGTTATATATTCACTTTAAAAAAGCATAATTAAATTAAAATAAAACAAATATTTAAGGGGGCCTCCCATACACAAACGAGTTTCTTTACTCGTTTTTGCTCTGTCTGTCCGTCCGTCTGTTACCAGGCTGTATCTCAAGAAAGGCGATATTGCTTACCCACTGCGCACAGTTACCTGTAATGAAAGTAATGGTAACATAATTCCTTACATTTAAAACTGTTTCGTTATGCGCATCTAATATTCTAAGTTGAAAACCACGAAATGAGTAAAATTTTACTTGCAAAACTTGGTAACAGCCAAACACCATGATTACAGAGAGTTACAATAGTGTAATGTTGTTTACCTAGTCAATGGTACGGAACCCTTGGTGCGCGAGTCCGACTCGCACTTAACCTGTTTTTTTTAAACCCGTAGAGGGGCTTTCGAAATTGAGTTTACTGAAAATCCATTGAGAGGGTTTCTTCGAAATCGAGAGAATGTTTGAGGTTAAGGCAATGTTAAATAATAATTTCTGCATTCAATATTTCATTAAGCTTATCATAAGCGTGGCAGTGATTTGTTTGGTAGGTAGATACTAGTATCCCTATAGCCTAGGCTATCAGCATACACTTGCCCTTTCGTAAACGATGTTTGAAAAGAGCAGGAGTTGTCATTGCAGGCAGACTGACTGTGTCTTTGGTGTTGCTTAAATCTAAAAGCAGCAACTATCATTCACCATCAGGCTAGCAATATAAAACACTCACAAATACGACAAAAAACAAAACAGAACACTATGTTCAGTGTAAAATACTGGGTCATAACGGTCAATGTTAGCCTGTCACATGTTTGCGAGGGAAAATTCAACCTGTATACACCAAAAATGTTTCCCAAAATGTAGTTAAAGTTACAGACTACAATAGAGGTGTCAGTTATCGACGTGACACCAACTATTTATGTACAATATTGTGCTGCGCTCTACTTATTTAACTATTAAACATTTTTATTGGTGTTTTTGTTATAGAGATATTTAATGGCTATGGTTAATTTATGATAAAGGAATAAATATTTCTATATTGTTATACTCGTATATTTTAAGCGTTTGACATGCTTAGCCATAAAAAAGCGAAATTGTGAAATGAGGAATAGGAATTTACAATAGAATGAGCGAGTAGGTATGAAAGAGTGTATTGGTGTAAAGATTCGAAAGGGAATGCTCCGATGGTTCGGACATGTGGAAAGAATACCGGACGAGCGACTGGTTAAGAAGATATACAATGCAAAAGTGGAAGAATACGGTACAGGGGGAGACCGAGACTCACCTACCTAGACCAAATCGGTCATGTATTGAATGAAAGTGGAGTCAGGAGTCTCCGAAACCGGCGAGCGTGTATGAAGAGAGTTATGAATGTTGAGGAAGCGAGAGATGTATGCAAGAATAGAGCCTCTTGGCACTCTGTTCTCTCTGCCTACCCCGCAAGGGAAATGGCGTGATGATAAGTAAGTAAGTAAATTATGAAATCGAAAATAACTACCTCTGTGGTGTAGCAGTAGTGTGAGCGACTGCTGATCATGAGGTATCGGGTTCAATCCCCAGGTCGGGCAGTGTTATTGATCTTTTTCGTAAAAAGAAAATTTCTCGTGTGTCTCTATTACGAGGGGCTTAAATATGGCTGGCGAATCGTGGGTGTGTAATACACCTCTGCCTACCCCTTTCCGGAATACATGCGTGATGCTATGTTTAAAATAACGTTGACTGACTGTTATTATCGATTTCACATTTTCGCAATTTGTGTTAATTTAAAAACGAATGAAGTCCAAAGTCTGAACATTTTAGATCATTGATCAACCAATTTTTTTTGCACTAAGGATACAAATAGCTAGATCCTATACCTAGATCAAAAGATGTTATAAATGCAAAAGTGTGTTTGTTCGTTTATTTGTTACGCTTTCACGCCATAACTAGGCAACTATTCGTTATGAAATTTAAGATATTTATAGATTAGAGCCCAGAGACGAACATAAGCGTTATATCTTAGAAAAATGGAGATGTCCTTCGGGGTAGCATTTTTTTGATGGAGAAAATTAGTATGCCGTAGAGTAAGCTAATTATTTATATTCAGGAGTTCACATCGGCGAAGTCACGGGCAGAATACCTATAGTAGCCTTTGCCCGCGGCTCCGCCGCAGCCGAAAGTTAGTTTTTAGGTCATATCTCTGGTTCCCGATATTGTAGTGGGATAAAATGTATACCAGTTTTTAAGTCTAATCAAGAGCTATCAAGATGTATCAAAATTTGTCCAGTAGTTTTTGCTTAATGCGTTAACGAACAAACAGATAAACAAACAAAAAATCTAAATAAAAAGTTTTGGATTTAGACACGCCTATAATATAGCCTAATAACAACAACATAACAGTATTTTTTTCTCAAATATCTTAAATGTACAGACAGCTCTGTTACAGCTTTACTATAGTACCTATAGATAACCTTCGATCAACTTATATAACTGAAAAAGATTTCACGACAAATAAAAGGTTGAGGTAGAAAAAGCAAAACTCGGAGATTGGCAGTTAATGTTGCTAACTTTACCGATAGGGAGCAGCAATGAATAGGTTTAATTACTGCATCGAGAACGTTCCAATTAGGTTAATTGACAACTCTTTGTTACGCCACGGATTTTATTTCCAGCCAGCAGATTTTTAATGACGTGTCATAAGTGATATATGATAAACAAAATTATTTTATGATTTTAATTATAAGTTTTAGTGTTTGGGAGTCTACCAACGCAAAAATATATAAAATTCCAACTAACGCAAAATTATATAATACGAGGAGAGATCAAAAAGTAGTGAGAATGAGATAGAATATAATGACTATTGATAACTTAATAATTTATTTTTCTACATAGTATCCGAGTCTCTCTACACACCGAGTCCAGCGATATTCCAAGCCTTCAATCCCTTTCAAAAAAAAAGTTTTGTCTTGGTCCCGCAAAAAGCTCTCCACGGCATCCATCACCTCGTTATCGTCTTCGTACCTGTTTCCCCTTAAGTATTCTTTCAATTTGGGGAACAGATAAAAATTGCTAGGCGCCAGATCTGGTGAACAAGGGGGGTGGTCAACCAATTCGAAGCCAGCTTGCTCAATAGCAGCCATCGCAACTGCCGACCTGTGCGCGGGTGCGTTGTCGTGATGAAACAGCACGCCTCTTCGAAGTTTCCCTCTCGTTTTCTCTTTGATGGAATTCCTCAACTTGGGAACTAAAGCTGCATAATATTGGCCTGTAATAGTGGTTCCACGCTCTAGGTAATCAATTAACAATATCCCTTCTGAGTCCCAAAATATTGAGGCCATAACCTTGCCAGCCGATGCCACGGCACGAAACTTCTTCGGGGTCGGTGATGATGGTCGTTTCCATGCGAAGATTGCTGTTTTGTCTCGGGATCAAAATGATGTAGCCATGTTTCGTCCATTGTTACGAAACGAGACAAAAAGCTTCCAGAATCTTCTTGAAACTTGTCCAACAATATCTTCGAAATGTCAAGTCGATTTTGTTTCTGACTGACGGTTAACATTCTCGGCACCCATCTTGCGGAGACTTTTCTCATATTCAAAGATTGTTTCAATATGGATTGAATACTTCCATATGAAATGCCCGTTTCTTGAATTAAGTATCGGATGGTAACTCTTCGATCGCTCAATACAATTTTCTCGACTTTCGCAACATTTTCTTGGGTGACTGACGTCGATGGACGGCCGCAACGATTTTCGTCTTCCATGCTCGTTCTCCCTACTCGAAATTGAGAAGCCCACCTTGCAACAGTGGAATACGGCGGAGCAGACTCTCCTAATGTTGCCTCCAAATCGCAATTAATCTCTTGCGTCGTTAACTTTTTTAAACAGATGTATTTAATAACGGCTCGTACTTCGTTTTTCTCCATTTTCGAGAACACGTTCCGACACGAAGCAAACAAATGACTACATTCAGAAAAAAACAAAAGAGAATCGAAGATTTTTTTCTTTATTATTATTACAAATATGTATCTGAGCTATGCCTGCCAGTATTTTTTTTTCTTACCTAGGAGTATGTCGTTCTCACTACTTTTTGATCACTCCTCGTACTTCATGCAGATAAAATGTTGAATTGCCATCATATATTTTTTTATGTGGTGTAGCGGTAGTGTATGTGACTGCTAATCATGAGGTCTCGGGTTCAATACATGGGCCAGGAAATGTTATTGAGCTTTTTCCCGGACCGAACTTTGGAAATGTGCCCAGTGGACGTCAATAGGCTCGCCCCCTACGTGGGACTTAAACATAGCTGGCGAATCGTGGGTGTGTAATACAGCTCTGCCTACCCCTTCGGGGAATACAGGCGTGATCCTATGTTTTTTTTTATTTGCCTTATATTTGTCCGTGCGTCTTTTTGTCCGTGTGGTGACGGACTAAGAATACAAGTGTCACCACCCCATTCTTTCTCACGGGTGTCGTATGAGGCGACCAAGGGAAGTAAGCAATTATCATCCATTGCATGACTGGTGGTAGGGCTGTATCCAGGAGATGCAGGTTCAAATCCTGCTCGTGACTGTTATTTTCGATTTCACATTTTTCACTTTGTGATTAATGTGTATACGAGAGTATTAAGCAACAGACAACAGACACTTTAATTTTATTTATTTGTATAGATTATTTCAACAGTCACACGAACTTTTAAAATTTTGTGACAGAGATCTTGTGTAGAAACTCAATTGACTCTCAACTTTCACAATTACAATTCATTATCAAGAATCAAAACATTTATAATTGTTTGACGCTACATCAAGCGCTTAATGTTGCGTACATTTTCCAGTTGCAGAAGTGTCTGAAGTTAAGCTGATATTCCGACATAACGCTGGCACTAAGCGATAGAAATTCAAAACAAGCAACTATTATGTCTGTGTCTCATTATAACCAACAATGATAACACAGCTATTGCACAACTTTTCACATAAGCAGTATTTGTTTACTTTAGTTGCCTATTGTAAATTACGTTATATTTCTAATTTTTTTTTATGTACTGATTGAGGTGATAGCTGAGTTTTCTCCTCAATATTCACTTCAGAATGACAATAGAGTTGTGTTAAGTTTAATCTTATTCATTATAGAATAAATATTTTAGGAAGGGAACCCACTACACACTCATGCGTTGTCAGTCCCTGTTATCTTAGCACACACTCACACTATAACCACATTGAGAAAAAATCACCAAATGCATGCAAATCATGCGATATGGCAGGAACTCCAAAACCACAACGTGAAATATTTCGCATATTATTTGTATAAATTACCACATTTCCGTCTATCTGTAAGAAGTGCCGATCTGCAATCTGTGTATATAATAAGATAGCTGCGAATGGCAATCCGTGGGTGGGTTCACCCACCGAACAAAATTTGCTTCGTGGATTGACCTCCTAAAATATTCATTCTATAATAACAATGGACTTCCACAAGTGTCGGCCATCATTTAACTAATTATTATCTTATTGTGTCAATTGGATTAACTAGCTACATTTTTTATCTATATTTTTTAGTATTTGACATGCTCAGCTACTTTTTAAAATATAAATTATTTGTGAATGAGGAAAAAGAGATATTTAGTACGAGCGGGAATCGAACCCGCATCCCTTCCAATCCAGGGAAGTGCTCTAAGCCACTGAGCTACCGTACCAACCTTTCGGACATCCCAATTTCTTCATCATATTTGTCTTTACGACCAACGCCATCTATCGGAATGCATTTACATGCATTAATACTTTTTACTAACGAAGATATCATCAATGGCAAGTGCCTAGTGAGTACCATCAGAGCAAATAAATTAAGTTAGCACTATTAGAATTCAGTATAAAAACAGGCTAAAATTACAGTTTGTTGTACATCCTAAAAATCAGTGTATATTGCAAAGCGTGCTGCTTGAAATTCTACAGTTGTACTACGCGTACAATAAATTTCGCTGGAGAGACTCCCGGGTGCAGTAAATTTTATGCTTATTTTCTACAAATTATTACAGTAAAGTGCTCTGCTCCCTAGATGAGACTATAAATAAAGAATGTGGAGTTTTTAAGTAATTCCTTAGTTTTAATACTGCATTGCGATACGTGTCTCAAAAACCTTTACGAAAACATGTTGTTCTTTTTATATATTACTAGAGTGGCTGACCCAGCGAACTGCAGAACTCACAACTGAAAGACGTGTTATACTCATAACAGTCGCGGACTAAGGAAATGTTACATTTTCGGTAAATTAAAATCAGTCGGATCAATGATTCTAGACACGTTTTATGTATCGAAAGTAACTCACAGTCTTCTGTCTCATTCATTCCCTCAAATTTCATATTATGAGATTTTTTAAATTTGCTGTCCCATTTTTTTCTTTTATACAAACTTTCTCCTGCCAATAACGAACACACAAAAAAAGAATTACTTATCCAATTTGGTGCAGTTGTTCAGAAGTTATATATGCGTATATACATTTCGAAGATTCATTTTTAATTATATTATATTTTAAGTACTTGACATTACTCGACTATTTACTAAATCATAAAGTGTGAAAATATAAAATGATTACTAGGTACGAGCATGGTTACCGTGCCCACAGTTCCAGATGATCTCCCAACTCAGCTATCATAGTAGTTATTTAGATATTTTTATATATATTTTTAGCATTTGACATGCTTAGCACTATACATATACTATATAATATCTAAATATTTAAAGGGTTTGCGTCATTATTAGGTAAAATCTTAATTGTAAAATTAAGTTTACCTGGTCGGTATAATGTATGAAAATACTTCTGACAGATGGCGCAGGCGTCACGCAAAGACGTTAAGTATTATGTGTTATCGAAATTAGCAGTCAGGAGCAATTGTAAGGATGGCTGAATTGGTAAAAGCATCTGGACGGTATCCAGAAGATGCAGGTTCAAATCCTGCTCCTGACTGTTATTTTCGATTTCACATTTTTCACTTTGTGTTTACCATAGTAGTTACTAACACCCATATTCTAAGACGGTTCCTCGAAAATTTCTCTACTCCACTCAAGCGCACTCAAGGAGTTTGGTATTCTTAGTTGAAAAAAATCTCCTCCAGTCGACGCCTTTCCTCACTCGAGGTAAGGAAACAACTGTCAATCTCAAGGTACGTCGGGATCAACCTTAAGGAATACTCAAGGAAGTTTTTGTTCTATAAACAATTTACTGAAGTTTATTATTTCATGTGAATATTGTTTTCTAGTGTTTATAATGTATTTCCAGTGGTTTTTGAATTAATATTATTGAGTATGATTATTTCATAAGATGTTACTTGCGAGATGCTGCAAACCCAACTTTTACGATACCGTAGAATTCCAAAGACGTAGGTAAGCTATTTTTTTTCCAGCAGGATTACCGGCACCTAAAATAGCCGTCGAATTTATGTTATATTTAATTATGAGTTCCTGTAGGCATAACTTTACCGACCGATATTCAGTAAGAATATCTTCCAGACATATTACAAAATAAATGATATCTAAACAATTTATACTAGCTATAAAAACACACCCAGCAAAAAAACAATGTTGACGCGACGACGCTATGTAGGTACTTTCTGGTTATAGGATATACGTAAGTATTACTTTTTGCTATGTAGGTACCTACCTGAGTTTTACTCCTTGTGGCGATCCTTGTATAATACCTATCGTCCTATCTAAACATTTACATGTCAAATGACAAACATCTGTTAACTTTTGAGTGAGGTGACCACAGATGTAAAATCAAAGCATTTTTGCCCAAAACAATGTTCTATCTACAATACAATGACGTAATTAATGACGTATTACCTCGACTCAACCTCATTCGAGGTTCCTCGAGTTTTCAACTAAGAATACCAATTTCGAGGATTCCTTGAGATATTCCTTGAGGTATCCTCAGTTGAGTTTGAGTCGAGGAAAGGTTGAGGAACCGTCTTAGAATATGGGTGTAAGAGTAGAGCCTTGCTTATACCAGCACGAATGATTTGGCTCGATCGGGGAAGTACCACTCTCTCACATAAGATCAGCGTGTAACAACAGTAGTTACTCCTACCATTTTTTGTCGTACGGTCAGTGACAGCGCTGGAGGCCCGAACCCCGTCCCTATCCTCTCCTTATTATCCTTCATATCCACCTCCTATCTTTTTCCTTGGAGATGGCGATGCGCGAGTGATACCCTCTGGTGTTAGTGTCTATAGGCTACGGTAACCGCTTACCATCAGGTGGCCCAACCATGTAGTATAAAAAAGTCATGAGTGGTGCTACAAAATGCGCAGATTGGATCACACATAGCTTTAATTTTCTATTTCATATTTTCACACTGTGTGTTCATTGATAGCCTTTTTTTTTGACGTGATATCGTCTAATAAATCGGTGAACGTCGGCTGCACGCACGAAAAAGGATGATCCATTCTCCCGTTATGCTCATTGTCCCGTTAGGCTCATTATACGCTTGCGCCGCATCCAATTTTATTCATAAAAGTATGCATTCGTTTAATAAATGTTTTGTTATGACGTTGTCACATTAAACTATCGTCCGTAAACCGACTTACCAACCATTTGTTGCCTGTAAAGTTATGTATTTTTTTGTTAAGGTGGGAAAATATGTACCTAGCCGCACACTCCATCGTTTAGGGCAACAAACAGATTAGTGTAGGGCCCTAACCCGCTAAACAAACCCACCGTGTGCCGTCTCTCCGCCTGTGCTGGCGGACCACTGGAACTGTGTGTCATTACTTCAGTGGTCCTGCGACTCTGGCTCACTTCCAAAGTCCCTAAGGTGACCAGGAATGCTTATTCGTAATTTCTACTCCGGGCCGCGACCAGCGTGTCATCTGCATAGCAATTGACCGCCAGTCCAGACAGGTCAACAGCGCAGCACCCAACTGACGTCTCACAGGAGCGGGAGCGGCCCTAGGACTATGGGAAACCGCCCGATTCATTGAAAGCTTACTAGGAGACCCAAGAACTACAAAAACTGAAATAGATTTCATTCCCTAGTCCGAGGGCCAGACCTTTTTTTGGGGGAGAGCACACTAAACACCTCTTAACTATTAAATTTTTTTTAAAATCGAATCGTTACTAATTATCACTGCACGATGAGAAAAATATCCTTAGGACATCTGAGATTTTCTCGAAAGCTTGTGAAGTATGTCAATCCGCACTCAACTAACATGATGGTTTACGGCCTAAATCCCTCTCTGAGTCCCTCTGAGAAGACGTGCCCAATAGTGAAACTGTGATAGGTTGAGAAAAGAAGCATTTATAGGCGATGCATACACGATTTAGCTATTCATAACATTATAAGCACCAAACTTAACAAACCCCGTATATGATAACGATAAATCTAATTATGCCAATGATAAACTGCTGCTAACATCTAACATTAACATAACGACTAAAGTTTAAAGTAGAATGTAATGTCAATATTATACATGTTTAAGAGCCGCAGTACGTAGAAACTTTACGGAGATTATGGAAATACGATTTGCGATGTAATGGTTGTTTCTATGGCCAATTCTTTTCCCGCGGACACGTTTATGGCTGGTGCAGACTTAGATGCACATTTTATGTAAAATTCCCGGTAAACGAAACGTATAAAAGAGTATTGTGTAATTTTTCTGTTGTTTTTTACTTTATATAAATAGTCGTAATATTATGGTTGTCCACCTTTCAATTAAGGCATTTTTAGTTGATAATTGGGCTTTAGCCCCTAGACTCCCGGGTGTTTAATACCTAAAGATTTATTTTAAAAAAAAATGTTCAAAAGTCATTTTTTTTTAAATCCAGTGGCCCGGAAAAGCGGGCCGGATTTTTTTTTATTTCTAGGTAAACTGGTATAAAAAAATATCTAGACCACTTTAAGTAAGGTTAAAAAACTATAAAAGTCAAACTTAGCAGTAAAGGTTAATAATATATAATTACGGATTATTAGAAAGATAAAGCAAAATGGGCTTGAACCACTCCTCTGAATATATTAAATAATAAAAATAATGTTTTAAATAAGCAGATACTCCATTTCATTTTATTATATACTAGCTGTTTCCCGCGGCTTCGCTCGCGTAAATAAATGACTATTACATTATTTTTTTTAAAAAGAAAACGGCCTCACGTCCCACTACACTAGTACTAACTACTATTACTTATCATCGCGCCGTCTCCCTTGCACCCCGCAAGAAGGCAGAGAAAACAGAGTGCCACGAGGCTCTATCCTTTCATACATCTCTCGCTTCGTCAACATTCATAATTCTCTTTATACACACATAGCTGTTACCCGCGACTTCGTCCGTGAGTAATTTCATAAAAATAAATAAAGCAACCCTTGAAATTGTCGGTAATACAGTGCAACGGTATTACAGTACTCGGGGTTGGAACTTCATTACTGAAATGCTAGATGGCGTTGAAGTTGCTAGATTTTGAGATTTTGTGACAAACAATTTTTTTTATTTTTCGTATATTTTTTAATAAAAAGTATCCTATGTTACTTCTAATACCTCCGAGAATATGTGTACAAAGTTTCATGATGATCGGTTAAGTAGTTTTCACGTGAAAGCGTAACAAACAAACTTACATTCACATTTATAATATTATAGTATAGTATAGTATGATATGATTTTTTTTATAATGTTGTTTTTGGTTAGCACCTACATTATTAAGTGTAAAATTGTAAACACTGCAAGAAATTGGAACTTTAAAAAAGTGTCTCATGACCTTATTGTCAGGTTCTTCCCATGAAAAGCTTTACTTTGGAATCCGGCCGCTTGTGGCGATTGCAATCGTGACATTGCGGATGCACTTGCCTCAAGCTCAACGCTCGTGTTATTTATTAGTAACTTTGACGATGCCTTCAGAAAGCTCTAAAAGTTACTATTGAATTAATAATTGATTTATCTACTGTAATTATTAGCAGTAAAAATTAACCCTCATGGCTCATATAGAAAAATATTGAAACTAAGCTGTATTTATCACGACGGGCCTCGTGGCGTAGTCGACTTCCGTGAACGAGGTCGTGGATTCGATTCCCACTCAGGACAATTATTTCTGTGATGAACACAGATATTTGTACTGCGTCTGGGTGTTTTCTATCTATTGTATGTATGTATTTACAAAAAAAAAGTAGTATATGTATTATATCCGTATTCAGATTTTTTCAAGATTTTCCGTAATTATGTATTTGTTGACAAGTTATCACTGCTCGGTGTAGGAAAACATCCAGAGGAAACCTGAGAGAATTTCTCGATGGCTCGTGAAGTCTGCCAACCAACATTGGGCCAGCCTGGAAGACTACGGCATAATCCATGAGAGGAGACCCGTGCCCGTATATAGTGGGACAGAAAAAACGTTAAAAAACGTTATGTTTACACATAATACTTATCAATCTGAACATAGTCAAAAGGGTACTACTCATCTATACTTCTATATCTATACTAATATATAAAGCTGAAGAGTTTGTGTGCTTGAACGCGCTAATCTCAGAAACTACTGGATCGATTTGAAAAAATATTTTAGTGTTAGATAGCTCATTTATCGAGAAAAGCTATAGGCTATATATTATCACGCTAAGACCAATAGGAGCGGACCACCATTGAAGAATGTTTCAAAATTGGGATTTTATTCCTTTTTAAAGTTTCCGCCGCGTGCGCTGCGTAAACGGTTGAAGTTTTGCAAAAATCACGTATAACAGAATTGTTCCCCTTTAAAATTTCTAAAAAAAAGTCCGAGATAGGATACGTCTATCTGGGCGGCGTCGACGGGCCTCTGTCTATTAAACAGAGGCTCAGTCAACACGTGCGTGCGGCGAAGGGGCGGGTCGATAGTGGACCTTTCGTTCGCTAGCCCTGACGTCGCAGCACTAGTGAGGAACTGGTGTGTCCTGGAGGAGGTTGAAACAATAAAAATGTTGGATAAAGTATAAAAAAAATGTTTCAAACATAAAAATTCATATACTACTTAGCTTAGCCCGGTTCCGCCGCAGCTAGCTAGTTTTTAGATCATATCTCAGGTTCCCAATATGGGGTGGGATGAAACGTTTATAAGTATTTCAATTCTGAAAAAATATTTTGTTTTCAGAGACATAAGACAAAAGTTCTGAAAAAATGTTTTGTTTTTTGAAGGTGGGAAAAACTGTATCTAACCACACACCCCGTTGTTTGGGGCAATAATGAACAGGGTAATGGGGGGTCCTCATCCACTAAATAAACCCACCATGTGTCGTCTCTCTGCGTTTACTGGCGGGGGCCATACACCTAAATAGCCTAACAAAGTCATTTATTCTTATTTATTTTTATTCTCATATAATTATCTTAAATGTACAGACAGCTCTGTAACAGAAATAATAAATTAAACACAAAGTGAAAAATGTTAAATCGAAAATAACAGTCACGAGCAAGATTTGAACCTGCATCTCCGGGATACCGTCCAGATGCTTTGCCAATTCAGCCATCGTGACAATTGCTCCTGACTGCTAATTTCGATAACACATTCATTCTTAACGTCTTGGGCCTGACGCCTGCGCCATCTGTCGGAAGTATGTTCATACATTATACCAACCAGGTAAACTTAATATTACAATTAAGATTTGAAATGTATATGCCTAAGCATGTTAAATGCTAAAGATGTACTTATATAAAAATTTCTAGAGAAGTAATTAACATAAAAAAATATAGCATCACGGTGTATTCCCCGAAGGAGTAGGCAGAGGTGTATTACACACCCACGATTCGCCAGCTATGTTTAAGTCCCACGTAATAGGGGGCGAGCCTATTGACGTCAACCGGGCACATTTCCAAACAGAACAACAGAAATAATATTCGCAAAAATTTTAATATTAATTATGTCATTCCGAAATAATATTTTTTATAGAAACTTATTAATGATTGCGCCCATTTTATAATAAATACGATTCTATTTGCACTGACTGTTTTAGGTATGAGTCTGTCTAAACTTTTTATTGATTTGTTAAATAGGTCATTGTTACACTGAACACTTGTATAATTATGTGTAAGTTGTTAACTAATTCAATAAAACTTACATAAAAGTACAAAGATTCTTCTTTCTTCTCTAATTCAATAAATTACTCGCAGAATACACTATAAAAAGAAAACAAATCCTCAGCTTATCATAGACCATCAATAATAGAAAACTCTTCTGATACATCCATTCCATAATGATCAAAGAATTTTCCTTCTTGCACCAACATCCATGCCAATGAGTGGGCTATATAGGATTTATCGATTTTCATACGGAAAGGAACTCAGTCATCACCTCAGCCAGAAAACACGTGTCGCAATACACAACGCAGTACTTTTCCCAACGTTATTGTATAGAAGCGAGAGTTGGGTATGCAAAAAGGAGCATGAGAATAAAATCAATGCGGTCGAAATGCGATCTCTGCGGAGATAGACGCAATCACAAAACAAGTCTTTACTTTATTAAAAATAGTAACATCCACATATCTTAATGTTCAGTCTCGTACTGGCCTAATACGGTTTAAGTCGCCACAATAATGAAAACGTTACAATCTAATCATGATACAAACGGCACATTAATTTTTGTGCCTCTCTTGAACTAAAGAGACGTGGTGGAAAGGACTAGAATGAAAGCGACCGAAGTATAAGTTTGGCCCTTTCTAAGCTGTTTTTGGTCTTTCTTTGATTACGAGTCGATGAAGACAGTCGTTTTAGGTCCTTTTATGATTTAAAGTCCAAATCCTAAAATTTCGTATTAGGTCTCTATAATTCTAAAGGTGTGACATATACGAATCCTAAAAATATTACACTCCTTTCTTGGGCAGTCGTATAACAATAAACACCACTCAAAGTAGTATGTCACAATTGTGCTCCCAGAGGCGGTTACAAATACTCTCAACAGAACAAAGTCATGTAGAGGCAAAATCAAAGAGGCACGTGTATTCTCAGTCACGCGGGTAAACGAGTGCTGCATTTTAAACACCGCTAGACGTGAGCTCGTTAATCAGCCTACGATATTTTGATAGAAATTGTATATACCTAATATATTTTATATAAACCACATTTAAACACCTTAAAGATATATTATATCAAGATCAATACTGAAACAAATTCATTATTCTTATTAATATTAAAATTTTTGCGAATATTATTTCTGTTGTTCTGTTTGGAAATGGGCCCGGTAGACGTCAATAGGCTCGCCCCCTATTACGTGGGACTTAATCATAGCTGGCGAATCGTGGGTGTGTAATACACCTCTGCCTATTCCTTCGGGGAATACACCGTGATGCTATATTTTTTTATGTTAATTACTTCCCTAGAAATTTTTATATAAGTACATCTTTAGCATTTAAAATGCTTAGGCATATACATTGCAAATCTGAATTGTAATATTAAGTTTACCTGGTTGGTATAATGTATGAACATACTTCCGACAGATGGCGCAGGCGTCAGGCCCAAGACGTTAAGAATGAATGTGTTATCGAAATTAGCAGTCAGGAGCAATTGTCACGATGGCTGAATTGGCAAAGCATCTGGACGGTATCCCGGAGATGCAGGTTCAAATCCTGCTCGTGACTGTTATTTTCGATTTAACATTTTTCACTTTGTGTTTAATTTATTATTTCTGTTACAGAGCTGTCTGTACATTTAAGATAATTATATGAGAATAAAAATAAATAAGAATAAATGACTTTGTTAGGCTATTTAGGTGTATGGCCCCCGCCAGTAAACGCAGAGAGACGACGCATGGTGGGTTTATTTAGTGGATGAGGACCCCACATTACCCTGTTCATTATTGCCCCAAACACCGGGGTGTGTGGTTAGGTACAGTTTTTCCCACCTTCAAAAAACAAAACATTTTTTCAGAACTTTTGTCTTGTCTCTGAAAACAAAATATTTTTTCAGAATTGAAATACTGATAAACGTTTCATCCCACCCCGTATTGGGAACCTGAGATATGACCTAAAAACTAGCTAGCTGCGGCGGAACCGGGCAAAGCTAAATAGTATATGAATTTTTATGTTTGAAACATTTTTTTTATACTTTATCCAACATTTTTATTGTTTAAGGCTAAAACACGGACTAACTACGTTATTATTTCCAACGTATAGAGATCGGGTTTTTTAGACTAACTATTTATTTTCAGAGTGAACACTGCTGATTACGTATGCTATGAGTATACATGCGTACCTACGCTACGTATATATAACTACGTAGTTGGAACGTCAGTTAAGCTTGAACGTCTATTAAACTTGAACGTCTATTAACTATAGAATTATTAGTTTACTGAGCAGCCAATGTGAGTACAAACCTATATTAGTGATCAATTAATGTTTACTGAGTAAATACTCAGAGGTTCTGTTTTTAAGTGAGCCAAAGTCCTATTTTTGTTTTTGTGGTAACGTCTTTTAGTTAATAAAAATTAAGACACAGTCTTATTCCAGAACCACCATCGTTTTAAAATTGCCTTAAAAACGATGAAATGAAATTATAAAGCTGTAACAGATTTGTGTACGTACACTAAAGATATTTGACAAAAAATGATTCACTTTTTTATACGGTAAGCAATTTTCTATTATTGAAACAAGAAACTAATAATAAGTAAAAATTACGCTTCGGTAGCTTATTGCTAAATCGACGAAATAAAGAATGACTGAGCTTCTGAGCCCCGAATTTCGATTGAGCTCATTTCAGTGTCGCAGAAATGCTTAGGTACATAAAAAACTTGAGGCAAACATTTATTTTTCCAAATTTTCTTTTCAAACAAGAATGGAACAAGTCATTTCGAAAAAATACGTAGGTACTAGATAATTATATATTTTCAAATCTGTCCCAAGACGCTAAATAAATTAGAACATATAAAATAGAGACAATCGCTAATAGAAGCAGTAGAAAACAATTATCTTTACAGGGTCACACAATGGTGAATTTTTGTCCAAACACTCAACAAATACCATCGAGCAACCACTATATTCACCAGATATGGCTCCAGCCGACTTCTTTCTTTTTCCTAAACTCAAATTACCACAACGTGGCACCCGTTTTCAATCGGTAGAAGACATAAAGGAGAATTCGCGGCGAGAACTGAACTCAATTCCGGAAACAGCGTTTAAAAATGTTTTGATGATTGGATTATTCATTGGCGTAAGTCTATCGTTTCTAAAGGAGCATACTTTGAAGGTGATAAAATAAATTTGGATGAATAACAAAAATTTTGTGTATTATTGATCTTTTCCCGTACTTTCTCGACAGCGTAGTATTTTAAAATACTGTAATAGAGAGTTGCAGTTCTTCAAAAATCCTCAATATATTTTGCATTAGTGATAATAATAATAATAATTAGATCTCCAAAGCTATAATACATGCGATTGACTTAAAAATTTGCGTACTTATTCGAGTTATTCGACGAGCCTCGTGACGAAGTTGGTAGTGTAACCGACTTCTGTGCACGAGGTTGTGGGTTCAATTCCCACTCAGGATAATTATTTGTGTGATGAACACAGATATTTGTACTGCATTTGGGTGTTTTCTATGTATTATATATATGTATTTACAAAAAAAAATATGTATTATATCCGTAATCTGGTACCCATAACACAAGCGTTAAGCTTAGATTGGGACCAGAGGACGTTGTGTGAAATGTCCGTGAATTTATTTAATTAACATTCTTTTCGGAACGGAGATATTCTCTAAGAACAGATACTGAGGCAATCCTATCCAAAGCCTATTTTTCCCTCTGGGTTAACGATAACCTAATTCAACGGGGATGAAGTTAGTACTCGCTAAAGTAAGTATTATATATAAGATACATAAGTACCTAGAGTACATTGCATTCTGGAGATTTATGAAATCTTTCTGTAACTGCAAAAAATTATAGGCGTATCATATGACTGTGCACATAAGGCACAGGTATGTACCTAATGTATATAATAAATAAATAAATAAATATTCACGGACATTTCACACAACATCCTCTGGTCTCAAATTAAGCTTAAAGCTTGTACTATGGCTACCAGATTACGGATATAATACATATATTACTTTTTTTGTCTAAATACATACATATAATAGATAGAAAACACCCAGACGCAGTACAAATATCTGTGTTCATCACACAAATAATTATACTGAGAGGGAATCGAACCCACGACCTCGTGCACGGAAGTCGGTTACACTACCGACTACGCCACGAGGCCCGTCTATGTCTATAATATGTACATATTGAACTGCTTTACAGTAGTAAGGAGAGGGCATCCACTAAATGGAAATTAAAAGCAGCCCAGAATACAAATGTAACTACAAAAAAAAATTTATAAAGTTTTAAAATGCCTTTTGATGAAAGTTTGTAAAAAATTGTAAGTGCTTCTAAAGTTATAAAAATTGTAAGTGCATGATATCTATGATTTCCTTGCTCTTTTATTTATCTGGGGCGAAAAATAGTCTGGTTGAATAAGCCACGACAAGCACTATCTCTTTGAGAGCTGTCTGAGGATAACTCCATTCTTCAAACTTTCAACAACCTCAAGTATAAGAATAACTTTTCAGAGAATACAGGGAAAGTCAATTATGACAAAAGAGCGATGCTATGTTTTACAAAAAAAAAAAAAACAAATATATGCGAATTTCCATTGAGCTGTAAGAAGTTTCAATTTAACACATGCTCATGAAACTTACTGCATACATAGTGGAGTTTTTTACCCACCACTTGGGCGCAGTAATGTGGCTCAATGCCCACACTAGACAATTATTTTTCTTTACATACAGAGTAGTGTGCTCCTGCGCCGCCCCAGTTACTGATGGCGGTACGGGTCAGAGGAAGGGTCGTCTTCCCTGGCCCTGTCCAGCGCTTCCTTCTGCGAGGATGTCATGGGGCCATGGCCCAATTATAGCTGTTACTGAACTTCGCTCTGACCACAACCATGCTCCGAAAGCAGCTACACCAGTCGGAAAGTAAGAACTTGATACCTTACAGTTCAAAGACCGGCCTGAGCTGTCTCCAGCCGGGCTTTTAACGGGCAATAGCGGCTCAACAGGCGTCGCTCTGCTACCTGATCACCTCGCTGATCGAGGGGCGACCTACGGTCCCTAAGGTGATCAGACATGTCGCCTGCTCAAAGTTTCCATGGTGGGAATGGAAGGGGTGCTTTGAGTGCAACTAAACGTGTAGACAGTATCTTTTTCACGTTATTCAAATAATCAATAGATATATATTCAAAGTGGTGTACTGATTTTAAATTTTACTTAATATTAAAAATGCAGTGAGTAAATAAACAGAGGCAAAGGCAATCTCTTTGCTTTCCTAATTTATACAATTGAAAAAGCTGTAGTGAAACGTTTTCAAATTAAAAACGTTTCAGTTAACGAATTCAGTGGAATCAAGCCGTTTGTTTGGCAAACTAAAGTCGTATAAACATCATGGAATGTTTTTTCTAAACAAATATTCGTGGTTATTAATAACGTTTTCTTTTTGTAAGCATTATTTTATATTATATTAAACAAAATAACACAGTAATATATATATTTGATATGCATCCCTACATATGTAGTACTTACTTTGTTTAAACCTTAGACTCGCAAATAAATAAAGACACCGAATCGTCAACTAAAAGTGAAGCCACTTTATTAAAGATGTGCTCGTGAAAGTGACAACATCACCGGAAAGAAAAAATCTCCATAATTTGGGTAAATTTTTAAAAGTTTTATTTTTAAAAGATAAGGGAAGTAAAAGTATAAAATAAGTTACAGCAAACCATATAAGGAATATTATGGTGCCGACGACTTCGTTGCTTAATTTCTTTCTTTCTTTCCTTAATTACAAGTTTGGCATGGTTTTATGTGGCTTCCCTGGGTTGTTCGTAATGATACGTCTATATTTTTTTCTTAGTCTGGGGTTTTAACAAAGTCACAGTCTGCGTCCGTCTGTTTATGCACGTAACTACTTCTCCTATACAGTCCTTGAGATATTTTTAAAATTTGTATGCACTATAGGTACCTACGAGTATGTACCCGATATCCAATATTTTTTTATAAATAGAGAATCTTAATACAAGAATATAACATATTAGAAGATTATCGTTTTTCTCTAGATTTTATGAATTTGTAAATTGCATCCGTACGAACTTGAGGTGGGTCCTATTATATATTAGCCATACGAGTATATGGCGATGTACTAAGAATATAACGTCCACCTTATTACACCTATCCCATTCATTCGTAGGGGGGTACAAGTAATAAAAAACTTTTACGCACCTACCCCATAAGTTTTATACTTAGTTAAAGCCTACCGGTAGACCCTAAGCTCGAATATGAAAAGAGAGAAAATCTGAAACAACTTGAAACCTCATGCCAAACGGGTCTGTGGGCCTAGCCAAGTTGCATTCTATGATCGCTAACGCTAATACAAAACTATTTAAATGTATGGGAATTTGACATCTTTGATCATAGATAAAGAACCTATATTTATTTAAGTCTTTAACAATATAACGCTAAGTCACGTTAGAGATGTCAAATTTCCATACATTTTAATAGTTTTCTATTAGCCTTAGCGATCATAGAATACAACTTTACTAGACCCACTGATCGATATAGTATATTACCTACAGTAATTACTGATTGTGGATGAAGCAAGCATACGGCCCTTCTGATAGTAAGCATTACCGTATCCTATAGACGCTAGCAACACTAAGGCTCATCACCCCCATGTTGCCAAGTCCAAAGGAAGGGAAAACTAAAAGTGATAGAGAGGTAGATAGTGAGGAGAATAAAGAGGAGATGGGAAGAGACTTTGGGCTTCCGGCACTCTCGTTCATCATAGGAAACTAAACGGTAGAAGTCTATACCGTTGCTTTACGGCCATGTTCAGAGGGTGGTGCTTCCTTGGCTGAGCCAGCCCATTCAAGATAGAAGTATCAAGACTCTACCATTAGTTAGCTTAGGTTAGATAAACCAAAAAGAAAAATCTGTATAAACATTGTGTTTTTTTTAAACACCAGGAAAAACAGTAGATATATTAAAATTTGCGTCAAAAAACATGAACTATTTCTTGCTGTATTTTTCTGAAAGTAACTTTTTTTTACTAGGAACTTTACATACATATACACGGACACAAAGTACACCAACACTCGGAACAGCCATTTGTAGATCACACAAAGAGTGTTGTCCTGTGTGGGAATCGAACCTACAACACTTGGATGTGAGGCCGGTATCTAATCTACTCTGTCATTTGTGCAGTCAAAATCAAATCAAAATCAAAATGTATTTATTCAAAACAAAGATAATAGGTTACACATTAATGTACTTCTGCCAAACTGCATAGCAGTTTGTTGGCAGATGATATGATGATGGGTAGTATATGCTGTTACAGATGTGTGATATGAAAGGCGTGCAGAGAAACGATTGTTGTGGTGTAATTTGGATGAAAAAGACTGATATCAAGTAGCGGACTAGGATAGACTATTGAAAATTTTGAGTTTGGTCGAGGGTTTACTCTATGGTAACTATTATAATGGTACTAGCTTGAAAAGACAGTTCTGAATAACAGTTAGACTAGTTCTAATACATCGCAAGCACGACCTTTGGAAGGCACTAAATAAATAAATATTCAAGGACATTTCACAGAACGTCCTCAGGTCCCAAACTTAGCTTAACGCTTGTGCTATGGGTACCAGATTACGGATATAATACATAATTCCTTTTTTTTGTATTTACATATATTTAATAGATAGCAAACACCCAGACGGAGTACAAATACCTGTGTTCATCACACAAATAATTGTTGGAGTCGAACCCGTGGCGTGCACAGAAGTCGGTTACACTACCGAAGTCTTGTAGTGAAAACTTTAAGATCAAAAACATCCTCCAGTGGTCATTTTACTTTAAACTCGAAGTGTTTTTAAATTCAGATTACTTCTTGTAATTACCCCAATACTACTTCTTTCTATTCTTATAATATTACATAAGGAGAATAAGATAGAAACTATGTTAACATCAGTTTTGCAGAACTTATTAATGAATATACAGTTTAGTCTATTGCCAAACTAAAAGAGAATCCTTTGGCTCATCCCCTATTGTTTGGCGTACTGGCAATATATCGCTTGGCTAGCTTTTATTGCCACCGAGATTATTTAAACGGCTGAATGGAAACCCCTTGTTGCGCATTCAGACGGCCATAACGAGATGTTGGGCTGTTATACTAAGGCGTGACTTAAATTCATGGTATTTTGTGATGTAAACAAAGTTATTGTACTGCATGCTACAACGTTAATATGAACTTATTGATATTTCAGTTAAACTTTCGGGCGAAATGTGCTGATCTAAAAATATTTATATTACTAGATGGCCCGGTGAACTTTGTATTACCTACAATTTGTTTTATCAATGATTATCAATCCTAATGAATCTGCATCGTCAAATTAAACTAATGAACTTGCTTGTAATGCAAATGTACTAGACGGAATGACAGTAGCTGTTATTTTGTCATCTGTTAGCCAAATACTCTGCGTCTTAGCTCAGTGCCAAATACCAAATACCCATACCATAGCCCATACATAGTTACCAACATTGAACTTTTAAATTTTTCTACTTTATTTTTAAGTTCTCATTTTTACTTTTATACCACAACAATTATTCAAATCACTCAAGCCAGCTTTGAGTTTTAGCCAAACTAACGAACAGCAATTGATTTTATATTTATATAGACTTATAGCTATTTAGATATTTTTATATATATATTTAGCATTTGTGTTTAATGTAGACTTATAGCCTTTACCCGCAGCGCCACTGCAGGCAAAAGCTAGTGTTACGTAAAGGGTATCTAAGGTATAGTAGCGAGTAAAAACGGATACCAGATTTTAAATAGTCAAGAGCTATCAAAGCATCAAGAATCAAGATCTATCAAACAAAAGGTTTCATCAAAATAAGTTCAGTAATTTTAAAAAATACCATAACCTTCCTAGCCTGATACCAAGTAGTGTTGTTGTCCGCTTCCAATCTATCCACCTTTAGTTGATTACCAGTTTTTACACAAAGCTGACTGCCTGCTACGACCCAACTAACGAGATTATAATGTGGAAAAATTTATACCTACCGGGTGAGTTGCTTAATCGTGCCAATTGTTCGAATGCCCGGTACACGTCTAGGCTACTACATATTTCTTTTTCAACCATTTAATTATCGCAGTTAGACACAGGTCTCTCTCATAGTAAGTATTTAGGTAGCAGTTAACCACACTGGCCCAGTACGGGTTGGCAGGCTTTACAAACCATTGAGAAAACCTCTCAAGCGTGCAGGTTTCCTTACGATGTTTTCAACGAGCAGTGCTAATTTGTAAATAAATACATAGGTATATAATTCCGAAAAATCTATAGAGGTGGTTTGTGTGCTGTGAAAGGACTGGGATCGAACTTGTTAACATTGTCTTTACTGTCTTTGTTGTTAGCGTTAGACTATCACTGCATCTAAATTAAAAAAAAATCATAATTGCTAAATACATAATCCAAATACAATACAATATATATTGTACCGAAAAGAAAAAAAACTATGCATTATATGTCATCATTTTCAAAAAAGTATAATCTAGTTAGTTCCACTTAATGAAAAAAATATTAATAAAATAGTATAAACCATGATTTATAGTCGCTCACATTGATTAACAAAAATGTCGAGTATTTCATGTAAACAAATTGGAGCGATATTACCTTTGGAAAATATTTGCACAGCCACAAGTCACAGTTCACAGAGGCTGTATAGTAAAAATGTAAATTGGAAAGCAAAATGGTTTGGAACAGCACGTTCAATGTTCACGGGAGCTCGGTATATCTATACTTAAATTACTAGAACGCTGCTTATCGCTACGAAATATTTGTTTTTGTTGGAAAGACAACAAACGCCGTTAGTGGTAGGTGTTAATCGATATTAATGCTTTTATGACTAGGTAGAAATAAATTTGTTGTTGTTTTTATATATTTTTCAGCACATGAACTTTTTTTAGAATTTTTGACTGTTTTTTGTTTGCACATGCAAAAACTACTGAACAGACTTTCGCACAACTTTTTTGTTAGATAACTCTTGATGAGACTTAAAAACTGGTATATGTTTTATATATAACCTAAAAAAGGGCAAAAGCTAGTTAAAAGAACTGATAAAAAAAAAATTTATTGCTTATAGTGACAGATGAGGCACGGCCCCTCTGATGTTAAATGGTAACCGTCGCTCATGGACTCATCTATACCGAGAGTATTGTCAAGCCGCTGCTCACCATTTCACCGATATGAAATGAAAGAATAAAAGGCTATCTCCTTTTTTTTTTTGTTATGGTGGGAAAATATGTTCCTAACCGCACACCCTATCGTTCGGGGCAACGACCAGGGTAGTGTGGGGCCTGCACCCACTAAAGAAACCCGCCGTGTGCCGTCTCTCCGCCTTTATTGGCGGGCCACTGGAACCATGTTACATTCCTTCGGTGGTAAACGGCTATCTCCTGCTACAGCCAAAACGCAACGATGTGGTGCATGGCCGGTCACACGGGACATGGTGGTACTAACCCGCTCGGGTCGCTGCCACCACCACCACCACACGGAACAAATATACAAATATGAACTAGAAGCTTGTTCTGTATACAATCAATAACTTAACACTATTTTGACAGATGGCGTCTAACTTTGAAAGCCCAAACTCAAATGGTAAATCAAGATAGATGTCATCAAAATAAAAAGAGACAGTGCCTATAAGATAAACTAAAAGATCTCTTTATTCCCAAGAGCGAACATTTTACTCTCAGAAAAATATGAGTAGAAATCTGTGACGTAGTGTTATTTATCTGCTAAAAAACTAAATTTAACAAAATGTTTTGATAGCACTATAAAATTCAATATTTGTAGACTACTCATAATTTAATAGTTTTAATTTTAAGTCACACTTTATTATTGTAAGTCTAGTGAAAAGATAACACATATTGACAACTGTGTCACAGACATTATGTCATTTAAAATTACGGACTTAAAATTACGGGTTGTGCATTCTCTTTAAATTTTCTGCCGCTACAATTTTGACCAATAAAGATTTTCTCTAAATTAGATTTTTGTAACTTTGTGAGATGATCAGTAGTAGTGACCCAATTACAAAGACCCAATTACAAACATGTCAACAAGTTGGAGTTTTTAGAATATATATCCGGGGAAGTACTTACCATCTTCTTACCTACTGAAATTTTCGAACTAAGTTATGATTTTCATTGCATCTATATCATTCCAAAATTTTTGATACTCTATAGATCAATGTTCCCAGAAAAAAAACATACTATCAAGTTCGAGAAATAATATTTAGCAATATTGTGCTATTTTTGAATTCGATTTATCACAATCCTTGAGTTTATAAATGTAACGTTAAAATATCCCTCTTCTTAACAAAAAAATGTAGAGGCATGAGAAAATATATATTTTAGATACGATAAATATTTATAGTTTCATTTGACGTATATCAAATTTGGCTATGGATATTACGTATTTGGTACAATTAAATCTTTTAGCTGAAAGTGTCAAAAAACAAAATTATCATAGATAAATAACTAAAAATTATTTAAGCTCAACATTTCTTTTGAATTTTTGTTCGAATGTGTACAATTCAGGTTAAAAAAACACAAATAATTTGTTAAACACAAAGCGGAAAATGTGAAATCGAAAATAACAGTCACGGGCAGGATTTGAACTGCATTTCTTGGATACCGTCCAGATGCTTCTGACACATTCATACTTAACGTCTTGGGTGATGGCTGCGCCATCTGTCGGAAGTATTTACATACATTATACTGACCAGGTAAACTTAATTTTACAATTAAGATTTTTACCTAATAATTACGCAGCCCTATAAATATTTAGAAATTTTTCACCTAAGACGTTAAGTATGAATGTGTTGTCGAAATTAGCAGTCAAGAGCAGTTGTCACGATGTCTGAATTGGCAAGGCATCTGGACGGTATCCAGGAGACGCAGGTTCAAATCCTGCTCGTGACTGTTATTTTCGATTTCACATTTTCCACTTTGTGTTTAATGTATATGGCAAGCATGTCAAATACTAAAAATATAATTATATAAAAAATTCTAAACACAAATAATTTGATCATTTAATATTCTGAGTTTAATAGTATTTATTAAAATAATAATAATTTTATTTTCACATTTAAAATACATAATATTAAAATACATTGTAAGAAAAACTAGTAGGATTCCAATTCACAACTTTTTTTCTTTCTACAACCGAAAAAACTTAGCTTAATATGTCAACTCACACAAGTAAACTAAAATTATGTTTAGCCAACGGGGAATTCAGAGTTATTCGTAATTGTTCGTTAGTGGAGTCAGACAGAGAAATTTTAGTTTAACTTTTGTGAGCTATTCAGCACTTTAACAAAGTTAGACGGAACAAAGGAGAACATTATTTGATATCAGATGATTGAAAATTTTAGTAGCTAATGTTCTTCGCTTTGAATTTTTTTAACTAAGAATAATTTCACAGGTGAAAACTGAGCACATAATTATTTTGAAAAAGCGTTTTATAATATTTAAAAAATTATTATAATGGTAGAACCTTGCTTTTGCGTGAAACAACTGAAGGTACTCCTACATTTGTGTTTGGTGAATGAGAGCGTCGTAGGCCCAAACCACGTTATTCTCCATCGTCTAGAAATATATTCCTATCATTTTGTAACGAACGGTACGGATTTTATGTATAAGTACCTATTTTATTCGTTACAATAAATATTTCTTTCTTTCTTTTATCCTTACTCTCCCTGTCCTATCCTTTTTCTTGGACCTGGCGATGTGCGAGTGATGCCTGTGGTGTTGCTAGCGTCTTTACGGTGCGGTAACCGCTTACCATCAGCTGACCCATATGCTTATATGCCAACCGTGTAGTATAATTACAGACGGATTTATTATTTATTTTATAAACATAGCATAGGAATTACGCCTGTATTCCCCGAAGGAGTTCGCAGAGGTGTATGGCACACCCACGGTTCGCCAGCTATGTTTAAGTCCCACGTAATAGGGGGCGAGCTTATTTCCGTCTACCGGACACATTTCCAAACTTCGAGCTGCAACTGAGAATGTTTCTTTTTACGAAAAGCTCAATAGCAACGCCCGACCCGGGGATCGAACCGAAACATAATCAGCAGCCGCTCACACTACCGCTGCATCACAGAGGCAGAATATATGTAAGCAATAAAGGATTAACGAGGTGCTTTGATCTTTGATCTAAATTGGTTTACCTGAGTATTGAATTACATGAAAAAAATAATTATATTTAATTGTAATTTCATTTAGATATTTTTGAAAACAGTATAATCGTATAGCCGTCCAGCGTATCTGCTTTTATATAGGTAAGTAATCTTTCAGTAGCAGTACACCAAGCTCTATATTTAGCTTAATATTTCTTTTAACGAATTTAATATTTCTTTTTGCCAGATGTACTTCTTCAACGATATTCCAACTCAAAAGTTGCAATAAGCAAAAAGCATTTGTAAAAATATAAAGCAGATTGGCGTACTCTAAGACTCAGCCACCTTGTTAGAAACATAATCAGTTTCGATGGGATAATATTGTGAGTGCCTCGCTGCTGCCAGACTCGTATAATTCTTTCTAAGAGATTTGCAGACGCTGTCGGTTTAGTTTGCCTGTTGCTGTATTTATTGTAATTTATTTTAGGGATTCCCTTTATTTAACGTAAGCATATTGCTACAGCTATAGCGAGTAATTGCTACAGTGAGTTCAGTTTTTAAAATACCATCACTTTTTAAAGTACAAATTATTTGTGAATAAAGAAAAAGAGATTTTTAGTAGGGGCGGGAATCGAACCACGCATCTTTTCCAATCCGGGGAAGTGCTCTAAGCCACTGAGCTACCCTACTGACCTTTCGATCATCCTAAATTCTTAATCACATTTGTCTTACGACTAACGCCATCTACCGGCAAGCATTACATGCATCCAATATAGTAAGTTTAATTTTGGCAATTAAAATTCATACTATTTTGATGGTGCGATTTTTTCAAACATTTTAGATCTATTTCTTTTAGCAATTGACATGCTCCGCTACTTTTTAAAGTACAAATTATTTGTGAATAAAGAAAAAGAGATTTTTAGTAGGGGCGGGAATCGAACCACGCATCTTTTCCAATCCGGGGAAGTGCTCTAAGCCACTGAGCTACCCTACTAACCTTTCGATCATCCCAAATTCTTAATCACATTTGTCTTATGACTAACGCCATCTACCGGCAAGCATTACATGCCAATATAGTAAGTTTCATTTTGTAATTAAAAATTTCACGATAATTTAATTTGGCTCTCGAAAAATGTGGAGGGAAATTCGAAATTCGAGCAATTGTGTTTTTACTTTTAATTAACCATTTTTTTGTCAAAATAATTACAAGTGGCCAGCGCCTTATACAAAAAAACTTTTTTTCGCAAATCTTTCTGCGTGGCCTGGTGGTGGTTATATAGCTGTAACAGAGTCATGTCTGTACATTAAAGATATTTGAGAAATAAAATACTCTATTAGGCTACTTAGTTGTCTCTCACATAACAGTTTTTTTTGGAATGTTTGTCCGTTTGTTTGTTCGCATTTCACGCAGAAACTACTGAACGGATTTAGCTGACACAAAAAATGTTTTATACCTCTTGATTATACTAAAACTGTTGTATATACGTTTCTAACTTTTGTCAGTGAGGGAGCTACGGGGTAAGGTTATATAACCTTACCCCGTGGTATATCTAAATAAAAATATATTTTAGAAGAAAAAACAAGAAAATGAAAATGCAGACTGTGTCAGCATTGACGCAGAAAGATGAAAGGGGCCTTTTTAGACATTAATGGCCCAATGGACTATGTTTATATTATATCTCCACTAGCTTTTTGTGAAGTGTTGCAGTGAGACTGAGGGCTGCTAATACTCAGGTAACCTGTATTCAAACTTAAAAGCGTCATTGTGTGGCTGAAAATTCCAATCATTTGAGTTTTCTAATATATGCAAAAATATAATTTTATTGCACATATATGAGTCAAAAATTTACAATTATGAAAATATAGTTGCATAACTTAAAATTATTAGAAAACTAAATTATCTTCATAGAACACGTTCATTCTAAAAATCGATCTCGCCAAACAGTGGTACAATCAATTAAAATTAATAACGCAAATGAACATTAAATAGAACATAATAAGATGATAATCTGGCATCCCAAATGATTGTCATTATATTTCAGGCCAAATTGAAAATTGTTCTGAGCAAGTTATAATTTCTTTCATTTGATTCTATTTCGTTGAAAATTAATAAGAAACGTGCGCTCGCTACAAATTTCCCCAACAGGATGACGGTACCCTCAATTTGTTCACCAGTTCCAAATTATTACGCCTTATTAATTATTGCGATAAAATAATTATAGCGTAGGTACCGCCAAAAGTTTTCTCCCAAATTGCAAGACTCGAACGAGCAAGAAATTAAATAATTATACTTATATAAATTTTCCCCTCTATGTTGCCAAAATAAATGACTCTCACCGTCCAGTATTTCATTAAGGCAAACAACATACACACACATAGCATCACGCCTGTATACCCCGAAACCCCTTCGGGGTAGGCAGAGGTGTATTACACACCCACGACTCGCCAGCTATGTTGTAAGTCCCACGTAATAGGGGGCGAGCCTATTGACGTCTACCGGGCACATTTCTAAACTCCGGGTAGCTACTGAGAATTTTTCTTTTTTTTTACGAAAAATCTCAATAGCACTGCTTGACCCGGGGATCGAACCCGAGACCTCATGATCAGCAGTCGCTTACACTACCGCTGCACCACAGAGGAAGTAAATTAAATTAAGCTAAAATAACGTAAAAGTATCATCCCTAGACACAGACCACTATCATAGTATTAATTTTGGGTTTATTGAATAATACGTGACTCACATAGGCAAATTGTACACATATACTTGCCAGAGGTTTTACTATATCACGTTCTCTCTAGTAGATCGGGTCACTAACTAATAGACGCTTCTCAACATGATGGAAAGTGTAATTGTATAGTCACTATATATTTTAACTGTCTCTCTAGAATAATATACTTACAAAAACGGTGCCAAATCTCTTGCAAAAGACAGAAAATGTCCAAAACAATTTTGTATAATGTGGAAAATTGCGATGAGGGTTTTCGAACTTCGGTCGTCGTTGTGTAGTTAATGACGTTAAGCGTCCTCAAACGTGACAGGGTTAAAAGCTTGTTTCGTAAAAGAGCACCTAATGTCAAATAAAAACGAGGGATCTTTGTGAGTAATGAAAAACTAGATTGTGAGGGTGGCGTGGCGGCGCCTATTAAATGTAGAACTTGTGAAAACTCTGAGCGAACGCCAGGACAAGCGGCTTTAACGATGTCTTACGATCGAATAACGTCACAACCCGTGCCCATTATTAACTTTTTTATCAATGATTGCTCTCTTCATGCTTTTAACAATATTAAGTTTTGTCGTATGTTCTTATTCATTGATGTTTACTTTACAAGCACTGCTTAAAATAGTCGAACATATAGGCCGCGGGACAAGGGTTGCAGCTACACAACATTGAACTTAAATTTATACTAACCTCCCCTACACATCAAAAAAATAAAATTGCATCCTCTGAAAAACGCAATCTAAGGCCTAAAAAATGTAACATATCATGGACTTATAACCTTATTTGGATCTGAAAGATTTTTGTAGGTGAATGCAGATTATTAGTTTTTAAAGTTATTTTAAATGCACCTAAGGTGCATCTTTTGGGATTTTTTCTTTTGGATTTTGATGATTGATTTTCTTTTTTCCACCAAAATCTGTTGGGTGTTTTGGTAATTTTTATTTTGCCTCAAAATATGTGATTTATTTATTGACTAATCTACAAAAATTGGGCGTGTAGGGCCGGCTTTAGAATTGTCCCACCCCTCTCTACCCACGGGAGTCGTAAGAGCCGTCTGAGGAAATACCAGGGGAGTGGCAGCAGCACTCCCTCGAGTATTAACAACATCCACTGCGATCGCCAACCCGCCTGCCAAGCGTGGCGATTACGGCATTATCCTCCATGACGGTACCGCTCGTTGTGGCGTTCTCTAGGGGAGGCCTATGTCCAGCAGTGGACGTTGAAAGGCTGATGGATGGATGGATGATTCTACAAAAATCCATATGTACCTAGCAGCTAAAAAAAGGTCTAAAGTTTTGCGAATATGAAAATTACGTGCATTTTATTTACATCTTAGGAAGTCCATGTGGTGACGAACTAAGAATGTCACTACCCCATTCTTTCCCACTGGTGTCGTACGAGGCGACTAAGGGAAGTAAGCAAATAATATAGGGCTGGGTACCAAGTGGGAGTACTAACTTGCTATTGGGCCCGAGCGGGTTGGTACCACCATCTCCCGTGTGATTGGCTATGAAGCACGTCGCTGTGTTTTGGTTGTAGCAGGAGGTAGCCGTTTATTCTTTTATTTCATATATGTGAAATGAAATGGTGAGCAGCGGCTTGACAATACTCCCGTTATAGTTAAAGTCCATGAGCGACGGTTACCATATACCATCAGGAGGGCCGTCGCTCGTCTGCAATAAAAAAAAGTACGATCAAACTAAAAGCAGAACGTATATCCCGGACTTTCAAGTATAGCTCTAAATCGGTAACTTTAAGATGATTTGGTATCTGTTGATAGGACAACTTTTTCAGAGTTTCATCCATCCATCCATCCATCAGCCTTTCAACGTCCACTGCTGGACATAGGCCTCCCCATGAGAACGCCACAACGAGCGGTCCCGTCATGGGGGATAATGCCATAATCGCCACGCTTGGCAAGCGGGTTGGCGATCCCAGTTGATGTTGTTAATATTCGAGGGAGTGCTGCTGCCCACTCCCCCGGTATTCCCTCAGTCGGCTCTTACGACTCCCGTGGGTAGAGAGGGGTGGGACAATTCTAAAGCCGGCCCCACACGGCCAATGAGTTTATAACTTGTATAAACCTATAGAATATTGGAAATTACATATATCACCCGATAAACTAGCTGTCTGTCTGCTCAGTTTCATCCGAACCATTGAAATCATGAAATCGATCTTGCGCGACTAACCCAATCCAATAAAATTTCACGTTTTTAATAACGGCAGGTTTAATATGTGATAAAATTCTCTTTACTTATTCTATATAGCTAGTTAACCCAAAATGAGCGTCATCAAATTGAGTGGCTCACGTTCTCTGTATCAATTTGTGGGTACGTGCATGAATTGGCAATTGTGGTGGCACTCGCCCCAAATTATACGTTATTCTTCAACCTTCTAATAATGATTGCCATTTAATTAAACGAATGATGTAAGTGAATTATACTTTAACTGGTTTAAGGTAACTTCTAATACATAAAGGTGCTGAGGATATGTTACTTAGTTTGATGCAACTGGGGAAAAACGATATATTATATACTTCGTAAGTGGTAAACATACATATCCCACCTTATGGTATGCTATTACCATGGCCTATAGACGCTAGCAACACCCGAGGCATCACTCTCGCGTCACCATCTCCAAGGAAAGAGATAGGGCCTCCGGCACTCTCACTCACTATACGAAACACAAAGGCGTACCTACCGTTGTTTCGCGCTGAGTTTTTGTGAGCAAGGCTCTACCACTAGAATGTAATTTGTCTATAATTTAAAACATATACGTACCTATATTTATATAATTTTAATTTATATAAAGTTAATTTTTACCGTGTGGGGCCGGCTTTAGAATTGCCCCACCCCTCTCCACCCATGGGAGTCGTAAGAGCCGACTGAAGGAATACCGGCGGAGTGGGAAGCAGCACTCCCTCGAGTATTAACAACATCCACTGCGATCGCCAACCCGCCTGCCAAGCGTGGCGATTACGGCAATATCCCCCATATGAGCGAAACACATGTGGCGTTCTCTTGGAGAGGCCTATGTCCAGCAGTGGACTTCGAAAGGCTGATGGATGGATGGATGGAATTTTTACGACCTATATATGTAGAAGTAAACTTTGTCTTTTTGCGATCTAAAAACTTTGTCTGAATAATATTTTACTTTCTGAAGTAATAAGTAAGTAATAGCCGTAGTTAATAGATAGTATATATTTCTCGAACTTAAACGATATGAAATTTTCAACATTTAAATATACTAATGTCATGTTCAAGCGTTATTTTAAGCTAATTGCAGCAACCAGTAGTAAAGATTGTGCTATAAACACTGCATCTATAACAATACCAAATATAACATTTCAATGTGAGGAGGGTGGAAGCAGGAGATGGTTGGACCACTGTATCACCACTAAAGCTGCGCGGGCTACTGTGACAGGTATCAGGGTCACGCATGACGTTGGGTGGTCTGATCACTACCCGATAAGCGTGGAATGCAATATGACGGGGGTGGCAGTGGGTCTACTTACCTCTTGTAAATCTTACTCACTGAAATATGTCAAATGGGGCGATAGAAATATTAATCAGACTAATTCCTATACGGAATTCTGTTATGATAATTTAGATTTGTTTTCTTTAATAAATTTATGTGATTGTGGTAATACTCATAACTGTAGTCATATACAGGATAACTTTAATTATATAGATAGATATTATATGCATATAACAGATGTATTGCAGAATGCAGCTATTGTAAGCTCTGGTTCATGTGAGAAAAGACGTTGTCATAAGAAGATGCCTGGCTGGAATTATCACGTCAGAGACAGCTATGAAAAAGCTAGACTGTATTTTAGGTGTTGGACGCAGGCTGGTAAACCGTATAATGGGACAGATTATGATAACATGCGTAATAGCCGTACGGTATTCAAAAACAAATTGAAACGGTGTCAGAGAAATGAAGAGAGTATTAAAATTAATATTTTGGCTACACATAGAAAAAACAAAAACTTTATTAAATTTTGGAATGCGACTAAAAAGTTAAATTACAAGCAAAGCTTGCCAGTATCAGTAGACGGTTGCCAGCAATCGTCTGACATCGCTGAGCTATTCTGCCGTCGGTTCAAAGTTAGCCCGCTAGCCGCAGAGTGTGTGCGTGATACCCAAGCTTCTAATAATGATGATGTCATAGAATTTACGTGTAAAGATATTTCTAGAGTCATGCTAAGTATGAAACGTGGTAAATCGCCGGGACATGATGGGCTTGGTATTGAGCACATACTCTTCGCTAGCGATAAAATTTATAAACATCTATATAATTTCTATAATTTGTGCATAAAGTTTGGCTATCTGCCTGAGCCTTTGATGAGAGCGATAGTAGTTCCTATCATAAAAAATAAAACTGGTGACCTTGGTGCCACGTCTAATTACCGACCTATTTCATTAGGAACGATACTGGGTAAAATTTTAGAACGTTTGCTTCACTCTGAGCTGCTTAAAAATATTAAAATTGATGATGCACAGTTTGGTTTCCGTACCGGACTTTCGACGGATGCCGCAATTGTTAGTCTAAAAGGCACTGTCAGCTATTATACAGCTCGTAATACTACTATATACTCTTGATTTCTAGATCTTAGCAGCGCATTTGATTTAGTAAATTATGACATCCTCTGGGCCAAGCGACTAACATCAAAAGTGTCTGGAAGAGTGGTCAATCTGCTGAAATTCTGGTACGGGAACCAAACTAACTATGTTAAGTGGGGCGACGCAACTTCTAGCAAGTATAAGCTAGAGTGTGGTGTCCGTCAAGGTTACTTCTCCTGATCTATTTAACCTGTATGTGAACAGTCTGATTGAGGAGCTGAGGAGGACTAAAATAGGCTGTCATTTGGGTAACGTGTGTGTTAACAATCTGAGTTATGCGGACGATATGGTGCTTCTCAGTCCCTCAATCAAGGGGTTGAGGAAGCTGCTTTCAGTCTGTGAACATTATTGCCATGCTCATGGGGTGAAATACAATCTTTCTAAAACAAAAGTGATGGTGTTTGCGGCAGGACGAGGTCCGGAAAGGGTACCTATGGTATATTTGAATGGCATAGTAGTTGATGTTGTTAAGCAGTTCAAGTACTTAGGGCACGTGTTGACAGAACGGCTCCAGGATGACAGTGACATCGAGGGAGAGCGCAGGGCCCTTGCAGTGAGAGGTAACATGCTTGATCGTCGATTCGCTAAGTGCAGTGACGATGTAAATACCACCTTGTTTAAAACCTACTGCTTAGGCATGTATACCTGCCAGTTATGGGTAAAGTACACCCAAAGAGTAATGAGCAGAATAAGAGTGCAGTACAATGATGCGTTCCGTACTCTTATGAAGCTGCCGCGTTACTGTAGTGCATCGAATATGTTCTGATGATTTCAGTAGCCCTTTGCTTAAACACTGGGTGTCTACTCACATGGACCGAAAGAAAAAGTGACTCATCACAATTGTGTAATGTGTATTTCTTACAAGTGTGTTTTTTTTATGTATTTTAATTCTTTTTATCGATGTAGGTATCTTATTTATTACTTGACACCCCTTTACAGTGTATTGTACTTAATCATTATTTTATTTTATTGTAACTATGGGACTGTTGTACCTGAAATAAACACATATTATTATTATTATTATTATAACAATGACTGTGTTCTACCTATGCCTTAGAGAGAAGGGCTTGAAATTTAAACACAAAGTGAAAAATGTGAAATCAAAAATAACACTCACAAGCAGGATTTGAACCTGCATCTCCTGGATACCGTCCAGATGCTTTGCCAATTAAGCCATCGTGACAATTGCTCCTGGCTGCTAATTTCGATAACACATTCATACTTAACGGCCATGTTTTGTAACATTCATTAAAATATTGTATTATTTCAAGAAACTACACAGACATAATCTCTTTAATTAAGAAACAATCGCCTATATTCCTCAAATCCGTTACTATATAAATGCTTAAATGTCACAACTAGATACCTGCAAGTTTGTACTAGTTGATCTGAGTTACCAATTTCTTCGAACAACAACCGCTGCGCTCCTTCGACATTCCCCCACCCCACAGCATTTTAACACTAAAAATTTTAATTAAAATTCAGGCAACACACAGATTTTTTTGAATATATTTAATAAACAAGATAGTTCCGTGCTACGTATACATACAATACATGTATTAGATAGATCAGTGGCTACCTTTAGACTTTACCTTTTTTACTAATATTATGAGCTCCCATATGCCTGTCAGTTACTAACTTATAACAAAGATCTTTAGTAATATTAACATAAAGTATCTAATAACTATAACATAAGGTTTAAAGCATCTTCAACGTGAAATTTTCTGTTCAGAAAGCGAGCGTATCATAATATAATTTTACGTTAGGTAAAAGTTAGATATTTGTGTCATAATTAACGCGCTAGATGATGCTTTAGTTCTCGGCCTAAATGTGAATATTTGGCGGAGGGAGGTGGCAATTAATATAGCTTTCTGACATAATTCGCATTAATTTAACTTTACAATACAGAGTCGACGTTTTGCGTTACTAAATGTGGGGTACACGCCTCCTAAGGTTTTGTGTACGTTATAACGAATTAAAAAGGATAGATTAAGTTTATTATATACTAACTTATGTACGTTACTCCAACGTTGCGCTTACAGATGCGTGATTAATTAAAATTATCCTACTAGAACTATTATTCATCTTTCAGGATAAAAATATATATTAATCTATTGTGTTATTGATATACCTAAAACTATCGGGCTGCAAAAATACTTGAAAATCAATAAAACATAATAAATTATGTAATTCTATTTTAAAAATATTAATAATTAAGGCTTTTATTTAGTAAAGCAGAGCTACATTACTACAGTGGTGTATTAAGTTAATGTGCACGAACCATTAACTACGGCGGTCTAAAATATGATTAATCGTTGTCTTATTCTAACCGTAACTCCGGCTATAATGGAAAACCGTATTGTGAAACAGCAGTTACACATTGAGGCCGTTCATTTGAATTTCCTTTCATAATATAGATAAATACGCTTAGTGTTTCATTATTAATACTTTGAAAAGACTGCGTAAGACTAAACTGTACAGAGGGTTAGAACGTATTTCACTAAATCTGGGTTTTTCATTGGTTGAGAGATCACCGTGATTGGCTAAGAGATTATTGCGACATCACGCGTTGGTTTTAATACCAATCACAAGCCAGGTGATACGATGTCAATACAATTTTGTGAGTTATATACTAAGGACCCGTCTATTATATTTATATACCATCTGACAATAATTATAAGAGGATTTAATGTAGGTACTAATTTCAAAATGGAATGCTTTGAAATTGGAATTTTAATTAATTTACCTTTACTTAAGTTACTGTATGATTCGTTGCTGTATATAAACTTTTAATTTTACACAAAGTAACTTCAAAATATTTTTGCACAGTTAAAAAGTTATATTGCATAAAATGAAACTAAATCAAATTGGCTTCAACATTCCAATTTTAATTAATCTCTTTCTGTCGCATATTCTGAGGATTCATTAAAACAGACGTTTTTGTCGCTTTGTTTTAGTTGCGATTTCAGTGAAACTAACAGTCACAACCCACTAGAAATACGATGAGAAATCATAAACTAAATTATCTTTTTCCAAGAATATTCCATATATACGTGATGCAGATGAGATAGTCCTTAAAACCAGACGCAGGCTTGATGACGTCATCAGCATTTTTCAAAAATGCGGATGACGTCATCCGCATTTTTCGCTTAGTTTCGTTTGGCTCGTTGGCTTAGGTTGTCGTTGTTCTGATTTCCAGATGGTTTTTTTTAATTTATTTATCTCAATGACATAGTACATATTGTAAGCTTCAATGTACTTGCCAAACTTTAACGTTTATTGGCGAGACGCGCCCATAAACTTAATAATTAATTTATAACCTAGGCCATGGGTCGGCTACCTTTTGGCCTTCAGGACACAGGGGGACTATATAAAGGAAAGCGAGCCGCAATTGTCATATTATTTTAAATTTAAAGACATTTTATTGCAATTTTATCATGAGAAATGACGAAAAATAACAAGAAACAAACAAATAAAAAAATGCAAATTTAATTTTATGCTTGGTATCATAATGGTGTTTTACGTTATAAGTACTCTTTTTGTATAGCAAGGGTTTATTGGCATATTAAGCTGGCTTCCCATTACAATTAAGTACCATAACAATTTAAACATTTTCTTATAATGAGAGAATTTTATTTATCAATCCAAATGAGACTGGGATTTTTGAGCCTTTTTTTTTTTTGTTAAGGCGGGAAAAAATGTTCCTAATCGCACACCCCGTCGTTCGGGGCAACGAACAGGGTAGTGTGGGGCCCTCACTCACTAAATAATCCCGCCGTGTGCCGTCTCTACGCCTTATTGGCAGGCCACTGGAACTACGTTACATTACTTCAGTGGTAGGATTTTTGGGCCTGAAGTTAACAAGTTGAAATATTCTTTAAAAAATTGGCAATATTTTTCTAATATAAAATTCAAAAATCTAGCTTATTTTGCAATCTAGAAATCGAAAAAACATTAAAAAAGAAACGATAAAGGAAATCGATTACTTTAGTCGATTTACAATAGAATTAATGCTCATTTGGATTGATAAATAAAATTAAAACTAAATGTTTAGTTTCATTATTAATCATTTATTCAAATGAATTAATAAAAAAATTATATTCGAGGAAAAATAATATGGAACATTTTTATATCACTATATCGATTGATATATTAAATTGTTTAGGCAGTTTAATTTTATCTTTTCCAGCTTTATTAACGTTATTTATTATACTGTTTTGCTTATTTTATTGACCCTTGCTTCGTAACTGGACACTAAAAACTGCCTACACAATGGTCCTGGACTTATTATTTTCGAATAATCTATCTGCTTGACGACGGTTCTTTTACTTGAAATTCAAAGAAGCTTGTTCCTAGCAGTGGGATAGTTTATTAAATAAGACTCTTAGTATTATTTGAGTAGATAACACTACTTACCTTAAATACTTACTTAATTATTTGGTAAATGTACCTAAGAAAGGTACTAACTTTTTCATACAACATGGGTGACAAACAAGCATATGGCGCAGCTGATAAGCGACGCATCTGGTAAGCGGTTACCGTGGCCTACAAACACTAGCAACACCAGAGTCAACGCTCGCGCGTTGCCATTTCCAAGAAAAGGGTTAGGAGGTGCAGAGGAAGGATAATAGGAAGAGTATTCTCTCAAAGGATACTGAAGAGAGGTTAGGAAGGATAATTAGGAGTAACAAGGAGAGGATAGGGAGGGGGTTTGTGGCTTCGGCGCTGTCACTCACCTAGCGAAACGAACGATATGTATAACTACTTTAAATGTATGGCTTTTAAATGTTATGATGACACTTAGTGGGTGTAGTTTGATACTTAACCTCACTTTTATATAATCTTCTATATCTTGGTTCCTAGATTGCCAAATCTAACAAAATTTTATATTATGAAATGTTTCGATGTAAACTTCCAAATGGTGCAACTTTCATCTTGTTACTACCTGGTCCCAAAAATGTATGGAAGCGTTTCCATCTCCATTGAAATTTCATTTCCAAGCCAATGCGCTCATAATATTCTTGCCGGCCTCTTCTCAAGAAAAGTCTTACTACGGAATCCGTCCGCTTGTGGCGTTTATAATCGTGATATTGCGGATCCACTTGCCGCAAGCTCTCGTGTTAGGTTTAAGTAACTTTGACGATTTTAAGTGCTACCTATATAATAAGCCTATGAAATAAAGGTATTTTTTAATTTGAATTTAAATTTATGGAGATTAATGACCTCGAGCGGGTTCAGCTGGCGCGTTTCTATAACTTAAGTACAGGAACCGAGCGAGAGAGAAATTAAAAAGTAATAGTCACGTAGTCTGATTTGATACCAAGTACTTACGTTTCGATACCGAGTAAGTATCGACAGATTAATTCGTGTTGTTCATATTATAATTTTTTTAAATAGCTATAAAATAAAACAAGTCAATAGAAGGACCGATTTTGGAAGATCGCCTTTTTGAACTCTATTTTTTGGGGTATCCAACCTTATTTAATAATTTATGCAAAAATCAATCTTTCGCCAGAAGAATCGCCAACCCTAAACCATACAAACTAGACGTATGCCATCCAGAGTTGCCATTGACATGACAATTGCCGTATTATACGGTATTTGGTGCCATTTGAAAAAAACACGGTACAAGACATTATAATCGTCAATCAGGGGACTCTCACAAAACGCATTAATTCGCGGGATACACAGCTACTCAATAACGTAATTTAATACAACCTATAGCACCATTGGACTTCACACTTTAGTTGATTATTGAATTCACAACGCTAGTATGATAAGTTAATAATGGACATGACACTAGTAGAGAATTCCCCGGGAGATTAGATGTTCTTCAATCGATCGTTTTCGTTATTTCATACGTACTTACGATATTCATTCTACTGTTACGAGACTTACAAGCATGAACGAAAATAGCGAAAGAAGATTGTAATATAATATGCAGAGGAAAAACAGTGACACCTAACAGCCTACTACCCCTAAAATCTGTCTGTTAATCTGAAATATTTTTATGAATTGTGTATGGATATTACATATTTGTATTTAATATCCTTTAATCACTATAACTATAAGAACAATATCCATTTGTGTGTTTAAGTCTACATTTTGATTAAATTTGTATGAAACGGCAATTTTTCAGGTTTTACCACAAAACACGGCAACCACTTTTTAAGTAATGGGAGGTTGCAGCAAAAGTTTGACATCAGCATAATGCTGAAGCAATGGACGCACCCTTTCGACAAATGCGTTCAATGCGATGCGTACGTCGCGTGCTTGCGAACTAATGGACGTCCACCATTAAGAGTGTTCCAATAGTCAAGTTTGATCCCCTGCATCAAAAGTATCATGATTCGCTACTCTAACTTCTCCAAAGCAGAGGGGAATTGTGGGAAAAAAGTTTGAGAGATTTTTTTGAACACTGTTTGTCAACTTCCATTAGGCCACCGTGGTTGACTATGCCCTAAATTCCTCTCACGATAAGAGGATCTACATCCAGAACAGTGGAACAATAAAGGTTGCGGGTTTCCTAAAAGGCATGTTCCTAGAACATGACAGCTTATATAATACTTATTACTACGAATTGCCTTGATGTTATTCGTAATTGGCACATAACGCACCATAGCTACGCTTTGAGCGTACCATTCAACATACACTTTATTGGAATATGAATAAGTGAAACAAAAATGGATACATTCTCAACCATAAAAATAGTAAATTGAGAACGCTGAACATGCATTTAGTACGCAAATACATTGGCTGAATAACACACGACTTGTTAGTATAACGATGTATGCTACTTTTAAATTGCATTTTTACAAAAGAGTACCGCGCGTGAGCACTCATCTTGCATCAAGATCGTGACTGTTTCTACTCATGCGAAAGTTTCATTATTGCATGCCAGAAAAATTAAATATTCCATTTATAATAAAGTGTTTTGCCATGACGAAGGAAATTAATAAATGCGGCAGTGAAGCTATCAAATTTAATACTACTTTGAAGTTTTTCTTTAAACTTTTTAAGGCCAATTGCTAATTAATGGTTTTAGAATATTCTTAAAACGATAGATTAATAGTAGGTATACTACCTACGGTACGGAACCCACGACCTCGTGCACGGAAGTCGGTTACACTACCGACTACTCCACAAGACCCGTCAGTTATGTGTCATAAACATTGATGTACAAACAAACACATAGCATCACGCCTGTATTCCCTGAAGGGGTAGGGGTAGGCAGAGGTGTATTACACACCCACGATTCACCAGCTATATTTAAGTCCCACGTAATAGGAGGCGAGCCTATTGCCGTCTACCGGGCACATTTCCAAACTCCGGGCGGCTACTGAGAAGTTTTCTTTTTGCGAAAAAGCTCAATAACACTGCCCGACCCGGGAATCGAACCTGAAACCTCATGATCAGCAGTCGCTTACACTACCTCTGCACCACAGAGAGCAGTTGATCTATAAAACAGAGAAGATCCGCAATTAGGCACTATAAGTGTCCACTATAAATTAGTGCAGATTACGTTTACCTGCACTCATTTCGTTTAGTATTGTTTTCCGCAACGTATCAATATTAACTTTTAAAGATTCGCGAATTGTACAATATTTAAAAAACCATAAACGGATCTTTTTTTGCGTATAAATTAGGTGAATTTGAAAAGTTGAAAGTGGTCCCGTGACCACGGCTGCTGCAACGCAGTTGAAAGATCGGGCTAAAGGTAGTTAATAATTTCAACTAATTTATACGCGAAAAAAGTCCGTTTATGTTACTTTAAATAACGTATCAATATGCCTAATAATACCAAAATCTCTTTTGAAAAGCTCATTGACTGTCTCTTTTTATCTCGTTCTTTCTGAATATTGTCATTAAACTCAAGCACGCAGTTAAAAGTTGTTATTATTTTATAAAATCATACATACATATTGTCACGTCATTTTCCTGTAGGGGTAGGCAGAGACCACTTCTCTCCACTTGCTACGATCCTGACACGCATCTTTCGCTTCATCTTCCTTCATCAGCGCTTTCATGCATGCTCGTTGGTTTCGAGTACTCTTAACCTGGCCTTCCTTAAGAACGTCTCCGAACTGGTCAAAATACGTTGCATCTGATAGGTGAAGTGGATCGTAAAGACAATTGTGATGTGGAGATTGGGTATGGCCGTTGGTCAGTGCGATAGCTTAGCGATAGAGCACTTCCCCGGATTGGAAGGGACGCAGTTCGAATCCCGCTCGAACTAATGTTCTCTGTTTCCACATTTACAAATAATTTTTAACCTAAATTATAAGTCTTTAAAAAAGCTATTAAACTAATGCCAACTCTTTAACTCATAAACATAACTAAAATTATTTTATTAAAAATTTTAAGCATGATGTTACTTTAATAACCACATCAATGGTTACCATAGCAATGGTTGACATGTTATTTTGTGATAGTGTATAGCAGTGTATAGTGTTATTGTGATAATGAGTGTAGAAGTCTGAATATGATAGCAGATAAAAATATATATTTTGGATAAGAGTTTCGTAAAATCCTTTCTTAGTGAGCGTCTACGTCATGAAGGAGTCAAGTCTATCGGACGTAGTCAGTGAGTGGTAAATCTCTTATATATATATATATATATATATATATATATATATATAGACTAGCTGATACCCGCGATTTCGTCAGCGTTGAAGATTTCATTTCTAAATTCAACCCCTATTATACCCGCGATTTTATAAAACCACTAGCTGTTTCCCGCGGCTTCGCTCGCGTAAATAAATGAATACGAGTATAGGTTACTGCAAAAAAATGAAAAACTATGTTCCACGTGAATGAAGTCGCGGGTTGCACTTAGTTAACAAAGTTTGTTACTTAAACTTTATATAAGATAGCTGTTACCCCCGACTTCATCCGTGAGTAATTTCATAAAAATAAATAAAGCAACCCTTGAAATTGTCGGTAATACAGTGCAACGGTATTACAGTACTCGGGGTTGGAACTTCATTACTGAAATGCTAGATGGCGTTGAAGTTGCTAGATTTTGAGATTTTGTGACAAACAATTATTTTTTTTTGCGTATTTTTTTAATAAAAAGTATCCTATGTTACTTCTAATACCTCCGAGAATATGTGTACAAAGTTTCATGATGATCGGTTAAGTAGTTTTCACGTGAAAGCGTAACAAACAAACTTACATTCACATTTATAATATTAGTATGAAGTATGATATGTAAAATATAAAATTAAATATAAAATTAAATTTAACATTCTTAATTAAAAAATGTCTAAATATGTTTAGGAAATGTGTGACCTAATTGAGTCTGGTTGGTTAACACTCTACTAAGTCCTGGTAAATAAAACGCACTATTTGGGAAACTTCACTTATTATTTCAGGACCACAATACTTAACTTACTCTAATAACAAGTTACGTGTTCATGGGTTACTATATTATACCGAACTCATGGCCTAATAATACAAGCCTGCTGAAATCGCGAAGTGACATACAAAATTTTGCCGTGCATACGTCATCAACAACGCAGCATTGGCTCTCAAATTTTTTTCCTCCACAATTTACCCACAAACCCCTTAAAGGTTAGAAGTCTGAAATAAAAAAGTATTACTGTCTATAAAAGCTAAAATATATTAAACTAGACTCTACCCACAACTCCGTCCGGGTGGTTTCAGAATATAAATATGTCGCACTACTAAACCGAAGAAATCATTCATTTTTCCGGGATGAAACCTGTGTCCTTTTCTGAGCTCTAGTACTCTGGGGTTCAGTAGTTACGCCGTGAAAGCGTAACAAAATAACTAACAAAGAAAGTCACTTTCACATTTATTTTATAGTAAGGATTAAAAATTTGAAGACGAGTCGCGAGTTATAAACGTGACTTGGATTAGAAAACTGGTGGAATTTTTATTTGGTGTACAAAATTATAAAAAAATATTTATAGACTCCAATTTATCGCCATGAGCTGGTTGGATATTAAAATACCTCTCTGAAAAGGCACTTTATAAATTAGCCTCTATCCTGTTTTCAAATTTTCTATTTAAACGTTCTATTCTCCATTCTAACCAGCATTGTTTTTTTTTTAATAATACCCACCACCTTATGGTAAGCGGTTACCATAGCCTATAGACGCTAGCAACACCAGATGACCAGAGGCATCACTCGCGCGACTCCTGCTCTAAGGAAAGTGATAGGCAGGGAAAAGGAAGGATAACAAGGAGAGGATAAGGAGGGCCTCAGCGCTCTCACTCACCATACGAAACTAGTAGGAGTACCTAAAATTATTTCGTTTATTAGTTTGTATATTTTTCATGTAACATATCACCATGGTTGGAAAAACTTTGAGATTCAATATTAACAGAAAGAGTACGAGCTAGTTTTCTCGTTGGTTTGAAAGAGAAACTGCTAAAAGCGATAGTAGTATCTGTCATATACAACAACCATGCTATGCTGCCAGATTAATAACTACGATTCTGCTCATATTAATAACTAAGATTCCTTATATAAAAATAAACCAATTTAGACTAGAAATTCTGAAATTATAATTACTGTAAACAACCTTTCAATCCCTTGCGTACCGAGCTCGGCACGCTCAAGATGGCCGCCGCTATTTCACGCCATTCTCCTCGCTCCCAGCGTGCCGAGCTCGGCACGCAAAACCCATATTTTATTTTATTTTTCATATTTTTTTGGGGAAACTTACATGGTCAAGGTTTTTTCCTAAAAAAGTAAAACAATTGTTTATGATATTGCAACTCTTACATCTCTATGGTTCCGATGTAAACACAGATAGAAAAATTGTACAAAGTGAGCTCTGCCTTCTTATACTTACTCTATGGCTCTGCCTCTTAGTTTTGACGTCATTTTTTTGCGCATGCGTGTGGGTCAAGTGACTCGAGTGCCGTAAAAAGGTTTGTTTATCTTTCTAAAAGTTTTGTGATTGTATTGTAATAGTGTTTTGTTTAATATAAACGATACGATAAAGGTGTTTACATAAGTGTATTTGTGATTATAGTTTTAGTTGTTGTGAAGTGAAGTGTAATAGATTTGTCAAGGATTGGCGCCATTTTCGTCCAATGTACCAAACAATTCAACATTTCGGTAAGTAATGTATAATTATATTCTAACTAGAATCTGTTATAGTTATACCCACATAATGTATTACAAATATGATATATGGCTGTATGTGGGTGTATGGCTGTATGTGGGTATTAGTAATTTGACACTAAACATATACCCGCTTTCGTAAATAAAAAAAAATATGCTAAATTCAAGTAATTATTTTATTTTTTCATTGTAATATACAAGATTAATATTGAAATATGGAAACTAGACTCTGCTTATGCATTTGAACCAATTTTTGATATAATATCTATATAACATTTATAGAATATTGCTTTGACAATTCTTGTGGTCAAGGTCATTTCACGAGTATTTACGTCGTACGTACTTCGTATTGTTTATTTTATATAGGCGTAAAGTGCAGACACTTTACGTCTATATATAAATGAACAATTCATAAAGCCGATACCTTATACAGAACTAAGATAAGTGGTCTAGTTATTTTTTTATACCAGTTTACCTAGAAATAAAAAAAATCCGGCCCGCTTTTCCGGGCCCCTGGATTAAAAAAAAAGGACTTGAAAAAAATTTTTTTATATATATCTGTAGGTATTATACTCCCGGGAGTCTAGGGGTTAAACATTCATTTTTGATGAGTAAATGATTGGTATTATTATTTTTAAAATGCTGTGTGTGTTATTATTTACCCTAAATAATTTTATTTGAAAAACGGCAAGGAAAATGTGACGTCAATATAACGTAGTTGCGGCAATCTGTCAACGATTTGAGCAGGCCTGTATTATTGGGCCATGACCGAACTGATGAACAGGGGAAATTGTATAGATGACACTTCACCCACACATCCGTGTACGTGCACTTACATAGAGTGTATGTGTGTGTGTCCCTACAACATGTGTGTTTCTATCTCTAAATTAGAAACCTACCAACCCCCCCTCTTTCCCTTCCTATTATTTTAGCTGACCACTTCCTCATCTCCTCTATATCACCATTCCTCTCCATCATTCCTCATTCTTCAAAGCAATAGGACATAGCTTTTCTTGGGGTGGATTACTCTTATTAAACACCCACGATTCACCAGCTATGTTTAAGTCCCACGTAATAGGGGGCGAGTCTATTGCCGTCTACCGGGCACATTTCGAACTCCGGGCGGCTACTGAGAATTTTTCTTTTAACGAAAAAGCTCTATAACACTGCCCTACCCGGGAATCGAACCCGAAACCTCATGATCAGCAGTCGCTTACACTACTGCTGCACCACAGAGGCAGTTGATGTATAAAACAGACCTGACTGGCCCTGACCGAGGGGGTGGACGTTGAGGCTGGCCGATTTCGCGCTGCGATTACGCAGGTGTGCGACTCGGCCATGCCCCGTGTGCGACGTCCTCCTCCGAGGAAGGGGCTCTACTGGTAGTCCCAGGAGCTGGCGGACCTCCATGCGGTGTGCATTCGCGCCCGGAGGTCCTACACCCGCAGTCGGCAGCGCAACCGCGATGGGGAGCGGGAGGGCCCGCTGTACGAGGCGTACCGCATTTCGCGGGCCGCGTTCAAGTTGGCCATCTACCGCGCCAAAACGGAGAAAAGGCAGGAGATGCTGGACGGTCTCAATCGTGACCCCTGGGGTCGCCCGTACCGTGCGGCGCTGAACAAGTTCCGCACTCAGGCCCCCCCAACACAGAGACCCTTCAGCCCAGCCTCCTCACCAAGGTGGTCGAGCACTTCCGTCAACTGTCCCCGAGGCTCGTCGGTGCGGCGTATACCCTTGCACGGCTCATGCCGAATATGGGCGGACCCAACAATGCGTGCCGACGGCTTTACGCAGGGATGGTCCGGTCGATGGCGCTGTACGGCGCATCCGTGTGGGCGGAGACCCTGGACGCACTGAACAGGGCTCTTCTGTGGAGGCCACAGAGAATCGCCACGTCCAGGGTCATACGAGGATACCGCACGGTGTCGACGGAGGCAGCCTGCGCGTTGGCCGGAATTCCTCCGTGGGACTTGGAGGCGGAGGTGCTCGCCGAGGTGTATCGGCGGGCGTCGCGAGAGCGGGAGGGGGGCGGATGCCCCCTACTCAGGGAGGTGGCTAGGTGGCAGGGCGACGCCCGCCAAGCTGCCATGGCCAGATGGAGGGCACGGTTGGAGGCGCCCCGGGCCGTTCTTTGGACTGTAGGGGCGCTCCAGCCGGTGCTGAAGGAGTGGGCGGGGCGACGGCACGGAGTCCTTACCTTCCGACTGTTGCAGGTGCTGTCGGGGCACGGTTGCTTCGGCAGATATCTGCACATAGTCGCAAGGAGGGAAGCGACTCCGGGCTGTCGCCACTGCGGCTGTGACGAGGACACGGCGCGCCACACGCTCGAGTCGTGCCCAGCTTGGGCCGAACAGCGCCGTGTACTCGTCGCGGAAATAGGGGGGGACCTCTCGCTGCCGAGCGTCGTCAGAGCGATGCTTGGCAGCGACAAGAATTGGGCCGCGGTCGCTGCCTTCTGCGAGGAGGTTATCTCGCGGAATGAAGCGGCGGAGAGGGCTAGGGAGGAGGTTTTTTCTGCTGACCCAAGCCGCCGCCAGCGGCCGAGGCGGCGCAGGCGCAGGTACTTGCGCCTCATGCCGCCCTAGCTGAGGCTGCGGGTGGATGGACCGGGGAACGTCCGCCACCCGCAAGGCCTCCCCCGAAGGTGCGACGCTCCTCTGCGGATGCGTCGCTCAGTATAGGGTACCCGAAAGGGTAAGCCGCCGGCGAACCACCGAAGGAATATAGCACAGTTCCAGTGGCCCACCAATAAAGGCGGAGAGACGGCACACGGCGGGTTTCTTTAGTGGGTGCAGGCCCAATACAACCCTGTTGCCCCGAACGACGGGATGTGCGGTTAGGAACATTTTTCCCGCCTTAACAAAAAAAAGGGTCTCCTAGTCTAATATATAAAATTCTCGTGTCACAGGGTTTATCGCCATACACCTCCGAAACGGCTTGGTCGATTCTTATGAAATTTTGTATGTATATTCAGTAGATTTGAGAATAAGATGTAAACTATTTTTCATACCTCTGAGTGACAAAGGTTAACCCCAAAAAAAATTTTTTTATTTCTTTGGACAACATTTTTTATTTTATTTTTTTATGATTCGGCCTTAATAAATACATACAACCCTAAATTTTCACCATTCTACTGCCAACCCCTTTTTTTATAGTGATATTAGTACTTTAATAATTTTCATTGCAAAATATTTACGAAAAAATATATGGCGATACGAAGTTCGTCGGTTGAGTAAGAGTAAGTGTAGTGATTTTACTAAATCATACATACATATTGTCACGCCTTTTTCCCGTAGGGGTAGGCAGAGACCACATCTCTCCACTTGCTACAATCCTGACACACATCTTTCGCTTCATCTACTATCATCAGCGCTTTCATGCATGCTCGTTGGTTGGAGATTGGGTATGGCCGTTGGTCAGTGCGATAGCTTAGCGGAGCACTTCCCCGGATTGGAAGGGTTGAAAGGGACGCAGTTCGAATTCCGCTCGCACTAAAGTTCTCTTTTTCCACGTTCACAAATAATTTGTAATCTGTAATAAGTCTTTAAAAAAGCTATTAAACTAATGCCACTTGAAATATTATAGAAATGGGAATATCTAAAATAAGTCTATAAAAATTAATGCCAAATATAGATAGTGCCATTCATGAAGACGCGCTCCTCAAAATTCAGCGAAGGGGCCGCGGGGTGTGGGACGATCGAGCCAAGTGTCAGTCGCGAGCCATCAGCTTCTTATAGTTACTCTATGCCATCAGCGGCTCGATGCACATGGGTAGTACAGTTCACGTTGCTTGAATCCAGACTAGGCAAGAAAGTTGCTCTACTTAATAAACAAAATTAAAATGTCTAGAAAATTAAAATGTACCATTCAATTTCTATCAGTATTACATTTTGAGAAACTCTCAAAAAACATATATGACATTAAATTATCGCCCTCAAACCGACTTTACAGACAACCATATAGTTTTTTTAGTATACTATTAATGTTTATAATTGCTCCCTTTACATGGTAATATTACAATGTATTAACTAATAATGACATACAATACCCACACTGAACGACAACATGAAATATTTATTATTTTTACATAAAAAAACCGCTTTCAAAAGACACCCAGGAACTAAAACGCAAAAAATAATTGGTCGACTTCAAACACATCAGTAGGTATCTAACGCGGATATCGTGTGTAATTTATTTTTTTGCTTTTTAGTGTTTTCTATAAAATAGGCCAAAGTAGGTGGTGCACGATAGGGAGGAATTCCTTGGGTGCATCTCGTATAAGAAAGCATCGAGTACAGGAGCGCAGTAGAGAAAGAAATAAAGCACAGCAAAATAAAACATACAGTCGAATTGAAAGAGCTCCTTTTTGAAGTCGGTTGATAATATTAAAGCAGAGCATCTTCCTAGTTGACCGTATCGCTCTGTCGTGATTTTGTTTATTCATCGATGAAAGCGTGCGTAATAGGCAATTCGGTGAAGCGATACACACTTCCATTGTAAGTAATTAGAAAAAAGAGTGGGGCGCGTCTTCATGGATGGCACTATCTATACTTACTCTTTAACTCATAAGCATGACTAAAATTATTTTGTTAAAAACCAGCTTTTAGCATGATGTTACTTTAATAAATACATCAATGGTTACCATAGCAACGGTTGATATGTTTGTATTGTTGTGATAATGAGTGAGTCCATTTGGTCTAAATACGTTAGCAGATAAAAATATATATTTTGTATACGAGTTTCGTAAAATCCTTTCTTAGTGAGCGTCTACGTCGTGAAAAATTTCAAGTCAATCGGACGTATGGTTTCGGAGATATTGTGATGAGTCAGTGAGTGGTAAATCGCTTATATATATATATATATATATAGATTAGTAAAGTAGCTGACTGCCTCTGTGGTTCAGCATTAGTGTGATTGACTGCTGATCATGAAGTGTCGAGTTTGATCCCCGGGTCGGGCAGTGTTATTGAGCTTTTTCGTAAAAAGGAAAATTCTCAGTAGCAGCCCGGAGTTTGGAAATGTGCCCGGTAGACGGCAATAGGCCTCCTATTACGTGGGCCTTAAACATAGCTGGCGAACCGTGGGTATGTAATAGACCTCTGGCTACCCCTTCGGGGAATACAAGTGTGATGCTATGTTTTTAGTAAAGTAAATCTATTATCAAACAAAAGCTTATTCCTAAACGAAGAAACGTAATAAGTTCGCAGTACTAAATGTCTCAACAATAGAAAAGAAGAAAGTATCTGCAAGTCCTAAGTTTAAAGACGAGGCAAAGTCTGTCGTTTGCTATTTCAATGTGCTTCAACAATAATTTGTATAGGAATTGAAATACAGTTAGACTACGTTCATATGGCAAAACTCTGTCATCCTGGTATTTATTTACAACCGGTCACATAAGCGCGCGTAAAACGCGTCAGCGTGCATTAACGCGGCGCTCTTGTACATTTACAACAACTAAAATTTTATTGAAAGCGTACTCTGCTACGTGTTTTTAATAGTGCGTTCAAAGCTGCACCTGCGACCGACTGTCGTATGCAATCGCCATTGATCTCAAAGCATGCACGGGGCACGCTTTGAGATCAATGGTTTATCGTGTTACCCGAAGTTGAGCGCGCTCTTTTGATGCAGACGGACTTATTTTAGTTTCATCCAAAATAGAAACGGAAGCTTTTAATACTGACATATCTATAAATGATCGAAAAACTATATGGGACATGAAAAGCAGTGTTTAGCTACACTATTATAAAGCTGTAACAGAGCAGCAGCTGTGTCTGTACATTCAAGATATATGAGAAAAAATGGCTGTAATAGGCTATATAGGCGTGTCTAAGCCCAAAACATTTTTTTTTAGAATTTCTGTCCGTTTATCAGTTTGTTTGTTCGCGCATTACGCAAAAACTACTAGACGGATTTGAATGTAACTTTTTTTATTTGAAAGGCCTTGATTAGGCTTAAAAACTATTATACATTTAATACCGCTACTATATCGCGTGCACCATGTCTGTGCTATACAAAAACTTACCGCGTGTTTAACGCGCGATGAGCGCTTATCATCTAAACGTACTCCGTAGAGTAGAGTAGTGCGGTAGCCTGCGTCTAGTCTCCAGATGCAGGCTACCGCACGTTAACGCGCGCTTTGATAGATATGTAATGTCTGTTTGCTGTTCAGTTGATCGCGAGTTTCCATCGTTTCCCTGGATGAGCTGAGACCGATTGTCGAATAATTTTTAGACATTCTGATATATTTTGGCATTTCTATAAATTTGGTTAACCCAATTTTCAGTTACTGAAATATTTTCTGCACAAACTAAAGGACTGCATGGCAGAGACTGCTTTATGCATTAAGTCGGCCTTTTTACATATAATTGTGCATGAAGTTTTAATTATATAAACCAAAATAACAGCCTCTTCTACGTACATTTTCTGGGTACACTGAAGAGCACGGGTTGATACTTATCATCTAAACTCTTTTTAAATTTCATCGTTAACAGGAGTTTACGTGTGAACTTAGCCTTACTCTTTGAAGCCAATGTAGGTACGCAGGTGTGATTCATAATGTCCACCGGCGGACCACTGAAGTAATGCAACGTAGTTCCAGTGGCCCGCTAACACAGGCGGAAAGACGGCACACGGCGGGTTTATTTAGTAGGTGAGTGCCCCACACTATCCTATTCGTTGCTCCGAACGACGGGGTGTGCGGTTAGGTGCATTATTTCCCGCCTTAACAAAAATAAAAAGAAAACAAAAAAAAGGTGTGTTTAACAAACTACCAAGAAGATCATTAAATTACTCCATCAGCCTTTCATCGTCCACTGCTGGACATAGGCCTCCCCAAAATTGGGGTCTTACCATAATCGCCACGCTTGGCACGCGGGTTGGCGATCGCAGTGGATGTTTTTAGTACACAGGGGAACGCTGCTGCCCGGTCCCCCGGTAATCGGCCCCACACGGCCAATTAAATTATTATTAATTAAGAAAAGAACATAACCTAATCAAAAATATTTTATTATTATTTTTATATTTATATTTATGCAGGAGTTTACTTATTATACTAAAAAGGTGTATTTTTTTTAATTCCGCTTTTTTTTGTCAATTTAATCATTATTAAAACGTTATTATATTTATTTTAGCTAACGAGTTATGACAGCTTGGCCGGGACGGATATTGGAAGTTATAAGGTTTATAAATGGGTGGTTTTCGGGAAGAATGTTGACTTGCGCTATGCAAGCGCACATTGTACAGCGCGCATACTGATGTACGCAGTTTACCCGAACTGTTTTTTTACTATCTAGAACAAAGTGTTCCCACTAACAATGGAGGAGGCGCAGGTTTGAATCCTGTTCGCATATATCCCTTTTTCCATATTCATACGTGCGGAAAATAAAACAAAACCTACAAAAATAAACTTATTATATTATAGTAATAGTATAGATTACAAGTTCCAACTCGAGCTATAAATAAATAAAAATATATTTTCTCAAATAAGGGATTCCCTCGACAGCCTTCCCTCAAAATAAATTATTAGCTCCCAAATGGTACTATGACTACTCATAAATTAAAAGCTAAGTATCAATTTCTCATTAAGAGAATGAATAATACCCATACATAACGTAGCTATTGCGAACCGTCGAAGAGTTCCCTCGACTGCGTTCCATCTCCGTTATCAGGTCAACTTCAGATCTCTGTCACGACGTTGTAGTGTTAATAGAACTATATAAATATGAGTCAAGTTTCAACTGAATTGGTGCACAGATAAAAAACCATGGGATTAATAAAAAATCATCCTCTATTTTCCTACCTAAAATTGTCTTTACAAAAAATGGGACTGATTTTATTAAAAAACCCTATCTAACAAAAAAATAATTATGGAAATCAAACCACTCCGTAAAGAAGGTATACGTGATCAGCCATAAAAAATAAATAATATACGAGTTGACTTGAGAACCTCCTCCATTTTGTTTTCGTCGATCAAAAATCACGGACAAGTATCGTACCCACCTAAGACCTATTGTATCCGTTAAAATTAAATCGCATTGCTTCAATACCATAAAAAAGTAAGTATTTTTTTCGTATGAAGACCATACCTAAATATAAATAATTCTAATGTTTGGTATTTTCGTAGAACTGAAGAGACAATCACTACTTACTATTTATGTAAGCTTTTTAGGAGCATGTCATCGATAATCAAAAAAAAAACTGTATGAATATGTATTTCGAAACGATATTTTTCTTTTTGTTTATTTTCCTAACAGGTGCAAATGTGATTGAAATGCGATCTCTGCGGAAAATCTGTGGAGTTAGGCTGACTGACCGCATTCGTAACGACGATGTAAGAGAGTGAGTATGTATGAAAGAGAGTATTGGTGTAAAGATTCGAAAGGGAATGCTCCAATAGTTCAGACATGTGGAAAGAATTCCGGATGAGCGACTGGTTAAAAAGATATACAAAGCGAAAGATCCACTTTCTGGATGTAAGTATAGGCGGAGAAAAGAATTAGGAATGTTGAGGAAGCAGAAGTTGAGCCTTTTGGCACTCTGTTCTCTCTGCCTACCCCGCAAGGGAGATGGCGTGATGATAAGTACGAGTAAGTTAGGTAACTCACGTCTTAAAATATTTTATGTACGTCGTGTAAGCTTTCTATTCGATGGACAACTTTACTAACTATTGCTTAGACAAGTTGCTACTTAAACTTAGTCATATAAAGTTGTCTCCTTTTGTCTAGATACTGAAAACTAGAAGACATATTATCGTGTTAGTACCTATGTACGACATGAATGCTTTATTCACGAAGATGTTACGAGTGTTTGAGAACTCTCCTTTTTAAACTCCGATTTAATGTCGTCAATTATTTATTCATCGGCTTTTTAAGTTTTTTATTATCATAGTGATTATATTTCTAAACTAATAACCGCTCACAGCTTTGGATATAGTTTATGGTCTGAATTACAAAATTTCCGCATTATTATACACACTAGGTATAATCATATTTCAATTTATTACGTATTAGCTGTTTTTAAACCTAACCTAGCCAGTTGGTAGAGCCTGGCTTCTCCCTGTATGAAAGGGCCGGCTCAACCGTGGAAGTATTCACTCTTAAAGATCGGCGTGAAAGAACGGTAATACTCCTACCAGATTCGCATGTATATATAAGCTCCTGCAATGCTATATTTTAAGATTAAATTACAAACAAACAACACAGTTTAACGTCTGAATTACATACCTTCGGCATCATTATTATACACACTATAAGTAATCATGTTTAAATTTATTCCGTATTAGCTGCGCCCTGCGATTTTACTCGCCTTTTCACTTAAAGAAGCAGCTCCGCCACAGACAAAAGCTAGACAGGTCTTAATATAACAAAGGGATATGTCCAAAAAATGTCTGAAACGGACAGTCAGTCCTTAATTCTATTTAGAATAAAAATAATATGTATAATGAAATAATTCTCAAGTTTGTTTGACTAGGGCAAAATATAACAACCATTAAAATATTAAACTTGATGTCCGTCTAATTCATTCTTATTGATTTTTGGAGGATAGAATTAGTCCACAGCTATTATTATTTTGATATAATTCAACCTGTATGTACGTAAATATAATTAAAATAATATCCATCCATCCATCAGCCTTTTAACGTCCACTGCTGGACATAGGCCTCCCCAAGAATGAGGGATAGTGCCGTAATCGCCACGCTTGGCAGGCGGGTTGGCGATTGGATTGAATGTTGTTAATACTCAAAAGAGCGCTGCTGCCCACTCCCCCGGAATTCCCTCAGTCGGCTCTTACGACTCCCATGGGTGGAGAGGGGTGGGACAATTCTAAAGCCGGCCCCACACGGCTATAAAATAATATATGCGTGTCAATATAAGTAAATTAAAATCAAATTATTTTCAAAATAGAAAACGTATAGTGGCTGTATGAAACACATGTCCTTTGCCTTAATGACAGTTTGACATATTGCATCAATCAAAGATTAGAATAAAACGAGGAGTAGAATAAATAAAAAAAGATAATTGCATTACTTATATTACTACTTTTTAGCACCGGCGCGGTACTAAATTAATATTTATCCTCCTGCTCAGTTTGTTGATGATGATGATATTAGTTTTTTTAATGATGAAACAACAAAAATGTTTACGTATTGCTGTTTTATTATTGCATATTAATCCTTACCATAACTTAACCTATGTTTTAAGAAATGTTTGGAACTGGTTACTACATAGTTTTTTTGATAATAATTGATATTATAATGGGTTTCCTAAGATTTGTAGTACGTTTTGGCGTATATTTCATTGTTGTTCATTTCAGGCATTTTTTGTATGGGTGATGGGCATTCTCCTTTCAAGTGAATACGTCGTTTAGTAAATTTTTCGGTAACGGCACAGGAACCTGACATTTTTCTAAAAAAAATATATCCTACATATTAATCCAGGCGATAAACTATCTTGAACTCTTTTCGCGTGATTAAGTAACAAAATAAAATATCATCTAAACATACAAACTTTAACAAATATAATAATCTATATATTTATTGTTATGAAGCTGTAACAGAGCTATGTCTGTATATCTATACTATTATAAAACTGTAACAGAGCTGTGTCTGTGCATTTAAGATATTTGAGAAAAAAATACTGTAATAGGCTATATAGGCGTGTCTAAACGCAAAACATTTTTTTTTAGTTTTTTTGTCTGTTTGTTTGTTTATCTGTTTGTCTGTTTCGCACATAACGCAAAAACTACTGAACGGATTCGGATGCAACTTTTTTTATTTGATAGATCTCGATTAGACTTACATTTTATCCCGCTACTATATCGGGAACAAGAGATATTACAAAAAAAATAATTTTCAAGTTACCGTTGTAAGATGTTTTGCTGTACGGTAGGTATTGGTACTTTTAATGGAATAACCTTTTCTTATAAGCAATACGAAATTCTTACTTACTTAGGTTATTATTCCAAATAAATTGCGGTTCAATAAAAAAAAGAACAAACTGCCCTAAAATCACGTTAATTGCCCAAGTAGTAACATTGTATTTCATTTACATCAGATTTACATAAATAACGTAGCCTATTTTGTTTAACATTATCAAGTTCCCGATTACAGAAACCAGATAAAACGAATACCAGTTTTAAAGTCTAAAAAGAAATGTGGTATTAAAATTGGTTCAGCGAGTTTAGACACATCTAAATAGTCTAATATAGTAGTTTTTCCTATTTTTTTATTGCTTATGGTGTCAGACGAGCTACAGCCCAAATGATGGTAAGTGGTAACGGCTGCTCATGGACTCAACTTACTGTCAAGCTACTGCTACCATTTAAATTTAGGGATATGAAATAACAAGTCAGTCTTATCGAGACATCGGTCCGTGCGCACGTATTCTTACGCTAAGGAAGGTACCGGTTTCGCAAGCCAGTGGCTCTCAAAGTTTGTACTACCACTTGTGCCCCTATCATCTTACATGATGTTCAAATGTAAACGTTGTGAGGGTGAATATAGGGATGGGATCCAGTGTACTCTGTGTATGAGCTACTTTAATTTCCCTTGCGCTGGAATCACTGAAATCGGGTACCGCAAACTAGGTGACCGAAAAGCTACATGGAAGTGTGCTAATTGCAAGAACTCGGGAATAGTGAGTCCCCTTCCTTCAACTACCAGTAAGGTTTCACCAGGAAAATCTCCCGCGCCTGTAGACATGGAAAGTGTGTTGTCAGAGCTGAAGCGGTTGACTACACAAATGGCATCACTTCCTAAGTTAGTAGATAATGTCAGAGACATCAAGTCGGAACTTGCTGCACTTAAAACTGTTTAATAGTTTTTTTTAGTTTATTTTTAGAGCTTATGGAGGTAAAAAGTTCAGTTGACTTTATGCAGCAATCCATGGATGAGCTCTCTAATAAAATATCTGACATAGATAAAGAGATTCATAGTTTGCTAAAAACCAAGGAAGAGATAACCCAGTTGCAGCAAAAGATAGCACAGGTGGAAAGTCTATTTAGCTCAGAACAGCAAAGATCCCGTATGAACAATATTGAGATTAAAGGAGTACCACTTGTCCAAAGTTAAAACTTATTTGAGATAATTTCTAGGATAGGAGATCTTATTAGCTGTCCTGTTCCAAAAGTTCAAATTAACTATGTTGTAAGAGTGCCTATGAGGAACAACAAGCAGAACAAATCTATAATTGTTGCAATACACAGTAAGTAAATGTTCTATTTTTTCGGCAGATTTAGGACTCCGTGGTGAAAGTCGAATTTATGTGAATGACCATCTGACTTTGGAAAACAAAATCTTGCAATAAAACAAAAGTGTTGGCTAAGGAGTGGGGGTTTGCTTATACTTGGGTGAAAGGATGCAAAATATTTGTAAGAAAAAATCCCACTTCTCCTTCGTTTGTAATAAAAACATTAACAGATTTAAAAAATATCGCGTAACACTAATAATGATTTACAGTATACTGTAATAATGCACTAATAATGATTTACAGTATACTGTAAATCATTATTAGTGTACATATAATATACATTATTAACTATTATTTTCTGTCTTGTTGATATTATTTTTTATCAAAGTTTGAGTATCACTTGTTTGTTTCTTTACCCTCACTCAATCGCTATGCGCGCGCTTATCTTTATTCTCTGTTGGTCGGCTGTTTGCTTGCTTTGCTCACATAAACTACATATAGTCATTTACGTACTTAATTATAATTTTATTATTTCAATAACACACTCTCATAATAAATCATTTTATTATATTATGTGTAACGCTTAGAACCATTTAAAGAATGTTGTATTTAATTTATTGTTTACGTAATAGTACATTGTTTATAACTTCCATGCATATTCACTCGTCTAAAAAACATTTCTCAAATCAAAAATGGCTTTAAAGATTTATTACCAGAATTTAAGAGATTTACGTACGAAAACAACAACATTCTATCGTAACATATTATTAAATGCATTCGATATTGTGTGCTTGACAGAAACGGGGCTGCTCGATGGCGTGAATAATAGTGAGTTGCCCACCAGACACATCACCCGTCTGGTCGGAGGATCCTCCCTTTTCAGTGGGGGATGAGGAACTTTACACTCTGTTCCTCTCACCCCCAAACTGGTGACCCCGAGCAAGAACGTCAGCGCCGCAGCCTTCGCAAGCTACATCATCGTGACGTCATCATCACTTCCTCAAGCTTTCGAGCAGCGAGTCGTATACAGCCAGCCAGCATCCACGGCTACGGGTATCCTGACATCACTCACACAGCCTTCTCAGCGACCTTGGCACAGCACACAGCACTTCAGCCGGTCAGCAAGCAGAGACGCACTTCTCTCCTAGTCGACGCAGCAGCCAGCCACTACGCAGCACTGCACCACTCCGACTCACTGGAGCATTCGCAGCATGACCCCGACTCACTGGGGCATCATCACCGCAGACAGTTCCGACTCACCGTGAACTATGCGGCATCTGGTTCCGACTCACTGGAACATTTCACTGGCCCGGCAAGCATCACAAGATGTATGGACGACTCAACCTGCTATCGACCTCCGGTCTCGGAGGGGAGTGATGTAGCGACATCTATCTCGCCACATATAAACTAAGAACTGACGTATCCTACATCGCGATATGAAAAGTTATCCGAGCGATGTACATATATACAAGAACCCGACGACAACAGTCGGGGCAGTTGCCCACCAGACACATCACCCGTCTGGTCGGAGGATCCTCCCTTTTCAGTGGGGGATGAGGAACTTTACACCCTGTTCCTCTCACCCCCAAACTAACATCAGCTATCTGCTGGGTCTCCTCTCATGGTGAGAGGGAGTCCACCACACTGGCCCAATGCGGGTTGGCAGACTTCACAAGTCATAGAGAAAGTTTCTGAGGTATGCAAGTTTCCTCACGATATTTTCCTTCACCGAGCTGTCATAAATTGTTAACAAACACACATATAATATTGCAATATCTCGAAAAGTCAGAGGTGTGTGCGGTGAGGTCTCAACCTTGGATTCGGGATTGAAATCGATACCACTGCCTTTGCAGTCCCCCTAGTTTTACCGCTAGGCTATCACTGCTATTATATCTGTACATGCGGGTAGTAAAAAGTTGTTATTTAAACATTATAAACAGACACTCAATTTTTATTTATTTGCTTAAATTAATTATTTAACGTAGGTAACTAAAGTAGTGTATAAACTTCCTGGTGAATCACAAACATATCTTTCCGTCAATGAACTGCATTGCAATGTGGATGAAGCTGTTAATTATCCAATAGAAGTTTTAAATACTATAAATGTGCCTGATCTAAACTTGAACTTAAGATTGGTGTGCCCATCATATTACTTCGTAATTTAAACCCACCGAAACTTTTCAATGGTACTAGATTGCGAGTAGTACCTATCATTGCAAGGAAATGTTTTAAAAGCTCTTTTAATATCCGAATGTGGAAAAGGTGAGACGGTATCTATACTACGAATTCCCATAATATCGTTGAATTTTCCCTTTAAATTCAAAAGACTTCAATTTCAAAGGTTGATTCATTTATTTTTATGAAATTCCACGTGGACGAAGTCGCGGGTAACAGCTAGTTTAAGATATTTAAGAAAAAATAATGTGGCTCTAATTATCCACACACACGCATTCCCGAAAACAATACAATTACTTATTTTATTTTTGGTGTTTGTTTGTTTGAGCACCACGCAAAAACTGCTAAACAGATTTTGATGACACTTTTTTGTTTAAAAGCTCTTGATTAGACTTTAAAACATATTTTATTCCACTACTATAGCGGGAACCTGAGATAGGTAGGTATAGCCTAAAACTATGCTTATCAAAAATATAAAATTACAGTAGTATGTATTAGTATAATTTTCTGTTACTTTCAGATATCAGCTAATAATATCACACTGATCACACTTCAAATTATAGTTAATAGTTCTATACATTACCATAATACAAAACTCTATACATGCTCGTAAAGAGTTTACTTATAATTATATAGGTACATCAGAAGTTTTGCAATTCAAGTCCAGAGGACATAAAGTCCTTGAGGCGTAGCTGAAGAGCGGCTCGAGGCTATTTAAATACGAAGCAAGCGGGCGTTTGTTTCTGAAACCCCGGAATATGCCCGAAGACATCTGCGGCCATCATCAAAAATCCTCCAATTTAATGCTTCACAAAATCTCCATAAAATAAATGCGGAATCCTTTGGCAAACATCAAATTGTAGAATCCACTCATAAAATCGTTATGTTTACGGGTTTATGGGATTTATATTTATATCCTTTTTTAGGTTCCGCACGCGAATTCGTCCACAAGGTATAAATACGTCTGACTACCAATAAAGATTACCAATAAAGATATGAAAAAAAAAAACTATCTCACATAAATTACCCATTTTCGGGGATATAATGTCCTTTTCGAGGTTGTGGTACATGTATGTACATTTTCATAATGATCGGTCATGTAGCTATTGTGTGAAATCGTAACCAACAAAGAAACATAGTTTCACAATTATAATATTAGTATGTACATGACTTTAAATGGAAGTGTCTAAGTATTACAAATTGAAATTTTTGATCTGTATTTTAGCACTTGACGTGCTCAGCTAGTTTAAAGAACAAATTATTTGTGAATGTGGAAAAAGATAAGTTTAGTGCGAGCGGGTTTTAAAAACTTATTTAGAGTTATGAAATACGAGTTTCTAAAAACGTATTTTGTCCTACTAATATTATAAATGTGAAAGTTTGTATATTTGCATGTTTATTTCTCAATCACGCAAAAACCCAGACCAGATTGGAATAAAATTTGGCGCACAGATAGTTCATTACTTGGATTAACATAATTGTTAACGCTTAGCATACCGGGAGCGGGGAGCGCCGCGTACCCCCGGACCAGTTGATCGCTAAAACTATATAAGTGCTGACATCGCGCATTAACGCGTTCGGGCTCTTAGTATTATATTCTAATCGTTCGTTTGCAGCAATATATATCTGTAAAAATAAAAAGTTTTATACCGTATATTAAAGTTACAGAAGTTGGTATTTTCAAGTTTTTATTTCAGCTCTGCAACTTAGGAATCTAAACCACACAAGAGGTCTAAGCGTAGACATAATTATGTACCCGATGTGTTTTTATTCCGGATATGTGTTGATTTCCTGTAAGATAGTTTTCAATGAGATAATTAAGATGAAATACTTATATTATGTTGACCGAGTTTGGAAGTCCACCGATTAAGACACGAGCAGCAGCCAGTGTGTAATATTTTATAATTTATTCTTTTATTTTTTATCATTTTAATTATCAACGGGCCTCGTGGCATGGTCGGTAGTGTAACCGACTTCCGTGCAAGAGGTCGTGGGTTCGATTCCCACTCAGGACAGTTATTTGTGTGATGAACACAGATAATTGTACTGCGTCTGGGTGTTTTCTATCTATGATATGTATGTATTTACAAAAAAAAAGTAGTATATGTATTATATCCGTAATCTGGTACCCATAGCACAAGCGTTAAGCTTGGTTTGGGACCAGAGGACGTTGTGTGAAAATGTCCGTGAATATTTATTTATTTAAATCAGTTACACAACATATTTCTATAAATACATATATTGTTCCTTAATTTTTTTCTTTTTACTGAGAGTCGTATTAGTTACTTTCTAGCAACAATCTCTCTGATACGTTGTTCCACCATCTCTTCTTACACGAAGCCAAGGACTATACACAAAAAAATATATACTACACGTAGGTAAGTATCAAGAGCTGTGCTTTGGGCTGTTTATTTGTTGGGTTGCTTATAAAATACCTCTAACTTTTCCAGAATTGTCCTTCCGTATTGATAAAATGTTGCTTCTACTAAAAGTAGTATATATGTAAATAGTTTATTTATAAATCAATTTGCCGCCTATAACTTGCAATAAATATTTGCTATGTTATGTTACATAGATACTACAAAAAGGCGTGCTTTGTTATTAAGGTAAGGTAAGGTGCTACGTAAGGAGCCATTAAAGACAGGCTTACGATGCAGAATATGACGGAGTATTCATCATAAAATATAAACGTCATCCTCGTTAGTACATAGCAATACCTTTACGCACAAAAATGGCGTGGCAGGTACTTGGATAATGTTGCTAATGATGCCAAAGAGTTTGGTTCTTAGTTTCTTGTGTTGCTAGCTTGAAAATTCCTTTTGTAGTTCTTATATATCCAGATACAATATAGGCTTAGTAGCTGAGAAATTAATAAATAGATAGCCAGAGAAGGGCTCAACTATAAATGTTATGGTTTTAAACCTAACCTAACCTGCTGGTGGTAGAGCCAGGTTCCTCCCAATATAAAAGGTTCGCCTCAACTGGGAAAATTCCACACTCTCAAAGATCGGCGTTAAACAACCGTAGGTATTCCTACCGGATTCGCATGATGGTATAAGCTCCTGTAATGCTATATTTTTAGATTAAATAATGACTTGGAAAAACATCGCCAGGGGTGGGTTTATAACCCACGAGCCTTTGGAAATCTGTACCAAAGTTAAGGTATAAATAAAATAAATGGTGATTTCTTTAGATATTTTTATATATATTTTTAGCATTTGACATGCTTAGCACTATACATTAAACACAAAGTGAAAAATGTGAAATCGAAAATAACAGTCAGGAGCAGGATTTGAACCTGCATCTCCTGGATACCGTCCAGATGCTTTACCAATTCAGCCATCCTAACAATTGCTCCTGACTGCTAATTTCGATAACACATTCATACTTAACGTCTTTGGGTGACGCCTGCACCATCTGTCGGAAGTATTTTCATACATTATACCGACCAGGTAAACTTAATTTTACAATTAAGATTTTACCTAATAATGACGCAAACCCTATAAATATTTAGATATTTTTATATATATTTTTAGCATTTGACATGCTTAGCACTATACATTAAACACAAAGTGAAAAATGTGAAATCGAATGTTATTACATTTATTACATAACAAAAACATTCCCAAAAATGTAATTCAAATATTTTTAGATACAGTTAAATACAGTTTAATTAATAATATTAAATCATCTTTTATCGCAATATTATTTGTTTACTACGTGCGTATATAAATATGTTTTTTTTCAATTTGAACTACCGCGATTTTCCTGTAGGTACACTAATTTATTTATGCGTGTAACCTTTTATATGGAAGATTAGTTTATTTAAAAACTATTAAATTTTTTTAAAGATTTCATATTCCATTTTTATTTATACTTCAGCTTTTGAGTAATCATGCTAAAACAAGCTATTATTGTAGAGTATAATGCCATCATTAAACGCAATGTTTTCTAATGGGCCGAGAAAAAATTGACTCCTTTAACGTTCTTAATTCAAATAAGTCTAAATATGTGTGTTTCTATCTCTGAATTAGAAACCTACCAGCAATATAAAGTAATTAATCAAAAATACAATTAGGATACACATTAAGATAATAAGTATGTCAACAAATTAATTAATAAAGTTGAAGTAAATATGCGTCTTTCGAGTTGTCAGTTTCACCAAGGTCCCATTGGTCAGTTAAATTCTCACAATATGTCAATATTAAGGTTGTTAACTTATTCCAATTGTCAAGTAATATCTCAAGATCGGTGTTGGCAATGAGAAGTGCGTTAAAGTGACGGCGAGCGTATACTAGCGGTGACATAGAACGAGCTGCAGTACGACTGCGTTCCACGTAAAACAAATCGGGAAATCGACCCCGTCTGTTCACATCGGGCACATTAGGTGTATTGAGTCTACTGATCCTCTGAGCACTTTGCAGCAGGTAACGAGCTGGTCATACGTTCTTCTTAATTCGAGTGAATTATAACCCAGAATTATAGCCGAGTATATACCTTTGTGTATAGTCCTTGGCGTTGGATAAGAAGAGATGGTGGAACAACATATCAGAGAGATTGTTGCTAGAAAGTAACTACGATTCTCAGTAAAGAGAAAAAAATTAAGGAGTAAAATATGTATTTATAGAAATATGTTGTGCCAATTATATAAATTCAAAAAAATGGACAAATTATAAAATTTGTGGTAAGTACAACAAATTATAAAATATTACACACTGGCTGCTCTGCTCGTGTCATAATCGGTGGATCTCCAAATTCGGTCAACATAATATAAGTATGTCACCTTAATTATCTCATTAAAAAAATTTTATCTTACAGGAACTCAACAATTTTCCGGAATAAAAAGTATCCGATATGTTAATCCAAGTAATGAACTATCTGTGTGCCAAATTTCATTCCAATCTGGTCGGGTAAAAACTCACAATAATTATATTAATAGAATTGACAAATTTCAAAATTATTTGTGAATCCTTCCAATCCGGGGAAATGCTCTAGACCCCGCTTGCACTAAAACGCACGCCACCCATTTGTGCATTATTTATTATTGTTATTTTTGTTATAAGTTTTTCTTTTTTGTTTTTTTTGGTGTACAAATAAAGAGATATGTATCTATCTATCTATCTATCTTTTTCCATATTCACAAATAATTTGTTCTTTAAACTAGCTGAGCACGTCAAGTGCTAAAATACAGATAAAATATTTCAATTTGTAATACTTAGACACTTCCATTGAAACCATTTCCATTGAAACTATGTTTGTTTGTTTGTTACGATTTCACACCATAGCTACATGACCGATCATTATGAAAATGTACATATATGTACCAGAACCTCGAAAAGGATATTATATCCCCGAAAATGGGTTATTTATGTGAGACAGTATTTTTTTTTTCATAGAAATCGTTATTGGTAGTCAGACGTATTTATACCTTGCGGACGAATTCGCGTGCGGAATCTATTAAGGATATAAATATAAATCCCATAAACCCGTAAACATAATGATTTTATGAGTGGATTCTACAATTTGATGTTTTCCAAAGGATTCCGCATTTATTTTATGAAGATTTTGTGAAGGATTAAATTAGAGGATTTTTGATGATGGCCGCAGATGTCTTCGGGCATATTCCGGGGTTTCAGAAACAAACGCCTGCTTGCTTCGTATTTAAATAGCCTTGAGCCGCTCTTCAGCTACGCCTCAAGATATGTTTATGATTCACCAGGAAGTTTATACACTACTTTAGTTACCTACGTTAAATAATTAATTTAAGCAAATAAATAAAAATTGAGTGTCTGTTTATAATGTTTAAATAACAACTTTTTACTACCCGCATGTACAATGTGCAAAGGCAGTGGTATCGATTTCAATCCAAGGTTGAGACCTCACCGCACACACCTCTGACTTTTCGAGATTTTGCAATATTATATGTGTGTTTCTTTACAATTTATGACAGCTCGGTGAAGAAAAATATCGTGAGGAAACTTGCATACCTCAGAAACTTTCTCGATGACTTGTGAAGTCTGCCAACCCGCATTGGGCCAGCTTGGTGGACTCCCTCTCACCATGAGAGGAGACCCAGCAGATAGCTGATGTTAGAAAAAATAACTTAGGCTACTTTCATTTTAGAAAAGAAATTAGAATACCGCGAAAAATCTAAATTTACCTTGGAAAGAGTCGCGGGTAGTCAATTAATTCATCATCGTTATCAGCCTCTCCTGGGTGCATAAATGCACATGGGCCGCTCCCAACTTCTTCCAGGATACTCTGTCTGCTGCTGGTGTGTTCTTTGTAGTTATCTATTTAGGAAACAGTTGCTCGAAATTCCTCCTCGAAGACGGTGAAATGGAGGATTAAGTTTTCTAAGATTCCTTTTAGCTCTTCAATTAACGCACGCATTAAGCGCACGGCGACGGAGTACCTATTTACCTGTCAATAAGTAGGTATGATTTGTAGGTGTATCGGTAATACCTGCGTATAACTAACGTATAATGTTTGTTTCTAAAAAAAATTTGTCATTTATTGCCTGCAGGCCACGTAGATGAAACTACAGGCAGAAGCTAGTTGGAATATATTTGAATCGGTATTCATTCACAATTTCAAATCGCACGGGATTTTGTTTTTTTGGGCGGAACCCTAATTATTTTTCCTAAATTAAAGTAATGTCCGTGTGGTGACGGACTAAGAATACAAGTGTCACCACCCCATTCTTTCCCACGGGTGTCGCATACGAGATGCGCACACGCGTGGCGACTAAGGGAAGTAAGCAATTATCATCCATTTCATGTCTAGTGGTAGGGCTGGGTACCAAGTGGGAGCACTCACTTGGTATAAGGCCGGCCATGAAGCACATCGTTGCGTTTTGGCTGTAGCGGGATCTGTTTATTCTTTCATTTCATATCTGTGAAATGAAATGATAAGCAAGCTTAACAATACTCTCGGTATAGTTGAGTCCATGAGCGTCGGTTACCATTTACCAGCAGATGGGCCGTGGAACTAAATGCAATTAAAAAACCTAAGTTAGTCCTTATAACAACGCGCAAGCTATCTGCTAGTGAAAGTCCCGTCCAAATTAGTCTAGCCATTCAGGAGATTTGATTAACTCACGATTTCATGGTTTTTTTTCACAGAACCGTAATTATTTTTCCAAAAAAAAAGTACACTAAGTTACGCGCTGTAACAACAGCTATCTGCTAGTGAAAGTCTAGTCCAAATCGGTCCCGCCGATTCAGAGATTAGCCGGAACAAACAGTCACACAGACAGACAAAAACTTTAAAAATTGGTATTTTGTTATAGGTAGCGTATATACTCTTGTATACATTTAGTAAAAACCTGTTATTTAGACATTACAAATAGACACTTAAATTTTATTATATGTAATAGAACATATCTGTAACAGAGCTGTGTATATAAGTACATTTTAGATATAAGTTTTTTCGGAAGCTGTACATTTTTAATCTGTGTGGTGACGGACCACTCCACCCATTCTTCTCCGCGGGTGTCGTGCGAGACCTATGAGGGAAGTTAGCCATTATCACACATTGCGTTACTGGTGGTAGGTTTGGATACCAAGTGGGAGTACTCACTTGTTATCGGGCCCGAGCGGGTTGGTACCACCTTCTCCCTTTTGAACGGCCATGAAGCAGCCCTAAGTTCATCCATCCATCCATCAGCCTTTTAACGTCCACTGCTGGACATAGGCCTGCCCAAGAATGAGGGATAGTGCCGCAATCACCACGCTTGGCAGGCGGGTTAACGATCGCAGTGGATGTTGTTAATACTTAAAGGAGTGCTGCTGCCCACTCCCTCGTTATGCCCTCAGTCGACTCTTACGACTCCCATGGGTAGAGAGGGGTGGGACATTTCTAAAGCCGGCCCTACACGGCAAATTTTGTTATTTCATATCCCTAAATTTAAATGGTAGCAGTAGCTTGACAGTAAGTTGAGTCCATGAGCAGCCGTTACCACTTACCATCATTTGGGCTGTAGCTCGTCTGACACCATAAGCAATAAAAAAATAGGAAAAACTACTATATTAGACTATTTAGATGTGTCTAAACTCGCTGAACCAATTTTAATACCACATTTCTTTTTAGACTTTAAAACTGGTATTCGTTTTATCCGGTTTCTGTAATCGGGAACTTGATAATGTTAAACAAAATAGGCTACGTTATTTATGTAAATCTGATCTAAATGAAATACAATGTTACTACTTGGGCAATTAACGTGATTTTAGGGCAGTTTGTTCTTTTTTATATTGAACCGCAATTTATTTGGAATAATAACCTAAGTAAGTAAGAATTTCGTATTGCTTATAAGAAAAGGTTATTCCATTAAAAGTACCAGTACCTACCGTACAGCAAAACATCTTACAACGGTAACTTGAAAATTATTTTTTTGTAATATCTCTGGTTCCCGATATAGTAGCGGGATAAAATGTATACCAGTTTTTAAGTCTAATCGAGATCTATCAAATAAAAAAAGTTGCATCCGAATCCGTTCAGTAGTTTTTGCGTTATGTGCGAAACAGACAAACAGATAAACAAACTAACAGACAAAAAATCTAAATAAAATTGTTTTGCGTTTAGACACGCCTATATAGCCTATTACAGTCATTTTTTCTCAAATATCTTAAATGTACAGACACAGCTCTGTTACAGTTTTATAATAGTATAGATATGAAGACATAGCTCTGTTACAGCTTCATAATAATAAATATATAGATTATTATATTTGTTAAAGTTTGTATGTTTAGATGTTATTTTTTTTTACTTAATCACGCGAAAAGAGTTCAAGATAGTTTATTGCCTGGATTAATATGTAGGATATATTTTTTTTAGAAAAATGTCATATTCCTGTGTCTTTGCCGAAAAATTTACTAAACGACGTATTCACTTGAAAGGAGAATGCCCATCACCCATACAAAAAATGCCTGAAATGAACAACAATGAAATATACGCCAAAACATACTACAAATCTTAGGAAACCCATTATAATATCAATTATTATCAAAAAACTAGGTAGTAACCAGTTCCAAACATTTCTTTAAACATAGGTTAAGTTATGGTAAGGATTAATATGCAATAATAAAACAGCAATACGTAAACATTTTTGTTATTTCATCATTAAAAAAACTAATATCATCATCATCAACAAACTGAGCAGGAGGATAAATATTAATTTAGTACCGCGCCGGTGCTAAAAAGTATAATATAAGTAATGCAATTATCTTATTTTATTTATTCTACTCCTCGATTTATTCTACTCTTTGATTGATGCAATATGTCAAACTGTCATTAAGGCAAAGGACATGTGTTTCATACAGCCACGATACGTTTTCTATTTTGAAAATTATTTGATTTTAATTTACTTATATTGACACGCATATATTATTTTAATTATATTTACGTACTTTAATTTATATCAAAATAATAATAACTATGGACTAATTCTATCCTCCAAAAATTAATAAGAATGAATTAGACGGATATCAAGTTTAATATTTTAATCGTTGTTATATTTTTACCATAGTCAAACAAACTTGAGAATTATTTCATTATACATATTTTATTCTAAATAGAATGAAGGAATAGATTTAAGGACTATCCGTTTCAGTCATTTTTTGGACATATCCCTTTGTTATATTAAGACCTGTCTAGCTTTTGTCTGCGGCGGAGCTGCTTCTTTAAGTGAAAAGGCGAGTAAAATCGCAGGGCGCAGCTAATACGGAATAAATTTAAACATGATTATAGTGTGTATAATAATGATGCGGAAGGTATGTAATTCAGGCGTTAAACTATGCTGTTTGTTTGTAATTTAATCTTAAAATATAGCATTACAGGAGCTTATATATTCATGCGAATCTGGTAGGAGTATTACCGTTCTTTCACGCCGATCTTTGAGAGTGAATACTTCCCCGGTTGAGCCGGCCCTTTCATACAGGGAAAAGACAGGCTCTACCAACAGGCTAGGTTAGGTTTAAAAACAGCTAATACGTAATAAATTGAAATATGATTATACCTAGTGTGTATAATAATGCGGAAGTTATGTAATTCAGACCATAAACTATATCCAAATCTGCGAGCGGTTATTAGTTTAGAAATATAATCACTATGATAATAAAAAACTTAAAAAGCCGATGAATAAATAATTGACGACATTAAATCGGAGTTTAAAAAGGAGAGTTCTCAAATTCTCGTAGCATCTTCGTGAATAAAGCATTCATGTCGTACATAGGTACTAACACTATAATATGTCTTTCAGTTTTCAGTATCTAGACAAAAGGAGACAACTTTATATGACTAAATTTAAGTAGCAACTTGTCTAAGCAATAGTTAGTAAAGTTGTCCATCGAATAGAAAGCTTACACGACGTACATAAAATATTTTAAGACGTGAGTTACCTAACTTACTGGTACTTATCACCACGCCATCTCCCTTGCGGGGTAGGCAGAGAGAACAGAGTGCCAAAAGGCTCTATTCTTGCATACAACTTCTGCTTCCTCAACATTCCTAATTCTTTTCTCCGTCTATACTTACATCCAGAAAGTTGAACTTTCGCATTGTATATCTTTTTAACCAGTCACTCGTCCGGAATTCTTTCCACATGTTTGAACTATTGGAGCATTCCCTTTCGCATCTTTACACCAATTCTCTCTTTCATACATACTCACTCTCTTACATCGTCGTTACGAATGTGGTCAGTCAGCCTAACTCCACAGATTTTCCGCAGAGATCGCATTTCAATCACATTTGCACCTGTTAGGAAAATAAACAAAAAGAAAAATATAGTTTCGAAATACATATTCAAACAGTTTTTTTTTGACAATCGATGACATGCTCCTAAAGACCTTACATAAATAGTAAGTAGTGATTGTCTCTTCAGTTCTACGAAAATACCAAACATTAGAATTATTTATATTTCACTTTGTGTTTAATATTTATATTTAGGTATGGTCTTCATACGAAAAAAATACTTATTTTTTTATGGTATTGAAGCAATGCGATTTAATTTTAACGGATACAATAGGTCTTAGGTGGGTACGATACTTGTCCGTGATATTTGATCGACGAAAACAAAATGAAGGAGGTTCTCAAGTCAACTCGTATATTTTTTTTTTATGGCTGATCACGTATACCTTTGATCACGTACACCTTAGTACGTCTACGCCGTGAAGGAGCATCTATGCAAAATTTCAAGTCAATTGGACGTATGGTTTTGGAGATATAGTGATGAGTCAGTGAGTGGTAAATCGCTTTTATATAAATAGATTGAATAAGCATTTTTATTGACGTTTACTTTAAAGTGTGTATCCAAGTCGAGATATATGGATACATTTAACAGGATAGCTTGCATGCCGTTGATTTGAACCTTCCCCTTTATTGATTTCGCCCGCGTAGTCTGTTTTGGATGTTTGGACATGTGATATATAAATATTCACGAACATTTCACACAACGTCCTCTGGTCCCAAACCAAGCTAAACGCTCGTGCTATAGGTAAGTCCGGAATAAGCTGTGATAAAAAATATTCACAATTTAATCTGTTATATTACCAAAATGTCTATTTCCCTCAATTGAAACCTCTTTCACAAATCAATCTAATATTCTCTCATGCCCACTGCTGTAGCAACTTGGTCGAAACGACAGGATTAATCACAATAAAATTATTTTGGTAAGTGTAGCATATCGACGGATTTTAAAATGTGCTATCGTACAACAAATAGTCTAACATTTTTATTAAACATTATTGGTTTATTTTAAGGATGTACACAGCTCGGCCTGCCATGGCCATGCCTTAATACTCTTCGTAGCAGCAGAGTTTAAGGGTGTACCTTAAACTAAATTAGACACATAAACCAACGTGTCATACATACACGCTTACGAGGAGAAAATGTTGTACTTACAGAATAGCAGAAAGCTACTTCGAATCTATTCCATTATCATAATATGACATGGTTGTGAATTCAAGATTTGGTAAAGAAAATATGTGAAATCAAAACAAACGTACTCGCTTCGCCTTTGGTTTTACGAGTATGTAGGATTGCCAAAACAATCGCATTGAGCATCAAAATTGTTATGTTTCCTTAACCCTTAATTGTACGTAATAAAATAGCATAAGTGGTCGCGTGAGGTTTGTAGCACCCCACAACTAGTTTATTAAAATTAAATACAAAATCAATGCAAAATTAGACTTTAATTAATGAAAATATTCGAATTACATATTAATCAACATTTAAACTCCTTTTTAATGTGGTTAATATTTTTAAACATTTTATAAATACTGGTTTAGATTCATTCTAGTTAACGTAAAACGTTGCAACGTTGGCAGACTACAATCATTATGATCATTACACACGTGTTTATGCCACCTAAAGCATTCAGTTTTAAAGACATCTAAAAGAAATATGAAGTGGATATTGGGTGCCACAATTAGGTGACTGACTCACTATTAGCTTAGCGGTTCAGAGCACTTCCCCGGATTGGATGGAATGCAGGTTTGAATCCTGCTTGCAGTAAGGCTCTCTTTTTTCAATTTCACAAATAATTTGTCCAACCAGTCTTTATTTTAGACCATAAATAACAAAGTTTTTACAAGCAATTATTCACCTACCCGGAATTTAGTCTACACAAACAGTACACCCCAAACATGCTCTCCAAGCCCCACCGTTGACGATCTAACACTGTTTGCGACTAAATTGTAAAAGTCAAACGTACTTACGAAGCTATCTAGAAGACCAGCGTGCTAAATTAATATTTTAAGAAGTTATTAGCCTGAAAACTTGCGTTGAGGTGTATGACACCCCACGCGCCCAATTATAGGTTAATAATATAGTTGTTCAATTTAATCTTGGTATGATACGAGTATATAATATATAATCTAGAGTCATCTCGTCTCTGACTGTAAGTATGTTGAGGAATCATTGCGGGATTTTGTAGACATTTACGCACATATATTTAAGTGCAGATTTAAACTAATATGAATCTGGTTCGATAATACAAATAGAAAATGTTAAATATAGATAATAGTGTTAACAAACACAGTGTTTGTTAACACTATTATCTATATTTAAAATTCTTGACGGGGCTCGATGGGAAAGACGGCTGGTTCTATATTGATATCATATTAACTATTAGGTGAATAATTAAAAATAACAAAAACTACATGCTAATAAGCTGTTGATGGTTTATATTTAGATCCCCGATATTTCTAAAATAAAGCACCTATAATAAATGAGAAACTGCATTCGCTTAGCTGAACTTGCTGACCGTACCAACTGCTGTATCCAGCACATCACGTTTTACTTAGTCTAGTGTGGTAGCGTCCATTCCACTAGAATAGATGAAAAATCTTTCCTAGAAATAAACACAAAGTGTGAAAATATAAATACTAAAAATAACAGTCACACTCACACAACGTAACACAGCATAATTATATAGGGATAAAATGTATACCAGTTTTTGTCTAATCAAGAATTATCTAATAAAAACAAAATCCATTCATTAGTTTTTGCGTGATGCGCGAAAAAACAAACGGACAAATAAATAAACATTTTTTGATATTTTATATATTTTAAACACAAAGTGAAAAATGTGAAATCGAAAATAACAGTCACGAGCAGGATTTGAACCTGCATCCCCTGGATACCGTCCAGATGCTTTGCCAATTCAGCTGTTATTTTCGATTTCACATTTTTCACTTTGTGTTTAATGTAGGTAAGCATGTCAAATGCTAAAAATATATACTCGTGACTGTTATTTTTGATTTCACATTTTCGCACTATGTGTTCATGGAATACACTTGTTACGAGTAGTAGACATATTTTAATAAACTACCTAGAAAGTATTTATCAATACGTTGCTGATGTCAAGAATTTCCAACACGAGACTACATACTTCAGACAACTTTGTCTCTTTATGATCCATCCTCTTTATGTCCTGTGACATTGCTCGTAACAACGCCCTTCTGTTTCAATTTACTGGCTTTAAATGGCGAGTTTTTGTCAACGAAATCTTATTACGAACTTTAATACCTACTAGTTATTTACTTCGCTCAACATCCTTGTTTCATTGCTCTGTACAAAAAATATTGTTATAGCAAATATAGTCACCTTATCTCACGTTACTGATACGCCTTCATTACTATTTTATTTATAGCTCATTATTTTAAACACATGAACGTAGGACTTTAACCGTCTTCTAATTATGAAGAGAAGAAAAGGGCTTATTTTATTTTTGATATTTAGTAGAATTGAAAGTACAAAAACATTAAGAAGTAAGTAAGTCTCTTTGATGCTAAACAGAATGCTTTTTGTAGATACGTTTCTAGAGCAAATAAGCTATATAAAACACCATTATATCATTAAAATAATTGAAAATGTAGAGTTGGGATTGAATCCATCCATCCATCAGCCTTTTAAAAGCCACTGCTGGACATAGGCCTCCCCAACAATGGGGAATAGTGCCGTAATCGCCACGCTTGGCAGGCGGGTTGACGATTGCAGTGGATGTTGTTAATTCTTGAAAGAGTGCTGCTGCCCACTGCCTCGATATCCCCTCAGTCGGCTTTTACGACTCCCATGGGTGGAGAGGGGTGGGACAATTCTAAAGCCGGCCCCACACGGCACATGGGATTGAATAATACAAAAAAAAATTCTAATACAAAAAAAAGTTTTAAAAATATCGATTTTCTTTTTTCTTCAAATATTGTTCGAGTTTTACATAATTCTTGGTAAGCGTCCTCTCGTTATCCATAGACGAATTAAAACTATTGGTTTATTGATTTACATTATACTTCCTAGTTAGATGATTTGTCAAGAGATGGCGTTAAAATCAATAAATAAATTGGCATGGCGACATTGCCACAGTCGGTTTTACCCTTCCTCCGGATTAGATGTTTACACATTAAAAAAATCTGGAAAACGGTTGACCCTAAAGGCCATCCCCAGCTATCCATATCCCGCTATTACGTATTTGAGCTCAATAGTCGTTTTTGAGCTCGAAGAGCTCCAAGAGCTCAAAAGTATCATTTTCGTATCATTTTGAGCTCTCCGAGCTCAAAGAGATAACTGTTCTATGCTCGAAGAGCTCAAAAGTCTGATAGAGATTTAATAAAACACTATTCGTTGAATTTTTAAATCGCTATAACTTTTGAATAAATGAACCGATTTTCTCGTAGCATTCAACGCAGCTCTTTGAATAATCTTAAAGTTCAAACTGGTCAGACTGCAAATTTCATAGAAATTCTGAAAAAATCATATTTTTTCAATTTTTGTTGTAGTTTTTTGAGATTTCTCAAGATCTACCAGTTCGAATCGGTCCTAATGTGTGTATTCAAAATCTAAGTTTGGTCAAGTCCTTTCGAATGACGCCAACCCCGATGATATCGGTCAAGCTGTTCAAAAGTTATGAGAGGCTTACATACGGCCACATACACACACACACACACACACACACACACAACCACACACACATACACACACACACACACACACACACGCACACGCACACACACACACACACACACACAAACACACACACACACACACACACACACACACACACACACACATACATACAGACATCATCGCGGAAACATTCGGAGAAGCTTTCTAGGACCTCAAAACGTCAACATCCGTTGAAAACTCGATTTTCGAAAAAAGGGGTAAGACCAATAATTTCCCAACTTTTGAAAATTTTCTATTTTCTTAGCGAAAAGTTAAAAAAGAAGTTGAGAAGAGCCTTTTTGTAAAAATACCTCATTGTCGTAGTGATTTCAAACTACAAATTCGAGCAATACACCAATATGGTCACAAGGCAAAAACTTCTTACTTTTTATAAATGTGAAAGTTTGTGAAGATGTTGGGTCTTTGTGTTGTGTTGTTTGTCCGTCAATTGCAGGCCCTGTCAGCTTCGTTCTACAAAACTGTTTATAGGTGGGTTTCGTTTTAGTAAGAGACAATGCTATTAAAAAGGGACAATAATATCAATGTAAAACATACATCCGCTGTCGGCACTGGAACCCGGCAACAATCATTAACATATGTGGCCCTAGATGCCGCTAGTGGCAATTTTAAAAGCCGCTATCGTGGTTCTCAATTATGTTTTATAAGATACAGCCATATTAATGCGGTTTCACACTTGGAAACTAGCGACCTCAACTGTTACGATTTACGCCATCTTTTTTGGATAATAATTATGAAATATTTAAACAAACTAACAAAGCATACTAGTTATACAATCATAAATAGCGTGTATTTACGGCCCTCGTAGTTCTAATTAGTTCTGGGGTTTCGACCCAGACGGCGCAGGTCGGTAAGAAAAAATGTCCTCAAAAAAAATTTACGAAACCGTCATTCTTCTCGTAGAGTAAAAATGTTCTGTGGTCAATCGCACCAACGCGACTGAACGGATCTGGACGACGTCTGGAACTCTGGATTACCATAATAGTAGCATGATGTATATGCTTTTATTCCAAATAAGGTCAGTCGTCCTGTACCACATTTATTTTAGGTATACAGCAACTAACTTACGTACCTTTTTGAAATTATATGTTTGTAAACATACAAATTAGATATCACTGGTCGGTGCAGGAAAACAGCGTGCTTGTGAAATCTGCCAATTCGTACTGGCCCAGCTTGGCGGACTACGGTCTAAATACCTCTCTCGTCATGAGAAGAGACCTATGCCCAAAAGTGGGACAGTAGAAAAGGTCTAAAAAAAGCTTTCTCGTGGGCTACGTGTATAATTTCATCAAAGTTTTATCCATAGATCCCTAATATAGGTCTCGATAGAGACACCGCGAAGATATTGGCCCTAGTGAAAATAATACTAAAAGGGACGTATTCCAACATCTCTATATATAAATACTTTGGAAAATCCAAAAGTCACGCCTAATAATCTTCTTTTTTCACAATAAAATTGATTATTTGATAAGTAACTAATAATGTATTGGGCTTACTAAGTAGTTTTTAATAAATCACATAGATAGCGCTAATTTCAAAAAGTACTAATGTGTTTCTCGTGTCTTACATGCCATCTAGCGCATTAAGTGCTTAAAATTATTTAAGAAGTACTACTATATTGCTCTATAGAAGTAGTTCTTACGAAATAAGGCATAGCGCTGGTTTTAGTGTACCATCAAATCGAGCGTAAATATTCACTATTTTTTTTGTTTGTTTAATAACAAATTCAAATTCAAATTCAAATTCAAAAATATCTTTATTTCATAGGCCTATTAAGTAGCACTTAAAATCGTCAATAATACACTAATAATTAAAATAATTAACACGAGCGCCTGAGGCGAGTGCAACCGCAATAACAAAGTGGCGATTGCAATCGCCACAAGCGGCCGGATTCCGTAGCCTTTCATGAGAAGAACCCGGCAAGAAACTCATGGGCCACTTTTTTAAATTGCCAATTTATTACAATTTAATATAATCTTTATAACTAAAATTACATTATATCTTATAAAACAATTTTGAAAATTAATGAATGAGGAGCAGCTCAAGCCCATTTAGTTTTATCCTCAAGATAATCCGAAACAGTGTAATAACCTTGATTACAAAGTCTAATTTTTACGGCTTTCTTAAACTTATTTAGTGGCATGTTTCGGACATTTTCAGGAATTTTATTGTAGAAGCATATACATTGCCCCATGAAAGATCTACTGATTCTGTGGAGACGAGTACTGTGAGCAACAAGATTGCCTTTGTTCCTTGTATTAATGTGATGAACGTCGCTATACTTATCAAAGCTTCTGATGTTTTTCTTGACATACAACAGATTTTCATATATAAATTGAGACACGACAGTTAGAATATTTATTTCTTTAAATTTCTGTCTAAGGAAACTCTCGGGCCCAGATTATAGATTGCACGAACGGCCCTTTTCTGAAGTACAAATATAGAATTTAAATCGGCGGAGCATCCCCATAGCAGTATGCCATAGGACATAATACTATGAAAGTAACTGAAATAAACTATTCTAGCCGTTTCAACATCAGTCAATAATCTAATTTTTTTTACCGCATATGCCGCTGAGCTAAGGCTTAGCTCAGACAATTTTTTAATATGGGGGCCCCATTGGAGTTTGTTATCTATAGTGATACCTAGGAAAACCGTGGACTCCACAAGGTCCAGTTCGACGCCATTCAATTGTACATTGGTTTCTACATGCCTTACATTGGGTGTAGTAAATTTTATACATTTAGTTAAACCACATCGAATCAGACCGTGAAAAGTGATAGGGCTCTATTCGTAATTATACTGAAACGTTAGAGAAAAAAAGACTCGATTAGTAAAGTATTTCGGTTGTTATCGTATTAACATACATTATACGAACATATCTACAACACACGGACGTCCAAGACAGAACTTTTTTAAACAGTTCTTTAATATCATGAGTGTTAAAAATTGTGGTTTTTCTTGATATGTGTGTGTATATATTATTTTACAAGTGTAATATATGATAAATAGAGACATTTTAAGTTATAAAAATCAGTTGTTCTGTGTGAAGCGAGGGTAGTACCCTTTTTACACGCTTTTTTATTTTTATTTTAGGTGGCGGGCGCCGTGCCGACGAGTTTTGGCACGAGACGGCGAAAGTGCTCGTCGAAGTGCCACCGTCCATCCATTACCAGACCCAGATATTTGATGTGGGCCTGGATTGGGACACCTACTCCATTATCTATTATCGAGGCGCTGGCGGGTGGGCCACGTCGGGGCCCATGAAAGAGTAGGGCCTCCGACTTTTCAAGGGCCACCCTAGGCCCCAGCGCCTCGATCCACCTGATCACCTCCGCGGTACCTGAGGTGGCCAGCGTTGCCGTCTCCTCGAGGTTCCAGCCCCGGGCTGCGACGAGCGTATCATCTGCGTAGCAAATTACGCCCGGCCCGGCGGGGAGCTGGCCACGGAGGACCCAGTCATAGCCGATGAGCGAGGGTAGTACTCACCTCAACGCTTCGCTTATAAGGCGTGCAAAATCAATTGCTGTTCGTTAGTCTCAGTAAAACACAAACTGGCTTGACTTATTTATATAATGTTTTTTTTGTTTTGTTCGCTCTAATAAAAAAATTCCCCAACTGTTGTCAGTTCGTCAAGCGATTTGACCTGCCCATTTCCATCCGGCGGGCTATATCGGTCACTCCCGTTCTCCTACGAATTTCCGTTTTACGGATCTTATCACGTAGATAGATCCCAAGCATAGCCCGTTGCATGGCACGCTAAGTGATACAAGGCCAAAATTCAGAGACCACGCCTCTGTTCCGTAAGTCATCACCGGTAACACACACTGGTTGTAGACCTTCGTCTACAACCAGTGTGTGTTACCGGTGTGTGGAATATTGGACAATAAGATCATGAACGACGATCATCACGAAATAACAATGTATCTCAGGTATTTTTCATGAACGGTAAAACAAAAATATAATCTAATAAAATATTTTTATTACAAGCAATTAAAACAGTCTTGTAGTAATATAAACGGTGAGTTACAAATTACGACAGCAAATTTTCTTGCATCCAGCCATTAACATTCTTTACATATTAGGACGAGCGTACTGCCACCTTAGGTCCTTGATGTTCTACGGCAAAATATTCAAAATAATTATGTGAAATGAGTTATGACGTCATTGTCTGGTGTAATAAAACTTTATGGTACGACAGGAAAAGTTAATTAATATTTAACGTCTATGAAACTATTTAATAAAGTACAGAAATTATTATTTAATTACTCTTTTTCCGAAGGGCAATCCATATATATGTATCTTGTTGACGGCTTCTGAAATCTGCTAAACACTGGGCCAGCACTATGAGAGGAGACCCATGACCCATAGTGGGACTATAAAAGGGTTAAAATAAACATATTATTACAACAAAATTATTGAAAATAGCATTATAGTCTTGCTTTAAGAATGTAGGTAAGTAATACATATTTGATGGCACACATCGATATTTTCATTCTAACATTCATTAAAAGGTGAATGCCTATACATGGTTTCGTTTTGTATCAGACTTAAATTAGTCTCAAAAATTAAATTATGTAAGTAAAAACATGATGAAAACACTAATATATTCTCCTTCACATTACCTTAAATAACTCAATAGAACAGAAGTGCTGCCAACTTATTATTTGCGTATTTCCAGCTATACTTTTATATAATAGGAGTATGTATGAAATATTTTGTTTAAATATTAAAAGAACAAATCCCCCGTCACATGAGGAGGAACATTAATAAAACATATAATATTGTTGTTTGTACTAATACAATTTTGATGAGGGTACGTAATCAGTCATTCGTGTCATTATTAAATATATACTTACATTTCACGCTGCCGTTGTATTTAATTTTATTGGCAACTCAGGGGAATAGTTTTAGTAAACAATTCACTCCTCAGTTAACAATTATCTGGGAGCTCCCAGTAAATACACAACATAATATAAATTATACATTTTATAAGTTATTGACAAAACAGTCACGCTCTTCTCCTCCTGTTTGTTCACCGTTTTTTTTTTGTAGTAGGTGCCGTGTGGGGCCTGCTTTAGAATTGTCCCACCCCTCTCTACCCATGGGAGTCGTAAAAGCCGACTGAGGGAATGCCGGGAGAGTGGGCAGCAGCACTTCCTCGAGTATTAAGAACATCTACAGCGATCGCCAACCCGCCTGCCAAGCGTTACGTTACTATCCCCCATTTGGGGAGGCCTATGTCCAGCAGTGGACGTCGAGGGGCTTATGGATGGATGGATGACTCGTACTTATTCACGAGATTTAATATTATTTGTACCGAAATACAATTTCAGAAAAAGTTGAAATAAGATTGGAAGCCACGAAGTTACTATTATTTATTTTTACCTGAAGTTTCCATTAATAATTATGATTTTATTTGCAAAACCAGTAAGTATTTGAAAAACTAGTAGTATTGAAATATAAAATATACTTATGGTTTACAACTCTCTTGAGCCCCCCACTATAAGCAAGCTAAACAGATAGAAATATTGGTAGCATCCAAATTATTATATTTTGTTCATACAATTTTCAATAATGATTATATGGTTTGGTATTTCCGACACTAGTATAATGATTGAAACTCCGTTCTTGCTATTTTATAAGAACCCTCTGATTATATTTAAATTTTTTTGACTCAACATTGTTACTTGATTACGCTGGTCAATAGCTACTAAGCAAAATAAAATAAAATAGCTTGACTGGGAGAAAACTTATCTGGTATTAAAAGACATAATGCTTAATATATCCCAAAGAAACACCTTGACACGATAAATATTAAAAGCAATCACATTATATATAATGGTTATCCGTTAAGTCTAAAGTAAGTTTACACAGAAAGGTTTGTCGCCTAAAGTCAGATATGTCCTCTCCGTTGTTGTAAGTACCACGCGGTTTGCAAAATGGACCCCTAGATGCTCTAACTTCCACACTATCGCTCGCAAAAGCTGTAACAAACGTTCATAATGTTATCCGAGCTAACTCAAGGGATTCCAGAGAATAGGCTATTAAGCAGGACGGCGTTGACTTTGTACTCAGTTATGGGACGTCATGTTAAGTTCGAGGTAGCGTATTGATTCTATGATACGTGCTTCTTGCTGCTTATGTGTGCAGTTTCATTTTCTATCATATTCTATAGTGCCTGTGGGCCTAGCCAAGTTGCATTCTATGATCTTTAACGCTATAGAAAACTATTAAAATCAGTGGCGTAACTATACCATCTGAGGCCCGTGGCAAATTCATTGGGGCCCCTCAGTAAATATCGTCACTTTGTAATTTACTTTTTAACCGACTTCAAAAAAGGAGGAGGTTATCAATTCGGATAATAATACATATTTTTAAAAAATCAACAAATATATAAAAAATCATAAATATTTTTTTTAAAACTTAACAAATTCTAAAACTTGTTCTATACAAGTTTTAGAAATTGTTAAGTTTTGTGTAATGTTGTGCTTGTATAAATCGATGATATTTTTTTGTTTACTCTGGAACCTCGCTATCTCATTGGAGCAGTGCGTTTAGTTGGCGTACCCATATTAAATATTAAGCATTTCTTCACGGGTCTGGGCTCTATTTCTTTCTCTATTGCGCTCAACTTTGTCACTTTCAGACTCCTGTGCTCGACGCTTTCTCATAAGAGATGCACCCAAGGAAGGCCTCCCCATAATGTGCCACCTACTCAATAAATAATGTCTCCAACCTTTAGATCTTATTTTATTCATTTCGACGGCTGACCAACAGCTCCGAGATTTTTTCACAATCCCGCCAGAAGAGTTAGGTGTTAAAATTTATTCTGAGCTTGCACCTCGTGTCAGGGGCTCCCGTCGGTCGGGAGCCCGTGGCATTTTGCCAGCCCTGCCACCCTATTATTACGCCACTGATTAAAATGTATGGAAATTTGACATCTCTAACGCTATTGTTATGCATGTAAATGCATTGCCGATAGAGGGCGTTGGTCGTTAAGACAAATGTGATGAGGAAATTCGGTATTTCTAGAAATGGTACAATAGCTTAATGGATTAGAGCACTTCCCCGGAAAGGAAGGGACGCAGGTTCGATTCCCGCTCGTACTAAAATACTCTTTTTCCTTATTCACAAGTTATAATTTGTACTTTAAGAGTAGCTGAGCATGTCAAATGCTAAAATATAGATCACAATGTTTGAAAAATCACGCCATCAAATAGTATGAATTTTAATTGCAAATTTAAACTTATTACATTGGATGAATGCATGTAAATGCATTGCTGATAGAGGGCGTTGGTCGTTAAGACAAATGTGATGAGGAAATTCGGTATTTCTAGAAATGGTTCAATAGCTCAACGGATTAGAGCACTTCCCCGGAAAGGAAGGGACGCAGGTTCGATTCCCGCTCGTACTAAAATACTCTTTTTCCCTATTCACAAATTATAATTTGTACTTTATCTCTAACGTTAATTCACGTGACTTAGCATTATAGATACTACTCGTAATAAAGATATCAAATTCCCATAGATATAGTATAACGTATAGATCACCAAAGCGTGTGAGTGAGAAGAAAATCTTATACGGCAACATAGCAAGATGGAAGAGGAAAGCAAATCTAATGTCATTGCAAACCATTTGAATGACAGGTAGTCTACAGACTTCTAGCTTGAAATTAGCTTCGCGGTTTTTTGATTTATTTGCAATGGTTGTTTGTTCCGTGAGTGCCTGTGATGTAAATCATGCAAATAATCCTGATAATATTGCATGTTTCACAGGTAAGTTCTCAGGATGTTATCATAACTCAAATGCTTTTATTTTAGATCATAGTTACTGATATTTTCTGTTTCAGTTACATATTAATTTTAATTTTATTGTTACTGTTTTATATTTTACGTAGAAATATGTCGCATTGTTACATATTTGCAAGATTTTAGTAGACAAGTTTTTAGGTACATATACACTAGGGCTTGACTTTATCGACAAGGTACATTGTCGATATTTATCCTAAATCCATCCATCCATCCATCAGCCTTTCATCGTCCACTGCTAGACATAGGCCTCCCCAAAATGGGGGTTTTACCATAATCGCCACGCTTGGCAGGCGTGTTGGCGATCACAGTGGATGTTTTTAGTACACAGGGGAACGCTGCCGCCCGGTCCCCCGGTAATCCCTTAGTCGGCTTTTACGACTCCCATAGGAAGAGACGGGGTGGAACTATTCTTGGTGCCAGCCCCACACGGCATTATCCTAAATCTTTGGAACATTTTCTCCTAACACATTAACGGAAAAAAGGCAATAAAATTTCTACAGCAGATATTGTCAAGTCGATTTAGTTACCTAATTTAAAAATTATAAGTAGGTTTATGTTGCTAAAAGCTGAGTGTATAATTCCCTTATAAAATGCATAATATCATTGACTGACGTTGCTAGTGAAATAAATAAAATCTAATTAATTATGTTTGTTTTAATTTATTATGTCTGTTTTGTTTCATTAGTTGAAGATGATTATTTGAATGAGCGAGTTCGTTAAAGAAACTGATTTGTTTTATCTTTTTATCGCTAGTCAGTCTAACTCTTAAAACTTACATCACTATCCAACGCACACATTGACAAATCAAAATTGGTTACGCGTTATCGAGCTGTCAGGTGATCTATACGTTACAATATCTATGCAAATCCCTATACATTTTTATAGTTTTCTATAGCGTTAGCGATCATAGAATGCAACTTGCATAGCCAAGTTGCATTCTATGATCGCTGGTCTAGTGGTATAAGTTTGCTAATTGCGTGATCATGTCCTAGTTCACACAAAATGTCCCCAGTGGTTAAAGCAAGGACATCAAATACCGTGGTAGGTATTAAGTTTGATTCTCAGTCCCCAAAGTCGAGCACTCACATTATTTTATTTATTTATTTAATTTTATAAGATCACATTATTGATCAGAGCAAAAAAACGTAGTATGTACATATATGTTAAAAGTACATAAAATGGCTATGTATTTTAGCGTCATCGCCAGAATAAATTTTTCAGAAATCTTAAAGTGGTCATAAGATTAGGTGAGGCCGCAATTTGTTTGATGTCACGTCATTATTACGTTTTATTACGGAGATTTCGCGAAGTTAAAACCTTAACAAACGACCTAGAGTTATGCCTACAGCGCCGCTTATAAAGCTGCCTGTCATTAAAACTGTATTGCGGTATAGTTAGGGCTACCAACAACTTTCTACTGGTCTAGAAAACTAAAATAATATTTATTTGTATTATAATATTGTCAGTATCATAGATATTGTATATTATACTTTATCTATGGTCAGTATCTATATTTATTTTTTATAGGTGTCACTAATTAATTGTAGAAAAGTTTTAATGTGGAAATCTGTTTTTATTTGTATGTAGAGGCAAAAAAAACAACCTTTTTTTAGATTGTAAGCGAGAACAGCGCATAGTTAATTGATAAATACCGCAAAGAGACACTGCGATTGAATTCATTTATTTGAGAAATAAATGTATTTAGTGATGGTAATCTTTGGTGTCAAGTGGAATAATAAATAAATAAATAAGAAGATTGGACTTCTTATACTTTAGTCGTTTTGATTCTCACTCTTATAGCAGCTTGGCCGTGCTGCTGGTGTCGCTGAGTCCATGAGCGTTGATATTCACTTACCACTACGTGACCCGCAGCTCGTGTGTCATTATACAAAATTAAAAATATTACCTATTACCCTTTTTTATTTCTTGTGTTTTTTTAAGGCGGGTAAAAATGTTCCTAACCGCACCCCATCATTATGAGCAATGAACAGGGTAGTGTGGGGCCCTCACCCACTAAATAAACCTGCCGTGTGTCGTCTCTCCGCCTTTACTGGCGGGCCACTGGAACTATATTACATTCCTTCAGTGGTATTACCTTTTACCCTTTTTTTTGTTAAGGCGGGAAAAAATCTTCCTAACCGCACACTCTGTCTTTCGGGGCAACTAACAGGATAGTGTGGGGCCCTCACCCACTAAAGAAACCCGCCGTGTACTGTCTCTCCGCCTTTATTGGCGGGCCACCGGAACCATATTACATTCCTTCAGTAGTCCACCGGTGGCTTACCCTTTCGGGTACCCTCAACTGAGCGACGCATCCGCACACGAAGCGTCGCACCTTCGCGGGAGGCCTTACGGGTGGCGGACGTGCCCCGATCCATTCACCCGTATCCTTAGCTAGGGCAACATTAGGCGCAAATATTCATGCCTGCGCCGCCCCAGTCACTGGCGGCGGTTCGGGTTTGCGGAAGGATCAGCCTCCCTGGCCTTCTCCGCCACTTCCTTCTGCGAGGAGGTCGTCTCGCGGAAGGCAGCGACCGCGGCCCAATTCCTGTAGCTGCCAAGCATCGCTCTGACGACGCTCGGCAGCGAGAGGTCCCCCCCTATTGCCGTGACGAGTTCACGGCGCTGCTCGGCCCAAACCGGGCACGACTCGAGCGTGTGCTGCGCCATGTTCTCGTCGCAGCCGTAATGGTGACAGCACGAACTCGCTTCCCTCATTGTGACTATGTGCAGATATCTGCCGAAGCAACCGTGCCCCGACAGCACCAGCATCAGTCGGAAGGTAAGGACTCCGTGCCGTCGCCCTGCCCACTCTTCCAGCACCGGCTGGACCGAAGCCAATCAGAATCTGCTTAGTTTGAGGCTATAGTCTACACTTTTTTTATACTATGCGGATGGCAAACAAGCGAAAGCCCACCTGATGGTAAGCGGTTACCGTAGCCTATAAAAGATCCTATCAACACCAGGAGGTATCACTCGAGGATCACCAACTCCTTGGAAAGGGATGGGAGGTGAAAAGTAAGGATAATAAGGAGAGAATAAAGAGGGAGTTTGGACCTTTTATTGATATAGTCGGTCATAATTATTTGGTCAGAGTATGTTAGGTTTTATCATTTTCATTTTATTAACCCTGACAGCCCTTAATGTAAGACACGATAGTGTGAGTTGTTGATTTGCGTATGTGTGCGTAATACGGACGTATTTTAATTGAAGCGCCATTCTGTTTGGTGATCTTTTGTGAGAGTGTAGGCAAGAAGTTATAGCCACAGAACAAAGACACCGTTTATTATTTCACTGTCCGTATTATTCTGAGCCCTTCAAGTTCGATTTAAATGACAATAAAATCCAAATTTGATGAATTTAATAGTCGATAGTTAGTAGTTTGCTTATAAATTTAGTTTGAATATAGTTTATATGCCAAAACCGCACAACCACTGTAACGTGCACATGTAACCAACGTGATGTTCATTGATTAAGAACATGTCCTAACAATCGATCCAAAAATATCTATAGAGTTTGCTACGTAAAATCGACTTTATTATAATATGGTTTTATGTAATTTACATACATAATGAGTTGCCCGCCTCTCGCCTGCTTGAGCTTATTAACTTTGGAAGATCGAACCAACAGAACTAAATTGCTTTTTAGATTATTTTGATAAACCTCGTTTGTTGATTACCAAGCAAACATTCAATAAGCCTTATTGTTTACACGTTATATATTCAGGTATAATTTCGGCGAGAACACTTAAATATTTGCCTACTTATTTATTATGTTTACATAATTATTTTAGCTGATTTTTTTAGTAGTTTCCAAAAGTAGTAGAACTGTAACGGCAAAATGGAAACTTAGTACCTACTTCTACTATGTATCGAATGCTGGCCTTGTATCAAGGTTCAAAGTCGCTCAGCGTACCATGAAGCCGGCTACACCCGATATTTCTATGCGTGATCGAATCCTTAATATGGATATCGAGATAGACCGAGGATCTGGTTAAAGCCGCAGGGAGCTGTTGTGGCGCTCTCTTAGGGAGCCTCCCTATGTCCAGTTTGGGACGTCTACTCTTGTAAATTATTCTTAAAATTAATATGATAGCTGTGATTTCGTGAGACGGGCCTCGTGTCGTAGTCGGTAGTGTAACCGACTTCCGTGAACGAGGTCGTGGGTTCGATTCCCACTCAGGACAATTATTTGTGTGATGAACACATATATTTGTACTGCGTCTGGGTGTTTTCTATCTATTATATATATATATATATGTATTTTTATAAAAAAAAGTAGTACATGTATTATATCCGTAATTTGGTACCCATAACACAAGCGTTAAGCTTAGTTTGGAATCAGAGGACCTTGTGTGAAAATTGTCCGTGAATATTTATTATTTCGTGAATATTTATTTCCTATTATTAATTTAAGATAGCACACATTATGCAATACCATATTATTTTTACTATTAATTATAATCTACCCGCGTGTATCTTTTCTTGTAATATTTTGAACTGCAAATTGTCAGGGTACAAAGATTACCGATCCGCACTTCTCCACAATAGAAGATAATGTAAGAACATTATTCTAACAAGGTAAGCTTAATTATTACAATTATGATCAGGAAATCAATTTTGGATAGGATTCCTATTATCAGGTATACTTAGGCGTCGCCACGCTAACAGCCGGTTTTGCCCTCCCTCCCCATTAGATGTTTCACATCAAAAATATAGGTTCCCGATAAGTAATCACCAACATATCATATACTACAACCTTCTTCGAAACACGCTGCATCTTATGGTATAAGTATTATTCCGATCGGTTCAGTAGTTTTCGCAATATAACCGAACAAAAAAAAACCGGCGCCCCATTTATTAATATAAAAAAAAAACATAGCATCACGCCTGTATTCCCCGAAGGGGTAGGTAGAGGTATATTACACACCCACGACTCGCCGGCTATGTTTAAGTCCCACGTAATAGGGGGCGAGCCTATTGACGTCTACCGGGCACATTTCCAAACTCCGGGCTGCTACTGAGAATTTTTCTTTTCTTTTTACGAAAAGTCTCAATAACACTGCCCAAACCGGGGATCGAATCCGAGACCTCATGATCAGCAGTCGCTTACACTACCGCTGCACCACAGAGGCAGTTAATATATTTATACCTATAGCCTTACTTATCTCAGCATGAATGGGCCGGCCCGATCGGGGAAATACCACGCTCTCAGAGAAGATTAGCGTGAAACAAGGGTAGGTCTCGGGACTCCTACAGTCGTAACTAGTGAGAGTGCCGGAGGCCTCCTTATCCTCAATCCTCTCCTTATTATCTTTCCTGTCCACCCCCTATCCCTTTTCCTGGAGTTTGCAACGCGCGAGTGATGCCTCTGGTATTGCTAGCTTATACGCTATGGTAACCACTCAACATATAGGCCATATGCTTTATAGCGCGTAGGCACTTAATGTAAGCATAGCGATAAGTAATCTCAGTGAATGTAAATAAACCAAGCCTTTTTGTATAGTCCTTTTGAAAGATTAAAACAGTCAGTCCTTGAGACTCCTACACTGAACACGCGTTTTGTTTCTTTGCTATAACCTTCTGATAAATCTCTCATTTAGGTATACTCACCAGCGGTCACCTACCATAACCAAGGTGGTGACTAACATATACACCAACCCCAAAGCTGGCGTGAACAACAAAGCTTGTTTGCCAACCATGTAATTAATATGTAAAAATGGTATAAATATTTAAATCAAAAAATAGTTTCCTACGAACATCCAAACAAACAACAAAATCCAGATAACAACCTATACAAAGTTCCTATTAAATGCCTGCTCCCCTACAAATTAGTTTTAGTTTCCCTATCACCAACTTAAAATTGAGGAACAAAGACTTACAAAACTTAAATTAGAATATGTGGTTAGATAAGAATCTACTTCACGCTTGAATTACGGTGTTTGATGAGTTACGCGACGTGAAAGTATTCAAACTCATGTGGGAATCCTAACAACTAAAGACGAACATAACCATTACGTTAAAGGACTGATAAGCGATAGCGTTAACAATTCTTGAAATAATATCTCTTATTTTTTTTAAGGTGGTAAAAATTTATCTAACCGCACACCCCGTTGTTCGGGGCAACGAACAGCGTAGTGTGAGTCCCTCACCTACCAAATAAACCCGCCGTGTGCCGTCTCTCTGCCTGTATTGGCGGCCACTAGAACTATGTTACATTACTTCAGTGGTTCATTATATTAATACCTGCTATTATTTTTGGACTTTCGTTAGAATAATATGTACTATTTTTCCGTGTGGTGACGGACTAAGAATACAAGCAAGTGTCACCACCACATTCTTTCCCACGGGTGTCGTATGAGGCGACTAAGGGAAGTAAGCAACTATCAACCATTGCATGACTAGTGGTAGAGCTGGGTACCAAGTGGGAGTACTCACTTGGTATATGGCCCGAGCGCGTTGGTGCCACTATCTCCCAGCCATGAAGCACATCGTTGCGTTTTGGCTGTAGCAGGAGATAGCCGTTTATTCTTTCATTTCATATTTGTGAAATGAAATGGTGAGCAGCGGCTTGACAATACTCTCGGTATAGTCCAGTCCATGACCGACGGTTACCATTTACCATCAGATGGGCCGTGGCTAGTCTGCCACTACATGCAATAAAAAAAAATTAAAAAGAAACTCAGGCCTCCTCCATTTCTAAGTAACAACTGTAACTCCTCTCTCTAACTACTCCTCCATTTCTATTATTATATTATATACTGTTATAGTACAACGTATCCTACCTATGAACTAATACGTGTTATACTACAGATGGCTTAGTGGTTTAAATACCGACTTCCTGTGTCAAGTGTGGGTCGTCGTTTCCTCTCGCAAAAATTATTTTAACCTTTTTTAAATAAGGTTGGCCGTGTGGCGACGGCTTTAGAATTGTCCCACCCCTCTTTACCCACGGGAGTCGTAAGAGCCGAATACCGGGAGAGTGGGCAGCAGCACTCCCTCGAGTATTAACAATATCCACTGCGATCGCCAACCCGCCTGCCAAGCGTGTCGATTACGGCATTATCCCACATGACGGGACCGCTCGTTGTGGCGTTCTCTTGGGGAGGCTTATTTCCAGCAGTGGACGTTGAAAGGCTGATGGATAGATGGATAAAATATAAGACGCCTACACTACGGAATAATTTCGTATCACGGTATACCCAGATTTAAAGCAAACATTCCATAGAATTGTTCATAGAACACGTAAAGTATGGTCTTAAGTGGGAATCGAACACACAACACTTGGGACTGAAATTTATAATGAAACCGCTACATGTTCATTAGTTTCTTTGTTAATATAATTTATTTACACAACGCAGTGCTTGTCCTAACGTTATTATATGGAAGCGAGAGTTGGTTATGTAAAAAGGAGCATGTGAGTAAAATCAATGCGGTCGAAATGCGATCTCTGCGGAGAATCTGTGGAGTGAGGCTGACTGACTGCATTCGTAACAATGACGTAAGAGAGCGAGTAGGTATGAAAGAGAGTATTGGTGTAAAGATGCGAAAGGAAATGCTCCGATGGTTCGGACATGCGGAAAGAATGCCGGACGAGCGACTGGCTAAGAAGATATACAATGCGAAAGTAGAAGGATGTAGGTACAGGGGGAGACCAAGACTTACCTACCTAGACCAAATTGGTCATGTATTGAAGGAAGGTGGAGTCAGGAGTCTCCGAAATCGGCGAGCGTGTATGAAGAGAGTTATGAATGTTGAGGAAGCGAGAGATGTATGCAAGAATAGAGCCTCTTGGCACTCTGTTCTCTCTGCCTACCCCGCAAGGGAAATGGCGTGATGATAAGTTAGTTATTTAGTTAGAATTTATTTTTGTACCACCAATGTAGATACTTCTGTTTTAAATTCATCATCATTTATATTTTATAAGCTGCAAAGAACTATATTTTAAGTCAGTGCTTTGATGTTTCATTTCATGTAAGTAGCAATATAGTTAGATAATCAAGCACAGTAGCTTGATTTGACGCGTAGGTACGTATGTAATGACAGAAACACTTATGTCGATAAATTATAATATTCTTTCGCCGTGTTTGTTATTAAGCGACGCTTAGTTTGGACAAATGGAAGGTAACAAAATTAAAGAGAGAGAGGAGGTTCAAATGTCATAATATGTGGATACATGGGTTCGTACTGCAGTACGAAATGGGATGCGAAACACTCTAAAAACTAAGGTTTAAAAACCTAATAGAGACAATCTCAAAAGGCTGAACACTGTGTCTATAGGTACCAGCGTATATAGCGAAAATTCATTTTATCTGAATTCATGAAAAAACTCGTGACTAAAAAATTCTGCAGCAACAATAAGTAACTACTATTTGCCAAAACCCGCTCTTTCTGAGTGAGACCCGTCGCCAAATTGGTTGATAATGATCGAAACTACGGGCACAGCTGCTATAAGCAACGTTCAAAAAAACAAATCTGCACATAGAACGAACGAAATAGATTTTTATTGAAAAGATACGAACATGGATTTACCAGATTCCCTGGGGTTCGATTTAGAGAAGCGCTTCAAGTGGCTTATGGTCCACGATTGCGTGAGATAGGCAAATCCCAGGTTCGTCTGCTGAGCAATATAAAGCGACCCTAAATACGGCCGTATCGGCTGTGATTATGCTCCTGGGAGCAACGATTGCTTTATCGTTATTATACCGAATCTGTTTTTGTAACCATTACCGATTTAAGCATTGTTTTATTGTCTATCAGAATACTGATGTTTTTCTTTATACCCCTCAGTAGGTCGCTGTTAAACTGAGTCTTTTCCAAAAACGAATTGAAAACGGCTTGTCATGTTCATGGTATTCTAAATTTTTTGTGTATCTGTCTGTGTTTATAACTAACAAAACCAATTTATTTTCTCATCACAAAGCTTTGTAAACACTTATAGCTACTTAGTGTAAGGGTGGAAACGTATTTGAACTTTGTGACAGACTGGTGCGTGTTGTAGATTTAGTACTAAATCTGTGGTACATGTCACCAGCGACTAGATATTGTATGTTTGTATTACAAAAACTTTGTAATACACCTAGGCCAATATCTCTGTTTATATAAAATACTTGCCTTTGTCCACGGCTACGCATCTTCCCCTTCTGACCTCTCTCCACTTTATATCCCCTTTCTTGAAGTCATTCTGCTGCCTTCTTTTACACTTTGTTTTATGGATTTGGTAAGGACTGTTACTATAGTAAAATAATAAATATAGCTATATTACTACTTTTTCTGGTAGTGTTAAATACTGCAGGTGTAAGTAGTCACACAGATAGGTTAGTCGACTATAAGCTATATTAAGCATGATTTTGTATAAGATTAATGGTTTAGCACGAGCATTTTCCAGCAAACTCGCCTCGCCTAGGTTTGTGAGAGCAGGCTTATATTGATATTCACCGATTTACATAACCTTTATGTTGTTACTAGATTCTGCTCGTGACTCCGCCCGCGTGCACTTCAGAATATAAATAGGTACCTACATCATTCTACGACACATTAAATATATGCGAAAATAGCTATCGCACGGGAACCATTATTTTTCTAAACGTTTTTACGGGATTTATACCATGTAAATTTTTACTTACGAGTTTCCGATATTTCGGCACTGTTGCAAGCGCCATGATCACGGAACAACTGAGGACTGTTCCGTGATCATAGCGCTTGCAACAGTGCCGAAATATCGGAAACTCGTAAGTAAAAATTTACATGGTATAAATCCCGTAAAAACGTTTAGAATTATAAGTGACCATGAAAGTTTGAAAAACCATTATTTTTACCGCAACGAAGAGTAATCAATGTCTTTTTCTAGGCTCCAGACTTACAGGAAAAATTTCATGGTGATAGATAGAGTTAGTCATGGCAAACTCACTTTCAGATTTACAATATTTGTCAGTATAGTCAGAATTTTTCTTTTACGTTTTTTTAGTTGCAGAATTCATAAGGTCCTTTTTTTAGCGTATGGTGTCAGACGAGCCACGGGCCCACCTGACGGTAAATGGTAACCGTCACTCATGACTCAACTATACCGGGAGTATTGTTAAGCCGCTGCTCATCATTTCATTTCACAGATATGAAATGAAAGAATAAACGGCCTCCAGCTACAACCAAAACACACTAATGTACTTCATGGCCGGTCACACGGGAGATGGTGGTACCAATCCACTCGAGCCTGACAGCAAGAGAGTACGCCCACTCAGTACCCAGACCCACCACCAGTGATGCAATGGGTGAGAATTGCTTACTTCCCTTAGTCGCCTCTTACGACACCCGTGGGAAATAATGGGGTGGTGACACTTGTGGACACGGTCCTTGGTGTACATTACATAATAGGATAGGAGTTATAATGAGGCGGTTCCAAAGAAATGCAATATTAATAGAATCAACCGTTTATTTCATCGAATGTATACTTATTTAATTAATATTTGGAAACCAATATATCGTCCAAATTTTAAGTAGCAACATTGCTAAGATATACATATTTATTTAATTTTGATTACAGATAATAAAGTTATTCTACTCTAGAGGCTCCAGTTCGTCTTCCAGGGGGCTCTCAGTTCTGAAATAAACATTAAATATTAATATTTTAACAAGGAAAATGTCGGGATAAATTTGGTGTATATGCACATTGTTAACCTACTTAAGAAATAATCGGAGTTTGAGTAACTCCGATTGGTGTGTAGGTACTTTATTATGAATGATAGGGAATAAATTCTTTGTTTATGAAGCAGATCTGGATAAGTTTTTTTTTTGGTTAGATTTTAATTTCATTAACCTTGGACTTATTGTTATGGAGATTTCGGAAGGCTACCTTTTCATAATAAACTAAAAATCTGGTTTTTGGCGAAATGCCAGTCTTGAACTGTCGAACATTCGTTACAAAAAGATCAGATGATATAGAGAAATCGAAGTACGACAATTAGTCATATCTTAGCCGCTGATTTTTGTCTTCGTTCATAAGCATATTTTAGACAGGCTCTGGAATTTAGCCACTTTTCAATGTGGATAACATTACATGCCTCATGAACATAATGTATAATTTATATATACACTTGAATACGTAAACAAATATGAATAAATAAAAAAATTACCTATCACCACCATCCCCGTTTGCCGTAAGGACAATAGTGTCCTTCGTCCCTGTAATGTATGTATAAATTGAACTTCACTCAAAACAAACTTAAATATAAATAATTTTCTTTATCTTTTCTTAACTATTATTTTTTAGGTTATTGCGTGATCCGGCGTTTGCAGAGTCTAAACAAACTAAGCAGGATCTAAACAATTTTTTTAAAGATCCACACCCAGCATATTATTCTTAATATTTTTTTCTTAATGAATTATTTCTATAATTCCTGTTTGGCGAGGGAGTTTACAAACAATTTAACGGATAAAAGTACTTACACCCAGACTCAGATCAGTCATTTGCGGATCACACATCCTGAGTCCTGAGTGGAAACCAAACTCATAACATTCATCAATAACATATTGTTGATAAATTAACTAAAATTTCAATCAAATATACTAAATAAATACTTACGCTAAATATGGATTCTTTCCTTGCATGATTAGTGAGATGGCCGTTTTGGAGCTTCTCTTTCCTAATCCATCTGCGTTGTCACCCCATAACTCCTTGCTTAGTAAATGGTCTGCAATAAATAATATAATTATAATTTGTGAATAAGGAAAAAGAGTATTTTAGTACGAGCGGGAATCGAACCTGCGTCCCTTCCTTTCCGGGGAAGTGCTCTAATCCATTGAGTTATCGTACCATTTCTAGGAATACCGAATTTTCTCATCACATTTGTCTTAACGACCAACGCCCGCTATCGGCAATGCATTTACATGCATTCATCCAATGTAGTAATTTGTACTTTAAGAGTAGCTGAGCATGTCAAGTGCTAAAATATAGATCAAAATAAGATAATGTTAAAAAATTCTATGGATAAACGCTACTAATAATTGAACTACTGTGAATCCTGTAAAAGTAGTAATAGTATATCAACAAGCAAACAAGACTAATTAAGATTGGCCAACTTTTTCCGTTAATACCAAAAAAATAAGAAAGACAATAAATAAGAAGTTGTCTTCATTATAATATTTATTTTAATATAAATAGTGTGTATTCTACACACTATTTCATTGACGGGTTTACATCATAATGTGCCGTTTACAAAATATAGTAATGACGTGTAAATTATTATTACCGTGAGAGAGTAGAAAACCCGAAATAAATCATACGAACCCAGTGTTATGTGGTAGACTAATAATGACATTTTAAGTTCAAAATGCAACAAAATATATTATATATTTCTAGTGGTTGCTCAACATAAGTGGGCCGGCTCGATCGGGAAAGTATTAGATATTTCACATCAAAACTTCGTATATAGCAACAGTATCTATTGGAGACAAATTTCCTATTTCGGAAGAAGGCTGTTCGCCATTAATGTGACATTATAATGAACTAAAATTAACTTACGCTTAAATGCATTCCCAGTTCTTTTCTTAAACTCCTGCTCGATAGCTGGCAATAGACCCGGATATAATTGCAATGGGATACGGTGAAAATCTGAGAAATATATAATAGAAATTACTAGGAGTTCCCAAAATATCCATTCCTTTTTGGAGTTGGTATGAATTTAATATATCGTTTAAATAATTCAACATACATATTATGTACTCGTATATGCTTTATTTTTTGTTGTAATCAAACAAATAAGTAGACCGTCCAAGTTAAATAGACAGTAATTCGACATTATGTTGTTTTTGAGCAAATAAATAAATAGACATAGTAATAAGTCGACGTTTGGCTGTTTCTTCGCTTTTTTCTCCTAAACAACGCAACGAATTTTAAAAAGTTTTCCCTGATGTTTAGGTAAGTTTTCAAGGAAGGTTTACTTGTTAATTCAATTCATTTTATGTGATACATGGCCAATGGTAAGTTAATACCCTAATTACTTTATGAAGTAGATAAACTAAATGTGTTTTAATCAAATTAATATTTTGTGGCACACTGGCTGTCTTAATACTGCAATAGAGATTAGTAGTTCTTTCAAAATACTATCGATATTTTCATTAGTCAATTGCAGCCGTACGATGCGGGGGCGGTCCACTAGTAATTTGTATTAACTCTCACTATTTATATTTATGAATATTCTTTAAATTTGGACTAAATGTTGAAACCTTTGCTGTGTATTAACATAATTGTCTGCCTACATCTTACATAATACCTACACCGTTATACTTTCACGCTGTAACTAGGTGTGTACTTAACCGTTCAGCATGAAGTTTACTGCTTTGATCCCATAAAAGTAGACAGGGTCTAGTTTATCTAGCTGAGGCTGCGGGTCCGCCACTCGCAAGGCCTCCCGCGAAAGTGCGACGCTCCGTGTGCACCGGATACCGGATATGTCGCTCAGTAAAGGGTACCCGAAAGGGTAAGCCGCCGGCGGGCCACTGAAGTAATCCAACACAGTACCAGTGATCCGTCAACAAAGGCGGAGAGACGGCACACGGCGGGTTTCTTTAGTGGGTGAGGAGCCCACACTACCCTGTTCGTTGCCCCGAACGACGGGGTGTGCGGTTAGGTACATTTTTTTCCGCCTAAACAAAAAAAAAGGGTCTAGTTTATATTCTGCCTAACAAAGCTATGTCTGTACATATGTAAGATATCAGTTAAAAAAATTACACAAAGCATTTTTTTTTAATCTTTGTCTTGTTTCTGCGTAAATCACGCAAAAACTCCTGAACGGAAGTACCTATCTTTTATTTTGTGATAGCTTTAGATCACAATAAAAATATTACTATACATTTTATCCCGCTACTATATTGGAAACCTGGATTATAACCTAGAAACTATCTTTTGTATGCAGTGGAGTCGCGCGCAGAGGCTTTTGAAACTGGAGTATCTTTATAATTACATTATATAGGTATTATACATAACGTAGTGTAGAGTTCATTAATTTGTACTATACAGATATAAGAAAACTTCCTTCAATTTTCTTTATTTACCATAACTCAGAACCTCACAATGAAATATGAATTATAGGTTTTAATAATATTACTAAAAAACATACCACCACGCCTGTATTCCCCGAAGGGGTAGGCAGAGGTGTATTACACACCCACGACTCGCCAGCTATGTTTAAGTCCCACGTAATAGGGGGCGAGCTAAATACTAAATATTAAAAAACAAATTATTTGTGAATGTGGAAAAAGAGAACTTTAGCGCAAGCGGGATTCGAACCTGCGTCCCTTCCAATCCAGGGAAGTGCTCTAGATCATCGGTCATCAGTCAGCGCGATGGCTTAGCGGTCTAGAGCACTTCTCCGTAAAGTAGCTGAGCATGTCAAGTGCTAAAATACAGATCAAAATATTCCTGTTATAATCATTCTACTTTCAAATATTAATTCTACTATTAATCATTCTACTTTCAAACAAGTGTTTAAGAATAAGTTTTAACGTTGATATTAGTGATTGATATACTCACAAAGCATGCGTTCCGTTGACCCGGCACCTTCAGCATCGTCTGAACGAGCTCGCAAATAATCTGAAATCATAAATTATCTGCATCAGCAACCACTAAGTACTGCCCGAATATTTTCTTCTTTGTGCTCTATCATCTGAAGTTAGTGTAACAGGCTTCATTTTAAATACGTTCAACAGATAGACGAGGAACGGCCCACCTGATGGTAGGGTGGTGACCGAAGGTCATGGACTCAACTAAAAAATGCGGCTGAATACATGGGCCACTACCGTACATGCCCGCTCGGGCTCGATGACAAATAAATATATTTTATAGGAATTCCTAATATACCTATAAATAAACTTAGGTAAATGTTCCATCCACTGACATAATATCAGTTCAGTAGTACAGTTCCAGTAGTCCACCAATACAAGCGGAGAGACGGCACATGCGAGTTTATTTATTGGGTGAGGGCCCCACACTACCCTGTTCGTTGCCCCGAACGACAGGGTGTACAGTTAGATACATTTTTTCCCGTCATAACAAAAAACAAAGGTAAATGTTCCAAAAGGAAAAGTATCTGAATAACATTATTTGTTTGAACATACATACATAAAATTAGTTGTTAGAGAATATTAATATCTATTAGAAAGTACTGCATGTTATGTTTATCTGAGTGCATAGATGCTATCATAGCCAACTAAAGTATTAATTACGGAAAGTGCATGAGATAGCTCCTAGAAAAACTGGAGCAGAGATAACTTAGACTGGCAATAGCCTGCTAACTGTCTCAAATACAAAATCCCTTTTTACTACTTATTTAAAAATACATGCTTATATTATTACAAAACAAATTATTTATGCAAGTAGAAAAAGAGAGATTCACTGCGAGCAGAATTCGAACCTGTGTCCCTTCCTATCCGGGGGAGTACGTACTCTAGGCTGCGGTTCGAATCCTCTTCGCAGGTCGTAGTAAATCTCTCGTTTTTCACTTTCACAAATAATTTGTTCTAGTGAAGTAGCTTAGCATGTCAAATGCTCAAATGACCAATCACAAAAGATGATTATTTACTTTGCAATTAAATAAATGTCACATATTGTGTGACTTAACATAAAGGTATTGGAGTAAAACTACCTTCACACCACAATCTTCCCATTCCATTCACAAAAGTATACTAATATTAGAATAAAACTAAACACAAAACTGTGCTACGGTCACGAAGCGAGGAGCACATTTAAAAAAAATACTGTATTCCGCTGCCCAGGAAAAGACTTCGGGGACTTTCAGCTACTAAATAACCCGCCGTGCACCATCTCTCTGCATATACGGTGAAGTGACCTAGGAAACTTCTCTCTGGTCTCTCAAAACAAAACCTTAGGCCAACCTGTTTTCAGTCTAGTATATTAGGTACACTACCTCTTTAAGAGGGAGACTTACCCAATAATGTGACGTAAATTAGCTATGAAGACGAAAAGAAAACAAATGACTCGTACTTCATACGTGTACTTACTGGAACAAAAATTAATAACAATAAATATTACATACCCTTGTACGAATTGAAGCCATCTTTTCCAATGTCTGAAGTTTTAACTAAAGGCATCACGACGAGCACCGCTAGAATTGATATTAATGCCTCCCGCATTTCGTAGCCTGCTTATTAAGACTAATGAGGTACCAGGTTTTAAGAGAATGACTGACTATTTATGGATGGTGCAGCAAGACTGACCGGCTTAAACCGAGATCTGCCTTTTTATAATTTTTCCGATGTAGGGAAAAAGAATAGAGGTCAGTGGTGCGGTAGGCGTAAGGTTATAAGTTCGATTCTATGTGAAAATAAGAACAGTAGTATTCTGTTCTTACTTCAACACTAGCCTTAGCCAGTGGCTCCGCCACAGCCAAAAGCTGGTTTTTAGCTTATATGTCAGGTTCCCGATATAGTAGCAGGATAAAATGTATACCAGTTTTTAAGTCTAACCAAATAAAAAAAGTTGCATCAAATTCCGTTCAGTAGTTTTTGCGTGATGCGCGAACAAACAAATAGATAAACAGATAAACAGACAAAAATCTAAAAAAATGGTTTTGTGTTTAGACCCATCTATATAGGCCTAATACAGTATTTTTTTCTTAAATATGTTAAATGTATATGTGTAACACAGCTCTGTTACAGCTTTATAAGTGCTAGCCCTTGCCTGCGCAGCCAAAAGCTGGATTTTAGGTTATATCTCAGGTTCCCGATATAGTAGCGGGATAAAATGTATACCAGTTTTTAAGCCTAATTAGGAGCTATCAAATAAAAAAGTTGCATTAAAATCCGTTCAGTAGTTTTTGCGTGATGCGCGTACAAATAACTAGCCTACTAGCCTTTGCCCGTGGCTCCGCCGCAGCCAAAAACTAGTTTTTAGGATATATCTCATGTTCCACATATAGTAGCGAGATAAATCGTATACCTACCAGTTTTTAAGTCTAATCAAGAGGTATTAAATAAAAAAGTTGCATCAAAATCCGTTCAGTAGCTTTTGCGTGATGTGACCATATTTTTTAAATACTATGTATTATTAATAATATTTTGAACAAAAATACAAAAGTGAAGCTACCTAAATATAAATTCTTATAAAAGTGGCATTGAAGTGACGTGAAATAGGAAGGAGTAGTTGCTGCTACGTAAGGGAGTGAGTGTTGTCCCATTTACCTGAAACTTATGAAACATTTCGTTTATCTGTGTTATTTTAAAAATGATAAATATAATCAAGGGATTTGTGAAAGAAAAACAAGTATCGCAACTTTCGCATTTAGGTATAATATTAGTAGGATAATTATAATAAAAAAGGGTATAACGTCTGATGTATGTAAAAAAATGTTAGTAGAGTCAATAAGATTATACTATTAAGTGGGACTCAAACAGCTGGCAGTAATACACCTCTGCCTACCCCTTCGGGATATACAGGCGTGGTGCTATGTATATATCGTACATTAGGTAAGTATATCACAGCAATACATATGCTACGTAAAATAGACTACACCACAGGAACCTGAATAATAAAACAGAGATATGTGGGGCTACACTTAAAAATAGCTAATATCGAATAATATGAAAAAATCTTTTTTTGCTTTGAGCTTTACTTATACATATACAACACAACATATCTAATTATCTATGTATTTCTTAGAAAGCATTAGTACGAATCGTTTCTAGACTTTTTTAAAATATAAAAAAAACATAACCAGAATATGGTATAAGGTACCTAAGATCTATTAGGTATAAGGTACCTAAAATATGTTCAATGCTGTTATAATGTCCCGGCCCTGTACATCACTAGTGCATTCATGATCAGACATCGCTGTGGGGTGCCACGGCTGACAATCTTATGCAAATGGCAGCTAGCTAAGACAGGGCAGGGATATATTTATAATAAAAAGATGATTGTTGCGACTTTAAAAGGAAAGACACCGAAGCCTGCAAGTGAAAGAGCTCTATTATTGCTAAGTGTATGATATAAATATAATATTTTATGAATACCAATTGTGGAATGGGTGGATTTATATTTCTTTCCAGATTAATATGCACAAAGGTTGAAAAATATATTGAATTATTATAAAACATGTTTTTTGATTCATATGATATTTAATTTAATTTTTGTTTTTTAAATTCGTTTTGATATCAATTAGGTTCTATAATTCCCTATGGTGTGCTGCATGTCCATGAGTCTAGGTAGGAATTTTTGACATTAGACAGACTTAAAAACTTGTTAAAAAGCTTTATCTATAGGTACTATTACAAAGCTGTAACAGAGCTATGTCTGTACATTTAAGATATTTGAGAAAAAAATACTGATTTAGGCTATATAGATGATTGTGTCTAAGCACCAAATTATTTTTTTAGATTTTTTGTCTGTTTGTTTGTTCGCGCATCACGCAGAAACTACTGAACGGATTTTGATGCAACTTTTTTTGTTTGTTAGCTCTTGATTAGACCGTGTGGTGACGGATTAAGAATACAAGTATCACCACCCCATTCTTTCCCACGGGTGTCGTATGAGGCGACTAAGGGAAGTAAGCAATTATCATCCATTGCACGACTGGTGGTAGGGCTGGGTACCAAGTGGAAGTACTCACTTGGTAACCGGCCCGAGCGGGTTGGTACCACCATCTCCCGTGTGACCGGCCATGAAGCACATTGTTGCGTTTTGGCTGTAGCAGGAGATAGCCGTTTATATTTCATTTCATCTGTGAAATGAATTGGTGAGCAGCGGCTTGACAATACTCTCGGTATAGTCGAGTCCATGGGTGACGGTTACCATTTACCATCAGATTGACCGTGGCTCGTCTGCCACTAAATGCAACTAAAAAAAAACTTAATAACTTAATAATTATTTTATCCCGCTACTATATCGGGGACCTGAGATATAGCTTAAAAACTAGCTTTTGGCTGCGGCGAAGCCGCGGGCAAAGACTGGTGAACCTTAAAAGTAGGTATATTAGAAATGTAATTTTTTGAATGCGTGTGGGGCCGGCTTTAGATTGTCCCACCCCTCTTCACCCATGGGAGTCGTAAGAGCCGACTGTGGAAATACCGGGGGAGTGGGCAGCAGCACTCCTTCGAGTATTAACAACATCCACTGCGATCGCCAACCCGCCTGCCAAGCGTGGCGATTATGCACTATCCCCCATTCTTGGAGAGGCCTATGTCCAGCAGTGGACGTTAAAATACTGATGGATGGAATTTTGTGAATATCGGAAAGTATCGAAAATCTGTTAAATCTTTTAAGACCATTAATTTCTTCGATCAATTATACACATATATTCTTAATCGAAGATTAATTAGTATTAGTGGCAGTGAGTTATACATAACCTAGATACACGAAATGATTTGTATGTGAGTAGCTAAACTATAATATTTTTAGTACACTAATGTAATTAACTAGTCATTTTATCCTACCTACTTATTGCTACCTCCTGGAATAATTTATAATCAAAAGAATTAAAACTAAACGTACCCTAATATATTTAGAACTACACTTAAAATTAAGTGCGAGTCAAGTGACAGATCCAAGACTTAACACTTAGTCGTCTCGGAGTCAAACCCAATTAAGTGCGAGTAAATTGGATAATGCAAACTAATCTCGTGCCCTCGAGTAGAACTTTCATCCTCTTGTATTTATTAGCTTCAAGCAGAGTCCTATTGCTTTATTTAGTTTACAGAAACACATTCGTAAGGTTGTGGTTTTTAGTCCAAATTAGCGAAACAATTTTCACAGATTCCTATAAACGGGTTTGGCGAATTTTAGACGGGTATAATCTAATGATTTCCCATCACTGACACAATATGCTGGGCGCTTAATACTGCCAAAACGCAAAACGCTATCTATCGAAACTATTCCTTCATATAATTAATTGAATGAGGTGACACTTGGCGGAAGTCCATTTTTATTATCATGTAGTAGATATTTTAGGAAGCGAGCCCACCACTCACCCATGGATTGTCAATCCCAGTTATCTTTGAAATTGGACACACACAAAATAACCTAACACATACGTGAGATAGAGTAGAGTAGTTTTAAGAGTCCTGCCGTATCGCATAGTTGTATCGTCCACCGAAGGAATGTAACATAGTTCCAGTGGTCCGCCAATAAAGGCGGAGAGACGGCACACGGCGGGTTTATTTAGTGGGTGAGGGCCCCACACTACCCTGTTTGTTGCCCCGAACAACGGGGTGTGCGGTTAGGTACATTTTTTTCACGCCTAAACAAAAAAAAAAAAAAGAAAGGGTGGTTATTTTTGTCATTATCGTGCATGTTACTCTGCTATTATCACATTCTCCTCTATCTGTGAGAGTGCGGATTGGCAATCTTAGGTTATTTACAACCCTTGGGTCAGTGTTGAGCTCTCCTCCCAAAAAATAAACCATTCTATAATAATAATTCCTTCATAATTATATTACCTATATTATATCGGTATATATGCAATATACTTAGATAAATAAAAACTAATATGACTAAATAATTATTTTCTTTAAAAAAATTATTTTAAGTTTCCACTTCTAAATTCAGACGTCATGACTGTCATTTTTTTATTTGACAAGGACTTGTTTACTCGGCCACCAGTAACCTATAGACCTTGGGGGAAAAGATGGAAGAGAGAAAGTAAATACGGTATGAGGAGAGTGGGATGACAGGCAGTAGAGAGGGATGATCGGTTTTGGGCTTCCACTGTTCTCTTTAAGATAACTTGAAAGAATGTCATCGTCATATTTCTAGCCTTATTTCCAAGCTTTGTCGGTCAGTTTCCGATTTGTTTGATTCAGTATCTATAATTAATTGTGTTCTATCGTTGTAGCTTGAATTAAATATATCATGAATTAATATTATAAATTAACATTACGCACTCAAATGGTAAAGCCTTGCTTATCCCCAGCACGAATGTGTCGACTCGATTGGGTAAGCTCCACCCTCTTACAAAATATCAGCGTTTAACAACGGTAGTTATGCCTATCTTTGTGTTTCTTATGGTGAGTGAGAGCGCCGGAGGCCCAATCGCACGGAGTACAGAAAAATAGCGGAGGTGTTTCAAGGAAAAATCTCTTTAGAACGAAGCGTCGCTAAATGCGGGTGTTCGGGGGACGAGGTACAACAATAGCTCCACCCCTAGATCAAAATCCATCTAGCGGTGAAATGTATTTTACAGCGTAATAGAGAAAATTGTTCATTAATTTAGTTTGTCTATTCACCACTACGGCGTTACAAGCACAACAGTTTGTTCCAGAACATTCTATATGCGTTAGTATGGCTGGACCACATTTTTTATACTAACTTACTCATCACCACGCCATCTTCCTTGCGGAGTAGGCAGAGAGAATAGAGTGCCAAAAGGCTCTATTTTTGCATACATCTCTCGCTTCCTCAACATTCATAATTCTCTTCATATATACACACTCGACGGTTTCGGAGACTTCTGACTCCATCTTTTTTCAATAGATGACCGATTTGGTCTAGGTAGGTGAGTCTCAGTCTCCCCCTGTACCATCCTTCCACTTTCGCATTGTATATCTTCTTAACAGTCGAGTCATCTTTCCACATACCCGAACCATCGGAGCATTCCCTTTCGCATCTTTACACTAATACTCTCTTTTATACCTACTCGCTTTCGTCGTTACGAATGCGGTCAGTCAGCTTCACTCCACAGATTCTCCGCAGCGATCGCATTTCGACCGCATTGATTTTATTCTCATGCTCCTTTTTGCATACCCAACTCTCGCTTCCATGCAATAACGTTGGGACAAGCACTGCGTTGTGTATTGCGGCACGTGCCTCCTGGCTGAGGTGATGACTGCCGAGAAGTTGTCCCAATGCTCCGTTCCCTCTATTATACTCTACTCTATCTCACATTGTTTATAATGTATATAGATAATCATTATTAGGCATAGACGCAATGATACAATATCGTAGGATTTTTTTCGCTACGCTCAAAAGACCAATGAAGCATTGGAGTGAAAGATCTTAATCAAGTATAAACTGCTGCGAGAGTAACTGAGATTGCGAAACAAAATGCCGTATGCCAATGTAATTCAAATTCAAATTCAAATTCAAAAATATCTTTATTTCGTAGGCCTATGAAGTAGCACTTAAAATCGTCAATAATACACTAATAATTAAAATAATTAACACGAGCGCCTGAGGCGAGTGCAACCGCAATAACAAAGTGGCGATTGCAATCGCCACAACCGGCCGGATTCCGTAGTAAAGCCTTTCATGAGAAGAACCCGGCAAGAAACTCATGGGCCACTTTTTTAAATTGCAAATTTATTACAATTTAATATAATTTTTATAACATTACATTATTTCTTATAAAACAATTTTGAAAATTAATGAATGAGGAGCAGCTCAAGCCCATTTAGTTTTATCCTCAAGATAATCCGAAACAGTGTAATAACCTTGATTACAAAGTCTAATTGTAATGTATATCAGGATCAGGTGGATTCGTATGCACCTGTAATATTATAGGCTATAACTTTCCTATTAGATCTATAAGTGGCGTTATACTTTCGCTTATCTTCTTTTGCGTTCAGGTCCTGACACCTCCTGGCCTTATTCCAGGCCAAATAGGCGAACTGCTTCTGACGTGCAGCCTCCCTGCAGGTACTGTTAAACCAGGGACGGGTACGACCGCTGACGGGTAACTTGGTGCTTGGGATAAATGAACCAACCCTATTAGCACAATTTCCGTCACGCAGTCCTAACGTATACATGCGGTTGTATAAACAGGGAATTTAAAATAATAACAAATAAATCCATAACACGATGAAAAAAATGGGTGCGTGTACTTATGTACGCGCGTGAGAAGTTATACTTCTTTGGCATCATTAAATAATTAATATTAAAAATTGAAAATTAATATATTTATATAATAATATATTTAATATAAATTTATATAATATTTATTGATTATTCGTAGTACTAATTATTTCCTGTAGATATTGTTTTCATGTTGATAAGATTATTAATTCTTATAACCTATACATAAAGTAGATAATAATTAGTCAGCTGTTATCTGTTATAGTAGCAATAGTTATTATTTATTAGTGATTGTTGTTGTAGTGAGAATATAATATTTGTAACATCAAAGATCACTGTAGTTATTTGGGTGATTTTAAAAAGTTCTGTAAGTGCCTACCAGGGCCATGTCACTCCCTAAGAGCTTGTTTTTATTTAAAATCATGCTCTCTAGTGGGCGGAAGAGACACTAATAATTATTAGTGAGACTCGAATGTTGTTAGAAGAAAATATTTAGATGATAAAATTGAATAACAGATGGCGCTGTAATAAATATCAGTGCAATTCTATACAAAATGTACTATAACCTGAATCCCACAATAATTTTTTTTTGTAAATAAAGTATATATACAAATATAATTGTACTTCAATTGTACTTGCTTAGGCAGTACATATACTAATAGCTTTTTTTTCGAGACTTAATGAGCGGTTAAGCAGACAACTTCATACTGTAGACAACTTCATACTGTTAATTTTGTGTCACAGATGCGCGCGCATCTTAAAATTTCACTCTCATCATTTTTTCATAAAGCGCCTAAAGAAGTATAACTTCAAAAAAACAACTTAATAAATAACATGACGTTAATCCTTATATTTGATAATGGGTTCGCTGGTGTGACGCAAACTTTTTGTTATCAATTATTTCCGAATACTCACCGACAGAAGACGTGTAATTCTTTAATATTTTTTTCTCACATATCATGTAACTAAGTAATAAATCTTTAAAATAATTTATATTTTATAAAGGATTTTCCTTTATAAAAGCTAAATTTACTTATTTGTGACGAAAATTCTTATAATTATGCTTTTATAATATTAGAGTGACGATATTGTGGTTGTTTTTTTTTTTTTTTATTGCTCACAGTAGCAGACGAGCAAGCGGCCCTTTTCAAACCTCGTTTAAAGAGGGACATGTCGTAGCGCCGGGGAAACACCGTAGCAGGTAGGTCATTCCAGAGCTTACACGTAGGTGGTAGAAAAGAACGCTGAAAACGAACTGTCTTTAACGAAATCGTTTCCAGGTGGTGTGGATGAACCACACCGCGACGTCTCGTGGTTCGGTGGTAAAATGGTGATGTCGGTACCACCTCAAACAGCTCCTCCGAGCACTCCCCATTGTAGAGCCGGTAGAGCACACAGAGGGACCCGAAGTCTCTCCACCGCTCCAACGACTCCAGACCCTCCGTGAGATCGGGATTATCGATAATTCGAATAGCACGCCTTTGCAGGGAGTCAAGTGGGTCGAGTTGGTACTTAGGCGCACCTGCCCAGAGATGTGAGCAGTACTCCATATGAGGGCGGACCTGTGCTTTATATAGCACAAGTCGTTGCCTCGGTGTGAAGTACCGCTTGGTTCTGTTCAGGACACCTAGTTTTTTACTCGCCAATTTGGCTTTGTCCTCCAAATGACTCCCGAACTGGACTTTGCTAGAGATGTCGATGCCGAGGATCCCATTGCTCTCGGAGACCGGGAGAGTTACCCCTTGGAACTGGGGCGCCACGACAAATGCGTCCTTCTTTGCAGTGAATGCGCAAACCTGTGTCTTCGTGGGGTTGAATTGAACCATGTTCTTTTCACCCCATTCCGAGGCCCGCCCAAGATAGCGCTCGAGTTCAGACACAAGTTCGGTCCGTCTCTCCTCCAGCATATTCTGAGGGACTTTCTGACGGCCGGTATATCGCGCAACACCCGTACTGTCATCCGCATAGCAATGTATATTCTCTATTGAGAGCAAGTCATTGATATGCATGATGAACGTGTTGGGGACAGCACCGAACCTTGTGGGACGCCAGCATTAACCCCCATGGTATCGGAGCAGAAGCCATCTACTATGACTTTGATGCTCCGACCATCTAGAAAGCTGGCGATCCATTTGCAGAGTCCCTCGGGGATCCCATAAGATGGTAACTTCGATAGAAGGGCCCTATGCCAGGCCCTGTCGAACGCCTTCGCAATTTCCAGGCTGAATGCCAAAGCTTCACCTCCACCCTCCAAGGCCTCCGCCCAACGGTGGGTAAGGTACACGAGAAGATCACCAGCAGACCGACCGTGACGAAAGCCGTATTGGCGATCGTTGATCCTCTAGGTACTGCAAAAGTCGGCGGTTTATGACCTTTTCCATAACCTTGGAGAGCAGAGATGTCATTGCGATTGGCCTGTAATTCGACGGGTCCGACCGGTCACCCCTTTTGGGAATGGGGTGAACATGGGCTACCTTCCACGAAGCAGGAACCCTGCCGGTACTGTATGAGGGACGGTACAGGCGCGTTAGAACGGAGGTCAACTCAGGGGCGCACGTTCGCAGAACCACTGCAGGGATGCCATCCGGCCCGCTCGACTTATGGACGCCCAGCAGCCGCAGCTCCCTCCTGACCACACGTTGCGTAATGCGGATTTCAGGTAAGGAGCATAGCTGCTTCCAAGGGTAGGACGCGAGAAACTCGCGGAGTCCATCCCAATCTGCTGACTTATACTGCCAGACTCTGCGAGACCCATTCGCGGGAGAGCGATTGGTCCTCGAAACAGGGGCTGTGCAGCGGACCAGGCAGTGATCTGATGATCCCAAAGGAGCATCGACCACCACCCGGTATCCGCGTGGATTTGTAGTCAGCAGAAGGTACAACAAGGAAGGCTCGTGGCTCTCAATATCTGGGACACGGGTTGGTTGTGTCACCAGTTGTAAGAAACCATAGGCCGAAACCATATTGAAGAGGTGCCAACCCGGGAGGTCAGTAGTCCGGGACCCCAGCCACTCTTTGTGATGAGCATTGAAGTCACCTAAGACCACCACCTCCGCAGATGGATACTGCTCCAATATTTCGTCCACCCCCGTTCGACGTTCTCAAAAAGATGAGTTGACCCCGAATCACTACTGTGAGACCTGTACAGGCACGCGTAGATGCGAGTGATCCCTCCATATTCTACGCGTAGCCACAAAATAGACAGGTCTCCATGTTCGAGGCCCCGAAGACGGTGACAGCAGCCATCATCCTGAACGAACACGCACACCCCGGCTTTACGACGGAAAGAGTGCTCCAGATCGTAGCCAGGGTATTTAAGGTACGATATTTCGTCCAGGGCGCTTATCTGTGTCTCCGTTAAAAAGAGCAGAGCAGGCCGCGCCGTCTCGAGATGTTGATGGACGGCGTCGAGATTACTGTGTAGTCCCCTAATGTTGCAAAATTCCACTGTAAGTGTGGATGTGGAGTCCGCCGTAGAAAGTCTACTCTTTTTTTTTGTCTTTTTGGCCATAGTTTTAAGGAGTTTTAGGGTGTATGGAAGAGCAGGCAATGGGGAGCGACAGTACCCAAGAAACAAAAAGAAACGGTATCACCTGGTACAGTGCTAGGTAGTGGGTTTTGTGAGGAGCTGACACGAAGCACGGAAGGGCCCCCGGTGCCCCCCTGCAAGCAACCGTCGGGTCCACTCCGGTCTCCCGCTCCAGCACAACGGCTACTGACAGGATTTTGTAGTTGTAGGTATAAAGCACTTTTCGACGACAGATGTCTCTTTGTAATGAAACAAAGAAAATGTGTTTTAAAATATAAATATATATAAATTTAAACGACTTACACATGAAATGATATGCCATCTTGTTTTAATTTTGCTCCTGAGCAATTTTTACACCCGTCAGCAACGCACTTCATTGTTAAAAGAATTTAATACCTATATAAACGTGAGAAAAGAGCGAACCGATCGCAGTGACGGTTCATTTGATACTACGGTTTTAGGCCCCGCCCACTGTGACGTCATTGACCTAGTTGAAGGCGACGTGACCTAGTTTCCTTGCGGCATCTCCGCTATTTTCTGTACTACGTGCCCAAACTGGTGGTAGGGCTTGGTACCAAGCGGGAGTACTCACTTGGTATCCGGCCCGAGCGGGTTGGTACCACCATCTCCCGTGTGACCGGCCATGAAGCACATTGTTGCGTTTTGGCTGTAGCAGGAGATAGCCGTTTATTCTTTCATTTCATATCGGTGAAATGAAATGGTGAGCAGCGGCTTGACAATACTCTCGGTATAGTTGAGTCCATGAGCGACGGTTACCATTTACCATCAGATGGGCCGTGGCTCGTCTGCAACTAAATGCAATAAAAAAAAAAACTCTATATCTTTTGTAACATCTGGGGAACGTTTTATTTGAAAATAAGAGAAAATTCTAAAATAGCGATTTTTTTGACGACTGTTCTGTAGGAAGCTTTCAGCAGATGAGCAACGGCTTCTAGCGCTCTCAACGATGCGGACAAAAAGCCCTTCCTACGTCCTCGTTGCAAATACACCGGCCAGTGTAACATGATCCATCAAAGTGCAAACAGTCTTTATCAAACTGCAAATACTAGGTAAGGCCACAGTTCTTTTTGAGTTAGTCAAATGTACATTCTAGGTGCGATGTTGCTCATTTCTTTTAAGGCACCTTCGCTTAGCCTATGTAATGTTTCGTACCTATCTGTTTGTAGTTTACATTTTGCACTTTACTTAAATTTTCTTCTGTTATGCTAACTTCAAATTGCTACAATATTAATATTGCAGTTTGTAGCGGCAGCGGTGAGGGGTTGATGAACCCAAGATGATGGATGAAAGGTGATGATGAGTTTCGAAGATATTGTTGGTTGAGAAATAAAAGATGCGTTAAGTTCACAATCAAAATTGCATGTAATGTCGGTTAAGTAAAATGTACATAGCTCAAGGAGAGGGGGTGCGGGTACAATTATTTAAACTTAACCAATCGCGACCGATAGAAAAAGATATGGCGTTACGTTTAGTTTAATTTCTTGTCGCGAGATGTCGAAAGCGTATTGAATATATGTTGATGGAGTGAGAAGTATGAACATGCCCCCGGCCTTGGAAGCAGTGGCTTTCAATGGTCTTCCGCCGGTGTATCAGTGTCGACTACATCTTGGAGAAGAGGACAAATCTTGGCGAATGCGCGCCTCACTACGCCCGATGACGTCTGTATATCGGCCACCCGGGATATGCCATCCTTTCCTGGGATCGTGTGAAGGACACGACCCAAATGCCACTTCAACGGTGGGAGGTTATTGTCCTTAATAATCACTAAGGAGTTTGGCTTGAGCTCGTCCTTATTCGTCGTCCACTTTGTCCGTACCTGCAGCTCTGAGATGTATTCCTTCGCCCATCGGTTCCAAAAATGTTGGCGAAGTTGTTCCACCCTCTGGTACCGCTGGAGACGACTCGCTGGAACATCACGCAGGTCATCGCAGGCTGGGGCAGTTAGTGATCGGCCAATTAAGAAATGACCTGGAGTGAGCGGGGAAAAGTCCTGTGGATCGGAAGAAAGAGGGGACAGAGGTCGGGAATTTAATACGGCTTCTATTTGAGCCAGTACTGTGCCGTACTCTTCAAACGTAAGGTGCGCGTTCCCTATCACACGACGGATATGGTATTTACTCGACTTTACTCCCGCCTCCCACAGACCACCAAAATGCGGGGAATAAGGGGGAACAAAATGAAATTTAATATTTTCACTAGTTGCGAATTCTAAAATATCTAAACTACAAGTATTTAAAAATTTTGAAAATTCCTTCATAAGTCCCACAAAGTTGCGACCGTTATCCGAATAAATCTCTGCAGGTTTACCGCGGCGTGAAATGAATCTTTTTAATGTTAATAAATATGCTTCACTGGAGAGGTCACCGACTAGTTCCAAGTGTATCGCGCGTGTCACGAAGCAAACAAATAAACAGATGTAGCTTTTAATAAGTCTAGCTCCCCTACCTTTGCGGTTCAGAATGAGCACTGGCCCAGCATAGTCCACCCCACACCTAACAAATGGAAGACTAGGTGTAACTCTTTCTCTAGGTAAGTTACCCATCATAGGAGTAAGCGTCTTACCTCTAAAGCGTGTACAGGTAACACAACTGTGTACTACCTGGCGAGCTAAGTTCCTGCCTCCCACAGGCCACCATGATTCGCGTAAATGATAAAGTAATGCCTGTGGAGCAGCATGGAGAAGCTGAGTGTGCTCATCGCGAAATAATAAAGTAGCAAAATAATGTTTACTTGAAATTAAAATAGGATGTTTTTTACCGTAAATGAATTCATTGGAATTAACTAAACGGCCACCCACGCGCATTAATTTGTAGTCATCTAGGAATAAATTTAATTTAGATAAACAACCTTTATTTTTAATAGTCCCGTTATCAGACAACGCCTTATATTCAGTCGGATAAGATTCGATTTGGCATAATCGGGTTAATGTTTTATTAGCGTAGTCTAACTCATCCACACTAAGGCCGCCTGTACGCTTATTTGTTTTGTATCGACTATTATGAATGAAACGCAACATAAAGGCAGCTGCACGCCTTATACGCTTAAATTGGGAAAACCGATGGAACGGGAACAAAGACAATTCACTATAATCTTTAGCTATGACCGCTGTGACGCATGACTTAATCTCAGGTAACTCGCGATGTTTGAATGAGTCTGAACTTCTGTGATCGTCTATTGAAAAATTAGGGTTGCGAAGGAATTCAGGACCCTCCCACCACAAGGTAGAAGATAGAAGTTCTTCTAAACGAACACCCCGTGATGCTAGGTCAGCGGGATTATTTTCACCACTGACGTGACGCCACAGAACCTCAGGTGTCAGATCATGTATTTCCGCAACTCTATTTTGGACAAACGTTTTAAGTTGGTTCGGCCTCATATATAGCCAGCCTAAGACTATCGTGGAATCGGTCCAAAATACGACGTTATTAAACTTACAGCGTAATGAGTTACGTACCTTGTCATACAGACGAGCTCCTAATAACCCCCCACAAAGTTCAAGACGTGGGATACTTACGGGTTTCAACGGCGCGACCTTTGTTTTTGAAAATAGTAATCTAACCGATACCGTTAGATCAGTGTTGACTGTGCGAACATAAATGCACGCGCCGTACGCCGACTGAGATGCATCGCTAAAAACATGCAGTTCGATATACATAGGCTGCGTACCTATAACATGGCGTGGAATACGCACTGTGTTCAGCGCTTGCAATGATATAACAAACTGGTTCCACGCGCGCGCCGTGCTATCATGTACATTGTCATCCCAACCTAGTTTTAATAACCATAATTGTTGTAAAAGTACTTTGACTACAATTATGACGGGACTTAACAAGCCGAGAGGGTCAAAAATTTGCGAAATGCTTGATAAAATAGACCTCTTAGTAATTGGTTTGTTTTTATCAATATTAATATGTGAATTAAAATAAAAGTTGTCGTTTGCATTGTGCCAGCTTATACCTAAGGTTTTAGAACTAACATTTTGATCTAGACTTAATGGTTTAAATTGACTAAAACAATGACTGTCATCATCGCGTTTAAAATTAAATATCCATTTTCTGAGTGGAAAACAGCCTGATTGTAACGTTTTCTGGGTTTCATCACATAAATCTAATAATTTAATTTTATCATCTAAACCCGTAATGTAGTCGTCAACGTAAAAGTCCTCGTTTATGGCCCGAGAAACATCAGGATTAGGAGATTCAGACGCTAATTGTTTTAGGCACCTAACACTAAGAAAAGGCGCGGAAGCCGTTCCGTACGTCACAGTATTTAATTTATAAATACCTAACGGCTTTGACGGATGATTACGCCACAGAATCATTTGCAAGCTACGCTGACCCTCATCTACTAAGCATTGCCGGTACATCTTCTCCACGTCTGCGCATGCTACGTACTTGTGCTGCCTAAAGCGGAGAAGAATGGCAACGAGATCACCCTGTATAGGAGGGCCAACTAGTTGCAAATCATTAAGTGACTTACCGGAGCTCGATGGTGCGCTTGCATCAAATACCACGCGCAACTTGGTGGTGGTGCTGAGCTCGCGAAACACGCCATGATGCGGCATAAAATAGCACGGGGATTGAAAAGAATCTACCTGTGTCATATGGCCTAGACTAATGTACTCTTGCATAAAATTAACATAAAGACGATTATATTCTGGCGAACGTTGCAATCGTTTTTCTAATGCAAAAAATCGACGTTCTGCCTGGGTATAAGAATCTCCCAAAGTGTCAGGTGACTGACGAAGTGGAATGTGCACGCAGAATCGTCCCTCACTATTGCGTGTAGTGGTGCGAATAAAATGATCCTCGCATGCACGTTCTTCCTCAGTCTGCGCGTCTCTGACCTTAGGCAGCTCCTCAATCTCCCAGAACAGTCGAAGTTGCGTATCTAATGAATTAATAATATTACAATGAATCGGCGTATTTTTGCATGAATAATTAACAATAGGTCCGGAAATAATCCAGCCTAGTTTTGTGTTTTGTAGATATGGACCACTAGACAAACGAATCTTTCCGTCTTCTAACAGATCCCAGAACCTATCTGCACCAATTAAAATGTCGATGGTTTTATATTCTAAAAATTCCGGATCGGCCAGCCGTATGTTGTCTGGAATATAGACTTGCGCGCTTAGTTTACATACAGCAGGCATCGAAGCCGTGATCTTAGATAGAACATAACAATAAACGCGCGTAGAGAATGAATTGTTGGTGTAGGATTTGATATCGATGTTACAAGCTTGCAAACAATGTACTACCGAATCACCTACGCCTCGAACTTCGTTTGTGGACTGTAATAATGGTACTTTTAATAATTGCCATAGTGATTTAGAGATGAAACAGCGCTGGCTTCCATTATCAAGGAGCGCACGCGCTTTATGATATGTACCGTTTACATCGGCTACCTCAATTATAGCTGTTGACAATAACACGGATTGCACACCTATAGATCTAGTAGACTGTGTTTGCATGTGTGCCTTGTTTACCTGGATAGGAAGGGCGGATCCCGAGGAGGTTGGTACGGCCGCGGGGAGAGGTGCAAGCGCATCACTCGCATTCGCACTCAACACCTCAGTGTTTGTTGTAGAATGGCATGCGACTGAACTATTTGCGTTATCATTATGTAGTAATGAGTTATGTTTTTGACTACAACGTCTACACGGCCCATACCTACAGTTACTTACCGAGTGTCCCGATTGTAAACAATTCTCACATAAGTTGTGCTCGCGTACAAGTTTAAGCTTTAAATCTAAATCACTATCGATAAACTTTTTGCACGTATACAGTGGGTGATTTGCATTGCATTTTACACATGATAACTTACCGCGTTGTTGTTTATCGTTCGTTTTACTCGGCCCGCTGGATACATTGCAGTGTGATATGTTGCGAGATTTTGTGTGTTGTTTTTGATTATTAGTGTTTTGTGCGTCTTTACAATATGAACGCTGCAATGCCTCCAGCATGTCCGCTCGGTTACGAAGAAAATTAATTAAATCTTCCACAGTTAATCGCGTGGGATTGTTATCAATCGGGTTAGGGAACAATGTGCATTTATGAGTCTCCCATTCCCTTTCAGTAACTTTGTCTAGCTTCGACACTATAATAAAAATAATCAGAGTATCCCAGGTATCCGTAGGCTCACCTAGGATCTTAAGTGCACGTACATTTTTTAGAAATGTGTCAATTAATGTTCTGATCAAAGAAGGTGACTCTTTAGTTAATGCGGGTACAGTAAACAAAGCTTTTACGTGATTGTGGACTAAAAGTCTGCAATTATTATATCGGTTGAGCAACAACTCCCATGCAACCTGATAGTTATTAGACGAAAATTCTATGGAATGTATGACTAGTTCGGCATTACCTTTTAGGGACGATTTGAGATAGTGGAACTTTTGAATGTTAGAAATGTCTTTAGAATTATGAACGAGTGAGGTAAATGAGTCTCTGAACTCCAGCCATTGCTCATACGATCCATCAAACGTAGGCATAGATATGGTAGGTAGTTTAATATTAGTATGACTATGACATGACTTGGAGCAATCGGTAACCTCATCAGCATTGAGCATAAATTCGGCACGAGATATTAAACTATAATAATTATCGTCAAATAGTTCTCGCTGATTTAACTGTTCACCTAACTCACTATCGGAAACCCTTTCCTCTATTTTCGTTTGAATGTCGTTAAATTCAGAAAATAAACTAGAACATCCTTGAATTCTTAACTTTAAATCAATGCGTTTTTGATTGGGAAAATGTTGATCATCCTTTATAGACTCTAAATAATTATTAAATTTGGTAAGCCTGCCCTTAATTATACCACGTTTCCTAACCAAATCACGAACTACCTCACTACTTTCTACACCTAGCAAAATGGGAGATTTATCCCGTGATTTAGCGGATTCAATAGGCATTTTGGTGGTCAGTGAAAAGAGGAGTACTCACGGTTTTATGATCCAATCAGACCACACTGATGCTAGCAACGTCACCAGATTTGTAAGACTGGAAATTGCGATATTCCGAGAATACGATGCAGCAATTCACTGAAATTGAAAGCACAGGCACAATATAGCACCAAGAGAACAGGAGGTGATGGAAAAGAGAAAGATTGGCCCCACCGATTTGCGTGTAATTTTCGATGAAACGCCAACGAACTTCAATTCCAGTGCGCTTGGCCTCCGTTGGTTCGTTTGGCAGCTTATTTCTTCGAAACTCGTCCGAATATATGCGATATTTGCGTTTTCTTCTCAAACCGCCGCGTGCAAAGATCCACGATCCACAGGTCGCTCGTCGACTTTGTTCAATTATCCGGCTCGAAGGACCAAAATGTAGCGGCAGCGGTGAGGGGTTGATGAACCCAAGATGATGGATGAAAGGTGATGATGAGTTTCGAAGATATTGTTGGTTGAGAAATAAAAGATGCGTTAAGTTCACAATCAAAATTGCATGTAATGTCGGTTAAGTAAAATGTACATAGCTCAAGGAGAGGGGGTGCGGGTACAATTATTTAAACTTAACCAATCGCGACCGATAGAAAAAGATATGGCGTTACGTTTAGTTTAATTTCTTGTCGCGAGATGTCGAAAGCGTATTGAATATATGTTGATGGAGTGAGAAGTATGAACACAGTTTAAGCATGCAATAGTACTTATGTAAAGAGGTTATGCTATAAGTAGGTAGATATCCGACGGGCCTCGTGGCGTAGTCGATAGTGTAACCGACTTCCGTGCACGAGGTCGTGGGTTCGATTCCCACTCAGTACAATTATTTGTGTGATGAACACAGATATTTGTACTGCGTCTGGGTGTTTTCTATTATATGTACCTATGTATTTACAAAAACAAAAGTCATATATGTATTATATCCGTAATCTGGTACCCATAGCACAAGCATTAAGCTTAGTTTGGGTGTGAAAATGTCCGTGAATATTTATTTATTATTGATTATAATTGCGAGCATGACTATCTAACGAAAAGTCCATGTGAGGACGAACTAAGAATATGTACCTACTTAGTGTCACTTTCTCATTCCATTCCACGGGTGTAGTAGCGTAATATATACCTACAATAAAGTATATACTTTTAATACAAGAGAAGTAAACCTTGAACATTGCAAAGCAGACTCTTTCCCATACAGCGGTAATCCTTACTAATATTATAAATGCGAAAGTGCAGTTGTTTCTTACTTTTTCACGACATAACTACTCGACCGACCATCGTGAAATTTAGCATATATATAGTTCAGAACTCAAAAAAGGACAACTAATTGGTTTTTTTTTTATTGCATGTAGTGGCAGACGAGCCACGGCCCATCTGATGGTAAATGGTAACCGTTGCTCATGGACTTAACTAAACCAAGAGTATTGTCAAACCGCTGCTCACCAATTCATTTCACAGATATGAAATGAAAGAATAAACTGCTATCTCCTGCTACAACCAAAACGCAACGATGTGCTTCATGGCCGGTCACACGGGAGATGGTGGTCTCAAACTGCTCGGGCCCGATACCAAGTGAGTACCTACTCCCACTTGGTACCCAGCCCTACCACCAGTCATGGTGGGAAAGAATAGGGTGGTGACAATTGTATTCTTAGTCCGTCACCACACGGACAAAATTTTATCTGGGAAAACTAGATAAGTAGCTTCTTTGGGAAAGGAATGTTTGCATAAATATTATTAGTGTGCCGTAGAGTAACGTAGGTGCCTACATATTTAAATTCTGAAATCCACACGGACAAAGTCGGGGGCACAATCTAGTAATGAATAAAAATATCTTAAAAACTCCACAAAAAATGTACAATGAAATCAAAATACATTCTTCGACAGCAATATAATACCACGTACGTTTACCAGCCATCAATTAAACAAACATAAAACAATAATTACTTCCACTCCGTAGGACACCCTCAACAAATTACAAAATGGCTAACAAATCTAAACACCCAAAAAGTTTGTATACAGCAAATTAATTGTATTCAGATACTGTCGCGTTGATAGCTCGTTAGTCGTCAACGTCATCTATCCAAAGTGATTTATATCTTGGCTCGCCTTTGTACGTTTACCCTTTGACAATGCCGGAGCGACAACTCTCACGGCCCATTTGTACAGTTTCGTGGTAGGACACTTATATACCACGCAAATTGTTTGCGCAAACTATTAATTAGCAGACTATTGCCGTACAAGTACACGAGCGTACGTAGGTACATTAATATTTTAGGCATATATTTTACCAAAAGCGTACCGCAGTTTTACGCGCCTTTTAATTTAGTTAAAAGAAATCCTATTATTTATGAACAATTTGTTAATATGGCTAGATTATTTTTGCAGGGCCCTAGGTATTGTCATTATTCTAACTATACTTCGTCAAAAACTGTCTTATGAAACGCAAAAATAATTGTTTATAATAATAATTGTTTGTCAAATTAACGCGTTAAAATTTACAAACCCTTCAACTTTATAATATATTATTCACTGTGCCGTGTGGGGCCGGCTTTAGAATTGTCCCACCCCTCGCCACCCATGGGAGTCGTAAGAGCCAACTGAGGGAATACCGGGGGAGTGGGCAGCAGCACTCCTTCGAGTATTAACAACATCCACTGTGATCGCCAACCCGCCCGCCAAGCGTGGCGATTACGGCACTATCCCCCATTCTTGGGGAGGCCTATGTCCAGCAGTGGACGTTAAAAGGCTGATGGATGGATGGATGGATTCACTGTGATTGACAAATACTTATGAGTAGGTATCAAATATTGAACTTAATTAATCGTAATCTATTGAGTTACAATTTACGCCATACAGCATTCAAAATGACTGTTACAATATTGACGATATTAGTTTTAATAAGCATCACTTGTTTTTATTACTACACGAGATAAGCCTGTCACACGTACCTACTATTTTTCTTAAATAATATTTGTAGTTTTAAAGAAATGCTTGCCTAGTTAGGTACCAATGCAAAACGTTTGCCCTATATAATCACTAATCCAAACTTTTAATTTATAGGGTGAGAAAGAGAGTATAATAAACATTTTTCAATAGACGGGCTACGCCTATAAAAACAAATGAATTTTATTTACAATAGGATCTCTGGAATTTAATATCTATAAAATAGATTGTTGCTTAGAAAAAATTGAGCAGGTATAGTGTGACAGAATTAATAAGTATTGAGTGAGCAAGTAAATAAACATTTCCAAATTGTGTAATGGATTTTGAAAACGTTTTCACTTGTTTCTTGATATTTTTTCAAGGAAAGTAATTTCATAAGCCCAAGCCAAGTCGTCCGAAAGTTTTCATCACTAAATTGAACTTGTTCGAAGCAGGTAAGTATGGAGAGCTATTTATGTTATATTTTTGGAAGGTTCATAGCAGTTTCGAAACGCTATACCTCGTGCGATCTTGAACAATATTAATTTTAATCACACAGGAATATAATCGTAAGATTTAAGAGCTAGAATAAAATAATTTTCTATCCGCCGCAACTACGTATTCATTCATAGGCATGTAATCTGACAGTGGCACGTCGTGACAGATGACGCACGTGATGTAACGCGCAAAGCGAATCTATACGACGGACGTGACAAGACGTCGGCGTCACAGAGGATTCGATACGATGTGTTCGTAATCGAATTTCGGATGAGTGAAATCTCCTATTAAATTATAGCTCTGATCTTCTCAGTCTTGTTATAATACTACCTACTGTTAATTAATAATAAGTAGGTATATATATCTATTATGAGTAACTTTAATAAAGATTTTAACACAATCCATTAAAATTTGCCAAATACTTAGTAGTCAAACAATAGGTACGTTTTCTTCATCATTTTTAAATAGTTTTTGTTTGTTTGCTTTTAGTTTTATTTAAGAATAGTCTTTAGGCTATATATGCGGTTCCCGATATACAGCGGGATAAAACGTAGGTATAGACACTAGTTTTTAAACTTAATCAAGGGCTATCAAATAAAACAATTTCATCGAAACTAGTTCAGTAGTTTTTGTGTGGTGTGCGGACAAACAGATATACTAAAACAAATGTATTGAGTTCAGAAACGCCTAAATAGCTTAACACAGTATTTTTTCTGAAAATAAATAAAGTAGCATAATACAGTATTGAGTATCTCAAGGACTTTATTAACACTGTACTAAGCAGAGCCTTGCTTGTTCAGGGAAGTACCACCTTCGCACAAAAGATCAACGTCAAACAACAGTAAGTACTCCTGCCGTTGTGATTCGTATAGTGAGTGAGAGTGCCGGAGGCCAAAACCCCCTCCCTATCCTCTCCTTATTATCCTCCCTATCCTCTCCTTATTATCCTCCCTATCGTTTCCTTATTATCCTCCCTATCCTCTCCTTATTATCCTCCCTATCCTTTCCTTATTAACCTTACTCTCCACCTCCTATCCCTTTCCTTGGAGATGGCGACGCGCTAATGATGCCTCTGGTGTTGCTAACGTCTATAAGCTACCGTAACTGCTTATCATCAGGCGGGCTGTATGATCTTCTCGTCTAATATTCCGCAGTGTCTGAAAACAAGGGTCTACAACCAGTGTGTGTTACCAGTGAACAGAGACGTGGTGTTTGAAAATTGGCCTTGTGTCAAGGCTTAAAGTCGCTAAGCGTGCCATGGAGCGGACTATGCTCGATATTTCCCTACGTGATCGAATTCATAATACGGAGATCCGTAGGAGAACAGGAGTAACCTACAAAGCCCGCTGGGTTAGCATGCTGAAGTGGCAATGGGCAGGCCACACCGCTCGACGAACCGACAACTTTTGGGGAACAAAAGGTTCTCGAGTGGCGACCGCGTAATTGATGGCGCAACGTAGGACGGCCCCCCATCAGATGAACCGACGATCTGTTCAAAGCCGCGGGGAGCCGTTGGATTAGTCTTGTGCCTGCTCGGTCATTTAAAAGAGCGCTCTGTAGTATTTCATTTCGGACAGTGAACTAATTCATTCTATTAGTTCTATTCGGTCATCGGATTCGGTCGGTCAGGCAATAGGTCATCATTCATGATCGTGCTAATAACCACAGTGTATCAGTCAGAGTATATTGGAGTATATTAAAAGGTCAATATGGTCTAATGAATCTAAACCTTAAACACTGTGATAAAACATAACTTTATTATCTAAAGTCTATGGACTATCATACTTTACTTTTTGCTAAGGTGGGAAAAAAAATATCTAGCGGCAGACCCCGTCGTTCGGGGCAACGAACAGGGTAGTGTGGGTGTGGGGCTCTCACCCACTAAATAATCCCACCGTGTATCGTCTCGGCGGACCACTGGAACTGTGTGACAATATGGTTTTTAGCTTAGCTTGACGCTTCCCATAACCAAACCACCAGCATGCAAAAATAAAAACCGTCCAAAACCACAATGTTTACCTATAAAAAAAGAATAAGAAGTACAAACACTAAACAATGAATTAATAAATTATTATAACTTAATAACCTCAACTTTCTCGAAACGAACTATCAAAAGCAAGAAAATACCTAACTCTTCGTCTTCTCCGATAATGTACTTATTTACTCATATTACTCTGTCACCGGTTCTGTCTCTCGCGTTCGATTCGTTAGGAACATAGATATATATTTATGGTTAGGAATGATGAAACGATAGAGCTAATAGACCGATTAATAGTTAGCGTTCGGAAACGTTTCTTCTAGTACAGTGCAAAGATACGTTTCTTAATCGGTCATCGTTCGCGAACTACGCAAGACTACGTTGGATGCTGTTGGCGCAGGACCGTTCTTTGTGGTGTGGCGTTCTCTTTGGGAGGCTATGTCCAGCAGTGGACGTAGAAAGGGTGATGGATGGATGGATGTATGCTTATTTGCCACCGACGTAGTATAAAAAAACTAGGGGTAACCACAAGTGTACAAGTTTAAAAATACACGTCAAAGCCTTTGCGAAATGTACAAGAGTTTGGCAGAATTTCGGGGAGACATGCGCGTGTGTATGTTCAAAATTCAAGTCTCACCCTATACGCAGTCACTAGATTATTCTGACAACAATTTCTAAAATATGCTTAAAAATGTAAATGTATGCTGTTTTATACCATCGTGTATACACAATCAGCATGTCCTTGCTAAATCACAAGCGTGCCCAGAGTCCATTTGGCGACCTAACCGTAAGTAATGCACCATATCTGTCCCACTTATTAAACTTTACGCTTGGGAGACGTGGTCACGTGTCGAACAAAGTAACTATGTTGTGACTTTAACGTGACTGTAGATTTTCATTGCGTGACTGTGGTAGGGTCAAACGTAGAAAAGCAATCAAATCCAATTTAGGTAAGTCGGGATAACTTCTAAAAATACTATTTTGTGGAAAAAGAATGTCTGTAAGCAGGGTTTAAACCTGTGCTTTTCCATTAAAACAAAGTGAAAAATGTGAAATCGAAAATAACAGTCAGGAGCAGGATTTGAACCTGCATCTTCTGGATACCGTCCAGATGCTTTACCAATTCAGCCATCCTGACAATTGCTCCTGACTGCTAATTTCGATAACACATCATACCTAACGTCTTTGGGTGACGCCTGCGCCATCTGTCGGAAGTATTTTCATACATTATACCGACCAGGTAAACTTAATTTTACAATTAAGATTTTACCTAATAATGACGCAAACCCTTTAAATATTTAGATATTTTTATATATATTTTTAGCATTTGACATGCTTAGCACTATACATTAAACACAAAGTGAAAAATGTGAAATCGAAAATAACAGTCAGGAGCAGGATTTGAACCTGCATCTTCTGTGCTTTTCCGATCCGGGGTAAAAGAGCCGCTAATAAAGTCACATTTTGCTGTTTTGGAAACTGTTTTTTTGTTTGTTTTGAACCCACGCAGTATTACGATAGGTAGTGAGACCTATCGTGATACTGCGTGTCCTTAATCTATTACTACAGTTATCAAAGTGACAACCATTAGAATAACTATGACCTAATTAATAACTTGAGGTGTGTGCTCTCAAAGAATAGAGCACTTAATAATGTTTTTTTTTTGTATTAACTAGAATAGACAGCCACGCAGATGCTCTTAACCGCAAACTAGCCACTCCAGGTTCTTTCAGAATTCATATTTAATGTCTTAAAAAGCTCTTAGATGAATAATTAGTAGATTTATAGCTGAACCGCACAAATGGCCTGTCCGAACGTTGGCTTATGCTGTTTACAGCGACCCAGATTATTTTTCAATTTTATAATTTTTGATAAGTGCCTGTACCACCAGGTTTGGGGTAAAATTTTGAGCCTCGTATCTTCTGATAAGCAAAATAATAGAAGAATAAAAAAAAAGGTTTCTGTTAAATTTCATAGTAAAACCCTTGTGCACGATTGCAGCACCATTTTTTAACCCTTTTTGTATCCGACTATTGGGCACGGGTCTCCTTTAGTGGTGAGAGGTATGAGGCCGTAGTCCCCCACGCTGGCCCAGTGCACGTTGGCAGACTCCACAGGCCGTTGAGAAAATCTCTCAGGCATGCAGGTTTCCTCACGATATTTTCCTTCACCAAGCAATAATAAATTGTAAACAAATACACACATAATTTTCCTTGGTTTTACCGCTAGACTATCACTGCGTTAGCGCCATCTACAGATAATTAAAAATCTAAACCATGCAGAAACAAACTCAAGCAAATACAAAGAATTTAATCAAAATTGGTTCAGCCGTATTCGACCTTTTGAGAGCGCTAGTATCTAGTCCCATTGTTTTTTTATATCTCTAAGATGTAGGTACTAGCATCCACCCTTACAGGCAGAGAAACTGCATATGGCGGGTTTATTTAGTGGGCGAGTCCCACACTAGCCTGTTGCCCCGAAAAATAGGGTGTGCGGTTAGATAGATTTATTCCTGCCTTAACGAAAATGAGGTATAGTATCCAAAGAATTACAAATAACTAAATGACTTCGTATCATCTACAATCTCTACTATTTATTTTATCAGCGATTATCAAACCTAATCAATCGTGAAAGGTTTGAATTTAGATAAGGTTAATAAAACTTTCATGTAATTCAAATTAATTAAAAAGAATGACCGTAGCTGTCATTTTGTCACCCGTTTCCAATTTTGCTTTTTTTATTTTTAACTAACTTATCATCACGCCATTTCCCTTGCGGGGTAGGCAGAGAGGTGTATGCAAGAATAGTGCCAAGAGTCTCTATTCTTGCATACATCTCTCGCTTCCTCAACATTCATAACTCTCTTCATACACGCACCCCGTTTCGGAGACTCCTGACTCCACCTTCCGTACATGACCGATTTTGTTTAGTTTTTTTTTTTATTTTTCAACTATTTTTATGGATTTTCTTTATTTTTTTTTTCTTTTAAACCACCCCTGTATACAAAGCAAAAACAAAAAAAAGGCATTTTTGAATTTTTGTGAGACTAACGAACAGCAATTGATTTTTATATATATAGATAAATATATTAGAAATAATAAAGTCCCGTACGATGGCCACAAACAAAAAGGTTACTTTATAAATAAAATAACATTTGTTGGAATAGGCTTATATTTTCATACAAAATATTAGTTTGCATTACATTTTAATATTACATAAATATGTACTTACTTAATTTCTAAAAAAACATGGACATTTTACACCCAGTGTCAAAAAACTACACTTAATTTATATAATATCAATTTAATCATAAATAATACTATATTAGATTGTACCGTATCCAAAATGCGAATATTGTAATTTTATAGAAACAAAAATTCGAGTATTAGTAAAGTTAAACTGAACCTATATAATTATGCCAGTTTTAATACAGTCCAACGTAACTATTATAACGATTATTTAAGAATGCCGTCCAGTCGCATAGATAAATAATAGAATACTGTTTTAGCCTATTTTACGAAAGTAATCAAGCAAGCTAAGTTTTACTATGCGTTCACGGAGATTTTTTTTTTAGGACGATATTGTTTTGCGAATTGAAAATAATAGTACATTGTTAACCGAGGGTAGAAAGTGATAGATTACCTCGAGAGAGCTGTTTTATGCCAGAACCGTAGACGATGAATTTCAAACATAGAAAAACAAAAGAAGCCGCCTCACTTGTGGTTTTCCCTTTTTTTTTAATAATGCACATAAATGCTAGTGGTCATTATTGTTCTGCTAATGTAAACATATAAACTTTTTTCTTTCTAATATAGCATATTTAAATTAGGCAGTAAGCGACCGTGCTATTTACTTTATCAAAAAAAAGTAAAACCTCGTTAATAATGGATTTCCATAGATTTTCTTCCCATGCAGCGCGTTAGTAATGGATTTTCATACTGTTTTTCCTCCCGCACTCATATGACGTACTTTCTGCATCATATTCAAATAAAAAAGAAGGTATATTATATAATTTCTTAAGATGATTAGCCATCACCTATTATGCTTATATTAAAGTGGTAACACATTATATATTGGGCACATACTTTCATTACACAATAACTTACGAATTAATTATTAAACAATTAGCAGATCATTCGTGAGTTTGTTTAGTCGTCTTCAAATTTTAATTGGTTATTAATTTTTTTCTCAACTTTTAGTTCCACGCTAACTTTTTGTAATTAGAGGAAAATTTATAACCTAACGAATGATACTTAGCAACACTGAAGCACAACCTTACTATGAACTACCCCTACAACCACGATTGAGATTTATAATGAGCTACCTTGCCGAAACCCACTGAGATGTTTCACAACTGGACGACGTAGAACTTCGTACTAAATTCACATATGAGAAAGTTAAGGAAAAAATTGTTTTACTATTTTTGCATGAAATGAACACTGCAGAGATCGAACCCACAACGTGTGGTAGTGGCAAGATTAAAATTTTGCTAGTATACAAGGTACTACATAAATTTGTATTTTTTTTATTATTTGTGAGTCTGATATTCAGTGACCGTAAAAATATTATAATAAAATTTTGCAGACACATTCATAATGCTTCTGAAATGAGATTACCTAAATACACACTAAGAAATATAATTTCATTTTATACAGTATAAAAAATCCGATTTACATATAAAATTTGTGCAAAATCATAAAAAAAAGTATTTAATTCACAATACAAAAGTCGTAAAAGCTAATCATTTTAGAACATTAATTATTATCAATACTTTATAATACCAAACTACTTTATAGTAATGAGTAAGTATAATTTTGTATAAGAGTAATATAATTTCATATAATTATACTTTTGTCATCTAATGAGTATTACCTATAACTAATTTTAATTAATAATATAATATATTGTAAAACATATTACAATTCAAGGTAGAGACATGAAACAAGCATGTAGTAGTATTATAAATATTTACTACAAAAATCATAATAATTTATAATGAAAACAAAACTTGTAATATGTAGTAAGAAAATATAAAATAATGTACTATTCATAGAAAACTATTTTGTATTGTACATTTACAAATGTAATAAGACTTGTACAGCTTGTTTCAGTACCCTTACGTAAATATATTGTCAGCCATTATTCTCCTGCAGCTAACGCACTACCCTAACAGCGCCTATTGTCTTAGATAGGAGCACACTTTGACCTATATTCAGGGTCGGACTCGATTAGTGGCATTATTCTTAGCCGAGACTAAACCTGTAATAGCATTTATCGAGGGGCCCTTCTGCGAGACAGCGGTGAAGCTCAAATGCGGACCAAGCATAATTTTACTATACACCCCGTCACACAGCTCGGGCTAATTGATAAAACATTAAAAGAGCTTGCTTAACTTTTGTTAATTAGGCACACTAATGGCTTGTATTGTACTCTCGTATACTTACAACATTATTTTTCCCTTGCATTTCTCTTTAATTAGTAATTAATAAATTTATAAGCCTTTGTAAGCCTTGGGGTAACGTAACCTAACGCTAAGCTGGCAAACGGCACCTCAATTGTATGACAAGTCCGACCCCGCCTACACTATAAAAAAAAATATATATATATCGAAATAGGGTCGTCACCAACACCAGCACCTTTGTTCTTTTTATTTCATCGTGTACCGACCCCAACAACAGCAGGGAATAACATTTAAAATAGTTGATTTTATAAACAAATACTGATAACACATTTAATATTTGTATATCAATATTAAATTCATCTCACAGCTCCCATTAAGGCTAATTGGCCGATTTGAACACATCACTTAGGGTTATGTCAGCTTTAATATGATTATCCCGCCTTAGATAGTCTGGTTATAAGCAAAACAATTTACCAATATAATACTATACATGATGATTAAAGCTATGGTTACAAATTATTTGATAACATTTCGAGCATTGTGAATAATATACTAAAAAAAAAACCTTTCGATACACTATGCATAATTTCATGTTGGTACTTACCTACGGAATCAGTGTAGTAAAAAAAGGTACTCTCAGTTTTAACCGCGAACATTAACTTTCACATAGTTTTTGTAAGACAGAGGAATAATTCCTATAATGCAACAATTAACGTACACAAAAGTCATTCGGACTCGAAACAACTATTGGTGTAACACTAAAATATGTTCTGTATCGGTATATAACCCATAATACTCAACATGTAAGCTCGATATCTAAACCACTACACTATTTGCGTAATCGAAATCTCATCAAATAGCGGTAGACACCTTTTAATCAGTTTTCTAATCGGAAAAAATCTTTACAAATTACGAATATACCTCGAGTTGACTAATTAGCACAGATTAATTTTGTATTTTAAAAAATATGTATTTTAAAGTCCCTCCAGATATATAAAATTTACTGGTTGTTTTGCAGAATAATGATATAAAGCTAACAACACCCTATGAAAATATTTACTTACATTGGACATCTTTTTAAAATTACAACATTTACAACATTTAGAGATTCAAGTATTATTTAAATACGGTGGGAAATATTGGAAGGCAAGTGACTGCCTGAGAGATTTTAGAGAACATTCTGGAAGCCAAAGGGATAGTAAGATGAGCACTTGTGGTGTACAACCGTTACATAAATTTTCACGACACAAACTTTGTACAAACCAATACAATTATTAACAATTTTGAAATAAACATACTAAGTAATATTAATTATCAAAATTTTTATTATCAGTACAACTACACACTTCATATAAAATGTCTTATCTATATAAATTAAAATTAATCGCTAAATGCGTTGGTAAGCTCAAAACTCGAGAAAGGTTCTACTAATTCGGCTGATTATGCTTTTCAAATATTCGCAGAGCTCCAAGGAAGGTGTTCTTATGATGAGAAAAATCAGACAAATTGCCCAGATGTATGTGAAAACAATATTTTTCCCACTTAAACTGTTCTTAGCGGACAATTCAAACATTTCAATCAAATATTGACGTCAAAAACATCAACCAATAATAGTGTGTTCGAGGATCTAATGTCTCTAATGTACGAGTACACTGATAGAAGATTTTTTTAGAGCCAAATAAGGTTAAGTTACTAGTTTTATGCTAAAAATATGGATATAGATAGCATTTTTTGCCTAGAGAACTTAATGTGCCGTAAAGTGACGTATTTATATTCTGAAATCCACGCGGACGAAGTCGCGGGCAGAATATAAATAGAATTTTAATTGGGCTATTTGAACGAGTAAGTTACGTAGTGATAGAGAACCACTTCAGACAAACGTGTAAAAAATATTTAAAGAAGATTGTAGTTGTACTCTCAAATAGAATAAATATATAATCAAATGTAGATAAACTACAAAAATTGTTGTTGTCAATATAGAATAATGTACATTATAGTCACCAAATACTAATATAGGTCACAGGGAGGCCAGGCTGGTGTACGTGTGCAAGTAGTGCGAGCGAGTGCGCGCGTGACGTGAGCACGTCACACGGCCGCAGGAGACGCTGATTGTCAGTGCCACTTCGCCTTCTGCGCGAATATGTCGGCGCGCAAGTTTTGCGCGAAGCATATACCCAGGATCTGATAACAAAATTTGATTGTCATTTTTTATTCAAACCTTTACTGTTCCACTATTGGGCACACTCTCGTAGTGAGAGCGATTTAGGTCTTGGTTACCACAATGGCCCAGTGCGAGCTGGCAGACTTCACAAGCCGTCAAGAAAATCAAAATCTGAATGCAGGTGCATGCCTGAGAGATTTTGCTGATATTTTCCTTCAGCAGTGAGAATATTATATTAACCAATACACTAATATTCTTGAAAAACTCGAAAAGTCCAGAGGTTTGTGACGTAACCTAGGACTGAGGATCGAACTCGGTACCATTGTCTGTCTCTGATAAAACCAAGGGCGGTATCCTAGCTTTTATCATCAGGGTATGTAACGTTCCATCTTAATGGCTTGGGAAACGCCTGCGCCGTCTGTCGAATATATTTGCATACACTGTTCCGACCATGTAAGCTTAATTTTTATAGCTAAGATTCACATCAAATTATGACGCAAATATTTTGATATATTTATATATATTTTAAAGTACCCAAGCCATTACCCAAGCCATAGAAGGAATGTTTTATTGATATTAGTAGTCCCAAAGCGAATGTCATGATAGCTGAATTAGCAAAGCATCTGTAACGGTTTTACAAGAAATGCAGGTTCAAATTCTTCTCATAACTATTATTTTCAATTTCACATTTTCGCACTTTGTGTTCTAACAACAATTTCCTATAGATATTGATATTATTCGAAAAAAAAATTAATCTAAAGCGATACTTCAGTGAACTTGACGTATATTCGAAGCCCAAAGCCAGATGCAATGACCTATACAAAGAGATGACTTTCACTTCAACTCAAAAATTTATTGTTGTTGACAGTGACTACTATCCAGCGATCTTATGAACTTTATATGTCTTCAGAGAAGTGCGGTTTTGGATATAATCTGTGGAATGGCCAAAAAGAGAAGCAGTTCTCTTTTGCAGATATTCTATTGTGGATAATCAGATCGGATGACATTGACGCTATCATTTGGACAGATCTTGTGTATCTAAGACAGATAGAGGCTAAGGCCAGAAATACGGTGTCGCATAATTTGCTCAAAACATTCTCAGGATAACTTTTTCATGGCATGCAATTTAAAAAAAATATAGCGTATATTAACTCCAAAGTTAAGCTCTATCTACCCGTAAAAACTACTAAAATCCGTCCAGTAATCTCAGAGATGTGCTGTGGCAAACAGAGACCAGACTTTGTGTTAGTGTTCCCTCTTAATTTTGGACACATATCTTCAATGTACCGACTCACTGGGGTTTACTGTTTGATAATTATATTTAAGATAATATTACTACAAATAATTATATAATATGTACACATGCCTTGCATATTGTGTGCATAAAAATAAAATTTAAACTACATATATACATAGTTAAAAAATCTTATAACTAAAGATTTTTGTGTACCACCCAACTGAATAGCAACCAAACAGATGTTTTTCTAAACACAGAACTACTTATATATACATACATCTACAATAATTATAGAATCCCTTTTCAAAAAGGCTTATTTCGTCATGAATATTTAGTGGAACTGAACGAATAAAACATTAAAAAATTTCTTTGACGCTGGACATAACACTGTTAGTACATTTCGAAAAAAAGGAAATCAGTTCTTACCATAATATCATTGAAAATCATTGAGAATACCGAGTTGCCACTAAATTCCACTAAAGAAAAAATAATATTCCATCATTAGAAATAAGCCCTTTTGACACTCCTTGTTCATGAACAATAATGCATCTACAATATAACTTACTTGTGCAAAAGCGGTACAAACGGCGGACGTGGCAACAACTAAGAGGTTGTGATCAAACCAGTCTTCCGCGGCCTCTAAACACCCCTTGTCATATATTATCTTTGATTTATCAAAATTCTAGAACAAAAGGAAACGAAAAACATCAACAACGCAACTACACTCTAAGTCACTAAAAGTGGGACGGCCGTGGCTAAAACAAAACTGTGCTATACCACATATCGTACATAATGTTCCCTTGGGAAAATGTATACAAGCAACACGTGATGGTTTCTTTGCTCGACTTGACCCCAGATGCTGTAATTTACAGCACTTCATTGTTAATATAATATATGCTATATAGCATACAAGGCGCTAACTATGCTAGGTGTTACATTTTAATTGACTTAACGGCTCAATACAATTTTTTTGTTATTATGTATGTTTATATACTTTTTAGATGCTTTCTTAGACCTTGATCACAATTGAAGTCCGATTTTTCAGTGAGATATATAACGCCACATTTGTGTAATAAGCATTAATCAACCATGCATAGGTACATTCAAATGTTATGCATTGTGTTCATAACTTTAAGATACTATGAGAGCTTCAAGCTAATATATAACAATGCGGCATATATTTTCTGTACTTAAGAAAATCGAATTAAAATATTCCACTGTTACGAGTATACAATTTCCCTCGGAACATCTCTAAACAAATAAACATATACAGCGGTGGGTGCTAGCGCTAGTGATGTCCGACCTTCACGGCGGGCGGCGCCAGGACGGCGGCCGCCACGGGCACCAGCCGCCGCTGCAGCCAGTCCTCGGCCGCGGGCAGGCAGCCGCGCTCGTGTATCACGCGCTCGCTCACGTGCTGGCCCAACGATATCAACCCGTTATTGGCCCATGGCGGGGTTACTAACTTGCTTAAACCTTTTTCTTCTTTTAGCTTGTATGAACTCCCATTAAGGCACAAACACAATGGCAATCAAAATGAGAGTAAAATTGACGTAATCTAACGTCAAACAGGTGTAGAATTTCTAGTTAAAACAACTGTTGCCCGTGACAAATTGCCATGTTGCATACATTTCATAGATTAAATCTGATGATGGCTGCATGAACTTTAGATATAAAGAACAAATTTCATTTTATACTTTTTGAAATAGACATAATATTTATTATTTCTATCATGTTTTAGGTATCTATACGGGTTCTTATCAAACCTTTGTTATTTGTAGAAGTAAAAAACCTACATCGATCTCCGGCTCCTAAATATTAGTTTCAACCAATAAACACACTTAAGTTATATATACGTAATGTCATAAAATAAATTTTAACAAAAGTTCTTCAGATATGGCAAATTAAATAATTATTTGAATGCTGCCGTATAAGTGCGTGCCGTGTAGGGCCGGCTTTAGAATTGTCCCACCCTTCTCCACCCATAGGAGTCGTAAGAGCCGACTGAGGGAATACCGGGGGAGTGGGCAGCAGCACTCTCTCGAATATTAACAACATCCACTGCGATCGCCAACCCGCCTGCCAAGCGTGGCGATTACGGCACTATTCCCCCGTATGAGCGCACAGGACTGCTCGTTGTGGCGTTCTCTTGGGGAGGCCTATGTCCAGCAGTGGACATCAAAAGGCTGATGGATGGATGGATTTGAATACTCTAAAATAGTACTTACGTAAGTAGGTTTCCTCACATCATAACCGCACTGTTTGTTGCGAATGATATCCTGCGGCTTGTTTCGGCAACAACTGAAAGGTACGCCGCACGCCTCCCGCGATCCTACCGCGCCGCTTGAACAGTTGAAGTACGCGTTGCGATCCCAATCTCGGGGACCTTCTACGCCGCAGCATTGTAACTGCACAACATGTATGACGTGTTATATATATTAAACACAAAGTGAAAAATGTGAAATCGAAAATAACAGTCAGGAGCAGGATTTGAACCTGCATCTTCTGGATACCGTCCAGATGCTTTTACCAATTCAGCCATCCTGACAATTGCTCCTGACTGCTAATTTCGATAACACATCATACTTAACGTCTTTGGGTGACGCCTGCGCCATCTGTCGGACGTATTTTCATACATTATACCGACCAGGTAAACTTAATTTTACAATTAAGATTTTACCTAATAATGACGCAAACCCTTTAAATATTTTAGATATTTTTATATATATTTTTTAGCATTTGACATGCTTAGCACTATACATTAAACACAAAGTGAAAAATGTGAAATCGAAAATAACAGTCAGGAGCAGGATTTGAACCTGCATCTTCTGGATACCGTCCAGATGCTTTTACCAATTCAGCCATCCTGACAATTGCTCCTGACTGCTAATTTCGATAACACATCATACTTAACGTCTTTGGGTGACGCCTGCGCCATCTGTCGGACGTATTTTCATACATTATACCGACCAGGTAAACTTAATTTTACAATTAAGATTTTACCTAATAATGACGCAAACCCTTTAAATATTTTAGATATTTTTATATATATTTTTTAGCATTTGACATGCTTAGCACTATACATTAAACACAAAGTGAAAAATGTGAAATCGAAAATAACAGTCAGGAGCAGGATTTGAACCTGCATCTTCTGGATACCGTCCAGATGCTTTTACCAATTCAGCCATCCTGACAATTGCTCCTGACTGCTAATTTCGATAACACATCATACTTAACGTCTTTGGGTGACGCCTGCGCCATCTGTCGGACGTATTTTCATACATTATACCGACCAGGTAAACTTAATTTTACAATTAAGATTTTACCTAATAATGACGCAAACCCTTTAAATATTTTAGATATTTTTATATATATTTTTTAGCATTTGACATGCTTAGCACTATACATTAAACACAAAGTGAAAAATGTGAAATCGAAAATAACAGTCAGGAGCAGGATTTGAACCTGCATCTTCTGGATACCGTCCAGATGCTTTTACCAATTCAGCCATCCTGACAATTGCTCCTGACTGCTAATTTCGATAACACATCATACTTAACGTCTTTGGGTGACGCCTGCGCCATCTGTCGGACGTATTTTCATACATTATACCGACCAGGTAAACTTAATTTTACAATTAAGATTTTACCTAATAATGACGCAAACCCTTTAAATATTTTAGATATTTTTATATATATTTTTTAGCATTTGACATGCTTAGCACTATACATTAAACACAAAGTGAAAAATGTGAAATCGAAAATAACAGTCAGGAGCAGGATTTGAACCTGCATCTTCTGGATACCGTCCAGATGCTTTTACCAATTCAGCCATCCTGACAATTGCTCCTGACTGCTAATTTCGATAACACATCATACTTAACGTCTTTGGGTGACGCCTGCGCCATCTGTCGGACGTATTTTCATACATTATACCGACCAGGTAAACTTAATTTCACATTTTTCACTTTGTGTTTAATGTATAGTGCTAAGCATGTCAAATGCTAAAAAATATATATAAAAATATCTAAAATATTTAAAGGGTTTGCGTCATTATTAGGTAAAATCTTAATTAAACACAAAGTGAAAAATGTGAAATCGAAAATAACAGTCAGGAGCAGGATTTGAACCTGCATCTCCTGGATGCAGGTTCAAATCCTGCTCCTGACTGTTATTTTCGATTTCACATTTTTCACTTTGTGTTTAATGTATAGTGCTAAGCATGTCAAATGCTAAAAATATATATAAATAAAATCTTAATTGTAAAATTAAGTTTACCTGGTCGGTATAATGTATGAAAATACGTCCGACAGATGGCGCAGGCGTCACCCAAAGACGTTAAGTATGATGTGTTATCGAAATTAGCAGTCAGGAGCAATTGTCAGGATGGCTGAATTGGTAAAAGCATCTGGACGGTATCCAGAAGATGCAGGTTCAAATCCTGCTCCTGACTGTTATTTTCGATTTCACATTTTTCACTTTGTGTTTAATGTATAGTGCTAAGCATGTCAAATGCTAAAAAATATATATAAAAATATCTAAAATATTTAAAGGGTTTGCGTCATTATTAGGTAAAATCTTAATTGTAAAATTAAGTTTACCTGGTCGGTATAATGTATGAAAATACGTCCGACAGATGGCGCAGGCGTCACCCAAAGACGTTAAGTATGATGTGTTATCGAAATTAGCAGTCAGGAGCAATTGTCAGGATGGCTGAATTGGTAAAAGCATCTGGACGGTATCCAGAAGATGCAGGTTCAAATCCTGCTCCTGACTGTTATTTTCGATTTCACATTTTTCACTTTGTGTTTAATGTATAGTGCTAAGCATGTCAAATGCTAAAAAATATATATAAAAATATCTAAAATATTTAAAGGGTTTGCGTCATTATTAGGTAAAATCTTAATTGTAAAATTAAGTTTACCTGGTCGGTATAATGTATGAAAATACGTCCGACAGATGGCGCAGGCGTCACCCAAAGACGTTAAGTATGATGTGTTATCGAAATTAGCAGTCAGGAGCAATTGTCAGGATGGCTGAATTGGTAAAAGCATCTGGACGGTATCCAGAAGATGCAGGTTCAAATCCTGCTCCTGACTGTTATTTTCGATTTCACATTTTTCACTTTGTGTTTAATGTATAGTGCTAAGCATGTCAAATGCTAAAAAATATATATAAAAATATCTAAAATATTTAAAGGGTTTGCGTCATTATTAGGTAAAATCTTAATTGTAAAATTAAGTTTACCTGGTCGGTATAATGTATGAAAATACGTCCGACAGATGGCGCAGGCGTCACCCAAAGACGTTAAGTATGATGTGTTATCGAAATTAGCAGTCAGGAGCAATTGTCAGGATGGCTGAATTGGTAAAAGCATCTGGACGGTATCCAGAAGATGCAGGTTCAAATCCTGCTCCTGACTGTTATTTTCGATTTCACATTTTTCACTTTGTGTTTAATGTATAGTGCTAAGCATGTCAAATGCTAAAAAATATATATAAAAATATCTAAAATATAGCACAGAGATTCAATATTTTGTTCATGTTACACACTAATTCGTCTCAGAATATAAACGTTAGCTTTGAACTAAACCCCTCTATCTCCTTTGCCATCCAGATATCTAATCGTGTCTTCACAACTACAGCAATTATACTAAGACAAATTCGCGTTTTTTAAATTAACTAGTTTTTATATTATGTAGTTTTGGTTTGGGCATTAAATAAGCTACAGTAGTCACAACGGATCTGTGTGTGTCTGAAGGTGGCCGCAAGACGATGCGCAGTAGCTATTTTTGTGTGGGCAGGCAGGCAAGGCAAGTGCGTTTTCTACAGTTTACATTAATCGAAAAATGTTCGATTATAATTTAACAATTGTAATCGATGAACATATTATTTATCGATCGTACTAAAAGATGTGTATTTGTGGACACTTCTATATCTAGACTAAAGCTTATTCACTTTAATAGCTAGTATACTTTTTATTGAATATAAAAATCATTAATGGAACCTAAACTATTAGATAAGAAAACATTATGATCACATTCGATTGTTTTGTTAATCAAGTAATAACATTTGAATTGGTCAACACTAATCGTTTGATTCCGTCACAATCCCCACTTCTTGCTCTGTACCTAACGTCAGAGACCCAAAGATCCGTTGTGACTACTATAATTGTTTCCATAAAACGCTATTATTGGTTTACGTGGTGCACGTCAGTAGAGTTTAAATTCAATCGGTATGATAGTTTTCCGACATCTTCAACAATTGTTTTATACTTCTGCCAAATCACAGAAAACCTTATATATAAATCTATAATTCATATATGTATACCTAAAGCTTCTTCATTACTCATTCCATCCAATTCAATCCAAAATCCGTTCTATAATTTTTAAGTTTATTACATTCAAATAGACAGACTGACGTGGCCAGAGACTTTATTGTAGAAAATATGTATAAATAAGCCTAGTATATAATAAATAACACAGAATAAATTTGAAAAGTATTATGCTAATACACAAACAAACACTAACCCAATCCTCTTGTATCCAGTCAATCAAATTCTGTTGGTCAGGGTCTTCTCTATAATGCGTAATGAATGTTTGGAAACCAATTGTTGCTTGTTGCTTTATCTAAAACATGTACAATAAATACATAGTATTGAAGTGAAACTTCTAATGCGACTTCCAACAAGGTTGCGTTAAACGTTTAACGCTACATGGACGGGATATGAAAGCACTGTTGCGTTAAACGTTCAACATTCCTGGGGAGGGGGAATAGAAAGAGACAAAGCAAGAGGGAAAGCGTGGCACTCGAACGCATGCGCGTAGTATACCTGCTACAGGCCAGCGCGAGCGTTAGCAACGAGTAGCGTCCAATTTCCACATTGCGAAGTTTCACTTCTTCCGCGCGGACGCGCACTATTTTTTTTTTTTTATCGAAGGAAATGGATTATTTAATTGTAGACTGACAGTTCCCTACTCAAGTGGGACTATATTTTACACATTGCAGTCCAGTTTCACCTTTTGCAAGATGCGTTTATTTTTTATTTTTTTAAGCTATACGAGTTGTAACATGGTGTTTAACAACCTAGAGAGATATAAATGTAAAGAGATTTCTTGTTTATCCAAACCCTTAAGCTTCATTAGATTCGTACAGATAAAGATAGATTAATTTATATAAAAGTAGGCTTCACAAACAGTATTCTCAACAGCTTATCTGCAAAACTAGATACTTCAAAACTGTATAATTTGGGCATTGTGACAGTTTGGTAATGGACTAAGAATACAAGTGTCACCACCCCACATTTTGGCGCGGCCAATCAAGTAATTATTACCCTCTGCATTACTGGCGGTAGGGCTGGGCACCAAATGGGCCCAAGCAGACTGGTATCCCGTGTAACCGGCCATGAAGCACGTCGCTGTCATATGGTTGTAGTGGGAGATAGCTATTTATTCATTAATTTCATATCCGCGAAACTAAATGGTGAGCATCCGGCTTGACAGTACTTTTAGTATAGTTGAGTCCATGAGCAACAGTTACTACTTACCATCAGGTGGGCCGTGGCTCATCTGCCACCAATAAGCAGTAAAAAATGGAGAATTTTAAACATAGCATAAGCAGTCGCTTACACTACCGCTGCACCACCGAGGCAGTTGATATAATATAATTAAAATAATTACCCAATCTTTGAAGACAAAAAACAGTATTCCTGTAGTCATCTCCGCCAGTAGCAATAGAGCGAGGAAAACTGCATACTGTTGTAAAAGTAAATTAATTAATAATACAGTTAACACTAAAATTATTCCACTAAAATAGGGTTCACTTCTAATCAGGTTTTTAATATTTTATAATAATTGTATGTGTACGTGACAGACTATTTCATGGCAATATAATAAGATCCAATGCCTTAGTAAGTGCCCGACTCAATCTGTAGCGACATACAAACTACTAGCAGAACTAAAGTGGCTAGATAAGTTACAAAATGTTCTGTTCCTAATTCTACTAAATTAAGAAATAGCGTTTGTTAGTTATATCGGCAGAATATTTTTAACTTATTAAGATACTCTCGGCCGTGTGGGGCCGGCTTTAGAATTGTCCCACCCTTCTCTACCCACGGGAGTCGTAAGAGCCGACTGAAGGAATACCGGGGGAGTGGGCAGCAGCACTCCCTCGAGTATTAACAACATCCACTGCGATCGCCAACCCGCCTGCCAATCGTGGCGATTACGACATTATCCCCCATGACGGGACCGCTCGTTGTGGCGTTCTCTTGGGGAGGTCTATGCCCAGCAGTGGACGTTGAAAGGCTGATGGATGGATATTAAGATACTAAATTCCGAGAACTAATACGAAAGTATTACTCAAGTTACCAAAATGGTGAGGTGACTATTACTTATCCTATGGATCCTCCTTTTGACAAAGCCTGCTTAGCAAATTGTGAACAAAAATCGACATTTACCGCTATTACTATAAATTCTATAAATACCAGCGTGAGTTAACTATAAACAAGTCCCGATCATATATGCGCAATGAGTGTAGCGGATATTCGGTGGCTTTGAACAATACTCTAAATTTAAAAACGTGTAATTATTTTGATCTGTATTTTAGCACTTGGCACGCTCAGCTACTTTACTTTAAAAGTTCGATTCCCGCTCGCACAAAAGTTCTCTTTTTCCTCATTCACAAATAATTTGTGCTTTAACGTGTAATTAAACATTTGAAGTGTGATTAGATCGACAAGATTATCTCATTATATAGTTTCCATGAATACAAGAGATATATTTTTATAACTGGTTTTTAGCTAAAATGTTAAAATGTTTTTTAATGTTACCTAATGTGAGATGCCTCTCACATGTGGATCTCACCGTGACACACGTATAGTATGCTCTTTATTTGAAACTCAGGAAGTCCTATACTGTTACATACTAGGTACTTATATCACTACGTGCATGTATGTACCTATATACTTTTTTTATTTCAAATGTGTTAGAATCGATACGTAGGTACTTATAATTATGATATACAATTATACACAAACGATAGACAAGGTTACGTAGACTACACTCGAACGAAATTACTTCGCTTTGTTGTGACCTAATAGCACGTAAACTATAAGGATTATGCCTGAAGTGAAGTTCTGTATATACATTGCAGATAATGACAACGGTCATTTATAAAAGCCTCTCTCCATAGAAAACTCCAAGGAAATTCTCAATATATCTCAGAACAGTGTGATATCGGCCTTTATTTAAATGTTACAAATTTAAAGAAAAAATCTTTATTTTATAGGCGTATTACATAGCACTAAAATCGTCAAAAGCTTACTAATACCCAACACAAGCGCTTGATGAAAGTGCACTGCACAAAGGTCGCTGTTGCAATCGTCACAAGAGCCAGATTCCATAGTCAGGCTTTTCAAGTGGAACCCGCCAAGAAAGTCATAGGCCAATTTTTAATACGCCAATTTGTTACGATTTTTTAAATAAATCAGCAAGAAATATTGAACAACGACGGTACTTTTACTGCAGGTTGGGTATCTAATCGGAGTACTGACTTGTTACCAGGCCCGAGCGGGTCGGGAACACACTTATGACCGACCCTGATGCCTCTCGGTGTAATATGGTTGTGGCGGGAGATAGCCGTCCATTTTTAGGGTTCCGTACCCGAAGGGTCAAAACGGGACCTATTACTAAGACTTCGCTGTCTGTCTGTCCGTCCGTCTGTCGCCAGGCTGTATCTCAAGAACGGCGATAGCTAGACAGTTGAAATTTTCACAAATGATGTATTTCTGTTGCCGCTATAACAACAAATACTAAAAATAAAATAAAAAAATATTTAAGGGGGGCTCATATACAACACACGTAATTTTATTGGCCTTTTTTCTCGCTTTTGATAACGGCAACAGGTAGACGCTTGAAATATTTACAGAATATTTAGTTACATATTAACATTAAAAATAAATAACTAAATGAAAATAAAATTAATATTTATTTTTTCCCATACAACAAACGTGATTTTTTTTACTCGTTTTTGCTCGATCTTGATAACGGCAACAGTTAAACGCTTGAAATATTCACAGAATATTTAGTTAAGTATATATTCACTTTAAAAATAAATAATTAAATTAAAATAAAACAAATACTTAAGGGGGCTCCCATACACGAACGTGTTTCTTTACTCGAGGCGCATCTAAGTCTAAGTTGAAAACCACGAAATGGGTCAAAATTTACTTGCAAAATTTGGTAACAGCCAACAACAGAGAGTTACAATAGTGTAATGTTGTTTACCTAGTCAATGGTACGGAACCCTTCGTGCGCGAGTCCGACTCGCACTTGGCCGGTTTTTTCACTTCACATGGTATAAGTGTAATGATGAACAGTGGCTTGAAAGTACTCTCAGTAGGTACAATCCATGAGCAGCTTGACCAGTTAAAACATATACTATGACAATACCAGGTCGGTTAAAAACAAAATCGTGATATTGTCTTGTCAAGTTAATATTTTAAATACAATCACAACAATAATATGTATGAAAATTTAGTCCATTGTTCTTATTATGAACTAATCAAGGCTAATAATGATACTTACACATGCAAGCAAACACGTGTTCTCACGCAATGCGCCCACGCAGCCCGTGAAGCCGATAATAAATGTTATAGTACCTGTAACGAAACCATTTAGGCAATAAATATTACAAGATTTACAGTCACTGAAAAAAGACTAATATCTTTTATAAATGCATGAAGGCTTCATTTGACTTACAACTGTTGTTTTAAAAGTGTGTTACAAACCATTTTAGTATTTAAAAAACTAAAAATGTATGATTACAACACTCCCACTGTCGAGCATGAGCCTCATCTCTTCACCACATTGGTCACAAGCAATCTAGAAAATCTCTTAGGCACCTTATGATAATTTGTAAGCAAAAAAACACAACTGAAAAGTCAGAGGTGTGTGCCGTTGGACGGCTGACGGAGTTCTGACAGGTGATGAAACTCGATAAAACTATCTTTACAGCCCTTATTGAGACTAAAGTAGAAAACTCAACACTATTATAATGGTAAATGGTTTTAAATTGTAATGTTGAAGATAGTATGTATTAATATGGACTGTCTATTGACTGTAGTCTAAATGACTCAAGACACTTTTTTTGTGAATTTTGTACTAAACCCAACATCCATTTTTATTAGGTTAACAAAAAAATGTAATAAGTGTAATTTTTATTCAAATAAACCCTTAATTTCAATATCTGTAAAAGACCTTCCATTGATTGATGATTTTCATTCACAGTTATATGGTATATATATGGTCACAGGGCTGATTATTAGTAATATGGTAGTAGTATTAATAGATCTGTCAATATAACTAGCCACAAAAGGCTCAAGAAACTTTGAGAATTAGTAGAGCTATAAACTTTTACTACACTGATTAATATTCCTAATTTATAATATACAGATTAATATTAGATAATTCATATGCTACGATTTAGACTTTTGTACTCACCCACACATATCAATATAAATGCAGGATCTAAGGCAATGTTGGTGAGCTGTGACAGATTGTTAAAAGTATCCTTCTCTGTCCATGCCCAGATACCCACAGCTAGCACTATTAGTCCAAGGAACTGTAATTGTAAAATATAAATTGAGAATTAATATTAGTCACAGGTAGAAATAATAACAAATAAACACTTATTACTTGAAATACTTTTTTATAATAGTTTCACTTTTTAAATATGCACATTTAACAAGCTGCTTAAACAGTGAAAGAACACAATATAATAGAGCTAACCTTAATTATTATCCAATAATTTGTGATTATCAATTTACTATGCACAAATAAAGTTCTATTTGATAGTATTTTCAGAATGTAAACTAAATATTTTTAGTAGTGATACAGAATTTTATTTAATTGTTTACACAAGTGATGAACTCTTGATTAATTTTGCATATTAATTTTGATTTGATAGTTTTCTAGACATTTCTGGCAAATTTATCCACATTTTTTTTGTTTTTAATTCTTTTATAAAAAGACATCACTAGTACTAATTGATGCAACCAAAGTACACATAGGCTAATAACAACCATATATTATGTGGATCACACAAAGAATTTATTGTTCTGCATGATAATTGAACATTCAGCATGGGAGTATCTGAACCACTGCAATTTGCAGTCAAATATTAAAGAAGGGACAGCACATTTTATTTATTAATAAAGGACATATAAATAATATTTACTTTTAATAGAATGTAAAACTATTGCAAACAAATAAATAGTCTTTACCTTTTTACTAGTCCTTGCCTCTTTTACTAAACTGAGAAAGAGAGAGCAGGCAAATTTCAAGGATACACTATACTTATTATTACAAGTTTGATCAACATTGATCACGATTTTGGCAGCATAAGTACTGTTATATTAAATTATACATTTTAAAACTACCATGACGAGTGTGTTTGACCCCAATTCAATAACAATATACCTAACATTATTTGCTCATTGATTGGAAATTAGAGAATTGATGCAAATAGGCAACGTATCAGGTAGTTACTTCTGATTCACAATAAAATTATTAGACACCAACATTTTAAAGTGTATTAAGTATAAATAAAGTAACCAGGCAAATTTCAATGTAAATACGTACCCAGAACAAAACATTTACACCAAAAATAACATATTTCAAGCAACAGCTGACTTCGCTCGTATCACGTCGATATTTCCTTATACTAGGCATTGTATATCATATAATCATGTTACCGTTAAATTATACAGAAATGCTACATTCGCAATGGTTAAAAAATAATTACAAAGACAGTAATACAATGAAAATATAATGAACAAGAATTCAGCCATGGGCCATACAAGCACAGACTATTTTATGATATATGATACGTAGTATCTCTAACTATTCTGTGATGATATGAGTACTCCTCAGACTAAGAACTACTAGACGGAGCCACGGCATGGCCGCACTTGAAACAGCAATATTTTTTTAAATGTTGCCAGGTTGACAAATATTTAACCATATTTGGGCAAATTAAACGATAGTTAGTATGAGGGCTGTAACTAGGTCGTAAAAAAGAAACTTCGTAACAAATATTTTATTGAAAATCGCAACGTTTATCAAAATGATTATTTAAAAGTAAATCTACCACCCCTTCATCTATTCATCCAACCATCAGTCTTTAAACGTCCACTGTTGGACATTGGCCTCCTCAAAGAGAATACCAGAACTAGCGGGCTTGCGCTGACTGCATCCAACGGCTCCCTGCCGCTTTGACCATATATTTGGTCCATCTGGTGGTTGCCATTTGCAATAATTTGGTTGGTCCATGTTACGCTGCGCTCTCCGATACGTGGTGGCCACTCGAGAACGTTTTTCCCCAACGGTTGTCAGTTCGTCGAGCGATATGGCCTGCCCATTGCCACTTCAGCATGCAAACTCGGCGGGCCATGTCGGATATTCACGTTCTACCTCCGTATCCGTAATAAGAATTTGATCACGTAGAGAAACACCACAAGACTTTGAGCCTTGATGCAAGATAAGTATTGCTTCTCCATATATTGCCATTCTGTTCGATATCTCATCTGGTAAATAATAATAAGTTATATTTAATAAAATAATAGTACACAAGAATACAATTAAATTATCTTTTCTTTCTTTTCTGGGTCAAACAAGTAAAGAATTATTATCCTTCCAGCGCTGATTTAATTAATTGAATAAGAACGTTTTTTTTATTGCATTTAGTGGCAGACGAGCCATGGCCCATCTGATGGTAAATGTCAACCGTCGCTCATGGACTCAACTATACTGAGAGTATTGTCAAGCCTCTGCTCACCATTTCATTTCACCGATATATAATGAAAGAATAAACGGCTATCTCCTGCTACGACCAAAACACAACGATGTGCTTCATGGACGGTCCCACGGGAGAGAGAGTACTATAAGTGGTGAAGTTAGCTATAGGGCGAATACCACGACTTTATAAATTTGTGTTGCCACCTACCATTTGGGGTGTGAATATATTTTATTTAATTTTGTTTTACTCCTTGGTTTTATTTTGAAACCCTTAAATCCCAGACAGGTGTCACAAGAGAGAGCAAATTAGTTTCTCTGAATTCTAGATTATCCGGTCGCCGCCCAGGAGCATTACACCATTACGCCACCGCGGTGTCATGCGCCACCGTGGCATATTTACACGGCGTCTGTACTCCCATTTAAACCTCATTTACCAACTCAAATACTAAGAATGCAGTGTTTTGTTATTGTTACTTTGATCTAGTTGAATATGCGCTTCGAATAGTGCCTAACACATACATATTCGTATGTCTATTTATGTATTAATAAGGGCCAAAATTACTATTTCGAAAAAAAAAAAGAATTAAGGTTAGAAATATAATTTTATTTCAAAAATAGAGCGATTACATATAATTATTTTGTTTCAGTTCACTTGATGGATACAATTAACAATAATAAAAAAATAAAACCATGTACCATAGTATAAAAATATACATATACATCTTTCTTAGAAACCAATGATATTTGTTAGTCGCACAGTTTTCGCCGCTGATGTTTAACAATTTATTTCTGTACAATAACAAGATGCGAAATAAAAATATTTATTATACCTAAAAGCTTGTTTCATCCATAAAATTATGTAACAATTACAATTATAATTGAATAAACCACTACTGTAAAATATGAGTACAAACACATCAGAGTACCTCATCCATAGCAATTAACTTTAAGTTTCACAAGGTTTTTTGGTTAACAAACATAATTATTAAATTAGCCTCAAATAAACTACATAAAAATAGCTTTCAAATGGTACCAAATCCATGTTTTTCTGGTAAACAGGAACGAAGATATTAGCATTTCAATTAGATCACTCGTAAAAAGTCAAGAAATATAAGGGTCTATCCACATTAGCTTGTCTGGCCCAACAATGAACTAAATATTATTTAAATTCTGTTGAAAACACAATTTCTGTTTTGATTAATATGGAGCAGATTAGACAGCCAAGAAAACGCTACAAATCCCCAATAAACTATGGCCCAGATCTGGCTCCACCGCAGTGCTGCTTTCTCCGGCTGATGCCCAGTGCCTTCACCTGATGAAGTCCCAGGCGTGTCACTAAATACAGAAAATATAAATATGTATAAACATTATATTGTCTAATTTATTACTGTCCTAACATTGAGCACCGGTCTTCTGTCAGTAAGAGAGGGATGTGGGCCGATGACCATGCTGACCCAGTACTTAAATATATTGAGCAATTTATTACCATGCCATACATTGAGCTGTAGTCCACCATGCTAGCCCAGTGCTGGTTGGCAGACTTTAAATTCCTATCCATCCATCCATCCATCAGCCTATCAACGTCCACTGCTGGACATAGGCCTCCCCAAGAAATGGGGGATAGTGCCGTAATCGCCACGCTTGGCAGGCGGGTTGGCGATCGCAGTGGGTGTTGTTAATACTCGAGGGAGTGCTGCTGCCCACTCTCCCGGTATTCCCTCAGTAGACTCTTACGACTTTCGTGGGTAAAAAGGGGTGGGACAATTCTAAAGCCGGCCCCACACGGCAAACAACATTTCTATAGTTATATGATATACCAAATTTTCATTCCTTGATGGCTTCTCTTGTTAATAACCACTTAACAACCAAGAACGTTACACCATTACGCCACTGCAGCGTCTGGCGCTACCGCGGCATTTTTACGCAGCGTCCGCACTCCCATTTGAACCTCATTTACCAACTAAAATACTAATAACGCAGTGTTTTGTTATTGTTACTTTGATCTAGTTGAATATGCGCTTCGAATGGTGCCTAACACATACATACATATTCGTATACATACATATCTATTTATCTATTAATAAGGGCTGAAATTACAATTAAAAAAAGACTTAAGGTTAGAAATATCAATTAAATTCAATTCTTGATTTAATGGCGTTGTTAGACTTATAGACACAACTTTGCCAATGTCGAGTAGAGATTAGAAATATCTATTGCGTAGGTTCGTGCTAAAGTGCCAGACGCTGGTTTTCTGCCAGAACCTTAGCTTTGACACACGGATGCCAACCAAGTCATACATACAATAAAATTAACAAAAATAAAGTTGGTTAAAATAGTTACATATTTGTTATACAGTGGGGTTTCCCACTTGATATTATCTAAGAATAACATGAATGACCTTAACGAGAAAAAAAAAAATATACCTATATATATAAAAATAACTAGCAGTGCCCGCGGACTCCGTTCCGCGTTAGAAATATTTTTGCCCCGGCCCGTTTGTCCCGCGTAATACTACAGGTTAAAAGTTAGGGATAAATAAAAATTATCATGATGAAGATTTTTTTGTTATTTTGGGATTTTGTTTTTTTTATTGTTTTTTGTATTTTTTTCTTATTGGTTCTTGTATGTTTTGTTTTTTATTTTACTGTTTTTTGTTGTTATTTTTATTACTTGATGTTAATATACACTATTTACATTATTTACATCATGTTTACTTAATTTTAATTGTTCAAAACTTCTCGATATACTATATTAGTAGTAATGTTATCATTTGGTACTAAAATATATTGTCTTTCAGGAGTTCCAACCCGAGATAAGCCAACATATAACTTCCCATGGGAAAAACAGTGCTTTCTCAGGTCAATGCCCACCAGAGAAAATGTTTGACCCTGGGACTTATTAATAGTGAGGGCAAAAGAGACCTTGACGGGATACTGTAACCTTTTATACGGTATAGGTAAATCAGTCGGAATCATGGGTATCCGCGGTTCGCCAAATATTGTGATTTGGTCAAATTTGGTTTCGGCCGTTTGCTTCGACGTAACAGTGAGGAAACGTCTTGGCGAATAGCCTCCATGTCACCCGGTTTCATAACATTTTTGGCCAGCACGTCCTCAACAACACAGATAATGTCCTCATAGGAAATTCGGTTTGGCGCTACAGCAAAATTTAAACTTTTATTTAGTACCTGAAAGGTTCGTCTAACGATTGTTTTGACATATTTATGACAGCTAGATCTGCGCGAGAGTCTATGGTTGACGGGCGCGTTCCGTTTCCATAGTTGCCATGTTGCGTTCCAGTAAACTCATTTGCTCTTGAGTATAATGTTCCTTGCTCATTTGATTTTTGCTTTGTCAAATTTGATGAGGTGTTTATTTTTGCATTCGTTGTACTTAACTGTTTCGCGTTTGTTTAAGTTATCGATGCAATTTCTGAAATCAGCTGTCGTCAATACAATCTTAATTTTATTAGACATTGTCCCAATCTGTTGGTTAATACGTATTGTGTAGATCGAATCTAGTTTGATGAATAATCGTTACTAACAACTTTTTGCTGGCTTAGTTTAATATCTTAGCGCTTCCCCGTATGTTCTTCTTGGTAGTAATTTTGACACAGGTAGGAATGAGATTGTGGTCACGACGTCTCTTCAAGAAATTCAAGGATGTTAGATATCTTGCGCGCTTGGTCTTGAGATATTCATTGCATGAAAATTTAATCAATGCTAAGGAGAAGCGCAGCATTAAACATGTGCTAAAAAGAGTGCAGTACTTGCAAGAATACACTAAAGCTAAATGCAGTAATAGCCACCACTGCCGCATTTTGTTTTAGAATCAATAGACCAGTTGCTAAATCAAAACGCAGTTATCTATGTTATTGCATGTAAGTGTTAGTGAAGGCTCGCGAGATCCATGGCCGTACGTCCACATGCTAGGGCCAACTGCATTGAGAGGCCTCACATTACTCTGTTCATTGCCCTGAACGCTGGGATGTGTGGTTAGGTACATTTTTTCCCGCCTCAACAAAAAAAGGATTTCCCGAATAGTGGGTATTAAAATGAACATGGACAAAACGAAAGTCATGTACAATAACTATGTCATTACAACACCAGTCCTAGTCGAAAATAAAATTCTCGAAGTTGTCAACCATTATATCTATCTGGGGCAAACGATCCAGTTAGGTAGACGCAACTTTGAGAAAAAGGTCAATCAACGAATCTAGTTCGGCAGCGTTCGGGAAACTGAGGAAGATCTTCTTTTACAATATTCCAGTGTCTGAATACGTAGGTCTATATGATCAGTGTGTGTTACTGGCGATGGCTTATGGAACAGAGGCGTGATCTCTGAATATCGACTTTGTAACAAGCTATGGAGCGGGATATACTCGGAATCTCTCTACTTGTTAGAATCCGTAATATGAAAATCCATAGTCTGCTACAGGAGTACAGGAGTGACCGACATAGCCCACTGATTTGGAAGTGGACAAGGACAACAATCGACATGTGCTAGGCCATAATGCAGTCTGAATAGGGCTCTCCTGTTAAGACCACAGAGAGTCGTTGCGTCCAGGGTCATACGTGGATACCGCACGGTGTTGACGGAGGCGGCCTGCGTGTTGGCCAGCATCACCCAGTGGGACTTGGAGGCGGAGGTGCTCGCCGATGTGTATCGGCGTGTGCCGCAGGAGCGGAAGGGGGGCGGACGCCCCCTACCCAGGGAGGTGGCCAGGTGGCAGGGCGACACCCGCCAAGCTGCCATGGCCAGATGGAGGGCACGGTTGGAGGCGCCTCGGGCCGGTCTTTGGACCGTAGGGGCGCTCCAGCCAGTGCTGGAATAATGGGCGGTGCGACGGCACGGAGTCCTTACATTCCGACTGGTGCAGATGCTGTCGGGGCACGGTTGCTTCGGCAGATATCTGCACATAGTCGCAAGGAGGGAAGCGACTCCGGGCTGTCACCACTGCGGCTGTGACGAGGACACGGCGCGGCACACGCTCGAGTCGTGCACGGCTTGGGCCGAGCAGTGCCGTGAACAAATTGCAGAAATAGGGGGGGGACCTCTCGCTGCCGAGCGTCGTCAGAGCGATACTTGGCAGCGACAGGGATTTGGCCGCGGTCGCTGCCTTCTGCGAGGAGGTTATCTCGCGGATGGAAGCGGCGGAGAGAGCCAGGGAGGAGAATTCTTCCGCTGACCCAAACCACCGCCAGTGACCGGGGTGGCGCAGGCGCAGATACTTGCGCCTCATGCCACCATAGCTGAGGCTGCGGGTGGATGGACCGGGGAACGTCCGCCACCCGCAAGGCCTCCAGTGAAGGTGTGACGCTCCATGTGTTTTGTGTTTAACAAAATTTAAAAAAAAATGTATTAAATAAATTGTTAATTATACTACAATTTATTTAATACTAGATACTGTCCGCGATTTCGTTTGAACTTCAAATTGGGTCAATTGTAAATGCGTCTTTCTAGGATGTATCAATTTTGCTGAACAAGCTCCGCACTCAGGCGTCAGCGTCTCGCTAAGACAGAATTGAGGTAAGGGAATGGCGGCGGCTATCTATGTGTGAGTGAATTTAGGGATACCATGTTAGCCAAATTTACCCTTTAACAAGTATTTGTTCAACCTGTATAGATTGGCAGACAAATTTATTGGAAATGTATAATTATAAAATGTACCGTACTATTTGAAAAGGTTAATAGTAGACAAAAAACACTGTTTTACTGTATTTATTTATTTAAAACATACTGCACAAATCTGTATGAAGAAAGAGTATACTCGTAGTAGTCATAAGTAGTCACAACAAATCTTTGCGTCTCTGAAGTTAGACACAAGTTAACAGAATCATACGATAAGTGCTGACCAATTCAAATGTTATTACTTGATTAACAAAACAATCGTATGAGATCATAATGTTTTTATATCTAAGTATTTAAGTACTATTTTTTTATATTCAATAAATAGTAGGTATACGAGCGATTTCAGTAAATAAGCTTTAATCTAGATTTAGAAGAGTCCACATCTTACGACCGATGAATTATATAATTATCGATTACAATTGTTAAATTATAATCGAACACTTTTCTATTAATGCAAACTGTAGAAGACGCACATGCCTTGCGACACAAAAATGGCTACTACGCAGCGTCTTGCAGCTAACTTCAGAGACACAAAGATCCGTTGTGACTACTGTAGGTATATGGTAAAAGAAAAATATGTTTGTTTACTTTTTTATTATAAGTACCTAATGTCTAACATCCCATAAGCTGAGTAGCTTTTTTATAATGTTGTCTTTTACTTTGAGAGGTTCTTGTAATTCCCTCTAATTTTGAAATGTGGTGAAATTGAATTGTTAAATATTTTTCCACTATATTTTTAATTAGGCTTATTTTATGTTCTGTTCCGGAGAATGTGTATGAACACAGGTAAAGGGGCATGTCGCAAAAAATAACAAAAGTTTTAAAATGGCCGAAATTAAATAATTATTTACTGTTGGGCTAAAGTTGTTGATACTGCAATGGTAGTTGAGATATATCGAGTATGTTATAAGCTTACGAAATAAAATGATGCTACTGGTTCACCTTATTGATTGTAACAAAAAGATTCTTAGTAAATGTAACAGACTCAGATTCTCAAATAATCATTCAGAAATAAATAGTGATTGAGAAAGTTCTCTTTTATTTTTTTCCATTTTGACTAAAATGTTAATAAGCAGACAAATAGACATATACGGTGGGCATCTACCACTTTATTTTCTGTCGCTTTCGTTAAATGCGATTCTCTTATGAACATAAATGACACTCGCAAATGCAATTTTATTACTTAAAACATATTACAATAGGTATGATTACTTTAATTTAGACTTTGTAAATGCCACTACAATAATAAATTCATGCTACTTATACTACTTACCAACGCAAATTCAAATTAATAAACCATCAGAAAATTTATTATAATAAAAAAAATATGAATAATGTGTTTTCGATAACGCAGACTAAAACAACACTATTAACGATACGTGGCAATCAAATATCATTTTACTCTACAAAATAAATAATCAGAGTATAAAAAAGTAATAAATATAGAACTATAAAACTCCCATATTTCGGGTAATTTGCACTAGTGAATATTAGCAATACTGAATTATTTTGTTCTAGTGAATTAATATTAATTTTAATGTATAAAATAGGGAACTAAGTAATTAAATTATTCGTTTACCTATGAAATGTGACTCCTGGATTTTTTTTCTTTCGGTCACTACGGTTTTTACACTATTTCACCATACAAGACATGCTGTATTTTAATATTTTATTGCAGCGTGAACGTACCGACTGTGATAACCTTTACTCGGGCAATGGCTGACTAACGTGTGAATGTGTGCGTGTAGACATGTACGTACAGCGAACTGGCCGATTCTGAGCGACACAAAGTTGTGTTAGCGAGACTATGTCCGAATATTTTTACATGTATATATGCATGTATGTATATGCCATAATGCAGTAATTTGCGCAATTGCTGCACTTAGTTTTAGTACCTAGCCTCTGATTTTCACAAGATCTGATGCTAAACCTAAACGCAGTAATACGCATTATATTTGGATATATTGATAAATTAAATAAACGAATATTATCATTCAAAAGCTTGATTTTTTTTCTTAATTTTATGATATATTTTTATGACCGTAAAATACGAACATCTTGCTCAGTTTTCTATAAATATGTTTTCTGCGTTTTTCTCGAAACAGCCATTTTGCAAGTTTCATAATAAAGTTTTACTCTCGTTCTCATAATATATAACACAAATAACCTTTTAATACCCAAATATTATCTTAGTGATTCTGAAAAAGTAGGTATGCTAAAAAAGTTAGTAATAAGTAGGTAAAGTATGAGCGGGTAGCAATTTTCATGGTACCTATTATAAACCAAAATCACTGGCATAGAGTAAAGTAATCATACTAAAAATCACTGGGCTTCTGAACTTTAGCTTATTTTGCCAGTTAACTAAACTTGTAGTCATTTCGATTGGCCACCTTATTGTTGGGACCCAGTTGATTGGGTCCAAATAAATATAACGCATACGCCAAAAGGATAAAATACTTATATATATGTCTCTCTCACGCTTGCTGAAGTCTAATATGTGCATCCTTTTCTTCATCCTTAGTGTCAAAATAGTAGCTAGTCTATATTATACTTTATACTTTGTCTAAGGGTAAACAGGTTTTAAAAAAATACAACCATATATCTACACATTTTATGTTAATATAAAATTAATCCGTTTTTATTTATTAATTATTTCACCAGCAACGATATTATGTCAGTCAACGATATTATGCATTTCATAACGGAATTATACACTCAGCTTTTCACTTCTGTTGCAAAGAAATGAATTCAAATTGAAAGCGATATTGTAATAAGAAAATATATCTTTACAAGTAAAAACATAAACCTACTTATAATTTTTAAATGATCTATTTAACTAAATCGACATGACTGAGAATATCAGCTGTAGAACTTTTATTGCATTTTTTTCCATTAAACTTCAACGTTTGTGGTTAGAAAAATTGGATTGGGATGATCAGTTGCCTTTGGACATCGGTTCGAAGTGGTCAGAGATTATTAAACATTTGCCCATGTTAAATTCATTACGCATACCCAGATATAAGTTCTGTGAGAATCATTTAAATTTAGATTTTCATATCTTTTCAGACCCGTCAGAGCGCGCGTATGGAGCTTGTCACTTCAAACTATAACCTCGACTTGAGCTTTGCGGTGCCTTAGTCGGTGTTCGCCTTTATCAAGCCTGCGTGTGACTCGATTTGTAATGACTCTCGAAAACAACTTATAGACGTGGCTCAAGAGCGAGATGGGTCTATAGTTCTTCAAGAGGGTTCTGTCACCTTTCTTGAAGAATAGCATCACCACGCTTCTGGTCCACGACTCTGGAACGTCGCGTACACCGAATAAGAATAAATACCTCACACACGCTGAATTGCAAGATGCGTTATATATTATTATTAAGACTTTTCAGCGCGACTCATTTTCTGAATAATATGTGATTTATTACACGGACTAAAAGGGTAAGCCTTGCCAAACAAAAGTTAACTTTTGAAATTTAATGTTTCCTTAAACGAAAATAAGTTAATGCTTGTTGGAGGTTTAGCAAATTCTAATTTTATATTTGAGAAGAAATATCGTATTTTAATACAGTCCACTCATAGCTTTACGAAGTTTTTATTTAATTTTCAACATAAAAGGTTGTTATATAATGCTGGGCCTCAATTGTTTTTGGCTTCAAAATTGGCCCGTAGGCGGCCGTAACTTGGCAAAGTCTTGTTATCGGAACTGTCTTACTTATAGTCATCATAAAGGGCGAATTACTACACCATTAATGGGCAGTTTGCCGCAGCAGCGAGTTACTTCAGGCGGATATCTGTTTGAGAGCACAGGAGTTGACTACACCGGTCCGTTGACCATGGCCAGTCGTTTAGGTCGTATTATCGGCTTGTAAACAAAAAAAATGTATGTTGCTATTTTCGTATGCTTTACTACCAAAGCGACGCATATTGAATTGGTGGGAGACTTAACGAGTAGCAATACTTCGTTTGTGGTAGCACGTAATGAGCTTGCGCACTTTTTAGAGAAGAGTTGTGATTCTCTATCTGCAGGCCTGTCCGATGAAGAAATTAATTTTAATTTTGTGCTTCGGTGGTCTTTGGGAGGCAGGTGTCAAATCTGTAAAATTTCATTTGAAACGAGTATTGGGAAATTGTAATTTAACTTACGAAGAGCTTAACACAGTTTTGATTCAAATTGAAGCAATTCTGAATTCTCGGCCCCTTACACCTCTCTCTTCGGAACCAGACAATTTGACGCCACTTACACCCTGCTATTTCCTCATTGGACGCCCTCTCACCTCGTTACCAGCACGGGACTACAGTAAGCGATGCTATAGTTATTTATCATATTTGAACGTATAGAACAGCTGCGTCAGCATTTCTGGGCTCGTTGGAGCACTGAACACATAGCGGAACTTCAACAGAGAATTAAGTGGAGATCCAGCGGTAATAAACCACTCAAAATAGACAGCCTTGTTCTTCTGAAGGAGGATAATCAGCCACCTTTGAGATGGAGGTTGGGTCGCATCGTCGCAGTCTATCCAGGTACGGATGGAGTTGCCCGTGTTGCTGACATAAGGACTTCAACGCAATGTTCCGAAATGCCTACAAATTAATTTATAGCAAACCGCTAAGCATTAGAATTTAATAGATTTACTTAGGCATAAACAATATGTTCCTTACACCCCACTCCCTCGATGCATGTACTTTTTGCAAACTTGTTTTGCGAATTATACTTAATTGATACGTTGATACGTTGCTAATGACGGTCTTTTTATTTGCTACCTCAATTTCTAAACACACCGCGTGGCCGCTCATGACACAGCACAACACTTTAGTGTGGTTACTACGTACAATTCTCCCTAAATGTCACAAAAATTACATGAAGATCGTGATATAATTATTACGTACTATCTAAAATATAAATAAATAAATCACTAATTGTTTCATTTGTATACGATCACTTATTATCCTTATTAATAGTGTGAATACAAAATTAGGTGAGAGTTTAGTGATAAGCATTTTGACTTTCTTTAAGCGTGCATCATGAGTGTTTCATTTGTAAGAAACCTCTAGGGAACATAAAAGTAAGAACTGTGAAGGCAATAGGAGTAAAAACTTTGCTTGATCGAGCAAAAGCCACAATACTCTTAATTGTACCTATCAAATTCAAAATACTTTTTATAATTTTCAATACGTCTGCACGTGGCGAAATTTGTACCACAACCACAGAACATTTTTACTCTACGAGAGCACAACTGAAAGAATAAGTAGATGGGGAAGAAATAGCTGTACCTCCTAGGACAAATTATAATAATAACAGTAATAGCAGGCAGATATTCATTTGTCCCAAGCGGCTTGAGCTTTTTCTAACTGCTTAGGATTCTCGTAGCTAAATGTACACTGATTAAAAACTATTGTAAAAACCTATGATATTCTAAGTTTTGTGGTGAGGAAAAGGGTCGATAATAAATTAATAATAACATAGGAATGTTAAGAAAATTATAAATTACATGAATAAAATAATATACACCTAATAGAAAACTAAGCCTAATGGTTCATTTTTATCGTATTCTTACAAGTATTCAAGACCCGGTCAACTTCGAAGCGATGTAAAACCCAGATAAATTAATGAAATTAAACAAATTTGTTGTGAAAATTATTCGTTAAAAAATCTTCTTTAAGATTGCTCTAATGTCATTTTATAGTAAAATGATCAGGAAAAAAGTTATAACGCCCAAACGAAAATTTGTTTAAAAATGTTCAGTTATTTTTGTTTATAACTTTTTATTTTCCATTTTACGATAAAAGTAGTAGGAGTAAAGTTGTAGACAATTTAATTTACTATATATAACGTCTTACAAAATTTTCTGTAGAGTTGCTAGTTTACGAGATACAGCGCGAAAACCCTTTGCAGCCCTTTTTCCAAGATAGCGGCCGGGGAATAAGGGTGGCGACCCCACAAATTTGAATTTAAGCTTATACTAACCCCCCCTACACATCAACAAAATAAAATACTTTGGAAAATCCAAAAGTGCACGCCTCATAATCTTCATTTTTCACAATAAAATTGATTATTTGAATAGTAACTAATAATGTATTGGTCTTACTAAGTAGTTTTCAATCAATCACATAGATAGCGCTAATTTCATGGTTTTCATGTCTTATACGCCATCTAGCGCTAATTTTAAGTAGTACTTCTATATTGGTCTATAGAAATAGTTCTCACACTTCTCACGAAATAAGGTAGCGCTGGTTTTAGTGTCGAATCCAGCGTAAATACTCACTATTTTTTGTTTATTTAATAACAATTAAACCACATCGATACAGACCGTGAAAAGTGATAGGGCTCTATTCGTAGTTGTACTTTATTGTAAAAGAAAAAAAATACTCGATTAGTAAAGTATTTCGGCCGTTATCATGTTAATATATACAAACCTACCTAAAAACAAACTAATCTACAACAAACGGACGTCCAAGACAGAACTTTTTTAAACAGTTTTATAACTAGTTTAAATAACAAAAATGGCATCAAAAATATCATGAATTTAAAAAATAGTGTTTTTCTTGATATGTGTGTGCATATATTATTTTACAAGTGCAATATATGATAAATAGATACATTTTAAGCTTGAAAAATCAGTTGTTCTGTATGAAACGAGAGCAATACCCACCTCCACGCTTCGCTTATGAGGCGTGCAATTGCGTCCTCTGAAAAACGCAACCCAAAATGTAACTTTTCAATGGACTACAAAGAGTATATGAACTATATCGCAGAAATCGGAGCGGCCATTATGTCAGTCTGGAAAATGACTGTCCCTCATTTATTTTTCCCCATATAGGTTTTATTACTGGTTCTCCAACTTCAGATTTTCGTTTATTTAGATATGAGTGTATCGAGTGATGCATCAAAACTTGTCTGATAAATCTTCATGATATTTACATACCTTAAATTAACACAAAGTGTGAAAATGTGTAATTGAAAAAAACAGTCACGAGCAGGATTTGAACCTGCATCTCCTGCTGAATTGACAAAGCATCTGGGACGGTATTCCAGGAGATGCAGGTTTAAATCCTGTTCGTGATTATTATTTTCGACTTCAAATTTTCACACTTTGTGTAAAAGACAATGCCGAAAACCAGGCTATTTTGTGCCCGCCGTGCGTCTTAACTATCTAAACATAAAAAATCGTCTTTTGAATAATGATGTTATTTGTATTTATTTTAGTCATAAGCGAAATGGGGTTTCAAAGTTATTAAAAAAAAGATAAACATATTATTAAATTCGATATAAAGGGGAACTGCCATATTTATTGGAAGACTAGGATAGTCAATGTCGCCAGTTTATTACTATACCCATTTTTAAAGCCAAATAGTAAGAATATTGATTTGAAATAAATAAAATAAAACCCACATGAGCTTCTATTATAATACTTAGTATTAGTCGAAGATTATTTTATGAAATCATAATTATGAAGTTTTGTTTTTAAATTAAATTTATTATCTATTTCTAAAAATATTTTAGGATATATATTGTTATTTTACTAGCAACCCTTATTGATTTGAATTTGATTGACAATTTGTCATGATTTGAAATTTGTATTGCCGATAACGTGTTATGTACCTTTATGTGTTGATTGCTTCATTTGTGAAAAAGCAGTGGTTTTTTCATTATTGTTCAGTGTTTACTTTAACGTTGAGTTCAGCAAATTCTCCATTGAGTAATTAAAAAAAAGAGCGTGACGTCGTGTGAGATAAACTTTTTAGTGGTACTAAGACCAGGGGGGTTAGGCAGAATGTCATATGTCACGTGTCGACCGTACCGAGATCACTGTGATTGGTTGACAGATTACCGTGATTGGTCAACGGATTATTGTGACATCATGTGTCGGTTTCTCGACCAATCACAGTGATCTCGATACGGTCGACACGTGAAATATGACATTCTGCCTAATCCCCCAGGACTCTTAGAATGTAATCTAGATCCAGAGTAGTTAGCCGTAGCATTATATCCTATCTATATTTCTTACATAGGTACTCTAAAATACTATTGATACAACATTTTATACTATAATAGAATAAAAGATATGGATTTCAACGCATAATATATAACCTATATACTTACTAAAAATTAAAAGTCAGATTTCTCTAAACTCCCATTAGATATCTCAATGATATTTTTATTTAAAGACCCTGAGTACATTTGCAATGTTCTACAGTTAATTTGGTTAAGACGCAACAATAGCCCAGCTGTCATAGAAAAATCGGCATTGTCCTTTATATGGCATCTCAAATGGTAAAAAAAAAATATATAAAAATATGTTTTACTTTCACAGTCTGAATAACTTTATGTAAATTCAGCCAATAAAGTATTTGGAATGGATGATTTATTTATGGTTCCAAATTCAAATTTTTGTTTTTTTTTGTTGTTAGATTGGCACACCTGTTATCCATTTTGGCGTGGAGTTTGAGTTGCATCTGTTATTTATATTAAATACAGTGCTGTTTTTAGTTATATCATATCTAGTGTGAATTGCGAATTTCATAATGGACAAAAACATCGAACAAAGAGTTTGTCTTAAATTTTGCAGCGCCAGTGGAATTTCGTGTTCGGAGTCACTGAAAATGTTACAGAAGGCATAAGCCTTCTGTACCATTCACCATAAGGTAAATCGACTTTATAAAAAACACGTGCTTATGAGTGGTACAAATCGTTTAAAAGCGGTCGAGATGTGATGGAAGATTTTCCGCTCGCTGAGGACATGCTAGAACTAGTCAATTCCGACCCAACATTCATGAAACGCATTGTTACTGGTGGGTTTACGAGTTTGACATGCAAACTAGTCAACAAGCTCCGGAGTGGCGACTTCCAACTGAACCGAAACCGACCACGCCAAAGTCGATCAAAAGTCAAAGTCATGTTGACTGTTTTCTTTGACTATCGCGGTGTTGTGTACTCGGAATTCTTGCCAGAAGGTCAAACGAATAAAATAAAGAATATTATTTGAGCGTTATGCGGCGTTTAAAAGAGCAAATTCGACGAAAAAGGCCAGACTAGTGGAAAGAAAATTCTTTGATTTTGCACCACGATAATAGGCCATCATTGTGAATGAATTTTTGTCCAAACATTCAACAAATACCATCGAGCAACCACCATATTCACCAGATATAGCTCCAACCGACTTCTTTCTTTTTCCAAAACTCAAATAACACTTCGTGGCACCCGTTTTCAATCGGTAGAAGACATAAAGGAGAATTCGCGGCGAGAACTGAAGTCAATTCTGGAAACAGCGTTTAAAAAATGTTTTGATGATTGGATTATTCGTTGGCGTAAGTCTATCGTTACTGAAGGAGCATACTTTGAAGGTGATAAAATAAATTTGGATGAATAACAAAAATTTTGTGTATTATTGATCTTTTCCCGGTACTTTCTTGACAGAGTAGTATGTGGAAAACACAAATTCTAGAGCAAATTTCGTCAGAATTATGTATTGTTTCATGGATCATTTCGGAATATTAACGTTATAAGGTACCTACCCAAAATTCTACTGATCATATTTTTTTCATTCATTTGTTACCAAAACGATGAAGGCATAAGGCAAATTCCAGTAAACTATTCAGAATTAATTAAGTACTAATTAATTATGGTATATGGCCCAAGTCTGATAGAAATACAAGGTGTAAAGAGCAAAGCAGTTTTCTAAAGTGAGGTTGTTTTTGCGGTGTCTCTTGACTTCAATAACTTTCAATGCCTTGCCCTAGTAGTTAGTTACGTTTTGACCACCGTAACTATTTTGCCGATAATCGGCGTGGGTACATCATACTCCGAAGAATAGAGAAGGACATTGGCAACTGTTTATCTCAAAAAATAGAGGGTCCCTGTGTGATGGGTATTCTTCTGTAGAAACCTAGAGGATAGAGATTATTTTTGTGCTATAGGGTGACGGGCTCAGATTAGAGGTGATTATCGTTTGACCAGGGCAGGGCCAATGCAAGTCTAAAATAAAATTACAATATTAGTATTACTAAGATTATTTAATTTTCAATTTATATAATTTGTATAAGTTATGTTCCCTATAAAATTATTTATTACAACTGATCCCATCTGCCGAGTTTTTCATGATCCAATCGACGTAGTTACTGATGTTGGTATAAATCCCTGAAAAATAAAAGATAACAAAAGGTATTTCAATATATTATGCCAAATTATTGAAATATTTTGATCTGTATTGCACTGGACATGCTCAGCGATTTTTATTGAGTAGTAAATGCATCCAATCGACGCCAGTACCTTTTTTTTGTTAAGGTGGGAAAAATGTTCCTAACCGCATACCCCGTCGTTCGGGGCAACAGGATAGTGTGGGGCCCTCACTTACTAAAGAAACCCGCCGTGTGCGGTCTCTCCTCCACCGGAACTATATTACATTCCTTCACTGGACGACGGCAGTACCTAAGCGTAAGCAGAATACCGCAGCACTCAGATTTAATTACGTCATTAAAAATCTTATGCCGAGAGCAGTTAATTCCATCAATACACTAACCCAGTTACTATGTTACACGTGTAAACAAATTGATGGATTCTAATTTTGAAGTCCACGCAGACGGAACTGCGGGTTCAAGCTAGTCATTTATATAAACTAAGTTTATACTTAAACATTAATATCAATAAAGTACAAATTATTTGTGAATAAGGAAAAAGAGATTTTTTGTACTAGCGGGAATGGAACCCGCGTCTTTTCCAATCCAGGGAAGTGCTCTAAGCCACTGAGCTATTATTAGATCCTTAGATCATCCCAATTTTCTTATCATATTTGTCTTAACGACCAACGCCATCTATCGGAAACGCATTTACATGCAATTATCCACTATAGTAAGTTTAATTTTGCAATTAAAATTTATACTATTTGATGCCGCGATTTTTTTAAACATTTTGATATATATATTTTTTTTTAGTATTTGACATGCTCCGCCACTTTTTAAAGTACAAATTATTTGTGAATAAGGAAAAAGAGATACTCTGTACTAGCGGGAATCGAACCCGCGTCTTTTCCAATACGGGAAAGTGCTCTAAGCCACTGAGCTATAGTACAGATCCTTCGATCATCCCAATTTCCTTATCATATTTGTCTTAACGACCAACGCCATCTATCGGAAACGCATTTACATGCAATTATCCACTACTTACAGTAAGTTTAATTTTGCAATTAAAATTCATACTATTCGATGGCGCGATTTTTTTATTATTTATTAATGTATTATAAAAGAAAATCAATCATAATAATAGCTATTTCCGAACATAGATTTTGTTCAAATAGTACCTATACAAAAGATACAAAATACACCCAGACCCAGGAAAATATAACCCTATCTCTCTGTGTTACGGGTATATTTGTTCAGTATGGGATTGACCAGGAGGTGGTTTCTTCAAACACTAAGCCATCAGCTGACAGCAAAGATAGTGCAGTAGTTTAGATACCGACATCCCGTGCCGAGTCTACCTACACGGGACAAAATCTTTGTGTGAATGACAATTGATTCTTCTAAGTCTGGTTGTAGATACTTTATGTGCGTCAATTATATATGTTTATAAAATCTTCCACCAAACAGGGGTTATTCCCTAGCTAGAGCGAGGTGTTATATTTTTAAAACACAACCATAGGCATCTATCATGTTAGATTACTTTTTTGGATTTAGTTGCAGCAGACGTTGACTTTATCTGATTATTCACAAGATTAAAAAATTTTACGAGGTTTCGGCCCGCCTTCTAAAAATTAATATACATTCGGCTTTTACCATTATTCGGTATTGCCTTTTCGTCCCAAAATTTACACATGTTTTAAGATCTCATTTCTATAAACATCTGGCACTTTTAGAAAAAAATTTACGACAAGTAAAATTCTAAGCATAAAATTGAATGACCGTGCTTGGCTCCAAGCACCCTTACCGGTTCTGGGTGGGCTCGGTATTCGCAAACTATCCGATTTAAGTTTACCGGCCTTCCTGTCCTCAGTCCATAGCACAGAAGATTTAATTAGGAAAATCTTACCTTCCACACTAGTTAATTATGAAGTGTTATGTAAAACTGATGCCGTGGATGCCTGGAAAATGGTATGTCCAAACACTGACTTACAAATAAACCCGCTTTCTCAGAGACAATGGGATGAGCCTTTATGCGGGATCATTAGAAAAATCTTATAAATACTTCTATTGGTGCTGCTGAGCATGCTCGTCTGTTGGCTGTGGGGGAGCGGGAGTCAGGTATTTGGGTTCAAGCACTTTCGTCGTCCAACATAGGTACCATGATGGACGACACAACTTTTCGATTTGCTGCTTGTCTCCGTTTAGGAGCCCCTGTGTTACTCCGCATCACTGTCTCTCTGGGGAGGCCGTCGATGGTCTCGGATACCATGGCTTACCATGCAGCAAAAGTGCAGGCAGAATACCACGCCATGCCAGGTAGAACTACTAGTAGTGCTGAATAGACTTAATATAAATGAGATAATCCGTCGTGCTCTTTTTACCGTCGGTATACCAGCCGTACGTGAACCTAATGGTTTGGTACGCGACGATGGGAAGAGACCAGACGGTATGACTCTGATGCCTTGGAAGATGGGTAGGCCTTTGGTGTGGGACGCCACCTGCGTCGACACTCTTGCTCCATCACATCTACCAAGCACCGCTAGTTGTCCTGGTGCTGCTGCTGCATCAGCGGAGACCCTCAAACGGCGAAAATATATTAACCTTGAGGTTAATTATATTTTCGAACCGTTTGGGGTCGAAACGCTAGGGTCATGGAGCTCGAACGCTCGCAAATTTATAAAGAAATTGCGAGTCGTCTAATCGACGCCTCACGTGATCAGAGGGCTGGCCTTTACCTAGCACAAAGAATTAGTATTGCCATTCAACGTGGCAATGCTGCCAGCCTTCTGGGCACTTTGCCAGTAGCTAGTGATGCGGATGAATTTTATGATGCATAATTTTAACTTCTTTCTTTTCTATTTTATTTTGTTCCTTTTTTCTTATAAACTTTGTAGTAGTAGAGGAAGAGTGTAAATAAATCTTATTCACAAACTATTCTTCATGTTTCAAGAAAACCAAAAAAATAATATATTTTGCTTACCAGGATACCTAGGATCAGCGCATCCAATGCCCCAAGATACAACACCTATAAAACAGAAGAATTTAGATTGGTTAATAGAATTAGAGTTTTGGCGGGAACGTGAAAGGAACGTGTCGTCGCTCTAAACTCTACAATATTTTACAAAACTTAACATAAGCAGTATTAATGTGTAAAAGTGGTGGTATTTTACTAATGTACTATTTATGTATAGACAGTGTTGGCAATTGATGTAATGCAATGTAACGTGTATTTTCGTACTGCCTCCCAAACTCCATAGAAGCTTCTCAGTAAAGTCGCCACCACTTTACTAAAACATGACTGACTTGACTATGACTACTTTTATATGACTTTGACTTCGATTGTGACTTGTTTGATGGATTAAAATTTCCTGTGAAGAAGAAACATACCCTAAATAAGTCATTGGTAAGAAACTGAGTGAGACAGTTTGAAAATGAAAAAAAAAATAAAGAAATATTTATTAAACGTTCCACATTATTTAAAAAGTTACTTATTATATCTTCTGATTACCTCACTAGGCAAGCCTATATCGAGCCAATCCTTAATCCTATATTTACAATATCAATGAATGCTGAATAGACTTAATTAAACCTTAAAATTTTATAATACACTCAAATACCCTCTAACTAATCTATTCGTATTTCAAACATTATCGAATGTTTTTAAAGAGGTCTTCTTCATAATCATAATAAAATTATGTGAGTAATTTTAACCATTTCTTTACAATAATTATGCTTGACTTCCATTATTTTTTTGTTTTTATGTCACAAAATCTAGGTAATCTTATCAAATCTATCTTATTATTAATGTCAAGCTGTGTTTTAATATAATATGCTGTTGCTTCTGTGCTATTATAAAGCTGTAACAGAACTGTCTGTGTCTGTACATTTAAGATATTTGTGAAAAATATGTGTTAGGCTATATAACCGTTTTTTTTTTAGATTTTTGTCTGTTTATCTGTTGGTCTGATAAAGATAAAACAATATTTATTTGTTCGAATATGAGTAAATATACATGTTACAAAAATATGCATTGATGTTTTTTTTTGCCAAAATAAAGATCGCAATCATGTTCTGCCTGAGTAGGCGTACAAACTAGTAATCTAAAAGAGGTGAGAATAACAAACAATAATTATGGAAAATAGTAATAATAAAATAATCATAGATAATTTTGCAAATCGGTCCAGGCGTCTTTGAGTAATCGGTGAACATACATAAAAAAAAAATTTCAGTGCCCCAAAAACCTCGACGTTTAGATTATTGGTTTATGGAAAAGAGATATTACAGTAGAGATAATACTCGTAAATTTAAGGAATATCTATCAGCATCATCCTGGTCTAATGTTTTTTGCCAAAATAATATGAACACGGCATTCAATGAGTTTCATGATTTATTTTGTCTTTTATATGATCTTTGTTTCCCTATTAGAATTAAAGTTCGAAATTATTTGGGTAGAGCAAAATGGATAACAAAAGGATAAAAAAATTCTACAAAAACTAAAAGAGCTTTAAGATATCGTTATTACAAATATAAAACCATTAATAATAAGAAAGAATATAAAAAATATAGTTTAGTTTTAAAAAAATGTATTAGTAGAGCTAAATCAAGCATGAACAAGAACTTTATAAAAAAATCTAAAAATAAGTGCAAAGCAACTTGGCAAGTTATTAAAGATAAGATTGACTACGTACGAAATTGCGACAACATCGAGGCAATTGAACAGAGTGGCAATATGGTTAAAAACCCACAAAGAATAGCTGAAATCTTTAATGATTTTTTTATTGATCTATCCAACAAAAACGCTACTCAAACTCGGAATACTAGCCTCGGTAAATTACAAAAACGTCAGTAGTACCATATTTCTAAAACCTGTGTCTGATATTGAAGTGGTTAAAACAGTTCGCTCCTTAAATAACACCAAATCGGTTGGTATCGACGGCATCTCTACACATATTTTAAAAGAATGTAATCTAGTCATTTATCCCGTTTTACAATACCTATTGAATTTATCATTAACAGAAGGAGTATTTCCGGATAGACTTAAGATATCTGTTGTCAAGCCATTATATAAAAAGAAGTGTAAGAATGATCCCAATAACTATCACCCTATCACTCTTATACCAACTTTAGGTAAAATATTTGAAAAGGTTTTTTATGCAAGAATTAGTTCCTTTCTTGATAGATTTAAAATAATAAAAGACTCGCAGAACGGGTTTCAAAAAAATAAGTCAACTACCCTAGCTGCTTATCAACTTATTCGTAGTGTAACTGATTATATTGACCAACGTATACCAGTCACAGTAGTATTCTTTGATATGAGTAAAGCGTTCGATTTCGTTGATCATAAGGCTCTACTAAAAAAGTGCGAAGCTTATGGGATCCGAGGCCCGGCTTAGAATTCATTAAACACTTATCTCAGAGACCGTAGAAGTAGAAGTGAAATATTTTAATGAGGCTCACGAGTGCATTACTTATAGATCTAAATTTCGTTACAACCGTTTTGGCGTGCCCCAGGGCAGTATTTTGGGGCCCTTGTTATTTTTAATCTATATAAACGATTTATCAACAATGACCAAGAATCAATGTATTTTGTTTGCTGATGACATCTCAATTATAATCCCCAATACAAATCTAACAGATAAATTTGAATATAAAATTAATACTGAAATAGATTCAATCTTAAATTGGCTAGAATGCAACAACCTTAGTGTAAATATGTCAAAAACTACATTTATTAATTTCTCTAATTACAATAACAAAAACAACCACCAGTTTAATTTAATTTCTCGCAATAAATCTATAAAATCTGTTGATGATACACTTTTTCTAGGTATTATCCTAGATAGTCATTGTAACTGGAAGGCCCATATCGACAGAATATGTAAAAAATTAAACAGTTTTGTTTTTGCTTTAAAAAAATTAAGGCGTACCTCAGACCAAAAGACAGCAATGACGGCTTATTATGGCTATGTTGCTTCTGTACTGAAATATGGACTACTTCGTTGGGGCAACTCCACTGACATTAATAAGGTATTTATAGTCCAAAAGAAATGCGTAAGAGCGATTTGTGGCACGGCCCATTAACCTCATGTAAACCTCTGTTTAAGAAACTCAAAGTAATGACGTTGACAGGTCTATACATCTTCCAAATCGGGTGTTTCGTAACTCTAAATTTAAAAACAGAGATCCTACAAAACTTATATTACCTACTAGAAAAACTTCTTTATGCCACAAAAATTGTTATATTATGACTATTAGAGCTTATAATAATATACCTAAACTTATTAGAGATTTGCCAAGATTTGAATTTAAGACAAAGCTTTATAAGTGGCTTCTCGATAACACATATTATAATTTAAAAGAATTTTTTGGGACATATTAACAAATTGACATTTAATTTTTAATCTTATTTAATTTTCATTCATTTACTTTATTATTTATTTTATTTTCATTCATTTTTATTTATTTTATGTGAAATTATCATGATCTACAGTATGAAATTGTTAACAATTTAATACCTAGTAATGTATAACCCATCTAATACCTAGTAATGTAGAATGTTAAGAGTTTTAATATTTGCATGTTGGACAATAATCCAACGAAGTCATGTTACAACTAAATATGCTATATCTTGAATTTTAACCATGCTTCAGCAAATAAACTAATTTAATTTCATTTCATTGGTTATCTGGGATGTTGCGTTAGTACCTGCATTTGAAAATGGTTTTATTTATCAATAAAATAATTATTAATAGCGTTCGCTATATCTCATGGATTGCTCAAAAATTCTCCATTACCTAACATTGATACGCACGATATCGTCACGAGGGATATTCATTCTCGAACTATTAATTATTTGCCAGGTGGTTTTGCAATTATTGTTAGACATTTGAATTCTGTAGTTAATCATTGCTCTCTTTGTTTGTTTTCTAGTTTGTTTTTAACAATTTAGAATAATTCCTATAGGTTTGCTTACTTTTACCTGAGGGTTTTAGTCGAAAATTCCATGAAAGTAGTCGTTGTCTTCGGTGATAGCCATTGCGGCTTTTTATTGGTATATACGGTAACCGTTTCATATGGAAAGCACAAATTATAGATAAGTTAAAATTCCCGGGATTATAGATAAGTTAAAATTCCCGGGAATTATAGATAAGTTAAAACTCCCGGGAGTCTAACGCGTTTCAAGCGATTAAAAACATACGTATGCTCTATTAGGGTCTTGTTCCTCATACATCTCAGAAAACGACACACATAAACAGTCTTTAAGTTTTACGATATTTTCGGTATTAACATCACGGACCCGTTTCCGCCAGAAATTTATAGCGCATGTTTTTCTCACAGGAAACTTTAATAGCTGTGCTGTGTGATCAGATAAAGCAAATTCAAAAACTTCGGTCCTACATGGCTTTTTACAGTTATGAGCAAAATTATCTATACAAGTTTCGCTTATTATTCTGGTCCTGTTCCTTTAGTGCCAATGTCAAATTATAGTAATAAACATTCAAAGTCTAGAGTCACATTATTTTGTTTTAACATATCATGTTGTAGTCACCAGCTAATAATAGATACATATTTAAAACTAATTTTATTTGTCAACACTTTTAAAATAATCTCTAACTTAGAAAAAAAAATGTTTAATTCTTCATTATTGTTCTCATCCTTTATACTCTATAAATCCATACAATTACAATATTCAAGTTAACAAGCTCTATTGACAAAATTCACATACACCAGCCTGTTGTGTGTGTCTGTTTATTTGTTCAGGCATCACGCAAAAACTACTGAACGGATTTTGATGCAACCTTTTTTTTATTTGATAGCTCTTGATTAGACTTAAAAAATGGTATACGTTTTATCCCGCTACTATATCGAGAACTTGAGATATTACCTAAAAACTAGTTTTTGGCTGCGGCGGGCAAAGACTAGTATACAATACAAAGAGGATATAACCATAAGCACTCTTACCAGCTTGTACATATTTTCCCTCAGGTTGAAAAACCAGTAAAGGTCCTCCACTGTCTCCCTGTTAAACGTAGCAAATTATTAAAGACAAATATATAATTAGTGCATAATGTAATGTGTGCAAACACATAATAAAACTGGTTTTTACTATCACTACCTACTTATCATCACGCAATCTTCCTTGCGGTGAAGGCAGAGAGAAAACAGTGCCAAAAGGCTATATTCTTGCATACACCTCTCGCTTCCTCAATATTTCTAATTCTCTTCAGACACACTCACCAGTTTCGGAGACTCCTGACCTTCCTTTAATACATGACCGATTTGGTCTAGGTAGGTTAGTCTTGGTCTCCCCTGTACCTTCCTCCATCCTTTCACTTACGCATTGTATATATCTTCTTAATCAATCGCTCGTCCGGTATTCTTTGCACATGTCCGAACCATCGGAGCATTCCCTTTCGCGGCAATAGGCTCGCCACCTATTACCTGGGACTTCAACCTCTTCGGGGAATACAGGCGTGATGCTATGCTATTAATTTTTCTCTCATACTTCTTTCTGCATACCTAACTCTCGCTTCCAAATTATAATGTTTGGGCAAGCACTGCGTTGTGTATTGTGACACGTGCCTTCTGGCAGATGTCGTGGGTGAAAAGTTGTCCCAAGGATCCGTACACTTAAATTAATAGTTATTCCTTGTATCCTCTCCTCTCTCTCTCTCTATTAGGAAATCGTAGGTGTAATAAAGTATTCTTGTAGTTCCACGCGAGAGACGTTTCAAAAAGAAGTCTTCTTTATATATAGGTACATAACTACTAGATTCTGTCTGTTACTTGATCCACATAAATAGAAACTGGGTCTGTCTATAGGTACATCTATACAAATAAATAAAATTGAAGTTTGTAATGTTTAAATAACAGCTTTTTACTAAAAGCTTAGAAAGTACCAATTAATCGTACAAAATAATATTTTTTTTAAGTTTTTGTGTGTCTATTCTGGCTGATATCCAAAACAGCTGGGCCAATTTGGAAGGAACTTTTACTGGCAGATAGCTAATGTTTTAAAAAGAAACTAAGGCTACTTTTATTTTGGAAAAATAAATAGTTATCTCACCAAAAAAGAAAATAACTAAAAAAATCCACGCGGAAAAAGTCGCGGGTAGCAGCTAGTATGATATAAAAATGTCACTCTACGGTACATTAATTATCATTATGCAAAAACAGCAATCCCACAGTAACCGTTTATTTTTCTGGGATGAAAAGTAGCCTACTCGTATATCCTCCTCAGAGCTCCAGACTATAATGTGTGCAAATTCGTGATTATCAGTTGATCAATTACGGCGTCAAAGCGTAACAAACAAACACAGTAGATAAGGATTTACCTGACAGCCATCTTTTCCTTTAGAGAAAGCACACATCATGGTGGGCTTCAAATGTTGAGCTAGTTGTGAGGCCATACAGTCTTCATCGCTAAGAATTCGAAGGCTTGCTTTTAGAAGCACTTTTGACGACGATTTCGAAACTCCCATACGCCCCCAACCTACTATAGTTCCTACTCTATTCGCAAAACTATCGCCTGAAACAATCATATTTATACATCTCAAAGACAATTAATGTACTCATTCAAAATATTGTGTTCAGACAGCCACGGCATTTAGGTATGATATGTAAAAAGTACACATTTTCATCTAATAATACTAGCTAATACTAGCTAGTATCACTAGGGTAGTCTGTCCCGCGGTTATCGTACGAGGCGACTGAGGGTAATAAGCAGTTATCACCCAATTCCGTTACTGATGGTAGGGTTGGGTACCAAGTGGGAGTACACACTTACTATCAGATCCGAGTGGGTTAGTACCGCCGTTTGCCATGTGACCTACTGAGAAACACCTGAGTGTGTTTTTGTTTTAGCGGGAAATAGAAGTTTCCCATCTGAAAATGAAATAGTCAGATTGGCATTATTCTTAGTAAGTCTTGTTGTATCCATGAGTGGTGACCACCACTTACCATCAGGTGCGTTAAGACTCGTTTGCCACCAGAATTAATAAAAAACGAAAATGTTTTGTGTAAGTGGATAAAGAGATTTTTTACGAGCAGAATTCGAACTTGCGAGACGCATCTATCCGGCAGAGATGCTTCAGATCACTAAGCTTAAAATTCAAATGCAGCTCAGAACAAAAATGTATGCAAATACATATGGTCGATGACGCCGGTCCTATAAGACTACAATGTGAAGGTAGAAAGGAGAATGCCCATCACCCATACAAAAAAAATGCCTGAAATGTACAACAATGAAATATACGCCAAAACGTACTACAAATCTTAGGAAACCCATTATAATATCAATTATTATCAAAAAACTAGGTAGTAACCAGTTCCAAACATTTCTTTAATCATAGGTTAAGTTATGGTAAGGATATTAGGCAATAATAAAACAGCAATACGTAAACATTTTTGTTGTTTTATCATTAAAAAACTAATATCATCAGCATCTACAAACTGAGCAGGAGGATAAATATTAATTTAGTACCGCGCCGGTGTTAAAAAGTAGTAATATAAGTAATGCAATAATTATCTTTTTTTATTTATTCTACTTCTTGATTTATTCTACTCTTTGATGCAATATGTCAAACTGTCATTATGGCAAAGGGCATGTGTTTCATACAGTCATGATACGTTTTCTATTTTGAAAATAATTTGATTTTAATTTATATTGACATGCATGTATTATTTTAATTATATTTACGGTACATATAAGTTGAATTATATTAAAATAATGATAACTGTGGACTAATTCTATCCTACTCCAAAAATCAGAATGAATTAGCCGGATATCAAGTTTAATATTTTGGTTGTTATATTTTTGCCCTAGTCGAAAAAACTTGAGAATTATTTCATTATACATATTTTATTCTAAATAGAATTAAAGGACTATTAATAGTTACTGTCCATTTCAGGCATTTTTTGGGCATTTCCCTTAGGGAGTTTTGGATAGAGGAAGACGCAAGTTAGAATCCTGCTCGTAGATAATTTCTCTTTTTCCAGTTTCACAAAAAATATTTATAATATATTGCTTCTAATTATAAATATAGGTAGATATGTATTATGTTTCTATATAATGGTCACCGATTATGATCTGACGTAAAACAATGAGAAAACATACCGACACGAGGCAAACAAATCGGTACAATAAATTCACTAAACTGGACTGGTACATCCAGTGTCGCAATCGCAATATCGTTTTCATCTCTCACGGCAGTTGAAGAAAATCCTTCGTGTATCTTAACTGCAGATATATTACGTTTTTTTACATCATCCATATCTTCCATATTGTCTAGTCCTATCAGTACTTCCATCGCCTTAAAATCATCCCTGAAATAAAATTATGTTACTGATAAATCACATTTGTAAGATAATTGATTGAATGAGGCGACACTTGGCAGAAGTCCATTGTAATTATTATAGAATGGTTATTTTAGCAGGAGAGCCCACCACACCCACTGTCACCCACGGATTGTCAATCCCGGCAGAGTAGCATATTATACAAATGAACTCATTAGTAACCGAGTGGACCTGAGGATACCTCGTTTAGAGGCGAAACACGTGTAGAATTCGTGTTCGTATTTTTGCTGAATATTGCAACGTTATGGTTCTGAGAGTACTGACGTATTGCATGGTTGTATCGCATTGGTAAGATTTTTTGTCATTATCGTGCATAATACGGTGAGAGTACGGATTGGAAATCTTGGGTTATTTTATGTGTGTCCAAAGATAACCTTAATTGACAGTCCGTGGGTGAGTGGTGGGATCTCCTCCTAAAATATCCATTTTATAATAATAACACATTTGTAAGTAAAACTTCGTTACTTCTTCAATTAAGATCGTTAGTAGTGTATGTACCTAAGTATTAGGTTCGGTAAAATATTGGTAATCAGTTTCGAACAAGGTTGAATCTTATGGCAATTATGTGTAGGTATACCTAATGTTTAAGCGTTAACGAATGTCATTCACCCCTCAAGTGCCATACCCATTAGCGTACGTGCGCACAAAACTTTTTATAAACATTTAACCTCTATGGTTACTTACTATAAAAGCTGAGATGGTGATAAAACTTACCATTTGAAACAATGTCCAGCACTTAGTACATGCAAAGACGTAATCAGCGCCCCTCCGCAGTGCATTCGATCATTTCTCACTATGGCAACTGTCCATGGGAAGGAATGTGGCTCAGCTCGCCGCCCTCCCACAATTCTCATAGACACTATACTGTCTGAAGGCTTGCCACATTCTGATCCGGTGAAAATAAAGTTAGTTAAGTGCACAGACAGAATTATTTTTTTTAAAAGTACATATAAATACAATTTAATTTTTGCAGATCTTTATACTCTAAATAATAAGGCCTTGCCTAGGAGGCATATTTAATTCAAATGGTATCTATACTGCAATGAATTTGCGTTTGAAGTTTCTTGGTAGTTATACTATACTCGTTTGAATTGTAAACATTTGACTTGTTTTTCCTAATGTAGAAAATACAAGTGTCTTAACTTTATTATGATCAAAATATATCATAGAATATATCTACGCGTAGGAATAATATTGCTGGTAAAGTAGCAGTCGCTGATACAGTGACCGATGGAAATAACACTAAACGAGTCTGATATCAAATTATTACTTAATGTATCTATCCTAACTACTAAAAAACTGTATCAGAGCTGTGTCTGTACCTTTAAGTTATTTGAGAGACAATAACTGTATTAGACTATATAGGAATCTGAACACTAATATTTGTTTGTAGATTACTATCTGTTTGTCAGTTTGTTTGTTCGCACATCACGCAAAAACTACTGCATGAATTTTGATGCAACTTTTTTATTTAATAAGTTATGATTAGGCTTAAAACTGATATACATTTTATCCCGCTACTACATCTGGAACCTGAAATATAACCTAAGAACTAGCTTTTAGCAGCGGCGAAGCCGCGAGCAAAGACTATTATAGTACTGTTGTCGAGCTGCATCAGAGCTATGTCTGGAAATATAAAATATTTGAGAAAAAAAAATAGGCTATTTAGGCGTCTCAAAACACAAAAATATTTTTTTTAGAATTTTTGTCCGTATTTCTGTTTATCAGATTGGCTGTTTGTTTGGTTTTGTGATATCATAAAAACTGATTAGAACTGGAAGAATGGTGATAAAATTACACGTGCTCTACGAATTATCTCGATATGGAAACATTCAATTGAAAAGCAGAGGTAATTAACATAAATTATCGTAATTCTCTTACAAATAAAATATGAAAGTAAACGTTTCGTGGTGTTGGTGCGTGGTGCATTTATTTACCATCACAAATGTCAAGATAATTCATCTTGGCAAGTCGGGGTAATAAAAATAATTAAAACATTAAAAAAAACAAGGAAAATAAACTACATGCAATAGATAGGTGTGCATCGTTAGTTTGTTGTTCATATCATTTGAATAATAATTCATTAATCGAGATAAACTAGGTATTCCACTACCTATCAAATATTTATAATTTATTGCAGATGGCTCAGGTTATTTAGGTTTTTAATAATTATGAAATCAATAAGTATGGATTTAAAATGAGCTAACATTTTTTTCATAAGTAAGTCAAGGTAACTTCTTCAAGGTGTTACAAATCAATTTATTATAATAATGTTGATAGGTATTATATTCTCATTAATTTCAAAGTGTTTTAACAGGTTCCCTGTCCCATGAATCATATATGATACATAACAATTAAATTTCTATTGTGTCTACAAACGGACAGGGAATAAGTTAATTAATACCTACATAGTAATAATTTCTACAATTAAGGAATGTCGAAAAAGAGAAATTCATTTCAATTCTAAGATGAGATTTTGTTTTATAATTTAGTAATAATATTTTTTAGGAACAGATTCTAAATCATCATTTTGCAGCTTGGAGTTGTAGCATTAGGTACTTAAGCTTCAAAAAATCTGCAAAATATTGCCTCTTTATTAAAGCATTTACAAGGAAAATATTATAAGGAAATCCCTGACTCTACAGGTAATAAAGCGTTATTATTAACCATAACAAGTTAATAGGAATCCCTGCAATGTATCCACATTTAAGTAACAATCTAATCTATTGTCATATGAATGTATTTACTTACCACAATCAAATCCGCTCCCTAGAACGACCTAAAACATGATCACATATTGGTAAACGCGTTCTACGTGTTTAATAGTAACGAGACTCATAAGTCTATACATTTACCTGAGCAAGCCCGACAAACACGTAGATTACATTTTGTATTGTGAACATTTTAGTACCTATGTACTGCAACCACTGCACTCAGTCATAGCTACTAACACCACACTGTATTCCGCAATCGATGTTTATTTGCGCTCTACGCAGATGAAAAACTCAGAAATTATCCACGCGATAATATCCTTGAAATCCTTGTGAAAATTGAAAACTCAGGTTATAAATTTTAGCATATTTATTGTCATTAATAAATTGATATGTCATTCGTATTGGTTTTCGATTGAGAGTCATATTGTGGTTTTATTTCCTAGTTGTAATTTAAAATAAAGTATACGTTATCATGAGTCGTAAATAATTTCACGTCATATTGGTATTTCAATTCGTTTCTGCGATCAAAGTTACCTATTTTCTTATCGACTTACCAGTCTACGTCATACCAAGTAATAGTTATAAAGATTTTTCAGAAGAAAACTACCAAAGTAACCTTGAACATGTATATTTTGGTCATGAATGAAACAAGTTGGTAGGTATAATATTTATTTTATTTAATCGCCTGTCAGCTTTCCAAAAATGTTTATTTTCTTAATCTGCTTAAAAAATGGTTTTGCTCTAGACAACTATTTACAGTACACTCCATCTTGGGTTTTTTGCTTTATCCAAGTTATGTATTTAGACACTATTGTGTAGACACCTGCAAATTATTCAACAATTTAAGTGCACTGTCGATTTGAAACATTTAGTTGTATTTTTTTTAACCCTATATGTCCCTCTATTGGTCATGAGTCTCACATGGTGAGAGGGATTAGGTCATAGTCCATCAAATTGGCCTGTGCGGGTTGGCAGACTTCAGCTGTTGAGAAAATCTCTCAGGCATACAGGTTTCCTTACGATGTTTTCCTTCACCGAGCAATGGTAAATTGTAAACAAATACACTCATAATTTCGAAAAATCTCAAAAAGACAGAGGTTCCGTATACATTTAGGAGTTATTAAAATTGGTTTATTAGTATTTCATGTCCATGAATGACGTATTTCATACCTAAATTCTATAGCAAAATGAGAGTATTGTATGTGATGACGTTAATATTTTACCAGCATTCGTTTCTGCGATCAAAGTTTTTAAGGTGCATGTAAGTACTTGCAGAACTTAATTTAGTGATCATTCCTTGCTCAATCTAGAGCACTAGATTGTGTACACTATAGATGTACCTACATCTCAAGCGGGTAGGTGTTAAGGATTCCTAAATATAATCTAATATAATTTCTCATTAGGATCTAATAAAAAATTTTTAACCATTTAATGTTAAAAAGATACATGAAAGTGAAATTGAAAATATAATTTAGATTAGTTTTAAATATTCAGTATTCTCGTTCAGTGTGTAATACTCAGTTCCCATAGTACAAGTTGCTTTTCACTTAGCAGGTACATGTTAATACCAGAAAGCTACCTTAGGTATAATCATAAGTAGTAGTATGAGCGGACTAAAAATACGTCACCTGTTGGCAATAAAGTGCCGAGGGCCATACAATGGCACAGTAGGCTAATCCTTCCCCCCGCGCGGCTGGAGGTGCCCCGGGCCGGTCTTCGGACCGTAGGAGCACTCCAGCCGGTGCTGGAAGAGTGGGCAGGGTGACGGCACGGATTACTTACCTTCCGACTGGTGCAGGTGCTGTCGGGGCACGGTTACTTCGGCAGATATCTGCACATTGTCACAAGGAGGGAAGCGACTCCGGGCTGTCACCATTGCGGCTGCGGCGAAGACACGGCGCAGCACACGCTCGAGTCGTGCCCGGCTTGGACCGAGCAGCGCCGTGAACTCGTCGCGGCAATAGGGGGGGACCTCTCGCTGCCGTGCGTCGTCAGAGCGATGCTTGGCAGCGACAGAAATTGGGCCGCGGTCGCTGCCTTCTGCGAGGAGGTCATCTCGCGGAAGGAAGCGGGGGAGAGGGCCAGGGAGGAGGATTCTTCCGCTGACCCAAACCGCCGCCAGCGACCGGGGTGGCGCAGGTGCAGATACTTGCGCCTCATGCCGCCCTAGCTGAGGCTGCGGGTGGATGGTCCGAGGAACGTCCGCCACCCGCAAGGCCTCCCGCGAAGGTTCAACGCTCCGTGTGTGGATGCGTCGCTCAGTAGAGTGTAACCGAAAGGGTAAGCCGCCGGCGGACCACCGAAGGAATGTAGGTAACATGGTTCCAGTAGCCCGCCAATAAAGGCGGAGAGACGGCACACGGCGGGTTTCTTTGGTGGGTGCAGGCCCCACACTACCCTGGTCGTTGCCCCGAACGATAGGGTGTGTGGTTAGGAACATTTTTTCCCCCTTAACAAAAAAAAAAGACTAATACCTCCCATTATAGAAGACATTAATACCCGATGTTGGCACGTATTTGGATTGAAAAAGGAGACAGTAGAAATATTAACAGTGAGTTCACTAGTCACTGTCTAATGAGAAACTCCCTGTGTTGTATATAAAGCAAATATGAACGTAATATTTTGTCTTACCTGGATAATCTGGCATCGCACAATCAATACCCCAAGAGACAATACCTAAACATAAAAAAAATTAGCTTAGTTGTAAAAGTTTTACGTCCAGTGTTACTTTAAAGTTTATCTCAAAGTAAATTTTGTCTAAAAATTTGTCAACGTACCGACTTGATACCATTTCTTGTTCTGCGTTCGTCGGTGAGTAGAAAATAGGGGCCCTCCACTGTCACCCTATAATGTATAGTTATTCTTAGTAATTTTTATAAAATAACGCCCTGCACTATGGAATAATCTCTGTATCGCTGGGGAATTTACAAACACACAAGCTATCCACGCCCAGACTCTGAACAATGGTGAACAATCATTTGTGGATCACACAAAGAAATATCTTATATTGAAATCTAACCTACAACACTCAGCACATGAGTCTAATAAAAGTTCCAATAGAAAAATCAAATAAAGTAGGTTTATAAACACTACGCCATCTGAGCATTCAGATTTTTATTGAGGAACATTATGGTTAGGGAGCTGAATGCCAAAATTTCTATATTATGATCTGTTCATGTGGCAGACATGATTAATATCGACGATTGTACCATAAAAAGCATTAAGGACCGCGTCTGCCACCATAACAGGCCTGCGTTATCAATTGACAGCACTTTAAAAATGTAAAAAAAAAAAATGGTATGCTAAATCATTTGTTCGTCTCTGCCTCTTGAACTGATGGTCAGAAACACCTTCAGAACGAGGCACATCAAAGCGGTAGACTTCCAGCCCTCTGAATTTTTATGTAATTAACTTTTAAATATTTTTTTATGATTTAAAAAAAATGTATATGAATTGTTCGCTTGGCAGAGAATTGTTCGATTAATGACGATATAAAGAACCACAGAAAAATAGTCTGCCACCGTGATAGCACTGCGTTTTCAATCGACAGCGCTTTAAAAGTGTAAAAAAAAAGTCTGATAAATCATTTGTTCGTATTTGCCTTTTGGATTGATGGTCAGAATCATCCTCAAGATAATAAACATCGAAGAGGCAGACGTCCGGACCTCTGATTTTCCAAGGGCAGAGCATTTTATATAATTTTTTTTTTTGAAAGTTTTGTCTTTCTTAAAGAGAAGAGAGTGACAACGGTATAATTCCCCAGGTAGTTGGCGATTACCTTTTGGGCATTCCGCGTCAAATCACGCGGTTATTGGCCTGACCCCTCGGATTTTGATGTCCAATGAATCGTGGGTTTCGTTTGGCTCCAAGTATTATTTTAAATGTTTAGAAATGTTTATTTTATTTTTATTAGGGGTTGTCCGTGCTAAAAAAACATTAAATTGAGAAAGCTCGTTGTGGCGTTCTCTTGGGGAGGCCTATGTCCAGCAGTGGACGTTTAAAGGCTGATGGATGGATAGATGGATGAATGGACCAAAACAATATAATTTCTTTTTATTTATTCTCTTTGAATCATCCGTTTTATTTCAGGCCATCGAGGCTAATAAATTAACGAAAAATGATTTTGTTTCACTCTAAAACCAAGAAATAAAAATCAAGTTTTTTTTAGTTTAGTACTGTCTTGCTCTCTCGTACACGTATTTATGTGGTGATCCTCTCTTATATATAATGTACTATGGTGTACTATATATATCTAAATATTTAACGAAGGCAGGGGCTTATCTTCATTTTCATGTTCATCAGAATGATGGTCAGACATGAGGGTAGTCTTGAAATCACACGACGTTATTGTTCAATACACTAATCTTTATGGATAGTTTAGTTTTGGTAACAAAATAACAAGTGTAAGTGTGTCAAGCTCACAATATTTTAGGATGTAACTCTCAAAATAATCACGTAGAGTGCAGGTTAGTTGTATGGCGACCACGACTGACTGTGTTCACGTTCTTGCCAATCGAATCCCTCGTAGGACGTCTGTCCTCTTTTAAATTGACTAACTGCTATCTGTCAGCCGTCACCTACCACCTGACGTCTGTCATCGCATCACAACTAAATACTTATAATTTGAAGATATTTATAAGATATTGAAGGTAAGTGACTCAAGCAATAATAAAATTACATTACATAGTCTAGTAGACGTCAATAGGCTCGCCCCCTATTACGTGGGACTTAAACATAGCTGGCGAGTTGTGGGTGTGTAATACACCTCTGCCTACCCCTTCGGGAATACAGGCGTGATGCTATGTTTTTTTAAATAAACCTTTTTAAATTTTGAATTGATAAAAATTTTATTTCCTTTCATAAAAGACAGAAAATAAGATACTATGACGTGAACTCTTAGTAATAACAATAAACCGTAATACCCGCTTTACCTTAATTCCTGAAAAAAACTTTATAAAATCGTACATAAAAAAATCAGCGACCTAGACGTCTGCCAACTTTTTTTTCCTATTCTGGGAGTCCTAATGAATCAAATGGACGCAACGAGAACGACGAACAAATGATTTAGTATAGCTTTTTTTACATTTTTGTACCTACGTCCCGTGATAAAACAGAGCCCTGCACATCTGCCTCTTCGATATTTATAGTTTTAAGGATGATTTTGACCATCAGTCCAAGAGGCAGACGCGAACAAATGATTTAGTATCACTTTTTTTTTACATTTTTGAAGCGCTGTAACTTGAAAACGCAGGCACATACGACTTTCATTTACAGGACCAAATCGGTTTGTATTAGCATAAACTTTCATCCCTATTAATATGAAAGACGAACAAATCATATACCAAAATGGCACTCAGCTCCCTAACCATTAGGTGAAAACACATAACCAAATAAAGATTGCGTATTCCTAAATATTAATAGATATTTTTAAGGAAATTAATTACAAAGTATTTACACTCTTAAATACTATTACTTAGAGTTTAAAACAGGAACAAAATAAAAAAGAAAGGAAAGAAGTTAAAATAATGCATCATAAAATTCATCCGCCTCACTGACTAATACGATACAATACCAGTGGAAGCGTTTAATACCTGGCATGCGTCTTTTCCAAGACTATATGCACACATCATGGTTTCAGTTACTAAATTGTCTCTATATATTGAAGATTTCCTGCACTTGTCACCTTCTATTATTTGTACTTTAGTTTCTAACAAATATCTTGAGGACGTCAGCGCTCCTTGCCTAGTTTTGCCCCAGCCCGACACGGTCAGAGGCAAACTTTTGAAATCTAATGCTGTAAAATAAATTAGTAACATTTTTTATCGTAAAGACAAATGTGATGTGGAGAATGGGTATGGCCGAGGGTCAGTGCGATAGCTAAGCGGCTTAGATCACTTCCCTAGATTGGAAGGGACGCAGGTTCAATTCCCGCTCGCACTAGTTCTCTTTTTCCACATTCACAAATCATTTTGTACTTTAAAACATTGTTTATGTTTAATTTTAAATATGCAGCTACACATTTTGTGGGGCTAAAATATTAATTGTATTAGAAGTTGTATTTTACATTTTACTGATTGCTGGCAGCTTTGGTTGCGAATACGGATTTATGGATATCTACGTTAGGTGTGCAAATTGTTTATGTGTATAAATATGGGTAATTTTCATTGGTTTAGATTAAGGAATCTGGAAGGCCAAAAATTCAAAATCTCTACTAAATTTATGTTTTTTTCTTATTGCATGTAATGGCAGATGAGCCACGGCCCATCTGATGATAAATATGGTAACCATCGCTCATGGACTCAACTATACCGAGAGTATTGTCAAGCCGCTGCTCACCATTTCATTTCACAGTAATGAATTGAAAGAATAAACGGCTATCTTCTGCTACAGCCAAAACGCAATGATGTGCTTCATGGCCGGTCACACAGGAGATGGTGGTACCAACCCACTCGGGCACGATACCAAGTGAGTACTCCCACTTGGTATCCAGCGCTACCACCAGTCATGCAATTGATGATAATTGCTTACTTCCCTTAGTCGCCTCATACGACACCCGTGGGAAAGAATGGGGTGGTGAGACTTGTATTCTTAGTACGTCACCACACGGACATTTTTTTTATTTGGTAGAACCTTGATTATCCTAGCATAAATAGGCCGGCTAGATCGGCGAAGGACCACCCCCTCACATAAGATCAGCGTGAAATAACGGTACCGTTGTGTTGCGTATGGTGAGAACGCCGGAGACCCAACTCTATTCTCTGCTTAGTATCCTAACTATCCGCTCCTTATTACCTATACTCTGCTTATCCACCTCCTATCCTTTCTCCTAAGATGGCGACTCGCAAGTGATGGTGCTGGTGTTGCTAATATCTATAGGCTACAGTGACCGCTTACCGTCAGATGGGCCGTATGCTTGTTTGCTACCCATGTAGTAAAAAAAAGAGGAATATATAGGGTTCCATATCGACAAGTTAAGCAGGCAATACTATCTTCTGGTTTAGAAAGATCAAATCAAAACCCTCTATTAACTCATCTGACCAGGGTAGAACAGCAGTTTAATTTCCCTGCCGCCATTTTGTAGCGGCGGTCCTCTAGGATTTACAGTGATCAGATCGATCGTTCAACTAGAAGGGGGTAAAAATTAAATTATAAAATTAGACCACGACAACAAACAGGGTGAGCTAAATAAAACCGTTTAAAAACAAAATATACCTGACAACAAGGTACAATAACAAAATGTCAATATTACTTACAGTCATCTGGCAGACAAATTGGCCGAACTTTATCGGTGAATTGTAGCGTCTTGTCGAGGGTCAAAACTGCTATGTCATTGATATCCCGGACAGCGTTGGATGTGAAGTGAGGATGTTTAATACCTTCGACTACGTGCATTATTGAAAACGTGGAGTCTAAGCGGTCATGCATTCCTACGTTTACAGTTAGATCACGATAGTGGACGCTGGAAAATAACATGCAAAATTTAATTCAAAGCATCTCATTTGGTAGTGACAGGATTGCTAAAGACCCTGATACTTTCTCATAATAAATCGTAATATGTACAGAAACCATGACTTTTCATGGTAAGTAGGTACCTACTATTAAAACTCACTCTGTCAGCCTACTAACATAGAATACCTCTTTCAATCATGCGTCGTATCAGGCAAATAATGGTTCCTTATTATATAGAACTTGGATTCGCTAGTGAAGTAGGGGTAAAATTTATCACGAAATAATGCAAGTTTTGTTTTGATATGAAATTAAGTGATACCCTCACAGGCTAGTGTGTATTACCAAGGAGTACATAAGGAGGCTTAACGAGCATTTCACGATGATTTACGTGAGAACCTTGAATAGATAATGGTAATTTACCATTTTAGGTCGAATATGTTTTTAGGTTATATCTCAGGTAGCAGGATAACATTTATACTTACTAGTTTTTAGGTCTAATCAAGAGCTATCAAATAAAAAAAGTTGCATCAAAATCCATTCAATAGCTTTTGCGTGATGCGCGAACAAACAAACAAAAAAATAAACAGACAAAAAATCTAAAAATAAAATGTTTTGTGTTTAGACACGCCTATATAGCCTAATACGGTTTTTTCTCAAATATCTTAAATGTACAGACACAGCTCTTTTACAACTTTATAATAGTTAGGATGACTAGATTTTGCCCTCAATTTCCTAAGTATGGGCTTAGAGTTTTAAATATGTACCTACTTTAATCTGTGGTACATTATTTATCTCTATGCAAAAAATATTTTCATGGCTTCAGACTACAAATATGCAAAATATTCATGATGGTTGGTTTAGTAGTTACGACATGAAAGTGTGACAAATAAACTCACTTTCACATCGAGAATAATAATTATAATATTTAAAATTGTAACTAACACCCGACCTTAGAATAATAACGCTCCCCTGACACAAATAAAACTGTAAAAAGTAACGAGAAATGAACAGAACAGTTAGACGAATCTAATGAGCCCAAACAAAGAAAATACCCATCACAATAAAAGCAGTTTGTGACCGGCCATGAAGCACATCGTTGCGTTTTGGCTGTAGCAGGAGATGATAGCTGTTTATTCTTTCATTTCATATCGGTGAAATGAAATGGAGAGCAGTGGCTTGCCAATACTCTCGATATAGTTGAGTCCATGAGCAACCGTTACCATATACCATCAAATGGGCCGTGGCTCGTCCGCGACTATATGCAATAAAAAAAAACAGGCAGCGGCTAACTTCGAGCTCCATCATTAGAGTAGGTCAGTAGTACCGTACCAGCATACATGGGTGATAGGTTTTTTTTTATTGCTTTTGGTGGCTGACGAGCCACGGCCCATCTGATGGTAAATGGTAACTGTCGCTCATGGACTCAACTATACCGAGAGTATTGTCAAGCCGCTGCTCACTATTTCATTTCACCGCTATGAAAAGAAAGAATAAACGGCTATCTCCTGCTACAGCCAAAACGCAACTATGTGCTTCATGGCCGGTCACTCGGGAGATGGTGGTACCAACCCGCTCGGGCCCGATACCCACCAGTGATGCAATGGATGATAATTGCTTACTTTCCTTAGTCGCCTCATACGACGCCCGTGAGAAAGAATGGGGTGGTGACACTTGTATTCTTAGTCCGTCACCACACGGATAAAAGAGTAGGTCACAGATATGTTTAAAAGTAAAGTAAATACCCATTATGCGTCTAAGTGCCATGTGGGGCCGGCTTTAGAATTGACCAACCCCTTTCTACCCATGGGAGTCGTAAGATCCGACTGAGGGAATACCGGGAGAGTGGGCAGCAGCACTCCCTCGAATATTAACAACACCAACTGCGATCGCCAACCCGCCTGCCAAGCGTGGCGATTGCGGCACTATCCCCCACTTCTTGGGGAGGCCTATGTCCGGCAGTGGACGTTGATAGGCTGATGGATGGATGGATGGATGGTGCGTCTAAGATCCCTACCACAGCTAACAAAAAGAATGGATGACCTTGAAACGCCCAAACAGATCTTCATAAATGGTAGCAAAGAACTATCTCCATCACGTCAGCTTTCAAAAACCGCATCAAAATCGCTTCATTCGTTTAGGAGCTACGATGCCACAGACAGATACACATACACGTCAAACTTATAACACCTCTCTTTTTACGGCGGGGGTTAATAGGTAAGGATACTTGCGTATAATATTAAAAATATAGCACTAACCCGAATGTAATACAATGCCCTGCAGTAAGTACATGTTTATTCGTGATGATTGCTCCTCCACAATGCAACTTCGGTCCCAGCATAAGGGACACTAACCAGGGGTATTGGTGTGGCTGAACCGTCGTACCTCCTACAATACGGCGATTATGTCCCGCAATACCGCATTCTAAACAGAAAGATTTATAAGTTACTAGCCTATGCTTGCGGATTCACCGCAACCAAAAGCTAGTTATTAGGCTGTATCTCAGGTGCCCGATATATTAGCGGGATAAAATGTATACCAGTTTTTAAGTCTAATCAAGGCCTTTCAAAAAGTTGCATCAAAATCCATTCAGTAGTTTTTGTGTGATGCGCGAACAAACAAACAGACAAACAGATAAAAAGACAGACAAAAATTCTAAACAAAATTGTTTTGTGTTTAGACACGCCTATATAGCCTATTACAGTCATTTTTTCTCAAATATCTTGAATGTACAGACACAGCTCTGTTACAGTTTTATAATAGTATAGACTAGTCTAAGCTTGCGGATTCGCCGCAACCAAAAGCTAGTTTTTAGGCTGTATCTCAGGTGACCGATATAGTAGCGGGATAAAATTTATACCAGTTTTTAAGTCTCATCGAGATCTATCAAATACATACATTAAAAAAAATACATTAAAATCCGTTCAGTAGTTTTTGTGTGATGCGCGAACAAACAAACAGATAAACAGACAAAAAATCTGAAAAAAATGTTTTGTGTTTAGACACGCCTATATAGCATAATACAGACATTTTTTCTCAAATATCTTAAATGTACAGACACAGCTCTACAACTTTAATATAATAAGTATAGACTAGCTGACCCGGCGAACTTCGTACCGCCATATATGTATTTTTTCGTGAATAAATATTATAAATTGAGATATGAAGTATGCTATCTCTTAAGTTGGAACAAAACACACATTTAAAAAGAAAAAAAGTTAAAATCGGTTCAGTAGTTTCGGAGTTCATCCCGGACAAACATCGTGACACTGGAATTATATATAATAGATATTGGATACTTGATCTCGTATCTAGTTATGATAGATACATCCAAGTATTTGATAACCAAGTGTACGCAAGTCTACGCGTGTGTGATACCTCTGGTGTCGCTGGTGTCTTTAGGCTAGGTTTATTGCTTACCATCAGGTGTGCCGCATGCTTGTTTGCTACCCTCAAAAATAAACATTCTTTAGAGCTTTTTAAAATAATTTGTATATTTTCAGTTTCTTCTGAAGCGACCAACGAAGAATCAGCAATGTTGTATACGCAATGTTTAAATTATATGTATACGTCCATGTGATAATTGGACTTCTTTGCATTATCTGATAATTTAACTGCTAATTTATTTCTATCTCGAACCTGACACTGACGACCAGGAATATGACCATAATTTAAAAGAAGATATACAAATTTGCTGTTCGAAACAAAAGAGGGTTTGCATTGATGTATAAAAAAGAGAAGATTCACAATTAGGCACTAAAAGTGTGCACTATAAATGAGTGCAGATTACGCTTTCCTGCACTCATTTCGTTTAGTGTTATTTTGACGTGCGAGCAGCCGCAACGTATCAACATCATACTATAATACTATACTATACTATACTATACTATACTATACTATACTATAATATTATAAATGTAAATGTAAGTTTGTTTGTTACGCTTTCACGCAAAAACTACCAAAGCGATCATCATGAAACTTTGTACACATATTCTTGGAGCTATTAGAAGTAACATAGGATACTTTTTATTAAAAAAATATTATTACGAAAGATAAAAAAAATGTTTGTCAAAAAATTTCAAAATCTAGCTATTTCAACGCCATCTAGCATTCCAGTAATGAAGTTCCAACCCTGAGTACTGTATTACCGACGGGCACGACAAAATTTTCCTTTAAGTTCAAGACTTCAATTTCAAGGGTTGCTTTATTTATTTTTATGAAATTCCTCGCGGACGAAGTCGTGGGTAACAGCTAGTGCCTAATAATACTAAATTATCTTTTCATAAACTCATTGACTGTCTCTTATTCCCTCGTTCTTTCTGTATAGTGTCGTTACACTCACGCGAGTCACACACGCAGCTAAAAGTTGTTATTATTTTATAAAATTATATACATTTAAGCAATATTATATAGGTATACAACTCTTGCCACGATTTCTAAACACAATTGTGTATCCTTAAATAGATCAATGAGGGTTTGTCTTTAATTTTCGTCTTATAGATAAATTGCATTTTAATTGGGGAATACAAGCGTGATGCTATGTTATTTTATATTTTTTTTAAATTGCTACGTCACTACTTATATACCGTAGAACAGAATTTAAAATTCTGTAGTGAGTATCTATATACATTCTTTTGGGAACAAATAAAGTAAACTAATTTATACTTGCCGCATGATGCATTGATATTTTGTTTAATTTGTTCGGCATTTCCCTGGAAAAGCATTTTTTTTATAAACCAAATTATTGTCTAGAGTAGTTAGGGGAAATATTAATATAAAATGTTGTATAAATAATATAGAATTAATACTACTTAATAATAATTAATAAAATATGGAAAATTTTACGTGTAAGTACATTCAATTATCCCAACATAAATACTATTTGTCCTGTGTGGGCCTTGAAGCCAGCTTTTTGTCCGTGAGGTGACGGACTAAGAATACAAGCGTCACCACCCCCTTCTTTCCCACGGGTGTCGTATAAGGCGACTAAGGGAAGTAAGCAATTATCATCCATTGCATGACTGGTGGTAGGGCTGGGTACTAAGTGGGAGTACTCACTTGGTATCGGGCCCGAGCGGGTTGTTACCAACATCTCCCGTGTGACCGGCCATGAAGCACATCGTTACGTTTTGGCTGTAGCAGGAGATAGCCGTTTATATTTCATTTCATATCTGTGAAATGAATTGGTGAGCAGCGGCTTGACAATACTCTCAGTATAGTCGAGTCCATGGGCGACGGTTACCATTTACCATCATATGGACCATGGCTCGTCTGCCACTACATGAAATAAAAAAAACTCAAGACATACAAATTAGTGGGCTTTAATTATTGTTTTAACTTATTATTAGTTTTTATTTAATTATAACCAAATTATAGATCTATTAAATTAGCTGAAAGTGTTATCGATACACCTGTTAAGATAAGTCGGTATGAGCGATACTCACCAAACTGAACGCAATGCACAGTGCAATCCATATCTGTATCATTCTATTGGCGTATTTTGTAGGTAAAGAAATTTTGAAATTTTTATCATCATAAACCTTGCAATGATTTCTTTGCCGATAAATTGTAAAATGAATACATAAGAAATTAATTAAATTTCTATTTGAACGTAGAAGCTCAACAGTGCGTAGATTATATTCGAGTTTTAATCAACTGCATTTAATTTACATTCATGACAAAGTCTACATTGACGAAAAACATAATTATTAATTCAATTTAATTGTTTAGTAGAATACTTTCTGATATTTATAAGAATATAACACATTATGAACGACTTTTACGGAATCTATCGCGTTTACTTGATTTTCTACTATTCAGGCGTTTCGAATGCTTTACAGCGTTCATGGTCACGGGTGGACACAGTCCACCAGTACATTCGAAACGTCAGGATTATAGAAAATCAAGTAAACGCTTATTTCTTTTAATTCTTTAATGTGTTGTTGGTTATACATTTAAAATAATCTAGTCTTGAGATTATGAACAAAATATAGAAAAAATACATATGTAGGACTTACACCATAGTTCCTTAAATCATTCTAGATTTTTAAAGTAAATACGAGTTAATAGCACTAAGATTTGCTGTCTGATTTTATTTCCAAAGAAAACCGGTAGCGTGGCGCACGACATATTAAATATAATTATATGTATTTAACATTTGGGTAGCTGAACGAAATAATCATATATTACAAAGATGAGCATTTACATTGACATATATTTTGTAATGTGCCCTAAGGTTGCAAAACAACTAGAGTTCAGACTCATTGAGTATTGTACTAGATTGCAGACGGTACCTTGAACAAGCCACATATAAAATAATGCTGCTCTTCACAACAATCGTTAGTGGTAACGCGGTTGTCTGCGACAATCAAATAGACATTCAAAAATGATTGTGGGCGATAATGAGAATACAAATTCTAGTCTATCTGACAATACTTATTTAAGCAATATGGAAAAAACATTAGAAAATATTAACAAAGAAGTAATAATAAAGAACAGGAAATATATAGGAACGGATTACTCATACAAACATAAGATTGTTTGGAGGAATGCTATAGGATTTTTGATTCTCCATCTATTGGCTTTATGGGGTCTTTACATCATGTTTACTGGAGGAATATATTTTAAGACCTATTTGTGGGGTAAGTTTGTATTGGCGTTTATTTAGTATCATGCATTTTCTTACTTATCATATAATTCGTTATTTAAAGTAGATATACATTGCTTAAAATTGCAACCAACCCATGTTCATTATAACTCATGAAATCATTTGGCACTTAGACCCTATCTCGCACACTGTGCTATCCATATAGACATTGAAACCTATAATAATGGTCGATCTATACTTTAGATTCTAAAGTATTTACTTGAGCACATAACCTTCCTCTCTTTTATCAGTGGTGTAATAGATAGATTATTATGGGCATTGAGCTGTATAATTGTCAAATCTATATATATAACAATCAATTACCGTGCTTTAGTCTCGCAATAACTTGAAAACCACTGGATCGATTTTCTTGAAATATTTGAACACACACACATTTTCACGCGCAACAATCGCGATCCAAGATTTTTATTAACAAATTATAATGAAAATTTTACTGTTTCATTATTTTATGATTTGTTGCATATCAGAACAAATAATGACTAATTTCACTTCAAAACCCCACCAAACCAGCTTTATCGAAAATACAAATATCAAAAAAAATCAGGATCTGTTATGCAAGCAAGCTAACGTTCGGATAGAATAATGTCTGCCGAGTTAAGCTCGTGAAGATATAAATTATAAAAACTATACTTTTATTGTTTACTCAAATCTAATCTAAATTTCAGTGTATTTCATTGCATTGGTTGCATCAGAAGGCGTGACAATTGGTGCTCACAGATATTATACGCACAAATCCTTCAAAGCTAAACCACTTCTAAGAGCGTTACTTCTTATGCTACAGACAATAGCTGGACAGGTAAGACATTTTTTTTGCAGTTAGCAAAGAAACTACTAAGCATGCATCAAGCACATACCTACCCATCGAGCCGGCCCATTCCCGCTGGGACCAGCAAAGCTTTACTACTATATTATAAAGAAATGAAAGTACTTAAAATTTACAGAATTCAATGTTTATATGGTGTCGCGATCATCGTTTGCATCATCGTTACTCCGACACGGACGCAGATCCCCACAACGCGAAGCGTGGTTTCTTTTTCTCTCACATCGGATGGCTTATGACGAAAAAGCATCCGTATGTCATTGAACTTGGCAGGAAGATTGATATGAGTGACCTAGCGGCAGATTGGATGGTTATGTTTCAAAAGAAGTAAGTTTTTCTCATTTTTCCACTGATGATCACAGTAAAAAGTTCATAATTTAAACAATTTTTATAACTTTTTACTTTTCTGACATGCATTAGTACTTACTTATCATCACGACATCTCGCTTGCAGGGTAGGCAGAGAAAATGAAGTGCCAAATAGCTCTATTCTTGCATATATATTTCGCTTCCTCAACATTCATAATTCTCTTCATAAACGCTCGCCGATTTTGGAGTCTCCTGACTCCACCTTTCTTCTACATTATATGCCCGTTTTGGTCTAGGTAGGCGAGTCTCGTTCTCCCTCTGTACCTACATCCTTCCACTTTCGCATTGTATATCTTCTTAAACAGTCACTAGTCTGGCATTCTTTCCAAATGTCCCAATCATCGGCGCATTCCCTTTCGCATCTTTACATCAATACTCACTTTCATATCTACACGCTCTCTTACGTCGTCGTTATGATATTATGTACCTCTACATAAAGACTTAATTGAAAACATCTTGCAATGCTGCGTGTGCTGCTCTGTCTGAGAATACGAACCTTATTGTAACTAGCCATTTATTTCCTACTAGCGCATTACCCACGACTTCGCCCGCATCATAGAATTAAATTGATTGCATAAAATCCTTTCTTAGTGCTCAACTACAGCATCAAAGAAACCCATATGTAAATTTTCACGGTTCTAGAAGCTTGGGCTGTGCCTTGATATGTCAGTCAATCAATTAGTATTTTACATAAAACTATATGCTCACATGACACTCTCGTAATAAACTCAATAAAATTAGTATTATTATATTATAGCTTTTTTATTTAATATTTGTGTAAGAGTGTGTAAATTTTGAAGCAGAATTGCATGAAGCTAAACTTTTTGGTTATATTGGCTTATAAAAACCGGGAAGTAAAGGTTCCTCTACTCTTCGGATAGCTTTGAATTCAGATTGGACTAGGTTTGCTTGTCCTTAATTTTCATTATGAATGAATTTTATTTCAGATACTACTACTACCTGTATGCTTTGTTAGCAATATTCATTCCTGTTTGGGTTCCGGTACACTACTTTGGGGAAGATTGGTTGACCTCATTTTTAGTATGCTATTTTGCTCGTTATATCTTCGCCTTGAACGGGACCTGGCTTGTGAACAGTGCTGCGCATTTGTATGGAACCAGGCCCTATGATCGGTGAGTAATATTCTTATTTTAATGATCATCTTGAAGCTGAAGTCTTACTCATAGAAAAATAATTACTTTTTACAGAAACTTACAGCCAGTAGAATCCTGGTTCGTGTCGATGATAAGCTTAGGCGAAGGTTGGCACAACTACCATCACGCCTTCCCTTGGGATTATAAAGCCGCCGAGTTGTCTATGCATTTCAACCAAACGGCCAGTATTATAAGATTTTTGGAGAGGATTGGACTTGCTTACGATTTGAAAACTGCCTCACCCGAACTTGTAAGTGTCATACATATTACCTTTTTATTCTAGTTTAAAGCTAAAAGATAGGTTTAATATTACCGCTGAAGTCTACTTGAAATAGGCCAGTTGTTTTGTTCTCAAGATACATATTTATATATTGGTCAATTTCACTTCAACGTGACTATACTGTGGTCCTCAGTGGTCTAGCGATAGTGTTTGTGACTGCGGGTCATGTGTCTCAGGTTAAATCCCAAGTTGGGCCAGTAAAAATTTATTGAGTTTTGCCATCAAGAAATTCTCAATATTCGGAATCAATCTCGGAATGACATCCCATCGGATTTGAGAGAAAATGAACTATTTTTTCGCACACACTTGTGCACTACAATATGTCCTGCCTAAATAGCTATAGTACCTGTTGATAACTGCCATCATGGCCCTAATTTTCGCCATGAGTGTTGATCCATCTGGAGATATTTATTAGATTCAAATACGAAAATATGTTCTAAATCAACAGGTACGCAACCGCATAAAAAGAACAGGTGACGGCAGCCATTATGAATTAGGCACTGAAGAAGCTCGTGTAGCCGTAAAAACATCGTGGGGACCATTGCATCCCCTAAATCCTTCATACAACACCACGCTCGAAGCCCCAGACGCCATATTGAAACCAGAAGGACTACCGCTCTACCATGAAAAGGACACTCTAAATATTGATATCTTAAGAAGAAGTACTAGTCAAGCTTGATCAAACAATTTCTTAATAATTTTATTAAATTATCTATTAGTATAACGATGTGATATAGTTAATTTAGCTAATAATTAATGATAACGAGCTAAGATTGGTTATTGGATTGACACTTAAGACACTGATATTTTTTGAAAAGATGTTCATATGTTTCATTAGATACTTTTTCACAATAGAATAAAAGACAATGAAACAAATTGGGATCAATGTCAGTTTTGTAACAATTATTTGAAATGTCTCGAAGTTCAAGTTCTTAACTAATGAATAATATTAAATAAAACAATGCCCTTATAGTTTCATTATAGTACCTATTTATAGCATTCAATATATTCACTATATATATTGTTTCTTAACGTATTATACTCTTCGACCACTGACATTGACCCTATCAGTCGATCTTCATTTTGACTTGTGCCTCCCTATAGCAGCAACTGACGAAAAAAAGAATCACTCTGATTCTATCCATCCATCTATCAGCCCTTCGACGTCCACTGCTGGACATAGGCGTCCCCAAGAGAACGCCACAACAAGCGGTCCTGTGCTGTTTCGCTCATATGGGGGATAGTGCCGTAATCGCCACGCTTGGCAGGCGGGTTGGCGATCGCAGTGGATGTTGTTAATACTCGAGGGAGTGCTGCTGCCCACTCCCCCGGTATTCCCTCAGTCGGCTCTTACGACTCCCATGGGTGGAGAAGGGGTGGGACAATTCTAAAGCCGGCCCCACACGACGTATATTCATATCACGCTGATCGAATCATATAAATCAATTTCATCATTTTTAGATAAACCTACTCCTTTTTTTTATTATTCGAGAAAAAATGTATCGGGGCAACAAACAGGGTAGTGTGGGGCCTTCACCCACTAAATAAACCCGCCGTGTGTCGTCTCTCCACCTTTATTAGCGAACCACTGGAACTATGTTATATTGCTTCAGTGGTGATAAACTTACTCCTACTGTTAAAAAATAAAAAATAAATACTGTTCAAACATATCACTCATACAATAAGTAAGCTGGTCTATCCCTAATTGTCAAATTTATCGGTCGTATACTTTATAAATAGAATATAAGTTAGTGTGTAATATATTTGCTGTGGATGAACCTAAATTAATAAATAAATACTGTATATTATGCTAAAATAGCAATCAAAGCTATGAAGCTAGTTTTTAATACCATCATACCTACGTGTTTGGCAGACAATTTTTTTTAATAATTCTACCGCAACTACAGGTTTCGCAAGATTTCGTAATAGCTGCAGTTGCTATTCAAAGTTGTGGTTAAGAATATAGTTATTTAAGTCAAGAATAAAGACGGCTGTGCCTACCTACTTCGTATTTATCAAAATTACAAATAATGTGAATAACTTCAAAATATTGTAAATAATTCCTTGCAGCATAAATACATATTCAAATACAGTGATGTTCAAGTATAGGTCCCGCTCGCACTAAAGCACGTACTCTTTTTCCACATTCACAAATGATATGTTCTTTACAAGTAGCTGAGCATGTCAAGTGCTAAAATACAGATCAAAATATTGGTTAATAATTTTATTGTCTTTTCAAATTTATAAGATTAACAGCGTAAATCTTGTATTGTTTTCTCCAAAATCTCACATGAAATAAAAAGAGAATTGTTACATAATCTGTTAAAACTTTTATCGATTAAAAAGTAATCGAATCTTTTAATATTTTTTAATAGAACTACTATGGATATGTTATAATATTATTTACCATAAAATCATCGTCCTAGTGGAGAGAGAGCCTTGCTTATTCTATCATGAATGGGCTTGATCGGAAAACTACCACCCTTTCACATATCAGCGTGAAACAACAGTAGGTACTTCTACCATTGTGTTTCGTATGGTGAGTGATAACGCCAGAGGTCCAAGCCCTCCCCCTATTATCTTACCTATTCTTCCTATCCACCTCCTATATCTTGGAGATGGCAATGCGCGAGTGGTGCCTCTGGTGTTGGTAGCGTCTATAGGCCAATACTTCAACAACTGCTACAAGTGGGCCTTATGCTTGTAGGCCACCCACGTAGTCTAAAAAAGAAGTGGTAGAAGACATATTTGCAATAAGTACAGAGCACTTGTTATGTCTCTAACGAAGTGGTAGTTTCGTCTCTTCAATTAAAGACACAATATAATTTTTAAGTTTATTGTAACACTCAATCAATAAAAGACAACGTTATATATTCAATAATTTTTATTTTATAGCAAGTAACATTATGATAAAATTGTGATTTCATAGCCTGGTATTTAGATATAAAAATAAATAAATAAATATTCACGGACATTTTCACACAACGTCCTCTGGTCCCAAACTAAGCATGGACCAGATTACGGATATAATACATGTAATACTTTTTCTTTGTAAATACATACATATAATAGATAGGAAACACCCAGACGCAGTGCAAATATCTGTGTTTATCACACAAATATTTGTCCTGAGTGGGAATCGAACCCACGACCTCGTGCACGGAAGTCGGTTATACTACCGACTACGCCACGAGGCCTGTCAAATCACCGTCATATCATTAATATAAACCAGGAGTTTCCAACCAGGGGGGTGTAACCCCAAGGGGAGGTAGAGAAATGTCAAAGGGGCTCCATACGTTTTCATTTTTTAAATCCAATAATTATTTGAAAAAGGTATAAAATAAAAAGTTATATTTCGTAAAATTTTGTTTGTATAAGAAATAAAATACATATTTTCATCCATCCATCCATCTGCCGTTCAACGTCCACTGCTGGACATAGGCCTCCCCAAGAGAATGCTACAACGAGCGGTTCCGTCGTGGGGAATAATGCCGTAATCGCCACGCTTGGCAGGCGGATTGGCGATCGCAGTGGATGTTGTTAATACTCGGGGGAGTGCTGCTGCCCACTCTCCCGGTAATCCCTCAGTTGGCTCTTACGACTCTCGTGGGTAGAGGGGGGTGGGACAATTCTAAAGCCGGCCCCACACGGCTAATAAATATTTATCGTTAAAATAATATGCGGTATTTTGTAATGTAATAATTAAAGAGGGCCATAAAAACATAATTTACATTTCAGACTGGCTCGACATAAAAAGGTTGAGAAAGCCTGTTATAAACACTTTCAATCCTGTAAACATATTATACATTTAAAATTTAGATCTTTAAACGTGTTCAAACTATGTTATACATAACTACTGCATTTAAACTCATGTAGCAGAAGTAGGTATTACTTTATAAGCAAGTACAATCTTTTTGTATGTGTTCCTTTATCCAGCTGACGTGGTTGATTATTCTGGTGTACGCTGGTGGAGTTGTATCATTACACGAAGACATAGACACAACACCAATCAAACGTAGAGGAGGAGTAGATAACCAGTGAGCCATAACCGGCGCGCCGACATCATTCTGACAAAAACCACATGAAGGCATTATTGACACTAATATATATGTAATATCATTCAACTTTATTAGTACAGTGAAGTCTAATCGTGAAATAGAAAACAATCGTCAAGGTCAGGACTCGAATCTTCGATCTTTATATTTCCAACTGCTCTCCCAGTTCAGCCACCATAGATGTTACAAGTTTATAAATTACCATCTCATATAAATATATAATATTGATATGCCACGCCAACTATCGGTTGTATTGTCTACATAACCGAGCCAGTATCCATATTTTTAGGATTCATAAAACATAATTATAAGACATGCAATATAATTTAGGTACTTGCTATTGCCCGCGACTGACGGCGTGCACTTTAGTTACCCTTAATATATTTAAATGAGGATAACTTTTCTCCTGACTTGTGATTTCTATAAAGCATATATTCTGCTTCAATTCACTGATTTCAAAGATATATGCTAACAATATATGGTGTAAAAATGCGAAAGGGAATGTTTTGTGGAACCGACCGAGACTCACCTGCCTAGACCAAATCAAATACATATTTGAATTTAGGTAACTAGGTCTGAATTTTATATATAGGTACGTATAGACACCTCACAAAATCCTTATATTGAACATAAAATCTAAAACTAATTTCAATACACTAGGACTTACTTTACAGATGACATTTTTAACACCCAGCGGTCCTAAGCATCCTTTATCATTAGTTGCTTGTCTATTGTGCGATATGGCTTGGTTACATGTTGCTGTCGTTAAAAGTGGCAGAACGGCTACTTGAGGAGTGCAGTTTCCAGTATTTTGTGCCCATCCAGCTGTCCAAGTCACCTGTTCATTGTCTCGAATACCTGAGAATATCATAGTCTACAGTAATATGTAATTATCTAGACTTGGCACATACTGCATGACTCGCTATAACACCATAGAGTTCGACTCAACCAAGGTTAGTTCGCCAAGACTGGATTGGCATACCTTTATAGAGTTACGTGGTATGGCCCTTAAAAATTATATATAGTATTAAAAAAAAAAGCAATACCAACCAAATATAGGTAAACATATTGGAGAAATATATTCAGTGAAAGTGATGAGATATGTTAATTTTATCAGTGCGAGGTCATTTTCCAGCGTCGTGGGAGAAAATCCTGAGCGTATGTTAATCGAATCCACAGTTACATTCATGGCTGGCTGACCAGCTGTGCATCGGTCATGCATCCCAAGTGATACTATAACGTTGTTTGGTGTTAAACTGCAATAAAATGAATTTTCAGTACTGATTAAGACTTTTTATGAAATAGTTTATTTTTTATTTTTATATGCAATACTAGGCCATGATATCCGTTAGATGACGTAAATAGGTTTAAATGAAATCAAGATATCAGATGCAGAGATTGAGATCTCTGTAGAGATACAGAATCGGTCCAAAAGCTTTTCCATTGCATTGGGAAAAGAAGTAAATACAAATCTACTTAACAGATCTCTGCTTTTCCACTTTTTTTAAAGATTTATTCTAGCTAAGGATGTCAAATGCTGGTACGAATAACAATATTATATTGACGTTAGCGCCATCTCAAGGTATGATTATTTATTGTAATAACTAAGCTAACCATAATGGGACAAAATGTAAGCCAATACATTCCTGAGTCTTAAATAACACATAAGACAAGGAGATTGATGTCTTTGAATAGGGCTGGTGGTGGCTTAGCACCTAAACCTTTCGTACTGATTGGTAAAAAAACGTAGGTTTATGTTATATAGGTATGTTGGATTGGCTACATCGGGTGATGAGGCCCATTACCTCTGCTAAAATTTCCGAGACAAAAGATAAATTAGAAAAAAAAAAAAAAAACAATAGATTAAGCTTTTCTTACCCATAGAATGGTGAAGCAGCTGTTAATACATGTTGGTCGGAAACCAGTGACCCTGCTACTACTTTAGAACCAATATTAATAGCAACCAGCCAGGGATATTCGTGCAGGGCTACAGCTGATAGTTCGCTTGTGGTACTGCCAATTCCTGAATATGAATTCGATACTCCACATCCTTCACAAATAAAAAATACATTAATAAACTAGGTAGGTATTTTTGCGGCTAGACCGGGATGAGTGAGAGATTTCAAGCGATTCACATAACTCTATCCAAATCGAACTTATATTTTTATCTCTGCATTATAATGCTTTAAACAGAAATTGATTGACCACTTGGAAACGACGTTCAATAACGGAAGTCAGTAGTCACCATGAAGAAAAGTGCTAGAGTTTAACTGACACAGTCAGTGGATAATAATTAGTACAGATTTTAATGCAGAACTTTACCCTTTAGACAGACATAGGCTGCCTCTATATTGTGTGGGACCTAATACCGTATTTAATATGTAGGCCTACAAGTATAAAAGCGTGTCTATTAAACACTTACGACATAAATGACAAAATCTAGGAAGTCCATGTTTCAATCCAGATAAACCTGCACTGTGTACCTGTAATAGAATATGGTATTTAACAGAATCAGAACAACGAACTTAACTGTGTATCCAAGTGTACTTGTTACAGAATCTTTAAAATTGCCGCATGTTATAACACACATGTGAAACAGACATGTAACTTAATTCGTTTTATGATTTTCATTGGCGCTGTTCTTGCATTATTTTTTTTAAGTTCTTTCCGTGTGGTGACGGACTAAGAATACAAGTGTCACCACCCTGGGCTGGAACCTGGCTGGAACTAGGCCAGTGAGGTGCAAGTCTCGACAAATGAAGGGCGACTGTCGTCGAAATAATGACTTGTCCCGAGTTGTCCTTCCTTAAATCTGCCGTATTGAAAGTGAAAAACAACACTAGTCTATAAAGCGTCTAAGAACTATGGCATTCGATGGACCACCTCAAAATTGCACATGAGTAAGGAAAACCTAGATCCCTCTACAATAGATATACCAAAGCTGATTGAGAATTGTAATGAATGGCTGAATATTAATTCTACAGATTCTTCGACTAGGGAATCAGTAACGAGTCCTCAGCAATAACGTCTTCCTGCAATTCCAACGCAAAGCAATAACAGGATTTTGATGATCCGAATACTGCATCTGTAGATGTTGCTACTGGACCGTCAGTTCCAAAACTACTATTCACTGAATGATGTCTTTTAAGCAGTAACACTTTATTGTAGGCAACAGTGCAACAGTGTATAGCAGGGGTATCATCACAAATAATCATAAGACCTCTCGACTAAATAATGCGTGACATAAGCGATATACATGTAGCCTTCCGGAATGGTGTCATTTCGATAAAATGCATGGAGTGTGCAAAGTGGTAAGCCGTGTGGGGCCGGCACCAAGAATAGCTCCACCCCGTCTCTTCCTATGGGAGTCGTATAAGCCGACTAAGGGATTACCGGGGGATTGGGCAGCAGCGTTCCCCTGTGTACTAAAAACATCCACTGCGATCGCCAACCCGCCTGCCAAGCGTGGCGATTATGGTAAAACCCCCATTTTGGGGAGGCCTATGTCCAGCAGTGGACGATGAAAGGCTGATGGATGGATGGATGGATGTGCAAAGTGATATCACCAGGGCTGCACTATACTGCAATTCTTGTGTGAAAAATGTAACGTGGCTGATTTTTCAGGCAATGAAGATGATGACTGGATGCCAGAATAGCATTATCACGATATTGCCAATAAGATATCACTATATTACCCCAGTGTCACCGTATTGTCATATACTTAGTAAGGGTCAGTTAAAATTGAATAACTTTTGATTTAAAAGACTTACGTTTAAGAAAGTGCAATTACATACCTAAGGTTTTTGTCATTTTGTGATATTAATAACAATTGTATATAAAAACTGATTAGTAAAAGAAATGTATTTAAATTCTTATTATCACTATATAGCCTACCTTTACCCGCACAAAGTAGGTAACCAGAACCAAAATTTTTGGAATAATCATTTTAATAATTGCTGAGACCTTTTCTTGTGGTGAGTTAGATTTGAAGTCAATACTTCACTCTATCTCATACTAATAATTATTTAATAATAATTTATAAAAAGCCAACAATTCAATCATATTGTTTCAATAAAAAAAACATTTTTATCCCAAAACCAAAAAAAAAATACTAGTAAATTTATCGTTATCTTTTGTCGTTATATCTGGCCAATTTGATAAACTAGGCCAAATGGGAGAAACACCTTGTAGGAAATTCTTGCCTAATAATAGAACGTATAATAAAATATTATATAATCACATTGTATTTTCATGTATTCATACACGTGGTACAAACAAAAAACTTACTATAAATTTCAAAGAAATCCACAAAAATACATGACTGACTAACATAGCACAATCTTGCCTGTACACCCTCATGAGTGAAAACTTATGAAATGAGAGTCAAATTGCTGGCTAGTCCTTTTAAATAGAAATGCGGGTGTTGTGAATACGATAAAAAGTTAATATATTTAATACTGTGTTCAAAAGTACATTTATTTCAATTGAATCATCAAGGTCTTAATTGATGATAATAACTTCAATCTCGTGCATATTAAACAGATGGCGGAGTGGTTTAGATAAAGTGTTGTGAGTTCCATTCCCACACAGTACAACTCTGTGTGATCGATAGATGGTTGTCACACAAATGGTTGTTACACGATACAACGATTATTCCTCAAATCAGTGTATTGATGCAGTTTATTTTTTTTATTTTTTGTATGTTTATCTGTTTGTTCATCCGCGCATCACGCAAAAACGATTGAACGGATTTTGACGCAACTTTTTTATTTGATAGCTCTTGATTAGACTTACAAACTGGTATACATTTTAACTCGCTACTATATCGGCAACCTGAGATATAACCTAAGAGACGTTAGAATAAACAAAAGAACAAAGGTTCAGAATAAACAATTGCATTTTTTCTTGATATTCTATATAGGTACGGGATAATAACGATATGCAAAAGTGAATTGTGTATTGAAATAAATAGCCGTTTGAAGAGTTAAATGTTTGTATTGATATAGGCCAAATACATATTATAATAATACATGAGAGAACAACATCAGTAATGTGAGGCTAATTGGACGACAACACATCGGCGGCGCGTGATGTGGAGAGTCGATTGAGTTTCGATTTGAGTCTTCTTTATTTTAACCAGCGCAAAAACATCCAGATTTGGCGGTTTTTCTGATCCAGTCGAGATATTTGGCCACTCTAGTGTATACGCCTGGATATCCAACTCGACCGCAACCGATGCCCCAAGATGTTATGCCTTAAAAAAACATTTTTTTGCTTAAGATCAAAAGCAAAATCATTAAACTTAAATGCACACTTGCTCGCACCCTAGGGTGCACACGAATTTTTGAAATCATGCGCAAATTTGTTGCAAATTAGTGCTAGATCTGTGCCTCGGAAAATACGTTTGGTCGTTGGTCTTGTTTGGTACATTTGTATGATTTTTATGGGGAATCAGTATTCTAAAAAATACTGTACTGATCTGCTGTACTGTGTGTAATATTCTTATCCCTTCAAGTTGCGGAGGAGATGGCAATCACTCTACAGAAAAAAATATTCTGTCTTATTTTACCAACCTTAATAATGCAGTAGGAATAAACAGGACTAGAGAGATGTTAATAAAAATAACCCAAAAACCAGAAATAATGGAAATCTCTCAGAGATCTTACGGATTATAGAGCGCTTGAACCTTCAACTCCAGTACCTAAATATTAGAGACAATTTTTGGTAAAAAATATAACCACCACAAACCACAATGCCGTGATGATGAACGAATGCCTTAGTACAATTGAATTTTTTGAATTGCTCTTAAGAGCTTAAAAACGTAAACTATCGTAAAAAATATAACTAACCTAATTGTTCGTGACGTTTATCATTTCTCTCAGCCGACAATGGACCTCCACTATCGCCCTGCAAAAGATAACGTTATGTAAGTAAAGTATACCTAATTAATCCACAAATTTGAAGATACAAAGCTACAAATATTTGCTATAGCTTAGTACCTACTATAAATTATTGTTACAGTTTATTTAGATAACACGTAAGTTAAACTTGTTTTTATACAACTAGGTAGTAAACAGCAGGAAGATTGTACGCAGTACTCGCCTATATACACACTCCTCACTCTTTAGTATGGTGAGTGAGAGTGCTGGAGGCCCGGTCCCCCTTCCTATCCTCTCCTTGTTATCCTTCCTATGCTCTCCTTAGTATCCTACCTATCCTCTCCATAATATAGTTCCTATCCACCTCTGATTTCTTTCCATGGAGATGGCGATGCGCGAGTGATGCCTCTGGTGTTACTACTTATCATCACACCATCTCCCTTGCGGAGTGAGCAAAGAGAACAGAGTGCCAATAGGCTCTTGGTAGTTTCTTGCATACATCTCTCACTTCCTCAACATCCATAATTCTCTTTATACACGTTCGCCGGTTACAGAGGCTACTGACTCCACCTTCCTTCAATACATGACCGTATTGGTCTAGGTAGGTGAGACTCGGTCTCCCCCTGCACCTACATCCTTCCACTTTTGCATTGTTTATCTTCTTAACCAATCGCTCGTATGGTATTGCTTCCACATGTCCAAACCATCGGAGCATTCTTTTTCGCATCTTTACACCAATACTCTTTCATACCATTACTTTTCACGCAGGTATTATGTGAAAGGATGAGATTGAGATTTCCTATTATAGATGTACTATATAATATACCTACCTAAGTAAGGGATCATAAGCAATATTTTCATATAAGTAAAATTGTGATTACCTGGCAAGCATCCTTCTTCCCCTCTTTAAGATAACCCGCACACATCATCGTATCGCTTATCATTGACGGAGTGTATTTGCCTTTTTTACAATCCTCATTACTTAGAATTGGCAGCTCAACCTCTCTCAGATAGCAGGATTGATTCTTGCCTTCTTCCGTATTACCCCAACCCATAGCCACAGCGGGAACGCCCGTATAAGTTTCATCTAGAAACAAAATAAATAATACTTATAAGATTTTTGAAGTGAAAACTTCTATTGGAAGATTTGGATAGGGAGTAAATTCATGTAAGTCGTCATCGACATGGTCACGTGACGTGTTAACGATAACACTAAATCTGTTCCTATTAGTTTATTTTATTGCGCTAGGCCAGCTGTGAACGAAGAAATGAATAATTTAAAAAAAAAACATTTTTTTTAATGAATGAATGATTAATTTTGATTTAAAAGTTTTAATTTAAGATCAAACAATTAATATAGAATAATAACAACTATATTTTGTTTATACTTAGTTTTAAGTTTCCACTTCTTTTCACAGCAGTCCTCATGACTGCTTAGAATTTTTTTGTAGTAACTACCTACTATTTTTAGTATCTAATAGTTGACCACCCATGTTGTGTTTTGGAAGTTGATTTCCCCTACATGACAATATTATTGGTAATACAACTAATTCGGTCCTGTGCGTGTTCGAACACGGAATATTTGGTTCGACGTGTGAACCTAAATTAGCAAAGCAAACATGAACACCTTACAAACACGGTTCTACTTGTGTTCGCACTAAACCGCTCAGTAGACATGGATGAAGACGGCAGTGAAGTAGCCAAATTTTTTTGTATTATTTTTTCCAAATAAGGGCCCTAGATGGTAGGAAACAGTACAAGTAATGAAAACAAAATACATTAATTTCAGGGTCAACAAGAAATTCGTGGATATTACAAAAACTTACTCAAACGAACAATGTTCCATCAAATTTGACCGAACATCATCCGCACAAAACAACCAAATTGGATCACAACGAACATTATTGACAAACAAATGTTCGATTTTCGTTAGTGGTAAGCCCGTGAGAACAAAGTGTTCGATGTTCGATGTCCAACGTGTTTTTGTTCGGTCGTCCGTACACGCCTTTATGATTATAAGATCAAGCATAATAATTGAACAGGAAACCCTAATATGGGATTAAAGGGGTATGTTATTGTTACTACAGCCGTGTGGGGCCGGCTTTAGAATTTTCCCACCCCTCTTCACCCATGGGAGTCGTAAGAGCCGACTGAGGGAATTCCGGGGAAGTAGGCAACAGCACTCCTTCGAGTATTAACAACATCCACTGCGATCGCCAACCCGCCTGCCAAGCGTGGCGATTACAGCACTATCCCCCCATTCTCGGGGAGGCCATGTCCAGCAGTGGACGTTAAAAGGCTGATGGATGGATGGTTATTGTTACTGAAACAAAATAAATGATTCTATCGGTCAATCCTCGTATTGTACAAGATCACTTGGAGAATCTTGTCAATGATAACTTTAAAGTTTTTGTATAACATTTTTCTCTATAATTTTCATATCCGGTTACATTCCCACACAAGAAAATGCTTTGGGAGATCTACATGTAGTTGTTCCGAGACAGGGTGTAGTGTGTGGGCGTTAATTTTATACCGTTACCTACATACATATATATCCATCCATCCATCCATCAGCCTTTCGACGTCCACTGCTGGACATAGGCCTCCCCAAATTGGGGGTATAGTGCCGTAATCGCCACGCTTGGCAGGCGGGTTGGCGATCGCAGTGGATGTTGTTAATACCTACTCGAGGGAGTGCTGCTGCCCACTCCCCCCGGTATTCCCGCAGTCGCCTCTTACGACTCCCATGGGTGGAGAGGGGTGGGACAATTCTAAAGCCGGCCCCACACGGCAACATATATATATTACCTACTATTATCTATCGATTCCATGTTCTTCTAAAAAAGTAAACAAACAGAAAGTTGTCCGTTTTTTAAAAGGTAGGTAGGTACTTGAATATTGCAATGATATCTACGTATTATAAAATTAATTACGGCTTGTTTCAAAGTTTTGGATTTTTACCTTTTATAGAGAGTTTTCTAGTAGTACCTAGAGCCTTGCTTATCCCAGTATGACTAGGCCGGTTGGATTGGAGAGGTAACACCCTCTCACAAAACATCAGCGTGAGAATACAGTAGGTACTTCCACCGTTGTGTTTCGTATGGTGAGTGAGAGCGCCTTTCCTTATTATACTTATTATCCTCTCCTTAGTATCATACCGATGCTCTCGTTATTATCCTTCCTATCCTTTTCCTTGGAAATGGCGACGCCCGAGGGATGCCTCTGGTGTTGCTAGCGTCTACAGCTATTGTAACCGCTCACCGTTAGATGGGCTGTATGCTTGTTTGCCACCCACGCATTATAAAAAAAAGGTGACATTTGTATGGGAAGTGTTGCTATTTTTAATAAGAACTTTAAATGTTGTTATTCAGATTCAGATAAATAAAAAGTATAATATTTATATTTTTATTATAAATAGTATAATATAAATATTATTATATTTATCTGAAGCACACGTGCACATACATCGGATCCAGTTAGATGTACATATATGCATACTATATACTCATGCCTGTTTCCCAGAGCGGTAGGCAGATATAACGGATTGTCACTCATCATAAAACGGCCCACTTTAGTTGTACAATAAACCTCTTACCCTCTCGCCGTGGCAAACACACAGGTTTCACAGAGTCCGTTACATGTATAAGGCTGTTCAATCTAAGCAATGCGATGTCATTATTGAAGTTGGCGAAGCTAAAGTTATGCATGATAGTCTGCACTACATAGTGTGTGAGTGGACGATGGGTCTTGTTGCAGCGATTGTGCTCACCGAGCGTCACCTTTATCATAAACCACATAAACCTGAAATGGAAAATATTAATATCTATACTCCTAAAAAAACGTGGATAGTTAAATTGAGCCTTAATCGTACCCATTTTGTGAACTCTAACTTTTATCAGTGTGGTGACGGACTAAGAATATAAGTGTCACCACCCCTTTATTTCTTCAGACTAAGGAAATAGTGCTTACACTATACGCAGTTATAACACATTGCATTACTACCTCTGTGTGGTATGTGTCCGGCCGTGAAGCTTCTCTGTGTTTTAGTTGAAGCGGAAAATAGCTGGGAGGACTCCATTCATTTATTTACCATCCACAAAACGTAATGTTGAGCAGAGGCTAGACAGTATTCTAGTATTTATGAGCTCACGAGCGACGACTGCCACTTACCATCAGTGATCCGGCTGAGTGTATCTATAATTTTATACAAACAAATAAAATTTAAATGTCTGTTCGTAATGTCTTAATAACAGCTATTTGCTAAATGCCTACGTTATCCACCCTTTTAGAGTTTTTGTCTATCTGTCTGTATGTTTTGGCCAATACCTCAGGAACGGCTGGACCGATTTGGACAGGACTTTCACTGGCATATAGCTGATGCTATAAGGAGTAACTCAGAATAGTTTTATTTTGAAAAAATAATCATAAATAAATAAATAAATTCCACGAGGATAAAATCGCGGGTAGCAGCTAGTAACTAATAAAAAACGTGACTAAACTCAGGAATGGGCTAGAATCGGCTACTATTAATACTCTTCAGGCAGTTTACAATATATGTTCTATACCATAATGAATAAAAACTGTCTAAGACAAGGTTGTGGTACCTTCTTTATCACCTATCCATTCTTTATCAAAAAGTATAGTCCTGAAGAATTTACTGTTCTCTTGAAGACACAAAGATTAGCTATTTCTTAGCCTGGTTGTTGGTAACTACATTACTTGTTCTACTCATAACGATAAGAAGCATCATATGAGAAATGTAAATGTATAATTTCTTAATTAATAATAATTATTAATATTAATAAGGAACCCCTAAAAACATAACATCGATATGGAAAAAAGTAAGTACCTATAGATAGCTAATTAATGCTACATTTTGAATGTCTTACGTTTTTACGCAGTGTGCAGCGGTCATCACAAATCTATCGTTGATAAGCGAACCTCCACAGTAAAACTTATTGTGATAAGAAAGACGTGCCACCCAAGGAAATTCATTGGCAGTTGTCTCTACCCCGCCGACAATTCTGGAAGCTTCATTGCGTTCGCCACATCCTGGCAAGACAAAATAATATATGATCTATATTGAAATAATAAATATTCACGGACATTTCACACAGCATCCTCTGCTCCCAAACTAAGCTTAACGCTTGTGCTATGGGTACCAGATTACGGATATAATGCATATATTACCTTTATTTTTGTAAATACATACATATTTATAACAGATAGAAAACACCCAGACGCAGTACAAATATCTGTGTTCATCACACAAATAATAGGGATTCCTGAGTGGGAATCGAACCCATAACCCCGTGCACAGAAGTCGGTTACTACCGGCTATGCCACGAGGCCCGGATTATTAAAAGAGTACTTTTATAACGACAGACGATAATGGAGTGATATTTTCGATTCAAAATTAATGTTGACACCCGCTTATTTGTCAATATTAATAATCTGAATATGGATAGAGTAGGTATTATTATTACTTAGTCCAGAAATGTTTTTAATATCTAAAGCTATCAACAACAGTCAATATTACCTACCCAATCTTAGAGCTATAAACGACGCTTTCAAATTCATACTTAACTAATGAATCTTAGGCCTCTCTTAATGCGTCATTAAACCAACAAAATAGCGGTTATATTTCGTGCCATATTTGTAGCGATATCTCAGGTGATAGTGACTCATAGTATATATCTCTATAGATAGGTGTTATACAATATTGTCTTTTACGGTTAGAATACTTAAGGAAACCAAACCGGTTTGAGCACATCATGGAGGTTACCTAGCTTTTCAAAAAGGCGCCTAATTCAAGCTCTCAGTAGAATGAAAACTGTTTTAAATTGACCGCATAATGTTCCAAAAGTGATTACAGGGACTTACGACAGGTGCACTTGCGTCCATAATCACCATCATCAGGCGTTGGTTCCGTAACCATCTCTGTTTTGGGTTCTGTATTATTATCTGCATTCACCTAAATTAATTTATTATTATTGAGAATTAGTGCCATATGAGAGTAGCTTGATTACCAAATATTGCAGATAATGTTGGTCGTTTAGTGCCAAACGATTGCTCCGTTTTTTATCTTCAATATACATAATGTAATTGCCAATTTAATTTGTAGATTTATTTAAAAGATTTAATGCCATATATTTAAAGTTATAATATAATTTAAATTTTCGAATAAACTTGAAAAAAGTGGAAATTTATTCGAATTAATAAAGTAAGATAGGCAACATTTTTGTTCAAATAATAAACTTACCATGCTTATCGCTGCGCACATAATTATCACAAACACAATCGTCCACATATTCATTACTATTCACAAAATTTGCTAATAAGTATTTGCACAGGCATGAATCAAGTTAGACGTGGGCATTCCTAGGGATACTGGAGCCAGAATGGGGACGTTGCACCCATTGAACAAGCGGCAGAAACTTGAACCTGATGCTATTCCCCGTACTAAAAATGATCATAAGTACGAGTAGTTATGGCAGCTTGTTTCTTTTAAAACATATTTTTTCTTATATACGTATTAGTGGTATTAAATATCTAAAAGTGCATTGGCTGATACTTATCAGACTTTGAGGGATGCACATCCTAATTTTAATTAAGTATAGGCATTATTCACTTGTATATTAGACTCTGCCCATGACTTTGTCGGTCTGGACTTTTGAATTTAATTATCTCTATACAAAAATCCGTCCGTCTATTTTTTCGGGATATAATGTTTCGAACTTTTGCATATATAATGCAAGTTTTATAATAATTAGTGAGTACTGAGTAGTTACGGTAAAACCTTGATTTTACAGAAAGTATGTACCTACCTATTGATATTTTAACATTCGTCACAAATTAGTCGTAATTCTCAGTAGCAGCCTGGAGTTTGGAAATGTGCCTGGTAGACGTCAATAGGCTCGCCCCGTATTACGTGGGACTTAAACATAGCTGGCGAGTCGTGGGTGTGTAATACACCTCTGCCTACCCCTTCGGGGAATACAGCCATGATGCTATGTTTTTTTTTTAACATTCGTCACAAGTACCTATCTATGCAGTATATGCCCAGTCAGTTATTTCGGCATTATGTAACATGAGATAGGTACTTGTGATTTCGTCGTTCAAGTGGACCAATGGAAGTAAGCGTAATGCCACTGTAAGAGAAGATATATACGAAACTACACAGTACCTACTCGTAAATGCACTTTGGTGCAGAGCATTTTATTTATATCAAGTAACAAAAGCTTAAGCACCTTGATATATTAAATTTCTTGTTGGGAAAGAAAATCGATCTTACCCCCACTTCTTTTGAGATAGGTAGAAAGGGGAGTCCATCAGTGTCAGTCACCACTAACCATCAGACAGCTCGCGGTACGTCGCTTAGAATTCATAAATAAACTAAGCCAGCATTTATTGTTAGGTAATAATTAACTTGAAACTGTATATAATTCATTGTTACACATATTTATAAGAAAAGTTTTTGAGAGGACTACATACTAGGTAGTTCAAAAATAAAGATTAGAAATAAAATAAATAATTAATCTTATCGTATACCAATTTATTTAACAAGTATTGATTTTAGAAGACAAATACAGATCTTTGGAAAAACTTTATGTAAATATAAACTATTTTGTGAAGTTGGTGACTGATATAGTCACTTTATTAAACAATCGCATAAATCATAATTATGCAACTAGAATCACTCCTTATTGTAAGCAAAGCAAAATTAATATTTTCCACAAAGTCTCTGGGAGAATTTTTCAGAAGAGATTTATAGAACCTCAGAATTGACAATAACAACCTTCTTCAGTATTGTCCCTTATCCAATCTAAATATTTCGTAATTCTTGTAAAGACTCCTGGATAGCCTTTCCTTGCGCATCCGTAGCCCCATGATACAATACCTGCAACAGACAATTTATGTTAAGACTTGTGAAGAGGCATGTAATATTGTAAACGTAACATATCCAAATTTGCACGCAGACAACGACTCGCAGATGTGAATCAAATCTGTTGTACATAATAACATAGATAATATTCTTATTGCCTTACCTATCAACTCATACATATGCTCGTCATTCTCTGCAACTAATGGACCACCACTGTCACCCTGAAATTAATTAGTAAAATGTTACCTCAGAGTAACTAAAAAATATAGACAGAGCATTACGAACAATCCAGTGAAGCTATATAAAACCATGCCAGACTTGTAATTACACGCGCACACGCAAACAAATACAAACAAAACCATGCCAAAACAATTACAATAAAACGGCTATTTCATACTTTAACCCCTATTATTTCCTATATGATTTTCAGTAAACTTACTTTATACTTTTAATTCCTTTATGTTTTAAACATAAAACTTTTAAAAGTTTACCCAAATTATAGAGATTATTTCTTTATGGCGACAACACTTTCACGCACGCATCTTTCAAAAAGTGGCTTTACTTTTTAGTTGCAAATGCGGTGTCTTTATTTTTTAGTTAGTCTGAGAATGTTACATATAAAATAATACATGAATATTGTCTTGAGTTGACGATTCAAAAAAATAACCTACAGTACAAGCATCTTTGTGAGCTGTCTCCGGATATCCTGCACACATCATGACCTCCTTGATTTTCGAAGCATTGTAGTTGGTATTACGACAAACTTCATTGCTTAGCACTGGTAGTTCAGCTTCCAAGAGCGTACATGACCATTTACCAGTCTCGTTGATAGCACCCCAGCCTGCCACTGTAGCTAAAGTATTCGTGTAGACCTTTTCTGTAAAAATAAAAAATAAGTAAACACTAAATTGAAGTTACCAAAATCAATAAAGAAAGAAATAAATATTTATTGCAACAAATAACGCTTTTAACACATTCATTACATGATGTTATGAATCTCTAACTTAAGTATATTATATACATTTTAAATATCTATATTACGAGTGCTTACATATCATCACGCCATCTCCCTTGCGGGGTAGGCAGAAAGAACAGAGTACCAAGAGGCTCTATTCTTGCATACATCTCTCACTTCCTCAACATTCATAATTCTCTTCATACACGCTCGCCGGTTTCGGAGACTCCTGACTTTACCTTTCTTCAATAAATGACCAATTTGGTCAAGGTAGGCGAGTCTTGGTCTCCCCCTGTACCTACATCCTTCCACTTTCGCATTGTATATCTTCATAACCAGTCGCTCGTCCGGCATTCTTTCCACATGTCCGAATCATCGGAGCTTTCCCTTTCGCATCTTTACACCAATACTCTTTTTCATACCTACTTGCTACTCGTCGATAAATAAATTAAATATTATTACGATTATATAATATTTAATCTAACAAAAATTGCAACACATAAAATGAATTAGTGGAATTAATAATGAAATAGAAATCGCGTATAATAAAAACTTGCTCAAATTTATAATATCCTTCACCAACTATCCCACACACTATCCTATCTTTCGGGATAAAAGAAGTTGTGAGTTGACAGCTTTTATGATGAGTTGAGTAGCTATGGCATGAAAGCATAAAAAACATACATACAAACCCATTTTTACATTTAAAATGTTATATTAGCAAATAGCAGACAATTTTTATTATTGACATCAACATTTATTTCAAATCTAAGTTATTCCAGTAGAAATAATAATGAGGTGGTGACACTTGTATTCCTAGTACGTGTGGTGACGTGAAATTCAAAATTAGAATTTAATTTGTTTGTCCTATAGATTAAATGATTCACTGTTTTGAGACAAATGTGTGTTTAGAGTTGGAGTACATTTCACCTTTGAAAACTAAAAATTAGCACTTATCTTAAACCTTTTTGTTCTGTGTTCTGTATACTGTGTGTGTACTGTGACTTTGGGACGTCTGAAAAAGTTTTGTTTCTAAAACATATGGATACTTCGCTCGCAGAAGCCGCCCAAGTGGTGGTGTTGTGGCTGAAAGATTGCATCTAAGCTTGTCGTCTGTTCATAGAGCCTACAAACGCTATCGGAAGACTGGTTTGTTCACGCGCCGTTCAGGATCTGGCAGGAATCGGGTCACTTCTGAGCGAGATGATCGATTTATTGTAACAACTTCTTTACGAAATCGACGCCTTAATGCTTTTCAACTGCAGAAGCAGCTTCATGTTGTACGTAGGGTGGCTGTAAGTGACTCTACAATTAGAAGAAGGTTGAAGGAACGTGGACTGGTACAGCACAAGCCAGCAAATGGGCTGAAATTAACTGCAGACCATCGAAAAGCACGCCTTAACTTTACACGTGAGCACCTAAATTGGTCATACCTCCAGTGGAACAATGTCCTCTTTTCTGATGAGTGTAAAATTATGCTGTATACAACAATGCTAGGGCTAACACCGCGAGCGTCGTACGAGATTATGTTACCGAAGTCGGTATCTCCATTATGGAATGGCCAGCAAGAAGCCCGGACATGTATCCGATTGAACATCTATGGGATGAATTAAAGAGACAAATTCGTGCAAGAGATCCTGCCCCAGAAACACTTAGCCAGCTGCAAAATGCAATCCAAGAGGAATGGAATGGAATGCCACAACATTTGATCATGACTCTCATCCGATCGATGAAGAACCGTATGGAAGCAGTAATAAGAGCTCGGGGAAGGAATACTAGTTATTAAATAAACGTTTCTTAGCTTTTTTTTCATCGTGTATTGTTTTATCAATTGTCTTCATACTCCAAACAGGGTAAAAATGACTTGTTAAACAAAATACGAAACCTACGAAAATTTAATTTGAATTTAGAACATTAACATTAGGATTTGAAAACCTCATATTATTCACTACTAAACGACGTTTGACATAATTATTCCTAAATATACTTACACATTTTTCTGATAATCCTTACAAAACATAAACTTGCAAGGTGTTTCGATTTTTCTGATGAGAAGTTTATATTTCTATTTCTATTCTATGTATTATATATATATTTCCTAATAAACATGTCAAATGCTTAAAAAATATAAAGAAAAATATCCTTTATGTATAAAGGTTAAGTAATAAAATAACTTGAGTCACATAATAAAAAACAGCATCTTAAAAAATGTATGTTGATGGAAATTAGATAAAGAGGTTTCTTCAAAATAAATAACCATTGGATATATTTAACGACTTTGTATTAAGATACCATTACCATAAAATAATGTGTGAGCCAAAAGGGACTGAGGTACTCTAAAATATGTACATAAGGATAAATGAAACTGTTCTCAGATTTGGAACTGACATTAACGTCCAAACAGTGTTGCAAACAGCAATATTTTTAATGCCTAAAGGGGTGGCGGTAATACTCGTATGTCTTTTATTATTTTACTTTATAATATAATCGTGTTGGACAAGAAAAAGGTGATTTATTCTTTCATTTTATCAGTTAAGCGTACCTCTACAGTACAGGTACTTTGTGTATGTGAAATTGTATGTAAAGTACTTAGAAAACTCCTTACAGCAGGCTGTTATATATTATAGAATTTATGGAATTTATGAATATTACATAGCATCACGCCGTATGTGTATTACACACCCACGGTTCGCGAGCTATGTTTAAGTTCCATCACGTAAGGGGCTAGCCTATTGCCGTCTACCGGGCACATTTCCAAACTCCGGGCTGCTACTGAGAATTTTTCTGTTTATGAATAAGCTCAATAACACTGCCCGACCTGGGGATCGAACCCAAGACCTCATGATCAGCAGTCGCTCATACTACCGCTGCACCACCGAGGCTTTAATGAATATTTTTAGGAAATATGAACAATACTATATAGGTATAGTACCTATTCCGTTAATCGATGTATTTAATAGGCCACTGCATAGGTAAATATTGTAAATTGTATCAATATACATGCATAACACATTTCATGTTAGTTAATTCTAATTAAGTACCTATAATCTACAACAGTAAAATGCTTGAACAATAATGGAATAATTACTATGCCAATTTAAATTATAATTAAACGTATGATCTTATAAATTTTGATCATACGGGTTCTTATCAGCCGGCATGCTATTAAGTTCGTACGTATTTGCACAATTTCACCAGTCTATTATACAAAATCCAGGCCAGAGCCCGTAGAATGTAACTCACTAAATCGTATCAACATCGTATCGAGTCATTGTCATTGGTTACGAGATCACCGTGATTGGGTGATCGATTATTGCGAGATCACGCGTCTATGTTTCTACCAATCACAAATAAGACGGTACGATGTCGATACGATTTTGTGAATCACATTCAAAGGGGGCTGGTCATTTCTTATGTATTTTTATAGCCACTCAAGAGCTTTAGGTACCTACCGACAGTAAACACCGGAGTTATTTCTTTTGTTATTAATTTTGAGGCAAATCTAAATATATATTTCTTCACTTTTTTGACAATACCGAGAACTAATTGAGACGATTACAATTAATCCGGAGCCAATTCCATTTGCGAAATTTTGTGATAATTTTATTGGAATTATATTGATTACAAGATATACCTACCCAAACCACCATTTCCCATTATTTGTGAGTAACAAAAAATACCCTTACGTAGGTAGCGTTCGTGAATTTATTTTTATATAGAAACTAGCTGACCCGGCAAACGTTGTTTTGCTATGTATATTATTTCTAGGAAACATTTTTTAGTTCAATAAAAATGACTATCTACTATAAGTGTGCGGGGATTTACTTATAATCGAAAACGTTGTAGACAATGAAAGTATGCTTTATTTAGGATGTACTTTATTCCCAAATAAATTTTAAAATTAAATTTAAAAAAATATTATTAAAATTGTCTTCATATAAATTAAAATATTAATAATTAATAAATCCTTCTCAGTCAATCAGTGTATTGGTGAAAAACAGTGAATTAATATTATACTCGTTTGATTATTATTTGGCTTACTTTTCACAATAATAAAACGGGTAAGTATATTTATTAAACACGTACACGTTTTAGTTTTGATTTAAAACTATTTCCAAATAATGTTAAGTACAATATATACAGGTACGGTAATGGCCGTTGTTGGCGGGCGCTCACAACACGTGTTTATTTACATGTGATCACTTAATTAACTAATAGTTAAAACTGTCTTTATCAGTTATTAATAAATTGTGAATAAATAATTATTGCACTGGAAATTAATAATAAATTTACGATGAGAGTAAAATTAACATGAGAGTTGCTCAAAAAATTAAAATAATACGTATAACAGTCACTGCTACGATCGATACACAAATAAAACAAAAAAAAAATGGTCAAAAACTGTATAGTGAGTAAGACAGGAGACCGGCTTCGTTCTCATCCTTACTCCGTGATGTTTGCTGGATGAGAGGTGACAACGATAGACATCTAGCGGGGATAACTGATCGATTGATAGCTGATCAGTTATCGACCGGTGAAGGCGGAAGATCAAATTGAATTGAGAAAAAAATCATAGGTAATTAAGGAAATTATTAAAAAAAAAAGTCGCGATGGAAAAATAGGGGTTGATCGTAGAGGGGTGGAAAATCGAGAGTAATATAAAATTTTAACTGCCTCTGTGGTGCTGCGGTAGTGTAAGCGACTGCTGATCATGAGGTCTCGGGTTCAATCCCCGGGTCGAGAAATGTTATTGAGATTTTTCGTAAAAAAAAAAGAAATATTCTCAGTAGCTGCCCGGAGTTCGGAAATGTGCCCGGTAGATGTAGGCTCGCCACCTATTACGTGGGACTTAAACATAGCAGGCGAATCGTGGGTGTGTAATACACCTCTGCCTACCCCTTCGGGGAATACAGGCGTGATGCTGTTTTTTTTTATATAAAAATTTTTATTCTAAGTCATGACAAAATAAGAATAAAAATCTTGCCAAATAAATTAAAGTTTATAATTAACAAATAAAAAATAGGGGTTGATCGTAGAGGGATGAAAAATTTAGAGTAATATAAAATTTAATATACTATTTTTTATTCAGTCATGACAAAATAAGAATAAAAATCTTGCCAAAAAAAAATGGTTTATAATTAACAAATAAAAAATAGGGGTTGATCGTAGAAGGGTGAAAAATTTAGAGATATAAAATTTAATATTATGTTATTTATTCTGTCATAACAAAATAAAAATAAAAATTTTGCCAAAAAAAAATAAAGTTTATAATTAACAAATAAATAATAGAGGTTGATCGTAGAAGGGTGAAAAATTTAGAGATATAAAATTTAATATTATGTTTTTTATTCTGTCATTACAAAATAAAAATTTTGCCAAAAAAATTAAAGTTTATAATTAACAAATAAATAATAGGGGTTGATCGTAGAAGGGTGAAAAATTTAGAGATATAAAATTTAATATTATGTTTTTTATTCTGTCATAACAAAATAAAAATAAAAATCTTGCCAAAATAATTAAAGCTTATAATTAACAAATAAATAATAGGGGTTGATCGTAGAGGGTTGAAAATTTAGGTTTGTATGTATTTTTTAATGCTGTATCATAAAAAAATAAAAATTTATCAAGAATTTAAAAAAAAATTAGGGGTAGACTACCCTGAACATTTAGAGGGATGAAAAATAGATGTTGTCCGATTTTCACACCTACCCAACATGCACAAAATTTCATGAGAATCGATTAAGCCGTTTTGGAGGAGTTTAACGACAAACACCGCGACACGGGAATTTTATATATTAGATGACAAAAGGCTAAAATTATACATAAATATAAGTATTTTTTTTAAGTATCTGTAGAAATATAGGTAGGGTTTTTCAAAAAGAACTTTGTTTTTTAAATAAAAAATAAAACAATAAATTTAGATGATAATGATTCAAATTTTTATTGTATTACTTACAATAAGTAAGGTTCATAATTGCCAAAATTATGAATGACAAATAATATCTGATAAATGTTCACCACGACCACGGTTACAGCCACCGAAACAATGAATTTATTGCAAACTAAAGTTGCCGATCGCATAATTTCACGAAATTCAAACATTTATTAGATATTATTTGTCAGTCATAATTGCCAAACCTTACTTATTGTAATACAATAAAAATGTTAATCATTATCATCTAAATTTATTGTTTTATTTTGATTTAAAAAACAAATTTCTTGTTGAAAAACCCCATATAAAGCTGTAACAGAGCTATATTACAAACAACTTTGTTGCATCGTTTGAGTTATGTGACAAAAATACTATATTAGGCTGTTCATTCTTTGAACGCAAAACATTTTTTGTTAGTTTTTGTCAGTTTGTTTGTCTGTTCTCACATTACGCAAGAACTACTTAACGGATATTGATGTTTTTTTTTTGTTATATATTTATAGCTCTTGATTAGACTTAAAAACATAGTATGCGTTTTATCCCGCTATTATATCGAGAACCTGAGGTATAACCTAAAAACTAGGAGACAAAGACTAGTTACTGTAGTTGTAAGTTAGTAGATATGTAGGTTTGTTACTCGTTAATACCAAAAGGGCTAAACGAATTCAGATAAAAAAACAATAGTATAGAAAAAAAATATTAGTGTATGTACTGTTAACTTATAGTGGTAAAATTAATCATATAATGTTAATGATTTTCACATTGATTTTGGTCACGGCGATCGGACACTATAGCCTACTACGCAAGAGATATTCTGGCGCACAATAGAACTGTGCACGAACACAAGTGCACTTTTTGTTTAGTCCGATGGGATGACATTCCGACACTCAGGGGGGTTAGAATGTATCTCACTCAATCGTATCGACGTCGCATCGTGTCATTGTCATTGGTTAAGAGATTACCGTGATTGGCCGGGGCATTATTGCGTCATCACGCATCGGTTTCTCTACCAACCATAATCGAGACCATACGATGTCAAAACAATTTAGTGAGTTACATTCTAACTCTCCAGAACTTTTAATGAGATTTTTTTGAAAGAAACAATATAACTTATTTTTGGCTTCGACCGGGAATGAAAACCGAAACCTCATGACGAGCAGTCACATACACTACCACCACCACCATCGAGGCAGTTACAAAACTCCACTGGGAATAACATTTGGATTTTACCTCTCTTTGTGAAGTGCGTGCACGTCCAGCAAAGACATATAGACAAACAGCTTGTATAGATATAAAAAAAACGAGTGTTACTTCAGTCGTGTGGTCTAACCACACGCCTGAAGTAAAACTTAATTTAACAATATAATATATATTATAAATGATGTTAATATCTATTAATAATGAGAAAGACAGAAAGAAAATGTGTGCTCGCACCTCTCTCTCTCTTGCCCCTACAGTAATATACGAAACGTAACTCTCTCTTTCTATCTTTACTATCACACTTTTCGTAACGCTCATATCGCCCGATCACACTTTTTGTAACGCTCACGTCGCCCGATCACACTTTTCGTAACGCTCACATCACACATTCACCAGCTTACTCCCCAAGTCAAACGTGCGTAAAGAAGTATTTCCATCCATCCATCAGCCTTTCGAAGTCTACTGCTGGACATAGGCCTCCCCAAGAGAACGCCACAACAAATGTTTCGCTCATATGGGGGATAGTGCCGTAATCGCCACGCTTGGCAGGCGGGTTGGCGATCACAGTGAATGTTGTTAATACTCGAGGGAGTGCTGCTGCCCACTCCCTCGGTATTCCCTCAGTCGCCTCTTACGACTCCCATTACAATTCTAAAGCCGGCCCCACACGGCACAGCCGGCCCCACACGGCACAAAACGGGTAAAGACGGGTAAAGAAGTATTTACTTCAAAAATATAACACTTTCTAACATTTACGCGAATTTTACACATTTTGAAATAAAAACTTCGTTTACGGAAATTGCTAATACGCTGCAGTTTCCACGCCGCCGTCACAGAAATCGAGTGAAGCCACCCACAGTTGAGCGCCTCCCTGCAGTCCTACCCTATGTTAAGAAGTCACTGACAAGATTGGCTACATTCTCAAGAAAGCTTCAATTAAAACCTACTATAAGCCACTCAAAAGAATTAGTTAATTTTTACCACCAGTCAAGTGCCATATACCCTTACAGGATGCAGGAGTGTACAAGCTGGATTGTGATTGTGGTCTCTCCTACATTGGGTAAACAAAGAGATCCATAAGAACTCGGATCAAAGAAAACATAGCTGATGTGAAGCACCGTCGCTATACAAAGTCTGCAATTTGTGAGCACACACAGGACCACACCCGCCATTACATCAGGTTTGACAAACCTCAAATCCTCGCAAAAGAACATCGATATCGTCCTAGAATGATACATGAGGCGATTGAAATTAAGAAACATCCCAATTTCAATAGAGAAGACGGCTGGGTCTTACCATCAAGCTGGAAGCCTGTGATAGGCCTCACCAAACATAATACAAGAAGGCACACCACAAGATTGCAAGACACAGTTAGCGCTTATTGTGTAGATAAAACCCACAGTAGTGATTAGTTAGTATTTTCCGCATAAATTTAATAATCCATAACAAGTTATTGCCTACTGAGTTATCTGGCCGGATCTTTCTCAGTCAGGCCGCGTTCCGATCCGGTGGTAGCTTTTTAGTTTTAGCTTCTATTAAAATCAATATTCTATAAAAATAATAGAAACTAATAATCAATATTGTCTTCTTAATGGTAGTTTTTAGATTACTTAAAAATTTAAATTGGTAGTTTGTGTTAGTATTTTTAAGCACTAAATATAAACAAAAATTTTAAAACTTATAGGAGTATTATACTAATTTTATTATACTAGCTTAAAATCTCATACATTGTAAGCATAAAACTTAGAGTAGATATTTTTAATAGTGTTTCTAAACGAATATTATGTGGGTTGAAATAAATATACCAAAAATTTGTAAAATCATATTACTGTGGGTAGATGAAACCGTTGAAACAACATATCAGCTTTGGACATCTGCCATCTAAGTCCACCCGTGATCATGAATGCTGTAAAGTATTCGAAACGTCGGGATAGTATAAAAATCAAGTAAACGCGATAGATTCCGTAAACGTAGTTTTTATTTCAAAATGTTCAAAAATATATCTTGTTGGTAGACATGATTTCTTGAGTTAATTAGTCCGTGTGGTGACGGACTAAGAATACAAGTGTCACCACCTTATTCTTTCCCACGGATGTTGTATGAGGTGACTCACGATCGACACGATCACCCATTACATTACTGGTGGTAGGGCTGGGTACCAAGTGCTCACTTGCTATAGCGGGTTGGTACCACTATTATTTATACGTTAATTCTTTAATTTCATATCTGTGACATGAAGTGGTGAGCAGTTTGACAATACTCCCGTTATAGTTGAGTCCATGAGCGACGGTTACCATTTACCATCAGGTGGGCCGTAGCTAACTATGCCACCATACGCGATATTAGTTTAAAAAAGGTTTATTTGTTTAAAATGCTGACCTGTATTGGTGGGTAGACACACGGGGCGTACAGTGTACGTGTACTCGACGGGACTACTGAGCAGCAACAGCGCGATATCGTTGCTCAGTTCGGTCAATGTGAAATTGTGTGCGATCACTTTCAGTATGTAACGAGACTCTGCAGTCTGCGTCCGATCACAACGATCGTGTTCTCCAAACGTCACCCGGAACATGAACCACATGAATCTGGAATACGTGTAAATATTTTTAAATCCATAAACTTACAGTTTATCATGATTGTCGCAATAAGTGTCTATTGGAAAAACGTAATAGTATGCCTTTCCAAAACAATAAAATTAAAATAAAACCTTTATTCATCCGTAAGCTTGTTGCCGCTAACTGCTGGACATAGGCCTCCACAAGACAGCCCCACAATGAGTAGTCTTTTACCGAATGCATCCAAGAGCTCCCTGTGACTTAATCGTCAGCCCGCATGGTGGGAGGCCGTCTCACTCGTACGTTGCGCCGTCGGGTACATGCTCGCTACTCGAGAAACTTTCTTCCCCAACAATTATTATATTAATTTTCAAGCGATGAGACCTGACCATTGCTATTTCATTGTGCCCACCCTATAGGCTATGTCGATTACGCCTGACGTAGGTATAACAGACAGTAAAAAATACTTTTTCTAAAACCCTTAATCACTTCCTAATGTTTTCAAAAGATTTGTCCATTTGCTTTTAGCCAAACTTGAATTTAAATATTTATTGGTGATGTGTGAGGCCGGCTTTAGAATTATCCCACCCCTCTCCACCCGTGGGAATCGTAAGAGCCGACTGAGGGAATACCGGGGAAGTGGGCAGCAGCACTCCCTCGAGTATTAACAACATCCAGTGTGATCGCCAACCCGCCTGCCAAGCGTGGCGATTACGGCACTATTCCCCCATATGAGCGCACAGGACCGCTCGTTGTGGTGTTCTCTTGGGGAGGCCTATGTCAAGCAGTGGACGTCAAAAGGCTGATGGATGGATAGATGGATTATAGGCGGCAAACATTTACTGCGGGCAATTAGCCAATTCGCCACCATAAATATCCGGCTCTACGTAGTTCGCAACTAATCTACCTTTACCCGCTTTCCTTATTTCACTAGCCCATTAGGCTGACAAGCAAATACATAATAAATTTTAATTTACTAGAATAATATTGCTATAAATGTCTTACCCTTTCATACAATGTGCAGCTGTAAGGACAAATTTGTTGTTTATAAGAGAGGCAGCACAGCCGAAGGACTTCTGGTAAATAATACGCGCGAGCCAAGGAAAGGCGTTCACGCTGGAGTTGTTTCCGCCGACCACACGACTGGCTTCGTTACGTTCACCACAAGCTAGTATAAAAAAAGTTTTTTAAATTTATTTAGACCACATTCTACTGGCTGGTCTACTGTTAGCAGACTTCATAAGCTGCCGAGAAAATCACTCAGGCATGCAGTTGTAAGTTTATTTTCAAATACACATGTAGTTTCGAAAAGTTGGTAGTGCGAGGTCTCGACTATACTGGGGATGACACTCGACATTCCGTTTCTTTGCAGTCTTTGCTCTTAACACTAATCCCCGTTCATTCCGATGGGCCAGGGGGGTTAGAGTTAGACGGAACCTCCGAAGGAATGTAACATAGTTCCAGTGGCCCGCCAATAAAGGCGTAGAGAAGGCACACGGCAGGTTTCCTCCCCGCACTACCCTGTTCGTTGCCCCGATCGACGGGGTGTACGGTTACAAACATATTTACCCGCCTTAACAAAAAAAAGGGTAATAGACATCGTATCGTGATCACTGTGATTGGTTGAGAGATCACCGTGATTGGCCTGCAGATTATTGCGACGTCACGCGTCGGTTTCTCTACCAATCACAAGCGAGACGATATGATGTCGATTGTGAGATATGAGATTCCGTCTAACACCCCAGGGGGGTTAGGCAGAATCTCATATGTCACATGTCGATCGTATCGTGATCACTGTGATTGGTTGAGAGATCACCGTGATTGACCAACGGATTATTGCGACATCACGCGTCGGTTTCTGAACCAATCATAGTGATTGGCCAACGGATTATTACGACATCACGCGTCGGTTTCTCAACCAATCACTGTGATCACGATACGATCGACATGTGAGATATGAGATTCTGCCTAACCCCCCAGGTCTGACTCAAGATAGAAATGGAAAGTGACAATAAAATAGATATATACTGATATTTTTAGCATTTGACATGCTTAGCCATATAATAATTTATATGGCTTTGTTAATACAAAAAGTGTGAAAATGTGAAATCGAAAATAACAGTCACGAGCAGGATTTAAACCTGCATCTCCTGGATTCCGCCGACCACGCACGGTATAATTCAGATACTCGTAGATGTTCTCTAAGATGGCGTGGTAATAAGTAAGTATAACTCTGGTAGATGCTGATTAGAGCGAGGTGTACCTACTTATACCTCTACTTGGGGATCGAACTCAATACCACAGCCTTTGCAATCTTCGGTTTTACCACTAGACTACTACTACACGGTTCTACGACTAGGAAAGAGAGAGACTCTCTCTAAGAGAACATGTAATTTAAAACATATCTGTGCAACTAACTTATTAACCTTATACTCACCACAATCTCGGCATGGCGGCAAATCTCTCTTGAAGTTGTGCGCAGAACGGGAAAACGAATTTTCAGTTATCACAAGATTGTCCTGATGACGTTATAAAACTTTTATAAGATTATCTATTATAATTACAAAAAAATAAAATTTATTTGTTTATAATGTCTAAATATAAAACAGTTTTATACTAAACTAGCCTTTGACCGCGGCACCGCCGCAGTCTAAAGCTAGTTTTAGGTAATATCTCAGGTTCCCGATATACCTACCTACAAGCGGGATAAAATGTATACCAGTTTTTAAGTCTAATCAGAAGCTATAAATAAAAAAAAGCTGCATCAAAATCCGTTCAATAGTCTTTGCGTGATGGCGAACGAACATACAGATAAACAGGCAAACAGACAAAAATTCTAAAAAAAATTGTTTTATGTTTAGACACGCCTATATAGCCTGTTACAGTTATGTTTTCTCAAATATCTTAAATGTACAGACGCATCCTTTATTATAGCATAGATATATATGCATATGATACTTAAGCTATAACAAAATACAATTTATTAAAGTTTTAGTTTGTTTGTATCTTTGTTCCGGCTATCTCCGGAATTGCTGGACTGATTTGGACGGGAGTTTCACTGACACATAGCTGGTGTTATAAGAAACAACTTTTTGAAATTCCTCGCGGACGAAGTATAAAAATTAAATCCTCCGTTTTTTCCTTTGGAACCCTATAGATAAATATAATCAACATGCTGGATGTGCGGAGTTTCGCAGAAGTCTTTATATTCCTGACATCACAGTTAAAATGCAAGATTACTTTTGCTTGCGCCGGCACGGCACCGTATTAGGGAAACCAGCAAGTTACTTGGGGAACAATTATCTGGTCGTGCCACTTCTACAAGGCCCAACCAAGACTGATACAACGTCTTGGTGGATGACATGCGTCTGCCAATAGTCTCATTACTAGCTATGCGACAACCACGCTGAGTAGAGAAGCAAGTCGAAATGTAGACAGCTTAGAACGCAATCGGGATAAATTTTACAATAATAATGATGATATAAATAAATGTTCGTCTCAACTTGCAGACCCTCCTATGATCACATAATAATTAAGTATACAAATGTCATATAGCGGCTAGAACACAACATTCCTGAAAGATTAGATCTCAATTTTGTAAATGATAATTAGGTTACTATCAGCCAAAGTATAACAATGTTTATTTTATACTGTTGGTATGTTATTAGCATCTAAATAAAGGTATATATTGCTCATCTAAATTGCTCAACTTTCTCGCCTCATTCCATAACCACGCGATTGGATTGGAAGCGACCCCAAAAACCATAAAAATGGAAAAATAAACAATCTTAATTAATGAGTATGCTCAAACGTACTATAGGTCATTAACGATAAACCGGTTATAACAGATTTCTTAGAATAACATAGGTATATACTAAAGTATTTTATCTCATAGTATCACACTAACTAGCTATCCTTCCTATTAGAAAATATGTTAGATATAAGATATAAGTATGTTCAAATTAATTTTAAGTAAAATCAATATATTTAAAAACGTTAATTAAGTATAAAAGCTTTTATAATTTTTAATACACATTAGGTAATATTTCGGCTGAATCTCAGTATTACGAAACCTATGGAGCTACAAAAGCTATAAAATACCTCATTGCTCACATGCTCTTTCTGCATATAATTTAAATTAAAAATAAATCTTTAATGACTATTCCCGTAAAACGTAAATATCTAGACTACTCGCAGTATTATTATATGTTAGTAAACGACGATAAATCATGTGAAGATCACCTGTAGACTCCAATCCCATAAAACAATTTACATAATATTATTAAGCTAGTAAAGTACATAGTTAGAGTTATTAATTTTCTGATTCAAACTACATCTTATTTAGAATAATAAATGTTTCGATACATAGTGACTCAGTATGTTAGTATTCATATAGCGCATGGAGATATAAAATATTCAAACCACAACACAATTTGTACCAAATAAAGGAAACCATAAATATCTAACACGTGGGGGGTAAAACCAAAAATACAATACAAACCACTGCCGTCTATTACAGGTGTTAGAACACTTACCTTGTTCAAAGAGTATGGTGTACTATTACTGGCTGCTAACACACACAGAAAACAAAATATTACACATAAAAACATTGTAGATATTTTTTAAATTGCGTAAAACACCTATTTTGTAACTAATAACTCTCTTTAGAAAGTTGCATGTGTTCAAGGTTCAATGATTTTGATACACTAAGTCATGTGTTCGATCTCAACGCACTTTATGGGATAACTGACTTTAAAATGTTGCACCAACGCACATGATACAAAACATATTGGACAGATTTTTATAATAGTAGCAAACTTGAAAGTTGTGGTCCGTTATATTCGACTACCGAAAAATTAGTAGCCTGTTTTTTGAGGAAAGTTTTCTTATAAGTATGTGTTTCAGATGTAATTGTAAAGAACGGAAGCGTCATTTTAGTGGTCCAAAGGCTTTGCGAAAGAGCGCTTTATTTGGCAATGACCTCTGCGGTCATTGACACCTGTATACGTATCTCGCAAACACGTGGTTATTTTGAATCTTATTCATATGCACATAGCGATATAGACATCTGCAACTTACGCAAAATATAATTTGTAGGAAAGACTCATAAATATTTGGTTGCAGTCCCTTCGAGTCGCTGTAATTGCATTCGATAAATGCGTGCTTATTAAAAAAGCTCGTAAAATTTTTAATTAGTTTCAAGTTGAAATTACCACCAATTACATAAATAATCTCAAAAAAATGAATAAAATATTTGTAAGACATAAGTAATATAATACATATATTATAATACATATATTACATATAAGTAACACAACCAATCACAGTAACTAGGTTAGCAAAATCGTCCGGTGGCCCGCAAATACAGGTGGGGAGACGGCACACGGCGATTTTATTTAGTGGGTGAGGGCCCCACATTACCCTGTTCGTCGCCCCGAAGGACAGGGTGTGCGGTTAGGTTCATTTCTTCCCGCCTTAACAAAAAAAAGGTTAGCAAAATCGCAAAAATGGCTCATACAATACAATCACAGATCGGCGGTAGGTAATAACCTCTTATAAAGACTTTTTATATACAATAACCGTATGAGAGGCACTCGCCTCCTAGATTCTTAAGGAATTTCCTTTGAGTCTCAACAATTCCTGACTTGAATATAACCAAGCAACTGCCTTTTTCATAAAAGTCGAAAGTACATCATTATTAGTACATCATTTATTACTTTTTTACCGTGGGAACGCAATAGAGATTTTTTGTAACACTCATCCGAATAGTAACCACGTGGTTCACCACCCGTCACCTCTCGTCCGACAAGTGTTCGAAAAATGAACAGCAGAAGGCTGTTTTATGAAACATATCAATCCGTGATCTTTGTCTACTCTCTGGAAAAGAGGCGTTATAATATTATGTATGAACTTTCTTCAATCCTCGATTGCGATAAGTTTGTGGGCCTCTAATGCTCTTGAGAAACACACACACAGGCGGTCAGGTGTACACAAATAGATATATACCTATGTCACTTTTTAATCATCCTGTCTGCCAGCTGCACGAAAGTTGCTTGAAACCTTGCTGATTTTTCGAACTGCAAATGCACAGGCTAAGACCTCCTCTTTTTTATTTATATTTAACCAAATATAAGTAAAATAAAACATCACAGCGTCAAACTCTTTGTCTATTGTATAAAAACTCTTTAACAACTAAATTATAACTCTGCCATCACCAAAATAAAACACGACTGCGACCTGCGGACTAACTATACAGTTAAAAAGACACTATCTACAATATGGTGTAAGCAGTGGCGTTAGATTTGATTTTAGTAAAATCATTGTGAAGATCCAAATTATTTGTGGAAATGGAAAAATTAAGCTTTATTACGGGCAAGTAAAGCTCACTTTATTAATTTTCACGAATAATTTGTTCTTTAAAGTAGCTGAGCAATAAAATCATTGTGTTACACATGTCTATAGATAATGCATAGAATGCCTTGAAAGCGTAAACATTATACAAGAGTCAAAAGCCCGATTTCAACGGAAAGATCTTATCCAGAAACTGGACGAGTGAGAAATATTTTGGGTAAGCACCATTAGTGTTAGTATGCTAACTCAAAGCAGACGACAGGTCTGGTTTTAACGAAGAGTTATTTTATGACACAGTTTGATGTGTTACGGGGAAAATCCCTAACAATTAAAATAAAAGAAGAATTTTAAAATTACAATATAATTCGATAAAAAATATATTTAACAAAAATAATAAAATAATTAATCAATAAATTAAAAAGGGACAGAGAAATGAGTACTCAGGGGGGAGGTTCGCAACTCAGTAGTATTCCCCAAGACCGTCACCTACGGGTACTCAACTGCGGGCCGGCTGTAATTGGGCCAAAAGGCAGGCCCTCGTCCCTTGGGCGTGCGCAGATATATGCTGGTAGGCGTGTGAAGCCGGCGCAAACGGCACCGGAACCAGAATTCTCGTGACCAGAACTCGTCTCAACTCCTAGGGACACTGTTCTGGTTCTTCCAGCCGAGCCCACGTACCCGAACTAAGTTCAGGTCGTAGGGTGCTGGCCGACCATTACAGCGTCCATATTAAATTATAAAAAAACTATCCACACAGAATGGGGGGGGAAACTATCCAAAATATAGATCACGGTAAAAGCTTAATAAAAATAAATCAGAGCACCCCTACATTCTGCAGGTACTCGCGTTGAGGCGCAAGTATTCGCGCCTGCGCCGCCCCAGTCGCTGGCGCTGGCGCTGGGTCAGCGGAAGAGTTCTCCTCCCTGGCCCTTTCCGCCGCTTCCTTCCGCGAGAAGGAAGCAGAAGGCAGCGACCGCGTTCCAATTCCTGTCGCTCTGACGATGCTCGGCAGCGGCAGGTCTCCCCCTATTGCCGCGACGAGTTCATGGCGCTGCTCGGCCCAAGCGGAGCACGACTCGAGCGTGTGCCACGCCGTATCCTCGTCGCAGCCGCAATGGTGACAGCCCGGAGTTGCTTCCCTCCTTGCAACTATGTGCAGATATCTGCCGAAACAACCGTGTCCCGACAGCACTTGCACCAGTCGGAAGGTAAGTGCCCCTACGGTCCAGAGACCGGCCCGTGGCGTCTCCATCCGCGCCCTCCAACTGGCCATGGCAACTCGGCGGGCGTCGCCCTGCCACCTAGCCACCTCGCTGGGCAGGAGACGACCGTCCATCGCCCGCTCTTGCGATGCCCGCCAATACACCTCGGCGAGTACCTCCGCCTCCAAGTCCCACGGGGGGGTTCCAGCCAATGCGCAGGCCGCCTCGGTCGACACCGTGCGGTATCCGCGTATGAGCCCGGACGCGACGACTCTTTGTGGTCTCCACAGAAGAGCCCTGTTTTGCGCGTCCAGGGACTCCACCCACACAGGTGCGCCGTACAGCGCCATCGACCGGACCACCCCTGCGTAAAGCCGTCGGCACGCATTGTTGGGTCAGCCCATATTCGGCATGAGCCGTGCAATGGCGGACACCGCGCCGACGAGCCTCGGGGACAGTTGACGGAAGTGCTCGCGAAAGCGCCACCGCCTGTCCAGCACCAGGCCCAGACACTTGATCTGGACCTTCACCTCAATTTGAACCCCGTCCACCGTGATCGAGGCACCAGCAGGTGGCCGACGTCGGGGCTCATGGAAAAGTAGGGCCTCCGACTTATCCAAGGCCACCCTAAGTCCCAGCGCCCCGATCCTCCTGACCACCTCCGAGGTCCCTAACGTGGCCAGGAACGCCGCTTCCTCGAAGTTTCCGTCCCGGGCCACGACCAGCGTGTCATCTGCATAGCAGATGCCCGCCAGCCCAGGGGGGAGCCAACAGCGTAGCACCCAGTCGCAACCGATGTCCCACAGGAGCAGCCCTAGAACCGAACCCTGTGGGATACCGCACGACATGGGTCTCCTCACAACGTCCCCTATGCGGCTCTCATAGAGAACGCTGCGGCCCTCAAGATAGTCTGCCACTAGCCGCCTCAGGTATGCAGGCACCCTGTGATACCGGAGCGTCTCTCTGATGCAGCTGAATGGCAGACTATTGAATGTGTTGGCGATGTCAAGCGACACCGCCAACAGCACTCCACCACCAGCGACGATCGCCGCGGCCGCGGCCCTCAGGCGCATGATCGCACTGACTGTCGAACGACCAGCTCGAAAACCGAACTGGGCGTCCGACATGTCGGGTCCGACGTCGCACAGGTGCTGGACGTTGCGGGCAGCGAGGATTCTCTCCAGTAGCTTTACCCGCCTCGTCCAGCAGCACGATGGGCCTGAAGGCCCCGGCCGAATCCGGCGTTCGCCCCGGCTTCGGCAGGAGCACCAGCCTCCCCTCCTTACAGCATTCAGGGAACCGTCCGGACGCCAGGCACGCGTCGAACAGTCCCCTGAGGCGGGGCACCAGGTGGTCCAGAGCCAGGGCCAGCACCCGTTCGGGTATCCCATCTGGGCCAGGGGTGGTACTCTTGGAACGAATCCGTGAAACAGCCGCCCCCATTTTCGACGTGGTGACGGGCGGTACACTGAAGTCGGCCTCCCGGTCGCTACCTGGCGGTGCCATGACCGGAGCTGTATGCTCCGCCCCTTGTGGGAATAGGCCCTCAACCACCTCAGTGAGGAGGCTGAGCTGAAGGGTCTCAGTGAGGGGGGGGGCCCTGGGTGCGGAGCTTGTTCAACGCCGCACGGTACGGACGACCCCAGGGGTCACGGTTGAGACCGTCCAGCATCTCCTGCCTTTTTTCTGTTTTGGCGCGGCAGATGGCCAACACAACGCGAGGTGCGGTATGCCTCGTACAGTTGGCCCTCCCGCTCCCCATCGTGGTTACGCCGCCGAATGCGGGTGTAAGACCTCCGGGCGCGAATGCACGCCGCACGTAGATCCGCCAGCTCCTGGGACCACCAGTAGAGCCCCTTCCTCGGAGGAGGACGTCGCACACTGGGCATGGCTGAGTCGCAAACCTGCGTAACAGCAATGCGAAATCGGTCAGCCTCAACGTCCACCCCCTCGGTCAGGGCTGGTGAAGACTGCCACGATGGAACGATGGCTGCCTCCGCCAGTAGGTCCCTATCTAGCCTGCCCACAGCCCACCGCGAGAACGCGGGAGTTCTGCGCACCGCGTGACCCCTACTGGGGCCCTGAAGGGACCGGGAGACCTCAATCCGGATGTACCAATGAAATAGTGTGTCACCCTTGCACTTACGGTTTTTATTGTTTTACAACGTTGTCTTTCATGAAAAAATACACACAGAACACAACAAGTTACTCCACACCGAAAGCACACACCAAAGTTCGGCCGAACTTCGGCTGAATTTTCTATAATTACCGAATGTTTGGCCGAAGTTCGTATTCGGTTAAAATCACATTCGGCCCATCTCTAATGATTACATTTAAACAAAAAAACCATTTGCATAATATACGACTGCCCCCTAAGAGTGACGTCTAGATGATGAGTAACATCTTACGAAAAAACTGTTTTAAAATGCCTGTCTGCCCCATAAGGGCGACGGCGTGAAGATACATTTAACAAAAAAATTGAGAGGATTGAAAAAGGAGATTATTGAAAGATAGTGTGGTAGATACAGCGAAAGAAGTATGTGGATGCTCAAAAAAGCATAGGAAAGTGAAAGGTGATGCATGGTGGGATACGGAAGTAGCAGCTTCCGTAGACCAAAAGAAGAAAGCGTGGCTGGACTATGTATCTTTTTTGAACCTGAGTGCAAGTATGAAAGAACAGAAGAAAGAAATATTCTTTACTTTCTTTAGTTCTTACGCAAACACAAGATGTGTTAAGCCTATGGAGTGAATATTTTGGAGACATGTATGCGGATGTTCAGGGTGATGCCGGTGCCACATTTGGTCTAACAGATCAGCATTCAGTACCGGCATCCTCTGATGACATTAGTTTGGACGAAGTTGAATGGGCGATTAGAAGTTTGAAAAATGGTAAGGCAGCGGGTATTGATATGGTGTCTGCTGAGATGATCAAGCTTGGAGGCTCATGTCTCTGGGAATCCTTCCTGATGCTTCTTAATTTATGTTGGAGCTCAGGAATGGTTCCCGAGGACTGGAGAAGCGCAGTCATCGTGCCCTTGTTTAAAAACAAGGGTTCACGTTATGACTGTGCAAACTACAGAGCCATAAGCTTGATCAGTTTGGCAGCCAAAGTGTATCGTAAGATTATTGAAAGGAGAATGAGGATGGTGTCTGATGAATTTTTGTGAGAGGCACAAGGAGGTTTCAGGTGTGGAAGGGGATGCATGGATCAAGTGTTTTCTCTGCGCAACATTGTGGTGAAGCATCTGGCTGTAGGCCAGAGGGTTTTCTGCAGTTTTGTGGATTTGGAGAAAACATTTGACACGGTAGTACGAAAAGAACTTTGGGACATTTTACCGGAGTATGCTATTAACGGTAGACTGCTACAAGCGGTGCAGTCCAACTACATGGACTGCAGAGTTTGTGTGCGGCTGGATGATGGAATGTCACCCTGGTTTGATGTCAATATCGGCGTTAAACAGGGCTGCGTTCTATCAGCCAGACTGTTTATCATATATCTGGATAAATGTCTACAAAGGTTGAAAGAAATGAATGTGGGAGTTGGGAGTGTGAGATGGGCGACTCAGTGGTTAACTGTCTGCTATATGCAGACGATGCGGTTTTATTAGCGCAGTCCGCGACTGACTTGCAAACCCTAGTTGACGCAATGGCAGAAGATTGTAAGAAAAGGGGCCTACGTCTGAATGTGAGCAAAACCAAAATAATGGTTTTTGAAAGAGAAGCCAGAACAGATGTTAGAGTAGCAATAGGAAATGGTGTGCTAGAACAAGTGGATGAATTTGTATATCTTGGATGTGGATTCAGTTGGGATGGAAGGTACACCACTGATGTAGAGAGAAGAGTGAATGCGGGAAATAGAGTGAACGGAGCATTGGGACAACTTCTAGGCAGCCACCACCTCAGCCAGAAGGCACGTGTCGCAATACACAACGCAGTGCTTGTCCCAACGTTATTATATGGAAGCGATAATTGGGTATGTAAAAAGGAGCATGAGAGCAAAATCAATGCGGTCGAAATGCGATCTCTGCGGAGAATCTGTGGTGTGAGGCTGACTGACTGCATTCAAAGAGTATATACTGAAGAACCGCATTCGTAACGACGACGTAAGAGAGCGAGTAGGTATGAAAGAGAGTATTGGTGTAAAGATGCGAAAGGGAATGCTCCGATGGTTCGGATATGTGGAAAGAATGCCGGACGAGCGACTGGTTAAGAAGATATACAATGCGAAAGTGGAAGGGTGTAGTTACAGGACGAGACCGACCTAGACAAAATTGGTCATGTATTGAAGGAAGGTGGAGTCAGGAGTCTCCGAAATCTGTGAGCATGTATGAAGTTATGAATGTTGAGGAAGCGAGAGTTGTATGCAAGAATAGAGCCTCTTGGCACTCTGTTCTCTCTGCCTACCCCACAAGAGAAATGGCGTGATGAAAAGCAAGTAACAAAAAAATAGTTTAAAAATGCCTGTCTGCCGCATAAGGGAGACGGCGTGATGTTAATGCAAGTAGCAAAAGCAATATTCTTAAATAATATACTGTATGCGAACTAACATTTTACAGGTAGAAGCGAATCAAATTCTAAATGCAGTTGTATGTTACAATCTTAAATAATTATTTATTGCTCTGTAGACCAATAGGTTCTTACGAACTCCTTACTTAAAGATGTAAAAGTATTGACAAATTTGGAATAAAATTTTATGGAATGACAACTATGTTATGAGTATTACTAGGCATTTTGCAAAGCATGTATAGATATTATAATAAGAATTCTATTGGAGGAGTTTCGGTCAACTAAATTAGTGTAAACATTTTGATATGTAAAATAAAATTATCTAAAGTAATAAAATGACGAGTAGTAACAATACAAATATATGTGCCAAAGGGTGAAATATTCCTCCATAAGAATTATGACGTCTCTTATGATATGGGGCTGCATGTCTGCACAAGGTGTTGGTGGTATGCAGTTTGTGGATGATTCTATCAATGCTGCAAGGTATCAAAACCATTTGGAAGAGAATTTACTGCCCTCTATTCTGTCACAGCATCAAGATTCCTTCATTTTTCAACAGGATGGTGCTTCCTGCCATACTGCAAGGACAACAAAGACGTGGCTACTGGCGAAAAGCATCCCTACAATCGAATGGCCATCTAACAGCCCGGACTTGTCGCCGATCGAAACCCTATGGTGGAAAATGAAAAAAGTTCTCCCTAAAAATCCATCAAGATCGAAGAGCGACTTAACTGTCTGGGAGCCAATTACGCCTGAGGAGTGTGCAACGTTGGTTGCAACCAGGCCTCTTCGCATTAAAGCTGTCATTGAGAGCAAAGGCGACACAACTAAGTGGTAGACGAACTATTTTGCGTGAGTGACAAGGGTAGACGAATACTTTTGCGTTATGTTTTTTAGAATATTATTTTAAATTTTTGATGTTATGACTCTATCATGAAAGAATTTCAGTTATGTTAAAATAAACTTTAAAATGTTCCTCAAATTGTGGTTTACTTTTTATTAAACGTTCTTAATTATTTTACCAATATTATTTTACTTTCTATATTTTACGCTTTGCACTACTTTCCATACTAGACGAACTATTTTGCATCGGGGCTCGTAGTACCTATTACTTAGCTCTAAAACATGTATGTAATAAATTAGTATCATATCGATACGACGATTAAAAGTAGGTTACAATTAGACTTTCAAGATTTGATTACATTGTTAGTTACGAATTAAATTAAATAATAATCATCCATCCATCCATCAGCCTTTTAAAGTCCACTGCTGGACATAGGCCTCCCCAAGAATGGGGGATAGTGCCGTAATCGCCACGCTTGGCAGGCGGGTTGGCGATCGCAGTGGCTGTTGTTAATACTCGATGGGGTGCTGCTGCCCACTCCCCCGGTATTCCCTCAGTCGGCTCTTACGACTCCCATGGGTGGAGAGGGGTGGGACAATTCTAAAACCGGCCCCGCACGGCAAGTTATAAAAATAATAATAGTTACGAATAAACACGTTAAAAACGTAGCTTCGTTTATTCAAAAGTATAGATACCTACACTAAGTTAGACAATCATTAAACCTTAACCGTCATTAACATCACCGTCGCTCATGGACTCAACTATACCTAGAGCATTGTCAAGCCGCTGCTCACTATTTCATGAAATGAAAGTATAAACGGCTATCACCTGCTACAACCAAAACACACCGATGTGCTTCATGGCTGGTCACTTGGAAGATGATGGTACCAACCCGCTCGGGCTCGATAGTGAGTGAGTACTCCCACTTGGTACCCAGTCCTACCACCAGTAATGCAATGGGTGATAATTGCTTACTTCCCTTTCTTAGAGCGGATTCGACCAAACTCGAATACTATATACAAGAATAACTATACCGAGAATAATCTATTCCACGATTTTATTCTCTAGATAATCAACAGTCGTTTTGCCACACAATCTGACGTATAGCTATACTTGGAATAGCTATTCGCGAATAGCGAAGTGAATGTAATACCCGGCAAAAAGAAGTTGTTCTACAAACGGAATGGTGTATAGATTAACTCATATCAACTCTTATTTGTCGTATTATAGCGTGAGAAAGTAGCTGTCATTGTATAGTTTAAACTCTATACGCCGAAAAATAACAGTACAAAAAAGATGACGCCATTTTTTTATTCTTGGATTAACTCCTTATTCGATGCTTATTTTATGCCGTTTAGTGACTATTCCCGAATAAGTTCGCTATTCTTCAAATTGATGTTGGTAAAACGTAAAATTGATTTATTCTCGAGTATACTTACGTGATTCATTCTAGGAATAAAATTTATTCTTGTCTGGTCGAATCCGCGCTTCGAATAATATAATCGAAGTCGCCTCATACGACAACCGTGGGAAAGAATGGGATGGTGACACTTGTATTCTTAGTCCGTCACCACACGTCTGTTGGTTTAATCTCTGAGTTGTATTTTTGTCTAATGCCATGTTAATTACACATTCTGTTCTTCTGTGATGTATAGGAATTTATGGAAAAAATTCTATCTCGAGGTGAGTGCAGTCGTGGATCGACAACATAGAAAAATGATTGAAGAATGTTCCAGGTATGTCTAAGTACATGAGCGCCAGTTAGGTACCACTTACTATTGGTCAAGCGTAACTCATCTGCTGCCATAAGTATCTAATAGAAAAAAAGGGGAAAAAAGTACAGTGAGTTAAATTAGAGGTACTTTATTGGCTTAGGTTCGTACAAAATTACAACAAATTATTAATTTATAATATAAACTAAGCTTAATAATTGTAACCTATGTCTATATTTATATACTATGGCAAATTTACAAGGTCTGAATACGTATGAGATTAGGTACCGGAAACTTTTAATCTATATCTATTTGTATAATTTATACACTTACACCATAAATACAATAAATTTATTTTGTCTATTTTGTATAAACAAGATATAGTTCAAATAATAAATAAATGCGTAAATATCTTCCTAACTGGACTTATTGGTAGGTATATGATTAACTGGAGTATATAGGTACCTACCATCATCATTGCAGATAGACTTACGAGTATTAACACTTGGTGTTAAGAAACATTTAGTTTTCAAGTAGGAGATCGTATCTTTCCTCGTAAATTGTTTTTAAAATACAGACATGTCTATTCTTCGAATTTACTACGAGTATAATTAATAAAGTCGTGCTTCACAAGACCCTAATTGAGCAAAAAAATATTACAGCTATTAAGTATAGGTACTAGCGTCATCTATAATAATTCAATATAAACAATAATTGCACTGTAACAATAGATGGCGCTTTCTTAAAATAAATAACTAAATTTGAAAAATAAATGCATTCATGTGGTTATTAATTTATGCTTATACAATACTAGTCGGTGCAATAACATCCATCTTGAGTATTTTCACGTATCCAGTCCAAGTAATTGCTGACTCTGGTGTAAACACCGGGATAGCCAACTCTTGCACAGCCATTGCCCCATGACACCACACCTGAGAATTTCCAATCATTTAGAAAGCAGGTATTTAAATTTCCTTACATACTAGTCATAAATTAAGTGCTTACATAAATAACGCATATTACCTACCTATCACTATGTAGGTATTTAGAATTTTCTACAACTAGGTATGACGAGCACTTTCTCGCAAGTAAATTACTATTTAAGTGTTTCTGAACTGGACGGCAATGATTGATGATGTTGCTAAATAGCAATAACTGCTTTCTCGAAGACATTTACAGCAAACACTGACCATCAATAAAACTTTAGTAAGGTCACAAATTGTGAAAATATGAAATCAAAAATTATAGTCTTGAATAGGATATATTTTCGATTTCACATTCTCGCACTTTATGTTCTGGTTAATAGCAAAAAAAATGTACACAAAAATATGAAAATACTAGCAGTTTTAGTTAAATTGCTTCTCAATCAGCAGCTATTATGACATTCCAGTGAAAAATGATTACCACGTACTACTCCGTCATTAACACATACTAATGTAAATCCACTACACAACATGCATAGACTGATGCCTGTTTCCCAGAGGGGTGGGCAGAGAAAACGGATGCCCACTTACCCCGATACTTACTCACCTCTTTTGCATCTTTCACTCTCATTACAATCTTCATACATGCACCTCGATTAAGGGTACTTTCGAAACTGTCTCCATTTTTGTGGTCAGAGAACATTCGGCCAGGGCTTCCTCTCCCAACTGCGCTATTCACATTCACCATGTATATTTGTATACATTGTGTATTCTTTCTTTCAACCACTCTCTCTAGAGGCCCGAATCATCTTAGTATTCCTTTATCAATCTTGGTCACTATAATCTTCTTTCACACTAGACCTTTTTATATTTTTCGTCTCTTGTAAACAAAATTCTCAGATAGGTTACAAAAGCTCCTACTTATTCCACATTCATCCTCTCAATTACTAAGTCGCACCGCATCATGCATACGTCTCTTTCTAGACCCATCCGTTTAGTCTAATCAACATTCACTTTCATTCCTATTCTTTTTCACAGACTCATTCATTATTGTTACCATCTCCTGCAACTCAGTAGCCGACAACGCAATTATGGCTTGGTCATCAACTTAAAAAATATAAAGTAGTTCTTTCTATTATTAAGGTATTAAAGTAGCTTACTTTCCTGATAAAACTTAACTGATAAAAAATATTAAAAGCACTGCATTAAGTTTACTAAAGGTTTGAAGACCTTAACATAACCATTACTTAATATCGTAACTAGGTACGTACATCTTCACACTGAAATCGATACCCGTCTAAAACTGATGTCCTTCAAAACTTACCTAGCTATATTGCTTATAAATAGGCCAACTAGTCTACAATTCTACATCCAAATAAATTATAATCTCTATTTCTAATATAAAATATATCTGTTTATATTACCGATCAATTCATAGCGCTTGTCTTTTTTTCTTTCTGCTATAAGTGGACCACCACTGTCTCCCTGAAATATAAGCACAGTATTGTTAATAATAATTTATAAAGAAACTAGCGTGAAGCCCTTATTTCGCACACTGCGGGAAGACGACTTGTGTATAAAATATTGAATTCTTTTACTTAAAGAGCTTATTCGATGCATTTTTTTTTTGTTTATACGTGTCGAACAACATATAGGTAATATATACAGTCCTTATTTTTATTTTGGACTTGTGTAAAATTTATTTTGTGTTTTAGTCAATTTTAAATTATTGACTACATTTAGAACTAAGGTACCTACCTATTTATTTTTTCTAAACCACATATTGCATTACGATACGGTATTGTACCTGTAATCTTGGCATCTTTAGTTTTGTATATATACATTAATCAATCGATATACAATTTATCCTCAATAGATAAATTTAAAGCTTCCTAATGAGGTCGTTTATGCTGGCTAGCCCTATTTAGGAAGCCGTGGCCATTTTTACTATTAATAATCTTGCTGATACGTGAGTAAATATTTTCGGTGATTTCATGTGTCTTGTTACTTTTGTTAATTTTTTTGTTTAGTAACGTGTTTAGTTATTTGTTAATTGTTTCCTTATTGTTATATTGACGTTTTCGGTGTACAAATTGAGTGAATCTGGACTCTTTAAGAAACAGTGGTTGTTTTTACATGTAATGTCACGCTAAAGTGAATAGGGTACCTATAATATATTTAAAATAGGCACTAAAGTGTTGCAATTCTTCAAGTATCTTAGATTTTTCTTTTCATTCATGAATTCCACTATTGCAAAGTGGAGCCGAATCGCTAATCTAATATAAATTGCGATGTAGAAATATATAACAAAGGTACAGTGGGTTATGTTCCCATGATATCCTAGTAATCTAGATAATTACAGGTAATTACAAAACCCATATACATAGTTACAAATATAACACAAAAGCACAACAATAATTATAATAACAAATAATATCAATAGTACGTAAGCAAAGACAGCCATTTGAATGCTAAAGTTCAATTACCTGACAAGCATCCTTCTGACCAGTCTCAGGATAACCAGCACATAGCATATTATCAGTGATCATGGAAGGTGTATATTTGGTACTTCTGCATTGTTGATTACTTAGAACAGGTACCTCAACCTCTTGTAGAAGACATGACACTTTGCCTTCTTCTGTAAGAGTTCCCCATCCTGCGGCTACAGCTTTTACACCGACATGTAGGTCATCTGAAAATTCAAAATGATCATGTGAGTTAACTGAGTATAAAACGTCTATTAAATTTTATTAACACCCTGCATATTGGTATAATCGTCGTATCGCGGGGTACTTTATAAACATACAATATCACTGACACAAAGTACATCCAGACTTAGAACAACCATTCGTGGATCACACAAAGATTTATCCTGTGTGGGAATCGAAACCACAACACTCAGGCGAGAGGTCGGTATGTACCACTTCGCTATCTGTGCAGTCAAGTTATCTAGTCTTTACTATTACAAAAACTGTAACGGTCTGTATGTACATGCAAGATATTTCGTAAAAAAATAAAAATTAGTTCGTTTAAGCATCTCTGCATCAAAACACTGGTTTAGATTTAATGCCTGTTCGCGCATCACGCAACTATTAAAGCAATTTTAAAATTGGTTGATAGTTTTTGGTTATACTTAAAAACTGGTGTACCTATATAATGTCTCGCTATTATATCGGGAACCGGAGATACCCCCCTAACCAAAAAAAACTGGTTGCAGGTAGAAACTAGTGTTTTCAAAATAATTTACAAAATACGCATTTGATTTTAAATCTCTTGTCTTAAATTATTTAATTATATATATTATATTTTATTAACTTAAATTATACTATACGTTTATGAAAAGATATCGCAGTGGAAGGATGTAGGTACAGGGAGAGACCGAGACTTACCTACCTAGACCAAATTGGTCATGTATTGAAGGAAGGTGGAGTCAGGAGTCTCCGAAACCGGCGAGCGTGTATGAAGAGAGTTATGAATGTTGAGGAAGCGAGAGATGTATGCAAGAATAGAGCCTCGTGGCGTGATGATATGTAAGTAAGTAAAAAATATCGTTTAGTTTACTATAAAAAAATAAAGGGATTGTCTTTTTTCAGAAAACTAGGTAATTGTGATTTGCAATATTTTATTTCTAGAAATTGACAAATATCAGTCGTGGTTTATGTGGGTGGTGTTTCAAATTGGAAAATACTGCTGCTCATGGACTCTACTAGGAATACAGCCAAGCCGCAGATTACCATTTCATTTCGCGTATTGCGAATTAATGAATGGACGGCTATCTACTCTAAAACCAAAACACACCGAAGTATTTCAAAGTCGGTCACACAGGAAATGGTGGTACTGAGTCACTCAGGCCAGATAATATGTGAGTACTACCACTTGGTAGAAGACTCTCCAGTAATGCAACGGTTAATACTTAATCGCCTTGTACGATACCCGCCGAATAGAACGGTGATACTTGTATTCTTAGTCCGTCACCAAAGGCTTAGACACATACAACTGTAGGATACGAATACCAACTAACCGAAGACTAAAAGCACCTAGTTATCTATGCAAAGCACTATAATGCTCAGTCGTGTGAATTGCAGATTTTAATGAAAACAGCGCGCAAATCACGACTAAAAATGACTAAAAAGTATTAAACTATACTGCGCTGTACTGTAGCTTATACCTGTACTTTATACTACATGTTCTTTAAATGTAACAAGAATTGCTTTTGGCAAGAACCCGTACTGCGTATTGCTTGTACATATTGTGTTGACGGGTTTTTACTCGTTTATATTTGTGAAGCTCGTACTCATGTAGCTCAAAGAAGTTTTTTTTTTGGAAAATAGAAATTATGACTTGATGTAATTAACATAGAACAGTATAAATCAATGTTAGAAACCTTTGGTAATATAAGGCGCACGTAAGCACATTTTGTTTGGCGAGCACAGCACTACGCGATATAACTCAAAGCTCATTAAGTGAATTTAGTCATTATTCATTGTATGAAAGTCAGTCAATCCAAAAAATTCAATTGGTATATTAATGTACTCACTGTTATTACTGGGTAAGCAGATAGGTCTAATGATTTCAGAGATAGGTACTCTTTCATTGAGCCGGAGTAAAGCTATGTCATGATCGAAATTGGTTAATGTGAACTTGTTGGATATGGCGCGCAGTACGAAGCGAGTCTCTGGCCTAACCGTAGCATTACAACGGTCGTGCTCTCCAAATGTCACTTTAATCATAAACCACATGAACCTGGAATATTGAAAACAATGGTTATACTAATATACAGTAACACACTATATTTTTATAATAATTATTAATAGAAAACTTTGTTACGATATTCAATATTTTGAAAAAAGAAACAGTTGACATACGATTTCAACGCTAAATTTCAAATTTAAAAAATACTTTTGAAAATACATTTCCGCGTTTTTATAAATTCGCAGATAAAAAAAACTAATAGTCATTACACTCTGGCCAGCTGGCCACCGTCTATCTATAACCATTAATTGAGATCATTCCAATGAGCCGAAACACTTTACCTCTTGTTTTAGCTAATAGTTTTCAAACGGATGAACAGATTTTTTTAAATCATAGCACATTAATGAGACAAGAATTTTCCTACTGAACTAGTTTTGAATTAAAAAAAAACAAGAACAAGCTTCGTTGCTTCTTGAAAGCTATTTTAGCTATTATTCTACAAACAAACACAGCAGGCCTAATATAAAACACCTCTCCGTTTAAACCGAGGCTTAAGAAATATTGAAGTAATAAATATACCTAGTAGATACCTATAATTACATTCCTGTATTAGATACATGCATATCCTAATTTAGCACTCATAGTTCGGTACTCATGTGTCTTATATCTGATTGTGCTATTTCATCGTTAATAATGATGTATATTGAAAACACTTTGTATTAGCACAGAGCGAAAGTAACAGTCAGTCTTTTGGCAGGCCACCGCTGTCATGAATGCCTACCATTAATGTCCCTCATTTACGCTTTCTCTTACATTTGTAGCCTAGCTTACGTCTACAACAATACTACTGTGAATATCTACATATGCAAATGGACATATTCTTCTCCCAGATAATGCGCATTTACGTTCGTCCGAAATTATGCTACATACCTGCAAATGTTTGCTGTCGACCTAAGTGCCTAAAATGGTCATTTATCGAGGATAATGAACTTTAAGTTTAGAGCCTGCCCTGGGCCGGTTTCAAGGTGAATGTACTTGCTGATACTGATTGGAATTCACAATTTCGTTGCATAAATTTATTTAGGACTCGTTTGGCAGTTCTCAGGTTATCGGACTCGTACATAATGATTAACAATGTTATTTGCAGTTTGATACAATTCATTTGCATTGGTCATCATAAGTTAAAATTTGTTTTTTATAATATCAGATGAAAAAAATATTTTATTACATTGCATTTACTAACATAGCACACACAAGGAAAATATTATACGCACATATGAATTATTTTATGCCGTGCTGATGAATTATTTTATGCCGTGCTTAGGTATTGGTGATTTTCCTGACATTCATCATCATTAAGTTGTCATTAGCCCACTTCTTTATGCGTTCAATAGCCCCTGAGTACCTTTAATGTCAACTAGTCTTTGCCTTTTTATGTTTTTACTTACCTACTTATCCTCACGCCATTTCCCTCTGTGGGGTAGGCAGAGAGAACAGAGTGCCAAGAGGCTCTATTCTTGCATACATCTCTCGCTTCCTCAACATTCATAATTCTCTTTATACACGCTCACAGGTTTCGGAGACTCCTGACTCCACCTTCCTTCAATACATGACCGATTTGATCTAGGTAAGTGAGTCTCGGTCTCCCCCTGTACCTACATCCTTCCACTTTCGCATTGTATATATTCTTAACCAGTCACTCGTTCGGCATTCTTTCCACATGTCCAAACCATCGGGGCATTCCCTTTCGCATCTTTACCACCACCAATACTCTCTTTCACTCCGCACATTCTTCGCCGAGATCGCATTTCGACCGCATTGATTTTACTCTCATACTCCTTTTTTCCTTTTTTACTCTCGCTTCCATATAGTAACGTTGGGACAAGCTCTGCATTGTGTATTGCGACCCGTGCCTTCTGGCTGAGGTGGTGGCTGTCAAGAAGTTGTCCCAATGCTCCGTTCACTTTATTTCCCGCATTTCCTCTTCTCTCTATATCAGTGGTGTATGTCTCATCCCGACTGAATCCACATCCAAGATATACAAATTCATCCACTTGTTCTAACACACTATTGCCAACCGATACTCTGACATCTGTTCTGGCTTCACCTCTTTCAAAGACCATAATTTTGATTTTGCTCACATTCACACTTAGGCCACTTTTCTTACAATCTTCTGTCATTACTTCGACTAGGGTTTGCAGATCAGTCGCAGACTGCGCTAACAGAACCGCATTGTCTGCATATAGCAGTGAGTTAACCACTAAGTCGCCCATTTGATCTCCCACATTAATTTCATTCATCCTTTGGAAACATTTATCCAGATATATGATAAACAGTCTGGCTGATAGAACGCAGCCCTGATTAACGCCGATATTTACATTAAACCAGGGTGACATTCCATCATCCAGCCGCACACAAGCTCTGCAGTCCATGTAGTTGGACTGCACCGCTTGCAGCAGTCTACCGTTAAGACCATACTCTGGCAAAATGCCCCAAAGTTCCTTTCGTACAACCATGTCAAATGCTTTCTCCAAATCCACAAAATTGCAGAAAACCCTCTGGCCTAGAGCCAGATGCCTCTCCACAATGTTGCGCAGAGAAAACACTTGTTCCATGCATCTCCTTCCACATCTGAAACCTTCTTGTGCCTCACACAAAAAAGTCATCAGACACCATTCTCATTTTCCTTTCAATAATCTTACCATACACTTTGGCTGCCAAACTGGTCAAGCTTATGGCTCTGTAGTTTTCACAGTCATAACGTGAACCCTTGTTTTTAAACAAGGGCACGATGACTGCGCTTTTCCAGTCCTTGGGAACCATTCCTGAGCTCCAACATAAATTGAGAAGCATCAGGAAGGATTTCCAGATACATGAGACTCCAAGCTCGATCATCTCAGCAGACACCATATCAATACCCGATGCCTTACCATTTTTCAAATTTCTAATCGCCCATTCAACTTCGTCCATACTAATGTCAACAGAGGATGCCTGTACCGAATTCTGATTTGTTAGACCATATGTGGCACCGGCATCACCCTGAACATCCGCATACATATCTCCAAAATATTCTCTCTCACACATCTTGTGTTTGCGTAAGAATGTCTCCACCTTTAGACCCTATTTTATTCATTCTTTTATATTTTTATTGAGGCTATTCGTCAAATTTCTATTAACCTTAATTATTTTTAGTAATGATTCGGAAAAGCATTTAGACAATTTCGCTTAAAAATTGGCGTAGGTTACCTAGCTACTACCGAAGGAATGTAACATAGTTCCAGTGGCCCGCCAATAAAGGCGGAGAGATGGCACACGGAGGGTTTCTTTAGTGGGTGAGGGCCCCACACTAGCCTGTTCATTGCCCCGAACGACGGGGTGTGCGGTTAGGTACATTTTTTCCCGCCAAAACAAAAAAAAGTTACCTAGCTACTAGGACATTGTGTACCATGTAAACATTCTGTGAAGTGCCTTGTTCGATTGCTTAAAAATGTTCTACAAACATGTTCGTGCCTCTCTGTTGACAGAAGTAGGTAGTAAATAAATAAAGAGTAGATAAATACAAAGATTACAAGTGGTCTAAAAATATACTGTTAGGAAAATATATAAAATAATTCTGTTTGTGGGGTAAGTACTCTATCTATATCACCATTCGCATTTCATAATAAATTGTCTACGTATCTAGAACTTTTTAAAATATGCCTGATTATACAATTAATAATTTCAATAAACTTAAATACCTATAGCTTACATATCCTTAACATGTTAAGCTAATTAAGCAAACTTTAATTTACTGCACAAACTCCAATGCCGACATTATGAATTCTTCAAAAATTAAAATAAAACGCAAAGCAAATAGTTTGTCTAATTGTACGTTTCTTAATTATTATTTCCGCGCAACACAGCTAGTTATTTTCAACTACCTCCTAGTTGAAAGAAGTTACCTTTAAAAATAATAGCAATGAAAATGAACACAATTATTTCGAAAAATAAAAGCCTACGTACAGCCTATGATACACAATGAAATTAATACTTAAAAATATAAACTCTGTTGTACTAGCTTTATATTACTGTATTTTCTAGAGCTAGGATGATATTCTAAATGTCTTGAAGTCAGCAACTGACTAAGGGAGTCGTCCATATTAGACGAGATTGTCAGAAATGTCACTTGAGCAGGCCGTTCAGACAACTCTCGGCACACTTCCAGAGCTTGTAAAATAAATGCGCAATACGTAGACTTCGTATTTAATTAAAGGATCTACGAACGAACTAGTAAATCAGATAATATGTTGGTCGTACTAGATTCACTAACGACTTAATCTCAAATTAATGAAAATATAATATATATCAAATATATTTTATAAAACAAATATTATCAGGCCATAAATACTTAACCCATCATAACGTTCTGCATACATATACTTCTTACCCTATCAATTAGCCTATACCATTCCAATGTTGGACATAGGGCTTTACCAATATACCCCAAAAACGTCCGTTTCTCCACATGCCGCATCCAGCCAAATTCCACCACATTTGTCGGATCATCATCTAGTGAACGAGCGGCCCTACATTAAGTTTACCGATTCGCACTATCCATTTTGGGATCATATTACACCACCAGTTCTTCGGCAGATATAGCCAGTTCATTGCCACTTTAATTTGCTGATCCTGCAAGCTGCTGACATACAGCAATAACAGTTATCTATCGAACACACTTTGCGTAGTTTATCCGACTACCTAGCTGAGCTCGTAGCTAACTGAGCGACTTTCAACTTATGTACTAACCCTGCTGGTAATGTAGATGTTTTGGCACCGTAGGTAATACAGGTAGAATGCACTATTTACTACACACTAGTTTTTAGGCATTGTAAGTTGCGTTTTGTTGTGCTGTTGAGAGACGAGATGCGATTTGAAAATGCGCAATGTGGAATTAAACTCAAGCGATATAGCTATAAAGAAGGCTATGTTTGCTAAAATAAGTATGTATATCTTTCATGAATATATATCAAGATTATCCTTACCCTTTAACGCAATGTGCAGCTGTCAGCACATATCTGTCATTAATGAGCATGCAACCGCAATAGAAACGTTTGAAATATGTCAGCCGACACATCCAGGGGAATTCGTGTACGCCGGCCTCGTCACCGCCTGTGATTCGCCCAACTTCGTTACGTATACCACATTCTGAAAAAAAAACGTAGTACTTAATTTTGAAAGGATATGGTAACTTAGTTGTGCCTTATCCGGTGTTGTGTTAAGCAACTTTCACCCAGCCAGCATCAAATAGGTCACCAAATTACACTCTAATTTGTAAATACACATGACATGCTCCATCCTTCTGAGGCACGTTAATTAGTAGGAAGATTGTTTCCCCACCTGTCATATAGGTGAGACTCTAGCAGTCCTTGTAGAGTTCTGAAACCTGACCTTGCTCTGAGGTCGCTAGTTACTTCACTAATTAGGTCGAAAGATTCAGATGGGAGGGATAGGATTTACTTCATGGAAAAGAAGCCGAACAATGTTTAAGGCTAAGAAGATAATAATACATGTAAAGGTTTGTACTTTAATTAAAATTAAACAATTTCTTAAATTTGTACGCAGTGATAGCTTAGCGGTAAAACTAAAGACTTAAAAGACACTGGTATCGAAAATAAAATTGAGTATTCGCAAGGCAAGACACCGCTGAATTTTTGAAACTGTATGTAAATTTGTTAACAAATTACTGCTCTGTAGAAGGAAAACATTGTAAGGAAACCTATAAAACTAAGAGAATTCTTGGCGGCTCTTTACGGTCTGCCAACCCACACATAGCCGGCGTGGTGAACTATGGCATAATTCCTCGGAGAACCATGCTCAATAGTGAAACAATGAACAACAACAATGAAAAACAATGGGTCGTGAAAAAAAAAATATGGATGACATTTACATCGGCTTTGAAAACAAAAATTCCAAACGCGATTTAAATCCCAAAAATCTTAAAGAGTGATTCACAAAATCGTATCGACATCGTGTTATTTGTGATTGGTAGAGATACCGGTGCGTGATATCGCAATAATCCCTCAGCTAGTCACGGTGAGCGCTCAACCAATGACACTGACACGTTGCGATATCGAAACGATTTAGTGAGTTACAAGAGCCATTAAACAAGAAGATTAGTGAGTTACATTCTACGGGCCCTAATCAGCCAATAACATAAAATAACTGGAAACAGACCCGGTACGTCTAGTGATGTATAACATCCAATCAACTTTTAACCATTTCTCATCCTTACCTGTGTTTATTACTGAGTGATTATTAAGAAGACTGCTCTTGTCGAGACAAGCTCTTGAATAAAGTCAATTTATCTTTTCTTGAAAGCAACATATTAATGATGCAGATCGCAATGCTTATTGGATTCACTAGCAATTATTTTGTTATTTTATGCGCATGACATGCTCTGCTATTTACCAGAATACAAAGTGAGAAAATGAGAAATAGATAATAATAGCCATGACATTTCTTACTAAACAAATTCTAAACTATAGTTTATTTCAGTGATGATTTTTGTTCTATAGAACAAAAATTTTACATTAAACACAAAGTGAAAAATGTGAAATCGAAAATAACAGTCACGAGTAGGATATGAACCTGCATCTCCTGGATACCGTCCTGATGCTTTGCCAATTCAGACATCGTCACAATTGCTCCTGACTGCTAATTTCGATAACACATTCCTACTTAACGTCTTTGAGTGACGCCTGCGCCATCTGTCGGCAGTATTTATTATTATGTTATTTTCGATTTCACATTTTTCACTTTGTGTTTAATGTATATTGCTAAGAATGTCAAATGCTAAAAATATATATAAAAATATCTAAATAACAAAAATTTGAGTTATGATTTTTTGTTTTATAGAACAAAAATTTGAGTGATGATTTTTGTTCTAAAAAAAATAATCACTCAAATAAACTAGATACTACGTGTCTATAGATACGATTGATAGTCTCTGGTTTGGTTACCAATTAAGTTAACGGTCTAAACCGTTCTATGCAAAATTTTCGCGATGCTTTTCGTAAAGTCATTTTTACCTATCAGGCCTATTTAGACAAATTAAAATTACTTTCTAACCGAGGATTTGAATGCCCGGAGAACAGTCTGCCAAGATACTGTTGTCTCAAAGACAGCGAGGGGAGCTGCTTTGTTATTGGTATCTAATAATCTTTACATACGTCCGATAGGTGCTCATAAAGGTGCTCGTCTTTTTCCTGTTTCTTGTTGGGAATCGGGTCTTTGAACGAAGGCTACTCTACCTTGAAATGTATTATATATCTGTTGCTAATTAACAACACCTCTGATATAGGTATATCAGTACATATCAGTGCTGCGTCCATTGTTCCATGCCGATGCACGTGCACCAATAAAGTATGTATATGAGTTGGATTACTTCGGGCTATCTTACACCAGGAACGCCAGCGGTGTAGTTTGTCACCGCGCTCTGTTCTCTAAAGTCTATGGTCTAGAGCGTCTAGAGTCTAGACGATAGGTATAGGATAGAATCCGTAGTAGAACAAGGACAAAACTGTCTGATTTAGCACACTGAAATACCAATGGATAGGGCACATTACAGAACGAACCGAAGAGTATGTGGAAGAAAGGTTCACCAGTGGCGATCACGTATCGAATGACGTAACGTAGGATGGATACATAAGCCGCAGGAAGCCATTGGATGCCGGCGGAATGCGCGTTGTCGCGCTTTCTTGGGGAAGCCTTAGGGATGTCCAGCAGTGAGTGGCTGATGAATGGATGAATATACGGATGAATGAATTACTATTTTACAAAGCTCTATTATACTAACTGCAATTGCATGTAGTCCTCGGTTGGTTAGCTTCAATCAAAGGTGGTCGGTTGCCCCATAAGCCACCGAAGATGTTCTTTGTGAATATCCCACGAGCTTCACGCACCACATCTACCTGTGAATATACATATACACTGCAAATTTCTATCTCATCATTTATTATATGGGCCAATAGCTGTTGCTCGCTACTTAATCTGTGTGTCACTATAATATAACTACATCTATGGGGCATTAATGATAGCTATCCCACATGCACCTAATATTTTTCCGGGATTAAAGTATAAGTTAGTATGATTGTTTCACCATTCAAACATACAAATTTTGACATTTATAATATTAAGTAGGATTTATCGGGTACATGTCATAATATTAGCTATTGATTAAAGTATGCAAGTCTGATAGATCAATAACGAGAAAGTATTAATCGAAGTGAGAATGTTTAAATCTACTAAATATCAATAGAGCATTGCTGGATCTTGGGACGTTTTATGGAAAAGGCTGATGTCCAATACTAGGCAGTAATTGTGAGACATTAAACAACGAAGAAAACAATAGCTATAATTCTTAAAAATATTATAAATGCGTTTGTTTGTTTATTTATTACGCTTTCACACCATAACTACTAAGGGCGGATTCGACCAAACAAGAATACATTTTATTCCTAGAATAAATCGCTACTTACTCAAAAATAAATCAATTTTACATTTTACCAACAACAATTCGAAGAATAGCAAGCCTATTTGGGAATAGTCACTATACCACCGACAAGCATCGAATAAGGAGTTAATCCAAGAATTAAAAAAATGGCGTCATCTTTTTTGTGCTGTCATTTTTCGAAACCAATATCGGTTTCGGGCGCGTGACAACTACTTTCTCACGTTATAATACGACAAATAAGAGTTGAGATGAGTTAAGCTATACACTGTCCCGTTTGTAGAAAAATTTCTTTTTGCTGGGCTTTACATTCACTTCTCTATTCACGAATAGCTATTCCAAGTATAAGCGATACGTCAGATTGTGTGGAAAAACGACTGTTGATTATCTAAGAGAATAAAATCATGGAATAGATTATTCTCGGTATAGTTATTCTTGTATATATTCGAGTTTGGTCGAATCCACTCTAAATCGACCATCATGAGATTAATTATACATATAATCCAGAACACAGAATAGGAGATAGGCAATTTAATATTCGGAATAATGAATAGTTCTACTAGAACTTCTACTAGGACAGCCATTTTAATATACAGATCATTAGTACGTATACATTTAAGATGTGTAAAATGTACGCGGAAAAATTCATGGATGGTATCCTGCAACTAAATAATAATTATCATCATCAACCAATCACTAACAACCGATCCGTATTAAGATCAAAAATCTTCGAAGCTCTTTTAGCTAGGAGAGCTATTCAGGTCATAGTCATGATCTTAACTCTACTTGATATTCTAACGATGTTTTGCTTCTTTAAAGCAGTATTAACATTACAATAGATAGGCAACACACTTCACTTCTGTGGAATCTGGTTCTTGTTGATTCTGGACTTTGTCCAATAAAAGGCAAGCGTCTTCTATAGCCCTATTAATTTTAGTATGAGACAAAAAATTTAAACAAGACAACCAATATCTCTCAAGGGGTCCATTCACTCATATTTTAAACCACGAAATCGACACTATAACAATAACAAAAGGCTCTACAACTTATTAGTGGTAGAACCTTGCTTGTCCGAACATGAATGGGCATCGATTGGGCAACTACCTTCTCAGCAGAAGATCAGCGTGAAACAGAGGTTTTGTAGTATAGTGAGTTAGAGTGCCGGAGGTCCAAATCCCCTTATTATCCTTTCTCTACTCGCCCTATCACTTTCCTTGGAGTTGCCGACGCGCAAGTAATGAACACTTACCATCTGGTCGCATGTATGCTTTTTTGCCACCAAAAAGAATATAACAAATACCTTAACATGTAACAAAATTAGAAACTTAACAAAAGTAACCAGGAAATAACATGAAATCAACGAAAAAAAATTAAAATAGAGCTCACGTATTTTCGATAGTAAAAATAGCGGATATAACCAGATGGAAGACAAAACGTCATCTTTCAATGTAAAATGTTAGCATAATTATTTAAAATGCATTCTATGGGAATTGTCTTAGTGAAAGATAATCGCATAATGTACCTAATTAATTTGAAAAAAAAGTTCACCATTTAAAGTATTTCTATGCATTATTACCATATGTAGGTACATATTTATGTTTATTAGTCTACTTACTTCTTACTATTCTACTACTTCTTACTATTCCACAATCTATGCATTTTTTTTTATTTCGTGTAGTGGCAGACGAGCCACGGTCCATCTGATGGTAAATGGTAACCGTCGCCCATGGACTCGACTATACCGAGAGTATTGTCAAGCCGCTGCTCACCAATTCATGTCACAGATGAAATGAAATATAAACGGCTATCTTCTGCTACAGCCAAAACGCAACGATGTGCTTCATGGCCGGTCACACGGGGGATGGTGGTACCAACCCGCTCGGGCCGGATACCAAGTGAGTACTCCCACTTGGTACCCAGCCCTACCCCCAGTCATGCAATGGATGATAATTGCTTACTTCCCTTAGTCGCCTCATACGACACCCGTGGGAAAGAATGGGGTGGTGACACTTGTATTCTTAATCCGTCACCACATGGAAAAGAAATATTGTGGTAGGTACACTTTACTGAGAAACTATCACACTTTCAGATTTGGGCTTTGACAGTAATTTCAATTTATTTGAAGGTGTGTTATCTATCATAAAACATAGTATTAAATTTTATACACATAAAAAATGTAATAGTTTTTAATAATTAGAATTTTATAGTATTCCTAACGCGATCTGTCTAAAATTATAAATTAAGCAGAAAACTTCGCGAGCCCTCACAAAACTCAGCTTTTTGCTAGTTTAACATTTTTATTTAATATTCACATATAAAAGTGACATACTATAGAGTACTGTTTACCTCTCGGGTTTTTTTTCTCGGGTTCTTGAATACATTATAGAGATCAATATTTAATGGATAAATTGGTCGCTTGTACCTACTTTCTCATTGAGGAATAAAGGCACAGAAACAAAATAATATTTAGGTAATAGGTTTTGGCTTCGAAATAAATCCGATCCTCATGTAGGTAATTGTCCATACAGAAAATAATATAGGCTACTTTTGCTCCGAAGTGATGAATCCTTGCATAGAGGTATAATTAATATTATGACGTAGTGTGACGTATTTGTTTAAAAAAATGACCCAATTCTGAATTCCACGCACCTAAACGTAGAGGCAGGTAGAAGCGTTTTAAAAAACCGTTATTGAAAATTATTTAAATTATATTTATATGAAGGTATGAGACCACTTATTTACAAACGATTATAGTTTGTTAATAAGTAAATTAAATCCAATAAATTGAACACTTTCTTTTGTTATTATACATATAATATTTTATTAACACCTCATCATTTCTGATAGAGAAAACTAAATGTGCAAATATAGGTATTTTAACTACATGTCCAAACTAAAACTCTTTCCACTTGAAAACTTGTTTACATTTATCAGTGATTAATAATACTTACCAAAAACAATTGTTTCACTGCAAATTAATAATTGATTTAGATAAAAATTAGAGGATATGCATATTAAATATAACATTCAAACGAAAGTAAGTATACAAACCTCGCCACAAGTGAAAGTCACGATTACCACTATCAAAATAAATAAACAATTCCTCATTGCGAATCTGGTTTTAAAAATAACACAAAAAGAAAAGAAAATCGTTTTAATTCAAGTATAGAGAACTCAAATTTTGGCGCTCGATTGGCGCGATGAGGTTGTCGCGCGCGCTCACAAACGGACGCACACTGAGATGCGCGGCGTTCACTGTGGTCAAACGGACGTGTTTTGGATAAATCAATGCATACCCCACTAGTCTAATAGCATCTTATGTTATTATGAGACACAAATCAGTTCCAATGTCAAAACAGGACTTTAAAGTGACCTCATTATGGAAAGGACAAGGTAAAAGTAAAGTTTGTCCTCAATGTACATTTCTATATTTTAAGTTTGAAATTGAATGGCTCTCAAATTATGAATTCTAATAGCTAACGGTATAAAAACTAATTAGAGCAAACTTTTATTTGTCATCGAATCGAGTAGTCGTAACTGGTTTTTATAAGAGGTCGTTTTATTACATTTTTTAATAGAGCAAATAACACAGGATCGTTCATCATATAGGTAGGTATTAGGTCCGACACCACTGAAGTAATGTAACATAGTTCCAGTGGCCCGCCAATAAAGGCGGAGAGATGGCACGCGGCGGGTTTACTTAGTGGGTGAGGGCCCCGCACTACCCTGTTCGTTGCCCCGAACGAAGGGGTGTGCGGTTAGGAACATTTTTTCCCGCCTTAACAAAAAAAAGGTATTAGGTCCGATATATAGTGTTTATAACTTTATACTGTATCCAGTTCAATCTCTAGATGAAGTGCAAGGCATAGGTACAACCCTGACTTTTTGAAATTATGTATAGATAGGTATCCAAGTATTGTACCCAAGATATATTCCATAGATTCCATCCGTTTGGACTTAAGAATATGAATACATCACTCTAAGTATTAATTATTGCTGTGTAAAAATACCTATACCTACTACGGAAACCATTCAATTTTCTGGAAAGAAATAGCCTATGTCCATTATGAGTTCCAGACTACACATATGCAAAATTTCATGATTATTGGTCCAGTAGTTTCAGCGTGGATGCGTAACATGCATCATTTTATCTGTGTGGTGACGGACTAAGAATACAAGTGTCACCACCCCATTCTTTCCCACGGGTGTCGTATGAGGCGACTAAGGGAAGTAAGCAATTATCACCCATTGCATGGCTGGTGGTAGGGCTGGTTACCAAGTGGGAGTACTCACTTGGTATCGAGCCCGAGCGGGTTGGTACCACCATCTCCCGTGTGACCGGCCATGAAGCACATTGTTGCGTTTTGGCTGTAGCAGGAGAGGAGAGCCGTTTATATTTCATTTCATACTATGAAATGAATTGATGAGCAGCGGCTTGACAATACTCTCGGTATAGTCGAGTCCATGGGCGACGGTTACTATTTACCATCAGATGGACCGTAGCTCGTCTGCCACTACAAGCAATAAAAAAAAAATCATAATATTATAGTAAGGATTTATGCACAATTTATCACTGCTCAGTTAAGGAAAACTTTGTAAGGAAAAGACTGAAACACTCTGTGCTCTATTATTGTGATATTTTTTATAGAACGTGGGTGACAACTAACATACGGTCCACCTGATGATATGCGTAGCCTATAGACGCCAGAAACACCAGAGGCATCACTCGCACGTCGCCATCTGCAAGGAAAGTGATAGGAGGTGGAACGGAAGGATAAGAAGGAGATGATAGGCTGGATACTGAGGAGAGGATAGGAAGGATAATAAGTACAGGATACGGAGGCGATTTATGCCTCCGGCGCTCTCACTCACCATACGAGACACAACGATAAGAGTACCTGCCGCTGTTTCATACCGATTTTTTGTAAGAGGCTGGTACTTCCCCCATCGAACCGGCCCATTCATGCTGGGACAAGGCTCTACCACTAGAATTTCTGGAAATATAAACCCAGTATCGTAGCACTTGTGCCTGTGGTGTGTAAGTGTTATGCATAATAATCTTAGGTCGAAACATCGCAACACACGTACCTCTGATAGTACAGTTTATTAAGTCTCTCACCTCGCATTGTGTTAGCGTGGTAGATTACAACCTAAATCTCTCTCCAAAAAGAAAAAAAAATACATCCTTACTAATAATTATAAATACGAAAATGCGTCTGTTTATTTGTTACGCTTTCATCTCATAATTATCCACCGAACATTATCAAATTTCGCATAGAATATTTAGTTCGGATGTAATCGCGGGCAGAATTAGTAAATAGGATGGACTAGAAGATCATGATTGTAGGAAATGGGACATCTTTGACACCGTCATACGAATATCTTAAAAGCAAACTATAAAATGCCTAGCTTTATTTTTTAAAGTTAAGAGGTATCTATAGAATTTTCTTTTTTAAAGTATATTAAAAATAGAATTGATCAAATCTCAACACCTTATACCTACCTAATATCATAAATGTGACAGCGAGTGTGTTATGCCTTTAGGTAACTACTGAATCTATCATTAGGCCTATGATTTTTTTATACCAGTCCTAACCCTAGGTACAAACGTAGCTTTTATATAATAGTACATTCTTACCCTAGGGATGAAAGCCCTCGAACTATTGGAGCCCTCGCTACGCTCGGGCGCGTCTTGGGACTAAATAAGTCTTTATTCCGAGGTAAACACTGTGCTTTTCGTTAGGAATACGAGGAAACTAAAAATAAAAATCATGAATTAGCTAAAGAAAAAATGGGAGACTAAAAAATTGAATTTGGAATCGTCGATTTTGTTTTTTTTTCTGTGGCCTGTCAGCTATTCAGCCATTATTTTTCATTTTAATCATTGAAAAAATATAAATCTTCGTTATTTTAAAAATATAGTTGCAACTATATTAAAATAAAGTCATATAAAAAAACAAATTCTTTAATAAATACTTAACTTTATGTTATTTCAATTATACATCGCGCTGTAATTGACTGGCTGTACAGAAAATAAAACTGTTTTTTTATAATTGACAGCTGAGTTGTCAGTTGAAAGTAATTCTCCCTAGGGCTGAAAAGTATTACTTTCAACCCGCTCCTTAGGCAACTTCAGGCCTACTTTCAGAGTAATGAAAAATAATATTCAACCCAACTTTTTATAGTTATTAGGGCAGAATCAAAGTGTTAATATTATTATGTTTCTTAATGACTGCGTCACTCTACCATAAATAAATAAGATTTAAAGAAGGGAATTAAAATTTATATAATACTAGCAAAAAGCTGAGCTTTGTGAGGGCTCGCGAATTTTCGACAGACGGCGTTAGGAATACAATAAAATTCTAATTAATAGAAATTGTTATACTTTTTATGTGTATAAAACAATATGTTTTATGATAGATAACACATCAAGAAATAAATTGAATATAAATTATTTTGTGAATAAGGAAAAAGAGATTTTTGGTACGAGCGGGAAACGAACCCGCGTCTTTTCCAATCCGAGGAAGTGCTCTAAGCCACTGAGCTATCGTACCATTCTTTCGATCATCCCAATCTCCTTATCACATTTGTCTTTACGACCAACAACAACCTTCCCGCTCGTACTAAAAATCTCTTTTTCCTTATTCACAAAATAATTTGTACTTAAAAAGTAGCGGAGCATGTCAAATGCTAAAAAATATAGATTAAAAATAAATTGAAATTACTATGTCACAGCCCAAATCTGAAAGTGTGATAGTTTCTCAGTAAAGTGTACCACAATATGCATAGATTGTGGAATAGTAATAATTATGTCCAATTTATATTATACCCTTGAAGGCATATGAGTAAATAAACGAGAAGAGACAAAGCTTCTAAATTGATACCTATTTTGTTAGGGATGGCACAAGCGACCACCGAAGGAATGTAACATAGTTCCAGTGGCCCGCCAATAAAGGCGGAGAGACGGCACACGGCGGGTTTCTTTAGTGGGCGAGGGCCCCACACTACCCCCCGAACGACGGGATGTGCGGTTAGGTACATTTTTTCCCGCCTAAACAAAAAAAAAATGGATGGCAACCGCTGATAATATCAAGTCATACACTTATTATAGTTCCAGTGTCCGCCACTACATGCAGGGCCAGGGAGACAGCACATGGCTCGTTTATTTAGTGGGTTAGGGCCCCAAACTACCCTGTTCGTTGTTTCGAACGACGGGGTGTGCGGATAGGTACAATCTTTTCCCGCTAGTGGGATACCCCAGCATAAATGGGGCCAGCTCTATAAGGGCAGTACCATCCACTCACACAATCAGCGTGAAACAACAGTAGGTATAAGGGTACCGTTGTGTTTCGTGTGGTGAGTGAGAACGCCGGAGGCCCAAATCCCCTCCCTATCCTATGCTTATTACCCTTCCTTTATTATCCTGCCTGTCCTCCCCTAATTATCTCCTCTCTCCAACGCCTGCCCCTTTCGTTGGAGTGGGCGACGCGAAAAATTATGTCCCTAGTGTTGCTAGCGTCTATAAGCTACGGTAACCGAGTAACAGTAAACGAGTGTGCTTTAGACCACACGCTGAAATAAAACTTAACAATAAATATATTATTAATAATGTTAATAATATCTATTAACAAGTGAATACAGTTATGTGAAAAAACTGTTTCGTTAATTTTATTTAAGCTTGTGTGACAATCGACGTACGGCAAATGAGAACGTCTCAATTGACTTTATCGTTTCCGAACATGTATTAACTAAACCCCACGTTTCACATACAGTATAAATGATTTGTTGGTCTTGGGGTATAAACATCTAGAATCACTTCACCGACATCAAGATCGATCCCGAGTTGCACCAGTTGGCTTTTTGAGAAATATTTAATCAACATTGAATGCAATGTTTTTTCGGCAAAATTGAATATTGAAAGCATAAAAAAATATAATAATATATAACAAATAATGAGAAAGGGAGAAATAAAATGTGTGTTCGCACCTCTCCCTCTTGTCCCTACAGTAATATACGAAGCGTTACTCTTTCCCTTTCTATCTTCACTAACTTATATCCCTCTCAACTTCCGTTCGCCTCGCCCAATCAGCACTTTTCGTAACGCTCACGTCACGCATTCACCAGCTTACTCCCCAAGTCAAGCATGCCTAAAGAAGTATTTACTTCAAAAGGGTTGGCACAGGCACATTAAATAAACAAAAAAAATATCAACCACTGATTATGTAGCCTGGCATGACTCGAGCATGTGCCGTGCCGTATCCTCGTCGCAGCCGCAATACTGACAGCACGGAGTCTCTTCTCTTCTTGCGACTATGTGCCAGGTATGCCAAAGCCACCTTGCCCCGACGACACCTGCACCAGTCCAAAGGTAAAGACTCCATGCCGTCGCCCTGCCCACTCCACCTAGCCCAGCCCTTAGCTTTTGCACTGACCAAGCCGGTATAAAGCGGTTTCTCTCTGTTCATGACGAGGCGCTAGTGCTGAGGCACACACACGCATCAAGATTGTAGTAAGGTACATATCGTAGCGCGATAGTATAAAGATTTATCTCTGTTCCGTTTATTTACTCATGTGGTGAAAGGTCTCAATTTTTACAAAGGATTGTAGCAAGTGACCGTGGCGTTTTGGCGACGACCGGTCGCGGCGAAAGTGACACTTTCCATCCAGTGCTCACGAACGGCGTCACAATGCTGCGCTATCTTTTTGCACATTCACTTGCACTGCGTCCATCCAAAGAGCTTTAATTATAATGGCATTCGTAAGCGGACGTAATTTAACTATCTGATCACGAAGTTTTCTATTATTCAGCAATGTCGCTATAAATTCTAAGATACTCTGTGTATTTTACGAGGAGGGATCAAAAAGTAGTGAGAATGAGATAGAATATAATGACTATTGATATCTTAATAATTTATTTTTCTACATAGTCTCCGAGTCTCTCTACACACCGAGTCCAGCGATTTTCCAAGGCTTCAATCCATTTCAAAAAAAAGTTTTGTCTTGGTCCTCCCAAAAGCTCTCCACGGCATCCATCACCTTGTTATCGTCTTCGTCCCTGTTTCCCCTTAAGTATTCTTTCAATTTGGGGAACCGATAAAAATTGCTAGGCGCCAGATCTGGTGAACAACCAAGGTGGTCAACCAATTCGAAGCCAGCTTGCTGAATGGCAGCCATCGCAACTGCCGACCTATGCGCGGGTGCGTTGTCGTGATGAAACAGCACGCCCCTTCAAAGTTTCCCTCTCGTTTTCTCTTTGATGGCATTCCTCAACTTGGGAACTAAAGCTGCATAATATTGGCCTGTAATAGTGGTTCCACGCTCTAAGTAATCAATCAACAATATCCCTTCTGAGTCCCAAAATATTGAGGCCATAACCTTGCCAGCCGATACCACGGCATGAAACTTCTTCGGGGTCGGTGATGATGGTCGTTTCCATGCGAAGTTTGCTGTTTTGTCTCGGGATCAAAATGATGGAGCCATGTTTCGTCCATTGTTACGAAACGAGACAAAAAGTTTTCAGAATCTTCTTGAAACTTGTCCAACAATATCTTCGAAATGTCAAGTAGATTTTGTTTCTGACTGTCGGTTAACATTCTCGGCACCCATCTTGCGGAAACTTTTCTCATATTCAAAGATTGTTTCAATATGGATTGAATACTTCCATATGAAATGCCCGTTTCTTGAATTAAGTATCGGATGGTAACTTCGATCGCTCAATACAATTTTCTCGACTTTAAATATGTATAAAATAATCATGTATAAAATAATTATGTATGTATCCTATAGATATTTTAAAATTCCCTACATAAAAATTATAACGTACTCAACGTGACCAAATAAAATAAATATTCACGGACATTTCACACAACGTCCTCTGGTCCCAAATTTGTAAATAAATACATACATATAATAGATAGAAAACACCCAAACGCAGTACAAATATCTGTGTTCATCACACAAATAATTGTCCTGAATGGGAATCAAACCCACGTCCTCGTGCACGGAAGTCGGTTAGACTACCGACTACGCCACGAGGCTCGTCGATTATTGTAATACAGCCTCGTAATGCGTTTTGATCGAAATTTTCCTTTAAATTCATTTTTTTCTTTGAATTTATTTACAACTCGATAAACCATTAGGTTTTATCACACTACCATTAAAAGTACACAATAAATTTTAAACCGAGAGGGAATTTTGATAAAAGCAAACTCGTGAATAATATTAAAAACTGTTTAATGTGGCCTGTATGCTTAAATATACTTGTCTTAAGTAGATGTTAACACCTTTATTAATAAACTTTAATAACATTATTTTATTATAATTAATAAATAATCAACATCAGGGTTATTATAATAGGTATGTTTAGGTATCATTTAAATTAGGTACAATAACTTACAGATTATTAAAAATAAAATAAACATTTACGTAATGTTAGGTACTATTAGATATAAGTAGAACAAAATCAATAGATACTTAATATCAATTAAAACAATTTATCGTGATAGCGATCACAGATGTAGCCCAAAGAGCATTATTATAAATTATAGCTAAGCCAAATAAAATATTCACTATGAAAGGAGACCCGTGCCAAATAGTGAGATTAAATAGAAAAAATTGAAAATTTCAAAAAAATATTTTTTTTTTATTTATCACTAAATTTTGTTTAAACATGTAAAGCGTGCACCTATATATTAAAGCTAGGATCACGCCTGTATTCCCCGAAGGAGTAGGCAGAGGTGTATTACACACCCACGACTCGCCAGCTATGTTTATATATTAAAGATTTTTAGAATAAATACATAACTTGTATTTGCTAATATCTTTAATTTATTTTTAAATAAGAAGAATTGTTTGCTCTATTTTTAACTTCGATCAAAAATGCAATAGATTTCGCGTCGACCCGAAAAATACGTCTCGGTAAATAAGAGCGCTCTTGAGAAGTAAGCTCTTATTTTGTTTACTTCAAAAAGTACTTTATTTGTTGCTATTTAAACTTGATTTCACAGTAAATGTTATTTGTCTTTTCACTTTTAAGAGGCAGTAATAAATTATTGCTTTGCTCGTTTTTTGTGACAAATGACCGTAAATGTAAGATAATATTTTAGAGATTTGTGACTTTATTATTATTTGGCCGTGTGGGGCCGGCTTTAGAATTGTCCCACCCCTCTCTACCCACGGGAGTCGTAAGAGCCGACTGAGGTAATACCGGGGGAGTGGGCAGCAGCACTCCCTCAAGTATTAACAACATCCATTAACCCGCCTGCTAAGCGTGGCGATTACAGCTTTATACCCCATGACGGGACTGCTCGTTGTGGCGTTCTCTTGAGGAGGCCTATGTCCAGCAGTGGACGTTGAAAGGCTGATGAATGGATGGACTTTATTACTAAGTGCCTTGATTGTAATTAGGTTGAACATAAAACTGTTTTAAAACCTTTGTCTCAGTTCGTTAGTAGACAGATGTAGCTCTATAAGTATATATTCACACAGACAGTTTTTAGCTTAATTTTGTTCGGGACACTGTATCTTGTTAGTATTGAAGATCGAAGATTTTTAAAGAAATATTTTTTACATTGTCGTTAAAACTGCAACTGCCTTACTAATGAACGTTGTATAACCTGTGAATGGTTAGTCAGTGTTTTGTCTTTATCACTAATATTACAGTTTGACGTTGAAAGAACGGAACAAAACACTGAATAACTATTCGGAGCTTATACAGTGTTTATTAGTATGGGGGCAAAAGTTTAAAGAAGCGGGATATATTACAGTTATTTTTTGCGGGATATATTACAGTTATTTGCTTTGCGAGCACCTGAGGCAGGGCTAAATTAACGCTAAACTTCAAGCGTCTAATTACACAAGGAAAATCACGAGAAAAAAATAATATAAATACAATGAATCTTCTAAACGATCCTACCGATGGTTGGCATCGTAACTGTATTTACTTAATTGACAAACGACAATGACCTTAAACTAAAACAAAAATATAACGTATGAAATAACAATGATAATATTCTTGACTTATACATCCACCCTATTTACATACAGTAACTTAAGTAGTAACATACTACTTAATAATAAAAGAGTAGGTATGTACAGAAGATACTATGAACACTTAGGTAGTACCTAGTTACTATGTCTTTCTTATTGTCTAATGGTAATCTGCACCACCGGCCTGTCCGAGGATAAACATTATTAAATAAAATTTATATAATAAAACAAAAAATATGCTATTATATAATTCTAACACAATATTTTAACAATACATCCTAAGTTCATTGTTAAGGTTTGGCACACAACTAGACTACGTATAATAATAATTAAAATTGCATTTCTTTGCTTTATAATAAACAAATATAACATCCAAACAAAAAGGCTATAAAAATAATTTAAAAGTACATTACAAATCACATTCCTACTACATCATACAGTTTCAATAATTCTTAAATTGGTTTTAATTTTGGTTTACTGTTTCAACGTAGCAATATCTAGTAAAAGACTCATAACAGAAAAGGTTTATTTATACATATTTACAAGCGGCAGAATCACTAAAATGTAGTTATATAGCCTAGAAATTAAATTAGTCAAAACAAAACAAAAAAGTCATAATGGAAACTTTAATAAGCCAAAATATAAACTGGTAAACCACCACTGGCCACTATATCGATTCAATCAAAACGTGAGCGCTGCTGTAGTCCTTTTTACTCTGCCAAATTAACTATCGATACATAGTGTTGAGATGCTTGTACAGAAACGCCACAATGTCAGTCCGAGTTCAGGACAAGGATACAAAACCGATTCAAGAGCAGAGGTGTTATAAAGGAAGGCGTTATGTCTCCGAAACTTTTCACCACTGCATTAATTGGAAGATGTCTTCAAGTCCTTGGACTTGACCGGATTCGGCATCAACATTACTTAATGGCAAATACATCACTCAACTTTAATTTGCAGATGATATCGTGGTCATGGCAGAATCGACGACCTCAGCAGGCTTTCTCGGTTAGTGGGTCTAATGTAAATGAACATGGGCAAGAGGATGCGATTCTGTAAAGTAGTCGAACACTATCTAACTGGACAAAGAATCCTGTTACATAAGCACAATTTCGAAAAAGCGGTAAAGGTGAACCCAGCTGGGCAGCGTTCTGTAAGCTTGGGAGGATTTTCTACTATAATATTTCGCAGTGTCTGAATTCGATATAGAGTTTTCGTCTTTTTATTGAAGACGTCGATTTCCTCCGTCACATCATGAATCCTTCCTGATTGCTTTTGATTGTATTTTACATTTAAAATAATTACATTTACGAATATTGATTCTATCTCAGTTTATGTCAAGAAGCAATGAAATTATAATAAATAGGTATATAAGATATCAAATACATCACTCAACTTTGATTTGCAGATGATAGGTATCGAATATCATCCTATTACAACACTTCTGAGATTCTATGATTTACCTACATGAGTTTAATTATTTTATTATATTATAGTATCAACAGAAAAATTTGTATAGTATTAAACATTTTATATAATTTAAACCTATCTACGAGTATTGTTTCAGATTGTTTGTCGTTATAAAACTTAATAAGTATTTTGAAATGTTTGGTAATTTGAACATCTCATTTGGCACTAGTATTAATGTCATAAATATAAATTAATAGAAATCAACAAAATAATTATAATTACTTTAGGTTATTTAATAAATTAAATATTAGGTAGGTACCTACTCAATAATCATATTAGTACGATTATTGGATTTTTTCGTAATTAGTAGGTATATATTAGGTAGGTATATACAAGCATCTAAATAACTATTAAACACTATTTTAATATGACATAGGTACTTAAAATATCTTAAATAAATATAGCAGTTCGATTAAACAATATCTCAGAAACGGTACAATAAAAATTTTGAGACGTGCAGACATAAGTTTAGTTTAGTTTCCACAAAGACATGTATCCTTAAGATTGGCTCGAAGCCAAGGCAAATATCGCGTTATCCTTGTGTAAACCCCTGGGTAACCAGGTCGTCCGCAACCTACACCCCATGACACGATACCTGAAAAATATAAGAGACAATAATTTATTAAACTTCTTTTTTGAAGTTTGTAGTGTCTCTTTGATACGCATAAATAACAGCGTTTTACTAAATGCATATTTATGAAAGTATACCTATAGTACAAATTATTTGAGAATAAGGAAAAAGAGATTTTTTGTACTAGCGGGAATCGTACTATAGCTCAGTGGCTTAGAGCACTTCCCCGGATTGGAAAAGACGCGGGTTCGATTCCCGCTAATACAAAAAATCTCTTTTTCCTTATTCTCAAATAATTTGTACTATAAAAACTGGCGGAGCATGTCAAATGCTAAAAAATATAGATCAAAAAAAGTATACCTATAGTTACGTGAAATATAATAAAATATCAATTTTTAAGGTTTTTGTTTGTTTCAGCTAATATTCGATACTGCTGCAAGTATAAGCAATCCGATCCTATCCTAATGGATTGGACTTTTACTGGTGTTATAAGAGGTTACGTACTCATATATTTTATATGCATTTATTAAAAAGCTGTTATTTATACATTACAAACAGACACTTCAATTTTATTTATTTGTATCGTTGTATATACCTACCTATTACTTACATTTATTTTAGACGAGCAATTCTTGTAGTTATTTAATTCTTGGAAATTTTCTTTTTGTTATTCATATAGAAGCTTACTTATCTACGTAGGTGTTTATACTAAATTAAGGCTATTTTTTTACAAGATAAAATTAAATATATTTGTATAACGCCATCTTATGAATCTTTAAAGTAGCTTCTGATACCTAAAGCTCTACAAGATGGCGTTAGTATCTTCCTAAAAAAAAAAATTGGAGGCCAAGCGAAGCTCAGTATGGAAAATGTCAGTAGTATGTACTCCATTTAATCCACAACTAAAAACTTAAAAAAAAACATATTTCTGTCATAACGAAACGTAGGCATCTTTAAACAAATGCTACAGTAGGTATAGATCCTACTAATAATAAATTTTAAACACAAAGTGAAAAATGTGAAATCGAAAATAACAGTCACGAGCAGGATTTGAACCTGCATCTCCTGGATACTGTCCAGATGCTTTGCCAATTCAGCAATCGTGACCACTGCTCTTGACTGCTAATTTCGATAACACATTCACTCTTAACGTCTTGGGTGACGCCTGCGCCATCTGTTGGAAGTATTTTCATACATTATACCGACCAGGTAAACTTAATTTTACAAACTAAGATTTTTACCAAATAATGACGCAGCCCTAGGATAAATGTTTTACGTGTACCATCTCGTACGGCACAAACCTCCGACTCTTCGAGATTTTTCGAATTTATGTGTGTCGAATACACACAAACTCACAATTTATCACTGCTCGGGAAGGAAAACATCGTGAGGGAACCTACATCCATCCATCCATCCATCCATCAGCCTTTTACGTCCACTGCTGGGCATAGGCCTCCCCAAGAATGGGGGATAATGCCGTAATCGCCACGCTTGGCAGGCGGGTTGGCGATCGCAGTGGATGTTGTTAATACTCGAAGGAGTGCTGCTGCCCACTTCCCCGGTATTCACTCAGCCGGCTCTTACGACTCCCATAGGTAGAGAGGGGTGGTACAATTCTAAAGCCGGCCCCACACGGCTACATACCCGAGAGATTTTCTCGATGGCTTGTAAAGTCTGCCAACCCGCACTGGGCCGGTGTAATTGACTATGGACTAATCCCTCTCACCATGAGAGAAGTCCCGTTACAGATTTTTTTATCCCTAACAAATTAATTAGATTAAAACAAACTTATATATTATTATCGTTATCAAAAAGGTATGTCAATGTCCTTTGTTACTGTTAGTACCTATTGTACACAAGTAAAAAAATACAACAAAGACATGTTATCTCTCTCTCTCTCATGGTCTTAATTTCTGTCCATGCATGGCTGCCTGGAAGAGATCGCTTTGAGCGATAAGGCTGCTAATTGAAATACTTATACGGGCTTTAACTTTGTTTGTAACGTTATTTTTAAGGTTTCAATAACGAGGTATCTATCTATCTATCTATTAATACATTCCATAGGACTTTTTTAAATCATATGTTTTCCGTTAATGTACCTAGATATAGACGCAATTTTTTCAGTCCACACAGACGAAATTACGGGAAGCAGCTAGTTTAAATAATTTACAGTATCTATAAGGCATACCTATACAATGTTAAGCCAATTAACCTACTAAGTATACCAGATGATTTAAATAGGTTTTTATTTTCAATATTTCTTATTCGGGAAAGGTATTTCAAGCTAACTTTATTTCAAACAAGTAAAGTTGGACATTTTGATTGACTAAAATCTTAACGACAAGCATAGATAGATAGTAACAAATCGTCTACTTACCTATAATTTGGTATTTGTCACCCTTCTGTATGAGTAAAGGTCCACCACTATCGCCTTGACAGGAATCTGTAGAAGCTCGGCCGGCACAAAGCTGTAATCGTTCAACATACAACATTATTTAAATCATTTGTTTTATTAATATTTTGGCGCCTTTACATTATGACAATGTTAGGCGCGTCGTTTATTCCATGCTAGCGCTGTCGCACCTTTGAAATTTGACGCGGAAACTGTTTACACGGTGCTTATTCACGGCGCTGAAAAGTAAACGCCGTAAAATTGTCATAATGTAAGCCCGCCATTAAGTAGTTAAAAATCCGAAATTCATAAGAATAAGTCGTTGCTTTATAATTTCAAGAACTACTATTTCAAGCCAGCGGTGTAGCGTAGAAGATACTGTAGAGGCGACCAACACCAGGTGATAATTTATTTCTGTGTGGTGACGGATTCTAAATGCCACCACAGTCACAAGTGTCACCACCCTAAGTGAGCGTAAAATATGTAGTGTGTCCACCTCCGCTTACCCCTTTTTGCCACTAACTAAACAAAATATATTGCTGCCGTGTGGGGCAGGCTTTAGAATTGTCCCACCCCTCTCCACCCATGGGAGTCGTACGAGCTGACTGAGGGGGAATACCAGGGGAGTGGGTAGCAGCACTCCCTCGAGTACTAACAACATTCACTGCGATCGCCAACCAGCCTGCCAAGCGTGGCGATTACTGCACTATCCCCCATATGAGCTAAACACATGTTGTGGCGTTGTCTTGGGGAGGCCTATGTCCAGCAGTGGGCGTCGAAGGGCTGGTGGATGGATGGATGGAAACAAAATACAAAGAAATTAGTTGTTCAACAAAAAAAAGCAACTCACCATATTATTAGTGATTCGTGACGCTCTATACTTCATTCCACGGCACTGGTTCAGCGACAAGATTGGTACACGGACTTCTTGAACAATGGCCGGTAACTGTCCTCCTTCCGACGTTCGCCCCCAGCCCACCACAACGCCCTCTTTACCAGCTGGGTCGACAGCTGAAATTCAAAAAATCCAATGTCCTTTAAAGGCGTTTTTATGGATATGTTGTCTCTGCCTACCCCTTAGGGAAACAGGCTTGAGTAATATGTAGGTATGTATGCAGAGCATTTTCCAGTGCCTTTAAAATTACAGATGTAATATATCTAGGCAAGTAGTCATATTATAGGTCCAATATCGGTTGTATGGTAAATAACTTCCTGAAAATTATATTTGAAGTATTTTTAATACTTTTATATCATAAAGCTATACAAATTAGTAGTGTTTTGTATGGTGAGTAAGAGCGACCGAGACCAAAACCCCATCCTTATCTTCTTTCCTCTCCTATAGACTACGGTAACTGCTACCATCGGGTGGGTCGTATGCTTGCGTGCCACCCGAATGATATAAAATTTATGTAGACAAAAAAATAACCATTAGGTACCCTAACCCCGAAAGTAAGTGAAACTTTTAAGTTTAGACAAATAATTAATATTTGCGAAATAAAATAAAGAAGCATATACCTACTTTTGATTTTGTCTCAATGTAAGGTAAACTTCAATCACATTGCGATTGTTTCCAGTGATTTTGTTATCAGTGGGGACGGATTTTACACTGACTTGAAACTGGTTGTTTTGTTTCAAATTACCCTCCTTTTAAAACGGTTTCACTACTTGATTTTACTTCTTTAATCTTTCGGGAATGGCATGGCGAGATGCAGCATGTCACTAAATGATTAATAATATATAACCTTTTTTTCTGATATAGATATGATAAATAAATGTATAACTTACAGGATGGCGGTAAACAAACAGGTTTGATGATTCTAGAGAAGGTGATGGGTTTTCGGAGCTTTAGGAGTGCTATGTCGTTGTTGTATGAATCTGGATCGAAGCTGCGGTGACGTACGATTGATGTAACTGCACGCATGATGGCCGCACTCTCAGTTGTGATGGTCTGGTCGTGGTCGCCAAGAATCACGCGGATCTTTGAGCGCTTTAACCTGTAATAAAAATATATCACGTTAGTTTAGCGTGTGTGGATCAGCAACACAAACCCGGGTTCGAATCCCGCTTTATATTATCCTTTACTATTTCAACCTTTTTAACCTAACTATAAAAATACTTTTCTGTTTTAGGATCGTTTGTGAATTTATTTACCTATTTGTGATTTTTTTTTCTTCTCTTCATAGGTACAACCTACTTACATATAAATTTACAAGCAAACATTGATAAAGATTTTCGAACAGGAAGGAGATCGGTACCCGGTTCGAACATGAGAATCCGGTCCAACCGTTCTTCTGTTGAAGAACAAATATCTAGAGACGAAAGTAATTAATTCTTCTTGAAAATAAGGGTCTGGCCCCTCTCGGACAAATATAACAATTGGGGACCATGGACTTAAAATACGTCCATGTTGGGGGCTATGTTTTTCGCAACCAGTAAAATTGTAGGTCAATATCAAAGAGAATTAAGAACACCGTGTGTATGTACCATCATACATAAGGTCAATGTGTCAATTTTCTACGGTATTCTAGAACCATCACAGGATACTCACTTTCGGACACAATGTGCAGCGGTGAGGACGTATTCTCTTGTTAACACTGAAGCGCCACAGTGGAACTGGCCATCGTAGACGAGCCTCGCCAGCCACGGATACTTGTTGACGCCAGCCGGCATCCCACCGACTATACGGTTCTCCTGGTTGGATCCGCCGCACTCTAGAAAGTGAACGTAGTTTGTTGAACCATGTTCGCCGTCGGATTTCCTGTTTTACTCAACTGTACGATCGCGAACATGGTGCTATGTTGTTAATAAAAACATTTTAAAAGGGACCTGGTAGTATTTTATAGAAAAATGAAAGTGAAAGCTGTTTTATAGACTGCGCAAGAAATACCCTACGATCAGAAACTACGAACAAAAGTACATAAGTCGTAATCTCGTAATACAAAAATGTGAAGAATTTAAGGGCTAATTAATAATTAAACTATATAATAATTAAAGAAAAATAACTTTTTTTTATTGCCAACGATAGCAGACGAGAAAACGGCCCACCTGATGGTAAGTGGTAACCACCGCTCATGAACTTTGGCAACACCAACCTACCGTGAGTAAAGTGCTCTTCTCAAACCTCGTTTAACGAAGTACATGACTACTTAGGTACCTATTTCATTTTAAGATACTTCTATTCAATATTTACTATCAACGGAAAATTGGCTTTCCAATCTGTCTTTTTTATGTTAATAGTAGCAGGCGCCTACAGTCCAGCGGATGGTAAGAGGTAACTACCTCTCATGGATAATATCAATCATCAAGGGTAAATATCAGGAGTTAGGAGGCCGGTACTTATCGTAAACATTTACTAAAACGTTCAAAAGAGGAGTGGAAATATAATCTATGTCTCTCTCTTACTCTGTCTTATACTTAAAACGCTGAGATGCACATCTACAGGTTTTAGTTTACGCCTTAAAAAGGGGGAGATGGTAATCCCATCCAAGTCTGGTTTAATGAACTTTCATTAAATACAAGCCTTATTATTAGTGTAAATAGTGTCTAGCAATATCAAAACCGAATAAATAAAAGCGAGATATTTTCTTATCTGTTATAATGTTCCTAACTGGATACTTATTCTAATTATTTATTGTTATGTGAAAACTAATCAAATAATGCTATTACAAGAATGAGTTAAAAAGCGTGATTATTATCTACGTGAGATTAGTTACCAATCATTCAAAATACTCGCATTAAACTTTATTGATTTACAAGTTTAAGTCGGTATATATACGTTAATATCAGTTCCTGACAATTAATTTTAATTCCACTCATTTAAATTTACAAGATATATATAACTCATATAGCAATTTGCGTTCGTCTGTACAGCAGGAACGGGAAATATACTACAGTACTTGGAACCAGTCTAACAGTTAAAAGCAGTAATAGCATGCTGGCGCCCCGCTCGAGATCGAGCCCATTTCACTTTCACTGTGATCGGAGGTTCAATGTACAAACAAATACTTACTATCAGCTGTTTCTATAAACGGTTTGGTTTGAATACCAGTTTGATAGTCGTTTTTAACAAACAATGTGTGTACGGCAAAAATATTAGCAGCCCAATGACAACAACAACTGATTTGTTGTACGTATATATATGATAGATTAAAGAATGTGTAATTAGGTGTTTAACTATTCTAAGTTACAGATCTAAGTACAGAGTTACAGACAATAAATACCTAGATATTGAACAAAACTTAATTAATGGAAATCTGTTTTCATTTTAAAGTAGGATTGGTGTTTGGTATTGTTAGTTTACTATGTAAGCCACAGTTTCATATATGTTTTCAAATCAATCAGCGTAGCGAGCTTAACATAGGTAATCTTTACACACACTTATATAAATATTAAATACATATATATTACATATTTATATTTACATATAAACAAAACGTTATAGCCTTACCACATCTAATAGTACTACGTTAAAAAATAATAAATATCTACAATAGGCAACATTAAGCTAATGTTTTTGTGGAAAAGACATTAGAATAATACTATGGTTAACTACAAATACAAACACTACAATATTCTTCAAGTAAGTATGAGTACAATGGTGCTATTCACAGATATAACTTACCCATCTTTCTAGGAAGTGGGTTTGCCCTGCCGCACTCTAAAACGTGAAAAATAACAAGAGTAGATGATTAAATGATAGACCAATAATGACTAGAGCTAAGGTCGCTGAAGATACACGTCTCAAAAAAGTCGGAAAATGAAACATAATCACTCGCTAAAAAAGCATTATACAGAGCATCGTGCAGTCGAAAACTGAAACGCTACTCAATGTTTAAGCATTAGTTAACGTTGTTGTAGAATAGAGCTTCCTGTGAGAGTTTTCTATAATCTTTGAATGTGAGCTTTTAACTAGATGGCATTTTGAGTAACATTTCATTGCGTGAAACACGGTGCGAATAGAAAACTAAACTACTATGCGAGTAGATGATGATGTTATCTAGTAAATGTCAGGTGTGCGTGCACTTACAATGTCACTTAATTTATTTAGATCGTTTACAATTTCTCTCAGTAGTGAATCTACTAGCCAAGTACAAGAATAGTGTCGATAAACCAGGCTGGTAATGGTAAGATATGCTATGAATATAACACGAGATCTGTCTGAGGTACGGGAGATGTACCTTTCTTTTTTGTTAAGGCGGGAAAAAATGTTCCTAACCGCCTACGCACACCCTGTAGTTTGGGGCAACGTATAGGGTAGTGTGGGGATCTCACTCACCAAATAAACCCGGCGTGTGCCGTCTCTACGCTTGTATTGGCGGGCCACTGGAACTATGTTACATTATTTCAGTGGTACTGGAAATTTACCTACGCGTACGCGCCTAGTTAATTATACCTACTACCTACCTAATATACTTATGTAGAACACAAAGTGCGAAAGTTTAAGTCAAAAATAATAGTCACGAGCAGGATTCGAACCTGCATCTTCTGGAGAATTATTTATGATTTCACATTTTTGCACTTGTGATCTGGTAAATGGCCGATTATGTCAAGTACATAAAATATACATAAAAATATCAAACCACTTACTTTACTTACTTATCATCACGCCATTGCGGGGTAGGCAGAGAAAACAGACTGCCAAAAGGCTCTATTCTTGCATACATCTCTCGCTTCCTCAACATTCATAATTCTCTTCATACACGCTCGCCGGTTTCGGAGACTCCTGACTCCACCTTCCTTCAATACATGACCGATTTGGTCTAGGTAGGTGAGCCTCGATCTCCCCCTGTACCTATACCACTTTCGCATTGTATATCATTTTAACCAGTAGCTTGTCCGGCGTTCTTTCCACATGTCCGAACCATCGGAGCATTCCCTTACGCATCTTATCGTTTTAACCAGTCGCTCCTCCGGCATTCTTTCTACATGTCCGAACTATTGGAGCATTCCCTTTCGCATCTTTACACCAATACTCTCTTTCATACCTACTCGCTCTCTACGTCGTCTTACTAAGTAGTTTTCAATAAACCACATAGATAGCGCTAATTTCTCATGTCTTATCTAGCGCTAATTTTAAGAAGTATTACTATATTAGTCTATAAAAGTAGTTCTCACTAATTAAGGTATAGCGCTGGTTTTAGTGTCGAGTCGAGCGTAAATATTCACTTTTTTATGTTTATTTAATAACAATTAAACCACATCGAATCAGACCGTGAAAAGTGATAGGGACTATTCGTAATTATACTGAATCGTAAAAGAAAATAAAAAGACTCAATTAGTAAAGTATTTCGGTCGTTATCGTGTTAACATACATTAGCTACAACACACGGACGTCCAAGACAGAACTTTTTAAACAGTTTTTTAACTATGTAGGTACCTAGTTTAAATAACAAAAATGACATCAAAAATATCATGAGTGTTAAAAATATTGTTTTTTCTTGATATGTGTGTGTATATATGATTTTACAAGTGCAATATATGATAAATAGAGACATTTTAAGTTTGAAAAATTAGTTGTTCTGCGTGAAGCGAGAGCAGTACACACCTCAAAGCTCCGCTTATGAGGCGTGCAATATGCTCTACGAATACTATCAACTCTTAACAGTTAGACAAATATTTATACAGGCTACTATGCTCAAGCAACATTCCCAAACTCAGGTTCTACAAGTCTCTTTACTCGACGTAATCATCTTGTTGTCATATCGTCCACTGTTAGAACTTCAGTTTCACGAAGATTCTACATTTTTTTTGGGCCTTACTTATATAATAAAATCCACAAAAAAACTATCAATTAATTCCCTCAATTATTACAACTGTAAAATCAAATTACATAACTGGCTTCTCACGCAGTCCTATAATGAAACTGAAGGACTTTAAGTGGTCTTAGCTTAAAACAAACAAGTTCATTCAAACTCATGGGCACACACAAACACACTTACACATACATCCTTACACTCAAATATTCACCTACATAAACGTACCACTCATGTAACAATGGTATATGCATGTATAATTGTTTTAATTCTTTTGTTTTCATTATATAATAATTTTTCAACACTACTTGTAATGTATTTGAACTGGCCAAGTAGCATCCTACTGGAGACCTGGTGACCTGTACTACAGGTTTTATATACCTACCTTTGGCACCAGCGATCCACAACCTATTAAGAATAAACCATTGATATCAATATATTTGCTGTATCTGGTTGTTGGTGAAGAAATAAAATATTATTATTATATTATTATTAATTACAAGAAAAACCCTGGATATACCTATTCATCTTAAGTAATAGTAGTGACTTCAAGAGTTGCGATTATTTCATATTGGAAATCTGTGTAAAATTATATAGGTAACCTTGCCAAAACTAAATTAAAGTTACATAACTTACCACACGAGCATTGCTTAACCTGGTTATCTTCATCCTCTTCCTCAACACTCTGCTCCTCCAAGGCAGGTACCTCGAGACCAAAGATAGCATCGAACAGGAACCTTTGAGTTCTATTGCCAGATGATACCTAAAAATAACAGGAATCAGACGTTTACAATTTAGACAAAGTTTTTAAAAATTAATTCTAACCAATATTAGTTGAAAGTCCGTAAGAAATAAAAATAATATAGGTATGTTTCAAATTTGTAAAAATGGACTGCAAACGGTATCGAGCACAAGGCACCTCTGATTTTTTGAAGTTAGGTGTATGTTTTCTGACAAATTATCGCTGCTCGATAAAGGAAAACATCTTAAGAAAACCTATAAGATTTTCTCAATAGCTTGTGAAGTCTACCAACCCTCAGTGGGCCAACGTGGTGGACTATGGTCTAAATCCCTATGAGAGCCCTCTCCCTCTGCCAAGCGTGGCGATTACGGCACTATCCCCCATATGAGCGAAACAGCATAGGACCGTTCGTTGTAGCGTTCTCTTGGGGAAGCCTTTTTTTTTTGTTTAGGCGGGAAAAAATGTATCTAACCGCACATCCTGTCGTTCGGGGCAACGAACAGGGTAGTGTGGGGCCCTCACCCACTAAATAAACCCGCCGTGTGTCGTCTTTCCGCCTATATTGGCGGGCCACCAGAACCATATTACATTCCTTCAGTGGTTCTCTTGGGGAAGCCTATGTCCAGCAGTGACAGCAGTAGACGTCGAAAGGCTGATGGATGGATGGATGAAATCCTTACTTTCTTACTACACGTAATATTATAAATAAGAAAGTGAGTTTGTTTGTTTGTTATTTCTTGACACCGTAATTACATAACAAATCATTAAGAAATTTGGCATACTAGGTATATAATTATGCATTCAGAGTCCGGAGCACAGAGGACATAGAAAACGGGTTTATCCCGGCAAAAATATAGAATTACTGTGGGATGACTATTTTTGAATAAATAAAGCTTACATTAATTTGTGCTATACTTAGAGTTACGGACATACGGAACAGAGACGTGGTCTCTGAATGTTGGCCTCATATCAAGGCCCAAAGTCGCTCAGCGGGCCATGGAGCGGGCTATGCTTGGTATTTCCCTACGTGATCGAATCCGTAATACGGAGATCCGTAGGAGAACGAGAGTGACCGACATAGCCCGCCGGGTTGCCATGCTGAAGTGGCAATGGGCAGGCCACATCGCTCGACGAACCGATAACCGTTGGGGACGAAAGGTTCTCGAGTGGCGACCACGTATCGGACGGCGCAGCGTAGGACGGCCCCCCACTAGATGGACCGACGATCTGGTCAAAGCTGCGGGGAGCCGTTGGATGCGGTCGGCACAGGACCGCTTGGTGAGCGTTCTCTTGGTGTCCAGCAGTGGACGTTGAAAGGCTGATGGATGGATGGACGGATGGATACTTAGAGTAGCTGTCACAGATACCTATCTACTCTTATTTAGTAAGAGGATTTATCATGGAACCGTGATTTTCTTAAAGAGGCTCTCAAAAAAGAGATATAAGTTTACAATTTATCTTCTATAAGTAAGACTACATAATGCTATTTTATAAGGTGCATAAAAACATATATCAATTTTGTGTTGATTGGATACCAAACAGTTCGAATACCATATCGGAAGTAGGTAATCGTGCTAGATCACTTAAACACTTCTATGTTGTTACATAACAAGCATGCAAAGCTGGTAGTTCCGTCGGAAATGCACTTATGTAAGTTTTGTTTATCTACCGTTTTACGTAGATACCTAGTGCGGTTTACTTTCGCGGCGCGCGCACGCCATCGTTGCGTAATTCCGTTGTTAATTACAAACTAATGTCAATGTTGCTTTCACAATCTTAATAGCACAGTTCCGTGGATATTATCCTTTTTTTTAACCATTATACGAGCTTCATTTCACTTTCTAATCTCACAACTGATTCACGGCAGGCAATTATTAGTGTTTTGAGATAACGTTAGTACTTAGTATATTATTAGAATGGTAGCATGTTGATTATGATTGATTAATACGTTGTTAGTAACTTTAAGATGTATGTTTACCGATAATAATACACCTATATTATAAAATATGATTAGTTTTTAGAAATATGTAATCAATAGGTGATTAAAATTCGTTTAATCATTATTTGCTCTCTCGTCTGGAAAGAGAAGGAAAAGAGATTAGGATAGAGAGAGGTGTTCGACAAGGCGACCCACTATCTCCGAAACTATTTTCAGCGGTTTTGGAGGAAATATTTAGAAAACTCGGATGGGAAGACCAAGGTCTAAATATAAACGGCGAAATGTTGTCACATCTAAGATTAGCAGACGATCTAGTCATTTTTGCCAAAACTAGAGAAAAACTACAACAGATGTCGACTGATCTAGACACAGAAAGCAGGAAGATAGGGTTGACTATGAACGCATCCAAAACAAAGTTGATGACAAATAAAAATGAAGAGCCAATACTGGTGCACAACAAACCTACAGAGTATGTCGAAGAATACTCATATCTGGGTCAAACAATCTCGCATAGTGACCCAACATCCAGGGAAATCGAAATAAGGATTGCAAATGCATGGAATAGGTATTGGTCCTTTAAAGAACTGATGAAAAACAAACAAACAAACATTTGTATCAAAAAGAAACTCTTCAATACATGCATACTACCAATACTAACCTACGGATGTCAAACATGGGCTCTCACTAAGGCACATATCAATAAATTAGAAGTCTGCCAAACGAACAATAGAAAGGAGCATGTTAGGTCTACGAAACCTAGATAAAATTAACCACAAAACCATCAGAAATAAAACAAAACTGACTGACGTAACATATACAATGCGGAAGAACAAATGGAGATGGACAGGACACAATACGTGGGATAGACAAATGGGCCAAATCAATAATGTTCTGGTATCCCCGAGATAGAAAGCGAAAACGAGGGAGACAAATTAAGAGACGGTCAGACGAAATAAAAGAAATAGCGGGAGAAATTGGGTCAAGAGCGGCAACATCGAGGGAACATTGGAAGAAGTTGGAAGAGGCCTTTGTCAAAAGACAAACAGATAAATAAACAACCTTCTACATTGATTTTAGATTAAGAATAAACATGTAAACTATCTGAATAAAAGGCTTATAATAATAATTATTATTATTTGCATAAGGTGTAGCTATATGACACGGTCTTATAACAAACGTCTTTTAGATCGTAACGTAATAATGTACTAAAGCAGAGAACTTTTCACAAATGACAAACCATGTAAGTAATCCCCAAAACGATACATTTAAATATCTGAAGTATGTCAATACCACTACCAAAAAAGGAAGTATCAATCCGGTATTTACAAAATGTATTTCGACCGTCGCTGATTCGCATACGCAGTAAATGTTACGTGTACTTTCCCTCGTGTGACCCACTCATATAATTGATGTTATGACGAAACACTTGTGCACGATGTGATCTAACAATATAATGTTGTGACGCAACAGAGGTTACGTAAGAATATATTGTGAGACTAAGGTTTGTGATATGCACCTACTCGTGCAACAAGCGTTAGGTAATGTTAAAAGGTCAACTATATTGCGTTGATATTAACTATGTACCTATCTCTCTAGTTTGATTATTTGAAACATTTTACAATCAAAATCCATATTTGAATCGTGTAACAAAATAAAATATTCTCATAACTGAGACGACCCAAAGTCTTACTAGTATAGTTCTTTTTCGCCGAAAGCCTAGCTATCAAGCTGTAGTCGTTCTCAATAGAGGTATCCCATATAACCGTAAATTTCGTAAAATGTTTCCATAATAAAACCGTATTACCAAATATTATGTAGGTAGGTATACAACAGGCGTACAATCTAATTAAATTGCATGTCTTTTTTTAACTGGAAATCCCGTAAAATAGCTTCAAAACATTTTTAACTTAATGAAAATACGATTGTCAACTTAAAAATGTCACACAACTAAGTAAATAATGTCAAGGTTAATTACTGGAAATAAATTAAGTCTAGAAATCATATTCTACACTTGAGTCTCAGAAGTAAGTACCGTGACCCGGATAACGATGAATAGAATCCGATGTCGTAAGCGGCCATGACTGCAATTACTTGACACTTGATTGTAGCCAGTCTGAAGTTCAAGGTGTTGAGGGCTGAGGTACACGAGGTATGAAGTTGAAGCGAGACAAATAGGTGTTCCAACACGACACGCTAACTAAAGATATTAAGGTGGTCACAGACTGAATAATACAGTTAGATAATTAAATAAAGACAAAGAAGTGTTTAATTTGTGTTTATTTATATAACCTGTTGTTCACAATTTTGAACCTCCTGAATTTACAAAAAAAATAATTATGCATGTATTTCATTTTGAGCCATATCTTTGTCAACCAGTTAAAAACTATACTGAGGAAATGTTTAAATTTGCTATAGAATATCATCACGATCAACGGATCAGTTGAGAAAATCTTGGGCAAACTAAGGCGAGCCATCCTTAACAAAGTTAACGAATGCCACACAAAGAATGTAGGGACACTTAGTCGGTTTTCTTTAGAAGAAGATTAGAGTCAAACACAAAGTGAAAAATGTGAAATCGAAAATAACAGTCACGAGCAGGATTTGAACCTGCATCTCCTGGATACCGTCCAGATGCTTTTGCCAATTCAGCCATCGTGACAATTGCTCCTGACTGCTAATTTCGATAACACATTCAAATTAGCAGTCAGGAGCAATTGTCACGATGGCTGAATTGGCAAAGCATCTGGACGGTATCCAGGAGATACAGGTTCAAATCCTGCTCGTGACTGTTATTTTCGATTTCACATTTTTCACTTTGTGTTTAATGTATAGTGCTAAGCATGACAAATGCTAAAAATATCTAAATAAGATTAGAGTCCTTTTTTATAAAATTGGGCACGTGGCTACTGTCCAGTTTTATTATAAAGGAAGCAATCATCCGCTTAGAGGCACTTTACTCGCTCGCCCCTTTGATTGTTTTGGAGAATCGTCGCACCGTTTAGTTATTTATCTACACTATTTCTTTGCCAGAAAATATTGACTGACACGGTAAACGCTGTATCATCTAGCACTACTTGGTATTATCGACCAGTTCTCACACACAAACAAATTAATTATGAAAGTGAACAACGAAGACCTCATAGGTCATCCTGCATACCGTCCCGACCTGGCACCTTGTGACGTTTTTTGTTCGCAATAATTAAAAAACAACTTACGCGGTCAACGATTTTCATGACCAGAAAGAAGAGGCTGTTGAAGAGTACGAAAAACGTGTTTCGGAGGTCACCACGGAGGAGTGTCGTAAATGTTTTATAAATTGCTTTAAAAAGTGCATTTACGCTTACGGAGATTATTTTGATAAAATTGGTATTTTATTCATATTCATACCGGCTTTGTAATAATTTATTTATCGTTGTCCGTGTGGTGACGGACTAAGAATCTCACTACCCCATTCTTTCCCAAGGGTATCATACAAGGCGACTAAGGGAAGTAAGCCAGTTATCACCCATTGCATTACTGGTGGTAGGGCTGGCTAGCAAGTGGGAGTGCTCACTTGCTATCGGGCCCGAACGGATTGGTACCACCATCTCCCGTGTGACCGACCAGGAAGCGCATCGGTGTATTTTGGTTGTAGCAGGAGATAGCCGTTAATTCTTTCAATTCATATCTGAATGAAATCAGCGGCTTGACAATTCTCCCGGTATTCGGTGTACCGCCCGGAGCTTGGAATTGAGCCCGGTAGACGGCAATAGCATAGTATAAGGAAAGAAGTAAGTTATCTTCAGCCAAACGAACCGAGCGCGGATTGCATGTGTGCGTGCCAGTACTTACGAATCGCCGCACGCACACACAATAACAAAATTTAACTGCTAAAGGTGCATCCGTCACGGCTGCGCCGTCGTTTTCGCCGGTATCGTTGATCGCCGCTACCGCTCGGTATTTATTCATTCAAGCTCAAAGATGGCCACATATAGGAAAAGAAAATACTGTATCGTATTTGGATGACATATAGACGGTATCTTCTCAAATCACAACACTAAAAAAATTATATCATTGCAAAAAAAAATATACTTAGCTCTCGTTCTGTGCATTAAAACATAAATATAATTGAGAAACTTTGTATTAAGGATCCCTGATGTTCCGCCAAGTTTCAAGACAATTTATTTTAATTTCTTATATAAAAAGTAGCTCTGTATTTATGACGGTTGAATAAACTAAAAGTGACCATCCCTTTTTTTTTGTTAAGGCGGGAAATAATGTTCCTAACCGCACACCCTGTCGTTCGGGGCAACGAACAGGGTAGTGTGGGGCAAAAGTGACCATCCCTGCGTGCGTAGGTAATTATCGCGCGCACGGGGTCTGAGTTAATGTACTTCTTTCCTTATACTATGGCAATAGGCTCGCCCCCTATTACGTGGAAATTAAACATAACTAGCGAGCCGTGGGTGTGCAATACACCCTACCTTAACCTACTCTTTCGGGGAATACAGGCGTGATACTGTTTTGTTTTGTAGATACTTTCGTTTCTTAAAGCAGATCAAAAATCAGGGTCGTAGTTGCCCACTAAGAGCAAGTCTCTATTGAGGATATACCTATTATCTATTATACCTAATATTTAATTCATTAGCATAAAAATGTTATTTGTGTAATAATTCTAATTTAAATACAGACTTTCCCTTAACTGGCACCTCGTTTCTTTTTGTGTTTTTGTGTAAAAACGAGGTTTTGATTCATGTAATCAGAGTTCAGTCACTGGTCTCTGGTCTCAGTTGATTGCTTTCATTTTCACTTAAGTAATTGACTTTTATTGTATGTTATATTAAGTATCTGTGAATTCGTAAGGTCAACAACTACACTACCTACTTTCCAAAGTATGATTGTGGTGCCTTTCACATGGTAATTGTTGTTATTCTCTTGTTTTTATTGTGTAAACCCATTTTTCTAATCCAAGAGAGTGATGCTGGGAGTTTTACAGTTATCAATTGATATCCATATGAGTGAGTGATACCTAAACACTTTGAACTAAGTGGATAGGCATCTAATTTATCGAATTATTTGTTTGTAACTTGACATCATAAAAACGTGTAGTAATAATTAACTTACTGCACTTGCGATTCGAACGATCGGCTAGGTCAAGTAACTTTCGCTCGGCTGGCAGTCAGATGGGTGCCCGTAAATTGACCTATTTTTGGACACCTGACTGCCTCCGTGCTTTGGCAGGCACGTTAACAGTGACCCGGCTGTCTAATAGTATCCTGGCAGTCGTTACCTACAGGTTAAGTCCTGAGTAAAAAATCTGATTCCGGTCTTGTTTTAACAGCCATCGTGACAATTGCTCCTGACTGCTAATTTCGATAACACATTCAAATTAGCAGTCAGGAGCAATTGTCACGATGGCTGAATTGGCAAAGCATCTGGACGGTATCCAGGAGATACAGGTTCAAATCCTGCTCGTGACTGTTATTTTCGATTTCACATTTTTCACTTTGTGTTTAATGTATAGTGCTAAGCATGACAAATGCTAAAAATATCTAAATAAGATTAGAGTCCTTTTTTATAAAATTGGGCACGTGGCTACTGTCCAGTTTTATTATAAAGGAAGCAATCATCCGCTTAGAGGCACTTTACTCGCTCGCCCCTTTGATTGTTTTGGAGAATCGTCGCACCGTTTAGTTATTTATCTACACTATTTCTTTGCCAGAAAATATTGACTGACACGGTAAACGCTGTATCATCTAGCACTACTTGGTATTATCGACCAGTTCTCACACACAAACAAATTAATTATGAAAGTGAATCTAGTCTAATAGTATCCTGGCAGTCGTTACCTACAGGTTAAGTCCTGAGTAAAAAATCTGATTCCGGTCTTGTTTTAAGGTCGCAGGAAGCCATTTAAAACCAAACAGATCGACTCCAACAAAAAAGGTTGGGATAGGGCTAGGGCGATTATCTAATAATTTAAAGCGAAAGTGGAAGGATGTAGGTGCAGAGGGAGACCAAGACTCGCCTACCTAGACCAAATCGGTCATGTATTGAAGGACGGTGGAGTCAGGACTCTCTGAAACCGGTGAGTGTGTATAAAGAGAATGATGAGGAAGCGAGATGTATGCAAGAATAAAGCTCTGTTCTCTCTGCCTACCCGGCAAAGATGATGGCTTGATAATAAGTGTAATTTAAAGCAAATAGGTTCTGCAAACGTGCCAGACAGAATCAAATTTCAAGCTATAAAATCTCCTGAAACCACGAAATAATATATTCTTTGTTATTATAACATAATTATTTTAGGTAACAATTAAGATTCTACCAAATTATAATGTAGAATACAAATACAAGATCACTACATCGTAATAATATAAACCGCACAATCATAATAATTAATGTGATATTATTATTTCAGAATTACGAATTTTAAAATAATTAAAAAACCGTGTGTTCTATTGTTTATGGTGGCAAATGAGCCACGACCCACCTCCACACCCACCGCTCATTGACTGAGCAATTAATAATAAGAGTACCTATTACCAAGCCACTGCTTACCATTCATTTGCGGATGGCAAATTAATGAATAGACACACCGAGGACCTTCATAGTTAGTCACACGGCAGGCGGTGGTACCGACCCTACAAGTGAGTACTCCCACTTAGTACCCAATTATATCAGTAATAATAGCTTAGTTCCCTTAATAGCCTTATACAAAACCCGCGTTAATTAATGGGATTGTGATACTCGTATTCTTAGTCCGTCACACATATTCCCAGGGTATAATCCGTACACCACTGAAGTAATAACATAGTTCCAGTGGCCCGCCAATACAGGCGGAGACGGCACACGACGGCTTTATTTAATGGGTGAGGGCCCCACACCACCCTGTTCGTTGCCCCGAACGACGGGGTGTGCGGTTAGGAACATTCTTTCCCGCCTTAACAAAAAAAAGGGTAGACATCCGTATTGTTACTAATATTATTGTTCCTGCGCGATAAGAATGTTTGCATTAACAACAACCTCTATAGATTGTTGTTAATATAAGCCACGTATGTATATTCGGAGGTCCACACGGACGAGGTCTCAAACACACAGTCTATGAGATATAATTTACAAAAGAACGTAGAAACGACAAAATAATTGGTATGAGATTCCATTCTACCCTAAGAACCTACGTTATTATACGGTGTAGGTACAGCAAGCGAAAGTAGGTATACACTAGATACAAGGTGATTGCGGAAAAACCCAGTTTGATAATAATTTTGTGGGAGTAGGTTTACTCTAGATTATGACACAAAACCATGGTGTTAGTCATTCATGGGTGTGTTTCGGAGATTACCTACCAACATACTTTCATATAGAACAAAATGATCACGTTTGGAAGTTTACTTAGATACACCTTAGCATTTGAATTTATCTTGTCAGTAGGTACTTACTTAAGTTTTAAAAGGAGCTGCAGCTGATAGGTACAGGCAGTTAATACCTACCTCTTAGGTACCTCTTAGGTAGGTATTAGGTATAATACCTACTTCAATAAGCGTGATCTGTCTATCCACCTGTACTGGACCATCTAACCTTTGCCCGTGGCTCCCAAGCTAGTTTTTAGGTTATATCTCAGGTTCCCGATACAGTAGCGGGATATACAATTTCAAAATTGCTAATATTTATTGAGGCCGTGTGGGGCCGGCTTTAGAATTGTCCCACCCCTCTCCACCCATGGGAGTCGTAATAGCCGACTGAGGGAATACCGGGGGGAGTGGGCAGCAGCACTCCCTCGAGTAATAACAACATCCACAGCGATCGCCAACCCGCCTGCCAAGCGTGGCGATTACGGCACTATATCCCCAATTTGGGGAGGCCTATGTCCAGCAGTGGACGTCGAAAGGCTGATGGATGGAATATTTATTTACATGCAACGACAAGTTGTTTTTCAAGTCAAGACTTTTATCTGGTCAATATTATCTCCTGATAGTAATACTTCCTCTGAGCAAAAGCCATGGATGGCGGGGGTAAGGTTCTCGCGTTGAGGCTAGCTAGGCATCGCATGTGGTGTATGTGGGATACGTAAGTACGATACCGAGCTGTTTTTATAAAAAGTATTGTACCATTAAATACATCACTCTATGGCACACTAATTAACTCTATGGTAAAAATAACTGTCGCACGGGAACATTTCATCATTTTTCCAGAATTAAAAGTAACCTCATGTCCTTTACGGGGTTCCGGACTATACCTATGTATGAAAATTTCATGATTAAATTTAAGTAGTTACAACGTGAATATATAACAAACATGGACATATAAATTTCTTATACGTCCATGATAACAAACTCACTTTCGTGTCATTTCATGGACATAATATAGTTTTGCAGATGATAGTGTCGCTGATGCTCGATATACAGCCTATCAGGAAGTTCTCCTCGTAACATAGGCTAGAAGACAGACCTTATAAACTTTGTATATATAGAGAACTTATGTCTGAAGTTAAGAACTCTCTAGGACATGCCTCGAATGGGGTGAAAAAGATCTTCATTTAATTAAACGAGACGTCGCTCGCAGTAGCTTACATACAACCTGGAAACGACCTCATCTAAGACAATTCATTTCCAACGTTCTATTCTACCACGTGCGTATAGGCTCTGGAACCAACTTCCTGCTGCAGTATTTTCCCAGCGCTACATGTCCTTCTTTAAACGAGGTTTGAATTGAGTTCATGACTGGCACTAACAACTTACAATGAGGTGGTTCGCTTGCTAATGTAACACAGTTTAGTAGCAATAAAATAAGGTAGCAGCTTAGATTTGGCGCATGCCAAAAACACGCGACTAGCGTCCTGAGATAAAAAATATAAAACCCGATATCTGGTACACCTTATAATGTACTAGCGTGAAATGAGTACTTAGTCTTACTTAAATCCAAGAAGGCCGTATCAAGGAGACTGTAACCTTTAAAAAGACCTACACAGGAATTTATTGATCGTTACTCGTTTTTTTTTTGCTAGGTAGGATAGGCTTAGACCCGTGAAGCCTAGAACACAGAATCGGATCTAATCAAGGATGACGAGAACAGCAGCTTTTACGATCGAGTTATTAACAGCTTAGCTGAAACTATACCTTAGGTGCCTACTTATATATATCCATCCATCCATCCATCAGCCTTTTAAAGTCCACGGCTGGACATAGGCCTCCCCAAGAAGGGGGGATAGTGCCGAAATCGCCACGCTTGGCAGGCGGGTTGGCGATCGCAGTGGATGTTGTTAATACTCGAAGTGCTGCTGCCCACTCCCTCAGTATTCCCTCAGTCGGCTCTTACGACTCCTATGGGTGGGGTGGGACAATTCTAAAGCCGGCCCCACACGGCGGGCCAAATCATTAATTATCAATTATATATATAATTGATAATTAATAATTTGTATATTTCATTATTGTCCGATAGTATCCCAACTACCATTATCCAGTCTCGGGCCCTGACGGAAGCCACCCGGGCCCTTCAGCCCAGTCCGACCCTGGGTACCTATATAAGATGTAGCAATCATATTTTTTGTTGCTATTGCAAAAACTACAAGATTAATTAGCACTTTTTTCCTACATTACATAAGAAAGACGTAATCGGCGAAAGTAGTTCGCTTCCAAATCCAAGTCGTCACTGTAATTAAGGTCTACTTTTAATCAAAATTAATTATGTAGGTACCTACCTGATGACAATTTAGTAGGTAAGGCTTATTTATATACATACACAATTACTATCATTTGAAAGATTGGTAGCTACTTAGCTAGTTACTTTTTAGAGTAGGTACAGCAACGCGAGAAAACCTTATCTCGATTTTAAGTTCGTGACTTTTAAAAATATAGTTATAGGAGATGCATGTTGTATGTAATAGTTACGTAGTTTTGACAGAATGGATGTTAGAGTGGTTTAATAGGTAGGTACCAACCAGCCATGCCGATTAGGTACTTCATTTATGATAAAGGTTGTGAAAAATATTTACCTAGCTGTTTAATTAACGTCGACTGCCTCTGTGGTGCAGCAGTAGTGTGAGCGACTGCTGATCACGTGCTCTCGGGTGCGATCCCAGGGTCAGGCAGTGTTATTGAGCTTTTTCGTAAAAGAAAAATTCTCAGTAACAGCCCGGAGTTCGGATATGTGCCCGGTAGACGGCAATAGGCTCGCCCCAAATTACGTGGAACTTGAAACATAGCTGGCGAACCATGGGTGTGTAATACACCTCTGCCTACTCCTTCGGGGAATACAGGCATGATGCTATGTTTAATTATTTTCGATGGTAAAAATTTCATGACTTTTCGACTTTATTTGCGTATTTATAGAATCGATATTAATATACGTAAACAATTAAAATTTGTTTGTATTAGGTAAGTAATTATTTGGAACACATGATCACTTTTTTTTACTACATTAGATACGCTTGAACTTCAGGATATTAATATGACCCTATAGGGTCACACTAATGAAAAAATAGCTTATAGGTACCTATACTTTACTGGCTTGTGAACAATTTGTAGGTATGCTACATTTTTATGATGATCAGTTGAGTAGTCATAGCGTGAAAGCGTAACAAACGAATTCACATTTATAATATTAGCAAGGATAATAAAATATCTATGAAGAATCGGCACATGTCTTTTTCTATATGCAGATACATCTTACATAATGTGTACCAACGTGCCTTCTAACAAAGTTAGCTTAGGGTTTCTTCTATTCTGTACATAACAGAATATACAACCTAATAACACATATTATTGAAATCAAATAAGTATGCACGTTGAAACAAGGACATAGGTAGGTAGGTACTCTTTTCCCTTATTCTCAAAATCCAATAAGTCGGGAAAGAGATTAGGCTTAGAATCGGATTTACAAGACATCCAAAGGTAAGACGAACGACGAAGAAGTACACCAATTATAGACTTTGCTTATTCGAACACAAATAATAATTATGTAGGTTGTATTCCTACCTCCTTGTCTCACAAAAACAAACAGGCGAAAATTGGGTGTTTTATAACTTTGCTTACCCCTTTAGCGGTATAAGACGAGAGACTATAATATAAATATTTAAGGAATGCGATAAAACAATGACAAATGAAAGTAAAAGTGCATTATATAGCAAACTAAAGCCAATGCACCGGAGAGCACGCAACTAGGGTCTGTCTGATAAGATAACCGATCAACACAAAGACTCCACTTTACTTCTTAAAAGCTATGTATTATTATTACATTTAGATTTAAAGCTAATTTATTTGAATATTTTTATGGTTAAGTGCGAAAATTACGACTTACATGGTTGTCAAGTATAGCGATATCCGGTGAACTTATCTCTCTGGCAGCCGAATTTATTACAAGAACCACGTAAAATATGATCACAATATTCCATGGGCACATTTTGGGTATCCCGGTCCGAGATCATGAATTTATCTTTGGTGCGCACCGCTATTTATTTGCGCGGCATCTCCGCGCTCAGCGCGTTCACTGGCAAATTTGGCGTCAGCAATCCAAAGGCATTTCGCAAACAGGCCGCCCATGAAAGACCGGCCGAGTGTCGGCCGCGGCCGCGCGGATTCCACCGAGTGCCGCCGAGCAGAGGTCTTCGGCCACCACCAAACGCACTTTCTCTCCGCGCCTAAAACCTATAGCTGTGATATAGCCCCCACTTGTACCTTTGAACACTGTTCACCACTATTTCGCGGCTGTTTTCCTTAAAGGTTTTTATTTCAGCCGCAACAGTGTAGGATTCACCAGTAGACATTATTTTACGTCAATAAAAAATTTTAGATAATAATGATCTCACAAAAAAAATTGTGTTTTATTAGAAAAATAAAAAAAAATCTGAAAATTATGTTTATAATCTAAGTACATAGGTACTTATGTATCTTGCTGTTTATGCAATTCCATCTCAGGTAATTTGTTCCTTTTGTTGAGGCGGGAAGAGGCACCTAATTGCCCATTGCACCCTGTTTCGTTCCGGGCAACGAACAGGGTAGTGTGGGATCTGCAAAATCTCACGTTGGGTTTATAGTTACGGCGTGCATGCCTAACAAACAAGCAAACTCACTGTCACAATTCAATTAAATACAAACAAACAAACATTATATTTTATCCGCGTGGTGACGGACTAAGAATACAAGTGTCACATCCCCATACCTTCCCACGGGTGTCGTATGAGGCAACTAAGGGAAGTAAGCAATTGTCATCCATTGCATGACTGGTGGTAGGGCTGGGTACCTAGTGGGAGTACTCACTTGGTATCGGGCCCGAGCGGGTTGGTACCACCATCTCCCGTGTGACCGGCCATGAATCACATCGTTGCGTTTTGGCTGTAGGAGGAGATAGCCGTTTATATTTCATTTCATATCTGTGAAATGAATTGGTGAGCAGCGGCTTGACAATACTCTCGGTATAGTCGAGTCCATGGGCGACGGTTACCATTTAACATCAGATGGACCGTGGCTCATCTGCCAATAGTATGTATTGGCGCAATACATGCAATAAAAAAAAAATAGAAATTATTCTACAATATTACCTACATACATAATTACATTTATCGTTATAATATAACTCACGTCTGTTTCCTAGAAGGGTATGCCGAGGCAATAGATTGGACGGCCTTCCGCTGCCCACTTGTCACCGTGAGAATGAGACGCGACGAGTGGCGAACCATCTCACCGCCATTCATTTGGTTAATACTAACAATCTCCTTTGCGAAAGGTATATCATACTGCAAGTAGGTACATTGGCGACAAAGAATTTTAATTGTATCTGCATATAGAATCTGATCCTCATGACACTTGCCCTAGATGGCACATAAGCAAATGTACTTAGTTAAGCTAGTCAAAGTTCATGCTTTTCACGATGGTGTTATGAAATACGTCGCCTACTGGTGACACGTGCCAGCATATAAAGCGAGTTCAACATTAAAGATCATATAATTATTTCGGAGTCATATAAGAGCCCCCGCACATTGAGCCACTAGAGGCGACCACACTAGAACGACTAGTGGCCGCCACAAGTTGCGGACGCGTTTCTCCATACATTTTGTTTAGCAACGGCGCACACCGAGCGTTTGAGTGGCCGCGTCCGAGCCACAAGCTGCGGGTGTCGACCGCGCTCGCTAATTGTGGCCGCGTTTTGTCGTTCGCCTCTGTCGAGTATGCCGCAAGTGGCAGCCACTGAAAGCCGCATCCAGCCACCAGTGGTTGCCACTCATTAATGCGCAGCAGCCTTTACATTTAAAACATTGACATTTAAATACTTAACTTTAATATTAAAGAACAAATTATTTGCGAAAATGTGGAAAAAGATAATTTTACTGCGAGCGGGATTCGAACCTGCGTCCCGGATTCTCTTTCTCCACATCTTTTTCCGGATTGGAAGGGAATTTTTCCACATTTTCACAAATAATTTGTTCTAAAAACAGGAAATCGTGAATGAATAAAATCTCCGGAATGGCTGGACCGGTTTGGACGGGACTTCGCTAGCTGTTGTTATAAGAAGTAATTTAGGTTTTCTTTAATTTGGGAAAAATAATTAGGGTTCTGCGCAAAAAACACTAAAATCCATGAAATTTTAAATTGTGAATGAATACCGATCCAAATAGATAACTACATTATATACATCAAATATACATTCAATATATACATAACTAGCTGCCCGTCCCGGCTTCGCACGGGTAGACATTTATTTTTAAACATTTTGGTATAAACGTAGAGTAAATGTATTTTTATGCAAGATATCTACATATTTATAGAAATAAATATAGCCTATGTCATTTGTGTACATAACAAATGCTCTGTAGGTTTACCCAATTGTTAAAGCACCGCTTCGCGGCCATCATGTGATAGCCGGCGGGGCCCCCTCACTTGCATTTAGTTGCCACGCGCACCACGCGTTTTTAGGTTGTGTGAGAGGACGCTATGTGAATTTACAAATCAAAAGTAAGGTTTTTGAGGTTTACTTATTTAATGTTTACGTAGTATTAAAGGGATGATATTAATCTTAATATTTGCATATTAATTCTTGATAAGATTGATTGCACAGTGTTTTAATTCGTATTTGTTTTTGACGGGCTTCGTGGCGTTGTCGGTAGTGTAACCGACTTCCGTGCATGAGGTCGTGGGTTCAATTCCCACTTAGGACAATTATTTGTGTGATGAACACAGATATTTGTACTGCGTCTGGGTGTTTTCTATCTATTATATGTATGTATTTACAAAAAAAAGTAGTATATGTATTATATCCGTAATCTGGTACCCATAGCACAAGCGTTAAGCTTAGTTTGGGACGAGAGGTTTAAAAAAAAAATACGATAACTTATAGAACATGAACGGAATTTATATATGGGTACATTAATTTCACCAAAATAATAATACCTAATTAGAAATCAAGGTAAAAGTACAAATTCTTTAGTGGGTGAAGGCCCCACACTACTCTGTTCGAACGACGGGGTGTGCGGTTAGGTTTTTTTTTCCCGCCTAAACAAAATAAAAGGTAAAAGTACATAATGTTACTTTTGTACCCGGTCTCCCCTACTCTTATCTCTTATCATACCAAATCTCCTTATCACATTTTTCTTAAAAGATAGTACTGTAGCTCAGTGGATTAGAGCACTTCCCCGGATAGGAAGGGACGCAGGTTCGATTCCCGCCTGTACTAAAATACTCTTTTTCCTTATTCACAAATTATAATTTGTATCATGCACGATAATGACAAAAAACTCACCAACGCGACACTACCATGCGATACGGTAGAATTCTCAGAATCACAATATTGCAATATTCCGCAAAAATCCGAACATAAATTCGACACGTGTTTCACCTTAAACGAGGCATTCTCAAGAACACTCGGCAACAAATGAGCGAAGCTTACTCGTGCAACTTGCTTTTATATCCCTTCCACTATACAAGAGTTATGACGTATCGCTCGAACGATATGAAAACAAGTTTAGTAGTGGGGAACTACGGCTAGTTTGTTCATTCAACAACATGTTACTATTGACTTTAATTATTTCTAATTGTTCTAAAACGGACAGTCTAATATTTTTATCACAAATATGCAAGGGCTCGAATGTATGACTATTATCTAATGAATGGTTACAATCTAATAAATGTTTCGCAAAATGTGACTTTTCAGGGTAATTATGCCTATACGCAGCTATATGTTCTTTATTTATAACGAGTCTCAAAATTACGGCCAGTTTGTCCTATATAAACATTATTACATATTTGACATTCCAATTTATATACACCAGACTTTTTACATTTATCAATACTATCTTTACCGTAACAAAGATTTTTAAGCGAAAAATTAGGCCTAAATGCGGGATAGATACCGTGAACCCTCAGTGTCTTTGCTAACCTGTCTGATATGCCACCAAAGTAAGACAAAGTACACGTAAAATTAGTTTGTTCTACTGCAACAGAATACAAAAGTTGTTCTACTATGCTGGACTGTTTTCTTTTAACCAATTTGTCGATCAAGAGCCTATTATATCCGTTTGATTGGGCTATATTATAAATGATGTTTAATTCCTTATTGTATGCTACCTTATCCAACGGAACATTAAAAAGGCGGTGAATCATGCTATGAAAAGCGGCCAATTTATGCTGCCAAGGATGACAGGACGAGGCGGGTATAATGTATATGTCGGTTTACGATAAATTTCGAACTTATGTTTGTTACCCACGCGATAAATGTAAAGGTCAAGAAAATGCAAGCAACGATCCTGTTCTATTTCTAGTTTAAATTTTATTCCTGTATGCGCAGTATTTAATTCATTAACGAAATGATTAAGTTGTCTAACAGTTCCTGTCCACACTAACAATATATCGTCTACATACCGGTAATAATACAATAATTTGTTATTATTTACTATGTGCTGACATTCAAAATGATCCATGAATATGTTTGCCATTAAAGGACTTAAAGGTGACCCCATTGCTAAACCATCATTTTGAATGTAATACTCTTTACTAAATTGAAAGTAATTTTGTTTCATACAAAGTTCTGTAACACGTAATATATCACCCACCTCTCCCGAGTGCAAATTGAGACCTTGAAACAGATTTTTTAAATAGACCAAAGATTCTCTGTATGGGACATTCGTAAAAAGGCTCTCTACATCTAGAGACACTAGTTTTGCATTTGGTGGTAAACAAATATTTTGTATTTTTTGTATCAAATCAATACTGTTCTTGATACCATATTTAGGCAAGAAACGAGTTTTTTGTTTGATGAGTATGTTTAGATGCTTTGCCAATTTATATGCAGGAGCCCTGATATAGAAGACTACTAGACAAACGGGCACTTGTTGTTTATGCACTTTAGGTAAACCATACAACATTGGACAGTGAGGGTTCATGGGTACTAAACTTTTAACATAATTTGTTGTTGAAGGAAAAAGTGAACTCGTTTTTTAAACATAATTTCAATTCGGCATGAAACCGTTTCGTGGGATCAGAGGACAAGCGCTGGAAAACTTTATTTGATAAGACTTCACCTATTTTGCAGTCATAGTCTGACTTACACGTGTCGAATTTATGTTCGGATTTTTGCGGAATATTGCAATATTGTGGTTCTGAGAGTTCTACCGTATCGCATGGTTGTGTCGCGTTGGTGAGTTTATTGTCATTATCGTGCATGCTACTTTGCTATTTTCACATTCTCCTCTATCTGTGAGAGTGCGGATTGGCAATCTTAGGTTATTCTCTTATTTGACAATCCGTGGGTGAGTGGTGGGCTCTCCTCCTAAAATGCATTCTATAATAGTAACAATGGACTTTCGCCAAGTGTCGCCTCATTCAATTAATTATATTTCTTATATTAATATTCATATCATTTATATTTATTTATTGATTTTTCACACAATTCATGCCCGCCCCCTTATTCGATCTTCTTCCCTGTTTTCTGACTTTAGCAAACATTTTGTCTGTTTCAAGTAATATATGTGAGAGACATGAAGATTTAGCCTGTAAGAGGCTCTCACCTGTGGCTAATGGATTGGGAGTTCTATTTCTTTGAGGTACAATTTTGTTTATTATTTGTGTATTATTTGTGTTAGAGGAAATTAATTTTAAACAATATCTTTTTGCAAGTAACAATCTTCTCAAGCTAAGGGGCAATATTTTTGTCTCAACCTCAATTGAGCTGTATTCAACATGTGTGAGTTGAGCACATTGCACCGGATATTATTCTCAAAGCTTTGTTCTGAAATGTATCCAATTTATTTACATGAGCACTATTCATGTAAGCCAGTGAGCTGTAATCAAAATGGCTTCTTACAATAGATTTGTACAACATTGTCAATATTTTAGGGTCTGCTCCCCATGATACACCTGCAAGACATTTTAAAACATTTAGTCCCCTGAGAGCATTTTTTGAAACATATTTTATGTGTTCCTTAAAAGTTAGTTTTTATCTAGGATTATTCCTAAAAAAAATTTATGATCTACTTTGCTAATAATTTCTCCATTATATATAGCGTTTGAGATAGATGAGATGAGAGATAGGGGTCTCATTGCCTAAGACTAGAACACTACTTTTTGCTGTGTTTATTTCTAAATCGAGGTATTCATTGTAATATTGGAATATTTGGAATAAAGCTGTATTTATATTATTCATTGCAGTTTGTAGGTTATAGTTACTGGAGTATATTACTATGTCATCAGCAAATTGTAATATATTTACATCAGAAGTATTTACATATTTACAAGTTTCACATGTATATATATTATACAGTAAAGGAGAGATAGCTGAACCTTGCATAATACCTCTAGAAGCTGTTTTTGGTCCATATAATGTATTGTTGTGTTTTATATAGTGTCCTGTTACTCAGAAAGTTATATAGGTATCCATTTACATAACTGTCCGGGTATGTGTACCTTAGCCATAACTTTGACAAGTATACCTGGATAAACTATCAAAAGCTCCCTGAACATCTAGGAAAACACAAATAGTTTGTAATCTTTTATTTTTGGCATGTTTCAGATCAGAGATTAAAGAAATAAAACTATCTGCACAACTACGCCCTCTACGGAAGCCATACTGTATATTTGGAATAATAGCATTGGATTCAACATACCAATCCAGACGAACTTTAATCATATTTTCAAATATTTTCCCGAGACATGATGAAAGTGAGATTAGTCTATATGAACTGGCAAGCTCAGGCGCTTTATCTGGTTTAAGTATTGTTACTGTGATTTACATGGCTGTGGAATAGTTTTATTGTGCCAAAGTAAATTAAGGATGTTAAGAAATATTTTTTGTGCAGTCATCTAAATGTTTAATGATAATATAAGGATAATCATCTAATCCAGGAGTTGTATTACGTCGTGATTGTAAACTTTTTGTAAATTCGGACCATGAAAAGTGTTCTAGCAGAAATTTTGAATTTTGATTATTATTATTGTTTTCAAAAAAATTATGTAAGTCATCAGTATTGATTAAATTATTTTTATTGGATAATTTATTGAGTAGTGGATAGATATGCTCATCTTTATAAGATTTGTTGCCAGCCTTTATGCCTTTAAACATTTTTAAGAGGTTCCAGATCTTACTTATAAGATTAAAAGATGTGCATAAGTTATTCCATCCTATTTTTTTCTGCTCTGAAATGGTTCTTTTTTTAATTGCATCTTTTCTTTTGTAGTCTATGTAGTTATTTATAGTTAGCTCTCTTCTGTATAGTTTTAATGATCTATATGATGCAATAATACTTTGTTCACAAATATCATTCCACCAAGGGGCTGGAGGTTTGCTTGTAAACTTATTTGTTTTAATAAACTTTGGAATTGACAATTCTTTTAGAGTATTTAATTGAGTACAGAAATCATTATAAGTTGAAATAGGATCATCTAATTTAAAGACCAGGTTATTAAAGATTGTTTGCGAGAGATTTTTATACGTCTTCCAATCAGCTTTTTTGTACAGGAATTTATCAACTGGGGAATTAATTTGATATCTATCTATGCACAATGTGATCTCGGTTATTGTTGGGTAATGATAACTTCCCATGGTGTCATCATAGACAGACCATTCACACAATGGTGCAAGATTTGAGCTGACAAAGCTAACATCAATAGCAGAGGGATTGCGGCTTGGATGATTAACTGTAGTCAATTTACCATCATTTAAAATACACAATTCCAACTCATCTATAAGATTAAACAAAGCATGATAAACGATGGTGTTTATGCAACCAAATGCAATGTGGTGAGCATTGAAATCACCACTTACAAATATGGGTTGTGGAAGGTTTTAATTAAAGCATGTAGTCTATTAATTTGTATGCGCCCACCAGGTGGGCAATATACACAGAACACACTTAAGCTTCCATGTTTAGTGGATATAGATATAGCAATTGTCTTGTCAATATGTTGTGATTTTAAAAATTGTATCAATAAGGGTTTTTTATTGTTTGCACTTTGTATGTTATATTGAGCAATATGTAGCTTGTTATTAGTGGGACTTGCCATTATTAAGATTTTTAATTTTAACACACACACACACACACATCTTTAATTGAGTTAATAGTTACAGGTGTGCCCTGTGTGTTGTTACCCAGCTCCACCAATGTCTGTACTAGGGCCATAAGTACATCATTGTTGGTGACTATTTGGGCTTTTATGTCTTTGTTAGGAGAGACATCTATAGGATTATTTACACTTTTATTTACATTATATACAATAGGCTTATTACTAGAAATATGTACAGATTTACTTACAGGCTTATTTACAAATTGTGTTTTTGGAGGGGTGAGTGGAGGAAAATCCATAGTATTTTTATATTGTTTAGTTGTAGTGACACTTGCATAAGTAATATTATTTTTCTTTTCTATAATCTTCTTCGTTTTAATCGGACATAATCTAGAAATTGCTAGATGAGGTCCACTACAATTTATGCAGCAAATTTACGTAGGTTTGTCACATTCCTTATACAAGTTTTCACCTCCACAAATGGAGCATTTTTGCTTACTATTACAGATCTTTGCAGAGTGATTAAATTTAAAACATCTAAAACATTATTGTAGTGGTGGTACGTATTCAAATATTCTATATGAGAATAGATCATACTGTACATTGTCTGGTAGTAAATTTGATAAGAAGGTGATGCTAACTGTCTGAAGTGGTACACACTCTTGGCCAATTTTACTGCTATTATCTCATACATTGATGTAAGTTTAGTATATAGTTCTTTATTGGATATGTTAGCTGGTACATATCGAATGATACCAGTTTTTTCAATTTGTGCTGCTGGGATGAATGCTCACATTTCATATTTTTTAAGGAATACTGTATTAGTGATAAAATTACTAGCGGTATTATATTGTTTGAATATTACTGCAATTTTACTGGCATTCACTCGTTGAATTGCCGTCACACCTTTAATTTCTGATGAAAAATTGTGGTTCAAGTATATAGGGCTTTTATTCCCTAATCTATCCCTATTGTTTGACTCCACGAAAACCTTGAATTCTGTATTAATGGAATTCTCTATATATATTTATTTTTAGTTCATACTGTAAAAAAACTTGGGTGGACAAGAAAGTCACATCACCTCGGCAAGCGTTATTGGAGGGACTGACCACTGGATTAAAAAATCCATCTGGAAAAGGCAAACGTCTCATAATTAGCCATATAGGTAGTAAAGAAGGCTTCCTGGAAGCTCATGATTTTTGAAGCAAAGAAAAATTGTAAAGATTTAATCATTACCATGATGAGATGATTGCAGTTTGTTTTGAGGAGTGGTTCGCTGGAGTCTTACCAAAATTAAGACCAACCTCAATTGTGGTGATGGATAATGCACCTTACCACTCCCGAAAATTGGAAACGGCACCACAAATGAGCTGGAAAAAAGCTGCAATTCAAGACTGGCTTTTAAATAAAAATATTCATTACGAACCAGATATGGTTAAAGCTACGCTTTTAGAACTGATTCCACATAACGAGTCTTTTAATAAGTACGCTGTAGACGAAATAGCAGCACAACATGGGATCACGGTTTTAAGACTGCCCCCTTACCATTGCGAGCTGAACCTATGGAATTGATATGGGCGCAGATAAAGGTGCATGTAGCTCAAAATAATAAAACCTTCAAATTGACAGACGTGAGAAATTTATTTGAGGAAGGCATTCAAAAAATTACGGCTACCGAATAGTCTAAATGCGTATCCCATGTTGTCAAAGAAGAGGAAAAAATGAGTAGGCTAGATATGTTAATTGACAATATCACAGACACATTTATAATAAATGTTACAGAAAGTGACAGCGATAGCGATAGCGATGACCGCGGCGATTTATAAAATAAAATATTAATAATATAACACATCTATTTGTTTTATTTCTCATGTTCCTTCATGATCACATTTTTTTATTTATTTCACACACAATTAAAGAAAACTCTCAGATCCTTAATAAAATTAATCGTCATAACTAAATTATTCGTTCAGAAATATTTAATTTCCTGATATACTTAGTTTCTATTAAAGTAGTAGTTGTTTAGATATACTACTATAAACGAGAGGAATCGATCCGGAAATATCCCATTTCCGTATCAAATAATTTCGCAACGTCACTATTTAGTACTTGTCATAACGTTGTAACGACTTTTGGCGGGCTATTCAAAAGGGCGGTATTATTTTTTCCTATTTAATAAAACAATTAACTTTTTATTATATATTTATTGTAAATTTCTTGTTGTACAATGTTAATATTCGTAATTAATTGTATATACATGGTAGACTAGCTGATTAATAGGTAAGTTTTTTAATTATATTAATACTTTGGTCAAAATGGATATTGAACCTGAGCCCCCTGATAAGAACCCTATTTTTACTTTATTAGAGGCGGATTCTCTCCTATCAAACAGTAACTTTGATTTGGTAGATGTAGGTAAGATTCATGGACCTCAGAATAAAAAAATTAAAAAATTACTAAGGGCACCTGTGTTTAAGTCTAAGTCTGGAGTGAGCAAATCACAAATCAATCTTCCAGATCCCACAATTAATATAAATTCTAGCATGCCTCCAACTACTGCAACAGAAATGATTACTGAGACTGACAAACCATATAGATCTAACTATTTGCAAACGGACTCAGGACCATACTTGGTACATGTAGAGTTGATTAATAAAGACAACCAAAGTGTTACTACATTACATCCCATTAAGTTAGACCATTTGCTTTATAATAACAACTTAAATGACATATTAGATAATAGCGTTAAGAGGATTGGACGTAACAGACTGGCCATACAGTTTAAATCTGCAAATAGTGCTAATATATTTCTATCACACCCTATATTGAAACAAAATAACTTTAGAGCTTATATTCCAACATTCAATATTTGTAAAATGGGTATAGTGAGAGGTCTGCCAACAGAGTGGTCCCATGACGAAATTGTAAGTAGTGTAAGAATTCCTGAGGGATTTGGAGCAATAATTAAATCAAGACGTTTGAGCAGGAAAACAGTCACTCCTGAGGGGTCAATCTGGATTCCTACTCAGACTGTTGTGCTAACGTTTGATGCAATCTGGATTCCTACTCAGACTGTTGTGCTAACGTTTGATGGTCAATCTTTACCTTCACATGTATACAGTTTTTTTACTTCATTGCCTGTAGAACAATACATATATCCAACTGTTCAATGTTTCCATTGTTGTCGGTTCGGACATACACTTACACAATGCCGAAGCAAACCTCGCTGTTATAAGTGTGGAGATGAACATGCTGGGTCATTATGTGGTACTGAAGAGTATAACTGTATCAATTGTAATGGTACACATATGGCTACTACCAAAACTTGTCCTGATTTTTTTTTTTATATCTTTATTTATAAAGGATTTTTATACATAAATACAATGCCAATCCTATTGTACCTTATAGCTACAACAGTTACAAATAATTATAGGTGCTCTTAAGTTAATTTAAATGAATATAGCATTCTAGCTGCGCCAGAGTTTGGTGCAGATAGAATGCTGTTGATGACGCCGATATCTTTAACATTAATTATATTTGGTAAAAATTCGTTGTCGACTAGTAGCATTCCGTGCACATTCCATTACCAGATGTTGTACATCTTCAAGTACCCCACATTGTTCACAATTAGGTGACGTAACTTTTCTCATTAGAAACGCAAATTTTCTACTGGGAATGTGTCCAGAACGCAGCCTACATGCTGTTATAATTTGCTTTCTCGTTAGATTGCTGTTACCAAACCAAGGTACGTGAGGAGGCTCACACTGGATGCTTTTGTACCAAACGCCCTTTGCCTTAGATCTTTCGTTAAAGTACTCTTTAAATATATCTCTGCATTTATATTTAAGTGTTACTAGTAATTCTGAGTAGCTTGGTAGAATATTTACGTCGAGACCTACAAGGGCAGCTTGTTTGGCTAGTTTGTCAGCCTCCTCATTACCAGATAGCCCAATATGGGATGGAATCCATTTGATTAACAGATCAATTCCTTTATTAAAAATTAACATTATTTTACTAAGAATTTTATATGCTATTGGAGTACCTCTTTTACCAGAAACACAACGAACAATATGGAGTAGGCCACTTCGACTATCAGAGAAAATAATTACTTTTTGGACCTCCAAACTGTCAATATAATTTAGCACTCGTGAAAGGGCAAACAGTTCTGCAGTCATAATGTTTGTATATTTATTTAACTTGTAAATACCACTGGCTTTAGTTGTAGGGTCATAGAATGCGGCACCAACGCCGTTAGGCGGTTTAGAGCCATCAATGTAAATTTTATAATATGTGTGATACTTCCTATGTATTTCTTCTAATACGTCATTTTTTATGGTTTGTGATTCGTAATATTCTTTTGCATGCGTAAGGCAATCCAAGAAATGCTTTATGTTTTTGGTGTTAATATTAGAGACCCATGTGTTTAATGTAAACATTTCAAGTGGGTAGGATGAGAATATCGCATATTGTTTTATTTCATTGAAGCTAGTGGCTAATAATGGTTTTTTTTTATTAATCCAGTATCGTGACTCAAGATTATCGTGAAGTTTCTTGATTAAATTTGTATTAATATTATTGGCACGTGAATTAGTTTTTAAAGCATATTTAAAACAGAGATATTGTCTTCTAATATTTAGAGGAGAAATGCTCAATTCACTCTCCATAACGTGAATGGGTGTGGATTTGATAAACCCGCCCACAACTCTAAGGGCTTGATTCTGAAGCTTATCCAACTTAGATGTGTGACAGTTAGCTGCATTATCATATAAGTAGCATCCATAGTCTATTCTACTTCTAATTAGGGCAAAGTAAATTCTTCGCAAATGTAGAGGATGAATACCCCAACCAGAGCCAGCTAAGACTTTTAGTATGTTTAGAAACTTCATTGCTCTTTCACAAGTTTCACCAATATGTTTTCCCCATCGAAGAGATCGATCTAGCCAGAATCCTAGATGCTTAATAGAGTCTACCGAATGTAGAGGTGAATTTTTAACAGTAATTTCAACTTGTTGACTTCTACGTGCCCTACTAAAAACACAGTATTTAGATTTAGGCGCTGATAACTCTAACCCCAGATTTTCCAGAAAGGTAATCACACAATTTAATGCATTTTGCGTCAGAGAAACACTATCTTCTAACTTATTGCAGCCAGCAAATAATATAAAATCATCTGCATATTGACAGATGGTTACTTGTCGGACGACTTGGCATATTTTAAAGGTTGCAATATTGAAAAATAATTGTGATATACGGTCACCCTGAGCTATACCCTTGTTGGTCCACCTTGTAAAAGTATTATCATCTTCGTCGCATTTAATTTTAAGATGGCGTTCTTTCAGAAATTACCACAAATAGACGCATATTTTAGTACCCACCTTTAGGTCATCTAGCGTGGTAATTAATTGGGATACTGTTATATTATTATAAGCCCCCTCAATATCCAAAAAACATACTAACGTTGGAATCTTTTGGGAGAAGCCGATCTGTATGCTTGTGACAAGGCGAACTAAGCTGTCCATGCAAGACTGATTTCTTTGGAATCCTACTGTATTTTGAGAGTATAAACCCTTGTTCTCAACGAACCATTCTAGACGCCTTGCTAGCATTAAGTGAAGAGTTTTACACAAACAGGAAAGTAAGGCGATCGGGCGGAGTTTGGAGGTGTTATTAGGAGTCTGTTTACATATTGGTACAATAAGTACGTCTCGCCATTGTGTAGGGACGTATCCAGAGGCAAATATCCTGTTATATAATTCAAGAAGCTGCTTGCCCACTTCTGGTAGGTGGTACAACATTGTGTAGGTTATCCCATCCTGGCCCGGGGATGTGTCCTTAGACTTGAGACAATTTTGCAACTCATGTAATGTAAATTCAGCTTCTTCAGATCTTTGAAAACTAGCCATATTCACAATTTAAAAACATGTGAGTAGTTATAAACAATCTCTATATAATATCCCGGCGAGCGCTGACGGCCTGTTAAAGCGTGCGCCTCGTACAACCGCAAGCTCGAGAATGTCCTGAATTTATAAGGCAGAATAATATAAAGAAATACATGTCTAATAATTCAATCTCTTATTTAGAGGCCTCAAAACTATTTCCTTCACCAAGGAATAAGAAATTATATTCTCAGGTTGCTTCCACACAGCCTCAATACTCACCAAATCCCTTAAATCCCCTTCAATCTTCCAATAATCTTATTTCAATTCCAATGTCCCATAAAAAAACTATCATCATGAAGCCAAAACCACATAAACAATTACAAAAAGGTTATGACAAAAGTGCTCACAACAAAATTCTCTCTCAATATCACCTTCCATCTCCAACAAATGGTTGTGCCTTAAATAATAATGAAGTTTCCCCTGCTCAGGATAATTTACAGGAGATAAACAAGCTTATTGCCACTTTAACTAGTACTATTATTAACTCATCTTTACCAGACCCCGTTGCTATTAAAATTATTAGGTAACAATATTTCTATAACCATCTTTGATTACTTTAAACATGGATCAAGTTCTCCAGTGGAATTGTGGAAGTATAATTTCAAAAAAATCAGAGTTGATCAGTTTAGCAAACAAACTTAATTTAAAAATAATTGCTATTTCAGAAACTTGGTTGAAGCCAGGTTTTAATTTCAAGTTACCTGGATTTAACATTATCCAAGATGATAGAGCAGATGGGTGGGGAGGTTCTGCTCTTCTCATCAAGAACAATTGTCTATTTCATTCATTACCTTTGCCTTCCTTTCAAAATGATAATTTTAATGCAGTTGCTGCTGCAGTTGGAGGCATATCAGTCATCTCTCTGTATGTTGCTCGTAAAGATATCACTATTTTCCCTATATTAAGAAGAATAATTAAGGCAGTTCCTAAGCCAGTTGTTGTTCTTGGAGATTTTAACTCACATCACAGCCTATGGGGGGCTCCTAACGACGATAACATGGGTTCTGTTTTAGTAGATTTAATTGATGAATTTAATTTATGTGTAATGAAAGATGGATCACCGACACGACACATTATTCCTGGCCAAGCGATGAGTTTTGTAGATGTTTCTTTATGCTCCTCACTGTTGTCTAGTATTTTATCGTGGAAACGCCTTTCATTGTCATATGGTAGCGACCATTTCCCATTGCTCATATCTTTACCTGGCCAGCCTTCGAGTCATATATCTCGTTTACCTCCACTTCTAAAATATAAATTGATAAATTGTGATTGGGAGTCTTATAGCTCTGCTTTAGAAGACAGGATTAAAGACCTTCCTAAAATTAATCACAAAAACGTTCAGCGCTGTTACGAAGATTTCGTGGATGCAATGTTGTCAACCGCTGATGATAAGTTTCCCATAAAAAATACAGCCAGGGAGAAAATTCCATCTCCACCTTGGTGGGATAAAGATTTCACGGAAGCAATAAAGAAAAGAACACAGTGCAATAATAATTTAAATATAGAAACATTTTTAAATTTCAAAAATACTGCATCAACAACTAAAGAATTGCTACGTAAAAAAAAATTAAAAAATCAATCTTTTATTATTAAAATCTAAGTTAGATTCCTTGAAAAGACGTTGTTTTCAAATGTTTTGTTTAATCTTTATTCGGGTCGATCAATAACATTGAGAGTTGCTGGTATAGATTGTCCTCCCAGATTGTTATGGAATGGGATTCCCCAAGGTTCGGTCCTGAGTCCTTTATTATATAACATTTACACTCTTGATCTTGATACGATAATTTCCCCATGTTCAATACTGCAGTATGCCGATGATCTGGTAGTGTACTCATCTAATCCTTCTATATCAGTAGCTGCTAAAGTTGTCCAAAATTCTCTCAATTCCTTATCGCTTTGGTTGGATAATCACAGTCTATCTTTATCCATTAATAAAAGCTAGGCTGTCCCATTTACTAATAAAAGAAATTGTCCTTTGTTCAACATAAAGGTCGGGGAATCAGAATTACCCCTCGGAAACGAAGTAACATTCCTTGGGAGAAGATTTAATTCGAAATTTAATACTTCTGCACATACTAAACATACAATATCTAAATGTGAAAAGAATATTAATATTCTTAGAGCAATCACCGGTGTTTGGTGAGGTGCTCATCCTGCAACATTAAGACTCGTTTATAATGCATTAATCAGAAGCCACTTAGATTATGCCTCGTTCTCAATGTCACCGACAAGGAAGATTGATCTTCATAAGTATGATTTAGTACAATCAAAATGTCATCGTATCATCCTGGGAGCGATGAAAAGTACACCACTTAATGCCCTCCAAGTTGAATGCTCTGATCCACCACTACACCTTAGACGACAGTATTTATCAGACCGTTACTTCATTAAAATATGTCAGCTCCAGTCTTATCCTCTCCTTTCAAAATTAGAAGCTCTAAATAACCTGATCAACCGTGATTCGATTCACTGGCGCAATAAAGAAATTCCCCAACTTATTCATAGTTATAGAAACCTTTCAAATTTAAATGGCATCTCGTTCAAAAAATTCCCTTGTCTTCCCATTTACTCCTTTCAATATAAATACCTTATTCACGAACCTACTATTTTACTGTCCGTGGGAATTAGTAAAGGTACTACTGATGCCAACGTGAAGCTTTGGAAGTTTATAAAGAATAAATTTCCCAAAACGGAAATATTTTTTACAGATGCCTCCAAATCTACAGCAGGATATTTTGAAAATAACAACGTGGGTGCTGCTTTCTTACAACACGCTACAGGGTATTTTAAATTATTTAAATATTCTTCAATAACCACAAATTACACAGGAGAATGCATGGCTATTTTAGAATGTATTAAATATATATTTCATCACAATATAAATAACTCTCTAATTTTGACCGATTCACTGAGTTGTCTGCAGTCTTTACTCTCTAACCCATTTTGTAAAAACATCAGTCCGATAATTTTTGAAATAAAGAGCATATTAAAAGAATGTCAAGACGCTAATCTAAAGGTTTCATTGGCTTGGATACCTGGACACTCGGATATTCAAAGGAATGAAACTGTAGATAGTCTTGCAAAACCAGCAAGTATGCAAGGCCGGTTTAATGACATTGTTTACGGTGAAGACATTCTATTACGCCCTAGAACTCAGTTATTCCAAAAATGGCATCATGAATGGAACCTCTAACTTACAAAAAGCAAAATTTTACCGATCCCACCAAGTTACTGTTCCGACAAAGCCCTGGTTTTCAAAAATAATCTATCCTAAAAAAAATTCTTCTATTCTCTCTCGTCTTAGATTTAACCATTACCTCGGTGATTTACATCTTTTTAAATTAAAAATTCAAGATTCACCGACATGTCGGTTCTGTTGTCAAGAAACTGGCGACATTACTCACATTTTATTTTATTGTTCGCAGTATAGCTCACCTTCCTTCCATGATTTCCTCGTAACATTTAAAGCTCATCTACCATACAATTTATTTTCTATACTATCTCTAACTAATAAATTATATAATAAGGCTCTTATTAAATTTATTTCTCATTATAGTATTTCTTTATAAATAATTTTATTATTTGTAAAATAATTACTTCATCTTCTATTTCCATATTAATTATATATTAAACAATTATTCTGTTATTAATATTAAATGCATGTACATATTGCCCACTTATCGTAATTATTATCCCGCAATCCATTGCTTTTTACGCGTGGAGACCAGTCCGCAACCATATTATAACTTGACACTGGCAACTATGACTTAGGCTGATTGCCATTATCAAAAAAGAAGAAAAAGAACGTTGTAACACTGAAATTGTCAAATCTGGAATCGAATTAAAATTCCGACTATAGTGAGATAGTAGGTACGAGGTCAATTTATCTCACTCTATTTGGGTGACCATAATAATGTTTAAAAACAAATAGAAAAATTTTTTTTTTCTACTTTTGTTACTATCGGTTTAACTAATTTTTGTTGGTTTTGCTCTCACGCTTAATGTAGTAAACCGATTTGATGAAATTTGATCCAGTTCTTAGGGAACTAATCCTTAAAAAAATACTAATATAGGTATAAGGATGACTAGAACATAGGTCTCCCCTACATTCAAAGATGCCGATCAGACGTATTTGTTGGCTCTTGCAACCAAAAAAGCCTAAACTATAGTTAGAAGTCAGAAAATAATAAAAATTGAGGAAGTTCTTTATTGTGACTGACAGCTTTTTTTTCTTAATTTAGTTTTCGTGAACTGACTAGCCCTTCTGAGTTTAAAAACCTTAAGGCTTAGATTTGAATGAACCGGAAATGGAAATTTATTGTCACCCTAATTGTTCTATACATGGGTTCTATAGTAAGGCTTAGCACGCACTGCGAAATCTCGCCGCGCGATTTTTTTCTGGTGGTTTATAATCCGCGTTCAGAATCATAATTAGAACGCACTGCGTCTAAAATTCCTAGCGATTTTTCTGTTTCTACCCAGTCCTCAACCGAGAGGCAGCACCTAGGTGGACATCTAAACAACAACAAAACAAATCTTGATTTGATATTTTTATAAATATGTTTAGCATTTGACATGCTTACATTACACACAAAGGATGAAAAATGTGAAATCGAAAGTTATTTTCGTTTTCACATTTTCACACTCAAGTCACCCAAGACGTTAAGTATGAATGTGTTATCGAAATTAGCAGTCAGGAGCAATTGTCATGATGACTGAATTGGCAAAGCATCTGGGCGGTATCCAGGAGATACAGGTTCAAATCCTGCTGGTGACTTTTATTTTCGATTTCACATTTTCACACTGTGTTTAATGCATATGGCTAAGCATGTCAAATGCTAAAAATATAGTTATATAAAAATATCTAAATATTTAAAGGGCTGGGTCATTATTAGGTAAAAATATTAATTGCTTCTTAATCAGCTTCATACAATTTCCATTATTGTCACAGAATTTTGTGGATAAATCGCGTCATTAAAATTCGCAGCGTGTGCTAAGCCTAAGAATTCGTGTGTCAAAGGAAAGGGACACCGTCACTCCGTACAATATGGTACTAGCGGTCTCACCTGGCTCGCTGATGATTTGAAATATAAACCTCTATTGAGAATAAAGTGTATTTTTGTATACACAGAAATACAAAGCGCACAGTCCTGTTGTATGATAGATCCATGATTTTCAAAATGGTGGCTGGTGTCATGGGTTGCCAGATTACAGCCGACACAACTACTATATTTTTGTTTTGCAGATGTAAAACATGGACAGATTATTAGCATCTATTTGTATTAGGCAAAGTCAAGTATCAGAGGCAATGTTGTGGTAGTTTACGGTACCTATTTATTATTAACTTATCAAGGCTCTTACCATTAAATGTGCCAATTCGGCGAGTCTTTAAATATACAGCCTGTATAATGGTGGAAGGAGAGTAGTAGTAGGATTAGCATAACAAATAATAACACAATTGTTTATAATTATATTTAATTTTATTTTCAAATTATAAATACATACAAAAACAAAACGCTAGGTGTACATTGCGCCGGAAGGATAAATTTCAGAACTTTTAATACTTAAGTTATTGCAAATTCTATAGATAATTATTTAAGATCGTTGCTATAGATACTAAGCACAGATTATTATAGACGAAATGATCTTCCATGTATATTATTTATAGCTAATTTTAAAACAGAATCCACTTTTTGTTTTTCTTTTCAACGTGTTCATGGAAGCTTTTGTGTCCAAAAGCTTCCATAAACACACTCCTACCGGCGCAGCGTCCCTTAAATATTTGAAACTTACCTGTTATTAAAAAGATTTCCGCAGATTGCTTTGACCGAGTATCCCCGCAGTACATCATGGAAATAAAATTAAAATGATTAGAAATTAAAAAGAAAATAAACTAGGTACATAGAGGTATACAATAAATAAAATCATAAAATATTAGAGGACGTCCTCGGGGCACGCAATTTAATATTTAGTATGACATCTAAATATGCGTTCTAAATCGAAGTAATTATAATAATATATATTATAAACTATTCCTACATATTTAATTAATACAATAGTTATTAATAATAAATACAGGGTGTCCAGTGGCGGATTTATGTTTTTAAAAACAAATATCTCGAAGTAATAAACGGTGCGGGGGGCACCGGAGGGCGGTGCTATTCGACGCTCCGAGAGTGCGGATGGTTAGACACAATGCCGCAATGGTCGGGACAACACCGAGCGTACGCCATTGAGGCGTTTTTAAAGAGTGGTGATTCTTACGCGACAGCGCGGAGACAATTTTGTTTACATTACAATATTCGGAGTTTGAGTAACGCACCAAGTGTTAATTTGATACGGTCGTGGGTGGAGAGGTTCCGCACGACATCTTCCGCTTTAAATACGACTCAGCCAGGGCCCAGCAGAACATCGAGGACTGCTGAAAACATTGAGGAAGTTGAAAGAAGTTAGCTTGAAAATCCACGACTCTCAGTGAGAAAAAGAGAGGGTGCTTTAGCACTCGCAAAAAGTATTGATAACGAAATTTTGAAAAAAGACTTGAAGTTCCATTCTTTTAAGATTCAATTAGTCGAAAATGACTTTAAACATTGAGGAAGTTGAAAGAAGTTAGTTTGAAAATCCACGACTCTCAGTGAGAAAAAGAGAGGGCGCTTTAGCACTCGCAAAAAGTATAACGAAATTTTGAAAAAAGACGAAGTTCCATTCTTTTAAGATTCAATTAGTCGAAAATGACTTTAAATTTACGAAAAAAATTTCGCACTGTAAACTGTTCTTTTGGAGCGATGAGGCCCACTTTCATTTAAATGGACACGTAAACAAACAAAACTGTCGCTACTGGGCACCACGAACACGTAATCCTCGTCTGAAACACCAACGTCCTTTACATTGCCCAAAAGTTACAGTTTGGTGTGCATTATCGACGAACGGAATTATTGGGCCCTATTTTTTTGAAAATCCTAGGGGACAAGCAATAAAAGTCAACAGTGAAAACTATAGACTCATGATCACAGACTTTTTTACCAAATTTGCGAGCACATCATTCCTACTCAACGCATACGTGGTTTCAACAAGACTGGGCGACTCCACATACCGCCAGAACGTCTTATGCGATTTGCACCGGCAAAAATTTCCAAAAAATTGATCAGTCGGTTTGGAGACATCCCGTGGCTACCGAGGTCGCCAGATTTTACTCCTATGGATTTTTTTTATGGGGGTAAAAGTAAAGTATACGCCAATACCCCTCGGACTATCATGCAGTTGAAGGAAAATATTCACAATTAAATACAGCAAATGAGCAGAGCGTGCTACAGCACGTGGGAAGTAACACAGTTTCCAACAGTGTGTGCGACTGAACCGACAGCATTTGGACGAAATTAGTTTTAAAAACTGAAATCCGCATGATTCTTGTGTACTTTAAAGTTTCTAATAAACTCATAATTTTTTTTTATTTGCTTTAAAATCATAAATCCGCCACCGGACACCCTGTACAATAGGTAAGTATCAGAGTATTCTACCTATAAATATCGTATAAAATCAAGATGGTTTCGTAATTTTGCTCAATACTAAGATTCGTAGTGCGATTTCTTTAAAGCCATTCGTAGTGCGATTTTTTTGAAGCCTAGTAGCCTTTCTTAAAATATTGGGCCATAAAATGCATTATGCAATTTTATTCATTCTTAGCTGCTGCTACCAGCAGGTTTTAGTTTTTAAACAGCGTTATGGTTTATGAACATCTTTCTTTGAATATCTTTATGAACACCAGAGAATTTATGTGCTGGTCGAGTGGCTTATGAAGATCTTTCTTTGAATATCTTTATGAACACCAGAGAATTTATGTGCTGGTCGAGCTTTGTTCCGATCCTGCATTCCTTGATGACTTCTATGAAAAGTAGGAAAAAAACTTTGAACAGGGTTTATTACAATGCCTACATAAAATATGAAATTCCGACGAAACAAATTTGTCTCTTAAAATAACTTTCCAAAATAATTTAAGACTAATATTGTCGTAGGGAATCTTGTTTCCAGTTTCAACATTTATGACCTCTAACACCCCTAACACCATTTGGTAAAGTCGGTCAAAATAATTAGACGGCATACCATCATACCTATACCTACATATATACTTACATCAGTATCATCATCAGTAGCCGGTTTAAAAACAACATAGGTATACCACAATACTGCTGTATGAATGGCAAATTAATTGTTTGTCGATAAACGTATTTTTTATGTTTACATTCAGTCTCTTCACTAGTTAGCACGGGCCAATGACAGAGCGAGATAATGTTATGGTAATGTGAATTGAACTACGAAAGAAAGGGATGTGAACATCAACGCGAGCTTTATTTATATTTTATTTTTTATTTTTGTAATTAATTATGTCTATGTTATATGAGGTCATGAGAACCAAAGTCGGCCAAAACTTTGATGGAACCAGGGTGGCCTAAAAGTGATACAATAAATATTTACTAGATGGCAGCATAAATACTGTTACTATGTGCCCAGGGATTCATAATGCTCATAATGATGAAGTATTATTGTACGTGTGGAATGAAACAATAGCCTCAAGAGGTCCTCAGGAGATTAGTTCCTGCCCATCCAGGGGACTTAGGCAAAATCTCATCTCACATGTCGATAGTATCGTGATCGCTGTGATTGGTTGAGAAACCAACGCGTGACGTCGCAATAATCCGTTGGCCAATCACGGTGATCTCTCAACCAATCAAAGTGATCACGATACGATCGACATGTGAGATATGACATTCTGCCTAACCCCCTGGGGGTTTATTGCGACATCACGCGTCGGTTTCTCGACCAATCAGTGATCACGATACAATCGACATGTGAGATATGAGATTCTGCCTAACCCCCCAGATTAGACAGTAAATAACATAGACCACAAGTTCTATGTCAGTGGGCACTCATATTTAGCTTGTGACTAAGATTTTAGATTAGTGGGGATTTTTTTTTTTTATTATATACTTACCATATGACTGATTTACTGTAATTAAGGCACAGGACAGGAACCCATTCATTGTCATGATGACTTTATTGTACTACAGAGGCGTTGTACTACACTTTCTATACTAGACGTTGTACTACACTTTCTATACTAATACATTGAACAATACAGTATTAAAAGAGTTTATCTTTTGTTCGGGAACACAGACAATGCTATCACCCCCAATGCATGAAAGGGAACGCACTCGCTTAGACTTAACATTTTATCAGCTATTTTGTTTTGCCAGCTGATTTGATTAGTTTTCGTTACGCCAACGTTCAAGCAGGTTGTGTTGCGTACAAAAATTAACACTTAACCCTAGAACACTAAGCTTCGTCGAATCGACGATGTGAATTCGAAAAAAGTGCCATACATTTTGAGTGCGCGGTCGCACCTACTTTAGCTCCCGTGTAATCTCAGTTCAGCCGTCGCCCCCGCGACATACGGTAGTGTTTCTTGTGCGGGTGGCCTGTGAGCGCCGGACAGCGACCATGACTCGTCGTTTCGACGAAGGTTAGTATTAACGTTATATTTTTTACTATTGTGTTTCTAATATTTTACGTTTATTTTTGAGTTTTTACAAAATAAAAGTTATGTATATTATTTTTGATTTTAGATTCGATTCTTCAGCTATTATTGGCAGATAATAGTGACGAGGAAAATTCATCAGAGAGTGAGACGGAAGACCATATCGAGGTTGATCCCGCTTATGAATTAAATAGTGAGAATGAGAATTCTTCCTTGACACAACATCTTTCTCCAGCTCAAAACATTCAGGTAAATGACCATGCATCTATATCAATTGAAGATCCGATGCCTAGTACTTCGGCACAGGAGCGTAACGAATTGATTATTATACCATCGCGTACCATACTTCGCGGAAAAGATAAGCACAAATGGTCATCGCTAAAGCCAAGGTCACAAAGCCGAACAGCTGCAAGAAACATTGTGCACATTAGACCTGGACCTACTGGCATGTGCAAAAATGAGTTAGATCCTTTGTGTTGCTTTTCGTCTTTTATTACAGATGATATGGTAAATCTCGTTGTCACCCATACAAATGCTGAAATTGCAATTAAATCTGTAAAATACAAGAATGTAACTGCCACTCAGAGACCAACAGATGCTTGTGAGGTTAGAGCTCTTATCGGACTTCTTACGTTAACTGCAGCTATGAAGGATAACCATTTGCCATCAAATGAGATATTTGATACTACTTTTTGTGGAAATAGATACCGTAGTACAATGTCAAATGAGAGATTTGATTTTCTAATAAGCTGCCTTAGATTTGACGATAAGTCTACGCGCCAACAACGTAGACAGACTGATGTATATGCTCCATTTCGTAATCTGTGGAATCTTTTTATAGCTGCATGTCAAGAAAACTATAAACCTAGTTCTTACCTAACTATTGATGAACAGTTACTGGGCTTCAGGGGAAGATGCCCATTTCGAATTTATATCCCTAACAAGCCAAACAAATATGGCATTAAAATTGTTATGGTAGTAGATAATTCTTCAAAATATATGGTGGACGCAGAGCCCTATCTGGGTTCTTTTACTAAAACAGACGGCTTGCCACTCGGGGAATATTTTGTGAAAAAATTGACACGTACGGTTCATGGCTCTAATAGGAACGTAACTATGGATAATTGGTTCACTTCGGTGCCATTAGCCAAAAGCTTACTAAAAGAACCCTACAAGCTGACTTTAGTTGGAACTCTAAGAGCAAACAAACGAGAAATACCGACAGAGTTACAAAACGAGCGCACACGTAGAACTGGTACTGCTATCTTCTGCTATGACAATGAACTCACATTGCTTTCGTACAAGCCCAAACCTCAAAAGGTAGTATTTTTACTTTCAACTTGCAATGAAGAAGGAACGATGGAGGAGACTTCTAAGAAGCCAACAATGGTTGAATTTTATAACCAAACCAAAGGTGGAGTAGATACGTTAGACCAAATGTGCTCCATTGCTTCTTGCAGCCGCAAAACTCGACGTTGGCCTTTATGCAATTTTTACGGAATACTCAATATAGCATTCATAAATAGTTACATAATATACGTAACTAACAATATGGATGCAAATAAAAAACCTTTATCGAGGCGTGAATACTTGAAAAGTTTACATCACAAGTTAGTTGAGCCACATATACAAAAGCGATTACAAGTGCCCACACTTCAAATTGGTCTGCGCGATTCTATTACACAAATTTTGATATACCAGGAACTAGTAGATCGAGCTTGACACTTTAGACTGAAGAAGAAGATGCTGCAGGTAACCCCCCTATCGCAAAAAAAAGAAAAATTTGTGCCATATGCCCGTCAGCAAAACGAAGGATGACAAAATCTAGTTGCTACAAGTGCAATAAATCATTGTGTGGCGAACACAAACTTGATGTGTGTCACAAATGTGTTAGTTCCTAATTTTTTTTCCAAATTCTTATTTTTATTGTTGATTCTATGTGTTAATTTTGATTATTTGAGTATCTTTAAAAGTATTGTGTTCTAGTTTTTATTTGGTAAGCACTTAAAAAAACAATTATTTTTATTTTGAGCAAAAAGTTTGATCCTATTAAAAAGGCTGATTAAGTAATAAATATGTGATTTTATAAGTAAAAATGTTATATTTTCCTTAAAAAGGGATTACAATAAAAAAATAATGTAAAAAAAATGAATATTTTATTCAATAAAACCTTATAAACCTATTTTTTTGACAGCGTAGTCGAAACGACGAAGGTTAGTAATAAGCGTTGAAAAATAAGTTTAGTGTTCTAGGGTTAAGCACCACTTTTTCTCCAGGGATACATTCCAAACTACTACCTAGACCAGAATGAAGAACCTGCTTCGAAAAAAATACCGATTTAAATTGTTTTTGATGTGAAACATCTAATGTGGAGGGAGGGTAAAATCGGCTGTTAGCGTGGCGACGCTTTAATATTACTTATCCCGTTCAAATCTTGTAAGTTAAATTTGACACACTTCCCGGTTTCCGATTGAGCTGAAATTTTACACGTATAATTATATCACGTGAAAATGCAATATTATGATGACATGGAACTGATATGATGATGGAGCTTAAAGGGGGACATAGGAACTCTATAATGAAACGGCGCAATCCCATCGAGTTTGGGCTCGTATTATTCGTCTTGACGAGTACTTTGTCTCAAGACGGTATCCAGGATCTGATGATGACGCCGGAAGGTGGCCACAGTAACTCTATAATGAAACGACTGCATTGGATGGATTTTCTTTTAATGTGTTTGTAACGTCAAAAGATTTCACAGAATTGTATTATCAAAAGGTTACTCAGATTTATCTAAATCTGCTTCAACAGTCCGCAAACGTGGTTGTCAATTACAGTCAAAAAAATACCCAAAACACAACAAGAGCGCGTGCGGAAAAATCCTTGAAGAACTTTAAGATTATTTTAAAAATATTGATAAAGATGTGGATGTCGTAATAGTATAAAACATTGCAAGGCAAAAACCCAATTATAGTAGAGCATCTAAGCTTGAAAATACCGAACCTGTAGACGGTTGTAGTGAGATAGCCCAGAGTAAATTAATTCAATTTCTTACAATATTAATGACCATAATTATATTGTCCAGATACATTTTAAAGGAAAAAGTTCAATTGATGGATAAATTATAGCTAGAGTTGGCAACAATTACATATTCTTTTTAATAAACGTTATGGAAAAAGTGTACTTTCAAAAATAAAGCACATAGATCTAATAGATGAGGAAATGATAGTAAAAACAATTCAACCGACGGCCAAAAATGAAGACGAGACAATTTCTTTTCGATGTGGATGACGATTTAATATACTTTTGTCTAAGATTTTATGATGAATACCAATTTATGTACTTGTTTCCTAAGAGATCTAAGCTTATGTAAAAATTAATATTTCAGAATACCTACTTTTTATACCTTGAAGCTGTGTAGCTGTTTCCGTGTTATTCACATAATTTGTGTTTTCTATTCAAATTCATAGAATTTGTATAAATACCTAATAATTATTAATAAAGTTTGATTACTGCAATGCAATATTTTATGGTTGTGTGCCAACCCTGACGAAATTCCCTTGTGAAAACTGATAATCATTGGGGATTCCTTTACCGGACGTCAACGTTTATTGTTTTTAACAAAAATAAGCTAACTTTTAAGCTGCCAACACTGTTGAGTATACTACTCATATTCATTTTGCAAAGAATAAAGGCAGCAATGCCTATTTTTGCTATCATTTTTTGTGAAGATTAAAGGACAATTTTTGATCTATATTTCTTAGCATTTGACATGCTCCGCCACTTTTGTGATAAGGAGATTCGGATGATCGAAAGATCTGTACTATAGCTCAGTGGTTTAGAGCACTTCCCCGGGTTGGATAAGACGCGGGTTCGATTCCCACTAGTACAAAAAATCTATTTTTCCTTATTCACAAATAATTTGTACTTTATTAAAGGACAAAGTCATTTTTCGCTCTGTACGATAATTAGATCGTACATTCTTGATAATTAATAGTATTTTTTTAAATATAGATATCTTATTTCTGTTTAATATGGACTAGCTGCATGCCATAATGAAGAAAAGAAAATATTCGAAGATACTATTGTACATCCGATGCGCCTACCATGTTTGCCTAAAGTCATTATACCTAATCCATCTCTTGTATAAAGCATTGTTAGGTTATTTTTAAATCTGAATGAAAATGTATTTTGCAAATGATTTAGAAATTGTGTGAAAAAGTCACAATAAAAACAAGATCAGTTCTAATATTAGTTACAATATAAATCTAGACAAACATCAGACGATTTTGTTCTAAAAGCTTTTTGATCTCACAATTTAGTAAAGTCAATAGATTATGCTTTAATAGATGTCACTGCTTTTATTAGACTTACTTTATTATCTATACCTAGGTATTAGACAACTTAAATTGTCCTTCTGAATTAAAATAAAGTAATCTAATCTTGTTTATAAATTTTTTGAAACACGTAAAAAAGAATAGAACACTATCTAGCGTTGGAAAGGCAACTCTGGGATTATAATCCAACTAAATTAATAACTGACAGGAAGTAGTGAAAAACGTTGTTAATACAAGACATCATTTTGCTTTGCGGTATCACGGCGAACTATGTAGTAACCTATGGACCATAGATTTAGTATTAAATAGATCGGCGATGCAAGAGCAAGAATATAGTACTTATAGGCATGTTAAACGAGATAGACGAGACCACTATCATACACACTATAGCCCTGTATCAACTTGACATCAATTGTGAAAGATAGAAACTTCGCTTATTTTAGCAACATTGCAGGAATTATAGTATTGCAACAAGCCCCGCAATTCCACCCCACGGTTCTATTCAGGGTTGTTTTCTATATTTCTAAACTATCACTGATATACCTAAGTATCAATAAAGTATACCAGTGTTGTCAATCGGAAAGTACCAACCCTACAGTATATTTTTGTATTAATTTGACGTGATTCATCATGGTTACGTATGCAGTCAGTTAATGTAACTCATCTAAGAAAGAAAACTCACAGAATTGTACATTTCACATAATATGTACCATGAAAATATTTTGTTGCTTATGAGCTACCACAAAAGCTTTGCGCATACACGGATGGGGAATTTTATCGCATTAAATCATATGCCGATCTAACTGCAGACAGGTATTAGACGGAGAGAGACTATGTCCCCGAAACTTCACCGAGCTTTTCAAGCTCTTGGACTGGGCTGGATTCCGCATCATGGACACTCATCTTCGAATAGTTGAATATAAACAGTCATGGCAGAGTCGCTGACCTTTGGTACCATTCTCAATAGCTTTAGCTTTATTTTCATGTGGTGATCTTTTATGCAGTGTGCGTCTGGGGGCCGGCACCAAGCATAGCTCCACCCCGTCTCTTCCTATGGGAGTCGTAAAAGCCGACTAAGGGATTACCGGGGGACCGGGCAGCAGCGTTACCGTGTGCTAAAAACATCCACTGCGATCGCCAACCCGCCTGCCAAGCGTGGCGATTATGGTAAAACCCCCATTTTGGGGAGGCCTATGTCCAGCAGTGGACGATGAAAAGCGGATGGATGGGTGATCTTTTTCTTTTTAAAAATTTGTACATTGCCTACTTACAATAAATGCATAGGACTTTTAAAACGTTCCCTGTCCGCGTATAAAATTGTAATCACACCTTCATGTCCACTTCAGATTTCGATTATAATAGCCTCATATAGGTCCAAGTAATACAGTTTAGACCTTATTTATTATTTTTTTTAATTATTTTTTTATCGGCAAAAAACCGAATGAGGCCAACCCTGACCTCACGGACGTGTCAGTTGGAAATTAAGTGAGGTTAAGATTGACCAGTGAGGTCAATCTTAACCTCACTCGTACCTCAACCCCAAACCTCAGTCGTATGGACAGAAAATTTATCTATTTTCTATGGATTTTACATAATCTGTGGTAATTTTCATTTTTAGAAATAACAAAACTGAAATACCTGTACCTCCGTAAAAAAAAACGTGTTTTCGGTATAAAAAGTTCTAAAAAGTTTAAATTCACTTTCGTAGTTCGATCATTCATTCGTTTTATTGTATTTAGATATTTTTTTTTATATATAGATATATTTTCACTTTGTGTTTAATGTCGTTTTATTGTGTTACTGCAACATGGCTAAGGTGAAGGATGACAATATTATCAATATTTTAATGAATAGTGACAGGGAGATAGATGATGAAGACTTTGTATACGATAGTCAATCTCCTATGGACTATGAGACAATACAGGACATTGAAAACTTTTTGATTCAAACAGAACAAACCGCTCCAAAACAGGTAACTAGTGAACTTGATACTATTGAAGCGATTGAAGAAGTTCTTTCAACATCGAACTTGAACCTTGAAGTCAGAAAAGTCTGTTGCTGGTATTTCAAAAAATGATTATTGTAGACTACCCCTACAGCCAATTGCTCAAAGGACATAGTTTCAGACAAATTTAGAATCAACCGCTTCCTGTAACCACCAGTTCGACAGGCTAATCGCAGGGCACACAATTCAAGACCAGCCCAAGTGGTAGATATTGGTGATGGTTCCTGGAAACAGGATGTATGTGACTTATCAGGTGAAACATTTTTAGTCAATTTGTTCTTCCAGAATTTACATTTCGACAGAAATACCGATACCTATATTTGATATTTTTCGTCAAATTATTGATGATCTAGTCTTAGATCTTATGGTCCTCGAAACTAATAAGTATGGTGCTGAGCTAAAAAAAATTACAATTAGACAACTTCACAGTCACATGCATAGATGGAAATATGTCACCAAAGAAGTTATTTGAAAATTGATTTGAATATTTTGACAAGAAAACGATGTACCTATCGGTTGCTACAAGAAAAAAAATCAGAAGGCTACAATGCGAAGAGGACTGCAAGTTCTACACGAAAAGTAAAAACGACATGTAGTCGTCAAAAAGGATATTGCCTTGAATGTTTCAACTCCTCACTAATTTTAGGAAAATTGATGCATATTCCTTTTTTACCAGAACTCATACACTCATTGACATCACACAATATACACAAACCACACACACGATGATTAATGATTATAATAATCAATATAATTTAAAAATGATGTTTTGTTTTTCGTATAATAAAAGTTTATTTACGATTTTTTTACTTTATTTGAAGGCCTAGAATCCAATCCAATAACAAAAAAAAAACCGCATGTTTTTGCTTATCTATGGTCCACAGACTAAACTGTTGATTTTCATCCATTATTACTAGCCTCTACTCACACGCTCAGAAATAAAATTTAATAAGACATAACAGGGTGTCGTGAGGTAAGTGATCCTCATGCACGTATCCAGTAGAAGCTTCCAATGAGGTCGGGGTCAACCTCATGGACAGTGAACGTGTTAACTTTGAATGCTATATTTTTCATACCTTTTATAGGTAATAGAAAAAAAGGTAGATTTCAAAGGTTGGATCAGGTTGTCGTATGCACTTGTAATATTGTTGAAAACGCATTACTTATATATTTATGTTGTGTTCATATGGATATCCATCGCATAATATTCATATAATTTATCTGGTTCGGTTTCTAAACGAAAACTATCAACATTTATGTCAGAGTCAAGACGACACTATTTCACGACACATTTCAATTTTTGTAACACCATTCGTCAATCACTACGGGTCTTCTTACATTCTAAGTCTCTGATTCCTACACCACAGATAGAAAAAAAGAGGAAAATGCGTATCTGTCAATAACACAACCTTTATCGGATTCATGTAGAAAATGTGATAACTTTAAGATAGATGCCGCCGATTCAAAATAAAAGCACTTTAGGTGTAAAAAAAACAAAAGCAGATGCTGCCAAAAATAATTCTCAAATGATAGACAACTCTCAAAGATCCAAATATTACTATCATTGTGTATTGACTTAACGAAAACATTGCCTACTCCAGTAGTGTCAACTGGGGTGTGTATACTATAAAAGACAGACTTATAGCTTTAGGTATACATGACGCTAAAAATGACAACGTCTGTGTATATGGGACAAAACCATAGCCTCTAGGGAAGGTTGGGTCTTTTTGCGCTACATTTATATATACACGCTTTTGGTAAAAGTATTCAATTCTTTATTATTAACCCTTAAATGCATCTTGTATCGATATCGATACATCGCATTCTAGTAGTTTTTATCGGATTTTTATTTGAAGTACTGCGTAGGCTGAAGATTCATGCATTTCTTTGCCTCATTACCCAACAAAAAAAAGTAAGTGTCAGGTGTCAATGTCATTTCTGTGGAATAATTTCCTTGTCTATGGTGTAGTCGTCATCGCCATGCTAACAAAAATGGATGGTAAGTCCTTCATTTACTTGAAAACAATCGAATATGCACGACTTTTATGTGTTTATCTGAGTAAATATAGCATTTTATGTTTGTCTCGAAAACGATGCATGCGTTTGGTTCCCGCCTACACCCCATTCAAAAGTTTGTTTATAACGGTTTTGGTTTTGATTTTACTCGCTTTTGGGTATGGTTAAATGCCTTTTTTTTGCTTTGTAGACCGGAAAATAGAGGATATGCTTATGAGGTTGGAGAATGGTGAGATTTCAGAAGATGATTTAGAGTCAGATGGAGAAGATATTCCTTATTACCCATCTCGAGAAGCCTTGGCAGCTGAATTAGAAGATGACGAAGAGGTGCTTACGGGAAAGAATAATTTAGAAGAATTTAGACCCTCCATTGGTTCAAGATGAGCAGCCTATACAAGACGCACAGTCTTCGGAGCGAGTGGAAGCACAAGCGACTGAATCTCTCATAAATTTGAGGCATTTACTGTGGAAAAAGCAGTCTTTTCCATTGGATGAGAATAATGTCAAATTCGTTGGGTCTGAAGTTACCTTTATCTATAATGGAATTGCAAAGTCCTTACTAGTTTTTTAATTATTTTTGCACGAATCAGTTTATGGAAAACATTGTTACTGAATCAACTCGCTACGCAGTCCAGAAACAACCTGAGCCGAATTATTCACAGTGGGCGAACTTTGCAAATATTTTGGGATCCTTATATTCATGTCCGTGTACCATTATCCGAGTACAAGGTCGTATTGGTCCAATAAATTTGGCTTTAAACACATCAGAGGCAATGCCTGTGAATAAATTTGAGAAAATGCGAGAAAATGCGATAGTTACTGCACTTAATGATGATCATCTACCAGTAGACCATGCGCAGCATGATAGGCTTCATAAATTACGTCCCGTAATAAACCATTTAAATGAAAAGTTCTCCAGCGTAACCATCGAACAGAGATTATCTATAGACGAACAGATGTGCGCCACCAAAATAGGACATTTACTGAAACAATACCTCCCCAACAAACCCCATAAATGGGGGTTCAAATTGTTTGTTCTATGCAGTTTAGCCGGTTTTGCTTATAGGTTTATAATTTACTCTGTGAAAGAAGCTAATGAAGGATTGTCAAACGAACATAACTTGGGAGTTGTGGGACAAATAGTCATGAACTTGCTGTGTGGTACCCAGGCAAAGAAATCATATTGTCTATTTCGACAATTACTATACATCTTTGCCATTGATGTATACACTAGCCAAACAAGGTATACATTCCCTAGGCACTATTCAAAGAAACCGAGTAGGAAAATCTTGCAAGTTGCCAACCAAGCAGGATGTTATGAAGAGTTCAGTTCCAAGAGGGTCGTATGAAGAATACGTAACAAATTTTGAAGGAATTGACATGACAACAATTAGTTGGAAAGACAACAAACAAGTCATCTTAGCTTCGACATATGTTGGAGCATGCCCCGTGGAGAATATAGATTGATTCGATAAAAAAGAAAAGAAGAGGATTCCTATCACGTGCCCGAAGTTAATCAAGGAATATAACATGCACATGGGGGTAGACCTAATGGATTCCTTTCTAGGAAGATACAGGATTCGAATGAAGAGTAGAAAGTGGTACATGAGGATCTTCTATCATCTGCTAGATTTAACTGTAATAAATGCAAGGGTATTATACAAAAAAGTAGAAGAAAAGGCAACCACAAAAACATCATGACCCTTGCAGACGTCCGATCAGTTGGCTGAAACTCTTTGCCAATATACTCCTGCTAACACCAAAGGGCGCCCTAGCACCAGTGCAATAAGAGAAGATCAACCACCACCCAAAATGCGAAAAGGCAAACCTATCCAAGTTTTGCCACCCCTTGAAGTTAGACTTGACCAAGTGGATCATAATATCATGAGAACAGAGTCACGTGGTCGATGTATGATGCCATCGTGTAATTTACTTAGTATAATTAATGTTCTAAGTGCAATATTTACTTATGTTGTAAGAAATCTAAAGATTGTTTCACCCATTTTCATAATTCTTCAGTTATATAAAATTTAATTATTTTGTAAAGATAATGCAGTGTATCGAAATTGATACAAACACATTTTTATAAAAAAATAAATGTTCTAATTGATTTAGATTTCTTCTATTATTTTTCGAGTTAACTTAGACCTCTAAAGAAACATAATATATTTTTTTGGCTAAAAATCGTTTATTATGCATTTAAGGGTTAAAGAAAATAGTGTGGTGGTCGAAACCGAAACATCAAAATGACTATTCTTTGTCAGGTACATTTATTAATCATCCTCCACTGTTATGCAATGGGTTTACCTCTTTTTTTTGTTGTGTTAGTGTACAAAGAAAAAATACTTTTAAGAATATTTTCATACCTCTTATTGGATTGAAGTCATAAAAGCTACAAAAGAAATCTTTTTGAAATTGTTAAAATGACCAGAATTCTATTCAACAAAAAATTAGAAAACGTCATAAACAATCAAAGTCACTGCAGAAATTAAAAGTAGTGTGGCTTAATATTCAGTGGCTTTTTAATCAAAAGATACATCTATTCAATTTTTTTTAAATACTCTAGTGAAAATAAATTGAAATATGTAGATCATCTTGATCTTTTGTATCCAGATGAAAAACAAATGTGTTGAGAAGAAAAAAGATTTGATGGAACTTCTTCAATACATTCCTCAAATCTATCATACCTTCTATTTTAACATTAAAGACATTCAATAAGGAATGATTTGGGATGTGGGTCAGAAAGTCATTGAATAGTATTATGTTTCAGTATTTAGGGGTACTATTTCTGTATTAAGTAATTTGGGACTAACTGCATTTTTTATAAATCTGGCCTGCTCTTTCCTTATTCCTATAACTTTTTCTGTAGGTGTCCTAAGATATATTGAAAGAATACATAAGTAAGCAAAAATTAAACACTATGTATAATATGTTGTGGTGAAGTTCTAAATCAGTGATTGTTAAACTAATGCATTCTTTCATATTTATGCAAAACAACCTTTGGTAGATTGTACAACTAAGAACTTGGCACTTGTAGGTAAGCCAGCCTAGATGCAGGTCACATACTGTATCTATCAATTTAGTTATTTGCAGATGCATTTACAAGTCGCAAGGAATGCATGTTTAAAGGACAGTATTTTAATAGACCACTCAAACTTTAGCTTTAAAAAAATAAAGTGTTGTTTTGTGATATGCAGACGTAAAACTACAATATAGACTATCTTCTATGGGATCTTCTATGGGAAACAATTAAAATTTAATTTGCAGGCAAAGGAATGTGTAATGTATAACATAACATGTATAACACACACAAGGAATTTCTTTTGTAAAAGGATCATCATTCATCTACCATAAACAAATGGACCCAAAATTATCATTCTTCTCAGTTAAATACGATGAAAAATCTTTACTTTAAATTAACACTGGCAACTGGGTATATGTGTGTATTAGTTATATAGGTAATAGTTTTCCCTAAAATGATATTCCACAAATATATTTCCACCACAATATTATCTTCCTTCCCAAATCAGAAATCTGATTACACCACATAAAATATGATGATTGCCACTAATTGTTCTCTAACTGAAATTTACTGCTAGATCAAATGTCAAAAAACTCACGACTAGCCTACCAAACTTGCAAAATAAAATAAAAAAATGGGATTGCAACAGGATTGGTATACAAATAACTTAGAAAGTCGAATCCTTTTTATTATGATTTATATATTATACTTTACCTAGAAATAGATGTGCTAGCAATACTGGTGTAGCAAGGAAAATCTTGAGTAATCTACACATGATGTGTGGTTGCTAGCAATAATGAGGATTATTTACAGATCTAAAGAAACAACCCTACTTTTGTGTATTGTTTATTTTTACATTATGTTAACCTAGTCCATAATTCTATACCTATTGCTCATAGACAGCTATTTGAGAACTTAATACTGTGTAAAGGTCAGAAAATTAAAAGTCGTCATTTAACGTCCATATGTCAACTAAACTGATCTTTCACCTAGCATCTATTTGAAGGGGACTTACAAAATTATCCTATATTGTACTTAAGTCGTAGAGAAACGGAACTTATCCTCATTTTACATTACTATATCCTTAAAAATATGTCACGATTAAGTACCTGAGTACTACATAAATAGAAGATCATCTTACAATTCAGTACACATCAAAATATTCTAATCATTAAACTTCTAAAGATAAAAAGAGAACGAGCTCCAGCTATATCTATTGGTTTCCTGACGCCTTCTCCTAGGTGGTCTCGCGGGTGGACCATGAAGTGTGTAACTAGTACTCCGGAGCGTACTGCCTACACTAGCACGGTTAACACTGCTTTACTAGTGTACTTAGCACGAAACCTAGAGATTAAAAAATATTTATTGAGACACATGTTATAAATAACTGACAAAAAGACTACCTTCCTTCATAGCATTAATCGTTGGAACTAACAGCGGTCATTACTAAACTATGTCACTATAATTTCCTAAACTTGAATTAATGCTATGTAGTGGCTCAGAATAACCTGGTCAATAAAATAGACATTAATTAATAATCCACCAAGTTTCCTAATGATGGCAGCTGGTGGGAATTTCGAAGATCTTTAATGATGATAATAATGATGTGTGAATATGATATATGATGAATTATTTTGGGCCATACTTACATTTAGAATCTACCTCCTCTGCCTCCTTGACCTCCACCATAATTGTTAGTTCCATAACCGCCACCGCCGCCGCCAGCACCACCTTGGTTCATGCTGTAGGGCTGAGCACGGTTGTTACTATACTGCTGGTTTCTAGTTGGCCCACCACTGTAACCTTGTTGGTTGTAACTGCCAAAATCTTGGTTGCCCCACCCACCACGGCCATTACCACTCGCATAACCACCCCCTTGGTTGCCACCCCAACCACCTTGGCTATTATCCCAAGGATTGGAATTATTCCACCCACCCTGGTTGCCACCATATCCAGCTGTAAAATACAGATATGCATTTAAACCACAAATCACACAAGTTAAACAGTATAGGTGTATATGAAAAATGCATACCACTACTACCCCAGCTGTCACTTCTGCCTTGGCCTTGTCTTCCACCACCTCCTCCTACTCTCGGTTCTTGACCATCTTTAGGTAGAGCTTTCTTGACATCCAATTGTTTACCATTAATTTTGTGTGGACCATTCACTATAAAACAACAATCATTTAATAATAAATAGGCTTACTGTACTGTTATTCACAACAATACACAAATACTTAAACAAATGTATGTTGACTTGCGTACCAGATCTCCCATTGTGACAGTCAGGTATAGCTAAAGTCACAAGTTTAATATCCACAATCAAGAGAAGCCAGATTCAGACACAAACTTCTGCTCTGGGGCAAAATTGTGGATAATATTGATAATAAACTATTTAAATTTGTTAACTTACAACAAACTTTATCAACTGGATCATAATCATCAAATTCAACAAATCCAAATCCACGCTTCTTCCCAGTGGCTTTGTCTGCAACAATACTGACATTCTGTACAGTGCCATAATTTGAGAAATATTCTCGTAGTTGTTCTTCATCATGATCATCTTTAATGCCACCAATGAACAATTTCTTTACTGTAGCACCAGCCTCAGGGTTTTTGATGTCTTGTCTTGCTACAGCACGCTTAGTCTCCACAACACTGTTGAACAATAATGTTAAAAATATGTTTAGAATATTATATACCTATCCTTATTCTTAGAATTTGCATCACTATAAAATAATTACAGTTATTATAACTTTAAATGATTTTCCTAACTCAGGTACCATTAACTTGTTCACCCCGCAGAAAAGCCCACGAGCGTAAAAAATCCACAAGACATTCATCAAGCATTGTCGATCAGTTTCAGCAGCATAAAACGATACAATAGCAAAAAAAATGCTTACTGGGAGTCTTTAAGTTAATTGTCGGGTGCTAAAACACTACTCAAACGTCAATGTCTTCCTTCTAAATTACATACAAATAGGTCAATAGCAAATAATAAACGACGCTTCAACACTAATTAATGTAATTTCGCTTTGTAGTAGGTACGTAAAAAATATCAGTCTCACGATTGTAGCCCCGAAGGGGTAGGCAGAGGTGTATGCTATGTCTGAGTAAATAGGAATAAAGGTTTTTAACTACAGCTAATAACAAGAAAATCTTACCGGCCATCAATTCGGTGTGGTCTGTTGTTCTGCGCATCATCAACCATGTGCGCCTTAGAGTAAGTGATGAACCCGAAACCGCGAGACCTCTTAGTTTTAGGGTCCTTCATAACCACAACATCCACGATTTCCCCCCATTTTTCGAAATGAGATTTCAATGACTCATCTGTTGTTCTATAGTTCAAACCGCCGATGAAAATTTTACGATGTACCTCAGGCTCATCCTGAAAGCGGGACATGGCGTGGTGTTAAACAAAATGGCGGACCCTAACGGCGTCATGCCATGTCAATGACGCTATGTCAGCAATACTCAATATTGCATTTAATCATCTTAATTTGAGACTAATTTGAGCTGCACGATATCAGAAATTAATCGATATAAACTAGAAACATTCACATATTACGACTTAAATCAGAATACCAAGTCAAGCGAAAAATATATAAATTACTACTTACAAAGCCATCGTCTCCGTTTTGCTGGGGCCTCATATTGAAAAATGTTCTAGACACTCAAATTTAATTTGATAACGTTACAATGATTAATTATCTTATGTGAAACTCTATAAATTCGTATAATTTTAACGACACACCCTCTCCCGGTCACTGCTCTACCAAGAAAGAAAGTAGATCGAAAAATAAAAGATGGAGTCGGGACCAGGTTGTCTCATCTCAAACGTCAAAATCGGTAGAAATGCTCTCTACTTTCGGTAGAGATTTGTACATTGTACCTTTTTTTTGTTTTTTGTTTAAGCGGGAAAAAATGTTCCTATCCGCACACCCTATCGTTCGGGGCAGCGACCAGGGTAGTGTGGGGCCCTCACCCACTAAAGAAACCCGCCGTGTGCCACCTCTCCGCCGTTATTGGCGGGCCACTGGAACTATGTTACATTCCTTCGGTGCTTTGTACATTGTACCTACAATTGGTATACTTAAAAAAAACTCAATATTCCATAGAAATCGGTAGCTTCGTGCAATTGCTATGATAAATGAATGGCAGTATTTAGGTGAAAGTAAACAATTAATTACATATTTTTTATTACTTATAATAGCCAACTGGTAACTGCCACTCAAGGACTCCACAATAATAAAGATACTGCTACGGCACTATTCTTAAGGTGGGTGATAAATAACGTGTTGGAGCTCAGAAATGGTTCCCAAGGACTGGAGAAGCGCAGTCATCGTGCCCTTGTTTTAAAACAAGGGTTCACGTTATGACTGTGCAAACTACAGAGCCATAAGCTTGAACAGTTTGGCAGCCAAAGTGTATAGTAAAATTGTTAAAAGGAGAATGAGGATGGTGTCTGATGAATTTTTGTGTGAGGCATAAGGAGGTTTCAGGTGTGGACGAGGATGCATGTGTACGCGACTGTACGAGTGCTCTCTATCTGTGGGGTGCGTACTATCTCTGCCTATACCCTGCAGTCTCTATGTGTGATTATACTGTAAGATGCCTTACGCCACAACCTAGTTCCTAATAACCTAAGTATGTGACGTGGAATGTAATGTGCGTGTTCTCCTGACTGTAGTGAGCGTGGGGATCCTAATTGCACTGTGAGTTACTGCACCTGGCCCTACGCGAATAAAGAAAACCAATAAGTCCCAAAAAACTAACTAATTTATTCACTGCATTATCAGGCGTTAAGTACAATTAAGTATAAGCCGCGTTATTGGTGGCGTTATATCGATTATATATTTTCAATAGTGGATAGAGACCACCTGAGAGAATTTACGGAACACCTAAACAATGTACATCCTAAGATTAATATTACCGTAGAGGAGGAGAAGGAAGGGACATTGCCATTCTTGGATGTACGTGTTATCCGTGGTTCTAATGGAATTTTGACCCACACTATACATCGAAAACCTACGCACACGGACCGCTACCTTCATGCGAGTTCACACCATCACCCTGCGCACTTGTCCTCAGTACCGAGATCATTAATTGACCGAGCCCTCCGACTATGCGATCCCCAATTTATACAGCAAAAGCTCGAGCACGTTAGGGGTGTACTAGAGGACAACGGGTACAAGTGGCGTCAATGCTGCCGGACAACAGAACGGAGGGAGCGTACGCGACCGCTAAAAGTAGAACGTTCCCCTACATATCTACCTTTCATTAGAGGAATAACGGATTGAATCGGCCATCTGTTAAGACGAAGGTATGATATTAGAACGTTCTTTCGTGCCCCTGGTCAAATAAGACAGATGCTACGCTCACCAAAATACAAAGATCACCTCAGCGTACCAGGCGTGTACCGCATACCATGTGACTGTGGCAAGAGTTATGTGGGAGAAACTCGACGCAATATCGCCACCAGACTATCCGAGCACATTAGGAGTATTAAGGATATGGAAACAACCAAATCGGCTCTAGCAGAACACGCACTTCTCTCGGACACCAACCATTACATTCGGTTCGATAAAGCTTCCGTATTGTCACAAGAAAAGTTCTTTGTCCCTCGCAAGATACGGGAAGTAATAGAGATCAACTGACATACAACTTTCAACAGAGATGGTGGATGGAAGCTCTCGTCAGCCTGGATACCAGTCTTTAATACTACCTCGAGTATTCACACATCCTTCCATTTCCATCATTTCATCATCCATTCAGTATGGAAGGCGACACGGTCAGTGTGGTATGCGAACCTTCGCCTGCCGATCAAAGAACCGACGAAGTGACAACACCACCATCCACTCATGATCGAAATCGGGCCTCATCAGCTGATATCGGCGGCGACGAGCATGCACCATCTCCATGCAACGCCCCGCCGCCACCTGCACATGTGTCAAGCTGAGCTGCGCGCTACGCTAGCCGCAGTGACCGCCGGGAACTCGTTGACACCGCTGCGCGCTCGCCCTGATGATGAGCATCGAATATGCTCGAAACCCGGGTCGACTAAATCGATCCTCAACGTGAGTTATTGCCGGTGATATATTTCTAATTTATTCAGTAAATTATTAATTAAATTCCCCAAATCTAACATACAAGTTTACGGGCTGGCCAGTGCGCAGTGACTGACCCTAGCGCCTAACATACTTCTCGCTTGCACGCTAAACTGCTGACATGACTAACCTCATTCGTACTTACATGATCCCTACACTACAACCTCCCAAATTTTTACAAAAATTTCAAAAACACTTATTATTAAAAACCTTTAAAAATACTTCTTAATTTATTTACTTTAAAAATACTCATTACAAAAATTTCAAAAATAAATATTACTACATGTAAGTTTCACTTGCACAAAACTTATGGTCACCCTATCATAACATACGTATAAACAATATTTAATACACACTACTGATTACACCGAAGCAATCACTATCAACAAAATTCTCGCATATCCTATTACATCTAGCTCATCGTAGGTAGCCGCAATGTTGTCGCGTGGATGGCGACAGGCGTCATGGCTAGCTACTCATGATCATTACCAATAGTAGTAAACCAATAATTAACAACAATATTCCATACATTTTCATGTGACTTTCAATATTCGAAAAATTCATTTGATTCGCACCGTTCTGAGCTATTAGAATCTCTTCATCTTTACTATGTGATTTTCCCAATTTTACAATAATCTTGACTGAATTTTATTACAAGTTATACTAAACAAATTACTTATTCTTGATACTCAATTGAGGTGTGATGATAGAATGTGACCATACCTAAACTTCTTACTTTTACATCACAATAACAAAATAAGCTTTTGCAATTTCACAATCCAAAAGTAGGTTGTTCATTATTAATTACAAATATTTATTATCTGCAGTTTAGCAAAACAATTATGTTGCAATGCTTAGAGCTGAATTCTTATACTTTTGCAATCTAGCAAAATAATATTCTGTAAACATATATTGAATAGACCAAGGCATGGTTATACCATACGTTAACCAATGTTAATCTGCTGTTTAACTTAACATGTTACAGTTATGCAAATTATTTTGAGCTGAACAAAACACGGTTGCACCATATTCTAATCGTCGTTAATCTATTAATTACCATAACATATAATTTTACAAATTAAACCTAACTGGTGGCTTAACAACCCGGCCACTCTTAGTTGTCCTAACACACGAATCCTTAGACTTACTTTCTAAAGACGTATTTTTACCAACGCTGGCATCATGTCCACTGTTTTTATCATCGACACTATCGTCGTTTATAAGAAAAGCTGGTTTTAACCTGTCAATCGACACATTTACTGTTCTATTGGGCAATTGAATTGTATACACTTTATTTCTCCTATTTATAACACGATAATGACCTTCATAGGGCGGTACTAGCGGTTTACGAACTGCGTCATTTCGAATAAATACCTGATCGCACTTAGATAATTCACGGTGAACAAATAATGCGTGTGAGCTCCGTGGTACTGCCGATACTGGTTTCAACTTTTCTATATTGTATCTTAACTGCTCCAAAAACGCATTTCCTTCGCGCAATCGCTTATCTGAGACGTCATAAAAGTCTCCAGGTAAGCGAATTGCTTGACCGTACATATATTCCACGGGACTCACGCCATTATCGCTCCTACCTACCGTACGTAGTCCTAACAAAACTGTTGGTAGTTCGTCACACCATGCGCCGTTTTTCTCTAGACGTGCCATTAATGCCTGTTTTAAGGATCTATGCCAGCGTTTCAGGATACCATTAGATTGTGGATGGTACGAACAACAGCGTATCCTTTTTATACCCATTAACTTTAATAGTTGCCCAAAAAGATTACTTTCAAACTGTCTCCCTTGGTCGGTGATTATTTTGAAAGAGTTCTCAAATCTACATATCCACGACTCATAGAATACCTTAGCAACTACCTCTGCTGTTATTTCCGTCACTGGTACAGCTTCTGGCCACCTCGTAAATCGATCTATCATCGTGACTAAGTACCTATGCCCATCTTTACATTCTGTAGCGGGCCTACAATATCTATATGCACATGGCTTAATCGTTCTGCATTCGGAAAAATTGTTGTAACTCTGATGCTGTGTGTCTACCTACTTTCGCTTTCTGACACTTAATACATGTTTTCACCCATTGGCCAACGACACGATTTAAACCTGGCCAAAAGAATCGCTTTGCCACTAATTTTCGGGTTGATCTAGTACCTGGGTGACTTACATCATGAACTGAATGAAAACCTATTTGCCTGAAACTTTTAGGTAAATACGGTGTGCAAATATTTAACCTATTTTCACAATAAACAGGTTTATCATAATTCGGCATAAAAACTTTCTGTAAAGAAATATTATTCTTGTTCCCGTTTAATAATTCTGATAACTCGCTATCACATTCCTGAGCTGAAGCTAATTCCGCGTAATCAATTACTGTAGGGCTGTGTATGGTTTCAATTTTCGAAAGTGCATCTGCTACTGTATTGCTATCCGCCTCAACATATCAAATGTCCGTTGTGAATTCACTGATGAATAATAACTGTCTAGTGCGCCTTGGCGTTTCGCTACTTGTTTCAATTTTATTAAATGCAAAAGTCAAGGGTTTATGATCCGTAAAAACTATTAATTCTCTTCCCTCATACATGTACCTAAAATGTTTCATAGCCAAAAATATTGCCGTAAGCTCTCTGTCATATGTAGAATACTTTTGTTGAGCTTTGGTAAACTTTTTCGAAAAGTATCCTAAAGGTAACCACTTACCATCTACCAATTGGTGCAATGCCACCCCGGCAAAGTTGTCAGAAGCATCTGACAGTATGTATGTGAAATCGTGTAGCCTCGGTACGGGGTAGCGATCCGGCTTGGTGATCGCGTTCAATCGCCTGTAGTCACCCACGGGTCGGTAAGTCCCCATTTTTCTTCACCACAACATGTAACGGGCTGGCCCACTCGCTTTTCTATGGTCTACAAATCCCCATTTCCTGCATCAACTGAAATTCCTTTTTAGCCTTATGATACCTATCCGGCGGTAATGGCTGCGCTCTCGCATGAACTGGAGGTCCCGTAGTTTCAATATGATGATAAACATCATTCTTGAAATCACGGTTCATATTTTTAAATGACACCGGCTTAGTTATCTCTGGGAATACTGCTAATAAATCTACAAAGGAGTGGTTCCTATCTATGGTTGTAATTGACACCTGATCACAAGTGGCTATGCTGCCCAGCGTTAGTAAATTCGTCTCCTTATCGACTAATTTACGCGCACTTAGGTCTACTACTAAGGTGTGATCCTCCAAAAAATCTGCACCTAATATCGGTTGGTTAACGTCCACGACCACAAAAGTCAACCTATATGGCCGCCGTTTTCCTAAATTTACATGTAATGTTTTTGAACCGTAAGTTTTAATTGCACTACTACTTGCCGCAAATAACTTAGAGTCCGTGTGTGCTGCTGATAACTTCTGCTTCTTCGTGGCAGGAATAACTGATATGTTCGCGCCTGTATCCGCCAAAAATTTAAAACCATTTTCTCTATCATAAACGCTGAGACGGTAATTAATCTCCAGCACAAAACTCACCGTCGCCGTATTTTGTACCGCGTCTGGATTTCCGTCTTCCATGCGCAGGGTTTCTCACACTTTGTCGTTCTAGACCGGTATTGAAAATGCCACCTGCATAGCCAGTCCGAGTCCGCCGATGTTCTTGATCTTGTTTTCGAGCGCCCTCTTGATGGTGTACAGACTCGGCCCCGGGAAGCGCTGCGACGCTGCTCACTAACCTCCTCGCGCAGTGCCGCTACTTCGAGGCTTAGCTTGTGCAGCTTCACCAAAATCTCGCTCACTGGCAGTTGGGTACCACTAGCCACCGCCGTGCTGACCTCCGCTACTTCACCTCCCTGGATATTCTTGATGATTTTATCCGCTATATTGGCCAAATTCTCCAGCGTCTGGTCTTGGCTGACAAGCAGCACCGATATAACTGATGCTGGCAAACGGGCGAGCCACAAGTTGTTCTTTGCAGGCTCTGCTCGGATATCTGTGCGTTCCTCCCCAGGTCACGCATCCACCGCAGAAGCTGAGATGGTTTTTGCGTTCCCAATTCCATCTCACTCACTAATTTCTGGAACTGCCTTTCCGCGCTTCCTTCACGTGCAGTAGTCGCTCCTTTATCGCTTTATATTTATCACACTCGGGAGGTGTGATTAAAATATGGCTCACTTGTTGCAGAGCGTTGCGACCTAACTTTGCCACCACCAGATTGAACTTGGTCTCGTCACTTTGCTTCTGAGGACCGAGTATGCTCTCTTTCTGTGCGAACCATAATCGCGGCATTTCCTCCCAAAAGTCCAGTAGACGCGATTGCACACTAATTGCAGCCAATTCTACACTAGGATTAGACATACCTGCAGCCAACTATGTCAAATCACTTATATTTACTTTTTGCGGCGTTTGGAACGTCACTATAAATAAACACTTAGTGTCCTTATTCACCACTTAAATTACTCCTTAATCTAACCAGTGCAACTATCCTAGCAATCCCCGCACTCAAAACAGCCTCACTTAAAAACGCAGGCCACCACTGTGCAGGTGCTCTGCGGGGTGGGTACTATCTCTGTCTATACCCCGCAGTTTCTATGTGTGATTATACTGTAAGATGCCTTACGTCACAACCTAGTTCCTAATAACCTACGTATGTGACGTGGAATGTAATGTGCGTGTTCTCCTGACTGTAGTAAGCGTGGGGATCCTAATTGCACTGTGAGCTACTGCACCTGGCCCTACGCGAATAAAGAAAACCAATAAGTCCCAAAAAACCAACTAATTTATTCAGTAAATTATTAATTAAATTTCCCAAATCTAACACACAAGTTTACGGGCTGGCCAGTGCGCAGTAACTGACAGAGCGCCTAACATACTTCTCGCTTGCACGCTAAACTGCTGACATGACTAACCTCATTCGTACTTACATGGTCCCTACACATGGATCAAGTGTTTTCTCTGCGCAACATTGTGGAGAAGCATCTGGCTGTAGGCCAGAGTGTTTTCTGCAATTTTGTGGATTTGGAGAAAGCATTTGACACTGTTGTACGAAAGGATTTTTGGGACATTTTGCCGGAGTATGGTATTAGCGGTAGACTGCTACAAGCGGTGCAGTCCAACTACATGGACTGCAGAGCTTGTGTGCGGCTAGATGATGGAATGTCACTCTGGTTTGACGTCAATATCGGCGTCCGACTCAGTGTATAACTCGCTGCTATATGTAGACGATGCGGTCCTATTAGCGCAGTCTACGACTGACCTGCAAACCCTAGTCGACTTAATGGCAGAAGATTGTAAGAAAAGGGGCCTACGTGTGAATGTGAGCAAAACCAAAGTAATGGTTTTTGAAAGAGAAGAAGCCAGAACAGATGTTAGAGTAGCAATAGGGAATGGTGTGCTAGAACATGTGGATGAATTTGTATATCTTGGATGTGGATTCAGTCGGGATGGAAGGTACACCACTGATGTAGAAAGAAGAGTGAATGCGGGAAATAGAGTGAACGGAGCATTGGGACAACTTCTCGGCAGCCATCACCTGAGCCAAGGCACTTGTCGCAATACACAACGCAGTGCTTGTCCCAACGTTATTATATGGAAGCGAGAGTTGGGTATGTAAAAATGAGCATGAGAGCAAAATCAATGCGGTCGAAATGCGATCTCTGCGGAGAATCTGTGGAGTGAGGCTGACTGACCGCATTCATAACAATGACGTAAGAGAGCGAGTAGGTATGAAAGAGAGTATTGGTGTAAAGATGCGAAAGGGAATGCTCCGATGGTTCGGACATGTGGAAATAATGCCGGACGAGCGACTGGCTAAGAAGATATACAATGCGAAAGTGGAAGGATGTAGGTACAGGGCCAGACGGAGACTTACCTACCTAGACCAAATAGGTCATGTGTTGAAGGAAGGTGGAGTCAGGAGTCTCCGTAACCGGCGAGCATGTATGAAGAGAGTTATGAATGTTGAGGAAGCGAGAAATGTATGCAAGAATAGAGCCTCTTGGCACTCTGTTCTCTCTGCCTACCCCGCAAGGGAAATGGCGTGATGATAAGTAAGTAAGTATAAATAACGTCACGACGAAAAAGTCACTGCGATCAGTCGTTTAAATATGTCGCTGTTACTTAGCGCGAAGTAACAACGTTCCAAAATCACGTATATTGTTCCTACGTTCCCCAAGAACATTTGTAGTATAAATACCAATAGTTGTCTTTGTCACTCACATCAGGACAATACGTAACATGGAACGACCGAACGAGTCCTAGAACTAGTCCTAGAACGGGAAATGGCACTCCTACCAGCACTTCCACCAACTATCACTGTGCAGTTCGGCGCCCACCCTTACACGGCTTAAGCCTTAATACGAACTGGCTGAATGGGTTTAACCGTAGATGTTCTGGTCGATGGCGTTGAGAGGCGCATCCGTGTCGGCGTAGTCTCTGGACACCCTGAACCCAGATGACAGAGTTGTGTCCAGGGGTACCCACTAAAATGAGGTGGTTGCCCTCTGCCCAGTGAGATGGCTGGGTGGCAAGGCAACGCCCACCAAACCAAGCAAAATATTGTTCGTTAACCCAAACAATCTGGTGTGTAGTTTGGTAAAAAAAAGGCCAGCTGTACTACAGTTTCTTGCTGTAATTGTGAAATTATTAAATGGCTCACGATATCACTTACACTAGAGTATGGAGAAATGTTCCAATTCCCTTGATATTGAAGCAGTGTTGTAACAAAAAACTATATGGTTGTCTGTAAAATTAATTTACGGACAAAAAGTTTACGTGATAATGAAAAATTCAGGAGAATGTTGACGTTGTCTTAAAAATTTGGGGATTTTTTTCACTATTCGGTATTTCGTTAAAAGGGACTCAATATCGGTAGAAATACCAAAATATCGACATGTTCAAGATCACTGAGTCAAAATTTTACGCCGGCGCTAGACCTACCAACTTCCAGAAATATTAACCCCTAAAATCACCACAATAACTTGAAAAGCCCCCTAAAAATAATTTCAATTTAAAACTCACGACTGCGTAACGTAATCTGTACTATTTTAATATAAAGCTCTAACAGAGCTATGTGTGTACATTTAAGATATTTGAAAAAAAAATACTGTTTTAGGCTATATAGGCGTGTTTAAACACAAAACGATTTTTTGTCTGTTTATCTGTTAGTTTGTTCGCACATCACTCAAAAACCGGATTTTGATGCAACTTTTTTGTTTGATAGCTCTCGATTAGATTTAAAAACTGGTATACGTTTTATCCCGCTACTATATCGGGAACCTGAGATATAACCCAAAAACTAGCTTTTGGCTGCGGTGGAGTCGTGGGAAAAGGCTACTAATTATATATTTCAAATTGTTATTGAAGTGAAACTTATTTTGGGATGGTGTGAATTACTTAGAAACGAAAAAGTATAATGCTATGGCTAGATTATTGGGATTCGGCGAAGGTTCGCGCTACCGTGATCTGTCTACAGTTCGATATAGTGCGTGTATTCGCACGAACCCGAATCTATAACGCGGGGCTGTAGGCAAATTAACGCACATTACAATGTTTTGACGCGACGAGCTTCGCTCACGTGGCTATACTTTGCGCTTGCAACCACATGCATGAGTAAATAGGGATGAATCGATTCTACCGAGTACTCATAGGGTATCGATACTCATAATTCAAAACTACTACTTTTGTGTTTTAACAAGTGCTTTATTAGGTTTGAGTGTTTTGTAATTAAACTTAACTAGTTTGATTCTTATTATTAATATTTATCTAGTTTCTTCCTTTCAGTAATTATTGTTATAAAATAATATTTGACAAAGCAAATATGACGACATGCGAAATGAAGAGTGAATTTCTAGCTGGATAAGGTCACAGGACTCTCTATATTCATATTCTTTACAGCAGCCAGGGACGCCAAATCACAGAACACATTTAATCAGAGCAGTGTTTGAAAAATACGCCAAACGAAGATCACACCACGAGGCTAAAACATATTATCCTGAGATACATTATTCAACAAAGATAGATGATGCGAGTCTTAGATTAATGATATATCTAGATGGACCCTCGGCGTTTTAAACGCGTCAAAACAAATTGGGGTGAACTTTTCACCCCAATGCTGTTAGTGTCAATCGTGACGTCACTGGACAAGGTCGTATCCAGGAGCAATAGTGTGTCATTAAAATGTCAACGTGTGTAATTAAAGTGTGCTGAAACTACAAAAATCGGAAAATGAGCACTAAAGATATCTCTTATCATCGGTTAGTAACATTATTTCATACAATAACTGGCTAAATATGTCATTTAAATATTCCGAAAATAAATTAATTTTAAGCATTTTTGATCTATATTTTTTAGCATTTGACATGCTCAGCCACTTTTTAAAGCACAAATTATTTGTGAATAAGGAAAAAGATATTTTTGTACTAGCGGACATCGAACCCGCGTCTTTTCCAATCCAGGGAAGTGCTCTAAGCCACTGAGCTATAGTACAGATATTTCGATCATTCCAATCTCCTCCATCGGAAAGCATTTACATGCATTAAACCAATATAGCAAGCTTTAATTTTTCAATTAAAATTCATACTATTTGATGGCACGATTTTTTAAACATTTTTGATCTATATTTTTTAGCATTTGACATGCTCCGCATTATTTGTGAACTAGCAGTGCCCGTGGACTCCGTTCCGCGTTAAGAATATTTTTGTCCCGGCCCGTTTGTCCCGCGTAATACTTCAGGTTAAAAGTTAGGGATAAATAAAAATTATAATGATGAAGATTTTTTTGTTATTTTAGTTTTTTGTTTTTTTTTATGTTGCTGTTTTTTGTTGTTATTTTTATTACTTGATGTTAATATTCACTATTTACATCATGTTTACTTATTTTAATTGTTCAAAACTTCTCGATATACTATATTAGTAGTAATGTTATAATTTGGTACTAAAATATATTGTCTTTCAGGAGTTCCAACCCGAGATAAGCCAACATATAACTGCCCATGGGAAAAACATTGCTTTCTCAGGTCAATGCCCACCAGAGAAAATGTTTGACCCTGGGACTTATTAATAGTGAGGGCAAAAGAGACCTTGATGGGATACTGTAGGTAACCTTTTAAACGGTATAGGTAAATCAGGTGGAATCATGGGTATCCGCGGAATATAAGCAAGTTGTCCCACTGCTGGCCCTGTGAGAATGGTCACCACGATTATATTCTCCCGCAACTTTTATGAGCAGCCTTGTGCCATTACACTTATTGGGGAGTCTCAAGTTCCTTAAAAGCATGATAGGAATGCCAACTTTTAGCATAAGGTCGTGGGGAGGTAAGCCAGAAGGACTCAAAGAATTTAAAAATTCTTGAGGATAGTGCACTGTATCCTCAATATTACACACCGTGTCAATGGACTTATAGTGTTTGACTTGACCGGGATTTTTTCCTAAAATTATTTTATTTATCTCATTCACTGAATCGTTTCTGGGTGAGACTATTGCCTTAGAACAAAGCCAATAATAATCTCTTTCCATTAAACTTTCAAGACCGGGATATATTGAGTCTATCAGATCTTCTAACCTGTGTAATATGTGACCTAACCGATTGTCAAGTTTAATGTCATCCCTACTGTTGGTGTTAGGACAGCAAATTTTTCCTTCTCCAAGATTCAGTAGTTGATGCGGAAAGTCGTTATCGTAGTTGTCGCTCAAGTATGCTCTCATGTTCTATATTTTTTAGCATTTGACATGCTCCGCCATTTTTTAAAGTACAAATTATTTGTGAATAAGGACAAATAGATTTTTTGTACTAGCGGGAATTAAACCCATGTCTTTTCCAACCCAGGGAAGTGCTCTAAGCCACTGAGCTACAGTACAGATCAGGGTTCGATTCCTGCTAGTACAAAAAATCTCTTTTTCCTTATTCATAAATAATTTGTACTTTAAAAAATTAATTTTATTTCGTATTTTTTTATGTGAAACCATTTTATGAACTTAAATTTCCCGCGTAATCTTACAAAGTTAATGATATTTTAAACGATAGAGAGTAATAGAAACTTTACCTAACATAATTATTAGCGTTTTAAATAGATCCATAAAGCAGCACAGACGTCATTTTCGGAATTAGTTACTATATTACTATTTGTACTATTATTATTTATTTTAATGATGAAGATTGTTTACATTTTTAAATTTATTATTATCGTGGGTTATAGTAGTATTCCCATTAAAGCTTTATTTTCATTTACTTTTATAATTCTTTATTTAATTTGATATAATTGATATTATTTGTACAGGTAACTTTGTGAGCTTACATAAACGCATATAAACTCATATTATTTATTTGAAAAATATTTAATCAACAATGCAATGTTATGATGACATGGAGCTGGTCTGATGATGGAGCTGGAAGGTGGCCATGAGACATCTGTAATTAAATGGCACAAATCCATCCAGGCGTCACCCAAAGACGTTAAGTATGAATGTGTTATCGAGATTAGCAGTCAGGAGCAATTGTCAGGATGGCTGAATTGGTAAAGCATCTGGACGGTATCCAGGAGATGCAGGTTCAAATCCTGCTCCTGACTGTTATTTTCGATTTCACATTTTTCACTTTGTGTTTAATGTATAGTGCTAAGCATGTCAAATGCTACAAATATATATAAAAATATCTAAATATTTATAGGGTTTGCGTCATTATTAGGTAAAATCTTAATTGTAAAATTAAGTTTACCTGGTCGGTATAATGTATGAAAATACTTCCGACAGATGGTGCAGGCGTCACCCAAAGACGTTAAGTATGAATGTGTTATCGAGATTAGCAGTCAGGAGCAATTGTCAGGATGGCTGAATTGGTAAAGCATCTGGACGGTATCCAGGAGATGCAGGTTCAAATCCTGCTCCTGACTGTTATTTTCGATTTCACATTTTTCACTTTGTGTTTAATGTATAGTGCTAAGCATGTCAAATGCTACAAATATATATAAAAATATCTAAAAATCCATCGAGTTAGGGCTCGTTTGAATTGTCTTGACCAGTACTCCAGTTCTAGATGATACCCAGGGTCTGGTGATGGATCTGGAAGGTGGCCACAAAACTCCGTTAAAATACTCCATCGAGTTTGGGCTCGTATGATTCGTCTTAACGAGTAACTTGTCTTTAGATGGTATCCAGGGTCTGATGATGGAGCTAGAAGGTAACCATTGGGACTCCGTTATAAAACAACATAACCCTATTGAGTTTAGGCTTGTATGATTCGTCTGGACCAGTACTTTGTCTCTAGATGGTATCCAGAGTCTAATGATGGAGCTGGAAGGTGACCACAGTATCTCTGTAATGAAACGATGCAACCACATCGAGTTTACACTAGTTTGATTCGTCTTGACGAGTACTTCGGTCCTAGATGATATCCAGGGCCTGACGATGATGATTTATGTGTATGATATTTTCACATCTGGTAGACACACCGCGACGTCTAGTGTTTTTTCAAAAAAGTTTTTTCTTTATTTTCACTCCATTATCGCTTAAGTGAAACCATGAAACATAAATATACACACTATTTAAAAAGATTTCACGAGACATATCTATGGTGAACGCAAACACGGAATGAATAATATTATGCCCCCAGACCCTCCGCAGGCGAACGCAGTTACCAACACGCGTATCCCAATTATTGTATAGCAGCACGCGCGATCGTACCTTTTTATATGTACCATTCGATTTCTAGCAGTAGTACTGTAAAAAGTACACATTGTGTAGACAAAACCCACAGTAGTGATTAGTTCTAGTTATAGCTTTTTGTTTTAAATTTTAAACTTCATTAGCTTTTTTGTTAATTCCGTACAAAAATTTAATAATCCATAACAGTTGTTGCCTACTGAGTTTTCTGGCCGGATCTTTCTCAGTCAGGCCGCGTTCCGATCCGGTGGTAGCTTTGTAGTCTTAGCTTTTGGCAAAATCAATATATTTAATAATATAAACTAATAACCAAGATTGTCTTCTTACTGGTAGTAATTGGTAGTTTATGGTAGAATTTTTGAGCACTATAAAAAACAAAAAAAAAATTAGTTTAAAGAGGAGTATTATACTCATTTTAATATACTAACTTAAAGTCTTATACATTGTAAGCATAAAAAATTTGAAGTAAATATTTTAATTGTGTTTCTAAACGAATATTAGTTGGGTTAAAATAAATAAAGCGCTATCCACACATTTCCAGGTACCCGGCCCCGCCGTGTTCCGTCAGGGATGGGGAAAAAATCGGTTACGTACAAATTGTACGAACTTGTTCACATAGCTCCGTGCACAGAACAATATTACTGTACTAAAATACTCTTTTTCCTTATTCACAAATTATAATTTGTACTTTAAGAGTAGCTGAGCATGTCAAGTGGTAAAATATAGATCAAAATGTTTAAAAAAAAAAATCACGCCATCAAATAGTATGAATTTTAATTGCAAAATTAAACTTACTATATTGGATAAATGCATGTAAATGCGTTCCGATAGAGGGCGTTGGTCGTTAAGACAAATGTGATAAGGAGATTGGGTATGTCTAAAAGATAGTATTGTAGCTCAGTGGATTAGAGTACTTCCCCGGATAGGAAGGGACGCAGGTTCGATTCCCGCCTGTAATAAAATACTCTTTTTCCTTATTCACAAATTATAATCTGTCCTTTAAGAGTAGCTGAGCATGTCAAGTGCTAAAATATAGATCAAAACGATTCTTTTAGTTACGTCACTATGTAAAAAAGTAAAAATAAAACCAAATAAAACTATACAACGTAAGCGCAAAACTGCAATAAAATATTATTATCTTTTAAAGTTTTAATTATTTTGAGCACGATGTCTAAAAACAATATGTTGATTATGTGTGTGAATTAATTGTATAATGATTTTTTTTTTGGATTGATTGTGTATTTTATAAATGATGATTTACCACCATGAACAAAAATGATTATTATTTCAAATTATGCGAAACGTGAAGAGTTACGTTCTGAGAAGTGTCAAAAAGGAATAAAGTTTAGGATGCGATTTAGAACACAGTTTATAGTGGCCGCGCCGCAGTGGATCACCGGGAATATACTCTTTGGGCGTACCAGGTTTTCGTTTTCAATACCAGCTACCTTTCAGCTAGCTCGGCAGCGGCACAAGGATTTCTAAATTTAGTTTGAGGTCATGGCCCAATAATCCAAGCCTGCTCAAATCGTGAAGTGACATACAACATTTTGCCATGCATACGTCATCAACAAGGCAGCATTGGCTCTCAAATTTTTTTTCCCCACAATTTACCCACAAACCCCTTAAAGGTTAGAAGTCTGAAATAAAAAAGTATTATTGTCTATAAAAGCTAAAATATATTACACTAGACTCTACCCACAACTCCGTCCGGGTGAATAAGTCGCACTACTGCACTTTAATTAGCTTTATGCAAAAATAGCTGACCCGAAGAAATCATTCATTTTTCCGGGATGTAGCCTGTGTTCTTTTCTGAGCTTTAGTACTCTGGGGTTCAGTAGTTACGCTGTGAAAGCGTAACAAAAAAACTAACAAATAAAGTCACTTTCACATTTATATTACAGTAAGGATTAAAAATTTGAAGATGAGTCGCGAGTTATAAACGTGACTTGGATTAGAAAAATGGTGGAATTTTTATTTGGCGTACAAAATTATAAAAAAATATTTAAATATACTCCAATTTATCGCCATGAGCTGATTGAATATTATAATACCTCTCTGAAAAGGTACTTTATAAATTAGCCTCTAGCCTGTTTTCAAATTTTCTATTTAAACGTTCTATTCTCCATTCTAACCAGCATTTTTTTTTATAATACCCACCACCTTATGGTAAGCGGTTACCTTAGACTATAGACGCTAGCAACACCAGATAACCAGAGGCATCACTCCCGCGACTCCTGCTCTAATGAAAGTAATAGGTAGTGAAAAGGAAGGATAACAAGGAGAGGATAAGAAGGGCCTCAGCGCTCTCACTCACCATACGAAACAATAATAGGAGTATCTACAATTGTTTCACTTATTAGTTTGTATATTTTTCATGTAACATATCACCATGGTTGAAAAAAACTTTGAGATTCAATGTTAACAGAAATAGTAGGAGCTAGTTTTCTCGTTGGTTTGAAAGAGAAACGGCTAAAAGCGATAGTTGTCATATATCTGTCATATACAACAACCACACTATGCTGCCAGTGTAATAACTACGATTCTGCTCATATTAATAACTAAGATTCCTCTTTATAAAAATAAACCAATTTAGATTAGAAATTCTGAAATTATAATTACTGTAAACAATTAAACATTCATTTTGATGAGTAAATGATTGGTATTATTATTTTTAAAACGCTGTCATCTGTTATTATTTACCCTAAGTAATTTTATTTGAAAAACGGCAAGGAAAATCCGAGTTCATTATGACGTAGTTGCGGCAATCCGTCAACGATTTGAGCAGATAGATAGATAAAGAACCTATAGATGTAGCCATGGATACATTAGGAAGTGTGGAAGTGAGAAGGGCATATACGAAATACATAAGAAAATTGAGGCCAAGTATCCTATCTTGCTGTCTCATGACGTGCAGGTTTTTGGGCTGGCGAACTTGAAATAGTTTGCCATACAAGTGCTATCACCATGACTACCAGGGATGCCATTAAAAGGAAAATTAGTTGCCGTGTTTTAGGGTAAAAGTTGAAAAAATGCCATGCCTCGAATAAATTTATTCAAAATGACTTGCACCTAATTACCTATTGTTCCCGTGGCATCCCACGAAGGTTTATAGCGAGTGTCAGACCTTCGTGGACCGCTGATTTACTTTTATATTTTATATACTTTTTGATTGTCAGATTAGAATATTAGACAGAGAAAAAGGGAAACTAAAAGAATATTGTACAAATAGATAATTATATATTATTATAAGATTGCATAATGAGTATTGTGGCCTAATATAATGTATATTATATTGAAGTAAAGATACTGGATTGAAATGAGTCTGATTTGTAATATTATAGCGGCCATTGCCAAATATATAGACGGTGTCCCTTGGTCGCTAAATTCCTATAGTTACAGTGATTAAAAGACTTTTTTAAGTTCTATATTTGTACTCCAGAAAAGGGCTATTCGTGCAATTTATAAATTTGGCCCAAGAGTTTCCCTTAGAGAGAAATTCAAAGAAATAAATATTCTAACTGTTGTGTCACAATATATATATATATATGAATATTTGTTAAATGTCAAAAAAAATATCGATAACTTTGATAAGTACAGTGACGTTCATCGTATTAATACTAGGAACAAAGGCAATCTTATTGCACAAAATATTCGTCTCCACAGAATTAGTAGATCCTTCAGGGGCAATGTATACGCTTCTTCAATAAAATTTCCGAAAATATCCGAAATAATTATGCCTTTAAATAAGTTTAAGAAAACAGTAAAAGTCAGACTAATTAGTAAAGGTTATTATACAGCTTCGGATTATCTGGAAGATAAAACAAAATGGTTTTGAACTGCTCCTCATTTTAAAATAAGCACATACCCCTTTTTATTTTGTTATATTGTTTTTTTCCACAATATTGTATGTTCTGGTGAGCACCAACTATGTTACATCTGCCGGGAACATTTACAAAAATCCAATAACTATTTTTGCCCGGTCCGGAAATCGAACCTGAGACCTTGTGATCAGCAGTCACATACGCTAGCCAATACGCCACGGAGGCAATACTAGTAACTAACTGTAATAATTGTAGGTAAATAAGATTCGAAAGTACAATAACCCTCCTTTTTGCTTCGCGTAGTCGGGTAAAAATAAAGCTGCATAGTGACGTAGCTATTACTGACACGAGGACGGTCAAAGATATCCATTTTTGACTAAATTTATCTGTGAAGAACAGTAACTTAATAGGAGCCTATTAGAATTATCTTTAAAAGTTATCGTTAATTACCCAATAATTAGGTACTTAACGAAAGTAAAAACAAATTTAGAATGATTTTCGATGTCAGGTAAAGAAAATTTCAAATAATCCTACATTAGAGTACTTATCAAAAATGTGAACTGAATTCATTTCCAAAATAAAAAGATGTTGAATTAAAAATGGTGCATTGTACTTTAGTCTTTAGGTGTCGGCACGCTTTGAGCAAAAATCGAAGTGTTTAGGTACTAAACTGCGGCGTTTTACAAAAGAAGTCACTGTCACTGTAGTAGAGCTGTCGGCTTTTAATAAAGAAACTCGATTAGCCAATTAGGTAGCCAAACCAATAGGCGCGTGTCAAAATAATATCCAATCACCAATAAATAAATGTTGTGATTCTAAAGAGTATTAGGCAGACAGGCCGATCTTTTTAACCTAAATGCATAACATAACATAGTTTCACGCCTGTATCCCCGAAGGGTTAGGCAGAGGTGTATTTTTTTTACCTACGGTTGGCCAACCATGTTTAAGTCCCACGTAATAGGAGGCGAGCCTATTGTCGTCTACCGGGCACATTTCCAAACTCCGGGTAACTGAGAAACTTCTTACGAAAAACCCAAATAGCACTTTTTGCCTGGCCCGGGATCAACCCCGAGATCTCGTGATCAGCAGTCGCATACGCTAGCCAATACGCTATGGAGGTAATATGAGCTACCCGCAATAATTGTAGGTACATAAGATTCGAAAGTAAATACAAATAAAAAAAGTAAAAATAAGGAAATATAAAAAAAAGAATGTAAAGTAAATACAAAGTAAATACAAATTTGGAATGATTTTCAATGTCAGCTAAAGAAAATGCACATACAAAATAACTTCGTCTTCATGGCAAAATGGGATCAAAGTTAGGCATTTTACTATGATCTGATACTATGTCACATCTACGTTATTGATCTTTATTAGGTCAAAGAAAGTTCAGAAAAACAGCTGATTAGGGTTGCGGGACGCATAATTTTGCGAAAACACACATCAAAAATCGTATTAAAATATAATGCAAATTAATTTCTGACTTCACATAGTCATTAGTGATGACCTAAATAATGTCTGGTTTCGATTATAGTTTTTTCTTTTTTTTTCTCTTTATTTTTTTTTTTTTTGGGTTCGACTATAGTATATGCATAAAGTTTCGAATTGTATAAAGTCTTCACAAGATGTTTAGCCAAATTCCAAGCTGGCAGATTACTCACGGAGATGGAAGATGTTTATAAACGAACAGCAGATCTGACTAGTTAGTTTTGATTTAATGTAATACTTTTAAGTAACTTTACACTCTTTTAAATAGTAATATCTTATCCAAAAAGGGTTTTATCATGAAATATTTACTATCATACATATCGTTGAGGTTATAAACATACAACATTTATAGTGTGTGTGATTGGTTTTGTTTTGATACTTATGACAATAAATAATTATTTAATTATTATTTACAGGTAAATCTAAGAGTACGGTGCGACGAATAGTTTTGGAAGGGCCGAAAATAAAGGAAAATTTAGTACTCCTGCTAAACACAGGAAAGGACGCCCAAAAAAAGAGTTAGACGATTTTTACCAGTGTGCAATCCGACAGCAAGTGCATTATGTCTATAGTGTAAAAAAAGGAGTGCCTACTCTTAACAAAATACTTGCCATGGTAAAGGAAGACTTTGGTTTCAATGGAAGTAGAGCGCACTTACACAAAATTTTAAAATCTATTGGTTTTAAATATATAAAATGTAAATAAACAGAAAAGCTTTGATGGAAAACTCTAATATTTGTATCAAAAGGGAAAAATATTTAAAAGTTATTATGGACAATCGTAACTTACCTGAAGAATTGCAAAAAGATATTATATATCTGGATGAAAGCTACATTCACTCATCATATAAATTAAAAAAATGTTAGCAATCAATTGATACTGAGGGAGTAATTCAAGATATATCTAAAGGGAAAAGATAGATTCTTATCAACGCAGGAAGTGAAAAAGCGTTTGTGCCAAACTCTCTTCTCATTTTCACTGGTACTAACAAACAGGAAGATTATCAATCTGAAATGAATAGAACCAATTTTACGAAGTGGGTAACAGAAAAGCTCATCCCAAATCTGGAATATCCTTCCATAATTGTAATGGACAACGCGCCGTATCATTCTATTGTAAAAAATAAGGCTCCCACAACATCCAGCAAAATCGCTGAAATCAAATTATGGCTAGAAGAGAACAATATTAATTTTGATCCGACCCTACGAAAACCAATGCTATTAGATTTGGGGAAAAAAAATAAACCAGAACCAGTTTATGAAATTAATGAGTTACTAAGTGAACATGGGCATATAGTCGTAAGGATGCCACCTTATCACTGTGACTTAAAACCAATTGAGCTAATATGGTCTTTGGCAAAAAGGAAAGTGGCAGCACAAAATGTTGGATCCAAAGATATAAAACAATTAACCGAAGAGGCTTTTGCTTCCATAACTCCATCAGATTGGAAATCATGTTGTGACCATGTCAAAAAGATTGAAAAGGAGTACTATGAACGAGGCCCCAAGCTATATCAAAATATAGAAGAATTAATTATAAGAGTTGGTGACGATAGCAGCAGTGAGTCTGAGACAGAATCAGAAGATTCCTGTCTGCCAAATACTTCTCGCCAAGATTCTGCTGAGGAGATAGACGACAACATGTCTGGTGTTGAATATTTAGATTTTGACGTGTTGGATGACTAATTTTAGAAAATAAATATTTCACTTGAACTATTTTTTATTTTTCTATTTAACCACAAGCCATAAAGTAGTTACGTGAAGTACTAAGTTACGTTAGTATGGTTAGTATCATCACAAAAAATAATGCCTATATGACAGCAATTAGCACGTATCAAAACCAGTTATTACATAGTATAGGGGATATCAGGTGAACGACAGGTGGCGCCCTCATTTTTTGTCTACTCTTTTTAGACAGACTGTAACTTTGACGATTTTAAGTGCTATTATAATAAGACTATAAAATAAAGTTATTTTTGAATTTTAATTTTAATTATTATTATTTACTAATAATTACATGGTGTAGGGGCAGGATTTTAGTGTTGAGCATAATTAAATATATCAAATAAAACATTTCTTAAATAGGTAAGTTTTTTGAGAGTTTATTATCTCTAAACTCTTACTTAATTTTGTAAATCCACATTAAGTAGAACAATAAGTGATAGGTATTAATTTATTACATAATCAGTTAGTGATTTATTTAATTTTAGATTGTGGTAAGTAATAATATTTTTGCCACATTTAGGGTGAATTGTACATGTTATAGCCACACTGAAGTGTAATATTGCTGTCTCATGAGTGGCCACGCGATGGCTACATATATAGGTTCTTTATCTAAGTATATACCTTATATTTATCTAAGCCCATGGACCTATCATACAACAGGACTGTGCGCTTTGTATTTCTGTGTATACAAAAATACACTTTATTCTCAAAAGAGAAGGTTTATATTTCAAATGAAAACATAAGCGAGCCAGGTGAGACCGCTAGTACGGAGTGACGCTGTCCCTTTCCTTTGATACACGAATTCTTAGGCTTAGCACACACTGCAAATTTTAATGACGCGTTTTTTCCACAAAATTCTGTGACATTAATGGAAATTGTATGAAGCTGATTAATTAGGCATGAAGCTGATTAATTAGCATTATTAGGTAAAAATCTTAATTGCTTCTTAAGAAGCAATTAAGATTTTTACCTAATAATGACGCAACCCTTTAAACATTTAGATATTTTTATATAACTATATTTTTAGCATTTGACATGCTTAACCATATGCATTAAACACAAAGTGTGAAAATGTGAAATCGAAAATAACAGTCACGAGCAGGATTTGAACCTCCTGGATACCGCCCAGATGCTTTGCCAACTCAGTCATCGTGACAATTGCCTATCCTGACTGCTAATTTCGATAACACATTCATACTTAACGTCTTGGGTGACTGGAGTGTGAAAATGTGAAAACGAAAATAACTTTCGATTTCACATTTTTCATCCTTTGTGTTTAATGTATATTAGTAAGCATGTCAAATGCTAAACATATTTATAAAAATATCTAAATATCAAATCAAGATTTGTTTTGTTGTTTTTCAGATGTCCATTTAGGTGCTGCGTCGCGGTTAAGGACTGGGTAGAAACATAGAAAAATCGTTAGGAATTTTAGACGTAGTGCGTTCTAACTATGATTCTGAACGCGGATTATAAACCACCAGAAAAAAATCGCGCGGCGAGATTTCGCAGTGCGTGCTAAGCCTTACTATAGAACAATTAGGGTGACAATAAATTTCCTTTTCCGGTTCATTCAAATCTAAGACTTAAGGTTTTTAAACTCAGAAGGGTTAGCCAGTTCGCGAAAACTAAATTAAGAAAAAAAAGCTGTCAGTCACAATAAAGTAAACTTTCTCAATTTTTATTTTTTTCTGATTTCTAAGTATAGTTTAAGTTTTTTTTTTGTTTGCATGAGCCAACAAATACGTCTGATCGGCATCTTTGAATGTAGGGGAGACCTATGTTCTAGTCATCCTTATACCTATATTAGTATTTTTTTAAAGTGAAGTTCCCTACGAACTGGGTCAAATTTCATCAAAATCGGTTCACTACATGAAGCGTGAGAGCAAAACCAACAAAAATTAGTTTAACCGATAATAACAAAAGTAAAAAAAATTTAAAATTTCTATTTGTTTTCAAACATATGGTCACCTAAATAGAGTGAGATAAATTCACCTCGTACCTACTATCTCACTAGGACCGTTTCTTGGTAGCAGTGCGCATTCCAGTTGTATACATGTTACTTCCATGTCTAAGCCATATACTAAAGAATCTAAAGATAATCTATCAAATCTATCAATCACGGGGGGACAGTTTCCTTTGCAGACATGGTTCCTTAACAAAAGCGCTACCTTTCACTACGCCCCAAAGTTTAAATGTACGTTTACTTGACATATCGGCCCTAGATATCGCTAGTGGCAATTTTAAATCGCGCTGTCATTACCCGCGGTTGCTGTTTATAAGATACAGCAATATTTATTTACGTTATCGCGTTTTTTTAAAGGTGAAACTAGCGACATTGATTGAGTTGAGTTCTTTAGTATTACTTTACTCTTTGGAATACGAGTTAGACTTGGGAAAAAGCGTCATTTTTCGATCGTCGTGACTGCCGTTCCTGTGACAATAAAGACACAGTGACAAATCAACGTGATTTTGTCACAATGATTACTCAGTCACACCTGTCACTTTCTGGTTATACAACTCTTTGTCTGTCACACCGATACTTTTGCATTGGCCCTTCGGGCAGTTTCGTTCGTGTTCGTTTCAAGTTCGTTCCATGGGTCGTTCCATGTTACGTTTTGTCGTGATGTGAGTGACAAAGACAACTACTGGTATCTATACTACCGAAGTTCTTGGGGAACGTAGGAACAATATACGTGATTTTGGAACGTTGTTACTTCGCGCTAAGTAACAGTGACATATTTTAACGACTGATCGCAGTGACTTTTTCGCCGTGACGTTATTTATCACCGACTTTAATTCGAGTTACGCCAACTTTTTTGGATATTATGTAATAATTATATGAACTAAAATATTTCAGTATAGCTCGCTATACTATTGCAATGTTAACAATAGCAATGTATAGATATCCCTATATATATAGATACATTCGCTACCATCGCAAATTGCGGAGTAGAAATCCAGATGGCGCTTCAAAATCAGCGTCAATTTAATCCGCAAGTGGGCTCTCTTTTCGTATAGTATTATTAAAATATTAATTTCTCTTTAGAATATTCCTTGATTATTTTACTCTTTGCTTTGCTATCAATTCCTGAATTTGTAATTGAAATAATTGATTATTGAAATTTGAATGAAATAAAACAGATTGATATTATATATATAAAGATTAAGATACAAATATAATAGTTTTAAGGCAATTGTGGATTATCTTGATTTTAAACTTTTATCTGCCTTGTATAATTTTATTGAATTACAATATAGCGGCTCGCAAAATACATTGAAAGTTTCTCAGAAATATTAACTTGCTCAAGACATGAAACCCAGCGGAGGCGGTGACGACTACGTAAGTGCATAATTATGTATCGTTCCGGCGAGATTTTTTGATAATAATACAGATTCGAATTTTACACAACTATTTGCAGTGTTCTTCACAGTTGTCATTGACATTTTGATTTGTAAGAATCTTGCAATGCTCACTGTTGTACTGTATATTGATTTCATTGTGACTTAATTTATTTCCTAGACTATTATTGGTAACTAATAAATAAAATCGGGAGATAAAAACAAGCAGTGATAGCTCATTTAAGGTGGTAAAATTGACAAATGCAAATATAGTGGTATTGAGTTCGATCCCAGTCTTAGGTCCGCGAACGGCGCACATCTTTTCGAAACTGTGTCACTTGTTTACAAATTTAATATCATTGCTTGATTATGGAAAATATTGTAAGTAAACCTACATGGTTGGAAATTTTATTCAACTCAGCTTTGTTGTCAAATTTATTTAGCACAGTTATGGTCCTCGTGGCGTAATCGGTAGTGTAACCGACTTCCGTGCACGAGGTTGTGGGTTTGATTCCCACTCAGGACAAATATTTCTGTGATGAACAGATATTTGTACTGCGTCTGGGTGTTTTCTATATATTATATGTATGTATTTACAAAAAAAAAGTAATAAATGTATTATATCCGTAATCTGGTACCCATAGCACAAGCATATTAAGCTTAGTTTGGGACCAGAGAATGTTGTGTGAAAATGTCAATGAATATTTATTATTATTATCATAATCGGTAAACAATATATTATTTAATAATTTCGAACACCCATGCCAACTTGTTTGTCTGCCAAGACCAATTTTCCCTTAGGGCTTTTGAGCTCTGTGGAACCAGCCTTTATTTGCAATTATGCCCTTACTGTAAATCTTGATGTAAACAATTGGTTAAACATGAAAAAATATCACTTGATTCTTTTAGAAACAAAATCCTGTTATTGAAATTTTATTTTGGTAACAAAATTACTTTTTGTTTTAAATAACTTTCTATAAAGAATAAGTAAGTTTGAATGAGACTTTCTTATGAAAACCTAAAGGTTCTATTAGAAAGTGTCACTATGTCTGCACAACTTTTAAGTAAGAAAAATCTTGTTGCATACTATTTTTCTAACATTTGTGATATTTAGATATTTTTAGCATTTGACATGCTTTGCCCTATAAATTAACACAGTGTGAAAATGTGAAATCGAGATCCTGCTTGTGACTGTAATTTTCGATTTCACACTTTGTGTTAATTTGTGATATTGTGAGACCTAAAGTTTATGTAGTAACAGAAATGAAGTTACTGTAGTTTTATGAGTTCTGTTTTTCATTAGTTCACAGGATAGTCATACTATACACATAAAACTATATGTTTTATAACTTTCTTTTAGGAGGAGCCAGAGCATCTTAGGAAGTTGTTTATAGGTGGCTTAGACTACAGGACTAATGACACCTCATTGAAAGAATTTTATGAGCAATGGGGAGAAATAGTGGATGTAGTTGTAATGAAAGACCCTCAAACCAAAAGATCAAGAGGGTTTGGCTTCATTACATATTCCCATGCTCACATGGTAGATGATGCCCAAAACAATAGGCCACATAAAATAGATGGAAGGTAAGTGTATAAAAAATGTGAAATAAATTATACTTAAAAACATGTTATAGCCAGTTAAACTAAAAAGTAGAAAATATTAATGATATTTAAAAGTGTTGGATGCTTGACATGTTATAAATAAGTCATTGGTTATATAATATTTATTGTGATTATTAAGATATATTAAAAAACGACTTAAGCATGTTTTTAGGTTATTAAACTACAATTTATTTTCTTCTTCTTTTTAGTCTCAAAACCGCAAGAAAAGTACTAAAAATACCCTATTTCTGTTTTTATCTTTGTGTGAATATAATAGATATTAGTTTGTAATGACAACATCAAACTTCTTGAATGATTGTATTGTTATTAAATTTGTCCTTGATAAGTGTGCAATTTCAGTTTAAGTTTCAGTTTTCAAGTGGGTGAAAAGCACATTAAAGGATTCCTTTACTTATATAGATAGATACAATGTGAAACTAATTATAAAAGTGAGTTAACAAAAGTAGCACGGTATATTTCCAGCAGTGGACTATAGGCTGGAATGGATGGATTAATAAAGTGTATTGATTAAAAGTGCATTGTTATTATTCTTTTTTAAACTCATTGACCTTATTGTTTTTAGAATTGTGGAGCCTAAAAGAGCAGTACCTAGGGAAGAAATAAAAAGACCAGATGCTGCAGCTACTGTCAAGAAGCTATTTGTTGGGGGGCTTAAACATGAGATAGAGGAAGAAGATTTGAAAGATTATTTTAGTTCGTATGGCAACATTGTTTCAGTGAGTTTGGTGACTGAAAAAGACACAGGAAAAAAGAGAGGATTTGGTTTTGTGGAGTTTGAAGACTATGACCCAGTTGATAGAATCTGTTGTAAGTATATAAATTGCTATGTTATGGGTAGAATTTGTGTACTTAGGCACTTTTGGCAAAATAATATAAACATGGCCCTGGTGACAGGACTGCAACATTTTTATTAGAAGCTCTGATATGTATCACCTTTGCATTATTTTTTTTGTGGCTAATGGTGGTAGAGGAACCAGCTGTCCATCTGATGGTAAGTGGTAACTGTAACTCATAGACTTCAGCAACACCAAGGCTACAGCAAGCCATCATCTAACATAGATAAAGAGCTCATCTCAAGTTTTCTTATAAAGAAAGATATGCTATAGGACTGGAAATAGCAGAAAGCAGTCTAATTACAATTTTCATGGCATGGCTGTGCCCGTCCACATATACCCCTGGGACCAACTAATCAGACTTTATACTTTAATTCTGTTTTGAAAAATCTATATAAATAAGAGAATAACCAACTGACTGACTGACATCAAGGCACAGCTCAATCTCTTGAGGGTAGGACAAGGTACATCCCAATCTCCTGAGGCTAGGTCTCGAGGGCCACCCTAATCTGCTGAGGCTGGGAAAATTTACATATATTATAGGGTTCTTTGATACTGTAGGTGAGCACTGAGAAAGGATTTTTACGCAGATACTATTCAAGGTGGATTTAGCACTATGCCGCGAGTGAAACCGCGAGTAATGCACTATTTATTATGTATAACATATATATTACGAGTACTAAAATCGAAACAAACATTTTTACTTGTCTGCTTCACATGGAATGGCCCGTTATACTAAATTAACAGTCAAACTTCTTACTGTTTCTAGTAGAACCAAACCACAAAGTAAAGGGTCACCGGGTTGACGTCAAAAAAGCAATGTCTAAGTCTGAGATTAGTGGCGGTGGTGGCAGTAGCGGCGGTGGACGCCGCGGCGGAGGCCGCGGCGGTACTGGTGCTAGCGGTGCGTGGGGAAATAGGCAATCCCAGGACTGGGGCAACACAGGTTAGTGCAATATTTTTAAGGCTTTTTGGCGGGGACATATTCCAATAAATTTAGAATTCTGAAAAATCTCGAGAAATTGTTGTATTATTTACCCAATGGTTAGTGTTTGCAAAACAAGTCTTGCTATTCTATAAAGTGATGACCTTAACACAATTGGATTCTACCATCACCTTTTCACTATCATAATACCTGACAGTGATGAGCCCCATTGATCCACAGTAAACAACATTTCATTAATGCCTTCAAAAACTATATTAAAACCTACCAACATCTTTAACTAGCAAAAATAATACACAAAACAACCATGCCAACTCTTCTTTTTCTTCAGGGATAAACAATAGTCTGTCCTTCTCGAAATTCGGCATACATAAAGTCCAAGAGTACAGGACTTTATGTATGCCGAATTTCGTGATAATCGGATAAGTATTAACGTCGTCAAACAAATAAACACTTCACTCTCTTTCGAGTTTATAATATTAGTAATAATGATATAAAATAAAGTCAACCCGCTATCTATCTGTTTCTCCAGTTACTTCTTCTAAACCATGCAACAGATTTTGAAACTATATTCACTCTCTTATAGATATTTTTTAAATATGGTTCGTATGTGTAATAGGAAGTATACATACATCTAAATTATTTTTAAGAAGAAGAAATGCAATGTTTTTAGTTTTCCCGTGCTATGAAGCATATCCAGTGTATTTTGTGTTGCGAGCATAAGATAGCCATTTATTCCTTAATTTTATATCTGTTAAATGAAATGCAGCAGTTGCTTGACAATACTGTTGGTATAGTTGAGTCCAAGAGCGACGGTTATCACTTACCATCAGGTGGGCCATGGCTCATCTTTCATCATAAGCAATAAAAAACCTGTGAAACCACTAGGTGAATCAAATATTATATTAAACACAAAGTGAAAAATGTGAAATCGAAAATAATGTATAGTGCCAAGCATGTCAAATGCCAAAAATTTTATATATAAAAATATCAAATATTATACTTAAAAAATATGAACATTGATTGTTTTTCTTATAATCAGATGGTGGTGGCTACAACTCAGGGTATGGACAAGGAGGGTGGGGCAATCAGAATGCCTGGGATACGAACACTGCAGGCGGCAATTGGGGTGACCAAGGATATGGGGACCAAGGGGGATGGAATCAGTCTTCAAATAACTTCGGAAGTGGATATCAACAGGGTTACGGCGGCGGTCCTATGAGGCCCAACTACACTACACCTACTCGTAATCAACCTTACAATAATTCTGGTTAGTTAATTGGTCATTTAGTAACAGTTCTGCTCATTATGTATAAATAATGTTGTAAGCAAGATATGAACTTGCATTTTATATTCATTCCGGGGGCTCTCACTTCATAAATGGCCTGGGTATTATTAACCCAAGAAATTCAGTAGAAGGCAAATGTACAATAAACCAATTGACACAAAATGCATTGTCAATGACTATTTTAGATGTGACTATCTTAGATGGCACAGCTTCTGAAGTCTTATGTGAGAGACCTCTGGCACTAAGCATTACAGCTGGCTATTTAGAGATAAATTTACTATGTGTAGGTTTCGCCGGAACTGGCGGTGCCAACACCGGCGGTGGTGGTTACAGCACAGTGGGAAACATGCCGCAAGCTGGCAACCAGCGAAGGTTCTAGACATTCCGTCCTCTTGTGAGTATCATACCTATTTCTTTGTATGTAATTTCTATTCATACATAGTGAAGTGATGATTTTTATTGCCTCATCAAAAATTAATGATAACATTTCCAGTACACAGGAGACGGTGGTACCGACCCTTTCGGGCCCTATAACAAGTGAGTACTCTCATTTGGTACCTAGCCTTACCACCAGTAATGCAATGGGTGATAATTGCTTACTTCCCTTAGTCGCCTTTGCGACACACGTGGAAAAGAATGGGGTGGTGACACTTGTATTCTTAGTCCGTCACCACACGGAACATGATATATGATACACCAATATGAAGATCGCCTACTAATCTGCATTTCAATGAAACACATGCTTGCAATGAGATTTCTGCAGAGAAAGCGGGTTCGATTCCCGCACGATACCGATATTTTTAAACTACATTTCATTAGTCCTAGTTTTATCATACTTTTTCCTTCCCATTTTATGAGGGTTTCTAGACAGGTGCTATTTATGAATGCAGATAAGTAGTACCATCTGGAACGAACCGGATTTTATTCAGAACCAGTAATAGATACACTTAAATTTATTATGAGTGTGTGGACCATTATTTACGGTATAAAACAAATCAGTTATAGTAACTACTAGTACTATTAGCGTATACTATAAACATCTATGCATATTTCAATTAGTTGTAACAGTAATTCTTCTGAAATCCTATTCAAAAGATGTGTTTAACCGACAATAAAATACCGTACGTACAACGATATACATAAAATGATATAATATGTATTATATTTACATCATGTAATACTACGTACGAGTTTCTTGATGTGTTTATAATATATTTGTTTGTGGTTACTTATGAAGATTTTTCTAATACGTAGGTCTCAAGTTGCGCATAGTTGAAGCTAGGCAGGCAGACAATAGAGTAGACGAGGTAGGCCAAGAGTCAGCTAGCTAGTGAGGGACAAGCGGACTTAGTGAAGCGACTTTATTGTATAAGATGTTAAAAATATGACTCTGTAACTTAGAAGCGGTCTATAGAGTAATGCAAGATATGGAGACAAACTGAAATTTACAGGTTGGATAAACTAGCAATACTAGCACTATCAATCATATAGGTAATATACAAGTACATTTGGAAGCTTCTGCAAACACATGTACTTCTATTAAAAAATACATTAAGTGCTTTTTAATGTGCAATACAAAACTCTTATGGTCAGTTTTTAACACCTTATCGGGTCATTTTACTATTTTTTTCCTTCTATATTAAGGTTTGTTCACAATAAAATATTGTGTAGGCACAATACTATTTTTATTAATTTTTGGTTTCTTAGCACACGTCACAGTTTTTACATTTCCGAGTGATTACATTGATTCCTTTATGCACGGTATTTGTGTTACTGAGCTGGAGCACTGTAAAAGCTGTGGAATAAGAGGGATTTAGTTATTAAATGAAAATATATATTTCATTGTTATTTTAATGTTATTTAAAGTTTATCGGTCCATTCTCTTTATATAGGACATATATTATATAACATTCCAAAATTAATGAAATGAATTTATAAATAATAGAAGGAACATGTCACAATGATTTGCGTTTATTGTGTGTATATTAAATATACTGTGACATGATGCCAGATATTGGTAATGGGTAAACTGTATCACTAAAGGGTACACTTAAAAACATGATGTTGTAAAAATATAAAAACTTACATAAAACAGGAAATTACTATATAGGTGTTCTTTATAATATTACTGTATTAACATATTATGTAAGCATTATAATGTGTTTTGAATAAGATTATTAAGTTATAATTAAATAGAGTTATATTTGTTTTTTGTGTGGCTGTAAATTAAATAAATGCTATTTTCCATGGACTGTTCTACACATGCCGAGCCTTCTTTCGTGGAGTAGGCCATGGTAAGTCGACAACGACATTATTCAAATGAAAATAAAACTATTCAAAATTAAATATATCTTTTAATTCAATATCCTGTTTACCTTAGAATAATATGTATAATAGGAATCTATTCCATATTAATCTTAATTTGATTATAATTTACATACAAAATACAAAAAAAAAACAACTATACTTAATAAAAACTAATACAAAATTATAAAATACATTAGATTCTTATAATTTAAAGTTTAAGTTTGTGTTATAGTTTGTATTAAACATAAGACTAGATATTTTCTATCCAACTCATATAATATCACGATACAATTGTAGTAAAACAGTATCTAACACAGTAAATATTAACAGTTATTTACGAATTAACAATTTGGTTACTACATACCTACTTTTTTTAGAGTATTGTCTATAGATTTATATATAAAATTATAATTATAGAAAAAATATCCTTACACACTACACGTGCCATTTAATTTAAAAATAAACAGGTACTTTAAGATGTTCCAAGCTGAAGATATGGCCGCATCTTTTCTGCGCTCTACTTGTTAGTTAAACATATTTTTATTATAATAATAAACGATTTTTAATTGTGTCAGTCGATAGAACAATTTTTAATGCAGTTCACAAGAAATAGAACTTGGTTGGAGCATACCTAATGTAAGCTTATCTATACTATTATAAATCTGTAACAGAGCTGTGTGTACATTTAAGTTATTTGATAAAAAATTACTGCATTAGGCTATATGTATAGGCGTGCCTAAACACAACGATTTTTTTAGATTTTTTGTCTGTTTGTTCGCGCATCACGCAAAAACTACTGAACGGATTTTGATGCAACTTTTTTGTTTGATTGCTATTGATTTGACTTAACAACTGGTATATATTTTATCCCGCTACTATATCGGGAACCTGATATATAAGCTAAAAACTAGCTTTTGGCTGCGGCGGAGTCACGAGCAAAGAAAAAAAAGCAAAAATAAATACATATAAATCTGATGTTAGCATTTATGGTTACAAAATTAGGTACCTATTATATTCCTATATGTTTTTTTTTTATTTATTATGGCAGACGAGCAATCCATCTGATGGTAACCCCCTCTCATGACCTCAGCAATACTAAAAACTATTACCAAGCCGCTGCTTATCGTTTCGCTGATTGGATTACTTGTTAAGGATTGGGGTGGTGACAATTGTATAAATTGTATTAGTCGTCGGTTACCACATGGATAATAAAATATTATCTATTACCTATATATAATTCCAGTGTCACGATGTTTGTCCGGGATGAAATCCGAAACTACTGAACCAAAATTAACTTTTTTTTTAAATGTTTGTTTTGTTCTAACTTAAGAGGTAGGATAGTTTATATCTCAATTTATAATTGCAATATTTATTAATGAAAAAATATATGGCGGTACGATGTTCGTCGGGTCAGCTAGTGGATCTATAAAAAGAGAAAACGTATAACATACGCGACTATTATTGATTGATTGATGGATGCATTTTGATTGAAAAATAGATGAACGTAGAAATCATGCGGTAGATCTGATCACAATGTGTGCATACGTTTTCACTAAAACCGATAATTATTGCACGCCTCATAAGCGAAGCGTTGAGGTGGGCTCTACTCCCGCTTTACACGGAACAACTGATTTTTCAAACTTAAAATGTCTCTATTTATCATATATTGCACTTGTAAAATAATATCTTCACACACATATAAAGAACAAACACTATTTTTAACACTCATAATATTTTGATGCCATTTTTGTAATTTAAACTAGTTAAAAAACTGTTTGAAAAATAACTGGCTTGGACGTCCCTGAGTTATAGGTAATGTATGTTTACACGATAACGACCAAAATACTTTACTAATCGAGTCTTTTCTTTTTTTTCGTTTACGAATTATGATTAGGAATAGAGCCCTATTACTTTTCACGGTCTGATTCGATGTGGTTTAATTGTTATTAAATAAACAAAAAAAAATACTGAATATTTACGCTCGATGCGACACTAAAACCAGCGCCTTTCATGAGAACTACCTTTTTACGTACGCATAGCCACCGGTGGTTTTACTATCGTCAACAGAACGCCGTTCGCCCGGCCGGTACATTGTTTTTTGTTAAAAGAAAGTTCTTACCTTTGCTTGACGAACAGATGATATTTGTCAAGTATAATAACTATTTTATCCATAACAACAATTAAAAACACTAAACACACGTAAATAATAACACACCCAACGGAATATTTTTAGCGGCGCGGGGGCCCTTTTTTTGCGTGGCCTCGGCGCGCGCGCGGCCCGGATTTGAGAGGTAGACCAATATAGAAGTATGTACTTCTTAAAATTAGCGCTAGATGGCGTATAAGACATGAAACCCACATTAGTACTTTTTGAAATTACCGCTATCTATGTGATTTATTGAAAACTACTTTTAGTTACTTATCAAATAATCAATTTTTTTGTGAAAAATGAAGATTATGAGGCGTGCAGTTTTGGATTTTCCAAAGTATTTGAGAATTACGAAGAAGGAAGTATACTCGCATCGAATCGAACTAGGTACAATGTTACTCCATTATTAAAGTAAGTGGGTACCTACCCGTAAAAAGTGGTGACTGGCAGTAATAATATTGAACAAGTATTCACAAAATCTTAGTGGTAAGTAAATAACAATTACATTCATGGGGAACGGAGGACGTTGTGTGAAATGTCCGTGAATATTTATATTTAATGTATCCGAGCTAAATTGCTATAATTTTAGTTACTTACGAGAATTACAAATTTCTATACCTATCTACCTAGTACAGCTACACAGTTGCGTACCTACATTTTCGCAATTTCAGGCAGTTTATTCAATTTTGTCGACTCACCGATATTTCTATAGGTAAATACATAGCATGAAGTCGCTATCGGAGTATGTTTGTTTTCTAAACAACGGGCATAATACAATAGATTTTGAAACGGTTTTTATTGCCGTTTAGTTATTTTTCTAAGGAATCAAGTGGTAGACCCTTGATTGTCCCAGCATGAATAAGCCGGCTCGATTAGGAAAGTACCACCATCTCATAGAATATCAGCTCAAAACAACGATAGGTACCTACGGTGAGTGAGAGTGCTGCAGGCCTAAACTTCCTCCTTATGCTCCATCCACACCTACACTCCAATTTCTATCCATTTCCACGGAGTTGGCAACGCGCGAGTGGTGCCTCTGGTGTTGCTAGCGTCTATACCTACTATAGGCTACGGTAACCGTTTACCTACCAGGTGAACGATATTTTGGCTCCCGCGTAGTATAAAAAAGCTAGGTATATGTAGGTATAATCTCCATCGGTATAATATCTTGATTTTTTATTTAGATAAATAAAAAATCAAAGTCATTTTGCGGCATACGCTGGCTACACGCATAGGTACACATCTATTATATATAATTCCAGTGTCATGATGTTTGTCCGGGATGAACTCCAAAACTACTGAACCGATTTAAACTTTTCTTTTTTTTTATATGTGTTTTGTTCCAACTTAAGAGATAGGATACTTTATATATCAATTTATAATTGCAATATTTATTCATGCAAAAATATACTTATGGCGGTACGAAGTGCGCCGGGTCAGCTAGTCTATTATACCTATATAATTTCAGTGTCACGATGTTTGTCCGGGATGAACTCCAAAACTACTGAACCGATGTTAACTTTTTCTTTTTTAAATGTGTTTTGTTCCAACTTCCAACTTAAGACATAGGATACTTTATATCTCAATTTTTAATTGCAATATTTATTAATGAAAAAATATATGGCGGTACGAAGTTCGCCGGGTCAGCTAGTATACTATAAAATACTGTATATACGAGGAGGGATCAAAAAGTAGTGAGAACGATATACTCCTTGGTAAGAAAAAAAAATAAATACTGGCAGGCATAGCTCAGATACATATTTGAAATATTAATAAAGAAAAAAATCTTCGATTCTCTTTTGTTTTTTCTGAATGTAGTCATTTGTTTGCTTCGTGTCGGAACGTGTTCTAGAAAATGGAGAAAAACGAAGTGCGAGCCGTTATTAAATACCTCTGTTTAAAAAAAGTTAACGCAAGATATTCATTGCGATTTGGAGGAAACATTGAGAGTCTGCTCCGCCGTGTTCCACTGTTGCAAGGTGGGCTTCTCAATTTCGAGTAGCCAGACCGAGCACGGAAGACGAACATCGTTGCGGCCCTCCATCGACGTCAGTCACCCAAGAAAATGTTGCGAAAGTCGAGAAAAGTGTATTGAGCGATTGAAGAGTTACCATCCGATACTTAATTCAAGAAACGGGCATTTCATATGGAAGTATTCAATCCATATTGAAACAATCTCTGAATATGAGAAAAGTCTCCGCAAGATGGGTGCCGAGAATGTTAACCGACAGTCAGAAACAAAATCGACTTGACGTTTCGAAGATATTGTTGGACAAGTTTCAAGAAGATTCTGAAAACTTTTTGTCTCGTTTCGTACCAATGGACGAAACATGGGTCCATCACTTTGATCCCGAGACAAAAACAGCAATCTTCGCAATGGAAATGGCCACCATCACCGACCCCGAAGAAGTTTCGTGCCGTGGCATCGGCTGGCAAGGTTATGGCCTCAATTTTGGGACTCAGAAGGGATATTGTTGACTGATTACCTGGAGCGTGGAACCACTATTACAAGCCAATATTATGCAGCTTTAGTTCCCAAGTTGAGGAATGCCATCAAAGAGAAAAGGAGAGGGAAACTTCGAAGGGGCGTGCTGTTTCATCACGACAACGCACCTGCGCACAGGTCGGCTGTTGCGATGGCTGCCATTCAGCAAGCTGGCTTCGAATTGGTTGACCACCATTATTCACCAGATCTGGCGCCTAGCGATTTTTATCTGTCCCCCAAATTGAAAGAATACTTAAGGGGAAACAGGTACGAAGACGATAACGAGGTGATGGATGCCGTGTAGAGCTTTATGCAGAAACAAGACAAAATTTTTTTTTTGAAAGGGATTGAAGCCTTGGAAAAGCGCTGGACTCGGTGTGTAGAGAGACTCGGAGACTATGTAGAAAAATAAATTATTAAGTTATCAATAGTCATTATATTCTATCTCATTCTCATTACTTTTTGATCCCTCCTCGTATAGGTAGATGTAGTTCTTTCAAAATCCTAAAGCTGTTTGCTTTAGTCAATTGCATCCGTACAAAACGAGTCACTAGTAAGGTACCTACCTACTTGTAATAGTATGTATCGGTGAGTCTGTAACAAAATCATCTGATAACAAGGATTCTGGTCTCTGGTTTGCGAGTTCTACAGATCTGGCAGAATCATTTTATAAATGCTAACAATTACGGGTTGTATCCTTGGTTGTTGAGTTTACTTGTCATTTATTGCCGGCGGTAGCGATGCTGGTACACAGGGGCAATGTGGTGGCGTGCAGTACGGCGGTGCCAGCATTGTGGGGAACAGACCTGATGCGGCTGCGAGATTTCTGTACAATTAATAGATTCAATGTAGTTCATATTACACATAACACTTTCAAGATTGGGTCAAGATTAACAGGTAGGTAAGTACATTTTTTTTTAAATACTAACTACCGACCCTGCACTGGGCGTCCATTACTCGCCCGCTTCGCGTATCGCCCACGATACAACCGACAGAGGGCTGCCGCACGCGGCGCAAGCCCACCTAAGCGTTCGCGCTTGTAGTTCCTATTAAAAAAAAATGTTTACGCGATTTTGGGTATTTCGACGTTAAAATTTAATAACTGAGAATTCAGAGCTGAAACTGAAACATATATGATGAACAAAAAAAAAACAATTTATAAAAAAATAAGAGTTGTGAAAATGACATTTAAAATGATATAAAAATGAATCAAATAGAAGCTACTAGAAAACTAAATCTTTAAGTTTTATAAACGACAGCTTTACTTCTGTCGGTGGAGTCAGAAGTCTCCGAAACCGGCGAGCGTGTATGAAGAGAATTATTAATGTTGAGGAAGCGAGAGATGTATGCAAGAATAGAGCCTTTTGGCACTCTATTCTCTCTGCCTACCCCGTAAGGGAGATACTTACTATACTATACTTATCATCACGCCATTTCCCTTGCGGGGTAGGCAGAGAACAGAGTGCCAAGAGGCTCTATTCTTGCATACATCTCTCTCTTCCTCAACATTCATAACTCTCTTCATACACGCTCGCCGGTTTCGGAGACTCCTGACTCCACCTTCCTTCAATACATGACCAATTTGGTCTAGGTAGGTAAGTCTCGGTCTCCCCCTGTACCTACATCCTTCCACTTTCGCATTGTATATCTTCTTAGCCAGTCGCTCGTCCGGCATTCTTTCCACATGTCCGAACCATCGGAGCACTCCCTTTCGCATCTTTACACCAATACTCTCTTTCATACCTACTCGCTCTCTTACGTCATTGTTACGAATGCGGTCAGTCAGCCTCACTCCACAGATTCTCCGCAGAGATCGCATTTCAACCGCATTGATTTTGCTCTCATGCTCCTTTTTACATACCCAACTCTCGCTTCCATATAATAACGTTGGGACAAGCACTGCGTTGTGTATTGCGACACGTGCCTTCTGGCTGAGGTGATGGCTGCCAAGAAGTTGTCCCAATGCTCCGTTCACTCTATTTCCCGCATTCACTCTTCTTTCTACATCAGTGGTGTACCTTCCATCCCGACTGAATACACATCCAAGATATACAAATTCATCCATTTGTTCTAGCACACCATTTCCTATTGCTACTCTAACATCTGTTCTCGCTTCTTCTCTTTCAAAAACCATTACTTTGGTTTTGCTCACATTCACACATAGGCCCCATTTCTTACAATCTTCTGCCATTACGTCGACTAGGGTTTGCAGGTCAGTCGCAGATTGCGCTAATAGGACCGCATCGTCTGCATATAGCAGCGAGTTAACCACTGAGTCGCCCATCTGAACTCCCACATTCATTTCATTCAACCTTTGTAGACATTTATCCACATATATGATAAACAGTCTGGCTGATAGAACGCAGCCCTGTTTAACGCCGATGTTGACGTCAAACCAGGGTGACATTCCATCATCCAGCCGCACACAAGCTCTGCAGTCCATGTAGCTGGACTGCACCGCTTGTAGCAGTCTACCGCTAATACCATACTCCGGCAAAATGTCCCAAAGTTCCCTTCGTACAACAGTGTCAAATGCTTTCTCCAAATCCACAAAACTGCAGAAAACCCTCTGGCCTACAGCCAGATGCTTCTCCACAATGTTGCGCAGAGAAAACACTTGATCCATGCATCCTCGTCCACACCTGAAACCTCCTTGTGCCTCACACAAAAATTCATCAGACACCATCCTCATTCTCCTTTCAACAATCTTACCATACACTTTGGCTGCCAAACTGGTCAAGCTTATGGCTATGTAGTTCGCACAGTCATAACGTAAACCCTTGTTTTTAAACAAGGGCACGATGACTGCGCTTCTCCAGTCCTTGGGAACCATTCCTGAGCTCCAACATAAATTGAGAAACATCAGGAAGGATTCCCAGATACATGAGCCTCCAAGCTTGATCATCTCAGCAGACACCATATCAATACCCGCTGCCTTACCATTTTTAAACCTTCTAATCGCCCATTCAACTTCGTCCATACTAATGTCATTAGAGGATGCCGGTACCGAATGCTGATCTGTTAGATCACATGTGGCACCAGCATCATCCTGAACATCCGCATACATATCTCCAAAATATTCACTCCATCGGCTTAACACATCTTGTGTTTGCGTAAGAATGTCTCCACCTTTAGACCTTATTTTATTCATTCTGAAAGCTGACCAACCACTCCGAGATTTCTTCACCTCCCTCCAGAAAAGTTTGGTGTTGCTCTCGAAGTTTTGGGTCAGCCTTTCTTCTGCAATTATATTTGCTCTATCACGCTTCTCTTTCACTAAGGCTTTGGTGTCATTATTACGTTGCCGGTATATTTCTTTCTTCTGTTCTTTCATACTTGCATTCAGGTTCAAAGAAGATACATGGTCCAGCCACGCTTTCTTCTTTTGGTCTACGGAAGCTGCTACTTCCGTATCCCACCATGCATCACCTTTCACTTTCCTATGCTTCTTTGAGCATCCACATACTTTTTTCGCTGTATCTACCATACTATCTTTCAAAACTCTCCAGCATTCTTCTATGTCAGATCCCAGCTGACGTGCCATTGTCAGCCGTTCACGGACACCTTCTGCATACTTTGCTCTTACACTCTCTTCTTGCAACTTTTCAATCTTTATTCTTTCAAGCCCTCCGAAGTGGACACGCTCTCGCCAGTGTCTCCACTTTCTGAACAGACCACTAAATCTCGCAATAACGAGATAGTGGTCCGTGTCGACAGTGGGACCCCTGTAGGCTCTTTTAGCCAGAATTTTACTTCGGAGGCGACTGTCTACCAGGATCAAATCTATCATACTTCTCTGTTCATTCCTTCTCCATGTATACATATGAATGTCCTTATGTTGAAAAAATGTGTTTGACACAATAAGGTTTCTCTCCATACATACATCCGCAATGAGCCTACCTGCATCATTCACTCTCTTATCACCAAATGAACCAAGCACGTCCTCGAAGTCTGGACGCTTGGTCCCAACCCATCCATTCAAGTCTCCGCATACGATCACGCGTTCACTAGCTTCTGCCAAATCCAGAACTTCCCTAACATTATCCCAGAACTTCTCTAGATCCGATGCCACCGAAGAGCCTACGGGAGCATAAGCTGCGACCATGAAGACACTGGTGACACCTAGTTTTATTCGGACCCATAGAAGTCTGGGATCAAACATTCCGTAGTCTTTCACACCTGAGGCCAAGCGAGCGGACAGCAACACCCCCACTCCCATGCTGGCCCGATCGCTCTGTGGTACACCAGACCACAGAGCTAACCCGCCACCAAGAAGATCACAGGCGTCGCTATCCTTTCGCTTGGTCTCAAGATTTCAACGCGTGATTCAGGCGACCCATCACAATGAAGCGAAACGAAAGATCGTCTAACGTCGTTTTTCATTCTAAGGGGCCAGTGTGGGAATCGAACCTACAACACGAGTGGGAGGCCGGTAACTAAACCAATCCGCCATCTGTGCAGTCAATCGTTTTCTAAAATAATAATTGAATGTGCAGTCTTTTAAGTCTATTTTATCCCCACTCTTATTCTGAAAGTGGTAATAAAACATTTCGGAACACAGATTAGCCATAGTAGAAAGAGTGGGGAAGTAGGCTATCTCCTGCCCATTCCGCGATATAATTACCTACTATACTTGCCTGTCTCAGGGTTGTCACTTTTAGCTAAATTTTAATTCAGTGCCTAGAAATTGGCAAGGGCCGGGAAGTTGTATTTTTTACTTGTAATCGTTTAGGTAAAACCGACCTCCACTAACCCTGAACCCAGACGACACAACACAGATTATTTTAACTTACGATTGTTACTTAGTCACTATACCTACAATACTTAGAAATCGACATGACATGACATTTAGACAGCCAAACACACAGCAATAAGTTCTCCTGCGATTACCACATATTTTTCATTTATTTAGCGGTGCCGAAAAGCCGGGACGCGCGAACCTTGTGCAGCGTTAGCCCCAAAGAGTAATAAAGTAATACTACAGAAAGTTAGCCCCGACTGGCGTACTGAGAAACGGGTCGAGATTTTGTTAGAGTGTGCGTACGATACTATGGCGCACACATACAAGCCGCGCGCAGTGCGTTTATATGAAGATAACCTACTTCCCACTCTTTCTACTATGGATTAGCTGTATCTATATTATTGCTGAGTCCATATGCGGCTTTTGTAACTTACCGTCAGATGGACCGTCTAGTATCTATTCTGTGACCGTGCTGTCTGCCACTCATCAGGGTAATTTCTCTTCTATTAGGAAGGAAGTTGGTGCCCAAGAGTATGAGTAATATGGGTTGTGGACAATAAGAAATAATACCTACTTAAGTGTGTGGATAATTAAAATAATAAACCGTCGCGTTGGTAGGATGCAGATGCATGTTCCACTCAATGACTACCTACGTTGAAATCGTTACAATCCTAATATTCTATTATTATTTAGACAAAGCATAAGTATGTACCTATTTTCTTTTTTTGTTAAGACGGAAAAATACCTAACCGCACGTCCCTTCGTTCGGGGTAACAAACAGGGGTAGTATAGGGTCCTCACCAACTAAATAAACCCGCCGTCTTTTGCCGTGTGGGGCCGGCTTTAGAATTGTCCCACCCCTCTCTACCCACGGGAGTCGTAAGAGCCGACTAAGGGAATACCGGGGGAGTGGGCAGCAGCACTCCCTCGAGTATTAACAACATGCACTGCGATCGCCAACCCGCCTGCCAAGCGTGGCGATTACGGCATTATCCCCCATGATAAGCACACAACAAAAATTGGCCCCCAGTCACGGCAGCTCCGCTATTCCGTGGCCTAACGGTAGCGGGCCCGGTAACGGCAGAGCAGGGGGTGCGAAGAATCTCCGGTCGCGGAAAGGCTACCACAAACAACGACCTCTGGCCCTGGTAACGCACAACGTTCGGACACTTCGGACCGACGAGAGAATCACCGAGCTGGAAGAGGAATTGAGCAAGATCCGCTGGGACATTATGGGGTTGTCAGAAGTCCGAAGAGAGGGTGAGGGCACGACAATCCTCCAGTCCGGGAACTTGCTCTTCCACCGGGAGGGCGACCACCAGTCCCAAGGAGGTGTCGGGTTTATCGTTCGCAGGTCTCTTGTAGGCAACGTGGAGAGGATTGAGAGTATGTCGAGTAGGGTAGCGTACCTTATACTCAGAATAACCAAAAGGTATTCGTTGAAGGTCATACAGGTTTACGCACCGACCTCGACACACTCCGACGACGAGGTGGAAGCCCTGAGGATATCTCGAAGGCCATCCACTCGTCTAAAACCTACTTCACGGTGGTTATGGGAGACTTTAACGCGAAACTAGGCAAAAGGACAGACGATGAGCTGAAAGTGGGGCACTATGGTTTCGGGCAGAGGAATCACAGGGGCCAGATGCTGGCTGATTTTCTGGAGAAGGAAGGCCTCTATATGATGAATTCCTTCTTCAGGAAACAGCCCCAGCGGAAATGGACCTGGATCAGCCCTGATGGTTCAGTAAAAAACGAGATAGACTTCATCTTGTCGGACAAACCACACATATTCAATTATGTCTCAGTGATCAGCAGGATTAAAACTGGGAGTGATCACCGACTAGTCAGGGGCATCTTGAATATTAGCACGAAAGTCGAGAGGTCACGCTTGATGAAGTCTACGCTCCGACCAACACCTGCCCAATACCAGAACCCCGAGAGCTTTCAGCTCGAACTACAAAATCGCTTCCAATGTCTAGATGAGTGCGAGTCAGCGAGCGATTTGAACAGCAGGTTCGTGCAAACTGTCCAAGCGGTCGGGTCGACCTACTTCAAGGCCCGTCGCGTTAGTAGGACTCGTGAACTCTCGGACCATACTCTCAAGCTCATGGAAAGGAGAAAAGAAATGACAGTCCAGTCTTCAGCCGATTGGTCCTGCCTGAGGCGGTTAAACAGACAGATCTCCAAGGCCGTGCGACATGATATCCGCCAATTTAATGCTATCCGCATTAAAGAGGCGATAGAGCGGAACCAAGGCTCGAAAGTGTTCGCAAGAGATCTGTCTATCGGCCAAAGCCAGTTGACTAAGCTGAGGACCAACGACGGCACTGTCATTTCATCCCGAGATGAGATCTTGAGAGAGGTCCACCAGTTCTATGGACAGTTGTACAGATCCCAGAGTCCTGTTGTCGGCTTGGTCCAAGATCCCAGATCCAAGCTAACTCGGCACTTTACCGAAGATATCCCGGACGTCAGCCTGTACGAGATCAGAATGGCTCTCAAACAACTAAAGAACGGAAAGGCACCGGGAGACGACGGAATCACCACGGAGCTTCTGAGAGCTGGCGGAAAGCCGGTCTTAAAAGCTCTTTAGAGGCTGTTCAATTCCGTCGTTCTCGGGGGCGACGTTCCAGAGTCGTGGACCAGAAGCGTGGTGGTGCTGTTCTTCAAGAAAGGTGACAGAACCCTCTTGAAGAACTATAGACCCATCTCGCTCTTGAGCGACGTCTATAAGTTGTTTTCGAGGGTCATTACAAATCGACTCACGCGCAGGCTTGACGACTTCCAGCCTCCCGAACAAGCCGGTTTCCGAAAAGGCTATAGTACCATAGACCACATCCATACGCTACGCCAGATTATACAGAAAACCGAGGAATATAATCGGCCTCTGTGTCTGGCGTTTGTGGACTATGAGAAAGCCTTTGATTCGATCGAAACTTGGGCGGTGCTGCAGTCCCTTCAGCGGTGCCAAATTGACTATCGGTACATCGAAGTGCTGAAGTGCTTGTATAGAAACGCCACCATGTCAGTCCGTGTTCAGGACAGGAGTACGAAACCGATCCAACTGCAGAGAGGTGTTAGACAGGGAGATGTTATGTCCCCGAAACTCTTCACCGCTGCATTGGAAGATGTCTTCAAGCTCTTGAACTGGACCGGATTCGGCATCAACATCAATGGCGAATACATCACTCACCTTCGATATGCCGACGACATTGTAGTCATGGCAGAATCGCTGGAGGACCTTGGCACCATGCTCAATGATCTCAGCAGGGTTTCCCGACTAGTAGGTCTCAAAATGAACATGGACAAGACGAAAGTCATGTCTAATGTCCATGTCATTTCAGCACCGGTCCTAGTCGGGAGTGCGCTTCTCGAAGTTGTCGACCATTATGTCTACCTGGGACAAACGGTCCAGTTAGGTAGGCACAACTTCGAGAAAGAGGTCAATCGACGAATCCAACTCGGCTAGGCAGCGTTCGGGAAGCTAAGGAAGATCTTCTCGTCCAATATTCCGCAGTGTCTGAAAACGAAGGTCTACGACCAGTGTGTGTTGCCAGTGATAACATACGGAACAGAGACGTGGTCTCTGAATGTTGGCCTCGTTTCAAGGCTCAAAGTCGCTCAGCGGGCCATGGAGCGGGCTATGCTTGGTATTTCCCTACGTGATTGAATCCGTAAAACGGAGATCCGTAGGAGAACGAGAGTGACCGACATAGCCCGCCGGGCTGCCATGCTGAAGTGGCAATGGGCAGGCCACATCGCTCGACGAACCGACAACCGTTGGTAAAGAAAGGTTCTCGAGTGGCGACCACGTATCGGACGGCGCACGTAGGACGGCCCCCCACAAGGTGGACCGACGATCTGGTCAAAGCCGCGGGGAGCCGTTGGATGCGGTCAGCACAGGACCGCTCGTTGTGGCGTTCTCTTGGGGAGGCCTATGTCCAGCAGTGGACGTTGAAAGGCTGATGGATGGATGGATGGATGGTGCCGTCTCTCCGCCTGTATTAGCAGACCGCTGGACCTGTGTAACGTTAGACAAGTATGTACCTGGGTATATTATTTTATATAATTTTAAGTACAAAACTTGAAAGGCACTTGTTTTAGGTGGTTTCTCCTCGTAGGTTACCTGTCAGAATACCTACTACATGACTTGTTAGATAAGTACCTAGGTACCTATAGTTCATTCTAAAAGCACCCGGCGCAATTGAAGCAGAAGTTAACATACAAAATTACCTGTATTGTTGATCCAATTGAGCTTTTTCAATTCTTTTGTCTTTTGCTCTTCTATTTTGAAACCAAATCTTGACTTGCGTTTCGCTCAGTGATAACGCCGATGCCAATTCGCAACTAAAACATAATTTAAAAATGATAACACCAGAAATGACTATGAAATTTATATTCGTAGGTTTAATACCTAATGTGGTGTTCTTATTGATTAGGATGGCAGAGGAGTCTGATATGTTAAATAGTTAAAGCTCCTCATAGACTTATTAATGCCAAGCGTCTGCCTATCGAGAAGATCTGTCATTACACTCAAGAGAAGGATACTGCCAAATTGGCTATCTCCCCTCTACACTAGAAAAGAAGCAAATGCTATTTGGCGGTTCGATAATATGGTGGTACCCGTCCAAGTCCTGCAAAAAGCAACAGCCTTTCAATGATAAACCTACCACTGGTAAGTTTAAAATCTAAGCAATTTGGGTAGGTACCTACCCGTTCATTATTTAATAAATATTTGAGTGGAAGTTGTTTACATGAGCCCTCCATAATATCTCCTTATTATCCTTCCTAGCCTCTACTCGCCTTTAAAATATCTGTATTTATAGGGTGCAAGGGTCATGGATCGAGCCCGTTCAAACATTCAGAGGGATTTGTCCACAGGATTTGTCTAACACGTAGGTAGCTATTTTTTTTTATAATTAATAGGTAAACCGAATATAGATATCCTAATCACTTGGCTCAGACTAACTTAAAAATAAAGACACCGCATCGTCAACTAAAAAGTGAAGCGACTTTTTGAAAAATGTGTGCGTGAAAGTGTTGTCACCGGAATGGAATAATCTCTATAATTTGGGTAAATTTTTAAAAGTTTTATGTTTAAAACATAAAGGAAATAAAAGTACTTATAAACTAAATTTACAGCAAATCATAGGGAATATTATGGCGCTGACGACGTATTCATGTACGTAACGTAGGTACGTACGAAATTGTCAAGTCATTTGGGGTAATTTGAAATCATACTCTGGTAACACTCGTGGTTTATGACAGTTTGTTTTGGCATGGTTTTGTTTTTATTTGTTTGCGTGAGTGCGTGTAATAACAAGTTTGGCATGGTTTATATGGCTTCACTGCATTGTTCGTAATGCTCCGTCTATTATTTTGTTAGTTAGCCTGAGTCACTTGGGTGAATTGTTTAAAAAATATGGACAAATATTATGGTAGCATCATTGATAGGTATTTTTGCTGGTGTTACTATAGAATTCTATTCTACTGTGGCTATAGTTAAAAATAAGTACATACCGTCTAGCTCTAGCCACGTATTCTCCTCTTGCATATTCAAGTTCTAACCGTAAAGTTTGGTGGGCTGAGAACGTAGTGCGCTGCCGACGAGGTCTGCTTTCCTTACGTCGCCTTCGGGCTACTGATATAGAAAATACGTTATAGGTTAGTTAACATTTAATGAAGCCTCTTTTGTCCCACTTCTTATTAATAGAAGCTCACATAATCTATAGTCTATCGGTCTACCTTTCTTACGCGAAGCCTCTTTCACCGTGAGAGTGGCTTAATATCATGTTCATGAGTATAGGCTATTATTCAAAACTTAAACTATTCGGCCGAATAGTTTGTTTTGAATTTATTTGACAAAATGAATTAAGTAATTAACTATCGTAGATATAGGTAAGACACTACTAAAAAGTCATGTTAAATTGATATTTATTTCACACTTGTTTTTATGAAAAATCTAATTTTACCTTAATACTTTCTTAGTAAATTAATAATTTTAATAATAATTGAATACTTTCTTACGACACCTGAGGAATAGTATGATACTGTGGTGTTCTTATTAATATATCCTATAGAACGGAGTACGGAATGCATGCACACAATTTTATTTCGTTTACTTTTTATACTACGTAGTATCATAAAATATTTCCTCTAAGTTGCCTCGGCAGCGTAACCTTGTTCTATAAAAAAAACACATTAGTAAGGATTCCTTGCAATTCCTGTGTACTTAAAACCTTTATGCCATGAGAAAATTGTGCTTGTAAGAGCTCCGATTCCGTGCCATATTGTCCCGGAAGTATCCCAGTAGAGAAACCCTGCTTACGCGGCGAGGGTGAATCACTATTAAGCAATCAATCATAATTTGTGCTATCCGATACTGGTAACAAATTAAACATAAAAGGGATTTTTTGTTAAGTCCTCGGTGTATAGCTACTTATTAGGTACTAAAGTAGGTAGGCTACTTAATAGCTAAAGTTAACTATGACAACTTGAATGTTATTTCCTAGTTATAAACCCGTAACTGTCCGATAAAGTTTTTAAAATAGATGCCTGAAGCATATTGATTAACAATTTTTGCATATCATTGAGTATAATTCAACTCAAGTTTTTGAACTTGTGCAGGCAGCTATAATTATTTTGTTTGCTTTCATACAGAATTATACGTAGCACCTACTTACGCCTATTATTTACCTCTTATCTGAAACATTTACAGTATTTTAACAATCAATTCCATTCTGTTCATTTCAATCATGTCATGCTACTATTGAGATGGAATCGTTTCGGAGGCGCCATATGGCTTGTTGTTCGACGCGACGCTGCTTGGTGTCTGTTACAATAATGTCCGGTCAATTAGTGATTGGTTAACGGTCCGCTGCGCAACCTTCCGGATCCTGTGATTTGTGAGCAAGCTTGGTGAAGTGAATTGATAGTATCCGATATAGTTTTTGTTGAGTGGTAAAATCCTGATCATGTTACATTTTAAGCGCTGTCTTCATCTTTCATAAGTACCTAACATATTATATTATCATAGTTACCACAATTAGCACTCAGCAGCATAATCAAGACTAGACTGTCGAGATTTTTTTCTGCTTTTTCAAATAAACCTCCATGACCCAACCAAGGGGAAATCTAGCGAGAACAAGACTGGAATCAGATTTTTATTTAGGCCTCTGACAACCTGTTTGCCAGGATGTTATTTGACAAACAGGGCCCACTGCTTAAGGTGCCATCCGAACTTAGAAAGTTAGGTGTTCTCAAATAAGTGTCACTATTTGGTCACCCATCTAATATCGGCCGAGTGAAAGTTGCTTAATCCAGCCGATTGTTCGAGCGGCAAGTGCGCAACTACACTACCACCTCTTTCCTGCTTTACATTTACCTATAATTATCCGCAAATTCGTATTTCAACTATTATAAACATACGGATATTTTTACAAAAACGCTGAAAAACGTAAGTAGACATCTCGTATATTTATTTCAGAAACAAAAAGGGGATCATCATGACAATGTCTTGAGAATTTATGGGTTTAATTATTTAATTAGTAACTAAATAATCCGTGATTCACCAAATCTCTGAAAAAATTGTGTTCTAACAAGATGTAAGTTATTATTTATTTTTTGAAAGATGCAATGACCAATGTTGGTAACATAAACATTTGAAGTAAACATTCAATGTAAACTTCAAAGCAAACAGCTAATAACACGTAAGTATTTAACATTATTTTTTACGGAAGTCTGGTGTTAGATATACAATATTATAGTGAACAATATAATTTTATTTTACTCAGAACTATTATTAATTATTATCTTGTGGTCCTAATGACCAAAACATAAGCGAATTAGGGCTCTGGTAAAACTTTTGTTTATTTTTATAAACATAAAAGGTTCGCCTGACCTGAATCGTTAGAGGGGAATGCGTGCGAGATTGTTCTCATCTCGTTTCCATTAGCGAAAGGATCCTCATTGTTGTTATGAACTCATCACAAGTATTTAATAAATACATTTTCAGAGTTAGTTATATAACGAACTCTATTATGGTAAGCGTTCCTAATCTTTCCCGATATAAAGACGTACGATTAAGTGGAATATTTAGACAGTTCAAAGATAGGTATCTACTCATAATGTCAAAATATCTATATTATATCATGATTATATCATATCTCTACGTATTGGTGCTCCGTGCGTTGTTCACAACGCTGCGCCTGGGCCGAGAAAGTAGATTTCTGGGGTTATATATCATGCTTCAGTAGTGCTGTTCGTCACAGCACTCTGAACGAAGATATACGTCGGGACTTTGGTAGTGCCATTAGTTTGGGATGCTACCTGTGTAGATATATTGCCATCGTCTCATCTTCCAGAATCTTCTCGGAGTGCTAATGGCGCTGCTGCATCAGCTAAATCACTCAAACAGCGCAAATATTCTAACTTCGATAGGTTACTTTATTGTGCCGTTTGTTCTAGAGAAAATAGGCCCCTGGTGCCCCGACGCATTCGAAATTTATCTGGTCGATGGGTCGGGCAAAGAATAAGCCTCGCCGTCCAGCGAGGTAACGCTGCCAGCATTTTGGGCACGTTGCTGGCTGTGGATTGTCACTTAGTACGAACTTTAGTCCAATTGGTCTAAAGTTCATTCAAGTATTCTTGATCCGTTTTTTTCTTTATTGTATGTGAGTAATTGTTTATATAGTACATACTTATTTGTATTTAGAATAAAAATATTAGGTATTACTGAGTTTTACAGACAAAAATGAGTAAATATAATGAAAAATAAAAAGTAGTGAATCTCTGAGTTCTAAAGGGGTGGAAGTGCTTGAGAGACGTCAGCTGTGTCTCCCTGTTATAATAATGTACCTATGTAATTGGGGCACAATGAAAGTATTATCTGACTGAGTGTTGTCACATTCAATCGTCATGTGCTTAATCGAGTCGAAAGTAAGTGGCATGCTTAATATGTCATGGTTAGCCAGATTATTAGCGTCAGAGTTGGGCATCTAATAAAATTATATCGCCGATTTATGGAATGTTTCTTTTAGTATTTAAATAACAGAACGGAACAGGATCTAATATTTGAGGAGGTGAATAGGTATGTGAATATTATCTACCTCTGGATTCCAGAATATCATATCTGACGTTGTTACCTACCCTAGAATTTCACTATCTATAACTACATATATATTGTAAATTAAAATCTGGGCACCGCATCTGTCTAAACTGTTCGGATAGTTTAGGCGTATAACTAATTAAGATTTTGTATTAATTTGCTTGCAGCATGACGATGACGATGATTGTTGAAGATCCATCCATCCATCAGCTTTTCATCGTCCACTGCTGGACATAGGCCTCCCCAAAATGGGGGTTTTACCATAATCGCCACGCTTGGCAGGCGGGTTGGCGATCGCGCGGTGGATGTTTTACACAGGGGAACGCTGCCCGCTCCCCTAGTAATCCCTTAGTCGGCTTTTACGACTCCCATAGGAAGAGACGGGGTGAAGCTATTCTTGGTGCCGGCCCCACACGGCATAATTTGATTGTTGAAGATGACTAATAAAAGAGGAAATAATGACATGCATCTTGTAAACCAATACATAAAAAAATTCTTATCCGTGGAGCCGGGGGTGTTAGGTTAGTTTATTATAATTTGAATACATCCTTATATTTTATATTACATAGTACATTCCCCGCGGCGTCGCTCGCGTTATAGTATTGTCGACGAAAAATCAATTTCGGATAGGATTCCTATTATTAGGTATAAGCGTCGCCACGCTAACGGCCGGTTTTACCCCTTTTTTTTTGTTTAGGCGAGAAAAAATGTACCTAACCGCACACCCCGTCGTTCGGGGCAACAAACAGAGTAGTGTGGGGTCCACACCCACTAAAGAAACCCGCCGTATGCCGTCTTTCCGCCTTTATTGACGGACCACTGGTACTGTGTTGGATTACTTCAGTGGCCCGCCGGCGGCTTACCCTTTCGGGTACCCTCTACTGAGTGACGCATCCGCACACGAAGTGTACCCTACTTCTGCATTAGATGTTTCACATCGAAAATATAGGTTCCGGATAAGTAATCACCAACATATCATATACTAAAACCTTCTCCAAAACACGCTGCATCTCATGTCTCATCATCATGGTATACGTATTATTCCGATCGGTTCAGTAGTTTTCGCAGTATAACCAAACAAAAAAACCGGCTCCATTTATTAGTACCTATAGATAGCCTCTTCTATTTTCCACTTCTGCACATAGGCCTCCCAAAAAGAGCGCCACCGTCTACTTCGACAGGCAGGCAGTCAGTTCTTTTTGTTAAGACGGGAAAAAATGTATCTAACCTCATACCCCATCGTCCGGGACAACGACGGTACCTATCTAGTGTGAACATTATTCACTGACATGATTAACATCTTAGACAATGAGCCTGTCTATTATTTTAATCGGAAGTTGTTTATCGGAGACAGACTGAGCTCGAGGGGCCCGGGACGCATTATGTTTTTTGAGCAGAAACCAAACCTGGGAAAACATTTTTCTAATGGAGACTATAACGGTTATTTTATTAGATGTCGGGAACCCTATATTATTTATACGACTAAGTATACAGCGGTCCTAACTAGCTTCTGTTGGTTTGCAGACAAAGATGCTGATCGCTTTATCTTGTGGAAATTCAATCTCATTATGCACCTACCTATATTTATTATTTTTGTAATCAATAATTACTTTCTAATAACTGACATCGTTTCGCAAGCAATGCAGTTGACTAATGCAATAATCTTCAGCATTTTTAAAGAACTACAACTCTATTATTTTGAAAGTATTGTTTAATTTCTCCGCTAAAAAGTTATTGAGCTATATGTATGTACCCTTAGAATAATAATTGGCATAACTATTCAAACAAAGATTCCTTGGAAAAATTATTCAAACAACAGTGAAAACTGTTTTAAATAAATAAAAAAACCGTTGTATGGTATAGAAGAAGAAAGCGGGCAATCAGAATTTAAATTACCTATAGATGTTGGTCGTACCTAAGCCTAAGGATGAGACATGAGCGCCTGAGCCAAAACAAACGCCTTCTCGCTAGTGTCATAGTAGAAAGAGTGGGGTAGTGTTTCGCTTCATTTCATGATTGATCTTCTACAATGATAACTGGCTCTATAGTAAACTACGACATTTTGGAGAATGAAGGGGAACGAAGAAAAAGGCAATTTGCACCCGCCCATGGGATGGGTGACCAAATGTGACACCTAATTGTGAACACCTGAACTCTGTGTTTCGGAAGGTACGTTAATCAGCCGGTTCCAGCTAACAAATAACATCTTGGTAGTTTAAAGATTTCCTTTTCCAGGGAATCTGTTCCCGGTTAAAGAAATCTGACTGCCAATGTTGTTCTGAGGCCACCAGTTGTCTTCTTAGTTGGAGGACAGATATACAATCGCTCCTTGTAAATACTGGTGATTAGCTAAACCAGAAGAAATCGGAAGCTGAATTCAAAAAAACCTGGGAAAACTAGGAAAACGATAATATTTAAGTAACTATCTCTGGATTATGGTGATTTGGTAAATCTGACTAACATCACTGCCTTTGTAGACACCGATAACAGGCTATTCATTATAAAAGTCTCAGTTAATATAGCTATAATTAAAGTACTAATTCATACTAAAATCGCATAATCACTTCATAATCTGCGATTTATATCTCAGATTTATTCAGTCTGCTATATTGTGGTTTGCGATTAAAAAAACTGATTGTGTTTAATCAACAATAAGAGTATTGGGGTTGCAACCCTTAATATTTATTAGCAAGAATCCCCTAATTACTGATTCATTCGACCGTCTACCAACTCAGAGATGAGTATTCCACACCTGACTTACTCAAATACTCACGTTTTGTTTTGTACCCTGGAACAAATATTGATATCGGGAAGCGATCGCTTCACTGCATTTCAATTGAGAACATAAATAAAAATCACAGTGAAATTGCTTTCTTATACAGCTGTTTTTTATAGGTTAGAAATTAAAAAGTTGATCATCCAGCTCTTAAAGTAATATTTATAACTACAAAAAAAATAGAAACAATTCCACCGAGAAGAAATGTCCCCAGCGTGACCCGCTAAATCTAGCGAATGCCCTTTTTTTTACATGCTGTATGTAAACATCATCATGTGGTCATGTGTGGCCATTACTTAGTACCAATTGCCAAAATAACGAATATAACAATGTTCCTAAAGTACCAAAATTGCTACAACCACGCCCAAGCCGTGCTTATCCAGAAATCGATTGTCATATTTGTGCTAGGCTGATGAGCACGGCATCACAATCCCTACTCAATGCGTACCTCGGCCAAATGCGTTGTGAAACGAGGACGATATAAATTGCGACTAATATAAATCGAAATGTTATTTTGCCAGACGGTGGATTGGAACACTTGCGCTTTCCCACGCCTGTCCACTGATGCAAAACTCTAAAAGCTGTAACAATGGAGTTTTAGTTAGATCACATATACCTATTAATTCTTTAAGTAATACAAGATTTTTGCTAATCACTGCGCTATTTTGGAACCTTAAGATTTATTATAAACGTGGGTAATTAGGCATTTCCCGCAGCTTCGCTCACGTCATAGTTAATCCATTTTGGAAAGAATTTGCGTAAAATCCTTTCTTAGTGCACACACATACGCAAACCTACAGTATCACAGAAACCCATAATTATGTAGATTTTCATGGTTCTATACCAGGGGTCGACAACCTTTTGAATCGGAAGAGTCAAAAATATTATACAAGTGCAATATAATGATAAATAGAGACATGTTAAGTTTGAAAAATTTGTTGTGCCGTGTAAACCGGGAGTAGAACACACCTCAACGCTTCGCTTATGAGGCGTGCAATTATACAAATAGTACTTGCACAAATAAAGTTTTTTGATAAAAAACTAATCTATTTATTCTTAAAAAATATTTATTAAGTATTATAAGTATTCAAAACGATTTTTAAATGATTTTTTTTGTAAAATAATTAATATTTGCGTATGGAAGCTTCACATCGAAAGAGCCGCATGTGGCTCGCGAGCCGCAGGTTGCCGACCCCTGTTCTATACCCAGGTTGAGATGTCAGTCGGTCAGTCAGTTATTTTTTCTAACCATAATTATTAATACCTATATGCTGTAACAGAGCGTCTGTACATTTAAAATATTAGAGAAAAAATACTGTTTTAGGCTATATACGAATAGGCGTCTAAACAAAACCTACTTTTTTTTAGATTTTTGTCTGTTTATCTGTTTGCTCGTTCGTACATCACGCAAAAACTACAGAATGGATTTTGATGCAACTTTGGAATACCGTCCCAGATGCTTTACCATTTCAGCCATCGTGACAATTTCTCGGGACTGCGAATTTCGATGCAGGTTCAAACCTGCATCCCCTAACCTGAGCTCGTATTATCGAACCTGTATTCTTAATCCGTCACCACAGGTGTCCGTGTGGTGACGGATTAAGAATACAGGTGTCACCACCCCATTCTTTCCCACGGGTGTCGTATGAGGCGACTAAGGGAAGTAAGCAGTTGTCATCCATTGCATGACTGGTGGCAGGGCTGGGTACCAAGTGGGAACTCACTTGGTATCCGGCCCGAGCGGGTTGGTACCACCATCTCCCGTGTGACCGGCCATGAAGCACATCGTTGCGTTTTGGCTGTAGCAGGAGATAGCCGTTTATATTTCATTTCATCTGTGAAATGAATTGGTGAGCAGCGGCTTGACAATACTCTCGGTATAGTCGAGTCCATGGGCGACGGTTACCATTTATCATCAGATGGACCGTGGCTCGTCTGCCACAACATCCAATAAAAAAAAAAACCTGCTCGTGACTGTTATTTTCAATTTCACATTTTCGCACTTTGTATTGATTTGTGTGGCTAAGCAATTTAAATGCTAAAAAATCTATATAAAATATCAAAATACCTGGTAAAGATGTAAGTTAGTTCCCTGTAGTTGCTCACTATTCTTTTATACTACTTGGGTAGCAAACAAGCATACGGCCACCCTGTTGGTAAGCGGTTACCATAGCCTATAGATGCTAGCAACACCAGAGGCGTCACTCACGCGTCACCATCTCCAAGATAAGGAATATGAGGTGGAGAGGAAGGATGGCAAGGAGAGTATAGGAAGGACACTAAGGATAGGTAGGATAATACATAGAATGTAGGAAGGACTATTAAGAGAGGACAGGAAGGATAGTAAGGAGAGGATAGGGAGGGGGTTTGGGCCTCCAGCGGTCTCACTCACCATAGGAAACAACGGTAAAAGTACCTACCGTTGTTTTACGCTAACCTTGTGTGAGAGTGCCGTACTTCCTTGATCGTTAGAAAAGAGGAAATCAATTAAACATTATAGATTAGATATTTAGTATTTTTGATCTATATTTTTTTTTTAGCATTTGACATGCTCCGCCACTTTTTGAAGTATAAATTATTTGAGAATAAGGAAAAAGAGATTTTTTGTACTAGCGGGAATCGAACCCGCGTCTTTTCCAATCCGGGGAAGTGCTCTAAGCCACTGAGCTATAGTACAGGTACTTCGACCATCCCAATCTCCTTATTACATTTGTCTTTACGACTAGCGCCATCTATCGGAAGCATTTACATGCATTAAACCGATATAGTAAGTTTAATTTTGCAATTAAAATTCATACTATTTGATGGCACGATTTTTTTAAACATTTTTGATCTATATTTTTTTTAGCATTTGACATGCTCCGCCACTTTTTAAAGTATAAATTATTTGAGAATAAGGAAAAAGAGATTTTTTGTACTAGCGGGAATCGAACCCGCGTCTTTTCCAATCCGGGGAAGTGCTCTAAGCCACTGAGCTATAGTACAGGTACTTCGACCATCCCAATCTCCTTATTACATTTGTCTTTACGACTAGCGCCATCTATCGGAAGCATTTACATGCATTAAACCGATATAGTAAGTTTAATTTTGCAATTAAAATTCATACTATTTGATGGCGCGATTTTTTTAAACATTTTTGATCTATATTTTTTTTAGCATTTGACATGCTCCGCCACTTTTTAAAGTATAAATTATTTGAGAATAAGGAAAAAGAGATTTTTTGTACTAGCGGGAATCGAACCCGCGTCTTTTCCAATCCGGGGAAGTGCTCTAAGCCACTGAGCTATAGTACAGGTACTTCGACCATCCCAATCTCCTTATTACATTTGTCTTTACGACTAGCGCCATCTATCGGAAGCATTTACATGCATTAAACCGATATAGTAAGTTTAATTTTGCAATTAAAATTCATACTATTTGATGGCACGATTTTTTTAAACATTTTTGATCTATATTTTTTTTTAGCATTTGACATGCTCCGCCACTTTTTAAAGTATAAATTATTTGAGAATAAGGAAAAAGATCAAAAATGTTTAAAAAAATCGCGCCATCAAATAGTATGAATTTTAATTGCAAAATTAAACTTACTATATCGGTTTAATGCATGTAAATGCTTCCGATAGATGGCGCTAGTCGTAAAGACAAATGTAATAAGGAGATTGGGATGGTCGAAGTACCTGTACTATAGCTCAGTGGCTTAGAGCACTTCCCCGGATTGGAAAAGACGCGGGTTCGATTCCCGCTAGTACAAAAAAATCTCTTTTTCCTTATTCTCAAATAATTTATACTTTAAAAAGTGGCGGAGCATGTCAAATGCTAAAAAAAAAATATAGATCAAAAATGTTTAAAAAAATCGCGCCATCAAATAGTATGAATTTTAATTGCAAAATTAAACTTACTATATCGGTTTAATGCATGTAAATGCTTCCGATAGATGGCGCTAGTCGTAAAGACAAATGTAATAAGGAGATTGGGATGGTCGAAGTACCTGTACTATAGCTCAGTGGCTTAGAGCACTTCCCCGGATTGGAAAAGACGCGGGTTCGATTCCCGCTAGTACAAAAAATCTCTTTTTCCTTATTCTCAAATAATTTATACTTTAAAAAGTGGCGGAGCATGTCAAATGCTAAAAAAAATATAGATCAAAAATGTTTAAAAAAATCGCGCCATCAAATATTATGAATTTTAATTGCAAAATTAAACTTACTATATCGGTTTAATGCATGTAAATGCTTCCGATAGATGGCGCTAGTCGTAAAGACAAATGTAATAAGGAGATTGAGATGGTCGAAGTACCTGTACTATAGCTCAGTGGCTTAGAGCACTTCCCCGGATTGGAAAAGACGCGGGTTCGATTCCCGCTAGTACAAAAAATCTCTTTTTCCTTATTCTCAAATAATTTATACTTTAGATATTTAGTAGTTATTAGTAGTAAAAAGGTAGATATTTGAAAAAAAAATACTTTACATATTTGTTTTGCGGAACGGAAAGCATTTTTTAGGGTTCCGTACCCGAAGGGTCAAAACGAGACCCTATTACTAAGATTTCGCTGTCTATCTGTCTGTCTGTCCGTCCGTCTGTCACCAGGCTGTATCTCAAGAACGGCGATAGCTAGACAGTTGAAATTTACAAATGATGTATTTCTGTAGCCGCTATAACAACAAATACTAAAAACAAAAAAAAATATATTTAAGGGGGGCTCCCATACAACAAACGTGATTTTTTTTTTGCCCTTTTTTGCTCGCTATTGATAACGGCAACAGGTAGACGCTTGAAATATTTACAGAATATTTAGTTATATATTAACTATGAGAGTTACAATAGTGTAGTTGTTTACCTAGTCAATGGTACGGAACCCTTCGTGCGCGAGTCCGACTCGCACTTGGCCAGTTTTTTAGAATATTTGCCGGTTTATTTGCTTTTTTTGAATGAATTTTGATAAGACTTTTTTTGTTTAATAGCTCTTGATTAGACTTAAAAATTGGTAAGTATAAGTTTTGTCCCGCTACTATATCGGGAACCTGAGATATAACCGAAAAACTAGGATTTTACGGCGGTGGAGCCGCGGCAAAGAAAAAATCTGAAGTTGCCACAAGGCTCAGATTTTTCGAAATTATGCACCTACCTACGTCAAATAAACAACTAAAAGATTATCAATACTTGGTGAAGGGAAAAATCAAGAGGAAATCTGCATACCTGAGAAGTTTTCTTGATGGCTTATGAAGTCTACCAACCCGCACTTGTAAATATTTTTAAACAAATGTACTTAATAACAAAACGGTCTGTGCCACACGAGTTTTAATAACAGTTATTTTGCAATTGTTATTAGACGATGAACAATGGGTTACGGCGTAGCAGAGCACTGCCGACAATTTTAACGCGAGAACAAGTTCAAATGGGTGTCGGCACATTTGTATTGGAGGGCAGCGAGACGTGGTGTGGTAATCGCATCACAGCCACTGTCGACACCCAGCACCAACGCCTCCCTACCTCCCCAAGCCTCAAACTTTAGACAATTTAACAACGCTTTTTCAGCGTCGTGACAGAGCATTACGATTCTATTTTCAGGGCAATAAGACTCCTTGCACAAAAAGATTTTTACACTAATAACTTAAAATGAAAGTCCCATTGTTCAGCTAACAAAATAGGCTACTGCACAATGTCAACGATTTTTCTTAATATTCAAGGAAATATTTGTACATATTCTTCAATAACTGAACAAAAACCACTGGTGAATTTGAATTATAATTGCGTACGATTTGGAATCAGGCCGTTTATTTTTTAAATTACTTAACTTGTCAGGCTGTAAAGAAAAAAAAATACTAGAAAGGGCGTCATATTTAGATTTGGCAGGCACTGTAACACCTAAATTTGAGGTGAACAAGATAGATACATTTCACGACGTCCTCTGGTACTTAGCACAAGATCACGGATTTTATAGAAAAAAAGTACCTACTCGTTGTGTTAAAAAATCTGTTTCATACAATGATTGTGTACAAAAAAGAGGATTTCATACTGTCTTTTTTGGCAGATTACAAGTTGACCGCTGCCTATACCTATAGCTGCTACAGTTTGATTGTATCAACTTATCGCCAGCAAATGGGCTAGGTTTATAGGCACCACAAAAACCAAATAACACAGTTGCTTTAATATTACCCACAGAATATTACCCCAAGTTCTGTGACTGAACTAAACACATTCGATATATGTAAATATACGAGTACCTATTTATTATTCTATGACAAGTAAATGCTTTTTGTTACGTTTACAACTTTTGAGTGATGGATAACCACTTCGTAGTGCGAGGCCCTCGGACCACAAGGCTGTAGGCGGTATAAAATATTATTCCAAAATAAAATTTGAGATTGAATGAAAAGGCTTATACAGCTATCAATTGAGTTCATTTTTATTGATTATGCAATTAATTTCGGGAAATATTAAATTATAAAACGAAACATTGTCTAGAAAATAACATTCTCAACAGGCTCAACCAGACTAACAAAACATAAAACAAGTTTTCCATGAATGAAAAGTACTTTATGTGTGGGTGTGTGCGGTGGGACGTCTTGTATATTTATAACACGAATAGGTAGGATGATATATACATTGTAAGGTTTTTCACTGAGGAAAAACGTTTGTATTTTGAATTCATTAAATCCATAAAGATGTCCGGCAAAGAAAGTGCTCGTGTGAAAGGATTAGGTGAAGAAGATTCTGTACCGCAAAAGACTTATCTATGGACACCCTCTATTATATTAAAGTATTTTCATAGTGATATTTTATTTTTACGAGACGAGCTATGATGAAAGATATCTTTGATCTTTGTGATTCAACGGAATCAGATTTGTTCATTTATTTTTGTATAAGGCTACGATTTTCTGTTTAAAGAAATGGTAGTTCTTTAGAATTAAAACTGTATTTTCTGTAGGTATAAGGAGCTATTTTTTTATTTTTTTTAATAGTGAGCAAACAATACCTAATATTGCATATAAAAATTTGCTGGTCAACGACGATTGACCGCTCTGAGTCCACATGCGATATAAGCTCAAGCGCTCATGTTAGTTTTTAGTAAACTTTGTCAATTTTAAGTGCTGTACAAATAAAGATATTTTTGAATTGAATTGAACCTACTACCTTTATGTTAGTCAAGTTTTTTCAGTTTTGAACGGTACATAATTTTGAGTCAATTTTGAGTTAGAAATTTTTTTAAATTATTTTTCTCCTCTGTAATTTCGTTTACATCCATCCATCCATCAGCCCCATAATGAGAACACAAGAAAAAATTAGACCGATGATCTGGTCAAAGCCGCGGAGAGCCGTTGGATGCGGTCGGCGCAGGACCGCTCGTTGTGGCGTTCTCTTGGGGAGGCCTATGTCCAGCGGTGGACATTGAAAAGCTGATGGATGGATGGATGGATCCATCAGCCCTTTAAAGTCCACTGCTGGACATAGGCCTCCCCAAGAATGGGGGATATTGCCGTAATCGCCACGCTTGGCAGGCGGGTTAGCGATCGCAGTGGATGTTGTTAATAGGTACTCGAAGGAGTGCTGCTGCCCACTCCCTCGGTATTCCCTCAGTCGGCTCTTGCTCGGACTCCCATGGGTGGGACAATTCTAAAGCCGGCCCCACACGGCACTTTACTACAATCTATACTATTTATATATATAGCTTTATAGCTGTGACAGAGCTGTATCTGTACATTTAAGATATTTGAGAAAAAAATACTGTAATAGGCTATATAGGCACAAAACAATTTTTTTTTAGAATTTTTGTCTGTTTATCTGTTTGACTGTTTGTTTGTTCGCGCATCACACAAAAACTACTGAACGGATTTTGATACAATTTTTTTTATTTGAAAGGCCTTGATTAGACTTAACAACTGGTATACATTTTATCCCGCTACTACCTATATCGGGAACCTGAGATGTAACCGAAAAACTAGAAAATTATTTAAACTAGAATATTTTTTAAAATTTATTTAAAAGAACTACTAGATGGATTTTGATGCAACTTTTTATTTGAAAGGTCTTGATTTGACTTAAAAACTGGTAGACATTTTATCCCGCTACTATATCGGGAACCTGAGATATAACCGAAAATCTAGTTTTTGGCTGCGGCGAAGCTGCTGGCAAAGGCTAGTTATATCTAGGTATAACTAGCTGACCCGACAGACGTTGTCCTGTCTTAGCTATGAACATTCAATTACTTGCGAACTGTCAAACGTGCTTAAATAAAATAGTCGTTAAGTTTTCTGAAATTTTACAATTATATGCGTAATTTTCTTAATTTTTTCTTTCATTATAACCAATTTCATTCTGACAATAATAAACACAACAAAAAAAGAATTGGTGAAATTGTTCCATCCGTTCACGCGTGATGCGATGACCAAGGGAAATAGAGATTCATTTTTATAGGTATATATAGATTATATATAAAAGAGTAACAGACTGTCATATTAATGCACAGTGTAAACTCCTGGGGCTAGGATCGTAAAAAATTACATATGGGTTTATTTGATACAGGATTTTACGCAAATCCTATCCAAAGTGGATTTTTCACTATGACGTGAGCGAAGCCATGGCTAATGAGCTAGTCAAAAATATTACTCTAACTTGTTCGCCTCTTAACGCCACAACTACCTACTTAACCAATAATCACGAAATCTGGCATACCTATATAAGATCCGGAGTAGGCACACAGAAGGACAATGGCTACGGCGCGGCGCGGCAAAAACATTTGCGACATAGATGAAAAATTCGGCAAATTTATTAAGTGATTTTGAGTTTCTAATATAAATACAGTTTAAAACTTATCTCACTCTCCATCCATCCATCCATCAGCCTTTCGATATCTCACTCTATTGGTGATCAATTGTCTAGCTACGTTCTAGCAATGTTAGCTAAACTAAGTACACTGAAAAGAATATACATACGTAAATCAGTAAATAGTTAAACAAACAATTCACTTGCAGTTCTTTAAAACAAATTGAAAATAACAACTTTATCTTAATAAAGAGGCATTTTTTTTACAATAACTTGGTTTTATGGGTCAAATTCACGCCTGCAGGTATGATGATTTTTGTAATGATTATGGTATAATCACAAAACTTATTGATTTCTTTTATAAATAAAATGGATGAAATGAAAGTATGTCTGCGTCTTCTTACTAGACGTTAGTTATTAAAACATTCGATAAGATATCCTTACCGATATTAGGATACCTTCCTGAAAACGGTTAGTATGAAGGTACTGAGATAGCACAAATAATATAAAAAAGGGAATATGTGACTCCAAACATAATATTAAAAACCAATCATCCATTTCGTACTGATCTTAATTGTATATACACCAATCTGATTTTTAGCAGTCAATTCTAAGCGATTAAATCGTTTCAATCCACCCAAACATTCATAACGAAATAATTCCTTTTTGGAAAAATCACTCCCTAATCGATCGCCCATTGAACGTCCAACACCTTACTTTTTATTTTTTTTGTCAGGAAACCTTTTGTAGGTATCCCCCCGCCGGGGCAGACGGGGAGATTATGTCGGAATCCGGACGCGGCGATTGGCAAGTGGAGATGCCTAGTGCAATGCCACGCCGTATACTGACTAAAACCTGACAGTGTTCCTTCAGACTACCTGTAGCCCAGGGAGGAGGGTCACACTCATCGTATTCCTCGTTCCCCCCCGGGCAGGTCTTGGCCGCCTTTCTCCATTCCTAGGCGGCCCCGCCTGTTTTGGAGGGACTGGCCCTCCCTCCTTTGAGAGGCGCACGCGGAACACGGGCGCACCACCTTCTCGGGCCTACTTCTGCTAGGGCAACGGACGGCCCTACGTCCATTGCCCTCAGGCCAGCGCTTATGGGGGCCGGAGATCGTTCAGCGCCCTTCGGCGCCCGGTGCGTCTTCTGCGGGTCGGGAGGTTGATGTTAGCCTCCCGTTCCCTTTCCGCCGCCTCTTTGGCGTACATCACTTCCTCGCAAAATGAGGCGGCGGACTCCCATGCCCTCTCGCTCCGGACCATGGACAGGACCAAGGTAGGTAGCGAGAGCACTCCCACGTCTGTTGCCACGATGAACGTCCAACGCCTTACTGTCTTATCCACCCGTATCTAACTATTATGTAAAGTATTCAAAACGTCGGGATAGTGAGAACATCAAGTACTTAAACGCGATGTCTATACCTACTGTAATAGAGCTGTGTCTGTACGTTTAAAATATTTGAGAAATAATGACTGTAATCTATAGGTACTATTATAAAGCTTTAACTATACTATTATATTATACTATTCAAGATATTTGAGAAAAAATGACTGTAATAGGCTATATAGGTATGTCTAACACAAAACAATTTTTTTTTAATCTTTTGTCTATCTGTTTGTTTGTTTGCGCATCACGCGAAAACTACTGAAGGGATTTTGATGCGACTTTTTTTTTTGAAAGGCCTTGGTTAGACTTAAAAACTGGTATACATTTTATCCCGCTACTATATCGGAAACCTGAGATATAACCGAAAAGCTAGCTTTAGGCTGCGACGGAGCCGCGGGCATATGCTGTTAATTTAGAAAATCAAGATTGGATAAGTCAGAACTGCCTGTGTGCGGTGGTATAGCGATAGTGTAAGCGACATAAGCAGATCATAAGGTCTGGAGGTCCATCCCCGGATCAGACTTTTTCGTAAAAGGAAAGATTCTCAGTAGCATCCCGGAGTTTGGGAATCAATGCGGTGACGGACTAAGAATACAAGTGTCACCACACCATTCTTTCCCACGGGAGTCGTATGAGGCGACTAAGGGACGTAAGCAATTATCATCCATTGCATGGCTGGTGGTAGGGCTGGGTACCAAGTGGGAGTACTCACTTAGTATCGGGCCCGAGCGGGTTGGTACCACCATCTCCGTGTGACCGGCCATGAAGCACATCGTATGAGGTAACAAATAAACTGATGTTCATATTTATAATGTTAATAAATTGAATGAGGCGACACTTTACGGAAATCCATCTATCTATTCTTGTATCGCATTTTGTGAGTTTTTCATCGTTTTGCATGCTACCTTGTATTATCACATTCCCTATCTGTGAGAAGCAAGGGATTGGCAATCTTGGACTATTGTGTATGTTAAAACAGCCGGGATTGACAATCCATGACTGTGTGGGTTCTCCTAAAATATTAATTCTACTTATATTAATTTATAGGTAATATTAGTAAGAATTTAAACACTATAATGCATGTTAAATACGTAGGTAATTTAAGATAGGTTACAGTTGACAGAAGTATATTGGCAAATGGATATTTGGGACTATAACTCACCACACACCCGTGGATTGTCATCCCAGATAGCTAGCAATAACCAGGGGCTGTTAATACGCATTACTTAAGGATAGAAGCCTTTACTACGACATCCGTCCGCTTGTGGCGATTGCAATTGCCACTTTATTGTTGCTCGCCTCAGGCGCTTGACGATTTTAAGTGTTAGGTAGATATACTACTCTGTCAAGAAAGTACCGGGAAAAGATCAATAATACACAAAAATTTTGTTATTCATCCAAATTTATTTTATCACCTTCAAAGTACCAAAAACAAATCATCCATTCCCAACACTTTCTTGACTGAATGTAAAATAAGGCTATGAAATAAAGATATTTTTGAATTTGAATTAAAATACAAGGGAGGTTAGTAAAGACAAAAATGCAAGGAAGTACCAACAACTCACTAAAATGCGATGCAAGATGCGATGCGGTAAGATCACCAAGGAACAACTTGCAATATAAGCATATGCGATCATATCTAATCTACCTCGCCTTCGCGTGAAGGATCTTTCCTTGAGTTATGTTACGTTGAGAAGAAAAAGTATCTAACTTTAAATATAAGTCACTACGTGTTCAGGAGATATATAAAATTAGGATCGCAAATCGTTAACCAAAAAAACACCTCTGTAAATGCTTTGTTTTCCATACCTATGATACCTACTAGCCATCTCTACCCAAAATAATCATTTCTATAGGAAAACCTACCTCCGGTGGGCAGATGGGATGTCTGTCACCATTATCTATACATGTTATAAAATAATTGTTTCGCCGTGTTTGTTTAAACACTATAAACTTAAAAACTACTGATTATCCGACATGCGTCGTCTAAACCAATAGAGTCAAGTAGGTACATGAAAACAATTCAAAGCTGCGGGTAAAAGCTGGTCTTGGAATGTAACAACTGCATTGGCAGTTTTGCACGTGATACTTTCAATAAGTAAAATATTATGTATGTGTGTGTGTGGCTGTGTCCACCACCTTTGTGATATATGCGTTACTTATAATAAATCAGTATGCTTTCTGCAATCTTATTTTTCACTTGTGTCCTACGCGCGGATCTAAAGAAAGTTAATAACCTAACCTCATCTTAGAGAGCGGTTTAATCAACCTTTTTATTTGTAAGTGGGAAAAAATTTTCCTAACCGCACACCCCATCGTTCGGGGCGACGAATAAGGTAGTGTGGGCCCTCACCCACTAAAGAAACCCGCTGTGTCAGACAAGGGCGCCGCCAATGCCGTCTGTACGCCTTTATTGGCGGCCCACCGGACGGTTTAATCATCCTAACATTTCTGGTTGCATTACAATTAATTAAATAGCTAGGTAAAAGTGTACCTACACGATACGATCGGAATATTAAAAACAAAGCATGTCAAATCATTGCACAAAAATTGAAGGAAGACCTTTTAATTTTTTTGTAATAATATTTATTACATATTATATTATTGCCTTCCATATCTAATTAGTTTTCGCTACAGTACCTACCTACTTACATGAATAGATGATGCGTTGATTATCAACGCCTACTGTAGTATGTTACCAGTGCTATAATGAGGAGTTCAATAATCTCATGTAGGTTTCTAAATATTGAAAGAAGTAATACACTTACAGAAAGCAGCAAGACCGGCTCCAAAAGCCATCTGTTGGTGAGGTAAAAGCATAGGCCTGGGGCACAGCGGCAAGGGCGGCGGAGTAGGCCACATTGGCGGCGCCCTTGTCTGAAAGATAGGACTCTCATTCTCTTCTATCTCCACATCGGATGATGACTCGCTCTCGAATGCATTGACAACTTCACAATTTTTTTTAGGTTCTTCTAGGTGCCCGTAAATTCTAGCAAAGAATTTTCGTGGAGACGACGGCCGTGGTGCCTGAATAGTCATGTCCGTTTGATTATTATCTTCAGTCTCCTCACTCATTGTTAATTACCACACGTGTTACTCGACCACGAAAGGCGCGTGTATTGAGAGTGTCAGGTGCGTGAATCCCCGGAGAACTAAACACCGCCCCTTTTTATCCCGTGAAGGAACAACAGAGAAAGGGTGTATCGCAGCCAATGACAGCGCTCATTTCACAAAAGCCCAACCTTACAGGCGGGGTTGACGTCAGAATAAAGTTATTTAGTAAAGTTACTTTTTTTGCACAAGTTATTAATAGAAGCTTATTTTATTACTGTGTAAGTAATATTGTAGTAGATATATTTAATAACTGATAAAAAGCATATTTTATCTCTTGTTTAGGTATGTAGAATAATGTAGATATAGAACATAGGTACCTAGTCCCATTAAGAAGTTGTTAATATAATTTTTGTTTCGGCCCCATTCTCCATAGAAGGGTGTTTTTTTTCGAAATCTCGATTAGGTAACTGGTTTCGAATCTCGATTAGGTAACTGGTCAGTGATGAATCCGTCCATGAGAGCCTTTGACTTTATTTCGTCCACTGCTGGTCACAAATAGCTGTCTTATAGGTACTTCTGTGTATCGCCTGCATCGAATATAACGCACTAAAAATATAAGTATCACCGCCCCATTCCTTCCTACAGGTATCATACAAGGCTACAGTGGAAGTAAGCCGTTATCATCCATTGCATTACAGGCTGTAAGGTTGGGTAAGTACCAAGTGGAAGTTGGTTATGTTAGATTTATCTTCCGGAATGGAAGGGATGCAGGTTCGATTCCCGCTCGCACTAAAGTTCTCTTTCCGCCGGCAGACCACTGAAGGAATGTAATATGGTTCCGGTGGCCCGCCAATAAAGGCGACGAGACGGCACACGGCGGGTTTCTTTAGTGGGTGAGAGCCCCACACTACCCTGTTCGTTGCCCCGAACGACGGGGCGTGCGGTTAGGTAAATTTTTTCCGGCCGACAAAAAAAAAAGTTAGATTTATCATTTCTTATCGGGGTGTCGTGGGTCGGTACCACTGTCTACTGTGTAAGGTGGCACATCGGTGTGTTTTGGTTGTAGCAGGAGATAGCCATTCATTTTCTAACTGCGAAATGAAATTATGAACCACGGCTTCTCAGTTTTCTTAGTGCCTAGATAATTACTCTTGAGTCTATGCGCGACTGTAACAACTAACCATCAGATGGGCAATGGATCGTTTGCCACTACAAGTAGGTAAGCAATAGAAAAATGGTTGATCCAATGGTTCGGACTTGTGGAAAGAATGCCGATCGAGCGGCTGGTTATGAAGATATACAATACGAAAGTTGAAGGATGTAGGTACAGGGGGAGACCGAGACTCCCCTACCTAGGCCAAATCGGTCTTGTATTGAAGGAAGGTGGAGTCAGGAGTCTTCGAAACCGGTGAGCGTGTATGAAGAGAATTATGTATAAATGTTGAGGAAACGAGAGATGTATGCAAGAATAGAGCCTTTTGGCACTCTGTTCTCTCTGCCTACTCCGCAAGGGAGATTGCGTGAGGATCAGAGAATCATAGCAACTTCTTTTGATCTGTATTTTAGCACACTTGACATGTTGACATGTTCAGCTACTTTAAAGAACAAATTATTTGTGAAATGTGTAAAAAGACAACTTTTGTGCGAACGGGAATCGAACCTGCGTCCCTTTCTCGGATTGGAAGAATCGCAGGTTCGATTCCCGCTTGCATTAAAGTTGTCTTTTTCCACATTTCACAAATAATTTGTTCAGAAAAATGTTATTTAACTGAGCCATATTTTTGTCAAAAAGGTGTCAAAACATCGGCACAAGTATATCAAGGTACGATTTTTGAGATACCAGTTAAGGCTCTTAACAACACCATGTTCTAAAACCATGAATGGTACTTTCAGCAAGACTCAGCATCGGGTCATAAAGCTCGATCCACCACAAGTGTGGTTGGAAACGTACGTTTCTGACTTTATCAGAGCTGAAGACAGCTCGTCACTAGTCCCGATTTAAATCCGCTGGATTATGATTTATGGTCAGTTTTAGACAGTATGGCATGCCCTAAACGCCATGATAATTTGGAGTTCCTAAAACAATTGAAAAGATTGGCAGTGAAGAAATTTCCCGTGGAGAAAAAGTATGTGTTTCAATTGAAATTGCATCAAAGATTAAATGATGAAGGATTGTATTGAGCCCAGTGGAGATCCTTTGAAATAAGGCACAACTCCACACAAAATTTTACCCCCATCATATGTGAGGGAACATAAATGTAAATATGTAGAAAAGCTGCAGCGCGTCGTTATTTATACTCAGTAACATTATTTTAAATTCACACGATTCTATATAGAAAGGCCAAAGAATTTCTACAAAGTTGTCCCTTCCATCTCTCCTTTAAAGTTGGAATTTTCAAAAATCCTTTCTTAGCAGATGCGTGATTAAAGTAAACCTTACATCCTAATTTTTTGCTCTGTAGTCTTACTGTATTTTAATACTTTACTGTCTTATAGTAGTTTTGGCTGTGCGTTGATAGCATTAAGGATTAAAGTAGGTATCTATATGCGACTTCGATCAACAATATCAACCAATCCAACACCAATGTGGTATTGTTGATCAAAGATATGCGAGGTTGGATCTCAATGTGCGAGTCTATAAAAATGCGCTAAACATTTAAAGTAAAATAAGAGGGAATCCTCACTCTAAAAAATGGATTCGAAAAATGGATCCCCATTTCGAGGTTCCCTACTTTTTTAAAGAAAAAAACAGAAAATTCAAATTTAATGGAGAATGTTTATTATCATTTGAAAGAACATTCTTTGGAATTTATTTTTTGAAGATTAGGTACGTCTATAAAATGTTGGCCGTTGCTACGTCGCAGATGGTCCATCCGTTGAGTCCAATTTTCGATGACTCGTTCGAGCAATTCGACTGGTAACTGGCTAATGACACGCGTGATGTTTTCCTCCAAGGCCTGAATCGAAGTGGGTATGTCGGCATAAACTTTAGACTTTAGATATCCACACAGGAAAAAATCTAACGGTGTGATATCACACGATCTTGGTGGCCAATCGACCGGCCCAAAACGTGAAATTATGTGCTCACCGAAATGTTCTCTCAATAAATCCATTGATTGATCGATGTGTGGGAAGTGGCACTGTCTTGCTGAAACCAAATGTCACCGAGATCACGAGCTTCAATTTCAGGCATCAAATAGTCGGTTATCATGGCACGATAACGGTCGCCATTGACGGTTACATTCGCACCGGCATCATTTTTAAAGAAATATGGACCGATGATTCCACCGGCCCACAAACCACACTAAACCGTTGTTTTCTGGATGAAGTGGCAGTTCTTGAATCTCTTCAGGTTGCTTTTCGTCCCAAATGCGGCAATTTTGTTTGTTTACATACCCATTAAGCCAGAAATGGGCCTTATTACTTTGTTGTTACCAGTCGAAATGCTCGAACGAGTCATCGAAAATTGGACTCAATGGATGGACCATCTGTGACGTAGTAACGGTCAACATTTGATATTTTTGATTTGGTGATAAGAGAGTGAATGATGCAGGTAGGCTCATTGCGGATGTATGGAACCTTATTGTGTCAAACACATTTTTTCAACATAAGGACATCCATATGTATACATGGAGAAGGAATGAACAGAGAAGTATGATAGATTTAATTCTGGTAGACAGTCGCCTCCGAAGTAAAATGGGAACTACAGGGGTCCCACTGTCGACACGGACCACTATCTCGTTATTGCGAGATTTAGTGGTCTGTTCAGAAAGTGGAGACAATGGCGAGAGCGTGTCCACTTCGGAGGGTTTGAAAGAATAAAGATTGAAAAGTTGCAAGAAGAGAGTGTAAGAGCAAAGTATGTAGAGGGTGTCATTGAACGGCTGACAATGGCAAGTCAGCCGGGATCTGACATAGAAGAATGCTGGAGAGTATTGAAAGATAGTATGGTAGATACAGCGAAAAAAGTATGTGGATGCTCAAAGAAGCATAGGAAAGTGAAAGGTGATGCATGGTGGGATACGGAAGTAGCAGCTTCCGTAGAACAAAAAAAGAAAGCGTGGCTGGACTATGTATCTTCTTTGAACCTGAGAGCTAGTATGAAAGAACAGAAAAAAGAAATATACCGGCAACGTAAGAATGACACCAAAGCCTTAGTGAAAGAGAAGCGCGATAGAGCAAATATGATTGCAGAAGAAAGGCTGACCAAAAACTTCGAGAGCAACACCAAACTTTTCTGGAGGGAGGTGAAGAAATCTCGGAGTGGTTGGTCAGCTTTCAGAATGAATAAAATAAGGTCTAAAGGTGGAGACATTCTTACGCAAACACAAGATGTGTTAAGCCGATGGAGTGAATATTTTGGAGATATGTATGCGGATGTCCAAGGTGATGTGCTGGTGCCACATGTGATCTAACAGATCAGCATTCGGTACCAGCTTCCTTTGATGACATTAGTATGGATGAAGTTGAATGGGCGATTAGAATTTTGAAAAATGGTAAGGCAGCGGATATTGGTATAGTGTCTGCTGAGATGATCAAGCTTGGAGGCTCATATGTCTGGGAATCCTTCCTGATGCTTCTCAATTTATGTTGGAGCTCAGGAATGGTTCCCAAGGACTGGAGAAGCGCAGTCATCGTGCCCTTGTTTAAAAACAAGGGTTCACGTTATGACTGTGCAAACTACAGAGCCATAAGCTTGACCAGTTTGGCAGCCAAAGTGTATGGTAAGATTGTTGAAAGGAGAATGAGGATGGTATCTGATGAATTTTTGTGTGAGGCACAAGGAGGTTTCAGGTGTGGACGAGGATGCATGGATCAAGTGTTTTCTCTGCGCAAAATTATGGAAAAGCATCTGGCTGTAGGCCAGAGGGTTTTCTGCAGTTTTGTGGATTTGGGGAAAGCATTTGACACGGTTGTACGGAAGGAACTTTGGGACATTTTGCCGGAGTATGGTATTAGCGGTAGACTGCTACAAGCGGTGCAGTCCAACTACATGGACTGCAGGGCTTGTTTGCGGCTGGATGATGGAATGTCACCCTGGTTTGATGTCAATATCGGCGTTAAACAGGGCTGCGTTCTATCAGCCAGACTGTTTATCATATATCTGAATAAATGTCTACAAAGGTCGAATGAAATGAATGTGGGAGTTCACATAGGCGACTCAGTGGTTAACTCGCTGCTATATGCAGACGATGCGGTCCTATTAGCGCAGTCTGCGACTGACCTGCAAACCCTAGTTGACTTAATGGCAGAAGATTGTAAAAAAGGGGCCTACGTGTGAATGTGAGCAAAACCATAGTAATGGTTTTTGAAAGAGAAGAATCCAGAACAGATGTTAGAGTAGCAATAGGAAATGGTGTGCTAGAACAAGTGGATGAATTTGTATAACTTGGATGTGGATTCAGTCGGGATGGAAGGTACACCACTGATGTAGAAAGAAGAGTGAATGCGGGAAATAGAGTGAACGGAGCATTGGGACAACTTCTCGGCAGCCACCACCTCAGCCAGAAGGCACCTGTCGCAATACACAACGCAGTGCTTGTCCCAACGTTATTATATGGAAGCGAGAGTTGGGTATGTAAAAAGGAGCATGAGAGCAAAATCAATGCGATCGAAATGCGATCTCTGCGGAGAATCTGTGTAGTGAGGCTGACTAACCGCATTCGTAACAATGACGTAAGAGAGCGAGTAGGTATGAAAGAGAGTATTGGTGTAAAGATGCGAAAGGGAATGCTCCGATGGTTCGGACATGTGGAAAGAATGCCGGACGAGCGACTGGCTAAGAAGATATACAATGCGAAAGTGGAAGGATGTAGGTACAGGGGGAGACCGAGACTTACCTACCTAGACCAAATTGGTTATGTATTGAAGGAAGGTAGAGTCAGGAGTCTCCGAAACCGGCGAGCGTGTATGAAGAGAGTTATGAATGTTGAGGAAGCGAGAGATGTTTGCAAGAATAGAGCCTCTTGGCACTCTGTTCTCTCTGCCTACCCTGCAAAGGAAATGGCGTGATGATAAGTTAGTTAGTTAATGGACATACATGGAGGATATGGACGCCCTGAATTAGGACATCAATATCGTCGGCTCGCGGAAGGAGGCGGCGGAGAGGGCCCGGGAGGAATCCTCCGTCGCGGACCTCGGGGATTACCCTGCCGTCCGCGGAAGCCTACTGTGAAGGTGTGACGCCCAAGTGCGCAGGGCGTCGCACAAGAGAGGGTGCCTGATGGGGCTGCCGCCTGCGGATCGCGGTTGATACGACGCGGTACTCGTAATCCGCCTTCCGATCCGGCGGGCGAGGGCTCACGGTGGGTTTTTAATGGGTGAGAGCCCTACACTACCCCGTTGTCTCCCCTCCCCGGGCAGCGGGGTATGCGGTAGGACATTTTTGCCAACCTAAAAAAAACCTTGCAAAAAGATTTACCATATTCTGCATTTTATAATTATTGATTTACCAACCTATTTAGAAATTGGCAATAGGTACCTACGCCTTAAATAAGAAACTTTATGGTAAGGTGACGTAACTATACCTTAATCTTTGGAAATGTAACACGCCGTCACATTTTCAGGTGCCACATTAAATGTTCGGGTATTTTGCAAGTAGCGCAATGCACCGGAATGCGGCGGTGATAAGCGTCACATGTATATTGTTATGCTTCACTTTCAACTATACGTTTCCTTTACACAGAGAAAGTACAAAATGGAACCTGGCCACGTACAACAACTGTAAGTATTTACCTACAAACAACTATAAAATTTCATCAATATTCATTGTATCTACTATTTACCTAATGGATTTTCATAAGAAAAGAACGTTTTATGTTGATATTAAAATGAAACTAAAATATTTATTAAAAATTAATACTTAAAAGTCTTGTGTAGGTCAATGATATTGTATATAAAAAGAGGCATCATTGGTGTAGGTACATTTCTTTTCTATTACTTCTTAGGGACTTACACTATTATTTAGGTAGATACTAACGCAACATTAGATTTTCTTTCTTCCTATTGACGTCACCGGGCACATTTCCAAACTCCGGGCTGCTACTGAGAATTTTTCTTTTTAGGAAGAAGCTCGATAACAATGCCCGACCCGGGGATGGAACCCGAGACCTCATGAATAGCAGTCGCATACACTACCGCTACACCACCGAGGCAATTTTTAGTTTTATTTATTTTAAATTTTTTTATTACACCCTGCACTAAGGAATAATCCTTGTATCGCAAAGGACTTTACAATCATACAATGTCACGGACGCAAAGATCAAAACAACCATTTGTGGATTACACAAAGAGTTGTCCTGTGTGAGAATCAAACCCACAACATGCTGCATCGAAACCCCTCAGCTATCTGTGTACTATTTTTGACATCCAAAACAGAAATGGTAATCTAGGGTATGCTATTCGCATAAAAGTATCAGAAACTAATAGGGTACCTACCTGTTGCTTACACTTATGCATAATAATATGTTACATTACAGTATCGGGAGTTTGTGATAAATCTAAGCACTACGATAAAAAATTAGAGCAAACTAATAAAATGACTAATAACTTTGGAGATACGCTGAAAAGGTTTAAAGAATCTACGCAGGAATTTACAAAAAATATTCAAGCTCGCTTTAATAACGTCAAACACGCTTTTAGCGAAGATGACTTACGTCACTACGAACAATTAGTTATCATGAAAAAGAATCCTTATTTAGATCTGGAAGATATAGAACAAAAATATAGTCCTAAAAACACTAGACAAAGCCAACGATTTGAGTCAGGACTTTCACCACAAAACCATTTCGGAGATCCAGGCATTTGGGAGGCTATCGAAGAAGGCCCTAATGTAGAAATTACTAATAGAGGTCTTACAGGATTCGCAATACCCGCGAAGATTATTAAAAACTCAATGCTTACACAAAATAAATCAAAATTGAACACACTTAAGAGTACTGAAGATATTCCGGTACAGCAAGACACAAAGACTATTAAAACTGCAGATGTTTACAATACATAAAGATGATATTTGTACTTACGGCGAAGAAAAATGTATATGTCATGGCCACATCTTAGAATTAGTAAAACTTCATGCTGTGGCCAACCATTTCATGAAATACTAACTATTTCATCACCTTTGTTGAGATTGGTTTTATGAAATGGTCGGCCACATCATTAAGCGGCCAATTCGATCTGGCTACGACATGTTTAAGATTGTTTTCTTGTCTTATTACCTTGTTTATAAAACTGTAGTTAATAAAAGTAATGTCTTCTTATTTGTACCCTCCTATTGTGCACTGAGCCTGCGTGGTGGATCTTGGCTTAAATCCCTCTAAAGGAGACCCGTGCTCAATAGTGGGACAGTAGGTAATATAAAGGTCTAAAAAAACTGTTACCCTGAACCCTCCCTCCTTTTTACGTTACTAGTAGAACTAGTACTACCTACGAGAGTTGTAACGAATATTAGCATTCGGATCCGTGAATAATTTGCATATTTTTCAATATTTTCTTTCGCATTAGTAACGTTTCATGCGAATGTTATGTAAATGTTTGTTTATAGTAAACCATTATGAAATTAATTTATAATAATGCAACTAATAATACTCACCCATATCTTGAGTACATTATCGAGTACATTATTATTGAGTATCTTTAGTACTCGATTGAAAATTTACTCGAGAGGGTAGTCACTGCCCGCGTCGTCCGGCACCTCGGAGCGGTCGGGCCAGACCTGTCCGACGTCCAGTTCGGGTTCCGGGCGGGTTGGTCGACGGTCGACGCCATTTTGCGCTTGAAGGCCGCGGCTGTGGAGGTCGTCACCTCGAGGGAAGTGCTGTTGGCGGTGTCGCTCAACATCGCCAATGCCTTCAATGGTGTGCCATTTGGTTGGATCAAGGAGGCACTCCGGTACCAAGGAGTGCCCCTCTACCTAAAGCGGCTGGTGGCAGACTACATTGATGGCCGCAGCGTCCTCTTCGTGGACTGAGAGGGGGACGTTGTCAGGAGGGCTATCGTGCGGCGTGCCACAGGGTTCAGTTCTCGGGCTGCTCCTGTGGAACATCGGCTACGACTGGGTCCTCCGTGGCCAGCTCCCTCCCGGGCTGGGCCTAATGTGCTACGCCGGTGACACTCTCGTCACAACCCGTGGTGCATGGTACCCTAGAGGAGGCGGCATTGCTGGCTCCCTCAGGTACCGCGGAGGTGGTTGGGCGGGTCGAGGCGTTGGGGCCTAGGGTGGCCCTTGAAAAGTCGGAGGCCCTGCTCTTTCATGGGTCCCGACGTGGCCCACCTGCCAGCACCTCGATCACGATCAGTGATATTTGGTAGTGATGGCTGGACAAGAACAGATGTTGCTATCAGATACAGTATTACACGTGTGTAGTTTGATTGCAATGTCGGCTTCCGTTTTTGAAAAGCTAAATGCCATAAATATAGATTTAGTTAGGTTCAGTGTAAGCAAGTTATCTCTTAACCAACAGTTCACTTTCTGTACTCCCAGTTCAGCATATTTTTTGACTTCTTCTACTGTCTTCGCATGGAATACAAGTGCTGTATCATCAGCGTATGTAAAGATCTTACCATTCTCCAGTTTATGTTCACAAAGATCATTTATGTACACGAGGAAGAGAGTAGGACCGAGAACACTACCTTGTGGTATGCTGTGCGTAATTGAGGAATCAGAACTTACATTTACACCAATTTTTACTTTTGTTTGCGATCACTTCGGAAATCTCTAAAGACATTTTTAGATATTTTTATATATATTTTTAGCATTTTACATACTTAACACTATACATTAAACACAAAGTGAAAAATGTGAAATCGAAAATAACAGTCACGAACAGGATTTGAACTTGTATCTCCTGGATACCGTCCAAATGCTTTGCCAATTCAGCCACCGTGACAATTGCTCCTGACTGCTAATTTCGATAACACATTCATTTAATTCCTGTAACGTTTGTAAGATATTTCAGTGTTCTTGTTTTGCGGATCTAATAGAAATTGTCTGTGTAGCTTGTCTCTGCGGCGTTTGCGGCGTAATAATCCTGCTCCCAACCAAGGCTTGAGTCGGCTTTGTCTACTAACTATAACGTATAATATTTCTATGGTCTATAGGCTACGGTAATCGTTTACCATCAAGTGGACCGCACGCATGCTTACCACCCACATTCTTAAAATAAAACTACATCAGGGCAGGTGCACCAATTTAACGAATCCGTGTGGTGACGGATTAAGAATACAAGTTTCACCACCCCATTCTTTCCCACGGGTGTCGTATAAGGCGACTAAGGGAAGTAAGCAATTATCATCCATTGCACGACTGGTGGTAGGGCTGGGTACCAAGTGGAAGTACTCACTTGATATCCGGCCCGAGCGGGTTGGTACCACCATCTCCCGTGTGACCGGCCATGAAGCACATTGGTGCGTTTTGGCTGTAGCAGGAGATAGCCGTTTATATTTCATTTCATCTGTGAAATGAATTGGTGAGCAGCGGTTTGACAATACTCTCGGTATAGTCGAGTCCATGGGCGACGGTTACCATTTACCATCAGATAGACCGTGGCTCGTCTGCCACTTCATGCAATAAAAAAAAACGAATTGACTGAACTCGCTAGAGCAGCTTATATTCTTTGGTTCCATTCTGCGTGCTCTACCGACACTTTCGTGGGGAGTGATGACGAGACTTCTTTCTTTCTAGATGGCTTCGCTATGCCCCTGGTGTTGCTAAAGCGCATGAGTGGCGGTTAACCCTTTATCACTGAAAAATTAATAATTCCTTCGGGATAGCTATTTTTGTATAAATGTAATTGATGCGCCGTGGAGTGACATATTGCACATATCAAGAAAAAACACTATTTTTAACACTCATGATATTTTGATGCCATTTTTGTTATTTAAACTAGTTAAAAAACTGTTTAAAAAAGTTGTGTCTTGGACGTCCCTGTGTCTGTAGGTATGTTCGGATAACGTACGATAACGACCGAAATACTCGTTGTTTTTTGTAAGAGAAAAAAAAAAGACTCGAGTAATAATCGAGTCTTTTTTTTTTTTTTTAAATTAGTGCTGTGATTTATTGAAAATTACTTAGTAAGACCAATACATTAATAATTACCTATCAAATAATCAATTATATTGTGAAAAATGAAGATTGTGAGGCGTGCACTTTTTTTCCAAAGTATTTATCACATATTGCACTTTTAAAATAATATATAAAAACACATATCAAGAAAAACCACTACTTTTGTTGTCTGATTCGATGTGGTTTAATTGTTATTAAGTAAACGAAAAAAAATAGTTTGAATATGTATGGTCGATTCGATCATACACTAAAACCAGCGTTGTCTAGCCTGTCTCCCTTATTTATTTAGAACTACTCCTATAGACTGACGTAAGAGAGTGAGTAGGTATGAAAGAGAGTATTGGTATAAAGATGCGAAAGGGAATGCTCCGATGGTTCGGACATGTGGAAAGAATGCCGGACGAGCGACTGGTTAAGCGGATATACAATGCGAAAGTGGAAGGATGTAGGTACAGGGGGAGACTGAGACTTACCTACCTGGACCAAATCGGTCATGTATTGAAGGAAGGTGGAGTTAGGAATCTCCGAAACTGGCGAGCGTGTATGAAGAGAGTTATGAATGTTGAGGAAGCGAGAGATGTAGGTATGCAAGAATAAAGCCTCTTGGCACTCTGTTCTCTGTGCCTACCCTGCAAGGGAAATGGCGTGATGATAAGTTAGTTAGTTAGTACTTCTATAGAACTTTTTATTTTTTTTTGTTTAGGCGGGAAATAATGTTCCTGATCGCACACCCGGTCGTTCGGGGCAACGAACAGGGTAGTGTGGGGCCCTCACCCACTAAAGTAACTCGCCGTGTGCCGTCTCTCCGCCTGTTGTGTGTATGCCTGGCAAAGTTTCGCGTATTCTGTAGGCCTGTATTATTGAGCCATGGAAGTTTTGGCGGTAACAGGAGAAGATCATGTCGCCGCTCTGTAGGTATTGTTTACCGAAACCTGAGTTACTTTTAAAGTATTAATGTGTAAAAGTGGTAGCATTTTGCTCATAAACTATTTGCATATGTGCATAGGTATGATGTGGCCATGGAAGTAACATGGTTGTATGATAGGTCCATGGATGTGGCATTACGATGTTTTTTAGTTTCTGTTATTTTGATGTTTGTAGTTGATGGTTCTGCGAAACCAAAGCCTGATATTAATAAAAAAAATATTGGGCCATGAATTTGACAATGTCAAATTGACATTGACATTATCAATGTCTGTCTCTGTGAGAGGTCTCTGTAATAATTCTTCAAGGTAGTAATACTAGTAATAGTAGCAACAACAACATCAAGTAATAATAGTAATAAGTAACAACAGTAGTAATAGTAGTAAACAACAGTAGTAATAGTAGTAAGTACTAGTAATAGTAGTAAGTTCCAAGTATAGTTATTTATTTATGAATAGTAGTATAGTAGTCTGTGGTAGTAATGTTAAATTTGTTGAGAGTTTTGGCGGGAACACGAAGAAGATCATGTCGTCGCTCTGCATTATTTTCCTAAACTTGTGTTATTTCAAGTATTAATGTGTAAAAGTGGTGGCCTTTTGCTTATTAACTATTTGTGTATGTGCATAAGTGTTGGCAAGTGATGTAATGCGACATAACGTGCTTTTTCCTGTTGTCTCCAAAACTCCATAGAAGCTTCAGTAAGATCGCCATTGTCTTACTGGAGTGGGACTTTGACTTGACTGACTTATTTTATATGACTGACTTCGACTATGACTTGTTTTATGAACTAAACTTACGTGTGATGAGAGAATAACGATGTTTATAAGTTACTGTTAGGCGGATGGTTCTTCCAATGCCTTAAAAAAATAACAAAAAATTAAATTTGTTGACGTCAGTATCAGTATTCTCGCCACAGAACAATATTACTCAAGAGATTCTCGCTCTCGGAGCATAGATAATATACTAATATAAAATATCTCGGAGGATGTACTGTACTGGTGTTGTATTGTATGGTTCTTTCAATTCTTTGGTTGTATTTCGTATCCATATATAAATATTAGTTAATTTATCAATATTTCTTATAATAAATTATACAATCAGCTAGAGATTCTGTTGTCTTCAAATAGCATATTACATTATGGAGTTACAGTGTAGAGTGCAAAATTATGATTGGGGAAAATTGGGATGTGATAGTATTGTCGCAGAATTAATATCTAGCGCTCAACCCAATATCCTAATCGACCCAACGAAGCCATATGCGGAGTTATGGATGGGCACACATCCCAATGGACCTTCTCTAATTATAGAAAGAAACGTTCTACTCTCAGAATATATCAAAGACAACTTGGATGCAATAGGACCAACTGTAAGGAATAAATTCGGTGTGGCTGTACCATTTCTTTTAAAAATATTGTCTATAAGGAAAGCTTTGTCTGTACAAGCTCATCCGAAAAAGGTAAGACTGGCATTGCCATATATTGTACTAAACTTAATCTAGCAGCAGTTGTTCAGTGATCTCTCGATACAAAAGGGAAAGAGGAAGACTACACTATAATATGGCTATTTAATCATCTGGCGACTTATTAAGAATAGTTATTGTCATATTCTAAGCCACAAGTTTGTACAGAACTTGTCATTATTATCACAAAAGAGAATCTAGGCCTATAATGTAAATCACATAGCTATATTGGTAAAACCCCTTTCCTAATCCATCTGGCTGATCTACACCACTAGGCAAATAGTTTCACATGAAGTTTGCTTTTGAATTTTCCTTCTAATATACCTACCTGTAGGAATTAAGAGTCAAATTAAGCTCATAATTCCCTTGGGTGTTATATTTTATCTTATCTTAATTATAATTACTCTCTTAAATCCCAAACAAAAACGGTACTGGAGATTGATATTCAACTTACTATTCCATAAATATAATTCACGGCTCTGCACAAAAAGCTAGTTTCTGGTTCCTGTTGTTGTAGCAAGATAAAGCGTAACTAGTTCTTAGTCTAATCAAAATCTATCTAACAAAATTTTCATCAAAATCCATTTAGTAAATTTTGCATGATGTGCAAAACAAACAAACAAACCAACAACTTAACAGGACTTCTAAAAAAAATTGTATTCAGATATGCCCAAAAAGTACTTTCTCAAAATATTTTAAATGCACACATGTTTCAGCAATATAGCATTGTATCTAAATTATGAGAAATTAAAAAAATAACTATTTGTAACAATTCTCACTTACATTTATTGTGATAAGTAAGTCTTGCTATAATTTAATTTAAGATCCTTAATCAATCTTAAAGTCAGCTATCAGTTTTAGAGTGTTTTTATGTATATTTCAGGAGCATGCAGAGGAGCTTAATAGGAAATTTCCTGATATGTACAAGGATGCTAATCACAAGCCTGAACTTGCTATAGCACTAACACCATTTGAAGCTCTCTGTGGATTCAGACCTCTCTCCCAAATTAAAGGGTTTCTCAAAAGTGGGTATAGTATCCTATATAGGTTAACATAATACTTGTTGATATGTGCACATTATCAAATAAATTACTTTTACAGAATCTATTATGTTTACTTGAGTTTTTACTATTTCCATGTTTCAAATTCTTTTCAGCATTCATACTGATGGAAATGTATGAATGCTGAAAGTATTTGAGAGATTGTAATTATTATTATTTATTTATTATTGGTTCGCTAACAAACGTAACAAAAAATCAAGTACTTACAGCTAGGTCATATTAGATATAACGAAAAAGTTACATTTAATAATAAGCAAACACTACAAACATATTCAATTATGATAACTATGTCTACTGCATCTACAATTTTTATCTTAAAACTACTTACTACTGATTTACATCGCATTCGCCAACAATTGTGCGGAGGAGCTTATACAAAAAAATTAGGTCTAAATATTGACATCTTTTTTCAAGTGTATCCATATTGTAGGTTTTTAATTTATCCTTCTAAGAAATTTTGTTTTTGCTTGGTGCTGTTAAGCGCGATAAATGCCAAAGAAACCTCTTTTGTATCCGCTCTATTCTTAAATTATGTACAGCATAGTGCGGACAACACACCTAAGTCCCTTATACAATCTACTTGATTTAACTATTTGCCATTTATCGTATAGTCTGATGCAATTTCATTACGTTTACGGCTATACTTTATACATTGACATTTTATTGGGTTTAATTGCATCCCATTTAATTGTAATAAATAAAATAAACGCAATAGGTCCCATAAAAGTAGTTTTATTTCATAACCAATTATAGAGGGTTATTTCATAGGAAGAAAGACATAATTGAGTTGTGCAATGGTCAATTTCCACACAATTTAATTATCTGTGTAATCCACAACTATTACAGTTGTCTCAGTCTATGGAAAAGAAATACTACTTGAAATATTTTCAGTTTAATCTTGATGTGTGGATTTTGTCTATGTTCTAAGAGTTTCTGTAAATATTTTTAGAGATAATCAGCTTTTTTTGGCTATTTTTTATTTGTTAATTATGATATAAATTGAAATTTTTCACTTCTTTTTCAGAATTGCCTGAATTAGCACAGATGTTATCACGGGAGAGTGTGGATGTTCTTCTATCTTGTGAGGACCAAGGAGACAATGCAATGGTACTGAACCCTGTGTTCCGTTCTCTCATGACTTGTGATAGGTCTGTTGTAGCTAGCACACTTCTGTCTATGTTAGATCGATTAGACAAAGAAGGCAAGTAATAGTAAAAAGTATTAAGTATTCATTTATATTTTACAGTTATTTCGTAATGAACAAATATTATTGCTCTATAAATCATATCACATAGATAATAATCTTAATATTATCAAAGCTGCGCTAATATAATATAATGCTAACAGATTGTCGTGATAAAATACTTAATAGTTAAAATATTTTTTTATTATCTTATCTGTATCTGTACCTACTATTATAAAACTGCAACTGAGCTGTCTGTACATTTAAGATATTTAATAAAACATGACTATATTAGGCTATTTAGGCATTTTTTTAATACAAAGCATACCCTTTTCATAGAACATTTTTGTATGACACATATTTTCATACAACATATCCTTTAACTGTTTTTCTATTTGTTAATGTGCACATCACGCAAAAACGAATGAACGGATTTGACATTGACATTTTTGTTTAATAGCTCTTGATTAGACTTAAAAAATGGTATACGTTTTATTCCACACAAATAATTTGTGAAATTAGAAAAATATAGCTTTACTTTCAATTAGCTTCTCATCCATTTTGATTCACATACCATGTCGATGACGTGTGAAGTTTAAGACCTAATATCGCTAACTTAACAAAAATGCAGTGCACAAGTCCTGTTCTGAAAAGTCTACCCTACCCGCCGCGTCGCACCGGCCCGCCGCCCGCCGCTCGGCAGCACACCCTGCTCAACTCCATACTATCCGGCTCGGAGCCGCGTGTTCATATATTTTATTTAAAAGTTCGCACTGCTCCACTTACACTGTTTCCACTGATGCGGGGTGAAGATTTTGGGCACTGTGATTGACAAATTCACGGTCCGCTTCTCTCCCCTCCGCCCAGCTCCGCGTCATTGGAAACGCACCCTTAGAGTACCATTTCGAGCTAACCAAATACGATAACGACCGAAATACTTTACTAATCGAGTGTTTTTTTTTTCTTACGCTTTAGTATAATTAGGAATAGAACCCTATCACTTTTCACGGTCTGATTCGATATGGCATAATTATTATTAAATAAACAACAAAAAAATAGTTTGAACATGCATGGTCGATTCGATGGTATCTACCATGGTGTTGGCATACGATGTGGCATAACGTGTTTTTAGTCTGTTATTTTGATGTTTGTAGTTGGTTCTACGAAACCATAGCTTAAAACTTATATCACTATCCAACGCACACATTGACAAATCAAAATTCGTTACGCGTTATCGAGCTGTCAGGTGATCTATACGTTACTATATCTATGGTATCTACCTTCCATCCATCCATCCATCAGCCTTTTGACGTCCACTGCTGGACGTAGGCCTCCCCAAGAGAACGCCACAATGAGCGGTACTGCGCCGACCGCATCTTTTTTTTTTGTGTGCTCATTATGGGGGATAATGCCGTAATCGCCACGCTTGGCAGGCGGGTTGGCGATCGCAGTGGATGTTGTTAATACTCGAGGGAGTGCTGCTGCCCACTCCCCCAATATTCCCTCAGTCGGCTCTTACGACGCCCGTGGGTAGAGAGGGGTGGGACAATTATAAAGCCGGCCCCACACGGCTTATCACGGATAATCTACCTTATTAAGTGAGAACTACTTCTATACAGTGCCGGATTAAGGTAACTTGATGCCCTAAGCAATCTTCACCTGAGGGCCCCCCTATCCTTAGGTGAACTACAAAGAATTATAAAAAAAAAGTTAATACATATCGTAGGTAGAATATGTATGTGTTGTTCCTGCCCTTATCCCATGCTAGTTGGGGTCGGCACAACATGATTTCACATGTTGGCCTAAGATTCGGCTATATTTTCAACCGACTTCCAAAAGAAGGAGATTCTCAAATTCATCTGTATGTTTTTTTTGTATATTTGCTACGCGATTATTCCGCCAATTATGAATCAATTTCAATTAATTATTATTTTGTTTGGTAGATGCTACTTCAGAGGTGGTTCCAGTTAAATTTTATAAAAATCGGTTAAGCGGTTTATACAAAATAAACAAAATCTAAAAAGTTGTTTACATTGATCATCTTTTTTCGTTTACTTTGAAACCTCTCTGTCCCATAGGACCAGTGCGTTTAGTTAGCGTACCCATTTTATTATATATAAAGCCTTTCTTTAGCGTCTTCGGAAGGCTCTCCGAGACGCTGTGCTCTATTTCTGGCTCTACTCGCTTTGGGCGCTCATCTTTGTCATTTTCATACTCCTGTGCTCAACGGTTTCTCATACGAGATGCACCCAAGGAAGGCCTCCCCATCATGTACCACCTACTCTAACCTACGCACCTATTTTATAATAAAAAAAACACTAAAAATCAAAAAATAAATAATTTTTAAATAAAAAAGCCGTCTTTTAAAATAATTGGTATTTACATACGATTTCCGTCCTAGACACTTACTGATGTATCTGGAGTCGGTGCCTAGTCCGAAAATAAAAAAGAATACTTATACTCCACTATTACTATTACAATAAAACAGTTTTAAGTTCAACTTAATTATAATCATAGCACTTGGTAATAAAGTCACAAATCTTAAAAATATTATCTTACATTTACGATCATCTGTCACAAAAAATGAGCAAAGCAATAATTTATCACTAACCGAACGCTAAAAAATGAAAAGACAACATTTACTGTAAAATCAAGCTCACTTCTCAAGTGCGCTCTTATTTGCCGAAACGGATTTTTTGGGCTGACGCGATATCTATTGCATAATTATGTTTTGCTTTTTAATTCCTGGGTGTCTTTTGAAGGCAGTTTTTTTTTATTTAGATATTTTTATATATATTTTTAGCATTTGACATGCTTAGCACTATACCTACATTAAACAAAAAGTGAAAAATGTGAAATCGAAAATACAAATCCTGCTCGTGACTGTTATTTTCGATTTCACATTTTTCACTTTGTGTTTACGGTTTTTTTTATTTATAAATAATTTATTCACTTTCGTGTGCTCGTTTTTTTTTCTCGGTCGTCTTTGATGCCCCTCTAGACGGGATGCCCTAAGCAATTGCTTATATAGGTAGCTTATTGGCTAATCCACGACTGCTTCTATAGAACCAATATAGTAGTACTTCTTAAAATTAGCGCTAGATAGCGTATAAGCCATGAGAACCACATTAGTACTTTTTGAAATTAGCGCTATCTATGTGATTTATTGAAAACTACTTAGTAAGACCAATACATTATTAGTTACTTATCAAATAATCAATTTTATTGTGAAAAATGAAGATTATGAGGCGTGCTTTTATGGATTTTCCAAAGTATTTTTTTTCTTTGTTACAGATGAAGTTACTCAAATATCGTTATTGTATCCATTACTAAAGAAGTTGTACAGGGATTTTCCTGGAGATGTGGGCTGCTTCGCGCCATATTTCATGAACTATATGATTCTCCGACCAGGACAAGCCATCTTCTTAAAGCCTAACTTACCTCATGCTTATTTGAGTGGTGGTATGTACTTTTTGATTATAATAATAGTTACTAATCTGTCCGCTTGTGATATTTAAATAACTTCTGTATTTTGGTTGTAGCTGTGCGTAAAAATACATCACCATTACAAATAAATAGATAATATAGTTCGAATGGAGCTTATGAACTTCTAGAGATAATAGAGTTCTATTAAGGAAATAGTAACAAGAGACAAAGTGAATGAGGAGGACAAGACAAAACCATTGTGTTATCCGTATCCCCAATGTAACAAATTTCTCTCTCTGTAACAAAAATCTCATTTTGATGGTGACTCATGCCCAATAGTTGAACACAAATAAGCTGTAAAGAATAGAATAATATTAATATATATATAATAACTGTAATTTTTAATAAGTACAGTTATTATGTTCACTATTTAGTGAACATAAAATATTCTGTTAAGAAAAATTTGAATTATCATACTTATACACCTAATAGCTCTGGGCATACGTAAATTAAAAGCTGTAACAGAAAACCTTATAATATAACTTTATTCCTTTTTGTGAAACAGCCAATACCGCCCTAAAGTTAAGTACAGATTTCCTTTTAAAGTGAGAAAAATAAGTACAAAATACGAGTTCTTAGACTTCACAAGCCATTGAGAAAACCATTATTTTCTTAATTAGGTAGGCTCTTGATAAAGTACAAATTATTTGAGAATAAGGAAAAATAGATTTTTTGTACGAGCGGGAATCGAACCCGCGTCTTTTCCAATCCGGGGTTTAATGCATGTAAATGCATTCCGATAGATGGCGTTGGTCGTAAAGACAAATGTGATAAGAAGATTGGTATGATCGAAAGATCTGTACGATAGCTCAGTGGCTTAGAGCACTTCCCCGGATTGGAAAAGACGCGGGTTCGATTCCCGCTCGTACAAAAAATCTCTTTTTCCTTATTCTCAAATAATTTGTACTTTAAAAAGTGGCGGAGCATGTCAAATGCTAAGATAACTCAGTGGCTTAGAGCACTTCCCCGGATTGGAAAAGACGTGGGTTCGATTCCCGCTCGTACAAAAAAATCTCTTTTTCCTTATTCTCAAATAATTTGTACTTTAAAAAGTGGCGGAGCATGTCAAATGCTAAAAAATATAGATCAAAAATAGGCTCTTGATGTTATCACATATCTATTTTTAAAATATAAGTTCAATAAGGTTTTTTTAAACTAGGTTTTTATTTAACTACAGATTGTGTGGAATGCATGGCGTGTTCTGACAACGTTGTTCGCGCGGGTTTGACGCCTAAACACATTGATGTACAAACACTGATTGACATGTTAGACTACAGTGGCTATGAACCAGATCAACTATTATTCAATCCGGAGCTCGAAGACGCTAACAGTTGTATATGGAGACCACCGGTGCCAGATTTTGCTGTTGTAAAAATAAAAGTGAGTGCTATTAATCGCATAGAGATGTACAAACATATTATAAGTAGTTTTCTTTAGTTTTTCTTAACTATTTTTATTTGAACTTAAGTTGTAGAACAAACTGATCCGCTACCTACTTTCAGTGGTGATAAACAAATATGATTTCAAAATAGAAACGAATGTGAGATAATGTGAAGGCACACTACAAAATCTAACATTAAGCGGAAACCCGCCGTAGTGCAGCTAGAATAAATTATTTACGAATTGTGGAAAAAGATATTTACTGCCAGCATGCTGCATACTTGTGTCCTTCCCAATTCTGCGGAGATTGCGGAGTGCTCTAGGAGGCGCGGGTCTTTAAAGACATTTATAAACATATGTGAAGTGGAGATTGGGAGTTAGCAGTAGGTATATGCGATAGCTTGTTGGTGAAGAGCACTGCGGATGGGAATGATATAGGTTTGAATCCTGCTTGCCGTAAACCTATCTTTTTCTGTAAAGTAGCCAAATGTGCAATGTTAATTTCGGCTGACTGCAAGAACTCACTAAATTACATTTTAGGAACTTTTCTGATAATGTTATGTTTTCTTATTTAAGAAATTCTTGTATTATAACGATGTTAAATGGTGTTTAACCCATTCCCTGTCCGCTTATAGACACAATAGAAATTTAATTGTTATGTATCATATATGATTCACAGGACAGGGAACCTGTTAAGACTAGGTTGCACAGTGCACAGTGTCTTTCCGTGGAACTAATTTAACGCGATAGTTTGTAGCGCTTATTACTTACTTATTAATCTGCTTGCTTGGTGAGGCTGTTTCAATCAATGCCTCCAGGACCAACAATAATCATGTCTCTCGCAATACCAGGTGGAAGGTGGCGGCTCATACAACACTTTGATTCGTCAAAGTCCCAGTTTATTCATCGTGGTCTCGGGTTTTGGTGAAGTGTGCGACACAGAACCGATACAAGCGCGCCCCGGTACTGTCATCTTTCTGAAGGCTAGCAGACAACTGACCCTCACACCGAAGGAAGGAAGCCATCTTGAAGTTTACCAGGCTATTTGTAATGTTTGACTGTAATTATAACAAAAATAAATTAAAGTTTTATTTTGTTACCAAAACATCACACCAAATACAGTGTCCTTTAATTATATATAACACACAAAGTTTAAAAATAATCCAGTTCAGACACAACTAAATATCGCTTGTCTTAGGGGAGCTGTGGGAATTGACCATGTAATGCGTGTCTGTTTATTGGTCTCAACAAGTCTATTGATTTTACATTATAGCTTGATTTCTATAAAATCTTAGAAAAAGGTTTTCATGTGCAATATCAAAAACAATAAATAATAATAAATAAATCAATTAAATAATAAAAAATAATTTTAATCTATAATAATATAATAAAGCTGAAGGGTATTTTTCTGTAAATGCGCTACCGTTAGAAACTACCAGTTGGATTTGAAAAAATATTTTTCATTCGGGTAATAAGTATTAGGGGTTAAAGTATGAAATTGCCGATTTGTACTGAAAGATTGAAATGCGTTTTTTTTTTCATTTAACATATTTATTTAATCAAAATATCTACCATTATTATGTATACATTGCTGCCATCTAATAGAAAGGTAGTTATGCCTTTACAATAAAACTGGTGATCCAGATTCTACAAACTGTGTGAAAGCATTTTGTACTGCTTTCTGGGAAGAAAACTTTTTATCACGTAGAAAATTTTGATCTATATTTTAGCACTTGACATGCTCAGCTACTCTTAAAGTACAAATTATAATTTGTGAATAAGGAAAAAGAGTATTTTAGTACAGGCGGGAATCGAACCTGCGTCCCTTCCTATCCGGGGAAGTGCTCTAATCCACTAAGCTACAGTAGGTACTATCTTTTAGACATACCCAATCTCCTTATCACATTTGTCTTAACGACCAATGCCCTCCATTTATCTTAACGACCAACACCCTCTATCGGAACGCATTTACATTTGCATTATTATTAATATTGGATTAATGCACGTAGAAAATTGTCGAAATCACGAAAAAAATGGTAGTCCGTTGGAGCAAGGTCTGGCAAGTACGGAGGGTGACGAATGGTTTTTAATTGCAGTTCCTGTAGAGTCAAAACGGTTTCTCGTGCTGTATGAGTTCTCGCGTTATCATGAAGCAATAATGAAGATCGATTCATGAGTCGGGGCTGTTTTACTGCAAGTTTTGCTATCATTGTTCGGAATTTGGCACAGTAGACATCTGCCGTTATTGCTTGACCAGATCGGAGAAAGCTATAGTGAATGACACCATGCTGAGACCACCAAACAGCTACCATTACCTTTTTATTGGTAAGCTTTGCTTTAGGACACTGTTGCGGCGTTTGGCCTGGGGTCAGTCATTGCATTTTTCGTTTAAGGTTATCGTAAAGAATCCACTTTACATCACATGTCACAATTCGATCCAATATTCCTTTTTTCTGTATCGATTCAACAAGGCAACACAAGGTTCAACACGCGTTTCTTTCTGCAACGTTAAACCATGCCGCTAATTCCTGGATAGTTTGGCTCGGATCGGCTTCCACCATCTCTTTCAATTCATTGTTATTCACATGTGTGGGCGGTCCACCACGTGGTTCGTTCTTCAAATCAAAATTTCCATCACAATAGCGTTTAAACCAAAATCGCACGGTGCGGTCATTAACAGCCCCCTCTCCAAACGCAACATTGATATTGCGAACTGTTTCTGCAGCGTTAGTTCCGCGTCGGGACTATTTTATATTAGTATATTATCTATGGTCGGAACTCGTATTCCAAAATCACTCGAATTTTCGAAGTATCCATCTTTCTTGTCTAAAACAACTGAAAGTCGATAATCGAATGTTGCACATTTTTTAAAAGAAGAACCTCAGAGGTACCATTTGAAAAAAGTTTCACTCAAAAATCTCAAATCATGAAGGTTCTATGTCAATTCGAAGTACCTATTACAATAAAACGGCAATTTCATACTTTAACCCCTAATATTTAAGTAATACGATAATTGTTCATCGTTAAAATATCAGAAATATATATAAAAATATGTGTCTTTTAACTCCTAAATTGCTGAACAGATTTTGACGAAATTTTGACATGTATCATCTCTGGGTCTCTGGATGGTTTAGAATTTAGTTTCTCGATTGGACTTGGTAGTTGACGTTGCGATTGTATTCCAAGAGTTTTATTTTGCTTTATTTTTTGACAGAAATTGTCTTCTTTATTTAATTTTTTTTTTTTCTAATCTACCTTTTTTTTAAGGCGGGAAAAAATGTTCACAACCCTGTCGTTCGGGGCAAGGAACAGGGTAGTGTGGGGCCTTCACCCACTAAATAAACCCGCCATGTGCCCTTTCTCCGCCATTACTGGTGGGCCACTGGAACTATGTTACATTCCTTCGGTGGTCCGCCGGTTCAAAACATTACTTACCTATCATAATTTATTTCTCCCAAACTTTATCCAAAAATCTAATATTGAAAAAAAAATTGAAACTGCTAACATCTAGCGAACAGCCAACTTTCGGGCGGGACCGTCTGCCGAGTCCTCTAGTGCAATATATATTTTTAGAAATTAATTGGGAGTGTCTATGTATAATTTATTTAGTAAGCTGATTGTATTTTATAATGTCAACAAAGTTCCTTAAAGACGTAACTAATATATTTGTACTAGCGCGTGGTCGCTGCGAATTTTAGCATTAAAAACATAAACAAGTTTTTAATATAACTGCAGTATTTTCAAAGAATATATACCTATGAAGAGTATTTTGGCACTAGTTGCGTCGGTCACTCCCAATAACCGATGCAACAACAATTGGACACTAACGAGTCTATATTTAAGAGCATTCTATAATATTTTCGACCATTATTAGTATCTACCGAAAATGCGAGACCGAGATTACATTAACCAAGAGCAAGCTCCGCTGTGATTTCGTATTATGAGATACCGTATATATAAATAGGTTTATTATATATCGTATTTATTTAAGAACTAAGAATATTTTTTATAAATTGTACAAGAATTTATTTTTATTCAGTAGTGTGTTTTGAAATAACTCTTACTTTTGTTTATATTAATAAAATGTTACTCGTTCTGTTGTTTGTTTCTTTTTCGAACATGCATTACCTATAATACTTATTCTTTATCCCTTAGCTTTGTTGAATGGTGTTTAAGATTGTACCAAATTGTATTCTGCATTGCATTTTGCGGACGAGAGCTATTTTTTTCTGTCCTTGAAAAGTGCAGTTAGGGATTGGTATTCCGTGGGTGCGTGATGGATTCTCCTAAATATACATTTAATAGTGTGTACTTAGACTTATTTAAATTGCATTAAAGGTAGGTACTCATCATATGCATAGGTAATAATGTTCCAGTTACAGAGAAGCCCTTTGAAAAATACGTTGGCAAACATTTTGGGGGGAGCGATACCTCCGTATCGCTTGGGGTGATGAAATGTGACAGGGACTACGAAAGCGCGAATTTCGCAAATGGCTTTAATGTTTTAATTGCAATTATCATATATGTACCTACTCGTACAATGTATAAATGAGGACTGGTCAAAGGACATTGCTCTGCGTCCATACATAGTTTGGCCTGAAAAAACCACAAATTAAATCGTGGTGTATTAAAACATTACTGAATTTCCATAGAATTATCATTTAATAGCGGACTAGCTGGAAAATCGTACTGTTACAAATACTGTCTGATTTTGAGGTCATGATTTGGGCGTTTTATACTTGTAACAATGAAGCTGTAATGTAAATGGATCAGTTTACGTATGATAGTAGATTGGTGTATCACTACCTCTTGTAATAGTTTTCAATTCAGTTGGGTTATAATCCTAGAGTTGCGTATTTCCGACGCTAGATGGGGCTTTATTAATTTTTTAGGTGTTTCAAAAAATATTTTAACTATTCATTTTCTATGTACAATAAAGATAAGATTACTTTGTTATTTTAATTCAGACTGACATTTTAAGTTTGTCTTATATTAATAATAAAAAAAAGTCTATTAAAAGCAGTGACATCCATTAACAAACTCTAATATTGATAATAAAATAAGTTTTATAAAGGCAGGGACATCTATTAACAAAATCTATTGGCAAAACCAATTGTGAGATCAAAAAGCTTTTAATAAAACAAAACTTCTGATTTTTGTCTAGATTTATTATAATGTAACTTATAATATTAGAACTGATCTTGATTCATTGTGACATTTTACACACAATTTCTAAATCAATTCCAAAAGTGTAATTCAGATTTAAAATAACCTAACAAAAACAATGCTTTAAAAAAAAACAAAAGAACGATTGTATACTTCAGGGCCTTTGGTATAAATTGTTATGTGCTTTAGGGGTTCATGGCAGGCGCATCGGATAGAATCGGATGTACAAATAGTCCCTTCGAATACTTTTTTCTTCATTATGACATGGAGCTAGTCCGTGTTAAATGGAAATATGCAATTTGTATTATAAAAAATACTAATAATTATCATAGCCCCGATGCTTTTTTGCCTTACAGGGCAAAAAATGGCAATGTCTTTTTGTGACGTACCTAATTTAAAGGTCGCAAAAATTCTAACACATTGTGACGACACGAGAGGTACAAAAGAGCGAGATCTTCTTTCTTACTAATATTTGAAATACGAAAGTTATAAGGATGGATGTTTGTTTCTCAATCACGCCAGGACGACTAAACGTATCTGGATGAAATTTGGCACAGAATTAGATTACAAAATGGATTAGCACTAAAATTTTGTTTTAGGTTTTCCAGAACCAGGGATTAACATGTTCTTTTTTGCATTGTGGGTGGGTGGGTTTTAGTTTAGGGGTCAGAGACTACTTTTTATCCTGGATAAATGGATAGTTCGTGTGGTATAGTAATATTTGCATATAAGTGGATAACTAGTGTCCTGTGGTAACGTAATTATGAAAAACTGTAGGACCGTAGAATATTAAAGTGTAGGGGTCTCAGTACAAATTGAAAACCCCTTTTTTTAAGTATCATTTTGTGTTCTACAAAATCCATTTATTAGTTAAGAAACAACGTGTTCTGGTTTGTCAAGCATCTGGTAAACCTGCACGATCAGAGATCGTACCAATTTCACGGTGACTAATTATTTTATCAGTCTGTCACCAATGGTTTGCTCAACTTGAGGAGCCGATCTCTATCGAAATATTCGATTGCATTCGGTCAATTACTTAGAAGTTATAACATTGTTATGACACCATGGTTATTTATTGCAAGCACCGTTAAAGTAGAGCAGTGGTTTTGGCGTCATGGGCTCTTCGGTACCTACCTACTCACCAAGATTCAAGTTGTAGGTACCTAGTACCTACCACTAACTCATTCCACCCTAAACCTTGCCTCGACCTGGCACTACTTTTAGAGGATAGCAGCCGTCATCAAGTCGTTAAGAAAATTTAACAAACAGAATGGTAAAAAACCCACTAAAATTCACTATAGTCACAATATACGTACACCTAAGTACAGAATAATAAGGCTACTATTGACTTTCACGAAATGCGCGTGTACCTAACACAGCAGTCGCGCGGTTTTGGCGATATCCAAAAGGTTTGTAAATCTTGGATACCTATTTCCCCAAGTATTCTTTATATGGCCAATGTACTCGTAATCGTTTTGCAAAGATATGAGAATATACCTATAAAAATGTACCTATATAGGGACGGCTACCTCGCCTTTCTGATAGCTCAATACTGTAACAACTAAAGAATAAGTGGGTTGGTTTAACTTTATAATATCTGTACTATACTGTATCCTGTGCTGTACAACATACTATATATTTTATTGCTTCTTAGTTCCTATTACTAAATCATCACCTTATTTATTTATCAAGACAGGTAACTCTATAGCTGCTAGCGTTCGTCAGGGGTCAACCAGACCACTCAAATTGAAGCCGCAGGTGCGTTGACGCAATTACCATTAATTAATATACTTATTGCTCCATAATAAACTGTTCTCCGCCCTTATGAATTATAGACGGTACCTACTTAAAGTTGTTATGACATTAATTTCCTTTAATCAACGTCAATTTAGTTAGCTCTTTTGCATACTTATATCACAGCATAGTTATCTTATGTCGTGGCATTGACTTATTAGTATTAGAAACTGAAAGCAAAGAAAAGAAACTTAAAGATTCGCGAATTGTGCACGTATTGATTTAAAGAAACATAAATGGTTTTCTTTTTCGTGTAAAATTAGGTCATATTTTATGTGTGGACGTGAACACGGTTGCTGCAACGCAGTTGAAGCGTCTGGCTAAAGGTAGTTAAAATATTAATCAAGTGCATGCGCTAGTAATTTAGCTCTGACACTATTTACGAGGTTTGTACGCTGCACGCTCATAATATACAAGTAGATACGTGAGAGGTGGGCGAGGCAGCGTTGCCTTTATATGCGTTCAGCACTTACATTTTAAGTAGGTACCTACATACGCACGGCATCCGCTCAACCTGTCACAAATGTTGCAACACCTCGCTGTGATAAAAAATATAGTTCATTAAAGCTATATAGGTATACTAGTTTGTGCCCACAGCTTCATCTGTGTGAACATCAATATTCAAATTCATGAAGTAGTTTACGCGTGTATCCGAGAGGAATTCTATACTTATAGGTATTTGTCAAGGTTATAGGTTATATATTTATATAATACCTACCTGTATCTGTTACCAAATTTCTTTCAAGCCTGTTTATTCGTTAGGTATATATAGGTCCCTACCTATACCATAATACGCTGATGGCAAACAACCATTGACCCACCTGGTGGTAAGCGGCCACCGTAGCCTATTTTTATGGGACCCCATTTATACTCCAAAATTAATAAAAGTGAACATTTTTAAGATGACTACGTAAAATTGCAAAAAATACGTCATAAACTGGCTATTAGATCTGGATTACCTGTGTACAGAACAGGTTATAGGTACCTATTTCATGAAACACATAGATATAGTATCAGAAATACATTTATTTCACCAAAATGTAACTGAATTATACATAACACTATCAAAATATTTTTGCATACACTAACGTACATGACTACACTGCTCATCCGTTCACGAAACACAATTAGGTACTACATAAATATCAATTGCTCACTACACACAGAACACATTCACTCACTAGGTATAGGTACACCATAAACTTCCATTACCACACAATACTTACTCATTATTATAATTTTATAACAAATTTGTTCCCTATTAATTCAATTAGTATATTGAACTCTATACTCCAAAGTTTCAAATCCTCATGCACCTATGCTAAATGGGTTTTATGGTTAGTATTTCAGTAATAGGTCCGTTATATCAAATCAATGCGTCAGTGGAGTGTCAGAGTGTATGCATGGTTCTTATTTAAGTTTAAATTAAATTTACTCGGGTCATTATCATTCAATATAAACGTTGACATATTGGCCTTATATAGTGGATGGGGCCTTGGCTTTTATTGTAAACTAGTGATAAAGGCCAAGGCTGTGCTTAATTTAACAAGTATTTTTTCACTCATTTAAGCACTGCATACCACAAGACTTTTTTAAAGTTCATAATGCCTAATCATTTTCATTTAAGAAGATATAACATGCAAAAGTAGAAGGATGTAGGTACAGGGGGAGACCGAGACTCGCCGAGACCAAATCGGTCATGTATTGAAGGAAGGTGGAGCCATAAGTCTCCAAAACTGGCGAGCGTGTATGAAGAGAATTATGAATGTTAAGGAAGCGAGAGATGTATGCAAGAATAGAGCCTTTTGGTACTATGTTCACTCTGCCTACCCTGCAAGGGAGATGGCATGACGATAAGTAAGTAAGTATAATCATTTTTGAACCAGATTTTAGTCACAGAGGCCAATATCAAGATTGTTTCACACCTACCTACAGCACACAGGGAGGAACAGTTAGGTAAATGCGTTCACGCGGAGGAGTCTTTTTTTCTGGAGGCGAGGAGTCTTCTTTTCTTAATTTCATTATCTGTTTGGACAATCTATCTAAACTGATGCAATTTAACAAATCGAATCGCATATTTAGAGTGTTATGGGCTCAATTGCAATATAGGACAAACATTATTAGTGCAAATTATAATGTTGGTGTTCGTTTGGGATTATTTGGTTTCCATTAATTGTTTGTAGAGTCGCCAGAAAGCAGAGTTTACCTAGTGTATGGTATTTTTATTAAAGAAGTGAGTTAAATAAACAGGCTTACAAAGACACAGTATTGAAATTTTTACAATATACGTGTACTCCGCGATACATTAATTTATGTATTAGATATAATAAAAAGTCATTAGCATCATTACAATATTGCAACAGACACACCTAAGTAGGTAATACTAAGATCAAGTGCACACATGTACAAGTGTGACAGATGGTTTTTACCATCCGAATAAAATATGTTGTATATATTGTATGTTTTACCTATTATTTTTGTATGGATGACTAGTATTATTAGCAAATGCGTCGCTCAGTGGAGGGTACTCGGAAGGGTAAGCCGCCGGCGGACCACCGAAGGAATATAACATAGTTCCAGTGGCCCGCCAATAAAGGCGGAAAGACGGCACACGGCGGGTTTCTTTAGTGGGTGAAGGCCCCACACTACCCTGGTCGTTGCCCCGAACGACAGGGTGTGCGGTTAGGAACATTTTTCCCGCCTTAACCAAAAAAAAAAGGATGACTAGTATTAAAGCCTAACAAGGCAAATAATATAAATGACTTACATTTACAAATAAACTTGTTAAAATGTGACGCAATAAATATAATTGATGAGAGAACGTGTTTGGCTAAAGTAAAAGTTGATATTTGTTAGGTATTATAGTACCTACTAGTTAACTGGTAGGTGCGGCGGAGACGTTTCAAACTGTTCTGCAATCATTATCCACAAGGACTACTGATATGTTTGGAATTTGTGATGGTAGTTATACATTTTGTATCGTAACTGACAAGTTTCAAACTAGAAGTCTGGTGAGGTACCTAACAAAATGTTATTTATATTTTAATAGTATCTATTAAGGTACCTACCTACCTATCTATTATAATTACTCTAATCCTATTAAACTGTCAAATTATGACTGCTTCTTGCAATTTAAATTTATGCAGACGTAATGATGGAGGTTGCACATAGCTTAGAGGGGAGACCAATCTGTTCGTGTTGACCGTGTTGACTCAAGTTTGGTCCCCACGGCTAGCAACTCTGACTTTTTAAGTTATTGAAATGGCGCTTGCTCCACGTCTTCAAAACGCTACAGTTCCGTGCTGCCACTGAGAATTTTCTGATGACAAACCAGACACACTGCGCGTCCTGATTGTACCTCATGAGGCAAGCAGGTATTCGATTTCTCCCGAATTTGGTGGAGTTAGAAGGCCGAATTTTATAATACACGCTGACCCAACATACGTTCTATATCTTAGCCACGAATATTTAATTACTTGCGATCTGTCAAACGCGCTCCGATTATTGTTTTTTGATTTTTTAAATTTTCTGCACCGTTTTATTATTTTTCTTTCATGAGAACCATGGACGTATAAGAAACGGACTGCGTCTCGCTAAGACAGAATTGAGGAAGGTAATGGCGGCGGCTATCTATGTGTGAGTGAATTTAGAGATACCATGTTAGCCAAATTTACCATTTAACAAATACAGATTGGCAGACAAATTTATTGGAAATGTATATAAAATATACCGTACTATTTGAAAAGGTTAATAGTAGCCAAAAAAAACACTGTTTTACTGTATTTATTTATTTAAAACTTACTGACCAAATCTGTATGAAGAAAGAGTATAGTAGTCACAAGTAGTCACAACAAATCTTTGCGTCTCTGTAGTTAGGCACAGAGCGCGAAGTGGGAATTTTAACAGAGTCATACGATAAGTGCTGACCAATTCAAATGTTATTACTTGATTTAACAAAACAATCGAATGAGATCATAATGTTTTCATATCTAAATCTAAGTATTTAGGTTCTATTTTTTTATATTCAATAAAAAGTAGGTATATGAGCGATTTCAATGAATAAGCTTTAGTCTAGATTTAGAAGAGTCCACAAATTACGATCGATGAATTATATAATTATCGATTACAATTGTTAAATTATAATCGAATATTTTTCGATTAATGCAAACTGTAAAAGACGTACATGCCTTGCGACACAAAAATAGCTACTACGCAGCGTCTTGCAGCCAACTTCAGAGACACAAAGATCCGTTGTGACTACTGTAGGTATATAGTAAAAGAAAAAGATGTTTCTTTACTTTTTTATTATAAATACCTAATGTCTAACATCCCATAAGCTGAGTAGTTTTTTTATAATGTTGTCTTTTACTTTGAGAGGTTCTTGTAATTCCTTCTAATTTTGAAATGTGGTGAAATCGAATTGTTAAATATTTTTCCACTATATTTTTAATTAGGCTTATTTTATGTTCTGTTCCGGCGAATGTGTATGGACACAGGTAAAGGGATTAAATAATTATTTACTGACGGGCTAAAGTTGTTGAAACTGCAATGGTAGTTGAGATATATCGAGTATGTTATAAACTAACGAAATAAAATGATGCTACTGTTTCACCTTATTGATTGTAACAAAAAGATTCTTAGTAAATGTAACAGACTCAGATGCTCAAATAATAATTCAGAAATAAATAGGGGTTAAGAAAGTTCTCTTTTATTTTTTTCCATTTTGACTAAAATGTTAATAAGCAGACAAATAGACATATACGTTGGGCATCTACCACCTTATTTTATGTAGCTTTCGTTAAATGCGATTTTCTTATGAACATAAATAACACTCGCAAATGCAATTTTATTATGTTAAAACATATTACAATAGGTTAATTTAATTTAGATTTTAATTTAGATTTTGTAAATGCCACTACAATAATAAATTCATGCTACTTATACTACTGACCAACGCAAATTCTAATTAATAAACCATCAGAAAATTTATTATAATAAAAAAATATATGAATCATGTGTTTTCGATAACGCAGACTACAACAACACTATTAACGATACGTGGCAATCAATATCATTTTACTCTATAAAATAAAAAAACAGAGTATAAAAAAGTAATAAATATAGAACCAACTATAAAACTCCCATATTTCAAGTAATTTGCACTAGTGAATATTAGCAATACTGAATTATTTTGTTCTAGTGAATTCATATTAATTTTAATGTATAAAATAGGGAACTAAGTGATTAAATTATTCGTTTACCTATGAAATGTGACTCCTGGATTTTTTTCTTTCGGTCACAAAGGTTTTTACTCCATTTCACCATACAAGCCATGCTGTATTTTAATATTTTTTTGCAGCGTAGACGTACCGACTGTTATAACGTTTACTCGGGCAATGGCTGACTAACGTGTGAATGTGTGCGTGTAGGCATGTCGTACTGCGAACTGGCCGACTCTGAGCGACACAAAGTTGTGTTAGCGAGACTATGTCAGAATATTTTTATATGTCCATGATGAGAACTAAACGAGTCTGATAATAAAGACAACAAAAATTATAATCGAAATTGTTCCACCCGTTCGCGCGTGATGCGATTACCAAGGGAAACAAAGATTAATTTAGATATAATTATATATATACTCGTATATATATATATATATATACGAGTATATATATATATATATATATATATAGATGAGCGGCCGCACGCTCGTTTGCATGCGGCCCATCAGTGTGTGGCCTTACCCGCACGTCGCCATATCCAAGGAAGACAATAGGAGGGGGAGAGGACGTATTATAAGGGGGTTTGGGGTTCCGGCGCTCTCACGTAGCATACGGAACACAACGGTAAGAGTACCTGCTGTTGTTTCATGCTGATCTTCTGTGAGAGGGTTGTACTTTCCCGATCGAGCCGCTCCATTTGAACTGGGACAAGCAAAGCTTCTAACACTCAGACTAACCCCGTGGCCCGTAGACTAGAAAGACCACTAGAAATATATTTTGTATAATTTTACGTTTAGAGGTGAATAGAGATGCGCGAAGTTTATGTAGGTATATTTTAAATGACTAAATTAGGTATGTACTATGTAGATTTGTGTAGGACAAATTCTTACTATATTTTCTAGTAATTGTTATGTCTATGATAAAGTTATAAAATTAATAGTACCTAGGTAATTTTTATCCATTAGATAGACCCCTTACTAAAACAATATTTCATCAAGGACACATCTAAGAATAATATGTTACTTTAAATACATCTAAGAATATTTATATCTTAAACCTATGTCATATTTGGGACTGGATAGGGTTAGGTTATTAGAAACATAATATGTATGTTTAAATAACACACAATCCTAGGTAGTAAATACCTAGCACAAATATTTTAGGTCAACGAATATGTTTTACTACATTGGCCAATACAGTCGTCTAGTCTAGACCACACTACGTGACTTATTGTTATTTAGCCTTATAGTTGAAACGTTCGATTAATGAAGAAGCTTACAAACGAGACTTATAAAACATCTTGGCAGCAGTAACCATTGTGTGGATTATTAATTATTTATATCTATACTAATATATAAAGCTGAAGAGTTTGTGTGCTTGAACGCGCTAATCTCAGGAACTAGCTACTGTTCCGATATGAAAAAATCTTTCAGTGTTATATAGCCCATTTATCGAGAAAATCTATAGGCTATATAACATCACGCTAAGATCAATATGAGCGGAGCAAAAATGAAGAAGGTTTCAAAATCTGGGGTTATCCTTATCCAAATAGATACGTTATTCATGCCAAGTATTTAATTTAAAACAAAATTGCCCTTTACATCATTCGATTTTAATGAATATCTTAGGAGATATCGCAGTTTTAAAATAACATCGCAGCAAAATAATTATCAGTACTGAAGTTAGCTTTAGCCCAAAGTAACTATTCCACGGGGACAAAGTCGCGGGCAGAAGCTAGAAGGCTAGTAATAGCTTTATAATTTTTAAAATTAATAACCTCGAAGCTCACAAACCAATAACCAAAAAGTATATTTAGGTATATTTAACAATAAAATTAGGATATTTATGTGTTTTATTCTTCTAATGGCCTTGCTTATCCCAGCATGAATGGGCCGACTCGATCGGGGAAGTACCACCCTCTCACAAAAGATCAGCGTGTAATAACGGCACTTACTCTTGCCGTTGTGTTTCGTAAGGTGAGTGAGAACGCTGGAGGCCCAAGCCTCCTCCCTATCCTCTCCTTCTTAGCATTCCTATCCTCTCCTTGTTATCCTTACTATCCTCTCCTTATTTTCCTTCCTGTCCCCCTACTAACCCTTTCCCTGGAGATGATGATGCGCGAGTGATGTTTCTGGTGTTGCTAGCGGCTATAGGCTACGGTAACCGCTTATTGATTTAATATATGTTGTATACATACGCACGGAATCTGATTTACAACTTCTGGCTTAAATGGCCAACTAATATCGCAATCGAAACGAAAGATATACAAATATAAGGTGTATAGAGACGGAGTAAATCATGTGACCATCCTGTTAATTTGACTGCTGTTTGTTGGTGCCAATTGAGCAAAGGAGTAAAAGAACACAATATGAAATGATGAGAAAAGAATCTAAAAGCAAATCTTATTGATGGTAAGTCTTAGCATAAAGTGAAAGTTAAATTCCTTACTTGTTGTCAGACCTGAACGCATAAATACCTACCAACTTCTACTATCCGTACATCTTGACAAGTTACAGTTGTAAGATATTAGCTAATTTTTTTCTCAATCCTCTCTTGAACGTAGTGTTGGATTACGGTAGGTAGGCAGCAGCTTAGATGTGTTCCTTTTATTGCAATGTCCATGAACAGTGGTTTCCACATACCATCAGTGAAACCGGCTAGGCAGCGACCATTAATAAATAAAAAAATAAAGCAAATACGAAAGTTCAAGCGTTTTATTTGAAAACTTTATCTCCGAGATAACATCGCACAAAATATACAGCAAAATACCGAAAAACAAAGTCATTCAAGGCTGTCCCCAAGTTAACATTAGATTTTATCCCTTATGCAATTGAGTAATAATTTATCAAATGAATGAATCGACACGAAACAAGTGACCCTGACGGTGCCACAAATTGACAGATGCGGTTACAAACCACTCATGACACAGATCAATATCGAGACGAACCAGTCTAAAGGGAATTATCATTTATTCAATATGGACATGCACAAAATGACCCTATCACATTAGTATATAAAAATAATACACAGCATCTCGCCTTTATTCCCCGCGAAGGGGTAGGCAGAGCTGTATTACACACCCACGGTTCGCCAGCTATGTTTAAGTCCCACGTAATAGGGGGCGAGCCTATTGCCGTCTACCGGGCACATTTCCAAACTCCGGGCTACTACTAAGATTTTTTCTTTTTACGAAAAAGCTTATTAACACTGCCCGACCCGGGGATCGAACCCGAGACCTCATGATCAGCAGTCGCTCATACCTACTTAAAAAGTTAGCACCAAACGAATTTGTTAAAATTTATTGCTTAAGAAACATATTAATCCCAAAAGAGATAAGTTATTACCTAAATTGATAATTACTCAGGGCCATTAACAAAATTAATGAGTAAGCAGTCAAAATAGTTTATAACTAGGCACTAGTGATGAGCAAAAGCGAATCTTAGGAATACGTTCTAGCGTCTTCTCGAAGAGCGGATGAATCACGCGATGCAAACATCTTAGCCCCGATAGGGGTGGAGACAATTATAGGCCTGTGGACTCTGTGCATTCCATTCAGATTTGGCGGGACGTCTTCTAAAGTCGTCTGGCTTACCTATACCTTGATCAAAGGATAATCCTCGCCAGGAAGCGAGGCAGCCCATTTGACCTAAAATTCATTCTATAGAGTTAAATTTAATATTTCTTTATAATTTTATTGTAATTTATACCTACTTATATTAAATATTACTATTTTTTTTATAGTTCAATATATTAAGTCAGATCTATATCAGTGATTTGAAAATATATAGATTTTGTATAATTAGTAGGTATATGTACCTACCTACTTAGATAAATAATATTACCTACCTGTCTTTGAAAATGTGGAAATAGAGAGATCTCAAAAACTATCTTAAAATTCTTAATATTCTCTTTCCACATTTTCACAAATAATTTGTTCTTAAAGTAGCTGACAATGTCAAGTGCTAAAATACAGATCAAAATATGAAAATAAAAATATGTCTATTAATCTAAGTAGGTACCTATATAATGCTTAGTTCAAGCAATATAGTAGCCATGTATTTAAAACTATCAGTAGGTAGGTATTATTGCTCCTAGAACGATTAATCATAGAACAGGTAGGTACCTACATTGGTTTCATTTAGTGAACATAGCGCGCGAGAACTATATTTCACAAGCACATTATCATTGTAACGAGTCATTAATATACTGAATATTGACGTATTAGTCACACTGAGGTCCTATAGTAGCATTCTTAAATTTCTACCTTCACGGTGTCAGACCAATCCGTGACCCGTACCTACTAGGTAGTTGCGAAACATTTTGATTTGTGCGCGAAGCCTACACACACATTTAGACGTGACAATGACAATGCTAGATACCTACTCTAAAATAAACTAAACTACATGCGTGTGTTCCTTTGTAGAACTGTAGGCGGAATAGAGAAGCATTTATGAAGATATGTATCATATTTGTGAAGAAGCTTAACATGTAGTTAACTACCATACTCGTCCATCAGCCTTTCAACGTCCATTGCTGGACATAGGCATCCCTAAGAGAACGCCACAACAAGCGGTCTGCGCCGACCGCATCCAACGGCTACCTGTGACTTTGACCAGATCGTTGGTCCATCTGGTGGGGGGCCGCCCTACGCTGCGCCGTTCGATACCTGTTCGCCATTCGATTCGGTAACCTTTTTTCCCCAACGGCTGTCGGTTCGTAGAGCGATGTGGCCTGCCCATTGCCACTTCAGCATGCCAACCCTACTACTAACTATAACTATTATACCAGCAAAGGTATAATATATACCTACCTACAATCAATGTCGGTGACAAAAAAGAGTAGATATCGCACTATCGTAGCGCGCAGTAAGTGTTGCGGACGAATTCAGACAATTGTCCCGCCAATAAAGGCGGAGAGACTTCACACGGCGGGTTTATTTAGTGGGTGAGGGCCCCACACTACCCTGTTCGTTGCCCCGAACGACGGGGTGTGCAGTTAGGTACATTTTCTCCCACCTAAACAAATAAAATGTAGTACCTAGGTCTATACACACTGTAACAGTCAAAAATGCACTGAATTAACGAATAAACCAAGAAGTACATTAAAGTAAACAGTTCAGTATTTTTATTGGTAATATAAACAAAAACAAGAATTTTTGGCTAAATATAGGTCTAACCATGGACGTATAAAGGTATTAAGTCCATGGGTCTAACGCAGTAAATAATTTAAGTGCTTATATTAACTCATTTTAATTGTAAGTCAGCCTTGAAACTTATTAAAACTTATTTTATGGCGCTCTGTATTTGGTCGTTGGCCACGATTGTATTGATCTTTGTAATCTGTATTCTGAGGTGCTCTACAAAAGTGTCACTTTGATTCTTAGATAAAGATAAGCTTTGATCCGTTGTTTTCCTCCTCACCTAGTAAAAAATGGCGTGTACACTCACACACCATTTTACTAGGTGAGGAGGAAAACAACGACACACGAGCCTGTTTGTTGGCCCGAACGACGGGGTGAGCGGTTAGGTTAGGTTAACTATATTTTTCCCGTGTTAACAAAAAAAAAGGTATGTAACTATAGTCCAAAGGAGAAGGCTATTTTTTTTTTTAATACAAATTGCATATTTCCATTTAACATGGACTAGCTCCATGTCATAATGAAGAAAAAAAGTATTCGAAGGGAGTATTTGTAGGTACATCCGATGCGCTGCCATGTTTACCTGAAGTACAATCATCAATCAATACAATCGTTCTTTAATTTTTTTAAAAGCATTGTTAGGTTATTTTTAAATCTGTAATTACACTTTTGGAATTGATTTAGAAATACTTTGGAAAATCCAAAACTGCACACCTGATAATCTTCATTTTTCACAATAAATTTGATTATTTGTTAAGTAACTAATAATGTATTGGTTTTACTAAGTAGTTTTCAATAAATCACATAGATAGCGCTTATTTCAAAAAGTACTAATGTGGGTTTCATGTCTTATACGCCATCTAGCTCTAATTTTAAGAAGTACTTCTATATTGGTCTACCTCTGTCATTTTGCAAGGCGCCATCTGGCAATTAGTAAGAACAACAATCCATGAATTTACATATATACCTGCATAAGTGCATATAATATATATAAACATATTTAGATTAAACACAAAGTGAAAAATGTGAAATCGAAAATAACAGTCAGGAGCAGGATTTGAACCTGCATCTTCTGGATACCGTCCAGATGCTTTACCAATTCAGCCATCCTGACAATTGCTCCTGACTGCTAATTTCGATAACACATTCATACTTAACGTCTTTGGGTGACGCCTGCACCATCTGTCGGAAGTATTTTCATACATTATACCGACCAGGTAAACTTAATTTTACAATTAAGATTTTACCTAATAATGACGCAAACCCTATAAATATTTATATATATTTTTAGCATTTGACATGCTTAGCACTATACATTAAACACAAAGTGAAAAAGTCGGTATAATGTATGAAAATACTTCCGACAGATGGTGCAGGCGTCACCCAAAGACGTTAAGTATGAATGTGTTATCGAAATTAGCAGTCAGGAGCAATTGTCAGGATGGCTGAATTGGTAAAGCATCTGGACGGTATCCAGAAGATGCAGGTTCAAATCCTGCTCCTGACTGTTATTTTCGATTTCACATTTTTCACTTTGTGTTTAATGTATAGTGCTAAGCATGTCAAATGCTAAAAATATATATAAATAACATATTTAGATATTTTTATATATATTTTTAGCATTTGACATGCTTAGCACTATACATTAAACACAAAGTGAAAAATGTGAAATCGAAAATAACAATCCTGCTCCTGACTGTTATTTTCGATTTCACATTTTTCACTTTGTGTTTAATATATATAAACATGTAAAATTGAATAATTTATTAAACTGTAAACAAAAACAATTTAAGAAAACAAAAAGACATCGCTAGTTTCCTTACAAAAAAAGCAATATTGTGGTTCTATATCATTGATATGCAAGCAGGCCCGAAAAATGTCCACTATAAAGGAGTGCAGATTACGCTTTCCTGCACCCCTTTCGTTTAGTTTTATTTCGACGCGCGAGTAGCCGAAGCGTGTCAAAATCTCTAACTGTTCGATGAATAAATGCCGAAATAGCGCATAAAAGTACAAAAAAAGGAAGGCGTTTCTTATTTTCGGTAAGTATTAATAGACAGTATTTCTATTTCATACATATTTTGTTGCTTAAGAGTCGCATTTTTTAATATTTCAATATATTTTGTTTCAAATTATCGACGATGGCCCTGTATGAACCAGTCAAATAGAGTATGTATTAAAACAAAGGCAGTCTCGAACTATGCTCATACTTCAACGCATTTTGCTCACTTTTATCGCATAATACGACGTTCTCGGTTCTAAAAACGAATGGAGTCACCTTGTTGAATGTATTTATATATATATATATATATATATATTATTTACAAAGTTTTAATATCAATAACATTGTCATTTATATATGATGATTTTTATTTTAGTTTTCCTAGGGACCCAATCAGATGATAAAGCTTGCTCTAAATTATTTATAAATATGTATTCTTTTTTTTAATTAAACGTCGAGCGAATTCGAAGGGCACCACAAGTATTTTATAAGATGATCATTTAAATTGTTGAATTTATGGCTTTTATGCTCCAATAATGAATATTGAAATGTTGTATTATGTATAAATTATGGTGTCACATAATAATAGATTTAAAAGTTTTTGTTGGTCTATGTTACGCTAGTGAAGATGAATATACTGTATGTAATAAAACCGAGGAGATAATAAGACGAGAACAGCGCATATGTGGTCAAAAACACAACCAAGGCCTATTTGTGTTCCTTAGTTTTAAAATGTACATTAAATTTAAATATATTTTGAGTTACTTAGTACTGTATTGTCAATGTTTAGTATGACGCCATTGATCTGGACTAGAATAGATCTGGGTACTACTAATAATATTAGAATTACTTAATATTAGAATTACTATATTGGGAATAAAAACTATATTGGGAATAACACTAAAATTTATATTTATTAGTTTTATTTTATTTATATATAAATAAATATTCTACCTAAAAGCATATTAATACAATCAGATAAAAAAATAAATATGAGTTTGGAACACATTTATAAATTAAACAAATTTAATAAACTAAGCAAATGTTCATGAAAATTATAAAAAAATATTCGTCTCCACTCCGTCCTTGTTGCCCAAAAATTTCGGTCGTAAAATTTTATTGCTTTTTGCATAATGCTTTGTAAATACAACTTTAAACCATACGTATAAGGTTGAATTTGGAAAGAATGCATTTATATCATAACTATAACTACTTATGATACAACTGGCGACAGTTTTAGACGTTATTTTTGTTCGAAACTGTGTATCTATGATTTAATAAATCAATGTTCTATATATACAAAAGCAATTAAATACATCTAAAATTGCCACTTGCGGCATCTAGGGCTGCATTTGTCAATATCTCTTTTACTTTAAAACAGTGACATCTATCAATAGAAAATTGCAACTTTGGACAATATTATACGACTTATTTAAAAATCAATGAGTTCAACAAGAAATCTCTAAACCATTTATCTTCCTAACTTGGTTGCTTTATAATTTTATACTTTGTTCTAAGTGGTTCTAAGTGAAAAACCGTGACGCAAAAAAAATTGTGGAATGTAAAATATGATTATTTCGTGTTTTATAACGTTGGTGTGTTATTATTAACGTGTGTTTAGTGTTTTTAATTATTGTTATGGATAAAATAGTTATTATACTTGACAAATATCATCAGTTCGTCAAGCAAAGGTAAGAACTTTCTTTTAACAAAAAACAATGTACCCGGGCGAACAGCGTTCTGTTGACGATAGTAAAACCACCGGTGGCTATGCGTTATGCGTAGGTACGTAAAAAGGTAGTTGTTCTCATGAAAGGCGCTGGTTTTAATGTCGCGTCGAGCGTAAATGCCGTAAATATTCAGTATTTTTTTTGTTTATTTAATAACAATTAAACCACATCCAATCAGAACGTGAAAAGTAATAGGGCTCTATTCCTAGTCATTATAATTCGTAAACGAAAAAAAAGACTCGATTAATTAAGTATTTAGGTCATTATCGTGTTAACATACATTACCTACAACTCACGGACGTCCAAGCCAGATTTTTTTCAAACAGTTTTTTAACTAGTTTAAATAACAAAAATGGCATCAAAAATATCATGAGTGTTAAAAATAGTGTTTGTTCTTTATATGTGTATGTAGATATTATTTTACAAGTGCAATATATGATAAATAGAGACATTTATCATATATTGAATTATTAGAGAAGTTTGAAAAATCAGCTGTGCCGTGTCAACCGGGAGTAGAACCCACCTCAACGCTTCGCTTATGAGGCGTGCAATTGTGTGTAAAATTAATAAAACTAGACAAAAATCAGAAGTTTTGTTTTACTAAAAGCATCTCAAGGATCTCACAATTCGTTTTTTCAATAGATTTTGTTAATAGATGTCCCTGCTGTTATAAGACTTATGTTTATTATCAATATTAGAGTTTGTTAATAGATGTCACTGCTTTTATTAGACTTATTTTTATTATTTATATAAGACGAACTTAAAATGTTATTCTGAATTAAAATAATTAAGTAATCTAATCTTTATTGTATATAGAAAATGAATAGTTAAAATATTTTTTGAAACACGTAGAAAATTAATAGATCTCCATCTAGCGTTGGAAATACGCAACTCTAGGATTATAATCCAACTGAATTGAAAACTATTACAAGAGGTAGTGAAACACCAATCTACTGTCATACGTAAACTGGGTTATTTACATTCCAGCTTCATTGTTTAATCAGACAGTATTAGTAATAGAATGATTTTCCAGCTAGTCCGCTATTAAATTATAATTCTATGGGAATTCAGTAATATGTTTTAATACAACACATGATCTACTTTTGAGGTTTTTTCAGGGCAAACTATGTATGGACACAGAGCAATGTCTTTTCCAATGCTTATTAACAAAAGCTCAGACTAACAAAAGTATGTACCTACCTACATGGATCTGATATAATAGGTATTACATAAAGTTTCATACGTTTCTCATATTTTGAGGTCAAGACCGTATCGCCTTTTTGGTGAAGTTTTATTATTGGCATAATGATATGCGGAAATCAAGATAGCCCAGGTTAAACAATGTTGACTTTATTAGATATTTGCATAATTTGAGAAATAATTGATATCATTAAGGCAAAACTATGCGTTACTTTCGCTGGTATATGAATAGATTTACTTGGTAGAGCAACTTAAATTATTATATAAACAGAATGTGGATCAATCATTCGTAGTAGGTACAAAGCGACTAATGAATGTATGTGACGTCAAAACCGTTGTGGGTCGGCGAGGTCATCCAAGCCAGTAGACCCAGGAAGGAACGACTAGGTATGGGGAAACATGACAAAGAGTTTCCAATGGACCTTAAAATGTATCAATTCAAGTAATCTTCATCAATCATCGATATCATACTATAAAATATGCTTTATTGTTACAGATCTTGAAAATACGTATACCTCTACAGTTCCTTCCATTTTAAAAAAGATTCACGAATATTAGACGGGCCTCGTGGCGTAGTCGGTAGTGTAACCGACTTCCGTGCATGATGAGTGGGAATCGAACCCACGACAGGATAATTATTTGTGTGATGAACACAGATATTTGTACTGCGTCTGGGTGTTTTCTATCTATTATATGTATTTACAAAGAAAGTAGTATATGTATTTTATCCGTAATCTGGTACCCATAGCACAAGCGTTAAGCTTAGTTTGGGACCAGAGGACGTTGTGTGAAAATGTCCATGAATATTTTATTATTTATTAAAAGACAGATTTTGCATTATAGGCAGTAATGGTTTGACGATGTATTCCTATATATTTTTTTATATATATCTATATTATTATAAAGCTGTAACAGAGCTATGTCTGTACATTTAAGATATTTGAGAAAAAAATACTGATTTAGGTTATATAGGCGCGTCTAAACACAAAACGATATTTTTTTAGATTTTTTTCTCTGTTTGTCTGTTTATCTGTTTGTTTGTTCACGCATCACGCAAAAACTACTGAACGGATTTTGATGTAACTTTTTTGTTTGATAGCTCTTGATTAGACTTAACACTGGTATACATTTTATCCCGCTACTATATCGGGAACCTAAGATATAACGTAAAAACGGCGGAGCCGCGGGCAAAGGCTAGTTCTATATAAAGACGTAACCCTGCGTTTCGCATTACAAACATACAATGTAACGGATACAAAGTACACCCATACTGATAACAACCACTTGTGTATCACACAAAGAGTTGTCCTGTGTGGGAATCGAACCCACAACACTCGATATCTTATCCAATCACCAACCACTCAAAATTGCGCATCTAGGTCGTTATTAATTGACACCACATGATTTCACTATTACTTTTCTAATGTACTCATCTTACGAAAATTTCGTGTTCATTATGAAATTACAAAACATTTGGTGTAGTGCGTAATCTCGAGACGAACATTTTATTAAGCAATGCTTGCGAATACATTAGATCTTAAATTTATAGGTATTAGCTTAAACAACAGTAGGTATGTCTAGTCTATTAATTACAGTGCCGTTAAAATTGAAATTTGAATTTTGTTCCAAATATATGTTATCAAAAGTTAAAAGATTATGTCATCATCCATCCATCCATCAGCCTTTCGAAGTCCACTGCTGGACATAGGCCTCCCCAAGAGAACGCCACAACATGTGTTTCGCTCATATGGGGGATAGTGCCATAATCGCCACGCTTGGCAGGCGGGTTGGCGATCGCAGTGGATGTTGTTAATACTCGAGAGAGTGCTGCTGCCCACTCCTCCGGTATTCCCTCAGTCGTCAAAGATTATGTACAATACTATAATTATACCCGTAGTAGCGCCGCAAGCGAAAGAAGTAAGAACTTTAAACACAAAGTGAAAAATGTGAAATCGAAAATAACAGTCAGGAGCAGGATTTGAACCTGCAACTCCTGGATACCGTCCAGATGCTTTACCAATTCAGCCATCCTGACAATTGCTCCTGACTGCTAATTTCGATAACACATTCATACTTAACGTCTTTGGGTGACGCCTGCACCATTTGTCGGAAGTATTTTCATACATTATACCGACCAGGTAAACTTAATTTTACAATTAAGATTTTACCTAATAATGACGCAAACCCTACAAATATTTAGATATTTTTATATATATTTTTAGCATTTGACATGCTTAGCACTTTTTTCACTTTGTGTTTAATGTATAGTGCTAAGCATGTCAAATGCTAAAAATATATATAAAAATATCTAAATAAGTAAGAACTTATTTTATGATAAGTAAGGACTTATTATTACTAATATTATAAACTAGCCTTTGCCCGCGGCTCCGCCGCAGCCAAAAGCTAGTTTTTGGATAATATCTCAGGTTCCCGATATAATAGCGAGATAAAATGTATACCAGTTTTTAAGTCTAATCAAGTGCTATCAAACAAAAAAAGTTGCATCAAAATCCGTTCAGTAGTTTTTGTGTGATGCGTGAACAAACAAACAGACAAACGGACAAAAATCTAAAAAAAATCGTCTTGTGTTTAGACACGCCTATATAGCCTAATTCAGTAATTTTTTCTCAAATATCTTAAGTGTACAGACATAGCTCTGTTACAGCTTTATAATAGTATACCTATAGATGAGAGAAACGAGTTTACAAATAGTTAGTTTAACGCCGTAACTATTTAATCAATCATCACAAAATTTAGCATACTTGTACTATAGAGTACACAGAAGAATAAAAGTTACTTGGTATGTAAGAATAATAGAGAATTCCTATGAGATAGCTATTTTTGTACAAAGATTATTTATGTGCCAGATGGTAACGTATTCATAATACACGGGTGGTTTATGGTCCACGTATATGGTGGCATGATATATATCATATAATTTAAATAGTTCAGTCTACAACATGTTCATTATCTCTATTAAGAATGGTTATCCAATTATATATTTAAAAATTATGTTTTTGATTTTTATTTTATGATTATCGGTTAAGTAGGTACTCGTAGTTACTACATGAAGGCGTAATAATCAAACGGACTTAAATATATAGATAATAATAATAAGGATTGAAATACCAAATTGTCTATGTATTCATCAGACAGTACATTTTAATTTCTTAATTACGTGTATAAATAAAAATAACACGGTCAAAAACTGTTTGCTTCATCGAACAGATTATTATTATTATTTTAAAATAAATTGATTTTCAAAAGAACGCGCATAACTTACAAGCTTTTGCGCATCTTCTTTCAGAACAGCGTGCAGATGCTTTGCTATCTTGTATTGGTATAATTATGTAAGCTTCAACCTTCATAGTCACATGACTACATCTTCGTCTATTGATCCACTTTCATGTACCCGCTCGCAATTAAATGCCCTTCAAACACGCTCTTAATCGTTGTAAAGTATCTCTTTTATTTGTTGCTTTTTATAGATAACAAATCTAGAAGGAAGCGAATGTTACAATGGGTATTCAGTGGGCATTATTTGGTAACACTAGTATTACAATATTTTTATTACATTTTTTGATGTTTTGAAATAAAACGTCCGGTGGGAGGTGAATAAATTATAGATTTATTTAGTTAATGTTATTGACTTTAGAATGCGTAAGCACCAGGTCAATGGAGTTTTAAATTAATTTCTTTATTAATTGAAATCAGTAATTGAGAATATTTTTGACGTTATGTTAATTTTATGTGTAAGATTATTAAGACATGGTTTTTATACGACTAAGTACTGGTAATTACTGGTAATTAAATGACCCAGAGACTCGAGTTGGGCCATTTGTATTTATGTCAAGGCATAATTCTCTCAAGCCTAGTGGTAAAACCAAGGACTGCAAAGACAATGGTATTGAGTTTGAGTTCCCCAGGACACACACGTCTGACTTTTCGAGATTACAAATGATCACTGCTCGGTGAGGGAAAACGTCGTGAGGGAACCTGCACGTCTCTGAAATTTATTTGACTTGTGAAGTCTGCCAATCCGCATTGGGCCAGTGTGGTGGACTACGGCCTTTTTTATTGTTATAGTGGGAAATAATGTGGGTATCTAATAGTGCACCCCCTCGTTCGGGGCAACGAACAGGGTAGTGTGGACCTTTCACCCACTAAATAAACCCGCCGTGTGCCGTCTTTCCGCTTGTATTGGCCGACCACCTGAACAGTATGACTTTACTTCTGTTGTAGCCTTTCCTAATCCTGGAATAATAGAATCGTAGGAAAACTGTGGTAAAAAGAATTTCTTCCATGGAAGTCACAATCATGTTATTCATACATGATTGTGGCTTCTGTAGAACAAAATATTTAATTTATTAATTATAAAAAAATGTTATTTTTTAAATATGTTTTTACCTTATTCATATTTATTTTTATATTTTTGTTTTTTGCCTTTACGTAATTATTTGACTTCATAAATTCCATGAAATTGCATTTTAGTCCATAAAGATATATTTAACCTTAAAATATCAGTAGTCCTGTGTAATATATAATATGCTATTCCAATTCAGTGGCAGCGTAAGTTGGAACTGTAACCGGTAGCCAATAATAAACTGGTAATACTTTTTAGATCTATTTCTTTTAACAATTGGCATGCTCCTCTACTTTTTAAAGTACAAATTATTTGTGAATAAAGAAAAAGAGATTTATAATTAGTAATACTTTCTGATTCGAATATTACCTACAAATTATGAAATAAATCTACTTTTACAGTATATACCTATCGCGTTTATGTGTTAGATTTTCTACTGTCCCAACGATTCGAATACTTTAAAGCATTCATGGTCACCCGTTATCTGTCAAGTAGTTTCATTTCATAAAATGTAACTTACCTATATCTTGATTATGTAATGATTTTTGACAACCCTATAGTTACGTAAGACATATTCGTTAAAATAAAAGCTAAATGTTAATCACTTACCCACTAACTTGTTCTTGTTGGCATTTATTAGCTGACATTGAGAGCAATTTGATAACCTTTATTACATTTTTAATACGTCATTATATCGTCCGTAATCTACTAGGATATGATGTTAAAAAGAGCCTTCGTTCAACTAGATGGGTGCTCTTTAGATACTTATCAAATCAGTAATGTACAGGAATAATGTGATCATTTTATTACTGATATGTATTTTGATCAATATTTTAACACTTGACATGCTCAGCTACTTTAAAGATATTTATTAAAATTATTTATGAAAGTGGAAAAAGGGAACTTTTCTATCTTGCTTTGAGTAAATCCCTCCCCCCCCCCCTGCTCACAGTAAAGTTACATTTTTATACTTTTACAAATAATTTGTTATTTATTGTTAAATAGTCACTGCTTAAACACCTGATATTCATCATTAACCATTTGTTTGTAGGCAATGTGAACTCGTGTAAAACTCGTGTAACCCACAATACGTTGTGCTGGTAACTACATTTTACTGTTTCTTTTTGATGTTGTTACTGTTTCTTTGCTTATTATTCAGTCGCAGCATTAGTAGTTATAACTTATTTATTTTTATTTTTTTTGGTTAGGCGGGAATAATGTACCTTACCACACACCCCGTCGTTCGGTGCAACGACAAAGGTAATGTGGGGTCCTCACCCTCTAATGAAACTGCCGTGTGCCGTCTCTCCGCCTGTATTGGTGGCCCACTGGTACTATGTTGCATGACTTTAGTGGTATTAGTAGTTATAACTATAAGTATTAATAAGTACTAGCTTATGCCTGCAGCGGGTAAGGAAAAGCTAGCCACCTTTAACCTAAATACTTATAATACACTAAAATAGAGATCCCGCAGTACCCCTCCTTATTTCCGGGATAAATAGTAGCCTATGTATTTCTCTGTACTCCGGACTACATAGGTATGCATGATGATCGGTTAAGTAAAAAAAATAATAGGTAAGGATTTTTTTATTGGGAAATGTTACAAGAATATTTTTAAAGGATATGGGACACGATATTTTTTAAAAGACACAATATAATAAATATACTACTGAATAAATCCTATCTATTACGGTAATATCCATCCCTCCCTTGTTATGACATCTCAAAGCAGATTTTTTTATTTTCCTAATAAGTATAAATTAGTAAGCAAGTTTGTTGGTACAAACAATATTTATTGTGAAAATTGTTGATCACGGCCCATTTCACTGGATTAACAAACTATGCCAATTACTATTGCTAGTTTATTGCCCCAAATTGTAACGGATACGCTCTATTTTTTATCCATTCACAGATTTACTTGTAAATTATTACAAACTCAAACAATCATTATTACTCTAGCCCAGATGAAAACAATACTGTTTTATTTAAATAATTTACTCTAATGCGCAACCGTTTGCAAATCATCTAAAATTATATCACTGTAATAAATTTACACAACATTTTCATTTCACGGTTATATGACTGTGAAGTTAAACATAAATAAATTCATATTATACGGTTTTTAGTAGCATTTATTAGTAACTTCTAAATACGAAGGCCCCGATTCGAATTTTGGTTTAAACAAAACGTATAAGCAATTTAGCAAATTGTCCTAGACTAGGGGTCTAAACTAAATGATGTGGACGAAATATGGATGAGACTAAACCTATTAATGCATGTATACGTATTGCATAATCTATATAAATCAATTGCTGTTCGTTAGGCTCGCTAAAACTCAAAAATGGCTTACCCGGGTTAAATAAACGTTTTTTTTATCAATACAAAGTGTGAACCTGCATCTCCTGGATACCGTCCAGATGCTTTGCCAATTCAGCCATCGTGACAATTGCTCATGACTGCTGCTTTTTTTACTATCGCTGAATTGGCAAAGCACTTTTCGCCTTTTTGGGTTATGGACCTGACAACAGGCGATAAAGTGATAGCTCATAGATAATCGCTGATAAAATAAATTGTAGGTGATAGTTCACCAGGTCATTTACTAGGTAGGTACTTATATCATTTTTCTAATCACGACATGAGTCGGTTTAATCAAGATAATAAACCAGAAAAGTTCCATCCATCCATCCATCAGCCTTTCAACATCCACTGCTGGACATAGGCCTCCCCATGAGAACGCCACAACGAGCGGTCCCGTCATGGGTGGTAATGCCGTAATCGCCACGCTTGGTAGGCGGGTTGGCGATCGCAGTGGATGTTGTTAATACTCGAGGGAGTGCTGCTGATTATTAAGTCTTAAGTCGTCGTTATCGTACATATTATGTATTGCATAATTCGTGTTTTTATATATCCTAAACCTCATAACGATTTATTAAGCCAAATTGGAATTAAAAAATAATACAAAGTGGTCCTTTCAGGATATTTATGGCATTTCTAAACGTAGTATAGATTAAAAATATATATAATAATATAGATTAAACCTTCTATGAAACGTGCACAAATTGCCCAATTTACGCTTAATTTAGTCACTACTAAATTAAACCAATAAATCTTCGCAGATTGATGTAAATTTGTGCACGATTGCTTTTAATATTCTTAACTTTTTCTATGTATGCGCCATTTGCTCAAATACCTAGTTATTATAAATTATAATAATTACGTATTACGTAATCATGAATGAAGTAAGTAAACGAGAGAAAATAAATTTGATAAAAAGTTAATTTTCAACGTTTATCTGTTTCACGTGTTTTTGTAAAAGTATAATCTCATAATTATGAATTTAAAAAAATATTCTAAAAGGACCAAATCGTTACATCATATTATATTCCGACATGAATATTAAAATCTAATTATCGACATTAAAATAGGTACCTACCTACTAATTGATCGAAGATTGAAATAGAGATTTTTATAGTAAAACTAATTTCGGCAGCAAAGCTCCTTTCAGTATAAAACCGACTGTATTATATTACTTGATGTCAATACAGACATGCAAATGATGTAATGCATTGTTGCACTCTATCGAACATATTGTTGTAGGGAACGAACCGTGAAATCTCAACTGTGATGAAAAGTCCAAGTATCGTGAAATTAAGCGTTACTTCGATGCAACAACTGTTATTGTCCATTGCAATGTGTTTATTCACTTAAATCTCTCTAACTTGTTATTTTTTGATACAATTTCAGAATACTAAACAGCTTTTCAAATAGGTACCTACTGTCTTTTGCGATGCATCGTGCAATGTGTCTCAAGTTTTGTGCAACACTAGCAATAACGTCTACAAAAACCTTTTGTATTTTTAGTTTACCAATATTGTACACTTTTATTTAATTATTTATTTACTTAATACGAAATTAGAGTAGTACAGTACTAGCACAGTATACTATGTAGGTTTTCTTGTTTCTGTAGGTCAACATTACCTACTGTCAACGACTTAATACCTATTTTATCGCAATTTGTGGAAAAAATATTGAAGACGACGACTATCTGGGTGGAAAATAATTCATCATCTTTAAAAATCAAGCTAAAGAAATAATGTACCTATTACATCAAGCGACTAAAGAGTGAGAGTGAGAAAGAGGGATGGAGAGAAAGTATGTAAATAAATCTCGTTACTTAGCCGTGTTTTTGTCAATTTATTATTTTATTTTATTTATTTAGAGTCTTGAAGCAAAGATGTCTTAATGTACTTACACTATTTATAAGTAGATAATGATGCCGAATGTGACTATCATCACCAAGTCAACTATGCAGTTATTTTTTATACCAAGAGGCCATCGTCGTGTTGACATCAACAAGCATACGGCTCACCTAATGGTAAGTGGCTACTGTAGCCTATAGACGCTAACAACACCAGAAGCATCACTCACGCGTCACCAACTTAAGGTAAAAGGGATAGAAGGCGGAAAAGAAGGATAATAAGCACAGGATGAGGATGGGGTTTAGGTGTCCGGCGCTCTCACCCACCTTAAAAACAATAGTAGGAGTACCTACTTACCACTAAAGTGCACCTTCGAGGGAGGCCTTGCGGGTGACGAACTGTTCCCGTTCCACCACCCAAAACCTCAGCTAGAGCGGTCTCAGGCGCAGGTATTCGCGCCTGCGCAGCCCCAGTCGCTGGCGCCGGTTCGGGTCAGCGGAAGAATCCTCCTCCCTAGTCCTCACCGCCGTTGCCTTCTACGAGGAGGTCAACTCGCACTCGACCGCGGCCCAATTCCTATCACTGCCTCCCCCTATTGCCGCAACGAGTTCACGGCGCTGCTCGGCCCAAGCCTCCTCTCAAGTATATGCCATGCCGTGTCCTCGTCGCAGCAGCAGCGTGTGGTGACAGCACGGAATCGCTTCCCTCCTTGCAACAGTAGGACCTATTAGATACGCATAAACAAATAAACCTAAAAATTTGTAAGTCTACGTAGCCCAAGTTGCGCTTAGAAGCTTGTATCCTTGTATGATATGTGCTCTAATTGTACATAAATAAGCAATTCGTGTAAATTGTGAAAGTATTTTTGTCTCTACTTTATAATTTCTATATTTAACTGTTAGGTACGTTACTTGCCTGTTAGCGGATTTTGTTTAAATCCGTTAACATTCCAAAGAGTCTATTTGGACTTGTAATCAGTAGGTATATAAACTCCTTTGCAGTAAAGAAGTCGTTATGAAATAAAACTACTTTTACGGAATCTATTTGGTTATTTGATTTTCTACTATCCCAACGTTTCAAATACTTTACTGTTATTCCATAGAAGTACTTATTTTTATTTCATAATGTGCAGGCTAAATTAGGCTGTGTGGGACCGGCTTTAGAATTGTCCCATCCCTCTCTACCCACGGGAGTCGTAAGAGCCGACTGAGGGAATACCGAGGGAGTGGGCAGCAGCACTCCCTCGAGTATTAAAAACATCCACTGCGATCGCCAACCCGCCTGCCAAGCGTGGCGATTACGGCATTATCCCCCATGACGGGACCGCTCGTTGTGGCGTTCTCTTGGGGAGGCCTATGTCCAGCAGTGGACGTTGAAAGGCTGATGGATGGATGGATGGATGGAGGCTAAATTTGCGTAAATGTCAGAAAGTATTAAAAAAGATGTTTTACATAATTTTCTACCATACCATATATTTTCAACTAGATCGTAGTATATAATTATGACTAATTAAATTAACTCCCTGAAATAATATTTGTATGTTGAAGGTTAGTTATCATTTCTGCACTGTTTACGGCGATAATTATAATACTTAATTATAAACATCAACAATATCTTTTAAAATCTTTCAAGTCAAACGAAAAATACATCTTAAGTTTACAATATTAGAATAATAACATAGTGAAAAACTTTTTAAAGTTGTTCTCTGTTGAAATAACAATGAACCAGTTCCTGCGAGACATTACAAACATTAAAGGGACCTATTTATATAGGGTTAAAGCCATTACCTTTCAATTTTCTTAGATCTTCTTCCAGTTGCCTTTTTTCCTACTCAGAACTGTAGAAAGGTGAATATTGCAGCAGCAGGTAAATTTGTTTAAGGCTTTTTGTAATGTTACATTTTTTTTATTGCATATAGTGGGATACGAGCCACGGCCCATCCGATAGTAAATGGTTACCGTCACTCGTGGACTCAACTATACCGAGAGTATTGTCAAGCCGCTGCTCTCCATTTCATTTCACATTATATGAAATGCAAGAATAAACGGCTATCTCCTGCTACAGCCAAAACTCAACGATGTGCTACATGGCCGGTCACATGGGAGATGGTGGTATTAACCCGCTCGGGCCCAATACCAAGTGAGTACCTACTCCCACTTGTTACCCAGCCCTACCACCAGTCATGCAATGGATGATAATTGCTTACTTCCCTTAGTCGCCTCATACGACATCCGTGTGAAGAATGGGGTCGTGACACTTGTATTCCTAGTCCCTCACCACACGGACAAAATTTCACATTCATCAATATTCTCATATAACTTCATCGCTTTTTTAAGCTTCGTCATACAGGACAATTTATTTCTGCAACTGATTAACATTTTTGGATAAGGCAATGGGTAAATCTGGTACCCATAGCACAAGCGTTAAGCTTAGTTTGGGACCAGAGGACGTTGTGTAAAATGTCCGTGAATAATTATTTATTTATTTAATTACGCAAAAGGTTTTTTTTCCTGCAAATAAGTCAAAAATAGCATTAATTAAATGGTGAAATATATTTCAAAATAATTACAAAATTTATCACACGTTGCTGTTTTATTTTTAAGTTTGGTACTAGAATCATGTCAGTGCATTTGTTCAAACACTAGGTGAAGGCACGTTAAGAAGGCAATTAACATCCTGGCAGTCAATTAACATCCTGGCAGACGTTATAGCCTCCAGTCGTGGTCTATTGTCGCCAGTTATTCCCTTAGTTGGGTCGTGGAGGTCAGCTATAACCGAACAGATCGGAAGTCGACCCAAACAAATTTTGGGATAAGGCTAGGGAGATGTTTATGTTTATTCTCAAGCACTAGCTGTATACACGTCATTTGCACAGAAATAATTTAATAGATAGACTGTATAGAGGTTATTTTATAGCGATTCTCCTGGGATACAAGTTATGCATATGAATCTCCTAAACCAATAAATCAATCGTATTGAACCAATGTATGTGAATACATACGCGTATGCACACCGAACATAGCAAGTTATATTTTGTATTAACCTATGGCTTTAAAATGTGTCACACCTTAATACTAACTCAAATATCTAGGCAATTATGTGTCTAAACCTGAGCGCAACATGTATGGCTTTACTGTCGACCTACATTCGTGTATTGCGGGTACATTTGATTTACTTCTTGTTAATATAGGTATGTGTAAGTGTGTAATGTAGTGTTTATAGGTTTAACTTTACTTAGTAATTTACTTATAATATTATTCACAATACGAATAGCCAGTGATTGCCGAGTCGAGAGATAAACAGATTGCCGCACAGACGTATCGAGGTTGATTTCCACCGCATCATGTTTGAGTAATGTAAGGATTAATTTAAAATATGAAAAATAATAAATTATGGAATTAACATAATTAAATAATATCATAATGTTATTGTTATAAAAAAACATAAAAACATAGCATCACGCCTGTATTTCCCGAAGGGGTAGGCACAGGTGTATTACACACCCACGACTCGCCAGCTATGTTTAAGACCCACGTAATAGGGGGCGAGCCTATTGACGTCTACCGGGCACATTTCCAAACTCCGGGCGCTACTGAGAATTTTTCTTTTTAGGAAAAAGCTCAATAATATTGCCCGACCCGGGGATCGAACCCGAGACCTCATGATTAGCAGTCGCATACACTACCGCTACACCACCGAGGCAGTTATAGTTATAAAATGTATAAGTTACATTATTATTTACATAGAAATTAATTGTTTAACTTACAAAAGTTGTGTTTTAGTTAGTTAATTATTGAAGTACAGTATCAATTCACTTAAAACGTTTTATTTAATTTAAAACGTTTGATACAAACATTTATAACTTCCATATGCAGTTTATGAATGTAATTTACATATCAGTAAAGCGCGCAATTTACGTAGTATCCTTATTAAGAGTCTAGGTGACCCCACAAATTTTTATGAACCGTGTGACTATGTATTGGAATATCTGAGGACATGATCAAGACAAACTTTCATAGTATCTAACTAACATCAGAGAAAATCCTTTCAAGTAGACATACATAGGTGTAATATATAGGTACATATATTATTACTTTATACTTGCGCAATTGAGTTTAACTTCATGTTTATTAGTTGTATCTAATCTTATAAGAAGGTCGAATTCCAATCAATAAAAACTTGTACATATTTGTTTCCGAGTGAATTAGAGAGCGAGCGAGCGAGCGAGCGATACGAACAGCAGGTTCGTGCAAACTGTCCACGCCGTCGGGTCGACTTACTTCAAGGCCCGTCGCGTCAGTAGGAACCGTAAACTCTTGGACCATACTCTCAAACTCATGGAGAGGAGAAAAGAAATGATAGTCCAGTCCTCAGCCGATTGGTCCTGCCTAAGGCGGTTAAACAGACAGATCTCCAAAGCTGTGCGACACGATATTCGCCAATTTAATACTACCCGTATTAAAGAGGCGATAGAGCGGAACCAAGGCTCGAAAGTGTTCGCAAGAGATCTGTCTGTTGGCCAAAGTCAGTTGACTAAACTGAGGACCAACAACGGCACTATCATTTCTTCTCGAGATGAGATCTTGGGAGAGGTTCAGCAGTTCTATGGACAGTTGTACAGATCCCAGAGCCCTGCTGTTGGCTTGGTCCAAGACCCCAGATCCAAGCTAACTCGGCACTTTACCGAAGATATCCCGGACGTCAGCCTGTACGAGATCAGAATGGCTCTCAAACAACTAAAGAACGGAAAGGCACCGGGAGACGACGGAATCACTACAGAGCTTCTGAGAGCAGGCGGAAAGCCGGTCTTAAAAGCTCTTCAGAGGCTGTTCAATTCCGTCGTTCTCGGGGGCGACGTTCCAGAGTCGTGGACCAGAAGCGTGGTGGTGCTGTTCTTCAAGAAAGGTGACAGAACCCTCTTGAAGAACTATAGACCCATCTCGCTCTTGAGCCACGTCTATAAGTTGTTTTCGAGGGTCATTACAAATCGACTCACGCGCAGGCTTGACGACTTCCAGCCTCCCGAACAAGCCGGGTTCCGAAAAGGCTATAGTACCGTAGACCACATTCACACGCTACGCCAGATTATACAGAAAACCGAAGAATACAATCGGCCTCTGTGTCTGGCGTTTGTGGACTACGAGAAAGCCTTCGATTCAATCGAAACTTGGGCGGTGCTGCAGTCCCTTCAGCGGTGCCAAATTGACAATCGGTACATCGAAGTGCTGAAGTGCTTGTATAGAAACGCCACCATGTCAGTCCGTGTTCAGGACAAGAGTACGGGACCGATCCAACTGCAGAGAGGTGTTAGACAGGGAGACGTTATGTCCCCGAAACTCTTCACCGCTGCATTGGAAGATGTCTTCAAGCTCTTGGACTGGACCGGATTCGGCATCAACATCAATGGCGAATACATCACTCACCTTCGATATGCCGACGACATCGTAGTCATGGCAGAATCTCTGGAGGACCTTGGCACCATGCTCAATGATCTCAGCAGGGTTTCCCGACTAGTGGGTCTCAAAATGAACATGGACAAGACGAAAGTCATGTCTAATGTCCATGTCATTTCAGCACCGGTCCTAGTCGGGAGTGCGCTTCTCGAAGTTGTCGACCATTATGTCTACCTGGGACAAACAGTCCAGTTAGGTAGGCACAACTTCGAGAAAGAGGTCAATCGACGAATCCAACTCGGCTGGGCAGCGTTCGGGAAGCTAAGGAAGATCTTCTCGTCCAATATTCCGCAGTGTCTGAAAACGAAGGTCTACGACCAGTGTGTGTTACCAGTGATGACATACGGAACAGAGACGTGGTCTCTGAATGTTGGCCTCATATCAAGGCTCAAAGTCGCTCAGCGGGCCATGGAGCGGGCTATGCTTGGTATTTCCCTACGTGATCGAATCCGTAATACGGAGATCCGTAGGAGAACGAGAGTGACCGACATAGCCCGCCGGGTTGCCATGCTGAAGTGGCAATGGGCAGGCCACATCGCTCGACGAACCGATAACCGTTGGGGACGAAAGGTTCTCGAGTGGCGACCACGTATCGGACGGCGCAGCGTAGGACGGCCCCCCACCAGATGGACCGATGATCTGGTCAAAGCTGCGGGGAGCCGTTGGATGCGGTCGGCACAGGACCGCTCGTTGTGGCGTTCTCTTGGGGAGGCCTATGTCCAGCAGTGGACGTTAAAAGGCTGATGGATGGATGGATGGATGAATTAGAGACGTTGAAAATCGGACTACTTTAGTTTCACAACTTGAATGCAATTTATTTATGCTGCACACGAATTTATCCCAATTAAAGAGGTACTTTAGGTACTTTTAAAGTTAAACACAAAGTGAAAAATGTGAAATCGAAAATAACAGTCACGAGCAGGATTCGAACCTGCATCTCCTGGATACCGTCCAGATGCTTTGCCAATTCAGCCATCGTGACCCTTGCTCCTGACTGCTAATCTCGATAGCACATTCATACTTAACGTCTTTGGGTGACGCCTGCATCATCTGTCAGAAGTATTTCAGCATCTGGACGGTATCCAGGAGATGCAGGTTCGAATCCTGCTCGTGACTGTTATTTTCGATATCACATTTTTCACTTTGTGTTTAATGTATGTTGCTAAGCATGTCAAATGCTAAAAATATATATAAAAATATCTAAATACTTTTAAAGTATTTGTGTATTCACGTGGTAGACGCAACATTTCCAAAGATGATTTTATGGATATGAGAACTTAAACTTGTCTCTAATAGCTTCATTGCATTACCAAAAGTGCCAGTGTTCATTTTGTAAGTAATCAAGACACAAAATACCACGACAACTTATGAGTTTTAGGATGAAAATTCTGACATAACATTTATAATATTTTTTAGGCTTTTTAACTTGTATTAACATGCTGAGCTACTTTTAAGAACAGCCATCGCAGCAACGTATGGCCATTCCCAATCTGCGAGCGATGGCTTAGCGGTCACTTAGCACTTCCCCGAATTGGAAGGGACGAAGGTTCGAACACCCGTTCGCAGTAAAGTTCTCTTTTTCCACATTCACAATTTTTTTTCTTTATTTTTTAGGCTGATTGAGCGTCCTCTTATCTCCAGTTATTACATAATTATATGGTATTACTTTTATAACATCAAGAAGCATCAAGAATAGCTCCACCCCGTCTCTTCCTATGGGAGTCGTAAAAGCCGACTAAGGGATTACCGGGGGACCAGGCAGCAGCGTTCCCCTGTGTACTAAAAACATCCACTGCGATCGCCAACCCGCCTGCCAAGCGTGGCGATTATGGCAATACCCCCCCTAGGGGAGGCCTATGTTCAGCAGTGGACGATCAAAGGCTGATAGATGGATGACTTTTATAACTTAGTTAATTAGATGTATGCACTTACATAAGTTTCGCTTAAATAGGTGAAGACGTGTTTTATTAATAAAAAACTAGGGTTATACAAATGTTAAAATTTGTTTTTAAATTTGAGTGTCAAAGTAGGTATATACGAGTACATATACGTCCATATGAAGATCATGAAGTAACAGTTTTGAATTTAATTTGCGTTATTAAATTACACATATAAAGTGGAAGAAGAAAAAAAGGTAGGGCTCTGCTTGCAGGTGGAAATGCTTTAAACCGCGACCCATCGCAAACCCTGCTAACAAAATAAAAAAAAAATACATTTGACTTCTGTCTAAAACACGTGCTTCAAAATACGCAGTGTACCTTATTCCATCCTATCACTGGATACTATTAGAGCAGCCACTAGTTCTGTTGCCACACCGATGCCAATAAAAATGACGCATGCCATACGTCACAAATATTTAACAGATTGTCCTCCAAAATATGTGCACAGTGTCTATATACGTGTAAGCATTCTACATGTTAGAAAGTAATAACAGTATGTAAGGCGAAATAATGATTTATACAAGCATTATACAACGTTAGTGTCATTGTCGTTGACATAAAATCCGCACTTGACACATATCAAGTGACATGACATAAATAGTGACAAACGTAATTGGTTTTCAGATAAACATAATTAAACGAATTATTCTCGTTAGTGATGTGTTAATGAATTATGCAATCGTAGCCAATCAGATATTGACTTTGAAATTATTGGACCTAACCTTGTAAATGGTTCTTTTCGTGATGTATGTAAATACAGTGCATAGTAATAATATTATCTCCCTATCATATGATTTAGAGAAGCAATAAGGTTTAATGATTGTGATTATATCACAGAAATCCAGAGCAATTAAATTTTGAAGCAAGCCACCTGATGGTTAGCAGTTATTAGCCTACAGACGCTAGCAACACCAGAGGCTTGACTCGTGCTACTCCATCTCCAAGGAAAGGGATAGGAGGTGGAGAGGAATAATAAGGAGAGGATAGGTATGGGAGTTTATCGGTCTCTAGCACTGTAGCATTACCTACCGTAGTTTCACGCTGACTTCTGTGAGAGGATGCTACTTTCCGCCTTTCTTTGAGCCGGCCCATTCATGCTGGCATAAGCAATTGGTTGATAGATTACATCAATCTCCTCTCCTCTATTCCAATATGTCTTTCCTCCTGTCAATATATATTAGGAATACAAAGGTTTTATAATTTAATTGATATCTATCGGAAAAAAAACTAATATATTTTATTTACATTTGTACCAAATCACATGCGAAAGTATCTCTGTATAATTAACAAGCGATCTGCCACAGCTTCGCACGGATAGCTTAATTTGTAATGAAAATACGACTCAAAATTATCAAAATAAAAACTGTTAATCTGATCGCTACCAAACTTCAGATGACCACCCGCTGAGCTAATATAAAGATGGTCTGTAAATTTCATTGAAATTGCTCCAGCCGTTTTGGTGTCCATTGGCAACATACTTATACAAATAATCCACATGTATGTAATAGTAAGATCTTAACTATAAACACCCATCTTAACCTCGAATAAGTGCATACAAAATATAAACAATTAAAAAAAGGTTACATACATGTTGATATAATTTACTTTGCCATTTACCACAACACAACTGATATGAAGACTTGTTTAATCATTTTAGGTAAATAAAAAAATATGTAGGTACCTATTTTAGCTAGATTAATAGGTACAACTGTGCACATATTTTTTGATATGTTATAATTTTATTTATATTTACAGTATAATTAAAAATGCAAATTTAATACTATATATTATATGTATTTTATAACTAGTATGCAGTACATGCAGTTTATAACTAGTATAATGTAAAATAATAATCCGATTGTTTTTATGAATGTATGCACCTATATACACAAATTTGTAGCAACTTAAACTGTCCACTTGTAGAGCAGTGGCACTCGACTATGCATAGCATTTTAATTGATTAAACCCGAAAGCGTATCAGAGTACTTATTAAATTGCAGTCGTAATTGATTTTACTCACACCTAGTAACAGTTATAGTAAATTTTTAATAAATGTTTGTATTAATTAATTTAAACATGTAATTTATAGTAAGTAACACTGGTGAATGAATATGTCTGCAATTATATAATTTATATTATTTTTTTGTTGACAATGGACTATGAAGTTTGATGTATTAAACATAAACATTACAGTGGCATTACCCTAGACGTGGTAATGCTTTTCGCAGTAAGGGAGATTTATTAGCTGAAGACACCTTTTTCTTTTGTTAAAGCGGGAAAAAAATTATTTAACCGCGCCCCATCGTTCGGGGCAACGAACAGGGTAAAAAGAGAAAAAAGTGGAGTCTCCAAAATCGGCGAGCGTGTATGAAGAGAATTACGAATGTTGAGGAAGTGAGAAATGTAAGCAAGAATAGAGCCTACTGTGAAATAACAAAAGATTAATTCCTGCATAAGTGTTTCGTATGGTAAATGAGAGCGCCGGAGGCCCAAACCCCTCCTTCTCCTCAATCCTCTCCTTATTATACTTCCTCTCTACACCCTATCACTTTCCTTGGCCTTGTGTTGGTAGCGTCTATAGGCTACGGTAAAAGCTTTACATCAGGAGCCGTATACTTTTGCCACACGTATAAAAAGGTGAAGTAAGAGATCACTGTGGCTCCACAGCATTAAGAATATTAAGTGAGAATGAAGGTTTATTGACAAAAACACACAACAGAGACGGACAAGTAAAGTTGGTATTGACATGAGAAAAATCAAAGCAGAGCCGAAGATTTTATTTTTAAAACGTTTGTATAAAGCCGAAATAGTTGTCAATTACCAAAGAAAGATGTACTTGATAGTCTATAACTACTTGCCCGAGAAACAAACATGGATTTATGTGTACATTTATATAAATTTATGTTTATTACGTTGTTTAATAGCATGTTAACATGGCTTTTATCGAAATGAAACTATGAAGGTTATTTTTATCTTAAATCTGTCAATCGTAAAATAAAATATTTAAAGAAGATAATATATGGCTTCATTTTGAACATATGCGGTGCATACAGCTTTACTAATGACCGCATAAATGATAATGATATCAAGCTCAATTACCTTATAAAACTTTGTGAAGTGATTTGGACAAGATAAAATATTATTATTAAGTAAGTAAAAATAATGAGTTGGACAGTGATTGGATGAAAGAGTGTGGTCTAAGAAGGCCAATGTCAGCAAGCGTTGATGACAGCTGTAGCCTGAGGAGAGTGAACAAATGTTGTTACAGCCACACCTATATCTTTAAGATTTAATCTGTACTAGGTGGACATAAATGGTATATTCTAATTTGGAGCGTTATCTATTAGTGATCATTCAATGATAACCGTTATAGATCCTTACACAACTCCTTACACAAGCAGTCTATAAAATGGTGACTGTTTTAAAATTTCTCGTACTGCTCAACTATTATACAAAAATATACATTTTGTGGATATGATATATATTTTTCATTGGTTTATGTATAAATATGTTTATGTTATATACTAATAATTAACTTAAAATGACGTTGAACTGAATTTCACAAAGCTGTAGCAGAGCTGTGTCTGTACATTGAAGCTATTTAAGAAAAAAATGTATGTATATTTATGGGTGTATCTGAACGTAAAACAATTATTTTTAGAATTTTTGTCTGTTTGTTTATTTATTCAGGCATCATGCAAAATTACTGAATGGATATACCATTTTTATTTAATAACCCTTGATTAGACTTAAAAACTGGAGACGCCTAAACAGTTATATTTTTCTTACATATCTTCAATGTAGCTCTGTTACAGCTTTCATAATAAATATATAAAGATAGATAGAGTGATATATCTTGTACTGTCTGACGCATTATAAGGCATGATTTAACACCATTATCAGATTATTAATATATTCAAATTACGTACTTAAATATTTCACAGTTCCGTTATCAGCATTAAATGTTGAACACTAATTGCTTATATTAATAGCTTGATTGGTCTTATTGTATGGAATGATAAATGATGCCCGGGGGTCCTTTAGTCCCAGGGCGGGGTTGCGACATTATAGATCAATTCAACACTCTAATAAGAACTCGGCCTCGAACCACATTGGTTTGGAATCGTGTTTGAGCTATTTGAATTACACATGCGAGCTTTCGATGAAGGCTGATATGTGTGGGGGGCGAGCTCTTGTAATATAAATTACTGATACTCGCGACTTCGTCCGCCGAAATTGGTGAAGCATATGGGTATGTAGATGAAAAAAAAAATCACTACAAAATCTAGCCTAACCTATATCTAGCCTTTAGACTGAAAAGCGTATGAGACTCACCGACATAGAGACAGAACATCTGTAGTTAATCATCTCATCTACGGAAATACAAGCCAGAAATTCAGGCAATCCCACGGAGTACAGAAAAAGAACGGAGATGCCGCAACTAGGTCATGTCGCCTTTAACTAGGTCAACGACGTCATAGTGGGCGGGCCTAAAACCGTAGTATCGAATGAACCGTCACTGCGATCGGTTCGCTCTTTTCTCACGTTTATATAGGTATTAAATTCTTTTAACAATGAAGTGCGTTGTTGATGGGTGTAAAAATTGCTCAGGAGCAAAATTAAAACAAGATGACATAACATTTCATGTGTAAGTCGTTTAAATTTATATATATTTATATTTTAAAACACATTTTCTTTGTTTCATTAAGAGACATCTGTCGTCGAAAAGTGCATTATACCTACAACTCCACAATATCGTCACTCTAATATTATAAAAGCATAATTATTATAAGAATTTTCCTCACAAATAAGTAAATTTAGCTTTTATAAAGGAAAATCCTTTATAAAATATAAATTATTTCAAAGATTTATTACTTAGTTACATGAAATGTGGGAAAAAAATATTTGAGAATTGCATGTCATCTGTCGGTGAGTATTCGGAAATAATTGATAACAAAAAGTTTGCGTCATATCAGCGAACCCACTATCGAATATCAAATCAAATCAATTTATTTGCTAGAATACAGTTCATCACAATGGTCTTAAGTCAAATGTTTGGTACAGTGTAATCTGCCTGCATGCAGACGTGCAAACTATTAAATAATTTTATAATGATAAATTAGTCACATTTACATAATTATTCTAATCATGATTTTATGTTTTAGCTTAATTAAGAGCATCCACTAAAATTCTTTTACGCTATAATAACACTTATCTAAAAGGAAATTCGATAACATGGGTTTAAATTTTCTATTATTTAACAATTTTATATGATTTGGAAGTTTATTATATATTGTTACACACATATTAAACACGTTTCTCTTATAAATATCTCTGCGACAAGGTGGCTGATACAATAAGTTTTCAAACTTCGTTTTTTTTGCCTGGGTAAAACTAATCTATGTTTATCAAAATATTCGATATGGTTTTCGGGGAATACACACACATCTCTTATATACATACATGCTAGAGGCAATACCTTGCATTTTTTAAATAAAGGTTTACAACTGTCAAGGAACCACGACCTATTTATCACCCGTAAGCACCTTTTTTGAATTTTAAATAGCCGCTCTACTTCGATGGAGTTTCCCCACATTATTAGTTTTTTTTTTACTGCCTCAGTGGTGTAGCGGTAGTGTATGAGACTGCTAATCATGAGGTCTCGGGTTCGATCCCCGGGTCGGGCAATGTTATTGAGCTTTTTCCTAACAAGAAAAATTCTCAGTAGCAGTCCGGAGTTTGGAAATGTGCCGGGTAGACGTCAATAGGCTCGCCCCCTATTACGTGGGACTTAAACATAGCTGGCGAGTCGTGGGTGTGTAATACACCTCTGCCTACCCCTTCGGGGAATACAGACGTGATGCTATGTTATTAGTCCATAGCTTAGAACCGGTGACACATAGCCATGGTAGGCTTTCAGTGCTGCTTCAGTTGATACCGTATGCCTCAATTTTTTTAGTGCAAATACGAACCTATTTAGTTTATTACATGTTAATTCAATGTGAGATTTCCAATTTAGCTGCTTGCCTAACGTTATTCCCAAAAATGTTAAGTGATTAACTTCGTAAAATTTTTGTTTATTATAAATAATGTCAATTGGTAAATTAATAGTTATTATAAGAATTGAATTGAATTAATTTAGTTTTATTAATATTAAGATTTAAATTATTTTTTATCATCCAATTACTTATATCGAGAAGAGTTTTTTGTGCAAGTACCCTTGGTGATACACTATTGTCATATTTAATTGAAATAGTTGTATCATCGGCAAAAAGAATACATTTGTGTGGGATAGTATCTGGCAGGTCGTTTATGTATAACAAGAATAGCAACGGTCCAAGAATGCTCCCTTGGGGCACGCCAGTGCATTTTGTTACTAGATTAGACCTAAATTTTTCTTTTGTATAACTTTTGCCTTTTTGACACAGGGTTTTCATTACCTCTGTAAACTTTCTATTTTCTAGGTAACTAGATAGCTATTCCTGAACAATCCCTCTTATACCATAGTAGTCCAGCTTACGTAACAGCATTGAATGATTTACAAAATCAAATGCATTACTCATATCTAGGAAAAGCGATAAAGCAGGAGAGCCCTTATTTAAATTCTGTGTTATAAATTTTACTAGATTAAAACATGCAAGTGACGTAGAACTCCCTCTCCTAAACCCAAATTGTTCCTCTTTTAAAACGTTGTTGGATGTCAGGAAGCTGTTTAGTCTACTTAACATTGCTTTCTCAAATATTTTTGAAATGATTGGAACTATAGTAATAGGTCGGTAGTTTCTTGGGTCATGCTTGTTACCCTTTTTAAAGAGTGGTTTAACTATAGAAATCTTAAGCTGTTCTGGAAAGATACCACTCAAAAACGATTAAGTTATGATAAGCGCCAGAGGAGAGCACAACCATGTGGCACTGTTTTTTAATATTTTTGTATTGATATCGTCATACCCGCAAGCTTTGGTATTATTTAGTGACATAATCTATAAACCTCTGTAGCATCTACTGGGGTCAGAAACATTGAATTGATATTTTGATTTTCGGGGTTAAGTTTATAATTATTAATATTAAATTGATTATTGGATGTCATATTTATAAAATAATTATTGAATACATTACAAATGTCAATAGGATCATTATATGTCAAATTATTAAAATTAATCATTTCAATGTCATGTTGTATATATATATATATATATATGATCGCTGGATCGGTCTTCTCGGCAGTCATCCCCTCAGCCAGAAGGCACGTGTCGCAATATACAACGCAGTGCTTGACCCAACGTTATTGTATGGAAGCGAGAGTTGGGTATGCAAAAAGGAGCATGAGAATAAAATCAATGCGGTCGAAATGTGATCTCTGCGGAGAATCTGTGGAGTGAAGCTGACTGACCGCATTCGTAACGACGATGTAAGAAAGCGAGTAGCTATGAAAGAGAGTATTAGTGTAAAGATGCGAAAGGGAATGCTCCGATGGTTCGGACATGTGGAAAGAATGCCGGACGAGCGACTGTTAAGAAGATATACAATGCGAAAGTGGAAGGATGTAGGTACAGGGGGAGACCGAGACTCACCTACCTAGACCAAATCGGTTATCTATTGAAAAAAGATGGAGTCAGAAGTTTTCGAAACCATCGAGTATGTATGAAGAGAATTATGAATGTTGAGGAAGCGAGAGATGTATACAAGAATAGAGCCTTTTGGCACTCTATTCCCTTTGCCTACTCCACAAGGAAGATGGCGTGGTGATAAGTCCATCCATCAGCCTTTTAAAGTCCACTGCTGGACATAGGCCTCCCCAAGAATGGGGGATAGTGTCAGGTGATAAGTAAGTTAGTATACACAATGTGGTCCAGCCATACTAACGCATATGGAATGTTCTGGAACAAACTGTTGTGCTTGTAACGCCGTAGTGGTGAATAGACAAACTAAATTAATGAAAAAATTTCTCTATTACGCTGTAAAATACATTTTACCGCAAGATCGATTTTGATCTAGGGGTGGAGCTATTGTTGTACCTCGTCCCCCGAACACCCGCATTTAGCGACGCTTTGTTCTAAAGAGATTTTGCCTTAAAACACCTCCGCTCTTTTTCTGTACTCCGTGGGCAATCCATTAAATTAGATCTGAGGGCACCGAACTAGCCTTATCTATTTAAGGGAAAAACAACGTTCGAGCACTCATACTTGATAATTCTGCCCAACCCTATACCTGAAACTCTTGATGTTAAAAATATATTCATCGTAACGAAAATACTCTCGTAATTAATCTTAAATTAACACAAAAATTGTCAAAATGTGAAATCGAAAATATCAGTCACGAGCAGGATTCGAACCTGCATATCCTGGATACCGTTCAGATGCTTTACCAATTCAGCCATAAAAATCTTAATTGTAAAATTAAGTTTACCTGTATTTAGATATTTATATATATGTTTTTAGCATTTGACATGCTTAGCACTATACATTAAACACAAAGTGAAAAATGTGAAACCAAGCTCACCCAAGACGTTAAGTATGAATGTGTTATCGAGATTAGCAGTCCCGAGCAATAGTCACGATGGCTGAATTGGTAAAGCATCTGGACGATATCCAGGAGATACAGGTTCAAATCCTGCTCTTATGTGAAATAATGACTGTTATTATCAATTTCACATTTCACACTTTGTGTTAATTTATATGGCTTAGCATGTCAAATGCTAAAAACATACATAAAAATTGTATCAAAATACTGAATCTTACTTATTATTTGGATGATGGATGACTTTGCCGACACATAGCTAAATACCTGGAAGTAGAAATACACATAGCATACGATTTATCACATAATTTTTTTTAGGTTCAGCTATTTTTAGCTATCCCACGTGAACGTAGAGATTCATAATTATAATGAACATAAAGATAATTACTTGTAATGTGAGTGATGTACCTACTTATAATGAATCAATCCTTAGTTCGGCATGATATGATGAAGACACGGGCAGCAGCTAGTTAAATTAAATTACTTTTTATATCCTAAGTACGTTTAAAGAATAGTGTTATAATATAGTGTCAAGCTACTATATTTCCCATTATGTGTCTATATTATACAATATACCTTAATAGATGTTTGGTGTTGTATTCTAAGGATTAGTGAATCGAAATTTGTGAGTGCTGGTTCTGTAACTATTTATGTGTTCGATCTGGACATATAAACGGACGCACGTTTCCAATAATCAAATTAATAAGAACTAGTAAAGTACAAAGAATATGATACAGTGTGTTCTGTTAGTTCAGTTGGCAGTCGTGACCGGCAGAGATACCCCATCATTATTTTATTGCACACTGTTATTACGCGATATATGTATATTGATAGAGCATACGTCTATTTCGTAATAAAATACATTAAAATACTGTAGCAAATCGTAGAAAAATTATATATTTATATTATCTGAAGATACAAAAGAATGCACAAATTTCTAAACTACCATAAATCATAATAATATTTTTAATCCTAATTTTAGTAATGAATGCTCATCCCGATAGAGGTAGGCTGCACAGGATCGCTCGTCGTGGTACTAGAGAATTATATGTCTAACAGTGGACGACAGAAAGCTGACGGATGGGTGATCTTGGTAAATGTGCTTCTCTAAAGAACGGAGAACATTAAATCGTTAGCAATTAAGTGCCGGAATATACATCAACATTAAATGTTCGTTCAATGTTCAATGAATGTTCATGTGAATGAACTTTTCTGTTGATCTACAAGTATTTTGGGAAAGTGGATGCGTTATATGTCTTTCTCTCAAATATAAACTTTTACTACACACCTATTTTTTATAATGCGAGTTGTCTTTAAGTTATAGTATCTACCATACTTTATATAGTACCTGCCACATTACTTTCCTTTGTTTCATGTTTGTTTAGACCTCAAGGTCGACTTTGTAAGCTTAAAATACATGACAATCACATTGGCAGCTGTCAAAGCTGTCACTACAGCTACGGCCAATCAAATTGCTTTCGTTGAAACAGAGACATATGCCATTGACCACTTGTCAATGTATTTAATTTGAGAGCTCATCGATATATAAATGTACAATAGTTGCGGCAATCTTCTTGATTGCATCTACTGAAGCCTATGCAGCATTCTTTGCAAAATTACAGATTCTTGGAGGGACTTATCTTATAAACTTAACATTCATAAATTAATGTGGACTAATTTCTGTGAACTTTAATAATCTTATCCTTTACGTCTTTTGGCACCTTTTTGGGGGTATTATAATTGTATAAGCATATCTGGTACTCATGCTTATAGCTATAATTTTCTATTCCACATTTTCACTTTCTGTTACATCAAATTTAAGGTAACTTTACGGTAACTTTTTCTTTTAGGCTATTTTGACGTAGCCCTTCCATTTCAGCCACCCATTGCAGGTAACACCTTTTTTCTAACGATTTTGAATAGAAGGTACGAAAATACTAATTATTATTTTCTATGCGGTGGCAAAAGATCTTTATTATCATCACCACTCCCATCATCAGTGTTTACTATATTTTAATAATTAGTAAACATGAAGTCTATATTTAACTCGAAGTTAGGTAAATATTCAATTAGTTTCGATATTTTCTTTACGACATCTCAGCGGCTTTATATTGCAACCATGGGTGGGAATTACTCAGACCAACCTCTTCATTGTTCGATTGCATGACGGACATCGTCATCTAAATATTGTTCAATAACGTCTTCCAACAGCAAAAACTTGATTACGTCCGCCACGTCTCCTCAAACACCTGCAATCTCGAGAAAGAATACGAATAAGTCTCACTAGTAAGCTATCCGACAGGGCTGGAAAAGGTGCAGGTATTTTTAATCTGTGATTAATCATCAGAGTCCATAAATTAGGTACCGAGTCATATACCGGATTAAACTCTGACTTTTGATAAGAAGCATTTGCAAAATTATTAAATGTTCGATTCTTCTGTTATATCGAATTTGTATTTTTCCATGATAGGGATTAAGAAGAATAATACTAAGAAATGAAGCTATGTTATTTAGAAGAACATGATTCAATTATTTTCATATATTCCGAGATGATTTTGTGTAAAAATACATTCTGCCCGCGACTCTATCTACGTGGACTTCAGAATATAAATACACCACTCTATCGCACACTAATTATCTCATTGTAAAAGTAGCTATCCCATGGCAACCTTTCAAGAGCCCCTGACTATATGTATGCTAAATTTCACGATGATTGGTTTAGTAGTTACGGCTTGAAAGCGTAACACAAACAAATAAACGAACAAACTCACTTTCGCATTTAAGTATAATATTAAGTAAGAATAATCACAAATACAATGAAATTAACACGGATTAATCTGGAATTGACTTACCTTAGTTTAATCGCGTACACAACTCGATCATATAGGACGAAAATACAGTGGATTTGATTAATAACGACCTTGGTTGTAACGACTTTTCGGCTATAGCGACGTCAGACTTACGTCCCCTGATTTTAAAGCATACTTTCGTAGGAAATTCATTCGGCAATAGCAACTTCGGATATAGCGTCAATTTCGGGTTTTGCGACTTATTGTTATGAACCATTTGTGACAGATTCCTAGAAATTCCATGCGCATATTGCGACTGTCGACATAGGCTCATTCATAAAACAATTAAGCTGTCTTATCCTTTGTTTACATTTACAGATGGCCAGATGTGCTTGCTTTGTTTGTAGGTAGGACTACTTAGCACGTGTACAAGTTGAACATTGACATTGAACATTATAAGAATCAGTTCCATAGCCAGTTCAGTTTCCAGTGTGTGAGCAGTGTTTCGTAAACTTAACAATATGGCTCCTAGAGGTACATTTACTGTTAAAGAAAAAGTGGACATCATTTTCAGACTGAAAAATGGTGAAAACAATGTTGATCTGTGTAAGCAATTTGGAGTTTCACATTCTACAATATCAACGATGTGGCAAAACCGCTCCAAATTAACTGAGGGGTATACCGACAGTCAAATATGGAACGCTGATGAGACGGGATTATTTTTTAAGTTGGAGTCAACTATGAGTACTAGTGTACTAGTGGATAGAACACTAAAATTCAAAGAAGAAAAGTGTACAGGCGGAAAACTATCAAAAGATAGAGTAACCATGCTTGTTGCTTCAAGTATGGCAGGTGAAAAACAAAAATTACTAAAACCAAGGTGTTTCAAGAATGTAAAAACTTTGCCAGTTAATTACGAAACCAACAAAAAAGCGTGAATGACATCGGAGATTTTTGAAAAAGTTTTACGGAAATGGGACTCTCAGCTAAGAGGAGACAAAAAAAAACATTTTATTTATTGACAATTGTCCAGCTCATCTACAAATTCAGAAATTGACGATCATAAAACTGGCATTTTTACCACCAAACACCACATCAGTTAATCAGCCTATTTATCAAGGTATAATTAAGACTCTTAAAAGCCATTATCGAAAGCTTCTAGTAGAGAAAATGGTGAACGACATTGAAAAAAGCACTACTCCATTTGCCGTCAATCTTCTGGACACCATTGAAATGATGACAACAGAATGGGCACGAGATACTCCAGACACAATTAAAAAATGTTTTTTACATGCTGGGTTTGGTAAATCTTTGCCTATTAATACAACAGATGACGATTCTGGTGATGAACTGGATAATTTGCCATTGGCACAGCTTGCGACATTATCATCAGCGGAAGCGACAGTTACAGATTGGGAAACTTACGTGAATATAGACGGTCAAGTTATCACTACTGGTAACTTAACTAATAATAAAATTATTGAGTCTGTGCTTCAAACACAAGAGAAAGAGGATAAAGAAGAGGAAGAACATAGTGTTGTACATGAGATTCCATCAACCAGAGACGCATTATGCACTATGACAACGCTAAAAAAGTACTGTTTGTTTGGTGAGGGCAACAATCATTTAAATATTGAAGAAATTATGAAAATGGAATACACCTTACAGCGTATACAAAAAACTAAACTTAAAAAATGTACTATAACATATTTTTTCAATAACACAATACACATACAGGTGTATAATATACATAGTTTGATAAATAAATATATATATATAGTCGTACGACTAAAATAGCAGTAATTTTGGATATAGCAACTTCCGGATATAGCAGCGACATTAAAGTGGTCCCTCCAACGTCGGTATAACCGAAATCTACTATACTTATGCATGATTTCAGACATAGTGTTTTTTCTTATAATTCTATTCTAAGAATTAAGTTTCAATAAGCTTATCTGGTCTACATCTATATTCGACACATGCCCGTTTAGTATGCAATCAAATAACAATATGTACATTGTTTGTAAAGCTACAATTCTGAGACTGCCCAGATTGCAAAAGTTTTCATTGCATCATTTTCACGTGCCTTCTTGCTGTTGAAGATGCCGACGAAGACAATACGATGTAAATATGTTTAAAAGATTGCCCTTTCTGCATATCTGAATTCAAAAACATTTTGCAGGCAAAATTAAATACAAAATTGTTTTAACACAAAGTGTGAAAATGTGAGATCGAAAATAACAGTCACGAGCAGGATTTGAACCTACATCTCCTGGATACCGTCCAACTACTGATTTCGATAACAAATTCATACTTAACGTCTAAGACATTAAGTATGAATAGCAGTTTCGAGCAATTATCACGATGGCTGAATTGGTGAAGCATCTGGACGGTATCCAGGAGATGCAGGTTCAAATCCTGCTCGTGACTGTTATTTTCGATTTCACATTTTGAAAGAAAGAAAGAAAACTAAGTTTTATTGTCACGAATCTCAACTAGAATATTATTACATATTAGGTAAAGCTAAACATAACACAATTACATGACAATAAGGTGCCCATTCAGCAATATTGCTGCAGTGTAACGTAAATAACACAGCAACGCTGATTTTCAATGGGAGTCTTAGTGACGAAACGGATGAACACAATATTTATTACATATCAGGTATGTATATTTATAACATATATTTGAAAAGACATTAAAAAGGTACATATAAAATAGTTGATAGTAGTTACAATATTTGTTAAATTGAAAGTACCAAAACAGTAGATTAAAACCAAACTAACATAATGCAACTAAACATGGAAAAATATAATAAGACACATTAATAAATTGTAACGGTACCATGCTCGGTTTGGGTTAGCCAACGGCCTCTTTTTTTGTTTTGGCGGGAAAAAATGTTACTAACCACACACCCCGTCGTTCAGACAACGACCAGGGGTAGTGTGGGGCCTGCACCCACTAAAGAAACCCGCCGTGTGCCGTCTCTCCGCCTTTATTGGCGGGCCACTGGAAGTATGTTACATTCCTTCGGTGGTCCGCCGGCGGCTTACCATTTCGGATACCCTCTACTGAGCGACGCATCCACAGAGGAGCGTCGCACATCCGCGGGAGGCCTTGCGGGTGGCGGACGTTCCCCGGTCCATCCACCCGCAGCCTCAGCTAGGGCGGTATGAGGCGCAAGTACCTATGCCTGCGCGCCGCCCCGGTCGCTGGCGGCGGTTTGGGTCAGCGGAAGAATCCTCCTCCCTAGCCCTCTCTGCCGCTTCCTTCCGCGAGATGACTTCCTCGCAGAAGGCAGCGACCGCGGCCCAATTCCTGTCACTGTCAAGCATCGCTCTGACGACGCTCGGCAGCGAGAGGTCTCCGCCTATTACCGCGACGAGTTCGCGGCGCTGCTCGGCCCAAGCCGGGCACGACTCGAGCGTGTGCCGCGCCGTGTCTGGGTCGATAGTAAGTCCGAGATTAATAGCTACCTCTACTCGGTCCACGCATTTTCCCATTAACATTATGGTTGGACTGGCAGACATGATTGCCCTTATTTGGTTTTAGCCCAAGACAAGGAATTTAGATTTTTCGGGGTTTAAGACCAGTGAGTTTTGTTCGGACCAAGTTTTTTTTTTTTTTTTTTTTGTACAAATCTCGATGTTTCACTTGGCTGAAAAGACGAATACAACTGAGTATCGTCTGCGTACATGTGATACTTGCAGTCCAAAATACAGTTAGCTACATCTGCGCTATATAATATGTACAGCAATGGCCCGAGCAGGGATCCCTGGGGAATACCACGAGTAACTGGCTGTATCGTTGAGAATAACCGGGAGCAGTCATCTGTCTGTATTTCGACATATTGGGATCTATCTCTCAGGTAACTGTCAAACCATTTAATAGTTTCTGTATTGAAACCATAGTATGCCAACTTCGATAATAGTAGGGGAATATTAATAGTTTCGAACGCCCTGGAGTAATCAAGGAGTGTAAGAATTGTACCCTCTCCACGATCACGGGCCTCTAAAATATTTCCCACCACGTCAGCTAAGGCAGTAGCGGTTCCACGTCCTGACCGAAAACCTGATTGGAAAACTAGCTAACTTATCATCACGCCATTTCCCTTGCGGGGTAGGCAGAGAGAACAAACAAAACTGATTGGAAATCAGACAAAATGCTATTAGTCTCCAAATATGCCATAATTTGATCACACATTTACACTTTATGTTAAGTTATATGGCTAAGCATGTCAAATGCTAATATCTAAAATATCAAAATATTTATAGGGCTGCGTCATTACTTGGTAAAAATCTTAATTGTAAAATTAAGTTTACCTGGTCGGTATAATATTGCAAATACTTCTGACAGATGGCGCCGGCGTCACCCAAGACGTTAAGTATGAATTTGTTATCGAAATTAGCAGTCTCGAACAATTGTCACTATGGCTGAATCGGTGAAGCATCTGGACGGTATCCAGGAGATGCAGGTTCAAATCCTGCTCGTGACTGTTATTTTTGATTTCACATTTTCACACTTTGTGTTAAATTATATGGCTAAGCATGTCAAATGCTAAAAAATATCTAAAAATATCAAAATACAAAACTGTTTTGTTTATTTGAATCAAAAGAACAAAATAAACTCTTCATTGTCTATCAACTTTTCCTAATGATAAAAAAATATTTATTTTTACACAAAGGAATTTCCATTTAACAATGGATGGATAAGAGTTTTTTTTAATTTGTCAGAAGAAATCAGATCCTGTAGTTGCCATTGAATAAAGATATGCCTGAGTAGGTTTTTTTATCGTACTTATTAAACTATATCTAAGACTAAACTTTATATGTAATAATAATACCAAAGACGAGTAAATTGTAATAGTGATACATACCTACAAGCCCCAGAGGTTTACGTGGTGCTATAACTAACATATTTCTTTGTATTACGTGTACATTGATAAATAAAATAAATAATGGCTGATTTAGTGCAAAATTTCCTTTATTTTATAAAAAACGTCATGCTACGATTCTAATTTAATCTTTGATTTTATTAATATAACCAACTTAACTAATATTTGAATGTAACAAAAATATTTCCGATAACAGGCGTGACATAATAGTTTCTCCAATTAATTAAAATGGGACATAAATAATAATTAATTTTAATTAATTTTTATGTTGATATATGCAGATGATGTGTCTATTAACTAATAGTCAATTCTATAACATTTGATGCATACTAATAAGATGCTTTGCCAATTCAGCTCTCAATCTGGGACAGTATCCAGGAGAAGCAACTTCAAATCCTGCTCTTTATTTTCGATTTAATTTCTACGGATAAATTCCAATGCTAAAAAAAATTATAAAAATATCAAAATTTATTAACAAATAGACATTTTAACATGTCGTATTTTCAGGTCCATCCATCCATCCATGCATCAGCCTTTCAACGTTCACTGCTGGACATAGGCCTCCTCAAGAATGGGGGATAATGCCGTAATCGCTAAGCTTGGCAGGCAGGTTGGCGATCGCAGTAGATGTTGTTAATACTCGAGGGAGTGCTGCTGCCCACTCCCCCGGTATCCCTCAGTCGGCTCTTACGACTCCCGTGGGTAGATATGGGTGGCATAATTCTAAAGCCGGCCCCACACGGCTAATTTTCAGGTTAGACATTGCAATAGGTACCTTTCTATAGCCAACTTTTTTTCCACATCCCATTACTCACCCACACTTGGGCACGAGTCTCCTCTCATAGTAAAGGGATTTAGGGTATACATCAAATAAAATATCCATATTTACTGCGGGGATAACTGCAACATGCTATAATATTTTATCTTCCTAATTTTATTATTGGAGCTAGCAAGATAACAATCTGTAAGATTTACACTTACATATTCGTGTTGTTATGAGTTGTTGTTAGTGTTAAACACAAAGTGAAAAATGTGAAATCGAAAATAACAGTCACGAGCAGGATTCGAACCTGCATCTCCTGGATACCGTCCAGATGCTTTGCCAATTCAGCCATCGTGACCCTTGCTCCTGACTGCTAATTTCGATAGCACATTCATACTTAACGTCTTTGGGTGACGCCTGCAACATCTGTCGGAAGTATTTTCATACATTATACCGACCAGGTAAACTTAATTTTACAATTAAGATTTTACCTAATCATGACGCAAACCCTATAAATATTTAGATATTTTTATATATATTTTTACCATTTGACATGCTTAGCAACATACATTAAACACAAAGTGAAAAATGTGAAATCGAAAATTGTTGTTAGTGTTTGGCGGGGATTGAAATTTTGGAATATCTGTAGAGAAGAGCTCAATTGGCTGCCAATTCGCCTTCGACGGAATACTCACATTCTCTGTCTTCTGTACAATGTTCTTTTCAATCCGAATTCCCCTGGTTATCTTAAAACGCTTTGCGTTTCTCCATGACACGCGTAGAAGGTACTTAAGGTCATCGGAGAGTTTAATGTTAAAAATCCCAGCGCACTCCACGAATTTTTTCGATAAATCTTTTAGTACGCACGGCACGATTGTGGAATGCGCTGTCTGAACCAGTAAAGCAGTCGAAAACATTGCCAACTTTCAAATATCTTCTCAATAATTATTATGTCACTTTCAGATCAATACTATTCTAAAGTTTATATATTCCAGTTGTTCATGTAGGTATATATAATTATATATGTATATATTTATATATATGTGTATGTATATTTGTATGTAGTTTATATTTATTATGATATCCTAGTTATAATAAAATTGTCATTTGAATTATATCAATTATATATATATATACTAAATTTCCTCTTCCTGTTGTGACATGTACACCACAAGTGCCCTTTTAAATTATTTGACTTTTACCTGTCCATGCCAGGTTGTCTGGAAGAAATTCATCCATCCATCCATCCATCAGCCTTTTAAAGTCTACTGCTGGACATAGGCCTCCCCAAGAATGGGGGATAGTGCCGTAATCGCCACGCTTGGCAGGCGGGTTGGCGATCGCAGTAGATGTTGTTAATACTCGAAGGAGTGCTGCTGCCCACTCCCCCGGTATTCCCTCAGTCGGCTCTTACGACTCCCATAGGTGGAGAGGGGTGGGAAAATTCCAAAGCCGCCAAAGACCGCTAAATTGTACATTGTTTTATTTGTCCTTATTTTTTATTGTTTGATGTATAATGTGCAATAAAGTGTATTTGATTTGATTTGATTAGAGAAGAGATCGATCCATACGATAAGGAACTTGAAGACTTATTAGAGTTAAGCCTTAGCTTTATATTTTTTGCTTCTAAAGTTTTTAGTGTTCCAGTACACTGAAAAAAAAACATTAAATAAAATTAAAAAAAAACGTTGACCTTTACTGCTTTGCGCAATACTATATGAGCCAACTACCAGAATATTAATTTTTACTGGTCCGAAAACAGTAAAATATCTTACTGTTTAAAACAGTAAAAAAAATTACTCTTCAAAACAGTATAAAAATTTGGTATAAATATAAAAAAAGTTTAATGTTTTAAACACTAAAATAGTTAAATGTTTAAAACATTAAAATAGTGTAATGTTTAAAACATCAAAATAGTTTAATGTTTAAAACATCAAAATAGTTTAATGTTTAAAACATTAAAATTGTTTAATGTTTAAAACATTAAAATAGTTTAATGTTTATTAATGTGCAGACACAGTAGTTGGTACTGTAAGCGCACATTAAGAGGTACTGCGAATGATAGTATAGTTTAATGTGCCGACACAGGAGTTGGTACTGTAAACGCACATTAAGAGGTACTGTGAATTATAGTATAGTTTAATATGCAGACACAGTAGTCGGTACTGTAAGTGCTCAGTAAGAGGTACTGTGAATGATAGTATAGTTTAATGTGCATACACAGTAGTTGGTACTGTAACTGCACATTAAGAGGTACTGTGAATTATAGTATAGTTTAAAGTGCAGGCACAGTAGTTGGTACTGTAAGTGCCCATTAAGAGGTCCTGTGAATGATAGTATAGTTTAATGTGAAGGCAAAACCGTACCCTTTACCGCAGCGATCCACTGCAGGTACGGCCGGTCTACAGTTACGCTAGACCGTTGACCTCAAAAACTGTCCTAATCCTAAGAGCTCATCCGGCTTGATCAGGACCATATATGAATTGGTAAGTTTATTGGTACTCAAGTTTGTCCTTGAAATACCAGCCAGTGGACTGTAAAGCTATGGAACAACTGCACTACTGGAGTCAATTGAGTCGATTACAATGAAACACTCATTAATTGATTTGATTTATTGTTCGAAGTATACTTACATGCTTGACCTTATATTTATATAACTTAGATGAAAAGATACCACGATTCAAATCGATACCTACGCCATCTATCGAGCGTTGACCAAATCAAATTAATCAATTTAGCTTTGAACGTTTGAACACTAAATGTTGTGTTCATTTGATAATGATGTACGAACCATTAGAATTTCCTGCTTTAACACAATGAATTTTTGAAATATCGTGGTCAGTAAGTTCTATTACGCTACCATTAAAAGTAACTGTTCAATAATGTGGTTATACTGTTTCAAGCAGTAGTTTTCACTACTACGTTAAATTTATTTTTTGATAATTAAATCGTGTTAAATAGTTAATTTTCCTGTCTTGTTTATATAATTTTACAAAATTTTTGGTTTATTTATTTTAATCCACCTAATATATTTGTTTAAAAACACAATTGAAATATCTACTTTAAATTTGATGCTTACAATGTATGTGATTTTAAGCTAGTATATTAAAAGTATATAATACTCATCTTTAGAATGTAAATTTTTTTGTGTTTATTTAGTGCTCACAAATTCTACCACAAACGACCAATTAAAATTTTAGTAACATAAATAACTACCAGTAAGACGACAATATTGATCATTAGTTTATATTATTAGATAAATTGATTTTACCAGAAGCTAAGACTAAAAAAGGCAACCAACAACTGTTATGGATTATTAAATTTTATGCGGATATACTGAAAGCTAATTAATTTAAAAAATTTAAAACGCAAGCTTTTTTTTACTTAATAGAAACAAAAAATGTATAATCTAAAGAGGAGTATTATATTCATTTTAATATACTAGCTTAAAATCTCATATATTGTAAGCATAAAATTTAAAGTAGATATTTCAATTCTGTTTCTAAACGAATATTAGGTGGGTAAAAATAAATAAACCAAAAATTTTGTAAAAATCACTATATAACTGTGGGAAGATCAAACCGTTGAAATAACATATCAGCCTTGGACATCTACCATCTAAGTCCACCCGTGATCATGAAGGCTGTAAACTTATACGAGGGGTGATCCAAAAGTAATGATAATGAAATCAAAACACGGTAATTAAAGTTAAAATAATAATTTATTTTTCTACATAGTCTCCTAACAAATCAATACATTTAGTCCATCTTTTTTCTAAACCCAGGATTCCCTTTGAAAAAAAATCCTTTTCTTGACCCTCCCAAAACGCCTCAACAGCGGCCATAACTTCGCTATTGTCTTCAAATTTCTTGCCTCGAAGGTGTTCCTTGAGCCGAGGAAAGAGGTAAGTCACTAGGAGCCAGATCTGGCGAATAGGGAGGGTGTTCGACCAGTTCGAATCCCGTTTCTTGAATGGCAGCCATCGCAACTGCGGCTTTGTGAGCCGGTGCGTTGTCTTGGTGAAACAGCACTCCAGCTCGCAGTTTGCCGCGTCTTTTTTCCTTAATGGCCTCCCGTAATCTTCTTATTTGGTCTGCGTAGTAAGAGCCCGTAATAGTGGCTCCCTTTTCCAAATATTCCACCAAAATTATTCCTTTAGCGTCCCAAAAAACAGACGCCATAACCTTTCCCGCCGAACTTGAGACTTTGAATTTCTTTGGCGTCGGTGAGGAGGATCGCTTCCAAGTCATCGATTGTTTTTTTGTTTCAGGATCAAAATGGTGGATCCAGGTCTCGTCCATAGTCACAAAACGCAACAAAAAATTTTCTTTATCTGCTTGGAACTTTTCGAGATTGACCCTCGAAATGTCAACTCGTTTTTTCTTTTGCTCGTCGGTTAACATTCTGGGAACCCAACGCGCAGAGACCTTTTTCATATGCAACTCGTTCGAAATGATTCTTTGAACACTTCCATATGAGATCCCTGTGACCTCAGTTACATGCCTGATGGTCACTCTTCGATCTGCCAACACAACATCTTCGACTTTTTTCACGTTGTCTTCTGTGAGGGACGTGGATGGGCGTCCTTCGCGATGTTCATCTTCAGTGGATGTTCTGCCCAGCTTAAACTCCTTGGCCCAGCGTGCAACTGTAGAATATGGAGGAGCAGAGTCCCCCAATGTTTCCACCAAGTCACAGTGTATGTCTTTTGTAGACATTTTTTTCAAACAGAGGTACTTTATCACAGCTCTAATTTCGTTTTTCTCCATGTTGATGTTATCTCTTCGACAGTTCGTATTCAAATGAATGTATCTCCCGGAAATCCTGACCTATTTATATGATTTTTTTAGGCTGACGTAGTGAGTGTATAGGCTAGCGAAAAAAATTTTTTTTTTGGATTTTTATGTGGACCTGAAGTAACCAATTATCATTACTTTTGGATCACCCCTCGTATATAGTGAAATAGGAGGATAGCAGAAAACCAAGTAAATTAACACGATAGATTCCGTAAATGTAGTTTTATTTCAAAATGTGTAACATTCGCGTAAATATCAGAAAGTATTATGTATAAGTTACTTTTTTGTGTTTTACTATTTTTTAAACATTACTTATTATTTATGACTAGTTAGTCTTACTGAAACCCGCTTTGCTTTTTAATGTTTATCAATTTAATGTTTGTAGTAAATTAAACTAATTGTTTCGTTCACTTGATAATAACGTTCGAACCATTAGAATTGCCTGCTTTAACACAATAATTTTTTGAAATATCGTGGTCAGTAAGTTTTAATATGCTACTATTAAAATTAACTATTTCAATCATTTGGTTATACTGTTTCAAGCAGTAGTTGTCACTACTACGTTAAATATTTTTTTTTGATAATTAAATTGGTAAATCTTACTGTGTTAAATAGTTAATTTTACTGTCTTGGTCATTTTCCGATACGATTCTAACCATTAAAACTAACTGCTAATAAAGTAATGGTTGTGATTGATTTATATTATTGTCATTTTAGTAAAAAGTAATGTTCTATTAGTTAAAGTTATGTATTTTACTGTATTTAAAACATTAGTAGTTACTATTTATGACTAATTATTCTTAATGAAGACCGCTTTGCTTTAAATGTTTTTCAATTTAATGTTTGTAGTAAATTAAACTAATTGTTTCTTTCACTTGATAATAACGTTCGAACCATTAGAATTTCCTGCTTTAACACAATGATTTTTTGAAATATCGTGGTTAGTAAATTTTAATATGCTACTATTAAAATTAACTGTTTCAATCATTTGGTTATACTGTTTCAAGCAGTAGTTGTCACTACTACGTTAAATATTTTTTTTTGATAATTAAATTGGTAAATCTTACTGTGTTAAATAGTTAATTTTACTGTCTTGTCCATTTTGCGATACGATTCTAACTATTAAAACTAACTGTTAATAAAGTAATGGTTGCGATTAGTTTCTATTATTGCGATTGCAGTAAAAAGTAATGTTCTATCAGTTGAAGTTATTGCTTTGTATTTTACTGTTTTTCAAACATTAGTTGTTACTATTTATGACTAGTTAATCTTACTGAAGACCGCTTTGCTTTTAATGTTTTTCAGTTTAATGTTTGTAGTAAGAAATAATTTTTTTCAGTGTAAAGAGTTTTCAAGGCCAAGCCCATTCTGATCCTCTCCTTATTATCCTTTATCTCCACCTCGTATCCTTTCCTTGGAGTTGGCAACGCGTGAGCAATGCCTCTACTGTTGTCACACGGACGTATAACCACATAAACTTGAAAGGGTGCAAAATGGAGACTTTAGATACTGGCTGTTACTTAGCAATTATTATATTAATTAACGTACTCCTCAATCGATTAAATAGTAATTTACAAAGTACTTTAATTTGCTGTTATATGAATATTCAGTGTATCATATACGGAATACAAACGGAACATTTATTTGTAAACCCGTACGTACTAATTAATCTATACATTAAACACAAAGTAAAGTGAGTAAGCATGTCAAATGCTAAACATATATCTCTACCTTAATACGCAAACCACGTAACTCCATTTTGACCAACTTTTCAGGAGCAATAAAACTAATTTAAAAATATAATGTTAATCATTTCGTTATAATGGTATAATGTTAATCTTTAATAATGAATTTACTTTTCAATATATGGATACTATTAAAGTACGTAAATAACCAAATAATTAAAAAATATGAACATTTTAGGTAATTTATCTTAAAAAAAAAGGAGTTACAAGTTTTACCCATGAAAAATATGTATAAATATTGGAGTTACAAGTTTATCAAGTACCTACTTGATTATAAGTGATAGCCAAAATAACTTACGTAGATAAAAATATTTATATTTTTTAACTGTTTTTGCACATAGACTACACTTAAATAAATCAATCTGCACTTTAATAATATAATATTTTTCTTTTATATACCATTATTTTAAAACTTTATTAACAGCTTTTTACACATTAAGTAACCTAATTATAGGTTTTTTTGAAAATGGGCTGTTGTAATAACAGTGCTATAACCTATGAATAACACAAACTAGTAATTAAATTTAACTTTTAAAAATATTATGTTGGGATCAATATAAAAATCATTAAGTATACGGATTAATTAAAACCATTGGTAAGCCAGATAATCAAAAATCAGGATACGAAGTTTCTTCGAATAATCCAAATCGTCTTGTCTTAAGCACTACTTACGAATATAACATCAAGAGCGTGCTATAACAAGTGGACGAATTTGTATATCTTGGATGTGGATTCAGTCGGGATGGAAGATACAGCGCTGATATAGAGAGAACAGTAAATGCGGGAAATAGAGTGAACGGAACATTGGGACAACTTGCAACCATCACTTCAGCTACACAACGCAGTGCTTATCCCAGCGTTATTATATGGAAACGAGAGTTGGGTATGCAAAAGGGAGCATGAGAGTAAAATAAATGCGGTCGAAATGCGATCTCTGCGGAGAATCTGTGAAGTGAGACTAACTGACAGCATTCGTAACGACGATGTAAGTGAATGAGTAGGTATGAAGGAGAGTATTGGAGTAAAAATGCGAAAGGGAATGCTCCGATGGTTCAGATATGTAGAAAGAATGCCGAAAGAGCGACTGGTTAAGAAGATACAATGCGAAAGTGGAGGGATGTAGGTACTGGGGGAGACCGAAACTCACCTACCTAACCAAATCGCTTATTTATTGAAGGATAATTATGCCTTTTGGCACTCTGTTCTCTCTGCCTACCTCGCAAGGGTGATAGCGTGATGATAAATAAGTAAGATGTCCCCATGAGATGGTTCTTAAAACACATGCTCAGTTTCTTTTACTTCTTCCTCTGCTTTCTTTTATTTTTAACCCCCGACGCAAAAAGAGGCTTCGATATTTATTGTATTGCCCTATAGGTTAGTTCAGTTTAAAAAGCTTAAAATAAAAAGTAGCTAGTCCAGAATTGATATTGCTGCTTGTCCACAAACATGTACACCAGAGGAGCTCATGAGCGCCTCTGAGAACGCAATCAAGGTGGCAGCGTACTGGACTAATTTGACAAGTGATATGCCACCGATACGATAGAAGAAGAATTGATATTTAAAGTTTGTTACATAGCGATACCCCGCGGTGACTTTAAATCACTACAAAAAATCTAGGTATATTTTGGAATGTTAAAAAACAAATATCGTTAAATTGAGTATATAGCTTATTGTTAAGTTTCATCATTGTTACAGGCTTGTTAAATATTTTTCAATTCACATTGCGATAAACATTTGTTTATTTGGTTTCTAGCGACTGATAAAGAATTATTTTTTACTTTTTAAGGGTTGTTTCTTCAACTATAAGTAATTTTTTGCGTAGGGGTTTTTTTTTTAATTTTATTTTTATGTAAGAACCAAGTATAAACTGCATCATCCTGAAGCTACTTTTAAAATATTTTCATGATTTTGTGTGGTAAATAAGCTTCGTCTTCATGAATATAGGCGAATTGCATTATAGTCATAATGGAATCAGAATCGTTCCAGGCTTATATACTGCCAGATTTTTTAAGCACAGAGTAATATTCGCCATGTCTTTAAGTGCATTTATTACTAGCTTAAAATAAATAAGTTACGTAGCCAATATTCTCAGATATGGATAAAAGTAATACTTGTAACTCCATTTAAAACTTTGCAGTATTTATTTACTGTATAATTACTTTAATTATTGAATTCAATATTTTTCAAAACTAATCGACATGCTATCAATATTTAATAAGGACTTCGCATTTTACTGGATACGTAGTAATTTTTGCTTAAAACATAAAAGTAGCACACCGGTCTACATACACAAGTTCGCAACATAACATTGCCTTAGTAAAAACGTTGCTAAGGGAGTTACAAGGTATGCATTTGAAAAAAAATTTATGGTGTAGTTAAGAGGTTTGCTTAACCTTAATTTTTAGTGTTACCAAAACACAAAAAATAACGATGCTTATAAGGAAAAAATCCAATATTTTTTACGAAGCTATTACATTTCAACCTTTGGTGGAGTTACGAGGTTTGCGTATTAAGGTGACGATATAAAAAATATCTATACATGTTGCTTTCCTCTGTTATACATTTCGTCTGCGTGCAATCCAAAATTCACGCAAGTAATTTAGACGTGTCTCAGGAATTCCTGATACCTCATCGGAATTAATGCACAAAAATCCACAATAAGTTTATGTAGGTGAATTATTTCTGAAGTGATTATTACATTTATAGATTAAAGTATTCACCCGCAGGCAGCACATAGAATTTATGCGAAACGTTAACATAAAAATAGTGTTTCCGGTTGCTGACTCAACAGAATAAACGTTGAACTGAACAAAATAGTATAGACAATCAACCACAATACAGCATAGCCTTACTCTTTTCCTTTCTAAAACCAACAATAGGTAACATTATCTCAACAGCCTGACAATTATTGTCCTACATTAATAATGAATGAAATACATTGCTGTTGTGAGCGTAATATGCATATGCGATATGCCATGAATAACTGCATGTGTCGTAATCTCTCGAACGTTGTATTTATTGAATGGGCGGCTGATTTTAGATATCTAAATGCAACATACCCAAATAATTTGTGAAGACAATTGTATGATTTGATGATTATTTTGATATTTTTATAGATGACTATGATAACCAGATGCTTGGCTAATTCAGCTGGGACTGTATTCCTGGAGATGCAGGTTTAAATTCTGCTCGTGACTGTTATTTTCGATTTCACATTTTCACACTTTGTGTTAATTTGATTAATAATTAAATACCTAGATTATTCACCTGTCTTATGTCAATCTACAAAACTCGGAGCTAAATGGCCTACTTAATTTATTGTTAAAGAGATTTTACAAATATTCAATTAAAAGATTTCATCTAGTGCATTTAGGAGCAAAATAAGCTACACAAGACATTAAAAAAATAGTTTAACCCCACAATATTGATTGTTAACAATATCATAAATAAATAAAAATTTATTTTTTGTTAAGGCGGGAAAAAAATTACCTGACCGCATACCCCGTCGTTCGGGACAACGAACAGGATAGTGTGGGACCCTCACTCACTAAATAAACCCGTCGTGTGTCGTCTCTCCGCCTGTATTGGTGGGCCACTGGAACTATGTTACATTATTTCAGTGACATAAAAATAAATAAAACCTAAGTAAAGAAAAATTCGAACCTATTAAAATAAGTATCAATAAATCGCATGAATATTGGCATAGAAATAAACATGTATAAAAAATATAATCGTTGTAAACTGGCCAAATCATTACAATTTGGACAACATCCAAATATTTACAATTTGGACCTTTATTTCTATAAATTATACCGATATCTTATATATGTTCATATTGAGGCTAATTTTAATCGGCGAATTAATTTTGCAATTGAAGACCTTCGTGCCTCAATTAGACTTAAAGAAGATTCTGAAAATTGAATTGAAGAAACCATCCATATTTGAATTCTAATAGATGTAATTTTACCATTTTTAACCAATTAGATACAGTTTTGAGTTGTTACGCAACCATTCTAATTCTCATTTACAAATCAATTGATTTTAGCAGTTAAAGAGACGAGTTCTAACACTGGAGATATAAGAACGGTATTTGAGGCTACTGTCAATGTGAATGTGTATATTTACCTGTCGTTACAAACGTAAAAAATGTAACTGGATAAGGAGAACAAAAAATATTAAAATTAACAATGCAGTAACGTCTTCGTAATTTACTTAATTTATTTCACTGGCTAATAACCTCATCGCGCAGTATCAACATCTATCCAATCCGTTGTTTTTTTATACTATATGGGTGGCAAACAAGCTTAATTATGAACCGCTTGATAGCAAGCGGCTACTTTAGTCTATAAAGTATAGAGCAATATCACAAACCTCACTGGTATATTTCTAACACGCAAATTTTTCTCAGTGAAAAATGCCGATAGAGGTAGCTATTAAGTATCCATGGAATCGACAACTTCCATGCGTGGGAAAGAGAAAACGTACTACTATATTTGTAAGACTATATGGCCATTTCATAATACAAATATTTACAGAGCTGCATTCAAAAAATCAGATGGTAAATAATTTGAATAACTCTTTATTTATATTTGTCTCTCTATATTTGTAGTGGAGCATGCTCCAGTCAAACCACCCATTTTGGAGGACAATTGTTATTCCAAGTTTGTTATCCAATTATCTTAACATTTAAACTTAATGTTAGTCAGACAATTTCGACACCCCACCAAATCGAAATGTTTTTATACATGCACACTTTATTAGCTACCTCTATCGAGATTTTTCACAGAGAATAACTTGGGTGCCTCTTCGAACGGAACCTACTCACGAAGAATCAACCTGTTATTAATCACTTAAAAAAATAGGTGGCGGTTCCTGTACCATTAGAGAAATTTCATTCAAAATATACGAGCTGCATTTTTTACCGACTTAAAAAAGGAGGAGGTTATCAATTCGGATTTTTATATTTTTTTTATGTACGTTCGGGAATCACTCCGTCACTCCTAAACGGTCATATTTCAAAATAATTTTTCTGTTAGAAAGGAGTTTATAGTGAAACAGTCCCATTTAAATTTCATATAGATGATGAGTTTCGGAGACAGACAATGGAACTCTTGCAAAAATGACAGCAAATCAACTGCGACAGCTGCTATCGCATAAATATGCATTGTTTACGCAATTACACAACATATCACGCCTGTACACTCTAAAGGGTTACACAGGTGTATTTAGATACACTTCAAATATATCAGTAGGCGTCTAGCAAGGAAATCGAAGGTATATACAAAGTATTTTTTGCTTTTTAGCTCCTGGATGTTTCTTGAAGGCGGTTTTCCTTTTTTCAAAATAATTTGCACTTATCACTATAAACACTTGATACATAAAAAACATAGCATCACGCCTGTATTCCCGGAAGGGGTAGGCAGAGCTGTATTACATACCCACGATTCGCCAGCTAAGTTCCACGTAATAGGGGGCGAGCCTATTGACGTCTACCGGCCACATTTCCAAACTCCGGGCTGCTACCGAGAATTTTTCTTTTTAGGAAAAAGCTCAATAACATTGCCCGACCGGGGATCGAACCCGAGACCTCATGATTAGCAGTCGCATACACTACCGCTACACCACCGAGGCAGTCAACGCTTGATCATTTAGAAACAAAGAAGCAAGAACCTCACGTTTGCGCATCACGCAGAAACTACTGAACGGATTTTTATGCGGCTTTTTTAGTGGATAGCTCTTAATGAGACTTAAAAACTGGTATACATTTTATCTCACTACTATATCGGGAAGCTAACAACTAACTTATAGCAGCGGCGGAGCCGCGGGCAAAGGCCAGCTTAGGTAATAAATCCATTTTTAAAGAGCATTTGGAATTAAACAAGCTTTATTAAAAAAGATCAGTTTAAAATTCTTAAAGACTTCGATCATATGAGAGCGTTATTATCACCATTCTGTTTTTTGAACTTCTTACGTGGTTATTTATTGCTATTTGCGCGGTTTGTCTGTAGGCCTGTCTATACCCGTTTTGTATGAATTGCCAAGCAGTTTCACACTCATGCGGACATTCACTGCTGCTTCAATTGACCGGACCACACCCAACAAGATTATCTCTAAACACTTTCGCTTTCTAACATCCTATATCGATACAATACTGATAGTTACTGTAACAAAATATTACATCAGAGTGAATATCGACACACATGTATACCACGGTCCACGCATACTTGTATAATATAAAAATTTATGACTAGAGAAGGCGTATAAAAGCACGTGATATTTTGTGAAAGTTCTATAATTCGCATACATAACCCATAACACATAATTAAGTATGAATTTTTAGCAACGTCGTATTATAAAATAGTTGTTTTCATTGTTGTTGACTAATATTGCTATCACACTCGGAAATGGTGTTCGCGTTGATTATTCACTTAACTAAGATGATAGATAGTTTCGAAACTGACACAGATAGTTTGCCGATTTTGGCGCAACTGTTAAGGACTTGAGTTGAATAAAAACTGTTTGAAGATAGTTGCATCTCTTGTTACGAAAACAACGTTGCATGCTTACATTTCGTTGGTTAAATAAAACGAGTGACTGATCATCGGTGTTGTAATCGATACCATGGCGAGTGACAATTTATTCGCTCTGCTCACATAACTACAGATCTTTTGTTAGCCACGTTTTAATGAGATTATGAATGTGTTGGGAGATTGTGTTCAATGATCCATTTATCAGTGCTACGTGCAGACTACTGTATTGTAGAAATCTAAAATTAGCATGAAATTGGTGCAAATAGGATATTATTTTGAAATTGAATTCGGAGTGTAGTTGTAAATGTATTGGGCAATTAGGTTAACTAGGGTACTTGATGGCCTAGTGGTAAGTCCGCGGAATGGCAATACAGAAGTATTGGGTTCGATCTCTAGTCTAAAACCGGGACTTTGTACGGGATCTATGATTTTTTTCATTATGTGCTTATTTGGACACAAATTATCACTGACCGGAGAAGGCATGTCGGAGAAATCTACATGGTTGAAGTATATATAGGCCGTGTGGGGCCGGCTTTAAAATTGTCCCACCCCTCTCTACCCACGAAAGTCGTAAGAGCCAACTGAGGGAATATCGGGGGAATGGGCAGCAGCACTCCCTCGAGTAATTACAACATCCACTGTGATCGTCAACCCGCCTGCCAAGCGTGTCGATTATGGCATTATCCCCCATAACGGGACCGCTCGTTATGGCGTTCTCTTGGGGAGGCCTATGTCCAGCAGTGGACGTTCAAAGGCTGATGGATGGATGGATGGATGGAAGTATATATATGTACTGTGATGCAATAAATTAAATTATATTACAAATTAATTGAATGATACCAAGATGAAAACTGATTAATTGAATGAGGCGATACTAAGCGGAAGTCCATTGTTATTATTATAGAATGTATATATTAGGAAGAGAGCCCACCACTGACCCACGGATTGTCAATCCCGGTTATTTATTAGGAGAAACTTTGCTGCTATTTTGCTATTATAACTTTCTCCTCTATCTGTGAGAAGTGCAGATTGGCCATCTTTGGTTATTTTGTGTGTGTCTAAAGATAATTTCACCCCTATTACTTAACTTAAGTCCTTAACTACCTATAACTTAAGTCCCAGCTATGTTTAAACATAGCTGGTGAACCGTAGGTGTGTAATATACCTCTGCCTACCCCTTAGGGAAATACAGGAGTGATGCTATGATTTTTTTTTGATTAAACTTAATTAAGATTATCAATTACAGTAATTTCATAGGAAATTTTAAGCAGATTTAGATATTTATTACCACAGTCCCTGTTATTCGGGACAACGAGCAGGGTGGTGCTGGGTGGATGAACCGGGGAATGTCCGCCACCCGCAAGGCCTCTCGCGAAGGTGCGACGTTCCGTGTGCGGATGCGTCCCTTAATAGAGGGTACCCGAAAGTGTAAGCCGCTGGCGGGCCATTTAAGTATTGCAACATAATACCAGTGGCCCGCCAAGACAGGCGTAGAGACAGCACACGGCGGGTTTCTTTAGAGGGTAGGGGGCCCCACATTACCCTGTTCGTTGCCCCGAACGACGGGATGTGCGGTTAGGTAAATATTTTCCCGCCTAAATATAAACAAGAGTGGTGCTGAACTGCCTGTGTCGGTGGACCACTGGAACTTCTTGACTAATCTTTAGTGAATAAACACCGATAATTATGCATACAAGTAATTTGTGCATATATGTATCAGCTTAATACACTCTGTGAATACTGTTTATAATTTTAAAGTAGGTTTAATTTCAAGGAGAAAATGCTATAATCTCGTATGATCAGCATATTGCATCATGTTTGCAACACCTTAAATGCAATATCTTAAACGTAAGTATTAAAAAATTGCAATATATTATATGCGAAATGCATATCAGAATGAATATTAAGTTAATTAGTGCAAGTTGCATTTTAAATTATGTAAAATGATAATGTTAATATAATTAAGGAAATTTTCAAAACTTGATAAGTCTTATAATGTTTTGCTTTGTGGGAACGATTTATGGAAATGGTACAACATATCCAAGACCATTTTTAGAAATCACTAGCTAGCCCTTCGGCGCCACTGCTTAAATCCAGTTTTTTTTTTTATGTTATGTCACTGTATAGCGACATAGTAGCGAGATAAAACGTACCGACACAGCTACGCTACAGTTTTAAAATATGGTTATTTAAATCCATTACAAAAAAAATGTTATTAAAAAATATATGTCATTGCTTCCTGTATAATCAGTAAATAGCGTGAAGCGCCTTGTGGGGCCGGCTGTAGAATTGTCCCATCCCTCTACCCACGGGAGCCGTAAGAGCCGACTGAGGCAATACCGGAGAAGCGGGCAGCAGCACTCCCTCGAGTATTAACAACAACTACTGCGATCGCCAACCCGCCTACCAAGCGTGGCGATTACGGCACTATCCCGCATTTCTTGGGGAGGCCTATGTCCAGCAGTGGAACGCTGCCTGCTAAATCATCGTAGATTTAATTTCTGAACATACATACGGGTACATGTATTTTGTTGCTTTCTGCGTGGATGTATTTTACATCTAGCGTTGAGTGGATAATTTGTTTTCTTACTAAAAGCAATTTGCAGCAAATTCTTTTTTAAAAATATCGAATTTTTTCCATAACCTACAGTTAGGACTGCGTATGTATCGACATATTGTGATAAATTAACATACCTATTTCAGTAAGTAACGACTTTTATCCCAAAACAGCTTAAGTACTTCAATAGTGGATTAAAATAAACTTAATTATTAACCAAAAGTATGCATATAGATAATTTTGCTTACTTTTAATCACGACCAGAGAACCTTTAGGTAAGTTATCTGTGAATAAGTGCGATATTGTTATCTATATAAAATAATAACTATATATAGATAAAACAAACGATGAGAGAATAAACTTTTTAGACTAGGTGACTATCGTGACGTCATAAAAGTGGTGGCATCAACAACGTCCTTCTGCGGCGACAGGGGGCACATCACGTGCACTTTCATCGCGAAGAGCCCCGTCCGCAGGCTTCGACGCACCGCCAAGAGAACACCGCTTCAGTGCAAATCACGCCACACCATCGCAAGCACGCACCAGTAAGCTACTTACCTTTGATACACTTACAAATTATGACTCAAATTTGAATGCAAACTTTTTGTGACCGTGTACTGTGCTCCATGGTATAAGTGTCGTGTGCGCACAACCTTTGGACAGTGAGGAGTGAACGATGATGATAACGAGGTAACTAAACTTCATTATTATTTACCAACAGTATTTGTGTTATTATGCATGTAATAGTTTTCTATATTCATCTCACAGATGGTAACAGTTGCAAACTGAATCTTGTGCTTATCAATTACAAAGTACTTTAAAATATCATAATTTATTTAAAACATATCAGTAAATGTGGAATATATATTTTATTACTTTATTGTAAATATTCCGAGGCTCGTTGCTGTCTTTTGTATGAAAACATCGTAGCGTCTACGAAACATCCTGCTACGTGTAAATACGTAGCACATGTTGTAATTAAATCGTATGTTTAGCATATTTTAAATAATTCAAATAATTTTATCAGTTTTTTCAGGGGTTGTGTTCCATCCTACAAACTAATAACTATACTTTAATTAATATCTTACGGATAAATATAAATTATCAGCGTGTAAGTATTCGCTCTCGCGTCAATTAATACAGTCTCGAACTAAGTATCTACCTATACAAATAAAAAATTTGTTTTAAAATTCGTCATCTTTTTCAATATCTTTTTAAAGACTTTTCAGAGATTTATAGGAAGGCTTATGAAAACAACTCTTGAACATGTCTTAAAAAATCATAGGGACCAATCTATTACCATAAGTAACTATTTCCACTTTACTCTTTAGAATATAACTGATATGCGGTTAGTATATCCCAGCTGTCCATGACCGAATGCTACAATTAAACATCAAGTGGCCAAATTTAAAAAAGAAAGAAATTATCTCAGATGGCACTCGAACTTACCGCTTTTAGCAATTTATTCCAATTATTCTACTATTTGAGCCACCATGAATGTCATTTCATGCCGCCACTAATTTCTACCATCACCAAAAAGTTTTATGCATCTTTTGGATTATTTCCATGTTATGTGACTTGCACTTAGAGCTTATTGTTCTTAAGAATCGTAAAAATATGAGAGTATGAGAGGTGATCAAGTCCGTAGTACCTATGAACATCATTGGCAATAAATCCTTCAATTCGCAGATATTCATAACTATATTGCTGTAGAAACTTCCTACTATCTAAACTGCCTGTGTCTCTTGAGTATTGTAGTAGTGATTTAGAGAGCGTCGCCATTTACCCCCAATTAACCTGAATATACATAGTATGACTATACACCTAAAATAACTAAAAACGTTTCTTTATTTCATATGATGTAATTAATTATTATTAAATTAACAAATTTAAACAATGTAAGCCATTAACATACTTTGATTATACATATATATTTGTCATATTTTAGCAATTGAGTTTGCATAATAAACGTGAATTTATCACGTGCTGGGCCATATATTTTAGCATTAATTAAATAGAATAATGATTAATGTTACAGTTTTATTTTAATTAGAATTTATGAGGAATTAATGTTTTCAACACATGTTTTGTAAACTATTTCCATAAATAATGACTGTAAAGAGCTTTTTATTTTAAGTTTTTTATTTTATAATTATCAAAGAACCTTGGATAGGACCGTCATCCACTATATAGTCTAATGGCAGATGACCTAAAAAAGGCAGTAGGGCTAGACTAGATGCGGCACGTGGAAAATCGGACTTTGACGTGTAAATAAAGAAGATCGATAGGTCATGTCCAGCAACAGACAGATTATCTGATTGATTGATTTATTGCCAAATTAATTAATTTTAAATATATTTATATAATAAAAAATAGTGTGTGATATTAGCAGTGATAATTTAGCGGTAAAACCAAAGACTGCAAAAACGGTGGTATCGAGTTCATTAAGCAGTCCGAGGTCTAGACCTCAAACGGCACATACATTTGACATTTTGAGATTTTCTTAAATTATACAAATTATCACTGTTCGGTGAAGGAAAATATCGTGGGGAAACCTGCATGTCTAAGGGATTTTCTTGACGGCTTATGAAATCTACCAGCCCACAATGAGCCAGCATGGGAGACTACGGCATAAATCCCTCTCACTATGAGAGGAGACCCGTGTCCAATAGTGTCATAGTAAAAGGGTTGAAAAAAAATTGTGACACGTGACTCTACAAAGACATTGTGTCTTTATTTTGTCAAAAACACCAAATATTATGAATATTGTAAAAAATGTGTTTGATATTAGTACAAATAACTTGACTGCAGATAACGTTACAGTTTATTTGCCAACCTCTCACGCCAAGTATTGGGGGTTTAATTCCTATGCAAGCCAAATGTGTGATTCACAATTTAATTAATTACAAAGTGAAGTCAGGATATTATTTTTATTATTTTTTCCGTTAATTCTATGTTTATAAAATTTTATCGTGAAAAATTTTACCGTGACATAAAAGTATACGTTAACAGGATATTGCTAAAATATGAGCTAAAAAAACTAGTTTTTAATATGAAACAACAATAATGTTCTTTTTTTTATATTTGTTTTAAGGCATTGGCAGAACCATCAGCCTAACAGTAACTTATAAACATCATTATTCTCCAAACAAGATTAATTCATCAAACAAGTCGTAGTTGAAGTCAGTCATATAAAGTCAGTCAAGTCAAAGTCACGCTACAGTAAAACGATGGCAATCTTACTGAAGCTTCTATGGAGTTTTGGAAACAACAGGAAGAAACACGTTATGTCGTATTACATCACTTGCCAACACTTATGCACATACACAAATAGTTAATAAGCAAAAGGCCACCACTTTTACAATTTAATACTTGAAATAACACAAGTTTAGGAAAATAATGCAGAGCGACGACATGATCTTCTTCGTGTTCCCGCCAAAACTCACAACAATAATGAAAAAAATACTAAAGCCAATACATGAGTATTTTAGCTGCACCTCGTCTTCCTAATCATACAAAGCTTGTTAAAAATATACCCATAAAAATAATATACCTCTATTTAGTGTAGATAAAATAAAATTCACTTATGACATATAAGTTACAGCATGTCACGAATTAGTAATGTGTTCAAATAGTTTAATTAAGTGCATTAAATCAATCAAAAGGACTGGGCTTTTTTGTAATTACATAAAGAGTTGTTATGCCTACCAGTACGTAACTGGTAATTTAATTCAAACAGGATAAAAAGCCTGCATCCATCCAGTAATGGTACTGTGCAACATTTTGTGTACCCGATAGCTGCCTACCTTGTTACAACACAACTATCAATTTATTTAAGTAGTACGCTACACTGTAGCAGCAGTGCAAATTCATTTCATATTTGTGAGATTATTAAGATTTCCAAAAATTGTAAACTACAGTGAAAAATCAATAGCGAAATAGCTTACTATCCTAATATAATTTAGGGATCTCATTGTATAAGTATATCAATCAGGAGAAGCGAGCAAAATAAGATTTGTAATTAGAATCGTCAAAAGTAACATAAAATTAGTGTTTAAATACATACTTACTTATCATCACGCTATCTCCCTAACAAGGTAGGCAGACATAACAGAGTATCATAACAGAGTGTATAGAGGGCTCTATTCTTGAATACATCTCTCTCTTCTTCAACATTCTTAATTCTCTTCATACACGCTCTCCGGTTTCGGAGACTCCTTATTCCACCTTCCTTCAATACATGACCAAATTGGTCTAGGTAGGCTAGTAAATCGTCTGGCATACTTTCCACGTGTCCGAACCATCGGAGCATTCCCTTTCGTACCTTGACCGCATTGATTTTACTCTCATGCTCCTTTTTGCAATACCCAACTCTCGCTTCCGTATAATAATGTTGGGACTGCATGCGACACTGCATTGTGTATTGTGACACGTGCCTTCTGGCTAAGATGGTGACAGAATTTTTTATAACGAAAATATAGAGATAAATATTAAGAGTGCCTGTGGGACGGCTATTTTGGTATAGAGATTCTTTTTTTGCAAGAGGGTGACGTGTTTAGATTAGAGGTGGCTAGCTTTTATCCAAAACACGACCAATTCCATTACAAAGTTTTCCAGAAATGTCCTTAACTTTCTCGTAAATCCCTAAACAGCGTTGCTTTACTCCTGCTGTGAAAATTATAAGAATTTTAACTCATAGGTACAAACTTCCTACTGATATTATAAATTTGAAACTTCGTAACTTTGGATAAAATTTGGTAGATAAGATATATGTGCCTCTGAATTTAATGCTAAATAGAATACATTATATCCCTAAAAATGAAGAAAGCATCTGTGATGGTATTCTAGGAGATGCAATTTAAAACCCTACTCATGACTGTTATTTTCGATTTTACATTTTCGCACTTTGTGCTAATTTATTACTACTTTTACCTTGATATTTTATTAAGTTCCATATTACAGATTAATGAATGTTTCTATACATAATATGTGTCTTAATTTATATTTTATGTTCAATATGTTATATCTGTATCTAGATATGTACGTATATCTCAATATGTTTGCACAATATAGCTCGATAAAATACCGCCATTAGCGGCACACTGGCCACACATTCCCACGAAGTTTTATTCTAAAAATAACTAAGAACTTGTAATACAATTCGATAATAAGATTATCTTAAACCGTTATCCAATTTCGTTTAGCAACTAAGTTGTTCCACTTGGTCAAAACAGATTATTCCGAATTAATATATTATAAGTAAAATATAAAGTAGGTTTATATTCAGCCGGCCTTTACTGCTATTTGCGGGTTTAACATTCAACCTTGTTTATCTACCAATTTCAAATTGAAATACCTAGTAATAAAACAGCCCAAACCGGCCAACATAGCAAAAATCTTTGTTAAATCACTTCTTGTTTGAATCAAGGTAATACTAAATTAAGGTATCATATGTTTATTATTTTCGGACTTTAGTGTAAGCTTCTATTACGAAAAGAAAAAAATATCAAATCCTACTAATATTAATGTATTATAATTATATATTATACCGGCAAATACCTGATATTCATCATACAGCAGCAAGTGCGTGGTGGTACTTGCCCTGATAATGGATATGCTCGAAACCCGGATCGACGCAATCGATCCTAAACGTAACTTAATTACCGGTACCATCCATTCATCCATCAGACTTTCATTGTCCACTGCTGTACATAGGCCTCCCCAAAATGGAAGTTTTAACATAATCGCCACGCTTGGCAGGCGGGTTGGCGATCGCAGTGGATGTTTTTAGTACACAGGGGAACGCTGCTGCCCGGTCCCCCGTGTAATCCCTTAGTCGGCTTTTACGACTCCCATAGTAAGGGACGGGGTGGAGCTATTCTTGGGGTCGGCCCCACACGACAACGGTGTAATGTATCTAATATATGTCAAACTCACGATAATTTGATAGAGAAATAATAAATGTTAAAATTTGTGATGATGTTTGGATGTCTGTCCGTCATTTCATATCATGCCTAAATGACTGAGCAGATTTAGATAAAATTTGGTATGTAGATAGAGGATACGCTAGATTAAGATAGGTATAGGAAATTTTATCCCAAAAAAATATTTAAAGCTATTTTTCGTAAATTACCTAACACAATTTGGTATACAGATAAATTATATCCTGGATAAATACATAGAATATACTTTACTACGAGAAGATATTCTTGTGAAATATGCCTAAGCGAATTCAAAACGACCTAAACCTGGTCAAAGATCAAATTTGGTAGTCCACGCAGGCAACGTCGTAGATAGAAGCTAGCATACAATATTTTTAACTTAAGTAATTTCGTCGTTGTAGAAATGGAGACCAACCTTCAAACTAAACCACACTAATATGAAAGCGTTCATTAACTAAAGCAATGAATGGAAGTATTACATAAAAACAATAAGTAGATACACACATTTCCTTCTAATGAACTCATGAACGTTTGTCCACCGAAAGCGAAAGTTCACCTTAGGCGGTCACATTAAACTATATAATATACGTAGTTATGTTTTGTACGTTATGAATATGAATAATAGCTAAATATTCAAAGCCTCGTTCTGATGTTAAGCAAAATATTGCATAATATGCTATGATTTATGATGCCTTCAAATGTTGTGCTGTTCTACAGCGTACAGAATACTCATATGTCAAATAAATAGACCTTTTATTGCGCGGAAAAAATGTACCTAACCCCGTCGTTCGGGGCAACGAACAGGGTAGCGTGAGGCCCATACCCACTAAATAAGCCCGCCGTGTGCCGCCTGTATTGGCGGACCACTGGAACTGTGTACATTACTTCAGTGGTCAACTAAATTGACCTGCTTGCGGCGCAACGCAAGGCTCGTACGTGTGTCGCGCGGATATCATGTATCCTGTTCATCGTCTTGTGCGTCCATGAAGTTTTCAAGCTATAATATTTTAGTAATTCTTTTACTGAGTATAGTACAATATATTAAAGCTAGTATAAAATAATCGTCATGTTTTACTTATAAGTAAATTGTATGACTACTAACAAATTTTCGTTCATATTACTAAATACCTTTCAAAACTTTAAGGTGTGTTACATATTTGTGTTGGCGTACATGTTACATCAAGGTCATGGCAATAGAAGCGCATTAAATCACTCTCTAAATGACTACATAATGTTTATTTACACCAGACTAATTACGACGTCCGTCTTTACGACATAAGAGAAAAAATAATAATAACGGAAGTGACATAATGATGCAATTTGCTTAAAAAAATGCCTGCAGATATGTATACGTTATTTTAAGCATGTATTTGTGATTCACACAACTCTCTATTCTGTGAATGTAGGTATTTTGTCTAAGAAAAAAAAATGAAATAGTTTTGATAAATTGTTGTGTCTCTGAAACTTAATTATGTATTAAATATCATTACCTGTAACAGATCTTTTCTGATCTGGAAATAACTATTAAGAAACCAATTTCGCCATCTACTGATGTAACAAAAAGTCGCGGTCTATTTCGATTCAGTTTACCACGGATAAATGCAAATAATGTAAAATTAAATGAGTTGTATTGTAATAATGCTTTATTGCAGTAGAACACACTAGCTTTTAGCCCTTCTAGCTAGCTTCTTGTAGTCCTTCTATTATTGTTAACGATAAAAATGTATCTAAGCACATACCCCGTCGTACGGGGTAACGAACATGGTAATTTGAGGCCCTCATCCTCTGAATAAACCCACCGTGTGCCGTCTACACCTCTACTGCGGAACTACTGGAACTAGGTGACATTACTTCAGTGGTCTATGGCTGGCTTACTCTTTCGGGTACCCTCTTTGAGCGACGCTTTTACACACAAGAGCGTCAAACTTCGTGGAAAACTTCTTCTTTTTTGCCGACGTTCCCCGCAGCCGTGACTAAGCATCTAGCCCTAGGCACAAGCACACACTATGTGTTTCATGAGACACATTTATACCAAAGTGCAAGTGGATACGTCCGGAAGTAATTTTTGTGGTAATACTATAGTAAATTATTAATTTTTTTTTTTTTATTGCTTGTAGTGGCAGACGAGCTACGGTCCATCTGATGTTAAATGGTAACCGTCACCCATGGACTCGACTATACCAAGAGTATTGTTAAGCCGCTGCTCACCAATTCATTTCACAGATACGAAATGAAATTTATACGGCTATCTCCTGCTACAGCCAAAACGCAACGATGTGCTTCATGGCTGGTCACACGGGAGATGTTGGTACCAACCCGCTTGGGCCCGATGCCAAGTGAGTACTCCCATTTGGTACCCAGCCCTACCACCTGTCATGCAATGGTTGACAATTGCTTACTTCCCTTAGTCGCCTCATACGACACCCATGGGAAAGAATGGGGTGGTGACACTTGTACTCTTAGTCCGTCACCACACGGACAAATTAAAAGTTCTATGGATTACTCTACATCATAAACTGCCTGTGTGCCATATTTTATCAGTCTCTTTTTTGCGCGATTGAGTGAAAACTTCCAAACATACAATAACATTTATAATACTATTACGATCATCTAATATTAACATTTATTACATAAATTTATGCGAAAGAAAACTATACATGTTCTAAGTATTCAAATATAGCTTATATAGGTTTGATTGTTTAGAACATTGGTTGTTTTGATCGAACGAGGTTGTGTCATAATATTTAGTATATAAAAATATGGATGACATTTTCTGTGAACAAAAAATTTTACTTGCATTATGTATAGCAGTTATATAATGGGTTAAAAATTTCGAGTGATATACAAACTTTTAATATAAGCTATCGAACTACGTAGATCTCTGCCCTAAAAATTATAGCATAGTACGTTATCTTTTAATCTTATCTACACTTAAAATCTTTTAATATCTTTTACACTTGAAACGACTGTCGCGGTGTATGTATTTATTTTTAACGCATTACACCTGATTTTTCCTTATAATGGTGGTGTAGCAGTGTTGAAATAGCTCACTGAATTATATAAATCATTGAAACTTATCTAACATGACAGTCCATACATGCACCTTAAATATTTTGAAGAATAGTTGGACATCCATCTTGGAATTCAACTTTAATTGTATTTATAAGGCTTTGCGTCTTGGATTCTGAAATTACCTATGTTACGTTATCAATGGCCGTTTGGGGTCGGCTATATAATTGTCCCACCCCTCTCCACCCATGGGAGTCGTAAGAGCCGACTGAGGGAATACCGCGGGAGTGGGCAGCAGCCCTCCCTCGAGTGTTAATAACATCCACTGCGATCGCCAAACCGCCTGCCAAGCGTGACGATTACGGCACTATACCCCCAATTTGGGGAGGCCTATGTCCAGCAGTGGACGTCGAAAGGCTGATGGATGGTTGGTTGGATGACGTTATCAATAGTTGTTACATACAGTGCTTTGTACCTAGTTATATTTAGTGCATACCGTTCCTTTCATTTGGAAGGGAACACACATTTTCTTGTCATTTGATGTTAGAGAAGGGTGAGGTCCATGACGTAATTGAGATGGGCGCTTGCGCAACTACGAACCGTGTAACCACTTCAAATATATGCGATTTATATTCCACTTTTACACATTCATGACATATGATGTAACACACTTGCAGTACTTCTAACAGTTTGATATAAAACAAGAATCTTTGTAATTATGCAATGTGATTTAAGGAAGCTTTTTTTACATCCTGTTGACATTCTTAAACAGGGCCATTATTGCGACTTTCGAGACAGTTCAATGTTTTGTAATTTCACATTTTTTGCCAATCAATGATAACATCAGTAAATATAGAAAAAAGAGTAGATATCGCACTAGCGGTAATTATTGCAGACGAATTCGAACAATTGTCTGAATTTGTTTTAGTCGGTGATCTTCGGTCTCTTACTTTAAGAATGCGTTCCGTATTATCTATCGCGTAATGTGTCTATTAATCTATTAATTAGTACTTTGTCATAATGCAACATTATGGATAAGCCATTTAGTGTGAACGTGACTCATCTTTATTTAATATCATTATGGTATAAGATGTGCTACGGCCCACAACTCATAGTAAGTGGTAGCCGCAGCTCATGGACTCAGCAATATTAAGACTGCGAATCCGCTGCTTACCATTTTATTTTGTGGATGGTAAATGAATAAATAGACGGCTATCTCCAGCTACAAACTAAACACACCGGATATGGTTTACGGTCCCTCACTCGGACGTCGGTAGCAACCCGCACGGGCCCGATAACAAGTGAGTACTCCCACTTGGTGCGCAACCAAATCTACTTACGTCCCTTAGACGCCTCGTACGACACCTTCAGGAAAGAACGTGGTGGTGACACTTGTATTCTTAGACCATCCGTTTACGGAAAAAAATATTAAATAATATCCCTGCTAATACTCATAAATTATTCTCATTCGATCCCCGGGTCGGGCAATGTTATTGAGTTTTTTCGTAAAAAGAAAAATTCTCAGTAGCAGCCCAGAGTTTGGAAATGTGCCTGGTAGACGACAATAGGCTCGCCTCTTTCGATCACGTTTTTTTTTGTAATCATAAAAGCAGTAGGTATTTAATAAATTGTCATTTTCTATTACTGAAACAATTGCTACCTACAAAATTAGGTTCACCGGCTCGTTTGTATGGCAAAAAAATATATATTGTTGAATAATCTTTAAAGTATGTTATATATTTTAATTTATACTAATTCCGAGTAGTATAAAATAATGCATATAATTATTCTATTAGGATGTATCAATTATGTTAAACATGAGTTTTAAAATCGCGAGCCAAAATTAAAAAATATGATCGAAAGTTGGTTTGGTTATCTATGTATTATAAAGCTGTAACAGAGCTATGTCTGTACATGGATATTTGAGAAAAAAATCATGTATAGTTATTTAGGGTCTCTGAACACAAGACAATTATTTTAAATATTTTTTTGTGTATTTGTCTGTTTGTTTGTTCGGGCTTGACGCAAAATCAATGGAACGAATTTTGATGAAACTTTTTATCCAATACTATACTAGGAGCCTAAAAATATAACCTAAAACCTATATTATAAATTATTATCTTTTAACAAACCTATTACTATTATTTTAATGAGCCAAAATGAACAGCTGATTATAACTATTTGCAGTCTCTAATTTATACCATTGTATTACTGTTAGGGTTAAGCCCCAAGCGGGGGCACTCCCTTATTATCTGGCTAAAAAGGATTGGTAAATGGTACCACTATTTTCCGTGTCACCGACCGTGAAAGACCCTAGTGTTTTTTAGTTTCAGCGGGAGATTCATTCATTCATTTGCCATACTTGAAATGAAGTGGTGGTGGTAGATGAGTGGAGCAGCGGCTTGACAGTATTATTAGTATGTATACGACTTAAAATCAGGTGGGCCGCTGCTCGAGTGCCATATACCATAAAATAATACTTAAATATACGAGTAAATACTATGAAAAAGAGGATTAATGAAATCGTTGCGGCCGTATTAGTTGGACTCTTTAAAATATAGACAAAAATAAAAATACAATTCAATTACTGTTCGTTTATCGCTACAATACGAGATCTAAAGTAAATTCCATTGTGACAAAATCATTTATATGTAACTATTCATTCAAAAACCGCTAGTCACGGCAGACATGCAAGATGCGCCGGCGCCGCGCCAGATAACGATGTTCGGCGGTCACTGGGGCAGCGTGTTATATAATTTTAGCCAAAAAGAAAACAGTGACGTTCGGCATGTTATATTAATAGACTTTAACTATTTAATTTTATATTTATAGATATTGTATGGAGCAGGAATTATATTCTAACTAATCGTTTATTAAAATTTTCTATTTCGTTTCTTTCAAATTAGATTCAAACACTACTGCTTCTTTCAACTCGATCGATGAACTAAGACTTAAACGACTTGTGAAGTTTTTGAATTCATATTAAACAAGTGAGATGGACTTATATAAGCTCTGCACATCGCTACACAAACAAAGTCGATTACCCAACAATTAATGAGACGTCAATAGCGGGTCTAACGGCATGTATGTGCCTGCAGATCACTTGCTCTATCTCGGGTACGAATCCCGGGTCGGTTATATAGTTTTTTTTTTTATACTACGTGGGTGGCAAACAAGCATACTACTCACCTAATGTTAAACGGTTACCGTAGCCTATAGACGCTTGGAACACCAGAGGCATCACTCGCGCGTTGCCATTCCCAAGGAAAAGGGATAGCAAGTGGATAGCAAGAATAATAAAGAAAGGATAGGGAGAAGTTTGGGTCTTTGGTGCTCTCACTCACCATATGAAACACAACGGTAGGATTATCTACCGTTATTTCACGCTGATCACCTGTGAGATACTTCCCCGATCGAGTCGACCCATTCATGCTTATCCCAGCAAGGTTCTACCACTAGAACATCCTCGTTATAATTACGCAAACACAAATCAATTGTGTACCCAATCAAGGACTTGGTACGGAATTATTTGTGATATAGTAAGTGAGAGGGCTAGTGATGGTATTTAATGCTACGAGGCCGTCGGGTATCGCAGTCACGACAAACGGAAACGGCTACTTTTTACGTTACACATTAACCTTATAACGACTACGATGTCATTCAATTAGGACTTATATATAAATATGCAGCCAAAAGCTAGTTTTTAGGTTATATCTCAGCTTCCCGATATAGTAGCGCGATAAAATGTATACCAGTTTTTAAGTCTAATCAAGAGCTTTTTTTATATATATTTTTTAGCATTTGACATGCTCCGCCACTTTTTAAAGTACAAATTATTTGTGAATAAGGAAAAAGAGATTTTTTGTACTAGCGGGAACCGAACCCGCGTCTTTTCCAATCCGGGGCAGTGCTCTAAGCCACTGAGCCATAGTACAAATCTTTTGATAAGGAGTTATCACATTTGTCTTTACGACCAACGCCATCTATCGGAAGCATTTATATGCATTAAACCAATTCCCGCTAGTACAAAAAATCTCTTTTTCCTTATTCACATATAATTTGTACTAATCAAGAGCTGTCAAATAAAAAGTTGCATCAAAATCCGTTCAGTAGTTTTTGCGTGATGCGCGAACGAACAAACAGACAAAAAATCTAAAAATATTGTTTTGTGTTTATACACGCCTATATATCCTAATACAGTATCTATTTTTTTCTCAAATATCATAAATGTACAAACACACCTCTATTGCAGGTTTATAATAGTTAGGATGCGTTTTTATAATTGCTTTAGTAAGTTATTATTTTCGTTTTAGTAAATAAACACATGTAACATAAAAATTCAAGCCTATTTGGTCCGTGTAGGGACATAAATGGAAGCATGGTATGAGAGCACGCAAATGATGTCAAGGAATGGTCCAAATGGGCACCATATTAGCAAGATCTTGCAATGTGTGATGTGGTATTAAATAAGCACGCCCTCTATAATTCAATAATTAATATGAGACCCTTAAATAGTTAACGTATTTTCACTCTACACTCAGGTCTATTCTCCGGATTCAAGAATATTTTTAAATCAATGCTTATAACACCTCAACATTATAAAGCTTGACGTGTAACTACTGTACTAATGGCGCTATAAAATAAATTAGGAAAAACTAGCTGAAGTAGATTTTTGTAAATTAATAATAATTTTTAGATCGTCCTAAAGTAAACTATTTATATATGCAACACTCTTATACGTTTATTTATTAATTTACATAAATAAATATTTATAACATAAGTTCAACGATTAATTAAGGAACTTACGATTAAATTATTAGGGAAAATTAAGATTAATAATTTACAATGGTGCATTTTATTTATCTATACAAATAAATAAATTTGAAGTGTCGATTTGTAATGTCTAAACTTATTTTTAAATGCATATAAAAGTATATAAGTTACCTTTAGTAAAATTAAAGTTTTTCTGGCTGTTTGCTCTGGCTACTCCGAAACGGCTTGACCGATTTCGATGGCAATTTCACTGGCCGATACCTCATATTATAAGGAGAAACTTGCACAAAAAAGACTAACTAAATTCTACATGGATGAAGTCGCGGGTAGAAGTTAGTTTTATATATTTTGATACTAAATAAAATAATTTGCTTTCTGTGTGGAATGTTCCAACCCGATATGTATTTTTTTTTATCTGACAACACACCAGTTCTTAAATAATAAAATAAATTCTATTGAACTCAATGTAAAAGCCAAATCGTTTGTATAATAGGTACATATTCCCTAATAGTACTACATTATCTGTGTAACAGATAATGTAGTACTATTTTGATGGCTTATAAAAACCTAATATAACCTGCTGCTCTTGATCATTTATTCACCTAATTCAATTGTTAGCATAGCTGTTCATGTTTACATTTAAAGAGCCCCATTTTTGGGTACGGGTCTCCTTTCAGAGTGAGAGAGAGTTTTAGATTGTAGTCCACCATACCGGGGTCGGCAGACTTCGCGAGAGTCTCTCAAGCGTGCAGGTTTTTCTACTTTTGTTATTATTTGAAAAATTGTTTAGACACGAGTTAACTAAGACGTAATAATCCAGCCAATAACACCACTGGGAGAGATAAATACTTACTCTATTGCAAAACCTATGCATATGCGTCGAACAGCTATCTTCCTCTAGAACTAAATTATGCGGTCTTTATCACAGTAGTTAGTTAGTTTCTATATCAATTAATTGCCTACCCCTACGGAAAAAAGGCATGACAATATGTATGTGCGTATGTATATATCACAGTAGGATAATTTACATAACGGATGTTTGACCAGTGAAGGTCGCAGCCGCAATACTTTGTGTTAGATAATGCAATAAATTTAAACACTACACGTAGGCACGAACCAATGAGTTAAGCTAGTTATTTAAAAAAAACAAATAATTAAGCTATGGAATGTTACTGACATAGATTACAAAATAAATATTTCATAAGACGTATTAACTATATTTAACGTAGAAATCAACTATTTGTAGGTATCAGGTATTTCAATTCAATAGATCGAACAAAAACTTGTAGCTTTAGTAATAGTAGCTGCTCGTACTAATACTAATAGATTAGGCTTGTCACTAGCATGTTAAACAAACAGTAATATAACATTAGACAGATAGATCACTGAGTATATCTACATACTATGTATAAATAAACATTCCATACTATGTTACAATACGAGTTCGCCACCCGTTATGTCTTGTTCCCACGGGCACGAAAAGTGGGCAGTGAAAGGCCGTTTTATGATAAGTGGCAATCCGTTGTCTCTGTAAATTCATTCTAGTTGAAGGATTCATTTACAGTGCTAATTCGTAATTTCTGTCATTGAATACATGGCATGTAAAGTATTTACCTCAAACGGGCATCGAACTAGGTACCTCCCGGTCCCCGGTCTCATCAATATAACGACAAATAATAAAATATTTTCGTCATTCATAGCCTCTATAATTTATAAGTTTAACCAGTACCTAAAATATTGATTGCTTTCTCAAATTGTATTAAGTGATGAAACCAGTTTGTCGAGGATATATCAATTACGGAAATTACTAGATAGTGGAAGACCATCTTATAATTATAAGAATATAATTATGCTTATGACTTATTAACATATTTTCGAAATACATGATCTCGCCTCGTATGAGTGGCCGAACATCTTAACTTCACTTGAGAAATAGTCCAACAAAAGGAGTAAAATCTGATCCTACGATTATAATGTGTTTATTTTTGGTATGAAATGTGTAATGTTTTTTTTTTACACATTGTGATTGGCAAATAAGCATACGGCCCCCACCTAATGTTTAACGGTTATCGTAACATCACAAGCATCACTTGCACGTCGCTATCTCCAAGGAAAGGGATAGGAGGTAGAAAGTAAGGAACGAGAATATAGGAACGAGTATACAAGGAGAGTATAGGAAGGATAATAAAGAGAGGATAGGTATGTGATGTGGACCTCCTGCGCTCTCACTCAGCATACGCAGAAGCACCTACCGTTGTTTCACATTAATCTTCTGGGAGACGGTGGTACTTCCCCGATCCAGCCAGCCCATTCATTCTGGGATAAGCAAGGCTCTATCACTATAGACAGACAAACTTTATTATAGATGACAAGAAGATAAAAGAGACTAAAGGATGTGTCACACTAACTCACACTCTTCTAAAAACACAGAGGGTTATAGAAAGTATTGGTATTTTACTAGTAGTAGAGACTTGCTTATACCAGCTTATATTGACCGCCTCGATCGGAAAAGAAAATTATACATTTTAACTGCCTCGGTGGTATAGCGGTAGTGTATGCGACTGCTAAGCATGAGGTCTCGGGTTCGATCCCGGGTCGGGCAATGTTACTGAGCTTTTTCCTAAAAAGAAAAATTCTCAGTAGCAGCCCGGAGTTTGGAAATGTGCCCGGTAGACGTCAATAGGCTCGCCCCCTATTACATGGGACTCAAACATAGCTGGCGAGTCGTGGGTGTGTAATACACCTCTGCCTACCCCTTCGAGGAATACAGGCGTCATGCTATGTTATGTTTTTTTTACCCTCTCACAGATCAGCATAAAACAACGGCAGGTACTCCTATCGTTGTGTTTCGTATGGTGAGTGAGAGCACCGGAGGCCCATTCCCCCTCCCTATCTATCCTATCCTATGCTCTTATTATTATTCCTCCTCTCCACTTCCTTGGAGTAGGCGACGCACGAGTGATGCCTCTGGTGTTGCTGGCGTCTTAAGGCTACGGTAGCCACGTATCATCAATACGCAAAAAGTAATTATATTTCTTTATCATATTCCATTTTGAGTTTGATATCAACTATTGTATACATTTTGTTAAACTTTAGGTTCGGTCTGAATATAACGGCAGTGGACGTTAAAAGGCTGATGGATGGATGGATGAATGAGTGTGATTGAATTCGCCACCAATAGACCTGAGACAAGTGGAGTAAGTAAACATAATTATAACTGAGTATAAAATCAATATCTGCTATATTGTTATAATACTTTAGTAGTGTGTACAAACATAAATGTGATTGCGTCTTGTAGCTATTGATTAACTAACTGAAACGTTTATACAGAACGTCCTTGTACCTTCTTATTACAACATCCAACAGACTTAAAAGCCTCGTTAAATATTCCTAAGGAAAATTCTTGTTACATGTTGTAAGATTTTCTTAACTATTGAATATAAGTATTGACAAATAGTTATTAAGAATTTCGTTAATAAAATAAACGTCAGTAGACAAATAAATTTCTGTTTACATATGTACTTTTGTATGTGGTAAAATAGCTGCAATGACATAAATAAGTACTGTATATTAATACTATAGGTATTTGTTATGCTCGGGCTGCAGTAGTGGGAAAACGCAGCTAATTATCGCGATGATGAATGCTTAACGTTGGTGTAGCCACGACTTATCACAAGAATTCGACATCGGCATTCACATTGCCGTTTGACGTTAGGCGACAACTGCTACTGGAGCAGTACGTCAAAGAAATTAAACGTTAAAGTGTGGCCACCCAATTTATCGCGTTAAATTAATGCGATAATTATCGCGAAGATGGGCACTGACATTGCCCATTAGTGTGGCCCGAGCATTGTGGAATGTTGTGCTGTAGTTATGAAGACAACGAGACGTTGTGATCGACCCAGTTACAGACCGCTGCACAGACGCCGTATCTAATAGCGTTACATCTGACCATTGTACCAATATATATTGCAAATAAATATCGACCATTTTCGATTTAAAATGATCAAGGAAAACGATTTCAGAGAAAATTATCAGAATATAATTGCAACTAATATTGCGGTGGTGCAGCGGTAGTGTGTGCGACTGCTAATCATGAGGTCTCGGGTTCAATCCCGGGTCGGGCAATGTTAATGAGCTTTTTCCTAAAAAGGAAAATTCTCAGTAGCGGAGTTTGGAAATGTGACCGGTAGACGGCAATAGGCTCACCCCCAATTACGTGGAACAAAAAAACATAGCTGGCGGTTAGCCAGCTATGTTTTTGTGGGTGTGTAATACATCTCTATCTACCCCTTCGGGGGTATCCCCGGCGTGATGCTATGTTATGTCTGATATTGATGCCAGACAGTATTAAGGAGTACAAAATATCAATATATTAAATAGGCGATCCATTATAATAATAACAAATCATTAATTATATATATATATATATATATATATATATATATATATATATATATATATATATATATATATATATATATATATATTATTATAAAGAGGTAACGTTTGAGAGTTTGTGACGTTGTAAGGGGTAATCTCTGGATCTACTGAACCGATTTTCAAAATTATTTCACCAATAGAAAGCTACATTATTGTGGAGTGTCATAGGCTATAATAATTTCCATAATTAATTACGCATCTTTACTTAAACTTGAATAATGTAATCCAAGATGTAAACAAATTGCTTTCATCGCGTGCGCTGCGGAAACTATTGAGGATAGAACAAAACAATGTACTACAATATCAAAGAACGTATCAAAATCTGTAAAAAGTCCGCGGTAGCATATGCCTATCTCCTACGGATAACCCACAATAACTGCTTTAACTGTTAAAATTATGGATTAAAAATTTTTTTTGTGTAGCTTATTTAGCCCATATGGTATTAATTTATATCTTTATAAATATGTTTTAATTATATACCTATACCGTTTAAAAGGTTACAGTATCCCGTCAAGGTCTCTTTTGCCCTCACTATTAATAAGTCCCAGGGTCAAACATTTTATCTGGTGGGCATTGACCTGAGAAAGCACTGTTTTTCCCATGGGCAATTATATGTTGGCTTATCTCGGGTTGGAACTCCTGAAAGACAATATATTTTAGTAACAAATGATAACATTACTACTAATATAGTATATCGAGAAGTTTTGAACAATTAAAATAAGTAAACATGATGTAAATAGCGTTTATTAACATCAAGTAATAAAAATAACAACAATAAACAGTAACATAAAAAAAAACATACAAAAAAACAATAAAAAATAAAACAAAATAATAAAACAATATCTTCATCATCATAATTTTTATTTATCCCGAACTTTTAACCTGAATTATTACGCGGGACAAACGGGCTGGGACAAAAATATTTCTAACGCGGAACGGAGTCCGCGGGCACTGCTAGTAATATATACAAGTTTTACAACATAATAAAATATTTAAAATTGTTTTTTCGCTAAACTATTTCATAAAATATAATTTATTTAAACGGGAACAAGAGGTTCATTTTAAAAAAAAGAAGATAAGGCCATTACAACAACACATTTGGAATAAATGAAATAGGCAAGGTAAAGCAGCGTTTCATAAAATGTGTGTCACAATCGAAAGTATCATCGAAACGTTAAGCAATACTAAATGAACAGTATCATCATCATAATCTGTAATTCGATTTCGCAGTACCCTACGAGTACCTTAAAAATAAGCTCACATAACAACATATCTTTATCTGTGAGCTGATTTTTAAAGTACTGCAAAGAAACTCTTGACTTGACCGATTATAATACTTTCTGATATTTACGCGAATGTTACACATTTTGAAATAAAACTACGTTTACGGAATCTATCGCGTTTATTTGATTTTCAACTATTCCGACGTTTCGAATACTTTACAGCATTCATGATCACGGATGGACTTAGATGGTAGACGTCAGAGGCTGATATGTTGTTTCAACGGTTTCATCTACCCACAGTTATATGATTTTACAACATTTTTGGTTTATTTATTTTAACCCACCTAATATTCGTTTAGAAACACAATTAAAATATCTACTTGAAATTTTATGCTTACAATGTATGAGACTTTAAGCTAGTATATTAAAATGAGTATAATACTCCTCTCTAAGTTGTAAAATTTTTGTTATTATTTAGTGCTCAAAATTCTACAACAAACTACCAATAAAAATTTTTAGCAACAAAATAACTACCAGTAAGAAGGCAATCTTGATTATTAGTTTATGTTATTAAATATATTGATTTTGCCAGAAGCTAAGACTAAATGTTTTAATTCATATCATTGTATATTTGATTTAGAATGATCTGTGGTGTGATACCACTAAAGAAAGCTATTGCAAAATCGCATCATCAAATCAATCGCGTAAACGGAAAATTGTGACGAAATCGCAGGCAACTGCTAGTATTATATAAAAATGATGAACAAAAATATTTCATACAATGCATTTGTTGATTAATTCCTTTTTTGTCTGCAGGACGATAGAGTTGGCGCTCTTATGCGCAAGCGCATTGGCTCTTTCACCCATAGTGCCCTCACACGCGGTCGGTGACACCAGTGACTGCGCGTTATACTTAAATGGACCTGGACGTTCCTCTGCCTATGATTACAGCATCAACCTGCTTAAGGGAAACTTGTGAGTATCTTTTATTGTTGTCATAAATAAAGCTATATTTTATTAAGGAGGTTTTAAACTATAGCTGCTGAATAAATGTCGTTAGTAATGTTGTGGCTAGCTTATAGTGATCCCAGCAGCTAAACAGAAAACTACCAACTCATTGTAGTAACTTGTGTATTAAGATTGGCAATGTTCAATACTTTGTAAAACATATATCTTTGGAATTTAAAAATAACTAGAGTATCCTGGTTCTAAAAAAAGTTAGGTGGTTTAATGTAAGTTATTGTCTATATTTACATTACTCATATCAATACCATTTCACATAATGGACCTATGCAAATGTGACACACTTCCTCGTCCAGAATTATACTCGCTTTTTTAACACAGAACACTTCAATATGTATGTAAAACCAACATACCACCAATCATGAATCTTATTTAATTCTGGTGTAGACCAGAAATAAATAAGATATTATATCTGGGGGTACATGCCAGCCGCTACCTGCCACAGAGTCGTGTTTATTGATAAGATTTATTTTAACAAATGTGTTGCAGGGACCTATATAACTCTAAATATAGCCTATGCCCCTGAATTTACATATTTTTTATATCAGTATTAATATTTTTTTGTAAAACATATATAAATAATAGCTATGTATTGCCGTGGGAATGATGTGTTAAGTTGTTTTTTTAGTATCTAGTAAAACAATCTCTTAGTAATTAAGAACACGTAATATACTCCTACAGTCTCTTAATTATTATAAACAGTTCATAACACAACTTAATTATAATTTATAATGCGGTAGGTAATTAATTCTCTGAAAATTACAGTGCACTTTTGCATTGTATATCCTGTGACAGTTTTAGTTATATCACAGTTGCTCTCTACATTACGTAAATATGCAATTCTGAACGTACGACTTTATAATTTAAAAATAAAACAGCCGATGTTTTTAATATTGGAGTCTTTGGGTATCTACATTAAAATATGCTAATATTTTGTTGTATATATCTTAGTAGGTTTAGATGTAGAATCAAATATGCGGAACACGTTCCGTGAATTAGTGCACTGACCACAGAGTCATTGTGTTCTTCAAAACATTCCGTTCACCAGGTTGACCTGTATGACGTAATGCGACACAACAACAAAGGTCCATAATGCTCTCATCTCGAAATTGGCTGATCTCTCACATTCACTTTCTAATCCTTTCGCTTAATTCGTAGGTAGAGTTAGTACTTTTACTGCTCATGTAAATGGACAGTTACATTATGGTCATAAAATAACGAAAGTTTTTCAGTAAAACTTTGGTAGTTATTTAAAAAATAATACAAATAATTAAATTAATGGTGTATGTATGTTAGTCCAGCGAAGGATATAGGTAGTTATATTTTGAGATGCTATTCAACATCACAAAGGTCAATATTTTATAGTCGCTTGAAATACTGTGTGACTATAAATTCACGAAAACAAATCACACAATACGAGTATTTACCCACGAAACTTATTTACTAGAAAGCGCATTAACTGCGATAACACATAATTAATAATTCACATATTTACTATGATCATGGACTTACGATTGACTGTAACCATTATACATATACTACCCACATATAATGTAAGTATACTCAGACTTAGAACATTATATTTATGGTCAATAGTTCCGAGTAACGGTGCGACCTATCCATAACCTACTCTCACATTATTTGACAAACACTCAGTCGCGTTTGTTTTCCCACATGCCCATACACACAATATTTATTACATATAACGGCATCTAAAGAATCTTGTAATTATATAATGCAATTCTGTCTCAAAATAAATTTGACATGAAATAAAAATGGCCTATAATTTGCTCGTCATTATTATAATAAGAAATTAAAGAATAGTTATATGGCTCCTAGCTACTGCTACTGCACTGGATAGAACGGTCTGTAAGGAAGGAGAATAATAATTAATGTGATAGTTGATAAATACATAAAGATACGATGTGTAGTAATCTCACGTATAAGTTATATATAGGACCGTAATGAATAAGAACATATTGAAGTCACTAATACCTACCTACTTACAAACAACGAAAAATACTCGTCTATTACTTTGCAATAATATATTTGCATAGTGGTAAATATTGTTCGCACTAGAACTCAGTAGTAGGTACCGTAACAAGCAGGTGTTGCTGTACGATATAGCAAACGTTAGTCACAAGAATTGAAGTCTATTCATTTATTTTGTATAGGCACATAATAACTAATAATACTAGCGGTATGGGTCCGCGTCATTAGAATATTTGTTGAAGACTGTTGATTAGCTGTTTGCTATTGTTAAATATCCTCGATAAATCATTAAAAAAAACACAATTTAATGAGTTTAAATAACAAGCCTTTGCTGGCTCCGCAAACAAACCCTAGCTTTTAGGTTATATCTCAGATTCCTGAAATAGTAACGAAATAAAACGTAGGTTATATTTTAAGTTTAATCAAATAAGTTGCACCAAAATACGTTCAATAGTTTTTGTGTCATGCACGAACAAATAAATTGAACATGATTTCTAAAAAAATGTATTCAGAAATGCCTTAATAACCTGATACAGTTTTTTTTTCTCAAATATCTTAAATATACAGCTTTATAATAGTATAGATACAATGAATGCTTCCTATTAATTTATTTATTAGACACTAGCCAAATTGATTTTCAAATCCTTATTTATCTATCTATCTATACTATCTTTACTAATATTATAATGCGAAATTTTCTTTTTTTGTTACGTTTTCACACAGTACTTTTCATCCCCGAGAAATGGATGAATCCTGGGAGATAGATTAGCTATTATTACATAAATGACTTTTACGCTGTAGATTGACAAGGTCACGCGGGCAAACTCGCGGGCAGAATATAATAATATTATATTACCTTTGTAAAAGTATTCCTATAAAATCAAACATCAATCCATCCATCCATCAGCCTTTCATTGTCCACTGCTGGACATAGGCCTCCCCAAAATGGGGGTTTTGCCACAATCGCCACGCTTGGCAGGCAGGTTGGCGATCGCAGTGGATGTTTTTAGTACACAGGGGAACGCTGCTGCCCGGTCCCCCGGTAATCCCTTAGTCGGCTTTTACGACTCCCATAGGAAGAGACGGGGTGGAGCTATTCTTGATGCCGGCTCCACACGGCAGAGCGGGCAAAATCAAACATAATCGATTGCAAATATATAACTATAGCTACTATATTTTCTAATACATACAGCTCGAGTTGAGTGAGATTCAACATATTTCATATGATATTTATGCAAAGTGATTCAATCACATGACTCGGAAACCGGAAACAAGAAGAAACATTTAAAATATCTATAAAAATTGAGGACTTAAGATGTTATTATAGTTTCTTTGTGCCAGATAATGGATTTATATAAACTGTATATTATTATTTATGAATAGTGATGTATTTAATAAGCCAATAAATGGTACAAAAGGTCCGCAGCTTAAGATTATATTTGTAAACATGTTATTGGGCAAGTGCTAAGCGACTTTTAAGTTTTTAAGTATTCTTTGAACTTATAAAAGTTAATATCTTTTTTTACAAAGTTGGATTAAGATTTTACACATTCTTTTACATTTTGTTACACGAATATAGTCTTCATGCAAGAATGAAAGGCAAAACTTCGAATACATTGATAACTTAACTGTGATTTTACCGGAAACAATGTTTTTGCGCGTATAGAATTTATTGAACTAGTAAATTACTTATACCAATCACAATGGACAGCCGAGTTCCCTTTCTTTATTTTTATTTACAAACCACATATTCCCACAAGTTCTAAGCAATAGCTCATTATGCAAAAAGCTTTTACTTTTGTTTCTAGAAAGATAATCCTCTAGTATCTAATGTACCATCACTTACGTTACAAAATCTTAGAATCACGTGAAAACAGTTAAATAGGATGTTGAATAACGCTGATCACTATCAGGTTGTGTAACAGTTGGCCTTAGACGTCAAAATTCGGTATTAGATTTGGGCCATGAGGCCAATTACGATGAGTAAAGAAACATAGCAAATATCTTACATTGATGTTGTAAACACTTTTAATCCCATAAAATATAACGTATTGACATAATAATTATACATTTTATCAACATGGCTAACAACGTTCGGCATATCAACTTAATTAATTTTTAACGTGTTACAAATATCGTTTATTTTTTATTTAATTATCAGAAATTGGGGTTATTTTTACCATGCTGTTTTTATAACTTAAAATTGTAACATAGATTAACTAAATGCTCTTGAGCTGCCAATGAGAGTGGACTTCCAAGATCTGACGTCACCGAGGTAGTAGTGCATAATCAGTAGCTACATACATTTCTATAGTTACTCGTTGACAATGCCTCCTCGGCAATGATCAAGTACCTACCTAATCCTTCTTATTTATTTCCAATGAACGTTAGCTTCACTGAAGTGTTGATATTATGGGTACTTCGGCAACAAACTCTTTGCCTATTAATATTTATTTTGTAAGATTTATTAAATTTATTGTATATATTTATTCTCTCTGCCTACCCCATAAGGGAAATGGCGCGATGATAAGTAAGTAGGTAAGTAAGTTGTATTTAAGATCACAATAAAATATACAATAATAGTAAGTAATAGATGTTTAAATATATAACATTAAAAAAACAAAATTGGTACACTATAGCTCCATAATTACGACGTAGAACATTTTTTTTTTTAAATCACACATTTTAATTAGTAAGTAAATCTAACTAACACTTTTTTTAAATAATTATTATTAGTGTTACCTCAGACATAAATTAAATAATTAGTTATTGTAGTTAAAATAGCATTATTTCAGCGTTGCAATTCAAACGCCATAAAACACACACATACTAGTGTTTTTACATTTGCCCGAAACGCCCCTGAAGCATGTTGGATTTTTAAAAGAATATACACTACACCAGATAGTAATTAAACTTTTTTTGTTGCAGAGGATATGAAGGCCAACCTAATTGCATCACATATGAAGCCATTAATCAAGCTTATGTTGAAGCGAGAAATAGAATTCGTAAGTATTATACCTAATTAATTATTTAAATAAAGAACGGTCGTCGTCACCTCTTCCAAAAATATTTTGTTAATTTATATTTTTACTTGCATTCACTCACTACATATAATTTAATAAAAATATAGTCATTCATCATGAGCCAACGTCCTTTCAGACATGAAATCACATCTATTATCATTATCATCTTTATTTATAAAAACTTCGTGTCTCGTTATTGGTCCGTGATGAACTCCTAATGAACCGATTTTAATGAAATGTTGCAAAATTTATGATTTTTATATTTGGAAAGGGATTCAGAAGAGAAAACTGAGAAACAGTTACTATTTAAATTATAAGCGTGCCACAGCAACGTGGGTCTGCTAGTCTTTCCGAAAAAAAATGTTAAGATCGGATAAATAGATCCGATCTTCACGTTATTTTTTGAATTGTGTGATTTGTTCCAGCTTAAAAGATAGGACAGTTTTTTATTACGATTATTTCCTTTCTTTGATTCAAATTTAACTAACAAATTATGTACCTATGCCAGAAACGGTCATGTTCTGCTGCTAATTATATATATTAGTCTGCTGCTAATTATATATAATTATATTAATGATATTGGTGTGGAATGTTATGAACGCAGCAGTGCAAAAATTTTGCAAGATTAATTATCGTGTCAACAAGTGCGTGAAGAGGAAGTATTATTCGTCAGATATATTTTGCATTAATTGGCGATAATGGCCTTGACTTCTTGATCTATGGGTTTTGTGACAAGTTGTCACAACTTCCGCCAATGTCCGTTTCGTGCTATTTTTATAAACGTAAGGAGGTAGGGTAGACCAAAACAGGAGCTAGCGGACCTCCGTGCAGCGTGTATTCGTGCCCGGAGGTCCTACACCCGCAGTTGGCGGCGCAACCATGATGGGGAGCGGGAGGGCCGGCTGTACGAGGCGTACCGCACTTCGCGGGCCGAGTTTAAGCTGGCCATCTGCCACGCCAAAACCGAGAAAAGGCAGGAGATGCTGGACAGCGCTGAATTAGCTCCGCACTCAGGCCCCCAACAGAGACCCTTCAGCCCAGCCTCCTCACCGAGGTGGTCGAGGGCCTATTCCCGCGACGAGTGGAGCACACGCCCCCGGTTATGGCACCGCCAGATACCGACCGGGTGGCTGACTTCAGTGCACCGCCCGTCCCCGTGTCGGAAATGGGGGTGGCTGTTTCGCGGATTCGTTCCTAGAACACCGCCCCCTGCCCAGACGGAATACCCGCCCGGGTGCTGGCCCTAGCTTTGGACCACCTAGAGCCACGGCTCAGGGGAACAGGGACTGTTCGACGCGTGCCTGGCGTCCGGACGGTTCCCTGACTGCTGTTAGGAGAGGAGGCTGGTACTCCTGCCAAAGCCGGGGCGAACGCCGGATTCGGTTGAGGCCTTCAGGACCATCGTGCTGCTGGACGAGGCGGGTAAGCGGCTAGAAAAAATCCTCGCTGCCCGCATCGTCCAGCACCTGCGCGACGTCGGGCCGGGTTCGGTTCTAGGTCCGCTCCTGTGGGACATCGGTTACGACTGGGTACTACGCTGTCAGCTCCCCCCCGGGCTGGCGGTCATCTGCTATGCGGATGACACGCTGGTCGCGGCCCGGAGCGGAAACTTCGAAGAAGCGGCGTTCCTGTCCACCTTAGGGACCTCGGAGGTGGTCAGGAGGATCGGGGCGCTGGGGCTTAGGGTGTTCTCAAATAAGTCGGAGGCCTTAGTTTTCCATGGGCCCCGACATCGGCCACCTGCTGGCACCTCGATCACGGTAGACGGGGTCCAAATTGGGGTGCAGGCCCAGATTAAGTATCTGGGCCTGGTGTTGGACGGGCGGTGGCGCTTTCGCGAGCACTTCCGCCAATTGTCCCCGAGGCTCGTCGGCGCGGCGTCCGCCCTTGCACGGCTCATGCCAAATATGGGTGGACCCAACAATGCGTGCCGACGGCTTTACGCGGGGGTGGTCCGGTCGATGGCGCTGTACGGCGCACCCGTGTGGGAGGAGGCCCTGGACGCACCGAACAGGGCTCTTCTGTGGAGACCACAGAGAGTCGTCGCACGTCGGACCGGGGAACGTCCGCCACCCGCATGGCCTCCCGCGAAGGTGTGACGCCCCGTGTGCGGATACGTCGCTCAGTTGAGGGTACCCGAAAGGGTAAGCCGCCGGCGGACCACTGAAGGAATGTAATATGGTTCCAGTGGCGCACACAAACAACAAAGGCGGAGAGACGGCACACGGCAGATTTATTTAGTGGGTGAGGGCCCCACACTACACTGTTCGTTGCCCTGAACGACAGGGTGGAAAAAATGTTCCTAACCGAACATTTTTTCCCACCTTAACAAAAAAAAAGTGTACACGAAAAAAATTGCTCGTTGTTTTATCGAGACCTTCAGCGAGGTGATTTATATAAAATACAGGACAACACAACACAATTAGTCACCACCTTATTAATACTAGTATTAGTCACATAAATATCATAAATAGGTTAGTAAATACATCAGTTTATTAAAACATAAAAATCTACAGAAGGATATTATAAATAAATTTATGAATTTACATAAATTGGCGGTAATAATACTTGACTATCTCATATCTGTCATTAGAACCAAATCATAATGTTACATTATCATTTACGTACATATAAGCTTTCATGGTAGCGATAATCAAATTTTTAAGGAAAATATCGCTATATAAAGGTACTATTTCTCACCGGTATTTCTGTGACCAGGGAAATATCTTTCTTAGTACTATACCAAAATAAATGCTTAATACTGTCGGGCGTAACTTTTAAGAAATACTTTGTTAAACAGTGTTGCAAGTTTACAGGATTTTGATAAACAAACTGTTACTAGGTTACTGCATTACTTTATTGTAATAAATTTGCGTGCGCCAAATACAATTTGCGTTATATACGTAATAATATGTAGTAAACGTTTAATTTTCGCAATATCGACTTTGTAATTATTACAAAAAAATGAGTTTAAAGCTACTTACCAACCGTAACAATGTCCACTGAAATAATTTGACGCGGAAATAGGTGATCCGTGTATATTCGCACGGGTCATGTGTCATATAGTATATATTACAAAAAATATAGTAGGTATATATTATATACATAAATAAGCATAGATAAAACTAGTGTTAGAGTCTTGCTTGTCCCTGATTGGGGAAGTACTACCCTCTCACAGATAGTCCTACAGTTGTGTTTTGTATGCTCACAGTGCCGGAGGACAATTCCCGCCCTCTCATCCTCTCCTTATTATCTTTCCTCTCCATTTCCTATATCTTTCCTTGAAGTTGGCAACGCGCGAGTGATGCCTCTGGTGTTGCTAGCGTCTAAAGGCTACAATAACCGCTTACCACGAGATTGCTTGTTTGGCACCTAAAAAAATGCTAATTTTTCTTCTAGTTGTCTTTTTTTATTAGAGGCTTTTGTCTAGTGTTATTAATAAAGAAATTGGACAAAGTAGAAAAATCTAACGATTACTGGCCAGAATTCAAACCCCAGGCGAATACGAGCACGAATAAAATACATCATCCTTTTGTGACAAAGTAATTAAATTCTTTATAAAGTAGTACGCTTTAGCACCATAAATTATGTCAGTCAGTCAATCAGGCAGTCAGTCGTAAGGCTATAGTCCAGCGCTTACACGAGTAGCATGTAAAAAATATTTAATAAAAATGATACAATTTAAGAGGTATTTTTTTGCAGTGGTGGCACAGCCAAAAGGGGACTGGAAGGCAGAAGATTTCGCGAGTGTCGGGGAGCTGGTCCTGGACATCTCCATCAATTTAGCTCGGAGGTGAGTCTGCTTATAGTGTTAATTTGTTCGTAAAAGTTCTCAAAGAAATACCTACTTTGACAATAATGACAATGAAGGCAATCTGTTAAGATAGGTTTTCTTCCTGAGCCTTAGAAAAATGCCTGTGAAAAATTAAATTAGTCAATAGATTGCATGGCCTGATTAAATTATAAATTACCTGACATTTTTACTCGTGAATGTTTAAATTTAGACACAAGAGATAATACTAGAAGGATAGATAACCCGAAGCAAAATCTTTCGATGTGTCTGAAAATCCGCTAAAGTATCATTACCAAATTTTAATGTCACTGCCTCCTAATGGAAGGAAAATAACCTATTAAGAAACTTATAGGTATCATATCATATTGACCAGAATGGCTTATTTGAGGTTGTGTTTTGAAATTTCATTCAATCCCAGTGGCTTTGTTTGCTTAGTCTAGCTTCTTCAAGATACCTATGAAATGGAACAAGATAGCAATTTATTGTATATGAGTCTGTGATCAGACTGTCCATTGTCACCTTTGCTATATGAGCTTTAGAGATATCAATTTTGCTATCTGCGCTAAAGTAATATGTTTAACTATTTGTTCGGTATTATACAGAATACTTTACACTGGCATCAACAAATATTATTTTACTGAGTAAAACATTCATTCGTCATTCACCTATTGAACTTACGCCTATGTGACTTGGTGATATTTAATCCGTGCACGCTTTAATTGAAAACAATGAATTCGAATGTGACTACAAGGTTAATCTTCTTTTTAAATTGTCTTTTTTTCTTTCAATCCCTTCATGGTCACTCACGATGCTGATATAAAAGAAATCAGTTCATTACAATTAATTATATTATACAACATCTCAATATTTTTTTTATTCACTGAACAAACGCCACAATACTACATCTTTTGTATATAAAAAGACCAATGCTGTATCTTATTGTAGTAGATACTTTAATTATAGTACAAGCTTTAAGCTTAGTTTGGGACTAGAGGACGTTGTGTGAAATGTCCGTGAATATTTATTTATTTTATATATCATTAGTGCCCGGAGAGGCTCCTGAACTGTCACCTATTTACAGATTAATCGTCTTCACTTAGTACACACTACAACTGACCATGGGGAACTTATTTATAATATCAATATAATATCTTGTATTTATCCAAAAATCTGTCCAAATATTTAAACTGACCTCTCATAATATATAACCTATATACCAACACAAATCCCTTCGAAGATCAACCATATGATAAAAGAATTTATATTATATTACTTATCAAGAATTATAGCCATACTAACTTTTACCCGCGGCTACTCTGCAGTTTGTGTACTTAATACAGACATTTTTCGCAAATATAAATGTCAAGCATAGCTCTGTTTTATAATAGTTATTAGGAAACAATTGTTAGTATAATAATTTATTACAAAATCATCAAATTTACATAACAATGACTACAAAATAAATTCATTGTCGTAAAATAATAAATTATACAGTAGAAAAATAAAATAAAACTTCTGAAACTTTATTAAATGTAGACTACATATAACATTTTTATAATTATGTGATCTACATTTAATATAATATTTTAGCTATTACATTATTAATAACCTTTTTGATAACAACGTATTATATTTAAAATCTAGTCTTTTGACCAATATAATCTTTAGTACCTGTTTTTTTTATATAAAATTCAGTATCAGGCGATTATCTACGGTATGTACACCTTCGTAGTAAATGCGCGACATTAATCAGCATTCCTTTATACGGAGCACTTCAATCAACGTACATTATACGTCATTACGGAACTATTAAACGACCATCTCTTGATCTCCATGGCCATTCACTTCCTTGTAAATATATTTATACGACGATCAAATATCTATTACAATACTATACTGAATTGCTACTATTTTGCCAGTGGCAACGGCAACTAGCCAACTACGCAGAAATTATTATAGTATATTTGCGGAAACACAAGTTTCTCTCTGTTCCTCGCTTTCATAGTCTGATGAGACGGCATTCCGATACGGACAGGATTCAGGCGAAGGACTAGGTACGGGAGTGAAACTTCTTGACGGAAAATAACATTTTTTTCTTTGTGTTGCCCAACCCGGGACTCGAACCCGAGACATCGCGATGCGCAGTCGTATATAATATTAATCTAAACGAAAGTATTTAATAGAATGATTGAGTAAAGCTATTCATCAACTACAATTGACTGTGCCTAAATTGTGATGAAAACTTCGTAGGAGATTGGGAATTTGTTCATTGTTGCTCGTGAACTCTATCCACACACAATAAGCCATAAAGGTAAAACAACTCAAGAGCACTTATAATTAATTAATTATAAATCCAGCTTAAAATTCTTAAGTAATCTATAAATTAAATGTATAATAACTTGCAAAATGTATTTACACAATTACAAACGTGTTGTAAACTCTCTTAATTGAAGCTCGCTTTATTATACGAGCATTATGCGATTATCATAGCGTATCATCTTGAAGGTCGAAGCACAAATAAATTGATTTCACATCTGTCAGTAGCGCTTGACATATGTAGGTCGATACGTGCTAGACTGCATTGTTTAAAATAAAACTTGTCGTGGAACTTCTCAATGAATATTTGATGGATTATAAGTATAAATCAAAGCTAGTAAATGCCAAAATTCGTGCAAACGGTATTTAAATTTAAATTATATTATATTTTTATGGTAAAGATAACAAATTACAGATTATTACGAGATTAGATCATGAAAGTATAATAACAATAAAAACCATATTATTTGATCTTTCATTATATTGTTATGAGAACAATAGCACCACTTAAGTGCACCTTTTTATTGTTTTTAACAGTTTATAAAAATAACGAGGGCACAGTGGATTAAAATAAAAACAGTATTTAACACAATGAGTGTTGGGTTTGTGTTTACATAATTCTTTAACAGCAAACTTGGAGATTTTAAACACTTAATTTTTATTTGAATTCCTTTTTACAACATTGTGAATGTGCGTCGTAAGTAAACAAGTACAATAACATTTAAACCCTCGACTTTAATATGCATTGAAATTTGACAAAGACAAACTATTTAACTAGGTATTCAATATTCTATATATGGTGCCTCGTAATGAAATAATGTGAAACTTGTAAAAACAATTCTCGCCTATTATGATGACTTTTTCAAATTAGCAGGTGTGTGTTCTGTAACAGCTTTTGTTTTTGAACCCATCCCCGTCGAATGAGCTTGCCATCATCCTAGACTCCTAGAGGAATGAGGTTTTGGATAGGAATTGCTCAATATTTGTTCTTAGCGGATGTATATTCCACACAAGTTAATCGGACGTATATTTTTGCAGATTACGCGATGAGTGTTTAGTGATGAGTGGCTGGTGTTTCGGCTCTAAATATAATTCACAAAGCTGCAATACAGATTACAGAACTAAGATAATATATTATGTTCTAAATATTTCTGATACCTTGTCCGAACCCTGTGGGGGTGTCCCACGACACCCCCACAGGGTTCCACTGGCCATTCCTGTGGGACATCGGTTACGGCTGGGTGCTACGCTGTCGGCTCCCCCCCGGGCTTGCGGTCATCTGCTATGCGGATGACACGCTGGTCGTGGCCCGGGGTGGAAACTTCGAGGAAGCGGCGTTCCTGGCCACCTAAGGGACCTCGGAGGTGGTTAGGAGGATCGGGGCACTGGGGCTTAGGGTGGCCCTGGACAAGTCGGAGGCCCTGCTTTTCCATGGGCCCCGACATCGGTCACCTGCTGGCGCCTCGATCACTGTGGACGGGGTCCAAATTGGGGTGCAGGCCCAGATTAAGTATCTGAGCCTGGTGCTGGACGGGCCGTGGCGCTTTCGCGAGCACTTCCGCCAACTTTCCCCGAGGCTCGTATGTGCGGCGTCCGCCCTTGCACGGCTCGTGCCGAATATGGGCGGACCCCACAATGCGAGCCGACGGCTTTACACGGGGGTGGTCCGGTCGATGGCGCTGTACGGCGCACCCGTGTGGGCGGAGTCCCTGGACGTACTGACCTGGCTTGGGCCGAGCAGTGCCGTGAACTCGTCCCGACTTGGGCCGAGCAGCGCCGTGAACTCGTCACGGCAATAGGGGGGGACCTTTCGCTGCCGAGCGTCATCAGAGCAATGCTTGGCAGCGACAGGAATTGGGCCGCGGTCGCTGCCTTCTGCGAGGAGGTTATCTTGCGGAAGGAAGCGGTGGAGAGGGCCAGGGAGGTGGATTCTTCCGCTGACCCAAACCGCCACCAGTGACTGGGGCGGCGCAGGCGCAGGTACTTGCGCCTCATGCCGCCCTAGCTGAGGCTGCGGGTGGATGGACCGTGGAACGTTCGCCACCCGCAAGGCCTCCCGCGAAGGTGCGACGCCCCATGTGCGGATGCGTCGCTCAGTAGAGGGTACCCAAAAGGGCAAGCCGCCGGCGGACCACCGAAGGAATGTAACATAGTTCCAGTGGCCCGCCAATAAAGGCGGAGAGACGGCACGGGTGTGCAGGCCCCACACAACCCTGGTCGTTGCTCCGAACGATAGGGTGGGTGTGCGGTTAGGAACATTTTTTCCCGCCTTAACAAAAAAAAGCCTATCTGATTCCTGCGACTTCATCGGTGCAATCCAGTAGTTTTTCGGTGATGCAGCATACCTCTATAATTTTATTTATATAGATATTAATAAGTACCGCGGCGTAGATGCAAAATATGTGTACCTACATAATACATAATATTGAACAAAAAACGAATTATCAAATATTCCATTACGTAAGCCTTTACAAACTATGCTCTATTGGGATGATACTTTCCAAAAAGGTTATGTAAGATAGGTGAATCTATCTACATTTCAATTGATACAACCGTGTAGGTTATTATTTATTCGTGATATTGTTTTGGATTACGAAAAATATTTAGGCCATATTTAATAATATATCTTAGATATTATAGATCACACGGGTGTAACATTAAATTGTATGAGCGCAACCATTTTGAAATTTTTTTCAAACTGCATTCAGAAACAATCATCTACGTAATCCGCTTACGTAAGTTTCAAAAAATGCTATTGTAAAAATAAGAAGAATGAAATAGCTCTTACTGTCTCTTACAACATCACTAGCAAGGAACAAGGTGGTGCCATAATATATTTTTCGTCTGTCGATCACTAATTTCCAGGTTTAAGTTTTTGTCGCTGGTTGAGGCATTAATAATATCGTATATCATAATAATTATAATACCTACAGTTAATTAGGTACTATAATTAGGTTACACAGCAATAACCGCAATTATATCAAGCAATCTTATTTTATGAGCAATTCATATATGGATATTATTCTTGATTGTTATGAAATAATTCTGCCAAATTTAATTAAGTGCGGCTGAAACGGAAACCAGATGATCTCATTGCACTTAAAGCCCCAAAGGCTTTGATTAATTTACGCACACATATTTTTTATGTATGGAATATTGAAATAAATCATTGAACAAATAGTAGTTTGCAATAAACCTTGACATTTAATGGATCCGTAACAAAATTGCAGGCTATAAACGTTTGTAAAGTGTATCATTCGATTGTGTGGGCATGTTAGCAATGAACGCCTATTATTTTTTAATGTTATACCCGTTACTGATCTTAGTTACTTGCATTGAGTTATACGTAGTACATATACATCAATGGTTACTTGCAATTCCTGTTATTATATTACTAAGTAGCTGCTACCTGCTACTCCATCTACGTGGGTTCTATTTCTAAAGTAAAAGTAGCCTAAGTTTGCGAGTAAAAGTCTCAAAATAAGTCCGGTCCAGCCATTTCGGAGATTATCATGTACAAACAGACAGACAAACATTTTAAAATTGGTTTTGTATAATGAGTATGGTATATACTTCCTTATGCATAAGTGAAAAGTTATTATTTAGAAATTACAAACATACACTTCAATTTTATTTATTTGTTTGTTATAATAGGTAGATGTTATACACATTTATTTTGAATAATAATTATTTCTGTCTGAAATATTAGCAGTTGGATTATGTTGTTTATTTTTTTGGATATTTATAAAAATGAGTTTATGTTTTATTTTATGTGTAACTAGCGCATTACCCGCGTCATAGTGATTGTACCTACATGAAAAACCTATTTTGGATAGGATTTCCTTCTTAGTGCTTACCTGCACTATCAAAAAAACCCATGTATAAATTTTCACGGGAGTATAGGCAGTAGGTTGGTATGTCAGTCAGTTCTTCTTTTATATAAATAGATATTTACCTAGAATTGGACAATGGAATCATTACTCTTGTCTTATTTTTCCCTATTATCAATGTTCGTACAGGTGTGCCACCTGATTGTATAGTTTCTCTATATCCATCCATCAGCCTTTCAACGTCTACTGCTGGATATAGGCCTCCCCAAGAGAACGCCATAACGAGCAGTCCCGTCATGGGGGGTAATGCCGTAATCGCCACGCTTGGCAAGTGGGTTGGCGATCGCAGTAGATGTTGTTAATACTCGAGGGAGTGCTGCTGCCCACTCCCCCGGTATTCCCTCAGTCGGCTCTTATGACTCCCGTAGGTAGAGAGGGGTGGGATAATTCTAAAGCTGCCCACACGGCGTTTCTCTATATACCCTTTTGTAAAAAAAATATCATAGAGATGAGATACATACCTCAAATTCCAATGTCTTTCGTTAAAAGTTAAATGATGTAGAGATCGACACTATGTATCTTGTTCTAGTGGTAGAACCTTGCTTATCCCAGCATGAATTGGCGGTTTGATCGGGGAAGTACCAACCCTCTCACAAAATATCAGCGTGAAACAACGGTAGGTATTCCTACCGTTGTGTTGCGTATGGTGAGTGAGAGCGCCGGAGGCCCCTCTCTCTATCCTCCCCTTTTTATCCTTTCTATCCTTAGTATCCTAACTATCCTTTGCCTTTCCACTTCCTATCTCTTTTCCTTGAAGATGGTGACGCTCGAGTGATGCCTCTGGTGTTGCTAGCGTCGGTAAGTAACCGCTTACCGGTATGCTTGTTTGTCACCCACGTAGTACAAAAAAATATATACATAAGTAAGTTCGATTCCTTAGCCATATAATTTATCAATTCTCCTTTTTTAGATATACCAATCACTGATCACAATGTCAACAGATTTGGTTTATTAATACCGGTATTATAGAATACATGCAACACTAAGGGCGGATACGACCAAACAAGAATACATTTTATTCCTAGAATAAATCGATACTTACTCGAGAATAAATCAATTTTACATTTTACCAACAACAATTCGAGGAATAGCGAGCCTATTTGGGAATAGCCACTATACCACCGATAAGCATCGACTAAGGAGTTACTCCAAGAATTAAAAAAATGGCGTCATCTTTTTGGGCTGTCATATTTCGAAACCAATATCGGTTTCGGGCGCGTGACAGCTACTTTCTCACGCTATATACGACAAATAAGAGTTGAGATGAGTTAAGCTATACACTGTCCCGTTTGTAGAACAATTTCTTTTTGCTGGGTATTACATTCACTTCGCTATTCGCGAATAGCTATTCCAAGTATAAGCGATACGTCATATGGCGTGGAAAAACGACTGTTGATTATCTAAGAGAATAAAATCGTGGAATAGATTATTCTCGGTATAGTTATTCTTGTATATATTCGAGTTTGGTCGAATCCACTCTAAGGCCCAATTTCACCAATGGCGTCGTTATCCGAGAATAACTATACCAGGGATAAAATTACTCGCTGCATTTACTCTAAGAATAACTCATAGTACGTTTTTCCACTTTCTAAAGGCAAAAAGTGAACCCTAATATAACTATTCTTCGAGTAGTGTTTTTTGTTATCTGTGGCACGTTCAATGTGAAGTTATGAGCAAATGAATGATAATGCAGACAAATTAAATAGGCATGTCTTTTTGTAGTATGGTATAACTTAATAGGATATTTTTAAATTAGTCGTCACTTTCAATATTATGTCAATGTGCCACAGTTACCAAATACCAGTGACCATTGTGGTGTGGTTTTGTGCGTCGTCTGCGTTATTTGGCTTTGTGTTGTTTTTACTGTTTTAAAAAAAAATCTGAAAGGAAACGAAGTGCAAATTGGCTATTACATGAAAAAATGTTATTGCTGGGTCAATTAAAAATTAAAAAACAGACGGAGTAACCGTTAAACAGAAAAGAGCAAAATGAGTGAAAATGTCTGTCGAATTTAATTCTCAGACCGCAGGAGTACCTACATAGAATGGCTGAGAACATAAAATTAATAAAAATATGTTCAATTTTTAATAACAAATTCTATTCTGCCGCTTTAGATATACGAAATCTATTCATGAAATCGGCCACATTTAACTGCATTTAACATTTCGGTGGTGCAGCAGTAGTATGTGCAACTGCTGATCATGAGGTCTCGGGTTCGATCCCAGGGTCGGGCAACGCTTTTTTGTAAAAAGAAAAATTCTCAGTAGCAGCCCGGAGTTTGGAAATGTGCCCGGTAGACGGCAATAGGCTCGACCCCCCCCCCCCTATCACGTGGGACCTAAACGTAGCTGGCGAATCGTGGGTGTGTAAATACACCTCTGCCTACCCCTTCGGGAAATACAGGCGTGATGCTATGTTTTTCTTTTTATTCCTGAAATCATTTTCTTCGCAGTTGTAAAAATCTTTCTTTTTTACCAACATGGACGTCCCAAATTAACATTGTTATCTTCACTATCGCTTTCACTGTCCGATAACATTCTTCTCAAACGCTGCATTTTTCTAATTTCTTTGTATTGTATTGTCTCGCCGAGTAATAAACGTTCCTTGGTGCACATGTGCACAATTAATGATCGGCACCGCCTGGCGGCAGTCGCCCAGCTGACATAAAAATTTGACGCCATTTTTATTTTATCTGAGGAATAAGCCCGTTATCTCTTCAAAATTAGTGGTATAAGAGTTAACCTCGTATAACTTTGTTATGCTTAGGATAAGTAGTTGGTGAAATGAAAACATGGTTATCTGAGAGTAAGTAAGAGCTTTATCCTTGGAATAAAACTTATTCTACTTTGGTGAAATCGGACCTAAGTAACGTAATATCCTAATAAATACAATCGCTTTGATTCACTGTTATTAAATCTGGGAGATAAAAAATAAATTTTTACTACTCCATAAAAATGTAAACGGTTATCTATTAGTTCATCGAGTTTCGACTTAATGCGAATGAGATGAAGGAGCGTGTATGATTATCCATGTTTTAGATAGACATAAGAACGCTTTCGTAAAAGAAATTCTGTGTCAATATGGGCTCTATCGAATTACAAAGGCGCATATTAATGTAACTGTAAAGACCAGTTATAAATATTTATTAAAATAGACGTAAGCACAGAACATTTATCAATATAGTGATCTAGTATATCTATAGTTTATAGAAATATTGGCTTAGTATCGGATTCATTTCTTCAAACTATGTAAACTGTGTTTATACCTATAACATTTTTGATCATTACTTTACCTTATTTTTTTTGTTAAGGCGGAAAAAATGTTCCTAATCGCACACCCCGTCGTTCGGGGCAACGAACAAGGTAGTGTGGGGCCCTCACCCACTAAAGAAACCCGCCGTGTGCCATCTCTCCGCCTGTATTGGCGGGCCACCGGAACCATATTACATTCCTTCAGTGGTATCATTACTTTACCCTATTACCTCTACTGTAAAAAAACATTATTAATCCGAAGATAATCCGAAAATTTAGGCATGTGTGGTGACGGACTAAGAATACAAGTGTCACCACCCTATCCTTTCCCACGGGTGTCGTACAAGTCAATGGGGAAGTAAGCAATTAGCACCTATTGCATTACTGGTGGTAGGGCTGGGTACCAAGTCACAGTAGTCACTTGCTATCAAGCCCGAATGGGTCGGTACCACCGTCTTCTGTGTGACCGATCATGAAGCACGTCAGTGTGTTTTGGCCGTAGCAGAAGATAGCTGTTTATTAATTAATGGTGCGCAACGGCTTGACAATTCTCTCGGTTTAGTTGATTCCATGAGCGACGGTTACCACTTACCATCAGGCGAGACGTGGGCCGTGGCTCGTATGCCATCAATAGTAATAAAAAAAAGATAAACATAGATACCAAAACAAGTAGTATTAGTGTAAATTAACAAAATAATAGTATTTATTATTACGCAGATATTCTTTCTATTTAAAACATATTTTTACGTATAGACATTACCTATAGGTATAATTTAACATTATAGAGTTTAAAACTGTTATCGATGAAAATTAAATAACAAGTACTTGGCTACATTTTATTATTCATGGGGTGTGTGTTATAAGCAGTGAATTACACGTTCAATATCATTAATATCGCGAATATAGTATTTCTAAGACGTAATTATCTACATTCCATAAAAGGCTATACTCTCAACTGCCCTCGTTTAGTTTCTATAAAAGGCAATACACAAAGTTTACAATTAAATTCGTGTAATTAATTTCAACCATTCAATATGGGTATTTTTAACATGATTAAGTGCCTAGTCTTGGAACAGTTTCATAATTTAGGCAAAGTGTAAAATTAATTACATACTTACTTTGGCATTTTTACTTTGGATGAAATATCAACTTTTGGTGTGTTACTATGCGTAGTCATACTATTTATATAATCTGTTTAAGACTAATTTATTATAACAATAAATACCAGGAGCATAACCAAGTTTCTGCGAAAGTTCATAACTATTCTCGAGATAGCATTGAATATAAGTATCGTCTATCTTCGTCTACAACCGAATTAAATTGAGATGTTTCATGATTGTTAAAAATGAGAGGGGGAACATACACTCTCACTTGATATCCTTATCTGGTGTGAATCGCATTGGTATGTGGTTTCTATGTCTAGTTTTCCTTTACTAGCAGTGAAATTATGTATTTACTTCCCACAGCGCCTTGTAGAATGTATTTTATTCCGTAAACATACGTAATAATTAATTAGATATTTAAATATAATAAACTATATACATGTATATTTATAATGTTTTATGTGTTTTATTTTATAGATATGGGCTTACTTACGAAGAGATTGAAAAAGGTCTGCCTCTTATCGACACATCGCGAACTCTGATACGCGAAGTATGTCCGCCAGTATTCTCTCACGTGGAGTGCAGAGCTGGTAAATACAGGCGTTTGGATGGACTCTGTAATAATTTACAAAACCCGACTTGGGGAGCAACCATGGCTCCTTTCCAGAGGTAACTGTTCTTGTAGTTATTGTTACTAATTGTACGGATTCCACTGAATATCAACTTCTAGATTTTTTTAATTGGATTGGAAATATCGCCCATAAAAACAGAATAAAAAAAAAGAAAAAAAGAAAAGAAATGTTGACAAATCTTCATAATATTTTATCTACCAATAAATTCTATGACTCCATCCGAGTGGACATCAGAATATCACTCAACGGCACATTAATTATCTCTAAGTAAAAATAGTTATTCCATGGGAACCATTCATTTTATAGGAATTAAAGGTAGCCTATGTCCTTTCTGTGCTCCAGACTATAAATTTCATGATAATGGACGGATAATTTGACGGCCTCCGTGCACGAGGTCATTCGTTCGTCGTGGGTTCGATTCCCACTCAGGATAGTTATTTGTGTGATGAACACAGATTTTTGTACTGCGTCTGGGTGTTTTCTATCTATTATATGTATGTATTTACAAAAAAAAAGTAATATATCCCTAATCTGGTACCCATAGCACAAGCGTTAAGGTTAATTTGGGACCAGAGGACGTTGTGTGAAATTTCCAAGGAAACAAACATGCAAGGGTATCGTTCTACGAACACATAACAAACATTATAAGTGAAAGTTTACGCCTAGCAAGCTAAGGTTGCAGCACTCGTTAGAACATAATGCAACCTACACACTCACCTCTCCATGTTTCCTCTTTGCAGACTAATAGGTCCACTTTTCTCCGACGGTATCAATGCCCCGCGTATTGCTCATCATGGTCGTGATCTGCCACTTTCTCGAGTAGTGTCTCGTACTATGCATCCTGATGAAGGCTTCCATGATCACGCTGGCACTGTTATGGTAATTGCTTGGGGACAGTTTATGGATCACGATTACACGCTCACTGCTACGCCGCTTGGTAAGTTTGAACCTATTTTGCGTTATAACCCAATTTGTTATATCAAAATCTATCATTTTACTAAAGGACACTGTTCCATCCATATTTTATTCGCCCCATGACCAACAGGACGTTGGTAGTCAACGTATATTGAAACGAATTAATGAATAATTTTTACTTATATTTTACGTATTCTTAGCGACTATTTACCTACTAGAAATTATTATTATTATAATAGAAAAAGATTACTGCGGATCGGATTCGACTGCACGACTTACGGAATTCTATTCCAAATGCTTTAATCACTCAGCTACTGCAGGTCGCTGTCGTAATAATCAATTATTGCATCATATCCTTACAGTTTATTGGCATCCACAACATCTATTGGATATATTTACTTACATGATACCAATCAGGTAAGCCTAATTATTACAATTAGGATCCATAACAGGTAGTGCCATGCTTGACCGGGAAAATACCACCTGCTCAAAAAAGATCAGCGTGAAGCAACGTTTGGTAATCCTGCTGTTGAATTTCATACAGTGAGTGAGAGCGCCAGAGGCCTAAACCTTCTCAACCCCTCCCTATTATTCTTATTATCTACCTCCTAACCCTTCCCCGTGGGTTCGCAACGCGTGAGTATTGCCAGCATCAGTGGGCTACTGTGGCGGGCCATAATATGCTGATTGCCATCCTCCGAGTATGAAAAATACAAAAAAAAACGCAATCCTAAATTATAATTGATTATTTAATGGCAGGAACAAGGACTGCCTAGACAAAGGTACCTAGTACGACCGTAGTATTCAGTGGAGACTTCTAAATACTAACCGTTGACTTTAAAACATTGTGTGTATTGCACAGTGCATTTGGCAGCTAACGGGTGCTTTCCACGACAAATATCAAATTAGTATGTCTAATGTTAGGCAATATTATTTCATCACTCAACATGTATGACGTTGGAGTCCAATTACTTAGGGATCGATCTATTAACATAAATCCTCCACAACACAATAACTTTACAGGAGTCAGAGATATCTCTTATTCAGAAAAGTTAAACTATGAAATAAAAATTTCCTTTGCTGTAGGTAAAGCTAAATTCATTGGAAGGACATTAAAAACTAGGAGATTTCTTACAAATATAACAATTATTAACGGAGTTTATATACTTTTTTGAAAATATTTTGAGAATAATCCGAAGAGCTAAAATAGATTATCGGAATCTATTTAAACCACATTGTACAAGCTGTGTTCCAACCTATTTTCTTTGTTTTGACATAGATCCTGTCAATAGAAATGACCCCGAAGAATGCTGCAAGCGTCCTCCTCATCTCAAGCATCCGTATTGTAACGAGATCCGCATTCCTGATGATGATTACTTTTACCGTCTTTTCGGAGTGAAATGTATTGATTTCGTGAGGGGCTTCCCTTCACCAAGGCCCGGCTGCCGTTTGGGTAAGAGATCTATATACGAGTACCAGTAAAAAAATCATTTTATAGTTATAAACATTTTTTAATGAAAATGTTATGTGACAACTTTACAAATTAAGTAGATTAACAATAACATAAACATATAAATAAAAACGTTAAAACCAGAGTATATTTGACATAACTTCCTCTTTCATGTAGCTATCTGGTATGATTTGCAAATTTTCAAGCAGAACTTGTTTAACATTTATTGCAAAAATTACACCGTAATTAAAATTAATTGACGTTACCTTCATAAAAGTCATGAAAGCTATACTTTACTACACTAATACATACACAACGTATAGATCAATGAAACTTTAGATGCGAGTAATCATTGATTAACTTGGTCTTTTAGTGGTCGCTGACCTCTGTATGGGATTTTGTAAGTGAATCTACTGATACATGAAATTAACATTTAAAATAACGTTGAGCTAAATCTAACAATGTTTTTCGTTATCTTGCAATGTATGTATGCAAATATTTCGTTTATTTATTTATTGCATTAAAATATTATAACTTAATCATCCCCTGTTTAATTATCTAATGGTCGTTAATTTGATAAAAATTTACTGATAGCGTAGCATGATGTGACGATATTATTAAAATCATATAAGTACTGAAATTAAGTTGTCCAGTAATAAGAAGGCATACAACCAGTAATATGTATACACAATCTTTTTTAGTTCCTTAGATTATTTTCTAAGATTTACTTCACTTTCTAATGCTATTAAACCTATAACTGTATTACAACAGAAACCGCATACATATGATGTTATTATGCCTCACATTATGGTACGTAGGCACATTTGACCTCACCACTGAAGGTAATATTTATACTATTAGAGAGTTTCAAAGTTACGTGAGCTTCTAGTATTAAGTAATCCAATGAGCAAGTACTGCTAAAAGAAGTCTTTCGGACTCTCATAGAAAAAATATCCAAATGCTATCTCGCCAAGAAATAAATATCTTCTTTATTTAATTACGAAACAAAAATTATTGAAACCAAACCCTATGCGAACCCATCTGGTTGTTGCAATTGGAATTATACCATCTTAACGAAAATAAACAAAGAAATTTAAATACGGCAAACGTTAAATACAAACGCATTTACTGGACTACGAAACGTTAATTACTGGATACTAGACTAGGTATATTAAAATGGTTTATACCAAGCTTAAGCTCTGTGTTGCCTTTGCAAGCTAATAATAACAATAGGGTATAATAATTTCAAGGGTTGAACTTCAACCAATACGAATTTGATTGTTTCTGCATATGTACTATAAGCTAAATCAACCGAATGTATATATGATTAATAATAATACATCTGTTTCAGGCTCCAGAGTTCCATACAATACATTAACCGGTACGATTGATGGTAACACTGTTTACGGAGTTACTGAGAAATTCGCCAGGTAAAGAAACTTACTTAAGTACTTGTCATCATGCGGGAGATCCCCTGCAGGGTAGGCAGAGAGAACACAGTGCTAAAAGGCTCTATTCTTGCATACATCTCTCGCTTCCTCAACATTCATAATTCTTTTCATTCGCACTCGCCGGTTTCGGAGACTGCTGACTCACCTTCCTTCAACACATGACCTATATGGTCTTGGTAGGTGATTCTTGGTCCCCCTGCACCTACATCCTTCCACTTTTGCATTGTATCTTGTTCTCGCACTAAAGTTCTCTTTTTCCTCATTCACAAATAATTTGTACTTTAAAAGCAGATGAGCATGTCAAATGCTTAAAATAAATATAGATCAAAAATGATACAAAATATTCCATTTCATACGAATTTCTTTGACAATAGTTCTATAAGTCAATACAATCTTATTAATTTTTAATAAGTTTATACAATCTTTACCTAATTATGATTGTATTTAATACTAGCTGATACCCGCGACTTCATCTGGTTTACTTATTATATTAACATCACGAGGCAGAGGTAGAAGAGACTTCCCCTCTCCCTCACTTCTCCTCAGCAAGAAATCACTGAACACATAGTGCTTATGAAAATCGTTGTTTCTTAAAACTTTTATGTTTTAATATTAAATGAAGATTTTTAGATAGGTCCCAAGTGTTTATGATATATAACATAGAAAACTTACTTCGAATCTATCCAGTAGTTTTCCATGATGCGCGCCCAACGATAAAGCTCTATCATATTTAAAACATAAACTCATATTAAGCAAGAAAATAATTGTTGTTGTTTTTGGTTCACAGAAAACTACGTACAGGGTTCGGTGGTCTTTTGCGCATGAATCCAGTATTCAAAGAATACGGTCTTAAGGACTTGTTGCCTCTGAAACTCGATATCCCCGATGAAGGCTGCACCAGGCCTAATAAGAACATGTATTGCTTTGAAGCTGGTAAGTAATATCTGTGTCGGCTTATTCGAGGTAGCGCATTGGTTTTGGTGCCAGCACTCACAGAGTTCATTTGCACAGATGACGGGGGGGTTTTAGCCACTAACATCCTATGCCAAGTGTGGGTTTGATTCCCACACAAGACAACTCTTTGAGCAATTTGAAATATATGCAATCCATGCATAATTGCTTCCAGTCCGGATATATTTTATGAGGAAATTCGACGATAGTAAAGCCCTTTACTAACACTTTTATACGAGATTTTTTTATTTGTTACTCATTGTCCACTTCCTGTAAAAAGCGGGGGTAGGAGTTATATAGAATTACCTACTTTCCCGCTCAAGTGTACCCAACATATAGAGGTGATTGACGGCTGTTGACACCATATTATATGCACGAGTATATTAATTATAAAAACAAAAAAAAATAATAGGATCTTATCATTATTTCAGGTGAAATTCGTGTGAATGAACAACTTGTCCTGACTGTTATGCATACGCTTATGGCTCGTGAACACAATCGTATCGCTTACGCTCTGGCTGAAGTCAACCCTCATTGGGATGACGAGACTCTGTACCAAGAAAGTAGACGTATCAACATTGCCGAAATACAACACATAACATACAATGAATTCTTACCGATTTTACTCGGAAAGGACGTTATGGAGAAATTCGGCTTAGTACTTGAAAAAGAGGTAAGAATCAACTAAAATGGGACTTCCATACAATATTATTGCTTCCATCTTATACATATAAAAAAATTAAAGGGCCTATGGAATGTTGGACGAAACAAGCTATGAACACAGAAAGAGATAGGTAGATAGAGAAGAGTTTCATTCAATTTCGTGTGCATGAAAAATTATTATGGCCCAAACTTCCTACCATCTGGTGGGCTTGTCCACCCCCCTACCTAGAATAAATATATTTCTATCGTCAAGGTTTTCAGAAGTCGCTGTTGACGTTGACGGTTTATTGCAGGTAGGTACATTTTACAGTTCATTAATCAAATAATTGATTTCAGGGTTACTGGGATGGTTATGATCCTGAGGTAAACCCCGATGTCATTGCATCCTTTGCTGCTGCTGCTTATCGTTTTGGACATTCTCTGTTACCTACTGCTGTAGAAAGATGGTCTAAAGCTCATAAGTTCATCGGTAAGAAATTTCTTGTATCTAAACTTATTTTTGTATCTAAGAAAATAATTTATGATCACAAAACCATCAATTATGATTATGATGATTAACTAAAAATACCAGACGTTTCATAAGAGCGTACTAACGAAATAAAAATAAACTGTATTATCACTGTTAGAGAAACATAATATACGTACTTAGTTAAAGAACTCTCGTAGACAACCCACCAGGCTTGCTACTCACAGCTCCGAGCTTACAGCTCGCATAACACAAGTAAACACTCTAACCCTATAATATAATTAATGAGAAAGTTTGTAAGTTGAGATGTTTGGATGTTAGTTCATCAATCACGCCTAAATGACTGAGCGGATTTGGATGAAATTTAGAAGATATCTATATATATCTTCTTAACTATATGACGAAAAAAATAGTAATTCCTAATATTTCGCAAAAGACCTAACAACTAAACGGATTTGTATGAAATTTTGGTGTACATGTAAATTATGGCCTAGAAAAACAGACTATATTTTTACCCCGTTGGGAAGTTTCCCTGCGATATGCGTAAAAGACTTTATGGAACAAATTATGAAGTTCACGCAGATGAAGTCTCTGGCAGAAGCTAGTATAATATATAATCTAAATTTTTTTAATGGATAAATACTTATTTCAGCTTCCAAGAGACTGTCTGATCTTATCCGTCGGCCGTACGATTTGTACAGAGCAGGTGTTCTTGATGAATATATCATGGGTCTGATGAACCAAGTCGCTCAAGCTATGGACGACTCAATTACCCAAGAAGTAACGAATCACCTTTTCAAGAAAGTGGGTGCTAGATTTGGAATGGACTTAGTGTCATTCAACATGCAAAGAGGTCGTGAATTTGGTCTGCCTGGTTATATGGAGTTTAGAAAGTTCTGCGGTCTTCCTCAGGCCGAAACCTTCCAAGATTTATTCGGATCTATGCCTAACCAGACAGTGCAGAAATATGAGACGATTTTCGATCACCCCATTGACGTGGATCTATGGTCGGGTGGTGTATCTGAAAGACCGCTGTCTGGCTCTATGTTAGGACCAACTTTTGCATGCATTATTGCTACTCAGTTTTCATATTCCAGACGTGGTGACAGATTCTGGTAAGTTATTAACTAAAAAAAACGAACTAAAGTTGATATCTAAGATTTTTTTTTTCTAACTTCAGTAATTCTCCAACATGTTTTGTGTATAAATCAGGTTTGAGCTACCTAACCAACCTTCGTCGTTCACACCGGAGCAGCTCGCAGAAATAAGGAAGGCTCGTTTAGCGCGTGTCATTTGCGACAACACTGATATCATTGACACCGTCCAGCTGTATCCTATGGTCTTACCTGACCACGAGCTGTAAGTGTGCATTTACATTTTACTAGAGTTGCGCAAGAATATAAAATTAAAATTTCAATATTTTCGTCATTGAGATACGAGTATCTCAGAAATTATTATATAGTAAACAGCAATATTACTTTGTTCACTACATTTGTATGACAGACATTTGTATTTTTCATCCTCGATTTTAAAAAAATAGAATTTAGGTACATTCCGAGCAGATTTTTTATACAAATATAGAATAATGCGTTTCTAATAATATACAAATATAAAGGCTGAAACTACAGGACTGGATGTTGTGACGCGAATTAGGAAAGGCCTATCTCTAGTAGAAAAGACTGTTTGATTTGAATTTAAATATTAATATTCGTGTTATATTAATTAATTTGTCATTATTTCCTTCAACAGAAATCCCCGTGTTCCGTGTAGAAGTGGCATTATGCCGCAAATGGACTTTAGCAAGTGGGCCGAACCTGCGCCATTCCATAGTTCTGCTAAACAGTTCGTGAGTAGTTTCTCATACGACAATCCTTACTTGGGCAAAAAGTAGTTGCAAATAATAGAGTAATCATGTAGTGCATCTTAGTCAATGGTTATTGTTTGAATTCATTCGCTAATTACCGTTATCAGTATCATTGTTGCGAAAACAAATATGTCACCTTGTTGATTTTATTGTGTAGTGGTGTTATTGGAGAAATAGCCACAATTTTGCCAATTTCAAGTAAATTAAAAATAATTCAGTGATTATTTAGTCAGTGCGTCTTTCGAAATTAATTATCTGAGGTATTGATTTAAAATTTTTGTATCAACCTCTCTTGTTGTGGCACCTGTACCTATACTATTTAAATGTAGTGTGCCTATCACATGGTCACAGATGCGTGAGTTATATTTGCACTTCTAGATTAGTGTAACTGTACATTAACAGAGAAAATATATGTATTTATTAAAACGTAGATGTGGTAGGTAAATGGAGTTTCATGTACCTAATTAAACGGCCAAAAAACATTTCAGTTCAACATTTTCAGTTGAGTTCTTAGAATAAATTATTAGGTAATTCAAACTCATTCGGCAATTAGATTTCGAAATGAGATACCTACTATAAAGAATGTAGAATTATTTGATTGTTCAGTTTTACGTAAATATTGGCATTAGCCAAGTATTATAATCTTATGATGTGTTACGAATGTCGTATTAATAAACGTAATTACTTAAAGTATTGAATATATTTTCTACGACTTAGCGAGTACATATATTTTAAGTTATCGTAAATAAAATAATCAAATAAAATTTGGCTGACTAGACTTTTAAAAGGTGGAGACCCACTAAAGACGCCAATTGTATTTAAATGGCCAAGTGCAATGAAACAAATATGCATGTTAATCTTAGGTAACCTATTTATAAATAGATTAAGAATTTTGTACAACATTTATAGTAACTTTTGTAGTTAGTTGTAAATGGCTTTGCAGAAGAAGGCTTTTATTGCCATGTATGTTATAAGGTAGTAGTATTGATATTAAATTAAGTTCACACTGTTAGTTTGTCGCACAAGTCAATATACTGGTCTGGGGGTTTATACATAAAGCACCTAAGATTCACAATAGCCATATTAGGCATTGAAGCACCATTGTAAAGTTCACTTATTAGAAATGTTACCTCCAGTATTATCACAGTGTAGTTTACCATTTAAGTAGAAAATATTATTTGCAAATTAAGTTTGTATTTTCATATAAACGAGCACAGTAATTTTTTATGCGTACCTATAATGTTGCATCTCGAAATAGACTAAACTCAAAAAAACATTTTGTTTTACAAAAATACAAACTGTATATTAAACCAATTATTTAAGCACTCGTATCGTAACGAATAAATTATTAGTTAATATGAATAATAATTAATGTGGCCGCCATGTGCAATAGTCCCTAGTAACCCTAGTGTACCTCCAGGGTTGACTGGAAGCCAGCTCATACAATTATTTAAAACTTGTAATTAAATACTTTCACGAGTTTGCCATTCCGCAGTAAATAGGTAGGTTTAAGATATTTGAAAAATAAATACTGTATTAGGCTTCTTAGGCATGTACGAACTCAAAACAGTTGTTTTAATTTTTTTCTATTTATCTGTTTGTTCGTTGAAACTGTTTTGTTGGATAGCTCTTGATTAGACTTAAAAATCTACATCCATCCATCCATCCATCAGCCTTTTAACGTCCTCTGCTGGACATAGGCCTCCCCAAGAATGGGGGATAGTGCCGTAATCGCCACGCAGGCGGGTTGGCGATCGCTGTGGATATTGTTAATACTCGAAGGAGTGCTGCTGCCCACTCCCCCGGTATTCCCTTAGTCGGCTCTTACGACTCCCATAGGTGGAGAGGGGTGGGACAATTCTAAAGCCGGCCCCGCACGGTTAAAAAAAAAACCATAGGTACATTTTATTTTGCTTCTATATGAAGAATCTGAAATATAACCAAAAACATTAGCGTTTGCCTACGGCGCGGTCAAATGCTAGTCCACAAATAAAATACATACCTAATACTTTCTGATATTTAGGTGAATGTTACATACACATTTTGAAATAAAACTATGGTGATAGATATGAGCCTTGGACCATCTAAGTCTACCCGTGATCATGAATGCTGTAGAGTATTCGAAACGTCAAAAATTCTTCCATACACGTAGTTTTATTAAAAAAAAAAATACATACCTACGTGTTACGTGTAAAAAAATGATTATTTTAAACGTTTTTACCAATAAAACTTTATAATTTATACCAAAAAAGCGTTCCTCCATCACCTTTAGTAATATTTCACTCACATGAACAAAGCATATAAGTAACCTTATTCTACTATTTTTACCATAGTTGTCCCATCTTCTTGATTTCGATACGGGTGTTTATGTATGTAACTACTGAAATTATTATGTTATATTTATTGTAGTTGAAGATGCAGTTTAATTTGTAATATGTGTTGAAATGTTGGTAGATTGTGTAAATACAAAAAGTACCTATATTAAATGTTAGCAAGTAGCATTGGTTTTATTTTTTATATCCCTAATTTTATTAAGTGGTAAGTATTGTTGATCTGTATCTTAGCACTTGACATGCTCAGCTACTTTCAAGAACAAATTATTTGTGAAATTCCCAATTCCCAATGTGGAGATTGGGAATGACCGTTGGTCAGTGCGATGGCTTAGTGGTTAGAGCACTTTCCCGGATTGGAAGGGAAGCAGGTTTGAATCTCGCTCGCACTAAAATTCTCTTTTTCCAAATTTCACAAATAATTTATTCTTTAGTGGTAAGTATTTTTTAAAAACTTTCTCAGAAATTCATATGTAAAGCTGACCTCCAATTTGATTCTCAGATGACTCATGCTGCTATTATAGAAAATAATTCCACAAGACATGAAGAATTAAAGCCTAAAAAGGAATTTAATGAGACAGAAATTACAGAGACAGTGACTCAAACCCCGACTTTAGTTTTACCGGATGTACAAAGGTCTGTCGATGAGAATGCCAACGGAATAGCTATGAAAAACATTTCGAATAACATTAATCAGCATTTAGACCAAATTAAAACTAATGAAATTAGCAACAATGACACAATTTTAAAATACGTTTATAAGAAATCAGAGAAGATTGTTGAAGATAAAAAGAATAAGGGTCACCTCAGAAACAGCTTGCAACGTCGTAAACGTTCACCCACAGATCCACTAAGCCCTCTTCCAAGCAAATATCAAAAACCAGCTCTCATTGTGGATTACGAAACTTCACATACTCCTTCAGCTACATCAAACTGGTCGCCTCCCTTAAAGTCAGTAAATGTTTTAAAAAATCATGCTGATTTTAAAATTGAATCACGCCATGGTGCCAAAAAGTACCAAACTCCCAAAACAGATTCAACTGAAATTGAAAACCTCAATGAAGGTAGTAATGAAAGCAGTGAAAAAGAACAATATAAACGAAAAGAGAGCAAGGAAAGTCATGAAAGTGATGAGAGTAGAGAACGAAAAAATTACGTAAAAAAACAAGACTACTCTACGCGTGATCAAAATAGTGTAGAAAGCAGTGAAATTGACTCCAAAAATGGTGCTCCGTATACATCTACAGCGGATATTCTCAAAGTAAGTTCTGACAATTACAGTAATACTAAATCTACTAAGAGCGCAGAGAGTAAAGAAAGTGCAGAGAGTAATGAAAAACAAGACTACACAAGTATAGAGAACCCTCGTTTTGAAAACAGAGGAATTAAAATAAATGAGAAATATGTTAAGCCCTATAAATCTCAAGACATTGATAGTATTGAAGAAAATAAAGGAAACAACCGAGCCTCTAGCGGAGAACATTATTCCTCTAAGGAAGGTAGTAATGAAGGTAATCAAGATAATTACCACCGAAAATTGCCCTACTCTTCGTATGAAAATAATAGTGAAAGCTCAAGTGAAAGTTCTCATGAAAAACTCAGAGATGATCGAGATTCTAAGGAACGGGAATACCGAAATGGGAATCAGGAACGTTTTAATGAAAATAGCAGTGATAGCACCGAAAAAGAAGTGTACTTACCAGCCAAAAGCGAAACTAAAACAAATAATTTAGCAAATCCCATTAATAATAACAGGTCATCTCTGTTAATTCGGGATATTGATTTGGATGATTTCAGTCATGAAAGAATAAAAGTAAATGAAAACGGAAAAGTTGAATCTGTAAGCGATAATCCTGAAAATAATGACCCTAATTCTGCTGTAGAAATACTTGTTCCAAATGCTGTGAAACCAAATACACAAAATCTTGATGTATTACAATTGGTCACAAATATACATACACCTTTGAAAGAATATGCGGATAAATTAATTCACATAAATGATGGAGAAGTTAGGCCTGTCGTAGAAATACATACGGAACTGGATGACTTAAGTGAAGAAAACACCAAAGAAAACTCAAATAATTCCGATAGCTTAGAATCTATATTGAACGGAAAAGAACCCCAACGAGATGAACATCAAAATGGCGAAATAGTTGCTCAAAAAGAAAATACCACTGCGAACGTAAAGCAACAGTTTGAAAGAATACCCTTAAACTATAATCACGCTCAGAAAACAGAGAAAGCGGATACTAAAGCTATCGGCCCCACCAATGAAGATATCTCTAATGTAGAAAACGTTCCTAAGGAAAACAAAGAAACAACAAAATCCGATGGCACTATTGATGTGTTTGCTCCGGCAGATGGTAACTTTGATGAAAATTTAAATATTAAATTTGATGATCTTCACATTAACTTGCCTGAGATAAATTTGCCAAAAGACATTTTAGCTTTTACGAAAGCCCACTCGCCTTTCCATGATGAAAATAATTATGAAGGAGATAGACAATCACGTTATCGCTATGATCATGGTAAGAACGATAAACCAAGGGATCGAACAAATAAAAAAACAGAAGAAGATGATGATGATGATGGTGATAATGACGATGATGACAATGAAGGTAATTATTATGGTTATTATGGAGGTGAAAACAAGAAAATCCAGGATTATAAAAAGGAAAAGACGGAAAATGAAAGTGATGAAGAGGAAGATTTGTATGAGAAATTCGTTCGGGAGAGATTTGGTAAACGTGGTACATTTGAAAAAAGATCTGAAAAATTAGAAGAACGTCCACTGAATCCACAACTAACTAAAACGATCAAAAGTATTCTTAAGAAAACAGCAGATATTGACGAGCAAGCTAAGAAAAGTGGGGATCCTAATGCTGGTTATATGTGGACTCTTGAATATGGAGAAAACTTGTAATTAATATTTTAATTAAATATGTAGTACATAAAAGTAATTGTTATTGTTAATATTAATTATGTTTTATAGGCTGATAGACATAAGTTTTTGATACGCGAACACATAGATTTAAATACCTACGATATTATTACTATTACTACGATATTGTCGGTTAGATTTGATGCCACGAGAACTGTTTCAAACAAGTCTCACTTTAGCCGAAAAAATACCAACTATAATTAGAAAATACTGCAGTAAATGCATCATAATAGTGTGTAAATATTTATTACAATAAATAAGAGAAGTTTTATGCTTGTTTTACTCTATGAATACCTGCTTTACAAATCTTAATCACAATAGGTAGGTATATAAATACATATACTTAGACTCACGTCTATTTGCTATAGGTGTAGGCAGAGACAAAGGATTAACACTTGCCATAAAACGGTCTTTCGCTGCCTGCTTTAACCCCCGTGGGCTTTCAGATCCCAAGTAGCTAAACCTCTTTTGTTGAGTGAGACTAATCTAGGTATTATATGAAAAAATACGCAAAAATATACGTAGTACGTGCGGATTTATAGTTTAAAATTATGTATACTATAGTTTAACTAAAGGTAGATAATATTATCTAATTTGTGTTTAGGTATGCTAAAAGAACTATGATAAATTATACTTTGTACCCTGACACCCAAACAATACAAAAGGACCAAGCTTGGGGGATATTTGGCACTTGCGATTGATCTATCGTTAGCGTTTAAGTTCACAGTAACATCAACACAAAGTCTAATTAGCAGTTCTGAGCAATTGTCACGATGGCTGAATTGGCAAAGCATCTGGACGGTATCCAGGAGATGCAGGTTCAAATCCTGCTCGTGACTTTTATTTTCGTTTTCACATTTCCACACTTTGTGTTGATTTATACGGCTAAGCATGTCAAATGCTAAAATATATATAAAAACTAGCTGACCCGGCAAACGTTGTTTTGCCATATAAATTATTTCTAGAGAATTTTTAGGGAATTTCTAGCCTAGAAAAAATAACTACCTAACTTATATGCCGAATCATAAAAAAAATAAAAAATAAAATATTGGTTCAAGTAAAATTCTTGGGGTTGAACCACCCTTATTTATTTATTTCTTTTATTGCATGTAGTGGCAGACGAGCCACGGCCCATCTGATGGTAAATGGTAACCGTCGCTCTTGGACTAAACTATATATATAAGAGTCAACTGTTTTGAGTCAATTATACCGTGTCAAGCCGCTGCTCACCATTTCATTTCACTGATATGAAATGAAAGAATAAATGGCTATCTCCTGCTACAGCCAAAACGCCACGATATGCTTCATGGCCGGTCACACGGGAGATGGTGGTACCAACCCGCTTGGGCCCGATACCAAATGTGTAGGTAGGTACTCCCACTTGGTACCAAGCCCTACCACCAGTCAAAATCTTCCTTATCACTTAGGGGTATGGAAAATAGTTTACATCCTATTCTCAGACCCACTGAATATACACACAAAATTTTATAAGAATCGGTTAAGCCGTTTCGGAGGAGAATGGCGACAAACACTGTGACACGAGAATTCTATATAAATTAGGTATCTAAATATTCACAGTGACATTTTAAAAACATTATACATACACTTCGTCCGTGTGGTGACGGACTAAGAATACTAGTGTCACCACCCCATTCTTTCCCACGGGTGTCGTATGAGGCGACTAAGGGAAGTAAGCAATTATCATCCATTGCATGACTGGTGGAAGGGCTGGGTACCAAGTGGGAGTACTCACTTGGTATCGAGCCCGAGCGGGTTGGTACCACCATCTCCCGTGTGACCGGCCATGAAGCACAGTGTTGCGTTTTGGCTGTAGCAGGAGATAGCCGTTTAATCTTTGATTTCATAGCGGTGAAATGAAATGGTGAGCAGCGGCTTGACAATACTCTCAGTATAGTTGAGTCCATGGGCGACGGTTACCATTTACCATCAGATGGGTCGTGGCTCGTCTGCCACGACATGCAATAAATAAAAATAAAAAAAACTTTGTTGTTAGTCAGACCAAAGGCTACTATTGTATAACCCAGACTGCCTGTTTGTATACTCGTATTACCTTTTCACATAAACAGCTGACATAAAGTACATAGTAATATACGTAGAGAGTTTGTTCCTCTGTCTACGGTAATATAAGATAAAAGAGGTCTTTTTTTTTCGTCTACTTGTGGCGATCCTGATAATTCCGCCAATGACAATGTTCTCTTGATTATTTTGCTTAAAGTTGTGTGGTGGTCAACTCAGAATTCAGTACTTGGTATTTCCTAATATATCAATTGGAAAGCTTTGTGCAGGGAAGTAAAATAATAAATTTAGAGTAATGTCTGGAATCTTTCGAGATACCCAAGGCAAGAGATTTAAAAAAAGAAAAAAAACATTTCATAAAATACCAGGCCACGCAGAAAGTTATGCGAAAAAAAGTTTTTTAGTATGAGGCACTGGCCCTCTTGAGTAATATTGTTCTGTGCACTGACCACTTGTAATTATTTTGAAAAATTTGGTTATTTAAAAGTTAAAATACCATTGTTCGAATTTCGAAATTCCCTCCACATTTTTTCGAGTGCCAAATTAAATTCGCGTCTCATTTAAAAATGCGATTACATCGAAAACATTTTCGTGCGATGATTTTCTAGAATTTTAAATGTGTGTGTTAAAGTTTTCGCAAGATTCTACACGACTACCTTCGCGTGAGGAGGATACTTTCGCGCTGGGTGCTGCACAACCTCACCGAAGCTCAGAAGCAGGCCCGTATTGAGTGGTGCCGTAATATGATTCAAAAATTTGAAGCAAGCTCGTCTCATCGACATTGTAACAGGTGACGAATCCTGGATTTATCAATACGATTCAGAAACAAAGCGTCAGTCGACAGCTTGGCTGTTTCAAAACGAACCAACTCCTACGAAAATGAACCGATCGAGAAGCGCAGGGAAAATTTTGATCGCTAATTTCTTCACTTTGACGGGGTATCTGGTTTCAATTCCATTACGAGACTAAAGCAGCATCAACGCCGAATGGTATACCACAAAATGCCTGCCAGAAGTTTTGTCTGCAATGAAGTATAAGCGACCGAATATCGGGCTCCGCGGAGTACTGCTTCACCATAACAACGCGCCCGCGCACTCGGTGCTCAAAACGATGGACTTCCTTGGATACCACACCGATCAAAGTCTTGGGGCACCCTCCTTACAGTCCTGATCTGGCACCGTATCACATCTTTTTATTCCCTAAAATAAAAAATCATCTGAAAGGGATACAGTTTTCATCGCCGGAAGCCGTGCTAGCAGCGTTCGAGAAGGCCGTGGAAGAGGTGTTTGCGGCGGACTGGAAAAAATGTTTCCAAAATTGGTTCAGGCGCATGAAACTTTGTATAGAGGCTGAGGAGAGTTCTTTGAAGAGATTTAATAAAAATATTTTTTCCATATAAGTTACTTTTTTAGTTCCTCAAAACTTTCTGAGTGTCCCACGTATATGTTGGTTAGATTTTACAGTTTATTATTGTTATTTTTGATAAAATTACAAAGTAAATAAATAAACGGGAAATATACACAGGAAAGAAGTGATTTTAAGTCTGAAGGGCGGGGAATAGAAGGAGGAAGAAGATCGTATAAGGAGGATGGGGTGTTAGGGCAGCTACTACCGAAGGAATGTGACATAGTTCCAGTGGCCCGCCAATAATGGCGGAGAGACGACACACGGCAGGTTTAGTGGGTGAAGGCCTCACACTACCCTGTTCGTTGCCCCGAACGACGGGGTGTGCGATTGGGAACATTTTTTCCCGCCTTAATAAAAAAAAGGGCAGCTAAAAAAGATATGTTCTGGGCTACCTTCATCCAAGCCACATTCGCACAGCAAAGATTCTCTAATCCTGCTTCCTGAATAGACCTGTAATGTTTGCCTTTTACCATGCTCGACTGTTTCCAAGATCTATCCCAACTAGAGCGTAACATCAAACCAGCCAGAGGTAATAGGTCTTGTGAGCAAACTGGACTAACCAACATACATCCAATGTGGCAAGCCTCTTTGGCAAGATAGCCTGCCATCTCATTACCTTCAATACTTCTGTGTCCGGGTATCCATGCGAGATGAATTAGAATGCTTTTAATGTGACAGCGATACAGAATCTCCTTTATTTTAAGGATTGTAGGAGTTCAGGATTTGGAATGCATTAGCACTAATAGCTGTTAGGCAGCTTAACCCTTAAATTGGCAGAGGAAAAAATTTTGAATATCAATATGATTTTTATAATATGACGTGATACTTATGACCCATAGATGCCTAGAAAAATAAAAATAAAAATTCCATTAGGGTAGTTTTTAAAAAAAACACATGTATCCTGTGGGATACATTGCCAACAATCCGTAACAACACATAATGAATTCAATGTATCTCGAAAGATACGTCGCCAGGTTAGCTATGACTTTACTGTTACATAATTTGGTAGAAAAAAAAACCCTTTTTAATCAATACTCAGTAACTTTTATTAAAATATAAAATGTTTTAACATCAAACATCTTTTTAATATAAAGCCATACAAAAAATAACAAAAAATACCAAAAAATAGAAAAACTTTTCAAAAGAATATGACAAAATGATGCGCGGGTTCGATTCCCACTAGTACAAAAAATCTCTTTTTCCTTATTCACAAATAATTTGTACTTTAAAAAAGTGGCGGGGCATGTCAAATGCTAAAAAAAAATAGATCAAAAATGAGATCAATTTGAAATACATTATTTCTTTCTGACAGTAAGTCTCATACCGCATTTCATACACATGACTGTGGTCTGAACTTTTATGCTAAGTTTGCATATACCTTTGGGCCAAAATGTTGGAAAATGATTACATTAATCAAATCTTACATCTTGCAGTACAAGTTTTTTTGATAATTTTCTTTAGTGCTGGTGCGACAAAAGCAGATTTATTTAATGGTTGCTCTCTCCCAGAATTTAATAGCCCTTGTATTATATGATAACGCAACTTCTTCAGCCTCAGTTGCTTGAAATTATTTCCGGCAATATGTCTGCGCTATAAAATTCAGCTATTATTTACGTACATATCCAGGATATTGAAAATATTTGCAAGTAACACCTATGACTTTTCAGTTGTGGTCTATAGAGGGCAACCAAAATGTCCGCAACCTCCTGTGGTGTGCGTTTTAGTGTTTGAAGGTTTCAGGACAGCGGACAGCCGTTTTAGGTTTTGTTTCCTTATTATAGCGTTGTAATACTCCAACTGACGTCTCAGATACATAGATGCTAGCGACGGTGACAATTTTACTATCGTGCCTTTTATGATGCTGATGGAAATGATGGTAACTTTATTTTTGCCACTCACAACTAGAGAGTCTGAGTCTTGCCCTTTTTTGTTTTTGTGCGATAAAGCTTCTTTTCCACACCTCGCAATCGATTGGATCTAATCCATATACATTCGTTCCCATTTCATTTTGATAGTATAAATTAGCTCCAGGCTTTTCACTATGCGTGATAATGCTGTCCGTAGTTGGTAACTCTTTATTGTGTATTTCAGCCTTGTGTTCAAATTTCATGTAAACCAAATAGAAATTTAATCGCTTCCTTTGTATATGTGCAGGTCGGCTTAGAACGCGTATTCTTTATGCTGGATGGCGACGGTGAGGCTAATACTATTGATGGTGATGGCCCAAGTGTTTTAGGTACTATTCGATTAGTCCTAGGTCTTTTGGTTTGACTAAAATTCAAGTAGGTGGTTGGCGAGGGAGGAATAGACGAGGAGAGACTCTTAAGCTGAACAATTCGCGGAAATGGTTTCAATAGGTGCAGGCCCTAAATGGCAAGAATCTGTTATTGTTTGCATGGCAAGGTTACATTTGGGTGCTCTGTTCCCCAACAGGGCGGAGTATATATCACTGCCCATGACTCTGCCTCCCTTAGCGGTAACTAGCGCGGAAATCACCGACGATGACATTCCTGACGTGACTCGGGTAGATTTAGGGCGGGCGGTGCAGCGTATTAAATCTAAAAGCACCGCCCCGGGACCCGACGGCATCCCTGGCCAAGCATGGGTTCTGGCACCGAAGGCCCTCGGGCCCCGGCTGGAGGGACTCTTGAGTGCATGTTTCGAGCATATGGCCAGTTTCCTACAATCTGGAAGACGGGGAAACTGGTCCTCATCAGAAAGGCGGGGCGCCCGGTGGACTCCCCGTCCTCATCAGAAAGGCGGGGCACCCGGTGGACTCACCGTCCGCATACCGGCCCATAGTACTGTTAGACGAGGTGGCTAAGTTGTTCGAGCGAGTGATCGCTGACCGCCTCGTCGCGCACCTAAGTGGGCCAGGGCCAAACCTGGCCGAAAATCAATATGGCGTCGCGGGCGTTCCATCGTGGATGCGATAATGCGCGTGAGAGCCCTGGCGGAGGAAGCAGTTACCCGGGGCGAAGCCGTTTTGGCGGTGTCCCTAAACATCGCCAACGCCTTCAACACCTTGCCCTGGGCTTGCATTATAGGGAGGCACTCGTTTATCACCGAGTGCCGAACTACTTCCGTCGAATAGTCGGGGTCTATCTTGTCTATCTTTCGGAGAGGGCTGTGGTCTACCTGGGTCGTAGTGGTTAGAGTCGGCGACAAGTTTCGGGCGGTGTTCCACAGGGGTCGGTCCTGGGGCCACTCCTGTGGAATATCGGATACGACTGGGTGTTGCGCGGTGCTCTCCCCTTTTTTTTTTTTGTTTAGGTGGGAATAATGTACCTAACCGCACACCCCGTTGTTCGGGGCAACAAACAGGGTAGTGTGGGGCCCTCACCCACTAAATAAACCCGCCGTGTGCCGACTCTCCGCCTTTATGGGCGGACCACTGGAACTATGTTACAGCGGTGCTCTCCCCTGCCGTGTCTCCGTGACGTGTTACGCCGATGACACTAGTCACGGTGTGAGGGACGACGCACCGGCAAGCGACCGAGCTCGCTACGATTGGGGTCGCACGAGTCGTGGAAAGAATCCGGCTGCTGGGCCTTGAGGTGGCTCTAGACAAAACCGAGGCTCTCTGTTTTCATGGGACACATCAGGACCACCGAATGGATTCGGCATGGTGGTGGGGGGGTGTTTGCATCGGCATCAAGTCAACCATGAAATACCTAGGTCTGATTCTTGATAGCCGGTGGACCTTCGGGCCTCATCTCCGAAGGCTGCTCCCCAAATTAACACGGGTAGCGGCTGCACTTTCGCGGTTGCTGCCCAATCTAGGGGGACCCGACACCTCCTGCAGGAGGCATTACGTGGGAGTCGTGCGGTCCATGGCCCTTTATGGGGCCCCAGTGTGGGCGGATGGCCCGGAAATGGGATGGAAATGCTGCTATATTGCATCAACCACAGAGAGTGATGGCCCTCAGGGTCATCTGAGGATACCGTACCGTCTCGTACGAGGCTGCGAGCCTCCTCGCTGGAACTCCGCCGTGGGATCTAGGGGCGAGGGCCCTCGCGTCACTTTACTGGTGGCGTGGGGAGGCGCAAGAGCGGGGACTACGGCCGGCGCCTCGAAAGCTTGAGATGCGCCTGTTGGACCTTCACCGGATCCTACCGGCGGACTGAAGAGCACGGCTCGTGCGACCAAGCGCAGGGCACGCCACGCTAGCGGCAGTAAGTCCCATCATGGGAGAATGGCTGGAGAGGCGTCACGGCGCCCTTTCGTACCGGCTGACACAGGTGCTAACCGGACATGTTTGTTTCGGAAAGTACCTGTGTTGAATAAGAAGGGAGGAGTCGGCCCGGTGCCATCACTGGGGGATTGCCCGAAAGACACGGCGCTGCATACGTTGGTGGAGTGCCCAGCGTGGTCAACGCAGCGCCGTGATCTGATCGCGTCAACAGGCGTGGATGTGCTCTCGCTACCGACCTTGGTCCTTTTCTAGTAAGAGCTTATATCTATATTAGATAGATAATTAAATGTATAGGTACTTTGTTCTTATTTTTGCTCTTTGCGTCAGGAGTCTCCGAAACCGGCGAGCGTGTATGAAGAGAATTATGAATGTTGAGGATGCGAGCGATGTATGCAAGAATAGAGCCTTTTGGCACTCTGTTCTCTCTGCCTCCCTGCAAGGGAGATGGCGTGATAATAAAGTAAGATCACTGAACTAAACTTTTAAATAGAGATAGTCTATGGCCGTTGCCGCTATCTATGGTAAGAAAGATTTGATATCTATGATAAAATAAATGTCACTGTCAGTCACACACAATTGTCAAAATTATAACCTGTACCTGAGTGTTCTGTGTACCTAAGCTATAATAAAGTTCAGCACAGCACATTTATGGGTAACTTATCTCAGCTAAATAAAATATTAACATAAAAATTCAACTATTCTGAAGAATATAGTAAATATTTTGTAACAATGTCAGAGGAGATTCAAAGAAAAATGCAAAAGGAGCTCGAATTACTAGGAGGTATCCAAAAGGAATACCGTAAGGCGGTCGCTCAGAAACAACAATTAGATAGCCAGTTAAACGAAAATAAAGCGGTTAAAGACGAACTCGCGCTCTTGAAGAAAGATTCGGAGGTATATAAGTTAATTGGACCTGTTTTAGTTAAGCAAGATTTAGAAGAGGCTAGGCAAAATGTTTCAAAACGTATGGACTACATCAGCAAAGAAATCAAAAGAGCAGATGACCACATATCTGCGCTAGAAAACAAACAGGAAGCTCACCAAGAGAACTTGAACAAACTAAAGAATGATCTGAATAAACTAAAGGCTTAAAAAACTAAAAAAAACTGTCCAGTGCAAGAGTGCATCTGCTTTACTTCACAATTTATAACTGTTTGCATATTATAAACTTTATTTAAGTAATTATATTAAAATTGTAATATTAAAGAGCTAATAGAACTAGCAATTTCTTTCAGTATTCCTGTTCATTGTCGATAGTTTTGTGCAGTGGTTCCCTTGTAGCAGTCATATGTAATGCTATACATTATATCTCCCGTTTTGTTTACTATACTACCTATGTCAATACCATCATTTTAGAAGCAAGAGCAATTATAATATTCAGATTTCACCTGTTGTATTTAAATTATCAATCATGATGGCACAGAAAATGATCATATTCTCTTACTAATGTTTCATGAATATGCAAAAAACTATTAAGTTAAAATACAAATTAAACAAAATCCATACAACAATAATTAAGCTGGCAAGTAGTGAGAGCTCCATACTCCCATACTCAGGCCTAGACTGACTAGGCTACTACACTGTAGCCTACATGTATTTATAATACATTGTAATCATAGGTAACTATGCAAAACTCTTGCCTAATCATAATCAATAAAATGAAGTGGAGATGGGGTGAAACTGATAGGTGACTGTAATACCTTACTGGTCCAGAGCACTTTCCCTGATTGGATCGGATGCAGGGTCAAATCCTGCTTGCAGTAACTCTTTCCACTTTCACATAATTTGTTGTTTAAAAGTAGCCGAGCATATCAAATGCAAAAATATAGATCAAAAAATGTTTATCTAGTGTTAAACTGGTTCACAGTTTATAGCTTTTGCAACTAACTTGATTTTGGCAACCAGTGATTTTACTAGTTGAATTTGTTGAAAACATTTACAAATCTCTGTAAAAACATACTGGTTTCTCACAACCCACTTCTACAATGAAGTGTTAAAATGAGTCAGATTGTTTATGGAAATATAAACTCATATCATAATTAAAATGCTTGTACTCGCTAACCTTAGTCAAAGAAGCCATCTAAGCTCCATGGGTTAGTATCATGTCAGACTATTAGGAGTAAGGGAATGCCAATTATTGACCAAAAGGAGGATATACGGTAGTTATATAACTGAAAAAAAAATCATTGTTTATACACCATATTTACTTTATTGTCATAATCATCCAAAAATATCATTTCAATAAATAAAAAAATTACATCATGTTTAGTATAAATCATAAACGTAATTGAGAAATGTAGTGTACTGGTTGAGTCTAAATGACTGGCAAATGATACCCAATGGTTTTTTTGTTAAGGCAGCAATAAATGTACCGAACCGCACACCCCGTGGTTCGGGGCCCTCACCCACTCAAGAAACCCGCCCTGTGCTGCCTCTCCGCCTATACTGGCGGGCCACTAGAACTGGTAGACATTATTTCAGTGGTAGACCTGTAAACCTATCATACAAAGGTTTGAGCGTTTGACTAAAATAAAGGACATATTTTCCAACTCACAATCTCAAGTTTCGAGAAAATTGAGTGTTTCAGGTTCAAATATGCTTTATTTCTCAAAAGAATACAGATTCACTTACATGAGAAACAATGTATTATGGTTTGTTAACAAAAAGCACAGTCACACATACAGAATCTGTAATAGCACTGCAAACACATTTACATTGTATTTTGGTTTTCTCTCAAAGAGAGTATATCTCTCGAGTATAAGATATATACTATATTATGCAAAATGTGAGATAGTAATAAGTACATAATTGAACTAAAAACTCAATTTTCTCGAAACTTGATATTGTGGGATGGAACTTTTTTCAGAAACTGGCCTAATATCAGTGCCAATGTTTACTATTTAGTTTTATATAGGCATATAAATACATATTTATATTAAATAAAAATCCTACATACGCTAAAAATCAGCGAGTAATAATAAATGAACCTATATAGGTTTACAAATGATAAAGTTTCCAGAGACTAAAGTTTTCTTCTACAACTCATTGTTTGTACTGGAATAAAATTGTTGTTGAGTGAACACTCGTAAGTTTGCTCTGTGCATACTGAGCATTGAAACATTCCAATTTATAAATGAAATGGCGGACTTTGTAATAGTCAATATATGGCAATTTATATTGTGCTACACAAGAAAATCTTTAGCACTCTTTAGAATAAGAGTAGGCATATCCATACATTATAAAGCAGTATTTTTCATATCATTTTATCACATTATCAACTTAGAACTAAATGCTTTAATATAAATCGGAATATTTAGTCATTGATAAAGGAATTTCTCTTACAGCTAATATATTGTATATTGAAAATATGGCAAATATATACCAGAATAAATCACATGTTGGTCCCTATAGTTCCATAAGATTTATACTATCTTATATTATCATGTATATAAAGTCACAATGTATACATTGTTTTTTTTTTTATTAATTTAGAGAGACTTACAATGTTAAACTCTCTGTGTAAGTCTTAAAAGGGTAAAAATTTCAAAACACTCTTTTATATTTCAATATATGCACACCCACACATATAATTGCTAAGTATCAAAAATATTGATATATATTTATGGCATTTCGTAATCTAGAATAAAATATAATATGTAAATTCTAACAATATAATAAAGCAGTACCTTTTTTCGTTAATTTAATTACTTAATACGGCTCTGAACACAAGGCACACTGCAAAAAGGCATCTCTTGTTTGACAACAAAGCGACCGCTCAGCAAGCTTTTGCCACACATTCGACCAGAACATATAAAACAATCTGCATGCCAGTGCATATTACTCCATGAAACTCCTTGTTGCTCCGGTCCTATAACACCACCGCAAGCACGACAACGTTCTGCATAAAACTGATCATAGCACTCTAGACATATTGGTAGCCCAGTCTTATCGTCTGGAACATACTTTTTCCCACCGAGAGGCGCGTCGCAATGATAGCAACAGAAATGTTGCACATGGAATGCCCTTCCTTCTGCCGCCGTGTAAGGACGAGTAAAAATCAACTCGTCGCATCCAGCGCAGCGCGGGATCTCTAACACATTGGCCAAGTCTCTGGCACAGTATATTTCACCTTTATAGAAGAAATACACAAGATCAGCTAACAATTCACCACATTTACTGCAAGTAAAGCATTGAGGATGCCAAATCGCTTCCTGCCCAGCCCGTTCCGCCTTAACAGCGACTTCACCCGCAAACATAGATTTCTCACAACGTTGGCAAGGTACACCTTCATTGTAAAGCTTCCTATTAAATTCAACCTCGGCAGGACTCAGCGATAAGTCTGAAAGCTGGTCAATAATCTGTTCTGTATTATCACCAAAGTGTTGTGATGGAGTTAAGAATTCATGGTTTTCAGTAACAGGTATATTGTCAAGTGGTTGGTTGTTCCACTCTGCGTTTGGTGGAGGTGGAAGACCGCCAGGGTACGTGCTGTAATTGGGCAGCGGGGGTGGTGGAAGATCGTCTTCGGAATGTGATCGAAGATACTCTCTCAAAGGCGCAGTCTGTTGTGGTTCAACTTGATTAATAGGTTTCGTAACAGTAGAGTATTGAGGATTGATCTTTGTAGAACATAATGTGCCACTATGTTCTGGAGTAACAGGTTCATGTTTCCAGCTCCATATTTCTCCATTTGGAGCGAATATTGTTCCTTTTTGTATCCTACTGTCCATCAATTTAGCTGTGTTAATGACATTATTATTTGTACTAGACCATATGTCTGGCATAACTTGAGCTCCAAGTGCTTTGCTGGAGAACTCATTAATTTCCTCCTTGAATGAAGGATTGTTATTGTACTCCTCGCGGAAAAGCTTGATAGGTTGAAGATAAACGTCATTTGTAACTGGCATGTTCAAATCATCCAAGTTTTTAAATAGTTTGTCATAAACAGGTCCATGTTCAACAGCACTCTTGATTCTATCCGACTCTATACGCATTATGTGAAGCTTGTCTTTCATAATGCGACTTAATATCGGACTAGACTTATAATCTGGAAGGTTTGCAGCACTGCTCACGATATTACCTTGTGCATCCAAAACCAACTTTTTGTCAGAGGCATTTTTTGGCACAATGTTATATTTTACTCCTCGAGAAACATTAGATATTTTAAGTGGTAGGGCATACGATTTCGGCGCTGAATGAGTTTTGCTGCTTTCAATAGAAATAACATCTCCATTTTGTAGTGGTCCAACTCGGACGACATTACCCATTCCCACCACATGGTCCTTGATACGTGTAATGTATTCCTAAGGAACAAACAAATATGAATTAGTTATTAAAAACAGTTACACAGTTACAGTTATTCAAGTTACGCATGTGAAAACATGCATATTTCAATCAAAATTTGATGTTGACACAAATCGCAATTTTACATAAGTACCTACCTAAAATTATAAAATAAAGTTTTAGAATGATTTCAAAAAATAAAATACCATTCCGTTATAGTTTGAAATTAAACTTAACTTACATTATTGAAAAAAGATCAGTACATTTTTTTTATACTAAGCGGATGGAAAACTAGAAGAATCACTCGCGCGACTCATCAAATAGGTAGAGCCTTGATTGTCTCAGCATGAATGAGTCGGCTTGATTGGACAAGTATCTCTTACCCTCTCACAGAACATCAGTTTAAAACAACGGTGGCTTGCCTTGAAGTTGGCGAAGCGCGAGTGATGCATCTGGCTAGCGTCTATAGAGTACTGTAACCGCTTACAATCAAGTGGGCCGTATGCTTGTTTGCCACCCACATAGTATAAAATAAATTCTCAAGATTTTAATATACAAAAAACATGTGATACAGAGTAACACACAAAAAGAGATCAAACGTTAGAGGTATTTGGTTCATTATTCAGGTCACCTAAAGCTGCGGACACGGCTGCTTGTGCGGTAATGCGACTTTTGTTTATCATTAACTATACCTATTGTAGATCTTATTGACCTAAATGTAAGACAAGTCTGAAATACTGCATCTGATAAATAAAGATTCTTACCGTGTGTTCGGACTTTTCTAAGTCGGAGGCATGTTGCCTCACAGCGGGAGCCACGTCATGAGGGGGAAGCTGTGTACGGAGTTGCGCGCGACGTTTGCGAGCTGCTTCTGATCCTGAAACCGGCGCTTGGGACCCGAGACATGACATGTATTCCGACACCTGAAATAGTATTTAGCAATGTACAAATATGAAGTTAATTTTATTTAAAGACAAAATCTCTTTACGAACACGACATCTTTATGAGACCAGTTTAGAGGTACCTAATTGCCTTGGAATAAATCAGTATCGGAACAAAAGATAAATAAATATTGCGAAAATATGGCGAGTAAATAACGAGTGAAAGGGAAAATAGAGAAATTAGATTTTCTTTTAGGTAACCTGATCGTGAAAATAACAAGTTATGAGTACGTATGGAAGGATATATGAGTGAATATAACGAAAGATAGGGAGGTATTGCACCGATTTCTAATGACGCAAACATAGGGCAAGAAGAAAGAAGATCTTCTTCGTCTCTTACCTATTTAAAAATAACCATTCCAAGAGCAATTTGTTGAATATTTTTATGTAGCATCAAATGCTATGATATAAGCATAATTCTCTATTATGCTTATATCACAAGGGGCTTACCCTTATCATGGAACGACCTCAATCACTAATACGTAAACATAGCATATGGTCCAGGAGCCGCAGCCTAATTTTTTTTTTAGTGATTAATAACAGGCTGAATATTTGTGAGTAGGTTTCGCAATTTTTATCCAGTGAAAAATCTTGTAAGACGTAGCTATTTAGTGTCCGTGAATTCGACAACTTCCAAGCGTGGGACAGAGAAAACGTACTACTAAATTTGTAGGACTATATGGCCATTTCATTATACAAATATTTAAGCTGCATTCAAAAAATCTGATGGTTTAATAATTTGAATGTCCTCTTGATTTATATTTGTCTCTCTATATTTGTAGTGGAGCACGCTCCAGTCAAACCACCCATTTTGTAGGACAATTGTTACTCCGAGTTTATTATCCAATTATTTTAAGATTTAAATTTACTATTAGTCAGACAATTTCGACAACCCACCAAATCGAAATGTTTTATACCTGCGCTCATTATTAGCTACCTCTATCAATATTTTTCACAGAGAAAAACATCTCGTCGAACGGAACCTACTCACAAAAATTGAACCTGTTATTAATCACTTAAAAAAAAATAGGCGGCGGCTCCTGTATGAATATCTATGTGAAAATAACTATCCCACAGGCACCATTAATTTTCCGGGATGAAGAGTAGCCTATGTCCTTTCCTGTGCTCCAGATTAACATAAAAAAATTCATGACGATTGGTTCAGTAGTTATGGCGTGAAAGCGTAACTAACAAACTCACTTTCGTATATTGCACGCCTCATAAGCGAAGCGTTGCGGTGTGTTCTACTCCCGGTTTACACGGCACAACTGATTTTTCAAACTTAAAATGTCTCTATTTATCATATATTGCACTTGTAAAATAATATCTACACACACATATAAAGAAACTAGTGAAAAAACTGTTTGAAAAAAATCTGGCTTGGACGTCCGTGAGTTGTAGGTATTGTATGTTAACACGATAACGACCAAAATACTTTACTAATCGTGTCTTTTTTTTTCGTTTACGAATTATTATGACTAGGAATAGAGCCCTATTACTTTCACGTTCTGATTCGATGTGGTTTAATTGTTATTAAATAAACAAAAAAATACTGAATATTTACGACATTTACGCTCGACGCGACACTAAAACCAGCGCCTTTCATGAGAACCTACCTACCTTTTTACGTACTTATAGCCACCGGTGGTTTTACTATCGTCAACAGAACAGAACGCCGTTCGCCCGGCCGGTGCATTATTTTTTGTTAAAAGAAAGTTCTTACCTTTGCTTGACGAACTGATGATATTTGTCAAGTATAATAACTATTTTATCCATAACAATAATTAAAAACACTAAACACACGTAAATAATAACACACCAACGTTATAAAACACGAAAAAAACATATTTTACATTCCACAATTTTTTTTGCGTGGCCTTGGCGTCACGGTGTTTTCACTTAGAACAAAGTATAAAATTATAAGGCAACCAAGTTAGGAAGATAAATGGTTTAGAGATTTCTTGTTGAACTCATTGATTATTAAATAAGTCGTATAATATTGTCCAAAGTTGCAATTTTCTATTGATAGATGTCGCTGTTTTAAAGTAAAAGAGATATTGACAAATGCAGCCCTAGATATCGCTAGTGGCAATTTTAGATGTCGATTCACTTGCTGTTGTATATATAGAGCCACAATATTGCTTTTTTTGTAAGGAAACTAGCGATGTCTTTTTGTTTTCTTAAATTGTTTTTGTTTACAGTTTAATAAATTATTCAATTTTACATGTTTAAATATATGCACTTATGCAGGTATATAAATTTAAACTCATGGATTGTTGTTCTTACTAATTGCCATTTGGCGCCTTGCAAAATGACAGAGGTAGACCAATATAGAAGTACTTCTTAAAATTAGCGCTAGATGGCGTATAAGACATGAAACCCACATTAGTACTTTATGAAATTAGCGCTATCTATGTGATTTATTGAATACTACTTAGTAAGACCAATACATTATTAGTAAAAATTATGAGGCGTGTAGTTTTGGATTTTCCAAAGTATTTAATATTAGTAAGGACTATTATAGATTCGGCCTGCAACATCAACTTCACTATACATCACATTAATTATCTCTATGCACAAATAACTATCCCACCTCCCATATATATACATATCCCAGAAGAATCATATATTTTTCCGGGATAAAACGCTTATGTTCCTTTTTGGGCTCCAGAATAGATGTACCTATACAAAATTTTATGACGATTAGTTCATTAGTTAGACAAACAAACTCACTTCTGCATTTATAATATTATTAGTAAGGGTCACGTAGGCGCTATTACTGGATAAAAATATCTATGGATTAATACAGATTGGAAAAAAATACATTTGTTGATTAAATAAACAACACGTTATCATTCATATTCCCTATCTTACCGCATCACTAGCCCGCGTTGAGTCACGACTTCAAGAGTACAAGTGATTTATATATAAGTTTGTGTGTTTGGATGTTTGTTATTCAAATGACTGAACAGATTTTAATTAATTTGGCACATAGATAGTTTCATTACCTAGATTATCATATAGGATACTTTTTATCGCGATAAAACGTTAGATATCTACATAGAAATCACATGATTAACAACTGTAGTAGGTTGTTAAATACTAGATATAATAGATACATATCACTATCTACTAATTATTGGATTGGAATGAATTATTCAAAAATATATAACACGTAGGTAGGTAGGTATTATGTCGGTGCCTCTTTACAATGAATTTCTATGTACTCACCAATTCAGTGGAAGCATTAGGAGGCACCCAATCGAGTTTGACAGGTTTATCTGTTACACCTCGTATCTTAATCAAGGGCACTGAAAGAAACAAAAATATTAGAAAATCGGAAAATTTTACATTATCAAACTAACTTAATCGCAAAAACCATTTCGTGAAACGCATTTTGCCTTAGAACAAATTTTGTTAAAATGAAAATTAAAGATGCTTTTTTATATTATTTTGCACAAAATTAATGGACATGGATACATTTGGTTTTTTATTGCGCGTGGTAGCAGACTAGCCACAACCCACCTGATCAATTTTTATATATTAAAATACATATTATGTTACCGTTAATATATTAATAAAAAAAAATCAAACATGTTTTTTAAGATTGGATAAGCAGTTTCAGAGTTCAAACTCAATTTGTCTGAATTGAGTGTGACAGCGAATTTTTATATATATAAGAGAGATACTCTCTCTTATTTCTGGGCAAATAAATTAATTCCAATCTAAAATAAATTCCAATCTAAAACAGTCGTAAACTGATATACCTACCTACTTAAATTGACCATTCAATTTCCTTAATGAAGGAGGAACTCAACTGTTGAGGGGAAAAGATATTAAATATTATAGGATACTTACATGACGCTTTTTTAGGTTTTGTAGTTCCAAGCAACTCAAACTGTGCCCATCCAGATAGATCATCATCCTGGACATCGTGAACATCTTTACTGCAGTGGCACGATCGGCACACCTTTCTCCAAAAGTGTAAGTCTAGTCCTGGACATGATGGCCCTGCAAAAAGTAGACATTATTTATTAGTTTCACTACAATAATATGTTTATACCAAATAATACCAATCGCCATTTGACTGTTATAATCAAATTCTATTGTGATGGTTGCTCTAAGTCTAAACTAAAGCATTGATTCTCAAAAAGACTATATCAAGCCCAATGGGTTGACAACTACCTACATGAGCACAAACATTTTTGGGGGTCTATAAGATTTAAACAGTGTAATCAGTATCTACGCAATTTTCTTGTCCGGCAGTTCACATAACATATTGCCATATTTAGATCCATTAATCCATACTACTATAAAGCTGTAACAGAGCTGTCTGTACTATATTAGATATTCGAAAAAAATTGCTGTATATATTATTGGGCTATTTAGAGGTTTCTGAACACTAAATTATAATTTTTTCAATATTTGTCAGTTTATTTCTTTGCACATTATGCAAAAATTACTAAACAGATATTGATGAAGTTTTTGTTGTCTGATAGCCTTAGATTAGGCTTAAAAACTGGTCTATGTTTAACCCCCTATTATATCATGAATCTCAGACATAGCCGAAAAATTTGCTAGCAGAGGGCAAAGTACAGTTAGCAGTTTTTTTTTTTTCATGATTTCTATCAGCTCCCCTTATTAGCCTCTTACATATTTATGTGGCAGTTCATTTCAAAAATGCAAACTTGGAATATATAATAATGTATTGTGATAAATTATTATATGTCTTCTTATATGTCATTGTCCAATATGTTGTCCACTCGAGAACCTTTCTTCCCCAACAATTGTTATCGGTTTGTATCTCTTTTCGTTCTAACCATATGGCTCGCTATTGCCACTTTAGCATGCTGTGTAGCTCACTTTTGTCCTGCTACAGATTTCCATCACGGATTTGGTTACAGACACGTCTCCAACACAGCCTGCTTCATGGCACTGAGCTTTGTTATGAGGCTAGTTTTATGGGACTATGTCTCTGTATGTTCCATATGTCATGTTCCGTAATCATCACTATTATCCTACTACTAGGAACATATATAGTTTATTACTAAGTATTATCTATTATTTACTTTGGAAAAACAAATTATTACTTTCGAGATATTTTTGCAAGGAAATAATATACGTGGCATAATGAAGTATGTAATATGGACAAACACACACAAACAAAGTCGCAGGCAGAAACTAGTTTCATTACATACCTATCTTTTGTAGAAATTGTACAAATGTAGCATACCTAGTTTTTTGATAATTATTGATTTTATTATGTATTTCCTAACATTTTGAGTACATTTTGGTGTTATTTCATTGTTGTACATTTGAGGCATTTTTTGTATGGGTGATGGGCATTGCCCTTTGAAAACAGCACATACCTACCTAATGAACTTTGAATTTCAATGTTAGGCGCGTTTTACGTCACATAGATAACAAAACTTATGCAAAAGATAATACTGTTACCACAAAAAATTGATTTTAGGAATACGACGTAAGTATTTATAATAAAGGAAAACTAGAAATCGGCTTATCTAAACTTACCACATGAATTACAAGGAGCACCGGCACCGCTATCGTGACCAAGTCGGGCTTTACTTAATTTCTCTCTTTGGCTTTCGAGCTTAGATAGCCATGCTGGAGCCTCCGGGGTCTCCACACAAGAGCCACTCATTTTCTAAAAAATGCAATAAAATTCAGAACATTTTGGTCAATTTATCAATAAGCCTGGAGATCGTTCATCGTTACCTTTTTATCTTGCAAGGAGGACATGAGTCTTATTTTTATTCTGTTTTCGTCACATTAATAAAGACATGCTGCGACAATATTATGAACAACAGACAGCAGAAAGATTATATTTAAATACTATTTTTTAGAAACAAGACTCACAAACAAGTTCTAAACAAAAGGCCTTGCACAGAATACTTTTATATATCGTCAGTGAAGTTCTAACCAAAGATTACAATACCCAAAGTTCTAACCACAGAACAATATTACTCAAGAGGTTCTAACAGTGCGAAAGTAATTTTTTTACCATTTGGAGATTTAAATGTCATTGGATGCAGAAAAAGGCGCGCTTCGCATCGTAGAATAAAAATAAAGTTAATTGACCAATAACAACACCTTATTTAAAAAAAGGTGACAGTGCGTAACTTAGATGATGTCGCTAAAGCTGGAATCACACTGTCAGATGCGTCTGTAAGCCGCGGCTGACAGCTGCGACTGATAAGTGTGCACATGACAAAAACATCCCGTGGGCCAGATTCCTATCGGACGTCCGAACGCTCAAGGACGGTGTAAGGTTAAGTCCGCGACTTACATCTAATAGTTTGCACAGTTCAGTGTTGTCCAGTTGTCCAGATACGTACAAGTCGCGGCTTACGGACGCGTCCGACAGTTTGTTTCCACCTTAACACTGCGTATCTCATTCGTTCGCTACAAATTATGTGCCATGCGTCAATTGTTTCGTTTTGATTATGGATACAGGTAAATATTTACAATAATAATGTTGTTTATCCCTTATAAATATATACTCTTAAATGATTAATAGTGTTATGTGATTGTAAAAAATGTCTTTCTAAACTGTGTTATAGTAGAAAATACGTCTAAAACACCTAGTCATAAGTAGTGTCTGACTTACGTGGTGTTTATGGTTTGTTTATTGTGAGTTACGTAGTGTTTCTTACATTTTTATGTTTTTAGGGTAGTTACAAGAAGATTACAAGATGGATTCTGACGGAAGTGAGAACGATAATGTAATTGATGACGACATCATTGCTCTATGCAGCGAACTGAAAATTAAATTACCAGCAAAAAACAAACTACAAAACAAGTGTCATTATTAGAATTAGAAAACATTGACATTAATAACTTACCTATACAAATCCTTTCCGAGCCTTTATCTCCACCTGTACTTGATAATATAAAAGATCTTGAAGATGTTCCAAACGTTACACCTCTTTCTTAATCCGAGCCTACATGCATCAAAGAAAACCCACCGAGAATTGAAGAATGCCTGCCTTCACATATTGTGGTATTGCCAAGTCAATCATCTGAAAAAGAGGCCGATGTATACCATTTTTTTTCAGTTTCTTCGGTTCCTTTGCATGATGAATTTCAATGTCCTTCCACTTCTGCTGGAAATGAACCAACGCCATTGGTTCAACAACAATCTGATAATGAGTATGGAGACATTAATTCTAACAGAAAACGAAAATCGAAGGGTTTCGCCCTACCTAAGGAATGGGATAAAAATCTAACAAAAATGAAGCGAATGCAAGGCGAAGAATATGTGGGCTACCGTAGAGACAGAAAGGTTTCTACTGGTGAAAAATTTAAGATACTCCATGATGTGACACGTCCTGCTCGTTCCATTGGTCCAAGATGCACCTCTAATTTTTGTGTGAAGTCCAAGCTACGTGGCTGTGATAGACTGACTGAAAATGATAGAGATATTATATTTAAAAAATTCTGGAAAAATATGACTTGGGAGCAACGAAAACAATACGTCGTGTCTCACGTCATAATTTGTCAAAAAAAACAGGTTAAGAATGCAACAGAAAATTCTCGCAGAAATGAAAGCAAGCAATACTTTCTAAGCTACTCAGAGGGACGGATTCAAGTGTGTTTGAAAACATATTTAAACACATTAGGGCTAAAAGAGTCTACAGTTAGATGCTGGGATAGTACATCAGATCATGGGATAGCTCAAACCGCAATAAACAGTGATAACAAAAAAAGAATTTATAAAAAAGAATTTTAACAAGAAGTTATTAAAAAAGATGGTATGTCATTTCTGAAACAATTCTTTAGTTCTTTGCCGAAAATGCCTTCGCACTACTGCAGAGCATCTTCTTCAAAACAATATTTAGAACCAATAGTTGAAGACAAGAGTTGCCTTTATAAATTGTATACACAAGAGTGTGAAAAAAACTCTAAAACCCCACTAAGTCGCTGGACCATGTGTAGAGTATTTGGTCAAATTAATCTAAGCCTGTTCTCGCCAAAGAAAGATCAGTGTGATACCCGCTGTTCTTATAAAGTAGGTAACCTATCAGAGGAAGAATACTGGGCACATATAAAGAGAAAAGACATGGCAAGAAGTGAGAAAATGAGAGATAAAGAAAGAGCTCGTCAGTTTGACGATGTGCATGTGTTCACACAAGACCTGCAGTCCGTTAAATTGTGTCTACAGCTTCAAGCCAGCGCACTTTATTTTAAAACCAAGATTTGTGTGCATAATTTTACTATGTACAATTTAGGCAACAGTGAATGTTTGTGCTACTGGTTTGATGAAAGTAATGCTGGTCTGCATGCTTCAGTATTTATATCATGCATCATAGACTGTCTTAGGAAAGCACTAGAAAGGAAATACATGCCTATAATTTTGTACTCTGATGGCTGTACAGCCCAAAATAGAAACGTATTTCTTTCTAATGCTCTGCTACAACTAGCAATGGAAAAAAACGTTGTTATTGATCAAAAATTCTTAGAGAAAGGGCATACGCAGATGGAGTGTGATGCAGCACACAGTTCGATTGAACAAAATGTTAAAAACCAGGAGATCTTTTTACCAAGTCAATACGCGACACTGTCGAAACAAGCTCGGCCAAAACAACCCTATGTTATCCAATATTTGGATTATGGATATTTTGATGATTACTCAGACAAGAGAAGTTTCATGTATGATTCCATACGCCCGGGTCGCTCTGTCAACGACCCTACTGTCACAGACCTGCGTGTGCTGCATTACAATCCAACTGGCGTGATCAAATACAAAGTAAAGTTTGATGATGAATATAAAGACCTGCCTCGAAGGATTCGCCGCAGAGTCGTAATGCCTGAAGCCTTACCACCTAGGCCAAAACTTTACCAAAGTCGTATCAAGATTTCAGAAACCAAGTGGAAATACTTGCAAGAGTTGGAGTCGGTTATTCCTTCAGACTGTCATAGCTATTATGACTGCTTACCTCATTGATCTCTTTACGTATCTACCTATTTATCTGATATGGATAAGAATAATTAAAATAAATGTAAGTGAAATATTTATTTTTAGATGATTAAAGTTTTTTGTTTTGTCTTATGGAAACTAATTATTCGTTTCTATAGACTCCAAAAAATATAGTTTTTATTAGAAATAGTTTTTCTTAGTGTTTTATTTTGTATGCAGATTTTTCCTATGTTTTTTGTTCTGATTTTACATTCTAATTATATATAATAATAAAGAATAACGGTATAACAATAATCGTTTGTTTAAATTTCATTTTGCTACCCATCCCCAATGATTATTCGACTTTTCATGTAGGTACATAATCATCATGTAGGTAGATAACATCACTTAAGTCAGGGTCGAAAATCGGATACACTACGTAAGTCACGAAATTTTTAAAATAATTATTTTACCCCTATTTTGGCTAGTTTAATGTATTCATAAGTAAAATTAAATATAATGTGCATAAATATATTATCTTCAGTGTTGGCAGCACCGATTTCATTAGGTTTTTTGTCTCTCCTCTAAAGTAGCTAATTTAGACTTTCGCACTGTTAGAACTACAACGACGATATCTGAAAAGGCCTTGCTACTTGATGTGTAGGTGTAAATAAAAATCGATTATGAAAAAATTAAATAAAAGATCGATTTTTTTCTACAGCAAAATTCGGTTTTAGGAAGCAAGTTTATAACGATTTTAACATTATTTTACAAAAAATTGATTAATTGACATTTATTTTTCTGCACTCGATTTTTTCATCCACAACCACCCCAACGTTAGTCCGGAGACCGCAGCGTGAATCACTATTAGGTCCATCAATATAACATTATAACGCCATCTGTGCGTCTAAGATAGCAACTGTTCTGTGCTTCGTACAGTAAGTAAATAATTTAGTTGAGGAACAGAATACTTGTCTTGTCTCTATAGCTATACTCTGATTTAAAATATTGTAGATTCTAGTAAAGCGCCTTATTAACTATCCATCTTGCTGTACGTCCCGCCAAGGTCATGAACGAAGCACGACGATTAACGACAGTGAATAGTCTCGACATACCTCAATAATTAATATTAATTGCTTGCTGAACTTGCAAGACACATTTTGCATCCATGTTTGTTGTTGTTGCTGACGACATAAACAATATGTGGCATTTTAAATATATAACAAGTAAATATTGTACCTCTCAGTTTATTAATTCGATTACATCTAGCATGCTGGATGCGCGCTCGATGTATGCTACGTCCAGCACCACGGCCTTGAGCATACGTACAGCGGGGATGGTTGGTGAATATTTTGTAAGTGTAGAACATAGTGTTGTAGTGTGGCTCATTCATAAGTATTTTATCCAGACAATGGGGAATGACTCCTTGCTATAATTCTAATAACTTGCGCAGCTTACCATGCGGTGGGCTATGCTTGGAATCTGTTTACTTAAGCGACTACAATATGGATCGGTTGACTGATGCGACGACCTAGTGTTACTCAATTTAACATTTTCTTTGGGTTGGAGTGGACGATGAAAGGCTTTTATTCTTCAACTCATTGCTATGAATTGCTATTTATATTGAACGATTCATTTAAAAATGTTATTGGTTGATATTTTCAAAACTTTATTTGTGTTGATTATTTTAAAACTTGGATAGTTTTTAAATTAATAAAGTTGTGATTTATGATGTTTTAGGTGTTATTATCAATTTAATTTGACAAATTAGGGAAAAATGTACCAATCATACAAAAACAATTATTTTTCTATGAAAAAAGCAATTATATTTAAATTGATTTTTCCAGTTAAGAAAAATAATCGATGAAATAATAATCATTTTTTTATGAAGGATGACAATCCCTACTTGCTACCAATAACATTTATTATTTTTATATCTGTTTTAAAGCATTGGCAGAACCATCAGCCTAACAGTAACTTTTAAACATCATTATCCTCTAAACACTGGTAAGATTAATTCATCAAACAAATCATAGTTGAAGTCAGTCATATAAAGTCACTCAAGTCAAAGTCACGCTATAGTAAAACGATGGCGACCTTACTGAAGCTTCCACGGAGTTTTGGAAACAACAGGAAAAAACACGTTAAATCGCATTACATCACTTGCCAGCACTTATGCACATACACAAATAGTTAATAAGCAAAAGGCTACCACTTTTACACATTAATACTTGATATAACACAAGTTTAGGATAATAATGCAAAGCGACGACATGATCTTCTTCGTGTTCCCGCATAAATTCTACCCACAGACTAGTAGTGTACTAAAGTACAGACGGGAACCTCACAGGGCGAGGGGAATAACCTCAGACTAAATACGTCCTAGACAGAGCGAAGAAAATTCTTTGACATGTATGAGCGAGAACGTAAGATACAATTACTGATGCAAAAAACAGACAAAGTCATAGATTTTTGTCTTTGTCGCCGTGGCCAGTTTTTGGTATTGTCACGTTGTCAAAATGCTTTGTCTGTCACGATTCAACTGACTTATTCGAACATTTTAAAAAAAAATCGAGTTTTAATTAAAATTTAATGTTAATTTGTGTTAATGAGTACTTTTTGAAAAAGACTACGTGATAATAGAGCTTGTAAAATTGTGTACTATGCTACAAAAGCTACAGCGAGCGAAAAAATACAGGTATAACATTTCATTCATATGTAGTCGAAAATGAAAAAAAATAATGATTGAATGCTATAAAGTGATATAAAATGGGCTTTTTTACTTAAAATTAATAATTGCTACTAAGATACACAAAACACGTCTTCTAGCTAACTTTCTTTTACTGAGAATTCTTTCGGTGTTGCCTTATTTTGAATTTAATTTGCCCAGTTTTCACTTTACTAAAAATTCTTTCTGATATTTACGCGAATGTTACACATTTTGAAATAAAACTACGTTTACGGAATCTATCACGTTTACTTGATTTTACTACTATCCCGACGTTTCGAATACTTTACAGCATTTATGATCACGGGTGGACTTAGATGATAGACGTCCAAGGCTGATATTTTCATCTACCCACAGTATATGATTTTACAAATTTGTATGTAATTTATGAGATGATGATAAATATTTACTATTTTAGGTTTCCCTCTAATCCAGATGCGAGATCGAAATGGGTGTATGCTGCGGGAAAACGAGGCAACCCACGAAATACCCAAAATATGTTCCACGACATTTTTTTGATGTTTCATTATACATAATAAGAAAATAGTAACGTTGGGAGCAAAATCATTGCCAGTGAATATGTTCATGTAAGTATAGCTTTTAAAGTCTTTGTAACTTCAAAAAACAGCATCACGCCTGTATTCCCCGAAGGGGTAGGCAGAGGTGTATTACACACCCACGACTCGCCAGCTATGTATGCCGGGCACATTTAAACTCCGGGCTGCCACAGATAATTTTTTTTTATTTTGAAAAATCTCAATAACACTTCCCGACCCGGGGATCGAACCCGAGACCTCATAATCAGCAGTCGCTTCCACTACCACTGCACCACAGAGGCAGTTGTAACTTCATCTTTGTAAGTAAATCTCAATTCTAGATTATGACTACCGCTGTAGTCATAATCTAGAATTCAGAGAAACTGATTTGCTCTAAGTTCTTATTCAACTAGTTAAATCAGCGCTGTAAGGAAGATAATTCTTTTCTTATTTGACCCAGAAAAGAAAGAAAAGATAATTTAATTATATTCTTGTGTACTATTATTTTATTAAATATAACTTATTATTATTTACCAGATGAGATATCGAACAGAACGGCAATTTAAGGAGCAGCAATACTTACCTTGCATCAAGGCTCAAAGTCTTGGTATGTCCCTACGTGATCGAATTCTTATAACGGAGATCCGTAGAACGTGAATATCCGACATAGCCTACCAGGTTTGCATGCTGAAGTGGCAATGGGCAGGCCATATCGCTCGACGAGCTGACAACTGTTGGGGAAAAAGGTTTTCGAGTTGCGACCACGTATCGGACAGCACAGCGTAATATGGCCTCCCACCAGATGGACCAAATATATGGTCGAAGCTGTAGGGAGCCGTTGGATGTAGTCAGCACAAACCCGCTAGTTCTGGTGTTCTCTTGGGGAGACCAATGTCCAGCAGTGGAGGTTTAAAGACTGATGGTTGGATGAATAGAAGGGGTGGTAGATTTACTTCCATAACGCTACCAATTTGACAGTTTGATACACTAGACGCGCTCAGCGAAAGAGAGCGAACGTTTCCGAAGATTTCCGATTAATTACGATCACTCCACCACAGACCAGACAGAGTAACAATCATCACTAAAGATGGGTTAATACCAATATTTGTCAATATCGCTGATATGAATATATTCTTCAAGCAATATCATAATATGTAAACTAATATATGAATATCACTAATATGTAATACGGAGGATATAGAGATATGCCGCATATCATAATATCATGTATGCATATCAGTTAGTTTGTGCTATTCGTTTCAGAATAATGTCTAACTATCAATATCGCTTATTCACATTATATTCACATTAATATCTGTTTAATATTGTTACTTGTTTTAATAATGGTATTCTATAGCATTATTAAAACAAGTAACAACTTTAAAAAATCCATTATTATAACAAATAACAATATTAATAACTTGCTGTTTATAGGTGGACACTTTTTTTCAACTTATACCATATACAAAACGGTCCTCCTTACTTCTACACTCCATAATAGATACCACAATTTTTATTAAACGCTGTGTTTATCAAAATAATTATTTTAAAGTAAATCTACCAACCCTTCTATTCATCCAACCATCAGTCTTTAAACGTCCACTGCTGGACATTGGCCTCCCCAAGAGAGCACCAGAACTAGCGGGCTTGTGCAGTATCCAACGGCTCCCTGCAGCTTCGACCATATATTTGGTCCATCTGGTGGGAGGCCATATTACGCTGCGCTGTCCAATACGTGGTCACAACTCGAAAACCTTTTTCCCCGACAGTTGTCAGCTCGTCGAGCGATATGGCCTACCCATTGCCACTTCAGCATGCAAACCTGGCAGGCTATGTCGTATTCACGTTCTACGGATCTCCGTAATAAGAATTCGATCACGTAGGGAAATACTAAGACTTTGAGCCTTGATGCAAGGTAAGCATTGCTGCTCCATAAATTGCCGTTCTGTTCGATATCTCATCTGGTAAATAATAATAAGTTATATTTAATAAAATAATAGTACACAAGAATATAATTAAATTATCTTTTCTTTCTTTTCTGGGTCAAATAAGAAAAGAATTATCTTCCTTCCAGCGCTGATTTAACTAATTGAATAAGAACTTAGAGCAAATCAGTTTCTCTGAATTCTAGAATAATCTAGTATAAGACTACAGCGGTAGTCATAATCTTGAATTGAGATTTACTTACAAATATGAAATTACAACTGCCTCTGTGGTGCAGTGGTAGTGTAAGCGACTGCTGATCATGAGATCTCGGGTTCGATCCCCGGGTCGGGCAGTATTATTGAGATTTTTCAAAATAAAAAAAAAATCTCTTTAGCAGCCCGGAGTTTGTAAATGTGCCCGGCATACATAGCTGGCGAGTCGTGGGTGTGTAATACACCTCTGCCCGCCCCTTCGGGGAATACGGGCGTGATGCTATGTTTTTTGAAGTTACAAGGACTTTAAAAGCTATACTTACATGAACATATGTGAATGGCAATGATTTTGCTCCCAACGTTACTATTTTCTTATTATGTATAATGGAACATATTTTGGGTATTTCGTGGGTTGTCTCGTTTTCCCGTAGCATCCACTCATTTCGATCTCGCATCTGGATTAGAGGAAAACCTAAAATGGTAATGTTTTATCGTCATCTCGTAAATTACATATAAATTTATTAGTAAAGTGAAAACTGGGCAAATTAAATTCGCAATAAGGCAACACCGAAACAATTCTCAGTAATAGAAATTTAGCTAGAAAACGTGTTTTGCGAGTGTATCTTAGTACCAATTATTAATTACGAGTAAAAAATTCCATTTTATATCACTTTATAGCATTCAATCATTAAGTTATTTCATTTTCGACTACATGAGAATGAAATGTTATACCTGTATTTTTTCGCTCGCTGTAGCTTTTGTAGCATACTAAACTATTTTACAAGCACTATTATCACGTAGTCTTTTTCTCAAAACACTGATTTAATACGTAAATGTAATGTTATGTCAGTTGAATCGTGACAGACAAAGCATTTTGACATCGTGACAATACCAAAAACTGGCCACGGCGACAAAGACAAAAATCTATGACTTTGTCTGTTTTTTGCACCAGTAAATTTTATCTTTTGTTCTCGCTCATACATGTCAAATAAAGATGGAACCGATATATTCATATCCATTGAGATATCAGTGATATTAGATGTATTCATGTATTAGTAATCCGACTCAATTTGATATGCTAATACGGGCGTATTGCTAATATGCCATATCTATCGTGAATATGAAGTGACCACTGAACATGGGTGTGTTGCTATCACAGAACAATACTATCCATAAACTATTACTAGATGGAATCGCATATCGGTGAGAACATCGTACGTATCATATCGGTCAGAACATCGTACGTATCATTGAGTTAAAAATAGTGGTGGGAATTGATATGCAGCATATCTCTATATCCTCCGTATTAAATATTAGTGATATTCATATATCAGTATACATATTATGATATTACTTGAAGAATATATTCATATCAGCTGATATTGGCAAATATCGGTAGTAACCCATCTTTAATTTCAAAGAATTTTCTTCGCTCTGTCTAGTTCTTAGTCTGAGGGCATAGATAAATTATGAAGTTTTATAAAGATGGAACCGATATATTCATATCCATTAAGATATCAGTGATATTGGACGTATTCATGTATCAATAATCCGACTCAATCTGATATGCTAATAGTATAGTAGCTAGTATTGCTAATATGCCATAATATTGGGGTATATGGGGACACCAGAGAAGGAAAAGTGTTTATATGGAGAAATCTTTTATTATAGGAATGCTACATGCTCTCAATACTACAAGCTTATTTCGCCATCTTAGTAAAGTTAACTCAGTACAGTAGAAAATGTCACGACGAGTATAGACTACAGACAGCCATAGACAAACTAGGCATTTTTAAGCGATGTGCACATTGCACTCTTACACATAATCACTACATCGTAAACAAGAACAGTGACCAGTGGTCACTGACCACTGAACAACATGGGTGTGTTGCTGTATCCATAGACTAGATAGAATCGCATATCGGCCAGAACATCGTATTTGTCATTGAGTTAAAAATGGTGGTGAATTGATATCTCTTGAATAATATTGTTCTGTGATTGATATGCAGCATATCTCTATCCATCTATCGGAATTGCATGTAAATGCGTTTCCGATAGATGGCGTTGGTCGTTAAGACAAATGTGATAAGGAGATTCGGATGATCGAAAGATCTGTGCTATAGCTCAGTGGTTTAGAGTACTTCCCCGGATTGGAAAAGGCGCGGGTTCGATTCCCGCTAGCACAAAAAATCTCTTTTTCCTTATTCACAAAAAAATTGTACTTTAAAAAGTGGTAGAGCATGTCAAATGCTAAGAAATATAGATCAAAAACAAGCCCACTAGTTCTTGTGCTCTTTTGGGGAGGCCAATGTCCAGCAGTGGACGTTTAAAGACTGATGGTTGGATGAATAGAAGGGGTGGTAGATTTACTTTTAAATAATTATTTTAATAAACGCTGTGATTTTCAATTATATATTTGTTACGGAGAGTTTCTTATTTACGATCAAGTTACAGACTTCATACGACTACGATACTCAAACGATAGTTACGTTTATTTTGCCCAAATATGGTTAAATATTTGTTAACCTAGCAACATTTAAAAAAAATATTGCTGTTTCAAGTGCGGCCACGCTGTGTCTCCATCTAGTTCTAGAGTCTATGCCTGTATGTAACATAGATAATACATTGTTATTCTTATAATAGGCATGGGTCGTTGACGGTTTTTTCGTTAATGTAATTTAACTGTTAATCATCAATGGTCAACAGGTTAAAAAAACTGTTTAATAAATAACAGGTTTTGAATGTTCAATGTCAATTTTATGTCAACTTTTTCAATTTTAATCATAGACAAATGGTCAACAGGTTAAAAAAGCTGTTAAATTAATAACAGGTTTTGAATTTTCAACGTTAATAATATATATTCTGTTGAGCCGTTGACGTAAATTAACAGTTTATATTTTTAACTCTTTTTTTTTAACTGATAAAATAATGATAATCTTGGGCGTTGACGTAAATTAACAGCTTATATTTTCAACCTGTTTTTTTATTGATGATTAAGTTAACTCGTTGACGCATGAAAAGCCGTTAAAAAAACAGTTTATTGATTCAACGACCTCATAGCTCATACCTCATACCGTAGGTACCTATTACATACTCTTTGTATAGTAGTCTGTGCTCTTTGTACACTCAATCAATCACTCACCCATCTTTCAATTTCATAGCTTTTCGTTTCGTATTCATTATTCCTTTCCTTCCCGTTTGATGTTATTTATTGAAAAAAATATAGTTTTCTATAAATAGTGTGTGGTATTTGATCTCTTTGATACTTTACTAAGTGTTATTCATTTATAAAACGTGATAGAAACGGTAATACCTGCTGACTGTTTTTATGGTTTTACTATGAGTCATAGATTTGCCTCTATTTATCATCAATATTATTCTTTTTCGCAGATGTCATCAGGAAGGCCGATTAAGTGTGTGGTTGTCGGTGACGGTACTGTTGGAAAAACATGCATGTTAATATCATACACGACCGATAGTTTTCCGGGTGAATATGTTCCCACGGTGTAAGTTATTTTCTTGTACATGTCTTTATTTGTTTAAGATCCTTTATTTAGCTTATAGTATTTTATTATATATTGGTTTCAGATTTGATAATTATTCAGCGCCAATGGTTGTAGATGGAGTAGCAGTGTCTTTAGGACTATGGGATACAGCTGGTCAAGAAGACTATGATAGACTTAGACCATTAAGTTATCCACAAACAGATGTCTTCCTTATATGCTTTAGCGTTACTAGGTAGGTACAATCTTATTATAACAGATTTATACAGATTTTTTAAAACATCTTTACTAAATAGTAGTTTTTGATAAAATTTGGTTCTAATAAGACAATACACATGGCATGAATAAATTATCCCTGCAACTTCATCTGCATGTAATATAAATACATCATTCTACAGCATAGCACAGTAGAAATATTGATATCCTTTAGCCATAATTTTTTTGAAGGGTAAAGCCTATGTTCTTCTCTGTTATTCTGGGCTATCTACTGAATTAACCTGCCTCTATATATATATATATATATATGAACTTTATCATAAAAAGAAAAATTCTCAGTAGCATCTTGGAGTTTGGAAATGTGACTGGTAGACGGCAATAGGCTCGCCCTTCATTACGTGGAACCTAAACATAGCTGGCGAAAAATGGGTGTGTAAATACACCTCTGCCTACCTCTTCCGGGAAAACAGGCGTGATGCTATTATACTGAATTTCATTACGATTGGTCTAGTAGTTACTGTGAAAGGATAACTAACTAACAAATACATTTAACATTTACAGTAAGAGTAAGGGTGAATATAATTTTAAGATTATTATAGTGCACTGGCTAACTGTTACAATCTTATGGATTTAATTTATAAAGTAGCTTCATAGTTGTTATTATTATGGCATATAATATATTTTAATGACTCTTTGGAAGACATGTTAACAGGTCCTCTATCCTATGAATCATATTTATGTTGTTATAGATAGATATAATACATCAGGAATTCAAAACAATGAATTTCTATTATATCTATAAACAATTAGTGAATCACTTAAAATTGTTCATAATTGTTATTGAAAAGCTAGTTTAAAGCTTTTGGGCTAATTAACCTCTAAGGCACACTGTTAAGTACCAGTAATTCGTAATCATACAAAACTGGTTAGAATGGCGTGTAATGAATTAAACGTCAAACAAAACAGTACCTACATATTTAAACCATAAATAAGACTGACATGATCACTAAAAATGCATCCAGGCCTCTTTAAACAATAGTTAAAAAAATAATTAAAAAAACCTGACATTGGCAACATCATTGGAACCGCCAGAATGAATAATTTAATTAATTAATAATTTTTTTTTCAGTCCTTCATCTTATGAAAATGTTACTTCAAAGTGGTATCCAGAAATAAAGCATCATTGTCCTGATGCTCCTATTATATTGGTTGGTAAGTAATTTTGTGGTATTTGTAAAATAAGATATTTATTACTAGATGACCTGGTGAACTTTGTATCACCTACAATTTATTTTATCAGCGATTATCAATCCTAATCAACCAGCATCGTCTAAGATTTGAATTTGAATAATTTACTGAATGAAAATGCTTGTAGTGATGTCACCACTGAAGGAATGTAGCATAGTTCCGGTGGTCCGCCAATATAGGCGGAGAGATGGCACACGGCGGGTTTCTTTAGTGGGTGAGGGCCCCACACTACCCTGTTCGTTTCCGCGAACGACGGGGTGTGCGGTTAGGTACATTTTATCGCGCTTTAACAAAAAAAAAGTGTCATTTTGTCATCTGTTGTCAGTCCCATAATAACCCAAAAAGGCGTTTCCCATACAAAAGTACCAATTTAGATTTGTTTTAATTTTTCAACTGTTTTTATGGGTTGTCCCTATTTATTTTTAATCTTAAACCACCCCTGTATTAGAGCGAACAATACAAAAAAACAATTATTCAACTTGGTTAAGGCATTTGTATATACAATAATTTTTTTTTATATATATACATTACATTAGCTGACCCGCGAACTTCGTAGCGCCATATTTTTTGTCGAGAATATTTTGCAAACAATTAATAAAAAATATGTGATAAAACCTATCCTATCTTAGGCACACCAGCAAAACACACATTTAAAAAAAACTTGAAAATTGGTTAGATAATTTTGGAGTTCATTATGAGCAACAAAGTGACACGAGAATTATATTAATGGATATAGATGAAATAAACACACTTAGGAATTATAACATTTACTTAATGTTAGTATTTGTATAAATATCAAAAAACATTATTTGTTAAACATGATTATAAAGCCTGCTTTAGCTGCTGTCAAGCAGGGCATAGAGCCTTCTCTCAAGTCCAATGTCCAATGGGTGGGAGTAATGCAAACTACTTCAGGCTACTAGAAGGCAGCCAACCGATTGACCAGTATAATCGGAAGAGGATATGATTACAATCAGATTATAGTACATACTATTAGCTCTTCTAGAGAGAACTTTCTGCCAGTGTGTAGGATTGCTTTTTGTAAACCATGGCGGAGTGATTGTCTGGTGTAGTCATAAGATAACCGCCCCTGCTGATCGTCCGAACGCGTAGCCGCAATGGCTACGTGCAAACCACAAATTTCACGCTGTTTCATTCAATGGCCGTTTTATTCCCTTCAGTCGTAAACAAGGGCAAAGGATATGTCGCTGTCTTGACTAATTAGTGACGTTATGCTGTGCGGAGTATATCCCTGCAAACGGAGTCTACTGCTTTCGAGGTCGTCGTTTGTCGTCGAGGGAATCGTTTAGATACCTACCGTCCGAGTAGTCCTGGGTTCTTTTCCCAAACTGGACAACTGTTTGTGTGATCCACAAATGGTTGTTATGAGTCTGAGTGCACCTTGTGTCTGTAAAATTATATGTTTGCAAAATCCCCTGCGATACACGGCTTATAGTAGGACTTAGTGTAAGGTACAAATGTTAGAAAAACAAAATATAACAATAATAAAAAAGTATCGATAATATGGTATAAACCCATGCATGACTCCTTCGCGCCCTTTTCCTTGACACGTTAGTTTGTGTTTTATTAGGTTGCGTTTTTTGTTGTCCGACTTTTCACTACTGTTAACTCCCAAGCCCCTGCGTAATAAAACGATGTTCCTACTCCCTCGCCCGAATATTGCCAAACTGTCCTAATATAGATGCGGATTTTTCAACAGCTCCAATATATCCCAACACCGCCGCGCAAGCCATAAGATTGAGGACAATTACTATGACGGCGTCTTTCAAACTAATCGCTAGAGGTCCAAGGACCGTGTTCAGAATCATATTTATAATTGCAGGTACAAAGATTGATTTGAGAGATGACCGTGAAACACTCAGCTTATTATCTGAACAAGGCATGTCTCCTTTGAAGAGAGAACAAGGACAAAAGCTCGCTAACAAAATTAGGGCCGTAAAGTATATGGAATGCTCTGCTCTAACTCAGCGTGGCCTCAAACAGGTACGTATTTTCATCTACTAACTGACCCGGTGTGACTGTGCAGGTCCAGTCTAGTAAGGTATCATTACTACAGCTTTATAGGATGCTGATTTGGATATGTATAACAAAAATATTCCTTTAGAAACGTTTTTTTTTGGGATTTTCGTCAAATTTCCCAGGGGCGCGCTACCAACGTACCAAAAGTTCATCGCACTATGATGAACAGTTTTGGAGCGCATAAATCAATAAGAAACTAATAGACAATCAAAAATTTCTATGAATCCTGTATTTTAATGAAACGCATGAATTACTCTTTTTTCTTTTGAGTGATAGCTTGGGCTTTTAATTAATGATGAAGTTTTATATTACATAAGCCCTGTGTCGCAACACTTTTACAACTGCCTACTCAGGAGGTTGTTGTCTAAACTAATATGCCATGCCATGTGGGTAATCTTAGTGATTAATTCAAAGTTATTAAGCATTTCAGTACTAATTAATTATAACATTACTAATAGCTCAGTTGTTAAGTAATTATTCTTAATAACATGACATTTTCCCACAATGATTCACTAAAGAACTAACATGATCGGACTTACTGACTACCTGATCTATAATAACTAGGTATATTTTATCGCAGTGTAGGTTACCCACAATACTAGGAAACTTCAGCTAAATAACACACTAAGGTTTATTAAAACTGAATAATAACTTATTTTGTTTTATGTACTTATTGGTGTTATTGAAGTGCCTCTAACCTTTTAGCAGGAAACACCTCAATACAAATTACGCAATTAAACATTAACTCATTACTGAACCATGACCATCCCCATGTCTCTTCAAGGAGAGAAAAGTTTTTAGACAATCACAAGCGCTAAGTCCGCCTTCTCGAATAGCCCCCATGCAATGCAGATTTCCCCACAATATTTATCTTTGCCATGTAAAGAATTACTGAGATGACTGCACAGATGGCGGAGTGGTTTAGATACCGGCCTCCCGTTCGAGTGTTGGGGGTTCGATTCTCACACTGGAGAACTCCTTGTGCGATCCATAAATAGTTGTTCTGAGACTGGGAGTACTTTATGTCTGTGAAATTGTATGTTTGCAAAGTCCCCCGCGATTTAAGGATTATTCCGCAGTGCAGGTAGTACCGTCCAGATGCTTTGCCAATTCAGCCATAGATGGTGCAGGCGTCACCCAAAGACGTTAAGTATGAATGTGTTATCGAAATTAGCAGTCAGGGGCAAGGTCACGATGGGTGTATTGGCAAAGCATCTGGACGGTATCCAGGAGATGCAGGTTCAAATCCTGCTCGTGACTGTTATTTTCGATTTCACATTTTTCACTTTGTGTTTAATGTATGTTGCTAAGCATGTCAAATGCTAAAAATATATATAAAAATATCTAAATATATAGAGAGTAGTTTAAAAAAGTCATCCATCCATCAGCCTTTCAACGTCCACTGCTGGACATAGGCCTCCCCAAGAGAACGCCACAACAAGCGGTCCTGTGCCGACCGCATCCAATGACTCCCCGCGGCTTTGACCAGATCGTCGGTCCATCTGGTGGGGGGCCGTCCTACGCTGCGCCGTCCGATACGTGGTCGCCACTCGAGAACCTTTCTTCCCCAACGGTTGTCGGTTCGTCGAGCGATGTGGCCTGCCCATTGCCACTTCAGCATGGCAACCCGGCGGGCTATGTCGGTCACTCTCGTTCTCCTACGGATCTCCGTATTACGGATTCGATCACGTAGGGAAATAACAAGCATAGCCCGCTCCATGGCCCGATGAGCGACTTTGAGCCTTGATATGAGGCCAACATTAAGAGACAACGTCTCTGTTCCATATGTCATCACTGGTTACACACACTGGTTGTAGACCTTCGTTTTCAGACACTGCGGAATATTGGACGAGAAGATCTTCCTTAGATTCCCGAACGCTGTCCATTAAAAACTTAATTAGGATGTATTATGCGTATAAACCTTTCTTTGAAAAATATCTGCACGACAGTGAACCGTTTCAAAGTCCTATGCGTCGTTTAGAAGAAGAAAGCGGACAAACAGATAGCCACGAATAGTGACTTTAATACTGCTTAAAATAGATGAGGCCAGTCTTGTGAAATCCAACGCCAGTAAGACCTTGGCTCCTTGCCTGTTACGTTGCACAGGATGTAGCTCGGTATAACATTATGAAGATTTTAAATTGGTGAACCTAATTTAGTTGACCTTGAATCTAGAGCACTGGCACAGAGTAACCCACTCTTAAGAATAATCAATAGTTATTACATATTGGTAATGAGCGCAACAATTGCACGACTTGATTTCTTGATTATTCTACCGAACCAATGGGCATTCCATTTGCCCCAAACTGAACGTTAATATTTTATTTCTGTTACACAGGTATTCGACGAAGCTGTACGTGCAGTGTTAAGACCTGAACCACAGAAGAGACATCAAAGGAAGTGTTTAATTATGTAAATAAGAAACTACATGACTTATTCAACATTTAGACATGCAGGAATCTCTCGACGACAGTAATAATGTGTTTCTATACCAATATATACACCCATTTACGAGTATTGAACATATAGCACAAAATTACAGTTTTATTATTCGCCAATAAGTGCCATAATATTCTTTGTACTGCATGGTCAAGCTTTATAGTATACACCTGTTCTTATCAGGAACATCACATTCGCAATTATTTAAGTTTATATTTTCTGCTTTTATAGCATATCAAAATGCCAAAGATTTTATGAATAGATTTAAGGACTCAATATATAATATTAATATGTTTTAGTGAAAATCACAATGGTTAGAAACAAATTGTTACTGTTACGTATAAACTAATGTTATTTTTGTATATGCAACTAGACCTCAGATATTAAACGTTTTTAAATATATACTTACGCAACTTGTGAATGACGACTGACTGTAGATGCTAGTTATAACATACTCAATGTAATCTTCGATTAGTTGCAGATCGGCATTTATTATTCATTGAATGATTTATTTGTTTGAACTGTATTTTTTTATTGTTTATATTGAATACTCGCGTTTATTAAATACTCAGGGTACATTCTTTATTCTTGTTGAATAAAGATACACAAGCCAGGGCTGGATTTTGAAAATATTGTCAGAGTGAAAAGTAATACCTAATTATAAACCACTACTAATGGGCAGCTGACATGACTATTGTTAGCGTTGAGTAACTCTATTAACATTATTTTACAAAAAAAAACATTATTCATTATTATTTAATTTTTTTTTCGAATGATGTTTGTGATTAGACAGTGTGTTTATAGTGATTTATTAGGGCGAAATATTTTTGTATGTGAAAATCTTAGATATAAGAAGCATTTATAAAATAAAAAATACTAAAGTCTCAACGAAACAGACTAATAAGTGTCTACAGTAAACTTGAACAAGGAAATAATATAGGAACAAGTGTTTGTCAACCCACACTTATAATAATTATAGGCTCGTTAAATACTGGTTATGAGCAATATGTTTGAAAGTAAAAGTGCATTCTGACACTGCACTGTTTGATATTATTTGTAGACTGCTTTGATTTACACTTAAAAGCTTCAAAAATATTTTGTGTATATATCTATTTATATAAGAGCTAATTAAACTTGTGTATTATGCACTTATAAATTATTGACCTTAATTAGATTTGTCTTATTTTACCACACCTCGTGTACATTTTATTAATATAAAACTATATGGTAGTCTGTAAAGTGGGTTTATGGACGATCATTTTACGTTATAACGTCATACATGTTTTCTGAGAGTTTCACAAACTGCATCGGTCGCCATCTTACGAACCGCAGATGAACCACGTAGTCAGATTACTTCAAATACAGCCACCTATTTTTATGTTTTAGCAACCCTGGGCGGAACGTGACACTTTCGTGCGTGCGGCCGGCGTTCATCGTTCATCGATCTATAAGACGTTATCACGTCAATAAGTACCTACTTGATATTTAAAGTAATATTTTAGTCAACGCGGCCAATTACAACACAATTATTATATCTCTTCAATCTCATAATCCACAAAGATTAAAATACGACGCGACCGGGCGAAGAATCTTAGCACCGATTTATCCCCTTTTTTATTTTGATCTGTATTTTAGCACGACATGCTCAGCTAGTTTAAAGAACAAATTGTTTGTGAATGTGGAAAAACATAATTTTACTGCGAGCAGGATTCGCACCTGCGCCCCTTCCAATCCGGGGAATTGCTCTAAACCGCTAAGCCATCGCAGAGACCGACGGCCATACCCAATCTCCACATCACATTTATCTTTGTGATGGCTAGAGCACTTCGACGCGGGTTCGAATCCCGATCGCAGTAAAATTCTCTGTTTCCACATTCACAAATAATCTGTACCTCTTTTTGTTAAGGCGGGAAAAAATGTACCTAACCGCACACCACGTCGTTCGGAGTAACGAACAGTGTGGGGCCCTCACCCAATAAATAAGCCCGTATGTGCCGTCTCCACATGTATTGGTGGACCAATGGAACTGTGTGACATTACTTCAGTGGTAGCACAGATTTATCCCTGCGTATTACACTGCCTCCTAGATAATGTCTCCAATATAATTAGTGAACAATAGCTTATAGGTATACTTTCTTGTTCATCGTCTCAGGATTTCAACGTGAACCACTAACGGATTAAACACATGTGAAAATCGAAAATAACAGTCACGATCAGGATTTGAACCTGCATCTCCTGGATACCGTCCAGATGCTTTGCCAATTCAGCAATCGTGACAACTGCTCTCGACTGTTAATTTCGATAACACAACGTCCTGGGTGACGCCTGCGCCATCTGTCGGAAGTATTTTCATACTTTATACCAACCAGGTAAACTTAATTTTACAATTAAGATTTTTACCTAATAATGACTCGGCCGGGTTCGTTCGGGATCGGGTTGATCTATATTTCTTAGCATTTGACATGCTCCGCCACTTTTTTAAAGTGCAAATTATTTGTGAATAAGGAAAAAGCGATTTTATCGTTGTTCGTTAAGGCAAATGTGATAAGGAGATTCGGATGATCGAAAGATCTGTACTATAGCTCAATGGCTTAGAGCACTTCGCCGGATTGGAAAAGACGCGGGTTCGATTCCCGCTAGTACAAAAAATCTCCTTTTCCTTATTCACAAATAATTTGCACTTTAAAAAAGTGGCGGAGCCTGTCAAATGCTAAGAAATATAGATCAAAAAAGGCTTATTTCTAGTTATGAAATGTCTTTTTGAGAGAGGTAATTCACATTACCGCTCTCAAAGGCCACTCTCTCAGAGTGCCTATGCAATCTGGGTGTAGTGGTTTATACTTAACATGTACCTTGTTTGAGTTCAATTCAATTTATGATATCTGTTTTTAATGTAGTTATGCACTTGCGTGCGCGTATGTGTTCATATGAGTTGTTTTTTATTGCATTTAGTGGCACACGAGCCACGGCCCATCTGATGGTAATCGTCGCTCATGGACTCAACTATACCGAGAGTATTGTCAAGCCGCTGCTCACCATTTTATTTCACCGTATGAAATGTAAGAATAAGCGGTTATCTCGTGCTACGACCAAAAGGCAGCGATGTGCTTCATGGCCGGTCACACGGGAAATGGTGGTAGTGGTACCATCCCGCTCGGGCCCGATATTAAGTGAGTACTCCCACTTGGTACCCAGACCTACCACCAGTAAAATGAGTATGTGCGTGTGCGCGTAGTGAAATTGAATTCCCACCATGGCTGCTGGAATGCAGTTGTATGGTGTGTGTGGTATGATAGAACGTCAGGTTAAAGGTACTTCAAATTGACCTAATTTATACGCGAAAAAAGACCCGTTTTGTTACTTCAAATAAGTGATTCAAACCTGCAATTTATTGATCTTTTTAACCACGCTACTTTATTACTTGGTAACAGTGTCGGCATCTTTTGATTGTGCCGAAAGGCCGGCCGGATTAGTAGTTTTTCTTTCATGAGCCGACTTTAAAATCAGTTGGCACGTGTAAGCTCCACACGTGCAAACAACAACTTAATGCCGACAAGATGATATTTTTGTCGCATTGATTTGCTTTTGATTTTCCGACGTTATTAGTAGGTAGAAATGTAGTTGTAGTTCTATGAAGTCAGTCAGTCACTTAGTTAGTTGTATTCAAATAGTTGTATGACGAACGTATTTTGCTAAAACAGAGTTAAACGTTTTTTTAATTTGTTGTTTTCGTTTACATACAAATCGGTCGATGGAAATATTGACTACGACATAGTACCTACTAAGATGATAATAATGTGAAAATTTTTATTAGTTCAGTTATCTTTATGAAATTATGTTTAACATGTTGGATGTAGGTATTCTACAATAGGTAGGTAATGTTAATGTGTAATACTCTGACATTCTCACAGTGCGGGTAAATCGGTGATTGATGTAAGTACTTAAGTGTTATGTTTAGGTACACGAGAAGTAAGAAAAACTTTGTGATCGCTAGTCGTTTTAACGATGAGTAAGTGCTCATTCCAATTGTACCATTTTTAATTTTTTTATCTTTCTCTGTATACTTACCCTTTTATAACTCAAGAACGGCTGGACTGATCTTAATAAAAAACAGTGTAAAAAAAACATGTCATCGGACACATGATAGCCTACAGCGATTTGTAAGTATAGGTAGGGGAAATACGTACAAAATGACAGACGGACAAAATGACACAGGCATGATATTTCAAATTCTACCGCTTCTAGAGTCTTTCGTTCGGCTGTCATGGATGACGACAAATATTGGCAAATTATGAGTTTTTTTTTCATTGCAGGGATTTTTATGTTTTAACGTTATATTTTTCACGGTTTTACTTTGTGTGTATATTTATTGCACTCTTTAAGTATTTATTCTTACATTTGAATATAATTTTCTTTAATTAATATTTATTTTGCATATATTGTTGAATTTTGATTTTTTATATTACTATATGGACATAATGACATAGGTATGTCGTTTCGTCCCATAAGAGCTCAATGAGCTAATTATGTAGATACCCACTACTTACTCTTCTTTAGCAATTCCAGTTAATGTCATTTCTATAGTTCCCAGTAATATATTTGTAAGTGAACTAAACAGGGTAAACGAAAGCCAAAGAAACGAACGACAACATTTCTACTTACGTCATCACCAAATATGGCAGAATATATTATTTTTAAACAAGAGACTGAAGCTGCAAAAAGAACTCGTAAAAGAAGACAGGCAGTTACTAAATAATCTTTAAGTATAAATTAATGATGACTCAGATGAAGATTGCCTTGATCAAGAAGACGAAGAAGACGATTTTGCCTGTATTTACTGCAACTATCTCTACTCACCCCCTCACGCCCTTTTTTTCTGTTAAGGCGGGAAAAACGTCCCTAACCACACACCCCGTCGATCGGGGCAACGAACAGGTTAGTGTGGGGCCTTCACCCACTATTATAAATAAGCCCGTCGTGTGCCGTCTCTCCGCCTTTGTTGGCGGGCCACTATGTCCCATGGGGGAGTTCCAGCCAATGCGCAGGCCGCCTCGGTCGACACCGTGCGGTATCCGCATATGATCTTGGACGCGACGACTCTTTGTGGTCTCCACAGAAGAGCCCTGTTCGGCGCGTCCAGAGACTCCACCCACACAGGTGCGCCGTACAGCGCCATCGACCGGACTACTCACGTTATAGCCTGGTGAGGGCTGGTTGAGGTGCATGCGGTGCAGTCGTTGGGATTACGCGGCTTGTGCTGATTTGCCAAAGCGTACCAAAACAATTGTTTGCGAATTGTGCAATTAATTTATGTTATTACTTATTTTATTCATGTTGATGGTTTGTATGTCATTTAGTCCATACGGCTCGTGTCGTTTTGTCCATACGGTATGGACAAAACGGATTTATCTTGATCTTCATTCAATACTAAATATTTTGACGTGACAACGTCTTATAAATTGGTTTGCCGGGTGACACTTCAAGAAACTGCGTTACGCTCCGCTCACGTTATGCGCTCACAATGAGAGCGAGTGAGAGGCACGCGTCCCTTCCACTCGGGCATGGTTAGCCCGCCTAAGAGCGAGAGAGACGAAGAAATAAAATTTTGTTAATATGAAATTCAGTGCGAGATTCTTTGTATAAATTAATGTTTTAAATATAATTCTTTGTATAAATAAATGTTTTAAATTGTTACTATTATTTCATCCTTCTTCCTACTATACGAATGAATATTCACATTAAAATTATTTTACCACTCAAAGTCGTTGTCACGTAAAACTTTCGCCCGTATACCGACTTTACAGGCAACCAATTTTTTTGTAAGTGTTGATTTTTCTGAGAAATATTTTATGATTTCTTATAACCAATTAATATAAGCAGAGTTGTAAGAAAAAAATAAGTTCCTATTAAGAATAATTTAAAAGTTATTGATAATTAATAAAACACTGTCATTTTGGACGTACTTCCCCTACTTATAAATCTTATAGTCCAAGAACCCGGGTCGAACGATAAAATATTTTTTTTTGGGATTGAGTAGTGGTATATGAACGTACCCATACCCGCTAACCTAGGCCAAAGACTAATCATAAAGACCAAACTTTTAGATATTTGGTTACTACGATTTATATGGCTGCTTATACGCTAGACTTTAACAGTCATTTTGATTTTGATGGGGGAAAGGTATGCAAACGTTCAAAATACATAACTAAGGCTACACTTTGCTACTCAGACTGGCTATATGTCTATCTTGTATGTTACCTGCCATTTAACTGAAAATATATCTTATAAAAATTCTAATAGAGGTGATTACTATCGCTGACGAAGTCGTAGGCAACTGGGTACTAGCATTGATATACATCAATGGGTACTAGTTTATAAATAAAACCTGAAATTATACAATGATTTTATTTCATATAACACATTATGACATTACACATAGCTTGATGTTTAAAACGACACAGGGATCAACATTATAATAGTTTCTTCAAAACGCCTTAGCATGAAATTACGAATACAACAATTGATAAAATAGTAAGGTCATTGTGCCGGTTGGCGAACAATTAGCGGAGTTGCCTTCTTTGAACCCTTCAAAATGTATACTATCTAAGAATGATATAGTGTATTATTATATTAATACGTTTTTTTTTTTCTGAAAACGTAATGCTATTTTGCTATTCTGCGCTTAGATTTGAATAAAATGAAAAAAAAAAGGGAAAGTACTGAAAATGCCAGTTTGCGAACACTTTTTTTAGTTTGCAAACACTGGAGTACCCATTGGCGAACACTTAGCTGAAGTGCCTACATCAAGCCCCTTCAGAATATGTATTCTATCTATCAGCCTTCTACATTCGTTATTCTTACTTATGCAAGCTGCTTGCCGACGGTTGCTAATCTTGGATGTGGATTCAGTCGGGATGGAAGGCACACCACTGAAATAGATAGACAACACACCACAGAATGAAATGGAGCTTTTGGGCAACTTTTCGGCAGCCACTACCTCAGCCAGAAGGCACGTGTTACAATACATAATGCAGTGCTTGTCCCAACATTAATATAGGGAAGCGAGAGTTGGATATGCAAAAAGGAGCATGGGAGTAATATCAGTGCGTTTGAAATGCGCTTGATAACTGCAGAAAATCTGTGGAGTTAGGCTGACTGATTGCATTCGTAATGACGACGTAAGTGGGCGAGTAGGTCTGAAAGAGAGTATTGGTGTAAATATGCGAAAGAGAATGCTCCGATGGTTCGGACATGAAGAAAGAATGCCAGACGAGCGATTGGTTAAGAAGATATGCAATGAGAAAGTGGAAAGATGTAGGTACTGGGGGAGACCGAGACTAACCCACTTAGTCCAAATTGATCATGTATTGAAGGAAGCTGGTCTCCGAAACCGGCGAACGTTTATGAAGAGAATTGAGGAAGCGAGAGTTGTATGCAAGAATAGAGCTTTTTGGCACTCTGTTTTCTCTGGCTAGGGTAGCCAGAGAAGAGAAGCAAGGGAGATAGCGTGATGATAAGTAAAGTAACTTATATTTAATTCTTAATTATAAAAGTATGTTTTAAATTATCTTAAGTTTTGTTTCATAATAATCACATGTTCGCTTACTGAAACACAGTTTTCACAGCATTATCCCGATAAGCGAACACAATTTTGAAGTTAAAATTTACAAGGTTTTTTAAAGAAAGCATGTGTTCGTAAACTGAATAATACATTGTTGAACCATTTATCACATCATATTTTTGACTATTGAAGGTCTACTTTATATACTCTGAAACAAAAGGAAAAAGCAAAATTCGCAACTGCATGCTGGTTGGCGAGCACTTGTTCGCCAATTGGTGTAATTAACAAATTTGCATGCCGGTTGGCGTACACCCAATTTTTATCATAAATAAGTTAATCTAATACAAAAACTCTATAAAATACCTTTTAACATTTAATATTAAATCTAACTAAATATTAAACGTTAATATAAAATAACAAAAAAATTAATAAATTTACGATTAATCTCGAGCGCCCTCGTAAATTTTTTTGTCATTTTTCGCATTTCCGCTCACCTCTGAGTAACAGGATATATATTGAGCGGCTAATCCCCAGCTATAGATTGTCTTTTGCTTTAAAATCGGTGCAGTATTACCACTCAATTATCTTAAAACCGTATAAGACATATATCTAGGTATTATTTCAGCTATGAATACTATTGTCAAGCTTTTAAAGTATGTAGTCGAGCAAATGTCCGGGTACCGACCTGTGCGCGCTCCCGGCTCAATGACCCTACTTAACATTTTTTTTTAATTGTAATGTCATGGAGAAGTCTATATTTTTTTTTCTAATCATCATTCATAAAACCTGACTAGAAAACTGTTCATTACTTTCTTTTAGATCTAATTTACAAATTGGTGAGTGGGTTAAATACAAATTTTAATTTTCATTACTGTAACTTAATGATAACACTTATTATAAAATATTAAATGCAACAAATAGGAAACCTACTAATAAATTATTATTCTTATAAAATTGTCACAATAACTGAATTCACTAGGCTTCTTTGACGGCTGCATACATGCACATGCTCAATTGCCCTTTATTATGAGATCTTTCAGGTTTCATTTAATTGATACTTTAAGCTATAAAATATGACAAACTCACATATACTTCATATGGATTTCAGGGTATTAACAGACTTATCAATAAGTATATGAAATCTACAAAATATACCTATTTTCATGATTTCATTAAGTTATATATTTTAAATTAATTTTTCTAGGTATTGTCCTGAGTACAGACCAATGGTTTTAAGCAAATATGGTACTTATAAGCATCTAACGGTTCATGTTTTGCTTATAAACAAATTACACTTTTCTCTCCTAATGTGAATGACCATTATAATAATCAGAAAATTGAATTTTTACATTATCAATGATATTGAAAATAATTTGTCATAACTTGAATTTTATAAATTCATTGTTATAAAACATTGATAATATTTAGATATTTTTTATATATATTTTTAGCATTTTACATGCTTAACACTATACATTAAACACAAAGTGAAAAATGTGAAATCGAAAATAACATTTAAGATTAAGATTTTACCTAATAATGACAGGTGAGGATAATGATTGCAGGTTCAACTCCTGCTCGTGACTGTTATTTTCGATTTCACATTTTTCACTTTGTGTTTAAAACATTGATAATGTTTATTGTGCATTTATAATATATATATATATATATCTATATATATACAACATTTAATATGTATTAATCATTATTACTTACTAACATCATAGTAGTATTTTTGTGCTTTTATATATAATTTTTTAATACACATAAAACAATTACATAAATCTTAAATCTAACTTATGAAAACATCAATTAGCATAGTTATTAAACTGGTCACAGAGACATAAAATTAATGTTTAGACATAATTTCATTTAGAAATTCAATTCACAGATGAAAATATTATATTTTAAATTACTTATAGCATGTTAATGGTTATAGTTTTTATATATCTTATTATTTCACAACAGACATTTTAGAGTATACATTTTCTGTGAAGCATGCACTTTCAAGCATATACCAAACTAAGTAGTTTCACTGCTTGGAAAGTAATCATCTTCCTGATATCACATAGCTCTGTATGGGCCTTGGGATTTTAAATATTGGATTACTAGTGAAGGTCCTGAAGAAACAACCTCCGGAGGGATTGCAGTCAATGGGCAGTTCTCTATGCTCATGATCTGCAAGCTCACACAAAGTGCCAGCTCAAAAGGTAAATTGCACAAGTTGGGATTGTCATTTAAATATAGTGATTCCAAATTCTCCAGTGTTCCTATTTCTTCTGGTAAATACTGTAAGTTATTCTCTCCAACACTAAGGACTGTGAGACTAGTAAGATGACCAATAGATCGAGGGAGTGATGTCAACTGGTTTGATTGAACAATCAGTTTCTGCAGCTCCCGTAGACAACCAATTTCATTTGGTAAGACTTCTAATTTATTCTCCTCCAGATCCAAAACTCTCAATTTTCTCAGACTACCAATGCTAGGTGGTATGCGCTTCAGACAATTATTTGACAATATCAGAATTTCTAAGTTTTGCAGGCATTGTATGTCATCAGGCAGCTTTGCCAATTGGTTTGTTCCTAAATTGAGTTCAACCATATTCACCCAAGTTCCAATGTCAAGTGGCAATGAAGTCAATAAGTTTTCTTTCATATTTAATTTGGTTAAATTCTTTGCTCTTGAAAATATTCCATATGGAATTTTGTCAATCTGATTATGTTCAAGGTTTATAGAGAATACATTAGTAAATTGAGCTGGTCCACCAGATGGGTAGCTTTGAAAAGAATTGCGAGAGAGAGTAATATTTGTGAGTGCATTTAAACTAGCCAGAAGTCCTTCAGGCAGTTGAGAAATTGAGTTGCCTTCAACATTAAATTCATCCATGTGTTTACAGTTGCTGAGTGTAGCAGGAATGGCAGTCAATCTATTATATCTGAGACCTAAACGACTAATGGAGTGAAGGTTTCCAATAGTCTCTGGTATATCTAAAAGTTCATTATGCTGCAAATCCAGTGTTGATAGGTTAATACAATTACCAATTTCCTTTGGTAAGTGTTCCAAATGATTATGAGATACATCAAATGTCACTAGATTCACCAAATTGCCAATCCCTGATGATAATTCTTTGATTTTATTTTCTCGCAAACTCAGCATTGTTAAATTTGTAAGGTTGGCTATTCCATCACCAACCACTCTAATCCTATTGAACCTTAAAAAAAGTGTTGTCAGTGATGTTAGTTGATATACAACATCGGGTATATCACTGAGTTTGTTGTGTCGCAGGTCTAATACTTTCAAGCACTTTAGGTTAGCAAGAGAGTCTGGTAGACTAGTCAATGAATTTTCATTCAATGCCAATGTCTGTAAGTTTGTAAGACAACCAAATTCAGCAGGCAGAGCAACTAACTTGTTTCCATACAAATAAAACTCAACTAAGTGTGTTAAGTCTCTCACATTCGGTGGAAGAGAGGTAATAGATGATTTACTTAGATCCAGACGTTTCAAACCTTCATCACGACATCTTATAAACTCTTTGATGACATCTAAATCCGCTTGAATGGGTTTATTTTTCCTTGCTGTCGGTTTCGGTTTATTAGACTCTGGATGTTTCACTGTGACAACTTTAGGTCGCGCACCCTCAGCGTTAGTCAAAGACGCAGTGGACAACTTCTTTTCTCTCATGTTGGGATATTTTTCTTTAGGACTTACGGTACTAATGGAGTCCAATGCTTCAGAATTATCTCTTGATGAACTATCGAGATTCATACCGCAATATTCAAAACACTAAAACTTTATATGATCGATTACGATAGCTACTCGAAGATTATTTACTAAAAAAAACTTGACATGGTTTTATCACCTCATCGCACCAGTAACAAATCAATACGCATTTCACTCGTATGAAATGAAGACCTTCATTAACGATGTACGCTTACAATATGTAATTTCAATAATATATAGCGCCGGTTACGTATATAAATAATTGTTATAACATTTGAATTGAATGATAGTTTCAGAAAATACTTTATGCAATAATGTACACCCAAAAATCACCAAAAATAATGATTTTTTTGTTCCAGAACAGACCACAGACTAGAGGTGGTCGTTGAATCAATAAACTATTTTTTTCAACGGCTTTTCATTCGTCAACGAGTTAACTGTTAGTCATCAATGAAAATATTAGCTGTTAATTTACGTCAACGCCCAAGACTATCATTATTTTATTCAGTTAAAAAAAACAGTTGAAAATATAAACTGCTAATTTACGTCAACGGATCGACGGAATAAATTGACGTTGAAAATTCAAAACCTGTTATTAATTTAACAGCTTTTTTTAACCTGTTGACCATTTGTCAATAATTGAAATTGAAAACGTTGACATAAAATTGACACTGAACATTCAAAACCTTTTATTTAACAGTTTTTTTAACCTGTTGACCAATGATGATTAACAGTTAAATTACGTTAACGAAAAAACCGTCCACGACCCATGCCTACCACAGACAACAAAAGATGAAAGACGAAGAAGATGCACGATTATGAGTGAATGGGTACTACTGGGAGTGGGTCAGTGGGTACTACTAATTTAATCAAATCAATTGTCATTCGGAATCATTCAATCGAGTAGACATTTAGACAAACACAAACACTGGTAGGAGTGATTTTTATATTAGGTAAAATAGTTGTTTCTGTTAGGCTGATAGTTCTGCGAAACCAAAGCCTTAAATTATTTTTAATATATCTGCTTAATATTTAGATATTTTATGTATATTTTTAGCATTTAACATGCTTAGCACTATACATTAAACATAAAGTGAAAAATGTGAAATCGAAAATAACAGCCACGAGCAGGATTTGAACCTCAAAACAGGCCGTCCACTGATGTCCACTGTGAATATTTGAAGTATTCTTAGACATTGAATATTTTTGTTAGTAAATTATCTACCATAGAGTAACATATATTGTTTGTTATATTGATATTTTTTATTTGGATATGCCATTCTACGATCAATTCCAAATAAATTAGGAGTAATTGCTTTAATATCTATTTTAATTATCCTAAAATGAGTTCCGACGAGGAAGACGTGTCCGTGGTTCTAGCGATAGTGGATTTAGTTCTTCCTTTTCACAGAAGAAATAGATTTCGTATTAGACCCTACTTAGAGCAACGTTCTTTCAATATTTATATCAAGAATCGAAGATTGACTTGGTTTAAAAAAATTTTTTCGTTGTTCAGAAAGCGATTATGAAATTATATATAAACTTCAAGGTATAAAAACTTCAATCATATCTATTATAATTATGTATTTCTTATTGATTACACAGTTGAGCAATAATTTAACCAATAGTTGAAAATCAATTAGTAAATTTTAACAAGCCCTCAATAGTCTCCAATTTCTACTTAAAGTAGGCCAATGTTGGCATTAAAAGTGGTATTGGTGTAGAAAGTGATGTTGTCTGCATATAAAATGATGGTGAAGGTGTTTCAGTCTGCGGTATCTGAAATAAATATTGTATTTCTATTAATTATTTACAAGTGCCTTCAAGTGAAGTAGAATGGAAAATAATATCAAGAGGATTTGACTCTAGGTGGAATTTTCCTCATGCTATAGGTGCCTTAGATGGGAAACATGTGGTGAAGGAAGCCCCACCAAATTCAGTAATTATATATTATAATTACAAAAAATCATTCAGTGTAGTACTACTAGCCATACCAGACCATGGCAAAACTATATATAACTAGCAGCGTTGAATTTATATTATGTATTGTTATATACTAATAAAAGATTTTTTTTGTGTACCTATTAAGTTTCTCCCATAGAATACAAAATAAATACTTATCCACTAATATTATAAAGAGGATAGATTTGTATTTTTGTAACGAATAAACTCAAAACCTTCTAAACTGATTTCAAAAATTATTTCTACTATTAGAATGTTACAGTATCCCTGAGTAACATAGGCTACCTATGCTTATTATAAGGTAAGTATGTTTAATATATATTTTATTTTACAGGTAAAATGTTTCTAGTAAACACACTTGACCGTTATTCAAAACCTAATAAAACATGAGAGACATGTTTGTTATCGCCTGCTGGTGGTGACGCCTAGGCATGAGTCGTTGACGGTTTTTTTCGTTAATTCAATTTAACTGTTAATCATCAATGGTCAACAGGTTAAAAAAAGCTGTTATATTAATAATAGGTTTTGAATTTTCAACGTCAATTTATCCCGTTGATCCGTTAACGTAAATTAACAGTTTATATTTTCAACTGTTTTTTTTTAACTGAATAAAATAATGATAGTCTTGGGCGTTGACGTAAATTAACAGCTATAAATAAATAAATATTCACGGATATTTTCACACAACGTCCTCTGATCCCAAACTAAGCTTAACGCTTATGCTATGGGTACCAGATTACGGATATAATACATATACTACTTTTATTTTTGTAAATACATACATATCATAGATAGAAAACACCCAGACGCAGTACAATTATCTGTGTTCATCACACAAATAATTGTCCTGAGTGGCAATCAAACCCACGACCTAGTGCACGGAAGTCGGTTACACTACCGACCACGCCACGAAGCCCGTAAAATTTTCAATCTGTTTTTTCATTGATTATTAACAGTTAACTCGTTGACGAATGAAAAGCCGTTGAAAAAAACATTTTATTGATTCAACGACCACCTCTAGTGACGCCAATGTGATATGATTTAGACACCAGATGTTCTTGAAACTTTTCGAAATATGATTTAATCAAATAATTCTTAACTATCATTAACGTTACTGCCTCTGTGGTATAGCGGTAGTGTATGCGACTGCTAATCATGAGATCTCGGGTTCGATCCCCGGGTCGGGCAATGTTATTGAGCTTTTTCCTAAAAAGAAAAATTCTTAGTAGCAGCTCGGAGTTTGGAAATGTGCCCGGTAGACGTCAATAGGCTCGCCCCCTATTACGTGGGACTTAAACAGCTGGCGAGTCGTGGGTGTATAATACACCTCTGCCTACCCCTTCGGGGAATATAGGCGTGATGCTATGTTTTATCATTAACATTGTGCATTAATACAAGCGTTTATTATACTAGATATATCATTTATAATCTATAGGTTGAAATTTATCCATAATCAAACTAGACATTTGAGAGTCTGATTCTCTATTTCCATGAGGTGTCAAAATTTCACGACAATAATACTTTTTAAAAGTATTAGCCGATTTCCAATTGCCTTGTAAAAGAATATCGTCCAATTGGGCATTTTCAAACCAATTTTTTGAAGCCACTGCTGATCTGAAACTGCCTGGTGTGCCCTGAATTCGAGCTTCTTTTAGTAACTTTTTGATCCACCCTGCGATTATAGCATGGGTGGCAGGCTTAGGAGGTCCGAATGTACTAAGAAATAAATTATTTGATTGTGCGAGATCTCTCCTTGGTTGGGACAGTTCAATAAGGAGTTTTATCCAGTGGAGTTGATCGAGACATTTATTATCTTTGTTACTACTAAGTTTCCATCCAGATGTGTGTGTTAGAGAGTTTTTGGAAACACAACAGTTAGGCCACGCCCCCAACACAGTGACCACGGTTATATTATCATGTTATCGTGTTTGCAAACACCGTAACATGGTGCAGCAGACCTGGCTTTAGATTCTAAACGTAGTGGTGCATAGTGGTTCGTAGACAGCTTAGATAAAGAACCTATCTTTATCTAAGTAGACCTTAGACAAGCTATCAGCGTAAACAGTGTCAAGATAGCAATAGTTTGACATATGATAACTTTAATTTATTCTAAGAGATAACTATAATTATAACTTTGTTGTACTGCCTGTTTTAGCCGAATACAAAAATGACAGGACAAAAGAAATTGCAGTTATGCTTATATTTTGCTTAAAATGTATTAGACAGTGTAACATTAGCGTATATAACGTGATTAATGAAGGTTTTTTTTACGTGATTACAAAAACAAGCTTACATGCATTACATGACGCATACGCGAAAAGGATGAGCAAACGGTGGGCCGTTAGGTGGGCCTAATGGTACCTATATGGTAACCGCCACTCCTGTACTTTGGCAACACCAGGCACAACCCAAGCCGTTCCCTACTCTGAGTAAAGGGCTTTTCACTAAACTCGTTTAAGAAGAAATTAGAGAAAGTGGCAACGCAATTTCCATTGCGTTCCTTTAGAGCAAATCAGTATTCTGACTTGCTCTAGCAAAAATCCCACCAAGTCATTATACCAATTAACTGACAAAAACACTTTGTTGAAATTGAAGAGGACCATAGCTAATTATATGACTGCTACCTGGAACTTTTGACGCAGGATGTGGATAAGTACAGTCACAGTGTTTTGGAGTATATAGCAGGACTTGTCAACCGAAAGCTATCGAAAACTATAGTGTGCCATGTATGTTTATCATTGTTGTCTGGGCCGGAAAATAAAAAAAAGTTTGTTTTATTTTAAATCGAGGGGTGGATTAGCTTTTACTGGAGTTTTAAAAATTATAAAAATAATAGACGTTGCGGGACGTCTACCAGATGTGAAACATCGATATTATTTTGTAGGAATAATGAGTAGAAATAAAATGATCATAACTTTTTCAATGTGTGCTTGCATAAAATTATGACATGTGTAAAATAGCGGAAATGGACATCATCAGGCCCTGGAAATCATCTAGGACCAAAGTACTCGTCAAAACTAAACAAACAATTCCAAACTCGATAAGGTTGAGTTGTTTCATTACAGAATTACTGTGACCACTTTTCAGCTCCATCATCAGACCCTGGATACTATCTAGAGACAAAACATTCGTCAAGACTAATCAAACGAGTATAAACACAATGGGGTTGCGTCGTTTCACAACAGAATTACTGTGGTCATTTTCTAGCTCCATCATCAGACCCTGGATACTATCTAGAGAAAAAGTACTCGTCAAGACGAATCATACGAGCCCAAACTCGATGGAGTTATGTCATTGTATGATGGAGTTCCTATGGCCACCTTCTAGCTCCATCATCAGACCCTGGATACCATCAAAAGACAAAGTACTCATCAAGACGAATCAAACGAGTCCAAACTCGATAGTGTTGCGCCGTTTCATTATGAAGTTCCTATATCCACCTTCCAGCTCCATCATCAGATCAGCTCCACGTCATCATAATATTGCATTATTACGCAATATACATATGCTTGTAAAAGTTCAGCTCAATAGGAAATCACGAAATGTGTCTAATTTAACTTGCAAGATTTGAACAGAACAAGTAAAGAAGCGTCGCCACGCTAACAGCCGATTTTACCCTCCCTCCGCATTAGATGTTTCACATCAAAAGTTAAAGTTTTAACTAAACATTGCCTTACTAACAAACTGAAACCAGAACTGTACTACCTATACATATTTAAATTTTTGACGGAGTATTGCGATACCGAGAAATTGTTTTGCGTTGACCCTGATCACCACACTAATCGTAGAGTATTATTGATAAATAATAAAGAGTGTTATAAAAACATTCACAGACATCAGATTCAGGTATGGCCGAAAAATGGGAGATAACTTTCTTTCACAAATTACTTTAATAAATTGCCGTTGTGTATAATAACGGAAATGGACATAAATCATCATCATCAGGCCCTAGATACCATCTAGGACAGAAATACTTGTCAAAACGAATCAAACGATTCCAAAGTTGATGGGATTGTGGCTCCATTGTCAGATCATGAATATCATCTAGGGCTATCATGGTACTATTCAAGATAACTCAAACAAGCCCTAAATCGATCTGTTGTGACGTTTAATTAACGAGTACTCATGGGCACCTTCTAGCTCTATTATCAGACCCTGGATGCTATCTAGAGACAAAGTACTCGTCAAGACGACTCAAACGAGTATAAACTCGATGGGGATGCGTTGTTTCATTACAGAGTTACTGTGGCCACCTTCCAGCTCCATCATCAGACCCTGGGTACCATTTAGAGACAAAGTACTCGTCAAGAGTAACCATACGAGCCCAAAATCGATGAGGTTATGTCGTTTTATAACGGAGTTCTTAGAGCCATCTTCTAACTTCATCATCAGAACCTGAAAAAATGAAATTTATTGATCGCTTGAAGGACTGAAGTATCGATATCGATATTTTTTACGCGCTTTCCTAGCAATTTCCGCCATTTTCAGTTCAAAGACTTAGAAATGGCTCGGTAAATTTGTGGTTATTTCCTCTCTTCCTGTTTACCGCTCAATGACTCTGCAAGTAGAAGTGGGCGATACAAATCGTATATAAATATGAAATCTGATATTGAGATACAAATATTACACTAGTTAGAGCGGTACATTAATATCACAATATCAGATTTTTGAACAGATTTGATATAAATATTATAAATAAGTAATTTTAAATCTTAACACTATGCAAATAAAGCTTACTTTCTGTTAAGTACTAATCATGATATCAATGATATCTAAAATTTTAATTATTTAGCCTTGAACTTGAGCTAATTTTGGTACTTATGGACCATTATGCACGTAATAGTTTTATTAGGTACTTATTGTTTAATTGTGTTCGAATAGTTGCGGAAGAAAGTTTCATTTTGTTTTAATTTCCTTCCCATTCTAAATTTAGAAAGATTTGTGTGTTATGGACGTTGGGGATTGTATTAATGGATTTTTTAATTAATATGTAGGTAGGTCCACATCCTCACACACTTACAATTAATTAGTTATTTTTTTCTACGCTAGAAATTCCCTAAAAATACCCTAGATATAGTTTATATGGCAAAATAACGTTTGCCGGGTCAGCTAGTGTTATCACTTTATATAAATACCGAATTAAACATCTATTATATAAGTACGAGTATATCTACAATACCGAATTGTATTGAAATCTATGATATGTCGTATCCTATTTGAAGATACGCATCAGATTTGATTTCTGAAATCTGAATCTACTCGTATGATGGATACGCGAACGTAAAATATCTAGATATTAAAATATAAGATTTTGAAATCTGATATTGAAAATCGAAATCTGTTTCTGATAAGATTCTTAGAAAAAACGATACGACCCACGCCTATCTGCAAGTATAGTTCACAGAGTACTTTTTAACGTATTGCTCCATAGACTAAGTATACTAACTACCATGAAGGTAGAGATAAAATTATTTTATCTCTACCTTCATGCTAACTACTATTGGTCATAGATGTAGGATAGTCCGAGTATAGCTCAGACTAGATAGTCTGAGACTCGGACCAATAATACACCAACCACCAATAGTATACTTAGTCTATGGTCTGAGACGTATAGTTATTTATCTTATCTATGGACTCTCTCTGTCTGCTACTCTGTGAGACTGTGGTGGGAAGCCGGTTTGTAATAAATAGAATTATTCCGCTCTTTTTGCTTATTTAATTTACGTATAACATTAAAAACCCGATAAACGTGTATACTCACTAGGGAAAGCATAAGGAAAAGTGAATAGGTAAACTTTGTCATTTATTTTTGCTTGTGATGTCAACCAAAATTATGACTATGACCACTGTATAACAATTACACACTATAAAAAAAAATTATAATTAGTCTGTGCTAATAACATATAAATCTACTTACTACTATCGCAGGAGTCCTGTCCAGTGTCCAAAGAAAAGAGTAGAATAATCTAAAGTCCTGTTCCTGTCCATCAAAGGTTGGCCTGTCTAAACTTTTAGACCAAAACACACCATATAGTTTGAAATTAAAAGAAGTACCAGCATATAAAATAACAATGGATAAAAGTAAAGAAAAAGAAGAACAGAGTATAATGGATAAATCTATGAGATCTGTTTTCGGTAAATTATAAAAATGTTTTTTATTTTACATCAATAAGTCACGAAATTATTTAAAAAAATCTTAATATAATTATATTTATATTTTAGTCGGCAATATACCGTATGAAGCTACAGAAGAAAAGCTTAAAGACATATTCAGCGAGGTGGGACCAGTTTTGTCTTTCAAGCTTGTATTTGACAGGGAAACTGGTAAACCAAAAGGATATGGATTCTGTGAATACAAGGATCAGGAGACAGCGCTTAGTGCTATGCGCAATCTCAATGGCTACGAAATTGGTGGCCGTTCACTCAGAGTTGATAATGCTTGTACAGAAAAATCAAGAATGGAAATGCAGGCTTTAATGCAGGGTCCTCAAGTAGGTTTAATTGTTAAAACTCAATTCTAATTTGTTGTTATTTTTTTTACACAACTATTAAAGAGCCATGTCTATACATCCTTAGTAATATTATGTGATAATGAGTTTGTTTGTTTGTTAAGCTTTCACACTGTCGGTAATTACTGAATCAATCATCATGAAATTTTGCATACATATGTCTGGAGCCTAGAAAAGAATATAGGCTACTTTTCATCCTGGAAAGCTTACATAGATATAATTAATGTGTCATAGAGTGATGTATTTATATTCTGAAGTCCATGCAGACAGACTTATTTTGGTATTTTTTATGTGTTTCTGTATTCCCACATTACGCAGAAACTACAAAAGGGATGTTGATGAAACTTTTTTGTAGGTACAATCTTTGCCAGATTTTAAAACCTGAGATATAACAAAAACTATTCCTACATGCACAGGTTAAGATTCTTGTGGTCTATCGAAAAAGCATATCAAATGCTATAAAATACGACTTGTATTTAAAATCGCACCATCATGTAATACTATTCTTAATATTTAAGCTACACATATCTGAACAAAAATTGTCATAACCATGTGGTAGCGGTATTGAATCTTAAGTTAATTATCAAATCTAATTCAATATTACAGGTAGAGAATCCATATGGTGAACCATGCGAGCCAGAGAAAGCTCCTGAAGCTATCAGCAAGGCAGTAGCTACACTGCCTCCTGAGCAAATGTTTGAGTTAATGAAACAAATGAAACTTTGTATACAGGTATATCTTTTGATATTCAAAATAAAATCTCGCACAGAACATCAGCATAAAACTCGACACCCACAGAACAAATATATAGAAAAACAAAATTACTAAATCTACAACAATTATACACATACCATACTTGCATTTTAATCAGAAAAATACTTACAACTGCATATATATACACAAATCCTATTTAAACAAAAAACTCACACATATAACACAAGAAATAAAAATAAATTAGATGTACCAACTATAAGAACCCAATACGGCAAAAAGAACATAACATTCGAGGGCGTTATGTTATATAATAAATTGCCTATAGCTAATAAGGACTCTTCAACCATACAAATATTTAAAAAAAAACTGAAAGATTATCTGTTGGATGCAATACCTATTGAGTAATTAAATATTTATCTTTAAGTGAATAGTGCATGTTCTTTGATAAATAAAGTATGTTTAAACCCAACATCAGCATAAAACAAAGATAGGGACTCTTGTTTATCTGTTTTCTATGGTGAGAGTGCTGGAGGCCTGAGGCCCTTCCCTTTCCTTACCTTATTATCTTTCCTCCTCTCCTTAGTATTTCTATCCTCCCCTTTATTATCCTTCCGCTCCACCTCCTATTCCTTTCCTTTAAGTTGCTGACTCACTAATGATGCCTCTAGTGTTGCTAGCGTCTAATCCAATCTGAGATTTTAAATTATCATATTACTATTTAGAATTGCATAAAATGGGTCTTATGATGTATAATATGTTGTTATTAGTGCAATACTTTTTATATTTGTTACAAACTATTAAATATCATGCTTGGGTTCTATTCCTTCCTAACCTACAACACATTGTCTTGGTTTTACCTTTACTACCTCCAACCTTCATTTTACTTAAATTCGAAAAAATAAGTTAATAAGTGAATGTTTCCGTAATTAACATAATATATACATATATGGCGTAATATGTTATGTATCTAATAAATACTTGGTAAATGTCTGGTTTTCACAATACTTATTTAGTAAATGTAAAATGAGCAATTTGGTAGGTACTTTACCAACCCCTACTATGAATCTTAAAATAACATAAAACATAACATACAGTCGTGGTCAACTAATTAGGGACATTCAAGATAGTGAAGAGCTATAACCGGTTATGTACATATAAATATAAAACTCTATTGATTTCTCAGCACCTATTATTTGCATAATTTGTTCTGATTATTATGCTATAAATGGCTGTAAATAAAAGATTAAATAAATAGATAAAAGTATTTAATATAAAAAAGTTAAACATGTATTAAATTTTAAGGTATAATTCTGTAGCTGGACATTTAATTAAGGACAGTAAAGTATAACGAAAAATAGAGTTAAACAAAACTAATAATCTGCAGTATTATAATATCTTTAACAGCTCCATTTTATTACGTGTAATATCAATACCCAGTAGCAAAACCTTTGTTAGTAATTACGGCTCGACACCAATGTGGCATAGACATTATCAGTTTCTGACATGTTTCGACAGGAATGTTTGCCCATGCCTCACAAAAAGCTTCATTAAGTTTATCTAAAGTTGTAGTACGATAAGTGGAAACTTTTTCTTGATTTCGTGCCTAAGGTGCTCAATTGGGTTGAGGTCCGGGCTATTTGCTGGCCAATCTAGCACCGATACTGACTGACTGGTAAGAAACGACTTGACTGAACGGGCGGTATGTTTCGGGTCGTTATCCTGCTGAAACGTCCATATAATAGGGAGATGCTCCTCAGCATAGGGAAGCATAGTTTCTTCCAATATTGCCTTGTATTGATGTTGGTCTAAGTTACCCTGAACTTTCCTCACAGGTCCCACTCCACGTCCAGAAAATGAACCCCACATTTTAATGTTTCCACCGCCATGTTTCACCTGTTTTTTTGTGAACCTTAGATTAATTTCCACTTTTACAGGACGCCGTACATATTGCTGCCTTCCATCTGAAGAAATCAAATTAACCTTGGTCTCGTCAGAGAATAATACATGTTGCCATTGGGCGTAGTTCCAATGTCCATATTTACGTGCAAACGCCAAACGAGCATTTCTATGTTCTTTCTTCAACAACGGTACTTTGCGAGCCACTCTTCCGAACAAACCTGCTTCTACCAGACGTCGTCGAACGGTCCTCGCTGATACACCGGCTCTTTCGTCTGCCCCAAACACTTCGTGTTTTATTAAAATAGAGCCTAGAAACGGATCTTTCTTAGCTAACCTGGTTATCATTCTATCTTCTTGCATTGTGGTTTTCCTCGATCTTTTTGTTTTGGACACATTTAAAGCTGTGTTATAGCGCCTGAAATGTTGCTCTGCATTGCATACCATAGTTTTTGAACAATTTAATTGTTGTGCTATACTTCGGTATGACCAACCACGCTCGACAAACTTCATGATAATTTTCCGTAGTGTTGGATCGCAACTTTTAAATTTTTGCCCATTTTTCTTCAAAATAATTCTCAAAACAAAATTAAAAATCTGGATTGCCGCCAAAACTACCACAAAACAATAAGAGAAGAAATAAAAAAAGTATTAAGATTCAAATTCTGAAATTAGAACGCAATACCTTAGTGTCCCTAATTAAATGGCCAGCCAGCATTCTTTGAACATATAGCACTATGATAATATATCAGCTATACTGTAAAGAGGTTTAATGTTTAAGAAGTTGTTATTGTTTGTATAATCGGGCTCATCAATGACTAATTATACTTACATGTAAAAGATATGGAATATTGTTAAGACTCGTTGGAAAATAAAAAAATAATTCACAATTTGGTTCAACTAAGATTGTCCCTAATTAGTTGACCATGACTGTATATGTAACTTATTGTCTAGTTCATATAATTTATAATGCCTTATTTCAATTGTCTGATTATTGATGTTAAGCAGGTGTATAATATGGTCCACATATTGTGTTCTGCTATTCTTTGTATGCGAGCAGAGTCACAGAAGCAAGTGCCATAGTAAAATATGACGGCATGGTTTCCTCAGATATAAATGCTTCAATTTATTATAAGATCTAATATTTCTAGATACATATATAGCACAGCACATAATATGCATCAAGGATTACCCAGATTCCATGGTAAATTATTTTTGAAGTCAGTTATGCCAAAATACACCAACTCATAAATTGTCTGAGTTATTGACACTAAATCGAACAGGATACATCATACACCAAAAAACAGACTTAACATCTATTCCATTCATATTTGGTATACAAAAAACAAATGTGTGAACCTTAGATACCTACTGTTGTTTGGTATGGCGAGTGAGAGCGCTGGTAGCCCAAACCCTCTCCTTATCCACCTTATTGTTTCTCCTCTGCACCTCCTATCGCTTTCCTTGGAGTTGAAGACATGCGAGTGATGCTTCTGCTTGCATAAATAGTTTGCAGTAATGGTTTACTATCAGGTGCGCCGATACTTGTTTGCCACCCGCATGATATAAAAGTAAAATAACCCAGTGTAGATGGACTATATGTAGAAAATTTTCTTTTATGCATAATTTTCTTGAAATCAAATTTATGCATACGTTTTAGCACTAATATGATAATTTTTGTGCTACTTAGGAAAATAATGAAATATGATTCTGAAAAGGGTTGCGGGATGCCGTCCATGATACATATAACATGATTATTTTTATAATATTTGCAGAACAATCCAACCGAAGCCAGAAATATGCTGCTACAAAACCCGCAGCTGGCTTACGCGCTCCTACAAGCTCAAGTTATTATGAGGATTGTGGACCCTGCTACAGCTGTTGTATGCATCTCTTGTTTTGTTTATAATATAATTTCCATCCATCCATCCATCAGCCTTTCAACGTCCACTGCTGGACATAGGCCTCCCCAAGAGAACGCCTCAACAAGTGGTATCGTCATGGGGGATGATGCCATAATCGCCACGCTTGGCAGGCGAGTTGGCGATCGCAGTGGATGTTTTTAATACTCGAGGGAGTGCTGCTGCCCACTCCCCCGGGATTCCCTCAGTCGGCTCTTACGACTCCCATGGTTTCAATTCTAAAGCCGGCCCCACACCGCACTGTTTATAGAAATATGATTTATAATATTCCACCAACCTTACTAGACGCAACTCCATCGAGTTTGGAATCGTTAGATTCGTCTTGACGAGTCCTTTGTCTTTAGGTGGTATCCAGGGTCTGGTGATGGAGCTAGACGACGGCCATAGGAACTCCGTTATAAACGACATAACCCCATCGAGTTTGGGCTCGTATGATTCGTCTTGATGAGTACTTTGTCTCTACATGGTATCCAGGGTCTGATGATGGAGATGGATGGTGGTCACAGTAACTCTGTAATTAAAACGATGCAACCTCATTGAATTTATACTCGTTTGATTTGTCTTGATGAGGACTTTGCCTCTAGACAGTATCCAGGGCCTGATAATGGCCATGGGTACTCGATAATTAAACATCGTAACCTATTGATTTAGGGCTAGTTTGAGTTATCTTGAATAGTACCATAGTCCTCGATGATATTCAGGGTCTGATAATGGAGCCGGATGGCCATGGACACTATACTATAAAACGCCGCAAACTTTGAAATCGTTTGATTCGTTTTGGCAAGTACTTCGGTCCTAGATGATATCCAGGGCCTGATGATGATGATTTATGTTCATTTCCGTTATGTCATAATTTTATACAAGCATATATTAAAAAAGTTATGATAATTTTATTTCTACTCATTATTTCTACAAAATAATTTCGATGTTTTCACATCTGGCAGACGTCCCGCGACGTCTATTTTTGTTTTTTGGTATAAAGGTATTCTCAAACCATAACTTCCCTGTTACATTGAATGTAGTCTTGGAATTTTTGAGCCCTTGATAGGAATCTTCTACTTTTGCGTGAAATTGTACTGCACTTCTGTGAGAAGTGGAAACCTCTGGACTAAGCACAGCTCAAATGGTGTAATTATAATCGCTAAAAGATTTAAGCTTGTGCTGCCAAATATTCATGTTCTTCCATGCAGAGTTCTACAGCCAATACTCACCAGGCAAGATAAATGAAGTGTTTCCGTGCTTTTTGACTATATATTGGGAACAGCCCTTAGAGTCTATTTGAGCATAGAAAACTACTTTATCTATGCTAAAGCTCGGTCGGTTATCTACCTAGTTAAGATTTACCTGCAGATCCTAAAAGCTACAATGTTTCAGAATGACTGTCACAAATTAGTGTGATGAAAAATTTTTATTTTGAATAATACACCACGTACATATCAGTTTATTATAGTGTTTTAAGCGATACAACCATGTTCAATTTCATAACTATTTTTTTAATTCACAGAGCATGTTACATCCTAGCAACCCAGTGCCACCAGTTCTGCAGCCTGGAGACAAACCTCCTCCGCAAATGCCTTACATTTCGAACAATGCACCAGCACGTAAGATGATATCAGTAAATACTAATAATAAAACCATTTTTATAGGTTATATCGATTAACACAAAATGCGAAAATGTGAAATCTGAAACATAGCAACGCCTGTATTCCCCGAAGGGGTAGGCAGAAGTGTATTACACACCCACGATTCGCCAGGTATGTTTAAGTCCCACGTAATAGGGGGCGAGCCTAATGACGTCTACCGGGCACATTTCCAAACTCCGGGCTGGTACTGAGAATTTTTCTTTTTAGGAAAAAGCTCAATAACGTTCCCCGAGACCTCATGATTAACAGTCGCATACACTACCGCTACACTACAGAGGCACTAATAAACTAATAGTCATTACCATACCAGATGCTTTGTCAATTCAGCTATCGTGACAATTGCTTGGGACTGCGACATTTTCACAGCACTTTATGTTCATTTATATGGTTAAGAAGAAAATACAGTATTTAACATGCCGCAAAACATAAAATATATAAAAAATGGTTTTATTGAGTTTATTACTATCAAAAAATTTTAACAACATCTTCCTCCTGCAAATAAAAACATAATAATAAATATAGTGTACGCATTCATGTACCCAAGTCATAAGAGACTAGAAGGGCGAGTAGCTTCTCGCCCAACTAAATTTTCACGTTACACACACACTGAAAGTGCTATCAGGCAATTTTGTTTAAACTACTTACTTATTATGTGGATGACAATTAACCGTAGCATTTGTATGCAAAATTATCAAGGATATAAAGAGAAAGCTTTCTCTTACAGCAGCACAGCCACAAATACCACCTTTGCTCAGTACGCCAGTTCCGCCACCTGCTCAATACGCACGTAAGTACTTTGAGATTTATCTGTATTCTAGGCAGGAGGTAAAAAATGTATCTGTCAAAGTTAATCCTAAATTTATTACAATAAACCTTTTTTAATGTAGGAATTTATCATTATGGTCTATTTAATAGAAGTTTGGTTTTTTTTCAGGCCGTGTGGGGCCGGCTTTAGAATTGTCGCCACCCCTCTCCACCCATGGGAGTCGTAAGAGCCGACTGAGGGAATACCGGGGGGAGTGGGCAGCAGCACTTCCTCGAGTAAGGTATTAACAACATCCACTGCGATCGCCAACCCGCCTGCCAAGCGTGGCGATTACAGCACTATACCCCCAATTTGGAGAGGCCTATGTCCAGCAGTGGACGTCGAAAGGCTGATGGATGGATTGGTCTTTTAAAATCTGTGAAATGTTTGATCACTCGTGTTTTACATGGGGGATAAAGAGGGATGACAACCAACAAAATATATTGCACCTTAAATTGTTTGTAATTCTTAAAGCCAGTGCTTGATATATTGAACTCACAAACTACTCCGACATGTTCTAATATTTTGACGTGGAAACATCTAATGCGTAGGGAGGGTAAAACCGGTTGTTGGTTGGTTAAAATTTATTTAATTGTTTAACGCCATCTGTTAACTAAAGCATCTAACTAGGAAGCATAATGTCAATCAATAAACCAATAACAGTTTTAATTTGTCTATGGATAATGAGAGAGCGCTTTCCAAGTGTTATATCCATCCATCCATCCATCAGCCTTTTAACGTCCACTGCTGGACATAGGCCTCCCCAAGAATGAGGGATAGTGCCGTAATCGCCACGCTTGGCAGGCGGGTTGGCGATCGCAGTGGATGTTGTTAATACTCGAAGGAGTGCTGCTGCCCACTCCTCCGGTATTCCCTCAGACGGCTCTTACGACTCCCATGGGTGGAGAGGGGTGGGACAATTCTAAAGCCGGCCCCACACGGCACGTGTTATATACGATTTGAAAAATATTTGAAGAAAGAAAATCGATGTTTTCACATCTGCGAGCCGTTCCGTGATTTTTTTAGCAATCTAGTATACGGCCTGATTGATGGTAACTCCAGGGTAAGGGATAGGAGATGGAGAGGTAGACAGTAATGATAAAAGGGAGAGAAACAACTGCCTCTGTGGTCTAACGGTAATGTATATGACTGTGGATCACGAGGTCTCGGGTTCGATTGCCGGGTCGGCCCAACAAAAAGTTACTGGGTTTTCCGGTCAAGAAATTGTCAATAGCAGCCCCGAGATAAGAAAACAATAGTGTTTTACCCCCCTGCCTCGAACAGCACTTTGTTTATCCCTTTTATGTCGGAATGCCGTCCCATTGGGATATGTGACAGAGGGAATAGAGAGTGCATTTACTTGTGTTTGCGCACACACGTGCACTCTAATATCTCCTGCATGGCTAGTGTCTGTTGACACTGTCCGTCTTGACCAAAAATTACGGTCTTATTATAGGTAGGAAGCGGATGAAGAGTTTGGGCTTGTAGCGCTTTCAAACACTTCAATAATAGTGGGTTTTATATTTATTATTTATATTGGTTATTTATTAAATCTATGGTTTCTGTTGACAGCGCGCCCAGCTATGGGTGACGTGGACTTGCGTAGCAGCCGCCCCTCAGGTGGGGCCCCACCGCCGCTATTGGACCAGGATATGCGCAGTCTGCCTCCAGTGCCGCCGCATCCCGTCCCCCCACCACATCACCCTGCCGATAAGTAAGTTACATTATATATTTTATAATCTCAACAATTAATTATTTTATCAAAATGCATACATTAAGTGGCGTCTACAAGGATCCGCCTTGCCTAACCTATGCAGTTAAGATTGTGGGCATAGAATGCTATCATCATAAATAGTTGGATTTCATTCCTCACAACTTTATCCCCAAAAATTCTTGCTTGTCTATATATTGTGAACCGTCTAATGCCTAATTATTATGTATATATATAAACGGCACATAAATAGTTATTATTTATATTATAGGTATTCTACATATAATTTTTGTGATTATAATTTAACATTTGACATACTTACTGGTTTTATAAGAGACATATTTGTAAGAGATATTTGTTAATTATTGGGATGGTTTAGGGGCATTGTGGTTTGACAAATATGTTTCTTATTCAAAGTATTTGGATCGGGTTGTGCTACCACTAGCGGTTCTTTGAATCTAATGTTTAAAACTGGAAATATATTTTCGGAAGGAAATAACGATCAGAAAGCGAATCAGGAAAATACCTAAAGGTAAAATAAAGCGATCGATCTTTCCGTTGATTTTGTCTTAATTTATTTCTCAGAGAGCTATAACGAATAACTTGCCCATATTTATATAACTGAGCACACAAGCCACCCGGCTTCCCACGGGTAGCAAAGCATATGGGGAATCCCATTTATTTGGCATAGAGATCTGGTATTAATCAGCCTGATGCCATACCCCGTACACTCCGAAATTACTGAACAGACTTGATTGCGGTTTTTAGGGGTAGATAGAGCTTAGCTTGGAGTGTTTTATATGCCTTATTTCATATTGTAACAGCAATTTATAATTTTTCTTCAAGTATTGCTCCTATGGAGATTGTGCTACCTGAAGTGTAAGTTATTGATACACCTAACTTGCTTAGCTTACTTGTCAGTTTAATTTTTACCCTACGATTTTTTTATACATTATATTTTGATGTCATGAATTGGTTTCCAGTTTTGATATGCCTCTTTAAGAATTGACTCTGTTTAGTTCGAGTGTCATGTTCTTTTTAATCATTAATTATTTTATCCTCACATTTTGAAAACGTTAATTCTTATGTTTTGCAATAAGTAGTTTGTATACACGATATGGCACGTGAAGCATGCCAGTTAATTATTTTTATTCCTGAAACCGTATTCGAATTTAATACTTTTATTTTATTAATTAGTCAGATAGTTTTTAATACAATTTAGTTCATTAATTAGCGCCAAAATGGCGCCAATAAATAATATATCAAAATAATCTGTCGGCTATCCAATTTAGAATATAGAGAAATCAATTACTCCACTTTTAGAATAAACTAGATTTATCCGCTTTAAAGCTATTTCGAACTAGTTTTTTTTTTGTAATGTGGAATGTCTAATTTAGCAATTTTATCAACATTTATTATTCTACTTTCTATTAGAATAATTATTCTATAATAAACACTTATTGCCATAAAGATTAATTTAAAGGTTTGCCCTTTTACGTCTCAAAAAAATCTGAATAACCATTTAAGATAATTTTCAAGCCAATATGGGAAAATCAGTTTTCAATATATTTTGCTATCCTGTTTGAACAAATTTTGGAGTCTAGCAATTACAAGTATCCTTTTAATTAAAACTTATTCCATTGTAAAAAAATTTACGCTTTCTAACAGTTTCAATCGAGATCCTCGTCTAGCTGGCATGCAGCCTCAACCGTTCAACCAAGACCCACGCGTACGACCCAATGATCCTCGCAATCAACCCAAGATTCAACAGCGTAAGTGAATTTAATATTTTATTTAATCGGTATTTTGATACATAAAGTTACTTCCTCGTTAAGAGCATACATCATCAATATAACGACACTATCAATTCGAAGCCAGAATAAAAGCGTTGACTTTACTTCCGATAAATATTATTATTATTATTAAATCAAGACTCAAAAATTTCATGATGTTCAGGTACGTAGTAGTGTGGTAGGTGGGAAAGCGTAACAAATACTACACACTAAAATAGACAAACACAAAGGCATTTTCGCATTTATAATATTAAGTAAGGAATATAAGTTATAACTTTTGTTCAATAGCTCAAATGCCGCCCGGAATGCCGAGCGCAGCCCAGGCTAGAAACATTCAAGGTATTCCATCGGGAGCTTCTGACCAGGAGAAGGTAAGAATGCAATTTAAATCTATTTGAAAAAAAGAGTTTTATAATATCAATGAAACATTGATGTGAAAACATCTAATGCGGAGGAGAGTAAAACTGGCTGTTAGCGTGGGGACGTCGCCACGCCAATTTATTTCATTGTTTTTAACGCCATCTGTTTACAAAAGCATCTAACTAGGAATTCGTCTATGGAGTATTTGAGAAGAAGAATTATATAATACTCGAACAATATTTAAAGTAAGAAAGAAAATCGATGTTTTCACATCTGCGAGTCGTTCCGTGACAGCTCATTTTTATATTCTTTTCATTGATGATTATTTAAGTGACTTCATTATATAATTGCTTTTGATAAAAACAATGGGTGCCATCACTTAGGTTTAGGTTTGACTGTACTTATAAGTGGTAAGGCACAGTAAATATATAAACCAGTACGGAAACTAGGAACAAATCGTTAGAAACGGCACACTCACACAGACGCGCGCATCTACGAGAATCTAAGCACCCCTGGCAGTGCTGAAAGTGTCGGGTGTCGCGTCGGGATGAGTGGTTGTGTCATGCGTTATTTGAGTTGTTCTATGAATCGTAATAAATTTATTACTAATATTATAAAGAGGAATGATTTGTAATTTTTTAAGTATACAAATAATGGGCTATATTATTACTATAAATATTAATTTGAAAAAAAAACCGGCATAATGATACATAATTACTAGGGTTTGCGTCATTATTAGGTAAAATCTTAATTGTAAAATTAAGTTTACCTGGTCGGTATAATGTATGAAAATACTTCCGACAGATGGTGTGCAGGCGTCACCCAAAGACGTTAAGTATGAATGTGTTATCGAAATTAGCAGTCAGGAGCAAGGGTCACGATGGCTGAATTGGCAAAGCATCTGGACGGTATCCAAGACATGCAGGTTCAAATCCTGCTCGTGACTGTTATTTTCGATTACACATTTCTCACTTTGTGTTCACGCATAAATAGCCTAATAGAGTCATATTTACTATCTTCGATGTCCAGACATAGCTCTGTTACAGATTTAGTTATTAGGATAATCGTAAACATTGTTTTGCACGAACCACAACAACATGTGGTCGGGTGCTAATTTGTATGAACTTACGGGGACAACCCTAACGCTCCAACGAAGCGTAGTTAATTATTTCAACGAATAGGCCTAGTTTCACTACTGCTTTAGCTTATATATTTACTGTGGTTAAGGTCCTTTAGATAACACAAATCATTTAACTAGAAGTGACAAGAGGTGTCCGTCTTAATTGTAACTTTTAAGTTCTTTTGAATTATTGATATTCAATATAGGTATTATGGAACTGGATCAAACACGCGTCACCATCTCCAAGGAAAGGGATAGGAGGGAATAGGAAGGATAATAAGGAGAGGATAGGTACGAAACTAAGGAGAGGAAATGGGTTGCGGCCTCCAGCGCTCTAAAAATCGTATCGAGTCGATAGGAGTGTGGACAAGAGAAAAAGAATACATGAACACAAAGTGCAAAATTGTGGAATCGAAAATAATAGTCACATGCAGGATATGAACCTGCATTTCCTGGAAAACACACCCCGCTACTAATCTACCGGACTACTAATTTAATTAACACATTCCACTTTAATGACGATTTTCGATATCATATTTTCGCAGTTTGTGTTCATTGATATGGCTAAGCATGTCAAATAATATCTAATTTATAAAATTCTTGTATCACAGTTTTAGTGTTTATATTCCTCCGAAACGGCTTGACCGATTTTGATGAAATTTTATATGTATATTCAGTAGGTATGAGAATAGGTTTATAACTATTTTTTATACCCCTAAGTGTTAAGAGTAGCTCGCCCTAAAAATTTTGTTTTCATTTTTTGAACAATTTTTTTTTTGGTTATTTTTTTATGTTGTGGCATTAAAAAATACATGTCCAAAATTTTTACCCTCCAACCACCATCCCCTACTTTTTAATAACATTTTGTATTTTTTAACCCCGGTCGATAGCTGATCAATGGGGTTCCGTTTTGCCAAACTCCTCCGCTTGGGAGCAGCATAATAGCAAGTTTCGTCGAGCGCAATTTTTCAAATACATTTTAAGAGTAAAGGTTAAAAAGATATAATAATATTTTCATACTCTAGAAATAATTCATATGGCAAAACAACGTTTGCCGGGTCAGCTAGTAAAATATAATAATAAAGAAAAATAAAAAAAAAACAATACACTGTTGGAAAATAAAAACGCCAAAATCCTATATCTCCTATCATCAGTGTTGCTTATGTCCAACAGTAGGATGTATATAATGGGTACAATGAAAGAAGATGAAAATTATGCGGCTGAGTTTGAGTTCTGACATACCTGTGTAACATGTCTTTTTTGTTCACCAGACTGCCTTGATCATGCAAGTACTGCAATTGTCCGATGAGCAGATTGCACTATTACCGCCGGAACAAAGGGCCAGTATCTTGATGCTTAAAGAACAAATCGCCAAGAGTACACAACAACGTTAGCTTTCTACCACGCGTAAAACGTTTGTATACTGAGTATTGCTCAGTATACTATAGATTATATGTAATAAGGTTAATTGTACTAATAGTACAGTCATTTAAGGCTCAATGAAGACTATCTAAAATCCGCAGTTTTATCTGTGCATTATTTGTTAAAAAATCCGTTACATTTTAAGTTTTTAATGTAATTTCATTAGAAACAAAGTATCACTCCTACATTGTTTCACCACTACCTATATTGTTAATCTATGTTTACATTCACATGTCAATAGAGATTTTGAATAAATATAATTTTAGCATACGGTTGTCGTTTTATTCATATGCATATAAATATTGTTTCTCCATTCAACAATATTGCAAGATAAGTTGAATATTACCTACATTAAAGGTCACATACCTACATGATAAATCAAATTCAAATTCAAAAATATCTTTATTTCATAGGCCTATTAAGTAGCACTTAAAATCGTCAATAATACACTAATAATTAAAATAATTAACACGAGCGCCTGAGGCGAGTGCAACCGCAATAACAAAGTGGCGATGGCCAGTGGGACAAAAATAGGTTGTAAAATAATAATAAGTCTTCAAGCCGTTATTTTGGTCAGTGTCATCGGACACTAGCCGTGTACGCAGGAATTATCCACTATAGTGTACTACGAGTGTGTGCGAAAAAACAAATACAGCACGATTGGCTGTCGTCCACGACTTGGTTTTGCTGTGACGAGATTGTCGAGACAATGGGAACGGCTTGTACAACAGTCAAACGATAAAAAAAACGTCACGATCTAATCGTCACAGCAAATCGTATGTCGTTGTTGCGACTCTATCATAGCCACGATAAAAATATTGTGACGATCCAATGGGAACGGCTAGATACGATAACCGTTCAACTATTTACATTTCCACGACACAATGGCGACAAACGGTCGTTATGTGGCAACAGCTAGAGACGACAGACAACGATAAATGTTAGTACCGTCACGCTCACGACATGGGAACGCGACGTAACTCTGAAATTTTCTTGACGGACCAATCATTTTTCTTAACCCAATCTGAGATTCAAATAGGAAACTTTTTTATTTATTCCTTGCAGTGGCAGATTAGCCACGGCCCATCTGATGGTAAATGGTAACCGTCGCTCATGGACTCAACTATACCGAGAGTATTGTCAAGCCGCTGCTCACCATTTCATTTCACAGATATGAAATGAAAGAATAAACGGCTATCTCCTGCTACAGCCAAAACGCAACCAATGTGTTCATGGCCGGTCACACGGGAGATGGTGGTACCAACCCGCTCGGGCCCGATACCAAGTGGTACTCCCACTTAGTACCCAGCCCTACCACCAGTCATGCAATGGATGATAATTGCCTACTTCCCTTAGTCGCCTCATACGACACCCGTGGGAAATAATGGGGTGGTGACACTTGTATTCTTAGTCCGTCACCACACGGACAAACCTCATGATCCAAAGTCGCATACGCTACCGATAGACCACTGACTGACTATTTAGCATTGGGCTGCAAGCCTTGAATTAAAATTATTATAATTGAAATAGACATTTTTGCATTTGAGGTTACTAATATAATTATGTACCTAGATAAAGGTTAGGTATGTCCAAAATTAAATTACATAACGTCTGTTTATATTACGAGTATATAAATATTTTAATAACCTCGACACACTAGCTCACTTTTGCGTCTTTGAGCCTAATTATAATTATTTAAATATTAAATTCGTGGACTATGTAATGAATAAACGATTCGAAACGGGAAATTGTTACGTACTTACCTTTCTTTTTAGATTTTTTTATTGTTTAGGCGGTAAAAAATGTACCTAACCGAACACCCCGTCGTTAGGGGCGACGATCAGGGTTGTGTGGGGCCTTCACCCCACTAAATAAACCCGCTGTCAGTGTGCCGTCTCCCCGCCTTTATTGGCGGGCCACTGGAAGTTTATAACAATTTCCCGTGTCGAATTTCGGGGCCTAGTTCTGAGTCTGGCCCTACTTTGTCCATAGCGCGCTTAACATTATAAGATCCTGGGTTGGTTTTAGTTTTTGTGTTATTTTCACAGTTGCGTATAATAACACAAAAAGGGTAAAAATTGTAGACATAAACTAATTTAATTTTAAAATGTAGGCGAAGTAGTGTGCGTTAGCTGATATAGACTTATTCGATTTATAAAAGGCTACGTGCAATTTATAGGTCAAATTAATCGTCTTATCGCGTACGTGATGTGATTATCATAATATAAATATTTGTAGAAAAAAATTGATTGATTGATGACTTTATGTAGCTCCTAAAATGTTATTCTATCTTTTGCTATAGAACAGTTAACATTTGCATTAAACGTAAGTAAGTAGAGGACAGTGAGTCCAGAAGTTTAGAGGGAAATTCCAAAACTGAAGGGGAAGTGGCAAGTAATTACGGTAAGTCATCTTTTAGTGTATTAAAAATAATTAGTAATAATTTCCTAATAAAGCTACCAGTTGTTAGAGCTCCAAAATAAGGAAACTCCCCTAACGTTGTGGATCGTTTTTAACATCGATGATACCCCTTTTTTTTATTGCTTATGATGTCAGACGAGCCACGGCCCACCTGATGGTAAGTGGTAACCGTCGCTCATGGACTCAACTATACCGAAAGTGTAGCCAAGCCGCTGCACACCATTTCATTTCTCAGATGTGAAATGAAAGAATAAACGGCTATCTTTTGCTACAGCCAAAACCCACTGACGAGCTTCATGACCGGTCACACAGGAGACGGTGGTACCGACCCGTTTGGGCATTGATAGCAAGTGAGTACTCGCACTTAGTAACCAGCCCTACCACTAGTACATTAGGTGATAATTGCTTACTTCCCTTAGTCGCTTTATACGACACCCACAGGAAAGGATGGGGTGGTGACACTTGTATTCTTAGTCCGTCACCACACGGACAAACCTGATCCAGATGACCTTTTATTATAACGCGAGGTCATCCTTTATGGATATCACCCGACGAGTGGACGAAGTTTAGGGACGTTCGATTAAGACGGTGTACATTATGCTACCGTACTGTCTATGCTCTAAAAACCCAGTGTTCCTTCAGACACTCCTTCGCTAGAAGTGAGGCATACGCTCTACTCATGACTTCCTCCGGCCTTGGCAAGGCGGCTCTTCAATTCTCGGATTAGCCCTCCCTTATCGAGAGGCGCTCGCAGAACACTTCTCACTTAAGTGCTCGGCCGTCTCATTTACGTGTGTAGTGCCGTATCCTAAGGACAGTTCCCGCATCAATGGCACCAGGCTGACTCTTCCCTGCCCACCCGATACAGAACGAAGCAGTCATGCCCCGAAAGTACCTGCTTTCTTATATTGTACCTACAATTATTAATCGCTATTAAAAAACTAGTAAACTAAGATAGTCCCGTTCACTTAGAGCCGCAGTCACTTTAATTGTCACACAGATTGTCACAGATTGCCACATTTTGTCACACAGACTGTTTACAAACGTACCTATTTTTGAATTGCCGCATACATTATTACCTACCCCATATTATTATTAATTGCTTCAAAATGTATTAATTGTAGGTCCTACCACAGTCTAAGAACCATAAATGTGGGGTCATTAACGTAGGTTATTAAGCAGCTCGTCTTCGTAGCACGTAGAGCTACCTACAAATACAACGTCCTAAAGAACCTTTAACAGTCATGGATTAGAACAGGGGTCTCCAAACTTTGAAGCCTTAGGGCCATAATGTTTTTTCAGCATCTTCCAAGGGCCAAAACACAATTACCTAAATCACATTAGCGTTTTTTGTTTTACTGTGATTAGTGGGAATAATTTCAATTATTTGTTAGTTATTAATATGCTTAAGCTTACCCATATACTTAAGTTAAGTTTTCTGCGTCATCATTTTTGTCGTTAAGTTTTACCTTGCAAGGAAATAAAACCGAGTAATTATCATTATGTGTTTTCTTCTTCAACTTATCACAGCAATAGTAACAATAATGAGACATTGGCTGTCGCGAGCCAGATTGATGACACTAGTCTTAAGCTGTAGCGGGCCGGATTGATGGCACTGGCAGGCCGGACTTGGCCTGCGGGCCGTAGTTTGGAGACCCCTGGATTAGAATAACAAAACTCACTTTCACATTTATAATATTAGATATAAGGTCAATGCGGCAAAGACCGTCTGTCGGGTAAGACCGTACAGTTAGAAATATGACGAATCCTGAATAGTTAGACAGATGATAGCCCATTGTACGCAACCGTTAAATAGTTCTAGTGTTGATAAATTTACATAGATGGCATTATTTATGGCAGAGAGCGAAAAAATTACACTTGAAAATTAGTCGGCCTGTAAACTTGCATTTCAAATGAACCACATGCTCAAAAAACATATTTTTATGTGATTTTTCAATGCTGTTACGCAGATCTGTGCAAGTAAGTTTATTAATTAACATTTGCTTTATCTAAATACCCTATTAGAATAGACAAAAACGTATATTTTCACGATTTTAGATCTGACTAAAAAAATCTAATCTCAAAGTGCAGTAGTGGGAAAGTCCGTCTAGTCTTAAAGATCGGCATATGGCCAGTCTTCGCCGTTTTCAGACGTTGCAAACCTGTTTGACTCGAGCTAATTTTTAAACATAGTTACAACATTGTTGTAAATTTACATAAACAACGAAAATAAATAATTAAGGGAAAGTCGGGTAGCTCTGGACGGCGTGTAACCCTGGCCATTTCAATTTCTAAGAAACTAAATGCGTTGCATTGTAAATGTGTGTCCTTTACAGTAGAAAACAAACACAATTCAATTGCAACGTGAGCGCCGAGAAAAGTTGTTATGAGGGAATGTTTTGTTCCCGACAAAAAAATTTCGTCGCTTCGTCAAAATTCATTGCAGGTTATCAAGTACAATACGTAACTGTGAATTACTTGTATATCGTTCAATGTTTTAGTGAATTTTATATATTTAAAAGTTCTAATAGTATTTCCAACAATTGTTCTATAATTTGAGAGATATGTTTTAAAATGTTACATGAAAATGATCGGGTACCCCCGGACGCGCTAATGTTGGGTACCCTCCGAGATGGTTTTATTTTACGTTTTGAAATACGCAATATTGTTTTAAAAAACTACAATCGTATCATTTATTATCATTTTGCTTATACCTTATATATATGGAACGTATCTTAAAATGTTGTTAATATCGTTGCAAAAAGACATGCAATTTATATCGAAATTTAAGGGAAGAACCAGTGAAAGATTAAAATGGGTAAAGTAAATTGAAAGAAGCAAGGGATGCAAAAACTGGGCCCATGAAGATTGTGTTCATATAGATGCATCGAATTTTTATTGTAGTTGTGTAAGGACAAATAACGTTTGGGACACCATTGATTACTATGTCTGGGGTTACCCGCCGTTTCTTGAGACGCCAAAAAATATACCAAATTTGTTCTCAGTATATTTCTTTAGAAAGTGTGATAATTGATTAGTGTTTTTTTAATTAATATATTATAGCAGTCCTAATTTTATTTTAAGTGAACACAATAACAGAAATTTAGATCCTTTGTTTTTTATTTGCAATTTACTCAAGTGTCCGGGGCTACCCGATCTTCCCCTATTTATATATCATAAGCATAGTATTGCTATAGTTCCACATTATTTGATATTGACGCGTTTTAGTTCTTAGTGCCTACATATTGTGATTTATGTTAAATATCTACTTCAAATGAAAGGATGATTTACCAAAATAAAACATTTTTAAAGTGATGAATTATTATGTTTTTTACCCCTCAATGGCGAAATATGCCGAACTTACCCGACAAACGCTTCTTTATACAATATATGCCGTTTAGGTCCTTCTATTTAACATTTGATGGCATACATTTAACTGCCTTTCATATATCTATTCATATGCTATGTCTATGTTCATGTAAACCGCTTCTTTATAGGTTTTTTCCTCAACAGACGGTTTTATACGACATAGCACAAAAATCCGTCTGAATCAAGGTTTTTTAAAAACTGAGTTTGCTCGTAAAGTAACGACTTTTATGTCAATTTAATAGTTTTTTCCAATAGTCAGTTAAATATTTCATCAAATAATATGGTGCTGCTTACTAAAAATATTCAAGAAATTATCAAAATTTGTCATCGAATGAAAATTTTAATAAAGTATACCGATCTTCGCCACATTGACCTTATAACTCTTTATTGAAACCTTAAATATAACGTTACAAACAAAGTTAAAGGCTTAACCATGGACTTAACCATGAGCTTAACTGTATAAGTGTTTCAATTGGCGGCCTTATCGCTCAGAGCGATATCTTCCAGGCAACCATGAGTAGTATTAGTCTTATTGATTTTTCCCAGTGGCATCCATGCACATTTTCTAAATACCTATTTTGTCGATTATTTTTACAGCCTTTTTTGTTAAGGCGGAAAAAAATATACCTAACAGCACACCCTGTCGTTCGGGGTAACGAGCCAGGGTAGTTGTGTGCGGCCTCGCTCACCAAACAAACCCACCGTGTGCCGTCTTTTCGCCTATGTTGGCGGACCACTGGTACTGTATGTCATTACTTCAGTGGTAGCTGATAAATTTGGCATTGGTTGAGACAGGAATTACTTATCTGACGCGAGACTCTTTAAAGTAGTCTCTATACATATATCCTTAATCATGAATTATTTTGAAAATGTGCCCGGTAGACGGCAATAAGCTCGCCCCCTATTACGTGGGACTTTAACAAAGGTTGGCGAACCGTAGTTGTACACCTTTGCCTACCCCTTCGAGAATACAAGCGTGATGCTGTGTTTTTTTAATGTTTATGAATTATTTTAAAGTATTCTTGAAGTTAAATGTTAGCACTAGCAGTGTCATTGGAATTTTATTATAATCATAGCAGATTACTAAGTGGCTAAAATAGTCATATCTCGTTCTGATTGCTATACGTTCATACATATTCCACAAATATCGGAGCTTCCTCAAATATAAACACATTAAATAGGCATGCAGTCTCTAAGGTAGGTTCACCAACCTGTAAGGTTAAGAACCTGTAAGGTTAGTGGCCGTGTGGGGCCGGCTTTAGAATTGTCCCACCCCTCTCTACCCACAGGAGTCGTAAGAGCCGACTAAGGGAATACCAGGGGAGTGGGCAGCAGCACTCCCTCGAGTATTAACAACATCCACTGCGATCGCCAACCCGCCTGCCAAGCGTGGCTATTACGGCATTATCCCCCGTGACGGGACCGCTCGTTGTGGCGTTCTCTTGGGGAGGCCTATTTCCAGCAGTGGACGTTAAAAGGCTGATGGATGGAAGGTTAAGAAGACGTCAACGACGACGAGCGTCTTCTCAATATAATTATGTATATACCTATCTAAAAAGATATTATTATTTTGACATCAGCTGTGTGTAGGTACTTGTTATTTTGAATTCATTCGACCTACGCGGTGCGTAGTACGGTACGTACGTGAATCTGCAATATCATTCAGTTCAGTCGCCAGTCGTTCGCTAGTCTGGCTTTTAGTGTCGGTGTTTGTTAAATAACCGCGAGCATAGGTAATAGTTATTTAGTACGTGCTTTCCTTATAATTTTTGCATTATTTTATAATGTATTATCGTTCAAATATGTACATAAAACGTCCGTGCTTCTGGCATTGATTTCTTATATAATTTACACGTCTACTGCAAACGCTAAATTATTTAATCGTATCTAATAACATTGTTATTATAACTGTTAACTAAAACTCGTGTTGTTAAATTTAACTAAACAAAAGGACCAGGTTAAATATGACTAATAATTAATGTTTTTTATTTCCTTTAGTTAAATACTAAAATGAATTGGCCAGCGGTTTTCTTCGCGGGATTGTTTTTGCTAAATTATGTGGAGTGTAAATATAAACACAACCAAAAACGCGAAGAACGCGAACATGGAGACATCTGGTATGAGACTGCTAACGAGATGCCCAGAAAGAAATATCACAGAGATCCTCCTGATCACACGAAGCTGATACCAATGGCCAGATATGTTTTACATAATGCAGGTAACATACTGTTTATACCTACCAATCAGTGTTTTTACGCTGATATGAATTCTACAAATTGCACATAAGGCATGCTTTAAAATGAAAGAATGCTGAATTATATGAAAGGAATGTATTGCCTACCTACATTTTATATTACGAGTACCAATTACCTTCGTTGCCTTTATTGTCTGCCATCAAGAAAATTCTAAAGCATAACGCATAGGTACTTAAATAACTATGAGTAGGTACAAAGTGTAGATGTAAAAATTGACAGTGTGGTAATTAAATTAAAGTTGCGTACCTACATGCTATTAAAAATTATTGGTAATTGACAGCTTGTAAATTACTAACATATTATTATCGTTATTACCTACTTTTTAAATGTGTGAATCTTTTTTTACACTATCTACATGGGTGGCGAACAAGCATGCGGTCCACCTGATGGTAAGCGGTTACCGTAGCCTATAGACGCTGGCAACACCAAGGTATCACTCGCGCGTCGCCATCTCCATGGAAAGGGATAGGAGGTGGATAGGAAGGATAATAAGGAGAGGATAGGGAGGGGGGGTTTGGTCCTCCGGCGCTCTCACTCACCATACGAAACACGACAGTAGGCGTAACTACTAGGGATGGGCCGAAATTCGTTTTACATTCGGTTTAACCGAATTTCGGTGGCTTGAACCGAACTTCGGCATTCGGCCGAAGTTCGGTCTTAAATGCCGAACATTCGGTATAAGAAAAAGGTATGGTTTCTACTAAAATTAAGAGAAATCAAATCTGTCACAGCTGTAAAATAAGTCATACCAATACTCTAGAATAATTTAATCATGGTCAGTTGTAGTTACGCTAAACTATAATTATTATAGATAAATTAAAATGTATAAGTATATGAATAGTTTGTGCCGCAAAGCCGCAATCCAGGAGTCTATGAATCAGTAATTTGAAATAATGTGTCACCCTTACACATTGTTTTATGACGTTGTCTTTCATAAAAAAAATACACACAGAATACGACAAGTTACTCCCGAGAAAGCATACACCCTTAGAATAGGTGTAATTATTCTAAGCATACACCGAAGTTCGGCCGAACTTCGAACCAATTTTGTATATTTACCGAATGTTCGGCCGAAGTTCGTATTCGGTTAAAATCACATTCGGCCCATCTCTAGTAACTACCGTTGTTACACGCTGATCTTTTATGAGAGGCTGGTAGGTATTTCCCCGAACAAGCCGACCCATTCGTGCTGGGATAAGCAAGGCTCTACCACAAACCCGGGACGGACGCCCGAGGCCCGGGACGGACGCCCGAGGTGCGGCGGTCGAAGAGTGGGCGGCAGCGGCGGACCTCGTGTTGCTAAACCGAGGGTCCGCCCTAACGTGCGTGCGGCGCGGGGGCGGGTCGATAGTGGACCTTTCGTTCGCTAGCCCCGGTGTCGCCGCACGCGTAAGGAGCTGGCGAGTCCTGGAGGAGGTCGAGACCCTATCTGACCACAGATACATTCAGATAGAGGTCTCCCGGACCCTTCAGGGCGCCAGCAGGGGTCACGCGGCGGACAGAACTCCCGCTTTTCCGCGATGGGCTGTGGGTAGGCTCGACCGGGACCTGCTAGTGGAGGCGGCCATTTTTCAATCTTGGCTGCCTCCCCCCCTGACGGAAGACGTGGGCGCCGAGGCTGGCCGCATTCGCGGCATGCTCACGCAGATCTGCGATGCGGCCATGCCCCGCGTGCGGCGCCCGCCTCGACGGAAGGGGGTCTACTGGTGGTCCCCGGAGCTGGCGGACCTCCGTGCGGCCTGTATTCGTGCCCGGAGGTCCTACACCCGCAGCCGACGTCGCCGAATCCGCGACGAAGAGCGGGAGGGCCAGCTGTATGCGGCGTACAGTAGTGCGCGCGCTGCGTTAAAGCTGGCCATCTGTCGCGCCAAAGACGCGAAAAGGCAGGAGATGCTGGAGGGTCTCGAGCGTGACCCCTGGGGACGCCCGTACCGCGCGGCGCTTAACAAGCTCCGCGCCCAGGGCCCCCCCCTTACGGAGACCCTCCAGCCGGGCTTCCTCTCTGAGGTGGTCGAGGGACTTTTCTCCTCACGGGCGGTGCACACGCCCCCGGTCATGGCTCCGCCAGATGGTGACCGGGAGGCCGACGACGGGGAGGTACCGCCCGTGACGACGACGGAAATGGGGGCGGCGGCTGCGCGTATGCGGAGAGGCGCCGCCCCCGGGCCGGACGGGGTTCCCGCCCGAGTGCTGGCCCTGGTCCTCGACCACCTTGAGCCCCGCCTCGGGGAGCTGTTCGGCGCTTGCCTGGTGTCCGGACGGTTCCCTGACTGCTGGAAGGAGGGGAAGCTCGTGCTCCTGCCGAAGCCGGGACGGCCTCCGAATACGGTCTCGGCCTTCAGGCCCATCGTGTTGCTGGACGAGGCGGGCAAACTCCTCGAGCGGGTAGTCGCTGCCCGCATCGTCCGGCACCTAGGAGCGGTTGGCCCCGACCTGTCCGACGCCCAGTTTGGATATCGGGCGGGTCGGTCTACGGTCGACGCCATTCTGCGCCTGAAGCCGCGGCTGCGGAGGCCGTCACCTCGAGGGAAGTGCTGTTGGCGGTGTCGCTCGACGTCGCCAACGCCTTCAATAGTCTGCCATTCGGCTGCATCAAGGAGGCACTCCGATACCATGGAGTGCCCCTCTACCTAAGGCGGCTGGTGGCAGACTACCTGGACGGCCGCAGCGTCCTCTTCGTGGACCGGGAAGGGGACGTTGTAAAGAGGGCTATGTCGTGCGGCGTCCCGCAGGGTTTGGTTCTTGGGCCGCTCCTGTGGGACATCGGCTACGACTGGGTCCTCCGTGGCCGGCTCCCCCCCGGGCTGGGCGTAATTTGCTACGCAGACGATACGCTCGTCACAGCCCGGGGCAGGACCCTCGAGGAGGCGGCAACGCTGGCCACCTCAGGTACCGCGGAGGTGGTCAGGCGGATCGAGGCGCTGGGGCTTAGGGTGGCCCTTGAAAAGTCGGAGGCCCTACTCTTCCATGGGCGCCGACGGGGCCCACCCGCCAGCGCCTCGATAACGGTCAATGGTGTGGGCTTCCCAATCCAGGCCCACATCAAATATCTGGGCCTGGTATTGGATGGACGGTGGCACTTTGACGAGCACTTCCGCCGTCTTGCGCCAAGGCTCGTCAACACGGCGTCCGCCCTCGGGCGACTTATGCCGAATTTGGGCGGACCGAGTCTTGCGTGTCGACGACTCTACGCGGGGGTAGTACGGTCGATGGCGCTGTACGGCGCGCCCGTGTGGGCGGAGTCCCTGGCTGCTCGCAATAGGGCCCTTCTGTGGCGTCCACAGAGGGTCGTAGCGGTCAGGGCAATACGCGGGTACCGCACGGTCTCGACCGATGCAGCCTGCGCGTTGGCCGGAAGCCCCCCGTGGGATCTGGAGGCGGAGGTGCTCACCGACGTCTATCGGCGGGCGTCGACGGCGCGGGCGGGGGGCAGCCGCCCCTCGCCGAGCGCAATGTCATCGTGGCGGGAAGATGCCCGCCGCGCCACCGTCCTAAAGTGGAAGTCTCGGCTGGAGACGCCCCGGGCCGGTCTTTGGACCGTGGGGGCGCTCCGGCCGATCTTGGAAGAATGGGCAGGGCGGCAGCACGGGGTCCTCACTTTCCGGTTGGTGCAGGTTTTGTCGGGGCATGGTTGCTTCGGCAAATACCTGCACACGATCGCAAGGAGGGAGACGACCCCAGGCTGTCACCACTGCGACTGCGACGAGGACTCGGCGCAGCACACGCTCGAGTCGTGCCCGGCCTGGGATGTGCAGCGCCGGGAACTCGTTGCAGTCATAGGCGTGGACCTGTCGCTGCCGGCCGTTGCGCGAGCGATGGTTGGCAGTGACAGGGCCTGGACCGCGGTCGCCGCCTTCTGCGAGGCTGTCATCTCGCGGAAGGAGGTGGCGGAGAGGGCCCGTGAGGAATCCTCCTTCGCGGACCCGATTCGCCGCCGGCGCGAGGGGCGGCGTGCGCGCGCTTACTTGCGCCTGATGCCGCCCTAGCCGAGGCTGCGGACGGTGGGGTCGGGGAGTACCCTGCCGTCCGCGGAAGCCTACCGCGAAGGTGCGACGCCCAAGTGCGTGAGGCGTCGCTCAAGAGAGGGTGCCCGTAGGGGCTGCCGCCTGCGGATCGCGGTCGTAACGACGCGGTACCCGTGATCCGCCGTAGCAGGGCGGGTGGAGGCGCACGGTGGGTTTTTAGTGGGTGAGAGCCCCATTCACCCCGTTGTCTCCCCGGGCAGCGGGGTGTGCGGTAGGACATTTTTGCCCACCTAAAATAAAAAAAAAAAAAAAAAAAAGGCTCTACCACAAAAAATGTACATAGTATTTAATTAATGTACTTATCCCGAAACGTCTCCCCGACATCCCGTAACATCACATGCACAGCCACTGATTTAGATATAGCGAATAATAATGTGTTGTTGTAAGTACCTACTTCAGTACGTAGTACCTACGTACCGTATAAATAAAATCGTGAATGTATAAGTTAGTTACCGATGTTGATTCTTAAATTAGGAACGTGAATTTGACCTTCTTGTTATATTGTTTTAATAATAAATAAAATATATGAAAGCCGATACGTAATAGGGAAAACGTTATCCAACAACTAGGTATTTAGTTGCTGGGGTATTTGCGTCTCTGCAATGTTTAGGTAGGCTAATAATATTTTTTTTATTATTTTTCACCCTGCACTAAGGAATGATCCTTGTATCGCGGGGGATATTACAAACATTCACGGACACAAAGTACACTCAGACTCGGAACAATCATTTGTGGATTAATTCAAATTGAAAAAAATCTTTATTTCATAGGCTTATACTTACCTAATATAGCAGTTAAAATCGTTAGTTACAAATAATGATTACACAAAGAGTTGCCCTGTGTGGGAATCGAACCCACAACACTCGGACGGGAGACCGGTATCTAAACCACTTCGCCATCTGTGTAGTAAATGTTTGGTAACTTGTGGTTTTCCCAATATTATTATATAGGCGTCCATCTGTCAGTCCATGTATTAGTCACCGGTTCGGCACCGGCACTGGCATTGTGGCTTCCACAACAAAAGTACTGAGCGCACAACCATGCAAACGATTACTTCTTTAAGAACTTTGTTATTATGCTTTGTGCCCCGTACATTTTATGTTTGTATAATGTTTTATTTTTTAATGCGGAGTTTTATATGTATTGTATTTAAAAAATACCTTGTCTACAGATTGGGCCTCGTTGGCAACAATATCGGTTTTGCCTACAATTGAAGGATTTCCTTTCTCAAACGTAAAATCTATAGTGGACGGATCCTTAGCTAATTCTACTGGTGTGCCGTATTTCTACATGTCACCTTTAGACTTTAGTGCAAAGGATTTAACGGTATGTAGCTAGACTAATAAACTAAAACACGCGTACCATACCTATTAATCTAATCATTCGTGTTTCTCTAATGGATAAAGTTGGAACTTTGTGGGTGGCAAACAAGCATATGGCCCACTCGTTGATAAGCGGTTACCGTAGCTAACCGATGCTAACAACAACAGAGGCATCTCCAAGAAAAGGGTTAGGAGAGATTGATAGGAGGAATATTAAGGAGAGGATAGGGAGGGTTTGGGCCTCCGGTGCTCTCACTCACCATACGAGACAACGGTAGGAGTGTCTACCGTTGTTTTACGCTGATCTATTGTGAGAGGGTGGTACTTACTTTCCCGATCGAAGCGTTTCATTTATGCTGGGATAAGCAAGGCTCTGCTAATTATATTTGGACGCAACAATACTAGTAGGTATCTATACCTTCCTAGTGCTTGTGATTAGTACATACCTATTTGTTTTAAGATTAATTTTATCAAAAAGCTATCCGTGTGGTGACGGACTAAGAATACAAGTGTCACCACCCCATTCTTTTCCACAGGTGTTGTACCTATGAGGCGAGGCGACTAATTGAAGTAAGCAATTATCATCCATTGCATGACTGGTGGTAGGGCTGGGTACCAAGTGGGAGTACTCACTTGGTATTGGGCCCGAGCGGGTTGGTACCACCATCTCCCGTGTGACCGGCCATGAAGCACATTTGCGTTTTGGCTGTAGCAGGAGATAGCCGTTTATATTTCATTTCAAATATGTGAAGTGAATTGGTAAGCAGCGGCTTGACAATACTCTCGGTATAGTCGAGTCCTTGGGCGACAGTTACCATTTACCATCGGATGGACCGTGGCTCGTCCGCCACTACATGCCATAAAAAAAACAAAAATATTCAAACATGTATGAAAGCTTTGTCCCGATAGCTGCCGCATGGGTAGTACCTAGAATGTATTATAACAATGTTATAGCTACCTATAAAACCGAATATTTTCAAGCCGTTAATCACTAGGTAGTACCTAATGTCCAAAGTACAGTGAATCAGCTCTTGTGATATCCACATATCAATAAACAAATCCTTGTTTGTTGTATAAACAAGATAAAAAACAAGTTTAATTCGTTGTAATCAATGTGTTAATACTCCACAGAAAAACAACCGTGCTACCGTTTTAGTATCACTAGAAGAAACAAGGTACTGTGAGAATCAGAAAATGGATCCCGAAGACCCAAGGTGCACTCGTTTGATGCTCTCAGGGAAGATGAAGAAGGTAGATTACATCAAACATTAAGACTAGAAATAGTGATATAAACTGCCCATCGCTTTTTCCACACGAATTGATTTATTTTTAACCCGGGCTACGTACTCATAGATATTTTATATTGAGTATTAGGCAAAAGTAGACTATATTTATTCAATTATATGGTCTTAAAAACATTGTTGGAAATTAAACAAAACAGTGCCAGCGCGATAGCGTCGGTGTCGAGGCAAGTCTTATTGCCAAAATATACGTATTGATATACCTACCTATCTATAGGAACCAAAATGTACTTACGTATAGAACACAACCAATACATCAACTAGTTATGTAGTTGGCCAGATCCATAATGGACGTAACGTACTTACATCATTCATGGATATGATCAACTACTTAATTTGATAGTACCTATACCCAGGTATCAGTTGTACCTATTCTAGTTGCCTGCGGCGCAACAACCTTTACAACCGTTTGAGGATCTTGGCCTCCTTGATGGATTCCTTTTTGCGCTCCGTTTTATTGGTTGTGTAAGCAACTCGTTATGCATTGAGCTTACCTATAATACGGGCTTTAGATTAATATCTTTATTATTTATATTTTACACACTTATCTTCTACATCCTCAGCTATTTGAAAGAACAAATTGTTTGTGAAAGTGGAATGTTGGCTAGTATTGACTTGCTATCGAGTCAATACATTTTTTTTAGGCGGGATGAAATGTACCTAACCGCACACCCCATCGTTCGGGGCAAAGAACAGGATAGTGTGGGGCCGTCACCCACTAAAGAAACCCGCTGTGTGCCGTCTCTCCGCATGTGTTGGTGGGCCACTGGTGCTATGTTGGATTACCCTTTCCGGTACCCTCTACTGAGCGACGCATCCGCACACGGAGCGTTGCATCTTCGCGGGAATCGAGTCAATACTTATCCGCCGTCTATTTATGCATTTCCCATCAGTGTAGATGAGCAGCGTTCTTAGTATTAGTAGGGGCACAGTAAATATATAAGCTAAATTATATATTTACTGTGGTAGGGGAGCCCAAGAAGAAACCACCGAAGGAATGTAACATAGTTCCAGTGGCCCGCTAATAAAGGAGGAAAGACGGCACACGGCGGGTTTCTTTAGTGGGTGAAGGCCCCACACTACCCTGTTCGTTGCCCCGAACGACGGGGTGTGCGGTTAGGAACATCTTCTCCCGCCTAAACAAAAAAAAATGAAAAAAGGGGAGCCCAAGAAAGTTTTGTAGGTTTACTCAAGCACAGCAGGTTAACATAAGGAGGGATACCTAGGTACCTTATAACTGCTGTCGTCTTTTTTATTTTGTAAGAAATAATTCAAGGACTGCAGGTAAAATATATTCTGCCGATAACTCGAAGTACCTACCTAACAAATAGGTATCTATGCCATTAAAAATAATTTAAGTGTATGTTTGTAATGTCTAATCTAATCACAGCTTTTACTAAATGCATACCACTGCCTCGGCCTCGGTGGTCTATCGGTACTGTACCTATGCGACTGCGGATCATGGAGGTGTTCGATTCCCGGGTCGCCAGTCGGCGCTACAAGAAGCCATTGAGATTTTCCGTCAAGAAATTTTCAATAGCAGTCCGGAGTTAGGAATTTGGCGGTGTTTCAAGAACTTGAGATTAGCGCGTTTAAAAAATATTCCGTTCGGATTTGAAAAAAAAATCGCTGTGTTTTGCTTTATGCAAGGCCAGTGCCGAAGCCTTCGAAAATGCTAAAAAGTGAAAAAAATTTAGAACAGGATTGATACCTATTAGAAAAGTAAGAAAATATAACAAAAATAAAAGGAAAAATAATTTACAGGCGATTTGAGGTCAGGAAGTGGGAGGAAGTTTGTGTTATGTGAGCGTAGATAAATACAAAAGTTGTAGGTCTTTTTATTAACTACAATTTTGCCATTTAACTTTTTTCGATAGGGCTCGTAGTTTTGCCGGAAATCATGATAGCCGGTTTTCCACCCTTAAAATCCCCTAAATTATTTTTCCTTTTATTTTTGATATATTCTTACTTTTCAAATGGTTAGCAACCTGTTCTAAAATATTCTAGTCTCATAAAATCAACCCTGGTCTACGAGGAAGGCTATTTAACATAACACTACGACACTTACGATTAAATCATGGGCGACAGCTAGTATCTATAATATCTTAAATAGTGAACGACAATGAATAGATACCTACATATTTACTGTCTATACCTACGTATCTACTAACAACGATGCAGCTATTATGCACATCCGTAGATGGATAGCGTAAAATAGAATATCTACTAAATAATAGCATGCGTTATATCGTAACCATTTGAGAGTGATGTTTGTTCTTCGTTTAAGTGATCGTTGTTTCCTAACATAGATGTTTCTTATGTCAGTTGAAGGATGGTACCCCGGAGTACACGTTTGCAAAGGCCGCCTTATTCGAGAGACATCCGGCTATGGCTGATTTCCCTCCAGGTATGTACCATTACTGATAATCTATAATAATCGAGTGTTTAAACTTGACGAATTGGTAGTGATTAGTGACCTTTTTTGTCATTTAATAAACCACTACCTCTGAATAGGTAACCCTGAACCTCTAACACACAAAATATTAATGCTATAGGAAACCTTCATTTTCCGGGATAAGCAGTAGCCTATGTGCTTTTTGTACTCCGGACTATATGCATGCCAAATTTCGTGATGATCGGTTAAGTAGTTATGGCGGTAAAAACAAACTAAATTTCACATTTATAATATCAGTACGGATATGTATTAAGTACTTACATATCCACGTTTGCACTCATCGTGCGATTGAATATTTATAATTGCTCATGGCGGACGACGAGCCTCGGCCCACCTGATGGTAAATAATGACCATCGCTCACTGACTAAGCAATACCAGTAGGAGCACTGCCATCTAGCCTACCATTTTGCTTAAATGGATTGACTATCTTCTGCAAAATCCAGATATGTCAGCCGTTTAAACTAAAGAAGACGGTAGAATGGGGTTCGGGTCCAACTACAACTGAGGAATCTCGCTTAGTGCCTAACTCTACCACCATTATGCGAGTAATCGCATTAGAACTGCTTCACATATTTTAATCGCGTGTGTCCCGACTATGATAACTATGAAACAACTGGTGGGTACCTGCATGTGAACAAAACGAATTTGATGAGTAGACGGTTAAATTTCCACATAAGAAAATATTTGTTAGAATTAGTATGATCTATGTATACATTTGCCGTGTGGGGCCGGCACCAAGAATAGCTCCTATGGGAGTCGTAAAAACCGACTAAGGGATTACCGGGGGACCGGGCAGCAGCGTTCCCCTGTGTACTAAAAACATTCACTGCGATCGCCAACCCGCCTGCCAAGCGTGGCGATTATGGTAAAACCCCCATTTTGGGGAGGCCTATGTCCAGCAGTGGCCGATGAAAGGCTGATGGATGGATGGATGGATGTGTACATTTTGGATTAATTTTAACATTTACAGGAAAAGTAATTTTTGATCATACTCTCATTTTTGTTTAAGTATACCTAAGAATAAATAAAGCAGTAACTTTTGTTTTAGTACATAATTATAATAATGAAAAGGTCAAAGTTATGCGGATTATTCAATGATATTTTACACTTTATATACAAAAACTTATTGGGATTATTTTTTAAATTTTATCATATACTTACGTGCATTGATAGTATAGAGTATTTGTTAATAATATTGCTGTTTAATTAATTAAAAAGTAGGAATCTAACTGTAGAGCAGAGGTGGCCACGTGCCACAAATAGACTTACAGTAACTTTACGTCACATTAAGTATTAACACAAAGTGTGAAAATGTGAAACCGAAAATAACAGTCACGAGCAGAACAAAGAGGAGCAGGATTTGAACCTGCATCTCTCTCCTCAAATCCGATTTTCGATTTCACATTTTGACACTGTGTTGATTTGTATGGCTAAGCATGTCTATTACGTTGGACCTAAACATAGCTGACGAATCTTGAGGTGTGTAATACACCTCTGCCTACTACTTCGTGGAATACATGCGTGAAGCTATGCTATATCAAATGCTAAAAAAATATATAAAAAGATCAAAAAAGGATTTATTATCTATGATTCGAGACTAAAGGACTCGCATAATAATTATTAGGTATTTTGCAACATGGATTTTCGTTATCAAAAATATATTTTCAATACATAATAAACATTATCAAGGGCGTTCGACGAAGGTTGGCATTGCAATGGTAATGACCTTGTGTGTGCGTAACACGTATGGCCGCGATCTCACTATGTCGTTACGATAAAGGGGTCAATTTTTTCTGGGCCCATTAGAAAACGTTGCGTTTAATCATGGCTAGACTTGTTCTTTTTTACGACTAACGCCATCTACCGGCAAGATGCATGCCCATATAGTTCCTAATAGTTCTTAGTTAGTGAACTACGCAAGTCTAATCATGGCATTATACTCTAAAATAATAGCTCGTTTTTTAATGTGTTTTCCCAAAAGTTAAGTATAAATGAAACCGGAATATGAAATCTATAAAAAATTGTAATAGTATTGATTTTAATATTAAATCTATGAAATAAACTAATCTTCCATATAAAAGGTTACACGCATAAATAATTAGCGTAAAGGACAATCGGGGTACTTCAAATTGAAAAAAATCCTATTCAAATACGCATGTAGTAAATAAATAATATTGCCATAAAAGATTATTTAATATTATAAATTAAAGAAACAGAATTTAACTGTATCTAAAATATTTGAATTACATTTTTGAGAATGTTTTTGTTATGATAATAAATATAATGATCACAGTAGAATGAAACGCAAATCCTATTGACACTGACAGCAATGACTGTTTCTTTCAAAAAAATCTGTGAAATCAGCTGCTTTGTGTGAATTGTGTTTCAACGCAATGTACAAAGACAATTACTTTCTGAATCAACTGAAAATGTATGCAAACTTGTTTGCGAGTGGATTTGTAGCGAGGTGAGTTTTAAAGCTTGAAACCAATATTGCAACCCTATTATATATATATTACATATTTTTTAACCCTACAATGCATGATTATTTATTTTCGTCTCAAAAAAATATATGTGGTTCTATATAAGGCCAAGACAACTACAAAAAAAAAAAAAAAAATTAAATCCATTAAATTATAAAATATTTATTTTTTTAATTCTGTTCCATATGTGGTACATTATGCAATACACTAATATATGACTTTAAAAATCAACAAAATGGAATTTTTAGTTTTACACTTAAAAACCTCTATTTACTGATGAAATTTGTAAAAACAATTGTTGTCTTTATTAAAACACAACTCAACACGACACTTTTCGCAAGATATATATGTTTTTCCTTTACACTGAGGATACTTACACCGTTGCCTATCCTGCTTCCATATAGGTAGGTGATCATATCTATCAAGTCTTACATCTCGAGGGGGAAGGATTGCTGCATTTGATTTTTTCTTCTTTTCGATAATGTCATCTGTTGCAGAAGATGGTCTTCCCCTTTTTTCTTGTAACGATGGACCACACAGGCAAAGACTTTTAGCTATTTCTAGTTTAAAATCTTTTAATAAACGTGTATACCATTTTTTAGTACGCATTTTTATTTTGTACTTCCCAAGAAATGAGTCCAATAAATCTACTCCCCCCATATGCTGATTATAGATTTTTACTATTTTAGGACAATCTACTTAAATGTATTTTTTTTGTTTTTTACAATACCGTCTAACCTTGTCAATAGGTTGTTGTCCAACAAAAGATGACGATAAAATTACGGGCTTGTTATCATACCACATCACTGTGCCAACTTCTGTTCCATCTACATCAGCTACCCATTCTTCTGAATAGCCCCGTTCTGTTTTTGTACCCTTCAAATCTTTCATCGATGGGATTTTTAAATCTTTACCTAGTCTGCTTTTATTGACCGTTCAGAGTGACTGGATGCCTTGTTTGGAAAGGTAAGAAATTAGTTCAGCTGAAGTGTAGTAGTTGTCGAAGAATAATTTATACTCTTGGTGTCGCGGAATAGTTCGTGCTAGGCGAACCACTATATTTCCACTTGCACCCAAGTCAGGCTCATCAGCATGTCTCAGCTCAGAATTATTTTCCATTCCAAAGTATATCTCGAAGTCGTATGCCATACCCTATCGTCGCATAGCACAAGGAACTTATATCCCCATTTGTGCGGTTTGTTTGGAAGATATTGGCGTAGGAAGTTTGTAGCTTTTGTCGCGCACATCTGTTCGTCCACTGATAACGTCTCCCTCTTAGGTATATTTTGGCATTTCTTTTTGAGAGTTTCTAGTATTGGCCTTATTTTGTGGAGGCGATCATGTCCTGGATGACTTGAGGGTACTTGTAAGGAGTTGTCATTGAAGTGCAAGAATTGTCTTATCTTCTCAAAATGATTCACGGTCATCGTCTCTCTTACTAAAGGTAAAACTAACTCAGATTCCCAGTACATCCGTATATTAGGCGATGGAGCAATGCTCATGAGTAAACCTATACCTAAAAACTTTTTAAATTCGTAAGTGGTGGGGCAGAAGGGTTTCGATGGGTCTTTTTGAATGCTAAATTTATGCATTTCTTCCACTATGTGTTTGAGTAGGTCCTCATCAAAAAAATTTAAAAAATATTGGAATTGAGTATCTAATTTTGTAATTGATGGCCCTAAATTAATATTTCCGGAAAATTGAGGATAGTGGGCATATCAAGATTTCTTTTTCCAAATTAAATTTCTTTTCTTTCTTCGATTGCTAGTTACATTATTCGAAATTTGATTCCTTATAACTGGGAAAGTGATAGAACTTCTACTGTGGCTTGATGACCTACTTGGCCCTGAAATACTGGCTTGAGGATCTGTTCGTTCTTAATTTACATTTACAGCGAGGGTGAGATCTGAATTAGTAGAGAAAGATGGTGTATCCGTGGTAGGTGAAATATCATTATCAGACTCACTGATATCTTCATTCAATTGCTGTAAGTTTTGTCTTATTTTTTCTTTGTCATCATCACTTTCCGCGTCCAAAAAGTCTTGGCCGTCTTCACTCTCTGATGGAATATATAAATACTCCTGGATCTCCGTGTCAGACAAGTTCCTCTTCGCCATAATCTATAATAAAATCCAATCGAAACAAAAGGTTAGATGTAAACTAACGCATGGTGTACCATATCCGGAACAATGAGACAAATTGATATTTTAGTATCAGTCATATTTAAAAAAAATAACACCTTCGTGTAATATACACTATTTCCGATATAAATATAATTTTTTTACTTCCAAATATTCAAAAACCTATTTTTTTTTTGTAATTTTGGATTTAAGTAAACAATGAGTTTGCACTGATCACCCGAAATTGCATACTATTCAATACATCAACCGATAGCGAAAACCATCTGGTGACATTTACCATTACTAAATCGTTGCCAGGTGTGTAAAGATTCATCCGATAGTCAACAGATGACGCTAGGAGTCTTTAAACGAACGCGAGACGGCATTATTTTGGTTGTACCAGATATGACACAATATGCAATGTAGGGTTAAATGTACCTTTTTATATACAATAAGTATCATTGATGTACCTGCTTTAATTTCAGCTAAATCCACAAGAGGCAGTTTGTAAAAAGTGCTTAGTAATATTACACAGTACACAAACTTCTCAGACAACAAGAAGATTCGGGTACCGGAATATCTACAATTCATGTGGTTCTCCGTTTTTAAGAGCACAAAAAAAAACAATGTTTCTGATGTCTCTGCAGAAAGAAACATCATTTTGTAGTGGATACCACCATATCAGGTAAAAAAGTCCTAAATATTAGTATGTTTATATTTTACAAATATACAATTTCTCGGACACAAAATATACCCAGACTCGGAACAAACATTGTGGTTCACACGAAGAGTTGTCCTATGTGGGAATCGAACCTACAACACTCGGGTGGGAGGCCGGTATATAAACCACTACATCATCTGTGCAGTCATATACAATGCAATGGCGATAAATCATATTTTTTTAATTATTGTTATAAACTTTAAAATTAGTTTAAGTAGCCTGCATGAATTATATATTATAACAATCAACTATTATAATTTTTATATTTAAATAGGTGGAACGCTTAGAACAAGTTTGTATGGCTCGCTGGTTGAAAGCTCTTCGTGCTGCACAGCAGACACAGATTACAAGATGATACTCATAATAGACCTGAAGCGCCAGTTCAACTACTAGAGATTGCAGACAGCAGTAACATCCCACAACCACTGCCTGTGCCTACACCCGTTCAGCCCCCTATTTCTAGAACAGTGCGATACATTACTTTGTTTAATAACAAGTGTGCTGCTTCTACTTCACGTCACTGTATTTTTAGATTATGTGAAAATACATCTCGATTTTTGGTACCTGCACTGTTAAAAGAAAGATTACAGATTGATTATTCATTTTATGTCCTCCAGTGTGCACATGTTTGTGAATACCATTTAAATGAACCACACAAACTGCTTATTTTAGGACTGCACTTGCTGGATATTGTTGTAATTGTTTGGTAGGAAGATACACTGTTGGTTGCTGTGCACACGTTATGCCCATTGTGTGGTTTTTATCTTGGGCTCGCCACCAGGATAATATCGAACCATCTGCATCTTTCTTAGATGAGGTATTATTATTGAGAAACGATTTCGCAAATGAAGATTATTAATATAATAAAAGCTTTTGTTAATTGGACTACGTGTATTTGTTTATCCTTCCATGATTCCAATAATAATTAATATAATAAATATTAATTATCATATAATAATAATATTATATTATTGAGAGGGGTAGACCACGTCGAACGTTCTCTGACCAAATCAGAGAAGTTCTCGAGAAAGGTCAGGTAAGAAGTACCCTTAACCGACGTGCATGTATGACGAATATAATGACAGTGAATGAGGAAAAAAGATGAGCAACGGATCGTGGCAAGTGGAAATCCGTGGTCTCTGCCTACCTCTCTGGGAAAAAGGGCGTATGTAAATATCAGGATAACATAGATTCCCTAGTAGACCAGGCAATCTCTATTTAGAATAATACGAATTCTCAATGCATAAAAAACATTTATCACTTGAACAGTAAAGCACATTACTGTTATACGACATTTTTTTAAGTGTAAAATAATCTTATTCGGTTCGATTCCTAATTAAATCAAAATCGAAAGTACTTTTTAAATACGTATAAAAAATACATTTGATTTAATATAATTGTAGATGCAAATATAAAAAGATATAATAACCAAAGAGTTTCATGTTTATCGTTTCTCTTAGGTTTCAATTAATTTCTTACTATTCCGGTTAGAGTTTAAGAAGACTACTGTTATCTAGGGAGTCTAAGGTAGGATTTGATATATAATACATTAATAAAAGTTACAAATTTTAATGGGCCTATTCCTCATACAAAAATAAATTGACTCCTTAATCGTCTCTAGCTATTCCCATATAACGACAGTTTCTAGTCATTGTGTCGTCGAAATTTTTTGACCTTGTACGACTATCGTATCTAGCTGTTCCCATTAGATCGTAACGACATTTTATCGTTTCACGGCAGTCGCCTGCACATCAGTTGCCCCGGTCGCCTCTTAAGTTCTTTTGGAGATCAGTAGTGTATTTTTGTTCCACAAAGTACAATAGATGAAGATGAAATTTTAATAATGTACTATATTAAATAGACTGAATGGTTAGTATGGGCGCGGTGGGCATGAGCAGGAGAGAAAACACATGTAAACGAACGCACGATATGTTTATCGTGGCTACAATAGATAGTCGCAACAACGACACACGATTTGCCGCCACGATTAGACAATCGTGATTTTTTTTTTATTATTTTATGACTGTCGTGGTAGCACTTGCCAATGTCTCGACAATCTGTCGTCACAGTAAAAATAATTACCTAGTGGACGAAAATGAATCAGGTGTTCTATATGTGAACGCCTCGATTTAAATATACAAGCCACGCTTTAAACTGCACGACTATCTGTCGTCATGACTTACGAGTAGTGGGAACGCGGCCTAAGTTTACACCCGCGCTATTTTGATATATAAAGGACTTATGCTTTTGTTTCAATTTAGTCTTACTATAGCCTAGGTACATATAGTGCAAATAATCTGGTGCTCTTTGTCTTCCCCATGATTATACCTACTACCCACAGCTAACCTGATCCTAGAGTTATATACCTACTTAAAACTGCCTCGGTGGTGTAGCGGTAGTGTATGCGACTGCTAATCATGAGGTCTCGGGTTCGATCCCCGGGTCGGGCAATGTTATTGAGCGTTTTCCTAAAAAGAAAAATTCTCAGTAGCAGCAGCCCGGAGTTTGGAAATGTGCCCGGTAGACGTCAATAGGCTCGCCCCCTTTTACGTGGGACTTCAACATAGCTGGCGAATCGTGGGTGTGTAATACACCTCTGCCTACCCCTTCGGGGAATACAGGCGTGATGCTATGTTTTATATTAGGTGTTTGTGGGAAAATCATGGGTTTGTAGGAGCGCCGTGACGAGTGTTCCAAGAAACTTTGTAGGTACATTAAACTCATAATACAGAAGTAACTGCTAATGGAGACAGAGTAAATCCAGACTCAAATATCTCTTCTTTCAAATCCAGAACGCTCGGCATGAAAAAACGGTACCTGAACCACCATGTCAACTATTTATCCTTAAAGTTTGACATATGCTTTGGTTGGAAAAGGACGCTAAGAGCGGCCATGTGCCGCGTGCAACCAAGGGCTCTCTGTGGACAACCTTTATTCACTAATGATTATCGGTTTCACGCGCGACGAGAAATGCTAATGACCATTTCTTCAGTACTTAATGCATTTTTTTTAACAGATCACAATTGGTTCGTGGCCAAATTGAAGATAATTCAAATTGCAATGATCGACTGGTTCGGAGGCGCTAAGTACATTCCCGTCCGAGACTACCTTGCTTACAATTACACTGGCACGGAAATGCTAGATTATCACAATCGGCACATACAAAAGGCTGTTATACCATGAACGACATCTAAGGAGGTAGTGACATCGAGGTTGACCACTACATTATGAAAAAGGAAACAAGAATTTATAGATGTTATTTTTTTACTTTTATTATAAATTTTTACTTTTTATATTAACTCAGAGATGCTATGTACCTTGAAGATCTTTTTCATATTTTTGTAATAAGTAGATATGTATGTACTTACTAATAAATTGATCATTTAATTATTGATTTCGTGTTATTTATGAACAGTACCTATGCTATGCATAGATAGGTATATACTTATTACGATAACTAATAATACTTAGGTAAACCATATATCCTTGTAATCTAATCAAATGTTTACTTACCTTTTGGAAGCCCTTGCGATAAACAAAATACGATGTCATGTAGTTTTGTATTGTAAAATAAACATACTTACATAATAGTAAGTGTAGTAGGTACCTACCACCTACTCCTGACCATCGAAGGGATGTAACATAGTTCCAGTGGCCCGCCAATAAAGGCGGAGAGACGGCACACGGCGGGTTTCTTGAGTGCAGGCCCCACACTACCCTGTTCGTTGCCCCGAACGACGGGGTGTGCGGTTAGGAACATTTTTTCCCGCCTTAACAAAAAAAAACATGCAACCAGGCATATACGGGGTAATTTTTTAACCAGTGCGCAAAGGAGATAGAAACGCTTCTATACATTTTTGGGCTCGGGTGTTAACAAGATGAAAGATGCACCATTTGAAAGCTTACATCTAAACATTTCATAATCTAAAATTTAGCGAGATTTGGAATTCTAGGAGCCCAGATATGGAACATTATATAAAAGTGAGGTTAAGTATCAAAGTACACCCACCAAGTGTTATCATAACATTTAAAAGCCCAGAAACACGTTATTTATAAACTCTCAGGATATATAATACTATAGAGATGATAGTTAAGATAACTTAAATAGATTAGTAAATAGATCTACTTCGCGTTTGATAGGTAGTTAGGTTCTAGTGCTAGAACCTTGCTTATCCCAGCATGAAAGGCTTGATCGGGAATGTAGCAACCTCTCACAGATAAGCGTGAAACACCGGTAGGTAATCCTACAGTTGTATATCGTATGGTGAGTGAGAGCGCCAGAGTCTCCTACGTCGGGAGACCTACCCCTTTCCATCGAGATGGCGACGCGTGGACGATGCCTCTGGTATTGGGAACGTCTATAGGCTTCCGTAACCACTTACCATCAGATGGGCCGTATGCTCGTTTGCTTCCCACGTAGTATAAAAATGGTAGTTACGTACCTTCTAAGGTACATTTGCCAAATAATTAGGTAGGTATTTAAGATACTTAGAGCTTATTATTCTAAGTAAAGATATTGTTATTTACTCAAATAACTTTAAGCGTCTAATATAATAAACTTTCCCATTGCTGGACACAAGCTTTGAAATTTTTATTTTATTTATTTAAATAACAAATATGTAGTATGTATGTAACACCAATAGAATAACAAAGATGTAGCTACCTATAGGTACTTTACATATACAATTTATAAACCTAACATATATGTATAAGTGTACAGCAGCAGCCAAGCAGGTTCACCGCTTGTGTCACGCCTATGTGCTTTTCTAAAGTGAAATAAAAATGTCAATTATATAACTACATAGGTAGTATAGATATATAATACTTACGTATTCATTAGAAAATAAAGGTAAGCAGGTAAATAAACAATACAAGTAGTCGATTGATTAGAGCATAATTATAATAGGTACCATTCTATATGGTGGAACTATGAGGTTATATTTGGTTATTTCAAAGAAAACACATTTTTTATACAAGTATATTTTAATCCTCTTCGATTATTGAGTTGAGGTGTAGTTGTAGGCACACGTTGAGGTGTAGACACAGGTTGAGGCACAACTTCATGCAACTTAAAAATTCTTATTTCCCGTGGAGAATTATTTTACAGTCAGTGACTGACTGTTAAATAATTAATAATACATTAAATATAATACATTAATAAACGTTACAAATTTTAGTAGGTAAGTGGGTACCTACTACACGAAATCGGTTTGGCGTCTGTATGTTTGACGAGCAAATCGTGTCCTTAAATGCAGAAAAATCTCTAGATACCTCCTAATAGACACCGCATTAATAAACATTTGTTCGATTTTGAGTTCGCCGAAGGTAAGATGCGGGGCTTGTAATCTGCTTGTCATACAAAGTTAGTCATAGTCAGGTCAGTTATGCCTCAGCAAAGTGGTGGCAACTTTACTTTAAGCTTCTATAAAGTCTCGAGGCCCCTATTATATCATATATACTATTATAAAGCTGTAACAGAGCTGTGTCTGTACATTCAAGATATTTGAGAAAAAATGGCTGTTATAGGCTATATAGGCGGTCTAAACCAAAAACATTTTTTTTAGAATTTTTGTCTGTTTGTTTGTTCGCGCATCACGCAGAAACAACTGGACGGATTTTGATGCAACTTTTTTATTTGAAAGGCCTTGATTAGACTTAAAAACTGGTATACATTTTATCCCGCTAATAATAGCGGGATAAAATGTATATCTCAGGTTCCCGATATAAATCGGGAACCTGAGATATAACCGAAAAACTAGAAAATTATTTAAACTAGATTTTTTAGAATATATTAAAAAAAAAACTAATTGACGGATTTTGATGAAACTTTTTTTATTTGAAAGACCTTGATTAGAATTAAAAACTGGTATACATTTGATCCCGCTTCTATATCGGTAGCTTGAGATATAACCAAATAAACTAGCTTTTGGCTGCGGCGAAGCCGCGGCGCAAAGGCTAGTAATATATAAAGCTGAAGAGTTTGTGTGCTTGAACGCGCTAATCTCAGGAACTACTTGGTCCGATTTGAAAAATTCTTTTAGTGTTAGATAGCCCATTTATCGAGGAAAGCTATAGGCTATATATCATCAAGCTAAGACCAATAGGAGCGGAGCACCATTGAAGAATGTTTCAAAATCAGGGGTTATTTTTGTTCCTTTTGAAAGCTTCCGCTGCGTGCGCTGCGTAAACGGTTAGTTTTGCAAAAATCATGTATAACAAATTGTTCCCCTTCAAAAGTTCTAAAAAAAAGTCCGCGACAGGATATGTTTATCTTTTAAGGTTGGCTCACTATAACCTTTTTTATGCTAACCAAATTTGTTCTAAAATAATGCATTATTTGCGAAGGAGTTTTATAAACATCATATTAATCCTTATCCAAATACATACGTTATTCGTCACAAGTGTTTAATTTAAAACAAAATTGCCCTACACATCATTCGATTTCAATGAATATCTTAGGAGATATCGCAGTTTTAAAATAACATCGCAGCAAAATGATCAAGTACTGAAGTTAGCGTTAGCCCAAAATGACTATTATACGCGGACGAAGTCGCGGGCAGAAGCTAGTCTATACTATTATAAACCTGTAACAGAGCTATGTCTAATGTGTGTACAGAGTTATGTCTATATACATTTAAAATATTTGAGAAAAAATGACTGTATTAGGAAAAAATGATGAACACGATTTTTTTTTAGATTTTTTGTCTGTTTATCTGTTTGTATGTTCGCGCATCACGAAAAAGCTGCTGAACGGATTTTGATGCAACTTCTTTTATTTGGTAGCTCTTGATTAGACTTAACAACTGGTATACATTTATCCCGCTAATATATCGGGAAACTGAGATATAACACAAAAACTAGCATTTGGCTGTGGCGAAGCCGCGGGCAAAGGCTAGTTTGCCAATATATACACAAATAGGTAATTAGCAAAAAGCCACTACTTTTACACAATACTTAAAATAACACAAGTTTTTGGAAAGGAACTACACATTGCCATAATATGTTTGAATTTGTGCGCCAACCGCCTGCCTATAAACGGAGAAAACGCACGACGCGACGCCACACGCGCGCGTGAAACGAGGCTTTACTAACTTACATAGCCGTGTGAGGCCGGCTTTAGAATTGTCTCACCCCTCCCTACCCATGGGAGTCGTAAGAGCCAACTGACGGAATACCGAGGGAGTGGGCAGCAGCATTCCTTCGAGTATTAACAACATCCACTGCGATCGCCAATCCGCCTGCCAAGCATGGCGATTACGGCACTATCCCCCATTCTTGGGGAGGCCTATGTCCAGCAGTGGACTTTAAAAGGCTGATGGATGGATGGATGAATGGAACTTACACCAATATCTATATTTTCACCAATATCTATATATTGGTGAAGCTAATAAAAATGTATTACAAACACAATATTGGGAGAAGAGCTTGCAATAATAATTTATCGCAATAACAAAGCACACGAGCCTTTATACGTGGTAGCGGCGTACTGACGGCACGCGCCGCAATTCGGTTATTATAGCAATAACAAAGGATCCAACGTAGCTACCACTACATATCAGTGTTGTCATATTTTATAAAGAAATTAGTAATTTTTATGAAATAAAAGACAAAAACAATTCAAATCGTTTTATTTATCACTATATATAATTTGGTCTACAATAATTATGTACATATTTTAAAATAAATTGAAACGTAGAGTAACAACTAAATTGAAATTTAATAGTATCTAATAATAAAACAACTATGGGCCGTCGTACCAGCCAGTCTTTATTCAAACAATATTTGCGTTCGATTTCTTTGGCGCTGAACACTAAGATGTTCCAAATTCAAAAAGTGCGCGGCAAAGATAATTGCGGCGCACTTATAGAGAACATTAAAAACTCATTACTGCCCGCTAAAATTTTCTTATAGAAAACACCAACTTTGGGTACACTTCAAGGCGAACCAAGTCGTCCTTTTTGAATAGATGGTATGAAAAACGTATGAGACGTGGTCTCTGAATGTCGGCCTCGTATCAAGGCTCAAAGTCGCTCAGCGGGCCATGGAGCGGGCTATGCTTGGTATTTCCCTAGGCCTATGTCCAGCAGTGGACGTTGAAAGGCTGATGGATGGATGGATGGATGGTATGAAAAATATATTATAAACATGACCGACACCCCATCCCATCTTTCCCGGAATTAGTTCCTTAAAATTTATCTCCCGAATCCCAGAGGAATTCAATATACTCTTTATTCTACCAGAATTTCTAAAGCGTTTTTGACATAAATAATGTTATTTACTTTCTTGTACCTAGTAGTTTTACTTTGCGAAACAATAGCAGAACAAGACCGACCTTTTTTTTAAAAGATAGCTTCGAAGGGATTTAATATGTATTTTATAGTTAAATTGATCCAAAAAATCCTTCCAAATTAATTAGATCTAGAGATGTAAGTATAATTTTTATAATAATAAAAAAATAATTTCTGTCGTTAAGTTTTACCTTGCAAGGAAATAAAGCCGAGTAATTATCATTCTGTGTTTTCTTCTTCAACTTATCACAGCAATAGTAACAACATAAGACATTGGCAGTCACGGGCCAGATTGATGGAACTAGTCATAAGCTGTCGCGGGCCGGATTGATATCACTAGCGGGCCGGATTTGGCCCGCGGGCCATAGTTTGGAGACCCCTGCCTTAGTACAGGGTAAAAAATAGTACCTCATAAGAGTTTTTATGATTATATTTTCGTCAATGACCCCAATAATGTTACATGAAATTCCAATATGACTATGGATAAAGAATCAAGTTATTGTGAAAACATTGAAGAAATATCCAGTGATGCGGTTGGCATGACAGCAACCAGTCACGACTTTGAATCACATAGGACAAGGAAGCACTATCGGATGAAGCTAAATTTATTGGAAGTTCTCTTCACATCGTGTCGACAGAGTCGATATAGAAAATATCAAATTACCTCTGGTTTATAATTTTTGGTTTAGGTAAGGCCAGGTGTTGCAACTATAAATCAAAAAATCTTAAATATCAGATAAATACTAATTTGCTTTGCTAGTTTGTTAATATAAATCAAAAAATCTTAAATATCAGATAAATACTAATTTGCTTTGCTAGTTTGTTTGTTTGTTTTTACACTGCTCTTCTCGGTTGTTTATAGAATATCAGACTAAAATAATGGTAGAAATTGCTGTTAGTAGTCTAAAGCCAAGTGTTACCTAGCTAACACTAAAGTAATGTAACATGATTCCATAATAAAGGCGAAGACGGCACACGGTGGGCTTATTTAGTGGGTGAGGGTTCCACACAACCCTGTTCGTTGCTCCGAACGACGGGGTGTGCGGTTAGGTTCATTTTTTCCCACCTTAATAAAAAAAAGTTGTTAGGTAGCTATTATAAATCAAACGTAAATGTCAGTTTAGTACGAATTTAGCTAGTTAGCGCCACTGTTTTTACTTTTACAAAATACTACTATACCTATTCACTACAGCACCTTTGGAATAAACTAATATAACCTATAAAAACACATATTTGGAAGTATTTTATTATTCATAATAATTATATAATTTTTCCGAATCCTCTACGGATTTGAAAACTACAGATATTTCTGCAAAGTATGGAAGTGCACTTAGTGCCTCATAATCGTATTCCCAATAGTAATTAATCCCATGTTGAAAATAAAATAATAATGCCTCATGGCGTAGTCGGTAGTGTAACAGACTTCCGTGCACGAGGTTGTGGGTTCGATTCCCACTCAGGACAATTATTTCTGTGATGAACACATATATTTGTATTGCGTCTGGGTGTTTTCAATATATTACATATATGGTTTTATTTACGAAAAAAAGTAATAGGTATATGTATTATATCCGTAATCTGGTACCCATAGGACAAGCGTTAAGCTTAGTTTAGGACAAGAAGACGCTGTCTAAAAAAAAAATGTCTAGTTATCAACCATCACAACCTTGTTTCACAATTCATGATAAACTAAGATTACAATAGTTGAACTTTCCCATGGCAATGGACACAGGAGGCAATTGGACGTGGTGTGTTACCACTATTGCTGTAAGCGTGATGAACCAGAGCATTGACCGGCGCTTCATTCAACTTCATTACTTCTAGAGGCGACGCCATTATCTACAAAGATAAATATACCAACATATAGACAATTTATTATTGCACTCACTGAAATTTCTGCACGCAGGAGAAATTTAATTAAAAAAAAACTCAATAGTGCGTGGAGTCCCTCCGCGCGGAAGAAGTGAAACTTCGTAATGTGGAAATTAAAATAGGAAGGGGTAGAAATTGATTTTTAGTCATATTGTTTCTTTAAGATAAACTTTATTAATTGCTTACAATTCACAATTGATCGCATCTTTTATCATTTTCGTGTGGAGAAATATCCAAAAAAAGGTATAGGTATACTACGCGCATGCGTTCGAGTGCCACGCATTCACTCTCGCTCATTCTCTTTCTATTCCCCCTCCCCAGGAGCGTTTAACGTTTAACGCAACAGTGCTTTCATACCCCTACATGATAGCGTTAAACGCTTAACGCAACCTTGTTGGAAGCCGCATTAAAAGTTTCACTTAAAAATAGTAAAAAACAGTACTAGTAGTGGTGGTAGAGCCTTGCTTATAACAGCGTGGGTGGGCCAACTCGATCGGAGAAATACCACCTTCTCATAAAAGATCTCATGAAAAAATGGTATCTATCATTGTGTTTTATATGGTGAGTGATAGCGCCGGAGGCCCAAACCCTCTGCCTATGCTCTCCTTATTATCATGCCAATCCTCTCCTTAGTATTCTAAATATCCTCTCCTTATTATCTATCTTTATCCCTTTCCTTGAAGATGGCGACGCACGAGTGATGCCTCTGGTGTCAGTGTTGTTAGCATCTATAGGCAGCTTACCATCAAGTACGCTTGTTCACCACCCATATAATATAAAAAAATGGGACAATCTCAGGTCTGTTATACCATTATTACTCTATTTCGCCAACATGGAAAGTAACATTTCCGTAGTAGCCCTATGGTGTCTATAACAAATTCAAATGCATTTTTATTTCGTAGGCCTATTAAATAGCACTTAAAATCGTCAAGAATACACTAATAATTAACACGAGCGCCTGAGGCGAGTGCATCCGCAATAACAAAGTGGCGATTGCAATCACCTCAAGCGGCCGGATTCCGAAGTAAAGCCCCTCATGAGAAGAACCCGGCAAGAAACTCATGGGCCACTTTTTTACAATTTAATATAATCTTTATAACTAAAATGACATTATATCATACAAAACAATTTTAAAAATTAATGAATGAGGAGCAGCTCAAGCCCATTTTGTTTTGTCCTCAAGATAATCCGAAACAGTGTAATAACCTTGATTACAGTCTAATACCTACATAACACGCAACATTATTCTTAGGCGAACAAATAGAAGAATGTTTTTCCTGACAAGATTACGCTATGAATCATTAGATCCCAGCGTGGGACATTTCATTAAAAAAAATAGTCTGGTGAACGGATCACAATAAAAATTTTCATGTGACTAAATGATACTTACATTTTCAGCATTCTGTTCACCATCAGTTATAGTAGACAAAGTACTTAAATGACTGATATCTTGCTTATCTACAGAACTGCTTATATTTTCAGACAACTTTAAATTAACCGATGACAGATCCAATATGTTCGCTGAATGTGGTATTATAGCGTTAAAGTTCAAGTTGCCTATGGGCCTGTTAAACATCTTACTTGTGCCCGTGTATTCTGATATTGTGATATTTTCAAGCCATTTCTCATGTAAGCTGTACAAGTTTTTGTATGTACATAGCAACATGTCTCTTACGCGACATCTTTCGTCTAATAACTGTTTTATTGCTTGTTGTAAATTGTCAGTCTTTTCGGTTAATAGTTTTTTGCATTGTGCTAGTTCTTCAACCATCAAACTGGAACATAAGATCTTATTATTTTTTAATATTTGAGAATTTTACGAGTGGTAGATTTAATTATAGCATAGTAGATTTCATGAGCCAGACTCATAATGACTTGACTCGGGAAATACCAACCTCCTCATATACGTATCTATGTAAACTGTAAAGCATCAATAGGTATGCCTATACCTATGCCACCACAATAGCCTATTCAATAGCTTAGCGGTCTAGAGTACTTGCTTGGATTGGATGGGACGCAGGTTCGAATCCTGCTTGCAGTAATGTTCCCTTTTTCCACTTTCACAAGTAATTTGTTCTTTAAAGTAGCTGAGCATGTCAAGTGCTAAAATATAGATCAAAATAACTCTATATGTCAATCCAGCTACCTATCCAATTTCATCTAAATAAACGACTCGGTCGTTAGGTGTGATTGATGGACAAAGATCTAAACATCTTCACCAAATTTCACATTTATAATATTGTAGGATTCCATTAAAAAATACTCGATATGTCGAAAGTTCTTTGTTTTATTAGTAAAATAGAGAAATCACGGTTGATGTGACGCGCTCACCCAGACGGACAACTTTTTTTAAATTCAGTTATTGAATGGCCACGTGAACTACACAATAAGGTATTTCAGGAGTATGGGTACGTTTTACTACCTACCTGTTGGCCCTTCAACCAACAGGTAGAGCCTGTTGGCGGCGAAAGTAGAAAATTGCATTAACGTAATGCTGGGGCAGCGCTTTAGTATGTAACCGATTTATTTCAATCTTATCGTAAAACCATTCAAGTTGTTATACTTGTAAAGAAACAAAAGAAATTTACGAAAATAAAAACAATGTTACAAAATTATCCCCCACGAAAAATGTATAAACGGCCATTTGACATTGCTATTACTTTATTTACAAAAATAAAACTAGATTAATAAAATATTGTGCATTATAAATGTACAACAATATTAGTGTAAACAACATTTTTGAAATTATATAATAACGTAATGTGTGTATAAAATAGTATAGTTATGTTCAAGCGAACAACTACTGACTGACATCAATGCCAAGCCCAAACTTCTGGGGATAGGACCGTGAAAATTTATATTTTAGTTATAGAAGGATTTTGCTCAAATCCAATCAAAATCACAATTGGCCGGCATCAAGAATAGCTTCACCCCGTCTCTTCTTATGGGAGCCGTAAAAGCCGACTAAGAGGCCAGGGGGCCGGGCGGCAGCGTTCCCCTGAGTACTAAGGACATCCACTGTGATCGCCAACCAGCCTGCCAAGCGTGGCGATTATGGCAATAACCCCCCTAGGGGAGGCCTATGTCCAGCAGTGGACGATGAAGGGCTGATGGACGGATGGATGGAATCAAAATGAATTTTTCCTGTTTTTGGCGAGTTGCAACGTTACTCGACGTTTGGAACGGTGGCATTACACAAGAAAGATGCTACATAAAATTCATTATGACATCAATATGACGACTATGTAATGAGCTAGTAATATGTATTCAAATTTCAATATCATCAACCAACAGTTTCAATCATGTACTACTAGATGCAGGCTGTGTACACTTATTTAACATCAATTGTTTTAATTAATATAGATCAAGGGTGGCTAACTTGATGAGACCCAAGCACCAAGATCTACTTTTTACTTACGAAACCCTATGTGATCTACCAATTAAACACTTATTGAAATTTTAATGATACCGTATAGTTCAGTATATAATATATATGTAGTATTTTGACTAATTTGCACAGTCAGTTCTTTATATTTTTGGTCCTGTCGAGATTGACTGGACTAATAGCTATGGTCAACTGGTTGGTCCGATATAGATTAACATACACCAGAGTCGAGTTTGCATGTAAGAATGAAAAATGTTTTTTTTTTAATATAACACAATTTACCTGCTTGCTAGGAACTTGCTCCTCCACACTTCACATTGCCCTGCTAACCATTCTGTCTGTTCCTGTGAGCCAATAATATTATAATAAAATGTCTGTAATTCAGACCACTTTATGAATTAGCCTTATTATATCTTATTCAAATTAATATTATAGGAACTGCTACACAGTTTCCACTCTGAATGAAGGGATTTTGTCATTGAGAGACTTCACAATCCATCGAAGCATTATTTATAAATCAATAAATGGTGTATTTTGAGAATAAATAAATAAATGTTCACGGACATTTCACACAACGTCCTCTGGTTCCAAACTAAGCTTAAAGCTTATGCTATGGGTACCAGATTACGGATATAATACATATATTACTTTTTTTTTGTAAATACATACATATAATAGATAGAAAACACCCAGACGCAGTACAAATATCTGTGTTCATCACACAAATAATTGTCTTGGGTGGGAATCGAACCCACAACCTCGTGCACGGAAGTCGGTTACAACTACACCACGAGGCCCGTCAACATTGACCATATGAGCCACCATAAGTAAGGTCCATGTTAATGGTATTTATTGTTTGTATGATTTCTATCTTCTTAAATGCTTGCTATTAAGTACTTATAAAATTTGTTTTTTAAATTAGCAAAATTGCTTACATCAAAAAAAATGTCTTCAGAATTTACTATCTATCATCTTTCTCAGATATGAAATGAAAGAATAAATGGTTATCTGCTGCTACATACAAAACACACTGACATGCTTAATGTCTGGTCACACAGGAGACGGTGGTACCAACCCGTTTGGGCTCGATAGCAAGCGAGTACTCTCACTTGGTACCCAGCCCTACCACCAGTAATGCAATGGGTGATAATTGCTTACTTCCTTTAGTCGCTTTGCGCACCCGTGGGAATGGATGGGATGGTGACACTTGTATTCTTAATCCATCACCACTATAAAATATCTGGATATGTTGGTCAAATATACCTGATGTGTAGACAAATGTTGTGCAGAACTAAGCAAAGCACTAGCCAGGTGCTTTTTATCTTCGTTCAGAGATTGTACCTGTATCTCAAGGTCTTCTCCCATTGATGCTACCAGCATTGTTTTTAATTCTTTATTAACCTGTAAATTTTATAAGTAATCTAATATTAACTGTGATAAACTTGATATTAATCACTGACTGTAGTAAACTAAGAAGTTTTCCTTTTAGATAGTACTTGAAAACAGTTCCTTTGTTTTGTCCTCAAAACATATGAATATTCACAAAAAACAGAATTTAGGCACAAATTTGAACCATTAAAAATACTTTTCCAGCTCCTTCCACACATGTGAAGTTGGTTACTTACATCATTATGCTGCCTGTGCAGTTAGATGGTGGTATACTTCCACTTTATTAAGCCCAGCACATCTTGGGTTAATACTACAGAACAATAGTACTATTTGGTTAAATATTTTAAATGTACAGAGTGCTAGTTTACATACAGCTTCATAATAGTATAAATTCTGACAACCCATAAAAACTGTTAGAATGCCATTTGTCAGCCAGGACAATACAAAGCAAACATTTTTAGTCATCCGTATATCGTCCTATAAACAATTATTGGTAACTCATGTTTTGAGTGACAATAATCATTACAATTATATATTTCCATCTTTTTTTCTCATCAATTGTAATTAAAGATTAAAATTTTATATACACCCTTCTCGTGCTCTCATAATAGGAACTGTTATAGTACCTCAATGACAACTGTCAAAAAAAATAATGTTTAAATTTATACCCCCTTCTGGATTTTTTGCTAAGGCATATGCAATATTGCTTACCTGAACTTGTTGCTTTAGCTGCTCTTTAAGTGATTCATTTTCTTGTGTTAAATCAACAATTTTTTTCTCCATTTCAATCTTCTCTGGACTTGAAGTATTACAATCTTTAGTAGTTTTATCACTTGTAGAGTTTAACTTTGTTCGTGGTTTGAACTCACTCAAATTTGTATCCATTTGCGACATTTGGTTTATCAATATATTGATGTCCATATTATTTCTAGATTTTTTAGACCCTTTTTTTTCTAGCCTAGGAGTCAGAGGCTTTACTGCTGCTGCATATGGTTCATATGGTACAAATTTTGTTGTCTTCATATTTATCGATTTTTTCTTCTCAGATCTTGTAATTCTTGTGGGAAAAACTTGAATCAAGCGTGGAAGTGTGCTACTCTCTTTCCTACTATAACTAATACTAGCTTTAGGCTCAACAGGTTGAACCATCTCTGATGTACTCTCGTCCGACTCCATTCCATCGCCTGCCGTTCTTGTTTTGCTCATAATTTCTAAAACAGAACATTAACTGTGTTGAAATAATTAGCAGAGGATATAGGTACACCATCAATAAAATTAATTGATAGTGTACATGATTGCAAATAGAATTGACATTAGAAAGCGCATACTTGGATAATACGGGTACGGGTTATTCATGTTTACGAATTGCAAGTACTAATCAAAAAGCGAGTTTTTATTTATCCAACTTTGATAAATATAATCTACTAAAATTAAGTATATTCTTAATTCTTTTTTTTATTTTCCCATCGTATAATGCACAGACGACACAAGGAACACTTCCTTCCAAAGTTTCGGACAGCACAACACAAAATAGAATATTAAACTCTTATATACGATATGAGATACTATTATATATTACTATTATATTACATTATTTTATACGTAGCAAAACGTAGGTAATTCTTTGAAGTTTGACGTTATACGACACTTGACTGTAATGACATTTGTGTAAATATAGTTTTTTTTATTTGTTTTAAGGCATTGGCAGAACCATCAGCCTAACAGTAACATAAACATCATTATTCTCCAAACTAGATTAATTCATCAAACAAGTCGTAGTTGAAGTTAGTCATATAACGTCAGTCGTCAAAGTCACGCTACAGTAAAACGATGGCAACCTTACTGAAGCTTCTATGGAGTTTTGGAAACAACAGGAAAAAACACGTTATGTCGCATTACATCACTTGCCAGCACTTATGCACATACACAAATAGTTAATAAGCAAAAGGCCACCACTTTTACACATTAATACTTGAAAGAACACAAGTTTAGGAAAATAACGCAGAGCGACGACATGATCTTCTTCGTGTTCCCGCCAAAACTCCAAAATAGAGATGTGTAACTCAGGAGTGATTGATACAAAAGATGTATAATCCTTTCAAAATGCGAAATCAATCTTTAAATCTTTGGTTTCGAAAATACATCTTTAACTCACTAGCTCACTACGTTAGGATTGAATAGATGGAATGATGGATGTAGATTTAGAATGAGACAATAGATAAAGGATATTGTGAATTGAAAAGAGATAACATAAGTTGTAGGCACGCACAAACGCACTCTTGAAATACAATGACGATAGGTACACAGAAACTTAAACTCTCTGTCGTTTTAGTAAAAAGCTCAAAACCAGTTGCGACTTGAGGGAATGAGAGAATAACTACATGAATCAATAGATATTTTCATCACTGAATGAATAACGTCATTCGTAACCAGATTTAAAAGAGTTAAAGATTTAAAAGAGTGATTTAAATCTTTCGAAGAAAAAGATTTATAAATCCCTGATCTCATTGGTGATTTAGTTTGCGCATCTCTGCTCCAAAATTTTAGTAAATATAGAATGCAAGGCCAAAAGAGAATGTTTTTTTTTTGTGTAATTTTATGACCTGGTTACTAAGACCTTTAGGTCATTTCTTCTGTGTCCTAAAAGAGTATGTATTTTATACACACATTAAGAAGAAGAGTATGTATTGCTTTAAATTTCATATTTTTTAGGATAAATATTTTATCACGGACAGGCGGAATTGTATCATTAGAACACTAAGCCAAAAAAATAAGAAGAAGGAAAAATATTTTAAGGCATCAACCAAATTATGAGTTTTTTTAAATACTAGATAAGAAATATAATAAATACATGAATACATACTAAATAGGAATCATGTAAGATAAGATTTTAGATAATATTTTGCAGTTCAATCTTTACGACGGTAAATATATCGCTACCAACAAGGAAATTTTGATAATTAATAATATCTGTGTTATAAAAAGATTTCGATATCGTAATTCTATTACGATTGATTGTGATCAAGGTTCAATATTGAATGTAGTATCCCTCATCGGTATTTTTAGAAATTTAGGTATTAAGTTCGGTTCTCAAGTTCATAAGTATGTGGTATGATAAATAGTCATTTTAAACAGTTATTTTTAAAGTTTTTGTGTTTTTTCCTTTTATAACTCAAGAACGGCTGAACCGATCCAGGTGAACCAAGGCTATATGTGAATCTTATAGTTCTCACTAGACCATACTTCTTCAGCTGAATAACACTTTTTAAGTATTGACATATGAGTGTGTGCATATTTTCTACGCCGATAACCAATTCCCAGTTATCAAATGTAAAAGTAACAACACTTTTCCCAAAGGGCGTATTGCTTGGAATTATAACTAACAGAATATTGTTAAAAATTAAAAATAGCTGCATTATTACATCTGGTTAGATAGTATTTTTAATTTATGTACTACTCTGTCAAGAAAGTACCGGGAAAAGATCAATAATACACAAAAAATTTGTTATTCATCCAAATTTATTTTATCACCTTCAATGGTTAGGCAGCTGGATGCCAAAATTTCTATATGATCTGTTCGTGTGGCAGACATGATTAATATCGATGATTGTACCATAAAAAGCATTAAGGACCGCGTCTGCCACCATAACAGGCCTGCGTTATCAATTGACAGCACTTTAAAAATGTAAAAAAAACGGTATGCTAAATCATTTGTTGGTCTCTGCCTCTTGAACTGATGGTCAGAAACACCTTCAAAACGAGGCACATCGAAGCGGCAGACGTCCAGCCCTCTGACATTTTAAGTAATTAATTTTTAAACAATTTTTTATGATTTAAAAATTTTTAATTTTCCACGGGCAGAGCATTGTTATATAAATTTTTTTTCGAAAGTTTTGTCTTTCTTAGAGAGAAGAGAGTGACAACGGTATAATTCCCCAGATAGTGGCGTTTACCTATGGGACATTCCGCGTCAAATCACGCGGTTATTGGCCTGACCCCTCGGATTTTGATGTCCAATGAATCGTGGGTTTCGTTTGGCTCCAAATATTATTTCAAATGTTTATTTTATTTTTATTAGGGGTTGTCCGAGCAAAAAAGTCATTAAATTGAGGAAAAACATAAAGAGCAGTCTTTTTTAAATTAATGAAATTTTTTCACAGATAGTAGAACCCGAAACAGAAAAAAGTCCTTAATATTCTTTTTATTGCTTATGATGGCACACGAGCCACGGCCCACCTGATGGTAAGTGGTAACCGTCGCTCATGGACTCGACTACACCAAGAGTATATAGTCAAGCCACTGCGCACTGTGAAAGAATAATATATCGATAATGGACCAAACGTCCGAGTGGGGCCGGCTTTAGAATTGTCCCACCTCTGTCTACCCACGGAAGTCATAGAGCCGACTGAGGGAATACTTTTTTTTTACATTTTTGAAGCGCTGTAACTTGAAAACGCAGGGACATACGACTTTCATTTACAGGACCAAATCGGTTTGTATTGGCATAAACTTTCATCCCTATTAATATGAAAGACGAACAAATCATATACCCAAATGGCACTCAGCTCCCTAACCACAGTGTGCTCCTTCAGAAACGATAGAAGAAGCCAACGAATAATCCAATAATCAAAACATTTTTTAAACGCTGTTCCCGGAATTGAGTTCAGTTCTCGCCGTAAATTCTCCTTTATGTCTTCTACAGATTGAAAATGGGTGCCACGAAGTGGTAATTTGAGTTTAGGAAAAAGAAAGAAGTCGGCTGAAGCCATATCTGGTGAATATGGTAGTTGCTCGATGGTATTTGTTGAGTGTTCGGACAACAATTCATTCACAATGATGCCCTTGTGCAAAGGTGCGTGATGCAAAATCCAAGAATTTTCTTTCCTCAAATCTGGCCTTTTTCGTCGAATTTGCTCTCTTAAACGCCGCATAACGCTCAAATAATATTCTTTATTTACCGTTTGTCCTGCTATTAGCCGAGCGGAAACATGTTTCACACCCAAGTGATTATTTAAAATGGTACGGATCGATTCTTGAGACACAGAAAGTTCGGCGGCTATCTCTCTCAAAGTTGAATGAGGATTTTCAGTCACTATTTCCTTCACTTTTGCAATGTTAACTTCAGTTGCAGACGTTGATGACCTACCAGAGCGAGGCAAATCTTCCATCACATCTCGACCGCTTTTAAACGCTTTGTACCACTCATAAGCACGAGTTTTTGGTAAAGTCGATTCACCGTAAGCCTTATGTAACATTTTCAGTGACTCCGAACACGAAATTCCATTGGTGATGCAAAATTTAAGACAACTCTTTGTTCGATGTTTTTGTCCATTATGAAATTCGCAATACACACTAGATATCATATAACTAAAAACAGCACTGCATTTAATATAAATAACAGATGCAACTCAAACTTCGCGCTAAAATGGATAACAGTTGTGCCAACCTAAAAACAAAAAAAAAACAAAAATTTGAATTCGGTACCATAAACAAATCATCCATTCCCAATACTTTCTTGATTGAATGTATGTGAGGCAGGTAACCATTTCAATAATTTTTATTAGCTTGGGAATATTTGGTCCCTACGATTTATGTGGCTCCTAATGAGCCAACGTATAAATTTAATGTCATTTTAATTTTGTTTGGGGGATGTAATACGTTCAAAGTACATACATAAGCTACAATATATCCCATACATTTTGTTACTCTGACTAGATGTTTGTATAGTGTATTTTTCTTAACTTTTCCTAAGACGTAAACAAACCGTACCGGGTACGAAAATCGTGAGTTTTGGTATCAATCAGAAACTTTACCTAAGTTATGAGCGTCTTGATTATTACACTTGATATTGCACACACATTACACTAAAAATTGCTTCAAATTAACAATTCAAACACAATAATTTTCATAAAATGTTTAAAATATCAGAATCCATTTCAACAGATAAAAAAGGATCATCTCAATTTAACGCTTCTAAATCCTAGATTATCTTTGGATCGTAGGGATGCGAGAAGCGACTGAATGATTCTGACCAGTGAGTGAACTGTCATTTATAGAACATCATAAAATTTACCTGACTAATAAATCAGATTTTATTTTCATTGTATTGTTATAGTAATGTTGTATGGGAATTATTTGGATAACAAATCCCAACCATAGACTAAAACTATTATTTGACAAATCATTTTTTAGCCGGTTACCTAGCGGAAACTTCCTGTCACGTCAAAAAGTTGTGGATGAGATGGCAGCCCGCAAAAATATTATTGTCTTACGCCTTTCGCCTTATTATTGCGAATTAAACCCAATAGCACTTATATGGGCACAGTTAAAACTTATGTTGGCCAAAATATTAAATCTTTTAAAATGGCTGAAGTCAAGGAGTTAATTAAAGAAGGCTTAGGCCAAATTGGTAAGGTGTCTTGGAACAATAGCATTAATCACGTAATAAAAGAAGATGATAAAATGATGCACCTTGTCTGCAACATACGCACCGACCTCAAGTTTTATAATACACATAGGGCAAAGATGATTTTCAGAAATTATTTCTTTGATCATGATAGTGAAGGATATTCTGGCAGCTTACTAAAAAAAAATATTATAAAAGCTATTTATTCCCAGGGTTCCATTCCCAACTAAAATGAATTCTGAGGAAATTCCCACATTATGAAAATCATTCAGTCACAAACTTTATTTGTTCACTCGTTCATTGGATGATGTCCCAACGCTATCAATTGTCTTTGGTTACCAGGACACCATTTCTGTTTACATAATAAGACAAGTTAAGAAAAATACACTATATGTTAGCAATCTTTTCACGTGTAAGTAAGGCTCTAAATTGATATGAATAAATATTCAATAGAGATATTTAGATATTTTTATAAATTTTTTTAGCATTTGACATGTTTAGCCATATATAGGTACCTACATTAAACGCAGTGTGTAAATGCACAAATAACATTGATGTATATGTGAAACGTCTTGGGTGACGCCTGCACCATCTGTCGGACATTAAGTGTGAATGTGATGTCGAAATTAGCAGTCCTGAGCAGTTGTCACGATGTCTGAATTGGCAAAGCATCTAGACTTTATCCAGGAGATGCAGGTTTAAATCATTCTCGTGACAGTTATTTTCGATTTCACACTTTGTGAATATACCTACATTAATAGGTATATTCAATAGAGATATATTATGAGGAAGTAGGTACATAGTATTGAAACTTTAATAAGTTGGAGGGTATAAACTGAGCGATACGAATTGTTTATAAACTTTTAGGGATAAACATTAACATTAAGGCTTTTGAAATAAGAACCTTAATTTATTTTTCTTTAACTTAGAATCACCTGTTTCAGTGATTAACAAAATCATATCTCAAAGGTTAATAGGGGATTGAATTTAAAGTTAAAAAATATCGCCAACGACATTAAATAAACTGAATATTAGTTTCACATGATAATAAAACAAAAATAAGTTGCTATACCTATTTCTATTATTAGGCTAAATCGTCACTAGTATCATTTATGCTATCGCTACTGACCGCACATGACGATCAGTCAGGTGTCATGTGTAAAGTTAATTCGCATGACAGTATATAACTATCTATCTGTCCAAAGCCCGTCTGTAGTACATATATATATCCATAGATTTAATACTCTTATGCCCGGTTCCTATAATAATAAAACGGATCGTTTTACTTACGATTGGTAGAATATTCTACCAGGCGTAAGTATAATCTGTCCCTATAAAATACGAGTCGTAAGTGAATTGACTGACAGTTTGCAACTGACGAATGGGTAGCTGTTATACAATGACGATTCGTTGAATATAGGAACCGGGCATTAGATAAAGGTAATTTTAATTTACTCTTAGAAATTGTTTAGTACGCTGACCCGAACCACCACCAGCGACCGGGGCGGCGTAGGCGCGAGTGCCTGCACCTGATGACACGTTTCTATAGCGAGCGCAAACACAAAATGAATAATATTACCACGCTGGAGCCGTCGCAGGCGAACGCGGGGGAAGTTATCCATTTGAGTCGGCAAACTTGTTAGCGACTGTTTTGAAACAAAATGTTAAGCCACGTCCCCAATAACATGACCTTGGTTATATTATCATGTTACTGTGTTTGCAAACACAACAACGTGGCGATGTCACGTAACACATGTGAGATTTTCACACATCTTAAGTTTGGTACCACTAAATATTAAACTGCGTATTCCCCATTTTTATATCTTGTTCTTCGATCAATAATACAATAGATATCGCGTCGGCCCAAAAAATCCATCTCGGCAAATAAAAGCGCACTTGAGAAGTGTCTTATATTATTTATTAAAAAAAGTACTTTATTTGTTGCTATTTAAACTTGATTTCACAGTAAATGATAGTTATTCGTCTTTTTACTTTTAAATGGCAGTAGTAATTTATTGCTTTGCTCGTTTTTTGTGACGAATAATCGTAAATGTAAGATAATATTTTAAAGATTTGCGACTTTGTCACTAATTGTCATGATTGTAATTAGGTTGAATTTAAAACTGTTTTAAAACCTTTATCTCAGTTCGTTAGTAAACAGACAGATGTAGCTGTATAAGTATAAATTCACACGGACATTTTTTTTAGCTTGATTTTGTTCGTGACACTGTATCTTGGTATTGATGATCGAAGATTTTGTTAGAAAATCCGTAATGAACCAAGCGGCCCCACGTATGTGATAAAATTATAGCATTATTAGTTCCGTGAAACCAATGCAGATGGCGTTTTATTTTTTAGCCGTCGAGTAACGCCTCTATTTTTATATATAAAATGGGCACTCTATATAAAAAAGTACTTTAAATTGTCTTGACGAAGAAGCTTATATTAATATAAAAGCTTTTTGGTCTAGATCACAGACCAACAATACTTCAGACAGGGCAATTCCCTACAAAATATGATACCATAATGCATAGATATAGCGTACCTATGGTACCTCAGACTAAATACGTCCTAGACAGAGCAAAGAAAATTCTTTGACATGTATGAGCGAGAACGTAAGATACAATTTACTGGTGCAAAAAAACAGACAATGTCATAGATTTTTGTCTTTGTCGCCGTGGCCAGTTTTTGGTATTGTCACGATGTCAAAGTGCTTTATCTGTCACGATTCAACTGACATAATCGAACATTTTTATAAAAACTCGAAAACCTTTTTCCCCAACGGTTGTCAGCTCGTCGAGCGTTATGGCCTGCCCATTGCCACTTCAGCATGCAAACCTGGCAGGCTATGTCGGATATTCACGTTCTACGGATCTCCATAATAAGAATTCGATTACGTAGGGAAATACCAAGACTGAGCCTTTATGCAAGGTAAGTATTGCTGCTCCATAAATTGCCGTTCTGTTCGATATCTCATCTGGTAAATAATAATAAGTTATATTTAATAAAATAATAGTACACAAGAATATAATTAAATTATCTTTTCTTTCTTTTCTGGGTCAAATAAGAAAACAATTATCTTCCAGCGCTGATTTAACTAGCAATTATTAATTTTGAGTAAAAAAGCCCATTTTATATCACTTTATAGCATTCAATCATTAATTTTTTTCATTTTCGACTACATATGAATGAAATGTTATACCTATATTTTTCGCTCGCTGTAGCTTTTGTAGGATAGTACACTATTTTACAACCACTATTATCACGTAGTCTTTCTCTCAAAACACTCATTAAAACAAATTTACATTAAATTTTAATTAAAACCCGAATTTTTATACAAATTTTCGATTATGTCAGTTGAATCGTGACAGACAAAGCATTTTGACATCGTGACAATACCAAAAACTGGCCACGGCGACAAAGACAAAAATCTATGACTTTCGTCTGTTTTCTAGGACTCTTTAGTCTGAGACATGAGGCCTGTGACAATGGTTTTTGTTTATAAGTTTTGTTGCTTTTATGGTAACATCCAGTTACTTATTCAAAGCAAAAAAAAAAAACGCTTTTACCCAACACCTACATTTATACTTATTCATCTTAATTGAAAATTTTAAACATTCTTGTTTATTTTAGCTGGGGTAAAGGATTTTACAAATAAAACTCCTCATATTATCTATATTTTTTTATTTTAAACTTAGCTTTCATTTGCATTGGTAGTAAATACTTATTTTGTAGTCTAAATACAGCTGTAATTTTTAATATTTTAATACTTTCTGATATTTACGCGAATGTTACACATTTTGAAATAAAACTACGTTTACGGAATCTATCGCGTTTACTTGATTTTACTACTATCCCGACGTTTCGAATACTTTACAGCATTCATGATCACGAGTGGACTTAGATGATAGACGTCCAAGGCTGATATGTTATTTCAACGGTTTCATCTACCCACAGTATATGATTTTACAAAATTTTTGGTTTATTTATAGCACAAGCGTCAAGCTTAGTTTGGGACCAGAGGACGTTGTGTGAAATGTCCGTGAATATTTATTTAGATACATTTATTGTGGGTAAGTAGGTACATTAGATAAGCAGGTTGCAAGACTAGTAGTATAAACCAGCGATGTAACGAATGTTAGTTTATAAGCGTTCGCGAATGCGAATGCGAATGTTGATTTTCAAATAAGCGCTCGCAAAATATCATACGGGTTTCACATCTAGTGTCACTGTCCGTCACCCATGTTTAAACCGAATATAGCCGAGGTTCATTTTGACAAGTAGATTGAATGAAGTTAGGCGGATTGAGTTCATTCAAAAATATTCGTTGTTCTCCGCCCACACAGGTGCGTGTACAACGCCATCGACCGGACCACCCCTGCGTTAAGCTGTCGGCACGCATTGTTTGGTCAGTTCACGGAAGTGCTCGCGAAAGCGCCACCGCCCGTCCAGCACCAGGTCCAGATACTTGATTTGGGCCGTCACCTAAATTTGGACCCCGTCCACCATGATCGAGGCGCCAGCAGGTGGCCGACGTCGGGGCCCATGGAAAAGTAGGGCCTCCTGACTTATCCAGGGCCACCCTAAGCCCGAGCGCCCCGATCCTCCTGACCACCTCCTAGGTCCCTAAGGTGGCCAGGAACGCCGCTTTCTCGAAGTTTCCGCTCCGGGCCACGACCAGCGTGTTATCCACATAGAAGATGACCGCCAGCCCGGGTGGGAGCCGCCAGCGTAGCACCTAGTCGTAACCGATGTCCCACAGGAGTGGCCCTAGAACCGAACCCTGTGGGACACCGCACGACATGGGTCTCCTCACAACGTCTCCTATGCGGCTCTCATAGAGAACGCTGCGGCCCTTAAGATAGTCTGCCACTAGCCGCCTCAGATATGCAGGCACCCCATGATACCGGAGCACCTCCCTGATGCAGCTGAATGGCAGACTATTGAATGCGTTGGCGATGTCAAGCGACACCGCCAACAACACTCCACCGCCAGCGACGACCACCGCGGCCGCGGCCCTCAGGCGCACGATCGCGCCGACCGTCGAACAACCAGCTCGAAAACCGAACTGGGCGTCTGACAAGCCCGGTCTGACGTCGCGCAGGTGCTTGACGATGCGGGCAGCGAGGATCCTCTCCAGCAGCTTACCCGCCTCGTCTAGCAGCACGATGGGCCTGAAGGCCCCGACCAAATCCGGCATTCACCCCGGCTTCGGCAGGACTACCAGCCCAGCGTCGGACTGACAATATAGTCGAGGTGGGCTTTGCCAGCCGGGCCTCAGCCTGCGCGGGCACCCCACGGGCATACTTTGAGGGGCTTGCCGCAAGCCAGCGGTAGGTAGGATAGGAGCCCGCTGGAGGCTAGAACACAGAATCGGATCTAAACAAGGATGACGAGGACGGCAGCTTTTCTTTTCCATCCATCACCCTTTCAACGTCCACTGCTGGACATAGGCCTCCCCAAGAGAACGCCACAACGAGCGGTCCCGTCATGGGGGATAATGCCGTAATCGCCACGCTTGGCAGACGGGTTGGCGATCGCAGTTGATGTTGTTAATACTCGAGGGAGTGCTGCTGCCCACTCGCCCGGTATTCCCTCAGTCGGCTCTTACGACTCCCGTGGGTAGAGAGGGATGGGACAATTCTAAAGCCGGCCCCACACGGCATAGCTTTTCTTTTACGATCGAGTTATTAACAGCTTAGCTGAAACTGTACCTTAGGTAGGTACCTACCTAAGAATACATATTGTTGATAATTCATAATTTATATATTTCATTATTTCCCATCTACCACTAACCAGTCTCGGGCCCTAACGGAGCCACCCGGGCCCTTCCAGCCCAGTCCGACCCTGTACCAGCCTCCCCTCCTTTCAGCAGTCAGGGAACCGTCCGGAAGCTAGGCACGCGTCGAACAGTCCCCTGAGTCCGGGCTCCAGGTGGTCCAGAGCCAGGGCCAGCACCCGGGCGGCTATCCCGTCTGAGCCGGGGGCGGTGTACTTGGAACGAAACCGCGAAACAGCCACCCCTATTTCCGACGCGGTGACAGAGGTCGGCCTTCCGGTCGCTACCTGGCGGTGCCATGACCGAAGGCGTGTGCTCCGCCTTCGTCGTGGGAATAGGCCCTCGACCACCTTGATGAGGAGGCTGGGCTGAAGGGTCTTTGTGTGACCTGAGTGCGGAGCTAATACAAAACTAAGCCTAATGGTTCGGTTTTATCGTATTCTTACGAGTATTCAAGAACTCCGTCAACTTCGGAGCGCTGTAAAACCCAGATAAATTAATGAAATTTAACAAATTTATAGTGGAAATTATTCGTTGAAAAACCCTCGTTATCATAATACTGGTAAAGACTTTAATTACAATAAATAATCGCCAAATCACGCACACGTAAACTTGACAAAGCCGCTACAGGCCGGTATATTATCTTCTTGTTTAATGGCTCTTGTTATGGCAGTGTGAGCACAATTTCGCCAATATCGAGTATTAATTTAAGGTAGACCGTCAAACGAAGGAAATTTGTTCGGTGAAAGATAAATAAACGGTGAAAAATGAGTCCCAACACGACGGATTACCATGAGATACACTGAAACAAAAAATACAACTCTACATGACATACAACTACTTACAGGAATACAATATAAACAAAACCAAAACAATTTTTTTTTTAAACTAAATACCCTATTACCTCTATAATATGTACATACATTTACAATTTAATCTTATTAACTTTTATGAATTTACAAAGTGTTTTAATAAATGGAGTAAATACAAGAGACAAAAGAAGTTTAAAAGATGTAGGACGAGAGATTTCAGTTGGTAAAATATTATATAAAGAACAGTTTAATTTGGGGCAACAAAAAAATATATGGTTTATATTTCCTTAAGCCAGACCACATTCGCAAATGGAATTATCTCTAATCCTGAGTTTAGCAAGGAATACCGGAGTGCAAGAATGGTTTAAACGTAATCGACAGATGGTAGAGGTGGTAGCCTTATCAGCCTTTTTGAATTTAGAAAACCAAGGTTTGTGGGGAATCTCAGGTTGAATATCACCATAAAATTTCCCTTTAACGTTTTTAGAAATATGCCATTGTTCAGTCCAATCCTGAAATAGGACTGATTTCAGGGAGGCACAGATGTCATATGAAAATGATCAAGAGAACCTACAACTGCTGCAGACTTGGCACACCAATCAGCTGACTCGTTACCTAGAATACCCATATGACCAGGAATAATAATGTTGGCTAATAAATAATGTTGGGCTGGAAAATCAATGTATCATAATCAAGAGAATATAATGGTAGACTGGGATATTGATAAACTGGATTGGCAAGATTGTTAGATAAAGAACAACTGCGGAGAATACAAGGGAAAAGGTGAGATGATTGTGTGTTATGAGAGTTATAAAGTTCAGACAACTATCTCAATTTAGGGATAAGGGGATGATCAGACTTTTGAGTTAATTTAAAAAAAAATCTGTTGGCAAGGTATTGCCTACGTAGTGAAAGAGGAGGTTCAACACACTCTACTTGCATCGCATTAATAGGTGAAGACTTCATAGCCCCTAATATTATACGTAAACATTTGGCTTGAATTTTGTCAAGTCTCTTAAGAACGGATTTATTACAAGGGTCTAAGATAAAACAGGCATAATCCATATGGCTACGGATTATGGCATTATATAATAATTTCTGAGTAAAAGGATGAGCACCCCACCATACCCCAGAAAGAGAACGGAGGATATTAATATTCTTTTCACATTTCTATTATAACATAATCAAAATGAGAAATACCAGAGAATTTTGAATCAAGCCATAATCCTAAAAATTTTACTTTGGTCTCTTGAGGTATCACGTTCTCATTAACTCTGGAATAATCCGTTTTTTTAGTAAATATCACTACTTTACTTTTAGAAGCTGATATAGAGAGACCATGCTCTAGGAGCCAGTCAGATAAGTACCTTAGAGCAGAGTTTAATTGGATTTCTGCTTCTTCTATAGATTTAACTGAAGTATACAGAGTAATATCGTCCGCATATTGCAAAATTTGACAAAAAGATAGTACTGTAGACTCTAAATCACTGGTGTAAATACTATATAATAAAGGACTTAATACAGAACCTTGCGGTAAACCTTTCCAAACATATCTGGATGGAAGGAAAGAATTTTGGTGTTTAATTGAAATGGATCTTTCCATAAAAAGATTACATATAAAACGTGTCAACTTTGTGGGAATATCCAAATGTAGGAGTTTATTTTTAAGCACAGGCAATAATACATTATCATATGCTGATGCAATGTTAATAAAAACTCCAACTAAATACTGTTTTTTAAAAAAAGATATATGGATATCAGTAGATAGTATACTAAGACTATCTACTGTACTCATACCCTTCCTAAATCCAAATTGAGATTTTGGTAATAATTTTTTGCTCTCTACCAACCATTCTAAGCGATGCTTGACCATATGTTCAGAGATTTTAGATAATACAGAAGAAAGGGCTATGGGTCTGTAACTATTAAAATTTGAAGCGTTGCATCCAGGTTTGAGCAGGGGGATAACAATTTGATTTTTCATGTCCTGAGGAATCATACCATTTTCAAAACAGATGTTAATGAGATCTAGATAATATTTCTTTGTATTTAGGGAAGCATTTTTTAAAAAAGAATAGGGAATTCCATCCATTCCGGGTGAGGAGTCTATCAAACCCTCTAAAGCGAGACTGAGCTCGGAAAAGGGTAAAAGGAAATTCAAAATTATTAAAAGAAGGAAGGGAACATGCATATGAGGGAAATACGTTTAAATTTGGAACAAAAGGAGGCGCCAACTTATCTGCAAATGCCTCGAGCCAGATGGAAGGATCATTAGAAGAGATATTGTTATTTTTAAAAGATCCTCTGAACTTTTTAATATGATCCCATACTAAAGATGATGGAGTTTTCAGAGACAATTGTTCACAAAAATGTATCCAACCTTGTTTCTTTTTCTTTTTTAGGACTCTAGTAGTTTGTGCAGCAATTTTTTTGTATTCCAAAAAATTTTCCGATGTCATATTCAAATTGTAACGTCTTTCAGCTGCTTTCCTATTCTTAACAACTTGCGAACATTCAGGATCCCACCAGGGAGGGGAAATTTTGATTTTAGATTTTTTTTTCGTCTGAAAAGTCTGATCAGCACTTGAAGTAATTGAATCAACAAATTTAGAATAAATATCAACAATATTACTGGAAGTTACTGGCGGAAGGGAAACTACTTTACTGTCAAGTGAAGATGCATAAGATGACCAGTCTGCATTTTTTAAACGATATTTAAAGGAAGGATTGAAATCAAAATTGGAGTAGATCTATTACAGATGTTGATAAGGATAGGAAAGTGGTCACTACCATATGTGTGATCCAAGACGTTCCAAGACAAAGTAGAAGCAAGAGAAGAGCTACATGCAGTAAGATCCACTACACTTTGAGGGTTTTGCGATGGAAATACCCTCCTAGTAGGAGACCCGTTATTAATAATACATAAATCAGCTTCATCAAAAATGTCTAGTAACAGACGTGCAAAAGAATCGTCATGGCTAGAACCCCATGAGGTGTGATGAGCGTTAAAATCACCCATCAAAATAACAGGAGGAGGAACAGATGATATTATGTACAAAATGTCTGAAATTAAGGATGAATGAGGGTGAGGGATGTATAATGATATAAATGAGATGTTAAAAATATTTACAGCGACAACATTAATGTCAGGAGAAACAGAAGGAAGATGAATTTGTGAGAAGGGAAGGTAACGCCTTACAAGTAAGGCGCTACCGGCATAGCCATCTGCCCTATCATCCCGAAGACAGGAGTAACCTGAAACCCCAAAATGGGAATTAGGAACTAACCATGTCTCCGAGATGGCAATAACAGATGGTTTAAATTTACTAATTAAAAAAAGAAGCTCATGCTTCTTGTCTGATGCTTTTTATGTTCCATTGCAGGATGGGAACTTGATCCATTATTGGAAGTTAGGGAAATGATTTGGGAAAGTTTTTGGGCAACGTGGGACGGTATGTTTGAATTTGATTTTCCTAACAAGTCAAATATCATATTAATCAGAATTTCCAGGAGATTGACATCCTGGAGTACCGGTGGAGAATTACAAGAGGGAACAGGAGATATAGCACAACCATTTGGCATAGCTGATGGAGGGTTAGCAACAAGAGCCTGATGGGATGCTCTATCGTATGTTTTTCCCAGAGGCGTATGGGGGCGGGGAGTAGAGAACACAGTTTTCCTGTATGATGAAATGGGAGCGTGAGTGGATGGTTGTCTAAGTACTGATGGATGATGAGGGCTATTAATGATAGCAGAAGTTTGTGCAACTTCTGCATATGATTTAGTGGATTTAGGTATTGATCGGGATGCTTCTTGGTATGATATTTTTTCTTTTGCCATTAATAATTTAATGGACTTCTGCCTACTTTGCTCGGGACAGTCCCTGCTATTAGCATAGTGAAGTCCCGAACAATGCAGACAAGAAGCTTCCGCCTCAATTACACTGCAAGAATCTCCTGCATGCGGCTGAGCACAACGGTAGCAACGAGGCTGGGATCGGCAAAGGCCTTTAACATGACCAAATCTACAGCAGTTATAGCATTGGATTGTCGGGAATTGATATAAATCAACAGGAAGGCTGGTGTGAAAACAATAAATTTTGCTGGGGAGAACTTGACCTTGGAATGTTAGGACAACTGTTTGTGTAGGGGACCAAGTTACCTTACCATCTGCGTTAATCTTCCTGTTGAGCCTGCGGGCCTTGAGAACAGGACCACATCCATTCAGCAAAATGATAGATTCCACAAATTCATCCATGGACAAATCAACAGGGACCTGACGTACTACACCCATCTTAGTGATATTATATGTGGGGATTACAGGAACAAATTTAGAAATTTCTAAAATTTTATTATCTAAAAATTTATTTGCATCATCTGCTGTTTTAAATTCAACTGAGATTTTACCTCTACCAACTTTTTTAATACCTTCTGTGCAGATATTATTTATTTTGTTTCGTGAGAGAAATTGGCCAAACTTGATTGGGCGAATAGCTGTTCCAGCGATTGGGTCTGGTTCAGCCCGGGTAATATGAACAATATAAGGACCACTATCGAAATTCGTGTAACATTTAACACCCACAACTAGTCTGGGATGGGTATAAATATTTTGAATTGAGGCTACTGCTAGGTCTTTGTCAATAATAGTTTTTTTTTAAGCGACTCGCATTGTTGACTCGCCTGATTATCAATTAATCGGCGTTTAAGTCCGGGAACTAAAACTTGCTCAGGTGATGAAGCACCAGGACGGGGATCTGGAGGGTCCGGAGGATCAGGAGGTTCAGGCTACTGAGTATCCAACCAAATTTCCTTCTCCATCATATAAAAGCTAAAGATTTACACAAAAGAAAAACGTAAAACAAATGAATGAATGAACAATGAAACAAATAAATTACCAGTAGGAACAATATCTACATTTGAGCACAAATTATTACACTACAAACAAATATCTATCCACAAGTGATAATGCAATGAAAAATTTCGATAATTTAGATCAGAATTAAACAGAACTTATTAAATTTTGAACAAAATCTCTCTGACACGTGTGACAACCATCCATGAAAAAAAAACCTACAGGCCGGTAACAAATAAATTTAGGTTGACAGCATCACTCTCCCTCGTTCTAACACATCACAGTACCATTAAATTCGGTGGGTCTCTTTTACTCTTATAGCCGATCTATGGAGTATATCCTAAATCTATGAACGTATAGATCATCTGACAGCTCGATAACGCGTAACCAATTTTGATTTGTCAATGTGTGCGTTGGATAGTGATGTAAGTTTTAAGAGTTAGACTATCGATAAAATGATAAAACAAATCAGTTTCTTTAAGAACTCCCTCATTCAAATAATCATCTTCAACTAATGAAACAAAACAGACATAATAAATTCAAACAAATATAATTAATTGATTATTATTTATTTCACCAGCAACGTCAGTCAACGATATTATGCATTTTATAATGGAATTATACACTCAGCTTTTAGCAACATAAAACTACTTCATCCATCCATCAGCCTTTCAACGTCCACTGCTGGACATAGGCCTCCCCAAGAGAACGCCACAACGAGCGGTCCTGTGCCGACCGCATCCAACAGGTCCCCGCAGCTTTGACCAGATCGCCGGCCCATCTGGTGGGGGGGCCGTCCTACGCTGCGCCGTCCGATACGTGGTCGCCACTCGACAACCTTTCGTCCCCAACGGTTATCGGTTCGTCGAGCGATGTGGCCTGCCCATTGCCACTTCAGCATGGCAACCCGGCGAGCTATGTCGGTCACTCTCGTTCTTCGATCACGTAGGGAAATACCAAGCATAGCCCGCTCTATGGCTCACTGAGCGACTTTGAGCCTTGATATGAGGCCAGCATTCAGAGACCACGTCTCTGTTCCGTATGTCATCACTGGTAACACACACTGGTCGTAGACCTTCGTTTTCAGACACTGCGGAATATTGGACGAGAAGATCTTCCTTAGCTTCCCCAAACGCTGCCCAGCTGAGTTGGATTCGTCGATTGACCTCTTTCTCGAAGTTGTGCCTAACTGGACTGTTTGTCCCAGGTAGACATAATGGTCGACAACTTCGAGAAGCGCACTCCCGACTGGGACCGGTGCTGAAATGACATGGACATTAGACATGACTTTCGTAAAAATAAATAAAACTACTTATAATTTTTAAATTATCTATCTCTCTTATAAATCTACTTATAATTTTTAAATTATATAGGTACATATTTCAAAACCAAAATAATGGTTTTTGAAAGAGAAGCCAGAACAGATGTTAGAGTAGCAATAGGAAATGGTGTACTAGAACAAGTGGATGAATTTGTATGTCTTGGATGTGGATTCAGTTGGGATGGAAGTAGCATATGAACTTTTTCCATTCATGTGTTAGGAGAAAATGTTCCAAACATTTAGGATAAATATCTACAACATACTTTGTCGATAAAGTCAAGCCCTAGTGTATATGTACCTAAAAACTTTTCTACTAAAATCTTGCAAATATGTAACAATGCGACATATTTCTATGTAAAATATAAACAGTAACAATGGGATTGAAATTAATCCGTAACTGAAACAGAAAGTATCAGCAATTATGACCTAAAATAAAAGCATTTAAGTTGTGTAACATCCTGAGAACTTGTGAAACGTGCAATTATCAGGATTATTTGCATGATTTACATCACAGGCACTCACGGAACAAACAACCATTGTATTTAATAGTTATAATCATATAATAAACAAGATTCACAACACAAATAAATCAAAAAACCGCGAAGCTAGTTTCAAGTTAGACGCCAGTAGACTACCTGTCATTCAAACGGTTTGCAATGAAATTAGATTAATTCTTGCTATGTTGCCGTATAAGATTTTCTTCTCGCTCACACGCTTTGGTGATTTATACATTATACTATATCTGTGGACCAACCCAGTAGCATAAGCTCGAGTGGACAGACATGTCTTTGTTGCATAGCTGACGTTAGATGTTAGCTGATGCATATTTTCATTAAATAATGTTTTTAGGTTTAGTAACTTATACGGTGATCTATATGTGCTTCTAAATTAAATACAGTCTGAGTCAGTGTTCCTGAAATTATATCCCTCACTTGTCCAAAGAAGTTTTAAATGGGATCTGAGTTTAGATACCTGGGATACACAATTTGAATGTGTTCTTCAATAATAGCCACACTGGTAGCTTTTCAGGGTAGCTACTGACCCAGTTCTTTAACAAAGGCACCCATGTTTCTTTACCTTGACCATCAAAAATGTTTATGCTCTCAAGTGTTTTGATTGCATCTTCCCAAAATTCATGATGAGGCGACTTTACTGTGACTGCCTTAAAGATTTTTCTTTAGACTGACCTGTTCCATTGACGGAGTCGAAAAGGTCGTCAAAGAATGTCTCTACCTCTGCGGTGTTTTTTAATGTTGGATTTACTTTGTTTCCATCTGCATAATGAGCTAAAATAAAAAAATCTTTAACCATCATGGTAAAAATCTAAATATTTGTGTAAGAGATAAGCTATCACCCCTTTGTTCTTGTTGTTATTATTGTTTTTAGTTGTGATATGTAAAAAAGCAGGTGCAATCTATGGGCATCTAAGGATATAAAATAATAAGTAAATTTTCTTGCAGCTTGACATCAGCGCTACCTCCAATTAACAGGTTATCTATTATTTACGACAGACCCGGATATAATATTAGCCGAAACAAACAGAAAGACGAAGATAGTTGTGGAAAATGGAACTGTGTAATCATTCACATTTATTTAATAAAAAACTATATAATTTTGAGACAACAAACTGATTATTAGATTTCGTTTACTTGTGTAGATTTTTGCTTCAATCTTATACATTATGAAATTTCTACTATGCCGACGTTACAAATACTTTACTTTTTTTGGACTTATATATTAGACGTCCAATGGCTGATATATTGTTTCAAAGGTTTTAAATTTGAAATTGATAATGAATTATTTGTAAAATCTAATTGAATTTATTGTAAAATCATGTGTATTAAACTTTATCCATCCATCCATCAGCCTTTTAAAGTCCACTGCTGCACATAGGCCTCCCCAAGAATGGGGGATAGTACCATAATTGCCACGCTTGGCAGGCGGGTTGGCGATCGCAGTGGATGGACTAGAATTTCTATTTTTAAATATGAGTGTAGCTATGTCTAGTCATGATTTACAAGTGTGTGCTTAAAATATTAATTAATACATTTTTAAAATAAGTTCTGTTTTGAGAGTAGTGTATTAGGCAGCTACAACAATATAATAAATATATAATCGTAATTGAATAATATAATGTGAACTGATAGCCTAGTGGTAAAACCAAGGACTAGCATTAGGTGGTGGATAAGGCCTAAATCCCTCTCAATTTGAGAGGAGACTCGTATCCAATAGTGGGACAGTAATGGGTTTAAAAAAAATTTAATACTTAGTACTAAAATTAAAAACTATGTACCTCTTTTGTTCCATGTTCAAATGTTTGAGGATTAATGCCAACTTCAATGTCCAATTTGGCAATTAATTTATTATTAAGTAGTGTATTGCAAATGCAAAATGAAAATTTTCTGTAAGAAGTTGTAGCACTTTGCAACTCTTTTCATAATAGACAGTGCAATTACTTTTTCTTAGTCTGATAACCGTCTTCCTCTTGCTTTTTTTGTATATGTTTAATTTGGATACATATTATTATCTTTTTAATTATTGAATTCATACTTTCAGTAAGTTTTAAAAAATTATTGTTTTTGGAACTTTAACACTCTATTTAGAGAGATTGCCTTTGGCAGGCCACTCTGATCAATTTATGTTGTTAAATTTATGACTGCACATAATTATGGCCACAAACTACTCCGGTTTCTCTATCCACAAATGGTTGTTCTGAGTCTGGGTGTATTTTGTTACTGTGAAATTGTATGTTTATAAAGTCCCCCGAGATAAAAGGATTATTGCTTAGTGCAGGATGTGGTCTGTATAAAAAAAACGCATATTCAACAAAACTTGAACTTACCAGTATCCATCCTCGCGTGTTTATCAGAAATTACTACTTTGGAGTATGTGTGATCATTGTGATGATGTTTTTTACAGTAGTCATGATGATCACGGCTAGCAGTTTCTGAAAAATATATTTATATATATTAAAATAATTTTAGTTATTTATCACTAGCTTCTGCTTGCAATTTTGTATGAACTTCAGAATTCAAATTATATCTTCCTCATCATGCAAGAAGACCCATGCCCAATAGTAGGACAAAAAAGGATTGAAAAAAGGGGGCTCACTCAGGAACTCATGGTATAAAAATGTTACTGGTGTTTTCCTGGCTATAATTTGTGTATATCAAATTTTGTTCAAATCCGTTCAGTTGTTAGCTTCATACTTAATTGTCTTATAATCTATCCTATGTTAATCCAGTGTAATCTCTTTCTACCTAATAAAGGTCATCCAAATTTATGACTCTTAGACAAACATCCAAGTATCTTCATGCACTTTTAAATTTATAATATCAGTAAGTTTAGTCATATGGAACCTAACGATTAAAAACCAGAGAGATTAAAAGAGATCTAACTTAAGTAATCAAAAACGCTCTAGGGCAGTAGGTAATCAATCCAGGCAAAAGCCTCACAACTTAGTTTAGTTATCTACTTACCGAGTTTGGCGGGTTTCTCCTGTGCCGTTTGAGGAATACCACTAGTTATTTCACTAGCGGTAAACAACGTGGGAAAGGCACCCGAAAGAAGACGATTTCGGTTGCGCGTTGTAGAGAAAAACCTTTTCTCAAAATGTAGTTGGCACACATACAGCTTGCAAAGTTCTTGTCGGCTCAAGCTTCGCAGTTGATCACTATTAATGCATTTTAGCCACTTTTGAAGTCCTATCCTAGTCTTTGGAAATTTATGAAAACTGGAGTCCTGTCTCCGCCTGCTCGTACAGTTTACAACACAACAATTGTTGAACATGTTGAACAACTGTTTTATCTAATTACGGAAATTCAACCCAAACTTCACTTGACCAACTGTAATGCATATATTTCAGGTATATAAGTGAATTATCTATGGCATATATACCTCCAATACCTCAGACTAAGAACTACTATAAGATAGACTAGACGATTATAGATAGATATTATAGACGGAGCCACGGCGGGTCTCTTGAGTAATATTGTTCTGTGGGCCGGGTCGATTTCAAACCAACCGTAAAAAGTGGGTTTATGAAATAACTCCTATAACATTGTTGGAATACACATAATTTCTATCTAATGCGATGTTTACATTACATATTAAATATTGTACAGTTAAAAATATTAAACTACCATAATAATATTCGAGATAATTATAATAAATGATCTATTTATTCATTTGTGTCACCCGTAATTTTCCTGATTTTTTTTTTCTTTTTTATGGCAATGGTTAATAAACATTAATGCCAGCTTCACGTTTTAACACTAGTCTACAAGTAATTTGAATTTAGAAAACATATTATGTACGGTCTTGTAACAATAAGCATTATTAGAACTACGAGCTAATAATAAGATGATATCTACAGGTGAATGGTAAAATGACTAGGCTTAGTTAATAATAATTATGTAGGTTTATCTCAGGTGTTAGAGTTTAATATTATTTAAGTCTATAAAAGATGATATGATATTAATTGTTGTCAGATTTAAGTTACCTAAAATGTTGTCTATATGTATAGGGAGAGGGAAATCATGATTTATAAGTGATTCAAATAGTGACTTATGATCAAATTTTGTGCAGGCGAAAAAGATGTGATTTAAATCTCCTATGTCCACTCCGCATTCACAGAGAGAAGTGTCTCTGACTCTGATCTTCCTTGGGTGTACACCAGAACAGCAATGTCCAAATCTCATTCGCGAAATTATCGAGACGATTTTCCTGTTACACTTAAATTTGGAGAACCACGGTTTAAGTACAATTTCCGATTGATATTTAGCAAAATTAGTGCCTGTTCTTTTATTTATAATAGACCATCTTTTTGACCATCTATCCTTTAAGTAACGAATGGGCAGATGAAGGACGTCTTGAGGATAATTTTTAAAGCGGACTTTATCACCACAAATTATCGACTCTCTTGCAATTCTATCAACCGTTTCATTGCCTAAGATGCCGCTGTGACTTGGAACCCAGGCTAAATGGACAGTATAATTTAGCACAGAACATTTTAATAATAATTCTTTCGATTTAAGAGTGAACCAGTTTCTGGAAGTAATTTTGAAATGGTTACTCAAAAGAGACTGGAGTGCACTTAATGAATCCGAAAATATTACAGTTTTAACCAGTTTAAATAGGATAATATAGTTAATAGCCTCCATAATTCCTCTACATTCGCCAGTAAAAACTGATGTTTCAGGACGACATTTTATTTTTTGTACAATATTATAATTTTGGTGGAAAAGACCAACCCCAACACATCCATCTTGATTTAATTTGGATGCATCAGTGAAGATCAGATGCCACCCATGCCAATGTTTATCTAATAAATCAAGAAACTCTTTATTATTGAAGGGGCCATATTTATTTAAATTTAAGTTAAAATGGATTATAGGTTTAAGTATAATAGACTCAAAACTAAAATCGAACAGGGGTAGTTTATCAGTTCTATGAGTTGGAAATTTCAAGTTTTGTATTTGCGAGTAACTTGCAACCAAACAGGGATATTTTTTGTGGTTCCAATAGGGTAAAGTCATATAAGAATACAAAAGTTGCAATTTAGGAAGAAGAGGATGTGAGGAGTACTGAAACGTGCGAAATAAGAACATATCGGACAAATATTGTCGCCTTAAATCCAAAGTCGGCATTTTATTTTTACTCATTATTACTACAAAATAATTTCGATGTTTCACATCTGGTAGACGTCCCACGACGTCAATGTTTTTTTTAATAAGGTGTTCCGCAACTTTTATCAGAGTGGAGGACAAAGCGATAGGGCGGTAATTAGCTGGGTTTTCAGCGTCTTTACCAGGCTTTAAAATTGGAATGATAATTTGAGTTTTCAGTGGGGTCGGAACATATCCTAAATTAACCATCAAGTTTATCAGTTCAAGGTAGTAATTTAGAGTTATGTTGTTAGCATTAGACAAGAAAGAATATGGGATGCCATCTAGGCCTGGGGAAGAGTCTTTAAGAGAAGAGAGGACAAGGAGAAGTTCTTGTAAAGAAAAGGGGGAAAAATGGTCATCTTGGATGGATGAATTATTTAAATTTAATAATGTAATAATAGCATCAGGGACAGAAGGGGGAGCCAATCTATCCATAAAAAGATCATAGAATCTTATGCATTTAGGTAGTGGAGGGGAGGTATCCTTGAAAGATCCCCGAAGCCGACGGATTGATTTCCAAACAGAAATAGCATTGGTATTAGGAGAAATAGAAGAGCAAAATTGGTTCCAGCTCTCCCCCTTTTTGGAGTGTAAAATACGTTATGTATCAGACATCATTTTGGAAAGGTAAGTGAAGTTTTCATTTGTCATGTTCTTGCGGTATAATGTTTCAGCCATCTTCCTTCTTGTAACAGCAATTTGGCATTCTTTATCCCACCATGGTGGTGATCTATGTTTCGTGTTTATTGTATTCACAGGAAATGACTGCTTAGCAGCAGAATGAATATGATTTATGAGTGCCTGCAGGCAGGATTCTATATTTTGTGGAAGAACTGGAGTAAGCGTAGAAGATTGTTCTAAAATGGAAGAGAATTTAGACCAAGCCTTATTATCCATTATATTAGGAACTTTATAATGTAACAATGATTTATATGGGGTGGATAAAATTTTAGAAAAGGGGAGGTCATAGATATTAGGAAAATGATCACTGCCGAAAGTAGACGTTAAAGTATCCCATGACATAGCGGGAGCTAGGTTCGCTGATGCCAAAGTTAAGTCAACAGCACTTATCCGTTCGTTTGGTTTTGTACGACGAGTGGATGATCCAGAATTAAGTAAACATAGTCCCGTATTATCCATAATGTTAAATATACAGTTAGCCAATCGATCTGAAGTTTGACAACCCCAGACTGGATGGTGAATATTAAAATCACCCATTACAATAAGAGGGCCTTTAATATGTGATAGGAGATCCGAGATTTTTTGAAATATTTGAAAAGATGGTCTAGGGATGTATATGACCACAAAGGTTATATTTTTTAAATGAACAGCGACAAAAGAGAAGTTTTCAGATAAAGACGAAAGAGGTATATGTATAGGATGAGTATTTATAGAGTTTTTGACAAGTATGGCTGAGCCACCATACCCATCTGTTTTGTCATCTCTGAAGCAAAGGTAACGTGGGACCTTAAAGAAGGAACCAGCATTAAGCCATGTCTCAGATACAGCAATTATAATTGGGTCATATTTATATATGAGGTGTAATAGTTCAGACTTTTTACTTTTTAGACTTTGGCAGTTTGATTGAAGCCCTAGGGAGGCCATTATGGATGGGTCGGGGTAATGAGGATCGTGTAGGATGAGCAACGTTTGTCGGTAAATGAGAGTTAATGACTTTAGTGAGAGAACGAATAAGTTCCATGATATTATCTAAAGATGTATTTGAATCAGATTCAGTAGTAGGATATGCAACGCCATTACTGTTTAGTATAATTTCACTAATTAGGGCCTGATGAGCAGAGTGGTCATACCCTTGATTTTTTGGTGGGGGAGGACGAGGTTTTAGAAATACTGTTTTCTTATATGAGGATGAATTTGATGGCGAGGGAAATGAAACAGGAACGGCGGTATTGGCAAAGGAGTTTTTAGTAGCATCACTGTAACTTTTACCTCTTATTTGTGAATGTAATTTTGTAGCTTCAGTGTAGGATATGTTTTTATCAGCCATAGAGATTTTGATAAGTTTTTGCCTATTAAATTCAGGACAGCACTTGTTTATGGCAAAGTGGAATCCAGAACACAGTAAGCAGGAAGTGGTTCCTTCTTCAATATTACAAGACTCACCTGTGTGATCCTTACTGCACTTATAGCAGCGAGGTCTAGATCTGCACAGGTTTCTTGTGTGACCAAAGCGGCAACAGTTATAACACTGTATTGTAGGATAATAATAGCGTTCCACAGGTAAAGAGTTATAACACATAAATACCTTTGAAGGAAGTGTTTGGCCGTCAAAAGTTAAAACACAGGTTTGAGTTGGTTTGTTGACTGGCGAGCCATCTACAATGACTTTATAATTTAATCTTCTGACTTTTAATATGGAAATATTAGCAATAGGTACTTGAATACTCTCCAAAATTTCATTATCAGCCCATTCGAGAGGGATACCTTTCACTATACCTAAGTACTGAATGATGGAATGAAGGCTTTATAATTGTTAGCTTTGATTGTATCATTGATAATAAACTCATTTGCAGAATTAAAATCTAAAAATGAAAGTGTAACTTTATTACGTCCTATACGTTGGATACTGCCATCTATAATATTACTAAATCTGTTTTTACTAAGAAATCTACCAAAATTTATTGGATGTAAAATGCCGTTTGAATCAGATGTTTGAACATGGACTATAAAAGGACCTATATCTGGCAAACTATATAGTTGCCTACCTGATGGAACATAGGCTGGGATGTTTGGCGTTTGGGAAATGGTAGGAGTAAGGGAAGCAAGAGTGTCTGTAATTTGGGATAGGTCAGATGCTACATTAAGGATATTAGTCTGTCCTAACGGTATATCAGAATCTTGGGAGATGGATTTAATCTCTTTACTTTTTCTAACATGTTTCTTCGAATGCTTTTTCCTTTTTATTGTTTTTACTACCCCATCGTTTTTAAGGTGATTTTCTTCTATATATATCTCTGAGGAAGAATCTGAGCCCAGTGACACAAATTCCGACGGAGAAGGAACAGTGTATCCTTTATAGTAATTATCTGGGGGCTCTTCGCCATCAGAATATTCATCCATTAGGATGAAAAGAGAATAATTTTAAAAAATTAAAAGATAAATACCTACAGTTCTTTTTTCACTTTACCTGAAAATCAATGAAGTGTTTCTAATGAGAATTACATGAAATAATTACTAACCACTAGTCAAAAAACCGTAAATAAGCATCAAGTTGTTCTTAAATAAAATAATCAAGAAATTTGCCAAAGATCCGATCTATAACGTTCCGCTGTCACAACCAGATCTCCCACAACGTACTACGTAGAGTAAAAATGATTATATATCCTGAATTTTCAATAAAACTTTAATTATAAAAAATATTACTCTGCGAAAATATATTTTTTTTTATTCTGGTCAAACATATATGGCCATAAGCTCGAGTTAGTCTATTAGCATTAAATTAATACAAAATATGCCACGATTTCTGACTGTTTTATTTTGCAGTTTATTCAATCATTAGTGTCGACTAAATAAAAGTTCCGATGAAGACCAATCGTATTTATCGTATTGCATAACTGCCATCTCCACTTCTCCACTGCGTAAAGCGACTCTTGTGCTCTTGAGTAAAAATGTTCTGTGCTCTTGTGGCACGTTTACGTTCGGCGACAGCAGATGCGCGCTTCATTATTGTGCGAAAGTTTACTTTTTGAATATATTTGATTGAAACACGGCATTTTTTCAACCCCAAAACACGGCACCTAATTTTCCTTTTAATGGCCACCCTGATCATGTTGATAGCAGTTGTATGGCGTACTATTTAAAGTTTGCCAGTTAAAAAACCTGCACGTCATATGAGACAGTAAGATACGATACTTTGTCTCAATTTATTTTATTAGGTATTTAGTATATGCCCTTCTCACTTCCACACTTCCTAATGTTATGGCTACATCTATAGGTTCTTTATCTAAGGACAGCAGTGTACCTACTTAGTGTAAGGATCAAACGGATTATGGACTACCTCCTATACCTTAGATAAATTACTACTATATCTCATAATTATAGTCTGAGACCTATACTAACTATAGACTGATGTAGTTACCACGTGGCCGCTCATCGACAGCAATTTAAAACTTCAGTGTGGCAATTACGTACAATTCGCCCTAAATAAATAAATATAAATTATTACAAATCGACTCATGCGCAGGCTTGACGCTTTCCAGCCTGAACAAGCCGGTTTCCGAAAAGGCTTATAGTACCATCCATAGATAGACCACATCCATACGCTACGCCAGATTATTCAGAAAACCGAGGAATATAATCGGCCTCTGTGTCTGGCGTTTGTGGACTATGAGAAAGCCTTCAATTCGAACGAAACTTGGGCGGTGCTGCAGTCCCTTCAGCGGTGCCAAATTGACTATCGGTATATCGAAGTGTTGAAGTGCTTGTATAGAAACGCCACCATGTCAGTCCGTGTTCAGGACAGGAGTACGAAACCGATCCATGGACGTCAAAAGGCTGATGGATGGATGGATGAAATATAAATTATTACCACTATCTAATCTAATAAATCACTAATTAAATACTAGTACCTCCGTAGACAGAGTATATAACTTAGTCTTGGTCTTAATATACATACTAATTGCGAAAACCTCGCGGTTTTGTTGTATCTGGAGCCAGCTTTTTCATTACGATATAAACTATGTACTTACGACAGTGAAATATTTTCTTACATATTTCTGTAATTTTTAGTAAATAAATTTATTGGAGTACATATGTGACAGGATTTCAACCACTCGCCATGACATCCTGTTATTGTTAAAACACTGAGCGGAGACCATGAGACCTCGCTGGTGGCCAGGGTTGACAATTTGTGGGTAATTCACCGAATTGCGGGGAACTCCCTCGGGATTGGATCTATACGTGGAAAATGTGGGAAATTTCTGAAATCTGCATCTGTATTTTTATTGATCCACCTTTACTATGACGATTCCGAAGTTTTCTTATTAATATAATATAAATATTCTCGGACATTTTCTCATAACGCCCTCGGGTTCAAACCAAGCTTGACGCTTGTGCTATGGGTACCAGATTACGGATATATTACATATATTAGTTTTTTTTTGTAAATACATATAATAGATAGAAAAAACCGAGACGCTGTACAAATATCTGTGTTCATCACACAAATAATTTTCCTGAGTGGGAATCGAACCCACGACCTCGTGTACGGGAGTCGGTTGTACTACCGACTACGCCACGAGGCGTATACTAATACGCCTCGTGGCGTAAGCTAAAACTATAGTCGATTTCATCAGTTGACTATTACGCATGTTACGGATTATTTTTTTTAATACAGGAAAACCGTGGTGTTATTTTTACAATACACATCCCTAGTTTGTATATTCTAAAAAGAACTCCACGGAAGAAATCTTGGCCACAATGAACAATCGATGTACTTTAGTATATTTAGAGTTCATGTATTATGTGCTGTCTTTGGTGTCAGATTTCAACAGGTAAGTACCGTGTTCCAGTTCTTTTTTAGGGTTCCGTACCCGAAGGGTCAAAACGGGACCCTAATACTAAGACTTCGCTGTCTGTCTGTCCGTCCGTCTGTCGCCAGGCTGTATCTCAAGAACGGCGATAGCTAGACAGTTGAAATTTTCACAAATGATGTATTTCTGTTGCCGCTATAACAACAAATACTGAAAACAAAAAAATAATAATATTTAAGGGGGGTTCCCATACAACGTCTGTCTGTCCATCCATCTGTCGCCAGGCTGTACCTCAAGAACGGCGATAGCTAGACAGTTGCAATGTTCACAAATGATGTATTTCTGTTGCCGCTATAACAACAAATACTAAAAACAAAAAAAAAATATTTAAGGGGGGCTCCCATACCACGTCTGTCTGTCCGTCCGTCTGTCGCCAGGCTGTATCTCAAGAACGGCGATAGCTAGACAGTTAAAATTTTCCCAAATGATGTATTTCTGTTGCTGCTATAACAACAAATACTAATAACAAAAAATAATAATATTTAAGGGGGGCTCCCATACAACGTCTGTCTGACCGTCCATCTGTCGCCAGGCTGTATCTCAAGAACGGCGATAACTAGACAGTTGAAATTTTCACAAATGATGTGTTTCTGTTGCCGCTATAACAACAAATACTAAAAACAAAAAAATAATAATATTTAAGGGGGGCTCCCTTACAACAAACGTGATTTTTTTTTGCCCTTTCTTGCTCATTTTGATAACGGCAACAGGTAGACGCTTGAAATATTCACAGAATATTTAGTTATATATTCACTTTAAAAATAAATAATTAAATTAAAATAAAACAAATAGTTAAGGGGGACTCCCATACACAAATTCATTGCTCGTTTTTGCTCTGTCTGTCCGTCCGTCTGCCACCAGGCTGTATCTCAAGAACTGCGATAGCTAGACAGTTGAAATGTTCACAAATTGCAATTTTCACAAATGATGTGTTTCTGTTGCCGCTATAACAACAAATACTAAAAATAAAAAATAAAATATTTAAGGGGGGCTCACATACAACAAACGTAATTTTATTGGCCTTTTTTCTCGCTATTGATAACGGCAACAGGTAGACGCTTGAAATGTTTACAGAATATTTAGTTATATATAACTTTAAGAATAAATAATTAAAATAAAATTAATATTTAAGGGGGGCTCCCATACACAAACGTGTTTCTTTACTCGTTGCGCATCTAAGTCTAAGTTGAAAACCACGAAATGAGTCAAATTTTACTTGCAAAATTTGGTAACAGCCAAACACCATGGTTACAGAGAGTTACAATAGTGTAATGTTGTTTACCTAGTCAATGGTACGGAACCCTTCGTGCGCGAGTCTGACTCGCACTTGGCCGGTTTTTTCATTTATCTCTTTGGTTCCAGTCGTAGACAGAGGATATTTAGACAAGTTCTCAGATAAGCAGTGTCGAGATTATATAATAAATATAGTAGTGATGAACTTTTCATCTCTATGGTGTTAGTGTCAATCGCGACGTCATTGACATAGTTGTATCGGAACGAAAATGTGTCATGCGCGTGAATTTGAGTGTGTGAAACAGTGAATAACTTTTTTAATATTTTTTGATTGTATGGCACTCCATACACTTACTTTATAGATGACAATTTACTCTATGTAGTAGGGCGAATAAATACTTCAAACCAGTGTTTAGATATTTTTTGTTTGTTTTAATTATTTTAGTTTGTCTTCATTTTAATATGCCTAACAGTTTGTTAATTTTTAGGATTCAAACGAGGTTTTGATGCGAATTAAAAAAATATATACTTGTAACTGCTAAATTGTGGATTGATGGACCTTTTTTACAAATATATATGATAATACTACAAATTTATGTTTGTATCGCCACACCACATCCCTAATTTTGGAATAATATAAACCAATGCTACCCAAAGTAATTTAATAATCAAATATTATCTCATTCATGTGACGGATTTAATGTGTGTCAAATAAAGGTGGGTGATAAATAACGTCACGACGAAAAAGTCACTGCAATCAGTCGTTAAAATATGTCGCTGTTACTTAGCGCGAAGTAACAACGTTCCAAAATAACGTATATTGCTCCTACGTTCCCCAAGAGTTTCAGTAGTTTAAATACCAATAGTTGTCTTTGTCACCCACATCACGACAATACGTAACATGGAACGACCGAACGACCCATGGAACGACCTTGTAACGAACACGAACAAAACTGCCCGAAGGGCCAATGCAAAAGTATCGGTGGCAGTAGTACCTACGTACCTAGTACGTATAACACTCTATGACGTATAACCAGAAAGTGGCAGGTGTGACCGAGTAATCGACGTGACAAAATCACGTTGATTTGTCACTGTGACTTTATTGTCACAGGAACGACAGTCGCGACGATCGAAAAATAACGCTTTTCCCCAAGTCTAGTCAGAGTTACACTTTTGTGGATGGTAACTTTGACATAGGTACTACAAAAATAGATTTTTCTCTATAATTAATGGATATTATAGTATTTCACTGTTGTCTATGGATAAAACATATTCTGAGAACACTAACAAACTCAGACTATCTAGACAGAGTGAAGAAAATTCTTTGACATGTATGAGCGAGAACACAAGATACAATTTACTGGTGCAAAAAACAGACAAAGCCATAGATTTTTGTCTTTGTCGCCGTGGCCAGTTTTCGGTATTCTCACGATGTCAAAATGCTTTGTCTGTCACGATCACAGAACAATATTACTTAAGAGGTCACGATGTTTTTTTTTCGGCCTGTGGAAGTGATAGCGATTAAACGTGTTGGGAGTGTTTTAGTGCGAAATTTAGCCATCCAGGTGTATTAAATACCAGAATCACGTTCTGATTTATCTAATTGTTGTGTTGTCCTACTTTGGTGGTGGTAGGTAAGTATTGTATTAATAAATTATATGTGATTCATAACCTTAAAAATGGAGGTCGACCCAAAACCTCCTGATCCTGGCGGCCAGCCAAGTACAAATTTAAATAAACGCCGTTCAGACAATACTGAACATCCTCCGACTAAAAAAATAATAACTTCTCCCGCATTGGCGTCCGCATCTATTGAATCGGTTTATGTAGACCCGTCTATAGTTGTAGGAAATATAGCATACACAGCACTAGACAAGGGTCCATATGTGGTCCACGTGTCCCGTACTGAACCAGATTTGTCAACGGGCTTGGCTTTAAAAGCTATTAAATTCGGCCAATTCCTGAAAACTAATAAAGTTGCTAATATCTGCCATGATGGAGTAAAGAGGGTAGGTAGAAATAAAATATCAGTTCAGTTTAATTCGGCAGATGAGGCTAATAAATTTCTTTCCTCTCCCATATTACCTTTGCATAAGTTTACAGCACAGATTCCCACTTACAATGTAACCCGTATAGGTGTGATACGCCAAGTCCCAGTAGATATATCTATGTCAGAATTAGTGGAATCCTTAGAACTCCCAGAAGGTTGTGGTAAGGTACTAAAGGCTAGACGCCTAAATAGGAAAAGCATTGATGAAGGCAGTATAAACTGGGTTCCCACCCAGACTATAGTGATCACTTTCCATGGGCAATGTTTACCTACAAGAGTGTTCCTCTTCTACACCTCATTCCCCGTAGAGCTCTACCACTTTCCAACAATTCAATGTTTCTCTTGCTGTAGGTTTGGCCATACTAAGACTCAATGCAGGTCCAAACCGAGGTGCTTCAGGTGCACTGGGGACCATTCAGGGGATAATTGTGAAACACAGGAAACAGAACCAACATGTTTGAACTGCTCTGGTGGGCACTATGCCACCGATAAAACATGCCCAGAACAGGAACGGCAGAAAACAATTAAAATTATTATGGCCGAAAATAGTATATCCTATGAAGAAGCATCTCTTCAGATCCCGAAGGTTACACGCCTTTACTCAAAAGTAACCCAAGAAACTGCTCCCCTCCAATCCTCTGCGCTCCCTAATACTACTATGCAATCTACTATTCCCGTATGGCCTACTCAGTCCCAACTCAGTCGTTCTCACACAAAAACTTCTTTCTCTACCCGCCACCCAAGGGCTCCACTAGGTAAGTCCTATGATAAGGCTGCCCATCAGGCAATCATTAACAACCCTCCTCCGTCAATGCCAAATGGCTGTGCTCTCACAGATAATTGCCCATCTGGATCATCACCACAGGGCGACAATATGCTGGAAATGTTAATTTCTTTAGTGATAAATATTATTTTAAACAATCCATTCCCTCTACCGTCCAACGTTGCCTCTAAACTAACACAATTAGTATCTCTTTCATCCCGACATGGACCCACTCACAATATTGCAATGGAACTCCCAGAGCGTGCGACGAAAGAAGCATGAACTGGTACATATGACTTCAAATCTCCTCCCTTCAGTCATTGCCATCTCGGAAACATGGCTGAGTCCTGGGTCCCACTTCCGGGTCCCGGGATTCTGCTGTTTGCGGGATGATAGGGCTGACGGATACGCCGGTAGCGCTGTTTTGATAAAGCGCTCTCTTTCTTTCTCACAGCTCTCCCTTCCTCCCCACCCCCCTGACATCAACATTGTTGGTGTGAGATCATTGAACATCTCTTTTGTATCAATTTACATTCCTCGCCCAAACTCCTCCCTAATTCCTGACATCATCCTCCTCCTTTCATCTATTCCCCATCCTATGGTTATCATGGGGGACTTTAATGCCCACCATATCCTTTGGGGATCTAACCGCTCCAACATATATAGTCAATCTCTTCTGGATGCATTTGATGAGTGTAACCTATGTGTTATAAATGATGGCTCTCCTACCCGTAGAGTTCTCCCTAACCAAAACCCTAGAAGTGCAGTTGATCTGTCGCTCTGCTCTCCCTCACTTCTTCCGCTTATTGCTTGGAGGGTTCTGCCATCTACTTATGGCAGTGACCACTTCCCTATCCTTATTTCCATACCTAACAAAGTTTCCCCCTACAGCAACCCCTCCCCTTCCCTAAAGTATAAACTATCTTCTGCTGATTGGCCATCCTATTCCTCTACTCTGGATATCAACCTGGACTCCTCTCTAATCTTCCCCGCTCTTGATCCTCTTGCCTCATATGCTTCATTTTTGGACTGTAACACTTCTTCCGCTTCCCTTCATATCCCAATTAAAACCCCTTCTAAAAATTATAGAATATCGTCCCCGTGGTGGGATCCCGAATGCACAGATGCGGTTGCTAGACGCAAGGCTGCAGAACGTAACTATAACCAATCCATGACTGAAGCAAACTTTATGTTGTACAAACAAGCAGCGGCAAAGTTTAAAAAACTGGTCACACAGAAGAAAAAATCTGCATGGCAGGAATTCTGTAAAGCCTTGCGTCCTGGTAGCCCATCAGCTCTTGTTTGGAAACAGGTTAGACGATTTAGAGGTTCCCATCAAGAAGAAATCTATTCAGCCAAAGATTCATCATCATGGCTTGAAGCATTTTCTGATGTACTAGCTCCACCTTTAGTGCCCTCTTTGGATTCTCTTCCCTCACCCCCATACTTTCTCCCACCTCTCAACGATTTTGATGCACCATTTTCCTTTAATGAACTTTCACTTGTATTGGACGGACTGACTGACTCTGCCCCTGGCATAGACAACATTCCTTACTCCTTCATTACCAGATCCTCCGATAAAGCTAAACTTACATTCCTAAATCTAATAAACCTTTTTCTTGAAAATGGTATAGTACCAAGCCAATGGAAAACCCAAATAGTCATCCCCATTTTGAAACCCGGTAAGGACCCATCTCTTTTATCCAGCCGTAGACCCATAGCCCTATCCTCTGTATTAGGTAAAATTATGGAGCATCTTATTAAAAACCGTTTACTGTGGCTTGTTGAAAATAAGTCCCTACTAGCCAAGACACAATATGGTTTTAGAAAGGGCGCAGGAACTATTGATAACCTGAGCCTATTAGTCACAGATATCCAATCAGCATTCAAAGAAAAAAAATACCTAGTTGGAGTCTTCCTTGATGTTGTATCTGCATATGATAATGTTCTGCTTCCGGTACTCAGGAGAAAACTCTCACAGCTGAGCATCCCCGAGAGACTTACACGGTTCATATGTAATATGCTTATGGAACGCTCCATTATTGTTAAAGGTACCCAAAATTTCCTTCCCCCAAAAACTGTCTGGGGAGGACTTCCCCAAGGTTCAGTCCTTAGTCCATTATTGTATAATCTGTACACTTATGACTTGGAAAGTTCAGTTGACTCATTCTGTGATGTGCTCCAATATGCCGATGACCTCGCATTATATGTAAAGGCTCAGCACATTGAGCAGGCCTCTGCAAAGCTAAATCAAGCCCTATCATACCTCGATGAGTGGGTAACCCACCATGGTCTTTCCCTGTCAGCATCCAAAAGTACTGTAGTCATTTTTACAAAGAAAAAAATCATTCCCCCCTTAGATTTAAGGATTCACAGTGTAACTATTCCACAAACAAATTGTACCAAATTTCTAGGCATTCATTTAGATTCTAGGCTTACGGGCATTCCCCACTGTGAACATTTAGTTAAAAAATGCGAAAAAAATCTTAATATCCTTCGGTCACTATCTGGGGTAAGATGGGGCTGCCATCCATATACCCAAAAACTGTTATATAACGCCATTATCCGGAGTCATTTTGATTATGGATCATTCTTTTTAAGCTTTTGCCTCAAATCTGTGCAAGATAAAATCGCAAGGATTCAAACTAAGTGCCTGCGAAAGATACTTGGGGCCATGAAAACATCTCCAATCAATGCCATGCAGATTGAGTGTGGCGAACCACCTTTAATATTACGCTCCCAATTCCTTACAGATAGATATATTTTTAAATTAACCCAAAATTCCAGCCATCCCCTTATCCCTAAGCTAAACCAACTTTGGGACCTATATAGCCTAACAAATTCAAATAATATCCCATGTATCCTCCTCAGTTTTATCAAATATACTAAGGTACCCTTCCCAATCTATAAATTCCCATCCAACCCCTTATATTTAACGCCCTTCAAAGCGCTTATTCATACCCCTAAAGTATTGCTTGATTTTGGCCTAGACAAGGAAACATTAAATCCTCAAGGGGTGTTCGACTATCAACTATCTAACAACTTTCCTGGATGGAACTGCATTTTTACAGATGCATCAAAATTAGATCTTAATTGTTCTGTTGGTGCTGCAGTATGGATTCCCTCTTCAAGAATCTGCTTAAGTTTCAAGTTACCCTCCCTTTCCTCTGTATTTACTGGTGAAGCCATTGCCATTTTAGAAGCCATTATGTTTGTCCAGTCCCACAACCTAAATAAAACTATAATATTTTCTGATTCCAAAAGCTGTCTGCAGTCTATACGTTCCAACCCCTTCCATTCGGTCCCTCCCATCATCCTTAAAATTAAACAGGTGTTATTTGAATGTCACTCACGAGATATTGAACTTACTTTGGCTTGGATCCCTGGGCATTCGGGCATACCAGGAAATGAAACGGTAGATTCTTGTGCTAAATTAGCTTCCCAGACTGGCTCCCTCGAACATTTTAAAGTATACGCACAAGACCTTTGCCTTCTCCCTAAAGCCCACCTCCGAGCTTCCTGGTCGGAAGACTGGAAAACCTCTAGAACTCAAAAGGGCAAATATTACGCAGGCATCCAACCCGATATCCCCAGCACCCCATGGTTTTTCAAATTTCGCTCTGCTGACAAACCTACCACATCTACAATTTGCCGCCTACGATTAGGCCATTGTTGCTCCCCTGTACATCTGGCTAAATTGAGAATTCGGGACCATTCCCTCTGTGAGTGTGGTTTAGATGAGGGAAACGTGGACCATATATTTTTCAATTGTCCCAATCTGAGGTTCTCACTCCTGGATATCCTCCCCCCAAGCATCCCTCGCCCTACTTCCTTGAAATGTATATTATCCCAAGTTGATTGCCCTCAAATCATTAATTTGTTATGTAAATTCATAAATGTAAATAATATCCGCCTGTAGATTTCTATGTCTTTAACAACTAATGTATCCACTAACCCATTTATGATATTTATGTGACTAATATTAGTATTAATAAGGTGGTGGCTAATTGTGTGTGTTGTCTTATATTTTAGATAAATCACCTCGCTGAAAGTTTCGATAAAACACCGAGCATATTTTTGGTCTACCCTACCTCCTTACGTTTATGAAACTAGCACGAACGAAACGGACATTGGCGGAAGTTGTGACGACATGTCACAAAACCCATAAACCAAGAAGTCAAGTCAAGTCAAGTCGAGGTCACGATCCAACTGACATAATCGAACATTTTGTATAAAAATTCGTGTTTTAATTAATGTTAATTTGTGTTAATGAGTGTTTTGAGAAAAAGACTACGTGATAATAGTGCTTGTAAAATAGTGTACTATGCTTCAAAAGCTACAACGAGCGAAAAAATACAGGTATAACATTTCATTCATATTTACGTAGTCGAAAATGAAATAATTTAATGATTTAATGCTATAAAGTGATATAAAATGGGCTTTTTTTTTACTCGAAATTACATAATTGCTACTAAGATACACTCGCAAAACACGTTTTCTAGCTAAATTTCTATTACTTTGAATTGTTTCGGTGTTGCCTTATTGCGAATTTAATTTGCCCAGTTTTCACTTTACTAATAAATTTATGTCATTTATGAGATGATGATAAAAAAATTACCATTTTAGGTTTTCCTCTAATCCAGATGCGAGATCGAAATGGGTGGATGCTACGGGATAACGAGGCAACCCACGAAATACCCAAAATATGCTTCACGATATTTTGTTGATGTTTCATTATACATAATAAGAAAATAGTAACGTTGGGAGCAAAATCATTGCCAGTGAATATGTTCATGTAAGTATAGCTTTTAGTCTTTGTACTTCAACTTTGTAAGTAAATCTCAATTCTAGATTATGACTACCGCTGTAGTCATAATCTAGAATTCAGAAAAACTAATTTGCTCTCTCTTGTGACACCTGTCTGGGATTTAAGGGTTTCAAAATAAAACCCAGGAGTAAAACAAAATTAAATAAGATATATTCACACCCCAAATGGTAGGTGGCACTACAAATATATAAGGTCGTGGTATTCGTCCTATAGCTAACTTCACCACTTATAGTACTCTCTCTCCCGTGGGACCGGCCATGAAGCACATCGTTGCGTTTTGGTCGTAGCAGGAGATAGCCGTTTATTCTTTCATTATATATCGGTGAAATGAAATGGTGAGCAGCGGCTTGACAATACTCTCAGTATAGTTGAGTCCATGAGCGACGGTTGACATTTACCATCAGATGGGCCGTGGTTCGTCTGCCACTAAATGCAATAAAAAAAAAGTTCTTATTCAATTAATTAAATCAGCGCTGGAAGGATGATAAAAATAATTCTTTACTTATTTGACCCAGTAAAGAAAGAAAAGATAATTTAATTGTATTCTTGTGTACTATTATTTTATTAAATATAACTTATTATTATTTACCAGATGAGATATCGAACAGAACGGCAATATATGGAGAAGCAATACTTATCTTGCATCAAGGCTCAAAGTCTTGGTGTTTCTCTACGTGATCGAATTCTTATTACGGAGGTAGAACGTGAATATCCGACATAGCCCGCCGAGTTTGCATGCTGAAGTGGCAATGGGCAGGCCATATCGCTCGACGAACTGACAACCGCTGGGGAAAAAGGTTCTCGAGTGGCGACCACGTATCGGACAGCGCAGCGTAACATCCCTCACAGGCAGCACAGCCCTCCCACCAAATGGACCAAATATATGGTCAAAGCGGCAGGGAGCCGTTGGGTGCAGTCAGCACAAGCCCGCTAGTTCTGGTATTCTCTTTGGGGAGGCCAATGTCCAACAGTGGACGTTTAAAGACTGATGGTTGGATGAATAGAAGGGGTGGCAGATTTACTTTTAAATAATCATTTTGATAAACGTTGCGATTTTCAATAAAATATTTGTTACGAAGAGTTTCTTATTTACGACCTAGTTACAGACCTCATTCTAACTATCGTTTAATTTGCCCAAATATGGTTAAATATTTGTCAACCTGGCAACATTAAAAAAAAATATTTCTGTTTCAAGTGCGGCCACGCCGTGGCTCCGTCTAGTAGTTCTTAGTCTGAGCTAACAAAATGTAATATTATTTAAATATTAAAACATTTAAAATACTGTGAAAAATATCGCTGTAATCTGTCAAAGTTACCCAGAATGACTGTATAATCAAAATAAATTAATTTTAATTCGTATCTTTAGTGATACCAGTTTATGAACTTAAATTTCCGGAGTAAACATGCAATGTTGATGATATTCAAAAATAGCAACATTACCTAACATAATTGTAATCATTTTTAAATGAATTCATAATAGCTGTACAGTTGTTATTTTCGGAATTAATTATAATATTACTATTTATAATATTATTGTGTTTTGAAATAAAACTACCTTTACGGAATCTATCGCGGTAACTTGATTTTCTACTATCCCGACGTTTCCAATACTTTAGAGCATTCATGATCACGGGTGGACTTAGATGGTAGACGTCCAAGGCAATGTTGTTAAATCGGTTTCATCGGGTAGATCAACAGTTATATGATTTTACAAAAATTGGTTTATTTATTTTAACCCAGTAAGTAGTAGTTATATTTCAAAATGTTTAACATTCGCGTAAATATCAGAAAGTATTAATAAGTGGATAAAAAGTTTATCAGTTTTTAAGTCTAAAAAAGAACTATTAAACAAAAGTTGCATTAAAATCCATTCAGTAATTTTTGCGTGTCGTGCAAATAAACAAACAGAATATTTTTATTATATCATGTCATCGCGATTGGTCTGTAATTCAACGGATCCGACCGACTGGTCTGGGGTGACTACCCTTTTTGGGAATGGGAGCTACCTTCCACGAAGCTGGAATCCTGCCGGTACTGTATGAGAGGCGGAACAAGCGCGTAAGCACGGGGGTCAAGTCAGGAGCGCACGTTCGAAGAACCGCCGCAGGGATGCCATCCGGCCCAATCGACTTAGGGACGTCCAGCAGCAAAGAAGCGGATTTCAGGCATGGAGTTTTCACAACGCGAGATGGTGGGCGGTGTGGCCGCGTCCAGGGTCGAGTTGGAGGCGAATAGTTGGCCCAAAAGATTGGCTTTTTTTGGCACTATGGGCCAAATTGCCATCCGGTTGTCGCAGTGGTGGAAGACTATGCCGCCAGAATTTGCCCTGTACTAACTTGGCGAGCGACCAGAAAGCACAGCTCCCAGTGCTTCCAAGTCGATCGCCAATTCTGGCAACGTATTCTGGGCCAGTAGAATGTAACTCACTAAATCGTATCGACATCGCATCGTATCATTGTCATTGGACGTGATCGCGAACTATTGAGTCATGTTTCCGTTTTATATTTTATGCCAGCTGATCTGCTTTTCCTTTTCGGTAAAAGTATGACTTGAGACATATAAAATAGCCATTACACCGTTATCAAAATGTTTTATTGCAATAAATTAAGATTCTATGAAATTACCAATATCTAAACATTAAGTGTAGCCTTTAATTCTCCACTGGATTGTAACTCCTTAATGATATCTAATCCTCCAATTAATTCTCCTTTCACATAGAGCTGAGGGTAAGTAGGCCAGTCAGAGTATACTTTGAGGCCTTGACGTACTTCTTCATCCGTCAAAATATCGAAGGTGTCATATTGCACTCTATAAACAATAAATACCATTAAAATTCATGTTGCAACACTTTGTTCTTGTAGTGGGTAATACACACACACACACACACACACACACACACACACACACACACACTGTTTACTGCACACTCACTTTTAAAGTTAACTACCTGAGCGGCCAAGATGCGTTTGATCTTTTTTGTATATTTGCGAAGAAGATTCGTACTAATTTACACAAAATAAAAAATTAAAATGCTAACTAAAAGATTTGACGTACCAGTACACTAACATCTAATAACAACATAGCAAGCAATAAAAATTATGTTTTCTTTTCGTTTTAGGGCTCTCTCAGGAGTACTATACTCTTTCACTATACTCTTTCACGTAAATAGATAATTTAAAAAGTAAAATTGGACCTGACTGATTACGAAATTTAATGCAAATCGTTAATGCCGTTTCAAAGATACGCAAAATAAATTTATATAAGCACAAGACAAGTACAAGAATTGCTTTTTAAGCTCGTGTGTCACTGATAGCAACAAAACAATTGTTTTAATGTTGGCAAGAATATTTTTGTAAGTGATTTAATTTTTGAAGTAAAACTTCTTGTAGTTTTATTTTTGGGACATGTGTGGGTTAATAGAAGCTTAACCCCAAGTTTGTGGGGTAACTTTTTTTATACATTTTACAAAAAATTACCTCAGACCGATCTTGTAGATGGTATTTTGAGGAAAAATTTTTTTTTTTTATTTCATTCATTTAAAACGCTGTTACAGCGCTCCAAAGTTGGCCGGGTTCGTCAATGCTCATGAGAATCCGGTCAAAACGAAATGTTTAACATAGTTTTATGATGTATAAATTATTTGTGAATAAGAAAAAGAGATTTTTGGTAGGAGCGGGAATCGAACCCACGTCTTTTCCAATCCGGGGAAGTGCTCTAAGCCACTGAGCTATCCTACCGATCTTTCGATCATCCCAATCTCTCTATCACATTTGTCTTACGACCAACGCCATCTATAGCATGTCCCAAAAATAAAAATGCGTCCTCTAAAAAACGTAAAGCTCATGTAACATTTCAATGGACTATTGACCGCGACTTGAAACTAACTCGATCTTTTTTCAGACGGAAGTAACGGATTTAAACGGAAGCGACGTTCCGTAAAATAATTTCTCTATCAGTGTGGAAGTAGTAACGTTATCGATTTACTTAGCAGATTGCCCGTAGACGTGAAAAAAAAAAACAACGCATAAACATCGCATCGCATAACAACGTTCGCGCCATTTTGTAGTAGCAGTGTCAGTGTGCGAGGGCAGTCAGTCAGTAAAAGACACTTGTAAAAATTCGTGGCAACAACAGCGGTAAAAAAATAGTTAAAATTAAGTCTTTGACAAATGTGTGTAGAATTTGCTAAAAGCGTTATATTATGTGTTCGTTGTGTATTTTTTAAATGCAAACAAAATCTTTTTTGAAGACTCCCAAGTCAAATTGTTAATAATTATCTAAACACTTTCATAGAATTATATTTTACTATTTTATGTAATTATAAAGCCTTTCTTTTAAATTCTTGACTACTCCACCGTATGTAATACACACAGCAGCTGTGCTGTGGGGTTCTGTTCAAGTCAGTTGCGTGACTAGTCCGTATGATTCATTACCTGCTATGATTTATTAGTGGAAAACATTTAGTTTTTATATAGTGATAGTGTGTTGATAAAAAAAAAAAACTACTAGTGATTGGTAATATAATCCTACCGGTAGTATAAGAGTTTAAAGTCCGAAGTTCTATTTATTTTATGAATAATCTTTTTAGTAATATCTACCATAAAATTAAACAAGTTCAACTTCAACCATGTATAAAGGCTACACACTCATTTTCTTCTTTTATAAAAGGCCCTGCAGTAAGGAATAATCCTTGATCACATGAGACTTTACATACATACAAATTAAAATACACAAAGTACACCCAGACTCGGAACAAACATCTGTGGATCACACCAAAAGTTGTCCCATGTGGGAATTGAACCCAAAACATGGCAGGTGGTTTGTATCTTAACTGCTCTGTAGCTACTGTATGAAAATAGTATTTTCTGATGTGACTTTTTTGAACACCTAATAATATTATGTATTAGAATATTCTTAAGTTCCTAGTCACATAAATATGGGCTCTGATGGAGGCTCCCTATCTTTCTGTAGACCAGGGCAGGGGTCTCGAAACTACGGCCCGCGGGCCAGGGGCGAGGAAGTCTCCGCAAGGAGCCTGGGCAGAGCTCACGAAGCGGCCCGAAGGGCGATGATCCGGCGGTGGAGGGAAGAGCTGGAGTCCCCCGGAGCAGGACAGGGGACTGTAGAGGCAGTTGCACCACACCTCCATCGCTGGCTAAACCGAAGGCACGGCAACCTGAATTTCAGGCTGACGCAGGTACTTAACGGACATGGGTGCTTCGGTATTGGAAAAGAAGGGGACCCCGGATGCCATGAGTGTGGCGCGCTAGTCGATGACGCGCGTCACACTGGAGGAATTCCCTGCCTGGGGGGCCCAGCGCCACGCCCTGTCGGCGATAATTGGAAGAGACCTGTCGCTGCCAAGAGTAATCTCTCAGATGCTTGGCGGTAACAGGTGCTGGTCAACCATGGCCTCCTTCTGTGAGGCTGTAATTTCGCGGAAGGAGGCCGCGGAGCGGGAACGTGAGGCGTCGGCCCACGCACTCGCTCCGCAGGCGGCGGCCCACGCAGACTCGCTCCGCAGGCGGCGGCCGGGGGGAAGAAGGCGTCGTTACGCCCATCTCCTCCCACCACCTTGATGACGACAGGGCGTGGCCAGTGTGCCATCCACCTGGGGCGTTAGAGTAGAATGTCATTGACGACCCTCCGGCGCCCTGCTAATAGGTGTGGAAGGGGCCGCTGTGGTTTTAGTGGGTATTCCGGACGCAACTAAGATCTGGGCGCCCGGCGAGTCCTACATACCCCTCCGTCTGTCACTGACAGGGGGGATGCGTAAACGCATTTCCACAGCATCAACAAAAAAAAAAATAGGTATCTAAGCTTAAGCATATTAATAAATAATTGAAATTACTCCCACTAATCACAGTAAGTTGTTGCAGTTGGCCGTGTGGGGTCGGCTTTAGAATTGTCCCACCCCTCTCTACCCACGGGAGTCATAAGAGCTGACTGAGGGAATACCGGGGGGTGTGGGCAGCAGCACTCCCTCGAGTATTAACAACATCCACTGCGATCGCCAACCCGCCTGCCAAGCGTGGCGATTACGGCATTATCCCCCATGACGGGACCGCTCGTTGTGACGTTCTCTTGAGGATGCCTATGTTCAGCAGTGGACGTTGAAAGGCTGATGGATGGATGGATGGAATCACAGTAAAACAAAAAAACACTAATGAGATTAATGTAAATGTGTTTTGGCCCTTGGAACATACTTAAAAAATCATGATGGCCCTAAGGCTTCAAAGTTTGGAGACCGCTGGTCTAGGGTAATTGACTACTAGAGAACAAATCTTGGGGTATTATAATATGAATTGATAAATATTATGACCAAGTGTAAGGCTATTTGATGCTACGAGTTTAGCTTATACAAGTACTTTTTAAACCTTTTTATAGAGTGCTTTACTACCCAAGATCTGTATAACCACTTACCATCAGCAGAAAAGTTATAAAACTTAGAAATTCTAGACTGTATGGAATTATTATGTTAAAATGTAAACATACCCTGTTCCATTCATTATTTCAATTAAAGTTTTACTAAAACCACATCTTGGTTGCTCTCTGTTGCCTTTCATAAATATCATTACATTATGTCTATTAATTAATGCTTTCAGTCTGTCATCTAGTTTTTGGGCAGTAGTTTCCACTGTTGTATTCTTGTTTAAGCTATGAGTCTTCACTTTCAAGGATATTTGTGCAGCATCAGCACCATCAACTCTGTCTATTTGTTTACCATCCTTAAATAAAATTACAGTAGGCACAGAATCGATCTGAAATTTAAGAAATCATATTATTTCTTATGAATGTGCAGCACTAAGCATAACATATCTAGTATTTTTTCCATCGTTTTTTTTTCATTGCGTGTAGTGGCAGACGAGTCACTCTGATGGTAAATGCTAACCGTAGCTCATGGACTCAACTATACCGAGAGTATTGTCAAGCTGCTGCTGACCATTTCATTTCACTGATATGAAATGAAAGAATAAACGGCTATCTCCTGCTACAGCCAAAACGCAACAATGTGCTTCATGGCTGGTAACACAGGAGATGGTGGCACCAACCTGCTCAGTCCCAATACCAGTCATGTAATGGATGATAATTGCTTATTTCCCTCAGCCGCCTCATACTAGGAAAGAATGGGGTGGTGACACTTGTATTCTCAGTCAGTCACACGGACTCGATATTGTGTAAGATATTTTCTACTAAAATTCAATGGTGTTTCCAGAGATATGGTCTTTGTGATAATGTGTTTTATTTTCAACATTATAAACATATTTTATTTTATAATTTTGTAGAGTATTTTTTATTATCATCTAAACATAAACTTACTATTACATGTAATTATAACTAGTGTCAATATCTATATTGACAAAACTTGCAACATTGAACACAGGGACGGTGTAACCCCTTGAACAATTTCTGAATGAAATGGTATTCTTATCTATTTTTTCAGTATCATGTTGGATTCCAAAATAATTTTTTTTAATCTAAACTAAGATTCAAGCAATACTTATTTGCCTTCAAAATACAATTATATGGTCAAAAACCACACCACATGCAGACTGTAAGGATTTTTTTACCTTATATTGCAATGAAATTTCAGACAATTTTTCAGCATCACAAATGGCTACTTTAGTGCCACTGTCTTTGATTTCTGGAATATTTACTAGTTCTTTTAGAACATCCGTTACTTGTTTACATTGTTCTGCCCAATCAGCATAGAAATGTATTACTGTTGTTAAAGGTGTCCTGAAAATCATATTAAATTAATAAACATAAATTCTTTTGTTACCAATACAAAGTGAGAAAATGTGAGATTGAAAATAACAGTCATGAGCATGAACCTGCATTTCCTGGAATACTGTCCCGGATGCTTCACCAATTTGTTAATTTATATGGCTAAGCTTGTCAAATGCTCAAAAAAAAAATAACAAAAAACAATAGTATACACTCATAAAATATATCAGCTGTAAGCATTTATTTCTGAAGAAGAAAGCAATTACTTTATGCAAGGGGATAAACTTCATTAGGTTTTAAAGTAATACTATGTATAGTCTCATTATTTATTGGATCTAACCATGCTGGACTCGGGAATCTAAACAAGATAAGCAATCTTTAGTTTAATTAGAGTATTCTGGGTTATCTAAGTATGTCAATGGTGTGTGGTAATTAACATTTAACTTAACTAACATAATTAACACCAGATTATATAACATATAGTGTCATTGGTTTAAATTAAATTTGTATTTATAATGTATGTACAAGTTTGATTCTTATACAGCCTAAATTTAGTTTTTTTTTACTTCTTATGATGTAAATGAGCCATGGGCCCGTCTGATGGAAAGTGGTAACCACCACTCATGGACTAAGAATACTGCTAGGCCACTGTTCACGATTTTATTTCGCGCAACGTATATGAATGAAAATATGTAAAAGATACCAGATTTACTATAAATATATAAAGACAAATTTATCGAAATATTTATTTAAGCATATGCATAAACCTGTCTTTGGGGGGCCAAACTGTGAACATCAATTTCAACACTTAGTTCAATAATATAAATTTGAGATTAAAATTTACGCTTATACTCACTTGATAAATTTATCGAAATCCGCATTTGTGTCCAGATTTGACACCGACATGATGCGTCAGGTTATCCGTGAGATAGAAAATTAAATTTAATGGTGAAAGTTTACTTTATTTATAGCTGTATTACAAATTATAAAATCTAGTGAAGGCACAGGCAAGATTCGAGTAATTAGACATACAAGAACTGGAATAGAGAGATTAGAAAACAGAAAAATACAAATTATAGGTTATAATCTTATACGAAACTAAATGTAGTGGTTATTGGTTATATCCTCTTTGTAAGTTTGTACTTTTAGTATGATTACTCAGAGAGAGAGTAATCTATGGTTTGTACGAAACTGTACGAAACAAGGAAACAACCAGAAAAGACCAGAAATAACTGATTTATACTTTTACTAAGTTATAATAGGGTTACAGGATTTACGGATTAGAGGCAAAATAATTACTCTGTCTGTCTATTAGCGATGGGCAACTCGAATTATTTAACTCGGTCAAATCGAGCTACTCTACCAACGAGCCAGCTCGACTTCCTTTTACACGAATCCGAGTCAACTCGGTAATCTACAAGTCACGTCGACAGTTGTATGCTCCTGAGTATTATTGTTATAATAATATGGTTGCATGTAACCGGCGACGCAATCAAGTCATGAGTCGAGCCGATCACTCTTCTCATTAAATTATGTAGATATGCTAATTTTAATATTTGATCAATACATAAATATCCTAACATTTATAAGCTAATATTGATAATTCCACAGATTTACAAACGTATTTGAATGCTTAAATAAAATAACCTACTAAATTATATGCTATTCGTATCAATCTATCAACGCTAATCTCTGTGTATGTAATCATAGACTTAATAGTCGAGCTGATGAATAGCTGCCAACTCGACGGCGGTGACTCGGTCGCCAGTTCGGTCGTTCATTTGAAGCATACTGCAATATAATCATTTTCACAATATTCACGCTACGAGTTGTACTCAAGAGTTACTGCTACTTGATACGTTGACACCGAATCAAACGGGCGACGCAATCAAGTCGTGAGTCGAGCTGATGAATCGCTGCCAACTCGATGACTCGGTCGCCAGTTCAGCTCGCACGTTTATTTGAGGCATACTGCAATATAGTCGAGCTGATGAATCACTGCCAACTCGGTGACTCGGTCACCAGTTCGGTCGTTCATTTGAAGCATACTGCAATATAAGAATTTACATAATATTCACGCTACGAGTTGTACTGGCAGTTACTGCTACTTGACGGGTTGACATTGACACCGAGTCAGCTCGAGTTACAACTCGAGTTGAGCATTATAATGATTCGAGTAGATCGAGTTCGTAAATGTACAACTCGCCCCATCGCTACTGTCTATGATTAGAGGATACTTTACTTTCAACGATACATTATTATATATTATATTAGGGATGTGAAATAATAATCGATTATGAAAATTATCGATTAAAAAGCTCTTATTCTTCAACTCTGCCCATGGATTTCAAATTTGTATTGATCGATTCATTTAAAAATGTTATTTGTTGATATTATCAAAACTTTAATTTGTGTGGATTATTTTCATAAAGTGGTGATTAATGACATTTTAGGTGTTTATTTTCAATTTAATTTGACAAATTCGGAAAAAATCGATTAATGACAAATATTTGTTTTATTTTTTGAAAAATTGATTATATTTTAGTTAGTTTTTCATGTTAAGAAAAAATGTATTAATTAATAATTGATTTTCTATGAAGGATGTCACATCCCTATATTATATTATGCAATGCAAAGAGTAGAGAGTACCTACGTTTTGTGCAAACTAGTGCAAAGGAACCAAAGAATATAGTACTCATTGAGTGGGCTATAAACACTAACAGGAGGCTGATTATTCCGTATATATTATTTTACTCTTTGGGCTGATGTCCGTGTGGTGACGGACGAGCCACGATGTGCGATTTTTTCAGATCACGCGGGACGGCTCGACTTGGAGGGAGAAGCGTTGCCACTATGTGGAAAACTCAAGTGCGTAGTTGTGTTTGCTGTTATTATAAGCTTTTATTTAGTTTGACATTTGACTAGTCCCGTTGTCGGTCTGTTAACAAATGTTGCAAGTTATTTTTTTAGTGTATGTGTATGTGGCAGACGAGCTACGACCCACCTGATGGTAAATAGTAACCGTCGCTCATGGACTCAACTATACCGAGAGTATTGTCAAGCCGCTGCTCATCATTTTATTTCACAGATATGAAATGAAAGAATAAACGGTATATCTCCTGCTACACCGAAACATACTGATGTGCGTTTTGGCCAGTCACATGGGAGATGGTGGTATCACTACCGATAACGAGTGAGTACTCCCACTTGGTACCCAGCCCTACCACCAGTAATGCAATGTATCACCCATTGCTTACTTTCCTTAGTCGCATGACACCCGTGGGAAAGACTGGGTTGGAGACACTTGTATTCTTAGTCCGTCACTACATGGACAAGATTTCGTACCCAATCGTCCGTATAGGTAGTCAAAAACTGTTTTTTTTTTGTGGAATGGACTCAAACAAAGATATAGCTTTCTTAGCGCTTGCGTAAGCTTTGAGTTTAATAAAAAGAATAAAAAATCGTTAACGTTAAAAAGCTCTGGCGCATCTCGGTACAACGATATTAATAATAACAGAATCTCTTTTTCATTGCGTTGTTCTTTATTATTTTCATTCTCGCCTGATAAAACGTCGTCCACCATGTTTGCTACCTAACGCCTGATTGAGTTATTCTTGATCAAGCCGGATGCGAACACTGTCAAAACATGGAGTCAAGCCGTAGCGTCAAGCAATAATATAAAAACGTTTCAAGCACGAGGCAAGCACGTAAATGCTTGTTAAAAGCATCAAGCAAACACTGTAAACGGACAACATGTCTGATTCAAGCAATAATCTGTGTACTTTACGTCAAGCCGTTTGAGCGTGTCGGTACACTTTTAGGCAGATGGTTCTATCAACGCCTTCACTAAATTAAAAAAGAAGAACAATTGTTTAGAGATTTGAGGTTATAATTTTGATATAGTAGGTACAAAGCAAAAAGATTGAAATCATTAGGTACCTTGAGTTGGCATAACATATAATTGCTTATTATAATTAGGGTATTCTTATTATTTTTAATATAATGGCGACGGTCTCAAGTGTTCCTGCACCTGGTATGCATCAAATTAATTTAGCTAAGCTCAATATACAGCAGTTGGCTCAACTCAAAACACAATTAGATCAGGTAAGTTTACAATTGATTGATCCTTAAATAGTATTATTTACCTAAAATTAGTTGGAGGTCAAAATACAGTATCTCCGTGTATTATTTGATATTCTGCCAAATATGGATTATGCACTTACCGGAAAGCCGATTGAATTGCTATGGGGAATAATATGAGCCAGGATGATGATATTACTGGAAACAGTTTCACACTCACAACAACAACACACGAAGCCCTCTTACTACAATAAAATTGTAACATTTGGTCATAGGGGTAAGGAACTGTTAACAGATTACCACAGGAATCCATTAGGAGTTCGGAACCGCTATCATTATTGTAGTACAATAATACAATAACAATCAAAATCTCCATGAGATGGGTATTTGGAAAGAAAACCCGTCTTTAGCATCAATATGTGCAGGTATAATTATTGCTTTTCTTTAGGAAATGGGTGTTTTTCAAGACTCTCTGCAAACTTTAAAGATAGCTCAAAGCAAATTTGTTGAATCGGGGGAGTGTGTTGAGAAGATAACACCAGATTCAAAAGGTAAAACTATACTGGTGCCGTTGACAGGATCTATGTATGTACCAGGCACAATAGCAGACACAGAAAATGTACTTATAGACATTGGAACTGGGTATTATGCACAGAATGTAAGTGTATTTTGAAGCTTTGATAATAGTTATGTTTGCCATCTAAAGCTTTTGAATAATCTCTAAACTTGTTTCAGGATATTGAAGGTGCTAAGGATTATTTTAAAAGGAAAGCGGACTTTGTAACTGAACAAATGGAAAAGATTAAAGTATTGGGTATTGAGAAATCTAAGGTACATAAAGCGATTTGTATGATGATTGAGATGAAATTACAAGCTCAGATGCAAGCTGGAAAGCCATCTACATCATAACATCAAAATAATATCTAAGTTGCAACTCACTATGCCTAGCCTACATATATAATATATTTTATTGAACTTGGACTAGCACTGTGTTACAGGTATTTTTAAAATTTTGTAACTAGATCACAATTGAGCAATATTGATAATTGTTATTAGGGTATTTTCATAACTATTACATTTTTTTAAATAATACTTCTGTTTTGAGGACAACATGGCAGTATAAAAGTATAAGAATGCCTCATAGAACAAAATGTAGGTGTATTATAGCACTAAATATGTTATTTCTTTATAAAGTAACTGCTATTTCTAACATGTAATTTGTTTTCCTGACTGATCACAAACTTTGTTAACCTTAATTATGCTTGGTTTAGATTACTAATAAATTAATAACAGTATTATATTTTTATTTTAATCTCCTGTAGAAATCCTCAGTGCATAGTAAAATGTTCTGCTATGTAACAATTAGCTAAGCATCAACATTTGATATACCTATCTATCCAGAAGAAAATAATGAAATGAAAAGCAGCAATTGCAACTATATGTATAATGTTGTAATGACAACACTGTATTGTAACTATTTTAAAAAAGCATTTCATATGCTCAACATCATAGAGTAATTATTGTGAAATAAATTATAGTTTACTATCTATATGGCTTCACACAAAAACTACTGAACGGATTTTTATGAAACTATTTTTTTGATAGCTTTGCGTTAGACTTCAAAACTGGTACATATATTTTGAAATAAAACTTCGTTTACGGAATCTATCGCGTTTACTTGATTTTATCCCGACGTTTCAAATACTTTACAGCATTCATGAAATAACATCACCCTTGGACGTCTATCATCTAAGTCCACCCGTGATCATGAATGCTGTAAAGTATTCGAAACGTCGGGATAGTAGTAAAATCAAGTAAACGCGATAGATTCTGTAAACGAAGTTTTATTTCAAAATGTGTAACATTCGCGTAAATATCAGAAAGTATGGTACATATATGTTTTATTCCACTTTTATATTGTGAACCTGAGATATAACCTAAAAAACTTGCTTTCGGCTGTGATGGAGCCACTGGCAGCGGCTAGTCCTCACTATTATAAAACTGTAAGAGAGCTGTGTCCGTACATTTAAGATATTTGAGAAAAAAATACTGTATTAATAGGTGTGACTGAACACAACAATTTTTTGTAGATTTTTTTGTCTGTTTCTCTGCTTGTGTTCGCGCATCACGAAAAGCTACTGAACGTATTTGATGCAACTTTTTTGTTTGATAGATCTTGATTAGACTTATAATACTGGTACTATATTATCCCGTTTTATCCCGTTACTATATCGGGAACCTGAGATATAACCTAATAACTAGCTTTCGGCTGCAGTGAAACCGCGGGCTAAGGCTCGTACGTATTATATAGCTGTGGCAGAACTATGTCTCGAGTGATCGCTGATCGCCTCGTCGCGCACCTAAGTGGGCCGGAGCTGAACCTGGCCGAAAATCAATATGGTTTTCATCGCAGGCGTTCCACTGTGGATGCGATCATGCGCGTGAGAGCCCTGCCGGAGGAAGCAGTTTCCCAGGGCGAGGCCGTCTTGGCGGTGTCCCTAGACATCGCCAACGCCTTCAACACCTTGCCCTGGGCTTGCATTAGGGAGGCACTCGTTTATCACCGAGTGCTGAACTACCTCCATCGAATAGTCAGGGCCTAACTTTCGGAGAGGGCTGTGGTCTACCCGGGTCGTAGTGGTTGGAATCGACGACAAGTTTCGTGCGGTGTTCCACAGGGGTCGGTCGTGGGGCCACTCCTGTGGAATATCGGATACGACTGGGTGTTGCGCGGTGCTCTCCCCTGTGGTGTCTCCGTGACGTGTTACGCCGATGACACGCTAGTCACGGCGCGGGGGACGACGCACCGGCAGGCGACCGAGCTCGCTACGGTTGGGGTCGCACGACTCGTGGAAAAAATCCGGCTGCTGGGCCTCGAGGTGGCTCTAGACAAAACCGAGGCTCTTTGTTTTCATGGGCCTCGGAAGGGACCACCGAATGGATCGGGCATGGTGTTTGCATCGGCATCAAGTCGACCATGGAATACCTAGGTCTGATTCTTAATACCCGGTGGACCTTCGGGCCTCATCTCAGAGGGTTGATCATATTAACACGGGCAGCGGCTGCACTTTCGCGGTTGCTGCCCAATCTAGGGGGATATATAACGCTTTATTAAACATTGCGCTTGCTTTATTTTTAGCACAAAATAAAAATACCCAACTACGAAAGTCAACCCATGTCTATTTATCCTAATGATAAACCGAAACTTTGAGAATCTTAATATCTTCTAACTTTATCATACGGGATAAGATCGGACAGCCCAAACAAAAAAAAAGGAATCATCTGGAACATCTATGTTTGTAGTATTAGATGGGATTTGGTGATGTTAGATATCTTAAAGAACAGGAAAGAGCGGATAAATTCTTGTCTTGCACCTTGTGCTCCTAGCAATAGAAGTAGTTTTAAATTTCAAATGACACTAAGTTTAATCATTATTAATTTGCACCATTTTTCACTAATGTATATTCGGTCAGGAAAGTATTGGGAATGGATGATTTGTTTATGGTTCCAAATTCAATTTTTTTGTTGTTGTTAGATTGGCACCTGTTATCCATTTTGGCGCGGAGTTTGAGTTGTATCTGTTATTTATATTAAATACAGTGCTGTTTTTAGTTATATCATATCTAGTGTGTATTGCGAATTTCATAATGGACAAAAACATCGAACAAAGAGTTTGTCTTAAATTTTGCATCGCCAATGGAATTTCGTGTTTGGAGTCACTGAAAATGTTACAGAAGACTTACGGTGAATCGACTTTATCAAAAACACGTGCTTATGAGAGGTACAAAGCGTTTAAAAGCGGTCGAGATGTGATGGAAGATTTGCCTCGCTCTGGTAGGCCATCAACGTCTGCAACTGAAACTAACATTGCAAAAGTGAAGGAAATAGTGACTGAAAATCCTCATTCAATTTTGAGAGAGATAGCCGCCGAACTTTCTGTGTCTCACGAGTTGATCCGTACCATTTTAAATAATCACTTGGGTATGAAACATGTTTCCGCTCGGCTAGTCCCAAAAGACCTGAATTTTCTCCAAAAACTCAATCGCATGAGAGTCGCTGAGGACATGCTAGAACGAGTCAATTCTGACCCAACATTCATGAAACGCTGGTGATGAGACGTGGGTTTACGAGTTTGACATGAAAACTAGTCAACATGCTTCGGAGTGCGACTTCCAACTGAACCGAAACCGAAAAAACCACGCCAAAGTCGATTAAAAGTCAAAGTCATGTTGACTGTTTTCTTTGACTATTGCGGTGTTGTGCACTCGGGATTCTTGCCAGAAGGTCAAACGGTAAATAAAGAATAAGTATTATTTGAGCGTTATGCGGCGTTTAAGAGAGCAAATTCGACGGAAAAGGCCAGATTTGTGGAAAGAAAATTCTTGGATTTTGCACCACGATAATGCGCTTTCGAACAAGGCCATCATTGTGAATGAATTTTTGTCCAAACACTCAACAAATACCATCGAGCAACCACCATATTTACCAGATATGGCTCCAGCCGACTTATTTCTTTTTCCTAAACTCAAATTACCACTTCGTGGCACCCGTTTTCAATCGGTAGAAGACATAAAGGAGAATTCGCGGTGAGAACTGAACTCAATTCCGGAAACGGCGTTTAAAAAATCCAATCACAAATGCTGTAAAGTATTCGAAACGTCGGGATAGTAGTAAAATCAAGTAAACGCGATAGATTCCGTAAACGTAGTTTTATTTCAAAATGTAGACCACTTATCTTAGTTCTGTAAAAAGTATCGGCTTTATGAATTGTTCCTTTATGTATAGACGTAAAGTGCAGACACTTAACGTCTTATAAAATAAACAATAAGACTACGTACGTACGACGTATTAAGTTTTGCAACATGCTTACAACTATTCGAAAATCCATCCGGTATTACCTCAACGCACCTTATTTGCAGGAACAGTCATGTCATAATTGTCTAGTAGGTACCTACATGTAACTTTAGGTATTTTTTTTTATTGCATGTAGTGGCAGACGAGCCACGGCCCATCTGATGGTAAATGGTAACCGTCGCTCATGGACTCAACTATACCGAGAGTATTGTCATGCCGCTGCTCACCATTTGATTTCAACGATATGAAATGAAAGAATAAACGGCTATCTCCTGCTACAACCAAAACGCTACGATGTGCTTCATGCCCGGTCACACGGGAAATGGTGGTACCAACCCGCTCGGGCCCGATACCAAGTGAGTACTCCCACTTGGTACCCAGCCCTACCACCAGTCATGCATGCAATGAGATAAGGCTACGGAGATGATAAGAGTAAATAGAAAATAAATGTGACACCAAATTATTTATTTTTTTAATAGGCCAAAATGATAACGCTGATGATATCTACATTAATAATGACTTATGATTAACTAGCCTATATTGTATCTACAGTATGTCTTATAGTCACAAAACAATATTAACTAAATAAGGCAACGACTATTCCTTAAACATGTAGGTACAACATTACCTAATAGTATGGTCAAATAAAATTTATATCTGATTAAAATATATATCTTATTGTGAACACGTGGAATTTGACAATAAATTACGATAGGTACATTATAGATACCTTACAAGAAAATCATATTAATATCAGTTTTATTTTCATTACAATTTTAAATATATCTAGTAATGGGAATAATATGGTAAAATGATAATTGCATAAGTAGGTGTAGATTTCTTTTTCATTCTGTTTTATCGTGTTCTTTTACATTAAAAATATTTAAATTATTCTTTATCTAAGTTTTATATGAATTTCATCTGCATACACAGTAAAAACATGAGTTTTTTATTTACAATTAATTACATTACTATTCAATTTAATTATAATAGCTACCTATAATAATATTAATTTAATTAGCCAATAGCAATATAATTCTGCTTCGTCGCCTTGGGCGAACACTCGAGTGTCGACACCTTTACCCTTACATAAATAAATATTTCATACACTATATAAGCACAGTGCTTACACGAACAAATCACTCGCTTGCTCAGCGAAGTCCTTATCTCAAATGGTGTAGTATTCTGGTGCAAAGTCGTTAGCGAGGTTACTAAGGAAATGGAAGTCAGAGGAGGAGTTAGAATTGTCGCCAGCGGCACTGGGAGCAGCGTGAGTTGCCTCGTAGAATTGTTGAAACGAGCCGTACCCTTCGTTGCATTCGCCACCAGCGCTATATGCTTCAGAAGGAGTACCGGTCTGTGCGGTTGGTCCGTAGCTAGCCTGCTGCACATAAGCATTTCCGTCGTAATAGTTTTTTGTATAGTCCGTTCCATGAGTATTCTTTTGTCCGTCACCTGCGTAGTAGTTGTGGCCGTGGTCATGCTGAGCACTTTCATGATAATGATAACCGTAATGACTATTAGGATATGCCATGTGCTCGGCGCTATAGGCCTGAGATTGATCATATCCCGGATGTCCATACGCCACCTGATCTTTTGTGTAGCCAGGATAGCCGTAGTTTTGGTACATCTCATGAGGATAAGATTGCCGTGACCCTAAACCATTAGTCGCTCTCGTGGAAGGTGATCCTTCTTGCCTACTCTGTTGCTGATGCCGTACGTATCCATGTGGGTCAGCAGACTGAATTCCAGGACCATAATTTTCATAATTTCTGTTACTTTGAGGATATTGTGCCAGTTTTCCGATGAATTGTTTGGAGTCCATACGGAAGTCTGGATGAGGAACAAATTGCCCAGGTGGCGCGTTGCCCCTTATTACGTAGGTTGGCATGGCGTTAGGCATTCCCTGAGGGTGTGATACTCCAGCTGTAGCATTTGGTGGCGAAGGGCGCGGGTAGTGGCCTAGTGGACTCGGATGCATGCTAGATGGAGTTCCAGGTGTCGACGACGGAGTCAGGCTAATCGAAGAAAATTTTCCATTTTCTTGTAGTCCAGCTACAGGTCCAAGGCCGTCTTTAGACGAAGAGGGCGAAACTTTACATCCAGCATCTAACGAGGGCGATCGTTTCCTCGACTCTTGCTTAATCCTCTTAGAAAGATTTCTTGGTGCTGTCGTCATAGTGGTAGGAGGAGGATGCCCATCACGCGAGTCATCCTCTGCCAGTTTATCAAGGGATGATGATGAAGCCACGCTGGAAGCTCCATCGCTTGCAAAACTATTATTATTTGTGGCGCTCGGTGTATTATTATTTCGTGTGCGTGACGCTAGCTCTGGTAAATCTTCAGAGGGAGAACAAAGTGCTCCTGGGGGTAATTCACAACCCTGACAGCTTTTCTTTCCAGATAGTGGTCCATCGTCGTCTAAAAATTTATCAAGGCCCGTTTTAGAACTCTTTCCACCTTCCGATGTCGTTGAATCCTTGTCATCGCCATCTTCGGTTTTGCTCAACGTTTGTCTTTTGTGTTTCATACGCCTGTTTTGGAACCAGACCTTCACCTGTAAAAATATAACGTAAGGTATGTTATTGACTAATTGGTAAGTGAATAGGTATTGATAATTTGGATAGTATCAGATTTATTACCTGCCGCTCTGTAAGATCTAGTGATGCAGCAATTTCGATTCTTCTAGGCCGACACAGGTACTTGTTGAAATGAAATTCTTTTTCCAATTCCAATAGTTGCGTATTCGTGTAAGCCGTACGTAGTCTTCGGGGCAGTCCATTTTCTGTAATTACAATAATTAGAGTTAGAAACTGTGTTTTTAAAATAATTTCATTAGTGAAATGCTTGAACTTTTCCCTATAAAGTATAAACGTCACGTTTCAACATTAATATTATACTCGATGTTATTGCTCGGAGTTTTCAATAACACGGTGGCGAGGCGGACTCGCGGGTATGCTTTCCTTTAATGTAATAACTTGATCGCATGTCAGAGCACCGCCCTTGACGCCATTGTGTCGAAACGGTGTTCTTTTTATTTTACCACAAAATACGAATTGGAATTCGAAATTCAAATTACAAAAGGGCGGCGAATAATGGGGCGATTGCGTTCGTGTGATATTTCGACCACGAAGCTTGCGCGTGTGTCACCTATACTTTGCGCGTACCTAGCTCTTATGCCATTAACAATAAGAACCATTGCGTTGTATTACTTGTGTTGGTTTTGCTAAAAAGGTGGGGTTATTTTTTGATTGACGTGTTCGTCAGTTCTCGCTATTGCTATTGGACAAGGGCAGTTGTCAATCAAACTCCACTTGGCCCTCCATCACGCTTGGCTGCTTAACAGTAAATACTGCTTTTAATTTAAAATTAACCGTTATATGTATTCTACCATATTTAGATACCTATATCTATTAAAATTCTTAAAATCATTATTCTATCGCATCACATACATTTAACCTGCATGTTTCTACAAGTAAACATGGCTATAAGTATCACACATTATCTAATATGCACGATCTCCAAGTAGGAAATACTCCAACGTATCTATATATACCTATTAAGGTAAGAACCTAAAGTTACACATACTTCAACAATGTAATTAAATTATCGGTTTATTGGACCCGAAACTTGATAGCCCTTGGTCATTTGACAATCATCACATCTTTGTTTAATCGAGGTGGGTTATGGAAAACTTTATATTAATTACCTAATCCATTTACCTACTCGTATATGTTACTGTAAATTCCCCGTAGTTCGGGCTCCAAATCCTAAGCTTTTCCAGTAAAACCTAAGATTTACCAACTCTTAATGGTAAAAGTCCGAACCGTTCTATGATCAAGTACTAAATATTTAGATATTTTTATATATATTTTTAGCATTTGACATGCTTAGCACTATACATTAAACACAAAGTGAAAAATGTGAAATCGAAAATAACAGTCAGGAGCAGGATTTGAACCTGCATCTTCTGGATACCGTATTTTCGATTTCACATTTTTCACTTTGTGTTTAATCAAGTACTAAGTTGATAATATCATGGGGAGCGTATTAAGAAGATTAAAAAAAAACCCTAACATAAGTACATAATTGATAATCGCGTTCCTTTTTTATATATTCTTACATTTACCGACTCGTATTGGTAGGTAAATCCTAAGATTTACTAGTAATACCTAAGATTAACCAATATTAGAGGTTTTACAGTAGGTACCTAACATATAGGTATACACTAACGACTGCGTTAGGTCATTTTAAACTTTCGATCAGGGTATTGTTGATCGAAGTTTTAAACTCTAAGATGACCCGTACTTATTGGCAATTAAGGACACACAAGCACAATGAGTTTTGTCTCAATCTTACGATAATACTTTATATAATACATTTTAGTTTGGAAAAGTTTTAATTTACATAATACATTTTAGTTTGGAGGTTAGTTTGAGGGTTTGATGTCTCACTTTTATGACTGTGTTCTTAGTCTGAGATGACAGTGAATTAAAACCCCTGCCATAATCAATAACAAGACTGTGTCAAAATTAATAACTAGCATAATAAAATGAATTTGTGCACGCATCCAGGATGAATGTGCAAAAGATGCAAGTTTGTAAGTTTTTGCGGGTCACAGCGGTATAATAGGCGCGATTATGCGGGCTCGAGAGTTTCGTATAATGTTCACATTATCGCTACGTAGGTACACACTTCCGAATCACTGAACAACCATTTTTGATGGTCTTCCCCTTGTATTCAGATATCGTTCGAATAAGTTCCATGAATATTTTCTATAATTCAATTATTATACGATGACGGTTGATATTTTTACACTTAGGTACCTACTATCTGATAATACTCGTAATATAGGTACTCTGTAATACCTAGATACCGCGAGTAGAGCATGTCTACTCACGATGTTAATATTGATATCTCCTTGTACACACCTTTTGCCTTTACAGTTTCGACATTAAAACAAGGCAGCGGCTTAATTTGAGGGCGCTATTGTTGTCTGATAGCACGTACCATAAAATTACTTTGGAGTCAACAGACACTTGACGTATTTCCTTAGGATACTATTTATCTCGATAAATGCAAGCTTAGCTACTTACCTATATTTATTCTCAAAACTACTATTTAGTACCCACTATGCAGTTTGCTGTGTGGGGCCGGCACCAAGAATAGCTTCACCCCGTCTTCCTATGGGAGTCGTAAAAGCCGACTAAGGGATTACCGGGGGACCGGGCAGCAGCGTTCCCCTGTGTACTAAAAAAATCCACTGCGATTGCCAACCCGCCTGCCAAGCGTGGCGATTATGGTAAAACCCCATTTTGGGGAGGTCTATGTCCAGCAGTGGACGATGAAAGGCTGATGGATCGATGGATGCAGTTTGCGTCACTGATGTACGGCAGCTATTTTCTCTATTATAGCTTAAGTGAATTTAATTAAATATCCAGAAAATAATTCACTTTTATTCATCTATCTGAATGATAGATGTTCATATTCCTATTTTTTTTTATGTGAAATATCTAATGCATCATATGGGAGATCTAATGGGAGGGTAAAACCGGCTGTTAGCGTGGCGACACTTTTATTTTACTTGTCCCGTTTAAATCTGGCAAAGTTAAATTTGACACACTTCCCGGTTTCCGATTGAGCTGAAATTTTATACGCATATGTATATCGCGTGACAATGCAATATTATGGTGACATGGAGCTGATCTGATGATGGAGCTGGAAGGTGGCCACAGTAACTCTGTAATGAAATGACGCCACCCCATCGAGTTTTGAATCGTTAGATTAGTCTTAACGAGTACTTTGTATTTAGGTGGTATCCAGGGTCTGGTGATGGAGCTAAGGCGGCCATAGGAACTCCGTTATAAACGACATAACCCCATAGAGTTGGGCTCGTATGATTCGTCTTGACGAGTACTTTGTCTCTACATGATATCCAGGGTCTGATGATGTAGCTGGATGGTGGCCACAGTAACTCTGCAATGAAAAAACGCAACCCCATCGAGTTTATACTCATTTGATTTGTCTTGACGAAGACTTTGCCTCTAGACAGTATCCAGGATCTGATAAGGGAGCTGGAAGGTGAGTACATGGTAATTAAACATCGCAACCCATCGATTTAGGGCTAGTTTGAGTTATCTTGAATAGTACCATAGTCCTAGATGATATTCAGGGTCTGATGATGGAGCCGGATGGCCATGGACACTACACTACAAAACGCCGCAATCCCATCAACTTTGGAATCGTTTGATACGTTTTGACAAGTACTTCGGTCCTAGATGATATCCAGGGCCTGATGTTGATGATTTATGTTCATTTCCGTTATGTCATAATTTTATACAAGCACATATTAAAAAAGTTATGATAATTTTATTTCTACTCATTATTTCTACAAAATAATTTCGATGTTTTCACATCTGGCAGACGTCCCGCGACGTCTACGCCATTTTTGATGTGAAACATCTAATGCGGAGGGAGGGTAAAATCGGCTGTTACCGTGGCGACGCTTTTATTGTACTTTTCCCTTTCAAATCTTGCAAGTTAAATTTGACACACTTCCCTGTTTCCGATTGAGCTGAAATTTTACATGCATGTGTATATCACGTGACAATGCAATATTATGATAACATGGACCTGATCTGATGATGGAGCTGGAAGGTGGACATAGGTACTCTATAATGAAACGGCGCAACCCCATTGAGTTTGAGCTCGTATGATTCGTCTTGCCGAGTACTTTGTGTCTAGATGGTATCCAGGGGCTGATGATAAAGCTGGAAGGTGGCCACAGTAACTCTATAATGAAATGACGCAACCCTGTCGAGTTTGGACACGTTTGATTCGTCATGATGAGTACTTTGTCTTTAGATGGTATCCAGGGTCTGATGATGGTGCTAGAAGGTGGCCATAGGAACCCCGTTATAAAACGACATAACTCCATCGAGTTTGGGCTTGTATGATTTGTCTTGACATGTACTTTGTCTCTAGATGGTATCCAGGGTCTTACGATGGAGCTGGAAGGTGGCCACAGTAACTCTGTAATGAAACTACGCAATCCTATCGAGTTTATACTCGTTTGATTCGTCTTGAGGAGTACTTTGTCAAGTTATGATCATTTTATTTCTACAAAATAATTTCGATGTTTTCACATCTGCTAGACGACCCGCGCCGTCTAGCTTTTTTTTTTAAATACTAGAATAGGTAAGTATTGTAGGTTCAAGCTGTGAAAGAAAACTAAAAAATGGATGTATCTATAACCGGTACAGGTTATTCTTTTCCTTTTTGTTGGAAAGGGGAGATCTCAAAAATGATTACATTTTAATTTCATTGGCATCGGTCCTTGGACTTCTAAGATAGCTAAACTAAAACAGAGTAAATTTGTTGTAGGTAAGTGAAATTATTTTTATTTTTTTAGATAATTTACCATATTGTCCTTTTTTTGGTTAAACCTATCTGTATGACCAGCTTTGTATGCTAAGCGAATTTCGCTCTCATTATGGAGCAATTCCTTTCCAAACGCCAAGTGGTACAAATAATAAGCTGTAAAGAAAAATAATTAACTAGGTATATTTGCGCCATAAAAAACCTATGGGTTTTACAATAAAACATAGGTTTTTGTCTGGTATTTTCCTCCTTTCTCTTTACCTATTACTCTGATTCCCTTGAAATGGAGCGTGATTCTATGTGCACTAGTTTATGTAATAAATAATATATTCATTTTAAGATAAAATATAAAAAATAAGGCTTTTAATCAATCACTACAAAGGTTTAGTGTTACACCTTGGCTTAATATAGCAAGCGGCCCTTTTTAGACAGCAATACGAACGGCCTGTTAATATTAAATTATAAACGTATGTAAATATTTCTTTATTGCGATCCCCTGTCTTGTCTACAGGGTGTAACAAATGATTGCCAAGTAGGTTGTTTAACCCTCCCATGCTCGGTCGTGGACAGGGTATGGGCTGAAGATTTACTGCGGATTAGGGGTCACTACATTGGTCAAGTCAAGAGTCTTTGGCTGAACTTAATTTTGATAGTATCACAACAGAATAACATGTACTAACCTGTGTAGGACTTGTGAATAAGTGTGAGAAGACCTACGGGTTTCACGTATTTAATTGTACTCTGCCTACATACACGACAATGATCTTTAGGACTGAATAAAAAGTTAATATAGTAACTTCCGCGTAAGTTACCTAATACACACATTACACGTAACAATCTATATCGTTTTCTATAACAGAATTAAAATAATTAATTGTGAAAGTTTTTGTGAGCCTTAAAGGTACCTGTAGGTACCTTACCCTAAATATTCTGTTTAAATATTTCTTTTGAGGCGCTTTAAAACAACTCGTAATGAAGTGTTAGTTGCCTGGTTACATATATCAACTATTTTTTTTGGTATAGGTAAATAATTTAGTTTCGTCAAAAGAATTGATTGAAGTAGGTAATTAAATGATAATGAGATGAATATTTCAGGAATTATGTGTCTATTATTACGGTAGAGCCTATTTTGTAAAATACTGTATTTCAGGCACCTATATTACGCGGGTTTTTTAGTGTGTGAGGGCCCCACACTACCCTGTTCGTTACCCCGAATGACGGGGTGTGCGGTTAGGTACATTTTTCCTCACCTAAACAAAAAAAAAAGTACGCCTACATTACAATTATATATGTATTTAGATTTCAAAATCGTTAACACTATGAGTTGTATTCAATAGGTCTAAGTAGTTAAATAACGTAACAAGAAGTTGTAAACAATTTGCAAAATAGCAGAGGCCGAGGCGTCCCTCGGGCAAGTTTAAATAATTAATCAAGAGTCGGTAAAGGATTAATGTGGTGGCCAGTTGGCGGTTGGATCCCATTAGAGATCGTTCGATGCCCTAGCGAGGGATGGAGTTGCAGACTAAATACTGCGGTCACATTACTCGTCGGCGAGAGGAGCCGAGGGTACCTACCACTACTGACTACGACTATCTAAATTGGTTTTCTTAGCATATGTATGTGTCAAGCTGACAAGGAAGTGAAGGTTTTAGATGCGTGGCTACGGTTTGATTATTTTATTAATTTTATTGAAGGATAAGTAAATTGTGCCAGACAGAAAAGTGCGTGACTAACTCGCAATTCGTAAGAAATCCTATAATCGTTTATAGGTCTGATATGCAATAATCTAAATGTAGTTATGACAAGTTAGATAATATTTTTATCTGAGATCACAAATAGGTGCAAAATATTTATGTTTAATTAGCTTCTGTCCGCCACTACACCTGCGTGAACTTCAAAATTTGGTCAATAGAGTCGTTTATGCCTAAACGACTCTATTGACCAAATTTTGAAATTGATTAATCTGCTTACAAAGGTGGGTAAACTGCCCACTTTTAGTATTTCGTCATCGCTATAAAAATCGCCCGGTAAACGTTACGTGTGTTCTAATACCAATTCTGCTGAACTTACATTTTGATCGGCTTTGCAAGCCGCACGAAGTCCCAATAATACTGTTGGTAGCTCGTCGACCCAAGAGTTAACAATCAAAATAAAATATTTTGCTTATGGTAAATTAATCCGCCAAACCTAGTGTTTGGCGAATTAATTTACCATAAGCAAAATATTTTTTTAGTGTAACAAAAGCCACGTTCCACACACACTGGCTGAAATGATAAAGTGCCAAACATTTATTTTGAATGTTGCCACTGCAACGGAAAAGTTAGCGAGAGAGGGGTTTTCACCAAGAATTATTACGTTATGAGGTGTGAAAGGCATAAATGTAAAAATTCAATATTTCAGAGAAAAAAGTAAAATTTTTCACAATTTCTTGTACCATAACAATGTCGTTTGGGTTGATGTGACAATATTTTATTTGGATATAAGTATTAGGATATATTATTGTATAGCTGGGTTTTAAGGTATTATTGCATAGAAGACAATAAATAGCCTACTACTTTGTTTTCTTTCAGTGTATGATTGCTGACCTCGTAGGTATCCCGCAGTTGTGCACGAAGATTCTTCACAAGTAAAACGGCTTGCTGCTACTACCATACTACGGCTAATATACCTTGTGGCTAAGTACTGGGTGGTAATATTACTTAGTCAGGTAAATTAGCATAGCTCTCTTTTCTAAGAGTGGTGGGGCATTGCTCGTTTTATTCTATCCTACCTTCGATCGGAGCGTGGAACAGCAATAAAAGAGTACCTATATCTGGCAGCAATAGTCTGTTTCGTTACTATTAGATTCTTTGAGCTGCCAATTGTCACTGGCAACGTTCCAGAGAGAAAACAATTATTTTGATTTTGGAATTTAGGTACAGTAGTTAAAGATTTTTTTTCATAACCAATTATTGCTCCACTGTTGGACATGAGTCTCCTTTCAGAGTAAGAACCTTAGGCCATCATTCTAAACCAGTGCAGGTTGGCAATAAAATCTCTATCTTCTTTCCAGCGGATACCATACGAGTTATGCTTAGTGGATAACATCGTAACAAGAATAAGAAGCCGCTTGGCTACCTATGTGGTGTTTCGTGTGGGTCCATGATCGATGGGTATTACCAGTAGTATTAATAATAAAAAAATAAACTCTATGCGATGTAGGGGCACGTAACATATCTTTAAGATAAACACGCCTCTCCTGTTATTAAACTGAAAATTTAGTGAAAATTTTTACTTAAATATTAATGTCTCCCTTTCGAAATTCCTGTTTCAAAAAGAAAATTTTCAAAAAGGATCTGTCAAAATAAACGCTACGCGATTGACTTGCTTATCAATTTGTACTCGAGTGTGTCAGTGTTGCTACAATCGATCATTCTGTGGCGGATTTGTATTTTTCCGATTAGCCGGCTGTATCGGGCCCTGTTTGACATTGTCGCATCAATTATAAGCGTGGATTACGGCGAGACAGATCTAAGACGGTTCAATTTCGTTTCGGTTCGGAATGAGTGGGGTAGTCGAGAAACGAAGGGTGATATCAGGAAGTGACTCGAGATTGCCTTATCAGAGTTTGATGAAGGCCTGATGTTCCCTATTACTTCTACATGCTTGCTAAGTGCCTTATATGTTTGTATGTGTAGTATAAAGCGCTGCATCAGGCATTTACGCGAATGCGATCATGATGTCTCGGAGAGAACAGAGTGTACTTGCGTTTGCGCATTTAATTGGTTACCATGACTGAATTCGGTCTGTGGAACAATATTTTATTATTAGGAAGTATGAAGATTCATCTACTCGGTATTACCGTAATAATATAAGTACCTAAATATGGTAATCCTTCTAAATATCTAAGCCAAATATGTATTCATCTTTTTAATAGGTATTAGTTTCTACCTAATAGGCAGGTTTGGGTATTTGCTTAAAATTATTATTTCCTTATTATTTCCTTTTTAAACATATAGATAAAGTAGATTTTACAATATTAATAGAATAGAAAGCCATTTGTATAGGGTTATTAATAACCATTTAATTTAAACACAAACAGGTGGATATCACCCTTTCGTCAAAGTTTTCGTGAGGATGAAGTTTGTTAGAAACGTAACGAGTGGCGGATTGTCCTGTTTCCCAAATCCATTTGGCTGATACAGAAGGTTATTAAAAGTTGTCGCAGAGACAGGCGGCGCCAGTTTGGAGTACTTTGACAGTCTCTCCCGGGGGAAAGCCGTTCGATTCCGCCGACTAGGAAATTTCATTAATCCCGTTATTAAGAAGTTCTATTTTCGTAATGGTTTACTTAAGATTAGAAAATTTTGGTTCATGTAAGGTACTGGTTAATACATTTTGAAATAAAACTACGTTTACGGAATCTATCGCGTTTACTTGATTTTTATGCTATCCCGACGTTTCGAATACTTTACAGCATTCATGATCACGGGTGGACTTAGATGGTAGATGTCCAAAGCTGATATGTTGTTTCAACGGTTTCATCTACCCACAGTAATATCATTTTACAAATTTTTGGTTTATTTATTTCAACCCACATAATATTCGTTTAGAAACAAAAATATCTACTCTAAGTTTTATGCTTACAATGTATGAGATTTTAAGCTAGTACCTATAATAAAATTAGTATAATACTCCTTTAAGTTTTACATTTCTTTTTTATATTTAGTGCTTAAAAATTCTACCACAAACTAGGTCAGGTCAGTCAGGCCGCGTTCCGATCCGGTGGTGGCAAAGGCTAGTACTATTATAAAGCTGTAACAGAGCTGTGTCTGTACATTTAAGATATTTGAGAAAAAAATGACTGTATTAGGCTATATAGGCGTGTGTAAACACAAAACATTTTAAACACAAAGTGAAAAATGTGAAATCGAAAATAACAGTCACGAGCAGGATTCGAACCTGCATCTCCTGGATACCGTCCAGATGCTTTGCCAATTCAGCCATCGTGACCCTTACTCCTGACTGCTAATTTCGATAACACATTCATACTTAACGTCTTTAGGTGACGTCTACACCATCTGTCGGAAGTATTTTCATACATTATACCGACCAGGTAAAGGAGCAAGGGTCACGATGGCTGAATTGGCAAAGCATTTGGACGGTATCCAGGAGATGCAGGTTCTAATCCTGCTCGTGACTGTTATTTTCGATTTCACATTATTCACTTTGTGTTTAATGTATGTTGCTAAGCATGTCAAATGCTAAAAATATATATAAAATATCTAAATATTTATAGGGTATGCGTCATTATTAGATAAAATCTTAACTGTAAAATTCAGTTTACCTGGTCGGTATAATGTATGAAAATACTTCCGACAGATGGTGCAGCCGTCACCCAAAGACGTTAAGTATGAATGTGTTATCGAAATTAGCAGTCAGGAGCAAGGGTCACGATGGCTGAATTGGCAAAGCATCTGGACGGTATCCAGGAGATGCAGGTTCGAATCCTGCTCGTGACTGTTATTTTCGATTTCACATTTTTCACTTTGTGTTTAATGTATGTTGCTAAGCATATCAAATGCTAAAAATATATATAAAATATCTAAATACAAAACATTTTTTTTAGATTTTTTGTGTTTGTCTGTTTGTCGAACCAACAAATCGCACAAAAACTGCTGAACGGATTTTGATGCAACTTTTTTACTTGATAGATCTTGATTAGACTTAAAAACAGGTATACATTTTATCGCGCTACTACGAGTATATCGGGAACCTAAAAATTAGCTTTTGGCTGCGGCGGAGGCTAGTAATTTAATAAAGTCATTTCCCTTTACATCGTGAAGATTTGAGGTTCAAATAAAGTTTATACATATATAGGTACATTTTTTAATATATTTAATAGTTTTTCACTGTTGTGCATGGGTTTCCTCTCAGAGTAACAGAAATTTAGCTCATAGTCCGCCACACTCGCTCAGTACGGATCGCTGATAAATTGTACCGTTAAGAAAATCTCTCAGAAATGCAGGTTACCTCATTTCTTGGACAAATACCTATACAATTTCAAAAAGTCAGAGGTGTGTGACTTATGAGTCCTAAAATTGGAACATGGACCTATTCAAAGTATTACATTTTTTTAAATATAACTGTTACAATTCCAACCTCTTTAATATTTAATTTAGATTCATATGCCTTTCCATTTAAAGTGCACTAAATATCAAACAAATATCTTGCGACATTTTTCCATAGCGACATTTACTATCTTTATTAGCAGGCTGATAATAAACTGGGAAATGCAAAGAGCTAAGACCGGTGGTATTTAATTGCCCTTGAAAGGGGCGACAAAAAATAAACAGTGGTGGATATAAATAACGGTGCACTTTTCATAATCGCAATTGTCGCCGGGAGAATATTTAGTGCGCAGTAAAAGTGTCCCGATTGCGATCCCGAGGGGATCGAGGGTTAATAGTTGAGGGGCTTCAAGTCTTCCACGTTCTCCTAACGAGATGCAAGTGCACAGCTTTATCGCGGCAATATGACAGGTGATAAGTAAAAATCTCGAGATTGCCAAAGTGAGAATAATGCTAACTGACTTTACTTAAAATGTTTCTATGTTTTATAAAATTTATTCTAACTTATGTCTGTGATTAAATCCGTAACAAAAACTCAGTTAGGTACCTTCCTATATTGATCTTGAGTTATCGAGGAATCTATTACGTACTTACCTAAGTTTTGTATATTATTTTAATTTCCAATTACTTAAATTTGGATCTCAAACACTATTATTTATCAGATAGGTGATTATTATAAATTTAAATAAAGACAACGGTTCATAGGAAGTTTAAGCCCACAAAGAAACAGGGAAGGCAGGCGGTCGGGAATAAATTTTATTTATCAAATAAAAAGGATGGCGCGCTCGTTTTTCACCGCTCTATGGACATTATCGCTTCTTTTAATTATTATCCCGCCGATATTTTATGCGACCACTATGCCTCCTCTTGTACTTGATGCATAAACCACAATTTTAGGGGACAGTGAAATAAACAGAAAGAAAGAATGAAGTAACGATATTATATAAGGTTTTACGTATGTGCTGGGACTTAAGAGAAAACCTTACAAAAAGTATCTAGTAGATTTTTTATGATAACTGAGTAGGTACTAGAATTTGTACGATCGTCTTAAAAATTTTACTGACGTCGGCACACGGCGGGTTTCTTTAGTGGGTGAGGGCCCCACACTACCCTGTTCGTTGCCCCAAACGACGGGGTGTACGGTTAGGAAGATTTTTTCCCGCCTTAATAAAAAAAAAGGTATATTTCGTACACCTTCGTGTTGATGAAAATCACCCTTGGGCAGCGTCTAATACATATAATAAACAAAATACTATTTCCATTATTGTGTACTGTGTAGGTAGGTACCTACACTATAAAATAATATTTATATAATTACATGTACAAAAAATAAACATAACGTTTTAATTCCAACTAGGGTGGCGCCCTAGACACGCGGCCTTAAGGAAATGAAGGAAAAAAGCGGCGGAAGCTGCGGCCCTATACCCCTACCCCGCAGCCTACCCGCCGAGACCACCTTGCAGCTTTTTAAATGGAAATTTATTGTTAAACACTTCGTCAGTATGCCAAAGTATGCGTTTAACAATCAGTGCTTAGTAGCAGCCTTAAAACGCTATTCACAAAGCCCTTTGTTTGAACTTGCTGACCTCACATCAAACTTAGCTTATGATGTAACTCGTAGATAACATCTTGGAAGCTTTACTATGTATAACGTTTATAGCACACGAAATAAGTGTTTCTAAAGCTTGCTAGAATAATAATAAAACTAGACGTCGCGGGACGTCTAGCAGATGTGAAAACATCGAAATTGCTTTGTATAAATAAAATGATCATAACTTGACGAGTACTTACTCGTCAAAACGAATCAAACGTGACCAATCTCGACGGGGTTGCGTCATTTCATTATAGAGTTACTGGGGCTACCTTCCAGCTTCATCATCAGCCCCTGGATACCATCTAGACACAAAGTACTAGGCAAGACGAATCATACGAGTCCAAACTCGATGGGTTTGCGCCGTTTCATTATAGAGATCCTATGTCCACCGTCCAGCTGCATCATCAGATCAGCTCCATGTCATCATAATATTGCATTGTCACGTGATATACACATGTTTGTAAAATTTCAGCTCAATTGGAAACCGGGAAGTGTGTCAAATTTAACTTGCAAGATTTGAACGGGACAAGTACAATAAAAGCGTCGCCACGCTAACAGCCGATTTTACCCTCCCTCCGCATTAGATGTTTCACATCAATAATTATCTAATTTGGCGTATACAATATTAATATATATTGTTAATTAATATATATTGCCAGCATTTGTGTACTTTATAAATGTAAAAGTATTCACATTGCTCATGAACATGAGTAAAAACAAATAACATGCGTAGGTACCCATTGTAGCGTCCAAGCTGTAAAAATATTATATGTACTACTAATATAATATTTTACTGCTTGTAACAAATAGATATCTTGTAGGGATCTTTCAAATAGGTACGCTAGAAAAGCAATCTTTATGGTATTGTTTACAAAACAGCGTTTTAAATGAGCCAACAGTGGCAAGGTAGGTAAGTGAACTCGTTCAAAAGTCAGAACTCTTTGCGAGTTAATAAAATTCACTCCGACCGAAAAGCTGGCCGCGTTCCCCACAATTGAAAAGCGCGAGGGAGCAAGCCGAGTAGATAGGGCACTTACTGTAAAAGTTAAAGCTAATTGCCCTTAAGACATATTTTTAATTTCATTGCCCATTCCTTCTTTCTTAGTGTTTGTCGGAGTTCACTAACTCTTGGTCCGACGAGATTGCAAGGGTAGCTGTAATTGCCATTTTTACGAGATAACGTCCCAACTTTGAGTGTCAAACATATTTTATCTAGCATTCAAGGATATTTTTCATGTTTACTAAAATATTTATTGTTACAATAAATATAATGAAAGATAATTTGAGTCACTAAACCACAATTTTAAAGTGTGTTGTCACCGCAATATGGACAAGTAGGATACAAGTAGACATTAAGGTAATACGCTAGTTTTCAAGTAAAACAAAGACGCTATGTTGGAGTTTGGTCTCACGTAAACACCAAGATAACGCAATTTGTTTTATTTTGGTTTGTGTACAATAGTGCCTGGTTGTAGCAGGAGATAGCCGTTTACTCTTTCATTTCATATTTGTGAAATGAAATGGTGATCAGCGCCTTGACAATACCCTTGATTTAGTAGAGAGTAGCGACGATTGGGTGGAACGGGGGGTCGTCTGCCACTATACGCAATAAAAAATACAAAAAGAGTAGATCTTAAAATGGCAGAAGAATAAGGTAATACATCTCAGACTTGTTTTTTGTTGAATATGTAGGGTGTTATAAATTCCGTACTTCGGAAGGCATAATAAATCTGACTGTCAAATTACCTAATCTAATCTGGCCTGGTCTTCACATATTATCAGAGTCCTGAATAAAAATATGACTCAGATCTTGTTCTTAGGTCGCAGTTATCCAGCTAGTTGAGTAAGAGTTGTAGATGTTAAATAGGCAGTCGCTCCGTGTAAATACTGCTGATCAATAGCTAATACCGCAAAGATAGGAAGCCGGCCCCAACAAAAAAAAATCTAATAACGCTAGGGAGATGATGATGTTGGAAATGATATGGACCAGTATTATAGAATATCAATAAGTAATTATGTAGCTGTAGAATCAGACTGAAAACTTAGCTTTTTGAAATCTTCAAAATAGATAACCGTACGTTTTCGTATGATCGCAGAAGCTCTGGGGGATTGAAATGTATCTCACTCAATCGTATCGACATCGCATCGTGTCATTGTGATTGGTTGAGAGATCATCGTGATTGGCCAAGGGATTATTGCGACATCACGCGTTGGTTTCTCTACCAATCACAAGCGAGACGATACGATGTAGATACAATTTAGTGAGTTACATTCTAAGGGCCGAGCTCATTCCGCGAAGTTAGATTTTTGTTATGTTAAAGTTGTTATTATATTATCTATTTGTAAAATTTCTCCTTAAAATGTGTTGGCATGTAAGTCCTAAAGAATTCCCTGAGGTGCGGGGGCACGTGTCAAGCACAATACAGTGGCCAGTAGCCGCTTCTTTGTAACTTTCTTCACATTCATTCAATCTGTCATTTCATTTTCATAAATTAATCATTCTTCATTTGAATTAGGCTCAGAATTGTAAGGTTTTTTCTTGGCCGCTGACCTCCTCACCGCGGGGGTCGCTGATGACTGATGATGTTTTAATGATTTATTTTTCTTTTACATTGTTATCACCAACTATTGTAGTGGGCAACGTGAGAATCCACAAAAGATATTTTATTTAAGTATTTTAGCACTAGAATTTATTCGCGGTTATGTGAATTAGCGTTACTTACAAAAACGGTAGGAATTGGTAGGTAGGTACCTACATGTAGAAATTAGGTCATAAGATAATTGGTTATATTTTCATAGTTTTACCATAGCTCTTTATAGTTCCAATTTCATTATTGTACTAGATAGTATGGAACATGAGCATTTCGGTGGTAATCTATGATATAAACCGTAATAGGTAGATAGGTACCTCCATCGATCCATCCATCAGCCTTTCATCGTCCACTGCTGGACATAGGCCTCCCCAAAATGGGGGTTTTACCATAATTGCCACGCTTGGCAGGCGGGTTGGCGATCGCAGTGGATGTTTTTAGTACACAGGGGAACGCTGCTGCCCGGTCAACCGGTAATCCCTTAGTCGGCTTTTACGACTCCCATAGGAAAAGACGGGGTGGAGCTATTCTTGGCGCTGGCCCCACACAGCAATATATAGATAGGTATAGGAGATAGGTACCTACCTACATGAAACTACGTCGCAACAATGGTAAATTGATTCGACACACACGAATATAATATTTTTTTATTTGCTAATAATTGTAGAAGAGTCACGGCCCACTTGGTGGTAAATGGTAACCGTCGCTCATAGACTCAAAAATACTAAGAATATTGCGAAGCCGCTGCTCACCACTTCATTTTGAGGTTACCTACCAACCAAAACACGCTGAGATGTTTCACAGCCGGTTACACGGCAGATGATGGTAACTACTCGCTCCGGCCAGGTAACAAGTGAGAATTCCCACTTGGTAGGTACCTACCCAATCCTACAACCAATAATGTAATGGGTAACAATTGCTTACTTCTTTTAGTTGCCTCATACGACACCCGAGGAGGAATGAATGGGGCGGTGACACTTGTATTCTTAATCCGTCACCTCACGGACATCTTACATGCATATTTGGTTGTGTAATGTATTCGTACCCCTCTCCACCCATGGGAGTCGTAAGAGCCGACTGAGGGAATACCGAGGGAGTGGACAGCAGCACTCCCTCGAGTATTAACAACATCCACTGCGATTGCCAACCCGCCTGCCAAGCGTGGCGATTACGGCACTATCCCCCCATATGAGTGCACAGGACCGCTAGTTGTGGCGTTCTCTTGGGGAGGCCTATGTCCAGCAGTGGACGTCGAAAGGCTGATGGATGGATGGATGGAATAAGTACATGTGTATTTTGTGGCCGGTGGACCATTAATGTAATCTCTAGCATCTTGCTTGTAGTAAAGCTCTATTTTTCCACTTTCACAAATAATTTGTTCTTTAATGTCTACCAGATCCAGTGGTCTGCACTGTAGTTAAAGGTGGCGAGATGGCACATGGCGGGTTTTTAGTGGGCCTCACCCACTACTTATTAATTTTATTATAGTTGCCGTATATTTACTACATACATACAAAACGGTTCGTCCATACGTTTTAGTCTAGTAAACAACTTTTTATGATTTATAAAAAAAGCACATTAGATTTTATTTACAATGAGATAAAATTTGTTTATATATAGGTACCTAATTATAAATAAATAAATAAATATTCACGGACATTTTCACACAACGTCCTCTGGTCCCAAACTAAGCTTAACGCTTGTGCTATGGGTACCAGATTACGGATATAAATACTTGTATGTATTTACAAAAAAAAGTAATATAAATACGGATATATATTACTTTTTTTTTTTTTGTAAATACATACATGTAATAGTTAGTAAACACCCAGACGCAGTAGAAATATCTTTGTTCATCACACAATTTTGAAATAAACTTCATCACACAAATAATTGTTCTGAGTGAGAATTGAACCCACGACCTCGTGCACAGAAGTCGGTTACACTACCGACTACGCCACGAGGCCCGTCAAACGCATCTGTACCTACTGTGTATCTGTGTTACTACATTTTACAAACGCTAAAATAAGGCTTAATACCCCATAAGGTACCTACTCAACCTTGTTTTACCAACTTAAATAAGGAGTTATTTTATAAGACGACATTACCTTTAGATAGTAGCGTGGCACAGAACTACAAAAGTCAACTGTCAATAGATGTCGCTGACAGAGCTGATGAATGACCGCGACCGTTAGGTACCTACATGCGCCCGCGTCGGTAGACCGACATCATTAGCTCCATTCACAGTACAGATTAAAAGAAACAAACCGACAAGGCAAAACAACGAAACGGAAGTCTATACATGGTCGGCTTCTACTTTCTGACCATTTTCTTAATAGTTTTTGTTTTATGGCACTTATTAATTGCTAAAAATTGTGGGTATTACTAAAGATAAAATAGGAGTAAGTAATACCTATCTTCAATTGGTGTCGTATCAGTAGTTTCAATAATATTTGCAAGTTCTCTTTTGATATTAATTGTACTCATAAAATAAAGGTCTCAAAGATATCGAAAAAAGTGAGACAAGAACCAATGGGTCAGCTCGACCAGGGAACCACCAGCCTCTCACAGAAAATCAGTGTGCAACAACGTCAGGTTTCAAAAGATCTATTGCATATTATAACTAGTAAGTATATCGATTGTTGCGTGTTCGACTCCCACACAGGACAATTCTGATCGGGCTTAGTAGTACACAGTTCTGATCGGTGTACTACTACGCCGATCAGAATTGTCCTGTATGACTACTACAAGTACACTCCAGTGTACTTTGTGTACGTTATTTGTATGTTTGTAAAGTCTCGCGACACAAGGACCATCTATTCCTTAGGACAGAAAATTGTCTTTAAAAAACAAAACAATAATGATATTGGTGGAGGCTCAAAGTTAATAAATTTTAGAGATATTTTGATGCAACAAGAACATTATATTATTGATGATTCACATGTAGCAGGTGAATTTATAAAAATATTTAACCTAATCTTCATTATAATGTACTTCCCCTCCTATTCCTATTTCTAGGTGGTGTGGGCGTATCTTCTTGAAGAAGAGAAGTAGAATATGTATAGTTGGGTATCTATACAAAAGCCCCAGTTATAGGTTGTAAACTAAAGCAAATAATTGACATATATTTATCCAATTGCTGGTACTACCTAACATAGGTACTATGTATACGGTGCAACTAGATTGCTATTTACTTAAACTTCATAAATTTATTTAATTATCAGGCAGTATTCAAATATTCATTTAGAATATTTGGGTTCCTAGATATAGATATGTAAAAGCATGCCGCTATAACGCAGATGTTATTTTCGTCATCAAATTTCATCGGTCGTATTTCCAAAGAATTGTATAAAATGTTAGTTTTGTACTCGCGTTATGCGAGTGTTTATGACAAGAGGACGCACCGTGTCATTCGACGGCCCGTCTGACGCCGCTCTCGTGTTGGCAGATATCTGTGTTTTTAGTCCTACATCGTATCTAAACAAATAAAAACTTGTCACAACGTTGATAGCTAAGATAAAATTAAGAACTCTACGTATATTATACAATATGCTACGGACTTGATAAAACTATCGCCCATGGAATCACCTTAAGTGTCAAAATCATTTCGATACACACAATGTCAAAATCATTTTGACATATCTTCAATGTCAAAATCATTTCGTTGATGTATATAAATATTTGAATGAAAAGAACTCTTCGATCTAGAATCTTTATCGTATCTACAGGATGCAGTTATAAATTTTATGAAAAACGTAGTGTTATATGTTCTTTGTTTATGCATATGGACCTACATTTTTGTTGTAAACTTCCCTTTTTTTATATAATTACTAGCTGACCCGGCGAACTTAGTTCCGCCTTAGGGGCAATAAATGAGCAGATTTTGGATTTTATTTTTATTAGGATAATAAATATAAATAAAAAAAAATCTAGTATTTGAAAGATTCTTTATTGGCCATGTATTTTGACATGTGATAGACGACATTTTTCGTTTTATTATTAGGCGCAAGAACAAATAATGCAGGTGGTCTTATGAGGGATGTCTTACCAGTTCCACCAGGGGCATCCAGAAGATATAAACCACCATTTTCATCACCAATTTCCTTCATTAATGTATCTTAAACTTCCTTTTGTTGGGGATTCAACAGGGGTAGGTACATTCGTTTGAATTACTAAATCTAATACCTGATGATCATATTCACGTTACCGTTCCAATTCTCGATTAAATGCGTCATTTCACTATTTGGCGCTGGCATTACTAACCCGACTAATAAGCTATCTCACATGAGGTAACACATGTCTTCGATCAAGAGCAAAGCTCGGTTATGTATTTCCTCATTCATCTCAAGATCGGGATTTCTTGAACTGACACGAATTTGAATATGTCTTCTGACATATTATCCTTGTATTTGTGCCACAGGTTGGATGGGTTTGATGGAAAGCATGTTGAAATGATGATAAAATATAATGTGCATATATGACTTGGCGATGCAGAGATAATTGCTTCAACGATTGTCGTATCCCAGTGGGTATCGTTTTCTAGTAAATTGAGTTCTTCACATGCAGCACGATATGTTGGTAATAATGTACCATTAACAGTCCGTAGTGACTCAAATGACGTTGGCCCACGCACATGTCAGTTGTGTTTTGCTATACCACATTTTATGTCACGTTCCACGGGAATGGGATAAAAATAACCTTCTCCTGGTTCTATGCTACCTCCCTACCAATTTTCAGCCAAATCGGTTCAGCCGTTCTTGAGTTATAAATAGTGTAACTAACACGACTTTCTTATATATATATAGATTTTATGGTGGCAAACGAACACCTGATAGTAAGTGGTAACCACAGCTCATGTATTCAACTATTTAATTGCAAAGTTATTAGATTTGACCGTAAATTCAGTTATTACATATGCTTGCAATGTGTTTTATATCTCACACAGACATCATTATTTAGTACGGATGGGAGTGCCGGCACCACTTTGACACGATGCCCGGAAAGTCCTCACTGACACATCTCTCATCACCTCACTCTGACACTAAAATAACTTCACAGCCGAAAAAACAAAAGATCGGATATAGTTTGCTTGTATATAGACAAGTGTTAAAGCGTTTAAAAATAAATACTCTTTTAATTCGCTGTGTTTTGTTACTATAGTCGTACTTGCTGGTAAATACTCAGTTATTATTTTATAAGATTAATTGATTTAAGCGTGCAACTTTTAATCGCGAGGGGTTCAGATCGTGGGCCGCAAAAAAACATATTACCTATTAGTAAAAAAAATAAAAGTGGAAACAAATAAATTATTTACGTGCAGGATTCGAACTTGCGTCTGTCCTAATCTGGGGGAACGCTAAACTATTTAGTATAATTCTTAATTGTAATCAAAACAAAAATGTACCTATGCATGCAACTAATAAAAATCGCAAAAAGACAATGTATTGGGATTTAGTAATGTAATAAAACTAATGTATAGGGCGTCCGGAAATTCTCAGTAGCAACCAGTAGAGCATGGAGTCTCGTTTTACGCCTAGTAAAAGACAAAGTCTCTATATAGGTATATTATATAGTCGCTCCAGGTTTCGTTTTAAAAATACAAGAGTTAGCCCACAATATTAAATATTTTTAAATAGTCTGGATGTGCCTGCGTACCAGAGCTGCTGCTTTCAGCGTTGATGACGCGTCGCGACGTATCAGCAGCGTCACCGCACCTGGGACTGCATTACCAAAAGTTTACAGACGTATTTTGATAGAAATAGAGTCCACATTTGTTTGCTGAAATTAGTCTTCCCTTCTCTGTCGTGAAACGAAATGTGACGCGTGCAAATTCATACATTCTCAAGTCTTGTCCTGTTATCTATATCGGACTCCCACCTAAGAGTTCCATTCCGAAAAGTATGCATATAGGTAATTAATTGAAATTAACATACTTTTATGCTAACCGGTTTAATCATTTCCGACTGTTATAATGACATGGCCAACCGGGTTGGCTACTACACGTAATAGAGCCACACTCTCTGTATAAATGAATTATTTTACGGCATCCTTTACAGACAGAATAAGTATATCTCCTGAGAAATCGTGTACTCAATGTAGTGCCTGTATGATATAGAATAATTGAGAAACATATATCAGATACAGTACAACTATAATTTGCAATAGCATTTATTAATCTTGTACATAATAATATTTTTACAATTTACTTAAGCCCAAATCTTTTGATCAATGAAACAATTTTTACATTTTACATCGCGTCCAAAACTATATATTTTAAATGTCATTTTAAATAAGCGAAATATCTAAAGTATTTTACAAAGTTGTCACGTTATCATGACGTGAAATCTGTACAGTTTATAATGGTGAAAGTTGCAAACTATTAAGTGGCGGTAGAACATTTAAGCGGCCATCAAACCGTGCTTAGGTTGTAATAAGTTAGTATCGCAAACTTGTTTCGGGCTTCATTAAGGGGACAATGCAAGGCGTGACGTATGAACGGCGGTCAAGAACGACCAACATTGCTCAACTCGGCCCGTTACGTGCAAGTGTTGCTCATTGAGTGGACTCTCAAGAACTTTCCTCTTGAATATTCCTCTCGCGCCTCCCTAACTTGTTTATGGAGGTTCTAAGTCAGTTCTCCCCGTTTTTGTGGTTTCACAACTTATCGATAATGTCCAGTTAAGTGAGGAGAAGATTAAAATGTGGAGGCAGATATTTGCATATGGTGTTTTGAAAATTAAGCTCATTTATGTAATCTAACATTATATTATAAATCAATTTAGGTTAACTTTCTCATCTATATCTATCCTACTAATTCTACTATTACTGCTAATAATTATTATAAACGTGAAAGTTTATAAAGATGTTTGTATGTTAATCACGGTTAAAAGACTGAGAGAATTAGCATTAAATTTGGTAACTAGATAGACAAGCAACTAGATTAACATATAAGATACTTTTTATCTCGAAAAAGTCCTGTAGGATAGCTACTTTTCGCAAATGATTTACCAAATAAACGGATTTGTACGAAATTTGGCACATATATAGATAAATTATAGTCTGGATAAACACACAATATTTTTACTTCCATACGGAGTTCCATCTCCCATATAGCACGTATGCCTAAACGACTCTACGGAACAAATTTTCCTGTCCTATGAGAAGCTCAGAAATCAGAAGCAGGTAAGTTATAAAAAATAAAGTTCTTGATGTACCTGTGATTTATTTTTGTGAGTTAATATTTAGTTTCACCTCATAGCAATAATTGTCGTCACTTGAATGGATTAACACATTATTCGTACACTTAAGTAAGATTACGTTGTGAGTATTGTTTGAAACGACAATATTTGTTAGGCAAACATTCGGTAGGGAACGAAGGGCGCTTGTCCATAACATCGGTGCTACAAAGGGAAGTAAGTGCAAGTCACTCATATCAATATCTGGCGTCACCCCTGGGGCATCACGCCGCGTTTTGTTTCACCACTTTTTGCTTAACTTTTGAGCTTGACTCTGTTTTAAACTTGGCAAGAGTTATCGCTACAAAGTGTTGTTGAAAGTTGGATCAGATGTGTGTGATGTGTACGCTTAGTTAGGATAAAGTTTGTATTTTATATTAAGGGATAAGCTCTGAGTTACGTCAGACTATAAAAGTAAGTATATAAGTTCATTCATTTAATATTATAAAGCTGTAACAGACCTATGTCTGTACATTTAAGATATTTGAGAAAAAAATCTGTATTAGGCTGAATACAAAACAATTTTTTTTTAATTTTTTGTTTGTCTGTTTGTTTGTTCGCTCAGCACGCAAAAATTACTGAACGGATTTTGATGCAACTTTGTGTTTGATAGCTCTCGATTAGACTTAAGAAATAGTATACATTTTATCCCGTTACTATATCGTGAACCTGAGATATAGGTAAGCTAAAATTCTTCATTTATAAACTCACGCCTATTTTCCAGAAGGTAGTTTGTCTGTTTGGCTGTATGTTCGTTGACGCATCACGCAAAAACTACTTAACGGATTTTGGTGCAACTTTTTTACTTGACAGCTCCTGATTAGACTTAAAAACTGGTATACATTTTATTCCACTACTATATCGGGAACCTGAGATATAATCTAATAACTACCTTTTGGCTGCGGCGGAGCTGTAGACAAAAGCTAGTTAATACTATTGATTTGCAAATTTATTGATTAACGAGCAGCTACTTTTTTATGTTACTCATAAGTATCTAGTAACTATCATTAGTGTCTTAATTGCATCATCTCACCTGTTTGTAGTATCAATTGTTTTACAGTGTTACTCTAACTCCAGGTTACAACGGGAGTTCTAACGTTTGCATATATATGAAAATAACATGGTACCTATCGCTGCAGTATCTTAATATTTTTTTATAAAAAATGTATGTGTGCTGTTAATCATTTTAATACTAATTTTTTTTCTTTTTATTTATAGTTAAATTTGTCTTAGCTCTAGCACCAATGCAATTAGTTAAGCGTATTGACATAATAATATCTTTAAAAAGTTCATACCTATATAAATACAAACTAGAAAAAGAAACAAACATGCAAGGAGGTATCATATCAACTTTTGACCGTGAGCTCATAATTAGTGGAGTGAGTACCTACGTCGATGTTTAACTGTTGCAACACTGAACTTATTTAGTTTATTTGTCGTAAAAGGGAGGTAGCCTACTTTACTACTATAGGTAATGTAAATTTTTCCCGATTTGACGGTAGGCATCCGATTGCGGTGACGGAGCAAGATCTTTACATTTGTATTGCATCATCGTCAGTACAGTCCGCAGGTGCACGTTAAAGTGTAGTCTTTGAGAAAAAAAAAATAGTAGCTACATAGTAGCACATTAATATTTTTGTTCAATTTAAGCATATAGTTTGACACTGAAGGGATTTTATGTTCTTTAATTAGAAAAACGTATGAAATATAAAATATTGATAGACATGGCAGCGATTCCGACTATACATATATCTACATACTATTAAATTATGGTTTCAATGGAATAGGTAAAAATAAATAAAATATATCATATATGTGCCTATTGCTATTGTTACAAGTTTTTCTTGTTGTCGTTACTTTTTTCGCCGTGATTTTACACTTTTGACCCCAACTCATTCTGATGAGTTGTATAACTGTTTGCAAAATAAAAATCAAATGTGCTCTTATTTATTTGAATTGCGACGCAGGCAAAATCTCGTATTTCAGTTATATCTAATGTTTTAAGATAATAGCGCGAAAAAATTGGTAAGACTAAAAAATCGTTTAGTAGGTTTTGCATGATGCCGCGCTTCAACCAAACAATCCGACAAAAAATAAAAAATAAATTTGTTTAAGTTTAAACACGCCAATATATAGTTATCAAATATCTTTAATATACAGACATACTCGTGGTTCTGTTACAGTTTTATAATAGTATCTAGGTATAGACGATAAATCCAGTTTCAAATGAAACAACGTTTTTTAAAAAAATAGTTACGTCTTTATTTCGTGGTAGATAAAAATATGAAGCACCCACATTTTACACTAGTTGGGATTAAAGTCTACGTTGCTAGCCTTTTTGCACTACTCGGAACCCGAGACCTAACAGAAGTTGCCAACCTGTACCAATAGACCGACAGTGATTACTGTTTTGTTTATAAGGTTTTCACTACTCTACAGGAATAAATGTAATATTCATTTCCACAAACATTTGATAAGATTTGCATTGTTATTTAAACACACAATAAAATACACGTAATTCAGTATAAATCACCAGATTAACTTCCATATTTCCTTTTTATGACTTATGTCTGCGAGTGCCAGCTTTTAATTTCAGCCAGTGAACGACTTCGATTTTCCTGCAGTTTAAAAAAGTAACTTATCAGTTAAGAAGAGCGGGATAGCTTCTTTAATGTAAGCAAAAGTTAGAAAGAGATAGCGAAGTGCACAAGAGGGAACGAAAAATAAAACAGGGGAAGAAAGTTAAGCGTCCGTGACTTTTCAAGATTTTTTTTGGCGTTTATTTTTTAAAGTTTACGTTGGGCGTTCTGTAGCGAGTATATAAATGCGAACGTTTTCCGATTTGTCTTTTGTTTTCCTTTTTGTATTTATTTCGTTCCATTTCTTTTTATAGAGGCAACGGTAATACGGGAAATGTTACTTTTATGTGTGTTTTGTTTTAATTCTATTTAAAGTAATAAATGTGGTCAGTTATTTCATTATATTTCCATGCACTGTGTTGCGTTCGTGAAGAATTTGGGTAACAGTTTGATACTCGTGTACTATATAAAGATATCATAGGTCAATGTTTTATAAGACCACTTCTCTGAATTTAAGTATTGTGTTCAATTCATCTTTGACTGAACAGATTACGTAGTCGTTTACCTTTAGATATTAACCTTCCGTGGCGAGGGTAGTAAGTTTGTTTTTCTCACTGGGTAATTTTTTGGTGATCGATGAATAAATGTTCTGAGTCTGAAAGTACCTACTTTTTAACTTACTAAGCTGTATATTTCTGAAATATACCGCGATAAATGGATTATTAGGTAGGTATCTGTTGCAGGGCCTATTATAAAAAATAAATAAAATCCTCAGCTGTTACGTATGCGAAATTATTTTACATGCATCATGAGAATTTGTATGCCTAAATAAATTCTCTTCATACCTATATGATGGAAACAATGATGAAATAAATGAAATCGGTGAGGGAAAACCTGATGAGAAAGTCTGCAATGACAGAGATTTTCTCGACGTCTTGTGCAATCTGCCATCCCACACTGGGCCAGCGTGTTGACGACGGCCGGAAACCCTCTGACTATGAGAGCAGACTGGTGCCCAGTAGTGGAATAGTGAAAGGGTTGAAAAGAAAAATATGATGGAATTGGAATTGATAGTTAATGAGGTATTTTATAATATTTATGTATCTACTGGTTTTCTACGATCCCACGCGTCTTATAAAAATAAAATAAGGATGGATGAAATCTATATTAGAACTAGTAATAGGTTCTTAACAAATAATGAAAGTAAACTTCGAAACCCCTAATTACTGTGAACAGACCGTAGGTAAATAGTATGAAGGCGCTGTTTGATCATCCATCACGGATAGAGGCCTTCTTTGTGGCCACCGACCAATTACTAGCATGAAAATTAAATTCACGAAATCTAATTAAGAACAAATTGTTTTATTTATTATGATACGTCGGGGTCATTTGTTCTTGTCGCTGTGAGGGCTTCAGCGGCGCCCGGGGCGGGTCCCCGGCTGTCCATTTCTGAGCACCCATCAAACTGAGTCAGTTTTTTTAAGATGTCCGGCTTTGCCACGGAGACAATCATGATGTAATAAAAAAAACAGAAAGAAGAAGACCTTGAACTTTTAAAACACGCGTAAGTAAAAACCAAACGTTACGTACTTGTCTGGAGATTATGGAGAATGTACCGATATGACGTATGTAGTTTTGTTAGTGTAGTCGTAATGCGACCTCATTTGTTATGTTTGCGAAATGGTCATATTACGTGCTTGCTGACAGTTGATAAAAATACAAAGCCTGTCAACATTATATGTTGATATTGTCTACAAATGGATCGTATATATTTTGCTCTCGGACCCCTATTTTGGTATTGGTGGTATGAATATATAGATATATTTATTGATTACTGTAATGTTATTTTTTCATTATGAAATAAAGCTTTTTCTACCAAATCTATAGCGTTTACTTGATTTTATATTATCCCAAGGTAACTTGTAGTATCTTTCTTCATATGTACTGCATCATTTATATGGTTATCAATCTGTTTTTGTTGTGTAATGGTTAAGATATAATGGTGTTAATTATGAATTTCGTGTTTCAAAGTTTTTTGTATGAGAATATACAATATTAAATATTTATAATAATTTGAAAGCGTAACACACACAGGCACATTTCCAAAAACCGGACTTTTTTCTTTTTACGAAAAAACTCAATAACCCGAGACCTCGTGATCAGCAGTGATATGAAGTATAACTTAATACCAAAGTGAAAGGAGAGAGCCTAATGGTGGTGGTGGTGGCGTACTGCTGCTTGCTGAGAATATCCTAAAGCAAAAATCTAATGACGATTGGGATAAGTCAGAAAAGAGAATATTAGATATTTAACTATTAGGTTTATATAATACCAATGTATAGATACACTGTAACAGAACTATGGCGATCGTCCTAGGTCATAACATACATTTATTCCGCGAAAGTTGAATTGCAATCTCCAATCCATAAACCATCCCATTGAAATAAATTACCGCTACAAATGTGATAGGGCCCGTGTCCCACCGTACATCATCCTACGGAAGTCCCAGGTCAGCAGTGCCGGCCGAGATCGTCTGATACCCCTCACCCAATGACCTCTACATCAACGCCAAATCTCACAGTATATGTTCAGATAACACAGATAATAAATTAACTAGCGATGTCATTTTTATAAGCAAAAACTGTCTCAGTAGACTTGGGCATGAAATTACACAAAGATTGAAACAGTGGCCCCCGGCCGATGTCGTATCCACATTCTGTTCTGGACAGTTCATTTTTAATAATAAATGAGACGAAATCAAGACATGACGAATAAATGAATCCAGAACTTGACGAATGAATGAATATGGAATATGATAAATGGAAGGCTCGAATCCCTCGCGAAGATTTTTTCTTTGGCTCCGACCGAACGGAAGACGTTGGCTTTTTCCTTTTGTAGCAGGACAAGTTAAGCGTTTTTTGGACGGCCGAGGCTGGCAGTATTAAATTTATCATTTGATACAAAAGTCGGAGCTCCAATTGTGTCCGTACTATGATTTCGGCCACTGGTTAAATTAGATACAAAACTTGCATTTCAACGTGTGTGGTTTTGATAAAATTAAATAAATTGTTATATAATATTTTATTTTGTATGTTGTGTCAGAAATCAACATATTGTAAGTAGGAGCGTGATACAAACGACTTGGTGCGGAGACGGGAGACGTGCCGATTTAATCCGGGCCCGAGTAATCCGCGACTGCACTAGTCACTGCCACGTGGTTCTATGATAAAGTACCCGAGCAGATTATGCAAATTTTTCAAATTCAATGTTTGTCCCGTTCTTGCACAGATTTTCATAGTACTAGCTATCCCACTCTCGCGCCACGTTACGTTCACCCTACGGACGCGCGCGATGTCTGATGGATGATGCGTTATTCCAATAACAATTTGGATATCGTATGTTGAACATTTGAAAGTCAAAACCGTATTTTATATGAATGGATACTGCTTCCGTTGCTCTGTCCTCGTGATATATAATGTTGTGGAAACTCTTACATTATTTAATACACGACCATATAAACATTTTTTAAATTTAGATTGGTAACATTGCAATGTGTAGCTTATTAGTAGCAATAGTGTTTAGATTTCAGTTATAATTTATATATTTCATACAATTGCACTATAACAATCATCCTATTACCTTATATAGATTAGATATGCCCGCGTCCACGTGGATTTCAGAATATAACTATGTCACTCTACGACACATTAAATTTTCTAAGATTGGTTCAGTAGTTATGCCGTAAAAGAGTAACAAACAAATAAACAAGCTCACTTTCGCATTTATGATATTATTACATGAACTATTTGACAAGCAAGCAAGTATTACATAGGTAAACTATTTGATTTTCTAGTTCTAGAATATTAGAACTTTTTTTATATTAATATATATGTTTAAGTATTTGACATGCTAAGCCATATAAATTAACACAAAGACATCCGCCGGCGCAGGTGTCACCCAAGACATTAAGAAGGAATGTGTTATCAAAATTCGCATTCCCGAACAACTGTCACAGTGGCTACCACGCTTCCCAGAGATATTCTAGAAGATTCAGGTTCAAATCCTGCTTGTGACTGTTATTTTCGATTTCACATTTTTGCACTTTGTTTTAATGTTAGAATACTACTTTGTTTTTACGAATATTACTTTTATTAGATTGCTTTTTTCTAGCTTAATCAAAATATTTGTTTATTTTAGTAGCTACTGAATTCCCATAGACATAGATTAAATTTTTGTCCGTGTGGTGACGGACTAAGAATACAAGTGTCAGCACCCCATTCTTTCCCACGGGTGTCGTATGAGGCGACTAAGGGAAGTAAGCAATTATCATCCATTGCACGACTGGTGGTAGAGCTGGGTACCAAGTGGGAGTACTCACCTGGTATCTGGCCCGAGCGGGTTGGTACCACCATCTCCCTTGTGACCGGCCATGAAGCACATCGTTGCGTTTTGGCTGTAGCAGGAGATAGCCGTTTATATTTCATTTCATATCTGTGAAATGAATTGGTGAGGAGCGGCTTGACAATACTCTCGGTATAGTCGAGTCTATGGGCGACGGTTACCATTTACCATCAGATGGACCGTGGCTCGTCAGCCACTAAATGCAATAAAAAAATAAAATAAAGAATAAGCTTACGGCTTAACAGGTTTTTGTGTGAGCACAGACACCTTTATTTTAATAAGGCGGTAAAAAACTACTTAACCACACACCCCGTCGTTCGGGGTTATGAACACGGTAGTGTACGACCTCTCGCCCTTTAAATAAATACGCCGTGTGCAATCCCTCTACGTGTATTGATGGACCACTGGAACTGTATGACATGACTTTAGTAGTAAGCACATAAATATCTAATATATTTTATTTGCCACTAACTACAAAAGTCAGAGAAACCAGGACTAACCTATTGCTCTCTCAACTAGACTAGCTTGCTTGTTAAAGCATTAGTGTCTAAATAAACGCCAATATGTGCTCCAAATACATATATATGAACATCATTAATAGACGTCATAAACGTAACACCGCAACGCTATGCAACGAGATGGACTGATTATTTGTATGCAGGTGAGGTAATCATGTTGGTTCCCAGAAGTCTCGTAACTTCGAAGGCTCATCTCCTAAATTAACTGATGAGGTATATTTATTTTTATAAAATTGACTTGTCATTTTCAATAGCATTATATTTATGATATGGGGTAACTTTTTCGGTATAAAAATATTTTAGTACCTACAATACTAAGTTTGAATATGTGAAGTAGAAAACAATAGATATAAGCGCGTTCTGCCATTGAGCTATCGTAGCAGCGAAAGATAACATCCTTTTTTATCGTCTTGGATGATGCGAATGGTATACATTGTTCCGACAAGGTAAGCTTTATGATTACAATAAAAAAAGATACCAATTGATGGCACAGTCCTTAAAATATGTTATATTTTTATGAGTTGAGTATGTCAAGTGTTTAAAAAAATATATAAAGCTACCTCCGGCTTGGATTTCAAATTTTGGTCCATAGAGTCCTTTAGGGATGGCATAAGAACTTCTTATCGAGATAGAAACGATATTTTATAGGATTTTCCAGGCCTTAATTTATTTGTAAAACAAATTTCGTAAAAATTCGTTTAGTTGTTAGGTATATATGTCAAAAATAGCTATCCTGCAGTAGCTATTAAAATTTTTCGGTATAAAAAGCATCCTTTTTATGTTTTATTTACCTGCCTATAAAATGTCGTCCAAATACCCTAGTCATATAGGCGTGATTACCAAACAAGTAAATAAATAAATAAATATTCACGAACATTTCACACAACGTCCTCTGGTCCGAAACTAAGCGTAACGCTTGTGCTATGGGTACCAGATTACGGATAAAATACTTATATTAGTATCTTTCACATTTATAAGTAGTATAACAAAAACCTTTTTTTATCTTTTGCAATAAATAATTTCGTCAATACGAGTTTATGTATTATATAAGTATGTAGGTTTATATTTTCACACATGTGCTAAACACCGGCTTGACAGTCCATCGCGATTTGACGCGGGGTCAGTGAGTCAGCAGGAGCGACTGACTTCTGTATAACACATGCACAGAGCATGACTTGCTGAACCTTTGACAGACATTTTTTAATTACTTGTAACTTAGACAATTCAATTCTACAGCTGATAACTCTATTTAGTATGTTCAAATTTTATGTTCAACTAAAGGTTGTTGCTACTTTTTTATGACTCCAATAAATTATGGTTTTAAGTTGCTATAGGTTTTTTTTGCATTCTGATCCGACTTCCTTCTTTAAACGAGGTTTGAGAAGAGCACTTTACTCACGGTAGGCGGTGGCTTGGCTGTACCCCTGGTGCTGCCAAAGTCCATGAGCGACGGTTACCACTTACCATCAGGTGGGCCGTTTGCTCGTCTGCCACCGTTGGCGATAAAAAAAAACTTGGATTGTCATAATACCTAATATAAAAGAGGTCCTTTCGATAGCTCTATAAGTATTTTAAATCAGTATGATCTATATAGTATAAGAAAACTATATCGATATTATCAGTATAAAAGCTAATTCTTTTTAAATTGTAGTGGTAAGAGTTGACGCGCGAGTGATGCCGCTGGTGTTCCTAGCGTGTATATACACTACCGCTTACCTTTAGGTGCGCCGAATGCCTATTTGTAATGCAGAATCAATGTATCTTCATGGTAAAAGAAAAAAAAAACTCAAAAATAATAATTTTTGATTTCGAATTATTCATAGATTATAAAAGTTGTAGCGTGATATCATAAAAAAACCTTGGCGAATAAATAGACTATAAAATGTTAAAAGTATTTTAGTGGTTTCTGCCGTTTAACCTAAATCATATTCTTCCTAAATAAACTAATCTTTGATATCCTGAAAGATATTGTTGACCGTGAACAAATCATCCGAATTATATCTACTTTCCGCTTTTCTCTGCTCTCTGCGATATACGAAATAGGTATTTTGGTCAGAAAAGAAAATAGTGCACGTAGAAATATTAACTAAAAAAAACAAACCTTGGTGTGGGTCTACGTGTAGGAGTGTGAGTAGACAGCCTGCTAAACGCAATATAAAGTGTGGTTGTCGTGGCATGTGTAGGTATAGGTAGGTAGAGCCTCTCCCCGCGCGGTCATTAGTACCGCAGTCCCCGCTCCCGCCAGGAGAAAGTATGATTTTACTCATATAAAGCCGTATTTCTACTCCATACAGGAATTCGAATACGCGTGGCAAAGTTCCCGGGTTCCGAGAAGGACATGTGGCGGATGCTTGTACATAATAACCAAGTTTAAACAATCTCAATATGGCGGTGTTTGCGTTAATTTTCTCGTTTGGCGTTTGATAGTAACTTTAGACAGTGCTCTTAAAACATATCATGTTACGATACGTTACGTTAGCAAATCAATTTATGCACGTACTTGTATGTAAATTGTTGCCAGAATAAGATGGCACCGGTATTGTGTCCTCTCTGATAATTTACTAATTTATTTATATATTTAGGGTAAAAAACAAACAGTTCCATACTTATATTTACCTACCTAAGAATATTGACAATAGGTAACAAGACTTATAAATATGTGTAATCCACAACGTTATCCACATGTTTAACAATAATATACGAGTAGTATACCTAATATTTATATAGTATTTACCTGTATAGAGACCAAAGACCAGTCCAAATAATATTATTTACTTTTTTCGTAAACAATTCTTTTACGTAATTACGAAATAAATTACATATGAATATAAGTCCTATATATTTAAGTGGAAAACTCATATTTAGTAGCGTGGGTTGTCCCAGCTGTGCAATTAGTGGCCACCACGTGTCCGAGGGGAACCGAGGTAAAGAAAAAACGTTCACTCACGTTGACCAAATGATTGTGAGGTCTTATTGTAGGTTTCAAAAATATTAAAACTACAAATAGGTAAGTCTAAAATATAATATTTTACCTAATAGTTTTTTAAAACAACCTATTATTTGTTTGTTAGAATGTATTTCTTCTTAAATTGAGAAGGATTTAGAGTCTCGTCCACCATGCAATTTTTTTTATTGCATGTGGTGGCAGACGAGCCAGGGCCCATCTGATGGTAAATGGTAACCGCCGCTCATGGACTCAACTATACCAGTGGTATTGTGAAACCGCTATTCACCATTACATTTCACAGATATGAAATGAAACAATAAACGGCTATCTCCTGCTACAAGCAAAACGCAACGATGTGCTTCACGGCCGGTCTCACGGGAGAATTTGTTACCTGTATTAACATCGCTTATATGCATCTTCGTATTGTAAACCTGTATAGGTATACTAATGTTGGCATTTTGTTTTATCTATGAAGTATACAGTTTGAAGTAGCGCGGGAGTCTATGCGACTGCTAGCGTACCGTCGAAAGCGAGGGTCGTTGCCACATCGATTTTCGATTTACACCCGCTGCACCCGAACTGGGTCAAGTGCCCGTGGATCACTATCATTTGATCCTGCATCTCCAGTCGTATATTTTTCTGATATTGATTTGAATATGTTTGATTTTGCTGTGTATGAAACTGGCGTAGAGTAAAATAGAAAAAGGTAATAATATGCTAAAATGAGTTTCTATATTTTTTACGAGCAATACTTTAAGAGTAAGTATCCTAAAAAAAAGTGTTAGTCTAAAATAACTGTCAACTGTTTAGCAAATGAAAAATATATAAACAACTAGTCGAAACCGGCAAACGTTGTCCTACCCAAACGTTGGCTTACTTGCTATTAGCGGTTCCAGAAATTTGATTCGATATTTGAATTGTGGTGGGCGGGCAAATTTCCAAAATGGAAAATATAACCTAAGAGCACAATTGCATTGCCCCATACCTAGTCCAATTGTGAATCTAAGCTTATGGACCCACACGAACTGTCATTCCAATGTTTTGCACCAACACTATGATATAATATATGTTTGCACTGTGAAATTTAGGAATCATTGATGAAACGGGTATTATATATTATAACTTATACCTAATATCAAATGCATTATCTTAGATACAAAAAAATAATAAAATCGAAAAACTTAACATAGCATCACGTCTGTATTCCCCGAAGGGGTAGGCAGAGGTGTATTAAACACCCACGGTTCGCCAGCTATGTTTAAGTTCCACGTAATAGGAGGCGAGCCAACCCACCGAACTCCGGGTTGCTACTGAGAATTTTTCTTTTTACGAAATAGCACAACAACTCTGCCCGAACCCAAGACCTCATGATCAGCAGTCGCTCATACTACCGCTGCACTACAGAGGCAGTTACGAAAAATTTAAACATAAAAAAAAGATATATCTTATTTATGTATGTATCTTATTCTTACTAATATCATAAATGCGAAAGTGAGTTTTTTTTGTTCTTTATTTGTTTGTTTGTTACATTTTCACGCTGTAAGAATATTTTGATCTGTATTTTATAGCATTTGACATGCTCGGCTTCTTTAAAGAACAAATTATTTGTGAATATGGAAAAAGAGAATTTTAATGTTAGCAGGATACGAACCTGTGCTCTCCATACATCGCTCGCAGTAAAACTTTCTTTTTCCACTTTAACATATCATTTGTTCTTCAATAATAATTAAATTTTGTATATATATAGTCTGAAGCTTTAAGAATTTATTATGTTCAACAAATTTATGGGTCCTTTGGGCTAACTATTTTTAAATAGTTAATGTGCCATAGAGCCACGTAGGTATTTATGTCCGCGTGTACAGCGTCGCGGGTAGAATCGAGTATTATATAAAAATGTATTTATTAAAATATCTTGTTGTTTGTACAATAATATTATCACTTCTGACTCTAATAACTGCATTGATATGTTTCACCTTTCTCTAATCAAATTCAAAAGTTATATTAGACCAATGTTTTTCTCTTCTAAACGTCATTAACTTGCTTTGTTTCTCCTGTTATTATAATGTTGGCTTTAAATTTTTCATGTTATTATGATTTTACCTGTAAGATTTAGCAAGTTGTAGAAACTGCTTCTGGATGGTGTTTTTTTTATATTTAATATAATTTTTTTGGGCATTGGTTCTGTTTGTTTCCCAAATATAATAAAATAAAAAATTAAAATATAATTTCATAAAATATATTGACACAGAATTTTTTATATTTTTTACATTTATGAGAGTACTTTTTTGTAGGTTTTTTTTAATACTGTAATTAAATTAAAAACACACACATCAATTTTGATTAATTCCAATACTTTACTCAAATAGGCACACAAAACTTTGCCGTATTATTTAGATGCGTGAAAATAACAAAAGCTCAATTTCTTAAATTGAGTTGTCACATTGTTTGAGTTACGCTTACCGTGTGTCTTTGTAAATAGAAAGGTTATCAATACTGAAATGAGGACTTTTCGAGTTTTCATTAGGGTGCGATCGGGACAGTTAGAGCCCTTTTATTATCTGCTCGCCTCTAAATTGCCTAAAAAAATTCCTCCCTAAGAAAAAGCGGAACCGAGGACAAAACCTTGTCCTTAACTTGGCTACCAATGGCATACCGTTATTTAAAAATCGAACGCGATAAGAGCCAGAATGTTTTTATTTTTTTTAAACGGAAAGAATTTATGTTCGCCTTTAAAAGTAAATATTGCAATCGAAGGCAGTTTACAATGCCGAAGCTTCGATAAGGAGTTTTTATTAGATTTAGGGACAGTTAGGTTTCGGACTGTGCGTGCCTAATGTAGCATTCGATTTTCGGTAATGGTCAGCTGATAAGCAAATGAGGTCATTATTGAGTCGGTCTTAGTTTGTATTGCCCGCGTTCCATTACAGTTTCGCGAAATGAGGGTTCTATCTCCATCAATAAAATATTTCTGTACCTATTGGTTTACGGAAATAAAATTTAAATATGTCATCGGTAGTAAAGTGTGATTTTGATTAAATTTCAATGTTTTATCGAAAGAGATAATCGGATGGCTGTCATCAAGCTATACATTAAAGAAACGGTATAGCGGGGGTGAATCCGGCCCAATGAGATACACCCCCACGCTGATAAAGAACTGAGGGTATTAAACGATTACAAATGCTTCGCGGTTCAATAAACAATCCATTGGAGAAAACCAGCGTCTTAGACCAATTACTTATCATCTAACAAAACGTTGAGTCGTAGGTACATTATTTACGTTCTTTTTTAAATACAAATAATTTTTTATTAGATTTCATGTTGAACGTGCAAATGCACTTATAACTTGGATATACTTAGGAATACACGTTGGTATATAGGGTAATAATAAAAGTTGATTAAAATCCTTGATTGTTAAACAGCAGTAGTTAAATTGTTCGAGGAATTTAGCCTAGTGCGGGCCGGAGGAGCTTCGCGAGGAACTGGAAAATCTCACTGTCTAGATGCCATTCGTCCAGATATAGTACACTGCATTCGCAGAAGGAATTTTTTACACCATGTGTGGTCATTTTAGATTTATATTTTTTAACAATTGACATGCTCCGCTACTTTTTAAAGTATAAATTATTTGTGAATAAGGAAAAAGAGATTTCTAGTAGGAGCGGTAATCGAACCCGCGTCTTTTCCAATCCGGGGAAGTGCTCTAAACCACTGAGCTATCCTACTGATCTTTCGAGCATCCCAATTTCCTCATCACATTTGTTTTACGACTAACGCCATCTATCGGCGAGCATTTACATGCATCCAATATAGTAAGTTTAATTTTGCAATTAAATTTCATACTATTCGATGGCGCGATATTGGATGCAGGTAAATGCTTGCCGATAGATGGCGTTAGTCGTAAGACAAATGTGATGAGGAAATTGGGATGATCTAAAAGTCGGTAGGATAGCTCTGTGGTTTAGAGCACTTCCCCGGATTGGAAAAGACGCGTGTTCGATTCCCGCTCCTACTAAAAATCTCTTTTTCCTTATTCACAAATAATTTATACCATGTGTGGTGTTGAAATTTTAATATCACCATAGTAGGTGTATTTCGTAACCCATTGCTTGAATGATTTGTTGCTTATGACACATATATAATTGATTCTGTAATAATGAATTAACGAAAATACCTATTGTTAGAATTGCATTCACTAGTCATGAAAGCCAGTAACAAAAGTACCTTATTCTTTTGATCAATATCGTTTATGCTAGATCGAATGTATTTTGTTATGAAGATTGTTAATATCTCAAGGCACTTCAAATATTCACAAGTATATAAACGGAAACCCTTCGAACAGACATCACGTTTCTAACCGCATTCAAAGTAAGAAGTGAGGTGACAAAACTGTTGAGATAAGAGCACCTTCATCCAGTCTTATTTATGTAGCCCAGCATCCGATTGAGAGCTCGACAAGAGAGACCGGCATTTGCACGCGAATATTTATCTACCCCCCAACCCTACATTTATTTCCGTAGAACAACCCACAGGTTTACTCTCATACATTTATTTATTTTCAAAATTTAAACTTTACGTATTGCAAAACTGAAAGACACGTTCTTTCACGAAACCTTTTATTGATAAGTTTCAGGTCTTAACTAGGCTTTTGATTATTCTAAACCCAAAAAACCCACTTTTATAATAATATTATATATTTATCCATATTTATAACGAAAAATATACCTATGTTTTTGATCTATATTTTTTAGCATTTGACATGCTCAGCTACTTTTTAAAGTACAAATTATTTGTGAATGACGAAAAAGAGGACTTTTGGTGCAAGCGGGAATCGAACCCGCGTTCCGTCCAATCCAGGGAAGTGCTCTAAGCCACTGCTACCGCTACCGCACCGATCTTTCGGCCATCCCAATCTCCTCATCACATTTTTGTCTTTACGACCAACGCCATCTATTGGAATGCATTTACATGAATTAATGCAATATTTATCTATCATTCACAAATAATTTGTACTTTAATATGCATATCTATAGCTAAACGAGCAACAGAGAGAAATAAAATCATAATAACAAAATCTTAGAAACTTATATATTGAGAAGGTATTTTTGAACGAGAGTTTCTTAAAGTTAAATGAGTTTGTTGGCGCCGACTAATCGCCTTTGTTGCGTTACTGGATCTGATAAAAAATTTCGATACGCTTCGTTTAATTTTTATACTTACTTATTTCTAATAGATTTACATGGTCATATCGTGAAACTTTTAAGAATTATTTTAAACAACATAAGCTTTTGCAAAAATCGTTTAGAATTTTTTCAATAGCATTTTTCAAACATTTGAATGCAAAGAATTTAATAATCTTAAGTGTATTGTGTGTAGTAATATAGCATTTGAAGCCCCGTAGCTTTTTCACGACGATTTTTACACTTCCGTGTTTCCATAGATAAGCAAATACGGGGACGCGTGTGATGGATATTAAGGGCACACCTTACATCATTTGCGTTATTACCCGCCACCCCGAACATCCGCGGTGAGCGGAGGACGAAGAGGTAGGGCGCCACAAGACGCGTTCCTTATATCTAGACGTTACACCCCCCTTAATATGCTAAAATCAAATTAGTTCCAAAGCGGAGTGATTCCCTCGCGCCAATCGATCGCCCACTCTCAATATTACGACCAAGAGGGTGGAAACCACTTTATTTGAATAGCATGCGTGTTCGCTTAATTAAACATTACATTTTTAACTATTACGTGAGATGTAATATATGATGATGATGTACGAGTAGTGTAGCGGTTATTAGGGGTCTAGTTAACTTAAACTTAGTTGAAAACACCAATTTCCGGAGGGATTCTTGTGAGCGTTTATCTCGTCAAGGATCTGCTGAGATGTCAGCAGTAAGTCGCGGCTTTCATTAGCAGCCGGATCTTAGCAAATTAACACCCATGTGACGAGAGGACCGAGCCGGGTACAACCTACCCGGTAAGTCCCTCGTAACACCGTCGTTAACGATTATTTGGGAACTATAGTAACTATGGACAATTTCTTGTGTGTTAAGTATTAGTAGCAGATCTACCTAATGATATCTATAAGAAAAAAATTACATATACGTTTCTTTGAGACTGTACTAAGAAATCATTTTACACAAACCCTATCCAAAACGGATTTTTATCTACACCACAATGACGCGAATGCAGCCATGGATAAGGCACTAGTATATGTATGAACATAAAGTACTAAGTATGTCAAATGCTTTAAAATATATAGAACCCATAACACAAATATATATAATATATACATGAATAATGATGATGACATTTTGAAAATGGAAGGAAAAATTATAGAATAAAAAATAATAAATCCTTTTTCCTATAAATACTTACCTATTTATATATATAATATTGAAACTGTGAATGTTTAGATATTTAGACTTACAAAAAGTTTGACTGCCAATCACACTTAAATTATTAGGGGACTTTACAAACATACAATTTCACGGACACAAAGTACACCCAGCCCCTGAACAACCCTTTGTGGATCACACAAAGAGATGTCATGTGTGGAAATCGAACCCACAAAATCGGGCGGGAGGCCAGTATCTACTTTTCACTTTTTCGCACTTTGTGTTCTAGTAAATGACCGAACCTGCCAAGTTCTTAAAATATGCATAAAAATAACAAAAGACAGTAAAACCATTATCATATACACAACAACAACATTTAATTTCTCTACTTAAAAAGATAATAAGGTTAGAAAACGGGCATACATGTTAAGTAACTTTATACTATGTATAGATAGATAACAAAATTTAGTATTGATAAAGAACTCCCTTCGACAGGGATATGTTGTTGTTTATACAGCGGGGCCTCTTGGCTAAACGTTCATCTGACGTAGACTAATGACGAATGCACTAATAGTAGTGTCGCATTCACCGACGCTCCTCACCATATATCATGCGAGGGTAATGGGGGGAAAACGTTACTATCACCCTCGGACGTGATAAGGTCAAGAATCGTTTGTCTCGTAAGATGTTTAGCCGATATTCTTACCGTGATCTGGTATCGCATGCACCTATACAAACTATAGTTTGTATACCATTGACAGCTCCTAATACATATTTGCTTTTTGTTTAATTATTAGAGAAAGTTAGTTCTTTTAAGTCCTAATAATTTAAGTGTTATCTAAATGTGAAAGTTTGCGAAAATGTTTGTTAGACAATCACCATAAAATTTATAGAAAGATGACACCGTATTAAAACATAAGTATAGGATACATTTGTGTTTAATATAGTATCAAATACATCTTCACTTTATTTAAACGGAATGCAGTAATGAACGAAATTGATGTAACAAAGTATTAAACATGGATAATATTATAATAACGACACGCATCATATAAATGAAATTCGTGTCTAAACAAGTCAGCGGTCACATTAGCATTAATATTGTACTTTCTGTATGTTCATACTTCATGTATTCGTATGACATATTATTTTTTTAGAATAAATTTGTGAAGATATTGCCTTGTCACTGTGGCAGTGACAGAAAAGTGTCGTTGTGTAAACGTACACTCAAGGATCTCCCTTGCTACAGCGGGCGTAGCTTTGCTACGAGCTACGTCTCAAGATTAATACATCGTTGAGGCCGTGTTAGTGGTGCAACAATTTGTCTCTATAAATGTTGACTCAGCGAGCGGTTGGCTTGCGGTCGCCTTGCGCGATTAGCCCCGCTAAATTTATTGTTTAATTTCAAAGGCGTTATTAATAACTCGCTAGGTGATTAAACGGATTTCGCGGCTTAGCTTTAAGATGTTCATGTTTGATTTATATGTTAGAGCTTAATGTGCATAGTCGAGGGTTTGTACAGATAGTATGTGTTAGTGTTGATAGTTAATATTGCAACGATTATTAATCACATGTCAATGTGGACGAATAATTTCTGTCAAGCTGTACACAAATGAAATATAAATTTACACTTATAAAAATATTTCTCCTTTATATAGATAAAAGAGTTTTTGCGAGCCGTTTTTTGTTATAGTTATTTATAATATAAATATCGTATTCTTAATGTTATAATAACCGTATATGACAGGACTATGGTTTTAGATGTGTGCTATATGTAGAACAGAGACTTAGTTAATTACCCACGGCCAGCAAAACTCGTGTCCGGAAACCGGACAACACGATACGTCGCACCCTCGTCTCAGACATGCTTCTGTTCGACGACAACCGCAGCATAACAACAAAACATCCAATAAAATTGTTTACTATTTTCAACCTTAGAGCGTTGGTAAATATAGTCTAATTTTGGTTGCTGTAATGGATACTTACACCGTTTAGATTTAGTCTACGCAGCAAAGATGATCTGACTACGTTACCCAAATATGTGCTCCAAGTTTTAGTGCATATTGTTGGAAATGTTTTGTTGTTAGCAACAATAGTTGCCGACCGCGATACGGGGGTTTATGCGTGTAAGATGATGCTTGTTTAGAACTCTCGCTGATATGATAAATCAGTTTAGAACCGCCAAACAGCTCACTCGTATTAGGGGTGCGAAATGCTAAACAATCTTGTGTTAAATGAACAAATTGATTATGTAGTATTTTGTATTATAAATAGATGATATGATGTTTCATTGTCACATTTGTTTTTTTATTTATTCGGTATATTGTATTAAAAATAATTATCAGAATACAAAGGCAGGGTTTGAACCCATGTTTTCTGGATTAATGTTCCAGACCCTCTGCCGACTGAACTATCATGACATTTGCTCGGGTTGTCAATTTTCGTAACAAAGTCTTTCTTACCGTATTTGGTGACGCAAATGACGATATATAATAAAAATAACAACAGAAATAATTATTTTACTGTAATAATTTAATCTTATTCAATGTCTCTGGTATTTAGAAAGTATGTAATTTAATGTAGACTATGATGATTAATTTGCCTGGCACATTTTTTACTAACTTAATTATGCATAGGTAATCTTTTCATTCGTGATCTGCAACTAGTAAGAATACTCGGTACTCGAACACAGGATACCTCTCCGTTTACGTCAGGGGTTAAAAAAGGTAGTTTGATCTAAAAGTAAAAAAAATAGGGGAAGAATAGAAGATGCTATATCCTAAAGAATCAAAAACAATTGTACCACCTCAAAATGCACCAACAATTCGCCACATTTTCATGACTAGTCCAGCAGACGAACAGCAGACGAACAGCAGACTTCTATCCACTCTTTGTAGAAATTCTATTGAGATTAAGCAGTAGGTAATAGCCTAGCAATAAAACAAGGACTGCAAAGATAATGGTGTCGAGTTAGATTCTGTATCCAAGGTCCAGACCGAACACTGCAACTCTAATTATACAATATTTTCACAAATTATTTTGAAAATTTTTAGGAAAAATACACGCCTGAGCGATTTTCCCGACAACTTATGGATTCTGCCAACAATGCCAACCCACACTAGGCCAGCGTAGTGATCTATGGCCTAAATTTATTTTACACTGAGAGGACATCCGTAATTCGTTGAATGATTTACGTGTAGAATTTTTCGTCTTTTTTTATAACCTTCCTGACTATAGTTTTGAGAACAGCCATGTAAATTGTGAGTTATGTCATCCATCACATGAGAAATAGTTTCATTACTTGAATATCATATTTCCCCTAGAATAAGTGAGCAAAAAAACAATATACGTAGTGACTTCGGTTTAGGATCAACTAATCCGTCCATTGAAAGAAAGGTTTGATAGAAAAGTGCTGAGCAAGAGTTCCCCTATCCTGTACCCGCGACCGCCCACGCCGATCCTCTGTCTCACTCACCGATCTTTTAATAAGATTACAGCAGACCGTGGCAGGTAAGTGTCTCTAATTGCTGTAAAAATCGGCGCCGACAATGTAACATAAAGCGGCGGCGCCCAGTGCGCGGTAGCCCTTACTGAAAGTGATTTATTGATTGGCGCGTTATTTATGTCGGCTTAGACGGATTATGTTTTGTTTGTTTGTTTGTTAGCTGCAGGTTGGCGGCTCCTGTTACTTTTGTACCACTTTTATTTGAATTCGCTCATGTGTGAATTGTATAAAATAATATTGATAATTTAGTTCAAACTCAGATCACTCGTTTGGTAATATCCCCGGCAGTCTAAACAACGGTGCTAAGGTATATAAGCACTTTAGTGGCGGACCCATACATAATTAATAAAAAGTTAAATATCAAAAAATTAAACGTCGTACTTTGTCGCAAAGTATGTACACGGGCCTCGTGGCGTAGTCGGTAGTGTAAACGACTTCCGTGCACGAGGTCGTGGGTTCGATTCCCACTCGGGACAATTATTTGTGTGATGAACACAGATATTGTACTGCGTCTGGGTGTTTTCTATCTATTATATGTATGTATTTACAAAAAAAAAGTAGTATATGTATTATATCCGTAATCTGGTACCCATAGCACAAGCGTTAAGCTTAGTTTGGGACCAGAGGACGTTGTGTGAAAAATGTCCGTGAATATTTATTTATTTTATTGAAATAATTTATCTGCGTTAATATTTCTGTTTGATATTTGTGATATATTGGAGTTTTAAGTTGTATGTGGGTGTTAAGCCTATAGTTAATAGCTTTTACTCTGTGGTTGAAATTGATATAAATAAAAATAATTAACATAATACCACTCTTGAATCTTATCATTTGATTCATAAAATTAAAAAAAGTTGCACCTGTCGAGTCAGTATATACCGTATAGTCCAAAAATTACTGGTTCTCTATAAAACCTATATATCCTTCACAAATACTGTAGATTCCAAAATAATACAAATTGACAATAAAATATCTAAAATGAGGGTTTCAACCTTTGACTGAGTTATTTGAAGGCACAAAAGGCCAGTTGTCTCCGCCGCCATATTGATTTATGTTTCTTCGATGATAGCTTGAGGCGCGGTAGCGGCGAAAGTGTTACTATCGCGTAAATCATAGTCGGTGGAGTATTGACAGCTACTGAATACCGTTGTTAAAGCCGAAAAAAATATGTGTTTTAGTATTAGTTTCGTAGTTAATTCTAGTGATTAGCTAGTAACAACAAAAAATATTAAAAGGTGTCATATTTTTTAAGCCACTTGAAAGTGTTTTAGGGCGTTTACCTAGTTAAATCAATCCATTGAACCCCCAAAATGTCACCGTGATTTATAGGAAGTTTGTGTAATTTCTTCCATTTAATATTTAACTATATATATACATATATGTACAGGTTTTCGTTTTGATACTCACAATAATGTAGCTTTAGTTTTGTATTTATTTATATTTTCTTGGTTTTTCAAGGATATTCCTTCAGAGATGTGATTTTATGGACACTATTGCTTCCTATATATAATGTTAACTTTCTAGTTCAGCCATAAATAATCAGGTACCATTGACAAATTAAAAAACTGTTAGTATGATTTCATAATACTAAATCTAATGTTCATTATTGTGCTAAATATGGTCAGGAAACGTTGAAAATGCTTTATCATGATTTAATTTTAGATAAATTATAGTATGTTAGTACCTAATGTACAGTATATTAAAATTGAGGTAATAATACTTAATAAAGATTTTTATATTACACTCTCTATAATATAATCTCACGGCCTTATTTAAAACTCGTTTAAATCGGAACCGGTAAGAAATAGAACAAAACTTATTGAATATTTCCTATGCTCGCAAGCTAATATACCATGTCTTACTTGTTTAAATAATATCACCTCATAATAGTGTAACTGGAACTCAATAAAACATAATAGGTTAGAGGTACCTCAAGTGGTGACCAAAGAGAGCCCGTCCTGCGGACATCGCCGTAACCTTAAATTTACGATCATTTTTCACATAAATCAAAGTGCGCCGACCATAAGATTTATGGCTATATTCGTGAGATGTGGTTAACTTGCACTATCTAAAGAATTACCTGAGTTTTGGCGTTTGTTTTCAACCAAAGCCAATTGCAATTTATGGCTCATTTTTGCATAGAAATTGAAAGTTCAATATCGATATTGGCCACTACATTACTATTGTGCAAAAATGCTTATTTAGAAAAAAGGAGTATTTAAAATATATGACAGTAGGTACCTTTTTTGTTAATGAGGGAAAAACGTAACTATGTCGTTAGAAAATATAGAGGGTAGTGTGAGGCTCTCAGCCACTAAATAAACCAGCAGTGTGCCGTCACTCCGCCTGTATTGGCGGACCACTGGTGACAGGTAGGTGCCTACTAGTAAATATTATCTTAGATGTGTTTGATTTTGGGCTTTCTTTGTCGTTATCGGTTTTATTCGAGTTTGTTAACATATTTTATGTTAAAAAATCTTAAAGGAATGGCGTTTCTTCTTTATATCCCATAAACATACACACGAGCCCATGTAAGGGGAAGCTACCATTCGAAACCACATTTACCATATAAGCAGGTCCGTGGATCATAGTTAAATTTGAGACATGACAATATCAATCTTCTTTCGATTTTAGGATTGGAGACTCAATAAAAACACCGTTGACAAATTGTAACTCGATTTGGCTCGTGTTATACTCAAACGGAATTGGTTCGATTTACCTAACTAAGTTGACACTTCTATAGTAAGTATAATACTTCTATAGTATTCTAGAACAGACGAACTTCAAATAATGGAAAATTTTTAGTAAAATTTGGAAGGAGGTTCACAAAAAGAATCACTGACGGTCGTATTTTTATTTTACAAAGACAATACCCTGAGCTAAAGAAAAACCCTTGTATCGCAGGAGAATTTACAAACATACGATTTCACGTATACAATGTACACCCAGACTGAGAACAACTATTTGTGGATCACACAAAGAGTGGTCCTGTGTGGGAATTGAACCCACAACACCGGGCGGGAGGCTGGTATCTAAACCACTCCGCCATCTGCGTTTTTTTTCATTCATGACATGACATAATTTTTTTTTTATTGCTTTGCATCGCGAAAAGTTTCCATTCGGATTATCTAATTCAAATATTTATGGTTTAGCCCCGCTATGTGTAATATCTGTACCTATGTAGCCCGGTATTAATATATTAAAAACCCACATCGTCTTATTTTAAACATAGAAACAAAATTAATTTCGACGATAAACATTTGATTCAAACTTCTAAAAACAAAAAATATTATCTATATGTTTTATGTTTAAAAATGTCTAGCGTTAAAACGCGGAATGACAAAGTTCCCATGCCATCATCATTACATGTAATAGGTCCGTATTACAGTAAATATTTCTGCTGCTTATTTACAGGATGCGATACGTGCACGCGATTCCACCGCCCTTTATTTTTTAATTTTGGAATGTAATAGTATCTAATTCTTCAGCGCTACAAGTTTCTGTAAATTGCGTACATAAGTATACTACGTGGGACGTGATTTTTTTTATTGCTTATGGTGAAAAATCAGTAACGGTTCACCTAATAGCAAGTAGATACCACCGCTATAGAGCTCGACAAATACCTACTTCTAATCTCACCATTTCACTTCGCAGATGAGAAACGAATGAGTGGACGTGGTATCTCCCGCTACTACCAAAAGGCAATGAGGTGCTTGACGTGACATCGGCAATAACCTGACCGACGACAGAATGAGGTGACCACACTTGTTATATCCACCACTACGTGAATAAAGATACTTACTTATCATCACGCCATCACCCTTGGGTAGGCAGAGAGAACAGAGTGCCAAGAGGCTCTATTCTTGCATACATCTCTCGCTTCCTCAACATTCATAATTCTCTTCATACACGGTCGCCGGTTTCGGAGCCTCCTGACTCCACCTTTCTTCAATACATGACTGATTTGGTCTAGGTAGGCGAGTCTCGGTCTCCCCATGTACCTACATCCTATTAAATTTTGATTATTTTATTCGATTCGAATTATTACGTTTATTTTTTCACCACCTACGGTTTTGCTATAAATTGTATTAGTTTTGTAAGTACAATTAAGACAAGAAAGAGTGGTACAATCCAATGCCAAAATCAAGTGACCGCGTATTTGCAGTACCTATTGTCTACCACCTGAAAAAAATGAGACAATTCAGAAATAACGTATTGTATTAAGGATTCCGAATGATCGATCGAAGCAGGGCGTTCATTTTAATTTCGATCTCGAAATACGGCCCGGGGCGTGGTTTTGCGAACAATTTGTTTCATGTCCCTAATATACCTACCTACATTTATCTACAACTATCGAATGATGGATCTTAGCGAAATCCCGTTATCTGAACAATAAGATTGCCGGATATCCTCTACGCATTTTTTTGATGTTAATTCGCTACTATGCTTGAAACTAATTTAATAAAAAATAACCGAGAAAGTCTTCTATATTTTAATATTTTAACTACAAAGAAACAATTTTTTCTTACATGAAAGATAAAGAAAATTCTTCCACAGAGGAGTGGAGGAATTCGTTGATTGAAAGTACTAAGAACTCGCTTGATTTTCAATTGATCTCCACAGACAACTCTCACTATTTTCTTCTAGAAAGATCGATTGGCTTCTCTACAATCAATAAAATGAAGCTCTAGCTATATCCACACAAGAAAATTCAGTTTACACTTTGTAAGTTTCTTCGTTTTGTTGCTGTCACATGTCACGTCGAACAGGCAAAAGGAAATGCTGCCAAAATATAATCCGGATATGGTATTTGGAAATAGAAGCTGAGTTGAGTCAAATTTGGTGGAGGTAATATCTTTAGGAAAGCGTCCCTGGATGGCGCGGTGCATCGAGAGCGGGCTTGCATCGCTCGATAGCGCTGACAGTGATGGATTACCTCGCTAGCGCCGGTTCACGGCCGGCACTACAGCCCTCAGCACTAGGGCTGTACCAAGATATTGAAAGTATAATAGTTGTCAGAATATTTTTTTGCAATTCTAAATATAAATATGTTATTATTTTATAATCTCTCAGTTTTTATACATCAATTTTATTGATGCAATTGAGTTCACATACCTTTTTTTGTTAAGGCGGGAAAAAATGTACCTAACCGCATACCCCGTCGCTCATTTGACTGATGTATATGCTCTTTGATTATCCATAACTATGTTTAAACCATATTAATTTTACCCACAACGGACGACGAAACGGAATAGAGGTGCTATACGTGTTGGGCATTAGAGTTTGTTTGTATGCATGTCAGCTACCCTTTTAAAATTGTGGTGGACCGATTTTGTTGCGGATTTTTGCATTTAAAAGATAACATTTTAGAGCAGGTTCTTAGATAATATGTTTATGGCAGTAGACCATCAGGGAGCGCTGCAGGCGTGGGCTGCTTACTTTGGTTTGCTTGCTCTACCAATTTTCCTACTATTGGGGAAGAGGCTGCTGATGGAAGCTTACAGTGGGACATTTATAATCTGAACCATGATATTTAAAAATAATATAATAATCTATTATATATAATTCCAGTGTCACGATGTTTGTCCGGGATGAACTTCGAAACTACTGAACCAATTACAAACCCACGACTAGCCAGCTATGTTTAAGTCCCACGTAATAGGGGGCGAGCCTATTGACGTCTACCGCCATAGGCTAATACATATATGGTGGTACGAAGTTCGCCGGGTCAGCTAGTAATATATAATTTTATATTTAATATTTAGGTGATTTCAGAAACACCTTGCTGTATTATGTAGGTACTTTAAATGCTATTCGGGACTCAACGCGTATCTTTTTACTGGTAAAATACCTTTTTTATTCTCAATGTTTCCAAAAGGTATTTTAGGTGGGTCAGGGCTCATCTGCCATCATTAGCATAATAAAAAAAAATCCAGTCCCAAAAATTGGGGTACACTTTAGGTTTTTTGGAAGGATTATTAAAGAGAAGATTTAAGTATAATTTGATCATAGAAGTCATCTTTTTATTAATTTTATGATTAGATAGCAATCCTAACTATTATAAAGCTGTAACAGAGCTGTGTCTGTAGGTACATTTAAGATATTTGAGAATAAAATACTTTAATACGCGTGTCGTGTTTTTTAGAATTTTTGTCTTTTGGTCTGGTTATCTGTCGGTTTGTTCATTCGCGCATCACGCAAAAACTACTAAACGGATTTTGATGCGACTTTATTTGATAGCTCTTGATTAGACTTAAAAACTAGTATAGGTATCAACATTTTATCCCGCTACTATATCGGGTGCCTGAGATATAACCTAAAAACTAGCTTTTGGCTCGGTGGAGTCGCGGGCAAAGGCTAGTTATGCAATAAAGGTAAAAACATACACATTATTACTGCTTGTATCTACATGAAACTGTAATATTAAGAAAAGTCACTTAATTCTTGGATATTGTAACAGTTTGATAATTAATATTTAAAGTTGCATCTGCTATGTAATCTAAGATTAAATAAGGTTAAAATTATGTGTTGCTTCGGCAAATTATCGCTAGGAGGGAGACGACCCCAGGCTGTCACCACTGCGGCTGCGACGAGGACTCGGCGCAGCACACGCTCGAGTCGTGCCCGGCCTGGGATGTGCAGCGCCGGAAACTCGTTGCAGTCATATGCGTGGACCTGTCGCTGTCGGCCGTTGCGCGAGCGATGGTTGGCAGTGACAAGGCCTGGATCGCGGTCGCCGCCTTCTGCGAGGCTGTCATCTCGGGGAAGGAGGTGGCGGAGAGGGCCCGGGAGGAATCCTCCTTCGCGGACCCGATTTAAGCCGCCGGCGCGCGGGGTGGCGTGCACGCGCTTACCCGCGCCTGATGCCGCCCTAGCCGAGGCTGCGGACGGTGGGGTCGGGGAGTACCCTGCCGTCCGCGGAAGCCTACCGCGAAGGTGCAACGCCCAAGTGCGCGAGGCGTCGCTCAAGAGAGGGTGCCTGAAGGGGCTGCCGCCTGCGGATCGCGGTCGAAACGACGCGGTACCCGTGATCCGCCGTAGCAAGGGCGGGGGGAGGCGTACGGTGGGTTTTTAGTGGGTGAGAGCCCCACACTACCCCGTTGTCTCCCCGGGCAGCGGGGTGTGCGATAGGACATTTTTGCCCACCTAAAATAAAAAAAATAAAAAGGTTAACATTATTGTTATGTCAAAAAGATGATCCCAACCCGCACTTGGCCAGCATGGTGGACCCAAACCCCTTTCACTCCGAGGGGAGATCCGTGCCCAAATAAGTGACAGTTATGGGTTAAAATTTCAAAATGAATTTAGTTTTTGCGGATCAAAGTTTGTATTCATGTCCTTTAATCTATAATTTAGTTTTGTTTATTGAATCAAATTTTCTTTTACTTTTGCTCTACTTAAACAAAACATTGAGCATTACTTTCACCTTTATTTTAAAAGCCATTCAATACATCCTCGAAGGAGAAGAACTACGCGCCTTTGTCCATAAGATATTACGTGTGCGTTTTGTCGGTATCGCCCCCCTGGGGATCTCGGCGGGAGTCCGCTCCTGTTCACGAACAAGCGTTAATAGCCTCAAATATGAAAATATTATCTATTACACGCTATAAAATTATCCGACTTTTGTGTGAAAAATCTGTGAACATCAGTGAACATCGCAAATGTGAACGACCGAGACGAAAGTGTAAAATCATCGCGTCTGATTGGACTTGTGATTTATAGAAAGGCGAACCGGTAATTAGTTCATATCACAACGGTTTTTAGATTATAAACTTACTATAGTAAGTCAGAATGTTATACCAATAGCTTTAAGTGTTTTAAGGTTTTTGGCACATATATGGGTAGTAATTTCATACAATGACTTAGTAGATCAGAGTTATCTTTGAGATGCCGTTAGAGCAGTATAGATATTCCACTGTTTGAAGTTTTTGTGCTTCTCTATGTATCTAGTATTGCAGTCAATCATTGTTTTATATAAAACTAGCTTTTGTCCGTGGCTCCGCCGCAGCTAAAAGCTAGTTTTTAGGTTTTATCACAGGTTCCCGATATAGTAGCGGGATAAAATGTATACCAAATGTAATCAAGAACTATCAAATAAAAAAATTTCTTCAAAATCCGTTCACTAGTTTTTGTGTGATGCGCGAACGAACAGACAGACAACAGGCAAAAAATCTAAAAAAAATGTTGTGTGATCAGACACGCCTATATTATATAGCATAATACAGGCATTTTTTCTCAAATATCTTAAATGTACAGACACAGCTCTGTTACATCTTTGTAATAGTAGGTATAGAGGTATAGATAATGATACTTCACACTGTCATTGCCTCCAATTGGGTAATCATGTCAAATAATAATTCGTGCCGATTTTTTCCCAAGCCAAGATAGAGATGTCGCAATTTGTATCACATGCTTGTGATGTATCGGTTGCCAGGTGAGGGTCGCACCACGACGGATGGTGATGGATCATCCACTGCTCATTGTTCTCAAATAACAGATCTTTGTACTACCGACAAATTTGGGGTCATTCTAGTTTTTATGAGCTATTATTTTATTGTAAAAAGATCGCCTTTTATAGATAATTTTTTTTATGAGATTAAAAACATAAATTAATTGTCTCCGTCCATCCATCCATCCATCAGCCTTTTAAAGTCCACTGCTGGACATAGGCCTCCCCAAGAATGGGGGATAGTGCCGTAATCGCCACGCTTGGCAGGCGGGTTGGCGATCGCAGTGGATGTTGTTAATTCTTGAAGTAGTGCTGCTGCCCGCTCATCCGGTATTCCCTCAGTCGGCTCTTACGACTCCCATGGGTGGAGAGGGGTGGGACAATTCTAAAGCCGGCATCACACGGCATTAATAATTGTCTCATTTACATTAATTATGGTTAACTTTATTAAAGTACTTGAACTTTTTATTTCAAAATTAAATAAAAGTGATCCCTTATTTAAAAGAGAAGGGGACTACAGAGGCTGCACACATATGTTTGTGGTATTACATATCATCATGGAAAGTGTGATGAATGCGATGATCTAAATTCTGTGATACGACGTAAATATCTCCTGGGCCTGTCAGCGTCGAGAAATTGTATTCTAAAATGTTCTCACTTATAATTTGTGGTTATAGTGCATGTCGAGTATTCCGTTCCGTTACACGCCATGTCGGAGCGGGTCGGTGGCTCGAATAATACCTCTGCCGACGCGTAGCGATACCACTCCCACACCTAACAACAGTTACAGACACAAAACGTCGTCGCGCCATACAATTCAATATATTTCAGAGTAATTTGATGTTCATTAAAGAACCTCTGGGACCGTGAATCAGAACACAATAGTTGAATAGCTATTTGTTGTTGCCGTTGAAAGGTACAATAATAATTCCGAAGTAGTTATTCACGCGGCAGTTAGGCCGTACTTACAAAACAAAAATGTCCTCGTTTGACGAAGTAGTATTTTCTTACGGGCAGAATACGTTATGGCCTCTGTTTAAAAGTATTTTTGACAGTTATTTGCAGGGTTGAATCTTGTTTACTATTACACAACTAAATTAAACAGTAAATATAACGTACCTTGTTGACTGCTCTTTCTTGTAGTTTTTTTCTCTTTCATCCAGGGATATTCAGGCACGTTAAGTCCACCACCAGGTGATGGTAGATCGGGCGCGTAACCTGGGGGGGTGTGCTGTGGGCTCAGTTCTCCTCCACCTAATTGTGGCAGGGCTGTCATAAACTCTGCCATGGAAGGTTGGCTGTTGATAAAGCCGGTTTCAGTACATGTTTCAAGCATGGGGTGTGGCGCCCCCGTAGTTGTGACTGCAGCGAGCCAAAATCCGTTGCCCCCATGTTCGATGCGCGGGTGCTCTTGCCCCGGCGGCGGCCCCATAGGCGGCGTATTCCTTGTCTTCACGGCGAACTCTTCTTCCATCTCATCGCGAACCCCCATACCAACTCTCGTGTGTTGCTTCCCTCTAATCGTAGGGAACTCTTCGCATTTTATCTTGCGCACCAATGGATTAGTGTCGAGCGGCAAGGTGGCGGTGTTGCATATTTCTTGCATTGCTGTCGGTGTGCCGCGCTTTTAATTATCGCACGTGCCCTTTCTACGTTTTGAAGTAAACATCGTTTTCTGTTCTTTCCAAGTTATTTGAAACGAAGAATTTTGGTGCTAGTCGACGTTTTGTAGACAGATAAGGGCATCGTGTTATCTGAAAAAGAAAGAGTCCTTTACTTTGATAAATACTACCACATATCTATTGCTACTGGAATGTATACCTCAATGTTAAACTTTTTTTTGTTTTTTTTTGTTAATGCGGAAAAAAATGTTACTAACCGCACACCCCGTCGTTCGGGGCAACGAACAGGGTAGTGTGGGGCCCTCACCCACTAAAGAAACCCGCCGTGTGCCGTCTCTCCACCTTTATTGGCGGTCCACCGGAACCATATTATATTCCTTCAGTGGTACCTTAATGTTAAACCTAACTTTTAATATTTTTCAGATACAATCTATCATAATAAAAAAATAAATGCAAATGTGAGTTTGTCTGTTACACTTTCACGTCTTAACTACTGAACCAATCATGCTGAAATTAGCCCAGAAAAGAACATAGGCTATTTAACCCGGAAAAATGTATGTTCCTATGGGAAAGCTATTTTTACATAGAGATAATTAATGTTCCGTGGAGTGAAGTATGTATATTCTGAAGTCTACGCAGAAGTAGTCGCGGGCAGCATCAAGTCCTTTATATGTTTTAACTTAAAGAAATCAATTAAAGGAAGTATTTTATTTAGTTTATCATATTAGGTCTCGAAATGTTTAATTAACTCTACAAATTATCGGAAAATATCTCGATGAAGGAATATATCACGAGGAAACCTTCAGATTTTGAAGTCTATGAACCCGCATTGGGCTATTGTGGCTCTCACTTTGAGAGGAGACCCGTGCTCAACAGTGGGGCAGTACTGGCTTGTGCAAAACAAGAAAGAAAGAAAGAAAAGGTCTTTGGGAATTGTTATTTTTTTACAATATTCATAAGATGCAACCAACCAAAATACCGGTCGGCGGTCGCAGCCGCCCCTGGTTCAACAAAGCCTGTAGGGAGGCTGCACGCCAGAAGCAGTCCGCATACCTGGCCTGGAATAGGGCCAGAAATTTAATGCTGCTTCCAGGTCCAACCAGGTTCAAGGCAGAACACGTTGCCACAATTGGCGAGCGGCTTGAGAGATATCCCACTGGGAGTCGTGCTTTCTGGTCGCTTGCCAAGGCAGCACAGGGCAACTTCTGCCAGTCTAATCTTCCTCCACTGCAGAAACAGGATGGCAGTATGGCCCATAGCGCAAAGGAGAAAGCCGACCTACTGGGCCAACTCTTTGCCTCCAATTCAACTTTGGACGCCGGAGCGGCCGCACCACCTACCATCATACGGTGTGAAAGCTCACTGCCTGGAATCCGCATCACGCAGCGTGCGGTCAGGCGGGAGCTGCGGCTGCTGGACGTCCATAAGTCGAGTGGGCCGGATGGCATCCCTGCGGTGGTTCTTCGAACGTGCGCCCCTGAGTTGACCCCCGTCCTCACGCGCCTGTACCGTCTCTCATACAGTACCGGCAGGATTCCAGCTTCGTGGAAGGTAGCCCATGTTCACCCGATTCCCAAAAGAGGTGACTGGTCGGACCCGTCGAATTACAGGCTGATTGCGATGACATCTCTACTCTCTAAGGTCTTGGAGAAGGTTATTAACCGCCGGCTCCTGCAGTACCTAGAGGATCACCAGCTGATCAGTGACCGCCAATATGGCTTCCGTCACGGTCGGTCCGCTGGTGATCTTCTTTTGTATCTTACCCAGCGTTGGGCTGAGGCCTAGGAGAGTGGGGGTGAGGCGCTAGCAGTTAGCCTGGACATCGTGAAGGCGTTCGATAGGGTCTGGCATAGGGCCCTTCTGTCGAAGCTACCATCTTATGGAATCCCCAAGGGCCTCTGCAAATGGATCGCCAGCTTCCTGCGGGGTCGGAGCATCAAAGTCGTAGTAGACGGCTGCTGCTCCGATACCATGGAGGTTAATGCTGGCGTACCACAAGGCTCGGTGCTCTCCCCGACGCTGTTCATCCTGCACATCAATGACATGCTCTCGATAGAGCATATGCGTTGCTATGGGGATGACAGTACGGGTGATGCGCGATATGCCGGCCATCAGAGAGTTCCTCGGAACATGCTGGAGGAGAGACGGGCACAACTTGTGTCTGAAATTGAGAGCTCTCTAGGGCGGGCCTCGGAATGGGGAGAAAAGAACTTGGTTCAATTCAACCCTACGAAGACACAGGTTTGCGCGTTCACTGCAAAGAAGGACGCATTTGTCGTCGCGCCACAGTTCCAAGGAGTAACTCTCCCAATCTCCGATAGTATTGGGATCCTCGGCATCGATATTTCAAGCAAAGTCCAATTCGGGAGTCATTTGGAGGACAAAGCCAAATTGGCAAGCAAAAAACTGGGCGTCCTGAACAGAGCCAAGCGGTACTTCACACCGAGGCAGAGACTTGCACTTTATAAGGCACAAGTCCGGCCGCACGTGGAGTACTGCTCACATCTCTGGGCAGGCGCACCAAAATACCAACTCGACCCACTTGACTCCCTGCAAAGGCGTGCTGTTCGAATTGTCAACGATCCCAATCTCACGGATGAACTGGAATCGCTGGGGCAGTGGAGAGACTTTGGGTTTCTTTGTGTGCTTTATCGACTCTTCAATGGAGAGTGCTCTGAGGAACTGTTTGAGGTGGTACCAACATCCCCTTTTTACCACCGGACCACGAGACATCGTAGTAGGGTTCATCCACACCACCTGGAAACGATCTCATCCAAGACGGTTCATTTCCAGCGCTCTTTTCTACCACGTGCGTGTAGGCTCTAGAATGATCTTCCTGCTGCGGTGTACCCCCAGCGCTACGACATGTCCCTCTTTAAACGAGGTTTGAGAAGAGCACTTTACTCACGGTAGGCGGCGGCTTGGCTGTACCCTTGGTGTTGCCAAAGTCCATGAGCGACGGTTACCACTTACAATCAGGTGGGTCGTTTGCTCGTCTGCCACCGTTGGCAATAAAAAAAAAAGAGATGACAGTTTAGTTAGCTAAATCATATACAAAGAAAATTAAAAAAAAACAAAATGGTGTTGGACTCAACTAGCCGACATGAGACACGACAGCGTTTGATTTTCAGTCCAAGCCGACAAAGTATACTAACTATTTAGATATTTTTATATATATTTTTAGCATTTGACATGCTTAGCACTATACATGTTTAATGTGTGCACAAAGTGAAAAATGTGAAATCCTGCTCGTGATTGTTATTTTCGATTTCACATGTTTCACTTTGTGTTTAATACCTAAATCTAAGTAATTTGCTGCCTAACATTCAAAATTTTACGGCACAACCGTGACAATTATACAAATAAACATTCTTTTAAATGATCTATTCAGTATTAGTTCCATCAAGTAATGTTTAGCTCCACATTATAAAACCTAAGCGAGGCCTAATCGCCAATAATACGGCGCAAATAAGGCGCCAAATTAAATGTAACGGGAGGCTGTTCTGCGGTTATTTCGTAATTACTTGCGGACATTCGGCATCACCGGCTTTGTGTCGAATAATTTAGACGACTAACGTCGTGATGAACACGCGAATAATGAGCGTGCCAAATTGTTTATTGTAATTTAGCGGCCTCCATGAACTGTATTGCACGTGACTGACAACAATACAGCTCTTAATTTTTTTATGAACTTCCCTGAAAATTATGAAATTCTAGTATAGATTACATGAAAATGATATAATATGTAGCATTGTGCTTTATATTAACGTTGATATGTCTATTATTCCATAGATATAATACGTGGCAGTTATTTGAAATTGCCATTTGACCAATGGCTTGGAGTGTTTTGTGAATTATCAGCAATTATCAATTATCAATTATTCACCTGTGAGCCGTGGTTCTTTTATCTTGAAGATACGAATATGAACTGTGACTTTTTATTTTTTAATCATTTTTGTGTTAGAAGACCAGCTAGATACAGCCTGAAACTACTCTAAGACTTAACAATAACTGTGTTATAGAAGTTTAATCCGATCTACAGTTGAAATTCTTAAGTTGGAAGATTCAGTGTTATCTACTTCCATTTAAGGAATAATTATGAGTAGGTACCTACCACTCAGTGCAATGCTCTAAAAACAAAATGGTTTTGTAATCAAACCAAATAAATAAGATAACCTTGTTTAAAACCCTGTACAAGTAAAGCTGCTAATCCAGATTATTACGAATATCTCCGATGAACTATCGGGTTATAAGTTCCTACATACGAAATATAAACAAATTTATTATTATTTCTTCTTATTAAAAATGACAACCCAATCGAAGTTCGACATATCCACATAATATTGAGAGGTATCTCATTGAGGATTTACAATAACTAAATTTGATAACTTTTTTCTATTTTTTATATAAGGTAAAAATAAAATATATCTATATAATGTTCAAAAAATTGAGAGGCCTTTAACATGGGTATGTAAGCACGGACTGTATGAGGTCGAGGTTGCGGACGTGTGCCGTCACTTTTATCGTCCACATGTTGTGTGCCCACATCGTTGTACGAGTACGTACAACCCCAAACCAACACTACCTATGTCGGAAATACAGATGTGTCAACTCGATTTATTAACCCGAGTTAACTCGAGTTAGACTATTTTTTTTTAACTCTTTATTGGAGCCATACACCATTTTGGCTTTTAACAATATTGAAAGCATTAAACGCTGATTATGAACTTCCCAGTAGAAACAAATTACGTGTACGTGTATTTTTATCTAATAATAAGTTTCTGTTATTATTAGATAAAAATACATTATAATATGTAAATGGTCCGTCCTTTTACTTGTTGATTAGTTAAAAATTCTAATTAAAGTATAAAGTAAAAAGGCAACATAATACAATAATAAAGTCATAAATGATAATAATCAATAATACCTAAGTGGATGAATTTGTATATCTTGGATGTGGATTCAGTCGGGATGGAAGGTACACCACTGATGTAGAGAGAAGAGTGAATGCGGGAAATAGAGTGAATGGAGCATTGGGACAACTTCTCGGCAGCCACCACCTCAGCTAAAGGGCACGTGTCGCAATACACAACGCAGTGCTTGTCCCAACGTTATTATATGGAAGCGAGAGTTGGGTATGCAAAAAGGAGCATGAGAGTAAAATCAATGCGGTCGGCAGGAATGTTGAGGAAGCGAGAGATGTATGCAAGAATAGAGCCTCTTGGCACTCTGTTCCCTCTGCCTACCCCGCAAGGGAAATGGCGTGATGATAAGTTAGTTTAGTTAGCTAAGTTTTATAAGAACATTTTGATTGTGATATTATAAGCATAAGTAAGTACCTATGATGCTAGGTACATATCAAAGTGGGACTGTTAATATTATGTGAAGGCTGTTATAAAACTAGTTTTGATAGTAATAAATAGAAATACTTTAGGTTACAAAGATTTAAACCAAAATATGTATTTTGGTTATTATACCAAAATACATACATATATTATATGACACATAAAACAAACACATTTTTTCTTAATTCAATTATACCTACTTTAATTATAATTGTCCCTATACATATCTATTTCTATACTATTATAAAGCTGTAACAGAGCTATGTCTGTACATTTAAGATATTTGAGAAAAAATTACTGTAATAGGCTATATAGGCGTGTCTGAGCACAGAACAATATTTTTTTAGATATTTTGTCTGTTTATCTGTTTGTTTGTTCACGCATCACGTAAAAACTACTGAACGGATTTTGATGCAACTTTCTTGGTTTGATAGCTCTTGATTAGACTTTAACAACTGGCATACATTTTATCTCGCTACTATATCGGGAACCTGAGATATAAGCTAAAAACCAGCTTTTGGCCGCGGCGAAGCCGCCGACAAAGGCCAGTATGTATTATTTTTGTAGTCTGTTTTTCTGTCGATCCGAGAAATCTTCCTTTTTCCTTTATAAAATTCCATGATTTACCCCCTCTCTTTTTAAGTTCGATTTTTTGATAGATTTCGAATCGGATTTGATAAAATATATCAAACTGCGGAATTCCGCACGAGTGATCTAGTTTACTACGAATTTGTTTAAAATATTTTACTACAGTTTGGAAGCTAAGTAATTAAATTGGTACACATAAAACAAATCATTATTCACTTAGTTTCATCCATTTAACTCGAGTTAAATCGAGTTGTGTTTAGTACGAGTTGGCACATCTCTAGTCGGAAACATTCATCGCACCGACCACATCGTTGCCTCAACGTCAATTAAAATTCAAACCGCGTTCGAAATACGATTTTTTCACTGGAATTTGCGGTGCGGGCTGGAGAAATGGCGGGAACGCGCCTTTTTGTTTTATTTTATTTTTTGAAAATGGAACGGCTGGCGGTTAAATCCATTTTAATGTGTATGGGTTGCTATGTGTTTTGAATTAAAATTTTTTGTCTGCAAGTTTTGCGCGCGGATAGACGCTGAAATGTAATTTCCTCTTTCTACACGACACGTGTATGAATTATGAAAATCGATTTTCAACTAGCACGGTATCGTTTTTCTTAAAATAATTGAATATATTTACATGGCATTATATTATTATAAGCAAGACAACTGTTACTGTATACTCGTAGTACTTATTGGAAATATATAATGCCTTTAATATTAACGTAATTTTTTATCCCGCTTCATTATTTTAAATATTACACTTATTTCTTTACCAATTAAAAAGAAGCAAAAAACCTCTCATGCCCCAAATCAAGGCTCTTGAGAAAAAATAAAGAAAATTTTGAATCCCCTTTCGCGATATTTCCCAGCAGGGATCCGTAGGTTTTACGCCGCGTTTCACTTTACCATCGCGCCCTCAAGGGGGGAGCTTTTAAAAAACATAAAACGCGAGCGAAGCCTACTTATGAATTTGTTTATGGCCCTATTTTTAGGGAAGTTGAGTACGAGACGTCAGGGTTTTTAAACAAACAATATCTCTAATTTAATGCCACTAAATCTTTATTGATATGAGCCTATATATATAGTGCAATCCTTTATAATCCTATGTAGCATGTATATCTTATCATTACTTGGTTCTCATACTGATCTCATTTAAACAGTTTTGATTGCTATTCAAGAATAATTTTAGATATAAAAGTAGCCATCTATTCAATTGTTAGAATAAAAATTCTTTCTAAATTAAAACACGTAGGGTAAACTGTAGTATTGCTGGCACCCCCTTAGTCATTGGCACTTTGGATTTTAAATGCAAATATTAAGAACTGGTATAGCTTAAAACATCTGTTCTAATTTTTTTCATAATCTGTAATAGTAACATTGTTTGCAGAAAAAAGTAGGTTTTATAATATTATAGCTGGCAGCATTAAAGAAAAGAAATATATACCGGCGCCATGCTGAACTGTTAAAACATCACTTTCTAATAAGGGTCATCAATTAACGACTGTAACATATAATATTTATTATTATGCTTAGTTTTTAGGAGAATAATGGCAACAAGTGCTTTTTTTTTGACCAATTTTCTGTTATAATCTTACTTTATTAGGTGTCATTGACTGATTGTTATGTGGTAATAACAGTAACTGTACTTCTGGTACCAATGACTGTAATTTCAAATATTTTTTCTACTACCTATCAATTTAATATATATATATATATATATATATATATATATATATATATATATATATATATATATATTTATATATATATATATATATATATATATATCAATCTTAAATATGCTTAGAGTGTACATCGTTATACAGTTTACCCTATATAGACAGTATCTATTATGGTTTTAAAGCCCGTCCGTTATCTTTTCTCTATTTTCTCATCTCATATGCCTTTCCTATTTCTTATTGGTAGGTAGAGCCTTCTCAATACCAGCATGAAAGAGTCAGCTCTTCTGGGGAAGAACAATCCCCTCACAAAATATCCGTGTAGAGAAACAGTAAATATTCCTATGTTGAGTTTCATTCGGTGAGTGAAGGCGCCGAAGGTGCAAAACCATTTTGTCTCAATCATCCTTCCTCTCTATTCTTATTGCTCGTCTATAATAATTCCTCTCCACTCCCTATGATTTTAGTTGGAGTTATTAATGCGAGATACCTCTGACTCTATCAGTATCCTCAATATCCGTCTCACAGTCTGATAGCTGGATACATTTCATAACTACAAACGCTTTCCACCACTATGGTTTTGATTCAACTTTTCGATCTCTTGCAGTGCACTTATTTACTTATTTTCCTTAATCGCCTTGTAAAATAGCTGGTAGAAAGGACAGATTCGTGACACAATATTGAATTCATAGACTTTTAACACCCGCCTAAACAAAAAAAAAAAGGCTTTTAACACACACCACTAAAGTAATTTCACACAGTTCCAGTGGTCCACCAGTGAAGGTGGAGAGACGGCACTCGGCGGGTTTATTTAGTGCGTGGGCGCCCCACACTACCCTAGCCGTTGCCCCGAACGAGGGGGTGTGCGGTTAGGAACATATTGTCCCGCATCAACGAAAAAAAAATGTTTTCTAAATTTCTTTATTACACGAGCATAAGTCTGATATTAAACATCATAGATAATATACTAATATATTGCCTTGACAGTTATCAGCAGTCATAGCTAATAATGAAAAAAACGCACAGATTCATAACAGCATTCTTAATTTGAATAAAAAAACTTGAATTTGGAATAATTGTGTAGCTTAAAGGTAAGGGATAAGTAGGTAACTATTATGTCAATTTCGTTATTTACGAACATGGCATAGAGTAAATAAGTGAACATCTGCGTGCGGGGCCTTCCAAACTAGTAGTTAGGGTCCAATTTGCCGGCCGTAACGATTTCCTCTTTGGGGAATCGAATGGCATGTGCCCGGATTCCGCCCACGATGTACCTACATACCTACGTAAATTTATACTATACCTTGCTACTTTATACATATTTCAGGAAAACTCAGTTACTCATGTCTAATATTAGATATAGACTACAATTTACATTACAATTGATTTAAGACTGCTCTCTCCTTCCGCCTTAGTCTATGCACATGAAACAGCTACATAATGATCAACTATAATATATTGTAAATCTCGGTTATGTATGCTACTCTAAAAATTAACCAAACAATTTGCAACTATTGCAATTTGGTACAATACTGCTTGTTAGTAATCTTACTAAAGGTTCTGGCAACAGTTTTGAGGAACGACGAATTTATAAGTATAGGATGCAGTCAATAAAAACCTTCATCCGTTACTGGCTCTCATTAGTTCTCACGCAAAAAAGTTTCCACGCAAAACAATATTAGACAATTGGTGGACCATGTGCTTATTTCTCAATCATTGTTGGTAGTAACAACGGTACATACTCCTACCGTTGTGCTTCATATAGTGAGTCAGAGCGCTGGAGCTCCAAACCTTCTCTCTTTCCTCTGAGACTGTCAAGGCACTGATTAAGTTTTCATTTCCCGGATATGTAATGAATGAAGGAGCGGCTTTCTCCCGCTACAACCAAAACACACCGAGGTGCTTAATGGCCGAACACACGGAAGATGATGATACCGACCCGCTGGGGCCCGAAACGAGTGAGTATAGTAGTCACAACGGATCTTTGTGTCTCTGAAGTTAGGCATAGAGCAAGAAGTGGGGATTGTGACGGAATCATACGATTAGTGCTGACCAATTCAAATGTCATTACTCGATTAACAAAACAATCGAATGAGATCATAATGTTTTCATATCTAATTGTTTAGGTTCTATCTATTATTTTTATATTCAATAACAAGTATACGAGCGATTTGAGTAAATAAGCTTTAACCTAGATATAGAAGAGTCCACATCTTTTAGTACGATCGATAAATGATATGATTATCGATTACAATTGTTAAATTATAATCGAACATTTTTCGATCCATGTAAACTGTAGAAGACGCACATGCCTTGCGACATAAAAATGGCTACTGCGCAGCGTCTTGCAGCTAACTTCAGAGACACAAAGATCCGTTGTGACTACTGTACTCCTACTTAGTACGCAGCCTTACCACCAGTTATGCAATGGTTGATAATTGTTTACTTCCCTTAGTCGCCTCGTACGATACCCGCGGGAAAGAATGGGATACGTGTATTGTTAGTCACCACTTGGATATAATGGACCAAGGAATAGTTCAAAAGAGGTTGTAAATTACAGTTAACTTGAAATTGCATCGGCCGTGTGGGGCCGGCACCAAGAATAGCTCCACCCCGTCTCTTCCTATGGGAGTCGTAAAAGCCGACTAAGGAATTACCGGGGGATCGGGCAGCAGCGTTCCCCTGTGTACTAAAAACATCCACTGCGATCGCCAACCCGCCTGCCAAGCGTGGCGATTATGGTAAAACCCCCATTTTGGGGAGGCCTGTGTCCAGCAGTGGACGATGAAAGGCTGATGGATGGAAGGAACTATAGTTTCAGTGACTACGTCTCTATGAACATAAAAATCTAAATCAATTAGGTCTTTTATGCCACAGGAACTAATTTTAGGGATTTAAAGTATTCTATGTGTTTATCCAAGCCTCAATTTATCTGTGTTTCAGGTTTGGTTTAAATCTGAACTGTTAATCATCTAGTGTATTGCTTATCTATCTACCAAATTTTATCCAAATCCACTAGACATTTAGGCGTGATTCACGATTATACATCTAAATACCCAAATATCTCATACCAAATGAATTAAATTTAGTCTGTGATTTAGTGATGAAATACCTCTCACGCCTTCATTTCTATAAATGTTCTAAAATTCCACGATCATTTTAGAACAAGCTCTAAAAAAACGTTGTTCCTAACTACTTAAACTAGCATGACAAACAAATACTACATTCGATAATAAACTAAAAAATGGTAATTTAGAGACGGATGCTTTATAATTATAGTGTCATGATTCTGAGTGCATAAGTATAATATAAAGTATTTTTTTACTTATTTGTTCTATGTCATTTGGCGGTATTAATTTATAAAAACAATCCCTAAAAAGATGAATACTAAATTTTTTTTTAAAAGTGCATGTTATTAAAAAATGTCTAGGCATATTCCGCTTGCCTATAGCCTGAGTTGACTTGACTTCAAGCGACCTTTACCATTAATACAACAGCGTGAAAGCGTGACAAGGAAACAAACTTACTTTCTCATTTATATTATTAGAAAGGATTATTAACTGTTTTGTGGTGACGGACTATGAATCAAGTGTCACCACCTCATTTTCTCCCACGGGTGTCTTACGAAGCGACTAAGGAAGCAATTATCACCCATTGCATGACTGGTGGTAGGTCTGGGTACCAAGTGGAAGTACTCACTTGCTATCGGGTCCGAGGGGGTTCATACCACCTGCATATCCCGTGTAACCGGCCATGAAGGAGTCGGAGTGTTTTGGTTGTAGCAGGAGATATCCAGTAATTCATAACAAGTAATTCAAAACACTTTCATTTCATATCTGTGAAATAAAATGATGAGTAGCGGCTTAACAATACTACTGGTATAGTTAAGTCCATGAGCGACGGTTACTATTTACCATCACGTAGGCCGTGGCTCGTCTGCCACCACTTTTAGTTGAAGTACTTTTAGTAGAATTACGGATGTGGTACTGGATTCTGATGGCTAGAACAATTTCAAATAACATTCAATTCTAATTTAAAATTATCCATTTCTTGCTGAAGTAACAGCTTACTTCAGCTTCAAGATTATCATTAACAAAGACCAATGATATATCAAAGAAGAAAAAGGAAAACTAACTAGTAAGCTGAGGTGAGTCAGGTGGTAGTAATATATTTGCTCTCACACAATAGCTTAATATAAATAATAATTATTACTCATGTAATTTATATTTAAATGCATCTGAATAACTGACCTAGACTGGAGTTGTATATTATTCAATTGTAAATATTGTTAAAAATATCTGAACTAATATTGGTAATGTATTCTTAATGTATGATTAATACTGTAGTTATGTATTAGTATATACTTAAATACAAAAGAATATTCTGTGGTCACTTTTGAAATAGGCATATACGATAAAAAATAATAATGTGAATGCTGTATGCCATTTATATTATATTAAACAAATAAGCGAAAAGAAATTTGTTTACTAGTTTTTATCCCAGCACATAGAGCAACGCGGCCCGGACGCCGGGGGTCCGCGTTGCTCTATGTCCCAGCATGAATGTACCGTATCAATCGGGGAAGCACCACCCTCTCACAAAAGATCACCGTGAAACAATTGTAGTTATTCCTACCGTTGTGTTTCATATAGTGAATGAGAGCACCGGAAGCCCAACCTCTCCTCTCGTTTGAGATTCCCTTTTCATGGAAATGGCGACGTGCGAGTGATGCCTCTGGTGTTGCTAGTATCTATAGGCTACGGTAACCACTTTACCGTCAGGTAGATACAACCCACCTGTTGCCTGCTTGCCACCCACGTAATATATAAAAAACAAGTTGTGCAAGATAATAACTGACCAAATATGTTATTTCCGTAGGCAGAACGGGCGGGCTATGCCGGTCATTCTTCTTCTGTTACGGAATTCCATATTACGGATTTGACTACGTATTCAAATCCGTAATATGGAATTCCGTGTCGCACAGTCTCGATCTCACTCTATGATACGCTGAATGACTTACTTAATTGAGTTTTGTTAAGAGGCCAACCATTAACAACCACATCTTTAAACCATATATCAACACTGTTTACATTAATATTTTGATTTTTCATATATTTTTTGAAGTTAAACTTCTAATGCGACTTCCAACAAGGTTGCGTTAAACGTTTAACGCTACCATGGAGGGGCTATGAAAGCACTGTTGCATTAAACTTTCAACGCTTCTGGGAGGGAGAATAGAAAGAGACAGAGCGAGAGTGAATGCGTGGCACTCGAACGCATGCGCGTAGTATACCTGTTACAGGCCAGCGCGAGCGTTAGCAACGAGTAGCGTCCAATTTCCACATTACGAAGTTTCACTTCTTCCGCGCGGAGGGACTCCAGGCACTATTTATTTATTTTAGCATTTGACATGCTTAGCTATATAAATTAACACAGAGTGTGAAAATGTGAAATCGAAAATAACAGTCATGAGCAAGATTTGAGCCTGCATCTTCTAGAATACCGTCCCAGATGCTTTGCCAATTCAGCCACAAATACATAAAATAGCCAACTGACTGTGTGTGACGAATGTGTTATCGAAAGTGAATTTCGAGCTTAGAGCAATTGTCACGATGACTGAATTGGTAAAAAGCATCTGGACGGTATTCCAGAAGATGCAGTTTTAAATCCTGATCGTGACTGTATTTTCGATTTCACATTTTCACACTTTGTGTTAACTGTTTACATTTTCAGACATTATAGAAATTGGATGAGAAGATCTTCTTTATTGTAAATCTGAGTTACATACAAGTACGTCAATTAACCTCGTTTACGAAGTTATTCAGGCAGATATAGTGATCGAGAATCACATTCTTGATTAGGGCCGTTGCTTTTTTTCACGGCAATAAACATTACTAAGTTTCGAATGAATTAAAGGCTTTTTATAGTCCAAAGATGCTAGACACAGAGATAGCTTATACTCATCGGCCTTCAGTAGGTATAAACTGACGCAGCGTAGGTAGTCTATGATATTATAGCCATATGGGAAACCGGCATGTTTGAGACACTGGAAGACATCAAGCCATTTTTTATTTTTTTTTCTTAAGGCGGGAAAAATTTACCTAACCGCACACCCCGTCGTTCGGGGCAACGAACAGGGTAGTGTGGGGCCCTCACCTACTAAATAAAACCACCATGTGCCGTCTCTCCGCCTGTGTTGGCGGGCCACTATTTTACATTACTTCAGTGGTATTACATCTATCAAGCCTGCCCCATATTTACCGTCTAGACACCACCTTAAGTATGATAAATAATTTGATAAAACAAATACCTAGCAATCGATCGGCACAAATTTGTGCTGCAAACAAAAAGCCTGAAGACACATATATTTTACGTAAGTCTAACTTAGGAATAATTACTTTTTATACTATTTTTTTAATGATTTAAATTAATATATGGGATATAAGATTGAACACAAACACAATTTTTGCACTTGAAGCAGGATTGGACCTGAATCTCAAAAATTGCAGATGCTTTGGCAAATAAGCAACCGTGACATTTGCTCAGCCGAAGCATGGCTATCGATGGCCAAGCATGTCAAGTGCTTAAAATATACTTAAAAATAAAACAAGTTCAAAAAAGAAATATTGTCAAAAAGATTAATAACATAACATGATATTTGAAAGTAGCGAACATCTTTACCAAGGAAATTACCACTAACTTAAACGTGAGCATCGCTAATAGGCTAATATCATTATTAGCAACAGAGCCAAAAATTGTTTACCGCAGTGGGAAATAGGATATTACTTGGGCATATACCACTGCCTCTGTGGTGTAGCGGTATTGTGAGCGACTGCTGTTCATGAGATCTCTCGTTCGTATTTAGATATTTTTTATATATATTTTTAGCATTTGACATGCTTAGCACTATACATTAAACACAAAGTGAAAAATGTGAAATCGAAAATAACAGCCAGGAGCAGGATTTGAACCTGCATCTTCTGGATACATCTGGACGGTATCCAGAAGATGCAGGTTCAAATCCTGCTCCTGGCTGTTATTTTCGATTTCACATTTTTCACTTTGTGTTTAATCTCTCGTTCGATCTCATGATCAGCAGTCGTTCACACTACCGCTGCACCACAGAGGCAGTTTATAGCTAAGATTTAAAATCTTTAATATCAGTTGCTGACAGTATATTGCCACATTATATAAACATAGCTAAAGTGATGTCTTTAGCTAACAAAAACCCTTTGCACAAGATAGGGAAATATATTTGTTTTATATATTATAAATAAATATTTTAAGAAGTATCAGAAGCTCGGTTATCAAATAAAATAAGTTTAACTGTAACCAATATTAGGCAATAAATAAAATGAACAAGGCTGCTAGGGTGTATTGTGACAAAACGGTGTGGCGGAAGGTATGCGTCATAATTCAGCTCGTAAATGTCGAGGAACATCACACGCCCCGGGGCTCGCAGTGATTCGTGATGGATCGCGAAAGGGTCATATTGGGAGACTGTGATACACAATAGAAGGCTGTTGTTTCTTTAGAATTTACACGGGAATATGTTTTCACCTTCAGTTTAATTAGCTGTTACTTGTACAGTAGTAGCAGTTGTTGGTGACGAATTTTCATTTAAGGTTCAGACCATTTTTTTAGCTCATTGTGGTCCCACTATTGGGCACGGGTCTCCTCTCAAAGTGAGAGGGATTTAGGCCCTACATCACCACTCTGGACTAGCATGGGTTGGCAGACTTCACATGCCATCGAGAACATCTTTCAAGCATGCAGATTTCCTCGCCACGTTTTTACCACTAGGCTATAACTGCTATCACCATTAAGTTTAATTTAATCATACGGATATTTAAAGATTTTCTGCTTTATAAGTATTTTTGTTCTACTTGGATATCGATTAGGTAGATTAGTGTTACTACAATACAAAGGAAAGACTTGTAAAAGTACACATATAAAATTAACTGACTGCACTATTTGTGTAGGTGGTTTGATAGTAAGACATGCGAGTGTTATGCGTTTTAATTTTTTTAAGTTATTCTTCTAATGCGACTTGCAAATGGTTGCGTTGGACGTTTAACGCTACCATGGAGGGGGTATGAAATCACTTAAACTCTTAATATCGACTTGTAAGAAATTTCTAAATTTTACTAATGCCATCTAGTGACATTAGACATAATTACTTTATCGAACAAGGTATTTAAAAACAACTGTGACAAATATTGCAGTTATAAATTTAATAATTACTTTATTTATTAATGATGTCAAAGAAGTATAACTTCTCATGCGCGTACATAAGTTGACCCATTTTTTTTGTCTGTTTGTAACTACACAATTTATTATTATGAAATTTTACCTACATATAATCCGAAACCCTGAAAAGCATATAAGCTATAAATTTTACCCCAGAAAAATCAATGGCTCCTGTAGGATAACTATTTCTGCATACAGATTTAATTCTCCATCAAGGAACGTACTTATTTATATTCTGTCCTCAACGCGGCTCATGTCGCGAGTCTTGTAAGTAGTAAGTTGATAATCTTACAAACAGTTAATTGACTGGCATATGACACACAACTCTACATTCGAGACTTTTTAGAGACAAGTAAACGAGTCTAAATTAGTTGGGAGTTGTGTATAATATTAGTTGTGTTATTTATAACTGTGACTGCTTCTCTACGTAGAGCTACTTGTGATGGGTTCAACGTACTTTTAATTATTATGTACATAACGGCTGGTTACCGTATAATTTAGTCTGTAAAGTATTTAACTTAATAACCGATTATTTTTAGGCATCATTAAATCAATTATTATACCTAGTAGGATATGATATGCAAGTCCCAATATATAGGATGTACCTATATATTGGGACTTGTATAAAACAATAGCATATCTGAGAAAACAATTGACATTTTGGCATCTCTGAGTCCAAGAATACTTTTTAGTACCTATTCGTTGGAACATCTCATAAAAACTATAGGTTTTTATTTGTTTGCAAGGCTTTGACTCGATTATTATTATTTGTGTCTCATACTCACATTTTAACTCATTACTTTTAATCATTTTACATTAAATGAATTGTCGTAAAACTTACCCAAAGATTTTGCAGTACATGTCTATATACTTATTGCATTTCTTTTATCTTTGTACAGATGTAGAAAACATTAATACGAGTATAGCAGAAGAATGACACTGGAGAAAAATCGAAAAAATATTTTATTGCTTACATTAACCGTGGTAGATGTATTTAATACCTACTTCTGATAGTAACTGGTAACTACGGCATTAGAATTAATACAAATATTCTCTATCGCGATTATCTATATTTTTTTTAAGAAGAGATGTAAGAATTGTTCTTCCAGAGAGACCGAAACAAATCAAGGTTGCTTACATTAGATACTTGAGTAACGTTTACTCGTTATATACCTACTTAGAATACATTTTACAATACTCTGCGGTAATTACCTATACACGTGAATTACTCTAAATAATTAAGTAATCAATATCTCTGTTTCACGAGGGTTCTAATCAAAACTTTTCTCTTATCCTCGTAATTATTTGAAGACGTCCTCGTGAAGTGTGTGAGTACTCGCTTTGATTGAAGCGTGTGATCGATCACGAAAGGGGTGATGCATCCCTCACGTATTACTTAACACCGGTATACACTTACACGAAATGTACCAACAAGAAAGTGGGTTTTAGTGGATTTGAAGAGTTTTAATTTGTGCTGCAAACGAATTGACATTTTATCATGTGCTGTTTTCGTTCTTTATTCTTTGAAACATACTTTATAGCTCTTAAGGCCATTAAATTACAAGAACAATCCCAGTTCTAAAAGTAGGTGATCTTCAGCCTCATTTTTTGCCTAATTGTCTCCCGTACGTCGGCCATAAAAAAAGTATAGTGTGGTAACACCTTGCTATGTGTCTGTTATCCTATCAATATACGAACAGACTGAATGTCTACTACTAAATGGTCATTAATGTATGAACGAGATCGGTCTTATTCAAGCATCACGACTAAAAGAACAATCTTTCCTATACAATAATAGATTAGTGATTAGAACTTGATTTAATTTCGAAACAAATAACATAAAAGTCATGCATGTGTAAATATTGATAGACTTGTTATGACTAGTCAAATCAAACAGTGATATTTCTTATTTATACTACGAGGGTGCCAAACAAGCATACCACTAAAGCAATATAACACGGCTCCAGTGGCCCGCCAGGCGGAGAGACGGCACACGGCGGGTTTATTTAGTGAGTAAGGGCCCCACACTACCCTGTTCGTTGCCCCGAACGACAGGGTGTGCAGTTAGGAATATTTTTCCCGCCTGAAAAGGGTGACAAACAAGTATACGGCCTACCTGATGGTAAGCGGTTACCGTAGCCTATAGGCACCAGCTACATTACAGGCATCACTAGAGCGTCTCCGCAACTCCAAATAAATGGATAGCAGGTGGAGAGCACAAATAATGAGAGGGTAAGAAGGATATTAAGGAGAGGATAACGTAGAGATCCTACCTATCCTGGTAGAGTAATAAATTAGTGGATAGGAAGGATAACAAGGAGAAGATATAGGGAAGTCGCTTGAGCCTCCGGCGCTCTCACTAACCATACGAAACAGATCGATACGAGTAACATTGTTTCATGCTGATCTTATGCGAGATAGTGGTACTTCCCCAATCTGGGATAAGCAAGGCTCTACCTACTTCCAATACCTATCCTGTATTACTACAAGAAATGTAAAACTCGTAACTCTAAACATCTTGCCACCCTGATATAGTACCTACGCTCATTGCCCTACTGTCGCAAGAGCCTCAATAGTAATACATATAATTATGTATCTACTGTAAAAAAAAAAGTAGGTACAACAAACCCATACCGCGGCGAACACTACACATATATGGCCCACTACTGTTTACGTCCAATATAAATTCACAGCACGCAGTTCTCGCCGCTCAGATTTGTCACATGAACATTAACAGCAGTTTTATTGAGTTTGTTTTATGTACTTTTGTGTCAAATAAATTTTACTGTAGTGGGGCCCGCTGCAGAATAAAGAAGGAACAATTTGTAAGGTTCTAGAAAAAACCGATTGAGTAATGAACTAAATAAAGCGAGCGCAGATGTGATAATATATCTACTTATAAATAAGTTATCAGCAACAATCTTATTCTAAATCCTAACTATTATAAAACTGTAACAGAGCTCATATACATATAAAATATACAGAATATTTAAAATATTTATTTTTTACTTTTTATATTGACTGTATTAGGCGATATAGGCGTGTCTGACCACAAAACAATTTTTTCTAGATTTTTTGTCTGTTTGTTTGCTCTCGCATCACGCACAAACTACTGAAAGGGTTTTGATGCAACTTATTTGATAGCTGTTAATTAGACTTAAACACTGGTATAGATACAACTGACTATATATATGACTATCTTTAGTACTGCAACCTGAGATATAACCTAAAAACTAACTTTTAGCTGGGGCGGAGCTGCGGGCAAAGGCTAGTAATGTTATGAAGCAGATGTAAAGATTAAGGTTTCCGGGTAAAACACACACACGGCGGGTTAATCTTAATAGTAGGTATCTATCAAACAGATCACTCACTTCCAGACATTTAAATAATTTAATTTTAACCACACTAACTGATAGATATATTTTTTTAAATCTTTATTTAATTTTAGAGGCTTATTATCAAGTATGATTAAGTTAGCCCCATCATACCCTAATAACATATTATGACTACAATTTTATGGTATGTGGGAACCACTGCTCATGCTCTCAGCAATACTAAGAATACTGCCAAGCAGTTGTTTACTATTTCATTTCACACACGGAAAATTGATGAAAGGACTTATATGCACAAAACAGAACGTGGTGCTTCACAGTCAGTGATACGGATGACGGTGGTACCTACCAACGTATTAGGGCCCAATATCAAGTGGGTACTACCACTAGGTACCGAACGCAACCAGGAATGCAAGAGGCGATAACCGCTTATTTCCCTTAGTTGCTAGGTAAGTACGACAACCACGGGCAAGAACGAGGTGGTAACACTTGTGTATATAGCACGTCACCATACGCCTAGAGAATCTTTTTTTTTATTTTTAAACTATTTAAGATCATAGATAGGTACGTCTAATAATGTTATATAATATATTATGTTAAGAAAAAGTTGATTACCTTATTTTGTTATTAAGCCGAAAATGTTGCAAATGTCTCCCATTTTTCTGATTCAATCTTGTTAGTGATGATCATAAAATTACATAAGGAGAAGTGTAAAAGTATCGATAATCATGGAAAAGATGAGAAGAAATAACTTGACTCGGTATACGCTCTTTGCCGAGGAATTGAAGGGCAATTAGCCCAAAAGGGTGATGGAAATTTTAGCAGAAGATGACTGTAGAAAACATGGATGAATGACAATTGCAGTAGGGATGTTAATGATGAAGTAACTTATAGGTATGAATATTTTTTTCTCTTTATTTTTTTTGGGACTTTTATTCTTTGTGGATATCTTAGTCCCATCGTAACCTAAACTTACAGGATTTCAAATTTATTCTAACTAAAAACTACTAAAGACTAAGAAATATGAAGAATAGCCAACTCACATAATCGCTTTGCAGCGTCCGATGTTGGATTGGCCAAGATAGTTTGCACAATGCCAACATCTAAACGATTAATGTTAAGACTATCCATGACTAACTCACGTTTACGCTGGTGCTGGGCACATTTCATCAATAAATGCTGAACATCGTCAACAACACCGCATGTATCACAATTTGGTGAGTTCTAATAAGGTAAGCAATCTTTTTTGATGGAAATGTCCAGAGCGCAACCTATGAGCTATAACTACGTGTAATCTGTTTAAATTACAATTGCAAAACCAAGGATGTGTGAGGAGGCACCACCGAAGGAATGTAACATAGTTCCAGTGGCCAATAAAGGTGGAGAGACGGCACACGACGGGTCTTTATTGGGTGAAGGCCCCACACTAACCTGTTCGTTGCCCCGAACGACGGGGTTTGCGGGTAGGAACATATTTCCCGCCTTAACAAAAAAAAAAGTGTATGAGGAGGTTGATACTGCAGTAGTTGTTTCATACCAAACGAACTAAATGCTAGTGGCGGATAAAGAACTGGAACTAAGCCGACGTTACCACAACGCCTGGAGGGACACTAGGAACTAAAAGGCCTGAGTCTGTATTATATAATGACTCTTGTTATCCATTAATATTTTTTGGTATTTGTTCCAGAGTATGCCATTATGGAGGAATATCAAAACAATAGTTCATGATCATCTCATTAATAAAAATGATAATAATTAAAGCAACTTATCATGACGAGAGTTTTGTAGTCTCTTGAGATAAACTCATGATAATTTATAATTTACGTGTCACAATAATAACTTTCGTAACATACTTTGATTTTACATTCTATTATACTTGAATAAAGGGCACGGAAAACATATTTAACAAATTTTCAAACGGTTTTCCCGTAAAAAAAGCTTTTTGAGTTATGTCACTTTTCACTTTAAGTCACGAATTGTTTTCACGTTCTTACATTCGGATCACGGAACTCATATTATATACTAGAGCTTTCATACAGAGCGACGGAACTTGGCTGTACAGCGGGTAGCGACGGTGGGCGTGTCGGCTTTGTGACGCCCAGCCGGCCCGCCCTACATGTATAAACCTTCGGATACCTAGATAAAGATTACTTTAATACCAATGCATAAAGCGTTATGTGTAAAAAGTCATATAGTATGAGCTTAATATAACATTATTTGAAAGCTATAATATAACATACCAATATACCTAGATATGTGTTTAAAAATGGCTTCAATGAATACCAGTAATATTTAAACAATTTCGCAGTTGGTCATCAAGTTCTGCTACATATCATTGAATTCCCAGATTCTATATCAATTAAGTAATCGTATAAATAAAAGATGGGAACACCACGGAGCTATACCGAACCCAACCTAAGCTCAATAACAAACACAACATCAAAATCGGCTCATAAAAATAAAGCTAATTTCATAAAAAGTATATACAAATTAATTTACAACCTCCTTTCATATACCTACTTCTTTAAAAAAAAACACTTGAGTCTATATTCTTTATGATTTTGTCATAGGATAACTTTAAAATGCAATCTTCTTTTTATCAAAAGATAACAACCAGTCACAGCTACGCTTACACGTATCTCAACGCGGTTGCACGTTAGTGACATTGATTGTTTACTCACAGTGCAGCCAGTAAAGTTAATTTGATTCATTTAAGTGATTTCATGACTTCTTATTATTGTAGGTATATGAGTTTCAGTGCATCCAACCACTGATGGTAAGTTAGTACCTATAGCTAAACCAATGGATAAGTGTGTAAATTCATGGTTATGCTGAATCGGAGAGACAGGATAGGTAGAGCATACTATTTGAGAGTAAGAGACCAAAAACTCCGTGTGGGGCTGGCTTTAGAATTGTCCCACCCCTCTCTACCCACGGGAGTCGTAAGAGCCGACTGAGGGAATACCGGGGGAGTGGGCAGCAGCACTCCCTTGAGTATTAACAACATCCACTGCGATCGCCAACCCGCCTGCCAAGCGTGGCGATTATGGCATTATCCCCCATGACGGGATCGCTCGTTGTGGCGTTCTCTTGGGGAGGCCTATGTCCAGCAGTGGACTTTGAAAGGCTGATGGATGGATGGATGGATGACCAAAAACTACTGCTACAGGGTAGAAGGGATGGAGACCATTATAAGAGACAACAATAGAGTCTATTACCAATTATAGCAGCTACTTTTATTAGAGGAGAGATATGATAAAATATCCTCCTCTAAAAATCGAAATACAGCGATATACAGGCTACCTTTGGTAAAGATGGAAAAAAACTGTGTAAGCATTTGGCAGCAAGTATCTAGAACTCGATTTCTCTATGAAATTACAATAGGCTTCTGTCGTAGGTAGGCATTAGATACCATTGAAGTAATGTAACACAGTTCCAGTGGCCCGCCAATGCAGGCAGAGAGGGCACACAGCGGGTTTATATAGTGCAAGAGGGCCTCACACTACCCTGTTCGTTGCCCTGAACGACGAGGTGTGCGGTTAGGTATATTTTTTTCCCGCCTTAACAAAAATAAAGGTATTAGATACTTCTTGATAATTTTATTGTTAAATGCAGACTGATCAATTAAGTTCACGATAGAGCTATTAGTTAGTGTTTTTTAGTAAGAGTATACTGGAGAATAATCCTTGTTGTGGAGGTCTTTATGACCATACCTATAATTGACAGACACCCAACCTAACAATGACTAAGTACTAGCAGATAAAAACATTAGGTAGGTACCTATCTCATGTGAAACTCGAATACAAAATACTTGATACAGCAAGTAGATATTTGGGATGTTTGGTGATTACTATATTTAATGTCATACGGCTCAAGTTATAGGATACTGCCAGTTTTGTTAACCTTCGATTAGAGAACTTTAATATAGTCATTGACTGTTATTATCATATTTTTTCTGTACCTAATCAATGCAAATTTTTACAGAATTAAACGATGTATAAGGATTTGTCCTATAAACGTGTGTAGGTATATTATAGTGAACAAGTGCTTACTCACTGTGTATAAGTAGGTAGGGATCAACTATAGTCTTATTTTATATTTATCTTTCTTATAAATTTCCCTTTATACTTAGGCAGGCGGATATGTTCTCAGGAAAGAGATATAAAAACCATCGTAAAGATTTAATATAAAGTGAAACACTTGTATGTTTATTATATATACTATACCTACTTATTAGCTGGTGCCAGCAGTTTTGTGCACTTGTTTTATACAATAAAATAATTACATAATTTAAATAAATATATTTAAATTTCTCCTTTAAAAACAGACACTCATATATTGACCTTCCCTTGGTCTAATAAAATATATGTCTAATGAGAAGAAAATAATTACATACTTTAATAAAGTGGAATTATATTTTCTACTAGCCGCAGATTAATCTAAATCTACCACAATACTTGTTACCTATTTACGCTTAAACAGATATGATTTATTAATTTATAATAATTTATTAATTTATTTCTTAATATTTATTATCTTTACTTGTTTATACTAATTTGTTTATAACATTATGTAAATTTCATTATAATTAATGTGTTTTTAATTTATAATTAAAATACTAATAACTTACACATCAGCGCGATGTGTGTTCTCCGTTGTGTACAGTCAGCACAAAGATCTTAGTCATTATCCAATCACTAGCACAGCACTGCACTTGAACTTAAGTACATTACTTATTATATCCAATCACATGTTCGCATAGTTCGTAAAACACTAGAACGTACAGACAGCAAAAAAATGTTCAATACAATGGAATTGTTATCAGCGTTTCTATCGGTATGTCAGTGTGGCGTGGCGACTGTCAACTGTCTACTAAACGAATCGTCACTGCTTGTTTGCCGCCATGCCCACTTCTATACAACACATAGTAACTACCAGCTACAACATTCAAGATTCTACAAACAAAATTCAAACTTAACGTTACCCAATATGATAGAGATTATAATAATAAGTATCAGTTACTTATGCTGTTTGATATACGTACCGTCACTATCAAATATATTTTCTGCATCGTTCACTCCAACGAAAAAATCCATGTGCTCTCTCTTTCGTTCTGTCTCAAATATTAGTTGCTTTATAGAAATTTATTTATAGATTTATAAATATTTTTGGTTAACATAAAATTATGACTTGTTTAAGCTTTCTGTAGTTTAATGGTAATATTGTGGATAGACTTTGAAATAATCCTAAAATTTACTAAAGACAAAAGTTGTTCCAGTCAAGTGTTTGGGTCGACTTAATAGCGCTCTCTCACTTCCTCTCATATTTCGTGTTTGTTTCACATTGCGCCATCGGGCCAATAGCATTTACGGAGCAACCCACCTTACGACGTATAAACTAGCGCAGAATATTGTGCTCTATCACTTCTAAATAAAGTTTAACTTTTTACCATATAATTCCGAGTTACCGGCGTTTGTCACGCAAGAGTTCTAATTGTAAATCAAGTGTAGGCGGAGCTCTCATGTTCGAAGCTTTTGTATTGAAAAACAAAATGTCTTTAACGAAAACCTGTTTTGAGAAACTTAAGCCTTTTATATACGAAAATATTAAGTTTGGCGTTGGTAGACATAGGACCTTTAGTCAGTGGACGCAGCTCGATCTAGTCCCGTTGAAATAAAGTAAAATAACTTTAGTAACCGGCTTGTCGGTATTTTCTTTCTGTTTGATTTTTGTTTCTTGAATGGAACATTGGCATGAGATATGCAATGCAATAATATGGCGTCGTATCCTTCAAATGCAAATTTCTAGAATTACTGAGATTTGATAAATAAAATAGATATACCTGCCAACTAGATAATAAATCTTATTTTTTATTTTTACTGTAGGTACTTTCTGTACCTATCTTATAAATTACTACATAGAAATACGATTTTGAAATAGTCTAAATGTCGAAAGCGGATAACAAGTAAGTAGGTAGGTACGTTGAGGAGTAGAGCTGTTCGTCTGGTGTCGTCGTCTGATCGTCGAGTGAACTCATTACGGGTGTCGGTCAAGGCCTCGAGGTCGCTGCGGTGGGTGGCCGCCTTAATTACACCCTACGATTTAGGACTTCTTTCTCACATGTTCCTGTCTTATGGTTGCTTACATTCTTGTGAGTATTGACGGGTTACTGTCGTGATATTTTGTTTTTAGTTATGTTTTTTGTAGAGCTTCCTCTAGCCGAGTATGAAAGGAATAGGCCTTAGCCTTTAAGGGATAATTATCTACACCTATCTAAGGTGTAGATAATTATCCCTATAGGTATATCTTTATCCCTATAGCTATATATATAGGTAGGTAGGTATATATTTATATGTAAAAATTTCATATGAACTCCGAAATCGGATCTTATCTCGATAATTTCCTCTATTACAGAAAAAATAATGAATGAATTACGTGTGCCACAGTGACGTGTGGCTGGATCTGCTAGTTTATTTATACATATTCTTATGTTTAGAAGTGACAATACATATCTGCAGATATTTTCATAATATTTTAGAGGAAATAGGCTCTCTATAACGTGGGTTTAATAGGCCCGTAGAAACACACCTTCGATGGTAAAGTGTGGTGGATAAAGGTTTAAAAATAAAATAACTAAAAGTGGTAGAGCCTTGCTTATTAGTGCTTCTAGTGTTACTAATAATACAATTTTAAGAATGTGTACCTAATTAGGTATTTACCTAACTATAGGTACTTACTCTTGTACCTGATTGGTTTGAAAATTAACTATTAATTAATTTAGGTCATTAATCAAGTACCTAGTACCTATCTATCATTCATAGATGATTAAACGGCTTGGATAAGTTCGATCTATACGAGTACCTACATAACTTATCATACGCACAGGTAGTTACAATAAATTTGATTTAACTTGTTCGTCCATTTCCAAACATTTGTAATATATCACATTATTTGATATTAATTTGACTTTGCACGCGGCTTCTTCCCAGCTAACACCTAGTATTTGGGTTACCATAGGAATCTCAAGTTTCCTATACCTATAATAGTGGGGTAAAAGATAGGTACTTAACGGTATTTAAGTCTAATCTAAAGCTATCATATGAAAAAAGTTTCACCAAAATAATTCATTCAGAGTTCACCTATACAGTTAAATAGCCGAAAAGATTTTTGTGAAATATACAGATACTACACTAGATCTCTATAGAAGTGTCTTCTGCGCGTGAGCTTGTCGCCACACGTGATTCGTACGCCACCAGAGCGAGAGAATCGCGTCAATAATTCACAAACATGTCGTGTTAACCATCGGAGCTAAACATCGTCTTTTGCGGCAACTCCCACTCTGAAAATTCGTCAACAAGATTTTATATAGCCTTAGAATTATGTGATTTATATACCTAGCCTATCACGTAATCAATTAAGTGTTCTTTCTTATTACACACCAATTGTCATCAAGATTGGTCAAGTCATTCTTGAGTTATAAAAGGACATGCAAACAGACAAAAATGTATAGGTTTACTGGCAGCATTTGAGTAATTCCATCCATCCCATCCATCAGCCTTTCGACGTCCACTGCTGGACATAGGCCTCCCCAAGAGAACGCCACAATGAGCGGTCCTGTGCCGACCGTATCCTTTTTTTTTTGTGCTCATTATGGGGGATAACGCCGTAATCGCCACTCTTGGCAGGCGGGTTGGCGATAGCAGTGGATGTTGTTAATACTCGAGGGAGTGCTGCTGCCCACTTCCTCGATATTCCCTCAGTCGGCTCTTACGACTCCCGTGGGTAGAGAGGAGTGGGACAATTCTAAAGCCGGCCCCACACGGCTGAAATTGAGCTGCTGCTGAATTTGAGTAATTAGGTAAGTCTAAAAATTACTATACCTATAGCACAAAATTTGAAAAACAGAAGAAAAAGAATGCTTAGATATTTTTATATATAATTTTAGCATTTGACATGCTTAGCACTATACATTAAACACAAAGAGAAAAATGTGAAATCGAAAATAACAGTCACGAGCAGGATTTGAACCTGCATCTCCTGGATACCGTCCAGATGCTTTGCCAATTCAGCCATCGTGACAATTGCTCCTGACTGCCCAAAGACGTTAAGTATGAATGTGTTATCAAAATTAGCAGTCAGGAGCAATTGTCACGATGGCTGAATTGGCAAAGCATCTGGACGGTATCCAGGAGATGCAGGTTCAAATCCTGCTCGTGACTGTTATTTTCGATTTCACATTTTTCTCTTTGTGTTTAAAAAGAATGCTTCCTGTAGTAGCTCACAGATTTATGCAGATTATTCTACCCTGCAAACTTACTATGTACACAATTATTACTCGAATATCGCATTATCCTGCTCAATATTTTTATTGAACAGGATAATGTTTATTCAATATTTTTAATTTATTTTTGTAATCGGTAAAAAATCGGTCCGAAATTGCGACTGAAGTTCGTTGTCCAAATTACACTATTATAATTTGGAACTTAAATACCGATAATTCACAACTTATAAGTATTTAATAATGATCTTTATGGTACACGACTGTATTCGAGCACTAGTGTAAATTCACTCACACGATTAAAATAATCAATGGCTGAGGCAAATGAACTAGTGCGATTTTCAATCTTAACGTTCTGAATTTACGGTTCGAACATAATTTCGGATATATGTATGAGTGATTGCGTAGTTATAGTGTAGGTATGTCGTGGCTACATCTTAGAATTGGTCACATTATGTCGAGGCCGACTAATTTAAGAAATAGTTAGCTTTTGTTAAGGTTAGGTTTCACGAAATGGGCAGCTACATCATTAAGTAGGCAATTCTATAATCTGGCAATGACTTAATATATATGTATGTGATTGTATAAGTGCCATATGGCAATTCTACTTATTAATCTGAGGTCTATGGTAGCTACGTATATTGTTAGGTAACACTTAGATACGTAGGTACGTATCTGTGGGTACCAGTTGCACAAACCATTTATCTTTAGGCAGCTGCATTTCGCTTATTGAATGTTTATCCAGGGTAACATTACTACAATTTTTCGTTTATTACGTGTATTCATCTAGTCTGTAAAGTCGTATAAATTAACGCTAATGGCCAGCTGTAGCTCTTATGCTCTATCTACCTCTGAATATGCAACAGCAGAGACATATTATAGGAGTAATTAAATGATGTTAAAGTATTCCGTCGACAGGAACTATGGTCATCAACTATTCAAAGCTTGTTTTTCTAATTAGTTGCAGGTACTCGTATCTAATGTGGACTGAGAAAACTCTTAGAGCCAAATGACGCTCTTATAAAGCTGCGGCGGAGCCGCGGTCAAAAGCTAGTTTTTAGCTTATATCTTGGGTTCCTGATATGGTAGCAGGATAAAATGTATACTAGTTTTTAAGTCTAATCAAGAGCTCTCAAATAAAAATAGTTGCATCAATATCCGTTCAGTAGTTTTTGCGTGATGCGCGTACAAACAAACAGTTAAACACACAACCTGACAAAAATTCTAAAAAAAATTGTCTTGTGTATAGACACGCCTATACGAGTATACCCTATTACAGATATTTTTTTCTCAAATATCTTAAATGTACACACACAGCTTTGTTACTGCTTTATAAATAACAACATATTTTTGACACGCACAATTACTCGTATGCAAAAAAGAATTTACCAGAAAAATATTTTTTCTGCCCAGCCTTGGTCTGCGTGGACTTGAGAATAAAAATTGGTTCGTCACTCCACCGCAAATTGATTTGTTGGCGTGTTATGTTATTGAGTGGCTTAGAGACCGGCCTCCCACCCGAGTGTTGTGGGTTCGATTCCCACACAGGATACCTCTTTGTGTCATCCACAAATTGTTGTTCTGAGTCTAGGTGTATTTGTGTGTGTGAAATTGTATGTTTGTAAAGTCCCCCGCCTTACAAGGATTATTCCTTAGAGCAGGAAATTGTTTCTTTTATAAAAAAAATAGGTTTCCTTGGGGAACAAATTATTTGTGAAAATGTGGAAAAAGAGAACTTTTAATGCGAGCGGGAATCGACTCTGCGACCCTTCATAGCATCGAACCTTTAAAGCAGCTGAGCACAAAGTGCCATACAGATCAAAAATATCCTTTGGGATTCATTAATTTTTCAGGGATTACAAGTAGCCTTCATCTTTTTCTAGTCTCCGAAATATATGTGTGTATATAATCTCATAATTATTGAATTATATCTATGCAAAAACAGCTACCTCACAGGCTAAAATTATTCTGGATTAAAAAGTATCCTATATGAAAAAAGGCCGGTCTACATGTATGTAGGTAATGTATTAAAAACAGTCTTAGAGAAGTAGATAAATATCTACTACATGATACATTATATACCTATACCGCATTTTCTTAAATATCTAATTTAGTAAAAACCGTGTGGCGACAGACTAAGAAGATCACCCTGTCTTTCCCGCGGGTGTTTTAAGCGGTGGCTAAAGCAAGTAAGCAATTATCGACCATTGGATGACTGGTTGGGTCCAAGAGAGAGTAGGTACTCACTTGTTATCTGGCTCGAGCGAGTCGGTACTTTTCCGGATTGGAAGGGTCGCAGATTCGGATCCCGCTCGCAGTAATGTTCTCTTATTATGCATTCACAAATAATTTGTTCTTTACACTCATAATATAAAAAAAGCAGTCATGAAGACTGCCGATAGAAGTGAAAACTTAAAACTATAAACAAACAGTTGTTATTTTTGGATATCAAAATTAATTGATTGATTCCTTATTCACAAATAATTTGTACTTTATTGATCTTAAATTAAAACTTGTAAATCAAAACTGCTTAAATTAATTTATCGGGATTTGACATCTATCGGCACTCTGAGCAACAATTATATATGTAACGACTTCCATGAATTTACTCCCTATCCAAAGACGTTTTCACTTCAAAAATAGTGCGTGGACCTTGGAGTGGAGAGATCTAATTTGATACAAGTCTTTGCAGCCCTTGGTTTTACTAATAATACAATGGTATTATTTATGAAGCAATTATTTCCTTACAATAGCTTACAATCCCACATTACTTCGGTAATTACGACGTATTAACATTTGATACTCTCTAATTAAAATCATAAATATCGCAATGAGAACATCAATCATTGCGACTGTAATGTAGATACTAATAAGTAACAATTACTATAAACGTTCTTAGTTATTAATGTTTTTGAAGTAAATACTTCGTTACGCACGCTTGACTTGGCGAGTAAGCTAGTGAATGCGTGACGTGAGCGTTACGAAAAGTGCTGATCGGGCGAGACGAACGGAAGTTAAGAGGGAGATATAAGTTAGTGAAGATAGAAAGAGAGAGAGTTACGTTTCGTATATTACTGTAGGGGCAAGAGAGAGAGGTGCGAGCATACATTTTCTTTTTCTCTATCTCATTATTTGTTCTATATTATTCGTATTATATTTTTTTTTGCTTTCAATATTCAATTTTGCCGAAACAACATTGCATTCAATGTTGATTAAATATTTCTCAAAAAGTCAACTGGCGCAACTCGGGATTGATCTTAATGTTAGTGAAGTGAAGCCAGATGTATATGCCCAAAGACCAACAAATCATTAATACTGTATGTCAAATGTTAGTTAATACATGTTCGGAAAGGATAAGTAAATTACGACGTTTTCATTGATCGTAAGTCGATTGTACACAAGCTTAAATAAAATTAACGAAATAGTATTCTCACATAAACTGTATTCACTTGTTAATAGTTATTAACATTATTAATAATACCTAGGTACACATTGTTAATTTTTACTTCAGTCGTGTGGTCTAAAGCCCACTCGCTTTTTTTTCTAGTAAGAAAAGAAAGAAAGAAAGAAAATATTTATTGTAACGAACAACATTATACATATAAATAAAACAGAAAAAACAAAAAAAAATACATCCGCTACAAAACGACCCCAACTCAGCATAAAACAGGCCAATAGACCTGCGCTGGTCTTCCGTTGGGGCGCCTTGGTGATATCACGGACGTCGTTCACACCCATCACACACAAAAACAACAAAAACCAAAATACTCAAATTTAAAACATACTTTCCTATACTATTACAATATAAAAAAAAAACAACTAAATCTATACTATAATTCAACCTTATGTTAGGCTGATGGTCCTGCCAAAGTCTACAATAAGCCAAAAGTATAAAAACTTATTTAAATACATACACGTGTTGTGTTGACACGTCATTTGTTGACGTCATTGAATAACTGAATCAAACTAAATTTGGTAATATTTGATTAATTTGGCGAAATTGTGCTCACACTGCCACAACAAGAGCCATTAAACAAAAAGAAGACAGTACAGTTTGCATTTTTATAATGCTTAAAACAAAAACTTGTTTTTAGGTTATGTGTCAGGATCCCTATATCGTAGCGGTACCTATAACATGTAAATATACCAGATTTTAAGTCTGTCAAGAGCTATTAAATGTTTTTTTCGTGGGTAGGTGGCAATAAGTCAATATATACTAAGAACTTTATCCTTTTAATTTAATTTGTTTCATCCATCCTGCCATCAGTCTTTCGAAGTCCACCGCTGGACATGGCCTCCCCTTTTTTTTTTTTTTTTTTTTTTTTTTTTTTATTTTTTTTATTTTAGGTGGGCAAAAATGTCCTTCCGCACACCCCGCTGCCCGGGGAGACAACGGGGTGAATGGGGCTCTCACCCACTAAAAACCCACCGTGCGCCTCCACCCGCCCTGCTATGGCGGATCACGGGTACCGCGTCGTTACGACCGCGATCCGCAGGCGGCAGCCCCTACGGGCACCCTCTCTTGAGCGACGCCTCGCGCACTTGGGCGACGCACCTTCGCGGTAGGCTTCCACGGACGGCAGGGTACTCCCCGACCCCACCGTCCGCAGCCTCGGCTAGGGCGGCATCAGGCGCAAGTAAGCGCGCGCACGCCGCCCCTCGCGCCGGCGGCGAATCGGGTCCGCGAAGGAGGATTCCTCACGGGCCCTCTCCGCCACCTCCTTCCGCGAGATGACAGCCTCGCAGAAGGCGGCGACCGCGGTCCAGGCCCTGTCACTGCCAACCATCGCTCGCGCAACGGCCGGCAGCGACAGGTCCACGCCTATGACTGCAACGAGTTCCCGGCGCCGCACATCCCAGGCCGGGCACGACTCGAGCGTGTGCTGCGCCGAGTCCTCGTCGCAGTCGCAGTGGTGACAGCCTGGGGTCGTCTCCCTCCTTGCGATCGTGTGCAGGTATTTGCCGAAGCAACCATGCCCCGACAAAACCTGCACCAACCGGAAGGTGAGGACCCCGTGCTGCCGCCCTGCCCATTCTTCCAAGATCGGCCGGAGCGCCCCAACGGTCCAGAGACCGGCCCGGGGCGTCTCCAGCCGAGACTTCCACTTTAGGACAGTGGCGCGGCGGGCATCTTCGCGCCACGATGACATTGCGCTCGGCGAGGGGCGGCTGCCCCCCGCCCGCGCCGTCGACGCCCGCCGATAGACGTCGGCGAGCACCTCCGCCTCCAGATCCCACGGGGGGGTTCCGGCCAACGCGCAGGCTGCATCGGTCGAGACCGTGCGGTACCCGCGTATTGCCCTGACCGCTACGACCCTCTGTGGACGCCACAGAAGGGCCCTATTGCGAGCAGCCAGGGACTCCGCCCACACGGGCGCGCCGTACAGTGCCATCGACCGTACTACCCCCGCGTAGAGTCGTCGACACGCAAGACTCGGTCCGCCCAAATTCGGCATAAGTCGCCCGAGGGCGGACGCCGTGTTGACGAGCCTTGGCGCAAGACGGCGGAAGTGCTCGTCAAAGTGCCACCGTCCATCCAATACCAGGCCCAGATATTTGATGTGGGCCTGGATTGGGAAGCCCACACCATTGACCGTTATCGAGGCGCTGGCGGGCGCAACCGTTAAATAGTTCTAGTGTTGATAAATTTACATCCATCCATCCATCCATCAGCCTTTTAACGTCCACTGCTGGACATAGGCCTCCCCAAGAATGGGGGATAGTGCCGTAATCGCCACGCTTGGCAGGCGGGTTGGCGATCACAGTGGATGTTGTTAATACTCGAGGGAGTGCTGCTGACCACTCCCCCGGAATTCCCTCAGTCGGCTCTTACTACCCCCATGGGAGGAGAGGGGTGGGACAATTTTAAAGCCAGCCCCACACGGCACAATTAATTTGTTTATCTAAATTATATTCAGTTTTGTTGTTTGAATTTGCTATATTATGTGCAGACTAAAGTATACTCACGTTTGTAGCAAAATTGTTTCCAGAGACGCCTAAATAGCCTAATTACCTAAAACATTTATTTTTCTTCAGTACAGACGTAACTCTACTACAGCTTTATAAAAGTATAGATCAATAGATGAGAAGTGAATTATTACAGTAAACTGTGTTGAGTATTAGTGATGGTTAGATGAATCTTAAATAAATATTATTTTGTCATTGATCTCTTCTGTCAGCTGTTAAATAAAGATTTTAGCCCATGGTTTAATAACTCTTAATACCTTCTTTCTTACTTCCTGCAAAGTTAAACATAATGGTCTACAATACATGTACTAACGACACGTAAGACCCTTCCTCTAATTTCTTCTTCACATCCTTATCCTCCTATACCTCGCCATCTCCCTTCTAACATCCTTACTGTCCACATCTAATACCTTTCCTAAAAAAAAAGAGCTAGGCAACGTGCAAGTGATACTTCTGGTGTTGCACAACACACTCACCATCAGACAGACCGTTATAAAATTAAAATAAAATAAAAATAGCCTTTATTCTACCACAATTTTTCGTTACAACATTAATTTTATTGAGAAATTTATGTACATGCATTATTGTATTATTGTTTTTACTTTAATTCATTTATTTTCAATTGATAATATTTATTTATTATTGTTTTTATTAAATATATATTTATATATATATTAAATATATATTTATATATTTAATTTATGGAAGTCGCTTCTTTGGCGTAGACCTCCCCCAGCTTCCTCCAGTTCTCTCTGTCCCTGGCTTATCTTCTCCAGTCTGGTCCGCATCTTTCTTTGAATATGTCTACTCAATGCTTTTTCAAACTGTTAGTATTTCAATTTCATTGTAAGTGAGAATATTATGAAAATCTTACTACAAATACTAGACAAGATTACCTCGTACTAATTTTTACTATATGCTCATCCCTTGACGTGGGTCTAGATAGACAAAAAGTTTTTGTGGTACGTCTTTGTTTATTTTTGGGCTTTTGGGGATAAAATTGACGTCGAATAGCAAAGTAATAATAATTGAAGGCATTTAATGTGCAAAATAATTGTCACAATAAATAATTATGAGGATTTAGCTCCTCCTTTTTCGAAACATCATTGTTTTTACGCTGAAAAATTTAGTTGTTAAAGAATTAATTTAGCAATGAAAATTATGAATACATTCTGGATAGGATAGGATTCTACAGAAGAGTCTTGGAAGTGTATCAATATACTAGTACTGAGTATCGATGTACTAGTACCGACTTCCTCTTTGCAGTTAAAAGTACAGTACGATGATCCACACCTCTATCATAAGAGGTGTGAATTTCAAAAGCTGTTATAACACTATTTATATTTTTTTTTAAGAATATTGTGACTTCAGAGTCACACGCAACGTCATTCATCAGTAACTTGGGCGACAAGTGATAAGGTATAATTTAGCCTCATATTACCCGACATGTGCACGAGAGGGTTGGTTGTCATTAGTGTCAGATGCTCAACCGTCTGTCACTGTAACGATGTTAAAACCAACGGGTTATGTCTTGCTTAACAGGAGTCAAAGCTTTTATTGGACACTTATGTTAAGCTTTGTTTTAAATAATAATACAGATATAAACTATTCATGATTCATAGCGCAAGTACTATATTATTTTGATCTGTATTTTAGCAATTGACAGGCACAGATACTTTATTGAACAAATTATTTGTGAAAGTCGAAAAGAGATCTTTATTGCGAGCTGGATTCGAACCTGCCTCCCATCCAATCTGCTCTGGACCGCTAAGATATCGCAGTCAACAACTGTGGTGACTCCATGTACCTACTTTAGTGTACTTCATTACCTACTTTATTGTTTAAATAAATTTCAAAAAATATAGTTAAAAATTTTAACTTAAAATTAACAAAAAATATTTGCTTTGTGACATCTTTTACGGATAGTATATACGAGTATATCGAGCACCTCACGCTTTTTTCACAATAATACTAGTATTTTTGGTTCATTATTATTTTTCTACATAGGTATATTAAGAATTATTTTTCACTTTTTAGGGCTTGTATATAAAAAAAAAATCTGAGTGCTCGAGCCGGAAAGCAGGTAGAAGGTACGCATGCGTAGACCACGCGATTGCTTTATTTCTCTTGCCCTCACACGGAGGATATATGAGGAAATTATTTAATCCTGGCGTTCCTGATTAGGACAATGAGATAAATTTATCAAATTATTGTATTGTCACCGGTTCTTGATAAGTGTACAAAGTTTAAATTAAATCTGTCCGTTCAAAGTGGGTCAAAATTGAGTTCAAAGGAGTCGGTTACAAACAAACATACAAACAAACATACAGGTGAAGCTAATATAAAGCGTGTAAAAGAACTCTTTTTTTTTTGATATAGTTATTTGACCCTCGAAACCCATAGCTATCATGTGATTTGAAAAGTAGATTAGAGATCCTTGAGAAAGCCGACTCTTTATATGGACTATTACTGATGTTAATGGTAGCTAGGATTAAAATCTTTAGGTACGGGTTTTCAATTTCAATACTATGCTCACGTTTGCCAGTAGAGGAAGCGATATATAAAAATGTTGGTGCTTTTTGCAATTTCGAACCACTATGTAACAGTTTATTATTTTGTTATATTACCGATATATATTTTTAATATATATTTTAAACATTTGGTATGCTCGGCAATTTACCAGGATTCGAACCTGCGTCTTCTGTTTTACCATTCCAGATGCTCTATGCCAACGCATTACACTCTAATTGTTATCCCTTTTCTTGGAGGGGGCGAAGCGCGAGTAATGCCTCTGGTGGTGCTGGCATCAGTAGGCTATGGTAACCGCTTACCATGGGGTATGCCGGTTTGCCACTCGCGTTTGAAAATAAAATGCCGGTTTCTTCACAACATTTTCCTTTACCGTCAATCATATTTCAAAAACACTGAGTTGTGTCTTACGAAGTCTCGACCTAAGGACTTAATTTGTCTTTGTCATCCTTAGTCTCTCCCTTTATTATATTTTATTAAGGCGGAAACAATTATACTTAACCGCACACCCCATTGTTCGGGGCAACGAACTACCCTGAGTTTGGCTCTCACCCACTAAATAAGCCCACTGTGTCGTCTCTCCGCTTGTACTGGGACCACTGGAAATGACACATGAACATTACTGGTCGGCCGCTTACCCTTTCAGGTACCCTCTTTGACCTTAGTCTTACCCCTAAGTTTTCAGTAAATCACTATCACTTTGTTTTAAAATTTATTGCACGCCTCATAAGCGAAGCGTTGAGGTGGGTACTAATGTCATTTCACTCAAACAACTGATTTTTCAAACTTAAAATGTCTCTATTTATCATATATTGCACTTATAAAATACACAAAATACACTTCTTATCAGAAAAATCGAAACACTTCCCTTTTTACGGTATCTGTCCGAATTTAACACAAAAGAGTTTTCATTCCAAGAAAAAAATCACATGATTGTATAGCTGGCAGTTTGGCCATTACACTGATAAGCAAAAATTCAAAATTAGAATTTCATTTGTTTATCCTATACATGAGAATATTTTGAGACAATTGTGTGTTTAGAGTTAGAATACATTTCACCTTTGAAAACTAAAAATTAGCACTTATCTTAAAACTTTTTGTTCTGTGTACTGTATACTGTGTGTGTGTACTGTGACTTTGGGACGTCTGAAAAAGTTTTTTTTTATAAAACATATGGATACTTCGCCCGCAGAAGCCGCCCAAGTGGTGGCATTGCTGGATTCTGGACTTAGCCAGCGTGTTGTGGCTGAAAGATTGCATCTAAGCCTGTCGTCTATTCATAGAGTCTACAAATGCTATCGGGAGACTGGTTTGTTCGCGCGCCGTTCAGGTTCTGGCAGGAATCGGGTCACTTCTGAGCGAGATGATCGATTTATTGTAACAACTTCTTTACGAAATCGACGCCTTAATGCTTTTCAACTGCAGCAGCAGCTCCATGTTGTATGTAGGATAGCTGTAAGTGACTCTACAATTAGAAAAAGGTTGAAGGAACGTGGACTGGTACCGCACAAGCCAGCAAATGAGCCAAAATTAACAGCAGACCATCGAAGAGCGCGCCTTATCTTTGCACGTGAGCACCTAAATTGGTCAGACCTCCAGTGGAACAAAGTCCTCTTTTCTGATGAGTGTAAAATTATGCTGTATGGTAACGATGGAAGGAACAAGGTCTACAGAAGAGATGGGGGAATGCTTTGTACAATGCTGCCTTGAAGAAAAGGTCAGCTATGGTGGCGGTTCGTGGATGGTTTAGGAAGGAATCAGCGCCGACAGTCAGACAGAGCTTGTCTTTGTGTCTGGGCCACGTTTGCCTGCACTAAACAGTCATCGGTACATCGAACAGTGTCTTGAGCCTCACGTGATGCCCAATGCATATTTTATTGGCAACGGTTTCATATTCATGCACGGCAATGCTAGGGCTCACACCATGAGCATCGTACGAGATTATGTTACCGAAGTCGGTATCTCCATTATGGAATGACCAGAAAGAAGCCTGGACATGAATCCGATTGAACATCTATGGGATGAATTAAAGAGATGAATTCGTGCAAGATATCCTGCCCCAGAAACACTTAGCCAGCTGCAAAATGCAATCCAAGAGGAATGGAATGGAATGCCGCAACATTTGATCGTGCCTCTCTTCCGATCGATGAAGAACTGTATGGAAGCAGTAATAAGAGCTCGGGGAGGGAATACAAGTTATTAAATAAACGTTTCTTAGCCTTTTTTTTCATTTACGTGTGTTGTTTTATCTATTTCCTTCATACTCCATACAGGGTAAAAATGACTTGTTAAACAAAATACGAAACCTATGAAAATTTAATTTGAATTTAGAACATTAACATTAGGATTCGTAAACCTCATATTATTCACTATTAAACGACATTTGACATACCTATACATATTCCTAAATATACTAATTTTTCTGATAATCCTTACAAAACATAAACTTGGAAGGTGTTTCGATTTTGCTGATGAGAAGTTTAATATATACATACACATATCAAGAAAGAACACTATTTTTAACACTCATGATATTTTTGATGCCATTTTTGTTATTTAAACTAGTCAAAAACTATTTAAAAAGTTCTGTCTGGACGTATGTGTGTCTGTATGTACGGATCATGTATGTTTGTAAACACGATAACGACCGAAATACTTTACTAATCGAATCTTTTTCTTTCTCTTACGCTTCAGTATAATTAGGAATATAACCCTATCACTTTTCACGGTCTGATTCGATGTGATTTAATTGTTATTAAATAAACAAAAATAGTTTGAATATGTATGGTCGATTTGATCATACAATAAAACCAGCGCTATCTACCTTATTTAGTGAGAACTACTTCTATAGAACCAATGTTATAGTTGTACTTCTTAAAATTACCTTCATCTATATAAGACATGAGAACCACATTAGTACTTTTTGAAATTAGCGCTATCTATTTGATTTATTGAAAACTACTTAGTAAGACCAATACATTATTAGTTACTTATTCAATTTAAATTACCACCCAATTCAACAGTAGTGACACCTCGAAAGATCTTGAGATAGTACAAGAAGCTTTGGCACATGAGAACGAGCGTATCTACATACTTATATTATATACACTTACAAATAATCAATTTTATTGTTAAAAATAAAATTATGAGGTGTGTACTTTTGGATTTTCCAAATTTATTTATTTATTTACTGAACATCCTTTATACTATAACTATTTATAGACTAAAAAAGCAATAGCCGGGCTGTTATGAATAATTAAACTTAAGTACTTCTAACTTAACTTATTACTTAAGTACTAATTAATACGCATATGGTCTTTAAATAATAATATATCGAGATAGAAATTTATAAACAAAAAAACACATAATAAAATATTTGGGAATCCACTGTAGCAAGAGTTAAAAAAATTATCTACAATCTTCTGTAGGAAGTGGCAAATAATATTAAATTCTGTATTTTCATTTTGCAAGTGAAAGGTGTTTTTGCCAGTGGCCCTGGCCAATACAGGCGAAGAGGGTGGGTTTTTTAGCTTATTTAGTAGCTGAGGGGCCTTCACATTACCCTGTTCGTTGCCCCGAACGACGGGGTGTGCGGTTAGATACATTTTTTCCCGCCTTAACAAAAAAAAAGGCTAGTCCTGGCAGATGGCACAAACAGCACCTCAGTTCACTCTAAATTCCCAGCGTTTTCATAACACTTGTAAACAAATCTGATGATGGTAAACACAACGGTACATTTGTTACATTTACAAATCTGTTGGTTCGTGGCCCTTAATTAGGCCCAGTTTCCTGTAGATTTGCGCCCATTTTCGCCCACCTGTCGTAGTGCGTCTGACGTACCTAACGCCGGCTTGCCACCAAAATTAATTATACCCATTGATTAATACCCGGGCATCCGCTAAAACTTAATTATACGGGGAATTTATATCGCGGGTTTTGTTGCGTGATAATTCAGATCCTTGTTATTTATATTACGTTTATCGCATTAATAGCACCGCTACAAGAAAATATAGAGAATTTGAAATTTATACAATACTAGCCTTTGCTAGTCCAATCAAAACCTATCCACGAAATTGCATCAAAATTCGTTCATTAGTTTTTGCATAATGTGCGAACAGCTAAACAAACATTCTAAAAAAAATGTTTTGTGTTTTGTGACGCTAATATAGCATAATGAAGTAACTTTTTCTCAAATATGTTATAAGTCAGATATAGCTCCTTTACAGCTTAATAGTCCATCCATCAGCCCTTCAAGGCTCCTGCTGGACATAGGCCTCCCCAAGAAATGGGGGATAGTGCCGTAATCGCCACGCTTGGCAGGCGGGTTGGCGATCGCAGTAGATGTTGCTAATACTCAAGGGAGTGCTGCTGCGCACTAGCTTAATAGTAGTATAGAAAAATTATTAAATTTAAATTGTACAACTTATATTATGACGGTATGAATAGTTATAGTAAATTTCATTAAAATCCGGCCAGTAGTTTTTACACCAATCCCGAACAAACAAACAGACAAAACAGAAAAAAATCTATAAAAATATGCTGAGAGACGCCTAAATATTTTATTTTTAATACATTATTTTTTTCTCGAATGTCTTAAATGTATAAACACGGCTCTATTACAGCTTTATAATAGTATAGATAACAATATAAAAATATGTTCTTTATTATGTGGCGACATACACTAGCTTCTATATAGTTTATTATGTATCCTAACATAGAGCCTGCTTCACGATGAGAAGTTAACTGGCCACGTTGCAAAGACAATTTGGCATGAGTGAGTGTCTGAGGGATTTTATCAGCTATTACTTCATTGGTGTACGTAGAACGAGACTACTGTGATACCCGCAGAATTAAATGGGAAGATAATAAACAAGCCCAAGACGCAAGACGGTAAGAAATTATGTGATATAGAAATAGAGAGCTCGGTTCCAGAGAGTTTGTACTGGCATTTCAGAATACGCGAGTGTGATCCCTGCTCGTAGCCCATTATTTTTATCTATTTCACACTTTCAATTATGATTTCGCTCCAAAACTTTGAACTACATAATAAATAGCTAGTTAGCTATGTTCTCGATAAAAGCGATATTCTGTACTGCAATCACGACCGAGGCGGAATCACGTGCTAGAAGAAATTTTGTGAAATAACTTCAATATTATCTACTACTTTTATGATGATGAAAACTATAAAATTCAAATAATATCTAGTCGAGTCTGTCTAGGCACCGACAGTTAGTAGCCTGGTGGCCACACCAGAATTATATTGCATAGTCACACCTGTGCGGTAAAGAACGCTATGATATATTTGGATTTTATAACTCATAGGTACCAAAGTTTATAGTCCAGTTGAATTGGATTTCAACCCTGTAATAAATTAATATAATAAGACCAAAACTTGTGAGTCCAAGGAATGCCCACCCCAAGCTTAAAGGACCGTATTGCAAAGAGACTTATTTAAATACAAAAAAGACTTATTTTCTCAAATTGTGAGGTATATAGTGGTCCATCGTTGATTCCAAGTTATGATTAATGAAGGTAAATAAGCGGGTGTGCGTGATCGAGACGCTACAAAAAGTGGTGGCCGTGCATCGAAGTGCACTGAACTGCCTCGGGATAGTTCTTGATACATCGTGCCTATTTAAAAACTTATGGTAAAGACAAAAATGGTTTTGAGTATCATATCATGATGTCTATATGATACAAAGGCTTTTCAGCTTGCAATTATAAACTCACTATTATTAATATTGTTTTGCAATACCTACATGCATAATGCTTTTTTATGTAATTGTGACAATATTTTTTGTATTACCTATAAGTGGAAGTATCTATACTATTATACAGTTGTAACACAGCTGTGTCTGTACATTTAAGATATTTGAGAAAAAATGACTGTATTAGGCTAGGTATATTACCTAGATGTGTCTGAACACAAAACATTTTTTTTTTCGATATTTGTCTGTTTGTCTGTTAATCTGTTTGTTTGTTCGCGCATCACGCAAAAACTACTGAACAGATTTTGGTGCAACTTCTTCTATTTCATAGATCTAGATTAGACTTGACAACTGATATACATTTTATCCCGCTACTATATCGGGAACCTGAGATACAACCTAAAAGCAAAGGCTAGTGATATAATATATTTGTTACCGTCTAAAGGGCAATAAATACATTAGGGAAATTCAATTATGGCCACTGTAACTAAACCGCTTATTATAAAAGAAAATGATGAAGAAAGTGCAAAAAATTATTTGCATGTATATCCCTTAGGAGTTCCTAAAGTGTTCATCCAATTGCATTTTGACATTTTTATATATATATATATATATTTAGCATTTGACAAGCTTAGCCTATGTGGCTATCAAAATTTGTAATCCCGAGCAATTGTTACGATGGCTGAATTGGCAAAGCATCTGGGATGGTATTCAAGGAGATGCAGATTCAAATCCTGCTCGTGACTGTTATTTTCGATTTCAGATTTTCACACTTTGTGTTAACATATTGGCACTTAGCACCAGGTGTATTAAGCACTAGTTTTTAAATATTTTGATCTGTATTTTAGCACTTGACATACTCAGCTACTTTAAAAAACAAATTATTTGTGAATGTTGAAAAAAATATATTTTAGAACAAATGTGAAGTGGAGATTAACTCCCTTAGGTGACTGCGATAGCTTAGCGGTAACTTATTGGATAGGACGTAGGTTTGAATCCTGCACGCAGTAAAGCCCTCTTTTTTCATTTTCACAGTTGATTTGTTATTTACCTACTAGCTGTTAAGGTGTAATGTATTTATAGAACAATAGCTTCAGCACGTGACTCCATCCGCGCAAACCTCGAAATATAAATTTATAACATAAGGCTTGGGCCGAGCAGCGCCGTGAACTCGTCGCGGCAATAGGGGAGGACCTCTCGCTGCCGAGCGTCGTCAGAGCGATGCTTGGCAGTGACAGGAATTGGGCCGCGGTCGAGGGTACCCGAAAGGGTAAGCCGCCGGCGGACCACTGAAGGAATGTAATATAGTTTCGGCGGCCCGCCAATAAAGGCAGAGAGGCAGCGCGCGGTGGGTTTCTTTAGTGGGTGAGGGCCCCACACTAGCCTGTTCGTTGCCCCGAATGACGGAGTGTGCGGTTAGGAACATTTTTCCCGCCTTAACAAAAAGAAAAGAAGGTTATATGTGCAAAATTTCATGAGGATAGCATCAGTAGTTACGGCGTGAAAACGTAACAAACATACTCACTTTCACATTTATAATATTATTTAGAATAGTTTATATGGTAGGTGAGGTATCTGCTGGCAAAGGATCAAATGACGTCTTTAAGTCTCGTGAGTGTCTTTGGACATAAACTTTTGTCTATGATTATGAGAATATATTATGAGATAAATAAATAAATAATCACGGACATTTCACACAACATCCTCTGGTCCCAAACTAAGCTTTACACTTGTGCTATGGGTACCAGATTACTAAATATATTACTTTTTTTTGGACATACATACATATAATATATAGAAAACACCCAGACGCAGAACAAATGTCTGTGTTCATCACACAAATAATTGTCCTGAGTGGGAATCGAACCCACGACCTCGTTCACGGAAGTCATTTATACTACCGACCACGCCACGAGGCCCGTCAAAATGTGAATGATGATGAATGCACAGACGGTAAAATGGTTTAGATACCGACCTCCAGTGTTATTATGGGTTCGATTCTCACACAGTACAACCTTTTTGTGCAAACTACAACTGGTTGTTCTGAGTCTGTATGTATTTTTCTCTTTCAACCCTTTTTTTGTTCAACTATTGGGCATTGGTCTCCGCTCATGTTGAGAGGGGTTAGGCCATGGTCTACCACGCTGGCCCAATGCGGGTTGGCAGACTTCACAAGCCATCGAGTAAACCTCTCAGGCATGCAGGTTCCCTCACGATATTTTATCACGTTTGTATGTATTTTGTATCCGTGAAATTGTATGTTTGTAAAGTCCCCCGCTACAAGGATTATTTCTTAGTGCAGGGTGTTGTAAATATAAAAAAATAGGTTTAGAGGGGACCTCTCACTGCCCAGCATCATCAGAGCGATGCTCAGCTTTATTGCCTGTTACATCGAGAGCGCAATTCTTTAGGGTAGGTAGTTACCTATATCTAGCAGAGTGAAACAAAACGTCTTCATCTTTTGATTGTAATTCTTAAACGAGAGTTAAACTACACAACAAGTCAAAATATTACAGCATATAACCTATTTCGTTACTTTGAGTCGTGAATGTTCTTCGTAAAATTATGCTGGTTTATAAGGTGAGTAGAGTACATACGTATAGTTTATACTGCAGGCGAGTGGATGCGCGGTGCGGGGGACGGGCGGTAACAGATGCGCTGCATTGCCGTCGCGCCAACTCTTGGTGAAGTACAGGGCTGGATTCCGCTAATGAACGTTTTATTGTTTGCTTTTCTATTTACCTTTTATTATATTTTAAATATTCATTATTATTTACTTTTTCTCTAGAATTAAAGTATCATCTCTTTATTATCCTTCTTATCCACCTCCACGGGTAGCAGCTAGTATTTTATATATTTGTATTGTATTATTGAGGCGTCTCTGAACACAATTCTTTATTTTTTATTTTTGTCTGTTTGTTTGTTCGCACATCACGCACAAACTGTTGAACAGATTTTTATGCTACTTATTTTGTTTGAGAGCACTTGCTTGGAATTAAAACTTGAGTACGTTTTATTCCGGAGTCCGTATTTTTACTATATAGTATTTTTACTATATAGTAAAAATACTGACTCCGGCATAAAACGTACACAAGTAGATAGAAAGATAAAGTGTACACAAGGCAATCTGAGGTATAACCTAAAAACTAACTCAACTAGCCTTTGCCTGTGGCATTATCAAGGGCTAGTTGAAAATAATATTGGAATAACCTGCTATTTTACTCGTCTAACGTTTTCTTTATTATACGTTATGCAGCACGTATTAGCTATTACATTACTCTATAATAAAATACACTTACTGTATAAATTTGCAATTACCTTATACTTAAATTAAAATTTATTTCTATTTTTCTAAGAAATGTACCTATTGTCAATATTTAACAACTTACGGTTTAAATACGTATCTGGCCAGAAACGCGAGGGAGCGTCGATGACAAAATACAAATTTTATTTTATTAAATTCAAAAAAAGCCTTCAATGATTGATAGGAGCGCGCCCTCTCTCAGTTTGCTGCATAACTCTTGCTACTCAATAAAATGGATCATTGATTTCGTACGGAAATTATACGACTTTTGGATACAAGTTCCAGCATTTGTAGTAAGGGTAACAACAGACGTAAAATTGTGTCGAGAACTGTAGGTACTTATTTCAATAGTTTTTTAAAATTTAGTATCTAATCTACTAATAGTTTTCCAAATAGTTTTTGGATTCTAATTTAGGGCTACCATTGATTCGTATATACACAAAATATGACTTGGAAGTTTTATAACTTATTCAGTATAAACATAATATTGATTACAATAAATATAATATTGAGAAAGATTCAGATGTGATTTTATGCAGAACAGCATCTGCCAGACAAGCTTTTAGGGGGCTTTTACTTTATTACTATAGAATACGTAGTTTTATTATCATAGGAATAGTAAAAATAAGTTGTCATAATAAATTATAGTAAACACGACAATTATTAGTTTAAATCTATTTTCGAGATAAAATGAACAAATCAACTTTTCTATTCAAAGCTAATAAATAATTTTATTTCAAAATAATTATTTATTAAAAGTTTTCGTTTTTAATAACTTGTAATACATAAATAACTCAGTGACCGGTATTAACAATAAAGCTAGACGTGGTTATACGCGGTGACCGCGCCAAGATATATCAGCGACAAGTGCCCACGACTTGTTTACAAGAACACGACATAATGGCCTCGGTGTAAAATATTGGCAGGTTCTTTAAGGGACCTCCGGTTGTAATACTTAGTAAGTATATGTTGTACAACTATTCGGTTGGCATTCGTAGCATTACAAATAAAATGAAGTAAATGTTTAGACAATTGTTTTAAATAATTGATTTATAATGTCTTTTTTTTACTGGAATAAAATTTTGCCAAATTGACAACAGACAGCCACTCGTAGACATTGGTCTTCATTGGGTAAGTTTTTTTTTTACAAGGCGTTATTAATCTACAATGTATGTTGGTGTTGCTAGTTTAACGCAGATTGCTAGATTTCACAAGTCATTGAGACAATTTTTTTTGCAGACATTAGTAGAATATTATAAAATGTGAGTCGATGCATTTTATCCCAATAATTTATCTACTAGACATCTTCTGATAAAAATACGCTGTACATTTAATTTTACGATAACGCTTTTTTGATGAGGGATTATATAATATTAGCAACATATTTATATTCCACATACGTACGTAGCATCTCCAGGTACGAGCTACCTCCACGGAGGAAAATGGGCCTAATATACCATAGAGATAGAGATTTTCCTGTGATGTTTTTCTGCTCTAGTTCACTTTTCTAGTTGTTTTTGTTGACACAATTGGAATGGAATAGAATGGGGTAGTGACACTACGTATTTTAGACCATCACTAAAAATAATTAAACTAAAAGTACTTACCTAATCATATTTTGGACTTATTGGAGGCCAAAATAAAATGATAATACAATGATTTATTTTTCAGTCGCAATAGGAACACACCAGAACCCGCTGGGTCCACTGATACCTCTTGGGGTCTGAGGGCAGCGTCCTCACCAGGGATGTTTTACACAGTTAATTTTAAATTCTCACTCGTATAAATAAAGGAGGGTAACGTTTGCGTTTTATAGCTTACAATGTGCGAATGCAATGTTTGTGACGCTCCTTTGCGGTTCCCGACGTATTTTAATATCGTTAATTAGGTGTTACGAGCTTTTACGAGTGCTTTGGGTCCGTTTAAAATGTGAATTATTTTGTATAATGTGCAACATGAATTTTAGGTGCGTGTGAGTTTCTAACAGGATATAAATTATATTTTTTATATAACCTTACTAGTTTAATCTGATTCTATGTGATCCGTAATTTTTTATGTCCATGTCGATGGTATGAGAAGGCAATCCCAATATAAACCACAAATTGTTCAGTAGTTGCCAGGTTGAGTAGATAGACCAGGGTCTTGTTCATTTTATTCACCCGGGAAGCATCTTAACTTGTTCGAGCTGTAAGACAGGTTAACTGGACAAATTGCCGATATTGCATGAGTGTAGTAACGTATTTTGTAGTCAGCGGTTACCAGCTGTTATTAGTTGGCCCGTGGCTCGTCTGTTGCTGCTACTTATAAAAGAAATAAAGTACAAATAATTAAATTAAATTTATAAACTAAATATGATCACTACATTTAAGGATTTAAACGCTTGTAGATTACACATTTACTAAAAACACGCTTTAATAGCTAATTGAATTAAAAAGTAGAAAATAATATTATAATAAATAATGATCGTTAAAAAGGGTGAGGTGCTTTTTCTATATCAATTAATTATTTGTAACATTTGATGTCGTTTGATGGCGTGATTAATATAATTATGTTCATACCAAATTACAGCTTTCTAGTACTAAATCTCTGAGCTAAGCTGTAAACAGCGGACATGACGAAAGTATAAAAGTTCCTTGTTGGCTACAAAACCCTAAAAGCAGATAAACTTAAATTATTGTATTGTCATCGATCCTTGATAAGTGTGATTTACTTGATGCTATGTATCTAGTTTGTTCAGAAAGTAAAGAAAATAAAAATCCAAGACATGTCGGCAAACAAAGGCGGTGTCACGAAATGGAGCGAAACTTTCTTACTAATTAATTTAATCCCTTCGAGCCCTACCCCATTAGCCTAATTGAACTGTGGTGTACATGTCAATTCTTTGTTCCTGCTCTCCACTGAGATACATCAAGTTTGTGTCGTATTTTACTTGAAATAGAGTAGGTATTAGATTGCAAGTTAGACCATAAAATAAATGCGATGATAATCATGATATGGTAGGCATACTTTGTACCAATTTGCATAAGTGTGTTCAGTTCTTGCAAGTTTCTTGATATTAAGATCTCTTAACCTCTCGATCACTATATGAGCTGCTGACAGCACTTAACTTGGTACGTAACCGGTTTCATGCCACTTCATGGTTTAAAAAAACATATTAGTAATCATTAACTTTGGATATGCTAGTATCCGGCGGACCACTGAAGCAATGTAACATACGGCGGGTTTATTTAGTGGGTGAGGGCCCCACACTGCCCTGTTCGTTACCTTGAACGACGGGGTATGCGGTTAGGTATTTTTTTCCCGCCTAAACAAAAAAAAAGAAGATACTAGTATTAAACACAAAGTGGAAAATGTGAAATCGAAAATAACAGTCACAAGCAGGATTTGAACCTGCATCTCCTCGATACCGTCTAGATGCTTTGCCAATTCAGCCATCGTGACAATTGTTCCTGACTGCTAATTTCAATAACACATTCATTCTTAACGTCTTGGGTGACGCCTGCGCCATCTGTCGGAATTATGTTCATACATTATACCGACCAGTTAAACTTAACTTTACAATTAAGATTTTTACCAAATAACCGGTGTCACCCAAGACGTTAAGTATGAATGTGTTATCAAAATTACCTAGCAGTCAGAAGCAATTATCACGATGGCTGAATTGGCAAATCATCTGGACTGTATCCAGAAGATACAGGTTCAAATCCTATTCGTGACTGTTATTTTCGATTTCACATTTTTACACTTTGTATCGATTTCTGTCTCTATGCAAAAACAGTTATCCTACAGGAACCAACAATTTTACCGGGATAAAGAGTAGCTTATGCCTTTTTTAGGCTCTAGATTATGTGTATTAATCTTTATAATAATCGGCGCAGTAGTTACGGTGTGAGAGCGTAACAAATAAACTCACTTTAACATCCTTGTCCTTACTATTGTTACTATCTTTACTATATATACTATAATTAATGTGAAAGAGAGTTTATTCACCCACGACTCGCCAGCTATGTTTAAGTCCCACGTAATAGGGGACGAGCCTATTGACGTCTACCGGGCACATTTCCAAACTCCAGGCTAATACTGAGAATTTTTTTTTTTTTTTACGTAAAATCTCGATATCACTGCCCGACCCGGGGATCGAACCTAAGACCTTATGATCAGCAGTCGCTTACACTACCGCTGCACCACAGACGTAGTTAGGTAGATTCTGGTATATATTATTAATAAGGAATCAATCATCATGAAATTCATACATATAATCAGGAGTTTTTTTACTGGTGGTAGGGCTGAGTACCAAGTGAGAGTACTCACTTGCTATCGGGTCCGAACGGGTCGATACCATCGTCTCCCATCCATCCATCGTCTTTTGGCTATAGCAGAAGATATCTGTTTATTCTTTCATTTTTCATATCTGAGATATGAAGTGGTGCGTAGCGCCTTGACAATACTCTCGGCACAGTTGAGTCCATGAGCGAAAGTCACCACTTACTATCAGGTGGGCCGTGGCTTGCCTGCCATCATGAGCAATAAAAAAAAAGTCTAGAAAATGAGACAGAGTTCTTTTCATCCTGGAAAACCGAATGGTTCCCGTGGGATTGCTATTTTTACTTAGGGATAATAATTAATTAATGTACCAATATAGTGACGTAATACTTTGAAGTTCTCGCGGACTGAGTTGCGGGTAGAATCTAATTTATAATATTAGTAAGGATAGTGATTTACATCAGATCTATATTAAGCACTTTGAAATGTTATAAGTAGTTTTCCTGTAATCGATCAACGTTAAGAACAATAATGATAAATAACTAAAAATATGTATGTGTCGTACTACAAATTACAAAGAAAACATTATTTTAACTTAATATCCATGTTATTATAAGAAGTAAATGTAAATAAAGAAACAAGCACTATGATGACTTATTTTCATGTCTTAGTTTATGTGCTTACTTTAGAAATACAACAAACAAGCATTACGTATTTTGTATTATTACAAATTGATACAGTACATCAAATATATGATATAATTAGGTATACCCTCATCATGTTACTAATACATTATTTATTTATTTTTTTGGTAAGGAGGGAACTGTACCTAACCGCACATCCCGTCGTTCGGGGCAACAAAGGGTAGTGTAGGGCCCTCAGCCAGTAAATAAACCCGCCGTGTGCCGTCTCTCCGCCTATATTGGCGGACCATTGGAACATTACTTCAGTGATGTTACTAATACACCTTAGGCGTAGTATGATTTTGTGTTCATAGGGCTATACCTACTTGAGTTTATTTAGTTTTGTAGTGTTAGATTTGATCAAATTACTTTATAAAAAGATATAATATATGGCAGCAACGACACAGTAATTTTGACTTACCTCGACGTTTCGGCTAAGTTACTTACGCCGTGGTCAAGATTGAGAGTCTTGTACTTATTATTAACTGCACTATTTATTCTGAGTAAAGGTTTTGTGAGGTACTAAGTAAATTAGCTCGAGTAATGGTTTACCTAAATGCAAGTAAACTTAAATCAAAGAACTTGACGGAAAAAAATTAGATCGCGACATCCTTATTTTGCTTTGCAAGTTCTTGGTAGTATGGCGATAATTAAAACATACGAATTGAAAGCTACATGTTGAATTTTTGAATAAGAGTTTAGGCTATATTTTTTTAAATTATTAAACTTAATCTCGCTGGTCGTCATAGTATATTCATGTATATTTATTTGTAAATAGAGGGGCTGAATAAAGCGATCAGTTTTTGAATAGGGAATCTCTGTAAACACGTATTTTGTTTGCTTATACCACTATAAATATTAGGAACAGTAAGTTAAATTGATACACATATTCTATATTAATGAAATGATATTCTATATTAATAAATATCTCCAGCAAACTTTTTGAATTAGGAATTTTAAAAATTGATGGTGTGTGATTTGAAACTAACTAAACCACCCCGCAAAAACCAATAAATTCGATGTTTTCATCATCATCCATATATATGACTCTGTCACTCCTGGACATTTGACTTTAGGCTATTAATACCCAGCCAACAATTTAGTTATCTTTGATGTGGTATAAATCAATATTCCAAAAATGAAAATAAAATTGAACTACTGCACTTGACTTTAATGGTGGTAGTATTGACAAATACGTTGCTGACACGCACATCCTTTTCATGGTATAACGGTTGCTTGGACACAAAGACTGTCTAAATTTGGTCGTTTAAACTTTGCAACATTTACTGAAGTTATTATGCGGGCGTTATAATATTAATATTAGTATAATGAAATGATAATATTATATTAATAAATTTAAAAGCATTAGATTATATATAAAACTGGTCTTTATATATTTCATGACAACGGTTTGTAATTTAACGAGACGAAATCTTGTTTGTCTTATAGATATAATAAGCATTTTGTAACGTTGCCTACTAAAAATGGTAGCTAATATACTCGTATCACGTTCGCGACACGTTTGTTTTTCACAAGAGGTGTCCACTAATTTCTATCATGACATATCTTTACTCATGATGTTTTACTTCACCGAGCAATAATACCTAATTTCTAAACGAATACACACATAATTTCGAAAAATCTTGAAGAGTCAGAGTTGTGTGGTGTGCAAGGTTTGTAACTGGGACTAAGAAACTTGAAACCACTGTCTATGGCATAGACTCTATGCAGTCCTTGGTTTTACCACTAGGCTATCATTAATTTTCAATAATTTTATTATCAATGTTTTCAAATTATGTTTAGTATCACATCCATCATATTGTGTACTGAAGAATGACACACAGTTAATGTAGGCTTTACACAGCTGAAATTGTAAAATGGTTCGATGAATGGATCAATAACGAAGACTGTTTTGACATCTGGGCTAGCCAAGTTGCATTCTATGATCGCTAACGCTGATAGAAAACTATTAAAATGTATGGAAATTTGACATCTCTAACGTTAAGTCATGTGACTTAGCATTATAGATATTGTTAAAGACTTAGATAAATATAGGTTCTTTATCTATGGTTAAAGATGTCAAAATCTCATACATTTAAATAGTTTTCTATTACCGTTAGCAATCATAGAATGCAACTTGGCTAGGCCCACAGTGCTGTTAAAATTTTGACTTTTTTCTCCCCATTTGGCTAATATTTATACACTATACAACACTTAAACAAAAAGTAGTATACTCGTAATATCTATACTATTAAAAAGCTGTAACAGAGCTGTGTCTGTACGTTTAAGATTTTTGAGAAAAAAATGTCTGAATTAGGCTATATGTATAGGCGTGTCTAAACACAAAACGATGTTTTTAGAGTTTTTGTCTGTTTGTTTGTTCGCACATCACGCAAAAACTACTGAACGGATTTTGATGCAACTTTTTTGTTTAATAGCTCTTGATTAGACTTAACAACTGGTATACATTTTATCCCACTACTTTATCGGGACCCTGAGATATGACCTGAAACCTAGCTTTTGGCTGCGGTAGAGCCGCAGGCAAAGGCTAGTAATATATAAAAATACAATAATATAAACATTACAATGTATTTTGTAAATTAACATATTTATTTTGTTACTAGCAGCCAAATTAGAGTTAAACAAAATTTTAATATTTATGAGTAGAAAAAAGTTTAGCATAACAAATTTCCATGAAATAGGGTAAAACTAATTTGTGCTCGGTCAGCACAAGCTCACCATGTGTCGGTCCCGAGTTCGATTCCCGTGGGGTGCCACGTCTCTAATGTCACGCCTATTATTCGCCGATATATCTTCCGTTCTCGTCAATATTTTCATTTAGGTGGACTTCTGTCCGTTTGGGAGTTCATTATGTCCCTCAGCGTTTGTTTGTATTTCATCTTATAACGCGAGAACGTATTTGTTTGAGTACTGGTTGTCCTCGAATTATTATTAGAGTCGTTGACAATCATTAATATAAAAATGTACATGTATGAGGAATGATAACTGCAATATAAATTTATGTCCTAGCTATAGCAGAGTAATAATAAGAGTTTTTTTTAATAGTTTTCTATCAGCGTTTGCCGTGTGGGGCCGGCACCAAGAATAGCTCCATCCCGTCTCTTCCTATGGGAGTCGTAAAAGCCGACTAAAGGATTACCGAGGGACCGGGCAGCAGCGTTCCCCTGTGTACTAAAACACCCGCGCCATCGATGCGATCGCCAACCCGCCTGCCAAGCGTGGCGATTATGGTAAAACCCCTATTTTGGGGAGGCCTATGTCCAGCAGTGGACGATGAAGGGCTGATGGATGGATGGATAGCAGAGTAAGTATAAATATATAATATCTATAACTGCCTCTGTGGTGCAGCCGTAGTGTGAGCGACTGCAGATCATGAGGCCTCGGATTCGAACCTCGGTCGGGCAGTGATATTGAGCATTTTCGTAAAAAGAAAAATTCTCAGTAGCAGCCCCGAGTTTGGAAATGTGACCGGTAGACAGCAATAAGATCGCCCCCTATTACACGTAGGACTTAAACATAGCTGGCGAACCGTAGGTGTGTAATACACCTCTGTCTACCCCTTCAGAGAATACAAGCGTGATGCTATGCTATGCTAATATCTATAACTGCTCTATTTTATTTCATGTGTGTCGAATATGTCTTAATTGGCCAGGATCATTCGAACGTGGTCTTAATCCGAGCTGAACAGGGGGACTTACATTGCAGCCAGCGCTAATTTATAGTAAATAACGATCAAGCAAGTCAAGTGCATAAAATAAATATAAAAATATCACTATATTTATAAGACTGCGTCATTTATTTGGTATACATTTTAAAGCTTATATGGTTGGAATAGTCTACGCAAATACATATGACAGAAGGCGCAGGCGTTTTCCTAAACATTAAGAAGGAATGTGTCATCGAGATTCATAGTCCCAAACAGATATGACTGAATTGGCAAAGCATCTGCAACTATTTTCTAGGAGATGCAGGATCAAATTCTGCTCGTGACTATTATATTCGATTACATATTTTCGCACTTTGTGTTCAAGTAAGGCAATGTTTCTTTTCTTCTCTTTTGTATAACATAGAAAGTGATAGTCTAATGGTCCCTACTTCCGTTGCTATACCGTTACTACAGTGAGAACTGAGCACAAGACTTCGCTTAACTAATCAGTAAAATAACGGTTTTTGAAAACTAAGTTTGGATTTGAGCCTTCTCTTTTAATGGGAGGGATTCAGGCCTTTGTCCGTTCGTTTGTAAAGTCAAAAAGCTGCGCCAACTCGTACTGTTACTTGGTTAAGTACACAAACCGTCAGGAATACATCTGAGGTTATTGTATTGTAAACGTGGGCTTATTTTTCCGCAACTCGACGTCGTAAGTGCGCCTATTTTGCGTGACGGGTCGATGGCACTACTCTTGCCAATTCAGCATCGCCAGAGCCTAGCAAACCCTTGACGTTGCCGACGATTTCTGGCAGCGACCTCAGAGACCCGAGGTATAGTGCCCGGTATTCTGCCACCCCCCCTTTTTTTTTTTTTTTTTGTTAAGGCGGGAAAAAATGTTCCTAACCGCACACCCCGTCGTTCGGGGCAACGAACAGGGTAGTGTGGGGCCCTCACCCACTAAAGAAACCCGCCGTGTGCCGTCTCTCCGCCTTTCTTGGCGGGCCACTGGAACTATGTCACATTCCTTCGGTGGTCCGCCGGCGGCTTACCCTTCCGGGTACCCTCTACTGCCGCATCCGCACGCGGAGCGTCGCACCTTCGCGGGAGGCCTTGCGGGTGGCGGACGTTCCCCGGTCCATCCACCCGCGGCCTCGGCTAGGGCGGCATGAGGCGCAAGTACCTGCGCCTGCGCCGCCCCGATTCTGCCACCCCCGGACATTCAAGAATGTGGGCGGCTGCTTTGTCTGCCTCCATACAAGCTCTGCAAAGAGGGCTGTCTATAACACCTATAGTAAATAAGTGTTTGTTCCATAAAGCATGTGCAGTAATGGCTCCCATTAGGAGCCGAAGCTGAGGCCTCTTCAAACGCTATAGCTTTAGTGTCACAGTCCAGAGGTTGCTCACGATGTTTTTCTGTACCGAGTAGTGATATTTCGAGAATAAAATACTAACATGCCTGATTTTGAAAAGCCACCACCGAAGGAATGTAACGTAGTTCCAGTGGCTAATAAAGGTGTCTGCTTTGTAAACTCTTGAAATAAGACTGAACTCGATACTTTTATCTTCAAGGTCCTTGGTCTCACTAGGCTATCACTGTTATCTATCTATAATACAAATATCTTACTGCTATCTATAATATGATAGGTACAAGGTAGTTCTCTAAAATTAATGTTTATTCTAACTTCTTCATTATATACTAGATTTTGTAGGCAACTTTGCACGCATGCTACAGAAAATAATAATAATATTAATTTGAGTGATCAATACCTAATTTACTTATTAAAAATACCGATATCCTACACAGACTTCCACCACCTATTCTTGAAATGAAAAATCTAAAGACCTTCAATCATTTATTTATGATGAGTAGATACACTTCTTATCAATCAATCTCATTTCTCACCCATAAAACGTGATTTTTCAAAAAACTTAAATCCTTTTTATATACCTGCTGAGCATTTAAATTAGATTTAACTGTATCACAGAAAGCATCAGTACCGGTATGATTCAAACCGCTTTTGAGAATCTATTCTACTTAACTGCTATTTGATTTGAACTATCTTGGAAGCCACTTACTATAGGGTTTTTCAACAAGAACTTTGTTTTTTTAATCAAAATAAAACAATAAATTTAGATGATAATGATTAAAATTTTTATTGTATTCCAATAAGTAAGGTTTGAAAATTATGAATGACAAATAATATCTGATAAATATCCACTACGACCACGGTTACAAATGTCGATTCTTTCATCAGTTTTTAATCACTTTTTGACAATATGGTGGGTTTATTTCGTTAATCACTTCAAGAATTTTGAGTTTTAAGGCTGCAATTCGATTGGCTTCGTATAGACTTTGCTTTTAACAACACCCCAAAAAAATAATCCAGCAGTGTTAAATCACATATTCGAGCTGGCCACTTAACAGTTGAATTTCATGAAATTATGTGATCGGCATATTTAGTTTGCAATACATTCATTGTTTCGGTGGCTGTAACCGTGGTTGTGGTGGTTTATCAGATATTATTTGTCATTCATAATTGCCAAACCTTACTTAATGTAATACAATAAAAATTTTAGTCATTATCATCTAAATTTATTGTTTTATTTTGATTTGAAAAACAAAGTTCTTGTTGCAAAACCCTATACTTACCGTACCCACTTTTATTTTCATAATGGACTTGAAAAGTTTCTAAGTTCAATTCCCACCCGGAATCTTTTCTCTTTTTGGCTATTTAATCTAGCTAGTTTTTGTATTCCCTCCTTTCACAAAAAAAATTCGCTGGCTTCATGATCAGTTACACAGTTATGGGTTAACCATAGTTTGATATTAGCAGCCGGGTCCATGCATCACGCTCATAGGGGACTACACAATCTTATAAAGTACCCGGAGTATCACACGTCAGATCCCGAACCCATCGTCCATCCTTTATTCAAATAAACCCTATTTTTATGGAAAATTTGCCCTTTCCACATCAATATCAATTTCCCAGCGATTGTTGCAGAAATAAAGGGATGACCCTTTGGGGACGTCAGGTTATCTGCTCAACTATATTAAAGGAGCTTTTAAAAGGCAGTTTTCCTGGGTCATATTGTTTCTCAGAGATTTTTATAATGTTTTAATAAATATAAGGGATGTGTTGACCTTGTACCTGAAACTCCTTATGATAAAAAAATTGTTCTTAAAGGTCAATGCCTAATAACGTACAGAGGAAAAAAATCTGTCAAATATTTTACGTTGGTAATCCATCAATTTCGTTAAGCGTTTAACCTGTTATTTTCTCTATGTGCATACATATGATATGAGTCATTTGGTAGTCTATCAGATAAGTAACTGTTGTTTGAGCCTCAGCTATACCAGGGTACGGCCAGGGTGCCATTTAGCAGAAATGTGTCGGCTATTAAAAGTAACCTAACAACATGAAAATTAACTTTTAAATACCAAAAATACCTAGGTGTTTTGATCTGTATTTTAGCACTTTACATTTTCAGCTACTTTAAACAATAAATTATTTATGAAAGTTTAAAAAGAAAGGTTTACTGCCAGCAGGAAACAGGCCTGCGTCCCGTCCTATCCGGGGAAGTGACGTAGGTTCGAATCCTGCTCGCAGTAAAGCTCTTTTTTCTACTTTCACAAATATTTTGTTCTTTTAAACACATATTATATATCTGCCAAGTTAATTCCTAAAACTGCCACATAGTAAAAGCGGCATATGATTAGAATTCAGTACTCAGATTAATTAAAGAACAGAAAAATAAGTTACTGAATAAAAAATAAAATAGGTACTGATATCTGCAACGGCACCACCCAAGCCCAAATTAAAGAGACCGACAAGTCACCACCAGCAATACCTGTTCACGAGTCTGCCGGGTGGCTCAGCTATCATCCCCTTCGGTATATTATACGGAAGAGGATAACCCAAGAACGACGTAGCCACAGGGACACCTTTACGCGAGCATGACAGAACCAGCCATACGTAATAAAGTAGGTAGTAATAAAGTACGCATATATAAAAAAAATGTACCTAGATTTGAAATATACACATCTAGGTATTTAAATAGGCACTTCAACTAATAAAATACTACATAACGACATGGCCATTTATTTTATGATGGGCGCGCTCTTGAGACGTCCAGCGGAGCGCTCGACACTGTGATTACAAACGATTACCCCGTCACCAAACTTGTATTCGGTCCCCACTTAATATAATAAGCAGCGCTGAATCGAAATCGATGCTATTACATGTCTGGTCCCATTTATAATCAGAACATTACGTCCCGGTCGTGCCGCCTTGAGGCCGCCCCGTAATCGGTCAATTATCTATAATTTTCCACCATCAGTCTTTAACCGAAGCAGGCTAGACTTCTGCCGACCCTAGCATTAATGGTTCGTGTTTGGGGGTTATCGATTTAATTACAAATGTATATACATAAAGAACCCAAGAATCTCTAAATGTGTTGATTAGACATAAGTAATACGACATCTATGGACATAAGTAACAATGACAGACTTTTTCAACAACATAATTATGTAAAAAACTTTTGTACTCGTTTTTTTCTATCTACGATTATTTTGTATAAAACAGTCTGCATTGCCAATAACTAAGCATGCAAGAATGAATAACCCATAATTACATAGTTGAAGATGCAAAAGCTAAATCTATTTTCAATTCATATGAATTTCGAGAAAAAGGGATTTAAATATTTTTTATTTTCCAAATATTTTAGGCACCTAAACAATCATATAGTTGAATTTGAGAACAATCTTTATGGTTCATGACGATCTTGTTCTCTAGTTACCCTTAAAGAAATAAAAATTTAACCATATAATATGTTAAAAACATTTAAAATTGAAAACAGTTTGAACTTGAAATTGCGTTGCGGTTGAATATTCGATCCGCCCCCCAGCGGCTGCAACCGCTGCCTTTTTTGTGTCTTTTTTTAAACAAGTCTTAATAAACTTTTACTATTGGCCGCAAGGAAATTATAAACTTTTTTTGAAGATGAAATAAAATTTATAGCAGGTGGAATTTTAGATTAGTTCAAAATATCGATTGGTATCAGTAAATCGTTCGGCACGATTGGTCGATTTCACTCCAATAGGGTTGGAGATCGATATGTATAAAATAATTGAGGCAATTATTGGAGCCATACTGTAATTCTTATTCGGTTTCGTGTAGAAACTTGTTTATCGTGATTATTTGAGTTGTGGTTTTATTTAGGGATACATTTTGGGTGTTGATGGCAAACGCGAACTTGCGTGACCATGTGGCGTGGCATGCGATTGCAATTAAAATGTTTAGTGCCCTTCAATGTAAGAATGGACCTGTTCAAACATATTTCAACTTCTTATTTTTATACAAGGTTTTAAACACTTGCTGTGCTCGGCCGTCTACTACAACTAGAACAATTTGTGTGAGACGAGATATTGAAAATGGATCATGAAACCTCAAACCTCTTAAATCCTGGTTCAAACGCTCTACCTTTTAGCTATCGTAGCAGTTGCTCCAAGCTACCAGTTGCTATATAACATGTCTTGGAATGCACCAACGCCATCTGTTACATGTATTTGCATATACTGTTCCAACAAGGTAATAAACGTTTACAAAGAAAAATGAGTTTGCTGTTTAATTGAGTAACTTAGGTATCTATATTAGTGTTCCTACATTTTTGACAAATTTGCTATATTTGGGAGTCATTGTTGTGCCTCTATCAGAATATACTGAACTTGGTGGTTATCTTTAGATGCCAGACGGCTCTCGACACAAATAACACACACAAATATTCAACTGATATTGTTAAAGTTCATTTTATGCTATCACATCTTTTTAATGGTACTAAGACTAATTTAATTTTCGGTACATTGAGCCAAAGGTGAACCATTACCAGTGGAAATAACCAACGTTTTGAAAGTTCATGTGAACCGCCATCTACAGATATGAGACAGGTCTAAGGAAACGTACGTTCACAGGTTTTCATTCTTTTAAAATATCATGTACAAGGTAAAACAGGGGAAAGGGCTCTAGAATTCGTGACGTAATGTTTATAGGGGGGCTCGCAAAGATTGGAAGCACAAAAAAATAACAGAATTTAGCGTGACGTAATTTATGAACGGCCCTATATGATTATAAAAAATAAAACTAGACGTCATGGGACGTCTACCAGATGTGAAAACATCGAAATTATTTTGTAGAAATAAAATGATCATAACTTGACAAAGTACTCCTCAAGACGAATCAAACGAATATAAACTCGATGGGGTTGCGTCGTTTTATTACAGAGTTGCTGTGGCCACCTTCCAGCTCCATCATCAGACCCTGGATATCATCTAGGACTGAAGTACTAGTCAAGACATTTCAAACGAGCCCTAACACGATGGAGTTGCGCCATTTAATTACAGAATTTCGCATGGCCAGCTTCCAGCTCCATCATCAGACCCTGGATACCATCCAAAGATAAAGTGCTCATCAAGACGAATCAAACAAGTCCAAAATCGATAGGGTTGCGCAGATTCATTATAGGTAGAGTTCCTATGTCCAGCTTCCAGCTCCATCATCAGATCAGCTCCATGTCATCATAATATTGCATTGACACATGATATACATTATGCGTGTAAAATTTCAACTCAATTGGAAACTGGGAAGTGGGACAAGTTGATATGATTTGATTTGAAAAGCGTCGCCACGTTAACAGCCGGTTTTACCCTCCCTCCGCATTAGATGTTTCACATCAATAATATAATTGTTTACAGCATTGATGTCCTAATGTTTTGATAAAGGACATCAAAGGCAAGCGGTTTGTTAATTTGGTTAGAAACATAATTAATGATGTCATTAGTTTACGTCGCCACAAATGGAATTCGTGACAAAATATCGACACGAGTCCGGTACGAGTATGTAACAAAAACACGAATTAAATGATAATATTATAATAAAAACGTGTACTGTCAAGCAAGTCATTTGTATAGCGACCGGCACTAATTCCATCATAAGGCGTAGAACAGCTTCAGGGTTCTGTTGTGAAATCATAAACTAAGAATCACTCTACAATAAAACTTTTTTATTACTTTACATGTACTTTTTTCGCGTGGTGCCAGACTAAGAATTTTTTGCAACTTATAAAAGGTGCTATAAGAATTACAGCTAGAATATATATTTGTCTGCCGCCATCTACAAATATATACTTTATTATTTTTATGGTGGTAGACAAGCTACGGCTCATTTGATGGTAAATAGTAACCATCGCTTGTGGACTTAAGTCATCCATCAGCCTTTTAACGTCCACTGCTGGACATAAGCCTAAACAGCTATCTCCTCTTACAAGCAAAACGCACTCATGTGCTTCATGGCCGGTTACACGGGAGTAAGCATTGAAATAAATAGAAGTTGTTACTGGTAGGTACTTACATATTTTTTATCATTGCAGTATAAAACAGACATTTTGGCAAAAAAATGTTAAACGATGCATTACATAACCCGGTGCACTCAGGTCTCGTTGTTTAACCACTGAAGTAATGTAACATAGTTCCAGTGGTCCGCCAATACAGGCGAAAAAATGGCACACGGCGGGTTTATTATATATAGGTATATATGTATAAAGTGAGTGAGGGCCCTACACTACCCTATTCGTTGCCCCGAACGACGGGGTGTGCGATTAGGTACATTTTTTCCCGCCTTAACAAAAAAAACGCGTTTTTTAAATATTATTTTTTATACAATAATACCACTTCTAGAGATTTTTTATGAAATGAATTAGCTGTAATAGTTTAAATAAGCTGTTATTATTTTTATTTATATTTAGGTACTAACTAGCCTTTGCTTGCAGCCCCACTGCAACCAAAAGCTAGTTTTTAGGTTGTATCTCAGGTTCCCGATATAGTAGCGGGATAAAATGTATACCAGTTATTAAGTTTAATTGAGATCTATCAAATAGAAAAAGTTGCACCAAAATCGATTGAGTAGTTTATGCGTGATGCGCGAACAAACAAACAGACAAAAATCTAAAAAAAATGTTTTGTGTTCAGACACGTCTAAAGAGCCTAATACAGTAATTTTTTCTCAAATATCTTAAATGTACAGACAAAGCTCTTTTACAACCTTATAATAGTATAGATAAAGCGAAAATTAAAACTGCGGAACCATAATCTCTAAACGTTTTTTCAGTGATGCGGATGTACAGTCACGCATGTACAAATTCGTTACGATTTCTTATCCTACATTTTATTTTGTGAGGCGTTTACTAATATTACAAAATATTTCACATGACAAATCGAACGTGTGAAACATTTCATGGCCAATTTTGTTATATTGTTTGCCTCGCATTTAGAGAAAGTTGAAGATCACTTAGACAGGTTTTTTAAAATATCAATCATAATAAAAGCTTGTGATCCTGTTTCATACTTACAGAACCCCGTCATAATTCGTAAGGCGTATTTAATTGCAATTTAGTATACCTATTTGTGGTTTACGAACATTATCAACACAGAATTACACATGTGCCTATTCGCAGACTCCACCTATCCTTCTCAGAAGAAACGACATGTGGCTTTAAATGTTTTCATGTATGTGTATACTGGTGCTCTCTGCCCGTTTCTCTTCTCTCGTTTCGCCACGCTACCTCGCAGACAAAGTACCTTACATAAGTAAGGACCATTGTGGTGGTGTGCAGAGTTTGGCTGGCATAGCGGATGGGTATCAATGAAATTTCTTGTGATCAAGAGTTCTCATTCTGAACTCACAGCAAGCCTCTCGATGCAACATAATGATTTAAATTCAGAATAAAGTTACACTATATGTAAAATAAGAATAATTAGATTATTAATCGTAATAATGTCGAGGCCAATTTTGAGTTCTAGTTTGATAATTATATTGAATACTAGCCTTTTTTATTTTTTATTTTAGGTGGGCAAAAATGTCCTATCGCACACCCCGCTGCCCGGGGAGACAACGGGGTAGTGTGGGGCTCTCACCCACTAAAAACCCACCGTGTGCCTCCACCCGCCTTTGCTACGGTGGATCACGGGTACCGCGTTGTTTCGACCGCGATCCGCAGGCGGCAGCCCTTTCGGGAACCCTCTCTTGAGCGACGCCTCGCGCACTTGGGCGTCGCACCTTCGCGGTAGGCTTCCGCGGACGGCAGGGTACTCCCCGACCCCACCGTCCGCAGCCTCGGCTAGGGCGGCATCAGGCGCAGGTAAGCGCGCGCAAGCCGCCCCGCGCGCCGGCGGCGAATCGGGTCCGCGAAGGAGGATTCCTGCCGGGCCCTATCCTCCACCTCCTTCCGCGAGATGACAGCCTCGCAGAAGGCGGCCACCGCGGTCCAGGCCCTATCACTGCCAACCATCGCTCGCGCAAAGGCCGGCAGCGACAGGTCCACGCCTATGACTGCAACGAGTTCCCGGCGCTGCACATCCCAGGCCGGGCACGACTCGAGCGTGTGCTGCGCCGAGTCCTCGTCGCAGCCTCAGTGGTGACAGCCTGGGGTCGTCTCCCTCCTAGCGATCATGTGCAGGTATTTGCCGAAGCAACCATGCCCCGACAAAACCTGCACCAATCGGAAGGTGAAGACCCCGTGCTGCCGCCCTGCCCATTCTTCCAAGATCGGCTGGAGCGCCCTCACGGTCCAGAGACCGGCCCGGGGCGTCTCCAGCCGAGACTTCCACTTTAGGACGGTGGCGCGGCGGGCATCTTCCCGCCACGATGACATTGCGCTCGGCGAGGGGCGGCTGACCCCGCCCGCGTCGTCAACGCCCGCCGATAGATGTCGGCGAGCACCTCCGCCTCCATATCCCACGGGGGGGTTCCGGCCAACGCGCAGGCTGCATCGGTCGAGACCATGCGGTACCCGCGTACTGCCCTGACCGCTACGACCCTCTGTGGACGCCACAGATGGGCCCTATTGCGAGTGGCCAGGGACTCCGCCCACACGGGCGCGCCGTACAGTGCCATCGACCGTACTACCCCCGCGTAGAGTCGTCGACACGCGAGACTCGGTCAGCCCAAATTCGGCATCAGTCGCCCGAGGGCGGACGCCATGCCGACGAGCTTTGGCGCAAGACGGCGGAAGTGCTCGTCAAAGTGCCACCGTCCATCCAATACCAGGCCTAGATATTTGATGTGGGCCTGGATTGGCAAGCCCTCACTGTTATCGAGGCGCTGGCGGGCGGGTCCCGTCGGCGCATACGCGCTGCCGCCGTCCCCATTTCCGTCGTCGTCACGGGCGGTACCTCCCCGTCGTTGGCCTCCCGGTCATCATTTGGCGGAGCCATGACCGGGGGCGTGTGTACCGCCCGTGAAGGGAAAAGTCCCTCGACCACCTCAGAGAGGAAGCCCGGCTGGAGGGTCTCCGTAAGGGGGGGGGGGGCTGGGCGCGGAGCTTGTTAAGCGCCGCGCGGTACGGGTTTCCCCAGGGGTCACGCTCGAGACCCTCCAGCATCTCCTGCCTTTTCGCATCTTTTGCGCGACAGATGACCAGTTTTAACGCGGCGCGCGCACTACTGTACGCCGCATACAGCCGGCCCTCCCGCTCTTCCTCGCAGATTCGGTTACGTCAGCTGCGGGTGTAGGACCTCCGGGCACGAATACAGGTCGCACGGAGGTCCGCCAGCTCCGGGGACCACCAGTAGACCCCCTTCCGTCGAGGCGGGCGCCGCACGCGGGGCATGGCCGCATCGCAGATCTGCGTAAGCATGCCGCGAATGCGGCCAGCCTCGGCGTCCAATGGCCGCCACTAGCAGGTCCCGGTCGAGCCTACCCACAGCCCATCGCGGAAAAGTGGGAGTTCTGTCCGCCGCGTGACTCCTGCTGACGCCCTGGAGGGACCGTGAGACCTCTATGTGAATGTATCTGTGGTCAGATAGGGTCTCGACCTCCTCCAGGACTCACCAGCTCATTACGACACCGGGGCTAGCGAACGAAAGGTCCACTATCAACCCGCCCCAGGGTCGCACGCACGTTTGGGCGGACCCTCGGTTGAGTAACACGAGATCCGCCGCTGCCGCTCACTCTTGGACCGCCGCACCTCGGGGGTCCGTCCTGGGGGACCCTCACACCGTTGATTTGGCGTTGAAGTCCCCCAGCACGAGCACAGGGCTCGGTGCTATACGCCGTATCGAGGTCTCCAGGCTGTGCAGGAAGACCTCGAAAGCCGCCAGACTACGACTAGGGGAGAAGTACACGCCATATAGCGTGACCCCTCCCCATTCAGCCGCCACATATCCCGTGCCCTGGTCTTTGAGTGACAAGGGCGAGGAATGCGGCGCCGCCGAACCGACGACTGCCACGGAGCCATCCCCGCTACCCGCCTAATTGGGGCGATCCAGGACTATGTAGGGCACCGCGGCTGCGGCAACACCGATCGACCGCTCCGCCATGGATTGCAGGAAGAGGTCCTGCGCCCTGGCCGAACGGCCGAGATTCCCTTGGAGGAGGATAGCGTTGTGATCCGTTATTGGACCACGATATCCTCCTCCATGCGCTGCGGCGGTCCAGCTGCGCCGGGTTGGGCAGTCGGGGCCGATTGGCTGCCCACCCCCCTCTTAGGGCCTGACTTGGCCGGAGGCCTGCAACCTACCCGCCCCATACAGTGGTTGCCGGGGCGATTGCCCGCCGCGCACGCGGGGCAGTGTGGGGTGGCAGAACAGGCAGCCGCATGGTGCCCTGCCTGACCGCAGCGGAAACAAAGCCCGCTGCAGTCGAAGCATTTTGTGCACAGCGACTAGGTGTGACCGACCGATATGCACTTGTAGCACCTGGCAGGCCGGGGCTCCAACGCGATTACCCGTGTGGCGCTTCAGCCCACCAGAAGTCTACCGGCGGCGACCAAATCCTTGGCCGCCGCGACAGGGCACGAGACCCAGACGGCACCCACACCACCTGGACCTGGGCGAATGGTGCCCACCCGGAAGGCGCTGCTGGGAGGCCCGGTTTTCGAGACGATTGCCTCCCGGATCTCTTCCGCCGTCACGGAATCGTCCAGCCCGGAAATGCGCAGTTCGGCGCACTTCACGGGTCTGGCGACCCGGACACCACTCTCCTCTGGGAATAGGCCCAGCAGCCTCGCGGCCATTGCGTCGGCCATCTTGGCGCCCTCTGGCCCCAGGTACTCGAAAATCCGAGCACCTGTCCGGGCTTGGCGGGAGCAAGCGGAAACGTCCCCGAGATCGGAGACGTTTATCTCCCGCCGGGCACGCTTCAAGACGGCCTCGTAGGCCCTTTTCTTTTCCCTCAGGCAGCACGGTGATCACCACCGCAGCTGCCTTTGGGACCTTCAATTTCTGCGACTTCCTCTTCCGCGGCTTCGGAGCTTCCCCTCTCTGATTAGTTCGCGCTGCTTCGCGCCCTGAGGCAGCGCCGCGATCCCTAGCCCGGGATCACCGGGGCCCAACCACCTGCCAGTCCCCGTCTGAGGACGTAGCATTGGCAGGGGTGGGGGCAGGAGCCCGGGACGCGACTGCCGCAGCCCGCGAGGGTGCGACCGTTCGTCGCGGTGCAGCAGAATGCGGAGGCGCAGCGGCGCTTGGCAGAGGCGGGAACTCCTCTCGGGGCTGACTCCTCGGGGCTTGTCCTGCCTTTTCTTTTTTATTGGCCTTTTTTTGGCCCTTTCCCTGCACTACAGGAGCCGGCGAAGGTTTTGCCGCTGGTGGTTTGGCCACCGGTGGTTTAGCCGCCGTCGCGGCAAAAGACACATGCCCCCCCTGGCACGGCAGAGGTGTCGGTGCCGAGGACGCTGCAGCTCTTCTTTTATCAGCCGCAAGCGGCGGCCGAAGTCGGGGCTCCGGCGGCAATCTTGCGGCTAGGGCCTCGAATCTCCCTGTACCCGGGTAAGCGTACATTTGTAACCCAACACAGGGGGTCCGCAGGTAACCTGGCTGGGGCCGCGCTCGAGACTGAACTACCCATCAGCCATGCATCTCCTCGCTGCGCGCCAGAGCTTGAGATTCGGGGTAATTTTTTATAGAGGTTGTCTTCCTCGCGGTCCGGGCGATTAAGCCAAGACCCTCGTTCCTGTATGCCCGCGAGACGTAACCACAGACACGCGCTCAGGTTTACGATTTGGGACGGGGGGGGGGCACTGTGGCCCCACTGTCCCCCCTCACCAGAGCCCGGAGAGCCAGTCTGGCCCCACCGACTCCGACACCTGGTCTATCCACCGTGCCCTCTGCTGAGTCAGAGGGACACGCGGAGACCCGTCCTGTCCGGAATTTTAGCCGCCGGCGACTACCGACGTTGCCCGGGGTGCACCACTAGGAGTTACCAGTTAGAGAGAAAAGTTGTATCAAAATCCGGTCAGTAGTTTTTGTGTGATCCGCGAACAAACAAACAGACAAACAAACAAAAAGACAAACAGATAAACAGACAAACAAACAAAAAATCTAAAAAAAAAGTTTTGTGTTAAGACACGCCAATATAGCCTATTACAGTAATTTTTTCTCAAATATCATAAATGTACAGACATAGCTCGGTTACAGTTTTATAATAGAAAGATAAGATATAGATGAATAAAATTTGTATTGCCTTAACTTTAATCTTTAAAATTAAATACTATAATTACTTTAACATGCTGCTATATTATAAGTAGGCGTATAAATATTTTGCAATAATTATGTATTAAGGGAACAAGCTGGCAGCTGGATAAAAATATTGCAAACTAGTTCTTGATATACTGAGATTTTTTGTAGGGGCTTTTTGGTGGATTCTTATAATTAAGTCAGGTGCAAGCAGGAATACAGATAAGCTCATTAGCTATAGCGCAAAAGCAATCATCAATCTTAGAGAAATGAAAAGTTCGAAATAAATCCGTATACTAATCTATTGAGAAATACTTTTGTTTAACTCATTATTGTGCCACTGTTGGGCACGGCATTCTGAATGAGAGCGATGGTCTAAATGTGCGTGGGAGCCTGGGTCCACCTGTCCAGAAAATTTATCAAGCATGCAGGTTTCTTCGATGTATACCTTTACGAAGCAATGGCAATTTGTGAAAATACGCACTTAATTTAGAAAAGTCATAGGTGCTTATTGTCCCGACTCGTGAACAGTTCTCTAAATTTACTGTTTAGTTTAAAAGTAGTAGTTTATATTTTTTTTATACTACGTAGGTGGTAAACGAGCATACGGCTCACCTGATGGTAAGCAGTTCCCGTAGCCTATGGACGCTAACAACACCAGAGGCCATCACTCGCTACATCTATACGTCGCTATCTCTAATAAAACGGATAGGAAGGATATTAAGGAAAGGATAGGGAGTTGATTTGGGCCTCCGGCGCTCTCACTCACCATACGAAACACAACAGTAGAGTACCCTTTTTTTGTTAAGGCGGGAATAAATGTTCCTAACCGCACACCCCGTCGTTCAGGGCAACGAACAGCGTAGTGTCGGGCCCTCAACCACTAAAGAAACCCACCGTGTGCCGTCTATGGTGGTAACAGTTAGAGTACCTAGCGTTGTTTTACACTGATCTATTCTGAAAGGGTGGTACTTCCCCGATCGAGCCGGCATGTTATTGCTGGAATAAGCAAGGCTCTACCATTTAAATCGTCCAATTTCTAATTAACCATAATGTTTGTTGTTAAAAAAATAATTTGTTGTTAACATTTGCAATTTTTCTTATTAGAATGTAGTTTGAACACAATTCATAATTGTAATCTATAGATATTTTTTTCTAGAATCATTGCATTCACATACACGTACAATTTTAAGGGTGATATGATGATGTATAGCAATCATCAATACTTGTCGCAAGCTCGAGCATTAACCCGCGCCTAATGAGGTCGGACAGCGTTTAATAGAATTAAACGTTTCGCCGCGGAAGGGTTACCTTGGTATATTGAGACCATTTGTTTACTACCCGCAGTGGAGCTTCGGTTGTTTTAATAGTGCTATTTCCTGGTGTGTGATGCGTAAAATTGTAAATGTTGAATTAAAGACCTTAGTTACCTAATTTATTTTACTTAATATTTACAGCGTAGATAATATAATATATACATACTCGATCTACCCTTACTTATACTCATTCTACCTTCTTTAGCATGGACTTCGAGATTGGGCTAGCATAACATAAATACGTCACTCTACATCATTAATTATCTTTATGCAAAAACAACTATCCCACGGAAACTGTAATTTTTTCCAGGATTAAAGGTTATCTTTGTCTTTTTCTCCTCGTGTTCATCGGTCTAGTAGTTGCGTTAGAAGGCGAAACAAACAAACTCGAATTCCTATCAAATAATCAAAGTCTTCATCACATGGGTCATATCACAGGGTCGAATGAGACACCTCGAAGAAGACTAAGTAAAGAGTTTCGGTGACATACAATTAACATTTTTCTACTTCGATAGTGTTGTTTATTATTAAGATTAGTTCGTTGTGAACATAACTGTTCAACATTTTAGTATCTATTGCAAATACATATTTAATAGGGATGTAAACAGAGTCCTAGTCCATATTGCTATAGTTTATCCACCACCAGCTAGCCCCTAGCACTGTGTACTTTCCTACTTTTATTTGAGCTTGTAAGCAACAATCGTAAAAGTAAACATAACTAGCAATTGATAATTTAAATCAATCACAACAAGAACTGGGTCTGAATGGCATTACAATTTAGAACCAAAAATTTGCTTCTTTTTGTTAAGGATTGTAGCGTCTCTGCGTCTGTATTGGCGGACCACTGAAACTGTACAGCATCTGAATCAGTATCAAGCCCTAAAAAAAACTAGGTATTTTTACAAAGATAATCACCTGATGCTACGGAATAAACCTTGTACCACAGATGGCTTTGCACACAGTGAACAGCATCACAAATCTTACGAAGCAAAATGTTTGTCTTGCGTTAGAATCATACTCTCCACACTCGATTCCACACGAGACGTCAGTACTTTAAATATAACGCCCTCTACCTACATCGTTCATCTAGTTATATAGCTTAGAATATCCAGCAACCAAGCTGGCAAATGTGTTTTCTCTTCTCTCGTTTACCTTGTGTATTAATTTATTTCTTAACATTATTTTCTTAGTTAGGTACTTTTAAGACATTTATGCATTATGGTGGGAAAACTACTCTCACAAATATACAGTTAATTTGAAAATGCGTACAGCTTTATTCGCAATTGTATTGCCTTACAACTTTTTATAAGTATACAAGATATTTTATCTAACGTACTTATTTTAAGAGCAGATTGCTCAGCTTGTACCTACCTCTTGTTCGTGACTAGTTAAGCAGTCAGGTGTACGAGGGGTATTTTGAGGCCAGTTAAGTTGGGGGAGGGGGGAGATTGGAGGTTGCATGCATCTTAACGCGGGCGGTACCGGACCGTTCTCACGCCTCTGAGGTCACGCCTCACTTTGACCATCGCCGCGCAACATTACAACTTCACCGTATAGCCGAGAATAATGGAATGCCTTTAACGGTATTGAGAATCTATGCAATATTTCATTCAGTGCCCTTCTAGTATTGCGTCTGTCCATATCTCATGAGAAAAACTTTCTAAAATACTTTTTTCACATTCTATGTGCCACTACTTGCCACTGTACTTTTACCTACACTAAAACTGACTTTGCACTGATTGTATAGTAAGAATAGATCCAAAGTTTAATTATATTTAATATAGCTACATCTAAACATTTGCTGCTGCTGAGCTGACTAATTCACTATTATTACATATTTAACCTTGTCAAGCTAAGTAAAACAACAAACATAAATAAGAACAGATTACATTAAACACAAAGTGAAAAAAAATTTTTGTGCTAAGCATGTCAAATGCTAAAAATATATATAAAAATATCTAAATAAGAACAGATTATTTGTGAAAGAGGAAAAAGAGAGTTTAGTGCGAGTAGGATTCGAATTTGTGTTCGATCCAATCCGAGGAACTACTCTGTACTGCTAAGCTATCGTGGTCACTTCAAATCTCCACTTCATTTAATAAATCGCGCCGTCAAATAATATGAATTTTAATTGCAAAATTGAACTTACGAGATTGGAATAATGTAAATACAACGGATAGATGGCGTAGGTCGTAAAGACATCTTAAACAAATGTGAAGTGGAGATTAGGAGTGAGCTTTGGGCGACTGTGATAGCTTAGCAGTCCAGAGTGCTTCCCCGAGCTGGATGGGACATAGGTTCGAAACCTGCTCACAGTAAAGCACTCTTTTTACATTTTGACAAATAATTTGTTCTTTAAAGTTGCTGACACTATCAAGTGCGAAATACATTTCAAAATAACAAACAATATTTTTCATATTTATTTAAGCTAAAATGTTTCTTTCACTGAAAACATCAGAAATTTATACTTAACATTTCCTCTACCGCGTAAATATTTACATAAAAGAGTCTCAAGCCCAAGTGTAAGTAATAGGTATTCAACACAGGCAGTGGCAGCATATGAAACCATCACAAAGCCAGAGTTATCCCGATTGAGCGCGTCTTTGTGCCACAGATAAACGTAATGCACGATACACAATGTAACAGCATTGTAATCTACGAATGTTTTCTATCGCATGGAAATGATAGTCAGGCATTCTTTGTCGAAAATATTACTATGTTCACATAGAAATTTTGTATTAGTACTTACCTATATTGCTATGTCTATGTTTACATAATATTTTTAAGTGTATTACGATGTAGGTACTATGTACATAGGCCTCTTTACCTAGCTTCTGGAAGACTCTATATTCTTTAAAGCCACTATTGGGGTATATTATATTATCTCATTGTTCCAATACTAAGCACATGAGCACATATATTTAGTTTTTTCTGCTTAACTAAAGGGTGAACAGGTGCTAAATCGAACTAAACATCTTCTTGCCTACGAACTCCAGTGGTAGAGCCTTGATTATCCCAGCATGAATGGGCCGGCTCGATTGAGGAATTAGCACCCTCTCACAAAAATCTGCGTGTAACATTACTACCGTTGTGTTGCATATGGTCAGTGAGAGCGCTAGAGGCCCATACCCGGAGGGGGTTTGGGCTAACGTAACCTCTCCTTATTATCTTTCCTATTTTCTACTTAGTATCCCGCATATCCTCTCCTTATTATTTTCTATCCGCCTCCTATCGCTTTTCCATAAACATGGTGACGCGCGAGAGATGACTCTGGCGTTGCTAGCGTCTATAGGCTACGGTAAACGCTTACCATCAGGTGAGCCGTGCACTAGTTTGACACCTATGTACTCTAAAAAAATATTTAAGATTAAGAATCATTAAACTAAATTACCCTCAAACCTATTCTACAACACAGATATCAGATTTATTAGTATTGTAATGAAAAGAAATAAAGAATTAGACGCCATGATTGTTTCGCGGATGATTGTTTCTAGAAAAAAAATTAAACAAGGAAGTTTTGAAAGAAAATCTCTTACGGGATAATGTATCAGTAAGCAAAAATCCTGACGGATGTCTGGTCGCGGTGTTGTAAAATTATGTATTCTCTTTCTACTAAAGAGTTTCCAAATAGACAGAAATGAGTTCTGATAACGATAGTGTTGTTAAAATAATACATATCTATATCTAGTTGGATTGTCTATATTTGAAATAACTTAGGTATAATGTTCTCTTTGGGTCTCTTAATATGTAGGTAGTATGTGAAAATTATTAAGAATATAATTAGCAGTATTTGGTGGTAAGTACCAGACATGTTATAGCAGCTTCAAGTCAGTCTGCACTGACTAGGGCCGGGAACGAGGCCGAAGGCACGCAGTGGCGTGACGCAGCGAAACTGAAAATAACACCTTCCCGGCCCCAATTCACACTAAAGCCTTGTTGAAACGATTCAAAACAGAGATTTCAGGACGATACCCGATTGTATTATTCCGGTTTCGTAACCAAAAATCCAATTGTGGTTGGATCCCTTTCGAGAAAATTTTGGCATCCCGCTGAGATTGCCTGAATTGAACCGGCCTCTGCAGGAATGAATAACTGCGAATAATACATTGTCATCCGCCATTATTATCTCACAATGATATAGTAATTTCGTGATAAAAATCTCTTATAACAATCGGTCAACTAGATATAATGGTATTTTAAATAAAAAGAAGATATCATAGTAATTTATATAATAATGGACCATTAAAACAATTATTTAAATGTCTTTGTCATAATAAGCTTTGTTTCCATATTGTGATGTCAGCCGTAAAAACATTATCTATAAAATGGCCGGATTTAAAAAATTACTTCATACGCGTACCGATGTGTGTAAGATAATAACTAATATATGTTATTTGCAGTTATATTATTATTTTTGTATAAGCGCTTAGTAACAATGACCGAGGTCAAAATTTAAATAAACGAATAAATTTGCATATTTTTCACAATAGATATTTTAAATATGAGGAACTATTATGTAAGACTAGATACCAATTTAAATTAGTCTCTTATTAGACACAAGAACTGACTGGTTTCCTATTTAAAAGTATATTTACTACGTTCAACAGCAAAATTAGTGTATAACTACATAATTTATGAATTATTTTATCTCACAGTCCAGCCCAAAGTTCATATTTTCATTGTTTTCACGTAGCTAAATAATTGATTAGCTATAGCGTTAACTATTAACATAGGAAAATAATAAATTATATGTATGCTTTTTTGCTTTTACTTATTACTGAATTAAATTCAGTTTTTTTTATTAAGATAAACCCAATAGGTAGGCTCAAAATATATTAAGCTCAATAAAAGTACAAAAAAGAAGATTAAATAATGTTTAATTCCTACATTGAAATTATTATAATTCACGTGGCAGCAAGGCGTTACTATTTAAACTAGAGATTGGTTAAAATATTTATATAATTATGGATAATAGGTAACCTGTCCAAACATAAGATATTATTGATTCCATCCATCCATCCATCAGCCTTTCAACGTCCACTGCTTTACATAGGCCTCCCCAATAAATGGCGGATAATGCCGTAATCGCCACGCTGGCAGGCAGGTTGGCGATCGCAGTGGATGTTGTTAATACTCAAGGGAGTGCTGCTGCCCACTCCCCCGGTATTCCCTCAGTCAGCTCTTACGACTCCCGTGGGTAGAGAGGGGTGGGACAATTCTAAAGCCGCCCCACACGGCACTTATTGATTACCCTACCTTTAATATCAGTTTTTTTTATTCTAAGGTTGTGAATGTTAACCTCTCTATACAGGAGTTATGAAGGTGTTCTGTTAGGCATCTCATATGATTATTTACTAACATTATAAATGCGTTTATTTATTTATTATAATGATGAAATTTTGCATACATTATATTCTAGATCCAAGATAAGGTCATAGGCTACCCTTTAATGAATTGAATGGTTCTTTTGGGATAACCATGTTTGCATACAAATAATTAATGCTGTAGAGTGGCGTGTTGTATTCTAAAATCTAGCGGACGAATCTTGTCTCTGTATATTAGTGAAATTCTAAAGAGATGGATACAAAGAACAGAACAGTTTTAGAGAGTTGAATGTTAGTGCGAAAATAATATCTAACTATTATTGTAACCAGATATGGATATGTAGCTGTACGTGTGAATGCTTGCATTTTCATAAAACGGTAATCATTTACAAAATAATATAGATTATGATTACAATGTCTAAGCGTCTTTGTCTGAGTAGATACCATGATAAATGACTGCAGAATACGCGAGGTCTATACCGTAGCGCACACCATACTATAGTGCGTTATTGGCGTAGAAGGTTTCAATTAAAAGCGCAAGAGTATATTTATAATATGTTATGAGTATGTGGAATTCAGAGTTATTTCAGTTAATGAAATTTTGCAATTGCGTTTGAAGATCTATAATGTATTCACTTGGTTTCATGTAATCATTTGATTTTCCTAAAAATATTAAACTTAGGTATACGAGTTCATTTTGTGTTTAATGTATAGTGATAAGCATGTCAAATGCTAAAAATATCTAAATACTTAGGTATATACTTAACAGTATTGTCAAAATTTGCACATCAGCTGCCAAAGATAATATTTTATTTCTTGAATTGTAGTGATATGTTTTGTTCCGTTGGCCACTTCTTGTACTTATATCTTTCAGATACGGTATGACATGTATGATTTTTGGAGAACATCATGTTTGTCTTACTTATGATGGGAGACGAGCCACGGCCCACTTGATGGTAAGTAGTAACGTTCATGGACTCAGAAATAACAGGAAATAAATAAATACATCTCGCTACAACCAAAATACACCAATATATTTCACGGTCGGTCACACAGAAGACGGTGGTCCAACCCGCCCGGGCCACACATTAAGCGAATATTCCCACTTGACACCCAAATCTACCACCAGTAATGCAATGGGTCGTAATTGCTTACTTCCCTTTGTTTATGACACTTTTTTGATTTTTGTCGTATGACACCCACAGGAAAAATTGGGTGACTGATGATTGAATTTAAAATGACTGTACAACATTTTTTTTTAAATCATTTAAAAACATTATAAAACCTTTTAACACGCTGACGAAGCTAATATTAGGTTACAGGCAAAGCTAAAATTAAAAAAATCCGCACATAGATATTCTTCACTTCAAACCGTCGGAATAAATTGAAACTTTATACACTTATTAGGGACAATGACAATACAATAAAAATAGATTTTGTCAGTTTTTTTTTATTTCGAACTGGTACTATTGCCACAGCTATAATAAAAATGAAATAGGATCTTTAAAATATAAATATTTATGATGCCGTTTTGAGATTACAAAGGAAGAAAATGAATTAAAGTTTAAAAATTAAAAAAAAACGCACGCACTTGTTGGGATAAAAAGCCACCCACGATTTTTTACAGCCATTATTATTTACTTAAATATTATTTTCTACTTTTTAACTAAACTAGTTATTAAAGCATGCTTTTTTAGTTTTTTTCATTTATTAGTTTCACTTCCTCTTTCTGAAACTTCTACCGCATGTGAAAGGAGACACATATGATACCTACCTATAATTCTAACAATTTTGTTTTCGATGGTTTGCAAAGTTCAAAATGATTCTACATAATTTCAATATTGATTTAAAATTAAATTGTGTGGTTTTATTAGATTGCTACAGATTAAATTATTAATAGGAAATAAATGAAAAAATATTTTTTGAACGCCAATCCTCTGCTCTTTTACTGTAGCTCACCGCCGACGAAACAATGTCAATTGACGCTGACAGTGAGATGATGACGTCACTAAACATTACTCTCTCTCCCTGATAGAGCGAGACAAAGACAACGAGCTGCTCACAGATTTGTGTACGCAAAATTTATGGGTATCTCTGTTTATTGTTCGATGACGCGATGATATGGCAGAATAAGGACTTGATGTTTCGAAAATTGTTTTATCGTTTTGTAGATTAATAGGTATAGTTTTTCCCCCCTTTATACCGAATTATGTAATATCATTTGTTCTTGGAATCACAATCCATGAACATTGGTTGCATAGTTGCAAAAATCAAACGATTACCTATGTACCTAACCATAATCAACGTTACCAACAACCATAATAACCATTTACGGTGGTAAAAAATGGTGAGGATTACGCTTATCTATACTAATATTAACAGGATTTTTGTATGTGTATATATGTATGTGTATGTCATTTCATATGATTTTTGTATGTGTATGTCATTTCACATAGGCTATAATTAAATAGTAATTTGAAAAAAAAATCTACTTATGTCCTGCATAAAGATACATTTACTCTACGTTTATCCCAAAATTATTAAAAAAGAAATGCCCGTGGGAAACCGGGACGGGAAAACTTATACAATGTTTTTGATCTATATTTTTTTAGCATTTGACATGCTCCGCCACTTTTTTAAGTACAAATTATTTGTGAATAAGGAAAAAGAGATTTCTGGTACGAGTGGGAATCGAACCAAATTATACAATGTTTTATTTTAGTATTATATGATAACATCTATGACATATTATGAATAAATTGATTTAACAACTAATACATTCCATATGCTAAACTTGACTGTCATGAGTAACGAGACGTCGTCACTAAAAGTGATCCAAAAATTTTCCTGGTTTTATAAAACGGAATATATTCGGGCACTTCCTTCGATTGGACGAGTGCACGACAGGATGTGACGTCACAGCTCCTATCTGCTACACTGATTGCTCATAAACCCGTCGTCGGCTCTGATAAGGCGACGAACTTTGGAAATAGGCCCTTAAGATACGTACCTATATGAAGTATAACACCCTTATTACGCTGTTATTAGCTTTACAAGATTATATACGATATCTTTACTGTGTATTTTTTTATAATTCAATTCTACTTTAATTGAATCCTAACTATTATAAAGCTGGAACAGAGCTGTGTCTGTACATTTGAGATATTTGAGAAAAAAATAGCTGTATTAGGCTAAATAGGCATGTTTGAACACAAAAACTATTTTATTTTTATTTTTTGTCAATTTGTCTGTTTACCTGTTTGTTCATTCGCGTATAACGCAGAAACCACTTAACGGATTTTGATGCAACGTTTTTTTATTTGATACCTCTTGATTAGACTTAAAAACTAGTATACATTTTTATTCCGCTACTACATCGGTCACCTGAGATATACCTACCCTAAAAACTATTGGCTACGGCGGAGCCGCGGGCAAAGGCTAGTAGTAAAATAAATACATATGTTGGTAAGCTGAGATATCTAAATGAATTGCGAAGTATCTTTTTAATTCCATATTTTATGAATATTATGATGTGTATTTATTCTTTATATATAAAAAAATCGTGTCAGGTTGTTTTTCCGCGATTAATAATTAATGAACTGATTTTAATGATATGTTTTATACTGTGTGCAGTTTGATCCGAGTTGAGAGATAGGATAGTTTTTATCCTGATTGTTTTCTTTTTGATTGCAAAATTAACGAGCGAATTATGTATATGTACATTATAACGATTAAATAAAAAACATAGCATCACGCCTGTATTCCCCAAAGGGTTAGGCAGAGGTGTATTACACACCCACGACGACTCGCCTGCTACGTTTAAGTCCCACGTAATAGGGGGCGAGCCTATTGACGTCTACCGGGCACATTTCCAAACTCCGGGCTGCTATCGAACCCGAGACTTCATGATTAGCAGTCGCATACACTACCGCTACACCACCGAGGCAGAATTAAATAAAACATGTTACTATAGGAGGAAACTTCAGTCTTTAAAAATATGAACATATTTATTTTAAGGAGACCAATTATGAGTAATTCTTACAAAATTGTAGAATATTTTTTTCAAAATCCTTATAGCCCTGGGGCAACAAAACTAAGTTACTTACATTAAAAGCTGAAAACATTTTGCAGATTCATAATTTTATGAATCATAAATAATTTAAATAGACAATAAGGTATCTATTACAAGTTTTATCTTATAGAATCTAATGGCTATTCATCGTCACACAATGGGTAGCGTGCCGTACCCCCTTCTCATTGTTTTAACCTTGGGCAGATTTCTCACAGAGAAAACTGTTTGCCAGCATTAAAAAATTACAAAAATGTTTTCTTTTATATAATACTTGGGTAAGCATATCAACATCCATGGGATCATATTTAATGTAATAAATAAAAAAATAGAAAAGTCTCTTTCATTCACAGAGGCTATTGTATAATTTATTATCTAATGTTTGATACCCTATAGGACAGTGATACTAAACCACACAGATCTACGTTACAGTTAGTTACGTGAAATATTTTATTACTTGATTAGTCCATAATTAATGATAATCACACAATCAGAACACAAAATACTAAAATGAGAAATTGAAAATGATAGCCAGGAGCAGGATTTGAACCTGCATGCATCTCCATCATGTATAATCGTTCCGTTCCTGCTCGTGGGCATCATTTTATATTTCATATCTTAGGATCTTCTGGTACATGGCTGAGCATGTCATATACTTAAAATATGTATAAAAATAACAATATACTATTACATAATATGGATTTATACGGTCAATATCATCATTGCAAACTGAAATTTTAATTTTGGGCTCTGACCTTTAGTAGTCCATTTGAAGAGTAACATAAAATAATGTAATTTGTACTGGTATCTTCTGTATTCCTTAGAAGCTCGTATTTTCTGATTTAAATTCTTTTTTGAAAAAAACTCTTTCTATTGCGAAATAGACAATGTAGGAGGCATTATGTAGCTAACAATCAGCTAGCAAACAATATTGACAAACTCTTTGCCTGCACCGGAAATTCCCTTATGCGTATCACTAATTACCAGTTATCTAGGGACGGCGGACGGCGCATTTTAAATATTCCCACAAACGTTTTTAACAACCACCTCATTGCATTTTAAAAGAAAGGATTATAATTTCTTTTTCTCTTAGGCTCTTTTTATCTTTTATTAATTCAGTCGAGTTATTGCTTATTTTGTTTTCGCATTTTGTTCAGTGTTTCTATACGTACTTATCTTAATTTGTATACTGTATGCATACGCATGAGTATTGATTGTTCCGATGGTATAATGAATTTCATCACTGGACAATTTAATTCTAGTGCTATGCAAGTATTGGTATCGTAGTGTCAAGAAAAATTCAGACATCTAACCATGGAATTTAATTATATCTTATAGTTGCAGAAAGAAAATTAAGTTTTACTAGAAAGGTAATACCAATTTAGTTATTAGATGTAAGAAGGGTTTGAAGGATGACCAAGTATTACTATAGAACCAATTGCTACAAAACTTGATTGAATTATCCTTCGCAATCGAAGCGCACTATCTAGTAAACCTGTTAGATACATAAATGTTTTTTTCAATTCGCATCTATTTATATATCTATTCCAACACAACACGACGCGCGGATGACGTACGAGTACTATATAGGTACCGAGGTACGCTTAGTTTTTGCCCACAAATGGAGAAATAATTATAGCAGTATGGGTCCTCTCGCATGCTAATACCACACCATGAATATTTATAAATATGATCCGGAGACTATGTGTGGTTTTCGGAAAAAAAATATTGTGATAGACAAACATATTTTTGGACTTTACAGCTTTATAAATTTAAATGCACATAAGAAAATATTATTACAAATGTTTTCAATTTTGCGGCAATATCAATATAATAATGGGCCACTGTATACTGGTCTCTACTCACATTAAGAAGGTTTTATGCTGTAGTCTATTACGCTGGTTCTGTGAGTCTTCAATTTGTTTAAGTCTGTACTTATATTTGAAATGAGGATAATGTTTAATTATTGAAATCTCTCTTAAGTTCAAGATAAGCTTTTATGTGTATTAAAATTTATCAATAGGGGCATTTTCTTTTGTTGTTATAATTGGATATGATAGGTAGATATTTTTGATTTTAATCCTAACTATTATAAAGATGTAACAGAGCTGTGTCTGTACATTTAAGATATTTGAAAAAAAAATGACTGTAGGGATCTATGGTATTTGGCTATATAGGCGTGTCTGAACGCCAAGCAATTATTCTAGATTTTGTGTCTGTTTGTCTGTTTGATCGTTCGCGCATCACGTAAAACTACTGAACGGACGTTTTTTAATTGATAGCTTTTGATTAGATTTTAAAACTGGTATACATTTTATCCCGTTACTATATCAGGAATCTGAGATATAACCTAAAAACTAGCTTTTGGCTGCGGCGGAGCTGCGGGCAAAGCCTAGTAAAATAATAAAGCACTAATATAACTCCTTGGTTTGCTATTGTCTATGAATAAAATACAAATACCTACCTACTCTTCATTGTACGTTACAAATTATAACGATAAATACACAATTAGAAGGTCTTATTTCATGTTGCAATTTCTTCTAGACAACAATGCAATAGCATGGATTAGGTAAAAGAAATAAAAAAATACTGTGCCAAGAATTTTTCAAATAATATTTCATGCTAATGGAAATTTATCAAGGCTAAGTCTTAAGTTATTTTTAACGTTAGATAACTAAACTTACGTTAATCCTTCCTGTTAATTGAAATGTTATACTTTAGGTAGTAGAAAATCAAGTAAACGCGATAGATTCCGTAAACATAGTTTTAAACTTACGTTATTAACTAGTTTATGGTAATATGTGATTGAGTCGTTATTATACTCTATTAACTTTTATAAAGATGCTGAAATTTTTAGTTTATGGCTGCAACATCATTTATGTAATACTAGCTGACCGGGTGAACTTCGTACCGCCATATTTTTTTGCACTTAATTTATAAAAAATACGTGTTAAAAACTACTACTAAACTACTGTACGGGTCAATACCCGCATGATAAATATCTCACAACTTATCATAATTACGAAATCGCGTTGCATAGCACCACTTTTTGTATTTGTATAATAAATTCAGTTTGCTATAATACGTCATACCGTGCGTGACACATACCTCATCTCATCATCCCTTTGGTTATTAGTTAATCTTTTTAATACAGTATTTTATTATCTTTTATATCTTGTTTATCTCAATCTTATCCCAACCCCGAACAACTACTAACTACATTAAACACAAAGTGGAAAATGTGAAAATGACTAGGTACTAACTATCTTAGGCACGCCAGCAAAACACATATTTTAAAACGTGAAATTCGGTTAAATAGTTTCGGAGTTCATCGTCATGAGCAACAACGAGACACGAGAATTAAATATAATAGATTTAATCAAAATATACGAGAACATATCACAATATAGACACCTATAGAACAACATGTTGCTAGTTATATACTGATCAGAATCTCCAATTGTGTTTTAAAGTAGGGGAAGGGAGGAAGGGATTTCTTAGGATTTAAATTTAAATTGCTACGCTTCTATCTAACAAGTGTCACTCATGTCGGTGTGATAGATCGGTGATTGTATCGAGAGATATTACGTGGATTTTTTTATATGACGAGGGTGACGAACAGGTCTACCTGATGGTGAGTAGTTAACTTAGCCTATAGACGCTATCAATAGCAGAGGCAACACTCGCGCGTCGCCAACTCCAAGGAAAGGCGTAGGAGGTACAGATGTATACAAAAAGGAGAAGGGAAGGAGAGGTTTTGGTCCTCCGGCGTCCTCACTCATCATAAGAAACACAACCTACTGTTGTTTCACACTAATCTTCTGTGAGGGTGGTACATCCGTGATCTAGCCGGCCCATTCATGCTGGTACAAGCAAGGCTCTACGAAAAGACCATATGTGTGACCATGCATTTGGAAATAAAAAGTAGGTACATTTAACGGACATAAATTACACTAATAGGAACTCATTTAAACAGCTATTTTTAGATCGTAAAAATATTTGTCCTATTAGATATTATGTAGGTAAATTAAACCGAGAACCCTGGTCCAGAGAGGCTGATACCTTTTTTTTGTTTAGGCGGGAAAAAATGTACCTAACCGCACACCCCGTCATTCGGGGCAACGAACAGGGTAGTGTGGGGCCCTCACCCCACTAAATAAACCCACTAAATAAACCCGCCATGTGCCGTCTCTCCGCCTGTGTTGACGGACCACTGGTACTGTGTTGGATTACTTCAGTGATATTATATATTATTTCATTACCTACGCTACTGAGTACAGTCAGGATAACTTGACTTGAATAGATATAATTATAGTCTGGGAAAATTCAACGGTACGCTACATACAAACAAATAAACATAGCATCACGCCTGCATTCCCGAAGGGTGAGGCTTAGAGGTTTATTACACACCCACGATTCGCCAATTGTGTTTAAGTCCAACATATTAGGGGGGAACCTATTGCTGTCTACCGGGCACATTTCCAAACTCGTTCACACTACCGCTGTACCACTGAAGCAGTTACGCTATATATCCTCTCCTCCTCTGATCTAAATACGTCAGCCTCTGGCATAAAAATAGTCTTCACACAAAAATAGCCATACATCTTACAGGAACCCTTTATTTTCCTCATAAATAGTAACCTACGTCCTTTTCTGTACTCCAGATTACATGCATGCCTATTTCGTGAAGATCAGTTAAGTATCCACGGCGTCAAAATGTAACAAAGAAACTCACGTTCACTTCTATTTTATATTGTTAGTAACGAGCTAATGACTAGTATGGATAGTGAAAATATATAATAATATCTACTAATAATAAACAATAAAAAAATGTGGAACGCTAATTTAACCTAATTTAAATAAAAAAATATAAATACAAAATTCTAAATGCACATAATTTGAACAGAAATCTAAAATACGGAAAATATTAAAGGGAACTTTACCTACATTTTGAAAAGAAGTTTTCTTTATCCAACGAATAAATCGAAGGTGGGAGGGAGAAGCAACTCGGCGGAAGTAGAAATCTGTTGTTTTATTCATGAAAAAATAAAGAAGGGAAAAATGTGGTATGCTGCGAGTTATTTACAAACTTATGTTTTGGTTACTAGTAAACAATTTCAGTACCGAAGAATAAAATTCTAATACATTTGTATACGTATAGTAACAATCCAATCTTATAAGTTATAATTATCACTTTATTATTCATACTTAAAAGTTTTTTTTTATCCTGTACTTTAATCTTATAAACAATCAATGATTGTAATTTTTCTTATACTACGTGAGTGACGAACAGGCATACGGCCCACCTGATGGTAAGCGGTTACCATAGCCTATAGACATTAGCAACATTAAAGGCATCACTCGCGCGTCGCCATCTCCAAGGAAAGGGAGAGGAGGTGGATAGGGTGGATAATAAGGAAAGGATAGGGGGGTGTAAAAACGGTAAGATTAACTACTGTTGATACACACTGGTCTTTTGTGATAGGTACTTTCCCGATCGAGCCGGCCGATTCATGCTGAGATAAGCAAGGTTCTACCACTAGAAATTGAAAACTTGGTAGCCAAGATCTGGTTTTGCCCATAAACTTACTGGTAAATATACTTACAGGTAGTAAGTATATACATAACTATAAGAGGAAGCATTAGTAATCAGAGTACCAAAGAGCTATATCTTCCTCAAATAACCTACGGTTTTTCGATATACCATTAAAATTCTATTTAAGTTAATTTTCCTACTTGCCCCCGCTTACAAACTGATCCAATTTGTTATATAAAATCTCCAAAATCGTTGTGTTCAATACAAGTGAATTTGTTGACAAATCCTCACGCACGATATCCATTAAATAATGCAAATTAGTTGTAATCCCCACTTCGTGACACCATGGCTTAGAGAGAAATATTTAATTTTCATAAAGTATACATTAGAGACAGCGCGGGGGAAACGTCTTCTCGACTGAACCACACAAACACTTATAATAAAGTAACTAGAAACGTCGATCATTTAGTAATATCTTGGTCTTGGTCGTCTATGTACCTATAATTTATAATTAGAATTGAAACTAGCTTTTAGTAATCCTAGATGTTTTTGGTCATATCTCTAGTTGTCGATATAGTAACGAGGTAAAATTTATATTAGAGATGCCACGAATATTCGGCAACTATTCGGTATTCTGCCGAATATTGCGAACTATACGGCCGAATACCGAATAGTAAATTACAAAAAAATGCATAACCTAACTCACAAAGAAACAATCTAATAATCGATGTAATCGTTTTAATGAGTGGGCTATGCAGACCTTGGACGACAGGACATCTGATGCGATCAGAGACTACGGGCGAACTGTTAATCTGTGGGGCTCTTAAATTACACTGCAACACTAATAGCAAACATACCAACGATCAACAAATAAAGCGTGTTGTGACACGACTCAATCACGAATGAAATAAAACGCCGTCATCACACGTACTTTAAGTGATGCAGGTTAAAATGTGTCACCCGCGAAGGGTACTACGCGTTGCCGAATATTCGGAGCTCCGGCCAAGAGGCTCACCGAATGTTCGGTATTCGGCTAAATCACTATTCGTGGCATCTCTAATTTATAGACAAACGTTTTTCTAAAAGTAAAGCTTATTATAATTGTGTCGCACGTAATGGTTTGTCGCGTATATACAGTTTAACTCTCCAGTAATACCCCTCCCCCCTAGATACAACTAGTAGAGATCAGCGCGTTAGCGCGTTCAAACAAACTATTCAGCTATATTAGTAACTATAAATTAAGAATACCTGGAAAAATATAAGCCTAATCAGGATTTTGCCTGCCTTTGGCCATGATGAGGGAAGCAGAGGTCACCACATAGGTACCCACAATTCGCTTATAATATGTCGTTTAGGATTAGTGTTTTAGGAAGCATATTCTTAGGGACCGGGTACAGTTATATTGTGCTACTGAATATTTTCTTACAAAACAATCTCAATCACAGAGATAGTCAGATGAGCCTACGAGTAAATAAATTGTGATCTTAAAGTAGCGAAGCATAAATTACTTTTATTTTGGCTTTTATAAGCAATCCTCATTAATACTATAAATTAAAAAGTGATTTTGTTAGTTTGTTACGCTTTCACGCCGTAACTACTCAACCGATCATTATGAAATTTAGCGTAGGTACATATACTCGGAGTAAAGAAAAGGTCAGGATTTTCCAGGAAAAATGGATGGTTCCAATGGGACAGCAATTTTTGCATAAAGAAAATATTAACGTGCCATAGAGGAAGTATTTATATTATCTGACCCAGTTCTGAAAACTAGAATCTAGTACACTCACTATATTGATCCAGGTCTTTAATTGTACAAAATATTCGACTCGACTGCACAGATGGTGGAGGGATTTAAATACCGGCCTTCCGCCCGAGTGTTGTGGGTTCGATTCCCATACAGGACAACTCTGTGTGATCCATAAATGCGTGATCTCAGTCTGGGTGTACTTTGTGTCTGTAAAGTCCCCCGCAATACAAGGATCATTGTTTAGTGAAGGTTGTCGTCTTTTTAAAGAAAAATAAGAGAATTACCTATATGCTGAGTATCGCCAATATTATATTCCATAATATCGTATATATATATAAAAGAGTAATTGACTACTAACTAAGGAAGGATGTAGGTGCAGGGGGAAACCGAGTCTAACCTACCTAGACCGAATCGGTCATGTGTTGAATGAAGGTGGAGTCAGGAGTCTCGTCGGCGAGCGTGTATGAAGAGAATTATGAATGTTAAGGAAGCGAGAGGTGTATGCAAGAATAGGGCCTTTCGGCACGCTCTTCTCTCTACCTACCCTGCAAGGAATAAGTAAGTATGTAACTGACTGAGTGACTGATATATCAATGCACAGTAACGAAAATTAGCTTATGTGTTCTTTGATACTTTGGATGAGCCCTAGGAATGGATTCTATAGAAATCCTATCCAAAATGGAATTTTTGACGAGTCGAGGAACGTCTAACGTTTGATTCGGTGGTCCTGCAAAGAAAAAAAAGGGTTTAGATATTTTTATATACTTTTTTAGCATTTGACATGCTTTAGCCATATAATTATAAACAAAGTGTGAAAATGTGAAATCGAAAATAACAGTCACGAGATGGATTTGAACCTGCATCTCCTGGATACCGTTCAGGTGCTGAATTGGCAAAGCATCGATCGATTTATAAAATCATCATCGGGTTATAAAAACTCATATTAGGACATCACTATGACCCGAATGACTTTCTCGGCATTTTTATTTCTTATAAGTTTAATTGCTTATTCGATTATGAAAGAAACATGAATATGTTGCTAATAAACTCAATACTGTTTTCAACTGTTAACTGATAAAATCGGTGGCAGTTTGACGGGAGCGAAAGCAAATTTGCATATCACCAATATTATATCGTCACGCGAAAAACGTATCCCTTACGGCTGTGTACACATGAATGACGTGTGATGCTGCCGACCTGCCCTGACGTCATCCATCATTCGACGTGGCGCCTGCACCTAGACTCGTGACAGCGCGGGTGAAACGCCAATCACCACTTGAAATAACGATCTTATTTTATTCCAGAGTGAGTTGATATTAGAATGGTAATATCCAGTGAAAGGTGGTCCACCACCCCCCGCGGGCGAGGGAGGATCCCTGTCAAACGCTGGCGAAGAGTTTGACAGACGCGGGGCGCGGAGTATTTGACATGAAGGGGCTTGTTTGATACGGGGGTGAACTGACAGCGGGGAGGGGGTGAATTCTGCCCGGTCATGAATAGGCAATGGGTTCGCTTTATTTACAAAGATTGTTAGCATGAACACGGGCCCAGTGAACTTCTGTTTGGAAAATAAACACGTCATTACTATTGACATGTAAGGTTTATGTGTACCTACATATATGACAAGATTATTAAACAAGAAAAAAGTATTGTCAAAATATCTCTTCAGAAAATATGGATGCTCGACATTCCAAACAGAATCCGAACATTAATGGAATATTATCCTACTTATAAGAATAAATAATTGTAAAAAATAGTTTCTAGTAAATAATAAATAATGATCTAAGCTTAATTTTTGTTGTTTATAGTCGCAAACGTGCCATTGCCTACCTGATGGTAAGCGGTTACCGTAGCCTATAGATGCTAGCAACTCCAGAGGCATTACTCGCGCGTCGCCATCTCCAAGGAAAAGGGTAGGATGTGGATAGAAAGAATAATAAGGAGAGGATAGATAGGATAATAAGGAGAGGATAGGGAGAACTTTTGGGCCGCGTGTCTCAAGGTTTTAGCCGTTTTCTTAAATCTCTCGTACATTATGTCAATTACACTGTTGCTTCATATCTAAGACGTGTCCCTATTCGCGTACTGGTATTGCGCAAGTCGAGGTATTTATCAAGAACAACAAGTGTAAATATTTATTCTTACCCTTTTTTTTGGCATGTAGACATGTTTTTGAAATTTGCGAAACATATAGCAAAAAAGACGAACCCATTACAATAGAATACTGCTACACACTATGTCAAGTAGGTATACCTAGTGTGTGCAGGAGCCTCGTCTTGTTGTACCTACACAAATGTCGATAGATAGTCATAAGAAAAATAATATACCTATAATTTATCATTGTTGTATGCCAAAGAAATACAAATCCTTAATTATGTAATTTTCATTATAGATATATAAGTACTTAAAAAATATTTAAAAATCTATTAAATGATGTATTTAGTCAGTCAAAGTATGTGTTGCTTAAGTGCACATATGCAATTATGCCATCTCATAGGTGGGTCATTGATTTCTTAATTGAAGAAATTGTATGTGAAAGTATCAATAAAATCTTTGAAGAGATGACACCAGCTCTGATCCAAGTAAAAACAATGTTGGTTGTGGTCAAAAATGTTACACACCCTTCTTAGGTAGTTTTCAGTGTCAAATAGCTTCTTATTCTCATAAAGAAACTTTGTAATCAAAAATTTCGTAAACTCTAAACACGTTACGATATAAAATCAACCTACTCAAGTTGCACTTTTATACAGACACGTAAGACTTTATCAACGACAATTTAATTCAAGCAACCGCAACCCTCAAGTATCTTGTTAGGGGGAATAAAATCCATAAAAGACACGACGCGAGGCAGCGTTGGGAACAAAATTTGATTATTCCGCGAGGTTGGCCTATCGCCAGCGTTTAACTATTTATCAAGAGTGCGGAAAAGATCGGCGGCTACAACGATACTAATCATCGGTTCGAGATTTGTATAGAATGGAGAAACTATTGCGAATAAAGTAGCCCCTGTTTATACGAACAACAAAATGATTTAAGCTTATCTCTAGCCGCATTACCCAAGTTAGTGTGTATGATCCACTTGGCTTAAATATTTGGTTGCGTATATCTTATAAGTTTTAAAGTTTGTATGTTTAGAAGGTTGTTACTTCCTTATTTATTTACCATCACGCCATCTCCCTTTCAGGGTAAGCAGAGAGAACAGAGTGCCAAAAGGCTCTACTTGCATAGATCTCTTGCTTCCTCAACATTCATAATTCTCTTCATACACGGTCGCTGATATTGGAGACTCCTGACTCCTCCACCTATACATGACGGATATTTACATCACTGGTATGTATACTGCTCATTAAAGAGAACTCTTAGAATAATTCAAAGAATTTTATTTCAATTCTTTCTATATTATTATAGGTAATTTCAGTTGACATAGTTATACCTATAGCCGATATAAAAAAGCCTCATGTAAGCACTTCTGAGACAATACTTAGAAATCACTTTAATATTAAAATCTAAGTCACAAATATTCGGATAATTAGTATGATCACTGGATAAAATTAGTCAGAACCAATTACGACGAGTATTCTACGTAACATGTAATCGGTAATTAATAAATTAATGGATTTACTTTTGACTTACATAGTTGTCCATTATTTTAATATTATTGCAATCGAGCACTTAGCATAAAGGTATACACACCTTTAACATAGCAATCAGTGAGTCATATCTTATTAATTAAGCTTAATAGACTTTCTAATTGCATAGGTAAGTCTGTAGGGATACTGCTTCTAGAATATTCCCTAAAAGTCTTCGTTAAGTCCTAATTTGTTTGGTCTCATTGTTGGGCACGGGGCTACTCTTAGATTAAGAGAGGTAGGTAGCCTTAGTCCATCAACCTGGGCCTGTACGGGTTGACCGACTTCACAAGCTGTCGAGATAATCTCTCAGCCTTGGAGGTTTCCTCACAATGTTTTTCTTCACCAAGCGTTGATATATGTCAACAAAATTAAGTAATACGAGTATACACCTTAAAATAACATAAAATATAAATCATTCGGTGATGTAATGCTGCCAGCATTTTAGGAACATTGATGCCGGCTGTGGATTGTCGCTTGAACGAACTAGTCCACTCGGTCTAAAGTTCGTTCCAGTGTCTTATTTATAGATTGTTAGTTATATCGAAATATATAGAAAAAACTTAATTTATATATTATCTTATTTTTAGGTGTATATACTTAATTTAGTTAAAGTTCTGTCAAGAAATATACCTATTTCTAAATTTCAGAGGTGTGCACACATTAAAATTCTGAGTATGCTTAGAATGTTAGATGTATGGAGATGATAATGGTTGTGTAATAATTTCACTATCACACAAATAAGTGGCACTCCGAATAAAAAATGGCACACCGACATAAACTGTCGTCTCTCTTGGATTGACACATAGGAATCAATATCCTTATAAATAATACGGCTTACCGACGGTTCATGTTTCATGCATTGCTCTCACTTATACTGCTGCTATTTTTCTCTATTGTAAGGGAGAACTTGGCATGTTATTTAAACATATACCTATAAAAGAACATTTAAGTGTTTACAAGAAACTCACTTGGAGCAAAACGAAACATTATTAAAATAATAATACCAGATAAACATTAAACCCCTTGAGTTGGAATCTAGGGCTGCTTCCGTCTATGATTTATGGCCCGCGAGATTTCGCCTCGGGCTCGCATTTCCTTTTGTCGCTGTATCCGGCTTTGTGGCAGCCCTAACTGTATAATAGACAGCCGATGATTCGATTTTGTAATGAATTCGGTGCGTTCATGTCTTTATATAGTTGTTTTAGCTTAATTAATACGTTAATAGAGTTTGACGATATAGTTATTGTAGTTTCAGGACATTTCATTCATTTGACATTCGAGCTGAAAGTATCGGAGATGAGAGTGTCTTTAAAATATAGGTAGACTTTAAATCAATGATTTGGATGGTACTGGTCTATTAAACATTACCGTTTGTCTAGTGACTATATTGCTGCAAATTCCGAATCTGTTACACATTGATTTGCTAAACAAATAATCATAAAATCAATTCATTTCGTATACCTAAGGGTGCTGCACTTCAGCGACGCCAGGGACCCGCTACAGGGGTGCAGCTTGACATAAAAATATTCTATTGCCAGCACTATTCGGGCTGCCCAGTTCTGATTTAGCAACGAGCTACGCAAGTCTTTCATCATCTCTATACATATAAACGAAATACCACTCACTCATCAATATTCTAAACTATACTGATTCACATGAAATTTAAAAATAAAAATCTTAGTTATTATTTTCTGAATGACTTATACTTACTAAGGATGGATATTGAGCAAATCCTTTTTTCCTGTAGGGTAGCGACTACCTAATACAACAGGGACTAAGTCCAGGAAGTCGCAGGCCAAAGCTAGATTTTTTTTAACTTATTACTTCTTTTGGCGCGATAGAGAAAAATGATGAGAGTGAATTTTTACGATACGCGCGCACACCGACACCTAAATTCTACATCGTGAAGTTAGTTCTAGGTGGCATGCATGAAAATTGATAACTATGTTCAAGTTGTATATTCTAGTATTTTTATATTTAGAACACGTGTTTCGTAAGAGTACAATTAAACAGTGTGAATAAAAAAATATTATTTTGGTGTTTTTATTAAATCAATTTCATATACGACGGTGATACTAATAATTTATTATTTATTAGTATATATATATATATTGAATATTAGTGATAAAACTGATTTGAATAAACTGTTTTGAGTGCATTTATAGATTTGAGGTTAATTGTCGGTATGTATAATTTATTTACATCGTTAATTAAAAATTATTACATTATTATCTAAAAAATATTTTTTTTTTTCGTTTTGTTTTATGTCTGGTACCTATATTAACAAATTTTATGCATAAATATAAAAATATAATAAATTTTCTATACTTGTTTATATTAACCTTAAATGCTGAATGTTTATTTTATCTTTGATCTTAACTATTTGTTAAAATTTGATTTATTGATATTTCAATTATTTTTTAATGACGATTTAAATCTTTTAATTAATAATGACTCTTCAGTTTCAACAACACGGCATGGCACTACTATTGATGGTGTATTCACAAGATACTTATCTACAGTTTCAACGAGACCATTTATATCATATTTTAGCTACCACAAACCTCTTGTTACTCACGTGCCTATTCAGTCACTACGAGAAGAATCTACGAATGTAAAATAGTTTATTTGAAATATTTATTAATATATTTGATTCATTGCCTTAATGATAAATGATTGTATATTTTTACTGAGTTGTCATATTTTTACGTTAATAAAACCTTTTTATTTAAATAAAATCTTTTTGATTAATTTTGATATTTATCGTTAATCACTACTGCATTTTAGTTATTTTTTTTCCATACGCCAAAGAAGTATAACTTCTAACGCGTGTAGATAAGTACACACATTTTAATTTTTTTATTGCCAGCTGTGGCAGACTAGCAAACGGCCACCTGATGATAAGTGGTTACCGTTGCTCATGGACTTTGGCAACACCAGGGGTACAGCCAAGCCGCCGCCTACCGTGAGTAAGTACCAACCCAGTACAAAAAAAAACTATCTTTATTCTATTTTCGTATTTTTTAATATTATCCATCTGATAACAAGTGGTTACCATAGCCTACAAGCATCAAAATAACTTTATACCTACGTAACTTTAGCTCATAATACTTACGTGATATCGTTTACTGTCATCCCTCACAGCATCAATGTTGTGGGGTGGGTTTAATAAAACAAAAGACAACAGCATGTCGACACTGTCATGATCTACCGTCTGTCAAATAATGATACTCATTTGTCAAACGCAATCGGCCCGTCTGCGAAATTCTTTATTCTATATTACGCGTCCTAATACAGTGGATATGTTCCGATGTGAGAATTTTATAGATTTGTATTAGGTACTGTTCTTTATACTTGCCGTTGGTGGATTTTATGATATATTTATAATATAAAGTATTAGGAATGATTCAATAAAAATAAGATATTATTTGTTAAAAAAATCGAGTTTATTGATCTTAAGGCGTGAGGCTTCATAATATGTAAATAATCGTTATTTGTTTTAGAGTAAGTAGGTACAAGAATGATTAAAAATAACAACAACAATATCAAACCTGTATTCCCCGAAAGGTTAAGCAGAGGTGTATTACACACCCACGGTTCGCCAGCTATGTTTAAGTCCCACGTAATAGGGGGCGAGCCTATTGCCATCTACCGGGCACATTTACAAACTCCGGGCTGCTACTGAGAATTGTTTTTTACGAAAAAGCTCAATAACACTCCCGACCCGGGGATCAAACCCGAGACCTCATGATAAGCAGTCGCTCACACTACCGCTGCTCCACAGAGGTAGTTAGTTATTAAAAGTAAGAAAAACTAAGCTCCACACTACCACTCTAAGCTTGGTGTTAGAGTACAATATAACAAAAGAGTCAATTATACCACTGCAGTAGCTACAACCCCGACTCATTTAAGTGGAATTTCGTTTTTTTTTGTGCTGAACCATAATTACTTTCACAAAATAAAAGTAAGCCTAAGCTACTCCTTATAACATCAGCCATCTGCCAGTGAATATCCCATTTAAATCAGTCTAGCCGTTCCGGAGATTAGCTGAACAAACAGTCAGACATAAACTTTAAAATTGGTATTTTGTTATTAGGTAACGTAATTACTTTAATATGCATTAGTAAAGAGCTGTTACTTAGATACGAGTATTACAAACAGACATTTCAATTTTAATTTTGTTTTTATAGAGTAGATAATATAGGTATACAAATAATTTTAACACTAAAATCGTTGGTTTAATATAAAGCGATTTTTGTCCGTGTGGTGACGGACTAAGAATACAAATGTCCCCATCCCATTCTTTTCCACGGGTGTCGTACGAGGCGACTTAGGGAAGTAAGCAATTGTCACCCATTGCATTACTGGTGACCATCATCTCCTGTGCGACCGACCATGAAACACATCGGTGTGTTTTGATTGTAGCAGGAGATAGCCGTTAATTCTTTCATGTAATATCTGAGATATGAAATAGTTTGCAGTGGCTTAATAATACTCTTGGTATAGTTGAATCCATGAGCGACGGTTACCATTTACCATCAGGTGGACCGTGGCACTTCTGCCATCATACGCAATAAAAAAAAAAAGCACATTATAATTTGTGAATAAGGAAAAAGAGTATATTAGTACAGGCGGGCATCGAACCTGCGTCAAGAAATATATACCGGCGCCATGCAGAACTGTTAAACATCACACATTTCTGATAAGGGTCATCAGTTAACGACTGTGACATAGATTATTTATTATTATGCTTAGTTTTTAGGTAAATAATGGCAACGAGTGCTTTTTTTTGACCAAATTTTTGTTATAATCTTACTTTATTAGGTGCCAACGACTGATTTCTATGTGTTAATAACAGTAACTATACTTATGGTGCCAATGACTGTAATTTCAAATATTTTTTCTATTAAACATCTCTAATTAGATTGATTATTGTATTTTGATTTGAAAATATACATACCAGAGAACCCTTTATACAGTTTACCCTAATCTTTTTCCTTATTCACAAATTATAATTTGTACTTTAAGAGTAGCTGAGCATGTCAAGTGCTAAAATATAGATCAAAATGTTTAAAAAAAAACACGATATAACCATAAAGTAAAACATTACTTGTAGTCACTCATATAATATAAACAAAGCCGAACGAGAAATAACTTCGGGTAGAGGACACCCGTCGATCCCGTCGTTTCTTTTATATTTTTTCATCAATGTCACACGTGACGCCCGAATGTCATTTTCATATGATGAAAAAAAATGTTTATTAAGACGACGGGCCACGATATTACAATTTCCCACTAGTGAAATATGGAAAGCGATATTTTACGAGAAAATAACAAGGTGCGTATGGCGAGATTAAAACCGAGAGGGTTGCCTTATTAATGTGTAAGACTCTTTGCTGGTGGTTTTATTAAAAAAAAAAACTAAATGTTATTTGCTTAATACATAATGCCTGTAATAATATTAAGTTCTGGTTTCACTGGTACATAGAGCTTGTATTGAGAAATATAATTTATTTCGTGTAAATTAGATATAAAAAAAATATTCGATTTAAAATAAATGGTGAATAACGGGCAACAGCTAGTTTACCTTAAAAATATTAATGGCCCGCCACGTCGGGTTTGAAATCTTTTACCAGTGTAGTGTTTAGAACTTCATTAGGCAGCTTTCTTGTATAGGCAGTTCCACACTAGGAAACTGAGCCAGTGTTGCAGTACACTTACAATCTACCTAATTATTTGTGACTGGTGTACTCGGTGCATGAGACGCGGTAAAGTGGCAATATCAACCAGTAATTATAATAGTTAGTAAATTTAAATGTAGAGTATAGGTATTTATTTTAAATCTGCCTATCTATGCTTCTCATTTTTCATGCTTAGAAAAGTTTACTAAGATAAGCACAGAAAACTTGCTCCAAACAATAATTATAGCTTATTCATTGTTTGGTTTTAAATATTATGTAGAGACATGGGTCATTTTAAACGTTAATTAAAAATTATACAAGTTTAATTTATATTACCTAAAATGTAGAAGTATATACCTACTGTTTACTTCGATTCTGAATATTAATCTGACAACAATTCTTAATACATTCCTAAAATTGTATAAATGGATTTATTAGAAATCAGCTCTTTCTACGATTTTGTCTGTGTGTATCTCAAAATTTAGGGCATAGAGTAGTTTAGGGCGATCCCCCAGAAACCCCTTATCAAGGTTACAAAATTCTATATATTTATGCAGGCTATAATTTATCTAATTACCATATTAATTTAGTTGTTAGGTCATTTGCAAAAACAGTTACCTATTCTACGGAAACTATTAATTTTCGGAACATATAGAAATGTTAATCCAGTTTTATCTATTTACCTTTCAAATTTCATCTAAATCCGCTTAGTCGTTTAGGTGTGATTGACAGACAAAAATCCAAACATTTTCACGAGTGCTCACATTTTTAATATTAATTTAAATCAGGTTAGTAGGATCGCCTATGCCCGAGTTTGTTTTGTTAGGCTGAGATATATAAATGTATTACTTACTTACTATACTGTATTGTACATTTCTATTAGTAGTTAAGTGATATAATGTCATTGAGAACTATCACCCCCATAAGCGCAGTTTGCATCGTCACAGCGATGAGAGTCGGTGCGACGAGACGCGGCACGGCGGCGACGAACGTGGCAGATGTGCCACCGGTTGTGATTGTCTTGCCGCGATGATTGATGATCTTTTACGGCGACTGCTGCACAGGGCTGTCGACTCAGGGAACGTCTATTTTATTTTTATTATAATTAAAACTGTAAGTTTTGTACAACAATCTAAATAGAAATCGAACTCTGTTTTTTACACATAAGAAAATCTCGATAGTTGACCAATCATTCTCAGTACAAAGTAGGTGACTATAAACAATAGACCCCAACATAAAAACAAAAACATTGACTAAAAAAATAAGATTTAGAATCTAAATCGAATTAAATTTTCAAAGAATTACATTTTCAATAGACATAGAAAGACTCTCTATGCAACTACCATTTATCCTTAGTAATATTATAAATGCGAAAGTGAGTTTGTTTGCTAAAGCTTTCATGCCGCAACTGTTGAACAGATCATCATGAAATTTTCAATACATGAAGTCTGAAGTCCAGAAAAGGAAACAGAATCTTGAGGTCCACGCACACGAAGTCGCGAGCAGCAGCTAGTCCTTATATAAAAGTAATATTCCTTATGCAAAAATACGTTTGCATGTTTGTTACGCTTTCGCGGCTTAATTGAAATTAGACATAGATACACACATATTACATGTAGTCCGGAACCCAAGAAAGGATATAGGCTAATTATTATTCATGAAAATCTGCTGGTTCCGTGAGTTAGGAATTTTGCATTGAAATAATTAATGTATCGTGGATTAACGTATTTATTTAAATTATTTGACCAAATTCTGTAGTCTATGCAAGTGAAGTTGCGGGCAGATTCTAGTAGTCCATAAAATAAATACGTCTCTACCATCCCCACGTAATCGGTAACTATTAGGCAATATTTAAAATACTTCAGTTTAGTTGAATCCTTTGTGAACTTACTTACTTATCATCACGCACCTCCCTTACGGGGTAGGCAGAGACAGAGTACCTACCACTGAAGGAATGTAATATAGTTCCGGTGGCCCGCCAATAAAGGCAAAGAGACGGCACACGGCGGTTAGTGGGTGAGGGCCCCGCCCTACCCTGTTCGTTGCTCCGAACGACGGGGTTTGCGGTTAGGAACATTTTTTCCCGCCTTAACAAAAATAATGCAGAGACAGATTGCTAAAAGACTCTATTCTTGTATATATTTCGCTTCCTCAAAATTCATAATTCACGCACGCCTTATTCTGAGACTCCTGACTCCACATACCTACAATACAAGACTGATTTGGTCTACCTAGACCTACCTAGAAGCCTACCTAGGTTAGTCTCGGTGTCCCCCCCCTTTTATTGTTAAGGCGGGAAAAAATGTATCTAACCGCACATCCCGTCGTTGGGGCAACGAACGGGGTAGTGTGAGGCCCTACCCACTAAATAAACCCGTCGTGTGTCGTCTCTCCGCCTCTGTTGGCGGGCCACTGGAACTATGTTACATTACTTCAGAGGTCCGCCGGCGACGTCTCGATCTCTGATCCTGTACTCTACATACTTCAACTTTCGCATTGTGTTTAGTTTGTGAAAATATCTCTTATTTGTGTACAAAATAAGAAACACAATAAGGAGAATAAAAACAAGTATGTAATTAGTTTATCCGTTCCTATTTCACTGTTAACACTTTAACAATTATTAAAGTCTATTATTATCAGTTGACCTTGACAAACAGAGACAACACTTTTATGTAAAAGGGATTATCTCTAATGGAGGATGGGAGTATAATCCCTTGTGAATAGTGATTGACAGTCGGTGTTCGCTCCGTCTCTTTCTTATCACGAACCACCGCCCTTTTACTGAGTGTGTAGGTATATATTTATTTCTTTGATGGTTACCGGTACCTCAAGATTTATTCAAATAAGTTTATCATTTTGTTTGTCTACGGGATAGTTTAGATTTTTATTAGCCTAATACAGTAATTTTTTCTTCAATATCTGAAATGCTAAATTATAGCTTTATAATCTTTAGTGCAGATAATATTTTCAAAGTCGATTAGGGTAATACATGTATCATACTAATCAAGTTTATAAATACGTGACAAAATATTATTTTAAATACACTAGGTATAACCTATTTAGGGCGTGCCAACCCTAGTCGTCTATTCAACTCACGTTTATTCAATATAAGCAAACTCAGGCATAGGCTACAGTAAAAGTACTTTGGCGAAATATTCTACATTCGTGAGCTGTTGCGACGATTCTAATGTTCATTATATTTATACTATAGGGACGAGTGCACACAATGTTTGCTGTCGATACAACTATGTCTTAAAAGGTACCTTTTTTTTGTTAAGGCGGAAAAAAATGTTCTTAACCGCACACCCCGTCATTCGGGGCAACGAACAAGGTAGTGTGGGGCTCTCACCCACTAAAGAAACCCGCCGTGTGCTGTCTCTCCGCCTTTATTGGCGGGCCACCAAAACCATATTACCTACATACCTTCGGTGGTTCGCCGGCGGCTTACCCTGTCGGGTACCCTCAAGTCTTAAAAGGTACCTACTGAGATATTATGAAAATAAACACTGTACAGAAAGAGCAAAAAAAAACCACCATCACTTGAAACATATTGTGTCAGCATCATTTCGCTGATTTTGCAAAAGCAAATAAATGTTAGTGTCAATATTAATATATACAGCACAGTCCGATGTAGTATTTTATCGTGGAGTTTTATATTCACTAGTAAACGAAATATGTCTAATGAATGCGTTGATATAGGTATTCCATAGTTTGAGCAAATTTTGTTATAGCAAAGGGCCAAAAATATCCTTTCCAAGCGTCCACTTACAATCCCTTATCTATAATTAACTATTACCTGGATTTCGAAAATATTTATTATCTAAGCCATGTTTTCCATAAGAACGTACTGCGCCATCTATGTACAATTGTAAAGGCTACTTCGGGAACTAGACAAGCGTCTGACTAAAAACTAAGAATACACAGAGTAATTTCAATGATATTTCAAAGCTTCTTGTTATATTTTAATTCAAGAGAGTCGACCAAAACATAATTTAGGTATTTGATAAAGTCAATGTATTGTAAATAGAGTCGATTTAATGTCTTTTCTATCTGTAAGCGTAAATATACCAACAATTTTTGATAGGGGGTACTACGTGCTATACTGGCCAGTCACAAAGCCTTGTTTGTAGTAATTGAGTTTTCAACTAGATGGCGCTTTCAATGATTTTATACCTACACACATAATTTCAATACATACTTGGATTTTGTGGTATACTTACTGTATAATGTATCCCTGCAGTTCCTTATCTATAACTTCTTAAAATTATAAAGCTGTAAAAGCAAGAAAACAACTATGTCTGCTGTAGGTACATTTAGGATATTTGAGAAACAATGAATGTATTCGGCTATTCAGGCGTCTTTGAACACAAAACCTTTTTTTTAATTTTTGCTTTTGTTTGTTTTTTTTATTGCCAACGGTGGCAGACGAGCAAACAGCCCACCTGATGGTAAGTGGTACCTAACCACCGCTCATGGACTTTGGCAACACCAGGGGCGCAGCCAAGTCGCTGCCTACCGTGGTTAAAGTGCTCTTTTCAAACCATGTTTAAAGAGGGACCTTTGTTCGGGCATCACGCTAAAACCTACAGAACGGCTATTGATGAACCTCTTATTTGATAGCTCTTGATTAGATTTCAAACTGGTATGCCTTTTGTCCCGTTACTATATATCAGGATGCCTAAAAAATAGGTTTTGGCTGCGGTGGAATCGCGGGCTACCCTATGGTAGGATTAGTTTGCAGTTCGGCAATTAAAAAACTGGTATAGGTACGTTTAATCCCACTACTTTATTGGCAACCTGAGATATAACCTAAAATTTAGCTTGCGGTGGAGCCGCCAGAAAAGGCTTTATGGTCTGTATGTTTGTTCATGAAAAATTAAAAAAAAAAATTGTGTGTACTTATGTACACGCGTTAGAAGTTATACTTCTTTGGCGTAACAAGATAAAAATCTTTTCAAAATTTTTATCTTTCGCCTTATTCTACGTTTGTAGAAAAAACGACACTAACAGTAGAAAAAAGGTATTTAATACATTTAAAGTTTTATTATAACGCATTATCTAGTTAAATAAAGTTTATTTAAATATCACAAAAAAACTAAAATGTTGACTATAGCTAACTTCAGGGTGTCGGTTTTTCGTGACGGCGTGCGCGCGCATTGTAAAAATTTACTCTCATCATTTTTCCCTAACGCGCCAAAGGATGTATAACTTCAAAAAAAGATTTCAGAACAGAGACACTCAATAGCCTAATATAGTATTTTTTATCAAATATCTTAAATGTACAGACCCAGCTCAGTTACAGTAGCTATTATAATATTATAATAGTAGGTACCTACAGATCAAGTATCCACAATGTCACATCATCACACAGGTCTGTTACAGCTTTTTAATAGTTATGACGTGAAAGCGGGTTTGTTACGCTTTTATGCCGTACTACTGAACCGATCTTCACAAATTTTACATGCATATTGTCTGTTTTTTTGTCCCTTCGCGGCTCCTGTGGTAGCTGCTTTGCATAGAAATAATTAATACGCAGCAAAATGATTGTATACCTACCTAATAATGATCCAATTCTAAAGTTTACGCAGATAAAGTTTGGCTGAATATGGTAGTGATAAATAATAATTGATCTCTTTGAGCGATATCAGCTGAGTTATAACAGACCAATTTATACCGGTTTACCAAGGCTTATTATATTTGTCTCCTATAGGACTTATTACACAACACAAAAAACATAGCATCACGCCTGTATTCCCCGAAGGGGTAGGCAGAGGTGTATTACACACCCACGACTCGCCAGCTATGTTTAAGTCCCACGTAATAGGGGGCGAGCCTATTTACGTCTACCGGGCACATTTCCAAACTCCAGGCTGCTACTGAGAATTTTTCTTTTTTGGAAATAGCTCAATGACATTGCCCGACCCGGGGATCGAACCTGAGACCTCATGATTAGCAGTCGCATACACTACCGCTACACCACCGAGGCAGTCAGACAGAGAGGCAGTAGGACTTATTATATTTCCTTAATCCATTTTATTTCTAAAGGAGTCTATGGGCATCTCAAATGCGTTTCCTTTTCCCTTTTTGACAAACAATGTGTTCTTTAAAATATTTTTGTTGTTGTGTAATAATTATATGTATGTACACAAGTGTAGTTTATACGTGTATAGGTTGTATTTGTAAACCTATATAATATGCATGTATGTGTATGTATTATGTTTAATGTATTAGTTATATATTATGATTCTTTTCGGGGTCGATCTTCGGGTCGGGTAATGTTATTGAACTTTTTTGTAAAAAGAAAAATTCTCTGTAGCAGCTCGGAGTTTGGAAATGTGCCCGGTAGACGGCAATAGGCCGCCTCCTATTACGTGGGACTTAAACATAGCTGGCGAATTGTGGGTGTGTAATACACCCCTGCCTACCCCTTCGGGGAATACAAGCGTGATGCTATTATTTTGTTCTTATGTACTACCCTTCACCAATTACAAGTTGTGTCCATCTAAAGGTTGCCTCGAAGAAATTTATTTTGGTAATAAGGCCCTTTGTACCACTTATGGGTTAACATATTTTTTCCCCTCTTGTACCTTATTATTGTATGGTATAGGTACATGTACACTAAAATGTAAATAAATAAATAAGTACTTATAAATGTAGGTATATATTTTGCTGTTGGTATGTTCTTTAAAGTGTTACCTATGTAATTACGATTTAGGTATCACAGCTTTTACCACTGAAGGAATGTAATATGATTCCGGTGACCCGCCAATAAAGGCGGAGAGACGGCGCACGGCGGGTTTCTTAGTTGAGGGCCCCACACTACCCTGTTCATTCCCCGAACGACGGGGTGTGCGGTTAGGAAAAAAATTTCCCGCCTTAACAAAAAAAAAGGTATCACAGCTTTTAAACTAAAGTTAGTAAATAAATTAGATATGTAATTCACAACATTTATTCAGCGTAGTTACATTATTTATATTCACCTATTTGCTTGCATAATATGTAATTAAATATTTCAATAAAACATAATACAAATAGTATTAACCAACAAATATAGACAAAATAACATAACATTTTCTAATAAATCAGCTTATGACGACTATAAACTTAGTAATTTTTATATAAACAATGTGTACAGTAAATTTTAATTAGTTATAATTAATATTCTTCTTCATTTGGAATGCTTTAAATCCACGATAAATCCCAACTCTTCCTAATAATATCCGGAGTACTAGTCGAAGGAACCTCATCAGAATGTGATACTACTCCAGAAGCCATCCCGTGAATTTCACTGGTTAGGGTCGAAGGAGCTTGATTATTAACTTGTAGGTATTGGTGACATTGCTCCTCTGTATAATACTCTGGATAAATATTTTGTACTGGTGCCGGCATTTGGGGTATCGGAGCTGAAACAGTCGACACAGGTATCGAAGTCGAAGTGGATGATACTGTAAATTGATCAATATATCCGCCATTCGGGTTATACATTTCACTAGATATAGCTGGATACTGCTCATGGATAAGCATTGGCATTGGAATCTTATTCATTTCGGGTGAGGATACAGGCGTACCACTGGCCTCTTCAGAATCTGCCAGACTTTCAGCTCTGTCCTTCTTTTCTTTCATACGACGGTTTTGGAACCATATTTTGATAGTTCTCTCGTTTAAGCGCAGAGTGTCTGCGAGCTCGATGCGACGTGCTCTGTCCAGGTAGCGGGTTCTCGCATACTCCTGTTCCAGTTCCATCATTTGTTGGCTTGTGAAGGCAGTTCTTATTCGTTTTTGTTTCTTGACTCCATTAACAGGTTTGTTACCCCATGTAGGCGTTTGAGCGATGTATCTTCCAAGTGTTGGTTGATTCTGCCAGTTGGGTCCAACCATCATTTGACTGTTATGCGGGCCATTTGGCCCATTTATTACTTGTGTATTAAGTGGTCTTGTTGAGTTCAAGTTGGTGTAGCCATTGGGTACCCCGTTTCTTGGGTAGGGTATATTTCTATAACTAGGTAGAATATTTTGATTCCATCCGTTGATTGTGTTACCGTTGGAGGTGATAGACTCGTTGCCAGTTGTCACTTGCACCGGAGTTGTATTTTGTGGTGGTAAAGTTCTCCACTCCAATGCCTGTAAGCATATTAGTATTGATGAATTTTGTCGTAAAAATAAATATGTTGGTCGTTACGTCGAGCAACAAAGTATTTTTAAATCAAACATTTTTTTAAATTTTGGGTTTCAAGTTTACCACTGAAGTATCTAATGTCACACTGTACCCGAAAGACAGGGTGTGCGGTTAGATATATTTTTCCCACCTTAACAAAAAAAACCGGTGTCAGTTTTTGTGCAGTAAATGACAATAGGTTCTTCCTGTATAATGTTAGGACTATGTTACACATAGAAGTTACATATTACACATCTGCTTACTCATATGAATAAGGAATCATAGCGTGATTGTAAATAATGAAGTTCAATTACCGATCCATTCTGAAGAACGCTTTGACTGCTGGCCGATTTAGCCTGATCCCATGGATTCTTGTTGTCGTTCGAAGAATTGTTACTCGTATTTCCACTGAAGCACTGGCTGGTTATAGATCCAGGCATATTTAAAAGAGGCTATTACAAAGTAGTATGCACTAAGAAAGCTCAAGGGATAATGACAGTTTTTCTAGCCGTCCCGTTTTTATATGACATGGTGAGGCCTCTAAGCCAGGGCAATTAACAAACCGGTTCAATCCTTCAATTAGGTAAGTAATAATAAGGGTTGTTGTTGACAACTTTTGGTGATATTTTTCTGCTCTATTGTTATATTTTGTTTGCAGTGCATACTAGCGAATATTAGATAAGTTTCCGTGTTAGTATATGTAGATAAATGTATGTAGTTTATCTACGAGAATATAATCAAACGTGTTTTGTTGCGATGTAGGTATATATATTGTGTAGTTCCTAGAAATAAAACTTTCATTTTGGTGTATGTCATTTAAATACGTCAACATCTGGCATATAAAAAAATAACTCTTCCACTGGAACATTCCGTTTTACTGGGATTTTTCAGAGAGAGTTCTTTCATAGAGTCCAATGTTCTTCTCTACTTCTATACTTCTGACGGACTTAAGTAACTTAAGTAGTACGACGTCAAGTAGTAACAAATAAATAAACGATTTTTTGATACTACGTGGGTGGTAAACGACCACACTTGTCCCACCTGATAGTAAACGGTTATCGTAGCCTATAGACGCTAGTAACATCTGAAGGTACCACTCGCGCGTCGCCATTTCCACGGAAAGGAATACGAGGTGTATAGGAATGAGTAGGATACTAAGGGACAAGAAAGGCTTTAACACGAGTAAAATAAGAATCTGGTTTCCTTACTCTAAAAATATACTGTAGCTTCCAGCAAAGGGTTACTTTTCAGAAATGTCTTTGAGGGTCCTGTCATTCTGATAATGTAATCTTTCGTAGGTATAACATAAAATAAATAAATAAATATTCACGGACATTTCACACAACGTTCTCTGGTCCCAAACTAAGCTTAACGCTTGTGATATGGGTACCAGATTATATTACTTTTTTTTGTAAATACATACATATGATAGATAGAAAACACCCATACGTAGTACAAATATCTGTGTTCATCACACAAATAATTGTTCTGAGTGGGAATCGAACCCACCACCTCGTGCTTTAAGACGGTTACACTACCGACTACGCCACGAGGCTTGTCGAACATGAGGCAGAGCTCTACTTAAATGTTGACCTATATCAGTTCTCAAAACACACAAGTACCTAATCTAGACGAGTTAGTCCAATCAAATTATTTTTATAATAAAAATGATTCTCTTACTCTCTTATTCAAGGGACTTCTGATCTTCGAGGCCAAATTAAAGAAATATATTACACGTGTATGTAACTATTACATACAAGTCCTCCCAAGACTTAATTATGACATTCAGCTTCACAGTTTCCATCACCCCTAATTGTTCCATGCCTTTGGCATCACTACTTTTCCAAATAGAAGTTCCAGAAGACATATACATTTTATAGAAAATATACACTCACTGCACGTTGTGTAGGAGACTAAGTTCATGTATCTGAAACTCCAAATTTTATACCAGATTTAATTACTGATCTAATGAACAATTAGATGTCATAAGTTTATGTGATGTTTCTTAACTATATAACGCATAATAGCATAATTACCTATACTACTCGGTGGTCCTAGCATAATTTTATAACTACTAACTGTGAGCTCAAGGGTTCAAATCTTGGGGTATGCAGAAAGATTTACAAAGTGACGTCCATTATCATTTATTATTTTACTATCCATCATTACATTAGTTAAAGTAAAAGTTAATCTATTCTGTTACGTGGAAATGAAATTAATTACATGTAATGTGGATGCATATTGGGTATGTTATATATTATGTCTACCTACATCGTGGGAACATCATATCTATAAATAAGCAATTAGCAATATATATATATATATATATATATATATATATATATATATATATATATATATACCTATATATATATTCTTAAAAAATATATATGAAAATAATCTTATTTACCTTTTATCTCATTTAGGAGTAATTGGTGCCTGCGACTTTGACCAGGTCATCGGTCCACCTGCTGGGAGGGCGTCCTACACTGCGCCGTCCAATACGGGACCACCACGTAGAAATTGAAGGCATTTCATCTTTTTAGCAACTTTTAAAGGATACTAATAAACACATAGTTGTAGGTATATAAGGGTCTGTTTTTGTTAAGGCGAGAAAAAATTTACCTAACCGTACATCCCGTCGTTCGAGGCAACGAACAGAGTAGTGTGAGCCCACACTCACTAAATAAACCCTCCATGTGCTGTCTCTTCGCCTGTATTGGCGGGCCACTGGAACTGAATTACATTACGTCAGTGGTTGTGTATGAGACCGTTAGATCATAGGTATAAGCATTTTTTTTTTAATTTAGCATACACAATGGCTTTCGCAAACCAGTAATAACTAAGTACTTCAGAAACTAAAAATGTTGAGGCCATATTGTTTTGTATGTATTTTTTAAAATAGGTACCTATTGGTGAAAATATCCCTATATTTTATCTACAATAACTTTAAACTTGTGAGATAATGGCCCATTAGATACGATTATTTATTGTGTTGTTTACACGCGTTTTATTTATTCAGTAACAAACAATGCTAATGTTTTAAAGTAAATGATACTTATCTAAACCAATGTTTTGAAGATGAATAATAGAGTAAGAAACGGCATTGACTTTGTGATATAACTAAATTAGATACTTATTTTAAATTTAATATAAGCACGTAGGTAGGTACTTATTAAATAACTCGATAATACGTTTTATTTATTTGTTTAAAGTTTGTAAATTGCAATCTAAATCAGATGAGTCATAAATTATATAAATAAAATCGTGATAGTGCCATCTAGTGGAAAACTGTTTCACTACAAACTTCAAGTGTTCAAAGCGAAGAAAATTGTACTGGTGACTACGGTAACGTGGCGTGTTTATGTTATTCGTACCTATATTATTTTTAGATTTTTAACAAGAGTGTAAGTATAAGTCCTATCTGTCATTTGTTTACGGGTAACTTTTTCAGCATAGGTATTTAGGTATGTGAATAGACTAAAAATAGTTGCATTTTAGACTCTATTTTAACGCGTTTTACCACAGACGTTTCATATATAGATAGGTACTTTACGGGACCTATGGTATGTTTCTGTATTTAATACAATAATATTTTAAGTAAAGATGAGTTACGTTCATACTAAATCGCGTACCGATATTGTTGCATTATGACAAAGCACTAATTTATATATGTATGCGTAGATTACGCGATAGATAATACGGAATGCATGATACAGAAAGAGATAGCTGCACCTATATTTAATTCAGACAATTGACTGAATCCTCGCGAATTACCTCGCGCTAGTGTGATATCTACTGTTTTATGTATATAACATCGTTGATTTAATATCATTTATACACATTAAACACAAAGTGAAAAATGTGAAATAGAAAATAACAGTCACGAGCAGGATGTTATTTTCGATTTCACATTTTTCACTTTGTGTTTAATGTGTAGTGCTAAGCATGTCAAATGCTAAAAATATATATAAAAATATTTAAATATCATTTATACAGTAGTTCATTTTATGATCTTATGTTCTTAGAAATTAACACACCCTGAAAACAGTTCATCGCGCTAGAATAGATATCTCGTGTCGTGGGGGACCACCACGGGAACTTATAAACAGAAATATAGATAATCAAAATCTGAGCAACTGTAATAATTGAATTGATTTTACTGACAAAAATATTTTTCTGTGTGGGATTCAAATATATAATATTCTCTACATTATGTATATAATCTTTTATAGTTGCTGGTGAATTCCACATAGAGTATAGTATCCATTACCTATAACCATACCTACTATTCGATTAAATATTAACGTCAAATAATTTGAATTAATATTTAATTGAGCCGTGTGGGGCTGGCACCAAGAATAGCTCCACCCCGTCTCTTCCTATGGGAGTCGTAAAAGTCGACTAAGGGATTACTGGGGGACCGGGCAGCAGCGTTCCCCTGTGTACTAAAAAATCCACTGCGATCGCCCACCCGCCTGCCAAGCGCGGCGATTATGGTAAAACCCCCATTTTGGGGAGGCCTATGTCCAGCAGTGGACGAAATAAGGCTGATGGATGGTCAAATAATTAAAATAAATGTCTCATACTTGTACTAGAGCTCTGATTCATATAAGTAATAATTATTTGTTATGCGAATATTGTATTTAAGTACATCACACTAATACTATAAATATCATAAGTTTGTGAGTGTGAGTGTCCCTACGTTGTAGGCAAAAGTTCAACGGATTTGAGTAAATTCAGAAGTGAAAATAGTTACTAACCTAGACAGACCATTGATGATAACGCGACTAAAATAAATTATTATATATAAAGACAACTTAATTTATTTATGTTATATCATGGCATATATACGTAATTTGTAACCACAAGGTCCCAGGTTTGAATCGGGTACCACTGAAGTAATGTAACATGGTTCCAGTGGCCCGCCAATACAGACGGAGAGACAGCATAGCAGCGAGTTTATTTAGTGGGTGAGGGCCCCACACTACCCTGTTCGTTGGCCCGAACGATGGGGTGAGCGGTTAGGTACATTTATTCCCCCCTAAACAAAAAAGAAAAGGTTTGAATCGGGTGGGTCGTGTAAAAAATGTTATTAGGTTTTCTTTCATAGAACGTGGGACCTCGCCTTGAAACTGTGTCCACTAGATCTAGAAGGTGATAGCGACCCAGGTTAAAATATATTTAAGTTACAGAAGTTAATTATTTTGCATATAGACATTAAATTAGTCATTACTTGTAAAAAAGAATAAAGCTTTAATAAATTAATACTACGAAATATTCTACCGATAGTAGATAATTAACGAAATTAATGATTTCATTTTAAACGATTTTATTAATCACACAAAGTTAACCAGGTAAGGTCATTAAAATATATTAATAACTGGTGTACATCGATCGTTACATAATGATAAGTGTTTTAGTTAGTGAAAATTATACCTCTTACCTAATTGGGTATTTAAATTATTTTATAGAATTTTTATCTAACTAATTATCGATCGTTATAATTTTAATTATAGTACCTACCTAATATGTTATTGTTTTTACAGATTTTAAAGCACATGCTATGGTTAACATATTTATAGGGCTGCGTCATTATTTGGTATGATTCATAATCGCAATACCTGATTAAGCTTACCTGGTGGGAACAATATTTATGTAAATACATATGACAGGCGGCGCGGGCGTCACTTAAAACATTGAAAATGGAATGTGTTATGGAAAATCATGGCTCCGAGAGAACGACGATGACGATAGCTCAGTTGTCAGAGCACCTGAATGATATTTGAAAAAATAACTGATTTTAAATCTATAGATACTCTATTGTTTATTTTATATAGATATATTATGTATTATATTACCTGCCAGAAAATGTTGTTCTCATGAACATAGAGATATTAATAAAAGTTAGTTATGTACGATAAAAAATATGTACTAGGTGAGCAAGAATCGTAGCAAGTAGAAACGCGTTGTCTCTGCCTATCCCTCTCAGGCTATGAACTCGAATGTATGTAGTATACATGTACGACATAAAAACGCTTTAATAATTATTTAATAAAATAACTGTATGTAGGTTTATTCTTGATTAATTAAATTCTCCTATTTTTGAACGCATATAAGAGCTTAGTACAACATTCAGTAAAATATAAACTAATTAGTTTGTTTACAATTAGGAGTCTATTTATTGTTCTTTATTTGTCAGTTGTTTACATTTGTAAGTTAATGATTTGAGAAGGAAGAGTGGCAGATACGTTGATAATCAATTATATGTATTGTTAAATTAGTAGTAAAACAAATGAATACAATGTAGTTATTTCTCTCGCCATGTTACAGCTGAGTAAGTCAAATAAAAGCTGCAACGAAAAAACATCAACTAAGCAGGTTTTGCGCAATACACAGCAAACACAGCGTATGTACTAATATAAAGCTGTAATAGAGCTTTGTGTGAGCATTTAAGATATTTGGGAATAAAATATTGTATTAGTCTATTTAGGCGCCTCTTAACAACATATTTTCTAAATCCGTTCAGTAGTCTTTGCGTGATGCGTGAACAAACAAACAGACGAACAGATAAACAGACAAAAAATCTAAAAAATATCGTTTGATGTTCAGACACGCCTTTAAAGCCTAAATCAGACATTTTTTCTCAAATATCTTAAATATACAGACATAGCTCTGTTACAGCTTTATAATAGTAAGTATCCATCCATCCTATCAGCCTTTCGACGTCCACTGCTGGGCATAGGCCTCCCCAAGAGAACTGTGTGCTCATTATGGGGGATAATGCCGCAATCGCCACGCTTGGAAAGCGGGTTAGCGATCGCAGTGGATGTTGTTAATACTCGAGGGAGTGCTGCTGCCCACTCCCCCGGTATCCCCTCAGTCAGCTCTTACGACTCTCGTGGGTAGAGAGGGGTGGGACAATTCTAAAGCCAGCCCCACACGGCGTAATATATCGTATATATAATAGTAGGTATATAAAGTATTCATAAAAATTAATTACACTCCAAAACCTGTGAGTTTAGTTATATTAACCAGTTTTTGTATAGAGACTAGAGAGGAGACGTCATTTATGGTGTGTCGAGTCAAAATATAAATTGATATAGGCTTAGTTTAAACTGAATCCTTTCTTTATATGTCATATGCCAGAATGCCAAAATCACTTACAAAAGCTGGGCGGGCCGCAGGTTGAGTATGACTGCTCTAGAAGCAAAACTTGAAACAACCTGAACTATCCAGTCCATGGCCAATATACTTTACACGTTGGAGGAATTACGTTCCCAACATTGGGATATATTATGACAGTTTGAACAAAGAAAAGAGTAATAAAAATATTATAAAGTGGTTTCTCTACATCGCTGTGCTACCCTGGCCCATAGTTCTTAAAACAAAAACTTATACCTACCAAATGACCGTTTCATTTGTGCAGGTATGAGAAAATATTATACACCACTAGTAAATAAGGGAACAAAGTAGATAGGTAAACAGTATCCAGTAATTAACAATTAAATAATATAACATGGCCTCGATTGCATTTTCTGAAGCACAGATAATATTGCGATCAATCAAGGTCCACATTGATCAACCTTATCACAAACCATTTTGTTCATTGCAGAATTAATAAAATTTTCGCCTTCAACTATCTAAATAACGATTAAATTACGATATTTAGTACAATAGCTACTTAGTAATTTAATAATTAATAAATAATTAGACACGATAGCGATAGCCCCGTCTGAAAGTTTATTATCACAAGTAGTAATAATTAGTTAATTATACATGATTTGGTAATATCGTAATTAAATAATTATTTTTCAATAGTATCTACTATATATAGGAAGTACAATTTTGTTATTACTCAAATATAATGAAATACTAGGGAACAAATTAAGATGTACGAGACTTTACAAATTGGTCGCAAGGATTTGATTATTCGGACAGAATGTTGTGTTAAAATGGTGAGTGTATATAAATTATAACTTTAATCAACATTTACTCAAAATTAACTTATGCAATATTATTATCTATTTTAGTATTTATATCATTAAAATTAGTTATTTTTTAAACATGGGTAAATAATATTTTTATTTCCTAGGTACAGTCTTTCGCTATTCATAAGGAAATTGTAATGCTCGAATTAGCTTATGTCACTTTTAGCACGTTTGCAACAATGATTAATTTTGCACTTTAGATAACCTATAGTTTAATTATTTATGCGTTACGACGTCTCCTTTATAAATTTAGGTATTATTATATATATATTTATATATCTATTAGACTAATGTAGTAGAGATATAATTTGATGCCCCGTGCTGTACTCGACAGTATTCAGACAGAAAATCCCAGCATCATGGTTTTTGCGACTCAGTATTCAAACCCCGTGTCTCGAAACTATATACCTAGTTGTGGTACTATATTAACATGGTACTTTAATAAAAACAAGTTATATATTTATCAAGTAGTGAATGGACGAGCAAACTTAAAATTACGTCATTTAATTTTTATTTACAGTTGGAGGGCCCGCAAAGATCAAATTCTAAAAGAGGAAAGAGATCTAGAATCGCTTTCACAACAGAACAGGTTAACTATTTGGAAAAGCAATTTAAAAAATTCCCTTATATTAGCAATGGCCGACGAAAAAATGTTTCTGCAATTTTGGATATTCCTGAGAAAGCAATAAAAGTGTGGTTCCAAAATCGAAGAATGAAAGAAAAGAAAGAAACTACAAGCAAGGAATTTAACCCTGCAATACGTAAAGTGCACTCTGATTTTTTTGAGCGCCAAATAAATAATAATACAAATGACCCAACATTCAGAAAACAATGTTCATTATCTACTAAAAGGAGTGAAGCTGACCGCGATAAAACTGTAAAAAATAGTACATCATGCAATTTGAACACAAAACTAAACGTTAGTTCATTTAATATAAATAAATATTGTACGCCAGCTGGCTCGGGCTGTAGCCAGCATGCGCTTTTGAGAAATCACCAGGAAATATCTCCAACTGATAATTCGAAGTCCAAAAAAGTTTTTACTAATTCGTGTAAGAACATACGTAAAATAACATGTCAAGCCATTTTAGTTGGTAAAAATGAAGATGTGAAGACACATATTAACCAAGAATCAAAGAATCATGTTTCTGCTGAACAGAGTATTGCAGAAGATTTGTCTCTTGGTCATAAAATGATAGTTCCTATTGCAAATCAAATTCAGGATGCAAGTAAGATTTCAAAAGACTCAATATATTCTTGGATACTGAATTTGCCACCTCACCAAAAAACATTTTACTCAAACGGTATATTTTGGAATCCCGTGAACAGTGTACCTACTGTAGTACCTCCAGCTTCCGCAATACTACAACCTAATTGCCAAGGCCACATATCTTCTCAAGAAGCAATAAATAAATGCTGTGCTTGTCATTGCCATGCGAAACCATCAATTGCTTCTGATCTCCAGCAGCAGCCCTCAAACCCAAATCCTCAATATATAATTACGGGTATACAATTGGCTAATACCAGTGCTAGACAACTTTAGGCAGTTCTTTTTCATAATAATTTATTTTGCAAATGAAACAGGTGATTATATTATGGCGGTGGTGAGCTGTCAATTCAAAATTATTCCAAGCCTAAGATGAAAAATATATATTATTATTTATATAATTATTATTGTGGTGTTAAAATTAGGCTTTATTAATTTATATGGCAATGTTATAGTCGTTTTTGTGTTGTTAGTATTATATGTAGCTACTCCTTATCTAGTTGTTATGTGATAGTTATGAAAGTTTATTAATTTGTAAATGCGATTTGTATCATTATGTTATTGAACAAAAAAATAAAGTGGTAATATATAATAAAGTGGTAATAATAACGGATTAGATCCTTAACTGTTAATAAAAGTAAGATGTATTTTTATTGAATAAATTTAATCTATATAAATTGTATTAAAAATATATTGTGTTCCTAAACTAAAATGATAATTATATAATCTACAATTAATATACTTTTCGGTTTTAATTCTCTTACAAAAATGTGAATACACATCCCAGAATAGGAGGAAGTATAAAAGAAAGTGTTATTTGAAAAAATAATGTGTTCATTACAATTTTATTAGATTTTATAAGTATAAATTGAATAAATTAAAATAAGAATTATTAGTCACATTTTAATAGATTTAAGATGCGAATATATAGGCATAACAATAAAGACAAGGTAACCAGAAAAAGATGACATTAGCACAATTTATAATAAATCTATTATATAAGTGATAAAATTTAACAAAAATATAAACTTTATTAATCTAAAATTGACTCAAGAATGTATCGAAATATATTAATTATATCTTAGAACTATAAATAACTAAACACAGGACACAGTTATATATATTATACCAACTTATTTATATATAACAATTTTTAAAATTTATATACGTTTGTAATATACAATGACATTATTAATTTCTTTACGAACTATCTACATATAAAATTATATTTTTTATAAAAACTTATCTAACCCGATGTCAACATTAATTGTAAAATGTATGTTTTATGCATTTCATATATATATATTTAAATCTACAATTATTAAAATAAGTAAGTTAAATAGTAAAATATATTACTTTAAATAATTTTATGTATTTAGTTTATTTCATCTATATAAATTAACTTAATTTAAATCAATATAACTATTATGAGCTGACGCCCAATAGCGATTCTCATCAGAGTGATTATAGCCATTATCTTCAACGTTGTGATCACTTGTGTAGTTCATATCAAGTGGATAATAATTTGTAGGATGAACATTATTATCATTATAAAACTCTGTAATGTTATTGGTTTGCGGATAGCCAAATCTAGTCTGAGAAGCACCGGTATTATCATAATAATCGGACAAATTAGATTTCAAATTACTAAAATGTAAATTATATTGATATGAGGACCTAGTTTGATGATCACTTTGTTCGTGGAGTGGAGTTGATGGACCATTTAAGACCATTTCATTCCGGAAGTAGTCATTTAAGGAATTATAATAGTGAAAATACTGATTGGAGTATCCGATCTGGGACTGTGTTGACTGCGATAATAGAGGAGAAGAAATAGATACTGGCGCTGCCTGACTGTCGGAAAATGTACTTTGTGTAAATCCCTCAGGAATCAGATTATCGTTGGATTCTGAAGATCGTCTTTTTTCTTTCATTCTTCGGTTTTGAAACCATATTTTGATGCATTTTGAATCCATGTTTAAGGAATTTGCTAGCTCCAAGCGCGTTTCTCTGTCGATGTATCGATTATGGCAATAAATCTTTTCTAAAGTACATATCTGTTCTGTAGAAAAAGCGGTGCGTACTCGTTTTCGCTTCTTCTTAATTAATCTGCTTGTATCTGAAAAACAGAATTATTTTATGTAATTATTACATTCAAAGAAAATTTATATTATTTTTGAATTTGTAATTATGCTAATAGCCCAGGCCCGCAGCGTCGCCGCTAACAAAAGCTAGTTTTGCGATTTTTAATATCAAGTTCCATTGACATTAGGTTGAAACGCTGGTATACGTTTTTAATGCTAACCTCTACATCAAAAAAAAAAATTTCATCCAAATCCGTTGGGTTATATTTGCGTGGTGCAAACAGACAGACAAAAATTATGTAAAAATTGTTTTGTGTTCAGTGAAGCCCAAATAATTGAATACCAACCCCAGACATTTTTCTCTAATATATTAAAAGTACTGGCATAGCTCTGTTACAGCTTTGTAATAGTACAGAATAAGACCACTACCGCCCATTGCAAATCTTTTTATGTGCACGTTCTATGTAGGTTTATATTCGAAAAGTGATTAATTGCATGGTATTTGCATGTTGATTCAAAGGTTTATCAATACCGACAGAGACACAGATGCAAACACACTTATTACTCAGATGAATGGTTAAATAAAATTAGATAGGTGTCATTTGTATCAATTCATTATATCGAAGTTCGCGACACTCTCAATGATTATTGTTCCACTGTCGGCACGGATCTCGGGGATTACCTAATGTGCAAGAATTCATTGATGTAACTATTTATTTACCTTCTATTTTCTGGCGGAGTTTCTCAGGCCACACTGTGGTGAATGGATGATTTTCCCAGCTGTTTACCTATAAGACAATCACAGAATATTTTTATGTTAAATACTTTTTGAACATGGTAGTTTAGTATGTAAAATTTGCGTTACAGAACCTAATTTGAAAAATATTGATTGAAAATTACCTCTTTTTTATTATTTAAAGGTGTTATTGCATTAATCAAGGTGTTTTGCAACATGATGAAGGTAATATATCTAATATTTAGCTGAAAATAATAAAGCAGTAGTATACACAGTCAGTAATCTATTTGAACTTTGAGTGAGGGTATAACATAATCGTCGAAACTGAATGAAATGTTTAAACTACCGCTGTGATATTTATTTTTTCTGTTACACAGATAAGTAAAAATGGTGCGTTGTATGTATTTCCATTCAATCCGATTATACGTACCTAGTTCATTCGTTTGATGTATCTATCTATCTATCCTATTATAAAGCTGTAACAAAGCTGTGTCTGTACATTTAAGATACTTGAGAAAAAATGTCTGTAATTAGGCTATATAGGCGTGTCTAAATACAAAACATTTTTTTTTTAAATTGTGTCTGTTTATCTGTTTATTTGTTTGTCTGTTTGTTCGTTCGCGTATCACGCAAAAACTACTGCACGGATTTTGACGCAACTTTTTTATTTGATAGCTTTTGATTAGACTTAAAATTGGTAGGTATATATATATTATCCCGCTACTATATCAGCCGAAAAACTAAGGCTTGTGGATAATAAAATCTAACTCCAATCTAATTTTAATAGTCTAATCCAAATAGTTGTACTGTTATTCAGCTAAAACTAAACGGATCGGAAGCCATATAATTAAGTTTGGGATAAGGCTAGAAAACTTATCCCAACTATGTTCGGATTATCATCTGATAATTATTAATTTATGAAACATTGCTCGCGACTTCGTTGGCGTGGAATTCAGAATACTAATATTCCACTCCATGGCAGAAACGACCAATATATTATATCCCACTGGAATAATACATTTTTCTGGGATAAAAAGTAGCCTATGTATGTTTGTTACTCAATTACGCAAAAATGTCTGAACAGTTTTAGATAAAATTTGGCATTCAGATAGTTTATGACGTAGATTAACATAGGTATACGATATTTCTTACCCGAAAAAAGGTTTTGCTTCGGTGGGATAGGTATTTTTACTAAGATATTCTTATAAAATGTGTTGTGTTGATTTGAGACTTCTAAATAGCATAAAACATTTTTTTTTATTATTTAATTTAATGTACAGACATAGCTCTGTTACAGCTTTATAATAGTATAGAATACAGATGGATACGTGGTACAGTGCTAATAATAACAATTGTTTTATCCAAAAACTGATAAACAAGTTGTTTACTTGCAAAAAAGATACTGTCAACATGTTATTGAACCACCAATTAGGGGTAATTAAGGGATTAGCATTAAGGTAATTATTAATCTTCTTACCTGTGTAAAGGGTAACTATTTACTCAATTTACTATATAATGTATAACGATGGAACCAATGCGATCACTCTGTCCCAGTACTTACGGCAATAATGTATTCGTCTCAAGGAGCTGCTGATTTTTACAATAGCGAACCAGGAGAATCCTCTTGGTTTTACAACCAGTGTCAATACTCGATAAATCATGAGGTAATATGTTTCTTAATTATCAATAAAATTAAGTATGACTGCCTCGGTGATGCAGCGGTAGTGTGTGCGCTGATCATGAGGTCTCGGGTTCGATCCCCGGGTCGGGCAATGTTATTGAGCTTTTTCATAAAAAGAAAAATTCTCAGTACATCCCGGAGTTTGGAAATGTGCCCGGTAGACGGCAATAGGCTCGCCCCCTATTACGTGGGACCTAAACATAGCTGGCGAATCGTGGGTGTGTAATACACCTCTGCCTACCCCTTCAGGGAATACAGGCGTGATGCTATGTTTTTATTTAATGTTTTAAGTATATTTAGGAAGGAATGTATCTAATAATAGGTATTTTTTAGGCATATCCAGTTTTAGAAACGACTGCGTATCATCATAGCCCGGAGGCACATTTAGCAAGATCTTTGAAACAAGGAGAGCATAATAATTTTTGCAATGGTCTTCACATTCAAGATTATTCATTTCAGGTAAATGTTGTAAAATATTATGTGATTAATTGTAGCTTTATTAAAATCCTTACTATTTGATATTATAAATACAAAAGTTAGTTTGTTACGCTTTCTATAAGCGCTTATTATAAAGCTGTGTACAGTTAAAATATTTGAGACGTTGTACAATGCTAATAATAACAATTGTTTTATCCAAAAACTGAACATTAATCTTCTTACCTGTGTAAAGGGTAACTAATTACTCAATTTACTATATAAAGTATAACGATGGAACCAATGCGATCACTCTGTCCCAGTACTTACAGCAATAATGTATTCGTCTCAAGGAGCTCCTGATTTTTACAATAGCGAACCAGGAGAATCCTCTAGGTTTTACAACCAGTGTCAATACTCGATAAATCATGAGGTAATATGTTTCCTAATTATCAATAAAATTAAGTATGACTGCCTCGGTGATGCAGCGGTAGTGTGTGAGACTGCTGATCATGAGGTCTCGGGTTCGATCCCCGGGTCGGGCAATGTTATTGAGCTTTTTCATAAAAAGAAAAATTCTCGGTAGCAGTCCGGAGTTTGGAAATGTGCCCGGTAGACGGCAATAGGCTCGCCCCCTATTACGTGGGACTTAAACATAGCTGGCGAGCCGTGGATGTATAATACACCTCTGCCTACCTCTTCGGGGAATACAGGCGTGATGCTATGTTTTTATTTAATGTTTTAAGTATATTTAGGAAGGAATGTATCTAATAATAGGTATTTTTTAGGCATATCCAGTTTTAGAAACGACTGCGTATCATCATAGCCCGGAGGCACATTTAGCAAGATCTTTGAAACAAGGAGAGCATAATAATTTTTGCAATGGTCTTCACATTCAAGATTATTCATTTCAGGTAAATGTTGTAAAATATTATGTGATTAATTGTAGCTTTATTAAAATCCTTACTATTTGATATTATAAATACAAAAGTTAGTTCGTTTCGCTTTCTATAAGCGCTTATTATAAAGCTGTGTACAGTTAAAATATTTGAGAAGGCTGTACAGGCGTGTCGGAACACATACATTTTTTTTAGTTTTTGTCTGTTTATTGTTCGCGCATCACGCAAAAACTACTGAACGGATTTTAATGCAACTTTTTTATTTGATAGCTCTTGATTAGTCTTAAAAACTGGTATGTATTTTATCCCGCTACTATATGGAGAACCTGAGATATAACCTAAAAACTAGGTTTTGGCTGCAACGGACCCCCGGGCAAAGACTAGTATAATAATAACATGATGATCATTTTATGTGAAATACAAACTTACTCTTATATACATTCTTGAAGTATTTTTATGTGTTTCAGGATGATAGTGTATTATTTAAGCCAGCTCATCTCTCCGCATCTTATAATTCAACACCGACGTCAACTAACGATATTGCAGGAAGACATCGAGCCAGTATATCTTGTGAGTGTAGCATATTTTTTAATAATGATAATTTGAAACGATGGGTAGAGACAGTAGGATAAGCCATGGCACATAAGCCACGTAATGGTAGGTGATAATGATTAATCATGAACTAAATCTACACTAATATTATAAAGAGGAAAGATTTGTATTTTTGTATGTTTCTAACGCATAAACTCGAAAACTACTGGACTAATTTCAAACATTCTTTACCATTAGAATGCTATATTATCTCTGAGTAAAATAGGCTATATTTATTACTAGAAAAAATATCTCTAATTTACACACTACATAATTTCAATAATGTAGGTTTATTGATAAAAATATAAAACTTTATAAGAAAAATATATATACCGAGTAATTTAAAAAAAAAACGAATGTGCATAAAGATACATTTACTCACCGATTATCCCAACATTTTAAAAAATTAATGTCCACCCGTCTAAAGCCGAGACGGGCCACTAGTTATGATTAAACTATAAGTTATCTTTAGCTATAATTTGTCCAGAAATCGGTCAAAATTTGTTTTAAAGACAACTAGGTTATAATCCCTGTCGCAGAGAACTTTACAAATTGTCCTGTATGGAAATGGAACCCACAGCACTTAGCATGGAAGTTCCGTATCTTAATCACTACACCATATGTGTAGTCATCTATGCTTATATATATATATATATATATATATATATATATATATATATATATATATATATATATATATATATATATATATAAGTGAATCCCTATTTCCCTTGGTCACGCCATAACTAGAGAACGACTTTGGCGATATCATTTTATATATATTTTTAAGTGTTTTAATACTTTTTAGAAGTTTCTTATTGAAAGACGAAAATTGCGCATAAAATAAAAATAAAAAACACAAAAACAACGACTATTTTAACTTTGCGCGTTTCATAGTTTCCAAGTAATTTAATATTCCTGGCTAAGATAGGACAACGTCTATCGGGTTAGCTAGTGTATATATCTTTATATATATAATTCTACTGTACGTGTGTATGTCACTGAACTCCTCTTAAACGGCTGGACCGATTTGAATGATTTTTGTATACGTTTGGGTGGCGCCCTGGATGGTTTAGACCCGGAACCGGTAGGTGGCGCCACAATAGGATTTCAGGACTTTTTCTTCTATTTATTTGTAAATGTTGAGTAAGTACCGGGATGGTTTAGATTCACGATAGGATTTCAGGATTTTTTTCTTCATTTTTTCTAATGTAAAAATATATACACCTATCTAACGAATCCAAACGAAACGCCAACGTTTGGACAGGTCAACGTCTGTGTGGTCCACTAGTATTATAGGTATATATAATATAGCATTGATTTATATTATATTAAATTGCAGTTGCTCGAACCGAGAATGAAGTATTCAAAGCTATCGTTAAACGAAAACGCAAGCGTACAGTTTTCACTACGGAACAAATACAAGCTTTAGAAGAGGTGTATAAAGAGAAAAATTACATTTCTCGGGGAGATAGAAAATCAATAGTAGACAAATTACAACTCAACGACAAGGCAGTCAAAATATGGTTTCAAAATCGCCGTTCAAAAGATAAAAAAGGTCATAAAGCAGCAGAAGATCAAACAACCCATTCCAATGATGCTCAACATAGTCCTGTAGAGGCAGAAGTAGATATATATGGCAATAAAAAACCTGATAGTGATCCTCTGAATGATTTATTTCACTTAATCGATGACACATTGCTACAAAACGTACCACATTTTGACATCGAAAATACTGCAGAAAGCAGTAGCAGTCCGATATATGAACCTATTTCGCCTGCAAGTGTTTCAGACAGTACAAGCGAAGAAAATATTTCATTATGGAGTAGAATTAACCCGGAAGAGTCACTTCGAACACTTTTTGATTTACAAGCAATGTCTTTACTTTAATATTACATTAGTTTTTGTATAATCTATTATTGTTTTAATAAAACAAATATTTATTTTAAGCCGTTGTCGATTTTTAATTACTCATTTATAATATATTATTATATTCCCACATTATCCATGTTAATGAAAACAGGTTTACTTTAATTTAAAATAAAATACAGTGTTAGATTTAAACACAAAGTGAAAAATGTGAAATCGAAAATAACAGTCACGAGCAGGATTCCAACCTGCATCTCCTGGATACCGTCCAGATGCTTTGCCAATTCAGCCATCGTGACCCTTGCTCCTGACTGCTAATCTCGATAACACATTCATACTTAACGTCTTTGGGTGACGCCTGCACCATCTGTCGGAAGTATTTTCATACATTATACCAACCATTTTTTTTTTGTTAAGGCGGGAAAAAATGTTCCTAACCGCACACCCCGTCGTTCGGGGCAACGAACAGGGTAGTGTGGGGCCCTCACCCACTAAAGGAACCCGCTGTGTGCCGCCTCTCCGCCTTTGTTGGCGGGCCACTGGAACTATGTTACATTCCTTCGGTGGTCCGCCGGCGGCTTACCCTTTCGGGTACCCTCTACTGAGCGACGCATCCGCACATGGAGCGTCGCACCTTCGCGGGAGGCCTTGCGGGTGGCGGACGTTCGCCGGTCCATCCACCCGCAGCCTCAGCTAGGGCGGCATGAGGCACAAGTATCTGCGCCTGCGCCGCCCCGGTCGCTGGCGGCGGTTTGGGTCAGCGGAAGAATCCTCCTCCCTAGCCCTCTCCGCCGCTTCCTTCCGCGAGATAACCTTTTCGCAGAAGGCAGCGACCGCGGTCCAATTCCTGTCACTGCCAAGCATCGCTCTGACGACGCTCGGCAGCGAGAGGTCCCCCCCTATTTCCGCGACGAGTTCACGGCGCTGCTCGGCCCAAGCCGGGCACGACTCGAGCGTGTGCCGCGCCGTGTCCTCGTCACAGCCGCAGTGGTGACAGCCCGGAGTCGCTTCCCTCCTTGCGACTATGTGCAGATATCTGCCGAAGCAACCATGCCCCGACAGCATCTGCACGAGTCGGAAGGTAAGGACTCTATGCCGTCGCCCCGCCCACTCCTCCAGCACTGGCTGGAGCGCCCCTACAGTCCAAAGACCGGCCCGGGGCGCCTCCAACCGTGCCCTCCATCTGGCCATGGCAGCTCGGCGGGCGTCGTCCTGCCACCTGGCCACCTCTCTGGGTAGGGGGCGTCCACCCCCCTCCCGCTCTTGTGATGCCCGCCGATACACTTCAGCGAGCACCTCCGCCTCCAAGTCCCACGGGGGGATTCCGGCCAACGCGCAGGCCGCCTCCGTCGACACCGTGCGGTATCCACGTATGACCCTGGACGCAACGACTCTCTGTGGTCTCCACAGAAGAGCCCTGTTCAGTGCGTCCAGGGACCCCGCCCACACGGGTGCGCCGTACAGCGCCAACATTATACCAACCAGGTAAACTTAATTTTACAATTAAGATTTTACCTAATAATGACGCAAACCCTATAAATATTTAGATATTTTTATATATATTTTTAGCATTTGACATGCTTAGCAACATACATTAAACACAAAGTGAAAAATGAGAAATCGAAAATAACAGTCACGAGCAGGATTTGAACCTGCATCTCCTGGATACCGTCCAGATGCTTTGCCAATTCAGCCATCGTGACCCTTGCTCCTGACTGCTAATCTCGATAACACATTCGTACTTAACGTCTTTGGGTGACACCTGCACCATCTGTCGGAAGTATTTTCATACATTATACCAACCAGGTAAACTTAATTTTACAATTAAGATTTTAACTAATAATGACGCAAACCCTATAAATATTTAGATATTTTTATATTTATTTTTAGCATTTGACATGCTTAGCAACATACATTAAACACAAAGTGAAAAATGTGAAATCGAAAATAACAGGAGGAGGTCAGGAGCAAGGGTCACGATGGCTGAATTGGCAAAGCATCTGGACGGTATCCAGGAGATGCAGGTTCGAATCCTGCTCGTGACTGTTATTTTCGATTTCACATTTTTCACTTTGTTTTTAATGTATGTTGCTAAGCATGTCAAATGCTAAAATTATATATAAAAATATCTAAATAGTGTTAGATTTATTAACAGAGTGTATTCTGAGAAAGTGAAACAAATATTTTATATGTTGTCAATTTCATTACGTTAAAAATACGACATATATTACCTCAGGTTAGTTTTGAGTGAGATGTCTCAACTTTTTCGGGATTAAATTAAATCTAAATACTTTAGAAAATCCAAAACTGCACGCCTCATAATCTTCATTTTTCACAATAAAATTGATTATTTGATAAGTAACTAATAATGTATTGGTCTTACTAAGTAGTTTTCAATAAATCACATAGATAGCGCTAATTTCAAAAAGTACTAATATGGATTTCATGTCTTATACGCCATCTAGCGATAATTTTAAGAAGTACTTCTATATTGGTCTTCCTCTCAGTTCCGGGCCACGCGCTCGCCAAGGCCAGGCAAAAATTGTGGAATGTAAAATATGTTTTTTTCGTGTTTTATAACGTTGGTGTGTTATTATTTACATATGTTTAGTGTTTTTAATTATTGTTATGGATAAAATAGTTATTATACTTGACAAATATCATCAGTTCGTCAAGCAAAGGTAAGAACTTTCTTTTAACAAAAAACAATGTACCAGCCGGGCGAACGGCGTTCTGTTGACGATAGTAAAACCACCGGTGGCTATGCGTACTTAATAAGGTAGTTCTCATGAAAAGCTCTGGTTTTAGTGTCGCGTCGAGCGTAAATATTCAGTATTTTTTTGTTTATTTAATAACAATTAAACCACATCGAATCAGACCGTGAAAAGTAATAGGGCTCTATTCCCCATCATAATAATTCGTAAACGAAAAAAAAGACTCGATTAGTAAAGTATTTTGGTCGTTATCGTGTTAATATACATTACCTACAACTCACGGACGTCCAAGCCAGATTTTTTTCCAACAGTTTTTTAACTAGTTTAAATAACAAAAATGGCATCAAAAATATCATGGGTGTTAAAAATAGTGTTTGTTCTTTATATGTGTGTGTAGATATTGTATTACAAGTGCAATATATGATAAATAGAGACATTTTAAGTTTGAAAAATCAGTTGTTCCGTGAAAAACGGGAGTAGAACCCACCTCAACGCTTCGCTTATGAGGCGTGCAAATAATGTGAATTATAATACATATTTAACAGTTTTTAGTCTTGTTGTAACGTGTAAGCACCGATCTCTCATGTTTTGCCAGCCATATCTTATGTTACAAACACTATATAAAGACATACAAACAAAAAAATAAAAACACAATAAAAATAAAAAGTTCTTGCATTAAGTAGATGTTATATAGTGACTAATTATTAAAATTGTAATACAATGTAAGAATATCAATAATTTGTAATTTTATCTTATTTTTAAGTATCAATAATATTTGAAAATTTAAGTACATTATAAACCACATAATATAGGTATACTTATTTAAAACATACTATAGGTTAAGTATATTAAATATTGGTACTAATTTTCTATCACAAAATAACAAACTCTAAAAATAAAATTTTTAGCTTTATATAAAAACAATTATAACATGGAGATAACAAGAAAGATATTTAAAATATTATAATTTTTATTTATCTGACTTTTGAGTTAATTATGTTTAGTAATTATAAAATATAGATAATAAATATTTTATAAAGTTATATAAGACGAATACTTGCTAGTAGACGTTGAAGCATGTTGAGCTGGATCTGTGGGTGGCAGGTACGAAAAGTAAGAATCCTGTGGTACTCCCAACGTTGAAGTCCTTGTATGAACATTACTCTCTTCATATGTAGGCATTGTTGTGGATGCTAATGGTGAGGTAAATCCATAACTATCATTTGTAGAGGTTGGTATCACTCCGCTACTTGATAACGTATTGTAATACGAAGAACTAGTATTAAACCTCACTAACTCTTCGTTAAGTTTCAAATTCGTTCCATTTGGTACGTAGCTATCAGCCACTAGGGATGGCAAAGTATTAGAATTTGAAGGCACTGACTCATCGTTGCAGTATCGATAAACATCGGACATCGGTGAGTAAGCCGGTCTGGTTGTCCCCGCTGTATAGTATGATGAATATGACAAGTTGGGTGTATACGATGGTAGTTCTACAGTAGTTGGAGTTCCTTTTATCATAGACTTCAGCGGACTAATTGAAGAGTACTCCGGTGGCCTTGATAGGCTATCGCTTGACGTCAGGTACAGTTTATGATGAGTTGTATGATTATCAGTTAAAAGACGCTTGTGCCTGTCGTGTCCACCGCAGCTTCTACCATGACTCAATTTGTGATCTAGGCTAGACGACATTTCCTTAGAACTAGAAGGACTGCTGTCATCCACTGAAGAAGAAGGCTTATTATGTTTGTTGTCTTTTTTGTATTTCATTCTTCTATTTTGAAACCATATCTTGATCTGTCGCTCTGAAAGTTGTAAATAGTTTGCGAGTTCAATACGTCTCGGCCGGCAAAGGTAGCGGTTCTGATGGAATTCATTTTCTAACTCGACAAGTTGTGAGCTGGTGTAAGCTGTACGAGCTCTTTTGGTAAATCCTTTTTGGTAAGAAGAAGCGGTTGACATATCTGAAAAAAATAGATATTAATTAATGTACTTAGTATATACTTGTACACAGTGTCTAAAAGTACGTATTATATTTATTACTTTCAGGAATTGAGATAAATAATAATGAATGTTATATAAAAAATAAGATACCAGCTAAACTAATTCTATAATAAAAAAATTAGATATAAATAAAAACTTGACTAAACTTTAGACCTAGAGGACTAAAATCCATTGAAGTGACAATTCACTGGTGGCAACGTGCCCAAAATACTAAATATTTCTATAATATAATGTTTACATATTTCTAAAAAATTTACTCACCAGTGGTCAGGATGGTAGTCGATGTTCTTACAGGAGTATTCGATGTAGTTTTGTTATTCCATGAGGCATTCTACGAATAAATGTAAAATATTAAATACAACAACGTCTTACTTTGGGTGTACAGTTTAGTAGAATAAGGTGAATTCGACCTAATTCTTAATTGCTACTATTATACAAGAAAATTAAAATATCATTAAGAATCCGGTTTTTCTGCGGTAAATCACAACCGTCATACAAATTTTAAATACATCAAAAGTATCAATATCTACCTTCCACTCAATGGAATAAAGTATATTTTACTGTAATACTTACTTGAATGGAAAAATTAGAATCGGGCATATCGTTGAAGTCTCTAACAGGGTCTTTTACGTCATCGTTGCCTGCACTGCTTCGATCATAGTACCGAACAAGTTCATTAGATGCATAGCATCTAGTGTAAATGGCTTGATTTTCTATTTGAGTAGTTGACGAGCTAAATACGTGATCATTTTTGTCCACACAATCATCTGCAACCACTTCTTCATTTCCTGAACCGTAATTATTTGAGTTATTACTAATATTTTCATATTGCGGCACTTCGTATTCATATCTTGCTTCTAATTCATCTTGATTATTATTGTTATGATTGTAAGGTTGATTTAACCCGAGAATGTCATGTATGCTGAATCCATTTGAGTCTCGCGAGTTGTAGTCCTGTACAAAGGAACTATGCATTGACGATAGAACGTCAGGCTTGCATTCAGAGAATAAATTCTCGTTGGCATTGTAATTTCCACCTTCAGATAGTATATCTTCAACACCATGCGAAGTTATTGCACTAGATCTACAGTCATATTTATGTGGTATATCACTCGTTTCATACTTCGACAAAGTTGCATTGGAGAGCTCAGAAGATGTTGTATCTCGAGAGTCATCGTTATCAGAATGTAGACTTGGTGGGGATCCGGTTGACATAGACATATTTTCACTTATCACTCACATAATATATGTTGTATAGATGTAAGTATAGAATAATTGAATCACTAAGCACATAAGCGACTGCACAGAATGAGGCTTGTTTACAAAATGCTTTTTCGTCACCTGAATATCGTTAATTTGTTAATGCTTTTTTTGTATGTGTGCGTTATTTTAAAGGGCTAGTGTGTCCGTGTGCGCCGATAAGAGAGACATACCGGGCCTCTGATAGTGCATACAATAGAGATAATAGTTTAAAATCTGTTCCGGTAGCTATAGAGCCTGTCACAACTACTTATCTTAAATTGTTGTCATTGCTGATGTTCTTTGTTTTGTGTAGTGAGTTTGTAAGTAATAGAGAAAAAATATTGAATATAATTAATAATATTCACGGAATTTCACGCAACGTACTCTGGTCCCAAAGTAAGCTTAACGCCTATGCTATGTACCAAATTACGGATATAATACATATATTACTTTTTTTTTGTAAATATATACATATAATAGATAGAAAACACCCAGACGCAGTACAAATATCTGTGTTCATCACACAAATAATTCTCCTGAGTGGAAATCGAACCCACCTCGTGCACGGAAGCCCATTATACAACCGACTGTGCCACGAGGAATATATATTATGTATGGCGCTTACTTAAATATAATTAATACTAGCTTTTGCTTGCGGCACCGCCGCAACCAAAAGCTAGTTTTTAGGTTGTATCTCAGGTTCCCGATATATTTCTAATCGAGATCTATCATATATATATACAAATATCTTAAATACACAGACACAGCTTTATTACAGCTTTATAATAACTAACTAACTAACTTATCATCACGCCATTTCACTTGCGGGGTAGGCAGAGAAAACAGTTTTATAATAGTATAGATTAAGCATTGATTTGCGTAGAATTAATTAGTCGTGTTTGTGTTGTATCATGTGTGGCAATGGGCAGGCCACATCGCTCGAAGAACCGACAACCGTTGAGGAAAAATGGTTCTCGAGTGGCTACCACGTATCGGATGGCGCAGCGTAGGACGGCCCCCCACCAGATGGATCGATGATCTGGTCAAAGCCGCGGAGAGCCGTTGGGATGCGGTCGGCCAAGGACCACTCGTTGTGGCGTTCTCCTGGGGAGGCCTATGTCTAGCAGTGGACGTTAAAAGGCTGATGGATGGATGATGATTGGTATAATATAATAAAACGTAGGTTGGTTTTGTAGTAGAGATTTGGTAAGGGGAAAATTAAAATAATTTGGAAAAATTTATATGCGTCGTCGTTATTCAATAGGCCTTTCCAGTACACGTTTCAACTGATAAAGAGTCCTAATTAAAACCACAAGTTCTTACGTAGGCAATGTAGGTCCCTACCTACTTGTACTGATACTAAACTCATTAAGATAGCCAGTTATACCTATGTAATAAAAATAACACAAGTTACATGTATGCGCGCTCCGTATGGTTAGGGAGCTGAGTGCCATTTTGGTATATGATTTGTTCGTCTTTCATATTAATAGGGATGAAAGTTTATGCTAATATAAACCAATTTGGTCCTGTAAATGAAAGTCGTATGTCCCTGCGTTTTCAAGTTACAGCGCTTCAAAAATGTAAAAAAAAAGTAATACTAAATCATTTGTTCGCGTCTGCCTCTTGGACTGATGGTCAAAATCATCCTTAAAACTATAAACTTCGAAGAGGGGGGCACTGTTGCAGGGCTCTGTTTTATCACGGGACGTAGGTGCAAAAATGTAAAAAATAAAAGCTATACTAAATCATTTGTTCGTCGTTCTCGTTGCGTCCATTCGATTAATTAGGACTCCCAGAATAGGAAAAGAAACTTGGCAGACGTTTTGGTCGCTGACTTTTTTATGTACGTTTTTTTTAAGTTTTTTTCAGGAATTAAGGTAAAGCGGGTATTACGGAGGATCACCACATAAATACATGTACGAGAGAGCTAGACAGTACTATTCGGAGCAAGACAGTACCATTCGGAGCGAACGAAGGAAAACGGTCGACAGTTCTCACAAGGTTGACCGCGTAAAACAGCCGTCTATAGGGGGATTCCACGTCAAATCAGGCGGTAAAATAATTACTATAGATCAAAAATGTTTAAAATATATACTATAATCAAAAATGTTAAAAAAAATTAAAAATTAAAAAAAAATGTGTATTGTTTTGGTCCATTCATCCATCCATCCATCCATCAGCCTTTCAACGTCCACTGCTGGACATAGACCTCCCCAAGAGAATGCCAAAACGAGCGTTCCCGTCATGGGGGATAATGCCGTAATCGCCACGCTTGGCAGACGGGTTGGCGATCGCAGTGGATGTTGTTAATACTCGAGGGAGTGCTGCTGCCCTCCCCTGGTATTCCCTCAGTCCGCTCTTACGACTCCCGTGGGTAGAGAGGGGTGGGACAATTCTAAAGCCGGCCCCACACGGACGTTTGGTCTATTATCGAACTATTGTCGATATATATTATTCTTTCACATTCGAGAAATGAAATGGTGCGCAGCGGCTTAACTATATACTCTTGGTGTAGTCGAGTCCATGAGCGACGGTTACCACTTACCATCAGGTAAACCGTGGCTCGTCTACCATCATAAGCAATAAAAAAAATATTAGGGATGTCTTTTTTCTGGTTTTGGTTCTACTAACTGAGAAAAAAATTCATTAATTCACTCGTCTTTATGTTTTTCCTCAATTTAATGTTTTTTTAGCTCGGACAACCCCTAATAAAAATAAAATAAACATTTCTAAACATTTGAAATAATATTTGGAGCCAAACGAAACCCACGATTCATTGGACATCAAAATCCGAGGGGTCAGGCCAATGATCGCGTGATTTGACGCGGAATGCCCCATAGGTAAACGCCAACTACCTGGGAAATTATAGCGTTGTCACTCTCTTCTCTCTAAGAAAGAAAGGCAAAACTTTCGAAAAAAAATGCTCTGCCCTTGGAAAATCAGAGATCTGGACGTCTGCCTCTTCGATGTTTATCGTCTTGATTCTGACCATCAGTCCAAAAGGCAGATACGAACAAATGATTTAGCAGAATTTTTTTTTACACTTTTAAAACACTGTCCGTTGAAAATGCAGCGCTTTCATGGTGGCAGACTATTTTTCTGTGGTTCTTTATATCGTCATTAATCGAAAAATTCGGGTCTGCCAAGCGAACAATTCATATACAAATTTTTAAATCATAAAAAATTGTATAAATGTTAATTACTTAAAAAGTCAAAGGGCTGGACGTCTGCTGCTTCGATGTGCCTCATTTTAAAAGTTTTTCTGACCATCAGTTCAAGAGGCAGAGACGAACAAATGATTTAGCATACCGTTTCTTTTTTACATTTTTAAAGTGGTGTCAATTGATAACGCAGGCCTGTTATGGTGGCAGACGCGGTCCTTAATGCTTTTTATGGTACAATAATCGATATTAATCATGTCTGCCACACGAACAGATTATATAGAAATTTTGTCATCCAGCTCCCTGACCAGTAGATAAAATTTATTATCTACTGCGCGAGTAGCAAACAGGCATTCGGCCCACAAGCTGGTCAGAGGTTACCTTAGCCTATAGACGCCAGTAACGCCAGAGACGACACTCGAACGTCGGCAACTCCAAGGAAAGGGATAAGAAGTGGAGAGGAGGTATAATAAAAATAGGATGGTAAGGATATTAAGGAGAGGATAGGGAGAGTGCTTGAGCCTTCACCGTTCACACTCACCATACGTAACACGACGATAGGACTACCTGCCTTTGTTGCACGCTGATCTTCTGTGAGAGGGTGGTACTTCCCCGTTCGAGCCGACCCATTCATGCTGGGATAAGCAAGGCTGTACCATTAGTGGTTACGTTCTTTTGCTTACGTGCCTACTGTTGCGAGTTGTAATCACAAAGAGCAAATATTTGTTGTTTTATATAATCACGTCTTTATTCTATGGCAGTTAGCGTAAGCGTAATACACATTTTAACTTCCCGCCATGGATATATAAAAATATTCGGACATAGTCTCGCTAACACAATTTTGTGTCGCTCAGAGTCGGCCAGTTCGCTGTACGTACATGTCTACACGCACACATTCACACGTTAGTCAGCCATTGCCCGAGAAACGTTATCACAGTCGGTACTACGTTACGCCTCTACGCTGCAAAAAAATATTAAAATATAGCATGTCTTGACATGAAATGAAAAAAACATTAAAATTAATATTAATTCACTAGAACAAAATAATTCAGTATTGCTAATATTCACTACTGCAAATTACCCGAAATATGGGAGTTTTATAGTTCTATATTTATTACTTTTTGTACTCTGATTTTTTATTTTGTAGAGTAAAATGATATTTGATTGCCACGTATCGTTAATAGTGTTCTTGTAGTCTGCGTTATTGATAACACATTATTCATATTTTTTTATTATAATAAATTTTCTGATGGTTTATTCATTTGAATTTGCGTTGGTCAGTAGTATAGGTAGCATGAATTTATTATTGTAGTGGCATTTACAAAATCTAAATTAAAGTAATCATACCTATTGTAATATGTTTTATCGTAATAAAATTGCATTTGCGAGTGTTATTTATGTTCATAAGAAAATCGCATTTAACAAAACCGACATAAAATAAGGTGGTAGATGCCCACCGTATATGTCTATTTGTCTGTTTATTAACATTTTAGTCAAAATGGAAAAAATAAAAGAGCTTTCTTAATCACTATTTATTTCTGAATTATTATTTGAGAATCTGAGTCTGTTACATTTACTAAGAATCTTTTTTGTTACAATCAATAAGGTGAACCAGTAGCATCATTTTATTTCGTTAGTTTATAACATACTCGATATATCTCAACTACCATTGCAGTGACTACAACTTTAGCCCGTCAGTAAATAATTATTTAATTTCGGCCATTTTAAAACTTTTCTTATTTCTTGCAACATGCGCCTTTACCTGTATCCATACACATTCGCCGGAACAGAACATAAAATAAGCCTTATTAAATAGTGGAAAAATATTTAACAATTCGATTTCAACACATTTCAAAGTTAGAGGGAATTACAAGAACCTCTCAAAGTAAAAGACAACATTATAAAAAAAACTGCTTAGCTTAATGTGTTTGATGTATGTTGCTAAGCATGTCAAATGCTAAAAATATCTATAAAAATCTCTAAATATCTTTTTCTTTTACTATATACCTACAGTAGTCACAACGCATCTTTGTGTCTCTGAAGTTGGCTGCAAGACGCTGCGTAGTAGCCATTTTTGTGTCGCAAGGCATGTGCGTCTTCTACAGTTTGTTTGTTCGAAAAATGTTCGATTATAATTTAACAATTGTAATTGATAATGATATAATTCATCGATCGTAAGATGTGGACTCTTCTAAATCTAGATTAAAGCTTATTCACTGAAATCGCTCGCATACCTACTTTTTATTGAATATAAAAAAAAATAGTACCTAAATACTTAGATATGAAAACATTATGATCTCATTCGATTGTTTTGTTAATCAAGTAATAACATTTGAATTGGTCAGCACTTATCGTATGATTCTGTCAAAATTCCCACTTCGCGCTCTGTGCCTAACTTCAGAGACGCAAAGATTTGTTGTGACTACTATACTCTTTCTTCATACAGATTTGTGCAGTAAGTTTTAAATAAATAAATACAGTAAAACATTGTTTTTTTGGCTAATATTAACCTTTTCAAATAGTACGGTATATTTTATATACATTTCCAATAAATTTGTCTGCCAACCTGTATTTGTTAAAGAGTAAATTTGGCTAACATGGTATCCCTAAATTCACTCACACATAGATAGCCGCCGCCATTACCTTGCCTCAATTCTGTCTTAGCGAGACGCTGTCCATTTCTTTCAAAACCTGAGAAGTTATTGGTTTTACCCCGTTTTTCGAAAATCGAGTTTTCAACGGATGTTGACGTTTTGAGGTCCTAGGAAGCTTCCCCGAATGTTTCCGCGATGATGTATATATGACCAGCTCGAACTTTAAGATTCTTCAAATACCTCATTGCCCCGGGACGAATGCCGTAAACTACGAGAAAATAGATACATTCATTAAAAAGTTATTTCAATTTAAATATTTAAAAAAATGCTGTTATAATTATATTTTTATCAAACATTCGAGCACGACTACCTTGGGTTAATTTCCAGAAACTCAGATATTGCATTCTGAAATCGGTTCATAAATTCAAAGTTATTACGATTTGAAAATTCAACGAATAGTGTTTTATTAAATCTCTATCAGACTTTTGAGCTCGAAGAGAGATAAGTAACTGTTGTAGCTTGAGCTCAAAAGCATAGAAAAGTTATGCCTTTGAGCTCGGAGAGATCAAAATGACACATATCAAATTAGCGGGAAGTTGCAGGGATGGCCTTTAGGGTCAACCGTTTTCCAGATTTTTTTTTATTAAGGCGGGAAAAAATTTGCCTAACCGCACGCCCCGTCGTTCTTGGGGCAAGGAACAGGGTAGTGTGGGGCCCTCACCCACTAAGTAAACTCGCCGTGTGCCGTCTCTCCTCCTATGTTGGCGGGCCACTGGAACTGCGCTATATTACCTTAGTGGTCCGCCGGCGGCTAACTCTTTTGGGTACCCTCTACTGAGCGATGAGGAGGTCGCACCGTCGCGGGAGGCCTTGCGGGTGGCGGACGTTCCTCAATCCGCAGCCTCAGCTAGGGTGACATCAGGCGCAAGTACTCATGCCTGCGCCGCCCCAGTCGCTGGCGGCGGTTCGGGTCAGCGGAAGGATCGGCCTCCCTGGCCCTATTTGCAGCTTCCTTCTGCGAGATGACCTCCTCGAAGCGCAATACATCTGCATTTCGTAAAAACTTGCACACAAAAAGTTGCGCACCACCACTAGACCAGCCATTCTAAGGCGCGCTTCGAGGTACCATAGGGATCAAGATACTGACCATGATAAAAATTAAAAGGATACTCCAAGGAAAATTAAATCCGAATATTACAACATAAGTTAAAAAATAATGGAAATAGTAATATGCAGATCATTTATAAATTGCTACACTTAATACAAATTTAGTTTTATTTATAGTGCTGCGACAATAATGTTGAATTTCTTAAAAGGGTTTCGTCGCCAGAAAAGCTTAAGAACCACTGCATCATTGAGACAAATATTTGAGATCTAATTATTTGTGTTGGAACTTATTAGAATCCCTGTATGTTTTCGGTGTTTGTTTGTTTGCAGTCTCGCATTACAACTATCTTATTAGTGTCCGTGATGGGGTGTTATTTCTATAGCTTACTATCGAATATTGGCTCTACTGATGATAAGTGTAAACTGAAACTGCGCATGGGCTTAGCAATACTAAGGCCATTTGTGTCACTCGATCTGTGTATTTGTTTGTTAGCGCACATATCTAAAACTATTTAACGAATTTTAATGCGGTTTTCATGAGTTGATAAAGCATAATATAAGCTTATATTTTAAACACAAAGTGGTCCTGCTCGTGATTGTTATTTTCGATTTCACATTTTCCACTTTGTGTTTAATGTATAAGCATGTAAAAGGCTAAAAATTTATATAAAAATATCTAAATAGCTTATATTTTGTCGAAATCACATGGGAGAGTTTTATTATTAGTGATCAAAATGGTGTCAACGTAGTTCGCCATCCGTCACGTATATATCCTCGAATAGTATGCAACGCTAGGGTGTTTTGTGATCATAGTACCAGTGGCCCGCCAGCACAGGCGGAGAGACGGCACACGGCGGGTTTCTTTAGTGCGTGTGGGCCCCACACTACCCTGAACGATGGGGTGTGCTGTTAGGTAGGTACATGTTTTCTTTAACAAACAAAAAAAAGGTGATTTTGATAAGCGGCAATAGTTTCTGTCTACAGGGAAACATATACGTGAGTTATTTCATTTTGAAATACGTAAGTTTATAGTTTATAGTAGGTACCTACGTTAGTTTATATGAGAAAAAATGCAACCTCATTTATAGGTTATTGAGATAATGTTAAATTCCACGTGACGAAGTTGTTTTGTGTCTGTCTGTGCCCCCGTTGTATAGGTACCTATGTATTTAAGTTCTCCGAAGCACTGAGCAATGCTTTGTGTGGAGTATTTTTTATGAAACTTTAAGAAAAATGCCGTATGGGGCCGGCCAGGCCGTGTGGGGCCGGCTTTAGAATTGTCCCGCCTCTTCTCCACCCATGGGAGTCGTAAGAGCCGACTGAGGGAATACCGGGGGAGTGGGCAACAGCACTCCCTCGAGTATTAACAACATCCACTGCGATCGCCAACCCGCCTGCCAAGCGTGGCGATTACGGCACTATCCCCCATATGAGCGTGTTAGAATCATAGACTAATAGCCACAACAAAAGCTCTGAAATATAGCTAGTTTATCAGATTTTATATACACTTACATTTATTCGGAGTTGGCTGTCTATAAAAGTTACATAACTTGCAAAAATAAGTTACTTTAGTTAAGCTACTAGGCTGATAGTAAAACAGTTATATATGTCTTATGTATATTAGCAGTAGATGTAAATAGAAACTAGGTAAAACTCTTTAAAAGTATTTATTTATTATTATTTTATTATTTAGGTATATAAGGATAGTAATCATTAAATCAACATAACTAGCGTAAAATACTATATTATATAGTATTAAATTATATATCAAATTGTATATTATATATTTAAATATAATACCAACAATATTATTATATGACACTTATTAACATTACTATTTCAATACATTAGCAATTAGCAAACAGATATATAAACATTATATAATTAAAAGTACACTTAACTGACGGGTCTATTGGTACCTTCGGTACCGCGGCTCACAACAGAATGGTACAAATTCTTTTTTTTTTTTTGTGTGACGTTGGTTGTTAGCCTCAGATGGCTATGACAACCTTACCCGGACAATTGGTGAGCGCAGAGGGCTCTCAACCCGACATTTAAGCAACGCTACCCGGGGGCACCCCCTCTGGGGTAAGGACCTCGGTTCGGGCTGTTGCTGGCAAAGTGGGATTTCCCACATTTAAGATTTGACCGCGACACGTCTTTCGCCCCCGTCGGCGGGGATGAAACCGTGGGTAATTACTTGTATTAGCTGCGCGAGCTGTGTATGCTCTGATCTGAGCGTGAGTTATCTCCTTGTCGACTTCGTGGAGGCTATTTCGCGGTCTGCGTACGCGCGATATATTAGAGGGGTTGTACCTAGCCGACTCAACCACTAGAGGGTTGGCGTGAGTAATGGCGGAGTCAAAGAAACTACGTGAACACCGTTTCATAAATTGCTTGATGGTAGGCAATTGCAAGTCTATGTGAAGGTCGACATTGCGTATGAACCACGGTGCACCCGTAGCTCTGCGCACGAATCTATTCTGTAATGTTTGTAATCTATGAATCCTCTGTGCCTTGGCGTGTGAAAATACTACACTGGCGTACGTCATGACAGGACGTATGCAGGCAGTGTAGAGTTTGACCTTATTCCTAAGCGAGAGTTTTGACCTAGAGTTTAACAGATAGTGCAAACGTCCCATGACAAAGGCTGCGCACGAGCGTACCACCTGAATCTGACGGGCGAATGTGAGTCTGTTATCTAGAATTACACCTAAGTACTTGGCTCGCCTACTCCAAGGAATAGGTTTACCAAAGATGCTAATCTGTTTGATCTTCTCCGGGGGATACAGTCGGTGTAGTCCCCTATGAAACATGACCGCCTGGCTTTTCTCGGGGTTGATCTCTATTCTCCACTTGCTAAACCACGTACTGAGGGCAGTGGCCGCGGATTGGAGTTTCCTATGCACTGTGATAGGGTTAAACCCTGCATGATAAATAACTGTATCGTCTGCAAAAAGTGCTGTCTGCACTTCCCGATGCTGAGGCATGTCGCTGGTGTACAGCGAGAAGAGGATCAGTGAGAGGACGGAGCCCTGTGGGACCCCGGCGAGTATGGGGTGGGGGAAGGATAGTACCCCTTCCACTCTTTAGCGGAAACTGCGGTTAGATAGAATGTCTCGTAAGATGAGAACGAGATACCGCGGTACTCCTAAGTGGAGTAGCTTGTATACTAGGCCGTTGTGCCAGACTTTGTCGAATGCTTTCGCTACATTGAAGAAAAGTGCACCTGTAAAAAGGTTGTTTTGTTGCATTTTAGAGTAGGTATACTCTACTATGCGGTGGACTTCTTGCACACTGGAGTGCTTGGCTCTAAAGCCGAATTGGTGGTGGGGGATGAGATTATTAGCATCGGCGTATGCTTTCAGCCTACACAAAACTAATCGCTCGTAAATCTTACCTTGCCGTGTGGGGCCGGCTTTTGAATTGTCCCACCCCTCTCCACCCATGGGAGTCGTAAGAGCTGACTGAGGGAATACCGGGGGAGTGGGCAGCAGCACTTCCTCGAGTATTAACAACATCCACTGCGATCGCCAACCCGCCTGCCAAGCGTGGCGATTACGGCACTATTCCCCCATATGAGCGCACAGGACCGCTCGTTGTGGCGTTCTCTTGGGGAGGCCTATGTCCAGCAGTGGACGTCAAAAGGCTGATGGATGGATGGAATCTTACCTAAACCTTTAAGCAGACTTATCGGTCTATAACTAGATGGTTCGGATCGGTTTTTGCCGGGTTTGTGGATTCCAATTACCACAGCCTCTTTCCACTGAGGGGGAAAGATGTTATTGTTGAGCGCTGCGTTATATATACATGTCAGAAGGACTAATAATGACTGGGGGAAGAGTTTGATGACCCTATTCGATATTCCGTCCGAACCGGGGGCTTTCTTTCTATGAAGGTTTTTAATTACAGACTCCAGTTCGGTGGTGGTAACTGGAGGTGGCTGTTCCACTAGGTCCCTACCTAAGGTGTCTACCGGAGGGGCCGAGGGTGAGGCCCTCGACTCTACTTCCCTATCAATGAAGGCGGTCCATGTTCTACTCTGACGGGCCTTTTTATAGCAACGAACAAACACGTGTCTTCACGTGTTGTTTATTCAATTGAATGTTTGAATTTACAAATCAGATTTTTTTAATCTACAAATAATTCATACACTAAACAATACATATTTTCTAGCACATAATTATGCTGATAAATTATATAATGTTATAATAAATAATTAATCTATTAAGCGAAACAGCACAGGACCGCTCGTTATGGCGTTCTCTTGGGGAGGCCTATGTCCAGCAGTGGACGTCGAAAGACTGATGGATAGATAGATGGAAAAAAAAATGCATTTTTTTCTAATAACTATGAGGGACGATGAGCCATGGCCCACCTGAGGGTAAGTGATAACTGTCGCTCAAGTACTCAGCAATACTAAGAATACTGCTAAGCCCTTGCTCACTATTTCATATCACGGATAGGAATTGAATGAATAGACTAGCTATCTACCGCTATTACGAAAACAGCGTGATGTTACAGGGTCGGTCACACAGAAGATGGGTGGTGCCAACCCGCTCGGTGAAGTGAAGATTGGGAGTCACCGTCGATCACTGCGATAGCTTTGGGGTCCAGAGCACTTCCCCAAGTTGGATGGGACTCAGCTTCGAATCCTGCTCGCAGTAAAGCTCTCTTTTTCCACTTTCATAAATAATTTGTTCTTTATAGTAGTTAGCATCTCAAGTGCTAAAATACAGATCAAAATAAGTAGGTACTTCCACTTAGTCGCCTCTTGCGGAATCCACGGGTAGGAATGAGGTGGTGACACTTGCATTCCCAATACATATCAATTCAATCAATAAAAGAAAACATGATACGGCCGACTCATAATACAGAAAGTACAATGACTGTACAAATCACTTGCGAATATATTCATTATTACAAAACACATTTTCAAGATTTTGCTAATCCAATACTTAAGTGTTTTAGAAATAAAACATATTATAATGGTCTTAACAATTACCATAACGTGCTAAGTAATATAGTTGGGAACGTTTCACTTTAAAACAATCAGAAACATATTGACTATGCATCAGATACTTAATGCCTGATGGCGCACGTGCTTAACGCAAACCATAAGTTAATCCAGCAATCATGATACATAGCATAGCACCACGCCTGTATTCCCCGAAGAGGTAGGCAGAGGTGTATTATACATCCACGGTTCACAAGCTATGTTTAAGTCCCACGTAATAGGGGGCGAGCCTATTGCCGTGCCCGGTAGGCACATTTGCAAACTCCGGGTTGCTACTGAGGATTTTTCTTTTTACGAAAAAGCTCAATATTACTGCCCGACCCAGGGATCGAACCCGAGACCTCATGATCAATAGTCGCTCACACTACCGCTGCACTACAGAGGATTCAAAAAAAAAAATTATCCGCAAAAATATGGCTTATTTCTTAATGCAGGGTGTGGTCTTTTATAAATAAAAATAAATAATAATAACATTTTGAATTTTACATTTAGTAAGAACATAATTTTATCTGATTTAACATTGTTCAAGTTGTCTGATTGCTAGAAGACACGTCTGTACTCGTTGATGGGATGTTCACTAGCAGATTAGCTTAGAAATTAAAAATGTGGACGAAGTAATGTGATTATATCGAACTCCAGTGGAACTGGTCTACTAGCATTATGCGTTGTTTTCTTCAGCCTGTGCATGAGTTCCTCCACCCCTCCCAGCCTGCTGATAGGATATTGGTAAAACCATTGACTGCAAAGACATTCGTGTCGACGATCTCCAGTCTAAGGACCAGACGTCGCACATCACACACAAAAAATCAAAAATCTGCCTGGCTCCGAGATTTTCTCAACGGCTTGTAAAGTCTGCCAACCCGCACTGGGCCAGTATTATGGACCACAGCTTAAACCCCTCTAACTATGTGAGGAGAACCGGGCGCAATAATAGGGTAGTAAAAGGGTTGAAAAATAAAAGTAGGAAGCCGGGGCATAACCGGCCCCCGGGGTAAGATGGTCACCCCCTCCCCCTCGCAGGATAATAAACTGAGACGCTTGAAACTAATCATATCGTATTTTAATCGACCTCATGCTAACGAGACAAGTGGTTGTGCGTATGTAGCTGCGCTTCCCTCTTCGACAGAACGAAAAAACGTAAGTTGCTGCATTTATTATTATTTTGCATTTTTTAGTATGTGATGAAACTAACTCGTAATTGTCTTAAATTGTTAGTTATTTGGTTAATAACTACGTTCAGTTATTTGACTAAACAACTAAAAAGAGTTATTGTCTAACTAACAGATATTTTTTAGATTATATTAACATTAATTTTAAATCACCTTGGGGGCATTATGGGTGAGGCAAAATGAGCAGGGTGCCCGTTTTGCCTCAAGTATTTGTGTTAGGTTTATCTTTTCTTTTAAGATACAATTATGGTTCGTCATTACCAAAGGAAGATATAACGTACCAAATGAAGCTTGAAAATGATGGAAACAGCCTTAAAAGATGGCAAGTAGGAGACTAAGTAGTAGTAAGTAAACGAGCTGTTCATGACTACAGTGTGCTACGATCAACGTTACTTCTCAGACACAATCAAGTACTGTGCAGCCACATGTGGCGCCCTCCCCAGGTCCATCAAAAATGTTAAAGCTATGTACGAGTATCACTCCACCACCTGAAACATCTTTTAGTGGCATATCGCCTATAGATATCATGCCAAAACCAAACAGCACAAGCTCAAAAATAAGGAACTAGGAAACGCGGCAAAACAGCATTAATAACGAGATCACAATAGTTCAGACACAGAAACCAGTGGCTTGTGAGAAGAAACGCACGAAGAAAAAGACAGAGAAATTACCAAAACAAGGAAAACGACTCAGATAAAGAAGACGTAGAGTACTTGTACTGCGGAGATTGGTATTCGGAATCTAGAAGGTTGGGTCACATGCTGTAAAAATTATAGATTGGTCCACTGTTCCTGCGCCGGCGAATAGGATAACGATGACGTGTTCCATTCGACGAGTTCATATTTGCTCCTTTTGTACTTGGTTTTAAGCGTATGTCTGTGTATGCCTATTATGCCCCACGTATGACCATTTTACCCCGAACACGGGGCAAAACAGGCAGTTACTTTTAAGTTCAATTAACACCAAAGCCTAATAGACTAAGATATTTTTTTTTATGTTCAGTGTAAAGAACAATAATGACAGTAATAAATGGCAGTTGATTTTTTCAGTACCTATCTTTTATTTTAATTCAAGATTTCCCTTAAGGTGCCCGCATTGCCACGGTTTCCCCTACAATAAATATAAACTTTAAACAATTAAACACAAAGTGAAAAATGTGAAATCGAAAATAACAGTCACGAGCAGTATTTGAACCTGCATCTCCTGGATTCCGTCCAGATGCTTTGCGCCAATTCAGCCATCGTGACAATTGCTCCTGACTGCTAATTTCGATAATACATTAATACTTAACGTCTTTGGGTGACGCCTGCGCCATCTGCCGGAAGTATTTTCATACATTATACCGACCAATAAACTTAATTTTACAATTAAGATTCCAATCCTGCTCGTGACTGTTATTTTCAATTTCACATTTTTCACTTTGTGTTTAGTGTGTAGTGCTAAGCATGTCAAATGCAAAAAATATATGTAAAAATATCTAAACTTTAAACAAGTTAGTTTTGAACATAAAGTGCGATAATGCTAGTTCGAAAATGATAATCGTGTCTATCATTTTCTAGGGCTAAGATGGTCAAATGTTAAAAAAATATATAGAAACTACCAAACCCGACCAGGCGTTGCTTTGGCACACATAAAGTCTTTTAGGTTAGAACAAATTTGGAAAAACGTTAATTTCAGAGTTTATCGCGGACAAACACTGTGACAGGGAATATATATATATATATATTGATGTATACATACAATTATTACATTTCTATGTTAGGGAATTAAATATTATCAAAATCCAAAGTACGAAATCCTAGTATTACACAACAATAAATTGGTAGAACTAGATAAATGTTCGATTTTACGATATCAGCTGCTATACTGGCATTGAACTGACGACCCTGTGCTATTGTGTGACATGATGGATGAGCTCCATCCGTGAGGGCTGGGAGCTTTCGAAGCTTACTTTTGTTCCAATTCAGACTAGGGCCGGACAGATTACGACCCCATAATTTTGTATTAAGCACTGTTTATTTTTATTAAAATGATTCGGGATATTACAGAAGAGAAATTTCTGATTATTTTTAAATACATTATACTTAGTCATATTACTGCTGGAATAAAACATTGGCTGATTCCTGTAAGGGTATTTTTGCGGAAAGTACTTACTATTGATTCAAGGGTATGTTAAACTGGTGTTTTTTCTACTCTGCTACGCAATAATCTATCCGTTCGAGACTGCTAGTATCGTGATGTATTCTATAATAGATTTTGCCCGCGACTCCATCTACATTCAGCATATAAATACGTCACTCTACAGATATTTATGCAACAATAGCTATAACATAGGATTTTTAGATTTTTCCGGGATAAAAAGTAGTTTCTTATGTTCTTTTATACGATCTAGACTATATGTGTAGACAGGACAGGACATAGGCAACTTTTTATTTGATTATTTCAAGATGATTAGAGTAGTTACAGCGTAGAATCGTAATAAACAACCAAACTCATTTTCGCATTTTATAATAGTACGTGTGTGAATGTTTATGCCTTTACTACATGCAGGATTATGGGTACGTATATGTGTGCTAAGTCCTATAAGGTCGACAAATAAAGTAGATAATCCTACAGCCCCCCCCTTTTTTTTTGTTAAGGCGGGAAAATATGTTCCTATCCCCACACCGTTAGGGGCAACGAACAGGGTAGTGTGGGGCCTTCACCCACTAAAGAAACCCGCCGTGTGCCATCTCTCCGCCTTTATTGGCGGGCCACTGGAACTATGTTACATTCCTTCGGTGGTATCCTACTGCCCCCTTAGAATGAAAAACGAAACGCTAGACGAACTTTCGTTTCGAGTCATTGTGATTGATCAACAGTCCGACGCGTGATTCCTGATTAGTCGGGATATCGCTGCGTGATTCAGGCGACCAATCACAATGAACCGAAATGAAATTTCGTATAACGTTTTGTTTTTCATTCTAAGGTGGCTGTTGTGTTTTTTCCCCTCCGCCTATCACTTTCTTTAGATGTGACGATGCGCGAGTTATGCCTCTGTCAGTTGGCGTTGGCATTTATAGGCTACGGTTACCTACTATCAAGTGGTATGGTTGTTTGTCACCTGCGTAGTATAAAAAACTAATTAAAAATAATTTATTGCGCGTGTTCCGTTACACTTAACGTTTATTCAATTCCATAACATTTACTTTTTATTAATTAAATAGTTTTAAACAATACATACACAGTACCAGTAGAACATTTGTACCACAGAACCCAGAGCTCTGTGATTCTGTTTATAATAGAATCTGCCATAATCATGAAGTATGACATTTGATTTAGGACAGTTTTACTTAAAAATACACTATTAGACAGTTGTTACCTTGCTAATTTGTAATCAATACCTGTAACATGCGGGTATATAGCAAGTATTTTAATTACATATACTGAAATAAATTAGGTCAAGGCCTACTTATCCACTAGCCACTCAAACAATAACAAAGGTTAAGCAACTTTCTCCCCGCCAGTAACTAGATGGGTGACTTTAAATATGACTCAGATCGAGCTCACTCCCTGTAAACAGTTAAATACTGGTGGTGATATACCAACCAACAATATTTGGCATTAAGCTGTAAAGATAATGACTTATATAAAGTTAAAAGTGAGTACCTATTATTTAGTAAAATTGCTGCACGTCACCACGGTATGGTTTAGATCGTGACAGAAACCAGTTACTTTCGAACAGAGACGGTTAACTCCAATAAAATTTACTGCTTTTGGACAAAGCAGAAGCCCGAAGACCCCTAAGCTCATAACGTCAAAGAGATGATATATTACGATTTACTCAAAGGGGACCTTTTTTTTGTTCTCTGCTTAATGGTTTTACTTTAATCGGCACCGGTGCAGGATGGAAATAGGTTTATGTGTAGGTGCGAAAGAAATGGAATGAAAGCGTATCAGTTCCCGCCAAAGAGGAAACTGTTTCAAACTGAGTTTGTGTTTGAATCACTATAAACAGTTTGCCGTTGACTAGGTGCTGGTAGAGATGTTTGTCAGACAATTTAGAATCATTTTATATTTTGTACCTACTTAGTGTAAAAACAAAGTGAAGTGACAGTATTCTCTATTATGACCACGGATAGAAGAGTTTCCATAAAATTAAAAAAAAAATATCATAGAGGTAGGTACCTACTCGTATATAATTTATAGTTTATAGTATATTTTTTACATGTATAATATTGATGCTCATATGTATTGCTATTTAATAATAACGCCACCTACGTTGCTGAATTGAAACAGTAGGTTCTACGAATTTGAAGAGTATTTAGATATAATTTGAAGGTTGCTATTCATGCCTTCGAAAGAAGCTAAGAATGCCGTTTTGTTGATAAAGATGGCGCTGCTAGTATACGTATAGAACGAAATAATTCTGTTGTTCAAAAAAAAGATGTTTTTTTATAAATGTTGAGAAAGTGGTGAATCTAAATAACATTTTAAAGGAATTGATTTGTGCTCATTATGTAGCAGATATATTTAAAATAAATGCCTAGTGATGCCATCTAGTGACAGGAGCTTTAAACAGAATCAGGCACAGGTTGTGCCTGATTCTGCGAAATACTTTCTTAACTATATATCTAGAACTCCATGTTATCGTATTTGTTATATTTCCATACCACGGGCCATCTAATTTCTAAAGTGTAAAGTTTTTGTGAGAAGGTAGTAGGTAGATACCACCCTAATAATTAGAAATACCTACTATAAATTAGAATCTCCCATTGATATACATAAAGATTTTTTCTCAAATACTGAAAATATATTACGTTATGGCGCTTTCTCTCTCCTTACTGAATGATCTCTCTAAGAGAAAGCTCATTTGGATACAATTAATTAATTTCAACGTCTATAAGTAGGTTTTTTATTGAAGAATTGCCGTGCGGGGCCGGCTTTAGAATTGTCCTACCCCTCTCCACCCATGGGAGTCGTAAGAGCCGACTGAGGGAATACCGAGGGAGTGGGCAGCAGCACTCCTTCGAGTATTAACAACGTCCACTGCGATCGCCAACCCGCCTGCCAAGCGTGGCGATTACGGCACTATCCCCCATTCTTGAGAAGGCCTATGTCCAACAGTGGACTTTAAAAGGCTGATGGATGGATGGATTTTATTGAACTTAGGCATCAATTTATAATCAATGGGCGTCAAGGCTATTCGTCGAAACTAGTAACCCAAAACAACTAAAAAACAAAATGCCATAGTGTATTTAAATTACACCATTGGTATTCCATAAGTGTTGTCTGTAGGATGACCCATAACACTTTTCGATTACAAAGGACCTCTACGTCTTGGTCCTGAAATGATTACTCATTTTGGTGTCTCAACGTTTAATGCACAGTTATCTTGCGTAGAGAATGATTAGTTAAAGTATACATAACAATAAAAATAACCATAACTGTTTATTTTATGATGTTGGGACTAATTGAATGCGGTTTAATGTGATTGATATAAAATCCTCTCTGTTTCAGCGAAGTGGGATTTGAAAAATGTAGTTTAGATCCACAATCTTTAGTCTAGGAAAGCAGACAATGAAAATATTTTGATATTGTTATATGTATAGGTATATTTAAGCTCTATTAGACTGCCTCGGTGCTGCAGCGGTATTGTGAGCGAATGCTGATCATGAGGTCTCGGGTTCGATCCCCGGGTCGAGCAGTGTTATTGAGCTTTTTCGTAAAAACAAAAAAAAAATCTCGGTAGCAGCCCGGAGTGTGGAAATGTGCCCGGTAGACGGCAATAGGTTAGCCCCCTATTATGTGGGACTCAAACGTAGCTGGCGAATCGTGGGTGTGTAATACACCTCTGCCTAACCCTGCGAGGAATACAGGCGTGATGCTATGTTATGATAAAGCATATTATGATATACTCAGCCATATAAATTAACACAAAATGCGATAATGTAAAATGGAAAATAACATTCACGAACAGCCAATGAAGGTGGATTGGATTGTTTAATCTGACTTGAAATAAATTACAAGTTTAACCGACGAATAATCTATCTACTCTAGATTGAGAAAATCCTAGATAAAATCTCTTTTATTAATCGTTGGGCAGCGGAACGCCGTTTTATGTCAAGTGTCTCTGAGGGACACGTGTAAGTCTATCATAGGGCTGTAAGCTTAGATACTAGGTGCTTTATCTAAGGCTGTAAGTTTAGTAGACAGATAGGCACCTATTAATTTTTGTTATATAGGCCGTTTTAGCCCTAGTATTTTAGTAAAAAGTAAGGACAGAGTTGGGTCGGATGAAAGTATTTATACAAAATAACATTGGTATCATCGCGAAAGGATTATATGGCTCACTCTGAATGACACGCCTCTGACGGCTCATTGAACATGGGCTCTCTTAGCTTTCCCTTTTAGCTTTCATATTTCAAGACTGATAAATTGTGTTAGTGTATATATAAATTATACGTAAGTCGATTATTACGCAATATTCCTACATGATACCTATATCTTTGTATCCATACTATTCTTATAAAACTCTTACAATTAAGTATACATTAAATACACTTCTCTTAAAAAAACAACAAAACGCCTCGCAAGTTCATGTGCTGTAAAGATTATCTTAAAAACCTAGTATAAGGTTTTTCATTCTAATATTCCAAATTCATATTAAATTATCACAGACTTTGTGTTTTGTTTTTACCCTAAGTGGAAGGAAATGGACAAAACAATACACGTAAAGTATAGAAACAGTTTATTTAATAACTTGTTTTCCCTCCCCGGGCTCTTATTACTGCTTCCATACGGTCCTTCATCGATCGAATGAGAGTCACGATAACGTGTTGTGAGATGTTATTCCATTCTTCATGGACTCCATTTTAGCGAGTCTCTGGGGCAGGATCTTTTGTACGAATTCACCTTTTTATTCATCCCACAGATGTTCTATGGGGTTCATATCATGGTGTCTTGCTGGCCATTCCATAACAGAGACACCGATTTCAGTGAGATAATCTCGTAAGAAGGCCGCACTGTATGACCTAGCATTACGGTGCATTAATATGAAGGCCTCGCCAGTAAAATGTGCATAGGGTATCACATGAGGCTCAAGACATTGTTAAAAAAAAAAATAGCATCACGCCTGTATTCCCCGAAGGGGTAGGCAGAGGTATATTACACACCCACGACTCGCCGGCTATGTTTAAGTCCCACGTAATAGGGGGCGAGCCTATTGACGTCTACCAGGCACATTTCCAAACTCGTTGTTAGACGTAACTATGAGAGTTTAGTGCAGGCAAATGTAGTCTAGATAAAAAGACAAGCTCTGTCTTATCGTAGGTGCTAATGTCTCCCAAAAGGTTGATTCCAAGGGTTGATCAATGATTGAACTTAAAAATGTTTGGACGTGCATCACATAATACTTACTGAATAGTTCTTGATAGAACTTTTTTGTTTGATAGCTCTCATTAAGACTTAAAAACTGTACATTTTATGTCGCTACTACATTAGGAACCTGAGATATAAAAAACTGGCACGTAAAATATATAAGATTAACGTAGAAGAAATACGTTAGGATATATTTTATGTTTTAGTAGGTTATATTTATAACACGCCGTTATTTTACAGTCATAGTTGCATTTCTTAGGTAAGTATCTACTTAATATTTTTGAAAAATAAGTTTGCCCTGATCTATAGTAGGTACTTACCAAATTTTTTTTTGCGGTAGTAGCCCCTTAATCTTTTTAAAGTAGATATTTGTAGTTGTAGCGGCTTGAAATACACATTCAATGAAAATCCCTATTACGGTTAGGAAGATACAGCCCGCTGACAGACGGACGGTCGGAGAGCAAAGCCTTAGTAATAGGGTTCCGATGGCATCCTTTGGGTACGGAACCCTAGCTAGTTTTTAGGAAAATAAATATTCACAGACATTTAAATAAATATTCACGAACATTTTCACACAACGTCCTCTGGTCCCAAACTAAGCTTAACGCTTGTGCTATGGGTACCAGATTGCGGATATAATACATACATGTACTACTTATATACTCAACTAAACATATATATTTGAGAACCACTATTACAAAATATTTTATACTACCTATATAATACATTTGGGTATTACAGAAAATACTTCTAACAAATTACCCGTCCAAAGTACGCTCAACTGCAATATTTTTTCCATAACTGTAGAACGAAGATTTGAGAGTTGCTGCGGTAATTGTACAAGTTGGTCCGTAGGCGACGATACATAAATCGCCAAAGAAATTTCAGAGCTAAGAGAAGTGCCCCTACTAATGTTGTGAATTTGTAAGAACAAACTTTCCGGCACGACAGCTAAAAGCTATTAAAATGAGTCTTACAAGATGTAAAATACCTATATGTATAGGTACACAATAGAAATTTCAACTTCGAACTAGTCATTATATATTTCTATTATTTCTATTTTTTTTTTGTTTAAAACTACGTTTACGGAATCTATCGCGTTAACTTGATTTTCTACTATCCTGACGTTTTTCATTATCACGGGTGGACTTAGATGTTAGATGTCCAATGGCTGATATATTGTTTCAATGGTTCGTAATCTACCCACAGTTATATGATTTTATAAAAGTTAGTTTCTTATTTTTATCCATCTAATATCCGTTTATAAGCAATTGATAACGATTGAGACTGCACTGATGGCGGAGTTTTTTATACACCGGCCTCCTGTCCAAGTGGGTTTGATTCCCACACATGATAATTCTTTGTGTGATCCACAAATGGTTGTTCTGATTCTGGGTGTACTTTGTGTTCGTGAAATTGTATGTTTGTAAATTCCCCAGCGATACAAGCATTATACCTTAGTGTAGGTGTTGTCTAAAACAAAAAAAAAAAAATATCTACTTTTGATTTTTTAGACTTACAATGTATGAGATTTTAAGCTAGTATATTAAACTGAGTATAATACTTGTACTTATATTAAAAAAATAACATACGCGTCAATATAGGGACGTAAAAGCTTTAAAAAAAATTAAATTAATAAATAAAAAATGCGCGTTGTAACAGTTGCCGTACGAATTTTTTTACAAACCTAGTTCCACTATTGGGCAAGAGAACTCCTTTCAGAATTCCCTCATGATGTTTTACTTCATCGAACAATGATAATTTTGTCAACCAATACACACACACATGCAAGTAATTAGTTCGTAATTTTCAAACTTGGAATTAGGATCAAACTTGATTCACTTTGCAGTCAGTAGGTTTTACCGCTAGGCTATACCTAACTGCATATAAACTGTATTTGTTCTGTTTACCAAGCGCTTTTTCGCTCAAATTACATGCGGTTATTAGTAGAGATACAAATACAGGTTTTTAGGTATTAATTTAGAACTAGATAGTAAAATTATTACAAAATTCCAGTGATACTGAAGACTGAACGAGGTTTTCTGATGTATTTTCAATTTGTATGGAGTCCCCTGTGTATAAACATAAATAAAAACACAAGATGTCCCAAAAAATTTCATGTGTAATATTAAAATAAATGGGATAGATCATCTAACAATCTTTAAAAATTTACATTTTCGGAAATTACTCCTAACTTGTGATTTCGTCTAGACGTAATCCTTCTCACCCACTAGGTACATTCTGCTCTAGGGAGTAATCTCTGTATCACGGTGACTTTACAAACATATAATTGACGGACACACACTCATCTAAACGAACAGCTCGGCACGTCGATTTCGTGATAGCTGCCATTCCGAGTCTGATGTTGTCACGTAATTGCAAAATTTATTTGTGAAAATTTGAATGCTTTTAGATCTTTGTGTTGCGGATTTTACGTAAGACTGATTTACACTTTCGATACTTCCTGATGTTCTTGGCAGCCTGCATTTAGATTTATCTATTGTTGATCTGGTCTCTTAAACTTTTGAATTCATTTCTGGATGACCTGAATACTTAGCACTTTATCAATACCACGAAAACTTTATGTGAGCTACAGTCGCCAACAACAATTTTTGTAAAATTTGCGTACACACAACGCACAATTAGTTCCAAAACACTCCATAGCGAACACAGTATATGTTTAAGTACTACTATAGGTATAGCGACTGTATTATGGCCGGAGACATGCATCCCATGCCTCGCAAATTTTCTGCGTTGATGCAGTTTACTAAATCAATATAAACTTTTGTGTTATTGACATGTTTTAAGCTAGAACATGAATTTTACGACACCACATATTATTTCAAGATATTAGCACTTGCATGTCATTATTTTAGACTGTGTTATAGTATTCTATTGTGGAATGACAAAAAATTCAAGGTGTCACCAGTGCTTTTTTGTCGCACGGATGTATTTCTATACATTGTTCCAACCAGGTAAGCTTTTGGCAATTAAGAATCTGTGGCAAAAACCGGACGCGAACCGAGATCGATTCTAGAAACGATGGTCGGTTAACCAGATTATGTTAACATATATACATATAACTTCGTTTATATTTATTTAAAGAAAACGTTATCGCTGGCGGCTTTAACGTTTAATTCACAGGCTCAAAAAACATCCAAGCATATTGGTCTGTGTGGCATTTGAATCCACAACACATGGCATGGATTCTGTCATAAAATTTAACCAATGTCCTTTTCTGGACTTCAGCCTATATAGGTACATGCTAAATTTTATGATGAATGGTTCAATAGTTACGCTGTGAAAGCGTAACAAACAAACAAATTCAATTTCGCATTTATAGTAAGGATTAACTCAATTGTGGCAAATTTTATTTGTTATTTGTTGAATGTCCCGATCCAAATTTTCTCCCGGATTTGCAACGATGGTAGGGGCAAGTGCGAGACAATTTTCAGTACAAGTAAAACCGTAAGTCTGAAATAGTAATTTATATTTTAGAGTCCCTGCACGTGATTTTATGCTGTCTTTTGGTTTATTGAGGCAGAGTGTGCGATTCCACCAGTCACTGAACTGCCTTCTTCAGACGACAACTCTGTTTTCTTGCTCCCTTCTTCTATACTATTATAAAGTTGTAACAGAGCTGTGTCTGTACATTTAATATATTTAAGAAAAAAATACTATAATAAGCCTATATTACGTGTCTGAACACAAAACATTTTTTTTTAGATTTTTTGTCTGTTTGTTTGTTTGCGCATCACGCAAAAACTACTGAACGGATTTTGATGCAACTTTTTTTATTCGATAGATCTCAATTAGACTTAAAAACTGGTATGCATACATTTTATCCCGCTACTATATCGGGAACCTGAGATACAACTTCACAACTAGCTTTTGGTTGCGGCGGAGCCGCAAGCAAAGACTAGTATATAATAAAATCATTACTCTATTAAACATATTTCCGAAAACCTCACGTGAAACCAAGATTATCATCAAAATATATTTACAGAATCTAAGCTATAACGACAGTGCCTGCCTCTTAACTTTCCCACACCTACATAGACACATCTTTTCTATTTCCACATATTAATCTTATACTTGTATTAATATAAGTAGCAATCAATGTACCCATACCCGCGGGCGAGTGTCCTGGAGGATGAAATACAGGGTTTCCCTAGTATAGGCTCCAGTCCACCCCTACAATAACAATATTATGTACCTAATTCAAATTCAAAATATATTATTATTGTAGATTACAAGAATTTTTACTTGCCGTTCGTTACTTACGTGCGCGTAACGATCATGGAAAGTAAAAATTTTAAATACGACTTTTTTTTCTCATCTTACTTTTAAGTATCTAGATATTTTTATATATATTTTTAGCATTTGACATGCTTAGCCATATAAACATGTCACATTTTCACACTTTGTATTAAGCATTATTGTATTAAGCACTTTTTCGTAAAAAGAAAAAATCTCAGTAGCAGCCCGGAGTTTGGAAATGTTCCCAGTAGACGGCGATAGGCTCGCCCTCTATTGCTCTATTAAACATAGCTGGCGAACCGTGGGTGTGTAATAGGTACGGTACACCTCTGCCTCTTCGGGTAATACAGACGTTATGCTATGTTTCATTTATGTGGCAACAGCGGACTGTTATTCACTAACTGTTTGAATGATTGGCGTGATGTTAAATGAATACCTACATACGTAACAATTCAGAAGCTTATTTGGAATGTACTAAAAATATTTTTAACACGATTTGATACAAAATTAAGTATAATAATTTAATTGTCATAAACAAGACATATATATCATGAGGTGTGAGGTTTTGAAAGGTAAGCGACTGAGTTCAATGCTCATGTGCGCCCACCATTAAGACCAATCGATTTTCACAGAAGGCGTTAAACCTTTGTTCTGTGTAGCATCATATCACTGGAACGAAATCTCGGATAATTTAATTAATTAATAGGCTGCATTGTGCTATACTACAGTTCTATGAGATTAGACATACTTATAATCGTTTTCGGGATATAACTATGTATAACAATGTACATTCTACCTAATTGCCAACCATTATTTACATACATAAACATTGTCACGCCTTTTTCCCGTAGGGCTAGGCAGAGACCACTTCTCTCCACTTGCTACGATCTTGACACACATCTTTCGCTTCATCTACTTTCATCAGCGCTTTCATGCATGCTCGTTGGTTACGAGTACCTACTCTTAACCTGGCCTTCCTTAAAAACGTCTCCGTTCTGGTCGAAATACGTTTGCCTAGGTCGATCTCTAACAACTTGCCCATTCACAGTCGCCTTGTATATCTGTTTCGTTAATCTTCTTTCATCCATCCTCTCTACGTGTCCAAACCACATAAGCATTCCTTTCTCTATTTTTGTCACAACATCTTCTTTTACACCACAGCATTCTCGTATCACACTATTTCTCACTTTGTCCTTCAAAGTCACTCCAGCTATGCTTCTCAGGCCATTTTTAACCATTTAATAAGACGCTATAATAAATGATATTGCACCTAATGTTTTCCAAAACATTAATAACTGTATCATGTTCAAAAACAAGCACATAACCTCTAGCATTTAATCCATGCATACATAGACTGACGTTTGGCCAACTTTATATTAAAAACGTTTTAGCCACTCAGAACACACAGATGCTACAAATATCCCAGTTAACGTCAAAGTTCTGAACTCACGCCAGAACTTGATGCGCTGCAAATCCCGCATTGGCTTTCATTATTGTTGCCTAGAAGGAGCTGGCGTCCGATGAAGGTAACGTGTCGGCGCGAAATTGGTTTCTTAGGTCTACTTTATTTTTATTGTTATTTTACTAAAATTTATACTGAATACATAACTGCCTCGGTGGTGCAGCGGTAGTGTGATCAACTGCTGATCATGAAGTCTCGGGTTCGATTCCCGGGTCGAGCGGTGCTATTGTGCTTTTTCGTAAAAAGAAAAATTCTCAGTAACAGCCCGGAGTTTGGAAATGTGCCCGATAGGCGGCAATAGGCTCGCCCCCATTACGTGGGACTAAAACATAGTTGGCGAACCGTAGGTGTGCAATGTTGTAGGTACACCTCTGCGTACCTCTCTGGGCATACAGGAGTGATGCTATGTTGTTTTATGATTTACTGAAATTAATATCGCGTGATGCTATGTTGTTTTATGTTATAGTGAAATTTAAATATCCATTTGATATAAATCAAGTCTTAAAGAAGAAGAAATGATACAAATTTTTAAATGTCACATATTTCAAAACAATAAGCTCTTTATTGTTTTGAAAAAATAGAGTAAAACAGGAAGATTACTTAAAACATAAAGTTTTAGCGAGAGTAATAATTATATTCTAATTTTTGCACCTTAGTCTTGGTTACGCTAAGAATGGGGTGTGGTGCCGGTGAACCCCCTTAGTGGTATACCCCGGGCAACGTCGGCAGTCGCCGGCGACTGAAATTCCGGACAGGACGGGTCTCCGCGTGTACCTCTGACTCAGCAGAAGGCACAGCGGAAAGACCAGGCGTCGGAGTCGGTGGGGCCAGACTGGCTCCCCGGGCTCTGGAGAGGGGGGACAGCGGGGCCACAGCGGTCCCCCCCGTCCCAAATCGTAAACCTGATCGGGTGTCTGTGGTTACATCTCGCGGGCATACAGGAACGAGGGTCTTGGCTCAATCGCCCGGACCGCGAGGAAGACAACCTCTATAAAAAATTACCCCGAATCTCAAGCTCTGGCGCGCGGCGAGGACATCCATCCATCCATCCACAAATGTACGCTTTTTTGATCTATATTTTAGCACTTGACATGCTCAGCTACTTTTTAAAGTACAAATTATAATTTGTGAATAAGGAAAAAGAGTATTTTAGTACGAGCGGGAAACGAATCTGCGTCCCTTCCTTTCCGGGGAAGTGCTCTAATCCATTGAGCTATCGTACCATTTCTAGAAATATCGAATTTCCTTATCACATTTGTCTTAATGACCTTTAGTCTTGATGAAAATGTACGCTTGCCCGGGTACAGGGAGCTCTGCCCGGGTGGAGGACCTCCTTTCTCCCATACTCGTGGGAACCATATGGATAAAAGGTCACAATTTTTAAAATCGAAGGAATCGGGTGCAGCACTCGGCGCCTCAGCCGATGGGGGTCCGGCTGTAAATACGGCCCCCACATCAGCAACATCATTGGGCGCGCCACAAGCGCCGTTACGCGGCGCAAGAGGTAGGCCCCGCAAAGGGCGAGGAAAGCGAAAGGGAGGAACGTCAGCAACGGATAGCTCAGCCGCTAATTCGGCTTCCAAGATCTCCGCTGCTGAAGAAAGTGATTGCACCCTAAGGGCAAATTTCTGACTGGCGGGCAGCTCGACATCTTTGTCTGCGGCGGACATGAGTGCGGGGCAGATGGATGTTGATCATCCATCGCGGAATCGCACCACGTCCCAGGGTGGCTGGGCGCCCGAATCAGAGGACTGCCCTACTGAGACGCCTCCCCCGAAAGCTCAGTATAGCTTAAGGGGACGAGGCACGAGTCGTCCTGTGGCACCTGCGCCACGTACCACATCTGCCAATAGGGCAGGGATAAGCCTCAAAAGGCTGGATTTGGAGCAGAACGCTGAGGAGCGCCTGGCGCTTCTAACGGAAAAGCTCCGCCTCCCAGATGAGGGCCATATAGGGCCGGCCCAGTTTGAAGAGAGGCCCCTGAATAGTGTGGCCATAGTGGAAACGGTGGCAGCTGGTTCGCGGAACCTGAAGGGAAACTTCCTGCGTGGCCTGAAAGACGCCGCGCTTGAGATTAAGCTATCCGTTCAGCGCTTGGCGGAGCAGAATAAGCGCCTCGAGGCACAGAACGCTCGTCTCGATGCGCAGAATCAACGCCTCGACGAGGCTAACCTCTGCCTCGAGGCACGGATGGCGGAGTTGGAGCAGGGACAGGCCGGGTGGGCGGGTGAGGGCGCACGGTGGGTTTTTAGTGGGTGAGAGCCCCACACAACCCCGTTGTCTCCCCGGGCAGCGGGGTGTGCGGTAGGAAATATTTGCCCACATAAAAAAAAAAAAGGGACTGTCCGGTTGCGTGTTGAGCTTGGGCTCCCCGCGGCTGCCCCGGGTCCATCCACCACCCAGTCAAGCGTCGGACCGGAGCCGGAGGACGAGATGGTCCGCGTGATCATTGACCGCATTGCTACGGTCTTTGGTCCGCGGATCGACGCTATAGCCGCGAGGCTGCCACCGGAGCCACGACTGCGGCCACCGTTAGCGGCAGACAAGAGGACTAGCACCTCGGCACCAAGAGCCCTGCCGTGCCAGGAGGGCCATGTGTCTTTCGCTGCGGCGGCGGCAAAGCCACCAACACCAGGAGCACCGACTTCTGCAGACCCGAAAAAACGGGATAAGAAAAAAGGCAAGGCGGGACAAGCCTCGAGGGGTCAGCCCCGAGTTTCCACGTCGTATGTTAAAGCTTTCATGGCATTTCTGGCAGCGTTATGAAGAACGTGACAATTACAATTTGCTTTGATGACTTTGGTGTCAGAATATTTCGTATTAATTTTTTGGTACACGGAATTGTGAGCACCAAAATTCACCGATGCATTGTCTGCAGAGAATGCAGACAGCAAAGTTGTGTCTAAGTCGTGTTGATGAATAAAATTTTCAATGTTCTCTAAAATCTTTTGAGATGTTTCGTTGGAATCCTCATAAAAGTCCATCTCCATCCAAGTGTCTTGAACACCTTTTTCTTGGTCAAAGTATCTGATGACTATTGCCCTGCCGGCCAGGGCGCGGCGCACTTAAAGTCAGACTCACTCAGAGTCTCAGACAAACAGTAGACACGCGCCGTAGTGGTCAGCTGTACCTACGTTTGCTCTCACTAACAGACTGACCCGAAGATATCGACGTTAAACCCGTAGCCCGGACATGCACCATGCAAACCCGTAGACTCCGGATCAAACCTGGAGAGGTGGCAGCCCTAGTTACATGTCATTCTCATGGAGGCGGTAAAATGGGCAGCAGGGATGGCCATTTTATAACAAGTTGCAAGGCGTTGTCTCTGCCGTTACTTCTCTGAGATGTATGTTACCTAGTATATATGAGATTTATCTAAAACTAAATATAATGCCGTGGGAACGCAGTTTAGATTTTTAGTAAGTAACAATCATCAGAATCGCATTCGCCACCTGTCACATCTCGTTCCCGGAGGAGTGTGTATTTATGTAATTTAAAACGGATATAAATCTGGCGGTTGAGTTACCTGTGTGTATAACTTCAAGCGCGATTTAAGACTATTCTGATCGGCAATATTCAGGTACAAAGTTAAGATTTAGATTAGATACTCGTAAAAATTCAGCAATAAAATAGAGTTCTCCTTCTGTGATAGCAATTCGCATTTTTGTACGGAATGCTGCTACCACTTTTACGAGTAAAATGTTTACTGCATTTCGTTTATTCTTTAACAAATACTTTAATTGAAATGCGGCTTGCTAATTTTACGACGGCTATAAAGTCTGCCATTTAATTATATAAGGTATAATTATGTTTCTATTGTATGTCGTTTATTCCTTTTTTTTTTGTTAAGGCGGGATAAAATGTTCCTAACCACACACCCTGTCGTTCGGGGCAACAAATAGGATAGTGTACCTACTAAATAAATCCGCCGTGTGCCGTCTCTCCGCCTTTATTGGCGGGCCACCGGAACTATGTTACATTACTTCAGTGGTATGTCGTTTATTCTTTCCGATATTATAAATGTGAAATATGGTATGTACCTATATAAAAAAACATAGCATCACGCCTGTATTCCCCGAAGGGGTAGGCAGAGGTTGAATTTTTCTTATTTTTATTACGAAAAATCTCATTAACACTGGCCGACCCGGGGATCGAACCTGAGACCTCATAATCAGCAGTTGCTTAATCTACCGCTGCATCACAGAGGCAGTTGAAACAAAAACAACCTATATTTAGATATTTGTTACTTAGTCACGCAAAAACGGCTGAACAGATTTGAAAGATATTTGGCACACAGTAAATTTATTACTTTTTTTTGTTAAGGCGGGAAAAAATGTTCCTAACCGCACACCCCGTCGTTCGGGGTAACGAACAGGGTAGTGTGGGGCCCTCACCCACTAAAGAAACCCGTTGTGTGCCGTCTTTCCGCCTTTATTGGCGGGCCACTGGAACTATGTTACATTCCTTCGGTGGTGGTAAATTTATTACCTGGACTTACACATAGGATACTCCGCAGCTATTAGTTAAGATTAATTGGGAGCAAATAAAAAAAAAACTACATATAATAGGTTTAACAAATTCTTTTTACCCTTTTCCCGTCCTACTATTGGGCACGGGTCTCCTCTCATGGTGAGAGGGTTCCGGCCATAGTCCACCACACTGCGAGCCCAATGCGAGTTGGCAGACTTCACAAGCCGTCAAGTAAGCATAAAGGTTTCATCATGATGTTTTCCTTCACCGACCACTGATGATTTATTGTAAAAAAATACACAAATAATTTCGAAAAATTTCGAATAGTCAGAGGTGTGGCGTACGAGGTCTGAACCTTGGACTCGGGTTCGGACTGGATACAGTGGTGTATTTGCAGTCCTTGGTTTTACCGCTAGACTATCAGTGCTTCTACTGCTACTGCTTAATCCGTATGGTGACAGACTAAGAATACAAGTGTCACCACCCCATTCTTTCCCACGGGTGTCGTACGAGGTGACTAAGTGAAGTAAGCAATTATCATCCATTGCATGAATGGTGGTAGGGCTGGGTACTAAGTGGGAGTACTCACTTGGTATCGGGCCCGAGCGGGTTGGTACCACCATCTTCCGTGTGACCGGCCATGAAGTACATTGTTGCGTTTTGGCTGTAGCAGGAGATAGCCGTTTATGCTTTCATTTAATGTCTGTGAAATGAAATGGTGAGCACCGCTTGACAATACTCTTGGTATAGTTGAGTCCATGAGCGACGGTTACCATTTACCATCAGATGGACCGTGGCTCGTCTGCCACTATACGCAATAAAAAAAATATATGTTTTGTTGATATGTTATAATTTTAATGTTTATATATTTTTAAACACTTGATTTCGCGAAAATTTGAAAAAAAGAATTATGAGCAGTATTTCAGAAGGCAAATTATTTCTAATTTCGCATTTTGGCACTTTGTATTACGTGTACAGGTATTTTGTTACTCAAGTACCTTTTTTTTTTTTTTTTTTTTTAGTTGGGCAAAAATGTCCTACCGCACACCCCGCTGCCCGGGGAGACAACGGGGTGAATGGGGCTCTCACCCACTAAAAACCCACCGTGCGCCTACACCCGCCCTTGCTACGGCGGATCACGGGTACCGCGTCAGTTACGACCGCGATCCGCAGGCGGCAGCCCCTAAGGGCACCCTCTCTTGAGCGACGCCTCGCGCACTTGGGCGTTGCACCTTCGCGGTAGGCTTGCGCGGACGGCAGGGTACTCCCCGACCCCACCGTCCGCAGCCTCGGCTAGGGCGGCATCAGGCGCAGATAAGCGCGCGCACGCCGCCCCTCGCGCCGGCGGCGAATCGGGTCCGCGAAGGAGGATTCCTCACGGGCCCTCTCCGCCACCTCCTTCCGCGAGATGACAGCCTCGCAGAAGGTGGCGACCGCGGTCCAGGCCCTGTCACTGCCAACCATCGCTCGCGCAACGGCCGGCAGCGACAGGTCCACGCCTATGACTGCAACGAGTTCCCGGCGCTGCACATCCCAGGCCGGGCACGACTCGAGCGTGTGCTGCGCCGAGTCCTCGTCGCAGTCGCAGTGGTGACAGCCTGGGGTCGTCTCCCTCCTTGCGATCGTGTGCAGGTATTTGCCGAAGCAACCATGCCCCGACAAAATCTGCACCAACCGGAAGGTGAGGACCCCGTGCTGCCGCCCTGCCCATTCTTCCAAGATCGGCCGGAGCGCCCCCACGGTCCAGAGACCGGCCCGGGGCGTCTCCAGCCGAGACTTCCACTTTAGGACGGTGGCGCGGCGGGCATCTTCCCGCCACGATGACATTGCGCTCGGCGAGGGGCGGCTGCCCCCCGCCCGCGCCGTCGACGCCCGCCGATAGATGTCGGCGAGCACCTCCGCCTCCAGATCCCACGGGGAGGTTCCCGTGGCGTAGTCGGTAGTGTAACCGACTTCCGTGCACGAGGTCATGGGTTCGATTCCCACTCAGGACAAATATTTGTATGATGAACACAGATATTTGTACTGCGTCTGAGTGTTTTCTATCTATTATATGTACGTATTTACAAAAAAAAAGTAATATATGTATTATATCCGTAATCTGGGAATTCGTAGCACAAACATTAAGTTAGTTTGGGACCAGAGGACGTTGTGTGAAAATGTCCGTAAATATTTATTTATTTATATTTTACCTCACTACAATATCGGGAACTTGAGTTATCATCTTAAAACTAGTTTTTTTACCAAGGCAGAGCCTCGGGCAAAGGTCTGTTTATTGTACTAACACTTAATAAAAGCGACTCATATTGCCAGAGATGCAAAAAATTTGATTTTCTAGTCAATTTTAATACAATTTTAATGATATATTATTTTTTCATTTTCTTTTCTTTTTTGGGAGTGGTTACAATCAATTTCGTGGCCCGTCTTTGATGCGGTGGATTTTGATGTGACTCAGAACATACCTACATACCTGTTGTAAACCACTTGGGATTGCACTAGGATTGTCTAAAATCAGAAAACTAATAAACTCTATTAATATATTTGGTAAATTTCAGGAAACTCAACTACTATTTTAATCTGGCACGTTTGTTCGCAAGAAATTCAATGTTAGCTAAATGCTAAGACAGGACAACGTCTGTCGGGTCAGCTAGTATATTAGGTTATATATAGGGTGTTTCACCAATAACTTTGTTGTTTAAATCAAAATAAAATAATAAATTTAGATGATAATTATTAAAATTTTTATTTTATTACAATAAGTAAGGTTTGGCAATTATGAATGACAAATAATATCTGATAAATGTCCACCACGACCACGGTTACAAAAGATATTCCTTCATCAGTTTTTAATCACTTTTTGACAAAATGGTGGGTTTATTTCGTTAACCATTTCACGAATTTTGAGTTTTAGGGCTGCAATCGATTCAATTGGCTTTGTATAGACTCTGCTTTTAACATAACCCCGAAAAAATTAATCCAGCAGTGTTAAATTATATGTTGGCCACTAAACAGTTGAATTTCGTGAAATTATGCGATCGGCAAATTTAGTTTGCAATAAACTCATTGTTTCGGTGGCTGTAACCGTGGTCGTGGTGGACATTTATCAGATATTATTTATCATTCATAATTGGCAAATCTTACTTATTGTAATACAATAAATTTAAAAAAAATTATCATCTAAATTTATTGTTTTATTTTGATTTAAAAAACAAAGTTCTTGTTGAAAAACCTTATATATTGTGGACATCACAATACCCAAAACAAACACTGTTAACATACGATAGCAAAATGTTGATATTCTATGAAGCAAAACCTCTAAAAAGTGATGTTCTTTTCCACTTAAGACTTCATCGCCTTTACCATCATTAAATAGTGGAGTAGGTACTAGGTTTTTTAATTAAGGAAACTTATTAAGATAATAACCATTATTAATACAAAGTACCAAAAGCCTTTTACGTGTAGGTAAAGGTACGACATCAAAATTATTAGGTTTTAAATTGAGAAGAGTATGTATGTAATACTTAAATTACAAATACACGGTACATACTAAATACCCTAACCATATTTTCGGGTCATTGTTCCCATTGCCATAGACAATTATCCAAGGGGAGCATCCCTGTGCTAGCCAGCGTGAATATTGTTTCGCCAATTTAACAAAACATACCCTTCCTCTCTATAACAATAAAGTTTACGAGATAAAGTCAGAAGTTGTAGGCAAATGCACGGTTCTCAATAACGTGGTTAGTTATCTAGGATAATGTTGTACCTTTTTAGTGTTAGTACTCAACGATCTGAAACTGAAGTTCCACAAATAATGTCAGTTTTGCTTGTTTTAGTTGCTCAGTAATTATAAGAACGCTTTGAAGTCGTAAAATGTAGGTACCTACGGTATAAAACAACCCCCGGTGTTAATTTTCATACATTTAATAAATTATGTTTTATTATAAATGCGGACTAGAGTTTATTTCAAAAAGTTCAACGGGGCAACGAACAGGGTAGTGTGGGGCTTGCACCCACTAAAGAAACCCGCCGTGTGCTGTCTCTCCGCCTTTATTGGCGGGCCACTGGAACTATGCTACATCCCTTCGGTGGTCCGCCGGCAAAGTAGTTAGTCCTAACTATTATAAAACTGTAACAGGGCTGTGTCTATAAGATATTTGAGTAAAATTGTCTGTAATAGGCTATATAGGCATGTAAACACAAAACAATATTTTTATTAGATTTTTTGCCTGTTTGTCCGTTTGCGCATCACGCAAAAACTACTGAGCGGATTTTTATGCAATTTTTCTTTATTTGATAGCTCTTTATTACACTTAAAAACTGGTATACATTTATCCTGTTACTATATCGGGACATCAGGAACCTGAGACATAAAGTAAAAACTAGCTTTGGCTACGGCGGAGCCGCGGGTAAAGGCTAGTATTTAATAAATTGTTTACAATCCTTACTATGGTTCCTCACTATGGTTTCGGGCAGAGGAATCACAGGGGCCAGATGCTAGCTGATTTTCTGGAGAAGGAAGGCCTCTATATGATGAATTCCTTCTTCAGGAAGCAGTCCCAGCGGAAATGGAACAGGATAAGCCCTGATGGTTCAGTTAAAAACGAGATTGACTTCATCTTGTCGGACAAGCGACACATATTCAATGATGTCTCATTGATCAGCAGGATTAAAACTGGGAGTGATCACCGACTAATCAGGAGAATCTTGAATATTAGCACGAAAGTCGAGAGATCACGCTTGATGAAGTCTACGCTCCGACCAACACCTGCCCAATACCAGCACCCCGAGAGCATTACTAAAAAATCGCTTCCAATGTGCGAATTAGCGACCGATTTGAACAGCAGGTTCGTACAAACTGTCCACGCGGTCGGGTCGACCTACTTCAAGGGCCGTCGCGTTAGAAGGACTCGTGAACTCTCGGACCATACTCTCAAGCTTATGGAAAGGAGAAAAGAAATGACAGTCCAGTCTTCAGCCGATTGGTCCTGCCTGAGGCGGTTAAACAGATAGATCTCCAAGGATGTGCGACATGATGTTCACCAATTTAATGCTATCTGCATTAAAGAGGCGATAGAGCGGAACCAAGGCTCGACAGTGTTCGCAAGAGATCTGTCTGTCGGCCAAATCCAGTTGACTAAGCTGAGGACCAACGACGGCACTGTTATTTCATCCTGAGATGAGATCTTGAGAGAGGTCCACCAGTTCTATGGACAGTTGTACAGATCCCAGAGTCCTGTTGTCGGCTTGGTCCAAGATCCCAGATCCAAGCTAACTCGGTACTTTACCGAAGATATCCCGGACGTCAGCCTGTACGAGATCAGAATGGCTCTCAAACAACTAAAGAACGGAAAGGCACCGGGAGACGACGGAATCACCACAGAGCTTCTGAGAGCCGGTCTTTCAGAGGCTGTTCAATTCCGTCGTTCTCAGAGGTGACGTTCCAGAGTCGTGGAACAGAAGCGTGGTGGTGCTGTTCTTCAAGAAAGGTGACAGAACCCTCTTGAAGAACTATAGACCCATCTCGCTCTTGAGCCACGTCTATAAGTTGTTTTCGAGGGTCATTACAAATCGACTCACGCGCAGGCTTGACGACTTCCAGCCTCCTGAACATGCCGGTTTCCGAAAAGGCTATAGTACCATAGACCACATCTACACGCTACGCCAGATTATACAGAAAACCAAGGAATATAATCGGCCTCTGTGTCTGGCCTTTGTGGACTATAAGAAAGCCATCGATTCGATCGAAATTTGGGCGGTGCTGCAGTCCCTTCACCGGTGCCAAATTGACTATCGGTACATCGAAGTGCTGATGTGCTTGTATAGAAACGCCACCATGTCAGTCCGTGTTCAGGACAGAAGTACGAAACCAATCCAACTGCAGAGAGGTGTTAGACAGAGAGACGATATGACCCTGAAACTCTTCACCGCTGCTTTGGAAGATGTCGTCAAGCTCTTGGACTGGACCGGATTCGGCATCAACATCAATGGCAAATACATCACTCACCTTAGATATGGCGACGACATCGTAGTCATGGCAGAATCACTGGAGGACCTTGGCACCATGCTCAATGATCTCAGCAGGGTTTCCCGACTAGTGGGTCTCAAAATGAACATAAACAAGACGAAAGTCATGGCTAATGTCCATGTCATTTCAGCAGCGGTCCTAGTCAGGAGTGCGCTTCTCGAAGTTGTCGACCACTATGTCTACCTGAGACAAACAGTCCAGTTAGGTAGGCACAACTTCGAGAAAGAGGTCAATCGACGAATCCAACTCAGCTGGACAGGGTTCGGGAAGCTAAGGAAGATCTTCTCGTCCAATATTTCACAGTCTCTGAAAACGAAGGTCTACGACCAGTGTCTGTTACCAGTGATGACATATGGAACAGAGACGTGGTCTCTGAATGTTGGCCTCATATCAAGGCTCAAAGTCACTCAGCAGGCCATGGAGCGGGCTATGCTTGGTATTTCCCTACGTGATCGAATCCGTAATACGGAGATCCGTAGGAGAACGAGAGTGATCGACATAGCCTGCCGGGTTGCCATGCTGAAGTAGCAATGGGCAGGCCACATCGCTCGAAGAACCGACAACCATTGGGGAAGAAAGGTTCTCGAGTGGCGGCCACGTATCGGACGGCGCAGCGTAGGACGGCCCCCCACCAGATGGACCGACGATCTGGTCAAAGCTGCGGGGAGCCGATGGATGCGGCCGGCACAGGACCGCTCGTTGTAGCGTTCTCTTGGGAAGGCCAATGTCCAGCAGTGGACGTTGAGAGGCTGATGGATGGATGGATGGATTACAATCCTTACTGCCTTACTAACATTATAATTGCGAAAGTGAATTTGTTTGTTACTGTAGATATCAGCACAAACTCTTCAGCTTTATTATGTTTAGTATCAAATATATTAATAAGTTTGACTAAAATTATGAATTAACACTGTGAATAGCTACTTAACGCATTTACTAGTTGCCTCACGTATGTACATATCCGATCGTATCGGTGTTATGTTTATTAGTGGCCCTAAATCAACCCTAATTGTTACAGCGGCTGTATTCGATGCTACCACAAATTGGAAACTACCCATCGCTTGATTGTGCTCGTAATACTGTGTTATAGGTTGCAAGTGTCGTAAATTTTAGTGTAATTATCTCATTCACTTAATTTTTGTGTAAGTATAAAGATATTTTAGGCTTAGAATTATTTTTTATAAAACTAGTCTAGCTAGTGTTTAGGTATTTTGATATTTTTATATACTTTTTTAGCATTTGACATGCTTTAGCCTATATGGCTGAATTGGCAAAGCATCTGGACGGTATCCAGGAGATGCAGGTTCATATCCTGCTCGTGACTGTTATTTTCGATTTCACATTTTCACACTTTGTATTTAAAATATTTATTATTTATTTATTTATAGTTTTATTTACAGTTCTTATTATCCCTGATTTTTTGGAAGCTATCTTCACAATCCCAATTTAAAGGAACAAATAACACATTTGTTATGAAATTTATAGATGATAAAATAAAAAATCATTTTACATGATACATTTTTAATTTTATACTGACAATAGATTTTTTCTGAAAAATCTTTATATTTGTTACTAGAATTCTTTTACGTAGCACTTAAATTATTATTGACTTGGAAATTAATTAATTAATATTCAATCTATCTTATAAATATTTTAAATCATGCCTTCGCGTTCTTTTTCAGCAATACTTCAGTTATATAAATAAGTGTTAAACTGTAATAAGTGTTATAACATACTTTATTTTTATGTAAAAGTATAAAATATATTTACCAAAAATAAAGTAGGATATGTTATTATAACATATCCAAATTATATAAGGTATCCAGGAAGGAGTTCAAATCCTGCTCGTGACTGTTATTTTCGATTTCACATTTTCACACTTTGTGTTTAATGTATATGGCAATGTAAATGCTAAAATTATTATATAAAAATATCTGAATAATAAATATTTGTTTTTTAAATACTTTTAACTTCACCCAAATACTTTTTGTGCTTAAAAAAATATGACTTGTTATTTTTACCAAAAAATGTTGGCAATACCTACACCAGTAGCCAGTAGCTATCAATTTTTGGTGGACTAAGCAACGGAACATAGTTAGTTGGCAATAAAAAATGAAGTTTATGACGTGAGACGTGCTGGCGTAGTCGATAGTATCTTCTTAACTTAAAGCTTGATGAATTCACTTAAAACAGATACGATATTTAAAACCATAGATATAAATATCTATGTTTAAAACATTGCTTAAACATTGTGAAATGTTATGAAAATTGAATTTATGCTTAGAATCTTTTAACTAGGTACGTATTTCCTGTATTTTGTTAGGTAAGTATATTGTATTGATAGCCTTTGAGACCATTATTTCAAGGAGAACAGTCAGACATTTTGAACTCGTGTAATTAAGTATCAGTGATTATCATTTTATCAACTGAGTGAGACGGGTAATCTTCTAGTCAATTTTAAATACCTAAGTCACAATTTCTTCCGAAGAGGAAACACTCCCGTTCGTATCGTACCTAATTGTAAACTTATGTACTACCTACTTAAGTACTTATTAACTATAATTATGTTCGGTGATTTAGCAATATATTGAATCAGTGTTTCGCTTATATAAAACAGATCCCAATTAACATAGCATTTTGAATAATACGCCGAAAATCTTTGCTTATCCTTAAGTTAAATAATATTCTTTAATTTAATGCCATAAAGTCTAATATTCTACACAGCTATTAAATTTTACTAATGCAATATGGTCGCTTTTTCCTTGAACTTTCTCATAGCAGCGATGAATCCCGCTTAATAACCCTCTTTGGAGATAAATATTCGTATATTTTCGAGTGTTTCCGACGTAGCGTAAGAATTAACTAAATTATGTAGCTCTATGAAGTAAATTGTAGGAAAAAATACTTAGTTTTTGCTCTGAAAGAAGTCTTTTGTTTTGAACTACAGAAGTTGCAGACTACAATTAAATATTTTAAACTAGTCTAGACAAACAGTGATGAAAAAAATGAAGGCTAGGCATGCATAAAATAAAACCAACATTGTAAAGCAATCTTTGATTTGTTGTGAAAAACAAAGTTTGAAAATACAGTCAATATATTTTTCCATTCTATTCACAAAAGATTGACGTAACAAATAGGTACCTACCTATTTTATTTTCATAAATCTCAATAGCCAGTACCTATTCCAGTTTCGAAATAAGTACATTATAATAAAATTGCTTCTACTCGGTGTTCTAGATTCCCAAACATTCCGAGGTTTAACGTTAATTTGGGCTTTATTTTTATGAATATAATATAAATAAAGTATAAGACTTTCCTTGTTTTTGTGAGTATATAATTACTAATAATGCGTGAATTAGATTTTTAAACACAATAGGTATGTGTGGTGTTCAACACAATATAAACGAAACAAAATAAATTTATAATTTTTACGTAATAGAGTTTGCCAGCTTTATCTTAATTATGTGGCTTTAAATAAAACGTTATGTAAATTCTTGCTGTACGCGACATAACCAGACGGTGCTTCATTTCCACAACATCAAAAATGCTAATTTCTGTACATCAAATTCTACCTTCATCTCCGTTTCTGTGGAATATTTCATTAAAACGTGAAATGACAGGCGAATAAAGGGATTCTTTTTTTTCGGAGCGTGGAGCTCTGGAATACATGTGACGCCCGAAGCGAAAATGGCTGGGTCTAAAATGGCGGGTGAAAGATCAATATGACCTACCAAAAGGTAGCCCTGTCCTTTTCGCACTGGAGACATTTTGTCTACTATCTCTATCTCACACACTGCTCTGCCTCAGTTTCAATATGTCGTATGAAAACCCAGATTTAAATGAAGAATTTGCGAAAAGCTTTATACAAGAATCTTTCGGAGTTTTAGATAGAGTAGTTATGTTTATAAAACGATTAGTAATTAACGCTGCATAACATTAGGATGAATCTTAATATTTACAAAGTGATTGATAATAAACGTTTAAGCACTTAAAATAATTTTATATATTGTGTTTATGATTTGGATTTTAATAGGCAATAACGGATTGAACGTCCTGGGAACCATTAATACGGGAAAAGATAAGAGAAGTTTTTAAATAGCCTAAATAACACTTGCCCAGTATAAAAATTGTAATACTTTCTTACTTACTTATCTTCACGCCATTTCCCTTGCGGGGTAGGCAGAGAGAACAGAGTGCCAAGCGGCTCTATTCTTGCATACATCACTCGCTTCCTCAACATTCATAACTCTCTTCATACACGCTAGCCGGTTTCGGAGAATAAAAAATTAAATTGTAATAGCTTTAATATAATTAGCTACCTACATATACATAGATTACAAAATAATTTGATCCGTTGATTAGTTCCAGCTCTGATATCTATGGTAAGGAAAACTGGATCCCTTAATAGGGTTTTAGTATTACATAAGCAAATACCCGAGAATCCGTAAGCGCTAAATTTTTTATTTTCAAAATTCGTACTCGTTTAGGCTTAGTAAAACCAAAGAAACATAAAGTCAAAGTAAACGTACATTAAGGTTAAGATTCAATCAAATGTTTATACATAATTTGAACGTGTCTGTCCCTTCTATATTTCTATATTGATTATTAAGAAATAGATTCTGCCCGCTAGACCCGTGGATTTTAGAATATAAATACCTACATCACTCCACAGCACATGAATTGTCTTTATGTAATAAATTATAGTATAAAAAACACGCTTTACCTATTAGTTATTTGAACTAAAAAGTTGTAAACAAATTTCTCAAACGAATCCCTTATTCGAAAAGTTGTTTTCACAAACCCACAATATTTTTGAAAGACCTATCCAACGACATCCCACACTATGGTATAAACGAGAAAAATTAACATCCCCAGTGGGGGGGATTCCCCACTTTACGTGTAGACGGTAGCCAATTTTTTTTTCAAGATATTATATAAGTATAAAAATTAACATCCCCAGTGGGGATTCCCCACTTTACGTGTAGACGGTAGCCAATTTTTTTTTCAAGATATTATATAAGTATAAAAATTAACATCCCCAGTGGGGATTCCCCACTTTACGTGTAGACGGTAGCCAATTTTTTTTTCAAAATGTTACATAAACCTAATAAAATCTTGAAAAAAAAATTGGCCTTTTGTTGGCATAGATAATATGTATATTCATACCAACTTACAGCTTTCTATTACTAAGCCTCTGAGCTAAGTTTTAAATAGCGGACGAACAAACATGGCGAAACTATAAGGATTCCTTATTGGCTACGGAACCCTAAAAATGGAAAAACTTCTCAAATTATTGCATTGTCATCGGTCTTTGATAAGTCTACAAAGTTTCAAATCAATCCGACGTCAGGAAGGGGGTGAAAATCACGTTCAATAATTCCGTTACATAGATACATACCTATATACCAAGCTAATATAAGCGTGTTAAAAAATAAAACCATTTACTCAAAAAAATTATTACCACTTATATTGATTGGAACCATTTATATTGAATTACAGTAATGGTTTGATAAATAAAAGGTTCCAAACGTTTTCATCACACTTTTGTCCCCTTGTAATTTTTACATTATTAGGTCATCATTTTATGTTGAAAATTTGTAAGGAGATGGCTAAACAACTGCCCTATGCATGTAAAGAAATTTCTCACTGACTTGTCAAATTCAAATATTCATTAATTAATTATGACGGGTTTATTATTCTCCTAGAACTTTTATGAACTAATCAAATAATTAAAGGTCGGTTTCATGTTTTTTGTTTGACAAGGAGAACACAAGACTATGACCTTCCATTCACGAAGATGTGTAGCCTGGTGAACCTGGGATCTTGGACTATAAGATTTATGCTAGTTAACAAATAACAAAAAGATACTTACCCAAAAAAAAATGAGGCCTTTAAAACATAAAATATTTTTTTTTATGATTATACCCGTATCATTCTGTAAGACGGGCTACAAAGTAAACACGTATAATTGAATGAGAACCTAATGAAAATCTATTATAGGTACCCATATTTGCAGGCCTGAATATTCTAAATGATGACACAGACAAAATATAAATTCTATATACCTTTAATTATTTATTAAATTGTGTGTGTGTTTTTTTAATTGGTTAAGTAATCTATTTTATTACATCTATTTTCCTATGTTATGGCGAAAAACAACCTTTAGATTTGTTTACGAAAGCCATGTAGTGCAGTATTAAATAGCATGGTTTAATGAATAGCGATAGATATGCACTATAAAGTTGTTAATAAACAACCTTACAATGCATATATCTATCGCTATGTAAGAAAGGTTACTCTTTAAAAATATAAATAAAACTACGTAATTTAAGTTTTCTATTGTGTGACTGCGGACGTACTATTTATTAACGGATTCAAACAGAAAAGTGGGGGATCTATTGCATCAATGTACAAACCCATTCCACGAGTGCTGAAGAAATCTAGTAAGAAAGTTGAATAAGCCAACTAGGTATGCTTCTCTTGCAAGTTCCTCAAAATTTTCCAATCACTATTAAACTTCTCATGATAAATTAGATATGTTCCGAATTCAGTTCTAAAAAAAACAAATAAATGAAATTCAAGTCATGTCTAAACATCTTTTTGTGAATAGGTTTAATCGAGCTGGATTTTTTCCTTTCCATCATTTTGAACAGACTGAACACTTAACAAAAACTCTTCGAATCCCACCGCAAGTGTAAAAACAACGGCTATGATATTTATCTCTTATCAAATACGTAATATCTACTAGCATACCAGCAAAGGAAAAAGCACTTTACGTGGCACATAATAAAGTTTATTCCACAACAGTAAGCTACTGACGGTTACATCATTTCAAACATGATATAGATCATCCCTTGAGGAAGTAAAAAACGGAATAATTCGCGTACACATTTCGCGACATGGTACGCGATTTGGGAGTGCCAACAATTTCCTATTTGGTCGATCCAACAGGCATAGCTATAAAAACATGCAATTTGTTTGGAAGAAAACGATGAAACGTCGACGACATATAAAAGCATAAGGTTTAACAATGATATCTCACTGAAATCTAACCCATCTATCTATACCTACTGTTATAAAGCTGTAACAGAGCTATGTCTGCATATTTAAGATATTTCAGAAAAAAATAATGGAGGCTATTAAGGCAGGCGTCTTTGAACACTAAACATAAATTAAACACAAAGTGAAAAATGTGAAATCGAAAATAACAGTCACGAGCAGGATTATGTTCGATTTCACATTTTTCACTTTGTGTTCAATGTATAGTGCTAAGCATGTCAAATGCTAAAAATATATATAAAAATATCTAAATATAAAACATAAATTTAAACATTTTTGTCTTTTTGATTGTTCATGATTGGCGCAAAAAATTCTAAACGGGTTGTGATGAAACTTTTTTTTGTTTGATAGCTTTTGATAAGACTTAAAATCTAGTAAATATTTTATTCCTCTACTATATTGTAAACTTGAGATTTAATCGAAAACCTAGATTTTGGCTGTGGCGGAGCCGCTGGCTAAGGCTAGTTTGTTAAAAAAATATCTATAAACAGTATAAAATGAATTAAACACAAAGTGAAAAATGTGAAATCGAAAATAACAGTCACGAGCAGGATATACAGGTATAAAATGAAGTCACTGTCCGTGTCTGTCTTTAAAAACTGTTTTCACTGTAGATCAGTAATTTTTCAAGGAATATTTGTATGTACCTACAATATTAGGAAATAGATCCTTATTAACCTTTTTTTAGAAATAGAATTCAATTCTTACTAATGACGAAGTTGCGGGCAGAATCTAGGGTATTATGAAAAAGTCTAAAGCCTAAGGTTTTAGTTATGTATTAATAAATAGCACTCAGCGTTGTAAAATATTGTCATTAGTTTCTCATAACCAGGCTGGTAATATTATAATGCATAGGAGTTTTATTTCATAAGATAAATTCATCCATCAGGCTTTCGTCGTTCACTGCTGCCAGAAAGAACGGTCCTGGTAGCCTTAATCTTTATTAGTATCAAATATTTTTAGAGCAATTTTGATACGGGAAAAAATAACAACACATCAAATACCTATCAAATATTTTATATCTCAAAATTCGATGATGGTGATTTCATTAAAGTTACAAAATCTGGTTTATACAAGAATATGTTGAAAATATTATGTAACGTTATTAAAGGGTGGCAACGAAGCGATGATTTCTGAGAGAGTCGGTAAGGGTTGGGTCCAGATAAAAAGGGTGTGCCGGTAGGGTATATAATGCCGGGCCGGTGACATCGTCTTGCTGCCAATTCGACTAGCTGAAAATGTCTATTTATTTTAGGCCTTCATAATTAAACGCTAACGCACAAGGTTGCAAAAGGTTTAATTAGTTACTTGAGCAAATGAAATATAACGTATAAGATATTGCGATATTTTTCCTAAATATTCTTATATAGGTATATATTAATTTGGCTATAATATCATAAGATGTTATTAGATATGGAAGGATACCTTATTTAAGGCATATCATTATCATTTATATATATTTGATTCTTTCTAGGGGATTTATTTAATAGTTTGTAAATTTTAGTGTAGGTACACTGCAGATTCAATTGCTTTAATTTCTAAAAATATTAAAATACTTAGGTACCTAATCAATTCTTAAGTAGGTTGGTAAGTACTATTTAGAGTTCGTTCCTCCTCGGTTTGCCCACACCACTCTTATTCTTTTTGTTAATCTTGCTCTGCGAAGTATCTTAATATAGGTGCCTAATATTAGATTTTGTAGCGGTAGGGCTTGAGCTGCCCTTGCTTGTCTTGTTTGGCCGGCTCGATCGGGGAAGTAGTAACCCCCTCACGGATGATCATAGTGAAACAACGCTACGCTCTCCTAACGTTGTGTATCGTATGGTGAGTGAAGGAGGCCCAATCCTCCTCCTTGTCGTCTCCTCATTAACTTTCCTCTTCACCTTCTATTACTTTCGTTGGAATCAGCAATACGAAAGTGAAGCTTTTGTTGTTGCTAGCGTCTAAATGCTACGGTAGCCACGTACGGTAACCATTAGGTGGGCCGTATTCTTGTTTGCCACCTGTGAAATATAAAGAAAGAGGATCATTTCGAATAATAGACTCCAAATCATCAATACCAAGGACAAAAATACTTTTTATAGAAATATATTTTTTCTGTTCATAGTCAAGTTTTTATATATATTTTAGTAATGTTTTCTCCTATAAAATAAATAATTCATAATAATGAATTATTTATAATACGATTAAGTTTGGTATTTCACACAAGATACGAAAGGACACGAAACCTCGATCCCGTTATTTACATGAGTATTCCGATAAGTATAAGGAGGGTAAGATCGCTGGGCTATTTACCCTGCCTCGGCCAGGATACGCGTAATCTCTTGGAAAAGGGTTCTGTGCCCAACATGCCCTGTTCTGACGTCACGAATATTGATACTACACGAATCGCAATTGATCTTATCTCGTTTATTATTAATGGAAGGATATATACAAATTATAAGTATCATACCTTTCCTTTATAAAGGAAGGCACTTGGGAAAACCATATCTAAATATATAAAAACAGCTGTCTTAATACCAGCTCTTGTATCCACAAAGTTAGGATCGGCTTTATTGTTTTTCAGTAATCATATTAAGCATAATATCAATTATTCCGTGGAACTAATTCTATCTCATTTATTTAGCTATTTTTATATATATTTTTAGCATTTGATATGCTTAGCCATATTAAATCTGATTTCTCTCAATCTCATCTATCTCGTTTCTTTAATCTGGATATATTATTTTAGACTTGTCATCAGATATGTAATAGATGTTAGTATATTTTTATTTTCTGTAGCTGTTGGTCCTGACTGACATAGGTTTTAATTAGAGCTACAACAAACTATATAAATTGTTTTAAAATGCCTTTTTGTTTTTTTTTTGTTAAGGCGGGAAAAAATGTACCTAACCGCACACTTTCATTCGGGGCAACGAATAACTAAATAAACCCGCCGTGTGCCGTCTCTCCATCTGTATTGATGGACCACTGGTGCTATGTTACATTACTTCAGTGGTTGCTTTATAAGGCCTGGGGTTTAAAAATACGTTTGTCTTTTATGCTTAAAAGTCATCATAATGAACTTACTCGTATATTCAAATTTAGTACGATTTCCAATTTATTATAATGATATACTTCAATAATCGAATGTATTTCTGCTGGAGAATAACAATTGTTTCATCATATCCTAAGAAAACTTTAAGCACATTTGCCTTCATTGCAGATAACATCGGCTAGGCTCACTGGTAAGAACTTGTTCGGGTCCAATGAAGCGGTTAAAGATAGAGTTAAATATCACCATGTTGATAAGTGATCATCAAGCGAAATCATTCAGCGTCCAGTCATACTGCCCTGCAAAGGTCACCAGTTACACTATAAAGGTCTGATAAAATTGGTAAGTATTATTTTCTGCTATTTTATTAACATTTTGTTATCATGAATATCATTATAATGTAGTGTCTGTTATATTCCACTATTTATATTTTGATCTGTATTTTAGCACTTGACATGCTAATTTCAGTTACTATAAAGAACAAATTATTTGTGAAACTGCGAGCAGGATTCGAGCCTGCATTCGATTAGACGAATTTTAGTTGTAAAATTAAACTTACTACATATATTGGAATAAAATGTATGTAAATGCATCCGAAAGATGGCGTAGTTCGTAAAGACATTAAAAACAAATGTGAAGGGGAGTGGTGGATTTGATGGGACGCAGCTTCAAATCCCGCTCGCAAAAAAGCTCTTTTTTTCCACTTTCACTAATAATTTGTCCTTTACCACTATTTAGACAACAATACTACTTCTAAAATATAAAGTGGAGATTAGGATTGCACTTAAAAAATTGTTCTAGTAATACCATTACCCACCGGCTAATGTCCTGGCTCTATATGAGTACACAAATGTCACAGGTTTCTTGAGATGTTTTCTTTCTTCGATATGAGTAAGTAATAAATAATGATCAAATATGAGCATAGCTTAAAAAATAACATGTCACATTTCATATCCATGCTAGCGAGCCAACTTTTAATGTGAATACACATAATCGGATCTGTTTAGTATAAATTATGGCTAAAAGGGTTTTAGTTTTAGGGCCGTCTGTCTAAATTGTCAATTGATAACACCTGAGTAATGCTATATTGGAAATCTTTCAATTAAGATTAACTTCGCAATTTAACACATGTATACAAATGAATATAACAAATAGATATACTAAGGATATCGGAATCACCTCTTTTATTACATAACACTCGTCGTTACAAATGGTCGGTATATAATTATTATCGCACTGATTTATGTCAGTGGTACCGTTAGCAGAATATAAACGGTAGCATTAAGCGCTCCTTCAGTATCAAACCCGTTGATTATGGTCGTCATAACTGCGTTGTAACTGTTAACTAGTTATTGTTAGATGGTACGTGTTACAAAGGAGTTTGTCCTCACCAAAAGGCATTTGTTTGGGGTTGAATTCTAGAATAATTTGAAATGTTCTGTCCTAATCCAGTGAAATGCACGCATGTTCAAATTCGTAATTCGAATCCTTCTTGTAAAATAATTCCCTTTTACCATTTACAAAAAACTTGCTAATAATAAAATAGCTGAGTAGCTGAGCATGTCAAATATTTTAGCATTTTAATGACAGTAAAATGATAAAGGTAATGTTTATAGTCAGACATTTGAATTAGTGATGTTTTCAGGTATACCTATGTGTTACATAATTATACCATTTTTTTTTCTTTTTTATTGGTATTGTGGCAGATGAGCCACGGCCCATCTGACGATAAATGGTAACCGTCGCTAATGGACTCAACTATACCAAGAGTATTGTCAAGCCGCTGTTCACCGTTTCATTTCACTGATATGAAATGAAAGAATAAACGGTTATCTCCTGCTACAGCTAAAACGCAACGTTTTGCTTCAACTACACACATATTTTGGAGATATCTTTATCGATATAGGACTAAAAGTGTATCGATGGCAATTATTAATATTACTAGAAGTATAGTATTCATTGAAAAAGTTTCATTTAAAGTAAGTCTGCTTATTAATTCCATCCATCCATCCATCCATCAACCTTTCAACGTCCACTGCTGGACATAGGCCTCCCCAAGAGAACGCCACAACGAGCGGTCTCGTCATGGGGGATAATGCCGTAATCGCCGCGCTTGGCAGGCGGGTTGGCGATCGCAGTGGATGTTGTTAATATTCGAGGGAGTGCTGATTGACTAATTTTCTCAGTGTTTAATGTATACACAGCTCTGTTGCAGCTTTTTATATTACGATAATTTTTTTGCTGACCACCCCTATTTGCCGCTGCACCATTTCTGCATCAATTTAATGACGTCATAAATTCTCAATTAAATTCAGCATGCATGTGCCTCCGCCAAACATATTATGCCATAAGGGCATAAAACTAATTAGCCGAATAGTTATTAGCTTGTCTTGTAATTTATTTCCTATTCAAGCTTTTAGTGCTAATAATATAAAGGATAATTTAGCTTTATGGACATGACCTTATTATAATACTTAAATATTTCTCAATTTTATACAATAACGCAATGATGTTACATTAAACACAAAGTGAAAAATGTGAAATCGAAAATAACAGTCATGAGCAGGATTTGAACCTGCAGCTCCTGGATACCGTCCAGATGCTTTGCCAATTCAGCCATCGTGACCCTTGCTCCTGACTGCTAATAGAGAATAAAGAGATATTGCACTAGCGCTCGGTAATTGTTACGTACTAATTCAGGCAGTTTTGGCTGAATTTATTTACGTCGGTGTTCTTCCGTCTCTTTCTGTATCATGCGTTCCGTATTAGGTATCTATTACTTTATGAATGTAACTCATTTTTACTTAAATATCATTGCAATAATGCAAGTTTAAAGATATACCTCCACATGTTGTGAACAATACCTACATACAGGATTCAAAACTTACTTTTTTTTTTGATATAGCAAATATTTCCCTCAGTTTTTCTCGAGCCTACTTAAAAAAGGAAGGGCACGTGTGTGGACTATAGTCTATAATTCTAGATGCGTTGGGTTTTCGATTTTAAATAGTACTTATTTCAGCTTCAAAGTTGTTGTTGTATTTGAAATTTGCATCTAGAAATTTCTGTGCTCGTGTTTTCATTTGCGTCATACAAAACGAGTTGTGGCCGCATTTGCGATATTAGATTCAGTCCCAGACGTTATATAAATATGGTCCTCTGACGTTTGCAACAATATTTGGCAAAGCTACTTACTTACTACCTTTTGTAGAACAGATGCGCTTTGTGATCGTTGTAAAAGTTCTGGTGGCGTAACTATTTGCACTATGAAAAATACCCTTATCTTTTCATAATTTAACGTGGGTAAATCTACCAAATTAAATTGTGAAATAATATAAATCACCACTGATTCGATAACTACTTTTTGGAAACTGTTGTCCATTTGAGCCCCAGCCAGTTGCAGTGATATTCTATTTCTACTTTTCCGCTGTCTTAAGTTGTTAATGTTTGTTCTTGTTTTGTTAATGTACTATTCATCTAGTAATGTTCAAGATATACGTTAACAAAAAAAAAACTAATAAAGAAAAATTTCTTAACCAAAATGACCTCGGGATGATTAATTAGTTTTGTGGCGAAACTCTTACCAGTTGATGATTTATAGGTATTAAGCAAGAACTAAACATTCGTAGCTAGTCGATAATAGAAAATCTATTGTTCTTCGGTAAATAATTAGCTATCAAATAGTTTTAATTGTTTACACGTTTACCGATGTGTCCATTGTGGTACTAATAACTTCTAAATAGGTAAACGGGTTTTAATGTAAAATTGGTTTTGAAAGTTGGTTTGATCAAAAGCTATGATTCAACGAAATAGATTCAACCTTTTAAAGACGTATCAGCTCTTTTTTAGTTGATGAAAGGATGTGAGTATCTTTTATAAGCTAGAATAAATAAGAAAAGAAACGTTGAAGGTAAATTAAGATACCTTGAAATTATAATAATTGCAATATTACTTAGAATTTTCAGCCACCTAACTGTCTAACCAACTTACATATTTGTGTGCAAATAAACAGATAACGTAATAAACAGTCAAAAAAAGCAAACTTTCCGAATTCTTTATAAATTTATGAACAAGCTAAATAATATCTAAATGTAGAGTAGTATAAAAGGAATGTAAATAAAACTAGTACGTTATATCCCGCTTGTGAATAACATTGAAAGTTGTATGCGTGTTGCCAATAACTTTACGTTTAGTTAGATTCCCTCGTGAAATATGTGATCCAGTAATATGGATGGTGCTACAAGTACAATCTGTTTACTGCAAACTGTAGTATTTAGATAAACTGAGTGAATATACACAATACTTTGAAAGAATCGTAAAATTTATGAATATACCTACTGTATATATATAGGCACTTCTTCATAAATCTATGAACTCAGTAATTCAATTTTATTTTACTAATTTCAAGATATATTTTCGTTTTAAGAATTACAGACCTACCATTACCCTACCACTACCAATTCCAATCCTACCATTTATTGTTCATATATTACTCTTATACTCTCCTTATTAACCTTACTCGCTCCCCCCCCCCCCCCCCCCCCCCCCCTATCCCTTTCATTGGAGTTGGAGACGGCAACCTGGTGTTGCTAGCGTCTATAACCGCTCTTCATAAGGGAGGCCGAATGCTTGTTGTCCACCCATGTAGTATAAAATCTATATTTCCTGTCTATCTATCTGTATGTGTACTTTTATAACTCATGAATGATAATTTCTGATATTTACGCGAATGTTACACATTTTGAAATAAAACTACGTTTTCATTACTCATACTCTGAAAGTAGGTTTGAAGTTCCCTCGCTGCGCTCTGGCGCAGTTACTTTCACCCCTAGGGTAACAATGTACTATTACAAAACCGTTGAAATAACATCAGCCTTGGACGTCTACCATCTAAGTCCACCCGTGATCATGAATGCTGTAAAGTATTCAAAACGTCGGGATAGTAGAAAATCAAGTTAATGCGATAGATTCCGTAAACGTACTCAACAATGACTTGATCAATCTTGAAGAAAATTGGTGAGTAATAAAAAATGATAGGCTATAAATGATTTTAAGTGTATGTTTTGCACAATATTGTTAAAATAAGAAAATATTCGAGTGACGGTTACTATTTACCATAAAATACCATAGGCTCATCCATCCATCCATCCATCAGCCTTTCATCGTCCACTGCTGGACATAGGCCTTCCCAAGAGAACGCCACAACGAACGGTCCTGTGCCACCAGCATCCAACGACTGCCTGCGACTTTGACCAGGTCATCGGTCCACCTGATGGGAGGCCGTCCTACACTGCGCCGTCCGTATAATAATAATATTGTTACCATAGGCTCATTTGCCACTAAAAGCAATAAAATCAAAATAATACCCCGTTAAATAGTGAAATTGTAATTTAGCCATTTTGTTTTCATGTTTCTGTCGCGGAAGGACGGTCTTAGAAAACTAAACGCCGCTGGTCTTAATTTTTATGTTGCCTTCCAACAACTGTTAGTAACTTATTATAAGATGTTATGAGCACTTGGTTGTAATCTCGTTAGTGGTTTTATAAACTTTTTACTATACGCAGATATATAATACGCAGATTCCGCATTACTGTTTCAGTAGCTTCTTAATCGCAGCAAGTCGATCAAAAGCGAGCATTATATAACCCCGTATGTGATATATACATTTACTTCTAAAGCTGCTCCGGTTTCCATTGACAGCTGTGACCTCATTTCAGCATTGGGGCCTTATTCAGATTGATGAAATATTGTTACAAACGAGGAATATTTTCTTTTAATTGCATAAGATGAAATTTATTATGTAGTAGGTATATTTTCTTTTAATTATTTTTATATGGTTAATTTTTATTACTCCAACTCAACTACTCCATCGTTTTCTCTAGTTAAAATTTAGTGCACCTATTTTATTATTTTCAAAGAATTACTGAGTGTAAATATGCTGAAAGAAATATTTTTTTTTTGCCTAAGACGTTTGTATTTTTTGTCTACTGATACTTGATTTTTTTTTATAGAAATGCGTAGCGGGGTGTTAAGGCTTTCTTAAATTTTAAAATATCTTGTTACTCAAGAGATTACACCCTTTCTAAACATAACGCTGTTATATTCACCATAACTTTGGCACTTTGTAGAATAAGGGCGTCCATTTGGCTGGGCACCAAGCGCGCGCCAGCCTCAATTAACATGTAGATAAAAGGAAAAGCTTTTTTGTACATAGAATTTTCCAGACACTAAGTATTACTGTTTGTTTTTATGTAATTAGGATAATTTTAAAATTTGCTGAGCGTGTACTAGACGTACTTAGCCAAGTCATATTGTATGTTTATTACAGTTTTTTTTTTCAGACCTTTAATAAAGTCTGCGTTATATTTTCATATTTTTTTTTCAAGTATTGTAATCTTTTAAATTATAACGGTTTTTTATCGAAGTAAATAAACTAAAAGTGTGGTATTATTGATCGAAGAGTATTCGAGTAATTTATTTTAATATATAAATCGAGATTGCCTTTATCGATTTTCATTAATTTTACTCTGTCTGCTCTTTGCAATAAGATAATAAACCTTCGATAAATATATTAAGTATTATATAGTCTAGTCCAATTCGAAACCTTATACAAACATTCTGTGATCTTAGTAACTACAAAAATTACCATGATGACATTTGATATAGGTACCTATGTGTGTAATTTTAGAATGAAAGTGTTATTGAATTTGCTATAACAAAATAATCTTTCTGTAGATACTTCTGCCTAACATTCATTCGCTTGTACAATATCGATATGTGCACAATTTACCTCTTGGAATGTACAAACACGGTTTGAAATATTCCTGTTACAACTCCCTCTATACTGGTAGTGAACTACCATAATTTCTATTCAACGTTGGATTACATAGCGCATTCGTGCCAAGCAATACATTAAATTGGCTGAAGCCCAAGCGCATTGCCTCCGCTCAATTAATGGGCTTAGGAACGGGCTGAGTTTCAAATGCAAATACTCTGTTTAATTCTGTACCATCTTGTATTACTTGCATGTACTTTCACTAGTATTATTTGCATGTACTTTCACTAGTATTATTTGCGTATATTTTTTTAACCTTGTAATAATTGTAATCTATAAATAGGTATACTAATTTATGCAGAAGCCATGTGTAATCGAAATACGTCAACTTCTGGCACAAAAATAATTTCTACACAAAGATACACGCAATAAATCTCAGTTTTTCAGCTATAAATAGTTTGTTTATAACAATATGGCGCCGTCTCTATTTAACTGATTATCACGAAATTTGTCATACACATAGGCTGGACTATAGAAAAGGATATAGGTTACTATTCATCCTTGACAAATTGATTATTCTTATGAGACAGCTATTTTTGCATAGAGTATTTATATTCTGAAAGCTCCACGCGGTTAAAGGCAGAATCTAATTTAAGAAAAAAATATTTATGATAGTTACTTTTTTGAACCATATATAATGCATATTATAATTTGTGAATAAGGAAAAAGAGTATTTTAGTACGAGCGGGAATCAAACCTGCGTCCCTTCCTTTCCGGGGAAGTGCTCTAATCCACTGAGCTACCGTACTATTTCTAGAAATTCCGAATTTCCTTATCACATTTGTCTTAACGACCAACGGCATCTATCGGCAATGCATTTACATGCATTCATCCAATGTAGTAAGTTTAATTTTGCAATTAAAATTCATACTATTTGATGGCGTGATTTTTAAACATTTTGATCTATATTTTAGCACTTGACATGCTCAGCTACTCTTAAAGTACAAATTATAATTTGTGAATAAGGAAAAAGAGTATTTTAGTACAAGCGGGAATCGAACCTGCGTCCCTTCCTTTCCGGGGAAGTGCTCTAATCCACTGAGCTACCGTACTATTTCTAGAAATACCGAATTTCCTCATCACATTATGTCCGATTAATACCGAATTTCCTCATCACATTATACTGAGCATGTCAAGTGCTAAATATAGATCAAAATATATAATGCCTTGTAAAATAGGAAATATTTCTGACTACAAAAATCTGAAATTCACATTTTCCTCTTTTTTATATACCAACGGCGGCAGACCAGCATAACCGCTCAATCTACAGTGGGACCGCCGCTCTTTGGCAACACCAGAGGCACAGCCAAGCTCCCGTCTACGGCGAGTAAAATACTCTTCTCAAACCTTGCTTATTTCTATAAGCGCGATTTAGCGCTGAAAACTAACTAAACTCGCCTTGGACGAGATCGTTTCTAGGTGGTATAGAAGAACCTTAATGTAACTTTTTGTAGTTTTGTGGTAAAAAGATCGTCTTTTTACCACAAAACTACAAAAAGTTGATACCACCTCAATTATACAAGACGAAGCATATCAAATATAAAAAAAGACAATTATAGTGAAATTATTTCATAAAGTACAATAAAAATCGCTTGGGCTTCAAGGTGTTGTAAAATATCTTAACACGATCGATCCGCCTGTCTGGACAATATAGAGATTTACTTCAGTCAACGTTGCAAATATCAAGTATACTTTGTGCACTTAGGTATCACATCAAGCCATTTTCAGACATTGTGTATCGGCTTGGAATCTCAGGGAGCACGTTCTCTTACATTTACGATTCAATTTGTTACATAAGAGAATATGTAGTTTTATGATCATATAATATATTATGTCGTTAAAATATGAAGAGGTGTTACTAGCTATCTTAGAATATCAACATGTATGGTTTAGGATTTGATTTAAACGAGTACTTTCACTCAAGTAGAGTATTACAAAACTAATTTTTGGTTATTATCTGTAGTAATTCCGAAAAATAAATAGTAACGTATAAATAAAATGTATGTTCGTATTTTATACGTATTCTTGATACCATTCAAGTCTGTTAGCCACAGTGCCACTACAGTGGCATGCTCCTATTTATATTTATTTTTTTCAATCCTTTTTCTGTCCCACTATTGGGCATGGGTCTCTTCTCAGAGTGAGAGGGATTAAACCCTAGCCCACCACGCTGGCGCAATACGGGTCGGTAGCATTCAGAAAGCGTCGAGAAAATCTCTCAGCATGCAAGTCCGCTCAAAATGTTTTCCTTCACTTAGCAGTGATTAATTGTAAGCAAATATATACATAATTTCGAAAAAACCTCGAATAGTCAGAGATGTGTGCCATACGAAGTGTCTTGGTCTTCTTTGCAGTCCTTGGTTTTACCGCTAACCTATCACTGCATAACATAAATACTTATATAGTCTGCCATTATGGTGGCCCTGTGCCCAAGAGTGGGATAAATTTCATACAAATCAATCAATCATCTTAACTTTTCTTCAATACATTCTGTGACGCGTTAGGTTCTGAAATCTCTTAATATTTATTTATTAATATAACTTCTGACAAAACTTTCATAAAACAGGTTAATAAATTAAAAGCCAGACGCACGTATTATGCCTACGCATATTGCCTGTGTCGTTATTTCTTGTTTCGGCGTAAATAGCGACCTAATATAAATCTTATGTTGCTGAATAACCTGAAAAAAGGAATATATAAAATTTACTAAATAGAATAAGACAAATAAATATCGGTATATTACATAATATTAGACAATTGTCACGCCTTTAAGTGAATATTAACTGGCAGCATTATACCCATGAACTTCTTTGTCCAGACGTTAAGGTTATTCAGATCGATCAAGGCTTCTGCACTCTAAAAATTCGATCTCCCCTTGCACAATAACAAATGGCCATCCAAGCGTTTGTTGTTTTCATTAGTCAATTTAATATGACTCGATGCAATCTTGTTTCTCCTATATTTTTTGTTCAAATGCTGTTTTATGAAACATAATGATATGCCATATCGTAATGATTTGCTTTTGTCAGTCATGGCAAAACTATTGAATACTGGTTTCGATCTTCGAACTCGAGAGAAAATCATGCTGCTAGCTTGTGCAGAAGTAGGTACCCACTTAGGGAATAAACTATCAATGAATGCATTCACCCTCTTTGATACTTAAATAGCACGGCAAACATGATTCCGTCCATTGCGTCAATTGTAGTATTTGTTACCAATAATCTCTTGTTACTCCTTATCGTAGTATATTTCACGTTTGTAATGTTTTCTTAATCTAAAATGAGAGAAGAGCGTATACTTAATAATATAATAGAAATGAGTTTCTTATACCAGAAGATATTAAGATAATATTCTTCTTCGTAGGTACTGCTAGCAATTGGATAGTTCATACAACCTAATGTATCACTGAATGTATGCACCAATCTATTTTACAAGAACACCAAATATTTTTAGCTAATAAATTATTAGCTTTTTGCGGTCCTTAATATAAGATTTTGGAATACAACAAATCGTTATTTTTAAGAACTTTACATGCTGTTTTCACTACAGGAAATTATCTCTTGCAAATATCTTTACCAATTTTTACAAAATTAGTTTACGGAATCTATCGCGTTTACTTGATTTTACTACTATCCCGACGTTTCGAATACTTTACAGCATTCATGATCACGGGTGGACTTAGATGATAGACGTCAAGCTGCTAAGTAAACGAAGTTTTATTTCAAAATGTGTAACATTCGCGTAAATATCAGAAAGTATTAAAATTTGTTTAGTCCTGAACACAACTATGTTTTCATTTAGTTTCACTATTTAAGAGAAATGTTTATACACATAGTATATATACGGCTTAATTATATTGAAACTGCTGAAACCCTATAAACCACATTATTACAATTACTGCTTCAAATTTTGTATATGTATATTTTATCATTTATATATACTTACAACTGTGTAATAAAAGCTTATAGGTTACATACTATACGAGTATGTGTTAACAAAAGCTTATACGCATTATTGCTTGTAATATTTCATAGTAAATGTCTACGTCGACAGTATGATGTAGGTAAGGGTTATTAAATTATTGCATTTTCAAAATGTGAAACTCCCTGTTTCTAGAAAGTAGGCGGAGGCAAAAAATGTATTTTCTGTTTATGTATTTGCGATATGCAGATTTTTTTTATATAGGTACATACTGTAATTTTACAAAACCAGATCCTATGCTACATCACTACTGTAACTTTATTTTATTATATTTTTATAAGGTGTTAATATAGGGATAGGTAGGATCCTGCTTATTTTTGGTAATATTTAATTAAATATTTTAAAATTTCCCAAAAAGTTTATTTTTCTAAGCTTAGAAGCTTATAATATGATCCAGAGCTTTGATTAAAAAGTAATTACCTACCTATTTGAAATTTTAATACATGCATGTAATAAGATTTTTCATAAGTAGTAAAAGGTCATATAGTTTATAAAATGTGCAATACAATCTATAACATATCTGAATTTTATAGAAAATGTGAGAAAAGAAAGATAAATTATATTATCTACATTTATTTTTTCCTCTTTTCCAAGGCTTAGTAAAAACTGATACAAGTACAATTTATACGCTTAATGTATATTCGCGATTAGTATCACAGAGGGAGCCACGGACGCAGCAGCAGTCACCCCTCGCCTCTCCGCACCATCATCCCCTCTGTCGCTCGCAAAAAAAGAGTCGGCAATGTCTATTCAAATATCGCCTATCTGGTCTCACCCCTCCGCACCCGCCAGCGCCTCGCAGTCTCGTTCATACATCGCGGTCATATTTCGCGCAGCATCCCCGGGTAGCCAAACGTAGTGCGCAGACTCCAAAACAGCTTAAAAGCGCAAGAACTGCCTCTAATTTCGACCTTCTAAATATAGATTTAAAGCTGAAATTCTACTGCAGGTTATCATTGAATTTACGACCTAAAGCACATCAGGCATTGCTTTCCTCCCGAAGCCTGCTACGGGGGTACAGATTCAGTACAAGTAGCGTGTTAGGGTGCGGCTCGCCACAAAGTTAGACGCTACTGAGCTCCTGCTGATAACGCCACATCATGTTACACTCAGCCTCCAGAATATTGGGTGTAATATTCCATATAAGATAGTAAGCTGAGAAAATATTTAAGAGGTATGTAACTGTGAACATTTTCTATAGTTATTTTGTCAAAATCTCCCTTTTGATGCTTCCGGATAATTCATTGCGTCAAAGAGAGCGTATCTCTTTACAGATATTCGATATCGTCACCCCTGCGTCGAGTCAGCGCGCAAGTGCCGTCAACTTGTTTTCATTTGTTTTGACGTGGCGTCTTACTGCCATTTTTATCCTTGATATTTTAGTTGTATAAATTCTTCTTTTCGATGTGGTAATGGAAAAATGTGTCAATTATAGATTATTTTCTTTTTTCAGAACTTGGGTGCAGAATAGTTTGTGCGGCCACGATGTTCATCTCAGACAGGTGATGTATAAATTCAGTTATTTATTTTGCGATATTTTAATTTTATTTTATCTATAATGATTGGGTTAATAATTAGAGACGCTAGTAGCATGTGGTACGGATTCTTATTAGAAAAAAGCCACTTCATGTAACTACCGAATATTCGTGGGTTCGAACCTCACATAAGAAAAATTTTGACAGACTGCGAACACTTGTTCCGAATCTGAACGTAATTTATTTTATTGTATTAGAATATAGGGATTTATATTAGATCTTTTGTGTTGTTTCCATATGGAACGATGACCTTATTGATATTGTACTGTCTTTTTATTTTTTATTATCTACATGTAAAATATCTTCATTGCATTTTAATCTTATACATTTTTATTCACGTTTTACTTATACTTACTTAATAAAATATTTGTGTTCTTGTTTGTTAAAAAAAAATTAAGTCGTATATATTTTTGTCGTTCATTTGAATAAAATGATCAGGTACCATTTGCGTGTATACCACAAAAGTACTGGATGATAAAAGTAGGAAAAAGTTTGACAGAAAAAATATTAGATTTTCTAAACAAGAATTAAGTACTTGTCTAACTTGACCTCTTTATTGTATGAAGTCGTATTGCACGCAGAGGTCTTGTTATTTGGTACCTGTAGTACATATAATCCACGCAAGCAGAGCGACGGGCGCTGATGGTCACATAATTTAAGAATACATCTTCTTGAAATAAAAAAAAAAAAATCCTGACTGAAAACAGCATTTTTTTAAAAGTATATATTTATTTATTGGAAATAACAGATATTTATAATATTTTGTAAAATATTTTGACATAGTTATTTTATTTATTCACGTTTTACTAATACTGAATTAAATATTTGTGTTCTTATTTGTAAAAAAAAATAAGTCCTATATATTTTTAGTCGTTCATTTGAATAAAATGATCAAGTAGCATTTGCGTTTACAACACGAAACTACTGCATGATAAAAGTTGGAAAAAAATTGACAGAAAAAATATTAGATTTTCTAAAACAAGAAATACTTGTCTAACTTGACCCCTTATTGTATGAAGTCGTATTGCAAGTAGAGGTCTTGTTATTTGGTACCTTTAGTACACGTAATCCACGCAAGCAGTGCGACGGGCGCTGTTGGTCACAACATTTAAGAATACATCTTTTTGAAATGATAATTTAATTCCTTAATCAAAGTAAACAGTATTGTTTAAAAATATATATTTGTGTATTGGAAATCACAGATGTTTATAACATTTTGTAAAATATTTTGACATAGTTATTTTATTTTGAAAGATCTTAAAATTGTTAGGTACAATATACACCACCCTTAAATATCTTACAGTATTTTAATTGTTTAAGATATACAATAATTTTGTCATAATATTTTTACTAAACTTTAAAATTACCGATTTTACATACATAACACATTGCTAGAGTAAAAAAATAGATTTAATCATTAGGGATAGACTTGGGTCATTTCGAAAATTATAATTGTTATTTCTTTTTCTTTAGATAGTAGTATATAATCAGTACGTGTGGCACGGAACTCCTCCTAAGTGGCTGGACCAATTTTGATGACTTTTTGTGTGTATTTAAGTGGGTTTGTGGTGTTTAGATTTACATTTGAACTATGTAGGTGGCGCTGCAATCGTGTTAAAGCATTTTAATTTTCGTTTTCTGTAGTTTATTGATTGTTTAATTTTACATGGTATTTCACTTATCAGAACATATAACAGCAAAATTTCACCCAAAACCTCTACGAAAAACCCTAATATAAGTACATCAGAATTTCTGGAATCGCTAAATTTGATTAAAATATGTGCAGGAAATAAAATTTTAAACTCTTTCGAATAAAATTTTTTGAAATATATTTGGTGTGCATTAGGCTCAACGTTAAGTATTTTGCAATTATATTATAACAACATTTATACTGTCGCCGTATAATATTTTTAACGTTTTGAGGTTCTGACATTTAAAAGTTATTCTAAACAATAATTTTTCTCTGACTATAATAGGTTAGGAAGAAGTAAATTTATCAAATAATCTTATTAACTTCTCCTCTTACTCTGTCTATTGGTGCTGTTTGGAGGATTCTGGAGTATAATTACAATATATGTAGTAGTATTTAATAATAAATTATCGTTTTAAGAAACCATAAAGGCTTTTGACATCCACAAATTTTGAAAATATTGGTACCTATATTTTATTTGCTATTAAAGAAGAAATGTACCTAACCGCACACCCTGTCGTTCAGGACAATGAAACGGGTAGTTTGGCGCTCAAAATAAACCCATGATGTGCCATCTTCCGCCTATATTGGCTGACCACTAGAGGCAGCACTATACCTTTACAAAAATGTTAAACGTATTTGGGTATCTTGGTTAAATGTATTTGGTATGGGCAGTGTTAATTGTAGAGCAGCAATAATACTATAAACGCGCTACAGTTGCACGAAAATATATTTTAATTAAAAATAAAATAACTGTCCTGGAGTACTACAATTAAAATCTAACAACATAAAGGGTATTGCTGTAGGGTAAGCAACAGTTGAGCTACAATTTTTTTTAAATCACTTTTAACGCGCAGTGTAGTAACCACGATTGCGTTACAATACAGATATAAACACTTGACTGTAACGCTACAGTTGCTCTACAATTAGGTGCATAAAATTTAAATATTTAAATACACAGAGGTTCAGCGCTACAACTACATTTCAGTTTAAATTTAATAGAACAATTGGTGTATATGTACTACAACAGTTGCGCTACGATTTATTAACAAATGAATAAAAACTTTATAATATTAATGAAATAAATATAACGTTACAGCAGCGCTCCTATTTATATTCAAATAAATGAAAACTTTGTGTTTAGAATGTTACAGCATTGATAAAACTTAATTACAAAATTATATAGCGCACTGCGCTACACATGCGCTACAATTTATAACTGCGCTACAATATAACAAAATACGAATGTTTGTAGCGCTACAGTTGCGCTACAATATAAATATTAATAAATAAATATGCGCGATTTAAGCGCTACAGATGCACCACAATATAAATAAATTATTATACGAGTGTTTGAAGCGCTACAGTTGCGCTACAAATAAAATGAAAATTAATAAAAACGTGTGGTAGTGGTGCTATAGTTGAATTACATTAATAACTGACTTAATATAAACCGGCGACTGTAACGCTACAAACGAGTTACAATTTGTAAATACCGTAAATATTAACAACAGTATTGTTCTAGTGGGATAACTATTATAATACTAGCTGCTGCCCGTGACGTCATCTGCCTGAACCTAGGAATTGGGTCAATATACCTACGACACTTACTACATTAATAAGCTTTATGGAAGAAATAGATACCCCACGGGAAACTAACACTTTTGCGATTTATAAAATAATTTTGTGTTTATTTAGGTAATAGAATATCTGTTTGCCAAACTTCATACAAATAAGTTCAGCCGTTTTTGTGTAGTTAAATTGCACGCCTCATAAGCGAAGCGTTGAGATATGTACTATCCTCGTTTCACGCAGAACAACTGATTTTTCTAACTTAAAATGTCTCTATTTGTCATATATTGCACTTGTAAAATAATATATACACACACATATCAAGAAAAAACACTATTTTTAACACTCATGATATTTTTGATGCCATTTATGTTATTTAAAATAGTTAAAAAACGGTATGAAAAAGTTCTGTCTTGGACGTCTGTGTGTTATAGGTATGTTCGAAGAATGTATGTTAACACGGTAACGACCGAAATACTTTACTAATCGAGTCTTTTTTTTTCTTTTATGAGTTAGTACGAGTATAATTACAAATAGAGCCCTATCACTTTTTACGGTCTGATTCGATGTGGTTTATTTGTTATTAAATAAACAAAAAATAGTGAATATTTACGCTCGACTCGACACTAAAACTAGCGCTATACCTTATTTTTAGTGAGAACTACTTGAACTATTTCTATAGACCAATATAGAAGTACTTCTTAAAATTAGCGCTAGATGGCGTATAAGACATGAAAACCTCATTATTAGTACTTTTTGAAATTAGCGCTATCTATGTGATTTATTGAAAACTACTTAGTAAGACCAATAAATTATTAGTTACTTATCAAATAATCAATTTTATTGTGAAAAGTAAAGATTATGAGGCGTGCACTTTTGGATTTTTCAAAGTATTTTTAATATTAGCATTCTTTATAAATGATGATGAGTATCTGTTTTATTACGACTAGAGGAATACATACCCACTGCTATTTTTTACGAATGTTCGCTCAATAACTCATATGATTATGAATCTTTATAGATAATTTTGATCTGTATTTTAGCACTTAACATGCTCAACAATTTTAAAGTAGCTAATTATGTATATTACAAATTATTTGCGAATAAGGAAAAACGATTTTTTGTACTAGCGGGAAACGAACCCGCGTCTTTTCCAATCCGGAGAAGTACTCTAAGCCACTGAGCTATAGTACAGGTCTATCGACCATCCCAATCTGCTTATCACATTTGTCTTTACGACCAACGCCATCTATCGGAAGCATTTACATGCATTAAACCGATATAGTAAGTTTAATTTTGCAATTAAAATTCATACTATTTGATGGCGCGATTTTTTTAACATTTATGATCTATATTATTTAGCATTTGACAAGCTGCGCCCCTTTTTAAAGTACAAATTATTTGCGAATAAGGAAAAAGAGATTTTTTGTACTAGCGGGAATTCGCAAATAATTTGTACTTTAAAAAGTGGCGGAGCATGTCAAATGCAAAAAAATATAGATCATAAATAATTATGTATATTGTTAAGGATAAATAAGTTTTTAGCAAGGGTTTTCTAAGGATTTTATTAATTTAGATTAGAATATGTTGAATTGGTAATTTGGCTTTAAGGATAACTTCTTTATTGTGAATCAGTTTTTACGTATCAAATTATGTTGTTATTAATATTAATATCCGTGTTATTTTCTAGATAATTAAATCATAAGTCAGTTTGTACTAATGTCTAAATTGTTGTAAGCGTTTTAGAATATTTTAATTGTAAAGAAAATAAAATAATAAACACCTCGTTCTGCCAAGTGTAAGGTTCCTGGTGCATGTATGAGGACATACATGTTGTCGATTGTAAGGTTTTAAGTATGTCAGATTTGGCAAGGGTACTTGTAAGAACGCGGACTCAGTTGTCTATATATATATATATATATATATTATTATCTATGCTCGATAGTCGGTAAGCTTGTGTCGATCAAAGCGTGCGGACGTAGTTTAAGTGATTGGATTGTAAGAAATCCCTAATTTTTAGGGTAATATTTGACACACAGTATTAATGATTTATTGGTCTTGGAGCATAAACACCTGGATTCACTTCACTAACATCAAAATCGATCAGCGCCAGTTGACTTTTTGAGAAATATTTAATCAACATTGAATGCAATGTTTTTTCAGCAAAATTTAATATAGAATGCATAAGAAAATATAATAATATATAACAAATAATGAGAAAGAGAGAAAAAAATGTGTGCACCTCTCTCTCTCTTGCCCCTACAGTAATATACGAAACGTAGCACTCTCTCTTTCTATCTTCTCTAACTTATGTCTCTTCTTCCGTTCGCCCAGCCCGATCAGCACTTTTCGTAACGCATGGGGCCCGTTCAGCACTTTTCTTTTTAAGCATGGGCAAAGAAGTACTTCAAAAATAATGTAAAATTTGTTTCCATATTTACAAATAATTTGTTCTATGTAGATAATGTTTTTTTATTGGAAAGAGGATATCTCAAGGATGGTCTCATCTGTATCATTTTAATTTAATTGGCATCAGATATACAGGGGTACTCTTTAAGATCAAATGGTAAATTTGATTGAGATATTGGTGGGTTTATGACACTCAAATAGTAGGTAGGTACCTAACTATGGTCAAGGGTGTAGGTAGGTACCTAACTATGGTCAATTATGAATATACACCGGAACTTTTTAAAAAATAACAATACGTATGCAGAAATTGAGTTATTAGTTTAGTTATAGTAAATGCCCGTCCCTTGGAAATATAATTTTCATTACTCATACTCTGAAAGTAGGCCTGAAGTTGCCTGAGGAGCGGGTTGAAAGTAATACTTTTCAGCCCTAGGGAGAATTACTTTCAACTGACAGCTGAGTAATTATAAAAAAAAATACAGTTCTATTTTCTGTACAGCCAATCAACTACAGCGCGATGTAAAATTGAAATAACATAAAATTAAGTATTTATTAAAGATTTTGTTTTTTATATGACTTTATTTTAATATAGTTGCAACTATATCTTTAAAATAACGAAGATTTATATTTTTTCAATGATTAAAATGAAAAATAATAGCTGAATGGCTGACAGGCCACAGAAAAAAAAACAAAACGGCGATTCCAAATTCAATTTTTTAAAGTCTCCCATTTTTTCTTTAGCTAATCTATGATTTTTATTTTTAGTTTCCTCGTATTCCTAATGAAAAACACAGTGTTTACCTCGGGATAAAGACTTATTTAGCACCTCGAACTATTGGAGCCCTCGCTGCGCTCGGGCGCCATACCCCGTCTCGGCACTAAATAAGTTGCTTTCATCCCTAGGTTAACAATGTACTATTAATGTTTTACGAAAAAAAAAACGCGTCCACCACCCCTGACCATGAGTGATGTTAAGTTTTTCAAACGCCGGCTATTTTTTTATTGCATATGGTGGCAGATGAGCCACGGCCTAGCTGATAGTAGGTGGTTATCGTAGTCTGTTGAGGCTAGTAACACCAGAAGCATCACTCGCACGTCGCCATCTCCAAGGCAAGGAATAGGAAGAATAATAAGGAAAGGATAGAAAGGATACTAAAGAGAGGATACGAAGGATAATAAGAAGAGGATAAGGAGGAGATTCGGGCCTCCAGCGCACTCTTTCATATACTAAATACAATGGTAGGTGGTACCTACCGTTGTTTCACGCTGATCTTTTTTGAGAGGGCGGTACTTCCCAGATGTTCCAGTTTGCCTCCCACGTACTATAAAAACCTAGACGTCGCGGGACGTCTACCAGATATGTAAACATCGAAATTATTTTGTAGAAATAAAATGATCATAACTTGACAAAGTACTCCTCAAGACGAATCAAACGAGTATAAGCTCGATAGGGTTGCGTCGTTTCATTACAGAGTTACTGTGACCACCTTCCAGCTCCATCACCAGACCCTGAACACCATCTAAAAACAAAGTACTCGTCAAGACGAATCATACGAGCCCAAACTCGATGGGGTTGCGCCGTTTCATTATAGAGTTCCTATGTCCACCTTCCAGCTCCATTATCAGATCAGCTCCATGTTATCATAATATTGCATTGTCACGCAATATACAGATGCGTGTAAAATTTCAGCTCAATCGGAAACCGGGAAGTGTGTCAAATGTAACTTGCAATATTTGAACGGGACAAGTAAAATAAAAGCGTTGCCACGCTAACAGCCGATTTTACTCTCCTTCCGCATTAGATGTTTCACATCAAAAAGGTAAAAATAATTTCACTTCGACTAAAATATTTTATAACTATGAAGTTGGTGTCTGAATGGTATACAAAAGGTGCAATTCCCATTCTTGGCTAACTTTATCTATTTGATATTCACGCAGTTTGTAATTTGTATAATGGCCTGCCTACATATACTTCTAAATAAAAGTAACGATATATCTTGTGTTCCCATAAAGGAAGATGCCCACAAATATATATGGGCTTTGGTTTCATATTGTATCATGTTGAAACTTATCTTAATTTATAGTGTTTAAGTGTACATACAATTATAAATAATACAAAATCCCTACTTCGCCGGATTTTTGAGAAAAATACTAATGTAGTTCATAAAATTAAGTTATATTTTACGTGTTTGTACCTACAATTACCTATATAAATATTTAGCGTTTTCATCAAGTTTTTTTCTTATAGGTATTTAATGTGACAAAAATGAGCCGTCTCGGGACATCTCGCAGATGCAAAAACATCGATTTTCTTTCTTTCTTTAAATATTGTTCGAGTCTTATATAATTCTTGGTAATCGCCATCTCATGACCCATAGACGAATTAAAACTGTTATTGGTTTATTGATTGATTTATACTTCAGTTAGGTGCTTTTGTCAACAGATGGCATTAAACCCAATTAAATAAATTCCGGTTTTATCCAACAGCCGTTTTACTCTCCCTCCGCATTAGATATTTTCACATCAATAGTTATCACTTTAAAGAAAAATTATATAATTCCAATGTTTTTGAATGTATTACATATTAATTATTTCTAGTTTTAGATGTGCCCGATGGATGAAAATAAGCTCGCCCACTATTACACGGTAGTATCCGAACGATCAAAGTAGGCAAATTACTTTTTAATTAGCAGAATAATCTATTTAATCCGTCGAAATTTTGACTTGATATTTGGGTAGGTATTGTAAATATTTTTATTTTTGAGACCAATTTGAGTCTGATACAAAACGTAACCATGAATGGGTACCTATTCTCCTTTATATTTTTAATTCTCTAGTAAAGTCCACTTCGGAATTCATTTGGAGAATAAAACGAAACTGCACATCCTGAACAGAGCCAAGACGTACTTCACACCGAGGCAACGACTTATACTCTGTAAAGCCCAAGTCCGCCCTCGTGCCAAAATAGTGATGATCAGCTAAAACTAAATAGATTAGAAGCCGAAAGCTTTTAAATGTTATTTTTTTCTATTTTAACACTGGTAACGGTTGATTTTATTTAGACCATCCTTTTATGACTTTTAATTCACATTATGCGTCATCCTTGTATATAAAAGAAAATGTATCTAAATTCATTCCACAAAAGGACGTTATGGATAATTGGGAACATTACGCCTTTGGATCAACTGACTTAAATAAATATAAGGAAAGCTTAAATAGCTATTTTCCCGTTTTCATATAATAGCGACTGTTGCAAACGATCCCAGGAGCCCAATATTTATGAAGCGAAGCCCGATGTAATAACAAAAGCAAATAAGGATTCTGTACTTAAACCATTGCCATATACAAGGTTCAAATAAACATTACTTACCCTCTCGGTTGTTAAGTTCTTTTTATGATCATGTGTTGGTAAGTAAATATAGAATAATACCTAATTAAATTAATTAGAACGATTAAGTATGTGTTCTAAAATAGGTATAATCACTTTTGAGTACAAAAAGGATTTGCGTAATGAGGATAATCATTCTAAAAATTAAAACTGATCGCAGTAAAGATACTAGGTTAGGTTTGTGTATAGGGGTAAGTATTAGTAACATAAGTATTAATAATTATAGTAATTATTAGGAAATATTATAACGAGTTTAGGTAGTGGGTGTACATACTAAAATATCGAATAATTACAATTGAACCGGATTATTCTGCGTAAGATTTTTCAATTTAAGACACTACTAGAATTGGAAGTCTTTATTGTTATAATTATTGATATTTTTTCAAAATATTTAGCTTATGTAGGTCAAAGGATTTATGGAATGAGACAGACTATGGAAGTATTGGTCATACAAAATCTTAATTTTCAAGCCTAAATTAAGGACCAAAATATTATTAAACTACCCGTTTTAGAACAATTGGAAATAACTAAACAAAAAAAAATGTTATGCTGAATAAACAAGCCAACTGTCGTTCCCCACTACTAAACTTGTTTTCATATCATTCTGTCAGGTAGTGAAAGGGGTATTATAAGAAAGGTACACGAGTAAACTTCGATCATTTGTTGCCAAGCGGGCCTGAGGATGCCTCGTTTAGAGGTGAAATACGTGTCGAAATTGTGTTCAGATTTTTGGAATATTGCAACTTGGTTCTGAGAGTCCTTCTGTATCTCATGGTCGTGTCGCGTTGGTGAAATTTTTTGTCATTATCGTGCATGCTACTCTGCTATTATCACATTCTATTCTATTTGTTAGAGTGCGGATTGGCAATCTTAGGTTAGTTTGTGTATGTCCAAAGATAACCGGGATTTGATTTATTGACAACCCGTCTTCCGAGTGGTGGGCTCTCCTTCTAAAATATCCATTCTATAATAATAACAATTGACATCCGCCAAGTGATGCCTCATTCAATCAAAAAAATCTATAAAATTTATATTTCAAGTTATCATATTAAAACTTTAGTTATATTTTCTTTAGGTACTAAGTGTATAAATATATAAATAAAACATATTTGGACTAGAACGAAATTGTCTATTATGACCAAAGAGTAGAGTAATACTAAGGGAAATTATGACATAACAAAAACATGTTACCCATTTATTGATAGTATCAAATGAGTCTTCATTTAATAATATACCTACGCCTCCTTTTACGAATGATACATGAAGAACTGAACTTACGTAAAAGGATAATTTATAATACAATCTCGCACCAAATAGTTTTCATCACTACAAAGAGATTGTTTGTACAATATCGCATAGCCATTTATTATAGCCTCCCGCCGGGAACTAGATTGATGCCCACTCACTTCGAGATTTTCCGGAATAGGGCACAAAGTAGGGTAACATCGATATTTACCTACTAGTGAGATATTAGTATCTAGGAATAACATTTTGATTATGATCATTTGAAAGTTTAACCCGAAATGAATTAAAACAAGAATGATCTTTTTTTTTGCTTACATAAGAATACTATAACTCATAGGCCAGAGAGATATCCTGTGTTAAGTTACTAAGTGTACAAACACCGCAATTTCCAACTAATCGTCAATTATTGGAAATCCGTAGTTTTTTTTTGTATCACGATACACCGAATATTGTTTTAGAATCTATGGTCACGGGAGCACTAATCATTTTTATTAAACATTATTCGTATAAAACAAATAATAATTTTTTGACAAGTACAGAGAATAGCAAATTGAAAGAGAAAGAAAACTTGAAAATCATACGAACTGGTAAGATTTGATACTAACGGAGAGATTGTGTTTATTGTCGGCCTTAAACCGGTTCATCATCATCTCCCTACCCTTAACCAGTCTTTTTTGTTGGGGTGCGTTCGGTTTTAGCTGATCCACAAGTATTTACACGGAGTGTCTGCTTATCAAACCTTCAACCCCACTAAGAAGACAACTTGCGACCTTAGAACATGACAGAAGTCAGATTTTTCTATTCAGAGATGACAATCTGTAACGACTGCCAGGATGTTATTTAACAGCAGCCCACTGCTTAACGTGCCTTCCAAAGCACGGAGGAGGTCAGGTGTTCACAAATAGGCGTCACATTTTGGTTACCCATCTGATTGGCAGCCGAGTGAAAGTTGCTTAACCTAGCTGATCTTTCGAACTGGAAATGCACAACATGACCCTCAAACTGTTTGATACCACCAATTATTCAGTTTAACCAGTCTGAAATTTGCGTCTGCGCGTTTTCGTTGTAGCGGAGTACCTAATAAGTCGAGTCACTTATTATCATCTAAAATTCTGGACCATTTCTCTCCCAACAACATTAATAAAAAAACTATTTCTCAATTTATATATTCCTAATTACATCGAAGTAAGCCCAAGCAGCAATTATTTAGTTTCTTTATTAGGCAATATAAAAGTCAAGCCATCTTAAATACAACCTTGATGCTCATATGGCTGGCAACACTGCTCAAATAATTGCTACGAGTACATGTCTCGCTGTTTATAAGACCTCGTAGATTCCATTTAGAAAAATGAGGAGAACTCCACACACTAACAATAAATGTTGTTAATGTATGATGTTCCTTGTATTTCGTATTTTTGTGGTTTTAATTTAACAATGTTATACTTTATATATCTTAGAAATTGCGGCCAAAGTTTATAATATAACTAATGAAGTAAGTGCGGTGATAAAATTTAATTTAGCAAAAAATATTGGTGTTAGTAATTTCATATATATTTTCCCTAAATCTAGGTAACGGTTTTTAGTATTGCCACACTAGTATCATATCGTCATTGGTTTATCTCGAACTCATGTGGCCACGCCAAGTGATAGACTATTAGTTTCTTTGTCGACGTGTATTTTAGGAGTAATTTTGACGAAAACATAGATGTGTTAAGATCACGTCATTATATTAGCACAATAAAAATATTATTATTTGACATAAAATAAAAGAGGTTTTTATACAGCTATAACTAAGGAAATTAAAATGAATAAATAAAGAGTAGGTACCTATGCCTAACAAGTTCCAAAGGGATCTTTTATTGTAGGCCAGTATTAGGCATTTCGTTTTATCTTGCCCTCATCCCATAAAGAGCGTTTCCAGACTTTATTTTAATCCAAAGTAGTAAAATGAATTCGCTTCTTGCATTTAATTATAATTTTATTATTTGTTCAGCTCAAAACCATTATGCTGAAATAGAACTTATGACTGTTCCGGTGAAATGTAATAACTAAAAATTTCGTAGGAAAATAATGTGCAACTTACGTTATTTTCCTAGGAAATTTTCACTTTGAATGTAATTTCTGTAATTACATACCTACTTGTGTACAATCTGTTTTTTTTTATTTGATTTGAATACATATTATGCGCAATATTTGGTACCGATATGAATATTTTAGAGTGTTAATTATATTATTGCTTTTAAAGTACAAATTATTTGCGAATGAGGAAAAAGAGAACTTTAGTGCGAGCGGGAATCGAACCCGCGTCCCTTCCAATCCGGGGAAGTGCTCTAAGCCTCTGAGTTACCGCACCGACATTTCGGTCATCCCAATCTCCTCATCACATTTGTCTTTATGACCAACGCCATCTATCGGAATGCATTTACATGCATTAACCAACATAGTAAGTTTAATTTTGCAATTAAAATTCATACTAAATAGTATGATGCATCAAATGATGGCGCGATTTTTAAACATTTTTGGATGTTTTTACTACACAATACCCATGCTTCTTTCGTCATAATGAATACTCGTAGTACACAGTTTATATGTAACCTACCTATAAGTCAATTGAGTCCTACCTTGATCATTACATAAAATTAGGACCAACACTACAAACGTTATTTAGGTACTGTCGATATACCTAACGGCACATCTAATTACAAATGTGTGTGTGATCATTTGTATATCTATTGCAAATAAATTTTAATAAACAATAACTTTATCTACGTCAGGATAACGTTGCAAAATGTGACTAAATAAAATCATGTTTAAGCAGTTTATAAAATTATTATAGATTCATTGTAAGCAGAAGCTTATGATTATGTGTATTTTGGCATTCTATTGGCATTCAAATTAGCTTTTTAGATTCCATCCAACGTAATATATCATAATTTTTGTCCGTGTGGTGACGGACTAAGAGTTAAAGTGTCACCACCCCATCCTTTCCCGGAGGTGGCGTACAAGGCGACTACGGGAAGTAAGCAATTATCATCCATTGCATGACTGGTGGTAGGGCTGGGTACCAAGTGGGAGTACTCACTTGGTATAGAGCCCGAGCGGGTTGGTACCAGCATCTTCCGTGTGACCGGCCATGAAACACACCGTTGCGTTTTGGCTGTAGCAGGGGATAGCTGTTTATTCTTTCATTTCATATCTGTGAAATGAAATGGTGAACAGTGGCTTGACAATACTTCCGGGTTAGTTGAGTCCATGAGCGACAGTTACACTTTACCATCAGATGGGCCGTGGCTCGTTTGCCACTACATGCAATAAAAAAAAAATCACGAAGAAAAGTTTTGCAAGCATTTTATATATTACCTTTCTAGAGGGATATGGTCCTTTAATAAATTTCCAAAATATCCAAGAAAATAAATAACTTCCTAGACAATGAATTTTCTTAAACTTTGAATTTCTTAGCGTTTTTCTTATATAATTTAACAAGCCACTTGGCTTTGTGCCTATGTATATACAATCGTGCAGAGAATTTTCCTCGCTATGCAATCTAATACATATGCTAATTTATGATAGCTCTCAGGAATTATAGATGTCGCCTGGCGTGAAATTACGAGCCCCATTCCCCTTCCAGCCATTGGGCATCAGCCATCTTGCCATTAAATTCTACGCACGCACGATTTGCACTACTCATACTCGCTTTATAATATTCTATTAGTAGCTTGTCATCGTGTGCATATTACTAGCAAAAAGATCTACTAATCATAAAAATAATAGCAGCAATATCAATTATTAGGAAACTGTATTTAATTATTTATTTTATTTATTCTAAAGCTGTGTATTAAAGATCTATCTTTTCTTTTTGCGATATTATGTAAATAAGTTAAAATTCTCTAATTAAAGACAAACTTCTTGAAGCTCCTCCACCACGCCACTCCGTTGTAAGATTGTATTCAAGAGTTTTACATTATTCATATAGCCCTGGTAATTTCACATGCATTAGCCAGATAGTCTTTCTGCCCTTGGGTACCATAAAAGGGCTGAGACGTTGAATTTTTTATATCAGTAGCAGGATCAGGTACACTCTGTCCATATTAATAGATATTTGCACGAGACGGTACCGGTTTCTCGTAACGTAGATATATCATTAATCATGTATGTTGAAGTTAACTAAAAGATAACTAGAATGAAACAAAATTATTTGTTAGTGTTGGTAGGTATTTTAGTCTTTAAATCAACATTTTAGATTCTTCAGATTTCCAATAGACTTACCTATCTTGGTATTTTTTTAAAGAGCAATGGGATATATATTTAATATTCCACCAGTGTGTTTTGATGAGTATACATAATATTCAGGCATCTGTAATACATACCTATGTAGATTCTCTACTTGCAATAATCCCGCTATATGTTAATGTGCAACAGAAACGGGCTCGTTATGCAAATGCAATTTAAATATATATTATTCTGTAGTTTGGTTCTATTTCCCAAGTAATCTAGATGCTGAAAACTTTAAGATAATTCTGGTTGTATTTTTGTTTATTTTTCCCATGAACCATGCTGTGTTAAAAAACTTTAAAAAATTTTTAAACTTTTTCTTTGCCACCCCAAACTCCATGAACATTATCTTGCAAATATAAAATATCGAATCAAATATTCCATTAGCAACTACTGCCGTAATAAGATGCAATATTTGCATAAGAGCATGTTCTCAAATTATACCCAGGCGGTTAATACAAGCAACCCTATATATGTATATAGTGTTCTCCTTGTATGTAGAAACTCTATATACTTAAAATCTGTTTTAGTTCTCAACTAGGTATATGCAATGAAGATAACCGCTTAATGGCCTTAGTTCCATGTAATGCAGATAGTGAATGCAGTTTGCAGCAAAATTAAGTTAAAGTTGCAGCAGTTGTTACATTTGCATACATAGTTATATATCTGAATATATAGTTGGAATGTTCTCGAAAGTGCCGCTGAGATTTATGGTACTGTTATATTTGTTTCAGTGCAAATAATAGCGTTTGTTTTAGATGTGCGTATTCTGTTAGGCGCAGTTATAATTGTTTTCATTATTCGATGAGAATGTTTATGATGTTTATAAGTATAGCAATATACCTATTTTACTGTTAAAATAATTATTTTTATAATTTAGAAGGGGAATTATAGACTTTAGAGCTTTTTAGGACAACTAACATATTTTGTATATCTGATTTATAATCTGCCCCCGATATATTAGATAATGTATTAAGAGATGAGAGAGATAATGGTATCTTCTTCGACTGTTTTTAAAATAATTTATTTTAATAAATAAAGTGTAATCTATTTTAACAAAACACTATATGGTTGTCTGTAAAGTCGGTTTACAGACGATAATTTTTACGTGATAACGTCATATAGGTATATTTTCTGAGAGTTTCACAAACAATGCATCGGTCGCCATACATTTTTCGATGTATATGTAAATACGAAGCTTCTAATCATACCTAAATATTACTTAAGTACACACAAAATCATCATCAATTTAACGAAGCATAGGCTGGTCACATAGTAAATCGGTAAATCCGCCATCATACGAACCCGCAGATGAACCACGTTGTCAGATTACTTTAAATACCGCCACCTATTTTTATGTTTTAGCAACCTTGGGTGGAACGTGACACTTTTTCGTGTACCATAAAATAAACTGTAAGCTTCTTGATTAAAAAAAATATATCTGTATTCATTTCTGCGTACCAGAAGAATCATCTCGTTAGCCGCGTGTTTTCGTGATAGAGGCTTGATTTCTTTGCGTCAACAACAGACTTGACATAAAACAAGATTACTTACTTACTTACTTATCATCACGCCATTCCCCTTGCGGGGTAGGCAGAGAGAACAGAGTGACAAGAGGTTCTATTCTTGCATACATCTCTCGCTTCCTCAAAATTCATAACTCTCTTCATACACGCTCGACGGTTTCGGAGACTCCTGACTCCACCTTCCTTCAATATATGACCGATTTGGTCTAAGTAGGTGAGTCTCGGTCTCCCCCTGTACCTACATCCTTCCACTTTCGCATTGTATATATTCTTAACCAGTCTCTCGTCCGGCATTCTTTCCACATGTCCGAACCATCGGAGCATTCCCTTTCGCATCTTTACATCAATACTATCTTTCATACTTACTCGCTCTCTTACGTCGTCGTTACGAATGCGGTCAGTCAGCCTCACTCCACAGATTCTCCGCAGAGATCACATTTTTAGAACAAGATTGATTAAGATAAATACGATTTTTGTATTTTATTATAATATTATTATTGATACTGTACCTTAACTGTTTGCTAACATATAGAATAATAGGTTTAACACGCGGCTCAGCGGCGGGCACCATCCATCCATCCATCAGCCTTTCGACGTCCACTGCTGGACATAAGCCTCCCCATTGCAAGAGAACGCCACACATGTGTTTCGCTCATATGGGGGATAGTGCCGTAATCGCCCCGCTTGGCAGGCGGGTTGGCGATCGCAGTGGATGTTGTTAATACTCGAGAGAGTGCTGCTGCCCACTCCCTCGGTATTCCCTCAGTCGACTCTCACGACTCCCGTGGGTAGAGAGGGGTGGGACAATTCTAAATCCGGCCCCACACGGCACAACGGCGGGCACAAGCGTGTTAATTTTTTAGAGCCCAAGTGATACAGTGCGGAACTATTCTCACTTAAGAGGTATTTTTCTATATCTTCAAAAATAATCGTCTTATTCAGCCAATTATAGTACACAAAACCTTAATTCTCAAAACCTTCAACCATGAATCACTCCATCGGTTGGTGAAAAACATAATAATAGTCGTAGGTATATTGGGCTTAACATATAAAAAGAGGATGATGTTTAAAATACTTACATGAAATTGTATAAGCGGACAATCGTTTTATCTCTTAATGCGGACTTACACCAAGAAGATGTCAAAATTTCTAGGGCATAAACTTTAAGAAATATTTTGTAAAAGACAAAAAATAGGTAGCATACCTATATATTATTGATATATTTTTCCAAATCAAAAATCTAATTCCTATCTTTCATATCTTATATAAATAGTTTTGTTATTAATTTATCTGTCATTATATATATTACTCAAATATATTTTCACATGTTTAAAGGCTAATGGAGTTTAATCTCACAAATTCAAGAATGATTTTGTGGAAATATAGCCATTTTAAATAAACACCCAATGCATACCATTACACTAGCTTATGTAAAACATTGAAACACATACATTGGCTAGATTCAAATATCATAACACACCCTCTATTTATGATAAGCTGTATTGATCGTGTCTGTCTGCTATATGTAAATATGTTTGCAAATATAAATCGCTGGTGGTCCCTGGCTCCCTGCCAGCCGTTGCCCTCTGCTTTTTGGTTTAAGTGATAGTTAATCTTTGTAGGGGTGGCTGATTTATAATTTTCATTTTATATGCTCACATACAACGCGGTCCTTTTCGATGATACGCAATAAATGTATTGTTATTTGAATAATAACAACGTATACAACAAGTTTCAGGACTAGCAAAACACTGTAGAAGACCAAAAATAATATATCTAGGTTGTAACTAACTATAGAAATCTATATACATTATAATAGCTTGTACCGACTGACTGACGATCAACGCAGAAACTAAACCACTGGGACTGCAAACTTGAAATTTTGGTAGTTGATGCCTATTTTGTTGTAGAGATCCACTAAGAAAGGAATTTTGAAAATTTCACGCCTATGAGGGTAAAATAAGATATAAACGGTTGTATGGAATTCTGTCAGCTTGAAAGTAAGAAGCACAAAATTTTATATATCTGTTTCTGATCAGCAAGCATCTTGGTAGTATTTTTTTAATTTAATAGAATTTATTAAACACAAAGTGAAAAATGTGAAATCGAAAATAACAGTCAGGAGCAGGATTTGAACCTGCATCTTCTGGATACCGTCCAGATGCTTTACCAATTCAGCCATCCTGACAATTGCTCCTGACTGCTAATTTCGATAACACATCATACTTAACGTCTTTGGGTGCAGTCAGGAGCAATTGTCAGGATGGCTGAATTGGTAAAGCATCTGGACGGTATCCAGAAGATGCAGGTTCAAATCCTGCTCCTGACTGTTATTTTCGATTTCACATTTTTCACTTTGTGTTTAATGTATAGTGCTAAGCATGTCAAATGCTACAAATATATATAAATATTAATAGAATTTAATTAAAAAAATACTACCAAGATAGTTATTTATAACACTGCAAACGTCGTTTACAAAGAAGTACTTACTATAGTAATTAAACCTAAAATTTTGAGGGATCCATCCATCCATCCACCCATCAGCCTTTCAACGTCCACTGCTGGACATAGGCCTCCCCAAGAGAACGCCACAACGAGCGGTCCCGTCATGGGGGATAATGAGGTAATCGCCGCGGGTTGGCGATCGCAGTGGATGTTGTTAATACTCGAGGGAGTGCTGCTGCCCACTCCCCCGGTATTGCCTCAGTCGGCTCTTACGACTCCCGTGGGTAGAGAGGGGTGGGACAATTCTAAAGCCGACCCCACACAGCCAATTTGATGAATACTTAGTTTAATTTCATTAAGAGACAGTATTTTTAACAAAATTGTTCCTATTTCAATATTCATTTATTTGCACGAGCGAAGCCGCAGGAAACAGCTAGTTATATATAAACTACAAAGAGTGTGAATTATAATTTTGGCGGGATAATTATGGCCATTATTTAAGCCTCGTACGTCAGATTCCGATTTTATCCGAGTAATATTTAGATAATTTTATATATATTTTTAGCATTTGACATGCTTAGCACTATACTCGTACATTAAACACAAAGTGAAAAATGTGAAATTGAAACTCGAACAGCCACGAGTAAGATTCACCAAAAGACGTTAAGTATGAATGTGTTATCGAAATTAGCAGTCAGGAGTAATTGTCACGATGGCTGAATTGGCAAAGCATCTGGACGGTATCCAGGAGATGCGGGTTCAAATCCTGCTCGTGACTGTTATTTTCGATTTCACATTTTTCACTTTGTGTTTAATAATCTTAACTTTATTACAGTTTTACTCGGATAGTACCCGGAATAAAATATGGCTGACTGAATGGGTTTAAATGCAATTTAGATGAGGTAGATAAACGATCTGATGGTCATTCCAATATATCAGTCACCAGTCAGTTTCCAACAGCGGACGATATTTTAGAGTTAAAGCCCGTTAAACGCTTTTTTCGGTAAATAAAATTGTAACATTTGGCAACAATTTTCATTTCAGAATTGTTGTGTTGATATTTCGTATCATAGAGTAGATAGAGTGTATGTTTTCGTTACAATGATATGCCTCTGGCTGGAAGTATGAATATATTTTTGGTATTAATATAGGTAGGTACAGAAATTATTTTGATGTTTTCAAGTTTTAAAAATATTAACATGATTATAATCAGTCCAAGTCTCAGATTGCTATGCGTCAAATAAAAAAATATATGTTGCTTGTAAGTTTTTATAGTTACTTACTCGTGTATACTTACCTATGTATTATTTACAAAATATACACATTATATTCTCTTTTATGATCTTTATGAAAACTAAAAGAAGAGGAATACCCACCTTTTATTTTTTTGAGACAGATTAACAGAATGTTTAAAGACAAGCAGTAAGTAAACGTAATGGCATAATTAGCATACTCGTATTTTTATTTAACTGTTAAATTCGCACGCACAAATTAATGTATTTAAAACTGTTAAACATAATGTTAACGTTACTGTGAGGGTAAATTAAAGCTTAGAGAAGTTAACTCGTTAGTTAAAATATTAAGAGCAGAGTTTTTCGTTAATGACGCTAAGTTTAATATCTTCTATTGCGGGTCGTGCGACTTCTACTTCGTAATGGATCGATCGCTTTAGTTTATTTTTTTATTATTACAACGCTCTCGTGTAGTTATTGATTACTAGTATAAATATACGCCAAGATTTATAGTAAACATAAGAAAAACACAAAGTGAAGAAATCCTGCTCGTGACTCCGTTTTTTCACTTTGTGTTTAATGTATAGTGCTAAGCATGTAAAATGCTAAAAATATATATAAAAATATCTAAATAAACATAAGATAATACATAATACTTAAGTACTTATCATCACGCTCTCCGTGCGGATTAGGTAGAGAGAATAGAGTGCTAAAAGGCTCTATTCTTGCATACATCTCTCGCTTCCTCATCATTAATAATTATCTTCATACACACTTGCCGGTTTCGGAGACTCCTGATTCTACCTTCCTTCAATAAATTACCGATTTAGTCTATGTAGGTTAGTCTAGTGAGTGTATGTATATAAACAGAAGTCATATTGAAATGGTTCGCTTATACCCCATCAGTAAATTTCATAATAAACCATTCCAGTTTACGTAATCAAAACAAAACCTTTCTGTTCCGAAATCGAATATATAAAATATGTGCTCAGAGACACGCTGCTCTCAAATAAAATACGTCGAATGGCCAAAGTAAAAGTTACATAGGTCCGTATTGTAGTCAGCATATTGAAATGTTGATATTGAATGTTTCAGAGTACCCTCCCGCGGGAAAACATGCCGATATGAAAATATCGTCTATATATGCTGCAGGTAAGTTTATGTACTCGCACTGTGTGCTTGTTGAATTGTATTTTTAATCATGTTTGAACATAAATTTTATTTTGATCTCAATTTTTTATATATAGAACAAGTTATAATAAATATAGGTTTGTAATTTGTTTTGAGCTCTTTTGTTGTGGTCTCGTACTTTGAAATAGAAAACTTATTAAAATTACTCCATTACTTGAAAGGGATATAAGGTAAGTTTATTGTATATGACTATTTTACTATCAGTTTAAGAACAATATGCTGCTTCATTGTAGCATAGTATATTAAATTAATGGAAATAAAATGTTACTGATTTTTTAAATTAATTAACTTTCAACAGATTTTAATTAATGACTTTGCATTACTCATACTCTGAAAGTTGCCTGAGGAGCGGGTTGAAAGTAATACTTTTCAGCCCTAGGGAGAATTACTTTCAACTAACAGCTGAGTAATTATTAAAAAAAGAAATACTTCTATTTTCTTTACTGCCAGTCAATTATAGCGCGATGTAAAATTGAAATAACATAAAGTTAAGTATTTATTAAAAATTTGTGTTTTATATGACTTTATTTTAATATAGTTGCAACTATATCTTTAAAATAACGAAGATTTATATTTTTTCAATGATTAAAATGAAAAATAATGGCTGAATAGCTGACAGGCCACAGAAAAAAAAAACAAAATCGACCGGAAAACGGCGCTTCCAAATTAAATTTTTTAAAGTCTCCCATTTTTTCTTTAGCTAACTCATGATTTTTATTTTTAGTTTCCTCGTATTCGTAATGAAAAGCACAGTGTTTACCTCGGGATAAAGACTTATTTAGTCCCTCGAACTTGCTGTCATCCCTAGGGTAACAATGTACTATTACATATATTTCAGTTATTTGTATCTAATAAAATGTAATTAATTATAGAGCGTCAAATTACTCGGTAGAAGACCTCCTTACAATCATCGGTCATATCTTTGATAGTTTACCTAGGTACATTATCGACAGGCATAACTCTAAGCTCACCCTTGTTGAGAAATGTTTACTCAGGGTAAGATTAATGATAGCAAGATGGCATTGCAAAGAAAAGGGAGTGTCGGCGGCATCGTACAAGGACTTCGGTTTTATCCCCTGAAAGCTGTGTAATACGTTAATTCTATTTGGGCTAATTGCTTGTAGATATTTACGTTAACGGCAACTATACGGGTTCCTTGTTACTTATATAAATGAGGCATAATTAAGGTTTAGTCATTACATCCGATAGCTTGTATAGTTCTGCCGTGTATTTTCATTTTGCGTTACTTAAGGACTGTAATGGTCTAATTATACGACTTTTATAGTACCCTCGTTAGGTGAGGCAGCTTCAATTAGAAGTTTTAATATTTAAACAGTGAACATGTTACAGACTCTATTTACCAGAAAATCTTTACATTTGGAAGTCTACATAGGTACTAAAGCTATGTAGCCTTTTACTTTCTATTGTTTTTTGTATTGTAGCTTAAGTGTAAAGACTTTTAGGATAGTTGTAATTTTTCGTTTAAATTTTGAGTTTACATAACAGCCTCCCATTTTTTTGTTAAAGCGGGAAAAAATGTTCCTAACCGCACACCCCGTCGTTCGGGGCAACGAACAGGGTAGTGTGGGGCCCTCACCCATTAAAGAAACCCGCTGTATGCCGTCTCTCCGCCTTTATTGGCGGGCCACTGGAACCATGTTACATTCCTTCGGTGGGCCGCCGGCGGCTTACCCTATCGGGTACCCTCTACCGAGCGACGCATCCGCGCACGGAGCGTCGCACCTTCTCGGGAGGCCTTGCGGGTGGCGGACGTTCCCCGGTCCATCCACCCGCAGCCTCAGCTAAGGCGGCATGAGGCGCAAGTACCTGCACCTGCGCCACCCCGGTCTCTGGCGGTGGTTTGGGTCAGCGGAAGAATCCTCCTACCTGGCCCTCTCCGCCGCTTCCTTCCGCGAGAACCTCCTCGCAGAAGGCAGTGACCCCGGCCCAGTTCCTGTCGCTGCCAAGCATCGCTCTGACGACGCTCGACAGAGAGAGGTCCCCCCTATTTCAGCGACGAGTTCGCGGCGCTGCTCGGCCCAAGCCGGGCACGACTCGAGCGTGTGGCGCGCCGTGTCCTCGTCACAGCCGCAGTGGTGACAGCACGGAGTCGCTTCCCTCCTTGCAACTATACATAACAGCCTCCCTAGCCAAGTGACATAAGCATTGTTGAACAGAATAGAATAGAATAATCAGATTGATAGTCGGTTACTCTTACGTTGTCGTAACCTTATGTCAATCTCAAACATTGATTATTTGTTTGCGTTTATGGTATATATAAAAGGTATACTTGATTAGGAGGTCTGTACTAACTGCAGATTTCCTATGCTAATTTTTTATTAATTTTTTATTAAATTTGACATAAATTTTGGAAATTTTAAATTTGATAACCTTTAGTTCAATACAAAATAAACATACAGTGCCAGGCGAATAACATAATAAGCTATTTAAAGCAAACATTGTTCACTATAATATCACGACTATACGTAACTAGCTATCTATAGGTAATACCAAACTACGTGTAAAGTTACTTTCTATGACTAAAATCCAAGTTTAAATGTTCCGTTAATGTTGGAAAATTGATGAGTCAGGCGATCGAATGGCTGTGTACAAAGGCCTCGCGGGAAACAATACTACTCGCCTTTCAGAGTTTCTCCCTAATGCAATTAAGTGAGCCTTTTTGTTAGAGCTTTCCTCAACTACATTATCGAGCATACAATGGTCACAATGATTTGCGGAAATGCGACGAGATTCCTTTTTTGCACATCTCGCGAGGCTCCTTTTGGTTTCTATGATTTGTGATCGCTTGTCATGCCATCAGACTTGCGTGGAAGATGTATTGTGTTCGCTAATACAATTGAATTTTGGAAAATGTTGATTCGTATAAACGATCAAGTATAATAGCGAGCTGTTATGTGCTTAGTTTAGTATCTCACCGCAGAAACTGTTTATGTAAAAGTATTGGGGGAATTCTTTTAAAAATCTGGGACTGACTATCTCTAAATGTACTTGCGTTTCAATGTACTCGCCAAAATTTTATGGCGACACGCACCCAAAACTTAGTAAATACTTTTAGTTTACATACCTACTAACAATGTTGCATAATTAGTATGTGTAGGTATGATATGAGAGAAGCAGGTCCTCCAATTTACATTTAAAACCACTTTTTAGCTACACTTATGGGGTTTTCTTAATAGCTCTATTTGTTAAATGTATTAGGCTGTAATATTTTGTTGCTAGTTATTCTCCGAAGAGTAGAGATCTTTACGATGGCATGGCTGGACCACAGGCATTATCACCAAGAACAGTAATATAGGTACACTAGTAGTAGATAATTAATGTATAATATGATAAAGTATCCGATGTACCAGGGCTTTATCCACTGTTATTGACAAAAAATTAAATATCTGTAGCAACTTTATTCGATAACAAACTCCGTTGAGAATTCTGTATTAGTAAAAAGAAATATCCCATCCTATAATGTAATGTAACTACAAGAAAGTATAACAAAAAAATAATTATACTTTCAGGTCACGCTCCGGGGGCAACGAGAAAAGATGCTTAAAAAACTTCAAGAAACTTCCTCAAAGAAAATAGAATACTGAAGAAAATGAAAATTTGAACACTTAAACTTGAACGTTCAAGATTATATTGGCACATTCGTGATCTACCCTGTAGATCCGGGCTTTTGTAGTTAAGTTGCAATCAGAAGCTCGTCTCTACAGGTATCTCACGGCTGGAAGACCTCGCTACTTTATTATCGTTCAAGTTTGAAGACGCAAAAACCTTATTAACCAGTTGCTGTGGATGAAGACCTTCATTTCTTCTGAAAAAGATTTATAGTATAAGTGGCAGAACAATAGTTAAGATTAAGTAAATGCTCCCCTTCGGGGAATACAGGCGTGATGCTATGTTTGTTGTTATTTTAAATAATGAACTAGCTGCTACTCGCGACTCCATCCACGTAGAATTTAGTTTATTTTTTCTGTACGTACCCTATTTTTTTCCAAAAGCCAGGTTAGCCAGCTTCATAACATCAGCTATCTATCTGTGAGAGTCCCGGTACGAATCGATCCAGCCATTTGAGAGATCAGCCACCATGTCAATAGACAGACGGACAGAACAAAAGTTATAAAATAGTTTTCTGTTATAAGATACCGTAAATACATTCAATTGCAATTAGTAAAAAGCTGGTATTTAGACATTACAAACAGGCTTTTCAATTAAATTTATTTGTAGATTATTTTTAAATACATTAGACGCGCTAGGTGGTTTTAGTTAGATAGATAGATAGCTAATATCGGAGGAGGAGGAGTTGCAGTTCGGCCGACTGGAAGGTTAAGCAACTTTCATGAAGCTGGCAATAGGTTACCAAGAACTGACACCTAATTTTTGACACCTGTCCTATGTGATTTGGAAGGCATACATCACTCACACAACATCCTGGCAGTCGTTAAAGGGTGTCAGAGTCGTGAATAAAAAAGTCTGACTCCAGTCTTATTTAAAGGTCACCCTTTAGTTGGGTCATGAAGGTCAAATAGGCAGTCACTGTATAAATACGGTAAATCAGCTAAAGCTCAACAGATCTGAAGCTGAACTAAACAAAGTCAGGGATAAGGCTAGGGAGATGATGATATAATATTTAATCCTAATATTATAATAAGTATCGTAAAGTATAAGGGTCGTAAAGACAAATGTGAAGTAGAGATTGGGAATTGCCATCGGTCAGTGCGATTGCTTAGCGGTTAGAGCATTTCCCCGGATTGGAAGGGACGCAGGTTCGAATCCTGTTCGCACTAAAAGTTCTCTTTATCCACATTCACAAATAATTTGTTCTTAAGAATAAGTAACTTCTACAACATTATTTGTTTTTTTTTATGCTCTTACTCATCATTGATATTCCTTCCTAACTGTATCTAGGAGTACCTATCCATCGTCGTTTCACGCTGTTGTGTCTGTGAGAAGGTAGTACCTACTTCTATAGAACCAGCCTATTTATGCTAAGATAAGCAAGAAATCACAAGAGAATAGAATATAGACTATAGATTACGAGTACATAATAATGAAATGAATATTATGTTGCATTTCTAATCGAATTACTTAAATATGTAAAAATCCTTTTATCTTGCTCAGTTTGCAATAATTAAAACAATTGAAAGTAAAATGTTTGAACATCTATGCAGTTGAGCAATTAGACTCAGAATAATTTACAAATCATAGTAGTTATTAGTTTGTTTTATTAATAGAAAATTTATAATGTAACTTACTTAGTCACATAAAGTAACTTGCTAGTATTTAGCTGCACGTTATTTTTCGATCCACCTCATAATTTTAACAATGTTATGTTGATTGATATAATGTGGCATTACCAGTGGGTTTCGCTTATTATGAACATGATTGTTTTAAGTAGTATTTCCTTGAAATTAATATCTATTTATCGAGCTTATTAACCTGGACTCAACTATGCTGAGAGTATTGTCAAGCCGCTGCTCACTATTTCATTTCACCAATATGAAATGAAAGAATAAACGGCTATCTCCTGCTACAGCCAAAACGCAACGATGTGCTGCATGGCCGGTCACACTGGAGATGGTGGTACCAACCCTCTCGGGCCCAATACCAAGTGAGTACTCCCACTCGGTACCCGGCCCTACCACCAGTCATGCAATGGATGATAATTGCTTACTTCCCTTATTCGCCTCATACGACACCCGTGTGAAAGAATGGAGTGGTGACACTTGTATTCTTAGTCCGTCACCACACGGACACTTGCAATAAAGGTGGCGAAATCAGTCATCAAAACATTTTTTAGTAGACTAGTAGTGCATCTTTAAGTATAAGAATATATAGATATAAGTATGTTATTATTGTATTAAGCTGAAGTTTACAAATATGGTGTGTCTGTTTAAAAGGGCTTATTTCTTCATGAATGTTTAAGTGACAACAAAATTAATCCCCTTACTTATAAACATTGTTAGTTGTTGTTGTAGCTTCAAATAGTAATTCAGGGTAGTGTATACCTATGTCTATTCAGAGGTTAAATAAAGTTTAAGAGAGTAAGAACATAGAAAAACATTAAGAATTAAGTTGAATTAAAGCTGAACAGAATGCTTTTGATCAATACATTTCTAGAGGTAACAAGCTGATAAAAACACTATAATACGATTGAATGAATGTGAAGAAAAGAAAGGCCGTATTGCATTAAAGATTTATTAAAGGCCATCAGGAAGAACATCGCTGCAGTGATAATTCCCATCACTACCTATCGTCCATGGTAGTGTCAGGCTAATTTCTGTAACACATTATACTTTTTTAGGACAATACCCTGCACTAAATTAAAAAGTCAATTTATCAGTCAATCAATCAGTATCTTTTTAAATTGAGATATAAGCCCTTTTGAAATTTTAATAATAATGTGTAATAAACATGATACCTATTATGATCATGGCGTGTGTTGTAGATATTATAGATATAAGTACCTAACTATCTAGATACTCTTTAATTACAGTTGAGTGTTTTTCTGCGTTATTTTTTCTGTTTCAGATACCACAAATTTATATACGACTAGTTCTGCCTGCGATGTTCGCGTGCACGTCAGGCCTCCCCTAACCTACACCGTAACTCTTTGGCAGATTCATTATCTCTATGCAAAAATAGCTTTCCTACAGGAACCATCACTTTTTTATGAATTAAATCCTTTCTCCTTTTCTAGGCTTCATACTATATGTATGCAACATTTTATGATTAATGGTTCAGTAGATACAAACCAATAAACAAACTATTAGTAAGGAAGTAAGAATAAAATAAATGCATATCTATCTTTATTCAATGCTCCTCATTTTATCTTTGTCTACTTTTCTATATTGTGAGGGTTGTTAAAAAACATATGGCCCGCCTGGTGGTAAGTGGTTACCGAAGCCTATAGACGCTACCAAAAGCAGAGGAATCACTCGCCAATCCCAGGAAATGGGATAGGTGGAGGGGAGGATGATAAAAAGGATATGAAGATGTAGTCGGATAATAAGTTCCCCTGCTCTCGCACTTACCATATTAAACAAAATTGTGTAGATACTTACTTTTGTGAGTGGGTGGCACTTCCCTAGTCCAGAAGGCCTATTGCTGCTGGGAGATACAAGAACTAACCTGACTTTATCCTCTAATTAATCTAAAAAAGAAGTTATTAGTGGGACTCTTGATAACTCAAATGATGAAAATGATAATCCTAAGTAAGATGAAAGAAATTTCTGATTTCTTCCATTGAACCCCTAAATACGCGAATCTAGAAATTTTATACTTTAGAAGTTGAATAAAATACCTATATTATTTATTGTACAAAATTACTTTATAACTCGAATTTCAGTAAGCAAATTGTAAAAACACAGTAAAACAAAGTTAATGAAATTCTTAATTGTAATAATAAATTTAACTTAGTATATTACAACAAAATATATAGCACAAGTACAGCCGGTAGATGGCGTGGGTCTTTAAGATAAACCTTTCGCTACAGATAAATCGTGAAGATCTAAAAATACTTTCTACCTTTTTTTTCCCTGAACAAAATGGTTCTTACCGCACACTTCGTCGTTTGGGGCACCGACCAGAGTAGTGTGGGGCTCTTACCCACAAAATAAACCCGCCATGTGCCGTCTCTAATGCCTTGATTGGCAAACCACTGGAACTGTGTAACATTACTTCAGTGGTACCTAAATAGATACTTTTTTACTTAAGCTTACACACTATTCCATTTTAAGATTGTCAATATGTATAGTATTGGTGCAACGCGACTTAATGTATGAAGCATTCTCCTGCAGTCTAGGGTGGAGATGAGATGTTCAGGTGTAGGTGCTTATACAAAAATCAAGGGCATAGTATGGCATGCCTTCATAAATACTAATGTTGCGTATAGTATACTTACATATGGTATGATATAATATTTCTTTTTATTATCTACTAGCCTTTGCGCCGCGGCTTCGCCGCAGCCAAAAGCTAGTTTTTCGGTTATATCTCAAGTTCCCGATATACTCGTAGTAGCGGGATGAAATGTATACCAGTTCTTAAGTCTCACCAAGGTCTTTCAAATAAAAAAAATTGCATCAAAATCCGTTTTTGCGTGATGCGCGAACAAACAAACAGATAAACAGACAAACAGACAAAATTCTAAAAAAAATTGTTTTGGGTTTAGACATGCCTATAGGTATAGCCTATTAACGCCATTTTTTCTTAAATATCTTGAATGTACAGACACAGCTCTGTTACAGCTTTATAATAGTACCTATAGGTGATATGCTCCGATGGTTCGGATATCTGGAAAGAATGCCGGACAAGCGACTGGTTAAGAAGATATATAATGCAAAAGTAAAAGGATGTAGGTACAGGGGAGACTGAGACTCACCTACATAGATCAAATCGGTCATGTATTCAAGGAAGGTGGCGTCAGAAGTCTCCGAAACCGGCGAGTGTGTACACAACTTACAAGTTTAATGAATGTTGAGGAAGCGAGATATGTATAGAGCCTCTTGGTACTCTGTTCTTTCTGCCTAAGGGAGATGGCGTTATGATAAGTAAGTAATTATTACCTATGATGAGAGATGGCATAGTTATTAACATATAAATGGTAACCGCCACTCATGGTCTCAGCAACACTGACAATACTACCAAATCATTGACGGCTCTCGCTACAATCAAAACACAACGAGGTCACAGTACACGGTAGATGGTACCAACCCACTTGGGCCTGATAACAAGTGAGAGACTACGTGATAAACAACCCTACTACCAACTAACTTCCCTTAGTCGCCTCGTAACACCTGCGGGGACTTAAAAATTTAACAAAAACCCTGAATAAAAGTTGGCAGTGGCAGCCGATTTATGATAAGTGGCGTCTCTGAACACACAATAATTGTTTTGTCGTTGTTTTTTATCTGTTTGTTCAGAGTTTCATCCAACACTGAACGTAGGTATATTAAATGATATTTTTTTATTTGATAGCTCTTGAACAGACTTGTAAACTGGTCTACCAGTATCCTATCCAGCTATACCTATATATATCCCGCTGCTATATCTGCAACCTGAGTTATAACCTGAAAACTGGCAATGGCAAAGACTAGTATATGCTAAAGCTAGTTTTCAGGCCATATCTCAGGTTCTCGCTATTGTAACGCGATAAAACATGAGTTATATATATGTATGATGTAGAACCTGACTTATCCGTCAATTTTTTTTTCTTATACCTACTATGTGGGTGGCAAACTATACACCTAAAGGTAAGCGGTTACCGTAGCCTATAGACACTAGCAACACCAGAGGCATCATTAGCACGTCACCGTCTCCAAGGAAAGGGATAGGAGATGGAGAGGAAAAATAATAAGTAGATGATAGGAAGGATAATAAGAAGAGGAAGGAAGGGTAACAAAGAGAGAATAGGAAGGAAAATAAGGAGAGGATAGGAATGATGATAAGGAAAAGGGAGGAGGTTTGGGCCTCTGGCACTCTTACTCACCATAGGAAACAACGGCACGTACCCACAATTGTTTTACGCTGATCTTCTATGAGAGGGTGGTATCAAGCCACCACTGAAGTAATATAACGCAGTTCCGGGTGGTCCGCTAATACAGGCGGAGACACACAGCGAGTTTATTTAGTGGGTGAGGGCCACCCTGTTAACAGGGTGTGCGGTTCGGTCCATGTATTCCCGCCTTAAAAAATAAATCAAAAATGGTAATATTAAGCCGGCCCATTCATGCTGGGATAAGCAAGGCACTAGGTTAAACATTATTTTTAACTTTTAAGGATAACTAGTAATGGAGAATGCCGATTTTTCTATGAGAATTGGGCTATTGTTGCGTCTTAACCAAATTAACTGTAGAATATTGTAAATGTACTCAGGGTCTTTAAATAAAAATATCAACGATAACCAATATTACAACAGGGGTGAAGTTGCAGGCAACAGCAAATTGATGCAAGTAACTACTACTACTTCTTTCCAATAGGAGGGGACCCGCCTATGCTACTTTTATTAGATCAATCGGTACAGAGTTTAGTTTGGAGTTTTCCTTATCTTGTGTGTAATTTTACAATCTTAGTAGGCATTTTATTAAAAATGCAGTGTATGGAAAAACTAATGCTGGTTTATGCTACACTGTTAATATTAAGATAGTTATAAGAAAGTCTTTGTAATTATAATATTATAAATGAATAAACGATTTTTTTGAGGTTTTTTTTTTTGCAAAATGGCTATTTACATTTTGACAAAAACATTAAGAAGTAAATGTCTTTAACGTTGAACAGAATCTATATTTGTAGATTTTCTAGAGGAAATAAGCTATTACAAAAAGAAATATAGGTATCATTATAATAATTAAAAGAGATAGGACCGAATATCACTAAAGAAGAAAGGTTTTCAAAAATGTTCAAAAATTCAAAAATTGAGCGTTTCTGAAAAGGTACTCCTCAATTGTGATAGGCAGATATGTATTTGATGGTATGAGATTTTATAAATGTATCTAAAAATCACATAAGTAGATACTATTTAATAAGTGTTACCTAAGTATCTATTCTATATATTATAGGCTCTTCGTTTACACAAAACTCAGAAAGTACCTACAAAGTCATTTGATAAGAGAAAATAGACTACCCGTTATTTATTAGTACCTGTACCTAATACATATATACCTTAAAGTTATGTACTCGATGTAATTGAAGCTACTCAATAAGAGATGGCGACTGTAGCGGCATACTTCGGGAAATTATGGTGAACTGTGTATCAAGCTAACTTTGTTAGTGATTCTTTACAGACCGTTAGGTGGCGCAAAATGGCCTGTTCATACAATATGTCAATGTAGTATTTTTGTGTAAAATAATGACTTTCATTTCGACCTACTTTGAGGCACAGATCTCCCAAACGTGATTTAGGGCATATCATAAGGCGCAACATCTTGCTGATTCCAGCATGAATGGGCCGGCTCGATAGATGAAGTACCATCCTCCCACTATCAGCGTGAAAAATTGGTAGATACCTATTCTTGCCGTTGTGTTCCGTATGGTGAGAGAGAGCACCAGAGGCCCCTTCCCTATCCTCTCCTCAGTATTGTTCCTATTCTCTCTTTATGATCCTTCCTGCCCTCTCCTTATTATCCTTCCTATCCTTCCACTCCACCTCCTATACTTTTTCTTGGAGATATGCCCGTGTGGTGACGGACTAAGAATACAAGTGTCACCACCCCATTCTTACCCACGGGTGTCGTATGAGGCGACTAAGGGAAGTAAGCAATTACCATCCATTGCATGACTGGTGGTAGGACTGGGTACCAAGTGGGAGTACTCACTTGGTCGAGCCCGAGCGGGTTGGTACCACCATCACCCGTGTGACCGGCCATGAAACACATCGTTGCGTTTTGGCTGTAGCAGAAGATAGCCGTTTATATTTCATTTCATATCTGTGAAATGAATTGGTGAGCAGCGGCTTGACAATACTCTCGGTATAGTCGAATCCATGGGTGACGGTTACCATTTACCATCAGATGAACCGTGGCTCGTCTGCCACTAAATGCAATAAAATATATATATATATATCACTAGCACATATAGCGATGTGCTAGTGATACCTCTGGTGTTGCTAGTATTTATAGGCTTTGGTAACCGCTTTCCATCAGATGGCCCTTATGCTTGTTTGCCATCCACGTAGTAAAAAAAAACAGTGCAGTTTGGCGAACCATGATTAGATACTAAGCTATAGACTAGTTAATAGATTTTAATTTACAAATGCAGAAAACAAGTGTATTTTTTTTTGTGTGTCATAACTCATAAGTACAGCAATAAGAGAAGAATCCAACCATCTATTAGACATTGCCGTGTGGGGCCGGCTTTAGAATTATCCCACCCCTTTCTACCCACGGGAGTCGTAAGAGCTGGCTGAGGGAATACTAGGGGAGTGGGCAGCAGTACTCCCTCGAGTATTAATGACATCCACAGCGATCACCAACCCGCCTGCCAAGCGTGGCGATTACGACACTATCCCCCATATCTTTGGAAGGCCTATGTCCAGCAGTAGACGCTAAAAGGGTGATGGATGGATGGATGGATTAGACATTTACTAGTTGCTGCCTGATATGGGTATCTTGGAACTTTACAATCGATTTTGCGACGCTTGCATCCATCGCCCGTATATGACTTTTGCTTAGGTAAGTACCTACTATTTATGCCGTTAGTTAATTGTAAGCACTCGCAAGTAGACTATAAATTTGTCTAATAGTGGACTATCGAGCGAGGATTGCTTGGCTACTTTTAGGGATGTACCTACACTGGCACTAAGGGAGCCATTACTAATAATAATAATAATAATAATCTATCATTACTGACAGGACTATTGCTGCTAATAAGCCTGATATAGTGGTGATAGACCGATCAGAGCGCTGTGCACTAATTGCCGATGTCCCTATTCCACATGACGAGAATCTCGTGAAAGCTGAAAAAGAAAAACAAATTAAATATTTAGATTTGGCTCACGAGATTGCCGACATGTGGGATGTTGACTCGACAATTATTGCCCCGATAGTCTTATCAGTCAATGGGCTGATCGCCAAGAGTCTCGACCAACATCTAAAGAGACTCTCGTTAGATAGCTGCATCAAGGGCTTGATGCAGAAAGCAGTACTCCTCGACACGGTACGCATTGTGAGGAGGTTCCTGTCTCTGGAGCCCTAACCACCGGCAGCTTGGTCCCTGCACCCAAAGTCGGCGGCCTACTATTTTATTCATTTTTAAATGTATTATATTTAGCTGATTGTATTTTTGTTTGTATTTTTTGTTTGTGTGAGTGTTTGTGTATTTTTATAATATCTTTAAAAATGTGTAAAATATGTTGTAAAATAAATATAGAGAATAATAATAAATATTTACGGACATTTTCACACAACATCCTCTGATCCCAAACTAAGCTTAACGCTTGTGCTATGGGTAATACATATACTACTTTTTTTTTTGTAAATACATACATATAATAGATAGAAAACACCCAGACGCAGTACAAATATCTGTGTTCATCACACAAATAATTGTCCTGAGTGGGAATCGAACCCACGACCTCGTGCACAGAAGTCGGTTACACTACCGACTACGCCACGAAGCCCGTCGCATTGTGCCCGTTGTTTTAAGTATGTATTATTAAATTATTTATTTTGATTTTAGAGCGGTCGCACAATTTGACCTCGGATATTGTAAGTAGGTACCTACGTAAATCAATAACGTTCATATGCCTGTTCTGATTTGCTTTATTTGACGGTGCACAGAAATCGTGTGATGCCCCGATAGTAGTATTGACTATTGTCCATACGACGTTTTCAATACGCCGGTCACTATCATTCATCGGTAATATAAATGGCCACTTTAAAGTATCTTCCCCGCCCCTCTCTTTAGTACATAATAAGGAAGTGAGTTGTAAACAGTATGTCACTGTACAGGTCTAATTTAGCTGGTTCAGTTAGTCTTTCAATCACATTTAGAGTTATAAAATAAATTACCTTACAATACAGACCTCCCATTTTGAGCTGCGTTATCAAACATTGATTTATAGCATGTGACAGGGTTATATTTTAATAGTTACCTAAAACTGTATTCCTTTACCCCCGTAAGATGTGTTACGTCCCTGCTTACATGAAGTTTATAGAGTTGCTGATACCATTAATATATTTATATATATTTTTAGCATTTGACATGCTTAGCACTATGCATTAAACACAAAGTGAAAAATGTGAAATCGAAAATAACAGTCACGAGCAGGATTTGAACCTGCATAACCTGGATACCTGGCTGCTTTGCCAATTCAGCCATCGTGACAATTGCTCCTGACTGCTAATTTCGGTAACACATTCATACTTAACGTCTTTGGGTGACGCCTGCGCCATCTATCGGAAGTAATTTCATACATTATACCGACCAGGTAAACTTAATTTTACAATTAAGATTAATACCTAATAATGACGCAAACCCTATAAATATTTATACAGGGAGTAACACTTAGGGTAATCAGGCAGGGGGATCAGGGGAATCAGGCATATTAAGGTCCATATAAGGAATCCATTACTAGTGTTGGAAAAGGGAAATACAACATAAGTAAAAAGTTATGAAACTTTAAAATTATATTTTAAAAATCCATTTTATTAGCCAAATGTTTACGATCCCAATTACTACGTAATGTCTAGGCACTATAAATAAGTTACCATTCATTATAGAGAGAACGTTGACCTGGTCATCGAGTTTACATACCTACGAGCGTAAAACAGCAGGTCGGAACTTGTCCGTGTCCGTGCCGCGTGCGCCACTGCCACGTTCGTCTAGTCTATTGGTCTCCCGCCAATTAATTATTTAATCAATTATTCAATATGTATTTTTGTTAATGACTGACTCATTGGTGGTAAAAACTCTCTCGCTGCCTTTAATTTAACTATAAATCCTATTGGTGATCAGTGATAACCAGAGCTGATGATGCTGATGTGACGAGAGAAGTCTTTTACTCTTCGTCAAATCTTTACCAAATTTGTTTTCCTGTGTGAGATTCGAACGCGAACCCACTAACACTCACACAAACTGTAGGTACAGTTTTGAACTGTATTTTAGCACTTGATATACTCAGCTACTTTACAGTACAAATTATTTGTGAATGTGGAAAACGAGAATTTTAGTGCGAGCTGGAATTGAACCTGCGTCCGATAGGTGGCGTGGGTCGTAAAGACAAATGTGATGTAGAAATGTAGTATGGCCGAAGGTCAGTGATAGCTCAGTGGCTTAGAGCACTTCCCCGGATTAGAAGGGACGCAGGTGCGATTCCCGCTCACACTAAACTCCTCTTTTTCCACATTTACAAATAATTTGTACTTTGTAGGTACAGTTGTTGCATTCTACAGTAACTGACTGAAATGAAATACCGATAGTGGCGAAGGCGGCATGTATCAAAGGACATAGAAACACGTGTATCACGGTAGCGATGGTATAGGAAAACATACTTTAAATAAAGTCGTTAAATTACTATTTTAATTTGAAAGACTACTTTTCTTTGACAAATACTTTTATTTGAAATTTTTTTTTTGTTTAGGCGGGAAGAATTGTACCTAACCGCACACCCCATCGTTCGGGGCAACGACGAAGGGTAGTGTGGGGCCCGCACCCACTAAAGAAACCCGCCGTGTGCCGTCTCTCTGCCTGTGTTGACGGACCAATGGTAGTCCTAAAGTACCTACTGCTAAAGTTTAGTTCACACTAAGGATTTCATTGACAATAAAATAATATAATATAATGAAAAGATTTGCCTTGGAAATAGTCTGATCAGAATTTAATTCTAAATTAAACCATTTCCGGAATATTTATTAATAGAGCATTACCAGTATCGAAATTATTTAATAGCACAAACAGATAATTTGAATTTCTATAATAATATAACAAATTCATTATAAGCTGAGATTTAATAGCAGTTAATTAGAATTGTAACTCATGATTAATGAATTAAAAATTACAGCAAATCTTATCAGTTCATACTACAAAAAAATGTTAACAATAATAAAATAATGTCTTTATCGTGTAAAGATAACCTTTATAATCGAGTATAATAGTAGGTAACTAAAAAACTGAATTGGTTACTTACCTACCTAGTTTTATTTAAATAAAATTAGTTTAGTTAGTCACACGGGTATTTCAGATCAATTCGGTTGTGATTTTTTGTGTTCATTAGTGAAATTTTACGAAAATGTACGCTAAAGAGGAATATTTCGAAATGCTTGTGTCTAGGCAGATCTGACTGTAACTACAATGAAGCTCGAAGGGATTCCGAGGAAAATTTCGCTCGGTCTCGTGGTTCCACTGCCTTCGCGGCAGGTATTCCGATGGCTACATATCCGTGTAATGTTTGCGGTGACGCGACAGTTTAAGTCTCACGTTAGTCCGGGACATGTAGTTCCAGCACGACGGGGCTACTCCACACTTTACTCTCGCCGTGAGGGAATACCTTCATGCATAGTATGGTGCACGATGGATTGGACGTGGAGGACCAGTTGCTTGGCCACCCGCTCACCTGACCTTACGCCTTTGGTTGTTTCTTGTTGGGTTACATAAAAGAGCGCGTATTGCGAGCACAGTGCGAATCGGAGGATGAGATGCGGGCCAGGATCCTTGCAGCCTTTAATTCCTTAAAAAATGATAGTGCAGTTCTAGGAGTTATAGTAAATTTTTTGAAACCTTAAATATTTATATCACTCTAGCAATTGTCACGATGGCTCAATTGACAAAGCATCTGGACGGTATCCAGGAGATGCAGGTTCAAATCCTGCTCGTGACTGTTATTTTCGATTTCACATTTTTCACTTTGTGTTTAATGCATAGTGCTAAGCATGTCAAATGCTAAAAATATATATAAATATTTATAGGGTTTGCGTCATTATTAGGTATTACTCTTAATTGTAAAATTAAGTTTACCTGTGCGGTATAATGTATGAAAATACTTCCGATAGATGGCGCAGGCGTCACCCAAAGACGTTAAGTATGAATGTGTTATCGAAATTAGTAGTCAGGAGCAATTGTCATGATGGCTGAATTGGCAAAGCGTCTGGACGGTATCCAGGAGATGCAGGTTCAAATCCTGCTCGTGACTGTTATTTTCGAATTCACATTTTTCACTTTGTGTTTAATACCATTAATATGATAGAATTAGTATAATTAAAGTGAACACAAAACTTATCATAATAAGTTTGATCGTGATCTTTCAGTAGAATTTAGAATTTTTGTTGACAAAATATTCTATATATAATTTATAGGTACAGGAAAATTCGAAAATAAATAGTCAACGTATAATCCTATAGGTACTATCAGTACACATACCACCCTTATATATATAAAAAAATTGATGGGTTAAATGGTTACCATAGGCTAATAGATGCTAGCAATATTTGGCTACATCAAATACAAATAAATAAAATATTTTTTTGTTGTTTTTTTCTCAAGCTCTTACTTATGTGGTGGCACATTGGGTCAGTGCAGTTTGGCAAACTTCACAAGCCCGAGAATGACCTTTAGGCATTCAGGTTTCGTCACGATGGTTTCCTTCACTGATTACTGATAATTAGAATACAAAAAAGTATATACACACAATTTCGAAGCATTTTGAAAATTCTGAGATTTTGTAATAGGATATATCAGGACGAATAGGGATCGAATAAACGCCTTCTGGAGACTCGAACACCGGTCCACACGTTTCAGAGCGTACCTACCTACTCTCATTCAGTTGCCAAATTGTTTTCCACTTAAGTGACAAAAAAAGATAAAATTTAAATCTGTTCCGAATACATCGCTAGTAAAAAAAATATAGGTGGAGAACATCTCTATAGATTACCGTTTCGGTGGCGACTGACGATGGCAATGTCCACAGTAGCTGCACATCAGTCGTCAGCGATAACAAATTATTGATGTGGACATCTTCCGTAACTGGCATATAACATGAGGTGGCTATCTAAGTTTAATTCGTGTTATCTTATATAGGTCTTATATAGGGTGCTCTTTAATTAAAATGAGGCAAAACCAAAGGGTCGTACACCTCTACATTTTTTAAAATATTATTTATAACTAAAACGGATGCAATGATGGTTCAGGTTAAAGCGTAATTTTTTTTCTAATTCCGAGTGGTGTGAAGACAAAGACATGTCTTTTACCTTTGTAAGAAAATGTTGTAGGTACATCCGGGTATATTTAATGATATTAATGATAGCAATTAAGAATAAAAATGTTTGAAGAGAGCATAATATCTGTCGTGTTTGGGATGAAAACTGATATGAAAGTATCAGTATACACTTGAGGTTAACACACACGTCACTGTGTAAGCATGAATCGTGTTATTAAATTTACCTTTAATTATAATTCCATTTCGAGGATTGCCTTTGCATCCTTATCCTCACACTAATGCATTATAAAATGACACACCAAAAGATAAAAATAATGGCGTCTAAGGTAAGCCCTTCACCTATCAGCGATGCAACACATCGGTAATCTGAACCCACTCGATCAATTGTATCGTATAAGACAAACCGGACTCAAAGTCAGACTCGATATCTCGATGCTGTGCGAAAATTTGCATCACTTATTCTTGTGATTGATGTTGTCCATTTATCACTCCCCTTGTTGCTGTACGCATCAAACTTTTAAAATGGGTCACAGGGTCTCTGATTGCTTCACTCACTGTTTAAGTAATTAAAATTTGAAAATCGATATGCCATTTCTCAGGGATTGTTTCATTCGAGGAGAATGGTTTAAATTATATCTCCCAATTTCTTATTCTTCGTATTCCAATGTTTTGACTGTTTTGTATTATATAATTATATTTATTATTTCAGATATTAATTAGGACGATGAGTATTTTATCATACTCTCCATAGCAGTATCGCGTAGCTGATTTCGTCCTAAATAAATATTAAGGACGAAATGATGAATGATGATGAGTAAATACTCAATTAGAGTAAATATATTTTTTTTATTTGTTTTCATTATTCTATTTATAAATTACAGTTATGATCTTAGTAATAAAGGTACCACATAAACTTATTCGAGTTTAAGTGTGCACCAGTGTTAAAGTTTACAAATATGTACATAATAATAATGTGGTGTTATACACCAAATAACTTACAATAGGTATAAGCAGAATGGATCGATCATAGTAGTATGCACAAAATTACTGGTTACAAATCGACAGTCACATACAGGTTCCCTTACCTACTTATTATTTTATAAAACTTTTGTTGTAATTTATATTTACGTTTTATTTAAATAAGGTTTTAATTTAGTTTTTAAATTGTTTTGTGTCAGGGAATCACTTCGTGTTTTAGGCAACTTGTTAATTTATTTATTTAATAATGAGGCAACTGCTTTGTAACTTCTTTTTTCCATAGGTAGAGATTTGTGTTACTAGGTAGGTAATAACAATTTTATTTTATTATCATTTATTATTTTCGTTCTTACAAAGTCTTTATTGAAAAATTTGGCATGCGTTATTGCTACTACTTATTTATAGGTATACTTATTTCAAAAATCGAACAGTGTGTGATAATCACCACTATAGGTAGGGTACTTTACTTTTATGTAATCTGGGACTATTGTTTTTAATAAACGTAGTATACTCCAGGTATATATTTTATCCAAATTAGTCATGTATATTCTTCCGATAATCCATAAGATATTATTGATACAGCCAGATATTAGCATAAAAATAATCGTGTTACAAATGGTAATTTATACTTTATTTGTAAAAATTTGGCGAACTGCGTGTTCCTCTTAACTTATTACTGACTTTGCTTATATGTTCTTACTAATTTAAACGACTATCAATAGTCAATCTAAGGTACTTAGGTATGGCTGGTAGTCTACTCGATAATAATATCACAGCATACACAGCTACATGTCTTTAACCGGCTGCATTTGTGGAGAATCTTGTGATTGTGACAATTTTTGTGTGCAATGGCTTCTATATTGAGTGGATCTAAAGTAGGTACATAAGATTTGTTTAATTTGCATTAGTAAGTACCTACTACATCAGCTTCATGCGACCAGTTAATGATATCAGTCTTTTTGTAGCATTATACACAATGTGGAAAATGTGAAATCGAAAAAACCTGCATCTCCTGGATACCGTCCAGATGCTTTGCCAATTCAGCTATCGTGACAGCTGCTCTCGTCTGCTAATTTTGATAACAAATTCATACTTAACGTCCGGGGTAACGCATGCGCCATCTGTCGGAAGTATTTACATACATTATACCGACCAAGTAAACTTAATTTTACAATTAAGATTTTTACCTAATAATGACGCAGCATTTAGAATTTTTTATACCTATATATTTTTAGTATTTGACACGCTTATACATATTATAGCCATATAAGTTACCTACATTAAACACAAAGTGGAAAATGTGAAATGGATAGCTTACGGGAAAGTGCCATCAGGTTAGTTCTTGAGTGTCAGGGTAAATTCTTCACGGAGATCCTACCTGGGTCTACTCTGGTACAGCTGGTACTCTAAAAGCAAATGAGTTCAACATTGTTTACTGAAGTCATTACGTTTCTGGCGGGAGTGGCTTGCGATATCATAAAAAAACGAGCAATCTTTACAATATTTTCTGCTCGTCCTGCCTAATACATAGAGGAAGGCTGGTTTCCCACTATGCCGGAACGGCAGATCTGCCGAGCCGGTAAAACTGCCGGAAGGGCTAGTGGCTGTACAATTTATATAAAGCTATTCACATTATCCTGAGTCCGGCATTTTTACCAAGCGTTTTGTCACTACGAAAGGTAGAACCACTGGACCGGAATAATGCAATGCGAATGAGTTTGATGAGTTTGTGCCAGTATCTGTCCCCCGCTCGCAGCGCCCGTGCTCCCCTCTCTCTCGTCACTTCTAAGTTCACCCATTAATGTTCTTCTAAATCGTAATCTTTCCCGCAAAATAGGATGAACCCAATGTTTCCTTTTATTTTGTCTTCTATTAAGATAACACCACAACACAACAATTTCGTCGTCCATTGTGCGCACAGGTCCAAATTTAACTGAGGTGAGTACTTGACTGTCCGATTTTCTTGTGGTATCCGGTGTAATGTGAACACTCTGTCCGGTGTCCGGTTTCCGGCAGATCTGCCGGTCCGGCGTAGTGGGAACCCGGCCGAAGAAACATCTTTACCATCCCTATAATACATTCAGTCAAGAAAGTATTGGGAATGGATGATTTGTTTATGGTTCCAAATTCAAATTTTTGTTTATTTTTGTTGTTGTTAGATTGGCACAACTGTTATCCATTTTGGCGCGGAGTTTGAGTTGCATCTGTTATTTATATTAAATACAGTGCTGTTTTTAGTTATATCATATCTAGTGTGTGTTGCGAATTTCATAATGGACAAAAACATCGAACGAGGAGTCTTAAATTTTGCATCGCCAATGGAATTTCGTGCCTCGCTCTGGTAGGCTATCAACGTCTGCAACTGAAGTTAACTCGGAAATCTTGCCAGAAGGTCAAACTGTAAATAAAGAATATTATTTGAGCGTTATGCGGCTTTTAAGAGAGCAAATTCAATGAAAAAGGCCAGATTTGTGGAAAGAAAATTCTTGGATTTTGCACCACGATAATGCGCCTTCGCACAAGGCCATCATTGTGAATGAATTTTTGTCTAAACACTCAACAAATACCATCGAAAAACCACCATATTCACCAGATATGTCTCCAGCCGACTTCTTTCTTTTTCCTAAACTCAAATTACCACTTCGTGGCACCCGTTTTCAATCGGTAGAAGACATAAAGGAGAATTCGCGGCGAGAACTGAACTCAATTCCGGAAACAGCGTTTAAAAAATGTTTTGATGATTAGATTATTCGTTGGAGTAAGTCTATCGTTTTTGAAGGAGTATACTTTGAAGGTGGTAAAATAAATTTGGATGAATAACAAAAATTTTGTGTATTATTGATCTTTTCCCGGTACTTTCTTGAGTAGTAGGTATATACCTAGGATAAGAGAAAAGAAAAATGTTGATGAAAACGCACTTCAATAACAGAGATAGTACTTATTTGAGGATTGCTTGATATCTATTGGTATCTATTATATTTTTCAATTTATTAGTAGACCATTTAAGACTTAATGGTAACACTATATATAGGAATATATATGCAAATTGCCAAATTTTTTGTATCTTCACTAATTAGGTACACAAAACGAATTGAAACTCGTTCCCTGAATATTTAATCGTTCTTTATACATTTAGGTATTAAAGCCCACGTCAAAACATTGACGGAAGATCAAGTCAACGTCACACCGGCTGTCTAGAGATGGTATCGCGTGATGATGCGGAGGTAAGGCGCCCCCGCGTACTTTGAAAGAAAAATCTCAAACCAAGTTTAACATTGTAAGACGTTTATTTAAATTTAAGCGTACATTGCTTTTATTCTTATACCGGTATTATCTGAAATCCTCTGTGAACAGAAATGAATATATAATTAAATGCTCAAGTCTTGTAGCAGTTAAGGGATTGTAATTTCATAGTACGTAGTTGCTCAGATTGAAATGATAAGTCAATCAAGGTGTTATCCAAGTAGCTTGGTATGGGACAATTGGTAGTTTGTATGAGTTGATTGTGGCAACTAGTAAATTACAAAAACAATTTATTGAATATATTTTATTACTCGGTTGGTAGCGACGTTGTTCGCCACCCATCACGTCTCGACCTCACAAGGACCACAAGGAGCAGTTGAAGGCTGTTTTTCAGAATTCAGATTTATATTCAGAACTTTATCAACCTGCTTGCCTTCCAGCACGTAATGGTCAGGTGGTCACAAATTTTACTTAGGTGTCAGTTTTTGGTCACCCATCCAATACTAGCCTAACGAAAGTTGCAAAAGCTAGCCGGTATTGTTCCAGTGGTAACTGGATAACAACTAGGTTATGAATCATAAGCCACGAGTCATGAGCTGTATATAAGTATTTAATTGTGGTAGGAAATAAATATGAGAATAATGGTACTAGCCTATTTATATGTATATATATATTATATTCCTCCGTAGGATTGAAATAATATACAAGTATTGAATACTAAAATCGATTTTAACCAGACTTCACATTATCACTGCGACAGGTGCAACCCAACTGAAATGTGAAATGTAAAGGCATTATATCAATTAATATTATACGTTGGCACCTGTTTAAATCCACCTTATACAGCTATGAAAGTATACAACGAGCGATATGCGAATTTGAAGGTGGACCAATGATCTGGTTGAAACCGCAGGCACCACTCTTACATAGAGTCAGCACATGTACACTAGTAATGGTGCTTTTTTAGGAAGCTCTACATACAAAAGCGTGAAAGTAATGTGCTGAAAAAAAAGCGAGTTAGCGAGAGCGCGAGAACGAGAGAATATTCAATTCAAAGCCATTGGATGCAAGTGGAATAAGGCTGCTGGTTTTTTATTTATACTACGTAGGTGGCAAACAAGCAAACGGCCCACGTGATGGTAAGCGGTTACCGTAGCCTATAGATGCAACATCAGAGGCAACACTCGCGGGTCACCATCTCCAAGGAAAGGGGCAGGTGGAGAGAAAGGATAACAAGGTGAGGATAGGGAGAGGCTTCGGGCTTCCGGCTTTCCATACGAAACACAACGGCAGTATTATATGCCGCTGTTTCATGCTGAAGCAAGGCTAAGTTACTGCTCTCTTGGAGAGGCCTGTATCCATTGGACAAAAAAGGTTGATAGATAGACCAGGAAAGATATAGGTATACTGCATTAGAATCTGTAGGTATATACCTTTTTGACTTTAATTATCAGACACAACAAGAGTTGTTATTTATTTATTGTTAAGTATATACCTATCTATGTAGAGGTACTAATATTAATGTCCATTAAACGCTATTGTTTATTTGACACAGCAACCTTGACAGTCAATTAACTTCTATGAATACAGTATTTTAAAAGATTACGTAGTTTCAACTAAAATTGCTAGGACAAGAAAAATCATAGAAACTATGTGTTAAGGTGAAACTATGAAAGAGTGTATTCAACTGTGCCCTACTAGCTGCCACTGATATCATTAATTTTGATTTTTTTCCGCTTAAATGTGTCTTTACAAACCAGTGTCAGTTGACGTACGAAACTAAATGGAAGGACAGAAAAACAAGAATGATTGTAATGGATTAAGTTAATAGATATGAAACTAAAATTAAATTTTAGTATTTTTTAATATTTTTTATTGTTAGTTAATATTTTAATAATTAAGTTTTCCGAAGAGACTTTATAGTAGGTATCATAAGGCCACATTTCTACGCTATACCAGGTTTTACCAATGATTGAAGATCATAATTTAGCTCTGTATTTATGAACTATGAGAAAGTCGGGAGCTGTTGGGTACCTGTAAGGTAGTACGAAGCTGCTCATTGTAGTGCACTTTTCTTCTGTGTCCAGCAGTGGACGATCAAGTTAATAGAGATATAAACGAGATCCTATGCAATAAAAAAATTAAGGAGAAATTATCCTTATGGGTTTTTGCAGGTAAACCACTACCCACCTGATGGTAGGTGGCAACCGCTGCTCATGAATTTAGCAATACTAAGAATACCGTCCTCTACCAAGCCACTGCTCACCATTTCGCGTATGGCCAATGAGTGAACGTATGGCTACAACCAAAGGACATTAAGATGTTTTGATTCATGTCAGTCACACGGAAGATGGTGGTACAGACCAGCTCGGAGTAGATAACAAGTTAGTACTCAGTAGGTATTCAACCCTGCCACCAGTATTGTTTTTCATTCTGTTCCTATACAACAAAATATTCAATTTAAATGTTTTTGCTGTCGGTACCGGTAGCGTACAATAATTACCGTCTCCAGTTCCGTGCAATGTCGCGCGAGCGGCTGTATCGAAAAACTTTTAATTTAGCCAAGTTCCATTGTGAGCCTTTTAAAAAGCTTCAAGTATTGTATGCGTTTAACAAGGAGCCTGTGTGACAGTTATTAATGGATTTCCTACTATTTTTCTTGGCGGCAAAGGATCGGTTTATACCTACAATCCTAGTCTTTGTTCAGTATTTGGAAACTGAATTTGTACCTACATAAAAAGGTTACCTAAGAGGATCTGACTATTGAATGGAAGTTGTGATAAGAACTTGAGAAGATAATGAGTGCACCTTGGCTGCGGCTCTAGTATTCCTGAGCCCGTTTAGTGGGCCGTGACTCTACTATCACTGTAATATTTTATAGTTTCAGTAATTATTAAAAATATTCTATACACATTTGTGTGATAGGATCAATTATCAAAAATATTCTCACAAATATGCATAAATATATATTGTTTTAATGCACTGTTGGGCACGTAGTCTCTCAGAGTGAGTGGAACTTAAGCTATAGTTCCACTAAAGTAATGTCACACAGTTTCAGTGATCCGCCAATACAGGCAGAGTGACGGCACACCGTGGGTTTATTTAGTGGGTGAGGGCTCTACATTCCCCTGTTCGTTGCCGACAATGAAGTGTACGGTTAGGTAAGAACATTTTTGCCCACCATAACAAAAAAAAAACAACATTGGCTCAGGGTAGGTTAGCAGCGCCTTAACAAAAACAAAAAAAAATGACTACACAGGCTTGCAGGTTGCCTCAAGATTTTTACCTACAGAGCAGTGATCACATTTATTAAGTCAACAAACACACACGTCATTTCATTTAAAATTAGAGATGGGTTGCTCGACCTCAAAAATTTTGGGATTGAACTCGGTAGCACTGTTTGCAGTTCTTAGTTTTACCACTAGGCTACCATACCACTGCGTTGCAATTTGCATTGCAGAATGCAGTGTAAAATTTTACTAGCCCCTAGTTATTTTTCGAAGTTATACTTCTAGTACGACTTGCAATAGGGTTGCGTTAAACATTTAACGCTGCCATGGAGGGGTTTTAATCAGACACCTAAACTGTTAACATCGACTTATAAGAAATTTCAACATTTTACTAACGTCATCTAGTGACATTAGACATAATTACTTTAACGAACAAGGTATTTAAAAACATAACTGTGACAAGTTTTGCAGTTACGAATTTAATAATTACTTTATTATTAATGATGCCAAAGAAGTATAACTTCTCACGCGCGTACATAAGTACACGCATTTTTTTTGTATGTAGGTACCTTTAATAGAACCACCGAAGGAATGTAACATAGTTCCAGTGGCCCGCCAATAACGGCACACGGCGGGTTTCTTTAGTGGGTGAGGGCGCCCCACACTACACTGGTCGTTGCCCCGAACGATAGGGTGTGCGGACAGGAACATTTTTTCCCGCCTAAACAAAAAAAAAAGGTACCTTTAATAGAGCTATTTGTATTTTATTTAAGATATTTTAGAAATTACTTTATTAAGCTACTTAGTCGTCTGTTTATCTGTTCATTACGAACAAACTACTGCACGGCTTTTTATTTTATTTTTTGTTTGATAGCTTTTGATTAACTTTAAAAACGATTACGCTATAGGTACGTACTGGATACTGCAGACCATCAGTGTCGTGGTGTCGTGCCACATAATTGTATTGGGTGAGTATGCATCGCGTCGAACTGAGTAGTGATCCTTTTGCTCGCTTCGTACGGTACAGAAGAAGGATCACTTTAGTATGTGTGTTAAATGTGTATAATGTACCTAAGTATTTTTGATAATATGTATATAAATTTTGTTTCAGTGTGTTCCTTTCTGCAAATGAGCTATAAAGACCTTCCTTTCTTTCTACCTTCATCATATTCATGCTGTTATTTAGGCGCCGAATAAAGCTACGCGTCCATTTATCCGCGCCGCAGGCAGGCATTTTTGTTCGCTCTGTATGAATTTGTTTAGCACTGCGTTCACTCTTCCGCAAGCACGCGCCGCAGTCAGGCATATATTAGCTATCTGGTAAAATGCGGATGACGTCATCAGCATTTTTCGCTTAGGTTCACCTAGGGTTATTTATTATACTGTTTTGCTTGTTTTATTGACCCTTGCTTCGTTACTGGACACTGAGAACTTGCCTACACAATGGTCCTGGCCTTGTTATTTTCGAATAATCTATCTGCTTGACGACGGTTCTTTGAACTAACTTTCATCTTGTTACCACCTAGGTCCAAAAATGTATGGAAGCGTTTCCATCTCCATTGAAATTTCATTTTCATGAGGCATTGGCTCATAAGTTTCTTGCCGGGCTCTTCTCTACAAAAGCCTTACTACGGAATCCGTCCGCTTGTGGCGTTTGTAATCGTGATATTGCGGATCCACTTGCCGCAAGTTCTCGTGTTAGGTCTTAGTAACTTTGACGATTTTAAGTGCTACCTATATAATAAGCCTATGAAATAAAGGTATTTTTTAATTTGAATTTAAATTTATGGAGATTAATGACCTTGAGCGGGTTCAGCTAGCGCATTTCTATAACTTAAGTACAGGAACCGAGCGAGAGAGAAGTTAAAAAGTAATAGTCATGTAGTATGATTTGATACCAAGTACTTACGTTTCGATACCGAGTAAGTATCGGCAGATTAATTCGTGTTGTTCATATTATAATTTTTTTAAATAGCTATAAAATAAAACAAGTCAAAAGATGGATCGATTATGGAAGATCGCCTTTTTGAACTCTATTTTTTGGGTATCCAACCTTATTTAATAATTTATACAAAAATCAATCTTTCGCCAGAAGAATCGCCAACCCTAAACCATACAAACTAGACATATGCCATCCAGTGTTGCCATTGATATGACAATTGCCGTATTATACCGTATTTGGTGTCATTTGAAAAAAACACGGTACAAGGCATTATAATCGCCAATTACAAAACGCATTAAGTCGCGGGATACAGCTACCCAATAACGTAATTAATTACAACCTATAGCACCATTGGACTTTACACTTTAGTTGCTTATTGAATTCACATCGCTAGTATGATAAGTTAATAATGAACATGACACTAGTAGAGAATTCCCTGGAAGATTAGATGTTCTTCAATCGATCGTTTTCGTTCTTTCATACGTACTTACGATATTCATTCTACTGTTACGAGACTTACAAGCATAAACGAAAATAGCGAAAGAAGATTGTAATATAATATGCAGAGGAAAAACAGTGACACCTAACAGCCTACTACCCCTAAAATCTGTCTGTTAATCTGAAATATTTTTATGAATTTTGTACGGATATTACATATTTGTATTTTATATCCTTCTTATATATTTGTATTTAATATCCTTTAATCACTATAACTATAAGACCAATGTCCAATTGTGTGTTTAAGTCTACATTTTGATTAAATTTGTATGAGACACGGCAATTTTTCAGGTTTTACCGCAAAACACGGCAACCAATTTTTAATTAATGGCAACCTCATCAGCAAAACTTTGACATCAGCAAAATGCGGATACAACGGACGCACCCTTTCGACAAATGCGTTCAATGCGATGCGTACGGCATGTGTGTGCGGACTAATGGACGTCCATCATAAACGTCCAAACATCTTTACTAACTTTCTCATCCTACTAATATTATAAATGTTTGTTACTCAATCACGCAAAAACAGTTGAACAGATTTGGATGATATTTGGCACACAGATAGTTTATTATCTGGATTATTAATACATATAATTATAAAAACTTATGTGTTTATGCCGAAAAAATGTTTGATTCATGTGGAGAGCTATTTTTTTGCATAGCTATAATTTACCATAGAGCGAAATATTTAGTGATGCAATTCAGAGATTCATTCAAGTGAAGGCGCGAGCAGCATCTAGTTTATAATAAAGAAGAAAAGAAGTAAATAGGATTACGGAACACAATAAATAGTTCATTTAAAAATCCATGTAATTGTGTGATGTAAGCAGAAGTAAAAGTTTAGAAATCTTCTTGTCAATCTTATCTAAGTCCCAGTTGTACGTCAGAATCGGATTGCTACTGTTCGTCCAAACATTGAATACCCCTGAGGCCGATCTATCAAACGTCTACGATATTAAGTTTTCTTACACTCCCCTTAGATACAAAAACGATTGTTTCGTCATTCAACTTTTTGATCGAGTCATAATATTTACGTTGAATCAGTTCAATTTTCTGGTCAATCGATCAGACGTTAGAAAATAAGATGTTAGCACGAAATTTTAGTTTATTTGTGTATAATGCGTCAGTCAGAGCTTGATCGATCGGCTTTGAGCAAATTTTGTGTGACTTCTTGTTATGATATTGTGGTTATTATAAGGTGATTCATTGATCAAATAATATTTACTCATGGGATTTTATAACAGTTAAGCTAAAGTTACTTGTGTTCGAAAGCTTATAATGATATTCAGAAAGTAACTCAAAATAAAATATATTATAATTGTTAAATATTAAATGTAGGTCCAATTAAATTAGCTGTTATCGTCTGAAGGACAGACTACCTATAGAATATGGAATACCTTTTAATATAAGCCTGACATTTAATTACAGCCTTTCATTTATAACAAAAATTAAAAGTATGATTAAAGTAGACGTACTTGTTCTATATACCTTATTAATTTATACACAATACAGCCTTTCATTTGTACCTAATAAAAATTAAGAGCAAGATTTTCAGTAGACCTACCCGATACCTACCAGGTTAATTGTTTGATATTTATATACTTATCTCATTTATAAACTACTTATACAAACAAATGCATAATCGTTTTAAATTAGTACCATCCCAAAAATGTACCTATATAAGTAGGTACCATCGTAAGTAACATTTATAAATATAAAATCATTCGCATGCCTTTCTCTCTGTATGTATTTATATGTATATGTAAAACATCCTAAAAAAAACTATATGAAAGTGCAATAACAAATCGCTCCCTTTAAGAGGGATCACCATGAGAGTGCACACAGAAGGGTGGTGAATGTAGATAGCAATACTTACACAAGGATATCGTGTGTCGGATAAATTTATGCATTGAAATGCAAATTGCTTTTGCTTTTAGATAAAGTTGAGGAGGGTTAAAAGATTTCATTGGGTTTGGGAGCCGTGTTGAGTAGACGAGATATTTAATTTTAAATGAAACGAGTAGATAACTAATCGATTTTTCAAGAATCTGTTGAAAGTTGAGGTACTTAAGTAATCACGGGGGTAATTTATTAAATAGGTATAGGTATTAGGAAACTTTATTTCATTTTGAAAGTGTCCAATTTATTTAAATTGCATGTATTTGTATCTACCTACTTTACTGGAAACTGTTGCTGTGCGGGTAGTTGAAACTCGATTGCTTATAGCTTGCGATTAAAGAATTTGATTGCTTATAGCTTGTATTAAAAAAATAATAATATTGTTATTTAAAGAAAATGTAGAATCATAAATTATAAATTTATTTGCTATATTTATAGGATATTTTATTTGGCATAATATAATACCCAGTATCTAAGAGAGGAGGTTATAGTAGACCTATTTGTGGACTGCTACGTGCTTTGGAAGGCACGTTAGTAGTGGGTCCCGGCTATGATATAATATCTTAGCAGTCGTAGATTCCCCGAGTAAAAAGTCCTGAATAAAAAACCTAACTCCGGTCTTTTTCTAAGGTTGTCAGTCGTCTGCTTATTTGGGTCGTAGAGATCAGATAGGCAAAACTGAACAGATTGGAAGCCAACTCCGTCAAAGTTTGGGATAAAGCTAGGGAAATGATGAATACTTGCCTAGTATTTGTGTCTCTCAATTCCCTTACTTGCCTCCTACAAAATCCGTGAAGTAAATTTGATGCTTTGTATGCTTAGTGCGTCATGATAACGTCTTTATAATCAAATTAATCAGTATTGTCTGGTTGAGTGATATGACGCATTGAAAATTGCAACTCGTACTTGAATAAAATATGACTCCCCCACTTACAGGCCGAGATCTCCTCTCAGAATGACAGGCTCATAGGATAATGCAAGTTGACAAACTTTGTATCCTATGGAGAATCTCTAAGGCCAAAAAGTTTCCTAACTACTGAAATAATGTCACACAGTTTCAGTGGTCCGCCAGTACAGGCGGAGAGACGGCACACGGCGGGTTTATTTAGCGGGTGAGGGCCCCACACTACCCTGATCGTTGCGTTGAACGTCGGGTTGTGCGGTTAGATTATTTTTTCCCGCCTTAATAAAAAAAAATGGAAAATCCATAAGTGCTTATTTGTAAAAGTATATATAATATAAGTAGGTATGTAGATACACTCGTTCTCAGGTGCCAAAGCTCTTGCACTGTCTCAAGATCTTTCAAGGTGTCACTACTGTTGAATTGGGTGGTAATTTAAATTGAATAAGTAATTAATAATGTATTGGTTTTACATAGATAGCGCTAATTTCAAAAAGTACCTACTGAATAATGTGGTTCTCATGTCTTACCTATATAAATGGCGCTGCTAATTTTAGAAAGTATGTATTATTGAAGTGGGCATATCGGTTCTATAGAAGTAGTTCCCACTAAATTAGGTAGATTGCGCTGGTTTTAGTGTATGATTGATCGACCATACATATTCAAACTATTTGTGTTTATTTAATAACAATTAAACCACATCGAATCAGACCGTGAAAAGTGATAGGGTTCTATTCCTAATTATACTGAAGCGTAAGAGAAAATAAAAGACTCGATTAGTAAAGTATTTCGGTCGTTATCGTAATAACATACAGGATCCGCACACACAGATATAAGGACGTCCAAGACAGAACTTTTTAAACAGTTTTTTAACTACCTAGTTTAAATAACAAAAATGACATCAAAAATATCATGAGTATTAATAATAGTGTTTATTGTTGATATGTGTGTGTATATATTATTTTACAAGTGCGGTATATGATAAATAGAGACATTTTAAGTTTGAAAAATCAGTTGTTTTGTGTGTAGTGAGAGTAGTACCCACCTCATCACTTCGCTTATGAGGCGTGCAAAAGGTAAACAAGTTTCCTTACATTGTTTTTCCTCACCAGACAGCAATAATTTGGAAACAAATCCTTGCTGATACCCTAATTATATCAATGTTGATAATTATAACGTGAAAATGATTTTGTTTGTTTGTTTGTCACTTCTTAACGCCTATACTACTGAACCGATCATCATGGAATTTGGCATGTATATAATCCATATTGCACAGAAGAATATAAGGTATGTTGGGGTGAGAGCGGATCGAGGGAAGAGTGGATAGTTGTAATAACTCCAAAACTAGTTACTATTTTTGAATACCGACAACACAGGCAATTACGCCATTTTGTAGTGCCTCAAAATGTAATCTGCAGTGTTTGTTTTATGCACAAACACGTGTACTAAAGATCAAAATTGTGAAAGTATGCAATTTTCCTCTGATTTTATAAAATACGCTCTTTCCCCTGGTAGTGTATCTCAGCACCCAAAATGAGTATCCATAATCTGTTGAGTTTTTTGTGGTTATTTCTGTCGTTTGAATTATTTTTTCTAGGTTAGAATAATGCATAACGTGTAGTTTAGGTTTTAGATTAGAATCCGCTCTTTACCCTTTGGGAGAAAATACCTTAGAAAAACCTAAAGAGCTACTAGATATTCCCAAATTTTTTTAGAAATTGCTGTTTAGCAGTAAAAAGTAAACAGCTTACAAATTATGTTGCTGCAAAAAATGTTCACCACAAAGTGTCACCACAAACCTTCTACACTAAGCGACCGTGTCCTTGCCAAAAAAGTCTTGATAAGTGATACTATGGGTAGATCACCTGAGTTACCGATAGAAGCACAAACAAGGCTGGCTAAATGCCTAAGGGCGTTAGAGAAATTGGGCTTTGGTTTATCCAGAGAAGTTCGTGATATTGTTACCGAGTTCATAAAAAAAACTAATTTAAGTCTAATCAATAAATAATCTAATTCAAGAATATCACACCATTATATTGAAAATTAAGGCATAGTTGTTATGAGAATTAGCTTGTACATTCAAGACTTGAATTACTATTACCTACTGCTACCGTTGTTTGTTGCCTAAATATTTACTTGAAAATTTTCATTTGTTTTACTTATTTTTAAGTTTATGATTTTCATCCTATAAAGTTTGGGAATCACATTTTTGTTTCTTGGTCAAACGGGGCAAGAGTGGACGTATTGTGCTTTTGAAAAAACAAAATTGTCATTGCCGCCCAAGATACGAAACATTCAAGACTGTTGTAAAAATAAAATTTGACTGGGGTTAGACCGGAATAAAATTCTTTATGTACTTTATCAATACGACGAATAGAATTGATTTTAGGATATACTCCACTCTTCCCCCGATATGGTCCACACTTTCCTGGTTAAATAAAAACACTACCTTCTCAATTAGATCTAATTTTCATAAATATACATTAATTATAAAGGGTTAAATTATTTATATACACAAAATGTGCTTTTTCTTTTTTCATAAAAATATTTTAGAAGTCCGTTAACAAAGCAGGCTATTGAAATAAAAATATTCTTTTAAAGTCTTACAACATCAAAAAACCGTCCGCTCTTACCCCAACATACCTTAGACAAAGGTTAGGTATATACCCACCACAAACATGGAGAGTTCCTGTGGGATGATGGATTTTTGTGTAGTTATCAGATATTTATATACCAGATGATGACAGATATTTATATTAGGTACAGGTAAATGTTAGCTTTTTCGGTTTAACTTTAGCTGGTTTAAATTAAAGAGGTAGGTGGCTTGCGGAGTCTAGAACTAAGACTGAGAATCGAACTCGATAGGTACCTACGTACCTCTATTTTGTCAGTATGTAGGTATATGGTATTACCACTTGGCTGTTACAGCTAATTCACAACATGGTATTTGATTCTTTATCTGCATGAAGCAGATTTTTGTTTTCTAATCATCAAAGTCTCAGCATGAATGTGCCGGCCCGACTAGGAAAGTAAGATCAGCGTGAAACAACGACAGGTAAATACTGCTACCGTTATGTTTTGTATGGTAAGTGAGAGGGCTGGAGGCCAAAACTAGGGAGTTTGAGGATAGGGAGGGCCCTATCCTCTCCTTATTATCCTTCATATCCTCTCCTTAGTATCCTACCTATCCTCACCTTAATAGTCTTGTTATCCATCTCCTGGCCCTGTCCTTGGCGAAGCGCGAGGCTACGGTAACCGCTTACCATCAGGTGGGTCATATGCTTGTTTGCCACCCACGTAGTATAAAAAGTTACCTATATTTATGGCAACTGTTTACATGCTATGAGTACTTCAGAAAAAAATTTTAATTAGTATATTGTCACTTCAGTGACTTCAGTTACTAATGAATCTAATAAGTACCTAATCATGTAAGTAAGTAAATACGCAGATGGCTTAGTAAAATGTGCAAATCTACGGAAATGTGTAATTAGTTATGAAGTGTTATAATAGATATACATTCTATCTATTGCTAACGACCACCCAGCCTCTGTAAGTTTCCCAGGAAATCATGTCCAAAATCCAATCTAAGGGCGAAAGAGGAAAAAAATTGAGCCGCGATGCCAGCGCCGCTGCACTGTCGCGACTGCTGGCTGATTAATGAAATATCTGGTCACTCAGCTGGAAAATATCATAAGTGGTATACAAGAAATAAAAGATATTAAACTTTGGGGACCTTGCAATAAAGTTATAAATTGTCTTTATGTGTATGTGACATAGTATATTATGACCTGCACAAACGGGAATACCGAATGTTCCCCCTCAACAGCGTAACATTTGACGTTTTTGTAAGGTATACATACATATAAAATGTCAAAATATGACCTTTGCAATTGTGGAACATATGGTACCTATATATCATAGGAAAATACAGTAAAACTCGCTTAAGACGATTTTGAAGGGACTCAGCCAAAAACGCGTCTTAGGCGGAAATCGTATTATGCGGGATTGGGAATAAGTATAAAAGATCGTTTACTATCTATTGAATTATAGGCATATGTATGTATTTATAAATTTGATAGTGTTATACTTATATTTTGTATATGAACATAATTTATTACGTTCCGTGTGTGGCCGGCTTTAGAATTGTCCCACCCCTCTCCACCCATGGGAGTCGTAAGAGCCGACTGAGGAAATACCGGAGGAGTGGGCAGCAGCACTCCTTCGAGTATTAACAACATCCACTGCGATCGCCAACCTGCCTGCCAAGCGTGGCGATTACGGCACTATCCCTCATTCTTGGGGAGGCCTATATCCAGCAGTGGACGTTAAAAGGCTGATGGATGGGATGGATGGATGGACATCATAGTTTATTATAATAATTTATAATGACATTACATAAACTTATTTGGGGTTGACAAATAGATTTGGATGCCTTAGTAATGACAAGGCTTTCAATATAATTTAACTTTTGCAGTACCCACGTCTTCACTTTCCCCTAAAGAAGAAACTAAATCGCTTACTGCTGATAATGCCTGGGCTGACAAAATCACAGTTGACTCTCCTTCATCTTCATCGTCACCACTTAGGACCTCTATGATTTTTATTCATATCTTCAATAAGATATTTGAACGAACGGGTTTCGTGTAACATTGGTATTTATTAAATGGCATGACGAATCGTATTAAGCGTGATAAAAATATATGAAAACATGCCTCATGTTGCAGGGACTGACATAAAATGGCGTAATAAGCAAGAAATCGTATTAAACGTGATTGTATGAAGCGGGTTCTACTGTATGTGTTGTAGCGGGATAAAATGTATACCAGTCATTAAGTCTAATCGAGAGCTATCACACAGAAAAAGTTGCATCAAAATCCGTTGAGTAGTTTTTGCGTGATGCGCGAACAAACAAACAGATAAACAGACAAAAAATCTAAAAAAAATAGTTTTTTGTTTAGACACGCCTATATAGTATATTACAGTAATTTTTCTCAAATATCTTAAATATACAGACATAGCTCTGTTACAGCTTTATAAAGGTAACAGTGATACACTAGTCGTAAGACCGGGGACTGTCAAGATAAAGGCACATTCAATAGCACATTCAATGCCTGTAGCCAGTGCGTATCCATTGCTAGGCACACAATTAAAATTAATTTATTTGTTGATCAATTTTCGTGGCCATGTGAAGGAAAATATTGTTAGGACATATTGTTAGGCTAGAGGAATTTGCCAGCCCTGATTTTTTTAGCGTGGTAACCAGTAGGCTAAATCCCTCTCATTGTGAAGGAAAATCTTGCCCAACTGTGGGATAATAATGAGTTACAAGAATTGGTCTAGGCCACCAGTAATAGTAAATATACAGATCTGATATCGAGAGTAATGTTTGGGTTCGCTTTAGCTATAAGCATTGTAGAATCTTTTTAAATTGGTACCTAATGTAGAACGATTTTGATAATATAACACTTTTAGAATACCTATCAAGATAACAAATGAATGCTACAAAATATACATTTTAAATTATAAATAAATATCTACCAAAACCTAGATATAGTTTGCCATATGAAGCCCTTCTAAGTGACGTCATTGGCGGCGGGCGTAAGAGGCGGGAGACAAGAGTGGTGTCGGCTGTCAAATATGACATACGATGACGTACCCACGTCTGAAACTTGTGCGTGGCTTCGAGAAACTCACTGGTGTTGTGAATATGCTCTTTATATTTACATCAATTGTCACCGGAAATATCAGGATCACGATCACTACAAAAAATAATTTAATTGAAAGAAATTCTTAGATTATTATTAATCTAAGTTTAAAGTAATATTCTACCTCAAGTATCGATCTTAAATCAGTAGTAGGTACAATATCTATGTTAGCGAAATACCTATATGATGTTGAATATGAAGCAAAAAATAAGAATACGTATATGCCTCATAAATTTCTTCGAAGCCAGCCCTTCGCATGGGAGGAGCGAGGTTTCGCAAAAAATGTCGGCATTCGGCCCAACAAAGATACGAAACGCAACCCGCCATTACAGAAAATTGGCCAAACGATCCCCTACACAACATGTGATTGGAAATACGACTGCGAAATATAAAATTGTTTTAGATTCGAAATTTAATTAGAGGTAAAGTTCCTTTTAAAAATGTGCGCGTACCACTTAGATGTATTTATATAACTTAATAAATACAGTTTAAATAACATAAAATGATTGAGAACTGTCTTAAAAGTAAGACAAGAAACAAATAATACGATCAAACTCAGCTAAATAGGTTTTTCTTCAGCTATGAAACTGAAAAGAGAAAGACCACATTTATCATATGATGTGTAAATAAATTTAAACACGTTTGTCTCAGGCTTAGAGTTCTAAATGGCGTGTTTGAAAAGTTAGGAAATCCAAAGTTTGATTAAGGGACTGTCGTATTGTTCATTAAACTTGGATTAAGTTTTCTCTGGATAGAACGAGCTGGCAGGCAGTTAGCGTCACGAGAAAAAACACTACGGAAGTGAACACAGTTTGTCGAAGAAAGTTTGCGCTGATGAATATGTCTTTATTGGGAGGACAATTATTTCTTATAGGTAAATAAATTAGGTTTATATTTTAATATTTTATAAGTGCCTAAGGGATTTTCACTATTATGAGATAGAGATAATTCTGTTATTAATATTTCAACATCAGTTTTGTACCTATGTATACAAACAAGGCGACCTGTCTAATCTATCCAATACCTCTACGTAGATATATTAAAAATGAGGGATGCTGACACCATCATATTAAAATTGAGAGCTCCAGACGAGGTACCATAACTATCTGCTTTTCCAAAATTATATAATCATGGGTACCTACTTCATTGAAGCACATTAGTGAAAATATTTAGGTAGTTCAGGATCTATAAGAAGAAGAGGTTTATTTATTTAAAGGGAAACCAAGAGCCCTCACACAAAACTAAAAATTAAAAAAACTACAAACTAATTACATATTCTGATGTGAAAGCCAATAGGTGAACTCTACATTCACATTAAATAAAGACAACATAAGGAAAAGTTTGTGCCATGTGGAGCCGGCTGTGCCGTGTGGGCCGGCTTTAGAATTGACCCACCCCTCTCTACCCACGGGAGTCGTAAGAGCCGACTGAGGGATACCGGGGGAGTGGGCAGCAGCACTCCCTCGAGTATTAACAACATCCACTGCGATCGCCAACCCACCTGCCAAGCGTGGCGATTACGGCAGTATACCCCATGACAGGACCGCTCGTTGTGGCGTTTTCTTGGGGAGGCCTATGTCCAGCAGTGGACGTTGAAAGGCTGGTGGATGGATGGATGGAAGGAAAAAAAATATATTCAGAAATTTTTAGCAACAAACAAATAAAGCATCGATAAGAATTTATTAAAAGTACCTACCAATCTAATATTATGTATGGATATAAATACATAAAAAAAATATACCTAGTATTAAGATTATTTAACAAGAATAAAAAAGGAAAGAAAAGCTATATAAATGACTTGTGTAATATTTCCTTAAAGTACTTAGTGTAAGCAATACCAGCGATATCATTCGCGCGTCGCCATCTCCAAGGAAAGGGATAGGAGGTGGATAGGAAGTATAAAAAGGAGAGGATAGGTGAGATACTAAGGAGAGGATAGGTAGGATACTAAGGAGAGGATGGGAAGGATAGTAAGGAAAGGATAGGGTGCGGCGCTCTCACTCACCACATGAATCACAACGGTAGGCGTAACTACCGTTGTTACACGCTGATCTTGAGAGGTTGGTACTTCCCCGATCGAGCTGGCCCACATTAGTGCTGGGATAAGCAAGGTTCTACCTACCACTAGTACCTAAGTCACTATCCATAATTAAAGTAATTTTTGTTATCTATTGCCAACCACAAAGTAGACTTCTGACAATTAAAAGCTATAAAGTGATATATATTATGTTTGTGAAACTACATACATAACTATAAAACATCTTATACTCTATAAAGTAGGTACAAATTATTTGTGAATGAGGAAAAAGAGAACTTTAGTGCGAGCGGAATCGAACCTGCGTCCCTTCCAATGCGGGGAAGTGCTTTAATCCACTGAGCTGCTGCACTGACCTTTCGGCCTCTCTCTTTCCTCATTCACAAATAATTTGTACTTTAAAAAATAGCTGAGTATGTCAAATGCTAAAAAATATAGATCGAAAATCTTCTACCTTACTTGTGTGATTGAACACTGAAGAAATATTAAACTATAAGAACTGTTTATAATGTGTTAGCATCTGTAGATATACGACGTATAAATGATGAGGATAGAAATGTTTACCATTTCAAGAATCACAAATCACTTCCACCGATTTTTGTCCCAATATTGGCCACGAATCTCCTATAAGAATAAAATAGATTTGAACCATTCTCCACATGGATGGTTCAAAGTGGGTTCGTATAGGTATAAGCTGTTAAGAAAATTTCTCAGCAGTGTGACTACGATGTTTATATTTCAATGATCAGCAATAATGCAATTGCCTTGCAACGTTATGACTTCTAACTATATGACGCTGTCTGGTCAGCTCCTGGTATTTTTAAATGAATAACTATTTTTTATCGCATTTAGTGGCAGACGAGCCACGGTCCATCTGATTGTAAATGGTAACCGTTGCTCATGGACTCAACTATACCGTGAGTATTGTCAAGCCGCTGCTCACCATCTCATATCTGTGAAATGAAATTAAAGAATAAACGGCTATCTCCTGCTACAGCCAAAACGCAACGATGTGCTTCGTGGCCAGTCACACGGGAGATGGTGGTACCAACACGCTCGGGCCCGATACCAAGTGAGTGCTCCCACTTGGTACCCAGCCCTACCACCAGTCATGCAATGGATGATAATTGCTTACTTCCCTTAGTCGGCTCATACGACACCCGTGGGAAAGAATGGGTTGGTGACACTTGTATTCTTAGTCCGTCACCACATAGACAACTTATTCCAAAATTTAATAAAGTATGATTTTTAAGATTTCCAGTCAGTACCTAAAGATATTCTCAACTAAACAAAGCAGAATCAGTATCATAAAATCCAAAACGAACCAGATACATGTCTATTTATTGATCAAACAGCCTTTGATCGGGTGTTACCACCTTTTGTGGTTGGGTCGGGAGCTAGCGTGACTCAGCAAAAACCCGTGATCCATTGTGATCATCTAATTCAATAAAATCACCATTTTCGTTTATTTGGTGGCCGAGTCGGCTCCCTTGTCGGGTCTTAGTGTAGCATTAGAGGCTAAGACGCTATCATGCTGTATCGTGACGTGGTGCGTTGTTTTTTCTTTGTAAATGTCATTTGTTTTAATCGGATTTGTCTTGTGTATTATCATGTTTGGTATCGGTTCAGAGTTAGTCTTTGTTTTTATGACATCTTTTACATAATCTGTTTTTATTTAGGGGTAACTTGCGAAGGCTGAGGTCGACGTTTTTAAAGCTTTTAATTTTAAAATGACATAATTGTATTTGTTCACGAAATAGCAAAATATCGAGAGGAAACTTGAAGGCTTCTTATCAAAGGCTTTTGAAGTTTACAAAACCGATTGATTCTGTCTATAATCATAGTTAATTTATTTAAGTTGCGGGTACCTATAAGTCTAGATATGTTCTAACATCAAAGCAAATTCAAGCTACATGCTACAAAGTCAAATAAGTATAAATAAGTAATGAATAGAGTAGAAACATACAAAATTAAGATTTAGTAATTATAGCTTTTTCTACTCTCACAAATGCTATGGATAAGTACCTAATCTGTAATAATTAAATTTTAATAATATTAAGAAAATAAAATTAGTGGCCTCGTTAATTATAATGTACCTACAAATAGGTACGTATTTAATATATATTATAAAACCATTAATAATTTGTAAATAAGTAGGTAGGTAGTTCAAGGATGGTTAATATCACGCAAATTACCTACTGTACGCTCACGGCCTTAGACAGTTGACTATCAATTTCTGGTTAATTATGTCTCACTTGACGGCCATTAAAATAATCAACAGAAAGTATCTACTTAAAAAAATAAAAATGTAAAGGAAATTGCAGATTAAATATTTAAAACTCGCCGTGGCGCGGCGTGTCGCTACGGACAGAGACCATGTTCGTTCTGTATTATTATAAACAGCTTCTTAATCTGCTCTACACTAAAGTCATCTGTAAACTTTGTTCTCATTTACTCTAGTTTAATATTGTATAAGATAGAGCAAGACAGCTGTATAAAAACGACTATGGTTTCGACGTACGATTCACAACTCTATTTCATTCGCACATATAGGGTTATTTATGAGCGGGAGGGGGAAAGCCATGGTAACAATTTATTGCTTTTATATGTTCAGATGTCGTAAACTGAATCTTGGGTAGTCGATTTAAAGTTGAATGCAGTATGTGTAGTTTTAAACAAGAAGCAAGAAGTACAGCTCCGCCTTAAAAATGGAAGGTGGTATGTAAAAATTGATGAACATGTATAGGAGTCCTTAAAGTGACAGAGTGTGCTGGCGTGCTGGCCAGTGTATATTGTCTCAAAATGTTGCAAGACAGCGCGCCTCTACGCCATTGTTTTTAATTAAAAAGTGATAAATCAAATGACTTTGCAATAAAACTATACAAACTTTTAGTGTTTATCAAACTGAATTTAGTGTACTTGTAAATAAGTGAAGATAGTGCATAATAAATGTGACAACTGTACTCAAAAAAACAATCGTATTCGGAAGAGAATTATGTGTAAATATTGGACGAATTGAACAGGTCACCTTGGACTGGTTTTATAATATCGATATTGTGAGTTTGTCTGACATTTTATTTGTTATTCTTCTGTAACGAGAACTCATTGTCATGATAATTATTTATCAAATGTAATTAAATCCAGTTCTAGTTAAAAAACATATAAAAGAATTTAGTTGGTACCTAACTAGAAAAATAATAATAGGTACAGAAGTAATGTAGTGATATTACATAAAAGCAATATAAACAGGCGTGTTGTGTGCGAGGTGATGCGCCGAGAGAACCACGCCCACCATGAGCTCATTCCTCACGAACGGCGGATACCAACCGCAACCGGACCCCAAATTTCCGCCCTCCGAGGAATACAGCCAAGCAGATTATATACCACCAGGAGAATATTACCAACATCAACATTTACAATACAGTTACCAACATCAGTATGCACCAGTCCAAATTGGAACAGGTTATGGATATGGGGGCTATTATCATCCTTTGCCACAGCATCCTCCTGTTGCGCCACCACCGAGACCACCGGAGCCATCGCATCCATCCGATGCAGATCATGGTTATCCGTCACACAACACTGATAGTACCCCAGGCTTAGCAGAACTGGGTCTTAGGCTAGAGAGGCATATTGAAGAGGCAGCCCCCGCCGGGAGGAAGTTACACGCTTTAGGCCGGGAAGGTTCTCCGGCTTCAGAGATGGATGACGAGCGGCTACTGTTAGATAGTCCACCAGTTGAAGACGATGACTCTTCCATATGTTCTGATAACACAGACAGGGTTATATATCCTTGGATGAAGAAAATACATGTCGCCGGCGCTTGTAAGTATTCATCCTTAGATTATGGGTAACTAAATTTAACACAATGGAAATGTGCCCAGTAGACGGCAATAGGTTCGCCCCCTATTACGTGGGATTCATACATAGCTAACGAATCGTAGGTATGTAATACACCTCTGCCTACTGAATAAAGGCGTGGTGCCATGTTTTTTTTTTAAATTTAACAAAAGATTCTCGGACATTCGAAACCTGCAGTATTTGTAAATTGTAGAGCTGTCAAGATTCACAGTCCCAAGAGAATATCACGATAGCTCAGTTATAGAGCATCTGGGTGGTATTTCATGAGGCGCGGATTCAAACCCCGCTCGTGGCTATCATTTTTGGTTATACATTTTTGCAATTTGTATGCAAAATGAAGACATTAAAGTTTCTGGTACATAACCATCTATAGGTAGTAAAATAAATAAATAATACATTGTTAGTGTGCAATGATGATGAGCCTATTGGATAAAGAGTACAAAGACAGTGGTATCAAGTTCTATCTCCAATTCGAGGTAAGGTCTCGTTCGATAACGACATCACCTCTATTCTCCTCGTTTCTTTACTCCCGTAGACTTTCAGAAAAAAATATACTCTACGGAATAGATATCAATAATGTCGATGTTAAAATTGTTAACCCTCAACAACCACCCATTTATCTGGGAAAATAGAATATGTCGCTTTTTGGGATTCAGACTATAATTATGCATGCAAAATTTGGTGATGATTGGTTTAGTAGTTCTGACGTGATAGCGTAACAAACCAAGAAAATCTCTTTCGCATTTATAATACTAGGTTCTGCCCACGACTACGTCCACGTGGACTTCAGGAAATAAATACGTGACTACAGCACAATAAAGATTTTTATGCAAATATTGCTATAAAAGCGATATAAATTAGGTAGTGATTTGTTATATTGGGTTAGGTCATTCTAGTTAGGTCTCGGGTTCGATATTTTTAGCTTACATCGCAGATTCCCGATGTACCTATTCTAGTTTTTAGCTTATATCGCAGATTCCCGATGTACCTACTCGTAGTAGCGGGATAAAAGGTATACCAGTTGTTAAGTCTAATCGAGAGCATCACACAGAAAATTTTACATTAAAATCCGTTCAATAGTTTTTGCGTGATCTACGAACAAACAAACAGATAAACAGACACAAAATCTAAAAAAAATCGTTTTGTGTTTAGACACGCCTATATAACCTTGTAAAGTATTTTTTTCTCAAATATCTTAAATGTACAGACATAACTCTGTTACAGCTTTATAATAGTATAGATTAGTTGATAAATATTGCGATTGCTTCAATTTTAACTCTGAGCGGTATAGGTACTAAATCTAAACTATTATCAAAAGCTAGGAAACCTAGCTTGAAAAATACGTTAGTAGTTAGTTATTATACACACATGGCCAGTGAAGTAATGCAACATAGTTCCAGTGGCTCGCCAATACAGGCGGAGAGACGGCACACAGCGGGTATCTTTAGTGGGTGAGGGCTCCGCACTACCCTGTTCGTTGCCCCGAACGACGGGGTGTGTGGTTAGGTGTATCTTTTCCTGCATTAACAAAAAAAGTATACTAACACACATCAAGTACATACGTCGGAAGAGATAGGTATAGGTATACTCTATATGAGGCATTCGTCCTGTCGTCAGTAAAACACTTTTGTAACTTGGACAGGTACCACTAAATGTTTCTGTCTGTTTTTGATTCAGAAGACTTGCTTGCAAATATGAATAAATGGTCTCAATTTGATCATAACCTTCTTTTTTTATATGGTACGTGTGAATGTTCCATGATTCGAATGCCTTCACATTCATACTTATTATACTGTTCACTATGCAAGGATATATGCAGGAAAATCACTGTACCTATGATTATAGAATGTTTTTCTTATATTTAGATATTTATATATATATTTTTAGCATTTGACATGCTTAGCACTATACATTAAACACAAAGTGAAAAATGTGAAATCGAAAATAACAGTCAGGAGCAAGATTTGAACCTGCATCTTCTGGATACCGTCCAGATGCTTTACCAATTCAGCCATCCTGACAATTGCTCCTGACTGCTAATTTCGATAACACATCATACTTAACGTCTTTGGGTGACGCCTGCGCTATCTGTCGGCAGTATTTTCATACATTATACCGACCAGGTAAACTTAATTTTACAATTAAGATTTTACCTAATAATGACGCAATCCCTTTAAATATTTAGATATTTATATATATATTTTTAGCATTTGACATGCTTAGCACTATGCATTAAACACAAAGTGAAAAATGTGAAATCGAAAATAACAGTCAGGGGCAGGATTTGAACCTGCATCTTCTGGATACCGTCCGGATGCTTTACCAATTCAGCCATCCTGACAATTGCTCCTGATTGCTAATTTCGATAACACATCATACTTAACGTCTTTGGGTGACGCCTGCGCCATCTGTCGGCAGTATTTTCATACATTATACCGAAAAGGTAAACTTAATTTTACAATTAAGATTTTACTTAATAATGACGCAAACCCTTTAAATATTTAGATATTTATATATATATTTTTAGCATTTGGTTCACATTTTTCACTTTGTGTTTAATGTTTTTCTTATATTAAGCATGGCAAAAGAGCAGAATTAATTGTTCACAATAATACTAGCGGTTTTACCTATAATATGGTTGACTTTAAGGCAAGGTTAAATTTAATTAAATATTGTAACATTTATAATCTATACTCTTAACTAATATTTGAGATATACATATTTTGGATTTGCATAAATGATTTAATAATGTAAAATGATAAATAAATGTGTAACAACACACAATAAATAAATGTGTAAACACATTAAATACAATTATTATGTAGGTACTTTTTTCTTTTCTTTGGTAACTAAAAATCTAATGTATGGATTTTAAGAATACCTACTCAAAAAACATGTATACATCCATCCATCCATCATTCTTCCACTGCTGGCCATGGGCCTCTCCAAAATGGGGGGTTTTACCATAACCACCACGCATGGCAGGCGGGTTGGGGATCGCAGTGGATGTTTTTAGTACACAGGGGAACACTGCTGCCTGGTCCCCCGGTAAGCCTTTAGTCGGCTTTTACAACTCCCATAGGAAGAGACGGGATGGAGCTATAGCTTGGTGCCGGCTCCACACGCGTGTATACATCAGTAGATAAAGAATTGCATAATTGGTTATAAAATCCAAAAATAATATAGGAGTAAAAATATTTCTCCGTGATTTATACGCAATCATCAATTCTACACCATTGAGGGACCACTTGAAAAGTATTTTATACACATTTAATGTTAGCGGTGCCTTACATGAAAGAATTAACAAATCACCAGCGATTAATATCTTTTGGAGAGTGCCGAATATTTACGGATGTTGACGAATACTCATCTTTGAGTGTGTCCTTTCTGTTTTGACACTTTACTAATGCGATATCATTAAAAAGGTCTTAAGACGCCAGTCCTTTATAAGGACACAAAGGATCAAACACTCATGTTAATGAGAGTCGTTTATTTTTATAGCTTTTAAATAGTTGTTTGTGGTTGCACATTTAGCAGGGAGATTATTGACTTCTAGTTTTTATGCTGAAAGTTGCCTTTCTTATACCACAGCTCGTTATTTCTCTTGCACAAGTGATTTTTTTTTTAAATGCCATTTGATAATTTGTATAATATTATGTAATTTATAAAAACACGTAGTATTGTGTATTTATAATTGTTCATTGTGTGAGTTACAAAAAAAATAGTATCGATAAACCAGTTATTGAGCTTTTTCCTAAAAAGAAAAATTCTCAGTAGCAGCCCGGAGTTTGGAAATGTGCTCGGTAGACGTCAATAGGCTCGCCCCCTATTACGTGGGACTTAAACATAGCTGGCGAGTCGTGGGTGTGTAATATACCTCTGCCTACCCCTTCGGGGAATACAGGCGTGATGCTGTTTTTTTTTGTTTTTGATAAACCAACTGTGGAGTTACTGAAATTAAAATAGTAGGTATATTTGTGCTTGATTCTTCCAACAGACGTATTGTCTATATTAGGTGTAAGAAGTAGGTATTTACGTAGTACCTACTTTCTAAAATCTCGCAATGTAACATGAAAACAAAAACAAGAGAACTTATCTCGAATTTTAAATGACTTCGCGTTCATTTTTTTTGTTGACATAAAGCAAAACATTTCATCAAATCATCACATCAATCGAGTGAATAGCTTCAGATGAAATGTGCCAAATTGTGTTTATTTTTTTGCAATTAGATTCCAAAAATGACATGAGGTATAATATAAACCATCTTGTGATGAAAGCTAAATATGGATAGAGTTTTTTTGTTATATCTCACGCAAAAACTAGGTACCTATTGCAATGTTACATAGTATTATTGAAAGATAAGGCATTGGCTGATAGATCTCACTTATTGTGGTATTATACCTTTTCTTTGTTAAGACGGGGAAAAAATCCCTAACCGCACACCTCGTCGTTCGGAGCAAAGAACAGGGTAGTGTGGGCCCCTCAAAGACTAAATAAACCCGCCTTGTGCCATGTCTCCACCCCTATTGGCGGGCCACTGGAACTAAGCTACTTTGCTTCAGTAGTATTGTGGTATTATACCTAAAAGCAATCCGGTTAAAGCTACCTTGCTTCGACATTGTCTATTACCACGCCTCTCTTTAATGCAAGTAAGCAACGTTTTGGCTGTCTCTTGAGTTCCCAGAGTGCATCTGATGGTAAATAGTAGGGATTGTCATTATCTCCAACTACGACTGCCACCCATAGTGATAAAAACTGTTACGTATATCAATAATGGTGGCGGGTATTAGTTATGGTTTTGAATCATATGAACAAATTGTTCTCCACAGATATTACGAATTCATTCTTGCAAAGTCTGGATGACTTCAAGCGTTCCCAATACGATGATTCCCCATCCTGGGGTCTAATGTAATAATTAGACATATTTACATACACTGCGCCAGATTATAGAGACCAAGGGATGGGGTATCTGTGTTTAGAGTTGGTAGACTACGATTTAACAAATTCAATTTGGCATTCATTTGGGCAGCATTTAGGAAGCTTAGAAAAATATTTTCATGTGTAACGAAGTTCAAAGTTGCTTTGTGTGATAACAGAGGTCAGTGCTCAGAATATTCCTATAAGATAAAGTCCGTTTGGTAATATGGATCTCTAATAGAACGACAGTATGCGATTATATATAGCTCGAAGGGTTGACGGCTGAAGTTTTAATGGACAGGGAGACAACCTTTGGAAAAGAAGAGGTGCTCCTACTGTAACTGTATAGGCTGTGTGTAAGTTTTTGGGTTGCAAAGGCAGTTGCCAGTTACTCCTTTCAAAATCTACTGTTTTGATAGAAAAATTATTATATTATTGAAGTTATACTTCTTTTGGCGCGTTAGGGAAAAATGATGAGAGTAAATTTTTACGATGCGTGCGCAGGCCGTCACTAAAAACCGACACCCTGAAGTTAGCTATAATCAACATTTTAGTTTTTTGTGATATTTAAATAAACTTTATTTAACTAGATAATGCGTTATAATAAAACTTTCAATGTTTTAAATACCTTTTTTCTATTGTTAGTGTCGTGTTTTCTACAAACGTAGAATAAGGTGAAAGATAAAATTTTTGTAAAGATTTTTATCTTGTTACGCCAAAGAAGTACCTATAACTTCTAACGCGTGTATATAAGTACACACACTTTTTTTTTAATTCTAAACGTTTTTTCGGGATTTATACCATGTAAATTTTTACTTACGAGTTTCCGATATTTCGGCACTGTTGCAAGCGCCATGATCACGGAACAACTCGAAAAAACGTTTAGAATTATATCAAACAATCAATCCCGAAAAAACGTTTAGAATTATAAGTGACCATGAAAGTTTGAGACACTTTTTTTTTGTTTTACAAAAATTTATACCTACACACTGCTTATTTTATGTTGCGTTTCCAAAGATGTCGTTAAATATATCTATAATTAAATAATTATATTTTATTGTGATTATTATTTTAGCATTTGAAATGCTTAGCTGTTTTACAATAAATGTTGTGGAAATGGAAAAAGATTTGAATATGATTTTTAGTAGCAATCATAGCTGACTAAATTCGGAATAAGGTATGGAAATATATCCGGTAGGGCGAGTCTTAATTGAGACAACACATAGAAAGTGAAGATGTATATTTTTAATATTCGTCAATTGCTACGATGGATTAGTGGTCTATAATATTCGCATCGGCAATAGGAGAAGCAGAGTTATATCTCTGTATTCTACTCGTAGATATTTCTTTTTTCGCTTTCACGATGTTTCTTGTAAAAAACATTTTTTATTGGAGTTACCAATGAAGAAATTAATGAAAGTATGTGTCAAAATTTCATGACGTAATCAACAAGCCTCTTATTGATAACTACAAACCCTACAATGCAAGCTTATTCTTTGAATTCTAACAATAACACTAGAAGATAAAACAAGCAAGGTTAGTTAACATACAAAAGTAACAACACATAATCAACACGACAAACATGAGAGGATTCTACAGCCGTTGTGGGCAACAGTAATCAACCGATCGTATTGATTGATCGTCAAAGAAATTGCTAGATCCTAGCATTATATTCGCGCCAATTTTATTCTGTATTCACAAAAGTCTGTTGGCTTATCGACACCTGTCATTGGGCAAACATTTTTCACTGAGTACAATAATAGTGGGACAAAGAGGCTTTAGATCCATCGTAACTTTGACGTAATGAGGCGGGACCACCTCGTGGCTCCGATAGCGCATGCGTCGCGAGATCAACTCGAGATTAACAGTTGGACCACACATTGGTCGCAGGTAGCTCGTAATTCAATTGAGATTGTCATCGTCGTGATGATGTGATAGTGGCTAACGAAGCGAAGATCGAACGGCCGGTAGCCGTAACGGACCAGTTCTGCGGCTCGTTAAAATAATGAGTTGTTGGAGTTTTGTATTCCACAATGACGTCGCTTTTTACAGTTTATTAAAAGCTACTATCAAATATCATTGAGTTGTGATGACCTTATACACTTCAAATTATGATGATTAATCTTTCAAATGTTTCTGAAAATGCAGCAGCAGTACAAATGCTTTGACATTTCAAGCTATCTTAAACGGAGTAGGTTGCTGTTGGTAGTATGGTGCTGATGCTTACCGGTACTTATACATACCGTAGGAGAACAGGAAGTTTTAACTATTTTAGAATACAATATAGGTAAATTACCAGCTCCTGTCCATGTATTCGTTGGCGTGGACTTCAGATTTGGGTCACTACAATTTAAGTACCTAGGTACTTCATGGTACTTTAACTATCTCTATCTATGCAAAAATAGCTATCCCACAAAAAACTATTTTTTTCTGGAATAAAAATAATATCCTATGTATTAATCCAGGTAATGAAGAGGCTAAACAAGTGGCATAAATGCTAGTGTAATAGAATATATAATTTGGCCTATTCAAAAATGGTAAGGAGATCATAGTGATGATATAGCTACAAGGCATCAGCTCAGCGTTGGTAATGTCAAGATAAACTTGTGGTAAGGGAATTCTTAAACCCGAAAACAAAAGAGGAGATAAAACACCACCTTGAGGAATACAAGCAGTAAGATTACACTATTCTGACAAATTCTCATTACGGCGTACAGACTGGTAGCTTGTACCACCAAGATATGAATTAGACTAAACAGTTATAGGGTAGGACACATTAAGGGAGGAGAGGATTTCCAGTAGTATGAGAAAACTAACTGTAATAAAACCACTGCTAAAGTCCAAGAGTATATCAAGAAGCTTATTCTCCACGGCTAAACGAACGAATGAAAACGAAATCATCAATGAATTTTACTAAGAAATGACAGTACCTGCTATGACCCGGACGAAACCCTGATTGATAGAGGTTTAACAGAAAATTAAAGGAGAAATAATAAAGGTTTTGTTTGTGTACAATACTTTGAAGAAAATTCGATGAAATGGCAATAGAAAACTTGGATTATTGACTTTGTGAAGCGGTATAATATGGGTTTTCTTCCACAGTAAAGTGAAAGTTTACCAGGTTTACATCTAGAAAATTAGCAGCTAACTCATAAATAGATTAATTACCTAAATATATGAAGGTCATCATCCCCTACTGCTTGTGTGGTATAAACAATTATTGTTTTCTTGATACCATACCCTGTGACCTTTTTTTAATGTTATTAAAACTACGAACGAAAGTTAAAATTTTAAGTGAATTTAACAAATTTTCAACTTACACTAAGCCAATGCTAAAGACTAAATCCTACTTTATGGTAAGAAACTTAGTCAAGTCTGGTAAAGTGATGCTGGCTTAATAAAAACCTATTCACTCTCACCTTGAAAAAACTCATATCGTACTCGGACGCGAATACTGACCTTTGACGAGTATTTACATCGCTGTGCGTATTTCAAAAGACGCGAAATGTTTTGTACAAACTGATGAAATGTCTACAGTGGAAACAGATCTGTCGTTTATGTGGTAGCCCGATGGTTAAAGGAATTTTTATCTAGAATGCAACTGGAACACAGAAAGGCTGGCTTTGCGTCGCTGCTCGTGGCTTAGATAATTTTGTGACAGACTGTTGCCGTGGCTTCTGACACAAGAAAGAAGTGAACTATATAATGACGATAAAACCTAAACTGCTTTTGCCTTGAATTTGAGAGCTGCCTAAAAGTTTCAACTCGAATTCCAAATTATAGAAAATATCTTATTACAACTTATTACCAGCAGAAATAGCAATTGGTTTACTGTTCATGGACACACGTCTCACACAGAATCTAGATAATGCTAAGGCCAGCAGTTTTTACTTTTGTGTTCAAACCGAAGCCAAACATAAATGAAATTACAAATGGATTTACTGGTTAAACCAGGTGATTTGAAGAAGAATTCATAGTGATTAACTAAAGAAGAAGACTGAAGAATCTGAATCCTATGAGATATATATTCGAATTTTCAATTGAATGCGATGGGCAATTTACCACTGTCATTCAAGTAACAACTTTTCAGACATAGTGACAGAATAATCTATCTTTCTATATACATATATTATTATTGCTTGTACTAACTGACTGACGATCAACGCAGAGCCTAAACAACTGGGGCTGCAAACTTGAAATTTTGGTAGTTGATGCCTTGTTTGTTGTAGAGATCCACTAAGAAAGGATTTTTAAAATTTCACCCCTAAGAGGGTAAAATCAGGTATAAACGGTTGTATGGAACTCTGTCATTTTCAAAGTAAGAAGCACGAAATTTCAAATACCTGTTTCTGATTAGAAATAAATGTACGTGTATTGTGGGATACCTATTAAAAAAAATACGACTAAGATGGTAAATGAGGGATTGAAAGTTTATATGTGAGGTTCGTCACTTTTAAAGTAAGAAGCACGAAATTTCATATACCTGTTTCTGGTTAAAAATAAATGACTACGTGTATCAGCGATTTTATAACTTTTACCCCTAAGAGGATGAGTTAGGGGTCGAAAATTTGCATAAAAAGCTTGTTATTTTTAAAAGAAGGAGCCTGAAGTTCAATATTGAAGCATCTTATATAAAGTTCTTTTTTCTTATATTTTAACATATATTATATAATATATAGTTATATAAACAGACATTTTCATTTCATTTATTTGTATAGATAAGTTTTTATTGCTTAAATTCATTGTTTGCATTATAAATAAGTTTATGCTCGTTAGATGATATTATGCACGTTTTCCGATTCGGACTATTGTTTCGTTATGCCGCTTATAATTATTATATCACGAGATAACGTTAAACTCACCGTAGGTTGTACGTAAGTGACCACTAATGGAATGTCATACAGTTCCAGTGGTCTGCCAATACAAACGGAGAGACAGCACACGGCAGGTTTATTTATCGGCTGAGGGCCCCACACTAACCTATTCGTTGCCCCGAAAACGGGGTGTGCGGTTAGATACCCGCCTTTACTAAAAAAAGTGTTGTACGTTAGTGTGAACGACCTTCGACATCCGATTGAAATGCTAAATATAAATATTTTCCTTCATTGGTGACGTAGCTTGCCAGTAAGGGGCCATACTATCTTTTACATGACGCTCAAGTCTTGGCTAGAGAGGTGCGGGAAGAGATAGTTGCTCATGTAGCCACTCACTGGGATGATTTTTCTATCATGTCCTATAATGCTAATGGTATTAACCATTATACATAGTTCCTTTGAATACTTTGTTGATATGTCAGCATTTCATATATATGGAGGTTCATGTGAGTTAGTAGCAGCCGGACCAATCAGCTAAAACTGAACAGAATGGATCTTTGTTGGGGTCAACCCCAGCGAAGTTTAGGAACAAGATTAAGAAGATGACGATATTGTGATCAATATATCTTGGTATGTCTGAGTAAAACATAATAATGGGACACTTTCGCATGTTACGAAAAAGATTGAAAGCGTTGTTGCTTGTGATCGCTATACTTTCTGCGACGCGTCTACTATCATAAGATAAACTTGTTGTCTGATCTCCAGGTGCATAGCTAAATGTGCTTTGTAAGATAACATTCGTGTGACAATGAAAAGCTTTATCGACCCTTGTTGATGTTAACATATCAAGCTGTCTATGTAATTTCATCATTGGCATAAGGAGCTGCATTACCAAATGCCGTTATATCTTTCATTTGTTGGGTACATGTCCGTAGTAAATAAATAAATAAACATTAAATTATTTTGAAGTCGAATACATAAACGTCTAATACAGAACCGCGTTAGAGTTTGTAAAAATAGTTTTCATAATTTTATTCAGGTATTGTCAGCGTCCTTATTTTGGACTTTGAACATTATAATAATTATTTTTTACTTTTTTTAAAGACAACACCCCTAACCCACCAAGCTGGTGACTTTACAAACATACGATTTCACGCATACAAAGTACACCCAGACTCAGAATAACCATTTGTGGATCTCACATAGATTTGTCTTGTTTGGGAATCGAACCCACAAGACTCGGGCGGGTATCTAAGAAACACTGCCATCTGTGCAGCCAATTATGCCGTGATCTTTAGCAGAATGCACGTGATACTAAGGGTACCAAATTAACGTTACCCCCGATTGTGCTAGCTGATAAACCACACTGTAACTGCCTCCCATTTATTTACATATTATGAAAATATCACTTTACGGTACATTATTTATCTCTATGTAAAAATAGCTATTCCATGGAAACATTCCGAAAAAATGAATGGTTTCCGTGGCCAGTTTATGTCCTTTTCTAGAATCCAGACTATGTTTATGCAAAATTTCATGATAATTGGTTTAGTAATTACAGCGTGAAAGCGTAAACAAAACAACAAACTCGCACTTATGATATTAGTAACGATTTATTTACTTGCTTATCATCACGCTATCTTCTCTGCGGGGTAATCAGAGAGAACAGAGTGCTAAAGTGCTCTCTCTCTCTTGCATACATCTCTCGCTTCCTCAATATTCATAACTAATTATCTTCATACACGCTCGCTGGTTTCGGAGACTCTTGACTCCACCTTCCTTTAATACATGACCGATTTTGGTCTAGGTAGGTGAGTCTCGGCCTCCACCTGTACCTACATCCTTCCACTTTTGTTGGTATATTGTCACTCGTCCGGCATTATTTCTACATGTCTGAACCATCGGAGCAATCCCTTTCGCATCTTTACACCAATAATCTCTTTCATACCCATTCGCTCTCTTACGTCGTCGCTTCGAATGTGGTCAGTCTGATTAATAGATTCAATTAAATTAACAATTATTATTTAACGCCTACAATTGTATTAGCATGAATTTTCTATGTTTTCTGAAACATTATATTGAGATAAGATTAGGAAAATTGTGACAAATAATTAAAAAAATATTAATAGCTTTATGTAGTTATTTACTCATCGGCAGCAGGAATAATCAGTCAACAATATTATAATTTGTCACTTCAGTCGTATGTAAGGTAACTTATAAAAACTGCTTATGACTTAACAATGACAAACAATAAAAAAAAACATAGCATCACGCCTGTATTCCCCGAAGGGGTAGGCAGAGGTGTATTACACACCCACGACTCACCCACCCACAAATGAATACTTACATGTATTGTTTTCGTGACTACCGGTAATTGAAAGAGATGAGTTTCACACTTCAAAACGCACTCTCGTTGCCTCAGTAAAATACTGTGTTACAAGATTGAACCAGAATATGTATCATATTAGATATTCAAAAATGTTATTCATTGTATATTTTCTGCTAGGTGACTCTCCAAAGTCTAAACTTGTATAGACAGGCCTTTCACAGTTTTAGCCTAAAAAAACTCGCCAACCTAAACAGGTTCGGCATTCAAACGAATGCCCAAAATAGGCTCAGTACCTAGAGCAGCATTATTATAATCAAATTATAATATAATTTGAGGGACTGGAAGGTAAACTTTACTGATAATTCAGATACATGTTTCGAGTTCCTAGTTCTCTAATCTCAATAGACTATAAGTTGAATTTCATTCTACGTGTTAGTACGTAACTACACACGAAATTTGGCAACCTGTTTAGTTTTATTTTCCTCATAGTGATAAAGTACCTACAAAGTACCTATGTATGTTTACATTTACTTGGTCGGTCCCTAGACCCGGATCAATGTGGCGATGTCAGTGGTCAGTGAGAATCTCGGTGCGCACCCGAGGTGACCGCACATACCGCAGCCGCGGAGATTCAAAGAAATACCAATAAAGGCCCCCACAGAAATATCTCTATCCCCTTCGTACATAGGCTCCGTTTGATGTATCTGAGATTTTTGATCCCGCTCTACATTGCCTTTTTGTTTATCTTCAGTAATATGATATTCAAGTGAGCTCCTCTGATTATTAAGTTTTGGATAGTGAATTTATTTCAATACAATTTTGATATCTAGAGGCGGCATTATTTTATTTAAAGTATTTCACTGTGTATAAATTACAACACAGATGGCTTAGGGCTTAATATAGCAATCTTCTCTGTGGGTTCTCATCCCAAACAAAACTGACTTGTGTGATGCACATCTCATCAGGTCCTCTGCGATGACTGCGATACAGGAATAATTCTTTCGTGCAAGGTGTAATTTTAAAACTTTTAGTAGTATTTGAAGGAATAGTACGTTGTGTCTGTATAATATAAAAAAAAAATATCTGTCACTTCCAAAGTTTTCTTTGGAATGTAGTACAAAGGTAATTTCCTTCGAAGGAAATTACGAAATTGCTAGGAGCTCGCTGACAATAGAACGTTTTGTCGAGACTATTAACTCTATTTCGCTGTTGAACATTGAAATCCTTTCAAAGACTTAATACTATAGGTACAGTTTAATCGAGGTTCTTGAACTCAATTTTTTAACAGAGTACATAAAGTAATTTGAGTACTTAGGTACTACTTTAAAACGTACACAAAGGAAGAAAGGCCCGATCGATAGAATAGGTACGCTGATTAAGTTTAATTATAACGAAACTTGGCTCACGTTGCTCTGTGGTAGGTACTAATAATGCGTATTCATATTTAGGATTATCTGTAAAAAATTACTTCTTTTATGTGTTTCTAATTTTGTACTATACTAATACACTCAATATTTGCGTATAATAGTAATAACCTTTATTGTAACAAAACTCCGGCTACAACGAAAACACACCGAGATGTTTCAACGTCGGTCACACGGTATACTGTGGTATCGAAGCCACCGTCTGCCGTGTGATCTCGGGCGAGATTGCCATACTAATTATATCACTTCCAGCAGCCTTTTAAACGGATTGCTAATTTTTTTGGTATGTAATAAATTCAATTGAAAATTATAGATCGTGTAAGATGTATCAATAGATAGACTACATGTTGATATTTTACTAAACAATAAACTCCTTACATCTATATCCTGTGGAATAAACTCACCGATATTGCTTATAAATCTCAGGATGTCCATTTAACTACTTTTATAAAAAAATAGTTATGACTAATTCTATCAGTGACTCTTTTAATACAATGTTAAAAGCATGTTAAAGTGAAAAAAAATGTTGAAATAAGGCCATACTTAATAGACAGATCTTAACAGGGAATCAATATTTTGGTTACAAAAAAAAATATGTACTTGGCATGCGAAATAGACAAACAACCTGTATCAGTGTCTACATTATCTAAACAGTAGGTAATTTACTTGCCGTAATTAATCATAAAAAAGGAAGCTCAGGCGCATGCATGTGTAGTTTATTATTATGCACATTAATTAACGGACTTGAGTACATAAATTATAATCTATGACGTCACGCAACGCCTATACCGCTACCAATGTTGATGCCACGCCTAAGTTACGCTTTGAGGGTAAAGCACAGGGTATTTTTGTTATTTTTTATACTAGCATACGCGCCTACTTGATGGTAAACGGTTACCGTAGCCTATAAACACACAATACCAGAGGCAACAATCGCGCGTCGGCATCTCCAAGGAGTAGGAAGATAGATAGGATAGATAGGATTCTAAGGAGAGGATAGGAACGATAATAAGGAGAGGATAGGGAGGGGTATTTTTAATGGCGGGTAAAAATGATCCTAACCGCACACCCCGTCGTTCGGGGCAACGAACAGGGTAGTGTGAGGCCTTCACCCACTAAAGAACCCAGCCGTGTGCCGTCTTTCCGCCTTTATTGGCGGGCCACTGGAACTATGTTACATTCCTTCGGTGGTGACGGTAGGAATGCCTATTGTTATTTTACGCTGATCTTTTGTGAGAGGGTGTACTTCCCCGATGGAGCCGGCTCATTCATACTGGGATAAACAAGACTTTACAACTAGGTAGTGAGTTTTCTACTCTCATAATGAAACAGTTATTTTCGTTCCCTCAGTGCTGAGCATCACGACCATGTATAATTTAATTAATTTCATTGGATGCGGTTAAATGTGCAATGGACCGCACAGTCCAACTTGCAAGCATTCTTCCTAGAGAAGGTTTGCCGTTTTCATTAATTCATCAGCCTTTCGACGTCCACTGCTGGACATAGGTCTCCCTAAGAGAACGCCACAACTAGCGGTCTTGTACGCTCATATGGGTGGATAGTGCCGTAATCACCACGCTTGGCAGGCGGGTTAGCGATCACAGTGGATGTTGTTAATAACTCGAGGGAGTGCTGCTGCCCACTTCCCCGGTATTCCCTCAGTCGGCTCTTACGACTTCCATGGGTGCAGAGGGGTGGGACAATTCTAAAGCCGGCCCCACACGGCTCAATTCTCGGTTGCCGTTTATTTAGCCTAAAATAATTTGCTTCTCCAGACCATGTTTTGAAGACCGCATAAAGTTCCCGAAAAAGTTAAGTAGATACTCGCTGTTGGCAGATTGCGGATAGCCGTATGGTGAATTTAAGTTCTCTTAGAATATAGTGGTTTGTTTTCATGACTGTCCAAGGTATTGGAAGCAAACTTCGTTAACACCGCAACTCAAAGGCATCAATCAATCTTACTGCTGTACCACTGTTTTTAGGGTCCCTGATTTTACTACAAGGGTATCGTGACTGCTCATGGTCCACCTCTTGGCACCATAAAAGAATATAGAAAACACCAGAGTCCGAACCAAGCGCACTTTTGTTTTATCTATCTATACTATTATAAAGCTGTAACAGAGCTGTGTCTCTACATTTAAGATATTTGAGAAAAAAATACTGTATTATAGGCGTGTCTAAACACAAAACAACTGTTTGTCTGTTTGTTCGTTCGCGCATAACGCAAAAACTGCTGAAGAGATTTTCATGCAACTTTTTTTAATTAATGGCTCTTGATTACACTTAAAAACTGGTATATATGTTATTCCGCTACTACGAGTATATTGGGAACCTGAGATATAAACTAAAATGTAGTTTTTGGCTGCGGCAGAGCCGCGGGGAACGGCTAGTATCTTATAACTTTGTTTTTACATATTTTGGCTAAGTTAGCTATAGTGCTTTGGGCCATACTGGCTCTACGGGCCACCGTCATTCGTTTACATAAACTTAAAGACTCATATTCCATGAGTGCGTTGGTTACTGGGAGTACTTCAGTTCTGTCTACCACCATTGTTATTGTTTTAGAATCGTTGATCTGAAGATCTTCAGTGGCACTTTGTATTTCATTTTTCTATAGACTAACTGCCATCGATTCGATTATAGTAGTATCTTCTGCATATTTTAGATTACTGAACTTGCGACCACCCACTGCAACACCACCGCTCCAGCCATCCTGGGCTTTCCTCAAACCGATTGAAGTGAGATTTGAGTCAAATTCTCCTTGAAGCGATGTTTCTTAATATATTTCACTAGCTGACCCAGCGAACATCTTACCGCCATATTATTTTTCGTCAGTATTTTCTTAAATCCTGAAAAACGTGTTATGCTATTTATGCCCGGCTTCACATGGGTGTAACACTTCCGGTAAATTCAAATCAGTCAGTCTTCAATTATCAACAATTCCAGACACGTTTGCTGTAAGTAACTCACACTCTTCTGTCTCATACACTCACTCACCTTTCATATTATGAGATTTTTTAAAATTTACTGTTCCAGTATTTTTAATTTTCTTTTATACAAACCTTATACTGACAATAACAAACACAAAGAAAACGAATTATTCAATTTGGTGCAGTCGTTTAGAAGCTATGTTTCGGATACCTACATTTTGGATTCATTTTCATTTCTTTGCCCGTGGCTCCGCCGAAGAAAACGTTATTAGGTTAGGTTATATCTCAGACACCACCAAAGGAATGTAACATGGTTCCAGTGGCCCGCCAATAAAAGTGGAGAGACGGCACACGGTGGGTTTCTTTAGTGGGTGCAGGCCCCACACTACCCTGGTCGTGCCCCGAACGATAGGGTGTGCGGTTAGGAAATGTTTTTTCCCGACTTAACAAAAAAAATAAGGTTATATCTCATATTATCGATATAGTAGCGGGATAAAATGTGTACCAATTGTTAAGTCTAATCAAGAATAATCAAACATGAAAAACTGGTCAGTAGTTTTCGCGTAAATGTGTGAGCAAATAAACAAACATAAACAGAAACATTCTCTTAAAAAAAGGTTTCGGTTCAGAGACATAGCCTAATATAGTATGTTTTCTCAAATATTTTCAATGTATCAACACAGCATTTCCTTTCTGTATCCTGCAAGTAACATCTCAAACATTTGTACTACTTATTTTGGCCGTGTGGGGCCGGCTTCAGAATTGTCCCACCCCTCTCTCCCCATGGGAGTCGTAAGAGCCGACTGAGGGAATACCGAGGGAGTGGGCAGCAGCACTCCCTCGAGTATTAACAACATCCACTGCGATCGCCAACCCACCTGCCAAGCTTGGCGACTACAGCTTTATCCCTCATGACGGGTCCGCTCGTTGTGGCGTTCTCTTGGGGAGGCCTATGTCCAGCAGTGGACGTTGAAAGGCTGATGGATGGATGGATGGTACTACTTATTTTGCTGCCCAACACTCATCAGGGGTGGGAAAAGAACAGAACATAGTATTTTTAATATTTTAATACTAAACGGATTTGAGGAAAATTTGGTAAACTATGAGCTGGACATATTTTTTTTTATTGCTTGTGGTGGCAGGCGCGCCACGGTCCATCTGATGGTAAATGGTAACCGTCGCTCATGGACTCAACTATACCGAGAGTATTGTCAAGCTCACCATTTTATTTCACAGCTATGAAATGAAAAAATAAACGGCTATCTCCTGCTACAACCAAAACGCAACGATGTGCTTCATGGCCGGTCACACGGGAAGTGGTGGTACCAACCCGCTCGGGCCCGGTAGCAAATGAGTACTTCCACTTGGTACCCAGCCCTACCACCAGTAATGCAATGGGTGATCATCGCCTCATACGACACCCGTGGGAAGGAATGGGGTGGTGACACTTGTATTCTTAGTCCGTCACCACACGGACATATATAAATGCAACTGTTATTATAAATGTGAAAGATTGTGAATGTTGGATGTCTAATGTTTAGATATTTGTCCAAATAACTGAACGGATTTGGATAAAATTTGATGAGACTCTGGATTAACATAACTATAGCTTTTATCCCGGAAAAGTTAATAATTTCCGCAAATTTTTCCATATAGACTTCAATACTAAGCGGATTTGAAGAAAATTCGGTAGATATATTACCATTGAAAGATAGTATGGTAGATACAGCGAAAGAAGTATGTGGATGCTCAAACAAGCATAGGAAAGTGAAAGGTGATGCATGGCCCACCATGCATCACCTTTCACTTTCCGGAAGTAGCAGATTCCGTAGACCAAAAGAAGAAAGCGTGGCTGGACTATGTATCTTCTTTGAACTTGAGTGCAAGTATGAAAGAACAGAAGAAAGATATATACCGGCAACGTAAGAATGGCACCAAAGCCTTAGTGAAAGAGAAGCGTGATAGAGCAAATATGATTGCAGAAGAAAGGCTGACCAAAAACTTCGAGAGCAACACCAAACTTTTCTGGATGGAGGTGAAGAAATCTCGATCTCTCCAACTACATGGACTGCAGAGCTTGTGTGCGGCAGGATGATGGAATGTCACCCTGGTTTGACGTCAATATCGGCGTTAAACAGGGCTGCGTTCTATCAGCCAGACTGTTTATCATATATCTGGATAAATGTCTACAAAGGTTGAATGAAATGAATGTGGGAGTTCAGATGGGCGACTCAGTGGTTAACTCGCTGCTATATGCAGACAATGCGGTCCTATTAGTGCAGTCTGCGACTCACCTGCAAACCCTAGTCGACGTAATGGCAGAAGATTGTAAGAAAAGGGGCCTACGTGTGAATGTGAGCAGAACCAAAGTAATGGTTTTTGAAAGAGAAGAATCCAGAACAGATGTTAGAGTAGCAATAGGAAATGGTGTGCTAGAACAAGTGGATGAATTTGTATATCTTGGATGTGGATTCAGTTGGGATGGAAGGTACACCACTGATGTAGAAAGAAGAGTAAATGCGGAAAATAGAGTGAACGGAGCATTGGGACAACTTCTCGGCAGCCACCACCTCAGCCAGAAGGCACGTGTCGCAATACACAACGCAGTGCTTGTTCCAACGTTATTATATGGAAGCGAGAGTTGGGTATGTAAAAAGGAGCATGAGAGCAAAATCAATGCGGTCGAAATGCGATCTCTGCGGAGAATCTGTGGAGTGAGGCTGACTGACCGCATTCGTAACAATGACGTAAGAGAGCGGGTAGGTATGAAAGAGAGTATTGGTGTAAAGATGCGAAAGGGAACGCTCTGATGGTTCGGACATGTGGAAAGAATGCCGGACGAGCGACTGGCTAAGAAGATATACAATGCGAAAGTGGAAGGATGTAGGTACAGGGGGAGACCGAGACTTACCTACCTAGACCAAATTGGTCATGTATTGAAGGAAGGTGGAGTCAGGAGTCTCCGAAACCGGCGAGCGTGTATGAAGAGAGTTATGAATGTTGAGGAAGCGAGAGATGTATGCAAGAATAGAGCCTCTTGGCACTCTGTTCTCTCTGCCTACCCCGCCTTATATAAGGCCTTCATATACTGCCTTTGCTACCGACTCATCATAATATCGAAGGAGCAGATACGGAGATTGATCTAATTCTCACCTCTAATCCTTCCCTTGTCTTTTCACATGGTCAATTTCCGGCTCCTGGTTTTTCCTTTCATGACTTGATCTTCCTTTCCTATACACTTAAACCTCCTATACCTCTTCCCAAGATTTTGAGCTTGCGTTGTTTTGGTCGTATGAATGTCACCGAACTGTGCAAAGATGCGTCAGAGACAAACTGGATTAAAATTGCTAAGGCCCCCACAGTGGATGATAAAGTAACTATTTTAAGTAGCCTCATTCATGACCTGTATAATGTCCACGCTCCAATTAAAAAAATTAGATTAAAGCGCCCTCCTGCACCCTGGATGACAACTGAGGTTAGGCTAGCGATGAAGCGTAGGGACCGTACTTACCACAAATATAAAAGAGATAGATGTGACAACAAATGGGCGCTCTTTAAAGCTGCAAGAAATTGGTGTAATCAGGTGGTTCGTAATGCTAAACGCCAACATATTCTCCAAAATATTGACTCTTCATCTCCTGCCGACATCTGGAAAGTCTTAAGGACTCTAGGTATCGGCAGTAAACAGCTTTCAGGCTTGCAGTCCAAAATTGGTTTAGATGAAATTAACTCTCATTTCTCCTCAGTAGACCCCGTTGATCATCAAACCAAAATTCAAACAATTTCTCATCTGGCTGACCTGTCACGTCTCATTAACTGTCCCTTTAAATTTTCTCCAGTAGCTCCGGAGGATATCAAGAACGTAATCCTGTCCATCAAGTCCAATGCAGTTGGTTGCGATGCAATCAACCGCCGTATGATCCTTCCCATCCTTGACCACATCCTCCCAGCATTGACAGACATTATCAATTCTTCCCTTAAAGCTGGCGTTTTCCCGTCTTTGTGGCGCAAGGCCTACGTTCTGCCTTTGCCAAAAATTCCTAATCCTTCCATACCTACTCACTTCCGACCCATATCCATTCTTCCATTCCTGTCCAAGGTGCTGAAGGCTTGCGTACACAAGCAATTGGCTTCCTTTGTATACTCAAATAACCTTTTAAGCCCTTACCAATCAGGCTTCAGGCCAGGACACAGCACGACATCCGCACTCCTTAAAGTGACTGGCGATATTAGGGCAGGCATGGAGGATACCAAGGTTACAGTCCTAGCTTTGGTCGACTTTACTAATGCTTTTAATACCGTCAGTCACGATATCCTTTTATACGTTCTTTCCTTTTTCGGGATTTCCTCCGAACCACTGGAATGATTCTCATCATATCTTCAAGTACGTCAGCAGTCTGTCCACTTCTTGGATTCTAGTTCAGGTTGGTGTAATTTAGATGCTGTCGTTCCTCAAGGCGGAATTCTTTCTCCTTTATTATTTTCAGTTTTTATTAACCTTATCACTCACGAGCTTCAGTGTAAGTATCACCTGTATGCCGATGACTTGCAGCTGTATTCTCAGGCCAATGTGGAGTCTGTTTTTACGGCTATTGACACTATAAATAGAGACCTGGAGTGCATCAAAAAGTGGGCTGATAATTTCGGGGTAAGAGTGAATCCTGGAAAATGTCAAGCCATCATAATAGGCAGCCAGAGATTGCTAGGTAGGCTCCACTCTATAAAACTACCACCAATCATATTTGACGGGACAGCCATCGATATGTGTTCCAGTGTCAAAAACCTTGGGTTACACATTGACTCCACCCTCAACTGGCAAACTCAGGTAACACAGGTTAGCCAAAGACTTACAAATATCCTGCGCATGCTTTACCGCCTGAAAAACTTTCTTCCCTCTGCGACCAAGGTGACGCTGGTGCAGGCCTTGGTATTGCCTATAATCGACTACTGTGATGTGTGTTACTTTGACCTGAATGCAGAACATCTCAATAAATTAGATCGGCTTCTAAATAACTGCATTCGATTCGTTTTTAATCTTCGGAAGTATGATCATGTGTCTACTTATCGCTCTCAGTTGAAATGGTTACCTATTCGTCAACGCCGTGAATGGCGCGCTCTCTCTAGTTTATTTTCTTTTCTTAAGTCTCCTTCTCCCACTATATACTTAGCTTCCTACTTCCAATACCTCTGTGATAGTCACAAACGCGATTTACGCTCTTCTAATAACCTTTTGCTTCAATGTCCGTCTAGTCGTACCGGCTTTGTCTTTTCTTCTTTTCCTGTCCAATCGGCCCTACTATGGAATGCGCTGCCTCTTGAGATCAGGAAGTGCACCACGCGGTACACATTTAAAAAGAAGATAAAAGAGTTGCTCTTATCTAAACTGGCTGAATAATCACCACATTTTTACATCTTAAATTTATGTATTTATTTATGTATATTTATGTATTTTATTATTTAAGTATGTATCATGTTATAATTAGGTATGTACATTCACTTATATATTTATGTGTATTTTAGGTAATTGTTGTAGTATTTGTATTTATTTATTTCAACTTGCCTATCTTCACCTACTCCATACTCTCTCTGCACTACCTAAGGTTGACTGGTAGAGAATGCCCTAGGCATTAAGTATACATTTGTATGAGAAGTTTTAAATAAATAAATAAATAAATAATAAGTTAGTAAGTTAGTTAGTTAGTTATTACTACTACTCTTGTATGCAACTCTGAAGTCCACGTAGACGTAGGCACAAGCTAGTTTACCATGTTTTGCGGAATTAAAAAAAAATAATAAGACTATAATCTACTACTTACATATTGGAATAACAATAAGTAATCATTAAGTGCATGATGTATAATCATTACAGTGGTACAAAGGTCTTAGAATTATAAAAAAGCAGAATATATATATAAATTTGCCATTTCTGTGACATAGAAACAGCCAAGAAACATTACATAATAAGGCTTAACTTAAATTACCACATAAGGTCACCAATATTACTTAATCTACCCTAAATTTTACTACCTCTAGCCTTACTTTAGCTAGCTATTCAGTGAATCGCAGTTTTAGTCACGTAGTACATTATAGATCCTGAAACCGATATGCTTTGTAGGAGATACTGTTAGTAAATTCACTACGAGGGATACCAAGTGACTATTATGAGAAGTCACATCAGGAAAAAGATATACAACATTAAAAAAAATTAACCCATTACCCACGGTTGGGAACGAGTTTCCCCTAAGAATCAAGCGCACTTCGAGAAAATCTCTCAGGCATGCAGGTCTTGTATTATTTTACTTCAGTGGGCAGTGATAATTTATTGACACTGCCCAGTGAAGCCCATAGTTTCGAAAAATCAGAAGTCATACGAGGTTTTGATCTCGGACTGGGGATCGACTTCAATACCACTGTCATTGCAGTCCTTGATTATCACTCGGGTATCACTAATAAAAATGCAAATGTAGTATTAATTTGTATTTTTTGTTGCAGCCAATGGTTCTTTTCAACCTGGAATGGAACCTAAGCGTCAGCGCACAGCTTATACTAGACACCAAATACTAGAATTGGAAAAAGAATTCCACTATAACAGATACCTCACAAGAAGAAGAAGAATAGAAATTGCCCACACCCTAGTCTTGTCAGAAAGGCAAATCAAAATATGGTTTCAAAACAGAAGAATGAAATGGAAGAAAGACAATAAATTGCCGAACACCAAAAATGTGAGAAGAAAAACTAATCCAGCAGGCGTGACTACAACCACGACTAAGGGATCCACACCAAAGAGTAGATCAAATAAGAATACAAATAACAACGATAAGAACAAATCGAACAACAACGGGCGGCCAGACAGTATAGAAAATGTTACGGATAATATTATGAACGACTTGCATTGTGTTGGGGCACAACATAATCTGTCACATGATCCTGCAATTAGTCCTATGTCTCATCATGGAGGTCCAATAAATTCGGGTCATCCTATGACCCCACATCAGTTGCACATGATGAGTATGCATGCAGGTATGGATCCAGCTTTGCTTGCTAACCTAGCACATGGCTCTCCTGTCGGCACCGCCGGCTGCGGTACTGGCATTCCTAATCAACCAGTTATCAAATCAGACTACGGTCTAACCGCCTTATAATCTCTAGATGTGTAAAAAAGAAAACTATATTTTTCATTATTGGACTGCGATTATTACCATTCCTTTGTATGTAAGGTGTAATAAAGTGATTTAATTAAATTTAGATTTACTATTAAGTTGTGTAAGTACTTTAGAATAAAAGTCATAACCCGATGTTTGGATAGTTAGGTGAAAAACTTTACAATGTCAAAAGTGTGATTATTATTATTTTAGGTTAGGCTGTAATCTTCTGAGTGTTGAATTGTACAATTTATGTTAGGTCATTGTCAGTGGTAAGAATATTTAATGTAACGTCAGCAATTTTAATGCATTGTATAATAAGTTTCCGTTCATCACTGTTAAGCTTATTTTGTGCGATTTAAATTCACACATTTCCTTTTTTTACTATTAAAACATCTACCAATCTTAATTGTTTGCTGAAATAAAAATAACGACCCCTTTTCTATCCCTTGTTTCAGCTCTTAAAGCATTAAGTATGAAAATAAAGACTTTTAACCTTTCGCAATTTGTACACATTATACACAAATATTTACGTATCGGGTCTTAATCGCGTATAATAGTAAATATACGCGATTATGACCCAATATGTAAATATTTGTGTATAAAGTATAAAAATATTTTGTCACCATTCTGAATCTTTTTTTTAAACAAGATTTTTTTTTCATTGCCTGTTCCACATTTTTTCCACATTTTAATATTGTGTGCCTAAAATTTACAAACACAGATAGGTAGATGTTTGTATATGTAATTAAAATGTCCATGTATGATACATAATATATTATGTCGTTCATAAGCAAGACTTATGTGATGTAGACAATGACTTAGGGTTAGGAACAAAAGTGGATTTAATTTTAAAAGTAAAAATTGTTTTGTAACCGAAATAGAAGAAATGTGAATGGAAACCAATAAATATAATACTGATATTAAAACTTCTTCTGTTTTCTTTTTTATGCCGATTGCAGTGTAGTATAGGTATAATATACCCAAAATCATATAGGTAACTAGAACCATAACTAGAACTAGAAAAGGGTTTTACTTTTTTAACTACGGAAATAGCGATTCTTAACATACATTGTTAAGAATCGCTATTTCCAAAACCTACAGTAAACTAAGTAGGTAGTAGTGTAGTGTGTAATTACAAAACTATTTTTTCTTTGAAATGTTAAAATGCATTAATATCTAATATAGTTATAATATATTTCTTTTATGAAATGCTATTATATATAGACAAAATAATATAGGTAATACTTTTTGATAACGTTTATATAAAGTAGTCTAGAATATATTATTGATATAGTAGAATCCTCATCAATAAACTATTAAAATTTTAGATAGATACCCCCATGATGTCTTTAAGTAGTTTGACATTATATAGAACTTTTAGAAATACGTCACTTAACGGTACTAGTCTATTTTCCGGGATAAAAAGTAAAACAAACTCTTTTTTGAATTTATAATGTTAGTAAGGATTTCAATTAAACATAAAAGAATGTTTGCTTCAACATCTTGTTCAACCTACAATCTTCGTAGGTTTTAAAATCACATCCAACATATACCGAGGCTTCGTATTAATGCCTATTGCCTACGCACAGATCATTCGAACAGCATCGATATCATAACCTTGTGACATTCATATCGAATGAAATGAAAGCAAAAATCGTAATGTATTCGTTGAATGTGGAGTCATTAATCAACGTCGCCGGCTCATTGTGTGGCCGGCACGCAACATCTCCTACGCCGACGACTACAGTTTTATCATAACATTGATATATAATTGTGTAGTTGTGTTTCGCAGCTTTAATATTCGATAAAAGTGATTTTAACACTTCGGAATTGTATGGATTTATTAGTCTTGCACTTTTTAGTTACCATCAGTATGGCGCCCACTCCTAACGCGAATATACCTACTTATTATATATTTTTTTATTCTTTTTTTTCATTTTTTTCGGTATAAAGCGGCGGTGTTGTACGCTAGGATTTTTCTGGCTCCATGAGCAGCGGTCTCTACTAAAGGTAAGATATATTATTTAATTCTGCACATTGAAGATGTTTGAGAAAAAAATACTGTATTGGGCTATAGTGCTTTATATTGGTCTCTGAACTGGAAACATTTTTCTTAGATATTTTGTCGAACATTTTTCTTAGTTTTGTGTTTTAAGAGAACTTTACTGCGAGCGGAATAAAGTTCACTTTTTCCACATTACAAATAATTGGTTGTATAAAGTAGTTAAGCATGTCAAGTGCTAAAATTCAGATCAAAATATTTAAAAATCACTATGTTATTTCGGCGTCACTGAACACAAAACTTTTTATAGAATTATGGTCTGTTTGTTTGTTCATATACCACGCAAAACTACTGGACGGATTTTGAAAAAAATTGTTTTGTTTGATTATTTTAATAGGATTGTCTTAATTAGGCCTAAAAAATGAAACTAAAACTCACTACTTCAGCATGGCCGGTTAGCATGCTGAAGTGGCAATGGGCAGGCCACATCACTCGACGAACCAACAACCGTTGGGGAAGGAAGGTTCTGGAGTGGCGACCACGTATCGGGCGGCGCAGCGTAGGAAGGTCCCCCACCGGATGGACTGACGATCTGGTCAAAGCCGCGGGGAGCCGTTGGATGAGGTCGTAGCAGGACCGCTCGTTATGGCGTTCTAAGAACCGATCTACGTTTTATTCCGCTATTATATCGGAAAGTTGAAATATAATCTAAAAACTAGCTTTTTCCTATGGCGGAGCCGCGGGCAAAGGCTAGTTAGTAAATAAAAAATATAAGTATAGGTAGCTCTATTAATCGACATTTAGAGATCGCATATTTAAATGTTAATTTATATTGGCATACCTACAACACAGCAAGATAAGGTAAAGGAACATTATATTCTGATTATTCAAAATGATTCTCTAATAATTTTTAGGTCTGAATGTTAAATTAAAACTTACGTATTTATATTGACTAGCCAAATTGAAACACACGCCATCATTGAAGAATTACATTTTAGTCCATAGGTGTGGAGCCAGCACAATTTCAACTGCATTAGAATTTTCTGGCAGAAATTCTAAATAAACTCCAAAAACATTCGATTGAAATTTTCAGTTAGGTACAGAAACAAATGACTATCAAGACAGTAAATATTAAATAGATTACAATTTTATAAGGATGACCTACTTGCCAGACATCATACTATAAAATGATGAGTCACTTATTTTTTTTACTAAATTTAACGTAGGTTCGGGTTAGCTAAACTCGGAGAAAATGTTTTAAAAGCAAGTCTTATACCCTGTACCTTTTTTGTAAGGCGCGTCAAAGGGTTGCAATTTTTTTTCTATAGTGACAACCAAACAATTATTGTTATTGTTTGTAAGATTTGTATGCAAATAACAAGATTATGCTACCGTCTGTCTGCATTGAAGGATTTATTGCACTTTACCGCTTCTTAAATACTTAGTTTGTCGTATTCCTTGAGGACCTTTTGTCAGATATCTCATACAGTAGCTGTTTTACAGTTATTTCTTCTTATCTTTGTCATGTCGTAGCTAAATTAAAAAATACGTGTCATATAGCAAATTTAATAATTGTTACCTATAGCTTAAGATAAAAATAAAATTAAACTGCCTCGGGGGTGTAGCGGTAGTGTATGCAACTGCTAATCATGAGGTCTCGGGTTCGATCCCCGGGTCGGGCAATGTTATTGAGCTTTTTCCTAAAAAGACAAATTCTCAGTAGCAGCCCGGAGTTTGGAAATGTGCCCGGTAGACGTCAATAGGCTCGCCCCCTATTACGTGGGACTTAAACATAGCTGGCGAGTCGTGGGTGTGTAATACTTCTCTGCCTACCCCTTTGGGGAATACAGGCAACATGCTATGTTTTTTTTGTTTGTTAAGATAAAAATATAAGGTTTATACAAAAGTAGGTATCTACTATCTAAGCACTTTTTAATGTAGGTAGTTAATTTTAATTTATAACTTTTTAGTTCTCATATTCCAATTTATAATGGGGTCTAAACAGTATGTTTGCTTATTTCAAAAGTTAATAATGATTTCGTGTTCTTATCTTCTACGATTTTTTATATACTGCGCAAGTGATAAAGAGGTATACTGCCCACCTAATGGTAAGCATTTACCGTAACCTATAGACGCCAGCAACATCAAAGGCATCACTTGCATGTCACCGACTGAAAGGAAAGAGCCATCTTATCGAAGTTCGATGTGGAGAGGAATAGAAGAGGATGGGAAGCCGATACCTGCCGTTATTTTACGCTGCTTTTCTGTGAGAGGATCGCATTTCCCTGATCGAGCCATTCTTACTGGGATAAGCAAGGCTCTACAACTGGGTAACCTAATTTAATAGAAGTATTTTCAGCAATATTTGCAATTCGCATGTCCACTTGTGCACATTTTGTAACCGACAGTAGTGAAAAAGGCAATAATATACCTACTTGTGTAACCAAAACTAAAATCTACTGGCCCTAGAGGACAGATCTATTATTTTACTACCTTGTAACATTTGGAAACAAAGGCGGTTTAGTGAAAGGCCTACCGAGTAAATTATTTGGCAGGTGAGGCTGTCTCGAGGGACTAGTTGGAGGAAGTGGAGTAAAGGTGCCGTCGAGACGATGACTTGCCAAAAGAATGGTAAAGAATGCCGATAAAATTTCGGCGAAAATATAGTGTTTACAATAGTAGTTCTACCATTTAGGTAATTTACCCATCGAAAATAGTTACAGATTACTGAATTTAATCTTTTGTTTAAAATATTTTATTTTATTCTGTATCTCAATATATGTATATATATATATTATAAATACAACACCCTGCGTTATGGATAATCTTTGTATCGCAGAGGACTTTATAAACATAAAATTTCACGGACACGACTCAGAACAACCATTTGTGGATCACCCAAAGAATGGTCCTGTGTGCGAATCGAACCCATAACGCTCTGGCGGGAGGCTGGTTAGTAAACCATTCTGCCATCTATGATTCAAAATGTACAACTTTCAAAATTTTCTGGGTAGTCTTTAACGGAATCAGTTAATTATTGAGGCAGAATAGATAACATGAATTTGAAATAAAACTAATTGATGCTACATAGAGATATTGTTTGATTTTGAAACCTAAAGAGTAGGAATCATCTTCTTACCAAACAGTCATTAAATATCCCGGATTATTTCAGTTGTAAGTAAAGGTTTCAGGTTCTACCTACTCTTATTTTGAGAATAGTGATTGATTAATGATTCTTCTGGGATTGTTTAGCCTTATATTCGTATAAGCAGAGATTAACTAAAAGTAACTGAATTTTAAAGTCTTTTATTATTTTTATTGCTTATGGTGGTGGATAATTTTTGACCATCTTATGGTGAGTGCTGTTTGTGGACTCTTTCTTGTATTAAGACTACCCACCCCAGTTAACCCACTGCTGAATCAATTCATTTCACAGATGTGAAATTAAATAATAAACGACTTACAAAAACACACCGAGGTGCTTTATGTTCGGTCACAGGGGATATGGCGGTACAGAACCATCTGAGCCCTATAACAAGCAAGTACTCGTACTGATACTCAGCCCTAATACCAGTAATGCCTGAGTGATAATATCTTACTTCCCTTAGTCACCTCATACGATATCTGCGAGGAAGAGCAGGATAGCGACACTAGTATTTTTAGTTCATCTAGACTAGGCATATTATATCGATCAGAGTGAGCTGTTTTGGAGGCGATAGTCACCTATTTACATTGTTAACTCGTTAATTAGTTACCTAACTTACCTCAACTTTAGGTACGTAGTTAAAGTAGCTAAAAATTATTATTGTTAGATGTGGTATGTAAAAACTACAAACGCATTATACGAAATGAGGGCTACTGAAGTAAGAAATGAAGTGACATAAATCTATTAAATGATGCATTTGAAAATTAAAAAAATATATATAAACAGATTATAAAAAATAGTCTTTGGTGAACCACTTAGTGTATTTTTTTACCATCCATTAATCTATAACTATTAGGCACGGGTCTGCTCTCAGAGTGAGCGCAGTAATAAGTATGGTGGTGGCAGGCAGCATATTTATTTCTTATTAAAACCTATAAGGAAATATTGTAATAACGATAGAATATTTATCAATTATTCTATCATATTTACAGCTTTTTATATGTCCGGACATATAAAGAGGGAGCTACGGTAGAAGGGAAAGTGGACTACTTTATCAAGCTGGCCAGACTGGTTGACTTAAAGATGTTTCAAAGTTATTTAAGTAGGTACAAGCTTGGGTAACAACCACATGGCCTACCTGATGGTAAAGGGTTATAGAAGCTACCAATACAAGGGTATTAATAGTCAACTGCACAGATGGCAGAGTGGTTTAGATACCGGCCCGGACCAAGTCTTGTGAGTTCGATTCCCACACAGGACAACTCTTTGTGTGATCCACAAATAATTGTTCTGAGTCTGGGTGGACTTTGTGTCCGTGAGATTGTATGTTTGTAAAGTCTCCCGCGATACAAAGATTATTCCTTAGCAGGGTATCGTATTTTGAAAAAAAAAAGTACATTGCGAACTTAAATTATGAAATAGGAGATGAGGAGGAAGTCTTAACGTGGTGTTGTTAGCTTCTTATTTTGTTTACATCACCATACAGCATATCAGCGAAATGATACATTGACATAAAAATCTTGTTGAAAACATGCATTGCAGTTAGAAAGTGAATGTATAAAGTACTTTAAAAACTGCACAAAATCGATTAACTGTACATTCCTTTTAAAACATTATCAATCAATAATCCGTGTGGTGACGGACTAAGACTACAAGTGTCAACACCCCATTCTTTCCCACGGGTATGAGGCGACTAAGGGAAGTAAGCAATTATCATCCATTGCATGACTGCTGATAGGGCTGGGTACCAAGAGGGAGTACTCACTTGGTATAGGGCCCGAGTGGGTTGGTACCACCAGCTCCCGTGTGACCGGCCATGAAGCACATCGTTGCGTTTTGGCTGTACGAGTAGCAGGAGATAGCTGTTTATATTTAATTTCATATCTGTGAAATGAATTGGTGAGCAGCGGCTTGACTATACTCTCGGTATAGTCGAGCCCATGGGCAACGGTTACCATTTACCATCAGATGGACCGTGGCTCATCTGCCACTACATGCAATTAAAAAAGAAACATAAGATGCAGGAGCGCACCTGCCATATATTCACAAAGAATAATAATATGCTTTAGATTAATAAACACAATAATTTTAGATATAGGTACAGAGAACAATTATTAGGAGGAATATCATCCTAAAAAATTAAATTCTGCACCGATGGCGGAGTAGTTTAGGTACCGGCCTCTCGTCCAAGTGTTGTAGGTTCGATTCACACACAGGGCAACTCTTTTTGTGATCCACCAATGGTTATTCTGAGTCTGGGTGTATTTTTGCGTCCGTGAAATTTTATTTATTTATTTATTATAAATTTGAGTCACAAAGGAGAATGCCCAAATGATTAAGGAGTTTAGTATCGGTAAAAATATTGTTATGCTAAAATGAAATGTACTTGTATGCGTAGAAAATTATATATACTCACAAGAAAAATAACAAAACATTGCTATAAGTAAATGATCAAATATCTATATTGTCAAGTCAGAACAACAAATATAAGCCATTCTTAGACACATTTCAAGAAACAACAGTCAGCAAGTTTGGTGGCATCAAGTGAATTTATATAGCTAAAATTTCAACTATACTACGTGACAAATTTCAATACATCGTCTTATGAAGGGGCGTCGCAACCCGAGTGAATATGGCGGATACTGGAGTATAGTGCCAATACATAAGCTGAAAGCGATTACTCTCTAACTCCTAAGTTAATAATACGTACATACATAGACTCAAACTGCCTCGGTGGTGCAGCGGTAGTGTGAGCGACTGCTGATCATGAGGTCTCAGGTTCGAGAGATCGGGCAGTGTTAGACGGCAATAGTCCATCCATCCATCCATCAGCCTTTCAACGTCCACTGCTGGACATAGGCCTCCCCAAGAGTACGCCACAACATGCGGTCCTGTGCCGACCACATCTAACGGCTCCCCGCAGCTTTGACCAGATCGTCGGTCCATCTGGTGGGGGGCCGTCCTACGCTGCACCGTCCGATACGTGGTCGCCACTCTAGAACCTTTCGTCCCCAACGGTTATCGGTTCGTCGAGCGATGTGGCCTGCCCATTGCCACTTCAGCATGGCAACCTGGCGGGTTATGTCGGTCACTCTCGTTCTCCTACGGATCTCCGTATTACGGATTCGATCACGTAGGGAAATACCAAGCATAGCCCGCTCCATGGCCCGCTGAGCGACTTTGAGCCTTGATATGAGGCCAACATTCAGAGACCACGTCTCTGTTCCGTATGTCATCACTGGTAACACACACTGGTCGTAGGCCTTCGTTTTCAGACACTGCGGAATATTGGACGAGAAGATCTTCCTTAGCTTCCCAAACGCTGCCCAGCCGAGTTGGATTCGTCGATTGACCTCTTTAATAGGCTCGCCCCCTATTACGCGGGACTCAAACATGGCAAATCGTGGGTGTGTAATATATACCTCTGCCTACCCCTTCGGGGAATACTGGCGTGATGCTATGTATGTATGTATGTATGTACATAGGCTCAATCGCATTTTCCAGAGGCGTAGGTAGAGACAACAAATTACTTATAAACTGGATTTCACTGTATAAATTATTTGAGAATAAGGAAAAAGAGATTTTTTGTACTAGCGGGAATCGAACCCGCGTCTTTTCCAATCCGGGGAACTGCTCTAAGCCACTGAGCTATAGTACAGGTACTTCGACCATCCCAATCTCCTTATTACATTTGTCTTTACGACCAGCGCCATCTGTCGGAAGCATTTACATGCATTAAACCGATATAGTAAGTTTAATTTTGCAATTAAAATTCATACTATTTGATGGTGCGATTTTTTAAACATTTTTGATCTATATTTTTTAGCATTTGACATGCTCCGCCACTTTTTAAAGTATAAATTATTTGAGAATAAGGAAAAAGAGATTTTTTGTATTTTGTGAAAGCTTAACTGTGTATAAATAAACAAGACTGAATAATATGTATAATAAATACACAAGATAAATACAGAGGAATTTTGCTAAACTCGTTTTGCCTATTTTAATTATAGAGGATTTATTATGCTAAAAGGCTCAGGATCTGCAATAGATTAAAGATGGCCATAGTAAAAGAAACTGTCTGAACAAATTATTTGTGAAAGTGGAAAAAGAGAGATTTTCTGCAAGCAGGATACGAACCTGTACCCCTTCCAATCGAGGAAGTGCTCTGAACCACTATTACAGACACCTAACGGTGACACGAAAACTCCACTTCACATTTGTTTTCGATGTCTTTACGATCCTGCTCGCAGAAAAGTTTTCCTTTTCCACTTTCACAAATAATTTGTTCTTTAAAGTAGCTGAGCATGTCAAGTGCTAAAATACAGATCAAAATATGAAAGTGTCTCCTTCATTTTTAGTCCTCATTTAGGGTAAAATAGTTGAGTAGGGCTCAAAAGTTACCTTAGTCATATTATTTGGATGCCCGCTACAGCTTTTGCATTGTAACTGCATCCATGTTGTATAGGGTGGCTCAAGTCGTCTGCTATATGTAATCCATACTCGAGTCGATTTGAAAGCTGTAGAAATATACGTGAGAAGCTGACATGTGGGGTGATACACATAGACACTATAGCTCCATGTTTGTGACGTACTACGATATGCAATGATTAGACATTGTAGAACGTGAAATTATCATTAAATGAACAAATATATTTACATTAAAACTTCCTAGGCAGCTCATCTGCCACTATCTGTAGAAAAATATTTATAGTTTTTTTGATAATTGCATTACGTCTACGGATACTTTTCTAGAGTTATGTTAGGGCAATTTCTGGCCCGGTAGTGTATATGACTTCGGAGCATGAGATGTCAAGTTTGACTCTCGGATTGGGCCAACCAACAGTTCTTGGGTATTTCCCTCAAGAAAATCTGAATAGCAGCTCGGAGAAAGTTGGCGGTGTTTCATTCCTGTGCCTCAGAAAGTACGTCATGCCATCCTGCATTTGTAGTCTCTCCGGTCGAGTTGGACGGCGTTCCATCGGACTATGAGAAAGAGAAAATATGGAGCGCACTTCTGTTTGCACACACACACTCGTGCATAAGTTGTAAGTAGGTAAACGAAATCGGTCTGAAGATCATTATTAGTCGAAATTAAAGCTTTTAATTTATGTATGCAACGCGAGGAGGCTAGTTGCTCCTCTAGAGTTCCGGCGTGCATATCCACCTCCATAGTAGGTAAAAGACTCCTGGAGTGCATATCTGCGTGCACGCTGAAAGATACTCGATGAAAGCAGATTGGATTTCCACCAGATTTGAAACCTTACTCTTCAGGCGGCGGTTAGTGATGATTTACAGCAGCACAAGTTGTCTGGCAGAAAATTAAGATGGCCTAAGTATCATTTTGAATATTACTTAATCTTGTTGGGTATAAACCTCTGCAATGGAAGTTAAATTTATGGAATATTCTATATATGTACCTAAGTATCGAAGTGTCGGTATAGTAGAAGATCATGTAAACGGAATGGATTCCGTAAACGTAATTTTAGTTAGCCAAATAATACGTCATGCGGCGACATTCGGGTTGGCAGAGATTTTACTGCAAGTTTTTCTGTCACTGTTTAATTTTACCTCATTATTGAGGTCTTACGACTCCAATGGATTATAACATCTTTGTTTTTTTAGTTCGTAAATAAAACCTACTTAGGCAGGTACTACTCGCATGAAATCGTAAAAAAAGCCAGAATAAAAAAAAAATTGTCAATGTATGTGCCCATCAATTCTAAAAATGTCCAAATACAGTTAAGATTCTTACATACAAATAAACATAGCAATATATCACAGCTGTATGTATAGCATAATATATCTCAGTAGTCAGTCGGCCAAGCTTTTATGCTTTTCTGTGGGGGCGACGAGCTACGTATGAATATGTGTGCGTGTATGTGTTTGTGTGTGCGTTGATTTCCCGACCGACGACACGACGCCGTACTCGCCCGGTACCGTTCCACTCGGTACGGGCACTAGAAAGTTAATCTCTAACTTCAGAAGCAGTCACGACTTTAGTTAAAATAATGTTGTTTACTTTTTTCGGGTACTATTAGTTTTAAGTTTTATTCTCTTAATATTAGATTAATAATAAATAATTATTAGAATTTTTCCTTTGACAACGAAGTGTAAATAAATTGCTATTTAGAATGTTAATAATTGGGACAAAGGTATCAATAACTGGGCAAATTGATATGTTTTGATAAAATTGAAAAAAGTATGATGCATGTTTAAATATAACAACATTAAATTTATTTAATATAACCCTCTAAAGTTTTTTGATAATCATCCTCAACATTTGTTTTATTTTCTAAATACATATTTATTCACTGGCGACATATTTTTTGGTAAATTTGAACACAACAAATTTTAAAATAACAATTATAAAAAGGTAGTTAATAATTTCACCTATTTTATACGCGAAAAAAGACCCGTTTATGCTACTTTAAATTTTAAAATGTCAATAATTGAGTGGTATACCCTACAGTATTTAAGTTTTTACAATATAAATTTTTTACATTGTGGCGTTATTTTATAAATTGAGTGTCTACATCACATCGAGTGAACTCGTGAAAATGTTTGTAGATTGACTTTCTACGATTTTAAATGAAAATGATAAAATTTGATAGCTCAGGAGAGCTTCGCTCGGCTTGAAACTGCTTTTGAACATGAATCAGCATAAAAAACTACTATTTATAGCTCTATTATATGTATGTATTTATAAAAAAAAGTAGTATATGTATAAATTAGAAAATGTCTGAATTGGCAAATCGGGACAGTATTTCAAGATGCAGGTTCAAAGCTGTTATTTTCGAATTTACTTTTTTGCACTTTGTGTTAATCTATATGGCTAAGAACGTCAAATGCTTGAATATTGTATAAAAATGAAAATACTTAATTAAAATTCATTGTTTATAAGAAGTTTATTTTATTTAATACCGTAGTTACGTCTAGCCGTACCCAGCTGTCAGCCGTTCGTTCTGACACTCACACACGTATAAAATTACACGACATCGATACACACATGCCCGCCACAGGGGTGCGCCCGGGAGCATGGTGGGGACTGTATTAAGTTCCTTTCTTTTCACTAAAATAATTTTAGGGGATGGTTTTAGTTCGATATTTTTTACGAAGGGTCTCCCTTGCGATGAATGCGTTCGTACAATTTGAGAAATGGCCGACTGTTGGGGTGCATTTACTGCTGGTTAAGATGTTTGCAACTGTGATGGATATTTCACACACATATTGTTCACTTAGTTATGCTGTGTGTGTCTATTTTTACTATTATATACAAATCATTTTAGTTAAAACACTGCTACGCTTATGAATTTCTTAGATTTTTTTTTTAATAGAATACCTATCTTATGTTATTCAAGTTATAGAGCTTACTAAATTATAGTTAAAAAAGTGCCTCTCACAAATACTGTTTCAGACTAAAATTAAATACACTAAACTGATGTTGAATGATTTTTGTCGTAAAGTAAGATGCAGCAATTTTCCATGATATTTATGCACAAATTATGCGACTATTTTAAAAATATATTGTTACAAGTTTGTTATATTTATAAACATACTGTTTCTATATTACCGTATTACTGTACAGTCTCCAATTTACGTGCGCTGACCAAACGCAATAAAGTGTGAAATATTCGCACCGGCCATTTAGTTTATCTTACCACCTAACTTTACCAACAGTACAATTGTGTAAATCACCCACCAGAATGAATGGTGACGTAATATTTAAGTCCACCACACCACGAACGATGGGCTATATTTTTGTAATATAACCAAAACTTATTTTAATTACTTATTTAATGGATCTTATCTATGGAATTAAACGCTACTTAACGCTGCGTTCTATAAAACATATTATGTTGGTAGATACAGTAAAAATATGATCGGCAGAACCTTACAACTTAAAAAATAATACGAAGATAAATAATATCCAAGATAACATCGTAAAGTTTTGCTGAAATATTTTTAATCAAACTGGTTACCTGTGCCGCTGGCTCGGCGGGAACGAACCGACCTGTCAATCTTTCAAACCATAGATTAAAAACATCATCTTTACTTTTTTTAGCATTAAGAGGATCAAGGAATTATGAAAAAACGAGGTGTATGATTATAAGGCGTTAGATAAAGTTTTGACGAAGGTCGGTGGGAATATCTTCTTATGTATTATTGTTTATATATAGGTTAGGTACCTATAGCAGGTAAAAAATACATTTATTTCATTTTGGTATTTTAGAAATAACCTACGAGGTTGCTATTTGAAACTAAGTCGAGAAGTAAATGTACAAAAAATACGTAGGTACGATTCCTGTATAACGTTCATTGTTCTTATATATCTCGACAATTAGATACAAAGACATTAAATACCTTCATATAACTTTAAACACTTACACCATTAGGTGTGTTTTTTGTTTCTAATTCCAATAGTATTGTACTAGCCTTTGCCCGCGGCTTCGCCGCACCTAAAAGCTAGTTTTTAGGCTATAGCTCAGGTTCTCGATATAGTAGCGGTATAAAATGTATACCAGTTGTTAAGTCCAATCAAGAGCTATAAAAAAAAAAGTTGCATCAAAATCCGTTCAGTAGTTTTTGCGTGATGCGCGAACAAACAAACAGACAAACAGATAAACAGACAAACAGATAAACAGACAAACAGATAAACAGATAAAAAATCTAAAAAAAATCGTCTTGCGTTTAGACACGTCTATATAACCTAATTCAGTAATTTTTTCTCAAATATCATAAATGTACAGACACAGCTCTGCTACAGCTTTATAATTGGAGGTATACTTAGATGTATATTTTTTTCGTGAATTGTTGTAGGCCAACTTTCAACTAAGTGAAACAGATAATATTATCCAGTATTGCACAAGGAGTTTTAACTTAAGCAATACTTCTGTGATAGTGTTTAACGATTTTATTTGAATACTGAATTTGGAATTAACTGTTCTATTATAAGTTTTAACCAGCCATGAATAATTGTGTGTGTTTCGGTCTGCAGCACATGATGATAATTCTGTTAACATGCCTCTTTCTAGCATAGTAATATATTTTTACACGAGCGTATTATATTGTTCTAGTATTGTACAGTTAAAGTGCGATGATACCTATACCATCTACTAACAAGATAATTCAAAACATTTTTGATTATTTGCATTCGAAATATCCAAAATATTTTAAACTCGTCTAGGTATAATACTCTATCATACGAGTACAATATAATAGTCACCTACGTTAATATAAGAATTAAATTATATTTGTTAATATATTGATAATATGTGGGTTACAACGGCAGGTGTGTTTATAATGCTGAGTCAACGCAGTGGCACCGGTAGTCCGTGGTAGCGGGTTCGAATCCGGGATCACGATTTACATGTCAGTCGCGCCGCTTGATATCCGATTGTTGGAACCATGCTAGTCATCGTTGTATCTACTAAAATACGCTTATGGTAATGCGGATTTTGGAACTAAACTGACGTAGTGGTTGATAATAAGTTATGTGCTTTGTTGTTTACGAATATGGATTTTTTATGTTTTTTAATAATCTGTTTGATGTAGTGTACCTATCTGCATAACAATATCGTGGGGTCTTATATGTCGTACTGAAAATATATGTTAAATATGCATGCAAGTTTTGTAAAATAAATTATGTACCTAAACCTTTATTTTTTTTTTCAACGGCTAAATAGTCTATTTATTGAAAGGTAGGACGATCTGTTGGATATTTGACATACTAGTTTTAGATTGTTTTTGAGAATATTAATATTATCTCGGTAGGAAAATATGATTTAATATTATTATTCAATACATATTTTGTAGTATTATATGGCAAGAACTTAGATAGGTTATCAAATATAAGTTATGTAAAAGAAGGATATGAGAATATCTTATCTGTATTTTAATACTATGGTAACATTTGAGACCAATGTCACTGGTTTCCGTTATGAAGACGGACATGTCAATTGACGCCAATAACGCTACTAGACGTTACACAGTCATTGAGTGCTGCACGTTATTTTGCAGTTGTTTCGGTGAAAAATATGTAACTATTCATTCACTATTCATCTCGAAACAATCAGATCCAATGAAAATCTTTATCTTTTAGCATTAACAAACGTCATAATAATGATTATTCATGTAGTAACTGGAGTGCTTTAGGTAAATATTTATCAGCATCACCAATAAAATGGTTGTAATCACCAAAAACAGCCATATTCCATAGTAAAGCTTGAGAACCTGATTGAAAAAAAATAATATTGCTTTAGTAATTTAAAAATATCATTATAATTACTGTAGCATAAATAGCGCTGCATTCAAACAATTCCAAATTAATTGCAGGATATTAAATAGGTAATATATCCGAGCAGAACATATTTTTTTATTGCATGTAGTGGCAGACGAGCCATGGCCCATCATGGTAAATGGTAACCGACGCTCATGGACTCAACTATACCGAGAGTATTGTCAAGCCGCTGCTCACCATTTCATTTCATCAGATATGAAATGAAAGAATAAACGGCTATCTCCTGCTACAGCCAAAACGCAAAGAACGGGATGGTGACACTTGTATTCTTAGTCCGTCACCACACGGACAGAGGTAATATGGTATGTAAACTCGAATTTTAATCAATTATATAGTTTTAACTTGAAGGGAGCATTCTCTTCCGTTTGCTATAAGAGCAGTTATGTAAAGTATAGCAAGAAAATTGAAAAATGTACTGAAACTAGAAGAAAATAAGTGCCTTGCGACCTCGTAATCTGTTAAGTATACTTTTTCTTACTTATTAGAATCAAGGTAATAATCAATCAAGGTATTGTTACTTAAAGCTAATATAAACTTAAAAATGCGTTTGTTTTTTATGCTTTCACGTTATAACTCGACCGATAATCATCAAATTTAGACATACATACATATAGTGCGGGACTTAGGCTTAAAGTTTTAGAGGACATCACCGAAATTAATAAAGTGCACGCAACAATTTCTGGGGACGGAGGCTAATTTATTAACATAGCCCCAATTGCTAACAGAGACTTATACCGCCATAACTGCATTTTATTCAATTTGCGCAAACACTTTCTTTTTGAAAGTCATCCAAACTATTTGTCTTCATTGCACTGACGGCTCAATACTGGACGCCATGACCAGAAATCTGACAGAATTGACACACTAAAAGACAATGGCACGAATTAAAAATAATAAAAACTGTAACAACTGTCTCACTTAGAGTGACAAATGACTAGCTAAAATAATCCACGTTATTGTTTCTGTAATCCCTGGGAGTTTTCGTGCTTATATGTATTTGAATGTTGTTGTTTTAGATATAAGCTAACAATATGGGAAGCTGTCTTTATAAGCGAGATTAAAAAGAATATAATTACTTAACTTTTAAATCTTGTGCGTGCAACTAAAATCCTTACTGATATTGTAAATGTGACATTGCGTGTGTTTATTTTTTACACTATCACCCCAGAATTGATCAACCGGTCATCAAGAAATTTAGGATAGGTAAGTATACCTATAGCTTCTTATAGAGTTCAAAATTATTAATTGATTATTTGATTGATAAACACATGATTTAATAAATAGATAGATACCATATGCAATACGAATTATTCTAATATAATTAAGTACGTAGTACATTTATTTTCAATCACGGTTTTATATAATAAATTAATTTGTTAAAATAAATAATAATAATATACACATAATATATACTAATATATATATATATGTGTTTATACTAATAAATAATTTAAATACTTAATACTTATTAATATGATTTAAAAAAATATATCTTATGTAATTAAATTATAATACAATATATAATAAACATAATTAAAATATATAAGTATCATTTACTTACATAAATAATATATATATAATGATAATAATATTTAAAATGAATAATAAATTTAATATTAACAAAATATAATATAATAGCAATAAACAATACGAATAATTACCAAAAATACCTTTTACGTCATCCTCTTTTCTACTTTTCGCTGTGCCCAACAGGGTCCATAATTGTTACTCTTTTATCATTATGTTACCACCTACTATATACATTGTGGAATGCGGAAATAAATGAATATGAATATGAAGACCCAGAAAGAACCTAGGCTACTTTTATCCCAGAAAATTAGTGAGGTACTTTTCTGGGTGCTGGGTATAAGTAAATTAGCATGTATATGTATTTAAAGATGTAAGCTAAATTTCATAATGATCGATTGAATAGTTATACCGTATAAGCGTAACAAAGAAACAAATTTTCACGTTTATAACATTAGTAAGGATGTGAAAATTTGTATGTTTGTATGTTTAAAACATTTGGTTTCACAATAACGCAAAAACGACTGAACAGATTTAACTAACTTATTATCACGCCATTTCCCTTGCGGGGTAGGCAGAGAAAACAGAGTGCCAAGAGGCTCTATTATTGCATACATCTCTCGCTTCCTCAACATTCATAACTTTCTTCATACACGCTCGCAGGTTTCGGAGACTCCTGACTCCACCTTCCTTCAGTACATGACCGATTTGGTCTAGGTAGGTGAGTCTCGGTCTCTCCCTTTCTCGGTCTCCCCCTGTACCTACATCCATCCACTTTCGCATTTTATATCTTCTTAACCAGTCGCTCGTCCGGCATTCTTTCCATATGTCCGAGCCATCGGAGCATTCCCTTTCGCATCTTTACACCAATACTCTCTTTCTTACCTACTCGCTCTCTTAAGTCGTCGTTACGAATGCGGTCAGTCAGCCACACTCCACAAATTCTCCGCAGAGATCGCATTTCAACCGCATTGATATTTGAATAACATTTATCACAAGGATAGCTTTGATTAGTACCTATAGTATACTATTTTTTTTTATTGCCAACGGTGGCAGACGAGCAAGCAGCCCACCTGATGGTAAGTGGTAACCGCCGCACATGGACTTTAGCAACACCAGGGGCACAGCCAAGCCGCCGCCTACCGCAAGTTAAGTGCTCCTTTCAAACCTCGTTTAAAGAGGGACATGTCGTAGCGCCGGGGAAACACCGTAGCAGGTAGGTCATTCCAGAGCTTACACGTACGTGGTAGAAAAGAACGCTGAAAACGAACTGTCTTTGACGAAATAGTTTCCAGGTGGTGTGGATGAACCCTACCGCGACGTCTCGTGGTTCGGTGGTAAAATGGTGATGTCGATACCACCTCAAACAGCTCCTCCGAGCACTCCCCATTGTAGAGCCGGTAGAGCACACAGAGGGACCGGGGGAAGCCTCTCCGCCGCTCCAACGACTCTAGACCCTCCGTGAGATCGGGATCATCGACAATTCGAATAGCACGCCTTTGCAGGGAGTCAAGTGGGTCAAGTTGGTACTTAGGCGCACCTGCCCTGAGATGTGAGCAGTACTCCAAATGAGGGCGGACCTGTCCTTTATATAGCACAAGTCATTGCCTAGGTGTGAAGTACCGCTTGGTTCTGTTCAGGACGCCTAGTTTTTTACTCGCCAATTTGGCTTTGTCCTCCAAATGACTCCCGAAATGGACTTTGCTAAAGACATCGATGGCGAGGATCCCAATGCTCTCGGAGACCGGGAGAGTTACCCCTTGGAACTGGGGTGCCACGACAAATGCGTCCTTCTTTGCAGTGAATGCGCAAACCTGTGTCTTCGTGGGGTTGAATTGAACCATGTTCTTTTCACCCCATTCCGAGGCCCACCCAAGAGAGCGCTCGACTTCAGACACAAGTTCGGTCCGTCTCTCCTCCAGCATATTCCGAGGGACTTTTTGACGGCCGGTATATCGCGCATCACCCGTACTGTCATCCGCATAGCAATGTATATTCTCTATTGAGAGCAAGTCATTGATATGCAGGATGAACAGTGTTGGGGACAGCACCAAACCTTGTGGTACGCCAGCATTAACCCCCATGGTATTAGAGCAAAAGCCATCTACTATGACTTTGATGTTCCAACCATCTAGGAAGCTGGCAATCCATTTGCAGAGTCCCTCGGGCATCCCATAAGATGGTAACTTCGATACTTACGGTAGGTGGCGACTTGGCTGTGCCCCTGGTGTTGCCATAGTCCTTGGGCGGCGGTTACTACTTACCATCAGGTGGGCCGTCTGCTCGTCTGCCACAGTTGGTAATAAAAAAAAATAAAAAAAATATTCATAAAATATTAAATTTTTGTGAAATAGCTATTTTTACATAGATTTAATTGTACCATAGAATGAAGTAGGTACCTACCTAAATTATAGTGACCCAATTCTGAGGTCTACGCACGCATGATGACACGAGCAGCATGATACTAGCCATACTAGTATTTTATATGAATGGCAAATTGCTATAAATAAAAAAATACATTGAAACTTAAAATAAGCTCATAATAATTTATCATTGCTTGTTGACGGAAAATATCGTGAGAAATCAACCACAGGGCCAGCATGGTGGACTAATCCCTCGAACCAGAGAGGAGACCAGGGCTCCATAGTGTGACAGAAAAAGGGTAGGAAAAAAATGTTCCACGACTCTTCGTCTACTATTCTTGGATCATCCATCCATCCACCAGCCTTTCTACGTCCACTGCTGGACATAGGCCTCCCAAAATTAGTTATAGTGCCGTAATCGCCATGCTTGACAGGCGGATTAGCGACCGCAGTGGATGTTGTTAATACTCGAGGGCTGCTGCCCACTCATCCCGGTATTCCCTCAGTCGGCTCTCACGACTCCCATGGTTGGAGAGGGGTATTCTTGGATAATTAACATTAATCGACTAGATATAACGTGATTTAAAAAATAATAATAGTGATCTTCATTTAGGTCACGGCAGCCAGTGTCAATAGAGCCCAATCATGTACGCAGGAGATACTACAGTGCACTAGTTCGTGCGCAAACACAAGTGCACTCTCAGTTCTCTCACTTTCGTAGTTCGATGAAATGGCATTCTTACACGAATGAAGAGAGTTCAGGCTTGACAATATGACACAAACAAGGCAATGACTTTAGGTCCTTTTCGAGGTACGGGCGTGAAACGCCGCCAACTCCTAATTGCAAGCTGCTATTGAGAAATTCTCGATAGAAAAACCTAATAACTTTGACTCGAGATTCAAATCCGAAACCTCATGATCCACAGTCGTATGCATTACCGCTAGGCTTCCTAATATGAAACATCATATTATTTGTGAATGAGGAAAAGGAGAACATTAGTACGAGCGGAAATAGAATATAGATCAAAATGTTTAAAAAATCATGCCATCAAATAATATGGATTTTAATTGCAAAATTAAACTTACTATATTGTATTAATGCATCTTAATGCGTTCCGATAGATGGCGTTGGTCGTTAAGGCAAATGTGATAAGGAAATTGGGTATGACCACCAGGTAGTACGATAGCTCAGTAGATTAGAGCACTTCCCCGGATAGGAAGGGACGCAGGTTCGTTTCCCGCTCGTACTAATGTTCTCATTTTCCTCATTCACAAATAATAATTTGTACTCTAAAAGTAGCTGAGCATGTCAAGTGCTAAAAATATAGATCAAAATGAAACATCATAGTCATGTAACAACTAAAACCATATATATAGATTAAAAACAACTATTGAGACAAATTTACAGGCAATTATCGAACATATTGTAAAACTTCCTCAGTCACGTAAAAAAGGAAATTAAAAACCAATCAATAACAACTAATCAGAATTAGCATAAAAACTGGCATCTGTCTCAATCCTCATTGTGTTTAGAGCACGTGCTTAGTACATGCAACGTCATCGGACAGTCATTACTGGGGTCAACGGCCCGCTGATTACCTCGCACGCCCTGTCGTTCATCATTAGCCTAGGTTATGATGTTTGTAAACATAGCCTCCATTCAACACATCCCGTGTAATTGGGTCGCTTAAAAAACTAACAGCACGTCTTTATTTACAATCATTAGGAAAATTAAAGAAATTTACATGATATATCTCATGTATTTTGCTCAACTTTGATGGGGCAAGCATATATATTATATAAAGTAATATCACTTTTTTGGTTTGCATCATTTAATATTGTGATATTGACTGCCATTATTTCACGACAGATGGCGTATTATCGACATGGACATTGAAAACTGTAATTTCTATACAATTTATAACCTATATCTTGGTAAATTTAAATTTTCTCATAATACGAGTATGCCTCTGTGTGCTGGATTAAAATGTATTAACTCCTATGTAAATTTATTTCCTAAAGATCCGACATCCAAAAAAGTTGAGTGTCGTCAAAATTTTGTAGCTACAAAGCATGACGTCTTTTAATTCTTTAATCTTTCAGGTACTACAAATTTTAACAATATCGCTGATTAACCGGATTAAACTTAAAAAATGGCAAACAAAACAAAGCAACTACAATTTGACAGTGGCTATCTCGCCGATAGCGCCATCTGCGCTCAGCTTTGCCCCTGGACCCCCATTTACAGCAAGAGTAAATAAATAAACTGTGATAAGGGTGCCTTTCTACCAGTGTTCTATGCTGTAGCTATGAATTTGTGTCAAACGCACGTAGAGTTTCTTTTGATTTTCTTAATAAAGAAAGAAAGAAAGAAAAATATTTATTTGGTTTCTACAACATTCAACACATAATTATATACTATTTATATCGTAGCAACTTTGGCGGAAAAGCACCACTAAGCTGAGTTGAGCCATAATGTTAAATTTTATGAGTACCTATATCATTAGCTGGTCACACTAAAATTTCACTGCATATATCACTAGTAATAAGTTTATTAAATTACTAGTTTTAGTTATTAGATACTTATAAATAGAAATATAAAATGATTATAATTCGTTTGTGTTGCCAAGGTCAGTAAAACTCGGTAAAATCTTCAAAAATAATCATCATACTTCAGCGAATTTACACAAAATCTTATGCTAATCATTCCCCATGAATTACTTCATCCATGGATGAAAACTGCATGAAAATCTGATCGGTAATTTTTGAGATTATTACATTCAGACAGACAAATATGGCTGCAAATTAAGGTATAAACCTAGGTAAATTTAAATAAATAGTATCGAATCTAGTCAAATATAGCCCGAAGCCATACCTACATCTATCATAAAATACAATCAATCATATTTTACGAACTTGAAGTTTCTAAAACATATTATTAATTATCTGTCATTATTGTAGATCAAATAATCAATTAATGATTATTTAGAATTTATTTAAAAAAACTGTTGAAAATGACGATGATTTGTATGTATGTATTCGTCTTATATAGTTGTGCATTAATGTATAATAAATCAACGTGAGCTTTCGTGCTCACGATTCTGCAGCGCTGAATATATCAAATCAGCTTGATACCTCACGACCTAGTGCCTTTTGTTTTATATGTTATGCTGTATGAGTGGCTACATAATGTATCCTAATTCTATATTCTTTTCTTATGCTAGATAAAAAAGATATAAGTAAAGAAAGTTTGATATGGTAAAGTGGGAAATACTTCTAACCACATCAGACTTTCTCCAATTATTTTTTGTGTTTTTATCGTTGTTAATCTAAATATACATTTGTCATCGTTAGTCAGCAAATTAAATAGACTCTATTTTTATAAAAAAAAAAAAACAACTCCCAATTTACATGCACGATCCTGGAAAAGATTTCATAGAAAATAGTGACAATTAATAAAAAATAAATATAGTATAAAAAAAACTAAAAAACACACGTTTATAGCACACCGAACTAAAAAGTGAAAAAATTATTCTTAATATAGGTAGAATATAAATAATTTATTGTGAAAAAAGCGTGGGGCGCTTTGTGCTTTGTGCCACCTTTTTCGTATTATATCGAGCACCAATTTTTTGTAAACGTGGACATGGCGCAGAAATTTTCAATATAAATATTTTTTTATTTATGGAATTTATCTATTATCGTAAGTAGTATTGTAGATCTCCGAGGGATATAAAATTCTCCTATATAATGAGACAAAATTCATCAAATCATTGTATTGTCACCAGATAAGTGTACAAAGATTAAATTAAATCTGTCCGTTCAAAGTGGGTCAATATTGAGTTCAAAGGAGTCGGTTACAAACAAACATACAGGTGAAGCACACAAGCAAAATTTACTGTTTTACATGCTTTATATTAATAAAGCGTGTAAAATAGTAAAGGTGGCTGCAAAGGTTCTTGTTTTAAAAGAAATTATTAATCATTAAGTACAAAACATAGGATTTCTTTCTCAAATGGAATACTGACTGTAATCGTAGCTGGGTAGATACGAGTACAATAAGTATCTCTAACTAAGCTTTTATTAAATTATTTATTTACACATGAACAAGAAAATTTCTTAAATTTTCGGATAAGCATGCTGAATCTGACACCCTAAATTATTCTTTGGGGATTATTTTAGAGGCAAATAAAAAAATGTGTCAAAATTTCAACTCTTAACCGCAAACAGGCTTTTATCATCTATACGGCGAAACCGAAGAATATAGTTGCTTACATAGCGTTTTTACTCCACAATGCTAATTTAATAATAAACCATCAGTATTCAGTAGACGATTAGTGGTCATCGCGTGTGCTTCCTCGCTCCTTGTCCTTTGTATCGACTAACTTGGTCCAGTAATTAAACCATTTTTATTTGCCTAAATCTGTAGCATCATTCACTGAGTCCCACCTCCTTCATCATCTATAAATCCATTATTTTGTTCGCTACCCGCAAAAATGGCGGATGGACATGATGATGAGGCGTACTTTTCCTTAGCTCGTTCACTTATCCAATGGTCCACAGAAGAACACACTGAACTCATGTAATCCTTAGTATATGTATCATAATTTACATTTACGTTCCTCATGAGTGGACGGCTGCTTTGATCTCCGTTACAATCGGCTGTAATTGATGATTGCGCGCTAACTCCATGTAGGAGAGTCAGTGAGACGAATCGAAAGCACGCGCACTGCGCTTGTTGTCTTGTCCGTTAGTTGTTTAAGCATGCTGACGTCATCATAGTGAATGAGTGCCTACCTACCTACCTACCAAAATATAATCGAACGGAAAGAAAAATCGACCCGTTTATAATCCCAAATTTTACCCGTGTAGGTAGGTCCTGTATAAAAATAAACTAGATTTTTTACCCGCAGATTCCTCCTGTTGAATTAAGTTCAAATTATCTCAGAGGATATTATTTATAATTTTTAGTGATACCTAAAATTCAATTATTAACTTTCATAAAATTAACAATTAAGTACTATCACAAAAAAATATAATTAAGATAGAAAACTTAAATAACGAAAAAGTATTTATATTCGCATTGCGGTCTTAATTTTATTTATCTAACTAAGCTACTTTTATTTTTCCGCGTGGATGAAGGCGCGGGAAGTAGCTAGTAATTTAGCAATGCAGCAAATATACCTATGACTATGTATATAGAGTTACCTAATGTGAAATAGATTTATAAGAATTTTCTAATACCTTAGAAGTGGTCTTCTGATAATACGACGTAGAATATTCTTATAATGAACACGCTACAAGAGCCATCAGCCTAATGGAAGAAAGCTTTTAAATTTTAACCGATCTACTTGTTGTTTAGGCAAATGGCATTAATGTAATTTTATAATATTTACATTAATGCTTATATATTTTTAAGTAACTTTTGTCATTAATAATCTTCTGCTGTAGGTACTAGAAACATATGGATTTTTTATTAGCCACATAGAAAACTTTTGCTTAAACTTATTATGAAATAAATTTTCTACTATTGACGTTTCGTTTGGATGAAGCATTTATTATAGCTACTAACGATTATTTTCATAAAAAAATGGGGTTGTTATGTGTGGGAAATTTTGTTATTAGGAAGGTCCTAAAAACCTATAGTGGCTCCACCTACCGGGTCCAAATGTGAATTTAAACCATCCCAGTACTTACACAAACATACACAAAAAAATTTCGTCAAGATCGGTCAAGGCGTTTAGGAGGAGTTCAATGACTAACACACGGACACAAGAAATATATATAATAGATTTAGATATTAACCTTATATAGTACATAATCATTTGTGTATCAAATGTACAATGTGGGAAAGGGAAATAATGCAGTCACTTTGACATCTTGTTGTTGAGCTCGGAACATTTTCAATGTCCTAGTTTTAAGTACGTGACGAATTCACTTCCTCGAGGCGGCTGGCACAATCCCTATAAAATGAATACTATGAGGCATAGAAGTTGACGTATTACAACACCGAGGTCCAGGGTTTAAATCGGGTTTAAAACAAAATTGTGTGTTATTTGGGGGTTTCCTCAAAAATGTATACTAGCTAGAACGGATCGAATGTAGTAGTACTCAGTATGTGGTGAACGGATTCGAACACTTTTGACAAGTTTAAATCAGTTATAATTCACCTTGAAATAATGCTGTAAATTACCTAAAATTCACAGAATAATTAACTGCCACAACATAGTACAGCAGAGGTTTCGTCTTTAGGCTCATTGAAAACTTCTTAATAAAAGAGGTTATATAGAGACGGTGATCAATTTTTGTTAATGTGGTAGGATTGAGGAGTTCGGAGGTTGATCGAATTTTGAAATGTTTATTATTATTGTGTGTTCAACTAAAAGCTATGAATAAAATTACAAAAATGTATCTTGCCAGTAATCACATTGAATTAAACATAAAATTGTTAAGTGATATTCAATTTGATAAGTTTTACTGTTCCAGTATAAACACGAAACAATAAAGTCAATTATAAAAAATAAAACACGGTGGAACTTTTGAAATGTGTTTCAATCAATTTCAGATATTTGACAGACAATCGAAATAGATTCATAATTGCTTCAAACGAAAATGGTATATTGTTGTATTGTCTAGTGAAACTCGCTCTGGCGGGTACGCCGAGTCAAAAGTCGAGCACCAAAAATGTAATAGCTGTCACTAGTTATGATTAATGCAATTAATCCCACCAATGGCTACATCGCTGTACACTACATGGCATTGGTATGGGCACTGTTTAGTTTTAAGTTTTAATAACTACTTATAATTTAATCCTTCCTAATATTATAGATGTGTAAATGAGTTCGTTTGTTACCTCTTGAGGTCCTAACTACTTAACCAATCAGCATGAAATTTGGCATACCCATAGTTCGTAGTACAGAAAGAAGAGTAATATCTACAGAATGCTTAAATCATATGAATGTAGCCTTAGCCTTATCATCACGCCATCTCCATTGCAGAGTAGGCAGAGAAAACAGGGTGCCAAACGGCTCGATTCTTGCATACATATCTCGCTTCCTCAACATTCATAATTCTCTTCAAACACGCTCGCCGGTTTCGGAGACTACTGACTCCTTTATTCAATACATGACCGGTTTGGTCTAGGTAGGGGAGTCTCGGTCTCCCCTGTACCTAAACCGTCACTTTCGCATTGTATATCTTCTTAACCAATCGCTCGTCCGGCATTCTTTCCACATGTTCGAACCATCGGAGCATTCCCTTTCGCGTCTTTACACCAATACTCCACATATCTATAACATACGAATGTATTCTCTTTTTTTCATATTAATTAGTGCAAGAAGATTATCTAGTTTCCATTATTTATGTAGGTAATATTAAATTCTGCGATCTCACCCGCATAGGTACCTATACTAAAGAATTGCATTGCAGAATTAAAACTCAGAATTGAAGAACAGAATTGAAACTTTTCTGATAAAAGTAGCCTATGTAATTTTCTAGATTTTGTACTTTATGTATTGCTTCATGAAGGTCGGGTAATTACTAGAATTACGGCGTGAAAACTTACCAACAAACATACTTTTGCATTTATAATATTAGTGAGGTTTTATCTAAAAGTCGCGAGCAAAATCTTGTTAGATTTATTAAACCGATATAAATTTTAAGAGTATGTAAATAAAACAATAAAAATAATATGGATAACTATGTACGGCCGACATAACAATCTCATAGCACGGTCCAGCCTGATAGATTTCAAAAATAACGTGTAGAATTTTTGTACATAGATTTATTACGTTCGGCGAGCGAAAATGGTGGGAGATTGTTTTTCAATTTAACCAAGGAACTCCTGCTGCTTGACATGCCGCCTGTCGAGTCTTCCACGTCGGCCGGCCATGCGCTCACCGCTTGATATATTATGTGCGTTTAATTTCCGATTTAATGTGTATTTAGTATTAATAGAAGGCTTTAGGTAAATGAATCCTTTGTTCGAGGGAAAATAAAATTCCTCTCTTCCTTTCTCTTTTGTATGGTAATTAAATTGCAGTGATAGGCTAGCGGTAAAACAGTGGTATCGAGTTCGATCCTCAGTCAATCCCCAGCAGTGAGTTTGAAATCTTTCAAGGTTGATCTGATTTTTTTTTGAAAATGTGTATTTTTAACAAAGTTTCGCTGCATGGTGAAGAATAAACATCGTGAGGAAGCTTAGCCTAAAAGATTTCTCAACGGGTTGTGAATTCTACCGACTCATACTACCCAGCGTGGTGTAGTTGTGACCTAAATCCATATCACTTTAAGGCGCAACTGTGGGACGGTAAAAGTTTGTGAAAAATAAGGTCTGAAAATATGGCCATTTGCTTATTATGATCACATCCACCCTAAGCTGCATTGGTGGTCTATACCTACTTAACTGATCACACCATAGAACAGAGCTGTGTCAGTTTATTTTGCTCAACATAATCTTTTACATAATCTTTTTAACGATTCTTCATTTGTTACTAATTACCTGTTAACCTGTTAGTTTTGATATTAAAATATATTTAAAAAAAAGCATTTATAGGCAACAATTTTATAATGTTATTCGTCTGTAACTATCTAGGTCGCGCAAAGTATCAATTTTTTTTCAGGAGGTAGTTATGTATCTATATCATTTGTAAAGATGTATTTTTTCAGCTATAGTCCGAAAACTATAAAATATATAAAAATTCAATAATAATTAGCCAAAATCACAACTGATAGTTTGATTTCACTCATTGGAGATTATATATTCGTATTTTAATCCAAAATCGATACGCTTTACCATAATATATTTTAGCAACTGAAAACCAAGTCAGGATCCAAATATGAAAATTATGTAGAAAATTACATATGTAGGTACCACGGAGTATGGAAAAATAGCGGAAATGCCGCAAGCCGACTAGGTCATGTCGCCTTCAAGTAGGTCAGTGACGTCACAGTAGGCGGGGCCTCAAACCGCAGTTTCGAGTGAACCGTCATTACGTTCGGTTCGGACGCATCTTACGTTTAAATAAGTTTTAAATTCTTTTAACCATGAAGTGCGCTCTTGACGGGTGTAGGAATGGCTCAGGATTAAGCTTAAAACAAAATGGCATAACATTTTATGTGTCAGTAGTTTAAATTTGTAAATATATGCATTTTAAAACTCATTTTCTTGTTTCATTACAAAGAGACATCTGTCGTCGGAAAGTTGCGTTCTGATCACAACTCACCGATATCGTCATTTTAATATTATAAAAGCATATTATAAGAATTCGGCACAAATAAGTAAATTTAGTTTAATTTCTTTATTAAAATGTTAATTATTTCAAAGATTTATTGCTTAGTTACTAGAAATTTGAAAAAATAAAAATGGGAAAATGATGGCCCCGGTGTAAGAGGCCACATAATTCCTCGCCCTCTTTGGACAGTGCGCGCCTGCGGCGTCGGTTTTATATCTATATAGAATTTGTAGTTTTTTTAGACTAGAATTTTTGAAATCAGTCCAGTAGTTTCGGAGCCCATTTAATGCAAACCAACAATCAAATCTTTCCTGTTTATAATATTAGTATAGATGTGGTCCAGCCATCCTAACGCATATAGAATGTTCTGGAACAAACTGTTTTGCTTGTAACGCCGTAGTGGTAAAAAGACAAACTAAATTAAAGAAAAATTTGCTCTATTACGCTGTAAAATACTTTTTACCGCTAGATGGATTTTGATCTAGGGTATAGTTGTACCTCGTCCCCCGAACACCCGCATTTAGCGACACTTCGTTCTAAAGAGATTTTGCCTTGAAACACCTTCGCTATTTTACCGTACTCCCTGGCCGCTCGCAATAGGGCCCTTCTGTGGCGTCCACAGAGGGTCGTAGCGGTCAGGGCAATACGCGGGTACCGCACGGTCACGACCAATGCAGCCTGCGCGTTGGCCGGAACCCCCCCGTGGGATCTGGAGGCGGAGGTGCTCGCCGACGTCTATCGGCGGGCGTCGACAGCGTGCGGGGCGGCGTGCGCGCGCTTATCTGCGCCTGATGCCGCCCTAGCCGAGGCTGCGGACGGTGGGGTTGGGGAGTACCCTGCCGTCCGCGGAAGCCTACTGCGAAGGTGAGACGCCCAAGTGCGCGAGGCGTCGCTCAAGAGAGGGTGCCCGAAGGGGCTGCCGCCTGCGGATCGCGGTGAAACGACGCGGTACCCGTGATCCGCCGTAGTAAGGGCGGGAGAGGCCCACACTACCCCGTTGTCTCCCCGGGCAGCGGGGTGTGCGGTAGGACATTTTTGCCCACCTAAAATAAAATAAAAAAAGGGTCTCTTGTAGAAATTATAATTGGAACAGAATGAAATTAAAGGCAAATATAAGAAGTTATACTTGTAAAGTATAAATTATTTGAGAATAAGGAAAAAGAGATTTTTTGTACTAGCGGGATTCGAACCCGCGTCTTTTCCAATCCGGGGAAGTGCATGTAAATGCTTCCGATAGATGGCGCTGGTCGTAAAGACAAATGTAATAAGGAGATTGGGATGGTCGAAGTACCTGTACTATAGCTCAGTGGCTTAGAGCACTTCCCCGGATTGGAAAAGACGCGGGTTCGATTCCCGCTAGTACAAAAAATCTCTTTTTCCTTATTCTCAAATAATTTATACTTTAAAAGTGGCGGAGCATGTCAAGTGCTAAAAAATATAGATCAAAAAAGTTATACTTGTCTTAAAAATGTAGATTGGGTGTGCTTTTTTTCTATTTCGTAACCAGGATCGTCTTTAACATATTCGAAGCTCTGATTAGCTTAGTTTGGCTTATAACTATTACTGAGGATTGTTAAAATAGTATTCTTTTTCTAAAAATTATTTGATTAAAAATCTTATAGCTAGTCATTTTTACAAAATTATTTATGTCATCAATATCGGTTATCGGTTACTGAGGCAGAAGGTAGTTGGAGGGGGAGAGCAATTAATCACCAGGACCTGGGTACTTGCCCAGAGTGGCCAGTGGAAAAGAGCAGCCTGTTCGTAGTATTATGTGAGGACGTCATCTCGCACAAGGAAACAGCGGCCAAGGCCAGAAAGATTCTTGCGCTGACCCGAATCACAACCAGTGGCACTGACCGCGTTCAAAGACTCCATTTTCAAAATCTTACTAAGCCCACGCCATCTATCGAAAATATATTTACATACAGTTTGTTCCAATATGGTGGGCTCATTTATATATGATTCTCAATCGAATACTTCAAAAGACATAACCACGAAAGATTCAGTATTATTTTAATATAGTACTTATCGTAATCCGAATCCCGAATTAACCAGAAAATGTTAATTCTATTAATCAGTCTCGAAATTTTCAATGGCGCCTACTGAACTGCAATAACAGTACTTATTATTATCGGTATTATAAAAATAACTATAATAAGGAATAATACTTATCTACGAAAAAAATGTGTCACCAAGACTGATCCAAATTTTCATAGAAGTTTTACTTTATATAGGATCCGGCCAATAGCGTGCACAACATTAAAATCAATAGCTATCCCTTAATGAAATGTCAACGGCTACCGACCGCCTCGGCGTTACATTAAAAGCGCTTTTATCAACAATCTTTAATCCAATTAAAGGCCACCTCTCAGCAGGTAGACTATGCTGAATAAAACAAAAGTTGTGGTCACTATTGACCAGTTTTTCTTGATCTCTAATTTTCAATATAATTCAGGGTATACTAAGGTTGTGAGGTGGCTCATTAACACTGGTCATTCGACTGGACTTTAGGGATTTCACTGAGAGGGTCATGGAAAAATAACAGTAGTGGTTAAGCTAGGGCTTTATGCTTAATGGACTATGTTGAATAGTCTCTGGGTACTTTTGCAATTAATTAGCACCTCAAAAGGGTATAGGCCTTTATCTCTAGTGACTTAAAGTTCACAGATTGGAACCAAAGTTTGAAATGTTACTTATTCGGAGTTATTCGACATTTATTAGTAGCTAATTATACACTTTATTTGATTAATTTGTGAGCTTTTGGAATCCAAAATTTACAGGACTTACTTCTTTCTTTACATTTTTGCAATGCTACGCCAATTTACCAAAGGAGTTTGCATACTGTTTTTTTTTTAATTTTCGAGTTTTTATAATGCTTTTTTTCATAGTTTAGCATTGCCTACGAAATTTTCTTCCTAACTCAGCTCTTATGACACCTGCGTGAAATGGCATAGTTTGATGATATCATGGATTCTTAGTCTGGTACCACACAGACAATACTAGTACTTCTACATTTTAATTTAATAATGTTAACTGAAAATACGAACAATAGGAAGAACAGAAGAGGCAATGAGGTCTTGGGTTCGATGGGTCGGGTGGTGTTATTGAGGTTTTCCTAAAAAGAAAAATTCTCAGCAGCAGCTCGGAGTTTGTAAATGTGCCCGGTAGACGGCAATAGGCTCGCCCCCTATTACTTGGAACTTAAACATAGCTAGCGAACCGTGGGTGTGTAATACCTACACTTCTACCTACCCTTTCGGGGATAGAGGCGTGATGCCATATATGCTTAACAGAAGAGGCTAACTTATATACAAAAGCGTTAAGGCTGTCTATAATATTCTTGTTAGGGTAGAGCCAGTACGTAAAGCATATCTGTTTTACTAGTAAAAAGTGTACGTAGTATATATTATATTCTTTTTGATTAAAGTACCCTTACTTTAAATAATAAAACCTTTATTTAGTTAAAACTTATTCAAAAACAAACAAAACAATCCGAGTAAGACGCGTTTCACCAAATGGCAGCGACAAATTTCAACAATTTTCGCATTCCATACGAGTGGTTTTAAAAACTCTCTCCCTCTTGCATACCCTCACAATTCACCGTATTCTCTTTCGCCTGTCATTCCCCCAATACTATATCCCTCTGTCCCTATGGGATCTGTATCCCCTCTGAACAGTGCTGATTGGCATAGCTCTACTGGATTACCGAGGGGCAGTAGATGACCACTCGCCATTTGGGAATTATTGAGGAATTAACACGGGCAAAATACATTTTATTTCTATAACACAAAAATATGTTTTCAAAAACAAAACTGTAACATGAGAGATGTGATTTTGCAGCATTTCATGATAGTAAGTACCCAATATATCTATCTATTTATACTGAAAGAAAAAGCTATGTCTGTACATTTAAGATATTTAAAATGAAATACATACTCGTATGTAGGCTATTTAGGCGTCTCTAAACACATTTCTTTTTAAATTTGGGTGCTTTTCTCGTTCACGAAAAAACTACTGAACGAATTTTGATGAAACTTTTTTGTTTAATAGCTCATGATAAGACTTAATGAACTGGAATATATTTTATCCCTAAGACATGATCTATAAACAAGGTTTTGGCTGCAGTGGAACCGCGGGCAAAGGCTAGTTATTATATAAAATATGCATTTACTTGAACTTAAATATTTTATGTATCTATAAGTGAAATAAATGAAGTTCAATCATTTAATAAATTTAATTGTTTTTTATATATTAAAATGCAAGTGCGTTTATAAAATAAAGTTTATAAGTATACGCCATCTTAAGATTTAACTGACATTTCTCTTTATGGAATTAAATTAATTATCACTATATAGAGCCAAATAATCAGAAGAAAACTATTTCAAGAACATATTATAAAGTAATAAAATTAGGGCTATAAAAATCTTGGAGCATCACAATCGCAAGTCCGTGAATGACATTCGTTGTAACACTAAGATCATCGATCTTAGAATTTCTGGTAAATACAAACGCTGTCATCAACACCCCTCCATCCCATGTCAAGAAAATAACAAAATCGTTTTCGAAAATAAATCGATTTATTTTATTCGATACGGACGCCACTCGTTTCGTTTTCATCTCGCGTTCGAATTTCGGATACCGTAGAGATGTTTTATGACGCATGAAATTGAAGCATTGTATGGATTTTTACATGGAAGGACGGGTTTTCCATTTCCACTACGACAATACAAATCATTTTATCTGTAACTTTTTAATGGTTAACGCCAATTCTCACGATTTTTAGTTTAAATAATGATAAAACGGCTTTTATTATTTGTAGTTTAAGTTGAGTTTTTTTTTCGATCAAACTTAAATACACAGTAAAATAGTCACAACAATATTATTTACAACTGTGTCTTGCAATAGGAAGTAGGTAGTAAGGTGAATAGTGATAGAGTCCGAATAAATGGTTTAAATATGAAATTGTCGCACTGTCAATTTCGGTGTGATATATTTTTCACACGGAAACTGATATTCTAAATTTAAAAAAGATATGGCACTGAAATGTTTGTACATTCACCTTATAACCTAAAAATTTGACGCATTATCCACTGTAAATTTCAGAGTGAAACATTTTAAACAAGAAAACTAATATACTTATTTAAAAAAAGATATACTATCAATCGTTTTTACATTCAGCTTTCAACAGGACGATGAACACAGTTAAAATCAAAGTAATATGCGAATACGAGTTCGTGGACTAACGCAACAGAAACTGCTCATAATGCCAATGTTGTTTAGAAAGAATACTGCTAACGAGCGCACCGCGTTTTAGTAGTGGAAAATTTACCTGAAATTAACGGCAGCAAATCAGTAAATTTTTTTTTTCTCCATGTTAACCTCACACTGCTCGTCAACTGTTTTAACTTTACAAGAACAATTAAAAACCTTCCGTCATTTCCCATACTCTATGGACCTCTGAATACCGTTTTTTCAGCAATTTTTCACGGAAACAATTTAATACTTTAAGCGCTAATATTAAGTACACTAGCTTTGTATTCGATTTCATCTAATATCATACCAGAACATGACTTGCATAATTTATACGACCGGCTTCCTAAAGATAAAGTTCTTTGAGCATCTTGTATACTATACCTACTCTTACGCGAAAGAGAGCTGACACCTTGAATTTGTTTTACATTACCTGATGGTTTTCGGTTACCGTAGCGTATAGATGCTAACGATACGGGGTTGTCACTTGCACGTCGCAGATCCTACGGGAATGGATAAGATGGAGGGAATAAATTATTTGTGAAAGCGGAAAGAGAGAATTTTACTGCGAGCAGGATACGAACTTGCGTCCTATCTAATCTGGGGAAGTGCTCTACATTGCTATGCTATCGCGGTCACCCAACAGTGACAGCAAATCTCCACTTCATATTTGTTTTTAGATGTCTTTACGAAGCTACGAAAGCTCTCTTTTTCCACTTTCACAAATAATGTTCTATTATAAGTAGCTGAGCATGTCAAGTAGGTACTAAAATACACATCAAAATAAGAAGAAGAGAAATAAATGTAAATGCTTTCCGATAGATCGCGTTGGGCGTAAAGACAAATGTGATAAGGAGATTGGGATTATCGAAAGATCTTTACGATAGCTCAGTGGCTTAGAGCACCTCCCCGGATTGGAAAAGACGCGGGTTCGATTCCCGCTCGTACAAAAAATCTCTTTTTCCTTATTCACAAATAATTTGTACTTTAAAAAGGTGCGGAGCATGTCAAGTGCTAAAAAATATAGATCAAAGCTGAATTAGAGAGGGGGTAAAGTGAGAGTTTGGTCCACAGGCACTTTCAGTAACTGAACGATACATAATAGTAGGCTGGCAATATTTTTGATAGGGTGCTATTTCGTGGTCGAGCCGGCCTATACTTGTTGAAAGCAAGTGAAATTTGTACCACTATAAGAATACTATGTCTGTCAATGATAGGTAGGTACCTATATTGTTAAATATTTATCAAAAACTTTTAATTCTTACCATTAATACGTTAGTACCGAATGATTAACTTCAAGAAGGTTTAGTTAAGGTTTAGTAATGGATTTTAAATTATATAAGCAATGGTATACAGTCTAAGAATAAGCCAAGTTATTTATGTCTCAGTCAAAATTCTCACATATCATGCATACGTGCGTAACACGTCAAATACACTGAATGTTAATTTATTAAAATATTAGAAATATAGATAGCGTAAACAAAAGTCTTTGGCAATGAAAAGTCTTTGCAAACGTGAAATCATAAAAATAGTTTGGCGGCTGTTTAGATATTTTTGAACTGTGATAACGAAATTAGCGAACCAATGTCAAATATAATATTTATATAAAAAAACGTGTCACGTTGTTTGTGGGCGATGAACTCCTAAACTAATGAACCGATATAGAATTTTGCTCACTGTATGCAGTTTAGTCCAACTTGACAGATAGGATAATTTTAACTCCGATTATTTCATTTTTAATTGCAATACTATCGATTTTTATATCTGGAGAGGGATTCTGGAGATAGAACCTGAGAAACAGTTTTTTTCAAGCTCTTACTGCCCTACTATTGGGCACGGGCTAACATAAGAAACGGTTTACCAAAATAATCGGACGAATAATTACCATACAAAAATAGTAAGAATTTCAAGGTATACTCGTATGCTCTAAATATTTTTGTTGATGTAAAAATAATATTACACCAATTAATTATCTAAAACTTTATTATTGCACATCGATACAGTTTAAACTATAAATAAAAACATCCCGCATACCACATATTCATGAAATCTATTTTGAAAGTCAAATGTTTGTTACATTTTGCATCCATGATGGCACGCGTACCTTCATTAATAGCCAGGCGTAGACGCATGGTGGTGACGTCACCGCTCGTCTAAAGCACGCACTTATTATTTCAAGGAGTAGATATCTCACACACCCTCTACATACGTACATATATGTTTATTAGCCATGTAAAGACATAAAATACTCTGATTTATAAATGTGAGATGCGACTAGGTTATACTAGATTATATTTCATTGTATTTACAATTAGTATAATAGGTTTTTAGGTCCGTGTGGTGACGGACTAAGAATACAAGTGTCACCATCCCATTCTTTCCCACGGGTGTCGTACAAGGCGACTAAGGTAAGTAAGCAATTATCATCCATTGAATTACTAGTGGTAGGGCTGGGTACCAAAAGCGGTGGAGTGGGCAGGGAGGAGGATTCTTCCTCTGACCCAAACCACCGACAGCGACTGGGGCGGCGCAGGCGCGAATACTTGCACCTCATGCCGCCCTAGCTAAGGCTGCGGGTGGATGGACTGGGGAACGTCTGCCACCCGCAAGGCCTCCCGCGAAGGTGCAACGCTCCGTGTGCGGATGCGTCGCTCAGTGGAGTGAAAGGGTAAGTCGCCGGCGGGCCACTGAAGTAATCCAACACAGTACCAGTGGTTCACCAACACAGGCGGAGAGACGGCACACGGCGGGTTTCTTTAGTGGGTGAAGGCCCCACACTACCCTGTTCGTTGCCCCGAACAACGGGGGTGTGCGATTAAGTACATTTTTTCCCGCCTTAAAAAAATGGTCTGGGTACCAAGAGGGAGTACCTATTCACTTGGTATTGGGCCCAAGCGGGTTGGTACCACAATTTCCCGTGTGATCGGCCATGAAGCACATCGGTGTGTTTTGGTAGTAGCAGGACATATTTCATTTCATATCTTTGAAATTAAATGGTGAGCAGCGGCTTGATACATATGTTTGCTCATGGACTCAACTATACCCTCCGTATAGTTGAGTCCATGAGCTACCACTACAGCTTACTATGAGGTGGGCCGTGGCTCGTCGGCCACCATACGGAATAAAAAAAAATATATAATAGGTATTTTAGTATTAAGAGGCCTTTTCCTGCTCTGTCAAAAGAAAAATCTAGGTTTCTGGTTCTTCAAATGATGTGCTGTTAGCACATCAACAACAAACATCTAAAAAGATTGGGAGTTCAAATGCGCCTATCTAGCTTTTAATTTTGTCTTAAATAGCTTTAATGTACAGACACAGCTGTACTTTACAGCTTCACAATAGTACCTATAGAAACTAAGAGAAATATTTACCTACATGTGGTCTTATTGCTTCTAGCAAGTTCAATAGACTTTTAGAGGGAATAAGATTAGGTACGTACTAAATAAATATACATTTGCGAATATAAATACCTATATACATAAATACTTCTATCTATACTATTACCTGTACAGCTCTAAAGCATCGTTTCTCAACTATTTCTATGTCGCGACCCACGAGAAAGTCAAAAAGTTATGTAAAAAGTCTTGCGACCCCGTCACTATAAAATTATAATAATTATGTACATAGCGCGCTATTTTTACCAGCTACACGTTATATTAGCCTTCAATGGTTTTAACTTGCGGTGTATTTGCACGAACTTGTCAAATAAGTCGCTTGCGCATCCCGTGGCACATACGCTAGGATAGGTTTGTACATGTTGATTGCCTAAGTTATAAACACAAAAGGACGCGAGGCCGACCTTTATTGTCATTTACATTTTTAGGGAAGTAGTATAGGGAAGTAGTATAGAGAAGTAGTATAGGGAAGTGGTATAGGCTCACTCAATGTTTAATTTTTATAAATAGAAAACAGTAAAAAGTGGGTTAAAAGTTAAATTACAATGGACAATTATGTTAAAAAGTGGGTTAAAAGTTAAATTACAATGGACAATTATGTGACAAAATGAAATGCTCTTTCTACGTCTGGTAAAACGGTGAAGGTAAGGCTATGCAACGACACATATTTGAAATATGGATTTATTTCATTGGATGACAAGCCACAATGTGTTGTTTATTTTCAAGTCTTATATGCGGAAAGCATGAAGCCTTCAAAATTAATCCGGCATCTGGAAACCAGACACCCGTCTTTACAAGGCAAACCGTTAGAATTCTTCGCGGGTAAGTCACTTGTTTTGAAAAAAAATTGCTATAAAAAAATCCAGCCGTAATGAGACTGCAGCACCTCATGCATCCTACTTAGTAGCACTGCGAGTCACGAGGGAATCTTAGTCCCATACTATTACGGAAAGGCTCATTTTACCTGCTGCCATTGATATGGCCATTATTATGATAAGTCCGGAAGAAGCTAAAAAATTAAAAACTATACCCCTTTCAAATGATACAATATCGAGGCGTATTAATGTAATGGCTGCCGATATTCACAACCAAATAATTGAAAAGTTAAATTAAGTGAATTTTTGCTATTCAGTTTGACGAGTTCACAGACATATCTTATACTATAAACTTGGCGCAATTTTTATGTTTTGTTTGATATAATTGTGAGAAGTCTATTAAAGAAAATTCATTTTTGTAGATCAATTCCTGGTAGAGCAACAGGCGAAAGACACAACACGAAACGAAAGCTTGGACTGGAATAAATGTATTGCGGTATGTACTGATGGCGCGAAAGCAATAACGGGGAAGAACAGTGGCGTGATAGTAAAATTAAACGATATTATGCCGCATGTGGAATGGACGCACTGCTATGACAGACATGCGCTTGCCACTAAAAAGATGCCGAACAATTTACACAAGTTGTTAAAATTGTTAATTATATTAAAAGCCGACCGTTACAAACTAGATTGCTTTCCACACTCTGCGAAGAAATAGGTGTCAAGAACCATTTACTGCTTTTCCATACTGAAGTGAGATGGTTGTCGCGTGGAAAAGTTCATACAAGGCTTTTTGAACTACGAGATGAATTAAAAATCTTTTTTACAGATATAAATTGTTTTTTTTTAGAATTTTTACAAGACAAAGAATCTTTATTACTATTGGCTTACTTGAGTGACATATTTTCACATTTGAATGACTTAAATACGAATTTAAAAGGCCGTAACAAAAATATTTTACTTATGACAGATAAAGTCAATGCCTTTATCAAAAAGCTTAGTATTTGGATTATACGCCTTGAAAAACAAAATTTTGATGCATTTACTGCAACTTCTGATTATATTAACAAAATTTGAATACAGAAAATTCAGTTATTGACCGCCTGTTGGAGAGCATGAAAACGCATTTAGGTGAATTGAAGATTCAGTTACTAGAATATTTTACAAATGACAATAATGATTTATCGAAAAGATGGGTTCTCTACCCGTTTGATGGAAATATCGTTGCAGCTGCCGAGTTACGAAATGACACTCACAATCAACTCATTCAGCTATCAGCTGATAAAACTTTATAACTGGAATTTTCACCTCAAGATTTAGGTCAATTTTGGCTTGCACGACGACGTGAGTACGGAAGCCTAGTAACGGAAGCTTGGAATACATTTACCTATATAGCCTTTGCTACTTCTTACTTATGCGAAAAAGGTTTCTTGTCTATGGTGGCTTTGAAAACTAAATACAGAAGTCGTCTGTTATCACTCAAAAATAATTTAACTTATGAGTATATAAATTACAATAACTTATGAGTGTTTGCAAAGATGATACATGTATAAAAAAACTTTTTAGTGAGAATCAATGCCAAATGTCGCATTTTAATTAATTAATGTTCATGATTAAACATTTTATTAAAATAAAGTAAGCTATAAGTTTATTTTTTCATGTTATTTATTACATCTTAATATTTAGTTATACAACACTACGCTAAAATTCATTCCTTTAATAAACGCCTCTTTTCGACCCCCCGCTTGAGAAACGATGCTCTATAGAAAAATAGTTTGCTATTCAGTTGTCTCTAAGCACAAAACAATACTTTATAATTTTGTCTGTTTCTTTCTTCGTACATACATACAAATACTACTAAACAGATTTTAATTAAAATTTTTTGGTTGATAGTTCTTAATTAGACTTAAAATCCCGATGTTATATCGTAAACTTGAGATATTTGAATTGTTCGTATGGTGACGGACTAAGAATACAAGTGTCACCACCCCATTCTTTCCCACGGGTGTCGTATGAGGCTACTAAGGGAAGTAAGCAATATCACCCATTGCATTACTGGTGGTAGGGCTGGGTACCAAGTGCAAATACTCACTTGCTATCGGGCCCGAGCGGGTTGGTACCACCATCTCCTGTGCGACCGGCCATGAAGTGCTTCATGCATCATCGATGTGTTTTGGTTGTAGCAGGAGACAACCGTTTATTTTTTCATTTCATATAATTATGCAAAATGAAATGGTGAGCAGCGGCTGGAGAATACTCTCGGTATAGTTGAGTCTTTGAGTGACGGTTACCATTTACCATCAGGTGATACCATCTTTGCGGTACACTGAAACACAAAAAGTTACACATATACTTGACTTTAATATTAATTATCATTAAGAACTGCAGCGAAACAATGAATGCGCTTGAACCAATCAACCTTCTTTAAGAAACTTTTATGTAGCAACGCTGACGCCCATTCAGCGTAACCCGTTGACCTACATCTTTCAATCACTTGGCAATTTTTATTTAGTATCGTGCTGTTTGAAAAATGTCAGAAAAACAACGAAGTTTGGAGACAAAAGGCTATGTGGGCGATTTGAATGCTAAGACGAATCATTAGTAGCCATTGTCGGGAATGCCAGTGTATACATCGGCGGTGCTCAAACTCTTATTGTACTTCTCCAATACCGCATTAAAAGTTAATTCTGCTATTATATTTGAGGATATTTAATTAAATTAACAGAATTCATGTTTTATGTAAGCCGCTAAGAATGAAAATAAATGTTTGTCTTGTCATTTATGTGGGCAGTATCTACTGTCTTTGCATGTTAGGCAGCAAAAAAACATGTAGATAATAAAATATACGATTAAGGGTTTTTAAATCATCATTTATTTTAATTATACCAAAAGCTTAGTAGTTTAAATATATGTCTTTCATAATTTTATGAAGCAACCAATTTAATGATCTCACGTAAGAAATGTTTTATGATGTACCTTTGAAGATATGGTTTTGGGCGAAGTTTTGTATTAAAAATATATTTTCATACAATAATATGTTAACAGTAATACTCCCATATCCGGAAAAGCAGTAAATTGGCCTACTAATATAAAAGTTACCCTATCAATCTCGTATTAAGCTACTAATCTATCAAACCATGTTTCATGGAATGAATTTATTCGACCGGGCCTAAATTATGTAGGTTTTATGGACCTCTCATTTTTTATACTTTTTCCTTACTTTTTTACGGAAAACGTTACACGTAATAAATAGTATATTTAAAATCTATCCCAGTCTTAAAAAGCAATACGGTATTATTCTTATTTATATACATATGTATAACTGTTCTGGACCTCAGAAATGGTTCAATATAAGTAAAATAAATACTACAGTCTATACGCGCATTAAACTTTCAAAAGATTTTTGATCTGTATTTTAGCATTTGACATGCTCAGCTACTTTAAATTGTTAAAAAAATTAGCTTATACAGCGGTTACAGCCAGCTATTAGCGGTTACAGCACTTCATGGGATGCAGGTTCAATTCGCGCTCGCACTAAAATTCTCTTTTTCCACATTTTCACAAATAATTTGTTATTCTCAAAATATTATATTTTGATTATAATTTATACCTACCAATTTACGTTTCGGCTGGGTTGCACCAGCCGTGGTTACGAGTAGACTGGCGGAGATGGTATAATAACAAACATTAATGTTTAAAATATTAGTAGGATAGTTTGAGTATAACTGTCCTAAATATTACACTATCGACATGAATATGGACATAAAGCTACTAGCTAACCTACAAAAGATCGTGAATTGCAAAAACCGTTTCATATACGTATACAAAAGACCACCTTTAAGTACCATAAATTATTTGCAAGACACAAAAATTGTAACAGTTAGCAACAGTAGTTTGCGAAAATTACAAGAAAAGGGTTGCTTTTGTTAGCAAATTGTAACAATAAACACAACCAACAATCAATATATTATTATTATTTGCTACCGTCTTTATTATATGGAAAAAGTTTGCTTTTAATGACTAAACAGTAGCAGCCAAGGTTTTTTAATGTTAGCTCAATGTGTAATGGATGAAATGAATATGTGATCAGTACCACGTTCTTTCCCACGGATATAACACGAGTTGCCGTATCTAGTGGTAGAGCCGGAATGAATCGGCTCGAAAAATACCACCCTCTCTATAGGTTATAGTACCCGTACTTACAATCAGGTGACTCGCATGCTTTATTGCCAGATAGGCACCCTCGTAATATTCAAAATAAATAAAAACAAAAACATAAAAACATAGCATCACGCCTGTATTCCCCGAAGGGGTAGGCAGAGGTGTATTACACACCCACGACTCGCCAGCTATGTTTAAGTCCCACGTAATAGGGGGCGAGCCTATTGACGTCTACCGGACACATTTCCACACTCCGGGCTGCTACTGAGAATTTTTTTTTTAGGAAAAAGCTCAATAACGTTGCCCGACCCGGGGATTGAACCCGAGACCTCATGATTAGCAGTCGCATACACTACCGCTACACCACCGAGGCAGTTAAATAAATATAATAAATAAATAAATAATAATAAATATTCACGGATATTTCACACAACGTCTTCTGGTCCCAAACTAAGCTTAACGCTTGTGCTATGGGTACCATATTACGGATATAATACATATATCTGTTACTTTTTTTTGTAAATACATACATATAATAGATAGAAAACACCTAGACGCAGTACAAATATCTGTGTTCATCACACAAATAATTATCCTAATTGGGAATCGAATCCACGACCCCGTGCACGGAAGTCGGTTACACTACCGACTACGCCATGAGGCCTGCCAAAAAGTAAGTGATTATCACTCATTGCATTATTGTGGTACGGATTGGTGGTAGGGTTGGGTACCAAGTGGGAATACTCACATGCTATCGTACTCGACAGGATCGGCACCAAAGTTTTACGTGTAACTGACTGTGAAACACCTCACTGTGTTTTGATTGTAGTAAGAGATAATGGTTCGTTCATTGATTTCACGTTCGTGAAATGAAATTTTGAAGAGCGGCTTTCCAGTATGCTTAGTACCTATTCTTGAGTCCACGAGAAGCGGTTACCACTTACCTATCATAAATAACAAAAACACATGTTAAACATTTTTGATATGTATTTTAGCACTTGACATGCTTAGCTACTTTAAGGAACAAATTAAGCTTAGCGGTTAGACCACTTCCCCGGATTGCAGGGGATGCAGGCTCGATTCCCGCTCGTACTAAAAGTTATTTTTTTCCACATTTCACAAATAATTTGTTCTTCAAAGTAACACATGTTAACTTAAGAAGAAATGGTTAGTACTTTTAGGCTTAGCGGTTGATCTTTACAGACAGCAGCGGCTTGGCTGTACATCTATCTGGTATTGTTATATCAATGAACGATGGTTAGCACTTATTATAAGGTGGCTCCTAACTCGTCTGCTAACTTTAGTAATAAAAAGGTATCATAATACCAGAAAGTATCCAATACATGTACTTGTATATTAGCATAACCTCCTACAATTGCTATTCGAAACCAATTACAAAATTTTCATAAACAACATAAGCATAACTAATTAGTTTATACAAAGCAGAGAACCCTATAACCCCATATGGCAGTGATCGGTTGTAACTACTATTCGATACCAGCTCCCTAGATGACTCAGCATGCGTGTACTAACAATGTCGAACAGACCAACGTACGGATTACCAGTAGATGTGAGATCTCACTATACCCATATTTATTGCAACAATAAATATGGGCACGTACTTTAGTCTTAACATTAATGGAAACGAATTGATAGTTTTATACAACTTGAAATATTAGGTAGAGTGATTTGTATTTAGGCGAAAGGAAAGAAAAAAAATACCTATGGCTCATAATTTTGATTTCATGAATGATATTTTTTTATATTATATTTTTTAGCATTTGACATGCTTAGCCATATAAATTAACACAGAGTGTGAAAATGTGTAATCGAAATTTACAGTCCTGAGCAAATGTCACGATGGCTCAATTGGCAAAGCATTTGAGACGGTATTCCAGGAGATGCAGGTTCATATCTTGCTCGTGACTGTTATTTACAATTTCCTATTTTCACACTTTGTGATAATTCATGAATGATGTTAAAGATAGTATGGATCTAGTGAAAGAATTCCTCGCTACATCTTTCTATTTCGCGACTTCGTTAGCGGGACTTCAGAAAATAATTACCTACGTGACTCTACTGCACATTGAGAAGACTCTTTTCAACAGAGGTTTTAGAAAACATTTTTCTTTAGTGCGAATGTTTTGTCCGTGTGGTGACGGACTAAGAATATAAGTTTTACTACCCCATCCTTTTCCGCGGATGTCGTACAAGGTGAATAAAGGAATTAAGCAATTATCACCATGCATTACTGGTGGTAGGGCTGCCGCTGGGTACCAAGTGAGAGTACTCACTTGCATAGGCAACTAGAAGTACCGTACGTCAGTCTATATGGCACATTAATTATTATTATTTTATTTTTTTATTACCAACTGTGTGCAGACGAGCAAACGGCCTACCTGATGGTAAGTAGTAACCGCCGCCCATGGACTATGGCAACACCAGGGGCACAGCCAAGTCGCTGCCTACCGTGAGTAAAGTACTCTTCGCAAACCTCGTTTAAAGAGGGACAAGTCGTAACACTGGGGAAACCCTTTTGATTAAAAAATAGCTAAACTTACATTTTTCTAGGATAAAAAGTATCCTATGCGTTAATTCACGTAGGTGAAAGTGTGAAGAAAAGAACATAGGCTACTTTTTATCCCGAATAAAACGGATAATTCTCAAGAATAGCAATTTATGTAAGTACCTACTAGCTGACCCAGCAAACGTTGTCTTGCTATATAAACTATTTCTACATAGGCAGTAGAAGGGTGAAAATTTAGGGTTGTATGTATTTTATAACGCGGAATCATAAAAAAATTAAAATAAAAAAAAAATCACTTAGGCGTATGAAAACTAGGTTACATCCTGTTTTCAGACCTACTGAATATACACACAAAATTTCATAACAATCGGTCAAGCCGTTTCGGAGGAGAATGGGGACAAACACTGTTACACGAGAATTGTATAGGTATATTAGATAGAGATTATTATTGTGCCTTATATTTATATTCTGATGTCCACGCGGACAGTCACGAGCAGTAGTTTATATTATTAGTAGGATTATAATTATTACTTGGTATAAGTAGGTAGGTAGTTGTTTACATGTCAGTCAACTATTGACACATTAGATAGATTGACTGACATTCGATTAAGTTTCTGTTTATATTGTGCTCGTATTTAGGGTAAGAAATTTTAAAATTGATAACCATGGTACATATAAGTACTACCTATACATCGTGGTTACAATCGTGTGTAACTTTTAAGTTTAAATTAATGAAAACAGTATAGTCCTTCTTTGCACGCAGATACATATAAATTATTTAATTAGGTCCTTAAAGAGACCTTTATCACCCAATTTAATACCTAGTTTCTGATATTCACGTGAATACTTACACATTATAAAACATCTTGAACATTCTACAGCATTCATGGTTACGACTAGATTGAGATCTTGGACGTCTAATTGTTGATAATTTCTTATCAACCATTGAATTGTATTCTGAATGTCGAATATAGTAGAAAATGCTAATATTACTGAGATACGAAACACAAATATTATTTTATACAATCCAAGGGTGTTTTATTACGTACCATTATAAATTATTTCTTCTTTATAAGTCCAGGCTTTGGACTTGTTTATTTTAATTTGAAGCGAAATTTGACAAAAAAATCAAAAAAATATTGTTGATCTGGTCGCTATCCAACTTCACAGGCTCGCTCGCTAGGCTAATCTGAAGATTACCTGAAAATTTTGTCAATATTGGTCCAGTGATTTTTGGTTCCATAGGGAACATTCACACCCAGAAGTAGATAATATAGTTACACACACATCAAAAAGAAAATCAATTTAATAGTAAAATTATTTTACTAGATTTATATTTAGCCTTTATCTGCGGCTTCGCCACAGCCAAACGCTGGTTTTTCGGTTATATCTCGGGTCCCCGATATAGTAGCGGGATAAAATGTAGGTATACCAGTTTGTAAGTCTAATCAAGAGCTCACAAATAAAGAAAGTTTCATCAAAATCCGTTCAGTAGTTTTTGTGTGATGCGCGCGCGAATGACCAAAAAGACAAAGAGATAAACAGACAAAAATTTTGAAAAAATTACAGTTATTTTTTATCAAATATCTTGAATGTACAGACACAGCTCTGTTAACAAACACCATATATAATACAATTTTCTACAGCAGTGCAAAATATTGCAGTAGGTACAGGAGGTAGAAAATGGCCAGTCAACGTCGAGAGTGCAGCTAAAAGTAGTGATTAATGGTATGTTCCCGCCGCGGGCGCCGACGGCTGACTGTGGCTGATACCATACACCAAGTGAGCTACAGACGGTTGAATATAGGTTGTTTTATACCTGGCTTGTGACAACGAACTTTAGATAAAAAAACATAGCATCACACCGGTATTCCCCGAAGGGGTAGGCAGAGGTGTATTACCCACGGTTCGCCAGCTATATTTAAATCCCACGTAATAGGGGGCGAGCCTATTGCCGTCTACCGGGCACACTACCAAACTACGGGCTGCTACTGAGAAATTTTCTTTACCTATACGAAGAACCTCAATAACTCTTCCGGGGATTGAAGCCGAGACCTCATGAACTTTAGATATGGTAAGTTACATAATCGATACATGTTATATTGTACCTGCTTAATAACATTATTTTGCATATCAGAAAATATAGATATTTGTCACTGCGTCAATCGAAGAGCATTATGTGTATGAATATGTTTGATGATAATAATAGCTTATGCCCGCGAGAATTTAAATTATTATTATAAGATTTCATGACACTATATAATTATGTCAGCATTTTAAAAATGAAAGTTCTGGAATTACATTCTTGGCAGGTACCTTTTTTAACGCAACGTCCTTTCTACGTAGTTACATTATCTACGTTAGTAGCAAATTGTTTCTACAAAACTTGATCAAAAGTTCGCTCCGCTCCGCCCTGTTTCGATATAGTTATTATAAACATATTCTTTAGGTAGTCAAGATTTATTTTATATGATTATATTGCAATGAGGAGCTCGTAGTCTAGTTGTGCATTTGCAGTTTGAACAATTTTTTCGTGGACACATGACCTCTTCCGTGGAGCAGCGGGTCCTGGCTGTCAAATAACATCCTGGCAGTCGTTACAGACTGTCAAAGAAATAGATTAAATAAATTAGTTGACTTAGTTATCAAATATAATGTACATACAAATTAAACAAGTAAGAGGAACGAAATATTTAGGCATTCACATTAATGACAATTTAAACTGGAAATCACATATTGAAAGTCTTTGTCCTAAAATTTGTCAATTTTCTTATGCTCTCTATAAATTACGAATTAAAAATAGTGTAACTACTGTTTTAACTGCATACCACGGATATGTAACGCCTATTCTAAGGTATGATGTTATTTTTTAAGGAAACTCAACAGATAAAGAAGATGTATTTAAAGGACAAAAGAAATGTATAAGAGCTATGTGTGATTTGAAGAAACCGAGAGTTGCAGACCTTTCTTTATACAACTAAAAATATTGACATTACCTTGTATATGCATTGCGGAAGTTGCTTTGTTTGTTAAGAAAAACTTACAGCTGTTTGAGAGACTCCATAGTAAAAGGCACAATTTATAGATAAGTTTTCCGACAAATGTTACTGCATTTTTAAATAAAAGTATACTCTGCATGGCTCCTAGAATATACAATAATTTATCTGGTTCAATTCTACAAATAGAAAATATTTATAACTTTAAACTTGTAATTAAGAATTTATTATTAGAAAAAGCCTACTATTCTAAAAATGAATTTAATTCTGACAAAATATGTAATAGTGACACAATAATTATTCTTGACATTTATAGATATCTACATATGATTTTTAAATTTTATTTTGCTAGAAGTATATTATTGTTTTAATTATTGTATCTGACTTATGCATTCCAATTAGATTTATTATATATTATTATTATTGTTTATCAGACATGTGATTATTGTTTTATTATTATTTTAGATTATTGATTATTATTATACATCACTAATTTGCATGCTGTAAAGATGAATACAGTGATACCATTATACTATGTATGCAAGAGCTAAACCTACCTGTATTTCACAAATATAATTTAAATAAATAAATTAAAAAAAACTCTCAGGCATTCAGAGTTCCTTCGTATAGGACAGTAATATTTAAGACAAATACACACATGATTTCAAAACGTCAGAACTTGGTACCCTTCTCTTTGCAATTCTTTAGTGTTACCACTAGGCTATCACTGCTAAATTTTCTATTGGCAAAAGCAATCAGTCTTCAATTGACCAGAAATAAATAAATAAATATTCACGGACATTTCACACAACGTCCTCTGGTCCCAAACTAATCTTAACGCTTGTGCTATCCATCCATCCATCAGCCTTTTAACGTCCACTGCTGGACATAGGCCTCCCCGAGAATGGGGGATAGTGCCGTAATCGCCACGCTTGGCAGGCGGGTTGGCGATCGCAGTGGATATTGTTAATACTCGAAGAAGTGCTGCTGCCCACTCCCTTGGTATTCCCTTAGTCGGCTCTTACGACTCCCATGGGTGGAGAGGGATGGGACAATTCTAAAGCCGGCCCCACACGGCAACAGGTACCAGATTACAGGATATAATTCATATATTACTTTTTTTTTGTAAATACATACATATATGTAATAGATAGAAAACATCCAGACGCAGTATAAATATCTGTGTTAATCACACAAATACTCGTAACTGTCCTGAGTGGGAATAGAACCCACGACCTCGTGCACGGAAGTCGGTTACATTACCGACTACGCCACGAGGCCCGTCCTCCCATCAAATATAAATCACTTATGTATATTATAGTTAGCTGAGGTTATAGCAAAAATATCAAAAAGATAAAATTTACTGGCAATCTAGATTACCAGTGTAACTTGGTCTCAAGTTTAAAATACAATAGCAAGCAAGGAAAATAACTATTAGTGACTTTTCCAAGATGTTCAGAGGAGACTCTTCTAATCTGGTTTTTTCTTCGTATCTTTTCTACAAATAAGTTGCACCTGATTTATTTTCTCTTATTACTATAAAATTTGCACTGTGGCATGGTGCGGGTGACAGTTGCCTGTATGACGTTGACATCTGTCAGTACCACATGACTAGGGATGTAACGTTATGCAATTCATTTTTATCGCTAACGATACTCGCAGCATAAGTCTAGTAACTAGTAACTTTTCCAAACTACGATTGCAATTAAAATTTGATTATTACATGTCATTATTGACAGTTATAAGTCAAAGGTCAAGATAACTTACTAACGAGAGCATAGCGTGATAAGTTAACCATGAGCTTCCGATAGTAAATTTGATTTCGGTTTCAGAAGATCCCTAACGTTGTACCTTTAGAATATGAAAGTATACTTACCTATTTTTACCCCGTATGCTGGGCTATAATACCTGAATCTAGTACTTTACACAATGCACACTCTACTAAGAAGTATTGTGGATCACACAAATAGGTAATTGTCCCGCGTGATAGATATCACAATACTTATACGCTGGGTTGTTATCTAAACTACTATATCATCTATGCAATTAATTGAGCATGTGTGCTGAGTATATTGTCGCTTATTACCTATACAGAGAAAATATACGTTGTGATACAGGCATGAGGTGACTTCGCTAGGTTTTATATACGACGGAGCCCCACTCAAAAAGAATAATATTATGAAAACAGGTGGTAGGCTACAACATTTATTAACCTTACATTACACCTATATTGTACATACGTAAAAAGAATTGGGATGGACTGTGCGTATATTCCTTTATATTATTCGGTAGAAAATACTTTCAAAATCCATTGTGTGGTTTTGGAGAAGAAAGCTGACAAATAGGCCTGCCTGTGGACAGTAACTTTATACTATGTATAATAGATATAGATAGGTATCTACGCAAATAAGTGCGTGGCAAGACAATTTCTCTTTCAATGTGCCTATGTTAAATTGTGCAAAGATCATTAGGAAGCTTTTTTAATCTCTTAACAAGCTATTGTCGACAAAAAATATTTATCCTTTTAAATTCGTTACGGTTCTTGTATGAACACTGAACTATTTAAAAATCGCATAAGGCAACATTTTTAATTAATGCCATAAAGGAGTCCTTTCAAAGAAACGATCGGAACGTTTCAAAAGTAAACGGCATGAATAATAGTTTTAAATGTATTTGAATAAGCAGTTCATTAATTATGTGTTGGGGGTATAATAGTAATTTTTGACGTGGCCCTTCCTGCTTTCAATGCTTTCGCTCGGTTACACAACTTTGATGTTGCGTTGGATTTTTGAACGATCGTTTTAGTTTTTGCTAATGTGAGATTTTATAAAAAAAAATCAAGTGGTATACGGAAAATAATTATTCATTACAAGAGCTTCTTACTGAACTTTGACCTAATAATATGATAGGTGATGGTGAACCTACATAATATCAATTAAGTAGGTAAATTCATTTGAGGAGAATTTAACTTGAGTGCTTTGGATTAGAAAAGAACGACGAAAGCTTGCAATTAATTTCTTAAAAAAATAGACAAGATTAACAAAAAACAATAAAATTGGAGTTACATTCATATGTATTAAAAAAAATTCAAAGCAGTCATGAGGAGTGATCCAAACATTGCTATAGAAGTATTCACTTCAATAAATAGCCAAGATTGAAAGAAAAGAGTGGGAAGATAATTTCTACACTTTCAACTAGCTGTGAACATATAGGACCAAGGCCGTTCTGGCCTTGCTTCATGTGGTCTTGGTCTTGCATTTCCGGTACTTATTCTAATTTGCTCCTAATGTGATATGACCAATATGTAGCTTTTTGATTTTTTGGTTTACGCGAGGAAATGTATTACGCATACGTACCTCTCTGCAAAGGCCTGCAAGAGAGGTCATGTCGGACTCTCCCAGATGGGCCTGGAAACTATAACCGCTACGATGATCAATAAATAGCATCACCCCTGTATTCCCCGAAGGGGTAGGCAGAGGTGTATTACACACTCACGATTCGCCAGCTATGTTTAAGTCCCACGTAATAGGGGGCGAGCCTATTGACGTCTACAGGGCACATTTCCAAACTCCGGGCTGCTACTAAGAATTTTTCATTTTAGGAAAAAGCTCAATATCATTGCCCGACCCGGTCAACGAACCCGAGACCACATAATTAGCAATCGCATACACTACCGCAGTACACCAACAAGGCAGTTAGATTATTTAAAGTATTTATTTATAAATAGGTAGCTGTTGCCCGCAATTTCGTCTTCGTTGACCTCATGATTGGGTCAATATAATATAAGTAGGTAAATTAGGTAATTATGTGTATGCAATATAGCCATACAATGAGACCCTTTTTGTTAAGGCGGGAAAAAATTTACTTAACCGCACACCCCGTCGTTCGGGGCAACGAACAGGGAGTGTGGATACAATAACACCCTAACATTTTTTCCTGGGTTTAAAATATACCTACCTACCATTGAACTAATATAACACAGTTCCAGTGGTATTTTTTTTGCCGCCTTAACAAAAACAAAAGGTTTAAACTATCCTCCGTGTTAATCCAGGTAATAAACTATGTAAGTGCAAATCTAGCCGTTTTTGGGGAATTGAATAACAAAGCTTTCAAATATAAATAAACTTTCATATATGTACTCGTACATAATTATAGGTAATATTCCTACGAATATTACCTATAATTATGTACGAGTACATACCTACGTAGGATTTCTAATATACGAATTCGATTATGTTCATAGGAATTGTTTCAAAATGGAATCTTAGAGCGACAACTTAATTGTATTTTTTATTTTACCCTTGACTTATCATTAGTTTTGGCACAGATGTAAGGGCCAAAGTCCTTGTCAAGTAGAACTTAACTTCCACCCAAGAACAAGACAGGGCCCTCATGTGATTAATAATACTTATGATGTACACGTAAAGGTAGAATTTGTAGTAGATTACCGTATATGCATATAACAAGCAGCAATGCTGTTCTCTTTTAAGATAAGAGATATGATTTAGGTATTTTAGAAACCATACCAGTGTAAATATTACCTTCATATTGTTATTTTTATTCATTAATCTATGTGTTACTTACGTGCATAATGAATACCACAATGAATTACTGTTAGTATTGCCTATATTTTTCCAGAAGTCATGTCTTAGTTTAAATTATGTTTAACAGTCCTTAACATTAGGTAAGTATCTACCTACCTACTAATTTCAAAATGATGTGATATTTTGTCGATGATCATCATCATCATCCATCATCAGCCTTTCGCCGTCCACTGCTGGACATAAGCCTCCCCAAGAGAACGCCACACATGTGTTTCGCTCATATAGGGGATAGTGCCGTAATCGCCACGCTTGGCAGGCCGGTTGGCGATCGCAGTGGATGTTGTTAATACTCGAGAGAGTGCTGCTACCCACACCCCCGGTATTCCCTCAGTCGACTCTTACGACTCCCGTGGGTAGAGAGGGGTGGGACAATTCTAAAGCCGGCCCCACACGGCGTTGTCGATGATAAACGAGGCAAATTTCAACTAAATCTACTAAGAAGTTTCGTAACAATACGTAAATAGACTTAAAATTTTAAAAGCGTGTACCCGACTACGTGTCGATACGATTCTATTAGGTACAGGAAGTTTGTAATAGGCGAGTGATATGAAAAAAATGTACCTACAGTTGTAAAGAAAAAAAAAACTTATAAGCTGGTCCCTGTGGCATAAATAGTAGGTGAATTTACCACTCAAATCTGCGCCCAAAAGTACGTAAAGTTATATCAGCCGAGAAGATTTAATTCGTCAGGTTTTTAAATTAAGACACGGGGCGTATTTATGCAACCAAACATCCCAGTAATAAAACAAAATACTGTCAATTATGATGTACCTGATGAATTTGGTCCCCAAGGATACCCGAAGATTGACGCTTAAATTCAATGACTTTGCAAAATGATGTGCTTTTCCTATTACTTAGAACATTGAATAAAAATATACCTTGGATATTTTTGGTCAATTCTGCAAGCACAGAGTCATTCGTTGGAATATGAGTTAATTAAAAGATTCTGAGAGGATATCAGATGTAACTCACTAAATCGTATCGACATCGCATCGTGTCATTTTAATTGGTTGGGAGATCATCGTGATTGGGTGAACGATTATTGCGAGATCACGCGTCTATGTTTCTACCAATCACAAATAGACGACACGATATCGATACGATTTTGTGAATCACATTCTAAGTGGGCAGCTCTCGTACAATTGTAAGGCAGTATTTTAGTACCAAACAAAAAACAATACCTATATATTCTATCTACATGACCACACTCACTAGTTTCCTGAAAGCCGAAAGGGCGCGGGTCGGGCCAATTATGAAAATAGCGCACCTGCGCTTGTCAAACGCGACCGCGGTTGTCTGCCGTCCTGCCGTAGTCATTAATCTTATCACTCCTTATACTTATAATATACATTCCTAGTAGGTACCCACCCGGCTCTTCGCTCTGTGAAAATTTTCAACAAAAATAGATATTAGGGTTTTATTTTAGAATGTTTTCCGTAAAAATATTTTTGCTAAAATTGAGAGAACGTTTTCTTTTTGGTTATTTTTGGGCATTCCTGTTAATGTGGTTATCCTTATTTCTTTACAAAAATGATCGTGATACGTTCTATTTGTAGTAACTTCTCGTGCGGTTCTTACATCCTTACTAATGTTATATTTAAATGTTTGTTTATTGTGTCTTTTCTTTCACACAGTAACTACTGAACCGAATATCATGAAATTTTACATAACTACCTACATATAGTCCGGAGCCCAGGAAAGGACATACATAATGCTACATTTTCAAAATGAATGGTTTCTATGGAATATATATTTTTGTGGAGATAATATGTCGTATAGTGATCTAATTATGTCCTGAAGTCCAGGACGATGCAATCCGGGCAGAATCTTGTATATAGCTTAGAAACATACATCTACAGTGTATCAATTACCAAATTTGCATATAACTCTTTTCTAATACCAGGCAAATACGGCCTCGTTTAATGGGAGACAAATGGCCACAGCAGGAAGTTCACTCCAGACCTTACACACGACGACGTAAGAGAGCGAGTGGGTACGAAAGAGAGTTTTGGTGTACCTAAAGATGCGAAAGGGAATGCTCCGATGATTTCGACATGTGCAAAAAATTCTGGACGTACGACTGGTTAAGAAGATATACAATGCGAAAGTGGAAGGATGTAGGTACAGAGGGAGACCGAGACTCACCTACCTAGACCAAATCAGTCATGTATTGAAGGAAGGTGGAATGAGAAGTCTCCGAAACCGGCGAGCGTATGAAGGGAATTATGAATTACTTGTGAATATGGAAAAAGATAATTTTAGTGCGAGCGGGATACGAGCCTACGTCCCTTCCAATCCGGGGAAGTGTTGTAAGCCACTAAGCTATCGTACTGACCAACAGTCATACTCAATCTCCACATCACATTTGTTTGAGTGGATCACTCACACTAAAGTTCTCTTTTTCCACCTTCACAAATAATTTTTACTTTAAAGTAGCTGAGCATGTCAAATGCTAAAATACAGATCAAAAAGAATTATGAATGTTGAGGAAGCGAGCGATGTATGCAAGAATAGCGCCTTTTGCCTATCTGCCTACCCCGGCAGAAAGATAGCGTGATGATAAGTAAGTATGTATAATTATTCAATTATAATTTTTAAGACCGTGGATCGCGCATTATTGGAAGTATGGGTATGTCATTTTCAACAGCACAACAATCGCTTGGTGAGCGATTGCGATGCAAGCGAATATTTTTGTTAAGTTACATCTAGCGACATCTATTAGTAAGTAGAATAAAATACTAAATTTGTAAAACAGGTTTTAATAGGATGCGTAAGCTGTTAATGCCATCTCTGAGGAAATAGTAAATTAAAAAACATTCTTAAAGTATTGATTTTACCCTGTGAATGTCACCCATCATACAACACTATTATGTGGAGATGTATGTAGGCTAACTACTAAGTAGCAGAACTTACTTTACAGTAAGCTACTTTATTGATTTAAATAATTGTGATGACAATATTTTGTTAATTCATTCCGACTTCATAATTTCTTTACTTTTGTACATAGGTACTAGGTACCTACTGGTTTCTTTCTTACAAGTGTCTATTACCTATAAATAGTTATTAATAATGTTTGAATGTAGGTACCCAAGTAGTAGGTATTATTCTCATGTAAAAATATAAACGATTAGCACTTTAATACCATCTCATGAGAACAGTACCAAATATTATCAGATAATATGTAGGTAGGTGCCTTTTTTTGTTAAGGCGGGTAAAATTGTACCTAACCGCACACCCCGTCATTCGGGGCAACGAACAGGGTAGTATGGGGCCCTCACTCACTAAAGAAACCCGCCGTGTGTCATCTCTTTGCCTGTACTGGATCACTGGAACTGGTGGACATTACTTCAATGGTCCACCGGCTGCTTACACTCCTAGGTAGGTACTTTACCATTACCAATGACTGCTATTATAGATTAAGATCTAGGTAGGTACCTACTTGTATTGTTTTTATAATGAAGACAAGGTTTCGCACTAGTCTGCGGGGAATTTTATCGTTTTGAACACTTAGCATGAACATACAGATAGGTACAAAGTTCCTACACCCAGAATCAAAACTATTTCTGTAATGACTCACATGTCATTGTGGACTAGTTTTTTTTTAAATTAAACCATTGAAAAATAAATCCAGCGAGATCTCACATAAAGTGAGGCTTAAAAAAACCGTATTAATATGTACCTACCTATCTAATAAGAAATCTACCTAACGGTTAGTTATGTACCATTTTCTTGATTCGCTATAGGTATGTATGAATACTTTTAATATCTTTATAAGTAAAGATAATAAAACAATTTCTAGTCATGTAGACTGAAATTACCTACGTCATCAAATTATTTACTTGAATGTAAAAAAAATTAATAAAAGTTAGGGTTAAAATAAAAATCTAAAATAATTTGTGATTATTTATTAAAGCACAACTCTATAAATAAATCAAAATATTAGTTACAGATGTTCAACAAAATCCAACATAGGAAAGAAAGTATCTATATTTAACACAATAATACCTACTTATCATTAGGTAAAACAAGAGTGCCGTAGCCTGTATAAATTAGGTATTAACAGACATTTATTACTTCTTTTGATGATTTGCTAAGTGGTTCTCAGAAAACTTACAAAGTTTTAAAAGGCAATTAACGTCGAACATAGTTTTATGAGAACACAAGAGCCGTAAAATGCTCTAACTAAATATAAGTAGTTATAATCCTTTAGGAACGAATAACTAGGTACTAAGCAAGTAAACATTAGGTATCTATATAATATAATCAATTTTCTGTTTACCTATATAAAAGGTTATTTGCTTTTTAACGTTGTAGATATTCACGAATAATCTTGCATAGTTATGAAGAACAAGAATCTATTAAACAACGTTGAAAGTTAGGTAGGTATATGTATAAATTGTATAGGTATTACGAAAAGATTTTCTGCTTCACTATACATAGGAATATCAGTACACAGACAGGGATTTGCATGATTCTGATGATATGTTTTCTACTTTTATAAGCATAAGATTTCATAAGTAAAATTTATCTTTTGTCCCAAAAAGCTCTAGCACTCTACATGAGTATAGATAATATATATATGCGTGGAATAATAAAATGTATTTTTGCAAATGAGACATACTCGTATCTGCAACATTCAATAAAAATATGTTTACAATTTGTATTGCCTTCAAGTGACAATGATAAACCTACTTATTATTTTTTACATAGGAATTAGGTACCTATAAATAATCCCTGAAATATGGAAATATAACAAAACTTACTCAAAACAACAGAGAGGAAATAACAACCAATATATAACAGTTTCTACTAACTTAATTCGTTAAAAATCTAATTAAAAATTAGAAAAAGTTGTGTTCGAATAAAATCTTATTTGTAATATTGGTGCCTATTTATTTATTGAGAGTAGGTATTGATATACTTATTGAGTTACCAAATAATATTCCTCTAAATATTTATATATATTTTTAGCATTTGACATGCTTAGCACTATACATTAAACACACTTTTTCACTTTGTGTTTAATAATATTCCTCTTTTAAAATTAAATTTCAAATATCGAAAATAGAATTATACTTGGGGTAAGTACTTAACTAGGCTTAAAATGATACTAAGAATGATAATATATGTAAGTATACATAATAGTAGATTAGATTTTTGTATACTAAGGGAAATAATAATGCATCATAATATGCGTATTTAACCAACCATTTTTATATTGTATTCTATTATAAAGATCAAATTGTTTGTGGAAATGTGGAAAAAAGATAACTTTAGTGCGAGCGGGAGGCTCGGACTAAAGTTATCGAACCTGTGTCCCTTCCAATCCAGTTTGTTCTTTAAAGTAGCTAAGCATGTCAAGTGCTATACAGATCAAAAATTGTATTCTATTATTTTATTTATACAAAATTATATTTCAAGGATAATATGGTACGATAATTTATACAATACGTAGGAATTTATATTTTTGATCATTAAATTGAATATTTACTTTAAGAATAGCAACTATTCTACAACTATTTAACATTTAATATTCCAATATTAGCCATGAATTTCTTTCACTATGGAATAGAAATTGAACTGATATGCCACGCTGGCAGGTCAGGTCCAGGACCAGGTTGCAGGTTGGTTTGATTTGAAGTTGCGTTTCTCACATCTGTAGTCTATTTAAACTAGTCTAAATTTATTATTCCCATAGGTAGTTAGTTTCAGTTTTGATCCATATTTGTGGTTTCAGCCGTGAAATGCAAAGGGTTGGTGAATATATGTTCCTATCTACTTTTATTTTGTCAACACAGATACAAGAATTTTACCACTTATGTAAACTTACTTCTGAATTGTGCTGCTTGGACTTTATAATTGGAATATGGAATAAATAGGTAATTATTTTCTATGCCACATTAATTTTACCTCTTTGCAAAAACACTTATCCCGCTGGCCCCGTATGTTATTCTACGACTAAAAGTAATTTATGCTATTCTGGGCTCTGGGCTATATGTAGGCATGCTTAATTTCATGATGAATGGTTAAGTACTGTGTGAAAGTATACGCGGACATATTAGTAAGGATTTGATATGATGTGTTGACTGTTTCAAGCTAGTGTCATAATATTACCTACGATAAGTAATAGGATGTTTAATATATAAAACGATAGAATATTGTGATTTACTTTATTTTGTTACTTTCATTATTTACACATTTAGAACAATAACAAAATGGTGTTTAAATGTTTTAAAGTGAAATAATTTTAGTTATAATCAAATAAATCAAATACGTTTTTTACATAGTCTAAAAAACTGTAAACTTATTTTATAAATAGCCTTGCCGATATAGTAGCGGGGTAAAATGTATACCAGTTTTTAAGACTAATCAAAAGCTACTAAAGAAAGTTGCATCATAATCTGTTCAGTAGTTTTGTGTGATGCGCGATCAATCAAACAGGCAAAATAATTTAAAAAATGTGTTTTATGTTCAGACACGCCTTGTTAAAATATAGCCCAATAGAGTCATTTTATTTTCAAATATCTTAAATGTATAGTCGCAGCTCTGTTACAGCTTATAATAGTTAGGTTAGGATAAAACAAACTAGCCTTTGGTTATATCTGGTTCCAGATATAGTAGCGGAATAAAACATATACCAGTTTTTAAGTCTGATGAACATCTATCAAATCCTTTCAGTAGTTTCTGCGTGATGTGTGAACAAAGAAACAGATAAACCAACAAAAATTTTAAAATAACCTAAAAATTATTTTTTTCTCAAATTTCTTAAAAATACACATATAGCTTATAAGATTAGAGAAAGACTTAAGTAGTAATAACATTAAAAATGCGCTTAAATTTCACAGCATTTAGATGATCCTATTCAGTTTAATAGAAAATCATACACTTTGTCGTTTTAAAGTGAGTGAAAATAATTCGTAAAATAATGATCTTTACATACATTTAAGTAAAGCTAATAATGTTGAGTGTTGTTCATCATTGTCTTCAAGTGTCGCAGTGCATGCACCACACAAACCTCTCTAGAACCGAATTTGTCGCCTCACTTCAAACAAATTCGGATCTACAGGGTAGATGTAGGGCACTAATATTGATGCCGATGGGCACCAAAGTTGATTCAGGTCTTCTTTTTTCAAATTGTTCTGAAACAAATGAATTTAAATGCGATCATAGTATTACAATACAAATCGAGACTATCGATACAAATCGAGTCTACGATAATTTAAAAATAGAAACTATTGCAGTTTAATGATTACATTTGGCTATTATTTGGTGTATTGCTTAGTGTTAAATATATCAGCGCTTTTATTTCAATATTCTACTAGCAACAATAACACAATTCAATAACATACCTATAGTGTAGTCTATAGTTCCATTATTTTAAAATTATCGACCTACTAGTCAAGATCATAATGTTATTTATGATAAATTACCTATCCAATAGTCATAAGGCAATATCATAAATTTGGCATTAAACGAAAAAAAAACTATGAGTCAATATTTTTCAAACGCGTAAACCAATATCTTTGAAATCCATAATACCTAACTATCACATATATTATGTATATTACAAAATGTGATTGGATCAATTATATCATCTATTTATATTGCGTATTATCTACAATAATACTGTTTAAATATATATCTATAAAAAACTTCTCTAATTCATTTGACTCTGGTTACTTCATCCTGGCCGGTTGCCGCTAGTTGCACCTGAAATTAAAGAAAAAAAAACATTGATTTACAAGCGATTATTAGTCAGACATAAAATTTTAATGTCCAATAAATCATCTAAATTCCGAATCATTAGTAATTTTAGCTAAACACACATCTAACTGAATGATCTTGTTAACGATTAGAATCACTATAAAATGCATGTCACTACACAATCAGGTTCTATAACAAGCGTGCAACAGTAGCAAAATATTGTAATCGATCATCATAACGCCCGTGTTTATTTATGGACAAGTATAAGGTAAACATCGGGGACAAGTAAGGACGCTGTTGTTTGCACAGCCTTATCTACAAGAGAATTATGATTTAGTGGTAGTATTATCATAGGGGAAAGTTCGTAAAATCAACGGAAGGAACTATTTAGCGGGTACGTTTTAGTCGGTATTCACTAATCGATACAACAAAGATTCGTTTGTTTTATATGCACGGTGTTTCGAAAACGTTATATCACGCTGACTCATTATTTGAAGTGAATTATATATACCTATATCATTTTAAAATGTTAATTTTAAATATTAAATACACTACATTTTTACATGACTATCGCAACGCAGTTTTTAAAATATTATTACTAACTACTTTAAAAATGAACTAGTTTTAAAGACTTATTCGTGATAATGAAATATTTAATAGCTCAAATATCTGTTCATAAACGAGTTACGAGATCCGGTTAATAATGAAGATTTTAATAAAATATTGTTTATATTCACTGTTCATCGAACTTTAGGCAGCCGTCGCGTCACTAGGTCTGTTCGATGCGAATTCATCGTTTGATTCGTCAACCTTGGCGTAACGAGGCCGCCATCCGCCCGGCGGCGACGCGGCGCTCGCAAGTGGGTCAGGGGACGCGCATGCGCGCTCCGGACATGAGCAATGAGCGCCGCCCCCGCCCTAGAATGAATGGCCCGGACCCCCCACTTTATTCAACTACCAAAATAACCTGACCTCCCCTTCCCAGGATCATATTTACGATGACAGCATGACTTGGGGTGGCATAAAGATTGAAACAGCTCCAAATTACTTGGTTGCTAGCTCAAGCAGCTGTTGTATAAATCTGTTGAGTGCTCAGCCCACTAGTTGCTAAGCGAATCTTAGGATTTGATTTTGTCTATTGTCTGTGTAGACATTTCATTACTACTACTACACAATATAACGCCTACTAATAAATATAAGGGCTAAGATTAATGTGGTATTCTCTCGCAAAGTAAACATCAGAAAACCAGAAAAAGAAATGTCCTATTAATAAGGCAAACCTATTAGTATTCATACCCAAATTATTCGTCGTTTCTGTATGCATACCAATAGACTATAATATTAGATTTATTCAGTTTACCGCATTCCTTGAATACCTAATGTAAGAGTGATAAATCACCTTGTCTCCTTTCACCCAAGGACTATAGAATATATTGTTATTCCGTTTCATATCTATTTATACCTTTTTTTTTGTTAAGGCGGGAAGAAATGTTCCTAACCGCACACCCCGTCGTTCTGGGCAACAAACAGGGTAGTGTAGGGCCTTCACCCACTAAAGAATCCTGCTGTGTGCAGTCTCTCCGCCTTTATTGGCGGCCACTGGAACTATGTTACATTTCTTCGGTGGTATTTCTATTTATACCTAATAAATAGGTAATGCTTATATTTCCCGCACAGATATGTAACAATAAATACCTGCAACCTACCTGGTACCTATGAACATAAGCATTATTTATGAATATTACTTGCCTCGGTCTTTTCATTTCCATTTTCCTCGGTTGTAGTCGTATTCAACAATAATTGTATTTTCTATAGAGTTATATAAAGCAACTACCTTCAAGCTTTAACATTTTTATTAATCGTTCCTATACGCAGAGACATTTTTACTAGAAATTGCTGACCCAAGTAGGTACGTTAATGAAATTTAACTGATAAAAGAGAGAAGAAAATATTATACGATATATGTATCTCTCTTACATTAGGTATTCAAGGAATGCGGTAAACTGAATAAATCTAATATTCTAATCTATTGGTATGCATACATAAACCCTGGATTTTAATAATCTATAAACTATTCCTGATGAAAGTAAACGTATTGAAAATGTATCTATTATATAAAATGGAATTATGTTATACATACCTATGTAAGTATTACGTTATGTTAAAACAGAATTTAATAATAAAATCAATCATAAAGCAACCAGATTGATAAAGTTAAGGCATATCAATAAATGACTGTCGGAACACGTAGAGAAGACGTTTAAAATAGGTAAATAGAAGATTTCCTGAGATTTATTATACATACGATAATTAACGATATTTTGTAAGTGTAAGCATAAGATTTTCTTGCGCTTTAAAAAAAAGATGTACGGGTACCCAATACACCTCATGTTGATTTTACCAGTAACCTGTTTCCATTTATTTAGAACAACAAACAATTACACTTACATATTACTAGATAAACTTAATTAATAGGTACATTCTTACTTTAAGTGTAATTCAATCAAATAAAAATATAGTCGCTTGTAGGCAGAGTCTAGATTATAATAACATTATTTATATGATTTATCTTTTAAACTAAGAGAGAATTAAACATAAAAATAAAGCTCACCTTTAAATTAGTCTAGCAGTTTCCAAAAAAACTAATAGGAATGGTAAAGTAAGTATGAACTAATTTTAAGGAGAAATGATCACAATATTTTGGATGTGTTCACAACGAGAGACGAACACGATATGATGTGTTGAGATACACCAAGCGCTTGTAACTGTTGGTGATGAAAATTATTAGTAAGCCACTAATTGTTCGGTAGCCTACATAGACGGCGGTAATTGGCCCATTTACACGTTTTGTTAGTCTACAGTACATAATTGTAGCCCATAGAGATCGTAAACGAATGAACAAGACACATTACCGCAAAGCTTTGCCATCAATAATACCTCGAATATTTGTCCAACTTTCAAATAAAAAAGATTTCTATCCGAGTGTCAAAAGGATAAAATTAAGTTTATCACATCAGATTCATTCATTTTTAAACCAATGAATTTATCTGATAGACAATTTCATTTCCCGTCAAGGAGGTCCACATAATGCATTGTTCAGAAAAGATCTAATCCAGACAATTAAATCAAATAAACCTTCAGCTGAGGTAACGTTTTCCAAGAAAACATTATGTTTAACTGGAAAGTGAGCCATTATCCAAATGTCAAACACATCTTTCTTGGTGTCTGCATTTTGCATTCTTTTGTATGCTCTAACCATACTTTTATCTCCCAAACTGTACTCTACACGTAGTTGTTCCATCATACATAGGACTTTTTTGCAGTTATAATATCTAATGCGTTATAGGTTTCAAAGACATATAAATTCATAACAAAACCATCTTAAAAAATTTGAAATTCATAGGTGTCCATGAGTTGCGGTTACCTCTTACTTTTTTTTTTTTTTGACAGTGGGTCATCTGCGACCAATTTCTGTTCCTAGAATTTCACTCTTTCTGTTTTTGCTTATGTATGATTTTTTTGCCGTGTGGGCCCGGTTTCGGAATTGTCCAACCCCACTCCACCCATGGGAGTCGTAAGAGCTGACTGAGGGTATACCGGAGGAGTGGGCAGCAGCACTCCTTCGAGTATTAACAACATCCACTGCGATTGACAACCCGCTCGCCAAGCGTGGCGATTACGGCACTATCCCCCATTCTTGGGGAGGCCTATGTCCAGCAGTGGACGTTAAAAGGCTGATGGATGGATGGATGGATGGATGAATTTTAAATTTTTTTTTAAATAAAAACATTGTGTAAACGTGGCAGCTAAATTTGGGCCTGGATTGGCCTCTAAGGAACCTGTATAAATAAAGACTATATGAAATCTCTTATAAATTAACACTAAGAACGCAAATATAGAATGTAAGACTAAAATAATGTACTAATAATAGCGCTTTTAAATATGTGGGCGACCGGTTAAAACTGTCCTTTGCATACGCTATTGAATATATTTATCAATAGACAATAGAGTTAGATCATTTACAATGGTGTTTCAAGAGTGTCACGGTGACGATCAAAAGCGATAAGTAGAATTTAAATTAAGCATGTAATTGACTCATAAATATAACATCGGTAGAGTTACCATATCTGGATATGTAAACGATTTAAATTTAACTAATTCATTAGAGTATCTTTTAGGCTAAACATTCAGTAAATGTGTAAGGAAGCATTGCATATTAGATGCATTTGCAGAGCTATTGATCGATGCTGTTAGTTGCCAGTTGTCACTAAGTAAAATAAATGTCAGGTTTTCTCAATAAATTATTTAGTTTTTACCAAAACTCATATTACACATATGATTGAAATACAGAAGACTATTGAGGAAACCGAAACATGGAATGTTTAAGATCATTTTTATGATACACCTAAACATCCCAGAAACAATGACTAAATATGCTGTAGTTACTAAACGCTAATAAATACCGACCCAGAAAATTTGTTCGAGCGCTAACAATTAACGGGTACGCTTTGTTACTTCTTTTACTACCCGACACATTGGATCTATTGTTTAGAAATATTTCCCTTTTACAGGCTCTATGAGTTTACTTTGAACATCTTTGTTTATAATAGGTACCTGACTTAGAACATCAAAGCAAGTACCGATTTATAATTGTATTAAGACGGTATTTTATACTATAAGGTACAAAAAAAGTCTTTTGGTAAGTACTGTTAATATACAGATAATATTTTTTTTATTGGCAACGTTAGTAGACGAACGAGCGGTCCCCATGATGATAAGCAGTAACCGCCGTTCATGGACTTAAGTAACTTCAAATAGGACTAAACTTATATAGTCGAAATAGATATATTATATGGTAATGAATGCATTACGTACTAATGTCATAACATAGTCCTAAAATAATAATAGACACTAGGTCAAAAATTAGGCATGCATCTTGTATGAGGACCCTTTGGCAATACGCCAAACATCTGGGGGCAATTTAATTATTATGTACTAGAAAATGACTTTATCAAAACTCATAAAAAACTACTTACATTGTTTTTGACATCAGATTGAACGCGCGTTGCTCTGTTACCATCTGTAATAATTTTCATAAGAGCCATTAGATTACACAAATAATACTTTATATCAGAAAATTAAATCATTGAGGCACAAAATCAATATACAGGAATCACAAAAGCTTCCACCGATGGAAACCGACCTTGTTCATCCTGCTTGATACGCGCCAAACTGGCGTTGACTTGACAGTCCCGCCAAACATGGCTGCCGTTCGTGTGGGAAGCGGAAATACACGAATTACTACGAGCCAGAAAGGATAGAACAATCTGTGGGCACGTGCAAAAAAGAGACGGACGAGGTCCTGGCTGCTTAAAACTTTAGAAAGAGCTAACATTATATTTTCTGACATGAGTGCAAAGGGTAGCGATCTCATCTAAATGGTTTTTAGGGTGGAGCTGTCTGGACTTTTGGGTCGGCGAAACGCGCAGATGGCAAAAAGGGATCAGTCGGCCGCGGGACTAAATTTTGGCCATTATTTGATTTGAACGGCATTTTTAGGCATTGCTGCGAAGTCGTCTGTCGTTTCGTAAAACATACAAACAATATGTAATATTAGATGCCTACCTAGCACTTATTTTAAATTTTCTCAGGTTTCATTAAAGCCTTTGTCTAATTTTTAATTTAAATAATAAAATATAGTCGTTTTTGTCTATACTTTTATAACGTAATTGTTGCTAGTATATAGTATGTTAATTTGCACATGTGGCTATATTTGTTCTAACAGAACACGTTTCGCAATAACAGAATTAGCTGTATTCAAGTCATGGGGTCACTGACTCAGGATTTATTGTTGGTTTCCTGCCATTTTATTAAATAAACTTCATATTTTTCCTAAACACGAGTTTACCGACAAAATTTGTCTTCCGCTCTTTATTTAGTCAAACACGATTTGTTGTATACTTAAATACGTTTTAGATTTTTTGCGCTGTTACGTAATGTATACATAATACTATAAATATATATTTTTTTTAAAAGGTAATCCTCAAATTAAAATTATTTTTGACCTGTATTTAAGCACATGACATGATCAGCTACTTTATAGAACAAATTATTGTGAAACCACTTTCACTTTTTTTAAAAGAGTCGTAAAGACATCTAAAAAATATTATTATTATGAAGGGAAGATTGGGTGCCACCGTCGTCTACTGCGATCGTTTAGCGGTCTTGAGCCCTTCAGATTGGAAGGGACGCAGGTTCGAATCCCGCTCGCAGTAACGCTCTCTTTTTCCACTTTCATAATATAATTTGTTCTTCAAAATTCTCAATTTAATATCTTGATAATTCTCTTCTAGCTCTATAGCTAGATTGATTGAACAAGAGTGAATAGGCTTTTATGCAGCCTTGTAAATACACCATGGTATTACGGCAATCTAAAAAGTGTAATTTGATTAATCACCAATAAAAATAATTACATTTTTCAACTCTTATACCATATTCCAATAGTTTAGGGGCATCGATGTCGCCGTCAGTATTTCAGTATTTTTCTCTTGCGACATCTGAACGACTTTCTCTCGATATGATTTTACAAAATCTATTGTATTGGATCCCACATACGTCTATCGCCAGAAGCCCATATTTAGAATTCTCCGTTGCCAACTTAACTTCCAGACAGTGCCCATTATCTTCTTAGTATTGTGTAAATTATTTATGTTCATTACAAAAGAAAGACGCAACATTATCTTATTATTAGGTTTAGTGATAATTTTTACCATCTCAACCGATCACAATGAATCCTTTTTTCGGAAGAAATATAATGCTAATGTGCCACAAACATAATTCGATATTATTATCATATTTGGTCTAGAGCGGATAACTAATGAAACTAATAAGAATAACAACCTCTTAATTTTGGAGCTAATTATTAATAATTTTAATAGCTTAATTTACCCTATTGATAGTGAGTATGCTTAGCTCAAGTTTTACCCTTATAAAGTTGGTTGAGCCGTTAGTGGCGCCGAAGAGTGATTTGTTGGTACGAACTGACAGTAGGTACCTATGTTAGATCGTAACAGAAATCCATCTAGTCAATCAACACTTATATGGAATTGTAATAAATTTACTGTCTACTGTATAGTCTGTTGCTAGCTGTCACGTCCACATAGTGTTCAACAAAGACTTGTCATGTATAATTCAACGCGCAAAAATACGTTATTTTGTAATATTTAAAAAGTCAATGTACCTATATACAGTTTATAGATAATGATTATAAAATGATATTCCATTAGTGGATAGTATGTAATTTTAAATTATTGGTACTTATAAAACAGCTTAATGGTTGATTTCTATACGTGAATATTGAGCTAGTTTGAAATTATCGCCTAATATATTCGTAGTTGTGTGTTTGGATTTCGCTTTCAAACACACAAGTTTATTTCTTTATTATATAAATAAAAAGCAAAATAGTGCCGACAATGATGAGAATAGTTACGAGTTCAAAGCGAAATTTCTAGGTATTGAGTTTCTGTGGTGGGCTTTTAAAACTCCCTCCTTTCAAAGGAGAGTTATATATGTAAGATCTTAAATGTTGCGCAAATCTTAGATAAATGGTGTCTTTGTTATAACTGTGACGAGATATATTGGCGAAAATGACTTAGTGTGAGTTGTCTTATATAATACTAGCCTTTGCCCGCGGCTTCGCCGCAGCCAAAAGCAAGTTTTTAGGTTCTATCTCAGGTTCCCGATATAGTAGCGGGACAAAATTTGTACCAGTTGTTAAGTGTAATCAAAAGCTACCAAATAAAAAAAGTTGCATCAAAATCCGTTGTGTAATCAAAAGCTACCAAATAAAAAAAGTTGCATCAAAATCCGTTTTAGTAGTTTTTGCGTGATGCGCGAACAAACAAACAGATAAACAAACAAGCAAACAAAAATTCTAAAAAAAAATGTTTTGTGTTTATATAGCCTATTACAGTATTTTTTTTCTTAAATATCTTAAATGTACAGACACAGTTCTGTTACAGCTTTATAATAGTATAGATGTATTATGATTATTAAAAAAAAATGTGGTTACTATGTACGTACCTATACTGTATTTTATATAATCGCTTCACACTGCAATGAAACTGGTTTCGTTTAATTCATTTTGTATTGATATCATTTAGATCGAATTTTTAGAACGAGTTTGATTGAATTTAAATTCACTTATCTACTCGTATTAGTATTTATATTGCATTATTTATCGATGTTGTGATTGATCGATAATCGTTCAAATGTCAATTACCTATAATAATATTTCATATTTTGCCAATACCAAGTGCTGCATAATGTACGAATATGTCAATACCAAATTTTTTTGATGTGAAACATCTAATGCTGAGGGAGGGTAAAATCGGCTGTTAGCGTGGCGACGCTTTTATTTTACTTGTCCCGTTCAAATTTTGCAAGTTAAATTTGACACACTTCCCGGTTTCCGATTGAGCTAAAATTTTACATGCATGTGTATATCGCGTGACAATGCAATATTATGATGACATGAAGCTGATCTGATGATGGAACTGGAAGGTGGACATGGGAACTCTATAATAAAACGGCGCAACCCCATCGAGTTTGGGCTCGTATGATTCGTCTTACCGAGTACTTTGTGTCTAGATGGTATCCAGGGGCTGATGATGAAGCTGGAAGGTTGCCACAGTAACTCTATAATGAAACGACGCAACCCCGTCGAGTTTGGACACGTTTGATTCGTCTTGATGAGTATTTTGTCTTTAGATGGTATCCAGGGTCTGATGATGGAACTATAAGGTGGCCATGTGAAACACTGTAATTAAATGGCGCAACTCCATCGAGTTAGGACTCGTTTGAAATGTCTTGACTAGAACTTCAGTCCTAGATGATATCCAGGGTCTGATGATGGAGCTGGAAGGTGACCACAGTAACTCTGTAATGAAACGACGTAACCCCATCGAGTTTGGAATCATTTGATTCATTTTGACGAGTACTTTGTCTTTAGATGGTATTCAGGGTCTGATGATGGAGCTAGAAGATGGCCATAGGAACTCTGTTATAAAACGACGTAACTCTATCGAGTTTGGGCTCGTATGATTTGTCTTGACGAGTACTTTGTCTCTAGATGGTATCTAGAGTCTGACGATGGAGCTGGAGGGTGACCACAGTAACTTTGTTATGAAACGACGCAACCCTATCGAGCTTATACTCGTTTTGATTCGTCTTGAGGAGTACTTTGTAAAGTTATAATAATTTTATTTCTACAAAATAATTCCGATATTTCACATCTGCTAGACGTCCCGCGACGTCTAGTTTTTTATTATTATTGTGTGTAGACCAACCTCAGTGATCATTTATTTAGACATACGAAATGTAAAATTTCAGAATGGTTTAATTAGAATTGAATCTATCTAACTATATACATATATAAAATAAAACATCCGTTTGTCTGAAGGCACACATTTAAATATTACCGTACGAAATGCGATTTTCACCAACAGATAGAGTGGTTCATGAGAAAGATTTAGTCGATAAATTAATTAAGATTTTATGTAAAATAGTTTAATGTGATAATTGTTGAAAATGAACAAAAAGAAACCGCCGCGTAAACTATTAGCTTATGTAATTTTACTCGTATAATTTGTGATAATAATTGGTAAGATTGCCATATCTTCTTATTTTTTATGATCTGAAAACTTATTATCTATCTGCCTGCTTAGATAAAAGATATTATCTTAACCTGGTTTATGTTAAACTGTTCACAGATAAGAGATTAAGGCAACGGAAGCTGCCGCCCCTTATGTTTGCATTCACATTATAATATCGTATCAAGTGAGATTATGGTTGTATAGTTTGTCACCTGTAGCGCGCTGATAAATTTTTATTTATCTTAGATAATAAGCTACCGTGATGTAGGTTACTGTAGGCACTAGCTAAGTGTATTTAAGATATCGAATTTGCAGACATAGAGAAATATTTTTTTTTTAAATACCAACTACAAACTGGGCAAAGAAAAACATTATTTGATTTAGGAGAACACGGTTTGGCTAGCATGGTATAGTTTATACCTACATCATAATATCGTTTTAAAGGTCACTCATATTTCAAGGACAAACGATATTTGTCTGTTTATTCGCATCACTGATAAAGTACTGAACGGATTTTGATGCAACCCTTTTTTATTTGGTAGCTCTTGATTAGACTTAAAAACTGGTATAGATTTTATCCCGCTACTATATATATCGGGAACCTGAGATATAACCTAAAAACTAGCTTTTAGCTGCGGTGGAGCCGCGGGCAAAGGCTAGTTTTATATATATTTTAATTGAAATCCTTTTTACGTTTTTGCTCTAATTTCACATTTATAGATTAATTATTTTTAGACCACGACATTATCCCACGTGTGTAGAACCTTATAAAGGTCATAGTTAATGCATTCATAAATAGCATTAATAATGTTTTGTAAAATGGAAACCCATTCTGTGCTATAAATAATTTAGTACAAGGCGGTATAACAATCATTAAATCATGAATCAGGTTCACATGGCTGGACTGTTAGCGAAAAATTTTTACTTCAATTAAGACGATTTGGTATGCCAATAATATAATTATCACCAATACTCAACATCGCATATTCACAGAACAAAATAGAAAAGTGTAGATGTGCTGAAGTCATTTCGATATGTATGAAATAATTAAATAAGTATTATTTTTGGCAAGTACCAAGTGTTATCACGCGATATTAGTATTTCCCTCGATTAATTATTAAGCTCGTTGAAATTCTTCGGAAATGTTAATAGAAATTGTTTGAAGCAAAGATATAATTGTGTATTTTTATTATAAAGTGTTGAGTGACTGTAAAACTTTGCCATGATAAATCGCAATAAAAATATCTGCGCCAACACGCGATTGTTGAGAAAATTATATGTAAAAGGTTTTAATATCAATGAAAATAATTTAGAAGTTATAAAAATTTTATGTGTGTTGGAATACGCGAAATAATGCTTTTTAAAATTTGAATAAATACATAAACGTTCTATATTATTGATACTCAAAAATTGTTATATCTAGGGATAGAGATAAACTTGTATATAATAATATATGTACAAGCTTCTCTCTATCTCGTATATCTTCTCTTCTATCTCTACTCTTAAAAAGCTGTGTCTGTTTGAAAAAGATTTAAGTAATAAATGTAAGCTTAAATAGTCTAAAGGTGTCTTTGAACCCATTTTTTTATTTTTGTCTGTTTGTTTGTTCGCACATGACGCAATATATATTTAGTTTTCATTTTGTTCAGGAAACCTTTTCTGTTAAAACGTATACGTTTTATCCCGCTACTATATCGGGAACTTGAAAACCTGGATATCTAAAAAGGCTAGTATATTCTATAAATATACCTATATTTATTTAAAAACCTTTCAACAATGTATAACTACATGAGAGGTTACATAATAATAGTTTTCGAAAATGGCATTCGTTGTATGGACAGCTCCTAGCGGTGTAAACATTAAGCGTCAGTGAGACATTGCTGAACATCAGCTTAGTGATGTCATGTGATATCATGCTAATTATCTAAGAGCTCGGTATGACTATTTCTACTCACATACGTGCACAGAATAGATTTTATTGATATTGGTTTTAAACATTGAATGTTATTGTGTTTTTGGAGCATAATTATAACGAAGTAAAGTTTTTAACCTCAATCGGTATCTGACCTGGGGGGTTAGAATGTGTCTCACTTAATTGTATCGACATCGCATCGTGTGATTGTGGTTGGTTGAGAGATCAACATGATTGGCCAAGGGATTATTGCGACGTCACGCGTCTGTTTCTCTCTAGCAACCACAAGCGAGACGATACGATGTCGATACGATTTAGTGAAATACATTCTACGACCCCTTTTCTAAAATTCTATCATAAAAAACTACAATACCATTGAGTACTATAGGTTATTTTTTGTTTTATAAAAGACTTGATGCTACCCGTGACTTCGTCCGTGTAGCCTTTGAAAGATCCCAATATCTCCACGAGGGAGAGCTAGGCCCTCCAAACTAGATGGGGCCACCAGCATTGGAGGTCCAGACCTGTTAGGGGTGGAGGAAATCCTGCGTAGAGCGCCTCTTGCTACAGGATGGAACGCAGGTTCGATTCCCACTCGCATTAAAGTTCTCTTTTTCCACATTTTCACAAATAATTTGTTTTATAAAGGTGACAGGATTATTAAAATGGATTCAGCAGTTGCAGAGATAATCGATTAGAAAAACAAAGAGCCTTGCTTATCCCAGCATGAAAGAGCCGACTCGATCGGAGAAGTGCCACCCTGCAGCAGAAGATCAGCTCTCACTCACACAACGGTAGGAGTACCAACCATCGTGTTTCGTATGGTGAGTGCTAGCACCGTAGGCCAGAATCCCCTCCCTATCCTCTCCTTAAAACCTTCCTGGAGAGGAAGGTGGAGACCTATCCTATCATTATCCTTGGAGATGGCGACGCGAGAGTTTGTTTGTGTTTGTTGCATGTTTAGAGGTTTGGAGATTTGTCCGTCAATCACTCATAAACGACTAAGCATATTTGGATGGAATTTGGTAGGTAGATAGAGGATATATTATTCATTTTAGTTCTTGTAGGATGCCTATTATTGGCGTAAGTACAAATATAAAACCGCTGAAGTAATGTCACACAGCTCTAGTGGTCCGGCAGTAGGTACAGGTGGAGAGGGCACACGGCGGGCTTATTTAGTGGGTCAGGGCCCCACACTACCGTGTTCATTGCCCTGAACAATGGAGTGTGTGGTTAGGTACATTTTTGCTCGCCTTATCAAAAAAAAGAATATTACAGACCTAACAACTTCATGGATATGTATGGAATTTGGTATATAAATTATGGCCTGTATATTCACATAGAGAATACTATTTTTTTTTCTGATAAGGTGTTCCTGTTGTATATTTACAAGCGACTCCATGAACCAAGTTTTGAAGCCACACAGACAAAGTCACGAGCAGAAACTAGTCACCAAAAAAGTAAAGAAAATTCTATGTTTTTATGATCTTTGCGAATTTCTAAGGGTTAATTAACTAGAGGTAAAACACTCAAATTTTGACTAAGTATGTAATTATTTATTTTACATTAGCAACCGAGCAACCCTCATCAACAACAATGTGAATCGCCCTAAATAGGCTCTTTAGGAAATGTCAAGTCGTTAAAACGTAATGAAATGTAAAAACAAATGTAAAATTAAAGAGAAAATTTTCACAAGATACAAACAAGCCCCGTACTTAATATTAAAAGCAATATAATTAAACTGTGCTACAGCCTTAGAATATATTGTGTTTAAAAGCGAGCAAGAGGGTAATATTTATTTGTTGCTCTCTAAGGAAAACGCATTGTTTTTAATAATGGCATAATAATTCATACGATTAGGAAAATGCCGCTTGATTTAAATTTAGTGGTATTCTGAGGTAGGTAGATTTTGTATAATAGGTAATATTTCTTGCGAGCGTGTATGAAGAGAACTATGAATGTTGAGGAAGCGAGAGCTGTATGCATAGAGCCTTTTGGCACTCCGTTCTCTCTGCTTACCCCGCAAGGATGATGGCGTGATGGTAAGTAAGTAAGTATTTCTTAAGTGTAGCTATGGATATTAATTATTTTAGTATAGGTAGACCAAATTTTAACTAACACATTGACATTTGGATTTACAGAAGTCATGACATCAATTCCTTGAATTATTGAGGTCATATAATTTGAAATTCTTACTAAGATTTTAAATGCGAAAGTTCGTTTGTTTGTTATACTTTCACGTCATAACTACTTGACAGATCACCATGAAAATTAGCATATTGTAGGTCAGAACCCAGCGAAAGGCCAACAGGAAAAAGTTTAAGTGAGATAGCATTTTTTTGCATAAAGATCATTTTTGTGTGTCGTATATCGTAGATAGAGTAGCTTATTTATTCTGAAGTCCAAGCGGACGAAGTCGCGGGCAGTAAATAGTAAGTTTTAATTTAACCTAATTTTTTCCTGCGTCCTCTATGTGATTTTAGAAGTTCCAGTTAAAATTACAATTAAAATATTCGCTTTCGAGTTTTAGTTACATAATGCGTTTAGCGGTAGTATGTGCGACTGCTAATCATGAGGTCTCGGGTTCGATGCCCGGGTCGGGCAATGTTATCGAGATTTTTCCTAAAAAAAAATTTCTCAGCCCGGAAATTAATGAAAATGTGCCCGGTAGACGTCAATAGGCTCGCCCCCTATTACGTGGGACTTAAACATAGCTGGCGAGTCGTGGGTGTGTAATACACCTCTACCTACCCCTTCGGGGAATACAGACGTGATGCTATGTTGTTGTTGTTTTTTATGATTTCTGTATTAAGTAAAACAATATATGTATAAATTAATATACAAAAAAATAGGTAGGCAACCAATGTAAGCTAGGTATCCATAAATACTGTATTAGAAATTATTGTACACCTCAATTAAAGACCAGAATATCTCAAATATTTTTGAAATAATACAACATAATGCAAACGTGGTAAAGATGGGTGGGGAAAAGGTCAGACCTTTTTGATAGCACACTACATGCATAAAATGAGAAATCAGAATATTATCAACCCTCCGCGGATTTTCCGCACATGCGTACAACAGCAGCCAATATCGACTCGAGGCTAGCGTCACGCGCAGACTCCGACGAACCCTCGATAACATAAATAATACTATAAAAATAAATATTACATACAATCCTACTCAATTTGAATGTCTTATGCCATCGAGAGGTTTAGAGTCAGTTTGATGGACTGGTTGATAGAGGTCCTCGATACGAGATTTTGTTGTCACTATATAGCCTTTTTTACGACGACAGTATAATTGATAGACTGACCTCGCCGGGACAGGAAAATTGTTTGTATCAACATTTGACAAGGGAAATGTTATTAGATTGTGCTTCAGAGAAAATGACGGTTCCCTTTGTTACGTATTTTATTTATATATTTCATATGAACTAGGTTTGTATCAAGAAAAAATAGAAAAATCGAACCCTTTCTGACTGTATGAGCGATTGGTTAAGAGGATATAGGTACAATGCGAAAGTGGAAGGATGAACAGTTACAGCGGGAAACTGAGACTGACCTACCTAGACCAAATCGGTCATGTATTGGAGGAAGGTGGAGTCAGGAGTCTCCGAAACCAGCGAGCGCTTATGAAGAGAATTATGAATGTTGAGCGAGAAATGTATGCAAGAATATAGCCTTTTGGCACTGATCTCTATCTCTACCCCGCAAGAGAGATGGTGAGATGATAAGTAAGTAAATATCAGAACACCAAGGGGAGTATTATAGTTGTGAAGTAGATAGATAAGGGATTCAAATAATATGTACAATAAAATACATAATAAATAATCAATATAATATAAAATTGCCGACAGTAAAATAAATGACATATTAAGCCAAATAACCTCTTTGGATAGCCTCGCATAAGTAGGAACTTCTTGTGTCTAAAAATTGACCTTTGGAAATAGTCAGATTAATGCATAATGTCACCAAGGCCTTTGTTTGTGTGTGAATTTATCGTATAATATAGCAAGTGGAGGGACTCTACTTTCTCTGTAAATAAATTGATATTTCGGCATCAAAACTAGGTACCGCGTAAAATACCTCTATGGATTTTTTCGTAAGTCAGATAACATTAATAAGAATTATTACGTCACGCAACTGCAAATAATTTGTACAAAATGATTTAACCATAGTTTGCTCTACCCATTTAAAACATTTTTAGGCAATTTTTCCTACGGCTAGGTTAAAATGCGTACACAATTCCTAGCTATAGCTATTATAAAAATGTTAATGAAGGCCACTAGGTTCTCAAAGCCAGGTAAGTTTTTAGGTACTTATACCCATATAGCGAATTTGGACAGACAATCGATATGAAATATTGAAACTAAATCAATACAATTACAATACACTGACAATAAATACGCGGCAATTCTAAAAACACTCAAAGTTTTATGCGATTTAAACACGCAAAGATATTGAAATAAACTGCCAAATAAATTGATATTCATTCCTTTATAAGAGAATAATCGATTAATAAGCGGCGATATCGCGAGGATGGAACAGAAAAATTCAAATTACAAAATTATGCTCACCGTAGAAAGCTGAGGCTCTGGGCAGCTGCGCGTTGCGAAGTGCGACGACGACACAAGCCTACTACGTCACCCCTCCCGCGCCGACCCGCCCTTCTCCTTGGCTTCTCGCCTTGCCACTCACAGATTTGTCTACACAACCCCTAGCTAGTTAACGAGCTCTATACCGAATAATACCTATTAACTATCCTTTATAAGGTTGTATTTGATGCCGATTGCTTGTGTCAATATTCCTAATATCGATAAAATTTTATGGTTTCACTAATCTTAATAGCTATACGAAGGCTTTATTCTAAAACAAAGGTATGGAAATATCAGTGTGACGGAAAATTACGCAAGAGCAATGCGTGTAAGCATGAACAAAGATGTACAAACAAAGTAGAGTACGTGCTTACTTATTGACAGTAAGACCGTTAACGTTCGGGCGCTCGTGGTGACGTAACCGAAACCTTCTGGTTCCGGAGCACATGTTCACATGCCACTTTGTTTAACGTACGACTTTGCTCGCATGTGATGTAGGCGACAAGATTATGATAATTAATGTAAAAATAGTATTTTTTTAAAGAAAACATGGTTCTGTCTCAGTTTTACAATCCATAAAACTGTGGTGGTATTGTCATTTAGAACCACCTTTGCGAAAAAGAATAAAACAATATGTAACTGAGATAAAATATACGCGGGTACATACATATAAAAGAGAACTTTTATATCTCATTATTCGAATTTGAAGGGCATTATATTTGGAATTAAACGAGACGAGTAGCTTATATATGGTATATTTAGCTACAATGCGAAAGCTCTTAAAGCGCATTTTATAATGTATTTTTTGCATTTATGTTAAAAATGTTGTAACAAGGTGATCAGTAATTTATTATTTATATCTAAAATGTTAATCTAAAACATTTTATTATTTATACTTATATCTAAAATGTAAATTATAAATGCATTCATATTTTCATAGTCTTTTTATAAGTATTGATAAATACGATAAAATTCAAGTAATGTTTGTCGGTAAAATATTTCCTACAAAAATGTCGTTACGTCAAAATTTGCATTCTAAACGCCGCTTATCCATCACGACACGTCCGTCCGGTGTCTATGCCCAACTATCAAGACACCATATGGCGTTCACGGCCCAATGACTCAATAATACATTATATTATGTATGTAACTCTAATAAAACCGTTGGTGCGTACGATTATACGTGTCTATATATTTTTATTATTAATAGTAACGTAACGCATATGAATTATTTTTAGTGTTAGTACATTTGCCCTTAATTTTGCATATAGGCCAGTTGAGTTACAACATAGTTGGTTCGAGCAAACGAATAGAGATATGTATTAGGTATTTGTAGAACAGTGTTATGGTGAAATTCTTTGGACATTATTTTGTAACACATTTGAAAAGCTTTGTAAGCTCAATGCACAGTCGTAAGCAAGCGGGAAACTTACTAATTTTAAATATAACTAAAGAGATCGTTAAATAACACGATATTGGGTAAAACACCGAAATCTTTTATGTTTATATAAACTAGAGACACCTTTTTTTTGAGTTGAGAAATGTTTTGTCACACATACATTTTTATAAATTATATATTTTTGAGGTTGTGCGTTTAATTACTTTTTTATACCTATATATTATACTCTTAATATTTTCAAGTTTGTACGTTTTGTACCTATATATTAGGAAATTATGAATATCAGAAATAATTTATTGTTAATTATGTTTATTGCCGACTCTATATGGAATAGGTATTACTAGATGCATTAATACTATAAATATTCTTTACATAACAATTAATTAATTTTATCCGTGTGGTGGCGGACTAAGAATACAAGTGTCACCACCTCACTCTTTCCCACGAGTGTCGTATGAGGCGACTAAGGGAACTAAGCAATTATCATCCATTGCATGACTGGTGGTAGGGCTGTGTACAAGTGGGAGTACTCACTTGGTATCGGGCCGAGCGGGTTTGTACCACCATCTCCCGTGTGACCGGCCATGCAGCACATCGTTACGTTTTGGCTGCATCAGGAGATAGCCGTTTATATTTAAGTTCATATCTGTGAAATGAATTGTTCAGCAGCGGCTTAACAATACTCTCGGTATAGTCCAGTCTATAGGCGACGGTTACCATTTACCATCAGATGGACCGTGGCTCGTCTGCCACTACATGGAATAAAAAAAAGAAAAAGAAAAATAATGTTAGTAATGTTTTCCTAAGTTACAGCATCAACGAATACTGTACCTAATGTAACTCAGGAAAGTTAAATGAGGATCAGGAAAGTGAAATCAGTTCTATTTCAATCAAAATATACTTCTGTAATGTTAACAACTAGGACCTTTATATTAATAAATATTTATAATTTATAAAGCGAAAAGGCAATTTATACAATAAATAGTCTTTGGAAATTCTCTCATCCAATGTTTGTTTAAATTGAAGAGCATGTGTGGTGTTAATAAAAACTAACAACGTAACGAGCCACAATGCTGTTTTAGTACTGCTAATTTAAAAAACAAACTTAAATGGAACTCGTGTACACATTGAGTGTATTCACGTATCAATAACACATCAAAACTATGATAGTAAACATAAAAACACAAACATATATATTAAACACAAAGTGAAAAATGTGAAATCGAAAATAACAGTCAGGAGCAGGATTTGAACCTGCATCTCCTGGATACCGTCCAGATGCTTTACCAATTCAGCCATCCTGACAATTGCTCCTGACTGCTAATTTCGATAATTGAACTGTTGCCCTTAGTAACATACAATGTTTACTTTAAGACACAGCTTATTATGGATTGGCGACGAACCCACTATACATACTGTAGGTGTCTCAGGGAACCTGAAAATTTATATACTTCCACATAATATATATATTAATACACGAAGAAAATACTTTGTACCCCTTTTTAGTAGGTACATTGCGCGCACCGGGAAGTGAGAGATTTGGCACAGTTAAAGCTTAAATGGAGAAGGAGTGCAGAAACATAATATTTTTATATAATATTCATTAGAAATAATATTTTGTATAACATGCATTAGAAATTAATTCAATAAAAATACATTTTATAGTATTGATTGTGTGTACGGTTGGCATATGCCGTATATGGTCGAATGTTGACCACTGGACGACCTCTAGTTAAGAGTCTAATTGTATAACTTAGTAAAATGGAAATTTTTATTCTACACAGGAGACAGACAAAATATTTTAAATATAAAAAGTGTTAGACACAGAGTCCCACGTCAGTCAGACGGAGGATTATTTCGCTCGGACGCTCGCAACCAATCCGACATCACCCCTCCCCTTATTGGTGAATTTTAAAAAGGAATTTCAATTTAATTCGCTCCCCTCGAATGAAGCTGACAGACGGCGCTTCGCTGACTGTCGTATTTGAATGGATTGTAGAGTTTTCTTGTTGAAAGTTTTCGTTTTTAATTTGAAACCATCACTTGAGATTGCTTTTTCTTATTTTGTTTAAATAAAACAATGAAGCGACGTAATGGAATCTTAGTTTATATGTATTATGCATTACTTATTGTTGCTGTGAAAAATGTACCTATATGCTGTTATTACTAATGGTAGCAGACGAGTTAATGGCTGGTTAGCAATAACGGCCTTTCCTTTCTACTATTTTCTATACGACAAAATCGTATCGATTCTTACACATGATCTCAAAAAATGTATACAGCTAATTTTGTGTTTACACGGGCCTTTTTCTCTGGTAAACTCGTATGTATATCATGATAATCTTCAGCTCACTGCGGTCCCGCAGACCTCGTTTCAAAAAGATTTAAATGTAAGGAAAATATTTCACTTTTGTCGTAATGGTGGGAGGCAACCTCCGCTTCTGTCGGCATAATCACTTTCTCTTTCCTTAACCGTTATTGAAGTATAATAAATATAAATATATAAAAAAAACAAACGACAAAATTCCTACTAACTTGAATATTAATAAAAACTCAACAATGTATCTATATAGGTAGGGTACGCTAAAATAGCCCTAACTAATGATACTCGCAACGATATCGACTTTGGTGTAAGTGAGCTACGCGATAGTTATGACATTGTCAGTATTAGTAAAACTTGCAGTATTTATTAAATTAGATTACACTCCCTATTTAATGTAGGTATCTTTTTTTGAAGGTAACACCCACCGTGCACCTTCACCCGCCCTGGCTACGGCGGATCACGGGTACGGCGTCGTCCTCCAGGGCCCTCTTCGCCACCTCTTTCTGCGAGATAACAGCCTTACGGAAGGAGGCGACTGCGGTGCAGGCCCTGCCACTGCCAACCGTCACACGCGCAACGGCCAGCAGCGACAGATCCACGCCTATGACTGCAGCGAGATCCCAGCGTTGCTTATCCCAGGCCGGGCACGACTCGAGCTTGTACTGCGCTGAGTCCTCATTACAGTTGCAATGGTAACAGCCTGGAGTCATCTTCCTCCTAGCAATCGTGTGAAGGTATTTGCCGAAGCAACCATGGCCCTACAAAACCTGCACCATCCGGAAGGACTGGACTACGTGCTGCTGCCCTGCCCATTTCTCCAAGATGAGCCGGAGCGCCCCTAAGGTCCATAGACCAGCCCGGGGCGTCTCCAGCCGAGACCTCGACTCTAAGACGGTTGCGAGGCGGGCATCTTCCCGCCACTAAGAGATCACGCTTGGCGAGAGGCGACTGCCCCCGCCCACTGGTATACGTCGGTGAGTACTTCTTCCACCTCCAGATCCCAAGGGAGGGTTCCGGCACGCACAGGCTGCATCAGTCGGAACCGTGCGGTACATACGTAATGCCCTGACGCTACGACACTCTGTGGACGCCACAGAAGGGCTTTATTGCGAGCAGCCAGGCACTCCGCCAACATGGGCGGACCGTACAGTGCCATTGACCGTACTACCCCTGCATACACCGTACCACATATATCACCGACACGCGAGACTCAGTTCGCCCAGGTTCAGCAAGACGGTGAAAGTGCTCGTCGAAGTGCCACCGACCATCCAATACCAGGCCCAGTTATTTCATGTGAGCCTGGATCGGGACACCCACTTCATTGACCGTTATCAAGGCACTACGGGCCACGTCGGGGCCCATGAAAGAGCAAGGGTTTTGGACTTTTCAAAGGCAACCCTAAGCCCCAGCGCCTCGGTCCATCTGACTATCTCCGGGGTACCTGAGGTGGCTAGTGATGCCGCCACCTCGAGAGTCCTAGTGATGCCGCCACCTGGAGGGTCCCGCCCTGTGCTGTGCAAGCGTATCGTTGGCGTAGTAGATTACGGCCAGCCCGTGAGGGAGCTGGCCACGGAGGACCCAGTCGTAGGCGATGTCCCACAGGATTGGCCCGAGAACTAAACCCTGTGGGATTCCACATGACATGGCCCTCCTGACAACGTCCCCTTCCCGGTCCACGAGGAGGAAGCTGCGGCCGTCGAGATAGCCTGCCAGCAACCATCTCGGGTGGAGAGACTCCATGGTTTAAGGTGCCTATCATAACAGCAAGATGGAATACTTACATAATCCTTACTATCCTTACTAATATTATAAATGTGAAAATGAGTTTCTTTGTTACGTTTTGAAACCGTAATTAACAGTAGTAGTATTTTAATTAGACGTATTCTGATTAAAATGAGCTTAAAGGCCTAATTAGAGGTTGTCAAACTTCTTCTGAGAGAAATCTTTTAGGTAAAGACAGTAAAGTTGTCTTACTTCCAGCGACTTTGCAACATAAGTATCAAAGTATTACTTACTATATACTATTTATTTCGTCCATTCCACTAAGACACTTGTAGTACGGATCAACGATTCCAAAGTTAATGTGGGCGATGGCCAATTTTTGTTGGAGAATTCAGAGACTTCTCCGTGCAACTACAGTAGAAAACCACATAGGTAAAGAAAAGTTCCAGAGCTTGTTTAAAACTATTTTTTTGTAGGGTATCTGAAAAACCAGGTATTCAACCCTCGCGTCCTACCTCTTTTGACTTACAAAAACGTGAATAAAGTTGCTAGATTTAGTCCATTTTAAAGTGAAGAGAAAATCTATTTGTGAAAGTGGAAAAATGCTCATGGATTGGCGACTGCTGGAGTGCTATCATGAATTAGAAAACTAGAGTAATAGGTACCCGCCTACTACACAGTTTCTCGACCTGATAAGGAACCGAGAATGGACTGGATGCGGCACGCGTAAGATCGGACGTTGTGACGTAAATTGTGAGAGGCCAGTCCAACAGTAGACTGCAATTTGTTGATTGAGTGAACATTTATTGAAAGTCAATCAACATTTATTTTATTTATAATAATAAGTGTAGTTAGTTTTATTTACTCATTTGGGGTTTTGAATTTACTGAAACAAACAAAACCAATATCATAGTCACAATAGTAAAAAAGAATGAGGTTGAACTTATTTCGTAATTAGGGATTGAGGAATTTGTCGTGTAAGAATGTTCGCGTATTTAAGAATTTCAATGGAATCTTTATTATAATGGCTTAGAAACACAAACATTCAACCAATTGTTTAACATACTTAACATTAGAATATTTTTAATCTAGTTTCATATTATTTCTAAACTACCTTTTCATAGTTGCGATGCCGTTTTAACAGTGATATATTAGTACATCTATATATTATAATTTTTTATCTTCCTTTCGATAGGGATGGTTGTAAAATCTTTAGCCCTAATAGATCCTTATCACTTCTTCTTGCTAGTCTAAATACTTACCGAAACAAATAAAAGTGGTAAAAATATATTGTTTTGTTTAATCGAAATGTTTACTATTAAGGTACAAGTATGTTTCATATATTAAATTTTGCTATAGCACTGTATTAAATACCAGGTAATTACCGCCGTATCAATGGTACGGAACATTCAGGTCACAGGAGGCCCGACATCTAATAAAAATACCCTTAAAAAGGTAAATGCTCAAGAAATGACACGAAAGGCCTCTACACAAATCCTAATTACTACAAAGCTGTAACAGAGCTGTGTCTATACATTTAAGATATTTGAGAAAAATACTATATTAGGCTATATATGCGTGTCTGAACACAAAGTATTTTTATACACAAATATTAACGTATCGGGTCTTAATCGCGTATATAATGTTGAGGTTGAATACCTTAATTTCCCGACGTTTCGACCGTATTTCATCGGCCGTGGTTACGGGTTGACTGGTGTAGTTCAGCGTTGCCTCCGTGAAGCGCGGGTGTCTGTAACTACCCTCGCCTCGTTTATATTTTGATCTCCGAAACTGTTGGTACTTCGACACACCACACTAACGACATCCTCACACTGGCACGTAATGTTTGTTCGGCGATATGTACACTTACTGATGACAGGATTTCATGATGTTGACAAACGGTATCCATCTTCTCGGTTTATATTTGTGTATAATGTGTGTAAGTCGCGAAAGTTTAACAGTCTTTATTACAAAGTATTTTTTTCAGATTTGTTGTTTGTCGATTTGTCTGTTTGTTTGTTCACGCATCACGCTAAAACTACTAAACGGATTGATTTGATATTTCTTGATTAGACATAAAACTGGAATACATTTTATCTCGCTACTATATCCGAAACCTGAGATATAACCTAAAAGCAGCTTTTGAAAGACCAGTGTTAATATAAACCGTCTCTGGCAACCTACGACTACTAAGGTACTTAGGTTTTATTATTATAATATTATATTAAAATATAATATTAAAACCTAAAGTTTTTTTTCGTATATTGTTTAGTTTATGGTAATTAAGAATTTAGTTTTTTGGCTTAAGGATTACTCTTGGAATGGACATGTTATGTTATTACACTTAAATGCATAAAGACTCCCAAATTTTAAATAATTTTATCAAGGACTTTATTTGAGAGGATAAATTGTGTGTGCAATCGAGGTGAGTTCGAGAACTCTTAGTGAACATTCGGCCGGGACCCGAATGCGCAAGTCAAACTATGGCGCAGGCGCAGAGGTGCCCTTGTGGCAGCCATATTTTATTGCCTTTTGTTTGGACCGAACTAAAATATCCATTCATAGAAGTCAGGTATAAAAATTTTTTGTTTAAATTTTGTAACGCAACCGTCGGTTTGGATACACAGGATTTTGTTAAGATTTAGTTTTGGAGAACAGTTAATGCTTTTGTACTTAATTGGATTACTTAAATGTAGAAGGCAATATTAAAAAAGAATTACCTTCCTCTAGATGCGTTCGCTGGATTTAGTAAGATAACTGGGTACTTATATATGTACTTACTACGCGGGTGGCAAACAAGCATAATATGGCCCTCGTAGTAAGTGGTTACCATAGTCTATAGATGCTAGTTACAACGGCGCTATCACTCGAGCGTTCCTACCTTGAATAAACCATTTTCTTACCTCATAGCTTGACCATCTCGTGGCCTTTTTAACCAGCAATAAAACATCGTATATGTTTAACTCTTTAGAGAAAATGAATTTTCTTTTGAGCGCGTTTGCTAAATTTGTACAGTATATGTAAATTATCTATATGCCCAAACAGCCATAAGCTCATCACCCCTGATCTAGATACACCACCCTCTGGCACAAAATGAATCTCTACACAAAAATTGCTATCCCGGGCACCCTCCATCTTTCCTGAACAAATAGTACCTAGCCTATGTCTTTCTCTAAGCTCCATACTATATAGGTACATATACCAAATTTTGTGATAATCGGTTAAGTAAGTACGTAGTAAAGTCATAAAGATATAAAAAAGACTCACTTTCACATATAACTAATTATACTTAATTAAAATGATGATAAGCCATTGTTTGCGTACCATGGAAAAACTATTGGATAGATCTCAATAAAGTTTTAATTTTAGACACAAAATTGCGATATCATCTATATAAATAAATAAATTTGAGGTATTTGTTTGTAACGTTTATAATAATAGCTTTTTACTAACTACACACTCAGATCAAATAAAAAAGTTAAGATGGAACTTTGCGAACAACGAAGTGAGGCCGGTTTTATAAAGATGTAGTGCATGGGCCGGTGTTGCAATCATAATTCAAACTACCCCAATATTACAAAAATAATGTTACTAATTGTTAAATGTTAAAACACGATAGAACAAGTGTTCTATCAGCCATTCGGACGCGAAGTGTATGTAAAAAGTAGTGGCGGTAGTGAAAAGGATATGGGAAGAAGAATATTTTAAAAATAAAATTACTGAGTATTTAATTTTGTGCATTATTATTTATTTAAAAACCTTTGTGCTGAATTAATTTCTTGTATGATTGTCTCTTACTTTCAATTGATTTGGAAATTTTTTCTAACTTAGCATTATGGTGGAACCTAATGCTTAGGTATTTCTCAGTAACGCACCGTATTAAATTAATTTTATGTTCGTGCCCAGCATATTCGTGTTTATCTCTAAATTAATAAAAACCTGGTTGCTGCCCTGCTGTTTCACACAAATGATGGTATGCTTTGCAAGACAGTCAAGTGCACCGCCCGTTCCCCTGTAATAATGCAATATGCAGATGCGGTGCAACAACACACACCAATTACACATTTATACCGTTACTTTTCACTACACGTGTTTTGCCGCTCCACAGAGCATCCTCGGGGCAACTATTATGACAAGTGATTGTATTCCGTGTGGTGACGGACTAAGAATACAAGTGTCACCACCCCATTTTTTCCCACGGGTATCGTATGAGGCGACTAAGGGAAGTAAGCAATTATCATCCATTACATGACTGGTGGTAGGGCTGGGTACCAATTGGGAGTACCCGTGATTGCTATCGGGCCCGCGCGAACGACTAGGTAAAAAGCACATCAGTGTGTTTTGGTTGTAGCAGAAGATGCCGTTTATTCTTTTATTTCATATCTGTGACATGAAATGTTGAGCAGCGGCTTCACAATATTCCAGGTATAGTAGTCCATGAGCGAGGGTTACCATTTATCATACGCAATAAAAAAAATACATTAATTGAAGTAATAACACAAATCAAAATTTTGAGTCACCACCGACATTTTTTCTATAATTATGAAGACCAATCGTTCGAATCGATCAGGTCAGCTTTTAAACAAAAAAGAACTGCATCAAAATCGGCCCATTCGTTTAGGAGTTAAGATGCCACAAACAGACACCAAATAGACAGGTCAAACTTATAACATAACACCCCCCTTTTTGTGTGGGGGTAAAAAAAACGAGTCACATTGCTCAAAAATAGGGTAAACTATAACAGTTTATAATGGCAACACTTGTATGTTTCAAGCAATAAACCCAATTTTATTTTGAAAATATTGGTTTCCAAGTTTACTTAAGTGTGAAATGTGATTCCATCCTGTTTTTTATCTCTGGTAGTTTGGTTTTTACACCCTTTCACAACACAATTCGGCATTTTTACTTTGTAAATTATGATATTTTTGATGACGTTTTAATCGAAGCGCCGCGATAGCTCTACTGACAATTCAAGGCGTAGTTTCGTTATACGTGTGTGCGTGTAATTGTGTATGTACACGGCAAGGCGTAGTTTTAACCAGCCTAACTTCTTGGTTCGCAGAGTTCCATCTTAACTTTTTTATTTGATCTGAGACCACACATGAAATGATATACGTTATCTGTACTCAAAAATAAATAAAGTTTTTGTTCCTCTGGCTGTTTGTCCAGGCTAATCTCCGGAACGAATAGACCAATTAGGGCGGGACCTTCACTGGCAGATATCCTATGTTATAAGGAGTAACACAAATAAAAAAACTAAACTCCACGCGAACGAGGTCACGGGTAGCAGCTAGTTTACTATAAAGTTATTAACGCTTACAAAAAGCAATTTTTATGAGCACAGAAAATAAAGCGGACGAAGTAACTGGTACCATCTAGTATTCTAGTTTATAATATAGGTACCTACTAGCCTTTGCCCGCGGCTCCGTAGCAGCCAAAGGCTAGTTTTTAGGATATACCTATCTCAGGTTCCCGATATATTAGCGGGATAAAATGTATACCAGTTTTTAAGTCTACTCAAGAGCTATCAAATAATAAAGTTACATCAAAAATCGTTCAGTAGTTTTTGCGTGATGGGCGAACGAACAAACAGACAAGCACATAAACAGACAAAAATTAAAAAAAAATTGTTTTGTGTTTATACACGCTTATATAGCCTATTTCAGTATTTTTTTCTCAAATATCTTAAGTGTACCAAAACAGCTCTGTTACAGCTTTATAATAGTTAGGATTATTAGTAAAGATTTTCCATGCCTATAAGTACGAAACATAGGTGAAGCAATGTTTAATTATTTTGGACCTCTATTATAACTGTCACTCATGTAACGGGTAGCTACTAAGATCAAGTTGAGCCGAATCTTCTTTTTTTTATTTCATCCATCCATCCATCAGCCTTTCGACGTCCACTGCTGGACATAGGCCTCCCCAAATTGGGGGTATAATGCCGTGATCGCCACGCTTGGCAGGCGTGATCGCAGTGGATGTTGTTAATACTCGAGGGAGTGCTGCGGCCCACTCCCCCCGGTATTTCCTCAGTCGGCTCTTACAGGCGGTTACGGCATTATCCCCCATGACGGGACCGCTCGTTGTGGCGTTCTCTTAGGGAGGCCTATGTCCAGCAGTGAATGTTGAAAGGCTGATGGATGGATGGATGGTATACCTACTTACCAGAATCTGCCGAACCTTATCTTAAACTTTTTGGGGGTCTGCGTCCGATAATTTTTTACACATACACAGATATGTGATCTGACCTCCATGACGCAAGACGTAACTACACAGGAATAACTGGCGACCTCAGAAAAAGATCAGTCGGTTTTTTTTTCTTTTATTTAGCTACGTCATCCTACTACTGTAACCTGTACCACTACTTGTATTATTTGACAGCTAGACGCCCGACTGCTTAGCGTGGGTCATGTGTTCACTAGTAGGGGTAAGTAATACGCATTTGTTTATTTATTTGACGCCAGCCGGGTGGAAGTTGTTTAACATTGCTAATCGTTCGAGCAGCAAATAATCATGCCTAAATAAATTTACCTATTTATACTAATACCTATGTTAACAGCAATTAGCAATATCTATAGAAGTAACTATCTAATTTAAAACGGATAAGTAGGTAGGTACGGGTACATCAGTGGTTGATGACCCATGACTTCATCCATCCATCAGCCTTTCGAAGTCCACTGCTGGACATAGGCCTCCCCAAGAGAACGCCACAACATGTGTTTCGCTCATATGGGGGATAGTGCCGTAATCGCCACGCTTGGCAGGCGGGTTGGCGATCGCAGTGGATGTTGTTAATACTCGAGGGAGTGCTGCTGCCCACTCCCCCGGTATTCCATCAGTCGGCTCTTACGACTCCTATGGGTGGAGAGGGGTGGGATAACTCTAAAGCCGGCCCATGACTTAATAGTAAGTTAACTTAAGTATCAAAATTCATAAATGGCATCTTATATGTCTCTACCGTTTTAGAGCGTAACTGTAACGGTGAGGTTTTTAGACGTCTAAAATATTGCTTTAAAATAAAATTGGACAAAAAAATTTAAGCAAGTAAATTAGTGAACAATATAAACATCTACCTACCTATAACATCTTTATTCCCTCAAAAATTGGTAAAATACATTTACCACTGGATTCGGATTTTAATAGAGTCAAAAATATTTAAAATCAACGAAATTCCTGAAAATTATTTGCATTTTATTCTCAGATTATATTATAATCCTAGATTGTATTGTAACATTTAAAACAAAAACTTACCCAACTTCGACCTACGTTGTCATCGCTCGATGGCGCCCAGTGTCAAAATGTGCCTATAACAAAAAATATTGTTTTAAAAACAAAGTATTGTGCGTGCACTGAAAGCTTTTCGAATGAATGAAAGCTCCCTCCAAGTTTGACATTAGAACGCTCCTGCTTTATCATGCGGCAATGTAGTAGTGCGCCATCTAGTAGTGAATAGAAACATTAAATAAAATGCAAATGAATTTATGTTTATTAGATTACAGATGTATTGATTTCACCAAGAATTGCAATTGAAAGTAAGCTGTGCTAGTAACAAATATAAAATACATGGATAATTACATTACTGAACGCACTTATTATTTGAAAAATGTATAGCAAAATGATAAATAATATAATTCTTACCTTTTGAATTGCTAAGAGCGTCACTATAAGACCGTATTGAAAAACAAAACACCTAGACGCAATTGTAACTATTTTTGCGTTTCTCTATTCGCAAAGCAAATTTTGAACTAATTAACTACAGCGAAAGTGTTAAAATCTGTATTAATTTCCCATAAAATATTAAATTTCTGAGGAGCACACAATCACCCCGACGTCTAATAAGAATTTTCTTTGAGACCCCTATTGGCGTTGATAGCGACATCTCCGTGAAATGTACATCTTTTCCAAACATACATAGAGCGACTGTGTTATTAAGGTACAATGTCTATACGCTAGGTGGCGTTAGTCGACAATGCTTACAAAATACTATCGTAGGTACCTACATGGTTAGATCCTTAATGGTAAGATGTCGTGATATTAAATTTATAATGTTACTAATTTCTGCCCGCGACTTTTGCATAGACTTTAAAATTGGACAAAGTGATAAGAAAGGAATTATGGTCGTTATTGTCTACGTATGGGGTGGGCGGTGGCTTGATTCGAGCACTGAAGTCACTGTACAAGGGTTCCAGTGCTGGTATCAGGATAAATGGGGCTTGCGCAAACTGGTTTCGTATCGGAAAAGGTGCTATACAAGGATGACATGTGTAGCCTCAACATCACTGTTTAACTTACACATAGACAACTAGAGATGCGTCAACTCGGTTTGCCAAACCGAATCAACCCGGTTTCAGTGTAACTCGAATTCGAGTTACAATCCGACAACCCGGTTTATTTTATAAGTGTCTGCCCGTCCCCAAGCGTCTGCATCTGCAATCCGTCGCGAGACTCATCGCTTGCGCCGAAGAAACGAACCGTTCCGAACTCCCTCGCTCGGCCAACCCGTTCGCTTATATTGTTATGGTTATGTCAAGTCAATTATTAAATCAAATAATTGCAAATGGCGCCAGTTACGCAAGTAATTTATATTGTAATAACTTTTTTTTAGATTATTCTAAGTGACTAGTGAGTAACTAACAAACAATTATAATAAAAGGTAATAAATAAAATTATTCAAAATTTTAATTGAAGTTATGTATATTGTTTTTTTTATTATTAAAATGTTGATATTACTTAGGTACTTCTACTTATTATAAAAAGTGTATTGAACTTATGGATACAATCCATAATATTACTGTCCCAATTTATATGAATTATATTATTTTCTAATAAATTGATTAGTTTTAATGTGAGACTCAGGGAACGGTAATTGAGTTTGAACTCGTAGTTAGTAGACTACGAGTACGAACGAACGAATTACCGTTCATAGAATATGTTTGATTCGGTTTAGGTAAACCGAGTTGTGACCCGGTTTGCAGAAACTTTTGATTCGGTTTAACCGGTTTGAAAAATCGGTTTAGCCCATGACTATAGACAACTGTTTAAAAGATTTGGAAGAATGCTCGTGAGAATGAATGATTTAATCATCAAATGCCTCCTACGCACCATCAGAGGAGTAGTTGGTAATGGTTAACATAATGCATGAAGCTTTGAAAGTAAAGGGGTGACGGTGAATGTGAGCAAGACGAAAGTAATGGTTTTTGAAAGGAAAACTATCTTCGTATGACAAATTGCGACATTCTGATTGCAGGGGAAAGAGTGGAACAAGTGAAAGAATTTGTATACCTGGGTTCAACGTTTACGAGAGATGTAAAGTATGATTGTGATATTGAGCGGAGAGCGATGGCTGGAAATAAAGTGAATGGGGCACTACATGACTCTATGAACAGCCAGAAAGTGTCAAAAAAGACACGACTGGCTGTGCATAGGGTGGCAGAAGAAGCATGAGAGTATGATAAATGCTGTGGAGAGAGTATAATATATATATAAGCAGCATGAAATTTATGATTTTTCTAGTCAGATATCTAAATTTAAAGTAAGTTTTAGGCTGATACTCTCTAAGCCGTGACGTCTTTGATTATTTTTTTGTTCTTGTATTTGTTATTATTATGAATTAGAATATAATTCTTTATATTATCCTATCTTATATTGCAATCCATTCTATAAGATTATATTAAAATTACAATTTATATATTATGTATATATAATTTATGTTAAATTCAATTTAAGCTGTTGTCTCCATTGCATGCTGTTTGCTCCTATAATTGAGGTGACACTTACCATGTAACCTTAATTTTTTTATTTATTGCTTTTGTCAGTGTAACTTTGTTGGTGTAACAAATAAATAAATAAATAATAAATAAATGAGAAGTCTGAGAAGCATAGCCGGAATGACTCTGATAGAAAAAGTGGGAAATTGTGTGATACGAGAATACTAGTGTGAAAGAAGATGTAGTGACAAAAATAGAGAAAGGAATGCTTAGTTGGTTCAGACATGTAGAGAGGATGGATGAAAGAAGATTAACGAAACAGATATACAAGGCGACTGTGAATGGGCAAGTTGGTAGAGGTCGACACTTTTTTTTAAGGTGGGCAAAAATGTACCTTCCGCACACCCCGCTGTCCAGGGAGACAGCGGGGTTATGTGGGGCTCTCACCCACTAAAAGCCCACCGTGCACCCTCACCCGCCTGTATTCGGCGGACCACTGGTACCGCGTAAATTCACTTCAGTGGTCCGCGTGGCGGCTAGCCCCGTCGGGCTCCCTCTCTGAGTGACACCGGGAAGATGTCACACCTTCGCAGTAGGCTCTACGCGGGCGGAGGACAATCCCGGCCTCGGCTAGGGCGGCATTAGGTGCAGATATTCACGCGCACGCCGTCCCGCGCGCCGGCGGCGAATCGGGCCAGAGGAGAGATCAGCCTCCCTGACCCTCTCCACCGCCTCCTTCTGCGAGATGACATCCTCGCAGACTGTGGCGACCGCGGTCCAGTACCTGTCGCCGCCGACCATAGATTGGAGGATAGCCGGCAGCGACAGGTCCTCTCCAATGACTGAAACGAGATCCCGGCGAACCGGCCCCGCAGGACCTATTCGTACCCGATATCCCACAGGAGCGGCCCCAGGACAGGTCCCTGTGGGACACCGCACGACATGGGCCTCCTCACAGCGTCCCCTTCCCGGCTTACGAAGAGGACGCTGTGGCCTTCGAGGTAGTCTGCCACCAACCGCCTCAGGTAATCGGGCACCCCATGGAATCGGAGTGCCTCCTGAATGCAGCTGAATGGCAGACTGTTAAATGCGTTACCGATGTCCAAAGACACCGCCAACAGCACCCCTCGGTGAGCGACGGCCTCCGTGGCCGCGGCCCTCAGCCGTAGGATGGCATCGACCTTCGAATGCCCCGAACGAAATCTGAACTAAGCGGTCGACAGGCCGGGGCCCACCTCTGCAAGGTGCCGGACGGCTTACGAGGCGACTTTACGAGGCGTATTGCAATACGCCTCGTAAAGTCAGCCCTCCCGCTCTGGATCGCGGTGAAGCCACCGGCTGTGGGTGCAGGACCTCCGGACACGAATGCAGGCCGCATCGAGGTCCGCAAGCTGGTAGAGGTCGACCTAGGCGAACGTATTTTACCCAGATCAGAGAATAACTATCCAACAGAAACTATATTTGTTGGAACAAAAATATCATATATGTATATTAATCCAGTGTCTCATTTACCCACCTACCAAATTTCACTCAAATCCACTCAGACATTTTGGCGTGATCGACGGACAAACATCTAAATATCTTCACAAACTTTCACATTTAAAATATTAGTAGGATTCGTTAAATATCTAAGTACCTAATTGTAAAAAATAATATTGGTGTTAAATTTTAAAAACTAACTTCATGAAGAAACCCGCATGCTTGAGAGACTTTATTGAAGATTTGTGGCGTCTCTCCGTCTCCAACCTATATTTGGTGGCATCGAAAGAGGTTGTTTTGGTGATACTCCCAAATATGGTTGAGAATGTGACTGGTGGTAGACGATTTAGGATCAGAGACGATTGTTATTCAAATAATACATAGCCTGTGGGACTAGCCAAGTTGCATTCTATGATCACTAACGCTAATGGAAAACTACTAGAATGTATGGAAATTTGACATCTCTAACGTTAAGTCATGTGACTTATATATGTGTGTTATAGATATTGTTAAAGACTTAGATAAATATAGGTTCTTTATCTATGGTTAAAGATATCAAATTCCCATACATTTAAATAGTTTTCTATAGCGTTAGCGATCATAGAATGCAACTTGGCTAAGCCCACTGTACTTTTCATCTGATTGACACCTTTTTTTTTCTTTTTTAGGTGGGCAAAAATGTCCTACCGCACACCCCGCTGCCCGGGGAGACAACGGGGTAGTGTGGGGCTCTCACCCACTAAAAACCCAGCGTGCGCCCTCACCCGCCCTTGCTACGGCGGATCACGGGAACCGCGTCGTTTCACCGCGATCCGCAGGCGGCAGCCCCTTCGGGCACCCTCTCTTGTACGACGCCCCGCGCACTTGGGCGTCACACCTTCGCGGTAGGCTTCCGCGGACGGCAAGGTACTCCCCAACCCCACCGTCCGCTGCCTCGGCTATGGCGGCATCAGGCGCAGGCGCTCGCCGCCCCGCGCGCCGGTGGCGAATCGGGTCCGCGAAGGAGTATTCCTCCCGGGCCCTCTCCGCCGCCTCCTTCCGCGAAATGACAGACAATCGCAGAAGGCGGCGACCGCGGTCCAGGCCCTGTTACTGCCAACCATCGCTCGTGCAACGGCCGGCAGCGACAGGTCCACACCTATGACTGCAGTGAGTTCCCGGCACTGCACATCCCAGGCCGGGCACGACTCGAGCGTGTGCTGCGCCGAGTCCTCGCCGCAGTTGCAGTGGTGACAGCCTGGGGTCATCTCCCTCCTAGCGATCGTGTGCAGGTATTTGCCGAAGCAACCGTGCCCCGACAAAACCTGCACCAACCGAAAGATGAGGACCCCGTGCTGCCGCCCTGACAATTCTTCCAAGATCGGCAGGAGTCCAGAGTCCACGGTCCAGAGACCAGCCCGGGGCGTCTCCAACCGAGAACTCCACTTTAGGACGGTGGCGCGGCGGGCATCTTCCCGCCACGCTGAGATTGCGCTTGGCGAGGGGCGGTTGCCCCCCGCCCGCGCCATCGACGCCCGCCGATAAACGTCGGTGAGCACTTCCGCCTCCAGATCCCACAGGGGGGTTCCGGCCAACGCGCAGGCTGCATCGCACGAGACCGTGCGGTACCCGCGTATTGCCCTGACCGCTATGACCCACTGTGGACGCCACAGAAGGGCCCTATTGCGAGCGGCCAGGGACTCCGCCCACACGGGCGCGCCGTACAGTGCCATTGACCGTACTACCCCCGCGTAGAGTCGTCGACACGCGAGACTCGGTCCGTCCAAATTCGGCATCAGTCGCCCGAGGGCGGACGCCGTGCCGACGAGCTTTGGCGCAAGACGGCGGAAGTGCTCGTCAAAATGCCACCGTCCATCCAATACCAGATATTTTATGTGGGCCTGGATTGGAAAGCCCACACCGTTGACCGTTATCGAGGCGCCGGCGGGTGGGCCACGTCGGGGCCCATGGAAGAGTAGGGCCTCCGACTTTTCAAGGGCCACCCTAAGCCCCAGCGCCTCGATCCGCCTGACCACGTCCGCGGTACCTGAGGTGACCAGCGTTGCCGCCTCCTCGAGGGTCCCGCCCCGGGCTGTGACGAGCGTATCATCTGCGTAGCAAATTACGCCCAGCCGGAGGGGGAGCCGGCCATGGAGGACCCAGTCGTAGCCAATGTCCCACAGGAGCGGCCCTAGAACCGAACCCTGCGGGACGCCGCACGACATAGCCCTCCTTACAACGTCCCTTTCCCAGTCCACGAAGAGGACGCTGCGGCCGTCGAGGTAGTCCGCCACCAGCCGCCTTAGGTAGAGGGGCATTCCATGATACCGGAGTGCCTCCTTGATGCAGCCGAATGGCAGACTATTGAAGGCGTTGGCGATGTCGAGCGACACCACCAACAGCACTTTCCTCGAGGTGACGGCCTCCGCAGCCGCGGCCTTCAAGCGCAGGATGGCGTTGACCGTAGACCGACCCGCCCGAAATCCGAACTGGGCATCGGACAGGTCGGGGCTGACCGCACCTAGGTGCCGGACGATGCGGGCAGCGCCGACCCGCTCGAGAAGTTTGCCCGCTTTGTCCAGCAACACGATGGGTCTGAAGGCCGCGATTGTAATCGGAGACCGTCCCGGCTTCGGCAGGAGCACGAGCTTCCCCTCCTTCCAGCAGTCAGGGAACCGTCTGGACACCAGGCAAGCGACGAACAGTCCCCTGAGGCGGGGCTCTAGGTGGTCGAGGACCAGGGCCAGCACTCGGGTGGGAATCCCGTCCGGCCCGGGGGCGGCGCTTCTCCGCATACGCGCTGCCGCCACCCCCATTTCCGTCGTCGTCACGGGCGGTACCTCCCCGTCGTCAGCCTCCCGGTCGTCATCTGGCGGAGCCATGACCGGAGGCCATCTGATTGACACCTAGCCTAGGGGTCGGCAACCTGCAGCTCGTAAGCCACATGCGGCTCTTTGGATGTGAAGCTGAGGCTCTTTAGTTTCCATATGCAAATATTATTTATTTTATAAAAAAAAACATTTAAAAATCGTTCTGAATCGATTAACGAGGATTAGGCACCATTTCTATCTCTCAGCTACTTGTTACAATAAATATTTTTCTTATGAACAAATAAATTAGATTTTTTTTATGAAAAAACTTTATTTATGCAAGTAACTTCTATTTATTGTTGGCAAAAAAAAAATTGTTATTAGTTTAAAATTTTGTAAATTGTAATTTTTGACTCTTCCGACTCAAAAGGTTGCCGATCCCTGACCTAGTCTAATAGCAAAAAAGTGTAGCACAGTGACTACAACCTAAATCCATTTTACTTTAAGCTATTAGTGCTTAATAGAAGGGCTCAGTGATATATCACTATTCCACTGCTGAACGTTGGCCTTCTCACTAGAGCGCCACAACGAGCGCTCCTGTGCAGACTTCATACAACCACCTGGACTTTTAAACTGCGCTGCCCTATACGTTGTCACCATTCGAGAACTTTTCTTCCTCGACCATTGCCATTGTAATTCGGCAATGTAGTCTGCATATAGACACTGCAGCGTGCCAACCATACTCGTTGTAGATCACTATTGACTTAATAACATTATTTACAACTTTAGGTACAGTATCTAATATCAAAACAGGATACGATTACTATTAAGCTCTATTGCTTATCCCAGCACGAAATGGGCCAGCTCGATCGGGGAAGTACCACCATCTCACAAAAAAACAGCGTGAAACAATGGTAGTTAGTTACGCCTTCCGTTGTATTTCGTATGATGAGTGAGAGCGCACAGCCCGCAAACCCCCTCCCTATCTTCTCCTAATTATCCTTCCTATGCTCTCCTTAGTATCCCTCCTATCCATATCCTATCCCTTTCCTTGGAGATGGCGACGCGCGGTGGATACCTCTGGTGTTGCTAAGGTCAATAGGCTACGGTAACTGCTTATCATCATGAGGGCCGTATGTTCGCTCGCCACCCATGAAGTATAAAAAAAATATTTGGATAATCCAAAAGTGCACGCCTCATAATCTTCATTTTTCAGAATAAAATTCATTATTTGATAAGTAACTAATAATGTATTGGTCTTACTAAGTAGTTTTTAATAAATTACATAGATAGTGCTAATTTAAAAAAGTACTAATGTGGTTCTAATCTAGCGCAAATTTTAAGAATTACTTCTATATTGGTGTATAGAAGTAGTTCTCACGAAATAAGGTATAGCGCTGGTTTTAGCGTAAATATTCAAATTTTTTTTGTTTATTTATTAAAAATTAAACCACATCGAATCAGACCGTGAAAAGTGATAGGGCTCTATTCGTAATTATACTGAATCGTAAAAGGAAAAAAAGACTCGATTAGTAAAGTATTTCGGTCGTTATCGTGTTAATGTACATTACGTCCAACACAGAACTTTTTTAAATAGTTTTTTAACTAGTTTAAATTACAAAAATGACATCAAAATATCATGAGTGTTAATAATAGGGTTTTTTCTTGATATGTGTGTGTATATGTTATTATTATCTTTGCTTCGCTTATGAGGCGTGCAAAAACGATTTTTGCATTTTCTTGAGGATTACTTCTTAAAAGTGAAACCTTATCGTTCCATCAAACTTGAGTCTCACCCGTTGCATTATGATAAATGATTCACGCCTTCCATGGACCTAATGTAAGGTGCGCTGTGCATTGTATCAAAGCTTGTCCACGGGTGGACAGTACAACATTAATAATATTACGCAGTGTAACAGTGTGTCACATCAGTGAAATAAAACTAATATACGTATATTTAAGATTCTTTGGATATTACGAGTGTAGTAATATTATATTGCAATAACATAATAATGTGCTATGGTACACAACAGGATTACAGATATACTTTTTTTGTTGATATGGAAAAAATATACTTAACCTCACACCCTATCGTTCGGGGCAGTGAACAAGATAGTGTGTCCCTCTCCTACAAAAATCGTCTTCTAACCGAATAAAGTGTCAAATAACAACTTAGAAAGAAATAATGAAATAAGAAACCGTGAGTTTCGTGTGGTGATTCATTTCATATCTGTGAAATAAAATGGTGAGCAGCGGCTTGACAAAACTTTCTCAGTTGAGTCCATGAGCGACGGTTACCATTTACCATCAGGTGGGCTGTGGCTTGTCTGCCACCAAGACAATAAAAAAAAGTGAGCGCATTACTTTACATTATTATTATCAACCATTTGTGACCCAGTTTCTATACTCTACTATGTTAGAAACTATAACAGTACCTAGCACAGTCAAAATCGCGGACAGTTCGTTTGACTAAAGCTGGTACTTACTTCTACGTACAAATACATTATGTTTTTACATTCAAATATTGATTAATGGAATATTGAGGTCATTAGAATCATTAGCTATCGTAAATCAATGCACGTCAATATTACGTAGGCACTATCTACTTTTATTTACCATTTTATGCGGCATATGCAGATCTATTAAACAAAAAAATGTAGTTTTTTTTTAATAGAATCTGCTACCAGCAAATGTACTAGTAGATATAATTTTTTGTAGTTTTATTGCTTATGATAAGATGAGCCAATGGTCTGCTTTAAATCATGCGGTAACCAACGTTCGTCTTTTCCACAATACTGGAAGCACAGCCAATAATGAGGTTAATAGAGTTTTTTTAAGTCTTTTTCTGTCCCACTATTGGGCACGGGTCTCCTCTCATGGTGTGAGGGATTAGGCCATAGTCCACCACGCTGGTCCAATGCGGGTTGGCAGACTTCATAAGACTTCGAGAAAATCTCTCAGGCATGCTCACGACGTTTTCCTTCACTGAGCAGTGATAAATTGTAAACAAATACACACATAATTTCGAAGAATTTCGCAGTCAGAGGTGTGTGCCGTTCTACGTCTGAACCTCCGACTCGGGATCCAACTCGATACCGTCTTTGCAGTCCTTGGTTTTATCGCTAGGCTATCATTGCTAGATATATCCATCCATCCATCAGCCTTTTAACGTCTACTGCTGGACATAGGCCTCCCCAAGAATGGGGGATAGTGCCGTAATCGCCACGCTTGGCAGGCGGGTTGGCAATCGCAGTGGATGTTGTGAATACTCGAAGTAGTGCTGCTGCCCACTCCCCCAATATTCCCTTAGTCGGCTCTTACGACTCCCATGGGTGGAGAAGGGTGGGACAATTCTAAAGCCGGCCCCAAACGGCTGCTAGAGATATGCTTACTGAAAAATAATAATAATAAATATTTACGGACATTTCACACAACGTCCTCTGGTCCCAAACTAAACTTAACGTTTATGCAATGGGTACCAATAATACATATATTATATATACCTATATATATATATATTTGTAAATACATACATATAATTGATAGAAAACACTCAGACGCAGTACAAATATCTGTATTCATAACACAAATTATTGTTTGAGTAGGAATCGAACCCACGCCCTCGTGCACGGAAGTCGGTTACACTACCGAATACGCCACGAGGTCCGTCCAAAAAAATAATAGAGATATATTTAGTGTAGTCTTTATGACTGACTGAAAATAACTCTATTTGCAGATACAAATATTTTTCTTATGATACAGCGTTAACCTAATGTCTAAAGAGGTCAATAGAGAGCCACGTGGAGGTTCACAGTTCGACGCCCCACGATGCGCTCCTCAGAAATCCAAAATTTTCAACATGTGCCTTATCTTTACTAATAATAAATGCGAAAGTGAGTTCGTTTATTTGTTTGTTTATATATTACTTTGTTACGCTTTCATGGCATAACTACTGAACTAATCATTATTTAATTTTTGTACATATACCTATTGTCCGGAGCCCCGAAAAGGACAAAAGCTTATTTTCATCCCGGAAAAATGAAAATTCAATGGTTCCTAAAGGGTAGCTTTTTTAGCATACCTAGGTAGACCTATTGAGGGGTGCGGGTAGGGATACCTCCGCGTTGGTGCACCCCGGGCAACGTCGGCACTCTGGTGCCGGAGGCTGAATCCCAGCAGAGGACGGGTCTCCGCGTGTCCCTCTGGTTAGCAGAGGGCACAGTGGATAGGCCGTACGTCCGCCGTGGAGGGTCGGCGGGACCACAGTGGCCCCCCCGACCCTGGGGTGGGGCTTTCAGCCTGAGTGGTGACAGGCTCACTGCTTGCAGTGGGTCGACCGTCTGCCATGGAGGGCCAGCGGGGCCATAGTGGCCCCTCCGGCCCTGGGAGACGGAGATGGGGCTTTTAGCCCGAGGGGCGACGGTCTCTTTTTTTTTTTTTTTTTATTTGCTTTGCGAGCGGTGGGCACGGTCTGATACAGACCACCGTTCGGCCCGACCCGTAATCCTGAACGGACAGGACCGGGGGTCTTCGGACCGCGCTGAAGAAAACCTCTATAAAAAATTACCCCAATCCCGTGCTCTGCCGCTCGGCCAGGGGATGTATGGCTGAGGGGAGCTCAGTCGCGAGGGTTGGCACGTCGGAGGACGTAAAACTTCATCAACAATGGCAATAATTAAAAACACTAAGATTCCCCAAGAGGGTACCGGGAGCGCCGCCCCCGGAGAATCCCCGAAATACCAGCCCACCGGCCCGGAGTGTCAGCTCCACTTATTTGGGGGGAGCAACTGACGCCAAAGAGAAAGGAGAGGCGAGGAAGATTGGGAGGAATAAGAAGAGGAGGGCAACCCGTGGGAGGAAATCCACACCCGCGGGCAGTCCTACCGTAGGAAGCAGATCAGCTGCCACGTCGGGGATGGAGACGGATGGCGATGGCGGCAGTGTAACGGCCGCAAGCGCGCTTGCCCCGAACCCATTGGGGTCTCAGCCGGGGATGGCTGGCTCGTTAAAGCGACCCTCACGACAATTACGCTAGAAGGGGATGCGTTGGAGTCGGGGCAGCTCCACTGAGATGCCTCCGCCAGAGAAGTCGGGAAGGCCAGCAAAGAGAGGCCGAGGCGCCAACAGGCGCACAGTGCCACGCGCCTTGTCCAAGGTGGACGAGGCGGCAATCAAGGATTTGGGAGCGGGGCTCTTGGTGGAGGAGTAGCTAACGCTCCTCACATCGGGGCTCCAAGAGGAGTCTCTGGAGAGAGACGATCTGCAGTAGTAGACCGGATTGCCCAGAAGGTCTCTGATGCCCTGGCCATCGTGTTTACGTTGGTGGATGGGTCAGGGGACCTTCGGGGCACCTTCTCCGAAGCACTCAAGAAGGCCACCAAGGTGGCCTTCGAAGGTTTGGAGTCCCTCCGGCGCCACTTGGCGTCTGAAGAGAATAGGAGGCTGGAGGCGCGTTGCAGGCACCTCGAGGATGAGGTGGCAGAACTTCGCAAGGAGCGCAGCGGCCCGCGAGCCAAACCAGGGCTCGCCAAGGCCGTGCCGAAAGCCTCATCCTCAGCGGCGGGCGTGGGGTCGCCGGCCCCTGAACTCCTCAGCGAGGAGCAGATGCGCCAGGTCATCTATCGCATTGGTGCGATCTGTGACCCACGCATTGACTCCCTAAATGCCAGGGTGCCACCGGAGCCGCGGCTCCGGCCGCCGCTGGCCGCGGATAAGAAGAAGGCTGCGTCGTCTTCAGGCCTAACGCCACTGCCTTGTCAGGGTGGCCGCGTGATCTTTTACTCCACGACTGCGGCCGCATCCCCCAAGGGGCAGGACAAAGCCCCCAAAGCGAAGGCGGCGCAGAAGGCTGGGCAGCGCCCCAAGGGCTATCCCAGAGGGGAGTTCCCTCCTCTTCCGTGTGCTGCCCCAAGCCCTCACGGGCCCCAGTGACCAATCCCCGGGATCCACATATCCCACCTCCCACGCCAACCGGCCCTGCACCCTCTGATGAGGGCTGGCATGTGGTGAGCGGGGGGAGGAAGAAATCCCGGGGCAAGAGGGAAAAGGGAGCCGCGACTGGGCTGCTGCCCAAGCTGTGAATCCCGCTGCGCCAGGGAGCAAGCTCGGAAGTAGTATATGTATTATATCCGTAATCTGGTACCCATAGCACAAGCGTTAAGCTTAGTTTGGGACCAGAGGGCGTTGTGTGAAAAATGCCTGTGAATATTTATTTATTTATCTTATTTATGGCGGTCGGACACACCCGGCCAACGTGCACTAACTGCTTTGATTGCAGCAGTCTTTGTTTCCGCTGTGGTCAGGCAGGGCACTGGGCGGCAACCTGCACCGCTGCCCCTCACTGCCCCGCGTGCGCTGCAGGCAACAGGCCTACCAAGCACTGCATGGGACGGGAGGGATGCAGACCCCCGATGATAGGCCCAAAAAAGGGGGGGACCAGCCAATCGGCCCAGGCTGCCGCCCCTAGCGTGGCTTCACCACCGTCGCAGGTGGAGGAGGATATGGTTACGGCTTAAAATTCAACAGTGACACTATCTTCCTTCAGGCGAATCTCAACCACGCCGCCGGGGTGCAGGATTTACTCCTGCAAACCATGGTGGAGCGGTTGATTGGTGTAGCCGTAGCCGCGGAGCCTTATTGCGTTCCTGACCGCCCTTATTGGGCGGGCAGTTGCGATGGCTCCGTGGCAATCGTCAGCTCTACGGCGCTTCGTTCCCCCCCTTGTTGATCAGAGACAGGGGAACGGGATACGTCGCCGCCGACTGGGGGGTACGCTGTATGGCGTATACTTCTCCCCTAACTGGAGGCTGGCTGATTTCGGGGTCTGGCTTAACAGCCTAGAGACCTCGATATGGCAACTAGCACCTAGCCACGTTCTGGTTGTGGGGGACTTCAACGACAAATCCACGGCGTTGGGGTCCCTTGCGATGGACGCCCGTGGAGCGGCGGTGGTAGAGTGGGCAGCGTCGATGGGCCTCTGTCTGCTTAACAGAGGCTCCGTCAACACGTGCGTGCGGCGACGGAGCGGGTCGATAGTGGACCTTTCGTTCACTAGCCCCGACGTCGCAGCGCAAGTGAGGAACTGGTGTGTCCTGGAGGAGGTTGAGACCTTGTCCGATCATCGGTACATCCGGATTGAGGTCTCCCGGCCCCTTCAGGGCCCCAGTAGGGGTCACACGGCGCGCAGAACTCCCGCGTTCCCGTGGTGGGCTGTGGGCAGGCTAGATAGAGACCTACTGGCGGAGGGACAGCCACGATTGAACGATGGCTCACTGGCCCTGACCGAGGGGGTGGAGGTTGAGGCTGGCCGATTTCGCGCTGCGATTACGCAGGTGTGCGATTCAGCCATGCCCCGTGTGCGACGTCCTCCTCAAAGGAAGGGGCTCTACTGGTGGTCCCAGGAACTGGCGGACCTCCGTGCGGCGTGCATTCGTGCCCGGAGGTCCTACACCCGCAGTCGGCGGCGCAACCGCGATAAAGAGCGGGAGGGCCAGCTGTACGAGGCGTACCGCACTTCGCGGGCCGCGTTTAAGTTGGCCATCTGCCGCGCCAAAACGGAGAAAAAGCAGGAGATGCTGGACGGTCTCAACCGTGACCCCTGGGGTCGCCCGTATCGTGCAGCGCTGAATAAGCTCCGGACGGGATAACCACCTGGGTGCTGGCCCTGGCTCTTGACCACCTGGAGCCCCGCCTCAGGGGACTGTTCGACGCGTGCCTGGTGTCCAGGCGGTTCCCTGACTGCTGGAAGGAGGGGAGGTTGGTACTCCTGCCGAAGCAAGCGAACGCCAGATTCGGTCGGGGCCTTCAGGCCCATAGTGCTGCTGAACGAAAGGGGTAAGCTGTTGGAGAGAATCCTCGCTGCCCGCATCGTCCAGCACCTGCGCGGCGTCAGATCCGACTTGTCGGACGCCCAGTTTGGTTTTCGAGCTGGTCGTTCGACGGTCGGCGCGATTATGCGCCTGAGGGCTGCGGCTGCGGCGGTCGTCGCCGGCAGTGGAGTGCTGATGGCGGAGGCGGCTAGTGGCAGACTATCTTGATGGCCGCAGCGTTCTCTATGAGAGCCGCATAGAGGACGTTGTGAGGAGACCCATGTCCCACAGGGTTCGGTTCTAGGGTCGCTCCTGTGGGACATTGGTTACGAGTGGGTGCTACGCTGTCGGCTCCTCCCCCGGGCTTGCGGTCATCTGCTATGCAGATGACACGCTGGTCGTGGCTCGGGGTGGAAACTTCGAGGAAGCGGCGTTCCTGGTCACCTTAGGGACCTCGGCGGCTGCTGGAACCTCGATCACTGTGGTAGGGGTCCCAATTGGGGTGCAGGTCCAGATAAAGTATCTGGGTCTAGTGCTGGACGAGCGGTGGCGCTTTCGCGAGCACTTCTGTCAACTGTCCCCAAGGCTCGTCGGTGCGGCGTCCGCCCTTGCACGGCTCCTGCCGAATATGGACGGACCCAACAATGCGTGCCAACGGCCTTACGCGGGGGTGGCCCGGTCGATGGCGCTATACGGTGCCCCTGTATGGGCGGAGGCCCTGGACGCACTAAACAGGGCTCGTCTGTGGAGGCCACAGAGAGTCATCGCGTCCAGGGTCATACGTGGATACCGCACGGTGTCGACAGATGCAGCGTGCGCGTTGGCCGGAACCCCTCCGTGGGACTTGGAGGAGGAGGTGCTCGCCGAGGTGTAACGGCGGGCGTCGCAAGATCGGGAGGGGGGTGGTCGTCCTCCACCCAGCGTGGTGGCCAGATGGCAGGCCGATGCCCACCAAGCTGCCATGGCCAGCTGGAGGGCGCGGCTGGATGTGCCCCGGGCCGGTCTTCGGACCGTAGGAGCGCTCCAGCCGGTGCTGGAAGGGTGGGCATGGCGATGGCACGGAGTCCTTGCCTTCCGACTGGTGCAGGTGCTGTCGGGGCACGGTTGCTTTGGCAGATATCTGCACATTGTCGCAAGGAGGGAAGCGACTCCGGGCTGTCACCATTGCGGCTGCGACGAGGACACGGCGCAGCACACGCTCGAGTCGTGCCCGGCTTGGGCCGAGCAGCGCCGTGAACTCGTCGCGGCAATAGGGGGCGTCGTCAAAGCGATGCTTGGCAGCGACAGGAACTGGGCCACAGTCTCTGCCTTCTGCGAGGAGGTCATCTCGCGGAAGGAAGCGGCGGAGAAGGCCAGGGAGGCTGATCCTTCCGCAGACCCGAACCGCCGCCGACTGGGGCGGCGCAGGCGTGAATATTTGAGCCTAATGCCGCCCTAGTTGAGACTGCGGGTGGATGGACCGGGGAACGTTCGCCACCCGCAAAGCCTCCCGCGAAGGTGCGACGCTCCGTGTGTGGATGCGTCGCTCAGTAGAGGGTACCCGAAAGGGTAAGCCGCCGGCGGGCCACCGAAGGAATGTAACATGGTTCCAGTGGCCCGCCAATAAAGGTGGAGAGACGGCACACGGCGGGTTTCTTTAGTGGGTGCAAGCCCCACACTACCCTGGTCGTTGCCCCGAACGATAGGGTGTGCGGTTAGGATTATTTATTCCGCCTTAACAAAAAAAAAGGTAGACCTATTGAACATTTTAATTGCAATATTAAACTTACTGTAACATTGGATTAATTCATCTAAATGCATCCGATAGGTAGCGTGGGTCGTGAAGACAAATGTGATATAGAGATTGGGAATGACTGTCGGTCTTGCGATGGCGATCTAGAGCACTTCTCCGGAAGGGACCCAGGTTCGAATCCCGCTTGCACTAAACTTTTCTTTTTCCACATTCACAAATTATTTGTTCTTTACGTAGACACAACTCTTATGCCGTAGACTCCTTAGAGTGACGTATCTATTTATAATCTGAAGTCCACGTAAACAAAATCGCTGGTATAATCTAGTTGTTTATAATTTTGTACACCTTTGCCTTGGACATCATGTTGAATTAGATATCATAAGCAACTCCTATGACAATTCTTACAGTGTGTCAGTAAGAACCACCACCTTCTGAGTGACCGCCCGAGAAACACCTTGGTTTGGTAGTGTGTAATCCGTGTGGTGACGGACTATGAATACAAGTGTCACCACCCCATCTTTTTCTACGGGTGTCCTACAAGACGACTAAGGGAAGTAAGCAATTATCACCCATTGCATTACTGGTAGTAGGGCTGGGTACCAAGTGGGAGTACTCACTTCTACGTCTGCCATCATTAGCAATTAAAAAAAACATTACTCATACATGAAAAGAAGATGTGAGCAGCGGCGTGGCAGTATTCTTAATACAGCTAAGTCCACGATCAACAGTCACCACTTACTAGAGATGGGTCATTCGTCTGCCACATTATAAAAAAATATATATATTATATATTATTACGCCTTTGGATTGGTGAGGTCTGATATCACTCGCTGCGTAAAACAATAATCAATCCTTCTGAATATGGTTGGATTTTAAAGACTACCTTAGATTTGATGTAATATGCATATTAGCCAGTAGGTAATGACCTATAGGTACTAATAGTTACACTAATTATAAGAAAAAGTGCAGGAAACATTGCTTGAGAGATCTCTAAATAGCTTCACTGGTTCTCTACTCAGCTTTTTCAGCGCTGGTAGTTCTATAACCTTATTAGGATTCGACCTTCGTACATAGAGTTTAGTCATCTATAGTCGCGGATACAGTAAAGTGATTACACCTTGTACTTCATAATTATATATTGCATTGAGTTTCGGCGCGAACATGAAGAATGTCATGAGGCCACTCTGCATTGATCAAAAGTTGAGGCATTTTAAATATGTCTTGCATTGATTTTGTAAAAAGAGATCAATGGTGTATGTGTAGGTATAGGTGTTAGTAAGCGATGTGGTGCAGCATAACGTGTTATTTTCGTGTTTCCTTCTAAACTCCGCAGAAGTTTTCAGTAACGGCCACCACCATACTGGAGGCATGACTTTGAGTTGACTACGACTAGTTTTATAGGACAGACTTGGACTGTGACTTATTTGATAAATTAATACTTGTTACCTGTGATCAGAGAATAATAACGTTGGTTTTAAGTTTCTATTAGGCCGATAGCTCTGTGAAACCAAAGCCTTAAATTTTAAATAATCAAAAAAAATAAGCATTTAAATATCAAATTATAAAAGAGTTTCGCACAACATGCGAAGTTTGATAAGTATGCAAACCTTATGCAAACACACATATTTACCTATGTAAACCTACCTATGTAAGTCTATGACTTTCGTTAGCTTTACGCAAGTTAGCAACCAATCAAACACAAACCTTTCAGTTTCAGCTATACATGTCAAACATTGTACAATATTCTGACATAATGATTTATACAGCCTCCGAGCGACCTACAAACTAAGGCAACCTTCACATTTTTCGACACTCTTTGTTGGCACGTGGTGAACGCTGTTCGCCCCTCACAGGTTCGGCTGTCACGTCATTGCTATGAGCATCATTTATCATCGCTCAATACTGCCATCAGCCTGCCGGCGTCTCACTGGCGCTCGCCGTCCTAACAATAGTTCAATACTTTCTATCGACAACGATTACTTCATATTTTAACTGTTTAGATTATTAAGTATTTGTATTTCAGTCCTGTATTCATCAATTTGCGTTACAATGTTGTACTATTATATAAATTTATTGCTAACTACCTACTAAATTTGCTGCCCATTCGTGCATTTAAAAAAATAAAGTGACAAGACATGAGCGCCACTAATACATATTTTGATTGTAACTTAATGATTCGTATTTTTAGCAGTTGACATTATTGTGTAATCAGTTTAATTTTTCGTGGAGAACTTTCTTATGATTTATTTCTAGCAGAATTCAAGCATGCGTCTTTCCCAAGCCGGAGAAATATTCTCGACTGCTAAGCTATAGCAAATTGTGTTTTGCAGTTTTATCATTCAATATGAGTGTGGTAAAAATGCAAATCAAAAACTTATATCATTTAGTATGATTATTAATTCCAAGTAATAATCTAAGGACTCTATATTGGAGCATGATGTAAGTAATTACAGTTAATAGAAAATAAAAGAAATCTAAAAATTAACTGCGAGGTGGAGATTGGATGACACCATCTAGGTATCTGTGATAGCTTTGCGGTCAATAGCTGTCTCCGGATTGGGAAGGGCAGGTTCAAATTCTCGTGGTACAAAAGTAAATATTTATATTTTCATTTTGATAAAATAAATTGTTATTCATTTTTGAAGCTTGCATGATGTAATTAAATGAAACAATTTCTTATCATCATAATTTATTTTATCATCTTCACCAAATTTTCATATTTAATACACTTTAATAATACATTACAATAATTTATATGATCAGTAGCATATTTTACTAGAATCCTCATTTAATTGGAATGAACGATAAATGTTATTATTATTAGTTTATAAAGAAATAACATAACTAAATTAAGAGAAAAATACTTTACAAAACGAAAGATAGAAAAAAGACAGGCCACGTCCTATTGCACAGATCTTTACAAAACAATTACGAGAACAGCTATTAATTAAGAATTTGAACATTTTAGTCTACACTACTTTACCTAATATTTACAAACAATAAATAAAGCAACAAAATGTGTAATAATCAAAGAAAATAAGCGTCACAAGTGTACTTCTTGACATAAGATCAAATATACGAACTAAAATGGAGTTGTTCGCTTAAGAATTAAAATTTAACAAAATATCACAGTTGACCACGACATTTTATAATAAAAATGTGACAACAAAACTTTAAGGACAAATTATAAAATCATGGAGTCAATTTTGTTTATCATTGGACACTTGGACAAGGTTAGCCACAGTATGTTATAAGACATTCGATCCATATAATGTAGAATATGATAACCTTGTAAAAGCGTCTGATTCGTCTCGTCTTGTGCTTTTCAAATATAGTTGCGCTAATTACCGTTAAAATAACTGGTATTTTTAACAAAATTTTATATTTTAAACTGAAGATACTTGCGAAAAAGAAAATATATTAACCACTATAATTATTTTAAGTACATTTTACATTATATTAAACGACATTAAAGATTTTAAAGTACATAATACGGCCACATTAAATTTTCAAAATGGTTTCGCTTGTTGAAAACTTCAAAAAATCCGCTATGAATTAATAATTACTTATTATAAGATGTATTTAAAATGAAATATATACTTTTTTATTTACACCTACTAACAGGAACATAAAATCATTCGGGAGATAATGCATATATTAATTTTATTTTTACTGAACCTTCTACAAGAATTTATGCTATTTACATTTATAGAAAATAATTGTTTATTCACAATAACTGAGCTTACTTTCACAGCGCTTTTTCAAGCCCTTTTCTATTTTCATCATCACTATATTACGAAATAATCTACATGTAGAATTTCCTGATACTTTTTGTCTTTAACAATATGTTGTTTGTGAGCCTTTACTCTATCCCTGTACAATTCCGAATTTGTTTATTTTTCTTGTGATGACTACTTACATGTATTATAATGGATATCTTATTGAAAATAAGTGTTTATAAAACCACCAAACATAGCCACACATATTTCGATTTACAGTTTATTCTTGTAGATCATGTTAAAGTTTGAATCGATTGTAAATCAAAATGTTTTGTAACACATGTGTTGAAATTTTCGTATGCACTCTGCCTAGCAACCACGAATACAACATATCAGTTGGTTTTATTAATTTCACGAATAGGTAAATCGATACAGCTTATGACTAGGTAAAATTCAATTCTAATTTAAATTTTAACACCGTTGTAATTAGCGGTTACAATTAACATTTTGTGACAAGAAATTTTATAATTAATATCTCCCGTAGTTTAGCACACGTATTTAAAACTGGTATCAACCGCAATTTAGTGTTATATTCTTGACAATAAGTCTTGCTCGTCACTTAGGTCCTTTTGTCGCACAAACACTTTTCACGTCACTATTAACGTCAATAACAATAACAAAATTACTCTACTCGAATGAAATTTTCCGAACAGCGAATAACTGATCTAGTCTGATTGCTGTAACATTGATGCATTAGACATAATGTTACACGCAAACCCGTAACCACGGACGACTTTTCAATTTAGTAAATCAGTTATCCGCTGTTCGAAAAATTCCACTGATCCTATGCAGAGAGGTGCGCGAACTGACTCGGGTGAAGATCGAATTGGTACGGGTGGCCATACGGGTTCATGTGATACGGTACTATGTTCATCGAAGCCATCTTATGCTCTTTCTTCCACTTCATGCGGCGGTTTTGGAACCAAATCTTGATTTGGCGCTCAGTGAGGCAGAGCGCGTGCGCGATCTCGATCCGTCTCCTTCGCGTCAGATACCGGTTGAAGTGGAACTCTTTCTCCAACTCAAGCGTTTGATATCGTGTGTACGATGTCCTCTGGCGTTTTGTTTCTCCATTGGCATTTACGGTACCTGAAACCATCGAAGAAAACTGTTAGTACCTATAGGTGTACCATGATTATTGTTAGGAATTTAAAAACAAAAAATAGGTACTAGACGCTTTTTCATCTGAATTTTAGGACTTGACATTCTCAGCTACTTTAAAGAACAAATTATTTGTGAATGTGGGAATCGTCCCTTCCAATTCGGGGAAGTGCTCTAGACCGCTAAGCCATCGCAGTGACTGACGGCGCGTTGTAAAGACAAATGTGATGTGGAGATTAGGCATGACACATTCTCTTTTATATATTTATATTCACAAATAATTTATTCTTTAAAGTACTAGACGCTATTCTATTTGATGGTAACTAGGGATGTTGCCTTAGACGGGAAACCTCGATTTAGAGTTTCACTCATAATAGTGTTCCAACATGATAATTAGCATTTTTTTCTCTACCAGATACTATATAGATTAGAAGTCCATAGGATCAGAGGTTAATCCGTACCTAAGCAACCCTTCAAGAATGGGATGATGACAGTCTTAGTCATAATGCACATTATTAAGTATTATTCTAGTCATAAAACGCACGATGCGTTAATATTTAGAACTGAATGTTCGTTGAGCGCCAATAAATAGTTGGCTCGATAGACTTCGTGGCTTGCCACGCTTGCTCGATTGTGATGTACAGCCCGCGAGAACATGCTTTGCTGAGAACGTTTCTATTAACAATTATATATATACTACTACGCAATTAACTTAAATTTATACTCTCTATATGTCACATTTTTCTTAATTTATAACTTGTTTTGCGACGAACTACGCGACACCTTATTCAATTATTGTTTTGGCACACGCTTGTTCCTACTCGTCGTTGCAAGCTGCGGCCAATATAAACTTTTCATTGAATTGTAACAAGAAAAATGAGTCCTGTGAAAGCTACACATGTCGCTCTCAATCAATATAATTGTATTTTTTATTGCTCGGATATTTCGTGTACGCATAAAGTATTTATTTAGAGTATGATGCGGAGTTAGTAAATGGATATCAAAGAGAGTAGAGTAAACGGTACGGAGGCGAGTCATGGGTTGCATGCCACACCTGTCACGACATGTCGTCGGCACGGCCCACCACTTGGTTCATTTTGGACGACCGCCAGCGCTCCTGTGATAGATACGCAACCCGTCTCGGGTGTGTCTACCAAATTAAACTACGCCATTTATTACATTTCTTTAAGGAGATTGGACCACTAATGAGCCGCTTCGTTATTATTACTAAGCTATTGAATCATACAATAAAGCTACATCGTTACCTTAAAGCCTATGAGCTAACCTATACTCATTATACATACTTACTTACTTCTCATCACGCTATCCCCCCCTTTTTTATTTCTTGTAGTGGTAGATGAGCCACGGCCCATCTGATGGTAAATGGTAACCATCGCTCATGTACTCAACTATACCGAGAGTATTGTCAAGCCGCTGCTCACTATTTCATTCCATAGATATAAAATGAAGAAATAAACGGCTATCTCCTGCTACAGCCAAAACGCAACGATGTGCTTCATGGCCGTTCACACGGGAGATGGTGGTACCAACCCGCTTGGGCCCGATACCAAGTGAATACTCCCACTTGGTACCCAGCCCTACCACCAGTCATGCAATGGATGATAATTGCTTACTTCCCTTAATCGCCTCACACGACACCCGTGGGAAAGAATGGGGTGGTGACACTTGTATTCTTAGTCCGTCACCTCACGGATATTTGGCACACCTTGCAGGGTAGGCAGAGAGAACAGAGTGCCAAAAGGCTCTATTCTTGCATATATCGCTAGCTTCCTCAACATTCATAATTCTCTTCATACGCGCTCGACGGTCGGAGATCCCTGACTTCACCTTCCTTCAATACATGACCGATTTGGTCTAGGTAGGTGAGTCTCAGTCTCCCCCTGTATCTACTTTCTTCCACTTTCGCATTGTATATCTTTTTAACGAGTTGCACGACCAGCATTCTTTTCACACCGAACCATTGGAGCATTCCCTTTCGCATCTTTACACCAATAGTCTCTTTCATACCTACTCGCTCTCTTACGTCATCGTCACGAACGATGTAATTTAAAGTTCTACGCTTTTATTGTCAAACCAGTGTCAGTAAACACATTCAAAATAATATCTATAAATATTCTATAATGTTCAGGTTTAATGCGTACAAGTGAAGTTGCAACAAAAACTGACCAGATTGAAATGTTAGTGACAGCCCGGTGGACAACCAACAGGCGGACAGCATTATTTTAACATAAATAATCCTTGTACGAAACAAATAGATACAATACGGGGAAATTTGAATTTCAATATGAATACACAAATATCTTGCCTAAATGTTTGTAATATAAATGTTCCTTAGTCAAAGTGATAAGCAATATGCTTTATCACATTGGTGATAGATTAATACAGAAGGTAATTTATATAAATTTCATAGAATAAATTTGCACTGATATCCGCATGAATTGAAATGTTGATCAATATCTGTGCAGACAAGCGTGATCCGTTATCATTACAGCCTGTTACTATCCCACTGTTGGGAGAAATTTAGTCACGATGCCTCATTTTCGGATAGGGGACTTCACAAGCCATTGAGAAAATCTTTCAAAAATGCAGTTTTCTGTTGATTTTTTTCTTCACGAGGCCCACCTACATACCTACTAGGCTACTGTACTTAGCTTGTGAACCAATGCACACATAATTTAGAAAATTCAAAGGTGCCTGGCGATATCAACCTCAGAATATGGATCGAAAACTACACCCTCCCCACCTTTGCTAGGTGGTCACTACGCTATCACATATTTTTGAAGTGTATACTTCTTTAGAATCGTTGTGATTTGAAACTCGATGAAACGAAAATGCGTCACGCAAAAGGTTCAAATACATAAATGTACATATAGGATTAACAGTTAGTTGCAGAAAAGTCCATTAAATTTATTTTAATTTTGCAATTTTTTTTTGTCACAAAAAGTACCTTGGTAGTTGATTTGAAACCTCGGTCTCCGGTTTGTGTGATCAATACTTAAACCATATGACCATGGTGTACATAATATTAAGTTTGAAGTTTGAATAAAAGTGATATGCATTCAATAATGAACTAATATATCTGATTTGCTATGTTCACTTGGTATTCCCATGCCAGTTATAAAGTATTTTTCTCACCTACCCCCGAAGTGAATCATATATTTTTTTTATTTATGTTTCTATAGTGAGGTTTACAAGATCTTTTACCAAAGTTGTCCAATGAATTCCTACGGTATCCATTATATTGTTGCAGAAAACAAAATTGAAATGAATATTATTGCTCCATTAAATTTAATTAATCAGAGGTCATTTAAAACCTTGATATACCTAAATAATAAACCTTACATTTATACTAATACTCCTGATGCTCTATATCCATCTCAATCTCTCGTAGGCTACTTTTCAGAATTTTTCACTTCTGCCGTCTGTGAATTGCACACATAATTATGGTTTTTTTATACATATGTCTAAGCACCATTAAGTCATTTGGGCCTACTGAAACGATTAATAGGTATAAATAGATATTTTAAATGAATATTAATAGGTATAAATATATATATTTGCCGTGTGGGGCTGGCTTTAGAATTATCCCAACCCTCTCTACCTATGGGAGTCATAAGAGCTAACTGAGGGAATACCGAGGGAGTGGGCAGCAGCACTCCTTCGATTATTAACAATATCCACTGCAATCGCCAACCCGCCTGCCAAGCGTGGCGATTACGGCACTATCCCCCATTCTTAGGGAGGCCTATGTCCAGAAGTGGACGTTAAAAGGCTGTTGACCTGAGACCGAGAATAACCTACAGTAGAGGTTATAGGTTAGAGGATATACCTATGTATTGAAGGAAGGTGGAGTCAAGAGTCTCCTACCCGGCGATCGTATATGAAAAGATAAAATCGTTCTGTAGGTTAAACACAAAGTGAAAAATGTGAAATCGAAAATAACAGTCACGAGCAGGATTTGAACCTGCATCTCCTGGATACCGTCCAGATGCTTTGCCAATTCAGCCATCGTGACAATTGCTCCTGACTGCTAATTTCAATAACACATTCATACTTAACAATATATAAATATATCTAAATATCGTTCTGTAGGTTTTAGCTAGGTATAACAATTATAAAATACGATGTCTTGTGTTCAGAATAGCCTAATAGTTTTTTTCTTAAATATCTTAAACGTGTAGATAAGCCCCTTTTGCCGCTTTATTTTTGTACAGAAGATAGATAGTATTATAGGCGGTTATATGATAGGTAGCAATCTTTTGTCTCTGTAATGTATTCATCAGTCACACAGTACAGGATTTTTATATCACGTACGGAGATATATTATGTTATTGCAGAGGTCTGTCAATACAGGCGAAGAGTAATTCGACGAGGCTATTTAGTTGTTGTGGGCACCGCAAGTAAGTACCTATTTTTTTTTTTAATTGCATGTAGTGGCAGTCGTGTCACGGTCCAGTTGATGGTACTCACCAATTCATTTCACAGATATGAAATATAAACGGCTATCTCCTGCTACAGCCAAAAGGTAACGATGTGCTTCATGGCCGGTCACACGGGAGATGGTGGTACCAACCCGCTCGGGCCCGATACCAAGTGAGTACTCCCACTTGGTACCCAGCCCTACTAGCCACGGACCAAAGCCCGCCAAAGTTCCGCCTTACCAAAAAAGAAGGTTTACAGAGAGTATAATAACTGTACGTGCACACAAGAAGACTTAACTCCACTTCCTATCCTTTTCCTTGGAGTTGGTGACGCGCTAATGATGACTCTAGTGTTGCTAGCCTCTATATGCTACGAGAACCGCAAATCATCACGTGGGCCATATGCTTTTTTGGCATTTTTAGGTACTCCTTATACTTATTGAAAAGACCACGAACCTTGTTTAAGACAGTGATTGCCATGTAATTCCAACAAGAGGCTTTCAGATAGCTCTACATACTTACATACTATTTCACGAGTGTGATGGAAGACGATGCAGATCTCAGTTACATTTGGAGCTATTATAGATTAAACACAAAGTGAAAAATGTGAAATCGAAAATAACAGTCAGGAGCAGGATTTGAACCTGCATCTTCTGGATACCGTCCAGATGCTTTACCAATTCAGCCATCCTGACAATTGCTCCTGACTGCTAATTTCGATAACACATCATACTTAACGTCTTTGGGTGACGCCTGCGCCATCTGTCGGACGTATTTTCATACATTATACCGACCAGGTAAACTTAATTTTACAAATAAGATTTTACCTAATAATGACGCAAACCCTTTAAATATTTTAGATATTTTTATATATATTTTTAGCATTTGACATGCTTAGCACTATACATTAAACACAAAGTGAAAAATGTGAAATCGAAAAATTGTCAGGATGGCTGAATTGGTAAAGCATCTGGACGGTATCCAGAAGATGCAGGTTCAAATCCTGCTCCTGACTGTTATTTTCGATTTCACATTTTTCACTTTGTGTTTAATGTATAGTGCTAAGCATGTCAAATGCTAAAAATATATATATAAATATCTAAAATAGCTATTATAGATATAAAATTGTCATTGGTTGCTTTTTTTCCCGTCTCTAAAGAATAATCCTTGTATCGGACTTTACAAAAGTACAATTTCATAACAACCATTTGTAGATCACACAAAGAGTTGTCGTGTGTGGGAATCGAACCCACAACACTCGTGCGGGAGGGCGGTATCTAAACCAATCCACCATCTGTTTCATAAGTTCGAAGGAACTTATTTTTTCTTAAAACTGATAGTGGATGTGTCTTATGTCCAGCAATGAGGCAAATAACAATTCTATATACTCGTACCTATATAAAAATCGATTGCCGTACTTTAATCTCGCAAAATCTCGAAAGAGACTTGACTCATTTTGATAATATTTTTGTGGTATTTGAGTAGTTCCCTGGATGGTTTAATTGGTATTGATAGAAGGTACTGCAATCGTGTACTAGGACTTTTTTTATAGATTTTTCACAGAAATATTTTTTATAGTATCCATCCATCCATCCATCAGCCTTTCAACGTCCACTGCTGGACATAGGCCTCCCCAAGAGAACGCCACAACGAGCGGTCCCGTCATGGGGGATAATGCCGTAATCGCCACGCTTGGCAGGCGGGTTGGCGATCGCAGTGGATATTGTTAATACTCGAGGGAGTGCTGCTGCCCACTCCCCCGGTATTCCCTCAGTCGGCTCTTACGACTCCCATGGGTGGAGAGGGGTGGGACAATTCTAAAGCCGGCCCCACACGGCCTTTTATAGTATGCCGATTAGAAACCATACAATTTCACCCCAAACCCAACGCTTATGGAAAATTCTAATATCGAAAAATAAACTAGGGCCGCTAATAGCAAACAAGCCACGTTCGGTTAGCACCGCGTCTGTTCGGTTCAGCTAGTAGAACATATAATATTTATTGACTCTCAAGAACTTGCATTAGCATACCTATACGGAAACGGTAGTCATTTTTTTTATCTATACTACATAATTCTAGGTCACAGGCCATTTATATTCCGTCTGCCGTAGTCTAGACATATTGCATGGTCGAATATTAAACGAATGACATCGCATTACCAATGGATGAGATTTGAAAATTTGAAATCTAAAACAGGTAACGTCTGGAGTCAGTTTCTGATGAAACGTGAATTTATCAAATTCATCTCATTTGAAAATGCAATGCGGATTCATGTGCTTCCTCGGTGATTAATAGTACCATATTTAATTTCTATAACATTGAGTTGTCAATTCGTGTGGTTTTGATATTTTTATGAACTAGGTACTGCTCGCGACTTTGTTCAGAATTGGACCATATTATGCTCAGCTTTAAAGAACAAAAATTATTTGTGAAAGTGGAAAAAGGGAATTAATAAAGACATCTAAAAGCAATTGTAAAGTGAAGATCGGGAATCACCGTGTGCGAGTGCGATGGCCATTAGGTGGCGTGGGTAGCGGGCCAGAGCACTTCCTCAGATTGGATGGGAGGCAGGTTCGAATCCTGCTTGCAGTAAAGTTCCCTTTTACCACTTCACGAATAATTTGTTCTTTTAATAATTTACGTTTTGCTGGCGACACTACTCTTCTTAAGTGAACTCAATAAGATAACGAAGACCTATTACCTCTTCTGGAAAGATCAAACCTCCGTGTTGGTCTTGAATCAAGGCGAAAATGATGATAGTACACCGGGCCGAACATAACAAATCAGAAGAACTGATTGTGGGTAACTGTCAAGGTCCAACCTCGGTTCTAAAGTAGGCGGTTGCGAAGACGAGATCAGATGACGGTGCGCCATCACATGGTTATCAGTAGAAAGGCTAGAAATTATTTGGAGAGACAGGAGGATAACCAAGAATAAAAAAATAAATAAAAAAAAAAAACTAGGGTTTGACTCATGAGATCTCGTTTTTCTATTTTTTCTTTACGGAGCTGAAACCTGCGGGTCTAGCCAAGTTGCATTCTATGATCGCTAACGCTAATAGAAAACTATTAAAATTTATGGAATTTTGACATCTCTAACGTTAAGTCACGTGACTTAGCGTTATAGATGTTGTTAAAGACTTAGATAAATATAGGTTCTTTATCTATGTTTAAAGATGTCAAATTCCCATACATGTAAATAGTTTTCTATTAGCGTTAGCGATCATAGAATGCAACTTGGCTAGGCCCGCTGGCCGCTTAAAATAAAGGATTGCCCGAAGACTGACGCTTTAGAGTTGTGGCAGCTTTGGTCAACTGTGCTGACACCAATTCTGAAGCTCTTATGCCACATTTCCAGGAATGAGTATTCTATGGCGAGACTTGTCGTCCAGGGGCCTGTTGAAGGAAAGCGAGTTCGGGCCGCTCACCAACTCGCTGGAACGAATTAAGAGAGATACGGAGGCATCTACAGTCCAGTGTTCTCGCAACGACGTCTATCTGCAAAAATGGCATAACATCCCAAAGTCCACCACAGGGACTCCGAATAAAGGCTCATCTGCGCAACCACCACCAATCCGACAAGAGACTTCATAAAAAAGTTAAATTACTTAGTGTTAAAACTTTTAGTAGACAATTTTGCCCAGTATCTATAATTTATGTATATTATAAATGTAATATAGTCAAGTCTACACACCATAAAATAAAACAGAATATAACAACATAAACACTAGTTTTAATAAATTTAGAGTTCTTCTATGAGGACAGCTCGTAAATGCCAACATAAAAAATTTCATAGATACGAGATCAAAGAGTTTGACTAATGATATCTAGATGAGAACAGAATATGCAATAAAAATGACACAAATATTTTATCTGTGGCATACCCAGGGCGTATAATTGTTGATTGTATCGTTACGTGAAATTCACACTGTTTTTATAATTAATTGACATTATTTTACTGTCGCTAATTGACACTATATTCGTTCATCATTTTGATCTGAACATGAAATCTATATACATATCTACTTATTGCGGTGTTCTACAAACCAATTGTTTACAAGTACTGGCCCACATTTCGGTACAAAGCTACTTCTAGAAAGAGAATTTTGTGACAGGAGATCCTTCTGCTATATCCCTGAAGGAGTAGGCAGGGATGTATTTTACACACTCACGGTTCGCCCAGCTGTGTTTAATAGGAGGCGAGCCTATTGCTGTCTACCGGGCACATTTCCAAACTCCGTGATGCTACTGAGCGTTTTTCTTTTTACGAAAAAGCTCAATAACACTGCCCGAGAACCTCATAATCAGCAGTCGCACACACTATCGCTGCACCACCGAGACATTTAGTAAACATAATATATGTTAACACAAAGCTATAATGGCTTAAATTAGAATAAATATCATGCGATCAGGTGAGTACTGTCAAAAAGATAGATTTTCTAGTTGCAAATGATGCCGCGGACAACATCAATCACACTATCCCAACGAATAAATATTTTCGTATACGTTAAATAAACTGAATAAATTACAAAACACTCAGCTGCAGCGAGAACCTAGTTCATCGAGCGAAATATTTTATACAAAACAATTCAATATAAAAATACACAGACAATGAAATCAGTCGCTAAGGAGTCTAGGTTGAAGAATGTATAACATCTGCCCATTACGCGTAGTCGGTGCATCGCCAAACAGGTCATCCGACATTATTCAATACACATCGACAGACATATTAATCAGTATAGGGGGATTTTTTGAATATATATTTAAACTGACTTTAATATATTACTAGACCTTTATAACTACAAATACTGCACGAATTTAATTGTGCTTAAACAGCTGTTTTAATTTTTTTTTTGCAGCAACAACTGTTTTTTTTATGACTATATTTATTGTTTATTTCAGCCAAATAAATGATTTTTCTTTTTTCTTTCTTTCTTAGCTACCCTGCATAGAACTAGTCATGTTCCGTGGCGGATGTCACCTATCATGAGTATATAGTAACGGTGTGTCCTTCATCGTATCTATTTGTTGATCGCATATCGTACATGATATATTGAGCATCTCATTTGATAGTAGTATCATCGTTAAGTATCTTTCTAGCCTTAGTCTACGTTTTATTGGGGTTCATATCCGAACTGTCTGAGAGAGCGTGTTAGTGGTAGGGCTGGGTACCAAGTGCGAGTACTCACTTGCTATGGGGGGTTGCTACCACCGTCTCCCGTGAAATCGATCATGGAGCACCGTGTGTGTTTTGATTGCAACAGGAGACACCTTTCATTCTTTGGTTTTAAATCCGCGATATGAAATGCTAAGCAGCGGCTTGACAGTATTCTTAGTATAGCTGAGTCCATGAGTGACGGTTACCACTTATCATCAGAAAGAAAATAATATTAACAACACCTTTACTCAGAAAATTTAACGCTTAATATAATGATCGCACAGATGGCAAAGTGGTTTAGATTTCGGCCTCACGGCCAAATTTCGTGGGTTCAATTCCCACACAGGACAACTTGTGAGATCCATAAATGGTTATCCTGGGTCTGGGTATACTTTGTGTCCGTGAAATTATATGTTTGTTAAGTCCCCAGCAATACAAAGATTATTCACTAGCACAGACTGCTGTCTTTAAAAAAAAGCTGATAATAAATCAATTATTGACGTAGCCGTAGTAATAGATTTTTTGTGCAATTATTTAAGAGTTTTTAAGTTAAAAATACTTATTAAAGTGAATTTAAAGTGATCAAAATTTGTAAGACTATATCAGCTCCCTCTATATCAGCACGATGTCAGCAGGGATAGCCTAGTAGTAAAACCAAGGACAACAAAGACAACACAATCCCCAATTGAAGGTCACAGCACACACCTCTGACTTTTTGGGATTTTTCGGCAGTAGGTAAGTATGTGTGTAAAGAACAAATTATTTGTAGAGGGGAAAAAGATAGTTTTACTGGGAGCAGGATTCGAGAAAGAAGTGCTCAGGACCGCTAAGCTATCGCAGCCACCAACGGTAACTCCAAATCTCTACCTTTTTTTATTTTTTTTTATTACATGTAGTGGCAGACGAGCCGCGGTCCATCTGATGGTACATGATAACCGTCGCCCATGGACTCGACTATATCGAGAGTATTATCAAGCCGCTGCTCACCATTTCATTTCACAGATATGAAATGAAATATAAATGGCTATCTCCTGCTACAGCCAAAACGCAACGATGTGCTTCATGGGCGGGGATTTCATACGGGAGATGGTGGTACCAACCCGCTCGGGCCCGATACCAAGTGAGTACTCCCACTTGGTACCCAGCCCTACCACCAGTTATGCAATGGATGACAATTGCCTACTTACCGCCTCATACGACACCCGTGGGAAAGAATGGGATGGTGACACTTGTATTCTTAGTCCGTCACCACATGTACAAAAAAAACTTCACATTTGTTTTAGATTTTTCTATGCAAAGCTCTCTTTTTCCACTTTCACAAACAATTGGTTCTTTCTGAGCATGTCAAGTGCTAAAATACTGATCATAGTATGTGTGTATTTGTTTGCGAATTATTACTGCTCGATGAAGGAAAACATCGTAAGGAGACCTGCATGCCTGAGAGATTTTCTCGACGGCTTGTGAAGTCTGCCAACTTGCACTGAGCCAGCGTAGTGCACTACGGCATGATTCCCTCACACTCTGAGAGGAGACCGGTGCTCAACAGCAGGTCAGTATTAAGTTGAAAAAAAAATTAGAACCTCTCATACATTTACTGAAAGGTACCTTTTCCTTACTAATATTATATATGTGAAAGTGAGTTTGGTGTTTTTTACGATTGCACATTGTAACTACTGAACTGATTATTGTGCAGTAGAGTGTTATAAGTAATTATATTCTCAAGTCCATGCGGGTGGAGTCACGGGCAGAGTCTAGTTTATAATAATACATTAGTTGGATCAATCCACCTGCATACGAAAACAAAGCGTCCATACGTTAATATTTGACGTATGTGTGACTGACGCAATATAGACTGAAGTTATTTCCATACACCCATGCAAAACTATTGTTTCTGATATACCACCTTTTTATATTACCAGTTTCAAGTTTTATAGGATTTTTCATTGACACTATTGCACGGATATAAATTACTGATTATTTTGATGAATTGAACATGCTGGTATGTCATTTGTTAGAGATTTATCATTCAACATTGACTTATGTGCACGGGAAACATTTTTGGCGATAACTTACGACATTGTTATTGGTTTAAAATAAAATTAGTCGCCATATCTCGGAGATAGAACAATAAAAAGGAGTCAATGTTTTATTTAAATCATTGTATTGATGACTGAAAAGAAAAAATCACACAACATTCGGAATCTGGAGAAGATAATGCTTTTTATACTACGCTAGTGGCAAACAGGCACACGGTCCACCTGATGGTAAGCAGTTACCGCGTAGACGCCGAGAAAGTGCAAAGGAAAAATAATAAGAAGAGGGTGGTAAGAATAATAAGGAGAGGATAGGAAGGAGAGGATATGAAGGATAATAAGGAGAGGATAGGGTGGGAGTTTAGGACTCGGACGCTCTCACTCACTATACGAAACATAATAAAAGGACGTCTTTGTTTCACGTTCATCTTCTGTGAAAGGATGATACATTCCCGATGGAGCCGGCCCATTCATGCTAGGATAAGCAAGGCTTTACCACTTTCATATGTTTTAGGTTGGCGAAGCCTTATTGATTTGAAATGTAAAACCAAAACTACATAACATACGAGTAATTGTTATACGCAATATTTGTACCGTTGAAAATAAAAGACAGATATATAATTTAAGTTATATCGTAACGATCAGATAGGGTTGCTACTAAGTTCAAAGCATTCTAGAATATAAACTGAACACTGACTTCCTTTTTAAATACTAGAACCAAATGATTGCATAAAATCTTAGCCGTTTGCCGAGCGTCATCTTTTTTCATGAGCAATGAGCATTTTACTGGGTAGGTAGTTATTCGTACAAGTCACCTACCTATCCAGTATTTACAAAGCTACCCGCGTTCGTACAACTTTTATTCAAAGGTTTTTTTTTCGCCACTATCTACGGCCAGATATCACAGCAATGTGTCAGTCTCGACTGCGGGGCCACTTTACTAAACTTTTGATTTACTTAAGCGAAGACTTTCCTGCTTTTTTTATTTTTATAATCCCTCGAGGAAAAGAAATCTTCGTAAAATATCTTATGACCCTTCTTTTATTGAATAACTTTTCAGTTTTACTGATTGATTTCAATTTATATGATGTTAGATATATGGATATGCTCCAAAGTACAATAGTAGTTTTATTTAGATATTTTTATATATATTTGTATCATTTGACATGCTTAGCCATATAAATCAACACAAAGGGTGAAAATATGAAATAGAAAAGTGGTAGTTTTATTTATCAATTAATATTCTAGATCTGCCCGCGGCTTTATCTACGTGGACTTAATATTGGGCTATAGAGAAATGAAAAACACATTAATTATAAATAGTATACGAGTACTACGAGAATACTTACTGATATTATAAATGCGAAAGCGAGTTTGTTTATTTGTTACACCTTAACGTTGTAACTACTGAACCAGTCATCATGAAATTAGCATACATATAGTTTGAGCCTAGAAAAGGACATAAGCGTTTCATATTTTGACGGGCCTCGTGGCGTAGTCGGTAGTGTAGCCGACTTCCGTGCACGCGGTCGTGGGTTCGATTCCCACTCAGGACAATTATTTGTGTGATGAACACAGATAATTGTACTGTGTCTGAGTGTTTTCTATCTATTATATGTATGTATTTACAGAAAAAAAGTAATATATGTACTATATCCGTAATCTGGCACCCATAGCACAAGCGTTAAGCTTAGTTTGGGACCAGATGACGTTGTGTGAAATGTCCGTGAATATTTTTTTATAATGATAACAACAAGGAATCCACCACTCTAGCTGTAGGCATTTTAGTAAATTGCACTACCCTCCATCTTGGAAAAATTTATGAATCCCGTTGGATAGCAATTTTTACATAGAGATAATTAAAATGATGTATTTATATAATGCAGTTCTGCAGACGAAATTGCGTGCAGAATTCAATTATATACATATTTGGGATAAAATCCGTATCCAGTATAAATATTCAAATAACAGATGTCTACTTACTAATCTATGTATTAACTTACATCCGTTCAATCGTTTAGGCGTGATTGACAAACCAAAATCGAAATATCTTCGTAAACTTTCTTTATAATATTAGTCGGGAATCATTTATGATTTATTGCAAGTACTATAGGTAGTTTTATAACATTTGCAGACTTGCAATCTGCTAGGGTTATTATTAATTTCACATTTAAGAAGATGCCACGCATGAATGATGAAGCAATGATGCTGTAAATATAATTAATTATAAGGATGATGTCCACATGCACGCATGTTTCAAATTATGTCATCAGCCAACCCGCTAGCTCGTGTTATGTTAGTCCATATGTCAGTGGCTTAGACGGCGCTACTTATTATTTGGCTAGTTGCCTTACGATTATTAAGTTTAACATACAGGGAATCAGTTAAATTCCTCAGAATAGTCATGATATTATTCGTGACCTAGTACAATCCCTGTTTTTGGCACAGTTTTACGCTCAGAATAAAAGGACCATACGACACTCAACCACTGCCAAATACTGGTTGGCAAACTTAACAAACCTTCGAGAATTAAAAAAAAACAAAAAATCAAATACCCTTGTTTTCCTTCTATCAGATGTGATACGCATCACAATTTAAAAAATGGTGTGGCTACTAGATCCCGCAGCTTTGGCAGTAGCAGCTATGCTATCACTGGTTCTCAATCTAAATTTCTTCTTATCATTAAAGTGGTTTTACAAATACAGGTATTTGCGCGTTGCAAGTGCTTCCATAAACGGAACCCGGAAATTGTGAGTTTGGATCCCTAACATCACGAAGCAACCGCATTAACGTTAGATAGTAATAATTTATCACGTTTGTGGTGAACACTAATCACGACGTAGAAATATTAGACTCTAATATCTTGTATACATTTACATAACACATAATAAATATAGAAATTGTTAGCTATAGATTAGAAATGGCATAGCACTCATTTAGAGTCAACGACTACCACCATTTTGAATAGCTGTAACCCATGAATTAAGGCTAATAATTTAGATTCGCCTGCTACAAATTTTGTGTTCTTTATGCATTTACGCTTTAACTAATGACAGTAGGTTTTAAAGTTTGACAAAGTATCAACCTATATATTAGTACCAAAGTTACACGATGCTATTACATTTATCTCGAGTTTGTGATTTCTATAAAAATAAATATTTTATTAACGTGTGTGCCCTCGCTACTGCATTGTAAACGACATCGTTGATAATTTCTTAGGGCTTTTGTGCTGGTTAGAATTCATTACTTGTGTTCCAGAGTGTTACTGTTAAAATGTCATCTGTTATGAAAACCATGAAAACAAGCTATTATATAATTATATTACAGTCTGCCGCTTTTATCATAAATGCTACATACCTACACTTGATGAGAGGACTCCTCTTTTGAGATTTTTTCAAAGACAACCAGATATCGTAGAATGAAAACGAAAACATAGACGAACTTTCATTTCGCTTCACTGTAATTGGTTGCCTAAATCACGCGTCAGTATCTCGGCCAATCTAGACTCACGCCTCTGACCAATCACAATGACGCGAAACGAATGTTCGCCTAACGTATCGTTTTCTATTCTAAGGGGGCTGCATTATTGAATATACCTACATCCCTATGCGCATGTGATAAAAAACATTTAATGGGTAGAACACGCAGATTTAGAAAAACTATTTTTATATAAAAAAACTTTCTGTGCGGCAAAAAAAGCTATAACATTTGTCATGAAAAACCACTCATATACTATTTTTATGTACCTATCTATTATATATACCTAATTCAAGTGTCACGATGTTTGTCCGGGATCAACTCCGAAACTACCAAACCGATTTTAACTTTTCTTTTTTTAAAATGTGTGTTTTGTTCCAACTTAAGACATAGGATATTTTATATCTCAATTTATGATTGCAATATTTATTCATGAATAAATATATGGCGGTACGAAGTTCACCGGGTCAGCTAGTAGTTTATAAATATTAACTAATTTCTTTTTTCATTAACAATACAAGATAGCGTAAGTATAATTAAAGTGCAGGATATGGCTTGGTTTATATACGGTATGCAGACTGCAAATATTCAATGTGACTTTGGTTCAGATTAGTATCAGGGAGACTAATCTGAGTCCATCTATCTACGTTTACTTAGCAGCCTAACGGTCCGAACCGGTAACCGCACCGAGTTATTTATACGAAGTTATATCATAAAATGTTGGTAAATAAGAAGTGTATTCTATGATCTAAATGTGATTTATCGTTTTATGTTGCATGTATCATTTGTCATTATTAAAACATTTATCAATTCTACTAGTGTTGTCCTACCATATTTATTAGTATATCTATTCATTTATATTTATTGATTGTAAAGTATAGTTTTTGGTATTAGTAATTTATAGTAAAACACTTATTTTTTTCATTATAACACATTTAACGGGTCTACACGCGCATTAAACTTCTCAAAATACTATTATTTTGACTAACCTCTACGAGTCTACTTGTGACCCCGACTGGTGCAACTCAGCCAAAACGTCGAGGTTAATGAAAATAATAGTATTTTGAGAAGTTTAATGCGGCGTATAGACTCGTTAAATGCGTTATAATGAATATAAAATGCGAAAGTTTAAAAAGTCCCTATTTTTTGTTTAAAAATTTACCTTACCGCACACTCCGTAGTTCGGGGCAACGGACAAAATAGTGTGGGGTCCCCACCCACTAAATAAACCTACCGTGTGCCGTCTCTCCGCCTATACTAGCGCACCACTGGAACTGTGTGAGATTATTTCAGTGGTTTATAGTTAAACACCTATGTGTCAATGAAAAGTAAATTATATATTTATATTTTAAAGTATTATTAATAGTCCAAAAATTATAAAATTTCCACTTAATAGTACACATATAAGATAAATAAACAAAAAATTTAAACTATTTGATTGCTTCTTAACTTGATCGTAGCACTATTACGATCGATGCATGAGACCGGTAATGGTTTAAAAAATATCGCCCAGCAAATGATTCTATAAATAATATTTAATAATATGTACGACGGACGCCATAACATTATGTGCGGAAAGGTAATTGAATATTAATTTAATGGGAAATCTAGTCAAACCAGTTTTGGTTAACACTTTTGTTTATAACTTTAAGCCGAGTTTGAAAATATTTGAATACTAATTTATTTTAATAATCGCTTATTTACTGTTGTCAATGTAATCACATTGATAATGTTGACCGTAAGAAATTTGATTACGTAAGTAGGTATCTAATGCCCGGTTCCTATAATAATAAAATGGATCGTTTAACTTACGATTGGTAGAATATGCTACCAGGCGTAAGTATAATCTGTTCCTATAAAATACGAGTCGTAAGTGAATTGACTGACATTTTGCAACTAACGGATGGGTAGCTGTTAACAATGACGATTCGTTGAGGAACCGGGCATTAGTAGATAACTGATAATAATAATATTTTGTAGGAAATAACTGCCTCGGTGGTGTAGCGGTAGTGTATGCGACTGCTAATCATGAGGTCTCGGGTTCGATCCCGGGTCGGACAATGTTATTGAGATTTTCCTAAAAACAAAAATTCTCAGTAGCAGCCCGGAGTTTGGAAATGTGCCCAGTAGACGTCAATAGGCTCGCCCCCTATTACGTGGGACTTAAACATAGATGGCGAATCGTGGGAGTGTAATACACCTCTGCCTACCCATTCGGGGAATACAGGCGTGATGCTATGTTTTTTGTAGGAAACAGGGACTGGTTTTTAGAGCGTAAGTAACCACACTGTTGCCTATTATTTTCATTTAGCTAAAGAAAGGATATAGGTACTCCCTTAGAGTCTGCTGAGGATCGAATTTGAAGGAGTCTAAAATTATACCTACCTATATGATATATTACAGTTTTTTATTGCCAAAACTCCCGTAGACCTTCACTTATTACATATATGGGTACACTTACCAAATAAAACGAGGTGGTGATACTATACTTTTAATCCTTCACCACACGTACGTTGGACATTAGTCACTACCAAACTACACCACAATAAATCTATTTAATTTGATCGGATATTTTTTGTATGAATTAGTCAAAGTTTAATATTGCGTGCTACAACTGCGGCAACCATTACAAACACCTTCTGTTCTAAATAATTTATTGCTTTTATCTCGAGCACAGTCGTGGTCGATGCACACAAATACAAGACATCCTCCGACAATAAGACAAATCGTCTGATTACGAGACTCTACCTGCCCGCGGTGGGTCCGCGCCATGCAAATTGCTTAAAATATTTTTTCTTGTACCAATTATTATCATTCACTTTTAGAAAGTAAAAGTATTAGAACCATGAAAAGACACATCAGGACATTAATTACTGACACATTTCAAAAGAAAGTTTTAGGCTTTCTTTGAGAGCACAATACGCTAAATTACAGCAAAAAATGTTACAATTTTGTATGCAAGTGACCTTGTAAAGACATGCCAATACAGAGTTTTGCAACATTTGGTAAATTTCGCACAGACGTGTGATTTATATCGTCTTTGAAAACATGCTTTGTTACAAAAACCAAGTTGTTTTAAAAGACCACTTGCGGTGTCCTTATGGTAACATTTAAACAGAACAGTTCGGTTATCACGAGACTAAGAAAATATAATAAACGTACTAAGTACCCGCTCGTTTGTATTATATCTGCCAACAAAGGTGACGTTAGACTATACAGTATAAAGACCTCGAGGTTGGCGAGACTGGAAACGTTTGCCGCGCCCGGAATAGATCATGATATCATACGTAGTAACTACAATTCGACTACGAAACTGTGAACAGGGTATTGTAAGTATACAATAATATAGTTAATATACATTTTACACGTTATCAAAACAATATACATAGAGTATTGAAGATACCTATTAATAAAATTGTAAAAACGTGGAATATATCGGAGATTAAATACAATTTCAAACATTAATCTCTTACTAGATAAAGGCCACTACACACTGGGGTATTGTTGAAAGAAATCTCCATACAAAACATTACTCGTTTGTGTTGAGCGATTTATACGACAGCCCCGGCTTGCGTATAACTGTGCACTACTTATTGTATATTATTATAGTGACACCGACTAATTTGTTGACCGACTGATGAGCCGACTGCGGGAAAGGAGATTGTTTATCTTTTAATATATTAACTCTAAAGCATAATAGTAGTAGTGTGGGGCCGGCTTTAGTATTGTCCCACTCCTCTCTACCCACGGGAGTCGTAAAAGCCGACTGAGGAATACCGGGGGAATGGGCAGCAGCACTCCCTCGAGTATTAACAACATCCACTGCGATCGCCAACCCGCCTGCCAAGCGTGGCGATTACGGCATTATCCCCCATGACGGGAGCGCTCGTTGTGGCGTCCTCTTGGGGAGGCCTAAGTCCAGCAGTGGACGGTGAAAGGCTGATGGCTGGATGGATGAAAGCATAATAATCTTATAGCAGAATATCCCGCAATAGAATATTAAAACTAGATCTTAATCTAAGAATATTTTTCTTATATAAACTTGTATATAAGGTAAGGTTGTAATAACTTTACCTAAGTACGTTGAATGTTATCTTTTAGGACATGATTTAAACTTTCCTATAGTTATAAAGACGTTAAAATACTTATCTATTAATTTGATATGTTTCAACATTAATACAATTAATATCACCTACAGTTTAGTATGGTATTAACAGTTTTTGATGGTGGATTTAGTTCTTAGTTGCTGGATTTATTTAATCCAGGAGAGTTCGTGGTAAAGACGTCGTCGTCCGTGAGTGACGGGCGAGTGCGCACGCATGTTCCACTTCACATCACCGGACAGTAGGCACGCAAAGACATGTTCAACTTAACTCTATATTAAAACAGACATCGTTTATATCAAAATAATGTAGAGCACATGGAAAATGTGTAATTTTGAAATGTGACAGTTTTCAAAATTAAACTTTACATCAGGAATTATTTTAAACGCTGTTATGAAATTTAAGGCTAGAATTTAATGAGAACAGTGAAAGAAGAACGATATCTTGTGTATTCATTTTACGTACCTATTATTATTTTTAATATAAAATCCTCATTAGATACTCTGCTACTCTGTGAAATGAGTTTTTTCAATAATAAATATGTATTAAGCTACTGAACACTGGTGAGTTCTATGGTTAAAAAAAATACACAAATTGTGACTGCTTAATAGGCGAGAGCATGTCATCTGCTTAAAATATAACGTATTATTTTCTAATATCGACAACTTATTTTAATTATTACGAAGCATACCTAACATTCTAGTAGCAGAACTGACGAATGCTAATAGGTACCTATTGTGGTATTAGATTATATCCTTTGACAAAGAAGGTCCTGCAGGCCTACCATGAACTCTTAGCTAGCGATTCAATTCCGACGCAATTCAAAATAGGTGTGTTGTTGTATTTCGTATCATGATGTGACTAAGCGATCTTGTTTAGGTTATCAAGTAAGTTCATGGTACGAATTTCAATACAAAGATGTTATGTTTACGATTCAGATTATGTGCTGATTCGGCAAAAAACAAAATATTGCGTCTTTGACACGTCATGGTACGAAATTGCGATTCAGTTCAGTTTGGGTCCTAAACTGGATCACAATAAGAGTTCGTGGTAAGCCTGCTGGAAATCTAACTCTGTCTTAAGAATTTATGTTCATATTTTGTGAGAAAAACCAGCATATTCTGTCAACTCAAAGTAAACCAACATCTCTGAATTTCTCTCAATTTCAGAGCCCCGTACCGTACATTACGACAGTAATGGTTAGATGATAATTACCAAAGCTATAAATAGTTTATTATAATACACGTAAACGTTTACCGTGACATAAAACGAGTGGCTTCCACCACGACATTTGAAAACAAACCGATCATTCTTCACGTTACAACGTCAGAACTCAGACGTGTGTTACTCACACCATCTTGATTTTGTTTGGACATATTTTGACTAGGTAAATCGACGAATAAGCTCGCTGTGCGCTGGATAAATCTAATTATGGATACTGGTATATATACTGCACATACTGCACATAACATGCGTTTTATTCTCTCACTTATTTCGTATTTTTTTGTAATTCTTATTTTAAATAATGATTTCACCCTTCACTAAGCAATAATTCTTGTATCGCAGGGTACTTTACAGTCATACAATTACACGGACACAAAGTACACCCAGACTCCGAACAACCATTTGTAGATTACACAAAGAGTTTTCGTATATGGGAATCGAACCCACAACACTCGGGTAGGAGGCTGGTATCTAAACCACTACACCATCTGTGCAGCAAAACAAATAATTATATAATTTATATAACAGAAAGAATACTACATAAGTGTTATAGACGAGCTTGACTGATTATTGAGTTTTTTAACATGAAACTCAGAGAAACGAAGATTATATAGCAAAAAAAAAGTTTTATATTTGGTATCTACATTAAAGAAATATGTAAATATTACTCATTAAAAATCGGGCTTCAATGGTTCCATTGGTGTTTTAAAAAATAATAAATAAATAATGACTAGCATGGAGATTTATTCAGTATGAATATGGCGTGGGAGTCCATGTAACGGTAGGCAACCAGATTTGGTAGATATTATCAATTTTGTTCCGGACATATTCCAACTAGAGGTCAGGTACCTCAACAACCTAAAGGGTGAACAAAGGAATATTTGAGGATACTAATGGCCATAATGATTGCCGTGTATATTCATCTGCACATCAGCAAGCAATCAATTTACAAAACGATACGTTTAGGTCTTTAAATACTTAGAATTATGCGCTATAAGTAGGTGATAACCTGGAGAAACTTATGGTCAGAGGAAAAGTCGAAGGAAAGAGATGCCAAGGTCGCAGCCCGATGCGTTGGTGTGATCAGATCCGCACCATACCCGACACTCCAGTCCACAAAGCTCTAAAAATCGCAAGCAACAGGTCGAGATGGCGCTCCAGGACTATGACTCACTGAAGAGGGAGGAGAAGAAGGTATAGAACTTAAGTACTTACTCACTATTAGATTAACAGAATGCAATTTGCCTAGCGGACGTATTAAATAATATTGGTACAAATAACTAAATATTTACGGACGTTTCACACAACTTCCTCTGGTCCCAAACTAAGCTTAACGCTTGTGCTATGGGTACCAGATTACGGATATAAAACATATATTACTTTTTTTTTGTAAATACATACATATAATATATAGAAAACACCCAGACGCAGTGCAAGTATCTGTGTTCATCACACAAATAATAGTCCTGAGTGGGAATCGAACCCACGACCTAGTGCACGGAAGTCGGTTACATTACCGACTACGCCACGAGACCTGTCAAAAAATAATATACTTCACGTGTTTAATAAATAATAATGTATAAAAATGTATGTATTTTATATAGCATACCATCTAACCATTTTAGATCTTCATGTGCAGCTAGTTGAAGATCTGAATAATTGTAAGTTACCAAAATAACATAGATGCCTGATCAACAGGTTTGCCATGTTGGTAGTTAGTTCCTACAAGGTTAGATTTATAATTCAAGAATTATAACAGAAAAATCTTTACGTATATAAAACTGTAACAGAGCTGTTTCTTCCTCGAAGATATTAGAGAAAAAATAAAAAAGTATTATGCTATGCAGGCCTCCTTGAATCCAAAATATTATTTTAAAATTTTGGACTGTCTGTTTATTTATTTGTTTGCGCTTCATGCCAAAATTACTGAACGAAACCAAAAACTGCAGGCAAAGGCGATCACTGAATTCTTAAATCTATCAAACATTAGTACCGTCGTTGATATGATATAAGATAGGGGAGACTAAATATTGAACTAAAGACCGCATAAATTTTACTAGCCTTACGGTAAGACTTATAAAATTATTTATTATTAGATAATATTTTTACCTACGATCGTACGATCGTTATGTTAATTTATTTTACTTAATAAATTCATACTTCGTTACTAATAAAACAGCTGACGACCGTTTCTTATCGCTCTATTATGAGCACAATAAAAAGCATAATTATGAAATGAACATTAGATACATTTGACGCCTAGACTCCCCTGGGCCGTGGGCTTGCCTTCATTAATCATGTACCTAATGATCTATTTAGACTTGACGTGTGACTATCAAAGCATTTCTTGTAAGGATTATTTAATTTATATTATTATGTTGGTAGCCGAAGTTTGGGTGGTATTAAGATCCGTCAACGTCGCAGTGAGGCATTCCAATGATGCATATCTGTTAAAATACAACTAGAGTACAATGAAAAATTACTTCTTTATATATTAAAATATAATGTATCTTGTGATTCAATAGAAAGTAATTGTTATTACAAGCAACGCTATGCAGCGTATATTGAGATTGATTACATATCATCAACATTATTTTGAGTTTACACAATTTTTCTAGTGGTAGATCCTTGCTTATCTCAGCATAAATAGGCTGGCTTGATCTGGAAAGTACCACTCTCTCACAGAAGATCAACGTGAAATGCTCTCTAAACTCTTACCATTGTGTTTCGTATGGTGAGTGAGAGCGCCGGAGACTCAAACTCCCTCCCTAACCTCTTCTTAGTTTCCTTCCTATCCTCTCCTTATTATCTTTCCTCTCCAACTCTTATTCCCATCTTTGGAGATAACAACGTGAAGTGCGAGTAATTCTTTTGGTGTTTCTAGCGTTTATAGGGTACGGTAATTGCTTACCATCAGGTGGGCTGTATGCTTGTTTGCCAAATACGTAGTTTGAAAAAACACTGAAATTAATGTACCTAGGTATGTTTTTTTCTTCCTAAATTACTGTATTATTTTAAAACCTGTAAACCACATCCTATATAACAAACTATACACTATTTTTTATAAACACAATAATGAAAGCATTATTGCATTGGAAAAATAAGGACATAAATTTTAGATCTATTGAATATTAGTTCCATTAATTACATCTTATCAAAATATTGGTTATCGAAGAGAAACAAATGTTAGATAACTATCATTATATCCCTATAGTTACAGTATTATGAATATAAGGCTTAGGAAACAATTTTAAAGCCTTCTGTGAGTGCATGTAAATACAGCTCCGCCTAACTTGCTGATAAGGATTATCCAATTACGAAAACACAAGCATCGCCGCCATTTTAATCGATTTCGATTTGTCATTGGTCAATGAATTTCAAGCAAATTGGGTATGCAAAAGTCTTGTAACTAGACTTAGCGTTTGTTTATGAGGTTTCGGGTAGTGAGCTGGTTTTAATGTTATTGATTAAAAAAGTAATATATGTAGATATTATATCCGTAATCTGGTATCCATAGACAAGCGTTAAGCTTAGTTTGGGACCAGAGGACTTTGTCTAAAAATGTCCGTGAATATTTATTTATTTATTTTATTTATTGATATTATTTTTGTTTTACGAGATGTTTACGTACTATATTAACTTTATATTCTAAACTCATTAATGTACGAATGTTGAGCAATTGTTTCCTCTTAGAGTGTGTGGGATTTAGACTGTAGTCACATTGGTCCAGTGGGGTTTGGCAGACTCAAAAATCTAAAATCTCTGCATGCAGGTTTTGTTACGATGTTTTCCTTCAAAATGTAGTGATAAATTGTTAATAGGGATCGCAATGCATACTGTCTTTAGAGTTATTGGTTTTACGCTAAGGTGCTTACGCATTATATTGCAAGCATTGAGTTTATATAAAGTTTAAAGATCTTGCTTTAATTATAATTATTTATTAAATATTTTATTTGGTGAATCTTTGATTTTTAACAAATAAAATAATTTCTACATAAATGGATATGTAATCCACACTTGTTTTATAATGCAGTAAACTACTTGTGATTGTGAATCCAAATTGTTAATTAATTGATATCTATACCTCTTACTCTAAAAGAAGACACATGCCCAATAGTAATAGGTCGAAAAAAGGTTACCAAAACTGAGGCTGAATTTGTTAAAACTTTTGCGATAAAATTATATCCATGTTCATTATTAGAATCAGAATAATTTATTTGTGAAACATAGGTATGAGTACAATTTAAGATCTTAAATAAACAATTAGTGCTCTATGCTTTGTCATTAAGACATACAAATATTCCATCCATCCATCCATCAGCCTTTCGAAGTCCACTGCTGGACATAGGCCCCAAGAGAACGCCACAACATGTGTCTTGCTTATATGGGGGATAGTGCCGTAATTGCCACGCTATACAAATATTAAAAAACATAATATCAAATAAAGTTACAATCTCAGAAACAAATGAAATACATTAAATAAACGATTAGAATAAAATAAATTTCACATAATAATAATTAAAAATAATATATATATATATATATATATATATATATATATTCGTTTATTTAAATTAAATTCGCATCATTCAAAAATTCATCAACAGTACCTATAGTAACATATTTCAATTAATAAATATATATAGATATTCCATTGTATCGCGAGGAATTTTACAAACACACAATTTAATATAAAGTACATCCAGACTCAGACCAACCTAGTACCTAGTATCTAAACCGATTCAACATCTGTGTATAATAATATTTATTCGTAAAATTCCTTGTAGAAATACTGTCACTTCAATTAATCAATCCATCAATCTGCTATTGGCGTTTTAATTGCACAATGTTTATTGCGCTTTAAAAGCTGGGGAAACGAAAACGCAACACAATATTTTTTCTATATAACCATTAATATCTGTCGGTTTTGTTTCCTACGTGGACGCGGTTCGCCCCACTGTGCCGCTCGCGCAGTTGTACAACGACTATCAATTGCTATTTCGACTCAATTTTGTGTATCAACGAACTGTTACGTTGTTAAAGATATATATTTATTTAGATTCCAAATATATTTTTATTCTAAACAAATTTTCGCGACTTCATATTCTTGAGCTTCAAAATTTAAATCCTTAAGTTGTTTATGCTTGTCAGTATGGCAATAAAAATATTCTGCGTTTATTCAAGACACAACGGGTTTGATCTTATATCTTGTCTTTAGTTTTAAATGCCAAAAATGAACTATTAATTTTTCGGGATAATAAGTCCTATATATGTAATTATCCAGTGTCTTATTTATCTATATACCAAATGACAATATCGAAACTGTGCTCACCCGTGGAAAACTTTATCAAAAAAGGAAATTCACCAATAAGTTCTTATACTATTAGATTAATACTGATCTCTTTACAGTAGTGTCCAAATAACTGAATGAATCTATATATAAAACAATACTTACTTACTTATCATCGAGTCATTACTCCATCATCCTTGCGGGGCAAGTAGAGAGAACAGACTGCCAAAATGCTCTATTCTTGCATACATCTCTCGCTTCTTCAACATTCAAAACTCTCTTCATACACACTTGCCGGTTTCGGAAACTACTCTGACTCCACCTTCCTTCAATACATGATGATTTGGTCTAGGTAGGTGAGTGTCGGTTTCGCCCTTTTTGATGTGAAACATCTAATGCGGAGGGAGGGTAAAATTGGCTGTTAGCGTGGCGATGCTTTTATTTTGCTTGTCCCGTTCTAATCTTGCTACTTTCCGGTTTCCGATTAGCCTGAAATTTTACACGCATGTGTATATCGCGCGCGTGACAATGCAGTATTATGATGACATGGAGCTGATCTGATGGAGCTGGAAGGTGAACATAGGAACTCTATAATGAAATGGCGCAACCCCATCGAGTTTGGGCTCGTATAATTCGTCTTGCCGAGTACTTTGTGTCTAGATGGTATACAGGGCCTGATGATGAAGCGGGAAGGTGGCCACAGTAACTCTATAATGAAACGACGCAACCCCGTCGAGTTTGGACACGTTTGATTTGTCTTGATTAATACTTTGTCTTTAGATGGTATCCAGGGTCTGATGATGGAGCTAGAAAGTGGCCATAGGAAGTCCGTTATAAAACGACATAACTCTATCGAGTTTGGGCTCGTGTGATTTGTCTTGACGAGTACTTTGCCTCTAGCTGGTATCCAAGGTCTGACGATGGAGCTGGTAGGTAGCCACAGTAACTCTGTAATAAAAAGACGCAACCCTATCGAGTGTATAATCGTTAGATTCGTCTTGAGGAGTACTTTGTCAAGTTATGATCATTTTATTTCTATAAAATAATTTCGATGTTTTCACATCTGCTAGACGTCCCGCGACGTCTAGTTTTTTTTATTGCATGTAGTGACAGACGATCTACGGTCCATCTAATGGTAAATGGTAACCGTCGTCTATGGACTCGACTATACCGAGAGCATTATCAAGCCGCTGCTCACCAATTCATTTCACACATATGAAATGAAATATAAACGGCTATCTCCTGCTACAGCCAAAACGAAACGATATGCTTGATGGCCGGTCACACGGGAGGTGGTGGTACCAACCCGCTCGGGCCTGATACCAAGTGAGTACTCCCACTTGATACCCAGCCCTACCACCAGTCATGCAATGGATGATAATTGCTTAGTTGCCTTAGTCGCCTCATACGACACCCGTGGGAAAGAATGGGTTGGTGACATTTGTATTCTTATTCCGTCACCACACGGACAAAATCTGCACCTGCATCCTTCCACTTCCTCATTGTATATCTTCTTAACCAATCGCTCGTCCGGCATTCTTTCCACAAGTCTGAACCATCGGAGCATTCCATTTTGCATCTCTCACCAATACTCTCTTTCATACCTACTCGCTCTCTTACGTCGTTTCTACGAATGCGGTCTGTCAGCTTAACTCCACAGACTCTCAGCAAAGCTCTAATAATTGACTGACTGAGATATCAACAGACAGCCCAAACTCCTGGAATTGGGACGTGAAAGTTTACATTATGGATTTCTTCGATCCTATAAGTGAGTAAGAGAGGATTTTACGCATATCCTATCCAAAAAGCCGCAGATAAGGTTATAGCTAAAAATATATTAATTCATTCCGCAGGAACGTTTCCGCAACTGGCTACCTAATGTTGCCTGATAAATAAATAAATATATATTATTGGGAAAACTATTGTTGTGTTGGTATTTATTGTACTTATTCTGGCATCATCGTCTCCACAGTTCACGTCGTTCAAACTGTTTGCAGAGCTTGTAATTTGACACATCAATCTAGCCGATACGACAGGTGTTTTTTATTTACTGTGGGAATATAATTATTAATTTTGAATTAATAATAATGAAACAATATTATAGAAATAATGTTATTATAGTAATAGTAGAATAGTAGAACTAGTAGAATCTTCGATTAACAATAACACTGTTGATCGAAGAGTGGGATCCTAGGATCATCTAAATAAAATATTGTGACGTAGATAATGGATAATTTTAATACCTATAACATTAGAAAATAAAATTTACGCATCGATGGCGGTAAAAATACGGACTGCAAAGACAGTGGTATCGAATTTTAGTCCGAGGTCTAGGCCTCGTATAGTAACACACCCTTAACTTTTCGAGATATGTATTTCTACATTAAGTGTTTAATTGTTTACTAATTATAAGAAAACATTGTGAGGACCTGTATGTCTAAGAAATTTTATCAACGGCTTGAGAAATCTAACAGCCTGGTAGACCACTGCCTAAACCCCTCTCACTATGAGAGGAGACCCGAACCGGACAATAGAGGGTTGAAATTTTAAAATAAAGCGGATATGAATTGGTTACATTGTGGGCAATGTGTCCAGGAAACGAAAAATACTCTCTCTCTCTCTCTCTCTCTCTCTCTCTCTCTCTCTCTCTCTCTCTCTCTCTCTCTCTCTCTAATGGATATTTTGTGGATAATATAAGGATTCTGTAGCACTTCTTTTATAAGCGCAAGCAATATAAAACATAAATATTTTTTCCACGTGTTTTTAATATATCACACATTTTTAATGAAAATACCTCTGTTTGTAGAGCCTTGCTTATCTCAGCATGATTGGGCCAGCTCGATCGAGGAAGAACCCTCTCACAGAAGAGTTTCGTATGATGATGGAGCGTGCCAGAGGCCCGAGCCCTCTCCCTATCCTCTCCTTACTATCTTTCCTATCCTCTCCTATCCCTTTCCTTGGAGATGATGATGTGCGAGTGATGCTTCTGGTGTTGCTAGCGTCTATAAGCTACGGTAACCGCTTATAATCAGATGCTTGTACCGCGTTGTGCAAAAAAAATCAAATGCGCCGACAAATTTGTAAGCAGAAAGCTATTGATGAAATAGCATGTGTTTATAATCAAAGTATGAAGTCACATATCCATAATATAATTAATACTTAGACATACTCGTAGTTACACACAAATATTTGAGTAGGTGCCGTGATATACAAAGCTCTTTGTAGAACGCGAAGCTCGTCCGTCATTTAACGATAGCAGCAACATAGTTGTGTTGGCAGCTGTACTGCTACGTATTAGCAATTTACGTATCTATTTATTACTTGATACTCGTAGAACATAAATCTTAATATAGACTAATTGTTATCTTTCTAGATGAATGCATCTTTAAACTGTTTTGACTCAAAGACGTCATGTATGAGCGAAAAATACTAACAAAACTATCATAAACAATTGGCTGGCCATGTCTGCTAAAGAGTTATATGTGCATGCTAATTCTGTAAGACCGACACATACTGCATATAGCATCCAGAGATTCTGATGTTGACCACATACTGCATGTGGAGAATCTGATGTTGAAGAGTAAATTGGCATTGACGTAAGTTTGACGCTGGACTTTCATATGCTGATTATAAATGATTGAAGAATGACTAATGTATATGACTTTAATACCTTTCACGGCAAATTGGCTTAATTTTTTTACACAGGTCAAGTAAATTTTACAGGCATATTCACACAAGATTTTTTTTTATTACATGTAGTGGCTGACGAGCCATGGCCCATCTGATGATAAATGGTAACCGTTGCTCATGACTCAATTATACCGAGAGCATTGTCAAGCCGCTGCTCACCATTTCATTTCACAGATATGAAATGAAAGAATAAACGGCTATCTCCTGCTACAGCCAAAACGCAACAATATGCTTCATGGCCGGTCACACGGGAGATGGTGGTACCAACCCGCTCGGGCCCGACAGCAAGTGAGTACTCCCACTTGGTACCCAGCCCTACCACCAGTCATGCAATGGATGATAATTGCTTACTTCCCTTAGTCGTCTCATACGACACCCGTGGGAAAGAATGGGGTTGTGACAATTGTATTCTTAGTCCGTCACCACACTGACGATCGGACGGTTCCTTGTCCCGACAGTGAGAATTCATAAAACAATACCCATGATACTTCAAAAAAATCGGAAGCACGCACCAAATTAGGTCTCAGCCTTGCGTTGCTTATTGCACCACGAATGGGATGGGTATCGGGGAAGTACCAACCTCTCACAGAAGACCAGGTTGAAACAATGGCAGGTACGCCTACCGTTGTGTATTGTATGGTGAGTGACAGCACTAGAAGCCCAAATCCCCTCCCTTCCTCTCCTTATTATCCTTCGTATCCTTCCTTTCATGCCTTATGTTCCTTGGGTGGTTAAATATGATTGTTTGCCACCCAATTGGTATAAAACAAATCTTAGACTAGAGATCGAACTCGATACCGGTATCTTCGTAGTTTAGAGACGCCTTAACCATTTAGCTATCACAGCACTTAGTCATTATATGGCCATGTAATGGAATAATAATAATTATTTTATTAAATCATTTTGTTACAATATTGTGTACATAGAGTGATTAGATGTTCCTAAATTAGTACAGAATTAGAGGTGTACCTGAACTAGATGATCCTGTGTTTCAGGCATGAATGGCTGGGAATGGGATGATGATACCATGTAATCTTAGTCTGTTACCACACATTAGCTATAATTTTACTTGTGTAACAATTTCAATAGCACTATGTCACTAAACATGCCCGGAGTCGCCATTGATCAGGGTAGTTCAAGAATTAATGAATTGAGCACGTCGACCCACGTCACATTCTGTAGCGCCAACGACAGCGCCCTCTATCGGAATGTCGATACACTACGTGTCACAACTATTTGTTGAATGTAAAAGAACTTACGCTATATATTTTAAGCCTATTGATCGTATAATCATCTAATACCTAAATTATTCTTATTTTATGTCCTTATACTATTTTAATAGGTACGAACAGTGAGCTCCTCTTGTACCTACAATTAGTACCTACTTTGGAAGACTTTAATAAGGAGTCTTTTAGAGTACTACACACGCAAACATAGCATCACACCTGTATCCCCAAAGGGTATTACACACCCACGGTTCACTAACTATGTTCAAGTCCCACGTACGTCAATAGGCTCACCCATAAGGGGCGAGCGTCAATAGACGTCAATAGGCTCACCCATAGGAGGCGAGTCTATTGACGTCTACCGGCTACCAGGCACATTTCTAAACTCCAGGCTGCTACTGAGAATTTTCTTTTTATGAAAAAGTTCAATAGTACCGCCCGGCCCAGGGATCGAACCAGAGACCTCATGATCGGCAATCGCTCACACTACCGCTGCACCACCGAGGCAGTTAAAATAGTAAGCAAGAATAAATAAAAATAGACTTTACCGGAGCTTTGCTACACATATAATTAACTAGTGGGCTCGGAGGACGTTGTTCTCCCCGAACGTTTCTGCATTTTTTTCCCAAAATTTGAATTTTCGATAATGTGGAAAAGATTTGGGGTAAATAATAAAATATTTCCTTTAAAAAATATTATTCATAAAAGCTCTGAAACCGCATGATGATACCATCTTAACGGTACTTATGAATAACGATTTACCAGGGTTTGTTTTTAAAAGGAGGACTCTGCGAAATAGTATTAAATATGAGAAGTGAAAAAAGCTATGGTGCATTATCGCAAGTAATATTCATCATTCATGCCTCGTGGCGTAGTCGGTAGTGTAACCGACTTCCGTGCAAGAGGTCGTGGGTTCGGTTCCCACTCAGGACACTTATTTGTGTGATGAACACAGATATTTGTACTGCGTCTGGGTGTTATCTATCTATTATATGTATGTATTTACAAAAAAAAAGTAGTATATGTATTATATTCGTAATCTGGTACCCGTAGCACAAGCGTTAAGCTTAGACCAGAGGATATATAATAATATCCGTGAATATTTATTTATTTATGAGATAGATTCCAAAAATGAACGGCATAGGAGGTTAATATCTTAACACTATATCTATTGGTGTAGTCAAAAGTAAAATGTGCTAGAAACTATATTTGGGCAACGTTTGTTACAAATACATCATTCACTCGCAAATGGTATATGTAATACAAGAAAATACGCATCTACGTGGGATTTGCAATCATCTATAGCCGATCGTTGTACTAACATACAAGAAATTTATGTAAATATTGACCAAACCATTGCGTTCACAGAACGCCACATTGACTGGTCGATCGCAAAGTTATTTCATGTATATTTTCATGTACCTATAATTTTTATTGCTTTTTGATGAGTTTTTTTGTTGAGACTCACAAATTTTTCACTTTATAAGGTCTATCCACAATGAATTGCAAGCCTGCTTGCTTGTTAGAAGGGATATAAGAGTGCTTCCAAATTCATTCGAGCTAGGAGGGCCACTACCACGGCAGCACGCAGCGTGCTGATGCGGTGAGCTATCTTAATCACTCTAGGTGTCCTGCAGATTTCCATGGATAAATAAGGAGTATATCTCTTCCCATATTACATTGCGCCACTTTGAGCTTATTTATGATGCCAACATGTGAAATGTCATCTCTGTTCCGTATGTCATCACTGGTAACAAACATTGGCCGTAGACCTACGAAAATACTTATATTCCTAAGCTTCGCGGAGGCGGCTCAGCCGAGCTGGATTCTTCGATTGACATCTTTTTCCAAGTTGTGCCTACCCAACTGGACCGTGATCAATAAGTTTAAAAAGCAAATTCCCGAGTAAGGCTGGTATATATGTATACCTAGTAAATACATGACTTTCATCTTATCCATGCTCATTTTTAGTCGATAAAACCCTACTGAGGGGTTAAGCATGTTACTAAGTTCCTCCAGCGCACGGAGTACTCCGTGCTCCAGCGATTCTGCCATGACTAAAATATCGTCTACAAATCGAAGGTGAGTGATCCATTCGCCGTTGATTTTTGTGCCAAATCTGATCAAATCCAAGAGCTCAAAGACATCTTCTAATGCATTGGTGAAGAGATTCGACGACATAAGGTCTCCCTCTCTAAAAGCTTTCTGCAATCGATCGTATCGGTTTCGTACTCTTGTCTTGGACTGACATGGCGGCATTTCAATACAAGCACTTTAACACTTCTATGTACCGATAGTCAATTTGAGACTGCTGAAGGGACGACAGCACCGGCCGAGTTTCGATTGAATCGAAGCTTTAAAGGCTTATAGTTCAATGTTATTATGTACTTATATGCAATTAATGGACACGCCGAGTGGGGCTGGCTTTAGAATTGTCCCACCCCTTCTCCACCCATGGGAGTCGTAAGAGCCGACTGAGGGAATACCGGGGGAGTAGGCAGCAGCACTACCTCGAGTATTAACAACATCCACTGCGATCGCCAACCCGCCTGCCAAGCATGGCGATTACGGCACTATCCCCCATTTGAGCGAAACAGCACAGGACCGCTCGTTGTGGCATTCTCTTGGGGAGGCCTATGTCCAGCAGTGGACGTCGAAGGGCTGATGGATGAATGGATGGAGACGCCATTATGGGATAAAACATTTTTTATCTTCTTTTGCATATTCTCACGTTTTCATAAGTCACGCAGGTCAAACTAGTTAGCGCTAATATTACAGGGATGGTAAACCAGTGCTAGTAGCTATTTAATAATGTTTGGCTATATGAAATATGTATAAGCTAAAATATTACCGAATCGTACCTATTTGTTTTAACATATATGAATGGCTTATATGAAAAATATATACTAAAAAATCTAGGACTTTATCGATATCCTATGACCTGTACCTATACTTGATTACCGGACATTATTAGGAGAAATAATAAGAGTAATAAATAAATAAATTTAAATATTTTCCTTAGGTAACAATATTATGGCCGGTTAATATTTTCGAGTTTTCTTTCTCTTGCTTGAATATCAAAGTTAGTAGCAAACAAAAAAGCAACACTTAGTTGAAGGAAGGAAACTTATCACACGTAAAACTTGTATCCATCCATCCATCCATCAGCCTTTCAACGTCCACTGCTGGACATAGGCCTCTCCAAGAGAACGCCACAACGAGCGGTCCCATCATGGGGGATAATGCTGTAATCGCCACGCTTGGCAGGTGGGTTGGCGATCGCAGTGGATGTTGTTAATACTCGAGGGAGTGCTGCTGCCCACTCCCTCGGTATTCCTCCCGTGGGTAGAGAGGGGTGGGACAATTCTAAAGCCAGCCCCACACGGCCGAAAAAACTTGTATGTCATCACCATAATAGTACTTAAGCAGGATTACTTAAATAATCCAAATATTAATAAAAAAACTGTATCAAAGACTCGCGCTATTTAATACGCGAGGAAATAAAATTAGGTTAACAACCTCATAAACTACTAAACACTCGTTTGTAAACAAAACTAAAACTTTTTAAGAACATTAATTTAAAAGTTCGTAGCCCTCCGATAGCTAGGCTATGCGAGAAGTTAATTTTTAATTTCTTCACAGGAAGCGTTCTCAATATAAGAACGATATGTTTAAATATTTATAGTAGAATTCAATAAAAATAGTTCCAAGTGCACGTATTGAGTTTTCCTTCTAATCGGAGCGATTTTGAATTAAATAACTAAATTAATACTACGATCTTTACGCCTTATTGCGAATTGTAGCTTTAGTCACTTTTACTATACGAGTACTTTGGGTTTGTAATAGTATTCCTAATGAGCAGTTATTAATCCTTTATATTCTGCTTAGGAAAAGGAAATTAATAGATTTGAACTTTTTTGGTCTGTATTTTAGCACTTGACATGGTCAGCTACTTTAAAGAACAAATTATTTGTGAAAAATAACTTTTAGCGCGAGCGGGAATCGAACACTAAAAGTTCTCTTTTTCCACATTTTCAAAAATAATTGGTGTTCTATAATTGATTTGAGTTTACGTTAGTAATATTAGGTCGTTAGCACAGAAATATGACTCTGTGGTCTTGAATATCTGATTGGTATAACATTAAGATTATCTTACAATACTTGTTTGGTAGTAACCAAAATATTTGAAAAAGAAAAAAAACTAGTATAATTATTATTTATGAAAAGAGAAATTTGGTATAGAATGATAGTGTTGTATCCTGTGTTATATTATTTTTCAAGCTCTAGCTCATTATTATTTACAAATTAAAGTATTGATGACTCCCAAAATAACTGTATTAAATCAAGCAATCATAAATTGAATCCGTAACTGTCATAGACCACCAGACCAGAACTATTTTAATCAATTGATACGACAACAGAAACAGTAAAATTGAAAATACAAAATTCCCACCCAACTATTCCACGATTTATTAAGGAATTTTGATAATAAGTAGATGGAGTTCGCTAAACTTAGGTAATAATAATTTTTGTAAAGCAGTATTGGAAAACTCTTTTCAGTGACGCTTGATTCAAAAGTAAACCTTATTTATAATGTCTTAAGTATTGAGCTAAATTGTTAAATTATTGAGATAGATCATTTCTGTACCGATAAATTCCGAGTGTTCGAGTCCGCGGCACTAAAGGCATCTTTAGACTATTTAAATTCCGTTACGGTTCGTTGCTTCTCTGGTTTATACGGTGCCGTTAATTTGGCTGGAAATTGAACTGAAGGACAGTATTAATCCAAAGGTTAAATCCTGTACCTTATTTCCTTCATTGGAATGAAACTTGCAAGCACATATCTACTATTCTAACAAACAATTTCTGCATTTTTGATCTATATATTTTTCCGAAAGGTCGGTGCGGTAGCTCAGTGGCTTAGAGCACTTCCCCGGATTGGAAGGGACGCGGGCGATTCCCACTCGCACTAAAGTTCTCTTTTTATTCATTCACAAAGAATTTGTACTTTAAACAATTTCTGGTAAATTTAATATAAATTTTAACTTTAAAATTCCGTATAATAAACTTCTAAAATAATTTTCAATGCTAATGTAGGTGTTGGTCATGACGTTTATCGTTTGATAATGGCCGTAATTTTGAGGTGCAGTTCACGTAATATTAAAAAAACGGTTTAATTTGGTACTTGGAAAAGAGTTCCCTTTTGACATCCTAAAACCCTATATTGCATTTTTTACAAATTAAAATAATCAACAGAGGAAACGAAAGATCAATATTAGCCGAATCCTTATGTCCATTTAATTTAAACTTAGTACTGTACTCTACATGAAATAATATCCAATTTGTCTATGTCTATGAAATAAAATACACGCTAAAATCACTTTCACACAATTTTTTAAAAACAAATAATATTTGAGAAAATTATTGTTGTTAAATTCAAGAAAACGTAATAAACAGTTCTGTATTGTAGGTACTGCCAATTGCAGCGAAATGAGGCGTATAGGCGTAAACGGGCACCGTATGAAAGATCATGACCCTGCGTGTACTACTCCGTAGACTGACCGGTTTCATGATTACTTTTGCTACTTTATACGAAGCTATGGAAGCAAATAGAGTTTAAAATAATTTATAAAACCCACTTAATATCAGATGCTGTTTAATGTAACTGTCTTCTACATTGATATCGCAGCACCTCAGTTCCAATAAGTAACGCTCTCCATTAGCAAGATCAAGTTCGGCAATCATTGCAGGGCGAAGCCAACTTGGTGAGCAAACAAAGCTGAGCGTCCTACACAAAGCCAGGCGGTACTACACTTATGACTCTGTGACTTGTGCTATATTAAACACAGGGCTGCCCTTACGTCTGCTGCTCTCATTTCTGGTTAGGCGTGCCAGGAGCATCGACTAACACGACTCTCTGTAAAGGCATGCTAGTCGAATTATCCGTGATTCCAATCTCACGAACAAAGTTGCTGGAGCTGTGGAAAGATTTTGGGTCTTTCTTTATGCTCTTTAGGCTCTTGAAGACTCCCCGTCTTCTGAGGAAATAATAAATAAATAAATTTTTACCACCGCGAGATATTGCAGTAGGATTCATCCATACCCCTTAGCAGCCGTTTTTTAAAGTTCTGGTAATTTTAAAATCACAATCGCGATTATTTTATTTATAATTTAGTTTTAGTATTTGATGTGCCCTTTAATGCCCTCTTGTAGGGCACCAGCAAACACAATAGGTACCACTTTAAGAAAGCGTGGTCTAAAAATGACGTAGGATGTAGCAAACATCCGATACATTCATTTAAATTTTTTTTTTAATATTACTACCATCCAGCCCGAAGTTCCGAACGATATATATTGCACATAAACTGAACAAAATGTCACAACAAATTAATTTAAAATAAGAATTGCATCTCTGAAGCGTGTCGACATTGCAATGTGCAGAGAAAATTTATTTTCACTCGCCACATACGTCCCAATAATATAATGAGACCACACTGTAAATACTATGTAATAAATATTTTTAGCAACACAGGCGAGTGACTGCGGACTGAATTAATGTCAAAAAATATTGGAGATTTATAGATATCTGGATACATTTCATTGCGTCACAAATAAATTTAATATCAGTAGGCGCCCGCTGATGAAACATCTGACAGCTCCAATATTATTAATTGTGACATTACGCTGTCGTTAGGGCATCGCCCAGAACGCTCTTCCGCTTCCACGTCATTAATAAAATGAGCAATAGTCGAAATATTTATCAATGGCATAATCGATACAGAAACAATTATAACCACATCCGTCAAAATTTTAAACTCGGGCTTACTTCGGAATTATTCGAATTGCTTCTATTTTATAATGGATAAACAACCTTATAGAGTATTGAAAGAGTTCAAACTGCATTGATGAGACAACGAATTGTTAAGAATTAGTCCTGATTCTTATATACAACTGAATAAAGGTTATTTTCCTATGGTTTGGTGCAACAAATATAGTACAGTGGTATCGAGTAACATTAAAATTCTTATCTCTACTCTGTCACACAGCGAGAACGTCAAAGTTCGAAGTGAAGAACCCATTATAATTAATAGTCGATGATACGCGAGGATCGTAAACAAAAGCGGTGATAAATGGATTAAAGTCTGATACTAGATAATAAGAACTGTGGGTTGTAAATCGTGGTTTGGTAAGCGACGGTCAGTGTTTAAACTTTTTAGCAGGCGTCTGTCAAACAGTCGTGTATCCTTAAACGTATGTACGAAAAATGAGAACTATTTTATTTTTCAAACAAGATCAATGTTTTTAAAAGCTAATGAAGAAAATAATACTACATAAATATGTACATATACTACACATTTTAAATGGGCACGATGACTTTTATTATGCCTGTTATCTAAGCTGTATTTTTTTGTGTAAACAGCCTGTCCTGGAAAGGAAGAAAGAAAAGCTATAGGTTAGTTTGACATCACACTGTCAAACTAAGGTGATATCGTTAAAAACACCTAGTTTAATTGTAATTTGTACAATGGTGAAGGCGACCTCTATCCTAAACATAAATACTGTCACCAGATTCGGGTGTGTTTCGGTTGTAGGGGAATTTTATCTTTATAGTACTAGATATTGTCGAAAGGCCTGGCTGTCTCCTCCTTCCCAATTCCATGAACAGCGGCAACTGCTTACCATCAAGTGAACACATCTACCTCTACAAAAATAACATTAAAAAGGCACGAACTATTTCAGGTTCTCGCTTAAAATTGTCTATTTTTAATCACAAAAACAAGTAATCATAATGCCTATTGTTTTAAAATTACAATCCGGTGTAAGAAGCGGTCGGTTTATATCATACCGTTTTGAATTCAATGACATATTGACTGTCAAATATACCTTGATACATTGAGGGCGTGAGTGTTGTTTAAACCCGCCATTAAAAGTCGATTTACATTTTTGCTGCTATTGATTACGTTTGACAGTAAACTTATGTTTGATTGTATGGGAATCAGGCTAAAAACGTGATAAGTGTTTAGTAAAACAGAACTGCTTTTATGGTGTTGCAAATAATTTGTTATTTTTTTAAGTTTAGTTTTCCAAATAGTTGAATAATGCCATGGTTTTTTTTGTTAAGGCGGAAAAAATGTGCAACAGCAGACCTCGTCATTCGAGGAACAGGGCAGTGTAGTGCCACAACCACTAAATAAGTCCGCATTGTGTTCTCTCCTCCTATATTGCCAGACCACTGGGACTGCATTAAAAGACATCGATTTTTTTTTGTTATGGCGGGAAAAATTATAAATCTTGCTATGTATAATACTATAATGTAGATATAATATAATATTGCCCAGATTAAAACCACCAGGATTTAAAAAAAAAATATATAACTACAACCTAACAAAAAAAAACAATATTAAGGTCATCAAACACAGAAGTATTGCTACTAATTTAATAGACAAATCTATCGAGTTGATCTTGTGTTCTAGAGCGCTTTAGAGTATACTTCCAGCAGTCGATTGGGATATAATTAATTGTATTTCGTAAAGACTACAATCATTAGAACATGAAAAGACCAGGTAATTGTTATAATAAATTTCTACTATAGCACAGATTTAAATTCTCACACTTGTAATGTGTAATAAATAGCTTCCTATAACACCAAACATGGATTGCATGTTTAAAAAAGTTAATCAGAGAAGTATAACTTATACTGTAATTATTCACCCCTAGTTTGAGTCTATGTTACTAATTATTACAAATATAATATGTGTCAACATATACACACAATGTGTGGCTTAATTTTATATGGCCTGGAGACTATATGCGGGTCTTCTCAATTGATGTCTGTAGTTCCACACTGACCTTCAAACTTTCACACTGACCTCCGAAACTATGAATATTTAAATTGCTCTGTTTATCTGGCGGCAACTCTCAACCAGGTATTGTGTTCAAATTCCGGATCATGTCAAAAACTCCTTTTAGATTTTCTACTTCTTGAGGCATTAGAGAATGGGAATGAGTGAATAAAGAGTGCACCTCTATTTTCGTGTACACTTTTGAACTATAATATTCTACACAACTACATAGTTTCTGAAGGGATTAGTCAACCTTCCTTTTTACTTTTTTATCTAGGTTTTGTTGTTAAAGTGTTATTCAGCAGTTAAAATATAATTACAAAAAATTTCAACATAGGTATTCATCTTAAAGTTAAATGATTTTTTATTACCAATGGTGGCAGATGAACTAATGGACGACCTGATGGTAAGTAGGTAGGTACCGCTTTTGGATTTTGGCAACATCAGGGGCACCAACAACACGCCACCTACCGTGAGGAAATTGCATTCTTCAAACTTCGTATAAAGGATATGTTAATTTCAGCTCGAGAACCTACCGTTCGTGGTAGAATAATGCACTAGAAAAGAACTGTCTAAGACTGGATAGTTTCTAGATGGCATGGCTAGAACCTATGGTGGGGTCTGGTGGTTTGGTGGTAAAAAAGGGATGTTGATATTAACTCCAGAACATTTCCCATTGATGAGTCGATAGAGCACTCAGAATGACCAAAAGCCTCCAATCCAGTATATCCGTGAGATTGGGATGTAAGTATCGATAATTCAAATAGCATGCCTTTGCAAGCAGTCAAGTGGGTCGATCTCCCTATATCGTTTCTATCGTGTTATGGTTGGGTCATACTTATACTAACATACCTAGATAATGCAATGATATTAAACATTTTTGTTCCTATAAGTATAATCAATATTTTCACTAAACATAATATTTGATTCATAAATATTTGACCACGCCAATACCTAAGACCATAACTCGACTATAAACTACCACAACTCGTGTGGCTCCAAAATCAAATTAAAATCATGTTTGATAAGATCGAGTGGCGGTTATGGAAATTTATGACTATATTACCTGCTCCGGCGCATCGTCCGACAAAAACCGGGGTCGACCAGCGCAATTATTTATGGAGTCCGCCAATGATTATAGTTTACGAGCTTTTGATAGGTCAGCCTCCGGTGCGCACAGTGGGCCGCAAATCGTGACACTTAAGACAAAAATTAATTAATATACTCGGTTTTTGATCGTTGTAAGCTTGATGTACACACGTGAAAAGTTACGCAAGATAAATGTTTTATGAATTATATTATATCAAGGTTATAGGTAAAAATATCATAAAATGAAAAGATATTGTTTCTAAATACATCAGCTCTGTTCAACAACCACTAAAACTGTAACACAAATAAATTATTTTTATTACGTGATTCAGGAAATTAAACTTTCCAAATAGATTTAAAAAATGTTGTATTGGAATGAAACTGAGACAAAAATGTGTTGGCCGCAAAAGATACAGAAATAAATCAGACAGATGACAATTTAAAGTGGTTAACCCACTAACTGTGACCATTTTAGATACTTTGATCAGATCTTGTCGGAGTTCAACTTGTATTAGCTAAGACATAGACCTTTATGCTTTATATTTGAAGTAATAAAGTTGAGTTTTATTAATTTTATGATGTGTTAGTGGGTGTTTGTTCAACAGTTTTTAAAGGCAGAGTAAAGATTTATGTTTTTATTTAAGAATTAATGGTTTAGTGTGAGTAATCGCCGTTATTTTAATTTTATGTATTAATGATATCTGATTATGATAAAAAGTTAGTTCGCATACGTTATGTGGGACAATAAATTTTGATAATCATTACAATGTTCTCACTTATAGAGTAATTTTGTTATTTATAACTAGAATATCCGACGTAATTTATCGACATACATATTATTGAAATGACAATTTAGTAATTGCACATTTTACTACTAGAAGTTACTTTTATGTATATAAGAAAACAACTAGAGAACCTGTTGTAGTAGTAGATAGTACTATGTAAGGTGTTTCAATGAAGTTCATATATTATCTCATGTTACTTAAATTTAAAAGCAGTAAATTTTAATTAAATGTCCTTATCAGGCGCTGACTCCTTTGCCAACGTTAGCAATAAAAAAGCTTTAAAATTGTTTTAAATATTTCCCCAACCATGGTTGAATGCACCTGGCGCCACTTCCCGCTCACTCTGTATACTTTACGATCTGTTAAAAGACCGAATTCGCTGTCCAAATTAACACGAAATAAAAACGGAATCGATTCAACAAAAAATAAGCGAAGGTACAAGGTAAAAGTTTAAAAAAGGCCCACGTCAAAACATTTGATTGTATTAATATTTATAGGCTTCGTACCGCCGCAGGAAAGACGACTCGAGATGGAAGAAAAAAAATGTTTATCAGCCCGTTTAGCTTTTAAGGAAACCGCGAATCTTTTGTAAAAAGTTATTTATGGCCACGAAAACAATTGCAGTGTTACCATTATATCACATTTGACAGCAATAACTGTATTATCTTCTTTTTTGTCCCCAAAATGAAGACATTTCGATCTCTGTGGACGATCCAACAATAGCATGTTATTGTGCGTGAAGTAGTTTAATTCACTTATATTAACTCTACTCCGTTTTTATATTGAGGCATGTACTCGTATTTATGTCCGTTAGTTTCTTTTTTATGAGAATACGTACAGCAGTGGTTTCATACTTTTAAAGCAAATATAAATTCAATACATTAAATGTTACAGAGATTACATACTGCTAAAGAATTGTCGTATTTTTACCAACTAGAAAAACCTATTAGAAACACGAAAAAAATTACAACACAGATGTTACTCGATTTTGATGCTGTCCAATTTTTTAAATCGTATCACAATGTACCGTTTCTTTGAAATGTACGGTTTGTATGGCTATTGAGAATCTTATTATTATTTGACAAATGGAAAACATTGAAAACCCGCATTCAGTCAACTAGGATGACTTTGGCTAGAAACATTCTAAAAACCGTTCCCAATAGTAGGACAATAATGATGAATTAATACAGTGTGAATATGTGTAATCGAAACTAACACTCACAAGCAGGGTGCAGGAGGATTGGAATCTGCGTCTCATTCAATCCGGGGAAGTACGCTGGACCGCTAAGCTATCGCAATCACGTAATGGTGATACCCAATCTCCACTTTACATTTGTTTTAGATGTATTTAAGACCCAGGCCATCTATCAGATGCATTTCCATACATTTTATTAAAATATAGTAAGTTTAAATTTGTGGGCCGTGTGGCGCCGGCTTTAGAATTGTCCTATCCCGCTCTACCCACGGGAGCCGTAACAGCCGACTGAGGGAATACCGGGGGAGTGGGCAGCAGCACTCTCTCGAGTATTAACAACATCCACTGCGATCGCGAACCCGCCTGCCGAGCGTGTACGGCATTATCCCCCATGACGGGACCGCTCGTTGTGGCGTTCTTTTGGGGAGGCCTTTGTCCAGCAGCGGACGTTGAAAGGCTGATGGATGGATGGAAGTTTAATTTTGAATCCTGCTCGCAGTAAAGCTCTCTTTTTCCACTTTAACAAATAATTTGTTCTTTAAAGTTTTTTTTTTTTTTTTTTTTTTATATATGAAATAAAAGAATAAAAGGCTATCTTCTGATACAGCCAATGACCGGTCACACAGAAGATGGTGTTACCGACCCGTTCGGGGCCGATAGCAAGTGAATACTCTCACTTGTTATCTATCACCCAGCCCTACCACCAGTAATGCAATGGGTGATGATTGCTTACTTCCCTTAGTCGCCTGGTATGACACTGGATGGGGTGGTGAAAATACAGATCAAAGTATTATTTATTTCGATTGAAAATAAGCTACGTTCAATGAATGACCTTTTCCACGTAGGTGTAAATGCTATCCTAGCGTACGTAGTAGCTATTACAAACTTATATATCTACACGCCTTGATAAATGGCACAAAATGTATATGCTAATTTAGTATGTACTGTGCTCGGTCTTATTTAACAAGTTGCATTTAAGAATATGCGTACGAGTGTGCGGCTTTTATGCGTGGTTTAATCACTGTCTGAACGTCGACATGGGTTATTGAAACGAAATTAAAACACATGGTTCGTTATTTGAATTTAATTAAAAGGATGTTGCTTGAATGGACAATAGTGTTATATTTTTAGAATAAAGACTAGCTTTTCTTTCGCTAAGTAGGTATATGTAGTATGCATAAAGATGCTCATAATTAGAATAATCTTCTGATATAGATTTTTACGAAAAAGGCTACATGCAGCATAACCAGTAAAATATAAATAGCATTTTAATACTAGTTACTGTTATCCTTCTTTCTTCTTCATCCACGTTGTCTTCAACGTAGTTAGAAACAGAGAGAAATGAAAAATGTAATGTTTTTTAACTCGATTAGTTGCTAGTAAAGCTGCCGACGAACCACTGACATAGTATAACACGGTTCCAGTGGTCCACCAGTATATCTAGGTGGAGAGACGGCACACGGTGGGTATATTTAGTGGATGAAGGCCCTACACTACCCTGGTCGTTGCCCCGAGCGACGGGAGGTGCGGTTAGATACACTTTTTCCCACCTCAATAAAAAAAGTTTATGTCCAAAAAATAGCTATCGAAGGCGAACTATTCACTTATACGGGATAAATAAACCTATAGGTAGAAAAAAAAACATAGCATCACGCCTGTATTCCCCGAAGAGGTAGAGAGAGGTGTATTACACACCCACGATTCGTCAGCTATATTTAAGTTCCACGTAATAGGGGGCGAGCCTATTGACGTCTACCGGGCACATTTCCAAATTCCGGGCTGCTACTGGGATTTTTTTTTTACGAAACATCTCAATTACACTGCCCGATCCGGGGATCGATACCCAAGACCTCATGATCAACAGTCGCTTACACTACCGCTGCACCACAGAGACAGTAAAAAAAAAACCCATAGGTAGGTATAGATATTTAATACATCTATTAACCTACTTATCAGCCCAATCTGATAAGTCATATAGGCATGATTTTGGGATATTCTGTATGACGGACTAAGAATACAAGTGTCATCATTCCATTCTTTCCCGCAGGTTTTACGAAGCGAGTCACGGAAGTAAGCTATTACCACCTATTGCATTATTGGTGGTAGTACTGGTCATCATGTGGGAGTACACACCTACCATGAAGCACCTCGCTTTGTTAAGGTTGCAGCGGGATATAACAGTTCATCCTTTTTATACATATCCCCGACGTGACAGGGAGAGCAGCGGCTTTATAGTATCTTAGTATACTTGATTCCATGAGCTACATTTGCCCCGTATCATAAGATGGGTTCCGGCTCGTCTGCCACTAAAATATCTTCACAAACTTTTGCATATGTATCTAGTATTAGTTACGTAGTAACTATTTAGTAATCTGTGGTATTAGTGGGATGGAATTATAAATAAGAATAATTTGTATTATGTTTGGTTTATCACATTTTAAGTAACATTGAGATCGTTAAATACAAAGACGAACCTACCATTTTATTTACAATAAAATTTTTAAACATGATTAGCAAGAACAGAAGCCTGCTACGGTGCGGTGGTAGTGTGAGCGACTGCTGATCATGAGGTCTCGGGTTCAATCTCCTAGTCAGGCACTGTTATTGGGATTTTTCGTTAAAGAAAAATTCTTAGTAGTCCGGAATTTGGAAATGTGCCCGGTAGACGGCAATAGGCTCATCCCCTATTACGTGGGACTTAATCATAGTCGGCGAATCTTGGTTTTATAATATACATTTGCCTACCCCTTCGGGAATATAGGTGTGAGACTATGCTAAGTTATGTTTTTGATTAGCAAGAGCTTAGCATCTCACGTGATGGTAAATAGCGACATAGTTTTGAATGGTACAAATCATTAGCTTACTATAATCCTATTCAAAGTTGTCTTAAGTACGCCCACATTATACTTTTACGGCTACTTAAAGGAATGGTTACTTATTCTATTGCACAAAACTTTAACTCAATATAATGCAAACAAATTTCCTGTTTTCTATTGTTTACGAGAATATAAGACATTATGGAACTAATTGATTGCTATAGATTCCATAAAAAGCTTCAATTCATAGAGTTCCTAACATCTCGAACGAGTTGCACGACTTTGCTTTATTATCATAAATACTTAAATCACTGTGTAAAATAACAGTGTTTATTCAATTAGTGGTACTCGAATAACCTTTAACTAGTTAAAGCTGGCGGGAGTGAAGGGATTCAGAATATAATTGGACTATTATGGCTAAATATGGTGAACACGTTTGAAGGTTCTTGATTTAAACTAGATAAGATTGAATTCTAATAATAAGAGGCTGGTTATAGGCTTCTCTGTAAATAATACAAGAAGTTAAACAATATTGTCATGGTCAGTTTTCAGAAGAGTAAGTTCAGCAATACATTTCCGAAGACTTTTCTTTGGACTAGATAAGAAATTTTATTTGGACTAGATAAGCAATTTTTTAACGAACTCAATTTACACATAATTACACACAAAATAGACCCAGACTTAGAACAACCATTTGTGGATCACAAAAAAAATAGTGCTATACATGAATCGGTAGATCAGTAGAGGTCAGTATCTTGAACCACTTCACCATGCAGTCAATAATCGCAAGAATATTTTTTCGAGTTTGAATCCTTTTAAAGCGGTTACGTGTATACGTAATGTGCGGTACGAGTAAATAAAGCGCTTTATGTTCTCTTGATACACAATAGGCATGATGACTGTTTTTCAAAATCTATTCTATGATATTCAGAAGTATCTAATAACTGAAAAATATATCGTATTTCTGTAAAAATATTGGCTTTTTATGCAGTAAAACGAAATTTAAATTTTAAATTTCAAACTTACGTCAAAACGCACGCATCAGTTGTACTATAGCTCAGTGGCTTAGAGCACTTCCCCGGATTGGAAAAGACGCGGGTTCGATTCCCGCTAGTACAAAAAAATATCTTTTTCCTTATTCACAAATAATTTGTACTTTAAAAAGTGGCGGAGCATGTCAAATGCTAAAAAATATCGATCAAAAATGTTTAAAAAGTATTATTTAGGTTTTTATTTTAACTAGCTAATGTTGTTTTGGCAAATGTTGTTTCGCCATATACATTATTTCTAGAGATTTTTTAAGGAATTTCAAGCATAGAAAAATATAACGAACTTATATGCCGAATAACAAAAAAAAATGGTCCAAAAAATAAAAGAAAATGTTTGGGGTAGACCACCCTTATCACTTAGGAGTATGAAAAACAGTTTTCATTATGTTCTCAGACCTACTGAATATACACACAAAATTTCATAAGAATCGTAACTTATGATACTTTTATTTTGGAAAAATAATTAGGGTTCTGCATAAAAATAGGAAATAACTTAATTCCACACGAATTAAGTCGCGGGTAGCAGCTAGTGCTTTAATATTCTTAGTTTTCTTCGTTTTAAAAATAAGTAAGTATAACATGCTTGTATATATATTGTAATATTTAAAATTATAATAAATAATCTACATGTAAATTACAAAACAGGGACTGATGCCTGGGCAGATTATAATTATACGCGACCAGAATAAGTAAGGAGATGTGATTAAATTCACAATAAAATGCTCATTCGTGCATGTATATAAAATTGCGTAATTATGCTCGATCTAATAAGGTTTTCCATTAGGCTTTATACTTAATAAATAATTTATTCATGGTTCTATCAGCAACTCTTTTTTTTATTGCTAATTCTGGCAGACGAGCCACGGCCCACCTGATGGCAAGTGGTAGCCGTCGCTCATGGACTCAATTATACGGTGATCTGCTGCGCACCATTTCATTTCTCAGATTTGAAATGAAAGAATATACGGCTATCTTCTGCTACAGCTAAAACACACTGACGTGCTTCATGACCGGTCACAGAGGAGACGGTGGTACCGACCCATTCGGGCCCGATAGCAAGTGAGTACTCTCACTTGGTACCCAACCCTACCACTAGTAATGCAATGGATGATAATTGCTTACTCCCCTTAGTCGCCTTGTACGATACCCACGGGAAAGGATGGGGTGGTGACACTTATATTCTTAGTCTGTCACCACACGGGCAACACGGACTCTTTAGTGTTGTTCTCATAGGTTTTCTTGTCAAGTTAACATTTTGAGCGTTACGTTGGATCAATATACAGTTGCTCCTGTAAGTGATGTCATGTTGTCCAATGGTGGGATGGTTATACCACAAATAAAGACGAAATAGATACTTTATGGTTAAAAGTGTTTATGTATTTTTTTTCTACAGTATATTCATCTATCCATCAGCGGCCTTTAGAAATCTACTGCTGGGTATATGCAAGAGAACGCCACAACAAGCGGTTCTGTGCCGATTGCATCTACGGCGATAATTACATTTAGTAGTAGTTTCGCGATAAAAAGTAACAGTGTCTATTGGTTATTCTAGAATAATCGCGATTAAATAATGGTGTCGTTATTATTTTTATTACGGGGCGAACGGTAATGTCCCATACTTCCGGTGGTCAGCCAGTACAGGCGGAGAGACGCACACGGCGGGTTTATTAAGTGGGTGAGGGCCCCACACTACTATATTCGTTGCCCCCAACAACGAGTTGTGCGGTTAGGTACATTCTTTCCCACCTTAACAAATAAAAGGGCTAACAGTTGTATTTTTGCGAATATCGATTAGATTGTCATTAAAATTAGTCGAACTCCTTGTTGTATGTATAAATGTTCTTCCAGTGGTGTATATAGGAAGACGAAATACCTACGACTCCCCTTACTGTACCTCATATTATAGTTTATGTTATTATTATTATATTATAGTTATTTTATATTATAGTTTATGTTATTAGTTATTAGCTTTTTCGCCTTTGTCCAATAAAGTGTTGAACGTTTTAAAAGAACTGCTCTTTATTGGTAACAAGAGCCAAAAATATTATATAACAAAAATTAAAGTAGGTATGTGTTATTCGAAGACCTTTAATGTAGGTTAAATTATAATTTGATGGCCTGTCACTTGTCTTGATATACTATAGGATTATAGGAAACCGAAAGTTATGGTAAAATAACGAACATTGGCTCTACATAAATTTACACTTTTTAATTATTTTATAAATTAATTATATTATAATATATTATAATTAAACACAAAGTGAAAAATGTGAAATCGAAAATAACAGTCAGGAGCAGGATTTGAACCTGCATCTCCTGGATACCGTCCAGATGCTTTACCAATTCAGCCATCCTGACAATTACTCCTGACTGCTAATCTCGATAACACATTCATACTTAACGTCTTTGGGTGACGCCTGCACCATCTGTCGGAAGTATTTTCATACATTATACCGACCAGGTAAACTTAATTTTACAATTAAGATTTTACCTAATAATGACGCAAACCCTATAAATATTTAGATATTTTAAGTTTACCTGGTCGGTATAATGTATGAAAATACTGCCGACAGATGATGCAGGCGTCACCCAAAGACGTTAAGTATGAATGTGTTATCGAAATTAGCAGTCAGGAGTAATTGTCAGGATGGCTGAATTGGTAAAGCATCTAGACGGTATCCAGGAGATGCAGGTTCAAATCCTGCTCCTGACTGTTATTTTCGATTTCACATTTTTCACTTTGTGTTTAATCTATAGTGCTAAGCATGTCAAATGCTAAAAATATATATAAAAATATCTAAATATATATTATAATGTTATAAATCATTCTGGTTAAGCCGAACATGTCAAGTGCTCGTGATATACATAGTAAATTTAATTCGCTGTCATTATTTTTTTTGTACAATATTATCTAGCGAAATTACCTGTATCCCAAGAACTAGATATTTTATTGCAGGAATATTCAACATATACAAAATTATACAGATATGGAATAGAAGCTAACAGGAAATAGAAAAGAAAGTAGGCATGTTCTAGACACACTACGTAAAACCTGACAATTACATCGACAAATTATTTGTGAAATATGGAAAAAGATAACTTTAGTGCGAGCGGGAATCGAACCTGCGTCCCTTCCAATCCGGGGAAATGCTCTAACCGCTAAGCAATCACACTGACCAACGGTCATTCCCAATCTTCACATCACATTTGTCTTTACGACCCACTTATCTTTTTACCCGGATTGGAAGGGATGCAGGTTCGATTCCCGCTCGCACTAAAGTTATCTTTTTCCATATTTCACAAAAGATTTGTTTTTAATAGTAGCATATCAAGTGCTAAAATACAGATAAAAATTACATAGACATCTTTGATTCTTTATAAACATCTACCGCAGTAAATCACACATCAACGAAAAGAAATTGCCACGTAAACAAGCTACAAGTTTTTTAAAACTAAACCAGATGAAAAATAGCATCACCTTCCCCCATACTTTATAGCGGCTAAAAGTTGCTATCAATAATTGAAGTTGGTGTCTCAAGGGAGCAGGCTTAGTGGTATTTCTGACGTGCGGGTTATTTTAGTTGGCAAGTCAGTTAATATTGTTGTACGTGACTTTAATTCTAATTTGACTTGCGATTTGTATAAAATTTTTTATACCTAGGTACTACACAAAAATGTCAAAGAAGATTATTTGTTGTCAGAAAAAAAAATACACATAGGTTTCTTTATTTGGTTTTCTAGTGGCAGTGTTTTGCTTATCGCAGCACGCATGGGCCGGCTCGATCGGGGAATTACCAACTTCTCACTGTTGTGTTTCGTATGGTGAGTGAGAGCGCCGGAGGCCCAATCCTCTCCTTATTATCCTTCCTACCCCCTCCTTAGTATTCCTATCCACTTCCTTTCCTTGGAGATGGTGATGCACGAGCAATGCCACTGGAATTGCTACAGTAGTGAGCGACACTAGATGCCTTTTTAAGAGAAAAATATGTAGAGACCTAACGTCCCGTCCTTAGAGGCATCGAACAGAGTAGTGTACCTCACAGACTAAATGAACTCGCCTTGTGCCGTCTGTGCGCTTGTACTCACGAACCACTGGAACATTACTGAAGTCCACTGGCATCACACTACATGCCTTTAAATTTTTTTCGGCGGCTTTTGAGTCTATTCACGTATTAGACCAGCGTGGTGGACATTTCAATAAATTTCTCTCATTCTTTAATGGAGACCAACAGTGTGTCTGATAAAGAATTGTTATAAAATAATAATAGTTTGATTCATATAGGTAATACGGCAATCATTTGAACGTTACAAAATTCGTGGAAATGCCTGTATAAATTTATATTGTACGTATAAATATAAATACTTATGCAAAGAATTTGCAGTCTCATCGCGGCCATTATGAGCTTCCACCAACCGGGCGTAAGCAAATCCTTTTATTCGTTTTGTACCATTCAAGTTTTAGTAGTTATTTTTGTGAACCCTTTATATATTTGACTTATGTAGGTATAAGGTATCCCACGATTTTATGATCGGATGCTTATAAGGTGTAATAAACTAAACAGTAGGCATTATTAATTAGTTCGTTACATAATAGTTTTTTTAACAACTGGCCTTTGCCCGTGACTCTGCCGCAGCCAAAAGCTAATTTTTCGGTTATATCTCTGGTTCCTGATATAGCAGCGGGATAATGTGTATACAAGTTTTTCAGTTCCAGTAGCAGACAAAGCTCTGTTACAGTTTTATAATAGTATAGACAACACCACTGCACTAAGGAATAATCCTTGTATCGCGGGGGACTTTACAAATATACAAAATCACGCACATAAAGTACACCCAGACTCAGAACAACCAGTTTTGAATCACACAAAGAGTTGTCCTGAGTGGGAATCGAACCCAAAACACTCGAGCAGGAATCTAAACCACTCCGCCATCTTGTGCAGTCAAGTCGTTTATGATATAAAAATACAATAGATTCTACCCGCGACTTCGTCTGCGAATTAGTTTAGCAGGCCAATACTGTACCTATTAGGCTATAGAGGCGTGTCTGAATACAAAACAATTTTTTATTTGATAAAGCTTGATTAGGCTTAAAAACTAATAAACTGTATATCCTGCTACGCTGCTACCATATCGGAAACCAGATTTATAACTTAAAAACGAAATTTTAATTGAATTACGTATTTTTTCAATAACAAATTTTCGCAGCTACTTATTTAAATTGGCGTGATTGAACTGCAAAAACATTAAACTATATATCGTTATCGTTATGACTACATACTACGTATGTAAGTATACTTACGTATATTCCACACTGTAATCTTAACAGGTTTCGAGGAAGGCTAATTACAAAACCACAAAAAAAACTTTAAAAAGCACGAACAGTTTTAAGTGGTGAGTGCACTGGCATGCCTTCAGCATAATATTATTCGAGACATAATTTACCGCGGACTGTGAGACTAAAGCGCTTGATTTATTTATGAGCACACACTGACTCGTACTAATCTTTACTGGAATTTAATTTGTTCTTTATTTACTAATCGCTGTTAGAACAGGTAGGGTCCGCATGTCATTATCTTTTTTTATTCAGTATATTATTTTTCGGTACCTAGGTACGTATTGTAACAAATGACTTTCAGTATCTATAGTGGTGTATATCATGAATGTTAAAGATCATAATATTGCGTATTAGCTATGCCTTGCAGTTTCATCACGTGGCTTGTGATCAATTGTTTAGAAAAGCGCCATCTACCATTTTGCAGTCCAGTTAGTATCTCGATATAAATTATTTTTTTTGCTTGGTCCTCAAGGGTCGTGCCGTAATGTTAGATAGCCTATAGCTTTCCTCATAATGGTTTGGACATGTGGAAAGAATGCCGGACGAGCGACTGGTTAAGAAGATATGCAATGCGAAAGTGGAAGGATGTAGGTACAGGGGGAGACCGAGACTCACATACCTAGACGAAATCGGTCATGTATTGAAGGAAGGTGGAGTCAGGAGTCTCCGAAACCGGTGAGCGTGTATGAAGAGAGTTATGAATGTTGAGGAAGCGAGAGATGTATGCAAGGATAGAGCCTCTTGGCACTCTGTTCTCTCTGCCTACCCCACAAGGGAAATGGCGAGATGATAAGTAAGTTATAAAAAATATTAAATCTGACTGGTTGCAGAGACCAGTACGTTTAAATTAACAAACTCTTATGTTATATTAAACTGTAAAGATGCGGAGCGGTTTAGTTACCGCCTTCCCGCTCGAGTGTTGTTGGTTCGATTCCCATACAGGACAATTCTTTGTGTATTAAACACAAAGTGGAAAATGTGAAATCGGAAATAACAGTCGCGAGCAGGATTTGAACCTGCATCTCCTGGATACCGTCTAGATGCTTTGCTGATTCAGCAATCGTGACAACTGCTCTCGACTGCTAATGTCGATAACACATTCATACTTAACGTCCTGGGTGACACATTTTCCACTTTGTGTTTAATGTATATGGCTAAGTATGTTAATGCTAAAAATGTATATAAAAATTTCTAAATAATTCTTTGTGTAATTCACAAATGGTTGTTCTGTGTCTGTGTGTACTTTGTGTCCGTGAAATTGTATGTTTTAGAATCTTCCGCGGCACAACGATTATGCCTTAGTGCAGGGTGTTGTTTTTGATAAAGAAAAATAATCTACTAGCTGCTATTCGTGACTCCGTCCATATGGAATCTAGTTAGTGTTATACAAATTGGACAATTTCAAAAGTTGATGTTAGTTAGAATATTAATACAACACCCGGTTATCATCACGTCAGTTAATATTCTCGTAATTTAATGTATTGTTGAAACACGTTATCATAAATTCTGCAATTTGTGCAGAAAAATTCAACAAACTACATAAGATTTACGGACTAAATATGATACGTAAATTAAAGCGAGAATAATCGTGACTTCTGTTTAAAAATATAGAGTACATTTTTGCAAAACAATAAAATTATAGTAAACTGTAAATATTGCAAGCAAATGAAAGTAACACGTTGTATATAAAATATTTAACATTTATTAGTTAGGTAGTTTATTATAAGACTAGCTTCTACGAATGATTTCATTTGCATAAACTTCAGTATGGGATGCAGAAGAAAATGTCTGACTCACTAATAGTAATAATAATTAATTATGATGATTTATAATTATACTTCTGGACGGCACGCATCGTGAAGAAGTTTCTATCTCTGGAACCCTTATCTATCACAGACCGTTTGGCCCTTGTGTCCACCGGTGAGTCTTTACACTGTTTAGGTAATACATATATATGTTTAATTATGATTACTAAACCGTAATTTTCGTGTGTGGTTAGCTACCTACTGCATAAATTCCCTAGGCATGGCTCTAGAACGACTGAAGTATTGTCACACAGTCCCAGTGGTCCGCCAATACAGGTGGAGAGACGGTGCACGGCGGGCTTATTTAGTTGAGGGTCCCGCACTACTTTGTTTGTTTTCCCAAATAAATGGGGTGCGTGGTTAAGTACATTTATTCCCGCCTTAACAAAAAAAGGCCTGGCTCTAAAACCGTGTTTGAATAAAAACTCTCACGTTAAAAACGTAATGTGTTTCATGAAAATAAAATTAATAAGTAATTAAGGTGTACCTATATCTATGCTAATTGCCGAAACTAAATGCTTTTCCTTTGCGTTTGCTTGTACGTGTATTAAAAGTACTAATTGTATTTCTAAATGTGTCAGTCTACTTATATAAAATAGCTAAAAGCTAACTAACTTTACGTTACGTCCCTTTTGACTTTTAACGGGCAGGTCGCGAATAACCGAACTGTGAATGACTAAAAGTAAAAATACATTAACTGCTTACTCCAATTCCACGAGCGTTTCAAGATCTGACTGAGAAATTGAAATGAAGCAGCCAATATTGCTACGAAATAATGTAAATTGCAGATGGCGTTGTAGTGGATCTTTGGTACTCGTTTTTGTAGATTCGATTACCACACAGGATAATTCTTTAGGTGATTCATAAATGATTGTCCTGTATAGGTGTGAAAGTTTCAGTTTAATTTGTCCTGTATGGGAGCCTAAATTTGGTTATACTCATAGTCGTGGGTAATAGTGTTTGTAAAATCCCCCGCTATATAGGGGTAATTAACTAGTGAAGTTCCTATTGCCTTTAACATAGTGGTGCTATGTTAAAGACAATAGCCTCGGTTCGCCAGCTATGTTTAAGTCCCACGTAATAGGGGGCGAGTCTATTGCCGTCTACCGGGCACATTTCCAAACTCCGCGCTGCTACTGAGAATTTACCTACCCATTGCAGAGGAGTATCTTCAATTATGTGTTTTGTATGCAATGTAAATTGAAAAGTATTGGAATTACTTGAGAACAGGGTACCTGAGTACGGGTTTTCTCACAGTTATGGAATAACGCCTCACCTTCTTCAAATCTTCTAACAGCTTAATTCAAATGTAACGTGTTGATATGTTAGTTGAGAATGTACCGACTAACTAGTGCTAAATAACAGTGTATTGAATTCTTATAAGCTATCAGACGGTACGCACGAAGGGTCGCTACACTACTCTTTGAGTTATTACCACCAAACATGTAAGGGCCGCGACCTAGCCGGCTCTATTTGCATACCTGAGCTACATGAAATACTTAGACTAAGTTGTTTGAAATGGCAGTATTTATTTCGTCCAAGATTTGACGATATTGTAGATATTCAATAGCTCTTGGACCTCGTGTTATTGATGTAAGTAGGTAACTATTTCGCTTGAAACCATAAAAAAGGAGGAAATTACATCTATAGGTTTATTCAGATGGAAATGTATCGTAAGAGATAGTACTTTTAGTAATCGGAGGGCTTTTTTATTCAATCATTTTCCTGTCCCGCTATTGACCATGGGTCTCCTCACATGGTAAGAGGGACTAGGCCATAAACCACCACGCCGGCCCAATGAGGGTTGGAGAACTCTACAAGCCACCGAGAAAATCTCTCAGGCATGCAGGTTTGCTAACGATGTTTTCCTTCACTGATAAATTGTAAACAGATACACACATAATTTCGAAAATTCTCGAAAAGTCAGAGGTGTTCCTTACGAGGTCTAAACCTTGAACTGGATACCACTGTCTTTATAGTCCTTGATTATACCGCTAGACTATCACTGCTGTTCTTAATCGGAGGTTACGGACTGAAAATATAAGTTTTAGTACTCCTTCGTCCTTCGTTCCGAGTGTCGTATCGAGCGACTAAGGGTAGTTAGCAAAAATCAACAGTAATGCAGTCATTACTGTTTTGGTAACAAGAGGGACTACTCACATGTTATCGGGCCTGTGCCGTTCGTTACCACCATTTTCCGTGTGATCGATCGTAAAATACCTTTCTTTTTATTGCGTGTTGTGGCAGATAAGCCACAATCCGCCTAATAGTAAGTGGCAACCGTCGCTCATGAAATCAACTATACTAAGAGTACCGTCAAGCCATTGCGCGCCATTTCGTTTCACGAATATGAAGGAAAACAATGAACGGCTATCTCCCGCTACAAGCAAAACATGAAGTGTTCTATGTTCGGCTATAAGCGAAAGGGTAGGAAGAGATTACTCCCCACTTGTTACCTAGCCCTAACACCAAGTTAATGCAATGGGAGTTAATTGCTCATTCCACGATTGCGACACGGACTGCAGTCATGCTTCAGAATGATATAGACAGAGTTGTTAATTGGAACTGGAGAATAAACTTTACTTTACCTACTATCATATCATGGATGAATGCATGTAAATGCATTGCCGATAGATGGCGTTGGTCGTTAAGACAAATGTGATGAGGAAATTCGGTATTTCTAGAAATAGTAAGGTAGCTCAGTGGATTAGAGCACTTCCCCGGAAAGGAAGGGACGCAGGTTCGATTCCCGCTCGTACTAAAATACTCTTTTTCCTTATTCACAAATTATAATTTGTACTATCATACAGTCTAAATATAAATTCATGATAGAGCGGATAAAAAAAAAATTAATAATACGGTAAATTGTACCCAGGATAGTTAGTACAAGTGTTACTATATACCACTTGATTTGTTATTGGCGTGGTAGGCTAGTATACATTAGAAGTAAGAAGAGAGGCAGCCTTAGCCGCAACAGCGGCGACCATCGTTGCTGAAATTACAACGCGTGTATGCTAATCTGCTGCAGCATGCGCCGTTGACCCAAGCGCTGCAAGTGCTCAATGCGGTATCAAATTATACCGATTTATCTTGGTTTGCTGAGCGAGTTTAAAAAGGCTCTATACTTTGTATTGTATTTCAATATATATTATATGCCGTGTGGGACCGGCTTTAGAATTGTCCCACCCCTCTCCACCCATGGGAGTCGTAAGAGCCGACTGAGGGAATACGGGGGCAGTGGGCAGCAGCACTCCCTCGAGTATTAACAACATCCACTGCGATCGCCAACCCGCCTGCCAAGCGTGGCGATTACGGCACTATTCCTGATTTTGGGGAGGCCTATGTCCAGCAGTGGACGTCGAAAGGCTGATGGATATATTAGATAATTAATCTTATAATATTGGTGTTCAAACCTGTACGGTAGCTTACAAGTATAGATCTATAAAATTCCTATTTGTATTTATTTTGGTGTACAGTAAAGAGTAATTATTATTATTTTGAGTCTTACTGTGACGTCTATATTTTATTGGCAGTATATTTTTACTTGCATTTACACCAAATTCCCAGAATTATATTAAGATAAGACATGCAAAAATTATCTGTTAAATGAAAGTATTGCATTGTTTGTAAATTATCTCTGCTCATATTAAGATTAATTCAAGAGCAACTCGTATTAGTTAATTCAAATTGCTATCCCACACACTATTAGTAAATTCGTATTGTTTTGTAATGGAGATGTACTGTAGTAGTCTAATATATCATATCATATATGATATTGATTCAGTACCTAATATTTATTTTACGTAGTAGTTACTTTGTCAATCGATTCTAATATTTAGTTGTCTCAATACAATATAGATAGATGATTAAACTTAGCCTTGGATGAATAGATTATGGACTGCTTAGGTCAAGTATTATGTAAGTAATCTAATACTATTATAAATTTGTAACAGAGAGTATGTCTGTACATTTAAGATATTTGAGAAAAAATGCCTGTATTAGGCTCTAAAGGCGTGTCTGAACACAAAGCAATTTTTTTAGATTTTTTGTCTGTTATCTGTTTGTTTGTTCGGGCATCACAAAAAAAACTAATGAACGGATTTTGATGCAACTTTTTCTGTGTGATAGCTCTTAATTAGACTTAACAACTGGTATACATTTTATCCCGCTACTATATCGGGAACCTGAGATATAAGCTAAAAACCAACTTTTATATAAAGGCTAGTTATATTTATAAAGTTGATAATAATCTTTACTGTTATAAATGTGAAAGTAAGTTTGTTTGTTTGTTACGTTTTTACGCCGTAGCTATACCAATTATGCAGATAAATATATATATATATATATATATATATATAGTCTTAAGCCCAGAAATAGACATAGACAACTTTTTATCCCGAAAAAAAATGATTTGTACTCAATCTCACAAAAACGGCTAGACACATTTGGCACATTACTAAACGCAAAATTTTGCACACATCTATAAAGTTTGTTACCAGAATTAATACAGTATACTTTTTATCGCATGCATTCATCTAGGCTACATTCTGAAGCCCTCGTACTACGACGTGGTCAAAAGTTAATAAGTTCATGCCTATGTAAAAAATGGTTTTAATTACTGTCCGCCTGTAATTGTTGATAATGTTTACATACATAGAATCGCGCCTGTTTTCTTGCCACTTATCATGAAGCAGCTCCCTTCATGTTATTCCGAACGAAAATTATGTTTCTTTACATGAAAGTGTTTAATTTAATAATAATTTAAAATATAAGAAATAAATATCTTTAATTAATTCTTATGTTGGTTTTTGGGTAATTTGCAATACCATATAGGTATTGTCGTGTATTTATAGTCATCATCCCGGGTGACAGTTAATAAGTTATCGCTTATATGCGAGATCAACACTACACTATCGTTTTTCATGTTTGAATTTTGTGATTTGCATCTTTTCGTATTTTATAATTGTCAGAATCTATCAGCATTACTTAGTAAATGTTACAAGCACTTCCTTTTATTACAAATAGGTACCTAGATGTAACGTAATGTGTTCGACTGGTGGTAGGGCTGGGTACCAACTAGGAGTACTCACTTGGTATCGGGCCCAAGCGGGTTGGTATCACCATCTCCGTGTGACCGGCCATGAAGCACATCGCTGCGTTTTGGCTGTAGCAGGAGATAGCCGTTTAATCTTTCATTTAATATCGGTGAAATGAAATGGAGAGCAGCGGCTTGACAATACTCTCGGTATAGTTCAGTCCATGAGCGACGGTTACCATTTACCATCAGATGTGTCGTGGCTCGTCTGCTACTACATGCAATAAAAAAAAACCTAGATGTAAGCTGAGGCAAAAATAACTAAGCTAACTGACTATATAAAAATTTCAAATATAACTTTGTAATTTTAAATAAAACCGCAAGGATGATCAAAAATAAGATTATAAGTTTTATAATTAAATGTTAGTATAATAATATTTACAAATATAAATTAAGACAATTTACTAATAATTATGATGTTGCAAAAGCCAAAATTAAAGCGCACAGTAATAAAAAACTCGGCTAATTTCATTACAACGATAAAAAAATATAGAGTATAAAATTAAAAATAAACTATTAGAAGACTGAACCTTGACAAGGACGCAGAGGATACGTTCTACAAACAATACTGAAACAATTCTCCGAAGTATTAGGCCATAACATCTGCTCTTGTCTTTATATCGCGACATCTTAGTGACAGTTACAATGCCATTTTGCATCATCTCGTCCTATCTCGTCTATTATTAATCTTGTGATAGATCTGTTTTAAATTTCAAAATTATTTTATTAAATTACGCGTTGCTAATAGGAATGTGTTTCTTAATTTATTTTATTGTTAAAACTAAATTCCACATCGCACTCACAAACATCAAACAAGTTTAAAACATTAAACAAAGAACCTTAAATAATAAATAGTTTACCAAATGCTCCCGAATTCAAATTTAAAACAGATTAACCCTTGAGTAACCCAATTCACGCTTTAAGATTATATCCGTCAAGTGAAACGTCACGGTGACTTCGCACTTTCCTCATCATTAGGATACGTGAAGAAAAAAGGCTTCGGATGTTCAGTTGTAAGCGCCCGCCAACAAAGCCATTATGCCTTATTATGAACACCATCCATCAGCGGACCATATCGATCCAACATTAATGCATGCTAATGCTTTATAAATAGATATATAATATGTTTTGTCTCCACCTCGTCATCCAACTGATGGATTGTTTTAGTTCTATCACATCAAACTGTTGATTTTTGATAGAGGCGTGGTCAGCCCTGCTGTTATTAGTTTAACCGATGAGCTAAACCATTTACGATTTCACGCTATTAGTAAAGACGTGTGAATGGATTGATTACAAATTGATTGCTTTCGCGTTTGAGAAACTATCGATAATGTAGAAAGTTATCCTAATGATCTTAAAGTTACAAAATTATTAAATGATTCCACTTACTTTGTCCAAGGTGTACACGCTTCATCCAAGGATATATTTGCGGAGGGTTTGCGGAAGAGTTCGAAGCGGATGATTTAGAATTTTTCGTGTTGTTTGAGCCTGAGTTATTAGCCTCGTTACTCTCATTGCTGGATGTGCTTGAAGCTGGACTTGATATATTCTGATTTACATTAGCTTTGTGTTCTACGGGCGAAGCGATTGGTGTAGTCAATCCTAGTTTAGAACTAGTGGTTCCACTTGGATTTTGTCCGACGCCGAAGCCAGGAGAAGTTCTTCCTGGACCGGAAGATGTAGATAAATCTTGAGGAGACGCTACTCCTGTAGTGGATGTAGAATCTGCAAACTTACAACTGGTGCTCGCTGTTTGACTCGTTGGTGTAGACATTAAATTAGGCGATAAAGTGCCTGGACTCGGGTTTGAATGATGCATGTGAGGTGCACTACTAGCGAGCCTTTGAGGATGTAATTGCGTATAGTCTATCATCGTTTGTGGTTGCATGTGAGCCCCTGACGACGGTGCTCCGTAAGGATGTTGTGAATAGTGATGTCCAACTTGCGGTGGAGAATAACAAGTATTCGGATAAGCTGAAGCTGTTGGATTGGGATTGTAGTAGTCAGCCCCTGGCGTCGGTAGACCGGGGTGACCAGTTTGTTCGGCGGGAGTCCCAGTACGACCTGGCCCTTGGTTCCCATAACAGGAGGCCAGAGAATTAACAAACTGATAGGAGCTCATCCCTGCGTTATAATTTAATTCGTTCATTGGTAACAGTGTGTTTTGTCCGTTTTCTCAAGATCTCTTGACACTTGTCATCGTTTGGACGAGCATTGAATGGTCTAGTTGGACATATTAAGTGCTACTGATGCTCGCGGTCCGCTTCAATTGTCCTCGTAGAGTGGAACTTGATTGATGGACCTGCGATAAAATGAGACACATTAGTTGGTCAAGACCGTCGACTCGTTATTCGTGATAGATGTTGTTCACAGATCATATCGTAAGTGTTTGATTTAAATATATATTGTGGTTTTATCATACATAATTTATATTCCGAACAAAGTGGTATACAATGAGATTCGGGAAAAACTGATATGTGTTAGAAATCTTAACCTTTTTTTTTAATTGAAAACTAAAAAGTACACCAAATGACATTGAATAGAAACCTCTCAAATACAAGGAAAATATGCAACTAAAATACAAGTTGAAATGCATTTTTACGAAATTGCAAATCGAATACCCTTGATGATTTTTTTTATTTCAATATTCTATCTATAAATGCAGCAGTAACCATTAGTATCTAAGTTCCAAGTACCTATTCCTCAGGATGGTCTCTAATCAAAGTCGATAACGTAATTTTGAAAAGTAGATAATTTGACGGTAACTTTCGTTTTTAAAATGTACCTCCTCAGAAGTAGAATTGCATAAATCACTAAACACATGTACCACTTGTGTCGCACTGGGGGTCTATTCTAAAACAATAAATTAATACAGGGATGTGACTTCCTAAGGCACAGTACACATGTCAAGTGCGGAAAAAACTGCGTCTCCGTCACGTGGTACGACTATAAAAGTGTCCGCAAAGGTTTATGAGTGTAAGCGGTAGGCCGAATGTGACTTCGCCCGGATTTATGAACCCGCTCAGTGCATACATCTTTATGAGCAAATTAGCAGTCATTGTGCACCCGATTTATTTGTCGTTTTGCTCGCCGAATGACAAATGTGTGAATTTTGGCCGAATGTCACTGTTGTGCACATAAATAATGATATTAACGTAATATGCTACGATTTAAGAAATTAGCAATTTCTTTAAAATAATCTAATGCATAAATTTGTTGGTTTATTGTAATGTATCTACTTACTATATTGAATGTTAGTTACATCATGTTATTTAAATCATCATCAAATTTTAAAAATCTGTTACCTAATGTGTAATACAATAGAAAAACTAGATATATATGTACCTACTTTGTAATATAGCAACCAAACAATTTAATAACGATATTACTTATTTTTACTTGTAATAAATTAATTTATTAAACAATTACCCGAAACTACTCTACTATAGGTTTACTATAGATATAGTAACCTCTATCACTGTATAATTATTAACAGTAATAATTACTAATAGTTACATAATACACCGCTTAACTCATTATATGCATAGGAGATCCCTAAAAATATGCCAAAATTATGTTTATTTGTAAATTGCAGGTTTATTATAAAGTTGTATTATTAAATAAATTAATAACTACGTACTAATACCATGCATACATGGTAATTATATTTTGTTTTGAATTCATCTGTGAACTCACTTTGAGTACAGGGTCAGTAATTATCTACTTATTGTTTTAATTCTAAACCAACCTAAGTAAACATCAACCTTAATTTCATAGATATTCAAATGCAAGGAAGGTACGTCATAATCAATAAACTATTTATTTATAGCCATCATAATTATTATGAAACATTCTACTTGATAATTTACTTGTATGTAGAGACCTCATACTGATACAATATTGACTCTAGGAATCAAAACAATTAAATATTTACGCAAATATGATCTTTTATTATCATCATCAGGTATCAATATCGAAACGAATGTTTTTTTGAGTAAGACTCATCTAGATACCTATTCCATAATTAAATATTTTTTTTCTCATTGGTATAGATTCCAATAACTAAACCATCAGCAATCTAAAGCATCTTGCAAAGAGAACAAATTTTATATAAGTACGAAATAAGACTAATTTTGTGGATTATATCAGTCATTCTACGACCCATGATTTTGTAGGTATATCTACGACGTTATAATAATAATAATAACGAGCTTCTTAAACACAATACAATTCTTATATTATTAAAATAATTCTGTATTTTACATAAGGGTTATCTTATTTAGTATGTTAATACCAAATTCACTTTGCCTACCAGACTCAACTTATTATTTGATTACTTTCAAAACCTCCATAGAAATTCTGTGATGATATTATATAATCATTACTTTCATACCTCGGGTAGGTATTGTAAAAACCTGTTTGACCGGCGTAGCAGGGCAAATTTCGCTCCCATTTTGGAGGAGGTTAAGCTTAAAAGTGAGTCATACTATTCAGAATTACAAATATTGGGCTTTAATCTTCATCCATCCATCCATCAGCCTTTCAACGTCCACTGCTGGACATAGGCCTCCCCAAGAAAACGCCACAACGGGCGGTCCCGTCATGGGGTATAATGCCGTAATCGCCACGCTTGGCAGGCGGGTTGGCGATCGCAGTGAATGTTGTTAATACTAGAGGGAGTGCTGCTGCGCACTCCCTCGGTGTTCCCTCAGTCGGCTCTTAGGACTCCCGTGGGTAGAGAGGTGTGGGACAATTCTAAAGCCAGCCCCACTCTACTTTAATCTTAAGCTACACTATCTGACAAGATCAGGTAAGTACCTAGGTATAATAGATAGTGAATTATTCTCAGGTTTTTATAGATGAAACTATTTGTGATAATGGAAAAAGAGAGTTTTACTGACCATTTTCACAAATAATTTGTTCTTTAAAAATAGGTAACCATGTCACATCGTGTGGGGCCGGCTCTAGAATTGTCCCACCCCTCTCCACCCATGGGAGTCGTAAGAGCCGACTGAGGGAACACCGAGGGAGTGGGCAGCCACTCCTTCGAGTATTAACAACATCCACTGCGATCGCCAACCCGCCTGCCAAGCGTGGCGATTATGACCCTATCCCCCATTCTTGGGGAGGCCTGTGTCCAGCAGTGGACGTTAAAAGGCTGATGGATGGATAGGTGGAACCATATCAAGTGCTAAATACAGATCAGAATATTTTCATAGATGTTTTTTAATATTACGTCAATTTGTCTGAACTTTAAGATCATTGTTTGCCTAAGCTCCACCGTGTGACATGAAGGCACATGTGTTCAGTTTATTTCAGTTTAAAATTTTTGTCACTCCCGTCCGGTCTGCATTAAATGGGCCGAACGATTTTATTGCTTTTTGTCTTTTCTTTTTAACTTTTTTTCTCACAGCACACTTGTTTATTCCCAGACATCCTTTGAAGAGTTTGGTATGTCGGTTTTAATTTTAATTCGACACTTTCATAGTTTTTATTGTGTTATTCGGTATAAACAGTAGTTTTATGGATGGGTAACGTGATGAGTCGTCCAGACTTTATCTAATGATATTATTTATAACTCTACGAAAATAACTACATTTTAAAATAAATTCTCATATTTATATTCCAGTTTACAATGCTACGGTTACACAGGATACTAAGGTTTAATCCAATCTCTATTGAAGAGGAGGATCGTGCTCAACAGTGAGAGATTTAATTAACAGTAAAACCGGTCAGTTTTTGCCTAGTAGAGACAAAAATGTAACTGTTAGGGCTCTTTAATATGCCTATTATTATCGTCACAATTGATTAGTATCGATACAAATTTTATACTAAGGAAATATTTATCCAACTCTTACGGCTACATAATATAGGTAGGAACCTAGTTGTAGACCAAACTGAAATTTAATATTGGTTTATTTAGCTACGTTTAATATAGAGCATGTATATACATCCCTTTAGAACATCTTTCTATTTTGATATTTTACACATTTATATTTAGTAGAACACAAAATGCTAAAATTAATTAGAAAATGTAAGGCACGAGTGGGGTTTGAGCCCATACGTAAAAAAGCCTCATTTTCTGTGTCACATTTTCCCTCTTTGTGTTCTGGTAAATGACCAAGTACCTGTATCAAGTGCAATATAAAAAAGAAAATAACAAAATACATTGATACTTTCTCGGCTATAAAACTCAATAACAAAAACAAAACTAAAGCTTATAAAAGTCAGTAGTTTGAAATATATCGCTATAAAATTATTTCAATGAACACTAATGCTAAAAGCTCTCTGGATATAATAACTTTTAATGTTCCATGTCAAGTGGACAGTCCAAATCCACTGCGCCTGAGAGATTTACTGCGATACGCTTTGATGTCTCGACTCGCGCCTTTTCAATATCGACTTAGTGAATTGGCGATAATTTTCTATAGGTACTACCGAAAAATGAAAAGGTGACAAATAATTAAATATCAATTAGAAATACTCACTCCGAATTTTATAGTGACCAACAACGGCTTTAGACAACTTTAAGACAAATCACAACCAATCGTGTCGTTGAGAAAATCACAAAACATCCCACAATTTATATAGCAAACACTTTTCACATTAAATAAAAATTCAACAAAACAAAAAAGAAATTGACAAAACAACAATTTTATTGAATTCCGAATATGACCGTTATTAGTCTCTCAAAAGATGGATCTTTAAAAATTCGATTTCGGAAAACTTCAGTGTGACTCCTCGCGGCGAAAAACGACTCGTATTTTCCCGGCGTTCGAGCGTCGAGTGCAGCGCGCGTCTGACGACGAGGTGAGCGGTTGAGTTGACGCGGCATCAAACTAGAGGCAGGCGGGGCGAGCGGGGCGGGGCGCACCTGAGCCCGCCACGTGCGTTCTCGCGCCCGCTATCGCCTCCGCTACCGCTTCACTCTTCTCACTCTTCACTTAACCGATTAGCGCATTTAAGGTATACCGTCGAAACACCAGTATCCCATTTCAATGGACCGATTGATCATTATTATGGATGTTAAACGATCGTCGGTTGCCGTGAACTGTAATTTCATCACGATTTTTGTTTGTCTCACATGTATTGAGATAAATTTATTGAAACTACCTATCTATAGATTGCTTTGTTTTTTGCGAAATGTATATACCTACATACCTATTTGATTTTGTTTATGCACCTATGTAACTTAGATATTGTTCTTCTATGGATTGCGTCTTTGGAAGAATTATCTGTCTTTTTGATAGATACCTACTAGACAATAGCAACCTTAAGTAATTTCTTGAAGTGATTTTTAATAGGTACCTACTTATTAATATCTGAAGAATAAATAAAATACTTCTCTGAACAATGTATTTATTAATATAATGCATATTTGTAATTATTTTCCTATTAACATAATCAGATAATAAAACATATGGCATATAATAACTCCTCATGGAAAGTGCTTAGTCCAAGTCTAGATGAGCGGACAAGCGCCATGCATCACTGACATAGGGACGTCTTGGTGAAGAGTAAAAATTACTTTACGCCGCTTAAATATATCACTAGTCTATATTTTCATAAGTCCGTGCAAAGAAAACGAAATAATATATTATGTGGTTTGGTGTAAACCAATCAAATATGAACTAAAATGTGTTGAGTTCAACTTACAAATTATTTTGGGTGGCTTGATTGCCATATTATTCCACTGTTAGACACGGTTGAAAAATTTAGAGGTATTCAGGTCATATCAACTACACTGGCCCCAATAGTGGTTGATTATTTTTTTTCTTATTTTTTTCATCAATTTCTGATTCAAGGATAAGAAAATAATGCGCACCTATACCTATAAAAGCCCTTTTTCCCCTATTGTAAAGTAGTGGAATTGTCTAAGGAGTATAGACAAAGAAGAATCCAGGTTGTCAATTTAATAGTAACTACTGACATAAACGGATATTGAATGTATAACTTGATATTGTGCATTTCCTTTAGAATGTCATTACATTCACCTGTCAAGTTATTACTTGACAGGTGAAGTATCTACATAGCGGGCAAAGATTAGTGATTACAAGTCATTCGTTGTTTTAATCACAATGTAAGTATCGTTATTTAATTTCAAATATAATATTTACCGAGGCATTAAACATACTTACCACTGAAGTAATGTCACACAGTTCCAGTGGTCTGCCAATACAGGCGGAGAGACGGCACGCGGCCGGCTTATTTAGTGGGTGAGGGCCTACACACTACCGTGATCCTTGCCCCAAACAGCACACCCGGTGCGATTAGGTACATTTTTTCCCGCCTTAACAAAAAAAAAAGTATTAAACATACCGAATAGTATATATACCTAGTTTTTCAGTGATTTTAATTACTTATATTTTTAGTTAATATTTTTATTACTTATGTGATGTTATGATCGTCTAGTGGTAAAACCATAAACTATTAAGATACTGGTATCACGTTCAATAAACAGTCCACAATACACCTGGCAAACAACTTTGACTTCTCAAAATTATTTGTAATTTTCACTGCTCTGCGAAGGAAAATATTGTAAAGAAACCTGCATGCACCGATGCTGCATGATTTTCTCGACGGCCAATGAAGTCTGCCAACCCACACTGGGTGATTGTGGTATACCCTGACCTAAATCACTCTCACTCTGAAAGAGATTTAAAGAGAAACTCTACTTTAAATTATTTGATTCCATAGCTACAGATTTTTCGCTACTGGTTTTGTACCGATTGTCTGACTATAGTGGCTATTTAATAACAATCTACATATTGGACGGCCTCCCACCAGCTAGACCAATGACCTGGTCAAAGTCGCAGGCAGTCGTTGGATACAGGCGGCACAGGATCGTTCTTTGTGACGTTCTTTTGAAGAGGCCTATGTCCAGCAGTGAACGATGAAAGGCTGATGGACGGATGGACTGAAATTTGAATGATTAAAAGACAATCTTAAGTTGCTTTGTTCTTCGAGAATCTTTCTTTTAACGTTACCGTTATGATATACCATTTCCAAACTACCTGCTTCTCACCCCCTCAAAGTAGTACTTTTTGATCTGGGTAAATTTATACTAGAGTTCTCGTTACTGCGTATTTTATTCTGTTTCTGCGGCAAACAAGCAACAAGGCGTAGTTTATAGACGCTATCAATACCAGAGGCATCGCTCGCATCTTGCCAACTCCAAGACAGGGATAGAAGATGAAGAAGGAGGATGTTAGAGTGAAGATAAGTAGGGGATATGATCTTTCTACGCTCACTTATCTAATGGAACGCAATATTAGAAATCCTTCTTGCAGATGGTAGTACTTCCCTAGTCGAGTCAACCCATTCACGCAGGGAAAAGCAAGACACTCAATATTCCGAATTTTAGTTTCACCTTAGATATATATTGGGCATAACTTGTACCATCCATCATCCATCCATCAGCCTTTCGACGTCTACTGCTGGACATATGTCTCCCCAAGAGAACTGTGTTCTCATTGTGGGGGATAATGCCGTAATCGCCACGCTTGGCAGGCGGGTTGGCGATCGCAGTGGATGTTGTTAATACTCGAGGGAGTGCTGCTGCCCACTCCTCCGGTATTCCCTCAGTCGGCTCTTACGACTCCCGTGGGTAGAGAGTTGTACCATGTAGCATGTATATAGTTCAAAGTTTCCACTTACCTCCTAGTGTCGTGAAACAAACCATAGCTCGAGTCTGTCAGTTGAGATTTGTACTTAAATAAAAACGTTCCATAAAACAAAGTGCGGTGAAATGTTATTTAACCTAAGTATTACTGACGCAGTCATTTGTCTTGCAGATTGGCGGCTTAATTATAATTAAGTGCTAATTATTATGATGCTACGCAACTTACACTACCGTGAGTGATAAATTAAGGCGTGTAGATGTGTATTCTTATAGTTTTTTTCTCACAACTTCAGCTGCTTAAGACGTCCATAGCCTTGCGATCACTGACCGTAAATGATATTAAATTTAAACGAACTTGTAGATTACTAATTATTTAATGGTTTTATATAGGTAACTTTAACATAGAGTGAAACTTCGCTTCAAATAACTCAAATATAAAGGAAGGAGCAAGTCAACTTTAACACCAAATTGATAAAAAAATAATCTCGTTTCAAATAGGTACTTAAAGCCTCCCTTGTTCTACTGTGGACTAGAATATACATATTTATTATTATTGCACTGAAATGTTCTCTAAATTATATACATTATTATTATCATCCCACAATTTGGCACGATTTTACTCTCATAGTCATCGGAATTCGAATGCCTATAACAGGCGAACCTGTGGGTCTAGCCAAGTTGCATTCTATGATCGCTAATGCTAATAGAAAACTATTAAAATGTATGGAAATTTGACATCTCTAACGTTGAGTCACGTGACTTAATATAGGTTCCCTTGGATTAATATAGATTCTTTATCTATGATCAAAGATGTCAAATTCCCATACATTTAAATAGTTTTCTATTAGCGTTAGCGATCATAGAATGCAACTTGGCTAGGCCCACAGGCTAGTCCTGTACCTACCTATGACACCTTCGTAAATATTATACCTATAGATAGACAGTTTCGAGAATAAACCTTCAAAAATAAGGATTTCCTGACATTTCCCGTTATATTTCAACTTCATGCCAATGGCATTTGTATATAATTAGACAGTTATATACCTATATATATACCTATACTAGGTATATATGTAAATTAATCACAGCTTAGAAATGTGGTTGACTTTAAAATATAAGCAATACGGCTACCAGATTCGTATTTCAAGGTTACAAGCTAAATGTTCTATAAACATGTATTACAAATTACATATATGCTAATCATAAGTCTAGTTTACTAGTCCTTGCTGTGTTCTCAGCAAGGGTGCTAAATCAAGGCTGCTGCAATTTGATCTCTACTAATTCTCAATACATTTATTTTAGTATATTTCACCTTTTTATTTAGAGCTGGCTACGTGATTTCTTTTTAAACATTTAATTATGACATTACTTATTTATTTTATATACTAAACTTTACAGATTCAATATTATGAAAATCGAATGTCCATAGTAGGTACGACAGGTAACTTTTAGGTACATCTATTAGAGTTTCACTTTCATAATTTTCAACTGCCCCTGTGGTGCAGCGGTACTATCTGCTTCTGCTGATCATGAGGTCTCGGGTTCGACCCCTTAGACTAAGTAGAGTTAGTAGGGAAAATAAAATTCTTACTATCTTTTTAACCTATGATATAACACTTCATTAAAAATATTTTTTAAACTGCCTCGGTGGTGCAGCGGTAGTGTGTGAGACTGCTGATCATGAGGTCTTGGGTGCGATCCCCGGGTCGGGCAGTGTTATTGAGCTTTTTCGTAAAAAGACAAATTCTCAGTAGCAGCCCGGAGTTTGGAAATGTGCCCGGTAGACGGCAATAGGCTCGCCCCCTATTACGTGGGACTTTAAAACATAGCTGGAGAACCGTGGGTGCCTACCCCTTCGTGGATACAGCGTGATGCTGTCTTTTTTTAAATTTCTTAGAGTACTAGTGAAACTGGCAGACGTTGTCATACTGACTTGCTTGCTATTAGTGCCTCAAAATTGCCCGATCCAGATCGGACCCGAGACCTCATGATCAGCAGTCGCACACACTACCGCTGCTCCACCGGCTTAAAATTTATTTTAATGGAGTGTTGTATCACATGTTTTAATTGGTAAAAAATAATTTTATTTTCCCTTTTAACTCTACTTAGTTAAAAAAAATACAAAGTCAGTTGGATGTCCCAAAGGACACCTACCCTAGTCTTGTGGACCACAAAATTTATTACAACTTAATAATCGGCTAGTCACGCGACAACACATGTGTTGGCACAACCACATCGAAATAATTTACGACTTTAGGGTGACTCTACCTGTCTCTACCGTTTATCAACAACAAAAAAAGACTTATATGTATAAATATTGTTGATTGGTATTTACTTAAAACTGGTTTAGGATTCTTTTAATTTATGGTAGAGTACAAGAATTTGGTGAATGTCTGTAGAGTTGTATCAGATTGTTGGCTCTGACAGCACTCCATATCTTACTGGATCTTGAATTAAATGAGAATGTATAAGATCGAAGAAACGTGATTAAGATGCTGGTAGATACCTACTATGTATCTACACGTTTTTATTTTGGGAATGTTTGATAAAATATCGACATTTTTAATAAAATCAGTTTTGTAGATTTCACTTGATTGCGTCGAGTCATTGTTTTCTATACATCTGTCCTCTTTCTATTAATGAAGACAAAATTAATTACCTACTGGCTAGCATTTTTTTTTTGAGTTTTATGAAAAATATAAATTAATATAATGATATAGAAATCCCTATTTTAGTTCAAAGCTGTAACAAAAATTACTAACATTTAACACAAATCATTTAAATTTATATTGTATTACGATTTTAGTTAATGCTCGTATTCACGGAACAAAAAAGGGAACTTATTTTTTAGGTACATTACCTATAATTCATAAAGGATATTATCCTATAATGGTTAATATAATAGCATTAATTGGCAATCTCTTAAGTGTGAATGGGTTGTCACGCGTTTCTTTGACTGACGACCAATACGAGTTATTATACTCACATGATAACACATAATTACTTAATGCAACACTTAATTTGCCAATGAATAAAAAATTTGCATGTTGTCATAATGGCAAGTGTTTCACTATCTCTGTCGCGCTTCAGATTATAATACGAGAGGGAGGGAGATAAACACTATGTGGGCGCTCCTTAGTCGGGGAAACATGCGTATTGCATCGGCCGTGGGCGCGGCTTACTGCGTGCCCCGACGGCATACGATTGGTCCGTGCCCCCGGTAAAGTGGGGTGTCTATGAACAAACTTCAAACAGTTTTGTAGTTGAAAACTTTATGAAATTATACAAAAATTTTCCAAGTTTATATCGTACTAGGGTTACGTGAATGGAATACAATAGTTATTAAATAGTCGTTTTAAATGTTGCAGTAAGGGTAAGTGTCTGTTTTGTTCATATCTGATAGCAAGACCTCTTTGAATATTCAATATTGGGCTTAATCTCAATCTATCATTTCACTTCTTCACTATACCTAAGTGCACATTATCATAGAGACTTTAAATTTAGTTACACTAATTGTTGCTTCCCAAAAAAAGTTGAATATTTTTGTATCTCGTTGAATTTTGCAATGAAAGCCATAATTTGGTTGTACGTTAGATTTTAAACAAGCCTCAGCAGTAATAACATACTGTTAGCCAAAAACAGGTCCATTAAAAGTCAATTGAAGGCATTTTATAGTTTGATTGCTCTAGTCCAGATACCTATATCAAGGTAAGGATATAAATATTGTAAACATTTTTCTCATCAACAACTATAAAATTACAAAATATAGGTATGATTTATGTAAACTACAGGCAGATCCTAGATACCTATATACGGTATCTATTGTTTTTCCAATGCATTGTTTTGTGGAATACTACAAAAGTCGTTGAGAAAGTCTCTGAAGAATGCTTTCTTTACACGGTTTTTCTTCGTCAAGCAGGGATAATTTCTAAACAAATACGCACATAATTTCCAAATTTAGAGATGCTAGTGTTGCGAAGAAATCTTCAAGATCAAATGATCTTAGGTTTAGGATCAAATATAAAAGATACCTACTTACTCCTTTCCTACCAGACCCAATCGATTTTAAGACCATGATATCTCCGTACTTATAGGTAGGTATATTATGATAAATATATTTTTTAATATAAATATCCTCTTAATTTAATCTTTGTAAATATAGGTATTTCTAATGATCGTAAAACCATTGTTTTAAAAATCAACACAAACAAATTTCATTGTTATAAAAAAACGTCGCTGCTCTTTTATTTTGCGGCAAAATGTAGATAACATACATCTATCAGCCTTTCGACGTCCACTGCTGGACATAGAACTCCCCAAAATGAGGGATAGTGCCGTAATCGCCACGCTTGGCAGGCGGGTTGGCGATCGCAGTGGATTTTGTTAATACTCGAGCGAGTGCTGCTGCCCACTCCCCCGGTATTCCCTCAGTCGGCTATTACGACTCCCATGGGAGGAGAGGGGTTGGACAAAATTCTAATGCCAGCCCCACACGGCACGGTGTAGATAACATACACGTAGAAATACATGGATGTTATATTATGAAGTATCCTATTGGAATCGCAAAAAATAATTCACTACATTTATGGAATTCTTATTGTTATTTGGATGGAACCTGACAGCTATTAACTATATGAGTAGGTTTATAGTTAGTAGGTACTTTAACTAGGCAGCTGCTACTCTATTTTTAAACAGTTATCATGATTCGCAGATATATATGTGTGTGAGACAATACTTTATTATAAAATTGTTAGTTTATGACTGTAAGCTGTCTAAAACTCTCTTGAAATTTGCCCAGTATTTTTAGTGTGTTAAGGGTTATGAATAGACGATATATTTTACGGGACTTAGGTAATTCTACCACTAATAGTTCTAATACCTACCTAAGAAACAACCACACTGAAATGTTCAAGTAATTGATACGATTATTTAGTATTATATTTCTTATAGATTTGCAACCATTAATTCCTACTTTTATATTCACAATATACGTGACGTCCTTATGTTATTTTTTTCAGACAGCAATGATCCTTTTTCAATAATTTTGCAAACAAAACAACATTGTTCTTTTAATTACAGCAAATTAGTGGTAGTACGTTCTCGATTTCTGATTGGGGAACGAACTCAGTACTACTGTCGTTGGAGTTTTTAGTTTGTATAAATAACAATCACGAGTATCACATTAGGGAAGCCAGTCCATACATTTTGATCATTCCATAAATGATCAAAATGTCTGTGTAGCCAAACATCTATTGGTAGAGTTCAAGTTGGAAATTAACTTTTGATGCTGGTGATTTCTGTTTCCAATTAGATTTTTATTCTAATATATTTATGGAATGAAAGAAATGGAAGAACCTGTGTTCTTTAATTCTTTAATACAATCTATGACTCTGTCTCTTGAAATGACTTGAATGTACTACACAAGTTCAGCTCTAGAACAAAATTTGTTATTTGAAAGTTATGACAACTTTAATTTATGTATTTGTTTATGACTTAAAAATAGTCTCTGAATACCTTAAATAAACTCTTTTTGACTGTGACAAAAATATATAATACCTAATAAATTTGACATTATCGTCATATATTCTAAATAGCATAAATCGATATATGCAAAACACTGAGCGTGTTAAATTTGTGGGTGCAAACAAAGATGAATGTAGTTTGCATAAAGTAACCAAACATAAACATTGTATACACGAAATCTAGGTAACTAATAGCGTTAACGTCAGTAACGTTTTCGTTCAGCTGAAAAATAACATCATAATTAAAGTTACCTATAAATTGTTTGTGGTATATAAATACAATTGGCGTGAATTAATTGTATTTTATCTTAACAAGCCTTTACCCACAGCTACAGCGCAGACAAAAGTTAGAGTACCTAATTTATGTTTTTTCTTAAAAAACTAAAACACCCTGCATTAAGGAATAATCCTTGTACCGCGAGGGACTTTAAAAATATACAATTTCACGGACACAAATTACACCCAGACTCAGAACACCCAGTTGTGGATCACATAAAGAGTTGTCCTGTGTGGGAATCGAACCCACAACACTCGGGCGGGACGCCGGTATCTAAACCACTCCGCCATTTGTGCAGTCAACATTTTATCTTAGGTTCCCGTTATAAATTTTATTTCGCTATAAAATTTAAAGGTATCCACCAGTTTTTAGGTCTAATTAGAGCTATAAAAAAAAAAGTTTCATGAAAGTCCGCCAAGTAATTTTTGCGTGATGTGCGAAGATACAAACAGACAAAGAATCTAAAAAGAAATGTTTCCGGTTCAGAGACACCATAAAGCTCTGTTTCAACCTTATACCTAATAGCTTAGATTAGACAATAAACTGCATATTATTTGATACTGAATAGAAAAAAAACATTTAGGTACTCGTAGATAACTGCTTAATTCAAAATGTAGTTTCATCCAGAAACATTTATTGTGATACCATGCTTTTTAAATCATATTGCGTTAGATTAATGCGATCTCATCAAAGCACATTCGCATGTAAGTACCTACTGTATAATTATATTTTACCAGATATTATTTTAGCTTAGTGTATTCCAATTACCACCGAAGGAATGTAACATAGTTCCAGTGGCCCGTCAATAAAGGCGGAGAGACGGCACACGGCGGGTTTATTTAGTGGGTGAAGGACCCACACTACCCTGTTCGTTGCCCCGAACGATGGGGTATGCGGTAAGGAACATTTATTCCCGCCTTAACAAAAATAAAAGGTGTATTCCTAATACTTTTAGTTCCAGTGGTCTGCCAATAGAGGCGGAGAGACGGTACACGGTGGGTTTATTTAGAGGGTGAGGGCCCCACATTATCCTGTTCGTTGCCCCGAACGACGGGGTGTGCGGTTAGGTACATTTATTACCGCTTATACCAACCTATATTACTTTACTTTTACTCATTATTAAAAATTAATAATACCTATAGTTCGAAAACGACGACATTTTTATTGTCCGTACTTGATATTTTATATCGTGTGTAGGTAATTTCAATTGGCCTACGTACATTGATACCCTTTTTTTTGTTTAGGCGGGAAAAAATGTTCCTAACCGCACACCCGATCGTTCGGGGCAACGACCAGGGTAGTGTGGGGACTGCACCCACTAAATAAACCCGCCGTGTGCCGTCTCTCCGCCTTTATTGGCGGGCCACTGGAACTATGTTTCATTGCTTCGGTGGTCCGCCGACAAATTGATTATACCTACCTATTTTTTTCCACAGTGAAGTTTATATATGAGCCTTAAACTGAATTAAATTTAGGTACGTGAAATGTAGCTAATTATTAAAAAAATATGGTAGGTATAACAATCAGGTGAAACGTACGTAGTGGTCCCATGTCATGTTTTTTATCTTTTATTATTTCACATTAATTAGTAAACTAAATGAGAGATTTGAATACTTACGCTTATAAAAGTTTCTCACTGTCAAAAACTTGTTAAGTGAAGTGAAAATCACCAGTTTCTTGTGGCGCCACCTCTAAAAAGTTTCACACCCAACCTCTCTCTGAGGTTCCTTTTGAAAGATGGCGTTGATTCTACTAATTGGACTTATATATTTTTATATGACCTTAATATTAACATTTAGAAGTTTATGTACGCACTTACATTTTGCCTAGAAATTATTCCTGGATTCTTCTGAAGACTGAAAACAGCCAATTCAGTAACTATACAAAGTATGAAAATAAGAAATCGAAAATAAAAGCAAAGAGCAGGATTTGAACCTGCTTGAAATTCCTTCTTAATAATGTCTTGGGAGACACCTGCGCCATTTGTCGTATGTATTTGCATAAATTATTCCGACTAGGTAAACTATTACAAATAAGATTCATACCAAATAATGACTTAACCGTATCTATTTTACGATTTAATATTTTCGCGATTTGTGTTCTAGTAAATGACCGTGGAATGTTAAGTGCTTAAAATATAGATAGCTACGTAAAAATATCAAAAGTTTATTCAGTCTCAAAGTTGTTGTTGCATGATGCGCGAAACAACAGACAAAAAATCTAAAAAATAATGTTTTGTGTTGAGACACGCCTATATAATATAGCCTTTTACGGTAATTTGTTCTCAAATATTATAAATGTACAGACACAGCTTTGTTACAGCTTTATAATAGTTGGGATATCAAACTGTGCAATATGACAAGTAGGTATCACGCCTAATACATACCGGCCGCTTAGCACCGCCCGGTCCGAACGCCGCAGTCGGAACGCCAGTCGTAACTCGTAACACGATCTTTAGAAATTTTTATATATAGTCACGAGCAGGATTTGAACCTGCATCTTCTGGATACCGTCCAGATGCTTTGCCAATTCAGCCATCAGCCAGAAAAATGTGAAATCGAAAATAACAAAACACTTCCGACAGATGGCGCAGGCGTCACCAAAAGACGTTACGTATGAATGTGATATCGAAATTAGCAGTCAGGAGCAATTGTCACGGTGGCTGAATTGGCAAAGCATCTGAACGGTATCCAGGAGATGCAGGTTCAAATCCTGCACGTGACTGTTATTTTCGATTTCACATTTTTCACTTTGTGTTTAATGTATAGTGCTAAGCATGTCAAATGCTAAAAATATATATAAAAATATCTAAATATTTGTAGGGTTTGCGTCATTACCACCGAAGGAATGTAACATAGTTCCAGTGGCCCGCCAATAAAGGCGGAGAGACGGCACACGGTGGGTTTCTTTTTTTTGGGTGAGGGCCCCACACTACCCTGTTCGTTGCCCCGAACGACGGGGTGTGCGGTTAGGTACATTTTTTTCCGCCTAAAAAAGAAGTGTTTGCTTTATTAAAAGGTAAAAATCTTAATTGTAAAATTAAGTTTATTTGGTCGGTATAATGTATGGAAATACTTCCGACAGATGGCGCAGGCGTCACCAAAAACGTTAAGTATGAATGTGATATCGAAATTAGCAGTCAGGAGCAAATGTCACGATGGCTGAATTGGCAAAGCATCTGGACGGTATCCAGGAGATGCAGGTTCAAATCCTGCTCGTGACTGTTATTTTCGATTTCACATTTTCCACTTTGTGTTTAACATTCATACTTAACGTCCCGGGTGACGCCTGCGCCATCTGTCAGAAGTATTTACATACATTATACCGACCAGGTAAACTTAATTTTACAATTAAGATTTTTACCTAATAATGACGCAGCCCTATAAATATTTAGAAATTTTTATATAGGTATAACACACGTCGCGATGGCTGAATTGACAAAGCATCTGGACGGTATCCAGGCGATGCAGGTTCAAATCCTGCTCGTGACTGTTATTTTCGATTTCACATTTTCCACTTTGTGTTTAAAACCTACTACTTACTTATCACAACGATCAAGTTATAAATTATGCACCTATGTGGGTATATTATCTTCATATTCTTGCTAGCCTTATACTTAACTTTGGAGGGGTCGGCTCATTGGTCTGTGCTGTTGTATCTGATCACCAATATTTACAGGGAGCACTATAGCATATAGGGTCGGCAATAGTAGGTTATCGTGTTTTAGCCGTGTTTTACTTTTTGTTTAAAACCCTGGGTCCCACAGGTTAGATATGCAAACTTATGCGAAAACACCAATGAGGTAGTTCTATTTAGATATTTTTATATATATTTTTAGCATTTGACATGCTTAGCACTATACATTAAACACAAAGTGAAAAATGTGAAATCGAAAATAATCCTGCTCCTGACTGTTATTTAGTAGTACTGACTGTTATTTAGTGGTAGTTCTACCTAATTATAGCGTAATAAGTATTTTTAAGCATTTAATTAAGCTACGAATAATTATTATGACCAGCAATGACATTGTTATCTAATTAATTAACTTATTTCGTAACTGTCCTCGAAATTCAGCTGCGTTGATGATGTAAAAGTGAAATTGTGTCTTTTATTGTCTTTTGGTTTTGTTGCTGATAAAAAATTAGGTACCACGATTCTATGAACACAAACCCACTATCATGTACTACCAAACTACAAGTAAATATTTATGTACCAAGAAGCTATAGTAAGTGAAGTTTGAACTAATAAGGCATCGATATTTTCCAATATTCATTTTTTTTTAAAAGATGACACCTTCCACTAAGGAATAATCTTAGAATCGCGAGGAACTTTACAAACATACAATTTCACGGTCACAAAGTAAACCCAGACTCAGAACAACAAACTGTGGATCACATAAAGAGTTGTGTAGCGTGGGAATCGAACCCACAACACTCGGAGGCCGGTATCTAAACCACTCCGCCATTTGTAAAGTATTATCCTTGCTACCTGTAACAGAGCTGTGTCTGTATATTTAAGATATTTGAGAAAAAATGACTTTAATACACTATATAGGCGTGTATAAACGCAAAACAATTTTTTTTAGATTATTTGTGTTTGTCTGTTTATCTGTTTGTTTGTTCGCGCATCACGCAAAAACCACTGAACGGATTCTGATGCAACTTTTTTTATTTGATAGATCTCGGCTAGACTTAAAAATTGGTATACATTTTATCCCGCTACTATATCGGGAACCTGAGATACAACCCGAAAACTAGCTTTTGATTGCGGCGGAGCCGCAAGCAAAGGCTAGTACTACCTATAAATGCGAGAGTAAGTGTGTCTATTTGTTACGCTTTCACGTCATAACTATTGACTAAATCATCATGAAAATTTGCACTTAGGTACACTATATAGTCTTTAGCCCAAAGAGAAAAGTATACTTACCTCTACTAGATTACTTTGTTTAGGTACCTATATGTGTATAATATTATAATAGGTATACAGAATAGTAGACTAATATCATAAATGCAAAAGTGAGTTTGTTTGTTACAGTCTCACGCCGTAAATTCTGAAGAGTTAATTATGAAAATTTTCATGAATATAGTCTGGAGCTAGCCGTGTGAGGCCGGCACCAAGAATAACTCTGCCCCGTCTCTTCCTATGGGAGTCATAAAAGCCGACTAAGGGATTACCGGAAAACCGGGCAGCAGCGTTCCCCAGTGTACTAAAAACATCCACTGCGATCGCCATCTCGCCTGCCAAGCGTGGCGATTATGGTAAAACCCCATTTTGGGGAGGCCTATGTCCAGCAGTGGACAATGAAAGGCTGATGGATGGATAAATGGATAGTCTGGAGCCCAAAGAAAGACATAGGTTACCTTTTATCGCGGCAAAATGGATGGTTCCTGTGAGAATCTCAGAGCCATCTGATGACTATTTTACAAAGAGATGATTAACGTGCCATAGAGTGTCATATTCATATATTCTGAAGTTCACGAAGTTGCGGGCAGAATCTGGTATTTCCATAAAACTAATTTATTAACACGCAATTTCCCTTGCGGGGTAGGTGAGAGAACAGAGTGCCAAGAGGCTCTATTCTTGCATACATCTCTCGCTTCCTCAACATTCATAATTCTATTCATACACGCTCGCCGATTTCGGAGACTCCTGACTTCACCTTTCTTCAGTACATGACCGATTTGGTCATCTCGGTCACCCCCTGTACCTACATTCTTACACTTTCGCATTTTATATCTCCTTAAGCTTGTTCGGATTTTTTCCACATGTCCGAACCATCGGAGTATTCCCTTTCGCATCTTTACACCAATACTCTCATTTATAACTACTCGCTCTATTACGTCGTCGTTACGAATTGTGTTAAATACTTTCTCCAAATCTACAATACTGCAGAAAACTCTTTGTCCTATAGCCAGATGCTTCTGCACAATGTTGCGCAGAGAAAACACTTGATCCATGCATCCCCTTCCACACCTGATGAAACCTCCTTGTGCCTAACACAGAGATATTTCCATAAAAAATCCTATTAATGTTATTAAACGTTTATTTAAGTATAATTTTTATATAACGTCCCTCGTGTAATTGAATTTACTTATTAAGATGTAGTCATTATGTTAATGCAATTAATTATGTAAAATACGGACACGAATTTAGTATATAATTAAGATGTAATAATACGCACTTATGTAAAATATTTCTTTTAAATGACCTACGCCGCATACTCATTTAGTTGTTAATTTTATGTTATTGCTGTATTTGAGCGGACAGTAGGTACTATCGCGTTATTCATTTAATAAATCGTGAAGAATTTTAGTCTGTATAAATGAAAAGTTAATCACAGAAGTAACGTCACACAGTTTCAGCGTTCCGATACAGGCAGAGAGACGGCATTCAGCGAGTTTATTTAGTGGATAAGGGCCCCACTCTACTCCACTCGTTGTCCCGAACAAAAGGGTGAAAAAAAAGAAATTAAAGGCTTATTTTAGTTCCACTTTAGGTTTAACTGTAACCATGGATTTTAACGAGTTGCAGCAACTTTCCTGCGGTATTAAAGAGCATGTATACTTTCAGATAATCTGAACAGAGCATCTGCAAACATATACCATGAAATGGTCAGTTGCTTGTCTTAATAGTGTTGGTTTCTATCTATTAATTTGTATATGTCAACTTGATTATGTTTTTATTGGTAAAGGGAAACGTTGTGAGGGAACGTGGTTGCCTGAGAGCTTTTGTCAATGGTTTGTGAAATATGCCAAAGTGTACTGGGCTGGTGTGGTAGATTGTAGCCTGAATCATGGCCTCACTCTGAGAGGAGACCCCAATAGTGAGCAGTAATTAGTTAAAAAAGATTATACTTAATATTTAGTATAAATGCGTATCATTACAAAAAAGTTATTATGCAAAGTTAAGGAACTCAAACAATAGCATTCACTCACGTTCTGCAATGTCCAATAAATGTGTACTGCTACCCGACTGCTGCCGTGGAAAGAAGTCAGTACAATTCCGTACCGTAAACTAAGAACCTTACATAATAAAAATAGGTTTTAAAATCCTTAACAGGTACTATTTATTGAGAATATTGGGTATATATTTACGGGCCTCGTGGTGTAGTCGGTAGTGTAACCGACTTCCGTGCACGAGGTCGTGGGTTCGATTCCCACTCAGGACAATTATTTGTGTGATGAACACAGATATTTGTACTGCGTCTGGGTGTTTCTATCTATTCTATGTATGTATTTACAAAAAAAAGTAATATATGTATTATATCTGTAATCTGGTATCCAAAGCACAAGCGTTAAGCTTAGTTTAGGACCAGAAGACGTTGTGTGAAATGTCCGTAAATATATATTTATTTATATACCTTAACAATTATAATGATAACGATATTCACAATAAAAAGAAGGAAGCGACGATACGATACTACGATTTTAAGATATTTGTATAGGTAACCTATGCACTGCCAATATTTGTAAATGATATTTAAACTACATTGGTTATGTGATATAATTTATTATAAATTCACTAATAATTTCATTCCTTATAAATCCACTTATAAATTTAAATATGATATAATTTCATCGTGTGATATAATGTGAGGAAATTTGATCATGTTTCTTATAATTTTTTTCTGATTTAATCTATCAACACCAGACTGGGCTAATTCGGTGGTCATGCAGATTTACTATAAATTCAGACCTTGTAAGGGTACGGTAAGAATATACCATTACACATTAAGAAATTTTCAGTATCAATACTTCTGTGGAAAACGAAAAACTCTCTACATCAAATTTGTATATGCTGTAAAGCGCCTCATATTACAGAGGAGGCCTCTGTAATATATGTGTATGACGTAATGTATTATTACCAGGTCTCCACTTCTTGTACAAGCCACTTAGTCAGAAGACTAGTGTTCTAGAATAAGTAATTAAAAATTACGTAGAAGAGTTTTTTCTAAGGGAATACGTATTAGACTCCCTTATTAAATTCAATCAACACGCATAATACCTTTATATGAATATTTATGCAAAAAGCTTTTAACTCTGAAGTAGTTTGACATTATTATTTATTTATTTGTTTTTATATTTTACAAATTAAAATTAGCTGTAATTTCCGCACTAAGCTCCAGGCTTGCGTTCGTCAACCAGATACAATATCAGCTCAAATATAGAAATTACATAAATATATAGAAGAAAGCACTTTTTGAATATCGGGATACAGCAGATTCGCCTTTACAGTATCACAGAGAAGACGAGCCCGACAAGTTATACACACTCTCATTTCAATGTTATTGGCGATGTTTTAAATATAAGTTGTCCAGCTCCAGACACTTAGTACTCACCGTCTAGGCGAAAGTAAGAGAGTGACGTGGAACACCATTAGTCAAACTGTCGCCCCTTGTCAAACGTTCCAACTCGGCCCCGCCGACCTTACTAATACCGCTGCTAAACACTCACAATGACAGCGTGTGATGTTATTAAGTGCTCATGTTTAATGATATACTTTTTGCGTAGAGCTTGCTATGGCCATGCATGTCGAACAACTGATATTTCCTTCTGATCTTGTATAACTCAGTGCAATCTCAGTGCTAGTCGGAACAACTGGAAACGTATCGTAAAGAATATATAGCAAATATTGCACGCCTCATAATCGAAGCGTTGAGGTGGGTTCTACTCCCGTTTTTCACGGAACAACTGATTTTTCAAACTTAAAATGTCTCTATTTATCATATATCGCACTTGTAAAATAATATCTACACACCTATAAAGAACAAACACTATTTTTAACACTCATGATATTTTTGATGTCATTTTTGTTATATAAACTGGTTAAAAAACTGTTTGGTAAAAATCTAGCTTGGACGTCCGCGAGTTTTAGGTAATGTATGACCAAAATACTTTACTAATCGAGTTTTTTTTTTTTCGTTTACGAATTATTATGATTAGGAATAGAGCCCTATTACTTTTCACGGTCTGATTCGATGTGGTTTAATTGTTATTAAATAAACAACAAAATACTGAATATTTATGCTCGATGCAACACTAAAACTAGCGCCTTTCATGAGAACTACCTTTTTACGTATGCATAGCCACCGATGGTTTTACTATCGTTAACAGAACGCCGTTCGCCCGGCCGGTACATTGTTTTTTGTTAAAAGAAAGTTCTTACCTTTGCTTGACGAACTGTAGATATTTGTCAAGTATAATAACTATTTTATCCATAAGAATAATTAATAACACTAAACACACGTAAATAATAACACACCAACGTTATAAAACATGACAAAAACATATTTTTCATTCCACAATTTTACGACACTGAAATGTCAACCTTGACGTAATAACGTTTTGGTTCATTTTGACGGCCGGGCGCAAGCGATTTTACATATTATTTTTACAAGTATACAGTTTATATTGGCTTGAGTAATTTTAACTATAACCTAGAATACAGAGTAATAAAATTTAAAAAGACCTCTAACAAAATTTGACCTCTAACAAAATTTTAAGCGGGAATATTTTTAGCGGTGCGGGGGACTTTTTTTTTGCGTGGCCTTGGCGTGCGCGCGGCCCGGAACTGAGAGGTAGACCAATATAGAAGAATATATAAGTACTTCTTAAAATTAGCGCTAGATGGCGTATAAGACATGAAACCCACATTAGTAGGTACTTTTTGAAATTAGCGCTATCTATGTGATTTATTGAAAACTAATTAGTAAGACCAATACATTATTAGTTACTTATCAAATAATCAATTTTATTGTGAAAAATGAAGATTATGAGGCGTGCATTTTTGGATTTTCCAAAGTATTTATATTACTTTTGCACGATTAGAAATATAAGACAAAACATTTGCCTTGTTAGTTCGTGATTTTCCTGGTGTAAAGCAGATAATATAGTGATAGGTACATTTAATGTATGTATAATGTAGTATCCATAATATATATACAACTTCATTTGTATACAGGTAATAAGTATAATAGAATTCTTTGTTCTGGTTTATTAACCTACCTTTGAATGTGACCGTTCATATTGATTTACGCAGTTATGGTACACTTTTATTTAGAAGCCTTGTTGCTCTGACAATTAAAACAAATATATATAATTATAACGTTTTATTTGTTTATTGTTTAATAGATATTTATTTACAAATACAGATTTTTTTTTTCATTTAATGTTTAGCTACAGTATATAAGTACATATAAGCTTATGGTATGGATGGATGGGTGATAAGATAATATGGGAACAAAAGAAGAAAAACTAGAATCCAAATCGAGTTGATGGTACGGATAGTTATTGTGGTAATGGACTTAGAGATCATGTTTTCGCCACCCCATTCTCTACTATAGGTGCTATAGACAAAGAAATTAATCAAAAAGGATGTCGAAGCAAAAATTAACATACAACCAATATTGAAAGAAAGAAAATTGGAAACAGAACCGTATTACAACCCGTCTCACCAAAACAGCGTGATAGGTCAATTATTTCTCTCTTATTTTGGAGAAGATTCTTGAACTGTCTTGGAACATGTTACGTTGTACAGGATCAGGGGCTTACAAAACTCTAATAGGTATATGCTTTCACTATCGTACAGATATATTACATGCAGGCAGCGTGGAACCACTCTTTATGGAGCTCAGTTAAGAAAGCCTATTCCCTGTAGAAGACATAAAAAGACTAATAGATAGATGAATGACATTATCTACACCAACATTTACTATTATAAACAGGAAAAAATAGTATTTTTGGATGATTGTAACGAATAAAATAAATAAATAAATAAAACTAAGCTTAACGCTTGTGCTATGAGTACCAGATTACGGATATAATACATTTTCTTACTTTTTTTTGTAATACATACATATAATAGATAGAAAACACCCAGACCCAGTAAAAATATCTGTGTTCATCACACAAATAATTGTCCTGAGTGGGAATCGAACCCACGACTTCATGCACGGAAGTCGGTTACACTACCGACTACGCCACGAGGCCCGTCCGAAATATAATAAAAATATAAAATAAACTCAAAAACTCACCGATTTCAAAAATGTTTTCACCATTAAAATGCTACATTATGTTTGAGTAGATAACATAGGCTATATTTATTACTACAAAAAGGAACTAATATTATAAAGAGGAAAGATTTTTATTTTTGTATTTTTTGTTACAAAAGACTCAATAACTACTGATTCGATTTCAAAACTTCTTTTACTGTTAGAATATTACATTATCCCTAAGTAACATAGGCTATATTTATTACTAGAAAAGAATAGGGATCTCTTCTTCTTCAATAACGTAGGTTTTTAAAATGTAATTTGAAAAAAAAAAGCTACTTATATCCTACATAAAGATACATTATTTACTCCACATTTATCCCAAAACGCTTAAAAAATTAATGTCTTTACGTGCGAAGCCGGGACGGCCCGCTAGCCATACACATACACTATTAGGTATCACCATCAGGCATCTGTCGTTATTAACGATAAAAAAAAAAAAAAAAAAATTCGCTAGCAAGACATAACTTGCATTTTTTCGCAATACTTGAAACGTTCAAAGTTGCCAGTACCGCTACCAATAAGTAAAAAACTAACAGAAGTAGGACCACACACGCTCTTTTCTTGCACAACCCTTAAGTTTCGCATTAAAAGTTATTTTTTGCCCGTTAAACTATGTAGCGTATTTTTGAAGTTTGCATCTAAGTCCAGCTGAACTTTACTTTTCTGACGATCGAAACTGACAACTCAAAATTTGTTAATGTTTGGCCTGAAAACCCTTAATAGAAAGAAAGAAAACCTTTTATTTTCTTTCTCTCTTTCTACAATATTGTTTAACAAAAGTAAATATATTTTTTAACCCTTAATAATAAATGATGGTGTAGAAATCAATAAAGGTCTTATTTCAGCTAATATAATTAATAATATCTATATAATACCTATATCTATCTTATGCAGTAATCTGGACCTTTTCTTAAATGTAGGCAAACTAGCTAATTGATCTGACCAGAACGTGGTTGGATCTAATAGTCCTTAGTCTTCCTTAGTAAGTAACATGAAAACTTTATAAAAATAAAACTTCCTTTATTTCAATTTAAACTTCTTTTATTTATAAATATAGAGAAACAGCTTTAAGTTTAGTTTCCTACTTATATTATAAACGTGAAAGCGATGATTGTACGTTTGAATATTGGTAACTAATCACACAAATATGGCTGAACAGATATGGATGATATTTACCACACCATTTATTACCTGGATTAACACATAGGTAATTTTATATCACAGAAAATGGTAGGTACCTGTGGGATAAATATGCATAGAGATAATAAATGTACCATAGAGTGAACTTCTTATATTATAGTGACCCAATCCTGAGGTCCACGCAGACCAAACCGCGATCAGCAGCTAGTCAATTTATGAAAATTATTTATTTTACACGTATTGTTGTACGGAATGGTGACCGTTCATATCGACGCAATGTGAGTATGTGAACATCTATGATTGCACATTTCATAATCATAGACAATAATATATTAGGCGTCCTATTTTATATATTGTACTGTCTACATTTTTAATTAAATTAACAGTTTTGCCTCATTTTCACATTCGGAATTCAAATTTTAAAATAGGAAACCAGTACAACTAAATTGCCGTTTGTTGTGTGCCAAATTCTTTCCAACTTTGTATCTGAAACAAAATAAAAAAAAACAATTAATTACTTTAATGTTGTGATAATTATATAATAAGTGGCTATTTAAATGTGATAGCTTTATTTTAATGAAATGAAAAATGAGAATATGGTATAATGAAGGCATAAACACAGTTTTGACACATAATTGTAATAAAATACAATGGCATCTAAGTATTTAGAAATAAAAAGTTAATGAAGATGTTAAAATTTCTCTTTTTTATGTGAACCGGAATAATATCTATGCACTAGATACAATATATTTTCCCACGCTATCCTATTAATTCACGGGTAAGTCATTTTGCGAGTTTTAATCTGATATATTTTCGAAATTATGGATGCTGCAGCGAAAGTCATGGTTGGACTTTAGGCTCCCGAAGTGATTGACATTTGCTCTAGATGAAATGCTACATTATTCATCCGCCACAACGTCAGGTATGTAATATAAACTTGATAAGAACTAGAATTATTTTCATAACGAAATTTTTGATATTTTTGCAGCAAATTTCCAATTGGTTATTAGATGACAGTTACGATGGGAGAAATATAGACATAGATTTGGTTATCATCTTTTATTTAATCTAAAGCTATTTTTACTAACTGCAGTCGTTTATACCTATATATATGCAGTGTAACCGACTTCCGTGCACGAGGTCGTGGGCTCGATTCCTGCTCAGGACACTTATTTGTATGATGAACACCGATATTTGTACTGCGTCTGGGTGTTTTCTATCTATTATATGAATGTATTTACAAAAAAAAGTAATATATGTATTATATTCGTAATCTGGTACCTACCCATAGCACAAGCGTTAAGTTTAGTTTGGGACCAGAGGACGTTGTGTGAAATGTCCGTGAATATTTTTTTATTTATTTTACTAATGCTATCATCATCATCTCATTTAAGAGCTTAGCTCTTGTCGGTGGAGCATCCTCCAGCTCTCTCTACATAGTGCCTTTTTCGTAATTTCCTGATACGACACGACATCTAGACTTTCCTTCACTTGCTGTATAAATGTCCTTCTAACTAATGCTATAACTATACTGAATGCGAAAAATTATTTACTCTTAAAGTACAAATTATAATTTGTAAATAAGAAAAAAGAGTATTTTAGTACGAGCGGGAATCGAACCTGCGTCCCTTCCTATCCGGGAAATGAGTTAGTAGTTAAGAGTAGCTGAGCATGTCAAGTGCTAAAATATAGATCAAAAATGGTATCTACTCTGTTTGTGTGTCACGTTTTGGAGTCGCGAACGGCGTCATTTCTTAGAATGAAAATAAATTCAACTCTTTGTAAAAGGACATAGGTTGACGGAAAAATTTAACGATGATAGTGAGGTATGAAATATTCAATCAATTGTTAAGCAAAGCATAACAAATAAATATTTTGCTTTTCTCTCTTTTTTTTTCCTACTCCGCAAAAGAAATGACAAGATGATAAGTAAGTAAGTAAGTTTAGGCTTTTCATAACCAATAAAAGAATGACATGTAAGGAGAATTAAAAAGTATATTGCTCAATGTTTCGTCGCGTCTAAGTAACAGCTAGGTATAAGGAACCATCTTGTTAGCTGGTTAACGTTTTATTTAGAATGGTCAGCTGCGGAAGTTAACAATACGATAATATATTATGAATAAATTTAATAAATTTTATAATAATACAAAGAGAAGGGACAGAGAAACATTTCCTTCCCTATCAGAGAGACAGAAGCCACGAGCCCACCACATGGTAAATACCATCATATGTGATGCTTAGCCATACCAGCAATTGAGACGACTGCTGCCTACTATAAAAATTAACTGGTAAAAAGACAGAGGAGAGAAGCCGGTATTTGACCGTATAAATTTAAATTATCTCCTCTAATATGACAGGTTAAATCAGATAATAACGTGGACCTACGCTTTCTTTTCACTTTGCTAATAAGAACTCTCACTTAAGTGCCCTTCCTATTGCGATTTAGATTCCTGATAATGCAGTTAATATAATTAATTAAAACAGCTGAAAGTCTTCGAACAGCTGACCCGTGCTAAGAATAATCCTTAAAATAAACTAAATTTAATCCATTATGCCATTTGAAATTTGTGATGACACAAAGACATACACATACATACACGCGTTAAACATAATATAACACTGCTCCGTTTGCATCGGGAGTTAAAACAAATTAAAAATAAACATGGCCGCGGTAAAAAGTATGTAAACAGAATAGTGACTAAACGTTACAAAACTGTACTACAGTGATAGTCTAGTGGTAAAACCAAGGTGTGCCAAGTAGCGTCCAGACCTCATACCCCACACGCCTCTGACTTTTCGAGATTTTTCGAAATTATGTGTGTTGTTTAGCATTTGACATGCTCAGCTACTCTTAAAGTACAAATTATAATTTGTGAATAAGGAAAAAGAGTATTTTAGTACGAGCGGGAATCGAACCTGCGTCCCTTGCTTTCCGGGGAAGTGCTCTAATCCATTGAGCTATCGTACCATTTCTATTTTTTACCATACCGAATTTCCTCATCACATTTGTCTTAACGACCAACGCCCTCTATCGGCAATGCATTAACATGCATTCATCCAATGTAGTAAGTTTAATTTTGGCCATTAATATTCATACTATTTGATAGCGTGATTTTTCAAACATTTTGATCTATATTTTAGCATTTGACATGCTCAGCTACTCTTAAAGTATAAATTATAATTTGTGAATAAGGAAAAAGAGTATTTTAGTGCGAGCGGGAATCGAACCTGCGTCCCTTCCTTTCCGGGGAAGTGCTCTAATCCATTCTCTATCCAGTTTTAATTGTAGGAATAGAGATCTCTTTCTTTATCCTTAAAATAAAACGTGGAGTAAACCCATTGCATATATAAATTCAATAGCTGCTTCTTATCTCTTTCTCTCTTCGCAACGGGCGAGTAATGACCTTGATATTGCTAGCGTTTATGTGCTAGAGTGACCACTTGTCATCAGATGGACAATGCGCATATTGTTAGAGATCTGGGAAGTACAAACCTCTCCCAGGAAATCAGTGTAAAATAACAGTAGATATGTTTAATGTTGTATTTCGGATGGTGTGCGAGAGTGTCGAAGGCCTAAACCCTATCCTCATCCTCTCAGAAATATCTTCCTTAATTCGTACAATAATATAATGTAAAATGTGTAAATGCCGATATGCCGATATTCCCCTTCGAGAGCCTTGCCAGTGCGATCTATTACTCAAGTTTCTACACTATCATCAAATGAGATACAGTCTAACACTAGCTTAGATAAATAAAAAAACCTATTATGTAAACATAAAAATCTTCACTCAAATTTACATATGAATCCGCAGAATTGGTAATATTGTTTTCCAGTAGACATTACAAGTAGGAGTAGAGCGCCTGAGAAATAATTAGAGAGAGAGCTTGCGGTGCGTCGTTCAAACAATGCTAACTTACATTTAGCTGTCAGTCAAAAACAATTTGGAATTTGTGCTCGCGGAGGGTCCGGACTACGCTATGGGAAAATTGTATTTTGCTGGAGCTGATAAATGCTAGGTATACTATTTTTTATGGGTTCTTATTTTCCAAGAAAACATTTAAAATTATTCATTTTTTGTTTGTCATTCATGGACTTAGGCAATAACAGGAGCACAGCCAAGCTGCCGCTTACCGTGAGTATATTGATCTTTTTAAATCGCGTCTTTCGGAGACTTGGAGTGTTACTCTGTGTAAATTGGTCCAATGAAATTAGATACTGTAGTGATAAATTAAGCACAATATAAATATATATATATATATATATTTCATGTCGATTTTACAGCTCTATATAAATCCTAACAGTTGACGTTATAGCATCGGGTGAGTTGCTACACTTGCTATCATCCATCATTTCCTCCATCCACTCGCCGGGTTAAATACATAAGTGACATTGACGTCGACGTAACCAGTCACCCTAGACCGTTTGCTCCAATAATATCGAACAATTATATTATCCCGTTCTATAAATCCGAGTTCTGATAACATTGGTCAGTCAATGGACATTTTTGCCGGGCACGTCAAGGTATATTACGGTCAGGTAAATGACGTTACGATTTTGATTTTAACTGAGAAAGACAATTCTTGTTTAGATATTGTATAAAATTAGGTGAAGCAAAAATATCGTATAGCATTGCCTCGATACTTTTGAAGTACATATAACATTTACAATTGCGAATGTAAAATTAGTAGAAAGAAATATTTTAATAGAGCCAGATATATTATTTTAGCGTTAAATTAAACGTGCATTAAATTTGTATCCTAATCCTAATTAGGTATTAGATATTAAGTTGTAACAGATGTAGCTATGTCTGTACATTTACCTAATATATGTATTTGAGAAACAAATGTCTGTATCAGGCTACGTATCAGGCGTACCTGATCATAAAACATTTTTTTTAGAATTTTTGTCACCTGGTTTGTTTGCACTACAAAAACTACTAAACGGATATTGATGCAACTTTTTTGTTTAATAGCTTTTGATTAGGTAGACTTAAAAACTGGTATACGTTTTATCCCGCTGCTGTATAGATAACCTGTGATGTATTGTAAAATCTAGCTCTTAGGCAAAGGCAAAGTTTGTATTAATTTCAACTATAGATTCAGGGAATCGATAGTTAAAAATGTTATTATAAAGCTTATCAAAAATGTCGTGTTTTATATACTAAATTTATAATTTTTATACAAAGTGCTTGTAATCACTAATACTTTTGATTTAAAAATTAATAAATCAGATTAAAAAATCAAATTTAAATTCCAGTATAAACTCTGTACATAAAAGCAATGCTTAAATATTTTAATACCCAAAAGCTTTGTCTAGACTTCATCGTACATGATTTAAGTATATACGATCCTTACATATACTAACATTTAAACAAACACAAAGCAACGTTACATAATTACGGTAATTATTACAATTCTTATGAGTAATTTTGTTATAATTTATCTGCAAAATGTTATTGAATGTCAAGGTGAAATATTGTTTTATACTAGGTGGGCGGCAAACAAGCATACGGCACCTGATGGTAAGCGATTACCGTAGCCTATAGACGCTAGCAACACCAGAGGCATCACTCGCTTGTCGCCATCTCCAAAGAAAGGGATAGAGGGTGGAGAGGAAGGATATTTCAGAATCTTGGAAATTCTTTGCAAACAGTGGAAAAAACATCTACCTGACGATATATGATAATTTTTATTCTCAAGAATACCCCAAAGAGATACGAGTAGGACGTTTGCAAATTCATTACAATTTGTTTGAGAATTTAAACTATGGTAATGCCATTATCTTCTATCCTAAAGGGGTAGGCAGAGACAACGGATTGTCACTTGTCATGAAATGGGGTTGTCTAGCCCACTTTTTTGCCTACATGATATGCTCCAATATATACCTGGCTTTCTAGATAAGAATATTTGTACATTTTTGATCTATATTTCTAAGCCACTGAGCTATCGTACAGACCTATTTGGTCAATCAATCGAATATAGTAACTTTAATTTTGCAATTAAAATTCATACTATTTGATGGTGCGATTTTTTAAACATTTTTGATCTTGGATTGATGCATGTAAATGCATTCCGAGAGATGGCGTTGGTCATAAAGACAAATGTGATGAGGAAATTGGGATGATCAAATAGGTGTACTATAGCTCAGTGGAGCACTTCCCCGGATTGGAAAAGACGCGGGTTCGATTCCCGCTCGTACAAAAAATCTCTTTTTCCTTATTCACAAATAATTTGTACTTTAAAAAATACTTGTACAGCCAAGGAATTCGCAAGGCCAGTGACACATTCAAATTACAACAATGATGTACTGCTTTGATATTAATAAATGTAGCTCACAGCAAGCAGACCGAAACAAGTAACTCTTTCAAGGTGACGGACAAACAAGACGATTATCCAAGCAATAAGTTCCGAAATTCAATGTAACGTTTAGTGAGTTTAGAAAACACTGGTTTCGCCTTAGGTGTTTTATAAAAACCTCCTCGACGAACATAAAATGTTCAATTTATTTAAAAAAACAATATTCTGATTCTATATGATTCTGTATTTAATGATCTACTCAATGCGCTTTTAAAGTCGTTTTGGGAAGATAAAAAAATGCAAAGTACGTTAAATTGAGTCATTATGAATTTTGCTGAGGCGTTAAATTGCACAAACATAATAACAGCTATTATACAGTGGCTGGAAAATGTTTTTGTAGAACTCCTTATATCGGAAACTAAAGAAAAAATAGCTTTTATAAGTTCGATGTACTATTATGTATAATATTTTTTCAGCTAATCGTGGTAGGTAATAGGTACTAGGGTACCATATACAAGCAATCAACTTAAAAGTGTGATGGGATATCATAAAAAGCTTTTCAGCTAACTGTAATGGATAAAATAATAATACCTATTCATATGGTTCTCATGGCAACAAGTGTTCTCATAAACCTACCAATCCGTCACCAAATTTATGTTATTAGTAGGTAAGACTAAAAGAAGCATGTCCTTTTCTGCGCTCCAGACTATGTGTGTACAAAATTTCATGACGATTGGTTCAGTAGTTACAACGTGAAAGCACAACTAATAAACAAACTCACTTTCGCATTTAAAACAATTTTTTGGTGGATTCTTACTAATTCCAGTGTGAAGGGCGGGCTTAAGGATTCCATATTAATGTTTATATAAATTAATGGTAGTTATTGCTTCTGTTGCCATGCTGAAGTGGCAATGGGCAGGCCACATCGCTCGACGAACCGACAACCGTTGGGGAAGAAAGGTTCTCGAGTGGCGACCACGTATCGGACGGTGCAGCGTAGGACGGCCCCCTACCAGATGGACCGACGATCTGGTCAAAGCTGCGGGGAGTCGTTGGATGCGGTCGCCACAAGATCGCTCGTTGTGGCGTTCTCTTGGGTGACATAGCAGTGGACGTTGAAAGGCTGATGGATGGATGGATTGCTTCTGTTGCATTTCGTTAGTTAATGCCATCGGGCCAAACCCTTTTCATTCATTCTGTCTTCTCCACCACGCATACCTTTCTCTAGAGCTGCCAATCCGCAACCGTTATCCCTGATATACGGGGCAAGTGTATGCATCTAACGATGACTGCTTGGCATCAGATTGTTTATTTCAACGACTAAATCTCTGGAGTAAGCAGAGAGATTTGATATTTTTTTCCTAAATACCTATATAGTTTATTTATCCAGGAAGGCTTCGATTATATAGACTAAAGTAATATCACGCGATTAGCTAGCAGGCGCAGGTAATCATAATGGGGTGTAACTACAAATATTAGAGTTTTAGTTCATTGAAAATAATATAATATGCAGTTTAAATTACTGTTTAAGTCCCACGTAGTAGGGGGCGAGCCTATTGCCGTCTACCGGGCACATTTCGAAACGGCGATCTGCTGATTTTTCTTTTCACGAAAAATAACACTGTCCAACTTGTTATAATATAACATTAAAAAAACGAATGCAAACTAAGCAAGCGCATGTAACAATGCAAAAATTTTAATCGTACTCAATGTTGGTCTCGCATTGATCAAGCGATCTGCTTTCGAACGCCGTCACTGGAGCGTTGTTGATTAATGATCAACCGCGGCTGGGACAATGCGCCCTGCAGATTCTTTTGTCGATCCCACACTTTTTGTGTCCACACTGATGTTTCTAACGTGCCCAGTACGTGCACGAGCTGTTATAGTTTGCGTTATATTGTTAGGATTTATATCAAAAGAAATATTTTATGTAGGTACTTCCTTTCGCTAAGTAAATCTTGTTATAAACAATCCTCATATCTCTTTTTTGAAATAAAACTACGTTTACGGAATCTATCGCGTTTACTTGATTTTTATACTATCCCGACGTTTCGAATACTTTACAGCATTCATGATCACGGGTGGACTTAGATGGTAGATGTCCAAAGCTGATATGTTGTTTCAACGGTTTCATCAACCCACAGTAATATGATTTTACAAATTTTTGGTTTATTTATATCAACCCACATAATATTCGTTTAGAAACACAATTAAAAATATCTACTCTAAGATATATGCTTACAATGTATGAGATTTTAAGCTAGTGTAATAAAATTAGTATAATACTCCTATAAGTTTTAAAAATTTTAGTTTATATTTAGTGCTTCAAAATTCTACCACAAACTACCAATTAAAATTTTTATGTAATCAAAAAACTACTATTAAGAAGACAATATTGATTATTAGTTTCTATTATTAAATATATTGATTTTAATAGAAGCTAACCCTAAAAAGCTACCACCGGATCGGAACGCGGTCTGACTGAGAAAGATCCGGCCAGAAAACTCAGTAGGCAACAACTTGTTATGGATTATTAAATTTATGCGGAAATACTAACTAATCACTACTGTGGGTTTTATCTACACAATAAGCGCTAACTGTGTCTTGCAATCTTGAGGTGTGCCTTCTTGTATTATGTTTGGTGAGGCCTATCACAGGATTCCAGCTTGATGGTCAGACCCAGCCGTCTTCTCTATTGAAATTGGGATGTTTCTTAATTTCAATAGCCTCACGTACCATTCTAGGACGATATTGATGTTCTTTTGCGAGGATTTGATGTTTGTCAAACCTGATGTAATGGCGGGTGTGGTCCTGTGTGTGCTCACAAATCGCAGACTTTGTATAGCGACGGTGCTTCACATCAGCTATGTGTTCTTTGATCCTAGTTCTTATGGATCTCTTTGTTTGTCCAATGTAGGAGAGACCACAATCACATTCCAGCTTGTACACTCCTGCATCCTGTAAGGGTATATGGCACTTGACTGGTGGTAAAAATTGACTAATTCTTTTGAGTGGCTTATAGTAGGTTTTAATTGAAGCTTTCTTCAGAATGTAGCCAATCTTGTCAGTGACTCCTTTAACATAGGGCAGGACTGCAGGGAGGCGCTCAACTGTGGGTGGCTTCACTCGATTTCTGTGACGGCGGCGTGGAACCTGCAGCTTATTAGCATGTAAAACTTTCTTTACATGTTGCAACTCCCCAGCCAGGTGTTCTTCATCACAGATTCCTTGTGCTCTCTGAAACAAGGAGTCCACCTGTGATCATGAATGCTGGAAAGTATTCAAAACGTCGGGATAGTATAAAAATCAAGTAAACGCGATAGATTCCGTAAACGTAGTTTTATTTCAAAATGTGTAAAATTCGCGTAAATGTTAGAAAGTCTCATATTTCTTGTTTCATAACGTCATCTACTATAGTATCAGCTTGGAATGGGGTGATAGCATTTTTTGATATTACTATTGTAAAATCATATAAAGTAATATTTTTTTATAGAAACCAAATCATAACACTTTCATAATATACGTGATATATGCCTTTCAACGTCCACTGCTGGACATAGGCGATAATGCCGTACTCGCCACGCTTAGCAGGCGGGTTGGCGATCGCAGTGGATGTTGTTAATACTCGAGGGAGTGCTGCTACCCACTTCCCCGGTATTACTTACTTACGACTCCCGTGTGTAGAGAGAGGTGGGACAATTGTAAAGCCGTCCCCACACGGCCGATATATTATGTACCATTTCGTAATTATAAATTAATAATGAAATGAAATCCTTACGAGAGTACTTGTCCGTCAATGCTCTGAGCATTGACCTGCAAATATAAACGGATTTCTTTTGGATACATAGAACTAGATTCTTCCCACGACTTTGTCCTCGTGGATTCCAGAATATATGAATTCCTACATATCCAAATTTTAGGAATAAAGAGTATCCTATGCCCTCTTCTGGGCTCCAGACAAAGGGCCTTATTCATATACACTAACACAGCTTCATAGCATTGATTTAATTAAAATACTCTTTTGTCCTTTTTCAACAAAGTACTCTCAAATTTTCACAGAAAGTGACAAAACATCTGTCAGCTTTAACAATGTTTTAAATCAGCGTAATGTTATTATGAATAAGGGGGAAATGTATATGATATTTCATAATGATTGGTTTTGCAGTCACGGTGTTAAAGCATAATACCTAAACAAACTCACATATTAGTAAGGGTAGTTTTGCATTTTACTACTCATATCGGCTTTCTTCATGCGGCCTTGTTAAATTAACAAATTGGCACGGACTAATAATACAATTGTCACTACGCTGTTCTTTGCCGCGGCTGTCGTACGAGGCGACTAAGGGAAGTAAGGAATTACCATCCACCAGATTTTGCCTGTGACTAAGCCGTGAACTTTAGAGTATAAATACATCAGTCTACGGCACATCAATAATCACTATGCAAAAATAATCATCTCACAAGAATCATTCAATTTCCTAGGACGAAAAGTAGCGTATAGAAAGACATAGGTACCTATGTCTTTTTTTGGCTTCAGACTATAAGTATCAGAATTGGCAGCATGATAGTACGATTAGTTATACTTGAGTCTAGAGCACTTATCATTAAGTGAGCTATGGCTCAGCAAAATCAATAGAAAAATACCCAAATTTAAAACAAAAAAAAACTAAAATTATGATAAATATTTATATCAGAAGAGCATGGACTTTTTTTGTCATTTTGATCTGCATGCAGTTAGCACTCGACATGCTCAACTACTTTAAAGAACAAATTGTTTTGTGAATGTTTTGTTTAGTGCGAAGGGGATCCTGCTCGCACCAAACTTCTCGTTTTCCACATTCACAAAATAATATTTTTTGTTCATAGCGACAACATTCAAAACATATAAATATAAATACAACATAATACAACAATAACTTATATGTGGAACAGAAAGTTGGTCAACGTTTATGACAACAATACCGATACTGACAGAAGTCCTAAGAAAAATCTGCTGATAATTTCCTCAGTTTGTTCTTTATTAACGAGTTTGTCATTAAAAAGGTATTTAAAAATTCAAGGTAAGTGGTGGATTTGCGTTTTTAAGCCAATAAAAATTTATCAGCAGCGAACTTACATGTATACATCAAATGAGACTGTTATCAGAGCAATTTGTTATGGAATCATGCCTCTTCAATACTAATTGGTCATAATATTTAATTACAATATAATTTACGAGCATCGATAACCGCTTACTTTGATCGGTGGTTCGGATCAAAGTTTCAGAAAACATATGTTCATAAGTTATGATAAGAACAAAAACGCGATAAAGATTGTTTTATTATTACTTCTTGTATGTGTCAATATAAGAGCAATGACCGTACTAAGAAATTGGTGTCCAAGTTTGATCGTTCGGCGATTCAATATAATTGTCCTTTTTAAAGCGTACGTTAATTTTTAATCTTTATAGTTAGCCAGTAATTTTTAATTTGTTTATGCGATTATAATCGTACGTATATGACTCATGAATTCGAATTTTGAATTTGAAAATTCTGTTGCAGTACATATAATGCAACTGACCAATGGAAGTTTATCACAGTGCTTGGTGAAGGCTTCGGACAAGTTTTCTTTGCAACGCGGTATGCATCAAGTTTTTTTATGTACCTACTTCTCTTCAAATACAGTATCGGTCATGTCAACAGAATTGCGCTTCTTTGTTCTCCGTTGTGCGAACTCTTTTTCCAACCTTCATATTTTTAAACATCAAAATAGAGAAGGCCCTTTAAGACATGACACTAGTGCCATTTAAACTTAGAAACCATCTTATTTACATATCTTTTACTTTCTTGTCTGCTAATTAATCGTATAACATTTTTTTATGGCAATCTGCTGAATGTTTTCAGCATTAACATTATATATTACATGTACTAATTTTATATGAAGTCTTACTGATTTTACTAATGTATTAATTCTATTTTATAATTTTCGCTATGATACGTAGAGTTGTGATTTAGTTTCTTTGTTTATTTTGTTTTAATTTTTTTAAATCCTTTTTTTTTAATTTTTTTTTTGTACTTTTTTGTTTTTCTAGTTTTCATTTTATATTGTTAAAGTTTTTGCACTTAGTTATATATGAGTATCTTTGTCATTTTATTTTATGTTTATTTATATTAAATAGTAGTAGGTACGTTAGTTTTATATATATGTTAACTTCTTGCTATTGTTTTTGGCACCCGTGAAGTCATTGCATACCGGACCAACGGAAGATCAGCGCAGGTTTGCTTATTGCAACCTGCTTATGCTGAATTGGTGCAGATGCAATTTATTAAATAAGTATTGTTATATTTTAACCAATTCATGCTTGTTGCAATAAACGTGTCTTTCTTTCTTTCTTTCATATTTATGTGAACAGTTATTGACGATGGAAGTGATGTTACATGCCAAAAGAAGGCTTTTGAGGACATCCTAATATCTTAAGAACCTACTATCATGTGTTCGTTTTCCTTCTTTACATTTTTTTTTCTTTATACTAGGTGGGTGGCAAACACATTCGGCTCGGTAAGCGATTGCCGTAGCCTAAAGAGGCTAGTAACACCAGAGGCATCAGTCGCGCGTCACCATCTCCAAGGAAAGAGAAATGGAAGGATGATAAGGATATGATAATAAGGAGAGGATAGGGGGAAGGTTCGGGCCTTCAGCGCTCTCACTTACCACACGAAACCCAACGCGAATCTTCTTAAGCAAGGCTCTACCATAAAAAGAGTGCGAAGAGGAAGCTGGGAGTAGCTTTAAGCCACCTCATCACTCATGAATACAATATATCTGCTACATCTAAATTGCCCTTTTATAAACATACTACGCCACTTAGATTTGTCTGCTTTTTTATTTTGTCCAATGAAACTCAGTTTCGCTCAATATTAATTTGTATGGTATAGACCCTGCAACAAGATTTATAAGCGAGTTAGTGTAAAATAATAAAATGCAAATAGTATATAGGAGTTATACACTCTAATTGTTATATAAAAATGTACTTAATTTAGAATATAACGTAATTGTCAAACTAATTTATGAATATGTACTCATATAGTAAGTATGTAATTAGTACTGATTTATTTATATGAGCTCTTGGCACGCAACAAAACTGCCTATTAGTGAGAAAATGTATTTATAATGTATTTCAAAGAGTTTATATCTAATCTAACTGGCTCACAGCATAATTAACATTTTTTTTTTATTTCATTAACCCATCCAAGTCGGTGCATTTATAAGTAAATACTATGATTATGTTTAAATATACATTAAGAAGTTGCTTTTTATTCGTCTACAATGAACGCTGGATTATTAAGCGTTAGGATTAATCAGATGCATCATTCAATTGCTATTCAGTGTGTAGAATAAAAAAGTTTTATAGTTGAATTCCAGTTCAAAACTTTTAGAAAACATACTGCATTAGAAGTAGGTAGTACTTATTTTTATATACAGTACAATTTCATCGGTATGTTTGTAATGTGATCAACAATGTTGACGTGTTAGTCACTGGATCAAATATTATTATCATCGTTTTATTCTAAAATTTTTTTACTGATCGGCAATGGAACTAATTGAAGTAGAACTTATAATATGTATTACTTAAAATATTTCGGGCCTACGAAATTTAATTATTAGTACCATAAGTAGACATAATATGGTTATTTCTAAAATGGAACTTTTCTACATATTTTCACAATATTGCTATAAAATTATATAAAGCTAAAAGGAATATAACCAACCTTCATATAACTTCTTCGATAATTAGCAACTTCTTATTAAAACAATCGCTGAAACGTATATATCTTTACACTGAACACTTTACTTACCTTAGAATGTACACATAATATGCTAAATTTACCGTGTTTGTCGTCATTCCCAAACCCTTGGGACTATTGTAAAAAAAGTTACTTATATATTAAATATAAGACTATCGAAAATTTGGTATAAAAATCTACTAAAATTATAACATTTATATTTAACTAGAAATTAAATATAAACAAACGGAATATGAAGTAAACACACGCAGGTCGCAGCCATCTTGGTTGAATGTCTATTGCGCTTGCGTAGTACAATCTACCCTTATACAAAGGGATGATTGTATAGGCCTCTCTTTTTGACAAATAGATATGGTGTATATTGCTGTCTCGCTTGTTTGAAGCCTATTGTTGTTCTCTATTCAATAGGCAGAAGGGTCGACTTTCTAATACTGGGGAGCGGAATGGCATGAAGTTAGCTGCATACTGTATATTTAAAAATTATAGACGTAGAAGTTTTAGCTCATTATAATTTTTTTATTTAAACAAGGCAACTGGGTAACTCAAAGAGGTACTATTGTGAGGTTTATTATTCAACTGTGTTAGTATGTCAAATCTTGCTCTCAAATCTTTGTAGACATCTATCCTCAGCACAGGTGCTGCTTTGCGGGATTGATACATTTTGTATGTTCGATTCCTTCTCAGAGCTATTATATTATTTGTGTGATTTTCAAATCATTGAACTTAGTCTGAGTCCACTTTGCATCTGTTTAAATCAATGTTTGAGAGAGAAATACAGGAATTATTTCCAAGGATGTTGTCTTTAAAAAAAATAACACCATTTTATGTGAAATTTTAGATATTTAGGTAATTAATAGGTAGGTCCGTGTGGTGACGGCCTAAGAATACAAGTGTCACCACCCCATTCTTTCCCATGGGTGTCGTATGAGGCGACTAAGGGAAGTAAGCAATTATCATCCATTGCATGACTGGTGGTAGGGCTGGGTACCAAGTGGGAATACTCACTTGGTATCGGGCCCGAGTGGGTTGGTACCATCTCCCGTGTGACCAACCATGAAGCACATCGTTGCGTTCTGACTGTAGCAGGAGACAGCCGTTTATTATTTCATTTCATATCCGCCAAATGATAATATTGTGAGCAGTAGCTTGACAATACTCTCGATATAGTTGAGTCCATGAGCGACGGTAACATTTACCATCAGATGGGCCGTTGCTCCTCTGCCACTTTGCACCATGTAAATGCCCGTCCTGCATCATGTTGCCGTGTTAACTATTGGCGCTGAGTTTCAGGCACCGGAAAATTGTCATCGTGTAAACTTACCTCAAAAAGACAAATTACGCCAGACTCAGAACAGCTATTTGTAAATATTATGTTAGGTAGTAGGTACCTACTTAATCAAATCGTCAGATTACCTACTATAAAATTCTAATTCATGGATGTGGCAATTGAGCCCAGTAGGTATCTATTATATAAACTACTAACATTATTTAAAAGACCGTACCATCAGTGCATTTTCAAATTATACAAAAAACAAAATGATCCTAATACAGGTAGCAGTAAACAGGATTACAATGCATTTTTAGATCTCGTAATCCAATAACCAGTCAAAACATGCCAAAATTATAAGAATCATTAGTTCATACAAACGGTCCCTAGAGACTTCTTGTTTACTTGACGGTCCCTTTTTAACCTGCGGCAAAAGGGTTATGTACCGGTGTCCCACAGGGCTAATTTTATACGGATCTTTGGTTAAGTTTTTCATAATAACTAGCTAATCTTATTTTAGCTACTAAATGTAAGAGCACGGTTAGTGATTTGGAGCATTGACTTTTAACGTTAAGCAAAAAAATCTTCTCATTTTTATGTATATTTTACCTAAGTACTTGACAAGTTCAGCAATATACCAGAATACAAGACCGTAACAAAGAATGTGTTGTCAAAATTGTATCTGTGAGGTGAGAGCTCTACTGGCTACACACGCTACTGGACTTCTCAGCTTGGGCAGAGCAGCGCCGCGAACTCGCTGCGGCAGTCAGGGTGGAAATACTTTCGCTCCCAGCCGTGGTAAAGGCCATGGTCCGGAGCGAGAGTGGGTGGGACGCCGCCGTCTCCTTTTGCGAGCAGGTGATGCGCGTAAAGGAGGCGGTGGAGCGTGAGCGGGGGATTACCAGCCATCTCCCACATCGCAGAAGACGCACCTGGCGCGAAGGGCGCTTGTCGACCTCCGGCCCCCATAAGCGCTGGCCTGAGGGTGATGGACCCAAGGCAGTCCGCCACCCTAACAGAAGCAGGCCCGAGATGGTGGCGCACATGTTCCGCGAGCGCCTCTCGACGAGGGAGAGCCAGGCCCTCCAAATCAGACGGGGCCACCAGCACTGGAGGCCCACACCTGCCAGGGGTGGAGGAAATCATGCGAAGAGCGCATATTTCGCCCCTGGCCACAACTGTCTGAAGGAACACCGCGGGGTTTTAGCAGGTATACCAATTGTAAAAATTGGGACTCCAGCATAACCTCTCTGCCCGCCCGGCAGAAGGTATCCATAAAGGCTTTCCACGCGTAAAAAAAAGGTACATTTTTGCCCTTTTAATAAAAAGAATAGAAAATAAAGTGGTATGCACTTTGTTACCACTGAAGTAATATCACACGGTTCGAGTGGTTTACTAATACAGGCGGAGAGACGGCACACGGCGGTTAATTTAGTGGGAATGCCCTGTTAGTTGCCCCAAACGGCGAGGTGTGCGGTAAGGTACATATTTCTCACCTTAACAAAAAAAAAAGATGTGTGGTATGACTGTGTTACCATTGAAGTAATGTCACACAGTTGGAATGGTCTGCCAATACAGGCGGAGAGGCGGCAGCGGAAGGTTTATCTTCTAGTGGTTGAGTGCCCCATACTACCCTGTTCAATGCCCAGAATGACGGGGTGTGCGGTTAGATACATTATTCCAGCTTTAACAAAAAAAAGGTATACTACTATATACTACACTGTGTTGCCTTGTTGCGACTATGCGATTTGTTCATAATATACAAATCAATTGAATTTAGAATTCAAAAATTCTTTTTAATATGTATTATATAAACTGATAGCTTTTAGAATTTATTACAAAGTATTGCTTTTCTAATATATATAAATTTGTCTATGATTGGGTAGTTAATTATTGTTCGTATCCCTCTTCTTATATTTGACAATAAAGAAGGTGATATGAAATAAAAATACGAGGTTTTATGGTTAAATCAGGAATCTTACCTCCTCTTTATTAATTAGCGCCTTTGATCTGACTAGAGAAGTACAAGAATAATTCTACATAAATAATCAATCTTAAAACATTGTGTGCTTACATTAGTATAAACTTATCTATAGGAACCATTTTCTAAAAACTAACTTAAATATTTACATATAGACTTAGGTTAATTAAAAATATGTAAAATCATATTTGCGATTTGGCACAATAACATAATAAAGAATAATCACATTTATTAAAAATCGTTTCCTATAGATTTTAATCCCAAAACTGCCTTGATGGTGCAGCGGTAGTAGAGTGAATTACGTGGGAATTAAAACATAGTTGGACAAGCGTGCTTGTCTAATACACCACTGCTTACCCCTTCGGGGATACAGGCGTGATGCTATATTATTTTAAATCCCGATTTTCTATACGATTTTGTTATATTAATCGACTCAAAATTCGAATAGTTGGAAATTAGAAAAATATTCATGCGACATATTGATAAAAATATGTTTACAGCAAGATACGTAATAATCAGAAACTTTTAATTATCATTTACTCATAATCATCATATATGTATCTCATTATGTTAAGATGTGTTCTTCATCTTCAGCTATAAGCATGTCCTATGGTCACATTTTAACTGCGTCATACGAAGGTATTACAAAATGTTGTGGCATATTTGGTGAGATATGGGGCAAATTTGTTGGTGCTGCGCCCACGTGGAAATTTTGATAGTCGCTAACAACTGGCCTTTGCTGCCTGGTATCAATATAATCTGGTAAATTGCCTAGTTTTGTACCAGTAACATCATCAAGGCCATATGGATCCGGTGAAGTGGTCAGTTTACCGTCTTTCTTTGCTTTCATTCTTCTATTTTGAAACCAAATTTTGATTTGTCTTTCTGTGAGTCCTAAAGCGTGTGATACTTCAATTCTTCGTCTTCTTGAAAGATATTTATTGAAATGAAATTCCTTTTCTAGTTCTAATGTCTGGAATCTTGTATAAGTTTGTCTCGTCCTCTTGGACCCCTCTTTTTTGTCATCTCCTGAAATTAATAAAAACATTTTATTAATTACCATGTAACACAATTAAGTCCTTAATATTTACGTAATGAAAAAAATCCTGGATATGAACTATGTATGTAACATCTTAAACTCACCATTGACACTCTTCATCCAAGGATAAAACGTTTGCGCATCGTGAGCAGCCGCCATTTTGTTCTCTGTGTAATCCGTACTGTCCCCGCCTGCTACGACCCTTGTCACGTCCTGACAGGGTTCTACGGACTCCAGCGATGACTTTGCGCCTTCCGCTGCTCCACCCACAGCATCTTCCTTGATTGACGTTTGACTCTCTACCATCTCGTATCCACCATGAAATTGCGACAAATTGCATTCTTTTTTGGCGGCATTCTTATTATTTTTTTCCCATTCACTCATCTCATCGGTTTTATGCATCATTCGTTGTAACATATGTTCGGTATGTGATTTGTCACATTTATTGAAAGAGGGTGATGGGGTTTTAATCTTTGGCTTGGTAAGTATTGCTCTAAGATTAGGTAAATCGTTGACCTCTGGAGTAGGTGACTTAATGTTGCTAGCAGCACTGTGTGGAGACCCGTAATTTGTATCTGGAATACTGCATTGGCCAGGTGAGTTCATCATTCCAATATCATCATATTTATTATATTCCAAACAGTTGCCAATATGATTTTCATTAGTCCTTTGCTCATATCCATAGTTGTAGTGTTGTTGTTGTTGCTGATGGGCGTAGTAATTCATTTCTTGCCATCTGTTGATCATTTCCGTATTGATATCTCTCTCATTCGTGCAATTTTGTTGATCCTGCCAAGGCCTAGGCTCCGTTTTCACTATTCCGTCACATTGATTGTGTCCATACATTTTGTTATAACCAGTACTGAGCGTATTAGGATAACTTTGAGCATAACAATTATTGTGATAGTTATAATATTGAGTGGGAGTAGATAATATTTGCTTATAATTGTTTTGTTTAGGATTTTTTGCACTTTGACTGTTCACATCTGTATGATTGGTCCACATTTCACTTGCACGGTTAGTAGTTGCCGCTGACGACATAGCTTGGTTATTCACTCACTACTTTTAATTAATATCACAAAATCAAGTGCACAGGAGACGATAACGATGGTCCATCTCCCGAGTTGACTGCGAAACGAATGATGTAAGTGCATGCAGACAGCACGACCCTAACAATTGTAATACTTTTATATGACCTAAAAAAAGTTTGGGGTACTTTCAACAATAGCAGCGCTATTGTCCCTCCGCAAAGTTGTAAAACCGGGTGTGTTGTCTCACTCTTACATTATATTGCCCTATTTGAATGAAGAGGAAGGGCACATATAGTCCGATTGGCAGAACATTTTGCAAATATCGCGATAATGTTTACAAAGCCAATATTTCCAATACATTGGCTATGTGTGTGTTAGTAAAGGCATAGGTAAATCTTTGATTGCATTGCATTTGTGTGCATTTGAGAGGGTGGGATGGATTGATTTTATTCTATTATTGGTTTAGTGTACAGCCACGTATGTGTGTCAGTGTGTTGCATTACCCATTGTTTTATACAGGATGTTCTCTACTTGTATGATGCATTTGCTATTAAAATTATTTGAGTTGAACTTTTGACTTGACTTTTTTAAATATTTTATTGTATTTCAATTTATTAATATTTGTTTAAGTTTCATAAGATAATTAAAGTAATTATTAATAAGAAATAATTAAATTATAGAACAATATATAAAATAAAACAGTTTTAATTATTTAAAATAGTGTGTATTAATAGAAGTACCTAATTATTTTTTTAAGAATAAAGTATCTTTCACAGTTTGTTCTTGTTATACCTACATAAAATACCTTTGCCCGCAGCCAAAAGAAAGTTTTTAAGTTATATCTGAAGTTCCCGATATAGTAGCGGGATAAAATGTATACTAGTTTTTAAGTGTAATCAAGAGATATCAAATAAAAAAGTTGCATCAAAATCCGTTCAGTACGGACAATAAATCTAAAAAAGTAGTTTTGCGTTTAGACACGTCTATATAGCATAATACAGTAAATTTTTCTCGTATATCTTAAATGTACATAGCTCTGTTATAACTTTATAATGGTATAGATTACGGTCTCAGATTCAGTCCATTTACTAGCCGATGTATGGTGGGCCACTAATATGCGTCACAATAACCGCTTTCGTGAATCTCACATGCAGTCTATTTCCTACCCTTTCCTAGGATAGCATTTGCATTACTTTAGCAGATTCCATAATCATATTTAGGGTTCCGTCCCTCAAAAGGAAAAAACGGAACCTTTTAGGATCACTTTGTTGTCCGTCGGTCTGCTGTTAAGACCCTTTTTCTCAGGAACGCGTAAAGGTATCAAGTTGAAATTTATATCAAATACTCAGATCTACTGTCCCTTAGAGATGTGAAAAAATCAAACTTCTAAGCCAATGAAATCAAAAGATACAGCCGTTTATGCCACAAATTTTCGACACTCGCAAGAGTATCAAAACGTACAGGGTACTTCCCGTGAACTCAGAATCTTGAAATTTGGTACGAAGCAACGTCTTATAGCACAGATAAAGGAAAAATTGCGAACATCATAAATTTTTAGTTACATCATTATAATAAAAATACGACGGAACCCTCGGTGCGCGAGTCCGACTCGTATTTGGGTGGTTCTTTTTAGTTCAGTGCTCTATAGTTTTTCATTGAGAAATAGATAGAAAAATTTATGGATTTCTTTAAAAACAGTATGGCTGTAAATAGCAACTAATAATAAAAATTTTAGATGTTACCAATACGATTCTGTATAATTTAAATGACTCACCCTGTATATTGGATTTCTGGGTATGAAACATAACTCATAGCGACGTGTAACAGTTCAATCGGGGGTTGCAACAATGGCGCAGCATGCGTGCGCGTGCGATACGACATGCGACACGGCACGACTTGCGACTTTCGTGATGTTTCTAAATAATTTATGTTCGAAATTCATTTAAAACTGATTTAATTCATTAAACACAAAGTGAAAAATGTGAAATCGAAAATAATAGTCAGGAGCAGGATTTGAACCTGCATCTTCTGGATACCGTCCAGATGCTTTACCAATTCAGCCATCCTGACAATTGCTCCTGATTGCTAATTTCGATAACACATCATACTTAACGTCTTTGGGTGACACTTGCGCCATCTGTCGGAAGATGAAGAAGATCCAGAAGATGCAGGTTCAAATCCTGCTCCTGACTATTATTTTCGATTTCACATTTTTCACTTTGTGTTTAAAGTATAGTGCTAAGCATGTCAAATGCTAAAAATATATATAAAAATATCTAAATGATTTAATTCACTTACAATTTTACTGCTCTCATTTTACGATAAACTGAAATTAGCTCGCTTAAATAACTTCAAATAAGCTTCGTCCAGATGAGAGCCCGGCTATGTTACCTATTTTTTTTTTCAGACTTAGGTAAATGTAAAGGCAACTAGATAATCACATATTATGAAACTTTCATAATTCAATGACTAGCTGCTACCCGCGACTCCTTAGTCCGCGTGGAGACCGATATTTTTTATGCACGGTACACTAATTATTTTTCTAAAATAAAAGTAGCCTAAGTTACTTCTCATAGCATTATTTATTTACTAGCTTGAGCTTTTTCTATCTATATGGCATTTACTTCATTTTCTAATAACCCGACGTTTCAAATACTTTACAGAATTCATGGTCATGGACTGGTTTTTCTTCTCTTCCATAAACATTTTGCCCACTTATGTTATAAATGTAATATGTAAATCATGTAAAAAAGATGAACAGATTTGGATGAAATTTGGCGCATAGATAGCTTAATACCTAGATTAACACAGGATTAAAATGTTTTTTAGCGCGGAAATTGTTATGTTGCTATGGGATAGCTATATTTGCATAATGATAATTAGCGCTTGCCATTGAGTGACGACTATGATCTTGACGCAATTCCGAGGTCCAGGCAGACAAAGTCACAGGCAATAACTAGAAGCATAAATAAATACATACCACCTTAAACTAAACTTAACCTTTTCTCTTATTTTTAAAAAAGACAACACCCTGCATTAAGGAAAATCCTTGTATCGCAGTGAAGGAATGTAATATGGTTCCGGTGGCCCACCAATAAAGGCGAATAGACGGCACACGGCGGGTGTTTTAGTGGGTGAGGGCCCCACACTACCCCTGTTCGTTGCCCCGAACGATGGGGTGTGCGGTTAGGAACATGTTTTCCCGCCTTAACACAAAAAAATGGGGATTTTACAAACATACCATGTAATAGACACAAAGTATACCCGGACTCAGGACAAGCAGTTGTGAATTACACAAAGAGTTGTCCTATGTGAGAATCGAACCCACAACACAATTTTTTTTTTATTAAGTTAAGCATATAATATTTTCACGATAATCAATTATGTATTAAGTTTTCATATTTAATATTAATTCATTCAAGATTCTATTTGCAATGTCATGCTACACTCGCATTTTATATCGCCCAATGGTAAGTAAGCGACACATCGACGGCGACATATGCATTCTTTGTTGTTCACACCTCCCGATATCGGACATCTGTTACAAGCGCACACCCATCGGTCGAATCTATTGTGTGCGTCGCCTCATATTGAGATTGGACGCAGTTCGTTATTATTTGTAACCATAAATAAGACTTAGAAATATTTTTATAATTGTAACCAATGTACCATATTTATATTCACTAAAAACTCGAGTTGATTAATATAATTTAATAACCATCATAACATCATAATATTTATAACTGCCTCTGTGGTGCAGTGGTAGTGTGAGCGACTGCTGATCGTGAGGTCTCGGGTTCGATCTTCGGGTCGGGCAGTGGTTATTGAGCTTTTTCGTAAAAAGAAAAATTCTCAGTAGCAGCCCGGAGTTTGGAATGTGCCCGGTAGACGGCAATAGGCTCACCCTCTATTAGGTGGGACTTAAACATAGCTGGCGAACCGTGGGTGTGTATATAACTGCGAACGATAATATTTTATTCATGTTATTCATTATTTTTCGTGTTTTCTTTGAAAATGTAGACCCTGACTGCAGTTTCATAAACTAAGTACATACGCAAAATTACATTATATATATTACTATTTTACAATTCCTTAAGTATAAGCTATTTCTGCAAACTTATATTATCTTTTATAGATTTGGACATCCACTTACTGTCAAAATGTACCCACTTAATCGTCTAAAGATGTAACGAAACAAATTGAAAGTATTGAATCATCTAAATACATCTAGTGCGTTGTATGTCAACCGCATTAAACTGTTACAAATGATCATAACTCATAATTTATTTCGTTCAACCCATTACACTTTCACAATATAAGATTAAACTGAAGGTAAAGCAAATAATACTATAGGTTTTTAAAACCAAACAAATAAATATTTGATCGTCATATTAACCGTAGAGCTGGTCTTCCAAAGTTGTATGGTCTGTGCTTTCAAATAAAAAAAAAACTTTTATTTCAATTTCACACTGAATTCCAAAATCAATTTCTATCGAACCCCATGTTTCAGCTATCAATATTAAAAGGCTTCAAAAGCAGAGTAATTTTGTAGTCAATTGTGAATTTTATTAGTTATCAAATAAGGCATAATTTTGTTATGATTCAAATAAATTTAGTGAGCACCATTCAATGCGAAAGCAACTCAAACAATTTCAAAAATTGAATTTGTTAGTCCTTACATATATTGATATAAAATATATTTTGGTTGCGCAAATTTGGCCAGCGTTCTCGTCATACTGTGGCGCTGACAATGTGCAACCATTAATCTTGCGAAATCAATCGATGGCTTATTCAGAATATTGTATTTGGTTTTGCCGCGAGGTTTTTCGGTTCATATTTACTTTGGATCTTTTTCTCTAATTTATGGTTCGCGAGAAAAAATATTGACATCTGTCGTTTAGTGATATTTGTACAGTGTCGATAAAATAACAAAAAGGAGATTTAGGTGATAGCGACATGGAATTTCTGCTATATTTATTTTTCTTTACTTTAAAATTCTGCAAACCATTGTACTTAACATATATTATATTTTTTTAATTTATTTATGAATAAAAAAACTATTTTGTTTTAAATTTATTTATGAATAAAAAAACTAAATAGAACTTAGAATAATATAACTTATTTCATGTATGTTGCCGAAGTAGCCACATTTATTTCAATGTACATTATTTTTATAAATTTCTTATCTTTTACTTAACTGCTACTAAGCTCATTATTCAATTAACAGAACTAGACTAAACAATACCCAATATGGAGCTTTACCTACGTAAACAGTTTACCTTGTTACATTGTTTTATTCGTCGGTAAGCTGATCTAGAAAAAGGAGCCGGCTTCTTGAATACAAACAATCCTTTTATAGAGGGCTTTAAAACAATATAATGCTTTTTGTTGTGTCTAAGTCCTTTGGGGTACGACGCCGCGAATCATAAAAAGAATAAAATTTTTACCTGCTGTTCATGTTTTGCGAATATTTTTAAATCTATCGTAAAGTTTTAGAATACGTATGTCGTTTAAAAAGAGGCTGTAGTTTAAAAATGTTTATGTACATCTTGCATCTATAACTACTATTTTATGTTCTCCCATATAGGTATAATGTTTTATACAAATACATTCAGTCAAGAAAGTATTGGGAATGGATGATTTATTTATGGTTCCAAATTAAAATTTTTGTTTTTAAAAAAAAACTGTTATCCATTTTGGCGCGGAGTTTGAGTTGCATCTGTTATTTATACTAAATACAGTGCTGTTTTTAGTTATATCATATCTAGTGTGTATTGCGAATTTCATAATACACAAATCCTTAAATTTTGCATCGCCAATGGAATTTCGTGTTCGGAGTCACTGAAAATGTTACAGAAGGCTTACGGTTAATCGACTTTATCAACGCGTGCTTATGAGTGGTACAAAGCGTTTAAAACCGGTCGAGATGTGATGGAAGATTTGCCTCACTCTGGTAGACCATCAAAGTCTGCAACTGAAGTTAACATTGCAAAAGTGAAGGAAATAGTGACTGAAAGTCCTCATTCAACTTTGAGAGAGATAGCCACCGAACTTTCTGTGTCTCACGAATCGATCCGTACCATTTTAAATAATCACTTGGGTATGAAACATGTTTCCGTTCGGCTAGTCCCAAAAGACCTGAATTTTCTCCAAAAACTCAATCGCATGAGAGTCGCTGAGGACATGCTAGATCGAGTCAATTCCGATCCAATATTCATGAAACGCATTGTTACTGGTGACGAGACGTGGGTTTACGAGTTTGACATGCAAACTAGTCAACAATCTTTGCAGTAGCGACTTCCAACTGAACCGAAACCGAAAAAACCACGCCAAAGCCGATCTAAAGTCAAAGTCATGTTGACTGTTTTCTTTGACTATCGCGGTGTTATGCACTCGGAATTCTTGCCAGAAGGTCAAAGGGTAAATAAAGAATATTATTTGAGCGTTATGCGGCGTTTAAGAGAGCAAATTTGACGAAAAAGGCCAGATTTGTGGAAAGAAAATTCTTGAATTTTACACCACGATAATGCGCCTTCGCACAAGGCCATCATACTTACTTACTTATCATCACGCCATTTCCCTTGCGGAGTAGGCAGAGGGAACAGAGTGCTAAGAGGCTCTATTCTTGCATACATCTTTCGCTTCCTCAATATTAATAACTCTCTTCATACAAGCTCGCCGGTTTCGGAGACTCCTGACTCCACCTTCCTTCAATACATGACCGATTTGGTCTAGGTAGGTGAGTCTCGGTCTCCCCCTGTACCTACATCCTTCCACTTTCGCATTGTATATCTTCTTAAAATCATTTGCCATCATAGTGAATGAATGTTTGTGCAAACAATCAACAAATACAATCGAGCAACCACCATATTCACCAGATATGGCTCCAGCCGACTTCTTGCTTTTTCCTAAATTCAAATTACCACTTCGTGGTGGTTTTCAATCGGTAGAAAACATAAAGGAGAAGTCGCGGCAAGAACTGAAGTCAAATGCGGAAACAGCGTTTGAAAAATGTTTTGATGATTGGATTATTCGTTGGCGTAAGTCTACCGTTTCTGAAGGAGCATATTTTGAAGGTGATAAAATAAATTTGGACGAATAACAAACATTTTGTGTATTATTGGTCTTTTCCCGGTACTTTCTTGACAGAGTAGTATATTCAATGCAGGTGTACATTGAGTAATCTAAAATGTTCCTATATGAGAGACTGGTGTCTGTACTATGAGACACCAGTCTCCGCAGACTCTGGCCAAGTGAATATTGGGTAAGTAATTTAAACTCTTTTAATCGATTTACAAACTTTGCATGGTATCCAGGAGATGCAGGTTCAAATCCTGCTCGTGACTGTTATTTTCGATTGCACATTTTTCACTTTGTTTTTAATGTATTGTGCTAAGCATATCAAATGCTAAAAATAAATATAAAAATATCTAAATAAATGTAGTTTAAATAGTTTTCTTGTTTTTCGGTTATATCTCAGACTTCCGATATACCTAGTAGCGGGATAAAATTTACACCAGTCTTTAAGACTATTTAAGGCCTTTCAAATAAAAAATTTGCATCAAAATCCGTCCAGTAGTTTTTGCATGATGTGCGAATAAACAAAGAGACAAAAGTTCTAGAAAAAATGTTTTGGGTTTAGACCTATATAGCCTATTACAGCTATTTTTTTTCTCAAATATTTTGAATGTACAGACACAGCTCTGTTACAGCTTTATAATAGTATAGATTATCATATATTATGTATAAATAGTAATAGTAAATACACTTAGGTAGGTATGTTGCAACAGAAATTTTATCACTACATTTCTCGTTACTCTGAGTAAATTTGTTTGCAATAATAACATTTATTTTAAAATGTCAAGTTACCGGATAAAGTGTTTTTGCTAAAACGGGTTATTCTTACGTTAAAACTCTGTATAACAGTACATCCACCCAAACGGTAACGGTCACTTTATAGTCTCGGTCTTAATTTTATGCTGTTAGTTGACGAATTGATAAAATAATTATATTATAAAATATGAACTACTCCGTCATACTTGCATCTTACGAGTATATAAGGGAAATGGGGAGGTAAAAAATGTTGTATGGGAGTATTGGTTTTATTATATAGACTTGAAAATTGGAATTTTATTAACTTACTAGCCTTTGCCCGCGGCTCTGCCGCAACCAAAAGCTAGTTTTTAGGTTATATCTCAGGTTCCCGATATAGTAGCTGGATAAAATGTATACCAGTTTTTAAGTCTCATCAAGAGCTATCAAATAAAAGAAGTTGCATTAAAATACGTTCAGTAGTTTTTGCATGATTCGCGAACGAACAAACAGATAAACAGACAAATAATCTAAAAAAAATTTTAGTGTTTAGACACGCATATATACTGGCTGACCGCATTCATATTGGTGTAAAGATGCGAAAGGGAATGCTCCGATGGTTCGGACATGTGGAAAGAATGCCGGACGAGCGACAGGTTAAGAAAATATACAATGCGAAAGTGGATGGATGTAGATACAGGGGGAGACCGAGACTCACCTACCTAGACCAAATCGGTCATGTATTGAAGGAAGGTGGAGTCAGGAGTCTCCGAAACCGACGAGCATGTATGAGGAGAATTATGAATGTTGAGGAAGCGAGCGATGTATGCAAGAATAGAGCCTCTTGGCACTCTGTTCTCTCTATCTACCCCGCAAGGGAAATGGCGTGATTATAAGTAACTATTTTTTCTCAAATATCTTAAATGTTCAGACACAGCTCTTCTTCTGGCTTTATAATAGTTAGGATTGCAAATAAATAATTACATATTTCAGAGATTTTCGAATTTGATATTTTGATGGAAGCAAATCGATTGAGAGTATTATGAAATAGTCATTTTTTTCTTAAGATAATGAACTTGAATGACCACAGAGCTTCTGAGAGCAGGCGGAAAGCCGGTCTTAAAAGCTCTTCAGAGGCTGTTCAATTCCGTCGCTCTCGGCGGCGACGTTCTAGAGTCGTGGACAAGAAGCGTGGTGGTGCTGTTCTTCAAGATAGGTGACAAAACCCTCTTGAAGAACTATAGACCCATCTCGCTCTTAAACCACGTCTATAAGTTGTTTTCGAGGGTCATTACAAATCGACTTACGCGCAGGCTTGACGACTTCCAGCCTCCCGAACAAGCCGGTTTCAGAAAAGGCTATAGTACCATAGACCACATCCATAAGCTACGCTCGATTCGATCGAAACTTGGGCGGTGCTGCAGTCCCTTCAGTGGTGCCAAATTGACTATCGGTACATCGAAGTGCTGAAGTGCTTGTATAGAAACGTCACTATGTCAGTCCGTGTTCAGGACAGGAGTACGTAACCGATCCAACTGCAGAGAGGTGTTAGACAGGGAGACGTTATGTCCCCGAAACTCTTTACCGCTGCATTGGAAGATGTCTTCAAGCTCTTGGACTGGAGCGGATTCAGCATCAACATCAGTGGTGAATACACCACTCACCTTCGATATGCCGACGACATCGTTGTCACAGCAGACCTTTGCACCATGCTCAATGATTTCAGCAGGGTTTCCCGACTGGTGGGTCTCAAAATAAACATGGACAAGACGAAAGCCATATCTAATGTCCATGTCATTTCAGCACCGGTCCTGGTCGGGTGTGCGCTTCTCGAAGTTGTCGACCACTATGTCTACCTGGGACAAACTATCCAGTTAGGTAGGCACAACTTCAAGAAAGAGGTCAATCGACGAATCCAACTCGGCTGGACAGCGTTCGGGAAGCTAAGGAAGATCTTCTCGTCCAATATTCCGTAGTATCTTAAAACGAAGATCTACGACCAGTGTGTGTTACCAGTGATGACATATGGAACAGAGAAGTGGTCTCTGAATGTTGGCCTCGTATCAAGGCTCAAAGTCGCTCAGAGGGCCATGGAGCGGGCTATGCTTGGTATTTCCCTACGTGATTGAATCCGTAATACGGAGTTCCGTAGGAGAACGAGAGTGATCGATATAGCCCGCCGGGTTGCCATGCTGTAGTGGCAATGGGCAGGCCACATCGCTTGAATAACTGACAACCATTGGGGAAGAAAGGCTCTCAAATGGCGACCACGTATCCGACGGCCAGCGTAGGACGGCCCCCACCAGATGGACGGACGATCTGGTCAAAGCTGGATGCAGTCGGCACAGGACCGCTCATTGTGGCGTTATCTTGGGGAGGTCTATGTCCAGCAGTGGATGTTGAAAGGCTAATGGATAGATGGATGATGAATGAACTTGAAAATAATAATTGTTTGTCATGGATAAATAAAGACAGACAGTGCAGTATGTAGGGATTTTATGGAGGGGAAGCAGCATTTTAGGCAAAAAGTCACCATGCTGGCCTGGTGCTAGTTAACAGACTTGAAAATTGTTATTTACTTTACCACTACCAGGTTTTGGTAGACCGGTAAATGTTTGAGCTTTTGTCAAACTCAAACAGACGAAGGCGTAATGAGATTTTTTTTTTTAAATAGTATCCACAGGGAAGTCCTTAAAAGCTTTAGCAAATCCATGAGAATTGGTGTATTTCTTACTATTTATTGTCTATATTCGGAAATACTTCCACTTGATATACCTACTTCTATCTATTTATCTATCTATCTATCTATCAGCCCATAAACGTCCACTGCTGGACAAGGGCCATTGATATACTTACCTAGTCTATTTTAACACTTATTTTAAACATTCACCAAGCCAAATACTGTTACGGATAATGTGACGGATTTGGTAATCGTGCGTGTAGCTGCGTGACAAATGACTTCACAAATAACACAATCAGACAAAAATAAAACAGGAACATCTTTATATTTCTTTGTGTTTTAAAAAACTCCTTTTCATGAAATTTACTCACTTTGAGAAATGCCGAACCTTTTTCATTTTATTGTTTACATTGCTTAGGAAGTCATAATTGTATTTATAGATAGTATTGTTCTATTTTTAAAATATTTCTGGTAAAATTAGTCGAGGAATTTACAAAACAATGAACGTGCAGATTTGCAAAAAAAAGTCCTATAGAATTTTGTTGTCGGCAAACTGGCACCTGTTTGAGCTCATTTGTTTGTATCAACGCCGATCCTACATTTTTAGAATAATGGTTTCAAAATAATGATAATATTAGAGTTTGCAGTTTTTAAGGATTACTTATGGTGTTACATGAGTCACGGCTCACCTGATGGTATGTGGTAACTTTGACCATATCAACAATACTAATAATACAACCAAGCTGTTGTAGGAACAGAATGAATGGCTCTCTCTCGCTATAATTAAAATACACTTAATCATACGGCACGAGGGTGCTACCAACCTTTCCCGGAATACTCTAGTAGGTACTCAACCCTAGTACTGGTAAAGCCATGGGTGATAATTTACATACTTTCCGTAATCGCTCCGTACGACACCCACTGGCAAGAATGAGGTAGTATTCTTAGCACTACAATACCTTTTTTTAAGCGGTTATAAATGTACCTTATCGCTTACCCTGTCGTTCGGAGCAACGAACAGGATAGTGTGGGGCCCTCACCCACTAAAAAAACTCACTGTCTCTCTGCCAGTACTGGCGAATCATTTAAACTGTCATTACTTCAGTAGTCTGATGGCGATACCCTCAACTGAGCTACGCTTCTGCATATGGGAGCGTCGCGCCTTCACGGGAGACCTTACGGATGGCGGACGTTCCACGATCCATCCACCCGCGGCTTCAGCTAGGGCGGCATCAGGCGCAGGTACTTGCGCCTGTGTCTTCCCAGTCGCTGGTCATCGGAATGATGGTTCTCCCTGGCGCTCTCCGCCGCTTCCTCCTTGCGAGGTGGCATCCTTGCAGGAAGTAGCGACCGCGTCCCAAGTACTACACTTTTGCATTTATAATATTAGTTAGGAAACGTATAGCTCCTAAGAACATTATACCTAATTCAAATTTGGAAACTGCGTAAACATTGTATACCATTTGAGAATTTCAAAAGGTACTATACGAAACAGTAAGTTGATGTTTATCAAAGGTTAGAATTCCCTATCTTGTAATGGGTGCCGGTGAGCCCTATGCTTGTCGATTTCAGCAAACAAACACGGCCGGACAACTGTATGGTATAATCTCTTCGCACGGCATTATGCCCTGATATCGAAGTAAAGGCTAGCGTACACTGCAATACTTATCCTACGCCTCTAAATGTAGATATTTAATTTTTAATTACTGCTTGACAATATTTTCGTCACCTAAAGACGTTAAGTATGAATGTGTTGTCGAAATTAGCAGTCAGGAACAATTGTCACGATGGCTGAATTTTCATCTGGACGGTATCCAGGAGATGCAGGTTCAAATCCTGCTCGTGACTGTTATTTTTCGATTTCACATTTTTAACTTTGTGTTTAATGTATAGTGTTAGGCATGTCAAATGCTAAAAATATGTATAAAAATATCTAAATATTTTCTTATTATATATCATTATAAAACTGTAACAGATCTAAAAATATTTGAGTAAAATTCGTGTCTGTCGATAAACTAACTTGACTGAAATAGATTTCAACATAGCATCATTATATTTCGTTTAGTTAATTTTCTACTATTCTTACATTTCGATGCATTGCAGATATTTTCACAGGTATAATGAAATATTCAAAACCTAATGAGCCTCAAATCTAGTCTCTCCTTTAAACACTATGCTGATTACCGTGATTAGCTTTATCTAACGTTATATAAGTATATAATAAGTAAGTACTTATTATACTATTTTTACGGCGGCTGTACACAATCGTGTATTTGTCTATCGAACCTCTCGTCCACTCTCGTGTCGTGGAAGTTCGACACGAGAGCACACCATGTACACATTCGTTGTATCAATTGAACTTCGGATGCCCGTCGCAATGGGCGTGGAAAAAACAATTGCGGCGTTTATTTTTTTTATTAGTTATTGTAATTTTTTAACCATTTAAGTACCATAAAAAAAGTATATTAAACCATGGCGAAAAAGAACTTTTTAACTATTCAACAGGAATATATATTTTTTTTAATCTTCCACGGGGATATCAAAATCGTTGCTTATCCGCAACCAAGCATCGTGTAATATAGTTGCTTATCCTTGTGCCTGACATTCTTAGGATTCCATAATAGTGATTGCCTTTGGTAGGCTTCTAAAAAGCGTTAGAACACATCGTTGTCGCACGCAGAAAGCACGTCTTTACGCGAACGCAGTTGGCGGGTAACTAAGCAAACCAGTGTGTACAGGCGCGGTCTCGTTATATCGCGAGACTCACCGAGACCCTTTGACTTGAGCACAAAAACCGACACTCTTCCGAGACATAGCGAGAGCCCCGAGACGAAACGAGGCTACCATGTGTACACTCGCCTTCGGCCTGTCTCAGGGTGTCTCGACGGGGTGCTAATTTGTCCGGTTTACCTCCTAGTGGTGCACCCCGGGCAACGTCGGCAGTCGCCGGCGGCTAAAATTCCGGACAGGACGGGTCTCCGCGTGTCCCACTGACTGAGCAGAGGGCACAGCCGATAGACCAGGCGTCGGAGTCGGTGGGGCCAGAATTGCTCACCGGGCTCTGGAGAGGGGGGACAGTGGGGCCGCAGCGGCCCCCCCCGTCCCAAATCGTAAACCTGAGCGCGTGTCTGTGGTTACCTCTCGCGGGCATACAGGAACGAGGGTCTTGGCTTAATCGCCCGGACCGCGAGGAAGACAACCTCTATAAAAAATTACCCCGAATCTCAAGCTCTGGCGCGCGGCGAGGAGATGCATGGCTGATGGGTAGTTCAGTCTCGAGCGCGGCCCCAGCCAGGGTACCTGCGGACCCCCTGTGTTGGGTTACAAATGTACGCTTACCCGGGTAATGGGAGCTCTGCCCGGGCGGACCTCTTTTCTCCCACACTCGTGGGAATCACATGGATTTGTTAAATTTAAAACCAACCACTTCGACGGAGTCGGGTAAGTCACCTGACGCCTCAGCTGTAAGGGGTCTGGCTGTAAATGCGGCCCCTACAAATGCAGCTGCGCGTAAAACGCGCGGCGGCAAAAAGTCCTGCAAGGGCAAGAAGAAGACGACAGAGGGAGCGTCCCAGTCGTCAAGGGACGGCTCGATAACGAGCAGCTCGGCCGGCACTTCAGCCGCCGAGATGTCCGCTGCTGAAGAGGGTGGCCTGACTGAGGCTGCCGAGATTCAGCCATCGCGGTCGGCAGAGGTGGTGTCGGAGTCGCGGTTCTGGCGCAAGCGCACCCTATATCAGGGGGGCGCTGCCTCGGACTCTGACCTGAGCTCGGCTGAGATGCCTCCCCCAAAAATACCCGCAGCGGTTAGGGGTCGAGGCATCGGCCGACCCGGGACACCGATCCCGCGTGCCGCCTCAGCGAAAGAGGCTGAGACGCGATACCTGAAGAGGGTTGAGACGGTGCAACACTCAGAGGAGCGCTTGGCGCTCCTGTCTGAGAAGCTCCGTCTCCCTATCGACAGCGGCGGGCCGCCCACTGCGGCCAAATTCGCAGAAAGAGCTGCGGACAGCGTGGCCATAATCACGACGGTGGCCATGGGCTCGAAGAACCTGAAAGGTAGCTTCGTCCGGGGCCTCAAAATCGCCGCCACGGAACTGTCCAACGTGGTGGAGCGGCTTGTGTCGGAGGTGGCCGACCTCGGAGCAAGAAACCAGCGCCTGGAGGCAACGGTCGAGGAGCTGCACCGGGGCATGGCCAATATGAGGGTCGAGCTTGGGCTCCCTGAGGCCACCCCAAGTGCATCGGCTTCCGTGGTGCGGGTCGAGCCTGCTGCAGCCGCGCCTCTGCCCCACCTCAACGACCGCCTCGGCTCCGTCTGCCGCTCAGTCGAGCCCTGTCACTGGGCTCGACGACGGAATGCTCCGCGCGGTTATCGACCGCATGGATGCGGTCTTTGGCCCGCGGTTTGAGGCCCTAGCCGCAACATTGCCGCCGGAGCCCCGACTTCGGCCGCCGCTTGCGGCTGATAAGAGAAGTGCCGCATAGTCCTCGGCACCGACACCCCTGCCGTGCCAGGGTGGTCAAGTGTCCTTTGCCGCTAAGGCGGCCAAAACACCGAGCCGGAAGAGTGCGCCGCCAGCGGAGGCGCAAACGACGAAAAAGGGCATGAAAAAGGGCCAGGTGGGACAAGCCTCGAGGGGCCATCCCCGAGAAGAGTTCCCACCTCTGCCAAGTGCCGCAGCGCCTCCACGTGCTACAGAACCGCGACAAAAGGCCACACCCTCGCGAGCTACGGTGGTTACGCCCCAGGATTCCGCTCCTGGCAATAAGGCTCCTACGTCCTCAGACGGGGGCTGGCAAGTGGTGGGGCCCCGGCGATCCCGGGCCAAGGGTCGTGGTGCTGCCGCGGAACGCGAAGCGGCGCCAATGTCGCAAAGAGGGGCGCAAACGGGGGAGACCCCAAAGGCGCCTAAAAGAAAAAGGTCGCGCAAGCTCAAAGTGCCGAAGGCAGCAGCGGTGGTCATCACCCTGCTGCCCGAGGCCAAGGAAAAAGGCCTGACTTACGAGGCCATCTTGAAGCGTGCCCGGCGGGATATAAACGTCTCAGACCTCGGGGACGTTTCCGCTCGATCCCGCCAAGCCCGGACAGGTACTCGAATCTTCGAGTACCTGGGGCCAGAGGGCGCCAAGACGGCCGACGCAATGGCCGTGAGGCTGCTGGTCCTGTTCCCAGAAGAGAGTGGTGTCCGGGTCGCCAGACCCGTGAAGTGCGCCGAACTGCGCATTTCCGGGCTGGACGATTCCGTGACGGCGGAAGAGATCCGGGAGGCGATCGTCTCGAAAACCGGGTCTCCCAGCAGCGCCGTCCGGGTGGGCACCATTTGCCCAGGTCCAGGTGGTGTGGGTGCCGTCTGGGTCTCGTGCCCTGTCGCGGCGGCCAAGGATTTGGTCGCCGCCGGTAGACTTCTGGTGGGCTGGAGCGCCGCGCGGGTAATCGCGCTGGAGCCCCGGCCTGCCAGGTGCTATAAGTGCATGGCGGTCGGTCACACCCGGCCGCTGTGCACTAAAAGCTTCGACTGCAGCGGGCTCTGTTTCCGCTGCGGTCAGGCAGGGCACCAGGCGGCTGCCTGTTCTGCCACCCCACACTGCCCCGCGTGCCGGGCGGGCAATTGCCCCGCCAACCACTGTATGGGGCGGGTGGGGTGCAGGCCTCCGGCCAAGTCAGGCCCTAAGAGGGGGGTGGGCAGCCAATCGGCCCCGGCTGCCCAACCCGGCGCGGCTGGACCGCCGCAGCGCATGGAGGAGGATATCGTGGTCCAATAACGGATCACGACGCCATCCTCCTCCAAGGGAATCTCGGCCGTTCCGCCAGGGCGCAGGACCTCTTCCTGCAATCCATGGCGGAGCAGTCGATCGGTATTGCCGTAGCCGCGGAGCCCTACATAGTCCCGGATCGCCCCAATTGGGCGGGTAGCGGGGATGGCTCCGTGGCGGTCGCCGGTTCGGCGGCGCCGCATTCCCCGCCCTTGTCACTCAAAGACCAGGGCACGGGATATGTGGCGGCTGAATGGGGAGGGGTCACGCTGTATGGCGCGTACTTCTCCCCTAGTCGTAGTCTGGCGGCTTTCGAGGTCCTCCTGCACAATATGGAGACCTCGATACGGCGTATAGCACCGAGCCCTGTGCTCGTGCTGGGGGACTTCAACGCCAAATCAACGGCGTGGGGGTCCCCCGGGACGGACACCCGAGGTGCGGCGGTCGAAGAGTGGGCGGCAGCGGCGGACCTCGTGTTGCTAAACCGAGGGTCCGCCCTAACGTGCGTGCGGCGCGGGGGCGGGTCGATAGTGGACCTTTCGTTCGCTAGCCCCGGTGTCGCCGCACGCGTAAGGAGCTGGCGAGTCTTGGAGGAGGTCGAGACCCTATCTGACCACAGATACATTCAGATAGAGGTCTCCCGGACCCTTCAGGGCGCCAGCAGGGGTCACGCGGTGGACAGAACTCCCGCTTTTCCGCGATGGGATGTGGGTAGGCTCGACCGGGACCTGCTAGTGGAGGCGGCCATTTTTCAATCTTGGCTGCCTCCCCCCCTGACGGAGGACGTAGGCGCCGAGGCTGGCCGCATTTGCGGCATGCTTACGCAGATCTGCGATGCGGCCATGCCCCGCGTGCGGCGCCTGCCTCGACGGAAGGGGGTCTACTGGTGGTCCCCGGAGCTGGCGGATCCCCGTGCGGCCTGTATTCGTGCCCGGAGGTCCTACACCCGCAGCCGACGTCGCTGAATCCGCGACGAAGAGCGGGAGGGCCAACTGTATGCGGCGTACAGCAGTGCGCGCGCCGCGTTAAAGCTGGCCATCTGTCGCACCAAAGACGCGAAAAGGCAGGAGATGCTGGAGGGTCTCGAGCGTGACCCCTGGGGACGCCCGTACCGCGCGGCGCTTAACAAGCTCCGCGCCCAGGGCCCCCCCCCCCCTTACGGAGACCCTCCAGCCGGGCTTCCTCTCTGAGGTGGTCGAGGGACTTTTCCCCTCACGGGCGGTGCACACGCCCCCGGTCATGGCTCCGCCAGATGGTGACCGGGAGGCCAACGACGGGGAGGTACCGCCCGTGACGACGACGGAAATGGGGGCGGCGGCTGCGCGTATGCGGAGAGGCGCCGCCCCCGGGCCGGACGGGGTTCCCGCCCGAGTGCTGGCCCTGGTCCTCGACCACCTTGAGCCCCGCCTCGGGGAGCTGTTCGGCGCTTGCCTGGTGTCCGGACGGTTCCCTGACTGCTGGAAGGAGGGGAAGCTCGTGCTCCTGCCGAAGCCGGGACGGCCTCCGAATACGGTATCGGCCTTCAGGCCCATCGTGTTGCTGGACGAGGCGGGCAAACTCCTCGAGCGGGTAGTCGCTGCCCGCATCGTCCGGCACCTAGCAGCGGTTGGCCCCGACCTGTCCGACGCCCAGTTTGGATATCGGGCGGGTCGGTCTACGGTCGACGCCATTCTGCGCCTGAAGGCCGCGGCTGCGGAGGCCGTCACCTCGAGGGAAGTGCTGTTGGCGGTATCGCTCGACATCGCCAACGCCTTCAATAGTCTGCCATTCGGCTGCATCAAGGAGGCACTCCGGTACCATGGAGTGCCCCTCTACCTAAGGCGGCTGGTGGCAGACTACCTGGACGGCCGCAGCGTCCTCTTCGTGGACCGAGAAGGGGACGTTGTAAGGAGGGCTATGTCATGCGGCGTCCCGCAGGGTTCGGTTCTTGGGCCGCTACTGTGGGACATCGGCTACGACTGGGTCCTCCGTGGCCAGCTCCCCTCCGGGCTGGGCGTAATTTGCTACGCAGACGATACGCTCGTCACAGCCCGGGGCAGGACCCTCGAGGAGGCCCTACTCTTCCATGGGCGCCGACGGGGCCCGCCCGCCAGCGCCTCGATAACGGTCAACGGTGTGGGCTTCCCAATCCAGGCCCACATCAAATATCTGGGCCTGGTATTGGATGGACGGTGGCACTTTGACGAGCACTTCCGCCGTCTTGCGCCAAGGCTCGTCAACACGGCGTCCGCCCTCGGACGACTTATGTCGAATTTGGGCGGACCGAGTCTTGCGTGTCGACGACTCTACGCGGGGGTAGCACGGTCGATGGCGATGGCGCCCGTGTGGGCGGAGTCCCTGGCCGCTCGCAATAGGGCCCTTCTGTGGCGTCCACAGAGGGTCGTAGTGGTCAGGGCAATACGCGGGTACCGCACGGTCTCGACCGATGCAGCCTGCGCGTTGGCCGGAACCCCCCCGTGGGATCTGGAGGCGGAGGTGCTCGCTGACGTCTATCGGCGGGGGGCAGCCGCTCCTCGCCGAGCGCAATGTCATCGTGGCGGGAAGATGCCCGCCGCGCCACCGTCCTAAAGTGGAAGTCTCGGCTGGAGACGCCCCGGGCCGGTCTCTGGACCGTGGGGGCGCTCCGGCCGATCTTAGAAGAATGGGCAGGGCGGCAGCACGGGGTCCTCACCTTCCGGTTGGTGCAGGTTTTGTCGGGGCATGGTTGCTTCGGCAAATACCTGCACACGATCGCAAGGAGGGAGACGACCCCAGGCTGTCACCACTGCGACTGCGACGAGGACTCGGTGCAGCACACGCTCGAGTCGTGCCCGGCCTGGGATGTGCAGCGCCGGGAACTCGTTGCAGTCATAGGCGTGGACCTGTCGCTGCCGGCCGTTGCGCGAGCGATAGTTGGCAGTGACAGGGCCTGGACCGCGGTCGCCACCTTCTGCGAGGCTGTCATCTCGCGGAAGGAGACGGCGGAGAGGGCCCGTGAGGAATCCTCCTTCGCGGACCCGATTCGCCGCCGGCGCGAGGGGCGGCGTGTGCGCGCTTACTTGCGCCTGATGCCGCCCTAGCCGAGGCTGCGGGCGGTGGGGTCGGGGAGTACCCTGCTGTCCGCGGAAGCCTACCGCGAAGGTGCGACGCCCAAGTGCGCGAGGCGTCGCTTAAGAGAGGGTGCCCGTAGGGGCTGCCGCCTGCGGATCGCGGTCGTAACGACGCGGTACCCGTGATCCGCCGTAGCAAGGGCGGGTGGAGGCGCACGGTGGGTTTTTAGTGGGTGAGAGCCCCATTCACCCCGTTGTCTCTCCGGGCAGCGGGGTGTGCGGTAGGACATTTTTGCCCACCTAAAATAAAAAAAAAAGGGTGTCTCGACGAATGTGTACAGCCGCAGTTATATGTTATGTAAAAATTGTTAGTTCACTATGTATTGTGCGGATAATGGTGTACACATTTGCTCTTATGTAAAATGTTTAATTTAATTTTGTCTAATGTGTTTTGTAACTTTTAGTTATTCTAAATATATATAAATAAATATTGATTACTTAACAGCATTCATGGTGACGTATTATGTATGTCCGTTTGTTTGTCGCCTATCATGAAAAAACATTTAAATCGGTTTTGATGTAACATTTTTATACTAATTTATTACAATTTAAAACTAATTATTTCGCTATAAGATCGGAAATCAGGAATTTAACCTAAAAACTAACTATTTAGATATTTTTATATATACTTTTAGCATTTGACATGCTCAGCACTATACATTAAACACAAAGTGAAAAATGTGAAATCGAAAATAACAGTCAGGAGCAGGATTTGAACCTGCATCTTCTGGATACCGTCCAGATGCTTTACCAATTCAGCCATCCTGACAATTGCTCCTGACTGCTAATTTCGATAACACATTCATACTTAACGTCTTTGGGTGACGCCTGCACCATCTGTCGAAGTATTTTCATACATTATACCGACCAGGTAAACTTAATTTTACAATTAAGATTTTACCTAATAATGACGCAAACCCTATAAATATTTAGATATTTTTATATATACTTTTAGCATTTGACATGCTCAGCACTATACATTAAACACAAAGTGAAAAATGTGAAATCGAAAATAACAGTCAGGAGCAGGATTTGAACCTGCATCTTCTGGATACCGTCCAGATGCTTTACCAATTCAGCCATCCTGACAATTGCTCCTGACTGCTAATTTCGATAACACATTCATACTTAACGTCTTTGGGTGACGCCTGCACCATCTGTCGAAGTATTTTCATACATTATACCGACCAGGTAAACTTAATTTTACAATTAAGATTTTACCTAATAATGACGCAAACCCTATAAATATTTAGATATTTTTATATATACTTTTAGCATTTGACATGCTCAGCACTATACATTAAACACAAAGTGAAAAATGTGAAATCGAAAATAACAGTCAGGAGCAGGATTTGAACCTGCATCTTCTGGATACCGTCCAGATGCTTTACCAATTCAGCCATCCTGACAATTGCTCCTGACTGCTAATTTCGATAACACATTCATACTTAACGTCTTTGGGTGACGCCTGCACCATCTGTCGAAGTATTTTCATACATTATACCGACCAGGTAAACTTAATTTTACAATTAAGATTTTACCTAATAATGACGCAAACCCTATAAATATTTAGATATTTTTATATATACTTTTAGCATTTGACATGCTCAGCACTATACATTAAACACAAAGTGAAAAATGTGAAATCGAAAATAACAGTCAGGAGCAGGATTTGAACCTGCATCTTCTGGATACCGTCCAGATGCTTTACCAATTCAGCCATCCTGACAATTGCTCCTGACTGCTAATTTCGATAACACATTCATACTTAACGTCTTTGGGTGACGCCTGCACCATCTGTCGAAGTATTTTCATACATTATACCGACCAGGTAAACTTAATTTTACAATTAAGATTTTACCTAATAATGACGCAAACCCTATAAATATTTAGATATTTTTATATATACTTTTAGCATTTGACATGCTCAGCACTATACATTAAACACAAAGTGAAAAATGTGAAATCGAAAATAACAGTCAGGAGCAGGATTTGAACCTGCATCTTCTGGATACCGTCCAGATGCTTTACCAATTCAGCCATCCTGACAATTGCTCCTGACTGCTAATTTCGATAACACATTCATACTTAACGTCTTTGGGTGACGCCTGCACCATCTGTCGAAGTATTTTCATACATTATACCGACCAGGTAAACTTAATTTTACAATTAAGATTTTACCTAATAATGACGCAAACCCTATAAATATTTAGATATTTTTATATATACTTTTAGCATTTGACATGCTCAGCACTATACATTAAACACAAAGTGAAAAATGTGAAATCGAAAATAACAGTCAGGAGCAGGATTTGAACCTGCATCTTCTGGATACCGTCCAGATGCTTTACCAATTCAGCCATCCTGACAATTGCTCCTGACTGCTAATTTCGATAACACATTCATACTTAACGTCTTTGGGTGACGCCTGCACCATCTGTCGAAGTATTTTCATACATTATACCGACCAGGTAAACTTAATTTTACAATTAAGATTTTACCTAATAATGACGCAAACCCTATAAATATTTAGATATTTTTATATATACTTTTAGCATTTGACATGCTCAGCACTATACATTAAACACAAAGTGAAAAATGTGAAATCGAAAATAACAGTCAGGAGCAGGATTTGAACCTGCATCTTCTGGATACCGTCCAGATGCTTTACCAATTCAGCCATCCTGACTTTTTTTCACTTTGTGTTTAATGTATAGTGCTGAGCATGTCAAATGCTAAAAGTATATATAAAAATATCTAAATATTTATAGGGTTTGCGTCATTATTAGGTAAAATCTTAATTGTAAAATTAAGTTTACCTGGTCGGTATAATGTATGAAAATACTTCGACAGATGGTGCAGGCGTCACCCAAAGACGTTAAGTATGAATGTGTTATCGAAATTAGCAGTCAGGAGCAATTGTCAGGATGGCTGAATTGGTAAAGCATCTGGACGGTATCCAGAAGATGCAGGTTCAAATCCTGCTCCTGACTGTTATTTTCGATTTCACATTTTTCACTTTGTGTTTAATGTATAGTGCTGAGCATGTCAAATGCTAAAAGTATATATAAAAATATCTAAATATTTATAGGGTTTGCGTCATTATTAGGTAAAATCTTAATTGTAAAATTAAGTTTACCTGGTCGGTATAATGTATGAAAATACTTCGACAGATGGTGCAGGCGTCACCCAAAGACGTTAAGTATGAATGTGTTATCGAAATTAGCAGTCAGGAGCAATTGTCAGGATGGCTGAATTGGTAAAGCATCTGGACGGTATCCAGAAGATGCAGGTTCAAATCCTGCTCCTGACTGTTATTTTCGATTTCACATTTTTCACTTTGTGTTTAATGTATAGTGCTGAGCATGTCAAATGCTAAAAGTATATATAAAAATATCTAAATATTTATAGGGTTTGCGTCATTATTAGGTAAAATCTTAATTGTAAAATTAAGTTTACCTGGTCGGTATAATGTATGAAAATACTTCGACAGATGGTGCAGGCGTCACCCAAAGACGTTAAGTATGAATGTGTTATCGAAATTAGCAGTCAGGAGCAATTGTCAGGATGGCTGAATTGGTAAAGCATCTGGACGGTATCCAGAAGATGCAGGTTCAAATCCTGCTCCTGACTGTTATTTTCGATTTCACATTTTTCACTTTGTGTTTAATAAAAACTAACTTTTAAAAAATCTTATGAACTATTCGATTTTTAAAACTAAATTCTGCTCGCACCTCTGCCCGCGTATACTTTAGAATATAAATACGTCACTCTACGGCTTAATACTTATGTCTATTTAAAAATACCATACCACGAGAACCATTTATCTTTTAGGGAAGAAAGAAGCCTTAACAGCCCTAAACAGCACATATGCTGTTCTGAGTATCCAAAATTAATATTAATAAGGATTGTTTTATATTAATTCCTCTATCCATCAGCCTTTCAACGTCCACTGCTGGACATAGGCCTCCCCAAGACAACGCCATAACGAGCAGTCCTGCACCAACCGCATTCAACGGCTCCCCGCAGCTTTGACCAGATCCATGCCATTTCAGCGTACATACCTACCCTGCGAGATGTCGGTTACTTATGTTCGCCTTTCTCCTTTTGCAGTTATTTAAAAAACAATGCTTAAAATTAGGAATTTCAATAACTATTTTGCCAACATCACTCCTTTGCACTACATTTTCCAACTCTAATAATACTCAGTACGAGTCGCCCCGAAATCGTCCCTCGCTGCACAATCATTAATCAGAGCTTCGATTCTGGACTCCTTACAATGGGGAATGTTCAGAATGCCCGTACGATCCATTAGAATAACAATAATTACTTTTCTACCGAACTTCGTCATAGCTGATCCATCGTATCGAAGCTCAAAGTATTTAAATTCTTATATAAAACCTGTGTAACAGGATTATAATTATTTTATTCTATTAAATAAAACTATTTGGGGATATTTTTTCTTGAGATTGACCAAAATGAGTATGAATTAGTTATTATGTTTACAATTAAGTTGGACAAACCTTACTAAATTCAGTAACACCTTTTTTTTTGTTAAGGCAACAAATGTTTCTAACCGCAACGTTCGGGGCAATGAACAGGTTACATTCCTTCAGTGGAAATTCAGTAACACCTACACTACTATAAATACCTCGCAGGGAAATAACATATAGTTCGAGTTCTAAAGTCTAAACAGTTCAAGATACCGCGTATTAAGCGATTCAGCAGAAGGGAATGACATTTTTTTGGGACTTATAGAGTATTACGACTTAACGAGGTTCGAGTTATAAAGATTCAACTGTATTATGCTTTCATGCCATAACTATACATAAAATCATCATGAAATTTTGCATACACATAGTCCAAAACCTAGATAAGGGCAGGACACTTATGATTTTGGGAAATTGATATTTCCTGTATGATAGCAATTTTTCCATAAAGTTCAGTACTGTATCGTAAAGTGATGTATTTACTCGTATATTACGAAGTCGACGCAAATGAGTCACGGGTGGAATCTGATATTATATAAAACACATTCAAATGACAAGTTAAACTAGTGATAAAACAATTCTTGAGTTGTAAATCACAATCGCAGAAGCATCACGGACAGGGTGTGCGTGATTCTAAACAAAACATGGAGGACGCGGCCTCTCCAAGAAAAACACCCGACGACTGATTTACGAGACAATATCATTCGAAATTGTGGCCAGAAATAAAATTTAATGTGAAAATGCCAGATTAACATAGATTTGCATAAGAAAATATAAGAACCTTGGAAAATAGTTTATGTTGAAATAAATTATAATTAAATTGAATTGTGCTGGTTTTTAATTTTGAGCTTATTCCGAAGCTAATAAGCCAGTTAATTAGGTACATAATCTAATCTTATATATATATATATATGTTATGATAAATTATTTTACTACATCTAAAAGGATTACATTAAATAAATAAATAAATATACACGGACATTTTTTTTTTGCACACAACGTCCTCTGTTCCCAAATTAAACTTAATGCTTGTGCTATGGGTACCAGATTACGGATATAATACATATATTACTTTTTTTTGTAAATACATACATATTATATATAGAAAACACCCAGACGCAGTACAAATATCTGTGTTCATCACACAAATATTTGTCCTGAGTGGGAATCGAACCCACGACCTCGTGCACCGAAGTCGTTTAAAAAAAAAGAGAGCTTACCTGCGAGTGGGATCTGCTTTATTTTTCCACTTTCACAATAATTTGTTCTATAAAGTAGCTAAGCATGTCAAGTGCTAAAATACATACCAAAATACTAAAAGGATTGCTGTATTAAATGTACAGAATAGGATTAGGTATCAGATATATCATTTACCTGTTTTTACTGCTCTTTGTGGGTTAAAAGTGTAAAAGTATCCATGACTAAAAGTTAAAATAATAATTAAATGTGTCCATTATGAACCATGGGTGGTGACTTAATGTGTCACCACCCATATTCTCCCACGGATTTCACGCAAGGCGACTTTAATAGATCTTTGATCTCGTGCACTATTTGCACAATTGATGAAAGGCTTCTGATATGATATACCTAAAAAGCAAAACTGCTTATTTTAAGTATCCTTTTGACAAAACATGTACAGCAGCAAAAACGAAGGAGATGTCATTTAGTACATGGGACCGCATTCATGTTAGTGTTAGATCAAAAGTCAAGTATGACGCAAAACTATTCAGTTTTTTGTTTAGTGTCGTCTATGGTTAATAGCAGTAAGCCTACATTATAACGGTACTTATGTTACATAGGGCATCTAAGTAAAAGTTATTTTGGAATAATTTGGTAAGTCAAGTATCAAACCAATCTTAATTCTGTAAAATATAATGTTTGATACTAGCACCTGAATGCTAAATATTTTTTTATAGTTTTCCATTGTAACAATAAATGGATAAACGACTGAACATACCAAACAGGGACGAAGACTGATGGTTATTCGAGAGTGGCCGATTGAATCATTTTGGTTTTTTCCCGACGCCTTACTGTATAGTTTCTCTACTATGGTATTAGAAAACAGCATCAGTAGAGTCGTTATGTCTTGCCAAATTTAAGAGTTTTAATGATGACACAAAACGAATTTATATATAAATACTTAGGAAAATCCAAAACTGCACGCCTCATAATCTTCATTTTTCACAATAAAATTGATTATTTTTTAAGTAACTAATAATGTATTGGTCTTACTAAGTAGTTTTCAATAAATCACATATATAGCGCTAATTTCAAAAAGTAATAATGTGGGTTTCATGTCTTATACGCCATCTAGGGCTAATTTTAAAAAGTACTTCTATATTGGTCTACCTCTCAGTTCCGGGCCGCGCGCACGCCACGCAAACAAAAGGTCCGCCGCGCCGCTAAAAATATTCCCGCTTAAAATTTTGTTATAGGTCAGTCTTTTTAAATTTTATTAGTCTGCATTCTAGGTTATAGTTGAAATTACTCAAGCCAATATAAACTGTATCTTTGTAAAACAAGTTGTAAAATCGCTTGCGCCCGACCGTCAAAATGAACCGAAATGTTATTACGTCAAGGTTGACATTTCAGTGTCGTAAAATTGTGGAATGTAAAATATGTTTTTTTCATGTTTAATAACGTTGGTGTGTTATTATTTACGTGTGGTTAGTGTTCTTAATTATTGTTATGGATAAAATAGTTATTATACTTGACAAATATCATCAGTTCGTCAAGCAAAGGTAAGAACTTTCTTTTAACAAAAAACAATGTACCGGCCGGGCGAACGGCTTTCTGTTAATGATAGTAAAACCATCGGTGGCTATGCATACGTAAAAAGGTAGTTCTCATGAAAGGCGCTGGTTTTAGTGTCACATCGAGCATAAATATTCAGTATTTTGTTGTTTATTTATTAACAATTAAACCACATCGAATCAGACCGTGAAAAGTAATAGGGCTCTATTCCTAATCATAATAATTCGTAAACGAAAAAACAAAACTCGATTAGTAAAGTATTTTGGTCGTTATCGTGTTAACATACATTACCTACAACTCACGGACGTCCAAGCCAGATTTTTTCAAACAGTTTTTTAACTAGTTTAAATAACAAAAATGGCAATAAAAATATAATGAGTACAAATTATTTGTGAATAAAGAAAAAAATTTTTTTAGTAGGAGCGGGAATCGAACCCGCATCTTTTCCAATCCGGGGAAGTGCTCTAAGCCACTAAGCTATCCTACTGATCTTTCGGTCATCTCAATTTCTTAATCACATTTGTCTTACGATCATCTTTGTCCACAAATAATTTGTACTTTAAAAAGTAGCGGAGCATGTCAATTGCTAAAAGAAATAGATATAAAATATCATGAGTGTTAAAAATAGTGTTTGTTCTTTATATGTGTGTGTAGATATTATTTTACAAGTGCAATATATGATAAATAGAAACATTTTCAGATTGAAAAATCAGTTATTCCGTGAAAAACGGGAGTAGTACCCACCTCAACGCTTCGATTATGAGGCATGCAATAGGTAAAGAAAAAACAGGTTAATACGCTTTCTCCTGCGTTTGTTAACCGAATTTGTTTTTGTTGAGTAACTATTAACGAGGCTTGCCTTAGTGTCAAAAAAAATAAAAACTTGGATAAGCAGAAACAGCAGTTTTATCTCAATTTTTCTAATGATTATAGTGATTTTTTAACCACAATGCAAATTCTAAGTATTTAAAATAAAAATATACCTAACATGCGGTGCACCATAAATTTTACGATAGTAAAGAGAAGCCATTAGAAATTGCCAGTGACAACCACGGTGAGGAGTTGCCCGTAACTGGCATGGATTACAAAAAACATGGATTAAAATTTTCGCCTATTTTTTGTTTTGGCATGCACCGTGTGAAGGCTTACGCTGCGCCGACAATAGAGATTGCAACCTGGTATGTTTCTCAACCCGGCCGGGCCCAATCGCATTCGTCGCCAACCCGGCCGGGCCCGGCGGGTCTGCTAATAAATTAAAATAATAACCCAAAGACGTTAAGTATGAAAGTGTTATCGAAATTAGCAGTCAGGAGCTATTGTCACGATGGCTGAATTGGCAAAGCATCTGGACGGTATCCAGGATATGCAGGTTCAAATCCTGCTCGTGACTGTTATTTTCAATTTCACATTTTTCTCTTTGTGTTTAAAATTCTTATTTGCTAAAAGTAAAGTATTATGTTTTTTTCTCAAACTTTGGCTAAGTGTTACTATTACTAATTGAGCAAATAGCGAAATCTTTTATGCTATGCTGTACTGTAAAAATTGTATAATTAACTTACCGGGTCCGGTGACCGGGCCCGGTAAGAATGGCCGGGCCCGGTGGGTGTCTAAAAGGGCAATTTTGCAATCTCTAGCCGACAAGTCTTGACAAAAGCTGGCGGAAGTGCTCGCAAAATCACCACTAGTCCAGGTTCTTGATCTGAGCCCGGATCCCGATTTGGACCCCGTTCAGCCGGATCGAAGCGCCAGCAGGTAGCCGACGTTGGAATAATAGGGCTTCCGAATTATCCAGGGCCACTCTAAGCCAGGACACCACCAATGTCTCTAAGATGGCCAGGAGTGATCCCAGTTCAGGCCTGGTCATCATAATAATCAGTACCTAGGTCTAACGCTTGAAAAAGATTTTGACAGGTCAATCCATTACTGTCATATAGTAAGGGATTGACCTTGAACTGCCCGGGCGGTGTAGCGGTAGTGTATGCGACTGCTAATCATAAGGTCTCGGATCCTTCTTCTCCTCGATCCCCGGGTCGGACAATGTTATTGAGCTTTTTCCTAAAAAGAAAAATTCTCAGTAGCAGCCAGCAGTTTGGAAATGTGCTCCTAACTTATTTCCTTTTTTTGTAAATGGATGATTCCCTATATATACTTGGCAACCTCCTTTGCAATGATATGGAAATGAGAGCTATCTTCATTGTAGAATATGAAAAAATAACCTCACCTGCAGTAGTAAGTGACAATCTAGTAAAAGGTAATAAAATTAGAAACTTATTTCCCAATTGCCGATATATTTCAGTACAAAAATATATTGAAATAACTAATAAACAACTCCACAGAGTCTCTGTTCGCAATCGTTCAAAGGGGCTGCAGAAACATCGGCAGCCTATGAAAATGATATCAATGCCGACATAGGAATACACTTAATGTATTTTCCCTCAGATATCTTCAGTCAGACGTTACCGGAGCAGAGGTAATCTATCATATTTATATGGAGACAGTCGATGATAATTAACGATTGTGTGGACATGCGTGACTAACCTTTTGTACAACAGTCAATGAAATTCTAAATTAAAGCTATTTGATGAAAGTGGTTTTATCGTGCATACTTTATAATGTTTCCGGGAAATTATTGCTTTTGTTAGGCACGTATTTCGATTACATTAACAATCATTGTAATCAATGCTGTGTCATCAATACACACATATTCATTTACCATACTGGTGATACCCATCTTAATATACCGGTTTATAGGTATTTATCTTACACCATTAAAGGGATTGACGGGATTGATATTTTTTTAAATACTTATGAATTGTAAATGTTTACCTATATAACTGCTTGTAAAATAGTTATTCATTGTTATACTCCAATCTGTAAGATAATTGGACTAAGAATACAATTATATCACACCATCATTATCCGCGGATGTCCTATGAGGCGACTAAGGGAAGTAAACAATTTGCATTACTGGTGGTACGGCTGGGTACCAAGTGAGTGTATTCACTTGCTATCGGGCCTGAGCGGGTCCGCACCACCGTCTTCTGTGTGACCGGTCATGAAGCACGTCAGTATATTTTGGCTGAAGCGGGAGATAGCCGTCTATTCTTTCAATTAATAGCTGAGAAATGAAATGGTGAGCAATGACTTGACAGTACCCTCGGTATACTTAAGTCCATGAGCGATGGTTGCCACTTACCGTGAGGGTTCGTCTACCGCCATTAGTCCATCCATCTATCCATCAGCCTTTCTACGTCCACTGCTGGACACAGGCCTCCCCAAATTGGGGGTATAGTGCCGTAATCGCCACGCTTGGCAGACGGGTTGGCGATCGCAGTGGATGTTGTTAATACTCGTGGGAGTGCTGCTGCCCACTCCCCCCGATATCCCTCAGTCGGCTCCTATGACTCCCATGGGTGGAGAGGGGTGGAACAATTCTAAAGCTGGCCCCACAAGGCACCCACCGCCATTAGTAATAAAAAAAAAACATGAAAAGAATGAGAACTGATTTGAGGCTTGATAACCAGCGACTTAGATGTAGCAACTTACTACTCAATAGAACCCCATTTCATTATTAAATATGATAGAATAAAACTGATGATAATAAAACTATCCTTTTTTATTAGTGACATAAATCCCGAGCTGAAGAACGAATAGATTAAATTATGATCAGATATTATTTATTTGTAATTGCTCTTAGCTCTAAAGTTTATAGTAAAAGTAAATATATGATAATTTTAAACCTAATTTCAAGGAAACTAAGCATAAATACTTAGAGCTTAAACGCGTTGTGTATCACTCATCAATATTAGCAGAGCATCAGCGCTGAGACGTTCGCCTACATTCACGGTGCAACTTTGACTAACGACCTGCCAATCAGGCCCTAGCTTAATTGGAAATCCGTGTTTGTAGAACCACTCCCTTGCTGACGCATTGTTGCTAAAAAATTAATGAAATTTGAATATTACAATGCTTAGATATTTTGTTTTAGTTAAGGGACCGCAAAATTTGTCAACTACATAATGATGATATGTATGCAAAACACTAAATACTTACTCGTATTATCAAAATTTAATACGAATCGTGCGAAAAATATAGCCTATCTTCACGAAAATTACAAAAAAAAGCAATGGCAATTGTGAATCGTGAATTACACTATCAAGGTGGCAAACGAGCATTCGGACCACATGATGGCAAGCTTACACTAGCAGCACTACTTATGCGTATAGTACAAAGCTAGTCCTTTAACTAGGTCCATAAAATTAAGAACATCATGTAAAAGTAACTTTATATAGAGTTCATTTGACTAGGACAGTTTACCTGAAGGATTTTTTTACAGCCTACAATTCGTCTGATGGTAAATTGTAACTCTTGCTAAAGAAAATCCACTACTAACTACCAGATTGAGGATTATATTTAATATTTTATATTACAGCCAGAACACATCGAGATCAAAGAGATCTTTTATGTCTGTATCAAATCTTCCCACTACCTTAACTTAACGTAGGTACCTTTTTTTTATTGCATGTAGTAGCAGACGATCCACGGCCCATCCGATGGTAAATGGTAACCGTCGCTCATGAACTCAGCTATACCGAAAGTATTGTCAAGCCGCTGCTCACCATTTCATTTCTCCGATATGAAATGAAAGAATAATGCGGCTATCTCCAGCTACAGCCAACACGCAACGATGTGCTTCATGGCCGGTCACAAGAAGGATGGTGGTACCAACCCGCTCGGGCCCGATACCAAGTGAGTACTCCCACTTGGTACCCAGCCCTACCACCAGTCATGCAATGGATGATAATTGCTTACTTCCCTTAGTCGCCTCATACGACACCCGTGGGAGAGAATGGGGTGGTGACACTTGTATTCTTAGTCCATCACCACACGGACAACACTACTATCATAAATGTGGGTAACAAAGTTTTGCTAAATTATATAGGTAATTATTATACCTAATTTTTTGTACTAACTGCTATGTTTGTTCCAGACTTATCCACTATCGCTACGATTTAATCGAAATTTTTGTCGTTACATTTTGTTTTTAGCATTGCCAATGAGTCACCATTACACGACTGTAGCAGTCAATCGCTGAAGCTAAAAGCACTGACAGGTCGTCATAAGGTAGATAACAAAATTTCTGAGAAAACACTCTTTGACAATATCTACTTATGCTACAGTAAGGGAAAGTGGGGGAAACGCGAACGAGGGGTAATTCCGAATTCAATGGTTCTAAATGTTAGAAAGAGATAGCTAAATTTTACTTACCGCCATTTCGGCCTTACTAGTGCCAGTCAATAACACGGAAGACGCGGACGCACGTACTTATCAAAGTATGAATTTTTCAATATTTTGTATGTTTTGATGGGCTTCTTGGCATAGTCGGTAGTGTAACCGACTCCCATGCAAGAGGTAGTGTTCGATTCCCAATCAGAATATTTTTTTATGTGATCAATATAGATATTTGTACTGCACCTGGGTGTTTTCTATCTATTATATTTATGTACTTTAAGGCTTAATGAATAATGCCGTAATCGCCACGCTTGGCAGGGATGTTGACCGGTGATGACATACGGAATAGAGGCGTGGTCTCTAAATGTTGGCCTTATATTAAGCCTTAAAGTCGCTCAACGTGACATGGAGCGGGCTATGCTTAGGATCTCTCTACAGAATTAAGATCCATAATACGGAAATCCGTAGGAGAACGGGAGTAACCAACATAGCCTACCAGTCAGCATGATGAAGTGGCAATGGGCAGGCCTCATCGCTTGACGAACCGACAACTGTTGGGGAAGAAAGGTTCTTGAGTTGCGACTGCGTATCGGACGGTGCAGCGTAGGACGGCCTCCCACAAGGTGGACGGATGACCTGGTCAAAATCGCAGGCATTCATTGGATGCAAGTGGCACTGGACCGTTCGCTGTGGCGTTCTCTTGGGTAGGCCTATATCCAGCAGTGGACGATGAAAGGCTGATGGATGGATGGATGGATGGATGTCGCTTTATTTCTATCTACAATAGTAATTCAGCTCTTACATAGTGGAATAATTACAATTAATCAGCTAAATGACAATGACGTATTTGGCAAAAGAAATATAACCTAATTTGTTTTTTGACATTTTATTATTTTCGATTCCGCGGGGTGAAGACGAACACTCCATGCCAGGCAATTTTGAACATTCGGCATTACACCACTCCCGTTTGTTGGCTCCCAGTTCAACTTTTTTTTATTATTGTTACAGATGCCTCGTACTTACAAAAGAAAGATCGAACAGAATTACAGTATAGAAGTTTTCAAAAAGGCTATAGATGATTTTAAAACCAAACAACTCACCCTCGGCAAAGCAGCAGAAACTTATAATGTTCCAAAAACACCTACCACCTAAAGAAAGAAGTGTTAAAACAGCCAAGGTATGGACGAAAACTTTTATTTACAGACGATCAGGAAACGCAACTTGTCAATTATATCATAAAATGCAGTAAACTCTATTATGGCCTAACCATAAAAAAATTCGCAAAATCGCGTACCAATATGCTGAGAAGAACAAACGTCCTCACAATTTCGATAGAGTGAAACAGCTAGCCGGAAAAACTGGTACTACAATTTCATGAAAAGATACACCAGCATATCTCTGAGGAGACCTGAGGTGACTTCACTAAATCGTATCACTGCGTTCAATGAATCTGACATTAAAAATTTTATGATAATTTGAAGGCCATACAAAACAAACATCATATTCAAACTGATAAAATTTGTAACGTCGATGTGACTGGTATATCAACGGTCCAAAGAAATTAGAGAATAGTGGCAGTAAAAGGTCAGGAACAAGTTGGTAAGGCAACGAGTGCTGAAAGAGGGTCTACAATAACAGTTGTTTGTGCATTTAGTGCAGCCGGCCAATACATTCCTCCATTTTTTATATTCAAAAGGAAGCTTATGAATCCACAATTACTAAAAGGTAGCAACCCTAATATGGTTGGGGCTATGTCAGACTCTGGATGGATAAATAAAAGCCTATTTGTGGATTGGTTACACCACTTTATTTTGCAAAGCCATCAAAGGAAGACTCCGTTTTGCTTATTTTAGATAATCATGAGAGTCATATAAGTCTTGATGCATTCTCACTCTGCAGAGATCATGGAATCATTATGCTCACTCTGCCACCACACATCTCACACAGACTCCAACCTATATTTATTATATTATTTACCTATTATTATATTTTGGGCCTATCAAGACTACTTACAATCAAGAATCTGATAATCACATAGCAAAGCGATTTGGACAGTCCATTACACAATATGACATAGTCAAATTGTGTACAAGCGCTTTTAACCGTTGCAGTAACATTGAAAAATCTGGAAGTAGATTTAGAGCTACAGGGATATATGCAGTATATGGCTGAATTTAATCTATCTCTTGCGTCCGTTATACTCAACCTTCAGAACCAAGTAATTGATGTTCAACAAGCTCCTGACGCTCACAATCATGCCGAAATAGCTGCCGAAGCCCAAGTACACCGTGTCGAAGATCTTGTTAACCGGGCTTCCTATCAATTCACCTCGTGATGCTCACAATCATGCTGATGTAACTGCAGCATCTCAAGATCACCGTGACCATGATATCCCAGCTTCCGATAAAGATCCTGTTAATTTACAAAACAATGATGCAAGCACGCATGCAGTTTCCCTGTTAGAGATCGTTGAATTGCCTATTATTTCTCCAAAAATATCAAAACGCAATATGAGGAAGATAAATATACTATTCTTACTAGCACAGCTATAAAAGATCAGTAAGAGGAAAAGGAAAAACAGAAAAAGAACAAAAGCAGAAGAAATCAAGAAGAAAACGGAAAGTATCTCAAAAAGGAACCCAAATAAAAAGACTGAAATGTAGTAAGAAGACACCTCCAAACAAGGAGATTGGAAGAGTATTAAAGGATTTCAACAATATAAATATAATACTTTAGTGACTAGTCAAAATATGAAAAAAAATGATGTGACACTCGGGGACTGCCGCGGTAAAGCTATTGCATAGCATTTTTTATCAACTTACGCAGTTATAATTATTTATTTATTTTTTATTTATGCAGTATTTTTTTTTCTTTGATATTAATTCAAGTTTTTTCTTTGATATTAATTCAAGTTACACTTTTTGAGTGTGATGACCGATAAGAAAACAATTTTTTTTCTTTTATTGAATAAATGAGAAGTTAATATCGTTTAAAATATTTTTTTACGCGTACAGCTATTCACCAGCAACTGCTATTCACTGTTGTATATAGGTACACCTATGTATACATATATACCTACATGTATACTTACGGGGCGCATATGCGGTGAGTGTGGCATTATAAAGATATGATAGATACCTATACACCTATATACTTTCTCACAAACAGCTGTTTACGTATCCGTCCGATTTCGGAGCAGATCATCTCAATCCGTGCGAGCTTCGTACAGTCGTACCATATACATACACGTTAAGCGAACGCTCGACCGAGCTACGCGCGCCTACCATGGCGGAGTGTTAGGTTTTATTTTAGTTACGGAATTTCTTGATTCGGTCGCCGCGCTCAAAGCCCGCGATAAAAGCTATGCAATAGCTTAAAATAAAAAGGTGAAATAAAAAATTAAGACTACTTTTGTATTTTTTGTAGCGATAAATATATCCCCCCGTTTAAGACTATGTGCTACGTATGCAAAAAATGGGCTCACGAGAGTTGTACTGACGGACAGTCAACATCGTTGGGTTTTAAATATGATCTCTATCGATAATAATGTTAGTTCGTAATTACCCCCCTTGGTGTTCTTATTTACCCGACTAATATCGGGCAAAGCTGAACACTAAGGTTTTTGTTTTTATTTCATATTTTTGCAATTCATTAAAAAATATAAATGCTGATTAGTGAATTAGATAAGGAAACTATAATTTCAGAAAATAATAAATTCTGTGATCAAATTCCACTGTTTTATTAAAGTTTTTCCTTGGGTGTTCGTATTTCCCCCACTGTCCCCTATTTACTACTTACTGTGAACATTTGATTTATTTATGCATCCCTCTCTGTTAAAGAGAGAGAGAGAGACTCTCTCTCTCTTAATATCGTTCAATCGAAAAGGAAATAAATAGGTGTATATGCTAATTCCAACCTCGTATTGTCGCTGTCAAACTGGCGCCCAGTTAATGTCCTTTTCGAGCTATCTAGTGTAGACATGACAGTTTACTGGGAAATAAGTACCGACATGTCATGTTTAAGCGGTTATGTGGAAATTCAATAATATATATTTTATAATCCGAGTAGTAATTTAGCTTATTCTATACTTAGAAGTACTAAGTCTGTATAGACAACGTTAAAAAATATAAGTATTGAGTACTTATAACCATAGCTTCAACTATCTATTTTTATCTCTATGGAGCGTATATCAAGCAACTAAATATTCGAATCTTCTTTTTCAATTATTTTTAAATTAGGTACTTAGCCTCAATAATCTATTGTATCAATACTTATAGCCCAAAGCGTGTGTTTAGTAAAAACCTATGGGCTCTAAGAGAGTATGAACATAATATAATCAAAAGAAATGAATTATGAGTAATACTGTCACGGAAGGTACCTACAATAACAATTAATTGCACGAATTATTACTTAAATCATCAAAAAAAAATACAATACTTCATATTTATAAATAATTAGTCTTTGTCACCTTCGCCGCAGCCAAAAGCTAGTTTTGAGGTTATATTTCAGGCTCCCGATATTCTCCTCCTCCTCCTCCTCTAGTTGCTCCCTCACTGTTGAGTATCGTGGCTTCGATGGAAGCTTTGCTCCCGATATAGTAGCGAGATAAAATGTATACCAGTTTTTAAGTCTAATCAATAGCTATCAAATAAAAAAGTTGCATTAAAATCCGTTCAGTAGTTTTGTAGTTTTTGCGTGATGCGCGAACAACCAAACAGATAAACAAACAGACGAAAAATTTGAAAATATCGTTTTTTGTTTAGACATGCCTATATAGCTTAATTCAGTATTTTTTTCTCAAATATCATAAATGTACAGACACAGTTCTGTTACAGCTTTTTAATAGTAGCTACTTATAGATATTTCTTATAAACTCTCAGAATACAGTATAAACTCTACGATTATTTCATAACAGTGCCTACTTACCTCTTTATGACACAATTTTTTTATATTATATTAAGCTTAAAATTGGCTACTTATAAAATACGTAAGCATATCTCCGTTTTCCAAGCACAAGACACACACTCTCCTTCGTTGTTTGGGGATATTAAAAAAATGTTCCGGCTAGCGTGTCTAATCTACGACAGCCGGTGTTCTGAGCAACACCCGCTTACACTTTAGATTGAACTTGGAATATACATTCTTTTCAAGTATACATTCATATACTTACATACAACTTTTATGAATTTTTCTTCCTTAAAATTCCTAAAATAATATATAATTTTATTAAAATTAACGTGTCACTAGCTAGGCCTTCCTTAGGTTCTGTATTAATAATGCACTTAACACCAAATGTCCACAAATGTTACAATTAGGTTAATAAGCGCATCTATCTAATAAACATAATTTGTTTTTTAAACATAATATTACAGATATCACACAATCAAATGATTTTAATAACCCCATCCTTTTAGTAACGCCATCTATGTATTTATTTATAAGCTTATATTCATAGCGCGCCATCTAGACTTTATTTAGAGAACGATAACCACCCCTTCGCTACTAGGGGTTGCGAAAAAAATGTGCAAAACGTGGCGCCACTTGCAAATTTCATTGGTTATATGGCGGACATTATGAATGCAAAATTTTTACTAAAAAGCTGTTTTTTTACTTAGTAATTTTATAGGATTTTGTATATATAATACAATAATACATACCTACTTAATTTAATTAACAGTTATATCCGTACATACATTAGTACCAGTATTGGAAAGAAGTTCCTAACTAATTCCTATATTAAATTAAAAATGCTAATTGATAAATTTGTACATAGAAAATAATAATATCCTATTAGAGAAATCACTTAGAATTTTCGATGGAAAAAATTGCCAGAACCAAATTTTTGAGCCCTGTTTTTTTATACTTATACAAATAGGTAGATAGGTATATAGTACATATTTATTGATATGATTGATTAGGGTAGGTATCTGGAAAATATAAATATTTTTCTATAAGATAGGTAATCTTATGGATGCTAGCGTGAAGTTTCTTATTAGTGGCATTAAGGGTTGAAACACGTGGTTATGAAGGTTTTTGAACTAATACAAATGGTCTTTTTGAAATTAAGATAAAGTATAATCCTACAAAATCTAAGAGTCGACGGACTTTGAAACAAAAACTGTAAATCTATAATCTTATAACCCCAACAACCTTGTACAAAATATTTTCAAGTGCTCTTATGCTCCGAGACTTGAATTTAAATCTTTGTGATGTAAGAAAGTTTTTGTTGAAGCCAAATGGTGAGCCGAGTGAAGTTTTTGAGTTTTAATACGTTGTAATGTTGGAGATTTGTGGCGGTAACGATGTATCATTAGCTGAAGACATGACCGTCCCGCTTGCGAACATCGCTCAACGAAAACTCAACTGTTGTAATTGACTAATTTAAAAATAGAGAGTTGCATTGTTTTATTTTGACAAAAACTTGTTTTCTAGCATAAGGAACACGGTTGTTTTCTAGGTTTATAGTGTTACATGCCTGGTAATTAATCTTACCTAATACCCTCTGATTAACATTTTGAATTATTCAATTAGATACTTAATATATAATATTCTAGTTAACATTTCTAACCGTTTTATTGTAAATTTTCTTATCCTTTACATAATGTATCTTTTTTTTATTGCATGTAGTGACAGACGAGCCATGGCCCATCTGATGGTAAATGGTAACCGTCACTCATGGACTCAACTATACCGAGAGTATTGTCAAGCCGCTGCTCACCATTTCATTTCACCGATATGAAATGAAAGAATATGTTTGCAACAAAAACATTTTAGTTAGTTACGTTATTTGTGAATGAGGAAAAAGAGAACTTTGATGCGAGCGGGAATCAAACCTGCGTCTCTTCATTTACATGCATTAATAAAAATGCATGTAAATGCATGCGATAGATGGCGTTGGTTGTTAAGACAAATGTGATGAGGAGATTGGGTATGGCCGTAAGGTCAGTGCGATAGCTCAGCGGTTTAGAGCACTTCCCCGGATTGGAAAAGACGCCGTTTCGATGCCCCTCCGCAAATAAAGTTCTTTTTTTCCTCATTCATAAAAAAAATGTACTTTAAAGTAGCTGAGCATGCCAACAGATCAAAATAGTTACGATATCTTCCATGTGAACATCGAAATGATGCGGTGAATAAAGAAATAAAGACTAACTAATAGTCAAATGAGGGTAGCATATTTTAACTGATCAGTTTTTACTTTTTCAGATTTCACTTGAAGTCTTGTATAGTACATAGGTACGTAATTCTTCACAATAAGGGATTAATGTGAAGGAAAAGGTCTAAGCCCGTGGAAGGAAATGGACGATTCGTTCACATTATTTATATACAGTCTTTCACTAAAACTAGATGTTTTGTTAAAAGGCGTGTATATTTCATGAAGTTACAATCAAATAATTATTTATACCAGATTTTCATGACAACAATATCTATGCCACATCTAAGACTCGCATGTAATCCGAATCAAGAGTACGTAATCAACACACCCCAGAGGTGAGAGAGAAATTACAACCTCCAGAGAGGGGCCGGTACACCACAAATCGCTTAGTGCTGCCGCCCGTCCTAATGGCATGCCAATTAAAAGTTTGCTCCGTTTCCCCGCCGAGGATTGTTACTCAAGCTGAGCTGTAAAACTGAACAGCTGAACATCCAAGCATAATGTAGTTTATTCGAGTGTTCAAAGCGCCGTAGTTTTCGGCATTAGCATTTTGATGTCGTGTCTGTCGGTTCGTCTGGGATTTGGCTGGCGATGATGCAATGAAGGTTCTGTAGTAAAACAATTTGAATATTGGTCATTGGTTTTACTGTACACTTGGTCTATCGCGTGAAACCTGGGTTGTGGGCTTTTTCGTTATGAAATTTGCAGATGTTTGAACTTTGCTTTTTTTAGTTATATAGGTTTATTTATTTATTTGTTATTACAGTACACTGCGGCTTAAGTTGAGTAACTTTTACCTTTCTGGAAAAAGAAACGTCACAATGTATCTAAATTATTACAACCACAAGGCTACTTACTAAAAAAGCTTACTGTTAAAGGATTGATTCCTTTTTATTATGCTCTAGCTTCGTCGGCGTGGAATACAGTTTTGAAAATCATTCTTTTTTAAAAATATATTTTTTGTGTATTAGATGTGCAATAGTTTTTAATACTGTAACTAGAAAAATGTTTAGGTTTGCCTGACTAAATCATGACTATAAATATCTTAATATTCAATAACTAAGGACTACACCTCAGTGAAGTAAAACAGCGAGAATAAACTTCTATGCCTGCGAGATTTTATAAAGAGCCTATGAAGTTTGCTAAACCACATTGGATTAGCCTGATGGATTATTGAATGAAACTCTCTTTCTAAGAGAGGACATGTTTTTAACGTGAAATATTAATGAGTTCACGAAATCATTTTTTTCATCCTACTCATTAATTCGTTTAATCGTAAATGGGCCGGCTCGATCTGGGAAGTACTCTCACAAAAAAACAGCTTGAAACAACGATAGTTACTGCTGCCGTTATTATTAACCGTATTTCGGATAATGGTAGAAAGTGCCGGAGGCCTAAAGCTTTCCCTATCCTCTCCTTATTATCCTTCCTATCCACCTCCTATCCCTTTTCGTGGAGATAGTGACGCGCTTGTGATGCCTCTGGAGTTGATGTTGCTAGAGTCTATAGGCTACGGTAACCTCTTACCATCAGGTGGGCTGTATGCTTGCATGCCACCCATGTAGGATAAAAAGAGGTAGTAGTCAGTCTATGACCACGGCTGCTGCAACGCAAATGAAACATTGGGTTAAAGATAATTAGACTTACTTACATTATTACGCGACAAGGACTTGTTGTATTACTGACTGTGTACAAGAGAGTTTCGGTGTCATATTTTTGGCACAATTTTATGATCTCATGCTTTTAGAACACTTTTCAGAAGTCTTGATAAACTCGAAAGCATTTGGTTTGCGATGTAGCTCTTTCTTAAGGTACCTAGCAGAAGCATGAAATTTTAATGTCATGTCGTTATATAGGTAATATGGAACAACAGTTGATATATGTTTGTTGAATGAGTCTAATTAGACAATAGTAGCCTGATATGGGCTTGCCTATACATAAAACATGAACGACAAGACAATATCTAATTGCGGTGAGACTAATAAAGTATGACCAAATTTTTTTTTTTTTTTACCAATATATTATAAGAATAGCTTACGAAATTAAATGTTAAATAAAAACAATGAAAACTAAAATTAAGTACTATTTATTAAGATATTTATGAAAGCAATCCGAAATGCTTAGATACCAATCATTTCTACCCGCCTAAAAAAAAGGTACCAATATGTAGGTATGGTTTCTTACTACTGAACTAGTCACGCAGATCTTGTGGTCCGCCAATACAGTCGAAGAGGCAACTAGGGTTTATTTAGTGAGTGAGGGCTCTACGGTAAACCTCCGCCGTTGCCCCGAACGATGGGGTGGTCATCAGGCTCATGGTCGCCTTAACAAAAAGTAGTAGGTGCGTATACTTTGACAGATAATCGTTACTAATATTATAATAGTGGGCAGCAGCACTCCCTCGAGTATTAACACATCCACTGCGATCGCCAACCCGCCTACCAAGCGTGGCGATTATGGCATTATCCCCCATGACGGGACCGCTCGTTGTGGCGTTCTCTTGGGGAGGCCTATGCCCAGCAGTGGACGTTGAACGGCTGTTGGATGGATGGATAGGTATTTTTAACCCCAGAAAATTGGTAATTTCCTATGGAATAGCTATTTTTGCATAGAGATAAGTAATGTATACCTATAGGCCGTAGCTTAGTTGTGCACCTCGAACAATCAGCAAGGTTAAACAACTTTCGCTCGGCTGCCAATCAGATGGGTGATCAAAAATGGGCACCTATTTGTAGACACCTGACCACATACTGTACTCGTATTTATATTCTGAAGACTACGGGGATGAAGTCGCAGGCAATATATTTGTGATTTATACGGACAGAAGTAAAATACAAAATTAGACACATCTGACTATTAGGTTCTGCTGGTCGGTATCCAGAAGATGCAGGTTCAAATCCTGATCGTGGCTGTTATTTTCGATTTCACATTTTCCACTTTGCGTTTATTGTATAGGTATACATGTTAAATGCTAAAAAATATATAAAAAAAAAAATCAAAATATTCCTTTTAGCTATTTTAAGATTCCTTTTAGATTCCTTATTTTTTTCATTTTTTTTTATTTTATTATGACTACTCAAACAATTAAATGTTACATTATAAAAGAACATAATTAATTAAATTCTTTCCACTTAAAATATAGTTGTAATAGAACAAAATACTTTCAAAGTACAAATTATTTGTGAATAAGGAAAAAGAGATTTTTTGTACTAGCGTGAATCGAACCCGCGCCTTTTCCAATCCGGGGAAGTGCTCTGAACCACTGAGCTATAGTACAGATCTTTCGATCATCCCAATCTACTTATCACATTTTGTCTTTACGACCAATATAGATCAAAATAATTTCATAATAACCCCCATTGTTTTGAAGCTAGTAAAACAACCCTTTCGAGAGTTTTCCTCGCTGAGGTAGGCTAAGTGGATTTTCGGGTCGTCCTGCATTTGGATAACGGCTGAGTACTGTTGACTCATTAGTGTCAAGGGTTGGTACTAGGGCTACTCCATAAATTTCTCAATTTTTTTCATATTTGTGTTAAATTATAGCACATTTTTTTTTAATCGCGCTGTGATAATCTAAGCTAAGTCTGAGTGTTAAGTCCGCTTATACGCCTGAGAGGAGTCCTGAGGGAATTTCTGACCAATATAAAAAACATTGTGTAAAAGTCCTGAATGCTTGAGAAATGTTCAGATGCCTTATGATCCTTATGAAGTCTGCCTACCTCATTGAGCTAGTTTGGTACTTACACTGTTGCCTCATTTGGAGACTGTACCTAAACTTAACACTGGGACGTAAAAAAGGCTGTAAAACCCCGATTTATGAAATCGTTGGTTGCGCTAAGAATTTAGATCTATCGTTTTAATACAATATTATGTGTCTCTATTTGTAGGCGATAATTGGCTACACCTATTCAGTTTCACTGTTCAATATAATCGTCAATCAGGGATAAAATTATTTGGTATATTAGAATTCAAAATGAGTAGATCTAATAATTCAATGTTTTACTAAGGGTTTTCTGTGAGTAGTTTTATTAACGGTAACGAAAATAATAGAAAATTGTTTTTAGAAATTTTTTAACTTCCCGCTAAGGAAATTGAAAATTTTCAAAAGTTGGGAAGTTAATGGTTTTATCCCGTTTTTCGAAAATCGAGTTTTCAACGGATGTAGACGTTTTGAGGTCCTAGGAAGCTTCCCCGAATGTTCCCGAGATGATGTCTGTACGTCTGTATGTGTGTGTGTGTCGTGTGTGTGTGTCGTGTGTGTGTGTCGTGTGTGTGTGCGTGTGTGTGTGTATGTGTGTGGCCGTATGTATACATGCTCATAACTTCTGAACGGCTTGACCGATTTCATCAGGGTTGGCGTCATTCAAAATGACTTGACCAAACTTAGATTTTGTATACAATTAAGAACGATTTTAACCGGTAGATCTTGAGGAATCTCAAAAAAACTAATTTTTTTTTTATTGTGATTTTTTTTTTAATAACTTTTAAAGGGTTTTACCGATCGATTCCAAAAATTAATCAACTCTTAACATCAAAAAATCACGTCGATCACCGCTAGTCCAGTCAAAATCAGTTAATACGTTATTTTCTGTCACACCAGTTCGAGCTTTAAGATTCTTCAAAGAACTCAAAAAGCTGTGTTGAATGCCGTAAACCACGAGAAAATCAGTTGGTTCATTCAAAAGTTATTGCGATTTGAAAATCTTCTTTCAGACTTTTGAGCTCGAAGAGCTCAAAAGCATAGCATAACAGTTATCTCTTTGAGCACGGAGAGCTCAAAATGACACGAAAATTATACTTTTGTGCTCCAAGAGCTCAAAAACTCGAAGAGCTCAAAAACATAATAAGTGCAATTTTGAGAGCTTAAGTCAAATCAAATCTTTATCAAATTAGCGGGAAGTTGCAGGGGAGGGGGGCTTTTAGGGTCAATCGTTTTCCATATTTCTTTTCCTAAAATATGTTTAAGTAAGTATTCCAGTTTATCAATTTAGATAATCTAAGTCACTATAAGCTATATCTGAAAAATGAAGGCTCTATTATCTTGGTCGTTATTAGTTAGTTATTACGATTATTTGTATTATCATTATGAGCATGTAGGTACTCATGTGATTATATTTTCGTTTCCTATTTATAGTTTCTCCTTGTTCGGGTTGCTCGGATCCGACAATAAGTGAGATCTCTCATTTACACGAATCACTGTAGTTTTTTCATGTAGGGTTAACTAGTACATTTCCCTACAGCTTCGCTCGCGTCATAGTATTGTCGATGAAAAATCAATTTCGGATAGGATTCCTATTATCAGGTATAAGCGTCGCCACGCTAACAGCCTATTTTTTCCTCCCACCACATTACATGTTTCATATCAAAAATATAGGTTCCGGATAAGTAATCACCAACATATCATATACTAAAACCTTCTCCAAAACACGCTGCATCTTATGGTATAAGTATTATTCCGATCGGTTCAGTAGGTTCGCATTATAACCAAACAAATAAACCGGCTCTCCATTTATTAGTATAATAGATTACATACTCGTAGCTAATAGGTACTTTAGCGTAGTTGGCTTAGTAGCCTAGTTGTATTATTTGCCATTACAACAATCGGCAAGTTTAAGCAACTTTCGCTCAACCTGCATCAGCTGTGTGACCAAAATAAGACACTTGTTTGTGAACATATGACTTATTCCATGCTTCGAAAAGCACGTCAGCTGGGTCCCAGCTATTAAATAACCATCTGATAGTCTTTACAGGCTGTCCGAGTCCTTGAAAATCTAACATTGATTTTGTTGTGAGGTGACCAGTTATCCCGCTAGTCGGGTTGTGGAGGTCGGATATGTAGTCAATCTGTGTAAATACTGATGATCAGGTAAAGCCAGTCCAGTTCAGAAACTGACCTTAATAGAGTTTATTTTTTTATGAGGTTGGGAAGATCATGCAGTAATTTAACCTTATTATGTTTGATTTTCGACAAGTCGAGTCGTGACAACCCTATCACGCTCCTTGTCACCGTTTGTCTTACAGACTAATTATTATATGTGATGAGTGAACATCTCTCTGCTTACACGTCACACAATTTCACCGTACGTCTCATGATGGCAACATAACAAGAAACCCTTACCCTATTTTCATAAAGTTTGAATAAAGTTCGCAAGTATATTCTTACTTCTAAATTTATAAACAATTACATAATAGTATTAGCCATTGCCCTCGGCTGTAGCTAGTTTTTAGGTTATATCTCTGGTTCACGATATAGTAGCGGGATAAAACGAATACCAGTTTTTAAGTCTAATCAATGCGAAAGTGGAAGGATGTAGGTACAGGGAGAGACCGAGACTCACCTACCATTTTTTTTTCTTTGTTAAGGCGGGAAATAATGTTCCTAACCGTGCACACTAAAGAAACTCGCTGTGTGCCATCTCTCCCCCTTTATTGGCGGGCCACTGGAACCATGTTACATTCCTTCGGTGGTCCGCTGGCGGCTTACCCTGCCGGGTACCCTCTACTGAGCGACGCATCCGCACACGGAGGATCGCACCTTTGCGCGAGGCCTTGCGGGTGGCGGACGTTCCTCGGTCCATCCACCCGCAGCCTCAGCTAGGGCGGCATGAGGTGCAAGTACCTGCGCCTGCTCCACCCCGGTCACTGATGACGGTTTGGGTCAGCGGAAGAATCCTCCTCCCTAGCCCTGTTCGCCACTTCCTTTCGTGAGATAACCTCCTCGCAGAAGGCAGCGACCGCGGCCCAATTCCTGTCACTGCCAAGCATCGCTCTGACGACGCTCGGCAGCTAGAGGTCCCCCCCTATTTCCGCGACGAGTTCGGCGCTGCTCGGCCCAAGCCGGGCACGACTCAAGCGTGTGCCACGCCGTGTCCTCGTCACAGCTGCAGTGGTGACAGCCCAGAGTCGCTTCCCTCCTTGCGACTATGTTTAGATATCTGCCGTCGCCCCGCCCAATCCTCCAGCACCGGCTGGAGCACCCCTTCGGTCCAAAGACCGGCCCGGGGCCCCTCCAACCGTGCCCTCCATCTGGACATGGCAGCTCGGCGGGCTTCGCCCTGCCACCTGGCCATCTCCCTGGGTAGGGGGCGTCCGCCCCCCCCCTGCTCTTGCGACGCCCACCGATACACCTCAGGAGCACCTCCGCCTCTACGGGTGCGCCGTACAGCGCCATCGACCGGACCACCCCCGCGTAAAGCAGTCGGCACGCATTGTTGGGTCCGCTCATATTCGGCATGAGCCGTGCAAGGGCGGACGCCGCACCGACGAGCCTCGGGGACAGTTGACGGAAGTGCTCGCGAAAGCGCCACCGCCCGTCCAGCACCAGGCCCAGATACTTAATCTGGGCCTGCACCCCAATTTGGACCCCATCCACAGTGATCGAGACGCCTGCAGGTGGCCGACGTCGGGGTCCATGGAAAAGCAGGGCCTCCGACTTATCCAGGGCCAACCTCGTGAATGAGCCCTGAAATAGCAATATTATATGCAGATTTCTTTGGTTCAGTAATTTTTACGTGATGCACGAACGAACAAACAGATAAACAGGCAAACAAACAAAAAATCTAAAAAACGATTATTTTGTGTTCAAATTATTATTAAGTACCTACTAAAACAGTCATGGAAGAGCCCTATATTCGATGGCTAGTTTCTACCAGCAAGCCAAATTTTCGAGACAATTAAATAAGAACTTACCTACAGCTTTAGAACTTGCAAAGGCTATATTTTAATTTGTATATGAAAACTAGCCAAGTCAGACCTTAGGCTTCAATATAAATATTATCCTAATTTATAAGAAGAAAACTTGACACCCATTTAGTTCTCACTTCTTATGTCGTTGAAATCAACATCCAAGGCATATATCATAATATTGAACTTGACTCTCATTTCACATTTATATTTTTTATAGGATATCATTACTTTTTGTACAGAAATTATTAGTAGGTAGGTACCTATAAGTAAGTGTTCTTAATACAATCAATTAATTGAAAAAATTGGTTGCCTGTAAAGTCAGTATACGGGCGAAAGTTTTACGTGACAACGACTTTGAGTGGTAAAATAATTTTAATGTGAATATTCATTCGTATAGTAGGAAGAAGGATGAAATAATAGTAACAATTTAAAACATTTATTTATACAAAGAATTATATTTAAAACATTAATTTATACAAAGAATCTCGCACTGAATTTCATATTAACAAAATTTTATTTCTTCGTCTCTCTCGCTCTTAGGCGGGCTAACCATGCCCGAGTGGAAGGGACGCGTGCCTCTCACTCGCTCTCATTGTGAGCGCATAACGTGAGCGGAGCGTAACGCAGTTTCTTGAAGTGTCACCCGGCAAACCAATTTATAAGACGTTGTCACGTCAAAATTATAATAAAACGATAAAAATTGACTAGTTTCTGATTTATTCCTTTGTATTCACCCAACTATCTAGCTGGATGCCAAATTTGAACTTATTAGGTCATCTGGAACTGAGTTAGAGTTTTGATCTATAGGTCAGTCAGGGATAAAAATGACAATTTTTAAACGTTAATGTCTAAATAACCGTTTGAGATGTGTTTATGGAATTTGAAGCACATATGTATCTCGCAAGTCTCAATATATGAGCCAAATTTGACATGTTTATGTGCAATAGTTTTTGAGTTATGAGGGGGTCAAAAGTGTCTCCAAATGATTCATGTAACACACGGTACTGCTCGCCAATTCTTTAGCTTGAACTTAGCTTGACACGCTACCACGTGTCTAGATAATTATGAACACATAAGTCATAGACGCAAAGTCTATGATAACAGTAACGTTGTAATATAACAGAGAAAGCATCTATTAATATAAAAAGTAGGTGATTATTGATGCATCCGTTCATAAAATTTAAATAAATATTCTGTCGTCAAGATAGTATGTATTAATTAGCGATACAGCTGTATTAGGGCTACAGTGTAACGTATCAAGCGACAAATTTTAATGTTCTTGTCGCATTCGATATTATCAATACTTTATGTATGTTTCTATAATTAAGTACCCACAGTCACCTTTACTAAGGGACATAGGTACATGATTAATATCAAAATCGATGATCATTATTTGCTAGAATAGATAGTGTTGGAAAATTTTCTTCTTAGTATTTTTAATAAACACTATTGTACCAAATATGTATTTATCAGTCTCTATATCTACACGGGTTATCATTAAGCCATCTTAACATATTGCAGTTTAAAATACTTTGGAAAATCCAAAACTGCACGCCTCATAATCTTCATTTTTCACAATAAAATTGATTATTTGATAAGTAACTAATAAAATAATGTAGAATAGAATTGAATAGAATAAAACTCTTTATTGGAATACTAAAAAAAAAACTGTAACAGCAAACACAAAAAAAATAAATGTAAAGCTAAGGCTTAACCTAACTAGTCTTCCAATTGGCGGCCTTATCGCTCAGAGCGATCTCTTCCAGGCAACCATGCATGGAGAGGAATTGAAGAGAAACTTGCCTTTCGAGTTATAGGTATAAGTACTAATTTGTTATAACTTATAGTAACATAAATTTATGTATTGAACATGTTTTACAAATATATAAATATATATAACACTGTACACGTATAAAAATATAATTTTATATATAAAGAATATTGTATCTACTTAAATTAATATTGGTGCGACACACTAGTTGTTTCCGACAGGTAATGTGTTTTGACCCGCTGTTTGAATAAGTTTAAAGAAGGAGATGTTCTTATTGAGATAGGTAGTTTGTTTCACAACACGACCGCTTCAACAGTAAAGGAGTTTCCATAAAAATTGGTTTTATGTTGTGGAACTTCTAATCTCAAGTTTTCTGATGATTTTAATGAGAAAGGGTGAGTATGAGTGGTATGAAGAAATTTAAATCTTTGCCGAAGATATTGCGGAGAAGAAGGATTAAAGAGGATAATATAGAGAAGGGATAAAATGTGACTATCTCGCCGACGACGTATTGGGAGCCAGTTGAGCTTAGTGAGGAATTCGGAGACGTGGTCATATTTTCGCAGTCCAAATATGACCCTGATACAGAAGTTTTGAAGGTGCTCAAGCTTGTCTAGTTATTCCTGAGTTAGGTCAAGATAGCAGATGTCCGCGTAATCAAGGATAGGAAGTAAGAGGGATTGTACAAGCGCAATTTTAGTGGTTGTAGGCAGAAAGTTTGTTAATCTACGCAATGAGCCCGCAGAAGCATATATCTTTCGGCTGGTTTGTTCAAGCTGTGGGCCCCATGATAGACTACTGTCGAAAACAATGCCAAGGTTTTTGACGGTTTCACTAAATGGGATAGTGATACCATCAAAGATTTTCGGAAGTGAGCCCCAGTATATATGGATAATTTTCCGAGTACTGCCTATGATGATTGCCTGCGTTTTAAGTGGATTCACTCTAAGACCGCATGTTCTACTCCACTCGGCGATACGGAGCAGATCCAGGTTCATCTCGTCAATTGCTTCAGCTAGCCAACCCAAAGGTGCCTGACAGTACAGTTGCAGATCGTCTGCATATAGGTGGTAGGATGACGTGAGACTATGTGAAATGGAGTTGATAAAAATAGCGAAGAGAAGAGGAGATAAGACACCACCCTGAGGTACGCCGGCTGATGTTGTACACCATGAAGAGTAGGTCTCCTCAAAGTGAACCCTCTGCCGACGACCATACAGGTAACTATGAAACCAATCAATTACCGTTGGAGATATGTTAATGGAGCGAAGAATAGCAAGGAGAATGTCAAAATCAATAGAGTTAAAGGCATTGCTAAAGACCAGGAGCGTCAGAACGGTAAGCTGACCATCATCCATCCCTAAACGGATATCATCAGTGATTTTAATGAGTGCTGTAACCGTGCTGTGCCCTGAACGAAAGCCAGACTGAAAAGGATTGAGCAGTTCATTTTTGGTAAGAAAATAATTTAATTGTTCAAAAATTAGGCGTTCGAGAATTTTGGAGAGAAATGGTAAAATAGAAATGGGGCGGTAGTCGGGAAAAGAGTTAGAATTAGCTTTCTTAGGTAATGGGATAATTTGGGCTTCTTTCCATGATGATGGAAAGGTGCCACTGGAAACAGAAAAGTTAAAAATATGACAGAGGAATGGGAGGAGGGTAATAGGTAGTCAACAATAGGAATTATCATATTACGGCTTAACATGTCAAGCCCTTAACATATCAAGCCTTTGAGGATATTGAGAGAGTGTTCTTCCTAACATCACAAGCGGTAAATTGACGAAAGACGAATGGAGAATGGTCAGGAGTTGGATAATTTAAGAGGTGATGCAGAGATTATTGTTTAGTATCTGCGTCCATAATAGGAGAAGTAGAAAAATACTGATTTAATAAATGAATGTCTAAAGATTTCGGGATAGTTTCGTGTCGTGACTTACCAACTCCTAATGACCGAAGGAATTTTCAGACATTTTGACGGGTCTGCATCCTGAACTGATCCGAAAATATGGCGTTGTTGTGTTCAACGATGCTTCTCTACACACCATATTGCAGCGATTCCGCAACCTTACATAACGTGCTTTGTTGAAGTCATTTGGATGGACTTTATATTTCGTTTTAGCGACTGCCTTTTTATGTTTTAACATCCTAATATCATCCGTAAGCCAGGTTGCAGGAACGCGTTTAATTTTTATAGGCCGAAGTGGTGCATGGATATCATATAGCTGAATGAGGAAAGAGTTAAAAATTGATATTTGGTCATCAATTGAATCAGCACCGATAACTGGTGACCAGTCTATGGCTTTGGCATTATCTTTTTCCATTCCACTAAAATTACGTTGTAGGATTATAGTAGGCTTAGGTTTTGGAGTACGGATTTTGTAGGATAGATAGACAAGATCATGATAGGAGAAATCAGCGGAGAGTTGCCCGTGCTTAGAAATATGCGGCAGAGATGATACTAGTACAAGATCAAGAAGAGAAGGAATAGAATTAGGAAAGTGATGCGTGGCATTAAAAGGAAGAATGTGCATATTGTAAGCGCGAACTAGACTTTGTAATTTAAGGGAACGATAGTAATTTTTTAGTAAACAGGTGTTAAAGTCACCCATTATAATGAAGTGGCTATAAGAATGAATAAGATTTTCAAGTATTTGGCCAAAGGACGTGAAATAGTTATTATGAGAAGAATTACTATAGAAAACTTTAAGTTTTTGTATGGGAAAGTAGAATTTCAATGAATAGATGCTCACCGGTCTGATCAAGAGGTGGTTGTGAGGAAGTACTAACCACGGAAAAAGGTATATGAGATCTGAGATATATGGCTACACCTCCACCAACACGCCCAACGCGGTCATTGCGAATGAGACGGAAACCAGGCAAAGAGAAAGAAACTGAAGGCAAGGAATTATTTAACCAAGTTTCGGAAACTAATATTCCATGAATATTTTTAATGTCAAAGGACGCTTGCATGTCAGAAATATGGCCAGGAATATTCTGTGCGTTAATGTGGATTAGGTTTAAGTTTTTGGGTATATCAGAAAATATCGCATCTAAAGAATCGGAAAGAGTTGGAGTACTAGCCGATACAAAGCTATCGTCGCTGCTACTGTGAGCAGAAGAAATAGATACATATTCATCATTATCACTATTATAGTCATCAAAAATATTTAACATCGTTTTCAGTTAATTTTTATAATATTGCTATATAATCTAAAAATATAATAAATACTACTAATAATAATACTAGACAATACCTGCCGATTTATAATGTTAAAATAAATCTATTATTATGCCAATTATTGCATACTAATAAAAAATAAAGTTAAAAACTACAAAAATAAATGTATTACACCAAAATCAATCACTTTACAAGTATGTAAATTGAACGACTTTGACAGCCGCAATAAGATACTACAGACAAACAAGAAGTGATGTGTAATGTATTGGTCTTACTAAGTAGTTTTCAATAAATCACATAGATAGCGCTAATTTCAAAAAGTACTAATGTGGGTTTCATGTCTTATACGCCATCTAGCGCTAATTTTAAGAAGTACTTTATATTGGTCGTAGCAATGTTTTTGTTTCTTTGTTCTAAGTGAAAACACGGTGACGCCAAGGCCACGCAAAAAAAATTGTGGAATGTAAAAATATGTTTTTTTCGTGTTTTATAACGTTGGTGTGTTTTTATTTACGTGTGTTTAGTGTTTTTAATTATTGTTATGGATAAAATAGTTATTATACATGACAAATATCATCAGGTCGTCAAGCAAAGGTAAGAACTTTCTTTTAACAAAAAACAATGTACCGGCCGGGCGAACGGCTTCTGTTGACGATAGTGAAACCACCGGTGGCTATGCGTACGTAAAAAGGTAGTTCTCATGAAAGGCCCAGCGCCTTTTAGTGTCGCGTCGAGCGTAAATGACGTAAATATTCAGTATTTTTTTGTTTATTTAATAACAATTAAACCACATCGAATCAGAACGTGAAAAGTAATAGGGCACTATTCCTAGTCATAATAATTCGTAAACGAAAAAAAAAGATTCGATTAGTAAAGTATTTTGGTCGTTATCGTGTTAACATACATTACCTACAACTCACGGACGTCCAAGCTAGATTTTTTTCAAACAGTTTTTTAAGTAGTTTAAATAACAAAAATGACATCAAAAATATCATGAGTGTTAAAAATAGTGTTTGTTCTTTATATGTGTGTGTAGATATTATTTTACAAGTGCAATATATGACATTTTAAGTTTGAAAAATCAGTTGTGCTGTGTAAACCGGGAGTAGAACACATCTCAACGCTTCGCTTATGAGGCGTGCAATATAATATTTTGCTATTTAGTAGTTTTATAAAATTACTTGCCTTTGTCCGCGGCTTCGCCGCAGCCAAAAGCTAATTTTTAGGTGATATCTTAGGTTCCCGATTTAGTAGTAGGATAATGGATAGGATGGACGATGAAATGCATACGGAGATGACAAGATTAGTTGAAAAAGAGATGACAATATGTAAGTAGGTAAATAGGTATGAATGAATGTGGACTAGAGCATACAGGATGATTAAAGCAAGACAAGTATAGCAATTTAAAGTAGATTTATGTCAAGGCTGGACTGATCTGAATTTCAACTTTACTTATTTGATCTGTATTTTAGCACTTGACATATTCAGCTACTTTAAAGAACAAATTATTTGCAAACATTTGGAAAAAGAGAATTTTACTGCGAGCGGGATTTGAACCTGCATACCTTTCCATCCGGACCGCTAAGCCATCGCAGTATCTGATGGCCATACTCAATCTCCTCATCACATTTGTCTTTACAACCCACGCCAGCTATAGGATGCATTTACATGCATTATTCCAATACAGTAAGTTTAATTTTGCAATTAAAATAGGTACATAATATTTGATGGCTCGATTTTTTAAATATTTTGATCTATATTTTAGCACTTCACGTGTTCAGCTACTTTAAAGAACAAATTATTTGTGAAAACAAAAACTTTACTTAGTTATAAATCTATTAAATTTTAGAACTCTTGCAAAAGTAGACTAGTACCTTTTTACTAGCACATAACTCGATTTATTATTTTCATTTAAATATATTATATCTCCCTACAGAAATTGAAATGTTCAGTTTATTTAGAAATAAAAATATATTATTGAAGTCTATGAAACATCAATCTAATATCCATCATTACCTGATATCAATAACAAAACGCTCAATGATAGAACATTATTAAAAATAGCTGAATCGATTTCTAAACCACACGACTACTGGTCATCATTGCAGCTGACACTGCTACTGTAATGTAGCTAGCGTGGAAGCCACAAGTCTTGAGCTTCCGGCGATATAAAATTGATATTGGTATATATACCTACGTTCACACCAGTGGAATCCATGGCTTCACCTACATCGATTTGCTACAATATTCCTCATTCAATATTCCAATTTTTAAAGATTTTGTCTTTCTGTCTATCTAACTGTTTGTTCTGGTTATTATTGATAAGAAAATCACTCCAATGCTTATCTTGTCTTACAGACGGTAGTTGCTCCAGCTAGATTTCGACTAACTTAAGCTGATAAGATGGTGCTAGGCAGGATAGCGAAATATTGGTATAATAATTAAATATACTCGACATTATTTTCTTTAGTCGTCAGGCTCGCTGACCTTATTCGCTACATCGTATGTTTACGCCACATTCCCTCCACTGAAAGCGCGCACCGCAAAACGCTCTGTTTCCACACCTCATTGCAGCCCGGCACAGCGCTTACAAATGGTTCTGTGATTATAAGACATTATTGTAATGGTGCCACGCAATTAGGACAATTGACTGCAACCGTAGCCAACTCTTCAGAATTATGCTATATCAGTTCTGTGACAAAGTTCTTTCCTAAGACAATACCTGTTTAAAAAAAATCTTGGTTTCGTATTTTAGCTATTAATTAATGGGTATGTTATTGTTGTGTTTACAAAACTATATTCGCTATAAGACAAAAGAGGAAAATTTAAACATTTAAGTCTACATATAAAACACTACCATGCAAACTCGATTTAATAAGTTATGATAATGAAATGGGGTTATTCTCGTATATACTTTAAATATCGTTATTACATGTTAAAGTTGAGTTATTCGATTATAAGCTCGACGAGAAAATGAACATAATTATACAAAAAATGTATCAAAAGTCAGTACTACACGCATATTAGAATTTGCAATCAAGATCACCCAATCAAGTCATTATTGAAAGTTGTAAAATTGGTTATTTAACATAAATTATTATAATGATAATGCTCATGTATCTACACACGTATAAATAACTCTGTATACAGCCTCAAATTACAGTAAAAGTTGATGCTAATGACTTTTAGGTAACGACCATTGGCTCCTACTAATGATCTGACGACCAACCCACTTTTTACTGGCGATCCATTTTGTTAATTTACGTTTTTCTATATGACTACCGCGATGCGTAAAATCTATTAGGTGGGTGGATAATAAAATACAGAAAAACTTTAGTAGTTTCACCTTTTTTTATGGTAAGCAAAAATGTACCTACCGCACACCCCGCTGTCCGGGGAAACAACGGGGTAGTGTGGGGCTCTCCATGTGCGCCATCCTCCGCCCGCACTCGGCGGACCCCTGGTACCGCGTATATTCACTTCAGTGGTCCGCGCAGCGGCTAACCTTGACGGGCATCCTCTCTGAGTGACGTCCCCGCACACCTGGGGCGTCGCACCTTCGCGGTAGGCTCTATGCGGGCGGAGGACAAAACTCGGTCCAACCACCCGTGGCCTCGGCTAGGGCGGCATTAGGCGCAGATATTCGCGCCCACGCCACCCCGTGCGCCGGCGGTGGCTCGGGCCAGAGGAGACATCAGCCTCCCTGGCCCTCTCCACCGCCTCCTTCCGGGAGATGATATTCTCGCAGAAGGTGGGGACCGCGGCCCAGTACCTATCGCCGCCGACCATCGATGGGACGACAGCCAGCAGCGACAGGTCCGTTGACTGCAGCGAGATCCCGGCGCTGCTCAGCCCAGGCCGGGCACGACTCGAGCGTGTGCCGCACCGAGTCCTCGCTGCAGTCGCAGTGGTGGCAGCAGGGAATCTCCTCCCTCCTAGCAACTGTGTACAGGTACTTACCGAAGCATCCATGCCCCGACAGTACCTGCACCAGCCGGAAGGTGAGGACTCTATGCCGCCGAGCCACCCATTCCTCTAAAGTCGGCTGGAGCATCCCTACGGTCCTAAGACCAGCCCGAAGCGTTTCCAGCCGAACCCTCCAACGGGCGATGATGGCGCGGCGGGCGTCGCTCCACCATGGATCTATTTGACTGGGCGGGAGGCGACTGCCTCCCGCACGCACTTCTGCCACCCACCGATAAACTACGGCGAGCACTTCCGCCTCCAGGTCCCACGGGGGGGTCCCGGCCAATGCGCAAGCGGCCTCGCACGACACCGTGCGGTAACCGCGGATTGCTCTGACCGCCACGACTCTCTGCGGTCTCCACAGAAGAGCCCTATTGCGGGCGGTCAGAGACTCTGCCCACACGGGTGCACCGTAAAGTGCCATCGACCGGACCACCCCCACGTACAGACGTCGGCACGCGATACTGGGTCCACCCAGGTTTGGCAACAGACGCCCGAGGGCGGACGCCGTGCCAAACAGTCTCGGCGCGAGCTGGCGGAAGTGCTCGTCGAAGTACCACCGCCCGTCAAGGACCAGGCCCAAATATTTTATGTGGTCCTGGATTCCTACCCCCACACCATTTACCGTAATCGAGGCGCTGGCGGTTGGACCGCGTCGGGGCCCATGAAATAGTAGGGCCTCTGACTTGTTGAGGGCCACCCTAAGCCCCAGCACCTCGATACGTCTGACCACCTCCGCGGTACCCGAGGTGGCCAGTCTCGGCGCCTCCTCAAAGTTCCCTCCCCAGGCCGTGACGAGAGGATCGTCGGCGTAACAAATTACGCCCAGCCCGGGGGGAGCCGGCCACGTAGAACCCAGTCGTACCCGATGTCCCACAGGAGCGGCCCCAGGACAGATCGCTGTGGTACACCGCACGACATGGGCCTCCTCACAGCGTCCCCTTCCCGGCTTATGAAGAGGACGCTGCGGCCTTCGAGATAGTCCGCCACCAGCTGCCTTAGGTAGGCGGGTACCCTGTGGAATCGGAGTGCCTCCCTGATGCAGCCGAATGGCAAACTGTTAAATGCGTTGGAGCGACGGCCTCCGTGGCCGCGGCTCTCAGATGCAGGATTGCGTCAACCATCGAACGCCACGAAAGAAATCTGAGCTGAGCGTCCGACAGGTTGAGACCCACCTCCACAAGGTGCCGGACGATACGGGTGGCAATAATTCTCTCGATTAGCTTACCCGCATCGTCCAGCAGCACGATGGGCCTAAAGGCCGCGACCAAATCCGGGGACCGTCCCGGTTTCGGCAGGAGCACAAGCTTCCCCTCCTTCCAGCAGTCAGGAAACCCCCCCACGCCAGGCTCGCGTCGACCAGTCTCCTGAGGCGGGGCTCCAGATGGTCGAGGACCAGGGCTAGAACTCGGGCGGGAACCCCATCCGGCCCAGGGGCGGTGTTCTTCCGCATGCGTGACAACGCCGCCCCTATTTCAGTCTCGGAGACGGGCGGCACACTCTCCTCCTCGGCCTCCCGGTCGTCATCTGGCGTAGCCATGACCGGGGGCGTGTGCGTCGCCCGCCGTGGGAAAAGACCCTCGACCACCTCGGTGAGGAAGCCCGGCTGGAGCCTCTCCGTAAGGGGAGGGACCTGAGTGCGGAGCTTGTTCAGCGAGCTTTGGCGCGACAGATGGTCAAGCTTAAACTCGGCGCGCGCGTTGCGGTACGCCTCGTATAGCCGGCCCTCCCGCTCTAGATCGCGGTTCACCCGCCAGCTGCGGGTATAGGACCTCCGGGCACTGATCCAAGCCGCACGGAGGTCTGCCAGCTCGCGGGACCACCATTAATCCCCCTCCGCTCCGCCATGGACTGCAGGAAGAGATCCTGCGCAGCAGCAGAGCAGCCGAGATTCGCCTGGAGGAGGATGGTATCACGGTCCTGTGATTAGACCGTGACCATTGCCTTTTCCACCCGTGCCGGCGATCGCACCGCGCTAGGTATGGCAACCGGGGCCGATTGGCTGCTGCCACCTATGGGACGTCGGGCCGGAGGTCTGCACCCCTCCCGCCCCATGCTATGCTTAGCGGGACTATTTCCTTCCGCGCACGTGGGGCAGAACGGGGCTGCGGTGCAGGTCGCCGCCTGATGCCCTGCAAAGACAATGATGGAAGCAAAGACCGCTGCAGTCTAAGCAGTTTGTGCATGTCGGCCGGGTGTGCCCGACCGCCATGCACTTAAAACACCTCGTGGGCCTCGGCTCCAGCACGGTGATGCGCTGGTGAGCTCCAGCTCTCAAGAAGCCTACTTGCGGTGGCCAAGGAATTGGTCGCCGTGACAGGGCACTGCACCCATACGGCACCTACACCACCAGGACCGGGGCGAATGGTGCCCACCCGGACGGTGTCTGCAGCGAATCCGGTTTTCAGCGTTATCGCCTCCCGGATATCGTCCACCGTCACGGAGTCATCCAGTCCGGAAATGCGCAATTCTGCGCACTTCACGGGCCTGGCGACACGGACCCCACTCTCCCCGGCTTACAGACCTTTCAGCTTTTCGGCTATGAGGTCGGCCGTTCTTGAGCCCTCTGCCCCGGAGATTTCAATTAGTCGTGCCCCCGTTCGGGCTTGGCGGATTCTTGCGGCGACGCCTCCGATTTCAGAGACGTCGATCTCCCGCCGGGTCCACCTCAGAGGACTGCCTCATAGCTGAGGCCCCTCTCTTTAGCCTCAGGCAGCAGGGTGATGACAACCGCTGCTGTCTTCGGCGTTATAAGGCTGCGCGGCTTTCGCGGCCTCCGCTTTTTTTTCCCACCGCCGGACTTACCCCTAGGTGTAGCAGGCGCTACGTCTCGGGCTGCAGCGCCTTTCCGCTTCTTTCCCCGGGAATTTCTTCCACCGCCCACGGTCTGCCAGCCCTCCTTAGAGTGCACAGCGGTGGTGAGGGCAGGATGTGGGCCCCGGGATGCAGCCGCTTGAGCCTGCGAGGACCCAGCAGAGCCAGGCAGGGCCGGGAATTCCTCCCGACCCTGAGACTTCTGGGGCTGGGCCCTCGGTGACTGGGCTTTGCCGGACTGCCCAGCATTGGCACCCTATTTCCCCTTCGGGGTGTGTTCCGGCGGTGGTACCGCTGCTGCCACAGAGTAAGAGGCCACGCGGCCACCCTGACACGGTAATGTTGTTGGTGCCAGGGATGGCGCGGCTCTGCTCTTGTCCGCAGCTAGCGGCGGATGGACGCGGGGCTCCGGTGGGAGCCGGGCGTCGAGGGTGCTGATCCGCGGACCGAAAATCGCATCAACGCGATCAATTATCCGGCGGAACAGCTCCTCTGACTCATCGGCTTGGGGCGCGGGACCACCGGGGTGGTAGCCGAGACTCTTGGGACGGCCTCAGGGAGCCCAAGTTTGGCTCGTAGATTGGCCATCCCGAGGCGCATTTCCTCCACTTTAGCCTCGAGGCGCAGATTGCGTGCCCCGAGCTCGGCCATATCCGTTTCCAGGCACTCATCCCGCGCCAACAGCCGCTCCACCAGTCCGGACAGTGACGTGGCAGCGTTCTTCAGGCAACGAACAAAGTTAGTTTCAGATTTTTAGAGCCCATGGCCACCGTCGAAATGATGGCCACGCTCTCCGCGGCTCTCTTAGCGATTTGGGTCGACCAGGGTGGCCCATTGCTGTCTATTGGAAGGCGAAGCTTCTCGGAGAGGAGCGCTTAGCGCTCCTCCACGGTCTGCTCCACCTCCGTCCATTTTAAATTGGTGGTCTCGGCCCTCTTGGCTGAGACCTTGCGAGGGATTGGTGTCCCCGGCCAGTTGGTTCCTTTACCCCTAACCGCCGTAGCAATTTTCGGGGGAGGCATCTCTACTGAGCTCCCATCGGACTCCGACGCAGCGCCCCCCTGAGACAGGGTCCGATTGCACCAGAACCGCGACGGGAGCGGCTCCAACGTGACTACTACCTCCGCCGGTTGCAGTGACAGGATTGTAGCAGCCTGGCTCGGGTTGCCATCCTCAGTGGCAGACATTTCAACAGCTGAGGTCATCGCCGAGCTGCCCGCCCCCAAGCTGTCCCTGGACTGTTGGGACACTTCAGTCACCTGTTTTCCCTTACGGGACTTCCGACCGCCGCGCGTTTTGCGCGTGGTTGCACTATTAGGGGCCGCATTTACAGCCGGACCCCTATAGGCTGAGGCATCAGGTGTTACACCTGACTCGGTCAATATTTTATTTAATTTTTCCATATTGATCCCACGAGTGTGGAAGAAAGGAGGTCCACCCGGGCAGAGCTCCCGATACCCGGGCAAGCGTACATTTGTTACCCAACATAGGAGGTCCGCAGGTACCCTGGCTGGGGGCGCGCTCGAGACTGAACTACCCATCAGCCATGCATCTCCTCGCCGCGCGCCAGAACTTGAGATTCGGGGTAATTTTTATAGAGGTTGTCTTCCTCGCGGTCCGGGCGATGAAGCCAAGACCCTCGTTCCTGTATGCCCGTGAGACGTAACCACAGACACCCAATCAGGTTTACGATTTGGGACGGGGGGGCCGCTGTGGCCCCGCTGTCCCCCCTCTCCAGAGCCCGGGGAGCTAGTCTGGCCCCACCGACTCCAACGCGTGGTCTATCCGCCGTGCCCTCTGCTGAGTTAGAGGGACTCTGCTGATGCAGAGACCCGTCTTGTCCGGAATTTTAGCCGCCGGCGATAGCCGACGTTGCCCGGGGTGCACCACTAGGAGGTAAACCGGCACCACACCCCTTAGTAGTTTCACCTAGCGTATGCGTGGTGTGTTTAATATTTTTGTGCCATTGAGAGTCATTTTACATTAAATATGAAATCCCTTTGATGCTTAAGCTTAATACGTAATATGTTTTAGTTTAAAATTTTAAAGTTTAATCATATTTACAAAAATATAGCTATTTATTAGAGAATATACGGGCAACAGAATTGGGTACTATTTTCTAATATTTTTTGGTCTAATAGCATAGATGAGCTATCTATAAGAACAAAAGCTACGGATGACATCCAATCGAAAAATAGTGTTTTTGCCTGAAATTTTTTAAAATCAGCGCGGAGTATTGAAAAATATCCTGTAAAAGGGTAAACCCGTAGTCTTAAAACAAAAATCCACCATGAAAATAAAATCGCTTCTTTTATTTTTTATTAGAATCTGCATCACACTTAAGTTACTTCGACTTATAAAGTTTTTTAGTATAAACTACTAAATCCCTAAATCTACAAATATTCCCACGTCGAATCGCGCACCCACGGCTACCTTCTGAAACCGTGAATAGAAGCAATTGTTTTAACGTCATTCGGATTGGACACGCATGCGCGACGATTAGTTACCGTCGCACGGTTAGTGTTGCCTTTCTAATACCCTTAGTTGTTTTTGGGATTCCGTGAACTAAAAACTAAATGGTTTTCATATTTTTCCTTTTGTAATTACTTTCGCACTCTTGAACAGCTTCTCTGATTAAGAGGATACCAGGATTTTTATCGAGTACGGGATTTTGTCTTTTAATGTTCTTCTTAATTTATTCTCTATTATGTATATTACATGTATAGGTGTTTTAATGTGCCACTGCCTTGTGAGTAGATTTACATAAATATGCAATTCCTAGCCGGGTTATCTCAGATTCCATTGTGTGGCTGGGCAAACAAATACTAATATTACTATTTGTTTTTGCTAGAAAAACATACCTATCCAATAAAAGAATGGGGTCTAGTAAGATGGACTAAAAATAAAAATATCACTGCATTCAATTCTAAGGCACACGCGGCGTTTAAGTACGTAGTAGTGTTAAGCAAAAATGTCACTGTAAGAGGAAAACTCAATATCAATGCTAAAAATGACAGCAGTTATTCTTTTGAGAACAGCTGTTATGTTCCCTAATAAGAGGTAGTAGTAGAGGTAGTAGTAGCCTTAATGAAATCTATAACATTTTACTACTTTTTCTTATTAATAATAGGGTTTCTCTTAATGTGATTATATATGTAGGACTATGTAATAATAATAGCTACCAATAGTACGTTAAAAAAGCTACATGTTCCGCAAACTAAATTCAGTTGCTGTTTTTATGCTAAATATAATATAACTAATGTAAACACTCAAAATATTTGTACCATCTTTAAGATTTACTACTCTATGAACCTCGGTATCCCCAGTACCTTCAAGCCGAACTGCTATACATCAACGCGTACCCACGCCTTGATGAGAAGATGATGACCGTAATTTGCGACGCACCAAGACGTCTATGTCTCGTGTTTTTTCACTGAGCTCAGGTATCACCCAAGTGCGAAATTACTAGTAATTTATCGCCCGTACACCGGGATGAGGCTGGTAAATATTTTCTTTTAAAAATTACATATATGTGGATTACTAAGTGTGTAATGGAGTTTTAAGTATCCTTTTCTTTGGTGTAGCAAAACAAACTTTGTGCTTACACTTATATGATGGAGCTTACACGCATTATCACTGGCTTTGTTGGGCTTCCAATCTGTCTGGTCTTAGCCGATGCACCAGTATTTAAACGAAGGGACCTATCTGACCTGGCCACCTAAGGCGATCTGGCTAACTTAGAAAAAAATCAAAGCAGTCATGAAGACTGCCGACAGAAGGGAAAACTTAAAACTATACCTAATGAAACAGTTGTTATTTTTGGATATACAAATTATTTGTTTGATCTTAAATTAAAACTTGTACGTATCACGTGACCATGTCGATGACCTACATGAATTTACTCCCTATCCAAATCTTCCTTTAGAAGTTTTCACTTCAACAAGATAGGGGTAAGATTATTTTATTCAGGTCCCTGAAAAGCTGACGACTTTCAAGCCGTCATTTGCCTGTCGGTACCTTCGAAATCACGGTATAAGTAGGTAACTATTAATATACAGCTTATCGTTATTATAAATTAAATATTTACAATAATTTAAATAAAGGAACAACGACGTAATCCCGTTAAATTTACTAAGACCTAGTCAAATTTAACTGTTTTTATTGTACCACCAGCCACATTTAATTTTAAATCAACAACGTCCAAGTGATTTCGGCTTGATATTTTTATAATGACGGCTTTTATATTATTCAAGAATTACAGCCTCATGTCCAGAACAGTTCAACCAACTGTTTATTTTGCCTTTATTTCGATTCCGACACGGCGATTTCGTGGTTTTATACTATACTACATTTACCATAATGACCATTGCAAGGTAAAAATTACAACAATCAAAAATACAACATAATATATAAGCATAGGGTTGTTTCTTCTTTGATTTTATTGCATTAACGATATTTTAATTGAGTCGATCCTGACACAGAGTAATGATTGGATGTAACATCGATTTATTTCGACTTCTCGTTTGTGATTGGCGGTTGCGATAAGTTTATATCTATCGTGTAATGTTTTTATAATCGCCTTACATAGTTTTGCATGGTGTGTAGTAAATTATAACTATCTGAAATAGGTACATAGACAAGAGACAGGCTTATGCATTATAGCTGGATGTCAAAATTATTATAAATCCTGGTAGAATAATTTTCTATGGAACAAAGACAAAGTATATGCCTTTATTACGTAGGTATAGACGCACATGCTTAAGATATAAAAATTTTAAGAAGTACGGTAAACTGTATATTTATTGGCACTCTAAGCATATAATTTAAGATTGATATAAATATTTTTTAAATTGATAGGTGTTTAAAAAGTCAGCAAACATTGATAAAGGGTTCTCTGGTATGTATATTTTCAAATGAAAATTCATTAATCAATTTAATTAGAGATTTTTAATAGAAAAACAAAAAAAGAACAAAATAATATTTGAAATTACAGTCATTGGCACCATAAGTAATTAACACATAGAAATCAGTCATTGGCACCTAATAAAGTAAGATTATAATAGAAAATTGGTCAGAAAAAGCACTCATTGCCATTATTTACCTAAAAACTAAGCATAATAATAAATAATCTATGTTACAGTCGTTAATTGATGACCCCTTATTAAAAAGTGATGTTTTAACAGTTCTGCATGGCGCCGCTATATATTTATTTTCTTTAGTGCTGCCAGCTATAATATTATAAAACCTACTTTTTTCTGCAAACAATGTTACTATTGGAGATTATGAAAAAAAGTAGAACAGATGTTTTTTTGCTATACCAGTTCTTAATATTTGCATTTAAAATCCAAAGTGCCAATGACTAAGGGGATGCCAGCAATACTACAGTTTACCCTACTTCTATATTGGTCTATAAAAATAGTTCTCACGAAATAAGGAGGTGCTGGTTTTAGTGTCGAATCGAAAGTAAATATTCACTATTTTTTTGTTTATTTAATAACAATTAAACCACATCGAATCAGACCGTGAAAAGTGATAGGGCTCTATTCGTAATCATACTACCTAATTCGTATACGTAAGAAGAAAAAAGACTCAATTAGTAAAGTATGTTGGTCGTTATCGTGTTAACATACATTACCTACAACAAACGGACGTCCAAGACAGAACTTTTTCAAACAGTTTTTTAACTAGTTTAAATAACAAAAATGGCATTAAAAATATCATGAGTGTTAAAAATAGTGTTTTTCCTTGATATGTATGTGTATATATTATTTTACAAGTGCAATACTTATATGATAAATAGAGACATTTTAAGTTAGAAAAATCAGTTTTTCTGCGCGAAACGAGAATAGTACACACCTCAACGCTTCGCTTATGAGGCGTGCAATAATGTACTAGAGTTCGCTAGTAATTTGTACCTTACTAACATTATAAGTGCGAGAGGGTGTATGTGTATATGGTTGCCTGTTTGTTTGTTACTTTTTCACGCCATAACTAGTTACTCAACAGATCATCATGAAATTTAGCAAACACATAGTTCAGAACCCAGGAAACGATATATGTTACCTACTATCCTGGATACTTTTATACCGAAAAATGAATAATATCAACTTACTTATGTAATAACAATTTTTAGCGTTAGTGTGGTTTCACTTAGGTACATTATATATCTCTCTTATGACGTCATAACGACGACCTAATGGAGCCAGTAGATCTGAAAGAGAGTATTCGAGTAAAGATTCCAAAGGGTCCGATGGTTCGAACATGTGGAAAAAATGCAGGGTCTGTGATTGGTTAAAAATATATACAATGTGAAAGTGGAAGACGTAGGTACAGGCCAAGATCGAGACTGACCTAACTACAACAAATCGGTCATGTATTGAAGGAAGGTGGAATCAGAAGATTCTTCAAAACCGGCTAGCGTGTATGAAGAGTACCTATTATGAATGTTGAGGAAGCGAAAGATGAATGCAAGAATAGAGCCTTTTGACACTCTGTTTCCTCTGCGCACCCTGCAAGGGAGATAGAGTAATGATAAGTAGCTAAGTAGGTAGTAAGTATAGTGAAACTAATATTCTAAAGTCCTAGTGGACAAAGTCGCGGACAGAATCTTGTAAACTATATTTTATATTGTCAAACCAACGACATTAGCCCACTAGCTTTGTAGTAATATGACTCACACACTGAGTTGTAGCTATACTGTAGATATTATAAAATACAAATAATAATCTAAACTATAGACCACCATATAGATGTGTTTGTGTAGGTAGTCTTTACATCCTGGATAGTACTGAGACGCATAATCCCTCGAGATTCAACCCGAATCGACCCTAATGAGGCTCTGTTTGACAAATGGATGTTGGAGCCCGCCCTCTATCGATGATCAGCGAACTAACCCATGATACTTTGTGCACTTACAGCGAAATGTTTATTTTGATGATAGTTGATTAAGTGTGTACTTACATGTAACTTGAAAATATCGAAAACGGGTATTTATAAATATATATATGAAGCTAGTTGTGAAAAAGATTAATAGACTATAAAATAAGTTTCCTAGCTGCCTTATAATGCAAGCCACTTTTTTCCTGAATAAAAAAGTAGACTAATTACAATTATTTCATTGTTGTGTAGGTTCATAATACCCGTATTTTTTTTTTTAGAAAATCTTGCAAAGTCTCTTGAATTTAGTTATTTTTGTGCTAAACCCTTATTGTAATAGGTACCAAAATAAAAGTAGCCTAAGTAAGCTAGTGAAAGTCCCGTCCAAATCGGTCCAGCTGTTCCGGAGACTAGCCAGAACAATTAGATACGTAAATTATTATTTCGATAGGTATTTTAAGCATCGAATTAAGTTACTCATACTACCGAATTTAATTCCCAACGTAACCGCCAGAGGCGCTGTAAGGTTAGTCATACAAATACGTAACGTAGTCGCTAGCGAGTTTACGTATGCAAAACTCATGGTTGAGCCAAAGGTCATCACCATATGAATGTTTACATGTTGTTGCATACCTATTATTCTTTTTAATAATAGCAAGGTCCCACCCGTGACTCCGTCCTCGTGGACTTCAGGACAGTAAGGAGGGTGACCCAAGACTCTGACCGATGTGATGTCCAGGAAGTCCCTCGTTTTTAGCGCTGAGTGCGCGGACGCAATCATAGTGAAGAAGTACCTCGCGGAGCCCGGTGTTCGGTCGCTTGTTGCTCATTTCAGCCAAAACCTGGCAGGCATTTTGTGGCATACCATTCGGCGTTGATGCTGCTTTGGTCTCGTAATGGAATTGAAACCAGATAACCCGTCAAAGTGTAGAAACTAGCGATCAAAATTTTCCCTGCGCTTCTCGATCGCTTTACTTTCGTAGGCGCTGGTTCGTTTTAAAACAGCCAAACTGTCGACTGACTTCTGGATCGTATTGATAAATCCAGGATTCGTCACCTGTCACAATGTCGTAAACACGCCGAGACGAGCCTGCTTCAATTTTTTTAATCATATCACGGCACCACTCCACACGGGCCTGTTTCTGAGATTCGGTGAGTTTGTGCGGCACCCAGCGCGAAACTATCCTCCTCATGCAGAATCTTGAGAACGCTTCCCGAACCAATTTGCAGTGTATGCTGAATCTCTTCGTAAGTAATTCGCCTGTTTTCTTGATTAATTTTTTTTTTTTGCCAGCACACTTTCTTCCGTTACAGCTGTTGTAGAACGACCACTCCTTTGTTCATCGCTCAAAGTAAAGTGACTGCGCTTGAATTCGCTATGCCAACGGTAGATGGTTGCCTTTGAAGGTCCTTCATCCATAAAACTACTTGAACTCCACTAAAACTATTTGAAGTCTATCAAATGACTCATCAGGTTTTAGGCCACATTTAAAATTGTAGAAAATCATCGCACGAAAACCATTTTTAAATGAGACAAGATAATTTAATTTGGTTCTCGAAAAAATGCGGAGGAAAATTCGGAATTCGAACAATGGTATTTTTCCTTTTAAATAACTAAATTTTTCAAAATAATTACAAGTGGCCAGTGCCTTACACAAATAAACCTTTCTTTCGCAAAACTTTCTGCTTGGCCTGGTATAATTAAAATTAATGACTAGTGTGTAATGTAGCAATATATATTACCAAATTTTTTGTCAAATTGATTATATTCTTGTCAACAATACTGATACTTTCTAATACAATATTAATATATTTTCCATTAAATAAGTACTATATACCAGATAAAATCGTTAATCTTCAGTGAAATTCTAAGTTAAATTAACAGCATCCGTCTACACGTGGGAGTCGCGAAAATCTTAATTAACAGATAGGCGGGAGTCGTTTATCATGGTGCTATGTGATAAGGGGGACGACCTGAACTCAGGTATCGTAAAGTGACGACAGACTGATGATTGACCATGATTGGAGATAACAATATTGTTTACTTGTGGATAACATTTTGTAGTTCTGTTATCATATTCACTGATAAAGTACAGTAACGATGCACGCATTTTTTGTATATAGTAGTACGTACCTACCTTTTTTTTATTTAGGCGGGAAAAAATTTTCCTAACCGCACACCCCGTCGTTCGGGGCAACGAACAGGGTAGTGTGGGGCCTGCACCCACTAATGAAACCCGCCGTGTGCCATTTCTCCGCCTTTATTGGCGGGCCACTGGAACCAAGTACGTACCTACCTACTACTGAAGGAATGTAATATGGTTCCGGTGGCTCGCCAATAAAGGCGGAGAGAAGGCACACGGTGGGTTTCTTTAGTGGGTGAGGGGCCCATACTAGGTACCCTGTTCGTTACGAACCGCAGTTAGGAACATTTTTTTCCGCCATACCTAACAAAAAGAAAATGTAGTACCTATACGTACTTAAAATATGTATTTCATAGTGGTAGAGACTTGCTTTTCTTTTTTTTTAATTTCATTTAGTGGCAGACGAGCCACGGCCCATCTGATGGCAAAAGGTAACCGTCGCTCATGGACTCAACTATACCGAGAGTATTGTCAAGCCGCTGCTCACCATTTCATTTCACAGATATGAAATGAAAGAATAATTGCTTGTCCCAGCATGAATGGGCCTGCTCGATCGGTAATGTACCACCATCTAATATAAGGTCAGCGTGAAACAACGGTAGATACCTACTCTTAATGTTGTACCTACTCTTATTGTTGTGTTTCGTATAATCAATGAGAGCGCCGGAGGAGTCGGAGCCAAACCCCTGCTTATCCTCTCCTTATTCTCTAATCGTCTCCTTAACCTTGCTTACTACCACTGTGGTATTGCTAGATCTTAGAGTTCTATAGACTACGGTTACCATCGGATATTCATCCGCGTAGTATAAAAAAGCCATTTCAATTTCTATGATAAATGATTACTTACTTACTTAGTAATTACTTAATTGGCATTGACATCATTCTCGTCTCTACTCAAATAAAGTTATGTAGAATACATTTTTCTCAAAGGTTAGGTACAGTTGAAATACCACCGAAGGAATGTAACATGGTTCCAGTGGCCCGCCAACAAAGGCGGAGAGATGGCACACGGTGGGTTATTTAGTGGGTGCAGGCCCTACACTACCCTGGTCGTTGCCCCGAACGACAGGGTGTGCGGTTAGGAACATTTTTTCCCGCCTAAACAAAAATAAAGGTACAGAAATTGTGGTATTCAAGGGCAGCCCCACACTATCTCGTTATCTCTCTAGATAGCGGAGTGTGCGGTAGGTATTCAAGGGCAGGTGAGGGCGCGCGGTTGGTTATTGTGGTACTAAGTTTACCCAATTCAAATTAAAAGTCGAATGGAATATTCGAGAAAATCTTACACACAAGTAAGTTGCCTCACGATGTTCCGGGTAGCGATATTTTGTGATCAAAATACCCAATAAAATTAGAAAAGTCAAAGGCGAATGCGCGGGCTGTAAATCGGATACAATCGTATTCGATACTCTCCGCCTCAGCAGTTTTCAATCTTACCACTGGTACTCGAGTTTAAGCTGTGAGTGCTCAATCGAATTCACTCGATAACCACTTGCAATAATAAAACACAACACAACACAATGAAGTCACTTCTTATACCTACTCTTGGTCGATAACATCCACTATAACGCTGAGATATGAATTCTTACTTTCATGTTTAAATCGGATGTGGGACCCTCTGAGGTTTAATCTAAGTTTTCTTAATGTTGCACTAATTGAACACAGATTGCGAAAATGTGATATAGAAAATGCTACGAACGGGGTTTTAACTTCGTGCCTTCTGAATCAACGTACTAATTTCCAAGTTCAAACTGCGAGGTTCTTAAATAAAAAACACACAAGACGTGTTAGCAATACGGAGTCCGCAAATGTGCTCGGTTAGCGGTAACAGGCTCATACACTATTATATAGGACTGGGTTACTTGAACTAAATGGTGTTCTCCACTCCTTCAGGTATCAAAGCATTAGGCTGTAAATAAAACCTTTTTTCTCAGAATAAACTAGCCCGCAAACACGTATATAAAGCGTTCTGACCTGAAGAGAAGCTATTTCTTAACATACAAACTTCCAGAATACCTGATAATTAGGTGCACACACTTTCTGAATAGTAATTATAATACTTAACCTATTTTTTTTTAATTCTAGTGAAAAATATGTGTATACTGGATATATATTTTTTTTTAACCAGTGCGCAAATTTTGAGAAAATAAACTTAAGAAAATTTTAATAAACATGCATTTTTTATTTTGATATGTCTTAGTACTAAAAAATAATGTTATCGCTAACGAAAGGTTTTACTTTTGAAACAGATTCCGATCCGATTTGCGTTTCCGTAGGTATACCTACATCGGCGCCTGGTCAATGCGCCGACGCGTAGGTATCTATGCGGGTTACTGACCGCTAATTTTATCAAGTTCGAAATAAACTTTTTAAGTTTAGGTCGTGACCTGAAGTTCTGTTACTGATATAGAACCACCAAAAAAAGTTTACGCACTAGTTAAAAAATTATCCTGTATATAGTTATAAGAGAGATTTGAAACAACTATCCCATCCATCAGCCTTTCGACGTCTACTGCTGGACATAGACCTCCCCAAGAGAACGCCACAACGAGCAGTCCTCTGCTGTTTCGCTCATATGGGGGATAGTGCCGTAATCGCCACGCTTGGCGATCGCAGTGGATGTTGATAATACTCAAGAGAGTGCTGCTGCCCACTCCCCCGGTATTCCCTCAGTCGGCTCTTACGACTCCCATGGGTGGCGAAGGGGTGGGACAATTCAAAAACCGGCCCCACACGGCCAACAACTAGTTTTGGTGAACTCTGTCTTATTTGACAGTTCTCTGGACAAACTGCTTCCACTCTATCAGTTCAAGATTTTTAATATTTCAAGAAAATGTACTTAGAATTTAAAGTTCTATTTAATTTATAAGCTCAATAATGAGGAATATTCCTTAGTTACTGGAAATAATTGTTAAAATTTTAAATTCCATCGCCACTTACCAAATGTCAGTTTAATCTTTTGGATGTTAAGGCTCTATAAATTCATCTCAAGTTTAAGATCTCTGTGACTCTCAGTGTAGTTCGTATTTCGACAATCTGACTAAATCCATTTCAAAGATAGCAAGTGTACACTCAACTCACGCCTCCTCATACCCTTGAAATATTAACTGTAGAGAGAGAATCGCTTAGTAATAGCACAGTATAAACGACATGCACTAACAAAATATATTCGTGATGTTATGAAATATTACAAGCAAAACATTACGCGTCAAAATTAGGCAAGTTACATTAGGGTGCTCTATAATTAAACATCAATAGCATTACAAAAAGTAAATAAACAGGGTATATGCGGGGTTAGAGAGGGTAATCGGGAGGGGAAGGCGGGAGGTCTCGACTATGACTAATGTCCCGCGATCCGTCAGTGTCACTCGCGGGCTGAGGGGGGTGTAACGTTCACCAGGGCCGGAGCTGAATATCCTTTCAGAATAATATTTACCCTACGATCTGATATACATCTCTATGTTAATACGGATTTTTGTTCCGTAGAGGGCCAAATATAAACAAGTTAAAAAAACTTTGTATATAACAAATTGTTACGGAAACTACACATGTTCTAACAAAACTTATTTAAGTTCGTTAAGTTCTGAATAAGTTATGTGTAAATTAATTAGATTCGAATTCCACGCTACCGTTTTATCGTCGTTTCACCGTCGTTAAGTAATTATCACTCTAGTTAATTTTTTAAGAAAATATAAATATACATACACCGAGACACATTCCGGTAGGCATTGGTATCTACTTACTAGGGACTTGGGTATTTTATACAATATAAATATATTATTACTAAATTTAATTCACAGAAATATAAAAAAAAAACTTTTTTTTATATATATATAGGTACATATACCTACATGTAGATATATACATGTAGACTCTACATGTACCTACTTATTCTTGGAATAATTGTTCTTAAACCGTCTCTGTATAGTTTCTGGGTCTTTTGAAATTGGTTTCCGCGCAGGGCACCGGAGATACTCCGCGACACATAGCCCCATCTCTGGGGCATACCGCGAGCACAATTAGATAAAATAGAAAAAAGAAACAAGCAATCCTGCGCCCAACTAGATTGCTTTCGGGATTGGGGTTGGATCAAAAAATATTAGATAAACATCAAATTTACAAAATTAGGTACTTCTTTTTATTGATAGCTAATAAATTATTGATATAAGTACAGGAATCAAATGCAAAACATTGTTTTTTTTTTTGTTTCATAACAATAATTTAATATAATACTTACCGAGACTCAGATGTGGGTACCTAAAGAAATTAAATTAGAATTAAAATTCTAATGGTATGTCCAATAGGATCTTTAATAAAAGAGACAAATATTCAATGTCTATTTACTTTAAATTAAATCTATACAAATAAATAAAATTGAAGTGTCTGTTTGTAATGTCTAAATAATTAGTAACGGTACTTATAAAAAAAATACCATTTAAAAATGTTTGTCTGTATGTTTGTTTGTTCCTGTTGTTCTGGCTAATTTTCGTAAAGGCTGGACTTATTTGGGCGGCACTTTCACTGGCAGATACCTAATATTATTAGGAGTAACTTTGGCTACATTTATTCTATTAGGGGTCTACGCAGTAAAAAAATTACAATAATTCCACGGGGATGAATTCGTGGGTAGCAGCTAGTACCACCACCATATCTATACTATTATGAAGCTGTAACAGAGCATTTGTCTGTAAATATAAGATATTTGAGAAAATTACGCGTCTGAACACAAAACAATTTTATTTAGATTTTTTCTGCTTCACGCAAAAACTAGCTCTTGATTAGACTTAAAAACTGGTATAGGTGGTATATTTTATCCCGCTACTATACACGGAACTTGAGATATAACCTAAAAACTTTTGGCTCCGGAAACCAGAACTTCAAAAACTATAGTATATGTAAAAAAAATAACATAGCATCACGCCTGTATTCCCCGAAGGGGTAGGCAGAGGCGTATTGCACACTCACGATTCGCCAGCTATGTTTAAGTCCCACGTAATAGGGGGCGAGCCTATTGACGTCTACCGGGCACATTTCCAAACTCCGGGCTGCTACTGAGAATTTTTCTTTTTAGGAAAAAGCTCAATGATATTGCCCGACCCTTTTATTTTTTTTTGTTAAGGCGGGAAAAAATGTTGCTAACCGCACACCCCGTCGTTCGAGGCAACGAACAGGGTAGTATAGTACATTCCTTCGGTGGTGACATTGCCCGACCCGGGGATCGAACCCGAGACCTAATGATTAGCAGTCACATACACTACCGCTACACCACCGAGGCAGTTAGTTTATGTACCTATACATATAAAATATAATATTATGATCAATCTTTTTGTTTTTTTGGTTCCGGTCTTATTTTTTTCATAAAACATTTCCTCAACGTTACACATCAAAGCTGCGTGGAATTTAATAACAGAAGGCGGACATACAACAAGCGAACGGTGATTATTCATACTGATTTTTCCTTTTAATTTCAACAAATTTATTTCACTCGAACAAATGGACTATCATTAATATAACATTTACGGTATACGCTTATTTTACTCGGACTACCCTCCCGGTACAAACGAGCTTGTGTAATGTATACCCATATTAATGTGCTCTTTGCACCATCTCACGGGTCATCTCGACTTTACGCGTGCAAAAATCTATAGAAACCTTGTTGTAGGCATTTCATACTACCTATACCTATCAATTTTAAGAAATTATAACTTTGCTATCTATTGTAAAAAAACCTTAATCCTGTACCTATTTTCGCTTCTGTTTATTATTTCGTAATATACGTTGTTCCTTTAGTACTACTACTTAGATATATACCCGTTCAAGAAGACTACATTAGGTAGATTTCATAACTAGAAGACTATTATATTCCGAAAGGTAAAAAATCCCATAGCAGATACTTGCACATTATAAGTAGCTACATACGTTTTACATATAAAATTAATTAAAATTATTTATTAAGATAAATGTTTGGTTATTTTGTCTCCGCTGTGGAGGTTTCTCTACAAAGCCCTAAGGAGAAAAGTGGGATGGGGTAGTTGCAAGTAACTAAATAAGTATTTGAAATTAGAATTTCTAAATAATTCAATTAACTCTAGATACTTACTATATACCTTATAATACTAGTATTAATGTAGGCATATATGAGTAACATTAAACATTTTCTGGTAATTAACCGTTTTATTTTTTATGTTGGTAGGTCCATAGGCATATTGTGAGAGTTAATATAAAATATAATGGAAGCTACTTAATTATTTGGTAGTTTGTAGCATTCTATACTAATGATGCAATCAATTATGCTTCAGGTACAAAAGTTCTTCTTGCAAGTGCATACTTTTGCTAAAATTACGTGTATTGAATAAACATGCGCACGAGATAAATTAATTAAATTAATTAGTACAGATACGGTAAGTTTTAATTCAATACCTATTAAGAGAGAACTTTGCTGATCAAAAATCAGCCGACTAACATTCTTTGTAAGTTTCATATTTCATCGTGAAAATATTTTCGGAAGCTTACAAAATGAAATTGGCGCCGCATGACCCTTAATAGACTTTATGTTTCAGGAAATAAATATCAATATTGCGTAGCCTAAAATTAACTGTAGATTTCGGAATCTGATCTTGTGATGATGTTGGAAAACTAAGCTTATTGTTATGGACGTAAGTTGAATTTTCATTTTCGTGAGTAACTGTTTGATGCCCCTCACCTCAGAGCATTCCCTTAGACAAATGACGTAGCATTTGTCCAAATGATGGCGCGGGCGGCAGAGAGAATGAATTTAAATTATCATTCAGTGTTACAACGTATAGTGCAAGAGTGTCCAAATTTGGTTGTGTGTGGGTGCACAAAAACATTCTATTTGGAAACAAAAAAGTTTGCGAATCTGATAAGAATCTGTCCATGTATTTATAATAGAATAGGTACTGATTGGCTTCCTCTTAAAGAGAATCAAACTATTTGGTCGTTTCTTATCTGTACATGCTAGTGGTACTTGTTGTGTCAGATTGTGTGGGTGCTTTAGAATTGCTATGAATTGATGAAACGTTACTTGTAGGATTGTTAGTCTATAACATGATTGGAGTCTGAGATTATTCCAAGGCTCTTTACTAATACTTAAAATATTATTATTATACAATGGATATTTTAGGAGGAGAGCCCACCACTCACCCACGGATTGTCAATCCCGGTTATTTTTGGACAGAATAACCTAAGAGTTCCAATTTGCACTCTCACAAATTGTCATTTATCTGTGAGAGCACAGATTCCCTCTATCTGTAAAACCTTGCATAATATTGCGGTTCTTTAAGTCCTCTCTAATAATATCTCTAAACTAAGCGGAGAAAGAGCAGCTTAACAATGCTGTCAAATCATTGTAATCTCTCTCTCTCTCTCCTCTATACTAGAGCTAAGTAGATAGGTCTATATATAAAGTGTCGGTCTCACAGTCAAACAGCTAAGTTTCAATTATTCTCTTGATTAACTAGAACTGATAGAGCTTGATTTAGCTTTAAGACTTCCTGCATCGGTTAAAAAACTATCATATTCTGAGCCGTATTTATTCGTCAATATATCAAATTGAAACATCCAACAGCGCGACATTCGTTTCGCGTCTCGATTCCGCGTTTCAAACGGTTGTTTGAATTCTTTTTTGATTTTATTTTTACGTTATTTTTTGGCAGGAAGGGAAATTGAGTAATGGAGGCGTCACAGATGGCATCATGGTAGATTGATAATGGGGAATGAAGAGCGTTCTCCTATTGTGTGGTATTTTTTTAACAAACGTCATACTATTTCAGTATATAACACAGGCCAATATGTAATAGTGCTACATAAATACCTATTAGTTGAAATATAAGATCTCGTAATCAGAAGCAGAATTTTATTCCTTTTTGAAAAAATAAGCTTTAGTTTACGAATGGGATGTTGTGCAAAATACTTCCAATAGATGGCGTGAAAAAAATTAAGTACTCCGAATAACGACTACAATATAGCTCAGACAAAAAGTTGTTAGATTGAATTTTGAAATGGTAATGTTAGAATTGGAATCCCTTTTCTATTTCACAATTTCATTTAAAACAGTTCTATAGACTGTGATATCCTGTCTATGTGTGTATATCTACCAATACAAGTACTGAAAAAGTACCTATAAATAAACTCAGCTACAACATAACTCGAAACACGTGTAATAGCGTTGACAGATTTCGAAATTACAACAAAATAAATTGTATCTTTTAATATCTACACCTCAACCCACTATCTTGAGGCTACGAGCCATAAATTTTATTAACAAGTATGTAAGAATTTTAAAGTACACATATATATTTATCTCGGCAAAGCTAAGTCGTCGATACGCGTAGTACCTGATAAATGAGCGCTGAGACAGAGGAACACGTTTCCCAACTCTATAGCTGTAACAGAAAACAATCCCGCGTATGGTGTCTAAAGAAAAAAAACAATAGGGCCGTGATGAAGACGTACCCATTGTGAACAGCGAGAGGGCAATATTTCACGGCTTTGTATGGTTTCAGAGCCCGATTAATTCTAGATATCTCCATTCACCTATACGGAATAGCGTGATGAAATCTTTTTGATTTGGCTGGTGTTAACGAGTAGTGTAGGATGAACACGCGTAAAATATTACTGCATATAGTATTGTTATCAATATTGTGTGTTCATAAACCCATATAGTAATAGCTTGATAGTATAATCAAGGATTTTAAAGATACTGTGCTGTATGTATCTATAGGTAGGTACTGACCAGTCCATGAACATCACATACCTATGACTTTTCTAAAATGAGTATTTGTTTACAAAATATTACTTCTCTATCAAGAAAACCTGCATGTTTGAGAGATTTTCTTAACCAATAATTACTGGACCAGCGTGGTGGACCACGTTCTAAGCTTTTAGAGAGAAGGGTCCCTAAAAGAAGACGCCCAATAGCATAGAACACTAACGGTATGAGGAAAAAAATCCTGAACAGGACCGAGGCCTTCGCTGACAGATTATAAAAAGGGGGAAGCAACTTATCAAACACGTGTTGCGCCAAAATCGAGTAACGGCAGGAGATGTTGGACGGTCTCCATCATGACCAAGTCAAGCATTTCCCAGCTCTGGGTTAGAAAATTGCCGGTATTTCATTCACGTGTCTCGCAAAGCACATCACACGAGCCGTTAGTCCTGCGACTGAACTCTCTTCGTTCATATTGGAATGCCATCGGACTATGCGAATGTACTTGTGTCTACACACACACGTGAGTGTAAAGTAGTGCACTACAATATCTCTTACATAGTTACCTAGTCATCGTTGGCCGAATTATCTAATATTTCTAAACGAGCAATTCTTGTATATATATATGCTGAATCTCGGAAACTGCTCCAATGATTTTCATGAAATTTAGTATGCAAAGGGTTTCAGAGGTGATAAATCGATCTAGCTAGGTTTCATTTTTTGAAAACGTCAGTTTATCCGTGTTCTCAGGCAATGAAAAAATAACCACCAACCATTTTTATTTCCTCTTATGTCGGTAAGATCGAAAAATATTATTCATATTTCATCAGTATGTAATTCGTATCTAAATATAATTTCAAAAAAACACGATAGGTATACCGAAAAAAAAAATACCGAGCAAAGCTCGGTCATCCAGGTACTTCTTATAAAACACGTTGAAATGTTTAACGATTTACAGGATAAACGAAGTATAGATACCTATTTACATTCGGTTATATTTCCATACTCACCTACTTTAGAAAGGAGGCGACATTATGCAAATACAGTAAATTGAATTACCGGAGTTAAATGTCGCATAAGATAAAAACGACGACGCAATCTACAACCCAATGAGGAGAGATTGTATTAACATATTCAGGGCCCTATTGAATATTTATGTTATGTAGGATACTCCCTGACAACTGGTGTCGGCGTTTTACTCAACCTTGTAGCAGTAATGGATGCCACTATCTTTCTCCTGTACGCGTCAAAACAGAAACAAAAAATTGAATTAGCGGCAAACCTTTGTGGCTCTTTTCTTATCTAATTACAACAAGATATACAGCTGAGTGTGTAATAAAATTATGTATGTGTATACCTACATAGAGTGTGATCCATTATCCTTTTCTTTTTGTTATGGCGGGAAAAAATGTACCTAATCGCACACTCTGTGGTTTGGGGCAACGAACAGGGTAGTGTGAGGCTCTCAGCCACTAAATAAACCCGCTGTGTGCCACTCTCCGCCTGTGTTGGCGGGCCACTGGAACTATGTTGCATTAGTTCAGTAGTGTGATCCATTATCCTAGGTAAGTACCTAGTAGGTATATATTCTAAATGCAAAAGTTCGTGTAGATATTTAGATGTTTGGATGTTTATTTGTGAATCACATGTAAAAGACTGGTCGGATCTAGATTAAATTTGGTATATAAATACTGAATCAATATATAAACTTTATGTCTCGATAAAATGGATAGATCCCGAAAGATAACCTAAAAACTAAACGGATTTAAACGAAATCTGGTATACAGATAAATTATTGCTTGAGCACACAAAATATTTATACACCAAGATGGAGTTTCTCTGGGTTACGCATAAACGACATAATCGATTTGAATTTTGACAACCACGCGGCTGAAGTCGTGGTGCAAAGCTAGTGATAAATACTATAGAGTTAAGTTTTATTTGTACAAAAGATAAAATAATAGTGCTTGGCATATGGTCTATAAATGTTAAGTAGGTATTTGCACAGAAGATGAATGGGATATTGATGTGCACACATACATACCTTCATACAATTTAGAAATAAATCAAAAAGGATTGATGTCAGCGCCCATTTTTTTTTTAATAACTTTTCCGCACACCCTGTCGTTCGGGGCTACGAACAGGGTAGTATGAAGCCCTCTCCGCTTGTATTGGCGGGCTACTGGAACTATGTTACATTACTTCAGTGGTAAAGAACCCTGCACTAAGAAATATTTCTTGTATCGCGGAGGACTTTACAAACATATATAAAGTACACCCAGACTCAGTCAACCATTGTGGATCATACAAAGAGTTGTCGTGTGTGGGAATCGAATCCACAACCCGACTGTTGTCGGGTGTGAGACCGGTATCTAAACAACTCCGCCATCTGAGTAGAAAAATACTCATCAATGAAATGCAAATTAGAAGTTCTTGCAGGAGACTATAATCGTTAAGACAATTTTTACATTTTATCCTAGAATAATCCTGGTGACTGATGCCCATACAGATTCCACCTTAGACCCTGATATAAATACACAGTACATAGTATACGTCTAGATAATTTATATACTCGAATGTACCTATGTATTGTAAATTTACTTCCGTTATCGCCAGAACAGCGCTTTTATAATCGGGGCTCACGACTGCTTGATGACGTGATAGACATAGCTGCATCCCACGGTAAAAGGATAGGGTAGTCTTCCTGAAGGGGATTGTGGGTCGCGCGTGGGCTTTCAACAAGAAAACGGCCAAGGATCACTCAAAAGCCATCCGGATACACACAGATGGTATGCCCTTAGCTACCTCCATCTTATACATATTTGTTATGAAATCCAGTATAGTAGTCCTCTTTTTAACTATTGCACGCCTCATAAGCGAAGCGTTGAGGTGGGTAGGTACTGCTCTCATTTTACGTAGAACAACTCATTTTTCAAACTTAAAATGTCTCTATTTATCATATATTGCACTTGTAAAATGATATATACACACACATATCAAGAAAAAATACTACTTTTAACACTCATTATATTTTTTGTGCCATTTTTGTTATTTAAACTAGTTAAAAAATTGTTTAAAAACTAATGTCTTGGACGTCCGTTTGTTGTAGGTAATGTATGTTAACACGATAACGACCAAAATACTTTACTAATAGAGTCTTTTTTTATTTCATTTACGAATTATTATGATTACGAATAGAGCCCTATCACTTTTCACGGTCTGATTCGATGTGGTTTAATTGTTATTAAAGTAACAAAAATAGTGAATATTTACGCTCGACGTGACACTAAAAACAGTGCTGTCCTTATTTCGTGAGAACTATTTCTATAGACCAATGTAGAAGTACTTCTTAAAATTATCGCTAGATGGCGTATAAGACATGAGAAGGTACTTTTTGAAATTAGCGCTATCTATGTGATTTATTGAAAACTACTTAGTAAGACCAATACATTATTAATTACTTATCAAATAATCAATTTTATTGTGAAAAATGAAGATTATGAGGCGTGCTCTTTTGGATTTTCCAAAGTATTTAAAAATGTAATGCTTTTGCATATGAATGTGAGGGTAGAGGATAACAGATAAGTTTTAAACAGAAGCATAATAACCACTAATGTTGCTGGCTAAGGAAATATTTTTAGAAAACAATAATATACTTAATACGCACTGATATTAACGTCGTATAGTTATTCTTAAATTATTTATTAATGATTAAATTAATTATCAATAATATTTCTTTGAACCTAGATAATTATTCTATTTTTCACTCAATTTCACTTCATAGCTTTGTGAAACTTTACACCACCACGTGATCAGCACATAGAAAAAAGAATCCCATCACTCACCATTATATCTTACTTCTTCATTGCAATATTTTTTCATGAATTTTATCATAAATAACACCGACATTATAATTAACATGCTTATATATTCCTCCTGCTTCCTCCGTATCTGGGAGTATTCGTTATGGTCATTCAATTAAATTTCATGCCAACCGTGTAAGGTAACTTATTAAAAAGCCATTATATCGCTCTCAGCCTTTCTTGACTCGACAAAGTTCGAGGGTATACTCAACTTTGTAACATCAACTGTTTGAATAAAATTTAGCAAAATTTAGTAAATAAACTTTGATTAATGTCTTTATATAGTATTTTTATATATCAAGTTAATATTTTGTTTGTTAAGTTTGCGGTTCATCTTTGTCACTATGGATTAGTTAGACAATGTTACAATTTGTAAGCAATTCTGGCCCACACCGAGATCGTCCGTAGTTTAAGAAAACGTAGGTACATACGCTTTGTAGAAATAACAATAATAATAAGTTTAGAAGTTGAAGAGTTTAAGTTTCCTTTGTTTTTAGAAGTTGTAATGACAAATGTGTGTGTGTGGGTACGTGCGGCTTGCGTACGTGAGCGCGCTCGTGAGTGTTTGTGTGTGTGTGTGTGTGTATGTACCCTGGCTATCCCTACGACTATGGAGTCTTGGGATTGATGAATAAGGACGTCTATTCTCCACTAGTCAGAGATATGTGTTTATATTGGTGTGGTTATAGTGATGATAAATCGATCAGAGTGCCGTGCACTAATTGTCGATGTCACTATTCCATATGACGAGAATCTCGTGATAGCTGAGAAGGAAAAACAAATTCAATATTTGGATTTTGGCTCACGAGTTTACCGACATGTGAGATGCTGACTTAACAAATTATTGTCCCGATAATCTTATGTGTTAATCGCCAAGAATCTCGCTCTACACCTAAAGAGCCTTTCTTTGTACAGATGGATCAACGGCTTGATACAGAAGACTTCTTGACACGAGACTTACTGTGAGAAGGTTCCCTTCTCTGGAGCCCTAACCATCGGCAGCTTGGTCCCTGCACCCTATGTCGGTGGTCAACTATTTTTTACATTTGTTATATTTATTTGTGCTTTTGTTTGTATTTTTATAAGTACCTTTGTATGAGTGTTTGTGTATTTTAATGATCTATTTAAAATGTACAAAATATGATGTAAAATAAATAAAGAAAAAAATAGATAAATAATATAGTAAACAGTGTAACAATTAAAAACAAATTAATTGCGAATAGCAGCTCTATTGAATATATATGTATTGTTTACTTAATCACGCAACATAACATCACACCTGTAGGTAGAGGGTACAAAGAAAGGGAAAGAAATAAACTTTTATTTCTTTGTAAGAAGGAGTGTGTCAAAAAATATCTTCTCATCTAGGTACCTAATACCATAGAAAATTATTTTATGTCTAATTAAAAAAGGATTTTTTATTGAAAATTACCATGATTTCCATGTACTTGGGAGCAACCCTATAATTATCTACCAAGCACAGAGACACACTCTATACTGCTACTGAAAAATTTCGTGTAATAAAAACTCTTCGAATAAACTTAATAACACTTTTTCACTTTGTGTTTAATGTATATGCCTAAGCATGTGAAATGCTAAAGAAGTATATAAAAATATCTAGATATAACTTAATAACATTTTTGAAGAGACTTCGTATTATTCAAAACAGATATTTGTACAAAGATGTTAATTAATACGAGTATATAGGCACAATAAAAGAAAACCATACAACTGCGGATAACACGAGCAATAAAAACATGATCTTTAGTAATGACATTAAGGCAATCAATATAAATAAAAGCAAATTACGATTTCTCTTATTTATTTTCTGAAATAGAAATAGCTGATAAGTTAGTAGCTAAAAAATATAAAAAATACTCACGTGTATTAGGTACACGCCTTGAAGCCTGCCAAGCGCAAAGTGGAAAACATCTAATGTCTCGCACGGAGGAGTGGACGCACGCTGCATCTCACTCGAGGCTAGAGGCGTATTTCGCAATCAGCACCGCTCGTGTTTCAACCTTTTTTTAAAATTTTATTATATATCATAATTACATATCAACTCCACTACCAATAATTGCGGCGACATTCTTCTGTGTCCAAATATTTTTTGAAGTTTGTGCACTAGCACCCATAACACAGGCACTAGCTTAGTATGGGAATTAGTAGTCTATAAAACAATGTACCTAGTTAAGTAACTTAAATTGTATAATTGTATATGCTCACTTGGTGTTGAATAAATATTATTATTATTATTAAAATTATAATGTAACATGACTAAAAATTATAATGACGTTTTAATAAAATATATAGCATTATTTTTACTGTTGTTTCGTAAAAAAAAAGTAGGCTTTTTATTGTAAGGTGAGATTTACTCGTACATTGAGTAACAGAACATATAACTTATTGACGATATATAACGTTATTACATTCTAGTACCTATTTAATTATCGTCTAATAGCGTAACATGTTACCAAAATACGCGCTAATATGCAGTACATTTTGTAATATGCATAATATGTTATAATATAGGTACTAGTTGACCCGGCAAACTTATTTTGCTATATAAATTATTTCTAGATATTTTTTAGGGAATTTCTAGCGTAGAAAATATAACCACTTATCTTATATGCCGAATCATAAAAAAAAAAGATTTTGTCCAAAAATAAAAAATAATTTTACCCTTATCACTTAGGGGTATGAAAAATAGTTCTTACATCCTATTCTCAGACCTACAGAATATACATACAAAATTTAATTAGAATCGGTCAAGCTGTTTTGGAGGAGAATGGCGAAGAGAATTTTATATATTAGATTATATCAGATATAAACAAATAATTAATTAATTAATTGCTTACATAAATAGGGAGGCTGCGCAATAATTTAATCAACTATTCAATACAAGATTTACCCCAAAATTTGAGTATTCACTTGACAATAAAGCCGATGCAATGGTAGGCTCATGAATAAATAAAGTGGTGTTTATGTAACGTTTGGCTCGGATTAAAATTCAAATATTCTGACAAGTCAATCTACGGCGTTCCCAGGCGGTCCCGGCCCGCGGACAGCGGGACCATGCATATAGCACAGTATATGCTAGATAAAGAGAGATTATACCTATTATAAAATATGTGATTCTGAGTATAAACTGCATTAGAATGAAAGAATATTAAGTTTTACTGTGGCACATGAGAATCATGAACTTCTATATATATTCTATCTAACGGAAAGAGTAAAGAAAGTGGTTAAATAGATTATTTTAATAAAATTGTTAACAAATAAAATAATTTTAAAATCATATCTATACAAATTGAAGTGTTAAGGTGTATAAAAATGGTAATGGTAATGTATAAAATCAGCTGCAATAAGTGCAGTACACACCATATAGGGTACCTAGCCAAAAAAAAAACAATTTTCTCTCCCTTTGTCTCTTTGTTAGTTTGTTTAGGCTAATCTCTGAAGTGCCTGGACCGAATTGGACGGGACTCGACTCACTAACAGATATCTGATGGCTATAAGGAATAACTTAAATATCTCTCTCTCCACGCAAAAAAAGTAAAACATTATTTATATTAATTCCACGTAAACGATGACGCGAGTAACAGCTAGCTTATTAATAAAATCCGTAGCTAACTATTATAAATTAAAAATATAGGAAGATAATTAAAATGTATCTCCCAATTACACATATTCTACAGCTATTAAACAGATTCAGTGCATTTGCATAAGTTCCTACATGGAGCCTGCCGGATTAATATTCTGTAATCTGCATCTTAACACAAAACCTGTAAAAGACAGGAATTAATTCCAAAAATAGTAAAGACCATAGATTTGCTTAGCAAACTTACATTGTGATAAATGTCAGTTTAGCTACATGTAAGATCGAGTTCGGATTAGTGAAAATAATTTCCATAAAAAACCGCGGTATTTTATTACCCAACCATTAAAGTTATATAACAATAAAAAGTAATTAAAAACAAACTACTTCATTAATAGAAATTAAAACATCAAAATCAAACACAAGAGACGCCATATTTGGTCGGCGGGCACGTAGTGGAACACGCACCGCTAACAGAAAATAAGGGACACACAGAAAGACAGGAAGGGTCTGTGCGAGGGAGAAGTCTATAAAATAGGCCGTCGGATAAAAGAGAAAGCGATAGTGACGCGATGATTGAACGCGCCACAAGAAAAATGATCACCCGTCAAGCGGCGACTGAGAGAAACTACCCCTAGCGGGCGAGATAAGGAGGGATATACTTTTTGATGACGTGTGCGAATGGGAAGGCAAGTGACAAAATAGGGGTGACGTACAGTGATGGATTATGCTTTTCTCTCTAAAGAAGGGAGGGGCTCACAGGTCGTTATGGAAAAAGCTGAGGGAAGTAGGGACCGACATGTGTCAGAGACGTAGACCGAACCGATGGTGTGGCCTTAATTGATTTCTGGATTAATACAAAAATGTTTTTATTAATTAGCTTGTATGAATGCATTTGTGCTCTGTTAACAAAATATGCACCTAATTTATATTATCGGAAATAAAATATGTGTAACCAAATTTCAAAAGAGATATTCTATTTTAACATGTTGCAACAACTAATTTGCGGTGAATAAATTATTGAATTTTCCATATTTAACATTAAAGTTAGTAAAAAAAATTATCACTGATTTGATATATTTATGCTTAGAAGATTTTTAATAATAATCACCTGAATGAATGGCACCTGAATGTGTGGTTCGCCACCCATCACGACTCTCACTACAAGTAGAAGAGGCAATCTGTTGTCTCTGCTAACCCCTCTGGAAAACATGGATACCTATGAATGGAAATCCATATTTTTTCTTTATACTTAATAAAACTAATAGTAATCGGATATAAATAGTAGGTATCTATTTTTTTTTTTAATAATATCTAATAAGAAAAGCTGTTCACAGTTAGTAAATAATGTTAGTAAGTAATGGCTAGTGTCCGACAAAATCAGAGTGACCCCGAATATTAAAATTTTAACGAGGGGCAGCTAAAATGCCACTCACAGTTATGCCTTTGTCCGTTTTGAAGGGCGTTTATTGTTTTATGCCTTTGTTGTGTTAAAATTTAAATCCTTAATTATTCATAGGATTGTTTGGGCGACAATATTTTCACAATAGGCCACGGTTTTGCAGGGGAGGTAATCGGTTTGATTAATAAATTGTCAAGTTGAATCCAGCGTTAGAATATAAATTGTTACCACAGATATTTCATCCCATTATTATTCGAGATCCCGGTCATTGTTTTACAAAACGTCATATCTCATTCTGTCACCTGATTGTTTTGGTTTGCAGTTTTCAATGGAGCCTCTTCTAGTTGGGGCCTGCAATTGAATGAGTTTTCTGTCAAACTTTTAGTAGTATTTTTGGAAAGTTATTGATATATATTTACTTATATTTAGTATCATTAGATGGATTAAAAAATAATATAAAATTTAATATACTCGAATATATTTTAAGTTAAGAAAATATTGATCACAAAATAATTAAAATACCCCAAAACAAAAATAGGTATAATTAGAAAAATATTCGTACCTATATATATTTCACGTGAATCTTTAAGCAATGTAAAATTTAGCTACTGTTGAAACAAATTAATTTGGACAAGAGGAAGATGTAAAAAGTTCCAAACACCAATTACGTTTTATTGTCAGTCATTATATTAATCATCGGGAAAATTAATTTTTCATTTGGACAAATCGCCGAGTGGTCTCTACAAATGTATTTTGTTTTTGATTAATAACTTGAGTTTTCGATAAGATTTTGGTAAGATTTTATAAGTTGTTATTTTTGTAATAATTACTTAATAACTTGCTCGGCCTATTACTAGAGCGCCTAGTTCCAGAAGACCTTCTGGTCTCATCTTCTAATGCAGATTATTCAAACCCTGGTCATCATTTTTATTTTATTTCTGTTCTGGTAAGATTTTATAGTTCAAAAAATCTAAGTTTTATTCTTTCAGGCAATAAATATATGTAGACATTAAGTTGAATTTATATAGAATTTTCTGCCAAAAGATCTCTTTCTCCTAGTTCCATATAAAAATTGGGTTTTATATTATATATATAATAAAATTATTACAATACTACAAAAATTCAGGCATTAGAATTAGCCAATTCTATGGGCCTAGCCCAGTTGAAATTTTAAGATCGCTAATGCTATAGAAAACTAGTGAAATGTATGGGAATTTGATATCTCTAAAGTTTAGTCACGTGACTCGTCGTTCGTTAAATATATTACAACAAATTGGCTAGGCCCACTGATTTCAGATGTGAAACTAAAATAGATAGTCTTCTTCTTAAGTACAAAGAATAGTAAAGAAGCTAGTGTAAGTTCTCAACAAGAATTTCAATTTTCTGATTATCTTCCTTTGCGTTCATAGTGATGTTCATCCATCCATCCATCCATCAGCCTTTCGAAGTCCACTGCTGGACATAGGCCTCTCCAAGAGAACGCCACAACATGTGTTTCGCTCATATGGGGGATAATGCCGTAATCGCCACGATTGGCAGGCGGGTTGACGATCACAGTGGATGTTGTTAATACTCGAACGAGTGCTGCTGCCCACTCCCGCGGTATTCCTTCTGTCGGCTCTTACGACTCCCATGGGTGGGACAATTCTAAAGCCAGCCCCACACGGCTTATAGTGATGTTATCTGTTTAAAATCGTTATATGTTTATTAATGCCTAGAAACTTTAACTCTCTTCTTTATTCCTCTTCTCACATACAACCACGTCAAGAAACTAAAGCATTGTTAAAACCTTATCTTATTATATCTTCGATAATTTAGATTTTCCGTGTACTCATACATCTTCTATAATATATTTACTAATATAAAAGTACCCATTAATATGTGCATCAACTCAAACAGCCTTCCATTTCATATTCATAACAGACATTGAAAAGCGTAAAAATTAGTGAACGCGCTGTATAATTGATTTACCGCTCATTGTACTTCGCAACCATCTCATTAACGATTCAACAGAGCAAATTGTGCTACCTAATTACAACTGAATGGGCTAAAACAAAACAGTATTTATGTTCAGCGATTTATCACACAATAAGCCAATGTTTCGGCCGCCTGCTTCCACAATAAGTAAAAGAACGTTGAAATCCAGCTTAGAAAAACTATTAGCATTTAACAAATGAAAGAACGTCGAAATATGACATTGCCAGTGCACGGTGTTCATATAGACAAAAGATTTTGTATAAAGAAACAATTACCTTTTATGTGAAGTGTAATGAGCGTTTGAGCACACGCTGAAGTACACGTACGGCGTGGTCCTGAATTCGGCGTCGTTTTAATTAAAGACAGAATTGAAATGAATACTACCTCTTGATTAATTGTTTTGATGATAGAGTAATTGAAACATGGCATAAGAGTTGTTTAAATTATATTGTATTTAAGTGAGCTTAATTAGTATACGCACGTCATATATTATAATACCCAATGAAAACATATTCAGTTTGTTCTTATACCTTAATTTTTAAATTTAGTCTTTTTCATGTAATATTTTACATAGATACGATTTATTATTCAATATTCAAACGAATTCGAAAGAAATTAATCATATAAACTTCGTTGACACCACGAATCTATTATACATGAGTGCGCAATTATTTTGATGGATTCCATGAGAATATAGCATCAGTACTCCCCTAAAATCTCTAAATCGAACAAAAGAAACACGTGAGACTCCCTTCGTATCCAAGGCTAATGTTCACCCCACGAAGGAAGGAGATGTAAAGAAAAATGCGTATTTATAGCAAATACTCGTACTCAAACAGACCTACATTGTGTACGAGTCAAATAAATGAGTCTCATTTTTCGTGCTGTCAAAAAAATCTGAATGGAAAAGAAAACGCGGCGGCGAAAAAACTCCAGGCTGCGGGGTTTTTATTTCGTTTTTAATGTAATACTGATTTGGGATGTTTCAGATTAATTGTGTATTACCTGAGCAAGGCAAGGGTGACACCTCTGAAAGAGTTTTGCGACGCTGATCGATCGTACGGCGCAGATTGAAAGGAGAGACGTGAAAGGTAATTATTCATTTGGCGACTAGAATAGAACACTTTTGCACCTCTATTTTGGTTTTTTTCGATACTTCTGCACGAAATTTGCAAGTAAATGGATGACGTAATACGGTGATTTTTTTTGTTCGACTCCACGTGAATTCAAATCTTACTGCATGTGTGTCTGTTTTAAAGATATGCTGATCAATTTTAGTAATTATTATAGGTAAGTTATACACTAGGTATTTTTACATTAATCTTAGGTACACAAAATTGATGGATGGACACTTGATGAAAAAGGAGGGATGGATGAAATAGGTACTTTTTAGAATTTAGCGACTGAATAATGTAAGTATACCGAGCAATTAATGTAATTTAACTATTTAATAGTTTCTGCGCGAATATTACTCATTTAAAAGACTACTTTTACGGAATCTAGTATTCTGAAATATCGAATACTTTATTGATTCAAAACGTCGGGATAAAAACAAGTAAATGCGATAGAATCCGTGAAAGCATAAGAAAACTATTTTTTACATAACCACTAGTAATTCTACTATTGAACCAGCACAGGACCGCTAGATATGGTGCTCTGCCAAAAGGCTGATGGATGGGTGGAAATTTCTACTATCATCCACTTGCCATCCATCTCAAGGGATCTACATGCTAAGCTATAGCCTTGACATACTCGTAGGTTGACAACTTACCTACTAGGTTAACAAACTTTACAAGCCATCTACAAAATCTCCCAGTACATAGCTTTTGATGTTTCCCTTCACCAGGTGATACTACCTACTTAACTGAGAATCAAACTTTCTACCTCTACTCTGCTATTTAGACAGTAATTGATTTCACCACTACAATATATTTAACTTAAATCTGAGTTTATTGCGCAATAGTAAGTTTCAAAGTTCAATTATTATTCGACGATTTTTAGTTATGCAAAACAGTAGCAAAAACACAACAATGCAAAAATCTAACTGCAAAAACACTTTCCAAAAAAAATTTGCATGCCAATATGCCGACAATGGACAGCATAGAACCCGGAAGATTGCACAATAAAGAACAATGTACCAAATGCACATGTTATCCTGACCTGATTTCACGAAATCCTATTAAAGGACTACTTCAGACGCCAGGAGCCTTTGTCTCCAAAACCTTTTATGATTTATGTGACATTTCTTTGATGTTTATGGCACATGCCTCATTTAAATACGTCGACTTGTGCTTTGCACATTTTAACGCTCGCCTATACTGATTTTTTCCAATAGAATGCTGAGCAATACGCGCACAAGTCCTTAGCATTTGAATGAACATTTGGTTACCAGATTAGTTTTGTATGACTTGAAACTAAACGTGTGTAAACAACGAGTCACATTGAGTCATTAGCTTCAATTCTTAATAACTTATTCTTTAACAAAACAATATCAAATTTACATCTGAATAAGTAACGATACTATCTCATTATTATGATGAACAGAACTTCAATCCTGTGGTATTATGAAGGGCTTTCGCCTCGTTACGTAATCAAAAACCAATCATTACGAGCCTATCCGCAATGAAAAAAGCAGAGTTTAAAGTATCAAAATAAAGTCTTCAAGTGGGTTCGACGTTGTAATGAAATTACAGGCAGCTAGGCGGCGAAAACTGGCAAATTATAGTCTGGGACCGCAGACATGGCCGCGGTTACGGGCCTGAGCGAACGATAGAGTTCGCGGTGATTGCGTGCCCGACCATTGTGTAAGAACCATTATGGTGACTTAACTAAATGTTCCAAAGAATATAGGCATTACCTTAGATGTTGCTGTGTTCACGTCTTCCTATGTGATTTTGTTCTGTAGTTATGTAATTACGGTGTATAATGCAATAAATAATTTAAATTGTTTTAAGCAACGGTATACACATAAATGTACCTATACTCCTATAGTATTATCAATTTAATTCTTGTTGTATCATGTACATGTATTTTTTTTACAGCCCATGGCTGATGATATCCCGATATTGTGCTTGGGGTCTCTTTTGAAAATGGGAGCGATGTTATACTATGCAGGTCCAAATGTGAGTTGAGAAACTTCACGAGGCATTGGAGGAATCTTTCAGACATGCAGGACAATTATGGATACATTAATAAGCCTATATACTAATATCTATAAAAATTTGGTTTCAAAATAATTTTAATAGTTATAATAAGCTGATTAAATATTTAGATATTTTTATATATATATTTAGCATTTTACATGCTTAGCACTATACATTAAATAACTAATTTTTCACTCTGTGTTTAATGTATAAGCTGATTAAATTATAAATTATGAAATTATACACATTATTTAAGTATTTAATAATAGTTTTACGTGTTAATCATCATAAAAGGTTTCAGGAGATTAAATTTATGTTACCACTAAGGCCAGAAGCTCTTTATTATATATCTGAACAGTAACTACATATTTTTTGCTAATAATGATTACTTACACCGGAGAAAGCAAGCAAACCTGTCTCAAAATATATTTCATTATTTTACAAACTTACAATTAAATCAAGATACACACCCGCCTTTAACCATGGACGCTTCCAGTTACTTAATAAAACCGAATAACATGTTTATTTTTTCAAAAGTTCGATGACTTAAAATCATTTTGTTTAGTGATCCAAAACGTCTCAATACCCAAGTAACGAGTTGGCCATTAATACAGGGATGTATCGCGAGATAACTTTATTCTGGTAGCCGCCTGTTTTGTATGCGGGCGTCCATGCGGCCGTCATTACAGAAAAACAACGTTACATCTGCTGTCAAACCAATCCATTTAAGCTCTTAACCCAATTGAGATAGAGTTATTAGGTTATGTGTGATTATTTTTGCGAAGGCAGCCCTCTCGCTTTTATCTTATTGGTCAACCATTACTCCTAAATTTAAACTCTTCATTATAATGCCGCAGTGAGAAAACTCGCGATAACAGCTCGCGTGAATAATATATAGGTAATGAATTTTGATAAAGGTAAAACACTTGCAGATAGATAATGTGATGTGTTAAGCCATAAGGGAAATGTGACCGAGATATCGATAGGCGATCTAATGACTTTCAATCAGTTATCATGCACCTACTCTATTTAAACATCGGTACTAGGATAGAGTCCTTTAATCGACGCTGGCGGTTACACAGAAAAATATTTAAGATAAAATAAACATACCGGACAATTCCATGAAGAATTCATATAAGTTATTTCTTTATAGGACCAATTATATAGATCTCCAGCTTCTTATAATAGTATAAGTATTTATTAAAATAACATTGGCATTAACTTACTTCATTATCAAAATATCTAAATGTATACAAAAAATTATACAAAACTAGCTCACCCGGCGAACTTCGTACCGCCATATTTTTTATTTGTGAATATTTTGCAATGAAAATTATTAAACCAACACCTCAGCCAGAAGGCACGTGTCGCAAAACACAACGCAGTGCTTTTCCCAACGTTATTATATGGAAGCGAGAGTTGGGTATGTAAAAGAGCATGAGAGCAAAATCAATGCGGTCGAAATGCGATCTCTGCGGAGAATCTGTGGAGTGAGGCTGACTGACCGCATCGTATCAATGACGTAAGAGAGCGAGTATGTATGAAAGAGAGTATTGGTGTAAAGATGCGAAAGGGAATACTCCGATGGTTCGGACATGTGGAAAGAATGCCGGACGAGCGACTGGCTGAGAAGATATACAATGCGAAAGTGGAAGGATGTAGGTACGGAAGGAGACCGAGACTTACCTACCTAGACCAAATTGGTCATGTATTGAAGGAAGGTGGAGTCAGGAGTCTCCGAAACCGGCGAGCGTGTATGAAGAGAGTTATGAATGTTGAGGAAGCGAGAGATGTATGCAAGAATAGAGCCTCTTGGCACTCTGTTCTCTCTGCCTACCCCGCAAGGGAAATGGCGTGATGATAAGTTAGTTAGTTAAAATTATTAAAGTACTAATGTCGCTACTAAAAAAGGGGTTGGCAGTAGAAGGGTGAAAATTTAGCATTGTATGTATTTTTTAAGGCCGAATCATAAAAAAAATTAAACTAAAATGTTGTCCAAAAAATAAAAATTTAGGTGAACCACCCTTTTCAGTTAGGGGTATGAAAAATAGTTTACATCCTATTCTGAGATCTACTGAATATACACACAAAATTTCATAAGAATCGGTCAAGCCATTTCGGAGGAGAATGGCGACAAACACTGTGACACGAGATTTTTTTATATTAGATAATAATGTTATTTTTATATACCTACTACACTGGTAGCAAATAAGCATACGGCTGATGATAAAGCGGTTACTGTAGCCGATGCTAGCAATACCATAGGCATCACACGTGCGTCGTCGACTCCAAGGATAGGGTTAGGATGTGGACAGTGAGCATAATAAGGAGAGGAGTGTTTGGGCCTCTGGCGCTTTCATTTACCATACAAAATACGACGATGAAGTACCTAAGATTGTTTCACGGTGATCTCCTGTGAGAGGGTACTTTCCCGATCAAGCCAGCCTACTGCCTACCTACCTGATGGGACAAGCAAGGCTCTATTACTAGACAAAAATACTAAATACTATAGGGAAATATATTTTTATGTCAACATAAATTATTTGCTATAATAGGTAACTATGGCATGATAAAAAGCGTAACAAACACAATTGCTTTCACATTATATTAACACATAATATTTATATTATTATAAGGGCCGGCTTTAGAATTGTCCCATCCCTCTCTACCCACGGGAGTCGTAAGAGCCGACTGAGGGAATATCGGGGGAGTGGGCAGCAGGACTCCCTCGAATATTAACAACATTCACTGCTTGCCAAGCGTGGCGATTACGGCATTATCCCCCATAATGAGCACACAGTTCTCTTGGGGAGGCCTATGTCCAGCAGTGGACGTCGAAAGGCTGATGGATGGATGGATGGGTTATTATAAGGAAGAACAATTTATTCATCAATAAATTATTATTATTGTGATGCACTTGACTTGACATGCTCAGCTACTTTAAAGAATTATTATTATTATGCAAGATTATTTATAACAAAAACAAAGTTACATAATTTATCAGCATATAAAGCATACCATTAATTAATCATTAATTAATCATTACTGTCATTTAAAATATTTCATTTACAGAAAATCTCTTTTCTGTGCTATGTGACTTTAACATTAGTTAAAATATTATAAAACACTCAACCAATAAAAATATGTATATAAAAAAAGAAAACATCTTATTTTAATTAATAAACATAATAATTCAGATAATGTTTGAGATTTTTATCTCTCTATCAACAGTGTTAAGTTCTTCTAGTACCTATCAGAAGACACATCATTATTTAATACAGAATTATTACTTCTACTTAAATGATAATTCATAATATCATAATCCATCATGCAATATTATTACCAAGATAAAAAGGACTTATACATTTTTAAGCTAAACTTTTTTACTGGACTCACGTTAATAGCTACGTATCATGTTAAACGCAGTAATTTGCGGAGAGCTATCTATAGAGGCTGAAGTATCCTTGATAAAATCACGACTAGTTGATAATACTGTTTACCTCATTCTGTTTATGCGGACAACAAAATGTGCAGGTTATTGCCATATAGTTTGTCGTGACCACCACGTCTGCGTGAACGCTGGTGGTCGGACAATAATCTAATAGACTAGCGAACGGGCATGATTTAGTTTATTTTCAATAGGATTATTGGTTTACGTGGCGTCCGTAAAACTCTCAGCCGGTATGTTCGAATTCTTTAATGACCACCATTTCAGCTAATTTAGGTATACAAAATCTTAATAAACATCATTTAAAACTTTCTCATAAATCACTGCATTAATTAGTAAATACGGCATGAAGATCCGTTTGGTAGTTTTTGAGTTTATTACATTCAGACTGGATGAAAACGTGGCGAGGGGGATTTTCTTTTATAAAATGCTTAGATAAAGCTAGTGCCAGGTAAAAATCAAAATCTCGGTTTGATTACTGAATATGTAGATTACAGCAAACATAAAGTTTGTGAAAATCGTTTGCTCAAACACATATATAAATATCAAACAGATATTCATAATGCAACAGATTATGTACAGAATGCTCTGACTGTACCTTAGATTTTTTATAAGCTTTCTCAGCTATCAATTTTATTTATTTGTATGGATAGATTTCGTTCATACAAAAAAAAATTATAACAGTTAGTACTTCACCACTTTTCACATACCTTATTACTTTGGAGGCAACTAGTTTGTAGGTACTGAATACTAGGTAATAAATGTGGTAATATAGCATTTTAGTGTGACCATTTGTAGAATATCAATAGAGTGAAAAATAACTAATCAAATAAATAAAATTTTAAATTCTAAAAAGTAGTAAATTCTTTTTTTTTGTCGTAATTTTATAGTTCCACGACATCAAACAGTTTTATTTTGGCTTAGCAAAAACCAAACATCGGTGAAACGACTCGCTCAACTTTGTTAAATTATATAACTTTTTGTTATAATATCGATTTTAGATAGATGCTACTAAGTTAGTAACTAATAATAAATATTCAATTAAAACAAACCTAATCGATGGAGCTTCACTAAACCAAAATCGATTACGAACAGTCGATACTCTCGTTCCGAGAGGAGGTGGGGGGGGAATGAGAACGGTTGTCTCTGCACCAGGCGTTGACTAATCGAGGCGCGTCCGCGTGGAATAAGACTGATTGCACCACGGCTTGCCTATGCCTGCCTGCTATGTGGTTCGCCCAGCCCTCCTACCTACACAAACCGACATTATTTAAGAAATCAGCTCGCTGAAGCAGCAACAAAGGGAGTTTTTACCGTCCACGCTTCTTATATAATAGGTACTTACTTTGTATAATTTTATATAACTCAGAAAATATTGCAAAATTATTTTAGTAATACAATAAAAAAGTATTTTTTATGTTAAAATGTAATAAGACTTACAGTTAAAGTTATAAAATGGATTTTATTTTATTTTTACTTGAACAATGGAATTCTATAAATGATTGAAAGCATATTTTGGTTACAAAATAAATTACCTATATATTTAAAAACTTGTTTTCTTAAAATGGAATTGTAAACAAAAATATAACTGTTTACGACTCAAGTTTATATATAAACGTAATAACAGTTAAACTAAGATATTATGTCATGCTACTTTATGTACCTAATTGTAAATGTACCTAGTGTAAATAAATATTATTAAACAATTTATTATATTTCTTATATCACAAGTACATTATACAATTAGCTATATTTCATGTGATAGATAAATGATCAAAATCATCTAGACCTATTTCAAGCACCTACAAAGTTTTAAAAGGTCAATATAACTGCCGCTAGCAGTTATATCGATAAACTAGCCTTTACCCGCAGCTCTGCCGCAACCAAAAGCCACTGTTTAGGGTATATCTCAGGTTCCCAGTATAGTAGCGGGATCAAATATATCCATCCATCCTCAGCAAGCTGATTATTCAGCGAGCTGATTTCTCAAATATAGCCTTTTAACGTCCACTGCCGGACATAATGGGGCCCAAGAATGGGGGATAGTGCCGTAATCGCCACGCTTGGCAGGCGGGTTGGCAATCGCAGTGGATGATGTTAATCTCGAAGGAGTGCTGCTACCTACTCCCCCGGTATTTCCTCAGTCAGCTCTTACGACTCCCATGGGTGGAGAGGGGTGGGACAATTCTAAAGCCGGCCCCACACGGCCTAATCAGATATATACCAAATACCAACCTGTCAGATTTTAAGTCTTGACCGAACAAACAAATTCCTAACTGCACACCCCGTCGTTCAGGGCAACGAACAGGGTAGTGTGGGGCCCTCACCCACTAAAGAAACCCGCCGTGTGCCGTGTCTCCGCCTTTATTGGCGGGCCACTGGAACTATGTTACATTCCTTCGGTGGTGTATTCAGAGACGCCTAAATAGCCAGTTTTTGTTAAGGCGGGAAAAAAATTACCTTACCGCACACCCTGTCGTTCCTTAGCCTAATACATTCATTTTTCGCAAATATCTTGAATGTACAGCTCCATTACAACTTTATAATAGTACAGATGAAAAAGAAACCATATGCCAGAAATTTTACCTTCACGCGTCAGACAGAAAATATTCCTGTTCAAGTATACGATCGACATGCGAAGAGTTAAGTTTTTTTTTGTATTTATTATTCAACAGATAATAAACCGATGTAAATGATTGGTGTTATTAATCTATAATTTCCACTCAATAAACGTGTCATTTACGCCTGCTTTCCTCAATCATGCACGATGCATTTATATACACCTCTCTTACGGTATCAAAAGGAGATTAAAAAAACATCTTGATGAAGACTTCATCAAACTACTTATTATGAGTAGAAACATTATAATTGCACAATTTAAAAGGGACTTTAAATGCAATTATAATGAGTTATATGAACAAAAAGTGAATTAATTATAATTTTTATGATACCTTAGGTATTGTTACAAAATACGTTTTGTTTTAACGTCAATAATTTTGCATGATTATTTATGACATGCAAAGGTTGTCGTCAGACATTTTCATTTAATAAATATTTCTCACTTAAAATGAATTTTAATAAAATATAATAATTGTGGTGATGGACTAAAAATACAAGTGTTACCACCACATCTATTCCCGCGACGTCTTATAAGGAGACGACACACATTTTTCTATTCGGACCCAATTCCGTAATCACCTATCGTACACCTTACCGTAGTCTAACTAGTTATAAGCAATTTTGGGTAATAAGACTCAAATTAAGAAGCACATGTTAACAAATATAAGGCTAAGGAACGATGCCTTAACTATGTGACATAAAACATTAGCTTAATCCGAAGCATTTAATTTCAAGACCGAATTTAATCTCGTAATCTTTTAAGAACATAATTTATCATGATGTTTACAGTTCATTGCCTATTATAGGCAATTAAAGATCCTATATTCTTAGTATTCACGTGTAATATATTAAACTTAAGTTAAAAACAAAACAATTTACTATTACACGGTAGAGGTAACTTCGCATCTGGGCGGGCAGACTGATGGCATTTGCGATCGATGGTGACAAATGGATGTCGACACACGATTATAGGCCGTATACGCCTTTCAGACTAAATTGTTTTGACGAAAACGCTTATTAAGTACTACGACAATACAATATTATAAAAATAACTTTACGGAGTTTGAAAATGAAGATTCTAAAGGAGACTGGCGGTTTTCGGCCTGAGCTCCTACAGAAATAAAACTTATACGAAAAAAAGTACATATTTACTCATAACTTTTTACTTCAGTACTATTTCCAAAAAACTTGTCTGAGTGGAGATAAATAATTTTTAATATTGCGATTATATTGTGAAAAATCGATACTATTAAATCATCAATACTCAACCTACTTTGTACCCTAAATCAGATTGGTTCCTTTATTATTTACATTCCAAGGTATAAGGTAGATATTTACCAATGTAATGAGGTATTTTATAGATTTTTTTTATCTCATTTTACAGGTTTTTGTAATTGATTATTTACTCAATACTTATCTTTTTAAACTATTGTTTTTTTAGGATGCCAACCTAACCTGAGATGCCAACAAACTGCCACTTGTCAATTATTATAGACATTATATCATTTCAACATGAGGTAATGTTTAGCAAGAAACTCTACAACGTTATGTTGTCGTTGTTGTCTGTGATCCCTGTTCCCGGCGTTTTGTAGAATTTTCTCTGTGCTATCAATTATTATTTTTGACCATAAGGCATCCGTTGCTGGTCTCGTATGATATTCACTTCATATGAGTCAAATAACTTCCTTGATAAAATATTTAAGAAGTTTTCACGCGTGATAACCTTACGTCAATGTCATAAATTAATGTTTTATATCTACTTTCAGACAAGTTTTTGGAAAAAGTGACAACCATAAATAGTTTTCTAATCAATAATGCTATCAGGAAACATTAAAATTATCCGTGTAGATGACCAGGCCGAATGCTCCTAGGAAACCCGCCAGTCTCCTTTAAATGTTTTGAAATCCATCCAATCATGCGTTTGTGTGAAAAGGTTATCATCGACATACTTGTTTATGGTAATAATTTAATTATTAGATACAAGTATCGTTAAGTTGGCTTTTGATACCCTTTTGATATTTAGCTCGTATTATATTATTTTAATGAAAATAAAAATAGTTCTTACACTAAACAATATAAATAAGTATGCTCACAGAATTAAATTGAGTAAATTTCCATGTTTATTCATAACATTAGGAAAATCTGGCACAGCAAGAATCACAATAGGATAAGGTTGATATTTAAACTATTTCTAGAACAAAAAATTTAAACTTTTAATAATGTAATCTCCCCAATGTTGAATGCAAATAGTCGCATACGTGTACAAAACCTATGGTACAAGCCATTGGTATGCAGCATGCAGTTGTAACGAAATGCGATACGATTGCATGCCATAGTACATGACTCAAATGCCCGCATGCCGTAGGGTGGATTCCCCTATTATTGGACAGAATTATTCACGTCAGAGCGCTTAAGAGACGCTCGATTTTAATCTAACATCCTGCTTATGATTGAGACCCTGTTTCTCTTGCTTTACTAAAAAAATATACAGCGTGAATTACTAGTCTGAATGTAATTCTAAATTGTTTTTATGAATCGACTTTTAATTTGACATTTATTAGCGTATTAGCGTTTCAATTTAGATAACTTGTTTGTTAATTTATTCACAGCTAGCAGCCATTTATAAGATCAAAGTAGGATTAATAACATTGTGTAGCTATAATTATGTCTTGGCCATATCTTAGAATTGGTCACTTCATGTTGTGGCCGACCGTTTCCTGAAATTGTTAGGTTTTATATGGTTAGGTTTCATGAAATTAGGGACTTACCGCTGGAGGTGGCTATCATGTCGTCGTGGCTTTCCTCATCCCCACTGACCGAGGTCGTAGACGTCAAGGCTGGCCGCTGTCCTAGGGCAACTCCTGAAGGATATCGCGTACGACTGCGTACTGTGTGGCCGGGTTAAGGGCTGGGCGTAATCTGTTACGCTGACGGTACCCTCCTCAAAGCCCGGGAAGGCACTTGAGGAATGGGGTAAAGATGAATAACGTAAAAATATGTGGTCCTCGATGGACGGTGGCACTTCGACAAGCAATTCCGCCAGCTCGCGACAAGGTTTTGTCGGCATAATGTCCGCCCTCGGCCTTCCGATGCTGAATCTGGCCGGATTAAGAATGCCAACGACTGTTCGCGGGGTCTTGTCATGGCACTTTACGGAGCACCCATGAAGGTAGTCGCAATAGGGTACTTTTGTGGAGACCGTAGAGAGCCCTGGCCATCAGAGCAATACGTGGCTACGGCATGGTTTCGTGCGAGGCCGCATTGAGCAGAAACCCCCGTGGGACTCGGAGGTGGTAGTGCTCGCCGACGTTTATGGCGGGTGTCATACACCACATATAAATCGCTTAATATTTATTACAAAAACATATGATGGAATAAAAAGGAATCACAAGTCATAAACTAGAATGATCCAAAGTACAATTTCTACGTTTTGCTTTGTCCAACAAAGTATCAAGTGATCTCACTTATAGAACAAAGGCACCGCACTCGGTGCTCTTTTTATCGATACTAAATATTGAGATGTTATTCGAATCAGTTCAGATTGATGGTCGCTTGGATATATTGCATACCTATCAGTTTTATGTTCAGGCACTTACACTTAATGCCTTCAGAAATGCATGGCATTAGTTAGCATGTCGATTTACTCATTGCCTGCTTCTCTGGTGACGGGTAAATCGTTATTGAATTAGGTTAAATGATCGTTTAATTTAATTACAATTTATTCGCATTCATTATCCGGATTATTTAGGTGGTACACGTTAATTTAGGATTGAAACATGAATCGCGTTTATTTACTTAATATTTAAATGTTACGTTTAGTGAAATAGATTTTATAAAATTAATAGTATCCAATTTAAAACTTTAGGTATATTGGTAATTAATTTATATCTACAATTAAGAAAATTTATAAAACATTATACATTTCATAAGTTTGAATAGCATAACTGGCAATTAAATTATATAATTATATATAAATTATTTATTTTTAATGTAAATAGTTTTCATTTTGATTTATGTCAAATGTTGTTGTTGTGAATTATTAACTACCTGCATTACCTATGCCTGGTTATTTTCTGATGATTTTATATACCTACCTACTGACACATGCTTAAAAACACATTTTACTGCACGCATATGGTATTGTCAACATTTCTAATTTCTAACTAATAATAACCATAATAATATATAAAGTCCTGAAAAAATCTCTGTTTTTATAAATCTACCGTAACTAGGTAGGTATTAGGTAATTGCCGTATTGTGAGTAACTGTTATATTAAATACACGAACCATATGTTTCCAAATAATATGTAGGTAACTACATTACAAGCTGTGGCCGGAATCACGCTCAAAAAAGCCCAAAATTCGATACACAAGTGTCGGCACAACATTTATAGATACTGATTAATGACGTAGAAGTGCAGAGGGGACTTCACGCCACCATGATAGATGATCCAACAACTTATTAGATAATGGTGTTTCAATAGAATTAGACGCTTTGTTCTTTCTGCCATGCGCCCGCGACGGGTCAAATATTTTTGAGCTAACGGTATCTAAGCCGTGTCTGTTTCAAATTATAAAAACTATATTACAAAGGCAAAAACAACACTATTAGATATGGATCATTATATTTGAAGACATGTAAACTTTTTGGTAAGAGTGAATATTTGATATAACGGGGATTCTGGGTGGTAAAGCGCACTGATTTAGAGGCTTAATAAATTGTTTCTAAATTTAAAAATACGCTGGAAACTTATTCCATAGAAAGTATTCCATGAAAGTGATTCATAACGATTCGAATATGTGAAATGGAGCTATAAAATAATTTTACAACTAATATTTAATTCGTGGAATATTAATAGCAGCAAAACATCTGTTATTGCAGACGGCGTGATAATGAGTTGAAAAAGGCTCGCGATACACATGAAGTTAAGATATGTTAAGCTATGAGTGTTACCTACCTACTTATATTCAGATTATAAAAATTACGTTAAGTCTGTTTTTGGAAAATACATCTTATTTAACTTATTTATTTTTGTAAATGATAAGTTATCTCTATAAAATATGTATTTAGTATACATATATCTACTTATATCTATAAATTCATTATTCGTTGGTGAATTTTAACGATGATGATGTTACACGATCTCTGTGCATTTAAGATATTTGAATAAAAGATACTATATGAAGTATTTAGGCATCTGTGAAAACTGGATTATATAGATCTATTTCCTCCGACGACGAGGTGGAGGCCCTATATAAGGATATCTTGGAGGCCATCCACTCGTCTAAAACCTACTTTACGGTGGTTATGTGAGACTTTAACGCAAAACTAGGCAAAAGGACAGACGATGAGCTGAAAGTGGCCCACTATGGTTTCAGGCAGAGGAATCACAGGGGCCAGATGCTGGCTGATTTTATGGAGAAGGAAGGCCTCTAGATGATCTTCTTCAGGAAACACGGGTTGACCTACTTCAAGGCCCGTCGCGTTAGTAGGACACGTGAACTCTCCGACCATACTCTCAAGCTCATGGAAAGGAGAAAAGAAATAACAGTCCAGTCTTCAGCCGATTGGTCATGCCTAAGGCGGTTAAACAGACAGATCTCCAAGGCCGTGCGACATGATATTCGCCAATTTAATGCTATCCGCATTAAAGAGGTACTATTTATTATATTTACTTAAAAGGTTAGTTGGCTAGTTTTACCCACTACTATATCAGGAACCTGAGATATAACCAAAGAACTATGTTTTGCTTGCGGCAGAGTCGCGGGTAATTGGCTATCTTAACATTTTAGGATATATGAAACTATAGTAGTTTTAGTAGTTTTTTTGAATAGAACTAGACATTTTGCTACTACTGAAAAAGTATTTTGAAAGTGTAATAAAATAAATAAAAGCTATATAAAAGTTATGTACACTTTATAATATATTTGATAGCTTTATATCGCAGATCTATGTATTGTGCTAAAATCTTAATTAACGGATGTTAATATGAAAGAGATATTGTATTAAAGCGAAAGGAAAATTATAATACAGTGTAAACAATTATATAATACAGTACTGTCATTGACATAAATAATTAATTAAAATATTTTGACATCTTATGACAATACATAATTAACATTCATGGTAATTTTATATGATAACTTCTACAATAGATATAAAACACATCTTATTCATTTTATTTAGACTCATTGGTAATAAAACTTAACAGCACCTACAGAATACACTGATAATTTATTGCTGCTAGAACTGTGCAAAATTATAACAGGTAATTTCTTTACAAACTTTTTGTTAGGAAAGTGTTTCATTTACAACTAGTAAGGGTTAATACTGGCCGCAGACATTAAACAAATTCCAACTAAAAAGAAAAAAATGAAAGTAAATGTGTGTCAAAAATTTGCAAGAATGCAAGTAAAAGTGTTCTTATTTTAAATTCACCCATACAAAGAATGCGTGGGACAAAGAAACAAAAGTGCTCTTTGACAATAACGTTTGACCACCTGCCGATAAGGACAATTTGCATACTATTCGCACGTTAACGAAGCCATCCAGATAACTCCATGGTTTCATTTTCATTTGAAGTCAGAAGAGAAGACAGAATCAGTGTATAACTATACTTCGGTTCAATCAGTTCATATTCCGTATACTTTTACATAATAGTGATTTAACCATATGTATCTAGTATAATAAATATAGTCATATTATTAGCAGTGTGTGATATAATGATTAAGTATTATTATTTTTAAAATTTTAATTAAAAGGTGAGTCACATTTCAGTATTTATTATAGAAGGCATTTTTTTCTAATATATATACCTAGTAGATATAGGCATGTCCACTGCCTAGACTGTGTTTTTCTTGGAAATCAACAGGTATTTATATAAGCGGTTTTTATTTAAAGACAGCATATTAGCAGTGTGTGATTTAATGATTAAGTATTATTATTTTTAAAATTTTTCTTGCAATTTAACTTTAAAGGTGAGTCACATTTCAGTATTTATTATAGAAGGCATTTTTTTCTAATATATATACCTAGTAGATATAGGCATGTCCACTGCCTAGACTGTGTTTTTCTTGGAAATCAACAGGTATTTATATAAGCGGTTTTTATTTAAAGACAGCATTAAAAGTAATGTGGAATGTCGTGGTCTCTACTTCAACAGTAGGGATTTATATATAGGGTGTTTCAGACGAGGAAATAATTATCTACTTAATCATCATTTTGTAAATGTCTATAGAATATTATCGAGTTTAACATGAGTCTGAGGATAATGCTTTCAATTAAGAATTATACAAATTATATTAATATCCTTTATCGTAACTAAAATATGCATTTAATTACTTATAATAGTAAATAACAAACAAGAAAAAGTCATTGGTCAACCAATGTAGAGCTATAAATTGTAAGAAGCGCGAGATGAAATCGACATTAGGACACCCCGTACAGCGGAGAGTATGATATCAAGGTTAGGCTTAGCGGAACACTCCACATGTGGTCAACCTTAATAAAGTGCGATAGCTATATATGAGGGCTACACGTACGACAGGGATAGATATAGGAGCTTAGCGGCCATGTTGTATTATGGATGCCTATCATATTTTGGACCCGCTCAGGACCGGATTATTCTTTTTTCTTTTGCGCCTCCATCTCGAAACCGGTCTTCGAGCGACGACCACCATTTATTGTAGATTAAAGAGGCTTGTTGTCTTAATTTTAAGCCACACTTTAATTTATAGCCACATATTAATGTAAGGTCCGCCATTTTTTCCGAAGATAGATACATCGTTGATTTCTTTATTTGTAGTGGCGCGTTTATTAATTCCATCCCACTAGTGCCGACTAATATTTTCGTGCTTAACTTAATGATTTGGCAGTTAAATTAAATTGTTTTGGCTGTGGTAGCTAAATGAAAATTTACAGCGATGAGAGGTTTTAAGCAGTAGCCTACAATCACCCCCGCTATCAACTGTGTGTATTTGTCATGCCGGCGTTAAGGGAATTCACGTTACTTTGTTTAATTAATCGGTAATTAAACGTTTTATTAAGCGCCATGTTTAATGTTATGACGCGTTATATGATTTATGAATATAAACATGTCGTAAAACTACAAATTCAATGTTGAGGTCATTCAACCGTGCGTCATCGGCAGTGCAAATTAATCATAAATTCTCTGGACAAAACAAAAGCGAAACGAGCAAGTTCAAACTCCCATGTACGAATGAAAAAAATGACAGTACGCTCGGGCAAACCGAAAGGACGCCAACGCAAAAAGCGCTACCGGTGAAAAAATATGATTTATCGCGTGAAAAATGTGGAAACACACGTAGACACGGTGAAAGCGTGGCGTTTCATCGAGACAAATTTATTAATCCTATCGGCTAGTTGCTATTTGTATTTGCACCGTGTTTTTATTTCGATGACTGTTATGGTTTTAAATATTATTTTTGCTTTTGTTTAATGTTGAAACCAGCCAATGGCCTACTTATTCTAGTAGAATTGTCTATTTTATTCTGGTATTAAAATTAGATTGTGTATTTTCCTGTACTCTGTCCGAATTATATTATACCTATGCGCCTATAAAAAAATCAGGGTGATCAGTTAATTAGTATATAAAGGGAAACACTTTCATATCTAAAATATTAATAGGGATAACAAAAAAATAAGCTATTTATTTGCTTCCTCAAATTAAATGGTCAATCCTTGGTAGTATTTTGAGCTTAAAAGTTTATTTCAGAAAAAATGTAAAACTGTAAACAGAATTAAAATAATAAGTATAAAATTTAATTAATGAATAATAATTTTATTGCGTTTAATGGGTTTTTACTGTATCGAGTTCGAGCTTACATTGTGATTGTGAAAATCATCTAAAACTAGATACATTTATTAATGATTACCTTTTCTTAGTTACGTTTTGCTTTAACAATAATCGACAATAACCTGATTAAACTGCTTACCAACTCTATCAACACAATGTACAATTTGTTCCAATCATAATAATATTTATGCCATACCAGAAGGTATCATTTTGTGATAAACCCTTCGTCTGCAGAACGATTCCACGCACGCACGTATTAGCACATATAAGTTATTTGTTCACGTATCTCGAATTCGATCTGCGATCGTACTAAAATCAACAGCGCCTTGGCCGGTGGCGTCCAAACGTACTCTGTAATTACGCTACCATTCAATAACTGGTATCTTAATGGAGTGTTAAGAATGTAGCTGATGTCTGATATAATGCACCTATATTCTAAAGTCATTGTATACATGTATAATGCTAGCAATGCATAGGACATCTGTTTTGCTTAGATTATATCGTTTTATGTTATTTGTATACTACTGTTATTGTACCAGTATTATAATAGATTATTTTTAGTGTTGATTCGGACTTCATTTATAATTAACTCTTGTTAAATTTGAGTCGAGTGCAATGACTTCTTGTTCGAATATGTTTTTGTACTAGGTAAGATTAATATTAACAATTTTATCCATGCCGGACTAAGAATACAAGGGTCAAAATCTATTTTTTTCCTGCGGGTGTTGTATGTGACGTCTGAAGGAAGTATGCAATCATCACCCATTACATGGCATTAATGTGGTAGGTTTGAGTTCCAAGTGGGAGTACTGAAGTTGACCCGGGCGGGCTGCCTACCACTGTCTGCCGTGTGGCTGACCATGAAGCACCTTGGCTACAGCGGGAGATAGACATCGATTCATTGATTTCCCATTATTGTTGAGACCATAAGTGACAGTTACCATTTAACATGTGGCTCATCTCTGATCATTAGCAATAAAAAATAAATAATAAGCAAATTACGGAATAACTTCCAAAATTATTCGCTTATATAACTTGCTTTATATACCAAAACTCAAGCTTCCTACAACACAGACACTATTGGTAAATCATTGACATAGATAGGTAACATAAAAGTTCGCCCCTGACTAGATTATGTTGATGAATATGCAGTTCATTTAACATGACTTTATTAATTAAACCTAATACAATTTTATGATAATCCAATTTTCCCCAACAACTCCGTACCTTACCAGTTGACCAAGGCCTAACTACAGTCGAAATTCACCTACTCTTAGTTAAATTCTCTGCTTCAAAACGTTTCACGTATAAGGCTTTCACAAACACAGCCGAGGATTGTATATGACCGCTGACAGATACGGGGACGCGGCGGATCTTAGGCGGAAATTAAAACTAATAATTCAAAAAGTTTCCACGCGACCGAGCTGCCTAGCCAGATTTATGTTTGAACCAGTCTTGTGAATGCTTCCTACGTTGTTCTAGTTTGCTAGAAGAGATTGAATAACCTATTTCATTAGAGAATATTTTTAACTCCAAAATATACCTAATTAAAAGTTTGTTTGTAAAATGTTGTAATTCCCTTTGTATTTCAAGTTTGACGTATAATATAATATATATATAAGTAACAATTATGTATCAAATCTGTACCTATCTGATATTTTTAACTAATATTTTATATGAGGTTTGTATCCTTTTAAACCTTGTTATATTTTCAAAATGTTTTCTAGTTAATAAGACTAAATTTCAATCACAAACCCGAAAAGGTCCTTAACACAGCTAAACACAAATCTAACACAAAAATAAAACTCCTTCAACACAGACACAGAAAAACAGTATTCGCACAGAATCGCATTGACATTAGGTACATAACGATAGTAATACATCGACCGTCGGCGGTGCATCAATCGAATGCACAATGGCCCAGAGCGAATGTATCAATGGAAAATTCTCCTAAATCGCATGCTTTTCTAACACTACGTTTAAAGTTGGTTTGCTCTACCGACCTTCCTGGATTAATCTAGAAAGTTTATCTAGCCTTAAAACTGATATGGAAGTGAGTTTTGTGGTTTGTTTTCGAATATATGAAAGCATAACTATAATAAAGTTGATGCGCAGATGGGGTAGTAGTTTAGATGCCGAGCGTGGTAGGTTCGATTCCCATACAGGGCAATTCTTTCTGTTATCCACAGATACTTGTTTTGAACCTGGGTGTACATTGAGTGAAAATTCACATAAATATATTTTGGATATAGAAACGTTTAAATTGCTTACACAGTCACTTGTCCTCAAAAAAGAAACAAATTACACATTTACTATAGTTTTTTATAGTACATAATAAGTAAAAAAAAACACTGGATGATATATACCTACATACATATGTATAAATATATACACTTGCAATTGAACAAAATTGTTCTGAGAAATTTTCCTTCAATATAAGTAAATATACGTATGTAGAGTCGTGTAGGCAGAGCTGTTTATTATTTAGAATGTGTAGCGGTGGGGCGACGCGACTTGATGCTCGCTCCAAGTGGAAATCTTTTGGGATTACGCTGCCGTCATCCAGCTAAGGTTGAGGCTACACTGAACATCACAACTTTTTTTTTACCTTACCTTTGAACCTAAATTAATCCAGATTCCAAACTTTGTAGGAATGTTTTAGGTAATTTTAAAATTATGCTTACTCTCACAAGTTGAAACAGTATTTTTTTTTGTCTCCTTATATTAGTAGTAATAAGCAAGAAAAGCATATGCGTAATCAAGTCTTCTTGCACTACATATACCTATATTACTGAGAGCTATCTAACAGAATAACATAAGTAAATTTGGCGCGATTCTAGGAACCGAACCCCACGTAATTTCACCACTACGTCTACGGTAAATAGTGAAATATGCACAAGAGTCCACATGTTTAAACAATTTAAGTTTTTCAATAATATTATTAAGACTTGACGTCATAAAAATAATAAGTCGTTGGACAGACATTTACTTGAAGCAAAACAAAGTCTTTTAGTAAATAAGTTTTGACATTTCTCTTAGTGTGTCCACGCCTTGATCATCTGAAGCGTAGCCCGCTATGATGTACGAGAAGACGACGCCTGGCGAAACCTAAATCGTAGTAAAGCCTCCATCACGTCAAATGAATACTAAATCACGGTCGGCCGTTTGAATTTCAATATCTATCAGCTCTCTGTGTGCCTGCTGGCCTAATGTGAGGTCTATATTTTTGTGGATTCTTTTATTTAAATAATATATATTACAATAACTAAGGTCAAATAATTAATAGCCTAGTGGTAAAAGTAAGGACTGCAAAAGCAATGGTATCGGATACGACTCCCAGTCTGAGGTCCTCGTACAGCACACACCTCTGACTTCACTTTTCAAAACTGTTGTTTCAATTACAATTGTTTACAAATCATCACTGCTCGGTAGAAGAAATCATCGTGAGGTAATCCTGATTTTTTTTTCCGTTAAGGCAGGAAAAACTGTTCCTAACCGCACACCCCGTCCTTCGGGGCAACGAACAGGGTAGTGTGGAGCCTTCACCCACTAAAGAAACCCGCCGTGTACCGTCTCTCCGTCTTTACTAGCGGGTCACCGGCGCTAAATTACATTCCTTCAGTGGTGAGGTAATCATGCCTGAAAGATTTTCTTGAAACCTCGCATTAGGACAGTGTATTGGACTAGGGCATAAATGTCGTTTGCTCGCAGAGAAAAACCATGCCCAATATTATAAAGGGGTGATGATGGGTTGAAGAAAGTTGTATCTAAGTTCGTAAGTTCTAGTTCTGGGCCAGGCTATCAAAAAGTTAGTGTTACCGCCTTATTATGTGTAAATGGTGTCACAAAATTATAATTTTCAATCATATATTTTTTATTATTGGCATACAAGCATAGATATATGTATATGGTAAGCGATTACCGTAGCCGTAGCGTATTTAACGCTAGCAACACCAGAGTCACCACTCACACGTCGCCATCCAAGGAAAAATGGACAGGAAGGGCAATAAGAAGAGGATAAGGAAGTGGTTTAGGCCTCTGGCACTCTCACTCACCATACGAAATACAACAGTAGGAATAGTTACCAATATTTCACAACGATCGAGCTATAGATCTCTGCAAGAGTACGACGTAACGAGACATTTTGTGTCGCCTGCATTCGATATTAAAATAATACTTAATATAAAAATGATAATTCAACTTCTTCCTCTGGTGACCTAGTAATCATTACTCCATACCATCAAGTTACTCAGCTATACAAGGAATTAAAAATCTTGAGGAAAATTATTAATTGCCAACCTCATAGAATGAGGAATTGAGAATGTCTACCTAACTGCGCAACATCCTGTTTAATCAGGAATATGTAGATATCATTAGAAAACACTAATATTAAAAAGTTAAACTTCGAACCTCGTATGATGTCGTGCTAATAATTATCAAATTTCCTCTCCAACATCTCCATTAAAAATAAAAGACTAAAAATAAATAGTATCACACGCTATTCTAGTGAGTTTAAAATAACACCTTACGTATTTATTCGGGAGATAGAGTGATTTCCAACTCAATTGTACTAAAAAAAATTAATACACTACTCATCACATACAATTTTTACAATAAGTAAAAAATATATATACTACATAATATGTATATTTATACCCATTTATTAGACTAAACTGGAAAAATGTTTCACCTTCTTATCGCATCAACATGTGCTAGATTTCCCAGAGACAACAAAAACTCTCAACCACTAAAGCACTTAATGAAACAAAAGGATCCGAACTATACAAATTGCTAGATACATATTCTGAGCACATTTATCAGTAGAAAAAGAACCGGCGCTGAATCGGCAAATATTTTTTCTAGACGATTAGCGGAAACTCTCTCGAAATACCTACACTAAACCCAAGTTAATGTTATACAGCAACCACTATCCGTTTAGGAAATCACGACTTTAATACACATGCTTTAAAGGCTATAAAATATATTTGTAAGAATTTAGAATGTAGATATAATTTGGCATATACATATACGTAAGTTCACCGTGGGAACGACCACGACACATTGACCCTCCAATGCTTAGACAAATTGTTTTTAAGCAAGAATTTTCTTGAAATCGTTTGGGCTTACTCTCCTACGATTTGGACAAATAAACTAGTAAATTTTCTAGATATTAATGGAAACCCAAATTAGCCTTCTAAAAATTATATCTACATTGTAAAAGTAACCATTCTGATTTATTTAGGTACCTACATAGATAAACCTACTAATTTTTGGTAAAAATTTGTAGTATTCCTATTATTAAAGTCGTGATTTTTAGTAAAAATTGATAGTAACCAAAAATATTTTTGACCAATTTTACTTCCAAGTCCAGGATATCTCAAAAGTTTTGGTACTTAAATATTTCATTTCATCCGAATATAAGTAACAACGCTTACCGCACCAGTTCAAAACCATTGCTTCCATATAGTAAATATTCAGTGCTGATATTATTTATTTAACATACCAATACTCTATATAAGCTCAGTGCCCACAGAGGGGGAGGGTTTCTTTACGCATCCTAACAATTTTTCTCATAAACCGAACATGACAGATTCGTACAGAGATTGATTGAACGCGCGCAGTTGATCTGATGGGGTGCCGAATTATAATGCAGAGGGTGTTTTAGCTCCCGAAATGGTTGCTTGTATTTCGTTATATTTTGTTAACCGTAATATCAGTTTTTAAACCGTATAGATTTCATATGGTTAAAATGATTTAAAGCAAAACTCCGTTTTAGCGAAATAGACCACAACCGCAACAACACCAGTTTTTTATAAATCAAATGTGAAGTATTCAAAACATCTGATATCTATGTTTAAGTAGGAAAGTGCCCAATTACCTGTATGAATTAGTAGTAAAAGTGAACATTCATTTTAACAGTGAGGTCCCAATTAAACACAAAGTGAAAAATGTGAAATCGAAAATAACAGTCAGGAGCAGGATTTGAACCTGCATCTTCTGGATACCGTCCAGATGCTTTACCAATTCAGCCATCCTGACAATTGCTCCTGACTGCTAATTTCGATAACACATCATACTTAACGTCTTTGGGTGACGCCTGCGCCATTTGTCGGAAGTATTTTCATACATTATACCGACCAGGTAAACTTAATTTTACAATTAAGATTTTACCTAATAATGACGCAAACCCTTTAAATATTTTAGATATTTTTAGCATTTGACATGCTTAGCACTATACATTAAACACAAAGTGAAAAATGTGAAATCGAAAATAACAGTCAGGAGCAGGATTTGAACCTGCATCTTCTGGATACCGTCCAGATGCTTTACCAATTCAGCCATCCTGACAATTGCTCCTGACTGCTAATTTCGATAACACATCATACTTAACGTCTTTGGGTGACGCCTGCGCCATTTGTCGGAAGTATTTTCATACATTATACCGACCAGGTAAACTTAATTTTACAATTAAGATTTTACCTAATAATGACGCAAACCCTTTAAATATTTTAGATATTTTTAGCATTTGACATGCTTAGCACTATACATTAAACACAAAGTGAAAAATGTGAAATCGAAAATAACAGTCAGGAGCAGGATTTGAACCTGCATCTTCTGGATACCGTCCAGATGCTTTACCAATTCAGCCATCCTGACAATTGCTCCTGACTGCTAATTTCGATAACACATCATACTTAACGTCTTTGGGTGACGCCTGCGCCATTTGTCGGAAGTATTTTCATACATTATACCGACCAGGTAAAATACTTCCGACAAATGGCGCAGGCGTCACCCAAAGACGTTAAGTATGATGTGTTATCGAAATTAGCAGTCAGGAGCAATTTTCAGGATGGCTGAATTGGTAAAGCATCTGGACGGTATCCAGAAGATGCAGGTTCAAATCCTGCTCCTGACTGTTATTTTCGATTTCACATTTTTCACTTTGTGTTTAATGTATAGTGCTAAGCATGTCAAATGCTAAAAATATCTAAAATATTTAAAGGGTTTGCGTCATTATTAGGTAAAATCTTAATTGTAAAATTAAGTTTACCTGGTCGGTATAATGTATGAAAATACTTCCGACAAATGGCGCAGGCGTCACCCAAAGACGTTAAGTATGATGTGTTATCGAAATTAGCAGTCAGGAGCAATTGTCAGGATGGCTGAATTGGTAAAGCATCTGGACGGTATCCAGAAGACGCAGGTTCAAATCCTGCTCCTGACTGTTATTTTCGATTTCACATTTTTCACTTTGTGTTTAATGTATAGTGCTAAGCATGTCAAATGCTAAAAATATCTAAAATATTTAAAGGGTTTGCGTCATTATTAGGTAAAATCTTAATTGTAAAATTAAGTTTACCTGGTCGGTATAATGTATGAAAATACTTCCGACAAATGGCGCAGGCGTCACCCAAAGACGTTAAGTATGATGTGTTATCGAAATTAGCAGTCAGGAGCAATTGTCAGGATGGCTGAATTGGTAAAGCATCTGGACGGTATCCAGAAGATGCAGGTTCAAATCCTGCTCCTGACTGTTATTTTCGATTTCACATTTTTCACTTTGTGTTTAATGTATAGTGCTAAGCATGTCAAATGCTAAAAATATCTAAAATATTTAAAGGGTTTGCGTCATTATTAGGTAAAATCTTAATTGTAAAATTAAGTTTACCTGGTCGGTATAATGTATGAAAATACTTCCGACAAATGGCGCAGGCGTCACCCAAAGACGTTAAGTATGATGTGTTATCGAAATTAGCAGTCAGGAGCAATTGTCAGGATGGCTGAATTGGTAAAGCATCTGGACGGTATCCAGAAGATGCAGGTTCAAATCCTGCTCCTGACTGTTATTTTCGATTTCACATTTTTCACTTTGTGTTTAGTGAGGTCCCAACTTCAAATTCCGGGGCGGAAAATTTATTATTAGGTTTTTCTACTCTCAATAGTATCAGGATACTACAGGTAGTTAGTGTCTAAAAGAGTGCTCAAGTGCACTAAAGCTATAGTCCTTCGTTAAATCTCTTTCTCGTTTTACCTACTTGATAAAATAACTGTCAAGTATACCAGAGTAGAGAGTACACCTATATTGCGCTACACGTTAGTGTGCACACACAACATGTCCTGCACAGTGTAGGCGGGTCTTCATTTAAATCGACTGCCCTGTCCTGGCCATAATGTGGATAAAAGGACATAGCTAATTTTAAAATTAAATCACTGTCTTCGCAATTGGTAAATTATAAGAAACATTTATGTTTCTAGTGATAGTTGGAAGCAAGGTCTTAGTAGTTTATAATTTTAGATATTATTTTCTACCTATATATATTAAAGAATAAATGACTGACATATCAACGCACAACCCAAACTCTCGGGGCAAGGACCTGGAAAATTTACATATGGGTTTCTTTGATAGTTTTAAAGATTCTGCAAGTGAGCATTTAGCACCGAGATGACCGGAGAGAGATCAGGAGTAGGATTAACAGCTTTACGTACTCTCCGAGACAGGGGGGTGAAACACCGCCAACTTTAAAACTCCTAGATACTATTGAAAAATTCTTCGGACGGAAAAAGCCAATAATTTTTTTGTTGGTCAGACCCGGGCATCAAACCGGAAACCTCATGATCCGCATTACAATATCGCTAGACCACTGAGGCAGTAGCACTGATAGTAAGTGTACAACACAGACTACTAAAATATCTATATCGTTGTGTACATACGTTATGATATGTTCCTACATGTTGTTAGCCTTTTATTTCTGAGGCTCTCTGTAATAGGGCCGCTACATCTATACAAAAAATAAAATTTAAGTGTCTGTTTAAATATCTAAATAACAACTTTTTGCAAAATCCATATAGGGAATTTAAGGAATTTACGTTGCAAAATTAGTAGCGAAATACCAATTTCTAAAGGTTAATCTCCGAAACGGCGGCGGAACCATTTTAGATGGGCACGTAGCTTTTTCTTTCACTGGCATGTAGCTGTTCTTATAAGGAGAAACTTGGGTTACTTTTATTTTGATAAAATAATTAGTGTTCCTAATTAAAAACAATAATGAAAGATCATCACAGACGGTAGCCGGTTTTTGAAAATAACAAATTCAAAACATTTTTGCAGAAGACAAAACCGGTCTAATTCATATAAAGAACAGTGTTTTGTCAATTTCAAACATCCAAAAATGGCTGCTTTTTTCTAATTAAGACGGCATTAAAGAGTTTAACAAACAAATTGCTATTTAAGCTTCTTCCAATTTTTTCCCTTGAACGTCCAGATGAAAATCTTCATTCAACGGAGGGCGGACTACCCTTGAAAAAATATAAAAAGTATTAAAGAAGGAGACAGTTCGGGTCGCATTTGTAACTGTCGCAGGCCCTATGATGAAAAATTAGCTCAGTATTCGTGACAAAGGCGAGCTAAACCCACTATACACGGTTATCTCACTCTAACATATGATCTGCAGGGAGGATAAAAGAGATGGATAGAGCCTGCGTTTCCAATAGCAAATGACACAGATAGCTTAGGGATGACCGTAGGAGCGAACAGCAAGTTTTTGACAGGGGCCATTTATTGTGTATTGAATATCAATATAATTTCCGTGAGAGTCGATTTTTGTCGCATAGTGTGTGTATCCCTAGAGTGAGAGTTTGGGCACACAGATTACAACCAATAGCAAATATTGCAAGTGATTGATAGGGGCGCGATGTCTCCACGAATTTGTTTTTTCTTGGCTTTGTTCTTTTGTTTTTTATACAAACTCGAATCAGTTTAGTAGATAAAGTTTAACATTTGATATGTCAAAGATAATATGTTTAATTTTGTTTAAAACTGAGTCATGGTTTATTTAAGTAACCAGAGTACCCTGAGTAGAGTTAATTAGTTGTATCTTAATTTATATTTTATATTATTTTAGGTGTATATGTATGCAGGTAGGCTCATTGCGGATGTATGTATGGAGAGAAACTTTATTGTGTCAAACACATTTTTTCAACATAAGGACATCCATATGTATACATGGAGAAGGAATGAACAGAGAAGTATGATAGATTTAATTCTGGTAGACAGTCGCCTTCAATGTAAAATTCTGGATACAAGAATCTATAGGGGTCCCACTGTCGACACGGACCACTATCTCGTTATTGCGAGATTTAGTGGTCTGTTCAGAAAGTGGAGACACTGGCGAGAGCGTGTCCACTTCGGAGGGCTTGAAAGAATAAAGATTAGTAAGTTGCAAGAAGAGAGTGTAAGAGCAAAGTATGCAGAGGGTGTATGTGAACGGCTGACAATGGCAAGTCAGCCGGAATCTGATATAGAAGAATGCTGGAGAGTATTGAAAGATAGTATGGTAGATACGGCGAAAGAATTATATGGATGCTCAAAGAAGCATAGGATAGTGAAAGATGATGCATGGTGGGATACGGAAGTAGTGCAAGTATGAAAGAACAGAAGAAAAAAATATACCGGCAACGTAAGAATGACACCAAAGCCTTAGTGAAAGAGAAGCGTGATAGAGCAAATATGATTGCTGAAGAAAGGCTGACCAAAAACTTCGAGAGCAACACCAAACTTTTCTGGAGGGAGGTGAAGAAATCTCGGAGTGGTTGGTCAGCTTTCAGAATGAATAAAATAAGGTCTAAAGGTGGAGACATTCTTACGCAAACACAAGATGTGTTAAGCCGATGGAGTGAATATTTTGGAGATATGTATTTTCAGAGTGATCCTGGTGCCATATCGACACGCCCTATCAATAATGTAGGATCTACAAATATGCAACTTTATAGGAGAGTAGTTTAAAGTTAAAAGACTTAATAAAAATGTCATATTTAGGGTTAGTATTATGAATTTTGGAATATGCGTTATGTATCCTATTGTCCGTTAAACTAATGCAGTGGACCCACTGAATTTGTGAGAAAAGTAGTAAAACTGGCACATGAAGGTATTTTGTACGGATATATTTTACTATTATACGTCGGATGTGGTACATCCAACATTTTTAATTGAATAAAATTTTATTACTTTAGTCGGATGTGGCAGATAAGACCTTATTGGCCGTAAAAATTATAATAGATGTTGCTAGTTCAACAACTTAGGTAGTTTTATGTTGAAAATCAATTAGTAGTTATATAGTTAAAAATAGTTTTATAGTGATATACTAGAGTAAGAATGAGAATATTCAATAAAATTATATTTAATAATCATCAATGGTATTTATTAATAGGGTAAAACTAGTTTATTTCTTAAAAAAATCAACGTACAATTTTACAATCTAACAAAATAAATCTGTAATATAAGTTCTCAAAACATAAATGTAAGTACTTACCTACCTAGGAACTTTATTTCTGATCAAATAACAATACTTTGTACTTTTTTATCTTTTAATAAGTACTTATTATAAATGTTTAGGTAATAACAAATCTCAGAGGAGCCTTATAAACTAAATATTATCGTTGTGCACATAGCAGTACTTGTATGTTTATTAATCAAAGTAAAAATAATCGTAAGAAAACATACAATTCTCAAATCTCCTACTATATAATTAGATGCTTTGTCTTAAGTCAGCCTGAATCGGTAGTAAAAATAGTAAAAATACACCCTGTATTTGTTATTCAAAATTGGGGATTATAACAAAATACGAGTATATTGTTCCAAAATTATTAATTAATTATTATTCAACCTAAATCCTTAATGTAAAGATATACAAAAAAAAAGTTATTCAATATCACTAGAATCACTTTGGGGTTCTGGGTTGGCTTGGTTACCATGTCGAAGACTTTTAAAAAACATATGATGTCGCACTGGAATTATTCCAGTTTGACATAAGTAACTTAAATCTTTATATTTATCATTTTGTATTGGAAGAAGACCAGAATATGCTGGTTTAAGTCAAATTCTCTAACAAGGCGCTGCGAATTACGTGTACTTGCCCTTAGAACCACAATAATTTGCGGATCAGCATCAAGTTCATAACGAAATTCTATCCTGTCATAGCTATTTGCATCTACTTTTACTTCACGAATCGCAGTCCACCTAACCTTTTCATTAGACACAGATTTTACCCAATTTTTATTTGCCAAAAGTGCTTTAAAATCAAAAAAATCTGCAGTTTCCATCTCCTTTACCACATATGAATTACCTGATGATTTAGCCCACCGTACTAAACAGTACCATTCGTCTGGTACGTAAATTAACTTTCGTTCACTGGCTCTTTCTATCACAGAATGAACGCTGTCGCCTTCTTTCTGCGTGTGTCCTTTTTCTAAAAATCTGTGTGTAATAGTAACACCAAATTCTTTAGCAGCTAGAACATATAAAAAGAATACAATTCGGTTGCGATTCTGCCCCGAACAATTATCTGACCAAAACCGAAACTCATTAATACCTTTGTCTTTATGCTCTTTAATAAAATTATAAAGGCAGCTTGCAACCTCATTTGCGCCTCTTTTTGCTACACCTTCATGCCACATGTAACATATAGCATATTTGGTGCCCATATTATAAATAGTGAAATTATACGTCGATAATTTCCTTTTATAATAAAAGATACTGACTTCTCCGTGTGGAGACGTCAACACCTTCTGAAAATCAATTGTAGCGGCTAGTATACAATTGTTTGAGGCAGCCTCCTCTTTATCTTTATTTTTGAGATTTCGAGCACTCTTTTTACGGTTTTGATGTAATAAAAACTCTGCCTTTTCTTGTTCATTAGGAAATTCGTTATTGTAAAAAGCATGGCAAATATCACAACAATCTTTTTTTGGTTTGTGAAAGCCTAAATTAAAATTTAAATTAACCACGTCTCTATACTGTCTTAAAGTTTCAGCTTTAGCATCGTATAGATTTAAATCTACCCATTCGCAATATAGTTTGTACATGCGACTTATGCTCAAACCCTCCTGTAGGTACAATTTATGTGATCTTTTTCTAACATAGTGAGACTCGACAGGAGCAAAGGCCTTGACGTGATCACATATACTTTTTATTACATCCTCTGTTATTTTTGTTTTTTTGTGATCATATTTGCCTCGTCTATCTATATCCATAGAAGTAGAACCGTCGTATTTCTCCCATGCAGTTTTTACAATACGTTCTCCAACAGCTAAGGTATTTAAAAACATAGTTTGACATACTTTTTTGTTTTGATTATCTCCAAAAGGGAGAAAATAAAAAAATGTGAATTGTCTATTATGTAAAGTAATTTCTGTGGTCTGTCGTTTCTTTGGTTGTTTTTTGGTGTATTTTATCATATATTCCCACTGTTTGTTTCTGTCTCCGAGAGCCCAGAATTTTTTAAATATATCTTCTCGTTGTTCTTCTGTAAAAACTTCAAAACATTTAAAACGACAACTGCAAGGTTTCTTCATGAGCTTTGCAGGAAACGATTTCCCTTTCTGGTTCACATAGCTTTTGCCTTGATTCTTCAACAATTTACTCTTACACACTATCCAGTCTTCCATATGTACAAGTCGTTTTTTGCCTTTATCGGATTTAAAAGTACTCTTCTTTTTACCTTTAGTAGAAGTTGGTGTAGCACTATTTGCAATAGATGATACAGAGGGCGTTGGTAGATTTCCGTAAAGATCATTAGGAGTAATTAAAGCAATGTCTTCGGTACACTGGATGCAAAAAGAACTGTTACAAGGTTCATGAATCAGCGTTGGTGATGGAATAGGAGTTGCTGCTTCACTAATCTGAACTGGTATTCGAATTCTATTTACTGCTTCGTTAGTCTGAACTAGTGATGGAACAGTGGTAATAGGTTTTACAGCTAAACTAATATTTGAAACTTGATTATTGTATGCCATTATATTTGGCTCTATATTTTCATCAATTTCTCCCTTAAACATTTGGTGAACACCCACCTGTTCTACTACGGTGCATTCAGGCTGGTCATTAAAAACATCTTTTAACAAAACAGATAGATTTTCTAAATCATGCTCTTCATTATCAGGAACAGGCGACTCACAAAACAGCCCTAAAAACAAAAATACTTATATAATAATTACATAAAGTGTAACTTTCTTCTTAAATTATTGGCAATTATTAGTTGGTTGTTGTATATCTAACAAAATCAACTCATGATTTACAATCAATAACTTCAAAAATGGCAGATATAACAACATTGATCTAGTCACCTACAATCACTAACGTCGAATGTGGCAGAATCGCCAATATACATTTTAAAATGTACAATCAAAAAGGTTGGGAGTGGCAGATCCTACAATGTACATTTAGAAGTATACAGTCAAAAACGTAGGATGTGGTAGATATTACATTGTCCATTTTAACATAAACAGTTATTAATGTCGGATATGATCGATATGTAGTTTTTAAATGGACAAAGTAAAATTACTATTGTTCAACAGTGTAACCTGTTGTAATATTAAGCATTGACTAAAACTAAAAAAAAAATATTTTTTGTAAATACTTATTGCTACAACAAAAGGTGACAAAAGCCATTAAAATATTTTTTAAATAAAATTAGAATCTTACCTGTATCTGCATTCGAGGATATTGCATTATCATTATTATTTTCATTAACTCGAACATTGAAATGTATTAAGTCCATTATCCTAGAGGATCTACTTCGTTTATTAGCAAAGGACATCGTGATTAAAAAAAAATTGCGCAGTGAAAATATTAACGTGTTACTCTCCAGGCAATAACTCGACAACTGGCAGATAGGCATGCTCGTCCGATCGATTTGCGCAGTCAACATCGATGCTAAGTATGTACCTACATTTTTAAACGGACACAAACCTTACTACCGACAATGATGACGGAATTATCTTCGTAAATTGATTAAAATAAATATTTTTGTGAATGTGGAATAATTTATTACACAATTATATATATTAAAATGTATTAAAAAAAATATCGATAAAATTCAGATACTGCGTTGTTGATAGCGCGTGTCGATATGTGGTCTAACAGATCAGCATTCGGTACCGGCATCCTCTGATGACATTAGTATGGATGAAGTTGAATGGGCGATTAGAAGTTTGAAAAATGGTAAGGCAGCGGGTATTGATATGGTGTCTGCTGAGATGATCAAGCTTGGAGACTCATGTGTCTGGGAATCCTTCCTGATGCTTCTCAATTTATGTTGGAGCTCAGGAATAGTTTCCAAGGACTGGAGAAGCGCAGTCATCGTGCCCTTATTTAAAAACAAGGGTTCACGTTATGACTGTGCAAACTACAGAGCCATAAGCTTGACCAGTTTGGTAGCCAAAGTGTATGGTAAGATTATTGAAAGGAGAATGACGATTTGACACGGTTGTAAGAAAGGAACTTTGGGACATTTTACCGGAGTATGGTATTAACGGTAGACTGCTGTGCAGTCCAACTACATGGATGTAGTCATCAATTAAACTTTTGATATTACAAAGTATTACTGTATTATTACAACACTATCTTTAAACTGCTCACGAGTGTAAACTATAATCTTTAAATAAACATTTTTTTTTAAAAAACAAAAACACTACTGTAGGTTTGGCCTCACAGTAGTAATAAGGTTTTGCTTTAAAAAAAAAATACCTTTCAGTATTAGTAGAAAGGCAGTAGTAAGGAAGAAAAATCTACATTCTCTTCTCAAATTCCACCATTGACAGATCTCGTTTTGTTACTTACCATACCAGCTAGTTTGATAAGCTCAACATACATCTGACATTTTATTTTATCAGTAATCTTTGTCCTTTTGGTGACGAACTAAGAATACAAGTACTTTACGGGAATATTACACATTTTGAAATAAAACTACGTTTACGGAATCTATCGCGTTTACTTGATTTTACTAATATCCCGACGTTTCGACGACGTTTTAACCTTGGACGTCTATCATCTTAGTCCACCCGTGATCATGAATGCTGTAAAGTATTCGAAACGTCGGGATAGTAGTAAAATCAAGTAAGCGCGATAGATTCCGTAAACGTAGTTTTATTTCAAAATAAGAATACAAGTGTCACCACTCCATTCTTTCCCATGGGTGTCGTACGAGGAGACTAAGGGAGGTAAGCAGTTATCACCCATTGTATTATTGGTGGTAGGGCGGGGTGCCAAGTACTCACTTGCTATCAGACCCGATCGGGTTGGTACTACCATCTCCTATGTGACCGGCCATAAAGCACATCGGTGTATTTTGGTTGTAGATGGAGATAGCCATTAATTCTTTTATTTCATATTTAAGAAACGAAATGGTGAGCAGCGGCTTTACAATACTCTCGGTATAGTTGATTCCATAAGCGATGGTTACCATTTATCATCAGGTGGGCCGTGGTTCGTGTGCCACCGTAGGCATTAAAAAAAATACTAAATATTTTGAAAATTTAGTAATGTCAATATTAAAAAGTATAAGAATAAAGAAAACCAATGAGACCGACAAAATACATTATATAAAAATAAATGGGCAACATCCAATTCAATCGCCTCCGAATATTTGCATATATTTCTTACGGATATTTATGATTAGGACTTATTTTTAACGATATTCTCATTATTGTTAATTATGTTCAAATTAAGGATAATGTGAACTTCCAAATCTGTGCCAATTAATTATGTGCGAACATTTATAAATATACATTTGTTTATGCTTTAATAAAAATATACGAACGTTGTTTTTTTAAATTTGTCGAATCATAACAAAATGATTTTAAATTTTATCGAATTAAGGCAATGAGTTTTTGATTTTTGTTATAGCTTCCAGTGGCAGACAATCCACTGAGAGGCCTATTTGATGGTAAGTGGCAACGAATGCTCATGGACTCAACAAATAAAAGTACTGCCACACCACTGCTCACCATTTCGTTTCGTTACCTAATGGATAATAACTGAAAGGACAATCCTCTCTCGCTACCATCAAAATACATGGAAGTGCTTTACAGCCACACGGAAGGCGGTGGAAACCACCCACTCGGGCTCGGCATAACGGGATAGTACTCCTATTTGGTACCTACCCTGTCACCAGTAAAGCAATATTTGCTTATTTCCTTTAGTCAACTCGTAGGACACCCGCAAGAAAAAATGGGGTGGTGACATTTGTATTATTAGTCCATTACCACTTGGACTAAAAAATTGTTTTAGTAAAACGACAAATATAAACGATGTTTTTCTGTTCGTTAATGCTGTTGTATTTCATATGGCGAGTGAGAGCGCCGGAGGCGGAAACTCCCTCTTCATTATTTTATTATCCTTCCCCTGCAACTCCTCTCCTTTCTCTTGGAGTTAGCCACGTGCGAGTAATGCAGAGGCATATATAATCAGAGGATACTACTAGCGTCTATAACTATGCTATGGTAACTGCTTTCCACCATGGGCCATGTGGGCTTTAAGTTTGTTTGCCACCCTCTTATTAAAAAGAAAACATGTTTTGACATAGAACTATATACCTCTGTTAAAGAAATCACTTGCCTGCGGTGGCTCTGCAAGACCCCATCTTTAGTTTTTATTAGACTATGAATGCGTTACATAGTCTGTAAATCAATATTAGCAACTACACTATAGTACATTTATTATGTATTTTGATTTGATATTAAATATGATTATAAACATTATAGATACTATAAACACACACACATATACACAGGGACAAGCAATCAAAACAAAACTCAGTACATAGAGAGTACATAATCGGTTGACCGTAGTCACAGAGCAGCCGCAGGCAAATGACAAGGAATTAGTTGGTAATGGCGACACCATTGTGCCTAACTGCTTCGGTGGCCTCACCTCGACATACATAATTGATTTTACAAACTCACCCCTTGCCGTTTTACAGTTCTAGAACGGTTTTTGCTGCTGAATGTTTGATAAAAAGGTCCAAATTTCCTTCTATCATACTTCCACTCCTCCTGTCCATCCATTCAACTTTCTGGTCTATATTTTCTTCTCTTTTTTACCAGTCTTTTTCGACTCCTCCAGTTTTTTTTCTTGAGATTGACAAGGCACTATATATGAGACAAGGCAATCGCTTATCATCAGTATAGGTATATATTAAAGTACAAATTATTTGTGAAAAAGGAAAAAGATATTTTTAGTACGAGCGGGAATCGTACCCGCGTCTTTTCCAATCCGGGGAAGTGCTCTAAGCCACTGAGCTATCATAATGACCTATTCGGTCATCTCAATATCCTCATCACATTTGTCCTTACGACCAACGCCATCTATCGGAATGCATTTACGTGCATTAATAAAATATAGTAAGTTTAATTTTGCAATTAAAATTCATATTATTTGATGGCGCATTTTTTTTTGTGATACGCACTAAAAATCTCTTTTTCCTTATTCACAAATAATTTGTACTTTAGAAAGTAGCGGAGCATGTCAAATACTAAAAAATATAGATCAAAAAAGTATATATATTGTTCATTTACTACCTTTGCAGTAGATGTAAAAGGTAACTACCACCATAAACAAATTAGCGTACCATATACCTACTACAGTTCTTTCTATGTATTGGATAGAGACTAAGAATATAAAATATTACAACCCCATCTCAATCTACGAGTATTGTAAAAGCCTACAGAGAAAATAAAATTAAGAATGGTAAAATTTTCTATACCTACAATTCTGTTCTACATGAGAAAGTAAACCAGAGTAAATCTCTATGCTATCCACCTAGGGGGCTGCAAAAACTCTAAACCAGACGGGGCCACCAGCACTGGAGGCCCATACCTGCCAGGGGTGGAGGAAATCATGCGAAGAGCGTATACCTCGCCCCTGGCCACAGGAAGTCTGGAGGAACACCGCGGGGTTTTAGCAGGTATGCCAATTGTAAAAATTGGGACTCCGGCATAACCTCTCTGCCCGCCCGGCAGAAGGTATCCATAAAAGATTTCCTCGCGTAATAAAAAAAAAAGGGGGACTGCAAAGAAGAATAGGTAATGACATAACACAGAAGCCAGGGGGGTTAGGCAGAACGTCATATTTCACGTGTCGACCGTATCGAGATCACTGTGATTGGTTGACAGATTACCGTGATTGGTCAACGGATTATTGTGACATCATGTGTCGGTTTCTCGACCAATCACAGTGATCTCGATACGGTCGACACGTGAAATATGACATTCTGCCTAACCCCCCTGAATAGTTGTTTGATTTTGTTTTATTGCCTACTTATTATAAAAGAAAATTTATTAATTGTATTTTGCTTAAATATAAAAATTTGAGAATTATAATTATATAAAATTCTCATGTCACAGTGTTTGTCACCATTCTCGTCCGAAACGGCTTGACCAATTCTTACGAAATTTTGCGTGTCTATTCTGTAGGTCTAAACATAGGATGTAAATTATTTTTCATACCCCTAAGTGATAAGGGTGGTTCAACCCAAAAAAATATTTTTTATTTTTTGGACAAAAGTTTTTGTTTTATTTTTTTTATGATTTGGCATTAAAAAATGCATGCAACCCTTAATTTTTACTCTTCTACTGCCTACCCCTATTTTTTAATAGCGATATTAGTACTTTAATAATTTTCATTGCAAAATATTCACGAAAAGAAAATATGGCGGTACGAAATTCGCCGGGTGAGCTAGTATGATATAAAGTGATACTGGACAAAAATATGCTTATATAAATCTGCAATAGAATTGGTATTCTATATGTTTTAAGTATAGGAAAAAAGATAAACATTCTAGTATTTTAAATATAGAAAAAGACATATGAGAAGGGTAAATAACATAAAAAAGTACCTACCGAATGCCAAATCAAAATAACTTAATGAATTTAATATCTTTGTATTTCAAAATATTCAGTTCTTAAAAACCATAGATAAAATGTTATCCCGAAATTATCAAATCAAAAGCCGAATAAAAAACAAAACGAAGCTATAGCACACATTGTGAGAATCCAGGTAATTAAAACAGGAATAAAATTCAAGGTTAGATACGTCGAATAATATTTGTCTGCGTCACATGCCGACTTTTTTAGTAAGACGGATCTGTCACAGATTATCTCACGCAATTTTTCATTCCTTTGGTGGAGCACCAGTATGACAGCTGTCTTAACCCTTTTAACCAACCAGAATGTCATAGGCGCACGATTTACATTGAGATATTTTTTGTTACTCTCAGTATATTAAGTGCTTTTTTATTGCGTTTTAATATTCAGAGTTTTTGTTTCATTTGGTTGAAACGAGAGGATTTAATTGTTATGTAACCCAAACAGTAATTTTCTTTTACAGCAATAAAAAACTAATAGGTAGAAGAAGATGTATTTACCTAAAATGTCATAAGCTTCTATATATTTAACAAATATATCAAAATAATTGTAACTTTTAAAGATTCGCGAATTGTACACATATTTAAAGTAGCCTAAACGAGTCCTTTTTCGGTCACGGGACAACTCCGGGGGTTGTCTCGTGACCACGACTGCTGCAACGCAGTTGAAACGTCCGGGTAAAAGGTAGTTAATAATTTCACCTATTTTATACGCGAAAAAAGACCCGTTTATGCTACTCAAAATAATTGTTTTTAAGAAATACTGCGAGCTTCATAAGAACAGTCAAATCTATAATAATAGTTCTAAAGTTTTTGAAATAAATATTGCTATTTAATTAACCGTGAGCAAAACCGTGGGGCATAGCTAGTATATCACATATCAACAGGATCTGAGAATATATAGTAAGCCATCTAAACAAAGCCCACACTACCATTGCAAGAGAAGGCAGGCAGACGAGCGAGATAAATTAAAATCATCAATTAACTCTTGTTAATTAATAAATCTCTCAATTAAATCCACATCATAAGTATGACACTGGAGGCACCTACGAGGTGAACACTGAAACCCAACATCCATCCATCCATCAGCCTTTCGAAGTCCACTGCTGGACATAGGCCTCCCCAAGAGAACGCCACAACATGTGTTTCGCTCATATGGGGGATAGTGCCGTAATCGCCACGCTTGGCAGGCGGGTTGGCGATCGCAGTGGATGTTGTTAATACTCGAGGGAGTGCTGCTGCCCACTCCCCCGATATTCCCTCAGTCGGCTCTTACGACTCCCATGGGTGGAGAAGGGTGGGACAATTCTAAAGCCGGCCCCACACGGCAGACTGAAACCCAACAGCTGAAGATATTCGGCATATTATTAAAGAAAATTGTGTTTATAAGACATGTGTGAGTCTTAGTGGAATCACGTACTTAAAGTCTAACACCAGCCAATACGAACACTGCATTTAGAGTATTTCGCATGCCTCACGGAGGAGCCCTCCCTTCAAACCGAGATTTATACACTTCACTACTGTGCTTCCACATGTGTTAAATCGTCTTTATATACTATTAATTAAACAACATCTATAAATCCCGATAGCTATTAAGCAATAAACAACTTTCAATAGTAAAATTTATTACAAAAATAAACAAATTTTAATTAACATTATCTATTCACAATCAAGTAATTAATAGCAGCGATAAAATTAACCCGCCATGTTTCAAATAAAACGTTCGAAACAAAAGTTCCTAACAAAATAAACGATGCATATAATATATCATTTGTGTAGCTATCAATAACGCGGCCAAATCTTTACATCTCACTAACATCTCAATTTCTTGTATTGAAAACAACAATAATATTTCCTGAAACAGGATATTAAATTTATTTAAAACAAGGCGTTGATAAAGTAATTTTCTTTTAACCTTAACCATGTCTTTATGGAGTGGCCATTACTTAGCAATGGTACAGAGCCCGTTCTGAGCAATGGCTACGTATTAATCAAAATGCCGTATTTTTGTCTCGCTCTTTTCTTACTTTCGTTTCTCTCTTACTAGTCATGGAGATCTCGTTTTTGTTTGTAACGAAGTATCTTTCTAAAATACTGGCGTAATCAAAGCAAAATAATCTTTAAATATTTTGCGCTCAGTTTTAATTTCTTGTGTATTATAATTTTCCTTCTTACCTTTTATTACAGTTTGATTACATTCAGGTTCTACAGTCTTATTCTCTCGAGATGAAATTTGGCGTTTTTTCGTCCTTCTATCAAAGATCCTTTTTTCGCTTTTTCGGAATGGACGTCGGAAAGTGTTCATCCCTTCGTCCATTTCTTACGCATTATCTCGTAATCATTAGTTTCACCATTTTCTTGATTTTAGACAAGTCAATTAAGTATATAAATGACCTCTACACCTTCGTATTTGAGAGCAGTTTTATTAAGTCCTTGTAACATCTACTCCTAAGAAGTCCTTTGTGATATGTAATTACCAGGTGATCTTTAGGTATTATTTTAATTTATATACTGCACAGATGGCGGAGTAATTTAGATACCGGCCTTCCGTCGGAGTGTTGTGGGTTCGATTCTCACACAGGACAAGTCCTTGTGTGATCCACAATTGGTTATTCTGAGTCTCGGTATATTTTGTGTTCGTGAAATTGTATGTTCTACACTGTGTTCTCTTTTAAAACGAATAAATAAACCAAAAAAAAATATTATTATACCTTTCTATTAAGATCGATTTCGATATTCTTAGGTATTTGAATAATTGAAGGAACTAACTTTCCTACATCGACTTTAATGTGTTTTGTGTGGAGTTTCGGTAAGCGTTTTCCTTTACAAACAAGACAAAACTAATAATTTAAGATGCACAAAACACTCATCATACAAAACGAAAGGAAGAAAAAAAGATAGAAAGAAAAATCTTTATTAATCCTTCACAGAAGGGAACACACACACAAATAATATATGTACTTACACACTACGTGTTAAAACTAAAACAATTATGAAAAATATTAGAAAAAATAAATAAGTAAGTAACTACAATAAACCATAAAAAATTCTAAAGTGATCCCCAGTGAGAAGTGATCAAATGGTCCACTGCACAGCTCCTCGTGATGCCTACCACTTCATGTGGCACGCCATCATGACACTGGTATTCTGCAGTGGCCAGTTCATGCAGCGGTCGGCGTCTGATCCTACCTGCTATTTAACATTCATACCAACATGCAACTGTAAAAGAAACATGTTTCCAAATTCTTTTATATATCTATGTACATAATATTTTTATTATGTATAAGCATATACAAGCAATACAAGTGTACGTATAATATATTATATATATAATTAAAGTGTCTAAATTCAAAGCTCCGAAGGGTTCCGTTTCGCGCTGATCTTTTGTAAGAGGGTGGGATAAGCAATGTTCTCATCCATCCATCCATCAGCCTTTCATCGTCCACTGCTGGACATAGGCCTCCCCAAGAGAACGCCACAACGAGCGGTCCCATCATGAGGCATAATGCCGTAATCGCCACGCTTGGCAGGCGGGTTGGCGATCGCAGTGGATGTTGTTAATACTCGAGGGAGTGCTGCTGCCCATTCCCCCGGTATTCCCTCAGTCGGCTCTTACGACTCCCGTGGGTAGAAGGGGGTGGGAAAATTCTAAAGCCGGCCCCACACAGCCAATGTGCAATGTTCTACCACTAGACAATTGTACTACAAAAGCTGTATTTACAATTTTATAGTACATTAATGGTATTTGTCTAGAATTAATTTATCTCAGACTTAAAACATAATAACGACTCAACTGTTAATCATAAAAACCGGAATTGATGTTTATCTTACTATTTTTTCCGGTACCAAAAGTTCTTACTTATGACGGGGTAAGCGATATAGTAACTTTACCACCTACTGCTTTCTCTTTGTATATTTATAGATCTAGCCTTTTTTTCGTGTGGTGACGGACTAAGAATACAAGTGTCACCCCCCCATCCTTTCCCGCCGGTGTCGTACAAGGCAACTAGGGGAAGTAAGCAATTAGGTATCACCCATTGCATTACTGGTGGTAGGGCTGGTTACCAAGTGAGAGTACTCACTTGCTATCGGGCCCGAACGGGTCGATACCACTGTCTCCTGTATGACCGGCCATGAAGCACGTCAGTGAGTTGACTTTAGCAGAAGATAGCCGTTTATTCTTTTATTTCATATCTGAGAAATGAAATGGTGCGCAGCGGCTACCACTTACCATCAGGTGGGCCGTGGCTGATCTGCCTTCAATAGCAATAAAAAAAAAGCTTAGCCTTCCCAACGAAGTAGTTATAGGGATTACCTATCTTCTAGAGACAATTATTTAATAAATGACTGTAAACCATGTAATTATGTTATAAATAAAGGATAATATATATTACTTTGCCTAGTCGTAGAGCCTTGCTTATCCCAACACGAAGAGGCCGGCTCCATCGGGGCAGTACCATTCTCTCACATAAGATCAGCGTGTAACAACGATAGTTACTCCTTCCGTTGTTTCTTATGGTGAGTGAGAGCGCCTGAGGCCTGAACCCCCCTATCCTCTCCTTATATCCTCCTTATCCTATCCTACAAATCCTCTCCATATTATTCTTCATATCCACCTCCTATCCCTTTCCGGAGAGGAAAGCCGTATGCTTGTTCGTCACCCATGTAGTATAAACAATATATATAGGTACCTATTATGGTCCACGAATCCGGGTACGAAACCTGACGATGTGCTCTTTTTCTTGGATGACGCTATCCTCTTCCTATACTATATGAAAACTTGAATACCTATGTAGGTATAAATTAATACTAATTAAACTTTCTTTTACAGGGCTCATATTAGATATAGAAGTTATGAAGATGTTAATGACTACTCGCTTGTTAATATCTATACTCTAAAAACTTTTATAAGATAGAATACGTTTAAATATACACTTCCTTCCTATGTACTAGTATGAACAGATTCAAATATAAATATTATTCTATTTATTACAAGTTCAACACATATGTGCTTCAACACTGCGCCTGCGTCGTTCACGGTAAGAACACGCGTACCACGTGTGGAATGTCACAGAATGCTGTATCTACGTCAATGAACATGACACTCACCTGCAGCAAGTTATTTTAAAATAGAAATAAACATTAACAATAATAAGCTAGGTAATTCATGGCTATCATTATAAACATACCTATTTACAATTAAACTTAATTTCACTACCAATTTCTTTAGCTGTATAAGATCTTTATTCTTATCATACAGGGGAAAGGAAATATAATGAAAATACCCTTTCTGTTAATGTTTATTTTTATTACAAAATAAATAATTACGGTCAAACTTCATCAAGTTTTCAGCCATACCTAATTGCACTAAAAATCATAAGTTACTCGTGTATTCCTAAACACCTTTAGAAAATACTAAATTAACCAAATTCTACACTTTGGCTGGCTGTTAGCTATTTTCAGTTTTTAATTTATACAAGGTGTACCAAAGTTAAGTGTGGCATATTATTTTATTAAATTTCTATTTTTTATCTAAAGACAAAAAAAAAGATGGCTTAGTCAAAATTTTTATAAATAACGTCATCCATCTGTTTAGCTATCCAGCCATCTACCTTATTTCGTCAACTGCTGGACATAAGTCTCCCCAAGAGAGCGTCACAAGCAGCGGTTGTGTGTTGCCTGCATCCAACGACTTCCTGTATCTTTGACCTGGTCCCGGCCTGGCGGGACGCCGTCCTGCGCTGCACCTTATGTTACTTAATTCCACTTCGTTTGTAGGTTCGTAGAGCGAATTGGACTGCAAATTGCCTCTTCAACATGCTAATCCTGTATTACTGTGCTGATGTGTAATGTAATATAATAACATTCACTCTTGCTTTTTTTATTATACTATCCATCCATCCATCAGCCTTTTAAAGTCCACTGCTGGACATAGGCCTCCCCAAGAATGGAGGATAGTGCCGTAATCACCACGCTTGGCAGGCGGGTTGGCGATCGCAGTGGATGTTGTTAATACTCGAAGGAGTGCTGCTACCCACTCCCTCGGTATTCCCTCAGTCGGCTCTTACGACTCCCATGGGTGGAGAGGGGTGGGACAATTCTAAAGCCGGCCCCACACGGCAAATTGTATTATACATCCATCGTAAACTAATGAGAAACCGATGCAGAATTATTTAAATTATTTTAATAGTGGTTGACTATATAAATAACATAGAATAGTAGCGAATAAAGCAGACGGATGTCATCAAAAAATCCCAAAGTTGTTCATTGAAATATTGGTTAAAATATTTTTTAAGAGTACTAAAATGGATATCTTTGTAATTTGTTCATCCATAATATACATAATACAGGTCAATGTCGAACATTTCCCACAAGTGTGAGGTGATTCATCATCAAAAGCAGTGGCAGTATTGAGATGATCAGTGCATTATCTCGTATTGCATTGGTGTTGGTACACGCCGGCGAACATTTGCATATAATAGTATGGTGCGAAGCCATCCATCAAACTTCAACTACATATTTACTTTTATTTATATACAGGTTGTTTGAATATATTGGGTAATACTATTGTAGTTTAATTTTTATTTCTCTGTTTTGTTGGTATAACTTATTGTGAAATAATTGTATTCTATATTTATCTAAATTTAAAAATGTAATATATAATCTATATTTATATAAAGAAAATATTCTATATTATCTTCTTGTGGTTATTATTATTACTGTCTAAATTTTCATATGGTTCGAAGATATAGACCTAACTTGATCGTAATCTATACCTGTCTTTTAAAAGCTAGAGTAAAATTATTAACACATCTATATATACTTACCTACATAAAATAAAATTGTTACAGCCCAATGTCTGTACATAGCAGATATTGAAGAAAAATTAATATACCCCATATTTCTTTATTAGAGCAACAGAAATTAAACCAAAAAATTTAGATATCTGTCTCTCTGTAAGCTTATATACGCATCACGTAAAACTGCTGAATTGATTTCGATGATTTTATTTCTTCGGTAGCTCTTAATTAGACTTAAAAACCGATACACGTTCGATCCCGCTACTACATCGAGAACCTAGAAACTAGATTATTTGTAACTATAATAAATTAATAATTTAAGCAATATAAAGTATTAGTTTAACTAACCAGTTTATATAAGTCTTGTGGTGTATGTTTCGTTAGGTATTGTCACATACTGTGGGTATTGTTCAGTGTGTTACGCAAGCTACATACACCAGAACTGCTGATCCAGAGCCTCATGTATGTCATCAACACCAACTTCCACCGATGACGAAATTCCTTCAATCAGCAATACAGGCGCCCCGTGCTGCCCTACATTGCACAACCACCGATGTCGAAACTCCACATCAGCCAAATGGTGACGCGTGTTAGAACCGCTGACTCCATGGAAAGTGCTAATGCCCATTTTTCCTTTAACATTACTGCATTATATAGATTATAGAATCACTTCGGTACTAGCATCGTCCGAGTATAGACATAAGCCCTAATTGTAACTTTAATAATTTTAATAAATTTATTTTACTTAATTTCGGTTTTTTTAAGTCCTCCGGCTGTCGAATTCATAATTAGTGTGCTACAAATTTCAGTATTATTTATAAATATTTATGCAAAACATATAAAATACATTTACATAATATTAGATTTATTATTAATGAGCAATACAGAGAAAATATGCAATTGTAATAATAGTGAACGTAATCACATATCAAATGTTTATACAAAAATCAACTAAAATACCATTCTTATAGTATGTATATTTCTTTATTATTTACTAATGTAATCATTTTTATTCTTCACAGATCCGAAAAGTGACAGTGATTATCTGCAAAAAAAAAAAATATTATCTATCAATAAAGGAACATCCTGTAATGCAAGGGAAGGGTAAATAAAATCTATGGGCTGAACGCATTAAGGTATTTGGGTAAGTCACCATTGTTGTCATATCATGGATAAACTATGACATTAATCAATGGAAGACAACAATGGTGTCGCTTACCTTAAACTTTACCCATCTCACCAATATAACATGGCCTCTCAACTTTATGAAATCAGGAAAACTTTCATGTACTTGAAGATATCAAGTTATGTTGGGGCTAATATCGAACGATCTGCATAATGTAGCCAAAGCATAGACTAGATAACCGTTGATAGTCATGACAATCTGTTTCTACCTACCTATTTTGGGAACTATAAATAAGTTATAATATAAATACGTAAGTGTAATACACTAAAAGTTTTGCAGAACAAAGATACATAATTTAATCACTGATACCTTAGTCATATCGCTGGTGAGTACCAGAATAGAAGCAAGTAAGACAACATTTCAAGACTCGTGGGTTTTAGAAATGAAGTTGTCATAGGTATGTACTGCTATAGGTTTATTAAAAAAAGATTGTTGGGAAAATTCACGGAGTACAGTTGTACTCCGTGGGAAAATTGCACGGTTTTTGAGCTTGCGTGGTGTATAATATAATTATATAACCTTAAATATATCTTTGAAAGTGAATCAATAATAATTAAATTAGATGGAAATAACACGGATAGAATATCTCCAAGGTGCTCATAGATTAAGGTTGTGTCATTAAGGTCAACTTCTATGTTGAATATGTATGATAAAATATTTTAATTTTATATGTTTTTGTGTATTTAAATTAAAATAAAATAAATAAGACCTCACCATATCGTAATGAGTAAGACGTTAAAATATGTATAAAAAGTTTTCCGGAAAATATGAATCAAATAAAAGTACCTACCTACGATACGTGTTTAATTGTTTTTTATTTCCAACGAATTTTCTAGATTTTTGTATCTGACAGCTTGATAGTCAAAACTTAATTGCACTAGAAGACTGTACCTTATAGTACAAGCTTTATAGACATACAATTAAAAGACCCCAAATATTCACGAGTATTTGCAGATACCACATACAATTTTTGTCCTATTAAGGAATCGAACTATGCATTCGGGATGGTAGTTCGTTATTTAAATAACTACAGCATCTGCGAAAACAGGTACCAACATCATTGTATATAAATATATAAAAAAGAGAAGATCCACAATTGACAAAGATATCCAGTATAAATAAGTGCAGATTCCGCTTTTCTGCACTCATTTTGTTTAGTGTAGTTTTGACGCGTGAGCAGTCGCAACGTGCCTAATAATACTAAATTTTCTTTTCAAAAACTCACTGACGGACTACTTAAAGTTATTACTATTTTATAAAATTAATGTGAAATGAATGCTATATATTTAAATAAGATTATCTAAACAACTTTTACCACGATTTCTAAACACAATTGTGTATCCTTAATCTATAGATCAATGACCTACATAGAAAAATAGCACATCTCAAGCATAATCACTTTTCACACGAAATAAGAAGTATCTTAATCGAAAACTCCCCTAAATATAAAGTAATTAACACCAATCCCGATACAAGCCAAAAATTAATTTGTAATATGCAAAATCAGATTTGTTTCCCCACCATTTCACAGAGACCGTTAATCACAACCCTTTGCGAGAGCTGATAATTTCATTACCGCTCGAGTATACTTAGTCTTACGTATGAATGTGTTCTCGTAAGGAAAGTTCACATTAATCATAGTATATCTATCCCCTTCGTCGGGTAGCTTGACACTCGATGAAAACTTTAATTTTCAGTGGACTTACTTGCTTCTTATACATTATGTAAGACTACTACTACTAACGAACATAAGATGGCAAGTTTATACTGACTCAACTTTTAGAATTATGTAATTCTATATATTATGACATTATAAAGGAGACGGGGTTTCTGGGCCCCATTTATGGTTAAAGTATCCTTGACCTAAAACACACGACATAATATAATCTATTACAAAAACATGACTATTATTTAAGAAAATATTAATATAACTCAAACTAATGACTGAAAAGTGTGGTTAAATAAATAAATAAATATTCACGGACATTTTTCACACAACGTCCTCTGGTCCCAAACTAAGCTTAACTCTTCTGCTATGAATACCAGATTACGGATATAATACATATATTACTTTTTTTTTGTAAATACATACATATAATAGATAGAAAACACCCAGACGCAGTACAAATGTCTGTGTTCATCACACAAATAATTGTTAGGCTACACTACCGACTACGCCACATATTACATAACCTCACTTTAACTATATTGCTTTAACTCTGGTCTCAGATAGCCAAATAGCCCCTAAATTGGAATAGGGATTTGGTAAATATGAAGCTATTAATTGGCACCACTTTCATTTCTTTACATTTGGGCCCAAGATAACTACATATTTACGCTACAATGTTTGATCTCGCTAGCATACTGTCTATTCCCGTTATAGTTTTCAGACCATCAGGTAACCCACTATAGGGTTCTACATTTGCTAATAGCGGTATCCACTCCAGAAACTTTAAACAGTCACCGTACCATTGCACATACGACCGGTCTATTTCTTCCTTAGTTTGTTGATTCTACAAGCTATGTTAAGAACTGGGAGCTGGGGCTCTGTTAAATAAGGATATTTATTGCGATCTAATCTAAGCTATATTCACAGATACTTTCAATTTTTGTATTAATCCTGCCGTTCATTTCCACTATTGGCATTGGCCCCATAGATCAAACCATCCATCAGGTAGGATACTGGTTGCAGGTAAACTTAAAATAGCTATCCAGAATTAGAAATTAACACTAAATTGAGACAGAATCACTAGAAATTTTTTACAAATTACTTTGCAGACGCCACTGCTCTCGTATCCTCTGTCACAAAATAGGTACCTATGTATGCAAGATATACTCGTTAACAAGATGAACCCATAAAATTAATGAATATAGGTACCTAAATATGTATAAAATATCTCACATTTTCTTTTAGATTCAATAGAATTGTGGGTATAGAAATTCAGTCTAGTGCATAAATTATAAGAATGAAGGACGAACTTTATTAATGCTGTGATTACTTTAGGACAAACAACAGTTCAGAAATTTATTTAAGAAGTAAACTAGGAAACTCGATTACAATATTTATATTCTCATTCTATTTCTTTTCCTGAGCCGAAGTTCGAAAAATGTGGCCAAAGAAAATAAATAACGAGGCTACAAAAATATTGGGACGCCCCGCTGAGCTCGTCCGTAGACACGCAATGATATTAGAGAAATTGGAACAGCGTATTATAGTACATGTTGACAATAATGAGTGGTACACCGAGCAGCAACCAGTATATTTCAATACGAAAAGTAAGAAAAGCCCATTCGCTTGCATTAAAGAATGATCACATTCGACGCAAAAACAGCTTGAGGAAAGAGGCGGCCAGTTTCTGCACTAACGAGTAAGCCTTGTATCGCGAGGGACTTTACAAGCACGCAATTTCACGAAAGTACATCCCAGACTCAGAACAGTCATTTGTAGATCACACAAAGACTTGTCCTGTGTGGAAATCGAACCCACAGTACTCAGGTGGGAGGCCGGTATCTAACTCCGCTATCTGTGTAGTCATAGTCAGTATACGTCCTTGTAATAAAAGCATCCCCTTTTTTTTTTTTTTTTTATTTTAGGCGGGCAAAAATATCCTACCGCACACCCCGCTGCCCGGGGAGACAACGGGGTAGTGTGGGGCTCTCACCCACTGAAAACCCACCGTGCGCCTCCACCCGCCCTTGCTACGGCGGATCACGCGTACCGCGTCGTTTCGACCGCGATCCGCAGGCGGCAGCCCCTTCGGGCACCCTCTCTTAAGCAACGCCTCGCGTACTTGGGCGTCGCACCTTCGCGGTAGGCTTCCGCGGACGGCAGGGTACTAATAAATAATTAAAAGCATCCCCTTCCGTATCAGCTACTTATCGTATGGCCGATTGGCGCTGTTGTCACGGTATCAAGGGCTACAAGTGTGGATATACGTGATTGGCTCAACCAACTTTGCCGTCGATAAAATGACTAATGGGTCGCGGACTAATCACCCGCGTTGATCGATGTTTAGTATAGTGCAGGCTGCCTTAGAGTATCTAACACTGATACATTTGTACAGGTGTTTCTCGAAGTTAAGTTTATCGCACAACGGGTCCTAAAGGAATTTGCGCACGAACTAGGACTACGTCAGGAAAGTACTTAGTGCGTACCCTTTAATTTATGGTAACACACCGATGGTGATGTCTTGCCACTAAATACAAATGCATTTGCAATGATTGTCACTACACATCCAAACTATTTTCTTCCAAAACTTACAAATCCATTTTTTATAATTCCATCCGGGGGTTTATACTTATTTACTTACTGCCTTACTAATAAATGTTGTATAACCTCTGAATAGTTATTCACTCCTCTCTCACTAATATGATAGTTTGACGTTGAAAGAACGGAACAAAACGCTAAATAACTGGAGCTTAAAGAATGTTTATTAGTAAGGGGGCATGAGTTTACCACCGAAGTAATGTAACATAGTTCCAGTGGCCCGCCAATAAAAGCGGAGACGGCACACGGCGGGTATCTTTAATGGGTGAAGGTCCCACACTACCCTGTTCATTGCCCCCAACGACGGGGTGTGCGGTTACGAACATTTTTTTCCGCCATAACAAAAAAAAAGGGGGGGGGGCATGAGTTTATAATATTGAAGCTACATAGTCTAAGTATATTATCTTCATGATTGTTGTTGATTTTTTGTTTGTAATACTCTTCTGATTGTCTACTAGTAAACACCGCAAGCTGCACTGTGATTGCGCTAACCCCTAACCGGGTATCTGGGATTATATTTATTGAATACCCCACGCTGGTCTCAGCACGCCGTCCTACATAACTTAGTATCGCTGCGACACCGGCTTCGTAATACCCTGTTTAACGAGATATTACTGGCGGCAACGAATAAGAGAAAAGGTGAAATATACTTAATTAGAAAGTAGCCATGCATGAGGTGAAACACTATGACTAAAAATTATAAATGTTATTGACCTAGAATAAGTAAAGATATAGGTTAAATTAAAGATACGGCTGCAGTAATGTCACACAGTTCCAGTAGTTCGCCAATACAGGCAGAGAGACAGCACACGGCGGGATTATTACCACCAGCGGGAGATACGTAAGTAAGTAGGTATATACCATATATGATATTTGAGCAGTTACCTGTACAGCTTACAAGAGTGCATGAGATTACCACTGAAGTAATGTCAAACAGAACCTAGTTATCCGTCAATAGAGGCGAAGAGGCAGTACCCGGTGGGTTATTTTATTGAGTAAAGATTCACAATCCTGCTTGTTGCTCCACATGTGTGTCACCATGTGTGTTGGCGTGCGGTTGGGTACATTAGTTCTTCAACTTAAATATTAAAGGAAAAGTAGTTTAGGTACCTACATAAAGTGTTGAGGGACCAGAACGGGATATGAAACGCAAGATATTTTGCCAGAATGCAACTTCAACTGCAGAGATGGCGAAGGTGGTTTAAATATCGTTCTCCTTCCCGAGTGCTATGGGTTTGATTCCCACATAGGACAACTCTTTGTGTGATCCACAAATGGTTGTTCGGAGTCTGGGTGTACTTAGTGTCTATTAAATTGTATGTTTGTAAAGTCCCCCGTGATAAAAGGATTATATTCATTTGCCTTTAAAAAACTACATACTACGTAGGTATTTATGTAATATTTACGTAGGTATTTTTTGCCGTGTGGGGCCGGCTTTAGAGTTGTCCCACCCCTCTCCACCCATGGGAGTCGTAAGAGCCGACTGAGGGAATATCAGGGGAGTGGGCAGCAGCACTCCTTCGAGTATTAACAACATCCACTGCGATGGCCAACCGGCCTGCCAAGCGTGGCGATTACGGCACTATCCCCCATTCTTGGGGAGACCTATGTCCAGCAGTGGACGTTAAAGGGCTGATGGATGGATGGATGGATTATGAAATTAGTTACCTATCTAATGTAAATCAAAGGGGTGGAATGAGATTCACTTAAAAGTAGGTATTATATAAAAATATTATAATTGTGTGAGAGTGATGAGATAGTAGAATCTTGCTTCTCCCAGCCAGATTGGGCTGGCTTGACTGGGGAAGTACCATCCTCTTACAGAACAACATCGTAAAGCAACGGTATATATTCTTGATATTATGTTACGTATGGTGAGTGAGAGTGCCGGGGGCTCGAACCCTCTGCTCATCCCCCTTCTGATCCCTTTACTATCCACCTTATCTTACTCTTACTCTTCTATTTATGATTTGTTTTCTCTATAATCTTTCCTATCTGCCTCCTATCCTTTTCCTTGGGGTTGGCAATCCTCGATTGATGCCTTGACGTTGCTAGTAAATTATAATTCAAATTCAAAAATAGCTTTATTTCATAGGCTTATTGTAATAGCACTTAAAATCGTCAAAGTAACTAACAAGAGCGCTTGAGGCAAGTGTATCCACAATGTCGCGATTGCAATCGCCACAAGCGACCGTATTCCGTACTAAGGCTTTTCATGAGAAGAACCCGGCAAGAAACTCATGAAAGCATCTATAGGCTACTGTAACTTACCATCAGGCGGGTCGTATGCTTGTGCCTTGTAGTTTAAAAAAAAGGATAGTAGTAGGATCCGCCGAGATAGGGATATGGAGTTCAATCCTTATTCTGAGGTCAGTCTTTGGGAGCCAAGCCAATGAAGGAAATGTTGTGACCTTTGTAAATCTGCATCAAAATAGTGTAGTGGACTAAGGTATAAATCCCTCGCATTTTTAGTACCTAGGTAGGTGCAGTTGGTACCACTGACTTAATTTAACATGGTTCCAGTGGCCTGCCAATACAGGCGGAGAGATGGCACACGGCGGGTTTATTTAGTGGGTGCGGGCCCCACACTATGCTGTTCGTTGCCCCGAACGACGGGGTGTATGGTTAGGTACATTTTTCCCACCATAACAAAAAAAATGGTAGGTACAGCTGGTACTAGTGTTAATTGTGTTAAAAAAATATAATTTAGTAAAGATTTTTTTTTCAAATGTCAACCTTTTTTTTTAGTTAAGGTGGGAAAAAATTTTCCTAACCGCATACCCCGTCGTTCGGGGCAACAAACAGGGAATGCAAACCTACTGCCTACTTAATGCTAGTTTTCTACAGGAGAACCATCACATAGTATAGGTACCTATACGATGGTTGTATGTGGTGATGGATACAGGCTTAGAAAGTTTCACAATAAACGTCTCCTGTACCTACATTCAACACTATTAGCGAATTTGATCAGGTCGACAGTCAAGATGGCGACAGTGCGTCCTACTCAGCATTTAAACTTCCATCCATCCATCAGCCTTTTAACGTTCACTGCTGGACATAGGCCTCCCCCAGAATGAGGGATAGTGCCATAATCGCCACGCTTGACAGGCGGGTTGGCAATCGCAGTGGATGTTGTTAATACTCGAAGGAGTGCTGCTGCCCACTGCTCCGGTATTCCCTCAGTCGGCTCTTACGACTCCCATGGGTGGAGAGGGGTGGGACAATTCTAAAGCCGGCCCCACACGGTTTAAACTTACATGTCTATAAATCTGCAACTTTTTTTTCAAGCTTAACAAACTCACACTATACTTTCGTAATTTGGGTTGTGGGCTATAAAAAAGATCTTAAGCTGTAGGTACACAACATCTAAGTATTTAGAAAGTGAAATTTTTCAAACACTCAAAGTAACATTAAAGATCGTGACTCTATACTTCGCATTAGATGCATATGCAAATGATGTGAACCAACCTTGAGCCGACAAAGACAACACAACCGATATACAAACCATTGTTTTCCAACTACAACACACTGCAACGATTTGTGTACAAAAGTTTGAACGAGATCTACACAGTAAAACACCGTGTTTTGTTTCGGGTGGAGATCATCAATCATTGAACGAGCACCGTTAAATAACATCACATTATATTTAAAGATATTTATTTATAAAACGCAGAGCAAATGACATATGGTTTGATTATACAGATTATTTTCTTTTCTTACACTCATGTGTGTTATTTGTATGTATTTTTGCATGACGCTAAAACTGGTTTACAAATAGATGAATATAGTTTTTTTACATGCGAAAATTTTAGAGTGAATGTGTTAGATTTGTTATTTGAAAGTTATCTATTTAAATTAACTAAAAGACATATGATTCATAACTTACTATTTTATTACAAACAATTTGTTTACTTGAATAATTACATCTAACTATTAAAAATAGACCTCTTAACACGCCACGCTTTCACGTCGGAACTACTGAACTATCTTTATGAAATTCTGCTCATATATAGGTAGTTCAGTGCCCAGTAAGTGACGTGGGCAACTTTGTATCCCATTAAAATGTAGGTACCTATGGTTGCTATGGGAAAGCTATTTTTGCGTCGAGATTCCTGATATGTAGGGTGACGTATTTATACCTATCGACAAAAATCTGAAGTAAACGAAGATGTAATCGTGGGCACAATCTGCTAATTAGGTACCTACGTAGACAATATAAGCCACGGACCAAGGCGGTTGATTGGTCCGTGATATAAACTGAAACGAACATATAAATAGCTCAAGCGCCGACGGCGGGTCTCCATTTTTGGGATATCCGACGGCAGGATATCTACCTACAAGATTTATTGAACTTTTTCATTAATACTGAGGTGCATTCCAAAATATAGGTACCTTCTACATGAATAAATAAAATAATTAACTTAGCATTTTTAATAGACTTAAATAAATATGCTGTTGTGAATTAAGCAGTAATTGACGACGAAATGTTTGTTGTGTAGTGTCGTTTTAGTGGTTACAATAAATTTTGACAGCGACGCAAGTTATATGAAATTGAATTTTTACTTACTTATCATCACGCCATTTCCCTTGCGGGGTAGGCAGAGAGAACAGAGTGCCAAGAGGCACTCTATATTCTCTATATTTATTCTCTATATTTTTCTACCATTTTATTACCCTTTCTACCCACGGGAGTCGTAAGAGCCGACTGAAGGGATACCGGGAGAGTGGGCAGCAGCACTCCCTCGAGTATCAACAACATCCACTGCGATCACCAACCCGCCTGCCAAGCGTGGCGATTACGGCACTATCCCCCATTTCTTGGGGAGACCTATGTCCAGCAGTGGACGTTGATAGGCTGATGGATGGATGGATTACCTACTTTTTTTACCCTACGTGGTAAACAAGCATACGGTCCACCTAATGGTAAGCGGTTACCCGTAGCCTATAGACGCTAGGAACACCAGAGGCGTTACTCACATGTCGTCAACTCCAAGAAAAGGGTTAAGAGGTGGATAGGAAGAATATTAAGGAGAGAATAGGTGGGATAACTATATATATTAACTGCATCTGTGGTGCAGCGGTAGTGTAAGCGACTGCTGATCATGAGGTCTAGGGTTCGATCCCCGGGTTGGGCAGTGTTATTTAGGTTTTTCGTAAAAAGAAAAATTGTCAGTAGCAGCCCGGAGTTTGGAAATGTTCCTGGTAGACGGCAATAGGCTCGCCCCCTATTACGTAGGACTTAAACATAGCTGGCGAATCGTGGGTGTGTAGTAACTCTGCCGACCCCTTCGGGAATACAGACGTGATGCTATGTTTTTGAATAGGTGGGATAGCAAACAGAGGATCCCGAGAGAGATCCAGTGCTCTCTCACACGATATGAAACACAACGGTAGGAGTACCATCCATCCAATTCATGCCGGAATAAGCAAGGTTCTACCTACAACTAGAAGATCAATGTATAGGATTGACATAAGGTTGCGCTTGCGTCGTCGTAACCTTATGTCAATCCCATACATCTATATCTATACTATTATAAAATTGTAACAGAGCTGTGTCTGTACATTTAAGATATTTGAGAAAAAAATAGTGTAATATACTATATAGGCGTGTCTAATCATAAAACGATTTTTTTTAGCATTTTTGTCTGTTTATCTGTTTGTATGTTTGTTTGTTCGCGCATCACACAAAAACTACTGAACGGACTTTGATGCAACTTTTTTTATTTGATAGCTCTTGATTAGACTTAACAACTGGTATACATTTTATACCGCTACTTTATCGGGAACCTGAGATATAACCGAAATACTAGTTTTTGGCTGCAGCGGAGCCGCGAGCAAAGGCTAGTTGATTATTCATTTTATTATATTCTATTCTACTAATGTTTATGCCACTTGTCTACAATGCAGGTGACATAATGGTTCTAATTAGGTACTTATCATCTTAAAATGCGATAGACTTCGTAAAAATAGTTATAACCCAGTACATCTGTTCTATCGTCCGCATTATAAAATATCAGCAAGGTGATAAATAATGAAGACTTGGCAATGTGACTAACAAATTGACAGCTCCATCGGAAGTGACATTAGCAGTCTAATTTAAATAACTACAAATTAGAGTCAGTTATAAATAATACAATTACTAATCGACAACATTGTTATGCCAGTACCTAAGAGTAGGTACTTACTACCATTTGAATCCAAAGGGGAAAAAGATTTTAAACGCTTTTTGTGCGATTTTTTTAAAATAAAATTAATTCACACGTGCATACTATTGGTTTATTACACCTTAAGGAGTGATTTTCAGTCTACAGGTAGTGTGTATATTAATGACTATAATATTATCTTAACTATGTGTGTGTGTGTAGGTATTAATGTGCGAATAAAAATTATTATAACAATCTAATAAATACTAAGTACTCAAATTAAAACAGTCCAGGATTAAAAACAGTCCAGCCCCCTTAGAATGAAAAACCAAACCTTAGACGAACTTTCGTTTCGAGTCATCGTAATTGATCAACAGTCCGACGCGTGATTCTTGATTAGTCGAGATTTCGACGTGTGATTCAGGCGACCAATCACAATGAAGTGAAACGAAAGTTCTTCTAACGTTTCGTGTTTCATTCTAAGGGGACTGTATCATATATGGCTCCCTACTTATTTATTGATATGCTATAATTAGGTACCTACCTATACTAAGTATATTATAGATGCACTTTAAGAGTGAGTACTAACAAAACAGAAATAACGAGCTCAATGCTCAGTCTGCGATCGAAAAGCGTGGCGTCTTTCATATTCTGAAATTATATGCGTATTTTTTCTTATATAATCGCTATTCGGTGAAAGAAATCATTTAGAGGACACATACGTGACTGAGATATCCTTATATGTAAGTCTATCAATTCACATCAGCAGTATGGTGGAGGATGACCTTAATCACTTTTAATCTTTAAATATAGCGTGGCCTATAGGGGAATTAAAATAGGTTGTAAAAAGTAATTAATTTGCTGATTATTTATTTAACTTTATGTAAGAAACCTGCTGTTTTACTCTTTTTTATGTATATTTAAGTTAAATAGTATAATAAAATGTTTATGACACTGTTATTTAATTACCGTTTAATAATATAACGCCTAAGTTTTATCTTTATGCGGTATAATTATAATTTAAACGGCACTTTCTTATGTTTTAATACTTTTTAACTGCCAAATAACTGTATTTTAGGTAAGGGTAAAGGAAGTAGTTTATTATTTTACCTATTATTAGATAATCAGTTATGAAACTAAACATTTTGAATATTTATAATAATAGATAAGATAGATTTTTGTTTAGATTTATGACGTTATACAGAGTGTTTCGTTTTTTTGTTATATAGGTAATTTATTGTACTTATGAGTTTAAAAGCACCATCATGCAGCCCTTGTTGTAGGATTCTATTAAATTGGGATTTGGTAGGCAGTTACAGATTTAAAGACTAGAGTGAGACTTTCTCAAATTAAAATAGCGATATAACATGTAGAGAGAGTTTCCAGGAAGTTATCACTTCCTGGAAATTTTATGTAACCCAGGAGACTTTAGGAAGTACTTTAGTAGAGAGACACATCCATCCATCCATCAGCCTAATGAAGTTCACTGCTGGACATAGGCCTCCTCAAGAGAACGCCACAACATGTGTTTCGCTCATATGGGGGATAGTGCCGTAATCGCCACGCTTGGCAGGCGAGTTGGCGATCGTAGTGGATGTTGTTAATACTCGAGGGAATGCTGCTGCCCACTCCTCCGGTATTCCCTCAGTCGGCTCTTACGACTCCCATGGGTGGAGAGGGGTGGGACAATTCTAAAGCCGGCCCCACACGGCAAATACATTTAACCGTATAGTATAGGTACATCAAACCTATACCTAATATATAATAATGATAATTATTTTAATATAAACAATAACTTTTCAACAAAACCTATGTCAATAGATACCTAATTAAGTGTCTATAGGACCATTGGCTTGTTTCCCATACTGGCCAATGGTCTACAGTACACTTATAGGTATAATGGTATATACCTAGTGTTATATTATAGGCTTGCTTGGTATAATTGACAAAATGTGTGTGTGTGTGTGTGTGCTATATATATTTGTTATTAGTATCTACTAGATAGATGGTAGTAGGTACTCATCTTTTAAGTCCTTAAATCTATCAATCTCCAAATCACCTACGTAAAATCCACAAATACCTACCTAAATCTGCTCTTGAAATATTATTCTAACCTGTAGGCCTACGTATTCCATTTGGGCGCAAGTTAAAAAATTCAACAGATCGCTACACAATATAGTTATAAGTACTTACTTTACTATACTTACGTATCTACAGTTGATAGATAAGTGCTTCCCTTAAGTGACGTAACAGCTCCCCCTAGACCGTTGTGTTTGAAGTTGAATCGACAAAAAATCCCAATTAACAAAGATAGACATATATGTTTTACCATATAATGGAACAGGACGGTTGTATCTCGATTGATGTCATCTTCAAATGCAGCAGTTGACGTGTATCCAAGGTAGTAAAGGTTTCGTCTTTATTTAATATCAAAATTAAAATGTAGTTCAAAAAGATTATTTCAAATAATTACTCTAGCTTTAAAACACAGTAGGTGAATAGCTCTTGTATGAAATATTCAATTAATACAATAATTTTCAATTTATTTACTGCTTTAGAAAATACGAAATCATAACTATTTTAAAATTATGGTGCAGCATGTTTTAATAAAAAACTAAAAAGTATTTATAAAAGTATTGAAATCAGCTTTTTTAAATCAGAGAAAATAGTGTAATCAGATTTTTATTCACAAAACGGTACTAACCTAACTGTTAAGATTCCTTAAATTATCAGTTGGTATAATTTTGAAAATGCTATTATAAGTAGGTACATAATCATACTTAATAAAACTATGATAAAATAAACAAATACTAAAAGTAATAGTTATTTAAGGTTTTTTTTTTGCAATAGGTATTTGTAACAAATACAAATCTAAATATTTTAAATATAATTTTCGGTGCAAAAGCTGTTCGTTGCGTTATACGCGATAACAAATGAGTTGGGCTGCGTCCGAGTGGCTGATTCATGGGAGGGCCTGAAGAGGCGGGGCGTGCGGGGATACCGCCTTAAACAAAATGGCGGAAGAATGCGCGCCAATTTTTGAATTACAATTTAGCATTCGCTATTCTAGAATATAGATATTCCTACCTAGTTATAAGAGTTTTATGCAAGAAGTTTTCAGTAATTACTGGTAATAATATAAACATATAGGTAGTTTATATAATTCCAGCACAATTTGATTAGTTTCACATAAATATTTAACTAAATATTTTTTTTATAATCTATAAAATTTAGAACGAACTATAAGATACAATTACAAAACTAATTTGCATTTCTAACCAAAAGACCTCCCACATACAGTAGGTGCCTCTCGAAGCGATGAATCAATTAATAACAAAGTGTCACAATGTTATCAAAGGTGTCAAAAAGCCAATAAAATCAATTATCAAGTTGACTCGTATCTTAACATGAAGCTATAAATTTAAATTATTCCCACAAAGGTTTTGCCGACAGCGCGAGTATCTATAAACAAATCGTTATTGCGATTTAAGGACCCATTTAAAAGCTATAAATTTATAATAACAACGAAACATCATCCTTATTTCTATCATAATAAAACTTACATTTAATCGCTAAGGCAAGACACCTTAGCTCTCATAAACTATTTTCAGTAACAACTAAGTGAAGAGACCAATTTACGCTCTCGCTTACGTGTATACAAAATTCACTTAGTTCGAAAAGGACAGGGAATATTTATAAGGTGCTTATATCGATACAGCGGCGTTGATTTAACCATTGCTTTGGTTTATTGCAGTCAATAAAATTGAGCGTTATGAGGCAAGGTCGTAAGTGAAAAATCGACAATGATTTATATCTTCATCCTGAGACACTAACTGGGAGAATTTGTTCGATCTAGAACAATAACGACGTATGTATACAGAATAACTGACCTTTGAACCCTTTAGTAATTTATAATTCTTTTGAACTTATTTTAAGATTGTCTAAATGTTTATTTTATAGTGTAAATATCTTGAGCACAATTTATTAGGTCGGAATAAAGGGGCATGCTGAATCATAGGTATACCAAGATAATAATATGGTAAATTTTAAGTGTGCAAGGATTTTGCTACCCAATGGTGACTCGTTTTAGAGATCACTGTAAGTATCCAAGGGATCTGAAAGAACTTTGAAGTTTTGAAAGTTAGATATCCAAAAAAATAAATCCTATTACTTAAGTAATCAAAATAATCTGTTAACAGTGAGGTTACCTACTACCGCGATACAGAAATAAGATCGAAGATCGCAAAAAGTTTTGTGAACCAGTTTTGTTAAAGCCTTTGTTTTATCAATAAATAATAGTTAGTCCTCTTAACATGCAGGTACTTTAGTCAACACTTATAGAAAATAACTAAGAAGGTGGATTACCTATAGAATTTACTTTCTATACCTAATATTCTCAGAAAGTTAAGATCACGTCTAACCCTTCTCTATAGAATGTGAAATCATAATAGGTATATCTGACAATGTTCTGATGTTAAATGACGAAATCAATCACTATTTGGTTTAGTATTTAGGTAGGTACCTATTTAGATATTTTTGTATATATTTTTTTAGCATTTGACATGCTTAGCCATTTAGATTAACACAAAGTGTGAAAATGTGATATCGAAAGTATCCTGTTCGTGGCTATAATTTTAGATTTCACATTCTCACACTGTGTTACCTTAGGTAGATACCTACTATTTTTAAGGTTTTTTTTATTTATTTCTCTCAATAACGTAATACATAATTGCAAGCTTCAATGTACTCGCCAAACTTTAACGATTTATTTTAAGGTGGTGTTTAGGGCTCGTTATTTATGTCCAACTGCCTCATTAACCTACTAGTCTCCTCTATAATGCAAAGGAAATATGGTCTATGGTTCAGCGCATTTAGCAGATTTAATATACATTAAACACAAAGTGAAAAATGTGAAATCGAAAATAACAGTCACGAGCAGGATTCGAACCTGCATCTCCTGGATACCGTCCAGATGCTTTGCCAACTCCGCCATCGTGACCCTTGCTCCTAACTGCTAATCTCGACAACACATTCATACTTAACGTCTTTGGGTGACGCCTGCACCATCTGTCGGAAGTATTTTCATACATTATACCGACCAGGTAAACTTAATTTTACAACTAAGATTTTTCCTAATAATGAAGAACAACTTATAAGACATACTTACCTTCGGTATATCTATAGGAAAATTATGCCTAGTAAATTCAGATATTTAGATATTAGAAAACTATAGAAATCCTCAATAAAAAATCCAGTTAGAAATTTACAACTAAACCTCTTAAGGGGCAATTAATGTACAGACTCTGGACATACCTATGACTCGCTGTGAATGGTTTTAATAAGAAACAACTATCTCTGAGATTCCTTCAAATATTTGCCCTCAATGCAAATCGAACACGTCACCCTCATCGAGAGAGCTAAATAAACAAAATTACCTTCATAGTGTACTTACATATTAATCCTACTTACTTACCTATATTGACAGGAACAATAGATAAGTATCTAGGTATGAATTATTAAAATAAAGCGCAGCTATAAAAATCAGTCGTGTACAATCAATGAACGGTTGTCTTGTGAACAGTAGTCCCAATGTCAGAATTAAAAATAATACATCTTTTAATTATCAAAAATGGCGTTCATTACTCTACCGTAGGTACCCGTACCGTTGGTAACTTTAATATTGCTTGTGGAGGAAGACAAGCAAGCAAGCAACAGCCCCCCTGATACTAACTATAACTAAGTGGTAACCGTCGCTCATGGGCGATACCAAGAATATTGCCAAGCAGCCACTCACTAATTTACTTTGCAGATGGGAAATGAACAACGGCTATCTTCGGCTACAACCGAAACATACAAACGTGCTTCATACTAAGTCACACGCAGACGGTGGTACTAACCCACTTCAGTAAAATAAATAGACCTAATATATTTTTCGTTACGTCATCACGCTAATTGCCTTTATTATTTTCAATATAAGGTAGTCTTTACTGGTGTCGATTTCTTTAAAAAAATATCTATGCAGGTAAATAAAAAGCAAAGAGCAACTGGTACAATTGCTAGAAATATAGGTACATATGATTACGTTATCTAAATATGACCATGAACTCAATCTGGACCAAGTGCAATGGCACATTGACGATGAACATAAATAACACTTATCATTCACAGTGAGACGACACAACAACCATCATATCATAACCTCACAGGCTAAACAAATATACTTTAACTATATGTTTTAGCAGAGGTCGACATATATTGGTAAGAAAATTGAAAGAAATTGGACTATTATACATCCGTCGCTTGATCAATATACAATTTAAATATACTGAAGCCATATACCTACAAGCATAAAACCTGTCTACGTGCTAAATTACCTATTTTATTTTTTATTTAATGATAAATTAATTCACAATAGAAAACATTAGCACTGTCTTTAATAGTGTAAAATAAAATATTTTTTGAAATAAAACTAATAATACTCGGAATCTATCGCATTTAGGCACTAGATTTTCTACTCGCACACGCGCTCTGATATCTCGATGTTTCAAATAAAAATTTTGGGGGGTTAAAACCAAGTTTTGGCCAAACCAAGTCCACTACTGAATCTGTCATATTCGCGTAAATGTCGGAAAATAAATACATAAAATTAATAGTATAGTGCTTATAATTGACATTAATTTTAGTTCATAATTTATACAATATACGTTTTGTTTTAATCAACATGTACCTACTTATTCTATCTATAATATTCTATCCCAAAATGAAACTCCCAAGATATAAGATAACCTGTAGGTACTAATCATGTTCCATTACCTGACATTTTCTAATACGACTGTGGCAATAGACCTTCACAAATATTTTGTGCTGAATTAGATATTTAAATAGCTACAAATCATATAAAGTTGACATATGTAGGTATTAAAACAAAAATATATTGATAATTACAAAACTTAACTACAAACGAAATCCCTAATCACTTTCCACATAGCTAGTCAATTGAAAAAAAAAAGGTTTAAATAACTTCCGCTGAACTAAAATCACCGGACAAACACAAAGCCATTAACTCCGCAAAACCATAATGGCCTCAATTTCAAACTTGTCAAAATCACATTAGTTGAGACGATAGGAGTACCTAGCGGCCATTGGGCGCGGGGATTATTAAAAACGCATTAGAGTCAGCCCATACCTAGTATATATTACATGGAATAAAAAAAGTAATTTGAGATTGGTGAAGGGAGGCACCAATCGGCCGTGTCTGACACGGAAGGTACGACCGTATCACGCAAAATCATTATTTTGTCGTTAGTCTAGCGTATCGTAATGACACTAGGCTCACGATCAAACAATGCCTCTATTTGATACTTTGCGAAAGTTAAGATCAGTAACGTTGGCAACATCTGGGACCTTTATTTTTTCAATATCGGGATTTAATACCTTTTCTGAAAAAATATTCAAGTAGGTATTTGTAGAGTTAGCTATAAATTAATCCTTTAGTTTTAGTAGAAAGGCCTTGATAGTTTGATATTCAAGAAAAATCTGATTAATTTCCCTAAAAGCAAACTGTATTATTATACCTTTCAAGTACAACTCCATTATATTTTAACATTATCTACTATACCTTAAAGTTTAGTAACTTTCTGTGTCTAACTTGCTTAGGTTTCTTGAAATGCCCTAGGAATTCAGTACTAATATAAAATAATTTCGTTGTAGATCCAATAATATCTACTAACACAATTTTAGAACCTATGATGTTATATAATATTGCATGAAGAATAAATTCCTCTTGACCATGTAAGAAACTTTCTCAAAAACTCAAATATAATAAGATATTAGTTGTAATTACAAATTAAGGTTGAAAACAATAAAAATTCTGAAAATACAATCATTATGCTTTATTAATTTCATGTATTTATATATTTATGACAATATCGTCTCGCCTAACCTTAATAATGTTACTAATTATAGTTATATTTCATAAATTTTGAATCGATAAGACATAACTGGTAAATTAAATTGTTTAAATTAGGTTCCAATGTCTCTATAGACTTAATTAGGGTTTTGAGAATAATTCCCAGCGGACTTAAGAAACAGAACTTATTTTATAAGTAAAACTAATTTTATCTTTTAATTTTACGTTTCAAAATCATAGTTCTATCTGGCGAGGGATTATGAAGTGTTTTCCAGTTGCAATTAAACCTACCTATTAGAAATGTTTAAAATAAGGGATTTTTATACGAAATATTTTTATTACAATTTGTAGTATAACACGTCTTTAGTTGCCATAAATAAACATTTCTTAATTCTAAGCTTTAAACACAAACTGTATTGAGCAATTTAAAATAATTAAACAAAATCCACCCTAGCCAGACAGTATCGAATAATCGCCACCAATTGCAAGAGAAGAAAAGCGAAATTAATTAGCAAAATCAATAAATAAATATTGAATATATCGACAATATACAATTTACATCTTCACTTAACAAACACAGCACAAAATTAGAAAAGAATCAAACTATTTATAAAACCGGCTCTCTGAGTTCTTAAACATTCACTAATTACAATCTATGTGAAAAATAATTTACAAATAGTACTTTTTTATACATTATTACGAAAAAACGTATAACTTGGATCCTGACAAGTCCTTCCTATCACTCGCCAATCTTCATAATTATAATAATATTCGTAAAACTAACGTGTTACGATTATATATTAGATATTTCACTTTACGTATATCGGGTTTCTTAATCAATGATTTTATAAAAATACCTTTTGATGTGTTACGGTCATATTGAAACGGCCAAGCGTTCCTGTATCCACGTATTACGTATATTGTTCGTATAAATACCACCAGTTTATTTTCTAGCTTTGGTATACAGTACATGTACCTCATAACTACGATCCACGAGAGATTCACAAATCAAAGCGATAATTTCTGCACCTACAATATTTAAGGTAACTTTTGTTTCATTATAAATAAATGATTGTTTACCATTGTTTAACATTTCTAATACACCATGGAGTGGTGCGTTTCCCTCAATAGGAGCTCAAAGAATATCTTTTTGTTTGTAGTATTTTCCTAAATTATAAGCTTCGTTTTCGTAACACTTTATATTTATCATAGATTTTCTATGACGTTAATTATCAGTATTAATTACGTATATGAGTCATCAAAAATCGTATACATTGCACTTGTAAACTGGCCTTTCACACTGCGAATTACGCGTATTGACAAATAAAATATATTAATAGACGATTGACAAATCAAAACACTCATATCTCAAAAAAAATCGAACACGGAACTAGTCGTTGTTTCCCAAATTAATCTCAATAATTAATTGTATTCACACTAAAACAATTGTACATCATAAAATCTAAAATTATCATGTATTTATGTACAGAATAGTATTTAGACACCTTAACTTAAGAAATAAAACATCATATATATTAAATAATAACAATATGGATACTAATTGCCTTCTTATCAATGGTTAATTATAAGAGGTCCTTATGGTTTTGTGATTCAAAATGATTGGCGATAATTTTACTTTTTATAATCGCTTACATAGTGCTTGACACGGAATCAAAGAATAAGTTATGGACGTCAATAATTTTTATTTCGTATATTTTAGTAAATTCCCAAATGTATTATACTATTGGTGGCCACTTATAGTAGCTATATAATAAATAGAATTATCAAGTATCAAGCACTCTGTGAAGACACACAATACAGTCACCGATCACAAGTCAGTGAATAGATATTCCGAAAAAAAACTGATTTTAAACCAACTATAATAATCACTTAAATGATGCAGTTTACTAATCATATACACTGCGTTTTTGGTAATTATTGGTATTGAGATTGTTTCTATAAATTAATTTATACTTAACAACTGTAAAAATCTCTTCATCACACTATCATTACTCTTTATACGAAATCACTAGGTTACGTAGTAGGTAATTGTAATGTAATATTATCATGAAAGTCCAACATACAATTTATACAAATTAAACTGTTCTAGTAACTTCGGCCTCGAGGTGTATTGTTTCAGATTTACGATGCTATCGAACATAACATTCATATACACAAATTAAAAGCGTTAACGGAGTTTGTTGAAATGGCGAGGAAATCTGAAACAACACATCTGTAGCTTGGACCGCGCGAACTAAGCTAGAGGCCTTTACTGGGGCGAGGTGGGTGGACTCATGTTATCCGGCTCGTCCCCAGAGCCGGGCTCGCCTTTGGTTTTATTCTCTTTCTTCCACTTCATGCGGCGGTTCTGGAACCAAATCTTGATCTGGCGCTCAGTGAGGCAAAGCGCGTGTGCGATCTCGATTCGTCTCCTTCGCGTCAAATACCGGTTGAAGTGGAACTCTTTCTCCAACTCAAGCGTCTGATACCGAGTGTAAGTTTGTCTTCCCCGCTTCCTTTCTGAAATGAGATAACGGTATACATTAATACGGTTAAATAATAATAAATAGCGACTAATTAATGCTCTTTACACTCGGGGACCTAACAGACGACAGACGTTAAAAACTGCATAGACATTTCTGATAAATGTTGGTTATTTGTAAACAGCGAGCACTCCCGCGCTGAGTTAATTGAAAATTGTTTTGAGCTTATCAATTTGTGAATTGTTTTTGCTTGTCAGGCACCTCGGAAACTTACTCAGCGGGTCTTATGAAAAGCTATGCTAGTGGGAATTATTCTAACTAGTGTAGCGGAGTAAATTACTTGAATTCGTTCTTATTATATAACTAAATTTAATGTTATAACAAAGTGATTGTAACTATAAAAAGGAAAATAGTACAATTTGAATCAAACCCACTTATTCACATTTATATCCCAAACAGTAGCTTTGATAAAAGCGTCAATCGCGCATATTTTTAAATCTTAATTACAGATTTATACGACTATTAGTGACAATAAAATAAACAACGGAAATAAATTTATAGATATTTAGTTAATGTGATATGATATCAATCAATATATCTCATCTGTGTGTGTAATACGACGTGTATGACGTAAAATCAGATGTAAATGTATTTGTGCGTGAATACTCAGACCGAACCGCTACCGAAGCCAATTAAAATAATTTAAGACGCCGTGGGGCTTTTTCATTTTGTAATCATTATTCTTCGGGGCAGATATAAAGCCTATTATACACGGTTTAGATGATGCACTGAACAGTAATTTATTTCAAATGAAAAAAGGAACGACAAACGATACTGCAGTAATCGAGGCCGATTAAATAATATTATTATATAACAGCACATGCCGTGTGGGGCCGGCGTTAGAATTGTCCTACCCCTCTACACCCATGGGAGTTGGGGGAGTAGCAGCAGCACTCCTTCGAGTATTAACAACATCCACTGCGATCGCCAACCGGCCTGCCAAGCGTGGCGATTACGGCAATATCCCCCATTCTTGGGGAGGCCTATGTCCAGCAGTGGACATTAAAAGGCTGATGGATGGATGGATGAATAGCACAAGATTTTTTTATAGATTGAATCCAATAAATAGGTAGAGATTTCTTAAAAAACAATATATTTCTTACTAATATTGTAAATGAGAAAGTAAATTTTCTTTATTGGCTACGCCTTAACGCCACAACTATATTTACCAGTCTGTATTTATAGATATTTAAATAATTTATTTTTATTAATTATGTTTTATGCATTAATTACAATGGTGGACCGTGGCCTAAGGGAAACTCTACCAGTCAACCAAGGACAATGCAGAGATAATAGAAAATTACTTATATGTCAAATGCTGACGTATTTATATATCAGGTAGGCCCAAAGTTTTTCTTTTATCGTATTTAGATGTTTTATAATGATAACCTCTTGCTGACTGCACTGTCAAGGAAATTATTTGCTCAATATCTACCTAAGGTGACAAGTGCATTGACATAGGTGCACTCTTTGCCTCTTTATTGACCCCTCTCAAGGGTTCCAAAGGATCTTGATAACTTCGCTGCTAACTGCACTACCAGAAAGAGTCGCAAACCAATAAAGGATATATTTATGGGCATTTTATAGAGGCAAAAAAAAAAACTTTCTATCTATCAAGTCAGCCCTCACCCAATTGGTCATCCTCAATGTCAACTGCATAAATAATTTTTACAAAATAATAAAAAAAAATATTAAAACAAAACCAATTTAAAATTGTTTGAAATTATGAACCACAAATAAACTACGTATAAATTCAGAATTAAATTTGAAACTGTTGAAGTTAACAGCCATGAAACAAAGGCAAAGTTGTCTGATTATTTTCAGTTCAGTAACACGCAAAACGACTTGCCTTACAAGTCAAACATGCTAACTTCGCGAAAGTACGCAAACACGAAACCCGGGGATTACCTACATTTCAAATTACATTTTCTGAGAAACACAATATTTAAAACTGGCTTAAAGAAACGATAACGTATTTGATGATGAACAAGATAGCTAGAACAACCACAAAGTCTTTATCTTAACCTATTTTAGCATTTAAAATCACATTTTCTTTTTTTTTAAGACAACACCCTGCACTAAATAATAATTCTTGTATCGTGGGGGACTTTAGAAACATACAATTTCACGGACACAAAGTACACACAGACTCAGAACAACCATTTGTGGATCACACAAAGAGATTTTTTGTGTGGGAATCAAACCCACAACATTCGAGCGGGAAGTCGGTATCTATACCACTCCGCTATCTGTGCAGTCGATTGATAATGCGCGTACTTGAGGTACCTACCTAAGTGCTTGACTTACAAACGTCACCAATTGAATATAATAACTTTTTAAGAATATTTTCACTTAGTTTTTGGATTAGCAGTTTTTTTATATTTGTGTAGTTCTGTTACCTATGTCCTAGTTTCTACTTGCAACTTCAACTTATTAAAGAAATTTCTCTATCAAATTTACAAGGTCATTCATATTGATAATATCTATATGAGCAGCTGGCACAAACCTCAAAATTTTATAGTTATTTAAATGAGTGATGTAAAAGAGTCTGTCTGCTAGAGTCGGTGCAACGGATTCAAAATTATCGCCCACTTGTTGCTCCGGAAATTGATAACAGCCTCATCGTCCTGTTAGCGAGATTTGGGACGCATTCAACTACGCTTTTGTTGTCGGCTAGTGAACGATACTGACGTATCTGATAGTACTAAGAAAACGTTTTTGTAATATAACCTTTGTCCTTTCAGACAAATTTTAATACAGCATACAAATATTCTATACCTGCTTCAAATAAAAACATAATTATCTTAGCAACATTATCGCATACTGAATTTTATTAGTGGAAAGCTTCGAAAGGAATGGCTATAATTCATTTTAGCAAAGGTCTGGTGAAACAGAACATCGTGATGAAAGCTGCATGCCTGAGAAAATTTCTCGATGGCTTGTGAAGTCTGCCAACTCGCACTGGGCCAGCACGGTAAACTATGACCTAAATCTCTATCATTATGAGACTCTCCCATATCCAATAGTGTGACAATAATGAGCTACTCGTAAAAGTCACTTGTGATTATAAAATAAAATTAGCAAAAATTAAATTGTTCCAATGACTTGACTTGGGACGAATTGATTATTATAAGCTGAAGTGATATCTTAGTAAATTATAAATTAAAATTCGTTACACAAATATCTGAGCGCTATGGTCTGTGGCTGATCGATTAGTACCTAATGATAATATAAATATGCCACTACGAAAAGATAATTGTCTCGAGTTTGAGTTCATAAACCAGACCACTAACTTTCATACGCATAACGTATTTAAATATAAGAATTGCCGGTTGAGCAGAAGTATTTACTCTTTAAATCCCTCTATCTGAGACAAGACCTTTTTCTGAAGTTTTCTGAAGCAAATTATTTCTTTGGATTCAAAATAATTAAACTTTCATTCAGTTCAGTTTTCAGTTCATTATACATCACAATTGCATATTGTGATATTTTTTGTATATGTACTTTAAGCACTTGACAACATGAATTACTGAAATTATTTGAAAATCATTAGTTACACCCGACTTCTATCAATTTTTTAGGATATAACAGAGAGATAAAATACTCGATAACACAATAACACAGTGTCTAATGAACAAGAACGAAGTACTAGCAAAGAATTCAAAAATTAAGCAATGGTTTAGTAAATTTCATCACAAACGCACAATATGGGCATTCATATTGCGTCTTAAATTCCAAAACAATATCATATCGCAATATAGCTCATGAAATCCCCTTCCGAGCTGGCTTTATATATTACAGTGGCGGTTTCATCGCACACTCAGATGCATAAAACATGATCCCAACGTCAGATTTAAACCGTCCGTAATAAGAGCATTAAACCAAGCACTGAAGGCGTGCGAGCCGTTAAGAAGCGGCGACACTTCTTGATTTAGGCGGTTAATAGATTTAAGCATATTACAAATAAAATATTAACTTAACATATTTCATGAATACACATATTAGGGAAGTGTTTTTGAGACTGTTAAAATTATATTTTTTTAGTTTTATAAAACAATTTGAAGTCGAAACACCTCTTATCAAGGTTTAGGATTTAATCACAATAATGAGTAAGTTAGTCTTAATGTTTTTTTTTAAAGATGAGTATAATTGTGAGGATACTGCTCTGAAGACCTTCAAGAAATACCTAAAAATTTTGAAATTTTAAGTATTCAAACGAGTGCTTAAACCGTGACGTCTAAGCCGCAAGTGTATGTGCACCCACACGAAATCGCAGCTTTAGAAGCGTCGAGCGCAGCGCTGCATGTGTCGTCCGTTGGACATAAATCATCTCCAGGGAAGGGGCCGGCTTACTTTCACAACGATGTGGACAAACACATCGGGCATTGTTGAAAATTGAGTATGGATGGAGGGGAAGAGATTGGTAATGATATAGGGTTTGATATTGCAGTAAATTTATAACGTAGCTTCAGTTCATTCTTGCAAATTCCTTAGGGTACAAGAAAATTGAGGAGAATTCATACCAATACATTAACGGTTAATTAATCGAAAACGTGATAGACAAACTTTATGAAAACTTTTTTGATAGAAAGTATTTATGAAAACTATTGATAGCCAAAACTTTACCGCAGCATATAGACTTGGGTTTCAAACCCACTCTCTGATCCACTTTAGAAAATTTTCTGATCAATCAATCAATCAGCCCTATTAATTGATAATAACATCCTCCTTTCAGCTAATCACTAAAAAGTAATTTTTATAGATATTTTATAATTAGTGACTACTTAGATAGGCTAGTCAACTGGTTCCTAGCATTAAATACAAAGTGAAAAATGTGAAATCGAAAATAACAGTCACGAGCAGGATTTGAACCTGCATCTCCTGGATACCTTCCAGATGCTTTGCCAATTCAGCCATCGTGACAATTGCTCCTGACTGCTAATTTTGATAACACATTTATGAAAATACTGCTGACAGATGGCGCAGGCGTCACCCAAAGACGTTAAGTATGAATGTGTAATATATATAAAAATATCTAAATATGGTTCCTAGCATCTAACTCCTGAACGAAACCTGCATTTTCAGGGGTAACTACAATACTTACGCCTGTATCCCCGAAGGGGTAGGCAGAGGTGTATTATGTGCCCACGGTTCGCCAAATATGTTTAAGTCCCACGCAATAGAGGGCGAGCCTATTGCCGTCTACCGGGCACATTTCCAAACACCGGGATGCTACTGAGAATTTTTCTTTCCAGGAAAAAGCTCAATAACACTGCCTGACCCGGGGATCGAACCTGAAACTTCATGATTAGCAGTCGCTCACACTACCGAACTAACTACGTGACTACAACACTATCCGTATCGTACTAATCCCTTGAGAACGCAAAGGCTGGCTTACATTTATCTGGATAAAGTGCGTGCTAAAATATTGAGAGGCGTGCATTATCTCAGATCGCATTTATATTGATTATTACGTAGTACCTATATGTCGTGTACAAAGAGAGTCGAAAAGTGCGGTCAGCGAATGTAACGTTCACAATTTAAAACTTAAAAAGACGTTATTTTACATATAATTATAAGCTGCTCTTTATCTATACTATTATAAAGCTGTAACAGAGCTGTGTCTGTACATTTAAGATATTTGAGAAAAAATGACTGTAATAGGCTATATAGGCGTCTAAACGCAAAACAATTTTTTTTAGAATTTTTACCTGATTGTCTGTTTGTTTGTTCGCGCATCGCACAAAAACTACTGAACGGATTTCGATGCAACTTTTTTTTTTATTTGAAAGGCCTTGATTAGACTTAAAAACTGGTATACATTTTATCCCGCTACTATATCGGACCAGCGATATTACAAAAAAAATAATTTTCAAGTTAACATTGTAAGATGTTTTGTTGTACCTACCTAGGTATTGGTACTTATAATGGAACAACCTTTTCTTATAAGCAATACGAGTCTTACTTACTTAGGTTATTATTCCAAATACGTACTTAAAATAGCGGTTCAATAAAAAAAAGAACAAACTGCCTTAAAATCACACTAATTCACCCAAGTAGTAACATTGTATTTCATTTAGATCAGATTTACATAACTAACGTAGCCTATTTTGTTTAACATTATCAAGTTCCCGATTACAGAAACCGAATAAAACGAATACCAGTTTTTAAGTCTAAAGCTATCAAAAAAGAAACGTGGTATTAAATTTGGTTCAGCGAGTTTAGACACGTCTAAATAGTCTAATATAGTAGTTTTTCCTATTTTTTTATTGCTTATGGTGTCAAATTATGGTAAGTGGTAACGGCTGCTCATGGACTCAACTTACTGTCAAGCTACTGCTACTATTTCATTTTAAGGATATGAAATAACAAAATAATAAAATATATAACTTAGGGCTGCTTCATGGCCGTTCAAAAGGGAGAAAGTGGTACCAACCCCTTCGGGCCCGATAACAAGTAAGTACTCCCACTTGGTATCCAAACCTACCACCAGTAATGCAATGTGTGATAATTGCTAACTTCCCTCATAGGTCTTGCACGACACTCGCGGAAAAGAATGGGTGGAGTGGTCCGTCACCACACAGATTAAAAATGTACAGCCTCCGAAAAAACTTATATCTAAAATGTACTTATATACACAGCTCTGTTACAGATATCTTCTATTACATATAATAAAATTGAAGTGTCTATTTGTAATGTCTAAATAACAGGTTTTTACTAAATGTATACGCTAATAAAAATACCAATTTTTAAAGTTTTTGTCTGTCTGTGTGGCTTTTTGTTCCGGCTAATCTCTGGAACGGCTGGACCGATTTGGACAGGACTTTCACTAGCAGCTAGCTGTTGTTACAGCGCGTAATATAGTCTACTTTTATTTTGGAATTACGGTTCCGTGAAAAAAACCATGAAATCGTGAGTTAATAAAATCTCCTGAATGGCTACACTGATTTGGACGGGACTTTCACTAGCAGATAGCTTGCGCGTTGTTATAAGGAGTAACTTTGAGTTATTTTTATTGCATTTACGTGCCACGGTCCATCTGCTGGTAAATGGTAACCGACGCTCATGGACTCGACTATACCGAGAGTATTGTCAAGCTGCTGCTCACCATTTCATTTCACAGATATGAAATGAAAGAATAAACGGCTCCCGCTACAGCCAAAACGCAACGATGTGCTTCATGGCCGGTCATACGGGAGGTGGTGATACCAACCTGTTCGGGCCTGATACCAAGTGAGTGCTCCCACTTGGTACCCAGCCCTACCACCACTCATGCAATGGATGATAATTGCTTACTTCCCTTAGTAGCCACGTGTGTGCGCATGTCGTATGCGACACCCGTGGAAAAGAATGAGGTGGTGACACTTGTATTCTTAGTCCATCACCACATGGACATTACTTTAATTTAGGAAAAATAATTAGGGTTCCGCGAAAAAAAACAAAAACCCGTGAGATTTGAAATTGTGAATGAATACCGATTCAAATAGATACGTATATAAATCGAATATAAATCGAATATAAATCCAATATACATAATATATTCCAACTAGCTTCTGCCTACAGTTTCATGTACGTGGCCTGCAGGCAATAAATGACATATTTTTTTTAGAAACAAACATTATATGTTAGTTATACGCATTATGGTATTACCGATACACCTACAAATCCTACCTACTTACTAACAGGTAAATAGGTACTCCGTCGCTGTGCGCTTAATGCGTGCGTTAATTGAAGAGCTAAAAAGAATCATAGAAAACTTAATCCTCCATTTCACCGTCTTCGAGGAGGAATTTCAAGCAACTGTTTCTTAAATAGATACCTACAAAGAAAACACCTTTTATTGTTAAGGCGAGAACAAATGTATACCTAACCATTAACCCCGTCGTTTGGGGCAGCGGACAGGGTAGTGTGAGGCCCCACTAAAGAAACCCAGATAAGCAAAGAACACACCTGCCAAACTTATTAGACCAGTGGTTTAGGTTGTGCGTTGATATATCATTCGAGTAAGGTAAATTTTAATTTTATGAATACAGATACACCTATACAATAATCAATAATTCATTTGGATTTGTAGGTGTATCTGTAATACCTATGTATAACAAGATAATATATAATGTTTGTTTCTGAGATAATATATCACTTCAGAGTTGCGCAGAGGGCCATGGAGAGAGCCTTGCTCAGGGCCTCCTTGCGCGACTGAAGAATAAATGTGTGGATTAGCCGGAAAACACACGTGAGAGATGTGGTGGAAACCAGCATGGAAAGCCCTAGAGTAGACGCCGTGGATGAACACCAGACAACGTGGCTGCCCACCTAAGCGATGGGTAGACGGCATGCCGTGCCTGGATAAATCAAGCAGCAGGCAGAGTGTCCTGGAAGAAATTGGGAGCGGCCCATATGCAGTTATGCATCCAGGAGAGGCTGATAACGATGATGAATTCATTGACTAGCTGTTACCCGCGACTCTTTCCAAGGGGCATTTAGATTTTTCGCGATATTCTAATTTATTTTCCAAAATGAAAGTAGCCTAAGTAATTTTTTCTAACATGAGCTATCTGCCGGGTCTCCTTTCATGGTGAGAGGGAGTCCACCACGCTGGCCCAATGCGGGTTGGCAGACTTCAAAAGTCATCGAGAACGTTTCTGAGGTATGCAAGTTTCCTCACGATATTTTCCTTCACCGAGCTGTCATAAATTGTAAACAAACACACATATAATATTGCAAAATCTCGAAAAGTCAGAGGTGTGTGTGGTGAGGTCTCAACCTTGGACTCGGGATTGAAATCGATACCACTGTCTTTGCAGTCCTTAGTTCTACCCCTAGGCTATCACTGCTATTATATTTTTACATGCGGGTAGTAAAAAGTTGTTATTTAAACATTATAAACAGACACTTAAGTAATTTTTATTTAACGTAGGTAACTAAAGTAGTGTATAAACTTCCTGGTGAATCACAAACATATCTTTCCATCAATGAACTGCATTGCAATGTGGATGAAGCTGTTAATTATCCAATAGAAGTTTAAAACACTATAAATGTGCCTGATCTACCCCCTCACAAACTAGAACTTAAGATTGGTGTACCCATCATACTACTTCGTAATTTAAACCCACCAAAACTTTTCAATGGTACTAGATTGCGAGTAGTATCTGTCATTGCAAGGAAATGTTTTAAAAGGGCTTTTAATATCCGAATGTGGAAAAGGCGAGACGGTATCTATACCACGAATTCCCATAATATCGGTGAATTTTCCCTTTAAATTCAAAAGACTTCAATTTCAAAGGTTGCTTTATTTATTTTTATAAAATTCCACGTGGACGAAGTCGCGGGTAACAGCTAGTCTATCTATAAATACTATTATAAAGCTGTAACAGAGCTGTGTCTGTACATTTAAGATATTTGAGAAAAAATGACTGAATTAGGCTATGTAGGTGTTTCTAAACACAACACGATTTGTTGTTTATCTGTATGTTTGTTCGCGCATCACGCAAAAACTACTGAACGGATTTTGATGCAACTTTTTTATTTGTTAGCTCTTGAATAGACTTAAAAACTGGTAAATATTTTATCCCGCTACTTCGGGAACCTGAGATATAGCCTAAAAACTAACTTTAGACTGCAGCGAAGCCGCGGGCAAAGGCTAGTTTAATTTTATAAATAGTGACTTGCTCTTATTTCACATTCGTGCAATTTAATAAAGAAGTAGATCTTTAGGATTATTTATTTATACCACTGAAGTAATGTAACATAGTTCCGGTGGCCCGCCAATAAAGGCGGAGAGAAAGCACACGGCGGGTTTATTTAGTGGGTGAGGGCCCCACACTACTCTGTTCGTTGCCCCGAACGATGGGGTGTGCGGTTAGGGACATTTTTCACGCCTTTAACAAAAAAAAGGATGACTTATTTATAAAATATCGAATAACTAAAAAAAGTGTAGTTAGGATATGTAGGTATATTTGTGTTGAACTTTAAAAATTATAAGTAGATTAACTGTTATCAGCGGCTTTTTATGCTCACAAAATTAAAGATATTACGTTTGAGCCTTGATCATAGTACAACAATAAAAACAATAAATTATAGTTACATGGAACTTTTTATTAAAATGCCGATACTCCCATACAACCTTCATTCAAACTTACATAGTAATCCATTCAATTAAAAAAAAAAGCCAATAGGTACAATCCATCAATCCATCCATCAGCCTTTTAACGTCCACTGCTGGACATAGGCCTCTCCAAGAATAGGGGATAGTGCCGTAATCGCCACACTTGGCAAGCGGGTTGGCGATCGCAGTGGATGTTGTTAATACTCGAAGGAGTACTGCTGCCCACTCCCTCGGCATTCCCTCAGCCGGCTCTTACGACTCCCATAGGTGGAGAGGCCCACACGGCGGAATAGGTACAAAAAATAAAAAATACAAAATTAGAGTAAGAGCATTGCGTGGTCTAGACCGCAAACTTACCCTTACCATATAAATAAATCTACGTCCATATTTCAGCTTTCTAGTCTTAGTTTAGGCTGTGCGTTAATAGTCAGTCAGGACAGACTATTTTATATAAGTATCTATATAGGTACGAGTAGAGAGTAGAGAAAATTTAACTATCAATTAGATCTAAAAGTAGAATATCTCTATTGCTGTGTAAATAAAGTAGTTTCCACGAAAAACGAGAATAATATTCACAAAAATCATAAGTTTAAAAAATAATAGCCGGCAGTTGGTCGTCGTATGCCTAAATACCAAATTCATCAAGGGATGACAAGTGAAAAGAGCTTTTAATTTAATTCGTTGTGGTATCACGCCGCAGAAACACGAAAAAAATACAGAAACAGCTTGGAGCGATATCGACATTCCATAATTCATGTCCTACAATTTCATACATTTTGGCTCTACAACGCTGTCGTATTTCACTGACAAAAACAATAAAATTTTAACCCTATCCACACCGCTGTAAAATTGAAAATACATTGAAATGAGTTGTGTGTTTCGATGTATGGGCTTGTAAAGATCACTCAGGGTATTGCAACATCGTACATGATATCAAACTGGTATTCAGATTAATGCAATTTCTCTTAAACGCTTACACGTCGTAAATAAAATTGCTGGTTCCCGACAAGCGGGTATCGAAGGCCGATTCGTGTTTATAATGTTTAATTGCTATAACATCGTGTAAAAATAAATGCCGGTCGCGTCTATAATATAATTGAATCCCTTTTAAGTTACCGACTATGTCATATTTGGTACTAGCTTTAGGTTCTATTAAATTAAATTTGTAACATAAAACATACCTACCATTGTGAAACTACATAGGTAGTTGATAGCACAAGCTATGTAGAGACACAACTTCTCACCACGAGGTGTCAAGTTTGATTCCTGTAGCAGGTAGGTTAATCTCTTTATATACATAAGCGGTAATCGATAAAAGGCCCTCTTATTCTTCTTAATCAGTAAAAAGAAAAATTCTCAGTAGCAGCCCGGAGTTTGGAAATGCGCCCGGTAGACGTCAATAGGCTCGCCCCCTATTACGTGGGACTTAAACATAGTTGGCGAGTCGTGGGTGTGTATACAGGCGTGATGCTATGTTTTTAATCAGTAATTTACATAGGTATATTTATATAATACTTTTGATGGTAACATAAACATATAATAAGTTACATTATAAAATATTGCATATTTACGACCACCTATGGTGTATAAGACTGTAAGAAATAACAGTTGTACACAAGGAGTTTTACAATAAAATTAGTAGTTTGTAAAACCAACGCGCTTTTATTTGGTTATGTGCTATAGATATCATAGAAAATATAGGCAACAATATTTGTTGTAGTCCAAAATTGTATATAGCTAATATAATATTCATGATAGTATTATATACGAGTACCTAAATGTCATTAACTACGCTAATGACTGAAAGCAATTTGTTTAGAAACATTGATAAAATCCACGGTCAAAATACGCTGTATGATAAAACACGCAACATAATAATTACGGCCACCTCACGTGTGATTTATGTACGTACATATTTAACGTTAGGTAAATTGTACTAAATTATATAATAAAAAATCAAGATCACTATGTTTGTTATGCATAAAAGTAGACACTCGAATTTTTTTACGAAACCGGTTAGGACAAAGATCCTATCGGCTTTCCCGATATGTGAATGGTTTTCATGAAAAACATGCATTGTGCTAAACGGCAGTCACCTCTTACTAATCAGTAGGCTGTTGTTCGTATGTCATTGTTTGTAATAAAAAAAAATATCATAGAAAAGCAATAACTTAAAAATAAAAATGATAATGTGGGTACAGTTCAAACTTCCACCTATTAAGTTTACAATACGTGCCGACTTTTTAGGATTACATCCTCCTACAAATTTGTATATTACAAGACAAAGGCAAACTTGTATACCTATATAGGTATTTTGTATACTTTACGTGATAATTTTCCGGTAATTAAAATTACAACATAAATCTACTATAACTTTATTTTAATATTTATATACAAACAGCAAACTCTGAATCGCTAAATGCTACAAAAATGGTGGCGTTAAGTTCTGTTATTCATTCATTTATCATTTGCGTGGCTTAGGCGGACATTTTCGTTATGGACCACTAGTATTTTATTTACCCTCCTAATGACTATTTATGTAATTTACTACAGATATATATGTATTCGCTCATTTATCAATGATAAAAAAATATCATAAGTTGAAGATTCTTGTAAATTACTGTACCTGATTGTGTTTATATTGTTCTAATGTAACATACCTAGTAGTCAAGGTATTCTTTCAATTTCTTATCTTTTTTCCATTTCTAATATTTTGCAGAATAACCTAATAGATACTTTATAAGCATAATGGACTATTAGATGAGATAATCTTCTTACTAATTCCTACTTCTATAATCTATAGTAAAAAGGCATTACGACACATCTGAACGGATCTCAAAAACGGATTTTGTACATGAACACACAGCCATCACTCAGTGTTGTGTTGACGCTGATACGCGGCGTGTTTCACAACCCAAATGGAATGTTATTCACCGAAAATTTAGCATTGGTGTACGCTAAAAATTACGTTCACCCCGCCGGGATTGAACGAAATACCGCCCGCAAAAAAGGTGTCAAATGAAATATTCAAATATATTTTAATATAATTCATGCGGCGGGCGTTTCATTTCTCTCCCTCGTAATGGAATGCTAAATTTTCGGGCGAACAAAAAATATATATTAATGCGCGTACCTAATAGCTTATACAAACTCGTTTGTTGGGTATTGTTGCGCACAATGGGTGCCATAACTCCGCGTCGCTACCACGGCCGGTGACGTCTTTGTTAGGCTTGTAGAGCTTTGTTCTGTTCCCGGCTCCGCCTGTCGACGCGATATCCTACCCCGACCTCTGTGCCTGAAACACGCACCTATCACCCACATCTCTACACTACAGCTAGATACCTACTGTATAAACAAAACATATCAATTATAATCATTACGTAAAATTTATAAGTCAAGATTTTTCACAAGAAAATTGAAACTATCATAAATTTATAGGACTAGAAAATTTAAAAAAACGCTCTTATAAACATACGTCTAATTACCAGTTTTGTTGAGACCTTTACTATATTTTGCAACAGGAAAAGCACAAATGTACATTTGAGACAGCGATAGAAAATGAGTAATTGTGCTGGATCACGAAGTGAAAAGTTATGAAACGTGCAGGGTAGGTAATTTTTCATCGCCCGCCCAAGTGAAAATCTTAATGAAAAAGAAAATATTCAATCATATGATATTAAACCGCAACTTGGCGTAGATATTAAACCTTATAAACATGGTAGAATAGTTCAGATTATATATACGTACCTTAATGTAACAAAAACAAATAGTGGTCGGTGGGCGCCTAAAAATTCATCTCAACATAATGCGGAGCTCGGAACGCATTAGAGCTCCAAGATGAGCTTCGCCGCGGGACAGCGTGCCCCAGGGGGTTTCTCCCCCCGTAAGTCGGATGGGAGGGCGATCTCCGCTCCAGAGAATATTTGACACGGGTCTGGCAGATAGACAGGCCGGTCATGTGTGATCCCCGAGCAGGAAACGGGGGCCTTTTTTCCGCTTTTACATCGTGGCTACTCTCTGCCTACCGGCACAAGTACAAAGATACGTTTATGATTTATGTGGCAACGGCGACTCGCACATGTGCACGCATCATGTGACGCCATGCTTTTTCTACATAACTAATGATACGAACAGACTTGATATGTTATTAATGATTATCGAGCGATGATAGAACTTAATTTCATTCTATGAAGTTCCCTTCTATCAATAACGTAATTTAATAGCCCGGTAATTATTTCGGAAGAAGCAGTAAGTCATCGTTTTTGTACCTACTATAAGGAATACTCGGATGCACTCGTATTTATTGAATTAGCGGTTATCATTTCTTAATGATACGGAACCATTTCAATATTGAGCGATAGTGTTTGAAAATGGAATTTTAATACCACATAATAAGTTCGGCTTTACCGACTTAGCGGCGTCAAAGTTTGATTGGCGTTCTATCCCAACGTTTAATTAATGTGGACCAAGCTAACGTAGCTGTGAGTAAGAAAGAGAACAGAATATGTGCTAGACAAAGAACGGTAGTTTCTGATAATGTTGCCAGTTAATTGGACATGACTTACTTTTGTTCTAAAAGGACCTAGTTTGGGTAAATTATAGGGCTGAACTTGAAAGAGGGTTCTAGAAAATATCTTGTTATTCAGTAAGCTTTAACTAAACTTTCTTACTGAATGGATGTATTGCGGGAACTTGATAACTTGCGAATTGATGTGTTATACAATACCTAATTCTAACTACTCTGTACCTAAGTGCATAAGAGTGTAATAATTTAAATTTGGCAATTGTTGTTCCCCCAAATTTATGTAGAGAAATATTCTTTCATTCTTATTTTATAATAGTTAATTAAGTTATTAAACTAATAAGGAAGGTAACTGTAAAATAATGAAGATTTATGTATCAAGTTTATTTAAATTATGGGAACAACTAGTATAATGCGGGTACAGTCATCATTGACTGTTTTTTCATAGAACTGAGTAATTACATAATTTTACTGGTTATCTGATGTGCTGACTCCGCCTTCGTTTAGTCAAGATGATGATAGATAGGTAACTCAATTTCCCAGACGGATTTTTGAATGTATACACACATACGAATAAAAACAATTTCGATTCTAAAGTACATAGCAATATCTCTGTTAATTATTACATACTTACTTATCATCACGCCATCTCCCTTGCGGGGTAGGCATTATTAAGTAAAAAATCTGAAAGGACTGAAGGGACTGAGATAATATAATATTGAGTATGACAGTCCCGAAATGAAATAAAAATATCGTACAATACGTGAGTGGTTATGAAACAAACATATACAACATAGTTATAGGTATATAGTATTCACACCTCATGTAACGTTTCTATTTTAGTAGAAATTATCGATATAATTTAATTAATAAAAATGATACCCTTATAATATAATTTTACCATTTTTTTATGTTAAACTTATTCTCTGGCAACTCTACTCACACACATACAGTATCACTGTATCAAATACGTCAATGTGTAAGCTCCTTCATATTCGTGAGAGGTAGTTGTGAGTTGACATTAGTGTGTGTTGAGAGTTGTCTATGTTTGTGTGGACACATATTAATGGGATTGGTGTATTTCAATGTGGTTGTAAATAATTATAGGACAGTACCTAATAGTGTTTTAATAAACTCCCAAAGTTTTTGCTTAAGTGATTACCTATTTTATTCATATTTTATAAATCATAGGTATGCAATATTTCAACATAATATTTTTTCATATAGGTATAATTAGATTTGGTATCTATTAGTTCGCTTCATATATACGAATATGTATGCATAGCATACCTTTATTATTATTTATCTATATTAGATATAATATGGGTATATGCTTGGTAGTATTACGAATATGCCTATATTATATTTTTTAGCAATCTGTGCATTACATACAGTACAGAGATTATACCTATATGATGAAAGAAATTTTGATGTGATTTGGACGGAAAGCCCTGGTATAGATATACTGAGTCCAGAAGTGATTCGATGAAACTAATATAAATGTAGGTACCTATATGTATTCACTTAGGTACAGATGTTAATAAGTTTTATGATAGTTATGTAGGAAGCAAATCTATAAGAAGCCTATGTAGATGTATACATTCTCAATTCAAATAGAAAAATATAATGTCAAAAAACTGTACAAGCGACATTCGTCAATGTCACACGAGAGACCCGAACCGGAAAGTCACCACCGAACAGAATTAGAAATATATTTTTATCCCTCGCCGTACCTCGCTCTACCCCACTGTGTCAAAAAATCTTTATGCAAATAACAGCACGTGTAAATACAAGGGGAAGTCACGGAAATATAGTCCATCTACCATTCTAAATAAATAAAAATATTTTAAGCAAATTTTTGAGTTTATCTTTCTAGGGGTGCTTGGTATACCACCGAAGGAATGTAACATGGTTCCGGTGGCCCGCCAACAAAGGTGGAGAGACGGCACACGACAGGTTTCTTTAGTGGGTGCAGGCCCCACACTACCCTGGTCTTTGCCTCGAATGACAGGGTGTGCGGTTAGGAACATTTTTTCCCGCCTTAACAAAAAAAAACGGGGTGCTTGGTATGGTGTAGAATCTTGACGACAAATTAAGTTTTAATATTTGTGACATAATATTTGTGCGATGATATAAAATCAACTTCCTTATTTTTTCGAGTTGCAGGATGTTTGTAATTATTCTAATTCTGATTATTATTTCGTGAATAATTTAACGAGCCAATATTTGATCTTCTATACTATACTGACTGTATCTGCAGTAAATTTGTTTGTCAGCACAGACACTTAGATACCTACCTACGTACCTATATATCAATAAGAAAATAGATAGGTATATAAGATATGATTATAAAATATTTCATTTGCATTTGAAAATAAATACATTTAAAAAGGCAGAGATATAGTGAATGTACTTCATACCGTCACTTGCTGAATATAGGTACCATTTGAAGTTAATCATATCACATGAATTTATTCTCTAAGCGAGAGTTGTTTGAAAAAGTTAGTCAGAAAATAGGCTGCCTTCCAATCTAGCAAGGCGTTTGTCGGCATTGTTACTGTACGACAATCGACGATCGATCACGTTCTCAACAATAGGACTTATCGCTGACATTACTTTGGAAATCACTAGGTTTTGTTACAGATGGCGAGAATATTTACTGTAAAATAATAAAAGATTAGGTAAAATTTCAAGATGTGGGAGAATATTTTGAAACCATTGCCTATTAGATTCAAAGGCAAAGTAATCATAGTCTAGTAGGTACCTATATAGGTATATAAGAATAAACCCATACGGGATTTTTTGGAAGCACAAATTTTAACCATATATAATAATGTATTTAAAGCATTGACCAAACAATTGTCTATTACTTATTCGAGTTTATAGTGTAGTACCTATAAGTAAAACTCAGTAAAGTGTAAAAGTAAGCATAAGCCACTCTTACGTCACCATGTGTCTTCTCAGTTCTTATAATCATTATGTCCTTCCTCTGTACTCCGTACTATATGAATGCCAAATTTCATAATGATCGGTTAATCAGTTAGACATAGCGTCATACAAACAAAAGAAACAAACAAATAAATAAACTAAAACAGTTCGACATTTATAATACGAGTATTAGCAAGCATTGTGATATTGTAAATAGGTACAAAGGACTGATTTACATGCGAGGTGCGCGTGAGATTTTACTTTTAACTCTTGTAAACATTGATATATATAAATCAATGCTTGTAAAGTATTTATTTTAAATTAGAAATAACCAATTACAAACCAAGCTTTCATTCTTGGTTTGTAATTGGATTATATTGTACTACCACCGAAGGAATGTAACATTCAGTGGCCCGCCAATAAAGGCGAAGAGACGGCACACAGCGGGTTTGTTTAGTGGGTGCAGGCCCCACACTACCCTGTTCGTTGCTCCGAACGACAGAGTGTGCGGTTAGGCATATTTTTTCCCGCCTTAACAAAAAAAAAGGATTATATTGTACTTTCATAGTTATACTAAGCCTAATAAACTTCATATTTATAATAACTTCAGATAGATAATGTAACTGCCTCGGTGGTGTAGCGGTAGTGTATGCGACTGCTAATCATGAGGTCTCGGGTTCGATCCCCGAGTCAGGCAATGTTATTGAGCTTTTTCCTAAAAAGAAAAATTCTCAGTAACAGCCCGGAGTTTGGAAATGTGCCCGGTAGACGTCAATAGGCTCGCGCCCTATTACGTGGGACTTAAACAATTGGCGAGTCGTGGGTGTGTAATACACCTCTGCCTACCCCTTCGGGGAATACAGGCGTGATGCTATTTTTTTTTAGATAATGTAATTTTCTTTATAGACTATTAGAAAAATGAGCTAATAGATGGTATCGGAATAAAAAGAGCTTCAATTATCATCGGCAAAGTATTGCACTATTTATTTATTTACTTTTGCATAGGAGCTAGTACCAGATATAATCTAATTTATATTTCCACACAATCCAATTTTCTTTTTTATGCTAGAAAAACAAACAAACAGGACGTAACACATTTATAATTGTATTATACGTCGCTAGGTTTAATACGAAACGATTCGAGCTTTCAGTGGCAAGCGAGGAAAATCAGGAGCAGGCACGAGAACAAATACTTGTATTCAATCATCTGGGTTTCACAAAAGCCTCGCTGATAACCGAACAATGAAATGTAACAAGTCGTCTATCCAGCATTGTATGCGGAGAGGGCAGGGCTGTAGCGTAGGGGGGATTTCCATTATATTTCCATTTCCACCTCAATTCCCCGCAACTTATCGCATCCTACCTTTCGGACTAACTAAGTCTATCTTTCTATGCCGTTGCGTTAGTCAGTAGGTACCTAATATATATCAAACGGATTTCAAGTAAAGGTGATTTCATATACTTACCTAACACTAACAAGATTGACAAATGACTTTGAATATACGAGTTTATGTATTTTTTCTTTGATCTGCTATCACATGTTCAAGGGATTATTTTCTGGAAATTTAAAAACTACGTTTAACTAATCTATGCCCGCTCTTTTTGATTTCACGCATTATTAAACTGTGTAATTTATATAACGGATAACGTCTTCTGATGCGATTTTTAGATTCGAAATGAAATCCTCATCAGTTTCCTCTTGAAGTGGAAATGAAAAATGTGAGCCGATATATCAAATGTCTTGTTTGAGAAACTAATGACAAACATAATTCCATCACTAAGGCTTGTAATACGAACACAAATACTCATTAGAATAATCAAATCCGTTACTTTATTTTTTTATGTTATACTAAGGTCTTCCTCTGAATTCGCTCGGTCAATAGCAATATATTTCGAGAATATTAATTGTGTTACATCATGCTTATGCAAATATAGGTACCTACACACCCTTCCTTACTATTATTTATACAGGCATACAAACAAATTAAATCAAATCAGTATATAGATAATCATTGCGTACCCACAGCTACAGCTAATGATTAATGAATCGTAAGCTCCAAACGGATCGGCGTTCTATTTTCAAACAAAGACATGCTGTGTTCGTATTGGTCGGTTTTTTTCAACAAAATGGCAGCCGATATTTGACGATAATTAATGAAGGAACGTTGAAATAGATAAGATGAGAGGTTTAACGAGATTTGGTTTAAGCGTAAGTACCTAGTTGCTACTGTATGTTTGGAACACGTACATTTTTCAAACGCTAACAAGCTCAGGCGTTTTTAAAAATGTTCAGTTCAGATAAGATTTTTAATCTCAACTGGTTTTTTACTTTTTTATGCAAGTCCGTCATACAGATACTTTAAAGCTAATAGCAGATAGTCCATTTAACTACTGTTTTCTATTAGTTTTATGAGCATCTTTGGTATTAGGCACTATATAATTATTCAGAAAATCTATCATTGAAATTATTAACCATAAAAAACTAAATCTTTATAAATAAATGGACTAAAACATACTATAAGAAGAAATCTGTTCCTTTATTGAGCTTGAATCTAATGAAACGAATAACAATATCTAAATTAATGACAGTCTTTTGTCTTTTGTTGTCCCTGGTTGATTATACCATATCCAGCAGCGAATCCAGTATGCCACGTTGAAGGTCTTGAATTCTGTTCTCACAACGAACACATCAAGTAATAATAGGTAGGTAGGTATATACGCATGTGCGTAACCTAGTATCTAAGCACTTGGAGAAGTTGCTTGTGGCATTGTTAATCTTAGAATCTAGCATGCCAAACAGGTAAGTGGGGGCTCAACACACAAAGGACAACGAGCTGTCCTGTGCTAATTGCATCCAACGGCTCCTTGAGGCTTTTACTAGATCGTCAGTCCATCTAGTGGGAGGCCATACGCTGCAGCGTCCAATACGTTGTCGCCATTCTAGAACCTTTTTTCGCCAATGGTTATCGGTCCGTTGAGCGATGTAGCCTCCCCAGTACTACTTCAGCATGCTAACCCGATGATCTATTTTGATCAATCCCGTTCTTCACAGATCTCCATATCACAGATTTTCTCACATACAAACATACCGTGAATAGCCCGCTCCATGTCATGTTTATTTTTGATCTACTAGTCGGGAAACCCTGCTGAGATCGAACTCGGACTGACATGGTGGCATTTCTCTACAAGCACTTAACACTTCGATGTATCGATAGTCAATTTGGCACCGCTGAATGGACCGCAGTACCAAAGAAGTTTTACTCTTATTGAAGGCTTTCTCATAGTCCATAAACACCAGACACAGAGAGTGACTATATTCCTTGGTTTTCTTTATAACCTGGTGTAGTATGGATGTGGTCTATAGTACAAAAGCTTTTTCAGAAACTGGCATGTTAGGGGCTGCAAAGCGTCGAGCCTGCGAGAGTTGATTTATAATGACCCTCGCAAAAACTTATAGACTAGACTTTAGAGTGAGATGGGTATATAATTTTTCCATAGAACTGGTTGTACCTTTCTCAAAATCCCATCTCTGGATCAAATGACAGTATCATCGTTGATCCTCGGCTTAATTCCATCCATCCATCCATCCATCAGCCTTTCAACGTCCACTGCTGGACATAGGCCTCCCCAAGAGAACGCCACAACGAGCAGTCCTGTGCTGACCGCATCCAACGGCTCCCCGCGGCTTTGACCAGATCGTCGGTCCACCTTGTGGGGGGCCGTCCTACGCTGCGCCGTCCGATACGTGGTCGCCACTCGAGAACCTTTCGTCCCCAACGGTTGTCGGTTCATCGAGCGATGTGGCCTGCCCATTGCCACTTCAGCATGGCAGCCCGGCGGGCTATGTCGGTCGCTCTCGTTCTCCTACGGATCTCCGTATTACGGATTCGATCACGTAGGGAAATACCAAGCATAGCCCGCTCCATGGCCCGCTGAGCCGTTGGATGCGAGGGCCCGTTGGATTCGTCGATTGACCTCTTTCTCGAAGTTGTGCCTACCTAACTGGACCATTTGTCCCAGGTAGACATAATGGTCGACAACTTCGAGAAGCGCACTCCCGACTAGGACCGGTGCTGAAATGACATGGACATTAGACATGACTTTTGTCTTGTCCATGTTCATTTTGAGACCTACTAGTCGGGAAACCCTGCTGAGATCATTGAGCATGGTGCCTAGGACCTCCAGCGATTCCGCCATGACTACAATGTCGTCGGCATATCGAAGGTGAGTGATGTATTCGCCATTGATGTTGATGCCGAATCCGGTCCAGTTCAAGAGCCTGAAGACATCTTCCAATGCAGCGGTGAAGAGTTTCGGGGACATAACGTCTCCCTGTCTAACACCTCTCTGCGGTTGGATCGGTTTCGTGCTCCTGTCCTGAACACGGACTGACATGGTGGCGTTTCTATACAAGCACTTCAGCACTTCGATGTACCGATAGTCAATTTGGCACCGCTGAAGGGACTGCAGCACCGCCCAAGTTTCGAGCGAATCAAAGGCTTTCTCATAGTCCACAAACGCCAGACACAGAGGCCGATTATATTCCTCGGTTTTCTGTATAATCTGGCGTAGCGTATGGATGTGGTCTATGGTACTATAGCCTTTTCGGAAACCGGCTTGTTCGGGAGGCTGGAAGTCGTCAAGCCTGCGCGTGAGTCGATTTGTAATGACCCTCGAAAACAACTTATAGACGTGGCTCAAGAGCGAGATGGGTCTATAGTTCTTCAAGAGGGTTCTGTCACCTTTCTTGAAGAACAGCACCACCACGCTTCTGGTCCACGACTCTGGAACGTCGCCTCCGAGAACGACCGAATTGAACAACCCAGAGCTTTTAAGACCGGCTTTCCGCCAGTTCTCAGAAGCTCCGTGGTGATTCCATCGTCACCCAGTGCCTTTCCGTTCTTTAGTTGTTTGAGAGCCATTCTGATCTCGTACAGGCTGACGTCCGGGATATCTTCGGTAAAGTGCCGAGTTAGCTTGGATCTGGGATCTTGGACCAAGCCGACAACAGGACTCTGGGATCTGTACAACTGTCCATAGAACTGGTGGACCTCTCTCAAGATCTCATCTTGGGATGAAATGACAGTGCCGTCGTTGGTCCTCAGCTTAGTCAACTGGCTTTGGCCGATAGACAGATCTCTTGCGAACACTTTCGAGCCTTGGTTCCACTCTATCGCCTCTTTAATGCGGATAGCATTAAATTGGCGGATATCATGTCGCACGGCCTTGGAGATCTGTCTGTTTAACCGCCTCAGGCAGGACCAATCGGCTGAAAACTGGACTGTCATTTCTTTTCTCCTTTCCATGAGCTTGAGAGTATGGTCCAAGAGTTCACGAGCCCTACTAACGCGACGGGCCTTGAAGTAGGTCGACCCGACCGCTTAGACAGTTTGCGCGAACCTGCTGTTCAAATCGCTTGCTGATTCGCACTCATCTAGACATTGGAAGCGATTTTGTAGTTCGAGCTGAAAGCTCTCGAGGTTCTGGTATTGGGCAGGTGTTGGTCGGAGTGTAGACTTCATCAAGCGTGACCTCTCGACTTTCGTGCTAATATTCAAGATGCCCCTGACTAGTGGGTTATCACTCCCAGTTTTAATCCTGCTGATCACTGAGACATCATTGAATATGTGTCGTTTGTCCGACAAGATGAAGTCTATCTCGTTTTTTACTGAACCATCAGGGCTGATCCAGGTCCATTTCCGCTGGGGCTGTTTCCCGAAGAAGGAATTCATCATATAGAGGCCTTCCTTCCCCAGAAAATCAGCCAGCATCTGGCCCCTGTGATTCCTCTGCCCGAAACCATAGTGCCCCACTTTCAGCTCATCGTCTGTCCTTTTGCCTAGTTTCGCGTTAAAGTCTCCCATAACCACGTGAAGTAGGTTTTAGACGAGTGGATGGCCTTCGAGATATCCTCATATAGGGCCTCCACCTCGTCGTCGGAGTGTGTCGAGGTCGGTGCGTAAACCTGTATGACCTTCAACGAATACCTTTTGGTTATTCTGAGTATAAGGTACGCTACCCTACTCGACACACTCTCAATCCTCTCCACGTTGCCTACAAGAGACCTGCGAATGATAAACCCGACACCTCCTTGGGACTGGTGGTCGCCCTCCCGGTGGAAGAGCAAGTTCCTGGACTGGAGGATTGTCGTACCCTCACCCTCTCTTCGGACTTCTGACAACCCTATAATGTCCCAGCGGATCTTGCTCAATTCCTCTTCCAGCTCGGTGATTCTCTGGTCGATCCGTAGTGTCCAAATGTTGTGCGTTACCAGGGTCAGAGGTCGTTGTTTGTGGTGGCCTTTCCGCGACCGGAGATTCTTCGCACCCCCTGCTCTGCTGTTACCGGGCCCGCTACCGTTAGGCCACGGAATAGCGGAGCTGCCGTGACTGGGGGCCAATTTTTGTTGTATGCTTATCATGGGGGATAATGCCGTAATCGCCACGCCTGGCAGGCGGGTTGGCGATCGCAGTGGATGTTGTTAATACTCGAGGGAGTGCTGCTGCCCACTCCCCCGGTATTCCGTCAGTCGGCTCTTACGACTCCCGTGGGTAGAGAGGGGTGGGGCAATTCAAAAGCCGGCCCCACACGGCGTAATTAACTGGTTTTAACCGACAGACAAATCTCTTGCGAACACTTTCGAACTTTGATTCCACTCATCGCCTCTTTAATGAGAGTAGTATATATCCTGTTGCATAGCCTTGGAGATCTGGCTGTTTAACCGCCTTAGACAGGACCAATCAGCTAGGAACTGGAATGTCTTTTCTTTTCTCCTCTCCATGAGCTTGAGAGTATGGTCTAAAAGTTTACAAGTTCTATCGACACAGTCATCTTGAAGTAGGTGTACAGTTTCCACAAGCCTCTTGTTCATATCGCTGATTCGCACTCTTCTAGACGTTGGAAACGATTTTGTGATTCGAGTTGAAAGCTGTTGGGTATCTGGTATTGGGTAGGTATTGGTGGTACGTGGTAGAAAAGAACGCTGAAAACGAACCGTCTTGGATGAGATCGTTTCCAGGTGGTATGGATGAACCCTAGTACGGCGTCTCGTGGTCCGGTGGTAAAACTGCGATGTTGGTACCACCTCAAACAATTCCTCAGAGCACTCCCCGTTGAAGAGTCGATAGAGCACACAGAGAGCCCCAACGTCTCTCCACCGCCCCAACGACTCCAGCTCATCCGTGAGATTGGGATCATCGACAATTCGAACAGCGCGTCTTTGCAGGGAGTCAAGTGGGTCGAGCTGGTATTTTGAGATGTGAGCAGTAGTCCACGTGAGGGCGGACTTATGCTTTATACAGCACAAGTCGCTGCCTCGGTGTGAAGTGCCCAGTTTCTTGCTCGCCGATTTGGCTTTGTCCTCCAAATGACTCCTGAACTTTACTAGATATGTCGATGCCGAGGATCCCAATACTCTCGGAGACTGGGAGAGTTACCCCTTGGAACTGGGGCGTCATGAAAAATGCGTCCTTCTTGTCTTCCTTCTCCAGAAAATCAGCTAGCATCTTTGGTTCCTCTACTCAAATTCATATTGCCCTACTTTCAACTCATCATCTGTCGTTTTGTCTAGTATCGTTACGTTTAGCGAATACAATTTGGTTATTCTCAGTGTAGAGTACGCTACCCTACTGCAACACTTTTTCAATCCTCTCCACGGTGCCTATGATAGACTTACAAACGATTAACCCGATACCTCCTTGGGACTGGTGGTCACCATCCCGGTGAATGAGCAAGTTCCCGGACTGGAGGATCGTAGTGCCCACACCCTGTCTTCGAACTTCTGACAAATGTACAATGTGACATCGGATCTTGCTCAATTCGTTTTCCAGCTCCCTGATTATATCTCCGGTGTCCAAACATTGTGCGTTATCAGGACCTGAGGTTGTTCTTTTCGGTAGACATATCATGACCGGAGATTTTTCGCATCCCCTGCTCCGCCTTTTGCGGGTTTGCCACCGTTAGGCGAGAGAATAGCGGAGTTGCTGGGACTGGGACGTTTAAGTATGGTTCTCATTTTGTGGGAAAATATGCTCTAATTACCACGCTTGCGTGGCGGGTTGGCGATTATAGTAGATACTATCACTACTAAAAGTAGTGCTGCTGCCCATTCCCCCGATGTTCCCTCTTACGACTCCCACGGGTTGAGATGGATTGGTGATATTCTGGCGCCGGCCCCACACGGCTTTAGTTAGTAAATTTTGTATTAGTCAAATAGTAGATTCTCGTAAGTTATCTTATTGTTAGTTTAGTTGTAAATTTTATCGTTAATTTATGAAATAAAATGTTCTAAATGATTAATTAAGATTAATCTTATGTGCGAAATAGTACTTAACTCACTCATCAAGAGATCTCCAAAACTATAAACCAGATTGACTTAAAATTGGCGTAGCTAATCTTTTCACATAGGTCATCCATCCATCAGCCTTTCAACGTCCACTGCTGGACATAGGCCTCCTTGAGAGAACGCCACAACGAGCGGTCCCGTCATGGGGGATAATGCCGTAATCGCCACGCTTGGCAGGCGGGTTGGCAATCGTAGTGGATGTTGTTAATACCCGAGGGAGTGCTGCTGCCCACTCCTCGGGTATTCCCTTAGTCGGCTCTTACGACTCCTGTGGGTAGAGAGGGGTGGAACAATTCTAAAGCCGGACCCACACGGCCAATACACATAGGTATTTACTAAGAATTAAGTAAACTTTTAGGTTTATAAAATGCCATTTTAAAGTTTTTGTATGTCAGGTTGTCTCTTTGTTCTAGCTTATCTCCGAAACGGCTCGACTGATTCGGACAGAACTTTCACTATCAGATAGCTAATGTCATAAGGAGTAAGGAACGCACAACATAAGAAAGCGAACAGAATCCACATGGACTAAGTCGCCCGTAGCAGCTAGTACAATATATAAATGGAAATGTACGAAGGTACTTAGCCTCGAAAATGGATGCAAGCAACAACTGTAGGTGTTAATTACATATACTACTGGAGTACTCGTAATTGTTCAAACTGGTAGGTATTTTATTACCTATTAGTTTACTCAAATTTCAAGTAAAAAGAAAGATCCCGCCTTGACCTTGATTTTATATACATATTTGTTGAGTAGCTAGCTAGAGCTGATTTTAATCAAAAGAGCATTATAAGTAGGTAACTATTAATTACGCAAATAATAACATTCTACTATAGCTACCACAAATAAAAAGAAAACAAAATATTATTTTTTATTTTCTTGGAATAAAACCGATAGGTAGTTGACTACTTACTAGGAAGCCACTGAGAATGGATGCTAGAGAGGAGTTTGGGCTCTCTCTTTTACCATAAGATATACAACACTAGGATTGCCTAGCCTACCTACCTCGATCTAGCCTTCTTCACCCACTAAAGAAACTCGCCGTGTTCTGTCTCTCCGCCTGTGTTGACGGACCAATGGTACTGTGTTGGATTATTTCAGTGGTCCGCCGGCGGCTTACCCTTTCGGGTACCCTCTACTGAGCGACGCATCACGGAGCGGCCAACGCGCAAGCAGCCTCGGTCGACACCGTGCGGTATCCGCATATGAGTCTGGACGCGACGACTCTTTGTGGTCTCCACAGAAGAGCCCTGTTCGGCGCGTCCAGGGACTCCGCCCACACAGGTGCGCCGTACAGCGCCATCGACTGGACCACCCCCGCGTAAAGCCGTCTGCACGCATTGTTGGGTCCGCCCATATTCGGCATGAACCGTGCAAGGGCGGACGCCGCGCCGACAAGCCTCGGGGACAGTTGGCGGAAGTGCTCGCGAAAGCGCCACCGCCCGTCCAGCACCAGGCCCAGATACTTCATCTGGGCCTTCACCCAATCTAGCCTGCCTATTTATCAAGTTGAGTTGAGTGAGTGTCGAGTGAGTCTAGTTAGATATATAGGTAGGTACGTTAAATTAAACAAGGAATGGGGGACGACACTATCCATAATAGGTAGATATCTAGGTAATAATTGCATATGCATTATAAGACTAACATGCTCTTATAGGTACATAATTATAGCATACGTCGCAAAACATTTAACAAAAAATATCGTTATATAGCACTTATACTTGTAGTGAAACGGTACTGTAAATTTCAGAAAAACGTAAATTAACACTTTTTGAATTGATTATGAGTTAGTTTACCCACCTATTGTAGAATGCTTGAACTAAAGCTTCACTTAAATAATACGTGTACTAATTTGATTTATATTACATATCTATAATGCCTGCGGAGTTAATTGCAATACTCTTGTAGTAAAGTTATTTTATTTCGTGTAATTAATTATATTAGACTTAGATAAGATTTAAAATTGTATCTAGTATTTGCTAATGTTTCATCGACCTACTGAAAACGGAGTATAATATATATAAATGTATAATAATATATATATATAATTGTTAACAGTTTTTATCTGTTTAAGGAACAAATTAGGCCAGGTGGTTTTCTAAGTTAATTTATAAAAAGTAGGTAACATACCCTTTTTTGTCAAGACGTGAAAAAAAGTTCCTAACCGCACACCCCGTCGTTCGGGCACAGACACACGCACAAATGACTATAAACTACATATCTTAACATTCACAAAATATATTAGTCCCCAACTATAAGATCACAAAAGTATATTAAGCTTATTAAGAAACCAATCTCAAAATTTTCCCGAATAATCAAAACTATTGCGGTTCGAATACAAGGCAAACTATCGCCTGTGAATATAAACGCAAAACTAAACGCAAAATATCATACAAGCGACTTTAATGCAAATGATACGAGTATAGCCAATTACAATAGAAACTCTAAATCATGCAACTCTACCATAAATTAGACTTCAGACAAATTCAAAAACAGTAGGAGACGGTAGCGCAACTTGAGCTCTCATTGTTCCCTATCGGCGTCAGCTAAACAGAAGGTGAGCGCTTTTGTGTAAGCAGTTGTAAATTTTATGAAAAGTGAAATTCCTTTTGAATACCTCTTCAGCCCATAAATAATCTCCGAATAGTACGCAGGGCATTGTTTCTGGCGCTCATTGTTTTTCATCAAAGCGCACGTGGAGCGAAAGTGTTTTTGCAAATTGTCGAATCTATTTTCGCTACCTGATTTCTTATACAGAATATTGAGCAAATTGTACTTTTATCCGAGAATTTACTGTCGCCTTCAACCCCACAATGCTGTGTAAATCAATAAACAAAACTATTACAGATAATACATCTATTAAAAAAGTAAGAGTTCTTTGACACTTACCAAATTGACTTCGCATCCAGGGGTATAATGGGCTGGGCAGCGACGCGTTCGTATTTGGTGGAGGCTGCGGGGGTGGTTGCTGCGCATGCATAGACTGCTGGTGCATAGAAGGCATCTGTGTCTGATGCTGCATGTCGTCAACCGGATACATAAGGTGTTGTTGGTGAGCAGGGACACCATGCTGTACCATATGCTGCTGTGGGTGCATGTGGTGCGTCATCTGCTGCGCTTGCTCAAGCGGTGGACTACCCGGCACTCCTCCTGCCGTTGCAGCTGCTGCTTGTAGTTTACATGACGTATAAACTGCAGGCGTTGGGGGCTGGTGACCATTCGAACCGTAACCATCCGTTTTAGGACCCATATGTCCCATCTGCGATGGGCTGTCAGGCCGGTAACCATTTTGTTCCATTTGCTGGTAGTAGCCCAATCTGTCGTAGGGTGGAAACCTGGGATAGGGCATGCCAGGTGCCGGTTGTGCAGGGTAGTGGTGCTGCGCTGGCCTAAGTTGTTGGTCACAGCCTTCCATCTCGTGGCCTTGTTGGGGTACCGCACCGTAGTGTGCGTGTGCTTGTTGGTGATCGTGCCCACCCCCGTTCCTCATGTCAGGCATGTATGCGTTAGAGAAATATGTCATGCTGTCGCAATTGTTAGCGCTCATCGCGGGCCCGCAGCCCGCGCGGCTCGCGTCCGTATCTTCCGTCGCAGATTTTCGGCCCTTTGGGCCGACACTACCTATCACAGTTCAGTCACTACACAAACACTTCGGATTCCATTCACTACACGACAGCAAACGGTCTCACTAACGAGCTGCTCGGGGTTGACGGACGGTGTCTGCTCATCTGATTCTTCCAGAAATCTGAAAAGAAGAGGTTGATGCACTTAGTTTATCTATTATTAACTTTTAAGATGGTTAGGTGAGAGAGGGCAGCTATCAGCAGATGGAATGTTTGTTTTGGCTCGCGAATTGCGCCAGAGTCATCGCGCACGCTGCCGACCTGTTGGTCGATGTAGACTGACACGTGTCTAAAACCGAACACACACGATGTCATAAAACCATGCTCTGAGTTAAACGCCTATTAGTGGCAACCTGTCTGTAATATTATGGGCCCCCGTTTGCTGGAGATAACGAAGTAGCGCATTCTTAGCGCTGTTCATATTTGGAATCTGTCTTTGTCTGGCTGAAGGATATGGATTCTCTAAAGTGAGACGGCAGATAGAATAGTATCACGTCTCAAGATCGACATGTGTTTGACCCGCCATCATACCCTCGACATTTCCCAGCAATTGATGGAGCATGAGTGACAACCGCGCCGCCACCGACGATATAACTTTACATGGACGTTAATTTGTATGTCGAAGGACAAGTGTCACAGAAGTCATAGCGTTATCGTCCAATCTCACTCTACTGGTTTATGGAGGAGAATTTATTACGCACTTATTTAATGCCACGTTTACTTGAATATACAAACTAACGAACAAGATGAGGCAAAAAATTTAATTCAACGTTATAAAACTATTATATTTTTTGTTTCTATATTTTTAAGCGAGTGATAACGTCATAAATAATAATGTAGTTAGAAATTATAAGCCATACCTAACTACTTGCTTCTAAGAAATATACAGTAACAAAATTTTACATCTTTACAAAGTCACATCGAAATATTTTCGATATGCTTTGTTAACTCCATATACCGAGTAAAAAATCCTTGCAGTGTAGGTGCCGCCCCGAGGGCTGGCTCAAGTTATTTAAAACCAAAAGCTCAAGCCTCATTAGCGACATATAATGACGATGGCGGCTCTCGATACAATACTCGCAGATGCTACTCTTCTGTTGTGTAACATCCTTGGCATGAGAACAAAACAATATGATATTTTGAATCGTTATGTATTTACATGGCGATCCAAAACATTTTGTGTAAATATTCAGTATAAATACAATAATTTCATATATAACAGCTTATATAGGTCTCACTGTTGGACAAGAGTATCGTTCATAATAGAAGATAAATTGACTTACTTTAGATATTTTAGATCTAATTTTTTAGCAATTGACATGCTCCGCTACTTTTTAAAGTATAAATTATTTGTGAATAAGGAAAAAGAGATTTATAGTAGGAGCGGGAATCGAACTCGCATCTTTTCCAATCCGGGGAAGTGCTCTAAGCCACTGAGCTATCCTACTGATCTTTCGATCATCCCAATTTCCTAATCACATTTGTCTTACGACCAACGCCATCTATCGGCAAGAATTCCATGCATCCAATATAGTTAGCCGTGTGGGGCCGGCTTTAGAATTGTCCCACCCCTCTCCACCCATGGGAGTCGTAAGAGCCGACTGAGGGAATATCGGGGAAGTGAGCAGCAGCACTCCTTCGAGTATTAACAAAAGCCACTGCGATCGCCAACCCGCCTGCCAAGCGTGGTGATTACGGCACTATCCCCCATTCTTGGGGAAGCCTATGTCCAGCAGTGGACGTTAAAAGGCTGATGGATGGATGGATGGAATATAGTTACTTTAAATACTAATTTTAAGAATTTGTCATATAAAAATCAATTAAAGAGAAACACCCGCTTGTTTCATCCAAATTTGTTCTTCGTCAACACTTAATTGTCCCACTGGTGTACATGGGTCTGTTCTCAAAAGAGATGCTTTAAGCAGGCAATATTCAGAGCAGCTCTGAAATGTTTACGCAAATTTTCTCTCGATCTTTTTGTTTTAATTGTACGAGAATTTAATCATTATCACATGCACATAATTTCGAAACGACTGACTGACTTTTTGGTATTTCCATTCACGAGGTCTCTAGAGTGAATCCTGAGATCTCAGCAGTAGACCCTGTGTCTGTGAAAATTGTTAACAACATGGGATCTGAAAAATTTGTTTGTTGGTTGACAATGCACTCACTCCTTATTACGTGGGACTAGTCGCTAAATGTAGGCGTCTTGCACCCCTACTTACACCGTCTGGGATGATTATGATAAATCTGCGCATTAGATTATCATCACGTCATCTCCCTTGCGGGGTTGGCAAAGAGAACAGAGTGACAAAAGACTCTATTCTTGCATACATCTCTCGCTTCCTCAATGTTCATAATTCTCTTCATACACGCTCGCTGGTTTCGGAGACTGCTGACTCTACCTTTCTTCAATGCGTGACCGATTTGCTCTAGGTAGGTGAGTCTCGGTCTCCCCCAATCCCTACATCCTTCCACTCTTGCATTGTAAGTCTTCTTAACCAGTCGCATTTTTTTCCAAACCATCGGAGCATTACTTGTCGCGTCTTTACACCAATACTCTCTTTCATACCTACTCGCTCTCTTATGTCGTCTATTTCTGTGCATTACAATTCTTAATACGATTATTATGATTTACCGTATGATACGTGTGGTCATGGACTAAGAATACAAGTGTCACCACTCCATTCTTTCCCACGGGTGTCGTATGAAGCGACTAAGGGAAGTAAGCATGACTGGTAGTAGGGCTGGGTACCAATTGAGACTACTCACTTGGTATCGAGCCCGAGTGGGTTGGTACCACCATCTCCCGTGTGACCGGCCATAAAGTACATCGTTGCGTTTTGGCTGTAGCAGCAGATAGCCGTTTATATTTGATTTCATATCTTTGAAATGAATTGGTGAGCAGCGGCTTGACAATACTCTCTGTATAGTCAAGTCCATGGGCGACGTTTACCATTTACGATCAGATGGACCGTAGCCTGTCTGCCACTACATGCAATAAAAAAATAAAAAATATTTGACTGTCTATGTAATTAATATATATTGAAACAGCACACCGTCATATAGGTACATAGGAAGATATACCAATTGAATGGCATGCCTATTCGGAAAATTTGCATGTAGAGGGATAGACAATTTAAATTTACGGTTTCACTGCCCCCTAGCGGTGCGACCCTCGCTTTTTTAATTTTCAATTTCCATTTGCATTCTACCAAACAACTCGTGTCCTATAAATTTGAGTGCATGTACAATAACGGTGATTTACGTGTCTTATTTTATAATTTCATTAATGAAAGAGCTCTTGAATAAATATTTAATAATGCTCCTTTAAAGAGATAGACAAGTATATGAACATAACCCGTTTTAACTTAAGATGTGGAGATAGCGGCAAATATAAAAAGAAGTAAAGCAATTTCAGGTGTGTACATTAAGTAAATTACTTGAAAATGAGTACACAGGAGACTTTGGCAAAAACTTAAGGTTAAACAATTACCTATGCTATAATTATAACTGTCTTTTAACGAGCGCTTGATCTTAGCGCACGTACCTAATGGTCTAGCTGATAATTATAATAGATAAAGATCACTACCACGCACATCGAGCAACTTTAAAACTGACCGTCCTCGAATTAAACCTCACGTGCTTTTGATGCTTTGATAACGGACTACTATGATTTGATTTATTTCTTAAATAACTGGTTTGTGAGTCAGTTCGGCTCGTTCTCATGCCCTCAAATTCTTAGTAACGCCGTGCTATGTAATTAGGTCTGTGTAAAAATGTTTAAGTGCGTTTTGTTTCTAGGTAGAGCCTTTACTGCTTAACGTGACGCTACTATCCACAATTTAAACGAGTTATTTAGAAATTTGTAGCTACATTTCTGTGAAATTAAAATTTTTAAAAATAAGATATGACAGTGATGTTAGTGCCATTTATGAGAACGAGCGCAGTCGAATAAAGTAATTGTAAATAAAGAAGAATAGCAGCATAATCCCGCTTACAACCAACATTTTATTAAATCTAACAGTCCACTGTGACTGTAGCTTTAATTGTCCCATCTATCCATCCATCCATCAGCTTTTCGAAGTCCACTGCTGGACATAGGCCTCCTCAAGAGAACGCCACAACATGTGTTTCGCTCATATAGGGGATAGTGCCGTAATCACCACGCTTGGCAGGCGGGTTGGCGATCGCAGTTGATGTTGTTAATACTCGAGGGAGCGCTGCTGCCCACTACCCCCGTTATTCCCTCAGTCGACTCTTACGACTCCCATGGGTGGAGAAGGATGGGACAATTCTAAATCCGGCCCCACACGGCAAAATAGATGATTAATTGTTCACAGAATAGATATACCACAACTCATATCCGTTATCGGTGTGCTGACGGCCTAAGAATACAAGTGTCACCATATATTCTTTCCCGCAGGTGCCGTATAAGGTGACTAAGGGAAGTAAGCAATTATCACCCATTGCATTGCTGGTGGTAGTGCTGGATACCAAGTGAAAATACTCATTTGCTGTCGGGCCCGAGCGGCGGGTCAGTACCACCGTCCCCATTGTGACCGGCCATGAAAGTCAGTGTGTTTTGGTTGTAGCAGAAGATAGCCGATGATAGGCCTCGTGGCGTAGTCGGTAGTGTAACTGACTTCCGTGCACGAAGTCGTGGGTTCGATTCCCACTCAGGATAATTATTTGTGTGATGAACACAGATATTAGTACTGCGTCTGGGTGTTTTCTATCTATTATATGTATGTATTTACAAAAAAAGTAGTATATGTTATTATATTCGTAATCTGGTACCCATAGCACAAGCATTAAGTTTAGTTTGGGACCAGAGAACGTTGTGTGAAAAATATACGTGAATATTTATTTTTTATTTTATTTATCCTTTCGTTTCATATCTGAGCAATGAAATGGTATGCAGCGCCTTGACAATACTCTCGCTATAGTTGAGTCCATGGGGACGGTTATCGCTTACCATCAGGTGGGCCATGGCTCATCTGCCATCCTTAGCAATAAAAAATAACAATAATAAGTACATAATAATATTTGTAAATCACACATTCGCCCTATTTAGCAATTGATCTTATAGTACTCGGCACAATTCGTTATTAACCCACAACGTTGTGTACAATAAATTACTAAAAAGTTAAAAATAGTTCTAATTTTATTTTAATATTGTACTATATTTCATAGCACACGCATTATTCTTTATTTTAATACTAACACAAAAATAAGAAAGCGTAAATCACTCGCCAACGTTTTAATCAGATTTTAAAATAGGAAAATGTTCGATGGACTATATGATATCTTGTTTTATAACAGTGAAACAATAAATCATAAAAACATACATTGTCTAATAGACCAGAGGCTAAATTAAAAAGAAAATTAATAACATTTTGCGAGAAGCAGTCGGCAGCTGTTAATCAAACTACGATCAAAGGATATGTATTTTGGGAAAATTCCCAACGCGTGTATTTATCATTTCCACTATTTGTCAATTAGAGAGCTATTGTGGGCACAACGCACTTTGATTTATACATCGCGTATCACTTGAATACACTGATGCTCAGAAAAAGTAGCTCTATCTTAATTTTGTGATATCAACGCCACATATTGCAGTAAAAGGATTTGTTTAAATCAATAATGAATAGATAGAAACGTTGCACTAACTAAGATTATATTGCAAGTGCCATAGCCATTACAGATACGCTGACAATGTGGTGAAAACTTAGTCACCTCATATAAATAAGGCGACTAAGACTATATATAATATACCACAATAGGTAGACTGGTAGATTGTGGCAGTGATTTGGAACTAAGCAAGAATTATTATCTATCAATTAATACTGGCCCGAACGTGTAGGTCTCTATCTTTTTCGTTTTATATATCTGTGAAACATATCCATGTGTATGTATTAGTTATAAGCATAGATTTAATATTAAATATTATATCTATGGTTATAAGAGAAAATGGTCAATCTTATTATTATTATTATATTCTTTATTGTACACCAGTAAAAACAAAGTAAAAAATACAAATAGTTAACTTAGAAGAGTACAATGGGCGGCCTTATTACTAATAGTAATCTCTACCAGGCAACCTTAGGATGGACATGACATGTTAGGTAAAGAGAGATAGTTGTAGGTGTATATTAGATATAATAATACAAATTATACACAAATGAACATATGTACAAAAAAGATATAACATAAATACCAATATACTATATAATAATTATTTTAAAGGTTTAAATAATGGTTTTTAATCAAAGTTTTAAATTTAGCATGGGTCTCTGCTCGTCTAATTTCGACCGGCAGAGCATACCACAAAGTAATAGCCCTGACCGTAAAAGATTTGGCAATAAAATTTGTGTGATGTAGTGGCATTTTTAGCGTCAGGTTATGCGATGACCTTAAAAACTTTGAATGTGTATCATGGAGGTATTCAAAACGATTTTTGAGATAGGAAGGTGTTGAAGGGTTAAACAATACATTATATAGTATAGAAAGAATATGAGTATTCCGGCGATGTCGTATTGGTAACCACTTAAGCTGTGTTCGAAATTGTGAAACATGATCATACTTGCGAAGACCAAATATGAATCTTATACAGAAATTTTGGAGGCGCTCAAGTTTATCTAATTGGTTTTCGGCAAGATCTGGATAGCTGACATCTGCGTAGTCCAGGATAGGTAGAAGTAAAGAAGTTGCAAGCGTAATTTTGGTGGAAGTAGGAAGAAAGTTTCGCAATCGTCTAAGAGATCCTGCCGATACAAACATTTTCTGACTAACTTCTTGGAGCTGTGGGTCCCAATTAAATTTTGAATCAATTGTTAGGCCCAAGTTCTTGACTGTTTCACTATAGGGTATTATAACACCTTCAAAAATTACATCAGGTAATTGTGTCCAATCTATCTTCGAGATCAGTTTTGAGCTACCTACAATTGTTAGCAGTGTTTTTAAAGCATTCATAATAAGCCCATGAGATACGCTCCAAGCACTAATTTTATTTAAATCGTCATTCAGTATTCGTATAGTATGCGACAATTGAGGTAATAGAGTCTGCAAGTAAATTTGAAGATCATCTGCATAAAAGTGGTAGGAAGAACGTAAGTTATTAGAAATGGAATTGATAAAAATAGCGAAAAGTAGAGGGGATAAAAGGCCACCCTGGGGCACACCGACTATTGTATTACGCCAAGAGGAGTAAATATACGAATACGTTGCCGGCTTATGCCAATATTGTCTACCGCCAGCAATAAAAAAGATAGGATGTTATGTTCAGTTCGCTCTATTGAATTGTACACAACAGCTGATACCAACCGTAGTATAAAAATACGTACAAAAATGACTAACCATTGCAACAAAAAGGTTGATGGTTTAGCACAAGTAGCGCAAGGTTTATTATAATATATATTTTCTGAGATGCATTATTGCCTTAGTTTATCATAAATATGTAATACTAGTTCTATCCACAATAATAGCTGAAGTTTTGGGATCACTTATTTGTGCTTGCAAAGTCCCTGTGCAGTGAATTATATAATACAAATATGTTGATCTGTATGTATATCATATTATCACATACATGATTACCCTTTACTCTATTTTTAACCTGTTATGTTCACTAGAAATATAATATTATTTTGGACTTGGTGTCAGTCAAGTTAAACCGTGGAGCGTTAGCGATTGCGTTCCTATGGGATATAGTTCAGTATAAATATTAGTACTGAATTCTATGAGCACCTTCTACAGTCCGGCGCGTGAAACAAGATTTTGTAAGTAAATTAGGCAATTCTGGAGCGCTGCCCTTGCGCAACGTTGCGTATATCTGTGCGGCACATGCATGCGCTGTTGCCAATTTTATGTAAACAAACATTACGCCCTTAGATTAATATTATTTTATATTTAATCTAGTCTAGGTAATTATTAGTCCATTTTGTTTTAAATGTTATAAAAATCAGTTTGTGTCTGTTGTACTGTGTTTTTCGTGTTTTTATGGAACAATCTTAGATGAATAATATCGTAAGGGAACAATACAGTTAAAAAAAATAAAAATGTTTTCGCGCACTATGGCGCAAGATCATCTAAATGCATTGTGTATGATATGCATAGAACATTTATACATAGACGTTCTTTCTGTAATTTTTATTTGTGACCCAGAAAAACAGTCACAGGCGTACGCCTGCGACAAAAAGATTAATTTACCAAAAGTGAAATTATTCCTAATTTATTAATAAGTAAAATAACGAGAGTATTTTGTTTTTCCAGGAAACGGATATGAAGATAGAAGTTGAGCATATTTCACAGCGATTGCAGTGTAAATATTATATGGATGTGCTTCTGAGGAGGGGATTTTTCATTGCCAGTTTGCTGGGGTCATTATTAGCCGTCAGTTTCATTTTTACTTCAGACACTTGTCTTTTTAAAGTTACCGATCAGTAGTAGACGCGTTTGAAGTTATTTCTACTGGCTTTCATTACAAATATTTTAGTAAATAATTACTCATGTCATAATTACGGCCCATATCTAATTATCAAAGGCCGAACACACATCATGTAGTTTATTTGGTCAGCTATCATACTACATACACATGTAAAATAAATTGTATTAAATATGGTACTTGAGGTACCATATTGAATACAATTTTTTTCAGTAGGTATATAGGTAATTGTGTTGGTACCTTTAACGTGCTTATCCGCTTTCATAAAAGATTTACACAATTACCTTCTCTAGGTGACTTGTTCATTAGACACAGCCACGAGAGTTTTTGATTTCATATAGGGAGTGAGAGCACCGGCGGTGCAAGCCCTCTAGCTATACTATGCTTATTACATTTCTATCCTCTCCTTATTACCCTTCCTCTTCAGCTCCTGTCCCTTTCCTTGGAGATGTCGACACGCTTGCTAGCGTCTATAGGCTTCAGCAACCGCTTACCACATGGGCCGTCTGCTTGTCTGGTCTGCTACCTACGTAGTATAAAAAAAACATATAATTGCTGAACTAACGTCAAACCTCCAGTGGTAGATAGAGTCACAAGAAGAAATGGTTAGCAACGTTAATAAGTGACACAGCCCCCTTTTTTTTGTTAAGGCGAGAAAAAAAATTCCTAACCGCACACCCTATCGTTCGGGGCAACGGCCAGGGTAATGTGGGGCCTGCACCCACTAAAGAAACCCCGCGGTGTGCCGTCTCTCCGCCTTTATTGGCGGGCCACTGGAACTATGTTACATTCCTTCGGTGGTGTGATACAGCCCCCTTAGAATGAAAAACGAAACGTTAAACGAACTTTCGTTTCGCTCCATTGTGATTGGTCGCTTGAATCATGCGTCGAAATCTCAACTAATCAGGAATCACGCATCAGACTGTTGATCAATCACAATGACTCGAAACGAAAGTTGGTCTAACGTTTCTTTTTTCATTCTAAAGGGGCAGTCATGGCCTAGTGTTGACATCATAGAAGGCTAAGACAGTAAGAGATACCGAATTCCATCCCCAGGAGGCACTCGCAAGGCTTTTTTCAAAATGATATGTTTATTTATTTACAAATTATCACTGATCGGTGAAGGAAAACATCGTGAGTCAGCTTGTAAAGTCTGCCAACCCGCACTGGTCCAGCACGGTGGACTACGGCCTAAATAACTCTCGCCCTGAGAGGAGACCCGTGCCCAATAGTGGGACTGTAAAAGATTTAAAAAAGAGACACAAGTCTAGTCCAAATTTGTCTCTGACACTATGTTCCTAAAGAACAGATCTCTCAACATCTCTCGCTTCCTCAACACTCATAATTGACAGACTCAGAACATCTCTCGCTTCCTCAACATTCATAATTCTCGCCAGTTTCGGAGAATCCTGACTCTACTTGTACCTACATCCTTCCACTTTTGGATTGTATATCTTCTTAACCAATCGCTCGTCCGGCATTCTTTCCACATGCCTAAACCATCAGAGCATTCCCATTCGCATCTATACACTAATAGGTACTCTCTTTCATACCTACTCGCTCTCTTACGTCGCCGTTACGAATGCGGTCGATCAACCTCCACAGATTTTCCGCAGAGATCACATTTCGACTGCATTGATTTAACTCTCATGCTCCTTTTTGCATATCCAACTCTCGCTTCCATATATTGTTGGGATTATGATGAATAGTGTTCCCCTGCCAATACTTTAATATTTTTCTGTATTAATATGCGATGGTTAACCAACATTAACCTATTCGTAACGTTTGATAATCATTTTCATTCCAAAAGAGTCTACCTCTGTATAAAAACTAGCTATTAATCTGCCGGTGAAATCTCTTTGATATCTTCACAGATTTTTTTTACCTAGTTTTATCCTTTAATCATTTTATTTAAAACTGTATTCATTGAATATTAATGTATGTTTCTGTGTACATATAAATACGTGAGAATTTCTGTATCCAAGGTGACTAAATAAATTTTATGTAAAATAATATAATTTGATTGTATAAATGCTTAGGAACTATGATTTCGCTTAGATAAATATATGAAACAAATGCTAAAATTTACATTTATTTATGTTGAAATATAATATAGGTATTAATATTTTGTACAGATATTAAATCTACAATAGTATATGCAGATTAAGTTTTTATATTAAAAAGCTTAAATAACTTTTTTAAGGTAAATTAATTTTTATAAAAAAAGATCAATCCTCACGCCATGCCGAATAACCAGGAACATAGACATTGTTATGTTATGCAAACTAAGACTGAAGTATTAACAATTTTGACATAATTTTATGTAGCCTACTGTTTTATTAAGCATATTATCCCTACTGTTTTATTAAGCATATTATCTTAAAAGAATAATTAAAAACACAAATTTAATATTTATAAATAAACTACTATCATACCTTATGAATAAAAAAACATTAAATTTTAAATAAAAAAGTTTGTGAAGATTTGGATGTTTTTTTTGTCCGTGTGGTGACGGACTAAGAATACAAGTGTTACCACCCCATTCTTTCCCACGGGTGTCGTATGAGGCGACTAAGGGAAGTAAGCAATTATCATCCATTGCATGACTGGTGGTAGGGCTGGGTACCAAGTGGGAGTACTCACTTAGTATCGGGCCCGAGCGAAATGAAATGGTGAGCAGCGGCTTGACAATACTCTCGGTACAGTTGAGTCCGTGAGCGACGGTTACAATATACCACCAGATGGGCCGTGGCCCGTCTGCCACTACATGAAATAAAAAATAAATAGCACACATAGGTATAGAGATCATTTTGTGTCAGTACTGTTAAGTGTCGAACTTATATTCTGGGGTGTATTCGAAGGAAGTCGTGGGCAAAATTTTGTACAGTATACTTGCGATCCTGAAGAAATTAATAGTTCCTTTAGGCTAGTTATTTTGACATAAGTACAGACTATATGGATTTGAACGAAATCTGATATACAATATAAATTGTGAATTGGATAAACCCAACATATTTTTATCCCAATTGTGTGGGATAGGCATAAACGATATCCATCCATCCATCAGCCTTTCATCGTCCACTGCTGGACATAGGCCTCCCCAAAATGGGGGTTTTACCATAATCGCCACGCTTGGCAGGCGGGTTGGCGATCGCAGTGGATGTTTTTGGTACACAGGGGAACGCTGCTGCCCGGTCCCCCGGTAATCCCTAGTCGGCTTTTACGACCCCCATAGGAAGAGACAGGGTGGAGCTATTCTTGGTGCCAGGCTGACACGGCAAAACGATATAAGGGATTTGAATTTAGAAAGCCACTAGTTTTTCAAATAAATCGATTACCTACAATGGGCCAGTCATGTCATTTACTGGGACCATATTATTTTGCGCGTTAATTCCTCCATACCCTGTTCGTAACTATATTTGTTTATTTTTTATTGCTAATGATGGCAGACGTGCCACGGCCCACCTGATGGTAAGTAGTGACCGTCGTTCATGGACTCAACTATAGCGAAAGTATTTTCAAGCCGCTGCGCACCATTTCATTTCTCAGATATGAAATGAAAGAATAAACGGCTATCTGCTGCTACAGCCAAAACACACTGACGTGCTTCATGACCAGACCACAGGAGGCGGTGGTACTGACCTGTTTGAGCCCGATAGTAAGTGAGTACTCTCACTCGGTAACCAGCTCTACCACCAATAATGCAATGGGTGATAATTGCTTACTTCCCTTAGTCGCCTTGTACAACACCCGTGGGAAAGGATGGGGTGGTGACACTTTCACACACTATCTTCACAAACCTTTTTATTTAAAATTTAATGTTGTGTGGTTTATTATATTCTTAGTCCGTCACCACACGTGTGTGTGCTAAATTTCTTCTAAATCCACTGGTTGAGTAAAATGTTTATGCGTGAAAGTTCAACCTAAATTCATATTACTAGTAGCTATAGCATGCAGATAATAAACATGAGTGTAACATTTCTGCTACCTATTTACGCGAATGTTACACATTATTAAATAAAATTAAGTTTACAGAATCTTCATCTTCTTTACTTGTTTCTCGACTATCCAGACATTTTATTTCGTCCCCTCGTGACCATAAAATGCGACACTAGTAAACGTAGTTTTATTTCATCAATATTAGTTTGCCAAATTTCATTCTAATTCGTCCAGCCGTTTTACTTGGGTCAGTAACCAATACCTATCTAAACACAAACTTTAACATTTAGTAGAATGATAATTGATTGAATGAGACGACACTTGGCCGAATCATCAACATCAAATCTCTCATTTGTCGTCGAGTGTTCCTGAGGATGCCTCCTATAGAGGCAAAACACGTGTCGATTTTGTGTTTGGATTTTTGCGGAACAATGCAACGTTGTGCTTCTGAGAGTCCTGCCGTATCGCATGGTTGTGTCTTGTTGGTGAGATTTTTTGTCTTTATCATGCATGTTACTCTGCTATTATCACATTCTCCTCTATCTTTAAGAGTGCGGATCGGGAATCTTAGGTTATTTTGCGCGTGTCCAAAGATAACCGAGATTGATAATCCGTGGGTGAGTGGTGGACTCTCCTCCTAAAATATCCATTCTATAACAATAATTTAGCAGAATGTTTAATAGCGCTCCATTTTAACACATATTCGCTATAATCGTAATACCTACTCAATTAAAATATTGACATATTTTTGCATGAAAAGTACAATCTTCCTGCCGCACTCCCTAAATCCGGCCGGTATGAGAGCCCTGAGTGAATAGCTATGTACCAGCTAATTACCCCAGCCAACTTCTAAATTTAATCAGACAACTTGTATAATTTCCGCGGTGGGTATATAATTTTTCATGACGGGAGAAGTGGGTAGCTCTGATTACTGTGTGCGCTGTTTTTGGTGACATTTATGTGTTACCCGAGTAAAGGTGGGAGAAATACTGTGTTACATTATAATGTACGTCGTCATGTAACAGGGAAAATGCTTTAAATCGGTTAAAGAACTTAGTGTAATTACTTATATTGCTACGTTATTAAAATGTGAGCAGCGAAATGGTCGTTTTATTACAAATATTTTCTCTGCATTTGGGAGAGTCGTGAATCTATGTAGCATTTGCATTGAATATCAAGGCAAAATATAGATTTAGTTCCTTTGTGAAAGATTATTACCTACTGCAATACTAATGCATATGTACATTGGCCATTTCAAAATCTAGTAAGGATCTAAAACAATCTAAATTAAATCATTAATTTAATTAATTCTAGTACTGTTATTGGAAATAATCAGCTCAAATAACAGCAATCCTGCCGTACTCCCTAAAATTACCATGTATGTTAACAGTTAAATGCATTCCCTTCAAAATTCTACTCTCTCTCAAACAAAAAAACAAAAGACAAAAGTTCTACTCTCTCTCTCTGAAAGCATTTGATTCTATGACGTGGGTCTACAAAAACAATAAGCAAAGTCTAACTAACACAAAGTGTGAAAATATGAAATCGAAAATAACAGTCAACGACCAGGATTTGAACCTGCATCTCCTGGAATACCGTCCCAGATGCTTTGCTAATTCAGTCATCGTGACAATTGCACGGGACTGCGAACTACCTAGTGCTCTGACTTTCACAAGGAACGCATAACTAAAAGTGCAGTCTGGAATCAAGCAAATGTTAATTAAAATCATAGATATTTGAATTGTCAAAAATAATTGAAAAGTACTTTAAAACATCTACTCGTAACTATCATGTTTGTAATTTAATATCTATTAACAACACCAAGATCATTTTTGTAACTTAATAACATGTTCACTTATAAAAATCATGAGTTGTAGCCAAGTGTTACCTTCTTGTCTCTAGATTTTGCATATGAAATAATATAGCGTTGGACAGTTACATTAATTTTATGAGGTTAGTAGATAGAGAATGCACTATTATATATTACGAACTTACTTGTTACGCTTGTATGTGTTGTGACAAGACTAGATAGATAACCTTTATTATGTAAATAAATTAAGTACCTAATAGTTAGTGATGAGACCGCGTACTGCCAATAAATACTCGAATTCAAACTCAAGTCATCTCTGACTTTATAATAAAAAACTTTATATTTAAATAAAATTATTACCTCACTCCTAGAATAACAGGAAAGTTAAACAAAACAATAGCATTGCTTAGACAAAACACTCGCATAATACAATCAACGAAAAATCTTCGTCGCTCTAAGGAAACCATTAATCTTTGCAAAACTAATGGAAATTACTTTTCTTTATGCTCTACCAACGGAAGCTCCATCTTGATATAAATATATACAATGTAAACAATATAACCACTTAACCTTTACATATCCACTATATAATAAATTGTAAATATGTAAATATTAAAATAATGTATTGCTATATAAATGTCAAAATTTAATAAAACATGACTGATTTTGTGAACATTAACAAATCGTTACGTTCGGTGTTTTATTACATATTTTTATTGAGTGCCCATCTATTTATCATTCAGCTAATATTCACTTGATAAATGAATGTATGCGGATGTTTGTTAATATTTCGCTTTATGGCAGAAAATTTTGTTAATCTAGTAGCCCATTTACATCTGGTTTCAGATGTTATCATCGCCTTAGCCAGAATGGGCTGCCTTGACCAGGGATGTTTGTACTATACATATAATCAATATAAATGTATCACCGATTACACAGCAAGCAACACTGAGTTGGAATCTGTTAATCAAAGCGAACGCTATCAATTACAGGCAACGCAATCAAAATGTCGAGCATACCACGGCAACCGGCAGCGCCGAAGACACATCAAATGTACTATCAATTAAGAATATAATCTATTTAAGTATATCCTAGCAAGTACTAATTTCTATTAGTACAATAATAGGTACAATATGGCTTTGTGGACTTATATAACTTCAAGGCACTTGAATTCCTAAATCTTTGTAAAAGTGGAAAAAGAGAGAAATTGTCTATCCCTATCCGGTTGACTGCTTTACACCGCTAAGCTTTCGTAAAAACTCGAATCCTGCTCGTAGAGAATTTATGTTTTTTCATTTTTACAAAAAAATCTTGTTGTAAAATAGCTTGCTAGTAGCTAGCTGCTTAGTAAGTAATTATATACAGATATATAAATATTTGTATTGCCTTTGAAAATTATAAAGAAATATTTTATTGATTCATCCAAAAGAAAGTAGTATAAGCCAAAACACACTCGCATAAAAAGCTACTTATGCCTTTTTCCTGGCGGGGTGTCTTATGATACGACGTGTTAAGAGTAGATACCTACCTAGTAAGCAGGTTGATACAAATGCGTCGTCTTGGTACATAGTATAGTATGGATGAGAAAAATAATAAAAACATGCATGGTTTTCAAGTAAATTGATTAAGCACCTATATTGCAATCAATGATGACTGTTTCCTTTGCTTGCCTATTGTATGAAATAGGACGTAGTGTATATAATTCCGCATTTGGCCACTGCAGCGCTGCAGTCGCATTATAAGCATTTAATTAACATTGCTATCATGCCGACTAATTGTTATATCGTGCAATGCTGATTTATGGCGAGACATAAATGCCAACACCTTTATAATTGCTGCACGTGATTCAAACAATGTTTGCACTGACCGAACAATGTCGTTGGGGGTAAACGATAACTACAGGCAATAGTGGGCAATATTTAATTTTAATAAATGTCAATAAAATATAGCTGTTATAGATTGTTATTCTTTAACTTCCTTCGATATTCATCTCTATAAAATACGTTTATCTAATAAAAAAAATACATCTCCATCTATTAATCAAACACGGAACTTTAATTATAGCGCCATCTACATATTTTATATTGAACTTTTATTATTGTCTGTTAACTAAATACAGAATTCAATGAACAAACGATTTCAAAATATTACGCAAATAGAACTGAAACAAGAAGTGTACAAATAACAGTGATAGATTTAAAAGAGTAGTGATCGGAACTTGTTTGCTTATGTATGTTTTAAAACTCAATCAAAATTTCCAGCACAATCATTTTTCTGCTCCACTAAATTATTCGAGACGCATTCTGAATAATCGGTGTTTCTCTTTCTCTATGGTAGGTACCTACTATCTATTTGTTTGAGTATACCTTTATAGACAGACAACTCAACTAGTCTGTGCCTATATAGTAGAATGCAGGCAGAGATCTAGAGAAAAACTGCATGCTTACCCTTCCTTTTCGAAGTAAAACATCTATAACGCAACAAGGAGCTTTTTGTGTTCGGCTGTATCTAATGTCATGCACAGTTTCCAGAATTCATATTAATGGGGATCCACGGGCAAAGTTGAGCGCAGATGGCGCTATCGGCGAGATGGCCACTGTCAAATAGTAAGTAGTTGCTTTGTTTGCTTGAGAATTGTTTGCTATTCTTTGTGTTTAATCCGGTTGATTAGCGATATTGTTAAAATGTATAATAGGTACCTAGAATATTAAAGAATGGAAAGACGCTATGCTGTGTAGCCACAAAATTTTTGCTGTTTTACACTTTTTTTAATGTTTAATCTTTGGGAAATAAATGTAGGTACATCGGGGTTATTACATTTTGATATAATAGCACACAAGACATTACGAGAAAAATAAAATTTACCAAATTACAGCTTACAAATTGTTGGGAAATTACAGTTTTCAATTTCATGTCGATAATACGTCATCTGCCGTGAAAAGATGGCAGTAATGAGTAAATATCCCCATTAGCCATACACTCGTAATTTAATGTCTATCAAAATACCTTTACTTGCGGTCAAGTTAGTTTTTTTTATACCTAGCTCTATTGGTTTACGCCGTACGCGCCACAAGTCATCATTATATTTTTTTTTCCAATGATCGTAGGTACCTATTACCTACTTCAACCAATTTACACTAATCCTTAATTAATGAAATACCTTTATTATGAGTCACTACATCTACTTACTTATTGGTAAAACCACAAGTATATCCATTTGGTAGTTTTTTAGTTTTTTGTATTCAGTGACGCGGCGGGGTGACAATTTTATAATGTAGGTTTGCCACAGAGGTATGCGAAACGCATTTACCAACGTATAAAAAAAGTATAGATAGAATACTTTGGAAAAACGCTGCTATTGTAATATATATATATATATATATATATATATATATATATATATATATATATATATATATATATATATATATATATATATATATATATATATATTTATAGGTATATATACTCGTATATATATGTATATGTGACGTCACAACCTAAAAACAGTGCGAGAGAGGTGATTTTTTTTTCTATGTTATAATGGTGTGCCCTTGCTATGCACTTTCGCCATCTTATGGTTCATTGATATCTTTATGAAGAAATTGTCAATAAAATATTTGCTGGCAGTTCACGTTACCTCATCCCGAGGATTGATTGTCTCATGCGGAGCTTGTTCTAAAGGTCAAATTTCCAGGACCAAAACGTTTCTCTTCAGTAGGTACCTAGTTGCCTCAGATACCTAAAATATATATACGAGTAGGTACAACATTAGTCTTTCGAGCTGTTTCTGCAGCGCTAGTGCCGCGGTAGAACTCGTACCTATATATTTGTAAATAATGGCATATTTTAAGTTTTCCATATTTGTGAACTAAACAATATCGAAGAAGAATCATATGGTGCGAAAATAAATTAAGCTTAAAAACTAACTAGGTAGGTATAATAATGCCGTGTGGTGCCGGTTTTAGAATTGTCCCACCCCTCTCCACCCATGGGAGTCGTAAGAGCCGACTGAGGGAATACCAGGGGAGTGGGCAGCAGCACTCCTTCGAGTATTAACAACATCCACTGCGATCGCCAACCTGCGATTACGGCACTATCCCCCATTCTTGGGGAGGCCTATGTCCTGCAGTGGACTTTAAAAGGCTGATGGATGGATGGATGGAGGTTATAATAAAGCTATAGATGTGTCTGTACATTTAAGATATTTGAGAAAAAAATACTAAATAGGTAGTACCTATATTAGGCAAACAAACAACTATTTTCAACAACAATAACCAATTTTTTTTAGACTTTTTTCTGTGTCTGTTTATCTGGATGTCTGCTTGTTTGTACGTACATCACGCAAAAAGTACTGAACGGATTAATGCACCTTTTTTATTTGATAGCTTTGGATTAGACCTGTTATATATTTTATCCCGCTACTATATCGGGAACCTCAAATATAACGTAAAAACTAGCTTTTCGCTGCGGCGGAGCTGTGGGTAAAGGCTAGTATTAAATAAATTTTAATTTTGGGTTCCCTTTTTTTTATCAGATATTTGAGATTAAAGTGGCCAGTTTCTAAAGACAATTTCATAATGTAAATATCAACTTACCTAATATAAAAACAAAATTTATGCAAAAGAGTCTATAGGTAGGTAGATCATTGTATCATCATAAAAAATAGTGTACCTATAAAAGAAAATTTTATGATTAAATAAATGCCAAAAATATTTGCCAAAGTTTTGTTAGTACATTCATTTTGGAGCCAAAAATATTCATAACACGACAATCAACAACAGAAAAAAAAACCCTAGGTAGGTAGGTACATTAAATGTAACAGAGATGTAAACGGAAACGGGACATGGCGGGCGGGTTAATTTACGCGCAGCTGGCCTGAGCGGGCGGTATCTCTTGAATTTCCGCCCTGGCGCCGGTAGCGATGAAAATCATTCATCAACCTTCGGTCGCACCATGTTACTCTCAATAAATGTTCTTTTGCCACATCTAGGTATGCTTGGGAAAATAGGACTTGGTTTTCACGTACTTAATAACTACATGTATATCCATATTAGTTACCTACTAGATGCCTTTAAGCACAATACAATATGTTAGTACCTACATACATTTACTTCAATAACAAATACATATTCATACAATACATCGTCTGCAAACTTCAAAATTGAGTTAATCACTAATAAAAATTTGAAGGCCTTAAAAATAGTCTTGCAACCCAGGGGACTTTACATAGTACACCCAGACTTAGATCAAACATTTGTGGATCCCAACATTAGGCACAGGATCCAAGAGCCAAGAGTAACTGTCCATTTTTCTGGCATAAACAAGTAGACTATTTTTATAGATTTCTACCTATACTTAATACCTACCTACATATATGTAAAATGACGACTGGATCAAATAATTTCGTGATTATTTAAAATCATTTTTATTATAAAATATTACCTTTATTTGTTGCAGATGAAGAAGAATTTTATAAAGAACTGGCTAGCAGGCCACGCCTTATTGTGGCTCAGTTATTGAAGGTTATACCAAGGAAATCAACCATTGATTGGGGATAAAAAAAAATGGTGGACAAAAATGTAGGTACCTAACCGCACACCCTGTCGTTCGGAGCCACGAATAGGATAGTGTGGGGCCCTCACCCGCTAAATAAACCCGCCGTTTGCCGTTTCTTTACCTGTATTGGCAGACCACGTGAGTCCTAATAAGAGAGAGTGTACCTAATATAAAAAAATATATTCACTTGGATGTAACATTATTTTTCATAAGAAAATATATCTTTTTATTCACTGTTAGTGCGTAGATATCTACTGCACTATTTGCTCATAGATTAGTTCAGCACTAACTGCTCTAAGCCCGTAAATAGGTACATTAATAATGTCCATATTTTGGTTAAATACCTTCACGCACTATTAATTTAGATGCTGTCAAAATTGACAAGGGTTAAGCTATACGATTTTGAAATTCAAATTCTATTATTGTGACTTACCTAAAACCGTCGTCCAGAAATATTTATCAATCGTTATTTACTACATTATAACCATATACATATATTGAATATTTTAGCTATTAATAAAAATTTAAAACGTATTGATTTCAACACCATCTGTTAAAGTTTTACCGAACTAAATAAAGAGATAGTTAACGAAACTTTGAAAAGATGCACACTACTGACCTCTACTGGTGAGTAGTAAAAGCAGGTAGTCCTTAATTTTAACTTTTGGAAAAAATGTAGTGACAGATGGCACTACAGTAAAAATTTTAAACTTTGTTTTATATTCGTACAGACTGCAAGTTTGTTATAATCAGTACTTGCACAAAAAAAATAAGTAAAATTTAGACAAGAATGTGATTGTTGAAGTCAAACAAGATTCTAATTGGGAATAAATATGGAACTATGAGTCCGTCCAATAAGTAGATAGATTATAAAAACTTGAACAAATAGAGAATAATAATTTAATCCAATAAGAGTGTTTATCTTATGAGTTTCATGAAACACCTGTGGCCGTTGGCACGACCTTCGTTAATTTGTTAACTGTATTAGTCTGTTTGGTGTCGGTCTAAGTTTACATAATGTCACCACCGCACTTCATAGGAGGTGTATGAATCGAAGAAGTACTGTGAAACAACATTAATTCTTGTGCAAAAATATCTATACGAATAGCTAATTTCTTTCTCATTGAGCAGCTACTAGCTAGAAAAATATAACAAAAAATGTTATGAGGTCTATTTTATTTATTACGGCTACGTAGGTTTAAGCATAAAGTCAGCTACATAAACTACGTTACTTACATAAACTAGTGGATAAAATATAAATTTACAGGTATGAGGTAGGTACTTACTATAATAATCTTTGCCTTCGGCTCCGCCGCAGCCAAACGCTGGTTTTTAGGTTTTATTTCAGGTTACCGATATAGCAGCGGGATAAACCTATACAGTTTTTAATTCTAATCTAAAGCTAACCTAAAAAAAATGTTTTATGTTCAGTGACGCCTAAGTAATATACTTATTCATTTTTTTTCTCCAATATCCTAAATGTACAAACAGAAAGCTCTAGCTCTGTTACAGCTTTATAATAGTGCCTATAGGTAATAGGTTCCTAAGAATCTGATGAGTGCATAAATTAAATAGTTATGAATTTTTATTTTGTAGCTTGATTCGAAAAAAGAACATCAACGATTAGGGATGGGACGCACAGCACCGCGTCTGTCGAGATTTTTTGTGCGATTTTTACAACGTTATTATTATGAAAAAAATGCAGAGTCAGTAAAGCGGGACGCAGGGTGGGGGCATGACGAGGGTTCCCCAGTTTGATTGAAGCGAGGAGGTGGGGGCGGGGCGGTGACGTCATGCTCTCATAATAGGCCATGGCGTGCAGTGATGGCCGCCGTTTATCAAGAATGAGTGCTACTTTCCTGCACTTAGATTCTATTTATTTATTGTGCTTATTGCCACTTTCAAACATTGATGTTTTAGTGATGTTAGGATAAAATATATCTTTATTACCTATAAGTTTTACTATTAAATATCTTAAACAAATAGGTAAATCAGTATACTTAGGTAGGTACTGAAACATCAATTAAGTAGCTAAAATTCAATGTTTTTTTTTAAATACTGCACTGTAGTAATTTGGCGAAATTACCTGTTAATGCAGTGATTGATATTTTTGTGTCTTCCATCACAAGAATTCCTATAATTTGTAGAATTACCCTATAGGTCCAATTTTGTAGAAAAAGTTTTGTTTTTTGTCCTTGTCCTTCGTAAGTATACATTGGCTGCACGTGAGACTTTGTTTAGTATCAAAACGTGATCTGATGGGTTCGTAGGTACCTACATTTTCTTTGTTTTCTTTTGTACTGTGTCTTAGTTATTCTTTCATTAAAATTAAGTAAAGTCAATAATTATACCGGAGTTTTGCAAATCAAGGTGTGCGTGATGTTGGGCGGAGCGGTGTTTGCGTGACTTTACGCAGTTAGCGCGGGAACACCTCGCCGTGTGGCACATCACTAGCAACGCCTATTGCAAGCCGGCGATTGTTGGCGGTTGATCGCAGTTACAATTCAAAATATTTTCAACCATTAGTAAATGTAAGTATCTACATTCGAGAAGCATAAAAAAATTACAAAGTTAATGTCTCTTACATTTTGCGCGTCGATTAGCATCAGTCATTAGTATAAACAAATTACATGAAATCTCGCTATCAATGCGCCAAATGCAGGTGTAATGGCTTGGTGCCAAATAAAAATCATCAATGAAAGTCAAAATCGATTAATAATTATTTCTCCCATCACTAAATAGAGCAAGGAGGTACCTAGCATGTAAAAATTAAAAAATGTTCAACCAAAATTTAAATTGAAATTGAACGACTAACGACTAGCCTATTTAGGTACTCTAAATTTTTATAATAATAATGTTAATATTAACTATCTGCCTATTAGGTATATAATACAAAAGCTACAAAGTATTTGCATTCAACCTAATCGATTTGAAACAGATGTAGTTTCAAATTGAAATAATGTAAACAGAATTATAAATGGATGGAACTTATTATGTATCGTTCTGTTTGTACAAATGATATACGACATTGACGGTTGGAAAATGTACTTGTTTGAGCTAACCTACTAAACATTTGAAGGTTTGGATTAGTTATTTTTTCGTCGAATAATAATTTTAATTTTAATAATTCCGAAACATAACTTATGGCGCAATAAAAACTGCAATTAATCACCATTGCGCGTAAAATAAATAAAAACGTTTAAATAGAAAAAGTAACAGCACCTACCTATATCTACACACGTTTATTTTATAATAATAACGTATACTCTATATACAACGCTATCGATGTGCAGACGACACAAAGTAATTTTGTCTATTAGTCAGACTGTTACGCACCTTGTCTTTGTACAGGACACACATTAACATTTAAATACTTAAATTTATGGCAACATTTAATTTAACAAATGTTTAAGTCGTTCTTAAACGTACACCTTTTACTTGAATTTTTTTAATTAATAAGCAGGAGTAGGTGACACGAACACACAGGAAGATCGAGTACCTACTTATTTTTTATTGTTAACAGGCAAAGAAAAAAGCCAGGCTTGATGGAGTAATGCCGCCACTCAGGGAGTTGACCGACCTTAACCACAAACTGGATACTCTATGCTATGCTTATTCAACACTAACCTCAAAACAGGAGCGGAATAAGATCGGCTAACTTCGCCTACAACGGAGACACTTCAAAATGTCTCATGACTTTTTGAAAGAGAAAAGACGGTGCTACCTACTCGTTCGGACCAGGCAGTAAAGTTTTATATTATACTAATACTACCGCTAGTGAATTATAGTAATTTACACTAATTATACCTACTTAATTCATTAAAAAAAACCTTTCGTATAAATCTATGAGAATACATTTTGATCTATATTTTAGCACTTGACATGCTCAGCTACTCTTAAAGTACAAATTATAATTTGTGAATAAGGAAAATGTGATAAGGAGATTGGATATGTCTAAAAGATAGTACTGTAGCTCAGTGGATTAGAGCTCTTCCCCGGATAGGAAGGGACGCAGGTTCGATTCCCGCTTGTACTAAAATACTTTTTTTCCTTATTCACAAATTATAGTCTATGAGAATTTTTTTTTTTGAATAGTGACTGATATTCCTGACGTAGGCAAATCAAACGAATCAATGATTATAAAAATCGGTCCAGCCATCATGGTCATGAGCTATAAATTGTGTTACTAACCCGACTGTATTATGTCTTCACGTATTAAAAAACAAGCACTTTTACGGAATCTCTAATCATGAACGCTGCAAAGTAGGTAGTGTTTATATACTACAAAGAGAAGGCAGAGTAGAAAATTAAATAAACTTGGTAACTTCCGTAGAAGTGGTTTCATTTCATGATGTGTATTATTCATTTAAATACGTAATATGTGGCTCGTATGAAATACAGAATTGATTTTTGTAGGTATCCCAGCTTAATACACAAGCTCAGTAACTAGTGGTAGAGCCTTGCTTATTCCAGCATGAATGGGCCGGCTTGATCGGGGAAGTACCACCCTCTTACAGAAGATCACCGTGAAACGTACTCCTACCGTTGTGTTTCGTATGGTGAGTGAGAGCGCCGGGAGCCCAATCCATCCATACATCAGCCTTTTAACGTCCACTGCTGGACATAGGCCTCCCCAAAAATGGGGGATAGTGCCGTAATCGCCACGCTTGGCAGGCGGGTTGGCGATCGCAGTGGATGTTGTTAATACTCGAAGGAGTGCTGCCGCCCACTCCCCCGGTATTCCCTCAGTCGGCTCTTACGACTCCCATGGGTGGAGAGGGATGGGACAATTCTAAAGCCTGCCCCACACGGCACGGGAGCCTAAACCACCTCTCTATCCCCACCATATTATCCTTATTACCTATCCTCTCTGGTTATCCTTCCTACATTCTCGTTAATATCGTTCCTGTCCTCTCTGAGGTAGTCTCTCTCCTCAAATGATTAAATGAAACCGCAGAGTGCAGCTTAATGCTTAAGTTATGCTCGTAATAACAACTACGACAATATTCACAGCACAGATAGCGGAGTGGTGTAGATACCGGCCTCCCGTCCGAGTGTTGTGGGTTCGAGTCACACAGGACAACTCTTTGTGTGATCAATAAATGGTTGTACTGAGTCTAGATGTACTGTGTCCGTGAAATTCTATGTTTGGAAAGTCCCCCAAGATGCAAAGATTATTCCTTAGTGCAGGGAGTTGTCTTTTCTAAAACTATAAGCAAAACAATACGTACTATCGGTATAGTTTTGGGTATAAATAAAACATCTTATTTTCTGCTACAAGAGTTAACTAGAAGACTAAATAAAATACCAAAGACTCGTCGAAAATGCCGCAATATAAGATCGAAATGATTAAAAACACAAAGGCCGAAAATTATAGAGACGAGAGCAATGATCATGGCCGCCGGGCGTAGTGAATAGAGTTTGTGTAACTTTAACGTAGGAACCTGTGTATAGGTATAGATAAATATATTGTAACTTTTATTCACATATATATATTTATAGACTGACTGGACTGGACTTGCCACTGTATTTATTACCTATATTACGAATAGTCCTACAGTCTACAAAACATATTTTTAAGCTGGATTAACTGTATGTTTTACTTGCTGTTGTAGGTATATGATACTGTCCAAAATTCCCTAGCAGTACTGTAGTAGGATAATTTCCCTCCTATTCTGTAAAATGCTCATATCTTACAGTAAAATCTATTTGCACTAGCTGTAAAAAAGTATTTATTTATAACTAGCCTTTGCGCCGCGGTTTCGCCGCAGCCAAAAGCTAGATTTTCGGTAATATCTCAAGTTCTTGATATAGTAGCGGGATAAAATGTATACCAGTTTTTAAGTCTAATCAAGGTATTTCAAATAAAAAGTATCATCAAAATCCGTCTAGTAGTTTTTTTTAAATAAATTCTAAAACAATCTAGTTTAAATAATTTTCTAGTTTTTCGCTGATATCTCAGGTTCCCGATACAATAGCGGGATAAAATGTATACCAGTTTTTAAGTCTAATCAAGGCCTATCAAATAAAAAATAAAATTGCTTCAAAATCCGTCCAGTAGTTTTTGCGTGATGCGCGAACAAACAAACAGATAAACAGAAAAACAGACAAAAATTCTAAAAAAAATTGTTTTGGGCTTAGACACGCCTATATAGCCTATTACAGTCATTTTTTCTCAAATATCTTAAATGTACAGACACAGCTCTGTTACAGTTTTATAATAGTACCTATAGATTAGCTGACCCGGCGAACTTCGTGCCGCTTCAGAATCAATAAATTTTGTTTTAATTATTCAACAAACGTTATTTTTGTAAAAAAATAAAAAGAAACAAGTTGTTTTATCAAATAAGCTATTCCATAAAAATTTGGACGAAATTAAATCTCTTCATATTTATTTTCAGATTTTATCCATTCTTTAAATATTTATTCTGCTATTCCTGATGGAGACAAATCTAACAAATTAATCATAATCAAAATCAGTCCAGCCATTTTTGAGTTATAAATGGTTTAACTACCCCGAATTTGTTTTATGCACCACTAGCCTTTTCCCGCGGCTCCACCGCAGCCAATAGCTAGTTTTTATGTTATATCTTAGGTTCCCGATACCTATATTAACGGGATAAAATGTATAACTGCCTCGCTGGTGTAGCGGTAGTGTATGCGACTGCTAATCATGAGGTCTCGGGTTCGATTCCCGGGTCGAGCAATGTTATTGAGCTTTTTCCTAAAAATAAAATTCTTAGTAGCAGCCTGGAGTTTGGAAATGTGCCTGGTAGACGTCAATAGGCTCGCCCCCTATTACGTGGGACTTAAACATATCTGACGAGTCGTGGGTGTGTAATACACCTCTGCCTACCCCTTCGGGGAATACAGGCGTGATGCTGTTTTTTTTTTTAAATGTAGGTATACCATTTTTAAAGTCTGATCAACAGCTATCAAACAACAAGTTTCTTCAAAATCCGTTCGGTAGTTTTTGCGTGATGTCCGAACAAACATAAGACAAACAGAAAAATATTTTAAATAAATTGTGTTCAGAGACGCCTAAATAGCCTAATTCATTATTTTTTATTCAAATACCTTAAATATACAGACATAGCCCAGTTACAGCTTTAAAATAGTATAGATATATTTAGGTATAGATTTAGATAAATAAATTAGAGTATAAAAAATAGGTACCTATCTAACTATATCAGATAAAAATAAAATGAACGGAGTTGTTCCATCTAAAAACATCAGAATGAGCATAAATTGTGTTATATTATATATCCAAGTACCTATATCTTAACAGCATGTTCTATGATAAAATATTTGCGAATGCTATACATTCTTAAGAACATTCTGTGCCTAGTGGATGTAATTAATTGTTGATTTATTCTTTTGCGGTAGGTGATTATGATTTTAGTTTAATTGCTTATCTTAATAATGCATCTTTATTTGGGATAATTATTTGTAAGACATCAGTGCTGCCACCACTGCCTATTATTAAACTTAATTATACGTGAGGTTGTGTTTTATTGAAATGTTTAGTTTTAAAGGTAATGTTTAGTCTGAATTAGATTTGGTTGTTTTATGTTTCTTACATTCTCTTTACATCTTTAAATACTATCAATTACAATTCATTTGTACCCTTTTTCTGTCCCATTATTGGACACAGGTTTTCTCCTATGGTGAGAGGGATTAGACGGGAGTGCGGGTTAGTAGACTTCACGAGTCATCGAGAAAATCTCCCAGACATCAAAAAAAATTGAAATATCTCGAAATATTTTTGAACTATTTTTTTAGCATTTGACATGCTCCGCCACTTTTTAAAGTACAAATTATTTGTGAATAAGTAAAAAGAGATTTTTAGTACGAGCGGGAACGATAGCTCAGTGGCTTAGAGCAGCCCCGGATTGAAAAAGACGCGGGTTCGTTTCCCGCTCGTACTAAAAATCTCTTTTTCCTTATTCACAAATAATATCTCGAAATGTCAGAGTTGTGTGCCGTTCTAAGTCCTGAAACGTGGACTGGGGATCGAACTAAATATATATACTGCTGTCTCTGTAGTTCTTGGTTTTACTGCTAGGCTAATATTATTTACGATAAAATATGAAATAAATAGTTTACTGCAGGCATTTTAGTATAATTTTTTGTTCATATTTATTGTACTAAATTTGTTTATTTTTTAGATTTAACTTAATAATTTGGTTATCAGGTCTGATCATCAGATCTGACTCTCTGTCATATGTAGCTTTTGTGTCATAATTATTTTGTAGAACATAATTATTTTATTTACACGTAAATTACATAAAAGGCTTGACTTCTGTGGAATATAAATTTTCACATAGATATACATAATTAGTGTGCTGTGGAGGGAAGCAGTTAGGTATAAACCGAAATCCACGCGACCGAAATCGCGGACAGAAACAACTACATAGGTATAATTAAAAATATTCTCTTGGTGAGTACTATACGATGATGGACGATTATATCTTTATTAGTTTATTTTATTACACCAGAATTTAAAAAAATACCGTTATGTATAAAATATGGAGCATATTAATTCACATGAGTAGAAAATTAATTAGTGTCATAAAGTGTGTAGCACTGCAAAATACACTGATCGTTAACAAGACCGGATAACTCTATATTTTTAATAATTTTATTTGGATTCAATTAGTATGTGCATGTCAATATATTTTATAGCGTTAAATAGAAATTAGTATTTTATATAAATATATTAATAACTCGAGTAATTTTGTAAACATATAAATAAAAATCAATATTATTATGAAGGAATTCCAAGTATGGTTACAGTATATAATCTATTTCCTGCTCTGCCATGATGATAGATAGGTAGGTATATCTATACATATAAAATCTATACAATAAATGACTGACTGACACATCAACGCACAGCCTAAACTCCTGGGGCTAGAGCTTTTCATGAGAAGAACCCGGCAAGAAACCATCATCAGCCACTTTTTTAAATCGCTTATTTCTTACAGTGTTCATATTTTTTATTATTGCGTTTGGTGGCAGCAGAGCCAAGGCCCACCTGATGGTAAATAATAACCACTGCTCATGGACTCAACTATACCGAGAGTATTGTCAAGCCGCTGCATTTCGTTTCAGATACGAAATGAAAGAATTTGCGACTCCTACAACCAAAACACACCGATATTGCTTCATGGCCGGTCATACGGGAGATGGTGGTACCAACACCTCGCGCCCGATAGCAAGTGAGCACTTCCACTTGGTACCCAGCCCTACTACCATTATGCAGTTGGTGATAACTGCTTACATCCCTTAGTCGCCTCGTGGGAAAGAATGGAGTGGTGACACTTGTATTCTTAGTCCATTTCTACACGGAGGGATGATGATGAGTTGTAATCCTAGATTATTATATGGGGTTTAAATCCAGAAATTGCGGCTGGTTACGTTAAAAACGCTAGCAAAATCGGTACTGACCCAGTATCACTGTATTGAGCATTCCTGAAAAAAAACGTTTTCGTAGAATCCAATTTAAAATTAATTAGAAAAGAGTTAACATAGCAATAAAGTTACATTATTTTTTATCTTCCTAGTTACATAATGGGTAGGCATTTATTAATTTTATATATATCTACCCTTCAACTAAACTAATCTATTTAATAAAGCTAGACTTTATTTTATAAACGCGCCAATCTGACCATTATCTAACTTTTGAGGAGAACATACTATGACGCTTAGGGACCGAGCAAAAATCAATAAGTCAGAAACATCACTATATGAAAACAAACGGTTCCGGCGAAGACCAGTATAAACGTTAAGAAAATGCTCAAGATTCCATATCATAAATGTGAAAGTTTGCATGTTTGGATGTCTGTTCCTCAATAACGTGAAAACTGCTGAACAGATTTGGATTAGGTATATTTTGCACACAGATAGTTTATTACCATATTTTATTTTGAAAAACCCTTAGATTCCCGTGGGATAGCTACTTTAGTATAAAGATAATTAATGTAGGTATGTAGAGTCATGAGTCACCGAAACCAGCGAGCGTATATGAAGAGAATTATAAACGTTGAGGAAGCTAGATATATATGCAAGAATAGAGCCTCAAGAGGCTCTATTCTTGCAGAGAATAAACAAAGAAGCAAGTAAGCAGAGAAAAAAGAGTATCAAGACACTCTGTTTTCTCTGCTTACCCCGCAAGGGAAATGGCGTGATGATAAGTAAGTATAACTAATGCACCATAAAGCTTATGTTATAGCGACCCAAATCTGAGGTACAGGCAGACAGAGTCACGAGCTACATTTCATGTTTATACCATAAAGAGATCTTTGAAGTTTAAAAGCGGGTAAAACATCGAGAAATAGTACAGAACTAGTATAATAGTACTAATGCAACCTTACTACATTATTAAATACAACTTTATAATACATTGCCTCGAGCGTAATATGTGGGTAGGTGTGCTCACAACGTGGCACAAAACCGCATCAGGGACGATTTAAGATTTTACAAATTACCTGACTACGTATAACTTTAAAATATATTCAGATCGGAAGTTGTAATAAAAAATAATCGTAATCAATTAATTTACGTCAAAATGTAATTAAGTGCCCGTTAATATGAAATCATCAGATACTGGTGATCAAGGGCTAACATTATATTTACATTCACCAGCAAATAAAAAAAAATACGAAGCTTGCGATCAGTTGCTAAATGTACAACAATTTAATGAAGTCACTAAAATTATTGCAATAAAAGTAAATGTCCTTTTTTGAAAGTTATCAAAATTCTATCATAACTATTCATTATTTTTTTTTTAACCTTTGTTGTGTCCCACTTTTGACCACGGATCTCCTCTCAGAGTGAGAAGAATTAGGCCATAGTCCACCACGCTAGCCCAATGCGGGTTGGCAGACTTCACAAGCCCTCGAGAAAATCTCACAGGCATGCAGGTTTCCTCAAGATGTTTTCTTTCACCAAGCGTTTTTCGTCCGTGTGGTGACGGACTAAGAATACTATTGTCACCACCCCATCCTTTCCCACGGGATTCGTATGAGGCGACTAAGGGAAGTAAGCATTTACCATCCATTGCATGACTAGTAGGAAAAATAAACGGACATCTTCTGCTACAGTCAAAACACACTGATGTGCTTCATGGCCGGTTACACAGGAGACAGTGGTACCGACCCGTTCGGGCCCGATAGCAAGTGAGTACTCTCACTTGGTATCCAGCCCTAACACCAGTAATACAATGGGTGATAATTGCTAACTTCCTTTAGTCGCCTTGTACGACACCCACGGAAAAGGATGGGGTGGTGACACTTTTATTCTTAGTCTTGTATTCTAGGTCTTTTAGGGAGGCCTGTATACACAAATGACTGATGAATTCATAAATTAAGATATTTAGAACGGAGGAAGAGGGAGAGAGGAGATTGTCTTTTCATCAGCAGGTACATAAACACAGGTGAAAATATTTCATTTTTGAGTACATTCCCAAAAATGAAATATTTACTCGTATTTTTCAGCATTTCTTGCTTAGAGATGTGTTTGCAATACCGAACTTCACTTACATGTATAATATGTAGACATGTATTTATATAACACCATCCAACATTCTAGAGCTTTGATTGAATTGCTAATAAACAAAATTTGGAATTTACATGCACTGTAAATCCTTAAAGTAGCACTAACTGGTAGACAACAGATTGACCGAAAAAATATCATGTTAGTGTTTCCAAGACGTGTGTTTTCATCAATCTTTATCTTAGAATATAAATCATTAATCTTACACAGAAACATTTCGTAAGTATTTGAAAAGAGAATTTCGTTAAAACGGATCTACTAATGTTGGATTGGAATAATCATGGTCTTCTTTTCCGTTGCGCCGCGGTCCAAGGTCATATCATTCAAGTAATATGATTATATCAATGTAGAGTTACAGTTGTTGTATTGTAACATGGTAGGTACGTTTTGGGTACCCATTTAAAATGATTCTCATAGTTTCTTATTGTGATTCAGATGAAATTTTTACTTAGTTGCTCTTATTTAACGAGGAATCACAAAACTTCTTAAGTAGTAAAGAAATGTCACGATATTTTCTTCCTCGAAAAGGCAATGTTTTTGATATTTGTCCGTGTGGTGACGGACTAAGAATACAAGTGCCACTACCCCATTCTTTCCCACGGGTGTCGTATGAGGCGACTAAGGGAAGTAAGCAATTAACCTCCATTGCATGACTGGTGGTAAGGCTAGGTACCAAGTGGGAGTACTCACTTGGTATCGGTTCCGAGCAGGTTGGTACCACCATCTCCCGTGTGACCGGCCATTAAGCACATTGTTGCGTTTTGGCTGTAGCAGGAGATAGCCGTTTATATTTCATTTCATATCTGTGAAATAAATTGGTGAGCAGCGGCTGACAATACTCTCGGTATAGTCGAGTCCAAGGGCGACGGTTAACATTTACCATCAGGTGGACCGTGGCTCGTCTGCCACTACATGCAATAAAAAAATATATATGTGTATTATAGTTTTGATCTGTCTTTAGAATTTGACATGCTTAGCTTTTTACTATTTCAATATAGAGTTTATTATTATTAGCTACTTTAAAGAACAAATTATTTGTATATTTTAGGGTTTTGAAAATGATAAAGTTTTTTAATGGCGATTGTACTGGATTAATTTCCTACATATTTAAGACAACATAATTATTGTAACTTGACTCTACGTAAGACGGTAAGATGGTAACAATAAACGCTATTATAAATCTTGGTCTATTATCTATAAAGTTCCCATTTTTTTTAAAGTTTAGCATCTGGGTTTTGTACCTTCTTGATTTTCGTATATCATTTTACATTACTATGTATTTTAAATGCTTATTAATATGTAATCATTTCTAATTTACATAGTAATCTGTTGATTCCTGTCAATACAAGTACTTTTTTTAATTGGCAACATTAACGATACACTTAATGTTTTGTTTCCTGTGTACTCGCTGTAATCTAACTGTGTATATTTGAAAACAAGATAAAGACTCGTTTTCACACATTTTACAGCTTCCTTATGTAGTTTCGGTCGATGATATTCACCTGACCATGAAAAAAATAAACAAATTGTAGAGTCACTAAAATGGTTTTAAGTTTTTCCATAAAAATATTAATAATTTTCTGCTCGGCATTTTGGCGCAGCTTTGATATAGCATCACGCCTGTATTCCCCGAAGGGGTAGGCAGAGGTATATTACACACCCACACGTCGCTAGCTGTGTTTAAGTCCCACGTAATAGGGGGCGAGCCTATTGCCATCTAACGGGCACATTTCCAAACTCCGGGCTGCTACAGAATTTTTTTTTTTTAGTAAAAGGTCAATAACACTGCCCGACTCGGGGATGAAACCCGAGACCTCATGTTCAGCATACACTACCGCTTACACTACCGCTGCACCACTGAGGCAATTTTTTTCAAATATAAACAGAACTACTTAATTTTTAGATGACTAGACTAAATGATATAACTACATCTATCTATCTTTTTTTTCTATTTCGAGGAAATAGATGAAAATTCTGGAGAAGTGTCCAAGAGTTACATTTGAGCATATTCTGAATTCGTGGTTTCCAAAATAAAACTCCTGGCCCTTCTAGACGTTATCGCTACCCTCTATACAGCGACGCATATAAAGCAAGACTGTCCGGTCACCCTCAAACGGTCTTGTCTTACCCATCTCAAACGCTCGAGACTTAGACGTTGTATCTAATTAGCCAATGTTTACATAACTACGAGTATAATTAGTTTCGGTATACATCTCTGCCAATGAATTTTGAATAAAATATTTACCATTAAAGTAGGAATTATACTTAGGTATCTACCTACTCTTTCTAATTGTTTTAAATGTGCACAATATTTATTTCATTTGTATGTATCTGTTACCAAATAGCATAAATAATTGAACATTCCACAGGTATACCCACAAATTTTGGAATAAAAACGATTGTTACAGTATGAGATAATAAACTCATAAACTCCCATTTGAAATAAACTGCCTCTGTGGTGCAGCGGTAGTGTGAGCGACTGCTGATCATGAGGTGGTTCAATCCCAAATGCTAGGGTTCAATCTCCGGGTCGGGGGGTGCTATTGATATTTTTCGTAAAAAGAAAACTTCTCAGTAGCCGCCCGGAGTTTGAAAATGTGCCAGGTAGACGGCATTAAGCTCGCCTCCTATTACAAGGGACATAAAAATATTTGGCGTACCGTGGATATAATACACCTCTGCCTACCCCTTCGGGAAATACAGGCGTGATGCTAGGATGCTATGTAATGTTAGGATAATTTACCTATGAGATGAACACTTTTATTTTACCAAAATTGTTACTCTACTGATTTACTGGATGAAACATATCATATCTTTGTTGTTTTTATTTCTGCCAGTGCAATAAATATATGCGACAGTTTACATATTTATGCCTTAGGAATCTAGTTATGAAAAAATTATGAATAATGTTCCCGAGCAACATTGACTTGTGTTGCCTGTGATCAGGAATTTTTCTCTGAGTAGCAAAAACAATAAGCATGAAAATAGTTTTTACTAAAAAATTATATGTAATCAATTTTATTTTGATAAAAACATTTAGGACTGCCTTAGAAACGTCAACTAATGCTTCTTGTTATGGGCTCACAAAGTCAGTAACTGGATTAATTTTATATGTAATAACTATTATAATAACTATGTAATAACTCTATCTTTAGAGCCGTTTAAAAATTACATTCACAAAGAGTTGCCCTTCTACATTACCAAACACGTATAGGTACCTATTATTCCCCGAAGAGGAAATATAAATATGAAAATTAACATTGAATAAAATCAGTTAACATTTACTATAATTTACTTTGTATATTATGCAGTAGAGCCGATTAATTATCAAAACTTTCTAAAAGTTATGTTACACTCTATAATTTTCTTTCTCTTCCAAATAATGCAAATGAGCCACTTAACTCATTGTGCCTAATATTTATAAAATATTATTTATATTTGTAGTTCTTCTTTAATTAAGTTATCATATGCAAATGTTAATCAAACAACGTTACGTTTAATTTAATTTAAAACAAAATGCGTTAACAATTAAAATTATTTTCATTTATTACATCACTTCAATTTTTATTCTCTACAATATTTTGAGTTGTAGTAATAGATAGACCAGAAGTTTGGAATAAACCATTAAGTAAAGTTTATCGTACTTATTAGATTATAATATACCGTTTAGACGTTCTCGGTGGTGTAGCGGTAGTGTATGCGACTGCTAATCATGAGGTCTCGGGTTCGATCCCCAGGTCGGGCAATGTTATTGAGCTTTTTCCTAGAAAGAAAAATTCTCAGTAGCAGCCCGGAGCTTGGAAATGTGCCCGGTAGACGTCAATAGGCTCGCCCTCTATTACGTAGGACTCAAACATAAAATATACAAATAAAATTGTGTAATAAAACTTAATTGACGGAATTGAAAACTTGATGTGACTTCTGGAATATGAGGTTACTGAATTAATCAAAAATTAAGATGATGGAACTTTTAAGAATAATTTTATATAATATATAAGAAAGAAAATGAATTCAGATATTTGCCTGAGAAAATATTAATTATTATAGGCACATAAAACATTTAATAGGTACCTATTACATTACTCCTGGCACTTCAGTGTCACTAATATCGATAGAATGCTTGTGTGAAGTTTTAGGATCGATTTCATCCGATAGATTGACGGGCCTCGTGGCGTAGTCGGTAGTGTAACCGACTTCGACGAAGTCGTAGGTTCGATTCCCACTCAGGACAATTATTTGTGCGATGTACACAGATATTTGTGCTGCATCTGGGTGTTTCCTATCTATATCTACACTAATATATAAAGCTGAAGTGTTTGTGTGCTTGAACGCGCTAATCTCAGGAACTACTGGTCCAATTTGAAAAATTATTGTAGTATTTAGATATTTTTATATTTATTTTTAGCATTTGACATGCTTAGCACTATACATTAAACACAAAGTGAAAAATGTGAAATCGAAAATAACAGTCACGAGCAGGATTTGCTGAATTGGCAAAGCACCTGGACGGTATCCAGGAGATGCAGGTTCAAATCCTTCTCGTGGCTGTTATTTTCGATTTCACATTTTTCACTTTGTGTTTAATTCTTTTAATGTAAGATAGCCCATTTATTGAGAAAAACTATATATCATCACGCTAAGACTAGTAGGAGCGGAGCATCATTGAAGAATGTTTCAAAATCGGGGGGTTTTTGTTCCTTTTGAAAGCTTCCGCTGCGTGCGCTGCGTAAACGGTTAAAGTTTTGCAAAAATCATGTACGAGTATAACAGAATTGTTCCCCTTTAAAAATTCTTCAAAAAAGGTCGGGACAGGATATGTCTATCTTTTAAGGTTGGCTCACTATATACTTGTTTATGCTAACCAAATTTGTTCTAAAATAATGCATTATTTGCGAAGGAGTTTTATAAACATGATATTAATCCTTATCCAAATAAATACATTAATCACAAGTGTTTAATTTTAAAACAAAATTGTCCTTTACATCATTCGATTTCAATAGATATCGCTGTTTTAAAATAACATCGCAGCAAAATAATGATCAAGTACTGGAAGTTAGCGTTAGCCCAAAATAACTATTCTGCGCGTACGAAGTCGCGGGCAGAAGCTAGTTTATTATATGTATCCATCCATCCATCAGCTTTTTAAAGTCCACTGCTGGACATAGGCCTCCCCAAGAATGGGGGATAGTGCCGTAATCGCCACGCTTGGTAGGCGGGTTGGCGATCGCAGTGTATGTATATCTATTATGTGTATGTATTTGCCGTGTGGGGCTGGCTTTAGAATTTCCCACCCCTCTCCACCCATGGGAGTCATAAGAGCCGACTGAGGGAATACCAGGGGAGTGGGCAGCAGCACTCCCTCGAGTATTAACAACATCCACTGCGATCGCCAACCCGCCTGCCAAGCGTGGCGATTACGGCATTATCCCTCATGACGGGACCGCTCGTTGTGGCGTTCTCTTGGGGAGGCCTATGTCCAGCAGTGGACGTTGAAAGGCTGATGGATGGATGGATGGATTTACAAAAAAAGTAATATATTATATGTATTATATCCGTAATCTGGTAAGCGTTAAGCTTAGTTTGGGACCAAAGGACGTTGTGTAAAATGTCCATGAATATTTATTTATATATATTTATTTATCGATTATTTTTGTTGTATTTATATAGTTTTTTTTAAATAATAAATAAGCTATAAAAATTTAAAAATAAACATGATTTGAATGACAGTAAGGTACAACCTACCTATGCATAAACAAAACCAATACATTCTAGTTATATCCTTCTGCAATTTTCATTGTTCTAGGGATGTTCCGTATTATATAATGTATTAGTATAAATTTTGTAAAGCACAATTAATTACACGTTTATCAGAGCAGAATCAATCAATTTTTAATGAAGCATCAATCAATGTTTCACACAAATCAAGCCTGTAAGCTATCAGAAACTGTTTCTGAGGTAAAAAGTTTATAATATCACAAACGAGCCTGGATCGACGCAGGCGCATCCAAGATTAATATTCAAATTGTTCCCTCGATAATTTCACAAAATCGCTTTAACCAGTGGGTGTAGGCCTATAATACACATTAATATTGCCAACTTCATGTGTCAAACCGCCAATTCACTTGCTATTATCTTTATTTAACATTAATTTATATAACAGGAAAGATGGAACATATTTTTCAACGTCAGATATTTAAACTAGTTATTTGGGTGAGCTTTAATTAGTATCCTCGTATATGTTTTATTTGATATATGTTTATACATTTATAACTTATAAACGTAAGGAAATTTAATAATGTAAATAAAATCTTATTCATTAACTAAATTTAAAACTGTGCCTACTGATGGAGCAATTATATATAACTATCAAATTGTTTGCAGCAGGATTATAAATGTTTTCATTGTAATATAATACGTATAATGATCTCATTAGACTTAAGTGCATGTAATTATAATTTATAAAGCTGGGGCAGTATTTGAAATGCAAGATAAATCAAAGTACTAGCCTTACTTGAAACTTGATAACCACAGTTTATCCCTGCATCTGATCTTGTTGATTTGATGCAAAATTAAAGTATAAATAAAAAAATCACCAGGGCAATAGGTAATAATCTCTGTATCGCGGCTGACTTTATAAACATACAATTAGGTATAAAATCATAGTGAACACCTTAGATTCAGAACCATTATTTGTGAATGACACAAATAATTGTCTTACGTGGTAATCGAACCCATACGGCATGGAAAGTCTGTATCTAAACCAATCCACCATCTGTGCATACGTTATATCTGTTACTGTATTAAATATATTGTTCTTTGTGATATCACAAATCAGTGAGCACAATAAATATCTATTGTAAACTAAATATCGTCTGTAAGCCGAATGTCATAATATTACTCGTATGACCACACATAGGACAGGACATATATATTTTTGACGTTTACATGACTGTCGAAAGTTAATTAAAATATTTAATGAGAAGCCCGCTCTGTTAGTTGGAGCCGATGACATAAATTAATGATATTAAATTAACGACACACAAAGGTGGGCGTAATCATTTTAATTTTGTTATAAAATTTCATTCAAAGATTTAAGTGTGATTTGTTTTTAACAAAATAGGTTGTGAAGATTTTAATAGTCCTTAAACTAGCGCTTGTTAGTATTACTCTTATTAAATAATAATAGTAGATGCCGTTGTCACCAATCGATCAATTTGTACATATATGTATAACGAGAAGAGAATACGCTTCATATTTTCAGATTCTTTCTCTTGAGTGTTGTGAAGGAAACTAAGCGATAACCTCATGAGAAAATCCCGAAACAGGGACCTAAATATTAGTGGTTCAGTTTTAAGGAGAATTGGACTATCGTCCTATCTGTGTTTCAAAAGCGAAGTAGTTATAATCATAATCTTGGTTAAATTCTTGTTCTGGGTGCATAAGTACGATTTTCACAGTAGTTAAATTGTAACAGAAAAGTTATGTAATATCAAGAACAACTTAATGTTTATTTATGTAATATCATGAAAAATACCAGGAAAACATAATTCATCTATGGACTGAGCGAGTAAATTTTTAATAAGCCAAGAGTACCTAATAGTTAATAAGTTGTGGGATTCGTTTTTACTATAACTTATATGATTATACTACACAAGCTTGAATTTACTTGTAAATACAATATTGTATATACGTATCATCATCACTCCATCTCCCTTGCGGGGTAGGCAGAGAGAACAGATTGCGAATAGGCTCTATTCTTGCAAACATCTCTTGCTTCCTCAACATTCATAATTCTATACACGCTCGCCTGATTATTGTATATTATATTAGAACAACAGCTCTTCTACGAACCGTTAAACTATCCACTGTCCGGCAAGGTACATATACCATAACCGGTACTTAGTAAAAGATAAAATCACGCGAGCGACTTTTGAAAAGGGCAAAACAATTTTCGGGGTCCAAGGTACAAGAAATATGTGGCGTAACGTTATAAAGTTCACTCATAGAAAGTCGTGAGTGATATAGTCATGGCGCATTATCACTTTAACCAAATCTCTGGTTCTACTAAACATTACAATCTTACATGCCGGTCGGTTTATTAAAGCATTTTGAAAAAAAAAACGGTCCGTCAGATGGTTAGTAGATAGCGGTGAAAGGACCGTTAGTGTAATGGTCGCTAGGATATCTCCGCCTAGTGATTCGTACATTTATCTGGATCAATTTATGAAGCCTGTTTTGAAGGCTTTTTTGCCATTGATCTTTTACTTGATTTATTAATACTATTGCATTGTACATAATTATTAGGAACGTGATTAAGTATTTTATGATACAGTGTACCAATTCATTTGCGTAATAAGTATTAGGAAATAATCATTCGAGATCAGATTAATGTCTGATGACTTATTTAGTACCTATATATCTGTAATGTGTATCAGTAAAGTTTTGATTATTAGTATCATAAAATGCGCCAAAATATGCGGAAAACATTATCACCATTCGTTTATGTGACAATTAAACACTCAATAAATATTTAAATTTGGACATGATAATTATTATAAGAATTCATTTTTATATAACTAGGTAGGTATGTCTTCTATAAAACTGAACGAAAAAACTATTATAACACTCAAGTCTGTCAAAAGTGTAATATATCATAGAATAAAGCGTAGATACATCTAGGAGCAGATATTGAAGTGGTTGTTCTGAGTCTGGGTGCACTTTGTATCCGTGAAATTGTATGATTGTGAAGTCTCCCGCGATACAAGGACTATTACTTAGTGCAGGGCGGTTTAAGCTCATTAAATTACGTAGGAAAAAATTGTTTTTTTTTCCTACGTAATTTAATGAGCTTAAGCCTGCTCTGAGCTCGTTATCACATATTGGTATAATGACAATTCAACAAGGACGGAGTTGCAGACAAAAGCTAGTATATCTATCTATAATAATAAATAGAGAGCCGTTTTTTTTTGTTCGGTTATACTGCAAAAACTACTGAACTGATCGGAATAATACTTATACCATAAGATGTAGCGTGTTTCGTCATCAATTTAATGCGGAGGGAGGGTAAAACCGGCTGTTAGCGTGGCGACTCTTATACCTAATAATAAGAATCCTATCCGAAATTGTTTTTTCATCGACAATACTATGACGCGAGCAAAACCGCAGGGAATGTAACTAGTATTATATAAATTAATGTCCACTCTCTTTACGCGTAATAGCGTAATATTATAAATCCTTGCGAATAATGTAGCTTTGATATGGTTAAGAATTATTAAAATCGATTCAGTAGTTTCAGAATTCATCGATTTGATCTTACAAAATACCAAACTCTTTTTGCACCTTTAAATTTTCAAAAGTCCTTTCTTAGTAGAGGTCTACGTTGGGGAAGGGACTATGCCAAATGTAAATTATATCAATTGTACAAATAATTTCATTAATTACAGAGATTTAGGGATAACTAGATAAGTACGTATGTGAATGACTGCACAGGAGTGGCTTAGGTACCACTCCGTCATCCGTGATCTGCCGTTTGACACAGCATTCGATCCCGGATAATTCTTTGTGTGATCCACAAATAGTTGTTTAGAGTCTGGGTGTCCTTTGTGTCTGTCAATAGCATGTTTTTAAAGTCCCCCGCGATATACAGATTATGTTGTTTTAAAAAATTGTTCGAATACACTCACTAGAGTTGATTATACCTATATTATATATGTATGTATAATTACCTATATAGATATCATTTGCGAGATTTTTAGACATTTCATTTAAATAGATATAAACCAAATATTCTATGAATGTCTCGCCTTACCGATTACGTCCCATACGGGTTCTTAATCAAAATACCTACTTGATTTATTGCCAACAAACAACTGGTCACTTAAATCGGCACATTATAACACCTCTGTGATTTAATACATAAAATCTAAACTTGTAAAAATTAAATGAAACTTTAGTTGTACATTATAAATGCAGAAAATCTTAAATTTGTTTCTTGAAATATTATCAATATGTGGAAACAAGATTGCTTATTATCACAAATGAGATGTTTAATGCGATCAATAATTTACGGCAGATAATATGATGCACTAATCGTTTATACACAAATAGTTTCATTAGATTTTAGGTGACCCGCCAGTCGTTGTCAGTCTTGGCTATAAATATTTAATTTACTCGCGAACTTAAATAGATAACTTTTAAAGATAAGTTTTTGAATTATCTATAATTATATCATTTTTAATATATTATAATTTAATACATCTAAGTATGTATATTATTATTATTTTTCAATTATCTGTGAATATTTCTCAATTTTTCCTTCAGTAAGAACCTTCTACAGAATACTGATATTTACGCGAATGTTACACATTTTGAATGATTCCGTAAACGTACTTCTACCGAAGTATTACAAAAAATTTAAAAAAAGCGAATGAAAGAAGAAAAAGAAGTAGAGTCGTTCACGAGTTATGGCGGGACCAACGGAAAAAGGGATTCATTTTTATGTAACAAGAAGATAGATACTGTTTAAAATGTATAATGACTACACTTTATATCAACTGATATCATATACAGTAGGTTTCTATGCGCAAATGCATGTTCACCTATAATATTTTTAATATAATAACAATAAAAAATATCTTTGTAATAGTTGTTGAGATAAATAATAAAGGAACTAAAATGTATTGTCTAATATATTTCTTGTGTATATATTAATAAATATACTTATACACCTAAAATATACATGGGATAAATTATATTTAAGTAAGTAAAAAATAAATTTGATTAATGGTTTTTCTGAAGGCGGTGCCACGATTCAACCCCCGACCAGACATCTCTATTTCGCCGTCTTTCGTCTCATTTAAAGGATAACGTTACGATTTTGATTAATGATCCAAAAAATCCCTTTGGTACCTGCTTGTCGGTGACTCCCACAAAAGGTGACCAGGCTTCACAGTGTTTAAAAGAAAACAATTAAATTTATGCTTATTTGCGTATATGTCTCTATTAATCTTTGTGACATGTGCACCATACTTATTTCTTTTTAATAAAATTCAACTTGGTTACACCGGCACAGCTGTTTTGTTTCATTTGCATTTTTATATTTCCGTTTGATATAATATATTTCACATTATAATATTTCAGGTCTGATTTCTTCACAGTTCGAGTTTTTGTAACTGTAATTAAATAATATATTATAGTTTGGGCTAAAACGTGAATAATAATGATGAATAATAAAATAAGTAATAACTCTATAAAGTCGTATATTTAAACATGTTTTACTTACATATTTATGTAAAGGTATAGGTAGGTACCTACTAAGTCGAGATTTTTTTATGTTTTTCACATTCTTTTTGTAGAACATATATTATGATTACCTTTTATTGTTTAATGTGTTTATGTTATGCTTATAATTTAATTGTAGGTATAATAAAACATATTATTAGGTGTTAATATCATGAATATTATTGCCATAATAATCGTAAAATGTTCACGGCATTTTATAGTTATGTATTATACGAATTAATATTAAAAATTTGTAATTTTTTTACCTACGATTCAGTTAATTAAATAATTATAATTATCACTCACCAATTATATTTCGCTATGCGGAAAACACAATTCCAAAAGCAGTTTCCAAACAATCCATAAATTTATCACTGAATGTTATCCTTCCAACTAATATTTCAGTACACTATTTATAAAAATATTCATTAACACTAAACTTCAAAATAAATGAAAAAACAATGAATAGATATATTACCTCTTTTTTATCATATTTATTTATTATCTGTCCAGGCACCTGAGTTCGTTTTATTTTATATTTACTACCATGGAATGTGTATCCGTTCCGTGTAACTTGTATTGCAAAACTTCCGACAATATTTTATTCATTCCGTTACCCCTCAAATAGATTTTAAACGAACCGTATCTAATTGTGAGCATCATAAACGCTTCTTAAGACCAGGCATGTCACAAATCAATCGTCAATTGGGCTGATTCCATTCCAAAAAACACAAGTTCAAGTTCGCGCAAAAATTAAGTTGAACTCAACACAAACACATACGTGAGGCGTCACAACACTGTTGCCTTTATAGTACATAAATAAAACTGTCAAATATTTCACGAAAATTACATCGGTCGGCGTATAATGAACGTCTGAACCCGCATTGAGCTAGCTGTCAAATCTACGAGCCGTCATAGTCCGCTGCCATGAGTGGGCTTGCACACATATACGCGTGCTCATGTGCCGATGGACACCAACACACTGACAAACTCCAGCGGACCGCGAACGTACGGGCACCCACACATACGTAGTTCGTGATTCATACATGGGTTGCGCCTGTGTTGTCGCGGGTGGGAGTGCGAACATGCATCGTACTTTTAACGCGGCCAGACGAAATGATGCCTAACTGCAAAACGGAGTTCGGACTTGTTTCGGTTTTATAAAATGGTTGGTTATGCGCGTCTATGGCTGGTCACATTTGAGATTAGCCGAATGCGTGCGAATGCATGTACCGGTACGCTACTTATGGGCGGGAAATGGTATGAAGAGATGTATCTATGATTGGAATAGAGCAAATAATATTTATTTATCTAAGAAGAGTTAAGAGTGCAGTTTAAAAATTGTAGGTATATTTCAAAGGCAAATTTATATTATTTTATCTTCTAGATACTAAGCATTTTTGTATAGTTTTGAGTGTAATATGAAGCGATTGTTAAATTATTGTTCTGCATCTCTACTTCTTAACTAACAAAGACTTTTATATATATGAAAATGTACCATTATAGCTGCGAAATATTTTCTATATAATATATATTTCTATTCATGTTATTTTTATCTCTATTATAATTAACCTTTGTTGTAGAGCAAATATGATATATATTTTTTTATAATATAAGATTAACTAATTACTACGGCACAAAACAAACTGTCACCTCACACACAGTTAACCGCCACAAAGTGTTATGTAAATTTCGTATAAATTTCCTCGGGATCCATGCGTTCAGCAATTCTATTTCAACTTACCTGAAAAAAAGAGAAAAATATTCTTTAAAAAGAGGATTATTTATTTATTTTGTTCTATTTTTGAACGTATTTTAACGTAGTCGGAGGTCATATTATATTAAGCGTATGTAAGGCATGTTTAGAATAAATTATTGTTAAAATAGCGATATTTACTTAATTAATAAATCCAAACTATTTGTATGTACCTAGTTGTCAGATTTGATAAAATGTTTACCATTATTCCTTTTTTTTATTAAAATCTCAAAACAATTCAATTCTTTTGATACAAATATCTACACGTAGATTATACGAGGATCGAACTTAATTAGTTGCTATGTTGGATAACAACTAATTATACATTGAGTTATTCAAGGTATTGCGGTGTTAATGTACTCAAGTGAATAGTTATAAAAGGCTAGTTAGATAATATGAATATGCGTTTATTAATACAAATACTTAACTTTTGTCTATCATGTTCCATATTACATAATAAATCTTACTATTTGGCTTGGTTTAAAAGTCTACCTAAAAGGAGTGTTTGTTTCTAAACTTGAACTACGGGTATAGCACGATAGATTAATAAAGATTCATCTGAGTAATAAATAAAAAGAATATTCCCACTTACCATCTTAATTTAAATATATTATACATTTGCCAAAACATAGTTAAAATGATAACAAAGGATAAGAGATTATTTGTTTGATCGCTTTGAGTGATAATTCTTATCTAAAGATGGGAGGATGGTACCACATATATATTAATGATTATAACATTATCAAATAGATACTATGAAATATATTTTTAATTGCATGTTTTACTTATATGAAAACATATTGGCACTTTATTATGTTGCACTCAATAAATCATTTATGTTTAGCTGCATATTAACAATGTATAACTTAAAAACACATAAGTTATACATTGCAATGGAAATAGGTTTTATAAATAGTTTAATTTAGTTAAAAATTCTTTCTAGGCTAGTTATTTTACCACTGAAGGAATGTAATATGGTTCCGGTGCCCCGTTAATAAAGGCGGAGAGACGACACACGGCGGGTTCATTTAGTGGGTGAGAGCCCCATACTACCCTGTCCGTTGCCCTGAACGACGGGGTGTGCGGTTAGGTACATTTTTTCCCGCTTAAAAAAAGGCTAGTTATTTTATCTTTTTCTTTTTAACTCCCGAAAAGACATCTTCTTTTCGGGAGTTCAGTAAGTAATGTAAAATATTAACATCAATATTTAACATAAATATATAAACGAAGTAATTCTACATATATATATATATATATATATATATATAAAAAGATACGAAAGATCTAGATAGAAACAAATTTAAATATAAAGTTAAGTCAATCGCCATTTAAACAATTCTATAAATAAATTCGTTAATCAATCTATGCTATGTGAAACACAAGCAGATCATTCATAAGGCATGCTTATCAATATCACACACACATCACTACGGAAAAATATTTTCAAAAAGTCGTTGGCTTCTTCTTGTATCTTTGACCTTAGTGTTATCAGCGCTGATAAGGAGACAGGGTCACGAGGGAATAGACAGATAAAATAGGTCAGTGCAACATAACGAGAATAAAGAGTATTGTGGTCAAGTTCATTATATGTTAGTTATAACTGATTGCTGTTCTGCTTTAATATGTGGACAAACATGTTTGGGAAACTGAATATTGTAGTTCGAAACTCATTCTACACAACAAATATTTGTCGCGTAGGTAGTGTTCTTTGTATCACCGAAGGAATGTAACATTGTCCCAGTGGCCCGCCAATAAAGGCGGAGAGACAGCACACGGTGGGTTTCTTTAGTGGGTGAAGGCCCCACACTACCCTGTTCGTACGTGTACAGGAGGTGTTTAGGAACATTTTTCCCATTTTAACAAAAAAGAAGGTAGTGTTCTTTGTGGTACTTGTAGGGTACTAAGTAATATATGTAGTTATAGTATGCTTAATCCTTAAATCCAAACTATTTCCTAGGTAGCTTGGGTGCCCTTGAAAACTTCCGTCTACTACCTAAAAAAGGTTATATTTTATCAGTTCGCGTACACTAAAGTTTAATTTTTCTGTTTTCCACGGGTGTCAAACAGAGGCATAAATAAAGTACCTATTTATTTATTCCATAGCACAAAGGGATTCTTTCAAATTATCTTTAGTCGCTATTACTTTCAAATGAAAGTTTTAAGATCAAAGTAGAGTTTTCATTTAGAAGGAGAGCAATGTTTCTACACTTTTGGTAAATGATACAACCTAAATAAAATATTTATTATTTCCAAGACTAGACTAAATCTAATTTACAGCGTATTTGTATATAAAATAATTAGTAAATATAATAAGAATTGTATGTTTTTGTTAAGATTATTGATGCTGACAAAGGCTTTCTTTAGGGTCGTATTATCTGTGACTGTTATTAAAGCATTTTGATCTGTATTTTAGTACTTGATATTCTTAGCTACTTTAAAGAATAAATTATTTGTGAAAATGTGGAAAAAGGTAATTTTAATGCGAGCGGGATGTGTACCTGACACAGGTTCCAATCCCGGGAAGTGCTCTAGACTGCTAAGATGTATATACCGGGTGTAGCCGTCGGTCACTGTGATGGCACAAATAATTTGGTCTGTTATTGAACTCTTTTTCTCCACTCAGATTAGGGCACAGTTTGCCTGTCAGAGCGAGGAGAACTTTAAGCCATAGTCCACCACCCGCGAGGCGGGCTAACGCAAGCAGACTTTACAATTAGGCGAGAAAATGTCTCAGGCCTACCGGTTTCCTCACGATGTCTTGCTTGAAGAAGTATTGATAATTTGTAAATAGGTACTCAATTTAAAAAAAAAATATTTAGTGGTGTCACAAGGCAGTACGAGGTTTTATCTTGGACTGGGTATCCAATAGATACCACTGTCTGTGCAGTTCTTGAGTCTAGTATTTTGAGCCCTTGAATAGTGGTCACCACTTATAAGCTACTAGCCGGTCTGATAACATATTTTATCCGAAATTTGTTGAGAGTGGTTGCGGTTGATTTTATCGCGGCCGCGTGTGTGGTATCATTAGGTCAATTTGTGTGGTCTTATCAATATTAAAGAGTGGTTTCGCGCAGTTTAGACATGTCGGCATTCAACGCATTTATTTGAATATATTTATGTTTATTATTTTCTTTATTGTTTTAGATGATTTTTACAATTATTCTAATATGATATACCACGGGCCACTTGGCCGTGTGGGTCGGGCTTTAGAATTGTCCCACCCCTTTCTACCCACGGGAGTCGTAAGAGCCGACTGAGGGAATACCGAGGGAGTGGGCAGCAGCACTACGTCGAGTACTAACAACATCCACTGCGATCGCCAATCCGTCTGCCAAGCGTGGCGATTACGGCATTATCCCCCATGACGGGACCGCTCGTTGTGGCGTTCTCTTAGGGAGGCCTATGTCCAGCAGTGGACGTTGAAAGGCTGATGGATGGATGGATATACCACGATAAGCACATAAATTAAAATACCTATAATTAATAAACATCTTCGATTTAATATCATTAAGATTTCTGCGTTTAAATAGAAACTTCATATTCATAATGAACCAACTGAAGAAATACGATGGAAAGTTTATTGCTACTAACAAATATAAATCAATTATTTTTTATTATAGAATAAAGTAATTAATTAAAGCAAAACTAAATTGATGAAGAATAATGAATCAAAATATTTGTACAATAAATCAATATATTTGTACAATAAATTATTGAAAAAAATAACATAGGAAAAATAATATGTATATTATCAATAGAGTAATAATTATTAAGATAAAAATATGCGTATGATCCGTAGTTTTGTAAACAAAAGTTGAATGAAATAATAATGATTAAATATAAAGCATGATAACATTGTTGAATGTACAATTGTAGGTAGGTACATACTTATGTCTATTATTAAATAAGATCAAACAGATAAACAAACTTAAAATTCAAAGCATCTCTACGTATACAAGATATACTTAATGAAAAAAATATAAAGAACTTGTATATTTTTTCTGTGGAATAACAATATTATTGTTAGTATGTTTTTAGGGTATTTTTTAAGTATGGGCCGAAATTCTTTTTACATTCAGTTTGACCGAATTTCGGTGGCTTGAACAGAACTTCCGCGTTCGGCCGAAGTTCGGTTTAAATTCCGAATATTCGTAACGTTCGGTTTCTACTAAAATTTTGATAATCAGATCTGTCATAGCTGTAAAATAAGTCACATATACCAATACTCTAGCTAAAGTAATTTAATCATGAAATAAAGTAATTTGATCATGTTCGTTAAACTATAATTAATGCAAATAAATTAAAATATATATTTTCTTTTTGTAAGTTAAAATATATAAATTAGTTTTTTTCGCAATCCAAGAGTCTAGGAATCAATAAACACAATAATTTGAAATTTTAGTGACACCCTCACACTGACTGTTTTTTTAAAATTGTTTTACGATATTGTCTTTCATAAAAAAAAAACATTAAAAAATACACACAGAACGTGACATGTTACACCCGAGAAAGTACACACCGAAGTTCGACCGACCTTCGGCCAAATTTGGATTTTTACCGAATGCCAGCCGAAGTTATTACGTACGTATTCATTTATAATCACATGTGGCATCTCTAGTATTTTTATAAAAATTGCTAAAGTGTATCTCTCTATTAGATTTAGAAGACCAATCAGGAAAAAATATAATATATTTGTTATTATAATTATACCTAACTTTTAAAATTTCGTATTTTATATTTATTGTAACAGAGATAGTGGCAAACCTTTCGCGTATTATACCTACTTATTAAAATATTATTATTATCCCTAACCTTGACGAATGTGTTATAAAAAGCAAATATTGCTTTTAAATTCCTATTCTACCTTTAACTCTTACAATAATCATATATCCCTTGAATTACGTTTGTATATATTATATAAGTATTTTTTATACTAGTATATAGAAATAGTCTGTATGTTATAGTTTTCTCTTTATGTGAGTTCAAAAATAAACTCATAGAGAGATAAAATCCGCATACAATGTAAACATTGAGGTAAACGGTTTTCTACGCAATTTATAGGAAACTGATTTGTTTACCTGATGAAATTACGTAGGCACCTTTATATATACATAAGCTGCTATTTTTTTTTCGAGAAATATTATAAAAATTATCGTGACATCCGTTCTGGACTACGAGAGCTACTCCAGGGCGGATGTCACGATGGCTGAATTGGAACAGCAAAATTTTATGAGTAGCACATCTCTTATAGGACATGTAGATCATCATATCACATACAAAATATCCTTTTTTTGTTGTATTGAACGTATTTTGATCTGTATTCTCAGCACTTGCCATGCTCAGCTATTTTAAAGAACAAATTATTTGTGAAAATGTGGAAAAAGAGAATTTTAACCACTCTTAATAATTTTACCCGCTCGCAGCAAAATTCTCTTTTTCCACATTTTCAAAAATAATTAGTTCTTTAAAGTATTGAAGGTAGTTTGGTTTTGAAAACACTGGGCTTAAATAGGTATATATTACGTACGTTCAATAACTACAAACTTGCTGAAGATAACACCTTGTAGAATAATAGGTATTGGATTAACAATGTCGTTTGCTTTCATCAGACTCACGTTGACAAACCACTCAGAATGTTAAAGCATGACCATTAAAAAACTTAATGAAGACGTTATCAATTTTCCACGATCCTCATATGATGAAGAGCCGTGAAATTTTAGAAAAATAACCCCCGTCAAGTTTGGGAACGCCCTAAGAGAATTATTACATTAATATATTTACCAAACACGCTCCTATTATTACATTTTCATGTACTCGTTTGTGCATAAATTAAAAAAGTTGTCACTCTTTCTTTTGTCCCAACCCTTATTTGGTATTCATATTTGATATTTTGTTAATACAAAGGGATGCCGTGTTTTATAATGAAAACACACAAGAAAAACCTGTTTTACCAACAGACTATGCTAAAGATACAAATTGTGAAAGAGGCAATCGTTCATACAATGTTTCTTATCTGCGGATAGTTTAAGCTGTAGTACAGTCAACTCTTGCACAGAAGGAATAAGCTTCTATTCTAATAAAATCCTGCGGATCACTTCAATTATGGTCATATTGAATGAAATATGACTTAAGTGAGGGATACCAAAGGGCGACGCAGGACTGTTTTTGAAATGTGAACTATGAAATATGTACTGCGAGAGTGCACCCCTTTTTAATTTGTACTAAACTATGAACCGTAGCGAAATGGGGTCTCGAAAATATGTTAGAAAGCGACTGTTTTTTTTTATTCATCAATCGATATTTTGTTCGCAACTATGTATTATTGGATAATTTGTGACTATTTCGTTAGGAATTTTCGTGTTTCTTATTGCTTCCGCAACGAATTTCGTGCGACCCAAAAGTCGAATGATTGAACCTATCGGGCATTCGCCGGCAGCGGCCAACTCCAATTTAGTTTTTCGGATTAGATACGGCGAACATAATAACATAATTGCTCTAATAACAGACCGAACGGCGGTGCTCGCCGTGCCTTACAATTCACTTTCCAAATTGGTTTATTTTTTACCTCTGCTCTGTCTAAAACTATTATGATTTATTATCAAATTTTCGTGCAGGCAAATTACAGTCTCATTTTTCGGAAATAGTCTTATCCCTCTCTAATACTAAGTTTTGTAAAATAAAAGACAGAGACACGAAGATAGCTATTGTGTTTCCTTGAAAGCCTTGCGGCGTTACCTACATGGCTTAGTCTGGTAGATAGAATGATTTACGACGCTTTTTCTAATTTACCTTATACCTATGATAATTAGTTCGATTAACATGTTCAGTGAGAATATTTTTCAACGTCTCCAAGTATATTAAGACTTTGAAATATTAATTAGAAAATTATTCCGAACAGAAGCTGATAGCAAATAAAAAGTTAAAAGTAAACTACCTTATTATGTGTTTAACAACGTTTATATTAATAGGGAAACAGAGCTCTTAATCAAGATGTTAGTCATATATATATATAAATCTAAACATGGAATATTAACGATGCAATGATATCCCAAAATGTAATCCAACAAGGTTATTTTGAGCAAATATTTAGTACGAACTAAACGAGAGTACAGACGTCTGAAATGGTGCAACCGACAAATGTTCATGACATAGCGGTTGCATTATACATGAGACCTGCCACCGTGCTATATTTACATATAAAAACTCACTTTCCACATATCTATTGTGCAAAATATAAAACATTCGATAACCGGTTGTGACCGTTGACTTTACAAACGATTATCAGACTCGGTGTCATTTTAAATTGATTATATTTTATGGAAGAATAATAAGTTTATGTTCCAGCTTACAAGGGTAAGTGGTTGCTTGAAGAATGTTTTGCAATTTCTACTTACGTTTAGATCGAGACTCGAGATGATATTTTGTATACCTATTATTTATAACATTTTGGCTGATATCAGCCTTGGACGTCTACCATCTAAGTCCACCCGTGATCAAGAATGCTGTAAAGTATTCGAAACGTCGGGATAGTAGTAGAAAATCAAGTAAACGAGATAGATTCCGTAAACGTAGTTTTATTGGTAAATGTGTAACATTCGCATAAATATCAGAAAGTATTATATTATTTATAACTGAAATAAAAACTAGGTAAATCACATATCTGACATTTCAATAAGTTCTACACAAAAAGAGCCATCCCACCCTCTATTTTTCGGTATAAAAAATATGCCCTTCTCTGTACTCTGGACTATATGTATGCCTAATTCCATGATCAACAGTTGAGTAATTACGACGTCAAAAAGTAACAAACAAACACACTTTAATATTTATAAAACATGAGGCTGAATAAAATACATAGATATAGCAATAAGTTGATAATTAATATAAATAAAACATAGTCAATAACTTGTTTATTAAATTATCCTTATATTATTAAGGATAATTAACAACTCTCATAGCTCCAACTGTTCGTAAACATTCGTATGGAGAGCGCCACGTTTGCACAGATATCGCCCGTTTTGAATCGGAAGACATTCCGGTAAAAGACCCGTGACAATGACTTGGAGTCTCATAGGGTTCACTTCGCCTTATAATGCTAATACCAATATTTGCATTCTGTTTTGTTCACACACAAGCCTACCTACATGTTTTGTATTAATTTTGGGTACACGAATAGATTGCCTTGTATATTTATGCTAATAATATACTTTGTTATATTTAGTTAGATAAATATGTACTGTATAAAAAGACAATATTAAATTCAATGGCAATTCGTAGGTAAATAATTCGGTTGACAACCCTACGCGGCCTGGCGCTCGCGTCCGACACAACGGCCCGGACACGTTTCAGGATCATGAATTATGGCGCGAGCCGATGTGACTTTTCAATTTGAAATCATCAACCTGGAATTAATTTCATTTTTGAACCCCATTATTTCTGTTATCTACGTGCAGAATCGCTCAATATGCGAGTTTTATATTATTGCAGTTTCGACAAAAATATTTTATGGCAATATTTCGCCGATATTAGGTACCTATGTATAATGTTATTGTTCTAAAAAAATATTTTGTTTTTTTACTATATGCCGAAAAAACTCGGTTGCGTTGGAAGTTGATCGGTATATAGGTACCTATAGGTAGATGTCGTAATTAGAATACAATTCGAGACCTTAATAATAACTGTTAGCCAAATGTTCAAAACTTTTCTAATTTTGTCCTAAAATCCTATAAAGACACTATATGTATCAAGTAATCAAATAATAGAAATGAGGATTTGTTCTCGTATTACAGATTCGAACAATAAAACAAAAAGCATTAAATCCGAGAATTCATTGGAAAGGAAATTAAACGCTTTTCATTCTCAAACGTAATATTAGCAAATACATAAAATTAGTTATAAAATAACACAAATAGGTACGAGGCATACATTAAGCAGAAGAAAATTATAATCTTTTAATTAACAAAGCATATTTATATGAAAAAGAAATTCTTTTAAATATTACATTATTATCTTCGAAAGACAAATTAATAGTTACATGTATAAATTACGTAGAAAACAAAACTAAATCTATCATTAAACCGAAAAATAGTGTTCCGGATCCGTTCAGAATTCATTTGTATCACACAAATCTGTCACTAGAGTCAACGGTTAGTCGGTTTCTGTAGGCGACTATTCGTAGTTTAAAACTAATCACTTCCCCACGGCCGTTGACGAAAACCGAACCGAAATAGATGTTACACCAATAAATTAGAAAATAAAGCTTCTGTTTTATTTCCGTGGAGTGTCCGCGACAACTTTTTATTGTGATTATCAGGGGTGTTTAACAAATATCTCCTCGATACAGAGTTCGACGACCCAAAATTCTTACTATAACTCAGATATACGTTTCATTAAAATTATTGTGTGATTCAACAGCACAATTTTTTGTACGACTGAATAGAATATTTTTCGTTTGTTTATACTATCGCGACTAGGTAAGCACCCACACCGATAATTTATTTTAATGACTATAGGCAGCTCGACTATTAGTAAGCTAACATTAATTGTCAACTGAGTTATTACTAACATTTACAACTGTTATGTAAAATTAATGATGTTCTAGTTTGAATAAATGTGCATAATTACACTCATATGAACAAAGTAACAATACAAAAAACATTTGAAATAATTTGATACTTTCCTACGTAGATATAAAAGATTTCGTATGAAACAACTTGCACACTACCAAGATACGTTCACTTCACAACGTTTCTCCAAAAACTCACGCTCAAATCCCAAAAGAGGGACCTTATAACAAAGCTAATATTAGGCAATCATTTCCTGTCAAAAGGGAGGTGAGCTCACCCCCTTCTCCGGTACAGGGGAGGTCGGCCCCGAGGAAAATACCTCCTCGTCTCACCAGATTTCGCAGTCATTGTGTTCTACTGTGAATCTGGCTTCTTATTTTTTGCTATTACAGTGATGAATGGATTTTTAATATCCTCTTGCAGCTGTCTAGACTCGGTAGTTTCATGAAAAATGTCACTAAATGGAACTTTTTGTTATCTATCACCCGTTTACATCGGCTGCTGTTCTTACATGTGTTCGCGTCGTGTTCAAAAAAACATTGGAAAAATAAATGTCGCCGTCATGTTGAGAGTACAGTATGGACAGGCAACAAGACATCAGCATCCAGACGTCTCAATACTCGAAGAGGCTTACGGTCGGCAAAAAACTTGGCGGTAGCTCTCACGACTCTATTACGAGTCGGCCGCGAATAAATAAAACATGACGGGCCCTTCTCACGTACACATATGTACATATTGTTTATGTATGTGTTGCGGATGTTAACTGATCTTGATTCGGCGTATGTGATTTGATACGCTTTCACCGCGAGCTTCGGAAATGTTCGGATAACTGGCGCAATTATTTTCATATATAGAAACCGTAACTTAAACTGTACTACTCGTTAAGTCTCATGATCCTTGTAACCTTAACGAACTAATTTTGAAACTTTCAACGGGATTATTTATAAAATCTTAAGTTTTAAAAATGATTGCGACGTGAAAGTAGTACCCAGTTGCTTTTATAATTTTAGATTCCAGCCAATTATAATTTAAAATAAAACAGTTGAAACTCACATCGCCAGAGGATAATAAAATATGGTCTCACGAGTATTAAAACTAACTAATTTGTCTATTGAAAATAATATTTTGAAATAAAATTTCATAAGCATGAAAACACATACAAATTCTTAGGGAAATTTTCTATCTCACGTCTTGCAAGACGATGTAATAAGGTTTAAATAATTTCAATCTAAGAGCGATTAATCATAAACGGGAACATAGTCCGTACGATGCCCCGTGGTTTTTCGTCAGACACCGTGTGTGGCATTAACGCATTGATCGGCTAATAGCTAGATGACTCTTGCGCAGACAACAATAAAAAACATGCGCGCGTATTGACGATACATTAACGCGCTCGCCATAGTTGGCACCATGCAAACTCCGCCCGCTGGCAACGGCCACATATCACAAAATATTAATAGTGATGGATGGCTTGCGTCCGTGCTGTCACTTTTCAGCTTTGTACTAAGTAAGCAAACTTAAATATATATGACAAATTTTAGTTAAAATTAATAAAACCCATCACTACACAGATGTTTGGTTAGTTTAATTCTCTAAATTTACACGACGTTCTACGGGCTTTTATAAAAGACGAAGTTCTATGATGATTCTAAATTTGATATAGTAACAGTCTAAGAACATACTTATACTATAATTACTGTACTCCTATTTACGGGAGCCAATTGAAGAAGTAAATAATTACCACAGAGAATATCACTTTTAACGAAGAAAATCTCGAAATAAAATCATATGTTACTTGGTTACTTGTTACTTGGTTATGTATTACAAAAGGCAAATATTCTTCCTTGTTTTGGAAGATGCTTGTTCTTTGCAATGGGATGCACTTGAGTCCTAAACAAAAGAAAGAAGTCCGGTGATTTAAAAGAAAATAATACACACTTGATCAGATTTAGATTAATTGTATTCACGACTCAAGAATGTAACCAACGATTAATGTGACAGATGAAGTGAAAGAATGCCATTAAACAGAAACATGCATTGATAATTTGTTGCAGGTGCACGTTGTGTCTTATTCTTTGTACGAGAGATATGACGGCTTTCTATCGACTGTGCGCGGTGTCGAAAGTATCGTCTAATTTGCTTATAGTAACAATATGTCACTAAGCACATCAGCTTCAATTTGGTATTTTTCTATTATTTTCAGCTTCAAGATGGTTACAACGGCAGAGAATTTGTGTTACAATTGACGCCACAGCCCCATCAATGATCGCTGGCACGAAACTCTTGCGGCTGTTCCTTCTCTTCAGTCTTGTTGGCACTCAATAACCAATGGTAGGTATCAGAGTTGTGAGTTTGATACAATGTTGTTAATTTATTAGTTATTTCTTGGATCGAAAAATACTTTCCGACTAAGAAACAACTGCATTTTCGATAGTAATGGTTAGTTTTACCTAGTTATCTAACATTGAAAATTAAATTTCTCTGTAATGCCGAGTTTTTTTTTTTCTATTGCATGTAGTGGCAGATGAACCACGGCCCATCTGATGATAAATAGTAACCGTCGCTCATGGACTCAACTATACCGAGAGTATTGTCAAGCCACTGCTCACAATTTCATTTCACAGATATGAAAAGAAAGAATAAGCGGCTATCTCCTGCTACAGCCAAAACGCAATGATGTGCTACATGGCCGATCACACGGGAGATGGTACCAACCCGCTCGGGTCCGATACCAAGTGAGTACTCCCACTTGGTACCCAGCCCTACCACCAGTCATGCAATGGATGATAATTGCTTACTTCCCTTAGTCGCCTCATACGACACCCGTGGGAAAGAATGGGGTAGTGACAGTTGTATTCTTAGTCCGTCACGACACGGACAAGAGTTACTAGAAATAAATGTAAAATATGGACAAAGCAAATGAGCAATCTATTCTAAAGCATGTTCAGATTGTTATAGCAAGAACCACTGGTTTAAGTGCCGCCAAATATATGAAACGTTACCTAACGGTAGCAATAGGTGCGTCGATCCATTAAGCGGGCCACGAAGGATCTGTTATGACAGCACTATCCAAGTGGTACCCCAATATGTCAGACTGGATGAACGTGCAGCGACGAATATATATTTATTTATAACGATGAGGGGCGGTAAATTAGCAGTGAATTTACGGCGAGACGGAGGAGTGATCGCGCGCAGTTTATTTTCGGTGCATGCGCGTGATTTAAACAGTTCCCGATGTTCCGTCGTTCGAAATTTAAACCAAACAAAGATATGTGGCATAGGAAGTGAAATTCAAAACTTTTACATAGCTACTTATTTATATGAAATTTTATAATTTGAGTCAATATTCCTAGCTACTATGACTACATATTCAACTATTATAAAGCTGTAATAGAGCTATGTCTGTACATTTAAGATATTTTAGAATACTGTAATAGGCTATATAGGCGTGTCTAAACACAAAACATTTTTTTAGAATATTTATCTGTCTGTTTGTTTGTTCGCGCATAACGCATTAATTATTGAAGAGATTTTAATGCAACCATTTTTGTTTGATAACTCTTGATTAGACTTAAAAAGTGATATATATTTTATCTCGCTACTATATCGGGAACCTGAGATAAAACCTAAAGCAGCTTTTGACTGCGGAGGAGCCGCGGGCAAAGGCTAGTATTTACTAAAATGCTATCATCGTATTATTTTCTTAAGTCTTGAATGCCCTACTGTTGGAGTCATAGATCTCCACCGCAATAGAGAAGTAATTGACCCATTGCACCACTGTTCAAATGAGAAAGATTTGTTTTTCCACTATTATAGAGTCAACATTATAGTTCCTTAATAGATTCCTACAATGTTTATGAAATAATTTAGAGTCGCGATGCTGTTAACGGTGTGTTCACAGACTTATTTTTTGTGTATTTATAAAAGTTTCATATAGCATTGATTCTTTTGAGTTACTAGAAACATGTGTTCATATTTCGTTAGCATAATCTCACAAGAAGGCCAAAGGAAGCTACAAATCAGTTAGAATTCGAGCAATTAAATGTTCTGCTACCTGACACGCTAGCTGATCAGGTTTTTACCAAATTCGTAGATACACTGTTAGTCACCGCTCGTATTCCGTTGTTAATATTCCACAAACTAGTTATGGCCTTTATCGGACATTTGTTCCTCTTAAACAAGTCAGCGCTATAATAAATTTATAGCTTTTTTTTTATTCTGTGTTATTACCATGAAAAATTACCGTGGTGACACTAAAGTGTTGCCTTCAAATTTCTAAGGAAATACTTTCATATTTAAATCTATTTCAACAAGCCGAGAACAAGTATTACTTCCTAAATATAATTTATGACTAATTAATAGTAAATATTATCATATAACGAGTTAAATTTTACTTTATTATGTGGGTAAATAGTACCAATCAAATTACCGATAACCGATCTGAGAACGACTTCATTGCAGCTAAGTCACGAAAACAACATATCTGGGTCCATTTAATATCATCGGACGGACGTGACCTCAATCCTTTCTTATTTTGGACCTCTCACGATGCCAGTCACTAATCGATATAATATACCAACAAAATGATTTGCGATATAAATACAAACTCTTTGATCAGATTATTTTTTACTTATAAACTAGAAACCTGCTACTACATTTACCTGCACCAAGAAGCTTATAGGACAAATATAAGCTTCATGACCTGTACCTAGGAATGAGCTAAATCAATTACTGGCACAACATCCACCGTAGCTACAAAATGCTACAAAACCATAGCTATCGATAGCGGCAATTCTTCTGGTCAAGTAAACAATTTTTTAAATTCGTTTAAATGTCATATTTTATTAGAAATGCATTGTGACATTAATATATTACAAATGGCGGAATGGTATAACTACCGGCCTCCCGCCCGTGTGTTATGGGTTCGATTCCCACACAGGACAACTCTTTATGCGATCCACAAATGGTTGTTCTGAGTCTGGGTGTACTTTGTGTCCGTGAAATTGTATGTTTGTAAAGTCCCCTGCGGTACAAGGATTATTTCGTAGGGCAGGGTGTTGCCTTTAAGTGGTCAGGAGGATCGGGGCGCTGGGGCTTAGGGTGGCCCTGGACAAGTCGGAGGCCCTACTTTTCCATGGGCCCCGACGTCCGCCACCTGCTGGCGCCTCGATCACAGTGGACGGATCCAGATTGGGGTGCAGGCCTAGATTGAGCATCTGGGCCTGGTGCTGGACGGGCGGTGGCGCTTTCGCGAGCACTTCCGCCAACTGTCCCCGAGGCTAGTCGGCGCAGCGTCCGCCCTTGCACGGCTCATGCCGAATATGGGTGGACCCAACAATGCATGCCGACGGCTTTACGCGGGGTGGTCCGGTCGATGGCGCTGTACGGCGCACCCGTGTAGGCGGGGTCCCTGGACGCACTGAACAGGGCTCTTCTGTGGAGACCACAGAGAGTCGTTGCGTCCAGGGTCATACGTGGATACTGCACGGTGTCGACGGAGGCGGCCTGCGCGTTGGCCGGAATCTCCCCGTGGGACTTGGAGGCGGAGGTGCTCGCCGAGGTGTATCGGCGGGTGTCACAAGAGTGGGTGGGGGGCAGACGCCCCCTACCCAGGGAGGTGGCCAGGTGGCAGGGCGACGCCCGCCGAGATGCCATGGCCAGATGGAGGGCACCGTTGGAGGCGCCCCGGGCCGGTTTTTGGACCGTAGGGGCGCTCCAGCCGGTGCTGGAGGAGTGGGCGGGGCGACGGCATGGAGTCCTTACCTTCCGACTCGTGCAAATGCTGTCGGGGCATGGTTGCTTCGGCACATATCTGCACATAGTCGCAAGGAGGGAAGCGACTCCGGGCTGCCACCACTGCGGCTGTGACGAGGACACGGCGCGGCACACGCTCGAGTCTTGCCCGGCTTGGGCCGAACAGCGCCGTAAACTCGTTGCGGAAATAGGGGGGGACCTCTCGCTGCCGAGCGTCGCCAGAGCAATGTTTGGCAGTGACAGGAATTGGGCCGCGGTCGCTGCCTTCTGCGAGGAGGTTATCTTGCGGAAGGAAGCGGCGGAGAGGGCCAGGGAGGAGGATTCTTCCGCTGACCCAAACCGCCGCCAGCAACCGGGAAGGCGCAGGCGCAGGTACTTGCGCCTCATGCCGCCCTAGCTGAGGCTGCGGGTGGATGGGCCGGGGAACATTCGCCACCCGCAAGGCCTCCCGCGAAGGTGCGACGCTCCATGTGCGGATGCGTCGCTCAGTAGAGGGTTCCCGAAAGGGTAAGCCGCCGGCGGACCACCGAAGGAATGTAACATAGTTCCAGTGGCCCGCCAACAAAGGTGGAGAGACGGCACACGGCGGGTTTATTTAGTGGGTGAGGGCCCCACACTACCCTGTTCGTTGCCCCGAACGACGGGGTGTGTGGTTAGGAACAATTTTTCTCGCATTAACAAAAAAAAAGGGTGTTGCCTTTAAAAAAACCCTTAATTGTAATTTATATTATCTATTGTAAGTTGTCTTAATATTCATTATATTATATTGATTGAATTAATCTTACAAATTTAATTAATATATTATGCTAAAAATTTGCATGCCATGATATCATGGCATAATATCTATCTTTTTAAAGTACAAATTATTTGTGAATAAGGAAAATCAGATTTATTGTACGAGCGGGAATCGAACCCGCGCTTTTCCAATCCGGGGAAGTGCTCTAAGCCACTGAGCTATCGTACAGATCTTTCATTTATCCCAATTTCCTTATCACATTTGTCTTTACTACCAAATGTGATAAGCAAATTGGCTGACAATCGGGTTTGATTCCCGCTCGTACAAAAAATCTCTTTTTCCTCATTCACAAATAATTTGTACTTTAAAAAGTGGCGGAGCATATTGTCATAGGTATGCTAAAAAATATAGATCAAAAATACCTATCTTGTTTTTTTTAAATCTATCTATATCATCTATGTACCTTACCTTACTTTGTTAAATAAATAAAACAGTAGAATATACTCTTGCCAGAGAGTTTTAGAGTTATTCTGAGAGTATTTATTATGATTTAGGTTTCAAAGTAAAGTTTCTTCAAAATGGCACTAAGTCAATAACTTAAACGTTAACTGCCTTACTAATAAACGTCGTATAACCTCTGAATAGTTATGCAGTGTTTTGTCTGTGTCACTAATATGACAGTTTGACTTTGAAAGAATGGAACAAAACACTGAATAACTATTCGCAGCTTATACAATGTTTATTAGTAAGGGGGTATGTGTTTGAGAAATCATTTAGTAAACATTGTAAGTATGACATTCTATACCTTTTTGATCTCATATTGCAACGTTGAAATTTATATCGTTTGAATTAAAATGAGTTTTTAATGTAAATATCTTTATACTATAGGTACGCATTCTTCTATTAGTGATGCAATCGCTATGATTATCTTTTTACTTGCATTGCCTATTAAGAAATTTAGCAGAACGATGTCTTACCTAAAACATCATAAGCATAAGCACATTTTCACTTCCTTTTATCATAATGTAAGTGTTACAAATCACTTCTTACGAGCGTTCGGTGACGATGACGCGAGTTCCACGATTTTTGTTCACCCGAAAAGTAGGTACTGAACGCGCCTAAAGAAGATTGGAGCGTTCGGTGACGATGACGCGAGTACCAAGATTTTTGTTGACCCAAAAAGTACTCTACGCGCCTAAAGAAGATCGGAGCGTTCGGTGACGATGACACGAGTTCCATGATTTTTGATCACCCAAAAAGTGCTCACCGCGCCTAAATAAGCTTTCACTTAAAAAAACAATACTTAAAAAGCTTTGATCCAACGTTGCATCGTAAACCCTTTAATAAGTTTATATGGTGTAAATGACACTAACTCAACGTTAAAAGCAGATAAATAAGAGGTGTCAATTATTTAAACAGGTTCACTCAATAAAAAGGTGTTTAGTATAGAAATACTGGGCTCAAATATTGCTACTTGTCTCTTAAAAGTATTTTAAACGTCTACTTAACCTTTAAAAAAGTTTCCTTCGCTTGTAGTTTACGATAACGATCCAAAGAATGCTATAATCGTGGACATGGCAAGCAAAAACATGATGTATGGGGAATAATTGACAGGGCTAGTAGTTCAAAGTCATAAATGACAGTTTAATGTTTCCTAAATGCATTTAAACAATAAGCACTTAATTTAAAACATTGCAACTCTTGTTACTGGTGACAAATAATCTAAAAAAGCTCATAGATATTGATGGGTTAGCGTGCTATTAATAATTAATAATATCATTCAATAATATGTCGCGAATAAATATTTGATGTATGGATAAGTGACTATGGTCAGTTTGCGTTATAGCAATGTGATGATATCAATCATTTAGCACCTGCTTATTGGAAATTAGCTGTTTGTAGTTTATACTGCACATGTTTGCATTATAAAATGTGATGGGTTTTTACAAATTTATAATATCGTAAAATTTTATTGTTTATCCGAACTGGTTCTTGTGAGAAAGTTACAACTCGTTTTTTTTTAGATTGCCTATTATATAAATTAATGTTAATACAAGCAAAAAGCCAGCGGCTTCTTTGTGATAACAAAGATAACGACAACTTTAGCCTAGGCCCGTAGAATGTAACTCACTAAATCGTATCAACATCGTATCGTCTCGCTATACAACCACAAGCGAGACGATACGATGTCGATACGATTTAGGTAGTAATCTTACTATATTGGTTTAATGTATGTAAATGCGTTCCGATAGATGGCGTTGGTCATAAAGACAAATGTGAAAAGAGGATTGGGATGATCGAAAGATCTGTACGATAGCTCAGTGGCTTAGAGCATTTCCACGGATTGGAAAAGACACGGGTTCGATTCCCACTCGTACAAAAAATCTCTTTTTCCTTATTCACAAATAATTTGTACTTTAAAAAGTGGCGGAGCATGTCAAATGCTAAAAAAAATATAGATCAAAAATGTTTAAAAAATAGCGCCATCAAATAGTATGAATTTTAATTGCAAAATTAAACTTACTATATTGGTTTAATGCATGTAAATGCGTTTCGATAGATGGCGTTGGTCGTAAATACAAATGTGATAAGGATATTGGTATGATCGAAAGACCTGTACGATAGCTAAGTGTTTGTACTTTATTGTAGAGTTCCAAGTCGTTTTCGTGAACCACTCATATCGTAGAGTTGATGATTGATTTTTTTTTTATTGCTTGCTGTGGCAGACGAGCCACGGCCCATCTGATGGTAAATGGTAACCGTCGCTCATGGACTCAACTATACCGAGAGTATTGTCAAGCCGCTGCTCACCATTTAATTTCACAGATATGAAATGAAAGAATAAGCGGCTATCTCCTGCTACAGCCAAATCGCAACGATATGCTTGATGGCTGGTCACACGGTAGATGGTGGTACCAACCCGCTCGGGCCCGATACCAAGTCGTACGCCCACTTAGTACCCAGCCCTACCACCAGTCATGCAATTGATGATAATTGCTTACTTCCCTTAATCGCCTCATACGACACCCGTGGGAAAGGATGGGGTGGTGACACTTGTATTCTTAGTCCGTCACCACACGAACAAAATGAGCAGAGCCGTGAGCAGAGTTAGAACCCGCTTCTTGATTTCATTCGCGTTCCTCAATTTTTCGAATTTACACACTTTGTGTTTTAGCGAATGACTGAGCATATCAAGTACTTTAAAGGTATACACATTACACTCCTTTTATGCAAAGCCGTGTTAGTATAACAACATTATTTATAAAAATGTAAATAAATTTCAGTATGTAAATTTCAATTTTTTTTTATATATATTAATTTTTACAATTGTTTAGATTCTAATCTAGACACCTTGTAAAAGGTCAAAAGTTCTTCTTCGTTTCCTTACGTTTAGCGCTACACCTTCAACTTTTAAATGGCGAGAAACCGACGTGCATATCAATTGCATGCTATATAAAATTTATAATAAGTACATATAACTAATGTTAGGATATTTTATTTGATATTTAGCTATATTATACTATCTGAAAGCGTACATAAATACAGCCAGTGGCCACCTACATCTTAAATTAATATTAAAAGTAAAAAGCACACTGAAAAATAAAAATGAATTTAGAATTCACTATGAAAGGCATGTGATAAAAGATCGATTCACTAAAAAGCCATTGTACTTGTAAACACAAAAGAATATTCTAGCAAATTCTAGAGCGAGGCGTGAACACGCGGGAACGGTGACATGCTATCGCGGGGCCACGTTCGTACGACATAAATCACCGACGCCGCTTGTTTTACCAATAAAATTGATTCTTTCGCGAAGCGCAGACCCAACAACGATAAACTATTAGAATTTTATAATGGACAGAATATTATGATTTTCCCTTCTATTTGTCTTATCTGCTCTGGTGTACACAATAATTGACGTGAATTTAAGATTTAAGCCTATAATTTTGTATTTATTCTTTTTGCCACAGTAAAATAAACGAATTTTTCAACAACAAAACGAAATACTAATTTCAAATTTTGTTAAGTTACTAGAAATGCTTACCGTTTTTTTACACAATGTTTCTGCTATTGTTGAATGCTACTATTATTGTAGGTACCTACTGTTATGAAATAGTACCGTAGTGATATATAAAATTCACCAGATCATCAAATCAATTATCTCATAAAAACATACCTAAAAAAATTGTTTTTAAAATCGCGAATTATACGTCAAAACTATAAATCAATACGTTCACATTCGATATCAATGGTGTCGTCTGATGAAACGGGGGCTATTTATCAGTAAACACAAAAGTGCACGCGTGCCCGACATTGATCAATAAAAAATTGTATTACTGGCTATATATCCCTTATTTTCAATAATGATATATTACTATCTGATAAATAATGCAGCGAGGCTAATAAACGACTGAATATCGGTTAATAGAATATTAAAGCGCCGTAGATCAAATCATGACTTGTCCGCATTACATCTGCATGTATAATGATTGTGGTTATACGGTGGAAGATTTTGTTACAAATATTTATTAAAATTTATATACAATAAATTTTATTCCAAAAACCACCTCTTTAAAATAATTTATTGTAGTAGAATTTCACTGGTTTAACGATGCAAGTATTTGCTTTTTTACAACTTAACAACAAATACCTAGGTTTTTACATGCAATCGAAGTGTTTTAATTGCTTTGGAAAGTAATGGGATGGTGACATTAGTCAGTCTTTACAATATAATGTGTGTATAGACCACTATCACACTATGTTTAAAGATCTACGTAATGATGGAAGAAAAACAGAAGGCTAGGTTTTGCGAATGATCGTTTCATGTCGCTTCTTTCTTGGAACATATTCGTGCCATAGACAAAATCAGGTGAAATTGGATTACAATTACAATTACTCAGTATAACGGTATCTGCATAGCTTCTTGTTTACAAAGTACGTTTAAATTTTCAAAGTAATAATTCTTGTTTTCTATAAAATAAAATCACGAAGACAGTCCAAAATAAGTTAACCGTTAAGAGAAAATTTGTGCAACTGCGTAAAGTTTCACATACTTTAACTGTCCAAGTGTGACAGGCTCCATTTTGTCCCTAACGATACAAGATACAGTTAGCAACGGACCATCTTTAAGTAGTCCACTGGTATGCTTTATTATTTATTATACGGAAAACAGAACAAACTAACCGAAAGTGTCCACGGTACGGAAGCAGCGGGACGTAACAAAACAGAGCGGAATAAAGAAAATAGAATGACGCGTTGTAACAGAAAATCCGTGGAGCTGTTTTCAAATGCATTTGTATATTTGTTTTTGTTTCTTTATTTGTAGACTCAACTAAGTGTTTTCTTTAGAGGATTTTGCAAACATTTATAGAGATGTAAATATTCGTTACTTAATGTTTGTTTCCTTATTGAAATTCCTGTTTTGTATCGATTGAGTTTTTTAAATATTTGTCCTAAGATTATTAAATGGATGCAAGGGATATTGAGATATCTGAAAGTATTTGACAGAGTAGAGTATCATTAACCCGTTTTGGCAATTATATGTAAAACCTCTTAAAGCTGAAATATACCTGCACTAATCAGATGTGTACAAATACAAGCAGTTAGTAAATTAATCATATTTTCCTTGTATACATATAGGTACATTATATGTGCCAAGTATAAAGTAAAAGTGGTAGAGCGTTGCTTATGCCATGCTATCCCATTATGCACGAACGGGGCCGGCTCGATCGGGGAAGTACCACCCTGTCACAGAAGATCAGTGTGAAGAATCGTGGGGTTTTGAGTGAGAGCGCCGGAGGCCCAAGCCCCCTCCCTAGCCTGTCGTTATTATCCTTCATAACCTCTCTTTGTTATCTTTCGTCTCCTCTCCTTAGTATCCTCTCCATATCATCCCTCCTCTCCACCTGCTAGCGCTTTCCATGGAGATGGCGCGCGATTGATGCCTCTGGTATTGCTAGCGTCTATAAACTACGGTAAACTCTCAGGCCGTATACTCTCACTAACACCATCAGGTCCTTAAGATATTAACACCAATAGGCTAATGTTTCGTTAACCATATTTTACTATTTAAAATCATTGATAACGTGTCTGCTTTGGAAGTGTTTAAGACATTTTAGCAAATAATGTTTTAAAATTCATATGTCTGTTATAGATAAATTATTATATTTTGTACAGCTAAGACATAGATTAACTGTTTATAAGTATTTAAAAAAAAGTTATTGATACCCAGCTAGCTTTTTAAAACTTAAAGTTTAAAATTTTTAACTATTTAGTGACATTCACTAGCTTATTTCATTTCTCATAGCACATATGCATCCATCCCTTTTGTTTTTCATTTCTACTAAAACGAAAGGACTTTCTACGGTGACTTTTTTCACTGAAAAGCTACGAGGAATTGTGGTAAAACGATATTAAAAAAAAATACGGAACTAAGAGAAATGAAAACAAAAATTTGCTTTATCGTAAATCATGGAATGCTTCCGGCTGGTTGCTTTATTACAAAGAAAGTTTGTACCAGTGTGTAGCTTTTATTATTCGCCAGGAAATGGAAATTCCGCTAATTTTAAAGATAGCTGTGATTTTGTTTTATTGTTTTTCAACGTTAAATACAGGATTTTTGTGGAAGATAACCCACAAAAAATAATTTTGGCGTGAATACTTTCGTGTTAAAGAAAATAGGCTGGTATATATTTGTCATGATGGGGTATTTCATATAAACGGAAAAGCTTATAGCTTTACTCGACACAAATCCCAAGCGAAAAGATTCCATTAAGAAAATCAAAAAAGGTCTGTTCAGTTCACGGCCTACGACTATTTTCATTTAGCAAAAACAACCCATAAATTGTCATCTTAACGAGATTTCTGTTTTTGCAGTATTCGCACCCTCTAGCGTTTGGATACTAGCAGTTTGGTGACTGGCTTGCTTTGTATTACTCGGATTATTCCGTCAGCACTTTTTATTTTATGACGTTTGAACATTATTGCGCTACTCCGCTATGATTCTTTTTTAATATTAATTATTACAACTTGATTTACCTACGCATACGTTCTTTTTGCTGCTTGTCTTCTGCTATATTTCATGTCGATCAATTCAGTAGTTATGGCGTGAAACTCAGACCAAATTTTTTTTTTATTTGGTCTGAGGCGTGAAAGCGTAATAAACGAGCGTAGCAATAAAAAAAAACGAACGCACTTTGGCATTTATAATATAATGTAAGGTCTGTAAGGATTACTTATTGTTGTTCATTATTCTTATATAATACCATGTCTATGTTTTTTATTGTCTCACGACCTGCAATATTATTTCTATAGATACCTATATTTTCTTAGAAGAAATCCTAGTAGTTTTAAACGCGTTTGATATGAGCATTTTTATATTTGGCTGAGGTCAAGGTTAATTACCTACTTGAGACTCGAGCCCTCACAATTTTTAGAGACTATGAAACTGTTATGTTAGTTTTAGTATTTCTTGATACGTAATATTAGTTATTTTAACTATGTATTTTTGTTAGGAGAAGCAAATACCTACCTATAAAGATATTTTGAGCTGATTACGAATAGATAACATAAGCTTTCATAGGCCGGCACTTGGCTTTGCCTGTTCCCAAATTTACCCGTAGGTACGAAGAACCATAGTGTATAATTACCAGAGAGCGTTTGCCAATTTTTAAAATATTTATTAATAGACTATGATATGAAATATATTTTTTGTTATACTTACAAAGATTAGCCCTTTAAAAAAAACTCTCAGCTTTATTTTATTACTACAGTTAATAATATACAGTTCTAATTTAAGTTTATTACACAATTTTCCTTAAAACAAAAAGCTTATTTAAAAATTAAGTGTAAGGGTAATTCACTTTAATTATTACGTGTAATTACATTTATTTAACTTCCAGGACCTAAGTATTTTCTTCGTCTATTTGAGTTCGCAGACATAGTATGTGCTTTGGCATGCCAAACGGCGCATGCGTGTCAAGACATCAGACACTGCGCGCGAGTGCGTGCAACCGCTCCGTGTTATTTATCGCTTCACTGATGAATTAGTTTTATTTGTATATCATATTTACAACCAAGGGTTGACTTTATAAACACTATGGATATTTTATAGATTTTTAACTATTTCATTTTATTTCAGTTAGATTTTAAATATCTTAAAATGGCAATAATAGTTAATTAACATGTTGAATTGATGAATAATTAAAAACTAAACAAGCGCGGGTCTCTTACATAAAGTGAAGTTTATATTGAGTATAACAAATCGAATAACTAAACTAGAACTATTATTTAGCACGATTGAGTAGGATACGATCAAGAATATGATAATTAAAGTGCCGTTTCACAATTCGGGACCCGTCACGTGATACCGTTGCCCAAATTATCCGAGCCTCGTGTCATCTTGTCCCAATCCAATATGGCGCCATAAATCCTCGCTGGGGGACACAGGGCGGTAGAGGGGGCACGTCACTCAAACTTTCTCTGTACTCCGTCTTACACTCTAGTCTCAGTCGAGGGGTGGGTACAGACAGAATCTCACACTTATATATTTTATTTATTTTATCCAATCACGATCGAATGAAAAAATGTGAAATTTTTATTCCATAAATTATACTCGTAATGTATTGTTTTAATATAATTATTTGTGAATTTTATTAGTTATAAAATTGATTGATGGTCTCTGTAATATACAAATAATGTGCATATTCAATACCTATAATATATATATATATTATAGGCATTGAATATTTTTAGTTTTAAATTTGTTTTTGAAAGTCGTTGTCGATGCTAACGCTACACGCCCGAGGTGCGGCGCAGCGGTGCGCTTCTTCGAAGTATTCTCAGATAGAGTTCGAGCATCGGGATGAGTAATCTCTTTTGTTTTTCTAAGAACAACGCAGTCAGCCGCCGCGCGATTATCGGCTTGTTTTCTCACTCACCTTTTAATAAAATGCTTTTTATTAAACATCGCTTTCTCGAGCGTGTTTGTAATCGAGAACATGATATTGCGGTAAAAAGCTTTTGCGAGTTAAGAAAAACACTTTTGTGTGTATTTAGAATGTTTTGCCGGCCTTTTTCAGTCATTGTGGTAGCATTTAGATATATGGATATCAGATAGAATAATAATATACGACCTACCATAAATTTATGATAACGCGAGCTGTCTACCTTAGTTGTCACCTTGTCACCACAGCACATGATAGTTTATTAGATATTTATGCACGGTGTACTTGGTTAAATATAGGCTCACTGTTGACTTACAATATTTGCAATTTTAAATTGTATTGGAATATTCGGCTGTAATTTATTTTTTGTCTTTTTGAATAATAGGTATGTCTTCAAAAATATATTTATATATCTATACATAGTAAAGTAAAATTGCATCCGCATTTGTCTGTTTATGAGATTATAAGATAACTTCACATTGAGAAATAATTAACATCTGAACACAACTCATCTTCATAAGTACCTATAGAAGCAATAATTATAAATAAGTAGGTAAATAATAAATATTCACGGACATTTTCACACAACGTCCTCTGGTCCCAAACTAAGCTTAACGCTTGTGCTATGGGTGCCAGATTACGGATATAATACATATACTACTTTTTTTTTGTGTGTTCATCACACAAATAATTGTCTTGAGTGGAAATCGAAACCAAGACCTCGTGCACGGAAGTCGGTTACACTACCGATCACGCCACGAGGCCCGTCTTATATAATTATGATGTTGTTTTAGAATTTGAATATTACATTATATTAAAAAAATCAAAATGTTGTGATAGACAAAGACAAATACCATGTGTACTAGGAATAATTTTGTTTCCAGCGGACATCACTAAGAAGTAAGAGAAAAAGTACATATATATATATAAACACTAAATTACAAACGACAAAAAGTTTGACAAAAAAACATTATTGGTGGTAACGATTTTGATAGTGAATGCTCACTTCTTGCCGGATCTAAAGGGGCAGATGATACCTGACCATTTAGATGCCTTTTCCGCTTTAAATAACCGTTATGCTTTTTAAAGTATTTCATGATTGTAGGATAAGGATAGCCGGTCCTTTTTACATTATTTCTTGCTTATAGGTGTATTTACTAAACTGCCTCGGTGGTGTAGCGGTAGTGTATGCGACTGCTAATCATGAGGTCTCGGGTTCGGTCCCCAGGTCGGGCAATGTTATTGAGCTTTTTCCTAAAAAGAAAAATTCTCAGTAACAGCCCAGAGTTTGGAAATGTGCCCGGTAGACGTCAATAGGCTCGCCCCCTATTACGTGGGACTTACACATAGCTGGCGAGCCGTGGATGTGTAATACACCTCTGCCTACCCCTTCGGGGAATATAGGCGTGATCCTATGTTTTTGTTTTTTCTATGTTACAAACTAGGTAGCGTAGTTGTTGACCTTACCTAATGGTATGCAACGCATTGGCTACCTATTCCTGACATAGTTTAATCCATGAGTGACGACTACTATTTACAATAAAATTGTTTTTTTACGGACTACGAATACAATTGTCACCACCCCATTCTTTCCCACGGGTGTCGTATGAGGTGACTAAGGGAAGTAAGCAATTATTATCCATTGCATGACTGGTGGTAGGGCTGGGTACCAAGTGGGAGTACTCACTCGGTATCGGGCCCGAGCGGGTTGATATCACCATCTCCCGTGTGACCGGTCATGAAGCACATGGTTGCGTTTTGGCTGTAGCAGGAGATAGCCGTTTATTCTTTCATTTCATATTTGCGAAATGAAATGGTGAGCAGCGGCTTGACAATAGTCTCGGTATAGTTGAGTCTATGAGCGACGGTTACCATTTGCCATCGGATGGGCCGTGGCTCGTCTGCCACTACATGCAATAAAATAAAAAAAAGATGTGTCGTGGTTTCTCTACAATAAAACAATAAGTTTAATATTATTTAATAAAAATACTGTTCTTTTAAAAGGGTACCAATCTACATTTTTAGTGAAGCACTTAAAATAGTATAATATAACTTTTTTATTATTTAGAAATATTGTATTCACAAAACTTCCTGTAATATTATGAAAACCTTAACATCCAATGTGCAATTTAGAAAAAATGAGCGAAGAAGCAGGCAGAGGTGGACAGCGACCTCATTTTATATTATTTTAAGTAATACTAATAAGATTTGTAGAGTTTGTAGAGTTAGAGAGAATTTGTAGAGTTTTTGTTTAGAATATTGATTAAAATCAATGAGGTAATGTTTGAAATGAAATGCGTTTCATAAATCGTACCTACTTTAGCAAAGTAATAAAATAATAGCGCCGGTAGTAATCCCTTTAACATTAAAGTCGCGTGACTGGACCCTATGGGTAAGACACAAATGAACTTGCTATGTATTGGGTTTCAATAAACTAACCATCCATCAAGCCGTCTTAACGCTGCGGGAGGCGACTATATTAGAAAACCTTCGTCAGATGTGTCTACACCTTGCTTTACAAAAATTTATCGATATGCCTAGTTTATAATACAAGCAGATGCTCCGTAAATAAGCCCACTGCTGCTTCTGACCGGTGAATGACCATCGCAATAATTACATTATGTATGTACGTCAAAACTAGAAAAATATGATTTTATTTATTACAGAATATTTTTAAGTACCTACATTTTATAATTAAGTTATAAAATTTTAATATTAATTTTTAAACCTAGCAAAGGCTTACCGCCGAATGACGTAAGTGTTCCGGTATGATGCTAGCTGAAACATTGTTTTGAGTCTGATGACCACATTGCGTGAAGGAACTGAAGTGACACACTATGCGTTGTTTAACCTTTTATACGGAAGTCAACATTGAGGGTACAGAATACTGTTTTTCAATACCTTTACAAATTCAAGGATAGACACATAATTAGGACGAGTTTTTAGTTATTTAAAATTATTTTTCTGACGAACTAAAAATAAGAAGAATATGTTACGTTATTTTTCCGACTAAATACATTTTTAAACCTAAAAATTTAACCATGATTAAAGTCATTTAAACTATAAAGCATTTTATGTCGGTTATTTAAAATTATAGTTTTACTCTATCATGAGTGAAAGCTAATTTTACAGCCTTATGAACTATGCCACTTCTATACAACGGCTGAATGCGACTTTAGACCAGGTCAATGGTCCACCATCTGAAAGGCCGTCCTACACTGCGCCGTCCGATACATGGTCGCCACTCAAGAACCTTCCTTCTCAAATAGTTGTTCTCATCTAATAGACACAATGAAATGTTGCTATTACTCGTATATAAAAGCCCTTGTTACATACAAAAACTTCATTAGTAAGATATTCATTATAATGATTTAATGAATCAGATGTAGTTCAGTCCAATTATTTTTATATTTTAGTCGGTTACAATGAAAGGGTTTCTAAGAGTTATTGTTATTATGTGTAGGTTCGCTTACAATGACCGGTGAATTCAGTTACAACGTGTAACCGACTATACTTCACATTAGATAGCCACGATGGTAATTGTTTAATTAACCAACTAAGTTGGTTCAAACATTTTTATGGTGGTCGTAAAAGTTGAGCGAGGCTATTACAGCTGCTAACTAGGCTTGTAGTCAAAAGGTTTTGCCCATATGGACTTATTTACTGCCTGTTCAGGTGCTTCGTTTTATAGCGTGATGATATTTTATGGCTCTGTTGATTAAAAAGTCGCTCTAATTGATCACATTTATGGAATCAATGACTGCTATACATATTGTATTCTGAGTTTATGGTGCGCAGTTGTGTTTTTGTTGATTTTAAGTACCAAACTCTACCTAGCTAACCTAGCGTTGAATCATTTAAAGTAAACTCTTACTTGTTTTTTTTTATCATTTTTATACTATGTAACTTTGATATAGCCTGTATAATGGTGTCACTGTCAAACCATTGGGTCACGTTCTAGATAGGTACTCGTAGAATCGCATTATTGCTTCTTGATCCAGATCAAAACTACTATCAACTAAGTAAACATACCTTACAAGATTTTCATTCTGGCGATTGAATCATCTTACTTACTTATTCTTACTCCCGTGAGGGGCCAGCATTAGAATTGTTCCACCCCTCTCTACCCACGGGAGTCGTAAGAGCCGACTGAGGAAATATCGGGGGAGTGGGCAGCAGCACTCCCTCGAGTATTAACAACATCCACTGCGATCGCAAACCCGCTTGCCAAGCGTGGCGATTACGCCGCATTATCCCCCATGACGGGACCGTTCGTTGTGGCGTTCTCTTGGGGAGGCCTATGTCCAGCAGTGGATGATGAAGGGCTGATGGATGGATGGATGGACTTATTGTTTTTTTTTATATGTAGGGGTTTTCTTCAACTTTGTTTTTTAAATCAAAATAAAACAATAAATTTAGATGATTATGATTCAAATTTTTATTGTATTACAATAAGTAAGGTTTGGCAATTATGAATGACAATTAATATCTGATAGATGTCCACGACGACCACGGTTACAGCCACCGAAACAATGAATTTATTGCAAACTAAATTTGCCGACCGCATAATTTCACGAAATTCAACTGTTAAGTGGCCAGCTCGAACATGTGATTTAACACTGCTGGATTATTTTTCGTGGGGTTATGTTAAAAGCAGAGTCTATACGAAGCCAATCGAATCGATTGCAGCCTTAAAACTCAAAATTCGTGAATTATTTAACGAAATAAACCCACCATTTTGTTAAAAAGTGATTAAAAACTGATGAAAGAATCGACATTTGTAACCTATATTTTCATTAATTATATACATGTATGTAATATGCATAAATGTAAATCATATTTATTTTATTGCCTGCCATAAAATTATTGCCTTATGATATTGATCTAAAGCCATTGATGTAATTAAATAAATCCTCATAAACTACTACGCTGTTCTTAGTGTGAAAATACCTTTATATTATACATAAATTAAGAATACAGATTTTATTCTTTATCGCAGATAATCTTTACAATGCCATAAATAATTCAAAGTAAGGAATTAAATTCGTGAACAAAACGCAAATGAAATAATGGTGGAGATGTAATTATTCATATAATTTTTATTCATTATGAACGTTATTTTGTATATGCGGAAAAAATGTGTTAGAATTAGAATGCGTGAAACAAAGATGTACTGAGGCCAAGATATATATGTAGTTAGTATAACATAAACTAAACCGTATGTAGTTGTATTAAGGACTTTACATTATGTATGTTATCGATTGTGAATTTGTATTTCTAAGCTACCCGCTGAGTTTACGAGTGTAACGGGCCCGTGGTCAAACTGTGAGGTTCAGCCGAAGAATTAATTATGCAAACAAAAGCTCCAGTTAATGTTTCTTCTCACAAAACTCGGGACATGTTTAGACGTTTTGCGTAATTTGCGGACAAAACAGTTATGTCATGTGTCCCAAATTCTTCTAAATAGATCTTTATTTGTTCTATTATCTAGCAATAAACCCTCGGAAATATCCGCACATGTTTACGGTATGACGAAGTTATATTGATTTTTACAGACCATTTGTTATTTTAATCTAAGGATAACTTTGTGAGTAGTAAGTCGTATTGGATCACTTCCAGCTCGTTAATGGAAAAGTAGACAGAAATTTCGGCTGACAATCTAACATAACCGAATTCAAATTTAATTGATTTTTTTTTTAGAATAAAGAGTGGCTAGTAGGTAAGCTTGGCTATTTTTTTTTTGGAAAAAATGTACCTAACCACGCACCCTGTCATTTGGGTCAACGAACAGGGTAGTGTGGGGCCCTAACCCACTGAAGAAACCCGCCGTGTGCCGTCTCTCCGCCTTTATTGGCGGGCCATCGGAACCTTATTACATTCCTTCTTTGGACCGTGGTCTACCTGTAGACGCTATATTGACACCAGGTGCATGACATGACAGGAAGACGGCTAGGATTTGCAAAAATTGAGAGTCTGGCTCTGTGACACCCTCTTTCTCTCAATAAAAAAAATATATTATGAAATGCAAACTTCTTTTACAGAATCGGACCTATCACGTTTTTCTACTATCCCGACGTTTCGAATACTTTACAGCATTCATGGTCAAGCGTGGACTAAAATGTTGGAAGTCCAATCGTCAATCAATTCTTACAGCAGATTCATCTACCCACAATTAAGTTCTAAGGGATATACGTTCTACCCACACAGTCCGTTCAGAAACAAATTAACATCTTAAATATCTTTCGACTTTCAGTATGAATTTTACGCTAGTGTATTAAAATAAGTATAGTACCAAATAATACAAATTTATATTGAAATACTAGTTGACCCGACAGATATCATTTTGGTAAAATTTATTGGTCTGTAGTGGTCGCATAGCTTTTATGAATTCAATCGTGCAGCAAGTCCGATTATCCACTTACAGAAATCTTGTCTATACAATATAATAAAGCAATCAACCAAAAATAAATCGATTAATTTGTTGTTTGGAAGCGAAGATTTAAAAACGGCAAAGAAAACAATACTGACTACTTATTTAAACTGAGCTTTAATACCTTTTTAATTTTTTTAAAATAAAACATTAAATAACCTAATTTTATTTGGCTTAAATAATTTATTTCTATCAAATTAGGTACCTACGTTAGATACTCGAACGCACTATTTTTGATTAATGTGGTTTACATAAATTTTTGACTGAAATGTTTGAATTGTCAGCTAAGAAAAGTTTTAATGGGAAAAAATAAATTTGATTTTCACGTTTATTGGGCAGTTTTAGTTAAAATGTTTCGTCATATAAATCTTCCTTGGACTTGAAAGATTAGTTATTTTAAAAATTCTCCCATATTGGTCTAGCTGTAGGTGTAGGTACCTTTGTTTCGCAGTGTTCTTCTGTGAGAATTTGGTACTTACCCGATCGAGCCAGCCTATTCATGCTGGGATGAGCAGGGCTCTACTACTAGGCCACTGAAGTAATCCAACACAGTACCAGTGGTCCGTCAACACAGGCGAAGAGACGGCCCACAGCGGGTTTCTTTAGTGGGTGAAGGCCCCACACTACCCTGTTCGTTGCCCCAAACGACAGGGTGTGCGGTTAGGTACATTTTTTCCCGCCTAAACAAAAAAGGGCTCTAATACTAGGGACAGATATTTATTTCAGAACAGAAACTTAAAACTACTTCGAAATCGGAATGCAGTCTCCTGAGAAAGACTCGGCCAGAAAATTAAGTATACAACCATTGACCTACCAACAAATGGACCTCGTGTCCGCGCTCAAGTGTCCGAATCAAAAGAGAAATAAAACTAAAAGAAAAAGAATCGCGTGCCGGTTTTTGCAAAGATAACTCAACAATATTATAATGGAACAAGGTTTCAAATTAGAATGTTGAAGTTTGTATTTATATATATATAATGTTACCTACATTTATATAGGTTGAATAGATACACCTTTTTCGTGAATTTTGTACTAGACCCGACGTCCATTTTTATTAATTCAATGTACACAACACTATGATTGACTTTTTTGGACGAAACAACTGAATACTATTAAAAATCAACGTTAAATATTAAAATATGATTTTGAAAAAACTAATCTTTAATGTGGGTTTGACCAACACAATAAGCGCTAACTGTGTCTGGCAGTCTTGTGTTACACCTACTTCCTCGTGGTTTGTTTGAGAGGCCTATCACAGGATTCTAGTTTGATGGTATTATAAATTAGTATTAACAGGTACTACCTATACTTATTTTGATATAACTACAAGCTTAAAATTCATATTCATATATATTGTAACATTAGAAATTTTATATCTATGATGTTCATTTGTTTTATTACTTACTGAACGAATACGATGTGGGTGAAAAATTATAATTGTGCGTAGATGAAGCTGTTGTAATAATAAATTGATCATTGGACGTCTAACATCTCAGTCCACCCGTGATCATGAATGCTGTAAAGTATTCAAAACGTGATATTGCAACGTCATATCATATACATATACCTAATGCAAACCAAAACAGGTTATGTGTATGATATATGTATATATGTATGTGTAAATATAATATGTATAAAATAGAGTCACCACGAGATTACAACCGACAAACTGCACTGAATTTTAGCCGGAGATTTATTAAATAAAATATGTGTATTTTTAATATAATCTAATATAATACATATAAATTTAAAAAAAAACACTGAAGGGATCGTCACGGTAAGAATACCTAACGTTGCTTTACATCAATATTCTATGATAGGTAGTACTGCATCTGCTAACCGTCATACTGGAATCAGGTTTTGATATCAGAGAGAGGTACCTACAGTTTTGTTATATTTACCTAAATGCGACTGTGAAGTAACTCCTACATGCTTATAACATATAATTAAATAGATTATAATCAAAGATGTTTTATGAAATAGCATTAATGAGTAGTTCTCAGTATTACATCTTAATTAAATAGTATTATTATAATATATGCGAATTTCGTCAGACTGTGGTCATCTATGCGTTCAGTCCGATTTATTATTGCGGCCTTTTGTTATGCGGCTAATTTACGATAGCACTAAAATTATGATTAGCGTAACCAAACATTTTCCGTATTGAGACGTCAATCAGCGGGACTTTTATTGTCTTGTCCCAGCTGCACTTCTCTTACACAAAAAAAACATAGCATCACGCCTGTATTCCCCGAAGGGGTAGGCAGAGGTGTATTTACACATTTTTATTTTCTCTTACACGATACGCCTAAATTTGAAGGACCTCTATTGAACTTCTAACTTGATATTATCTGTAGTCCAAGTAAAATGGTCCAAATCTTTTTTAACAAACCACTTACAGAGTAAAGCTATTTTGTTCAGTCCTGTGTTATAAATCGTAAAACCGGGAACGTCCGTAGTGACGTCATATTGTTCTAGCTATTGTGATGAATGTTTAAATGGTCAAGCATGAAATGACGATATTAAATTATTTATTTAGACAATAATAAGCCGTTAGTTAATTAAACGAGTTATATCATAATAAATACAATGTGTACCAAAAATCTCACATAGAAATAAGAGATGGCGGTGTTATAGAAAAAAAAAGACGTAATATCTCAAATGTCAAAATGTGACATTGAGTGATTTGTAGCTAAGCTCCGCCTGTCCCGAGTTTCAAACATCACCGCTCGGAGCAGACAGCTGAGTTCTAAGCTTTGCAAGGGCGCAACTGAGTTGCATACGCCCGTCCCCTTCACACTGATTGCGCTCACATACTTCTATTTCACGTGGTAGATAAGACTATCGCATTCTATAAATGGCACTACCTATGGCTATACTTACCTGAGCGCCTTTGTAAAAGTTCAGCTCTGCTCTATGCAATTCGTATGTAAAAAGATTTTGTGAGAAGGTCGACTACCTAGGTACGGAGAATATCACGATCGTGTATTATGAAAATATTCTTCCATTATTTCGTGTATTCAGATCTCACGGTGGGCTTTGATTGTTGTGTTTAAGGAATAACTTGTTAGAATTTAATGTTTCCGTTTCTTTACACTTAACACAAAAGTTTCACACAAATTACGGAATGGTAAGCATGTTTTATTCAGTGTATATACAACCTAAACTTATTATTAATAGACATCTTTCATTTTTATCATACTAGTAGGCATTTTATCTCTTTAATCCTACGATTTACGTATTACCTACCTGTGTTGCATAATTATTATCTCTAATTGAAAAAACCTGATGCTCGCGACTTCTTGCACTGATTGAATTTAGTTTAATGTAAAAAACTTTTTTAATAAAATAAGGAGTTTTTTTTATTTATATGCAGTTTAAACGAATATTGTTAAAAGCCAAGCTCTATATACCCGTGAAAATGACATTAAAATCCGTTAAGGTAATAACAATAAAATTAAACATACAAATAGATGAATATCTAAAAATGATAGCTTCTCATTCTTACTTTTCTGGTATCGTCCCCCTTAATAACCACTACACTACTAGGTATAACTACCGTAAAGCACTAATATTTTATTATACGAGCATAAAATGTAATAGATTTAAAATACTTCGTTAATTCCAACAATTATACCTATCCTTTGTTGCTTCCGGATATTTTACGTACCTGTAAAAAAAAATATCAATATTAGTAAATATAACATAAAATAACTTTGTTTAATATTAGGAGTTGGTAGTTTATTTAAAAGATATTACTGTCAAGAGCCTCATATATTTAAATAAACGACTCGTCCAGTAAATAGGTTACAACTTAATTGAACAGCCATGTGTTTCGAATGAATAGTGTCTATGATTTCTCTCATTTGGTCTCCAAACACGAGCCCAATATTCTCACAGTTCATCTTGTACAAATAGCTGAGTGAAACAAGCCTATGTTTGTGATATAATGACATGGTTATTTTAACCTAATTAGGTTCTGTACTTTAAGACTTATAAATGAAATATGTTTTTTTTATAAACGAAGAATGTATGGTTAAATCATAGTTGTTTTCGTATAAATATACGTTATAGACATAGGTTAGGTAGGTACATTGATTTCATTATACCTATATGATGCCTTTAGAGTCTGTATAGGTACCTATTCTCTTTAAGATGAACATAGTAAACGTATCTAATTAATGTGCAATATAGTACGATAATATTATTTTATTTTTAACACAAAGTGTGTATAAATTTATATAGCTAAACAATCAAATGTTTAAAAGTATGTAAGTACTTACATAAAAATAACAAAATATTCTTTTGTTTTGTTTTTGATTTAATAGGTACCTACCTACATTCTGCCTGACTATTCCAGTATCAGTAAGTAACAAAAGTCATTAGGTACTCTTAATAGAAATAATCCCAATTTACAAATCACTCTACCAGTAAAGCCCCTAAAATTATTTTTTACAAACTTAGCTGGAGAGACAGATGCTTCGTCCACCCGATCTGTTTGAGGGTCCCGTTGATATAAATAGCGTCGCTTAAGTGGCAAAGCAAGCCGACTTCAGTACATCCGCCTGATAACATCGCATTAGGGAGTTACCGACCGCTACTGGATTCTATCATGTCATAACATACATATTATGTAGATGCTTGATTTTGAAAGAAGTATATGAAGTTGACAGACAGGTACTGTCAAATAATTAGGTCTGTGTATATATAAATATTACACAGTGCAGGCATTCTTTTTTAATTTTTAATTTATTTATCAACGTTAATGGTATTAGGTATCTACATCCAGATTTTACTAATATTATTGTTTTATTTATGGTAATCTATGTTTGAAGAGTAAGTTTCACGGTGTAAACTTCGGTAAATCTAAATAGGTACATTACAAAACGTACGAACAGTATTACTCTAAAGATTCGTAATAAAATTCTCACACGCAATACGAAATCAACCAAAACACGAATCGTATTTAAAACCTTTCGTGTGTTTTGAATGAAGGTTGTGTTCAACAAAATAAAGACTGATTACATCGTGAGGCGATAACTCCGCTATCGTATCCTGCGATCTCTTTCCAACCTACAAACGAAACGAATGCGGACGCTTCAACGATTTACTCGGGCGATTTTTTATGTCAATTAGCATTGAATTCGAAATCAGTTGTGGGATTACATGTTTTCGTAAATTCTACTTAATCTGTGGCGAAAAAATTAAAAATAATATTTTTTTTAGCCAAAATATATGAAATACAAAAGTTCAAAAAGTTCTTCAGGTTTCAAGCAAAACTTACAAATTTTCACCCGTATTTTTATATTTATCTCGTTTAATTTTTGTTTTTAATAATATCTATATTTTACCAACGGATTGGTTTATTATCCAAAGACCAATTTATGTACAAGCATGTAATGAAGAATCTAATGATAGATGCAAAAATAGTTGCCGTGAAAATGTGTAATCGAAAATAATAATCACGAGCAGGATTTGAACCTGTATCTCCTGAAAACCGTTCCAGATGCTTTGCCAGTGTAGCCATCGTGACATCCGCTCGGAGCTTTTAACTTCGATAACATATTTTCTCGCACTTTGTGTTCTGGCAAATGAAACTGAACATGTAAAGTGGTTAAAAATATACATAATAATATCGCAATAAGTTAGAGGTCTATTTACTCAATTTATAAATCTTGCAATAATTTTAAATTATATTTAAATGAATTAAACGTGCATGAACAAATGATGGATATTCTCCATGATTAGGATAATTGTACAACAGCAAATTGTTAAAATATTTTTAAATATATTTTTAGCATTTCACATGCTTAGCCATATAAATTAACACAAAATGAAAAATCTCAATCATGACTCTTATTTTAAATTTCACATTTTCACACTTTGTGTTAATTTAACAGCAAATTGGTTAATAAAAAATAAAAAAATATTGTCATAACGGTATTCTGGTATTATATATATTAAAATTGGATGGGAATACCTGTGGGTGTATTCAAGGCAAGAGTGAATAAGTTTTTACTAGCTTAGTGCGTCTTACCATCCTAGACTATAACTTCCACTTACCATCAGGTGGGATATAGTCAAGCACTCGTTTAGAACATGTAAAAAAATAAAGAAAAATTATACTTTCTGGTCAGTACTTTGCTAACTTCGAACTCTGGCTCTAGCTTTAAATAAAGCAAATATGAAATATATTTCCCCATTTCAGAAACCATAAATGTTTACTTCAATCAACTGTAGATACTAAGGTACATACCAGTAAATAAATTACATATAAAGGTTAGTGCACACGTGCACAGACGTGGCGTTGTGCATACTCTCATTTCATTTCCCGCCAGCACTACTTCCGATGGCGTCGCTCGATAGGCTCGCTTGGGGTTCGCCGCGCTTATAATAGTATGGCTAAGAATAAACTATTATATATATTATTTCAAAGAAACCTAACCTTTTTTTTTTTTAAGGCGGGAAAAAATGTTCCTAACCCCACACCCCGTCGTTCGGGGGTAACGAACAGGGTAGTGTGGGGCCTGCACCCACTAAAGAAACCCGCCGTGTGCCATCTCTCCGCTTTATTGGCGGGCCACTGGAACTGTGTTACATTCCTTCGGTGGTCCGCCGACGGTTTACCCTTTCGGGTACCCTCTACTGAGCGACGCATCCGCAGAGGAGCGTCGCACCTTCGCGGGAGGCCTTGCGGGTGGCGGACGTTCCCCGGTCCATCCACCCGCAGCCTCAGCTAGGGCGGCATGAAGCGCAAGTACCTGCGCCTGCGCCGCCCCGGTCGCTGGCGGCGGCTTGGGTCAGCGGAAGAATCCTCCTCCCTAGCCCTCTCTGCCGCTTCCTTCCGCGAGATAACCTCCTCGCAGAAGGCAGCGACCGCGGCCCAATTCCTGTCGCTGCCAAGCATCGCTCTGACGACGCTCGGCAGCGCTCCCCCCCTATTTCCGCGACGAGTTCACGGCGCTGCTCGGCCCAAGCCGGGCAAGACTCGAGCGTGTGGCGCGCCGTGTCCTCGTCACAGCCGCAGTGGTGACAGCCCGGAGTCTCTTCCGTCCTTGCGAATATGTGCAGATATCTGCCGAAGCAACCGTGCCCCGACAGCACCTGCACCAGTTGGAAGGTAAGGACTCCATGCTGTCGCCCCATCCACTCCTCTCCAGCACCGGCTGGAGCGCCCCTACAGTCCAAAGACCGGCCCGGGGCGCCTCCAACCGTGCCCTCCATCTGACCATGGCAGCTCGGCGGGCGTCGCCCTGCCACCTGGCCACCTCCCTGAGTAGGGGGCGTCCGCCACCCTCTCGCTCTTGCGACGCCCGCCGATACACCTCAGCGAGCACCTCCGCCTCCAAGTCCCACGGAGGGATTCCGGCCAACGTGCAGGCTGCCTCCGTCGACACCGTGCGGTATCCTCGTATGACCCTGGACGCGACGACTCTCTGTGGCCTTCACAGAAGAGCCCTGTTCAGTGCATCCAGGGACTCCGCCCATACGGGTGCGCCGTACAGCGCCATCGACCGGACCACCCCTGCGTAAAGCCGTCGGCACGCATTGTTGGGTCCGCCCATATTCGGCATGAGCCGTGCAAGGGCGGACGCCGTACCGATGAGCCTCGGGGACAGTTGACGGAAGTGCTCGCGAAAGCGCCACCGCCCGTCCAGCACCAGGCCCAGATACTTAATCCGGGCCTGCACCCCAATTTGGACCCCGTCCACAGCGTGGCGCCAGCAGGTGGCCGACGTCGGGGCCCATGGAAAAGCAGGGCTTCCGACTTGTCCAGGGCCACCCTAAGCCCCAGCGCCCCGATCCTCCTGACCACCTCCGAGGTCCCTAAGGTGGCCAGGAACGCCGCTTCCTCGAAGTTTCCACCCTGGGCCATGACCAGCGTGTCATCCGCATAGCAGATGACCGCAAGCCCAGGGGGGAGCCGACAGCGTAGCACCCAGTCGTAACCGATGTCCCACAGGAGCGGCCCAAGAACCGAACCCTGCGGGACACCGCTCGACATGGGTCTCCTCACAACGTCCCCTTTGCGGCTCTCATAAAGAACACTGCGGCCCTCAAGATAGTCTGCCACTAGCCGCCTTAGGTATGCAGGCACCCCGTGATACCGGAGCGCCTCCCTGATGCAGCTGAATGGCAGACTGTTGAATGCGTTGGCGATGTCAATCGACACCGCCAACAGCACTCCACCGCCGGCGATGACTGCCGCGGCCGCGGCCCTCAGGCGCATAATCGCGCCGACCGTCGAACGACCAGCTCGAAAACCAAACTGGGCGTCTGACAAGTCGGGTCCAACGTCGCGCAGGTGCTGGGCGATGCGGGCAGCGAGGATTCTCTCCAACAGCTTACCAGCCTCGTCCAGCAGCACGATGGGCCTGAAGGCCCCGACTGAATCCGGCGTTCGCCACGGCTTCGGGAGGAGTACCAGCCTCCCCTCCTTCCTCGGTGAGGAGGCTGGGCTGAAGGGTCTCTGTGAGGGGGGGGCCCTGAGTGCGGAACTTGTTCAGCGCCGCACGATACGGGCGACCCCAGGGGTCACGGTTGAGACCGTCCAGCATCTCCTGCCTTTTCTCCGTTTTGGCGCGGCAGATGGCCAACTTGAACGCGGCCCGCGAAGTGCGGTACGCCTCGTACAGCTGGCCCTCCCGGTCCCCATCGCGGTTGCGCCGCCGACTACGGGTGTAGGACCTCCAGGTGCGAATGCACGCCGCACGGAGGTCCGCCAGTTCCTGTGACCACCAGTAGAGCCCCTTCCTCGGAGGAGGACGTCGCACACGGGGCATGGCCGAGTCGCACACCTGCGTAATCGCAGCGCAAAATCGGCCAGCCTCAACGTCCACCCCCTCGGTCAGGGCCGGTGACGACAGCCACGATTGAACGATGACTGCCTCCGCCAGTAGGTCCCTATCTAGCCTGTCCACAGCCCACCCCGGGAACGCGGGAGTTCTGCGTGCCGCGTGACCCCTACTGGGGCCCTGAAGAGACCGGGAGACCTCAATCCGGATGTACCTATGTAGATGATCGGACAAGGTCTCAACCTCCTCCAGGACACACCAGTTTCTTACTCGAGCTGCGACGTCGGGCTAGCTAACGAAAGGTCCACTATCGACCCGCCCCGTTGCCGCACGCACGTGTTGACGGAGCCTCTGTTAAGCAGACAGAAGCCCGTCGACGCCGCCCACTAAACCACCGCCACTCCACGGACGTTCATCGCAGGGGACCCCCACGCCGTGGATTTGGCGTTGAAGTCCCCCACGACTAGAACGTGGCTAGGTTCCAGTCGCCGTATTGAGGTCTCTAGGCTGTTAAGCCAGACCCCGAAATCAGCCAGCCCCCGGTTAGGGGAGAAGTATACGCCATACAGCGTAACTCCCCTCCAGTCGGCCGCGACGTATCCCGTGCCCCTGTCTCTGATCAACAATGGCGGGGAACGAAGCGCCGTAGAGCTGACGATTGCCACAGAGCCATCGTAGCTGCCCGCCCAATGAGGGCGGTCAGGAACGCAGTAAGGCTCCGCGGCTACGGCTACACCAATCAACCGCTCCACCATGGTTTGCAGGAGTAAATCCTGCGCCCCGGCGGCGTGGTTGAGATTCGCCTGAAGGAGGATAGTGTCACGAATGAATTTTAAGCCGTAACCATATCCTCCTCCACCCGCGACGGTGGTGAAGCCACGCTAGGGGGGGCAGCCTAGGCCGATTGGCTGGTCCCTCCCTTATTTTGGCCTGTCGTCGGGGGTCTGCATCCCTCCCGCCCCATGCAGTGCTTGGCAGGCCTATTGCCTGCTGCGCACGCAGGGCAGAGAGGGGCGGCGGTGCAGGTTGCCGCCCGTTGCCCTGCCTGACCGCAGCGTAAACAAAGACCGCTGCAATCAAAACAGTTAGTGCACGTCGGCCGGGTGTCCGACCGCCATGCACTTAAAACACCACCCGGGCTGAGGCTCCAGCACGGTGACCCGCGCGGAACTCCAGCCCACGAGGAGCTTGCCTGCGTCGGCCAAGGTTTTAGCTGCCGCGACAGGGCAACTCGCCCAGACGGCACGTACACCACCGGGACCGGTCCGAATGGAGCCCATTCTGACGGCATTCGAGCATCCGGCGTCGTCCGCCGTCATTGAGTCATCCAGACCGAAAATGCGCAATTCAGCGCACTTTACCGGTCTGGTGACGCGGACTCCACTCCCCTCGCCAAACCTTTCGGCCACCGTGTCGGCCATCCTGGGGCACTCTGCCCCAGGGAACTCTTGAATTCGAGCCCCTGTGCGTGCTAGGTGAGTCCGGGCGGCGACGACTCCAATGTCAGAGACGTCGATTTCCTCCCGAGCCTTCCTCAGGATGGCCTGATATGACAGGCCCACTTCCGCCTCCGGCAGCATGGTAATTACCACCGCTGCCGTTTTTGGCGTCTGTAGCCTGCGCGGCTTCTTGGGGCCGGGCTTGCTCCTCGACGCAGCGGGTTCCGCAGCCTGGGCAGCAGCCTCGGACGCGGCACCTTTCTTCCTCTTGCCCCGGGATTTCTTCCTCCCGCCGTCCACTGTCTGCCAACCCTCTTCAGAGGGCGCAGGGCCGGACGGCGCGGGAGGTGGGCCTTGAGTATTCCGGGGCACAGTTGCTGGGGCACGCGATGGCTGGCCAGCACGCGAGACAGGAGGAAACTCCTCTCAGGGACGGCCCTTGTGGCGCTGCCCAGCCTTCTGCGCCACTTTCGTCTTCGCAGCTTTGCCCGGCACCTTGGGCCGCGGAGTAACTGGCCACGCGGCCACCCTAGCAGGGCAGCGGCGTTGGGCCCGAAGCGGCGCGACCTTCCTGTCCACGGCCAATGCTGGGCGGAGCCTTGGCTCCGGCGGCAGCCTAGCGCTTAAGGAGTCCATGCACGTGTCATAGACCGCGTTGACGCGATCCATGACCTGGCGCAGCTGCTCCTCCGTCAGGAGACCAGGGGCCAGCGGCTCCGCGCCGGCCGTTGAAGCGGAGGCTCCCGGTCCGGACCTTGGCGAGCTTGGCTCCCTAGCTGGCGAGCTCCCTCCGCTCCGTGCCTCTGCCCCTCTTCGCCGGTTTTCCCGGCTTTCCTGGCGAAGGCATCTCATTGGAGCTGCCCTCCGTCTCTGACGCATTCCCCTCCAGCGCAATTGAGCGTTTTCGAAGCCGTGAAGGCTGCTTCGCCGATCCAGCTTCGATTGGTTGGGATACCCTTGGTTTTGGAGATCGGGCCGCATCTACGTTCTCGCTGCCATCCGTCTCCATCTCCGTCGCATCGGTGGCGGAGCCACTGCTTCCCGTCAAACTTGCTGCAGGTGTTGGTATCCTGCCGCGGATACTCCTCCTCGCTCCTTAAAGAAACCTAACCTTAGATATTTTGATGTGTAGTTATATAAGTTTAAAGTATTTTAGTGCTACTTAAGTAGGTGTTTAAATATAACTTGCACATAATAATAGTTAATTCTTCCGATATAAAACAGATTTTACGACAAAAAATATTAACTTTATTAGAGTTGATCTAAAACTCTGTATAACATATTTAAATAAATAATTTAATTAACCAACAACTGAGACAACATCGTGCAGCATTATACCACGACTTAAGAAGAACACGATATGATACTACAACCTAGTAATTAAATGTAAACGTTGCTTTTTACTTTTGCTAGCAGAGTTGATTTATGACTATATTAATAGTGCTAAAGTAACTAAGTTTTAAAACACGAATCCAAGCAATTGCATTCTGCGGAAATCGTCTATTATTTGTAAAATAATAAACGTTCAAATTGATATCTATCATTTGAGGAACAAATTATTTGTGAAAGTGGAAAAAGGGAACAGTACAGCTCTCGGTGCCTAAGATCTGGACTTAATTCGAAGTCATCCTACGCGTATATGAGTGATTGTCACTTGAAAGCCTTCCTTCCTCAACGGTTACCAACTTGTGGTGGGGTAATACATTCTACAACTGCCTTGCTTGTCCCACGTGAATGAGTACCCTCCCACAGAATATCAGAGTAAAATAGCGGTATAGGTAGGGCTATCCTACCTCTCCTACTCCTGTCTCTTTCTTTGGAGTTGGCGATGCGCGAATGTTATGCTAGCGTCTATATGCTACGTTAATCGCTTACCATATTAACCTATACTATTATAAAGCTGTAACAAAGTTGTGTCTGTACATTTAAGATATTTGAGAAAAAATGACTATTGGGCTATATGGACGCGTCTACACACAAAACAATTTTTTTTAGATTTTTTGTCTGTTTATCTGTTTGTTTGTTCATGCATCACGAAAAAACTACTGGGACTGGCAACTTTTTTTATTTGATAGCTCGTGATTAGACTTAAAAACTGGTAGGTAAACATTTTATCCCGCTTATATCGGGAACCTGAGGTAAAACTCAAAAACTAGCTTTTGGCTATGGCGAAGCCTCGGGCAAAGGCTAGTAATATAATAATAAATATTCACGGACATTTCACACAACGTCCTCTGGTCCCAAACTAAGCTTAACGCTTGTGCTATGGGTACCAGATTACGGATATAATACATATTTATATTTGACGGGCCTCGTGGCGTAGTCGGTAGTGTAACCGACTTCTGTGCACGAGGTCGTGGGTTCTATTCCCACTCAGGACAATTATTTGTGTGATGAACTGAATATTTGTACTGCGTCTGGGTGTTTTCTATCTATTATATTATGTACCTACGTATTTACAAAAAATGAATACAAATATTGAATGACAATTTGGACTTTTTTTTCAGGATTGAGTGGACAAAAACATTAAGATCTAAGTGTCTGTGATGCTAAACAAAATGCTTTTTGGTAGATAATTATTTAATTTAATTTGAATTAAAAATTATTGAAAATGTGGAGACCGCATTGCACTAAAGAAAAAAGGTTTTTCCAAAATGAAAAATGAGCTCATTTGAAAAGACATTTTTTATAAACATACTTTAGACCTTATGCCGAAACTATCGCAGCTCACGCTTAAAGTTCAATTTCTTTTGTAATTTTAGTGGTTATTTCCGCGTGAATTTAATTAGGTACCGTTCAAAATAGATTGTTTTAACTGTTAAGGCAGGTAGCCGCCCACTTCCTACCTTTATTTTTCTTTAGTTATACGTGCAGCTGGTTTTAGCAATTTTAAACAGAATTCGTGGAAATTATTTTCACGAAATATAAACACTAGCGATATCAGATCGAGTAAAAACTGGTCTTACTTAATTAAATCAGTTAGCTTTATAAAGTAGACTTGTGTAGTACATGTACGATGTACGAATTAGTAACGTTACTCAGCAGTGTACTAAAAGAAACGTTTCCGCACGCTATCTGTTATTCGGACTATTAGTACACTGTACCCAAGTGCTAGTTGTCATTCATTATCCGAAAGTGATAAAGCACGATACATTGTGTGCGAGTAAGAGAGACGGTGGTATTTTTTTAACATGTAGGTAGTGTTTATGTTTAATTTAACAAAAACAGCTTTAGTGCCGAACGTCGTTTCAAAAAAAAAACAAATTTACTACAAATATATTTATTTTACAAAATAAGCTGTTATAAGCCAACATAATTTCATGGAAAAATGTTGAGTTAGGTCTGCTGTAGACAAAAAAAAATGTTTTTTTCAAAATGAAAATTTCGCGGAAATTGGGGAAGAATTTTTAAATATAACTTACTTACTTACTTATCATCACGCCATTTTCCTTGCAGGGTAGGCAGAGAGAACAGAGTGCCAAGAGGCTCTATTCTTGCATACATCTCTCGCTTCCTCGATATTCCTAACCCTCTTCATACACGCTCGCCGGTTTCGGAGACTCCTGACTCCACCTCCCTTCAATACATGACCGATTTGGTCTAGGTAGGTGAGTCTCGGTCTCCCCCTGTACCTACATCCTTCCACATTCGCATCCTATATCTTCTTAACCAGTCACTCGTCCGGCATTCTTTCCACATGTCCGAACCATCGGAGCATTCCCTTCCGCATCTTTACACCAATAATCTCTTTCATACCTACTCGCTCTCTTACGTCGTTGTTACGAATGCGGTCAGTCAGCCTAACTCCACAGATTCTCCGCAGAGATCACATTTCGACCGCATTGATTTTACTCTCATGCTCCTTTTTGCATACGCAACTCTCGCTTCCATATAATAACGTTGGGACAAGCACTGCGTTGTGTATTGCGACACGTGCCCTCTGGCTGAGGTGATGACTGCCGAGAAGTTGTCCCAATGCTCCGTTCACTCTATTTCCCGCATTCACTCTTCTCTCTACATCAGTGGTGTACCTTCCATCCCGACTGAATCCACATCCAAGATATACAAATTCATCCACTTGTTCTAGCACACCATTTCTTATTGCTAGTCTAACATATGTTCTGACTTCTTCTTTTTCAAAAACCATTATTTTGGTTTTGCTCAGATTCACACGTAGGCCTCCTTTCTTACAATCTTCTGCCATTACGTCGACTAGGATTTGCAGATCAGTCGCAGACTGCGCTAATAGGACTGCATCGTCTGCATTTTTAAATATTAATGTCATATAGGTATTTCCAGTAGTACCAATACAGTGGGAGAGACGACACAAGGCGGGTACACCCACTAAATAAAGTGGGTGAGAGCCCCAAACTCCCCTGGTCGTTGCTCCGAACGACAGGGTGTGCGATTAGGTGCTTTATTATATGTGTTGTTTTTTTCCCCCTTGACAAAAAAAGGGATAGCATCCCTCCGCTTAATATCGGTTACAATATGCCTAAATAAAATTGATTCAATTTTTGTCACAACTAGCCTGTGCCAAGGTTAGTTTTTAGGTTATATATCAGGTTCCCGATATAGGTATGTAGTAGCGGGATAACGTAAACCGGTTTTTGAGTCTTATCCAGAGCAACCAAACAAAAAAGCTTTATGAATATCCGTTAAGTAGTTTTTGCGTGATGTGCGAACAAATAAACATATTAACAGATAAAATAAAAATATTTTGGTTCAGGGATACCAATATTGCCTAATACAGTAATTTTTGTCAAATATCTTCAATCTACAGACGCTGTTCTGATAGGTAAACTATTACCATATATTATTTGTACTAACAAACGCACACATACAAATACCTTTTTCTGGTCTTTAATGTTTTTATTTTTTTTTCTTTCCTAAGCATTCCTGTATTATTATAATATCCTTTATTATTTCCACTATAAACAATTAAAAAGAGATATATGTCCACCTAATGGTAAGTGGTAAGCGTCCCTCATGGACTCAACTATTACTAAGAGTACCTATTGTCAAGCCGCTTCTCACCATTTTATTTTATGAATATAAAATATCACACGGTAGACGCTAATATTAACCCGCTCGGTCCCGATAAGAAGTGAGCTCTCGCTAGGTACTCGGCCCTATTACCGGTAATACAATGGGTGATACTTGCTTACTTCCCTTAGTCGCCTTGCGACACTTGTGCCCTTAGTACCCACATGGATCGTTTAGGTTAATATTCTAGTTATTTAATATTTTCGTGGAAACCACTATATTTGCAATTTATTTAATGAAAGCAGTAAAGGAAATTGCATTTCGTATTAGGTCCCCGTTCACGCTTAGGAACCCAATCTATTTTACCGTAGTTTCCTCGACACGCAACAGTGCGTAATGTGTGTTTAAATAAAAAAATAGTTTTGATTCTAAAAATTGTGTAACTTCATCACGTTATTTAGATAATTCTATTTATACAAACATATATTTATAAAAAATTTTGTATCACGAAGAAAATACTACCTATATGTCAACGACTAAAATTTAAACGTTATTAATTAATATATTTGAGACGATGCGATGGCGTCAGCCCACTTTGAGAGTTTAAAAAGATCTTTATTTTTTTATCTTAACAATAGAATTAAACGATTAGAAGCGTCATAAAATTATCAGGAACTCGTGACTAAAAGAAATAATAAAATTAACAACAAATCAATAATGAAAAAGGTCACATAAATTATACATTAATTCTCCAAAACTAGAAGCTTACAAAATTTGCTTATTCTAATATCGTATGCCTGTCACAGAACTCGATCCCGAAGGCGTTAAATCCACTAATACATTTTGGGTTCACTGTCGACATCGGCCAAAAATCAGAACGAGCATTGCCGCCCTGCATAGCAAGCAGTGAGCAAAGTAATTCACGTCTCGATTTCGCTTCCAATAAGTAGGGATCTGAAACTTGCTTGGCCCTAACAAAAATAAACAGTAAAAGTAGGTTCTATCAGATATTTGAAAACATATTATTTAAAAAAATTAAATCAGTCTAAGCTTTAATAATATGAAAATGTATATACCTATGTACGTTCGTGCTCACTTAAGCCACCACTTTGTGTGATGTCATCAATTAAAACCAATGATGTTAGATAGATGCAAGTCTATAAGCGATAAAATTTTATCAAACATTTCCTTCGATCAATACTAACAAGATTCAGTTTCACGAACAAAATCAAGCTAAAAACTGTCCGTGTAAATATATACTTATACAGCTACATCTGTTTACTAAAGAACTGAGACAAAGGTTTTAAAACAGTTTTAAGTTCAATCTAATTACAATCATGGCAGTTAGTACTAAAGTCACAAATATTTAAAATATTATCTTACATTTTTGATCTATATTTCTTAGGATTTGACATGCTCCGCCACTTTTTAAAGTGCAAATTAATTGTGAATAAGGAAAAAGAGATTTTTTGTAATGGCGGGAATCGAACCCGCGTCTTTTCCAATCCGGGGAAGTGCTCTAAGCCATTGAGGTATAGTACAGGTCTTTCGATCATCCGAATCTCCTTATCATTGTCTTAATGACCAACGCCATATATGTAACGTCACAAATGTGATAAGGAGATTCGGATGATCGAAATATCTGTACTATATCTCAATGGCTTAGAGCACTTCCCCAGATTGGAAAAGACGCGGGTTCCAGTCCCGCTAGTACAAAAAATCTCTTTTTCCTTATTCACAAATAATTTTCACTTTAAAAAGTGGCGGAGCATGTCAAATTCTAAGAAATATAGATCAAAAACGTTTAAAAAATCGCGCCATCAAATAGTATGAATTTTAATTGCAAAATTAAACTTACTATATTGGATAATTGCATGTAAATGCGTTTCCGATAGATGGCGTTGGTCGTTAAGACAAATGTGATAAGGAGATTCAGATGATCGAAAGATCTGTACTATAGCTCAATGGCTTAGAGCACTTCCCCGGATTGGAAAAGACGCGGGTTCGATACCAGCTTGTACAAAAAATCTCTTTTTCCTTATTCACAAATAATTTGCACTTTATTATCTTACATTTACGATCATTCGTCACAATAAACGAGCAAAGCAATAATTTACTATAGCCACTTAAAAGTGAAAAGATAAATAAGATTTACTGTGAAATCAAGCTTAAATAGCAACAAATAAAGTACTTTTTGAACTAAACAAAATAAGAGCTCACTTCTCAAGTGCGCTTTTATTTACCGAGGCGTATTTTTCGGACCGACACGAAATCTATTGCATTATTGATCGAAGAACTTTTCGCATTGTAAAAAGGTTGCCTGGATAAAAAATTTTGCGTAGTATTAAAATTTTTAGTGAGGGTTAAAATTTTAGTTTTTGCTTTTCATTCGATGTTTTCATCTTCTGTATTCCACAAATTACATTTAAGTGTAGATACTATGACAGATAAACAGATTTGTTGTATATTAAAGTCATTATACCGAACAGAAATAGAATTGTATGTAACTAAATACGAACTAAAACTTTGTAAGCTAAGTTAGTAGCTCTGGAAATATACGTTGGTAATGTTTTTAGTAGCTTTTTATTATAAAATCGACAAAGTACTGTTTTATTTTCAACAAGTAAAGTTGTATGTGCTACTAAATCAAAGACTTAGTACGTTTTTGCATTAAATTGTTTATTATTTGTAGAATTAATTCTAATTGTACTTAAACGTATAAAATTACCGTTAGTTAAATAAATAATGGCATACTATTTTGTATGATTAACACCTTATAGTTAAATAAATATCAATTTATTAATCAACACATAAACATTTGTGTATAATTGGCCCTACCTACAGGTAATTGTTTTTATATAATAACTGTTTTATATGTTAGTGCTTATATTGTATTTGAGGTTAGAATGTATAATTGGGTTTTTACGAGCTAATTGTTTCCTCGTTTGATGTTCCGGCTATCTTGTGGCGGCATAAGATTGTTTTGGGTATCATTAACGTCACAATCAATCAATTACTTTTAATTATAAAACAACTATCAAATCGGTAACTTTTTTGAAGTTTTGTCTGGTCGCAGAGCTGTGAAATTCCAGGTCTAGAACTCGCTCAGCACACATCTGTAACTTGTTCGAAATGATGTGTGTATTTGTTTACAAATGAAGGAAAATATCGTAGCTGCAATCCTGAGAGATTTTCTGGATCGCTTGTGAGGTCTGCCAACCCACACTTGGCCAAGTTGGTGGATTACGGCCGAAATCCCTCTCAATATTAGAGAAAATGTAATTGGGTAGAAAATATATAATGAAAATATCTAACAAAAATGAAACGCTTTGTGTATGAACTCATTTAATATAATCATTTCTCCGTTCTGTCTGCCTACCCCACAAGAGAAATGGCGTGATGATAGGTAAGTAAGTATGATCATTTAATTTATCTCCGGAACATATTTGACTGATGCAGATACAAAATGTTGTGTCCCATCAATATAATTTTCGTTTTAAGTCGCGCATAGTATTAGATATCTGTGGTCACGAAACAAATTATGAATTGTCAAGTTGCAAGTAATATCATTAGTCCTAGCTTAATTTAAACTTTACAGACTTGAACTTTATGGCTCATTTAGTTATTGAGTAGATACTTAAATATTTATGATTAATAATGTAATATTGCTTGATATATTTAAATATATAAACTATACTTAGAACGAGGCAGTACAAAGATTTCTCAAAGACACACTGGGCATTGCTGGGTTACGGGGATTCTCATAAAAACTCAATTAACGTATTTTGTATGCTTTAATTGGGGTACAGGCAGACCGACAATAACAATTTCATTATGGTATGAATATGTTTTCTTGGTGGGAATCAAACTAGATACAGTGCGATAAAAAGCCAATAAGCTGTGTACCAAGCGAACATAAGATAATACTTGTTTCTAACAGTTTTAATAAATAGAGTATCTGGAAAAAAGAAAAATTCTCAGCTTTCTTAGCAGCCCGGTGTTTGGAAATGTACCCGGTAGACGGCAATAGGCTCGCCCCCTACTACGTGGTACTTAACATAGCTGGCGAATCGTGGGTGTGTAATACACCTCTGCCTACCCCTTCGGGGAATACAGGCGCGATGCTATTTTTTTTTTTATGAAGAGTATCTGGATGAATCTTGACTCTATGGCACATAATTATGACTACCATAAATTATCTATTTGTTCCAACCCGACTGCGATTACTACAAGCTAAAACTAACCATTAAACCGATCCCCTATCCTGAGCTATCCGCCAGCAAAGAAAAATCTCTCTGTAATTTAGTTAATAGCGATAAAAATATCTTAGTTCACAATATTACTTTTGACACAGAATTAAAAAAAAAAAGTACTAAGAAATTAAAAACGAATCAACTCCAAAACAGTTCACAGTATTCAAACATTTGTTTAAGAACTAATAACATGTTTATTATATTATGTTTAATTATTTATAATAGGTACTACTAGTGTAAAAAAAAAAGTTACTTGTTTACGTAAATACCTATTATTTATAATGTTGTCCATACACTCATAAAATGCAAAACTAAATATTATATCTTCACTCGCAGCAAACATATCGAGTTGATTGATAAATCTACACGGTTCAGATTTTGGTACAAGCCGTAGCGAGTACAGGGAATCCCTCGGCAGTCAGGCGGCCCATTAAATTGTACTTTACGATGCCACCGCGCAACCGACGACCGTTTATGCACTCGTAATACTAAACTTAATTGGCATATTGAGATTATGGTCGTGTAATTGCTTGTTTTACTCACATTTTGCAGATAACAGTCGTTCTCAACGGCCTATTGATTTGTAAGCACCTCATTCACACTTTACATACTTAACGAATGAAGCTATTAAGACGGAGTCGCGTCCGTAAATATATATGTTTCTAAACGATTAAAATGAATGTAATGTCCTGGCGCATCATTAACTTGATGTATATGGTGTTATTACAACATTATTTTAATGAAAAAGTTAATGTTTATAGGAATTCTTTGTAAATGTTGGCTGAGACCAAGCAATGTGCAGTAGCATTTTAACGGCCCCCTAAATAGTTTTACGCTCTTGTAATACGATAAGAAATTTGGTAACGGAAGTGATATGGCTGTAACCAAGTAATTTTATTTGCATAATTATGATTATAGAAGTTTATAGGCAGACACCTACAATCAAAACTACCTAATATGATTATTGTTCGGATTATATAGATTAGAAGTAAGGAGATTAATGCGCACCGACTATAAGTGGGCCCACCAATTAGGTAAGACATGATTGTCAACTTTATTATTGACGAAACTGTTGTAAGTAATATAAACTGTTATCAGCAGCTTTACAACCGTGCTTCAGATTACCTTTAATAGCTGATATACTTCACAATTTCACCCGCGTAATTGTCACTGCTCCACTCCCGTAGGTGTAATATTATATATACGCTAATAATATAGCGTAATATTATATAGCCTATGTTAATTTTGAGTAGGTTTCTCATTGTTAAGGAATTATTAAAATCCGTTTAATAATTTCCGAGTTTATCGATTTGAACTACGAGTAACAAAATTTCAAGCCCTTTTTACACCTTTTGAGTTAATTTTTCAAAAGTTAAGGGATACTTACGTTGAGTAAACAATTATGAATACTTATTTATGACAAATTCCAAGTCAATCGGGTTTATAATTTTGAAGATTTCGTGATGTGGTATTTCGCTAAGTAAGTACGAGTATGTTAATGTTTAGATAGCTTACTTATTTCAACGTCTTCAATATAAGTGATAACGAAATAGTATCGTTGGTAAGACCAGCCATTATTATCGGAAGTGGATGTTTTTTGTTTGTTTCATGAACAGCTTAGACAACCATTAGTTCTATTATTATCATTTCAAACAATATAGGTATTAAAGTACAAATTATTTGTGAAAGAGGAAAAAGGATTTTTAGTACGAGCGGGAATCGAACCCGCGTCTCTTCCAATCCGGGGAAGTGCTCTAAGCCACTAAGCTACCGTACCGACCTTTCGGTCATCCCCATCTCCTCATCACATTTGTCTTTACGACCGAATATAGGTATTTACAATGTGTAGAATATAAATAAATAAATAAATATATAGTTGTTATAAATGTTTCGTGACTTTATATCGTTGACAGTTTCTCGTAAATGTGAAAAACCTGGTTCTGGCGTACACCAGTATTTTAATTACTCCGTTCGGGAATGATTTATATTACAACGCAGACGCGAATGGCAGTTGATCCAGAATTGTGGTTGCGATTCTTCATTATAAATAATATATTAATTTTTAATCTTAATATATATCTTAATTAGTATTAAATGCCTACTTTACTATTATCTGTTTTTGTTTAAGATTTAAGTCCTTACCGTTTTAAGATGTTTTAATTCTTATTTTTGTTCACTTGCTTTTTATGTAGTACTTAATTGTAGAAGCTTTGCTGGGTTATGTAAAATCTATTTCATGTTAGTTATAATTATTTTAGCTCTGTGTGTTTCCCAAATAAAAATATATTACCAGAACACAAAGTGTGCAAATGTGAAATAGTTAAGACTTTCTGTTATATATTTTCCACTTTTATTCTAGTAAATGGACTAGTATGACAAGTGCTTAAAATAAATAATAAACACAGAATTTAAACCCTCTTACTAACCGTAGCTTTTAGTGATTAGTCTTTATCACTACACCAGTAAAACAAAAGTGTAAATAATATACCTACTTAAAACGCCATTATTATCTCTTCATCTCTTCGTGTTAATTTTTATTAAAATATTCCCCGAAACTAAACATCATCAGCATTTAAATATAATTTAAAACCATTACTATGTAAAAGCTTTATGTCTTAAAACCTTGGTTTTGGTTCACATGCATACTACATATATACATACATAAGCAATTAAGTAACACCTCAAATAGTTAATATAAAAAATAATTTCCATATATTATAATATTACACAAAAACCTGTAACTAGAGCAATCGACTGTCAGAATAAAATGCACAGAGATAGACGAAATTTCGTAAAGAACTATGAAATTCTGGGCCGTTTAATAATGTGTTTCGAAATATGGAAGTCGTTATTATACTTAGACACGGTTGGAAATAAAATTGGTGTAGAAAATAAAAATAAAACGTTTAAGGAGGTCAGGGCTCGAGCTGCTCTCGGGGCACCACTTGCTTAACATTTTTACTAACTACAGACACGTGTTTACAGTGATTAACAGTTTTGCTATTGACAATTATGGTTCAAATTAATATATTTATTAGTGTATTGGACAAGTATGTAATCAAGTAATAAATTAAACGGTAATAGGTGGTGTGTAGCTTGGATATCGTCATCACATAATTAATTAATTATAGTTATCTAATACCAAAATCTGTAAAATTGTGTCTTAAATTAAATCTATGATTTTTTTCTAGTATTCTCTAAGTTTAGTTATTTTACTGATTCTATTGCTATAATCATTACATCATCGGTATAATTATCTGTATCTAATTGCTTTAGTTGTTGAAGCTGTTATAATGGAAATTAATTTAAGTATCATTCAGTAGACTGAAATGATATCGTAATTATTGTCAGAAAATCCTCCTCAAACGGCCGAGTAAATTATCAAATATTGAAGTCCTTGTTTCATGTAAATTATGTTACGTAAACCTAAAGGCAAATAATATTACAAAGGAATATTGTAAAGTTACCGGCAACAAAACATCGATGGTTCGCTTTCACCGACCACCCTCAGCACAAAAGCTCTAAATGCCAACACGTCACATTTAGCTGTGTCTACGAAAATCGTGTATAAAAACATAAAATATCTTGCGCAAACGCATTCACGCTGCCCATTTGGGCCATTGTTGAGTTGGGCGCTTTCGTAACACCGTAGAATACCGTTATGACCACGCGTCTTAGATAAAAACTAGTCTAGTTTCATTTCTTTTGTAATGTTACGAACAAAAGGACTAATATGATTTAGTGGTTCTCTATTCGAAGATACAGATAAAAAGTATTTAAAAGAGGATTTGTTTTAAACGTGTTTTTGTTGAACTTAAAAAAACAGAATTTAAACTAAAGTTTTTACTACGTTTACTGAGATAATAGATGAAAAGATACAGACAGATGGGTCCCATTACTTTAAATGTAGGTATTTAATATTAATTATGCATATTTTCAGAGTGATTTGTACGGAAGTATCTACTGGTAAAAAAACGATAAATTTGTTAGGTTATCTTAACATGTTTTGACTTTGACGTGATGTTTGTTTTGTATAAGATATAGTGCTGTTATTTTGCTTGTTTTCTCCACCACATAAAATTCCCATGGGCTTAGAACACCGCTAATGAAACATTAAGCTGCAAATTAGGTAATCTGTATGTGAGAATCTAAATTTTGTATGAATTTTCTCTAGTTTGAAATAACGAAGTCGTGTGACAAGTCAAGTTTATTGTTCGAAAAAATTTTATTAGAATAATTTATAGCAACTGCATTGAAAGAAAACATTCCGTTACCTAATAGTGGACATTTCTAGAGCAGAAAATAGCTGTAAGGTACATAATTTGACTCAGAACAATTTATGAAATGGAAAAATGTAGAACTAAAAATATAATCTCGATAAATAAAGGTTAGGATGAATTTTGGAACATCGCTATAAACATCGGTGGCTAAATTCAAGACAATTGTGAAGCATTGGATACGCTCGGCATTTGTTCATTCTAAATTTAGATTGTTAGGCATGGGACAAATAATTTACGGATTGCAGATTACGATGTGCTATTTCAAGCACTCACCTAACGGGATTTAGAGGTTTGGTGGTATTTTGTATATATTATTATACTATGACATCTTTGAAGGTAGAATATAGATTCCATTTCCATTTAAAAAGCTAGTAACTAACACCGCTACACTAGCCATCAAAAATATGGTTTGTTTTGGTTAGCCGGCCCGTACCCGCTCTATCAGTAGATCCTGTAATTAAAACCATATACATCTTAGTCAATAATTTGCGATTAATATGTGTTCTATCTATAATTATCTGAGAGTATTAGTCAAATTTATGTACCAAATCATGATTTATTATGCTTTAACTGTGTAATAAAACCGAATTTAATATTTATTTTACCGTTGGAAAGTATAACAATGTACCGTGATATTGATGATGAGCGTTAATGAGATGTAGACGGTTCGCAGACGTATCATTACCGACAGTTACTTACCTAGAATTACTCACGGTAGTTATCTAAAAGCGGTATGAACAGTAGCGATCTCGACTCAGCGACTTAAACTACAATCACATTGAATTCATACAAAACGGACCCTGTATTTTATTCGTATGTAAACTATAGACTCTACGGTGCCGCTATATTACATTATTTTGTACTTTAACAATAAAAAATACTAATATTTTCTAAAGAAGATATACAATTTTGTACTGGGAAAAGAAAATGTGATCACTTGACACTCGTCCGTCTATGTAGTGGTCCAGGTAAGAGGAGGATTTGTCGAACTTATTCAGTTTCGTGTGTGGTCGGTCGCGTTTACAGGAGTCGATCGCGCGGAGTCGCGCGGGGCGGCATCGCGACGGCAGGCGACTGTGGGCGGGCGGCGCCTCGGCCGCGCGCGGCGCACTGCCGGTCGCGCGGCCGCCGCGACGCCGCCCCCTCGCACGCCCCGCACACCCTTAGACACCCCCGATAACCCCCGCGCGCACAGCTTTTGTATGCTGATTAAAAATTCTTACCAAACTTTGGATAGCCCGTAAATGGTTTCTTTGTGAGCCACTTTCAAGACGCTACCTTGACGGGGAGCCCGTTTAAAGTTTCTTGAAACTTGTCGCGTCACAGGAATGTGACTTCATGAAATATTCTTGCGCGCTACACTTATTATTTTCTAAATTGCTGCCAGATGTACCTACTTATTTCTTTTATAAATACAACTGTCATTAGGAAATTATCCCTGTATTATTTGAGAAGTCCATACAAATATTTGTGAACTGCACTACACAGGACAAACGCCGCTTGTCCTGTGTAGAGTACCTAGTGGAATCTATCACGACACAGTCATAGCAGTGGTCCATGTCAACCTCCTGTAGGTTGACGTAGACCACTGAATGTCTTTTTATTAGAACTACATTGATGAGTAAGCAATTTCAATTAATAGTTTTACTTATCTACCGTAGCGTCAAGGTCTTGTGATTCAACTAATATTGCGGTGACGTAATCATTTTTTACAGTTAGCATTATCACGATCCATACGGTACAACTGTAGAAACAAATGCTATATGTATCAGAATGTATTAGAAATGCTACAATTTCGGTAATTATAGCCGTTAAATTAAATTACACTGGTGTAAGAACACAAATTATTTCTATAGAAAGTTTCAATGCTATAAAGCAACCTGTAATATGCATAGTTTACTCTAAAGCTATGTGTTTTATTTACTTGATAAATAGTAGGTATGTGGAATATGTCAGGCGCCATTTAACTTCATTATAATTTTGTAGAACATTTCGAAGGCTCGTAGTGGAAGGTGGTCGAAGCCTTTGTTGGCACGTAACGTTTTGTTTAAAATAGAAAAGTAGTAAGTTAGAAATGCGTATTACAGCCGATTGCCCCCGCAACTTAAGTGCCGACCGGATTAGAAAAGTGCCATATGTATAGTCTTGTACCGTATTGTAATACTACTGCTCAGGCACATATAGCGCCTATATAGAACTTAGTACAATGTCTGAACAAATTTTATAATCTATATTTTTTTACACCCAGACTCAGATCATCCAATTGTGGATTACATAAAGAATTGTCGCCAAAGCAATTAATAATAAACATAATATTACAAATAGTGTGTAGAGTATTGCTTGTTCCAGCATGAAATGGTTGGCTTGATCGGGACAATACCACCCTCTCACAGATAATCAGCGTGAAAAAACGGTATATAGGTACCTACTTCCATTGTTGTGTTTCATATGGTGAGTGAGAACGAAGAAGACCCAAATCCTATCGTTATCCAGGTTTTATTATTTTTCCTCTCTTTATTATTCTTCTTCTCCTTAATAACCTCTCCACCTTCTATCCCTTTAAGTTATCGACACGCAAATGGTGTCTTTGGTGTTGCTAGCGCCTATAGGCTATGGTGGTAGCCGTGTGGGGCTTTAGAATTGTCACACGCCTATCTACCCACGGGAGACGTAAGAGCCGACTGAGGGAATACCGGGGAAGTGGGCAGCAGCACTCCCTCGAGTATGAACAACATCCACTGCAATCGTCAACCCACCAGCGTGGCGATTACGGCATTATCCCCCATTCTTGGGGAGGCCTATGTCCAGCAGTGGACGTTAAAAGGCTGATGGATGGATGGATGGATAGGCTACGGTAACCACTTACCCATCAGGTAGGCCGTATGCCTGTTTGCTACCCGCGTATTATAAAAAGGTTTTTGTTATTTCATTTGCATTCAATTAAACGTTGGCTACTTTACTTTCTTATAATAAAATATTGTATACCTAAATCCTTTATAAATGAAAATCATACATCTTAAATCAGATAAACAAATGTTATTATTTTTACTCGAAAAAATGGAAGCCTAAAAATATTTACAATTTAATAAATTGAACATCAATCAATGCGAACCTATAGATACGGCAACTCGCCGCCACCTACGGCGAGCTCACAAAGGACCCCTCTAATCGCCCCCCTGGCACGCTATGGCCCCTTCCCCGCAGCCCCGGAAAAGCGTGACGACCCACAAATATAATTTTAGGTAAAACTTTCCCCCGATGGTTATGCCTCGAGTTTGGGTGCATTAAGTAGGTAACGTACTTTTGCTTTAGGGAGCTGATGAATTAAAAATTTAATATGATTGGTGATAATGTTTGTGGTAATATCATTAGATCTTTCATGATACCGCATAAACTTATCAAGAGAGAGGCAGGATTAATTAAAGTTGTGAAAAAAATAATTGCAATAGGTATATTCTATTGTACAGAATTTTTAAATACCGTTCCAATTAAACTGATGTGGACTTACAATTATTACTTTCCACAATCTAATAAAGTCTAATTCTGTTAATTTATTATTGAATATTCAAGAGAGGGACCTAGGTCTTATTTTTTTTTTAACAACACCCTGCAAGAAGGAGTACTCCTTGTATCGCGGGGCACTACTATGTCACGGGCACAAAGTACACTCAGACTCAGAATAATCATTTGTGGATCACACAAAGAGTTGTCCTATGTGGGAATCGAACCCTCAACACACGAGCGGGACGCTGGTATCTAAACCACTCCGCCATCTGTGCAGTCCAAGCTAGTAGACTTAGCCAGACTTCATAAGCCAATGAAATAAATTTTACTATGCTCGTTTTTTATGCCCATATGCCATAAAGCATATATTCCATTATTATTAAACTTTATGAAAGTGATTCATTCCATTCCATCGGCCTTTCACCGTCCACTGCTGGACATAGGCCTCCCCAAGAGTCCCGTCATGGGGGATATTGCCGTAATCGGCACACTCAGCAGGCGGGTTGGCGAAAGTGATAATACCTACATCGAAAATGTTGCGAAAAAATATGCTAACCCGTTGTCCTAGGTGAGGACACGACGCGATGCGACGTATTGCGGCTAAACCTAACCGCTTTGCGTCGCATTCATATTAGGCGACAACGTAGGCCATAAGTACATACAACCTCTATTTGATATTTACGTGTCGCGTCGCGTCGTGTCGCGTCGCATTAACGAGTTTGTCGTTCACCTAAGACAACGGATGAGATGAAATGAATTGAAGTATGTAAGTAAAGAAAGAAGAAGAAAATTTATAATAAATATAAAACTTCTAGTGGTATTTAGGTAGTAAATACCTACATAGATCCTGTAATCTCTCTAATACGCACGTAAATCGCATGATAAAACTATATCCACAAGATAAAATTCTATTAATTCATAGATAAAATATATCTAGTTACAATGGAGTATAGACAATTCGTTTGTATCATCGATCAATAAAGAACATTTATAAATAGTATCTCTAGCGTTATTTACTACGATGATTCTGTATCACTCAACCGTCTCATGTATTCTGTTCGACAAGTGTCTGTCATCCAATCGTTTTCATCACATGTTCGTTCGCAATAAAATAACTTCAAACTTACTCGAAACGCTCAAACTGTTTAAAAAGTTCAAATATTTATTATATTTAATTATATCACAGGTAATTTATTAATTAATTATTCTTCTTGGTCTTTAAGTATATAAAACTAAATTTAGGGAGTTTTAGATTTTGCTTAGTTTAGGTTTTATCTCATGTTCTCGATATACCTATTAGCGGGATAAAGTCTATACCAATTTTTAAGTCGCATCAAGAGCTATCAAAGTTTCATAAAAATCCATTCAGTAGTACATTAATTTATTTTCAAATATCTTAAATGTACAGACATAGCTCCATTATAGATTTGTACTAGTATAGATAATTATTTTAGGTACCTCAATATGTGTTATTTTCGAAACAATACGAAATAAAGAAGATACTAATTAAGAAGCATATGATTATCATAGACAAATTTCTAAGCAGACATGGCCAATGTATAGAGCTGCTCGCAAAATTGGGCTACATTTTTTAATTTATTTCGCCCACAAAACGTTTTTTTCTGTTTTATTTTCATTTCAACGGAGACTTGCGCTGTAGCGGGATCTCTATTTTTATTTATTCCATTCTCGGATTTTTTTCTTTTTCAATTTCGCTCCGATCGACGCGGGACCAAGCGGAACGCAGACGGATCTCATTTTAAATTGAATTCGTCTCCTCTTTGTATTTTTCTTTGGCGTTCCTATGTAACAATTCTAATTGGTGTTGTTTTGCATGGTAGCATTGTTCGTTTTGATTAGAAAATGCTTGTTATATAGGAAAAAATACAAGCACCGAAGCTGATCGATATGGTCGCGTGATAACGTCGTGTTTGAGTAAGTAAAAGCCTTGTGCAAATTTGAATTTTTCCTTTAGTGAAGGGCCTTATTCTTGTTTACTAGTTGTTACTAAATATTTACATTAATATTTTTATTTATTAGGCCTTTTTTTATTAGGCTATATGGGCGCGTCTACACACAAAACATTTTTTTTTAGATTTTTCATCTGTTTATCTGTTTGTTCGTTCGCGCATCACGCAAAAACTACTGCACTAATTTTCTTGCAACTTTTTTTATTTGATAGCTGTTCATTTGACTTAACAACTGGTATACATTTTATCCCGCTACTATATCGGGAACCTGAGATATAAGCTAAACTAGCTTTTGGCTGCAGCAGAGCCGCGGGCAAAGGCTAGTTGATAAATAAAATCGTGAGTAACCCATGTTGCAAATTAAAATATCCACATTAAACAAAAATGAGGTCTACAAAAAAGAAACGGTTGTGAATAATCTATAAAAATAAATTTTAGCGTGTATTTGTAATGTCTTTTTGGCTATGATTTTCGATATCACATTTTCACACCTTGTGTTCATAAATAACAGCTTTTACTATGCATATGAAAGTATATAATGCTACCTATAACAAAATACCAACTTTGCAAGTTTTTGTCTGTGTGCTTGTTTGTTCCAACTAATCTCAGAAACGGCTGGACTACTTTTATTTTGGAAGAAATAATTTAGGTTCCGCACAAAAGCAGAAAATAACTAAAATCCACGCGGACGATGTCGCAAGTAGCAGCTAGTATTATATATTCTAGATACGCCGTATTAAAATCAAATGTAGTCTAAAGTAGGTACGACAATAAAATCTTATTTTTCGTAGGGATATAGGTTATTCACATACGCAATAGGCGAGACCTTAAACGAAGCACAAAGAAACATTGTAGGCGCCTAAATAAGGCCTGATCTTGATAATAGTGGTATTGAAGACATACAAAAATTGTATAAGTGTTTTGTTATATAAGTAAATGAGTAAAGAGTTTTGGTTCATCCAAAACTCTTTACTCATTGTATAATATCGTTTGGCACTCGGATAGTTTATTACCTGGATTAACGCATTTATCCCGAAAAATGTTAGGCTCTCGTGGGATAGTTATATTGTATAGAAATAATTAATGTACCTACCATAGAGTGACGTACCTACTTATAATATATTAAGCCCAAGTGATGTCGCAGGCAACAGCTTTGTATGAAAAATAATTTTAAACCGTTTCAGTTCTTTCGTCAAGAAATTCTCAGTAGCAGCTCGGAGTTTGGCAGTTGGCTGTGTACCCCGTACCTTGGAGGGCACGTGAAGTCATTGATCCTGTCCCTGATTTCTCTCTGGTTGTGTCGGAATATCACCCCACTATGATAGTGAGGGAACAGAGAGTACACCTGCAGCTGGAGTATGGCTGTAGTAATAGAAAGTCCTCAATAAGGCAGCGGTTACTCTCTACTCGTCGATCACCGCTTGAAACGAAAACAAAACAAAATTTTATTTCAGGTAAACCGTCAATCATCTGCAATTTAGTGATACATTACCTCAACGTGTATACTTATTCCGCATATGTAGATTAAAAAATCTACGATATTAAAACTTAAAATATTCAAACTGCATATAATTCAAGACTACGCAATAATCTTAAAATAGATTATGAATTAAAATATTACTTTAATAAGCGGCCTCAGTTGTATAATTGCACAGAAATAACCAGTTATTTGCAAACATGTACATAGGTACATTTATTTCTTCTAATTATCCATAACAATTTCTCTTTTTAAGTTTTAATTGTAATCGTAGAACTGAAACGTGTATTGATAAAATATACTCTTGAATTGAAAACCATATTCTAATTAAATGTTGCTGAAATAGTGCTATGTAGTTTTATTATCTAATATATGTGTGTGTGTATGCAAAAACTTAAAATTTGACAACCCTAACATAAAACAAACGGTGCATTGCAAAAGCCACTGCCCTTAGATTTACGTCAAATACAAAAAAATCCGCCTCATTATTTCATTTTCTTTGTACCAAAACGTTGAAACTAAAAACTCAGTACAATTTTTTTAAATTATATCATCAAATTTGATTTCCAAAATGCATGTTTATCGCTAACTAGTGTTTCTAGAAATTGATAGTAGCTGCGCACTGATATCAGGTTAATAATGTATGCAAGCAGGTGTACCTACACCTCACCAGCCGACATGATTAAATAGGTGCCGCCAACGATATTTAGAGTCAACATTAATACTGTATCGAAACCCGGTTGAAGTCTTATCGATAATAATAAATATTTATCGATACAAGGTGGTCTGTTATAATAAAGAAAGCTCTCGAAGTGACTGATAATTTGTACTAAATTAAATCCCAAAACAATAGACTCTTCTTTCAAAGTAAATAATAAAATTTATGTGCAAAATTATCGTTTAAAATACACGAGTATTAGTGTAATGTTGATAAATTGCGCAATAAGGCCTCAGTATGGGTTGCATCTTGTTGAGTGATTACGAATTTTAAATATCATAAATTAGACGTGATAATCCTCTTATTAACATTTATATACACTAATTAAATGATTTTACTTAGTATATATAATTCTTATTTTATAATTAATGAGTATGACACATGCACGTATAGTATTACTAATGGTTAGGGTTGGCGGTTATACCACTGAAGGAATGAAATATGGTTCCGGTGGCCCGCCAATAAAGGCGGAGAGACGGCACACGGCGGGTTTCTTCAGTGGTTGAGGGCCCCACACTACCCTGTTCGTCGCTCTGAACGACGGGGTGTGCGGTTAGGTACATTTTTTCCCCGTCTAAACAAAAAAAGAGTGTTGGCGGTTTTAAAAAATGATTAGGTAAACACTAAACGTTGTAGTTATACTTATACGAATTACTTATAAAACATAGGAAATACATGGTGCTACTGTAGATTACCCTTTTTTTGCTAAGCCAGAAAAATGTACCTAACCGCACATCCTTTCGTGTGACGGTACAGTCTCTCCACCTATACCTAATGGCAGACCGCTGTGATTGTTTGAAATATCTTGAGAGAAACGAAATCTCAACAGTAGGCCTTTTCTGGTATCTAGGGGAAACCTCACCAAACCCACAGCCCAGTAGGTAGACATCAGTGAGTTTCGGTTGTAGTTTGTAGTAGAAGCTGATCTTATTTCCACTCCTCTCAAGCATAGTGGTTGATTTTGTTGATGTGTCTTACCATCAGGCCGTAGCTCATGTGCTACCGAAAATAATGGACCAACAAATTCGCTGAATTATAGTTCAAATGAATATACAAAAGTATTTAATGAAGTTTTTGACGTGATAACGTCTTATAAATTGATGAACGCCGGATGCACGCACGAAAAAGTCTCACGTTCCGAAAAATGTATGGCGACCGATGCATTGTTTGTGAAACTCTCAGAAAACACATATGACGTTATCACGTAAAATTATCGTCCGTAAACTGACTTTACAGACAACCATATTGTTTTTTTCAACAACTAGGTTTAACTCGGTTGAGCCTTTTAATTTAAAAACTGATTGTTTATAAATAATATTTTTACCACGATATGCGTTATTTTTTTTTAAATAGCGGTGTCTAAATTTTATACTTTGCAATCAAATTTTAATTACGGACGTCATATGGCGGTCATTTATTTTGCTTATTTTTTATTGATACTAGGCCCTTAAAATATTTAAATAGGCTATATTTTCCTCGAAAACTGAACTACAATATGCAATGAAAGTGTTTAATATCTATGGATTGAATTTGCAATCTTTAAAATTAATCTGTATAAACAAACCATTCAGATGTATTATTACTATAGATTGCGCTACTAGCTTTGTCACTACCAATGTGCAGATTTGAAATGTGATTATTATACGAGTACTAACGCCCAGTTTGGAGTTTGGTAGAATAATTGGCTATAGGTATTTACCTACACTATTGCCGTTATGTCTATGACCTATAAAATTATTTTTCTAGTTTGCGCATTACATTATGACTGCAAAATACATAATTGTTTGAGGCTCCTGTGATACATGATTTTATTACTTAGAACAGATTTAACATGTACTTATATTGAGTTCTATCATATGTGTATCAGACGTGTAGACAGACTGATTTTATCCAATCCAAACACAACCTTAAGATAATAGTTATTTAAATTAACGTTTAAAAAGGGTGGGATTATAAATAATAAAATATAAGTCCCTGCAACCCGACCACGATAGCAATAATATCTACGATATAGGTAATTGTGATACTTAACGGCCTATATCACTTTTACACACAATTCTAAATTATTTCTTTTTTGTGGTTTGTTTTACTATGCCTACCTTTGAAGCTAATAAAGAAAGTATGGATTAAATATTAGCGTTTTTATTTCTACGTCTGTACAGCTCGCCAAATTTTTTCCACTGATACTCCTCTGCATTGAAAGGAAAAGGCTTCGAAGACTGGATGGTTTGACATAGGTACACTTATAGGGTTTAATTTCCAATTTTACTTCTATCGCGGGGAGTTGTTCTAAGTCAACCTTTACAGCAATTATGAAATGAAAAGGGGTGCATTCATCGTCTGGCCACTTTTGGGACTTAACCTCTCTGTTACCAGCAAATTTGTTAACCAATGCTACGATAGTAAATCTCTTAAACAAATACATAACTATATTAAAACCAACAGCCTTGAATATATTCGTTATTTGCTTTCAGAGCTAATTAAAAACAAGTTTATTTCATTATATTTTAGTGCCGGTGTTAGCAGGTTCTCATGGCATTGAATCAAGTTGACGTAAAAATGAATGATTTAATTTTATACGATTTCGATGATTTGGTCTACTAAATCAATGTTTTAACATCACTAATATTACTGTTTTTTTATTTAAATTGTCATGTTCTTTTTTTACAAGCACATAATCGTGAACTAGTAGAAATGGCAATGGCAATCATTCATTGTTCTAATAGTTATCAGCCTTATTGCAATCATTTCATCGATCAGATTATCTAGCTTCATCAATCACAAATTTTAAGAGTCACCTACTTTTTATTTTAGAATGACGGTTATCCAAAAATATGAAGGATATAATTAAATATCTGTTAGATTTACGCAGCGCGAAATTTTACAGCCACTTCTTGCCTGTAAAATTTCGATGATTACAACAATTTTAGTAGTGTTGTATGTTTATCTATCTATTCTCTACTATTATAAAGCTGTAACAAACCAATGTACATTGAATATTAAAAATATCTACTGTATTAGGCTTAATGCATATTGATTGGTTTGTATGTTCACATGTCACGTAAAAACTCCGGAACGGATTTAGATGAAGCTTAACCAACTGCGTGTTTGAATCGAAAAATTGCTGTTGGTGATTTTCTTCAGGAATTCTCCAGCATGTAATCTATTACTATATCCGAGCAATAGACGTGGGCCGTACCATCTACGTGAGCAATGTAGTTACTTGGTAGTTTCAAAGATTAGCGCGTTTAATAAACAGACACTTCAGCTTTATTATATTAGTATAGATTGCTAATAAATTGAAGTCAAGAAAGGTGAGACTATTTATAATTCTCGTGTTACGGTTTTGCTCACGATGAACTCCGAAACTATCTGCTTCTCACGTTTTTTTTAATGTGTGTTTTGCTGGCGTGCCTTATCTATTTTATCACGTATTTCTTTATTAATAAATTGCACAAATTTCACGAAAAAAAAAATAGCGGTACCAAGTTCGACGGGTCAGCTAGTAGATATATCTATACTAATAAATGGAGAAATTGTATTTTTGTTCGGTTATACTACGAAAACTACTGAACCGGTCGGAATAATACTTATAATTATAATAATGTTTATTTATTTATATCCACAAATTTCAATATTAAACTAAAACTAGAAGCCTAAAATTTTTTACACAAATTTTGTAATCTGTGGGCGATCTGGAGTCTAAACTAAGCCTAGGCCTGTATTGTAGAACTCCAGGCCCCCCAATTAGAGTATAATAATAACGTTCATATGTGTGTATATAGGAACGTACGAGTGCGCGTACGTGCGTGTGAGCATGTCTTTATGAGTTTGTTTGTGCGTGTGCGTGTGTGAGAATGTACGTGTGCGCGTGTGCGTGCGTATGTGTGTGTGTGTGTGTGTGTGTGTGTTTGCATATGTGCGCGTGCGTGTGTACCATAATATGCAGCGTGTTAAAGCGAAGGTTTTAGTATATGATATGTTGGTGATTACTTATCCGGAACCTAATAGGAATCCTATCCGAAATTGATTTTTCATCGACAATACTAAGACGCGAGCGAAGCTGCGGGAAATATATATAATGAATATATATATTAGATACATTTTTTATACAGACTCACAAACCACGAGTTTCTAATAGATGGTGATCCATTACAAATTCTATAACTTTGCAATACCTGGTACCGAACCTGGTATAAACTGGTACAGCGGTGCGATAGCGTACATTTAGAAGTGTGGTGAGAGAATTGGTTAAAGAGGATTGTCTTGCTAAAGGAAACACATTGAGATACCTCATAGGTAGATAAACTGACATGATGGTTGTGATGGTGGTACATATACTTGTTGAAATTATACGATAAAAATATTATATAATTTATTTTTATAAACAGTTTACCAATCTCCTTAGTACTATAAATATCTAAAAGCCTCCTTTTGTCTTATTATTTTTTGAATTGAAAAAAGTTATGTGCTAGGTGACGTTTTGTGCCGCTTATTTCAGATTTTTCGTTGGAGATTGCTTAAATAGACTTGGATTTATGGAGTGTCGGAGTGCTATTTCCGTCGGACGAGTTCGAGTTAGTGATTTATACGAATTTGAAACATGGTAAGGACAAGTCGAAGGGAAATTTAATTGGATTATTAACTCATTGTTGAGTATGATTCAGCTTCGTAGAAATGGAAATAGAATTAATAAATCATAATTAAGTCTTAAGTTTCGGGAAATTTCGAAAGATGAATTACTTTCTTTGGATGAATAACAATCTTTTAGAGTAGTTTATCATACCAATTACGTTCCTGTAGTTTGTTATTTAAGTACAGTTAACCTAATAACATCATAAGCATATTATTGAACAACATCACAGATGCACAGATGGCGCAGTGGTTTAGATACTGGCCTGCCGTCCGAGTATTATGGGATCGATTCAACAGTCACCTCTTTGTTTGATCCACAAATGGCTGTTCTGAGTCTGGAATTTTGTACATTGTGTCCGTGAAATTGTATGTTTCTAAAGTCAGATATCGCGGGGGGACTTTAGACGTTACTCCTCAGTGCAAGACGTTGCCTTAAAAATTCTTTTTTTAATTTTCTAGGGTAGCTTGCTTCCCACCGAAGGAATGTAACATAGTTCCAGTGGCCTGCCAATAAAGGCGGAGAGACGGCGCACGGCGGGTTTCTTTAGTGGGTGAGGGCCCACACTACCCTGTTCGTTGCCCCGAACGAAGGGGTGTGCGGTTAGGAACATTTTTTCCCACCTTAACAAAAAAAAAAGGGTAGCTTGCTTATCCCAGCACGAATGGTCCGACTCGATCAGGGAAGTACCACCCTCACACAAAAGATCAGCATGTAGCAACGTTAGTAACGCCTGCCATTCTGTTTCGTATGGTGAGTGAGAGCGCCGGAGGCCCTAACCCCCTCCTTATCCTCTCCTTAGTATCCTACCTATCCTCTCCCTATTATTCTTCCTATCCACGTCCTATCCCAATTCCTTGGAGACGGCGACGCGTGAGTGATACATTGGTTTTGCTAGCGTCTATAGGCTACGGTAACCGCTTACCATCAGGTTGGCTGTAAGCTTTTTCGACACTCATGTTGCAAAAAAAATATATATTATAGCAGAAATAATTTCATATGCAAATTTTGATGATGAAAGGCATAATATTTTTTATATTCGTTAATAAAGATGTACTAAAATAATTATAAGCTCTCTGATGAATTCCACCTTGCGCATTAAAGCTGCAGTTTAACTAGACATAAGTAGAAACAAGTAGCCTTAGAGCAAGGTCCAGACATGGTCGACGGTAAATCTTTTGTTCGTTTTGCTCGGGAAAAGTGCTTGGAAGCGAAAACTTACGGGAAAGAGGAGAACTATTCTTTTATTGTTACACTTTGTGGTAACTAATTGTTTTTATTTTGTGGAGCTCCGAATTACGAATAGTGGTCTATATCATAGCTTCCCTTTCGCATCTTTACACCAATACTTTCTTAGTATTTTCGCAAATTATCTGTGATACTACTTGAAAGATTTTCTTAAGGTGTAGTCACGTTATACAGTATCCCTGGAAAGGGAGGATTTATGTTTGTATTATGAACCCGAAATATATTTGACTTTACAATAACCATTTAACATCAGGCAGAACCCTTAGCAGTAGTTACTGCTAATAATATAGTTATATATTGGTAGTGACAGACTAAAAGTGTCACCACCCCATGCTTTCCCGTGGGTGTCATACAAAGCGACCAGGTGGTTGGGTTATGGAGCCAGAGTGGTACAAATACAATAGTACAAATTAATCAATAAAAATGGTTGAAATGAGTATTAAAAATATTTTCTTAATAGAACGCGTGAATCGAACTTGTTACGTAGGAGAACGAATGCCGTCAATTAATTATCTATACCGTAAAACTTTATAACATTCCTGAATTCACAGATATTATATATAATGTTCTGACTTCTATGCGAATATCTATTTATATAGTGTAGGTAACTATAAAATGCTACTAGACATTTTTCAATCACACCTACGCACCTGATGACTATTTTGCTTACTATCTAAATTTATTATTCTATTATTGTTACGCTTCCAAATTTAAATGGCAGACACATCTGCGTCATCCTTATCAACCCAGTTGGTAAGGTTCAGCAGAAAAAGGCTCAAATTAAAGAAATAACACGCTAACTCGTAACTCTCACCTTGTTTTAAATGGTGTATTCGTGAAAATTATAATACCTTCCAGTTTGTTAAACCTTTATCTAGAGGGACAATTTTGTTTACCTATTCGTATTAACTTCGAAAGCCAGCGGCACATGAGCGTGGTAGGTATTGGATCAAAACCAAAATCGTCGCGTTATTACGCAACCATAGGTAAATTTTTGTAATATATAAATTCTGAAACATTTTCACATTTAAACTTATGACTATAGTATATAGATGACAATGCTTAGAGAACATTTAAAATAAAATAAATTCTCATTTCTCATAAAGCTTTCAGCGCTGACATCCACAGAATCCGACGCCAATGTTCACAGAAGTGACGTAAATCATCAAGTTTAGAAAAAAAACTGTCGAAATAAAGAGCTCACGTGAAAGTTCAAAAATATCAGACGTGAATATAATTATGAGAGTGAACACCCGCTGGTTTCCGGGCTTAAGTCCCCTACTACTTTATGTGTAACTTTTCTTTATACTCCGGTAAGTTACTTGTTGAACTCGATTGTGAAACAGATTCAAATAATCTTTTTTATTGACTGCGCTTCGCCTGCTTGAGCTGAATGATGTGTAAGCGTCTATCCTAAATAATATTTAAAATGCAAATGAGTTTGTTTGTTACATTTAAATGCCGTAAATACTTAACTAATCATCATAAAAGTTAGCATATATACAGTTATACACCTAAGTACGGACTACTTCCATTATATTGTTGAAAATTATATGTTAATCCTTATGCAGAATAAAAATGTTCTATATACCAACTCGTATTTACCCAAGCAATTTATATAACAAATTTTGTTCATATTCATTCAGTCGTTAGGTCTATATGCCAAAAATATACGCTATAAAAGTATTATTTTCGAGATAGAAGGAATACTATAATAATATGTTAATCCACTGTCACATCTACCCACATACCAAATTTCATCCAAATCCATTTAGGCGTAATTCACAGACAAACATCCAACCATCTTCATACATTTTTGCACTAATAATGTAAGTAAATGTAGGATTAACTTTATTCTGAAGTCTACACAGAAAAACTCGCGGGTATAAGCTAACAGATTGCAATTCATAAACAAACATATACTGCTTGTAAATTTTTTTCTTGTCTCGTCAACCGTTTGCCCTTACATTTTTTTTAGCTGTAGTCTAAATAAATATATTATAATTGAAGTTTTTTACCAAATGCATATGAGAGTATATACCCGCGTAACTTAGAACAAAATAACAATTTTAAAGTTTTTGTCTGCCTATCCGTCCGTTTGTTTTCGAAAAATAATTAGAATTCCACATAAAAAATAACTAAATTTGACGCTGTTGAAGTCGCGGGTTACATCCAGTAGAGCATATATTTAAAGCCAATATTTACTTTAAGTGATAATATTTCGACTTATAATAGTAAGATACCTTTTTGAGATGTGTACTTTGCGTTGTTATAAATAAAAGATAAGTCTAAAGCACCTGCAGAGCGACTTCTGTCTGTGAATTGCAAATATCAAGTGCAAAGTAAGCGTAAGTGTATCTAATATGAGTGTAACTAAACTTCTTAGTTTTGAATAAACTGTTGAAGTATCAAAACTTTTTGTCTTAGATATATTTTTTCAATTTCATTTTTTTACTGGCCGTTGGTAAAATATATTTAAAATATATTTCGGTGTTATTTCGTGTGTGTAAATTCAAACAATTGTATTAGAGATACAGCTATCGGCAGTCATATAGCAATTAAAATACGTAGGAAGGGAAGTGTAGCCAAAACCGGGTGTAAGGCGTAGGTGGGTATCGTAGCTCCGACCATAAAATTCTTTATGCCGGCACAGACTACTTTAACGAACAGAGATTTTTAAGGTTATGCTTTACCATGTCGAATGGTCACACGTGTTCCCGTGACCATCTATAATTACTGTGTCTGAAATTAGTTTTGAGATTGGTATTATCTCAATCACTTTCTCTTATTTCGTTTTCCATGCGTGTTATTGAAGTGAAGCATTGATAGAATGCGATATTGGAGTGCTCACTAAAACTTCTTTAGTTAATTTAGTTTTTATTGTTTTTATATTTTTTTTTAAGTGGGAATATAATGTACTATATCAATGCCTGCAACAGTCCATACGGGTTATTGAGATTTTAAAAACTTGTTATTTATATTATATGTCCATGGAACTGGAACAGCATATAAGTGCATACATTTGATCCCAGAAATCAGACCTAAAGTAATTACAGTAATATGTATTGTAACGATAAAATATATATTATGTAGATAAATCTGACTCTACACTACTCTGTGCGAATTGGTCAAACTGTTTATGAACAATCCGTTATCGAGATCAAGTTTTATAACTGAATTACTAAAACAAAATGTTGATGACCTAGAAACTATTGAAATTTATTAACTGGAAATTAAAATTTAGTGTAATTATTAATTTAAGCCTCAAAGGTGCTCATAACTAGTTGCTTTAACTGATCGGAAATTGATAGCAAGGTTATGAAATAGTGTTAGTCGATGCAAAGGCTACAGCTATGTATCATGCTATCCGGATTAGAGGTCTTGGAAAAATTTGAATGAACATATTGCTTAAGGAGAAGTTGTATGAACTTAAAAGAACACATTATTTATGAAAGTGGAAAAAGAGAGCTTTACTGCGAGCAGGATTCGAACCTGCGTGCCATCTAGTCCGGGAAAGTGCTCTAGACCGCTATGCTATCGCAGCAGCAGTCACCCAACCCAACGGTGATTCCAAATCTCCACTTTACATTTATTTTAGATGTCGTACCTAACTACGTCATAATATCTGATATTTACGCGAAAGTTACACATTATGAAATAAAATTACGTTTACGAAATCTATCGCGTTTACTTGATTTTCTACTATCCCAATGTTTTGAATACATTACATTACAGCGTCCCGTGAACAGGAATGTTTGTCAAAGGCTTTGTAATTTAACGATCTGGACAGTAAATATATCAATATGTTATTACAGAATTTGAACTGCCTAAATAATATTAATTTTGCCTAATGTCAAATACTGGAAACCTAATAGTGAATTGAGTTGTATTTTACAGAGTACAACAAGAGCAATTATAAAAGTTTTAGAACGTTATATCTGGTCTATTTAAAATCATTTGCTTTTGCTTCCCAAGTTTTCTTAAAAAACGGTCCGGACAGAGGCAATAGGCTTTAGGTTTCTTGAGACTAAAGTTAAATATCCATTTAAATCTTCGACGCTGAGAGTCCACGGGGAGCTAAGCGCTGTAGCACAGAAAAGCGCTTTCACAGTGACTGCAATTGGAATTTGCTAGATTGAATTTATTGTTTTTAGGCGGTAAGTTTTAAGTACCTAATAGCCTTGGATTTAAATATAGGATTTTAAAATAATAACACATTGGTGCCTAAAAATTATAATTAACTAACAACTTTGATTTTAGAAGTTTAAAAATTGTATATGGCATAAAACATTAAAAGTTTCGTTAATTTTTATAACTATTACATATAGGTACTATGCATGTAAATACAGTTCTTGCCTACCTATAGCTTCATATGAACGTCTACATAACTAAAAAAAATAAAAACAGCTCACAAGAAGGTTATCAAATTTTTAAACAGTATATAAATTATATGTACAAATACCTTTTTTTTTTCTAAACCCTTCACTAAGGAATAATCCTTGTATCGCGGGGGACTTTACAAACTTAGAATTTCACGGACATAAAGTACACCCAGACTTAAAACAACGATTTGTGGATTACACAAAGAGTTGTCCTGTGTGGGAATCGAACCCACAACACTCGGACGGGAGACTGGTATCTAGCCCACTCCGCCATATGTGCAGTCTGTGCTTAAATAGGCTCTCTACTTCTGTATTATTTAGTGCATGAGCTTTTTAACTGTACTGTTAGTTATAGTAAATTGATACCGTTGCAATAAATCTGTAATACATTATTATTACCAACACAAAGATAAACGAACGTAACATTTGACCTTGTCACTTACTATAGAACAATTTAAATAATTTAATGCTGAATGGCGCGTTTTTCTTATTGTGGTTCAAAACGCAAGCTCATTATTTATACTCGCACTTCATTCATAGCTCAACTAAAGCGCATCAAGCGTCATGGAGCGATACTCACCTACCTAACAGTACATGGCTCTGTCGACGACGGCACTAAATCAATACGAGCCATCACGCCCCCCCTAACCCCCTACCCCATACCCTGCCGCTTCAAGCCGCTGCTTTCCCGCCGAAAGCAGCCACCACCCTTGAAAAGCTCGCGAGCTGAGCTCCTACTTCTGTTCGGCTTTTGTGGAGGTGTAGTTCGAATGAAACCTCTTGGGATTTGCTGCCGTACAATCCAATTGACAGTTCTCAATTTGAAATAACCTGTTTAAAACTCGGTATGTGCTCTTTTGAAAATATTTGTATAGATAGTATAGACGATCGATTGTCTTACAATTAACGTAACAAATATTAAATTCAAGACAGAAAAAATATATTGGTAATTTTTGCAAGCGTTTTCAAATTTCTGCCCTAGTTAGAGGCAAGAGAGGAGTAAGTTGCCAGCTTCGGTATTTCCATCTGATTGATAGTATTATTCAGATGGGAATAAAACTACCTCAAATTATTTTAAATTAATAAATATATACGAGTATGGGTGGTTACAAAAAAGGAGGTAAAGAATGGACTGTAAAACTAGTGCTATAGAGTTCGATTCCTAGTCAGAGTTCTAAGGAGTCGTTTCTCGAAATTTTATGTATTTGTTTACAAATTATCACAGTTAGTAAAAGAAAACATCGTTGAGCAACAAAATGTGTGATAACAGCATACTAAAAAAATAATAAAATTAATAAGTTTAGTTTAGTTTTATTAGTAATAAAACCCAAAAGTGTTAAAATCATTCAGGCGCTCTATAATTATTCGTAATGTTCCTACTAAGCGACTGTTTAAATCAAACATGCGATGCTATTGTTCGATTCGTGTTAGATTGATAAGGTTATTCCCAAGTGTGACGGAGATAGATATTCATTGGACGCTTTCTATTCACAAAGTGATCGTAAGCGAAATTTTACGAAGATTTGATCGACATTTGAATTAGAAATTTGGCAACTTCCAAAAAGGTTTTATAGAATTTTTACAACATATAAAAACACATGTCTACTTCTTATTTAAAAAGTAAACAGTGTTTCATTTTCATATTACTCTGTGTGAAATGAAAATACACTAAAAAAGTTTTATGCTTTCGCTCTTTGGATTTGAAATATTTCAAGTTATTGAAAACTTTTATAACTTACAATAATAAAGTGAAATGTAAATGAAAACTTTTATAATAAAAAAGTAATAACAAAATGTCTTACTGTATAATATCACTCAAAATAAGTAATTAGATGATTTCATGTAATTACCTGGAACAAAAAGAAAAATAAAATCAGTAATTTAATAATAAATGGGTATGTACTGTCTAGTAGCAACCTCATACTATTTTGTAACTTAACAATTTGTCCATTCACAAAGTACTATGTGCCAAAGCCATGTTCGTGACTATCAGAGATCATTGACATTACAAACTATTCCTAAAATTTCAACAGGCCCATTCGGAATCGCGCGACTGTCGACTGGCAATAATGAAATAAGCGCAGGACAAATATAATAAATCTTGCAGAGAAGCGGGGCGGCGCGTCGACTTCCTCTTTCGATATTTGAATTTAATTTAGCGTTTTACATTGTTTTGTCAATTTGATTTTTACCTCGCTATTTTTTTTTATGTTAGAAATTAAATCTAGTACCTACTAGTAGTAGTCCTACAAATGTTACTTTGTTGTTATGGCAAATGTTGCTTTGTTGTTTAGATTATTTCTACTTTTGCTAAGACTTAAACTTCTGAATGTGTATTTGTGTAAGTCAATAATTTATAATAAAGTATTTGAAATACGTTGTTACTTTATAATGTTTTAGGAAGGTACTACATGGTACATGCTCAGAAATTTACCAGAACAAATAGTAGCACATGAAATAGAAAATGATAATTACGAGCAGAAATCAAACCCGTGCTTTCTGGAATGCTGGTCCATCCAATTGCCCTGCCACTGAGCTGCGAGAGACTGCTGCGATAAGAGCGATATCGCTCGCAGCTAGAAAACCTGCTTTGTCGGAACAATGTATGCAAATATTGCAAATACATCTGACAGATGGCGTTGGTTTCACCCAGGATGGTAGGTAAGAATGTGAATGATTCCGCTTAGACTATGTATCCCTCAGCAATATTCCTGTAAAATACGTACCGCTAGTTTATACACGTACATACTAATCAGGTTTATTTAATCTAACAAATTTGATACCAAATGGCCGTGCACTTATTATTTAATTTGCAATATCAAGTTCAAATAACTTCTTAACTACCATTGCAGGTAAGTACATGACATCACGTATAAAGTTGTAACAACCACAATACTAAGTTCACAGGAACGTAAGAAAATGTTCTTATTTATATAAGCAAAATATGGCGATGCTTAAAATAAATATTTATTTATGTAAGTTCCGATTATTATTTGACATCGCTAGCAATAGTGGCGGGCTAAGGGCAGCTCCGGCCTTCGTGTTTCCCGTGTTTACATCTAGGATTATCAGCCGGTTTAACTCACGGTCTTAATATTAGGATGCAAGCACAGTAAACTTTAAGTACAATGAAAAACATAAATATCATGTTTTTTATTATTTTCTTCACAACCTGTAGGTATGTGTAAACCCACCGTTCGTATTCTCCCCAACTATGGAAGGGGATTTACTTGATATGGATGCGATTTTTTTTCGTGCGAAGATGTATTTTTAATGAACGTTTAACTCCATAGCAGCTTTCGTTTACAAAATGGTGATGACACTTTGAAGATATCCCGAGATCATCACTATAAATATGATAGGTAATATATACTGAGTCACATCAGCTGTCCTGTTCTTAGAGAGAACTTTAGTTTATGATCAATAAAAATTAACATTATCTACTAAATGTGAGACTATAGATATGCAAGCTCATAATAATATAGAAAACAATTTTTGTGTTTAATATAATCACGTATGATTATAATAATTACAGTATTATTTCCCATTACCTATATGCGAAACAATCATTAAACCTATGTGCAGTTTATCTTTCACCACCTGTCTCAGTTCTTGTGTATTACCTTAATAAATGTAACAATGCTTTTAAGTACGAGAATTGTAGCAAAATAGGTAATATTGAGAAACTTTAATTTGAGTCGTATTGAATGCAATTATAGTGCTGGGAAACTTCACCTGACAATAATATCAATTGTCCAGTAAAATCCAGCTTGATAGACTTCTTAAATAATTAAATAAAAAAATATTCCTACTAACAATATTAAGTACCGCTAAACATACTTTCATTTAATTGCTTAAATAGTAAAAATAATCATCATCAAATAATGTATGCGAGAATAGAGCCTTTTGGTACTCTGTGCTCTCTCTGTGTACCTCGCAAAGGAGATAGCGTGATGATAAATAAGTAAGTATATTTTTTTACAAATCTACTATAATTTGTTGTAAAGTTTTTTTAAGAAGATCCGTTTTATATTCAATATAACACTGCTGCTCTGTTTATACCTTCAACTTAACGAAGTCCGTGACGATAATCAGATTCCGGCTACGGTATCTACATACATATCAGAACACAGGGGCCGGGTAAGTTTTTAAACTCTCGCCTCATGCCCAGATAGCACAAATCGTGACTTATACTAGCCGCAGCATGTTATAATTACGTAAGATTACTCGCTGGATTAGTTCACGCTCGTAATGATAGGTGAACGGAGATTTAAATCCTTTAAAAATGTAGGTACCACCAGAGAGTAATTTTAGTGAGAACAAACATTTCATAAAAATAGGTATATCTATTTTGTAAATTAAATCTTCAGAAATTTTAATTATGCATCATTTGAACGGTAACAATAAGCATTTTATATAGCTACCTAACTACTTAATTAAACTGATATGATATCAACACAATTATAGATTTTAACGAAAGCAAAATGCTTAAGTGCAACGAAGCTAGACGTCTGGCTGGCGTTAGTGACAATAGTCTAAATACATACAAACACTATTCCGCTATTATTAAACTCGCTCCCAAAAGCATCTTGCAATCCAAAATGGCACACGAAGTTCACACGGGTGACGTTGGCTGACGCAGGAATGGGATACCACTCTGATGGGGTGACACGCACACTGTTATTATTAGTTTTTTGTGCTCCGCTCCGCCCCGCTGTCGTCCCTACCGGTGTGCCCCAGCCCGACGCTCCGCCATTCCACATCAGAATAACTTTTTATCCTATTTTTTTACGTATACGTCGCACTTTCTCTAAAGAGGCCTACTAGTATTAGAATTATTGAATAAACTTAATTTTGAATTCGATATGTTAATATAACACAATTAATATTCATGTAACTTAACATTAATATAAGTTGAATATTTTATCCCATTGGGAACTTTTAAAATATTAGTTATCTTTACCTTGTCCGTCAATCAACGTCACAACACAATCGCTTCACATTTTATCTGTCAACATCACTTCACATTTGTATTAAACTCACACAATTAACTTATAACCACGATAAATTATCGCGTGCGCGATAATTAGACTTGTAAACTTTGGATGGATGTTGTAAGAAATCGCAGGTTATCGGCCCGGAGCGTAAACATTATTTATTATTTATTTACAACGGTCCCCGCCTTTATGACCTACGCTACAACAATTTAAAATACCGCAATATATTGATCAGCTGGTAATGACGTGTATGTCCATTGAATTTTTATCGCCGTATTTATCACTTTATAATACGTAATAGGTTTTTTTTAAGCTCGTCTCACGAGCACGTTTACCCGTCGGTCGAAAAACGGTCACTAAATTCAATTGCGACTTTAAATCGCAAGGTAGCAAGGACCTTGAAATCTTTTTGTTTATAAACAAAAGGGTGTTATGCAAGAAGTCGTAAATGGATCGGTGTGGAGCGTTTTATGGTCGCATTATATGGACGAGCGAGATAAAGCGCTTGTTTTGGGTCGTAAATAAGACTGCAACAGGTACATTGCCAACGGGATTCCACAATCACGTGTAAGCTTTCACTTTTGCTTATTATCTTTGTGAATTGATCTTTTTATTGGAACTGTTTTTGTGTGATCTTTTATTTGGATCGCTATTGAAATTTTGACAAAATATCTGGAACATGCTAACACGCTAACATCCAACCTGGTTTAATTAATAACTATTACAGCTAGGCAATTATTCTGATTAGTTATTTTTGCTACTAAAACATGAAAAGGTTATTCACATACGAGTACAATCGTGTAATACATCAAAAATAAGGCCCTTAGGAATATTTGAATGAATAAACTAAAATTTTTTATCATACATATCTACGATCATAAACATAATTAATGAAAAAATTTAGTTTAATGAACGTGATATCGTCGGAGTTTACAGCGTTCATAATATAAACAAAATTAAACTCCAAAGTTTGTTTTTAGGTTAAGCCAGTAAAATATAGCTGTATGTTTTTATCGGCCATATTGGTGATCATGAATTTAGAGACTTATTCTTTCAGATAGATTAACTATCTTTTTCCACAATCAATTATCCCATGCTTTTGAGCGGGGGTCACGGACTAACTAACTAAGTAACTTATTATCACGCCATTTCCCTTGCGAGGTAGGCAGAGAGAACATAGTGCAAGAGGCTTTATTCTTGCATACATCTCTCGCTTCCTCAACATTCCTAACTCTCTTCATACACGCTCGCTGGTTACGGAGACTCCTGACTCCACCCTCCTTCAATACATGACCGATTTGGTCTAGGTAGGTGAGTCTCGGTCTACCCCTGTATCTACAACCTTCCACTTTCGCATTGCATATCTTCTTAACCAGTCGCTCGTCCGGCATTCTTTCCACACGTCCCAACCATCGGAGCATTCCCTTTCGCATCTTTACACCAATACTCTCTTTCATACCTACTCGCTCTCTTACGTTGTTGTTACGAATGGTAAGGTGTCACGGACCCTACTAATTAAAGCAAATTTGGCCATAGTCCAACATGTTGGACCAGTGCAGTTCGGTAGATGTAATATCGGACTTGCATGTAGAATAATATTCCAACACTACACCTTCTTAACGCAGTTTTAAGAGCAGTAGCAATCAAACCAAAATAAGTCTAGGTTCTAGATCAATTGATTGATTAAACGTTGAACTAAACTTATATTAATTATTTTTTATGTTAAAATAACAATCATAATAAGTCTATTTTGACTGTAACCAATCTAAATAATGAGCCCAAACAAAATATACTTAGGTACGTGATGGTAATTGAAGAGATAGTATGAATAATATTTGGGCGTCACACGGACGGACGAATCGATACGTAATTATAGAGTAAAATGTATCCCTCATAAATATTATATCCGTAATATCGTAGTGGGGCGCGGCCGGAATCGCCCGTGGCCGCTATTGTGTAGGAGAGCCTCATGTTAGGTGACGTCACCCTATACGAAAATGTTATATAACATGCTCTATAGGCATTGTTTCATGTTTATCATTATAATCTACATGTTTGTTCGTGTAACTATGAAAAGGGTCTATTTTAGAGTAGTAGCAAAAATAAAAACCTTTGTAAAATTAGTTAGATAAAAAACCGTTGAGTTGTCCGTGTGGTGACGGATTAAGAATACAAGTGTCACCACCCCATTCTTTCCCACGGGTGTCGTATGAGGCGACTAAGGGAAGTAAGCAATTATCATCCATTGCATGACTGGTGGTAGGGCTGGGTACCAAGCGGGAGTACTCACTTGGTATCCGGCCCGAGCGGGTTGGTACCACCATCTCCCGTGTGACCGGCCATGAAGCACATCGTTGCGTTTTGGCTGTAGCAGGAGATAGCCGTCAAATCAAAAAGCTTTATTTGTCGATTCGAACTCAACTATATTTACAACTTACTAAAATAACGTAATCTATAACATAATGTTCCTCACCTGATCTACTTTACGCTAGTTTAAAAATGTAAAAATAACATTACACTTATAACATGTAATATTTTACGCAAAACATTTAATTTAACCTATTTTCATAGCTTCCTCATACTATGAATGTTTCCATGAAATTGTTTTGAAACTTTTATCTAATTCCATACCACGCAACGTTTGCATGACAGGGCGCAGTTAAACTATATTTTAGATTAAACCAGTGCCAACTTACACGAATCATATAAAAATTGGCCGTGAAATTTCACCTTCGCTATGGAATAATGTACTAAAGAGACCGTTGTAACGTTTTCGTGTTCATAAATCGAATATTTTCAAGCGATCTTTATATTTTATATATATTTATTTCTGCTGTGTGGGGGCTTTAGAATTGTAATAACCCCTCTCCAACCATGGGAGTCGTAAGAGCCGACTGAGGGAATACCGGGGGAGTGGGCAGCAGCACTCCTTCCAGTATTAACAAGATCCACTGCGATCGCCAACCCGCCTGCCAAACGTGGCGATTACGGCACTATCCCCCATTCTTGGGGAGGCCTATGTCCAGCAGTGGACGTTAAAAGGCTGATGGATGGATGGATGGATGTTTATAAATCTTTATCATCTTTTGCGTGTGTATAGTAACACATAGCAACTGGATTTATTTTTCCTTTGAACACAAAGTACGAACATTTTAAATTGAAAATGATAGTCACAAGCAGGATTTGAATTTTGCTTCTCCTGGACCTGGAAGTTTAAGATTCTTTGGCAATGCAGCCATCGTGACGGCCGTTCGTTTTGTTTATAATCACAGATAAAACTAACAATTAATAATTAAAAAACAGACGTACAATAGTTTTAAAACTAATGTAGGTCTACCTGTAAAGGTGATTTTATATCTATTATAACATTATTCGTTATATACCGCTATATTGCATAATTAGGCACCTTTTGAAATATGATGTTAACGGTTTTATAAATCGTAGAACAATATAATAAGTATTATTTATTAGAAGAATATAATAATACTAGCGGACCCGACAGACGTGGTCCTGTCTAAACATTGGCGTTTACAATACAGTTTTTACAATATTCATTTAACAATTTATCTTTGAAGAATGAATACATTTGACCAATAATCACATTTGTTCTCTGTGCTGGATGATTTCCTACTAAATGCCAATAAAATTCCGAATAAAATCATTATGCATGCTAAACATTTAAGCACAAAATAAATTTTAAGTGCCTCTACACACTTTTAAGCACAAAAAAATATCATGAGTGTTAATAATAGTGTTATTTCTTGATATGTGTGTGTATATATTATTTTACAAGAGCAATATATGATAAATAGAGACATTTTAAGTTTGAAAAATCAATTGTTCTGCGTAAAACGAGAATAGTGCCCACCTCAACGCTTCGCTTATGAGGCGTGCAATTAGTAGATACCGAAATTGCTGGACTAGAATCAAGATCAAAACGCCGTGCCGTGTGTTATCACTATACACGTTAATAACCACATTGCGTAGCATTAAAAAATATTATTCGATTACATGCATTATTCAAGCGAATATACAGTAATAAACGCACAATTATTAGCAATTTTTGTATCGTTCATCAACGACAATGAAAGGCTACGAAACCAATTATCATGTTATCTTGCCCGCATATCGTAAGTAAAGGGTCAAACCAGTTGAAGCACAATATTGTCCGATGTAAGAAATGAAAAAACAAAAGCGCCCCCCACTTTAATCTATGAGGGTATTTAATAAACATCTGCTTATAGGAATCCATGCCGCATCTGTTGCATTTGCGTCGAGGCCTTATTCGAAATTTCAAATGCGCGCGAGCCGCTTCCAGACACTGGCAGATGTCCCGGTTCTCATCGATAAAATACAAACAATTTTAAACTATAGCCGCTGTTTTTCAAAATACAGAATCAAATGATCACAAACAGAACGCTTACGAAGTTTTTTATTATTTTTTATTCGTTCTCAAGAAGTTAGATTATGATGTTCGAATTTTAAATTTGGCGGTATTTTTGGGTCTGTCGTATAATAATCACTAGAGATAACGGTAAACGGGGCCATTACTTGGACCCTACCCTAATTTTGTGCTTTTCGGTAAACGTGCCCTATTTGTCAAATGTCTCATTTGAAATGTTCATATCATACATTTTATTGCTTCCAATTACATAATGGCTTTATTTTTTAAACATTCGTGTTTTTCGAAAGATTATGGTGTATGTTATTACAAATATAGGTATATAATATGTAGGACTTACAACCTTTTTTAACTACGTGCAATAGAAATAAAACAGTTTCTCTAAGCTTATTGACGTTTCACAGTAGTAAATATATTCTATTTGCAACATGTTGTCAGGGTAACGCACATAAGTCACTATTTACCCTGAACAAAGCCATAAACAAAACAACACATTTTAAATCAATAGACATCTCAATAGGCGTGTCTGTCGAAGACTTATTCCTTTGACCCTCAAATTCAGTAATTTAACTTTTCCCCTCCGGATAGCATTTCATTTACCTCTTCAACCGATACGCTGCGTGGGATGAACTAATCTGGCACAGCGATGGCTCATGGAGATGCGAAGATTATATCTTATTGATATATTTAATCAATTTAAAAAATATTTTAACAATTGTCTAATTTTGCGTTTTAGTATTTGTTAAAATGGCATAATAATACATACAGAATAATATATAAGTATACCTACTCACCGCTAATCACTGCATTTGCCGTGTAGGGCCGGCTTTAGAATTGTCCCACCCCTCTCCACCCATGGGAGTCGTAAGAGCCGACTGAGGGAATCCGGGGGAGTGGGCAGCAGTACTCCTTCGAGTATTAACAACATCCACTGCGATCGCCAACCCGCCTGCCAAGCGTGGCGATTACGGCACTATCCCCCATTCTTGGGGAGGCCTATGTCCAGCAGTGGACTATAAAAGGCTGATGGATAGATGGATGGATACCTACTCAGCAAACGAATCAAATTAAGTATAGGTATTATCTAAAAAAAACTAAAGCATAATTTTCTACCAAATTGTTCTACTTTAAATTTGATACTTATTATATTAGCGGCTTGCTTTTAATTTGAGATTAGCTGCAACCCGTGACTACGTCCGCGAGGAATTCAGTGATTTTCTTTGTTTCCGTGGAACCCTAATTATTTTTCTTAAATAAAAGTAGATTAAGTTACTTCGTATCACATTAGTTATCTGCCAGTGAAAATCCTGTCCTATGTCCTATAGGAGGCCTATGTCCAGCAGTGGACGTTGAAAGACTGATGGATGGATGGATGGAAGATAGATATAAGTGCTCTTTCATATTACAGTGAGTACGCGACACAGCTGATGCGTCGCTATGTATTGCAAAAACCTACTATGTTACATACTTATTCGAATCACTAAAGTGTGGCTGTAGCGCTGCAGTTTACCGATACTCAAATTGGTTATAGAGAGATTGCTCAAATACGAGTAGGTAGGTATGTTACCACCGAAAGGAATGTATCATGGTTCCAGTGGCCCGCCAATACAGGCGGAGAGACGGCACACGGCGGGTTTATTTATTTATCTACTAGGTGAGGGCCCCACACTACCCAAGGTATGTACCGGGTTGTAGAGCAGATGTGCTGCGTCAGCGTTAATTCTTCGCTGTTTTAATGGCGTGCTTAAAGTAGACTCTTTGCTAACTACTTTATAGAACAAAACAGATTGATTGTAATTAAAAATACCCATAATAAATATAACGTGTATTATAAATTATGTTTAGGTACTTTGCGGGTGATTCAAAATAGCGGTCTCAAACTAATTAAACATATTTGCCGAAAAATGAGAACCACAAAATAAGTGATAATCTAGATCAGGGGTTCCTAAACTTTAAAGATTACACAATGGAACACCAACCAAGTACCTTTTATTTTATGGAACCCCATATCAAATCAACACTGAAATGGGTAATATAATTGAAACACATTATTCTTAAGTTTTAATGGGAAGAATGAAATTGTTTTACTTGTTTTATGAATAATTGTTTTATAGTCTGGTATTATATCCGATAATTGTATGCGTACCTATATCTGGGGTAGCATCCAATCTTGACTTGTATTTGTATAAACGTAGGCAGGAAAAGCCTGTTTCACAACGATATGTAAAATAAATAATTTTGGTGGAACCCTGATGACTATTCTACGGAACCCCTAGGTTCCGTGAAACCCAGTTAGGAAATCCCTGATCTAGATGGCGATTTCGATATTATGTTAAAGATTAATACTTTATTTGACTTACGGTAACAGTGTGAAACTGAAAGACGATCAGGAAAGCTTTCAATTCATTACCTGCATACTTTTCATAGCCGAAAATAGGCCTTTTTTTTTTTGTTTAGGCGGGAAATAATGTACCTAACCGCACACCCCGTCGTTCGGGGCAACGAACAGGGTAGTGTGGCATTCCTTCGGTGGTAGCCAAAAATAGACCTGTCCAAATGCGCTATATAGGTACTATAACACTCGATCACCCACAGGCTGATGTCAATTTATTATATAAGTAATTTTGTTGGCAGGGTGCACTTTAGACTTCTACCACAGAATAGATACTAGTTTCTTCTACTACTCCATTCTATTCCAGCAGCTATCAGCTCTTCTGCAGATATAGTCAGTAGATATGTGTGTTCTCATTTATTCAATAAGGCTTATCAAATTTACAATTCTCAAACCTTATCTTATAATTGTTACAGACGCAGCTGATGTAGATATTGGAATTAATGTAGTAAGTAACCTCATCATCTTTACACTATGAACCCGTTCAAGTTCATGCTCCATTATCCATCAGCCTTTCATCGTCCTCTGCTGGACATAGGCCTCCCCAAAATGGGGGTTTTATCATAATCGCCACGCATGGCACGCGGGTTGGCGATCGCAGTGGATGTTTTTAGTACACAGGGGAACGCTGCTGCCCGGTTCTCCGGTAATCCCTTAGTCGGCTTTTACTATTCCCATAAGAAGAGACGGGGTGAAGCTATTCTTGGTGCCGGCCCCACAAGGCACCAAGAATAGCTTTCTTTTATTTTGTTAAGCTCTAGATACCAGTTATTACGCGGTAAAAGCAACTAATTTAAATAAAACAGTAAAACATATGATTATCATTATCACAACGAATAAAAGTTTGATACCTACGTTCTAAATAAGTATGATCATTGACATCACTTACAAGCTTTGTACGTTATGTACGTAAGCACGTCTTATAATACGTTCTATGGTTTGTTATTTATTTGTCTGGGATTTTCCGATGTATATATCTTCATTCTTGGTAGTGATAGGATAGGTTCATGATAATTTTCCTGATCACTACCAAAACAAAAAACACAATTTTTCACTGTATTCAAGTTTCGGCAAGCATGCGGTATTTTTAGGTAACATCTTCTCTATGGAGTCCCCAGTGCCGATAATTCCCTCCATTGATTCGTAACGCCTCCCGCGCTACGCTACAATGGTCGCGAGTGCGTACCGACATTCGCCATTGTGTTGTCTATGCGCTTCCCTCTATACGCTGTTATTTATGTCACCCGTACATATTTGAAAGTAAAAAAATATTTGGGACCGTGTTGAAAATTGCACGTATTTATTTGAATTGCAATTGCTGGTGCAAATAAATGTAACGGTATTTTGTTGTATTTTCAGTTTTGAAACAGGACAGGAACCTGCTCTCAGATAGTCTTATTGTCTATCATATTAGCACACAGGTGGTAAAAAGACGTGAAGGTCAACACGCTTGTAAGTCCAAAAGCCATACCAATAGTATCATCGTAAACGATTTATTAACCTAGTCATATGATACAGTAATACCTATATCTCAACGTTGAAAATAAATAAACTTGGCAGTGATCATATACCGATATAGGTACTCGCAGTTGTAACTATATAATATAAATGGTTAAAAAAGTGGTACACTATATTGTGTAGTGCAGCGGTAGTGTGAGCGATCATAAAGACTCGGGTTCAATCTCCGGGTAGGGTAGTGTTATTGAGCTTTTTCGTAAAGTGAAAAATTTAGTAGCAGCCTGGAGTTTGGAAATGTGCTCGGTAGACGGCAATATGCTCACCCCCTTTTACGTGGGACTTAAACATAGGTAGCTGACGAACCGTGGGTGTGTAATACACCTCTGCCTACCCCTTCGGGGAATACAGGCGCCATGCTATGTTAAAAAATTAAGTAGCTCATGAATTCCCCAAACACAAAATCAATTAATCTAAATAATCTATGTACCATGATTCGAAGGGCGACCACTCAGTGTACGGTCATTTCTCGTTACTGTACAATGCAGTTAAGTGTACCACTGTTGAAAATAAACAATTATTTTTCGTGTAGGGAGCAAGACGGTGAACTGGGAACAGTAGGGTGCCAACGTCTCTGGTGCAGGAAGTTGCAATTGCCAAATATTGAGTTTAGAATTTTGTTACAAGATATGTGCACATAGCTTTAAATAATTCTTAATTACTATAATATATAATACACTAGTTGTAAACATATTAAATTAAAATATAGTGTAATTAATTAGTATTTATTTATAGCAAAACATTCGCCTAACGCCCTAACATCGTCAGATTTTATATTAGGTAATATTGTAATATAGTTGTCACATATAATACCCATATTCATGAGCAGCTTCGATTAATATAATTAATTAAACAGCCTAACCTATATTTACATGGAAATTAATTAATTTTATATCGTGAATCAAAATTGTTGTTTACTTGCACACTTGTTTTTAAAAAATGTATGTGAATATCCAAATAAGTAGGTAAGTACGTTTTAATGTTCAATTTAAACGTATATTATTATTATATAACATCACACTTATATTAAAGAACACTTGTCAAAGAGCTACTTGTGTAGGTAAATAGGCGAGCATCTAAAAATTAATTTAATGATACCTATAGCAATTTCCAATAACTGAGTCGAGGTAATTCACTATTATTTTAATGTCCATTAAATTGATTAATTGCACATTACAATTTTTATAATTCCATACCATTTATGTAATTGCTTGTAAGATGGTGAACTAACAAGTAATTTTCCGGCACTTAGTCTCAATGTGAGTGATGGGTTTTTTGATTACGAACTTACATTGTTGTGTGAATTTTTATTTAAAATAATGTATTTTGCTCAAACTTAAACAATATATTTACATATTTGGAACGAATTGGGCCTTTATAACTTACTTTTTACTGCAAATGTATATGATTAAGGTTTATTTATGGTGTTAGTAATGTTTCGTGTCTTTTTATTAACTTGTAAAGTATTAAATTAAATGTATGTATGTAAATACTATTCCAGTTCGAGAATAGTTTCTTAAATACGGTCCAATATATACTTGTAACAATTTTCTTTGGGTATACAATACGTAAAAGGGTTATTTCAAAATTCTGATTCTAAGTATAATTATTTACAAAAATGATAAACTGCGTTTTTTTTTAATCCTTTTTCTGTTACACTATTGGGCACGGGTCTCTCATGGTTAGAAGGATGGATTAGGCCATAGTCCACCATTCTGGCCCAATGCAGGTAGGCAGACTTCACAAGCGGTCGATAAATTCTCTCAGGCGTGCAGGTTTCCTCACGATATTTTCTATCACCGAACAGGGATAGGTAAATTGTAAACAAATACACACATAATTTCGAAATGTCAGAGTGTGTGCTGTATGAGGTCTGAACCTTGGACTCCTGTGTAAAAAATAATATAATAGTGAATAAAATTTTCACTTGTATCCTTATGTTTGGTAACCAATAACATCAGTAGCAGGCACCGCCGAACGAATCTGATCACTGACCCATGAAGCGAACAGAAAGGAAATTTTCTTTCACCAAAGAAAATACGACAATATAAATAACTCCATTGGACCCCAACCTACTACATCACCCTATGACAAAAGAGTTATCGGTGCGTTGAAAACAAAAATGGCAAGTTGATTTATTACGAACGGTCGCGAATTAGCCGTGTGTGATTCGAGAAATTGTCCTGTGGAAAAACGCTAGGTGAGTTAGGTCACGTCTAGACGAACGACAGCCAAAGGGCGGAGTGTTGTTTACGCCGAGGATTCCCGAACGCACCCTAATGAGTGCCGACGTTGATTTAAGGCATCCATTCTAGTAGTCGAAGCGAAAGCTTTTAGTGGTTATGTCATAATTTTGGGAGGCTTTCTCTGCAAAAGTAGTTTGTATAATTATCAAAGTTAAACTACTCCAAAAAATATTAAACTTTACAAACTCGTTTATTCTTTAAAAAGAAAATAACGGCCAAAGTACTTGCATGAATGTATCAATAACTAGTGCAGTATGTGTATAGCAAGTTTTTAGAATATTAACCTAATCCTTAAAAATAGAGAAAACATTTATATCGTGAAACATAAATCCAGTTCGACGAAAGCAAAGATTAGAAACCTCGCTAGTGAAGCCAAAACTCGATATTAGGTGAATAATCGTCGTTACTACCGGCGCGGTAGCCGGCCGGATGTGCCAGATTTATACCTTGGCATACCCGGGTGTACTGGACCGTGACAGGAGCGTGTACCAATTTATACCCGAGTACGCGTGGTATCCGAACTGTCGCCGAGTCTGTGCTCTTCATAAAGCACCCGATATGTCTGCTCGCCTTGAAGGCTAGGATTTATGACGTAGAAACGTCATCGGACCCCGTATTTAGATATAAATCATAAGTGTTGGTTCAGTGCATAGCGCGTCTAAATTTCTCAGTTGCATGTCTTGTTATATTTACCTCCATAAAATGTTGCATTTAATTTGAGATTAGATACTATATGTAGTAAATTGAGTTATTTATTTTTCACACATTTCATTATTATCTATAGGTATAATTTACAAAATATCAAATATACTTAATTATAAGCAAATTATTTATGAGGCAGATAATAACTCCTATTTTATAATTATCCTTATTTTATACTAGTAACCAAACCTTGCTTTGCCTTGGTGTAATTGCGAATGATGAAAATCTTTAGAGTGGCTCTTTTATAAAACAAAGCTGATACCCGCGACTTCGTCAGCGTTAAATATTTCCTTTCTATATTCAACCCCTATTTTACCCGCGATTTTATAAAACCATTGAATTGTAAGTGTATCCTATATCAAATATAAAATTAAATTTAAAAATTTTAATTCAAAAAGTCTTAATTGTGTGTTTCTATCTATAAATTAGAAACCTACCAAACCACCTCCTCATTCCCTTCCTATTATTTTTACTGGCCACTTCCTCATCTCCTCTATATCATCATTCCTTTTCATGTCCTATAGCTTTTCTTGGGGTGGATTACTCGCGAAGGTTGCCTTTGATCTGTAGGCTACCACGCCAACCACTCACGGGGCGGCTAACTTACCGTCTTACACACCATCAAGCCCTCTCTCTCTCCCCGAGAGAGAGAGAGAGAGAGCATCACGCCTGTATTTCCGGAAGGGATAGGCAGAGGTGTATTACACACCCACGATTCGCCAGCTATGTTTAAGTCCCACGTAATAGGGGGCAAGCCTATTGCCGTCTACCGGGCACATTTCCAAACTCCGGGCGGCTACTGTCAATTTTCCTTTGTACGAAAAAGCTCAATAACACTGCCCAACCCGAGAATCGAACACGAGACCTCATGATCAGCAATTGCTTACACTACCGCTCCACCACAGTTGATGTATAAAACAGAGAAGATCCAAAAATACTACTATAAATGAATGCAGATTACCCTGTCCTGCACTCATTTCGTTTAGTATTGTTTCGGCGCGCGACCAGCCGCAGCGATTCAATATGCTTAGATACCAAAATCTCTTTTGAAAAACTCATTGACTGTCTCTTTTTCTCTCGTTCCTTCTAAATAGTGTCATTACGCTCACGCACGCAGTTAAAAGTTCTTATTATTTTATAAAATCATACATACATATTGTCACACCTTTTGCCGTAGGAGTAGGCACAGACCACTTCTTTCCACTTGCTATGATCCTGACACACATCTTTCGCTTCCTTCATCTCCGATCTGGTCAAAATACGTTGCATCCGATAGGTGGCGTTGGTCGTAAAGACAAATGTGATGTGGAGATTGTATATGGCCGTTGGTCAGTGCGATAGAGTAGCAGCTTAGGGCACTTCCTCGGATTGGAAGGGACGCAGGTTGTAATCCCGATCGCACTAAAGTTCTCTTTTCACAAATAATTTGTAACCTAAATTACAAGTCTTTAAAAAACTAACTAATGGCAATTGAAATATTATAGAAATCGGAATATCTGAAATAAGTCTTTAAAAAAACTATTAAACTAATGCCAAATACTCTTTAATTCATAAACCTAAATAACTAAAATTATTTTGTTAAAAAACAACTTTTATCAGGATGTTATTGTACTTTAATAACCACATCAATGGTTACCATAGCAACAGTTGACATGTAGTTTGTGTTGTTGTAATAATTAGTGTAGAAGTATGAATTCGATAGCAGATAAAAATATATATTGTGGATAGGATTTTCGTAAATCCTTTCTTAACAAGCGTCTACGTCGTGAAAGCTCCATCTATGCAAAATTTCAAATCAATTGGACGTATGGTTTCGGAGATATCGTGATGAGTCAATATATCGGTGGAAATCTCATTATACTACTCTGTCAAGAAAGTACCGGGAATGGATGATTTGTTTATGGTTCCAAATTCAAACTTTGTTTTTTTTTGTTATTGTTAGATTGGCATAACTATTACCTATCCATTTTGGCGCGGAGTTTGAGTTGCATCTGTTATTTATATTAAATACAGTGCTGGCTTTAGTTATATCATATCTAGTGTGTGTTGCGAATTTCATAATGGACAAAAACATCGAACAGTTTGTCTTAAATTTTGCATCGCCAATGGAATTTCGTGTTCGGAGTCACTGAAAATGTTACAGAAGGCTTACGGTGAATCGACTTTATCAAAAACACGTGCTTATGAGTGGTACAAAGCGTTTAAAAGCGGTTGAGATGTGATAGAAGATTTGCCTCGCTCTGGTAGGCCATCAACGTCTGCAACTGAAGTTAACATTGCAAAAGTGAAGGAAATAGTGACTGAAAATCCTCATTCAACTTTGAGAGAGACAGCCGCCGAACTTTCTGTGTCTCACGAGTCGATCTGTACCATTTTAAATAATCACGTGGGTATGAAACATGTTTCCGCTCGGCTAGTTCCAAAAGACCTGAAATTTCTCCAAAAACTCAATCGCATGAGAGTCGCTGAGGACATGCTAGAATGAGTCAATTCCGACCCAACATTCATGAAACGCATTGTTACTGGTGACGAGACGTGGGTTTACGAGTTTGACAGGCAAGCTAGTCAACAAACTTCGGAGTGGTGACATCCAACTGAACCGAAACCGAAAAAACCACGCCAAAGTCGATCAAAAGTCAAAGTCATGTTGACCGTTTTCTTTGACTATCGCGGTGTTGTGCACTCGGAATTCTTGCCAGAAGGCCAAACGGTAAATAAAGAATATTATTTGAGCGTTATGCGGCGTTTAAGAGAGCAATTTCGACGAAACGGCCAGATTTGTGGAAAGAAAATTCTTGGATATTGCACCACGATAATGCGCCTTCGCACAAGGCCATCATTGTAAATTAATTTTTGTCCAAACACTCAACAAATACCATCGAGCAACCACCAGATTCATCAGATATGGCTCCAGCCGACTTCTTTATTTTTCCTAAATTCAAATTACCACTTCGTGGCACCCATTTTCAATCGGTAGAAGACATAAAGGAGAATTCGCGGCGAGAAGTGAACTCAATTCTGGAAACAGATGATTGGATTATTCGTTGCCTTAAGTCTATCGTTTCTGAAGGAGCATACTTAGAAGGTGATAAAATAAATTTGGATGAATAACAAAAATTTTGTGTACCTATTATTGATCTTTTCCCGGTACTTTCTTGACAGAGTAGTATATATATTATATTTCTCTATGTATAAAAGTTTAATTAGGATATATTTAGGTGCATACCACTGATCTTGGAAACAATATATTGTTATAAACGGCGGAGATAAACGTTTCAAAATCCGTTCCTGCTTTAGAAAAAGTAAAGGGAGAAATATACTTTAGCTAACTTTTCATAAGGTACATACTACTCGTAGAACAAAAATTTACTGTTAAGTTCAAATTCAACATTTAAATTCTATCATTTTAGAAAAGTGCGTAGTTCTAGTATCTCAATTAAGTTTTAAATATTAAAATGATTATTCAAAATACTTTGTGTCACCAACCTATTTGCTTCTACGGGTCTCATAAAAGTCCACATGAGATAAAGAAGTAAAATTCAACAAGACTATATCATTTAGCTGGTTTGTCCCAGCATGAATTGGCTTGCTCAATCGGAGAAGTACCACCTTATCCCTTATCTCACAGAAGATCAGCAAACAACAGTAGGTGCTCTTATAATTGTGTTTTGTGAGAACGCTGGAGCCCCACATCCTCCTCCTTATCCTGAATTCTATCCTTAATATCCCTCCCCTTCACCTTCTATACCTTTCATTGGAGTTGACGACACGTGGATGTTATCTCTGGTGTTGCTAGCACTACGGTGATCGCTTACAATCACGTGGATCGTTTGCTTATTTGCCACTCTCGTGGTATAAAAAAAAAACTTGGAACGTAGAAATATTCAAAACTAAACCTTATGTCTACCATTCTAGTGAGCCCGGTAGATATAATAGGCCTCTTTTCACCCCACTGGTGGACGCACATTCTCAAAATCAAATCACTACAAGTTCTTAATTATGGCAAATAAGACGGACTAGAGCTACCATACTATTACTCCAGTAAATTCAGGCAAAATAAGTTTACCTGATAAGCCAATTTCGCTTAATTGGATAACTAACATCCAAATCCATTTTACATTTTTTATTATATTAGTAGGATCATGTACTTTTTATTTTCATTTCACCGAAATCATTGCACAAAGCTTTTAACAGTACAGGTAAGTGGAAAACGTCTACTAGACTTTCGGATTTATACAAACGTCATCACAAAAGAATACCTGAATTGTTTCCAATATTGGATCAAACAAGATTTACAGTGTTTTTGTCATAAGTTTATATTGTTACAATGAAACGGTAGGCAGGTATTTGTGTGAATTATAATTTGCATGAAGTTTTCAGCTTTCACTGTTATTGTTGGGATTAGAATAGGCTTTTGTTATATCTTTGTATTTTTTCTCAATGTTTACGTTCTTTATTCAAGTGCGTTGACAATAGTTTTGTGCAAAGAAACATGATTATAACAAAGTAATTGGACTTTTGAAAAACGTAAGCAATTCAAAATTAAAAAGAAACTTGAAAGAAAGTTTTAATGAGATTTACTTTTGTGGCTGTCATTAAAATTAAAAAAGCACGTAATTATTAGAGCAACAATATATTATATTCGTGAGTAATGGTCACGACATTAACATTTTATTTATAATTCAAATTCGCATATTTTACAACAAATATCTAATTTTTTTTTTATGATTGCGTGTAGAAAATCAAATATAAAAACCATTTAATCCACTTATTGAATATATTATTAAATTTACTGCCTCGGTGGTGTAGCGGTAGTGTATGTACCTGCTAATCATGAGGTCTCGGGTTCGATCCCCGGGTCGGGCAATGTTATTAAGCTTTTTCCTAAAAAGAAAAATTCTCAGTAGCAGCCCGGAGTTTGGAAATGTGCCCGGTAGACGTCAATAGACTCGGCTCGCCCCTATTACATGGGACTTAAACATAGCTGGCGAGTCGTGGGTGTGTAATACACCTCTGCCTACCCCTTCGGGGAATACAGGCGTGATGCTATGTTCTAATAAAACATTGAAAATGATATACTTTAAAGAACAAAGTCTTTGTGAAAGTGGAAAAAGAGAGCTTAACTGCTCGCAGCTCGCGCTTTTTTCCATCCATCCATCCATCAGCCTTTTAACGTCCACTGCTGGACATAGGCCTCCCCAAGAATCTCCCATTCATAGTGCCGTAATCGCCACGCTTGGCAGACGGGTTGGCGATCGCAGTGGTTGTTGTTAATACTCGAAGGAGTGCTGCTGCCCACTCCTCTGGTATTCCCTCAGTCGGCTCTTACGACTCCCATGGGTGGAGAGGGGTGGGACAATTCTAAAGCTGGCTCCACACGGCGCTTTTATCACTTTCACAAATCAAAATACAGATCAAAATAAAATACATATTTCACGTGCGTCAGCGTCTTCACAAATAAGTAGGTATATTATCTATAATATAGATAATATACCCACTTATTTGTTGTTATATTATAACAAACTGTCTGCAACTTAATTCAAACACTAATATAGAGGTACCTAATGACTCATAACACCTACCTATTTCTTAATATTTTTGCCTAAAATAAGAAACTAACAATATCTAAAGAAACTTCGATCATCAATACTACACTAAAGGAAGGATAAAATATACCTACGTATTTGTATAAAGAAATTCATTTTTAAATCTATTGTAGTTTGCGACAAGAAATTTATCGCTCCTCATGACATCCCGCGAAAAAATTCTAAACGAGATTCTGTACAAAAGTGCTACTAACGTAAATCGCCAAGCTTTAAATTCCAATGTTACTGCGCCATCTATGTCTTCACCCCTATAACGGGGAACAACGATAAAAACAACCCTTTAATGACAAAGTTGAACCATTTCAACCCTCTACCGGACATAACGTGAAACGAATGGTTCGAGTTTTGGCACAACTTATTCCACGATATAAGCGCCATCTCTGGGATGGTGCAAGAACTTTTAAAAAGCTCAAAGTTCTGAGAACAACCGTTGTGGCAGCACGATCAGCGAAGCTTTTGAATGAAAACATTTGGTGAATATAAAGTATACTTTATTGCGCCGACTTTAAGGTAGCTTTTTCATCACCAATACAGTAATATAGACTAATATCGGCGAGTAGAGTATGCAAATTAACGCACCATTACATGGTAATTTATTTGGAACGAATGACCACTTTGCGGTATAGTGCATCCAACGTCGAACACTAAACGTTTATATGGGGACCCTGACCTTATATTGCGTCAATTTATAGCTCTAAAGCCGTTATATGGTATTTTACGTAACAGCTGTTGTGTCTCGCGTGATGCCTTAACATAGTGACCCTGTTTTGCATAGGACTTTCACCTGTTTCTTCAGCTGTTTGGAAAATTAACAAGTTGTACGAAATGAGTTTGTTAGCCTAATAGTAGGTACTACACCTACAATTTGGGTACTCACTGTAAATACCAACAATTTTACCTATAGGAATATTCAAATAACTAGAAGGTTTAATATTGGCTAGTGTATCTATACTTTTTATACTGACGATGTATCTAGCCATTTTTCTTGTTGTATCTACTTAAAAAAAAGATAGAAAAATATATAGATGCTTAACAAAAAAGTATCTCATTATATAAAAACTCGTGCAATTAAGTCAAATATTTTTTCTACTGTAGAAGTAATCGCTATGAGACGATTCTTATTGGAAAGCTACCATGTGAAGAACCGGAAATCAACTAATGGGAATGTAACCCTTATAAATTTCAAATATTGATATTATGCTTTATAAAATTACCGTTAAAAACACGAATACCGCCGTAGGTAAGGTAACTTACTGATCCAAAACCCATAATCATATTTTTGATGACGGCATTCAATTTAGCTCTGTACAGTTGCTTAGGAGTAAAAAATATCCAGACCGCTCTTATCCATCGTCGTTAGTATCCTTCAGCCTTTCGACGTCCACTACTGGACATAGGCCTCCCCAAAGGGTATAGTGCCGTAATCGCCACGCTTGGCAGGTGGGTTGGCGATCGCAGTAGATGTTGTTAAGACTCGAGGGAGTGCTGCTGCCCACTCCGCGGTATTCCCTCAGTCGGCTTTTACGACTCCCATCAGTGGAGAGGGGTGGAACCAATTTAAAGCCGGCCCCACACAGCAAGAGTGTGAAAGAAGAAAAAAAAAGTGTTAAATCGAAAATAAGTTAGTATCGCTGTTTGTAAATTACAAAACATGTAGATTACAAACAGCGGTAGTAAGTAAAAAAGCGACTGTATTTAGATATTTTTATATATATTTTTAACATTTGGCATGCTTAGCCATATAAATTAACACAGAGTGAGAAAATGTGAAATCGAAAATAACAGTCACGAACAGGATTTGAACCTGCATCTCCTGGTTACCGTCCAGAAGCTTTGCCAATTCAGCCATCGTGACAACTGCTCAGGACTGCTAATTTCGATAACACATTCATACTTAACGTCTTGGGTGACGCCTGCGCCATCTGACAAAAGTATTTGCATACCTACATTATACCGGCCAGGTAAACTTAATTTTACAATTAAGATTTTTACCTAATAATGACACAGCTCTATATACCTACTAAGACAAAAAAGTCATAACACCCAATAGGACATTATTATGACGCGAACGCAGCCGCGGGTATTGCACTAGTAATATTATAAATGTGAAAGTTTATTAGTATCTCTGTTACTAAATTAACAGGTTCCCTGTCCCATGAATCATATATGATACATAACAATTAAATTTCTATCGTGTCTACAAACGGACAGGGAATGGGTTAAGCAAACACGGCTGAACAGATCTGGATGAAACTTGGCAAACAGATTATTAGTTGGCACACATATTAATAAAGGTACCTACTTATTAGTATTTTCAAGTGTACAGTAATTTCAAAAAGCCGCCTTGCCAAATAAATCAAATGAAGATGTTACAAAATATCGACGAAAAGAAAACGTTTCCCTGTGATTTATGAGCAAAGAAAGAGCCTTGGCGAATACATATAATTGCCTCGATGAAGAAAAAAATATCATAATATCTTGTTTTATGGATGCAATGCTATACTTACTGAATTTTAAGTGAAGTAAAAGTAACCTCTTATAATATTTTCATTTGTAGCTGTAGGGTATCATTTGTAGTAATACTTTAGTTTGGAAAAACGTTTTAAGTATCGAGAAATTTATGCACTCACATCTTGTCTAGTTGATTATAGTTGTACAACTATTCGTAAATTTTAAGCTACTCTAAAAAAATTTGCTAGTTTGTCAAGACCAAATATACAGATAAAGTTAATTAGGAAAAGCCACGTCATATTTCAAAACAGCTAATATTTATCTTTCCATGTGTGGAAGTTGTTGGGAAGATAAATAAAATAACATTGTAAGTAAAATAACAAAATAAACAACTGTAACAATTTGTCAGTTGAATATTAAAGTTTCACAATATTGGACACGACGCTAATTGAAAAGATAAATATCGAATAAATTATCCAATTACAAAATCGAAACATCGTAATCACTAAGAGTTGACAGCTCATTACGTACCAACTTACAAAAAAAATGCACTTCATAACTCGCGCTTAATGGGAATATTCGGTACCTACGTTATATGGCCGGGGTGTGAAACCAGAAAGGAGAGTTGTAAATGAAATAAACAGACGTTCAAATGAGTTTTTATACAAGTTGTGACTCTACATGTCGACTTGACAGCTAATTAAATGGGACAACTCGTATGATAAGCCAGGTTCCGCCAGCACTTCTTGTTAATGGCCTCACAAAATCATTACAAGAGCTTAACAACCTTAAAAATAATCCTATGGGTTGATTTTGTAAGATTGACAGTATGATATATTTGTTCATCGAATAAAATAAAAACTAGTCTACAAATAGGTATGTGTTTATAAATTAAACTTAATTAGGACTTATATAATAAGACCTAGTTGAAAGCTATAATTGAACAATATATCTCTTACACTAGTTTTTAGATAGATCTGTAACAGCATCAAACCGAGAACAAAGAACTAACACTATGGCAAAGAAAAGGAACAATAGTGGTGTGAATGTTACACTCGGATATTACAATAATGGTATCGATTATAATTTGCGTGCGATGCGGCCTCAGATACGAGCGAGAGGCGACATGTAAACGACAGGCGTTCGCAATCGGCGTCGCGATCGACTCTTGCACACTGCACCGCACAATGCTATCGTGGCGCTACGATCGTGGACATGCTCTCTCGCGCTATTACGATTGGTGCTTTCAACGCATACACACCTATTTTAAGCTGGTATGATTAGTTGTTAAAAGAGGAGGACGTTGAAAATAGACAAGTGTCTTATGATAAAAAAATCTCGATGTTGAAATAATATCACTATAGCCTATATATGATGGACAAGTGCGAGTAAAATTCGCGTGGAGAGGGTTCCGTAAGAAAATTATTTTTAAAATTGTCTAAGTTTCATAAGGTTTTTTATAGGTAGGTAGTTTAAATACCATATACTTATTATAGGTTTAGCAGTAATGTATAGGTAAAGAGCTATTTACTGTATTTTCCTAAATTTTTGGACCAGAAAGTTCCGAAATAAGGGGGTGGAATAATGTTTAATTTTCACGTTTTTTTCTTAAATTAAACTTTAAAACTATTTGTCTTTAAAACCATTAATATATTTGAGATTCTTAGAACGAGCCCTTTCATTTGATATAATACATGATATAATATACACCCCTAAAAGTAACCACTATGTTTAAAATTTATTTATGATACACGTCCTTATTTAAGTCACCGAGTTACATGTGCGTACCAAATTTCAACTCAATCGGTCTAGTAGTTTCGGAATTGACTGTGACAAACGGGCAGACAGACAAAAACACGTTTTTTCCTTTAGAGGTACGAAATACAAAAAAGCGGCCATGTTATATCTAGATGCTGTTATACTATATTGTGACACATACACGGTAACTGTTTCCGTAACAAATAACATTTTATTGCTTCCTATTTGTCGATTTTACTGTCAAAAAGAAAGCGAGTTTGTAAACAACTCGTAAATCTGATGCTATGGAATCCCGTTAAGTATCGATCAAATAAGTTAGAGTTGCACATTTAAGCGTAATCGAATAGAAATAAAATGGATATTATGACAGATTTGTTAAGATGAAAAAAAGAATAAAACTTCTATTTTAGCGTCATAGTGAGCTAATACCACACAGAAAATTCATGCAAAATAGATTCAATTCAAATCCAATCAAATTCCATCGCAACTGGTTTGGTAAGAGGCTTAAATGGAATATTCCCATGCCTCATTTCTATATAATACTTAATTCCAAAGCCATAAAACGAACTTTATGTAGGTTATAAATGGAGTGAGATAGTTACTCTGCCAGTGAGAGGATATTTCACTATTTTGTAGTACATTTCCACTCAGAATAATCATACAACGCATTACGTACCATCATCTGGTTATAGCTAATCTTAGACAGAATGATTTTAAGAAGTAGCTTTTTAGATGGAAGTGAATAAAAAAAAGCGAATAAAGGAAATATATTCTTACTGCATATAATGAAAATCCCTAAATAAATGTCAAAGACATATAGCGCAGGGGCATAACATTTTACTTTTTACTATACTCTATTATATCGTCCCCGTAGCGTGTGGTCATATCCACTATAAATTCTATAGTAAAAAAAAATTGACGTCGCGGGACGTCTACCAGATGTGAAAACATCGAAATTATTTTGTAGAAATAAAATGATCGTAACTTGACAAAGTACTCCTCAAGACAAAACAAACGAGTATAAACTCGATAGGGTTGTGTTGTTTCTGACCACTGAAGGAATGTAACATAGTTCCAGTGGCCTGTCAATAAAGGCGGAGAGACGGCGCGCGGCCGGTTTCTTTAGTGGGTGAGGGCCCCACACCACCCTGTTCGTTGCTCCGAACGACGGGGTGTGCGGGTAGGAAAATTTTTTCCCGCCATAAAAAAAAAAGAAGGGTTGTGTCGTTTCATTACAGAGTTACTGTGACCACCTTTCAGCTCCATCGTCAGACCCTGGATACCATCTAGAGACAACTCGTTAAGACAGATCATTCGAGCCCAAACTCGATGGAGTTATGTCGTTTTATAACGGAGTTCCTATGGCCGCCTTCTAGCTACATCATCAGACCCTGGATACCATCTAAAGGCAAAGTACTCGTCAAGGCAAATCAAACGATTCCAAACTCTATGGGGTTGCGTCGTTTCATTATAGAGTTACTGTGGCCACCTTCCAGTTCCATCATCAGACAAAGCACTCGTCAAGATGAATCATACGAGCCCTAACTCGATGGGATTGCGCGGTTCATTATACAAGTTCTTATGTCCACCTTACAGCTCCATCATCAGATCAGCTCCATGTCATCATAATATTGCATTATCATGCGATATATATGTGCGTGTAAAATTTCAGCTCAATCTGAAACCGGGAAGTGTGTCAAATTTAACTTGCAAGAATTGAATGGGACAAGTAAAATAAAAGCGTCGCCACGCTAACAGCCGAATTTACCCTCCCTCCGCATTAGATGTTTCACATCAAAATTCGTTCTAAACAATTTTGAATGGGTAGTAATATCACACAGTTCCAGTGAACTGCCAGTACAGGCGGAGAGACGGCACACGGCAGGTTTATTTAGTGAGTGAGGGCCCCACATTACCCTGTTCGTTGCCCCAAACGACGTGGTGGGCGGTTAGGTGCATTACTTCCCGCCTTAACAAAAATAAAAGTTATTACATGCAAGAAATTCAACGCACAGTTGTGATTTTCTTTCAGTCTCTGTGGAATGAGAGAAACTGCCTACGATCGAGCCTTCGGAAGGCAGTAGCATGTATAAACCCGAGTGTGTCAATAAAAGTCAGGGTCTCACCATACATATGTCCATTGATCGCTAGCAGGTGTACTATCTAGAATATGTTGATAGGGTTGCTCCTTATTGAAATTTGATTTAATACGAAAAAGAGGTGACTATTAGCTGCTAAGAATACGAAATTATTAGGGAAGAATGAAAACTCGAAATAAAACCGTTTTTTTAATTTGTCCTTCTATTTGGCTAGCGACCAGCGGTTTATTTATTTTAAAACTTAAATCATGCAGTGACCTGATATAACGTTCCAAATTTGAAATATGAGCTGAACGATCTAACGCAGACATAGAGCAACGCGGACCCCCGGCGAACCGGACCGCGTTGCTCTATGAACGCAGACAATCAACACACCGAAGATGATTATTTGTGCTAATAAAACATATGTGTTCCGCAGTTGATGTAGGTTTTTTTATTTATTACATACCTCAACTCAAACAAAGTCTTGTGAAATTACAGCCTATAACTTTAAGAAAAAATACCACATTATTTTATGTAATCATGTGTGAATTAATCAATGATGATATACCTAAGAAAAGTAGAATATTGACGGAGGGATATCTTTTACCTGAAAAAGAGACTTAGGGTCACCGGATATACCACTGAATGCAACATAGTACCAGTGGTCCACCAACACAGGCGGAGAGACGGCACACAACGTGTTTCTTTAGTGGGTAAGGGTCCCACACTACCCTGTTCGTTGACGGGGTGTGCGGTTAGGTACATTTTTTCCCGCCTAAACAAAAGGAATAGGGTCACCGGATATACTCGCACCGGGTAAAGATACTTGTGTTATGGAACAAATTGATCTAAGAAATTAGTTCTCAGCAGTTCAATGCAATATGTTTGATTTTTTTATAAAACCTTGGAAACGATAACTTATACTGTTATAAAAACAATCCATTTTCCTTGATGTTTTATTGCTGCTATATAAAAATTTATTGAAATGTTTTATTTTAAGTGTAATACCAGCAAAACAGATTTTTAGTACGGTGATAACCCTACTAGATCGTAAACACCTACCATGCAAATAGACGGATGCTGTCAATAGTAGAAAGCCTATAAACATAATACATAATATTTAATTCAAAATGTTTTATTTGGAAAAAAAGTTTTTTAGGTTAAGTCTTCTATAAAAAAGTAAGTTCTTTAATACTTTGATAGAATTTGAAAAATTATTTACATAAGTAACAAAATTGTTAGATTGTAATGGCCAGATTTATATTATAGGCTTTAATCCTTTCATTGATTAATCAATTGGTCTACTGCGGTCTACTGCTGGACTCAGGACTCTAGCAAAAACATTCGATTCTGCTTACCACTACCGGTCTACTCGTCTAAGTCCTTACATTTATCGATACGCAGTATCCACTTAAGGAAATTTTAGTCCCAGCTTTTTTGATGTGAAACATCTAATGCGGAGGGAGGGTAAAACCGGTTGTTAGCGTGGCGACGCTTTTATTTTACTTGTCCTGTTCAATTCTTGCAAGTTATACATACATATCGCGTGACAATGGAATATTATGATGACACGGAGCTGATCTGATGATGGAGCTTCTAGCTCTAGGTGGACATATAATGAAACGACGCAATCCCATCGAGTTTGGACGCATTTGATTCGTCTTGGCGAGTACTTTGTCTTTAGATGGTATCCAGATTCTGATGATGGAGCTTTCTAGCTCCATCATCAGAATCTGGGTGCTCCTTAGGCCACTAGAAGGTGGCCTTAGGAACTCCAATATAAAACGACATAACCCCATCAAGTTTGGACTCCTTTCATTCGCCTTGATGTACTTTTTGTACTTTGTCTTTAGATGGTATCCAGGTTATGATGATGGAGCTTGAAGGTGGCCATGAGAACTCTGTAATTAAATGACGCAACTCCATCGAGTTACGGCTGTTTATGATGTTTTCACATCTGCTAGACGTCCCGTGACGTCTATTTTATTTTTTATTGTCAACGGTGTCAGACTATCAAACGACCCACCTAATGGTAAGTGGTAACCGTCACTCATGGAGTTTGGCAACACCAGGGGTACAGCCAAGCCGCCGCCTATCTTATAATACTGCTATTATTAGTTCAAAGACAAGACTGACCAATTGCCACTTCAGTTTTCTTGCCAGCGGCTTCGGTTTTCTATCAGATCTGTTTATTTGGCAGTAAGAACTTCAAAGAAATTTACGTTTAATTTATAGTTTACTTTATTTCCAACTTAACAACTTTTTTGGTTTGCTCTGTAACACCTATAGTTGTTCCACACGTTACGTGAAGTGACGTCGTGGCTATATAGTTCATAAGAGGTTAGTTGGTCGACAAGCGCCTACACATCATAGCTAGCTTCTATCCATCCATCCATCAGCCTTTCGACGTCCACTGCTGGACATAGGCCTCCCCAAATTGGGGGTATAGTACCGTAATCGCCACGCTTGGCAGGCGGGTTGGCGATCGCAGTGGATGTTGTTAATACTCGAGGGAGTGCTGCTGCCTACTCCCCCCGTTATTCCCTCAGTCGGCTCTTACGACTCCCATGGGTGGAGAGGGGTGGGACAATTCTAAAGCCGGCCCCATACGGCAATACTAGCTTCCATACTGTAAATGACCCTTTATTTTAGACAAATGTCGAACGTAAACCAGCAAACATATAACAGGACATCAGTTCCGTCAATCGTATCAAGAACAACGCATTTTCTTTAAAATAATTGAATAAACTAGCGCCAGTCGTAGACATCCGGTATTACAAATCGTGCAATGTCTGAACACAAGACAACTCGCTGGTTGCAAACGTCAATCTAACACGAAAGCACGCAGCGAGGTGTTTAATGATGCAATCATTTGCATAGAGGCCCGTTGCTGAGAAAAGCGACCTATTCTCACGTCTGTCTTCAGCTACAAAGTTTCCTTTTACAGTAACAAACTCTTGTTATGTGAACTTTTGTGCTAAATGTCACGTGTTGGCGTGATCTCGTTCTACTCGTCATTAACAGAACCCCCTGTACATTATCCAGTTATACTCCGTCAACTTACCATTTAATAACGCCTTATTGTTTATGGACTGTTAAACAGCAGAAATTAGTACCTGAAAGAGCAAACAAATGTCTTTATTATACAAAGAATGACAGTCGTAAACATAAATTGAATGTAAATTATAACATATTAATACGCACAAATTGAGAAATGAACAATTAGGTATTGCCGGTCGGGTTCGTAAAATCGTATACCTTATTCAGTGAGTCAGGAGTCCCGCGCACGTGCTGGCCTGCTAAACCCTCGGCGCACAATCTGACATTTATGAGTGCCATAAAAACGCTCAAGTAGTGACTTTTACTACTTGTTTAGTGAACATAAATGTCTTTGCCTTACCCGCGCTCAAAGTCGTCCGTATTTAAAAGCGCACAGTTTCGTGTACAATTTTGCTCCTTTTTCCTCTTTTTATTTACTGTTACTGTACTGTTATGCAACTGTATAATGCTTTGGTTACTTTTTAGCGACAATTTATTGATGTCGTCTTTTGTCTTTATTTTAGTGCGACGGGAACACGATGTTTTATATTTTATTTGAAAAATATATTTTGAGCAATTCTTTTCGCACTCGATTCGTCATGTCGAGTTTGAAACATTAGCAACGATTTTTATATTTGCTTCAAATATGATTGAGTAAATCAAAACGATCCTAAGAAGGCATGTTCTGAATACATATTCTTTGTTGATTGATATCTCGATGTTGTTAACACTGATCGTTAAATTAATTAGATGTTTGCATTTGTTATGCAGGTAGCGTGGATGCTTGTCGTAAATATGACAGATTGAAAATTATGATATTGTAATAAATGCACATCAGTGTTGTAGATCGAGACATTAAAATTAATTATTAACACATCTAGATCATTTTGCATTAAATGTTTATTCGCTAAACTTTCATTTAACGATGTGGAATTAAGATGGTGTCACTATTACGCTCTTCAATCGACATTTATGTCTTACTGCATATATCAATTGCGTAGCTGATAGGTATTCCACTAACGTCCACGAGTGTCATTTGGCAAGTAAAGATTATTTTGCATAGGCCACCCACATGCTTTGCCTACATACTATTGGGTTTATGGATTGCTGAGCACGAATAATAATGCTGCACCCTGACCAAGGACGGATAGACAATAGTATGTCTTGATTGCTTTCTGCCCTTAAATGTTTGTTTGGATGATTAAAGTGGCAGACTGAAGTTACATATCTGATGCTGTTTGTTGTAAATAACATAATATCAACTCAGAGAATATGGTATAAAAATTAAGGTAAGATATTTAAGTTTTAGATCTATATCTTGAAATCATGAAGCTATGTCGAGTGAATACTCTTTATAATTTAATATTGTAAGCAATTTTTGGACGAAACTTTCAATGATACTTTTTTTTATACTACATGGGTGGCGAACAAGCATACTGCCCACCTGATGGTAAGCGGTTACCGTAGCCTATAGACGCTAGTAACACCCAGAGGCATCACTCGCGGCTCACCATCTCCAAGGAAAGGAGTTGGATAGGAAAGATAATGAGGAGAGGATAGGTCGGATTCTAAGGCGAGGATAGGAAAGATAATAAAGACAGTATGGAGCAGGTGGGGCATGTGGGGCCGGCTTTAGAATTGTCCCACCCCTCTCTACCCACGGGAGTCGTAAGAGCCGACTGAGGGAATGCCGGGGGAGTGGGCAGCAAGCACTCCCTCGAGTATTAACAACGTCCATTGCAATCGCCAACCCACCTGCCAAGCGTGGCGATTACGGCATTACCCCCCATGACGGGACCGCTCGTTGTGGCGTTCTCTTGGGGAGGCCGGTGTCCAGCAATGGACGTTGAAAGGCTGATGGATGGATGGAGCAGCTGTGGGCCTCCGGAGCTCTCACCATACGAAACACAACGGTCGGAGTAACTACCGTTGTTACACGCTGATCTTTTTTGAGAGGGTGGTACTTCGCCGATCGACCGGCCTATTCGTACTGGGATGAGCAAAACTCTACCACTAGAATCTTTTATTATACCTAAAAGTTCTTTCAAGTCTATCAGTTTTTATTATAGCAGAAGAACCACGGTCTGCCTGATGGTAAGTGGTAAGTGCCGCTCATAGTTATACTCAACAGCACTAAGAGTAATAGCAAGCTCTTGCTCACCATTTCATTTCACGGATAATTAACAATATTTACTTCAAAGCTACAATTATATTTTGAGAGCAGATTCTAGCAAGTTTCTAAATATATAATCTAACGGGATAATTTTGGCCCCTACCATATTGGATATTGCTTAATCAATATCAATGTCAACAATATCTAAAGCGGTCACTGTTTGCTATTCCCTACAGGTCATTGTTTATATCGCACCAAAAGAAAGTACCTCTGCATACCATCCTAATATATTCGTCCGTCAACCTTCCTTGTTTTCGCTTCAAATTAGACAATTAGGAGTCGACCTGTGACGCTAAATCTATTCAATTAAAGCTGTGTACGCACCGGTCACCTACCGCGGTGATTTTTTAGCCGTATGTATGCTACGTGCGATTCGCGATTACATTTTGCATATCAATGCGTTGTGCGGATTGATGAAAAAATGGTGGGGCGCGCGTGTCAAACACGAGTTACGCGTACTGTGCGCGGTTTCAAAATAATTGTTGTGTTACGTGTGCTGCAATCATTTTAGATTTATCAGCCCTAAATTGAGATTTATTTGGAATTAGGGTAGGGAAATAAGTTTTACGAATAATTTATATACATAGGAATTCGTTTTGTAGCAAAATAAGTACGTAGAACCTCTATAACTCGAACATTAAGGGAATTTCCAAAAAGTTCTTGTTATAGAGTTTTAGACTCTTTTGGTTCTTACATTTTCGATTTTTATTTGATATATTTAATTCTATTTATTTTTAAGATTGCGACTTAGGTAGATTTTGATTTGACTTGTAGAAGTTAACATTCATTGTAACTAATTTGGAATTATAGAGGTAAAATAAATAAAAGTTCTTCGAGTTTAAGAGGTAACAAACATTTATTATAAATTAACATTATTTTGTAAACATCCATAAAATTAAAATAAGTATCCAAAATGATACCTATATACGTAAGCACGTGGCGGGGACGTGCAAGAACCATTTGGGCGCTCTACATTATTTTCCCAATCCATCCATCCATCCATCAGCCTTTCGACGTCCACTGCTGGACATAGGCCTCCTCAAGAAAACGCCACAACGAGCGGTCCTGTTCCAACCGCATCCAACGGCTCCCCGCAGCTTTAACCACATCGTCGGTCCATCTGGTGGGGGGACGTCCGACGCTGCGTCGTCTGATACGTGATCGCCACTCGAGAACCTTTCTTCCCCAACGGTTGTCGATTCGACGGTTTTGAAATCAACTATACTGAGAGTATTGTCAAGCCGCTGCTCACAATTTCATTTCACAGATATGAATGCCAAAACGCAATGCACGTCTTCATGGCCGGTGACACGGGAGATGGTGGTGGAACCCAATTTAATAAAAAGGATGGATGGACGAAGGATTATACCATAACCGAGTCGTTGGTACAACTCTAAGAATAATTGGTAGCTAGAAAATGAAAGAATACTACTTATTCATGTAACAAAACTATCAATATGTTAATACTACTGCTATAGGTAAAAATGTGAAGTAAGACTCCTTAGTGATCATAATGAATTACAATCTTTGTTCGGCTTTTACTCTGTAGGTAATCAAATATACTCAACCAGTCGAAACTGCAATGCACAGAAAAACTAACAATGCAGCTTTAACACTGAAATAAACTAACATTTCCGACAATACGTAGTACCTATATGTAATAGAAGGTGTCATGTTTATGAGCACAGTTGCTGATTGTTCGACAGTGCTGCCAGCCGTGAACGATATCGATTGACAATTAAATCCGCATCCACATTGACAATATTAACATAATTATCTGCTATAATATATGGAATATATGCTCTGATGCCTTCTTGATGAGTTAACGGTAGGTCAAGTAATGCGTGGGGTAGGTTTGACAGGAAGAAGTACCATTATACGTGTCATTAATTTGCATTTAAGTACAGAATAATTTATATTGTATATTGTTAATGTACCTTAATAATTAAATAAATAATTCTGGTGTGAATTAAATAAGACACGGGATTAATATTTAATTAATATTTTTAAATTTTTATTGTATTTCTTTAGTTTTATATATTGGAAGGCTATTTACAAACTGAGTGGATTCATCCATTAAAAAGATAGCTAAACTATCAATTATACCTTTTAGAATAGAATAGAATAGAATATTTATTTGCTTAGGTTATGGTACAGAAGTTGTTCAATAAAATAATTCAGCACATACGCTGTTTACAAAGCATGCAAATATTTTAAAAATTTAAGTTTATAATTTTACACACAACATAATTAATACAAAATAATTTAAATTCATTATGATGTTTATGTCAGAATACCTTCACAAATCAAACTTGAAAAAAATGATTTTGTATACACCGAACTATTTCCTTCGTTTAACGGTTTATCTCTGCCACGTGACATTGGCAAAGTTGTGGACATACTCCTGCAACAGCCATAAATCAAGAAGAAGAAGGTTTTGTATACTCGAGTAGACAAACAAAGATAAATATAACGTTTATATACCTATATTTGAAGAAATAAAGGATTTGTAAACAGGATTCAGTAAAAGTAATATATTTAAAATATAAATTATAGTTTGTCAGATAGCGTTATCAGCATCAAACAGGCGCCTGGCAAGTTAACTGTCAGGCACTATTTATCTTTCAACTACACGGTGGTACGCTCGTCTAGACGTAAGCTAATTGTATGGTGATAGATTAACTACATAACTACATTTACACGTTGCTAGCCGCAATAAGATTTACATAGGCATTTTAAGGTTTTATATTCCACAGACGAGAACCGGTACGTTTACCCCATTTACGACGTGGTTAATTAATTATTCACCGTCACTACTTAAATCAACATCTTAAGTCCTTAGAAATAAATAAGTAAGCTGTTTTTAAGCAAAAAAATGTAAGACTGCGAGTTTACTGAATAAAATTTACACTTCGTTTTCTACTCGAGTAGCAAAAACAGTTTGTTATGAGTTAAGTGATGATTGTTTCTATGTAGACGTTTTAATGAGCACCTTTATGTCTACAATTAAATTATTAAAAAAAGCCAAAGTAACGGGATATTTGAAGAATTTTCTCGAAAATGTGAAACTAGACTTTAGTTAGTTTTCAACACTTTTTCTGTCCCACTATTGGGCACGGGTCTCCTCTCATGGTAAGAGGTATTAGACCATAGTCCACTACGCTGGCCCAATGCGGGTTGGCAGACTTCACAAGCCGTCGAGAAAATGTCTCAGACAGGCAGGTTTCCTCACGATGTTTTCCTTCACCGAGCAGTAATAAAATGTAAATAAATACATAATTTCGAAAAATATGGAAAGGTCCAAGCCGTTTGCTTCACGAGATCTGAACCTTAAACCGGGGATCGAACTCGATATCATTGTCTTTGCAGTCCTTGATTTTACAGTTAGGCTATCACTGCTGAATAATGGTGTCATAAAGCAAGAGTAGGGTATGCAAAAAGGAGCATGAGAGTAAAATCAATTCGGTTGATATGCGATCTCTGCGGAAAATCTGTGGAATTAGGCTGACTGACCGCATTCATAACCATGACGTAAGAGAGAGAGTATTTGCCGTGAGGGGCCGGAACCAAGAATAGCTCCACCCCGTCTCTTCCTATGGGAGTCGTAAAAGCCGACTAACGGATTACCTGGGGACCGGGCAGCACGTTCCCCTGTGTACTAAAAACATCCACTGCGATTGCCAACCCGCCTGCCAAGCGTGGCGATTATGGTAAAACCCCCATTTTGGGGAGGCCTATGTCCAGCAGTGGACGATGAAAGGCTGATGGATGGATGGATGAAGAGAGTGAGTAGGTATAAAAGAGAGTATTGGTGTAAAGATGCGAAAGGGAATGCTCTGAAGGTTCGGACATGTGGAAAGAATGCCGGACGAGTGATTGGTTAAGAAGATATACTTACAATGCGAAAGTGGAAGATGGAGGAGGAGAAGACCGAGACTCACCTGCCGAGACTAAATCGGTCAGGTATTGAAAAAAGGTGGAGTCAGGAGTCTCCGAAATCGGCGAGTGTGTATGAAGACAACTATAAAGGTTGAGGAAGCGAGAGATGTATGCAAAAATAGAGCCTTTTGGCACTCTGTTCTCTCTGTCTACCCCGCAACGGAGGTGCTGTGATGATAAAAAAGTAAGTCTTCCAAAGATAATCTTTATGAAATCCCTTATGAAAAACCAATGATTAAAAAACAAAACATTATTAATCCACACATCACTTGTCACTGTGTAATGTGTATGTGGTGTATTTCAGCTGCGGTAGACTGGCCACGAAGGGTTCCGACTATTGCCGACCATTCCCGAATAATAACAACTGAATAGTGCTCCGATTTAAATGGTAATCAGTGAGTGTGGAAATTAAAAATTACTGTATGTTACGGGAAAGTACTTACTACTCTTGCAGATTGGCGTAGCCAAGTGTGTGTGAACTTTCGGCTGCGTTTTAATAAATAATGTACTCCTATGTGGCTTAGCTGTAGAGATACTCTTAATTACCTCAATAAAATCTACGATTCCTATTGCTAGTGTTGGCATATGTAGCTTATTATTCATGGAAGCAAACCTTTAATGTAAACGCAGCATTAAAATATAGCCTGCATTTGAATCAATTTAAAATAAGAACTGTAGTTAAATAGCGTGTTTAACGAAACTAATCGCTTATAATCTCTGCTTCATGATCCACTTAATGTTATTCTACGGATACTTTTGATAATAAAAAAGCTGACACCATATTGCAATTAAAAATTTATTTAATTTCTGCGTCATAGAAAGTTCGGATGATAAGTATATACCTATCCGATGGAGATTTTCTAGTATTTTTATAACGTGGTCATTATATATTATTACAAAATAGGTTCAATCATGATTCGTTTTTGCTAGATAGAAAAATTAAACTAATACATTAGCTTGTGTGATTGAAGTTAAAGTAAGTAGTACCATCTTTGAATTTAAAGTCATACATTATTTGCTACAAAATTGTTTCCGTTCGTTGTGTTTAATACATATACTGATTTTGTTAATTAATGTTTTCATATAGTTTGATTGCATAAATTATTATAATTATAGTTATTGTAGTCATATTATGATAAAATGGCATCTTCACGAATATAATGCACCTTGAACATATAATATGTATAAACAATGGCAATTGTTGTTGTATATTGATCTGTATTTAAGCACTTGATATGCTCAGCTACTTTAAAGAACAAATTATTTGTGAAAATGGAAAAAGAGAACTTTACTGCGAGCGGGATTCGAACCTGCGTCCCTTCCAATCTGAAGAAGTGCTCTAGACGGCTAAGTCAGGCAGTCACCGACGGCGATTCCCACATCACATTTGTTTTAGATGTCTTTACGACCCATGCCTCCTATCGGATGCACTTTGAGACAGCAACATTAGAAAACATGTGTCTGTATACTGACAGATTAGGAACACTGTTATATCATCATCCCATTGTCAACTTCCTAGGGGGATGTACCTACCTGCCTGTAATAATAACAAAACGTTATCAAAATTTAAACTATTTAGCTACTGTTCTATCCATCGAGCAGTCATTATTTTGTTAATTAAAATACCACAATCCAATCTAGATGCCAATAAATACCAGTTAAATCGTAGATTAGATTGAGTTCACCTGAATGTGGAGACAATCAAACTAAATGCCCGAAACGGACGCGCCGTGATTAATTTGATTCTGAAGTTATTTACTAATGTCGTGATTGAATGTTAAATCTATATTAATTACTTTAATAAGTCACTAAATAACAGTAATAATTAATAATATAGAAATAAGTAAGTAAATAATATTAGCTTTGGTTATGTAAAAGTCTCTCTTTTTGTTGAACACGGCATTACCGTCTTGACTATCCAAATAGTTACTTGTGTAGTATTTGGAAAATAATAGGATTTAAACCGTAATTATTCTGCGACCCTTTCAATCCGGGGAAGTGATTCGAATCCCGCTCGCAGTAAAGTTCTCTTTTTCTACTTTCACAAATAATTCGTTCTTTATAGTAGCTGAGCATGTCAAGTGCTAAAATACAGATCAAAATTTAAAAAAAATTGCGCCATCATGTTGTACGAATTTTTCCTTGATTAATTTTGAAAAATATTGCTAAAAACATTTTATAGGCGTTACTTTGAAACCTTTACAACGGTAATACAATATTATGATAGAGGTAATTTTATTTCACTAATTTAAGAAACTATTATGATTTTAACGGAAGTTTTAGCGGTATTATATTATTGTAGGTAAATATTAGGTATTTGACGAACAAACACTAAGGAATCAAGTTTTAGTGGTTTATTGGATGTTTGAAATATAGATAGTATATGACGTATATCATCGTAGGGTACATCGCCTTCTCTGGTTATAAATGGCGCAGTAACTTTACCTATGGGTACTGTATAGATTCTGACGGATAGCGACGTTTTATTGAAAAATAGACAAATTCTAACAATTATCTTATATAGTCTAAAATTACATATTCCTTAGAAAAAAAATTGTGAAAGTGTAATGACGTATAATTTCTATGATCAGGAGCCGTTTAAAAGATTTCCTATAAGACTAAAATGAGAGGTGGAGATTGGGAATTGCAAGTGGGTTTCTAGGATAGTTTAGCGATCTAAAGCAGCCACCCCGAAAGTGGAAGTTCGAAAACTGCTCGCAGAAAACTTCTCTTATTTCCCTTTCACAAAATTTTCTCGTAGATATAGTTAAAGATTAAAAAAAATAGTCTAAAATAACAGTCACGAGCAGGATTCGAACCTGCATCTCCTGGATACCGTCCAGATGCTTTGCCAATTCAGCTGAATGTTATTTTCGATTTCACATTTTTCACTTTGTGTTTAATGTATGTTGCTAAGCATGTCAAATGCTAAAAATATATATAAAAATATCTAAATATTTATAGGGTTTGCGTCATTATTAGGTAAAATCTTAATTGTAAAATTAAGTTTACCTGGTCGGTATAATGTATAAAAATACTTCCGACAGATGGTGCAGGCGTCACCCAAAGACGTTAAGTATGAATGTGTTATCGAAATTGGCAGTCAGGAGCAAGGGTCATGATGGCTGAATTGGCAAAGCATCTGGACGGTATCCAGGAGATGCAGGTTCGAATCCTGCTCGTGACTGTTATTTTCGATTTCACATTTTTCACTTTGTGTTTAATGAGTCTTTAACTAGAAAAAAGGTTTGTGAATATGCCATTCCTTATAATACGATTGTGTTTGGAAGTGCCCATTAATAAGTTTTTACAAAAACTTTTTTTCTATCTATAATAATACTTCTTGCTGCTGGCGACTTCGTGTGCGTGGACCTCAGAATTGAGGTCACTCTATGGTACATTAATTATCTTTATGAAAAATAGCTATCTCTAAGAAATAAAACTTTTTCTTGGATGAAAAGTCCTATGTAACACATAGGACTTTTCATGATTACATTCAATATGGCGGCGTGTGTATTAAGGGTGATCGCTCCTTTAGGTAATGCTACATTGTTAAAAATCCCCATGTCAAATGAACTTAACTTCATTAATTTTTAATATCAATTATTGAGAGTTTTAGGTTGTATTAACGTACAAATGTATAATCAATTAAAATGTATGTAAACATTCTGTTACTGTATACAATTATAGTCATCAAAATGCATTTAACACCTGTCATTAAGTTATTATGACTTGTAGTATGATCAAAAATACATATCACGAACTTAAGTACCTACTGTAGTTTTAGGATTGTGCGATAATATGAATATTTTATAGTATTTCTTACAAATTTAACAATGGGGAATGCCAAATATTGACTTTTCCCACGAAACAAACTCTATTTAACTCTTTACACGTGCAAACCAAATCAGATATTTATATCACGTAGGTATATTAATAGTGGCGTTATGATTATGTAATATTGATATATTAATAATAGTTTTGAAGTTGAATTATTTATGAACTATAGCCTATTCTACGGCTGATTAAAAAGTAATGTAATAATTAAAAATTAAGCTTACGTTGTTGAATTAACGGTTGTTAGTTCGTACGGATGAATAATTCAATAAATAATGTATTAAATATTACCAGTCACTGCTAATGTCATGATTATTTAAGTTGTGTAAGCTTAAACTCATTGTTGAAATAAATATATTGAAAACATAGTTCTATAGTAATGTTTCCTATATTCACTTAATTAAATTAAATTTCGGTAAATAATATTGATTTCAACTCTTTTTATGCTACGTTGGTGGCAAAAAAGCATACACCGGTGGTCCATTTGATGGTAGCGTTACCAGAGGCATCATTCGCGCGTCACTAACTCCCAAGGAACGTCATAGAAAGCGGAGAGGAAGTATAATAAGGAATAGATTAGGTGATTGTTTGGGCCTGGTTGGCCTTAAAGATTTTCGTGGAGTTTAAAGCTTTATTGATATGAATAAAAATCATATATTAATGTTAACCTATACTTAAATAAAAAATAAGCGTTTGAAAAGACACTCCGTAACTGAAAACCTAAGCTTTTTTTTCATACCCACCTGATGGTAAGCGATTACGGTAACCTATACACTTGCAATACCTGAGGCCTCACTCTCACATCGCCATCTCCAAGGAAAGGAGGGCCTCCGGTGCTCTCACTAAACACACGAAACACGACGGTAGGAATACCTATCACCGATCTTCTGTGAGAGGGTGGTACTTCCTCGATCGAGCCGGCCTATTTATCGATCCATCAGCCTTTCAACATCCACTGCTGGACATAGGCCTCCCCAAGAGACCCTTATCAGATGTAACTGAACAGACCTCATTTTAGGAATAGGTTCTAGCCATTATTTTGAGTAGATAAATAATCCTTACGAGCCAGAGCTATTTTGATGTTTTTATATATTTTTTTAAACATTTAACGTGCTTAGCATTATAAATCAACACAAAGTGCGAAAATAATAAATCAAAATAATCACGACCAATATCCTTATATTGCACTTTGCATACAGAACTAGAGCTTTTGTTTTTGTAGTGAGCAAGGTAAGAAAACATCGAAATCAAACTTAGGAAAAGCCATATTGCAACTTCCCGGAAGTATATCGGTGTCACGGTAGCTTACAGCCCTACATTAATATTCACTCTACACTTGATCCAGGAGTTATCACGTATCGAATAGAATAGAGCTATAATATTTTATGACCCCTTGTCCGCCATACCGGGCAACTTCGATGTTCGAATTTTAAACAAAACACTCGCGCGCATATGTATCGATCATATCGGTGATACTACAAATAATTAGACTATTTTGATATTGGATTTATATTAAACACAAAGTGAAAAATGTGAAATCGATTCACTTTGTGTTTAATGCATAGTGCTAAGCATGTCAAATGCTAAAAATATATATAAAAATATCTAAATATTGGATTTATAACTAGAAGGCAGAGTGACTTCTATATTAGTAAGAGTGACTCATATTACCTTCATTGTGGTACGTTCGAGCTTTTTACATAACTGTGGAGTGTTTAAAGATATAGGTTACATATGGGGTCGCTCAAAAACATATTTGAAAGCTGTTTATTAAATGGTACTGGTACAACAGTTAGAATCTCAAAGGTACTCTGTTAATGACCGCACAGAGATGGCCTCCCACCCGAGTTTTGCGGTTTCGATTTCATGTTGTGATAGAATGGTTGTTTTAAGTCTGGGGTGTACTTTGTGTCCGTGAAATTGTATGTTTGTAAAGTCCGCCGTAATACAAGGATTGTTCCTTAGTGCAAAAAAATAAATAAAAACAAACCTTCACACCTGCGTTCCATCCAATCCAGGAAATTGCTCTGAACCGCTATCGCAGTAGCCCAAAGGCAACTCCAAATCTCCACTTCATATTTTAGATGTCTTTACGACCCACGGATGCACTTGCCTCAAGCGTTCGTGTTAGTTATTAGTAGATACGTGAGGATTTTATGTGCTATAGAATCCATCCATCAGCCTTTCATCGTCCACTGCTGGACATAGGCCTCCCCAAAAAGGGGGGTTTTACTATAATCGCCACGCTTGGCAGGCGGGTTGGCGATCGCAGTGGATTTTTTTAGTACACAGGGGAACGCTGCTGCCCGGTCCCCCGGTAATCCCTTAGTCCGCTTTTACGACTCCCATAGGAAGAGACGGGGTGGAGCTATTCTTGGTGCCGGCTTCACACGGCGTGCTATATAATAAGCCTATGAAATAAAGATATTTTTGAATTTGCTCTCTTGCAGTTTTATAGTAGTTTAGATTTGGGTCGCCGTTTGTCTTACTAATTTTAATAAGTATTAAAAGTGACAAAAAAGGTTGGCATCTAAGTAGAACTAGTTTAACAAACTCTTTTTGTATAGTATTTAAAGAAATACATGTCCATTTAAACAAACCACTAAATAATTTCCGAAACAATGTAGTATATATATATAGCTACAACATAAATTTTTCTATCAATATCTAAATAAAAGTGTATTTCAAAAGTGTTCCATTTATCGAAAATGTTCTTCCTGCGCTTTTCAAATGCAATTTTTCTTTTGAACACACAAAAGTTCAAGCCGAGTAGTGTAAACCATTAATCGTTGACATTTTGTCGTACCGATGTAGATGTATCGTGACACTGATATCGAGACGAATAGAGCAATAACTCTTTCTCGCAACTCAGAGGTAGTGGCAGTGAATGTTTGCGTGTACTAACCCACTGTATTTGGAGTACAGGGCGAGTAAAAAGTTTATGCATTTTAATTCAGAGACACTTCTCTATTTTTTACAGTTAAATTGGCTTACTAAGGTAGCCTTATAAATCCCAGAATAAATGAGCTGGCTGGTCTAAGGCAATATCATTCTCTAATAGAAAATAGACGCGAAGAAATGAAAACTACTGCGTAGTGATTCATTGGGCGTATGAGAATTCTATAACAAACTCTACATATTTTATATAATCTTTCCTGTCCATCACCTCATCTATTATCATTCGACTTCATCTGCTCGTTCTCTTTTTATTGTACCTATTCTTTACCTCCAATTTTTCTTATAAGATTTTAGCCGTATCTACCTATATAACTATGGTGAAATAGACTATGGGTTTTTAGTTTGTAGACCTTTAAGTTTTTCTTTTTTTTATTGCGTTTAGTGGCAGACGAGCCACGGCCCATCTGATGGTAAATGGTAGCCGTCGCTCATGCACTCAACTATACCTCTCGGTATTATTGTCAAGCCCCTGCTCACCATTTCATTTCACAAATATGAAATGACAAAACAAACGGCTATCTCCTGCTACAGCCAAAACGCAACAAAATTTAAGTAGAATTAAATAGATGTTTTTGTACCAAATAAGATGAAAATAAAAGTTAATTTATAAATAACTAAACTAGTTCATAATAACTTTAACTACTATATATGTAGGTACATAATAAATTAATTTTTTATTGCATTTTACTTTTTAACTGAAATAATATTACTTTTAAGAATACATTAAAAATCCACGATATTAACCTACACACAATCTTTTTTCCTTTACATTTAGAAGATTAACTGAAGATTAAAAAGTTAGTTGAAAGGCTTGAAAGTTGAAACTTAACTAAACTACTTGCTATTCAGAAGAGAAGGATGAAGATATATATGTATTCGGTAGTAATATAAAGAAGACATTGGCGTATCGAGTCCAGAGCCTACAATTATTGTGGAAGTGATTATGAGGACGCCTTGGCGCCTAGTAGGTAGTATACGTATGGACTAAAAACAAATGCCTGCTATAGACTGCTATAGGTTGGCTCTCAACGGCTTATTTAATAAATACGCACTTATATCAATTAAATCACTAAACTTTATCACATAACATTTTGTACCTAACTATATTGCCCTCGATGTTATGATGAATTTAACCCTTCTCTTCTGCAAGAGGCACGCCAAAATAGATCATATACTCGTAACTTTATATTTAAAATACACTTCAAAATAGTTTTAAAATTTGAATGAATAAGCGTAAAGAGTAATCGTTGTTGCTACCATTACGTTGGATTAGAATGTCGTTCCGGGACAGCCCGGCAGCTTGCATATGTTCAAGTGATTTTTCACGGCTGCGGAACCCGTGTTCAAAGGGCACGCAGTACGGTGTCGCAATCACGATCCGCGATCACGACTGGTACCTCTACTATCTATATTCATCTTACTTAGTAGCTAAAATAAACACTATATTCTTATCAATAAAGTCTAGAGCAACAGCATCATCAAGTTTGTCTCGCTCGATCAACAAATTTGCGATTAATACAACCGAAAGTAGGCTTTATTTCAATATGGTTGCGGTGGTTTCTGGATATCTAATTATGTTTGTTAGGTGGTAAAATATCTCTAGACCGTGTCGCTACTAGCCTTAAATGCATTAAGTTTGTTTTAGAGATAATAATCGTTGCGAATGCAAGTGCTTTGTTGTTTCAAAGATAGAGTTGTTGTTGTTGATTTATTTTTGGTCAGCCATTGTTGGACTTAATAAGGGATGAAGTTATTCAATTATCATTTGTGAAATATACGCATGGCTTAACTATTGTTTAGAATTGGTGGTAATTATATTCATAGGACAAAAAAATTATTTATGAAATGAAAATTAGATAGGACTGCTTATTATGATCTATAGTTTTAGTAGTAGAAATGTGGAAAAACCACGCTGAAGGCAGATTTTGGCGATAGGTAGATATATTTTGACAGTCTTCATTGATAACGTCCCATCTTATTGTTAGTTTTAACTTAAAAGTTTTTTTTTGAAGAAAAGGATATCAAATAACTTAATTTTTTTCTTGAGTGTGTGTGTCTTTTATTTTGATCCAATAATAGCATAAACATCAATATCATTTGTGTTTAAAAACAAATGGAATAGGTACAGTTATACAATTCCAATACATTTCTCTTTCCTAGTTTCATAAGAAAAAAATATCAAAACATTCAACTAACCTGGTTTTATTAAAATAATTTCGGAAGAGTGCGTGAGACGGGCTATGAACTGCCACCGATCACGCGACCTACCCTACAAACTTATCTTTGCGGTTGACAAAATGCAAGGCAGCTAACTTTGAGAATATTATTTTGGGTCGACTTATACAAAATTGTGTTTCGGTCACCGTAAAAATGTATTTGTAAGTAAATGGAGACCTAATCAGTGAATACTGTCCTACAAAATTATGGTTATGTGTATTCATAAACATAGATAAGAAGGTTTAAGTAACGGAGAAACTAATTAAGTTCATATTATCACCCACCGAGTCGTCTGACTGTTTTATTATGAGTAATGACTCGTGCAAGCATCTAGCTTAATTTATTGACTTTATCACAATTAGTTGTATTTAGTTTATATTATAATAACTACATTATATAATTAATGAGACACATTTTAGCTAGATGCTGAAGACACTCTTATATGTAATATTATTTACTGGTACATCCTACTAATTAGATAAATGTGAAAGTTTATGTTTCGATATATGTTACTCAATTTTATTATTAGATGGACTTTTATCCCTAAAATATATTAGGATTCTGTGGGTTAGCTGAGTGACGTACTTATATTATTTTGATCCACTCCTGTGGTCCACTCAGACGAAGTAGCAGCAGCTAGTAATAATAAATAATAGAAGATCATAAGGCATTATTAAGAAAAAAAACAGCATCACGCCTGTATTCCCCGAAGGGGTAGGCAGAGGTGTATTATACACCTACGATTGGCCGGCTATGTTTGAGTCCCACGTAATAGGGGGCGAGCCTATTGCCGTCTACCGGGCGCATTTCCAAACTCCGGGTTGCTATTGAGAATTTTCCTTTTTAGGAAAAAGCTCAATAACACTGCCCGACCCGGGAATCGAACCCGAGACCTCATGATCAGCAGTCGCTCACACTACAGCTGCACCACCGAGGCAGTTAGTAATTAATTAAGTACAGTAGTGATTACTAAAAATTTCATGTGGTAGAGTTGCAACCTATTCGAGAGAGGGAGAATGTGATCTAGCCCTGAGTAGCGAATAAATGCACTAACCCAGACCCTTGGCCTTAGTTTTTCGCAATAGAATATCTTAAAATTATAGTTTTTACAAGTCCACCGAAGAACCACTATTTCATTGTGGTTCTCTCAAAATAACGTCATATTTCGTATACCTATATAAATAGGTATTTATACCAGACGAGTATATTAATGAGTAGGCACCTAAATCTACTTCATCGCCGATTCCACACGCGATTATTGAAATAAAATCTCTTGAGAATATTAGGCGTTTAAAGTTATTTACGTAACTCCAGCAAAAAGCCGGTCTTAAATAATAAATAGGCATAATATAATTATATCTAGGTATTTACGAATTCCATTTCCATCACATTCAAGATAGTTGTCTCTAATAAGTAGGTACGTACCTAAGTTGACGGACTAAGAATACAAGTGTCACCACCCCATTCTTTCCCACGGGTGTCGTATAAGGCGACTAAGGGAAGTAAGCAATTATCATCCATTGCATGACTGGTGGTAGGGCTGGGTACCAAGCGGGAGTATTCACTTGGTATCGGGCCCGAGCGGGTTAGTACCACCATCTCCCGTGTGACCGGTCATGAAGCACATCGTTGCGTTTTGGCTGTAGCAGGAGATAGCCGTTTATATTTCATTTCAAACCTGTGAAACGAATTGGTGAGCAACGGCTTGACAATACTCTCGGTATAGTTGAGTCCATGGTCGACGGTTACCATTTACCACCAGATGGACCGTGGCTCATCTGCCACTACATGCAATAAAAAAAACATATTTGTTTACATATTATAGAAATAAACAAAGAAAGAACTTATTTATTGCAACGATAAAAAAACTGATTTTTACATAATAAGTACTAAGATAAAAAAAATCAAAGAACAATAAAAGACAATAAAATAAAATAAAAATGTACACAATTATCTAAATACATAGGTAGCTTAAATTATGAATTTCTAAAACCTGTGTTTATATTCATTGTACCTATAGTATGTGGGTACTATTAATATAATAATACATTTTACATAATCTATATGGTACGTATAAGGCGCGTAAAAATAGGCTTTTAATAAAACTGGCAAGAATTCGTTAAGCCTATAACGCAAACTTAACACGAAACTATTAAATTAAGTCCACACTTTTAAGCAATAAAAATAAACTTCAAAAAAAAAAGTTTTCGCTAAACACAATAAAACAATATGACACTAGCATCCCCATCTTGCGAGTATTTCTCGAGCGGGTGGGGTAGACAAATGACTCGCACCCTACTGCCCGAATGAGTTATAGCCACCAATCGAGCCGCGCCCAACAGCGGCCATTTTTAATTTTTAGGGGTGCTCACCCTTACTGTATTATTATTAAGTGTGCGCTGTACCTAGTGATAACATGACGAATGTCTATGAAGAAGGTATTTTTGGCTATGTTATCAATATATATTTTAAATTAATTCTTACTTATAATAATAAAAATGCGAAAGTGCGTTTGTTTGAAAACTGGTTATCATGAAAATGATAGATAACATATAGCTTAAACCCCGAAGATACCTAACATTCGCATTTTTTTTTAATCTATAGTATTTAATTTATATTAATTAAAAACAAAAGTCTATAGGTACTAACTATTAAAGAATTTTCATTACACGCTTTCCTAAATTCATAAGTAGAGATACCTTATTATTAGATGTCAAATGTTATAAAGACATTATAACATGAAATTCAGAATGGCATATACCTATGAAAAAGCAATTAAACATAACTAATATATACTTAATAATTTCTAAATTTAGATATAATATGTACGAATAAAGATTATCAGAAATTAAAACAATTAATTTTATTTTTATGTACCCAATAACATTCTATTAAAAATTGATGGTACCTATCTACCTATTATGTAAACATCTAATAATATGATCGTTAAACAAATTTCGAATCCTATAAAATAGAACTTGGCAGGTATATTCACGTTTATAAATTTTTATTGAAAACGTAAATCAAGTAGGCAATTCCACTCCATTCTACGGCTTTATAAATCCTTATAAGTTTATTAGTTCAGATTACCTCTCACCAGTACGTAAATATTTGAAGAGTCGCCCATTAAAATCAAGTTTTAATAGGCCGTAAAAACTAATGCGCTCATAATCGTCGATTAGAACAAATTGAACCATAAACGAACATCAATGTTGACGTAAATCACGCCCTCTAACAGCACACTGTTGAACTATGTCCCGTACGTTTGTCGCTTCACTATCGCCTCAATCTCGCTCGGATGATGAACGACAACTTTTATTGCGGTTACACGCTTGTTTATTTACTGCTTTGTAATAGAATGTCAATAAACAACGTTGATAACTGTATACGGCAATAAAATAATAATACGACACGACAGTTATTATGGTGGAAAGTGGCGCTCTCCCGCGATATTCTGCGAATACATAAAAACTAAAAACAGCGACATCTGTCGTCGAATAGATGAATAACGACATTGCTCAGCTCTAGACAAGTTTATTATCACGTTATAAGGCGATATAGAATGCTGTTAACATACTATAATTTCCGAAATTACACTTCTCTTAATAATGAAATAAGGTATATAATCTCTATGCGTCTATGAGTGGTAAAATATAATTGTCTAGTTAATAAGCTAAGATCATTAATTTATCACCACGCTACAGCACATCAATAATTCATTACTAATAACACAGAGGCACTGACGTAATTAGTTCAATTACGGGGCCACCCAGTAATTCCGCCCCACACAATAATTGAATTATTTATCTTTGACTAAATTAGGAAAGGAAGATAAGTGCAATCTTCACCTTGGCCTGAGGTGTTTTGAAGACCACGTTTAATTAAGTGTGCGTTAAACGGAACGGAGACAATAGATGCGTGACCTAGCCCTGAGATAAATTCGTGAGATATCAAATTAAATTTTATACTTACTTTAGGTATCCGATACAACGGTGCATTTATTATTATTATGTAATAACTCCATGTGAGGAGCAGTATGTAAGTAGATATATCCACATAGGTACTTCCTATACGAGTATAAGCAATAATAGTTTAAATTTAAGAGGTTTAGATATTTTTATATGTATTTTTAGCATTTGACATGCACTAATACATTAAACACAAAGTGAAAAATGTGAAATCGAAAATAACCTGCTCGTGACTGTTATTTTCGATTTCACATTTTTCACTTTGTGTTTAAGGTGACAGGGTTTACATATCAAAAGTTTTTTTTTTAATTTATTTTTTTATTGTTTTTTAAGAACGTTCTCCGTGGGCCTAGCCAAGTTGCATTCTATGATCGCTAACGCTATAGAAAACTATTAAAATGTATGAGAATTTGACATCTTCAACGATATCTATAACGCCAAGTCATTTCCATACATTTTAATAGTTTCCTATAGCGTTAGCGATCATAGAATGTAACTTGGCTAGGCCCGCTGGTCCGAAACTAACCTTAACGCTTGTGCTATGGGTACCAGTTTACGGATATAATACATATACCACTTTGTTTTTTTGTGTGTTTCATCACACAAATAATTGTCTTGAGTGGGAATCGAGCCCACGACCTTGTGCGCGGAAGTGCTCGTGCTCGAAATTATCTTTTTGTAGATTAGGGTTTTTAGGTAAAAAAGACCTTTTTATAAATTTATAATAATACCTAATAACTTTATTTGACCATAAAAATACATTGATGTTAACACAGTTTGCTTAACACGAATTCTAGATTAGCTAACATAATAAAGTCGTTAGATTCGCAGCCTCTGGTGCTGAGCTAGGTTGGAAACCTGTGTTTCAGCACACAGCACCTTTATCCTCGGGCATTTAATTTTCATATTATATATTGGCAGATTTAAAAATAAAATCAGTTTGAAACCGCTGCTTTAACTGCCTTGATGTTCATAGAGTAAATTTTAATCTGTCTACTAATTTAAAAAAAAAATGTAATAATTATGTTTAGTTACATTTTATTCATAAAATCTGCTATTAAAATGTACTATACTTTTACTTTCCGTTACTACTACAGATATAAACATTGTACTCACATATTGAAAAGAAAAATAAATAAATTATATATTAAATCAGAAAATAGCATAACGCCTGTATTCTCCGAAGGCAGAGGCAGTAGGCAGAGGTGTAATATACACCCGTGATTCGCCGGCTATGATTAAGTCCCACATAATAGGGGGCGAGTCTATTGCCGTCTACAGGGCACATATCAGAAAGAGAATGATTTTCTATTTTCTAAGGATAATTAAACTGTCAATCAAAAGTGGATACCTTTTAGAAAAAAAAATATAGGTATAATTAACCAATTATTTTAAATTAGTTTTTTAGAAGCAAGAGTAACAAACAACGTTTATCATAAACGAGTTATTGTACATTATGTGGGAACAATTACACGTCCATTAATCACAGGAGTACTCCGGCAGTTTATTGCGCCTCCGGCCCTCAACCCAGCGGTTACAACCCTTCCCCATTGAATTACGCTCTTTCCCAACAGCCACCAACTTCTGTACAAGTTTTCACTTGATTAGTCATGGTGACTTTGGAAAAGTCAGAATCTGCATATCCGTTATTTGTGAGCACTTGATTTATTACACGCATTTGACTAAGTAGATTTACGATATTTAAAAAGAGATCATTAATCATTGCCTCTGAGTTATAAATCTTATGAATTCTGTTTACAACGTTTTAATACTTGTATTATATTATCACATAGGTAGGTAGGTAATTATTCACTATATTATATATTGCACTTAAAATTGGTTGGTTGTAGACAAAATTGAGGAACGTCTTTTCAAGACGGCTTATCTACTTCTTATTTCGGATTTCTTTGCACTAATTTATTCGGCTAACTCCACATTCACAACTTTTTAAGTAACATTAGCAGCCTATTTCCTCTATAAAATCTATCTGCCTCTGCGGTGTAACGGTAGTGTAATCGATTGCTGATCATGAGGTCTCGGGTTCGATACCCGGGACGAGGAGTGTTAATGATTTTTTTCTTAAAAAGAAAAATTCTCAGTAGGAGCCTAGAGTTCAGAAATGTGTCGGGGAGACGGCAATAGGCTCGCCCCTTATTATGCGTACAATTTATTTTATCAGCAATTATCAACTCTAATCAATCTGCATCGTCTAAGGTTTAATTTAGATAGGTAAATTAATTAAACTTGGTTGTAATTCAAATGAATTAGACAGTTGACAGTAGTTGTCATTTTGTCATTTGTTGTCAGGTCCATAATCCAAAGAGGCCATTCTGATACAAAATTATCACTTTTGAATTTATTTTTATATACTACTTTTATGTGTTTTCTATATTTTTTTTCTTTTAAACCACCTCTGTATTGATTGCTGTATCAAAACCAAAAAATCATTCAAATGAGTCAAGCCATTTTTTGAGTTTTAGCGAGACTAGCGAACAGCAATTGATTTAGGTATATATATAGACTAGTTGATTTATATTATATATCTATATTTATCTGCAATAATACGGGACTCACTCTTAAAAGTCTATAACCAGTAACAGACAGAATAAAGTCCCATTAATATATCAATGCATGAACAGCCACCCATAAAATATGATAACGTTTATCACGTCACTGTATTTTCAAGATGATGATCGTGTACGTCTTAATCAAGAGTTTTTAAGCTGTCGGTATTAATTTTTATTTAACCTAAAGCAAATGTATTTCCTACTGACAAACTTAATATGCATTTTGTCTGCAGAACGGCAACAGTGCTTCTGGATAGTACACATACCCGGCATAGTTAGCGAAATATAAAAAAAAAACAAAAAATCTCTTAATATTTTAAAATGAAATATCGAGACCTTCTTTTTACAAAAAAATACTCTTTTTTAGTTCAGAATGTGATCACTTGTAATAAACATTTCGCACGTAAAATGTTTTTTTGTGTGAAAAATATACATTTTAGACTCTGAAAAATTAAAGGAAAGTTGATAAGTTAAATGACAAAACATACCTACTATTTAGTATGACGGCAACAAAAATATATTATATTTTCAACTTTTTATATTCCGCTAATTTCGCCGGTGTGTGTAATTAATTAGTATAACTTCGAGAGTCTAAGTGATTTTAACTTAGAGTACTAATGCTCAAAATTTACCTTAATGAAAACATATATTTTATTATTTTTAATTAAAGCGTACACCAAAAAAATATATAGAGCACATTTACACGTAATTATATTATCTAAAATAACATGTTCATTCTTATTACTTGAAAAAATGAATACCGTTTGAACATGCGAAAAATATTCTAGTTCTCACGTATAATTTAGATCTTCACAATGCATAATTATATAAAATAATTGTCAAGTATCTACACATGAATATTTATATAGGAATCCTAAGAATTATGTGATATATAAAAAGTAAAAACAATGGACGCATAATTAAATTGTACAGGCTTTTAAAAATATATTACATTTATCATATGTGACAAAAAGTCATTAAAATATGTTTGATGAACGTTCGTAGGAATTCCACTGATTGTAAGGCATTGTAAGATTCTTAATTAGAGTTAGGGGTCAACCAAAACCTAGCTTAAATGAGATGAAATGTCAGATTTTAGTTAGATTTTAGTTTTGTGTGCCAGATTTATGAACAAAAATTAGAAAGTAAATATAAAACAGACACCTACTAAAAAGAGTCTCCCAGCATGATTGGGCCGACTTAATCCTACTTCTTTAGTTGTTTCATTGTAGCTATTTCTACGGTTATGTTTCGTATGGTGAGTGAGAGCGCTAGAGGCCTAAGCCCCCTCTTTATCCTCTCCTTATTTTTCTTCCACTCCCCCTATAGGAGGAGGAGCTTTCCTTGAAGTTGGCGATGCGCGTATGATGCATCTGGTATTGCTTACGTATATAGGCCACGGTAACCACTTATCATCCGGTGGGCCGTATGCTTGCTTGTAACCCGCGTAGCATACAAAAATCTAAGCAATATTTGGTGTTAGTGTTCAAATTACAAACAAAATAAAATTAACTATGTACCTAGTTAGAATAGAAATCCTAACTATTATAAAGCTGTAACAGAGCTGTGTCTGTACATTTAAGATATTTGAGGAAAATACCTGTATTAGGCTATTTGGCACAAAACATTTTTATTTAGATTTTTTGTCTGTTTGTGTATTTATCTGCTTGCTCGATCGCGCATCACGCAAAAATTGTTGAACGGATTTTGTTGCACCTTTTTTATTTTATGGCTCTTGATTAGATTTAAAAACTGGTATACAAAATGTATCCCGCTACAATATCGGGAACCTAAAAACTAGATTTTGGCTGCGGTGGAGCCGCGGGCAAAGGCTAGTATATTTCTATTATAATAATAATATTTTACGTTTAATCTGTAATATCGCTCATTTGTTACAAGGACGACATATCTAAAAATTTATAATTTTTTAGTTAATAATACAGTTGTGTAAAAAAATACGCTCAGTTTACTGTAAAAACGTCATTTTTCTAAACTATATAATAAGAGAGAGAGAGCTACTATTCACAATAGGCTTGATGACAGATATAAAGTATCGCCAAAATATTGAAGTGATCCAATGAAATAAGATTCAGGGATTTCGAAAATTTTAATTTTTATGGTGAGATTAATAATAGGCATATTTGATAAAATAAACATACAAAATACAACAATCCGCCATGATAGCTTAAACATCAATCAGACCGAAATGACGTCTCGTGCTAAGACGTGACTTCTTTCGCTCTTTACATTCTCTTTGACTCTTCTCTCTCTTCTGTTGCCGTACTGATGCGTGACGTCATGACAAATAACGTGCGTTTTGACGTGTTTGAAATTTAAAATTTAAATTTCATTTTACTGCGTAAAGCCAATATTTTTACATAAATATGATATATTTTTTAGTTCTTAGATACTCCTGAATATTATATAATAGATTTTGAAAAATATTCATCATGGCTATTGTGGCGTTATAGTATTGTCTCTTTCGTTTGGGTGACTTGGGGCAACAATGACATTATTTTAATTGTGAAGTACCAGTACGAGCGGTAGGTTACACTTGTGCACTTGAAGATCGACATTTTTTACGTTACAACGATCTTGCCAGTAAATGATGCACAAATGATTTTAATATTTTATTCAAGAATAAGGTATTTAGTATAAATGTGTCGTTAATGCTTAATAATATTAAATAAATTAGTATAGGCATATTTAGTGTTATGACAATATTGCTGTAAATATTAACAACTATTGAAGTATTATTTGAAATTATGACGTTGTTGATAACAAAGAAAACAGCGAATTCATATTACAATAAAAAATATCTACACTTATGTCATTATACTTAAAAATAGTTTGCGTTATTTATGGTAAAATATTGCAACATTTTGTAACAAAAAGGTTTAGGTAATGATTCAAAACACGTTTTCTCATTTATGTATTTTTCTTAAAATATTTATTTTGTATTTTAAGGGGGTTTCCACATTTAAGACACCTTTAAGAGGTAAAAAAAAATTTGCATTGATTGACAAGCTTGATGATTGTTGGAGTAAACGCAAACACTAGTTTGTTGATTTGTCGATGTCACAGCACTAATGTCTCATCGTCCCATTTCTATGGCCCTCTCTCTTCCTTGCTGCTACCGACGCCTGATGTATCGTGTGCTAATAAATCTTGTAAAATCTTTATACTTAATAAAATACCAGTAAATTAAATTCAGTGCTTTATTTAAATATAACAACAATGATTCGCCCAATGAAGAACACATGTCTTTTTTTTTGTTATTTGTTAAGGCGGGAAAAAGTGTTCCTAACTGCACACCCCGTCGTTCGGGGCAATGAACAAGGTAGTGTGGGGCCTTCACCCACTAAAGAAACCCGCCGTGTGCCATCTCTCCGCCTTTATTGGTGGGACACTGGAACTATGTTACATTCCTTCGGGGGTAAAATGAAACCAGTATGCACTTTTGGTTTTTTTGTAATGAATTTTTTCCTTTTATAAAATTAATCTAAGCACTAATTTTTCAGGCAATAAAAGAGTTAACCAAACATCACACGAGATGAGATATTTATCATATGACAGTAGTTCTTCTATCAGCTCGTCATCTGATTCGGATTCAGCAGATTACATGTTTATTGAAGGTTGGGTATTTTTGTATGACACTGAATCAAATTTGTTTATGAAAATACTTAAATTAAATACTTATTATTTTTAAATTTATTTTTCAGATAGTGACGAGTTGGACTTGTTAAGCTAAAACCTAATTCCAAAGTTTTAAGCTCGATTTTACAATTTTGTGTAAGGTTTTCTTTTCTACAATAGTATCATGATTCCTATAGTATTATTGATCATTGTTTTGAGTATAGTTTGTGTTAGAGACTGGAATTTCATTATTGACACTTATTTTGTGATAACATTAAGATTGTAATTATGATTATTAAGTTGCTAAAAGTATATAGAGGGAGAGAGAGAACTTAATTATTGAGGCTGAATTGTTTGTGATATTAATTATTCTATAACAATCTAAGTAATGTGGAAAATTTAATTTATAAGACTGTGTCTAATTTAATTAAATCACTTAGATAACTAGATTTAAGCGCATTACCTACTGTTGGTTTTTTATAAAGATGTTAATGTGACTATGTTGTAGTACTCATTTAATTCCTATATTATTAAAAAACGTTTTCAATATCAAAGTATTTTGTTATTAGTATTTTAAGTTTACCTCAAATTTAAAATTATTATTGAGTGTAACGTCATAAATCAAAATACTAAAAAAATATTTATATATTTATCAGCAACAATGATATGTGTTTCCATGCTGCGAAAAAAAAAATAGCACAGTATGCGCTTTACACGTAAAACTTAATATTTTAACAGAAAACTATAGTAATCTCACTACATTTTTGTTTAAAAAAGTATCCCAAAAAATCAACGATTATGGTATAATTTTAACTTGAAACTTTAAAATTGTTCTCCTGTAAAATGATATTTTTTGAGAAATGACGAACTTGTCGCAAATGAACGATATTATAAAGCTGTAACATAGTTATGTCTGTATATACATTTAATAATTAGGTATTACTGTATTAGGCTACTTACGCGTCTATGAATACATTTTTTTTTATCTTTCATCTGTTTGTTTGTTTGTACATCCCACAAAAACTACTGAGTGGATTTAAATAATACTTTTTGTTTGATAGATCTTGATTAGACTTTGAATTGATATTTGTTTCATTTATGTATAAATATGCACAGGAACAATTGAAAGATACTTATTTTCTCGTTAAATATAAAATTAATGCATATAATCGCGTGAAAAAGATGCAACAATGTTTGCACATAAAGTTTGCTATGTTTATAGAGGCATCGCAACACAAGCACTACGCACAGCCGTGTGGACATTAATAATTTTGGCGCGAACAAATGACACGGCTGATTAATGATTTACGTACCCAATTCCGTGCTGTCCACGGGGGTATGAAACACATATGATTACGGATGCCTATGACTATGTAGTGATTTTAGTTAAGTTACATGTCTCATTTGTATGCCATAACAGAGCTAGTTTAATTAAAGTCTCATTTATTAAATAAAAATATACAGTTTAAACAAACACAAAGAAAAAACCTTTACACGCATTCATATTCTAAAATAATTAAATACACCCAACTAAAAAGTGTTGAGCATAGCGCTCCATTTCAGTTAATTAATACTTACTATAAGAAGGTAGATTGCATAATATATTGGACCAAATTAGAAAGAGAGAGAGAGAAAGATTTAATGGACTCGTCAACAAGAATCGTAATTAACTAACTAACTTATCATCACGCCATTTCCTTTGCGGGGTAGGCAGAGAGAACAGAGTGCCAAGAGACTATTCAATCGTAATATTATAACCCTAAAATTCGCGGGCTCCATATTTCTCACTCGTTGAATCAAACAATTCCACGGTACACCTTCTGTCTCTATCATCAGATCAGCTCCAGATACCAAATTGTAGCATCTGAAGCATAAATACCTATCTACATATAACATTTAGATATGACAATTAAAAGTAGATGAATATTCACTTCTAATTTTATCATATTGTTAGTTACAAGTCAAGCGTATCAATTATAAGCGTCATAAAAACAAGATTACATTTACATAAAATAAGACGAAAGCCATACCTATTTATTATTTGCCACCATAAAATCACAGGCTGCAATTTTTTATAAATTGAATTTAGAACTACAACGAATTAATTTTTTTATGAAATTCGATATATTATGCAAAGCTCACAACACCAAATGCACAATGAATACCTATTACCTATATGTGGGTAGATGGTACGCCTACCATATGCGACATAAGTACAACTGTGGCAGGTCAGGTGTCCCCTAAAGGTCCACTTCAAAGGGTCCGTATGCCAGCTAGACGTTTTCGTATGATTTATAACGCCCTTATTGATACCCATTTTAATTTGGTGCCATAGTACCTACTTATAGGTATGTAAAGAACTTTTTATGCTGCATATTAAAAAGCTAGACGTAATATATTGTCCTGTAAGCATGAAAAGCTATGTGATAATTCAAATGATGTTAATCTTTTATTGGCTGATCTGACGTAAATACTTTTTGTAGACAAAAATATTTTAACATATAATTTTTTGTGGCTAGATTTTAGTTTGATATTAGCATAGCAATCTTTAGTTGGTAATCTTATTTTTATTTTAGTGAATTCTGATCCTTATGCAATTTCAGCTCTTGATTCTGTCCAATCTGAACAATTGGAACACAAGTATTTATTCTATTCTATGCGGCGCAGGTTCGAAGTCCTGTCACAGTTATAATTTTCTATTTTCCAAAAAAGTAGCAGGGTTTGTCAGATTGTTAAAAAAAAATAACAGCTCTCCATCCAGTCATTGAAATCTAATATGTTATTCCTTTTGTTATACTTATATGGTTTAGTAAGGTAAGACTTTTCTAAGCGTCCGGTGTTTAGAAGATTTACTTGTGGGATAAAATTGGCTCCCATTTAGCATCAGTACCGATATCACAATACCGACTGCCAACCGATTTAAATTTATTTCGGACGTCGGTAACTTCCAATTTAAACCGCTTAATCCTCTATGATGTATGTCGGTATTCGGCTGGATTAAAAGTTCTACGGAAAATAACCGGTAAAACCTTTTCCGGGCTCGGATTGACCCAGGCAAGAGCGGGATTAGGTAGCCGGGATTGGATATACATAAATCTCGAACAAGGCTTTAGGGACAACGCAATTAAAGCCTCTACGCTGATATGTCATTTTGTGACGAGAAGCAACCAGATTTGAAAAATGCTAATCGCGAGCAATTCCCATTTATGTGGAAATATAATAATTCGAATATTAAAATTCAGCAACCGACGTGTACAACGCACAATGGACGTTCTGGCGGGCATTGTGTCATAAATAATTCAATTTCATAGTAATAAAATACGCGTGACCAACACAACGGCGTGAAAACTTTTCAGCAATTATGGGTTGAATATAGCAAAAAGCATCGGTCGATCCGACACGGCGCGGGGTCGGTGAGTCCCATCCGACGCACTCGTAATTCATGCATCAGCTTGCAGGGTAGGGTTGGCCGCGACTGCAGCCCGTTGACTTATAGTTTGTATTAATACGCGGACATAGGAAACCAATCTGACTCATTTTAATTAATTTATGCACGAAAATGTATTCGATTATTCAATAACAGAATTAGATTTAATAAAAGCATCAACATTGTGGAATCAGCTTGCTTATTAAAATGTTTGTAAAGAATTGATATTTATATGATCATTTTTACTAAATTCTTATTTTTTTTCTTTCCTGTAGATACCAATGAGGCTTATGGAAAATAAATTACTTGTGAAACTAATATAAATAAAATACATCATTTTACTATATGTATTTACCCATATACATAATTATTATACACTGGTGATAGAGATCAGTATTAAGGAAGATATACTTATAAGACATACTTATTAATGACTTTTTACTCACATTAGGTACCCCTACTAATTTGTCTACTCATTATTGTTAAATAAAGGCTATTATTATTTAATTTTTCTACACATCAATATGTGCTATATTGTAAATGACAAATTCACCAATAGCACTTTAGTTTATGGTATACTTTAACTTTTAATTTTTGTGTCAAGTATCTTAGAATTTTTTTTAATCTATATTTTTTAGCATTTGACATGCTCCGCCACTTTTTAAAGTACAAATTATTTTGATCCATATTTTAGCACTTGACATGCTCAGCTACTCTTAAAGTACAAATTATAATTTGTGAATAAGGAAAAATATCTTAGAAAAAATCATAGAATTACCGTTACGCTTCAGGTAGATTTACCATGTTTATCCCTTGTGGTCATAACATATTTTATTTACTAATACAGGCATAGGTAAAATATAAAATTTACTATACCTATTATAAGTGCTCAAAATAAACAATGCTTAACATTCAGTTTTATAAAGTGTTAAATAAATGTTCCTACCTACTACATATACAAAAATCCCATTATAAGCCTTATAAATATTATACCAGTTATAGAAAACGTAGGGTATACCCTGTGGCATAGCGTAGGTAACCTATTAATAAAAGGCCATATAAATAAAAAAAAATAACGTAATTTATTTACGGTACGACTTATTTAATTTTATTAATTGCAATTAGATATACATATCTCCTAATCAACACGTCGGTACTTTACATAAAACCTGGACAATACCCTGCACAATATGTAATATACCTATTAAGTTATTGAAAAATGTTAAATAGTTAATATAATCGCTTTTTTCTACGACACAGTTTCAAATCAAATTTAGAATTCATTAAACAGAAATGCATTCAATATTTAGTTACCCGGATGTGACGAAGTAAGCAGCCATTAAAATTAGGGTTGGGCCATGAAACTCCCGACTAGGGCAGGGCCGGGGCCGGCGCGCCCAGAGGCTCGGTTCATCGTCAAAAAAAAAACGAAGCTTAAAACACATACAATGAATAACTGCCGGTCGTCGATACAGATGAGATGAAAGATTTCTCAATGTCCGCCCGTTGTTCTTGTTACTTGTAACTCAATATTGTACCAACGCGTTTATTTTATTGCTTTATAATGTTTATTATAGATACATTTTACTTTATAACTTAATATACCTAATTGTTGTATTGGCCACTACTTATGCGAATTTAGTTAACGCTATAACAAAATGCTTATATACGACTTAACGAAAATTAGCTGCTAATTAATGATAAAAACCCATGTACGAATACTTCTCATGAATCGACAACAAAAAATGGTAAGAATCTTCAACAATCTCATCATTACAACACGAACAAAAACACAGTTACTCCAAAATATCTACTTAATAACGGACATGAAATTAAAAAGCAATTTCGTAACCGTTACTAATTTAGGCGGCACGGCATGGAGCTCTCAATTTGGGAGGGACTTGAAAGCCGAGGTGTGGGGTTTACATCGGAACCCTAATCTAAAAGCTGTCAGTTAACTCGGCAGGCAGCTGTAGCCGACGAGCATGTGCACCCTTCCTTATATAGATTATAAGTGCTTAGGTGCCAAGTCACCTAAGCAGCAATGTCTTTTAGAACACTATTGTATAAATTACATAATTTCAATATTTTATTAAATGTTTTTTTTAATAATCACAGCTAACCAGTTTAATTAGAACCCAGAAATTAGAATTGGGGTTTTCAAAAAACTATCACACCGTGCGATAGTGATTAATGTTACAGAGTACTAAGAAAATCTTGTCTCATGACCTGTTCTTATGTCATTAGTTGACATTCCGTAGGGTTAGTCCAATTTATATTACAGAAAAAACTATAAGTCACTGCCCACATTCAGGACAGATTAAAATCTTTTTACACATTGGTTAATTCTGCGCCCACGTGCGACTAAATTTGAAATTCGAACACTGAAATATGAATGACTTTGGTTCTGTGTTAAAAATATTATGTAGGCAAGAAGTCTCGTAATTAGCATATTATGTTTGTTACTATGGAATCGGTTTTTCCATTTGTGGGGACTGATTTGACGTGTCTATTTTATGACATGTATTTTCGTGAGCAACGGAGTTGTCCATAATTCAATAATGTTTACGACTATAATATGCACATAAACAATCTAACACACCTATAGATACGTCATCTGATATCTACTGAGATATCTCCTGAACGAGTATGGAGAAAATTAAATAAAATCAGACAATTTAATGTTTATTCTCATTATTATTTTATCATCTAAGCAGTTACTATGGTGCTTTATGGTACATCGGTTCTGTTTTCGAACTAGATATTGATAAAACGATGTAAATTATATTTTTATGGTAATCACGTGGGAATTGCGTTTAACTTTTACATAATACCGCTTATTCTTTTATGGAATTCCTAATCTCAAGATTATCTAAATATTTATAGCTAAAATGTAATTCTTACGAGTGTCATTACTTATGTAGATTGTACTTGTTGTTACTGAAGTTCATAGGGAATTGATTGTGCGATTTTTACTTCGTTTGAGAAATCGTTTATTGAGTGTAAAATTTAAAAGAGGATAATTGAACTTTGATATTTTTAGCACCATTTTGCTCATAAGTCACGAGTCTTATCAATAAGAGGATGTTGGTTATAGACTATATTTATATTAGATACAATGATAATTAGACACTAAAAGTGTCTACTATAAATGAGTGCAGATTACGATTTCCTGCACTCATTTCGTTTAGTGTTGTTTCGACGCGCGAGCAGCCGCAACGCCCACAACGTATCAACATGTCTAATAATACTAAAAAGTCTTTTGAAAAACTCATTGACTGTCTCTTTTTCTCTCGTTATTTCTGAATAGTGTCATCACAGTCACGCACACAGTTAAAAGTTGTTACTATTTTATGAAATGAATGCGAAATGAATGCTGTATATTTAAGTAAGAATTATATACCTGTATAATTTTGACACGATTTCTATACACAATTGTGTATCCTTAATTTGTAGATCAATGACCTAAGTGTATAGATTTAATGTTTACATATTTTATAAACCATGGAAAAATATATCAATCTCAAGCTTGCTGCTAATTGTAACATAACATAACTTTACGCCTGTATCCCCGAAGGGGTAGGCAGAGGTGTATTACACACCCATGGTTCGCCAGCAATGTTTAAGTCCCACGTAATAGGGGGCGAGCCTAATTTTGTCACATGATTTCGAAAAAACTGTTGTAGATTTGAGATTTGAACCCAAAGTTGATTGTGAGGCAATGTATTTATTATCATGGAGGTAATAAATTAATGTGGCAATGCAGAAAACTATATGGGTTAATCTAATCAATAACATTAGCTTAAGAAAAAAATACCGGTGCTATAAAAAATAATCATGCCAAAGCATATAAAAACTATATCACTTTGTAAATATAATCAAGAGACATTTATTTCCATCTTTAACGGGAAATCGATGTCGCAGCCTAATTAGGCCTTAAAAAATAATAGATAAATTAAAAAAGAATCCTCGTGTAGGTATATTCCATAGATAAGATATACAACAGGTGAAACTAGACTGGGGGAAGTATTTCATATAAATTAATTAAGCTGACTATGTGCGCATGCGCAGCTTTTATTGTAAGAAATGTTACTGAGAATTTATTGAGAAAGGGCCGAGCATTATTTATTAGAATTTAAAAAAGTTTAGAGTCTAATTATTTCCACCTGCTGTTAGGTGTTTTATAATAATTTCTCGAGAAATTTCGACGCCATACTTGTCAAAGTTTTAGGTTAGTTTGTAAAAATAGTTCAGATTAGTTAGTCTTTTAGTTACTACCTAATCAAATCACCATTGTTGAGTGTTCGCTCATCAATACCGTTTAATTACCTAATTATCAAGTTAAAAATAAAGGTTATGCTGGCTTAACCACTATCACACATAAAAAAGTACGAGTCGGTCACTAGTAGGTAATTTTATATACAAAGAAATATCATGACTCAACGAAAATGTATGTATTTAACAGGTGTATCCATATTCTAATATATACCTAAACATATGTAAATAAAATGTTAGAGATTCGCTGTTGTCCACGTATCACGAGAAACCACTAGTATTTCAATTAGGTGGTAAGCTTTCGAAGTTTTATTTCCTTGAAACTTGGCTCTCATCTAACAAAAAATTGCAATATCTGTTTTGGTTTCCTTTAGGTAAATATTGCATGATGTTATGTGTAACATAACATAACAATACTCTTTATTGTACAACAGAAATTTTACACAAAGAAGAAAGTTTCTTAAATTAATTTGTACATACAAAGGACGGTCTTATCGCTAGCTGCGATTTCTTCCAGACAACCTTGGGATGGACAAAAAATTGGTAGAAAAGGTGTAACAAGTGTTAATAGTAAAATAAAAATATTAAAAATAGCCTAACAAAGTAGCAAGATTCTAGTGAGAAAGAAAGTTAGAAATAGATATACCTTTTTATTTTTTTATTTTTTGTTAAGGCGGGAAAAAATGTTCCTAACCGCACACCCCGTCGTTCGGAGCAACGAACAGGGTAGTGTCATGTAGTGTGCGCCGTGTGCCGTCTCTCCGCCTTTATTGGTGGGCCACCGGAACTATGCTACATTCCTTCGGTGGTCAGTTAGAAATATATCTACAGTATGTAGGATCTACGCCGCCTGGGGCCGGCTTTAGAATTGTCCCACCCCTCTCTACCCACGGGAGTCGTAAGAGCCGACTGAGGGAATACCGGGGGAGTGGGCAGCAGCTCTCCCTCGAGTATTAACAACATCCACTGCGATCGCCAACCCGCCTGCCAAGCGTGGCGATTACGGCATTATCCCGATGACGGGAGCGCTCGTTGTGGCGTTCTCTTGGGGAGGCCTATGTCCAGCAGTGGACGTCAAAAGGCTGATGGATGGATGGATGGATTTAGGATCTACATAAATAAATGTGTTGCGAAAACATATAATTCTCACACTTAACAATTATTTGTGCAATTCACAGAAAGATTTTCGGAGTCCGAGCGTATTTTGCATAGTTGTAAAGACAAATTCACCGAAGCCGGGCGATATCTTAAAAACTACTACATAATACGTTCACAGACGGAATCTTTATATTTTATGAGATAGCTTTGAAGCAATTCAATTTAAATTTGTGTTTTCTTATTAGAATATTATTGCATAAATGTATAAATTTACATAAAAGTTAAGATATTTTTATAATTCTTAACTATTTCTCGCGTGACTTTAAAATATTTTTCTTAGGTTGTACCTACTTAAAAAGATAAAAATGTGAATAATTTATTTGAAAAGTCCAAACCTCTGCTTCAATCTTTAGGTAAACTCTATCCTATTAAGCATCATCCTTCTAAATACTACGTTAGATGTTTAAAGAAAATTATTTAACAGCATTAAACACAAAGTGAAAAATGTGAAATCGAAAATAACAGTCAGGAGCAGGATTTGAACCTGCATCTTCTGGATACCGTCCAGATGCTTTACCAATTCAGCCATCCTGACAATTGCTCCTGACTGCTAATTTCGGTAACACATCATACTTAACGTCTTTGGGTGACGCCTGCGCCATCTGTCGGACGTATTTTCATACATTATACCGACCAGTTAAACTTAATTTTACAATTAAGATTTTACTTAATAATGACGCAAACCCTTTAAATATTTAGATATTTTTATATATATTTTTAGCATTTGACATGCTTAGCACTATACATTATGAAAATACGTCCGACAGATGGCGCAGGCGTCACCCAAAGACGTTAGGTATGATGTGTTATCGAAATTAGCAGTCAGGAGCAATTGTCAGGATGGCTGAATTGGTAAAGCATCTGGACGGTATCCAGAAGATGCAGGTTCAAATCCTGCTCCTGACTGTTATTTTCGATTTCACATTTTTCACTTTGTGTTTAATGTATAGTGCTAAGCATGTCAAATGCTTAAAATATCTAAATATTTAACAGCAGTTTGATTTAACTATGAAAATGAATTACTAGTTTATATAATAACTAGCGACCGCTCACGAGGCTTAGTTAGCTTAGAAATGGATATTATTTTGTAAAACTAGAATATCATTATAACAAAATCTCCATCCCCATCAATTTAATTTATGGAAAGTTTTCGACAGCACATAAATATGCCCAATACCGACATTGGTTTAACCAATCGCCCACTTTATATCATGTCCCTTTATTGATAGTTACTGTAACACTGATAAGACTTGAATCAAAATAATAGAAGAAATGATTTATTCAATTCTGCTGCAGTTTTCATACACAATTTCCTACTTTAACATCTAATATTTTATCACATTGATTTATTAAAATTAAATGATGTAAATCAAGTAACAATTATGTAAATATTAGACTTTGCCAACGACTTCGTCTATGTGGATTACAGAATTGGATCGGTATTGTATAAAAACGTCATTGCAAGAAACATTAATATCTAATATATGATGCTATTCCACAGGGACCATCTATTTTTCGCAATAAAAAATAGTCTATATTTTTTCTGATGTCAAACTATAAACCTATAGATATCACAGATGAATTAATAGTACTAGCGTACCTATATATAACGTATCCAAATTTCGCGTTGATCGATTTAATATATAATAAAAAACCCAGTTTTATTTACATTGTTATGTTACTATTCATATAAAAAAAATGTGACCAGTACAAATTGTTATTGCAATCTAATAAACATGTTTAACTTTTTTTTTGAGCGTGCTACCTACTGGGAAGGTTTTTGAAGCTAATATTACGCTGTAATATTTTAAAGCAATTAAAGAATAAAATACCGGCTGGTAGAAATGGGTTAGACTTGATATTTTGTGTTCTCTTATCTCAAAATTATAAAATTACACGCACTAATAGCAGTATGTACTTATATCTTAACAGTCTAGGAAAAATCTTTAATAGCGACAATTGATGGTTACACATTTTGAATGCAATTATTGCTGAATAATTGATTATTTTTTATTTAAGTTTTACCTGGCTGTATTCTTTAGAATCAAAATATAGCTTCGTAATTATTTTAAGGATTTTAATCATAAATTTGAAAAAATAACAATAGCTAACGAGCAACAATGAGAATAACATTTAAAATGAGAAACTACACTTACTCACGGGGTGCTCAGTTTTTACGCTGTTGCTCAGAATCCTTTGCTTTGGCGACATTTCAATAGAGACTAAAAAATAAACAATAGATATAAAAACTCACAAGGCTAAAGAGGAAGGCCGGACGCAGCTAAATGAAAGAAGTTTGTAAAAAGTTTGACACATTTTTAGAAACATCAGGCACGAAATGCTCGCTCGCGGGGACCGATCGTAAATTTTCTGTAGCGTCAGAATGAGAAAGAGGACATCATTGTTGAAAATTTCGAACGCATTCTGTTATTTTATATGTAATGGAGTCGCTTTGTGTGACATTAATAAACGTTTGTTGTATTTGCCTTCTCGCCTCATTTATTTAGTTTCCATGATTCAACACCGTCTGGAGTTGAAACCTCGATAATATAACCCACCAAATTTTTAGTAATTGAATCTTTACTTAGTTGAAAAAGATACCATAATGTTCATCACTATTCATTACAATTGAAATCGCATATACCTGAGTCTTTATGTAGGTCTAAACAATTCAAATCTATGATAGGTCATCTTAAAAATTGTCAACAAGACACTTTAATTCTGTCTCGAGATTTCACCACGACAATCGTGGGAAACGGGGTTGGTTATTGCAAGTGGCATAGCATCCCCGATATATTTCCTGTCTGGATAAGGCTTCTTCCCACTAAAGTATGATAAGAATTTCATTTCCTCGCGGTTCTGAAAGCTCCGCTATCTGAGGAAGTCGCTGACAAAAATACGTAAGTGATAAAAGCATCAGTGCTGTGTGTTACGTATTCAGATTCAGTTCAGCTGTTTATAATATTATAAAGGTATGCTTTTTACTTTGTTGGAGAAGATAAAACGAAGCATGTGCTGTGCCGTAGTACTTACGTGCTCACTAATGATTTACTAAGCAAGGCTCTGGGAGAGAACAAAATTAACTAAAATGATGATAAACATTTGACGAAAATAAAGAAGTATGTATCTACTATTTCTGAGAATAACAAAACGACGGATGGAGCTTTGATTTTATGAATTCCCAAAGCTAGGTCTGAAGTTTTGTTTCGGTTCTTTGATAAAAAAAGGAATCGTCCCTCAGCGTGGGGGACTAAATTGAACTTTTACATGTTGAGTTAGAATCTTTTATGGAGTGATCGATGAATATCCATATGGTTTGATTTTGCCATTAGGTCTGGGGATCGGGATGACATCTTTTATCGCGATGCATTCCGTGCGCCATGTTTAAAAGGTTCTGCTAAGCCACAACATTTTGATATTAAGACTAGCCTTTGCCCGCGGCTTCGCCGCAGCCAAAAGCTGGCATTTCGGTTAAATCTCAGGTTCCCGCAATAGCAGCGGGATAAAATGTATACCAGTTTTTAAGTCTAATCAAGGTCTTTCAAATAAAAAAAGCTGCATCAAAATCCGTCCAGAAGTTATTGCGTGGTGCGCGAACAAACAAACAGATAAACAGACAAACAGACAAAAATTATAAAAAAAATGTTTTGGGTTTAGACTCTTCTATATAGCCTATTACAGTCAGTTTTTCTCAAATATCTTGAATGTACAGTACAGACACAACTCTGTTACAGTTTTATAATAGTACCTAGGTATAGATTAAATATTTGTATCAATAAGTTTTTATATATTCTAAGCGTATTAAACTTCTTATGGTAGGCACTTCTTTCATAAGATTTTACTTTGTCTTTATTATTATTGTAGGTATATTTGCGTAGCTCATTAATAAATTTAAATTAATAAAAAATACTGGATCCTAAAACCAAATACTACTACTTAAAATCATTAAAATTTCATATAAAAACAAACTAATACTTACAATCAATTACAATCCTTATAAAGTCTCGGATAAATCCCTTAATTGATTGAATGATGACACTAAACACGAACAAACAATCTTGATAAACACTATCAACACCAACAAATTCTTGAAAGTTTCTAGTTGGATCACTATAAATAAATAAAAATATTAATAGATACAGCCTTTATCTTAAACTTGAACCGATTAAGTTCGTATGAAATAATAGGCGCGTACCGGGCTTCGTTCACTGCTACGGTACGTATGGCCTATACAAAACCTTATTTACAACTGACACTGTTGTCCATACTACAACAGAGTCGTATTTTGCGCTCACATCTCACATAGAACGGAGAAGGCATATGCTCAGTAGTGCATGAAACCTAAGCTACGCTACTATAAAACACCGCATCAACCGATCCAGAATATTTTTACACAACTTAACGACCCTAGTATACGAGCTCGACTGTAAAAAAACCCACGAGGTAGGGGAAAAATTTCGTAAGCCATTATCCGACTCTATACAAGAGTTTTGACACGAGCACTTTGCGCTTGGGCAGTCTATTTTAGTGAGACATGAGACGGAAATATTTAGTGAGCGACTAATCGCGGCGTGTGCGACTGAGATGGGTATCTGAATGTGTGTCGCATTTGAATAAAGTTTAGAGGGACCAAAGAATCGTGAGCCGCGGGATGCCGAGTAGGTGGTGATAAAGCATTCGTAGCGAGCTCATTCCCAAATCGAATACGATGAGTAATATTTAAAAAGCAAGATTTGTTACCTGTCGACCGCCAAGAGATAATGCCCTCCGTTTTTTGGAAGAAAAATACAATTAACTAGCCCGAGATCATAAATCATTTTGTTGTACTATTCCATGCGCGGGCTCAGGTTGAACAATTATGCCTTTTCAATAAAAAAAGGTGACCCTAATTGAAAACTAGCGCCTATTTCTGAAGGTCGGTTAGACTGAGTTGATGATTATAATAGATAGGTACCATTACCTATTATAAAATGAATGTGTATGCGTAAAAAATACAATTTACTACAAGTTACCTGCAGCATTGGTTTTAGCCACATCCGCCAAATTACATTTAAAGTAAATTGGTGTTATTTTTTTCTGTTACGTATATTCTCGTAAAATAAATTATAGCGTTAAAAATGTAATTACCAAAATAACAATAAATTATATTCATTCATGATTGTTTATTTTTTGAATCTCTCATTCAACGTGTAAAGTACACGTAAATTTAAAAGCTTTTAACTTTACTGAAGTAAAAGTTGAAGGGTCAATCATGTAAACAAAGTTAAAATTGCGACCTGCCCCAAGGCTTTAGTTAAGACGTGGTATTGAAGCACCTCGAGTATCGCGAGCGTTGCGATAACTTCGAAAATTGTTCAACAAACCTCTTGAAAATTGTTGGGCAAGTCCTTTCAGAATTGCGGGGTTATCCGACAAACTAGGAACTGAGTATGGCAAATTATGGACGCGACTACGAATCGAGTCAAGTTGAAATTGCATCGCAAGCCTGCAATCGTGCGATCGTGCACAGATTAATGAAGTCTTTAAGCTAAGCGATGGACTCTTTTTGGAATCCTTTATTTCTATTGGTTGTAGAATAGGCACTCCGCGAACCAAAGGCTATGCATTGTTTCTCATACGGATATTTTTCTTGCAGTAATTTTTTATATAAGTATTAAAAATAATAATGAGATATATTTTTAGGTCAAATAGTATGAAACATGTAAGTGAAGAAATAAATTTCTACAAGTACAAAAAGTGTTGTCACATAATCAACGAAGGCAATTTAATTTAAGCGACATAAACACGAGGCTATCTGGCACTGGCATCGATATTAAGGGTGTGCTAAATGACAAACTGCGGCTGCGAGAGAAATGCTTTAAAACAGCGTAATTTTTACTGTTTATCTCAGGATCTGGAAGGTGATTTCACATTAAAAATGCCTCCGATGAGTGCTTAACATACCTTTGAGTGGATGTGAACGAATTAAGTTCATCTACATACTAAAGTAAGAAATGCATGAGTTGACCAATCGTTTCGCGATTGCGCGTAGCGCATTGATTAAAGGCTTTCGCTGTACACGCTCTGAATGTGTACTGTTTTTTTAATTAAAGCTTGCATCGTTTTGTATAATAAATTTGCGTTAAAAATTTGTGAAGAATACAAAAATGAATAATTAGATTCGCAAAATTAAATCTAACATGATGCTTTGTACGCTACCAACTTCGGTAACAACATGTAATTTGTGACCATTCAGAAAAAACTACTGTTCTTAAAGATTGGTGCTGCACTTATTTTTGTAATGAATTCTTAAGATATTATTATCTTACCGCGAATAACAATCATGCTGATTTCTTTTTAAAATAATGGAACTGCCATAATTTAGTAATTAATAAAAAGCAATGCTTTAAAAGCTTTTCAATGAAAATTTGAAGAAAAAATTTTGGAAATCGTAAATAAGAAATACAACGTCATTTATATCTCATCTACTCTCTCCCTTTTTTTTGTTAAGGCGAGAAAAAATGTTCCTTACCGCACACCCCGTCGTTCGGGGCAACGAACAGGGTAGTGTGGGGCCCTCACCCACTAAAGAAACCCGCCGTGTGCCGTCTCTCCGCCTTTATTGGCGGGCCACTGGAACCATATTACATTCCTTCAGTGGTGTCTACCCTCTCCCTAGCCTTATAGGTACTAAATTTTGTTGCGGGTGGCTTCCAATCTGCTCGGTTTTAGCTGATCCACCAAAATTTAGATGGAGTGACCGCCTATCTGACCTCCACTTCCTTACTAAAGGGTCAACTAGCGACCTTTAGAACAGGACCTGAATCAGATTTTTTTATTCAGGACTCGGACAGCCTGTAAGGACTGTCAGAATGTTATTTAACAGTCGGGACTCACTGTTTAATGTGTCTTCCGAAGCACGGAGTAGATCCGCTGTCGACAAATAGGTGTCAATTTTTTGTCACTCATCAGATTGTCAGCAGAGTAAAAGTTGCTTAGTTTTTCCGAACATCATTTTTTTTTATTGCATGTAGTGGCAGACGAGCCACGGTCCATCTGATGGCAAATGGTAACCGTCGCCCATGGACTCGACTATACCGAGAGTATTGTCAAGCCGCTGCTCACCAATTCATATCACAGATATGAAATGAAATATAAACGGCTATCTCCTGTTACAGCCAAAACGCAACGATGTGCTTCATGGCCGGTCACACGGGAGATGGTGGTACCAACCCGCTCGGGACCGATACCAAGTGAGTACTCCCACCCGGTACCCAGCCCTGCCACCAGTCATGCAATGGATTACAATTGCTTATGTCCCTTAGTCGCCTCATACGACACCCGTGGGAAAGAATGGGGTGGTGACGCTTGTATTCTTATTCCGTCACCACACGGACAAAACTATAAGTAATACCTCCTCGTTAATATCTCGTATAAATAAAATAAAATAACTCGCAATATCTCTCTGTAGGCTGTGTACCGTATACCTATATATCTATACGGTACAGTTTATAAGGCACAGCGGTATAATCGATTGAACACACCTCTTGATGAAGATATTACAGCGGGCCAAGTGTAGGTTTATTTTTGGACCGGTATGCATAACCTATACATTTAGATGCGTGCAGGTAGAGGCAGGATACAGCGCACGTGTATTGTTAGGTCACGGGTAAGACTGCTTACCTGGTTATACCGCGTATTTATTTAGTTCCCTTTAGGTATACCTATATCTATCGCGTTTGTATGTCTGAACACAATAAATTCAAAACTACTGAATGCATTTTCATGTAGTTTTCAACAATGGATGAAGTAATTTTAAAGAAGCGTGTAGGCGTAGATACAATTAGTTCAAGTCTTATATAAATTGGCTGAAGAATGACATTGCTTATTGAAGATTCGACCATAAAAACATATTAACTGCCTCTGTGGTGCAGTGGTAGTGTGAGTGACTGCTGGTGAGGTCTCGGGTTCGATCCCCGGGTCGGGCAGGGTTATTGAGCTTTTTCGTAAAAAGAAAAATTCTGAGTAGCAGCCCGGAGTTAGGAGTGTGTAATACACCTCTACCTACCCCTTCAATTCAAGAAATAGCGTACACTTGGCCCAAAAAAATGTGTAAAGCAATACATCATAATAAGTACAATATTTCTCGGGTGTGCCATTAATTCCACCACCTAATATTTCAAAGGCCAATAAGCCACCCAACCCTCCAACGCGGTTGTAATCTAAACGACCTTTTTTAAATCTAATAAAAGAGCTCGTTCAAAATAGCCACTGAATTTTTCAAGAAGTCGAATACTACGCTTATCTTCCATAAACAAGAGCCATGCACCGATCGGCTAATGATAGACATCCATCAAGTTCGTCAGTGCTTCGAAAACCGAATGCGTTTATTTTAAGATGTTTCATACGTTACCTACGTGTATGAAGGTACCTACACTGTGCTCTGATTTATCAATGTCTTGTAAAATAAACTGTTAAGAATCTGCTAGCATTTTTTTAGTGTAGCTGTTTCATAACATTCTTGAAAAAGCGTTTGATAATATTTTAACAAGTTTTTTTTCTCAATCTATTTTCGTTGTTCACCCACCATTTCGCGGATGGGAAATGAATGGATTGACAGTTATCTCTCACTACCACTATTTTTTTTGTACTACATGGGTGGCGAAAAAGCATACGGGTCCACCTGATACTAAGCGGTTACCGTAACCTATAGACGCTAGCAACACCAGAAGTATCACTCGCGCGTCGCTATCTCCAAGGAAAGAGATAGGAGGTGGATATGAAGGATAATAAAGTAGGATACTAAGAGAGGATAGGGAGAGGGTTTGGTCCTCCGGCACTCTCACTCACCGTGCAAAACAACGGTAGGCGTAACTACCGTTTATGAGAGGATGATACTTCCCCGATCGAGCCGGCGCATTCGTGCTGGTATCAAGGCTCTCAAGGCCATAAGAAAATAAGACACAAAGTGGTGCTTCATGGTAAATGCTGCTAAGTGTGGATCTGAGCCCTAGAAAAGTAAGTACTTCCACTTGGAACCCAAACCTACCAGCAGTGGGTAATGCAATAAGTGATATGTGACAACTGTTAACTTTCATTAGTAACCTCGTACCACACCTGCGGGAAAGAATGGGTTGACATTTATATTCTTAGATCGTCACAACAGGAATTATTTTCTTATTAAGAGTTCTTTTTATTTATTTTTCTAAAGTCTCGTGTGTAAATTAAATAATACTTGCTTGCTGTTTTTTTAATTGATGTTTTCTTTTCATATTATATTTTAAATAAATTAAAAACACGAATAAGTACTTAGTAGGTATATGAATTGAGATATAATTTTATAATGACCCGGGTAGTGGGCCTGCGGTGTTTCGATGGGTTTATAATTCTGCACTGATTACAAAGAGGGCGCCGCCGGCCGCAATTTCGTCTTGTAGTGATCGTGCTGTACATAAATTATCAGTTATTGATGAAGACATTAAGATTTTGTACCAGTGCCCTCAAGTATTTTTCAATATCTGATTTTCAGACGCTGAGTTTGATGCTAATCTTTGAAGATGCAGTAAAATGAGATTACATAATGCAAAGGGGCTGGATAAGACTGACTTTACCACTTAATTTTTTTTAGACAACAACCCTGTACTAAGGAATAATCCTTACCTCGGGGGGGGACTTTACAAACATATAATTTCACAAATACAAGGTACACCTAGACTCAGAACAACCATTTGTGGATCACACAAAGAGTTGTCCTGTGTGGGAATCGAACCCACAACACTGGGCGTGGTGTTAAGTATGAATGTGTTATCGAAATTAGCAGTCAGGAGCAATTGTCATGATGGCTGAATTGGCAAAGCATCTGGACGGTATCCAGGAGATGCAGTTTCAAATCCTGCTCGTGACTGTTATTTTTGATTTCACATTTTTCACTTTGTCTTTAATGTTATTTTCATGCTAAGCATGTCAAATGCTAAAAATATATATAAAAATATCTAAATAAATTAATAACCAGGAATTATACATCGCTATTATTCAAATTTTGAGTAAAGTAATGTGTAACACAAAACTAAATCAAATAGAAAAAGTAATTCCTTTTGATTCAAAATTTTCTCACTTCCTTGTTTATATTAAATATTTTGAAAAAAAAATATCCAATACCTATATCAAATCTCAAATGATGAGCGTTACTAATTTAATTATTAATTTGATCATACGTAAATATTAACTATAGTTAATTAGATACGTAATAAAATACATACATATAATTATGTATTTACGGTAATTGCTTGAGAAGACATCTACCGTTACCGGTAAAAGAACGGTTTAAACTAAAGAAATCCGTTTGAAACTGTACGTGCCTCTAATGCACTATAAGGACAATCAACATTTTACCATTTCCGATTTATTCCGACTCTTACTGATGTTTTGCTTGTCACCTTTACTAAAAAACAATTGTTCTCGCGCCAGCTTTTGCACTTCGTTGAATCAGTAATAAGAACAGGATCGTTAAATGATTTCTTACAATTTCATGACAGCGACAACCAGTTTTACCTAATTCCGATGTTAATTGCACTTGCCAGTAACAAATAAGATTGATTGTGCACCATTTCGGTGCTATTATAAGTGAAACACATCATAAAAATGTGCTACAACCCTTTAAGTTTATTTTGTCCTACATTCTGCGCAGTCAATGCAATTAAATTCTTATTCTGAAAACTTTATTTAAAATATAATCGATATAATGGTAGTGAGAGACAGTTAAATGATTTATGAAACTCACGCCTCGGCTTTAAATAATACATCGCCGTAAGCTTTCAACGTCTTAGAACGAAGGAGTCACGATTGTAATTTTAAAATATCCTGGATAAAGATATTTGACGATTATATTATTTACTTAGTATATTTATTATGTTCGTACCTTCGTAAATATTCCCAAGGTTACGTGTGTGATCGGTAACAATATCGTATCGAATCGAATTATTTATATTGTGTTCGGTAGATTACTCTTTTAGAAAAAATTGTCTATATAAAACGTATATTGTAATAGATAGTATTAATTTATATCTATTTGTAAGGACTTTGTGGCTTTTTAAATTTTATATTGATGACGTCTTTTGATATTTTATCTGTATATATAAAAATGAATCTCTATTTCCCTTGGTCATCGCATCACGCGTGAACGGATGGAATAATTACGCTAATTATTTTTTTGTTGTGATTATTATTGTCAGGAGAAGGTTCTTATCAAAGAAAAAATAAAGAAAATTGCGCATATAATTGGAAAATTTCAGAAAACTTAACGACTATTATTAAGTAATTGAACTATTAAGTAATTGAATGTTCACAGCTAAGACAGGACAATGTCTGTCGGGTCAGCTAGTGTAATATAAAAATTATATATTATGTATGTGATTGTCTCTCCATCGCTTATTTAATGCTAACAATTTGAAACACTCAACTGGTCCCGCTATGAAAGCTAGTTTAAGACACACGAAGCTTCATACTTAGTAAAATAATTATCAAATAAAATTATTATTCTCGAAAAACATCTGATTCCAGAATAAGACTTATGTATTAGGAAGGATTTATTCATGTGTTCAGACTCAATAATTTATATACGACACAATTAATTATCATCCTATGTGGGAATCGAATTCACACCATGTGGTAATAACACCAAAAAATAACATCTGTAAATTTTATGTCATTTTTCACACAAAGTAACACAATAATTAATTAGTCTGTACCACTGAAGACTACATTAATAATTAACTTATAAAAGAACTACTTAATTAAATAATCCTAAAGTAAATCTGTCAACTAATAAATAAAAAAAAAACTCAAGAAAGCTATAAACTGAATACAAAGAGAACAATAAATACTACAATAATATTGTTAATCGTAAAAGTCCATTGATATTCAATGAGCTTCAACAAAGTATAAAGTATTAAGTTCAACGCAATTCATACTGCAAGCCCGACAAACGGGCGACTGGAACAAATAAATCTGCGCAACTGCGATTACTTGGATACGTATTTTTGGTGTAATATTTTTTTTGTATCAATTTATTCTAACAATTCATCTTTTAAGATTCGAATGTCTAAACTGATACCTAAACAGGTGCAAATTTTTAAGCAAAATATTGCACATAATATTGTAGAAATGTTTAAACATCGTCTTATGTTTGTTTCGTCCTGAAATTTAGTTTTAGTAAGTAAACACATTATTCTCCCACATTGAGTTTGTATGTCTAGTACTTACGTAACTAAATCTGGTTTTATTTCGACAATATTTAAATAGAGATTAGTATTCATAAGTCCACTGAAACTTCAAAACATATAAATCAACATTTTGATCTGTATTTTAGCACTTGACATGCTCAGCTACTTTAAATAACAAATGATTTGTGAATGCGGAAAAAGAGAACTTTAGTGCGAGCGGGATTCAAACTTGCATCCCTTTCGTCGGGTCGTAAAGACAAATGTGATGTGGAGATTGGGAATGGCCGTTAGTCAGTGCGATGGCTTAGCGGTCTAGAGCACTTTCCCGGATTGGAAGAGACGCAGTTCGAATCCCACTCGCACTAAAGTTCTCTTCGCACTCAATTTTGTTAATTAAACCAACATTCTAACATCCCCAGTCGTTTTAATTAGGACAACCGATCAAGTGTTTGCGATTAAAATTACTCGCTATAATCGCAAATCTGTTTGTCTGCAACCGAGTCGTAAGATTGTTTACGAGCATCATTGTTTGCTCTGCAATCCACAGCCGTAGTTATTACGGGCTATAGCCGCTATTATTTTATTGACTTCCTACGTTCCTACCAACTGGTTGGTTTATTGTGTTGATTCTGTGCAAATTATTTGTTATTAGGTACCTGATCAGTAAGTTAATATGTATTTGCGATTATTTGTCACCGTAGCATTTGTGAGCTTACATTAGTTTGATGATTATTAATAGGAATTACGTATTTGAATTAGATATCAGTTTGGGTGAGTTAAAATCACACCTATTGTGTTATAAATACTGTAGGTAATAAGCTATTTATGCGTATCTGAACGCAAAACAATTTTATTGAATTTTGATGTTCCTCTATCTGTTTGTTCGCGCATCACGCAGAATGAACTGAACGGATTTTGATGAAACTTTTTTGTTTAAAAGCTTTTCATTAGAAATTAAAACTGGTATACGTTTTATCTAGAGATTATATCGGAAACTGTTTTGTAAACAAGCATCTAGCCTACTTTCGAACTGTTCTAGGACTCACCCAATAAATCGAGTACCTATTACCCGATATATTATTAAGTCTTAGTTAATAAAAATTATATTATCAATATCCCTATCATAAATTCTATATTTTAAGATAAACAAGACAATGATCTAAGGCATAATTTATGATATAAATTGTATAATATAGTTGCATTAACAGGCTCTGGTTGAACAAGTACTACTAGATATTAAAATAAAAGATGCTATACAGTGTCCTTCAATTACTTACCTGTCACAGCAGTTAATTATTAATAATTTATTTGAGAAATTATTTATAGGTTTTCAATAAATCTACAATGATTTATAATTATTGGATTATGGTATCTAAAATTGAGGGAAAACCCGTACCCTGTTGTGGAAAAGTAACGGGTTGTGAGAAAAAATAATGCTTATAGTGAGATAAGAACCATGGTGACCTGTAGGTAAGTGGTAACCATCGCTTAGCAACTTTAGTAGCACAGCCAAGCCGCTGCCGTCCAGATGCTTTACCAATTAACGGTATCCAGAAGATGCAGGTTCAAATCCTGCTCCTGACTGTTATTTTCGATTTCACATTTTTCAATTTGTGTTTAATGTATAGTGCTAAGCATGTCAAATGCTAAAAATATATATAAAAATGTCTAAATATTTAAAGGGTTTGCGTCATTATTAGGTAAAATCTTAATTGTAAAATTAAGTTTACCTGGTCGGTATAATGTATGAAAATACTTCTGACAGATGGCGCAGGCGTCACCCAAAGATGTTAAGTATGATGTGTTATCGAAATTAGCAGTCAGGAGCAATTGTCAGGATGGCTGAATTGGTAAAGCATCTGGACGGCATCCAGAAGATGCAGGTTCAAATCCTGCTCCTGACTGTTATTTTCGATTTCACATTTTTCAATTTGTGTTTAATGTTTCACATGATTAAAGGTTACACAAAAAATCCAAATTCTGAACAACTATTCATGCATCGCATATATATTTACCCTATATGCGAATCGAAACCTCAATACTGGCTAATGGTGGTCTTTCTAAGCCACAAAGTAAAAGTTCAATAAATCAGGTTGTCTTTACTCATAATTTTATTAAATCTAAAATGCATCTTAAATAAGATATTGATGACACGTCAAATACCTATGTTATGCATTCTTCAAATTGCTCAGTGAAAATTATGATCATATTTGATAGTATTGATTAACTATGTACCTTCTTACTATTGGCTATTTTGAATTCTACAGCCATTATGCGTTCATCGACATCGGAAAACGATTTTTGTTATTATATACAGTCAAGCCTTTATCGCAAATCGGCATATTTTTAACGATATATTATTATCGTAAACCGGTTATTACCAAACCTTGCGGTGTAAAACTGAATGGAAGAATGTTTGATTATCGAAGATTTCTATTCAATTTATCGTTTACAAGAGTAAATCTATGCTTACGGATACTACATCGATCATTCGATTTTATCGGTTTTTATATAAAAGTAAACAGATAAAGATTTTCTAATCGTAGGTACTGTTTCCTTATATGTTAATATGTTTCATATACACTGCACATACTAATATGATCATAGCTATTGTAAATATGTATGTAGATAAATAAATAAATATTCACGGACATTTCACACAGTGTCCTCCGGTCCCAAACTAAGCTTAATAATTGTGCTATGGGTCCCCATTCCGAGGCCCGCCCTAGAGAGCGCTCGACTTCAGACACAAGTTGGATCCGCCTCTCCTCCAGCATGTTCTGAGGGACTTTCTGATGGCCGGTATATCGCGCATCACCTGTACTGTCATCCACAAAGCAATGCATACTCTCTATTGAGAGCAAGTCATTGATATGCAGGATGAACAGCGTTGGGGAGAGCACCGAGCCTTGAGGAACGCCAGCATTAATCTCCATGGTATCAGAGCAGCATCCGTCTACAACGACTTTGATGCTGCGACCATGGAGGAAGCCAGCGATCCATTTGCAGCATTTAGGCATTTATAATATTAGTGAGGATATTAACAAGGATATGTGTGGCTTAGGGATAATCGCTTGCAATATAGATGTCTTGTATGGCCTTCGCACAATAGTAATACATTTAGAGAAAAACAGACTCGCTGATTGATACGTAAATATATTTCATCGCTCTAGAGTTGCATAAGTAAAAACAAGGTCCAAGGGCTTTGTCCGTGTGGTGACGGATTAAGAATACAAGTGTCACCACCCCACTTTCCCACGGGTGTCGTATGAGGCGACTAAGGGAAGTAAACAATTATCATCCATTGCATGACTGGTGGTAGGGCTGGGTACCAAGTGGGAGTACCTACTCACTTGGTATCGGGCCCTAGCGGGTTGGTACCACCATCTCCCGTGTGACCGGCCATGAAGCACATTGTTGCGTTTTGGCTGTAGCAGGAGATAGTTGTTTATTCTTTCATTTTATATCGGTGAAATGAAATGGTGAGCAGCGGCTTGACAATACTCTCGGTATAGTTGTATCCATGAGCGACGGTTACCATTGACCATAAGATGAGCTGTGGCTCGTCTGCTACTTCCATCATCCATCCATCCATCAGCCTTTCAACGTCCACTGCTGGACATAGGCCTCCCCAAGAATGGGGGATAGTGCCGTAATCGCCACGCTTGGCAGGCGGGTTGGCGATCGCAGTGGATATTGTTAATAATACTCGGAGGAGTGCTACTGCCCACTCCCCCGGTATTCCCTTAGTCGGCTCTTACGACTCCCTTGGGTGGAGAGGGGTGGGACAATTCTAAAGCCGGCCCCACACGTCTACTACTACATGCCGTAAAAAAATATTCGGGTTCGAAACCGAGACCAGACAAAAATATTGTGCTAAAATTACCGGGTAAATAGCCGTAGCACTGAAACTATGTTTCAAGGTGATATATGTATCTATTGCATCACTACTTACACATTCGAACATAAAGCCTTGAGACTATTGATAAGGAAATAAATAATTAGGTAGGTATATCACATAATGCTGAATAGAAGGTCTATCACCATCAAGATCACGTGACATAATAGATTCTCGTCATCCTTGACAAGAGTTTGTGGCACTCATATAAAGACAGAAAACCGGAAAAAAACTCGTAAACTAGAACAATTTACTGCGACAGATATGTTAGCTGTAAATATAAAATAAATTTTACTACCGCTCCAATAACAAGATTTTAATGAATTCGTATGTGCATTCCCACGATTTCGAATTTCTGCGGATGTGATGTCGTTTATACTTCCTGAGCTTTTAGTGATTAACACCTCTCACCTACTCCAAAAACTGACGACAAAACGTCTCGTGTTTTTTAAACGGACCTGTTTAATAACATTATAATATTATTTTTAATTTATTAACGGTAGTTATGGGTTGGAGAGCCCTATCTCTTCATGTCTCACTTCCAACATAAAGGAAGGAAGTTTTTAATGTGTAAGTTCCTAGAGCAAGAAAATAAGTTGGGTAATTTACAAAAAACAGGTTTTATTTTGGAGTGCCCACTATGAAATTGCAGTAAATTAAATGACCCTTATTAATTTACATAATTTCATGTCTGTTAGTAATCATTATACATCGTTTAGACAATAAGGGTTCTCGTTTACCATTTTAACAAAATTGTGATCAATGATTCTGTAGTTGATTAAGTTCTATATTAGATCTTCTACGATTTTTATACTACGCCAGTGGTTCCCAATTAGTTTTTACTGCGTACCACTTGAAAAAAGACCTCAAACCTGCGTACCCCTTATTATAGCAATCACACTAATATTATAAATGCGAAAGTTTGTGTGTGTGTATATGTTTGTTACTTCTTCACGCTCAAACGCCTGGACCAATTTTGATGAAATTTGGTATACAGGTAGTTGACACCCTGGATTAATAGATAGGCTACTTAGAGCGAGCGCACATTGAGCTATTAGAGGCGACCACACTAGAACGACTAGTGGCCGCCACAAGTTGCGGACGCGTTTCTCCATACATTTTGTTTAGCATCGGCGCACACCGAGCGTTTGAGTGGCCGCGTCCGAGCCACAAGCTGCGGGAGTCGACCGCGTTCGCTACTTGTGGCGTTTGTCGTTCGACTCGCGCGCACACACAGCCACAGTCGCCGGCTTCTCCCTGCTGCCGCGTTTCAGGTTTGTTGTAAGCAGCGTACTGAATGCACGTACACGATGTGTACGGATCCGATCCCCCCGCTCTCATTTTTATGTTGATGTTTTTATTTCCGATATCGAAGAGCGTCCGGCTATTTGGGATTTAAAGTCAGAGTTGTATTGTGACCGGCAAAAAGCAATTTGCGCTATCCATTTTTATTCCATCCATCCATCAGCCTTTTAAAGTCCACTACTGGACATAGGCCTCCCCAAGAATGGGGGATAGTGCCGTAATCGCCACGCTTGGCAGGCGGGTTGGCGATCGCAGTGAATATTGTTAATACTCGAGGGAGTGCTGCTGCCCACTCCCCGATATTCCTCAGGCGGCTCTTACGACTCCCATGGGTGGAGAGGGGAAAGATGTCCAGGGGATATTTTTTTTATAGTGGACTCAACTTTCTCCTGGATAGTGAATATGGTAGTATCACGGCCTTGTGGTCCCAAATTCAAGTCATTTAATTTGGTGAAGATATCTGACAAGTAAGCCAATTTTTGCACCCACAAAGAGTCAGTCAGCATCTGTTTGTACTCATCGTGTCCCTGCTCAACCAAAAATAACTCAATTTCATGTCTTAACTCAAACATTCTCGAAACAACTCTTCCTCTGGACAGCCAACGCACTTCAGTATGTAACAACAGGGTCTCATATTCACTGCCAAGCTCTTTGCAAATAGCTGCAAAAATTCTAGTGTTAACAATTTTTACAGCATTTTTGAGAGTAATATCTAAGCTGGCTGGATTTTTTTTACAAGCCAGTGAAGCCAGCACCGTGCTTTTACGATGATGATCGTAATAAAATAATATTTGGGACATTGTTCTTGTTTTTACTGATGATGGTAATAAAATAATATTTTGGAAATTGTTCTTGTTTTCACTGATAGCCGCACGTACCCCTTGATGCAACTTCACGTACTCTTAGGGGTACGCGTACCACTAATTGGGAAACACTTTACTACGCAGATGGCAAAAAAGCACACGGGTCTCACCTGATGGTAAGCTGTTACCGTAGCCTATAGACGCTAGCAACACCATAGGCAAATCTTCCGCGATCCCAACTCCCAGGCTAGGGATTGATATTTTAATTTTACCTTCAACATTACAAGAAATACTTAAAAAATATAAAGCTTGAACTAGCTCTGTGAAGGTAATATGGCTCAATGAAACTCAGTAAATAAATTGCTTCCTAATAAATAACAAATCACTTAACGCTCAGTATAATACATAATTGGTCATTAGGTATGTTACTACGGTACTGCTGAGTAGGGTCTCCTATGGCGATGGTGACGTACCTACGTGTTCCGCGAGCACCTCTTGATGAGACCTCTCTATATCAGACGAGGCCACCGCGCTATTAGTGGACAGATCCGTCCTGTTGTAGAGGAACTCATGCGTAAAGTGTTATCTCGCCTCTGACTAAATAATGTCGTGTGGTTTTAGCAGGGTCACCGTGTACAGCATACATGAGAACTTCGGTATAACCTCTTCAGCTGCTCGTCAGGGGGAATCCATAAAGGATTTTCTCGCATAACTAATAAAGAAGGGTCTCCTTATAGAGTGAGAAGGGTTAGGCCCCAAATCCATCATAAATGACTAATATATGTTTAACGATTCATCTCACCAATGCCTACTCATTAGAGATAGAATTGACTGCACAGATGGTGGAGTGGCTTAGATACCGGCCTCCCGCCCGAGTGTTATGGGTTTGATTCTCACACAGGATAACTCTTTGTGTGATCCACAATTGGTTGTCCTGAGTCTGGGTGTACTTTGTGTCCGTGACATCGCATGTTTATAAAGTCTCCGCGATACAGGGATTATTCCTTAGAGCGGAATCTTATCTTTTTAAAAAAGAAAAAATAAAGGAATAAATAATAGTTAAGGAAATAATAAATAATAAGGATTCAGTCGGGATGGAAGGTACACCACTGATGTAAAGAGAAGAGTGAATACGGGAAATAGAGTGAACGGAGCATTGGGACAACTTCTCGCCAGTCATCGCCTCAGCCAGAGGGCACGTGTCGCAATACACAACGCAGTGCTTGTCCCAACGTTATTGTATGGAAGCGAGAGTTGGGTATGCAAAAAGGAGCATGACAGTAAAATCAATGCGGTCGAAATGCGATCTCTGTGAAGAATCTGTGGAGTGAGGCTGACTGACCGCATTTGTAACGACGTCGTAAGAGAGCGAGTAGGTATGAAAGAGAGTATTGGTGTAAAGATGCGAAAGGGAATGCTCCGATGGTTCGGACATGTGGAAAGAATGTCTGACGAGCGACTGGTTAAGAAGATATACAATGCGAAAGTGGAAGGATGTAGGTACAGGGGGAGACCGAGACTCACCTACATAGACCAAATCGGTCATGTATTGAAGGAAGGTGGAGTCAGGAGTCTCCGAAACCGGCGAGCGTGTATGAAGAGAGTTATGATTGTTGAGGAAGCGAGAGATGTATGGAAGAATAGAGCCTCTTGGCACTCTGTTCTCTCTGCCTACCCCGCAAGGGAAATGGCGTGATGATAAGTAAGTAAGTAAGTAAAGATAAAGAGTATATAATTATTCTGTCTCACTCAAAGACTATCTTTAGGTACTGCACGTTAGCATAGGAGTAAATGTATTTCTTTAGATAACGGACGCTGTAGCATGATTCTATGCTTAGTCCTTAAGAGACATAATGTTACAAGTGGTTAGGCACCCAGAAATAATCTATAATAGTTTAAAACGTGACCAGAACGCGTGCAGCCTAACATTGGTACGCGGGAAATTTCTGTACCAATGTATTCGTAACCGGGCTTTATATTGCCATATGAATAGCCTTAAATAATACTTTGAAATGTATGTAGATATTTTAAATGAAAAAGTGGGCAATACATAAACGGTACTTACTGTTTAAACTTGACAAGTCTTTTGGTGTGAAATAGGCTTCTAAATAATTCTTAACTATGTTTTATTTTAAAAATATCATGTAATTATATAATGCCATGAAACTGACGAATATGGTTGAAGTTTTGTGGAAATCAGATGACATCAAAATTTATAATTTTTTTTCATCATAGGTATCTATTTATTGTCTAAATTCCTTAAACACAAAGTGAAAAACTATGAAATCGAAAATAACAGTCACGAGCAGGATGTGTGACTGTTATTTTCGATTTCACATTTTTCACTTTGTGTTTAATGTATAGTGCTAAGAATGTCAAATGCTATAAATATATATAAAAATATCTGAATGTCTAAATTCCTGTTTATAACGAGAAATAAGTTTCTACCGCGTTCATCCTCTTCTTTTGTTTAGGCGGGAAAAAATGTACCTAACCGCATACCCCGTCGTTCGGGGTAATGGACAGGGTAGTGTGGGGCCCTCACCCACTAAATAAACCCTTCGTCTCTCCGCTAAGCCATCACCGTACGATGGCTTAGCAGTCTAGAGCACTTCCCCGAATTGGATAGGACGCGGGTTCAAATCCTGCTCGCAGTAAAGTTCTATATATCTATCTATTATTCCACATTCACAAATAATTAGTTCTTTATAGTAGCTTATGCTCAGCTACTTTAAACAAGTGTCAAGTGCTAAAATATAGTCCAATACATATTTGAGCTGTTGATGAAACATATGCAGAGCCTATCATTGTGTATCTATTTTGAAAAATTTGGAAACACATGCCAGAAGTTTTTAGGCTTGAGTATTATATTCTTGGACCGGTGGACTAAGAATACAAGTGTTACAAGTCAATTCTTTCCCGCGGGTGTAAGGGACGACTACAGGAAGTAAGTAATTATTAACCATTACATTAATACTACGTACCAAGTGGATGTAGTTACTCACTAATCGAGCGGGTTGGTAGGTACCACCGTCTCCCGTGCGACCGGCCATAAAGCATCTCGGTGTTTTAGTTATAGCGGGAGACAGCCTTTCATTTCAAATCTACGAAATGAAATGGTGAGCAACGGCTTTATAGTAGGTACAATTGAGGCCTTGGGCGACAGTTACCGCTTACCATCAGGTGGACCGTGGCTCGTCTGTCACCATACGTAATACGAAAAATAAAATGTAAGGTGGCTAGCCTCTGGATATTTCTGGTGACTCAAATGGAAGATCAGTTGCAACACATTTTGATAAAGTTTGGGATTGATATCCCAAATATTATCAAATTTATTAACTTGGATATACCTACAGTTTAATCAATTAAATTAAAATATCCCTAAATTGGAATTTAACCATAGTATGTTTTATATTATCATTTAGATTTTCTAGAGAATAAAACGAATTGCTAAAACATGTTGACATTAACCTCACATAGAATTTGGTTATTTTGGCATGAAACTTTTTGCGAAGCGCCGCAGATTGCGAAGCACCGCAGATCTTTTATCCGATACGTCTATCAAAGTCCAAAATAAAGACGACATCCGTCAATGTTCAACTCAAGCACATGTAAGAGTACTTTAAGAATTCCCCACATTGAGTATTCACCGTATGCGTACGGTGTCAAGAAAAGGTGTGCTATAGAATAACAAACGAGGATTTGTTGGCAGCGAGCCGATGATGAACGAAGCCCCCTACTATTGGTTTCTCCGAGATTATAAGAAGATCAGAGGTGACAATCTGTTAGAAAAAAGGTAAGCTATATATTCTGTGCAATGCAGATCTTTAGTATCAATAACCCGAGTTGCAGCGATCTGGTTCACCATTCATCACGTCTTGTTCCTACCGAGGACGTTAAGTGGGCAATGGAAGGCTGTTTTATAACAAGTGACAATCTGCTACGCTACCCCTATGGGAAACAGGCATGAGTCTTTGAATTAATGAGTGTCAGTGTCAGTATTATTCACGGAATGGTAGTTCTTTTATTAAATAATTTACTCAAAAATTATCAATAAAGATGCAAAAATAGTATAACTTATTATAATATTTAGATTTTAATTTACCCTTAACTAAAACTAAATTCAAGCCCTCCACAAAGTATCATTGGAATCTTGAAACGGGAGTATCGACGACAGTGATGTTGGAAATGAATTGACACGCAGGCACTCGGCGTCCGGTCCGGCTGTCCGAGTGTCCGACCCATGGGAACAAGCACGATGATATTAAATTTATTTATTGTTACATGTCCCCAAAGTATTTTTTTGATGGATGAGACAAAGCTTCATTTGTTACATGTTCGTTCGGTTTTGTATCTGGACTGTATAAATAACATCCTATTAAATATTATACAAGTTTGTTGCTACACGAAAACTTCTGAATTGATATGGGATAATTTGCTACACATAGGTATAGTTTGCCACGTAGATTCGCATATTACATAAATATTTTTGGTTTATAAATATTGTAAATTTATGATACAATTACTAATTTAATATTGAATTTTATCACTAGGAGGTGTTGGCGTACTTGCGACAGATGGCTTAGCGGTCTAGAGCACTTCCTCGGATTGTAAGGGGAGTTCGAATCTCGCTCGCAGTAACGGTCTCTTTTTCCACATTCACAAATAATGTTTTGTTAAAAGTAGCCGAGCATGTTAAGTGCTAAAATACAGATCAAAAGGATTACTTAGATAAAAAGCAATAATTAGTTTAACCATAGGTACACTAATACTCAAATTATTGTTATATAATTTGTTAAAATTACAATGTGCCACTTTAATTTTATCGGTGGGTAATTTGTTTATTAACTAATGTAGTGCTTGTTATTATTTAGATTTTTTTATTGCTTATAGACTAAATTATTTCCTTTCTTTTCAATCTTAAGTGAATTGTTTAAAGAAAATAAGTATACTTACAGTCGCTTTTTCTCACTCCTTAAATTTAGAAAAAGACTTAAGTAATAATTTAAATCATGGTAATTTATATGGTGAATTCAAGGAGTTATTGCTCTACTCTGCACATAGAATACTAATTGCTTGAAAGTTAAATATGGAGCAGATTATCGAGTTTAGTATTTCCCCGTTAGGATACGCTGACGATAATAGAAACAGTTTCGACCTGCTACTATTTAAGATTCCTCACGAGTGAAGTAAATACCCAGGTGACATAACTTTGACGGTAACTTAGACAATTCAGTGTACAGTCTATCTACCTGCAACTCGTTTAATTGATGGTTCCACAGCGCACACATAATGCTATTACTGTGATTCATCGTCTCACCAATGCTACACGATAAAATTTACTAATATCTGCCTTATATTAAAATGCAGCGGCGGTTGGATTGTATGTTTGCACAATCACATTTTAATCGATGTCGTGAATCAAACAGGATTTATGATTATTTTATTATATTCAAATAAGTGTCATATATGGTATTTAATAGAATACTGTTTTTAAATTATGAACGCCAATTCAAATATAATCCATTGTATTTCGTAATATTGTGAATATCGATGGAGGAAGGAGGTTCGAATTTATGGTTAGTATTTAATTTAATAGAAGTATAGATATTAAATTTCATACTTTTTTGAAATACTGATATATTTTCGAATGGTACGTAGATAGATACGAGTATGTATGAAGTTATCTAGGCAAATTACGTATAGGTACTTTAACAAAACTATGACTATTGCTATATCAAGTGCATAAAAATATAATTTAATAAGGCATAAAAATAGTTATTTTTCATCCGGTGCAGGTAATTTTAATGCATATTTAATGGGCAATTCTTGGCTTCAAATTCAGTAAGATAAGGTATGGCTATAATGCATGCAGTTTGCCCCTAGTGTTATTTATCGTGTGATTTTTGGCAACAAAGCTTTAGTCCGCTACTTGGCTCAGCTAGATATGTGCAGTACTCATATGCAATCTCCATAATGCATGCTCTTTTGTATGATACAGCCGGAGGCATTTTGACGTATCCACTGACGTAAGCACTCGAGTACTGCAGCTACTAAATTTGAGAATGTTATCTCTTCTCTGCAAATGCATCTTGCAATAGGGTTTCGATTAATCGTAACTATTCGTAAAATTTAGAGCGAATTGATTTGAATTGATCTAGTTTAATTATTATTATAGCATATTTTTTTATATGCATTCTTTAAGCACGGAGTTTTCAATATTTAACAAAAAATATCGCTATATTGTAGGAAAGATACTTATTAGAATTATAAATATAAATATATCCTTATCTAATAGGCATTATGAGTAAATAAGATAAGTAGGTATGTATATTCATTTTCAGTTTTATAAAATTAGTACCTTCCTATGGAATATTTTCAGTTGCATTATAATATACTATATAATTCTCCTTACATAGATCTACATTCATTTGTTTTACCTAAATTTATTACATGATATCTTAGCTATCGAACTCAGAACTGCCGGCCTATTTTTTGAACTGCTGTTATAGAATTTCTAATCAATTCAAGTGTAGACGGCATCTTTTTGTTAAAATATTACTGGACGGAATAGATGATAAAAAAAGGGTTGTATCTACTCACAGTACTAATATTTGTAGTTTTGTACATGTAGCTGCATAATTATACTCGTACCTGTAAAAGAATAATTAATTTTAGTAGGTTTGCAGTAAATAATTAATAAGTGAGACGGTGTAGGCATAGTCTAGTTGTGCATTTGCAGTTCGAAGACCCGACTTCTTCAGTGCTTCCTCAAGCTCGCTAAGCAGGTCGCGGCTATCAAATGACATCCATCCCGACCCAGAATACTGAATATAAAAATCTGACTCGGTCTTGTCCTAATGTCACCAGTTATGCACTTGATTAGTTGAGGTCGGATAGGTAGTCGCTCCGTGTTAATACTGCTAGATCAGTTAAAATCGAACCAATCGGAAGCTGATCCGAAAAAAAAGCGAGGAAGATGATGATAAGTTATGTTTGTGAAAGTGGAATAAGAGGGATTTATTGCGAGCAGGATTCGAACCCACGTCCCTTGCAATCCGGGAAAGTGCTCTGGACCGATAATCTGTCGCAGTCACCCCGTTAACCCTTTTTTTTTTGTTAAGGAGGGAAAAAATATTCCTAACCGCAAACCCCGTCGTTCGGGGCAACAAACAGGGTAATGTGGGGCCTTCCCCCACTAAAGAAACCCGCCGTGTGCCGTCTCTCCGCCTTTATTGGCGTTATGTTATATTCCTTCGGTGGTCCGCAAGTTAGTAGTAATTAGTACCTAGTTGTGTAATAGTCAGAGACGTATCTAATGCATTTTAAAAAGCGGTCAAGTTTCGGTATTTGGGTCTTAACCCAAAATAACTATACTGATGCCTAGATTAGGTATATGGATCTTTATTAGGAGACAACGGCTTGAATACTTGGTACAGCCCTGAGTATTATATACAGGTGATAAAATTGTGACTCTTCTGACAGCTTCAGCAAAAAAAAACAAAACATTTCATTATGAGTAAAACAAATACATGTAACAACTGAGTAAAAGGTATCTGCAAATCAGAGCATTAAAAAGTCGTCGCATGGATAGCACTTTTTCCCCAACAAGAACTTAATTAGGTAATTACCACTTCTGCACATAGCATACGTGGACCTCATCAGTCCGGCGTAGAACGAGTGCTCCATTATGACAAGGCTCTAATTTAGTCGAGTGTTGGCTGGTAGCATCATGAATTATTCCACTCACCGTGTCCGGTCTGCAAAGATATTTAATTGAGAGAACAACATGTTTGCCGAATAAAAGCGTGTGAATTTTTTTCTCAGAATCTTAATAACTTGTTTCATCCACATTTCAATTTATAACCTTAAATTTTGGTATTCAGAAAGTGATCTGGTTTTGTCATCACTAAATAACATTAGGTATATTTTATAGTTTCACACTGTTATCTCTATAGACTATGTAAGGTGTTTTACGTCAAAGGGACTTCGAAATTTAACGGGCAGAAACGCAGAGATTGTTAACAATTTGTGTGACCAATGAGACTATTATATAAGTCAATATATAGACGGCCATAGGTACATTAGGTACCTACCTATGTGTCTATAATCTGTCCAGTGATATCAAGAAATCTTCTCATAGGTACCGGAGTCACTGCCGGTACTGAGTCACTGACAAGAGATGTCAAGGCTGTAATCATATTATTTGAGGTGATTGACTCCCTGTGGGTATTCATGACAGTCATACTAATGGCTTTACTATCTTTTTGATACACGGCGGAAATGAAAATTTGCAGTTAATTTGCGACAATTCACATAACTGACGAGATAGTATAACAAAAAAATCAACTGGAGTTGATTAAACTGTTTATGAATAGTCAGAAGAAATCGTATTTCTGGGTATCAAACATAGGTTAGCAAAGTTATTTGTAGTTAGATATTGTATACAAAATGTATTTTGTAAACATGGAGTCATAAATAAAGCTCAATAATAAAGAGGTGACGTTTACGTATGATTTATTTATGTATTATGATTTATGTTGTATAGCCGAAATAATACATACCTACTGATCGAACTTAGCAATAAGCGCCGCCTACGCGCGGGGTCAGACATAAATCATATTGCGACATCTCAAAAATGCCAACTTCAAAAACATGTTCGCCCCGTGGCTGGCCAGTACCGCACGCACCGATGGTAAGACAAGAAAAACAAACGTAAAAAATAAATTACTTTTGTAAACCTCCTTTCATTCCCGTTGTTGGACGCCGAACAACTCATAAATCACAGAAAGATAAGCATAAAAAGATTGTATGAGGTGGGTACACGGTAGAACTAAACTTTTCGTATTTTGTTATCTCGCGTCAAGCGGGCCCACAAAAAATGTACCGCCTACACTTTTCCTGGAAAACCTCTTCAATATTAGACTACAAAATTACATAATGTTGTTCTACATAAGTGACTGACCGGATTAGACATGCTTGCAGATTAACACAAACACAAGGAAGTACGAAGTTTTTCAGTGGGTAAGTACCAAGTGTTAAGTGTCACGCAATTTTGTAACCCAAAGTTTCTTATCTTAAATTCCGTCACTATAATTTATATTCTATTTTTATTTGCGTAACAGTGGTTAGTGACTATATGAATAAACCTTAATGTATGAAATCCTACTGCATTTTTTTCTTAATTTATACTTATTTATATATGTAAAAATGGATTGCTGTTCGCTAGTCTGGCTAAAACTCAAAAATGCCTTGACTGAGTTGAATAACTCTTTTTTTGTATTGTTCGCTCTAATACTCGGGTGGTTTAAAAAATAAACAAAAATAGGGAAGCCTATGCCGAATAAATATTTTTAAATCTAAATTAAATAATATAATAGTAATTTTGTACCTATGGAAGCTTTTTTGGATTATAGGACTGACAACAGACAAAATAAATAAATAAATATTCACGGACATTTCGCACAACGTCCTCTGGTCCCAAATTAAGCTTCAGGCGTGTGCTATGGGTACCAGATTACGGATATAATACATATACCTATTTTATTTTTGTAAAAACATACATATAATAAATAGAAAACACCCAGACGCAGTACAAATCTGTATTAATTACACAAATAATTATCCTGAGCGGAAATCGAACCCACGACCTCGTACACGGAAGTTACACTACCGACTACGTCACGAGGCCCGTCAAAAAAAAAATGACACCTATTGTGATTCCTTCTAATTTATTTGAACAATCCTAATCGATACCTATCTAAATTCAAACCTTAGACGATGCAGATTGACTAGGATTGATATTGATAATCGCTGATAAAATAAATTGTAGGTGATGCGAAGTTCACCGGGTCATCTAGTATTTTACAAACACTTCAGTTAGATTAGTCTAAAATAAAACCAGTTATGTAGAAACAACGAGAATAGAATATTGAATCTAAACCAAAGTTCTAATGTAAAATTTCAGTATTGAAACAAGGTAGGTATACAAGAGGTATGTTAGCAAAAATACTATATCCTGCACGTTAACCTAAACGCTTAACAAATAGCGTTCGCTGCGTGGCGACCACATGAGGGGCCGTTTAGTCAGGCGATGTATACACGAGCGCCTACTGAGCAATTAGATTTGTTAGCTTGTACCTACCCGAAGAGTTTCATCACGCCCCCGCTCAACAACAGATGCTTGGACTAATAACCTCTCGAAGTTTCCCCCACCCGTCCCGCAGACCCCTCACCCTTGGGAGTCCCGCACTACCCCAGCCTCCCCAAGCAACCCAACTAAGATAGATTGCGCCACCATTCTTGCAATTTTCCTGTCGTATCTTGCCTCGTAAATTCCTAGTGATATATAGGTTCGGATCTCTCGCGATGCGACCAGGAGCATACTCGAAATATGATAAGAGTTATTTATTATTGTTCTTATTGGTTTTCTAAGGGGTGCCAAGTAATAGTATTTCGTAATGACTTTTTGTTGTATTTTTTAGTATTGGATAGCTATTGAATGATTTTTCATGTTTGAGTAAGGGTTAGTAAAGTATAAGGGCAAAAGTACAATATCAAGTTACATACAAACTATTGATATATGTACTCAAGTTCTAATATCTGTTTTTCTTGAAAATATACCAACTTATACTATAACATTCATTTGTTTACCGAGGCTTTTTGCCATTGTGCATGTAAGTATTCAGGTAAGTATGTTTAAATATAGTTAACTAGGCTAAAACTGACAGCTTGTTTATTGTAAATATATTAGCAGCATTTTATTATAACTATTCTAATTATATACATAAAAAAAACTTACTTCTTTTCCAAATACAAAATTAAAACGAAAAATATTTAGACCAAACCGTTATCTACTAATAAAGTAAAACAAGAGAGGAACCAAATTACTGGCGAATACCACAACTGAACAGAAATGGAACAACAAAATCTTCATTAATTTAGCACTAAATTAAAAACAGGCCTGTCTCTTCCTACAGAGGGCATTTGCAACCGTTTCGGTATTCTAGTAGAGATAAATTGCCATTGAAGGATAAGACAAAGATTGAGGTATGCATATCATACTATAATTATATTTAGATTACACAACTGTGAAGATATTAATTTAAAATAGTTTTCCTTAAGTTTTAGTAATAATGTTACTTTCGGAATCTTTCGATAATATCAAATTCAAATATTTATTTATTTATTCTCCAAACTTACAGCTACTTTTACAGAATCACATCCCAATGCAGTAGTGCAAAAGAAAAAAAACAATCTATCAAAATATATAAATTTTAAAGTAACTAGATACTTATTTTATTTTATAACATAGAATCCTAGTGGCTGTCTTTGTAAAATCACTCCGATTACAATAGAATATATCTATTTCCGTGGCTATGAAGTTGAGAGTGCGTAGAGCACGCGTCAGCGGCGCCTCTTTTAGTAGGTAATATGACTGATTAAAATTATTGGAGTGGTGACATATCCATTTAAATGCATGTAATGCAACTAAGAACTTTATATCAAATCTATACAAAGCTTAACCGTAAAAAACCGTTTGCGTAGTTTTAGAACCATACTTGTCTCAAGATGAGTGGGAAATACAACCCTCTCACATTAGATCAGCGTAAAAGAATGGTAGGTACTCCTACTGATATCTCTGAAAGTGAAGAGTGCCAAAGTCCTAAACCCCTTTTTACCCTCTCTTATTATCCTTCCTCCCACCCCTTTCCTTTTTTTTTCTTGGAGATAGCGACGCGTAAGTGATACCTCTGGTATTGCTAGCGTCTATAGGCTACGGTAACCGCCTACCATCAGCTGGGCCGTATGCTTGTTTGCCACTCTCATAGTATAAAAGCAGTGTGTAAGTACTATATGTTTACAATTGTTTAATATTTTGTCGAAGACATAAACAATTGAAAGGGAAATAGAACCCTCGTAGACGCCGGAAGTATGCTGAGTGTCGCTACCGGAAGTGTTATTGCCGGAACGACTACGTCCTGCTGTAGACTCCAAGTCTACTTCAGTGACTATAACCATTTTTACCAGTTTGTGTACCTTTGTAAGGATCCTGAAAATATAATTTACGAGTAGTCCAATAATTGTATGATTTATTTATTACACATCAAGTAACTCTCAATTGTTTTAGAATTCACAATTTGAATTATTGAGTTTCGAGCTATAATACTTCACCACATCAAGCCACTACTCATAGTTATTTATGCACCTATACTTGGTGCGATTGATACGAAAAATTTTACCTATTCACTTTTTATCATAAAGCATACTGAAGGAATACTGAAGGAGGATGTAAGTATAATAGCACGTCGCCATGTATTTTAATTCGCCGCCATACGCATAAATATTTCCATAATGACTATACTGTTTAATGCCATTAATAGAAGGCACTAAAACATAGCAAGTTAACCACATTTCAGTGATGTCACTTCATTCTAAATTAGGCCGTGTGAAGTAGCGAAGATTTAAACCAATGATATATTAGTAAATACGCCGACAACATAAAGAACTTATGTTGAGAGGCATTCAAGATTTTAAATATTATCCTTTTTAATAAGTTTATGTTTGGGTGTTTGTTCATTAATCACACCTAAACGACTGAGTGGAATTGGATGAAAATTGTTAGGTATATTAGGTGAGACACTGGATTAAATTAGGATTGCATCCCGAAAAAAAAATACCTATTACTTCTGTAGGTTAGCGTTGTTTTTTTGGCAAATCACCTGACGTAAGATTTTTACAAAATGTTGTATATTGATAAACATTTTGAAGTCCTTGAATGTGAAGAAGCTGTGAGCTAATAAGTAATAGTAATATTAAGTAGTGTAATATAATACAAAAGCAAATTGTTTTACTTTTACAAATTAAAGTTCTATGCTAATTATTATATAATATATATATCTATTATACAACTGCCTCGGTGGTGCAGCGGTAGTGTAAATGACTGCTGATCATGAGGTCTCGGGTTCGGTTCCCGGGTCGGCAGTGTTATTGAGCTTTTTCATAAAAAGAAATTTCTTAGTAGCAGCCCGGAGTTTGGAAATGTGCACGGTAGACCATAATAGGCTCGCCCCCTATTACGTGGGACTTAACATAGCTGGCGAATCGTAGGTGTGTAATACACCTCTGCCTACCCCTTCGGGTAATACAGGTGTGATGCTATGTTGTTGTTTATATATTTTTTTATTGTTCTACTATCACTGTGTTTACATTATACCAAGGATGGCAAGCTTTTATACCCTGTCAACATTTAAAAACGTCTCTGTGGCGTATTTCTGTATCTATGGTAAAAAGCTCTACCTACATTTCAGACATTATTAAAAGAACGAGTAGATCTTCATTAGCTTCTCAAACAATGTTATTTTATCAAATTGTTACATAGAAATCTAAAAGAAATTAATCAATATACCAAGCAAACAAGGAAAAAAATATATTGTTTAGTATCGAAATTCCTTGAATTATTATGTAACTAAGCATGGTCTGATATTACTATCTATAATCACACATATAGCTACATAAGGGTAGCTAAGTATTAAAAAAAGTTTTATGATACAGAGAATTTAACAGATGCACATTTTCATGTGCCTAGATGTAGGTAGGCCCTTATCTCTAACACATATCAATTTAGAGCATAACGATGTGACTCTAATTGTACGCCTAATTGATTGTCTTGGCAATAGTTCTGAAGCTCGTTAGCAGGAAAATATTGCCTTTATGTTATATTATCTCCTACATACATAATTAAGACGCTGTTGAATTATTAATAAAGTTGTAACTAACAATCTTGAAGAGACTTTCTACTAAGTAGAAACTTAACTAACGGTGACAAAAAATGGTAAAAATATAAGAATTATGATAGTACAGATCATTGTTTTAATTTTTCCTTATCAACTGCTCTTTATGAAAACGTTTCTTTAATACATTTTGGTATCATCAAACATTAAATATAAATGCATATAATTGGATGACCTTTTCTTGTGCTCACATACACAGGTAATATAGTTAGTGTGTAGTCAGGTATAAGTTGTGACAAACTTTAACTGGTTATCAAAAATAAAACAAAACTTTCATACACATAAAAATTACAACAAACTTAAAGACATTCCTAATATCGTTATCAGAGAATCTAATAAACAACTTACAGATATAGTGATCATCAAACAATTCTTCACATACAACGCATCGAGGCACGAAAGCCCATAACCTCAAGAATGCAAAGGACGCGAACGATTTTTAATTCAGCTGGCACCCTTTAATGGGAGTTTTCGCACCCCAGACTGCGGTGACATTTCGAACCCACGAGTCTATGAAAAAACAAAGCTAAAAACATTATGCAAATGGCATTATGTCGGTATTTTTGTACGTTTCGCCGACTTTATGAGCCGAATAGAAAGGGTTGAAGGGTTAAGACAATTCGCGAATGAATAACAGTTTTGATACCACATTGTCATTATTTTCAATATACAGAAGACCCTTTAGTGACAATACCCTTGGGTGTTATGTGTTAGCTTTAAATAAAACAGTAGGTATTGAATGTCTGATTTTGTTAGAGTCAGAATTATTAGTGAGTTTTACAGGAATAGGCATATACATTTTCTATATTTTATATAGAACAGATTAATAATTTCGATTGGCGATATGTTGGCATGCAGCTTTTAAAGATAGTAATACCGTTTACTACTAAGAAAATATTATCTATTCTAAATTAGAGAATCAATAAATGTTGTAAAATCAATGCGGTCGAAATGCGACTGACCGCATTCGTAACGACGACGTAAGAGAGCGAGTCGGTATGAAAGAGAATATTGGTGTAAAGAATGCTCCGATGGTTTGGACATGTGGAAAGAATGCCGGACGAGCGACTGGTTAAGAAGATATACAATGTGAAAGTGGAAGGATGTAGGTACAGGGGGAGACCAAGACTCACCTACCTAGACCAAATCGGTCATGTATTGAAGGAAGGTGAAGTCAGGAGTCTCAGAAACCCGCGAGCGTGAATGTTGAGTAAGCGAAAGATATGTGCAAGAATAGAGCCTCTTGCCACTCTGTTCTCTCTGCTTACCCCGCAAGGCAAACGGCGTAATGATAACTAGTAAGTAGTAGTAGTAATAAATTTTGTTTCATTTGTCGATAAAGCGAACTGTAGTACCAGACATGGCCTACTTTTCATCTTCACATTAAGATTAACAAATTCGCAGACATGCTCCAGTTAGATAACTCTAAATAATGGACTCAATCATGCAATGGGTTGCGCTGGTTACAGCGAGGAGTGAGATCTCATCACAGATTTGTCAATGAGACTTGATGTGTAGGTTCCTCAATTTGTTCACACTGATGTTGAAAATGACGCCATCTGTCGCCTGTCAATCAATTTACCTAGATTCAGGTCACTCAACCTGTGACCAAAGTCTAGAAATTATCAAAAAAATTGGCTAAGACTAAATTTGCCTTTAATTAGGTACTTATTAAAAAAATATCAGTTATCACTAGTAATAATAGCAGCTTCAAAGAATAAGTACTAACATTTAAAGAAAAACATTTTAATTTGCGAATAAACATGTAATTGAAAGTACTTTACTGAAATATGTAATATGGTGCAAATTTTATAAGGTTTGCTCAAATTACGGAACATTTGAGATCGTTCTGTAATCTGAGAAGGTTTGTATAATGTTTGTACAAGAACAAATCCACTGTTTTGGATAACAAAGTAAAAAAACTCTTTAATTTATCAATGTCATTGCCATCTGCCTCCTACTCACTGTTTAATTAAAGGCCTACCCAGGCTCTTCGTAGAATGGAAACGACTTAATCTAAAATAATATGATATAAAATGTAAAATTTAAATTTGCTTCTAACAAAGTTATTTGAAGAAATTAATTACCAATAATCTATGCATGGACTAAACATTTTCAAACCATTAGAATTTCTATTATTTATAACTAACTCTTGTATGATTCTAGTAAAGGACTATTCTGAATAAAGGATCGCTTACAATATTATCCACTTAGTAAGCAAATCTATGGTGAGGAATGTTTTAAAAAGCAGCTGTACCATTTTGAGTGCCGCCCAAATTTTATATTTCTTTTGGAATTCTTTAAGTTAATTTAATGTTAATAAAATCTCTTGTTCATTTTACACTATTTACCAGCCGTTCTAAGAGACAAATAGAATTAATGCTAACTCATTAACATCCGAGTTTCAAGGTATTTAAAAAGTGATAATTAGGTGTTAATTATCGTATATATTATCACATAATAAATATATGCGAATGAGTAAAGAAAGTTCACACCTTTAATTACGTGTATGTAGTATATATGAGTTTCGTATTTTCAAGAAATATCTTACTTGACACATCTATTCAAGATTAATTTAACTATTTATATAAATTTTGTTTTAAATAGGAATCTAAGATTTTATCGATTATTCAAAGTGACTGTTAATTAAGGTCAGTCAAGAGTTACATCTGTAGTTTCTTATATCTAAATTCTGTCCACGTGGATTTTTAAATATAAATCCACTTCTCGTAATATAATTATCTTTGTGCAAAAATTGCTTAGCAACATGAACCTTCCATTTTGACATGTTAAAAAAATAGCATAATATTTTCCTTTTCTGGGTTACAGACTATATATATGTAAAGTTTCAGGATGATCGGAGTATTTATGATATGAAAGCGAAACAATTAAACGCGCACTTATGATATTAACAAGTAAGGATTGTATAATTGTTTATTATATACTAGATTCTGTACACGACTTTATTCGTGTGGACTTCAGAATATAAATACGTCACTCTACGACACGAGGAGGTCACGCTTGATGAAGTCTACGCTCCGACCAATACCTGCTCAATACCAGAACCCCGAGAGCTTTCAGCTCGAACTACAAAATCGCTTCCAATGTCTAGATGAGTGCGAATCAGCGAGCGATTTGAACAGCAGGTTCGTGCAAACTGTCCAAGCGGTCGGGTCGACCTACTTCAAGGCCCGTCGCGTTAGTAGGACTCGTGAACTCTCGGACCATACTCTCAAGCTCATGGAAAGGAGAAAAGAAATGACAGTCCAGTCTTCAGCCGATTGGTCCTGCCTGAGGCGGTTAAACAGACAGATCTCCAAGGCCGTGCGACATGATATCCGCCAATTTAATGCTATCCGCATTAAAGAGGCGATAGAGCGGAACCAAGGCTCGAAAGTGTTCGCAAGAGATCTGTCTATCGGCCAAAGCCAGTTGACTAAGCTGAGGACCAACGACGGCACTGTCATTTCATCCCAAGATGAGATCTTGAGAGAGGTCCACCAGTTCTATGGACAGTTGTACAGATCCCAGAGTCCTGTTGTCGGCTTGGTCCAAGATCCCAGATCCAAGCTAACTCGGCACTTTACCGAAGATATCCCGGACGTCAGCCTGTACGAGATCAGAATGGCTCTCAAACAACTAAAGAACGGAAAGGCACTGGGAGACGATGGAATTACCACGGAGCTTCTGAGAACTGGCGGAAAGCCGGTCTTAAAAGCTCTGGGTTGTTCAATTCCGTCGTTCTCGGAGGCGACGTTCCAGAGTCGTGGACCAGAAGCGTGGTGGTGCTGTTCTTCAAGAAAGGTGACAGAACCCTCTTGAAGAACTATAGACCCATCTCGCTCTTGAGCCACGTCTATAAGTTGTTTTCGAGGGTCATTACAAATTGACTCACGCGCAGGCTTGACGACTTCCAGCCTCCCGAACAAGCCGGTTTCCAAAAAGGAAAACCATAGACCACATCCATACAGAAAACCGAGGAATATAATCGGCCTCTGTGTCTGGCGTTTGAGGACTATGAGAAAGCCTTCGATTCGATCGAAACTTGGGCGGTGCTGCAGTCCCTTCAGCGGTGCCAAATTGACTATCGGTACATCGAAGTGCTGAAGTGCTTGTATAGAAATGCCACCATGTCAGTCCGTGTTCAGGACAGGAGTACGAAACCGATCCAACTGCAGAGAGGTGTTAGACAGGGAGACGTTATGTCCCCGAAATTCTTCACCGCTGCATTGGAAGATGTCTTCAAGCTCTTGAACTGGTCGAATATTCCGCAGTGTCTGAAAACGAAGGTCTACGACCAGTGTGTGTTGCCAGTGATGACATACGGAACAGAGACGTGGTCTCTGAATGTTGGCCTTGTTTCAAGGCTCAAAGTCGCTCAGCGGGCCATGGAGCGGGCTATGCTTGGCATTTCCCTACGTGATCAAATCCGTAATACGGAGATCCGTAGGAGAACGAGAGTGACCGACATAGCCCTCCGGGCTGCCATGCTGAAGTGGCAATGGGCAGGCCACATCGCTCGACGACCCGATAACCATTGGGGAAGAAAGGTTCTCGAGTGGCGACCACGTATCGGACGGCGCAGCGTAGGACGGCCCCACACAAGGTGGACCGACGATCTGGTCAAAGCCGCGGGAAGCCGTTGGATGCGGTCAGCACAGGACCGCTCGTTGTGGCGTTCTCTTGGGGAGGCCTATGTCCAGCAGTGGATGGACTCTACGACACTTTAATTATTTCTATGCAAAAGTGGCTATCCCACTAGGAATCATCCGCCCATCCATTTTTCAGGGATGAAATGTAGCCTAGGTACGTTCTTTTCTAAATTGCAGGCTATTGTATGCAAAATTTCATGATGATTAATGTTGTAGTTACGGCGTGAAAGCGTAATAAACAAGCAAACCAAAAAAATATGCGCGGTTGCATTTATAATATTATAGTAAGGATGATAAAAATTTGCTTAAATTGTTGCAGTCTATGAATGAAACGTTTATTTTCAATGAAATGATGACGTGAAACCACAAATGTGATAATTATACGTAAACGGAACATTTTTTGTCATTATATTATGCGTCGGTGGATGTGTTTGGTATCTTTTATTTTTACTTATTATTTAAAACTTAGCTCTAACATATTTTGTTAAATACCTATATAGCAGGTAATTACCTACACAAGGTTTTATACGCAATTACTCTAAAATAATGTAGAATGGTAAGTGGTTAATGATTTGTCAGAACTGTCCTTATGAATTTATTCGGATGTCAGTGTAATTGTATTTTTTATGCAGTGTAATGGTTCTACGAAATTTTCAAGACTTCACTATATCGATGTGGTGACGGACTAAGAATACAAGTGTCACCAACCCATCCTTTCCCGCGGGTGTCGTACAAGGCGACTAAGGGAAGTAGGCAATTATCACCCATTGCATTATTGGTGGTAGGGTTGGATTCCAAGCGAGAGTACTAACTTGCTATTGGGCTCGAACTGGTCGGTACCACCGTCTCCTGTGTGACCGGTCATGAAACACGTCAGTGTGTTCTGGCTGTAGCAGAAGATAGCCGTTTATTATTTCATTTCATATTCTTCTGAGAAATGAACTGGTGCGCAGCGGCTTGACAATAGTTGAGTCTATGGGCGACGGTTACCACTTACTATCAGGTGGGCCGTGGCTCGTCTGCCATCCTTAGCAATAAAAAACTTCACTAGCGATCAAGACATACTTTCCTGCTTCCGGTTTCATAACAATATTTTGCTGTTTACCTTATATAATCGGTTAGGTTAGGTATTATATTTCGATTTATTATATCTATTTTTTATTTAGGTACATCTAATAAAATACTGGCATGAAAATAGTGAGTTATTTTGTGAACACAAATGGTGCAGTCAACCGCACCGTATACAGTACAGCAGATTTATATCTGTCATCACAACCATGTAGAATTCTGAAATCTGAATTATCATGCAATTTTAGTTAAACCAAAACGCTTTTAGTTGACAGAATGAGATATTTTCGCAACATAAATATGTTTTCCATGCATCTCTTATGACGGAATGTTTGATATTTCATCGTGTAACGTAATGTAGCCCCGGACAAAATGATATGAGCGAAATATTTCGCATGCAAATGTACTACTTTTGAATCTTATGCGGTATTGCGAGAAGTTTTTATAGTGATTTTGAAATAATCAAAGGTTTAACTTTTGTAGTATTTTAAAATGTAAAGTACACTATAAATATGCGTATTTTTTCAATATGGTAAAAAGCAAACTTAAGAATCTTTTGCTTCAGAAAACCTATTGTAGGAGAGAAATATAATATTCTTTTATATTAAGTGACTGAAAAAATCTAATGTTTGATTTATGTATTTTTTTTTGAGATAAATTGATGCATTACAAATATGGATAATTTATAAAATGATTAAAACAATGTGGAGGATATAATTTCAAGTATTAAACTACATTTTATTGTTTAACTCATTCTTACACAGAAAGAAAAGCAAGATAAACGAGCCGAATCAGCATTTTCAGCCTTTTGTATTTTGCAAATGGTAGGTACTACACTACATTTGCTTGTATGTTAACATTTTAGATTTTTTTTAACTCTTGGTGGCAGACGTGCCACGGCCCACCTGATGGTAAATGGTAACGGTCGCTCATAGATTCAACTATACCGGGAGTATTGTCAAGCCACTGCTCACCATTTCATTTCACAGATATAAAATGAAAGAATTAACGGCTATTTCCTTCTACAACCAAAACACAACGATGTGTTTCATGGCCGGTCACACTGGAGATGGTGACACCAATCAGCTCGGGCCCGATACCAAGTGAGTACTCCCACTTGGTACCCAACCCTACCACCAGTAATGCAATGGGTGATAATTGCTTACTTCCCTTATTCGCTTCATACGACTCGCGTGAGAAAGAATGGGTGGTGACACTTGTAGTCTTAGCTCGTCACTACACGGACGCAATTTTATATAAAATTTTACATACATGTACAAAACATTATTTGAAAAAATTTACTTTTATTCTGGCGGTCGCTACTTTCAAAATTAATATTAATTTCTAGCATTATGTAACAAAGAAGACTCGCCTCTAATCAAGTGTGTATTGTACCCCGACATCCAATACATCATTTGCATATCCTAGGCCCATGTGCTCATATACAAAGAGCAGAGTGGGTATCGTATTTAATTTTCATAAAACGAGTACCGTTATAATATGTCTGCGGCCGTATAATATCCCAACCCTTTCTATTTCAAAATTGGTTTCGGTTGTTTAACTGGTTAATTTATTATTAGTTATAGCTGTATCTGCGTGAAACTGAAATTATTTAAGTATACTCTTTTAGATTTAGGTATTATTGAAAAATAGCCTGCGCAAATTTTCTTTTGGATTTCTGTCTGGATTCAAGCCGGTAAGTAAGTTTTTTAAATAACTCAAAATAATATTTTATTCATTGTTAGATATTAAGAATATAATTTCGTTAGTCTGTTTGCTTATTATGCTTACACGATGTAACTACTTAACCGATGGTCGTAAAATGTTGAATACGTACAGACTCACAAAAGTAAGCTCAAAAAAGGACATACACTGCCTCTGTGGTGCAGCGCTAGTGTGAGCGATTGCTGAACATGAGGTCTCGGGTTCGATCTCTGGGTCAGACAGTGTTATTGAGCTTTTTCATAAAAAGAATCATTCTCAGTAACGGAGGAGAAAATAGGGAGCTATTACGTGGGACTTAAACATAGCTGGCGAATCGAGGGTGTGTGATACACCTCTGCGTACCCCTTCGGGGAATACAGGCATGATGTTGTCTTTATGTGTGACTTTACATCCCGGTTCATTACAATTTCTTTTCAAGTCACTACGCTATGTATTTTCACTTTACATAAACATGTGAAAGTATATTGATGTTTTAAATTAGGTTTATTAGCCATAATTCACCTATACCTAATACTTACTATTGCCTACATATATTTTATACCTGAATCTGTGAAGTTAGACGAATATTGTAATAACTCCGCAGTTTCTGCTACGGTAGGGTTATTACTTACTTAACCCTAGAAAGATAGTCTGCGTAAAATTGACGCATGTGTTTTAGAAATATTGCTCTATCTTTCTAAATAGCGCGAATCCGTCGCTGTGCGTTTAGGACATCTCATTCGTCGCTAGGAGCTACCGTGAGGCGTATGTGTTCTTGAGGTAAGTGCCACCGATTTTGAAATATGATGCCTATGTGAGTCAAAATGACGCATGATTATCTTTTACGTGACTTTTAAGACTTTAATTTATATGATATTTTTTTTTGGTTTGTCATCTTTTTATACTTGATATCTTATTTTATATTACTGTTTTCTTTATAGATATCGATACTAAAATATACTATAACCTCTCATTTCAACTAAGACAGTATTCTGGCCGCTCTTTTACAAAGCGATGACGAGCTTCTCTGTGAGGTCACCGATAGTGAAGTATCAGACCACGAAAGTGAAGATGGCGTGCAGAGTGACATTGAAGAAGGTTTTATAGATGAAACACGAGAAAAATCATCTGCCGCCAAGCGGAAATGAAGTATTGGAACAACAAAGTACTACCAAACAACTAGCCTCTTCATCGGCTTCTAATAGAATCTTAGCTTTGCTACAGAGGACTATTAGAGGATGGTCAACTTCGAAACTCACGAGCCATAGTCGTGTTTTAGGGCTGAATATTATTAGATCTCAAATAGGACCGACGCGTATGTACTGTAATATATGACGCGTCTTATGCTTCCATCTGTTTGTTGTTGCTGTTAGCATGGGACTGTCATCGGCGTTTATACACAAGCGTTTAGAAGTTCCTACTTTGAAGAGATGTTTGCGCGACAATATTTCTAATATGTTGCAAAAGAGGTGCCTGGTCCATCAGAAGACAATAGCAAAGGGCCAGTAGAGAAGTAACGAATTATATGTACTTATTGTCCCTCCAAAATAAGGCGAAAAGCAAATGCATCATGAAAAAAAATGCATAAACGTTATTTGCCGAGAGCATAATATTGATATTTGCCAAAGCTGTTTCTGACTTACTTTTATGTAACATTTATGTTCTTTTTGAAATAAAACTACGTTTACGGAATCTATCGCGTTTACTTGATTTTACTACTATCCCGACGTTTCGAATACTTTACAGTATTCATGATCACGGGTGGACTTAGATGATAGACGTCCAAGGCTGATATGTCTGTAAACGCGATAGATTCCGTAAACGTAGTTTTATTTCAAAATGTGTAACATTCGCGTAAATATCAGAAAGTATTTATGTTCTTAATTAATGTAATATATACTAATATTCTTTTTATAATGAAAAAGAAATTTTTCAGTAAAAAAATTGTTTTATGATGTAAAAACTAATGTTCACAAGTTTTGTTAATTTATAGAAGAGTTTTAAGTTTAGGTTTTTTTATATATAAATAATAAATATAAATAAATTATCTGTGGTTTTTATTATTTGTATATGTGTGTTAAAATATAATAACGGATATTTTATTCAATATAATAAATATATGCCTATACCTTATAGCCAAAACAAATATGCGTCAATTTTACGCATAATTATCTTTTACGCACATCAAAATATGATTATCTTTCTAGGGTTAAAGGCAGGAGATGCTGGACGGTCTCAACCGTGACCCCTGGGGTCGACCGTGCGGCGCGGAACAAGCTCCGCACTCAGGCCCCCCCCCCCTTCACAGAGACCCTTCAGCTCGGCCTCCTCACCGAGGTAGTCGAGGGCCTATTCCCACGGCGACCGGAGCACACGCCCACAGTCATGGCACCGCCAGGTAGCGACCGGGAGGCTGACCTCAGTGTACCGCCCGTCACCGCGTCGGAAATGGGGGCAGCTGTTTCACGGATTCGTTCCAAGAACACCGCCCCCGGCCCAGATGGTATACCCGCCCGTGTACTGGCCCTGGCTCTGGACCACCTGGAGCCCCGCCTCAGGGGACTGTTCGACGCGTGCCTGGCGTCCGGACGGTTCCGTGACTGCTGGAAGGAGGGGAGGCTGGTACTCCTGCTGAAGCCGGAGCAAACACCAGATTCGGTCGGGGCCTTCAGGCCCATCGTGCTGCTGGACGAAGCGGGAAAGCTGCTGGAGAGAATCCTCGCTGCCCGCATCGTCCAACACCTGCGCGACGTCGGACCCGACTTGTCGGACACCCAGTTCGGTTTTCGAGCCGGTCGTTCGACGGTTGGCGCGATCATGCGCCTGAGGGCCGCGGCCGCGGCGGTCGTCGCTGGCGGTGGAGTGCTGTTGGCGGTGTCGCTTGACATCGCCAACGCATTCAATAGTCTGCCATTCAGCTGTATCAGGGAGGCGCTCCGGTATCACGGGGTGCCTGCATACCTGAGGCGGCTAGTGGCGGACTATCTTGAGGGTCGCAGCGTTCTCTATGAGAGTCGCATAGGGGACGTTGTGAGAAGACCCATGTCGTGCGGTGTCCCACAGGGTTCAATTCTAGGGCCGCTCCTGTGGGACATCGGTTACTACGCTGTCGGCTCCCCCCCGGGCTGGCGGTCATCTGCTATGCGGATGACACGCTGGTCGCGGCCCGGGGTGGAAACTTCGTTCCTGGCAACCTTAGGGACCTCGGAGGTGGTCAGGAGGTGCGCTGGGGCTTAGGGTGGCCCTGAATAAATCGGAGGCCCTACTTTTCCATGGGCCCCGACGTCGGCCACCTGCTGGCGCCTCGATCACGGCGGACGAGGTCCAAATTGAGGTGAAGGCCCAGATCAAGTATCTGGCCCTGGTGCTGGACGGGCGGTGGCGCTTTCGCGAGCACTTCTGCCAACTGTCCCCGAGGCTCGTCGGCGCAGCGTCCGCCCTTGCACGGCTCATGCCGAATATGGGCGGACCCAACAATGCGTGTCGACGGCTTTAAGCGGAGGGGTGGTCCGGTACCTTTGTGGGCGGAGTCCCTGGACGCGCCGAATAGGGCTCTTCTGTGGAGACCACAAAGAGTCGTCGCGTCCAGGCTCATACGCGGATACCGCACGGTGTCGACCGAGGCGGTTTGCGCGTTGGCCGGAACCCCTCCGTGGGACTTAGAGGCGGAGATGCTCGCCAAGGTGTATAGGCAGGCGTCGCAAGAGCGGGCAAGGGGCGGTCGCCTCCTGCCCAGCGTGGTGGACAGGTGGCAGGGCGACGCCCGCCGTGCTGCCATGGCCAGTTGGAGGGTGCGGCTGGAGACGTCCCGGGCCGGTCTCTGGACCGTAGGGGCGCTCCAGCCTGTGCTGGAGCAGTGGGCGGGGTGACAGCACGGAGTTCTTAACTTCCGACTGGTGCAGGTGCTGTCGGGGCACGGTTGCTTCGGCAGATATCTGCACATAGTCGCAAGGAGGGAAGCGACTCCGGGCTGTCACCATTGCGGCTACGACGAGGACACGGCGTGGCACACGCTCGGGTCGTGCCCGGCTTGGGACGGGCAGCGCCGTGAACTCGTCTTGGCAATAGAGGGGACCTCTCGCTGCCAAGCGTCGTCAGAGCGATGCTCGGCACCGACAGGAATTGGGCCACGGTCGCTGCTTTTTGCGAGGAGGTTATCTCGCGGAAGGAAGCGGCAGAGAGGGCCAGGGAGGAGGATTCTTCCACTGACCCAAACCGCCGCCAGCGACGGGGGCGGCGCAGGCGTGTATACTTGCGCCTCATGCCGCCCTAGCTGAGGCTGCAGGTGGATGGACCGGGGAACGTCCGCCACCCGGTAAGCCTTCCACGAAGGTGCGACGCTCCGTGTGCGGATGCGTCGCTCGGTAGAGGGTACCCGAAAGTGTAAGCCGCCGGCGGGCCACTGAAGTAATCCAACACAGTACCAGTGGTCCGTCAACACAGGCGGAGAGACGGCACACGGCGGGTTTCTTTAGTGGGTGCGGGCCCCACCCTACCCTGTTCGCTGCCCCGAACGATGGAGTGTGGTAGGTACATATTTTCCCGCCTAAACAAAAAAAAAATGGTTATTACTTACTTACTCGTAATACTTACTTGACTTAAAACATAACCCCTTTTTGGGCTCTCTGTTCGACAGGGTATTGGGTAAACCCAGTATCAAGATCAAACTGTTGCTATATAAGTACATACCTAAGTATCATGATTAATTCTAATTACGGAAGGGTCGATTATGAAGAAGCAGGTATTAATTTATATTACTTATCTCTTAATATTTTGTTATTGTTCGTGGCTAAGCAGTAAATACAATTGCAACGATAGAGACTTTAACTTGAAATCCATATCCAGATAATCAGCCTGGGGCATCCGCGCAGCCGGGCGCGATGATTTATGTAATACTAACATTATGATACATTTGCATTTTGTTCACAGAGCGCCAATGTATGCAGCCACGATATACAATAGCCGCGGTTAATGTAGACTTTGGTTAGTCAGGAATGATTAGGTACTTTTGTTGTCATGCAAATTTATAGTAAAATAAAGTAGATACCTACTAAATAAATATATATTCTTTTTTGCCGCAAACAAGCCAGTATTTAAATATTTTTTTTTATCTCACTATCAATTACAGAGTAATCTTCGATGGTAAGATGTTCCTGTCAATGTCACACAAGCCTATTCCACTTATAAGCCAGTCTTGCTACATCATTGAAGCTAACTAACTACATTCCCTCGCAGCTTATATTATGTAAGTCTAGGTACTGCTCCGCCGCAGGCGAAAGCCGCACCTATACCTACCTACTTACCAAATTTCAAGTGTATACCTGGAGTTCGTTTTTCGATAGTCCCACAGAAATCTTTCATTTTTTCAAGATAAAAAGTTTTCTATGCGTGTCAGGTAATAAACTAACTATGAACGAAATTTTTTTCAAACACTTTCAGCCGTTTGCGTCATTGAGTAACAAACATACAAACTTTCATATAAAAAATGCTTAGTTAACAACATAATATGTTCAGAAACGTATTGTTTATTTGTGGTATGGTGACGACAAGAAAGATTAATCAATATAATAAACAATATTTTTTTCTATAAACAGTGCTACTTGTTTACCTACTTTTTTTTGTTTAGGCGGGAAAAAATGTACCTAGCCGCACACCTCGTCATTCGGGGTAAGGGACAGGGTAGTGCGGGGCTCTCACCCACTAAAGAAACCCGCCGTGTGCCGTCTCTCCGCCTTTATTGGCGGGCCACCGGAACCATATTACATTCCTTCAGTGGACTACTTGTATATCTACTTAATCTTAAAGGTAATTTTCACTATCATATTCAATTTGTTATAAAAATCATCAAGCCTGTAGGATATCTTCTGTATATAAAATGTTATTTTCTCAAGAGTTATTTTATATGCTCTACTTTGTAACATTTTATTTATATGAATATCAGAACAGCACAAATTCTATTAACCTTCATTATATTATTCAAACAAACAAACATAGCATCACGCTTGTATGCTTGTATTCCTCGAAGGGGTAGGCAGAGGTGTATTACATGACTCGCCAGCTATGTTTAAGTCCCACGTAATAGAGGGCGAGCCTATTGACGTCTACCAGGCACATTTCCAAACTCCGGGCTGCTACTGAGAATTTTTCTTTTTAGGAAAAAGCTCAATAACATTGCCCGACCCGGGGATCGAACCCGAGACCTCATGATTAGCAGTCACATACACTACCTCTACACCACCGAGGCGTATAAGTATTATTTAAAATTGTTATAAAAGCTTATTTGCCAGTACTCAAAATCATTTAATAGTAAATTCATACTCTTCGTGTGCCGATCGTCGAGATGAATGTACGAGGAATAGGTATACAATACCTAGGTTTAAATAACAGGTGTTTTTTTTTTATATGCTATTTCTAGCGCATAAAGGTTTCGTCTAACTCACTACTGTATTGTTTTTTATTTCACGACCAGTAGTGGGAAAAATGGAATAAATAGATCTCTTGACAGATTGAGATGGATTTTAAGTCCCCACCCAATGTGGGTTGGCAGAATTCGTCCATACCAAACGTAGGCTTTTTGACGATGTTTTCCTTTACCGATCTGTGATTGATTCAATTTTGAACCAATACACACAATTAATGTCCGGTGTCTTGAAATGCATAAATCGTCTTCGTTGCGATACCTATATACTTACATAAGTCTATATATAGGTACATAAGCCGCATAAAGAAGCATACATAAGCCTTTTATCAAAGTAGTTTTTAATTGCGCATTATATCTATTTGAGAGAGACTAACCACAATAATATAATTTCTTCGATGTTACACTTCAGCTTTTACGATAGTAAACTTACAGGAGAAATAAACAAAAATAAATTCATTCATTTGTCAACTAACTTATCTCTATGTCTCAAAGCCCACAATTCTTTGAGTGGATGATAAATACTTTTTGCAAAATTTATAACAAGCGTGCGCATTTTGCTACCCTTGTATCCAGCCTTTTTCCAAACGCAATAAGGTTCGTTTTATAATATTTTTCTGGTTACAAAATTGCGTCGTTTCTGGTGCATCTTTATCTGCTAGCCAGTGGCCCGCCAATGCCGTTAAATTTATTAACTGCGATACGCATTCAGTGTCGCAAACTAAAAGGTGACTTTAATTAATATTAATTATAGCCACACCTCTAATTAATGTAATGCTTGAGATAACAGTCGCGTCGCCTTTTGAATGTGTCAAGCTCAGTGGATTTTTGCAGTCAGCGTGTCACATATAGTAAATACTTTCTCTTTAACAGTCGTCATTGCGTAGGTATATGTACCTAAAGAACTAATCCGGGTTATATGTATCGATACTCTTTTTTTTTTATTTGGGAAACAAACAAGCTTTAATAATTAACATCAAATTCATTTTACTTAAAATATATGAATTATTTTTTTATTCTTTTCTAGAAAATCTTCCACAATTAAGTAACACATAGCATCACGCCTGTATTCCCCGATGGGGTAGGCAGAGGTGTATTACACACCCACGACTCGCCAGCTATGTCTAAGTCCCACGTAATAGGGGGCGAGCCTATTGACGTCTACCGGGCACAGTTCCAAACTCCGGGCTGCTTCCGAGAATTTTTCTTTTTAGGAAAAAGCTCAATAACATTGCCCGACCCGGGGCTCGAACCCGAGACCTCATGATTATCAGTCGCATACACTACCGCTACAACACCGAGGCAGTTAAGTATATAACATAAAAAAGCAAGTGAACAAAAATAAGCAATAAAATCTTAAGGCGATAACAAAAATAATCATTAAAAATCTTAAAATAGTAATAATGCTATAAAAAAATATACGTACAGCTAAGAAAAATTAATATAATTTAAGGTTTTGTAACAGACTTGATGATGACTTTGATGACAGATATATCAAGTATCTACATTTCTAGCTATTGAGAAAAGCGAATGAACAAAAACAGAATCAAAAATAATCATGTAAAAATCTATACTTAATACAAAATAGAACAATTCTTATAGCAATTATGCAACACTTTTTGATTAGCTACATAAAAACATAAGCATTTTTGCCCCATTATATATTTTATTTCAATACATTGGGGCATTGTTTTTATTATCATAAAACTTAATATAACGACTTTATGAAAATTAATTCGTAACGTTTTTGAGGGAACAACTACAGTATTGCTCCAGTAGGTACACGGTATTCATCATGAAAACAAGGCAACATCGCCGTGCGGGCTAGGAATTAATCAAAGTTTAAAACAATTCCATGTAGTGAGGCGAGGCGGATGAGGCAAGACTTTGAGAACGAAGTTTTGTCTTACATTGGTACATGTTCATACGGGGCCCGTTTAGATAATGACAGTAATGAAATATATTTAATAATCTCCGAGTTTTTACATACATTAAAACTAATAGACCCAACCACGCGTTGCTGTGGCATACATAATTCGTTCTTTAATTTTGAAATAAAAAAAGGAAATAATTGGGATAAGAACTATTATATCTTTTAAGTTAGAACAAATCATATATTTTGGCAAAAAACGTTGAAATCAGATAAGTAATTTCTGAGTTAATTGCGGAAAAACACTGACAGGGAATTTATGTAATATATAAAATTCTATATTACCTACCTATTATCACAGTGTATGTCGCCATTCTCCTCCGAAACGGTTTGATAGAATTCTTATGAAATTTTGTGTGTATATTCAATAGGTCTGAGAATAGGATGTAAACTATTTTTCATACCCTTAAGTAAGCGATAAGGGTGGCCCAATCCAAAAAAATTTTTTTTTTCTTTGACCAATTTTTTATTTTATTTTATTATGATTCGGCATATATGTTATTTATTTTTTCTATGCTAGAAATACCCTAAAAATTCTCTAGAAATAATTTATATGACAAAACGTTTGCTGGGTCAGCAGTATACCTATATATTTAGGTAAAATTATTATTTTTGTAGACGGCCAGTTTGCCCGTAACCACGGCTGATATAACCCAGCCGAAACGTTGGGAATAAATAAGGTACTCTACTACGAGATTATAGGATATGTACTACTTTTTATCTCGGAAAGATGAATAGTTCCTTTGAGATAGTTGAATGTTTGTATAGAGATCATTGTGTTTTGTAGAGTGACGTAATTATACCTATTCTGAAATGCACACGGACGAAGTGACTTCCCGGAAAAATGGAGGGTATGCTAATAAAATATTATATGTTTCTACCATTAAGCGGGCTGTAGACCAACAAATTATTTGTCTAATTTTGTTGGTCAAATTTATTGGACAGTCTTTGGCTTTGTTTGACGTTCTTATCGAACAAACTTCGTGTTTGATGTGTTGGTCGGACATTTTGATTGAAAGCGTTATTTGGAGAAGCGCGTTTGACAAACATGTTTGAACGTTTGAGCTATTGTTTGATGATAACGTGATATTTGACAAACGCCTTGGTCATAAAAATTTGGTCGTTTACCTATATGTAGCTTTATGCGAACATACATAGGTAGTATAAATACTTACTTATAGTTTGAAATTTTTTTTTATTGCCTGTACTGACAGTCGAGTCACGGTCCAAATGATGGTAAATAGTAACCGTCGCCCATGGACTCAATTATACCAAGAGTATTGTAAAGCCGCTGCTCACTAATTCATTTCTCAGATATGAAATGAAATATAAACGGCTATCTCCTGCTACAGCTTCATGGCCGGTCACACGGGAGATGGTGGTACCAACCCGCTCGGGTCCGATACCAAGTGAGTACTCCCACTTGGTACCCAACCCTACCACCAGTCATGCAATGGATGACATTTGCTTACTTCCCTTAGTCGCCTCATACGACACCCATGGGAAAGAATGGGGTGGTGACACTTGTATTCTTAGTCTGTCACCACACGGATTACATTTAAATTTATAAACGATGGTATATTTGATTAGATTCTCAACGGAACTTTGTCGAGAAATTGCAATATCATTCTCAAGTTATGCAAATCTAAATACAACATTTTGTTGTACGTCACCATAGGTACGGATCTGCATCTGTTAGGGCCTGCAACTTTCAAGGATTATATTTATTTAATATTCACTTATTATTTATTTAATATTCACTTATTATTTCTGCCGTGTGGGGCCGGCATCAAGAATAGCTCCACCCCGTCTCTTCCTATGGGAATCGTAAAAGCTGACTAAGAGATTACCGGGGAACCGGGCAGCAGCGTTCCCCTGTGTACTAAAAACATCCACTGCGATCACCAACACGCCTGCCAAGCGTGGCGATTATGGCAATACCCCCCCTAGGGGAGGCTTATGTCAAACAGTGGACGATCAAAGGCTGATGGATGGATTCACTTAGAATTCCCTTATATTCAGATAAATATTTACTATTATTATTTCGATAAAATCAATATATATTTGGTAGAGTATTAAATATTTTTTGTTTCAGCATGTATAGGCCGGCTCTATCGGGGAAGTACCACCCTTTCACAAAATATAATCGTGTGGGTATCCCCTAAATGAGAGCGCTGGAGACCAATCCATCCATCCATCAGCCTTTCGAAGTCCACTGCTGGACATAGGCCTAAAAGAACGCCACAACATGTGTTTCGCTCATATGGCGGATAGTGCCGTAATCGCCACGCTTGGCAGGCGGGTTGGCGATCGCAGTGGATATTGTTTATACTCAAGGGGGTGCTGCTGCCCACTCCTACCGTATTCCCTCAGTCAGCTCTTATGACTCCCATGAGTGGAGTGGGGTGGGACAATTCTAAAGCCGGCCCCACACGGCTCGCTGAAGACCAAACGTTCGCCTTATCCTTTCCCAGCATGTATAGGCCGGCTCTATCGGGGAAGTACCACCCTCTCACAAAAGATAATCGTGGCGTGGGTCGCTGGAGACCAAAGGGTCGCCTTATCTTTTCCTTATTATGTTTCGTCTAAACCTCCTATCTCTTTCCTTGTAATTGTCGGTGCGCGGGTGATGCCTACGTTACTATCTTAAGGCTACGGTACGGTACCTGATGGTCAGCCGTTAACGTAGCCTATGCGTAGTCTATGTACCCATCAATCAGTCTTTACTTTGTTCACCGCTGCAAGTGAGTGCCGCAAAAGTAGCCCTGTGTCGGCTGCATCCAACGGCTTCTGCTAGCTTTGATTAATAATTGATGGTCCCCTGGTGGGATATTTCTACGCTGTTTCATCCTTTGCGTGGTCACCATTTGAAAACCTTTCTTTCCGAATGGTTGTCGGATCGTCGATCGATGTGGCCAGCGTATTGACTTAGGTATTCTTATTTTGTAGGTAATAATATAAACTTATTACATAATATTTTTTTTTGGCTTTTCAATGGTTGAAAGCCCTAGCAGTTATTGTGTGGGTTGGGGCGTACAACTTCATCAAGTAGGTACACTCAGAACAGGCTCACGCCTTGAAGGCTTGTTGTGATTTAGTTCGGTCTCGGTGTCTTTATAAATAGCTTTTAGGTTTTCAAGGTGGTACAATATTTTATATTTATTGTGAACTGATGATTGACAAATACACGTTTAGATTGCTGAAACATGAGTACCTTAAGTCAGAATTATTACCGAAGAGATATGCAAAAATACGAGCAATCGATCGAAAATATCGCGATGATTTATCACCAAGGCGAGAATAAGATCAACGACCGTACAGACCAAGCCACATTACGTTCGTTCAAAATACCTGTGTTTACAAAGGAAACAGAGAGGTATATGTATCGGAGCTCGGGATAATATTTAAATAAGGAGATGATTGATTTCTTTTTACCAAATTTGGATAAATTTCCTCTCTGAATAGGGTATATTATAGCATTAAAAGTAGTTACTCGTTAGCTCCTTAATCCCCACTCCGTCAATCTAAACCTACTTTATTCTTATTGAAAATAAAAATGTGTATGTAGGTATAATTATGATTTATATATCATGTAGGTAGGTAGGTATAAGTAGGTAGTATAAGCCATAAAAATCTAACAGCTCCATTCGGCTTCGAATTTCACCAAGTTTTTTTTTACTCTATAATATACCTACTAATTATTATTAATTTAGTGATAGACTCATACTCGACTCTTGGTGCTCATAAAAAATAAATAAATTATAAGTACCTATTTAAATATTTTATGCTAAGGTCGGTTATAAGAATGTGATAATTGAAATGAGATTTGAGATAATTATGCTCTATATTGCATGGTAATAGCGGCGATCATTCGCTTATATTGGAATTTCAGTGAATATATTGGTTAAAGCCACTCTTAGAAATTAACATAACCAAATTATTTTCATTTTCATTTAGTATAAATATTTAGATGAAACTTTCGACACAACTTGGGCTATAGAACTTAAGCAATTTCCAGTTATATTGATTGCAAAGTATTCGACAACGAATTAAGTGACCCAGTATTTCAAGGTAGATATTTATAATTGAATTAAGACTAGAGAATTCCTATTTCATTGTTGCGTACGAATAAAATGCGTTTAAAAACTCTACAAAACACAGACAACATAAATACAAGAACGTGCTCGTAAATACAAGGCACTCGCTACGCTTAAATTTCGCCACCGTCTGTTTTATATTGATATATTGTATTGTTTATGGCGCGGCCGAATCAAAACGTGATATATTGAACAACGCACGCGGTGTTCGCAAGTAACTTTCGTATTTGGAAGGGTAATGGAGTGTGTTACACTAGAAGTGACGTCAATAAAAACAAACTCTGAAGATATTTGCTTCCGTTTACTGCACACACAATATATTTTATTATTCATAAAGCGTTATTTTTTGTTCGCTTTCTTATTGTTATTAAACTTTTTTTAATTTTTAATTTGTAGTATGTGAGATATTCTTATGACATTTGATTTTATAATTATTTTAACGACACACCCTTCAAGAAATGATTCCTATATCGAGAGGGTCTTCACAAACATACAATTTCACGGAAACTAAGTACGCCCAGGCTCAGAACAACCATTTGTGGATCACACAAAGAGTTGTCCTATGTATGGGAATCGAACCCACAACACTCGGGTGGGAAACCGGTATCTAAACCACTCCACCTTCTGTGCAAGTGAAGAAACTTTAGACGATTTTAAAATTGAAGACGATTTACCGTTCCGGCTGTCATTTCTAGTATTATTACAATAACTCCTTGTCATAAAGACTATATAGATACCTACATGTTTGAGCCGAGGGAATAGTTGGGATGGGGGATAAGTTGTTGCTTGCTACGACTATGTGTCTCCACCATATGTTATGGTAGACACTATATTAACTCACATACTGAATAATATGTAGGTATGTTTAAACTACTGCCTACGTAATATCAATTATTCGTTTATCTACAGGTATATATTTAGCGTATATTGATTCCATTATGCTAAAAATATATAGCATAATGCTTCATGGCATTGGGAGTCCATTGTTGTACCTACCTATAACTATTTTTAAAGGATAAAAAAATGTTAGTAGTACTTTTCTCTCGCAAATTGATTGATGATTCTTAGAACCTTTATTGATGTGACTGTATATCTTTTTCAGTAATATTGAAATAATTGTGTTATTTTTCATAAATAGTACACAAGCGTTGCAGTTTTTTTTTTTTTTTTTTATTATTTATAGTGGCAGATAATCCAAGGCCTACCTGATGGTAAATGGTAACCCGCCGCTCAAGGACTCTACTATTCTAAAAATACTGTTAAGCCACTGCTCACCATTTCATGTCACGGATGTGATAAATATGAATGGAATATCTCCCTACTTACTTACTAACTTAGTTATCATCAAACCATCTCCTTTGCAAGGTAGGCAGATAGAAAGGCTATCTTCCGCTACAATGAAAACACACCGAAGTGCTTCATGGTCGGTTACACGCGAGACGGTAGTACCAACCCGCTTGGGTCCGATAACAAGAGAGTACTCACACTTGGTACTCAACTCTATCACCAGTAAAGAACCAAAATATAATAACTATTGACTGTATAATAAATCTCAGAAACATCATTTTTGAGTTTTTGTATAACGCTTATGGATTTGCTTATATATTATAACTATTTTAGGCGATTGCGGATCATAAGGTGTCGACTACAAAATTAATTGAGTCCATTTTTCTGTACAACGCATTCATGGGAAGTTTTAATGTGTGAGTTTTGCCCCGCGGTTTGTAGCGACTTTTAATGCTTGAGTTTGCAGTCACTCTAGGGCCCGGCCCAGGCCAACTTTCTAAAGTTCACTTCGCTAACGAGCCATTGACACGAATGTGGGAACTGAATGTTTGTACGAACACAAAGTGAGGAAGTTCTACTAAAATGCTTGGAAGACCCCGAGTTAAATGTTTAAAACGCGCTAATTTTATAGTGTGCTATATGTTACGTCGGCACGTGACTAATTAATTATGCATTTTATTCCTGCTTTTTTATATTGAAATTTCGTTGGATGAATATTTTTACAGATATCCTACAAATCACGTTTCATAAGGACTGTATTAAACCATGTGTCCCGGCTATTAGTAACTTCAGTAAATACTTTCTTACCGAGTTTTTTTTTCGGATATCTAGTCTAGCACCTTTCGCGATCCACGATAACCGGTTTTTTACTAGGTTAAGATCTACTGGTAGCTCGCAGCAAGCTCGAGAGTATCTAACTAACGTCATCCCTTTTAGGTTGCGAAGGTCAGTTACCAGTGGCTCCATGAATAGATAGATATTCTGCCGAATTTGGTTAGCAATACAATTAGGATATGACACGATTGTGAGGGCTGACAATATAATGATATCTAGGTACTATAATAGTATAATTATAATTGATTAATATTTAATTTATTAATTTATATATTATTAACTGCCTCGGTAGTGTAGCGGTAGTGTATGCGAATGCTAATCATGAGGTCTCGGGTTCGATCCCCGGGTCGGGCAATTTTATTGAGCTTTTTCCTAAAAATAAAAATTCTCAGTAGCAGCCCGGAGTTTGGAAATGTGCCCGGTAGACGTCAATAGGCTCGCCCCCTATTACGTGGGACTTAAACATAGCTGGCAAGTCATGGGTGTGTAATACACCTCTGCCTACCCCTTCGGGGAATACAGGCGTGATGCAATGTTTTTTTTTAATATATATTAATATTAATATTTAAGGATTATTTACTTATAAATTATAAGTACGCGCCTCGAGCATTGCATTCAAGTGATTGTATAAAAATATAATATAATTATTACTGTCAAGGTAGGCGGTTTATGTGGTTAATATTTACGATTCAGTAGTCTGTCTATAGGTATATTTTTATATTTGCAATTAGGTGGAAAAAAGTCTGATTAAACATATTTGCTGTTTGTGTTTTATTCGTCAAACAATAGAATATAGATAGGCTTCTAAAATAAAAATCCAAACACATAACTTACCAAAAACCTCGTATAAATAAACAATGAAACAATACAATGTAAAAGTTAATATGTACAGTCCATGTTAGATCCATACATCAACAGGGCCTTGATATACTGGCGAATGTGCGCCGTAATAGAGGCTGGCGCGACAAAAATAATTTCAAACATTCCAATAATTTCCGATCCATTTAAACCGCGATTTCACGATCAATTACTTAAATGAGCTCGAAAACATTATTCCGGATATTTTTACCGAAAATACAAAATTTTACATATGTTTAGCGGTTAATATTATTTCATTTGTTTATCTAATCTACACTATTATAAAGCTGTAACAGAGTTGTGTCTGTACCTACATTTAAGATATTTGAGAAAAAATGACTGTAATAGTCTGTATAGGCGTGTCTAAACACAAAACAAGTTTCTTTAGGATTCTTGTTTGTTTGTTTATCTGTTTGTCTTTTTGTTTGTTCGCGCATCACGTAAAAACTACTGAACAGATTTTGATACAACTTTTTTTATTTGAAAGGCCTTGATTATACTTAACGACGAAGCCGCGGGCTAAGGCTAGTAGGTAATGATATTATGGTATATTATTTTACTATATACATAAACATATAAATACCTACCTATGAATAATAATAAAAAAAAAAAGATGCGCATCCAGACTATTTTACTTTCTCTATTAGACTATGCCGATGTCTGTTTCCTTGATGTTTCTGAAGAACTTTTAAATAAACCCGAATGTCTGTCGAATTTGTGTATCCGCTTCATTTTCGGCCTTCGTAAATATCAATCAACATGTCTCGGATTTTCGAACTCAATTGAAGTGGTGTTATTACCCATTCGGCAGCATCAAAATACCCCCTATTTTAATTTTATTATTTTCTTACCTCAGCAATCACAAATCTCTAATATGTTTTGATTTAAATCACAATTCAGGGTAATATGTTAACTGATTGATTCTATAATTTACTTTATTTATACATTTACTTTTAAATTAATAATAATTTCATAGTTAATAATCTTTAACGGAATATTAGGGACATACATACTATAATATATAAAAAATATAGACTAAAACTTAGGTGAATTTGGAAATCTGATCCCCTAAATAACCTTATATTTCTTAGGGGTCAGAAAGGGGATCGAAACCTGAACGACTCTCGATACACCCCTGTCTCCAGCACGCAGAATAGGGAGGGACCGATAGTGTCAAAAAAAGATAAAAATATTATAAACTGCTGCTTTTCACAAATTCTCCCTCCTTTTTATTTATCTATGGATGAAGATGGCGTTTATAAGTGTATATTTATTCGTAGATATGATAATTGTTCTGTATACTTATACGAAGAGAACGGATTTACCTATTTAAATCATTTCTCACAAAGACAAAACGCTTCCGGTGCATGTAAAGGACCCCGAATAATTTTGAGCTGTAAGTAATCCGTTGTTTTACATAATTTTCGTTATATTTGTGACATGATAAAATATATTAATCTGTAATTATTAATCAAGCAAACAGATATTGGCCATGTGGGGCCGGCTTTAGAATTGTCCCACCCCTCTCTACCCACGGGAGTCGTAAGAGCCGACTGAAGGAATACCGGCGGAGTGGGCAGCAGCACTCCCTCGAGTATTAACAACATCCACTGCGATCGCCAACCCGCCTGCCAAGCGTGCCGATTACGGCATTATCCCCCATGACGGGACCGCTCGTTGTGGCGTTCTCTTGGGGAGGCCTATGTCCAGCAGTGGACGTTGAAAGGCTGATGGATGGATGGATGGTAACAGATATTTGTAAGCATATGAACGCGAAGAAGCGTTTAAATATAAAAAAATCTGAATGTCTAAAGTACGTTAACAATGTTGTATAAAATACAAACCAAAATAAAATCACAAAACAGATTATACAAATATAGGTGAAGAGACATTTAAGTACATTAAAATCACATTAGTAGAAGATCTTGGTAGGGGCCCGCGAAATTATCTCCCGCAGTTGGAGAAAATAAATTAATAAAAATACTTTATACATTTCATAATAATAATATCACTGAGGCGGTGACAGAAAAAAGTAAATTGTATGGAAGCTGTGATAACAAGATGTATTTAGCATAAATTAATTCTCTTTTTTGTTGATGTCCATAAAGTGGTACGATTATGTTCCTAAATATTATTTTTTGCTATTAATTTTTGTTGTCTAATCTTGTGTCTTCTATATCTTTTCTTAACTGCCTCTATGGTGTAGCGGTAGTGTGAGCGTTTGCTGATAATTAGGTCACGGGTGCAATCTCCAGGTCGGGCAGTGTTATTGAACTTTTTCGTAAAAAGAAAAATTCTCAGTAGCAGCCCGGAGTTTGGAAATGAGCCGAAATTGCCACTTAACCTCTGTCTTTGTTTGGTTTTGATATAAATTTGTTATTCATAAATATATTAATTCATTTTTAAAGTAAGATTGTTTGGAAAATATTCGTTTGAATGTAGGTGTAGATTTACACCTACGAATGTTACATACCTACTAGATTAGCACCACGTTAATAGGGTGTTTTTTATATACCTACTTTCATTTAGAATTTTATATTTTAATATGATTTTTAATTATTAAATGGTTTTCAACATACCAGTAATGACACTAAATAATTAGATTCTGTTCGGTTCATCAGCGGCTGGCATCGACCGCATACTCGCAGACAGGCTCGCAATTTGCCTCACCAAGGCACGTTTAATATTAGAAGTCCTGATTTATGTCCTGCCCCCGTAATGAAGTGTCTCCACACTACAAACGTGTGTGCATCGCACTAATTCACTACCATAGATTAATAGTAGGAAGTCTAGGAAGCACTTCTGATGTTTCAAAATAGTGGGCTGTTCTTTACTGTGTATTTTTGTATTTACTTTTATATCTCTTCTACCAGTTAAAAACAAATTAATTATTTATAAAAAATATTCATAATTACCTGATTTTAAACTAGAACAGTAAATTAGGTTATTTAAAGTTTACTCAATAGAAAATTACTGTTCTTTAGGTTTTCAGAGTAAAATGACCCCGAAGATGTTTGTAATGATATTTATATCTGCTTTTAAAGACACCTTGCTTATCCTTGCATTAATGTTGTCCCAAAACCTCTCCTTACCCTTTCCTTATTATCTTTCCTCTCTACTTCCTAAACCTTTCCTTGGAGCTGGCAACACACGAGTGATGCCTCTAGTGTTGCTAGCGTATATAGACTACACTTGCCATCAGGTATGCTTGTGGGGTACGAGGGTATCAAATCTTCGTTTAATAAAAAAAAATGAAATATGTTAACCAAAACTACTAATGAATAATCTAGTAAATGGCGGAACACAATAATATGATAATAAGTTATAATAAATTACATACTTATAAGATAGAGCCATGCTGCTTTAAACTAGATCTTGGCTACATATCAAATGCCATACTGTTCGAAAAATATCAAAATAATGTGCTCTTTATATAAACTAGGCATGTACCAACTGAATTTTATTAAAATACCATTTATGTCAAAATTATAATATTACATCCCTTATGCCCAAGGTATCCTTGCTTCTCTTTGTTATAATTTATAATTCGCATAGCTATTTCGATTACTATTAGTACCAATATTGAATATCCACCTTCATATAGGTATTTTGAAATATATTTGTAAAAATTATACATATTTGCTGAGTAAAATTTCGTCAACACGATCAAGCAAAACGACATCAAAGCACGTACTAAAATAGTATTGTTTACTTATGATCGTTTTAAGAAAGTGCATTGTGCACTAAAGTGGGTTGTACATCTTAAGTGAAATGTTTTATTATCAACACATATAATTCTTAATTTACGGCCAAACATTGCTCAGAAATCCCGTGTAAGTTAAGAAGAGAACAGTGCGTTAATCTTAGAGGCTGAATACAAGTGAAAATGTAAATCCAATTAGTTTAAGAAGTCATTAAATCAGTTTGTTTTGCGGACAGTAACATATAGCTATTCACATCTCTTTGTTTTCGATGGCCGCTATCCAAACTATTCGTTATTTTAGTCACCTCGCTATTCCGTAGTGACTAAAAAGGCTTGTAGATTTAAGCCGGCTTTTAGTAGACGCTGTTTGAACGAGGTTAAGTTTTAATAGCTTATTATGTTTTGGGTTTATTAAATAGGTTTTAGTAAATCAGTGGTGGTATCTATATGTAGATGCAGTGAATGTATTTTAAGCACTAGTTTTATATAGCACATAGGTAATTAAAATACTTTTTTTTACAACACAAATTTATGGGTTATGTAATAACGCCTTGTGTTAAGTTTTATAAAATGAACTATCCTTTGCACGCAGCTCCACCGCAGACAAAAGCTAGTTAGTTCCTACATATCTCATCATTATATCTCAGGTTCCCAATATAGTAGTGGGATAAAAAAAATATCAGTTTTTAAGTATAATCAAGAATTATAAAAAAAAGTTTCTCCGAAATCCTTTCAGTAATTTTTGCGTGATGATTAAAATCCCCAAAGAACACCTGCATAATAATGACATACCTGTAATTAGCAAACATGTTAATCCATTTAGAAATATACGAGTATTACTCACTCCCGACAGATCCGATACAAAGGCCGCTAGCCGTTGGAGGAGTAATAAATTAGCAGGAAAGCTGCGCGCCAGGATTTCCCTCGGGTTTATTCTCACTCAAGAGCGCTACACCTAATCCAGAAAGCCTTATTATACTACCCTTAATATAGCGCTCAAGACTACTTGAAAATTTTCTCGGGTTAGTTTGGGAGTTTTACTTTTTATTTTAGACCGCAATTTTTTGCAATTCGTGACAAGATTTTAGGTTTATATAAGTTTAAGTTTGGGTACACTATGTATTTATAGCTTTAATGTAGTGCTTGATCACACCTAAATCCAAATATCTACGTGTATGCTAATAAATGTAGGTACTATTAGTTGTATAAGAGACACAGAACTGTCTATGTAGATTAGAAATATTTGAGAGAAAATAACTAATTTAGGCTATGTAGGTATCCCTAAACCCAAAAAACTATGTTTTATAATGTTTGTCAAACTTGTCTTAAGATTTTCGAGGTGTATATTACTGATTATGCGATTGGTATGGCGAGTAATCGATTTAAAGGTTATACTTTGGTCAATTTTCATTTCGACATGTCAAACCACTGATTCCAAAACATGTGTAGCAATCGCAATTAGTCCTTAGGCGGAGCGGAGCAGTAATGTTTCCGTGTGCCTGCATGTTCAAAAAGACTTCTCTGAAATTATGCTTTACCAATAACAGTTATTAATATATGACGTTATAATGTTTATCTTAAATTGAATTTCAGTTGTTAAAATTTAGGTATTTTTATATATATTTTTAGCATTTGACATGCTTAGCAACATACATTAAACACAAAATGAAAAATATGACATCGAAAATAACAATGTGTTTAATATATGTTGCTAAGCATGTCAAATGCTAAAAATATATATAAAAATACCTAAATATTTATAGGGTTTGCGTCAATATTAGGTAAAATCTTAATTGTAAAATTAAGTTTACCTGGTCGGTATAATGTATGAAAATACTTCCGACAGATGGTGCAGGCGTCACCCAAAGACGTTAAGTATGAATGTGTTATCGAAATTAGCAGTCAGGAGCAAGGGTCACGATGGCTGAATTGGCAAAGCATCTGGACGGTATCCAGGAGATGCAGGTTCAAATCCTGCTCGTGACTGTTATTTTCGATTTCACATTTTTCACGTTGTGTTTAATGTTCAGTTGTTAATTCTAGTAAAAGTGCTTTATTAATAAGCGTAATTTCATATTGATTGTACTAGTCACTAACATTTTCCGTAATATTATTTCCTTATACCTACTGAACATAAACTCATTTCAAATTCTGACCCAAACAGGAATTAACCCCACTTGGTTTCAAAATCGTGCTTACTAATGACATTAATGTTACCTATTCTAAAGAACAGTAATAATGATTACAGTTATCAATAAAAGACAATAAAAAATCCTGTTTAATTTATACAGAAAGTGGCCCTTTTTTAGTTAAGGCGGGAATAAATGTATCTAACCACACACCCCGTCGTTCGGGGCAACGAACATAGTGTGAGGCCCTTTCGCACTAAATAAACCGTGTGCCGTCTCTCCGTCTATATTAGCAAACCACGGAACTATGTGACATTACTTTAGTGGTTCAAAAAAGTGACTGTAAGCTTGAAAATACGTAAATTTGAATATAGTTTTTTTTTTATAGAACTCCCTGCATTAAGGAATAATCCTTGTATCGCGGGGGACTTTATAAACATACAATTTCAGGGACACGAAGTACACCCAGACTCAGAACAACCATTAGTGGATCACAGAAAGAGTTGTCCTGTGTGGGAATCGAACCCACAACACTCGGACGGGAGGCCGATATCTATATCATTTCGCCACCTATGTGCAGTCAATATCTAATAATTTGCCCACCTATGTATAATAAGCACTATATAAATTTTTAGATATGTGATATTTTCACTGGTAGCCCACGTCAAACGCTTAACTACTCGTAACTAACGTACCAATTAAATAGCAATGAGTTACGTTAGAGGTCAGAATATAATTATACCTTTTTTACCTTTAATCGCAGTTTAACTGTGAGTTGGTGTGACAAGTCTTAATTGAAGCCTACTATATAATATCATGTGCGATAGACTAGCTTAATATAGAAAAGAGGGTTAGATTTCTAATATGTATTTGTTAAATTATCTTTTTAAACAAAATTATGGCTGGCATGACTGGTTAGTTTTTAGGTTACGTATATCTTAATTTCCCGACATAATAGCGGGATAAAACTTAAACCAGTTTTTAACTCTAATCAATAGCTATCAAACAAAAAAGTTTTATCAAGACCCGTTCAGTAATTCTCACGTGATGTTCAAACAAACAGACAAACATTCTGTATTTAGATAAACATAAATAGCCGGTCATAATAATTTTTTTCTCAAATATCTTAAATGTCCAGACATACATATACATCAGTTAAAGCTTTATAATAGTATAGATTAAAGATGTGTGTCCGTGTGCTATAAGCATATTATGTACATATCACCATCCTTCTTTCCTATAATTACTATCGTAATTTTCCAGCAACTGCAGGACATTTTTGTATTTTAGCTCCTTCATATCTGATACCAGAAGAGCTATCCCAAACTGCTATTAAAAACTAAAAATAAGCTTATATTTGTTCTGCTAATTCTCAGTCAGAATTATATATATGTAATTAAAAGAAGCCTGGAAGCATGTGAAACTTAATTTCAAAGATTCCGTTACAAGATACCAAGCTAATAAAAGGAATTATTTGTTATTTTAAGAAAATACTCTATCTTATGTAGATATTTACAAATATGCATTAGATATTGAAACGTTAGAATGTAATTATGTTTTTATTGACCCTGATCTATATTTCTGCGAGCAGTGAAAGCGCAAAGGGTACATCTTCCCGTCATTACATAAAAGAGTTGTACTTCATGTAACATTAATGAATTCGCCGCACATCTTTATATAGCTAATTCTGTATTAGGAAACAGCTGATGTTGTTGTTTTTTTTAATGGATATCTACTATAGAAATAGTCATAACATTTTTGTTGTTTCTATTTATTTTTCTATCTGAGGAGGAGAGTAATGTGTTTGCAATAAAAGTCTTATATACCTACATTTAACAGTATTTAATTTACTTTCATTGAAACGTGATTACCTACATTTACATCTACGCTAAGTTGATAGTGACGTTTGTGTGTTATTTCCCGTTCGTATATGTACTTGACTATCAATTTCTCCAATTTAAATTGTCTATGGGCGCCGCGCGACTGAAGTCAGCCGGCACATTCTACGGTTATCGACAACGCGGGCGCATCTGAACGAAAGGGATGGAACGCGGTCAAAAATTAATGTGTAACAAGGATAGAAGCGCACGCAACGGGTGTTCGTTTTTTAAATAATTGAGTCGGGAATGACGACAGGCATCCGACAATTCGAAGCATTTTATCGAGCTGGCAACCCTGGCGCGGACAGTGGGCATTTAATTTGTTTCCTTATGAGTCATGTTTGTATTAACGGGCCAATAACTATTACGGGAATTTTATCTATAATTATACACATAATAATCATCTTCTGTTTAAAAAAGTTACACAATTTAATTATACCTACCCATATAAATTTAATGTGGTAAAACCTTTTTATGTTTAAATCAGAGATAAGCTACTACTTCTTCCCTGTTGTAAACTTATAACCTCCACATATAGATAAAATGCCCCGTATCTATTTGCATTGAATTTGTCAATTGTAAATGTCCTTGTTGGTTCCCTTTCATTTATGAATTTATAAATTATTTTTTGTAATTTTAATTTTTATCGAAGCTCTCTACAATAAATGTATAAAGTATTTATATAGGAACTACCTGCCACTTTCTTTGATTGGATCTTTTTAATTGAATTTCATTAATTTGTTTAGGTGTGTTGCAGGAAGTCTCCATATTCCATGTTCCAAGCCATCATTTATTGATATACCAAATTTCATCCAAATCCATTTAGTTGTTGCTGTTGTTAGGTCTACTAACAACAATAACAACTAAATGAAAATCAATAGTTATCATAGGATAGATCCTATGATAACTATTGATTTTTCGACATAAATAATAACTCGTAATTATGTTTATCCAGTTTTTTATTTACCTACCAAAATTTCATCAATATCAATGTTTTAGACGTGATTAACGGGCAAACATCCAAACACAACGTCTTCAGGAAGTTTCATATTTGTGATGGTAGGATTATTCAAAAAGTAAAACTAAATCAAGAAATAACTATATACGTCGCATTCATCAGATTATTGAATATAACAACCTTAAAAAAGGTATCAATAACGTTTATTATGTAGGTACTAACAGTGTTAGTGAAAATTTTTATAATTAAGTACTTGAAACACCGCGCTATTTATTCAGTTCCATTATAAAGTAAATAAATTCACAGAGATTCCATTAATCATGCTGCTAAACAGTAGCAGTTAAATAAATTATATATATCTAGCAGTAACTAAGAGTCGATCTAAATTCAAATATATTTTAAGAGCTCGTTAATCATGTTAAAAACAATCAGCAAAGGCTTCCGACTCAAGATGATATAAATCAGGGAATTCTATTTTCAATTAGCACGCGCCACGGCCGTCTTTCCTAATTCAAACGCAGCCTATAATTACGCGGCGGCCGCTGGTTAGTCGAAAGCTCTGTGCAGTTGCAAGCGCAACTACATATCCTTTATTTGCCGCTATCTAAGCCCTAGCTAATCTATCTTTAAAGTGAAGCCAGCGAATGTAGCGACATCTTTTATCATCTTCTGCATTTATTATTGTATATTTGTTTTCAAAATGCAAAACATTTTGCGCCGTAAATTATTACTGAGAGGAATTTGTGCCCATAATTCTGCGGTTCAAAAGATCAGTGCTAAGCAGTTGTTAGTTTAAGATGACGCACGTTTTTCGTTTAGCGAGATGCACTTATCAGTCGTCTTTCTGGCATTTATATATATATATATATATATATAGTATTTAATATATATATATATATATATAGTATTTAAAATTATGTTGTCTGTTTGTCAAATTTTATCTGTTAACACAAAGTGTGAAAATATGGAATCGAAAATAACAATCACGAGCAATATTATTTTCGATTTCATATTTTCACACGTGGTGTTAATTTATATGACTAAGCATATCAAATGCTAAAAAATATATATAATAATATCAAAATAACTCCTCTGCTTTTTATTTATTTTTTCATTAGATTAGAGATTTTCACACTAAAAGTAAACTTAAATAGGCAATACTAATAAAACAACTTAATATAACCTATAATAATCTTATAAAACTGTGACCGTGAAAGTACGTCAAAACTCTGAATCATCAGTTTGTCAGAAGTCCATAATCACCCACTATTTCGAACTAAATAATTCCAATTGAATAAAACCTATTGATAACTCTTTTATACCCAAGAGATTGTAGCATCTTTTACTATACGTACAAACATTTACTGGAGGATCCAAAGCGATTTCCCGTCGGATCTATATAGAGATGTTAGCAGTTTAAATATTTTTATATAAATATTTTAATCTCAATACAGGTTCAGGGAAATCTTTTTTATTACACGTTCTATAAACAATAATAATTTATAGATACATTCATGAATTAGGAGTCCAGGAAGAACTCAATAATATATATTTGTCGTGCTTATAAAATAAGTCGTGTTTATAATACATGTAGCATTTAAATTTACAATTACAAAAATAATGTTTTTATTTATCTTAAAATAACTCTAGGAGCTAGGCTTTATCATTTTATTAGCTTTTGCCCACAACTCAGCCGCAAACAAAAGCTAGTTTTTAGATCGTATATCAGGCTCCCGATATAGTAGCGGAACAAAACATATACCACTTTAAGTACCTATAACCAAGAGCTAACAAACAAAGTTTCATCAAAATCTATTCAGTAGTTTTACGTGATGTGCGAACAAACAAACAGATTATATATATGTGTGCTTACAGATTATATTTTTATACTTTTGGCGTACTGATAGCAAATGTTAATCACTCATACACAATAAACCAGCAACAATACCAGGTGCACTGTCTAGCCACTGCTGACTGAGAAGGTTCGCAATCACCTTCAGATAAAGAGTATAGCTGTGGTGACATATAAATATTCTCAGTTCATCAAAAAACGGACGCAAAATTTGTGCTCTATTAATAAAAAGTTTTTGTAAAGAGTATAAAAATACAATTTTAGGGGTATTCAACAGCTCTAAGTGCACTCGTCGGTCCCAACACGACTGCGTAATGTTATACGGTATGGGGCGAGACAATAATGGCTTGCTCATAACATTACTCGTCCTCGGGACCCCGTACCACGAGACCGTATGGCCGCTACAGATTTTGGATATTCGATATCGCCGCAATGCAAGTTCCCACGATAGCTCAAAATAACTTTATCTCGGTACAGAGTTTTCAAGAGTTTCTTTCGTTGGGAAGGTGCTATCTATTTGATTTAAGAGTGTACTAAAATCACTCAGAATTAATTTCTGGCGTGTGAAAATACGCTTAAATTATTTTTTTTATCAGAATACATGACAATAAGGAGAAAAGGTATCATCGTTTATAAATATTATTTTCTTTTAAGTTTGTTGTACTTGTTCACTTTTAAGTTTGTTTGTTTAAACGTATGTGCTTTTGGTCTGGGCCTCAAAATTATGCATTAAACTGGAGTGACAAAGATGTCTTCTGGACTAATATCTGTTCTACCACTGTATCCTTAGTTCAGTAGACTGCTTTGATGTTGAGACTAAGTAAGAATGGATATCCAGTGCTTCGAGGTATGTGTCACAGGATTTTCTCAGGGTTAAGGTCCTTAACAGCTAGGATTGTGACAATGAGAGGCAACTATAAATACGGTAGAAATGCTACTAGCCTGCTTTTCATAGAGACCATTGATGTGTCGCAAAGTAATTAAAGGTAGGTATTATATACTCTAAAGTCTATGCGGACAAAGTTGCGTTCAGAATCTAGTATGATAGGTATACTTTTAAATTTGCATAAATCCAGATAATATTGAATTTATTCGTTCATTTTGGTGTAAAATATGACCCCACATAAAAACAACCACCACATAGAAAACAATGACAAATTATGTTTAAATTTACACGAAGTTTGAGACCTCAGCGGCAAAAATATCTTTCAAGCTGCGGTCCAACTTAAATTTGCGTAGAATGAGACGTGCATGGGTCTAATTAAACTGCACCCGCATTTCATAAATCATCGCTGATTTGACGTCAGTCATTCCGAGGCCATGGTAGAGAACGCATGTGGAATCTAGCTCAATATTTATTAAGAAATATTTACATCTTCATTTTATTCGTTTTCAAGTAATGATTATACGGACACCTATTCTCATACCTTATATGATAAATACAGAATTTCAATACTGACAGTTCATCCTCACACTTATTTGATATTTAACATTAAAAATTAAAAACTTAATAAGATTGATTTAATATATAAAGTATATATATATATATATATATATATATATATATGTGTGTACGTGATAATGTTAAGCGTTACTTTAAAGAAGTAAATATTTGAATAGGTTAAAATGGAATTAGCAATGTTATGATTATGAAGGTACGCGGGACTGTGGCTCCTATTCATGTAGCGTTTTAGAAAATAAATAAGAATAAGTGTAAGTAACTGATTATAATCAAAAACCTTGTTTCATTTACACATTCCACTAAGTTGAAATGTTAAAATAATTAAAATTTATTAACATCTTACCATGATACAAAAATTAAAAAAGCGTTCGAAAATTAAATACGACTTCAATTTCATACTTAATGTTAAATGTTAATTTAATTTCGTAAAATTTTATCTTCCCATAATAATAAAGCATTATGTTTTTAATTCATTTAACTGTTACAGCTTTAACATAAATACGAAACTATAACTGGCATTCCTATAGCAGTGGTCTACAACAAACATGCAGTTTAATTCCCAATTGTACATGCCCAAAATAGTTAATTACATAAATTTATTAATACTCTACATACACATTCTTCGAATTAATACTTAAACATTTTAATTGGAAACTTGCTATGTTAATAACAAGCGGCTTGGCCTCACAAAATATTAGCCAAATTCTTACTATACATTTTCATTTCCAACATATTTTACTGTTCATAGTAACATAGGTACACAGTCAAATATATGAAATTTAATTACATCGTGTGTCAAACTATTCACGGTCTTGTGATTTTCGTATGAAACTAGTGCATTCGTGGTTCATAAAGTTTGTTGATATTATCTATAGAGACATTGATTGCGTTTTAAGTAAGTATAATTACAGATGAGGACTCAGTGTTTGCTCTCGGCATGTTCATAAATTAAAAGTAAAATCGTGTTAATGGAACATTTCTTTTTGATAATTGAAAAAAGACTACCGGTATTTTGACTTTGCATAAATAATTGAGCCGTTCTTAACCACCCTAATGGTACCCGACAATAGTAAAAAATTCTTAAGTGTGGTGTAGAACATTAGTTTTATGTTGTCTGTAACACCCACGAATAATAACGAAAGTATACACTTTCATAAATTTACACAAATATGGGTTGTTAATGTGTTATAAAAATGATTATGTTGGTGATATTAATTTCACTTTTACCATACCGCAAAGTCGTAACAAAAGGATGATATCCAGTACTCATATAATAAAATTAATGCTTTGGTTGACATGTAAATGAAACAATTATTCTGACAACCTGTATAGTACAACGGTGCAACATAATTATTCAGTCACGATTATTTAATATAATTTTTAGATCGTGTGTAAATTCTACATTGTCGTTAACGAGAGTTGTATTATAATAATCGCTTTTGGTTTCATCACTTCCAATAAAACTTTATTATAATATATTTCTAGTCTGTAAAGAAACATTATAACGAGTTTAATTGTTGGTTTAATTTTGCCTCTTCAAGTTGGCTTCGGTTTGTTCTTTAATTTGTGCACGGCGTCCTTTTAGCTATCAATCAAGTGTGTAAGGCTGCATTGGTTCATTGCATACTGCCACAGTGATTGTAAATACTCTATTGCCTCATGGTATTCCATTTCGGTAAATTCTAAGTTGCTTTAGTAAAGCTTATTGTTAGTATTAGGACCGGTTTTAATCCTGTATGTCAAGGCTCGATCAACCTTTGCGCGAAGTTCCTATAATCTTTTGCGTATACATGCAATTCAGCTTTAGCTTAAATTAATTTTTATTTTTTGCTTCTTGATGTAAGTAGGTAAAATTTATTATACCTAGACGTACAATAGGTCAATGAACCTAAACAGTAAATATTGTCTGATTTAGACATTAACGCTATCGCTATGTTTTTTAAACAAAATAATTAAATACAAATATTATTATCGCTGCCACTGAGCCCGATGGCAGGAATCCCAATCACGATGACAACCAGTCACTTAAAAGAGCTCCGTGATGGTATAATACTGATAGAGAAGAGATAAAGTACCTAGTAATAGTTAAAATTCCTGCCCGTAGAGATGGTTGATAAGCCGCTGGGTATCGGTGTACAATGGTTTGGGTCTTTAAAGGTTTGCTGTGACAGTAAAACATTTCGTGTAATGCTGGTAACTAAGAACTTGGCGTGATAATATTTAGGTTGCCACAGGTTATAAGGAAGACTAAAGGTATCTAAGTATGTTAGATATTTTCTTAACAAAAAGTTGCAAAAGTAAAGTTTAATTGTAACTATAACATGCAAACCTTATTAATTTTGTTTATTTTAATCATATTAGTTAAAAAAGTAAATAAGAATAAATAACATATTTTATAAATTTATATACCTACCTACTTAAGTCATAATTGCACACGATTTACTGTATATAGCTTTTATCTGCCTGATGACGTACAAAATAAGAAACACAATAAGAAACAATCTAGTTATTTACACTGACATAAATTATGAATTTGCAGTTTGAAAAATAACATTTTAATAGATTTAAAATGAATTCAATTTACAGTTAGATAAAGTCGAAACTTGTATAGTGATAAATGTTTAATTTTGATTAAATAAAAATTAACAGATCTATATGTCTTAGCAAGAAAAGTTATAGTCTTTGAAAATAGATCAATACATTATCGTCCTCCATCTAGAGTGTCGTAAGTGTTAAAAGATTTAATATCTGAAGTAGCTTGTACTTCATGGGATATTTTTGAAGAGTCATTTGCTATAGATATCAATTAATTTGTTGTTTAAATGGTTTAAGCGTATTTAAAATGTACAAAAATCATCACGATTTAATTCTGCTATACACTCTTCATTTTTTTTTTGTTAAGGCGGGATAAATGTACTAACTGTGTAATGTGCGTTTACGAAAAGTCATAGTACTTACAAGGTATTTACACGGAGCGACCGCCTATCTGACTACCACCTCCCGACTAGAGGGACATCAGAACAAGATTGAGGTGAGATTTTTGTTCAGGTCTCTAACAACCTACCTCCGAAGGAATGTAACTCCGTTCCAGTGGCCCGCCTATAAAGGCGGAGAGACAGCACACGACGGGTTTCTTTAGTGGGTGAAGGCCCCACACTGCCCTGTTCGTTGCCCCGAACAACGGGGCGTGCGGTCAGAAACATTATTTCCCGCCTTAACAAAAAAAAAAAGGTCTCTGACAACCTGTTACAATTGCCAGGTTATTATTTGACACTCGAGATCCACTGCTTAACAGACCTTCAAAAATCTGAATCTAGGATATATTACATAAGATGTATTCTTACTAATATTTCAAATGTAAAAGTGCGTCTGTTTGTTACTATTTCACGGCTTAACTACTCAACTGAAGATTATGAAATTTATTCTAATTCTCAAGCCCACGAAAACGAAATCGCGGGCAGAAATTAATAAACAATAATTAAAAAAAAACCTAAATCTACGTTCATAATAATTAGGTATCCTTACCATAATATTATAAATGCGAAATGGAATTGGTCTGTTTATTTTTACGCTATTACGCCGTAACTATTCAACCAATCACCATACATAATATAGTCTAGAGCCCAGAAAAGGACATGAGTTTCATCCTGGAAAAACGAATGGTTCCCGTCTGATAGCTATATTCACATAGAGATTATTAATGTTCCATAGAGTGATGTATTGTGTGTGGACTCCAGAATATCTTGAGTCCACGCGGAGACAGAATTTAGTGAAATAAAATAATAAATCTTCATAGCAAATATTATCTAATATTATGTTGATATGTACCTACTTGTATAACTCACCTCATTAAAACAAAATCTGTGACTTTATTTCTAATCCGGTTATACATGAGTAATTTAAATACACAAAATGTAGGCTATTACAAATGCTGGCACGTGTAACAATATAACGTTTTATTTTTGTGATTATCTTTACTAATAGTATAATTGCGCAAGTGTGTTTGTTTGTTTGTTTGTTGTCAAGACCGAGAAAAGGACATATTGGTATGTCCTTTGTTCCATAGAGTAAGATTTTTTGCATTGAAATAATTCATGTCTTGTGTATCTTCTTTTATATTTTGACGTCTTCTTTTATATTTTGACGTTCACGTGGACTAAGTCGCAGGAAAAGTCTAGTTCATTGATAAAGGTAGAAGATTTTTATTTTTAAGCTCACTCGCTTTAAATACTTTGTGTTTTATCTCATTATTTTTTTATATTTTCTATATAACTATACCAAAGATGGCGGAGTGGTTTAGGGTTCGATTACCATACAGGACAACTCTCTGTGTGATCCACAAATGTTTGTTCTGAGTCTGGGTGTACCTACTTTGTGTCCGTGAAATCATATGTTTACAAAGTGCCCCGCGATACAAGGATTATTCCTTAGTGAAGTGTTGTCTTTAAAAAACATGCAATTAGTGTTATGCCAACACTAGCAAATGTGTGAACTTTATCTAGAGAGAAAATGCTATGATTACCAAGAGTCCCATCATATTGCTTAGCCCAGCACGTTTAGTTTAGACCCTAGAAAGTTAAGACATTTGTTCACGCGCATTAAAAAATAAATTTGTGTAGTTTCTAACAAATAGTACTACTTTTTGGATATCCATAGAAACTACGGGGAGTATATGCATTATTTTTGACATATGAGTACTTTATTAATAGGTACCTGTAGATAATTCTATATACATGGGGTAATCCCCATAAGGCCTATGAGGTTTTCTAATATTTCTAATGGTGTATACAAATGTTCGCACATACATTAACATATTATTTCCAATTACAATGCTTGTCAAGAGTTATACCGACAAATTTTACACTGTCTACGTATTTTATTTTATCAAGTTCTATACCTTATTATGGAATTGGGATACTTAGCTTTGTTATTACTTAACTAATCCTGTTACTGTTCTAATGCTTTCTAACACTTACGCGAGTTTTACACATTTTGAAATATTACTACGTTTACGGAATCTATCGCGTTTACTTGATTTTTATACTATCCCGACGTTTCGAATACTTTACACCATTCATGATCACGGGTGGACTTAGATGGTAGATGTCCAAAGCTGATATGATAGCTTTGAGCTGATAAATCAAGTAAACGCGATAGATTCCGTAAACGTAGATTTATTTCAAAACTGTTCTAATAGTTGAATGTACCTACATAACTTTATATTAGTAGACACACTATCTACGCATCAATCGAACATATTTCAGTAGCCATACGCATTTTATATCAGCACATTGCTCAAACAAAAACTCGAAACAATTATACTGCGCAGCAAAACGCCTTAACTGCCAATTGGTTGCCAATAAAAATGTAACATTAATCCATCATTCACGAAGATTAAATTAGATTGTGGTATGACTAGTATCGATTATAAGACACTGTGTGGCATTCCGCGGCGGGTTTCTTTATATCGATGCATTTTCATGGAATTGTCAGCGTTTTTCCGACACCTTGCAATTGCATGACTCGCATTCTAGAAAGCTATATCGGAGCAAACCGCTTTAATGACAGATCCTTAAACTATTGAATGTTATACAAAAAATGTATTTGATATTATTGTGGTATTTTATGATTAATGCAATTAAAATAACACATGATATTTACTAGTTGAGCATTGATTTTTTGTATGTACAAACACTCAGTTTAAAAAATGACCTTGCGGCCGTTAACAACTGACTCTGGGTTTCATACCCATAAATGAAAGCTTTATGTTATGGTCCATCCATCCATCCATCCATCAGCCTTTTAACGTCCACTGCTGGACATAGGCCTCCCCAAGAGAACGCCACAACGAGCGGTCCTGTGCCGACCGCATCCAACGGCTCCCCGCAGCTTTGATCAGATCATCGGTCCATCTGGTGGGGGGCCGTCCCACGCTGCGCCGTCCGACACGTGGTCGCCACTCGAGAACCCTTCGTCCCCAACGGTTATCGGTTCGTCGAGCGATGTGGCCTGCCCATTGCCACTTCAGCATGGCAACCCGGCGGGCTATGTCGGTCACTGTCGTTCTCCTACGGATCTCCGTATTACGGATTCGATCACGTAGGGAAATACCAAGCATAGCCCGCTCCATGGCCCGCTGAGCGACTTTGAGCCTTGATATGAGGCCAACATTCAGAGACCACGTGTTATGGTAACTTAGGCTTATTACCCCACAGAAACCTAATATTTTTTCTAAAAAAAGTATCCAGGGTTATTCTAAGTATAATAAATTGTGTAAAACATAGCATCACGCCTTTATTCCCCGAAGGGGTAGGCAGAGGTGTATTACACACCCACGACTCGCCAGCTATGTTTAAGTCCTATGTAATAGGGGGCGAGCCTATTGACGTCTACCGGGCATATTTCCAAACTCCGGGCTGCTACTGAGAATTTACATTGCCTGACCCGGGGATCGAACCCCAGACCTCATGATTAGCAGTCGCATACACTACCGCTACACCACCAAGGCAGTTATTCACACTAGAAATTTAGATTTCATCCAACTCTGTTCAGTCATTTTTTGATTGAGTAAGAAATATCCAAATTTACACATTTGTAATATTATAGGTAGTGCATTTTTAACTCAATTTGCCAACATAGATCGTACTACCACAGAATAGATACTAGTCCTACGGACAGAAACATCACTTCCATTAAAACTTGTCCAAATTCTTTCTATAATAGCCTACAAAATCTTAATAATAATACCAATTGTTCGTAGCGAGAAGAAATGTACCTTATGAACACAAAAATACAGTTGAGATCATTTTGTCCGCCGCATGATCCTCGGGCAACCGCGTCATTCAACGAATGCGCTAGGGTTGCACCTATGATGATTTTACTTACTTATCGTCACGCTATCTCCCTTGCGGGGTAGGCAGAGAGAACAGAGTGACAAAAGGCTCTATTCTTGCATATTACATCTCTCGCTTCCTCAACGTTCATAATTCTCTTCATACACTGTCCGGATTCCGCTCACCGGTTTCCGAGACTCCTGACTCCTCCGACAGCAACAAAGCTGTCATTTATAAAACTTAAAAAAATATTTTTCTAGTAGATTCTATTTGATTACTTTTTATATAATTTTAAATGTTATTTTCAAGTCGGATTATTTTTTATAAATTGTTTTTGACCATATACCTACGTTTAGAGTTTTAGCTCTGAATTTTCGGTTATTAAATTTTATTGTGGAAATACCCTAAATCGCGTAAATAATTTTATTTTAATCAATAATACAAGCGCGAGCGCTTAGGCGCGCGTGCGACAGTCTTCTATCGGTTGTACCGTGGTCGGTACGCGAAGCGGTAGGCAAAAGTTTAGCATTTGTGCTAAGCATGTCAAATGCTAAAAATATATATAACAATATCTAAATATTTATAGGGATTGCGTCATTATTAGGTAAAATCTTAATTGTAAAATTAAGTTTACCTGGTCGGTATAATGTATGAAAATACTTCCGACAGATGGTGCAGGCGTCACCCAAAGACGTTAAGTATGAATGTGTTATCAAAATTAGCAGTCAGGAGCAATTGTCACGGTGGCTGAATTGGCAAAGCATCTGGACGGTATCCAGGAGATGCAGGTTCAAATCCTGCTCGTGACTGTTATTTTAGATTTCACATTTTTCACTTTGTGTTTAATATAAAGATGTGGTTTCTGGAGTTATAATCCTACATGTGGGTATTAAGATTTAAAGCCTTAAGGCTCTTGTGACACTAAATACGTAAATTATCAAACCCCCTACTTATAAAACCTATTACTATAAAGTTAGTTTGTTATGTTTTCACGCCCTAATTACTAAACGGATCATCGTCAAATGCACCTTGTAGTCCGGACATAGGTCATTTTATACTCAAAATTAGACAGTTCTTGTAAAATAACTATTTTGTTTCATAGAGATTTTACGTGGAGTTATGTATTAGTGTTTATGTATATTATATTGACCAAAGGCAGAATCTCCATAATGGTGTCATAGAAAATATCTGTATTTTTTAGTACTTGACATGCTCAGCTACTTTTAGAGTACAAATTATTATTTGTGAATGAGAAAAAAGAGAATTTTAGTACGAGCGGGAATCGAACCTGCGTCCCTTCCTATCCGGGGAAGTGCTCTAATCCACTGAGCTATCGTACTACCTTGCGGTCATACCCAATTTCCTCATCACATTTGTCTTAACGACCCACGCCATCTATCGGTACGCATTTACATGCATTAATCGAATACGAGTATAGTAAGTTTAATTTTGCAATTAAAATTCTTACTATTTGATGGCGTGATTTTTTTTATACACAAATAATAATTTGTACTCTAAAAGTAGCTGAGCATGTCAAGTGCTACAAAATATAGATCAAAATGTTTAAAAAAATGTACTAACCATGTATTAAATATGTATGTACTCTAAATATCTGTAAATTATATAGGTATTAGACCTTTTTTCGAAAGTTGATTTTTATGGCAACTATACAAATAGGCACATATATTAAATAAAATTTAAGTATCTGTTTGTATAAATAACAGCTTTTTACTAAATTCTTATGAAAGTATATACGTTACCGTTATTTACGTTATACAAAATACCAAGTTAGTAACTGATGTTATAAGAAGTACCTTGACAACAAATTAGTGTTCTGCAAAAAAAAAATAACTACAAAATTCTCAACTGACGATGCGGATAAATTTTATAAAAAAGAAACAGTCGACGATCAGTTTCATCACATCTGCGTAAGTACATATTAGTAAATAAACAGCTTTAAAATGTATTAAAAATTAAATAATGTCTGAAGTAGTCAGAACTAACAACACATTAAATAAAGTGAGGATATAAATAAGATGAGGTTTTGCGGCGAAGAGCTAACGAGACGAAGCAAGTTCTTCGCTGGAAATTCTAACAGTTGAAAATTCTCAAAGTTTCCCGGCACAAGTTTCACAGGTGCGGTATTTCCGACTTCCCGAATAGCGCTTTTTCAATTTAAACAATTATTTGCTTCGTAGTTATATAATTAAAACATTTAAATAGTTGAATCCTACAAATATTATACTTAAATGCGAATGTTTGCGAAGATGGTTAGATAGCGGTCCGTGAAGCTCAAGGGCTGAACGGATTCGGATAATTTTTGGTAAGTAGATGAAAGTTTTTTTCTGTCAGTCAATGTGTCTCTCTGTTTATTTCGAGCTAATCTCCGGAACAGCTGAGCGGAACTATTACTGGCAGATATGTGATATTGTTAGGAGTCGGCTTTTAATTTGGAAAAAACATGGTAATAATTAGGATTCTAAACAAAAAAAAATTAACTAAATATCACGCGGACGAAATCGCAGCTAGTCCATATAAAAAGTCGGGCTTAAATTATTTGAATGATTTCTTTTTGTTCGTGTCGGCCTCGAGAAGTTTTATATGGTCATTATTTTATTCTAAATTATTATTTATTATCTTAATCTAAAGTTATTGATTCTGAGGCAAAACGAAATTCACCGGGTCAGCAAATACGGCATTAATCAAATATTACTGTTTCCATTATATTCTTGTGTTAATAGGCAAGCGTTGGTCAGCCACCTTCGAAACTTAAAAATAAAACTCAAAATACCAAGTACAACGTTATAGTAATTCGTTAATTTAAACACCTTCCAAAAATAACCACGCGTCGTTAAAGTACAGATGGATCGTAAAAGTATAGGCACGTAACCTTGCAACCACTAAGATCCATGGACTGCTCACAACCGCGTGTACCAAATGAATGCCCCTCAAATTGTGTGGTGACTGATGGCAAATAGTAGTAGGTATAACAACAATCAGAGGCACAAGTAAACCGTAACAAATTACTTTAAAAGGTTCAATTCTATTTATGCATAAAGCTAACAAACCGTATATAGAATATTATATGCCTTTATATGTTTAAGTATATAGAGATGATCTTTAAGAGTCAACATGATTTGCATAGCCATCACATGTGGGTAGATGCTTGCCGATAACTACTGATTTATTGCCTTCTATGATTAGACCCATCAATAATGCATGACTTGCCTCTACTGCTGGTCTTTGTAGTAGCCTTAATCACATTCTAATCTATACGTATTTTAAAATGAAAAGTATTGTAATATTTTTATGAATAACAGAAGATTCGCAACTAGCCTGCGACTAACTATGATACTTTAGAGATGATTATTTTTTTGGTGAGGAACACTAATTCTTTTTTTTAAGTAAGAGTACTTTATTTAGTGTGGTGACGGACTAAGAATACACACCCCCATTCTTTCCCGCGGGTGTCGTAGAAGGCAACTAAGGGAAGTAAGCAATTATTACCCATTGTATTACTGGTGGTAGGACTGGGTATCAAGTGAGAGTACTCACTTACTATCCCGAACGGTCGGTACCATCTCCTGTGACCGGTCATGAAGCACGCCACGAGTGTTTTGGCTGTAGCAGAAGATAGCCGTTTATTCTTTCATTTCATATCTGAGAAATGAAATGGTGCGCAGCGGCTTGACAATACTTTTCAGTATAGTTCAGTCCATGAGCGACGGTTACCACTTAACATTAGGTAGGTTGTGGCTAGTCTGACATCATTAGCAATAAAAAAAAACTTATAATTTGTCTAACAACGACAGTCCTATCTAAATCGGTTCGGCTATTCCAGAGATTAACTAGAACAAAGAGGAAGACAAATACAGAAAACATTTTCAAATTGTTTATGAATGTAATTACAAACAAACGCATCATTTTTAGATAAATACCTATACTGTTTATAATTGCAGAATTGTTTTGGATGAGAATTAATATTTAATCCCTAGTCCTATAAAACCCTCTTGCACACATAGAATTATGTGCAGTTTTATATTTAACATACCCAAGTAGGTGCTGAATGTCCGCAAGCGATCCTTTTAGAAAGGTCTCCGAAATGTAGATACGACGTGGTAAAATAATGTGCAATAGGTATGTCAGTACAATGACCTGAATCCCTCTCATTTTAAGGAGAGAATTGTGTCCAACATTTGTGCAATATTAGATTATTTAGAAAGAAAAACACTTTTGTTCATATTCGTAATATAAGTAAATGAGCTTAATAAGTATGTTAGTACCTGCTCAGTGTCTGCAAGAAAACAAGTGTGGTAGCTCCTTAGCATAGATGTATCTAAGTTTACTTATGTTATAAATATATGAGCATATATAATGTATGATTATTTCAGAGCAGTACTTGCCTGCACTGCTTTGATCGTAAGAGGTTATGTTATCTTAACTAGCGCACAGCTGTTGCCTTGTAAACTCTCCAATATTTCCTAAAAGACACGGAATTGTAATTGTGTCAATACGAACGAATTATATCTATTCCATTATTTTTATTGCTCATCTTTTATGTAACATCGTACTACCTAAATTAAAATTTTCTATGAATATTTTTATCTAGATAATGGTTAAACAAAAAAATAGATATTAAAATCAAAGAAATAACAAAATATGTCGTACAGTTGCGCAAAATAATGAAAGACAAGAGTGTACCTAACTATGGAATCCTTCACGTATAGTGTCGTTTAGAGGTTACTAGGCTTGCCCAGGACCGGTTTGTCACATGGTACAGACCACGTGCGGCCTCAACAATATGCCTACCTACAGACCTATATTTATACATGAATACACCCTTAAATATACGATGACGAGGATACAAAACCAACGTTTGCAGTGCGAGTGATTTTACAGCCTTTTGAGCACTCGTTGATCATTAATTTATAGTTTATGGAACTTATTTGTGAGCTTCGATGATAACATAATATAGTTAGCAGTTCATTTATTTGTTTTTAATTTATTTGTCAGCCTTTAGCAACCTCTAATCCCAGAAAAAATAATACCTACATTTATTTCATTTCCTGAAAAATATGTCTTTAAAATAAAAGTTGAATTGCAAATTGCATTTTCACTGCCAAATCTTGCAATGAACAGTGCCCGAATTTGCAACTCGAAGAAGTTTAACATAGTCCACAGCATTTTAAAAGCAAATTACTTAAAATTTACTGAAAATATCAACGAAATTTTCATAGCGTGTGGTGATATATGACCGGTGACGTCATACTCTATGATTTGACTTGAGACTGATTTAATTGAGCTTTTATTATTAAATGTTAATTTAATTCTAAAATGAGGTAAATAATGTGTTTTTAAGTATTTTTTTTACCTACAAAACTACTTAGAAACTTACATTAAAATGATGTCTTTATTTGATTCGACATTCGATATGCCCACTTTGCTTTTTGTGGCACAACATTTTTTATTAACCTCATAATCAATTCGGTAACTAAATTAAAAATATTTTAATAATGTATCTGAACTATTTATACTGTTTGTATATTTATATATGTATATTTAAATAATATAGTTACCTAGTCATTCAATTCCTATACAAATATAATTATGAGATGTCAGCTTTTTACGTATTCGTTTTAAGATTAATTAATTAAAATAACACTTACTATAGCGATTATTTTAGGTTAATAACTGTTGGATAATAGCAGTGATAGCTATAGTAAAACCAAGGACTGCAAAGATAATGGTTTCGAGTTTGACCCCCAGTCTAAGCTCACGGACTATAGGTGCCTCTGACTTTTCGAGAATTTTCAAGAATATGTGTATATTTGTTTTTAATATCACTGAAGGATAACGCCGTAAGGAAACCTACATGGGAGATATTACAAAATAGAAGTATATAGAAGTGGTTTAATATAGTTTCTAAATTACTAGCATTTCCTGGCTTTTTAGGTTATATCTCAGGTAGGATAAAATATATACATTTTTTTAAGTCTAGAGCTACAAATAAAAGGTTTCATCAATGTGATGCCCGAACAACAAACGGACAGCAATTCTAAAAAAAAAATGTTTTAGCTCAGAGACGCCTAAATGCCTTATACACATATTTTTTTCAAATATCTTAAATGTGATATACCTATAGCTCTATTCTATCCTAACAATTAAAAAGCTGTTACTTCATAATAGAAACACTTCGTTTTAACGCGCAGATGATGCCTAATTTAAGATTTCTCTCTCTTTCTCTCTTCTCTCCCTCTTGCTCTGGTACTCTCATTAGAGCACCTCCACGATTATTATTTTGTTGTTCGCCAAGTTTCAGTTCATACCAAATGATTAGTGTTCTTATAACAAAGGTTTATTTGTTATTGATTAAGGTCTTTCAATCATATGATTATAATGTAGATATTTGTATTTTTAGGACTTATCGTACGTATCGACGTTTATCGTAGGAAGTCTCAATAAATCTATTATCCAACAGGTAGACACACTATTTAAACTTTCTTTTAGAAGTTATTACTTCTACTTAGGAGTATTAGGTGATATAAATTTTATTTGCTCGTATTGAATGAGTTTTTGATGCGGATTATTTTTTTGATAATAATAATTGAGGTTCAATATTTTATAGAACGGATTTTCTTTGCAATTTCTTGAACCCACCACTAATAGTAGTCTTATACACAGATATTTGGACATCATAATATTGAATGTGGTTTGTTCCTTTCCATCATAGACGTTTCTAGCTAGACTAGAATCAACCACAAAAACAAAAATAACAAAGTGATTCTGTCAACTACCTTTCTGAGGTACCTACATCTGTGATCTATGATGAGTCGATGCTATGACCAACTCAGCTTATCTGTTAAGAAAGTAAGAAAAGGTAAGTTCATTATATTTTAATAAGAGGGAGTTCATAAGATTTTAATAAGAACTACATATACTTTTCGGAAATGGGGGCGGCTGTTTCGCGGATTCGTTCGACGGGATACCGGCCCGGGTTCTGGCCCTGGCTCTGGACGATTCCCTGACTGCTGGAAGGAGGGGAGGCTGGTACTCCTGCCGAAGCCAGGGCGAACGCCGGATTCGGTCGGGGCCTTCAGGCCCATCGTGCTGCTGGACCAGGCCGGTAAGCTGCTGGAGAGAATCCTCGCTGCCCGCATCATCCAGCACCTGCGTGACGTCGGACCCTACTTTTCGGACGCCCAGTTTGGTTTTCGAGCTGGTCGTTCGACGGTCGGCGCGATTATGTGCCTGAGGGTCGCGGCCGCGGCGGTCGCCACCGGTGGTGGAGTGCTGTTGGCGGTGTCTCTTGACATCGCAAACGCATTCAATAGTCTGCCATTCAGCGGCATCGGGGAGGGAGGGAGATCACGGGATGCCTGCATACCTGAGGCGGCTAGTGGCGGACTATCCTGAAGGCCGCAGCGTTCTCTATGAGAGCCGCATAGGGGACGTTGTGAGGAGACCCATGTTGTGCGGTGTCCCGCAGGGTTCGGTTCGAGGGCCGCTCCTGTAGGATATCGGTTACGACTGGGTACTACGCTGTCGGCTCCCCCTCGGGCTTGCGGTTGCACGCTGGTCATGGCCCGAGGTGGAAACTTCGAGGAAGCGGCATTCCTGGCCACCTTAGGGACCTCGGAGGTGGTCAGGAGGATCGGGGCGCTGGGGCTTAGGGTGGCCCTGGACAAGTTGGAGACCCTGCTTTTCCATGGGCCCCGAAGTCGGCCACCTGCTGGCGCCTCTATCACGGTGGACGGGGTCCAAATTGGGGTGCAGGCCCGGATTAAGTATCTGGGCCTGGTGCTGGATAGGCAGTGGCGCTTTCGCGAGCACTTCCGTCAACTATCCCCGCGGCTCGTCGGTGTGGCGTCCGCCCTTGCACGGCTCATGCCGTATATGGGCGGACCCAACAATGCGTGCCGACGGCTTTACGCGGGGGTGGTCCAGTCAATGGCGCTGTACGGCGCACCCGTGCGGGCGGAGTCCCTGGACGCACTGAACAGGGCTCTTCTGTGGAGACCACAGAGAGTTGTCGCGTCCAAGGTCATACGGGAATACCGTACAGTGTCGACGGAGACGGCCTGCGCATTGGCCGGTGCTAGAAGTGTGGGCAGGGCGACGGCACGAAGTCTTTTTCTTCTGACTGGTGCAGGTGCTGTCGGGGCACGGTTGCTTCGGCAGATATCTGCCCTTAGTCGCAAGGAGGATAGGGTGGGACCTCTCACTGCCGAGCGTCGTCAGAGCGATGCTTGGCAGCGACAGGAATTGGGCCACAGTCGCTGCCTTTGGCGAGGAGGTTATCTCGCGGAAGGAAGCGGCGGAGAGGGCCAAGAAGGCTGATCCTTCCGCAGACCCGAACCGCCGCCAGCGACTGGGGCGGCGCAGGCGCGAGTACTTGCGCCTCATACCGCCCTAGCAGAGGCTGCAGGTGGATGGACCGGGGCATGTCCGCCACCCGCAAGGCCTCCCACGTAGGTGTGACGCTCTGTGTGCGGATGCGTCGCTCAGTAGAAGGTACCGAAAGGGTAAGCCGCCGGCGGACCACCGAAGGAATGTAACATAGTTCCAGTGGCCCGCCAATAAAGGCGGAGAGACGGCACACGGCGGGTTTATTTAGTGGGTCAGGGCCCCACACTACCCTGTTCGTTGCCCCGAACGACAGGGTGTATGGTTAGAAACATTTTTTCCCGCCTTAACAAAAAAAAAGCAGCGACCATAAGTCATCCTTTTACAATATTTGATCTGTATTTTAGTACTTGACATGCTCAGCTACTTTAAAATAACATTGTGAATGTGGGAAAAGAGAATTTTAACCCGCTCACAGTAAATTTCTCTTTTTCCAAATTCACAAATTATTTGTTCTCCATTCTTTTTCCTTTGATTGGTAAATAACCACACATAGTTCATGTACATGGTATCCACAACTTTTTATGTAAATAAACATATTATGTACGCAGATTTTTTTTTATAATCTAATATTGATTGGCTTTGATATTACGAGTAGGTAATATTTATGTGTACCTAATAGATATATTGGACTTTTTATTTCCTACATTGGGTACAGATACAAAAAAACATTAGTTTTAAAATAACAACTATGTTAATTAGTTTGTTCACAAACTAGATATATTACATTATACATATTAGATATCTTGTTATTAGATGATTTTATTTAATAATAAATACAAATGTGTGTATAAAATTAATTTCTTAGGTACTTACATCTCAAGCAAAGTTAAATGTATAGGTATTAGGTATATATTTTGTATAAAATAAATGTTAGGTCATATTTTTACAGGAAGCTTTTAATGTAAGAACTAGATGATTATATCAGTTAAGATGTTTACTTTGAAAATTTAGTTTTTATATGTCTGTAGCATAACATGTCTTAATTAATTAAATAGTTAATAAAAATGTTTTTATAATTTCAGATACATTTCATAGTGTGCATCTGTACCTACATACTAGGTATTATAATAAAAGTAAAACAAGTCGATGTCTGTATATTTCAGATATTGAAGAAAAAATACTATGGCGGGTCGTTATTTGAGCAACTGAAGCCAAATAAACAAGTATTAGAGTTTCATCTGTCTAGCTGTATGTTTGTTCGCGCATCACGCAAAAACTACTGTACGGATTTTGATAAAAAATTTCATAATTGATTGCTCTTAATTAGACCTAAAATCTGGTATACATTTTTTATCCCACTACTACATCGGGAACCCGAGACAATAAATACCTAATATAAGATCGGATTTTATTGAAACTTTTTTGGTGATTGCTCTTCATTAGATTCAAAATCTGGTATAGGCTTACGAAGTTGCAGACAAAAGCTAGTGTTAAAATAATTATAAAAGTTTTAACTTTTCAATATTTTGTCTGGGCTAAATATCGATCTCTCGTTATGAACAGTACCTACTTAGGTAGGTACTTACCCCACGAAAGTATTATAACAAGTACTAACACCTGTTAGCTGTTCTAGTCTGGACGAGAACAACCAGTAACCATTATGTTCGTAAACTCCTTCGTATTACAAGTAAGTATAGCTTATACTTTTTTGAGCTGAAAAATTTAATTCTATTTTCTTACAAAAAAATTAGTTTAAATGAAGCAAGGTTTGCAAGTATATTTTCATCAAACTCAGGACCAGAAGTTCAAAAACAAGTGGCCAAAGGGGCGAGACACGCACGGAGGGCAGTGGGGGGAATACCACCCCCGGCTCAAAGTTATCGCATTATTCAAGCGAACGCGACTCTTGAGTAATTTTGAAATATTACAATTTTCGAGGCGCACCGCCGCTGCGCCGCTCCGCACTTCGACGGACTACGAGCGACTTATAATAATAAGTAATAGATAATATATTGAGGAACTTATAAAAGTATAACTACCATTAGATAACATAGCATTAGCTTAACAATTTAGAGCTATAAATAAATGAAAGTCTTCTATACTAATAAATGGAGAGCCGGTAATGTTGTTTGGTTATACTGCAAAAACTACTGAACCGATCGGAATAATACTTATACCATAAAATGCAGCGTGTTTCGGAGAAGGTTTTAGTTTATAATATGTTGGTGATTACTTATCCGGGACCTATATTTTTTTGACTTAGAAATAATGCATTTTTATAATTTATATGGCAAAACAATGTTTGCCTGGTCAGCTAGTGTTATATAAACCGGATTAAATGAAATACTTAGGAACATTTAGAAACAAAATCAAGTTATTTCACCGTATTATACCATAACATAGATTCCCACATGTTTTTCAAAGAGGATGACAGAGATAACAGATTGTCACTTATCATAAACAGTGGTTTCTGCTGCATCATAATGCAATCATATTTATTTGAAAAAAATCTACAAATCAGAATGCATAATTAAGAGATATTTTTGTCTAAAGCATTTATCATATTTTTAACAACAGTTCCTCCGTACATTGAACTAACGTAAAATTATTTAGAAACACTATTTTACATAAAAACTTTCAAACATTTTATTCTCAGAACTAGCTTTGCCCGCGGCTTCACCGCAGCTAAAAGCTAGTTTTTAGTTTTTATCTCAGATTCTTGATATAGTAGTGGGATTATATGTATATCAGTTTTTAAATCTAATTGAGAGCTCTCATACAAAAGAAGTTCCATCAAAATCCGTTCAGTAGTTTGTTCGTGATGCGCGAACAAACAAACAGACAAAAACTAAAGAAAATTGTTAGGTGTTGACAAGCCTATATAGCCTATTACAGTAATTTTTTCTCAAATATTTTAAATGTAGACAGACACAGCTCTGTTACAGCTTTATAATAGTATATATCTATATAGATAGATATTCTCAGAATAACTGTAAGTGCTTATTTATTTGCAACAGATGTTAGAACTTTATAATTTGGACGTACTTAAAAAGATACTTAAATGAGTAAAAAACCAAACGTAGAATACAATACAGTAGCAAACTGCATAAATAAAACAAAGAATATAAATATTTGTTTCAAAAAATAGTAGTTAAAACAAGAACATGTGTTTTAATAAATCAACAATAACTATGTCCACTTCATTAAGATTCCTAAAATTTCTTCTAAAGCTAAACAAAAATAGCCTATTATTCTATTGTGATGCAAAATAATGAAAAGATGCAAAATCGTACCGTTATATTTATGTCCATTTTGTTTAACCGTTATAAAAAAAAACAAGGACACTTTTTGAATTAGACAATTGATAAGTTGCATAATGAATTGTTCTATAGTTAAGCAATCTGCAGGTACAGGTACCTGATTATTATGCTAATTTTTTAACAATGTATTTGCACTTATAGTACCAATGTTTAGAAGGTCTGTGGCCAAAAGGTAACGTAACACCTTGACGTAATTTATTATAGTATTCGTGGCATTTACAACAAAAACTTCGTTTCCGTATTCAACTTATCTTTGACATGAAAATTTACTGCTTTTTACGAAATGTTGTAAAGAAATTATCGCTTCTTTTGTGTAGATTGTACAATTTTAATATCAATGCACGTCAAACCGACTGTGAAGCGCTTGATGCTTTTGATGTATAATTTTCTTTTCACAAGTCTTTTTATAATTTCTATGTACATACATTACCACAGACAGTCTACTAATAATAAAAAGTACAGTATGATTAACAAGGAAATTATTTTTTGTTAATCCATTACTGTTGAGCACAGTAACTATATTAAAAAAAACAACTTGAAAATTATAATTAAAAAGTCAAACCTTGTCAGATACTTATCTGCAGGTAGGTAGGTAAGTACTTACCTACCAATATGTCTCTCTTGGATATAATATGCAATACTACTATGACGCTAATGTGTATGCAATGAAACCTTTATAATAATTCAATTTGTAGTATTTGTACGCGAAACAAGTTATTGAACAGATGCGGTGAAGTTTATGACGACTAATAGGGTTTATGGGTTTTTTATTGACATTAATGTTCTCTTCACGTTGCCTTTTACGACCAACTCATTCATTATCAAACTGTGAAGGTCTTAACATGACTATTAATCATAAAAAAAAATAAACAAATAAACTAACCGTAATACAATTTTGGCCTTTGTTCTATATCTAACACGATTTTTTTGATTACTCATTCACAACTATCCTTTATTTACATTTAAATTTCATAATTAATAATGTAAAACAACATTTATATAGTAAAAATATTATCAGTAATGTATTCATCTTCCTTTTATTGCAATAAAATTAATTATGCGGAATTACAAATGCGTTACTAATCGCCATCAAGTTTTTATCTGGTCGCGTCAAGCTAAGTAAATAAACATATTGATAACCTTTTTGATTTTTTACAGCGCGGGAATATGACAGTAGATAGAGGTTGCGGTTCAGTTGTGGTACATTTTACAAGATAATAATGCCGTAACAACAACGACAGTATGAACACCACGCAGTCGCACACAGCACGATTTATAGCCTATTCGATAATTATGCGGATTCAAAGCTGAAGTGCGGTGCTTTACGTTCAGGTTTACGGTACTTTACGGTGACGGCGGATTGTGACCACTCGACGATTTTGTATTCTGTTACGCTGGTGTTAAGATCTATTTGACGCGCATTCCCTACTCAGGAACGAAACAATCGGCAATTTGCTTATTCCATTGCGGCAGTGGGACTCGCTCGCCACGTTTGAAGTGATGTGCAATTTGTCTCCAGCGACGTATTTCAAGTAGATATGATCGTATGTACGACCGATGCTCGCATAAATTTCTTACTAACACATGTTTTTTTCTTGTTACTTGCGGGAGGTAACCGAATCACCTGTTACTTAGTAATGTTTGACGCTTCACGAGTGATTTTTTGCTGGAATTAAAAGTTCGATAGCGTCTGATCGGTGGTACGTGCCGCGCATTCGTGTGCAATAAGTAGTCCATGGAGGCTTAAAATATCAATATGAAGGCTTAGTTGCTGCATTGCTACTTGATGTGTATAATATAATTTATACGATTTCCAAAGATAAAAGAAGCTATTGTAAAGCCGTATTAGAAAGAATATCATAGATGGAACTCTACTGACTATCTCTCGCAAGCGGCTACACAAACGAAACATAAGTAATTTCCTCAAGCGCAGGCGTTATTTGTAAACAACCCGTGACTTTGTCCGCGTGGAATTTAGTTATTTTACTTTTTGTGGGGAACCTTAAATTAGCTTAAGTTACTCCTTATAACATCAGCTATCTGCTTGTGTAAGTCCCGTCTAATTATGGGCTCAGCCATCCCAGAGATTAGCCGACACAAACAAACAGACAGACAAAAGAAAAACAAAAGGTATAAATATTAGTATTTTTGTTATAAGTAACCTATAATTATACTCTCATATGCCTTTAGTAGACATTAAAAATAGGCACTTACTTATTTGTATAGATATAAATTTTAAGGTGTATACTATTAAATTTGTTTTCTTTAATGCTATTTTTAAATAAACAGAATTAATAAAAATAATAGCAACTTATTTCTTAAATATTTCATAGCAGACAAGTCAAGTCAGTCAAGGAATTGTATAGCGTCGCTTTCATTTATGGTTAAGTATGTTATTATGCTTATTATTTTATGAGGATTTTGTAATTTGAACTGTTTGTGTTCGTTGCGCCGTTATAAACCTTCTTTGGACTTTGTACTGACCTCGGCTTTAAAATAGCGGAAAAACTTAATCTACATTTTTGCCTTTTAAAGTTATTGTCTCTAAATGGAGTTGGAGACCTCCTTACTTTAAATAAATATACGATAAATAAACATGAAGTTTAATCAAATTCGATAATGGCAGATGCGTGGCGTGCGCGTCTTATATGGCAATAACGGGTGTGCGCCGACCGGTAGCATTGGCACTTGCCTGACTAACAAAAACAAAAGTATTATTGGAATCACTCATTAGCTTATTAAGATGATAATTTATGACTGCAGGTTCTTACCTACTACAATTTCATGGTGTACTACCTACTGAATTTATCCTGTTAGTTTTTTTGATCTATTTCTGTCTTGCATCTAAATTTAGAAATTTCTAGATTATTTTGTCCGTGTGGTGACGGACTAAGAATACAAGTGTCACCACCCCTTTTATCCCACGGGTGTCGTATGAGGTGACTGAGGGAAGTAAGCAATTATCATCCATTGCATGACTGGTGGTAGGGCTGGGTACCAAGTGGGAGTATTCACTTGGTATCGGGCCCGAGCGGGTTGGTATCTCCCGTGTGATCGGCCATGAAGCACATCGTTGCGTTTTAGCTGTAGCAGGAGATAGCCGTTTATTCTTTCATTTCATATCTGTGGAATGAAATAGTGAGCAGCGACTTGACAATACTCTCGGTATAGTTAAGTTCAGGAGCGACGGTTACCATTTACTATCAGATGGGCTGTGGCTCAACTGCCACTAAAAGCAATGAAAAAAAAATATTCTCACTAAAAGGGTTTAAATTTTTATAAGAATACTGTCTGTTTTTTTGTTTATTGTCAATGTCGAACTGGCGACCTATCTAATGATGTGTAGTAAACGCTTCATTGATTTTGCCGATATCTGAGGCCTGCCAAGTCACTGTCTAAGGTGAATCCATCCATGAAGTGTTAGGTTTTATTTATTCTATTACCATAATAATTACAGGATGTACAAGTGGAATGAATCCATCAATCAACTCATTAATAGGTACTTTGTATTTTATGATAATTTTATTTGTAATCACATTGTTAGTATTTGTTTCCTTTATTTTTGTTGACAGAACATGTACGGAGAATATCTTGAGAGCCGCAACAAAGTTGCATTTGCAACTTTTTATGGTAGATTAATTAAAATTCAATTTAAACAACACGAAATTGGTTACGCTTCTGTGGCAACAAAAAAAAATTGTTTACGTCTTATTCTATTTTCAAAAAGGCATTTAGAATACTTTTCCAACCAAGATAATTGTAGGTAGTACAAGAAAAAATTAAAATAATAAAAATAACATTATGATCTAATTGGATGAACATTTTTTGTATTTTTTAAAAGTACTGTATAAATATAGTATATCTATGGATTCCTTTTTTTTGTTAAGGGGGGAAAAAATGTTCCTAACCGCAAACCCCGTCGGGGCAACGAACAGAGTAGTGTGGGGCCCTCACCCACTAAAGAAACCCGCACCACGCCGTCTCTCCGCCTTTATTGGTGGGCCACCGGAACTATATTACATTACTTCAGTGGTATATCTATGGATTCCTAAGCATGAAAATGAAACATCATCTAAATAAGACTTCATCATTATGTTTCCAGATTATGTTAGGTACATTTTTCTGTCATGTATTTCTAATAAATCATTTTAATCGAATAATATAAATTATTTATTTTAATAAAATAGGCACAATGCGCCTTTAATAAAATTGGTCTTAGCTTACTTGCATACATTTATACATAACAACAACCTGCGCGAAGAAATAATCCTTGTATCGCAACGACGGGACTTTATAAACTTAGGTATTACTTTTTAGAATTACCCTGTTTGTTTATCTGTTTATGAGCTTCATACAAATACTAATGAACAGACTTTAACGGAACTTTTTTTGTTTTATAGCTCTTGATTAGACTCAAAAACTGATTCACCTACATTTTATACCGCTACTATATTGGGAAGCTGAAGTATAACCTAAAAACTAGCTTTTCGGTATAGAGTCGCGGGCAATACTAATAGTTCCTAATTATTGACAGTTATATAAAATATTTCGTTTGAAGTTCAAAATATTACTTAACTTTTTTTTTAACTTTTGCATTATTTACAAAACTCAAGTTATTCCTTTATAATATGTACATTTATTTATGACCAACTAGTCATATGAGTCCGTACAATTGAGTCAGCACTGCACAAGGTAATCTAAATATTACAAAAAGGACTAAACAGCATCACTGAATAATAAGCAGAGATTGAGATCTAACAGGGTGATGTGAAATAAGACAAATATGGCTGCGCGCATGACCGGAATCACAAGCTTGCGTCTGCGCAACCACGGCGCTCCTTGAACTACTTTTTGTTTCTGGAAGTTTTTTTTTATATTCTATTACAATGTATAGTTTTAAAACTACTAGAATCTATATCCATATATCCATATATAGTTATAATTAGATTAGCTAGCGGTAAAGAACTGCAAAGACTTCGATTCCCAGTCTGAGTTCGAGAGAAAGAGAAAACATTGAAATAGTAATCATACAAGAATGAGAAATTTTCTCGACTGTTTAAGAAGTACAGTACTGAGGGGTAGACTATAAGCTAAATCTCTCTCACTCTACGCCCATTATATCTCTTAGTGCTGGGTACGGGTTTTCATCTACCTATGCCCAGCAGTGAGAGGAATAATGGGTTATGGAATAAAATCTCTAGTTGACTTATTTATCATCAAAAGTGGACACTGGTTAGTTTATATTTTGATATTATACACAAGTTTGGATACTTATGACAATATACATCTAATAATAATGTATGTAAATCCATCCGATAGTTGGCGTGTGTCGTAAAAACATCTAAAAACAATTGATAACTGGAGATTGTGTGTCACCGATATCTTAGTGGTCCAGAGCACTTCCCTGGATAAGATCATAGGACGCAGGTTCGAATCCTGCTTGCAGTACGCTCTCTTTCCACTTTCATAAATAATTTGTTTTTAATATACATACATTCACATTCAAAACGCTCATATTATTATATTTTATTTTATAAACTTTATGTATTAACAAAATATCTTTTTAGAAAGCCTGAGGCACTCTGTCACCCACGGGTGTTGCAGTGAGGAAATTGTTGTAAGAAATAAGTTAATAACTGTTCAAAAAATGCAGTTCAATTAAACCATTAATCCAATTTATTGTAAGATATTTTCATCTTAATACAATGTCGCTATACTTTATATTAGTTTTAAGAGTGGTGTGATAATAATAGGTACCTATACAAGCTTGATACTATGTTGCTATATTTTAAACTTCATTTTCTATAGATTAAATAATAATAAGTAAATTACTCAAAAAAAAATTTTGGTTGAAAGAGTTTTAACTTCGCAGAGCTGGTTCCATTTTGCGAGGCTTAAAACAGTGTTGCAATACTTAACGTAGGCATTTGTGTTTTTGTTATATTCTACATTGTATTTAATGAAAACGCATGACAAATGTAGTGAGTTCGTGTTTTTACACGATGTTGCATTTAAACAGTGCACTTTAATGGAAGACGATTGTGTGAATTTCCCACCATATTGTACCAAGTAGTTCTAAGTAGAAATATTTATTCAATAAATTTTACAAAAATTATGACGACTGACAACCACTAAAATACACACAACCACAAAACAGTAAAGGAGAAGATGCTGACAGATTGGTTTAAATGCATAAATTGATGGTACTTGTCATCTTGTATTACATAATACTTACCAGACCATACAACCCTTGTGGATTTCCTCCAAGTTTTCCTTCTATTCCCACTTTTATCATCTGCTGCCTTCTCTTAACTAATTGTCTTGTGCTATACTCATAAGATGGAATGGAGTATTCAAGTTTATCGTCTATTGCAATGCAAACGATAGTTACTAAGTTTACATGCGTGTTATCAATCCCCTTATGACAATATATAGGTACATATATGATTAATGCATGTAGATGCGTTCCGATAGGTGGTGTTGGTCGTTAAGACAAATGTGATGAGGAGATTGGGTATGGCCGAAAGGTATTAGAGCATCTCCCCGGATTGGAAGGGACGCAGGTTCGATTCCCGCTGGCACTAAAGTTCTCTTTTTCACAAATAATAATTTGTACTTTAAAGTAGCTGAGTATGTCAAGTGCTAAAAATACAGATCAAAATATATATATGATGATACGATGAATTTTGTTATTTTTATATATATTTTGCTCAGTCATACCGGAACAAGAAATGTGAAAATGACAAATAGGAAATGATAGCCACGAACAGATCCTGGATTACGATACTAGACAATCTGCCAACTAAGCTACCGTGACATTACCTCGGGACTATCAATCTACATAACCCATTCTTTTTATAAGGTAAGACTGAACAGATCGGAAGCCGATCTTAAGAAAGCTTTGGTTACGGCTGGTAAAATGATTATGATGATGATATTCTTCTCAAGAATATTCTGTGCCTACTAGGTAAATTGTATTAGTAACTGTAAAACTCAATGTTAATTTATACAATTGAGTATTAGTAGGATAATTTTAAAACCAGCGTGTATCAAATAAGTTAGAGACAAAAATAAATTAAATATCATATTTTCATATCCATTTTCGCGTAAATGTTAAATAAAATCTTGCGGAGTTTACATACCATTTTGATATTCAAAATTTTATATTATAATTTATGTAAGCTTATTATTATTAATAATGATAAGCGTGTATTATCCTAATTATACATTTATTTGCATAATGAATATAGACTGTGAACAAATTATAACTATTCGTGTAGTGATGGACTAAGAAATTATCAAGGGCGGATAAGGGCCAACTTATGTCACCACCCCATTGAATTTAATTTCTAACAATAACATTTGGAACTCAAATACACATAAAGTAGCTCGATGAGTATCATTTATAGGAGACTATAGAAGGCCCTATCCTAACTATCCTCTCGAGGGTATATTGACTAGCTTGACGCCAGTTACCACTAACTATTGAGAGCGTAGTGGCAAACCAGTATAATCATAACTTTACCTATAAAAGTTACTAATCATTTAACTAAAACTAAGTGAATGAAAATTTAGAAAAATCAAGAAAGTTATAGGGTAAACTATAGTATTGCTGGTACCCCCTTAGTCATTGGCACTTTGGATTTTAAATGCAAATATTAAGAACTGATATAGCAAAAAACATCTGTTCTACTTTTTTTCATAATTTGCAATAGTAATAACATTGCTTGCAGAAAAAAGTGGGTTTTATAATATTATAGCTGGCAGCACTAAAGAAAATAAATATATACCGGCGCCATGCAGAACTGTTAAAACATCACTTTCTAATAAGGGTCATCAATTAACGACTGTAACATAGATTATTTATTATTATGCTTAGTTTTTAGGTAAATAATGGCAACGAGTGCTTTTTTTGACCAATTTTCTGTTATAATCTTACTTTATTAGGTGGCTATGACTGACTTAATAACAATAACTGTACATGGTGCCAATGACTGTAATTTCAGATATATTTTTAGTTTTTTTTTTGTTTTTCTATGAAATATCTCTTATTAGATTGACTAATGCATTTTAATTCGAAAATATACATACCAGAGAACTCTTTATCAATGTTTGCTGACTTTTTAAACACCTATCAATTTAAAAAATATATACATATATCAATCTTAAATATGCTTAGAGTGCCAATCATTATACAGTTTACCCTATATATACCTTAGGCATGTCTTTAACCTTTTTTAATCCTTAAATCATGGTTTACATTTTTTTTTACATCTAAGTAAGTCTAAGTCCAAACCCTAAGTCCACCTCTTGCCAATGTGTTTTACAGGTAGGTATAAACTAACGGACCACTAATGGAATCTAATATGGTTCCAGTGGCCCGCCAATAAAGGCGGAGAGATGGCACACGGTGGGTTTCTTAAGTGGGTGAGGGCCCTACAGTAACCTGTTCGTTGCTCCGAACGATGGGGTGTGCAGTTAGGAATAGTTTTTCCCGCCTTAACAATAAAAAAAATGTATAGACTAATGGAACACAATAATTTGTTTAACAAGAAACTGTTTCCTCTTAATATGGGTGTTCTTACTAACCAGTATTACTTTAAGTATGTTCTATGATAATATATTTGATTTGAATGTGATGCTAGTCTACTTATTACTTTAGTAGTTTATTATTAATATCTAGATATTCATTAATTTTGTGTTATTAAATTACCTAGAAGTCAATTAAAATTAATCATTACAATAAAACTCTAGCTACTTCAGCTTTAAATAAAGTCTATGTAATAATAGTCTTTATCAAATTATATTAAACACTATACTTATCCAGCGTGTTCATAAAAGTTATCTTTATTGATAAACAAGGGATATTCAACCCTAAACTAACTACAAGAAGGGTCAATTTGATACAGTTTCAGGTAGAGCCATGTTTACCGTATGAACTTGGTAAGTGGACCAAATCTTTAGTTTTACTGTTCGTATATAGGCCAAAAGTGTTAGTGATCATAATTTAAGTATATTATGAGCAACTTTGATTGTAATGGCATCAATAATTGAATGTTTTTCTATGCATATAAACTAGTTGACTGAAATAACTCTGATGAAAGGAGTTACTGCATAAAAGTCAATTGTTTCAGTGTTTAGATTTAATATTATTGTTACTGTCTACTTACTATTATACAGCGTATAATACTTACTCTATAAAATTATGTGTATATTGTAAAATACGAATGTGATACCAGAAATAAATGCACCACTTCCTAATCGTTGTAGGCTATTGCAATCGTTCGTTAGCAACAAGTCTTTTAATTAAAGAAACTACGAAACTGTTAATTGACTGTCAAAGACCTTGAAAAAAGTTAGTTTGGCGATCAAAAGTGTGTCAGTCCCTCGGCCCGAACCTGTGAAGTTGGGAGCCATAAATCGGCAATAAACTTACCTTAAGCCGGGCGGCCGTTCGCCGTCGGCAAACGCGCTCGCGCCATCTCGCTCGCTAAAAACTTCTTCACAAAACTCACAGTTCTACTCGAATAAGAGTTCGAGAGTTTCACTTCGTCAAGTCACGTGTCAGCGTTTTAGATGAAGCATGAGCGTAATACGTAATGTGTTGGGCGCACGTGGGTAAGTAGCCGTCAGTCAGGTGCGAAGGCGATCACGTCGTGTTGTTTATGGCGCGATGGGTTACGCAACGCGTAGTCGCTGAGGCGCGCGTCAGTAGAATGTGGCGACCGATGCTTTACGAGCGACGCCGCACCCCCCGCTAGGCGACGCCACACGACGCGGCGCCGCACTAAATCTGCGACCAGAAAAGGACACCACCCCCTGTTAATCCAGCACCATTGATGTCCGAGAGACAAAGTTAATCGGAGCGATTAATTGAACGGTCCGTTCTCGACTCGCGATAGAATTGTATCGGCGGTTGGACGTAGCACAGACGATCCAAGCAAGTGCCGTCGTAAAGTTTCTTCGTATATCGTTCGATGCACCAGACGTTGATGCCGGGACAAGTGGCCTGAAAGTTGCTCTACTTAGATGAAATGATTTGTTCACGACCTATACAGATAGCTTGGCCATAAATACTGTTCCTATTAAAAAAAACTATAATATTTAAATTTGAAACTTGTGATTCCTAATTGAATAATGATTGTGTTTTCTCATTTTCGCACCAATCTGTATTAAATTTTCTTATGATATCAAAATAGAGTAGAATTCGAAATGCTGTTATACTTACTTATCATAGCGCTATTTTCCTTGCAGGGTAGGCAGAGAGAACAGAGCGCCAATAGGCTCTATTCTTGCATATATCTCCCGCTTCCTCAACATTCATAATTCTCTTCATACACGCTCGCCGGTTTCGGAGACTCCTGACTCCACCAATACATGACCGATATGGAAGGTGAGTCTCGGTCTCTCCCTGTACCTACATCCTTCCTCTCTGGCTTTGTATATCTTCTTAACCAGTCGCTCGTCCGGCTTTCTTTCCACATTTCCAAACTATCGGAACATTCCCTTTCGCACCTTTATACCGATAGGTACTTTCTTTCAGACCTATTCGCTCTCTTACGTCGTCGTTACGAATGTGGTCAGTCAGCGCAACTCCACAGATTTTCTTGTCATAGCCTTACACAAAGCAGATATGGAGCCAAATGCAATTATTGAAACTCTCCATATTTATCGAATTTTTTTGTACAATGAAACATTCTCTGTTTGTGATAGAAAAAGATCTGGCCGTATACGTAGTATTCGTATTAAAAATGCAATCAAAGTAGTTTAGGAAAGAATTCGAAGAAATCCTGTCCGAAAACAAAAGATGTTATCTCGGGAAATTATTAATAGATAAAAAAATATTCACGGACATTTTCACACAACGTCCTCTGGTCCCAAACTAAGCTTGATGTTTGTGCTATGGGTACCGAATTACGGATCATCCATCCATCAGCCTTTCAACGTCCACTGTTGGACATAGGCCTCCCCAAGAAATGGGGGATAATGCCGTAATCGCCACGCTTGGCAGGCGGGTTGGCGATCGCAGTGGATTTTGTTAATACTCGAGGAAGTGCTGCTGCCCACTCCTCCGGTGTTCCCTCAGTCAGCTCTTACGACTCCCGTGGGCAGAGAGGGGTGGGACAATTCTAAAGCCGGCCCCACACAGCAAATCCTCTATGATTACGGATATAATACATATATTACTCTTTTTTTGTAAATACATACATATAATAGATAGAAAACACCCAATAGGTATATGCATAGGTATAGCACCTAATACCGTGTCGTGTATTTTAAAAGATGACTGTGGACTTTCATCTGATAAGAGACACACTAGTCATTATTAAATCGATATTTTAAATATAAATAGGGTAGTAAAATCAAAACAACTTATAAGCGATACGCAAAAGGAGGTCACAGAAACATTTTTACAATTGAGCAACATTTTAAAAAGCAAAATTATTGAGTTTATGCTAAAAGCTCTATAGAAGCTTACTCAATTAGTCAGCAGAGCTCAACTTTGGCAGTATCCGACTTCAGTGATAGTTTGGTGGGGTGTTAGCTATCAAGGAGTAACTGAGTCAAAGTTTGTGAAAGAGGTGATAAAACATCGGTACTGATGCATCAAATCAAAGAGTCTAATAGCATGACATTTTTGTAAGGATTTATCTGCAATATCATCATGTAAGAAAGTGACACAGAGGATTAAAATTTGGATATTAATTTGTAATTCGCAATATTAAAGGATGATGAAGAATACTTTGTGTTCTAAGAAAGAAGAAGTGAGAGTGCGTTTTATTTAATGGTTAAACCAAGGAGTGCAAAAACAGCGCTATCTAATTCGATTCCCAGACCAAGGTCACACATAGCGTGGAACACACAAATTTTTCAAAATTGTGCTTGTATTTTTTTACAAACTATCACTGCTTGACTAAGGAGATCGTTAACCAACCAAGCAAGCCTGAGAGGTTTTCTTGATAGCTATTGTGTAGTAAACCAATTACCACTGGGCCAGCGTAATGGTCTATAACCTAAATGTCTCACGCTGAGACGAGACTAGTGTCTAATAACGGATCGTGAAAAACATCAGAAATATCGGTCACTTTGAGAAAAAGTAAACTGTTACCTACCCTGAAAAGAGAGAAAGACATTTAGTGAAATTAGTAGATACCTCTATCTATGAGTAGAATGTATCCAAATGTGGTAAAAATATATTATGTATATTTAATCCAAAAAGGCTTACTTAGACAGGTAAATAATATAAAAGAAAGTCTCTCAATTTCCAATTTACAAAGTCAACATTATTAGATAAAGCCTGTTGTATGTTTCTTAATATAGCTTTCAAGTACTTGTTTTTTTACTATCCCGATGCATATTCGAATACTTTACGACATTTATGGACACGGGTTCACCCGGTCAGGAAATATTATTAGTCACTAACATGTAATATTAAAATAAGATACCAAATGTCTGTTACATTCTCTAATTAGACAATCCAGTCTAAATGTGTTTAAATATCATTAGGTAAGGACCGAACATTCCATCGTGTCATAACAAGGTGAATGTTTTGTAGTTCAAATATGTACCTACTGAATGAAATGTCTCCAAAACATTTGTGCACTGGTAGAAACTGGGCACCAGTTGCTTAGTACTCAGCGAGCAGATAATCATAAATAAACTGATCTACGAATAACATATGATACATCTGATATCTCCCAACAAAATGTTTGAAATATTGCCGTCATAAGTGGCTCTCGCTTAGGAAATCCATATTTATCAGAGTAGCTTCCCTTAAACCCTATTAAACGCTTCTGACATGTTTAAATATCTAGATAACCCAAATGTGAGTGGCATATACTACAAGATACACATTCATTTTATTTCAGCGAAATCCATATATTGATCACGGAAGAGTTCATTTTGTTCTGAGAGATCACTTTCCTCTGTTGGTAGGTACCTATATCAATTAGGTACCTATATTTTATCTGAATCTGTAACGCATTTAGGTAAATGCGTAGCCATAGGTATGGCTTCAATATAAAAACAAGAATAATAGGCTCTGTATTTTTACGTAGCTAAATAGCACAGCAAAGAACAAAATAAAGAAAAGTTACGATTTGTAAACACAATAATGGCACTGGAGTTTTTATATCATCATACTTTATTAGGTAGGTATATAAAATCATTGTAATATAGACTTAAATTATAGTGAATTAATTATAACTTGATAGGTAGATATGCTTTTAGTAAAATACCTTCGTTGATCTAAGAAGGTATTTTAATTGATTTGGAATAGGTAGAACAAGTCCATATTTAAAAATTAATCAAAAAAATATATTTATTTTTCATAAAAATAGATAGATATATATATATATTTAAGATAAATAACTAATAACTAACAAATAATTTTTACAACATTAAATTCAATACATCGATAGTGACCAACAACTGTACACAAATTGTATAGAAAACTCGAATAGTAAAAGGTTTTTAACAAAACTTCTAACAATATGGATGGACAATAAAGAGATATGGCAACAGCCAATTAGAACCGTGTATTTGGCGGCCATTTTGAACCCCCACTCAAACTCTACGCACCCGCGAGAACTGACAGTGCCAGTCTCATCTGTCACCGTCAACATGCCGCACCTACGTAACAAATACGAACCATATTGTTATTTTTAGTCTATTGTGAATACTTTAATATGAAAAATATTTACTGCAGCGTTTAAGGTAAATACTTCATAAAATAACTACCTATCTAAATTTGTAAATACGAAATTTGTAGATTTAAGAAGTTGGTGGTATGCAAGTATCTAAGTAGGTTTTTTAATACCTATAGGTATGTTAATACTGGAATACTCATTCATACACATTTAGGATTGCAATCTGTTAGGTACAGGAATTAAGAAAGTTGACTATCCGTAAAGGGATAGTGATCACAAAAATTACAGTGACATTGGGAGCTGGAACTAAGCAGGTGAATAAATCTTCAATGATTAAAACGCCGTTATTGTTTTTGAATTTATTTCTTACGATGTTGTTTGCATTTTGTGCCCTCAAGAATTGTAGACATTTCTTATTATATATGATTACCTTATAGGTACCTAGACAACTCATTCGCTTAAGCAATTGGATGTACCTAACAGTTATTTTTTTGCTTTTTTTTAAGTACCTACTGCCAACTAAAAATATTTTTTTATAGTTCGAAGATGTTTCATTGAATTAATATAGGGTAGAACCTATACCAAAGTATTATTTTTTGAATAGGTAGATACTTATCCTATTATACAAGTTATGCAGCTAAATAATAGCCTGATAAATAATAATAGTTTTAGTATTCCAGCAAATATGCAAAAGAACCTTCAAAATCTTTGAGTCTTAAATAAAAATAGTAAATACCCATCTGTTGCACTTTATTATAACTTCAACTATACCAAATGCACTTATATTTTTGAGATCCTCTCTTTCTCCTTTAGGTACTCCTGTACTAAGATTAGCAGTTTATTACCTTAATATACTGCGCAATTTAAGTACGTCTATATGTATATAATTTTAATACCTATAAAATAAAGTTGGTGGCTACGTGTATATATATTTTGTTAGACTTGTAAACCATGCAATGGTTTTAGAAACTTCTTTCACTCTCGTTTAGGTAGGTAACTGTCTTTTCAAGGTAGATATTTTTTTTTTAACAAAATATAAAATTTAATATTTCAGTAACGGTTTTCACTGTCGTCTAGCTGTCTCTTCAAGGTAGATTTAACATTTTTTAACATAATATAACATTTTTTTAAGTGGAACATTTCAAATTTTATATAGGTAAACATACCGACCTAAAGAGTAGGTAATGTCATTGCACCCGTGTGAAGCAAAATGCAGGTAGATATGACTACCTATAGTAATATCTAAATAACTATGTAAAAAATATATTTCGATATATGTAAGTAGGTATAAGTATATCCTATTCATAACATAAAGTTTTCAGTATTTCTACACAAAATAAAATATTAAAAGCACTATGACTAAAATTTGAGTCACTGTAGGCATATCGATATTTATGAATAGGTAGGTAGGGCTATTCTAAAATAAAATAATAATTAGAGCAAGTTATGCTGTAAATTCCTATTAATTGGAACAGTACCTATTTTTACATACCTATTAGTAAAAAAGGTGTTAATCTATATTCTATCCCATAGATGAGTACCTACCTATATGGCTATATCTATATTTATTTATGCGTAGAGGAAATTCATAAATGCGATCTCAGTCTGTTTTTACAAAATACAATTGTTCTTGTTTAAATTATGAATGATGTTATATTACATTAATACCCAAGTTTTATGTAGGTACTGTACAAGGCAATCCAAATCCAAAAGACTAGGTATTTTTATTTCATTTATGTCTATTGTTTTATATCAAAAGGAGTAGGTACTTACGCGTTTGCTGTATTGATACTACTACTCTCAGACCAAATAAAACCTTTTTTTTTACTTTTTTATTTGGTCCGAGCTACTACTAAGGTGATGATGATGTACTGATCTGAGTACCTACTGCCTACTCAGACCTCAGTACTTTTAATTTAGTTCTATGATCTATTTTATCCCGTACCTATCTTTCTATACCTACTTACCGTATCGTATTATGTTGTAATACCTATGTTAATAAGGTAGGTAACTCAATTATATTAAACATGTTCCTAGAGATGATACCCAAACCTTATAAAAGGTAAAGATATAAAAATCCTACCAAAAATGATATTGATGATGTGATGAAAATAATGTAGCAACAATACAATAGTAAAATAATATTTAACAAATTATAAAATGAAAAAGGAAATACTAAGTGGAGCAACTTACCTATCATTCGAATAGCACGTTTCGGTCACCACATTCCTCTGCTTGTTTAAAGCATGCCCCGAACAGCTGATTTCTCCTCTATATTCTCATCTCCTTTATCGTGCTCTAAAACACGTAATAAAACAGAGAAAACTATAGTTTATGCGCTCCCGCCGGTATTGCGCGGACGGCGTGCGTAACCTACATGTGGCCATTTCGAGATTTACGATCTGGGAATTGTGTGATAGAGCGAGACACCAACATAAACTCTCCGTCGGCGGCGATTTTGACTCAGCCGGCCCGTTGATACCCAAAGCCGCGAGGACTTTTGTAGACAATGTAAAATTTTCAGATATGCAGTCTACTATTATTATACAAAAGATATAAAAATATATGTATATTTCCTACGTTTGCATTCATTTAACATAATGATACTCAATTTTCATATAGCTCGTAACTTGTAATTCCAATCAATCAAAATTTATCTGCAAATCACGCATATACATCACCTTGAATCGCATACTAGCTCATTTCATTACGTTTGTGTGCGTAAATTTAACTAGGCGCATGGGACCGATGAACGTTATAGCTTTCCCTTTTATTTGTCTGAGTTATGGGTGTGTTAGAGCGAGAGATCGTAAATCCCGACGTGCGGCGTGACATGTTTATGGGCGGGGTACGTTACCGCGTGTGATTCAGAGTGGGAAGCCGGCAGTCGAGAGCATGGCGTCTCGGTGTTATAAACACGAGATATTTAATAGAAAATAGTTTTAATTTATATATGTAAATATATACTATTTTTAATCTGTAATTTTTAATAGTTTTAACATTCACCCAATTTTTTTAAATTGTTTTTTTTTAAATCTGTCTTTATATTAAGATACCTATTTAAAATAATATTTAGATCATATTTAGATAACAATTATCTTATAGAACTTGCTTAGTTATGTTTGAAATAATGTTATTATCTTATAAAAGAAAAATCTATATTTTGAATATTGTACCCATCTAATAAAAGTCAAACTAAGTACATGTTCATACATTTTGATCTGTATTTTAGCATTTGAAATACACAGCTACTTTGAAGAACAAATTATATGTGAATGTGGTAAAAGAGAAGTTAATTTTGAGCGAGCGGGATTCGAACCTGCGTCCCTTCCAATCTGGGGAACAGCATTTCCCCAGATTGACCCGACCGCTAAGCCGTTCGTACGGCCATTCCCAATCTCCACATCACATTTGTCTTTACGATCCATGCCACCTATCGTCCGGAATGGCCGTCGTTCAGTGCGATGGCTTAGCGGTCTAGAGCACTTCCCCGATTTGGGAGGGATGCTGATTCGAATCCCGCTCGAACTAAACTTCTCTTTTTCAAAATTCACAAATAAATTAAATTAAATTTGTTCCTTACACATTCATAGTTCAAGGTCCCAATGTCAATGAAGCATATTCAAAGACCATCAGAGTTGTACGGGCCTCCATTTAAAAATAATAATCGAAATCGGTTTAAAAATAAAAGCACCTACCTAGGCAGGTGCCTAGGCACTAAGTAAAAAGATACCTTAGGTATATGTTATCCATCTTACCACCGAAGGAATGTAACATAGTTCCAGTGGCCTGCCAAGAAAGTCGGAGAGACGGCACACGGCGGGTTTCTTTAGTGGGTGAGGGCCCCACACTATCCTGTTCGTTGCCCCGAACGATGGGGTGTGCGGTTAGGAACATTTTTTCCCACCTTAACATAAAAAAAAGGTATATGTTATCTATTTACTAGTTCCCAAAATTATCTCTTACTAAGCAGTAGCTACCTATTTAAGTAGGTAGGATACCAAGAGATTATTATGTATTAGATATTTATTAATTTTTGGTCAATTTGGCCAGATGTTATTGATAGTAAAAGTAAAAATATAGAAAACAAATTATTTTTGAATGTGGAAAAAGTGAAATTTGGTGTGAGTGGACTTCTCTAACATTTGTTTTTTAAAAGTAGCTGAGCATGCCATGTGCATATCATAATGAGTAAAAATATATTTATAAAAAACAACTTTTTGTGATTTTTATAATTTTTCTCTTTATGATTATTAGCATTTATTTTATTGTAAATATAAAGTTATAAGGTTAACTAGAATAAAAGCGTGTAATACGCTCTCCTTTTCTCTGTTATGTAAACTAATAGATATCTAAGTTTAATTTTTTTTAGTAAAAAGTATTTTACAACTTTTATTTATTTCTGACTTATTTTATTATTGTGTTAGACCTTGTCAAGACAAACCAAACAAGTTCAAACTTGCCGGAGATGCGTCGTTTTGATACAGAGTTCCTATACACACCTTCCAGCTCCATCATCAGACTAGCCCTTGGTTACGTCATTATGCATTGTCATCCAACTCACATTGAATTAAATTCAAAAAATAAAATTATGAAGAGCTTAATCAGTTGTAGATAACTAGTTCTAATTTGACTTCCTTACAAAATTTTACCCATTCTACTAAAGAGGAATAGAAACATTGCAATTAAGCCGTGAATCATGATATTTAGAAGCCATTAACAATTACTATTAAATAAATGTAAATGTAAGCTAATATGGAATTGAAGTTTGAAACTGCACAGATTAAAAAAAAAACTGTTGATTTAATGGCTTTTTATAGACTACACAGGCACAAATGGAGAACAATTCTAGTATTGCAGGACACTATTTTTGTAAAAAACATACAATTTAACGGGCACAAAGTACACTCAGACTCAGGACAAACATTTGTGGATCACACAAGGAGTCGTCCTGTATCGGTATCGAACCCATAACATCCGAGCGGAAGGTCGCTATATAAACCACTCTGCTATCTGTGCAATCGAATATTTTATCGCAGACGTATAAATAAGGTTTATACTGAAGACTGACTAGTCAACTGTCACAGCTAAAAAATATTCTTTATGATATTTTTTTTTATACAAGGTACATGGGTTGCGAACAAGCATACAGACGCCTTGATGGTAAGCGGTTACCGTAGCTTATAGACGCTAGCAACACCAGAGGTATCACTCGCGCGTCGCCATCTCCAAGGGAAGGGAATAAGAGGTGGATAGGAAGGATAATAATTAGAGGATAAGTAGGATACTAAGGAGAGGATAGGAAGCATAAGAAGATAGGAAGGGAGTTTGGTCCTCCGGCGCTCTCCCTCACCATACGAAACACAACAGTAGGCGTAGTTACCGACCGTTATTACACGCTGATCTTTTGTGAGAGGATGGTACTTCCTCGATCGAGTCGGCCCATTCGTTCTGGGATAAGCAAGGCTCTACCCGTAGAAGTCTTTAAAAGTCAGCGGTCAATAGTATCGAATCAAAACCACATAAGGTATTTATAATATATGTTCCTATATTCTCATTCGGCTACTTACAATGGACACTTGAGTCTTGTATAAAATATTTAATAGATATTGATATCGTAAAAACTTTTTTAAAATGAAGGATATTTTTTAATTATTTCTCATTCAAACCGCATTGAATTACAAAAGCCGTACATCTAATTAAAGTTACAATATTCCTACAGAATGAAAAGTGGTGATAAAAATAATAAATCTAATGAAACGGATCATTCTACAGGTGGTAAGGTGTAAACCCAGCCCTTAATGAGAGTCACCCTGCGCTCTATAAATTAGACCTGTGTACCTACATCGCAATGGATTTGGGTTGTTTGTTTGTTGAGCTTTGTTTTTCAAGTCAAGTTTTGTAAACACGTCGAATTGGATAAATGATTAACGACAAACTACCCTTCAGAACATTAAGGCTTTCAAGAGTATGTTTACCATAATACGGTACCTCTTTTAGGTACTACTACTACTTATCATCACTCTATCTCCCTTGCGGGGTAGGCAGAGCGAACATAGTGCCAAAAGTCTCTATTCTTGAATATATCTCTTAACTTCCTCAACATTCATAATTCTCTTCATACACACTCGCCGGTTTCGGAGACTCCTTACTCCACCTTTCTTTTAAATACCTACATGACCGATTTGGTCTAGGTAGGTGAGTGTCGATGTCCCCCTTTAACTACCTACATCCTTCCATTTTCGCATTATTATTAGTATTGTATTTCACTTTTAAATAGTTTCCAATAATTTTTCCATCATATCTAATAATTATGAAGAATCGCGCTTCATAATTATTAGATATGATGGAAAAATCGAATACTTAATTATCTACATATTAAAGATCAATTTTAAGCCTAATAGGTCATAAAAAAAGAATGTGTTATTTACTTTAGTAAATAACTACTAACATAAAATTTTAAGATTCGTTCCTGAGGCTAGGGTAAATGTAGAGCTAGAGAATGTAACGGCTAGGATGTACTCCTGGTAACTATTGCTAGGTTTATAAACAGTAGAGAACATTTGAAGTACCTAGTGTAATAATAAAATTAAATAAACATAATAATTAAGAGAGAAAAATAACACGAAACATAAAAAAATTGCCATAGTGTAAGCCAATTTAGATAATTTTATATATATTTTTAGCATTTGACATGCTTAGCACTATACATTAAACACAAAGTGAAAAATGTGAAATCGAAAAATAATGATTAGTGCATTAATGAGTAGTGAATTAATGTATAGTGCTAAGCATGTCAAATGCTAAAAATATATATAAAAATATCTAAATATTTATAGGGATTGCGTCATTATTAGGTAAAATCTTAATTGTAAAATTAAGTTTACCTGGTCGGTATAATGTATGAAAATACTTCCGACAGATGGTGCAGGCGTCACCCAAAGACGTTAAGTATGAATGTGTTATCAAAATTAGCAGTCAGGAGCAATTGTCAGGATGGCTGATTTGGTAAAGCATCTGGACGGTATCCAGGAGATACAGGTTCAAATCCTGCTCCTGACTGTTATTTTCGATTTCACATTTTTCACTTTGTGTTTAATGTAAGCCAATTTGTTTCTATTTTCTCCTTTTTTTAAGTAAAAAATCTAATATTTATAGTCCACAGTCCACACTATATTATTCATAAATTCACCTTATTCTATAATAACTGCAACAACATTTAAAAGTTAATAATAATATAATAAATATATTGGCAACCTTACTAATTGATATATTACTTACCTAATTCTAAGAGGATTCGTGAACTTTAAACCAGTTATCAAAATTGATTTTTAATTTTAGTACCATCACACATTTATTTACGCAAATAGTAGTAAAACCATTTGAATCCATGGATACGTGATTAAGTCCATCGAAATGGAATTCAAACAGAGAGAGTTTAAACAGATAAATAAAAGAGGCGACACTCAGTAAAATAACAAGCGATTCTGCTTCAAGTCACGGTGCGAGAAAATTTCACTGGGCATCAACTTAGGATCCGAACTAAGTTGTTAAGACACTTGCTTATATTTATTTCACTTGTCTATTTTTAGACGTAGCCCACTTATATGTCTATGTTAATGCGCCCGCTAAGTATTCGTGAAGAAAATTTTAAATTTTTGGTCGGTATAGTTTCGTGTGAGCTTTTATATACCTACTGGTCTAAACGCTACACTAATTTCATAGACAATAAAGTGCGAAAATGTAAAATAAAAAACACTCAAAATATTAACAGGGAATGTGTTGCGGTTGGCAGAGGGCGTCTGGAGCGGTACCACTGAAGTAATATCACATAGTTCCAGTGGCCTGCCAATACAGGCGGAGAGACGGCACACGGCGGGTTTATTTAGTGGCGAGGGCCCCACACTACCATGTTCGTTGCCTCGAATAACGGAGTGTGCGGTTAGATACATTTTATCCCACCTTAACAAAAAAAATGGCCATGTGGGGCCGGCTTTAGAATTGTCCCACCCCTCTCTACCCACGGGAGTAGTAAGATCCGGCTGAGGGGATGCCGGGGGAGTGGGCAGCAGCACTCCCTCGAGTATTAACAACATCCACTGCGATCGCCAACCCGCCTGCCAAGCATGGCGATTACGGCATTATCCCCCATGCCGGGACCGCTCGTTGTGGCGTTCTTTTGGGGAGGCCTATGTCCAGCAGTGGACGTTGAAAGGCTGATGGATGGATGGATACCAAAAAAAAGGCCGTCTGGAATGATAATCCAGGAGATGCAGGTTTAAATCGTGCTCGTGGCAATTGTTTGTTATTTTATATTTTCGTACTATATGTGGCACTTTGTGGCCAAGCATGTCAAGTGCTTGAAATATGTATTAGGTAAGTATATAAAACTAACAAAATACTAATTTCATAGTTTTCAAAGGTATGTAAATTTGTAAGACAAATATGTTTGTATCAACATGCCTAATATTACCTTAGTACAGATTGATAGCAATTCAATAGCGTACTTACATACCAATATTATAAATGAGTAGGGACGTAACAAATTTTGTTGAGCTTTCTCGGCTAAAACACTGAAGCGATTTTAATGAATTATATGCGACTAAGTAACTTTGTACCCAAATGAAGAACAATCTATTTTTTTAATACATTGCTCACCAGACAAAATCAGGGATGGAGGGGTTCTTCAATATAAAGTAGAAATGTGAATCAACACAAAATGTGCAAATGTGAAATCGAAAACAATAGTCACGAGCAGGATTTGAACCTACATCTCCTGGATTTCGTCCAGATGCTTTGCCAATCCAGCCATCGTGACAATTGCTCATGACAGCTAATTTCTATAACACATTCATACTTAATGTCTTGGGCGACGATGGCTGAACTGGCAAAGCACCTGGACGGTATCCAGGAGATGCAGGTTCAAATCCTGCTCGTGACTGTTATTTTCGATTTCACATTTTCAAACTTTGTGTTGATTTATATGGCTAAGAATGTCAAATGCTAAAAATATATAGGTATAAAAATATCTAAATAGAAATGTGACGTTGATCCTGAAATATATTTCAATTCATCGTAATCAAAATACTGCTGAATATTTTTTGTTCCACGTGGGTGAAACGGCTACATTCTGTTAGTCAATGAATATTGGTATATTCATAAATTATTTAAAATTTTATTCTACGTTTTAGTTCTTTACTTGGGCACGGTAAATGCAAGTTAGCAAATCGTGAAGGTTGCTCAAAAAATATTTGCTAAGTACCTACCTTATGACACGCTAATAAAATATATACCTATCCTAATTATGCTCTTTATATACCTAGTTATCTTTGATACACCTATGAGTTCAATATACTTTAAACATATTATAAGAAACTTTCTATTATCCGAGTATCTACATGTTTGAAAATGGTACTATATTTGAATACGATCTAAATAATATTACCATCGATGAATTACAATTTATATTGCACTAGGATGTCCGTGATGATCATTGAACCATACTTAGTAGAATTTTACTCGTAACGTTATTCAAATTAATGGGATAACATAGAAAAGGTAACATTTTTTAACTTTATTTTTCAAAATGCTCAGGAACATTAGGTACCTATTGTTTAAGATAAGGTAATCTGGATACCTACCTAATGCAGAAAGTTACTGACGTTTGCGCTTAAAAATAATATAGTTATTCTTTATTGAGGAGGAACCCTACTTGTACACTTGCGTCTCTAACGACAAAGGTAAGCAACTTTCATTTGGCCGGTATCAGATGGGTAATCAAAAATTTACACTTATTTCTGAACATCTGACCTCCTCCGTGCTTCGAAAGACACGTTAAGTAGTTAGTCCCGGCTGTCAAAAACATAAATCTGTTTTGATTGTCAGGGTGAGGGTCCCACACTACCCAGTTCGTTGCCCCGAACGACGAGGAGTGCGTTTAGGATCATTTTTTCCGCCTTAAAAAAAGGGTGACCAGTTGTCCCCTTATTTGAGTGGTGGAGGTCAGATAGGCAGTTACTTCGTGTAAATCCTGATGCATCAGCTCAAGCTGAACGTATCAGGCTGTCCCCAACATAGCTTGGGAATAAGGCTACCAAGATGATAAATTACTTTATTGAATAGGTAACACATGTGCCCGATAGACGGCGTTAGGCTCGTCCCCTATTACGTGGGACTTAAACATAGCTGGCGAACCGTGGGTGTTGTAATACACCTCTGCTTACCCCTCCGAGGAATAGGTACAGGCCTGATAGTATGCTATGAATAGGTAACACTAATAAAAACATTGTACATAACTTATAATAAATTTAGGTAAGTACAAAGTTTATAAACACATTAACCCTTGTAACGCTATGTTTCATTGCTAGTGGTAATGGATAGTGCTTTCAGAGATTTCTTTGAAGAAATTACGGCAAATTCTTTTCTCACTAACAATGGGTCTGATATTAAACCGCAAACATAAATATTATTAATAACAGCGTCCCATAGTGAAACTTTCATTCGTTCACAAAAGAAAAACTCCGTTCCATGTAACCTATGCATTGCCATCAATCTTTTTCCACAAAAGCCGGACATTATTGTTCGGTCCAAACACTCCTAAATCTTCGGAAAAGTAATATATTTTCGTTTTGCCCAGTGCGGTGTGGGTACATATACAGACGCCCAGTCAGTTTGCTCTGCTACTTTCCTATACCTACTAATGTATTATACATTGCTAGTTTTGCTACTAGCTTTTATGCTTTAGTTACTCTAACAGGAGCAGTGAAATACTGTCGTAAATTTTTCATTGTTTAGATCGTATTTCCTGAAACCTATGTTGTTTCGTTTACGACTATTTCGCGCAAACATTCAAATTGTGGGAATTGTCTTTACTGGTGCCGTTAAGGCTTAACAGTGTCTTCCATACAAACAAATATCAACCTTTTGTCCGTATTATAAGTCTCCAATTAATATTATTATGGTCTGTATAGTATGTCACATAGTATTGACAAGACTGACTGATGATATTGGTGTATGTAGACGAACTTTCAAATGTGAATAAATGTAAGGTATATTAAGATTGGTGATTCATATAGTTGACAACACCTCATTGTCTTGATATAAATCATGTGACGTGAGTCAATATTTCTGCATTAGTCTGCCTTCAAGCAAAACAAATTGATAACTTTGTGACAGTTGTTTAAATTTAGTAACTTTTGTTGACTGCATTGCGACTATATTATTTCATGTTTAAGACACTTATCAGTACAAATAGGTATACTCGTAGTAGTTACAACGGACCTTTGTGTCTCTGAAGTTAGGCACAGAGCAAGAAGTGGCGATTGTGACAGAATCATACGATCACTGCTGACCAATTCCAATGTTATTACTCGATTAACAAAACAATCGAATGCCATCATAATGTATTCATATCTAATTGTTTAGGTTCCTTCTATTTATTATATTTATATTCAACAAGTATACGAGCGGTTTTAGTGAATAAGCTTTTATCTAGATACCTATAGAAGAGTCCACATCTTTCAGTACGATCGATAAATAATATGATTATCAATTACAATTGTTAAATTATAATTGAACATTAATCGATTAATGTAAAGTGTAGAAGACGCACACGGATTGTGACACAATAATAGCTACTGCGCAACCTGAAATAACTGCCTCTGTGGTGCAGCGGTAGTGTAAGCGACTGCTGATCATGAGGTCTCGGGTTCGATCCCCGGGTCGGGCAGTGTTATTGCGATTTTTCGTAAAAAAAAAAGGAATTATTCTCAGTAGCAGCCCGGACTTTGGAAATGTGCCCGGTAGACGTCAATAGGCTCGCCCCCTATTACCTACGTTTTCGTTTTTTTTTTTTTTATTGCATGTAGTGGCAGACGAGCCACGGTCCATCTGATGGTAAATGGCAACCGTCGCCCATGGACTCGACTATACCGAGAGTATTGTCAAGCCGCTGCTCACCAATTAATTTCACAGATATGAAATGAAATATAAACGGCTATCTCCTGCTACAGCCAAAACGCAACGATGTGCTTCATGGCTGGTCACACGGGAGATGGTGGTACCAACCCGCTCGGGCCGGATACCAAGTGAGTACTCCCACTTGGTACCCAGCCCTACCACCAGTCATGCAATGGATGATAATTGCTTACTTCCCTTAGTCGCCTACGTCACCCGTGGGAAAGAATGGGGTGGTGACACTTGTATTCTTAATCCGTCACCACGCGGACAAAACATGGGACTTAAACATAGCTGGCGAATCGTGGGTGTGTAATATACCTCTGCCTACCCCTTCGGGGAATACAGGCGTGATGCTATGATGCTATGCAACGTCTTGTAACCTACTTCAGAGACATAAAGATCCATTGTGACTACTGACCTGATCTTCTGAAAAGATAAAAAGTAATTAAATAAATTATAGCCAACCTTACTTTGCTGTTGTATGTTTTACTATTATCAAATTCAGCCATACACATAACTGACTTGGTGTATTAGGCGTGAAGGTTTAATAAAATCAAAAACAGACATTTATACAAATAGATAAAATTAAATTGTCTGTTTGTAATGTCAAAATTACAGCTTTTTACTAAATGCATAGGAAAGTATATGTATATGTTTAACTAATAAAAGCTATCTGTTGTTCTAGCTAATCTCTGAAAAGGCTATTCCAATTTTGATAGGATTATCACTGACAACTAGCTGATGTTAGAAGGAGTAATCTGAGCTACTTTTATTTTCAATAAATTATTAGGGTTCTGCGCAAAAACAACGTAAACTAAATACCACGCAGATGAAGCCCGGGGTAGTACTAAGTAGTATAAAGTTGTAATAGAGCAATGTCTGTACCTTTATAAGAAAAAAGAAAACTGTATTATTTCGTTGTCTCTGAACACAGCAGTTTATTAATTTTGACGGTTTGTCTCTTTGTTTGTTCGCTCATTACAACAGAAGTACTGAACTTGTAACTGACTTAGGTATGTTTATATATGTGCGACAACAGGATTTGTAAAAACTATTTGTCACTTCCAAGTAGTTGGAATGGTACACAAAAAAGGTATGAAATTCACTCCAGCATTCAAATAAAACTCGCTATTTATACAAGGACAATACGCTAATCATGACTATCTCTACATAACACGAAGTTGACTAAACAAACAAAACAGTTAATTACTAATACCTCCACAAGGGTCAAGTTCATATATATTAAAAACAGTATCTCACGTTGCCTGTTTAAAACTGGTTCATTCTCAGTATTACGTAATAGACGCGCGTAATTTGAGAATAAACCTTCTTGAGACCAGCGTCAAAATATGTAAAGATTTTTATCTTTTCCGTAAAATGGCTTGGGAAAAAACATAAAGAAGGTGGTGTCACCTGATCCCGACAGGCGGGATTTATCACACTCAGTGTGGCCGCGGGCTAAGGTCGAGCTCGAGTTATGAAGCCCGGTAATAATTTACCTACGTGTGTACTCGCCATGATCTTGTAAACTCGTTGGTAACTGTTCTACTCGTAGTAACCAGTTTACTCTCATTGGTGGATTAAAAAATATATTGCAGAGGATTTAAAAGACGAATTCCTTTTTTTTTGGGTCTACTATAAAACTGTAAATCCATATTATTATTACCGTGTCAGGCACGGCTTGATACCCGAATGAGAGGATTAATTGTTGGGTGGCTAACAAGCATATGATGATAGCCTATGGACGCAAGCACCCGCAGAGGCATAACCCGCGCGTTACCACCTCCAAGGAAAAGGAATAGGAGGTGCATAGAAAGAATAATAAGGAGAGGATATTTAAAATACTAAGGAGAGTATAGGAAGGATAATAAGGAGAGGATAGGGAGGTGACTTAGGCCTCCGGCGCTCTCACACACCATACGGTAAAAGTATCTACCGTTGTTGCGCACTGATCTTCTGCGAGAGGATAGTACTTCCCCGATCGAGCCAGCCCACTAGAAAAATAGAATGAGTGTTTTTTTTTAAGTACAAATTATTTGTGAATAATTTGTACTATATATAATATAGTAAGTTTAATTTTGCAATTAAAATTCATACTATTTGATGGCGCGATTCGACTATATTGGATAATTGCATGTAAATGCGTTTCCGATAGATGGCGTTGGTCGTAAAGACAAATGTGATAAGGAGATTCGGATGATCGAAAGATCTGTACTATAGCTCAGTGGCTTAGAGCACTTCCCCGGATTGGAAAAGACGCGGGTTCAATTCCCGCTAGTACAAAAAATCTCTTTTTCCTAAGTGGCGGAGCATGTCATATGCTAAGAAATATAGATCAAAAATGTTTTTTTTTTGTTTAGCCCTAGGTCACATGTTACAGTTTCCCAAATTTCACAAGTCTTTAAAAAGTATAATACGTGAACAGTTCACACAATGTTTTCATTTACCGAGCAACAATGATATGTGACCAAATACGCAAATAATTTTGAAAAACGATAGCCTTGAGAGTACTCTATGAAAGGCTGAACGTAGAAGAATAAATTTCCTTCTATTTGAAAGTACTCTATCTTACAATTAATCAAATAACATAAACGGGTAAATTATCAAATTAATCCCCTTTTAAACAGAATACAACGCCTCCTAAGTTTTAAATATCAATTCCCTCAACCACTAATCTAAAGCTGCCAAGAATCAAATTAAAATGAGAGCCACCAGTAATATCCTCTCATTACAACCAAAAGACATTAGTAAAGGCTGGGAAAAGAAATGCCTGGGCCTACAAATGTACTCCGAAACGCGCAGAATATGTCAGCAACGCCGTTATAAATCAGAGCTTGACAAAATAATACTAAACTTTAATTTGATGACGTTACAATTCAGTTTTCATTGTATTACTCGTGTCGTTACGTTGTTATGTGTTGTACTGGTGGTAGCTCAAGTAAAGTGGAAAGCGTCCCCGAGAAAATTGGCACAAGTGGTTTTAGCCGGGCGGGCGGAGCGCCTCGGCTAAGAACGTAGCGTGGGGCACGACAAAGCATACGTATTGCGTAGATGTTACTATGATAATTTGTGATCTATATCAAACCTCTAAGAGGCAACTATTTGCTATCATGATTTTTACAAAATAAACCGACTTTGAAAAAGGGTTATAACTTTTTAAACAATGCTAATAACTTAATTTATTGTAGGTATAGCTCACAATCCAATTCAGATTTTGTCGAGGGCTACCATAGATGCAATCATAATCAATGCGTGAGAGCTATGGCGGAGGGTGCAGTTTCACAGGGAGAGGTTGTCTTAGCGGTATCTCTTGATATCGCCAACGCTTTTAATACCTTGCCCTGGGGATGCATTAGGGAGGCACTCCTTTACCATCGGGTACCAACCTACCTCCGTCGTATTGTCGGGGCTTATTGTCAGAAAGAGTGGTAATCTACCCGAGTCACAACAGTTGGAGTCGGCGGGAGATATCCTGCGGTGTTCCACAGGGTTCGGTCCTGGGGCCGATTCTGTGGAACATCGGATACGACTTGGTTTTGCACGGTGTGCTCCCTCGTGGCATCACTGTAATATGTTACGCCGACGAAACGCTGGTCACGGCGCGAGGGAATACACATCTGCAATAGCCGATTTAGCTGCGGCTGTGGTCGCACAAGTCGTCGAAAGAATTCAGCAGCTGGGCTTAGAGGTGACCATATATAAAACCGAGGCCCTGTGTTTTCATGGAGCTTGGAAGAGGCCCCCAGCAGGGTCTAGCATCACAGTAGGGGTGTTCGCATCGGTATCGGGAAGACCATGAAATACCTTGGCCTAGTTCTCGATAGCCGATGGACCTTCAGACCTCATCTCCGAGGGTTGGTCCCCAGACTAATACGCACCGCGGTTGCACTTTGCGCTGTCTCTCTCTGCCAAATTTAGGGAGAACCGACGCCTCCTGCAGGAGGTTCTACGTGGGCACTCTATGGGGCTTCGGTTTGGGCAGGATCCCTGACGACTCGAAATGCTACAATCTTGTGGCAGCCACAAAGGATAATGGCCGTCAGGGTTATCAGGGGGTACCGTACGATCTCCTAAGAGGCAGCGAGCCTCCTCGCTGGAACTCCAGCGTGGGATCTAGAGGCAAGATGCCTTGCTTCCTTATACCATTGGCGAAGGGAAGCTTGAGAGCGGAGAACTGAACCGGTGACCCACGAAATTAAGAAGCACCGGGCAGAGCTCTACCGGATCCTACTGGCGGAATGGAGGGAACGGCTTGTGTGACCGAGGGCAGGGCACGCCACGATTGCGGTGATAAGTCCCGTTATGAATAAGTGGCTGAAGAGATGACATGGCACCCTCTCTTACCGGCTGACGCAAGTGCTTTCTGGGCATGGTTGTTTTGGGAAGTACCTGTGTCGCATAGGCCGGGAAGAGTTAGCCCGGTGCCACCACTGCAAAGACTGCCCTGAGGATACGGCGCTGTACACGCTGGTGAACTCTCCGGCATGGACAGAGCAGCGCCGTGATCTCGTCGTGGTAGTTGCCGTGGTTGATCTCTCGCTCTCGGCTATGGTTCAGACCATGCTTCGGAGGTAGAGTGGGTGGAACATCACTGTCTGCTTTTGCGAGGAGGTATTGTACGCAATGGAGACAGCAGAGCGTGAACGGGAGAGGTCCAGCAGTCACCCTTACCGCAGAAGATGCATTGGGCGCCAGAGGGCGCTTAACGATCTCCGGCCCCCATAGGCGCTGGCCTGAGGGTGACGGGCCTAGGGCAGTCTGTCACCCTAGCAGAAGCAGGCCCGAGACGGCGGCGCACGTGTTTCGCGAGCGCCTCTTGATGAGGGAGGGCTTGGCCCTCCAAAACAGACGGGGCCGCCAGAAATGGAGGCCCATACTTACCCCTCCGTCTGCCCGGCGGACGGGTCCATCCATAAAGGATTTCCACGCGATAGTATTGTAGAGTTTTTTATTACTGATACTGATAGACTACAAGAACATAATTATTTTAAAAAGTAAATAAGAATCTCATATAGGATTGAGGATGTGTATTTCAGAATCAGTATTATATACCTATTCTGATGATGATTTCAGTATAGGTTAATAATAGATTTCATGTATATGTTGTTAACAATTAACTTTATTACCTACTTGGTATTTAGAGATTAAGCCATTCTGTTTTACAACTCTATGAGCACAATGTAGGGGAGGCCGTCGAATGTTCGCCGAGAGATAGGACTCGCGACAAGACGTATTACTGCTTACGAAAAATTTTCAACAGTACCGTCTATCCAATTGGCCCCGAACAGAAAATAAGAGGGGACACTAACAAATAAATGAGCGCTGTAAATATCACTATGACAATAATACAGGTCAGCAATAGATATCTTTCTGAAGATAGTAACGCATTATTAATGTTAGAAAAACACAGGAAAAAAGACGATTGATCGTCTTAAGATAAAATAATAGCCGATATCGAGGCTTATATGGAAGTGTCTCTCAAAATTACAGCAAATACAGCACTTTAATAGTTTCAGTTTGGGACAACTTTTTATTTCATGTGATAATAGAAATAAGTAATAGCTAATAATATTGATGTATGATGATCGAATGTGATATAAAAATTAGATCACATAACATTTATATCACATCGTATTAAAACTCTAATGCGGAAGCTATAGGTATATATATATTTATATATCTAACACTATTGTTGTAAAGACTAAAAACCATTGGGTGTGACAACAAGTGATGTCACACCCAAAGGTGACTGCGAAAGCTTAGCGGTCCAGAGCACTTCCTCGGATTGGACTGGACGCAGATTCGAATCCAGCTCCCAGTAAAGCTCCTTTTACAAATGACTTGTTGTTTATAACATTATTATTTTTTACTATTAAAGTCATCAATCAATATTCATTTTTGAATTTCGAAACATTCTATTTACCACACCTAAAACACAAGTTTTTTTTTAAACTATTCAAGCTCGGATGTGTTTAAACAGTGCAATACTAGGTTCTACGCCTTGCTTATCTCAGTATGAAGGAGCCAGCTCGATCGGGGAAGTACTACCCCCTCATAGAAGATCACCGTTAACGGCTGGTACTCCAATTGTTGAGTTTCGTATAGTGAATGAGAGCGCTTGTCGCCCATACCCCCTTTTTATACTCTCCTTATTATCCTTCCTATCCTGTCCTTATTGTCCTGCCCATACCTTTCTTATTATTCCTCCTCTCAATTTATTATATTTCTTTGGGATTGGCGATGAGCTAGTGATGTCTCTGGCGTAGCTATGGTAACCGCTTACCATCAGGTGAGCTGTATGCCTGTTTATCCCTTGCGTAATATAAAAAATATTCAAATAATATTCAACTGTTTTCTAGAGGGTAGATTCACATTCCAAAATAGAAATTTAAAAAAAATGCTGTAATGTTTTTTTTATTAAGGTGTTTAAATGCTGTTGCGAGTTTAGTTACATTATTATTAAATAATATTTATTTAATCGGGAATGTCAACGATGGAGACAATACAAAACCAATTCAATTAAAAATCCAAATCACACATTCCGAGCGCAACCGTCGTGGATTTTTCTTTCAAAATTTATGTCCGCGCGTTGCCTCTAGAGGGCGCTGGGAGGGGTTTCAAGGGGTGTGCGGAGGTGGAGGGGTGCGACTTCATTTCGCCCGCGTCGTTTATCTTGAGAAACATAATTCAGGGGCGAAGTCTCTGTCAACTTATTCCTATTCTTTCGTCTAAGCTTAAAATGGGTATATGTTTTACTTTTTATACTTTACATAGTTACTTTCTTAAATGAAGTCGGTTAAAAAGAGTTAAAATGTATTCTAGAATGGTTTTATAAAGATATAGCATGGGTAAAAGAAGATATAGTGACAAAGATTGAGAAAGAAATGGTTTGGACACGTAGAGAGGATGGATGACAACAGGATAACAAAAAAGATACATATGGCGAGTGTGAATAGTATAGTTGAGAGAGGTAGACCTCGTCGAACTTTCTCTGATTAAATCAGAGAAGTTCTCGAGAAAGGTCAGGTCAGAAGTACCCTTAACGGACGTGTATGTATGAGAAATATAATGACAGTGAATGAGGCAAAAAAGGTGAGCAAGGATCGTGGCAAGTGGAAATCCATTGTCTCTGCCTAACCCTCTGGGAAAAAGGCATGATAAATAAATAGCATGGTTATAATATCAAGTGCAATCGTTAGATAGATTAATTAGAATATATAAATTAGATAGATTTATCAAAATCTGTTCAGTGGTTTTAGCGTGGTGATGAAATTAACGGACTTAAAGAAAAAGATCCTAAAAATATGTTTTATATTCAGAGACTTCTAAATAGCCTATAATAATACAAGTAATTTTTCCTAAAATATCTTTTATAACGGCTCTCTAAGAAAGTGTTAAAATACAAATCAAAATGCTAAAATTCCGATCAAAATGTTTAAAAAATCACACAACAAATAGCATGAATTTTGATTGCAAAATTAAACTTACTATATTGGATTAATGCATGTAAATACATCCAATAGGTGGTCGTAAAGACAAATGTGATTTGGACATTGGGAAAGGCTGTTGGTCAGTGCGATGGCTTAGCGGTCTATAGCACTTCCCCAGATTGGAAGGGACGCAGGTTCGAATGCTTGCACTTATGTTCTCTTTTTCCACATTCTCAAATAGTTTGTTATTTAAAATAGCGGAGCATGTCAAGTGCTAGATCAAAAATAATTTCACATTTATACCTAATATTAAGTGACTAGTATTAGTTTAAATGGCTCGATAAACTTTACACCAAAGGTCGGTCCGAGTATAGAAACAATTTGTTCTTCTCTCAAAAGTTATAAAAGGAGATCTTATTCGTAAGTCTCCCTAAAAACATCAACATATTTTGCTCAACGGTCTTATATTTCAGTCAGTAACCGAATGTAATGGCGTTATGATATTGGGTGGGACGCTATCGGTCGGCTGCCAGTCTGCGGCTCGTAAATAAAACGAATTCATTACTCCCCTATTCAATGGATGTTAGAAAAATATATAGTTCCGTATTCAGAGATAAGTAACAGCAGTTATTAAAGGGCAATTAAGTGTTGGACAAGGAAATATTGTCCTTTGAATATTCTTGTTTGGTTAAGTAGAAATAGAGTGCTATTTACTTTGTTTTTGAATTCTTTTGAAAGATTTACGTAGTGATCTTTTAACGATGCATTTCACCACAACATAATATTATTTTCCCTGATTATTTATTAATATTCTATTAAACACATCTGCGACAACTAACTATTAATCATAAACTATACTTTTACAGGCTGGCATGTCTCATAAGATATAAAAAATAAGATATACCTAGTTTATAGTTTCCGGTCAAAGAGCACATTGTAAGGGAACCTGCAACCCAACACGGATTTAGTCCCAGGTCATCACACTGGTACAACATAGGATGACAGACTTCACAGGTCATCAATAAGCTACCTAAGGCATTCATGTTTTCTAATGTTGTTTTTTATTATTAGGATATTCATCATTTTTGTATAAATAAACCTAACTACATAATTTTGAAAAAATATTGGTGTATATCTCTTCAACTGACAACCTCAAACTGGAATATTTTATGATACGTCTGTTTTTGGTAGCATTTGGTGTGACCACTAAGTTATCATAACTTTTTGCTAGCTGGTATTACTTCACAGGTAAGAGCAAAAAACATCAACGCGCTACAAACTTTTTAACAATTTTAACTTTTTACAATAATAATATTTTTAACATACGCATTATACTTACACATAGTAGTGATAAGTAACGTCACGCGCCTACCATTCTTAACCCATCCGTTAATACGTACAACCAATATGTCATTTGACGCAATAACGGTCAAACAATAAATATCGTTTTGCGCAGACAACACGCGCAAAGTAATATATGAAGTTAAGAATAAATAGGCAATTTAGTTCAGAGCTCACGTCCGCCCGAATATTGCCGAATATTGCCGACGACGGGCGACGAATTTCCATATCGTATCGCGATTCGTGGGGTGCGTTTATGGGGTAAAAATTAAGTCAGCGAGTGGTTACGTGTTGTTTTTCAATTGGATAGTGCGAATGTTGATATGTGTGTTTTCTAAAGATACGCGCGAACGTCTAATTTTTGGGTACCAAAAATAACATGCGAAGATTCGTGTTTAAGTCAACTAAAGTAGGGAAAACTGAACGCTTGAACTAAGCTACAGAACCCTTATTTGCAATGCATTAAATTTATAACAAAGTTTGAGTAGTTATATATGCACCACCACGCTCTTGCTTGTCAAGGATCAGCTTAAGGGTGATAAAATATTCTAATTTGAGTACCTACAATATTACACATTTATTTGAATTCAATTAAAAATTGGATTGCGCCGTGAACTCGTCTCGGCAATAGGGGAGAGACCTCTCGCTGCCGAGCGTCGTCAGAGCGATGCTTGGCAGTGACAGGAATTGGGCCGCGGTCGCTGCCTTCTCCGAGTAGGTCATCTCGCAAAAAGAAGTGGTGGAGAGGACCAGGGAGAACGATCCATCCGCTGACCCCAACTGCCACCAGCGATTGGGGTGGCGCAGGCGCGAGTACCTGCGCCTGATGCCACCCTAGCTAAGGCTGCGGGTAGATGGACCAGGGTAGGTTTGCCCCCCGCGAAGGTGCAACGCTCCGTGTGCGGAAGCGTCGCTCAGTGGAGGGTAACTGAAAGGGTAAGCCGCCGGCGGACCACAGAAGTAATGTCATATAGTTGCAGAGGTCTACCTGTACATGCAGAGAGACGGCACACGGTGGATTTATTTAGTGGATGAGGGCCCTACACTACCCTGTTCGTTGCCCCGAACGATGGGGTGTGCGGTTAGGTAACACGCATTTAAAACAGATATGACGCACAAAATACCTATGTTTGTCTAAAATGTCATGCTTTTCAATACAATTCTATAATCTCGAAACACGATCTTATAACAATTCATTCCAACCAAACAACTGTTAAATAAAATAATAGTTCGAAATAGGACAGCAATTCCGTAATAAAGTACCTTCAAGCGAAAATAAATCTGTTGAAGTACATCGGTATGGAAAAAAGATGGAGCGTTATAAATTCAGCGGTAAGACTCGATAGAAATGAGAGAATTCCCATTAAATCTGTGTTACAGGCCGATAGGTAGCTTTGACTAAGCGAGAGGAAGCTCGGAAAATACATTTTAATATGGGATGTACCTCAGTACCCACTACATATACCTATTGTCATTACATATGTTTTCATACCTTTTGTTCTGTATATCAATATCTATATATTTTTATAGAGAGTATTATCGCAAAATATTACGGCAAAAGAAGTATTATTTAACTACCGGCCTACTTCAAACATCATTCTAGCATCTTCAGATAACTACTTTCCAGAGAGTAGAAAAGCTACTAAATGAATGCTACAGCTAATTTAGTAAGTAGATAAAATACTTATCTAACACTGAATTGCTTATAAAATAATTTTACATTAACTTGTGCTCTAATAATTCACTATTTGGTCTAAATATATTTACTATAATAAAGTTGATAGGTAAAAGTTATCAATTATGATAATAAATAATTTTAAATACAAAGTGAAAAATATGAAATCGAAAATAACAGTCAGGAGCAGGATCCTGCTCCTGACTGTTATAATATTTTTTTTATTACATGTATAAGCAGACGAGCCACGGCTCGTCTTATGGTAAATGTTAACCGTCACTCGTGAACTCAACTATACTCAGAGTAGGTATTGTCAAGCTGCTACCCACCATTTCATTTCACAGATGTAGACATGAAAGAATAAACGGCTATCTCGTGCTATAGCCAAAACGCAACGATGGGCTACATGGTCGGTCAAACGGGAGATGGTGACACCAACCCGTTCGGGCCCGATACCAAGTGAGTACTCCCACTTGGTACCCAGCCCTACCACCAGTCATACAATGGATGATAATTGCTTACTTCCCTTAGTCGCCACATACGACACCCATGGGATATAATGGGGTGGTGATACTTGTATTCTTAGTCCGTCACCACACGGACAAATATTTTTAGAGGAACATATTATTGATCAACTTAATTATTATTACCTATTATAAAGCTTTTAATCATTTCTCATATTTAGTGGTTGTCAATTTTAACAAAAGTTTTAAAGAACACTTTCATTAGCAAAATAAACCCATAAACTTTTTAGAAATAAATGTATAGTGAATAAGACATTTTAATAAAAAAGAAGGAACATACTTAATAAATACAAAAACACTTCCACAAATCTAGGTGGGTCTACGTCTAGCGATCCTTTGAGCACCAAGATTCTACGCCCGAACGGTATTACAGGGGGTGCGCGAAACGAAATGTGGCTTTAAAAATTTGGAACACAATCCAGCTATTTGTCTTTCCAACGTTTCTTATAAATCAAGGAATAAAGCAGCCAACAATGCTTTATGGGCGAAAAAAAGTACCTACATAAGACGGAAAATAGCATACAGGGCTTCGCACATACATTATGAATGTTAGTGTTGCGTAAGAGAAAGCTTCAAGTTTCGTAATATACAGTATAGGTGGGCAGGTTGAGCTACTGCTTTGTTATGTGCTCCTGGTACTTTAATACGTTTTTTATCAATATATAAACAAATATGCAGGAAGTTAAATAACAATAAATACTCTTTAATATTAAATTAAATCATAGGTATTGATGTGCCTCGTGGCGTAGTCGGTAGTGTAACCGACTTTCGTGCACGAGGTCGTGGGTTCGATTCCCACTCAGGATAATTATTTGTGTGATGAACACAGATATTTGTACTGCATCTGGGTATTTTCTATCTATTATATGTATGTATTTACAAAAAAAAAGTAATAGGTATATGTATTATATCAGTAATTTGGTACCCATAGCACAAGCCTGAAGCTTAGTTTGGGATCAGAGGACGTGTGAAATGTTCGTAAATATTTATTTATATTTATGAATAACCACTTTTTTTGTTAAGGCAGGCAAAATGTATCAAACCGCTCACCCCATCGTTTGGGGTAACGAACAGGGTAGTGTGGGCTCACCCACTAAATAAACCCGCCATGTGCCGTCTCTTCGCCTGTATTGGTGGACCACTGGAACTGTGTTACATTACTTCAGTCGTATGATAATAACCCCTAAAATTATCCAGCTTGACACTGACGATGTTAATGTTCTTTAATTATTTACTATGAGTCTTTATTATTTATGTGATACATTTAATAATATATGGATAGGTAAAAAAGATTTACAACTATTTAAAATATAACATACACTTCAACATGTGACACAAAAAGCGTATAGCTATTTTATGCTCCATTCAAAACTGATATCCATTTTATTCGCATAAAATTAAAATTTACATGCACAAATACACTACACACGCTTATTCATACTCCGCCAAATGACAATTTACATTAATGGTATTTTTTGCGCTGTAAATTAATATATAATTTATGATGAAAACGCATATTCGGCAGCCATTTTAATATCCAAAGTCGTTATTTAAAACGCGTCACATCCGTCCACACTACGCGACGGTTTCGCAGAATTATTACCGTGTAACGCACTATATCACGTTAAATTTACGACAACCTGAATATGATAGATTTTCAATCCGGCCTCCATAATATACGGCGAAAAACGTTTCGATGTCAAAATAGAGAAATAAATAAACTCATGACAACCAATTAATAACTCGTAAAGTGTCAGTGTTAAGGACAATAAAAAACTTTAGCTGGATAAAAAGGGACAGGAAAAGGCGATCACAATGGTGGAATGAGAAGAGGAACGCCTGTAAAAAGCGCCGATATCGTCCATAAATTTGGATGGATTCAAAACAAATCGCCCTTATTCATTACACGTATGACTTATGGCCGCGAGAGGCTAAAATTTATAATGCACTTATATAGAGAACACAAAGAGATGGAATCGACTCTCCTCGATGAATGTTAAGGATTTATAAAAACATAGCTTGAACAAAGAACTTGGCGCGGTTCATTAGTCACGTTTCGTTACTGCTTCGAGTAGAGTAAAAAATATTGGGTTAATCGTTCGTTTAGTTTAACACATTATGCCCAATAGAGCGTGAATAAATCTCTTAAAAATAACACATTAGACAGCTGTTAAATAACAATATTTCATTGCCCTGGCCTAAGTACGCAGCTGCATTAAAGTTATAGCTTTCTCCTGTCGTTGTGTCGCTAACTTTTTAGTAGCATTATGTCGAGTAGAAACTCCAACGGTCACCATTAAAGTCTTGGCTCGTATATCCTTACTATAATATTATTAATGCGAAAGTGCGTTTGTTTGTTATAATTTCAGGTTATAACTACTCATCATTAAATTTAGTATGTAGCTAGTATCCTGAACCCAGAAAATGACTAGGCCCCGAAAAATGCATGGTTTCCGTGGGATAGTAAATTTTGCATAATAACCATTAGCGTGCTGTATACGCACACATACACACGTATATAATGAACTTACTTGCTACAATTTAGTATAAAGTCGAAATAATAGCTTGATGTTATAGTCATAAATTTAAATTTTAAAAATAAATAATCTCTATACGAAAATTCCCATCCTTTTTTTTGTTAAGGCGGTAAAAATGTTCCTAACCGCACACCCCGTCGTTTGGGGCAATGAACAGGGTAGTGTGGGGCCTTCACCCTCTAAAGAAACCCGCCGTGTGCCGTCTCTTCGCCTTTACTGGCGGGCCACTGGAACTATATTACATTACTTCAGTGGTAAAATTTTCCATCCTACTATATTATTACTATTCGTCATTGTTACTGGATAAAAAGTAGCCTATGTGCTTCCCTATACTCTGGGAATAGACATTTATACCTATACCTATATGTCATATTTCATGACGATCTGTACATTAGTTATGGTCAAGAAGTAAAAATTGAAAAACTTACTTTCACATTATACATACCAATATTATTAGTAAGTAATATAGCTCCAAACTACTGAGATTCCAATCTCAGTAGTTTGGAGCTTGTTGGCGTATGAAGTTACCGCACACAAAACGTTTTTATTCAGTTTTTATCCAAATAGTAATATAAATAAATAACTGGCGCCAATAAACAAACATAACTAAAATACCATAACTGAGATAAAAAGGCAGTCCCGAAACATGCAAATCAAATCAAGTAACTCGAGCATTTTATTATCAGATACATAACGATACCTTCATGAGTGTGGTTGAATGGCACTGTGCGTCGAACGAACGAAATTAATGGCATTTAAAAGTGTGATCCAAGATGTACAAAAAGTGTAAGGGAAAGGGGAAAAAAGTCGCACGAAATGATAAATTTTCTGTTGGAAATGAAAAAGTGAGTCTTTATTTATGACATGCCAGTGTATTGTGGCCTCGACAAAGGTCGTTATCAGATCTTGTTCGGCCATGAATTTAAATGCACAATTGGTTGTGGTTTGACGGCCAATCCTTCTTAGTGGACACGTTTTACATAAGACGGAGTAAATATTATCGTGATATGTATTATATAAGCTAATAAAATGTGTTGAGAATGTGCGGTGATATAATATTTCCTTCTTCCGTTTGCAGCTAAGTGCGTAGACGCGCTATAGTCAGGGAATACGTGAAAATGACAAAAATATCGAAAGAAAATACCCATAACCTCAATTTATTACTATTATCTACATACTTTATTTAACAAAGTAACGGGCCGCCAAGGTAACTTTAAATTAGGCAAGAGGAATTATTCTCCAATCTCTTTTAGACAGACCACAAATCACTGTTCCTTTGGAAGTAATTGAAAATACATTACGCAACCAAATTAAAGTGGAAAGTGGTACAAGTTAGAGAAGGGTGGCAGGTGGCGCGACATCCCCACCCGCGGAATGTTTTGGCATAAAATATCGCTTCAATTATTTACGTGAAAGATTTATGGTACTTAGAAAAGTGCGCCGGCAAAAAACGTGGAGAGACCGACGTGTGCAGGAAAAGTGTTTTTCTTTGGAAACTTATAATGGGTATGAGTGTAGGCAAAGTTTTTTGAATCTCTTTCCTATGGTAATTTGTTTTGGGTACGCTTATAAAGATATTAGTGTTTCTTAGACATTAGCATATATTTTTTTACTGCACATGGTAGCAGATGAGCTACAGCCAACAGAACAGTACGAATACTGCCAAATTGCAGCTCACCATATAATTTCACGGATGAATGGAAAGCTACTACAACCAAAATATACCGAAGAGTTCGAAGGTCGGTCACACGGAAGACGGGGGGACCGACTTACTCGGGCTCGATAACAAGTCAGTACTTAGCCCTATTTGATAATTAGGTACCACCTGTAATGAAATACCTTTTACAGAACTAAGATAAGTGGTTTAATTATTTGTTTATAGCCAGTTTCCCTAATAATTATAAAAAAAATAAAAGATAAATAAACAAAAATATAATAAAAAGCCCCCCGCGCCCGCGGGGTCATATTTCGCGTATCCCGATCATCGTCCTTTTTTTTATATTTCCAGGAATAATTATTATTAGATAACGCGTCGGCGCGGAGAGGTTAAAAAAATCTAGGAGGTAGTATTACATAGATCGTATGAATACTTGAAGTTCTTATACACGCAGTAGTCTTGTTGTTGATATTCAGACTTGCAATGTTTCACCTGTTTCACGACCGCAGCTTAGTTATAATTAGTATCAAGGTATTAAACACTCGCTGTTCAGAAGCTACCTAATACACTTATTTCCTGAGTGCTTTATTATTGTGCAAACCTGGATTAGAAGCCTCTGCTATGCAAAGCCAAGGAGGCTTAGAAATAACTATTTATATAAAACCGTACTATTATTTAATATCATATTGTATGAAGCATCTATTTTGCTAGATATATTACTAAATATACGAATCTATCAATAAAACCTCAAATGTTTATACTTAAATGAAACTTGCAGCATAAATATTATACTAATTGTGATGATTCGATTCATAATCCAAGCTTTACTTAGACTGTGAGAGTGGCAACCAAGTATACGGCACGCCTGTATGTAGGTAAGTGGTTACCATAGCCTATAAATGCAACTCCAGAGCCATCATCCATGCATTGTCAACTTCAAGAAAATGGATAGGAATTGGAGAGGAAGCATAATAACGAGAGGATGAGGAAGAGGTTTTGGCCCTCAGCATTTTAATTCACCGTAGGTAATACGATGGTAGAAATGCCTACCGCTGTTTCACGTTGATCTTATGTGAGAAGGTGGTATTTCCTACAGAGTTAGTCATTGGCACTTTGGATTTTAAATGCAAATATTAAGAACTGGTATAGCAAAAAACATCTGTTCTACTGTTTTTCATAATCTGCAATAGTAATATTGATTGCAGAAGAAAAGTAGGTTTTATAATATTATAGCTGGGGCACTAAAATAAATAAATATATACCGGCGCCATGCAGAACTGTTAAAACATCACTTTCTAATAAGGGTCATCAATTAACGACTGTAACATAGATTATTTATTATTATGCTTAGTGTTTAGGTAAATAATGGCAACGAGTGCTTTTTTTGACCAATTTTCTGTTATAATCTTACTTTATTAGGTGCCAATGACTGATTTCTATGTGTTAATAACAGTAACTGTACTTATGGTGCCAATGACTGTAATTTCAAATATTTATTTTGTTTTGTTTTTGTTTTTCTATTAAAAATCTCTAATTAGATTGATTAATGCATTTTCATTTGAAAATATTCATACCAGAAAACCCTTTATCAATGTTTGCTGACTTTTTAAACACCTATCAATTTAAAAAATAAATATATCCGTTTTAAATATGCTTAGAGTGCCAATAATTATACAGTTTACCCTGTAATGGAAATTGATGGCCCCAAATGAATATTACGATAGCTCAGGTATACACAGTACAGAAGGTAGGTTTGACCCACGCTCGTGGCTATAACTGTCTAGTTCTCATTTTCGTACTTTGTGTAAATAACTAGATCATTTCACAGATTTCATGAAAATTTTGATTTCAGTATAACCCCTATACCTAAAAAAAACAATATGCCTATATATTGTTTTTATATATGCAAGAACCAAAAACTCCCCGCAAAGGCTCTCCTAGCTTCCTACCCATTCACTCAAAAGTTATGATTGATGCTTGAATGATGCAAAAATCAAAACATTCAGATTTTTGATTCAACAATTACAATTATGTTCAGGCAAACATTCGTCACATTATTAAACGAGGTTATCCGTCAGTCACAGCCTTGACTGTGGTTAAACTGACAGCAAAATCTATCGTGAAATGGACGTCTAACAGCTTGCGTAAATTATTATATAAAAAATTTAAAAACTGATCAATTTTAAAACTAATAAAATCCTTAAACTATATTCCACTAAAACAACATAATAGTAGTTAATGTGTCTTGTTGTAAGTATAAAATAAACGACAAACATTGTTAGTATGTGTAACATAGTCGCATAAAGCGTTCCACGCATGTTTATTTTTCATTTACGAGCAACAACACTGCAAACAGTAGCGGGTTTATTACGTGAAGTGATATAAGAACAAACTCTATTGCTTTAAAGAATGAACTAGATAAAATTTTCTGAAGCATTTTTTATTCAATTACACTTGCAACTTATAACACAAACATTACAAACTAACTGACGCGATAGAAATTGTGCTAACTTAACTATGAATATTCAATTACTAGAGAACTGACAAACGCGTTATGATAAAATTGTTGTTTTTTGAAATTTATCAATTTTCAGCACATTTTTATTTTTTCATAAAAACCTTCTCCTGACAATAATAAACACAACAAAAAAGAATTAGTGAAATTGTTCCATCCGTTCACGCGTGATGCGATGACCTAGGGAAATAGAGATTAATTTATATATATATATATATATATATATATATTATATATATATATATATATATATATATATATATATATATATATATATATATATACCTATGTATTAACAATTGCTCGAACTAGGTATATTATGCGATGGAAGAGTTTTATAAAGTGCCGCTCCAACAGTATTAAGAATACTGCAAGCCACTGCTTACCAATTCACGGATGGAAAATGAATATAATGAACAGCTTCTTCCGCTACCGAAACACACCTCGGTGTTCATGAGGTCACCAACGGTAATATGAAAGATGGCAGCCCAAAAACAAGTGAGTACTCGCACTTTCTACCCAACCCAATCCTCAGTAATGCAACGGGTGATAATTGTTTACTTACCTTAGTCACCTCCCATCAAACCCGTGGAAACGAATGGGGTGGTTACATTTTTACATTTTTTTGTTTCACCCTATCATAACATTAGTCATACCATCTATCCATCCATCAGCCTTTCAACATCCACTGCTGGACATAGGCCTCCCCAAGAGAACGCCACAACGAGCGGTCCCGTCATGGGGGATAATGCCGTAATCGCCACGCTTAGCCGGCGGGTTGGCGATCGCAGTGGATGTTGTTAATACTCAAGGGAGTGCTGCTGCCCACTCCCCCGGTATTTCCTCAGTCGGCTCTTACGACTTCCGTGGGTAGAGAGGGGTGGGACAATTCTAAGGCCGGCCCACACGGCCAAATTAGTCCAAACATAATGTATTTATACAAGAATTTTACTTTACTATTTTTGCATAAACTAAAAAATAATGTTTCTGTGTATCATAATTTTAGCACAAATATTAAATCCAAGCAAATTTTTGTTATACACATACCTATTCGTAGAAAACATTGTTGTAATATTTCTCCAATGAAGTCATTCACGTAAACTCAATTTTACCTACAACATTCAAATACCTATGGTAATGAAATCTGACTGTTTCAAGGAGTTTTTATTCTCAATAATGTATGTAGTTCAAAAATCATATTATCCAATATAAAAATAGAGACAAAAAAAAAACGGCTTGAATAACAATACGTGTTACATAATGCGGCTGGTGCTCAACGGCTGCGTGATTCTTCACACTAAAAATTTAATTGAAGAAATTCGCTGTTGATGCGTCGTCATCATTGTTCCGCAGCCTCTGCAACATTTTGTATCATCGAGCTACGGAAATATCATCCTCACAAAGGATTTTATTTTTTATGTTATAGGAGAAAAAAAGAAAAATTCTTACCGTGAATTGTTCTGAGGCATATTTGCTCTTAAAGCTTCTATTGTTCAGTTAATCAAATATTTTTACGTCTTTTAAACATGGGTCGTTACTTTAAACTGTCTTACAAAAACAGTAAAATTCCTATTGAATGCGTATAAAATGATGACCAGTTAACTTTTTTATAGTTATTAGTTTTGTTATTTTGCAATGTTTTCATGTCTGATGATAATCGTTAATGATCTACGATGTTTTGGGAAGTCACATAACAAAATACTAAAATAATATTTTAATAAAAATCTCAATTTAGAATGTTATTAAGGTTAATGTCAGAATATTATTTTGATCTGTATTTCAGCATTTGTCATGCTCAGCTAATTTAAAGAACAAATTATTTGTCAGAATATTACTTATGCAAGAAGTACCAAATTATACATTATGCTATTTTGATTTACCAGTTTTCATGGACGTATAAAAAAATATAAGAAATCTAAAAAAAAAATATTTTGTTCGTACATGCATATTTTTAATTATTTTCTTTTGGTGCGGGTAAATAGATCCATCGTGATTGTTACCTATTTTCTCAGATGCCACAGCACTAAACAAAGTACATTTTACTTATTTATTGTACATACCTAAACTAGGTTTGTTACTAAAATAAATAGATATAACCAATATTTACATACGTTTATATACATTTTTAGGCCGTGTGGAGCCAGCTTTAGAATCGTCCCATCTCTCTCTACCCACGAGAGTCGTAAGAGCTGACTGAGGGAATACCGGGGGAGTGGGCAGCAGCACTCCCTCGAGTATTAACAACATCCACTGCGATCGCCAATCCGCCTGCCAAGCGTGACGATTACGGCATTATCCCCCATGATGGGACCGCTCGTTGTGGCGTTCTCTTGGGGGGGCCTATGTCCAGCAGTGGACGTTGAAAGGCTGATGGATGGATCGATGGATATCAATTTTTAGCATTTCATATGCTTTAAGCCATATAAATGAACACAAAGTGTGCAAATGTGAAATCGAAAATAACAGTGAAAATAACAGGTTATATAAATAACAGTATTTTCGATATTAAACAGATAAGATATAAAATATTAAATTTCCTTAAAGTATATACGTCGAATACCACGTTACCGTATAGTTTCGTCTTCTAAACGTGTTGTAATAAACTTAGGAATTAAAATGGAGTAATATCACTGCGAGAGAAGAAGTCTGACCAGCGGCACTTTTCTCACGCATAACGGAAGAAACCTCTTCCCTGTAATGGAACATAATATGTAATAAGATAAAAGAAGAGAATAAAACCCAATAATAATATTATTTATAATAATTGTTCATGCATTTTCTCTCTAAAATAAACAGTTAAACCACATAGATAACTAGCAGAAAACTGTACAAAACCCATTTCTCTATTCCTTACTCGCCAACAATAATTTTCAACAATTACGATAACAATCAAAAACGCATATTATATTACAAGCTTAAATTACACGCTTAACGTGGAGAACAACAAAAAAGTGTGTTTCGCGGGCTTTAATATAATTTGTTAATGATAAATAAACTCATAAATAGAGGCAGCGCGCGCGAATTTGTTTACACCAGATCCACATTTAAGATATCACCAACGCTTTGTCCCTAATCTGGTAAAAACTTTGGTACGAAAAATTTAAACTGACCGTTTCCAGCTTTGGTATTAAAATAAATAATTTTGTTTGAACCTTACGAACAAATATAATCTATGCTTAATGTATAAAATACCATGTTATTAATGATTTAATTAAATATTATTTACCTAATTAATTGCAAAACTCTAATTGGCCAGGCACAATAGACCGACCACCTAAAAGAGACGGATGGAACACAGAACAGAACATAGTATCACGCCTGTATTCCCCGAAGGAGTAGGCAGAGGTGAAGGTGAGGTAGCGAACCGTGGGTATTACACACCCACGGTTTGCCAGCTGTGTTGTTGTCCCACGTAATAGGGGCCGAGCCTATTGTCGTCTACCGGACACATTTCCAAACTCTGTGCTGCTATTGAGAACAACTCAACCTGGGGATTGAGCCCGAGACCTAATGATCAGCGGTCGCTTACACTACCGCTGCACCGCAGAGGCAGTTGACGGATAAATTAAGCTAAATCCAAAAAGCACTGTACTAGGTAATGTGGTGTAAATCAAAATACGCCTTTAACTTGCAGAAAACTGCTAAACTAATTGATTAATAATAATAATATCTTTATTTCAGACAACAGGGTCCAATGATGTAAAATGTAAGCCATCCATTTGTTGTGGACATTCTATCAGTCCGAACTAAACGATTTGCGTCAATTTTCATTATACAACATAGCAAAGCATCTGGAATAAGTTTCCGATAAGATGCTCGTCCGACTATTATACACTGTGGGAATACAAGGCATGAATGAATAGGTTTTTATTTAAATAGCGTGCTTTAACTTTAACACGGATGTTAGCGCTTACTTACATTATAAAAAAAAAATAGAAAAGACAAATAAACGATAATGCACTCAAAAGAAAGATAATAGTTATATAGGAACATAACATACCTACATTAAATCCTTACTATTACGTTCTAGATAGCGTAAGAGAGCGAGTAGGTCTGAAAGAGAGTATTGGTGTAAAGATGCGAAAGGAAATGCTCCGATGGTTTAGACATGTAGAAAGAATACCGGATGAGCGATTTGTTAAGAAGATTTTACAATGCGAAAGTGAAAGGATGAAGGTACAATGGAAGCCCGAGACTAATCTACCCAGACCAAATCGGTGATATATATAAGGAAGGTTCAGTCAGGAGTCTCCGAAACCGGCAAGCATGTATGAAGATAATTATGAATGCTGAGGAAACGACACGTCTCGTGCAGGGTTAGCCTTTTGGTACTCTCTTCTCCCTGCCTATTCCGCAAGGGAATTGTAAATAATTATCATTTCGAAGTTCTCCGCGTCATAAAATTTTACATTATGAGCATATCTTATTGTCACAAAGTGTTTATTTAAATGAGTATTATTATTTATTAACAAAGAAAATAATGACTATGTTTTATTTTAACCCAGAAGTGTGTATTTAGAGAATTATGAATGATTAGGAAGCGAGAGATACTCGTATGTGCAATAATAGAGCCTTTTGGCAGTCTCTGCCTACCCTACAAGAGAGATGACGTGATGATAAGTAGTAGCAGTAGAGCCAACATAATAACTAAACGTATTGGGTGTCGAATGAATTATTTTAATTCTTAAGCTTACATAGTTATTCTGACTCCCTAGAGGCATAACAATGCGGTTTTAAAGATTTGTTTATTTTATACTAGCTGAATCGGCGAACTTCATACCGCCATAATTTTTTTTCGTGAATAATTTCTAAAAGAGACTTTGAAGACGTGTTTTACTATTATTTTATGTGCGCCTCGGCTTCACACGGGTGGTGTACAGTGTCGGACTAAGGAAATGTAACACTTTCGGTAAATTCTAATCAGTCGGATTATCAATAATTCCAGACACGTTTGATGTATCGAAAGTAACTCACAGTCTTCTGTCTCATTCGCTCACTCATTTTTCATATAGAGATTTAATTATTTTTTTATTTTCTTTATATAAACCTCGTGCTGACATTAGTGAACACAAAAAAAAGAATTATCCAATTTGGTGCATTGGTTCGGAAGCTATGTAGGTACATACCTATATTTCGGTGATTCATTTTTGATGTGAAACATCTAATGCGGAGGGAGGGTAAAATCGTCTGTAAGAGTGGCGACGCTTTTATTTTACCTACTTGTCCTGTTCAAATCTTGCAAGTTAAATTTGACATACTTCCCGGTTTCCGATTGAGCTGAAATTTAACACGTATGTGTAGGTATATCACGTGGCAATCCAATATTATGATGACATGGAGCTGATCTGATGATGGAGCTGGAAGGTGGAAATAGGAACTCTATAATTAAATGGCGCAACCATCTAGTTTGGGCTCGTATGTTTCGTCTTGACGAGTACTTTGTCTCTAGATGGTATCCAGGGTCTGATGATGGAGCTGGAAGGTGGCCATGCGAGACTCTATAATTAAATAGCGCAATTCCATTGAGTTAGGGCTTATTTAGATATTTTCATATATATTTTTAGCATTTGACATGCTTAGCACTATACATTAAACACAAAGTGAAAAATGTGAAATCGAAAATAACAGTCAGGAGCAGGATTTGAACCTGCATCTTCTGGATACCGTCCAGATGCTTTACCAATTCAGCTATCCTGACAATTGCTCCTAACTGCTAATTTCGATAACACATCATACTTAACGTCTTTGGGTGACGCCTGCGCCATCTGTCGGAAGTATTTTCATACATTATACCGACCAGGTAAACTTAATTTTACAATTAAGATTTTTACCTAATAATGACGCAAACCCTATAAATATTTAGATATTTTTATATATATTTTTAGCATTTGACATGCTTAGCACTATACATTAAACACAAAGTGAAAAATGTGAAATCGAAAATTCACTTTGTGTTTAATGAGTTAGGGCTTGTTTGAAATGGCTTGACTAGTACTCCAGACCTAGATGACATCCAGGGTCTGATGGAGCTGGAAGGTGGCCACAGTAACTTTGTAATGAAATGTCGCAACCCCATCGAGTTTGGAATCGTTAGATTCGTATTGACGAGTACTTTGTCTTTAGATGGTATCCAGGGTCTGATGAGTGAGCTAGAAGGTGGCCATAGGAACTTCGTTATAAAAGGACATAGCTCTATCGAGTTTGGGCTCGTATGATTCGTCTTGACAAGTACTTTGTCTCTAGATGGTATCCAGGGTCTGATGATGGAGCTGGATGGTGGCCACAGTAACTCTGTAATGAAACGACCCAAACCCATCGAGTTTATACTCGTTTGATTCGTCTTAAGGAGTACTTTGTCAAGTTATGATAATTTTATTTCTACAAAATAATTTCACATCTGATAGACGTCCCGCGACGTCTTTTTTTTAATTTAAATAGATTCAATGTCTCTTGTCACATTTTATTATTATATCACCATATAGTAATGCTATCAACCATGCTATTATTTTTTTAATATGGCTTATGAGTATTTGTATTTATTAAACACAAAGTGAAAAATGTGAAATTCACTTTTTTTTCACTTTGTGTTTAATGTACCTATAGTGCTAAGCATGTCAAATGCTAAAAATATATATATAAAAATATCTAAATATTTAAAGGGTATGCGTCATTATTAGGTAAAATCTTAATTGTAAAATTAAGTTCACCTGGTCGGTATAATGTATGAAAATACTTCTGACAGATGGCGCAGGCGTCACCCAAAGACGTTAAGTATGATGTGTTATCGAGGTTAGCAGTCAGGAGCAATTGTCAGGATTGCTGAATTGGTAAAACATCTGGACGGTATCCAGAAGATGCAGGTTCAAGTCCTGCTCCTGACTGTTATTTTCGATTTCACATTTTTCACTTTGTGTTTAATGTATAGTGCTAAGCATGTCAAATGCTAAAAATATATATATAAAAATATCTAAATATTTAAAGGGTTTGCGTCATTATTAGGTAAAATCTTAATTGTAAAATTAAGTTTACCTGGTCGGTATAATGTGTGAAAATACTTCTGACAGATGGCGCAGGCGTCACCCAAAGACGTTAAGTATGATGTGTTATCGAGGTTAGCAGTCAGGAGCAATTGTCAGAATTGCTGAATTGGTAAAACATCTGGACGGTATCCAGAAGATGCAGGTTCAAATACTGCTCCTGACTGTTATTTTCGATTTCACATTTTTTACTTTGTGTTTAATGTATAGTGCTAAGCATGTCAAATGCTAAAAATATATATATAAAAATATCTAAATATTTAAAGGGTTTGCGTCATTATTAGGTAAAATCTTAATTGTAAAATTAAGTTTACCTGGTCGGTATAATGTATGAAAATAGTTCTGACAGATGGCGCAGGCGTCACCCAAAGACGTTAAGTATGATGTGTTATCGAGGTTAGCAGTCAGGAGCAATTGTCAGGATTGCTGAATTGGTAAAACATCTGGACGGTATCCAGAAGATGCAGGTTCAAGTCCTGCTCCTGACTGGTTTTTTCGATTTCACATTTTTCACTTTGTGTTTAAAGTATAGTGCTAAGCATGTCAAATGCTAAAAATATATATATAAAAATATCTAAATATTTAAAGGGTTTGCGTCATTATTAGGTAAAATCTTAATTGTAAAATTAAGTTTACCTGGTCGGTATAATGTATGAAAATACTTCTGACAGATGGCGCAGGCGTCACCCAAAGACGTTAAGTATGATGTGTTATCGAGGTTAGCAGTCAGGAGCAATTGTCAGGATTGCTGAATTGGTAAAACATCTGGACGGTATCCAGAAGATGCAGGTTCAAATCCTGCTCCTGACTGTTATTTTCGATTTCACATTTTTCACTTTGTGTTTAATGTATAGTGCTAAGCATGTCAAATGCTAAAAATATATATATAAAAATATCTAAATATTTAAAGGGTTTGCGTCATTATTAGGTAAAATCTTAATTGTAAAATTAAGTTTACCTGGTCGGTATAATGTATGAAAATACTTCTGACAGATGGCGCAGGCGTCACCCAAAGACGTTAAGTATGATGTGTTATCGAGGTTAGCAGTCAGGAGCAATCGTCAGGATTGCTGAATTGGTAAAGCATCTGGACGGTATCCAGAAGATGCAGGTTCAAATCCTGCTCCTGACTGTTATTTTCGATTTCACATTTTTCACTTTGTGTTTAATGTATAGTGCTAAGCATGTCAAATGCTAAATATATATATATAAAAATATCTAAATATTTGTATTTATATTAAATATTTTCAATATATTTTATTACGTACGCCACTCAAAAGGTCTATAATCAAAAGTGTATACATTCACTACTAAATCTGTCAATTCAACAGACAACCATTTCAACAACAAAGTTGTAGTACGGCAGTTGTACAACAGGCTTATGTTATATACGCAACTGATGTTCTATTTAACTTAAGGAATTTTGAAACTCATCCACATTTCAAATTAGGGATTCCTCCAAGACGAATTGTGGAAGCTTAGCAGCCTCAGCGCCCTTAAGGAATTATGCTAAGGCACGTACCCGAATGTTTTCACGTATACCCCCACTCGACTCGGGACCAACCCCAAAATATAATATATCCGGCAAACTTTACATATATTTGTACCGTAAATCCTCTTAATATATCGCTCTATTTTTGTTGGTACACTTAAAATTTAAGGGACGTTGCTATTTAATGAATGTTAATGTCAAGCTGCATTCAGAATCGTTGTTGGTTTTGCTCAGACCGCGTGTTTTATGTGCTAAAAATAAACCCGTTGTTTATGGCGAGATTTAGAATTATAATAATTTAATAAGCATTAGTAGTTTTTAAGAAGTAGTGATCACCGAATATGTTTGTGTTATCTGTGCGTACTTACATTACAATTCGTAGGAGATAATATTTAAGATATTATTGAGATTAATTGAGGAATGTCTTCTCAATAGGGCTTGATTTGCATTTTGAAAAAAAAAATACATTTTACAACTCCATCAATGTTTTTCAATAAGGCAATAATATCTATAAGGCTAAGTCACGTGACTTATCACTAAAGATATCAAATTTTCATACATTTTAATAGTTCTCTATAGCGTTAGTGATCATAGAATGTAACTTGGCTAGCCCCACAGGTTATTTCTGTTTCGCGTATTGACGTGATATTGATAGGACTTAACTTTTAATGTATCTGTCCATTCAATCTACATACTTACAAATTGTTGACTAAATAAGCTCTTTTGAAAAGACATTCCATAATTATTGTAATTTTTACTAAACGTGTAACTTTTACGGTATTAATGTTCAGTCACTCTGATACTCGGATAAAATATCAGTACACAGTACCTATATACTTATGCACAATTAGTTATTAGATAAATACAATGATATTCTCTTTATATTTTATTGTAGTAATTTATTTAATCGTAACAAAAAAGTGATCTACCCTTACTGGATTAATTTCGATAAATATGCATAATGCTTAATATCAATCTATCCTTACAAAAATATCGGTTAACAAAAACTATCTACATATAAAGTACTTTTAAATTAAAAATGGTACCATATAAAAATATATTATATTTTACACAAAATAATTAAAAGCAAACACCATTAATAACAGCAATATACGTCGGGTTTTTTCAGCAACACGCCCGAAGTGTGTACTTTATAAAATTTTCAAGAAAAATTGAGATAAACCGTGCTCAGGGAAGACGGATGGCGGACAATTCGTAATGTGAAAATGGCCAGGCTTCGTCGTATTTGACATTCCAGATAAATTGATATTTATAAGTCGAAGGGCCAAGGATACGTTTAAAGGGATTCCCTTTATTGCTGTATGGCCCATAGGGCGGGCGGTGGTTCCTGTCTGCCTGAGGTTATTATGAAATATACCAAGTTAACTTGAAAACGTCGAAGGTATATTTATTGGATTTGAGGAGGAATTATCGCAGCGGTCGGATGTAAGGGAAGCCATTATTATCCTTTTTATTGGTATAATATTTAATTTTGGTTCTCAAGCTAGTCCTCAGTGATACTACATACATATAAATCGGAGTATTATTTAATTTGGGCGTACACTTTTTATGTTGGAGGAAACTTAAACTCTAGATTATGATAAGTAATATACGTCTTTAAAGGATAAGTGAATTCTTGAAATGACCATTTAACGTACAATTTAAAGTTATGCACATATCTTTTTTTGTCAAGACTCAAGTAAAGAAATACTGGTAATAGGCATCTAATTATATATTTTGTAGTTGTTTGAGTAGAAACTTATAAATCGCCCACAACCGCGCCGATGGCGCAGGCGCCGCCCAAGACGTTACGAATTAATGTTTTATCGAAATTAGCATTCCAAAGCAATTGTCACGATGGCTTTATTGGAAAAGCATCTGGACGGTATCCAGGAGATGCAGGTTCAAATCTTGCTCGTGTTACTTAAGATTTCACATTTTCACACTTTGTGTTAATTTATATGGTTAAGCATGTCAATTGATAAAAAATATATATAATATAAAAATATAAAAAAAATACTCAATATAGTTCTTATTTCATTTCAGAATTATTAACTTTTATTAATGACAAATTATTTGATTCCGTAAAGGACAATGTTATTTTTCGCCCTGTATTTTTAAAAATATAAATTACACATTTATGTTTAACGTGGACTAGCTGTATGCCATAATGAAGAAAAAAAGCATTTCAAGGGATTATTGTACACCTGCCATATTTACCTAAAGTCAATATCATCGTACTTTTGTTTTTTTAAAGCATTGTTAGGTTATTTTTAAATCTGAATTACATATTTGGAATTGATTTAGAAATTGTATTTAAAATGTCAGAATGAAAAATCAAGATCTGTTCTATATTTATAAGTTACATTATAATAAATCTAGACAAAAATCAGAAGGTTTTGTTATTAAAAGCTTTTAGATCTCACAATTTACCAATACATTGTTAATAGATTTTGTTAATAGATGTCAATGCTTTTATTAGACTTACTTTTACTATCATATTTAGACAAACTTAAAATATCATTCTGAATTAAAATAATAAAGTAATCTAATCTTTATTGCATATATAAAATATTTTTTGAAACACGTAAAAATGTAATAGAGTACCATCTAGCGTTGGAAATACGCAACTCTAGGATTATAATCCAACTGAATTGAAAACTGTCAAGAGGTTGTGAAACACCAATCTACTGTCATCAAAAACTGGTTCATTTATATTCCAGCTTCTTTCTTTTAAGTTTAAAACACCCTGCTTATTCATGACCTCAAAATCGAACACATTTCATTGTCCGCTATAAAATGATGATTGTATGGAAATTCAAAAATATGTTTTAATGCAATACATCATTTTGTGTTGCGGTTAGTTTCTGGGCGAACTACGTATGGACGCAGAGCAATGTCCTTTAAGACTTTTGTTATCCGTGTATGGTTCGCAGATCAACCACTTGCCAGTGGCCACAAAAAACAATACCATTTTAGTTTATTAAGATTACAATCAAATTCTATGGTAAGATTATTGAAAGGAGAATAATGAGGATGGTGTTTGATGAATTTTTGTGTGAGGCACAAGGAGGTTTCAGGTGTGGATGAGGATGCATGGATCAAGTGTTTTCTCTGCGCAACATTGTGGAGAAGCATCTGGCTGTAGGCCAGAGGGATTTCTGCAGTTTTGTGGATTTGGAGAAAGCATTTGACACTGTTGTACGAAAGGAACATTGGGAAATTTGGCCGGAATATGGTATTAGCGGTAGACAGCTACAAGCGGTGCAGCACAACTACATGAACTGCAGAGCTTGTGTGCGGCTGGATGATGGAATGTCACCCTGGTTTGACGTCAATATCGGCGTTAAACAGGGCTGCGTTCTATCAGCCAGACTGTTTATAATATATCTGGATAAATGTCTACAAAGGTTGAATGAAATTAATGTGGGAGTTCAGACGGGCGACTCAGTGGTTAACTCGCTGCTATATGCAGACGATGCGGTCCTATTAGGGCAGTCTGCGACTGACCTGCAAACCTTAGTCGACGTAATGGCAAAAGATTGTAATAAAAGGGGCCTACGTGTGAATGTGAGCAAAACCAAAGTAATGGTTTTTGAAAGAGAAGAAGCCAGAACAGATGTTAGAGTAGCAATAGGAAATGGTGTGCTAAAACAAGTGGATGAATTTGTATATCTTGGATGTGGATTCAGTCGGGATGGAAGGTACACCACTGATGTAGAAAGAAGATTGAATGCGGGAAATAGTGAACGGAGCATTGGGACAACTTCTCGGCAGCCATCACCTCAGCCAGAAGGCACGTGTCGCAATACACAACGCAGTGCTTGTCCCAACGTTATTATATGGAAGCGAGAGTTGGATATGTAAAAAGAAGCATGTGAGCAAAATCAATGCGGTCGAAATGCGATCTCTGCGGAGAATCTGTGGAGTGAGGCTAACTAACCGCATTTGTAACAATGACGTAAGAGAGCGAGTAGGTATGATAGAGAGCGACTGGCTAAGAAGATATACAATGCGAAAGTGGAAGGATGTAGGTACAGGGAGAGACCGAGACTTACCTACCTAGACCAAATTGGTCATGTGTTGAAGGAAGGTGGAGTCAGGAGTCTCCGGAACCGGCGAGCGTATATGAAGATAGTTATGAATGTTGAGGAAGCGAGAGATGTATGCAAGAATAGAGCCTCTTGGCACTCTGTTCTCTCTGCCTACCCTGCAAGGGAAATGGCGTGATGATAAGTAAGTAAGTAAGTACAATCAAATTATAAAGAAAAAACCGGTGTGAAGATTTTCATTATGTCTGTATCACTATAGGCTCTTAAATAGATTGTATCACAGAATTACTTCATTTATTTATGTGACCGCTGTGCCCTCAGGATAAGATCGGGGTAGTGTTTTGAGTGTAAATAAGGCTAAGCTTAACGTATGCACAACGAAATATTCTCTACTATAAGTTATAGGCCCTTTAATGCTAAAAACACAGATTTTTTTAAATTTGTTAATGCTATTTGTGTTTGAAAATATGTATAACGTCTATATGGTTTACCTCATGTTATTCTCCCCTGACTCTACTCTTGGTCACAAAATTAAAAAAAAAAAATGGTTGGAAAATTGGTCTCTCTGCTCCGGTGACCTGGTTTGTACGTTTTTCAAGTTTACCTTCATATATGCTTTATCTATAATAAAAACTTATTTTATATACAAGAACAATTAGGTAAATGAAGTATGTAGGTACGCATGTTTTTATTCCAATTCTTCAATAATATGATATATTTCCTTCCATTATACTAAATAGACTTCTTCGATTAAGCCCTTCCTTAACGTAAGTAATTGCACAGATGGCGGAGTGGTTTAGATACCGGCCTCCCGTCCGCGTGTTGTGGGTTCGATTCCCACACAGGACTAATCTTTGTGTGATCCACAAATGGTTGTTCTAAGTCTGGGCATACTTTGTTTCCGTGAAATTGTATGTTTGTAAAGTCATTGTATGTTTGATTAGGTACTACTTTGCGCAGGATATCGACGCTTGAAAGGCAATAATTACCAAAAGACATTTTGGGCGATATTGAGTTATATACATTGAATTCAGGAAAAGATTCTGCGTTGATTAGTCCTACACTCATGACACTAGGAAGAGTTTTAATGTCGCTTGGTAACTTAAAAATTATCACATTTTCATAGTTTTCGGTGACCAAGCGACTAAAATTTAACCGATTTTTGATTAACTTTCACTTGGTAAATATTTGATTTTAACTTTTTACACTTAAACACAAAGTGAAAAATGTGAAATCGAAAATAACAGTCACGAGCAGGATTCGAACCTGCATCTCCATAATATACCGTTCAGATGCTTTGCCAATTCAGCCATCGTGACCCTTGCTCCTGACTGCTAATTTCTATAGAACATTCATACTTAACGTTTTTACACTTGTTAATTTTTGCCTTGACTCGAATTAATGCGTTTAAACATAAAGTATTTTCTTTCTTACGGTATGTGGGGTAAATATATTGCTAAAGAAAATTTACTCGATTGATAATTTTTATTATTCGTCATTTAAGACTTTTTAACACACCTTAATTACGTATTCATTTTCATCTAGTATTTTTTTCCTAAATGCAATGTACTTAAAAACGTAATATAGTAATGTTTTTCCTACCTATAAAGTATATTATTTTGTCACTTGGTAACATTTTCCCTGCCGTTTTTTTACTGTTTTTATTACTTAGATAACTGTTACTGATATAAAATTAGTATAAAAATTAGTTTGTCCTATTGCACTTATTGTGTATTGTCGCTTATACGCGCTGTAAAGCAGAATTTGAGTGGCCGTTGGTAACAAAAATTACGATTAGCCTTCAGCAAACTGTCGCTTAGGCAACCCGTGTGCTCGGGCGAATCGCACTTAGTATCATCGCGTAGCTTGATAATAAGTACTTGGTAAGCGTTTTCATGAATTATAAAAAAATATGAGTGTGTTATTTAACACGCCTATTATATTGGTTTAAATTTATTATTTTAGGTACTTAATGAATCGCAATAAGTGAGTAGATAGATGTACAAATTCTACCTTTGTTTTTGAGAGCAACCCTCTCAATTTGATGAATCAAAAATTATAAAACATCAGAAAGGTCTTAAACCTTAGTGCTAAACTGATAAAATGATGAAGATTACTCAACCATTATCGATTGTGGTGAAGCTGTAATTTAAGATGAATGGTTAGCATCTACTTTTTCGTTTAGTGGTGATGAAGTAGTTTAAGATTTAGAAAAAACTAAAATTTAAAAAGAAATAATCTAAAAGATATATACAAATATAAATAACATTGATGAAAATATAATTGGATAAATAAATATGTAAGTACATTGATTATTTAGATGAAGATTACTCAACCATTATCACTTGTTATGAAGCTGTAATTCAAGATGAATGGTTAGCATCTACTTCTTCTTCTAATGGCGATGATGTAGTTTAAGATTTAGTAAAAACAAAAAGTTAAAAAAGAATTAAATGTTATTATTAATGAAAATATAATTGGAGAAATAAAAAACGCTTAAGAAATAAAAGAATAAACTAATTAAAGGAACGGGCACAAAAAAAGAATTGCTGGACAAGAATATGTGCAAAGTGATCATCGAATCTAAATCTATTCCACTGGAACATCATCGAATCTAAACCACCACCTAACCCGTTCATTAGTAAAACAATGTGGAAATAACTGGGATTATATTGATACTGAAGAGATTGATTCAAATTCAAATTTAAAAACATCTTTATTTCATAGGCCTATTAAATAGCACTTAAAATCGTCAATAATACACTAATAATTAACACGAGCGCCTGAGGCGAGTGCATCCGCAATAACAAAATGGCGATTGCAATCACCACAAGCGGCCGGATTCCGTAGTAAAGCCTTTCATGAGAAGAACCCGGCATGAAAGTCATGGGCCACTTTTTTAAATTGCCATTTTATTACAATTTAATATCAATCATCTTTATTGATTAGTAAGTATGTATAACACAAAAAGAAGAGATAAAGTAGAAGCGGCTTGATTCGGGAAATCGCTCGGCAAGTTCTAAGTATCATATTAATGAAGGGGAGGGCAGGAGACCAGTATGTTTATAATTTTAAGAAAATCTTATTATGTCTTCTTCTTGCCTGGACCTATCTTATTTTATTTGGAGTCGGCCCTCCGTATCATGCGTCTCCAGACAGCTCGGTCCAGGGGGGTTAGGCAGAATCTCATATATCACATGTCGATCGTATCGAAATCACTGTGATTGGTTGAGAGATCACCGTGATTGGCCAACGGATTATTGTGACATCACGCGTCGGTTTCTCAACCAATCACAGTGATCTCGATACGGTCGACACGTGAAATATGACATTCTGCCTAACCCCCCTGGGTCGTCACTTTGTCGGCTTGGGCTTCTTTGAGGTTCTTATTTACTACGTACATCTATGTGATTCGGGGTCTTCCTCGTCCTCGGGGCTTAGTTTCGATATCTAGCACTTTTCTAGTCATGTGGTCGGATAGTCGCCTCATAACGTGTCCGTACCACCGCAAACGGCTCTCCTGTAGTTTATCTGGGATAGGTCTCACTTTGAAGGTGCCTCTTATGTGTGTGTTTCTGACATGATCCAGCCTAGTTACACCACCTGCCCACCTGAGCATCTTCATCTCTGCACAGTGTAATTGATTTTCGTGCTGCTTTTTGAGTGGCCAGCATTGGGCACCGTATGTCATGGCCGATTTTGCGGCTGCTCTGTATACTCGTCCCTTTATGCGCACTGACATTCGAAAATCTAATTATGTGATATTTAAAATCGATAAAAATCTCAACTTGTAAAGTTCGCAACCTAAATTTACCTCGTTCAAAGTATTATTTGCTTTGAATTTAGTACAACTACGTTAATAAATATTTTATTTTGATAATATAGTACAAAAAAGGGATGTCAGTGAATGTGTGATGAAAGTAATGGTTTTTGAAAGGGAAGATAGTATGACAAATTGCGAGATTCTGATTGCAAGAGGAAAAAGTGGAACTAGTGAAAGAATTTATATACCTTTACCTGGGTTCAAAGTTTACGAGAATGTAAAGTATGACTGTGATATTGAGCGGAGAGCAAATGTCGGAAATAAAGTAAATGGGGCACTGCATGGCTATATGAACAGCCAGAAAGTGTCAAAAAAGGCACGAATGGCAGTGCATAGGGGAGTGCTGGTCCCTACCCTTATGTATGGTAGTGAATGTTGGGCATGGCAGAAGAAGCATTAGAGTATGATAAATGCTGTGGAGAAGAGAAGTCTGAGAAGCATAGCCGGAGTGACCCTGATGGACAAAGTGAGAAATAGTATGATACGAGAAAGTTGTGATGTGAAAAAAGATGTAGTGACAAAAATTGAGAAAGGAAAGATTGGGTGGTTCGGACACGTAGAGAGGATGGATGAAAGAAGATTAACGAAACAGATATACAAGCGACTGCGAATGGGCAAGTTGGTAGAGGTGGATCTAGGCGAACGTATATTGACCAGATCGGAGACATTCTTAAGGGCAGGTTAAGAGTTCTCGTAACCAACCAGTATGCATGAAAGCGCTAATGAAAGTAGATGAAGCGAAAGATGTGTGCCAGGATCGTATCAAGAGAGAGAGAAATAGTCTCTGCCTAACGCTACGCGAAAAAGGCGTGACAATATGTATGTATGTAATATAGTACAAAGTTTCTTATGTGCTATTTTGGGATGTGTTAAAATGTTATTGTTAAGCGTCCATCCATCCATCAGCCTTTCGAAGTCCACTGCTGGACATATGCCTCCCACATGAGAGAACGCCACATGTGGTTCGCTCATATGGGGGATAGTGCCGTAATCGCCACGCTTGGCAGGCGGGTTGGCGATCGCAGTGGATGTTATTAATACTCGAGGGAGTGCTGCTGCCCACTCCCCCGGCATTCCCTCAGTCGGTTCTTACGATGGGTGGATAGGGGTGGGACAATTCTAAAGCCGGCCCCACACGGCACAGAAAACAGTTAAGCTTACATAAGACATATTAGGTAAGCTTAACAATAACATTATAAGTAATAGTAATGTAAGACTGCTGAAAATGGCTGATCAGAAACTTAGACTTAATATTAATAGGTTGATTTAAATTTCGTTCATTTTCTTCTTAGTTGAAATTGTGTGCTACCTATTTGTGTTGATTTTGAAATTACTAATAAATAGCACTTTGTACTAATAAATATCTAAAAAAATCAATGCTTTATTTGTTAAAATTATTTTTGGGAACAATTAATTTCAGCTATCGTAAGTATTCAACGACAGTCCACATTCTTTGCAAGATCAGCTATCCACGTTGTGAGAGACTTGACTTCAATATTCCTATAATAGAGGTCTAGAGACGTTGTTAGGGACAGCTGTGAATTTATAATGCAAACTGTATTTTTATATTAATTTAATAGGAGAAGCACACGTACATTAGAAGAGGATATGTCAAAGAGAAGGCAACAATGTTGCCAGTTAATAATAAAAATTGTACAGCTTAAAAATAGCATAAATACAGATAAAAAACTTATGTCTGCCATAGACAGACGTCCTTAACATAGGGTTAGTCACTGGTCTAAAACCCCCACCGACCCACAACATGGTCGAGTATACTAAATTACTACAAGAGCATTAATAATGCTGATGATGACGGTATCCGTCGAAAACCTTTATCCGAAAGTATTTGATTTTTTTTGTACCAAACATAAAGTTTATTGCTACTTGTTCAAAACAATCATACATTGATCTCATTTAATTTGAGCTATGTTTAAAATTGGCTGGCAGAAAAGTTTTTTGTGTTATATTTAGATAATTTTACAAGTGTGTGAAAAATGCGCTCCTTCCGGAAGCGTCATTTTTTTCATACAAAATTATAAAATAATGAGACTTAGTCAATATTATTTGTTTTATAATTAAATTTTGTTGTCGGTAAGGATCTTTTACCTGTTTGTGTTTTTAATAAAATTATTACTAACCGACACTATTCCATAAAATATAAAAAATACACATAATTTTTAAATGCCACCTTATTAGCCCTTAAAATTGCATTTAAAATTCGTTGGAATCGTGTAGTTATGACAATTAATAGATTTTTTTTCCGAAAAAAGAAACTTTAAAATGCTCCAGTGTAAAGTTGACTATTATGTCGCTTGGTAATTATTGCCTTTCAAGCGTCGATATTGTCTTTTAAAAAAAGGCAATACGAGTACGTACGCTGTACGTATGCTGAGTAGTAGTAGGTACGCTGAGTTGACCACCGAAGGAATGTAACATAGTTCCAGTGGCTCGCCAATAAAGGCGGAGAGACGGCACACGGCGGGTTTCTTTAGTGGGTGAAGGCCCCACACTACCCTGTTCGTTGCCCCGAACGACGAGTTGTGCGGTTAGGAACATTTTTTCCCGCCTTAACAAAAAAAAACAAATAAAAGTTACGTTGAGTTGACAGGTTGGCTTATAAATGTGTGGGTTATATACAAACTTGTGTCCTAATCTCACTGTGAACGTCTAAGAAAAATAAAAATTATATCGATATCGTATCGTCTCATAATTGTGATTGGTTGAGACACCGACGCGAGATGTCGCAATAACCCCTCGGCCAATCACGGTGATCCCTCAACCAATCACAATGACACGATACGATAACGAGACGATTTTGTGTGTTACATTCTAACCCCCCTGAACACATAAAACTGGTCCTGAAATGTCGTGATCCTGAAATATTTAGGTTGACAGTACTTATCATCGCAAGACATGTAGGCAATACTCAATTAAACACTTTTTTTTTCAATTGTGTTATTACGCCTTATTTTTTTTGGTTAAGGCAAAAAAAATGTACCTAACCACATACCCCGTCGTTCGGGGCAATGAACAGGGTAGTGTGGGACCTCACTCACTAAATAAACCGGCCGTATGCTGTTTCTCCCCTGTATTGGAGGACCACTGGAACTGTGTTACATTACTTTAGTGTTATGTTATTACGCCTACATTCATAAATTAAGAGTTTCTGACTTCGGATATTTAAAATATTACATTATATAACATAGTACAGTAGCAAAATTATGGTATAAAATTTACTTCTATTTGTACTAATTACTTTTAACATAAAATATATTAGTTTTTGCAAATACCGGTCCAGGCACGTGTAATAAATTATTGTGATCGGCTGCAAGTTTCAGAGGGTCAGAGGTGCTCCGAGCGGGGCGCGGGGCGACCGGCAATTATCAGGAACAAATACATAGAGCTAATGGAAGGCGTAAAAATAATATTTATTTTGACAGCAAATCAATTTGTCAATAAGGATGTAGATTAAATATTTTGATCTATATTTTAGCACTTGACATGCTCAGCTACTCGTTAAAGTACAAATTATAATTTGTGAATAAGGAAAAAGAGTATTTTAGTACGAGCGGGAATCGAACCTGCGTCCCTTCCTATCCGGGGAAGTGCTCTAATCCACTGAGCTACCATACTATTTGTTAGAAATACCCAATCTCCTTACCACATTCGTCCGATAGGTGACGTTGGTCGTTAAGACAAATGAGGTTACCTAATTTGTCTCAACGAGCAACGGACCAACGGGACGCCGGTTCGATTCCCGCTCGTACTAAAATACTCTTTTTCCTTATTCACAAATTATAATTTGTACTTTAAGATATAGATTAATTTAAAATACATGTAAAGGTAGGAATCATCCTGCTGAAATAAATACAGGTAACCCTGAGTAACTGATTAGGTTTGTGCTAATTTTTTTCACAATCCGACAGATTAAACCTTCCTTCTATTGTTTTTATCCTTCCACTCCACTTCTTATCCCTTTCCTTGGAGTTGGTAACGTGCGAGTTATGTCTCTGGTATCACGAGCATCTATAGGCTACGGTAAAGCTTGTTTACCACCCGCGTAGTATATAAAAGAGTACTATCCTATTGCCGTCACGGGTCTCCTGGGAGATAGGCCATAGTCCACCACGTTAGCCTAGTTCGGGTAAGCAGACTAGCAGAGATATCAACACACATCTTTTTGTAAAATCAGAGGTGTGTGCTTTTCGCGGTCTTAGTCTTGAACTGAGAATCGAATTCGATACCATCGTTTTTGCCGTGCTTGGTTTTACCACTAAGCTATCACTGCGTAGTGTTGATACGTTAAACTATTTTAGGCTATTTTGATATATGTATATATATCATAATATATTTAAGCATTCGACACGCTTAGCCATATAATTGAAAACAAAGTGTGAAAATGTGAAATTGTAAATCATAGTCACGTACAGGATTTGAATCTGCATCTCCTGAAAAACCGTGCCAGATGCTTCGTGTGCTGCTGCTGCGTCATTATTCGGTATGAATATTAATTGTAATAATTAACCTTACCTGGTTGGAACAATTTTGAAGGTGGAAGCAATTGTAATACACACGGTATGCTTAAACTAATGGGGAGCGACAGATATCTACCAAAAGCAATTTCAAAAATATTATTACCCACTGTTCTTGAATTTTAGATGACAATACAAATGTCAACCATATTTTGAGTGAAGTAGCTGTGGATACTATTCAAACTGCCACATTATCTGTAGGTATAGAAACAATAAGTCAAATGGGTGGCCACATAACCAAGGCTATTGCTATCACCAGCCAAGATACTTTTATACTTTGCAGCACAAGGGGTTCGACTGGAACCATCTAGTTATGCTAAAAGAAAGAACAAGTTTCAAGCCTACGTATGCTATTAGTTTAATGACAGCTGTCATATCATTTAGTTCTTAGGGTGACCGCTGTTTTCATGACCGATATATATATATATTAAATGAATACACAGTTGCAGACAAATAGCTATCTTATACCTTGTACGTACACTGATAGCTCATCTAGGTACACCCCATCATCGTTCTTCCAGCGTCACCCGCACACAGTAGATAAAGTAAAGGCCCCGGGCGGCATGTCACCCCACGTGATTTATGCACCAACCCTTATCCAAGATTACGATGACCGCCATCCACTTGTTTAGCTTTAGTCTCCAACATCACTGGCCTTGTAATTAAATGCGTGCGAGCCATGTATTGTTGAAATTGCTGCTATTTATTACTGTTAAAGAAAGAATGGAGATAATATTAGAAGCTCAAATACTTTTTCTTTTAGAAATATACAGTAAAAAATATGTTCTGCTAAAGAAAAGAGGTTCTGGAGGGTCTAAAACTCCTAAAATGAGTTTATGGAATATAAGTCTAGCTAAGAGCATAATCTATAGTAAAAAGTATTATAGCAGAAAATCAATTACGTCTGCTATTTTGTAGCAGAAGTTTTTAAAATTTATAGGACACCTGGAAGATGTAAAACATATTAAAGTATTTAATCAAAAGTAATATACTGATACCAATATAATTATTACAGATATATCCCTTTAGTTGTATTTATCATAAAAAAATAACAACGTCCTATCAACTTGTGATTTAAACCGCTGGTACTTGCCTCTTTTAGTTACCTAGTTCTAGGTACCTATATAGTTAAACAGTACACTCAAGTAATATCTATAGGACGATGAAAAATGAATTGCATGAAAGAGTAGTTACTAAACTGCCTATTATTGATCGCGGATGGATTTTCTATGTTTCGAACACTGCTATATTCGTTATTTTATTCGTTCATGGTCTAAGATTTTTCTTTAAATACCAACGATAGTAGACGCGCCTCAACTTACGTGATAGTAAGTGGTACCCGTTGATGAAACCGTGACCGTATAAATAAATATTTACTTCATATAAGTACTTGCTTTGCTGAATATTCTAGCTATATGTAATATTATAACTACCTACTTAAGTATCTCACCTATATCTGTATAGGTAAATAAAGCCCAAGTGGCCAAGTATCCTTCACCGCACATACTCCATCAATTCGCAAACCAACATGAAACATTGTTTCCCGGCTTTACATACGAAATGAAGAGTTATATGTTTGTATTTGATTATAAAGATCCAAATAAATTTACGAGTGTTGAGTCCCAAAGGGTGTGTATTTATTAAAATGCTAATTTTGTGCTCCTCCGCGAGGCTTTAGATATTCTGCTATCGACCCTTTGCACGCTTTGTATGCTGCCTTTAGATTTATACCATACGTTCAGCGCCTACTAGTTGTTCTCGCTATTACACTAAAGGAGTATTACGTCGCACTAACTTAACATGATTTATACGTTTTTAATAGCTTCTACATTTCATTGGAACTACATCAGCCGCCAGACCATTAACAGTAGACTCATAACTCACTAACGTCTCTATCTTATTAAGCAAAATAAGAGCATTGACATTTTACATAATCCATCCATCCATCCATCACTCTTTAATAAATATAAATATTCATGGACATTTTCACACAACGTCCTCTGGTCTCAAACTAAGCTTAACGCTTGTAATATGGGTTACTAGATTAAGGATATAATACCTACATAGGTACACTACTTTTTTTTTGTAAATACATACATATAATAGATAGAAAACACCCAGAGGCAGTACAAATATCTGTGTTCATCACACAAATAATTGTGTCCTGAGTGGGAATCGAACCCACGACCTCGTGCACGGAAGTCGGTTACACTATCGACTACGCCACGAGGCCCTTTTACATAGGCCTCCCTAAGAGAACGTCACAGCAAACGGTCCTTTGCTTAACTTTGACTAGGTCTCATTTGACCCATTGCCACTTCAGCATGCTGACCCGGCAGGCTATGTCGGTTACTCCTGTTTGCCTACGGATTTCCGTATTGCGGATTTTATCACGTACACAAAATAAGTTTACATAATACATCATATGGAATCACTGCATAATAAACGCGCACCTAGTATAATTATCACGAGCAATGCTCATACAGTAAGACTATAAAGTATATTATTTAGGACTTTAGTTTATGTTGCTATATGCAAGATTATATACAAATAGTTTATTTGTAGCAGTACGCGCATGAACATGAAACTTGAATGCGTTCGAGAACATATAGTAACCAAATATGATACATAGCGAACGAGTTAGGGCAAGCACACACTAGGATCGGTAACGCAAAATTCAATCATGGCAGATTAGACCCCTTAATATTTTAATGCCTGACCACCGGCCGCTAACGGGGAATCGATCCGCTCGCCCTCCAAACAAAATATATATTTTATAACAATATATCTCATCTCGCCTAATTGGGGTCGCTTAATATGGCTTACCGGCGTAAGTACATAATTTATATCGTTCTCAGCTAAGAGTTATGTTCTGTAAGTGTAATATAAATGTGCTGTATAAAGGTGCGATTGTAATTTGAGCTTCTAGATATACTGTATACCTACTGTACTGGTCAAATATATGTGATTATGAAACATATTTACCAATGTTCTTATACCAAGTACTAAAATTTATTAATGTACTAACATAATTATGCTCTAAGTCGTTTAGGCGTAGATATCACTCAGGAACTACTTATCGGGATAAAAAACTACAGTATGCACTAATTTATCAGGTAACTATGCAGATAAATTGCGTTCAAATTCTATATATGTACCAAAAATATATATGTTTACTGCGGGAACTACTTTTTTCGATATAAACAGTCTATATATATTAATACAGTGTGTTATCTATCTATCTGTAAAATTTTATCTAAATCCTTTCAGTCACTTAGGCGTGATTGAAAGATAAACACACAAACCAAATGTCCAAACCTCTTCTTTTACATTTATAATATTAGTAAAATAATAATAATAAATATTCATGGACATTTTTCACACAACGTCCTCTGGTCCCAAACTAAGCTTAACGCTTGTGCTATGGGTACCAGATTACGGATATAATACATATACTACTATTTTTTTGTAAATACATACATATAATAGATAGAAAACACCCAGACGCAGTACAAATATCTGTGTTCATCACACAAAAAAATAGTTCTGAGTGGTTATCGAACTCATGACCTCTTGCACGGAAGTCAGTTACACTACCGACTACGCCACGAGGCAACCCCAACCCAAGATTGATAGAAATGTAATGTGAACGAAAGAATAAGTTATCTTATGATATTGTTAAGTTCAATCTTAATCATTAAATCAGTATTTAATAATTATGAACTATAATACCGGGTGTAAATGCCATCAAACTGATAACGCCGGGCAATGATGTCACCAAATATATCATTTTCGTCGACAACGAAGGTTTACAAAGTTAGCAATTTTTTAGCCGCCATCGAATCAGACTAAAAACTAGACGATGGTTTTAATTCATAGTAGTTTTTGGAGTAAATCGGTAATTAATGGGTTTATTAGGTACCTAAAATTGAATAATAAAACGTCCGTATCTCGCATTCAATTTAAAAAATGAAAAAGAAATTGCAATTTTCATGAAAAGACCGATGCAAATTTCTACCACCTGGAGGTTCGGAATCGAGAACTGAAGCCATGGTATCAATTATCGGCACAATGTCATTTACACCCTGTTATTAGTTAGTTCATTTATTAATTTACACCATGACGTCTTTACTATGCTTTTATACATAAGGCCAAAGTTATAAGTCAAGTCACTTTCCTTTCCTCTAAAATAAAACATTGCAATTTAAATTTGCACTGTTAAATCAAGTTTAACAGAATAATCTAAGCTGTTTTCAGGTAAGAGCAATCAATACAAACGCAAGACCTCATCGACCGCACACAATCGAAGCAAGCGATCTCTACGCCTTAACACTGACATTAACAATACAATTAAAAAGTCCATCAATAATCACCACATAAAGCAGAAATAATGCAGGCAATAAAACACCTTATGTTACGGGAATAAAAATGATATAGTATGCATTCACATGTTTGTTTTCCAGTTGTCCCCGGAGCTACGCACGCGAACGGGCACCAGCTCAATAAGCAGAAAAACAAAAATCAAATTTAAACTTCGTTTAACATGCAAATTTGAGAGTCGCCACGACAGAATGAGCGTCGATACTTAATTACTTCTTTAATCGTTCAATCTTCGTGTGGGTGTATTTAGGGTAGCCATAAGACCGTGGACCATGTCCCTAAATCTGGACATGGTCACGTACCAGTCAAGGTTGAATGCTGAAACTGTACTTATTGTTTACTGTTTAAAAAGTTTAAGGTTAATGGCTGTATTAAAATTAATTTTATTGCATTGTCAGGTGCAATCAAATCTAATGGAAGACACAAATAATAATTAAAGATTAAACGTATGTAAATTAATGTTAAGATTTTTATCTTCTCACTAAATTATCTTTTGTTTCATAAGAGCATTATTTTTCTATTAATTACAACGTGTTATAGATTAACGCTGGGAGACAATCATTTTAATATTAATTTTTTGATCTTTATTTTGGAAGTCTTTATTTTATATATTAATGTCTTTATGTTATTGTTTTTGATACCTAACCTAATTTCGTACCGCGTTACGAGCATACCGCGGCGCATATGACGTCCCAGAGTTAAAGTAAATAGAGGGAATCAGCAGTAAATATACCTAATATTGGACATCCCAAATATTGGACATTCATTATGTTGGATCACGTAACTGACCGAGAATTCAATGCAAGCACTGATTCGGCTTGCAGTCGCGTGTTAGCCGACAGCCGATTTCATGTGATAACGCATTAACACCTATCACACTAACATAAAAAGAACAATTTTAAATACATTAGGTACTAATTTAACAAAACAGTTGAGCAATCAAGTAAAGTACAAGGGCATCACTTCATCTCTTTACTATTCAAATACACTATTAAATGTTTATCTTTATATACCTAAGTATATAATTATTTTATGCAGGTATAATTATAGGCCTCTGTGGTGCAGCGGTAGTGTGAGTGACTGCTAATTATGAGGTCTCGGGTTCAATCCCCGGGTCGGGCAGTGTTTATGTTTAGGCTAGTAATTGAACTCTTCTTAAACGTCTGAACCAATTTTGATGATATACGATGATGCTTGCATTGACAACTAGACTGGCGAGGCGATAAAGATGATCATATCCGTGAGTCTTCTGAAGGCCTTCCTTCGTGATGGCAGTCTTTGTTTTTGATAATGGTACAAAACGATATCGGTTCAGCGCATGGATATAAGGATGTATGCCATTCTTACATCCTCGGTCATATTATAAATGTGAAATTGAGTTTGTTTACGCTTTCTCGGAACCAATCATCATGAAATCCATCCATCCATCCATACATCAGCCTTTTAAAGTCCACTGCTGGACATAAGCCTCCCCAAGAATGGGGGATAGTGCCGTAATCGCCACGCTTGGCAGGCGGGTTAGCGATCGCAGTGGATGTTGTTAATACTCAAAGGAGTGCTGCTGCCCACTCCCCCGGTATTCCCTCAGTCGGCTCTTACGACTCCCATGGGTGGAGAGGGGTGGGACAATTCTAAAGCCGGCCCCACACGGCCCATCATGAAATACTTAATATTATTTCAAGTAGTAGAGCAATGCTTATCCCAGCTTGGGTGCGCCGGGGTACCACCCTCTCACAGAAGATAGTGGGTAGTCCTACTGTTGGATTTTATATGATGAGCAAAGGAAGCCTAAACCCCTTCCTTCTTATCGTTCCTCTCCACCACCTATCCCTTTCCTTGGATTTGGCGACGCGCGAGTGATGCCTCTGGTGTTGCTAGCATCTAGAACCACTTACCATCAAGAAGGTAGTATTTAAAAAAAAGGCGAGTAGCAAACAAACATACGATCCACTTTAAAGGTAAGCGGTCACCAGAGGCATGAATCGCACATTGGCACCTACAAGAATAGAAATAAGAGGTGGTTAGGAAGGATAATAAGTGCGTTTCAGATAAATGTACCTACCTAATAATTTGTGTAAAATTACCAAAAATGGCGCCTCTCGCAATAGGTAGTAATGATGTGAAACAAAAATTGATAACTATAAGTAATATTATTGGCCGTTTGGTGGTTGAAACATTCATTGTACACTTCTAATACCTACTTATAGATTATAATGCCGCCGGTAGGTAATAATCTTTATTAAATTATTTATTTTGTAAAAAGTGAATTTAGATTTATTTATTTATAGACTCACGCACTTCCACTTGCCACGATCCTTACTCACCTTTTTTGCCTCATTGAACATAGCATCACGCCTGTATTCCCCGAAGGGGTAGGCAGAGGCGTATTACACACCCACGATTCGCCAGCTATGTTAAGTCCCACGTAATAGGGGACGAGCCTATTGACGTCTAGCGGGCACATTTCCAAACTCCGGGCTGCTACTGAGAATTTTTCTTTTAAGGAAAAAGCTTAAAACATTGTCTGACACGAGGATCGAACCCGAGACCTCATGATTAGCAGTCGCATACACTACCACTACACCACTGAGGTAGTCAAACTCATCACTGTCTTTATATTCCTCATACATGGACGTGAATGAATTTAGATTTCTAAACTAATTTCGTGATGTAGGTATAAATAAGATGACAAGATAAAATCTCTGGTCGTCCGGCTCAATATTGAGCATATATCGCGTGCGAGTGCATTTGCGTACTTTATCAGATTCGAGCATGGTACAAGACTACCGGCCGCGAAACTGTGAAACAAATAAAACTACACTTTACGAGAGCATTTGATTTACTACTTTTAGGTAACAACACGGATTTGCGTGTTGCGCCTTGAATTCAATGGGAGTATTCATGTTAGTTAGAAAACCTGCTAGCCTGAGAGATTTTCTCGACGACTCGTAAAGTCTCCCAGCTCTCACTGGGCCTGCGTGGTGAATTTCATCCTAAATGCCTGTAACTCTGATATGAGACCCGTACCGAATTTATAGTGAGGCAGTAAAAAGGTTGAAAATAAAAGTATAACGTCATTCCATCCGGACGATTCGCCAGTAAAGCAAAGTCGTCGATGTAGCTCAACGCATTAGCAAGCTAATGAGCAGTGGGCCGGTCGTATATGCCGCAAAACTGACTACCGACGGGGTAGGCAATTTCTCGAGTAGAGATCGTGAGCACACAAGAGTTGTAGGACGTCTGGTACTAGATTGAGCAACGATATAATCGTATGAAAAACAATCGGCAGTGGTTGGACAAAAGAAATTCAGGATAGGCCAGAGTAGTGTTCCTTGGGGAGACCTATATCCGACAGTGAACCAATATTGCTTGATAATGTTTTTTTTTACATTACATAGGTGGCGAACAAGCATACGGCCCACCTGATGGTAGATAGACGGTCACCTTAGCCTATAGACACTTGCAAAACCAGAGGCATCACTCGCGTATCGCCATCTCCAAGGAAAGTAAAAGGAGCTAGATAGAAAGGATAAAAAGGAGAGGATAGGAGGGCCTCTGGCGCTCTCACAATACGAAACACAACGTTAAGAGTAACTACTGTTGTTACGCGCTGATCTTTTGTGTTTCCTCGATTGAGCCGGCCCATTCGTGCTGGGATAAGGAAGTGTGTTCTATCTATTTTACTCTTTGCTAAAGGATATCCATACCTATTTATTTGGATAAGACGACGCTAGTACACTATTTTCTTTAAACATAGGTTATCTTTTGTTATTCATCAAATTCTTCATAAAGTTTATAATTTACGCTCTTATTTTTTTACCCTATGACCTCTATAGCAGCCAACATAATATTAAAGTAAAGACTTACCCCCTTACTAATAAACATTGTATAAGCTTTGAATAGTTATTCAGTATTTTGTTCCGTTCTTTCAAAGTCAAACTGTCATATTAGTGACTAAGATAAAACACTGAATAACTATTCAGAGGTTATACAGCGTTTATTAGTAAGGCTGTTATTTTGTAGCTGTTACTGAATTTATCTAAAGAACATCCGAACCATGACAAGTGCCTTGGCATAAACAACAGTAGAGGACAGTCGTATGACTAATGTAGCGAGATCAATTTATTGTTCATATTTGTTTGTCTTATTGTATCGTACTCATCGTTCCACATCTCCTTTATAACATAGCTTTTTCTTTTATTGCATATGGTGGTAGACGAGCCACAACTCACCTGATGGTAAATGGTAACCGTCGGTCATGGACTCCACTATACCGAGAGTATTGTCAAGCCTCTGTTCACCATTTCGTTTCACAGATATGAAATGAAAGAATAGAACAAACGACTTTCTCCTGCTACAATCAAAACACACCGTTGTGCTTCATGGCTGATCACAAGGGAGATGGTGGTACCAACCCGCTTGGGCCTGATAGCAGCCCTACCACCAGTAATGCAATGGGTGGTAATTGCTTATTTCCCTTAGTCACCTCGTACGACATCCGTGGGAAAGAAAAAAATATATAAAAATATCAAGATATAGCTAGTAGGTTTGTCCGTGTGGGGACGGACTAAGAATACAAGTGTCACCACCCCATTCTTTCCCACGGGTGTCGTAGGAGGCGACTAAGGGAAGTAAGCAATTATAATCAATTGCATGACTGGTGGTAGGGCTAGGTACTCACTTGTTATCGGGCTCGAGCAGGTTGGTACCACCATCTCCAGTGTGACCGGCCATGAAATACATCATTGCATTTTGGCTGTAGCAGGAGATAGCCGCTTATTCTTTCATTTCAAATCGGTGAAATGAAATGGTGAGCAGCGGCTTGACAATACTTTCAGTATAGTTGAGTCCATGAGTGACGGTTACCATTTACCATCAGATGGGCCGTGGCTCGTCTTCCATTACAAGCAATAAAAAAAATATTTGTTTTTTCTCCCAAGAAGTATTCCTTGGTAGTTGATTTGAAACCTCGGTCTCCAGCTTGCGTGATCAATACTTAAACCATGTGACCACGGTGTAGGTACATAATATTAAGTTTGAAAAAGTGATATGCATTGAATAATAAACTAATTTCTCGGCTTTACTATGTTCACTTGGTATTCCCATGCCAGTTATAAAGTATTTTTCTCACCTACCGAAGTGAATCATATACTTTTGTTATTTATGTTGCTTTGGTGAACTTCACAAGATCTTTTTCCAAATTTGTCCCATGAATTCCTACGGGATCCATTATATCGTTGCAGAAAACAAAATTTAAATGAATTTTAACTCTCCATTAAATTTAATTAATGAGAGGAAATTTTAAGCTTGGTAAAAAATAATAAAGTTTATATTTATCCTAATACTCCCGATACTCTATATCCATCTCAATCTCTCGTAGGCTACTTTTCAGAATTTTCACTTCTGCCATGTGTGAATTGCACATATATGGGTTTTTTTTTAATATTAATTATTTGACATGCTTAGCCAAATAAGCTAACCCAAGACATTAAGAATGAATGTGCTAAATTTGCAGTCCCAAGCAATTGTCACGATGGCTGATAAGCAAAGCATCTGGGACGGTATTCAGAGATATGGTTCAAATCCTGCTCGTGACTTTTATTTTTGATTTTACATTTTTGCACTTTGTATAAGTTAGTTTTGCCGTGTGGGGCCGGCACCAAGAATAGCTCCACCCCGTCTCTTCCTATGGGAGTCGTAAAAGCCGACTAAGGGATTACCGGGGGACCGGGCAGCGTTCCCCTGTGTACTAAAAACATCCACTGCGATCGCCAACCCACCTGCCAAGCGTGGCGATTATGGTAAAACCCCCATTTTGGGGAGGCGTATTTCCACCAGTGGACGATAAAAGGCTGATGGATGGGTGGATGGGATTAGTTAGTTACCTATATGACAAATCTCAAATATACATATTGCTATTAACAATTTTAAATTAAAAAATACTAATTGTGTTCTCCTAAATGGTTTGAATCTTCACTGAAGCAGATTAAAGACGATATTTTCTAAAAGGTTATTGTGCTTAACATAGTCAATGTGCATCAGTGAGCTGTTATTACTACATAGTAATAACATATATACTTAGAAATAACATCTCATTGTTGTACAAACATGTTTTATTGGTTTCAAATTTGTAATAGGTTTTTGGAATATTAATAATACCTACTGCTGTGTATAAGGAAGATTAGGTACTATAATTTTAGTAATATTTTTATACTAACTAATGCTTTTATAACAAATTACATACATACTACTTTTCCCAAAGTCCATAGCTCATACCTTTCCTTACAATTATTGCATTGTCTGCCAAGAGAGTCTCGCCTTAAATCTTATACCTATACGGTGCCGAACTGAAAATAATCAAAACTTTGCTCATAAAAATCCAAAACAAAATTGCATTATTCATGCTTGCCACTTCGCGTAACACGTAACCGCTATAACGAGACACCTCACATACTCTATCTAAAACAAGACAACAAACGAAAAGAGGAAAATTTTGGAGAAAGTCGCGGTTCAATCTGTTATGGTCAGAGATGAACTCAAGCGGACATTCCGAGCAAAGTATGAAACTGTCTGGAAATACATAAATATTGTATTTAGGGGACTTATATTAAACGCAAAGTTATAGTAGTTATGATTTGTTACCTATACTTAATATATACGAGTATTATAAGTACATACACACTAGGAACCTACAAGTAACAATTTACCTTAGGTAATAATAACATTCGTGCTAATTTAAACTGCTGACTGATTGTCACAGCACAATCCTAAATCTAGAAATCTGAAATTTGAAGTAATTTAAACGTAAGGTAAGAAAGGATTTGTCTACTCCATGGGGCAATTATTTAATAAATCTGGACTCCTCTGTGGTGCAGCGGTAGTGTGAGTGACTGCTGATCATGAGCACCGGGTCGGGCAGTGTTATTGAGCTTTTTCGCAAAAAGAAAAATTCTTTGTAGCAGCCCGGAGTTAGGAAATGTGCCCGGTAGACGGCAATAGGCTCGCCCCCTATACATGGGGCTTAAACATAGCTGGCGAACCGTGGGTGTGTAATATACCTCTGCCTACTCCTTCGGAGAATACAGGCGTGACACTATGTATTAGACTTGAAGGGATAGTTTATCTTAGCAAATCAAGTAGGTACCTACTCGTATAAGATGCAGATAAGTTAAATGCAGTACTGCTAGTTACTTCTACCTGAATGACATGCTTTATTATAATTTAATGCAAGAATTTCGTTTATGCCGCCGATGACAGTGCATGACGATCATCTCAAAACACAGCAAAAATAAACAGCCCTCTTAGAATGTGATTCACAAAATCGTATCGACATCGTATTATCTTATTCGTGATTGATAGAAACATAGATGTATGATGTCGCAATAATCGCTCAACTAATACGATGATCTTTCAAGGTCTCTCAACCAATGACAATATTACGATGCGATGTCGATACAATTATGTGAATCAAATTCTAAGGGGGCTGTTTCGAAATGATGGTATCCTTCAGTTAACATATTTCAGCAAAGGCAACCATCGTCGAAACCTGACCATTTGTCATGTCCGCTTTAATAATGCGTGCTAAGTATAAAGTTGAACTCTCTTTTCTCTTACTCTAATAGTTTTTTTATATTACATGGATGGCAAACAAGCATATGGCCCTACTAATAATGGGTAAGTAGTTACAGTAGCCTATAGACGCTAGTAACATCGACACCATAGGCATTCGTGCATCGCCATCTCCAAGGAAAGTGATAGGAGGTGGGTAGGAAGGAAAATAAGAGAGGATAGGTAGGATACTATTCTGTGCGGCACGATATCTGTGCGACACCATATTCGCCAATTTAATACTACCCGTATTAAAGAGGCGATAGAGCGGAACCAAGGCTCGAAAGTCTTCGCAAGAGATCTGTCTGTTGTCCAAAGTCAGTTAACTAAACTGAGGACCAACAACGGCACTACCATTTCTTCTCGAGATGAGATCTTGGGAGAGGTCCAGCAGTTCTATGGACAGTTGTACAGATCCCAGAGCCTTACTGTTGGCTTGGTCCAAGACCCCAGATCCAAGCTAACTCGGCACTTTACCGAAGATACTCCGGACGTCAGTCTGTACAAGATCAGAATGGCTCTCAAACAACTAAAGAACGGAAAGGCACCGGGAGACGACGGAAGCACCACAGAGCTTCTGAGAGCAGGCGGAAAGCCGGTCTTAAAAGCTCTTCAGAGGCTGTTCAATTCCGTCGTTCTCGGGGGCGACGTTCCAGAGTCGTGAAACAGAAGCGTGGTGGTGCTGTTCTTCAAGAAAGGTGACATAACCCTCTTGAAGAACTATAGACCCATCTCGCTCTTGAGCCACGTCTATAAGTTGTTTTTGAGGGTCATTACAAATCGACTCACGCGCAGGCTTGACGACTACCAGCCTCCCGAACAAGCCGGTTTCCGAAAAGGCTATAGTACCATAGACCACATTCACACGCTACGCCAGATTATACAGAAAGCCGAGGAATATAATCGGCCTCTGTGTCTGGCTTTTGTGGACTATGAGAAAGCCTTCGATTCGATCGAAATTTGGGCGGTGCTGCAGTCCCTTCAGCGGTGCCAAATTGACAATCGGTACATTGAAGTGCTGAAGTGCTTGTATAGAAACGCCAACATGTCAGTCCGTGTTCAGGACAAGAGTACGGGACCGATCCAACTGCAGAGAGGTGTTAGGCAGGGAGAGGTTATGTCCCCGAAACTCTTCACCGCTGCATTGGAAGATGTCTTCAAGCTCTTGGACTGGACCGGATTCGGCATCAACATCAACCGCCGACGACATCGTAGTCATGGCAGAATCTCTGGAGGACCTTGGCACCATGCTCAATGATCTCAGCAGGGTTTCCCAACTAATGGGTCTCAAAATGAACATGGACAAGACGAAAGTCATGTCTAATGTCCATGTCATTTCAGCACCCAGTCGGGAAGTCCTAGTCGGGAGTGCGCTTCTCGAAGTTGTCGACCATTATGTCTACCTGGGACAAACAGTCCAGTTAGGTAGGCACAACTTCGAGAAAGTGGTCAATTGACGAATCCAACTCGGCTGGGCAGCGTTCGGGAAGCTAAGGAAGATCTTTTCGTCTAATATTCCGCAGTGTCTGAAAACGAAGGTCTACGACCAGTGTGTGTTACCAGTGATGACATACGGAACAGAGACGTGGTCTCTGAATGTTGGCCTCATATCAAGGCTCAAAGTCGCTCAGCGGGCCATGGAGCGGGCTATGCTTGGTATTTCCCTACGTGATCGAATCCGTAATATGGAGATCCGTAGGAGAACGAGAGTGACCGACATAGCCCGCCGGATTGCCATGCTGAAGTGGCAATGGGCAGGCCACATCGCTCGACGAACCGATAACCGTTGCGGACGAAAGGTTCTCGAGTGGCGACCACGTATCGGACGGCGCAGCGTAGGACGGCCCCCCACCAGATGGACCGATGATCTGGTCAAAGCTGCGGGGAGCCGTTGGATGCGGTCGGCACAGGACCGCTCGTTGTGGCGTTCTCTTGGGGAGGCCTATGTCCAGCAGTGGACGTTAAAAGGCTGATGGATGGATGGATGGAGGTAGGATACTAAGGAGAGGATAGGAAGAGGTTTCGGGCCTCCGGCGCTCTAACTCACCTTGTGGATCACAACGGCAAGAGTACCTTTGTTTCATGCCGATCTTCTGTGAGAGGGAGATACTTCCCTGATCGAGCCGGCCCATTCATGCTGGGATAAGTAAGGCTCTACCACCACACATAACGGTGATCTGACTGCACCAGAGATAACAGACCGTATAACAGACCGTGTAACAGACCGTGTTGATGTCCTTCGCACCGTGAACTTCAGCTCAGTTCTTCAACATTTAAAATAAGTAGTCCATGTCAATGTTGAACTGGGGGTAGTAGGGACGTAGTACAAATAGCTACTTATTCTTACTGACCCATTAGATAAATAAACTTAGTTTTCAAACATACACATCACAATATTTTGATATTTTTATATAGTTTTTTAAAATTTGACATGTTTAGCCCTAAAAAAATAAAAAAGTAAAGTGAAAACAGTAAAGTGTGAAAATGTGATGCGTCCCTGATGCTTTGCTAATTCAACTGAATTGGCAAAGCATCTGGGACGGTATTCCAGGAGATGCAAATTCAAACCAGGCTCGTGACTGTTATTTTAATTTTATTTTCACACTTTGAAATACATATACATATTATCATATTATCACAATTTCAAAAACTTTAAAGTGATGGTGATTTGTAATAACGACTTTTGTCTGGGGATATTTGCAGTTTTCTGTTTTTCCACAAAAATAACTCCTGTAGTGTGAATAAATCTACGATTTTAATTATATTCAATGTGCCATGCTAGTTAAATTGTTTATAAATGGTCAATGTATAGATATGTCAACGAAGCGTCTACTGTCAATAGGTAGATCAACCTAATTTCCCGTAACTAAGATTGGAAAAGATGCGGGTTCGATTCCCGCTCCTACTAAAAATCTCTTTTTCTTTATTCACAAATAATTTGTACTTTAAAAAAAGTAGCAGAGCATATCAATTGCTAAAAGAAACAGATCTAAAATACATATATGTTGTATAAAGGCATATGTTGTTTAACTGCCTCGGTGATGCAGCGGTAGTATGAGCAACTGCTGATCGTGAGGTCTCGGGTTCGATCCCCGAGTCGGGCAGTGATATTAAGATTTTTCCTAAAAAGAAAAATTCTCAGTAGCAGCCCGGAGTTTGGAAATGTGCCCAGTAGACGGCAATAGGCTCGCTCCATATTACGTGGGACTCAAACATGGCTTGCGAATCGTGGGTGTGTAATACACCTCTGCCTACCCCTTCGGGGAATACAGGCGTGATGCTATATTTTTGTATAGACTATAAAATAAAGTGTATTGTTAAGAAATAGACGTACCTAATTACTCAACGAGCCACTACCAATCACTTTTTTTTGGAAATTATTTTAATAACTTTACTATGACGGTTACGTAAAAAAAAGGTCTCACGTTCAATGCTTTTTGGGCAAGTCGTAGCCCAGTTGTCCCCTACAGTTCGAAGGTCATGGGCGACATTGAAAAGTGATACTTATTTGTAAACACCCAACCTCCTCCGTGCTTCAGTAGGCACGTTGCGCTGTGAGTTCTAATAGTCGTTACAGGCCGTCAGGGTCCTGAATAAAATAAATAATAATAACTGACGCCAGTCTTGTTCTAAGGGCGCTATTTGTTTCCTTAGTTAAGCCGACAACGAAGTTTTCGTTAAGACAGATAATGACATTCGATATTACATGGACCATACATGGTACACCATCTTATGAGCTTTTTTTAAATAGTTCAGTGTATATAGTAAGAAAATATAGTATAAAAAATGTGTATGGTGGATGATTTCATGCGCAAATGACGGCAGGCAGTTTATTACAAATTCGACCTCCTTTCCTCCTTTTTATGGGAATACTTTAGTAGTACCACTAGACAAAACTGTTTACTACTTTAGTAGTAGGTACTTATATAACATAGAAAAACTGTGTACGTACACATACAAAAAAAGATACAGGGTATACAGGAAGTTCTATACTTTCTTCTTTTTAACTTCGGTTAAAACCGTGTCAACGTTGGTCTAATTCAAAATTAAAATTCAGTGCTACGAAAAACCGTGAATAATGAAAGTGTATAGTCTCCTCAAGGCACAATCTTATGCCGTATTTTGGCATGCAAGCGGCTGTTTAATATACTGTCAATTGCAACGTACCTATTTGTTAAAATAAGTGCCTCTACAGTATATTATCTCTTCTAAGTTAAAGTTGCTATATTCAAAGAATATATAGTTAAGAGGAGTAGGTATCATTGTTATTGCTTTATAGTTTTTACTAGACGAAGAATTTATTTACTTAACAACTAAGATGACAACTATATTAAAATAATAAAAGTAGATATTTAATAATAATAAAAAGAAATAATGTACCATGTTTTTATAACGGGCTAAAATGTATAGATTGGGATGCACAATTTTGCAATCTTACAAGTAGATATTATTATTTTATACTTTTTAGTCCGTCATAAAAACATGTTACATACATTTTTTTATATTTTATTATTATTTTCTGCTTTTTAGGGTTATGTTCTTCTTCTTTTTTCAAGCATATTTTTCTAATGTATTTATTTTTTAATATTTATTCACTATCACCGATGGGTACATTGTCACATTAAACATAAATAGTAAATTATAACTAATTAGTATAAACAAGTAAAGATAATAAGCATTTATAAGTATTATCATCCACTTCTGAGCTATGGTCCGAATTTCAAGTATCCAGCTCATCGGGAAGTTACTTTAAAATCAATTACAAAATTCCACCCGGACAGACATACAAGATAGCGTTTTAAATAAAAACATAGTAAAAAATTACTTGAATTACCCACAAATTATAGTCATAAATATCTCAAGAAAAATGTAATAATCTATTTGAGATATATTTTCAATGAATAATGAATGTGTACCTAGTCTTACCTATCGCTAGTTTTTAATCTAAATGTAGAGTCGGTAAACATGTTTACGTTCTATGTTCTGGCTATATTTTTATTTTTCTGTTGAGGTATATCCCCACTGCCACATAGCTTAGCCAGCACATAGATTTGTAAATTCTGGAAGTGAATTTATAAATCTATGTGCTAGTTCTATTAATACCTACTTTTACTTCAAGAGTCCGTGATTTTATCAAACTAACATTTAAGAACACATTATTTGTGAAAGTGGAAAAAAAGAGCTTTACTGCGAGCGGGATATGAACCTGCGTCCCATCCAATCTGGGGAAGTGATTTAAACCGCTAAACCATAGCAGTGCCCGACAGTGACGCCCAATCTCCACTTCACAATTGTGATTTTTGGATGTCCTTACGATACACACAATTGTTTTGGGGGGGTTTCCTACTCGCAGTAAAGCTCTCTTTCCACTTTCACAAATAATATAATTGTTTAAAGTAGCTGAGCATGTCAAGTGCTAAAATTAAGATCAAAAACTAACTAAAATTTTTATTATTATTCTTTTTCTTAAATCGGCAAATAACTGCTGTCTAACAGGTCTGGCTTTTATATCACTAGGTATTACTTACTACAAACAAAATATATACACGATTGTCAAGATACTCTACTCTAATTCATAAACATTTTGAGAATTGTTCTCTTTTTATATATAAGTATTCTCTTTTGAATAAACATTATGTACCTCTTTGTTAACAAGTGAGTAGGTACTTCCAATATATACGATACTCAATCCTAGGGAAGAATGGGGCAGTGATAATGGTATTTTTAGTCCTTCACTACACAACACAAACTACGCTCTGTTATGCAAACTTTCTCTACCTTCATCACTTCTAGTTTTCTCTATAGCATATGAATAGACTGCTGGACGTATTTCAGTCGTTTCTCTTTTCAAATATATATTCGTTTTCATGAGCTCACTGAATGTGGCCAGGTCTATTCATCCTGCCACGACGGAGTTTTATTGGGATTTAACGCGAATTATATTTGCTTCAACTGTGTTTCGAATAAATACTGAATCTATATAGTGATTTGTGTGACAGTCAGTCCTGTTTTTGTGTTTTAATGGACCCTATCTCCATTAGAACTAATAATTTATAGGATGTTGTAGTTTTAAAGATCTGTATTATAAATAAAAAAAACATTTGTTAGGTATGTTTTAGCTATAACTGCCAGAACTGTGTTTAAATAAAAAAGGATTGTTTATAAATAAAAAAAGGAAATAAGTTTATTAATATTGTGGTTCGTCGGTATTAATCTATAATAATATCAATGAATTAATTCAAAAGCAATACATCACCAAAGTATAGTTAGTCAATAACGAACTATTACGTTATAAAGTTTTCAAATCACTTGTCAACTGAGGTTTTGGTCCTTGTTTTTATTTTTTTCTAATCTATAGGCTTATTACCCTTTTGGGTTTCGTAACACGTTCTGAGTAGTCCCTTCGTAAAAAAAAAAATATATTTATTTTCATGCCAATGATGGCAGACGAGCCACGGCCCACCTGATGGTAAGTGGTAACTGTCGCTCATGGACTCAACTATACTAAGAGTATTGTCAAGCCACTGTGCACCATTTCATTTCTCAGATTTGAAATGAAAGAATAAACGGCTATCTGCTGCTACAGACAAAACACACTGACGTGCTTCATAACCGGTCACACAGGGGACAGTAGTACCCACCCGTTCGGGCCCGATAGCAAGTGAGTACTCTCATTTGGTATCCAGCCCTACCACCAGTAATGGTGATAATTGCTTACTTCCCTTACTCGCCTTGTATACCTGCGGGAATGGATAGCGTTGTGACACTTGTATTCTTAGTCCGTCACCACACGGACGTGCATAATACTTAATCTAGTTACCTACACCGGACAGCTGACTTCATAATAATGGGGAAAAATAATAGCTAAGGGTATAAACCACCACCGAAGAATGTAACATAGTTCCAGTGGCCCGCCAATAAAAGCGGAGAGACGGCACACTCCGGGTTTCTTTAGTAGGTGCAGGCCCCACACTACCCTGGACGTTGCCCCGAACGATAGGGTGTGCGGTTAGGAATATTTTTTGCCGCCTTAACAAAAAAAAGGGTATAATGACTTTTGTATTTTCAGTAATAATCCTTATTGCATCTTCATAGTCGATTCAATTCAAATAAATATGTTACCCTTAGAGTTTTAAATATTTTCATACTAACAACACACTGTATGTTTAAACCAAATATTAGTTACTTAAGTGCCACCAAATGTCAATTTAACAAGTCCTAACATTCACTTAAGCACATCGTTAAACAATTAACCAAATACTTAAGGCTTGCACCGACCACGGCATTTCGGTGACTTGGCAAATAAGTCTCGCCCCTAGTTTAGTACCGAAACTAAGCGGTTTCTTTACTGCACTTTAATGATCGCGACTGCCTAGCACTTCGTTGTTTGCAATCGTTTTACTTTGGCACATACAATATTTATACATTCATAATTTTATTTGAATTAGTTTTGATAGAAAAGAAGATTATAAGCGATGTATATAGTCTTTAAATTGTAGTACTAGATCATAAAATCCTAAAAACAAATCAAAATGGCTTTGTGATCTTAATATCAATCATACCTGCTGGTATTTAAGGTACTTAGCTTAAATTTTTGTTCGTTTTAAATAACTATATCTACAGTAAGTTTACTTTTTTAGGATTTTACCTTAAATAGGTAGTATGTAGGTACGTTTAGGTTATTGACTGACTGACCGCATTTGTAACGAAAACGTAAGTGAGAGTAGGTATGAAAGAGAGTATTGACGTAAAGATGCGAAAGGGAATGCTCCGATGGTTCGGACATGTGGAGTGTGTGCCGGACGAGTGACTGGTTAAGAAGATATACAATGCGAAAGTGGAAGGATGTAGGTACAGAGGGAGACCGATACTCACCTACCTAGACCAAATCGGTCATGTATTGAAGGGAGGTTGAGTCAGGAGTCTCTGAACGACGACGACGGGGCGGCGGCAGCGCGTATGCGGAGAAGCGCCGCCCCCGGGCCGGACGGGGTTCCCGCCCGAGTGCTGGCCCTGGTCCTCGACCACCTAGAGCCCCGCCTCAGGGGACTGTTCGACGCTTGCCTGGTGTCCGGACGGTTCCCTGACTGCTGGAAGGAGGGGAAGCTCGTGCTCCTGCCGAAGCCGGGACGGTCTCCGAATACAGTCGCGGCCTTCAGGCCCATCGTGTTGCTGGACGAGGCGGGCAAACTGCTCGAGCGGGTAGTCGCTGCCCGCATCGTCCGGCACCTAGGTGCGGTCGGCCCCGACCTGTCCGATGCCCAGTTCGGATTTCGGGAGGGTCGGTCTACGGTCGACGCCATCCTGCGCTTGAAGGCCGCGGCTGCGGAGGCCGTCACCTCGAGGGAAGTGCTGTTGGCCGTGTCGCTCGACATCGCCAACGCCTTCAATAGTCTGCCATTCGGCTGCATCAAGGAGGCACTCCGGTACCATGGAGTGCCCCTCTACCTAAGGCGGCTGGTGGCGGACTACCTCGACGGCCGCAACGTCCTCTTCGTGGACCGGGAAGGGGACGTTGTAAGGAGGGCTATGTCGTGCGGCGTCCCGCAGGGTTCGGTTCTAGGGCCGCTCCTGTGGGACATCGGCTACGACTGGGTCCTCCGTGGCCGGCTCCCCCCCGGGCTGGGCGTAATTTGCTACGCAGACGATACGCTCGTCACAGCCCGGGGCGGGACCCTCGAGGAGGCGGCAACGCTGGCCACCTCAGGAACCGCGGAGGTGGTCAGGCGGATCGAGGCGCTGGGGCTTAGGGTGGCCCTTGAAAAGTCGGAGGCCCTACTCTTCCATGGGCCCCGACGCGGCCCACCCGCCGGCGCCTCGATAACGGTCAACGGTGTGGGCTTTCCAATCCAGGCCCACATCAAGTACCTGGGCCTGGTATTGGATGGACGGTGGCACTTTGACGAGCACTTCCGCCGTCTTGCGCCAAAGCTCGTCGGCACGGCGTCCGCCCTCGGGCGACTGATGCCGAATTTGGGCGGACCGAGTCTCGCGTGTCGACGACTCTACGCGGGGGTAGTACGGTCAATGGCACTGTACGGCGCGCCCGTGTGGGCGGAGTCCCTGGCCGCTCGCAATAGGGCCCTTCTGTGGCGTCCACAGAGGGTCGTAGCGGTCAGGGCAATACGCGGGTACCGCACGGTCTCGTGCGATGCAGCCTGCGCGTTGGCCGGAACCCCCCCGTGGGATCTGGAGGCGGAAGTGCTCGCCGACGTTTATCGGCGGGCGTCGACGGCGCGGGCGGGGGGCAGCCGCCCCTCGCCAAGCGCAATCTCAGCGTGGCGGGAAGATGCCCGCCGCGCCACCGTCCTAAAGTGGAGGTCTCGGCTGGAGACGCCCCGGGCTGGTCTCTGGACCGTGGGGGCGCTCCAGCCGATCTTGGAAGAATGGGCAGGGCGGCAGCACGGGGTCCTCACCTTCCGGTTGGTGCAGGTTTTGTCGGGGCACGGTTGCTTCGGCAAATACCTGCACACGATCGCTAGGAGGGAGACGACCCCAGGCTGTCACCACTGCGACTGCGGCGAGGACTCGGCGCAGCACACGCTCGAGTCGTGCCCGGCCTGGGATGTGCAGCGCCGGGAACTCGCTGCAGTCATAGGCGTGGACCTGTCGCTGCCGGCCGTTGCGCGAGCGATGGTTGGCAGTGACAGGGCCTGGACCGCGGTCGCCGCCTTCTGCGAGGCTGTCATCTCGCGGAAGGAGGCGGCGGAGAGGGCCCGGGAGGAATCCTCCTTCGCGGACTCGATTCGCCGCAGGCGCGCGGGGCGGCGTGCGCGCGCTTACCTGCGCCTGATGCCGCCCTAGCCGAGGCTGCGGACGGTGGGGTCGGGGAGTACCCTGCCGTCCGCGGAAGCCTACCGCGAAGGTGTGACGCCCAAGTGCGCGGGGCGTCGCACAAGAGAGGGTGCCCGAAGGGGCTGCCGCCTGCGGATCGCGGAGAAACGACGCGGTTCCCGTGATCCGCCGTAGCAAGGGCGGGTGAGGGCGCACGGTGTGTTTTTAGTGGGTGAGAGCCCCACACTACCCCGTTGTCTCCCCGGGCAGCGGGGTGTGCGGTAGGACATTTTTGCCCACCTAAAATAAAAAAAAAAAAAAAGGAGTCTCTGAACGAGCGAGCGTGTATGATGAACATAATGAATGTTTAGGAAGCGTGAGATGTATGCATGAACAGAGCTTTTTGGCACTCTGTTTTCCCTGCCTACCCCGCACGGGAGATGGCGTGATGATAAGTAAGTAAGGTGGTTTAAGTTATTAATAACATATTTTTATTATAAATAGGTTTTTATTTATGAGATTAGATTTTGGCAGGGACTTAGTACGCTTGGGCTTGAGTAAAAAAAAACCCCACAGGAACCATCTACTTTTCTGGAATAAAAAAATACCTGTGTTCTGTTCTGGGCACCAGGCGATATGTGTGCAAAGTTTCACGATTGTTAATTTGTTCTGTAGTTAAGCGCTGAAAGTGAATGATATTAATTAGTAAGAATTAAGACTGAATTATTTTATTTCCACAATTATAACCATAGCTTATCTATACTATTATAAAGCTGTAACATAGCTATGTCTGTACATTTAAGATATTTGAGAAAAAATGACTGTAAGTAATTGGCTATATAGGCGTGTCTAAAAATAAAACGATTTTTTTTAGATTTTTTGTCTGTTTATCTGATTGTCTGTTTATTTGTTCACGCATCACGCAAAAAATACTGAACGGATTTTGATGCAACTTTTTTTATTTGATAGCCCTCGATTAGACTTAAAAACTGCTATGCATTTTATCCCGCTACTATATCGTAAACCTGAGATATAACCCAAAAACTAGCATTTGACTGCGGCGAAGTCGCGGGCAAAGGCTAGTTAATTAAATAAATAATTTAAATAAATATTCACTAACATTTTTTTATTTTTTCACACAACGTCATCTGGTCCCGAACTAAGCTTAACGCTTGTGCTATGGGTAGGTACCAGATTACGGATATAATACATATATTACTTTTTTTTTGTAAATACATAGGTAGGTACATATAATAGATAGAAAACACCCAAACGTAGTACAAATATCTGTGTTCATCACACAAAAAATTGTCCTGAGTGGGAATCGAACCCACCACCTCGTGCACGGAAGTCGCTTACACTACCGACTACGCCACGAGGCTCGTCATTCTGTTAGTCGACGCCGGTTGACAAACACATGACAAAAATAACGATAGGAATCGTTAATCTGCTTATGGCAATCGTAAAACTATCCACTATCAATCTTATACCAGGTGTTTCTGTGTGTTAAATACTAAGCATTAGCATATAATTTGGTTTCCATAGCTTGTCCGGGCTATAACAAGTAGTTAAAATGTAGTAATAAATCTTGATAAAAGCCTACTTATACATAGAACCATACTTTTATGGATCGTTAAATTAATGTCTTTTTAATATTAAGTGTAAGCGGATGAAATTTATAAATAAACATCCCCATGGTTATGACCTTATTACGGGAGAAATACTATATAAACTGCCTCGGAAGGCATTAGTAAAGCTAATTTATCTAATAAATGTTTCATTTAGACTAAGAAATGTACTAAGTCAATGCAAAAGCACTGAAGTCTAGACACGCGGTAGCGTGACAAGCCCAGTTTTATAACATCATCCCCAGTTTTATGAAGTCATAGTGATAATAATAATAATATATTTCCTGTTATGTCGAAATTATTTGAAAAACTGTTGCTAAAAAGGCTGAAACGAATCAATGAAGAACAAAATATGATTTCAGATCATCAATTTGGTTTTTGAGAAACACACTCCATTATTGATCAAAACCTTAGAAACTTTTTTTATTGCTAATGGTGGCAGACGAGCCACGGCCCACCTGATGGTAAATAGTAACAGTCGCTTATGGACTCAACTATACCGAAAGTATTGTCAAGCCGCTGCTCAACATTTCATTTCACATATATAGGTATATAAAATGAACGAATTAACGGCTATCTCCCACTACAATCAAAACACACCGATGTGCTTCATGGCTGGTCACACGAGAGATGGTGGTACCAACCCGCTCGGGCCTAATAGCAAGTGAGTAATTTATAAATTAATATGAAGGCTACCTAAAATACCGATGCACTAGAATCGTATCAAACTAATCGAGCATTCAGAGTAAAGCAAGATGATGCCTACTCTGAACTAAAAGAAATTAAAGCTGGCAAGTCACAAGGAAGTGTTTTAGGGCTGGTACTATACCTATTATGATACTTGTGATATTTCGTAACCACAACAGAATACCATTGCTACTTTTGCAGATGATACCAGTATAATGGCGACTGGAGATCGTCACGAATAACGCAACAAGAAAAGTCCAAGCATCAATAAATGGCATTTACGAGTGAACAAAAACATAATTAATTAAACTGAATGAATCAAAATCTATTTACATTGACTTTACAAAAAAAAACCTTATTCATAGGCCTATTTTCATAAATAAAAAAAAATCTTATGCGAATATGACTAAATATCTTGTTACGACCCTAGACACAAAGCTGCCCTGGAAAACTCTATTCGCTATAAAATTCGCTATAAAAACTATACCTACTGGTTACTAGGAAGGCATTCTACTTTGTCCGAACACAATAAGGTACACGTTGCTGTACAAACAAGTCCTGATGCCAGTGTGTACAAATTATTTGAAAAACTGTTGCTAAAAAGGCTGAAACGAATCAATGAAGAACAAAATATGATTTCAGATCATCAATTTGGTTTTTGAGAAACACACTCCATTATTGATCAAAACCTTAGAAACTTTTTTTATTGCTAATGGTGGCAGACGAGCCACGGCCCACCTGATGGTAAATAGTAACAGTCGCTTATGGACTCAACTATACCGAAAGTATTGTCAAGCCGCTGCTCAACATTTCATTTCACATATATAGGTATATAAAATGAACGAATTAACGGCTATCTCCCACTACAATCAAAACACACCGATGTGCTTCATGGCTGGTCACACGAGAGATGGTGGTACCAACCCGCTCGGGCCTAATAGCAAGTGAGTAATTTATAAATTAATATGAAGGCTACCTAAAATACCGATGCACTAGAATCGTATCAAACTAATCGAGCATTCAGAGTAAAGCAAGATGATGCCTACTCTGAACTAAAAGAAATTAAAGCTGGCAAGTCACAAGGAAGTGTTTTAGGGCTGGTACTATACCTATTATGATACTTGTGATATTTCGTAACCACAACAGAATACCATTGCTACTTTTGCAGATGATACCAGTATAATGGCGACTGGAGATCGTCACGAATAACGCAACAAGAAAAGTCCAAGCATCAATAAATGGCATTTACGAGTGAACAAAAACATAATTAATTAAACTGAATGAATCAAAATCTATTTACATTGACTTTACAAAAAAAAACCTTATTCATAGGCCTATTTTCATAAATAAAAAAAAATCTTATGCGAATATGACTAAATATCTTGTTACGACCCTAGACACAAAGCTGCCCTGGAAAACTCTATTCGCTATAAAATTCGCTATAAAAACTATACCTACTGGTTACTAGGAAGGCATTCTACTTTGTCCGAACACAATAAGGTACACGTTGCTGTACAAACAAGTCCTGATGCCAGTGTGTACATGTGAAATTTAACTGTGCGGCTGTACCAAACACAGTAACATGCTAACTACACAGCGATTCCAGAAAAAAATACTTAGGAATATCGTGAACACCACTGAAGGAATGTAATATAGTTCCGGTGGCCCACCAATGAAGGCGGAGAGACGGCGGTGAGGGCCCCACACTACCCTATTCGTTGCCGCGAACGACGGGGTGTGCAGTTAGGAACATAGGAATATCGTGAACGCTCCTTGGTATGTTAGGAATAACGACCTCCACCGGGACCTAAATGTAGAGTTCCTGAGTAAAGTTTTACAAAAATATGCAGACGCGCATGAGAAGAAGCTTCATCAGCACTTGAACGTAGAGGTAATCCAGATAATAATACAGATAATAATCCGTACACGGACTTACAAAGGAGGCTCAAACGAACTAAATGTTTTGATGTGAAACATCTACTGCGGAGCGAGGGTAAAATCGGCTATAAGCGTGGCGACGCTTTTATTGTACTTGTCCCGTTCAAATCTTGCAAGTTAAACTTGACACACTTGCCGGTTTCCGATTGAGCTGAAATTTTACATGCATGTGTATATCACGTGACCATGCAATATTATAATGACATGGAGCTGTTCTGATGATGGAGCTGGAAGGTGGACATAGGAACTCTATAATAAAACGGCGCAACCCCATCGAGTTTAGGCTCGTATGATTCGTCTTGCCAAGTACTTTGCCTTTAGATGGTACCCAGGGTCTGATGATGGAGCTAGAAGGTGACCATAGGAACTCCGTAATAAAACGACATAACTCCATCGAGTTTGGGCTCGTATGATTTGTCTTGACGAGTACTTTGTCTCTAGATCGTATCCAGGGTTTGACGATGGAGCTGGAAGGTGGCCACAGTAACTCTGTAATGAAACTACACAACCCTATCGAGTTTATACTCGTTTGATTCGTCTTGAGGAGTACTTCGTCAAGTTATGATCATTTTATTTCTACAAAATAATTTCGATGTTTTCACATCTGCTAGACGTCCCGCGACGTCTAGCTTTTTTATTTATTTATTTAATGAGATAAAAACGGTGAAATTAATTGCAATTTACATTCATCTCATAATCAAAAACAATATAAAATAATTAATCAAAAATAACAATAATAAATTATGATACACATTAAGATAATAATATGTCAAAATAATAATAATAATAATTAATCAATGAAGTTCAAGTATGCGTTTTTCGAGTTGTCAGTTTTACTACGGTCCCATTGGTCAGTTAAATTCTCACAATATGTCAACATTAAGGTTTTTAACTTATTCCAATTGTCAAGTAATATCTCGAGATCGGTGTTGGCAATGAGAAGTGCGTTAAAGTGCCGGCGAGCGCGTACTAGCGGTGACATAGAACGCGCTACAGTACGACTGCGTTCCACGTAAAACAAATCGGGAAATTGACCCCGTCTGTTCACACCGGGCTCATTGGGAACAGACAAAGTGCACAATGTATTATGTAGGTGTATTGAGTCTACTGATCCTCTGAGCACTTTGCAGCAGGTAACGAGCTGGTCATACGTTCTTCTCACTTCGAGTGAATTATAACCCAGCATTCCAAGTAAGAATTTGGTAGGGTACATGAAGGGATAATAAAAAAATTTTGTAAAGTGCCCTTAAGAAAGCCTTTTGGACCTTTTCTAATAATCTTGTGTACGTAACCTGATGTGGGTGCCAAACACATTGCACTAGCCTCGAGTTTGCTTCTAATAAGCGTGTTATAGAGAGTCCGTGCTACTACTGGGTCTTTAAAATGTTTTATATTTCTTAACACAAAGCCAAGACGACGATAAGTTTCTTTGGCGAGATCTGATATATGGTCGTGAAAGGTCAGAGTGCGATCGAATACCACACCCAAATCCCTGAGCACACATACCCTATTAATTAATATATTATCTAAGTTATAATTAAAATATATAGGATTACTTCTACGATTGAATGTCATAATATTACATTTACTAATATTGAAAATCAAATTATTACTAATACTCCATTCATTTATTTTGTTTATGTCATTTTGTAAGCAAAGACAATTGGAATAAGAATTAATTTCAAGAAAAAGCTTAAGATCGTCAGCGTACAATAAACATTTAGCAACAAAAGTTACATTAGGGAAATCGTTAATCATGATTTGAAATAAGAGAGGACCGTGGACGGAACCTTGACTCACACCGGATCTGGTGTGGTAAGGTTTGGAAACATGTGTTCCATACCTAACATACTGACGACGATCTCTCATATAGTCAGCAAAGAAAGTTAACAGGCTATATGCAAAACCGATTTGGGATAATTTATGCAAATGAGTATGTCATTATCAATTTTGTCGAAAGCTTTAAGAAAATCAAAGTAAATAACATCCACTTGTGATCCACGATCTAAGGCACTGGATACGTACTCGACTAGTCCTAACAAATCTGAATTTACTGAGCGCCCAGGCCTAAAACCATGTTGTTCCTCACAAATATACTGTTGAACTTGTCTGTAAATATCGTCATGAAGAATGTACTCAAATACCTTAGCAGGTGCACTTAAGATGGCTATAGGATGGTAGTCCTCGGGGTGCTAATTTGTCCGGTTTACCGGGGTGCTAATTTGTCCGGTTTACCTCCTAGTGGTGCACCCCGGGCAACGTCGGCAGTCGCCGGCGGCTAAAATTCCGGACAGGACGGGTCTCCGCGTGTCCCTCTGACTGAGCAGAGGGCACAGCGGACAGACCAGGCGTCGGAGTCGGTGGGGCCAGACTGGCTCACCGGGCTCTGGAGAGGGGGGACAGTGGGGCCACAGCGGCCCCCCCCCGTCCCAAATCGTAAACCTGAGCGCGTGTCTGTGGTTACGTCTCGCGGGCATACAGGAACGAGGGTCTTGGCTTAATCGCCCGGACCGCGAGGAAGACAACCTCTATAAAAAATTACCCCGAATCTCAAGCTCTGGCGCGCGGCGAGGAGATGCATGGCTGATGGGTAGTTCAGTCTCGAGCGCGGCCCCAGCCAGGGTACCTGCGGACCCCCTGTGTTGGGTTACAAATGTACGCTTACCCGGGTACAGGGAGCTCTGCCCGGGTGGACCTCCTTTCTCCCATACTCGTGGGAATCATATGGATTGTTCAAAAAATTTAAAAATAAGTTCAACGGAGTCGGGTAATGCACCTGACGCCTCAGCCGTAAGGGGTCCGGCTGTAAATGCGGCCCCTACTAGTGCAGCTGCGCGTAAAACGCGCGGCGGCAAGAAGTCCCGCAAGGGCAAGAAGACGACCAAGGGAGCGTCCCAGTCGTCAAGGGACGGCTCGATGACGGGCAGCTCGGCCTGCACATCTGCTGCCGAGGCGTCTGCTGAGGAGGGTGGCCTGTCTGAGGCTGCCGAAGGTCAGCCATCGCGGCCGGCAGAGGTGGTGTCGGAGTCGCGTTTCTGGCGCAAGCGCACCCTGTCTCAGGGGGGCGCTGCCTCTGAGTCGGACCTGAGCTCGACAGAGATGCCTCCCCCAAAAATACCCGCAGCGGCTAGGGGTCGAGGTATCAGCCGACCCGGGACGCCGATACCGCGTGCCGCCTCAGCACAAGAGGCCGAGACGCGGTGCCTGAAACGAGCGGAGACGGTGCAACACGCAGAGGAGCGCTTGGCGCTCCTGTCTGAGAAGCTCCGTCTTCCCATTGACAACAATGGGCCGCCTACTGCGGCCAAATTTGCTGAGAGAGCCGCGGACAGCGTGGCTATAATTTCGACGGTGGCCCTGGGCTCGAGAAACCTCAAAAGTAGTTTCGTCCGGGGTCTTAAAATCGCCGCCACGGAACTGTCTAACGTGGTGGAGCGGCTTGTGGCGGAGGTAGCCGACCTTGGGGCGCGTAACGAGCGCCTGGAGACAACGGTCGAGGAGCTGCACCGAGGGATGGCCAATATGAGAGCCGAACTTGGGCTCCCTGAGGCCATCCCGAGTGCCTCGGATAGTGTAATGCGGGTCGAGCCTGGTCTCCCCGCGACCGCCTCGCCGCCGCCGCCGCGACCCCGCCCTGCCTCGGCAACCGCCTCGGCTCCGTCGGCAGCTCAGTCGGGCCCTGTAACTGCGCTGGAGGACGAAATGCTCCGCGCGGTTATCGACCGCATGGATGCGGTCTTTGGCCCGAGATTCGAGGCCCTAGCCGCAAGATTGCCGCCGGAGCCCCGACTTCGGCCGCCGCTTTCGGCTGATAAAAGAAGGGCTGCAGCGTCCTCGGCATCGACACCTCTGCCGTGCCAGGGAGGACATGTGTCTTTTGCCGCGACGGCGGCTAAACCACCGGCGGCCAAACCACCAGCGGCAAAAGCTTCGCCGGCTCCTGTGCAGGGAAAGGGCCAAAACAAGGCCAAAAAGAAGGAAAAGGCGGGACAAGCCCCGAGGGGTCAGCCCCGAGAGGAGTTCCCGCCTCTGCCAAGCGCCGCTGCGCCTCCGCGTCCTACTGCGCCGAGACGAACCCACCCTTCGGCACCCTCACGGGCTGCGGTGGTCGCGCCCCGTGCTCCTGCCCCCGCCCCTGCCTTGGCTACGTCCTCAGACGGGGATTGGCAGGTGGTTGGGCCCCGGCGATCCCGGGCCAGGGATCGCGGCGCTGCCTCGGGGCGCGAAGCGGCGCCAACTAATACGAGAAGGGAAGCCCCGAAGCCGCGGAAAAGGAAGTCGCGCAAACTGAAGGTCCCGAAGGCAGCTGCGGTGGTGATCACCGTGCTGCCTGAGGGAAAAGAAATAGAATACGCAAACAATAAAAGTAATATTACGGTAAGTGATAGACGCCCATAAGTCCTCTCCTAGTTTGGATTCAAGTTCTCGGCGATGACAAACCGAAACCCCTGGCCTAGCCGCAAGCAGTACTCCTCCACAAGGTGTCTTCCGGTCGCATCGCAATAGCATCCATCCATCCGGTACTACCTCCGCATCTTCCACAGAACTATCCAGAAACGTTTCTGTGGCCGTAACAAGTAGGTGATCAGAAACTAACATGCTAGTATACCAGATATCCAACTTGGTTTTTATCCCTCGAACGTTTTGGTAGTGAACCGAAATCGCCGACGGTACAACGGTGCACGGCTCATTGAACGCCGACTTCGTGCTGAAATGTTCGGCTGTTGGACGTAGGCACGCGCTTATTGTAGTTAATCCAATGCTTCAGTCGCGCATTTTCTGGCCAAACATTTACTGAAAAACACCCGTCAAAACAGTCTTCTGGAACTCCTATCTTGTAAGAGTTGTAGTTCTTAGTAGTTTTAAGTTGTTCCACAGTAACAGCTCTATTAGGACAAAGTTAACCAACATATTTCTTAACATCAGCCACTTCTGATAACATATTCCACAGATGAAAATGTTTGCGTAACTCAGCCGCTCTGAGAGACGTCACAGTCGGTCCCGCAGTGCACCGCAGAGAGAAGGATTCCCGTTTCTTTTTGCGTCGGACCTCAGTCCACTCATCCTCGACTGGTTGAGATTTTGGCAAAACATCTATTTCGTTTGGCAAAGGCTTCGCAGAATGGACATGTTGTAAAATTGAAATATTATCCGGATGTAATAAGGGTTCGTTAGAAGCCAAAGTAATCAACGCACTGGGAATAGCAGAGTTACGTAATTGACTAGACGAGTGACCACGTATATCACACCCCTGACTTGGGCGCTGGGGCTTGAAATCTGTTGGCTGGGGGCGTGGTATGACTGCCTTAGAGGCGCGTGTACTCTGAGAAGCCACCAAGGGCTGAGGCAAAGGATCATTGGTATCACGACTCACTAGTCGAGTGTTGCATTTACATTTTATAAAATTCTCAGAAAGTATCTCCATTTCGTCAGAAAATTTTTGAATCTTTGCATCATAACCCGCTATGAGTGAAACGGACTGGCTGAGATTTTTACTATAGTCTGCAATAAGAGAAACAGAGGTTTTCAGCTGAGTTTCATAAGTTGCTAAGATGGAGTTAGATAAATTCAACTGTTCTCTCACCATGGCTAATTCACCACGCAGATCACGGATTTCCAGGGTAAGAGCGTACGTATTGTCTAGACTAGGATCATCATTACCCTGAGCACACTTTGGTTTTTGCCGGACGGTTACATTAAGATCTCGGTGCCTCTTTGTTACTCCCACTGGGGTCAGACTGTTGTCACCGCCTTTTTTCGCACTACAGCGACACTCTAGACAGATCCGCAAATCAATTAACAAATGAGTTTTATCAGATTCACCAGAACAAATAAAGTGGTAAATTTTATTATTTGAGTTAGTGTAGTGTTAATAGTGGCTATTGATAAGAGATAGTTTAATAGTAGAACACGTGAATAAAGTGTTAACAATAGAACTCAACAAATAAAGTGTCCTTCCTCCCTTTAACAAACTAAGAATTGCTAATAAAGACCAGATTTTAATTTATGTTAGTGCCTAAATATTGGTAGTTTACACAAAAAAAAAGAATGTCAATTTCCTTAGGTGCCTATTTTTTTTTTGCAAAGAGGGTATTTCCTTAATATCAGAACTTGGCCTATTCCATAACAAAAACTGAACACATTTTGCATTAAATAATAAATTTGAAACAAGTAAAACGAGTTGCTTCTGTTTGGAGAATTTTAAGTGTGAATATTAGGTTTAGAAATGTAGGTCTTATTGTAAGTTTTTTCGTAACGAGGAGCTACTAAAATAGAATAACACTAAAGCTATCGTAAAGTGTGTTCGTGACTTGGATTAATTGTAGAGAATGGAGGTCGCTTGATTGCGGCTTGTTCTACAGTTCATTTTCTTTAGCGGACTACATCTATATTTTAGATTGCATGTCCTTTAGAAAACATTGACTGCATAATGAACATATTCAGTGCGGAACACACAAACGCACTTATAGTGTAGTTTGTATTAGTTCTTATCCTAAAGCCCATACCCCATAATAATAATCCACACCGACTTTGACACGGCGGCTTAATGTAGCATGTCAAGTGGTAAAATAATAATAAAAATATAAATAAAAATCGCTCCATCAAATAGTATTTAATTGCAAAATTAAACTTACTATATTGGAATAATGTGTGTAAAGGCATCCAATAGGTGGATGGGTGGTGAATTTGCTATTTTTTCTGACTTTGTCATAAATAACATTGATTGAGTATCCAAGGAAATATTGAAAATTCACTAACTAGAAATAATATGTTGAGGTTTCATATTGCTTATTTTTTCATTAGGAACACTAGAAAAATCTAGCGTACTTTGTGCAGAGCGCTGTAAAACTAATAGTGTTGTAAATAAAGCCCTTTGACATCAGTGGAAGAAAAATATAATGGTAAAAAGAACGAAAATTAAAATAAAGCTAAAAAAGTTAGATATTTTAAAAAAATGTGTGTGACTTATATTGAGTCTGAAAAATATTATTTAAAAAGCCTTTTGATATAAAACAGTACCTCAATTGGAAAAACAACTAAGCTTTTGAGATTTTAAAAACAGAACCTAATAAAAAAAAATAGCTGTGCCTAATTTTGTTATTTTTTGACTATCGCCGAATGACTAAGAATCTAATTCTATTCAAATTAATAAACATCACTATGACATTACTAGTGCTAATACATAACGAATAGTTTGATTATATAAAAATAGTATAGATACATACCTACTCGCATTTCACAGCTACATAGCTCTTTGTTCTCTTTGTCTCGAATAAAAGACACAATTACAAATGGGGTTGTGGGTTGATGGTGTACTCATAAATCAGGGTTGAAATTTAAAATTTATTTAGAAGCAAATGCAAACTTAATTTTTAGTGAATCACCGGTGGCCCATTTCGGTGATTAACTTTTTGCGTCACTTGATACTTTTACAGTTTAATGGAAATTTTAATAATTGCATATTGCTTTAATATAAAAAAAAAAACTGTACTTTAACCTAAATGCAGGCAAGCATTAATTACACTACACGGGTCAGTTTTTCAGACAATGTGGTGTCCTCTTAGAGAGGTCTATAGCCAGAATTTTTTTTTATTGCGTATGATGGCAGATGAGCCACGGCCCACCCGATGGTAAATGGTAATCGTCGCTCATGGACTCAACTATACCGGGAGCATTGTCAAGCCACTATCTTCTGCTACAGCCAAGCCACACTGAAGTGCTATCATTGCCGGTCACACGGGAGACCAACCCGCTCGGGCCCGATAGCAAGTAAGCACTCCCACTTGGTATATCCCCTACAACCACTAATGCAATGGGTGATAATTGTATACTTTCCTTAGTCGCCTCGTACGACACCCGTGGAAAAAAATGGGGTCTCCATAGGGACTTTATGGTCACTGACGGGTTATAAATGATGATGTATTCCAACATGATCGTTGTTACGACCGTTTGCGGTGTGCGGGATCGTTTCAGACGCCGGTTGTCACCAAGTCACCTTAATATTAAAATTAAGTTCTCAATTTCTAGCTAGCTAATAATTTAATCCTGTTTTTTAAATTTGGCACTATCCCCCGTTCTTGGGAAGGCCTATGTCCAGCAGTGGACGTTAAAAGGCTGATGGATGGATGGAATAATTAAAAAAAAGAACAGCTAGCCTTACCCAGTTGTCAGCTTCAAGGTTGCAGAAATAGTTGATAAAGGATAATAGACCAGACTAAGACGGTCACGTAGTCAACGAAAAAATTTGCTAGAATGATTCCTTCAGGAATTTACCTTCACTACTCAACAAAAGAAATATATTTTCATTAAATGTGTAATAATGACATACATTATTGTGATTTGTGGCATACTTACTTACTTATCATCACGCCATTTCCCTTGCGGGGTAGGCAGAGAGAACAGAGTGCCAAGAGGATCTATTCTTGCATACATCTCTCGCTTCCTCAACATTCATAACTCTCTTCATACACGCTCGCCGGTTTCGGAGACTCCTGACTCCACCTTCCTTCAATACATGACCGATTTGGTCTAGCTAGGTAGGTGAGTCTCGGTCTCCCCCTGTACACATCCTTCCACTTTCGCATTGTATATCTTCTTAACCAGTCGCTCGTCCGGCATTATTTCCACATGTCCGAACCATCGGAGCATTCACTTTCGCATCTTTACACCAATACTCTCTTTCATATCTACTAGCTCTCTTACGTCGTCGTTACGAATGCGGTCAGTCAGCCTCACTCCACAGATTCTCCGCAGAGATCGCATTTCGACCGCATTGATTTTACTCTCATGCTCCTTTTTGCATACCCAACTCTCGCTTCCATACAATAACGTTGGGACAAGCATCGCGTTGTGTATTGCAACACGTGCCTTCTGGCTGAGGTGATGACTGCCGAGAAGTTGTCCCAATGCTCCGTTCACTCTATTTCGCGCATTCACTCTTCTCTCTACATCAGTGGTGTACCTTCCATCCCGACTGAATCCACATCCAAGATTTACAAATTCATCCACTTGTTCTAGCACACCATTTCCTATTGCTACTCTTACATCTGATCTGGCTTCTTCTCTTTCAATAACCATTATTTTGGTTTTGCTCACATTCACACGTAGGCCCCTTTTCTTACAATCTTCTGCCATTACGTCGACTAGGGTTTTAGTCGCCTCTGATTGGACTTGATTGGATTGCACCGTCATTTCTGTCCGTGTCGCTATGAGCTTAAGTCCTATTGACGCGACTGGTCTTAAAAAGGGTCGACCCGACCGCTTGGACAGTTTCCACGAACCTGTTGTTCGTGAGCACGTGTTGGTCGGAGCGTAGACCTCATCAAGCGTGACCTCTCGACTTTCATATTTAGATTCAATATGCATCTAACTAAGCGGTGATAACTCCCAGTTTTAATCCTGCTGATTACTGAGACATCATTGAATATGTGTCGTTTGTCCGTTAAGATGAAGTCGATCTCATTTTTCACTGAACCGTCAGGGCTAATCCAGGTCCATTTTCGCTGGGGCTGTTTCCTGAAGAAGGAATTCATCATAAAGAGGCCTTCCTTCTCCAGAAAATCAGACAGCATCTGGCCCCTGTGGTTCCTCTGCCCAAATCCATATTGCCCCACCTTCAGCTCATCGTCTCTCCTTATGCCTAGTTTTGCGTTGAAATCTCCCATAACCACCGTGAAGTGACTTTTAGACGCGTGAATGGTTTTCGAGATGTCCTCGTAAAGGGCCTCCACTTCGTCGTCGGAATGTGTCGAGGTCGGTGCGTAAACCTGTATGACCTTCAGCGAATACCTTTTGGTTATTCTGAGTATAAGGTACGCTACCCTACTCGACACACTCTCAATCTTCTCCATGTTACCTATGAGAGACTTGCGAACGATAAATCCGACATCACCCTGGGACTGTTGGTCGCCCTCCCGGTGGAAGAGCAAGTTTCCGGACTGGAGGATTATCGTGCCCTCACCCTGTCTTCGCACTTCTGATAATCCTACAACGTCCCATCGGATCTTGCTCAGTTCCTCTTCCAGCGCGGTGATCCTCTCGTCAGTCCTCAGTGTCCTGACGTTGTGTGTTACCAGGGCCAGAAGTTGTTTCTGGTAGCCGGATCGCGACCGGAGATTCTTAGCACCCCCTGCTCCGCCGTTACCGGGCCCGCTACCGTTAGGCCACGGAATAGCGGAGCTGCCGTGACTGGGGGCCGATGTGTGTGTGTGCACTCATATGGGGGGGTATTGCCATAATCGCCACGCTTGGCAGGTGGGTTGGCGATCGCAGTGGATATTTTTAGTACACAGGGGAACGCTGCTGCCCGGTCCCCCGGTAATCCTTTAGTCGGCTTTTACGACTCCCATAGGAAGAGACAGGGTGGAGCTATTCTTGGTGCCGGCCCACACGGCATGCATGGCATATATATATATATATATATTAGATATTTATGTTTGAAATATTCATTTCAATTATCTTCTAATTGCTAAATACCTACTATAAATATAAACAAGCACACTTATGATATTACCAGGAAACAGGGGGACAAGATTCTAAAACAGACGTAATTAGGTTGTTAGTACTGTTTATGATCGTTATATATGATTATATAATGTTAAAACTAGCTTTAAAGTATTACTTGCTGAAAATATAACATTAACTTTTAATAATTACCAACTAAAATTATTTAATTATAACGCTCGCTTTTTACATTATGATCATTTAACAACGTTATAATAAAGTCATCATTCAGTTATAAATATTTACTCTTCAACACCCATATACTAAATTTAACTAATTAACACTAGCATAAAATAATATAAGTACGCTTATTTAATTATACCTTCACATATTACGCATAGACATAATAATTATATTTTGAAACATAATTTCATGGCATATCATTTCTGAAGTAAAACTTCTAAATTTATAAACGATCGGTCTAGCGGCGTCATGTCATGTAATTAATAATATTTTAGCGTTACAATTTTTAAAAAGCTAATATCTTACTAATATTATAAACTAAATTCTGCCCGCAACTTCGTTCGCGTGGACTTAAGTATTCATAATAAATACGTCTCTCTATAACACACTAATAATCTCTATGCAAACATGAAAACAAAAAACAGGAACCGTAAATTTTTCCAGGATAAAAGGTAACCTGTATCCTGTATTGGGGTTCTGGCCTATATGTAACTAAATTTCATGATGATCGCTTGTGTATAGCGCGAAAATGTAACAACTAAACAAACAAATGCATTTTTGTGTTCAGACATGCCCATATACCTACCTACAGTGATTTTTTTTTCAAATATCTTAAAGGTGCAGACACAGCTCTGTTACAGCTTTGTAGGTACTAGTTAGGATTTGAATGTGAGTTTGTTTGTTTGTTCTTTAGGTAGGTACCTATATAAAAATTTTCATTATGTCCGGGGTACAGAAAAGGACATAGGTTTTTTATTGCTTATCGTGGCAGATAAGTCATAGGCCTTCTGACTGAAGTGGTAACCGCCTCTCATTGACTGATATTAAACTAAGCGACTACTCATTATTTTATTTCTCAGATGGAAAAATAATTAATTATTTATTATGTTTATCTACCGCTACAACCATAACACAGTTGTTTCATGGTCGGTTATACGGAAGATGGTGGTACCGATCTGCTCGGGCCGACAAAAAGTAAATATTCCCACTTGGTACCTAACCCAGAATAATAAATAAATATAAATAAATATTCAAGGACATTTTCACACAACGTCCTCTGGTCCCAAACTGAGCTTAACGCTTGTGCTATGGGTACCAGATTATGGATATAATACATAATATATGTATACTTTTTTTTTGTAAATGCATACATATGATAGATAGAAAAACTCAGACGCAGTACAAATATCTGTGTTCATCACACAAATAATAAATTGTCCTGAGTGGGAATCGAACCCACAACCTCATGCACGGAAGTCGGTTACACTATCAACTACGCCACGAGGCCCATTAATGAATAACAATAAAATTGTTTACGTCGTAATTGTTCTCCTAGCGACCTCGTACGAGACCCACGAAAAAGAATGAGGTTGAAAAATTTACGGTTTTTGTCGCATAGAGAAGATTTTTGAAAAGATTACTAACGTGTGAGTTTATAAATATAACTCACCTCACACGTTAGTAATCTTCATAAGCTATTCAAAATTGAATAGCTTATGAAGATATTGGGTCCGTGTTCAACAGAACAACTATGAGAGGTTCACAAAAAAAACCCAAGTTGTTACCTATATCAAGATTTCTACGTAATATTGTTACTGATTTAACAATAATTAGGTAAGTATAAGTTCTTTTCATGTTATTATATTTATATTACAAAGAGAAAAAAACACTAATTTTTGGAATAGATACAGGTACTAGTAGTAGTTGCTCAATGATCTCAGCTGCTCAATGATCTCAGCAGGGTTTCCCGACTAGTGGGATATCAAAATTAACATGGATAAGACGAAAGTCATGTCTAATGTCCATGTCAGCACCGGTCCTAGTCGGGAGTGCGCTTCTCGAAGTTGTCGACCACTATGTCTACCTGGGACAAACAGTCCAGTTCGGTAAGTACAACTTCGAGAAAGAGGTCAATCGACGAATCCAACTCGCCTGGGCAGCGTTCGGGAAGCTAAGGAAGACCTTCTCGTCCAATATTCTGCAGTGTCTGAAAACGAAGGTCTACGACCAGTGTGTGTTACCAGTGATGACATATGAAACAGAGACGTGGTCTCTGAATGGTGGCCTTGTATCAAGGCTCAAAGTCGCTCAGCGGGCCATGGAGCGGGCTATGCTTGGTATTTCCCTACGTGATCGTATCCGTAATACGGAGATCCGTAGGAGAACGAGAGTGACCGACATAGCCCGCCGGGTTGCCACGCTGAAGTGGCAATGGGCAGGCCACATCGCTCGACGAACCGAAAACCGTTGGGGAAGAAAGGTTCTCAAGTGGCGACCACGTATCGGACGGCGCAGCGTAGGACGGCCCCCCACCAGATGGACCGACGATCTGGTCAAACCTGCGGGGATCCGTTGGATGCGGTCGACACAGGACCGCTCATTGTGGCGTTCTCTTGGGGAGGCTTATGTCCAGCAGTGGACGTTGAAAGGCTGATGGATGGATTGATGGACAGGTACTAACACTGTAGGATTGTTTTTATACGATATGCACCCGTTAAGTCGTGTCCGGCTTGAGCCGAGCAGAGCTATGAAGTCGTTGCGGCAATAAGGGGGGACTGGGCCGCGGTCGCGCTGAAGCGGAGGAGAGAGCCAGTGAGGAAGACCCTTCCGCTGACCTGAACTACAACCAGCGACTGCGGCGGCGCAGGCGCAAGTACCTGCGCCTGATGCTGCTCTAGCCGAGGCTACGAGTGGATGGACTGGGGAACGTTCGCCACCTGCAAGGCCTCCCGCGAAGGTGTGACGCTCCATGTGCAGATGCGTCGCTCAGTAGAGGATACCTGAAAGGGTAAGCCACCGGCAGGCTACTGAAGTAATGTGACATAGTTCCAGTGGCCAATACAGGCGGAGAGACGACACACGACGGGTTTATTTAGTGGGTGAGGACCTCACACTACCCTGTTCGTTGCCCGGACGACGGAGTATGCGGTTAGGTAAATTTTTTCCCGCCTTAACAAAAATAAAGGATATTAGGTCGCATACTGTAATTAAAAACGCTAACAATAGACAGTCTAGCCAAGAAGAGGCGATGAAAAGGGTACACAGATAATGATAAATAATGCGTTAAATGTGAGGAGTCGTCACTTGAGGGTTGCCCGCTGCATACTGAGTATCAAATAATTGTCAAGTAAATTCCTATGATGAATACAACACGTGAGCAACAGAATAAAGAAAGAAATATTGCTATATTGACATGGCAACTTCTATTTTTAAACGAATAGGGCGTAAACATGTGTGTCTGTTATCTAACTGAGAAAATGTGTAAGTATACTTACATTTTTATTTTTGTTGCTCTTTAATTATAAAATAATAACGCTTTCAGGAAATAAATGTGATAAATGTGAGCTTAGCATAATATATAATCCCAGTACCATGCCAATGACCGTTTTTATATATTTTTAAGCCAGCATTTGTATATCCAATGCTTGCTTAGAAAATTAGTTAGATTAACGAGGGACCATGATATCGGTGAACGTTAGAAAATTATTTTTAAGCGAAGAATTATTATAAACTAATTATAATAAAATTACACTTTGGTAGTAGAATTTTAATAACATAAAATTTTATTAAACTCTACTGCATAAAATTTTACTGATAAAAATTGTAAATACATAATCAAACTAAAAGCTAAATCCTTTCCCATCATTAGATGACCGCTCTACGATGTGCCGCTCTGTTGAATTTCATGGTCGGCATTGCATTAAAATTTAATTTTGAACACAGAATTTTGCTTATCATTTCCTCATGTACCTAAATAATATTCTGTTTAGCTAGAAGTTAATGAACTTATAGTCTAAGATTTAGCAACATTTTCGAGAATTTCAGGTAAGCTAGTTCTGGCCAAATAGAGGTTGCGTTCGTTAGTTCGCATCGTACCTTTACAGTTAAAATAATAATACCTATTTAATTATTTTTTTCAATTAATATTAAGCAGTTTTAATTTTTTTTTAAATAAACACAAATTGTGAAAATGTGAAATAGAAAATAACAGTCACAAGCAGGATTTGAACCTGCATCTCCTGGATACCGTCTAGATGACATGATTGTTATTTTCGATTTTACATTTTCACACTTTGTGTTTATTTATTTGGCTAAACATGTCAAATGCTAAAAATATATATAAAAATATTTAAATATTTTTTTTTATAAAAATGTATTTAGATTTTCGTAACATAAATATATCATTGCCTACGATGCAACAGACGCAAATTTCGATTAAAAAAATGTAGCACTACCAACACGAGACGTTAACAAGGTATCCCCGGCTATGTTCAAACAGCAACACACCTACAAATGTGTCAATTTCCCGATCGGTATTGAACACTTGTTACTAAAATTTAAAACTCTTTAAAAAATTTAGATTTATGGTGTTGCTCTATGTTTATAGCGGAGAGGTAATTGAATTTAGTTATTTCATTCGCGTTTTCCCTCGGTCGATAGCTCCTGTACTATTATTTATATGAGGTGTGCGATGACGTCAATCGTAAATTGGTTTCTATATAGTTTTCTTTGTCTAATATTATCTCCATGTGAATTTATAACAAGTAAGTATTCAAAACTAAAGTCCAGATTGAAACAATTATACCTTATTATACTTATACTATATTAATTATGAAATGAGAACACGTATTTTTTATGTTTTATCACAATAATTTAAACATTTTAATTATAATTAAAGGTGTTACCTTATTATAATATTGTAATTAAACTTATAAACTGTATTATTAAACTTTGAATAACGTCGCTAATGAATGTCGATGTCTACACACAATACTAAATTACGGTTTGATACTAACGTGAAAAATTACCGAAGATTTTTCTCGTGGAAAAATTAACGTTCGCAGTAAGCCGGCAAGACGCATAGCCCTGAACGTGTCTACCGAGGTAATTAGTAGAGATACTAATTTACATTTGTATTCAAAATTCGAGCGCTCTCCCGCGCCATTCCTCGTCTGTTTATTCTCATCTTTTTTTTTGTATAACGTACCGCATTGCTGTTTTTCGCGTAAAAAATTACGCGGCACGCCCCTCACAAATATTTCAGTGTCATTGTCTAGCAAATATTGTCCGTTATATAACTTCGCAACGTAATAAAGATATACAGGACTATTTTCAGTGTTGGCTTTAACGATAACTTTAAAAGTGTTTAAATAAAACATTCCTTTTATTTTGAGAGGAGAGATCCAAGCCCAATAGTGTAACAGTAAAGGAGGGTTAACAAAAACATGCGGGGCAGTCTTTGGGGACTGCCGATAGAAGTAAAAACTAAGTAACTTGTGAATTGTATCGTCAATAAGTACCCAACGTGCCTAAAGTAGAAAGGAGCGTTCGGTGACGATGACGCGAGTTCCATGATTTTTGTTCACCCAAAAATTACTCAATGCGCCTAAAGAAGTTTTCACTTCAAAAACGAATATGATGCCAAATTAAATTTAAAAATACTTATTCTAAGTGCGTTTATGCAATTTAGGTGTAAATACATATTATAAATGAATATTAAAGAAGCTGCTTTTAATTCCAAATTAATTATGATAAAAATAAATCAGTAATAGGTAGGAAATAATTTTATATTAAGGTTATAATAATCTTATAATGTTTTTTATTGTAAATCATATGTAGGATACAGAAACTTACAACTAAAAAACCTACAGGCGTTCAAGTGTAGGATTTAGCTCTAAGACTTACAATTGTTAATACAAGCACATATTTCACACCTTTTAAACAATTATTATATACGTGATTTTTGAAAAACAAAAGACAATAATTTTATTTTATCTTGAAAGCATTGGAAACATAAACAACTTAATATATTGAGACCTTCTCTGTAGGCAAGTGACATGAACGCTAATAGAATAGAAAAATCAATGTATGAGGTTAAAATGTTACCTACGACAACGTAAACGTAGGTAACATTACGTCAATCCCACATATTGATTATTCTATTCTATTCTACTAGCATTTATGCCATTTATTTTAAGTAACATAAACGGGTCATTTTTGCGTATAAATTAGGTAAATTTTTAATTATCTTTAGCCCGACGTTTCAACGGCGTTGCAGCAGCTCTGATCACGGGACAACAGTCACTTGTCCCGTGACGCGAAAAAAGATCCGTTTATGTTGCTTTAAATATTTATAAAAATGTATGCCATTTGTCTACAGGGCCAAGAGTGCATGATATATACATGTAATTTAATTACATGTAACTATACTAGCATTACATATTAATTATCTAAAATATTACAATATAGCATCACTATAGCTTTAATAAAGAGAGAAAATCGTATAAAATTTGGTTTATCCCGCTGGCCTGCAACTAGGTGAACATTGGACGTGAATTTAAATACATCAGGTGCATTTACTATTCTGCACATTTACTTATTTTAAGTGTATGGTGTGTGACTAGGCTGTTGTGAAGGCACCGGTGTTTTTCCTACGTCATTACGAATGATACACACGAACAAAGATAGTTAAATTTCACTGTTATTTATGTTTGTTTACTAACATGTGCTGGTTATAAGATGATCATGGAGGTCGTAACTCGGTTTTATGGAAGCATTGCCGTATCATAGAAATTCTGATACTGTTATTCCATTTATTAAATTGTAGTTCATTTTCACATGCATTCAAAACTTTTATTATTCTCATGCATATATAGGTATATAAATAAAAAAAAACTATTTATCTAAACTTAGATAAGAAAGGACTTAATAAATGAGAATATAATGGACATTGCTCTGCGTCCATACATAGTTCGCCCTGAAACCAACCGCAAAGCAAAATTTTGTGTTGTATTAAAACATATTCCTGAATTCCCATACAATTATCATTTTATAGCGGACTAGCTTGAGAATCGTACTACAACTATCGACTATCGACTAAGAATGCAAGTGTCACTACCCCATTTATTATCCACGGGTGTCGTATGAGGCGACTAAGGGAAGTAAGCAATTATCATCCATAGCATGACTGGTGGCAGGGCTGGGTACCAAGTTGGAGTAGGTACCCACTCACTTGGTATCGGGCCCGAGTGGGTTGGTACCACCATCTCCTGTGTGACCGGCCATGAAGCACATCGTTGCGTTTTGGTTGTAGCAGGAGATAGCCGTTTATTCTTTCATTTCATATCGGTGAAATCAAATAGTGAGCAGCGGTTTGACAATCCTCTCGGTATAGTCGAGTGACGGTTACCGTTTACCATCAGATAGGCCGTGGCTCGTCTGCCACATGCAATAAAAAAATAATTTCGTGTTTCAAAAAATATTTTTACTATTCATTTTATATATACAATAAAGATTATAAAACTTTGTTATTTTAATTCATAATAACAATTTAAGTTTGTCTAATATTGATAATAAAAGTAAGTTTAATAAAAGCAGTGACATCTATTAACTAAATATATTAACTGTACCAATTGCGAGATCGAATCTGATTTACGTCTGGATTTATTATAATGTAACTAATTATATTAGAACTGATCTTGATTTTTAATTGTGACATTTTACACGCAATTAAAATATTAACAAGAATTAGCCTAAGCGTATGCTGAGACACAGGTGACGCAGATCCACACAGCGCAGAGCAGGGCAGATTTTGTAATTCTTTGAACATCCCTAACTCCTTAAGCTGCGTACGTTGCGGCTGCGTATCCTACTGCACGTGCCTGGGCCCCAACGTACGAAGTCTAAGGATGTTCGAAGCTTTACAAAATCTGCCCTGACCTGCGCCGCGTGGATCTGCGTCTCCTGCGTCTCAGCATACGCTTAGGCTAATTCTTGTTAAAATCTTCTATACTACCAAGTTAACTATTAACGCTCAAAGTACACCTGTGTTTACAGTCCCATAGCTACCTAATGGCGTAATATTACAATCATTCTACGATAAATATTTAAATAAGTTACTATCATAATAATACTAATCATCGTACGTACGTACGAACGTAATATGTACTAACTCGGACCTATTTGTTAATTTGATTATTTTACAAGGGTGAAAATGGATTCACAATTAATGGACATTGCGCCATTCCTAACGCGATTTGGTTCCATAAACTAAAATACTACAAAACAATATTAGCTGTGCAACGATCGTTAATGAAAACATGTTGTTTTTGGACCAGCTTAATAAGCGAGACATGAATAACGATCTACGCATTACGCACACAATAATAAATGTTCGAAAATAATACGGAACGTACCATTAATGAAAGCACGTAAAATCCATTTGGCATTTTCATTTCAATTTTATTTAATTAAGGCTTATGTGGTAGTCCGGTAACGCAATGTCATGTGGTATTGTTATTGAGTAGTTTTGGGACTTTCAAATTTCAATTAAACCTATATTGAATCATTTCGCATTGAAATATACTTTACGATACATAGCGTTATTCATTCCATTTTAAAAATATCTATTTACTTGTAAGCTCCAAAAACCAATACGACCAATGGTTAATAGAACAGTGTCGCTTTTAGAAAAAAACACACTACCTACTACTACTACTACATTTTGTATTCCGTATGGTTGCAAAAGTAGCATCTCACGTGACGATAAGTTACCTCTGCCCAGTGGTATTATTGATCGAAGCTGCCCATAGACTTAGTAAAAATGCCAAAAGCACAGCTAAACGGACTACACGGCATCTATATTCCATGGTGGTTGCAATTGGCTGTAGTAAGCATTGGGAGGAATGGAACTTTGAGTATGTTTAATTGTTAGGTTATTTAAAACTAAATTAATATGTTTGTCATACTAGTACGCTTTACTGCATACTGTATTGTACTTTACAATCAAGTAGAATGTTGTGTCTCTTGAAAAAAATACTACCTCGAGTTCCGCGAAGCTCTGAATGAGATCATTTCAGTTATGTTGGATTATAATACTACCGTAAATTTCGTCTCGATGGCCAGTGTTAATAGACACTAGCCAAGTACGCAGGCGATATTATAGTGTACAAATGGGTACACAAACAAAAGTGTACCCTCACTCTCATAGTCAGATGGGACAGCATTTCGACACCAAAGAAGAGCAATCAAGCGCAAGATCAACGGCATTACATGCTTTCCGAAGCACGGGGGTGAAATATCAGTAACTTCCTAACTCTGAGCTGCTATTGAATATTACTTGACTGAAAACCCCAATAACTTGTTGGTCTGACCTGTTAATCGAGCCCAATACTGTATACTTACCTATTCGTATACATTACCGCTGGACCACCAAGATAGCGGATGTTGGATCAGTAGAGTATTTTTCTGCATATAATGAGTCCTGTTGTAGTCTACTAGTTCGCTCGTGTATTCGATTGTACCAAGGCTTAATAGTGGCCGAATTTTAAGCAAAGCTTCTAAGAGTAGTCTGTAGTGTACTTCTTTCTGTACCTATCATTGTTGGATCACGGAAAAGTGGTGCTCTATTCGTTCAGATCCAAACGTATCTGTTAATGGCTAAATCGGTAGCACCATCCGCTTGGGTTCTTTAGTCGTAATGGTGGTATCCTGAACTCCATAACGTCCAAATTCGGCTCCTTCCACGTCGCGATGGAAAAGTTATAACTTCAAATTTTAAACTTTATATTGAGGCTTATACTGCTGTGTACCTACATTTCGAGTTTATTCATGTGCTCTGTAAAAGCCAAAATGGGTAATAAGGGGTATACCAGTAAGCGTAATGACTTAAAATATTTTTCAAAATATGTATTAATAGTTTTTAATTTCAATTCAAGTGGTGACGGACTAAGAATAAAAGTGTCACCACCTCATTCTTTCCGACGAGTATCGTACGAAGCGACTAGGGTAATAAGCAATTATCATCCATTGCATTACTGGTAATAAGGCTTGGTACCAAGTGAAAGTATTCACTTGCCATCCGGCCCGAGCGTGTTGGTAGACCGACACCGTCAAGCATGGAGTGTTTTCAATTATTCTTTCATTTCATATCTGCGTAATAAAATGGTGAGCAGACCTTCCTATAGAAGTTATCACTTCAAAAAAAATATAACACTTCAATTATATAATAAACCATCACATATATCAGACAATTGATCAACACACCAAACCCGTCTAATTTTAGCGTGACATCGTAGAATAGGTGACGTCATGGTAGGCGCCTGAGTGGAGTCCTAATAATTAGCAGTCAATCGGCTACCAAGCGGTTACGTGACCGATCATCTATCAATATCAATTGAATATCTAAATCTAAGTCATCGCACCTACCGCAGTCTGACTATACGGCTGACTCTATCGACAAGGAAGTGTTTTTATCTACAATCTTTACGATTGATTGATTGTGTGATGATGAGTCAATAAATTACATATCATTGTGACTGCACAAATGGTGGAGTGGCTTAGATACCGACCTCCCGCCCGGGTGTTGTGGTTTCGATTCCCGCACAGAACATCGCTTTGTGTGACCCACAAATGGCTGTTCTGAATCTGGGTGTACCTACTTTTTGTCCGAGAAATTGTATGTTTGTAAGTCCCCCGAGATACAAGGGTTATTCCTTAGTGTAGGGTGGTGAGCTGAAGTAACGTCACATAGTTCCAGTGGTCTGCCAATACAGGCGGAGAGACGGCACACGGTGGGTGCGGGTGAGGGCCCATCCACTACCCCGTTCGTTGCCCCGAACGATGGCGTGTGCGGTTAGGTACATTTTTCCGGCCTTAAAAAAAGGTGATGTCTTTAAGAAAATAGTTAACAAGTGATATCACGAATAAACGACTATTTAAAATGACATTCTAATCTCAAAGACATGAATAGTAATGTTATAATACTACTTATAAATATTATAGGAATGACACATTATAGCAAAAGTATTAAACATTACACAACTATAGATAACGTTTTCCAAAAAACACAATGACACCATAGGTTTATAAATTATTGTTTTCAATAGCCACAACAGTATTGCCGCACGCAAGTAAATATATCATACCTCTTTTAAGGAATTCCTTCTAACGCTTGATGCGGACATGACACATCGCTAAATAGGTATTCAACATTCTGTGGTCATATAAAAAACGCGTTGACATTCAACTCATGATTCTCCAGAAGCAGGATGATTGACAACACATTAGGACGGTTTGAAACTTGTATTTGCTAAGCGCACCGCTTGACTTGTCGTGTAGGGCCGTCCGTTTGTTGCATAATTATTAACAGTTGCTACGAGTACTTTATGTCCAAGCATTACTAATATAAATCGAAAGGAAGTCTATCCTATTAAAAATACTATAAGAATCTTGACAAATTTCACTATTGACTATTCGTTCCTGCACAAAATGTACTTAAAGAAAATCATCCCCATTGAGAGATTGACACGTCACTTAATGGGTCTAAATAATCTAATTTTTGATGTCTTTAAGCTCTCAATACAAATTATGATAGAAAGATATATTATTTATTATAATTTTTTATTTTTTTAAATCAATATTTGTAATCGTACTTTTAGAGTTCATCTACATAACTATACTCGTATTTTGAAAGTTTATGATGTGTGAAAATCTAAAATAGGAAATGATTTACTCTTTGCCATCATCCTCTATGTAATAGTTTTGCACTTTATTTGCTCTTTGTTCTTTTTATATTTTATATTCTGGTAAGTTTAGTCTAGATATTGAAATATTAGAACTGCAATCATCTATTTTTATTTTTCTACATAAGAAATAAATTAAATTCGTATTAGTATGTATTTTGTTTATCATACAATCTTCGATGAATGAAAAATAATTGCTATCAAGTACTAACAGCTAACAATACTTTGTATGTATAATGGAACATACATGCCTTCACATTTATTTCACTTACAAATTCTATAAACATGAAGCGTTACCGACATCATTTGAAAAAAGCTCATGTATTTTAAGCCTCATTTGGAGGTGTAATTTATTTACTTATCAAAATTGAAAATCTTTGCCATATATTATGTTTCAATAGTTCAACATAGTCGGAATATAAAAGTCTATACGCTTAACATTGAATTTATCTTTTGCTTGTAAGTTAACAAAATAACAAAAAAGACAAAAGTATCTAATTGATGTTGCTCGTAGATGTATTGGTTCACACAAATTCCTTTAGTGCTCTAAAACATTCTTATGCTAATATTGTTACCTGTTTCAAAAACCACATTAGACTAATATTTCTATTGATGTTTACAAAATATAATGCAAAATTATCGAGAATTTCTTTTACTTTACTCAAATTAGCGGGTGGTAATACCCAATACAAAATCTGTGAATAATCAGGTCTCACACATATCACAATATTACTGATTCCTTAACTTCGTCTCCAACTCCAGATAATCACTTCTATTATCTCAGAAATAGAGGTTAAAATATAAACTATATGAAAAGGGCGCTGTAGAAATATAATTGCGAGTTACTGAAGTAAAGTGAACAATAATTTATCGTCATCTTTCCGAGGTAATTGCGTAAATCATGCATTTATGACAGGAGGCCACAGGCGGCATTGTCTACCTCGTGCCAGCAGTATCTACCTACCTACCAAGCGTTTCACTATTTATAAACATCGGAGACGTTGGCCTAATTGTTTGAAATTTTAAAAGTACACCATTTTACCGGCTTTTATTCACCTGTTTCTTTTTTTGAAATTAGTCGCGGATTGTCTAGATTTTTTAGCTTAATTTATGACTGGTCATATGCATTTTACGAATTATTATTTTATTGCAACAGTGTGTCTAAAATTTTGCATTTTTATAGTTTTTAACCCCTTTTGAAACAAAAATACCGTTTTGAAGTTATTTTTATATAATTTGACTTACTAACTAACTTATCATCATGCCATTTCCCTTGCGGGGTAGGCAGAGAGAACAGAGTGCCAAGAGGCTCTATTCTTGCATACATCTCTCGCTTCCTAAACATTCATAACTCTCTTCATACACGCTTGCCGGTTTCGGAGACTCCTGATTCCACCTTCCTTCAATAAATTAACAATTTGGTCTAGGTAGGTAAGTCTCGGTCTCCCCCTGTACCTACATCCTTCCACTTTCGCATTGTATATCTTCTTAGGCAGTCGCTCGTCCGGCATTCTTTCCACATGTCCGAACCATCGGAGCATTGCCTTTCGCATCTTTACACCAATACTCTCTTTCATACCTACTCGCTCTCTTACGTCATTGTTACGAATGCGGTCAGTCAGCCTCACTCCACAGATTCTCCGCAGAGATCGCATTTCACCGCATTGATGTTGATCTCATGCTCCTTTTTGCATACCCAACTCTCGCTACCATATAATAACGTTGGAACAAGCACATTACGTCGACTAGGGTTTGCAGGTCAGTCGCACACTGCGCTAATAGGACCGCATCATCTGCATATAGCAGCGAGTTAACCACTGAGTCGCCCATCTGAACCCCCACATTCATTTCATTCAACCTTTGTAGACATTTATCCAGATATATGATAAACAGTCTGGCTGATAGAACGCAGCCCTGTTTAACGCCGATATTGACGTCAAACCAGGGTGACATTCCATCATCCAGCTGCACACAAGCTCTGCAGTCCATGTAGTTGGACTGCACTGCTTGTGGCAGTCTACCGTTAATACCATACTCTGGCAAAATGTCCCAAAGTTCCTTTCGTACAACAGTGTCAAATTCTTTCTCCAAATCCACAAAACTGCAGAAAACCCTCTGGCTAACAGCCAGATGCTTCTCCACAATGTTGCGCAGAGAAAACACTTGATCCATTCATCCCCGTCCACACCTGAAACCTCCTTGTGCCTCACACAAAAATTCATCAGACACCATCCTCATTCTCCTTTCAATAATATTACCATACACTTTGGCTGCCAAACTCAAGCTCAAGCTTATGGCTCTGTAGTTTGCACATTCATAACGTGAACCCTTGTTTTTAAACAAGGGCACGATGATTGCGCTTCTCCAGTCCTTGGGAACCATTCCTGAGCTCTAACATAAATTATGAAGCATCAGGAAGGATTCCCAGACACATGAGCCTCCAAGCTTGATCATCTCAGCAGACACCATATCAACGCTGCCTTACCATTTTTCAAACTTCTAATCGCCCATTCAACTTCATCCATACTAATGTCATCAGAGAATGCCGGTACCGAATGCTGATTTGTTAGACCACATGTGGCACCAGCATCACCCTGAACATCCGCATACATATCCCCAAAATATTCACTCCATCGGCTTAACACATCTTGTGTTTCCGTAAGAATTTCTCCACCTTTAGACCTTATTTTATTCATTCTGAAAGCTGACCAACCACTCCGAGATTTCTTCACCTCCCTCCAGAAAAGTTTGGTGTTGCTTTCGAAGTTTTTGGTCAGCCTTTCTTTTGCAATCATATTTGCTCTATCACGCTTCTCTTTCACTAAGGCTTTGGTGTCATTCTTACGTTGCCGTTATATTTCTTACTTCTGCTCTTTCATACTTGCACTCAGGTTCAAAGAAGATACATAGTCCAGCCACACTTTCTTCTTTTGGTCTACGGAAGCTGCTACTTCCGTATCCCACCATGCATCTCTTTTCACTTTCCTATGCTTCTTTAAGCATCCACATACTTCTTTCGCTGTATCTACCATACTATCTTTCAATAAATATAAATATTCACGGACATTTTCACACAACGTCCTCTGGTCCCAAACTAAGCTTAATGCTTGTGCTATGGGTACCAGATTACGGATATAATACATATACTACATTTTTTTGTAAATACATACATATCATAGATAGAAAACACCCAGACGCAGTACAAATACCTGTGTTCATCACATAAATAATTGTCCTGAGTGGGAATCGAACCCACGACCTCGTGCACGAAAGTCGGTTACACTACCGACTACGCCACGAGACCCGTCACACACAATACTCTCCAGCATTCTTCTATGTCAGATCCCGGCTGACTTGCCATTGTCAGCCGTTCACGGACATCCTCTAGATACTTTGCTCTTACACTCTCTTCTTATAACTTTTCAATCTTTATTCTTTCAAGCCCTCTGAAGTAGACACGCTCTCGCCAGTGTCTCCACTTTCTGAACAGACCACTTAATCTTGCAATAACGAGATAGTGGTCCGTGTCGACAGTGGGACCCCTGTAGGCTCTTGTATCCAAAATTTTACTTCGGAGGCGACTGTCTACAAGAATTAAATCTATCATACTTCTCTGTTCATTCCTTCTCCATGTATACATATGGATGTCCTTTTGTTGAAAAAATGTGTTTGACACAATAAGGTTTCCCTCCATACATACATCCGCAATGAGCCTACCTGCATCATTCACTCTCTTATCACCAAATGAATCAAGCACGTCCTCGAAGTCTGGACGCTTGGTCCCAACCCATCCATTCAAGTCTCCGCATACGATCACGCATTCACTAGCTTCTGCCAAATCCGGAACTTTCCTAACATTATACCAGAACTTCTCTAGATCCGATGCCACCGAAGAGCCTACGGGAGCATAAGCTGCGACCATGAAGACCCTGGTGACACCTAGTTTTATTCGGACCCATTGAAGTCTGGGATCAAACATTCCGTAGTCTTTCACACCTGAGGCCAAGCGAGCGGACAGGAACACCCTCACTCCCATGCTGGCCCGATCGCTCTGTGGTACACCAGACCACAGAGCTAACCCGCCACCAGGAAGATCAGAGGCGTCGCTACCCTTTCGCTTGGTGTCTGTTACACAGAGCACATCAAGCTGTCTGTCCGACATGACGGTTACCAACTCGTGTAACTTATCTTCCACACCACCTCTTACATTCCACGTACGTACTCGACACTCTGCTCCCCTCGACTCGCCAAACTGGGCAAGGCGTGATGGGTGGCGGCCCCCATCGCCGCATCTGCCGTTTTTCGTACCGACGGGGGCGGGTCGGTACGCGTCGTCTCTGGGGCACGCCCTAACCCGCACTGCGGTACGCATTCGAGCCGGATTGCAGCCTGTGGATTACAGGCTGGCAGGGATCGCGACGAGCACGCTCCGGACTATGATCACCCTAATAATACCTATACAATTTGAATTTTATAATTATAATTATGATACGGAGTGCATCCGCTTATATGAAAATACATATATAATTGTTATGATAGATGTCACCTATTATGGTTCGATTAGGTGCGCGCAGTTAGTAGCTACAAATAAATAAACCTCTATTCATTTTTGTCTGTATGTAGTGTGTATTCTTCATCTTCTTTTCTCTATTCTTTTCCTTTCTCACCACTTATCCCTTTCTTCAGAATTGGCGAAGCGTGAGTGATGCCTCTGGTGTTGTTAACGTCTATAGGTCATACATCTACTATCAGGTGGGCCATATGCGTGTGTGACCCGCGTAGTATGAAAAAAAATACAAACACATTACTCTACGCCACATAGGTAGATACGAGTATATTATATAATCTATACATGAAAGTCTCACAGGTACCCTTTGTTTATCGGGATAAAATGAAAAAAATATCAATTTCTGTACTTCGGAATATATATTATGTATGCAACACTTCATGATGATAAGTTACGTACCTATATACTTACGAATTAAAAGAGTTACAGATAAACAAATACACTTTCACATCTTGAAAATTAGTAAAGATTATGAATTGAAGCAATTCTAAATCAGTCGCGGGCGGTTAATGTCTAGTTAATAATCTACCTAATATATATTTATGGAGCTTACTTAGATGTTTAACATAAAACCCTTCAAGAGTCAGACCTATAAGTCATTTAGTTGCAGTCATAAGTTATTACAATCTATTAACAAATAAACTATAGAATCATATCGAAGTTAAAGACTTAATTAGTGATCCCGGCGGGGCACCGCACGTGCGGTATCTTATCTCAGCTCCGGCGCACGATTTGAACAACGAACTCAGTAACAACGTTGTACAATGTTTGTGAACAAGTTGTTGTTGAACAGGCACGATACTTGGACATGGCGGTGCTGCCATTTATAAGCTTCAATTTGGCTGAAATAACGGGAATTAAATAAGCATGAAGGTTCGCTGCTAGAGAAAAGTTTCTTGTAGAGTATGCTTCCCACGTGATCAAGAACCTTTTATAAGGATATTTGCAAACTGCACAGACGGCGGAGTGGTTTAGATACCGGCCTCCCATCCTAGTGTTGTGGGTTCGATTCCCACTCAGGACAACTCTTCGTGTGATTCACAAATGGTTGTTCTGAGTCTGGGTATACTTTGTGTCCGTGAAATTTTATGTTTTAAAGTCCCCCGCGATACAAGGATAATTTCCCAGTGCTAGGTGTTGCCATTAAAAAAAAAGAAAAAAACAAGAAGGAAAACATATCACCAAAATTTGTTAAAGCTGGTGATTTATGAGATTCCTATATATTTTAGAAAATATACTCTGTTCTTGTAATTCTGTGCTAAAATCTTTGGCTTAGCAGATCTTAATCTATTACCTAGTTATTAAATAATATTTAGGTAGTAATAATACTAATATAATTTATATTCCAACTCGATTCTGTCCACACCTTCGTCTGCGTGGGTTTCAGAGCATAAAGACGTCACTCCGGGATGAAACGTAATATGTATGCAACATTTCGTGCTGATTAGTTCAGTAGTTATAACGTGAAAGCGTAACAAACAGACAGACAAACAGACAAACAATCTATAAAAACTTGTTTTGTTCTCAGACACGCCTAACACAGCTTTTTTTTTCTCAAATATCTTAAATGTACAGACACAGCTCTTTTACAGCTATATACATAGTAAATTTTATATAATATTACATAGTAAAGATATTATTTTACTATCCCGTGGCAACGCAGTAGAGATTTTAAGTAACAATCATCAGAAAGGCGGCAACGTGGTTCACCACCACGTTCACGTCTCGTGCCCACGGGGACGAAAAATGGGCAGCGTTAGGGCGTTTTATCATAAGTGGCATTCCGTTGTCTCTGCCTACGCCTCTGGAAAAGAGGCGTGACACTATTGTGGAATATTTTATTTGACGACTATAGGTATCTAGCTGTTGTTACTACAGCAGATGATATGGAATTGATTTTTCGCCACAAGAGGTAGCCACAACGTTAGATATCAATTTGACGTTTGTTCATGAGTTCCCGTTATTAATATGCCAAATATCTAAATCAATAAAGATGGCAATAAAGTATTAACTTCACTATACAAGTTACATCTTGATAGATTCTTTATTTAGATAACAAAAATTTGAAATATAGGTATATTCTAGAATAAAGATTGTTTGTAATATATGTATACCTACCTAAATACCTAAAAGGGTCTCCATTTTGTCTTTATTTCAGAACAGGTCCCCGACTGCGCGGGAGTTGCTACACTGGCGCTCTTGATGTCAGACGGAAGATAGAAGATTTATGTTCTCACTACACGTATCTGAATAATATTATTTGTATATATGCATATCTGTATTTCTATATTAAAGCAATAAGAATTAAAAATGTGTTTTATTATTCAATTTGTTTATATTGAAAGTATCTTCTATTTATTCTTTCATTTCATATCTGTGAAATGAAATGGTGAGTAGCGGCTTGACAATACTCGGTATAGTTGAGTCCATGAGTGACGTTTACCATCAGATGGGCCGTGGCTCTTCTGCCACTACATGCAATAAAAAAAAAATCTACGGGTCTGATTTGAATAATTTCGCATTTTATCTAATATCTTTAAACGAGCAATGGCTCCAACGAGTTACATGAAATTTAGTATGCAGGAGGTTTCAGGGGCGATAAATCGATCTAGCTAAGTTTTTATTTAAAAAAAAACGTCGTTTTATCCGGTTTTCAGGCAATGAAAAACTGCTACAATATTATTAGAATACGAAGGTAAATTTCGCCAGCATCTACAAGGTTGTAATAGCTCAAGTGGGAAATCGGACGGTCCCAAAACCAGAAGACCCCAGTTTGAGTCCAAGTGTCTCCAGTTCGGTTATTTTTTGTCCCTTTTTTTTAATTCTTTCTTTTGTGAGAAAAATTCACGATTTACCAAAAAAAAATACCGAGCAAAGCTCGGTCATCCAGGTACTGCTTACCTATATGATATTTCGGACGACGATATGGTTGACCAAAAACTAAAAGTGAAACCTATTTGTGGTCATTGACCTGTTCCGTGCTTCGGAAGGCACGGTAAGCAGTGTGTCCCGGCTTTCAATTTACATCCTGGCAGTTACAGGGTGTCAGTTCTGAATAAAAATTCTGCCTCTGGTCTCGTTCTAAGGTCGCCAGTTGTATCTTTAGTTCGGTCGTGAAGGTCAGTCGCTCTGTATAAATACTAGTGGATCTGCTGAAACCAAATAGATTGGAAGCCAACTCCAACAAAAAGATTGGGATAATGGATACCCCCTGCTGGGCGGGCGGAGAGGTTATGCTGACCCCTGATTTTCACTATTGGTGTAGGTACCTGCTAAGACCCCACGATGTTCCTTCAGACTTCATGTGACCAGGGGCGAGGTATACGCTCTCTACGCATTGGTTCCTCCACTCCTGACAGGTCTGGGCCTCTAATGCTGGTGGCCCCGTCTGGTTTGGAGAGCCCAGCCCTCCCTCGTCGAGAGACGCGACTGCATCTTCTGTAACCCTCAGGAAGATGATAATTTGAATGGGAATTGGCTATCTACCATTAAGCTGAGGTAATTGAAAATTAAGAAATTATACGTGTTTAAAACAGCTGTTTCCATTATATACAGAGTTTAACATAGTTAAAATTAATATAGGCTGTGAGTTAATTCTGATTGCTGGAGCTTATTATTTCAAACGGATTTTATTTGTAATTTTTATAGACGTTTAGTAGATGTATGTGCTGTGAGTTTTTGTTCGCATTATTTAGAATAATAATTTTACAAAGCGAACGTTTACCATAATTTTTGGAGAAAAAAATAATATTATTAGGTACATTCTACACCGCGGTACGTTTTTGTAATAAAACAATGTATGTATAAGTAAGTAAATTTACATAATCATCTTAAAAAAGTTATACTTTTTCAGTGGGCTTACATTATAGGTATTTTATAAAGCAGCTCAGATGTAAATGTGAACTAATTTCTTATAAATAAGCGAATAATTCAACTCGAGGTTTAACATTTTCAACCAAACTTCTAATTTACAGACTTCTGCTATTGAAAATGTAAATTTTCAAGGCCAACCTTCTGACGGCTTCCTGTACTGTATGTATGTAATTATACCTACAGAAATTAATATTACTCTTTTTCCACATTCACAAATAATTTGTTCTTTAAAGTAGCTGAGCAAGTCAAGTGCTAAAATACAGATCAAAATGTTTAAACATCGCGCCATCCAATTGTATGAATTTTAATTGCAAAATTAAACTTAGGTAAGTACTATATTGGATTTATGCATGCAAATGCATCTGCTATCAGATATACGCCACCTATGTGGCGTAGGTCGTAAAGACATAGGTATGTAGTGTGGAGAATGGGAATGGCCGTTGGTCACTGCGATGGCTTAGCGGTCTAGAGCCTTTCCCCGGATTGGAAGGGACAAATTACAAATTCAAATTCTAAAATGACTTTATTTCATAGGCATATTATAATAGCACTTAAAATCGTCAAAGTTACTTACTAATAACTAACACGAGCGCTTGAGGCAAGTGCATCCGCAATGGAGCGATTGCAATCGCCACAAGCGGCCGGATTCCGTAGTAAGTCTTTACATGAGAAAAACCCGGCAAGAAACTCATGAGCCATTTTTTTAAATCTTAAATTTCTTACAATATTTAAATTAATACTTAACTAAAGTAGGTGCTCACCAGAACACACAATATTGTGGAAAAAATAATATAATAAAATAAAAAGGGGTATGTGCTTATTTTAAAATAAGGAGCAGTTCAAAACCATTTTGTTTTATCTTCCAGATAATCCGAAATTGTATAATAGCCTTTACTAATTACTTTTGACTTTTACTGTTTTCTTAAACTTATTTAAAGGCATGTTTAGGATATTTTCGGGAATTTTATTGAAGAAGCGTATACATTGCCCTATAAAGGATCTACTAGTTCTGTGGAGACGAGTACTGTGTGCAATAAGATTGCCTTTGTTCCTAGTATTAATATGATAAACGTCACTGTACCTACTTATCAAAGTGATCGATATTTTTCTACACAGCTTTGAATCCCGCTTGCAGTAAAGTTCTCTATTTCCGCATTCACAAATTATTTGTTCTTTAATAGCATCTACTAGTTAATTAATAATTATAATATCAAACAAGATTAAGGTAGCATTTTAATAGTTTCTTAGCTGTAGATTCAGTTTTTGTAATATAGGACCTATATTACAGGTTATCATGGTTTTACAAAATCAACTAGAAATCATAGAGGTATAATAGTTTTCGTTATTTATGTCATGTGGAAGTAGTTACTACGGACATAAGAGTTAAAGACAGGATTGCGGTTTCGATTAATTGAACCATTTTTTTTACTACTGTTCTCACTTCTGGACACAGGTCTCTTATCAGAGTGACTGGGATTTAGATGCACGCGCATTGTGGATTGGTAGACTTCGCATGCCGTCAAGTTCAATCATGCTCATGATGTTTTCCTTTACATGGATTTGTTACACATAATTTCTAAAAAACCAGAGTTGCGTTGCGCGTGTTGACACTGTATACCTCATATTAGAAATCGCTCTCTACACCATATTCTCACTGTCACTGCCTTGGTCTGACCACCAGTAAGCACCATCTTAGACTAATATGGTATCTACTTTTTAAGCTTTTGTGTTATATAACAACGATAACGTATATGACAAGTTTATACGCGCTTCGTTCGTGATTATGAGTGAACTACAGCTAATAAAACATACTATATAACGGATGCCGGATAAGCGACTGGTTAAGAAGATATGTATACAATGCGAAATAGGAAGGATGTAGGTACAGGGGGAGACCGAGACAAACCTACCTAGACCAAATCGGTCATGTATTGAAGAAAGATGGAGTCAGGAGTCACCGAAACCGGCAAGCGTATTACTGATGGTAGGGCTGGGTACCAAGTGGGAGTATTATACTCACTTGATATCGGGCCCGAGCGGGTTGGTACCACCATCTCTTGTGTGACCGGCGATTAATCACATTGGTGTGTTTTGCTTGTAGCGGGAGATAGCCGTTAATTCGTTGATTTCATATATGTGAAATGAAAGGGTGAGCAGTACTCTCGGTATAGTTGAGTCCATGAGCCACGGTTACCATTTACAATTATGTGGGCCGTGGATCGTCTGCCACCATATGCAATAAAAAAAGAAGGTATATAACTGTGTAATCTAGTATAGATCTATCACGAAATTGGTTTAGGTTATTTCGCCATTATTTAGGGGTCGACTGGGAATATTGAGATTTATATATTTATAATATAGGAATGGGCACATATTATTTAAAACGATATATCGTATACCTACTTACTAACTGACGATGGGTACAAGGTTAGACAGCGGTATTATAATCGTGGAATATTAGGAGAGTACCTAATAAATAAAAGTCTATAAAATTGCAGACATACAAAAAAAACAAAAGAAAGAAGATTAAAAGTAGTTCAGCAGGCTTACCACGAACTCTTATTGCGATCCAGTTTAGGACCCAAACTGAACTGAATCGCAATTTCGTACCATGACGTATCAAAGACGCAATCTTTTGTTTTTTACCGAATCAGCACATTATCTGAATCGCAAATATGACATCTTTGTATTGAAATTCGTACCATGAACTTACTTGACAACCTAAACACGATCGCTCAATTAGACATCATGGTCCGAAATACAACAAACACACCTATTTTGAATTGCGTCGGAATTGAATCGCTAGCTAAGAGTTCAGTAGTAGGCCTGCAGAACTTGATCATTGCGAAAGTGGAAGGATGTAGTTACAGGGGGAGACCAAGACTCACCTACCTAGACCAAATCGGTCATGTATTGAAAGGTGGAGTCAGGAGTATCCGAAACCGGCGAGCGTGTATAAAGAGAATTATGAATGTTGAGGAAACTCTCGCTTCATGTACGCATGAATAGAGCCTTTTGGCACGCTGTTCTGCCTACCCCACAAGGGAGATGACGTGATGATGATGTAAGAAAGTAAGAACTTTAACTTTATAAACTCAATCGGTCCTATAAACCTGTTCGATTCATAAGCCAGAATAATTTTATCCTAGTGCCAGCAGTAAACGTATTTTGTAATTGATAAATATAAAGGGTTTATCGTTCGCAGGTCTCTCGTAGGCAACGTGGAGAGGATTGAAAGTGTGTCGAGTAGGGTAGCGTACCTTATACTCAGAGTAACCAAACGGTATTCGTTGAAGGTCATACAGGTTTACGCACCGACCTCTACACACTCCGATGACGAGGTGGAGGCCCTATATGAGGACATCTCGAACGCCATCCACTTGTCTAAAACCTATTTCACGGTGGTTATGGGAGACTTTAACGCGAAACTAGGCAAAAGGACAGACGATGAGCTGAAGGTGGGGCACTATGGATTTGGGCAGAGGAACCACAGGGGCCAGATGCTGGCTGATTTTCTGGAGAAGGAATGCCTCTTCATGATGAATTCCTTCTTCAGGAAGCAGCCCCAGCGAAAATGGACCTGGATTAGCCCTGATGGTTCAGTGAAAAACGAGATTGACTTCATCCTGTCGGTCAAACGACACATATTCAATGATGTCTCAGTGATCAGCAGGATTAAAACTGGGAGTGATCACCGACTAGTCAGGGGCATCTTGAATATTAGAACAAAAGTCGAGAGGTCGCGTTTGATGAAGTCTACGCTCCGACCAACACCTGCCCAATACCAGAACCCCGAGAGCTTTCAGCTCGAACTACAAAATCACTTCCAATGTCTAGATGAGTGTGAATCAGCGAGCGATACGAACAGCAGGTTCGTACAAACTGTCCACGCCGTCGGGTCGACTTACTTCAAGGCCCGTCGCGTCAGTAGGAACCGTAAACTCTCGGACCATACTCTCAAACTCATGGAGAGGAGAAAAGAAATGATAGTCCAGTCCTCAGCCGATTGGTCCTGCCTAAGGCGGTTAAACAGACAGATCTCCAAAGCTGTGCGACACGATATTCGCCAATTTAATACTACCCGTATTAAAGAGGCGATAGAGCGGAACCAAGGCTCGAAAGTGTTCGCAAGAGATCTGTCTGTTGGCCAAAGTCAGTTGACTAAACTGAGGACCAACAACGGCACTATCATTTCTTCTCGAGATGAGATCTTGGGAGAGGTCCAGCAGTTCTATGGACAGTTGTACAGATCCCAGAGCCCTGCTGTTGGCTTGGTCCAAGACCCCAGATCCAAGCTAACTCGGCACTTTACCGAAGATATCCCGGACGTCAGCCTGTACGAGATCAGAATGGCTCTCAAATAACTAAAGAACGGAAAGGCACCGGGAGACGACGGAATCACTACAGAGCTTCTGAGAGCAGGCGGAAAGCCGGTCTTAAAAGCTCTTCAGAGGCTGTTCAATTCCGTCGTTCTCGGGGGCGACGTTCCAGAGTCGTGGACCAGAAGCGTGGTGGTGCTGTTCTTCAAGAAAGGTGACAGAACCCTCTTGAAGAACTATAGACCCATCTCGCTCTTGAGCCACGTCTATAAGTTGTTTTCGAGGGTCATTACAAATCGACTCACGCGCAGGCTTGACGACTTCCAGCCTCCCGAACAAGCCGGGTTCCGAAAAGGCTATAGTACCGTAGACCACATTCACACGCTACGCCAGATTATACAGAAAACCGAAGAATACAATCGGCCTCTGTGTCTGGCGTTTGTGGACTACGAGAAAGCCTTCGATTCGATCGAAACTTGGGCGGTGCTGCAGTCCCTTCAGCGGTGCCAAATTGACAATCGGTACATCGAAGTGCTGAAGTGCTTGTATAGAAACGCCACCATGTCAGTCCGTGTTCAGGACAAGAGTACGGGACCGATCCAACTGCAGAGAGGTGTTAGATAGGGAGACGTTATGTCCCCGAAACTCTTCACCGCTGCATTGGAAGATGTCTTCAAGCTCTTGGACTGGACCGGATTCGGCATCAACATCAATGGCGAATACATCACTCACCTTCGATATGCCGACGACATCGTAGTCATGGCAGAATCTCTGGAGGACCTTGGCACCATGCTCAATGATCTCAGCAGGGTTTCCCGACTAGTGGGTCTCAAAATGAACATGGACAAGACGAAAGTCATGTCTAATGTCCATGTCATTTCAGCACCGGTCCTAGTCGGGAGTGCGCTTCTCGAAGTTGTCGACCATTATGTCTACCTGGGACAAACAGTCCAGTTAGGTAGGCACAACTTCGAGAAAGAGGTCAATCGACGAATCCAACTCGGCTGGGCAGCGTTCGGGAAGCTAAGGAAGATCTTCTCGTCCAATATTCCGCAGTGTCTGAAAACGAAGGTCTACGACCAGTGTGTGTTACCAGTGATGACATACGGAACAGAGACGTGGTCTCTGAATGTTGGCCTCATATCAAGGCTCAAAGTCGCTCAGCGGGCCATGGAGCGGGCTATGCTTGGTATTTCCCTACGTGATCGAATCCGTAATACGGAGATCCGTAGGAGAACGAGAGTGACCGACATAGCCCGCCGGGTTGCCATGCTGAAGTGGCAATGGGCAGGCCACATCGCTCGACGAACCGATAACCGTTGGGGACGAAAGGTTCTCGAGTGGCGACCACGTATCGGACGGCGCAGCGTAGGACGGCCCCCCACCAGATGGACCGATGATCTGGTCAAAGCTGCGGGGAGCCATTGGATGCGGTCGGCACAGGACCGCTCGTTGTGGCGTTCTCTTGGGGAGGCCTATGTCCAGCAGTGGACGTTAAAAGGCTGATGGATGGATGGATGGATGAAATATAAAGACATAATTATTTACAAAAAGTACAAAGTACATATAGGTCTACCTACCTAATTTATGGAATCATTAGTAGTTAATGATTGAATAAGTTATTTAGTACTTACAAATACTTAGGTCTACTAGTCATTTCATGATTTAACAAAACATGAATACTATTTTATTGTACCGTGTGGGGCCGGTTTTAGAATGTTAACACCCCTCGCCACCCATGGGAGTCGTAACAGTCGACTGAGGGAATACTGGGGGAGTGGGCAGCAGCACTTCTTCGAGTATTAACAACATCCACTGCGATCGCCAACCCGCTTGCCAAGCGTGGCGATTAAGGCACTATCCCCCATTCTTGGGGAGGCCTATGTCCAGCAGTGGACTTTAAAAGGCTGATGGATGGATGGATGGATGGAATACTATTTCGGTACAATAATTTTTCCCGTTTACGAAAAAAATAATCTATCAAGTTACACGCAATAGTTTACTATACAATTTGCAACTATAATAGTTTGGTTTTCTCCCCTGTTGGGTAGCTAATAAATTACTAACAACAAGTAATAGTATCTCAAAAGAGAACAAAACATGACGTCACAGATAACCTATGACCTGGCTACCCTAAACAAAAGCAACACGAAAATGCCTCATTAAGCAAGTACCAAAATCCGATATAAGGCAGCCTCCGCCAACACAGTTAATAAAGTGAGCTCTCTCACGTTGCTAATTAGACCGTTAATTATAAGCCTTTCACAGGAGCCTTAATTTCTACATAAAACACTATCCGAAGCCACCCTTAATTTTTGAAGGGATTTTGTTACTTATTCTTGTTACCTATTTAAAGCTTTGCTAGTTTAAAGGAATTACTAAAAACAGTTTACACATTTTAATAAGTATAATTTACTGTTTCATTCCTACAGAATTAAATGTTCTGTCATCATAATTAAATTTCTACAAGTAGGTGTATTGCATAAATTTATTTAAAGAAACATTATTAAACATGTTGTATCTAGGCGACAGAGCCTTGCTTATTACAGTATGAGTTGGTGAAGAACCACTCTCTCACAGAACTTTATCATGAAACAACGGTAGGTAGTCATCCGTATTCCGTGGTAATAATACTATACGGTGTTAAATACAAATTATAATTTGTGAATAAGGAAAAAGAGTATTTTAGTACAGGCGGGAATCGAACCTGCGTCCCTTCCTATCCGGGGAAGTGCTCTAATCCACTGAGCTATAGTACTATCTTTTAGACATACCAAATCTCCTTATCACATTTGTCTTAACGACCAACGCCCTCTATCGGAACGCATTTACATGCATTAATCCAATATGTTTGTTATGCTATGTTATTATGTTTAAAAAAATCTCGCCATCAAATAGTATGAATTTTAATTGCAAAATTAAACTTACTATATTGGATTAATGCATGTAAATGCGTTACGATAGAGGGCGTTGGTCATTAAGACAAATGTGATAAGGAGATTTGGTATGTCTAAAAGATAGTACTGTAGCTCAGTGGATTAGAGCACTTCCCCGGATAGGAAGGGACGCAGGTTCGATGCCCGCCTGTACTAAAATACTCTTGTTCCTTATTCACAATTTATAATTTGTACTTTAAGAGTAGCTGAGCATGTCAAGTGCTAAAAAATAGATCAAAATGGTATTAAATACCTTTAATTTTTTATCAAATAGGTATTTATATAAATCAAAGTCTTAAAGAAGAAGACGCATTTAAATATTTGAATTTTCCCGATTTTGGAACGTCAACTCTCAAGGAGTTCTGTGTGGTGGGTAGTCTACAGCTGGCTTCGAGAGAAGTAAAACGTGGTGATACTGCAGAAAATCTTCAAGAATAACGCCTCGTTAAATAAATTTAAAGTGACAGTCATATGAATAATATTTTTATCACACAGGCTCTGACTTGCGTTCGCTTGTTCATCAGTGCAGAAGATTATACAAGACCCAATATTAACTCCCTATTAGAATTCGTCGTATGAGCGCTCTGGAGACAGTATTGTCATTTTAGGTTCATTTAGCTATTAAATTACTATAATATAATTTTAGGTTTATTTAGCTAGACCACTGAAGGAATGTAAAATGGTTCCAGTGGCCCGCCAATACAGGCGGAGAGATGGCACACGGCGGGTTTTAGTTGGTGAGGGTGCCACATTACCCTGTAAGTTACCCTGAACGACGGGGTGTGCGGTTAGGTAAAAAAAAGGTTTCTTTAGCTATCAAAATTATAAATCTATATACCTACCAAAGTATTAGATTCTTTCCTTAATTTTCTCGTAACTATTTACGCAGATTTAAAAGCATACAGTTATTTTTTTATCCTCTCTATTTTTAATAATTCTGGAGTAATGGACTACCGTTGTATTGTTCGTATGGTGAGTGAGAACCCCCTTCCTATCCTCTCCTTAATATCCTTCCAATCCTTCCTTCGAGTAAGTAAGTAAGTCAATAGGGAATAGAATATTTACGACAAAGTTTGCAGTAAGTCTATCAAACTTGTAACTATTACAAACAGAAACTATAAATCATGACACTCATATCATGTCTATTCATATTCTCAATATTATTTACTGTTCGTGGTTATTTACGATTATATACATTTGAATAAATCTAAATATTGTTTTTCGTAGGTAATATTAATTGACACATTGCAGTGATACAGTTTTACATATCTATCAGAATTATTTATTGCTTGAAATGGTAGAAGCACTTCTCATCAATAATAGGTAGATGGTTTCTATAAATCCAATTCCGATTGAGAAAAAATCAAAGCGCTAATTTTGATGATAATGCTGGAGTGGGTCCTTAAAATTAGCTTAGCAATTGATATCTGATGAATACAGCGTTACCAATTCCTAATATAATATTAAAATTCCCTTCAAAGAATCTAAGCTAGTACACTCTGTAGGTCTGTTCTCCAATCGGTATGTAGGTTACACTTACTACTGTTAGCTTGTTCCAATTCATAAAGATACACAAGTAAGTAATCAAAAAATCCATGATCGCAATATCCGCGACAAATCCATTAAATTAGTTTTATTACAGCCCAGAATTGGCTGTAATCAGCAGTATTTCAGCGTTATACCTATATCAGCTTATGTTATTTATAACATAGCAAGCCAAGACAATAAATCTGTATAGTAATACAGTAAGCAAGAAGTGTACGGGCGAGCAAATAGCTAAATAATAGCAGTCCCTCACCAGGTGGACTGTAGTCATTACTCTTGCGGTAATCCTCCGAATACACTCTGATTTATGTGGGCCCAGACACGGACCACCAAATTTAGGTGTTTTATAAAAAATGGAGCTTAGTTTCTTGGTTATAAATAATGTTAGAAAATCCCACATAACGGGAATGGGTTTTGTAACTATGCGACATGTTATTTTCGTCACTATTTAGAGACTTTAAATGTTATTTAGGGATACTTGTTCAAATTGTTCTACGTAAAATATATGGCAGGCAGTATTTATATCTACATAAAATAGGTTCTTTAATACAACATCTATTTTCCGGGAAAAAAATACGTGACTTAAGTTCTTTTCTGCGCTAAAGGCTATATGTAAGCAAATGATCAGTAGGTACTATATTAATGATGATCAGTTAACTAGTTACGGCGTAAAAAAATAACAAACAGACACATTTTAACATTTTTAGTGAAGATATTTGTTAATAATTTAATTGATAAGAATAATCTTCCAATAAATTAAGTTGGTTTAAAAGCACCTTTTATTATTAATGAGATATTATATAAACTATGGCAGTTACTATCTATCTGCAATATTCATAATTTTAAACTGCCTCTGTGGTGCAGCGGTAGTGTAAGCGACTGCTGATCATGAGGTCTCGGGTTCGATCCCCGGGTCGGGCAGTGTTATTGAGATTTTTCGTAAAAAAAAAAAGTTAAAAATTTTCAGTAACAGCCCGAAGTTTGGAAATGTGCCCGGTAGACGTCAATAGGCTCGCCCCCTATTACGTGGGACTTAATTATTAGCTGGCGAGTCGTGGGTGTGTAATACACCTCTGTCTACCCCTTCGGGGAATACAGGCGTGATGCTATGTTAAACCTTTTCATCTCAAATGCAGACTATTCGACAAAACTTTATACAAAATATGACATTCTAAATAACCCTGCACTAAATTATTGCCCAACATCTTTAATACATGCAGTAAATAAAGTCGAAAATCGCACAGCAAAGAATTGAACCCCACATCCCGTAGCGGCCTCGTAAGCAAACTTCCTGTTTGGCACGACACCATGGCTACTTTTCTCGATACGTGTACAACTTTATTTCAGTTTGTTTGCATATATATGTCAGGGATTTCCATGCAGCCGTTAGATTTTATTGCTCAGCATCATGTAGGCGCGAATCTGAATAAATTTAAGATGAAACTAGATGTGTATCCGTGACTGTCTGACCCAAGTCTTTACTAACTGTCTTAGTTCGTGTTAACCATTTTGCTCTATATTGGCAAAGTTTTGTAAGTAAATCTTACGTTGAACCTAAAAAAAACTGTTTCTGTGGTGCAGCGGTAGTGTGAATGACTGCTGATCATGAGGTCTCGGGTTCGATCAAGCAGTGTTTGGAAATATGCCCGGTAGACGGCAATAGGCTTGCCCCCTACTACGTGGGACTTAAACATAACTGGCAAACCGTGGGTATTTCATACACATCTGCCTACCCCTTCGGGGAATACAGGCGTGATGCTATGTTTTGAACCTGATTCCGATTATCGATTGCTTCAGTTCTAACAAACAGAGTGATCCCGAGCATAGCCTTCGCCATGGCCAACGTTTAAGGACCACGTCTACTATTCCGTATATCACACTCATCACTGATTTATCACTGTCTATTAGGTACAAGACATTATTTGTGTATGTCACACAATGTACAGGATTTTCTTTAAATTAAAATATACAACTGAAGTGGGTAAGACAGAAATATATTTGCACTATTATGTGAATTTATGAGCAGCGATCCTCATTCGTATCACTGAATGACATAAATTATATTCATTGGCTAATAACGAGAGACCACACTTGGCTGGCTATTGACCAATGAAGAATTCAAATTGTAATTTATACTTCTTGAGGTTTTGAGGAACTGACCAAAAATAGATTTTAAATAATGTTTCTTGATATAAACGGAAAGATTTTTACTATTATTTCGATAATTTAGATCTAGAGCCACTACTTTATCATATGCAACGATGTTATTAAAAGCCGAAAGGAGGAATAAGGAGGTAACATTAAAATTGGATTATAAGATTGAACACAGTGCGCATCTGTCTTTGAACATACTTACACATGTGCTAAACATTTGGCTAGTCTCAATAGAAGATGTCAACTAGGAAAATGTTTCATAATGTTTGAATACCTAATAAAGGTATTTTGTGACTCAAATATCTACTCCAAATAAATAAATAAAAGCACATAATACAGTAACAGAATTTTATTTAATGTAGATCCATCTCATAATATAGCCGATATTGTACAAAAAATTATAATATCGTTTTCCATCCATGATTATAGGTAATGATAGTATTACATAACTTTTCACACAGTTACAATCATAAAACACAAACATTTAAATCATTCTTTATTCTAGAATCCCTCAAATTTTTAAGTATTTCTCTTTATTTATAACTATATTATAATTATTATACATATAATAAAATTGGGCCTACCTATTTACGTATGACAAATGCTTCGTAAAGGACAAAATGTCGTATAACATTCATGAGCATGTTTCAATCGAAATAAATTATCAATTTCGTTTAACGGTTTAATTTAAAATGTTGCGTATTGCAGTGATTTTATTAAAACGAGTGTTCGAATTTTGTTATAAACAATAAATTTTGTGTTCTATTTAAGAAGCTTCATAAATAAGATTATAGTATATACAGTATGTAACAAAAAATCATCAATAAAACTTAGACCAAGATTCTTTCAGTAATGACGCGTCTCCGCTATCCGTTTCAATACACTTTTAAATAAGTACCGAATGTATAGTAATATCTAAGACCACTGAAAGATTACGATTCTCTGTGAATGTAGTCTTTATTTAATCCAAATTCGTTGTTAAAAATGCACTATACAGGCAATAAGTGTTATATAAATAAAATAAAAACATATTATTATTAAAAAGGAACTATAAGGAGGTATTTAGATGGATCAATGATTGTTAAAAGTAACGAATTTGGCACTTCGAATAACATTAATTAAAGAAAGAGCCGAAAGAATCTCGATCAAAATTTACAAGACCCACTTGATCCATAACTACATTATACAGAAGAAAAAAATTACGTATATTTTTATAGGAATCCAAAAATATTACAACTATCTTAAAATAAATTACGTTATCTATTACTTAAACTTAATTAGCTATTCGTATACTGGGCACAACTAGTTTTGATTCATGTCATTTTTATGTGACTATAGGTAAACTATTTTTCTAAGAATAAGTTAAGCTATCGACTAATACATGGAATATTTTTTCATGCTAAAGCTTTTGTAGTTACGTATAGGATTTCCGACGGGACGCAATGGGCCGACACCTTTAATACGTTACTAGAAAAAATTGTAGGCACGAAAGTCCGTCTTTAATTTTCAATTGGTAAATTCATAAATATACATAAAATTATGGTAATTATATAGCTGTCGCTTGCGTCCCGCCAGCAAAAATATTTTAAAGTTAATCTGTAAATGTATCACTAATATGTATTTCAAGACGTATACAGACGTTGTACATCAGATTTCAGTTACAAGTATATATTTCTAGGCTTACTATTTACATTATATTAATTTGTTTTGATATTGTGACTGCGGATGTTGAAGACAATAGGATACCATTATAATTATCTGGCTCACCATATAAAGGTTCTATAATAAATATTGGCTTTCATAAACAAAAAGTAGGCCTGTTGTAACAAAATTGCAATTTCTATGTATTTTCATTCATCATGATATCAAATAATATATTGAAGTTTAAATACGAAGTGGCAAGTGGTTTATCAAAAGTCAATCAATCAACAATATAATGCTGCGATATTGTATTTGTCTCACTGGCGGTAAAACGTGGGACAATATTGCACGGAAATAAACAAAAGTAATAACTATCTATAGAGAGCTGAAATCCACCTCAGCTCAACACTGCGTTTTGGCAGATAAAGTGCGATTTCGAGTGAGCGATAGTAGGATACGATTCGCACGATAAATAAAAACACAATTCCATTTGAAGCTCGGGCTGCGGTGCGGCGGCCGTGTCCCGTGTACCTCAGCAGGCGTTCAAGATTTATACAGAGAGATGCGGAACTATATATCACGGAACAGTACGCGGGAACTCGACCTATTCCTTGCATGGAACAGCCACCGTCCCGATTGAACATGATAGCAGATCACCCCGACAGATAGCGACAGCCTCACAACTAACGCCATGTCGTCCAGACAATATCGCTTTCTAATAGTTCTATCTAGAATATATCGCGTGCATAAACACCTCTCATTCCTGCTGTGGCATAGCATATCGATACTAATCGATTTATATTAATCGACTTAACTGCTCAATATCATCTTCCTATTAACATGATAATATAAATATCTATATTTGTATGTAAGTCAAGCTAAGCGATAAATAAGCGAATTTGAATTGCGTATTTTTCATCCGAGTTTTATATAATTTATAGTCAACGATGATATCGCGACTGGTTCTTTTATTTGTGAAATAGTGATACGCGGAGTGTGCTTGGTAAGCGTTACTAACGGGAAATTTTGACAATAAATCTCTGGCCGTCGATTGCCTAAGCGGTCGTGTGGGCTTATATAAAAAACTATTTGACGGTTGGTGTTGATATCTTGATCTCCCGAGGTCAAGCCATGGTGGTGCGTGCGAGGCTAAGCGACAATTACTCGTATAATTATGATCGTCCATCATAATTACTTATATTAAATATTGGAGCGCGCTAACTTACATATTATTATAAATAGCCCTTAAGACCTACCAAACTATCGATAACACTTTACACGGAACGGCCACCTGAAACAAAAGGAAAAGCGAAATTAATGAAAATGCCAATCATAAAAAAATTAAAATGCAAATGCGCGTTTGGTTTTGCTATAAATAATGTATAATTTAAGCAGGGTTGGTTAAACAATGCATGAAAAATTTGATATCCACTCTGTTGGCTTAGGATAATTGGAAGCATATAATGTTGGTATATTTCCGAGGAGACAAATGTGTCGGTTTTGCGGTATTAATAGACGCTTGGCACTAGTGTGGAACAATGTAAAATCATAAGCGCGATATTTCATTAGAGCGATATATGTTCCCATAAGCCAGGGTGGACCTGAAATGCAAATAAAACGCGTGATCCCCATGGGCATGTTAAAACAAACTCAACATTCTAACAGCTTTTCATTATTTATAGCTTATGCTCACGAAACGAAGTTTTTTTTTCAGTTAAAGTTAATTTCTAGCGTAATGCGTATTTGATAAAAGGCTATATCTCTGGCAGGCAGGCTCCGTCGAGCCGGCTCTGAAATTAAGATGTAACATGATGCGAGAACGAGCAAGAACAGCTAGATTTATTGCAATACCACTTTGCATATGCTGATTTACAAAGACGGAACGTGTAACAAGGGGTTGCGTGTGTGATAGATATAATTTAAGTGTGTCATATATTGTAGATATTTAATATGATCATTTATTTAATTAGAAGTAATTTAGTCACCATTTATTTATTAAACACTCGGAATATATAATACTATTTTAACAAGGATAGAAAACTCTGTCATAGGCACAAGAGCTGGATTATCGTCAATAAATATCGAATGATGAAAACTGCTACGACCCCAATAAATTGTACGTTCGATTTATAGTACAAGCACCCTTAAAATGTGAATCACAAAATCGTATAGACATCGTATCGTCTTAATTGGGATTGGTAGAGACATAGACGCATGATTTCGCTTTAATCGCTCAACCAAACAAGATTATCTTTAAAGATCTCTCAACCAATTACAATGCCACGATGTAATGTCGATACGATTTAGTGAGTTACATTCTACCAGCCCTGATCGGGCTAATAGAAAGTTATAATTGTGAAAAACAATAACTAAAGAGAACTTTCGTAAAATATTACGTCACGTCATATTTTGCCCATTAATAACATATTTAAAATTATTATGGTGTGTATAATGTTATTAATATGGTGTCAGAGCTGTTTGTAATACTATATCTGACTGCCTATGAAATTACCTATATTAATATTTTGTTTTTAAATAAACTATGAATCGTCGTACTTACAGCTCTGTATAATTACTAAGCTGCTGATGCTGCCTATTCGCGCAGCGTGCGCGAGAGGGACGACTACGACTGTCTGGCAATCCGCAGTCAGCAGAAAGAAATACATAACAGAAACGTTCGCACTACTCTCGTTGCCTTACGAAGCCTTTTTATTTCTAATAACTTATTTCATTTTGAGTATAATAAAAAAGTATTTAAGTTATTTTCGCTATTCTATTAAGTTCTTAGTCTGAGCAACACACACATTATTTTAAATATTTTGGCTAAGGTTACTTTGAAAACCATTTGGGGCAAAACTAAGCTATACTATTTTCTGATTTGCTTAGTAATAATAGAAATTCCATTATTAGAGACAAATCTAGTGACGTTACTAAAATTTTAGTCAGGTTGTCAACGGACCAATAAATTTAATACGTTGAATCTTTAGACTAAGCCTGGGTCTGAGGTGAAACTGTATTAAAACAGCAATTTTGTGGTACTGGTAGGACGTGCCATAGCTACCAAGGCTGTTTACCATAACGAGCCTTATATATACATAGGTATATGTCCAATGATTGATTCAACTGAATATTAGATTGAGCACCCGACTATAAACCACGCAACATACAGAATGGAGTGAACTCGCAAAACTTCAAAACAGTACAAGAAAGTTCACCTACCACCCTGGTCAAGGAAAGTAATAAAGAAGAGGGACGCGAACCGAATAATTGATACGATTATGTGTTACTACTGCAGAAGACATAAGGGTGGCCACATACTGAGACTTGGTTGTGGTACATCAATAATCGAAACTAGCATTGACATACCTAACTATTTTTGGGCATTTTTCATGTAGTTAAAATAGTATAAGTATAAAATTTTAGTACCTAATGCATATTATAATACAATATGTACAACATAATAATATCAATAGTTTTTATACTACGCTAAAGACTTTAAAACTTTCGTGACTTGTACCTACACAAATACTACTATACGGGTCTTAACTCGCGTATATAATAACTTTATTTCCTGAAGTTTCGACCGTATTGCATCGACCGTTTTCACGGGTTGACTGTCAGTCCAAATCAAGGTAATTAACCTTGAAATTATATACACGATTAAGACCCGAAAATTTGTATTTGTGTATGAGGTAAACTACGCTGGCAACAGCTGAGGCATCACTCCCGCGTTGCCTAATATAGGAAATGGAAAAGACGGATAATAAGAAGAGAATAAGCAGGAAATTTAGGCCTTGTATAATTTTAAATAGCTGCTACACATCGTAATCCGTTTAAGAATGTAACAATACACATATATACAGCTCACACTACAGCACGGTCGACGACCCTTTACAAGTCTAACTCGAATTCTATTCTATTTTCAGATGTTGACCAGTATAACGCAGCACCAAGAACAATGGAAGAAGAGCGGCAGTCGCTTCGTCAAGTGCGAGAGCCCATAAATCCTGTAGGACGCGCAATTTGTTGAATTACAGCATGCGCCAGCCAGCCACCGGGCCGACGCGAAATTAGCTCCCACAGAGATAAATTGACGGCGGCCCGCTAAATAAATTATTTGGGAAAACCGAGAAAAAACGGGCGTCTTTCCTTGATAAGGGTTGCGAGTATTCTACCCTGGATATAATGAATATCGATCGTTGAACTAAGTGTGTGGTTCAAGAAAAAAATTACAATGCAATGTCATAGCATGGACACTTTTGTACTTAAACTAAGTAGCGATCTAAGCATAAAATGTCTAGAACTTATGTCTTGAAGACAAACTTTTCGAACAAGAATAACGTCACAAAAGTTATAATACCATTGATGTTTTAATAACAATAAAACTACCTAGAATTTCCCTTGGTAATTAAATAAAAGAGTAAAGTGTGTATTTAATTGTTTCACAAAATAAACGATTCTCAAACTAACGATCAACACATTCATCAAATTTAATTAAGTAATGAATGCTACATAAAATCAACACCACAAAATACATGAACGTGTATTTGGTTCAGTAATTAACCCAACAATTATCACCTAGAAGCCGTTATTTAATTTTAACATCATAGGTATTTCTCACGACAGTAAAAGAGGCAATTAAAGCTCAATAACCAACACGAAGTCAGACTTACACGCGGATTTTGCGTTTACAATGAATTAAACAATGCTCAATGGAGAGCCTGATTCAAACAATCTGTTCTTTTACGAAATTAAACTTTTTCGTAGATGACCATAGAATATAATTGGACATAGAGCTAATGTAAGCTACTGTTAGAGTACGTTGGATACGCTGAAATGTAAAATCAAGTGTTTTGGCGGTGACTTCGACAGGCATCTCACCCACCCAGCCCAACACACCTCTACTAATTATTGCATCCTTTTTTTTTGTTAAGGCGGAAAAAAGATTAATTACGAGCTATGAAATAAAAACTATCTTTACTGACTCCATCGGCGCATTTTTTCTACGATTGCCAGTCTGTACTGCTTAACATAATATACTTCCTGATATTTAGGTACGAAGCGAATATTAGGCATATATTAAAAAATAAAATTACTCTTCAGGAAGTTATATTAACTATAATCAATGTATGCTATAATGTTTCCGAAATAACTGCACAGATAGCGGAGTTGCTTAGATACCGGGATTGCACCCGAGTATAGTGGGTTCGATTCACAGGACAACTCTATGTGTGTCCCACAAATTGTTGCTCTGAGTCTGGTCAAAATTAAACTTAGGTACTATAATGGATAATTGCATGTAAATGCGTTTCCGATAGATGGCGTTGGTCGTTAAGACAAATGTGATAAGGAGATTTGGATGATCGAAAGATCTGTACTATAGCTCAGTGGTTTAAAGCACTTCCACGGATTGGAAAAGACGCGGGTTCGATTCCCGCTAGTACAAAAAATCTCTTTTTCCTTATTCACAAATAATTTGTACTTTAAAAAGTGGCAGAGCATGTCAAATGCTAAGAAATATAGATCAAATATGCACACTATTTTTTATACTAACTGGAAGAAAGTAATGCAGACTTCGTAAACGTAGGATTAATGTTGTGGTTTAATTAAGAAGACTTAGAGATTATCTACGTAGATATAGGTAGATATATCCGACTAGGTATGGGCTGCTAGATTAATCAATTTAGAACGAACTCAGCCTAATAATGTGAAAATCAACAAGTATTTTAACTTTTTTTGCTTATAATAGTGGTAATATATGCAAACCAATGTAGTCTTAATCGACCGACATAGGCTACTTTTCATCCGGTAAATTGGATTCTGTGGAATAGAAATTTTCGCATAGAGATCATTAGTGGACCGAAGAGTGAAATGAAATGAATGTGACGTATAGGTATTTATATTCTGAAGTCAAAGCGGATTCATTTACGGGTAGAATACAAAAGATAAAAAAGTAGGTACTCATAATTGACTTGGCAGTCTATAAGATAAACCGCTCTACTACTGGTTTTAAAAAAAATATCTAAAGGGTTGTGTCACCCTTTCTTTCAGCAGGATTAATCTTAGTTGTATATTCAAGATTTAGGCGGCAATAAGAAAGACGCATAGGTGGGCTTACGAAGGGGCGAGCCTGGCAAATTGTCTCAGATTCCACCCCAGCCTGTAAGGATTTTATTACATTCGTTAACGCATATACGATTAATGTGAAAATACTCTACATTTGTATGTTAATTCTATAGGGATTACATCGACTATAAAGAAAGGGCTTAAAATTACAACCACTTAATATTTTGTATTTTAACAATTGACATACCTCAGCTACTTTAAAAAATCTAAAGTCCCGCTTGCAATAAGGTTCCATGTATTTCTACTTTCACAAATAATTTATTCTTTAAACCTAATTAATACACAACAATAATTTATAGATACTAGACGTTGACATACGCTTTGCTTTATATTTATTTCAATATAACATAGAAGAAAAATATAAATAATAAATTCAAATACAAACTACAAATTATAGCGGCCATATTGAATTTTGAAATACAATTACATCTCCTATAGATATATTTGTATGTGAACCTTGTGTGTTATCAATCTTACTCCATGTCCTGTCACATAAATAATATTAGTATTATCTATATACCTATATGCATTTTTTTATATACTATTTGAGTGGCAAACAAGCATATGGCCTAGCTGATGGTAAGCGGTTACCGTAGCCGCAACACCAGAGTCATCACTGGCGCGTCGCCATCTTTTTTTTTTATTGCATGTAGTGGCAGACGAGCCACGGCCCATCTGATGGTAAATGGTAACCATTGCTCATGGACTACTACTATATCGTGAGTATTGTCAAGCCGCTGATCACCATTTCATTTCACCGGTATGAAATGAAAGAATAAACAGCTATCTCCTGCTACAGCCATAACGCAACGATGTGCTTCATGGCCGGTCACACGGGAGATGGTGGTACCAACACGCTCGAGCCCGATACCAAGTGAGTACTCCCACTTAATAACCAGCCCTAACACCAGTGAAAAAAAAAATGTTAGGAGGTGAATAGGATGGATAATAAGGAGAGGATAGGGGAGGTGGTTTGGGCCTCCGGTGCCCCTATCCTCTCCTTATTACTCACCATACGAAACACAACGGTAAGATTAACTACCGTTGTTACACACTGGTCTTTTGTGAGAGGGTGGTACTTCCCCGATCGAGCCGGCCCATTCATGGTGGGATAAACAAGGCTCTACCATTAGAAAACTGCATACATATTATTATTTTGGTTGGAGTTTATTCCTAGGTACCTACTTGAATAATTGTATTGATTACTTGAATTAAGTAACTCTATAAATACTTGATTAAAATTGTATTGCATTATTTATCGTATGTTTATTTAACATGTTTCATCAAAAAAATAATTACATTCTAACGCAATTTGTATTGTTAGCAATATAATATCAAAGGCATGTTCTGATATTTTTTCCCGCAGCGCTCCGCCCCCCACCCGAAACATTTATCAGGATTTTGGACGGCGCAAGCTAAATTTTTGGACGCTTTAAGCTGAACATAAATTTTAGAAAAACATGACACCATTGCGTGAAAAAGAATGAAAATCACAAAACATTAAGACATATGTATAATAAATTTCAAGAAAAATAAATAAATTAGAACTAAGATATTTCATTACGTTATATAATTAACTGTAATCAAAAGATGTTTTCGAAATTTTTCCCGCTTGATATAAAATGTTTATTTAAATTTAATTTAAATACGAACAGCTGCTAGCTGCACGCTACGAGCATTCGATATTTAAAATTCATTATTCAAAACGTTAACAGTATTCTAACCTGCAGGGCTTTCACATAAATTCTCATCTCTCAAGACACAACCAATTAAGTACACTGAAGTTTTTAAAAGCAACCGTTAGTAGGCGCGAACGTAATCGCTTTTTGCCTTATGAACTTTCACACTACATGAGATAAATATTAATTTTATTTTGAGTCACAGCTAATGTGCTCGACGTGCTTAGGCTAATTCTTCGTTTTTCTTACATGTTTATCTCGGGAACTAATTGTTATAGGATACTAATAAGTCGGACATGTGAGGGGTGTACCAGCTAGATGTTTTAACTTGTTATTTTAGTTTTGTCTATAGACTATCGTCATCTACCGCGGCAAACGGTCGACGTAAATGACAAAATTATGTTAAGATACGTCTGTATCTAAAGATTATAGATTATAGAGTGCCTACTCGGCAGATTGTTTTGTTGAAGAATAAATTTATTGATTATACATAAGTACTTAAGTGTGGCCACAGACAATATTAGAATTAATACTAATTTTTAAAGCAAAGACACATAGGTATGCAAAAGAATATTTACGCGCCAATTTAAATAAACCAGTAAAAAAGGTAAAACATAAAAATGTTGGCAAATATTTAAACGAGAAAAACTATTTAATCCTTAAAGTTTTGTAGGTTGGTAGCTGGATGTAAATCAAGCAGTCGTCGCTGGTGTCGATGCCAAGGAAATAAGATGATATCGAGTTGGCAACATCTTTATTATATAGACCGTACACACCGACGTACTTCGATTCAATGAGTTCATTTTTTAGGCAAATGTTGTAAATAAATGAAAATAATGTTTATATATTTAACTAGCCAGTGCCGGTGGTTTTACACGCGTGCCTCAGATTATTTTAGTAATATATGTATCTCGTATTTCAGCCGCGGCGCCCCCGTGGGCTGTAGATAGGCTATGTTAATTATTGCTAAAATGAGTTAAATAATTTGAGAGTTTTTTCTATTTGATCCTACAAAATTCTAACTCCTTCATTTACACCTTTACAGATTGAATTGTGAATTCATTTCTTTCAAGAAAGATAACAATGCCACATTCAAGTCAATGAGGAGTTTGATTTTAGATTATCATCACATTTCTCAGGAGTTTTTAGTTATTCAAATGATTATTTGACACTCGGCACTTGACTTTTCACACAAACATGTTGCGTTTCACCTGCATTATAACTGTACCCTCTCTATTTATTAACTTGATTTGTAGCAAATCGAGCTGACCATCGGCAAATTATAATCATTCTCCACAACAAATGGGCATGGATAAAAACAATTTTCCCTCGAAAAGATTACATCCCATCGTCGTTTATTACGTCCAATCACGTGATCTAACAATAAACAACTTTTCACAATATTATTTACTAAGGTTCTCCCTTCATACTTTTATTTTTCCCCCTTTTACCCGAAAAAAATAAGAGTTACCATTAATCAACGATGACGGTACTCGTTACTGAAATCACGTTTATCATAGATCTCTGATCTAAGGTTTTACTGTTCTTCATTTTTATGATGAAATATCCAAAAATTAAAAACACAGTAATATAGACTCTTTCTTTAAATAATTTAGTACTATTTTTGTTAGCAGCGAGTAATGTAGAAAAGCGATATTTTCGAAGACATTACAGAGGAGAGTCGCGAGCCACACACGACGAATTACGACCGAGGCTAGGACGCCACTTGAGTTATGTGACCGCGATATAAAATATAATATTTTTGAAATATGGATAAAACCTAGTTAGTTTTTGGAAGTGGGTGTTCTGTGGCCGGCAGAAATAAAGAATCTTATTCTACTTTAATATCTGTTGGTATAATCAAGAATATAGCACAAACATATATCAATAGAACATCAAAAATTATTAAACCTCGGATGTAAATTATGTTTGTTTAAATTTGTGGTTGTTAATCAGAAGGGATAAATAATATCTAAATTATATCTACATTCCGAAATATTCTATTTTTTTATCATTCTTATTGACAGAGCAATTTGTTAGCTGGATAAAAAGATATTTTAGAATTGAATACAAAACGTAGCTGTAAAAGAAACGAAAAATATACTACTCTATGGTGTTATTTACATTTCCTTAGATATAGGTACATCTAAATTTGTTCGCCCGTGAATAAAAAGAGCATACATTACTATTAATTTCTCAATATTTCTATAACGTATGTGTGTTATCTTTTTACCAGATTACACGTTAATGACTTTTTTATTATCTTATATAAACGGAACCGTGTTATCAAGTTCCGGTAGGTGGATACATCTAAATGTTTTCAACAATTCAGGTCTAGAGATAACTAAATTGAGGAAAAATTACTTGGGCTCCCTCAAGTGTATATTTTATTTAAAGATTAACGATATTTCTGTTTTGAAATGAATCCGTTATCTTCAGGTACGATACATAGAATCATATAATTATATGCTTCAGTGCAAAACATATCATCACTATTATAATTATTAGTAGATAGATATAATAGTAAAATATATTAGGGTTTGATATCAAAAGCCTATAACTTTTAAATTATGTATGTAATACACATTATTACTTCTTTAATCTTGAACATAATGTAATGTTCTAATTTGACTCAGCTATGCTAAAATCTACCAACCCAGAAATTGACCAAAAATTAGTTATTGCCACTTGATCAGGATATGGTACATTCATTAGCAAACCAAGATATTGTTACATTAGACATAAAAACACACGTATATCTATGCACCCACATGCATGCATTTATAGAAACTCAAATTTTAAACGCCATGTTCTTGATATCAATTTTACGCAGTTAGATATATAAAGAAGAGTTTAGACGTATTATATTGTTATTGTAGGACGATAAAGCGTTTTTAAATAAATACTTCTTCATTTACGGATTATCATTCTAAACATTTTGCAATATAAGTTCATTCTACACATCGCGAAGGCGGAGCTTTCTAGTCCGGCATTCGGGAAGATAGCGTCGGTACGCGACACAATTTGTCAAAAGGACAACAAACAGTTCAGAAATAGTTTGAGTTGACAAGTTTATCGCCACCCGCCCCGCACGCCTCTGCAACCAAATTATACTAACAGTCTAGGATTTTATTCAACACCCGAGCTTTTCCGCCTTTCTTAGCTGATTTATGTATGTTTCCTTTTCATTAAAAACGAATACTCAATTATTTTGGTTAGTGTCCAAAATAAAGCTCTGAAAACTAAGAACAAACTAGTCAACGCAAAATAATAAATAACTTGTAATATGTACGTATAGAAGTTGGAATAGAACTGTGTATTGATTTCATAGACAAATGTCATGCCATGTTTTTGATCCCAAAACGCTTCCATCTATCTGTCAACTTTTATTAAACTCAAAATATGACACTATCTTTACGATTCGTTGGCTGGTTTGAAAACATATATTTTATCACAGAAGTGGGTACATATTTAGTAAGACGCCGTCGAGTCAATATTTTGGTGACATGTCATTAATGTTTAATTAGTAATGGGAATTACGTACTACCTATGTATGTTGAGAGAATAACAGCTTACCAGCAGAGGTAAGATTCAAGATCTGCTGAGGTTTGATGTCTAGTCTAAGTTTGACATTTGCAATGACCAAATAACGCCTCCCTTCTTATATGTCCTTATTATCTCCTCTTCGTCTCCTATCCCTGTGCTTGGATTTGGTGAGTGATGCCTCTGGTGTTGCTAGGGATTATAGGCTACGGTAATCGCTTACCATCAGGTGGGCCGTATGCTTATTTGCCACTCGTGTAGTGTAAAAAAAACATGGTAAGAGATTTGTGAAGCGTGGTGAATGGTGGGCTGAATCTCGCCCATTTTGAGACCAAACCCACAATTATGTAACTATGTGCTTGCCTTATTCACGATTGAACTATAGTGACGATATTCTTTTGTAGTGAATTAAAAGCACTTAACACATACGTAGGTACATGTACCTATATATCACAAACAAATCTCTGTGTCAATCAACAAACCGTCATGAAATTTCATATTTGATGACATTTCACTGGTTGATCAAATACGACACGTTATCAATTATGAAGTTTTATGATGATGCACAGTAGGAACATGTACGTAAATAGGTAATCTATTGTCAGTTAGACACTTTATGGAAAGGCATGAGAATGAACATAAATATACCATATATTCTCGCTATAGATAAGATAGTACATCACTATTACATTTTATGACAGTCATTCCCACAAATTAAACTAATTTAAACAACAACGTAGCTTAAAAACTGTAATAAAATATTTCACAACTCACTTGTAAGAAAAAAAAGATAATTTTCGGATTTGTTCTCTTCTGGAACTCGTATTATCAGATAAATCAAAAAAGTAAGTTTCTCGAATATTCCCTAACGCAGATATAGATCACAGCAGGTGATAAATATTAAAAACTCGACATAAACAGGTCCAAATACGTAACTAGTTTCTGTTGATATTTGTCTAAGAAAAACCATTGGATATGGAGGGAAGTTGTAAGGCTAACTACGATACGACGATTGCTCGGCGACACCTAAATTCGCAAAACTCGATATGTAAATGTAATGTGTGTTTTAATCGATAAGTGATTTATAAGATGCAAAGGTACCTTATTAAAACTCAAATATATATATTATCTAAAATCAATATAAGTCTATTTTAAATTAATTTGTTTAATTTATAGTCAAATAGATCAATGTAAAACAGAAGTCTAAAGTTTTAATGGTTAATATATTAATATGTAGAATAATAATTTAATTTATTTTGAAAACCTGCCTTAAGAGCTCTTAATATTGTACATACATGGTGTTTTTTTTTTATCTAATGATTATAATCAGTATAAAAATAGCTTAAATTTTAAGCACCTTCTTTGTTCACAGTTGTTATACGCAGTCAGAATATAGGTAATAAAAATTAATATTGGCTAGACAACAGGCTCCCTGTCCCGTGAATCATAATATGATATATAACAATTAAATTTCTATTGTGTCTATAGGCGAGATATCAGGCATCTGTTAAGATTGTCTATATCTGAACTAGTAACGAATCTACTGTCACGATGGAATAATTAGTAGGTATTGTGTTCAAAAAAAACGCTGTGCGCACAGTTCCTATAAAACTATATACAACTATTTATAATTGATATAATTTTTAACTAAAACAGAATACCTATTTGTAGCCGTTAACTCATTCTGTATAAAGTGAGCCTGATATTTGAGAGGAGATACATAAATTTATCTAATAGATAAAAATTATTTCGTATTTTAAGCTAATTAAACAACGCCTTAATTATGCGAGTACCTTCATAAGGAAATCACTTTTTGTTATTCTGTTACTTAAGTGAATTGTAACAAAAAATAGGAGCAACATTTTCACAAATATATAATTTCAATTAGGTATGATAAAGTTTGCGTAAAATAAAATATTAAAAAGCGACATTTGGAAACTAGGTAGAAAATTATTAGCTAATTATAATATACTAGAAAGCTTTATACGAATATTTCTATGCCTATATAAAACATTGGAAGGTTTACAAAACCTTCTAGATTGTGTTAATCTAATTTAAAAATTATAAAACAAAAACAGGTGTCTGATAGAATATATAAAAAGAAGCCATAATCTTCATTCAAAAAACTGAAATTATTAACGCAAGTACCTACTGTGCTGTTGATCTAATAGGCAGGGTCCCACGTGGCTGCTAACGAAATTCTTCAACGTTGGCGACAAACGCAGGTGCCGCCGTGAGTGTGCGGCCGCCCTTCCGAGGGTCGTTCAAGTTACGCGGGTAAGAGCGCAACAAGAATAATACAAAATGTTTTTCATTTTCTTTATGTCACCCTCGACAGTCGTAAAGGCATTAAGCGTGACCAAACTTTTGTTTGATACGAACAATATAAGTATGAGCGCATTGCTGTATCTCCTGGCTCTGAACGCTCAACTTTGTGACTAAAATCTTTAAAAAATCGTGTTTTACCGTTTTAAAAAACCGATTATTTTACTTTTTTGATTACTAAAATCTATTTAAAATATAGTGAACTTGCTGAAATGAAGGCCTGTGTTGAAAAGTACCTACAAGACTTAACAATATAAGTTCCAGAAGTATTTTTTATAATAGTCCAGTAACCATGAATGTTATCAGCTTCATCATAATTAAATATGTTATTAATAACCATATTTAAAAAGTGTTATAAGTAAATATATTAACATCAGAAACTATAAGTAGATAATTACCTAATATTAATTATTTAGTTTAATGCAAAGTGCTACTACCTATTATTATCGATTTCACATTTTCGGTACTTTGTGTTCCAATGCAAAAGTGAGTTTGTTTGTTTGTCACGTTATTTTGTATGCTAAATTTTTATTAGGTAAAGTACCTATACATATCTAGTCTGGAGCCCAGAAAAGGATATACTCTACTTATTATCTCTGAAAAATGTTTAATTCCTGTAGGATAGCTATTTTTACATAGCAATAACTGATGTGCCTGACATATTTATATTCTGTGGTCCACGTCGACGAAGTCGCGGGTTGAATCTAGTTTATAAGTAATTAAAAGTAAATATAGATATTAACTTATCTGTATTTAAAGGTGTGTCTATTATTTCCTCAATAAAAGCAACTTTGGCTGCTAAATAATCATCTATACTATTATAAAGCTGTAACCGAGCTGTATCTGTACATTTAAGGTATTTGAGAAAAAAATACTGTATTAGGCGTGTTTAAACACAAAATAATGATTTTTAGATTTTTTCTGTTTATCTGTTTGTTCGTTCGCGCACGCAAAAACTACTGAACGGATTTTAATGCATTTTTTTATTTGATAGCTTTTAATTATACTTAAAAACTGGTATACATTTTATCCCGCTACTATATCAGAAACCTGAGATATAACATAAATATTAGCTTTTGGCTGCGGCAGAGTCGCGCAAAGGATAGTGTTTTATTAAACTACTCGCACATAAAGTTCATGTTAACATTCAATAACCCCCAAATATACCAAAGAAAGGTCCCATCGTTCCGTCAAGTGATACGTAAGTAAGCATTAAACATTCGTTTCCTCTCCCCAATATTCTCCCAAAAATCACTATTCGTGATAAAACTGGTAACATCCCATACATATGTTAGACAAGTTCCCTTAAATGTAATAGTTGGGAAAGTAAATGTTGCCACTAGTTTTATTGAATAATCAACATAGAATAACTTAGGTAAGTAGTAGATATATGTATAAGTTACGAGCCATAGAAAATATATATCTGAGTTTTATCTAAAGCTATCCACTACCTATTAGATAGGTATAGAGTGGCAAGAGAATAATGCCTGTACATTTTATTTGAAAAAAGAACTGTATTAGGCCGTGGGTTCGATTCCCACTCAGGACAATTATTTGTGTGATGAACATGGATATTTGTACTGCGTCTGGGTGTTGTCTATATACATAGATATTATATGTATGTATTTACAAAAAAAAGTAATATATGTATTATAACCATAATCGGGTATCCATAGTACAAGCGTTAAGCTTAGTTTGGGACCAGAGGACGTTATGTGAAATGTCCGTGAATATTTTTTATTTATTTAAGGGCCCACTGAAGTAATGTCACACAGTTCCAGTGGTCCGCCAATACAGGGGGAGAGACGGCACATGTCGAGTTTATTTAGTGGGTGATGGCCCCACACTGCTCTGTTCGTTGCCCCGGAGCCGGCCCCGGGGGTGTGCGGTTAGGTAGATTTTCCCCGCCTTAACCAAAAAAGCTATTTAGGCGTCTCTGGACGCAAAAGATGTTTTTTTTATTTATGTCGATTTGTTCGCTTATAACGCAAAAACTAGTATACGGATAGTGATGGTTTTTTTTTTGTTTGCTAGCTCTTGGTTCGATTTATAAAAATGGTATATGCATGTTTTATCTAACTACTACACCTATCGAGAATCTAAGATAATTTATTTTAATGAATTTAACGGTATGTGAGAAGGCTATATTAAAAAAAAACTACCTATATTTTAACAAATTGGTAGTTATCTTTTTAAGCTTATTATTATTACTGTCTAAAGCACTGGCTTTTATTTAAGACTAGCCTTTGCCCGCGGCTCCGCAGCTGCCAAAAGCTTGTTTTTGGGTTATATCTCAGGTTCCCGATACAGTAGCGGGATAAAATATACCTATACCAGATTTTAAGTGTAATCGAGAGCTATCAAATAAAAAGGGTTGCATCATAATCCGTTCAGTAGTTTTTGCGTGATGAGCGAACGAACAAACAGAAAAAAATCTAAAAAAAATAGTTTTGTGTTTAGACACGCCTATATAGCCTAATACAGTATTTTTTTCTCAAATATTTTAAATGTACAGACATAGCTCTGTTACAGCTTTATAATAGTATAGAAAAATAAGATACATTTAAAACACAATATAATTCTAACCAACTTGTAATCTATAAGATAGTACCGTCTCATTATTGTCAACTACCTAATTTTGCAAATTAAACTCGAGAAACGACAAGGGTGTACTTACATTTCCAAATTGCTCAATTTTAAATTCAGACAAGAATCGTTAGTGTCATCCTTACATTGGGCGAACTCAAGGAGGCGGGCGGCTCGGGTAATTACTTTATTAGGTGATACCGGAAGACACGAGTGGTACGAAATATGCTGCTGTGACAACCCTAGGCAGCACCGTATTCTTCCCTAATTACACACTTATTTATTTCGTGAGAAAGAACGTTAAACTTCATAACTATGAAGAATTTAGTGAATGGTCAAGAGCTCATACTTTATTAAAAACTACTTTATATGGCACTATGCCAGAAACATACAAGGACCAAAAATAAAATCAAATTATAAGACTTATCTTAAACAGCTTCAATTACTTAAAGATATACAGATGCGCTATCGCAGCGACAGTGAACTAGCGACTGCCACCCGGAACTACCTACCTGTGGCTCGCTCCTAATAGCCCGGTAATAATATTTTATGGCTTATTACCTTTGTAAACACGGCTAAAACGTTCTTACGTGACCTAACAACGTAAAAAACAGTGACCGACAATTGCGTTAGCGTTGTCCTTTTTACAAAAAAAAAAACAAAAGGAATTTAAACAAAATGTTCTGTTTTTGAATAGTGTTTTTTTTTTAATTGTTCTCGTTGCTTTTACATTTTGTGTTCATGATGATTGCGTTTAGAAATTGGTAGTTTTTTGTGCAACAAAGCTTTTGTTCGAAGACTATTTTAAAACGGAGAAAGCTTGATGCAAGTTCGAAGTATCGTTCTAGGAAGTCACCGACGGGATGGGGATGTGCCAAAAAGAGATAAAGTAGTTTTATTGATCTATACGGACGTTCGGGACGCGCGTGTGTGAGTTGAATGAAACGAAGATAACTTGCCGCCCCAAATTGTTTTGTCCTTTTTTCTCTTTTTAAATTTCGGTAGCGGCATCCTACTCGGGCCACGTGACCTAAGCAGGGTGTATCTCACCCTACAGCGGCCATAACTTACTCATAGCGATAGGCGTACGGTCGCGAATAACATGTCTCATATTATTCTTATTTTTAATTTCTTTTTCGTTCATATTTTAGGTTTAGTGTTTATTTCAGACTTAAAGAGTTCTTTAGATAAATTATTTGTATTTAAGTAGAACATTGGTTTAAATGATTAAGTAAAATGTAGTTATTAAATATTCAAGAATTCATAAACCATAGGTATGGGAAACCCGTCTGAACATGGGTCTGTCATATAACGTCAAATAACATCCTGGCTGTTGGTATAGGTTGTCAGAGGCCTAAATAAAAAAGTCTGAAAGCGGGCTTATTCTAAGATTGCCAATTGTCCCCTTAGTTAGGTCGTCGAGGCCAGATATGCAGTAGCTCCGTGGATACCTATATTACCTACTACCTACCGATTGTCATCCAAGCTTTTTACTTACTTATCATGACGCCTCCCTTGCGGGGTAGGCCGAGAGAACAGAGTGCTAAAAGGCTCTATTCTTACATAGATCTCTGCTGATGTTATAAGAAGTAACGTAAGCTACTTTTATTTTGGAAAAATAATTGAGGTTGCGCGCAGAATAATAAATAAACTAAATTTCACGCGACCTAAGTCACAGATAACAGCTAGTTGTCAATACACGAGGAGGCACAAAGCGATTTTAAACAAAAAAAAATCACAGAATTGTTAAATAATCGTTAACGTCTAGTTTATGATGACGATAATCGTAAACATGTCGTAAAACAAATAATTAGCCGCTTCACTTGCCACTTGTGAACATAATAACCTTAACAGGAATAACGACTTTGTTTACATAAGTCTGTGTTATTATTTCATGCAAACATATGTAGGTAAGACGTGATCTTCAATCTCATTTTTTTATTAAAGGGCATTAACTCCATGAATGCTACAGAGATTGTAAGATTAAAATCGTATTGAAACCCGTCTTGGTAAGTAGGTGGATACCTGATTATAGGTAGGTATAGATAGATAATACTAATTTAATCTGTAGATATCTACGGGCCTCGTGGCGTGGTTAGTAGTGTAACCGACTTCCGTGCACGAGGTCGTGGGTTCGATTCCCACTTAGGACAATTATTTGTGTGATGAACACAGATATTTGTATTGCGTCTGGGTGTTTTCTATCTATTACATGTATGTATTTACAAAAAAAAAGTAATATATGTATTATATCCGTAATCTAGTACACATAGCACAAGCGTTAAGCTTAGTTTGGGACCAGAGGACGTTGTGTGAAAAAATGTCCGTGAATATTTATTATTATTATTATTATATATGTATCTATAGGTAGGTAGGTACCTATTAATGACTAAGAAAACTATGTATTTAACATAACATAACATCACGCCTGTATCCCCGAAGGAGTAGGCAGAGGTGTATTATACCTACACCCACGGTTCGCTTGCTATGTTTAGGTCCCACGTAATAGGCGGGGAGCCTATTGCCGTCTACCGTGCACATTTAAACTCCGGGCTGCTACTGAGAATTTTTCTTTTTAGGAAAAAGCTCAATAACATTGCATGACCCGGAAATCGAACCCGAGACCTCATGATCAGCAGTCGCATACACTACCGCTGCACTACCGATGCAGTTAAAACTGGTAGGCAGGTAAAACTGTTTGCTGTGGTTAATAATATCTAGGCTAAGGTTTACGCTAACATGGGTGTCATGGTCTACTTAATGATACTTAAGTACCTAGGTATTAGACGCAAACAAGCCACATCCTAGCGAAACTGCAGGAATAGGGTTGAATATCTGTAACCGAAACCGTTGAAACGTTGTCCGTGTGGTGAGGGTGTCGTATGAGGCGACTAAGGGAAGTAAACAATGATCACCCATTGCATTACTGGTGGTAGGGCTGGGTACCAAGTGGGAGTACTGGGTATCAAGTGGGAGTAATCACTTGCTATCGGGCCCGAGCGGGTTGGTACCACCATCTCCCGTGTGACCGGCCATAAAGCACTTCATTGCGTTTTGGTTGTAGCAGGCGATAGCCGTTTATTCTTTCATTTCATATCGGTGAAATGAAATGGTGAGCAGCGACTTGACAATACTCTCGGTATAGTTGAGTCCATGAGCGATGGTTACCATTTATCATCAGATGGACCGTGGCTCGTCTGCCACCACATGCAATAAAAAAAACATTAAATGCTTCAAGACTGTTTTGACGGAGAAAATTACAAGAATATTAAATAAATACCTACCTACCTACTTATCTAAAACTAAAAAGAAATTAATTGGTTCAATAAATCACATTGTAAATATTCTGTCAATAAATAACTATTGATATTTTTGACTCAATCAACAATATCAATATGTAATTATTAATCGAAATAAAAGCTATAAAGAACTTTAAAGAAGAAAATATTTTTAGTTATAGTTGTTATACACAGCGCCATCTATTGTTGAATAGTGGAACTATATACATTTAATCAATAGAATTTAATAAAAAATGTTTGTGTGTGGATTTAGTGCTCCATAATGATGTATTACAGATAATAATTAAGTAATATTAAACTAATTTATTATAGGTATTGTACATTCAGCCTCCTCGAATTAAACCTTTAATTATTTAGTTATTTGGATACGGGGCGGCACAAGTTTCCCCTCAAAATGTAGGCCAGCTTAGACAGCTATACATTCGTCTGGAGGCTGTTTAGCGCACTGTATCCATCTAAGAAGATTTTACGAAGAACTCCTATATGATGTTAGAGAGCTTTACTGTGAGCGGGATTCGAACCTGCGCCCCTTCCAATCCGGGGAAGTGCTTTAAACCATATTTTGTCAGTGTGGTGACGGAATAAGAATACAAGTGTCACCATCACATTCTTTCCCGCGGCTGTCGTACGGGATTATTTAAGGAAAGTGAGTAATTATGTATAACGAATTGCTTGACTGCGGTAGGGTTGGGTACCAAGTGGGAGTACTCATTATCGGGCCCGAGCGGGTTGCTGTAGTAACCATCGTCTTCCATGTGACCGAACACGTATCACTTCAGTGTGTTTTAGTTGTATCGGGAGATAGCAGTCAATTAACTAATTTCCCATAGGTAAACAAAAAACCCCTACCTACGATTGAATCTAAAATGTGAAAAAAATAAAACAACGGACCAAATTAATCATCATGACCATTTTATAAATCAATATCAATAGAAATAAAAAGCCACCTATACAATTAATAGATAAGTATTCAAAGAGCAAAACCAATAAATTGTCTTGTAAAGCTTTAAACGCATTAGTTAATATGTAGGAACATTAGCACATCCACGCGGTAGACAATCTGACGCCCATTTGAATGAAGCTTTATAGCCTCATAAACCATCACTTGTGGTAATAAAGTGATTTATCCTATAAAATAACAGCTGATCGCCGTGATTACGCACAATACGAGCGAACTCATAATTTTACAGCCAATTTACAAACAATAAAAGTCGTTTTCTTGTCTTACACGCCCATTCACCCCCGATATCTCCATATTCGACGGTCGAACGTCGTAACTCGTAACTTTTATAACCCAATAAAACCATAACCTCATCGCTTGAACTTCGCGGAGTATACGTGTATAACTCAAAATGTCATTGTAGATGGCGCATATCACTCAACTACCGTACCGCCATCTGTGTAAGCGTTTGTGAAGCTTTTTATGAGTCATTTGAGGTCGTCACGTCGTAAAGTAAATGTTTTATGGGTTCGATTGATGCCGCTAGTGTAGCACTGCCGCATTGAGAATGTGTGGTTTATGATCCGGCTCAACAAAATTTTATTTATTTTATAAATATTTAAATGAAATATATTATCATTTATCTAAAAATCACAAAGGTAAAATTATGTGATTAACATAACATTATATACATATTTAGGAAAGCAAACTACAAGATAACTAATAATAAAAATAGATATAGGAACAATAATTGTTTCTGCAGTAGAAATCACTCTACACATTTCTAAACACTTATTGTATAACAACTCGAAAAAGAATTCGGAAGTGTATTGTCATGTTATATGAAGTGCCTGGCAATATACGAACTGTAAATTGCTTCAATAAACATCCACCCGTTTCCCGCCAGTTTATTTTCGCTTCTTCATTGGCACTTTAGTACTTCACGTAATCACAATGTGTAGTGGCGCTGTAAAAATTCGAGGTGCGACATCTAGTGGTTCATAGCTGAACTTCTTAGTATAAAGTAAAACCACTGGAACCACACACGTTATAGATAGGTCGGTTGTAAAAAATGCGAATTGTTCGATAATTTATACCATTTCCACATATAAACATATAGTTATTAAAAATACACGAACAAAAATATTTCATATTTGGTAATTAGTTTGTTTTAAACTTGTAAATAATACATGACACGACACAATTTTGTGGTCCAAGTAAGTTTTAGAGGTATAACAGATGGCGCTACTGGTAAGGAATATATTTAATGACTACACATAATTTGTAAACAATATTATAATAATACTAGTCTTTACCCGCGGCTCCGCAGCAGGCAAAAGCTACATTTTAGGTTATATCTTAAGTTTCTATGTGCCCGGTAGACGGCAATAGGCTCGCCCCCTATTACGTGGGACTTAAATACCTATAGCTGGCGAATCGTGGGTGTGTAATACACCTCTGCCTACCCCTTCGGGGAATACAGGCTTGATGCTATGTTGGTCTTAAGTTTCTGACATAGTTACGAGATAAAACATACTAAAGTAGGTAGGTATATCTACCAGTTTTCAAGTCTAATGAAAAGCTAAAAAAAAGTTTTATCAAAATCCGTTCATCAGTTTTTTGTGATGTGCGAACAAACAAACAGACATGCAGACAAACCGACGAACAGACAAGCAGACAAAAATTTCTTAAAAAAGTTTCTTAAAAAAGAGGCGCCTAAATAGCCTATTCAGTCATTTTTCTGAAATACATACATATAGAATATTTAGTATAGAATTTTTAGTATTTTTGATCTATATTTTAGCACTTGACATGCTCAGCTACTCTTACTTTATATGGACAGGACATTATAGAATAATATCAGACATAAGTACTAGTAGGTACCTAGATGTTTAGGTACCTACTTTTATTACTTGTGGTAGGTAACAGATTAGAAGACAAAGTTTCACCACACCACTTAATAATTTCTTAGGTACTGAGATATAAATAAAAATATGGCCGTGTGGGACCGGATTTAGAATTGTCCTACCCCTCTCTACCCACGGGAGTCGTAAGAGCCGACTGAGGGACTACCGGGGGAGTGGGCAGTAGCACTCCCTCGAGTATTAGGTAACAACATCTGCGATTGCCAACCCGTCTGCCAAGCGTGGCGATTACGGCATTATCCCCCATTTATTGGGAGGCCTTTGTCCAGCAGTGAACGTTGATGGATGGATGGATGGAACCAAACAAATGGCCCCAATCATATAATTATCATGTTGGTTTCAAACCAAACGTGAAGCGTATTAATTTATAGGAGTTTTATTATTTTATCTAGGTAGGTATGTAGGTACCTATGTAGTGGTGTATTTTCTCGCTAAACAATGGCTAGGCTGAGTTCCCATTATTGATATACCTACCCACCTATCTATTCATGACCAGTAGTAGCCACTTACCTATATCAAGTGGGCTTTTGAAAATCATAAAACATAGAAATTCCGACGTCTTTCCCATCAGAGAAAGTTGTATAAAATGTAGATAGATTTTATACAACTTTCTTCGATGGGGAATCAATGCATCTATGTAATGATTTGCTCGGTTTATCTAAAAGTCAAGTATAGGCAGGTAGATAATTATCTAGTTTTATAACGTAGGTATAGGTACGAAAGTCAATAGAATAGGTACCTACCTACATAATATATCTTATATACCATAGATTATTTATATTCAAGATAGAAAAAATAACCTTATAAGAAATTCACAAGCGCCATGTAAAATAGGGTATCTACCTAATGGTTCATCCTTGAATACTGATTTAATGATATTCATGATATTCTTATTGGAAGATATACTGCGTACTTATATTGACACAACAAGACAAGAAACAGCTATTTGTAAGCAAAATCTGGCGAGAGGCGATGCTGCTTTTAGCGAGTAAATAGTTTTGAAGTTAGATTGGGTTCCCGAGGTTATATAAAAATAAAAAAAAAATAAAAAAAAGCCATTTAAATTTTAGAAAAAGATTTTCTATCTTTTACTTTTTGATTTAGAAAAAAGGTGGATGAACTTCAAACTAGATTGATAGACAATTCTTTTTTACTTTTACTAATAGGTACCTACTCTACTAGAGGTAGAGAAATACACGATAAAATTTACTTTAAGATTATTTTAGGTACCTAGATATAATAAGTAAGCTTTTGGTGAGTAGTAGATAAGTGTTTAATATTTTTTTAAGTTTTTTATTTTATTAGGTAGGTGCTTACCTTCTTATGATAACTTAAGTACATACTAGATTAGTTGACTTGAGAATTATTTAGCTCATTAAATCTGTCCAAAAATAATAATCCAAAGTTAGCTATCCCAGAGAAATCGTCCGTTTTCCGGATTAAAAAAAGCTCTATGTCCTATATATATACCTTGGGTTTTTAGATAATATGTAGGTATTTACGTCGGTCCAGTAGTTACAACAAACAAAATCACTTAGACATAGTAAGGAAGGATGTTTGAATAGCTAGCTTCACAAAACGGAATAGCGAAATTCAAAAGCGAATATGTAAGCCGAGTTTATCCGTACACAAGCATAATATCACGCTATTTGGTAAAATCCTCATAATTACAATCAGAAACAAACTAATCCCGGCACACCCAAAACTCTAAAAGATCATAAATTCCGTTTAAAAACTTACCCGATATCTGGGGTAATTATAAAAGAGGGGTGAGTGACAAATCCTCGAATAAAACAACAAGGAAATAATTCCGGGCATAAATCGTCCTCTCAGTGTGAATAGAATAGCAATTATTTGGTTGAGTTGGTGCTACAGTCCCCTACTAATGTGCCGCGGAGTCGAAAGGTTAACACTTCAAATTATACGGTTGCTACGACAAGCCTTTAATGCATTTTGTAAGATTATAACTTAATGTAATAGAAATCTTTCGATATTTTTATATATTTTAAGCATTTGACATGCTTAGCCATATACTCGTAAATTAATATTAAGAAGGTATTTATTACCTATAGAAATTCGCAGTCTCGAGCATTTATCACAATGGCTGAATTGGCAAAGCATCTGAGACGGTATTTCAGGAGATACAGGTTCAATTCCAGTTGAATGTTACTTTCGATTTCACATTTTCGCAATTTGTGTTAAAGTAATAGAATTTTTTAATCAAAATTAACTTTATCAGTGACTAATAATTTTATTTAAATTTCTTGCGTTTCCTGTATTTTTATCTAATTTAATTTAATTTCTCTTTATACATATATTGCTACTATATTGCCTATTTTAAATTAGTTTTGCTCAATTAACTCGCGTGATAACGATATGAGAATTTAATTATAAAAGGCCTGTGGTAGTGTTTTCACATGGGTCGAACCACCATTATAAGGACTGCCGCCCATTTCTTCTGCACTAATATATGTAGTGCCCGATAGATGTTACGCCAAAGAATCGGAGCTCAATTACAAGTGGTTAACTTCAGTATAATGACCGGGTGGGGTAAACAATGTAGGTAACACCAAAAAGAACAAAAATAGGGTTATCACCCTTAAACAATAAAGAATACAAAATTACTGCTTTTAATAGTAGATAACTTCCCTACGTAAAACTTCAAGCAGTTCAAAAATTCATCCAGAAGAATATTTTGTACAATTTTACTCATATCTATGATTTTTTAATTATATTTTTTCGTTATAAGTTCAAAAATTCATCCAGAAGAATATTTTGTACAATTTTGCTCATATCTATGATATTTTAATTATATTTATTCATTTATAAATCTTGAAGAGAGCTGTGTCTATGCATTAAATATATTTGAGACCATCTGTATTAGGCGTGACTGAAATCAATACATTTTTTGTAGCATTTTTGCTTGTTTGTTTGAGCATTACGCAAAAACTTAACAACTTTTGGTGAGGATTTTTCATTTGATAGGTAGGAACATAAAAACTGGTATAGATACGTTCATTTTTATCACCAGATAGGTATCTACTACGTCGGAAACGCACCTACCAATTCCATTAAGAATAAGCATTTTTCTTAGGTACTGTAGATACTAGTTGCTGCGCAGAAGATTCTAGGATATTCTATCTGGGTTTAACTAACTAGAAAAATGTTGTTTCGATTGGAAAATAAATGTTAGGTATTTACTTACTTTAGGACTTGAAATAATGGGCTTCTAATCTACCTATAAAAATACGGGGTAATTAATGGAGACTAAGATCAATTATCTCCCATTGGATGACTTGGTGGTAGTTGGTATCGGGCCCGAGCGGGTTGGTACCACCATCACCCGTGTGACCGGCCATGAAGCACATCGTTGCGTTTTGGCTGTAGCAGGAGATAGCCGTTTATTCTTTCATTTCATACCTACATTTGAAATGAAATGGTAAGCAGCGGCTTGACAATACCCTCTGTATAGTTGAGTCCATGAGAGACGGTTATCATTTACCATCAGATGGGCAGTGGGTCGTCTGCCACTACATGCAATAAAAAAAAATTAAAAAAAGATGTTTTTAATAAAACGAAACGATAGCTAAATAATAGGTACTCAGTAGTTTTTAGAACTAAAATCGTAGAGCGAGTACGTTCATCCACCTATCACGGTTTCCTAATATAAGTATCTATAGGTAGATACCTGCTTACAATGGTCAGATGACAGGTAAACGGTACATGAAATTATACGTAAGTTATTATTAACTATCTACTATTTTCACACACTGTAGTTTAACATGTTTGTGATGGGTTTAGCGATATGACAAGTTTTGAGTTTCTTTAGAAATTAACACATTGTAAACATTTTTAGGCAGATTAGTGTATAAATCTCTGGGTGGACTGACCTAAGGTGCGAGAAACCTTTGAATGTTATATATACCTAATAAGTATACCTGTATATAGGCACGAGTACAAACTCTTATTGTGGGATTGTCTTCGAAAGACTTTCAGTATTGGATAATGAAGAGCTTTTTATGGAAGGATGATAATACCCAGAAATAATGAAATAATTATTTTTACTTTCACGTAAATTCCAAATTGAATTTAATACAGGACAACTTTTAATAGGGTTTTCAAACTCTACGTACGTATTTAGTGTACCAACTTATCTATACATAATTATAAGAAAATTGAAGTGTTTCTTTGTAATTTATAAATAACAGCTTTTTAATAAATGTATACGAGAGTATATAAATATGCTACTTATAACAAAATACAAATTTTTAAAGTTTTTGTTTCTGTCTTTTCGTTTGTTCCTTAATAAACTAATCTCAGGAACGGCTGGACCGATTTGTAGCAGATAGCTGTTGTTACAAGGCGTAACATAGGCTACTTTTATTTTGGAAAAATAATTAGGGTTTCGCGTAAAAAAAACCCATAAAATTGAGAATGAATACCGATTTAACCATGTACCTATATATACTTACGTCGAATACACATCCACCACTAATCTCCTGAGCGGCTTGACCAATTTGGACGGGACTCACTGGACAGGACTCACGGGACGGGAATCACTACTTTTATTTTGGAAAAATATTTAGGATTCTGGACTAAAAAGAAAATAAGGAAATTATACGCGGACGAAGTTGCGGGTAGCAGCTAGTATTATATATTATTCTGAGAAATATTTGCAAAATACCAACCCTAAGCAAAGAACAGTGGAATCCCGTTATACCGTTTAATTAACATTGTCACGTCTGATGTTCCATGGCCCGAGTAGTACCTTAAAATTTACCGTAGCATAGTTTTCCTGATTGTTGTATGGTAAATTTAAATATTTATTATACACGCTTTGAATATTAAGTATTAGATAAAATATTAGGTTGTGCTAATGCAAACACAAGGCTCTATGAATATATTATTGCCCCTTACTGGTAGATAGATATCTTTGGCAAAATTATATTCAGTATCGGTAATTGTTCTAGACAATTTAAGTTTTCGCTAAGACAATTATTTTTCTAATTAAGATTACCATAATTTGCATTCGAAATATAAACTAACACTACTAAATAATGGAAAAGCGAACGAGCCCCCTTCTTTAATCAAAGCCTTAAACAATACCGCGAGGAACGAATCTCGAGCGCAATAAAGAAGCTCGGATAAAATAAATTAGCGTATCTCTCTAAAAGAGTGATGGGGGTCGAAGAGACCCAAAGAAGAAAAAAGTTGAGGGGTTCAACCCTTCCCAGTTTATTTACTCCCAACACCCTCTCTCGATACAATTTGATGAAGTTTTACTACTTTTAAACTAGTTACAATATTGAGTTTTTCTAGAAACTGTTAGGTATAGGTAAGTAGGTACCATATAACTAGTGGATTATAAAATAATAATGAAATAATAATAGAATGATATTATAAAACGAAAATTATTGCTTTTCATTTACTAATTTCTCAGATGTCTTAGATATGTCTACTAAGGATTATATCTATAAAAAATTAAAATTCATAAGTAATAATAAGTTAGCTATAAGTAATACCTAAGTTAATTTTTCAATTAGGTACCTGCTGTTTGAAATGCTTACAGTAAGGTAGGTATTATTTGTTTTTTATGTTTACAGTAAGGCTTATTTATCTATCTTTAATGACTTTCATATAAATTTAGCTTCATTAAAATTCACCAATCAGATAGTCTACCTATACCTTTGTTTATATATAAAAAAAGGTATTTTTATAACTTTTGTAATTATTAAATAATTCTTAGTTATAATAAGAATTTATTCTCCCTTTTATATATAAACTAGCCTTTGTCCACGGCTCCACCGCAGCCAAAAGTTATTTTTTAGCTTACCTATATCTCAGGTTTCCGATATAGTAGCAGGATAAATTGTATACCAGTTTTTAAGCCTAATCAAGAACAATAAAAAAAGTTGCATCAAAATCCGTTCAGTAGGTTTTGCGTGATGCGCTAACAAACAAACAGACAAACAGCCAAAAATAAAAAATAAAATGTTTCGTGTTTAGGCACGTCTATATAGTCATCCGTCTATATTACAGTTATTTTTGCTGAAATATCTTAAATGTACAGATACAGCTCTGTTACAGCTTTATAATACCTAGTATAGATCTATTTTTTACAGACAACACCATGCACTAAGGAATAATCCTTGTATCGCGGGGGATTTTACAAACATACAATTTCACGGACACAAAGTACACCCAGACTCAGAACAACCATTTTGTGGATCACACAAAGAGTTGTCTTATGTGGGAACCGAACCCACAACACTCGGACGAGAGGCCGGTATCCATTCCGTCATCTGTGCAGTCAAATATTACTTTGAAATCGTTCATTGAAACCAAGACCTACCTAACTAAATACCTTATGGTAGCTAGAATTTTTTTCCAACAGGTTTAGAAATAATTCGTATAAGAATTCAGGATATGAATGTTTACCTTCACTGATGTAACTGTATCCATGTACTTTTCAAGGAAAAATAAAATAAATAACCTATATCTTTCTAGAAGGGAAGTGAAATGAAAGCTATTGGAAATTAAACCGGACACCGTTATATGGTGTAGTTATGTTTAAATGAACGCCCATCGATGTTATAGGACTTATCTAAAGTGAAAAGATTGAGTGTGATTTAATATCAATTATCGAAATAATTAAAATGAATGTGTTTAATTAAACCTATCTTCCTTTCAGCAGGTGACACAGTTCATTATCAATAAGTGGAAACTTAACTGCGTTACACATCTATATATCTATAATATTATAAAGCTGTAACAGAGCTGTACATTACATTTAAGATATTTGAGAAAAAAATGTCTGTAATAGGCTATGTATAGGCGTGTCTAAACACAAAACGATTTTTTTAGATTTTTGTCTGTTTGTCTGTTTATCTGTTTGTTTGTTCGCGCATCACGCAAAAACTACTGAACGTATTTTGATGTAACTTTTTCTGTGTGATAGCTCTCGATTAGACTTAACAACTGGTATTTATCCCACTACTATATCAGGAACTTGACATATAAGCTAAAAACGTCAGAAATATAAAAATGATTAATATGATAACATAGATATTTAAGATATAAATTATTATTTGTGAATAAAGAAAAAGAGATGTTTAGTAGGAGCGGGAAACAAATCTCTTTTTCTTTATTCACAAATAATTTGTACTTTAAAAAGTAGCGGAGCATGTCAATTGCTAAAAGAAATAGATCTAAAATGTTTAAATAAATTATTATTCTACTTTTCCTTAAATCGCCTCGTACGACACCTGCGGGAAAGAAAGATGTAATGATACTTAAATATTCTTAGGCCGTCACCACAATATGTTGCCTTACGAGGTCCGAGGAAATCCTCAAATTACCAAGATACCTCTTGATAGTTCTCCGTTTCACTACCAGACTATTATTGCACAAATAGATAATCCAATTAGATATTTTATTGGATAAAACATTTAAGGTGTGAATAATAATTGTATTTCCCACCCTTTCCCATCAATTTCCCCCAAATTTACATAGTAGGTGGGTATGCAGGTGTAAGTGCAAACGTGCGCAGCTCGATAAATAGGTGCGATTGACATTAATCACAGGGAACGCATGCGCAAGACGTCCCACCGACACTCAATTAACTGCCGCGATTTCAATTAAAACGCCTTCTTGAATTTACGACGATTCTAATTTGTATTATTTTGTTGAACAAACTTTAACCGGTTATTTACCAAATTAAAAAAATAAACAATAATGTTATACAACAATATTAACATGTATAACAATAATGTTGTAAATTAACTTCCTACATACCAAGTATTTAATTAAAAATAAAAGAATATCACGTGAAATATTTTATAGGTAGATACTGATCCCTTTTTTTTGTTTAGGCGAGAAAATATGTAGCTAACCGCACACCTCGTCGTTCGGGGCAACGAACAGGGTAGTGTGGGGCCTTCATCCACTAAAGAAACCCACCGTGTGCCGTCTCTCCGCCTGTGTTGACGGACCACTGGTAGGTACTGTGTTGGATTACTTCAGTGGTCCGCCGGCGGAGATACTGTTTCCTTGCGATCACATTATTTGGTGCAGGTCTTCTCAGAATTAAATTAGGTACCTATCTATACTTATCCAAGTTGTAGTCACAATTAACAAGCCCTCTACATAATTTCTTAGGCACCCAGACTTCGCCTAACGCACCTATTCCTTCGCCAGATAGGTAGGTAATGACAATTTCTGCTCAAATAACTACCTAAAATAATCCTCGAATAACTATGTAATGAGTAAATCGAGTGCCTAAATAAATATTCTGTATAAAACTTGATTAAGTTGGTAAATCAAGCCCAATACGATTGGGAGTAATAGTTGTGAGCAAAGGAAATAGCGACTGATTCACAAACACTTATTTTTTATAGTATTTGTTTGACTATGGTTGTTAGCCTCAGATGGCTATGACAACGTTACCCGGATAAATAGTGAGCTCTCAATCCAACATTTAAGCAACGTGGCCCAAGGGCACCCCCTGTGGGGTACTTTACACGAAAAATTAACTCTGTAGGTACTTATCTCTTCTATCTATCTGCTAACTTAATTAACTCAGTTGATTGGATACTGATACAGTGATATGAATATGTACTAAACGGTATAGGATAACATACATTTCGTACAAATTATAGCAAATCATTAGGTAACAGTAGGTATATAAAGTAGAGCGTGACCATTGCCTTTTTGATATTCACTTATACTTACCATTTTTTTGGTTTAGGCGGGAAAAAAATTACCTAACCGCACACTCCGTCGTTCGGGGAAACGAACAGGGTAGTGTGGGGCCCTCACTCACTAAAGAAAGTTGGCGGGCCACTGGTAGGTACTATGTTCGATTACTTCAGTGATATAATCACTTATACCTACCTAAATTTGAATATATTAATGTATAAAATACATCAATTTTTATGATCCGGCAAGCAATTAATATAATGAACTCACTTACGTGGTAAAGTACTTATCAGGTAGGGACATAAAGTTTATCTTACAAAATAAGCCTGCCTACTACCTCATATAGGTACAGCCGTTAACTGTAGGTCCCCAGGTCTTGCCGTCCAATCATAATCATTTAACTGTCAGGTAAGTAGGTGCCAATTATTGGAACTTCAAGACCGATACTCGAAGTTCCCGTACCTACCTACTACGGTAGTTTGCATAATCGCTGCCACGCCCGTAAAAATATCATTTATAGGTTACTCGGTAAATAACATTTTCAGGCAATTTTAAACAATAATTCATGTAATCTTATTCGTGGTTATGTAATTAATTTGTAGGGAGACACTTGTAGTACCTACTTACATATATAAAAATGAAACTTTTTAATTATATATCAAGCTGACAAATAAGTGAAAAAACTCTTAATAAGCTAATTATGTTTCACTTTCATAAATACCTCCATTTTAATAATGCAGTAATAAAATTTGTGGTTGTAGATACATAAATTGTCTCAACGGCACAATAGAGTTCAAAAAGGTACTCAACCGCATAAAAATATCAAGACAAACTTCAAAAAGGTACAATGAATTGAAATAAAAATTTATATGCCAAGGTAAAGCCTAAATTGAACACAAAGATTTACACTTTATAAATAAAACAAGTTTCAAATTAATAGCCACCTATAAAAATATCATAACAACACATAATTCAGCCATCAAAGTAAATTACGTACCTACAAATAATTTGGCCGCCGAACCGCACAATCGGTGCTAGTTACAACTAGCTTTATGACAAGTCGGGGTTGCGTTATAAACTAATAAAATAAAAGTTGGAAGCGCGAACAAACCAATAGATAATGAACTTTTATTGGTCAGTTTTACAACTCTCCCCGAATGATTGTAAATTAATGTAAGTATAGGTTGCAAGCTTTGTACTTATGCGCATCCGCCCCTCAGCAGGCATAGGCCGGCTCCGCTATTGTTTGTTGTTAAAATTACAGTGATTGGTAGTGCGAAACTGAGTGTGAACAATGACTCATTGAGTAACACAGTAGCTCATTGTTTTTCAATCAAACGAAATAAATATGCATAAGCTAAACGGAGCTGCTTATGCAACCATGCTTTTAATTATTTATTTCTGTTTATTAATTCTACATTAAATTATAATGTTGATTTGATAAACAGATTTTAATGTCTAAACATGGACTACTACTAAGTAAAATGATTTTATTAATAAATATATATTATGTATTCATAAGATAGTGCAGGTTAAAATTAGAATAGGTTTGTATATTTTTTGGCAGTTTACAATCTACATTACAACTCCTATCTGTATTCATGTTTACAATAAAATTAGGTACTTATATCATTATATAATCGTAGTCAAGTTTACAAAAAGGCAACATTTTATTATTTACAATAGTTCTCTATCTACATATCGATTACAACAATTATAGTGAAGTGAGTATTAAGCCCTGGGCAGATAGCTGGCTTGTTTATTGTATGTAACCACCAGCTTTATAGCTATATGCGTTGCCATTATTAACTGTTGTGGTAAGCGAACATTTCGTATGTGTAGTAAATTTTGAATTGGTCTCGTTATTTTATGGGGGTTAGCTCGATTAACAGTTAGTAGGGGTATGTTTATTGTACATGTAAGAGGGATTATCATTGCCTTGATATATCTACTTTATGGATATGATTGAAGAAGGGAGGTACAAACTTACAAACTAAAAGAGTTTATATATCTATTGAGTTAGATGCTCACTGCGAGATGAGCCTTAAATGTGAAAATAGAAAAAGCCGACATCAAGCAGCAGCTCGCTGTCTTGATATCTCCTGTCATTCGGGGCAACGAACAGCGTATTCTGGGGTCTTCACCCACTAAATAATCCCACTGTGTGACGTCTCTCCGCCAGTATTGGCGAACCACTGGAACTGTGTTACAGAACATCGGTTGAATTACATACTTAACTATAGGAATTTAGGATTAAATTGTTTGTATCGTAACATATTTGAACTCTATCAGTTTTTATACATTTAGTTATTTTCAAGATATTCATTCTACTACCTATATAATCCCCATTCAACATGCCAACAAGTTTATAACCCAATTAAAAGTTGAAGTAAAATCTGACGTCAGTAACATTCCTTTCACTGAGTACGTAGGTACCTACATAGTAGATATAGTGACTGTTCCCAGGACACAAACAGTGAGGTTAGTCGCAAAGCTAAAAGAGTCGTGTAGAGGACAGGGCAGGTCGGGTGAGCGATACTATCGTCTCACGAACGTTCCTTTACCGGGCACAGGATAGTGGATTACCCTCTATGGCCGGGAAGATTTAGATTCAAAATAACTAGATGCATTTTAGTTCGTGGATTTTAAAATTAAATTAGATTCAAATTTAGCCATTATATAAAGTTTTGCTTTAGTACCTAAGTAATAATATCTATCTTCTATATTATTACAAAGCTGTTACAGAGCTGTGTCAGTACGTTTAAGATATTTGAGAAAAACTATACTTTAATAGGTTATATTTGCGTGTCTAAACACAAAACAATTTTTTTTTAGAATTTTTGTCTGTTTATCCGTTTGTCTGTTTATTTGTTCGCGCGTCATGTAAAAAATACTGAACGGATTTTAATGCAACTTTTTTTATTTGAAAGCTCTTGATAAGACTTAAAAAGTTATATACGTTTTATCCCACTACTATATCGGGAACTCGAGATTTAATGTAAAAAAGCAGTAGCATTTGGCTGCGGCGAAGCCGCAGGCAAAGGCTAGTTATCAATAAAATGAGATAGTAGAGGTAGGACTATCATTACTTTCAATAATGTATACTTACATACAAATCAAGTTAGTTATTTCTCGGTAATCTTACAACAAATAGGAGGAGGTAGGATTACCTAAGTTAAAAAAGCAGCCTGTTGTACTTGTAAATCCTAACTAAGGAAACAAATGATTTGTGAATGTGGATAAAAAAACGTTTTACTGCAAGCAAGAACTCTCTTTTTCCTAAGATAAGCATTCAAGTGCAGATACAGATAAAAAATCCTCACTAATATTATAAATTCGAAGGTGTTTGTTTATTCATTATGCTTTCACGCTGTAACTACTCGAGCAGTCATCATGAAGTTATGCACACATATAGTTAGGAGTGCAGAAAAGTACATTCCTAGACTACTTTTTATCACTGAAATATGGGCTTGTGGAATAGCTATTTTTAAATACAGTGCCACAGAGTGACCTATGTATGTACGTATTAAAGTCCACGCGGACGAAGTAGTGGGGAGAACCTAGTCTGTCCGGTCAGAAGCAAGTCTGTCATATATAAAATTATGTCATATACAGCTAAAAGATAATAATATTTACCAATATTTTTTCCACAACAATTATTCATTTCTACTTAAACTATCATCAACAATCTCCGGCCTTATTTAAACTTATATACCTTATCTAGAGATGGCACACCATGTCTTTTTATAAGTCTTTATAAATGCATGAACAGGTAAATGTAGATGGCGATAACGGCAACCTAAAATATATGGGTTATCACTCCATTCGATTTGATGGGTGTTCTAAGAGTCTACTAAAGAACTAAATTAAAACTGACACGTCTGGGTAGTGTGGTCCTATAGACCGCTTTCCCTCCCATAGTGGAGCCTGTACTCAAAAGGAGGATACATTACTAATATTATAAGTGCAAAAGTGCTTCGTTTGTTTGTACATTTAGTTATTTTGTTTCGCCTGAACGCTTTAACTACTAAACCGATTATCATGATTTTTTGCTTACATAGTCTTGGACCCAGAATAGGACATTAGGGACCTATACTACATTTAATCCTTGATGTTGATGATGAGTGATGCTTCCTGTTGAGTAGCAATTTTTGCAGTCCATCCATCCATCAGCCTTCCAAAGTCCACTGCTGGACATAGGCCTCCCCAAGAATGGGGGGATAGTGCCGTAATCGTCACGCTTGTCAGGTGGGTTGGCGATCGTAGTGGATGTTGTTAATACTCGAAGGAGTGCTGCTGCCCACTCCCCCGACATTCCCTCAGTCGGCTCTTACGATTCCCATGGGTGGAGAGGGGTGGGACAATTCTAAAGTCGGCCCCACACGGCCTGTTTTTATAAGTACCTATTCTAAATTCCACGTGGAGTAAAACTGGTAGGTTATTTAATTAAAAAATTTGGTTAAAGTTAGACTACGCTTTGAATCTGTTTAAATTGAGGTATAGTGGCAGTGACTTCTGTTTCATAGACGGATACAATTATTAAAGTTATAATAGGTATGTTTTTATATTTTGATTTGTAAGTTAATATACCATGAATAGTCAAATAATTGTTGGAGATTATAAATTTAACGAGAAGATTAAAGATATATTATGAAACAATTTAGTTTGTGGTGAGAAACTAAGATGTCAGTTTAAGTAAAATATTACAATAAATATTATATATTTACTACCTATAGAGGTACCAATGATTGGGTACCATACCTGACTCGACCGTGTGCACACACCTTCCTTTTACTACAAACAAGTCCACGACAGCTATATAAAATTGCAATATTTTAAGAAGCCTTCGATGAATATGAATTAATTATAATAAAAATAAAACTGTCATTATTGATAAACTCCTCATACATTATTCAGTATATAAAAACAAGTTTATGGCTGATATTTCTTGTATCCCAATTTTGACTAAAATGGTAGTTTATATAGGTAGGTGAGGCAATTCACTAAGTAACCTACTGTAAATTACTTTGTAATGCAGTGATGGCCTAGCGGTAAAAACAAGGACTGCGTAAGTAGTATCAATGTCAATCCCCAGTCCAAGGTCTAGACCTCGTACAAACACACCTTTGACTTTTCGAAATTATGTGTGAGTATTTGTTTACGATTTATTACTGCTGCGTGAAGGAATACATCGTGAGGAAACCTGCATGCCTGAGAGATTTTCTTGACGGCTTGTGAAGTCTGCCAACTTGCACTGAACCAGCGTGAAGGACTACGGCCTAATCCCTCTCACCATTAGAGGAGACCCGTGCTCTATCGTAGGATGAAAAAAAAGGCAAAAAAGAACTACTTTGTTGTCCTACCTACATTCATTCGAGGGTGTAGCGCGATGAATTTTACAAACATACAATAAAGGTAAGGGATGAGAAATACACAAACTAGGTACAAATATTTGAGCCATCCTGTCTTACCTAACTTTTACTTACTTACTTATCATCACGCCATTTCACTTGCGGGGTAGGCAGAGAGAACAGAGTGCCAAGAGGTTCTATTCTTGCATACATCTCTCGCTTCATCAACATTCATAACTCTCTTCATACACGCTCGCCGGTTTCGGAGACTCCTGACTCCACCTTCCTTCAATACATGACCGATTTGGTCTAGGCAGGTGAGTCTCGGTCTCCCCCTGTACCTACATCCTTCCACTTTCGCATTGTATATCTTCTTAACCAGTCGCTCGTCCGGCATTCTTTCCACATGTCCGAACCATCGGAGCATTCCCTTTCGCATCTTTATACCAATTCTCTCTTTCATACCTACTCGCTCTCTTACGTCATCGTTACGAATGCGGTCAGTCAGCCTCACTCCACAGATTCTCCGCAGAGATCGCATAACCTAACTTTTGACTCATAGAAATTGTATGATCTTATTTTTGGCTTACCTATAACATTTGTAATATGTAATTACTCCCATAAGTCAACTGTCAACAGTCTTTGACTCAGACTAACTCAAAAACAAAGACACCGCATCGCCAACTAAAATGTGAAGCCACTTTTTGAAAGGTTTGTGCGTGAAAGTGTTGTCAAATATCTCTAGGTATAATATAGGTAAATTAAAAAAAAAAGTATGTTTAAAACATAAAGGAAGTAAAAGTATAAAGTAAAGTTACAGCAAATCATATAGGGGATATTATGGCACTGACGACGTATTCATGTACGTAACGTATGTACGAAATCGTCGAGCCATTTGGGGTAATTTTAAATCATACTCTGGTAACACTCGTGGTTTATGGCACTTCGTTTTGGCATGGTTTTGTTTGTATTTGTGTGCGTGAGTACGTGTAATTACAACTTTGGCATGATTTTATATGGCTTCACTGGATTGTTCGTAATGCTCCGTTTATATTTTTTAGTTGGTTAATGAACATGCTAACCCAAAAAAAAGCGTTTTAAACAAACTGAAGAATTACCTACGTAAGACTGCGAAAAAATGTACTTAATAAAGTAAACATGGCTGTATCTAATATAAAATATGGTAACAAAGAAAGGACCGACTTGTGGAGCTTGTATAATTGATAACATTATGTTTTTATAGCAACATCTGCGTTCTATGATATATATAATTCACATCGGTATGTTTTAATTAAGTGAGAAACGTCATTTGATTTCAATTAGTTACAACTGGTATTATTATTATGTACGATGTTAAAAATATGCAATGAAATGTATTTTTAGATCAGGAATAATCAACGACATTGGACAATTGAGAGCTGATAGGTTTTACAGGACGTCGAAAAAGTGACCCATACGTTAGGAAGATTTCAAATTCAAGAACCTATCATGTACTGTTTAAACATTTCGTTACAATCCTGGATTTCAAACTCAAACCTCTTTCATTACACGCCTTGATCTTTAACGTTACATTAACATAAAAACTTACATGTAGGTAAGTGTACGTTATAAAACTAAAAAGTTTATTTAGTAAAATAATTGAATTATATTCGCACGAAGCTACATTTTTCAAATAATTATTGTTTAAAATATCTCCGACTAAAGAATGCCCCAGTAAAATTGAGATGTTAAAAATTCGCCGAGCGATACGTCGATATCAGTGCAGCCAATAATTTCTGGTATCGGCTAAATAATTATCTGTTATCGTTGATTTGGCAGGGCAGGTCGAGGACCGCAAATATGGCGGACGATGCAGCGATGGCAAAAACATCTCAGCCGCCACACATAACAATTATATACCTTACAGATACATTTATTTCTAACAATATTCTAACATTTTATGACCGTTATGAGACTGTGAGATAATAGCTTTATTTTAGACGTATATTTTTAGCAGTAATTGGCCTTTGTTTTAAAGTAGAATGTAACCCACCTCGTAGTTTTTGGAATATTTTGTTACAAATAAAATCATTTGAATTACAATTCAATCAGTAAATACTAGTGAACTGCACTCGTTTTACATGGAGTTTTTGAAGTAATCTCTATAAGATTAAGAAATACCTTAAGTTTCAGACAACTTATCCATGTGGTGACGGACTAAGAATACAAGTGTCACCACCCCATTCTTTCCCATGGGTGTCGTATGAGGCGACTAAGGGAAGTAAGCAATTATCATCCATTGCATGACTGGTGGTAGGGCTGGGTACCAAGTGGGAGTACTCACTTGGTATCGAGCCCGAGTGGGTTGATACCACCATCTCCCGTCCATGAAGCACATCGTTCAGTTTTGGCTGTAGCAGAAGATAGCCGTTTATTCTTTTATTTGATATCCGTGAAATGAAATGCTCACCATTTCATTTTCAGCGACTTGACAATACTCTCGGTACAGTTAAGTCCATGAGCGACGGTTACCATTTATGATCAGATGGGACGTGGCTCGTCTGCCACTACATGCAATAAAAAAAAACTTAATCTGTAAAGATTGTTCTCATTAGCCGTTTCAAAAATCCTTTACGTCATTTAGAAAACATAAGAGGAGAAACATACACACGCGTACAGTGTCTTTATTTAGTTTTGCTTATAGATGGGCATGCAAATGAAAGAAGCTTAAAAAAAAAAGTATCAATGTGTGCAAGTTCACATGTTGTCCAAATCAGTATAAAATATAAGTGGATCTTTTTTCTGCGGACCATACGCGGCGCGGCGCAATGAATTTTGTTTTTAGTGACTACTTAATTTTTATTCATAATTTTTAGCTAATATTATTATACTTTGGTCAATTTAATTATTAGTAGAATACACACCGTTTCCCAGTAATATCGATTAAGTCATTATAAGTACTCACGTAATAAATAAGTTGGTAATTAAACCATCGCAACAGTGTAGATATGTGACCTATTTTTAGTGGCATAAGTATTGCTCGTGTTAATTTATAGCTGCCCTGTACAGTTAATAACCAGTCAATATGTAGGATGCCATTATTTTCATTAAAACCACCACAAATTAGTCTTTCAATATTTTGATCGATTATAATTATCTTACATAGCATAGCATCACGCCTGTATTCCCCGAAGGGGTAGGCAGAGGTGTATTACACACCCACGACTCGCCAGCTATGTTTGAGTCCCACGTAATAGGGGGCGAGCCTATTGACGTCTACCGGGCACATTTTCAAACTCCAGGCTGCTACTGAGAATTTTTCTTTTTAGGAAAAAGCTCAATAACATTGCCCGACCCGGGGATCGAACCCGAGACCTCATGATTAGCAGTTGCATACACTACCGCTACACCACCGAGGCAGTTATAATTATCTTAAGCGTATGTAATTACAGTATTCTACATGTTTCGAGCAGAGACTGTCGGAAATATCAAAAGCTGCAACGGTCCTAGTAAATTAAAACATTGCAAAACAGCTACCGTAGATGTCGCGCTTGGGCGACTTCAAAAATGGCATCGCGCGTCGACTGATGGCGAGTAAGTTTTTCGCGATCGTCTCCACTCGATAAATAATGGCGGTGACTTTGACAAAAACTCACCTAGTCCTGTTCGGTGGCCGACAGCGCGCGCTCCCCGCACACGTGCCCTCGCACCCCGCTCTCCTCCCATCTCCTTGCCATCCCCTTACGCCCCGCACCACCCGCTGTTGCCTCGCGTGCTTTTTCTGCCCATTCCACAGCGCCGGCGCAATCGCGAAACGCTCACTTCCATCGTTTCATTACAGACGTAACTCTAACTATTTACACTGCTACTGGCTAAATAATAACTACTTATATTTATGGCAATTTGTTTAACTTCACCGACTATTAAAACTGCAGGAACACGATCACGTTTACACTATACTTATGCGAGAGTATTGAAGGATTAGATGGAGCGGAAGGTTATTCTGTTTCACACTGTCCGATAGTACGACAGCGGATAATTACTTTAACTTACGACTCTTTATTTACTTAGCTTTAAGATTACGAGACCGGGTCTCTTTGGTAGGCATATTAAATTTGTACAATGTAATATAGTCCGTGTCACCGACGTTGCCGAGATGGGCGCTACGATCGCACATAAAATAAAACGCACTACAATATATGTACCTACACTATGATACACGGAAGAGATTTCTACAAATTGCACTGGTTTCCAAACGCGAACATCTTGGACGATTACGCGGATTAAAATATATATGTATATAAAAATCAATAAATCAACAAAAACAAAACTCGAAACACAAAATAATACGACCCGTTTCTAGTCTAGCATTCAACAGTTTATTGTTCCATTCAATCAATTTGAAAACATTTTGTCTAGTTAAAATGAATTTAAAAATAATCACAACAACCGAACAACACTTAGATAACGAGAAAATAATTACAAACAATTTACAAAAAAAAAACACAATGCTATAGAGTGTTCGGCGGACTGCGATTGTATCACTATGCTAGGCGGGGCCCACACGGCACCTAATGCTCAGGGTGGCCCTGTGCAGCTGCAGCGGCCGCTGCCGCTGCCGCTGCAGCCTTCTGTGCCTGCGCTTGCTTCTCTTGCTCATTCAACTCCTTTATAGCTTGGATCTCCTTCTTTAATTTCATCCTTCGATTCTGGAACCATATTTTTATTTGTCGCTCCGTCAAACAAAGCGCATGTGCCATTTCTATACGTCTCCTCCTTGTGAGGTAGTGATTTGTATGGAACTCTTTCTCTAACTCTAACGTTTGATATCTGGTATACGTTTGTCTTCCTCGTCTTCTCAGGCCATTTGCTCCTGTAACAAAAATATTTTTTTATTAATATCATTGATATATAGTATTAAAAGTAGAGGGATACCTAGTACCCAGTCTGTGGTTCAAACCGGCTCAGCTTTCAGTAAAGCGTTTGAATGTTGAATGGGATTGGTTGTCTCAAGCAACTTAGTTCAAATGACGTTACAATTGGCGGTGACGACAGCTTCATTTCGTTTAAACGTCGATATTGATATATGTGCAAGACCTGCCTTTGAACAGACCCGCCGAGATTAAGACTGGTTGCAAACTTGATTAAGAAACATAAACACGTGTGGGCGAAGGAATAAAATTATGCAGCTTTAAGCTTCTAATGCAATGTAAATAGGGCAGTATCATTCTAAGCTTAATCCTAACTAGGTTGGTGCACTTAAAATACAATATTAATAAAGAAGAAAATAATTAAATTGTTAATCAATATAGAGTTATTTTCGTGACTAAGAGGAATGACTCACGATTACGTATCAAAGAACTCGATTCGCGGCCGGGATAACTAAATACGGGCCAACAGCCGTAACTTGTGAAAATTTGATGAATTTTAGGGCTGCTCTACGTATTTTTGATCTAGTATTTATCTGACTATTTGCTCTACGTACCCATAATTCCTGATAAATATTTTTATAACTAAACAGCAAATGTTAGATTAAGTTTTTGTATTCAAACCTACTTAAGTTTAGAATTTATTGTAACTGTTATAATTATGTGTTTTTTATTTCAATATAATGTCAAAGGATCGACAGTAAAGGGTTGTAAAAATAGGTAGGTGATCATTGTACAAGAATGACGTAACCTTACCTTACTTGAGACATCTGCGTCTATATGGGATGTTACGAGTAACTCAATGATTTTAAATATAAACATGCCCGATCTTTTTCTTATTTTGGACCAGACTTTTGGTCTGCCCTACGAAACATATAGGTAAGATTTTAAAATTGCTAAATGTCACACTAATATAGTCTGGTTACAACAAGGTAGTTTAATTTTACAGATTGGGACGTCAAACGCGTTTATTATGTTCTGCTACGATAATGGTGATAGGAGTAAAAACTGTGTAAATATTCATTGCCCGGGTGTTGCAAGAGACGATTCAGTATATTTTTTTTAATTATCAATGATGTAAAACAATCCAAAAATCCGTCTGATATTAAGAAACAACCGCAGCTCGTGGAGTCACCCACACTTGTCATCATATATCTTCCATCTGATCATCTCATCCATCAGAAAGTCCCTTGAAATATACTTGAGGAGAGGCGAACCATGGTTGAGTCCGAAGTAAAACGGTCTCTCGGGCAGGCCTTGGAATGGGGTGAAAAGAACTTGATTCAACTCAACTCTACGAAGTTGCGCGTTATCTTTTAAAAGTACCCATTTGTCGTAGCACCTTAGTTCCTAGGAATAACTCTCCCACTCTCTCCTCTTTTTTCTTTTTCCTTATTCACAAATAATTTTTACTTTAAAAAGTGGCGGAGCATGTCAAATGCTAAGAAATAAAGATCAAAAAATAACTCTCCCAGTCTCCGATAGTACCTACATTTTGGGATTCTCTGCATCGATATTTGCAGTCAAGTCTAGTGTGGGAGTAATTTGGAGAATAAAGCCAATTTGGCGAGCATAAAACGGGGCGCTTTGAACAGAACCAAGCGATACTTCACAATAAAGCAAGGGTTTATGCTATATAGAGCATAATTCTGTCCTCACATGGAGTAGTAGGCTCTGAAATGAGCTGCCTGCAGTGTTTCTCTAGTGCTACGACATGTCCTTTCCTGACGAGGTTTGAAAAGAGCACTATACTTACACCACCGTTGGCCATAAAAAGGGAAGCCTGCTATTACTAGCAAAAAATGTTATGTCTACTGCTGTACTCTATACCCCTTCTTTCTATACAGCTGGAGACAACACGTTAATAACCACGCATTTAGTAACAAGTAAAAATCAAAGATATTTTCTTATCACTGCGACAGACGGAAAATACAACACCTATTTGACCAGTGTGAATGAAATAAGTCAATTCCTTTACCAGTATAAATGTATGCAGATATTGGATGTAAAAATAAATATAAATGTTTATTGCACAATATTATTAATATCCATAATAAAACGGCAACCCTAAAATCAGCCCGCGGTTATTCGAAAGCTTTCATTGCATGCCTTGGTTGCGTGCTCTTGAACATAATGTATAGGCTCTGAATGCACGCTGAGATGCTTTATTTCTTTTTTGTGTCGAACTTTCTCAGTAGGCATATTATATATCACATTAAAACCAATCAGAATATGCCTGAATTAAATTTGGTTGCGACGGAGGTAATGCGTGCGCAAGGCCTGATCTTATCAGTTTGAAATGCGAATGCGGTCGACTGATCCATAACACGTGTAAAGAACTTAACAGATTATTTTTTTGCTTTTAATTAAAATAATATAGGTAAATTTGGAACATAAGTAATATGGTTTCCTTTCACATTCGCAATCGTTAAGAACTTCAAATTGTCAAATCACAATTCATTAAGAACTTCAATAATATTAGAATCTTTGCTGGACTTATCTAATAGCAATATCATGTACAGATATGAAGTTATTGTTTTTTTTGCAAATACCATAATTTATTGTTATCATTTTAGTATATTTACAAGTACTCCGACATCCTTGTCGTTTTTTCCATGGTAATTCGATCCACGAAATTATATAGAACGCGGTAACTGCATCAACGAGACTAATTCCATTAAGATAAGCTCACGGTTACATATCTATTTAGTGTGTTTTAATATATTTTGTGGGATCTCCTCCTTCCTCAGTGTGGTTACGGTGCCACTAGCAACTTTTGGTGCTTATTCGAGGCACTGAGGTATTACATCATCAACTTAGATGTGTAGTGGCTTCAATCATCCGTGTGGTGACGGACTAAGAATACAAGTGTCACGACCCCATCTTTTCCCGTGGGTGTCGTACAAGACGACTAAGGGAAGCACCCATTACTGGTGGTAGGTTTGGGTACTAAGTGAGAGTACTCACTTGCTATCGGGCTTGAACGAGTCGGTGCCACCGTCTCCTGTGCGACCGATCATAAAGCACGTCAGTGTGTTTTGGCTGTAGCAGAAGATATCCGTTTATTGTTTCATTTCTTATATGAGAAATGAAATAGTGCTCAGCGGCTAAACAATACTCTTGGTTTAGTTGAGTCCATGGGCGACGGTTACCACTTACCATCAGGTAGGCCGTGGCTCGTCCGCCATCATTAGCAAAAAAAAATAATGAGCCACCGTTGCAGAACGGAAAACCTCAATAAGCCCGATCCATGAACCACCTAAGACTCACAGCCCTCTAAATTCCTCGATTATGCTGCTACATGGAGGAAAAATATATATTTTCTGAAGTCCTGTAAAATATTTGCAGTATCTTTGCCTCAATATGTTTGAAAGAACTCATACTCGTATGTTGTGACTTTCATAAATCTGTTGGTACTGTCTAGTTTGTGAATTTGTTACCTGTTATACGTCTCATAATATTTAAAATATTAACATTAAAAAATCTCGTACAAACACATGCCATGCTTTAGCGGTACGAAAATAAAACTATAAGCACACAAGGGCGTACTTCTCACAGTATAAAAGGGTTGGACCAATTTAATGGCTTAATTATCTTTCAAGTAGTGAGAGATCTGAGGCTGTTTATCTGTGGGCTTAAGTTGTAGTATGGTATAATCAGTAACGTGAGAATGCAAGTCAAATGAGTATTAGTGGTATATTAGTAAGTCTTACCAGTCGTTTGGATGTGTTGCTGTAGTAGATGTGTTCAATATAAATTATTTATTTATCATAGGCACTTCGATTGAGTGACGTCATACTTATGCGTACATTTTCGCTGCAGATGGTGGAGTGGCTTAGATAGGTACCGACCTCCCACCCGAGCATTGTGGGCTCGATCCCCACACAGGAAAATTTTTCGTGCAATCCACAAATGGTTGTTCAAAGTCTGGGTGTACTTTGTGTTCGTGAAATTAATAGTCTTAATATCGATTAATGGTTTAGATAGCAGTCAGAGGTTATAATATAATAATATGTAATCTTAAGCCTAGTTATATAGTTCTCAAGCATCTACCTAAAAATGGAAGAAAAAGTATATTGTGGTAGGTTATGGTTAAGGTTTCGGTAATATACAATACAATATTGCAGTCTTAAATCTTTCTTTTATCGTGCAAGTTACAATTCGAACAAACCAAAGTGCAACCGTTTGAATAATTAACAAAAATTCTTGCGGCGACTGTGTAGTGGTTAATTGAGTGACGCTAATTGCCTAAGCCGTAAAAGCCTTTCGAGGGCAAAACCTGAATTACGAGGCCACTCTTCTTTATGTACAAGTTATTTACGGGATTAACTTCAAATTGTTGTTTATGTGTTTAGTTGTTTAGAAAACACTCACACATCTTGTGATTTAATTAACTTTTTTATTGCCACTCTCTATTCACTCGATGGTCTATGGGTAATAACTACCGAATAAAATTACATTACTACCTACCTGGACTGACGTCCATTGCATTTCAGTAAGAACCATCAATACTCTAAACAGAGGTAGATGTATAGAATGAGTGCTATCCTATTGGCTCATTACTTTTTGTAGCATCCAATTTAGGATGTGCCTACATTGAAATTTAGATTGTCAAATAAATTTCACAAATAACTTGTTCTTTAAAGTAGCTGAGCTCCATCCATCCATCCATCAGCCTTTCATCGTCTACTGCTGGACATAGGCCTCCCCAAGAGAACGCCACAGCGAACGGTCTTGTACCGCCTGCAGCCAACGCCTGCCTGCGACTTTGACCAGGTCATCAGTCCACGGTTACGCGGTCGCCACTCGAGAACCTTTCTTCCCCAACGGTTGTCGGTTCGTCGAGCGATGTAGCCTGCCCATTGCCACTTCAGCATGCTGACACGGCGGGCTATATCAGTCACTTCCGTTCCTACGGATTTCCGTATTACGAATCTTATCACGTAGAGAGATCCCAAGCATAGCCCACTTCATAGGACGCTGAGCGACTTTGAGCCTTGATATAAGGCCAACATTCAGAGACCACGCCTCTGTGCCGTAAGTCATCACTAGTAACACACACTGGTCGTAGACCTTCGTCTTCAGACGCTGTGGAATATTGGACAAGAAGATCTCCCCAGTTAGCTGAGCTTTCAAGTGCTAAAATACAGATCACAATAGTCAAATAAAAACCTATAAATTTAAGAATGTATACTAAACAGGTATATAAATCTCCTAAATTTTGATTAGTGTCTTTACAAAATATTCTAGTGTTGACCATAGTATAGGTACCTTAGTATTTATGAAAACCGTAATACCTGTTCCGCCATTATCACAAGTTTTTTTTAACGATAATACTGGCTTGTATAATTCACTTACGTACCTTATTCTCGTAGGTACCTACGTACCTGTAAGACTAGTAATAAAGGTTCGATAAATGCTAATCTAATGAATTAAATACAGTACTACGATAAACGGCCTTGATTAACATTATCACCAAGTAACGGGAATAATTATTATTCAATTTATTAGTTACTTCCATTGCCACTTCAGCATGCTGACACGGCGGGCTATATCAGTCACTTCCGTTCCTACGGATTTCCGTATTACGAATCTTATCACGTAGAGAGATCCCAAGCATAGCCCACTTCATAGGACGCTGAGCGACTTTGAGCCTTGATATAAGGCCAACATTCAGAGACCACGCCTCTGTGCCGTAAGTCATCACTAGTAACACACACTGGTCGTAGACCTTCGTCTTCAGACGCTGTGGAATATTGGACAAGAAGATCTCCCCAGTTAGCTGAGCTTTCAAGTGCTAAAATACAGATCACAATAGTCAAATAAAAACCTATAAATTTAAGAATGTATACTAAACAGGTATATAAATCTCCTAAATTTTGATTAGTGTCTTTACAAAATATTCTAGTGTTGACCATAGTATAGGTACCTTAGTATTTATGAAAACCGTAATACCTGTTCCGCCATTATCACAAGTTTTTTTTAACGATAATACTGGCTTGTATAATTCACTTACGTACCTTATTCTCGTAGGTACCTACGTACCTGTAAGACTAGTAATAAAGGTTCGATAAATGCTAATCTAATGAATTAAATACAGTACTACGATAAACGGCCTTGATTAACATTATCACCAAGTAACGGGAATAATTATTATTCAATTTATTAGTTAAGATTACCCGAAAAATCTGATTCCGAATAAAGTATGGAGCCGGATTTGATAAGCAAATGCATTGAAACTCATTATATTACAGATCAGTGTTGAATATTTATATGCAGCTTTCTTTTAAACTAAATTGGCTTACAATCAAAGTAACGTGAGAATTAGTCAATTTGGAAGATACTATTTTTAAAAAGTAAAAGTAATATACATAATAATACTTATGCTTTAAGAATTAACAAAAAAGTCATAGAGAAACAAAAACAAATAATACTATCAAATTAATTATTATATTGTTTTTATAATCTTCACTTGATGCCGTGTGGGGCCGGATTTAGAATTGTCCCACCCCTCTCTACCCACGGGAGTTGTAAGAGCCGACTGAGGGAATACTGGGGGAGTGGGCAGCAGCACTCCCTCGAGTATTAACAACATCCACTGCGATCACCAACCGGCCTGCCAAGCGTGGCGATTACGGCATTATCCCCCATGACGGGACTGCTCGTCGTGGCGTTCTCTTGGAGAGGCCTATGTCCAGCAGTGGACGTTGAAAGGCTGATGGATGGATGGAATCTTCACTGTATCACTGCTCTATTTGCCCCAACAGAGTTCTAGATACCATATCCATGTAAATATCGATATCTAATAGGCCAACTGCTCTTAAAGGGTACGCATCCTGCGCTTTCTAATAATTTTTTCACGACTCGGAATTCGTACTCATCGCGGGTTATATTATTATTTTTCATTAGTAAATTTTCTCACGTTTTCAAATAATATTAAAACGAAATGGGATTTGCGTAACGATATTATCCCTTACAAAAACAAACGAACCATACTCCATGGAAGGAAACTTTGCTTCTACAAAAACTAACCAAATAACCATAAGTATTGCTGAGACTGCACATGTTACAACTAATTAGGGCTACCATCATTTCAATGTCAATTTTCGCCTTGTAAATTCTCCTCCGAAATCCAGAATACGCCATAAAACCAATAAACATGACACAAATGGCTTCATTACCAAAGAAGTGGCGTTTGCGGTCTAACAAAAAATAAACGACAGAAGAGAATTATTAGATATATATATACCACGTTTCCGTTATGCACAAATCTGGAAATGCCATCTGTGTAAACGCATTACGTGTTCCGGAACGTAGGGCGGGACAACGAACCTCAATGGCTACAGCTGATACAGCTTATCTTCAAGGTTAAAAAATGTTTCATATTGATACTAAAGTATATACTAGTTAGCAATAGATTGCGATTTTTTTTATCAATATAATATTGCATCTAACTATGTTTTAAGACATTACTTTCTTTTGCTATCTCAAATCTAACTTGTTAATTGAAGTTGTTGTTTCAAAATACAAATTGACGGAATTTGTGTGTCGGAACCACAAAGCGCACTAATATTTATTTTTTGGTTCAAAAATATCCGAAGAAAATTACGTTATAATTATGTCTCAAAAATTTAAGTCTAAAAACAAAAAGACAACTGACAATTCCAAGGAAATCGACTCGAAGACTTCCCAAGATTCCCTGCGTACAAGTGTCGCGCACAACCCGTTCTGCAACACGTGTCGCAAACAAAAGAAACTTGTCCAAGTTGCCCTCTTCTCCCCAATGGGCGACAAAAGGATTGCGCAAGTTATATTAGTCGTAAAGAATTTCGGACTAAGATCTATAAGGTTGTAAACTGCTCGTAAATTACAATGGACCCGCAATTGCGGAGGACATTTGCAACAACTGTTGTTTGCTTCAATGTTTTAATTGTTCCTAATTCATAAAACTTTTCTGCTTATTTACAACTGTTTTTAGTAGATCTATTGCTTTTTAGATATTTTTTCTGAACCCAATGAACACATGGCACAAGATTACTACACGGAAAGAACTTATTTAATCTTTTAAAGATTATCTTAATGACATATTAAATGCTTATGTTTTGATATATCTTTAAGGGTTGGAAAGATATACACAATATTAAATTGCAACATATAGTCAGGTCTATTAGAATAATTAGAGCCATCGAGCGAAGGACACAATTATTATTGTACTAGCATATTTCAATGAAAATGTGACATTACAACGAATCATGTCGACCCACGCGGACAATTTTCTTCGATAAAATTATGTAAAATAGATATATATGCTATTAGTCTAATGAGTCAAATTAAGATAGTATGGTGTGTAGGTACTACTAAACATAACATGTTTTACAAGTCAATAAATGTGTCTGGGACTTGTCGAGACGAGCTTGGTTTGAACAACGATTACATAGGAATATAATGAAGTATATAAGGTAATGTAAGCAACAGGATAGATTCATCTCATAATAGCAAACTTGATTTTAAAGTAGGTATGCCAGTCACTATAATTTTAAGTACTCTTTTAAAAACCAAATTGCTAACGTAAAAAAAATTATTACGTGGTACGTGTACCCACTTTTGTATTTCAGTTCATGCCTTTAAAAAATACTGTACTATTTATCCTTTAACATTTTCCAGAATATATTTTACGGTCATGACGCCGTAATTGAATGCGTGCCCCGAAAACTTGTTTAATACAGTTTTTCAATATATTATCATCTCATTACCAATGATCGGAGCAACTTTAATAAACGACACAGTTCATTTTTGTGAATTTCCTTATTACACAGTGAGAGCCAACGAGTACGACGAAATATAATCACTCAAATTGGCAGCTTGGATCGCAAATTACGAAATTTGTAAAAAAAACATGGTGAGATGAGACGGTAGATGAAATGTTAACTGTACCTACATATACGCACATGTATAGGTCGATCGTGAGCCCATTAGTATATGTCGGTAGTACAGGTAAAAGGACGTACCCAAGCTCTTTGGGTGGTCCCAGAATCAACTGACCGATTACAAAGTATATAAACGGCTATAACACATTGGCTGCCGCTCCTTTATATCTATACGTAAATTATTGTTTAAAATAAAAGCTTACATGAGTTACTGTATCAATACTCGGCGTAATTAAAGCGCTGCTGTAGGGTCCGCATGCCAATTCCATACGAATTGGTTATGTTGTTACCTTCGTATGTCTTTAGGGATTCTCGTTTGTAACATCGCATGGAAATATATGAGTACTAATCATATGTTTCATATAGGTATATATTTTAAATCCAAATACTCTCTAATAAGATAAGATATTAATAAATTGACCAGACAATTATGGTGACTGGGATGCTTAAAACTACAATGTTATTACTAATACGTACATCTACGAATTATCGAGCATAATCGTGCATTCTTCTTCCCTTTAACGCCTATTCAATAATACCTAGAAAATTGTTAGTATTCTCTTAATAGGGTTATGAATAAGGCCAGAACACATCTCTCTAACGCACAAGGAGACCCGAACTCAGCTGAACCGGGAAGAGTGTTGGACAAAGAAGAGGAAATATTCTTAAATATCCCGTTGTAAGAACATAAAGATCCTAACGAAGCTAACATCCAAAGTAATTTTAATGTAGTTTCCAAGCCTCGACTGTTTTCCTGCCATCTGCGGTGCTGACTTCCAATCAGCCCACTAGATGTGTATCGACTTGAGAGCTTGCTTGTTATCTCAAAAACACAATATGAATAATACATTAGTGGTGGTCGGTGTAAGTGTACTCGAGTACTCTTAAATTGGCAAAGTTTAATTGACTCAAAGGTTGAAAATGAAGGGGGGTACTTGGCCTCTGTCGCGGTAGCACACGGCCACTTTTTATGTAATCGGTACTCGACGAACCACATAACGGAATCAATTTAAATCGGTTATGTGAGATTGCGTATAAGGGTAGATACGGCCAGAAAAACAGTCAAATATTAATGTTGCTACTTACTGTTGGATAGCTTTTAAATGATGACACTACTTGTAAAGTATCTACACAATTAAAATAATTTTACTATTATAACTTTATACCGTGACCTGTTCTCGCTTTGCGCATTTCATTCTTCACATTTATCAGAAATACAAAGTATGTTTTTTTTTTATTGCATGTAGTGGCAGACGAGCCATCCATCCGAGTCCATCTGATGGTAAATGGTAACCGTCGCCCATGGACTCGAGTATACCGAGAGTATTGTCAAGCCGCTGCTCACCAATTCATTTCACAGATATGAAATGACATATATAATAGAATAATAAGTAGAAAGCTGTTTTATGGATAAGTATTTAGACAATTCAATTTTCTATAGGTGCTAATTTAAATCAATTTCAATTCATCCAATTCATCAGCCCTTCGGCATCCACTGCTGGACATAGGCCTTCCCAAGAGGGGATAGTGCCGTAATCGCCACGCTTGGCAGGCGGGTTGGCGATCGCAGTGGATGTTGTTAATACTCGAGGGAGTGCTGCTGCCCACTCCCCCGATATTACCTCAGTCGGCTCTTACGACTCCCATGGGTGGAGAGGGGTGGGACAATTCTAAAGCCGGCCCCACACGGCAGTAATTAAAACAAGATCAATATCTTGGAACCTGAATATATAGGCATATAATATTACCTTTATTTAAAAAAAAATTATTAACTTTTCAATACACCTAAACGTATCTCGTGGTATTCTGGTTAATAAGTGTGATAAAAATCCTACCACCATTTAGGTAGTTTTACCATTCAATTGTAAGATGGGTATTAAATGATGATGTAGGGAAAAGAAAGGTGGTCTTTAATGATATCCTAATGAAGCTTGAAGTGCGCTAAGACGAGAATTTAGATATCTAACGAGGTACCTAATATTTGTAATAGGCAGCTCCGTAGGCAAAAGAGGCTAGGTAATCGACATAGCCTACAAAATCACCATAAGGGGTTGGTCACATCACGCTAGCAAGCTAATCGATTGCATAATGAATTAAATAAGTTACAACTTACAATAATAGATGCAGTGCTTGCTTTCGGCGCTATCCTTACTAGAAACAGGGTATGAGCGGTCCACTCGCAACCAGCGAAACAAAACATTGTTATCATTAAACGAAGAAATGGCTCAAATGTTTATGTAAATTAACTACTTTACATAAAACCATGTTAATATATTCAGGCTTGCACCGCTTCATATAACATATATAGAGTAAAGGTGCAGTGCACACCGCCACGCGCCAGTTACTTATACAAATATTTTACCCAAAAATTTAGGTGGGTTCCTATTTAATAATGTAATCGACGCTACCACAGATTACTAAATAATTGACGCTACTTTGTATAGCAGCTCAAATGATGTTCTCGAGATGCTTATAAGGTAAACATATTATACTCAGGTATATTGCAAATCAAAATAGTGCTTTTAATTGTTTCGTGACTAATGTTTAAAAAATAATTACCTTAGATGATAATTTAAAAATGTGAAGGTAAATTACCAACGATGTGTCCTAGATCAACACCACGACATTGATGTACAAATTAAGGAACCACTTCGTGAATGAACCTTCTACCAAATTATACGAGTAAGTAAAGGGCAGCCCCTTAATTTTCTTCTCAAAAGATAAATGATAGTATATAACTGATATGATAATAATTTTTAAAATATAATGCTGCGTCTCTATAGATATAGGTTGCATTTTAACATTACGAAATTTGACGTAGATCTACCCTTAGTTGTATCTGAACCCTTTTCATATCACTTTCGATAGATCGTTTCGATATTAGCTCGTAGATCAGGGTTGAACGCAATAAAAATTGAACGTCCTGAGAGGATTAGGCCAAACCCTGACATATGTGACACGTGAAAGCCTCAGACCATTCCTTTATTGAGGGGAGGTCGGTGTGTGTTATTTAAAAATCAATTTTAGTGAGCACTTAAAACACTTATACGCTTCAAAGACATTTATGTGACATTCAAAACGGCCGACGCGATGCACATTAATATAAATGTTGAATACATCATTCGATACTCAAAATAAATGACTCAATAAATCAGTTATAGACAGATATTAAATACGAGGTCGTGTAATATATAATTTGCACAATACTCGAGATCAATAACGTCTATATCTATATTATGATTTTAACAAGGGGCTAAGTAGAAAGCTACTCAAATAAGTCAAACGCCTAAGTACATGAAATCATTCACGCAAATAATTTTAACACAAAGCTGACTGAAACCATCGCTAACAAGATGCAGCTGTTGCGATCTCTCAAGCGGAGACCATTTTGAAAAACTCGTTAGAGTTTTCGAAAATAGAATATAAAATGTGTCACTCCTTCCCCGATAAATCAGTCGTGATGAATGTATCCAAGTTAGGAGCGGTGCGCGCTGCGTGACGGGGCAGTCCCTCATTGGGTGGCGTGGTCGCCATATTGCTCTGAGCTTGTACCTGTCAAACTTTGATATATTACAGCTGGCTTTCTCTAGTGTGCGCCTTGTCTTATGATCAAAGATTAAATTAAAAATACATTGCGATGAAGGATCGCACACCAACATTTCCAGCCATTCTATTCTTTTTTTCTTCAATAAAAATATAAAAATGCCTTCGGTTGATTTCACAGGATATTTTAAGATATTGATGTATTGTTCCCAAGCTGTAAAATTATAGCAAGCAGCAGTGCGATAGTGCGTTTGATTTATATTTTGACAGTTCCAGCCAAAACATTTTTGTTTTTCTTGTAAACTTAATTTATTAGTGTAATAAAAACGACAGTTATTAATTTGGGAGTATCAAGAGTGGTTTTGTATGATAATATATTTCAAATGACAATAAAAAGTATCGAATGCTACTATTATAGAATGGATTTTAGGAGGAGAGCCCACCACTCACCCACGGATTGTCAATCCCAGTTATCTTTGGACAGAATAACCTAAGATTAACAATCCGCACTCTCACAGATAGAGGAGAATGTGATAGTAGCAAAGTAGCATGCACGATAATGACAAAAAACTCACCAACGCGACACAACCATGCGATACGGTAGAACTCTCAGAACCACAATATTGCAATTTTCCGCAAAAATCCGAACGTAAATTCGACACGTGTTTCACCTCTAAACGAGGCATTTTCAAGAACGCTCGGCAACAAACAATACACAACACATTTGTTGCCGAGCGTTTTTTTGTCATTATCGTGCATGCTACATTGCTATTATCACATTCTCCTCTATCTGTGAGAGTGCGGATTGTTAATCTTAGGTTATTCTGTCCAAAGATAACCAGGATTGACAATCCGTGGGTGAGTGGTAGGCTCTCCTCCTAAAATCCATTCTATAATAGTAACAATGGAATTCCGCCAAGTGTCGCCTCATTCAATTAATTATATCGAATGCTACTTAAATAAAAATCTGTATTAACTCCAAAAATATATTACAGAACAATGCTGATATTAATTTTAGTAATCAACTTATTAAACGACTAGTCTACTTTTTAGATTGGCTTTATCTCAGGTTTTCGATATAGTAGCAGTATAAAAGTTTTAGACTCTTATCACGACATATTAATTAAACAAGTTTCATTAAAACATGTTAAGTAGTTTTTACGTATTGACAAATAACAAACTGACAAAAATTTAAAAAAATGTTTTGTGTTTAGATACGCTAAAAATAATTTTTTTTTCTTAAATGTACAGTAATAACTCTGTTACAGCATTATAATATGAATTATAAATTTCGTAAGTATTACCTAATAGTATATATTTATCAATTTGTAATTTATAATGCCATGTAGGCATTCAATAGTTGCCGTAGTAATTAATAAAAAAGAGATTGCAAATTAAAAGTTGCATTTGGCGGTCTGCCTTAAAATGTACATAGGTTCCTACAGTAGTCACAACGGATCTTTGTGTCTCTGAAGTTGGCTGCAAGACGCTGCGCTGTAGCTATTTTTGTGTCTCAAGGCATGTGCGTCTTCTACAGCGTACGTGAATCGAAAAATGTTCGATTTGTAATCGATACCTAATCATATTATTTATCGATCGTACTAAAAGGTGTGGACTCTTCTATATCTAGATTAAAGCTTATTCACTCAAATCGCTCGAATACTTTTCTTTGAATATAAAAATAATAAATAGAACCTAAAGAATTATATATGAAAACATTTTAATCTCATTCGATTGTTTTGTTGATCGAGTAATAACATTTGAGTTGGTCAGCATCATTTAATTCCATCACAATCTCCTCTTCTTGCTCTGTGCCGAGCTTCAGAGACACAAAGATCCGTTGTGACTAGGTACTATACTTAGCTATTACCTAAGAGAATTTTATCTGTAGACCACAATAAAAACAAAAAACATGACCAATCTTTAAATTAGCAAAGACTGGTGTAATTTTAAATTACATGCACAGGTAAATGATGATTTGATATTATATCGTTGCAATGTATGCTTTATGTAAAAGACTTGTAGGTTTATGAGACGTTTGAACGTTCAGCTAATAAAGTGTTTGATGAAGTGAACAGACGATTTGCTATTTAGCGTGCATAAAAGTGATACAAGCCGATAGCAATCTACAAGATAGTATTATACTATTACAGTGTGATTACTGTACAGTCAGAAAACAAAGGCATTCGCTTCGACAGAAAATTATTTTCTTGTATACAAATAGAACGATTATGAAACCTCACTTTTATTAAGTACCTAGGTATATCTGGAGATGACATAGATTTTTTTAATTTTTTTTTCTATATTTATCACAAAACAGATAACATCTTAATAGCTAATGCCAAAACGATGATATGATGATGATTATTAAATACTAAGCAATATTAGTTTTGATCGTAGTATTTTCACAGAGCTTGTGAGCCGCTCTTGTGAGTTCTGCCTGCCTGCATGTAAATATATGGATACTCTTCGATGTCAAATTGAATAGTGTTATAGCGCGTGACATGAGCATACTATTTTTATACTTTAATATTGTAATTACTATTATAAATTAATTCAGTCTGATCCATATGCCTGTTAGCAACAACTGTTTGCCTAGTGTATTATAAAATAACTATCCTTTTTTAGATATAAATAATTAGTGTGCCGTAGAGTGGAGTATTTATATTTTAAAGTCCATGCGGACGGAGGGCAACATCTAATCTATAGGTACCTACTATTATAAAACTGTAACAGAGCTCTGTCTGTACATTTAAGATATTTGAGAAAAAAATACTGTAATAGGCTATATAGGCGTGTCTGAAAACAAAACATTGTTTTTAGATTTTTTGTCTGTTTGTCTGTTTATCAGTTTGTTCGTTCGCGCATCACGCAAACACTACTGAACGGATTTTGATGCAACTTTTTATTTAATAGCTCTTGATTTGACTTAAAAAATGGTGTACATTTTATCCCGCTACTATATCGGGATCCTGAGATATTACCTAAAAACTAGCTTTTGGCTGCGGGCAAAGGCTAGTAGACTGTAAAAACGATTGACTGTTACCAGCCTTATTACCTCTGTAGGTACCTATTTAATTATTTTAGTTAAATTGAACGCGACACAAATGCTAATTTTATTTGCAAACTCTACTTGAGTGAGTAAGTGCATAATAAACAACTACTTGAAATAAAATCGTGAAGTCGTTTTGTGGTTTATTCAATTGATAGGCGCGTGTTGCGACCATTACGTGCTGTTGCAACAAATAGACCTCATCATACACAAGTGCCTATAAAACTAGTTATTTTTGTAATAGTCTCTTGCAAACAGAAACATAAAACTACACCTAGTATATTTATGCCATTGGAATTACGCAACATTTTGAAAAATGTATTATAGGTAAGTATATAATTTGATAGAGAACCTCCTTTGTTTTTAAGTCGAATAAAATGAATGTGAAAATAAGAGTGTAATAGGTACCTATAGGTACTAAATTAAAGTAATGTTTTTTTAAATAAAATATTCTATATCGGATATAGGTAGATTTTGTTGAGAGAGCTATTGAGCATTTATTTTTTCAAGATATTATTTAGTATAATTCATATAACATTCTAGTATATTAGATATGTAGTTATATTACTAGCATACAAGGTACGATGATCTAAATTGATACTGTCTCTTGAATTTAACTGTAATAAAGTTTAATCTTTCTCGTAAAACTTCTCTAAGTCCAAGCTAATGCCTACTATAATCCTGACTCGTGGTTAAATTCGTTCAATCATCCGCAACGTAAATACGACTTCGAAACAACAATTTAAAATAACAAACAGACGTAAATTAGTTCAAAATATAGGGATCTATTTAAGATCGCATCCGAAATTCTCAAACTTTAAATCTGTTGGCTCGCCGAAATCCTGTTGCGAGATTTTCAAACGGCTGAAAGAAAACAAAATCACCTCCAAAAGAGTTGGTAAATTCAGAAGCTTTGGTAACTTAAGTTGGGCGGTGCTGTGTATCTTAAGTTAGATTTAAGTAAAGAAACCACAACGCTGGCTGGTTCAGACTTAAATCGTAGACGATCTTAAGATGTGGATACGATATTAAAATGTTTCTAGACATTGTGGTAACATTTAAGGAGTTTGCTTACACATAAATTAGAACCGAACTAGTAGATTAGTATAATATTTTCACTTAATTTTCTAACAATATCGATAAGAAAGGGGAAAATTTAGTTGTAAGTACAATATGATCAACCAAACTGAGTCCTTATTACTCTTCTATTATGTTGGTAGCTGGAATAATATAGTTTCATTAAGTAAAAATGAAAATAAACTGTCTATCAATTAGAAGCATCTCTGTGTGCTGTCTACTTTAATGCAAAAGTGCCCATGAGGATACGCCTCTGAGATTCTACAGTCGTTTAATATACTTATATATCAGACTAGTTAGTCACAAGCTCATAATTTTATGCACATGGTTTTGTTCCAGAACCAGTTTATTCTCAAGAAATAAAGTGTAATTAATACAAACACTGAATACAAGAGGTTACAATCAGGATAATGATACGAAAAGTAGCAATCCCTCAAACAAAATATTTAAACATAGGCTTGTTATCCAGCAAAATATTCTAAAGAACAAATTATTTGTGAAATGTGGAATAAGAGAACTTTATTGCGAGCGGGAATTGAACCTGCGTCCCTTCCAATCAGTGGAAGTGCTCTAACCGCTAAGCCATCGCACTGACCAACGGCCATACCCAATTTGATGTGGCTATCACATTTGTCTTTACGGCCCTGCTTGCTTTTACCCTCTTGCTTAGCTGTTAGAGGACTTCCCCGGATTGGAAGGGACGCAGGTTCGATTCCCGCTCGCACTAAAATTATATTTTTCACATTTCACAAATACTTTGTTCTATAAAGTAACTGAGCTTATCAAGTGCGTGCTTATAAAATACAGATCTAAATGCAGCAAAATATTATCAAGAATTTCTATGTATTTTTCCGTTTAAAAGTAATATAAATTACATTCATGAACACAAGTGGTCGTAAAAAATACTAAGACGACGTTGTTTAGTCAGCGCGTCACGATACAACATCAATAAAATGTTTCCCTCCCAAAACCTGTGTCAATAAAGATAAAGGAAAAACTAATATCAAAACAAGAATAGGTACGTGATAAGAAAACATTTATTCCCTATGTTTAATGCATGATTTGTCATAATTCCCCGGCCTCCCCGCCCTGGCCGTTGTTTTGTAGCTCGCGAGGAAACGGGCGGTTATGATTTATTTCTTATCTTATTTATCCCGGACGAAAAGAAAAATGATGAGAGGGGAAAATATTTCAAATCTACCAAAGTTTATTAACGAATAGACCAGTGAGATTGTGTGATTGCAATTTATTTGTTATATTTAAGCATAATTATATCGTATAGGAATGAGATAAATAATGCAGTATCTGCTTATGTTAATATTAGAATTCAATTACTGAGCAATAACATTCAAATATAATTCGTAATATTTAAAAAGTTTTCCATTAATGCAAAATGCAGTACCGCTTGATATTGCACGTTGCATTTTAACTTATTCCTCTTTAACTGCAATAAAGCCGCGAATCAAAAGTTGCTCGTAACTCACAATATGGCGGGCGCTGCCCCGTGTTTACTCTCGCCCACGTAATCCGTTCATACGACGGTAAATCCATCCAACAATGTCGCGCACAATACTAAATCATCATAAGAGAATCCCGCTTCGTACGTGTGTACTACACAAACCATACACATTGCTGATTCGGTTTGGCAACATCGCTTACACTAATTTAGTGTACTATGTACTCCAAATTTATCACAGAACAACTAGATACAATAATTTTACTTTACAAAACTACTCCAAAATTACATTGTAATGTTTGGATACATTACCCAATCGTCGAGTATCGAGTTGGAAAACCCCGTACAATTTATTCGATTCTCTTTTATTCGATGTACGCGCCGCACCAGTTGAAAAAGTTTGCCTCGTAATGCAATCGTGTGGCATTAGTTTTGCCGTTTATCAGAGCATTCCCACTGCACCAAGCTTTGAGGGATTAATCTAGCCGTTGTGCGGAATAAAACTGCTACTTTACACCCGTGAAAAACGATTGCTCTATTGTACGAATATATTCATGTCAACATGTTTTCCTACTGAATGTAGATAAGCACCGAAATCCTAATCCATAATGCATTATTAGCTGCTGCTTCGTTTGGCGTAGTTCCAAGTTTAGTGAAGTTACACTTAGTCACTTTTCCGAGAACTCTATCGAGTGAGACTTCTACTATCGAGCATGTTGTAGTGAGTTAGTAAAACAATAAAAACGTTACGTAAACAATGGAACTACATGCAATATTTGTGTGTAAAACATCGCAATTTTCAGTGGAGTGCCGTGCGTGAAGAGCTCTCTGCAATTTGTGGCGCTTTTGCTCGATTTATGCGATATCAGCGCGGAAAACGGACAAACAAGTGGAATTTGTTCCCAAAACACATCTATTTTTATTGTTTTATGAATTACGAAATAAAACACTGAAATCTGTGTATTTTTCGTATATAGAAAGCATTGATTCCTGATTTCTAGTGAATATGTATTTTTAACTGACTAAAAAAAGGAAGTTCAGTGTCTGTCCCGTATGTATGATTATATGTTCGCTATTTTCTCAAAAATAACTGACCCGACTTGGATGGGGCTTTCGTTATTAAATTTATATTTTTTTAGGGAGGGTTTCATTTATAATAATATATTAGGATCTTCAGAGATAGACAATATAATTCACTGAAGGCAGTTATTATTTGTTTAATAATAATTGTTATTAGATAATATTCTAATATTTTAGTAAAAATTCATAACTATTTTAGATTATTGCCAGTCTTAAACAAATTAAATATGATTAATTTTAACTTTGCGTTCATGAAAATTGTCCTTCCCTGAAAATTATTACTTATAGCTTTTGCAACGTATGTCTTCTCATACATATAAAGCGGCTTTTGTAGAAATCATTCAATCACCACATAAAACAGACTGATAACAATACAAGCTTTGAGTCTTGAGTAACATTATGTGTTGTTCGTACAGTACGAGATCGCTTGCGTTTGTTAAGAGCTGTCCTGTCTGTCTGTACGTCAACGGTTTGTATTGGACGGCTAAGATTGAAGCGATAGTACGTGGCTTTGGCCGCCAACGACGCGATTTACCGAAGCATACAGTCATTGAAATTTTATTCTAGGAATATATTTTGTTTTTATATACCTATGGGTAAGTTTAATTTTTATTCCTATGATTACGATACAATGTAACAAAAGTACCTATTTATCAACTTTCATCTCTTTCATACTCATTACCTACATGGGATACTTACTTATTTGTCTAACCTTGATGTCACGATCTTGCTAAATTGAAAATTATTATTTTTTTACTAGTTGAAACAATATCACACATATTTTAATTAAATCTGTAAAATACATTTTGTTAATAATACAGTATTATATTTTTAGAGCATGCATATTGTAGACCCGCTGTGTGCCGTCTCTCCGCCTGTATGTGCGGGCCACTGAAAAGGCGTAGAGCTTGCCGTATGCCTCCGCATGTAGGATATGATGCAATAATGTTACTCATATTCTAGAGTCAGTAGGTATGCTTGGCCGCTAAGCGAAGATTGTTTATCATCTTGAATACTCATATATTTTGACTAAAAAGGTATAACTTTCTCAAAACCAGTATCAAATAGATTCCTATTTTAAGTACTAATATAGTATATAATTTATAGAGTTCATCTGAACTTCAGCGGCCGGCCCGCTTGTAAACAATGCTAAATGAAATATCGGTTTCAACCGCGCCGTATATCCAGCCCGGTGTAATAACCCTGCTAACTTCAATATTTATATGAACATACGCAATAACCAAGTTTGTTCAGCGAAAATTAGGTAACATAGGTTTTCTCATCGGCATATTAACAAAGTTTTACATAAATGAAGTATATATTAAATTAAGGTTTGAATGATGTAGAGCTAGAGGAGAGGGGGAAAATTATTACTATTGCGAGTTTAAGGCGCTCAAACAATGACTAGTAAATAACATCAAAGTTGTATAATTCTTGGCTCGAGCAGTACATACAATACATAGGCTATATGTAGGTTACATCTTGATGACTCACAAATTACCTTCTCCACTAGAATTTGGTTATTGATTCACTTTATTTTACTAAGCCAGACTAGATAGATTTTGAAATAGTTTTCATAATTGTTTAGGTGTTTTCTAAGAAGGTTTATAGGTATGTACCTAATACTTTTTTTTTTCTTTTTTTTTTTAATAGAGAATTTAAAGGTTCACTATCATTATCATTCATGAAGTAAATTTGCGACAACGCAGACAACAACTTGAGATATAACTTCAGAATAATAAAATAGTCAGTTTTTGTAAATAACCCAAAGATATTTTTAATTGTCAACTAGCCTTTGCTCGCGGCTCCGCCACAGCCAAAAGGTAGATTTTGGGTTATATCTCAGGCTCTTAGTAGTAGCGGGATAAAATGTATACCAGTTGTTAAGTCTAATCAAGAGCTATCAAACAAAAAAGTTGCATCAAAATCCGTTCAGTAACTATTGCGTGATGCGAGAACAAACTAACAGACAAAGAATTTAAAAAAAGTTGTTTTACGTTTAGTTTAGACACGCCCATATAGAATAGCTTAATACAGTATTTTTTTCTCAAATATCTTAAATGTACAGACACAGCTCTGTTACAGCTTTATAATAGTATAGACTATAAACATCCGTGCAAAATAAGGGCGGGTCGGTATTATATCAAATACAAAAATTATGTTTAGGTACTAGTTAAAACGTCTGAGCCCAGTCTGCGAGTAAAACAAATATCCGGTTGAGACAACGAAGTTACTTTCCGAGTACGTCTCCTATTCGTATCTATTCTCGTCTGTCTAGATCTGTAGACTACAGCTTCGGTCTTAAAACACAAAGCACCCAGCACAATAAACCATCTTGATATTTCAACTGTCTTGATATATAACAATACCTAGAGTAAACGAGTAACTATCACATACTTGTAAATATTTATAGTATTTTTTGAGAAGAGATTTTGTTGGAAATATCATTGATTCAGGTATTTTAAAACCACCCTTATTATAAAACCAATTGATATGTATTTATATATTTAGTAAATTTATTTCGAAAGCGCACTTTATTCTTTTTAAAAGTTAAACGAGTATTTTTTAAACATCTTCAAACTATATCTGATCTACTTCTAATTGACGATTGCACAAGTAAATATCTATAACTAAAAACCTATAACTTTGAGATATCCAATGTAAATTAAACTAACTGGAGTGCCCTGTAATTAAAATTTAGGTCCAAAATTTAGTTCCTGATAATTTGTCACGGTGAATTAGTCAGAAACATGGGGGGTAAATGATAGCGTTAGCATATTGGCTTTAGTACCACCAATATGCTCGTAAATGTTGCATCAATGCAATTTAATACCTATATGTCTATATGTATATTTCTCTAGATATCCAATGATTACAGGTACGTTTGTAAAATAATATTAGTAACCTCATTGAGATTTGGAGCAATATTATTATAACCTTAAAATAAAGCACTATGCAGGTAATAACTAGATAAAAGAGAGACGCTATACTTTGTACACTTTAACAGGAATTCATTAAATTATAAGTAGTGTAAATATAATACATATAACTATATTTCATCACTAGATATAATACATACTTACATCTTTTGGATAGTAGATATTATTTCTCAGTACTTGCTTCAAAAAAGTTAACACATTTACCATACACTATCTGCCTTACTAATAAACGTTGTATAACCTCTAAATAGTTATTCAGTGTTTTGTTTTTGTCACTAATATGACAGTTTGACGTTTAAAGAACGTAACAAAATACTGAATAACTATTCGGAGCTTATACAATGTTTATTAGTAAGAGGGATAGTGTAAAACAAAGAACAGTTTTAATTGTAAATCTTAATGGGCCAAACTAAACTAATGAGGTTCTCCACAAAATAAACAATAACAGAGTTTTAACCAACTTAATGACATCGTAAAACTATTTACTTTGCGATTTGTGGATCCAAAACAAACTAGTAAAGGAACTTTAGAAAGCCAGAACCGTTGTAAAAATAAAAAAATCAACCCATAGATTATAAACAGAGAAACTTATAAAAAATAGACGATTCGTTTAAACTTGACAGTTACTTTTATACTGTAGATAAAGGGAGAAAGTTGCACAACGGTCAGCTTTCTAACATTCAATATTGTTTGACTATTGTTCAATGTTACTGTTAGTTGCCCACAAAAAGTTTGTTTCGGAAAGGACTTTACAAGTACAATTTCTGCGTAGACTAGGTTTTGTATGCCTACAACTAATACGTATTATTGCTATATTATAAAATATCACATATCGAAATATGGTATTTTATTTTTACTTAGATGTAATAATTTATCAACTTGAGTTATTACCAAAATCTTTTCTATATTATTTCAAAATCACTGTCTAAATTATAGTTATAGGTACTCTGAAATTTGTTTTTTAAGTAGGTATCCTACTAAAAAAACATCATGTCGTTTATATTAAATACATTTTACAAAAATCTTTGTAAAATGGATTTTTATAATAAAATTATAACCACAAAAATGATAAAAAATAAAATTTCATGGCATACTCAAGCTGAACACGCAAAATTACATGTACTTATTGTTTCTTTAAAGTAGCAAGAAGTAGTTATTAAACGCTACCTTAGTTTTATTTAGTAAATAACAAGCTTACTGTTGATTATATTTTCAATTAAAGTGCATAAACAATAGGTCTCATTGCTAATAAATATTCTACACAGCACGCGACATGTAGTTTGGTTTATACTTTTAAATATTTGTAAGTGCGGGTTCAGTGTCGTGCCGGGGCGCGGTTACATTCGCTTGTTAGCGAACAATGTTAGCCGAAGTATTCAAGTTTGTTTCTATCTAGATATGTATTGAGACCTAGTAAGGATGAAGAAAAACCTGGTCCTTCTTAGATTTGCATTAAAAGTAACAGAATTGTAAGTAGAACACCGGTTAGAGATTTAGATGTATAATTCCAAGGAGTACGTTTTTAACCCCTCTCTGGAATCAGAATTTATATACAAGCAACCCTTCTCAGCTTCATGTGCATGCGAATTACTGATAAAGAAAATCTTTAGGGTTTTTGAAAAACTCAACTTTCTAATACCTACATTATTTTGATGTAAGTAGGTACCTATTTCTTAAGGTATAGGTATAGTCCAACGGAGTGCCGCAAATTAATTTTTTGGAGACTTGCATACAAAATATTGAAGATTTATGCTTAGAAAAAGTTTAATTAGAATGTATTATAATATACGAGTAGAGATAAACCTTCTTTGAAAAAAATCTTAATGTTTGAAAATGGTTTCCATATTTCAAAAACTGTTGCGTGATTTGGAAGAAGTGAGCATGCAGAGAAATACAGACGCATCCAGCGACTTTATTTTATAGAATTGGTCATAGATGTAGTTACAGAGTTCCTTATCACATGGTATAGGGATGGTACCTTCTTTTTTGTTTAGGCGGAAAAAATGTACCTAACCGCACACCCCGTCGTTCGGGGTAACGAACAGGGTAGTGTAGGACCCTCACCCATTAAAGAAACCCACCGTGTGCCGTCTCTCCACCTGTGTTGGTGGGCCACTGGTACTATGTTGCATTACTTCAGTGGTATAGTGATGGTACCTACGTACAGAATAGGTAGCAACCAAATTATACCTAATTCTATGTTACATATAATTGAATTTTGAAGACAAATTTAAATGTAAACATTTACAAATCATAGCAAAACAGCGTAAAAAATAAGGCCTACAAAAAGGGGTTTAATTTAATTAAACATTTATGAACAGTGGTCACTAAATTACAATTTATATACAAAGAAACCACCCAGCGTGACTAATGCTCTAGTAAATACGTGCTAATAGACCATAAACAATAATATTCGAGTAATGTAGACGGTTACGACGTCTTATAACACAACGGTAACACATCAACTGTATCAAGCCTCATTGAACTAAACACGGCTCATGAATCGATGATACAGATTAAGATTTCAATCCAATAGTCGCGTCGTATCGAATGAAAATAGAATTGATGATTTTAAACATCGATTAATAGAATGAGATTTTTATTCATGGATTATATTTTTTTACGTAACCTACCTCTTGTAATTTTATATTGACTTAAACATTCTTGTATAAACTTTGTAATTTACTACCAGAAGCTCGAGTACAGTACCGTATATAGAATTTCTACCTAATAAAAGGCCATGTTACGCGTAGGGAACGTTAGACATGCAATTACGTACTATCCATTATAACGAGATCTTCTCTACTGCTTGTTAAGTTAGCGTTAAGGACAAAAACGGGGGTAATGTTTGAGGGACGAGAGTTCTGGTTTGATTGGTGGTGGTGTACGGCAAAGCTCCACGTTGAACGTTAATTAGTGCGTGCCTCACGTTCTGAACCGTGTATAGATGTGTGTCAGTGAGATTAAGTCTTGCTAAGATTAAAAAGGTGAGATGGAACACATTATAAACTCCTGTTACCACAAGAAATATAAAATGTGTTCCATTTCACCTTCTGTGAACCGTATGGTGACTGAAATTGATAACGCATCAAATAGAAATCAAAATATTTTGCTTATAACCATGCCCAAGCCTGTGGATTAAGTCATCAGCCTTCCATCGTCCACTTACGACTTGGACGTAGGCCTGTTCCAGATGATAAGATTACTTACCTATTGTAACCAATTGAAAAAAAAAATAGGTTTCAAATAGTTATAGTAAATAAAGTTGTATCTGCGCCCACTCTTCTTGACGCGGGTAGCGATGCATCTTGATTTTGCCTCTCGTACCTACTGGTACTGTAAAGACGTTGATAACGATGAACAACGATTGCTACTAACCAACAGTTTGTCTGTGGCTCTAACATTCAATACTCCCCGAGAATAGACTAACTAGTCGTAAAGACATCTAAAACAAATGTGAAGTGGAGATTTGGAGTTGCTATTAGGTGGCTGCCATAGCTTAGCGGTCCAGAGCATATCCCTGGATTGGATGGGACGCAGTTTCAAATCATGCTCACAATAAAGCTGTCTTTTTCCCCTTCGAAAATTTGTTCTTTAATATACTTCTTTTTAAATATAAGAAGTACCTAATTCTTTGAATATTAAAGAAGGCATGTATCTTAGCACAGGATATAGTTTTAACGTAATATCTTTCTCTCTAGCTCTTGCCGAAAGATCTGTGTAATATAGGTAGTCATAATTTTAACTAAAAGGTCGTAAACATTTATAAATGTGGAATTACTGCATAGTACAATTTATAGACAATTACTGTACCTAACACCCCCAGGATCAATTAACACAAAGGCGCTATAGCAAATTAGACTAACTACTAACTAGTCACATAACTAGACCAGGAGGTATCAGAACTATTAGATATTCATGATTGCGTTGAGTACAACTACAATTTATTACTTTGATCAAACGATAATGATTTCATCAACGTAGTAATATATTTTAATTAATGACAAATTAATATTGCTAGGTAGTTGAAGGTACAAGGTTTGCTTTATCACGATTGGAGAAAATATTTTTGACACATAAGTGATTTGAGGTTATTGAACAATACAAATGGGAGTGGTCTGAATTATTATTGGTACTTATTCATATTGACCTGGCAATATTATAAACATCAACACAAGCTCCAATAGTCGCGTATAAGGAGGCCTATTCACATTAATATTGGGCTAGTGCAGTATGCTGGCTAGAAGAACTCATTAGATTTTTTCAAACCTCGTCAATAAAATAAAATTATCATTGACATTTATCACATTCGATTTATCAATGAAAAAAAAAATGCAGTACCACTGTAGGATGGGTTCTTTGAGAATAAAGTTTGTTTTAGATCTGTAGAATTTGTACTTTGCTTCAATATATTTTGTATTGTCATTGAGATCGTGATTAAAAAAAAATATAGAAGGATTGAAATGGGAGGAAGGAAGACCAAATAAAATGTCAAACACAAGGAATGTCAGCTATCTTCACATTTAAGAGCATAAAATCTATGTAATAAAATTATTTAAAAATGAATATTTCCATTTATTTCTATTCTACTAAGGTAACAAGTACATAATAATTAATAAAATTCAACATGGAAAGCAATTTATTTAATTCCTTCCCTAGAGACTTAATGCTCGTAAACACATCAGTCAGAGTCACCACTGTGACCCCGTGAGCATCTAAGCTACAGTTTTATTGCCTCACTTTCTATTGGATAGATATATAGAACATATTGTCTTTAGATATTATACAAAATATGTATACCTAAGGTGAGAAAAAATCTAATAGGTCATAATTTTTTAGACGCAAAACTGTATATTTAAACGTGCAATATTTATAAAAATAATAACCTAAAATGAATAGATTCCTTATAATTGTTGGTAAGTGGTTACCGCCGTTCATCGACTCAACAAAACTAAGAATATTACCAAGCTACTGCTCACCGTTTTATATCGAGGAAAGGGAAATTAATTAATGGACGAATATTTTCTGCTACAACCAACACACAACGAGTTGCTTCATGGTCGGTCATACGGCTGGTGGTTGTACCCACCGAATCCAATAAAAATTAAGTACTCCCACTTGGTACCTAACTCTATCATCAGTAAAACAATAGGAGAAAACTGCTTACCTACTTCCCTTAGTCACCCCGTACAATACCCGCAGGAAATAATGGGATGTTTTCACTTATGTTCTTGTATTATTATTTATTACAAGGTATACCTATTCAATCCCTAACTACCTATATTTTACTAAGAAAGCCAAATAGTGACTAAAATTAAGGTAATTAATATTTATTATTATGTCTACGTTTGACTCAACTTGTTACGATGCTAATTGTTAACTAATAAAGTTTTTTTATTAACTAGTAAATCTCATTTATTTGAGTGCAAAGTGTTGATTGTTCTTAGTGGCATAAGAAAATGTAGTTAAGAGGCTTAAATTTCGTGTCCACCTACAAATATATTTCTTCGACTGTATTTTGCGCAATACATTAAAATTCAAGTGGAGAATTAATAAAGAGATAAATAAATTTAAGAGCAGCGGGAATGTGGGTCTGCCGTTACGGGCCCGGTTCGCTTTATGTGCATATCGAAGATGGATGGCTTAGTGTGCGCTGCGGCAAGCGCGGGTCGTTCAGGTCGCAGCGGAGCGGTGGGGCGAGAGCCGCCGCCCCTCGCAGTAATGGCCGCGACTACTCCAGCCCCGTCAGACGACAAAAATGCCATAATAATGGTCACCGAACCGTTTTTGCTGCACCGCTCCAAATACTCTCAGAGCCCCTACTACGTGACGACACGCCGGTCATCTCTCTCTTATTGAGAAATTCGTCAGTTTTATAGGTATTCATATGGAAAAAAACTACATGTCCGAGGAACGGAATCCGGTTGTGTCATTTCAAACACTTGATAAGTATCGCTTGGAGTTTTTTTACATTCAGAATTTCAGTGGAGCCTCTCTTGGTTAGCATTCGACGAATGCGAAGTTTTTGTATGACCGAGGATGGCTTGGTCACCTTCAGAACTCTTTAATTGTGAACCAATAACAAATTTATTTCTTTTATAGACCATAAGATGCTCATCTGACAATGCCTTATTAAAGGCTATTCACATTGAAAATTTATACTTAGATAAAAAAATCCCATGCTCTCAATAGGTTGTCTTAAATAATAGGGTGAACTTTATTGTAGCCAATTCTATATAAAAGAGATAAAACCATATAAACCATAAGATTTAGGTACCTGTTAGTACCTGTAGGTACCTAAATATTTTACGTAAGCTCTGCTGCAACATTGCAAAATAAATTCCAAAGATTATAAATTAAAATGTTTGACCAAGGTTTGATCGTCAATAAAACCATCGAATTCGATATCAAATAAAAAGTATCGATTGTACACAGCTCCGAGCAGACGCAATTTTTATGAACCTACAGGAATTCAGAGCAGGAACTTCTCGAATGCCTCTTATAAATGCGTTTACTACGTAAGTAATAATCGTAATAAAACATTAATAAGATATGAAATTAAATAAAAAAATTCTTCAAGTTAACATATCTAATTAACTAATGATCTGTTAATAATTTAATTGGTAGTGTTATTCTTATAATCGAGGCGGCGTTATTGACCGTCACAAAAGGTGCACCAATTAAGAGTTTCCCCGAATGTCCGAACGAAAAGCTCAGAATGATAGCACCGTCAATTATGGCTGCGTGGCTCGCAACCCGCTCAGCCAATTACCAACGAGCCAATCGATTGATAAAAAAGAGTTTCGAAAAATCTACCCAAACAAATTTCAGTCATCTGTGGTAAAACCACGAAACCACGTGCCTTTTCAAAATCAATTCCACTACCAAATAAATTAACTATCTGCTGATAATAGTATAAACCACACAAAATTATACAGAATGGACAAAAATCTTACGTTTCACAAAACCTAATATTAACTTTTATTAATTATGAGATTGATTATTTACGAGCCAATGTCGAGAGAAACCTCAAAAGAACTAGTTCGCGCTTCATGTATGAACCATGACGTGGTCGCAAGAACAATCACCAGGAATAATTCATATTCCAAGCGCGCTGCGAACATCCAGATTCGATTTATGGGCCGCTACTGCGCCTCTGTTGCAACCGGTATCTTAGTTACTTTCAAAATAATTGGATTTCGATTGTACGAGAAAAAAGCATTCGCGCGGAACCAGTCATCATTGGTTACCTTTTAAAGCCTTCTGTAAATCGTAATTGGGGATGTGTAGTGAGGACTATCACAGCATCGAGCATGTCCAACGCTTCGGCACTCAGCCTTAAGGAGCCTCATGCCTATTTACTTCCCATAGACGGCTATTCCAAGGGGTACCGGGCTCCGCGACACCTGTATGCGTTATTTTGTCGCATAAATTGTCTTTAGTTCAGTGGCGAAGCGGCCGCCTTCTGGTTTATTGACCTCTGTATCCAGTTAAGACACTGCTTCCACAAAGTGGCGGGGGAAATATCCCATAAGCTTGTAATTTCGTTCAACTCATTTGCATTTCCTGCAGGAGTTCGTGAGCAAGTCATGAGATTCTCATAATTAATACAATTCAAATCGCCCACAAAGCTACCATTTTAACAGGTTTTCCCTTATATGGGCCACGATTGTGTACCATAAGATTTCTCACATAAAAACTGCGGTGAGAATATTCCATTTATATTTACAAATATATATACATGTATTCATATCATCAAACATTACTCGCAACTATAGGATGCACCTATGTATATGTACGTATAGGTAGTTGCAGTCTATTAGCACACAATAAACTTATCTAAGAAGAATCTTGTTGTATGTGGTCTCCTAAAATGTCTATTTCCCGAGAAAGCAAAGGAAATGTCGTTGAGTCTGGATATAATACTTGTGTGTAAGAGAATGGAGAGGTGCGGGGAGGACGCATGATTCAATGAGGTGCGCGTATGTGCGCGTGCGCTGAGCTCAAGCACGCCAACCATTTGTGCAGTTAGCTATTTATCCAGGTAAATACCTACGCCCATTTCAATTACTAACGCAATAGAATCTAACTATGAGTTACGTCGTAAACGTTCAATTCACTTTTTTAATAGCAAGTACTCGTATATAATACCTAGTCGTATTTAAATAAACTTGGCAACCGGACCGATATTAATTAATATTACTGAGGATTACCAAACAGAATTGATAGACGACAGCTAGAAATAGTTATTTAATGACATCGCACCTATTTATAATTAAGTAGCTCTTGTATTAAAAACCGAAAGGGTACGCGAGTTATTTTAGTATTCACATAAACATTAATTTACTTTTTTCTCTTTCTCGAAATCCGAAGAGGTGCTTGGGCTTAATAAATATTAGGAAATAGGCACTTCGCATGTACTACTATAACGCACTGGCTTTTAAACGAATTGCTTCACATAACAATAAAAACGGCTATAGGCCCTTCACACATTCTAATGCGCCCAATACTCCTTCATTTGTCGGGGGCCAGCACGCAGAGGAAATATTTTCTCAAATCCATACAGCCTTAAGGATCTCATAAAGCAGTCGTTTTCCCCACGCGAAAGTATGGAAGTGAGATTTATGTCAGGGACTTCGGTCTCGAGCCTGGGGCTTTTCTATGATGAATTGACACTTTTTCAGTGGTGCCTACAAATTTCAACTCCAACAATATACGCACCCGGAATGAACAATGAGGTAAGAGTTGCCGCCATTATGGCTTGGAAAACTTTTAATGTCTCCAATGAGGTAAGGTTTCCATAAATATTTCCATTTGTAAGAATAATGGAGAACTTCGAGCGAAGTAACACAGTCAGTTTAAAGTAGTTAGGTATCATTAATTATATCGTATATGCAGGTACCTACTTATTTTTAATAAGCAGACAGAGAATGGTATCAAATTTATAGTTTTAGTAAAGGTTGTCGTTATTTGAAATATATATTGTAAGAGTACAAAGGATAATATTTAAGACTAGACATAATACAATAAATTATCAACATCGTAATGAATGAAACAAAAACTAGCACATGTAAAGTGGTCTACAATAATGATGACTTCATTCATACTACCAAGCTTTAGGCAATCGTCTAAATTATAATAATAAGCGGGCGTGAGTTCAGTCGATAGCTCGTCTTAATAAAGCCATTATAAATATCTGATTCCTCGTTGTACGTCCAGTCCAGTCGGTCGACGCCAAATGCCAAAGGGTTACCGCTCGTATATTTCATGAGACAAGGATAATTTAAATGAGATGTTCGTATCGACTTACTTATCGACAACCATGCTTATTTTGACATTCGATATTAGGTACGTTAGTTATAAATATTATAAATACATTTTATATAATAGGTATGTATATAGGTATATACGTAATATATTTAGGTTGCTTTAGTTGGTGAAATAAAATCGTCGCATTACATACACAGAGATAACATGCAGTCGTGTGCTACGACTATTATGAGTCGTGTGCTACGACTATTATGGTTATGCAGTTAAAAAAGATTGACTATATTTACAAATCTTATATCATTTTAATTAAATTTATTTCACATAAAACACTTCCAACCAAAATATACAGAATTAATTAAGTTTGGAAATATAAAATCATAAAACGATTTGCTTATTTTGGTTTCAATATTAGTGTACCTATAAAAACTCGGGTAAAATAAAAATCAAGTCTAACCAAATCTATAACCGCTGTTACCCTGTTAACAATAGTGGTCTTCGCCATATGAATAAAATGTATACAAATTTAATTAAAGAGAAATCTATTAGTAAAATGAGAAGTAAGAAAGGGAGCACATATACATATTCAACGAGTCACTGCATCACGAACGGGCCAATTTATGCGCTAACTCCTGAGAGTATCTTACTTTTACCTCGGCTATATGTTAAAATGGAGTATTTCTTTGCGATCAGATCGTCACCTGCTGCTTCAAAGCAGCTTATTTATTATTTTTATAAACACCATTAACCGTATACAAAGTTGTGTAAAGACGCAAGTTCTTTTTTTATCATAAATATGTACATAATAAAAAGGCCGGTTTTTTTTCTAGAACAGGTAAATAGTATGTGCATCAATTTCATTAATAATGTACTAACAATCTACTCGTATATAAATTGAGTTAATTTTAGGTGAACTTTTATATCTGACTTTGTAGTACCTATGTAAAAACTGGGTATTTACTGGCCAACTACCGACTGTGCTAGTTCGGTTGTCCCACAAGTTTCCTTTAAAGAAATAATCAAGAGCTGTGTCGCTGTCTGTTTAACATTTTTTATTTAGTCAACGCATCTGCCATCTATATATGAGAATATATACATAGTTAGTACCTATAACACTTACTTTTAGGAGCTGTTGTTTATGAACACAGGTTAGAATATTAATATTGTATAAAATATCACGATAGTATATACCTATACCTATTAGTTCTGTATTTATCAATGTAGAATTAAAAGCTCTTTGTGTTGTACCTAATATTATTAGCTCAGTTAGTGACGAAATATTTTTACAAGCATCTTATGATGTAGATTATTTTTATATGTACTTATCTGTACCTATATGATATTTCCTACACATCATCTCAGTATCTCATCGTTCATATAGGTAGCTGTGCCCTCACTGAACGCTGTTTTGTGCAAAAATCAAACATTTATAGATCTTATTTCGTATATTGCGCAAATTATATAGGTACCTATACATACTTGGTTTATACATATCAACGATAGTAAAGTAAAGAGGTAACCTAGCAACAGTTTGTTATCAGAAACCTGTAACTTAGCAACGATACGATTATGAAAAAGTTTCTTATAAATTTTGCACTTGACAGGATTGATTATTTACTTACTCGTACATAAGGTAATCATTAATTTACAGGTAAGGTATTTACATATTTTTTACTATTTTGTGGGTAAGTGGAAAAAATAATAGGTATTCGAAATCGGGCTAATTGTAATACACAATTGTTCACAATGTTGTTTTCTTTTAGTATCATCCAAGGGACGCAATAGTAATTAGATGTACCTATAATATCTAATTTTTAGTCACAACAAGGACAAACTACGACGCCAATATAGGTTTGATTTTCAATTATGATTCTATTGTTCTTCATATTGAAGAAGAATTTGCATAGGTATACATAGACTCACCCCTGTTTCCCTGAGAAGAAGGCAGAGATAACAGAATACAACTTCTCATATAAACGTCCTTCCACCACCGCTTTTTCACCCTGGTAAAGACCTCAGCGCCATTCGGATTATTGTTGATAAAATTACAAGCTTTATATAAGTTGTACTTCAATATACTAAAAATATATGAAAGTAAACTATTATTTATTATGCAACCATTGTAAGGTTTATGGAAGCTTCATTGAAATAATTATAGCTGAAACAATTTATTCATATTGCATGAAAGATATATTTCACTTAGAAGCGAATAAATGAGTGCTGTTAACAGGAAACATAATCAAAAAAACAAGACACATCACATAAATTAATTCCATACGTTTAAAAGCTTCTTTTTAAATAGGATAAAGCGGGAATAGACGCCAGACGGGCGCTGAAGCACGGGATCGATGTCCCGATTGGGAACCAACTTGGTCGTGGCGACGACAGAAAAATTATTTAAGGGTTTGGAGTTTCGTTCGTTTAACTCATTCTATACATCATTCTTGTTGCTTGTAGTAGCTAGTTCCATTAGAAAATTCTCAGTAGCAACTCTCTAGACCTATGCTCGCAAAATTCTCACTCTCTACTATGTTGAAAATGGAAAGGCAGAATGTAGGTATGCTATATGGGAGTTTACCCCTTTGTGAGCAAAGACATGACTAAAATCGAAAGAAGAACTTATTCTAATTATCACTAAATAGGTAGGTACTTACTTACTTATTACCACGCCATCTCCCTTGCGGGGTAGGCAGAGAGAAAAGAGTGCTAAAAGCTCTTGTACATCTCGCTTTCTCAAAATTCATAAATCTCTTTACACGCTCGTGATCTGGTCTAGGTAGGTGAGTTTCGGTCTCCCCCTGTACCTACATTCTTCCACTTTCGCATTGTATATCTTCTTGATCAGTCGCTCGTCTGGCATTATTTCCACATATCCGATCCACCGGAGCATTCACTTTCGCATCTTTAGGTACATCAATACTCTCTTTCATTCAGCTTCTCGTTCTCTTAAGTCATTGTTACGAATGCGGAAAAATGAATGAATCTCTAAATATATGCTCTATATAAATAAAATTGGTCTTGATCCAATGATATAAACATTTTTATTCTACGACAACATTAATTCATTATATTTTACATTAAATTTATTTATATTGGTTGTATAAAATACTAACTCGATAAATGTTGGCAATATAATAGAGGCCTTAGACGTATTTGAATATCTTGCCGCACATCGGCCGCCGAGCATTGTTGTCGCTGCCTAGTATGGACTTAATTAAGGAGGGGTGGAATAGGTGGAAAGATCTACTGGAGTTTATAAAATGGTCAGCGGTAGTAAAGCCAACCAAATAGGACTTATAACGACCGGTTTTTGATGCTAGAGGTGTTGAAATAAGGTTTCGGTGCATATTTCTTTTTTACAGTTTACCTACAGTACTGTGTTGCAAGTGTAAAGAATTCAAGGACAAATAAATTGAATAGCATTCAGCTACCTGTGGAATAATATTACTTAGTAAAATTTATTTTTAACTATTTACTTTCATACGGCTACGACTATTAAAGAGATCTATAGATTTTAGTTCAAAGGCAAAACGTTAATGTTGCCCGTCTCATACCGTTTATATGCTTTCAAATTTGGCTGTGGGGAAATCAAGATGGTAAACTTGCGCATTTGTAGTGGACTCTATTTAGACCTGAGGGAACAATAAACAATATTTCGAACGTTAGTTTGAATTGTAGACTCAGGAGCTACATGAGTTCATTATTTTAAATTATAGTTAGAATATTAACATCTATGTAATAATAAATAATAATAAAATCTGTCAACAAAATTTAAAAATGAAACTTATCTCTATTACTGAGAACTAACTAGTTTTAGTAACTCTCTACGATCTAAGTCCTTGTGATTTAAAGACATTATTATAATTATTGAGGAAAAAATATTTTAATGAATTCTAAAGATAGATAATAAAATTCTCACGGTAAAAATGTGAAATCGAAAATAACAGCAGGACAGGCAGCATCTCCTGGAATACCGTCCCAGATGATTTGCCAATTCAGCTGAATTTTTTCACATTTTCACATTTTGTGTTAATTTACCTAGGTGGCTAAGCATGTCAAATGTAAAAAAAATATATAAAAAAAATCAAAATACTTATAGGGCTGCGTCATTATTTGGTAAGTATAGGTAAATCTTTTTCGATTTCACTTTTCGCACTTTTTATTAATTTATAAGGCTAGCATGTCAAATGATAAAAAAATATATATGGTTGTCTGTAAAGTTGGTTTACAGACGATATTTTACGTGATAACGTCATATATGTTTTCTAAGAGTTTCACAAACAATGCATCGGTCGCCATACATTTTTTGGAACGTGAGACTTTATCGTGCGTGCAGCCGTCGTTCATAAATTTATAAGACGTTATCACGTCAAAAATCAAAATAGATAATTCCTTTGTAAACCATGAAACCGGTAATGTTTGATATACTTACCTACAATGTTCTTAGGATGTATAATCTATTATTTGGGTAACGTACTCAAATATGTACCTAATTATATTCTTCTTTTTTCCGAGAGAGAGAGATAGACAAAATAAATAGCTCGGCTAATACACACGATCCATATCTACCTAAACAGTTTAATCCCAACTTTGCTCGTGTATTCGTTATTTTTTTTTTCAGAATTGGATCAATAGTTTCAGAGGTCCTCTACTTTCACAAATAAAAAACGTCATTATAACAAACATGATAACATTAATTTTCTTGATTCAAAGATTATCAAAGCCTTTATACTGCCGAAAGAGGCTACTCATTAAGCATAATAACAACATAATATATCAACATAATAGGTTTAAGTGGTTAATTTATTGCTTAAATACTATTTAAATACAGATTCTTATCATTAAAAAGGGCATCGTCACTCTTAATTTTTGAATATATATTAATATTATTTATTAAACAAAATACTTTATATCACGACTGATATCATTGATTTCTGTTTTTATTTTACCTAGTATTCATTTTTGTTATTTTGTCAGTAGCCAAGAATCTCTACTTTAAGATATTCCTAACTCACAATGCTAGCCCGATACGCAATAATAATTTTCTTCGCACATTAACCGTAATCAATCAAAGAACAATTGAACTGTCACCGATCAAAGAGTTACCTAATTTATACTAAAAAAATATGCGTGATAAGCGATTATTTTTGGTACCTATACCTTCATATCGAAAAAAGCTAAATTATCAACATTAGTAGATATGGACAGATTTTTAGAGGTAGATTTAAGCTTAGATTAAAGACATATTATAGACATCATACATACTAATATTATAAATGTGAATGTAAGTTTGTTTGTTACGCTTTCACGCGAAAACTACTTAACCGATCATCATGAAACTTTGTACACATATTCTTGAAGGTATTAGAAGTAACATAGGACTTTTAATAAAAAAAAAATGTTTGTCAAAAAATCTCAACCTACGCTAGAAATTGCCTAAAAATTCTCTAGAAATAATTTATATGGCAAAACAACGTTTGCCGGGTCAGCTAGTTACCTATAAATGTGAATGTAAGTTTGTTTGTTATGCTTTCATGCGAAAACTACTTAACTGATAATCATGAAACTTTGTACACATATGTTTGGTGGTATTAGAAATAACATAGGTTACTTTTTTTTTTTTACAGAAGATATAAAAATTCTGTTTCAAAAATATTAAAATCTAGTTTCTTCAACGGCATCTAAAATATAGTTAACATATTGATTCATTTCTATTGTAATGATCTGTAATACTTATTTAATGGCTTTAATGTGAGCGAAGCCGCGCGTAAAAGCTAGTATCATATACCTAGATTAAAAACATTAAAGATATTTGACTACAATGAATTAAATTATTTTTTCTAGAAGTTTTGAGCGTTAATCTTTTTTTTTTTTATTAACGCATCATGCCAAAATTATGAAGGAAAGTAGCTATAGATAGCTTTTGATTAGACTTAAAAATAGGTACCTACCTATTGATTTTACGTCGCTAATATACTAAGAATCACATTTATATTATATAAAAAAAGCTTTTGCCTGACATAGAACAGCGGACAGAAACTGATTGAAATATAAAACCTATAAGTACCATCCATACAAGTTTATATTTAATATGTACTTATATAGTAAGCAGCAGGTAAATAAATGTAGGTACTCTTATCGTATAAAAATAGGCAATTGTATAGAATTAACTGGGAAGGCAGCTGCATATGCACCTATTACCAATTAAAAATTTGTTTAATTGATAATACACTGTACACAGTTGTATACATACAATATAATAGTTAGCGAGTCAATGGTGAGCTAACTCGTAATTAAAATTATTTATTTTAATCCAGTATTAAACCAAAGCAAGTTTTTCATGACTACACAACAAAATATGCTGCGCAGTGTGTTATAAGTTAATAGCGGATTACTTTTTAAATATCGTTCTATAGGATGTAAGTCCATATATACGTTGCTAATCTGTGCTACGTATTATAAAGCTGTAACTGATTATTGATGACATTTAAGATATTTGAAAAAAAGCGTCTCTGAACACAAAACATTTTTTTTTAATTTTCGTCTGTTTGTCGACTTGCTTGTTTGTTTATTCGCACATCACGCAAAAGCTAGTTAACACGGAGCTGGGGGCTAAGGCTAGTTTTATATCAAGATGTATTTTTACGAAAAAAATACTTATTGAATTTTGATACAAAACTGCAACATACTCGTAGGTGTATCTTGTAAATTGCAGATTTTGGAGAAAAAAAAATACTGTAGGTATTAGGCTGTTTAGGTGTGCCTGAAGCAAAACATTTGTTTTTAATTTTTGTTCGTTCCCATATCACGCAATAACTATTTAGCCGATTTGATAAAACATATTTTTAATTAGACTTAAAACTGGTTACTTTCATCTCGCCACTAAATATCTGTAATCAGAGATATCTATAAGAAAATTACCCTGCAAAAATATTTCGTATGACAACCGACTGTTTGCACAGATTAAAATTCACAAATTGAAATAATTAATAAAAAAAAAGACGTCACGGGACGTCTACCAGATATGAAACATCGAAATTATTTTGTAGAAATAAAATGATACTAACTTGACAAAGTACTCCTCAAGACGAATCAAACGAGTATAAACTCGATAGAGTTGTTTCATTGTTTCAGAGTTACTGTGGCCACCTTCCAGCTCCATCATCAGCCCTTGGATACCATCTAGAGACAAAGTACTCGTCAAGACGGATCATACGAGCCCAAACTCATTGGAGTTATGTCGTTTTATAACGGAGTTCCTATGGTCACTTTCTAGCTCCATCACCAGACCCTGGAAACCATCTAAATACAAAGTACTCGTCAACACGAATCAAACGATTCCAAACTCGATGGGGTTACGTCGTTTCTTTACAAAGTTACTGTGGCCACCTTTCAGCTCCATCGTCAGACCCTGGATATCATCTAGGACTGGAGTACTAGTCAGGACAATTCACACGAGCCCTAACACGATGGAGTTTCGCCATTTGATTACAGAGTTTCGCAAGGCTTCCTTCCAGCTCCATCATCAGACCCTGGATACCATCTAAAGACAAAGTACTCATCAAGATGAATAAAACGAGTCCATACTCGATGGGGTTGCGTCGTTTCATTATAGAGTTACTGTGGCCACCTTCCAGCTTCATCGTCAGACCCTGGATACCACCTAGAGACAAAGTACTTGTTAAGATGAATCATACGAGCCCAAACTCGATGGGGTTGCGCCGTTTCATTATAGAGTTCCTATGTCCACCTTCCAGCTCCATCATCAGATCAGCTCCATCTGTCATCATAATATTGCATTGTCACGCGATATACATATGCGTGTAAAATTTCAACTCAATCGGAAACCGGGAAGTGTGTCAAATTTAACTTTCATGATTTGAACGCGACAAGTAGAATAAAAGCGTCGCCACGCTAACGGCCGATTTTACCCTCCCTCCGCATTAGATGTTTCACATCAAAAATGTTTCAGTGACGGGGTATACAGAAACACTCGCTTCGCTTGTGTTTGATCCATACATGGAGAGGCCGCGGAGTTTACTGCAGGGATATAAATTAAATGCTTACGTTTCGCTTGCCCCGCTTCGCTAGTTTAATTAAGCGTCTCCTCCTTTGTCTGTATGTGCGTACAAATTCAACATGTTCCCTGTTGTTCTTAAGACCACTGGAGAGGCATTGTGCTATTCCGTTGACCTACACGTAAATCAGTTTATGTTATTTAAATGACCGGTTCTGGTTTGGCGTTCTTCAAAGATCTAATTTGACCAAAAACAGACGATTTCTATGAATAAATGAAATGAATATTATTTTTACAGAAACCATCGCTTTGACTTTTATAGTAGATCCAGAATGTGATGTTTCAAATATTTTACAATATTATATATCAAGAAAACGAGATAGATCTCGTAAAATTATTTTATTTCATATTGTTTGTTTGAGTAAATATCAGAATGTACCTATTACATTTTAGCTGTATAAATCAAAGCAAGTTAGAAGTGGCAAATTAGTTATAATTTATATATAAGTAACAAATCTACGAGCTGCGGAAACCTGAGATATAAGCTGAAAGCTAGAAGGGCAAGTTAGGTTAAAATAAAGATTAGATATAACAATTATGTTATTGAAGTAGTGCCCCCATATATTGAGTATTAAGATATCTATTAGTATAATCACTTACATGTATTGCTCAATTCGTCGCCTAACACAAAAATGTCTAAACCATAATTTGTATTGACAAACTGAACACAACATGTCCGCGAGATTAAATTTTCAAACATGGCGCCCAATTAATTTTCCCGGGCAAAAATTCATCATGTATATATGAAGCTGTTGTTTAATCTGGAATAACACGTTATAACGAAAAGTTGGGTTAGATACCTGAAATTTGCTGCTCCTATTTTTTTCTCCGTTGCACACGTAACGTACACGTATTGAGGTAAATTAAAACACAGCACACTCGCTCTACAACGAAGTTATTCGAATACTACAAAAACTTCACCCGTTGATCGTTCGTTCTTTAGCAGGTACAAAGCTTTTTTACCTTAACAAAGGCGACTTTCTCCCGAACAATAACTTAAAAACTCAACTTTTGTGCAAGCGATGCTGCAAAACCAACTTTCTCCTTACACCAGTGTATTAAAATTTTATTGTACTCATAATAAAAGGAACACAATTTCTCTAAAATAATTTTACAGACAGTTTTAGTTGAGATTTCGATCGAGCTATCCGATCCACTCTACAATCGTGATGATACTGAAAAACGGTATTCCTTTATCCAGAAATTTCTTAACGAGGTTAGTTTAGGCAAACTTTTGTGATGTGATTTTTTGTTCTGTTTTATTCGGGTCGATATGAGTACGTTATATTGTCGTTTCAAAGCTCTGAAGCCCTAACGAAAGGGTTCGTCTCTCGCGCATGTTTTAGATGCGCAAGAGTGAGTGTGATGCAACGATTCTGTTAATAGCCACTTGATTTGAACGGAGAACACGTTTGGAGAATAATTTGAATACCGAAATGCAGATGGCTTCTTTTATTCGAGGGACCACGGACCCGGCGAAATACAAGTTAATTAAGGTTTGCCCATCAATTAAATATTGGTTTTGATTGTTTTCATTTTGTAGATTAAGTTGTGCTTTTGATTTAAACGTTAATTGTATTTCTTAATTAAGAGATCAATGAATGAATTCAAATACAGGTTGCATTAAGGTATTTTTTATTGCAAACGACATATTCCAAACTCGTTATGTAAGCAAGTTTGGAGATATGGATGACTAATTCCAAGGGCGAGTAAGTACTAAGTTCAATGTCAGACAATCGTAGGCTCTTAAATTTATAACGTTTTATAATTCATAAAACTAATCTACGCATCCAAAACTCGCTTATTCGTATTTGGGACGTTGCATTCGTTCAGAGAGTGGATTCACTGAGCGAAACCCCAAAATTTATTGGGTTAGTAGTTGCCGTAGGTCGATAAAACTATAAACCGACAACAGAATGGCGTAACTCAATAAATACGAAAGAAAAAAATACGACCTACGATAGAAAGAAACAGAGTAAAGTTTCGCATGATGATATCTGAAGGCTGTATGACTGAAAAGAGCAATGCGCAGTGCAATTTTGTGATATCTTTTTCACTCTTTCAGTGGCGGGTCTCGAAGGCGACATACGGACGTTATAGTGTTGAATTAGCATATTTATTGCTAGTTACACGATGAAATAAATTTATCTTAGCCCATTGGGCTCGAGCCATATTTGCATTTCTACGCTTCACATAATTTTACTTCCGTTAGTGTGATGTCAAGTACCTACCTAGATTCAGTTAGACCATAATCATCAAATTGTTTCTGTTTTAACGCAGTACTCTCGCTGACTATCTTAGACCATAGTCCACCAAGTTGACCCAGCCTACCTACATTTTAGTAATTCTACCCATCATCCTTCTTTTCTTTTTTTGTTAAGGCGGGAAAAAATGTTCCTAAGCGCACACCCCGTCGTTCGGGGCAACGAACAGGGTAGTGTGGGGCCTTCAACCACTGAAAAAACCCGCCATGTGCCGTCTCTCCGCCTTTGTTGGCGGGCCACTGGAACTATGGTACATTCCTTCGGTGGCCCATAATCCTCCCTGTCCCCATCCCAAACTTTATTGAGTTCGGCTTCCGATCTGTTCAATTTTAGCTGTTCCATCAGTATTTACACTGAGCGAATGCCTATCTGATCTTCATGACCCAACTAAGGGGACAACTGGCGACCTTAGAATAAGACCGGAGTCAGATATTTTATCCAGAAATAAAACTTGTACTGACTGCCAGGATGTAATTTGACCTAATGCTTAACATGCCTTCCGAAGCACGGAGGAGGTCGTGTCTACAAACAGATGGCACTTTTTGGTCACCCATCCAATTGCCAGCCGAGCGAAAGTTGCATAACCTCGCTGATCGTTCGGCCACAAGTAAGCTACGAACTCCTTTAGTATTTTTTACCATGGTATTGAATAAATCTCCTATCATTTATAACGGTTTTTATCTTTCAACGTCGACAGTAAATTATGGTAATGTATAAAATAATCTAAGTCCTACCTTTCTGTTATTAATAATTCAAATGTTCTGTAATTAAAATTTTCTTGGTACCTAAATTCGATATCTCAATATATATCTACTGCCTTATAGGTGTAGTGCCATAAGAGTAGAACAGCGGGGTTTCGAATTCCAGATCCACTCAAAAATACTATAATTGATATAAATGTAGGTAGGTATGTGTTGGGCAAAAACTTATGCACATTTTTTTTTTCATAACATATGTTAGAGTAGCAATAGGAAATGGTGTGCTAGAGCAAATGGATGAATTTGTATATCTTGGATGTGGATTCAGTCAGGATGGAAGGCACACCACTGATGTAGAGAGAAGAGCGAATGCGGGAAATAGAGTGAATGGAGCATTGGGACAACTTCTCGGCAGTCATCACCTCAGCCAGAGTGTCATAACGCAGTGCTTATCCCAACGTTATTATATGGAAGTGAGAATTGGATATGCAAAAAGGAACATGAGAGTAAAATCAATGCGGTGGAAATGCGATCTCTGCGGAGAATTTGTGGAGTGAGGCTGACTGACCGTATTCGTAACGACGACGTAAGAGAGCGAGTAGGTATGAAAGAGAGTATTGGTATAAAGATGCGAAAGGGAATGCTCCGATGATTTGGACATGTGGAAAGAATGCCGGAAGAGCGACTGGTTAAGAAGATATACAATGTTAAAGTGGAAGGATGTAGGTACAGGGGGAGACCGAGACTCACCTACCTAGACCAAATCGGTCATGTATTGAAGGAAGGTGGAGACCAAGACTCAGCTACCTAGACCAAATCGGTCATGTATTGAAGGAAGGTGGAGTCAGGAGTCTCCGAAACCGGCGAGCGTGTATGAAGAGAATTATGAATGTTGAAGAAGCGAGAGATGTTTGCAAGAATAGAGCCTCTTGGCACTCTGTTCTCTCTGCCTACCCCGCAAGGGAAATGGCGTGATGATAAGTTAGTTAGGTCGGCTTAAAACTACTAATTGATATAGGTAGGTATATGTTGTGCAAAAACTTATGCACTTTATATTATATATAAACTTACATTAGGTAGTTATTTTCACGCTACGGAAAATCCAGCAAGACTTTTTTTTTAATACTACATGGGTGGTGGACATTCATACACATAGGTACCTACTTCTATTTCTTATCGAAAAGAATGTACAGATATAATGCAATGATAAAAAATAATGCAATGATAAATGATAAAAAGGAAGGGATGTAGCTATCATGACATAATTTTAAGAGGGAGTCAAGGGAGGACAGTTTTCTAGTGGTAGATCCTGCTTATCCCAGCACGAATGTGCCGGCTCGATCGGGGAAGTACCACTCTCTCACAAAAGATCAGCGTGTAACAATGCTAGTTATTCCTACCGTTGTGTTTCGTATGATGAGTGGAAGCGCTGGAGGCTCAAGCCCCATCCTATCCTCTCCTTCGTATCCTACCTATCCTCTCCTTCTTATCCACCTCCTATCCCTTTCCTTAAAGATGGTATCGCACGAGTGATGCCTTTATCTGTCTGGTGTTGCTAGCGTCTATAGGCTACGGTAACGCTTACTATCAGCTGGCCCTAAATATAACTGTTTGCCACCCACGTAACATAGGTAAAACAATTTACATATTTTTAGTAGATATTTTGACGTAAACAATAGAGTCAAAATTTATAGGAGTCATAAACAACATTGGGAAAACGCAATTTACTTATGGACTCTATAGATATCTCAATGTCCATTATTTCTGTCAAAAGCCTCACAGAGTCAGTCAGCAGTGTGCATTCAGAGAAAATCGCTGACTCAAGCCTTTGAAGGTTTTGCGTCAAATAAATGAATCTCCGTGCGTCCTGACACAACTTTAACCTATTTTTATAGTCCTACTAGCTGACCCGCCAAACATTGTTTTGCCATATTTTTAAATGCCGATTCATAAATAAAATAAAACAAATAATCCAAAAAATAAAAAAAAAAGCAATTTTGGGGTGGACCACCCTTATTACTTAGACCTACTGAATATACACACAAAATTTATAAGAATCGGTCAAGCCGTTTCGGAGGAAAATGGCGACAAACACGAGAATTTTACATGCATATTACATATCCATCCATCCATCCATCAGCCTTTCATCGTCCACTGCTGGACATAGGCCTGCCCAAAATGGGGGTTTTACCATAATCGCCACGCTTGGCAGGTGGGTTGGCAATCGCAGTGGATGTTTTTAGTACACTTTTTTTGGGATTACCGGAGGACCGGGCAGCAGGGGAACGCTGAAGAGACGGGGCGACATTAATTGACTACTGATATATTACATATCCATCCATCCATCAGCCTTTCATCGTCCACTGCTGGACATAGGCCTCCCCAAGAGGACGCCACAACGAGCGGTCTCGTCATGGGGGATTATGCCGTAATCGCCACGCTTGGTAGGCGGGTTGGCGATCGCAGTGGATGTTGTTATTACTCGAGGAAGTGTTGCTGCCCACTCCACCGGTAATCCCTCAGTCGGCTCTTACGACTCCCGTGGGTAGAAAGGTGTGGGACAATTCTAAAGCCGGCCCCACACGGCCATATACATATATCAGTAGTCAATGTCGCAGGCATCTACTTTATACTATCTCTCATATAGAAAATCTAAACGGTCATCCGTCATCATTCGGCAGACCTCATCATAGGTAGGTAGGTAATTACATTTTTTTTAAAGATATCTGATTGAACTAAAATCACAAAACTAACTTATGTTCGATTTCACATTTTTCACTTTGTGTTTAATCTCTATATCGCTTAACAAACATACAATTTCACGGACACAAAGTACACCCAGACTCAGAAAAGCCATTCGTGGCTCACACAAAGAGTTGTCCTGTGTAGGAATCGAACCCACAACACGAGGGCGGGAGGCCGTTATCTAAACCCTATGATCTAAACCACTCCACCATCGGTGCAGTCACTACTACTTACGAATTATTTAGCCTCAACTGTAATATATTAATAACTAGCTTTTACCCGCGGCTATTAAATAAGTATCAGAGATCACTACATTAGAAATGAATCAATAATAATATGATGGCGTTGAAGTAGCTTGATTTTGAGATTTTTTAATAAACAATTTTTTTATCTTTCGAATTTTTTTTTATTAAAAAGTATCCTACTTTACCTTCTTCTAATACCTTCAAGAATATGTGTATAAAGTTTGATGATGATTGGTTAAGTAGTTTTTGCGTGAAAACGTAACAGACAAACTTACATTCACATTTATAATATTAAGTAGGATGATTACTAGATAATTAATTAAATGTAGGTAGGTAACTATACCTTCTATTACTAACTATAGCTAGTAGATATTAATATTATGGTAGAGCCTTATTTAACCCAGCATGAAAGGGCTAGCTCGATCAGGGAAGTAGCACCCTCAGATCAGCGTGTAATAATGGTGGGTACCTACCTACTCCTACCGTTGTGTTTTGTATGGTGAGTGAGAGCGCTGGAGGTCCAAAATGCCTCCCTATCCTCTCTTTATCATCCTTTATATCCTCTGTTTATTATCCTTTCTATCCTGTCCTAAGTATCCTTCTTATGCTTGCCTTATTATCCTTCTTCTCCATCTCCTGCAGATAGTGACGCATGAGTGATGTCTCTGGTATTATTACTAGCGACTATAGGCTGTGGTAACCATTATTTACCATCACAAGGTCCGCTGTGGAAACTGCCTCGGTGGTGTAGCGGTAGTCTAAGCGACTGCTGATCATGAGGTCTCGGGTCGATCCCCGGGTCGGCCAGTAGTATTGAGATGTTTCGTAAAAAAAAATTAGAAATATTCTCAGTTAGTAGCCCGGAGTTTGGAAATGTGCCTGGTAGAAGTTATTAGGCTCGCCCCCTATTACGTGGGACTTAAACATAGCTGGCTAGTCGTGGGTGTGTAATACACCTCTGCCTACCCCTTCGAGGAATACAGGCGTGATGCTATGTTTTGTTTACTATGTATCCTTGGCCCATCATCATATAGGTAGATCATAATAGGAGTAATACACTCCGGTTTCGCACTAGATATAAGGAAGAAAAACTGTAGGTTTTTTTTAATAACTGCAACTGTAGCAGGTACCTAGGTATACCTATCATGTCGAAGGTTTAGCCAGCGTAATTATTAAAATACCAATTTTTCGGGACCTGATTAAAAATCATTGAATTTATTTTCTTATAAAAGTATATAGTTAATGTGTATTATAGGTGCATACAATTCTCTTTTGAAATACCTTTTTTTTATTAAGGCGGGGAAAAAATGTAAGTAACTAACCCCACACCCCGTCGTTCGGAGTAACGAACAGGGTAGTGTGGGGCCCTTACTCACTAAATAAACCCGCTGTGTGCCGTCTCTCCGCCTATATTGGCAGGCCACTGGAACTGTGTTACAGTACTTCAATGGTTCCTTTGAAATACCTAAATGATATAAAACCGTAAACCAAACCCTTTATGTGGTCTGGAACAAGCATGCGAAGATTCAGAAAGATGCGGACATCATCGAATTTATTTTATAATGTGTATTAGACACACAAAATATAAATTTGGCATCATTAAACTATATCATTAGTCTCTATCTACTAAGATTAAGAGATACCAAGGTACAAACTGATTGTTACGAAAATAACAATATGTAGGTACCTACCCAAATTTTATCTCTACTGAAGTTAATTTAATCATCAGTAGGTTAATGAACATGTCATATTATGCTTAAAAATATATAAAAAAAAATAACATCAATGGATTGTTTGATTGACCAAGCACGAACCACGCTCTATTTAACGGTATTTCCCTCACTGTTACGCCAATATTACTTTACCTGAAACAATAAAAATTAAATTTAAAAATTTATATTTTAATTCATCGTTTCGAGCTGTTCAATTCATCATTATAAATAGGTACCGAGGGCTCTACCTGCCCTCAGCATATAGCCGACACATACGCACACTCCGTAAACGCCTCTGACGAAACCAGTTCTACACACAGCCGGCATACAAATGTACTCTCGTCCCTAACACATTCTCTGTCTTTCATCGGCGCCAAAACATCACATAAATCTAACTCGCTCGCTCACCCGAGCCAACTTCACTACACTGCGGGCATCGACCAATCGTAACGCGCCAAACAATCGCCATATTGAATATACCGATCACAGTGCCCTCTGTCCTAACAAATGCATAACGCGGCTTGTGTTTTGTTACTGTTTTTCTGTGTTTTACTTGATTTTAGAACTATTAGTTAATTCAAAATTAGTGAATTATTATGTGTTATATTCTGTTTACTGTAGTTTGCATAAAATTATGTGATATTGTGTAAACATAACGCTATGAAAGATGAGGGACGCGACTACATCTAACTAGAGCTAAGTTCACTACAAGCAATATATGATACAATAGTTTGTTTCTACCTAAATTATCTAAAATTTTAACACGAAACAAAAATCAAAAGTATTAATAAAATATATCAGTTAGTACTTAGCATAGGTTATTCATAAGGGTTGCAATAAGTAGGTAAGTACCTATTTAATCCTATTAGAAATTACTTGGACCAAATATTTCACCAATGAAGTTCACATATTAGTTTGTTTTCTAGACTTTAAAAAGTAGGTATATTACTGAGCATTAACAAGAAACGATAAAAGTAAAAAGGAACACTGAATCTCTAGAAGTCAAATTCACAGCTGATAAGTAAGACAAATTGCAATATTTTATTCTCTAAATTTGCCCATAAATCCTACCAAACTAACTTGGGTGATGTTTGTTTATTTTTATTTATGGTTTACTATGAATATATTACTTATAAATCATGTTTACATTTAGACAAAAACAGTCTTCTCATAATTAGGTATTTTAACAAAACATAGAAAAACGGACAGTATTTAGATTAGGTGTCCAAATGTACAATTTAAAAAATTAACACAAAATGTAGAGTTAATAACTGATATAAAAATTTATTTTAAATTTTAATGCATAAGTAGGTTTACAAAAAAATGAAATCCGCCGGATAGGACAGAAAGATTACAGGGTCCCGACGGCGCATGCGCTAAGCCTTATTATATTGTATTACGTGAATAGGCAATATCTTCAGCCAAAATTAAGTTTATGTATTCTTTATTACAAACATAATGCATTATTCATATTACACATATATTTTATGATACAGTACTAATGCCAAATAAAGTACCTAAGAAGTATTTTAGATATGTTTATATATATTTTTAGCATTTGACATGCTTAGCACTATACATTAAACACAAAGTGAAAAATGTGAAATCGAAAATAACAGTAAAGCATCTGGACGGTATCCAGAAGATGCAGGTTCAAATCCTGCTCCTGACTGTTATTTTCGATTTCACATTTTTCACTTTGTGTTTAATACCTAAGAAGTGCCAATGTACCTACTCGTATTATTCAAAATTGAATCTTTGATTATATGAACTGAATATTGTTTATATTAAAACAATGATAGGTAGAGTTTTTAAATATTAAAAAAGAATACAGCAGTTGTAATACTACATTCTCTATTTAAATATTTGGCTACAATGGAGGAAAATGAGTTTGATTAGTCTTTAGATTTATGGATTAGTAATAAAAAGAAATTTTATTATGATAGCTTTACGCCGAAGCATCTGTAAATCATTAATTACGTGACATCAGATTTCGTAGTAAATTGGGGCAAGATTTATCTAACATAAAAATTATTCACTACTAACATACTCGGTAACAAGATGATGAATGATTTATTTACTGCAGCAAACTAATATACTACTTGTGAAACACTTCTTGCATCTTTTTAGTATACGTACCTACATGACGTACGGTATTTGAACCTCACTAGTATACCTACAGATCACATATATATGTTTAGAACGTGTGTCCAAAATGCATAGGTACTCTTTGAAATAACTACTTCAAAATATCTTCTTTAGTTATTTTAATTCCAATATAAATAGTTGCAAAATTGTACAGCCTTTTTAAGCAATGAACAGCGTGAATATTAAGAGGCCATAAAAATGAAATGTCTCTCACAATACATTAAATATATTGCATAATATTTATCTAGCCCCAGTGCAACGCTTGCATTACGGAGATAAAATACGTTGCCAAATCTTGCAGAGGCAAAAGAATTGAGAAGATAGAAGAGATTTACTGTGGACGTTTTTGGAAGACAACCGGGACCGTAATATTGTACCTATAGTGGAGCTTAAGTTAATCTCTATTGAATAATATAATCCACTTTCAACATATTTTTTGGTAGATTATTTCAAGTATATGTAAAAAGATATTCAAAGCTAGGTATAATACATTTTAAAAAAGTAAATAAAATTACTAAATTATGTAATTATTTGTATACAGAAGTAAAATCTAATTTAAACGAATGATCCTCACCTAAGCCTACTTAAACAAATTTACAACGATAATTTCTACTGAAAGTGACCCACATTACTGTAAAAAAAATTAACAGCCCTTTATTTCAGAGCAAACAGAGGCTATTCGTTGGTATCCCGTGTAATCCAAGCCACTTATCACGCGTGCAAAATGCAAATTCAAGTGGGCCCGGCGTACGCAGAATTAACGAAAACGGACCGGGATACGTACGAGTACATCACCGAAATTGTCAAACTTTGCAAGCAACTTTAATACAGAATATACAAGGTAATATAAGATAGTTCGAAATCCAAAGACATTTATTAAACCATATTTATGTGCTTACACAAATCTTATAAAATTTGGTGTAATAATAAATTTGGCACGAAACGTTTATTAAAAATAAAGAACCTTTTAAAAGTCATATGAAGAACAACTAAAGATGAATTATGAATTCTAAGAACCTAGTACCTAGGTAGGTATCTGTTATAAGTAATTATGCTTAATTAAATGGTGAAAAGTTTTCTATAATATATTCTAAATCCAAAGGGGAGGTATTTAAATATTTTTATATATATTTTTAGCACACAAAAGATGCTTTGCCAATTACAAAAGCATCTGGACGGTATCCAGGAGATGCAGGTTCGAATCCTGCTCGTGACTGTTATTTTCGATTTCACATTTTTCACTTTGTGTTTAACCAAAGGAGAGGTGTTTAAGCGTAAGTAGTAACTTGGAAGATTTACAATATATGTACAAATTATTGATTAGTTAGGTACGTACATGTATACAGAATGCGTGTGAGTAGTGTCACTTAGAGTGAACAGTTAAACTAAAAGAAAAATCCTAGGTACAGATTAACCATTGGTTACAATGCCATAATTTGTCACTCATGTGATATATCATATTACAGACAACACTGTATGTTAATTCTGAACACAAGTTTTTTTAATTAATTAAAATTACGATTAATTTTTAACGATCATTATTTAATTTATTAACCTATTTCACAGCATCATTTTTTATATTTACTCATATTACCAAACTTTGGCGTTTTTAGAATCGATGGATTTTAAAATATTTGTATATAAATCTAGGGTTATCTGAGTCCCAATTAAAGCATAATTATGTTAAAACCTTTCATATTTTGTCTCTAACATTAATAACCAAAGTGTAGGACGCGGCTAATCTTCGCACATTTTAACCAAGCTATGGCTTGCCGAATCCCGAAGCTTAACGCCCTGTTTGTTGGCTAATACGCTTTTAACACCTGCGTTTTCAAAGTTATCTAATGTTTGTATCAGATAATGTAGATTTTGGATGGAGTGGTGAGCAAAATACGATCCAGGGTGTCGGCCTGAATGCGGGCGTATAAACAGTTTTTACTGATTGACTGATGCGTATTGACGCATTGAAAGTTTTCACGTCAATATATATTCAATACTTACATTAATTTGGTATTTATAGGTTCCACTAGCGGTGTGTTAGTTCGACACCTCACAAATGTTATATAATAAGTCTTGATTTTTATTACCTTTAAATCGGTAGAATCATGCTTGTACTCATGCTGTGTATTTACAGCTTTAATAGATAAAATAGAAGTGAATGGCGTGATTGGTTCTAGTAAAATACTTTTTATTGAATGTAGTTTTATGGCTTTGTTATAAATAAAACCTTTTTTTTTGTTCCTTACATATATAATAGCTACTTTTACCAACAAATTATTAATGTGCCGTAAATTGATAAGTATGTTTAAATTCCGAAGTCCAGGCGGATGAAGTCGCGGGCAGAGTATTGTCATATTTAGTGTCATATTTTAAGTGGTAGAGTCTTGTTTATCCCAGAATGAATAGACTGGCTCGATCGGAGAAGTACCACCCCCTCATAGAAGATCAGGGTAAAACAACGATAGGTATTCTTGCCGTTATGTTTCGTATGTCAGTGAGAGCGGCGGAGGCCCAGACCACCTCCCTATCGCCTCCTTATTATCCTTGATATACCTTTCCTTGGTGATGATGGTGTTACTGGCGTCTATACCTATAGGCTATGGTAACCGCTTACCATCAGGTGGGCTGTATGCTTGTTTGTCACCTACGTAGTATAAAAAAAGGTATTTAGATTAGAAGCCAATATTTCAAGATTATATCGTACTCATTAGCAAATTAATATACAGTAGGTAACTGGAGGCAATTAAATTTCCTCTTAATTTATTAAAAAATGGCCATTCCTTTATACCTACATAGATAATTAACCTTATTGAAAGGGGTTTAAACTTAGTATGGTTAGTTATTATACCAATAAATAATAAAATACAAATTTAATCATTATTAGTAAAAATATATTGTTAATATTCCCATGTGCGTATTCTAAAAGAAGAAGATTGAAGATCAAGGATAGGTTTAAAATATCTGCATTTGATTTTGGGAGTAAAAGTATCAAGTAGTTTTAAAATTAAAACAACTAATACATTATATTAGATCGATATCTGCTACTACCACTAAATAATTTAGAGAACTATTTTGTAAACTTACATGCGAATTTCAACATTTAACAATTGCTTTAAAGTGTATGTTTATGTATTGTTTAATCCGTATCTTCGTATTTTTATTACAAAACACACTCGTACCAAGCAGAATTCATTTTTCACTATGATTTGTTTATTTTGTGGTGAGTTCTACTCTTTTAAGGTGAAATATTTTTTTATAAAGTACATTGGTGTAAAATCTTATCAATCATTATCAATCAAAGAGGTAATATCTATTAATTATAAATATATATAGCTTTTAATTAGACTTTTATTTTAACTGCCTCTGTGGTGCAGCGGTAGTGTAAGCGACTGCTGATCATGAGGTCTCGGGTTCGATCCCCGGGTCGGGCAGCGTTATTGAGATTTTTCGTAAAAAAAATATTCTCAGTTGCAGTTTGGAAATGGACCCGGTAGACGTTAATAGGCTCGCCCCCTATTACGTGAGACTTAAACATAGCTGGCGAGTCGTGGGTGTGTAATACACCTCTGCCTACCCCTTCGGGGAACACAGGCGTGAATATCAGGAACCTGAGATATTACTTAAAAACTAGCTTTTGGCTTCGGTGGAGCCGCGGGCTAGTAAGTACCTAAAAAAAAAGTATTCCTTGAGAGTTTCATCTATTGTACACACTGTCTAGGTAGGTACATTATTCAATTGATATAATTATAGTCATAACTCATAGTTAATTTTCCTTTTGGGCAGTCATTATAGATAATAATGAGTCGTTTACGCGAAGGGCCTACGCACACAAATCGAAATGAGCGAGATACGAACGCTGTTTATGCAAAAGCACGCGACTGCACAAATCTATTTAAGCCCGCACAGTGTATACGTATTTACAATATTTCTATCATGATAAATTCTTTAGCTAAATTTTGTGGTTTAAGCTCAGGTGAAGGCATATCTGCATATTTATGATACCGTGAAAGCTGTCTTAAGGAGAGCGCCTCGTTTTAAAAATGGCGGAAAAAAAAACGTTTTTTACCCCCACAAGTTTTTAACAAGATCCACCTTATTTATGCTGTACTAGGGCGGGTATCTTACGAGATTTATCGCAGGGAAGCGTGACGGATCGAACAAGTTTACCAGTGAATACGTTTTGGCTGAATTCAAATTGTCTCTTTAACGTAATTATGTGTATGTTTCGATAAGCTCGCTTTACTCGTCACGTAGATAATTTAGCAGATATCTTAATAATAAATATAGTTTTTTACTAAATGACGTATTTGCGATAATGTAACTATGGTGAGCTTAAAACCATAGATGATTTCTAAGTAGCTCTTTTATTTGGTCAAATGACTCCCTCTACAACATAAAACTTACGGCCATTAGATGACTGAGTCATTATCTAATATGATTTTTAATAAGAAAACAACTATTATAATTTATGTTTGTGTTGATTTACTTTTAATGGTATATAAAAAAACGATAAGAATTTACAGAAACAGCCACATTTACAAACTCGTTTTAAAAAAAAAAGAGCTTCCGTGTGCCTTAACAGTTTTTTGGATAAGGCTTATGAATTATTAAACAGACTTATTAATGCATGGGGGATTTAATTTTGTTTGATTATTGTAATGCAGTCGTTATAGTACCTATGTAAGGAAAACTTTTTAGTTGCAATTTATATTGGTTAAAGGAAACTTTAACTAAGTTTCCTTTATCCAATATAATCTTTTTATTTGTTCAAAAATTAAGTACATATTTAATATCAGTTTGTATCCTTAAATTTTATACAAATCTGTATTTATCTAAAATGAGAATTATCTATCGTATACAAGGCGAACATAAGGTAGCCTATATTAATATTTTAGATTCTGCTGAAGACCGCATCAAACTTTATTCTATAAATTTCTCATGGATATTTCAAAAGCTAAGATTTACTCAATTCTACTAAGTGTTGTTTAAATAAAAATTACACTTACCCAAGTAATTTTCATAGGTTACCTTGACCTAGAATATCGTGAAGAGAATGGAAATACATTGAAATTGTTATAAAGGCAGATGATTTGATTAGGGTAATTACAGAAAAACCTCTTCTGTTATTTTTGAATTAAATTGATGGCATCTTGGCGAAAGTACCTTCTGGCTTAGAGTACCCTCATGTTGGAGAGTGCTTATAATAAACACGTCGAGAAATAATATCACAATTGTAGTAAAGGTAATCCATAATCTCTACGTGCATATTGTTCATAGGTATATAGTTTAGTACTTATATGTTGCCTACCTAATTTAATTAAACTTATGCTAACTTTATCAAATGCACCTACCGGTTCGATATCTGCTCCAGCCAAAGGTTGTCTGGAGTGCATTTGATAGGTATTATGTCCGTGAAACATGGTTATCTTTGTATACGGAATTTAAATACAATATAAATTTAGGGGCATATCTTTAAATATATGTCTACCAATGTAAGGATATAGGTATGCTTATTTTCAGCAAGCATTAGGTCATTAAGATCATTTATTTTTCGGGCATGAACTTAATAAGTAGATTATAAAACGAAAGAATATTTTAATAAATTTTAACTTTACTTAAAATGCTCGTTTGACGTCTTCTACAGTCAAGAATATATATATATAATATATTATTATATAAAACCTTAGAGGTTTCCGATAACAAAGCTGACATATCATATGGCTGATATAGTGTACAGCTGATATAATATATCATTATGTAACCCTCTCTATGAAAGACTAATAACTAAAAATAATTTCATCTTTAGTAATAGTTGTATCTACATCAATTCTATTATTTATATATAAATAATTAAAAGAAACAGTATTCATAATTAAATTTAAATGATTGAGATATATATGCGATTAAAGTTCTATAATGAAAAGCCTCTTAATAATTAAAGCACCATCAAATACGGGTTCTAACAAACTATAAATTTGAAAGTAAGTCCAAATAGATGATACATACATCATCTTGATTACTTCATTAAAAAGATTTTTATCGTATTATGAAATCTCGTATCTCGAGTATCACAGGTATTCTGTGGCAATTACATACACAACAACAATGTACAATGTGTTTAATGTATCTATGTATTCAAACAAACTTACATACGCTTACTGTTTAGTAATAAGAATATAGATATAGGTACCTAATATTTCCTGGTATTATAAAAATAGTAGATACACATTATTAATGAATCGAGTAGAGATTCACCCGTGACCATGACTCCTGTAGGTAAAGTATTTGAAACGTAATAATAAGATATATATAGATATTCATATAAATAGATATACATATAAATAGCAGATAATCAAATAAATTTGATGGATTCCGTAAACGTAATTTTATTTCATAAAATAGATCAAAATTAGAAATGTATAGTTACAGTTGTTACATGTCTGTTTGTTTAACGTTAAAAAGTTTACATATGCTTAATTTATGCTGTTCTAATTTATCTATATAGCGATTTTCTATATATTTCAAATGAGTTGCAGGTACCTATATATTAAAGTAACTGAATAATTTTAGAGAAAGGATCTTGGGATACCAGGATGTGGCTAAACCAGGAATAATAGTTATATACAACAAAAAAAACTATTTTTAAATGTTGAATCATAATAATGTAAAGCTGCTGTTTGCATTAAGGATAGATTTAAAGAAAGTTGATATAACTTTACAAATTTGAACTCTAAAACAAATGCAAAACATGAACTACATTATTCTTTCTTTAATACGGTGAGTGTGATTGATATCTAGGATTAATGAACCGAACTTCCGATGCATTTCTGTACACTATTTCAAGTCCAAAACTACACAAGGCAAATACGCGAAATAAGACATAAATAACACAATTGTATATTGACCTACATTTATCTATAAGTAAATAAACAGTTCGTGTAGATGTTGATATAGCATGACAATAAATTTCACTTCAACAGACAATGTGCTTTCTAAAATTAATTCAAATCATAAATATTATATCACAGCAATTAATCAATAAGAGATTATAGCTGTCGTTCGATCTATCACAAATTCTAGACCCATTACATGAATAGCTTTCCAACATAAGTTGATACGAGAAACAAATTCAACTACCTGGTATTTCAAAGTGATATAACGTTAAAATGGAAACCGGAGATCTGAATGCACTGGTTGTAGTATCTCAGTGCAAATCAGTCAAAGGTGACCTGAGGTCAATTGATAAGAACGTACGTCGACAATGTGATATTTGTATGAATTGCTCTAATTGCTCTGTTTCCGAGTTGAAATGATTGTGCACTGTACATAAATAAGCGTTTTGTTTGTTGATAAGTTAATGGATTTAGATAGCAGTTGTGAATTGACTTTATGGGGATATACCTACTGATAATGTGAAACTAAATAACCTGTTATATATCTTAATGTATAGTATTATTTTATTATCATATTTATTTAATATGAAAGCTGCAATAAAGCCTCAGCTCGGTATGTAGCTGATATTACCAATAGATATGCTAGCTAATATTTAGTAGAAAAAACGAAAAGTGTAAATTAACGTTATCTACTAACTTATTAATTAAATCTCCCTAGCCTATTCAAGTATTTAAAGCAAACATGAATTTTTCTTTTAAATTGAAAGATCTAGTCAATAGTCACAGCTATAGACCGAGCTGAGGCTTTAACGGAACAGATCAGAAGCAGATCCCTATTGATGGTAAATATTATTTCGGAAAGTAATTGTAAAGGTGGATGGTAAAATACAATTTAAATTATATTTACAGAAAGTCTAAATAAATACTTTTTTATCTCTAGTAAAAAGGCAAGTCTCAGATATACAGGCAAGACCTTTCTCCGTACTCCGTGGGCAAGACACATATATAAAAAATAACCATCTAATGAGTTCCACATAAATAGGCACACATTGTGAGTTCATGTATTACCTATTTATTACGAACCAAATGCATTTTGGACTCTTGCCGCGCAAATCTCTTGATATTTACGAAGCTTAAGCAGTGTGGTTAAAATAAATAAAGTAGCTTGTTGTGTTTGATAGAATTTTTTAAATTAAGAAACAATTTTCTAGGTCTTTTCCTAATTGGTAATTACTAAAATGTTTCTAAATTGATCTATTTGATATTTAAATAAAAGATACTATCAGTAAGCCAAAATTAAATAAAGTTATAAATTTACATATTATCAAACTTGAATGTACAGACTGATTTAAATGAAACATGATAAATACAATAAATCAGTGCGATATGATAATTTTCTACAAGCATATACCTATCTATCTATTCATCAGAAGATCTCCCTAATGTATTATTTGAAAGCTCTATAATCTGTTTCTTAAAACATTAATATCGCATGGATATGAATTCATTTACGCTCATCATCATAATTATGATAAAGTCATGAAAGCTTGGCTTGGTGACAAAGCATAGGCGTGGGAGAGCTTATAAAATGCTAGATTGAAGGTTTCTATACCTACAACAAGAGAAGCTACTACAAATAGGTAATATATATCGTGTTAATCTTTTTACTGATGGTAGTGTCGGGTACCAAGTAGGAGTACTCATTTGTTATCGGTTCCTAAGTAGATTAGTACCACCGTCTGTCGTATGACCAATCTTGCAGCGCCTTTATGCGTTTTGGTTGGCGAGAGATAGCCGTGCATTCGATTTTTTTCCATCTGCGAAATAAAATAGCGAGCAGTGGCTTAGCAGTAAAATCTTCTTGTATAATATTCGACCGTATGGGACCAGCTTTCGAATTGTCTCACTCCTCTCTACCCACGTGAGTCGTAAGAGCCGACTGAGGGAATAGCGGGGGAGTGGGCAGCAGCACTCCCTTGAGTATTAACAACATCCACTGCGATCGCCAACCCGCATGCCAAGCGTGGCGATTACGGCATTGTCCCCCATGATGGGACCGCTCGTTGTGGCGTTCTTTTGGGGAGGCCTATGTCCAGCAGTGGACTTTGAAAGGCTGATGGATGGATGGATGTATAATGTTCCACAGTGTCCGAAGTTCTACGATCAATGTGTGTTACTGGTGATGACTTACGAAACGAAGGCGTGGTTGCCCTAATACCAAGGCTCGAAAGTCGCCTAGCGTGCCATGTAGCGGGCTATTCTTGGGATCTGTCTACGAGACAAAATCCGTAATACGAAAATCCGAAGCAGATCAGGAATGACTGACTTAGCCCGCCGGGTCAGCATGCCGAAGTGCTCGATGTACCGACAACCTTGACACCAGGTGATCCGATGACCTGGTCAAAGTCCCAGGCAGTAGTTATATGCAGCCGGCACAGGACTGTTCCTCATCAAGGTGTGGCTCGTCTTGCCGTCATAAGCCTTATTTTGACATTACGAGAATTTACAATATCTACATTATTCAGAGGTTTCGTAGGTATGCGATACATGGATACAAATAATAGTTGATAAAAATCCAACAGATGTCTACGTTGTCCGTATGCTAAGTGATTGTGCTTGAAATATGTTAAGTGTTCAGTTGCTACTGTAAGTGACCGTAAAATAAGCATTGTAACAGATCTGTATTGCCATTTTGAGTCTGTATAAAATTGAATAATTTTAAATTTCTCGAAATAAACAAATGACTATAAATAGTTACCGTAGTCACATTTTTTCTAGTATTCAGTAGAAGATGCTTTCCTCTAGTGGTGATTCCAAGGACTGCAAAGACAGTGGTATCGAGTTCGAGCCCCAGTCCATATTCGAGACCTCTTAAAGCACACACTTCTCTAATTTCTCTAAATTATGTGAAGGTATATTTGTAGACTTATTATCACTACACGGTCAAGAAAAACACTTGTATTGAATCCTGTATGCTCAGGAGATATTCTCGATGACTTATGAAGTCCACCAACCAAACCGTATTGGACTAACGTAAACTATGGACTAAACTCCTGTCGCAAGACCAACAGTAGGACATAAATGGTTTGTAAATAATAACTTAGAAAAACAATAGGTACCTACGGGGGATCTTAGTTCATTTCAAAACAGATACTTGCTGCTATTCAAAGTTTAATGAAACAACAATGCTCTTGTATTCATACGTCACATTAATGCTCGTATCCATGGGCTGTATGTACGAAATTTACGTGTCTCGCGGGAGACGAAGAGTAATGTCGGTGTAGGGAGAAAAAGTAAAAAAAAAAAACGGTACGAGGCGGTCGACATGTTCAGCCAATTATAACTGACAAGCACTGACGCAGGCGTGGTCGCTCGGTTAATTTGAAACCTACAAGATATGTGCTTTGAGTATTTCGCTACAATTATATTGTTACTCACTAAATAATAATTCTATATAATATGTATATAATCAAAAAATCATACTTGTTAATAAAACTGTTTATAAAAGTTACAATAGTTTTCGTAATAGGTATACAAACTCTTTTGTATACTAAAAATAAACTCGTGACAAATTGAAGCGACAAAATATTTAGGAAAGCTAATTAATTGCTTTTGTTATTGTGTAATATAAATTAAAAAACAGTTCTTTTTTAGAATACCTTCAAAAAAGCATATTAAATTTTATTTTTAAATCTATTATCTCCCTTCCACCTTCATTACAGGTAGACATTCGAAAAGTTAAAAAGTGTCACGGAATGAATCATGGCGTGCGATCCCTAAGAAATATTACACCCAAGCTGGCACCATAAAGCAAACGGCGTGGCAGAGGCGATACAACGATAGCGACATTGCGAGACCCGACAGAACTCGCCTTTCTTAACCTACAGGATGCTCTCAATATCACCATCAGTAATAATCACGTAAGATTGTCTACAAAAAGTCCAATATACTAATTACACAAAAATATTCCAAAAACATACCTACTACGTGTCCATCCATCCATCCATCAGCCTTTCGAAGTCCACTGCTGGACATAGGCCTCTCCAAGAGAACGCCACAACATGTGTTTCGCTCATATGAGGGATAGTGCCGTAATCCCTACGCTTGGCAGGCGGGTTGGCGATCGCAGTGGATGTTGTCAATACTCGAGGGAGTGCTGCTGCCCACTACCCCGATATTCCCTCGGCTCTTACGACTCCCATGGGTGGAGAGGGGAGGGACAATTCTAAAGCCGGCCCCATACGGCAAGGCCTACTACGTGTGCATGTACGAAAGTATACGATAAATCAAAATATTTAGATATTTTTATATATATTTTTAGCATTTGACATGCTTAGCACTATACATTAAACACAAAGTGAAAAATGTGAAATCGAAAATAACAGTCAGCTGCTCCTGACTGTTATTTTCGATTTCACATTTTTCACTTTGTGTTTAATAAATCTAAATATTTACTTTACAACTATTATTTACTCGTTAATTGAAAAAAGTCGCCTTTATATCAATAAGTGAGTATGCACACCTTATTTTTATCATTTATCGCCGTATAAAATATAACTATGCAGTCGTTATCGCTAAGTAATTACAGTACCATATAATAATAAATACGTGAATATAATCTCCCAAGCGTCGAAGAAAAGGATAATAAAGTTCTAATTGGCACGATAAGAGTTAATATAATTTAGGGCCCGAGAAATCTCAAGGATAGAGCCACCTGTGTATGACTCCCACATATTTTACTCACCAACACAGGGACGTAATGAAGCAATTATATATCGATATTTTTATGCATAAAATACTTGGCGGATCTGGTCGGGTCTCGTTGGAACGTTGAGAAATAAAACAAAACAAGAGGTTATTGTTGGCGCGGGTAGGTGTGTGCCCGTCTCGGTTATCGAGCTTTTAACCCGACATGCGACACGTCTCGACATCGACAAGATTTATCGCCTCACTAGACCACTATTCATTCGTATTTCCCTGACAAAATAAATTCCAAACAACCGAAATGATTAAATACGATTTTAGTCCGGTGGTTGCTCAAAACGGTCAAGTTATGAGAACGCCAGAACGGTCCTGCTTGGAATAATTTGTCAACTTTAAATAAATTGCCATAAGATGCAAATTTAAGGCAACGACATCAAAATATTATGATAGCTTATATGTACCAAGGTATTTTTGATCTATATTTTTTTAGCATTTGACATGCTCCGCCACTTACTAAATATAGATCAAAAATGTTTAAAAAATCGCGCCATTAAATAGTATGAATTTTAATTGCAAAATTAAACTTACTATAGTGGATAATAGCATGTAAATGCGTTTCCGATAGATGGCGTTGGTCGTTAAGACAAATGTGATAAGGAAATTGGGATGATGGAAGGATCTGTACTATAGCTCAGTGGTTTAGAGCACCTCCCCGGATTGGAAAAGACGCGGGTTCGATTCCCGCTAGTACAAAAAATCTCTTTTTCCTTATTCCCAAATAATTTGTACCTAGGTAGTTTGGATACTTCCATAACAATTAAATGAGTTCCAATACCTTGCAGATTGTTGAGAACTATAATGAATCGTACCTAGTAGTAAGCGTTGTGTAATAGGCATTTATATAGTTATTCTCACTAACTAGGTAGCATGTGATAAATTAATGATAATTTCTTTCCTATTTATTTCCACAACGTGTATTGTTAATTAAATTAGGGTTAAATTTAAAGTTCATAGATATAAAAGTGAAGGCATAATAGTGAGTCCTTCGATAAGATTCGGAGTCATGTCTGAATTTTTGCTAAACACTACATAGTAATTTTAAATATTAAATTAACTTTTCCTTATAATTTATTTGGTCTCTCTCTCTTCCCATATTTTTGTAATTCAGATGCATTATATTTAATATAATTAATATTTGCACAGATACAGCATTTGCATAGATATAGTGATAGAAATTGATGATTCACAGGCAATATTTTTGCGATCAACTAGTAGTGTTCTAGGTATAAATGTGGTTTGGGTACTTTGCGTCAATAAAAATGGCTTATTTGTTAAACTCGCGTTCCAAATTACGTCCCCTGATTTTGATAGGAGTTCAATGGCCAATAATGGTTTAGTAATGAGTTAAGGTAAATTACAAATAAGATAAGATGTTCCTCAATATATTTTGTGTTTAGTATCTATTCATTGTAGGTATACATAAATTTTAAACAATGTAAATTTAGGTGATTATTTGTGCTAGTCTAAATCGAATACAAAACAAAAAAGAATGTGTTTTAAAACAATATTATAAAATGTGTACCTATAATATTATTCAAATGTTTCTTAAATAGATAAAACGGTTTCAAATAAATAAAGTATGTATGCGTGTGCGTGTTGGTCGAGTTTATTCAACTCTAGCTAGAGCCGAGTTAACTCGTTGCCACCGATTTATGTGGCAAACTTTCAGCTCATGGCTCCTTCGCGACACTCGCTTCCTTTACGCGATTGTTTCTTTGAAAAGGATTTTCTTTCTTTTTAATTATGCTTCAGTAGTTACCTGGATAGTAAGTTTGTTTAGTGGAGATTAGGTAGACGAACTTTTTATACCAAAATTCATGTTTTAACTTACAGCGGCAAGAAATGCACTCGTAATTAAAGATATAAAATGGTGGTTTCCTCTCTTATTACTTTTCAAATAGCATCTGAAAAAATGTCTTCTATTTTGATAAAAATAATTAGTTGAAAATATGTATTTTACTTAGATGTCTATTATCCATAACTAATAAAAAGAGATTTGATTTTATTATTATAGATTACCATCGTATTTTTTTAATGTAAACATTAGGTATAATAGGTATATGAATTGGAACACATTAAAAATTTAACTGTTGTGTAATTATTAGGTATCTCTGACAAGGTAAAAAAATATTGTATTTTTATCTACTTAACGTTTTTTTGTTTATCCGTGTGGTGACGGATTAAGAATACAAGTGTCACCACCCCATTCTTTCCCACGGGTTTCGTATGAGGCGACTAAGGGAAGTAAGCAAATATCATCCATTGCATGACTGATGGTAGGGCTGGGTACCAAGTGGGAGTACTCACTCGGTATCCGGCCCGAGCGGGTTGGTACCACCATCTCCCGTGTAACCAGCCATGAAGCACATCGATGCGTTTTGGCTGTAGCAGGAGATAGCCGTTTATATTTAATTTCATCTGTGAAATGAATTGGTGAGCAGCGGCGTGACAAACTCTCGGTATAGTCGAGTCCATGGGCGACGGTTACCATTTACCATCAGATGGACCGTGGCTAGTCTGCCACTACATGCCATAAAAAAAAAACTTGATTACTATTTTAAGTAAACATATTATGTACCCTAAATTGGCACAATTAGTTGTGGTTTGTTTCTTTTATAAACATGTGTGAATATGTATCTAATCTTATTTGAAGCATTTAATTTTAAAATGACGGTGTATTAGGTATCATAAAATAACAATTTTATTGCATAATTAAACGTAATATTTATATTCCTTCTGCTTCGTATTGATAGTGTAGAATTATAAAGTTTCAAGATCGAAAGTAACAGTGGTGGACTACATATCACGTCTACAGAAAAATTAATCAGAAAAAAAATATATATGTGCTTATCCAGATTATAATGTTAGTGTTAGGTCTAAACTACTAATTTTTTCGGGATAAGTGTAGGTAGATATATAATGTAGCGAGTATGTTCCAGTATGGAAAAGTAATAAAACAACCTTCTCATATAACTTTCTATTACCAACTAAATATTAGGTTTTATTATAGTTCTTACAATAGCTAAAGTATATAATATCATCGCAGACGTAATCCTTACATTACCAAATAAGATAATGTATGTGCACACGGTACATTACTTCCCCCTAATTAAAAATACAATAATTCAATATTCAAAATAGGCATAAGGTATATTGCAATATCGATACAACATTTTTATAAAAAAATTTAGAAATATAGTATTCGGACATAACAGATTATTTATTTTGTAATTAGATACCTACCTACTTTGTGTTTTTCACTTTGTGTTTAATCTATGTTGCTAAGCATGTCAAACGCTAAAAATATATATAAAAATATCTAAATATTTATAGGGTTTGCGTCATTATTAGGTAAAATCTTAATTGTAAAATTAAGTTTACCTGGTTGGTATAATGTATGAAAATACTTCCGACAGATGGTGCAGGCGTCGTTTGCTGTAGTCGCTTATACTCGCTACTGTACAGTGAACTTAAATAAACTAGGGTCTGTAACACGTGTCGGCAAACTGACAATTAGCTAGGTGACATCTGACGGGCCAGGGCGCGGTCGTGAGACACGATCGAACTATCTTTATGTATAAAGAGATGCACACATAATGAGAACCTCTATTCTCACTGTTAGCTCATAGAAATATAAGTAATTTAAGTCAAACTCTACTTTATATATATCCAAATGGAGAAATATTTTCCTAATCTTTTTACAATATATTACTTTTATACGACAAATAGAGACATTTCGATGCAGTAACAACTGCTTGAAGCACCCATAAAGCCATAAAAATACAAGAAAAACACTAAAAATCTCTGAATCCTATCAAAATTCGTAGGTATACCACACATCCATTCATTTTGTTCGCTGATAAGATGGGTCGAATAGTGGCTGGACATTTATCTTAAAGATTAATGAGCCAATTTTCTTAGTTGGCTATAAAAAGAATCGCTAGGCCGACCTCGAAAGCCATCACGACCACTTACGGGTTAAGTTTTGGGCAACATGGCCTACGCATTCTTTCGTAAATATAAAAATATGACTCATAGATTTACCAGCCAGATTACTTAAGATTCCCGTACTATGAAATTCATACTTGTTTAATGTAACATACCTATATCATCAATGATTTGAATGGTAATTCTGTGTGCCTTCTAGTTCTAATATATCTACAAGTAACTATACTAACTTGATATAAACCTTGCTTAATTTTATCCCCTGAAGTGAATACGCAATTACATTTTTATAAATATGTAAATTAATATCAGTTTTTTATCCAAAAATTAAAAATACAGCCGCATTTAAGAGAAGCTAAATTTTAAATTCAAAATTATAATTATAAGGACAAAATTCTTCCCCTATCCCTAGGGCGGGATATAAGGAAACAAATTGGATTAAAGTGTCAAAGGTGAAATAAAAAGCACGTATATACTTTATCTTCTGCGATGTCTGTGCAACGTCAACTCAGCGTTATCTCGTATACTGATACAATATTGGATAAACAAGCCGAATTCACGTTTCATTGTACAAAAATATGGTTGAAAGTTGGATAAAAATCATCCGTAAACATCACATAGGCGGCCGTGAACGTATTTGCATTTAAAACGGTAAGTAAACATAGTATTCAGTGAATGGACGAGTCCATGTTTATGACTCGTTTTATGACCTGTTAAGTGTAAGGATCTCTCATAAAATAAATTGTTTGATAGCCACTGTAGAAGTTTATCTAACAAATTTTTTTCATTTTGTTTTTGTTTTATTTTAATGGTTTTTTTACAAACGAGTTTGTATAGATATCTATTCTCATTTAATTAGTTTGCAGGCTATGATTTTTAAGTGACTATTTTTTATAATTATGAATTATATCAATCAAGATCAATGAAGTGATAGCCTAATGGTAGAACCCGACGTCCTCGAGTCTTAATGACGGAAAGCATCCTAAGAGATATTCCCGATGGATTATGACGTCAACCAACCCGCACTGTGCCAGCCTAAATCACTAAATCCCTCTCACTCTGAGAGGAAACCCGTGACCAATAGTGGGATAGTAATGAGTTTAATATACAAGTTGGTAAGTATATATAATAATATATAAGTATGTTTTACAATAGCTAAATGATTACATTAAAAATGTAGTGTAAATTCATTTGTAAGTAAAATAATGTTGTATTTAGGTGCCCTCGTATCGGGCGCTTTGTATTCGCCCACATAAATCCGCCGCGCACACCGCCATCTAACTTATTTTTGTTCGTAGGTACACAGGATAGATGGATCCAATTCCAAATTATGTCTATCTTGGGAATTAACGGTGGGACGGGGATTCCAGTTTATCCAAAAAAGTGAGGGAACTCGCAGGGGTGTGTGAAGTGGGGGGAACGGATGGAAGTTATTTTGGAATTATGATTCCGGATGCGTCCTGTAAGCGCCGCGTATTTCACGCCTCGTTTCGTTATAATATTACCCGGTTGCAAGCGTTTACGTGCATTTAGACGGAGTATGTACCTATGGCAAATTTTGCGCAAATAATTCGTGTTAAAATTAATATTTTTGAAGCTTTCTAACATTAATAAATCATCTGTAGATATTGCCTGTTTATTAATATACCTAATAAAATGTTCATAATTTATGTTTTCACACAATTTACCCGTGTAACTACGAAAACAATATCAATTTTATACCAAGATATATTAAAGATAACTAACCTAACCTTATTTATTACACTTAGGTATTTATATTCACGCTCATTTTAAAAATATAAACATAATTCCGGACTCAATCCAATTCACATTTGGGCTGAAATTAAACCGTCTGGCCAAAAATGCGGGACGTGTGTTTTAATGGGGTGTCACCAGGGTTCTTAAGTATTCCACCGGCCCTCCCTATAATACCTAGTCTCCTTAGTCTGGCACGTCCTCCCCATGATATATTAGTCCCAGTTCGTCGTACATAATTTTGTAGAGGGTGGTACCTCCTTGTCACCCCCTTCGAGGGAACCGGCCGATCCTCACAATACTATGGTTTTGTTTATTGTCGAATGAAAAGTGTAAAAACTTAATAATGACCGTGTGCCCTCTGTTAATACTATATTTTTAAATGCTCTTTTTAGAGGAAAGAGCGTAGGTAATTAGATACCTACCTTTTTTTACTTATGGAGGTATTTACGAACCTTCAAAATATTAAAACGTTAACACCAAAACACATCTAAATTTTTGAACATCTTTTTATAATATCACGGTAAATAAATATCTGTAATTATCTGGGTTTTCAAGATTGGGATTCAATTTTGGTATTTATTTTATTCACACTACACTTTTTGTTCAAATGATTAATAATTAACCAAAAAGAAGTAATTTATTAAAAGCTTTAAAATTATTTACTTTAAATTACTGTATGTACCTATATTAAAAATGCTATATAAATTTTGATATGCTACCTGTTAGTGGTAGGTATTGAAACTTTATAATTTATTATTATAACATGCTATGCTTATCACAATAATACCTACCTATATTATATAACCATTCCATTGATTCGACTTTAAGACAGGTGGAGATATCAACACCACTTTGCTTCTCTTTGATTGGGCGAAATGTATTGGTATCTACCGATTTTGAATATATAATGTTATTTTATACTAATTTAGATATAGGTATATCTACGAATACTGCAATATATATTACGCTTTGGCCCAATAACTGATAATATCTACATAAAAAAAAAATTGGAAAATCCAAAAGTGCACACATCATAATTTCATTTTTCATTGAATAAGTAACTAATAATGTATTGGTCTTACTAAGTAGTTTTCAATAAATCACATAGCGTTAATTACAAAAAGTACTAATGTGGTTCTCATGTCTTATATAGATGGCGCTAATTTTAAGAAGTGCTATATTGGTTCTATAGATTAGTTCTCACTAAATAAGACAGAGAGCGCTGGTTTTAGTGTAAGATCGAATCGACCATACATATTCAAACTGTTTTTGTTTATTTAATAACAATTAAACCACATCGAATCAACTGTTGTTAACAAACATACAGGATCCGCACACACGGACACACGGACATCCAAGACAGAACTTATTTTAAACAGTTTTTTAATTACATAGTTTAAATAACACAAATGGCATCAAACATATCATGAGTGTTAAAAATAGTGTTTTTTTCTTGATATGTGTGTGTATATATTCTTTTACAAGTGAAATATAAATGATAAATAGAGAAATTTTAAGTTTGAACAATCAGTTGTTTTTGGTGAAGCGACAGTAGTACCCACCTCAACGCTTCGCTTATGGGGCGTGCAAAAATATATTTTATAACGTCAGAATAAAATTTTGCCACCATAGTGAATTATGGTCATGTTACATGTATTACGATATCATTGAAGAAAATTTAACAAAGAATGTTATTATTAACCATAAAATCATTAAGATAAATTAATAATATTGATACAATAACTTTGCTTTAAAGGTAACTATTTACTAAATATATCTGCTGATCATGAGGTCTAAGGTTCGACCCCCGGGTCGGGCAATATTATTGAGCTTTTTCGTAAAAAGAAAAATTCTCAGTAGCAGCCCGGAGTATGAAAAGTAAACGGCAATAGGCTCGCCCCCTATTACGTGGGACCTAAACATAGCTGGCGAATCATGGGTGTGTAATACATCTCTGCCTACCCCTTCGGGGAATACAGATGTGATGCTATGTTTTTATCTACATTTACGCAGATTTTTAACTTGATCAATTAAAAAAAAATATACCATCTTGTGTACGACAGAAATATGCCAAATATGCAGTAGCCACGTAGAAGCCCCCTTAAAGTATAAAAGATTTTGTAGGTAGTTAGTACCTAAGGGGCGTGTAACAGGTATTGGTACATGGGAAAACTTAATTATCAGTGCACAGGAGAGTCATGAATCTACTGCGGTCACGTGCTCTTTAATATTGAGTTAGGTGTAGGTATTGGATGATCCGAACTTAATATTGCAATAGATAGAAATAGGGGCGATATAATAATATGAAATTGCTACTCGAATGTAATTAGGTACTTACATAATAAATTTCGGTTTGTTGTAAAGTAGTTAAATGTTATATTATAAGGAAAAGAGAGTGCAGTCCCTCTCGCACTATACGTACTTCTCTTTTTCCACATTTACAAATTATTTGTTCTTAGTAGCTGAGAATGTCAAGTGCTAAAATACAGATATTGTATTTTTGTTATATTATAAATCGAAATCTTTAAAAATATTTAGCTATACCTATCTACACAGTCTAACTTCCTACTGGGTTATAATAGGTAAAGAATAGAAATGTTCAATGATAGCTTAGTGGTAAAATCCGTCTGCAAGGAGGACAGGGCAGTAATATCGCGTTCAATCTGCATTATAAGGGTTGGACCTATGCTATACACATAATTTCGAAAATATATGTGGGTAAATTATCACTGCCTGATGAAGGAAAATATCGTAAGGAAACCTGTATGCCTAAGGGGCTTTCTAGGCGGCTTGTAAAGTCTGTCAACTTACGCTAGACCATCGTTATGGACTTACTGCCTAAATCCCTCTCAATGATATCGTATGACAGTAAACAATAATGGGCGAAGAAAAGAAATTATGACGATTAGTTATTGGAAATATCCAGTTGGTCCATTGGCAATTTCTATTCGTGAGTTCCCTGGTTCGTATTGCAGGTGTGCATAGAGCTATTTTGACATGGAACTGGGATCGTATCCAGTCGGCGCCATCCAGGCGCAGCCACTAGGCTGGGTTATCATGCTAGTTACGTAGGTGAAACGTGTATATCTAGAGATAATTCGAAACAAGCGCGTTAACAAAATACTAACAATATACATTATAGCACCGCAAAATAAAACTTTTAAACAATTATGAAGTTTCTGTAATTACGTTAGTAACTTAACTGAAGTAAGTTTGCACACAATGGGCGCCACATATTATACGAAGTATTATATTAGTCCATTAGGTAAATTAAGTAAGATTTCTCACCCTATCTTGTGAAGTTATTTATCATTCTTGTATCTGCAGGGGATTCGCTGCAATACATTGCGGTTAGCGCATTTAATTTCGTGCTGTACATAAATCTCAATTTGGATAATGTGTGTAGTGAGTAATTATGATGCGTTTAAATTAGACTATAACGCCCCAAATTGTAATAATTGATGAGCTGAACTACAATAATGTCGCCCATATTAACAAACAATTGAAAACATAAAAAAATAGGAACATTACGTTAAAAACAAAATAACAAATAATGTATTACCAAAATAAAATAATATTAATTTTTATGCCAATTTTTAATTGATAAAGTATAAATAATTATTAAATTTGCAAGTTTCACTCGTTTTACTTCAAGCGGTAAAGCTTTATTTCAAACAAAAAAAAAGTGAGGTGAGGAAAGTAGATGAAAATGAGATGTAATCTTCTTCTTTACAGTCAACATATCTCAAGGCTTTTATATCACATGGGCCTAAGACACGATGGCTTAGCTTAGGTACAAAGGTTCGTTCCTGCGCCACAATAGTATTGACTTCAAAACTCTCCTTATAAATCGCCTTACTTAAATATTTGTTTGGTTATGTGAACTATTAAATAAAATGTAATAGTACCAAAGAAATAACTACCAAATAAATATTAAAAACTTTAATAGAAAATAATTTAATAGAAAACCTATTTTCTGTTTAAGAATATATATTAATGCTATGATTTTTTTTTATTTAGATATTCTGATACTGCAAAAGAATATTTAAATATAGCATACATAAAAGGCAGGTCAAAGGGTCTGGTGTTGCAAATCACACTCGACTTCTAGATTTTTTAAATACCTACCTTATTTCTCACATATTTTATTATCACAAGGTAAACTTCAATCCGTATCGGGACCGTACGGGTAAAATACGGATGTTGAGCAATGATTTATGTTTAAGCAATGTTTTTAAACGCAATAAAATAAACAAGACAAAGATCATACTCATAGATGTCGTGAATATAATCCTTACTAGTACCTATTAGTATTATGTACTAGTAAGCATTGTATACTAGTGCTAGTAAGGGCTAGGTTGTACTATTATAGAGATGGCACACGGCGGGTTTCTTTAGTGGGTGAGGGCCCCACACTACCCTGTTCGTTGCCCCGTATGACGGGGTGTGCAGTTAAGAACATTTTTTCCCGCCTTAACAAAAGGAAAGGTTGTACTATTTAATTATACTAGTATCCTTATCCTTACTAATAATATAAATACGAAAATGAGTTTGTTTGTTTGTTAAGCTTTCTTGGCGCAATCAAACATTATGAAATTTTGCTTTCACGTAGTTCTGAGCCCAGATAAGGACATAGGCTACTTTTCATTCTGGAAAAATTAATGATTCCTGACAGCAATATTTACATGCAGCATAGCATAATATTATTTGTATGTAATTAACGTACCGTAGAGTGATATATTTATACGAGTACTCTAAAGCCCGCGCAGACGGTGTCGCGGGCAGAATCTAGTTACTAATATTATCTTAACTAATATAAAACTGTAGCAAAGCTCTGTCTGTGTACATTTAAGATATTTGAGAAAAAATATAGTAGGTTTTGCGTGATGCGCGAATGAACAAACAGATAAACAGATAGACGAAAGAGCTAGCGAGCTAGATAGCAAAAGAGAAGAGAAGCTCTGTTACAGCTTTGTATCGGTACCTATAATAGATAGATGCGAGTGTGTTTATTTGATATGATTGCACTCCATATCTACTAAACTGATCATTATAAATTTTTGCATGCATGTGGTGTGGAACACCTTTTTTAATTTTATCTAAGTAAGTATTTTTGGCCGTGTGGGGCCGGCTTTAGAATTTTCCCACCCCTTTCTATCCACGGGAGTCGTAAGAGCCGACTGAGGAAATACCGGGAGAGTGGGCAGCAGCACTCCCTCGAGTATTTAACAACGTCCACTGCGATCGCCAACCCGCCTGCCAAGCGTGGCGATTACGGAATTATCCCCCATGACAGGACCGCTCGTTGTGACGTTCTCGAGGCCTATGTCCATTAGTGGACGTTGAAAGGCTGATGGATGGATGGATGAAGTATTTTTATTTTGTAGTTTCACAATACAAGCCGAAACGAGATGAAAACTAGTGACAGAAGCGGTTCATAGTACAGTCTGCAATAATACATGAAATAACTATAGTGACTTGATGCAAACGCAACCGAAATACACAGATGTCAAAGTCGAAAGCGGAGCAACATGCTCGAGGCAAAGAAGTAACGTTGTATGGCGTGATGAAATGCGACAGTTCATTATGCGGAAGATAACAGACGTTTATTGTGAGTACTTGTGCTATACGCACCTACAGTTTAAGCTAAATCTAGTTTACCAGCTCGGACCGTGCGTACATAAACCATTCAGGTATACGATTAAATTATTTAACGTCTTTATTCCCCCGTGGAGCAAGCAGGTTGCATGCCGGCACGCGGATGTTAAAATACATTGACTTAGCGTGTAGGCTAATCTATATAAAACTTTTATACTAACACAGGCAATGTTATCTGTGGCGCAAAACGAGAATTTAATCAGAGTAAAGATGCATTACTCGCTTCATAAGTCGAATGACATTCCATTACATTTCTTAAAGATATTTTTCTGTAGATATATGGGTATTATACTTAACTAAGTCGTAATAGCTTTACTTTCTTTGGACTCCATATAATCGAATAAAAATGGCCCGTAGCCAGCTGTTATTGTGTGATTTAATGTCGTCTAGAATTTGTACTAAAGCACACTATATATTTGGCTTTTAAACTCACTAAGCAAGCAATAAAAGTCCTTCAGGGCTTTATTATAATTTAGATATAATTGCAAGCAACTATTTTTATATATTAAACTAGCTGTCGCCTACGATTTCAACTGTGTGTTACGGAAACTCAGCCCTTGTTTTTGCTAAGGCGGGAAAAATGTATCTAACTGCACACCCTGTAATTCGGGGCAATGAACAAGGTAGTGTGGGGCACGTCATCCACCAAATAAACCCACCGTGTGCCGTCTCTCCGCCTATATTGGCGGAATACCGGAACCGTGTTACACTACTTCGGTGGTAAGGAAACTCACCCTTAGGTACACAATTATTGCTCTACCCCAAATAGGTAATCGTAGCGTGATACTAAATACTTTGGAAAATCCAAAAGTGCACGCCTCGTAATCTTCATTTTTCACAATAAAATTGATTATTTGATAAGTAAATTGATAAGTAACTAATATTAGTCTTAGGTACTACTAATATTAGTCTTACTAAGTAGTTTTCAATAAATCACATAGATAGCGCTAATTTCAAAAAACACTAATGTGGTTCTCACGCCATCTAGCGCAAATTTTAAGAAGTACTAATATATTGATCTATAGAAGTAGTTCTCATAAAATAAGGTATAGCGCTGGTTTTAGTGTACTACTGTGTCATGGAGTCGAGCTTAAATATTCACTATTTTTGTTTATTTAATAACAATAAAACCACATCTAATCAGACCGTGAAAACTAATAGGGCTCTATTTGTAATTATACTGAAGTTAAAAAGAAAAAAAGACTCGATTAGTAAAGTATTTTGGTCGTTATCGTGTTAACATACATTACCTACAACACACGGACGTCCAAGACAGAACTTTTTTAAACAGTTTTTTAACTACATAGTTTAAATAACAAAAATATCATAAAAAATATCATGAGTATTAAAAATAGTGTTTTTTCTTGATATGTGTGTGTATATATTACTTTACAAGTGCAATATATGATAAATAGAGACATTTTAAGTTTGAAAATCAGTTGTTCTGCGTAAAACGAGAGTAGTACGTACCCACCTCAACGCTTTGCTTATGAGGCGTGCAATATTTAGCAGCAAATTTGTTCCTTTGTCATTTTTAATATATCTACTTTTTTTGGTATCGGGTCAATACTTACTTCCAGCGATTAGGTATATTTATTTTTGTTTGAAAAACAAAATAAACAAACTTTAGTTTTATAACATAGATGATGTTATTTTACTATGGACCTGGAATGAAAGATCGACGGAGGGGGAATTCCGCTTAGTGACCTTATTGAGAGTTGAGTAGTCGGAGCTAGACCGAAATATAAGGATAGGAAGGTCATATCGTTACAATCAATGTATGTTCAAGAACCAACTATACTGTAGTGGGAAAAGATATGTTACAGACATATTTAATATGCTTTAAGTTCATTAATATATTTTTTTGTCTCTACGCTATTAATTTAGATTATAAAATTTGTGTATTATTTTATTTATTCAAAACTTTTGCACTTATATAAGGTACAAGGCGGACTTAATGCCTTAGGCATTCTCTTACAGTCAACCTGAGGTAGAGCAGAAATTAACGATGGTAGGTGCAATAGACAAATAAATGTTAATACATAATAATATTTACATATATACCAATACATATAACTAATACTATGATAAACCTACATAATGTAGACACCTAAAATAATATAAGAGACATATATGTGATAAATATACTTACATAAATATATAATAAGTATCGAGTTGATAAGAAGTATCATTAAGGGGACTCTGCCAAACGACGGAGATACAGTTCACGTACACGGGCTTTAAATATGTCACGACTTGTAGCCATCCTGATCTCCAGAGGCAACGCATTCCAAAGAAGGATAGCCTGTACATTAAAAGAAGAATGCACAAGACTTGAAGAATGAGATGGACAGTGTAGAAGAAGGTTATTAGAGGAACGAAGATTTCGGTCATGGGTGGTAGATAGAAATTCAAAATGAGGCTTTAAGCCAGTAGGAGTGTTAGGGGAGTATAAGAGGGAATATAAAAGTGAGAGCACCCGATAACTACGCCTTTGCCGGATGGGCAACCAATTTAGTTGAGAGCGAAATTTGGAAATATGATCGAATTTACGAAGATTAAAAACGAATCGAATGCAATTGTTGAGAAGTCGGTCAAGTTTATTGAGCAGATCTGCATTCAGGTCGAGGTAGCACACATCAGCATAGTCGATGATAGGGAAAACCAAGGTCTGAATCAGCATTGCCTTGGTCTCAATGGGAAGAAAATTAAAAGTCGATAAAGAGAGCGAAGAATTCCCGTAACTCTCTGACTGATAATTGTAATTTGAGTCCTCCACTCTAGCGTACTGTCCACAAATAGACCAAGGTTCTTGATGACTTTACTGTATGGAATGATAGATCCATTGTAGAAAATTGGTGGCAGACTGGTAACATTAGATCTGCTGAGTATACGAGAGCTACCGATTAATATGGACTGGCATTTGTGCGGATTTATATTCAAGCCAAACCTTACGGTCCAATCCTTAATCGCTGCAAGGTCACGGCTAATTGCAGCAATTGCCAGGTGGAGATCTCCTGACTTGGCTTGAGTGTATATTTGCAGGTCATCGGCATATAAATGATACGAGCATTGAAGGTCATGGGTTATAAGATTGATAAAAAGAGAGAAAAGAAGAGGAGAAAATATACCGCCTTGAGGGACACCAGAACCTAAGTCCTTCCAACTGGACGATGAGTCATTAACGCGGACAAACTGCTGGCGCCCCTGAATATAAGACGAGAACCAATCCAGAGCATCTGATGAGATCATAAGATGGGAGAGGATGGATAGCAGGATATCATGGTCGATAGCATTAAAGGCGTTTGTGAAGTCTACCAACACCAATACTGTGATGCTGGTATCCTCCATGCCCACCTTAATGTCACCAGTAACCTTTAGGAGAGCTGAGACTGTGCCATATCCAGGCCTGAAACCAGACTGAAAGTCACTCAGGAGGTTATTGGAAAAGACAAACTTGCATAATTGTTTGTGGACGCAGAGCTCGAGTAATTTGGAAAGGAAAGGGAGGATGCAGATAGGACGATAATCATTAGGAATAATGGGGTTAGATATTTTGGGCAAGGGACGGACATATGCTTTACGCCATAGAGTGGGAAAGACACTACACTCAAGAGAAAAGTTTAGCATATGTGTGATGGGATGCAATAGGACATCAAGGATAGTTATAATCATCCGGCGGCTGACTTCATCGTAGCCAACTGCTTTCGATTTAATGGAGAGGGAAATCTTTTTAACCTCATCAGGTGTCACGGGAGAAAATTTAAAAGGAAAAATATCAGGACGTTGTAAATTGGCAATATAATCTAGGGTTTGGCATTTAGTGGCGTCGTCTAGAGAAACTGTAGAGCTGAAAAAAGTGTTAAGGTCATCTATATTGACGTTGTTTGTTAGTTCTGATTCCAAATTTCCCAAGGAGCTTCCAAACATCAGAAGAAGATGATGAAGTGATAGAGTTAAGGATATATCGGCGTTTAGCATTACGTATCATTTGATTACACCGATTCCTAGCAGTCTTGTAAAGGTCCCAGTTGGTATCACAACGCTCTTTTCTGTGTTTACGAAAGGCAACGTCCCTACGTCGCATTGGCTTACGTACGAGCTGACATCCAAGGCGCGGGTGGACGCTTTAGCCTAGTTTTCACTACAGGGGCATGACTGTCGTAGAGGCTAATGATGGTTTTATTAAAAATGTTGACTTTCTCGTCCATTGTGCTAGCGTCCAGCAGCGGTTGCCAATCAAGCGCTGAGGCTTGAGTACGCAGATGGTCGAAATTCGTTCGCGCAAAACAACGCAATTTCAGTACCTTAGGTTTAGGTTTTGGAGGTTTAAGGAAGTAAGAGAGGAAAATGAGATCGTGATGGGAGAAACAGGGAGCAGGATGCTGGCCATGGGAGGTAACAAGGGAAGGGGAGGAAGTGACAATGATATCAAGCCATGTGTCTTCCTCTAAGGTATTGTGGTGAGTGGCTTGCAAGGGCAACACGTGGAGGCTTGAGGATTGGATAATATTTAAGAGTTTAAGGGAACGAGAGGAAGAGGAAGCAAGGAGATCGGTATTGAAATCACCCATTATGATGTGATGTGCATAGTCAGACCCCAAAGATTCTAAAACTGCTTCTAAGTCAGTGAAATAGTCAGTAGAAGGAGGACAATAGACCACACCCATAACCGTTTTAACACCTTGGATACAAACCTCCAGAAAAAGAAACTCAGCTGAGACCAGCTGATGAGCAAGTGAAGATGCGATAATTTTAAAAGGAAAATCATTACGAAGGTAAATAGCTACTATAATATTATTCTGTTGTGTCACATGAAATTCCATGCTTATTAGTTCATACTAAGGTAGGCACATGTATGTTTAGGTTTGGGGTGAGAGCTCTCTGCGCTCACCAATTGTCCGGGTAAGGTTATCATAGCCATCTGAGGCTAACAACCAACGTCACACAAAAAAAAAGAAGTATGTTTAGGTGAGAAAATTACATAAACTGTACGACTAAGTACTACGATTTTTAGTATAATATTTTATAGATTAGTAGGTAATTAAATGTATGATATGGCTAAATTATAATTTTATATTCATATAAGTATTTGAATATAAAATTGTTCTACTACACTAGTTCTACATGCATAAAATGCATATTCTAAAAAACTTGATAAAGTAATATTTAAAATGGTTAAATCAATACGACATCAGCTAGCTTTTAAGACGATTTTAACTGTAGTATATTATTTAATATTAAAGATCTTAAGGTAAACGAGTGGAGTGCCTGCAGTTCTACGATAAGGCAACCTCTCCCTCCGAAACCCACACCTTTTCGGGGGGTGGCAGACTTAAGAGGAGGCCATACTTCAAATTGCGTTTAACTTAGATAGCTAGTTTGATAAATTGCCGCTATTATTGCATATCAAAGGGCTGTGATAAAATTGCGCCTATGATAATGTCAAAGTTTTTTATTGGGGTTTTTCCTTTACATACTTCAGATAATGAGAAAAGAGCTGTTGTTGATTCTGTTTTCAGTTCGTACCTAAAACAAAAAAAAAATATTATGAACTTTATATTCAAAAATATCTCTATCAATTAAATAATAAAAACACAAAAAAAAAATGTCATGGTTGCCTAACTTAATCTTTAACAATATAAAGAAGCTGAAGAGTTTGTTTATTGAAACACGCTTAACTCCGCAACTACCAGTTCAAAAAATCTGAATTTCATATCCACATATATGTGAGGAACGCTATTGGCTATTCAACAATACGACCCTTAAATTCAAAGTCAACGGCGGGGTGTGAGGTTAGATACATTTTTTCCGCCTTAACAAAAATAAGTTGTATTTTTCACTAAAATAAACCATGAAATCAGACATCATAATTCAACATTGGATTACAGAAAAATAAAATACTGTATATGAACTCGCGAATGAAGTATCACACGAAACACACATATATAAAGTCAGAACGAATTGCAAGCTCAGCTCTACATTACGGGCGTAGATAGGAAAACAGCGAATATCGATATATTACCGTTTCCATAGTGGATATTCTGATATCATTCGATATCGATAGATGCGTATCGATAGAGCGGATAAATGTTATTGTCGCAGTTCAACTTAACAGCATACGCTCAACAGCTTCTTTAAGATATGGCCAATGAAATTATACAGAAAAAAAACTAAAAAAAAATTATATTGCTTCTCAATATATATTTTTTTTTTAGTTTTAATCATAAAGAAAAAATACCTACACTTGAAATATATAAAAAAAAAATAGTATTACCATAGTAATAGTTTTATATTCAATTATTTTTATTAAAACGCTATAAATATTACTTGGGTGTTTATTTACTATTAAGCATAAATAGGGTAAGGCCGCATAGATGCGACATCTAGATTACTAATAATTCTTTCACGATCCAAAACCCAATAGCCCGAAGCTAAACCGTATCGCTACAGATAGATTTAACATCTGACTGAAATGAATGCATGATAATTTATCAGGGCTACCCCGTGTGTATTAGCTGTATCCGACTAATGCCGGCTTTCGATATTCGGCGCTCGGTCGCGATTCGGTATTTACGATCGAACGAGTCGCATTAGACTGTCCGCCCGTAGGTAAATTAGCACAGATGCTCGCTACTGTTACAGTGATTCATTCCAAATTGGCTTTTCAGCGAGGAAAAAACGTACTGAACCAGCAACTGCGGTAGACACTATCTAGGGATTGCAGCTAAATAGCTTTTAAAGCTGTTTGCATTTTCCTTTTGAGTTTCGAAAACGAAAACATCTTTCGGGATTTCAACCCTCTATGCTGATGAAAATGTTTAATTCTTTTGTGAGGGTTAATTGTGAATTCAAGAATCTGGATCTACCGGAAACATGTTATTTTGTAAGTACATTTGGTTAAGACATAAATCTAATTTAATTTTTGTTCTTTATGGCGGTAAATTTTGATCATTGGAAGATTACCGTTACTATTGTAATTAAGCGTAATTGTAAACTAGAACCTCTTAACATTAGCAATTGAATAAAATAATGTGTGCAAAGTGTAGTAAGTAAAAATGATTAACTGTTATACAATGTGAAGGAGCCGGCCAAGATCGGTGGTAGCGGCAACGCCTCAAGATTTCTATCGGCCCGGAAAGGGCCGCCTTAACGCGTGCTAGAGTACCTGATAAAGTATCGTAGTCAGTGAAAATGTATGAGTTATACTGTGTGAAGTGTTGCTTTAAATCGTGCGAATAATTTTATACGATAACGATTTTAATAAAGGATGTACATTGCTTTACAAGCTGTTTTGAATATCAAATGTTGAAAGTAAATAAAAAAGTGTTGATTATAAGTTATAACTTATGCTATATTAATGGTGTGGTTGTAAATGTTTTAGAAATATTTAAGTTGATTTTGAGAATGACAAAATAAGTAAGTGCAATATATAAGTTGATATGTGAAATTGTAATCGTAGTGGCTACATACAATTAATGATCTGCAAATGATAGCCAGTGAAATACGCAAATGTAACATTACCCAATAATGAACCAGTGATATTACCTTTAATATAAATAATCCATGCCGAAGGGTGGTTTCGATACGATACTATAGCAAATCAACCCCCACCACAACCCCCGCTGCGGGCTGTCGATGATAAATAAAATTCACGTTTTAACAATAAAATGCATTTTCCGCAAATGCTCCCGGTGAATTATTGGCCGAGCTTTACGAGCTTAAAATTATATGGGCACACGAAATTTTCGATCTCGATAATGCATGGCCCGTAGTTCGCCAACACTACTTTCAGGCGATACCGTGAATACGATTTTTAACTTAGGTATACCTATTCGTCGTTTACAGTTCAATCTCTTTCATATAATTACATCTTAATAACTATAATTACATTGAGGTATATATGTACGTACATAATTCACACGTGATCAAAAGAGGGCTGCATTTTTTATGCATTTTTCCATTTCGAAACAAACCAGTGCTCCCCAAACTTGTACAGATACCCCAAAATAACACGTCACGTAGCAACCATAAAAATATTTATAAAACATTTCCCGATGGAAAAAATACAATGTTTTATTTGCAACAAAAATACATCACACGACCGCTTGATGGAGAACCAATAGCGAGTGTCCCTGCGGCACAGATGGCGACGTGGACGCGGAGATAGCAGAAAAATATGAATTGTAGCTTCGATATTTGTCACTTGAATTACAGCTCCCGACGGATACCCGGAATGGCGGGACTATGACTCGCACCTCGTTTACTGAATGATGTGTTTTTTCCACAGTGTTTCGGCTATTCAGTCTAATAAAGCTTCGTTCCATCACTCGATGAGTTATGCCATCCACGTGCGCGGCGTCCGACTGATGATGCATTCTAATTTCAAATATGATTTGTTTGTGGATCGAACATTACTGGAGCTAAAACAAAAATGTTTCGCGCTTACTGAATCACGTCTATTTATTTGATTATTTTTCATGGATTATGTAATATTTAGCAGGGTTTTCAATTGTAATGCTACCAATAAAACGAAATTTAGGTGTCTGTTGTTAATAGCGTATCTTTAATACGACAGAATCTTAAATAATGGCCCCCAAAAACAAAATCTTACGCCACCAACCTGCCTCCGTGCGGGTGCAATAAGTAAACAAAACTCGTAATAACGGCCAGTCACGCCAAGGAAACCAATTTGGGAGGTATTTGTAAATGTCAAATATGTTTGTGCGCACCTATTTATTGCGAGCATCCCTCACGTACGAGTAAATAACCGAGACACTGCGATAAAGTGAAAAGAGATACCCGAAAAGTGCGGAGCACTATAGCTTAAACGCTAAATCAGAATTATTGGATATAGGCTTTATGTCCTGTGTGCTACGACTGAAATTCAAACGTAGTTTTAATGCTCTTATCTGATTTCGTGCTAAAGTTTCTGCGTATACAAGTGGAAAACTCAGTGCGCCACGTGCGAATGATTCATGTTCAGCCCTTAATTAAAGAAGATTTTAATTGTATTGGTTGTCTGTGAAAGCGAAAATAATGCACTCCTAAATTGGGGTCGGAAATTTATTTTTGGGAGCCAATAGAAGTATCGCTTTGCGTGTTTTACATGTTACTGAAAAAATCGGGCTTTGAATATTCACGAGCAATATTAACATAGTTTTTAGGTTTACGTGAAATAAATTAAATATTTAATATGCTTTAAGCCTTATAAAATTTGATTAATGAGATTAGTGCCTTTGTCTTTAATAACTTTTAAAATAACTCTTCAGTATTGTTTATGTTGATAATCAACAATTTCGTCTAACGAAACCCGAAGCTCCCTTAAATTCAGTAAATTCATTTTGCGTATATACAAGCTGCCGCCGACTTAAAATATCTTTCTTAATTACAAAAGCCTTTGTTGAACGTATCTGATCTATGTAAGCAGTCGGGGCGAATGTTTTAAATAGCAACCCAACAAATAAGTTCCGGTTGAGCGAAATGAGCAAAACTCGCTAATTAAACAATCGAAGGGTTGCCAACTTATGCAAAAATTAAATGAAAATAAATGGTAGGTATAGGTAACGAAATCATTTTTATTGCAAAAAGTTTTCGTGTTTTAAAACTTTAAACGTTAAGCGTTTAAAATTTTTGTTAAAGTTTCGTTTAATTAACCGATGTTTGAAAATATTGCACCTAGTTGAAAATGTCGTAAAAGTTATACTAGTTTAAAGTAGAAGTAAAGTATTTATGATCTCTTCTACCTCAAAAAACTTTTTAGACCCAGCTTATTTATGTGAATATGTTTAGTACTCTATAAATAATTTTATTTTCAGAAATTATTTTTTAGCAATGGCAATAATTGCTTCCAATAGATACACTGAATATTTTTTTAATAAAATCCTCTGCAAAGAAAAAAAATAAAATAACAAATGCAAATGTACATCATAAGTTGACCGCTTTTAAGAGACAGTATAACTCGTATTCTGTTACCATAAAACGATGACGGAAGCAATGTAACGACCCTGTAAGCTTGGCGCGTAGTTCATTTGCTGAACAATAGACCCGGTCCCAGCGTCCCAGCCTTGGATAAATTGAGTCGGGCCTTTGCTCGCGCCTGCCGCGGAAAATTGGGGAAAATCGATTTAAATATCTTAAATGTGATAGCTTATCTTGATCCTAGGAGTTAACCCGTACTTACTGTAGCTATCGATATTCGTAGTACATATGTATATAAAATGTAAAACCAACTTTTATGTTTGTGAGACTATGTAACTTTTGAGCAACATATAGGTACCTAGATATATATCAAAATAAATTGTTTTTATTTTTTTATTTTTACTTATTTTATTAAACTAACAACTTGAGCCAGCTGATTATGATATATAGCTTAAAATACAGTGAGGTAGGTCATAATTTCGATATATTGTAACCTACTTGTAAAATATATATTTTAGTAGATTATTATAGATTGTATATAAATTGTAATCTAATATATTAAGTAATTGTAATACGAATATAAATTTCCATGCTGTAAAGCTGAGTTTGGTGATACCATTATAAAACTGTAACAACTTTTGTAACCAATCTTCGCAAATAAATAAATTGAATTAAATCGAATAAGTATATTAAACACAAAGTGAAATCGAAAATAACAGTCACGAGCAGGATTTGAACCTGCATCTCCTGGATACCGTCCAGATGCTTTGCCAATTCAGCCATCGTGACAATTGCTCTTAACTGCTAATTTCGACAACACATTCATATACGTCTTTGGGTGACGCCCAGGAGGTCCAGGAGATGCAGGTTCAAATCCTGCTCGTGACTGTTATTTTCGATTTCACTTTTGTGTTTAATGTATACTGCTAAGCATGTCAAATGCTAAAAATATATATAAATATCGAATAAGTATGTCCAATAATAGGTACCTATATCGCAATTTAGGCGACTTTTAAAGCAACATTATTCTGATAGAAATGCGATCGTAATCATAATAGAAATAGGTAAATAAAAATATGTTTTGAGTTTGTATTTAAATATTAGGTATAATACCTCGAATAGATATACATATTTATATTAATAAATACATATTTATATAAAAAATCTTTCATATAAATCTAAGGCCAGGTACTACATTAGACTAAATATGAACAACATATAGTTTAACAAACCAATGCCTGCAAACCAATCAATGTATACCAATTAAGAAATGTGGTCCTTATAAAGTGAAATCAAGATAACCACCGATCCAACAGAACCCAACTCATCAGCGCCTTGACTTGCACGCGAAGGAATTCTTAGTAACCAATTGTGAAAGAATATTCTAGATTCTAGGTGTGTTAATTTGCAACTAAAAATATTTTGAATAGGCTCTAATGATGTATCGGTCTGTAAATTCAGATACTTACCTACAGCAGATGATAACACTGTAAGAGCTAAAAGATAAGTATATCTTTTTTTCATTTACGCTAACAGAACCATGAAACTAAAAATGTAGATATTATTTAGTTACTTGTTTTTCAGGTAGCTCAAATTCAAATTTAAGATAATATTTATATTTATCGAATAAATAATAATAAAATTACACTTTAATAGTGCTTATAATACGAAATATAGAATAAATAAAATACTTAGAGGTATATTATGTATTAGTTCAGGATAATATTATACCTAATACTTTCACTTGGGAAAGATACTAGACTACTAGAAGAGATAGACTTCAAACACAAACAATGTCTTATTTTTAATGTGACACTTGAATATTCCTTAACCCAAATTATTTGGAAATTTATTTTTTCTTAGAGTTTTAAAGCTCTCTAGTCCTAAAATTACTTAAGGTCTTTTTTCATTATGGAAAAGTATACACTGTGTAAATCTAAAACTCAACTGAAATTATTTACTTTTTTTATATACCTAATCACATTAATTTATGGATATTTACATATTATAGCTTCACATAAATGAATTATGATATTAATTTTCTATTACTTGTTCCGAAAACGCGGCTTCCACTGAAGATCCCTCAAGAAACAATAGAAACATACTTGTAAAATCAATGCATGCCTATTCTTGCAATTTAAGAACTTCAAATCAAAAGTAAATCGCTTCACCTATTTTGTGAGCCCTTAGACCTCAAAGCAAAGTAAGCTCCGCTTAACTCAATCTAATAGAATCACCTCGGATTGCTTTCCGATATTTACTGTTTGATTTTTCCCCTCATGTCGAGATTTGGGACTTTTACCCAAAAAAGGCGTGTACGACGGTAATGGCTACTAGGGTCGTTGGCTACATAACCTTCGTAATTAACTATACGCCCTGAACTCTTCATTGTTTTACAAGTTCTGCTTTTTCATTTATTAATAGTTTTGGTACTGATAAGATTAATTGTCAAGCCAAAGCGACGATATTTTATTTCAATAAAAGTATTGACATTATTCGAAATAATATTATATGTATCACAAAGGAAATATCTTGTTGAGAAATACAAATGTAATTATTAAATTGCGCAAGAAATTTATTGGTTTGATCATGCGCAAATATTTATTGATGGGGACCTACAAGATAGGGTCACAATTTATTGAAAACCAGCAACATACATAGGTAACTTACGTAAATTGACATCGGCAGCAATCAGACAAATTGGGCTCCATCCAACCCTCCCCTTAGCGAATTAATCCAGTAGGTTTTCTTAGACAAAACCACTTAGATAAAGAATTATTGAGGGGACAGAAGAGGCAAAAGGAATACACTCCCATATTTATACCGTAGTACCTACTACCAGTTTATCATAGCGTTCATAAAGATCTAATGTAATAAATATCATGGGATAAACAAATTTTATAATATCAACACGAAATAAAACTAATGATAATATATAATGAATTTTACCATGATGCCCCTTGGCACATATCTATCCATACAATTTTAAAGGCAGACTGAATTTGGTAAAAAATGAAAAATCCAAACAAATATCATGGTATTATTATAAGTAACCTGCCCAAGATTAAGCGCCCCTAAACATGTGTGCAGTAGGAGAATAAATATTCAACAAATCCACCTCAAATAAACAGTACGGGGAAATAACGTTTTTGCCTCATTCTAAGCAAACGATGCTTAAGATATTTATTACAGTATGAATTGAGTTTTTAGATATTGCTACACATTTTTGTCTCATTTCTACTCGCACATATAGCTTAGATTTGTTTGTTTATCTAAAATACAGTTTACATTATATTGTGATATGAATTGAAAGAAATAAGAATGATTTTGTGTTGGTGGACTGACAACTTTACGGATGATATTGTTCTATTATTAAAACAATCAGCCCCTATTTAGATATTTTTATATATATTTTTAGCATTTGACATGCTTAGCACTATACATTAAACTTTAGAGGAACGTTCGTTTCGCTTCATTATGAATGTTCGCGTGAATCATGCGTTGGTCTCTAGTTCAATCGGCACTCACGCGTCGGATTTACGACCAATCACGTTGAAGCGAAACGAACGTTCGTCCAACGTTTTGTTTTACATTCTACGGCGGGTGTCGTTTAAATCTCAATTTGTTATCTTTCAATTTACTGTTGAATGTTGTAGATATTGAGGCTAAAAATCTTGGACTTGGCTTATACGTGACGGGCTCAACAGCACATGGTAGAACTAACACTACGGTCTACTTTGTGGTGATCTTCTGTAACTTAGTTGTTTCTTAAATGATGTGGGTAATTGTTTACAAATTTCATTGCTCGATAAAGGAAAACCTACATGCGTGAATTTTTTTCTGAATGGTTTGTGTAATCTGCCAACCCGCACTGAGCCAACTTGATGGACTATGGCCTAAAACCCTTCTCACTCTTTCAAGGAGACACGTACCCAATAGTGGGACTTGGTGGGTTGGGTTAGTGGGTTTTAAACAAACTGTGGTGTATGGCTCACTTCCTTAACTCATTTTTTGACCACAGTCCGAGCGTAAACTTCATCAAGTACATCAACTTCTGAATTACAAAGCGATTGATTTAATATTTCATTCCTAAATATTAATATTTCATTACTAAAATACTCTTTTTCCTTATTCACAAATTATAATTTGTACTTTAAGAGTAGCTGAGCATGTCAAGTGCTAAAATATAGATAAAAATGTTTAAATATAATTTTTATATTTTCTGATTGTACACATTATGAAATCAAATGTTATACATTATGAAATATAACTACGTTTACAGAATCTATCGCCTACCGACGTTTCGAATACTTTCTAGCATTCATGGTTACGGGTCGATTCAATATAATAGCAATTAAAAGGCTTACTTTGCTCTAATCTACCATTATTACCTTAAATATATTTTTAGTATAGAGTACCTATATTTCGAAGTATAACGTAATAAATCTTTCTTATCTACCCTTGTCTCTACATCCATATTAACCACCTACTGAAGAAGTTTAAATCCTACTCTGCTGAAAAACTGAGTATCTAATTAGAAGAAAGCCTCTTCAAGAGTTTCCTAAGTGGGGGCTAATCACAAATTAATGAGAGCTTGTACCAGGGTGTCACGGCACGATGATAATTCCAGCCGCCCTGTTGCGTTACGAACCTCATCAATTATGGCAATGCTTCCCCACTGAGACCTGAACGTTGTATCTCTTTGCTGTCTAGCCTGTTACTATATTATAAATACGAATATTATGAAGCATTATAATATCCGCATATATTATATAAAGGACTATATAAAGGTGCAGCAATGAATAAATATTGTACCTAGTAATATGTAATGCTGAATAGGTAAATATTAGTATTTCGTATGAAAAAGTTTCAGGTACTTTTCATATCATTACAGTGCTGAATATGAAATCGTAGAAACTCCTACGTAAAAAAAAACAACTGCAAAGAAAAGCATTATTAAGTAAATTATACTATTATTATTATTAAATTATACTTAGATAAAAATAAAATAACAAGAGACTTTTTTTCATTTAGGTATTTAATAAATGAAAAAATGTCATTATGTACATTCATTTGTTAAGGAGCAAAAGTGTTTTTTTTTTATATAATTGCGGTACTATTTAAGTGCCGTTTCTTTCCAAATTTGGCCAATGATTTCTAGAAATCAGATAAAGGAAATCAAAGTTTTGAGACGTATAATACAATTATATATACTATAATAATTAACACTGATAATTTCAGCTTATTCAAATATGTTTAAAAGTAGATTTATTGTCAACATCTTCGTGAATGGAACGTCATATTGTCTTATGTTATCCTTGTCAAACAAAAAACATGAAAACAACTTTTAATTATTTGATTAGTTCAAGGAGGAAGTTCTAGGAGAATAATAAAACCATAATAATTAACTAATTAATATTTAAATTTGACAAGCAAGTGAGAAGTTTCTTTACATACTTTGGGCATTCGTTTAGCCATGTCTTTTTACTTCCTCGCGATAGGAGTTCAACATACACAAGACATCATCATCATCTCAAACGGAGACAGCTATTTGCTGGAATAGACAATTTTCATCTTAAAAATATGAATGCTTCTTTGATAATTAATATTACCGAAATTTTAAGTTTTATAAAAAATATATTTCAAAAATGAAATATACAATATGTATATTTATATTTTTGTCAACCCTTTTTCCGTCCTACTTTAGGGCACAGGTCTTCTCTAACGGTGAGATGGAATACCTATAATAAAAATATATCTGAATGTGTAGAATTATTCAATCTAGATACCGCTAAGCCATAGTGGTCTAGAGCAATTCTCCGGATTGGAAGAGACGCAGGTTCGAATCCCGCTCGCAATGAAGTTTCCCTTTTTCCACATTCACAAATAATTTGTTGTTTAAAGTAGCTGAGCATGTCAAGTGCTAAAATACAGATCAAAACTACCTATAAGAGTTATTTCGTTGAAGCAAAACCAACCCTTGCAATAATTAATGGCCCTTAGACAGTTGTTCTACCGACACCAAATGCTTCCGTTTCCAAACCACACTTGATTTGTTGTTCCGTCCGCTGAGGAGTTACTAACAACAATGTTTCAAACACTTAAGCCACCATATGCTTGAGTTCGCATCCGAAGATGGTAAATTTAGAGCAGTATCTGATTGATAATGTAGTTAGTTTTTATTTCAAGATCTCTATCTGAAGTTTACTATTATATAATTATGTACATTTCCTTTACCAGTGCGGAGAGTAACTATAGAATATCTATTTTATTCCAAGAGTTTCGTAAGAACTGTTTATAGTAGCAAAATTAGTCGATAATATAACTGTGAGATAAGTAAGACTTCAAAAAAGGCCTTCTTCCGCTCTTTTTGAACAATGTGATATATTGGGCATAGTACCTGTTCATGGTAGAGGTGCAGTAGTGGGACTTTAAATATTTACTAATCATAGTTCGCGTCACCATAACTATCGCTCCTAACAACGGGTTATATTTAGCAGTCTAAAATTTGAATTGAATCACCCCAAACGAAGCTCTTGTTGTTATGTCATGAATATAAATCGCTATAAACTCTTCGCAAGAGGCGAGAGGGCGCGGTGCCAGCATAGCCTCAAGGGTTTTTTTCTTAAAAATAACTTTTGTCAGAGTAATTTGGTGGAGTCGTAGGATTTATGGAACGGTGGTGTCACCCCGGTAATTAGTTTTTAACTAGTTGTGATAAGGGTCCTTCGTGCTTTATACGCCCTATGTAATAAGTTTAAACTAATGTTTAACTTTTTTTTTGAATGAATAAAACCAAACGCATCAGCTGCGTAGTCAAAAAACAAACCGTATCGTCGGCATATTGTTCCTCAAAACATTTCTTTAAACAAAAGCTTCACGAGCGATTGTTCTAACATGTCAAAATATTTTTATTGTAAGCATATTTCGCGCGTTTGTGACCTGTCATGCTGCAACAAAATATGATTTACGTTTGTACAAGCAAAGAAAAAATAAAGTTTTTGAGCAAAACTTTTTTGTTCTCGTAGAAAGTTACGAAAAAACTTAGACGCTTAGAAAAAAAGCAATTTTCTAGCTCAGGTGTGTAAGATGTTCTTTATCTAACTTTGCATCCGAACCGCTTTATTTATGACAGCATATTTTTTCCAAGTTTTGAACATTTTATTACGTTGTACCGTGAACTCTTACTTTGTATCTCTTAAAAGGCCGCCAACGGTAGAACAATTGTTGTTTTGTATACTACCTTTTTTAAAAAACTTAAACGGCTACCTGTTATTATAAAAGGCAAAAAATTACTTCACTGTCACGTTCATTGCGTAATACAATAATTACAAGGTATATACAGGCTGTAACAAAAGTTTGAATAACAAGCCAGAGAAAGCCGCATCGCCTTTTTAATGGACACGGAAAATATAATTTGAAATACTCTTTATAGCGCCCATAATGTAACCAAGTGGGCCAAAAAATGGTTGTCACCGTCTGGCAAAGTACATTAGCATGAAGGGTGTGAGGCAAGGAGGCTTTATCAGGAGGGCCTTTCCTGAGGGAGGGCCAAATAATGTGATATTGCTCGTTTGTGCGAGGCTCTATTTATCTATTAAAAAACGCAAGATTTATGATCGAGTATAGGAAACTTTGGAAACTTTTTATGTTGCTCCGCCGTTCTCGAACCTAATGTAAGAGATGGATGCGTGTTTTTTAGATTTATATGGGTGTATATTAGCTGGTTTATTGTAATATTTTTTATGCTCAAAATCTGGTTTTTTCTATCTGTATTCATAGTCTCAACGCACTAAAGTTACGACTAACGATACACTAAATGAATAAATAATTAAGATATGCAATGAATACCGGTACTAACGAAGTGTTTACACACACCGGGCGATAGAGATTTGAGTGGCATGTTTTTAGGGCTAGCGCACACGCTATGTCGTGACTCTCGTGACTGCACCAAAATCAGACAACGCGGATTTGATGCGTACGCTGCTTATAAATTAAATATCCTTTGTACTCTAATCCAGTTTAAAGAAAATAATATAATCAATACATTTCTTTCTCGCTGCAGAGTAAAAGCTCTACCCAAAATCGAAAGGAACTAGGTCAGAATCTAGCATAGGTATCACTTTAAAGTTTAAATCGATTGGTTAATGTCACTAAGGACTTCTTGTACGCTTTTTCCTTAAAATCTCTCAGCTATATTGGTTTTCTTAGCCCTATCTTGCAAAAGCTATAGTTTTCCCGCTATAGTCCTATACTGCTAAATGTATAATATAATTCAATAAGTATTTTTTTAAACAGACTTATTTTACTGGTGTGAACGTTTACTTTCTTTCATTAAAAATCTATTATTTATCTCCTATAGGTAGTGTATCAAGTTTTGTATGTCTGAACTTCTGTAGAAACATACATATACATAGAAATTGGGTATATACATCTATCGGTACTTGATCTAACTTGCATCTATCGACAAAATGCAGTACGTTGAGAAACCGTTACGATGCGTAACAGAACCGTTAACGCGGACAGATCAATAATTTTAAAAATCGAACGATTGAACGTTCGATAGAACGAAATACCTATGTCAATCGAAGGTATAGCATGTCAAAATTTTTTAAAAGTTCATATAGTAGGCATAAGGTATATGTTTGTTATTAAACTTGACTAAATATAATTACAGCCTACTGTAGGTAAAATAAAAAAAAAATGCATGTAATAATGAGATTCATGTATACAAGCTGGACATATACGTAGCCAAACTCTACGTATGCATAATGTATGTTTATTATCAAGTGGGAATATTGGCTGGAAACAGTGCTAAATTCGCGCGGACACCCGATAGTGTGCTATTATCTGCCATTATTTGTCACAGTTGAACAATGCGTGTGCCCTATCGTATAGCAATTTGTCACCGATTATAATAATGGGGCAAAAACTTAATTATGTTTGGTAATTGTATGTACGGGTCAAGTGTTAATTGAGACGTGGTAGTATTATACCTAGCCTCTTAATAGATAAGTGGGTATTTATGCAGTGAAACATTTTAAATTAGTATTGATATCTTTTTCCACAAGAGATACCTAGTTCTAGCCAGTATCCTTTCCGCTTGTATTAAAATCATATTAGCAGCTCTTATTCGATTCGGTACACCAACAATTTTTTTGTACAGCAGTGGTCACCCAATCTCGGCTACCCAAAAAGGCAACGACATCCCAAGGTTATTCCAGGACATTTGAAAGCACTAACTCTCTATATTGACTGTTCAGGACTCAGCAAAAGCAAGGCACTTGGCAAGCCATATTTACTAATACATTAGGTATTAAATAACTTTAAAAGCGGTGATTGCACTGAAAAGGTTTCTAATTAGTAATGTCTTCACTACGCTGTCGTTGCAACGGATTTTTAAAACAAGAACATGGTTGTTTTCAATGTCGAACCAAAAACGTTTATTCTGTACATTGTAGTTCATACATTCCGACAGATGTTACACTTAGTGAGAGCTACTGTACTCCAACGGGTTACTCAATAAATAATAGCGGGCTGAGTTAAGACCACCTAGCGAGGAAACAGAGCTTATTTACGACACAGCCCTGGCCGTATTGTGGCCACCTACGCTATATATTTTGCTTAGCAAATTGCCTCGCTCGCGGTGTCTAATAACCCTTTAATGAAGGAAGAACCGTGATGTTTAATGTTCATACTTTATTAAAGGATTTTTGTTCCTGATTCATTATAAAGGATATAACCTAATATAAGGAAATATTAACAGTAAAGATAATATTTTTCATCTTATATTCAACATCAATAGCAAGTGTATCTATACCTTAGTACCTATATTTGACGCTATTAATCACACTATGAATTTATAATTTAATGTTATATTTTATTTAAGGTAAAAGTTCGTGAATCTGTGTAATTATAATAATAATAATAATAAATATTCACGGACATTTTCACACAACGCCCTCTGGTCCCAAACTAAGCTTAACGCTTGTGCTATGGGTACCAGATTACGGATATAATACATATATTACTTTTTTTTTGTAAATATATACATATAATAGATCGAAAAATTAATTGTCCGCTTCTTAACGCTAAAGGCTAGAACCTTTTATTATGGGTTTTTATAAAAGCACGTCTTATACTCACTCCAACTGTTAATCACAGAAGTATTACAGCCATATAGAGTAGCCATGAAGTAATAGAGTAGTCTTGCTCACAATATTGGAGCATATCTATGAGCGTCAAATATTATTATGCTCAATATTGGAGCTAATAATATGAGGTTCAGAAAAAAAACAATAAGTATGCATATTAAACAACTTCAAAATATATCTTTGAACCTTACGATTTTCTCAAGCTATATGGAGCTCGTTGCAGTATTCATAATACCTATGCGGTATTGTAGTGTTTATTTTTCCTGTTATTCATTATTAAACTTCTGGCAGGTCTATTGGCACATACCTATGCTAATATTTTGCCAAAACTCAACGTTTCGGCTGACTTGTACGAACCGTGGTCACGAATAGATATAACTTCCTTTTATTCTTCATAATAAATCAATACTTACCTACTTTTGGATGTAAGTCTGTCACCGGAAAACGGGAAGTTTAGTAGGTAACTATTATCCGATACTCATTTAAGTAGGTACCTACCTATTGTACCTACACCCAACCAGCCGGAAAGCCGTTGCCTCAAACTATCGACATAATTTCATTGGAATTTTTATAAATATCTAGGAAGCGATTATGTATCTACTACGTGATGAAAATTAATAATAGTTTAACATTTTTAAGGCACGTCCCGAGTGCATCGGTCGCATTAATGATTTTTTCTGTATATTCCTACGTAGCTTCTTAAAGCAACTATTTTATTACAAGTTAAGAGAGGCAAGCCTGTGAAAGAGACGAGAATAGTTAGCAAAACGACGTTTAATGGAAGACAGTGAAACCTTTTTAGTTAAGCGTTTTGAAGCCATTGACAGGAGTTACCAGTCGAGGCACCCCCATTCGCTACATATATGGGCTAGTATTAATTGCTGCATTGCACTACTTACCTACTCTTTGTTTAGATAAATATTTTGGAGAAATTTACCTGTAACAAAAAAACAAATATTTGTCTAGATCTAACATAATAAATATAATTTAAAACCCTTTCTGTTCTAAAATAAATCGCCCCTCTAGCAATATAAATGACACATAATTATCACATTTAAATAACGTAATGTAAATTAATTCATGCTAATACCACGCGACTTGGCCACTCATTTACAACACTAATTGTAAATTTGAATGCCTATATTCTTAAGAATGATTTTCAAACACTATATGTATTGTTATCATGTACCTAGATAATTAAATGTTCATACACAGGAACATTTAGTTAGATATTATAGTGTTAAGACAGTTAATAATCGCCTATAGACAATGGTTTTGACAGTTTGGATGAATTTGCTACTCTGCAGTGGACTTGAATTGAGGTCAAGGGGACCTAAATTCAGATAAATCTAAATATAATTACCAATAACCTTAACAGTTAAAAATATGTGTTTAAATATGCATCTAGTAAAAGGATTCAGATAAAGTTTAAAACAATAAACTTACTAATAATATTACACTTTTGCAGTTAGCACGTGATCGTCACGCACACATAAAATGAACTTTGGCACACTACAATAAATCAAGGGGCGTTATACGCCATGTTTCATGAGCCCAGGCCATCTCTTTCTCTCTAAGGCTATTTGTTATAATGCTGTCCTATTCTGGCAGTAAGCTGGAGCTTTGAAGGGACGTGGGAAGGGGCACATGTCTAGTCGTGACGTATTACTTAGCTGTCCGTCGGTCGGGTAAGTCGTTAGTTAGTTCGAAGTTTAATTACTTAATTCGCTCCTTTTATAAGATAGACCAAAGTATGATTAAAATCTCAGCAAATTAACTGGGTGTATAGAAAGCGGAAGTCATGTCTAATGAAGTACTCGATAGGAATATCGATATCGACATGAGCGCTAATTAGTTACAAACAGCGCTGCTACTATAATGTATGCCAAGGAGGTTCCAATGCAAATTGCGAGTTCGATTCTAGAATAGACAATGTGAGCCCAAGTATTACGGACCACCCACACATCTGCAATAGATATACGTATGCATTTGATGTAGCATAGAATCCTGTTATGTATCTATAAGAGATCATGTACCTATTATATTGCGAGGCATATTTAACATTTTCAAGAAATCTCACAATTCATAAACCAAGCAGGTTCTAATTAAAATATGATGCTACTACATTTTAATTTACTATCATAAAGATTGTTTTTGTATATATTGGACACCCAACGTCACAGTAAGACCTGCATAGATTTGTGTGGCGAAGACGTGATCTGACTGAATAAAACATGTAGCTAATTTATAGGTGTGTTCTTACAAGAATCATATTTCCACTTACACTTTCCTTGGCTATTTTTAATATAATTTGATATTATATTAGGTATTTATATAGGCTCAGTTTTTTGACTGTAAAAATGTACTAACCCACATATTGTCAAAAAATGCGTTATTAACATCAATTTGATAATGAAATGTGGTACATTAACATTCAGTACAAACGGACCAAAATCTATCCAGATTTGATTATGCATGAACCCATCCACATGTATGGACTATGTAGGTGGGTATAGAAAACTTACATTTTGCAGTTGGTAGGTATCTACATAGTTATTATGATACTTACTTATAATCACGCCATTTCTTGTGGGGTAGGCAGAGATAACAGAGTGCCAAGAGGCTCTATCCTTGCATACATCTCTCGCTTCCTTAACATTCATAATTCTCTTCAAACACGCTCGCTTTCGGAGGCTCCTAACTCCACCTTCCTTCAATACATGACCGATCTGGTCCTCGGTCTTTCCCTGTATCTTTCCACTTTCGTAATGTATATCTCCGGCATTCTTTCCAGATGTCTGAACAATCGGAGCATTCCCTTTCGCATCTTTACACCAATACTCTCTTTCATACCTATCCGCTCTCTTACGTCATCTTTACGAATGCGGTTATTATGATCAATTGATTATATTATTAATACGTTTTTTATACCGGATAAAAGATCTCACAGTTGGTTAAATATCTCAGGTTGACACCTCGAATCCAATCCTGTCGATCTTACAGACATTGCTATGTTCTTATTTGTATCAACTAATTCGTCGGCCGTTAAAAGTATCGTGCCCTTGTTAGACATATCACTGGTCGGCAATAAATATAGCTTTATCTGTCGATATCGACCGCGGCCCGCACTGCGCTCATCGCGACCTACTCCTCTCCCTCCTCTTTAATGAATTACACAATGAAGTCTCATCTAAATACAGAAAAAAGCTTTTAAAGGCACATATCAAAAATGCCTACAAAAGCCTACTAAGACAGGACTTACAGATTTATAGCACTCCCTTTGTTAAATCACGTAATCTCCACGTGGAGCCGCGATATAAATGGAGGTAAATGAAAATAAATGTAGTTCCTCATTCTGATGCTTGCCTATTTACATTGTGTTCAAACATAAATCTGGCTTGGTTTAATGGTAATCTGTTTTAAAAATTACCTGTTAAATCACATCAGGACAGATAACACATTGTTGGGGGTATGTGGTATAGAAAAAATGTTTGTCGGCTGATTTTGTTTAGATTTGTTGCCTTCAGGGTGGTATTTACATCATCGACCCTCTCATATATTATGTGGCACACGACCGGGAATACATTAACCAGGTACAAAATATTAATACAGGTAAATATTTAGATAACACAACACCCCAATAATTAAACGTATTTAGTAAGATATTGAATTATGTATGAATGACGAATAGATAGGTGTCGTACCGTCTTATAATATCAAGAATCCGTGGGTGAGTATCGAATTTAAATTAACAATATATTAAGTATGCTCTATGTTTAGGAAAGTTATACGTGGTGTCGGCGAATTTCGTATGTGAATCGACATATCCATTTTCGGCAGTTCCCGGATTGATCGATAGGTAGGTTATATGTACCTATTCTTTAAAATCGATCCACCTACTTTGTATGCTTGACAAGCTTTGCAGCCAATAATATGAACAATGTGATTTTGGTACAAAGATTAACAAAGCACCTGCATAATTTTATTAACTAAATTGTTATAGTATTCTTTTAGCAAATTAAAAAGAAACTGATAATGTTCGCTCCTTATTTATTAATATATACCGCAAAAAATATAAAGATTATAGTTGATATCAAAAATAATAAATAGTGATGCGACATCACGCGTCTCTTAAGGCGCATCATCGATCATCTACATACGAGAGGCATTATGCTAACGCAACAATAAATAAGAGTCTAATAAAATATAACTGGGCCGATAGAGCCATATATTGCAGACATATTTGACCGAAAGATGCTGATGTTAGGAGTTTTCCATGGTCTGCCTCATCTGCTTGCCAATGCGACTGGTATCCTATAAGTAGGTTAACCTAACTGAACATAGTGTCGTTTTATTACTTAATAAATCAATTTATAGGTGGTTATATTGTTACTGTAGCTAAAATATTTTTATTAGGTTATATTAATGTTTTGCTAAAAAAAAATCTTACAAATAGAACATTTAAAATAAGTAACTACGAGTAAAATTCGCTTATTTATAACAAGAGTTTATAATTTTTAATAGCTTTTGTGAATGTAAAATTACGTATTGTATTTATTAAAATTTACAAAACCATAAAGAATTATGAACGCACTCTATCTTGTTTCTACCTATATAGACAAGATAGAGGTGTTCATAAATTTTTTATTTACTACCTTGTTCGCTCGTTACTACTACTATGGTAGCTATATAGACACTTACCTACCTAAGTCATAATACTGAAGTCATAATACTTTAAATCAAATAAGATCTTGTAAATTATATGTAAACAATACATGTCGAAGCGATATTGTACATATCGTAAAGCATGCAATAGTTGGACCATTTATTCAGCTTATCGATACGTGACACAGCAATTAGCACATCACTAGACAAAGCGCTCTCGGGTGCGAGCCTATAAATCATACAGATAGCATCTTCTACAAATTTGAATCGGATCTTATTTATGATTTGCCTTTTTCACGGCTACGTTTTGGGGAAAATTCAAATATAAATCATTGATAAATTGTTATTGGGTTTTGTAGATAGGTAAATAGATAGGTAACTAGGTACCTAATTTAAATTTGATTACCATGTATGTATGTACCGTACATAAAACAAATACTTATTCAAAGTATTGTATTCTTAGACGTTGTGTTTAACAAGCCAGTCTTATCAGAACAAATACAAGCGATTAACGAAATGGAAAAAAGATTCTCAAAGTTCCCACGAAAGATACTGATTTCATTATTCGTAACAACATAATAATCATAACAAAAGATGTACAAACACCGTACTTGGTTAAACAGCAATCGCATAAACAAACCCCAACAATAAAGCCAAATAAACGCTCGAGCACGCCATCCAATCGCACCTTGAATCGCACATAAAAGCCCATGAACACCGGTAAAATTCAATACAACACTACTCAACAGAAGCATTCAAATATTGCATTTCCAACCGTACTCGGTCGGGTAATATTGAGCACAAAAGTAGACTTCGTTAGTGCCCATAAAATCGTTTACGAGCTGCCAAAGAACCCTCTTCAATAAACGTGCCATAAAAGTTCAGTTATTCGACGCTAGATGGCGACACTAGTGGCCGCTTGAAACAGTTGCACCGATTTTACTGCCATCTATTGAGCTTTATAAACGTTTTAGGACAGCGTGCGAAAGAGAGAGTTAATGTCGTCTCTTTTCCGAGGGATTGAGGTTTGGTAGACGCTTCTCTGTAGTCTCTACGGAACGGGCCGAATGGGTTACGTTTGAAAGCGTAAAACAGTTTTTATACCTACTTATAATATTAATTTTAGACTTATTTGGTGTCAAGGCTTGAGTAATTAGGTATATGATGTTTATAAAAAATATGAGAGTCCCAATAAATTAGAACATTATTTATATTATTATCTACTAATACGTATAATATAGGTAGGTACAATAATAAATGGAGTTTTTCAAACAGCTGCGGAAAAAAAGTCATATTAGGAAAGACACGTAAAAATCCAAGGTTCAAGCTTGGAACGAACTTCAAGTGATGAAGGGTTTCACGCTAATCGTAACCCCCTCTGCTTATCCATAGGGTTGCTACGTTTTTGTTTATAATGCGATATAAGATATAGATACTTTTTGCACGTATACACAGATACTTAAAATGTATTTATTTAGATATTTTTATATATTTTTTAAGCATATAAATTATGATAAGTACAGTTCTGCTCGTGACTGTTATTTTCGATTTTACATTTTCGCACTTTGTGTTAATTTTATATGTATTTATTTCTTCAATTTACCTAAACAGCTCGATATTTTAAATAATACCTATTGCATGTAAATACTTTACAAATTTTACAATATTAGATTAGGTAGGTATAGTATTATATTTTTTGGATATTAGGTATGCCTAATAGTTTGCGATATATTAGGACTATCTAGTCCTAAAATATATCTATCTCTGTCAATCCTGAAGTACCATTAGATAGACTTTTTTATTTTATTGGTACGCTACTACCTTTATTTTTTTATATTTATTTGTGTCGACCCTATTGTTCACATCGGTGCACTCATTAAAAACTTATTTTGTTTTTTATTTAAATTATATTGAAGACCAAAGTGTATCGAAGCCGACCCGAGGCTGCACTGCTAAACGCTTTAAACGATCACCTTTAATGCTAGAACAAGGGGAAATAATATAGAATCACGTAGGTATAGGTACCTAAGTATATAATTTTGCGCCCACATAGGTACTTCAATTAGGTTCATAGATGAGCACGTGAGTAGGTACCTTGTATAAATATGTCCATTGTATAAATTATTAAGCCTTTTTAGTAGGTAGACGCTTAATATTAGATATAATATAGGTATCGATACTTTCATTCATTTACGTGTAAAGAGACATTTTACCCATTATTAAACTTGGATCTATGCATTTTCAAACGTATTAACATGAAATCTTCCAATAGGTATTCAATCGCAAAACATTTAGGTATGTTTAAGGTGGTTAACATTTAGGGATGCAAAAGTGGAAGAATGTAGGTACAGGGACCGAGACTCACCTACCTAGACTAAATCGGTCATGTATTGAAGGAAGGTGCAGTTATTACGAATGTTGAGGAAGCGAAAGAGGTATTCAAAAATAGAGCCTTTTGGAACTCTATTCTCTCTGACTACCCCGCAAGGGAGATGGCGTGATGATAAGTAAGTAAGTATGTTTAAGGTTTTTACTTTAAATACTTATATTTTATTAATTATGGTACGAAATATGGGGATATTTGTTAATCAATACCGGAAATTTCAAATATTTAATTTATAGAAAAATATATTAAAACTTGAATCGGAATCGTGTTCATATTATAAATCTTAATAAAAGTGAACTAATCTTAAATACCATCATCTTGGTAGATTGCAACATTGTACAGACAGCATTACAATATAATAAAATGAATTAAAAATGCCCTGGTAATAATAATATTCAGTTTGAAAATAATAATGTGAAATCGAAAATAACAGTCAGGAGCAGGATTTGAACCTGCATCTTCTGGATACCGTCCAGATGCTTTACCAATTCAGCCATCCTGACAATTGCTCCTGACTGCTAATTTCGATAACACATCATACTTAACGTCTTTGGGTGACGCCTGCGCCATTTGTCGGAAGTATTTTCATACATTATACCGACCAGGTAAACTTAATTTTACAATTACGATTTTACCTAATAATGACGCAAATCCTTTAAATATTTAGATATTTTTATATATATTTTTAGCATTTGACATGCTTAGCACTATACATTAAACACAAAAAATGTGGTATGACCATAGACTTAGTTTCTACTAGTTTTAAATTTCGAACGATTCAAATCAGCAACCTGTTATTCTAAGTATTGACATAGGTAGATGCCAGTATTGGTCGTAAATTAAAAATATTTTATAAATTCTTTGTCAGACGGTACAGCCAAAGCAAAAACTGGTTCTGTGGCATGGATTATGTTAACTATATAAATAATATGATAGAGGTCTGCCATTGCGCGCGTATCACGGAAAAACTACTGGATAGATTTTAATTAAGTTTTCTGATTTTATTTGTTAGATACTTGGACCATAACTTTAATAAAATATTGCGATATCTTAATTTAATAAATTCAAAATTCACAAATATCTTTATTTTATAAGCATATTAAATAGCACTTAAAATCGTCAAGAATACATTAATAATTAACACGAGCTTCTGAGGCGAGTGCATCCGCAATAACAAACCCCCCCCCCCGCATTCCGAAGTAAAGCCTTTCATGAGAAGAACCCGGCGAAAAACTCATTGGTCACTTTTTTAAATTACCAATTTATTACAATTTAATATAACTTTTATATATATTCTAATATAAAATTATTAAAGTTTTAAGAAATAATGATTATTATAAGCACATAATAAGCAAAGTAGACACGAAGTCGTGGTTATCAGCTAGTACCTACTAACATTGACCGCTATTTTCTTAGACTATTCGTCCGAATATTTTAGATACTGTTACACAAACTATGCTTATTTATCTTGAAAATTTGGCTCTACCTACGTTAGAGGGGTTTATGATAGTCAATAATAGTTTTTCTCTTTTTTTCTTGACATTTCTTATGGGATATACTCGTCCCACTTTTGGGCATGAGTATCCTCTACAATGCAAGGAAAACTGTCTAGGTAGACAGTCAGTAGGTACTTCCTAACTAGGTACGTAAGTATACCTACCACATTTACCAGAGAGAGCATAAGATTTTATTTTGAGTTTTGCTTCTTTTACAGTAGCATAGTCTCCTTTAAGTAGCCTCTTGAAGTAAAGATTTTATAAAAAAGAGAAGATCTACAGTTACATCAAAAGCGTCCACTATAAATGAGTGCAGATTTCGCTTTCCTGCACTCATTTCGTTTAGTGTTGTTTCGATGCGCGAGCAGCTGCAAAGTCTGCAACGTATTAACATGCCTAATAATACTAAAATCTCTTTTGAGAAACTCATTAAATGTTTCTTCTTAAAAATTGTTACTTTTTTATAAAATTAATGCCAAATGAATGCTATACATTTAAGATTATAATACACTCGTAGGTATAGGAAGGTACAACTTTTACCTTAATTTCTAAATACAATTGTGTATCCTTAATTTACAGATCAATGGGTCATTCACAACAACAATCACATTATCGCCTAATTCGTTCACCAGAACCTACTCGTAAAAAAATTTGTTAAAAAATATTTGAACATATATATTATTTAATTTAAGAAAACCTTTTTAAACAAAAGTGACTGACTATATACAAATGAATTATCAGTTACTTCATGCAAAGGAAAGAAATAATATTTTGTAAAGAGAATGAAAACTGAAATAGAGAATATTCAAACAAGAACTAACAAGATTTTTAGTATCTCAAAGTAACTAACTAGTACTTTCAAGTCTTATATATATTTGACTAACAGGCACATATGTGCCGTTCCTAATAAGTGAAATGTCATAATTCTTTAAGATATAGCATTAACCTTACCTAACATTAATAGTTTTATATAAAATTTTGATGTTTTCAAAGTCCCTACAGTATTCCTACTCTCGGAACTACCTAAATTGAGTAAAAACTAGAATAAAGTTGCATTATCACATGTGTCGATAAATATAAATTATCAGTAAATTATGGCGATTCAATCGCTCACCAAACCATATGGGGCGGTTATAAATAACTTAATGAGCTCAATTTGCCGCCATCTTTTTAATGCAGTTTGCGTTTGATCTCATCTTATGCCTTAAAATAATTTCATTCAATTTATAAACATAATAATAAAATTTATTAAGTACCTATAAGAAGTTGCTATATACCTACATAAAAACTTACTTAATAATAAATTATAAGGTCATTTAGGTACCTATTATACACACACACATATTTTTATATTCACAAATCGGTATAAAATAGTAATAACAGTAACTAGGTACAAAAACGCATATTTTTTTCTTCATTCCCTTTTTCTTATTGTTAAGGCGGGAAAAAATGTTCCTAACCGCACACCCCATCGTTCGGGGCAACGAACAGGGTAGTGTGGACCCACTTCCCTGCCAATATTTTTGTGGCATTTTTCATAAATCCACATTCATCGAAGGACATTATTACCAGAAGTAGTAGAAAGGTGGTAGTAAATGGTAACTGCTGCTTTACCTTAGTTCTAGAAGGAGTTTACTGGTATGCTTTGGAGAACTATAGGTACCAAATTTGTATGATATAGCTTACAAAGACTAACTTGGATATAATTTCCCTTTGATAGGAATGTAAGTAGCTCTACTTACTTTTTGATGTTTTGTAAAACCAAGTACCTACTGCAAAACCAGTGGTATTGAGTTCGATCCCCAGTCCAAGGTCCATCTCTCATGGACTAATCGAGATTTTATGAAATTATTTATGTAATTTTTAATAAATTATCACTGTTTGGTGAAGACCTGCATACCTGAGAGTTCTTATCGACGGCATATGAAGTCTGCCAACCCGCATTGGGCCAGCGTCGTCTCATCATGCCCAATAGTAGAACAGTAAAAGGGTGGAAAAAATATGTTTGGGATAATATTTTCACCTTGTCCAGGTCATAGATTTACCTAATTCAACTTCCTTGAAGGTTTTCTTTCATTTTTTTATCGTTTTTTGACTATTTTAACATTACGGTTATAGACGAGTTTACTTTAAAACCTTTCAACATTACATAGAAATATGTATAATTCTGTGAATATTTTAACATAGTTTATCAATCTGATTTATTTTAGTATATTTTAATAGATATAAATGTGGCATGTAGTTAAAGCGTTCAACAGTAAAACTAATGACATAACATCTAATAAAAGTATACGCCATTTTATCTTGCTATATTCATTAGTAGTAAACACGTAGCACCTTATGAATGAAATTTTACATATAGGTATGCATTTTGACAAATAACTTATACTGACTTGGGTAATTGTTACAAAAATACACCAAGATCAGGCGTAATTATTTTTACGTGAATATTGAATAGAATTTTCATAAAAACGCCTTGAGTGGCCTCAGTATCGAGGTGGTCCGATCGCCTGCGTGTTGGTCGCCTCGCAGGGTGTACAACCGCTTATAAATTTTAATAAATTATTACTTATTTAAAATTAATTATATTAGTATTTTGTTGGGTAATAATTAATTAAACGCGTCAATAATAGGTAAGCTTATTATTTCACTCAAAGGTGGAAATCTTCCCAATTCATTCAAAATTTTTTGCTTATTGATTACATTATGTTATCTTGAACATTCAACACAAATTACAGACAACAATGTAACCATCTACAAGTTCCACAGTACATTTATCTTCTTTCCGATAATAACAACCTCCAATTTTATTCTACACAAGTATCGTAAGGAAGATGGGAATCCGATATCCGATTACTCAGCTATAGAATTCACCGTTCAGAAATGGCTTAATATATTAAATCTCTAAATACCAAATTAAACCGATTCGCAAACACCTTAAAGTCTATACTTCAATAAGTAATAGTCTGATTTATGAAAATTTATCATGCATTTGAGGCTTAATTTTGTAATGATCTGTTTAGAACCTTAAAAGATATCAAGTGTGAAATGACTATCATTGGAAATGAGACCTTGTGCCAAATGAAATACATTTAAAACTAGTTTCTACGGTGTGTGGAAAAAGACATTTTTCTCTACGAAGCTGGAAGTGTGCTTGCGTATTGTTTTGATAAGCTGTGGAACGGGTTCGCGAGATTTATTGCAAGTATGATTTAATGCGAATAAACTACTCCTTGCGCTGGTTGTATTGATGAATGTTCTATTTTTAGTACACTCATCTATATCATTGATTGGATGTATTTGACGAAAGAAAATAATTCGTATTTGGCGCAAGTTTATGTATCTATAATACCATAAATTCTGCTGTAAAAGAGATAGTAATTTAGGTACCTACTTACCTATGTCACTGCCGAGTTAGGAATTGAAGACTTTAATCGCAGCGTTACTATATCGCTGGTTGGGTTCGCATGAGTCAGAAATTATCGTAAGTCTTCAATTAAATTATAGTAGTGGCTTTTACTGGACATAAGTTATTTGTGGATTGGCAGCCCTGTCGCTCGAGGGGCCAATGGGAACGTTGTAATGCGGCGCCTGCGCATGATCGCCCGCTGAGCTTTACAGTTCAAAGAACACAAGAAATATGGTACATGGAAATAATTTGCTTATTTTAGGTGAGCGTAATGAGCTCATTTTCAAAAATTATAATCAAACTACCATAAATATTAACTGTTAATGTACATAAGTTGTAATTTAATGCAGTCGAGCTCCATGTTTGAATGAGAACAGGTGCAGGGGAGTTCTATTTCGAAATTACATACTCGTAGTAAACCAAAACGGGAAAATATCTACCATCTGAATATGATTGCCAAAAATAAATTAAACAATTCCAAAGCAAATCTATTACAGCAGGTACCTATCTGAATCAGACTTCGATATAGAAGCAAATTGTTAAATTTATGGTAGGATGTAAATAAATCACGTGTTGTCAGCTGGTATTTGCGTGTCGTAGGAGCGAGGAACGATATGTTTTCCAAGGCTACTTTTAAACCTGTTCAAAACTTTTCTAATATTGTTATTATTAGAAAATGTGTTTATTAGTTTGTTACCCTTTCACTCTGTAACTACTGGACCACTGATAATAACATTTTAACCTTTTTAAGATAGGTAGTATCTTTGTTAAGGTGGGAAAAAATCGGCACATCAAACAGGGTAGTGTGGAGCTTTCACTTACTAAATAAATTTGTCTCTCCGCTTTTACTGGTCCACTGGAACTGTGTGATATTACTTCTGTGGTACCTATATAATATTTTAGATTCCAATAACGAGCAACAACTTCTTTTATTGTTTAACTAAATAGAAGAATCCGCTTATTAGTACCTACATACTAACTCTTAAATAAGATAATAATAGTTATAATGTATTAAAATAGGTATTAATAACAAAAAAAGCTTCACACTATAAGAAATCCTCGATCTGCATAAAAAATACTGTTTTGTAAAATACCAACCTATGTATCTCACCATACCTATACCTACGTACAGAACTACAAGTAAGCTAATCAACACGAGCTTTAAGTACAACAAGTATGATAAAATACGAATTAGGAATGATTTTTTGTTTTCTTATAAAATAAAACTACATATCTACCTACTTTTACAAAATCTGTCGCATTTACTTGATTTTCTACAATCCCAACATTTTGAATATTTTACTGGTTTCATGGTCATGGGTAGAATTCTATTATGTTCAAATATTATTTATAATCATAAGATTATTTACCGCTATAATAGATTAAAGCTTAGTTTGAACTTTTCGAGTTTACATGTAAAATAAAGTGTAACGCTTGAAACACAGTAATTTATAATAATAATCCTTTCATGGGTAGTGTATTAGCCGTTTGGGCTCTTGATTCTCATACTCTCTATACACGCTATATGAGTGATAAGACTATCTACTTGATATATTACTATCAATATTATAATGTAAGTCCATTTGCTGTCTATTTTGAAATACATCAGATGAAATGAAACAATACCTATTTGAAATGCATGACTCTAGAGTCATGCATTACATGCATATCTAAGTCTAGACTTAGGTACTAGTATACTAGATATTAGTAAATGTAGGTATTTCAAACTAGATGTACCTGCAGTTTCACCCACGTGAAACTTGGTATAATGAATAATACGAAAACCTAAATATTTTATTAATTGCTAGATTCTTACTTAAATACATTCAGAAAATAAATATATCATTCAACTTGAGAAATCTTATCTTCAGTTAGTTTAATCTCGCGAGGGTGAGAATTAAAAAAGCATATATTCTTTCTTGAGGTTTGTAATTACTCCATACCTATTAAAATTCATCAATATCTTTAAAGTAAAAATTGTTTGTGAATGAGGAAAAAGAGAACTTTAGTGCGAGCGGGAATCGAACCTGCGTGCCTTCCAATCCAGGGAAGTGCTCTAAGCCGCTGAGCTATCGTACTGACCTTACGGCCATACCCAATCTCCTCATCACATTTGTTCTTACGACCTACGCAGTAGATTCGAAGAGACGCAGGTTCGATTCCCACTCGCACTAAAGTTCTCTTTTTCCTCATTCACAAATAATTTGTACTTTAAAGTAGCTGAGCATGCCAAGTGCTAAAATAGAGATCAAAATATCATCAATATCTTCAGTGTGTTAGCTGTTCAAGTGTAACAAACAAATAAATACAAGATAAAATTATCCATCCATCCATCCATCAGCCTTTTAAAGTCCACTGCTGGACATAGGCCTCCCCAAGAATGGGGGATAGTGCCGTAATCGCCACGCTTGGCAGGCGGTTTGGCGATCGCAGTGGATGTTGTTAATACTCGAAGGAGTGCTGCTGCCCACACCCTCGGTATTCCCTCAGTCGGCTCTTACGACTCCCATGGGTGGAGAGGGGTGGGACAATTCTAAAGCCGGCCCCACACGGCAAATACGTGTATTATTCAACTTTTAACAAAATACACTGCCTCGTTGGTTTATAGACCTAATTAGGTGTGCATCTTAAAACCGCGAGGTCCCAGACTCGTACGTATCGTACGAAGAAACTAAAAGAAGTGAGCGATTATCACCCATTGCATTACTGGTGGCAAGGCCAGGCACCAAGTGAGAATGCTCACTTGTTATAAGGCCCGAGTGGATTATCACCTTCATTAAGTAAAGCTTCTCAGTGTGTTGTTTGCAGCGGGAAACAGCCCACATATTTCCCACCTGAGAAATGAAATGGTGGGCAGCGGCTGTTCAGTATTCTTAATATTGGTAAATCCGTGAATGGTTGTTAAAACTAAACTATCAGGTGGGGCGTGGCTCATCTGCCAACTTGTGGTGGCATTACTACGTTTTCTTTTAGAAGATTTTCCATAGCGACACGGAACTTGGAGCTGTGCCCGGCCTCACCTCCATTTACGTGGAACTAAGTAACATAAGAGAAATGTATGTGTATTTCTCTCCATAAATATAGGTAATAGTAGACGATATAAATTTTAAAATAGATTCTATAGAATTCGATTGCTCTCAATATTTATCACATTTTAGGCGCAGTATAAAAATCCAACGTACTAAAACAAGTCTAATAAAACATTCAAATGCTTTCAAGTTTAATTTTTTTGCGAAAAATCTTTATTAAAAAGGCGTGAGTAACTCCGATGACGTATGATATGTGGAATCATACTGTTATTGTACACGCAACCCTAATATAGAGACATAAATATAATCTTCAGTAGATATACCTCCGTGCGTAAAATTTTTGTAAATTATTCATTTTCTATTCATAAAGTAAGGCAATGAACTTTGAGGTTATTTATATTTTAAAGGTGTATAGTTGCATTGCCCATTAATTACCAAAGTGATCGTGTTTTGTACTTCTTGGAAGTATTCTCATAATTAATATCCAATATAGGTATAAATTATTATTAGAAGGTTCGTCCTAAATAAAACACAAAAAATCTAAATAATTTATTAAAGATAATGTTTATACAAGCATATTATTTAACATAAAGTAAAATAACATATTCTTACTAACTAAACTATAGTGAATTTAATAAATTAAAATTCCTATTAACACTTAACTGTTCATCTCTAAACTCAACATTCCATTTTGACAAGATATATACATAGTAGAATAGATATATATATATATATATATATAGTAAAAAATACTGCATCAAATGATATTTTTAACAATGTTTCATTTTTTATGGAACAACTCTATGCTCAAAGTGTACGTTGTCGCCCTGTGGGAAACTGAACAACTGCCGCGAAACATGTTTCTTATTATATTCCTCTGTCTAGACACTTTAAATAAAAGTGACACAGGAAATCTAGGTATAAATTAGTTTAGAATACACCGTATTACTCGTCAATTTTATTGGGTAGCTTACAACAATTAAATATTCACATGCCACTCGATAAATTATTTTTATTATACCTACCACCCCTCTTTTCCAAATCCTAGAGAACTTTGAAAACTCACCCAGACTCAGAACAACCATTTATACCTACACAAAGAATTTTCTGTTGTGGGAATCGAACCTACAATGCTTGAGGTCGTTATCTAAACCACTCCGCCGTCTGTACAGTCAATTGTGATGCAGATGTATATACACCAGTAAATAAGATTAAAGCTAGTGTGGTGCACCTAATTAATAAATATTGACAACCCTATATGTGGTATATACATATCAAAAGTTTCGTACATCAATACATTTGATCAGTTATCAATAATATTGTATTAATATTGGGATGACAATAAACAATAGGTTTTACATAGTGGCCGAGTGCACCCGAGCGCAATGATCACGGTACGTCGTAAACAAAACTGTGTCAGCTAGCTATAACTCATTGTTAAACAGGGTTGTCAAATACGTGTACATGAATTTGTTCAAATTCAACAATAAATGTATAAGAGAAAGAAATATTTGATTCGATATTTACAATTTTAAAGCTAGATCTTTTTTACACAAAATAATAAAACATAAAAAGAAAAATAAAAAGGTGTATTACACACCCACGTTACGCCAACTATGTTTAAGTCCCACGTAATAGAGGGGCAGCCTATTGCCGTCTACCGGACACATTTCCAAACTCCTGGCTGCTACTGAAAATATTTCTTTTTAAGAAAAAGCCTAATAGCATTTGCCCGACTCGGTGATCGAACCCGATAGTCAGCAGTCGCTCACGATGCTGCACCACCGAGGCAGTTAAATAAAACAATTACAAGAAAATAACTCAATTATTAGGTTCATTAAGAAATGGCAAATTCAACGCCAGTATCTTAACATCTAAGTTAAAAAATACTTAAGTGCAAAGAACTACCAACTTAATCTAGTTTAGTTCATTACAATGCGGAATAGCCAATTAAAAACCTGTTATTAAGTTTTATTGTTATTAAAGTACACCGCGTTTTAATATTAAGATCTCAATCATTAAAATTGTTACAACAATAGCTTCATGCCGACATAACGAAAAACGGCTGACGGAGAAAATTTTAAAGTAACATTTATGTATATTAGTAGTTCAATATGAACACAAAAATAGAAATTCTGAAGTAAGTTTTATCTACAGAATATCGGTAAAAATCGGCTTGCTTGTATAATGATACATTATTATAAACTAAATTGAAGAACATTATTAAACTAAATTATTATATGAATTCATCCACGTAGATTTCTGAATATATCAATACTACGGTGCGGCGTATTAATTATCACTATGCAAAAATAGCTACCCCACAGCAACCGTTAATTTTGCCGGGATAAAAAGTCCTTGTCCTGTTTTGGGCTCTAGATCTAGACTAGTCTAGACTATATGTATGCAAATTTCACGACGATTGGTTCAGTAGTTAAGGCGTGAAATCGTAATAAACACACTCACTTTCCTATTTAGAATATTAATAAGAATCTACTACATGTTATTATGATATAACGCAATGACATAGGGTGGTGAAACAGAAGAAGTATTTTTTTATTCCAGTTATTCACACTATAATTATTATTATACATACGCAATTAGTATAACTTGTATAGTCACTCAGTACTCTTTGGTTTTTTATAAATTATTATATAATGTTGTACGCAATAATTCGTCACTTCCCGTGGTCATGTCGTACCACGTGGGTAATTTTTATTGGGTCCTTGAACTTGTACAGAATTTGTACGGTCGATAATATAACCGCGGCCCGCTTTGCACGAGATGAGCTCTGTTCTAGTTAGATTTATTAAGAGTGATATCATTCGTTATAAATGATTTAAATTGTGCTAACAGTTTTTGTGTTTTAGTACTTTTAAGTTTTCATTTGTCTTTTTATTTGTGATAAAGTAGATAGTAGGTATCTATATAAATAGTATTAGTAATTCATGTTAAAAAAATAACAATTCATTAGCATTAGAATAGGTATATTATAATGTACATCGGTGATGATAATTTATTTATTAAGTACTACAATATTTAAATAAAATATAATAATTTATATCAAATAGGTTTCTTATGTCCATTTAAGTGATGTAAATGTTTTGATGGCCACATTTTAACCAGTTTTATTTGAGATAGTAATGACTAGATCTGTTATTTATTTGCGCTTTATTGTACACGTTATTAAAGATAAGAAAAATAAGGTACAAGAAAAATGACGACTATAAGAGAATTAACAGTAGATAAGTATGTAGATATTGTAGCCGTAACAAATAATTGACGTAAGGTAACCAAACTACCTATATTAGATTATTCTAATACTTATTTTATTGCCTACTAAGGATACTTTTGAGTCTGCGTTGCTTATTAATATCATAAGGCAGATGTAGACTTCCCTTCTCACCCACTTATCTGCGACAAAAACTCATACACCACAAAACATAATTAGGTATAAAAATAATTATTTCTTAAAACACCATTTACTTTATTTTGTCGTAATGTTTTTTTTTTTTTTGATAAAGTCCAAATGTACAAGACATAAAATTTAGAAAAGTTAACTGAAATCTATCCAGTAGTTTATCCATGATGCGCACCCAACAGCAGACTTCTACGAGTATCATTTGATTTATATAAAAGAGATTTCTAGTACCTAATAAATATGGCAATACCTACCTACTTTTTATAATATGTATCGAAATACGTGGATAATATAATCAAGGTAAGGTAAGTATGCGGCGTTTCCGCGTTTTAATCAGCAATGAAATTATAAACCATTAAGCATTATTTTTATGGTATTCCCACGAGTTGTAATTTTAGCACATATCTACCTAATTTTAATAGGTATACAGGTAAAATAGTTTCCTAGACTTTAATTAGATACGCATACGTGATGCCTTCCGTGTGAATGATATCTATAATAATTCACAGCCAAGTTTTATTTTTTATTTAAAAATTTCTTTATGCTTGACATTGTTCAAGGATGGTTGAACTGCAAGCATAACGCTCTAAGAATTGCTTTAGCCTTAGTCGGTACTTATGTAATTTAATAGCTCACAATCAAGAAAGTGTAGATTTTTTAACCTTCAAAAAAGTAATAGTGAGTCAGACACATAAATCAACGTTTTTGCTGTGAACATTGCTTGCGGTATCAAATACAATATCGAAAATTATAATGTATTGTATATCTACCTATGCTACATTTCTACACTTAACACTCATAGCTACTGGAAATACGAATTCCTTATATGTTGCTTAGTACTCGTAACCTATTCATACTATTATTAGGTATAGGAAGTACCTACCTATGTGGTATTTGAAAATGATTTGAGGTACCTGTCAAGATATACTTTCGTTTAAAGAAACCTAGATGTAAATGAACACAAAATGCGAAAATGTAAAATCGGAAATTATAGCCACGAGCAGGATTTGAACCTGCGTCTCCTGGAAATTTGTCCCAGATGTTTTGGCAATTCATCCATCGTGACAACACATTCTTTCTTAATGCCTTGGGTGACGCCTGCGCTATTTGTCGGATGTATTTGCATAGGTATATTATTCTGACCAGGTAAGCTTAATGATTACAATTATGATTCAAAGAACAAATTTATTTGTGTACCTAAGTGGAAAAAGAGAGCTTCCAAGAAAGCTTAACAAAAAATTTGTTCTTTAAAGCCGCTGAGCATTTCAATTGCTAAAATATAGATCAAAATAATTATGATTCATACCAAATAATGACGCAGCCCTATAAATATTTTGATAAACATTTTTGATCTATATTTTTTTAGCATTTTATATGCTCCGCTACTTTTTAAACTACAAATTATTTGTGAATAAGGAAAAAGAGATTTTTTGTACGAGCGGGAATCTAACCCGCGTCTTTTCCAATCCGGGGAAGTGCTCTAGCCACTGAGCTATCGTACAGATCTATTCGATCATCCCAATTTCCTCATCACATTTGCCTTTACGACCAACGCCATCTACCGGGAAGCATTTACATGCATGAATCCACAATAAATCTCTTTTTCCTTATTCACAAATAATGGTTTTCTTTAAAAATATTTTGATAATTTTATATTGGTAGGTAATTATACTTATTTTACCTATATTTATTTGATCAATACAAAGTGTGAAAAATAGTACAGGGGGGCACACCGACACGTGATTTCGCAATAATCCGTTGCTCAATCACGGTGATCTCTCAACCAATCACAGTGATCACGATACGATCGACATGTGAGATACGAGATTCTGCCTAACCCTCCTGAGCAGTTGGCACTATGGCTGAATTGGCAAAGCAATTGTACGGTTTTCCAGGAGCGCAACTCCTGTTAAAATTCTGCTTGTGAATATTATAAATAATATTAAAACGACATATCATAAAATGAAACCCATCCTAAAATCAAATTACTGATCTTTGACATCTGAAACAATGGAATACGTAACAGATTTATGATGTGGCGGGTCTGTCGCAGATTCAATAACGTCTGCGAGGTGCGCGCACGCACAACCCACGACCAGGTGACGTACAAGTTATGTACGGGTAATGTATTATAATTTTCATACGGGTTAAATACAGGTTACTGGGTTTCAATTATCAATTGTAGTTAAATATTGAGGCATTAAGAATAATACCATGAGCTTTAAAATATCAATTGATAGCCTGCTTCTCACTCAATCCATATTATTGAAAACTAATAGGAAAGGCAGTGTAGTATTTTTCTAGAAAAGGGGTCAAAATATTCGTTGCTGAAAGCTGTCGGCTTTTACGCTTAAAATCATGTAGTGAGTAAATCAGATTACTTTTATGGACGGCCTTGAAACCTGCCTAACACGTACCTACTATATAATGTGGTCTTCTGCACGTACAACAATACGGTAGAGCTCGGTGTGTCTGTATGTTGATTATTGAAGGTATCTAAATTGGAGAGAGAGAACTGTAAAAGAACGATATAAAACACCAAATCTTATTTTGTTATCTGTCTGTTTATTTGTTAGCGTACATCTCAGAAATTACATACAGATTCTAATGAACTGTTCACGGGTAGGTAGAGCTTAGCTTGGAGTAGAATCCTAATCTTTACTGGTATTATAAATGCGAAAGTAAGTTTATTTATTTTTGTTAGTAATGTTTTCAGGTCGTAACTACTAAACCATTCTGAAATTACATACCTACATATAGTAAGAAGCCCAGAAAAGGTCATGGATTACTTTTTATCCCGGAAAAAAATCATGCTTCCTGTGTGGTAGCTATTTTTGTAAATATATAATTTATGTTCCGTTGAGTGACGTATTTACATTCTGAAGTCCACGCGGATGAAGTCGCGGTTATAATTTAATCTACCTACATATATTTATGTAAGAAATCCCTGTCACAGTTTTTCTGAAACTATTTATCCGAATTTAACATTTTTAGAACTAATTATATGGCCACAGAAACGCGTGGCTGGGTCGGCTATTATTCAATTATTAATATGACGTCTATACGTTTATACCTATGTTAAATAATTATGACGATTCTGAACACAAAGTGCGAAAATGTGAAATCAAAAATAATATTCACGAGTAAGACACATATTTTCGCGTCATAATGGCTTCAAGTGCTTAAAAATAAGAAACAACTAATGTAATTTCGTTTTATATTTATTTAAATCACAATAAAATTATGTTTTTCATTAATATACTAACCACGATACAGTATTTTCAGATTTTTTTATAGTGGATCTTTATGACTTACCTATAGTAGGTAAGTACCTAACTATAGGTACGTGTTTGATTTACTATTTTATTTATACAGGTTATACAAAAATGTTGTCCTAAAAAGTTTACGTTAAAAATCTACCATAAACTTTATATTACGAAATTGCATCACGAACGTTAGTAAATGCAATAATAAGCTCTTAGATTTAATGTCTTCCGGTTATAACGTTTTCGTCGTGAGAGCTACTTGCCGTTACCATCTCGTTCATAGTATGTTCTTTATTGGATTGCTCACAAAGATATAAGTACTTCGTAATTCATTTAATTTATAACATAATATAATTGTTTTATTTGTTCTAAAAATGTATCAGTGAACTAATAATTTTACTTTATAAGATAAACTTGTTCACTTTTCATCGGCGTAACATCTGAGTGCTCCTATTATTTATTAGTGCAATTTGTTTTAACTTGTTTAACTTATATTTTCATGATTACAAATTAATATATTATTAAAGTGTCTACGTTAAAGTTTCTCTTCAAATTTCCATCAATGTATACTATTATTAAGTTGAGGAAGCGAGAGATGTATGCAAGAATAGAGCCTCTTGGCACTCTGTTCTCACTGCCTACCCCGCAAGGGAAATGGCGTGATGATAAGTAGTTGTAGTATTATAAAGTTGTATCAAAGCTGTGTCTGTACATTTAAGATAGGTATTTGAGAAAAAATTACTGTATTAGCAACTAGTACTTATTCTGTGGTATTAGTCTATATAGGCGTGTCTGAACACAAAACTATTCTTTTTAGATTTTTGTCTGTTTATCTGTTAGTCTGTTTGTACGTTCGCGCATCACGCAAAATCTAATTCACGGATTTTGATGCAACTTTTTTTATTTGATAGCTCTTGATTAGACTTAAAACTGGTACACATTTTATCCCAATAATATATCGGGAACCCAAGATATAACCTAAAAACTGGCTTTTGACTGTGGCGGAGCCGCGGGCAAAGGCTAGTTGCTTATTAAACTGCTTTTATAGTCAATACATTCTACTATATTTGAATGCAAGTGACAAAATATTAGTCTATAATGTGGGGAGGAAACGCAACGAAATACAACGGGAATAGCGAAGTACACAAGTTTTCAATTTTGTTGTTAATAGATATTCTGTTGAACAAGTTCGTAAATGATAAGAAAATACTTTGAAAATAAATTGATACATATATGGATAATATTTTAAATAAAAAATATAGACTAGGTGTACTTCAAGTCAAAGTAAGTAGACATACCTATCAAAATAAATATACAAGATCTTCATAAAAATAACTGGAAATTCACTCTGTAGCGGTAAAGTTACTGCTTAATATATCAAAATTAATATAAACTAGTGAGGTAAATTACTTGATCTTTTTCTGCCTTTTTTGTAATAAGAAATATAACGGCACGTTTTCTACGAAGTTTTATTGTTAACCTTAAGTACGTAAAAGCTATAAAGTATTCCATTCATTAGTAACAATCACCTGTTGCCACAAAATTATGCAACTTTTTTGAGTCATAAACTTATAACTAACGGTCAACTACACAAAACTATGTTACCTGGTGCGTCGCTCCTTCAAAATTTTAAGCTTTTTATACAATTATTGTGTTACGACAATAACGAAAAATAAAGAAGTAAATTTGACAGAAAAGCCATAAGGACTAACTACGATATCTTTAGTTCTATCACGATAAATATCTACTTAAATAAATTTTCGTGATACAGTTAGGTACTCTACATACTGAAGTTTATGTCAATTGATTAGGTATGTAAGTATGCACCTAAGAAAAATGTTAACACACTGACATTAGCGGTTTAATTGTCTCGTAAACAATATAAAAACATTATTATTTCAAGAAATAATAGCAGTTGAATTAATTTAATTTTCTTTCTACCTAATTTGTTATTTAATTAAAAGCTGTTGTTTAATTGTTGCACAATAAATTTTCCAACCCCAAGTATTATCACCTAGGCAATTGACAAAGAAAATTGCCTAAATCTTATTCCAAAATACTGTATAACGTAATAAAACAGCTGATGCTATAAAGTAGGTAGATATAGTGTAAACAGCACCACAATAAAAGGGATCGAGCCGCAGCGTTATACCAACGGAGGTGCTTTAAGTGCAACGTACACTGAAAATATAAACCGTCGCGTTTACAGTTCGATATTTTATGACATTTTTAACACAACATTTGTATTAGGAATTGAAATAATTTATGAGTTATTCACGTATTATTAAGTACTATCTAATATTCTGTAGCTATTTCTTTCGTGTTCATAATCTAAATGTTACAGCTTTTAAGCCCCATGTCACAAAACAAAGAAAATACACATTATAGTCAGAAAAAACAAAATCTATCAAATCTCAGTCCGTGTGGTGACTAAGAATACAAGTGTCACAACCCTATTAAATCCCGTAGGCGTAAAATAGAATTCTGAAAACATTGAAAGTTTGAGACTTATAGATATAGATATAGATTTTACATTCAGCACCAAAACTAGTATCTACTTCAAGTTTAAGTATTTTGTAAATAAGTTAATATAAAACGCAATCAATATCTATTGTATTTTTATAATGCTATCCATTTATTTTAAATATTTTTTTATTAATTTTGATCATTATTAATAATGTTTATCTGATCTTAGGGGTTACTATGTATATTATACCTATATCTTCAGGATTTAAGGGAAAATAAATTAATAACTTTAGCAAAAAACAGGTTTAATACTAAATATTAAAACTTAGATACATTATTCGCATCTATGAGTATTGATTACAAATGACATTTTGTGATATTCCGATATCAGAAAAAGATTTGTCTTTCAATTAAAATGCTGTATCAATTTGTCGATACGATAAAAAAATAAAAGCGTATAAATGTTTCAGTCGGAGAGACCGCGTCGGCGTCTTGTGGTCGTTGAAGTTAACCCATAAAATGCTCTTGGTTACTGCATGAGGCTCACAATGTGACGTTTTATACAAAGTCGAGCAGGTGTGAACATTATCTTAATTCAACTGCTACCGAACCGATCCTTGCTTGGGACTTAATGCGCCAATATGAATGGAAGATACCTATTAAATTGATGTTAAATCTATATTTTTGCATTTTTATGTCGATACGATATATATATTTTTATGTCGTCATTCTTCTTTTATAGTTTTTATAATGTCGAATAAAATATTTAAGCATTTTTAAAACAGTCATCTAGGTACACGTGCAATATAGAGTTTTTGAGATCATAACATGTAGTTTTGATCACAAATATTAGTTCATTGTGCCAGTAGAAGACAGGAGCTGAAGGAGACAGAAGAAAATAAGTCTTAAGTGCATAAATCTCAATATAAACCTATAGAATTAAAATAAACTGTAGATCTATTGTGTCTCATTATAACAAATACCTACGTATTTTATTTTGTTTATAAATATTAAAATCACGAATCTACAATTATAATTAGTCAAAATCGCAAATTAACTAAATTAAGTGACTTTTTTTTACTGCAACCGTGGGGCAGACAAGCAGAAGGCCCATCTGATGGTAAATGGTAACCGCCGCTCATGGACTTTGACAACACCAGGGGTACAGCCAAGGCGCCGCCTACAGAAATTAAGTATTGGGATACATTAGGATTTTAAGTGCCATAAATCCTATTTCATTGGAACTGTAATGTCTTTTTGACTTTAAGTGTGATTTTTGTCAAATTTTAACATTGTTTCTTTTATTAACCCCCTTTTTTTTTTTTTTTTTTTTTTATTTTAGGTGGGCAAAAATGTCCTACCGCACACCCCGCTGCCCGGGGAGACAACGGGGTGAATGGGGCTCTCACCCACTAAAAACCCACCGTGCGCCTCCACCCGCCCTTGCTACGGCGGATCACGGGTACCGCGTCGTTACGACCGCGATCCGCAGGCGGCAGCCCCTACGGGCACCCTCTCTTGAGCGACGCCTCGCGCACTTGGGCGTCGCACCTTCGCGGTAGGCTTCCGCGGACGGCAGGGTACTCCCCGACCCCACCGTTCGCAGCCTCGGCTAGGGCAGCATCAGGCGCAGATAAGCGCGTGCACGCCGCCCCTCGCGCCGGCGGCGAATCGGGTCCGCGAAGGAGGATTCCTCCCGGGCCCTCTCCGCCACCTCCTTCCGCGAGATGACAGCCTCGCAGAAGGCGGCGACCGCGGTCCAGGCCCTGTCACTGCCAACCATCGCTCGCGCAACGGCCGGCAGCGACAGGTCCATGCCTATGACTGCAACGAGTTCCCGGCGCCGCACATCCCATGCCGGGCACGACTCGAGCGTGTGCTGCGCCGAGTCCTCGTCGCAGTCGCAGTGGTGACAGCCTGGGGTCGTATCCCTCCTTGCGATCGTGTGCAGGTATTTGCCGAAGCAACCATGCCCCGACAAAACCTGCACCAACCGGAAGGTGAGGATCCCGTGCTGCCGCCCTGCCCATTCTTCCAAGATCGGCCGGAGCGCCCCCACGGTCCAGAGACCGGCTCGGGGCGTCTCCAGCCGAGACTTCCACTTTAGGACGGTGGCGCGGCGGGCATCTTCCCGCCACGATGACATTACGCTCGGCGAGGGGCGGCAGCCCCCCGCCCGCGCCGTCGACGCCCGCCGATAGACGTCGGCGAGCACCTCCGCCTCCAGATCCCATGGGGGGGTTCCGGCCAACGCGCAGGCTGCATCGGTCGAGACCGTGCGGTACCCGCGTATTGCCCTGACCGCTACGACCCTCTGTGGGCGCCACAGAAGGGCCCTATTACGAGCCGCCAGGGACTCCGCCCACACGGGCGCGCCGTACAGCGCCATCGACCGTACTACCCCCGCGTAGAGTCGTCGACACGCAAGACTCGGTCCGCCCAAATTCGGCATCAGTCGCCCGAGGGCGGACGCCGTGTTGACGAGCCTTGGCGCAAGACGGCGGAAGTGCTCGTCAAAGTGCCACCGTCCATCCAATACCAGGCCCAGATATTTGATGTGGGCCTGGATTGGCAAGCCCACCCCATTGACCGTTATCGAGGCGCTGGAGGGCGGGCCCCGTCGGCGCCCATGGAACAGTAGGGCCTCCGACTTTTCAAGGGCCACCCTAAGCCCCAGCGCCTCAATCCGCCTGACCACCTCCGCGGTACCTGAGGTGGCCAGCGTTGCCGCCTCCTCGAGGGTCCAGCCCCGGGCTGTGACGAGCGTGTCGTCTGCGTAGCAAATTACGCCCAGCCCGGGGGGGAGCCGGCCACGGAGGACCCAGTCGTAGCCGATGTCCCACAGGAGCGGCCCAAGAACCGAACCCTGTGGGACGCCGCACGACATAGCCCTCCTTACAACGTCCCCTTCCCGGTCCACGAAGAGGACGCTGCGGCCGTCGAGGTAGTCTGACACCAGCCGCCTTAGGTAGAGGGGCACTCCATGGTACCGGAGTGCCTCCTTGATGCAGCCGAATGGCAGACTATTGAAGGCGTTGGCGATGTCAAGCGACACCGCCAACAGCACATCCCTCGAGGCGACGGCCTCCGCAGCCGCGGCCTTCAGGCGCAGAATGGCGTCGACCGTAGACCGACTCGCCCGAAATCCAAACTGGGCGTCGGACAGGTCGGGGCCGACCGCTCCTAGGTGCCGGACGATGCGGGCAGCGACTACCCGCTCGAGGAGTTTGCCCACCTCGTCCAGCAACACGATGGGCCTGAAGGCCGAGACTGTGTTCGGAGGCCGTCCCGGCTTCGGCAGGAGCACGAGCTTCCCCTCCTTCCAGCAGTCAGGGAACCGTCCGGACACCAGGCAAGCGCCGAACAGACCCCCGAGGCGGGGCTCAAGGTGGTCGAGGACCAGGGCCAGCACTCGGGCGGGAACCCCGTCCGGTCCGGGGGCGGCGCCTCTTCGCATACGCGCTGCCGCCGCCCCCATTTCTGTCGTCGTCACGGGCGGCACCTCTACGTCGTCGGCCTCCCGGTCATCATCTGGCGGAGCCATAACCGGGGGCGTGTGCACCGCCCGTGAAGGGAAAAGTCCCTCGACCACCTCAGAGAGGAAGCCCGGCTGGAGGGTCTCCGTAAGGGGGGGGCCCTGGGCGCGGAGCTTGTTAAGCGCCGCACGGTACGGGCGTCCCCAGGGGTCACGCTCGAGACCCTCCAGCATCTCCTGCCTTTTCGCATCTTTGGCGCGACAGATGGCCAGCTTTAACGCGGCGCGCGCACTGCTGTACGCCGCATACAGCCGGCCCTCCCGCTCTTCGTCGCGGATTCGGCGACGGCGGCTGCGGGTGTAGGACCTCCGGGCACGAATACAGGCCGCACGGAGGTCCGCCAGCTCCGGGGACCACCAGTAGACCCCCTTCCGTCGAGGCGGGCGCCGCACACGGGGCATGGCCGCATCGCAAATCTGCGTAAGCATGCCGCGAATGCGGCCAGCCTCAGCGTCCACGTCTTCCGTCAGGGGGGGAGGCAGCCAAGATTGGAAAATGGCCGCCTCCACTAGCAGGTCCCGGTCGAGCCTACCCACAGCCCATCGCGGAAAAGCGGGAGTTCTGTCCGCCGCGTGACCCCTGCTGGCGCCCTGAAGGTTCCGGGAGACCTCTATCTGAATGTATCTGTGGTCAGATAGGGTCTCGACCTCCTCCAGGACTCGCCAGCTCCTTACGCGTGCGGCGACACCAGGGCTAGCGAACGAAAGGTCCACTATCGACCCGCCCCAGGGCCGCACGCACGTTTGGGCGGACCCTCGGTTGAGTAACACGAGGTCCGCCGCTGCCGCCCACTCTTGGGCCGCCGCACCTCGGGGGTCTGTCCTGGGGGACCCCCACGCCGTTGATTTGGCGTTGAAGTCCCCCAGCACGAGCACAGGGCTCGGTGCTATACGCCGTATCGAGGTCTCCAGGTTGTGCAGGAAGACCTCGAAAGCCGCCAGACTACGACTAGGGGAGAAGTACACGCCATACAGCGTGACCCCTCCCCATTCGGCCGCCACATATCCCGTGCCCTGGTCTTTGAGTGACAAGGGCGGGGAATGCGGCGCCGCCGAGCCGACAACCGCCACGGAGCCATCCCCGCTACCCGCCCAATTGGGGCGATCCGGGACTATGTAGGGCTCCGCGGCTACGGCAACACCGATCGACCGCTCCGCCATGGATTGCAGGAAGAGGTCCTGTGCCCTGGCGGAATGGCCGAGATTCCCCTGGAGGACGATAGCGCCGTGATCCGTTATTGGACCACGATATCCTCCTCCATGCGCTGCGGCAGTCCAGCCGCGCCGGGTTGGGCAGCCGGGGCCGATTGGCTGCCCACCCCCCTCTTAGGGCCTGACGTGGCCGGAGGCCTGCACCCCACCCGCCCCATACAGTGGTTGGCGGGGCGATTGCCCGCCGCGCACGCGGGGCAGTGTGGGGTGGCAGAACAGGCAGCCGCCTGGTGCCCTGCCTGACCGCAGCGGAAACAAAGCCCGCTGCAGTCAAAGCAGTTCGTGCACAGCGGCCGGGTGTGACCGACCGCCATGCACTTGTAACACCTGGCAGGCCGGGGCTCTTTTATTAACCCCTAATGCAAAAAGAGGGGTGTTATAAGTTTGACGTATCTGTGTGTCTGTCTGTGGCATGATAGCCCTTGGTGCTATGGTAGCCTCTTAAACGAATGGGCCGATTATGTGCGGTTTTTTTTGTTTAATAGCTGACGTGATCAAGATGGTTTTTAGCTACAATTTATGAAGATCTGTTCAGGAGTTTTAAGATCATCCGTTCTTTTTATTAGCTGCAGTAGAGATCTTACAGGCATACCTAATGAGTATTATACTTTTTAGAGTTTTATTTGTATCGGGGCTTACTTAATACTTTTAATTTTATCTCTAACTATAAGCTTTCCTGAAAATATTCTTCAAATATAATTACATTATAAGCTTTACAAAATACAAATGTTGGAACGTATAAGTTGGTACTTTTTCAGGCTACTTTGGACTAAACATTTTGCGTGTCCATAAAAGGCCGTACCTGTTATAGATCACGCAACACAACTATCCAGTAGGTAATGAGGTTCGTAAATTAATTGGACCTTTTTAAATAATTTACAGCTTTGTTTTATCTGAGGCTTTTTTGTTGACAGGTAGTTTTTTTAAATAAACCCGTTACCGCTCGTTAATAATAAGAATTGTTGTGGTATTGTATATAGAAAGTCTACTTAAATAGGGACTTACAGGTACCTACAATAGAAGACATTAGAAACTACTCGTCTAGAAAGAAAACTAAGTAAAATTATTTGTGATTGTGGAAAAAGAGAACTTTACTGCAAGCTAGATTCAAATCTGCGTCCCTTCTAATCTGGGGAAATGGTCTAGAGCGCTGGAGCCATCGCAGTGTCCGACGGCCATACCCTTATCTCTTATTATAATAAGCTTTTCTGAAGAGATTCTTCAATTAAAATTCCCTACATGAACAGCTTTACTAAATACAAATGTTGCAACATATAGATAGGTAAGTTAGTTGGTTTTCAGGCTACTTGGACTAAACATTTTGCGTGTCCATAAAAGGCCGTATATGTCGGTCACTGCGATGGCTTAGCTGTCTAGAGCACTTCCCCGTATTGGAAGGGTCAGAGGTTCGAATCCCGCTTGCAGTAAAGTTCTCTTTTTCCACATTCACAAATAATTTATTCTTAAAAGTAGCTAAGCATGTAAAGTGCTGAAATATAGATCAAAATGCTTAAAAAACTAAGTATTTGTTTTTGCAAGAAATAAAAATATATATAGGTAAGTATGGGAACTTAACGTAATAATTATCTCAAATTAAATAGTAAGTATATAAAAAATCAGTTCCCAAATATAAAATCACCCAAAATTTTAATAGCTAATACGTATTAGGTGCCTATTAGTTAAGTTACTTAGTGTTTGAATGTTGAGAGTTAGTTCCTGGGGTCCGAGGCCACCGGAAAGGTGGGGGTCGGTGCTCCCACCGCCCTTAATACCCACTCAAATGTAAAAGATGGTTACTATGTGGTTCGTCGGGCACCTTGCATTTAATGCTTTAATAAGTTATGCAATGAATTGAGTTGGTTACGATGATATGTTTATTGTTAAATTTTAACAATAAATATGGTGTCTTTTCAAAAGAAAATTACACGGTACATAACGATGTTTTTGTATTTTGGAATAATGATGTTTTTGTACATAATTTTCTAGAGGAAATAATTTCTTATTAACAATCGTAATATCAGTGAAAATTATTGAGACTCACTGTAGAGTTAGGACCGAATTGCACAAAAAAAAAATATTTTTTCCAAAATCTTAAACAAGCCTTGTTGAAGACACTCCTCAATAAGTTATTACTTTATTAGCAACATAATTTATTTATTGGGATCTAGATGGATATTTATATTTATAGATACTCGATTATATGAAAAATTTATTTGTACAGATAGGTAAGTGAATCGAGAGAAGAGAGAGATTACCATTGTCCTTGTGAAAACTTGGAACGAGTAGGTAGGGAACATGATTCACATTTATCCTAAATACCTATCGTACTATTTATCTCTAAGTAATCTAGTGCCTATTTAGGTTTATTGTGTTAGTAACACCTAAGGGGCAATTTAGCCTATTACGGCGTTAGATCGATCAAGTTATGTACCTTAGTCACGCGCTGGCTCTCTGAATATAGGTATATCTATCAACATACGTAGGCATAGGTATACTGTTAGAATCCAAAGAGCAGTAAAATGCAAATTTTTTATATCATAGTGATCAGGCAATATTACTGAAAGTCACAGTGAGTGATCTATAGGTAATATTGTAGAAAGGTATTCTCACTACAAATATTTAATCCAGATACCTACCTACATTAATTCTAAGTAACATTTCAAAGATAGAGTAGTGTATGTCCCCCCTTTTTTTTTTGTTAAGGTGGGAACAAGTGTTCTAACCGCACACCCCGTCGTTCGGGGCAACTAACAGGGTAGTGTAGGGCCCTCACCCACTAAAGAAACCCGCCGTGTGCCGTCTCTCCGCCTTTATTGGCGGGCCACCGGAACCATATTACATTTCTTCAGTGTTAGTGTACCTATGTACCCTACTAAATACGATCTATAAAGTTAGGTTAGGTACATATATCGTTGAAATTTTACGGTTATTGTCAGTAATAATTATTAATATGAAGAGTGTAAAAATTACACCAATATTTACAACTTTTTGCTAAAAATATCCTTGTAAAATAAGTACTACCTACCTATCTATCTAAATGTTAGATATTTAAATCAATTAGCATTAGTCACTAAAATACTAATACAATAAAAATGTCTTTCGCAATTTCGTTATACATATTTCGAATACTTATGCCAATTGTTATTCACAATGTGACAATAACCTTTATTGGCTATGCGGTATAAGATATCATAATTGTAACTAAATGTATGTAACAAATGACGTGACTTACAAAGTTAAGCGCACTCAAGTAAGAAAATTGCCACCATCAAACTTTAAATTATTCATAGAACATTTACCGTCGACTGAATTGAAAATTAATTTTACTTTAAGAGCAAAACGACACCGTAGCGACAATTTTGCATTTATGCAAGTACAGGTTTTTGTTTAAACCACTTAGTCAAAACTAAGACCACTGTTTGTCTTTACTTGTTTGTGGCAACATATTTTCGTGGCGCGACGGCTCCGTGCTCTCGCATTTATAACCACGGCGTTTAATCTTTTAAAATTACTTTACTGACACATTTTAGGCACCGAACGTTCACATGATAAATTATGCCATACGTCACTCTTTCTCGTAAAACTAAACAATAAAGTTATCGTTATTTAAAAAGCATTAAAAGATCAGTTTAGTAAACAGTTCGCGATTTCATTTTCCGTTGTAAACATGACAGTGAGCTGTATAATGTTTATGTATCTCAAGTGCAGAAGGAAATTCTCATCTAAATTCTGCGCGAGCGCAGATGATTCCAACATTCGTGCGTTGACAGCAAAATACAAAACGCGTCTCATGCGTGTGAAAAAGTAAAAGCAATGAGGTTGCGAGCTTTAGATATCACTAGGAATGAACAACACTGGGATGTAATGGCACACAAATGTTCATCGAAATACTTCGATGTTCCGTCAACAATGACAGCTGCCGATGTTCACTGTGTAAATTGCCTATACGTGAGTCGCATTGAATCGCATGCTCGATACACTTTAATTCTAACTCTGCCGCCAAATTGAGCTGTGGTAGGTCACGGTGCTTTAACAATTTAGATTACATCAGTCACTTTGAATCAACTCACTAACACTGTATTGTACCAGCGGTTCTCTAACGTCTGTCACTCTCGAAAAACACAGTTGCACTAAAACTACAGTCAAAGGACACCGCCGTAGATACGAAAGGTGGATATCTTAATTCCGTAGTCCTTCAAGTTAATAAATTATAATTTACGAGTGTTTTTCGACGACAGTGACCGCAGTAAAAAAGAGATCTACCATAATAGAAATGTTGTTTTTTTATCCTGCATGTAATGTTTAAACGAAGTTGGGCTTTTGGTCGTTTATCAGACCTTGGACTGGCCATTTTTGTGTGAGACAGAGATGTGATAAACATTGTTATCTCTTTCTTATAGTTATCTATTTAGGAAATAATATTTTACTACGCCAAAGATAACAAACTGACTTATATTTTTTTAAACAAAGCCATTTGAAAGTGTGTGAATGTAAGTTTCTAGCAATTAAACTTTTGAAAAAATAAGAAATCATAAATTTTTAACTATGAATATTAAATTATGTGCGTATTTTTTATATTACAGTTACGCCACCTATTTGCATATTAAATTATTAATTTGTTTCATTATGTACGGAACTCAAAATTACTAAAAACCCTACAGAAGATTCCACAAAGGGGAATAATAGACTGAGATAGACATATTTTACCGCGTGTTCTTGAATTAGAAGGGTTTATTGGTTAAATATGTGGTGGGACCCATAGATCATTAAAAACGGCGCCAGCGCAAGCTCTCTGTTCAATTCCCGCCGTGAATACTTTAATCGTGTGTTCCCTACTGTTAGATCGTAATGTTAAAATTTGTAATGAAGTAAAACAATTAAATTGTTGTAAACAGTTGTTGCAGCGTTAAAATACCAAAAGGTTATCAACTTTCACCCATATTTTGTGATAAAATAGCCACCACGGTCACTTCTATAAAGTTTTATAGTTGCATAATTATTGAGATTCCTACTGAAATGGTGTGATAAAATTTATTGGTCATTAGAATGAGAGTCGAAACAAATCTGTGAGTGGTGGGACGAATCGCTGTGATTTGTTACAGATATCAATAAATTTATAACTTTTGTGAGATTGACCAACAATAATTAAAAAGTAGCGAGAGTGCAGTAAATCTGAGGTGAGTGTACCAGTCCGGGTCCCGTCTTACATTTATGTTTTTGAGGTCGTCAGAGTTCCTCAAAAATATGTCGGTGGAATACTTCATTTTAAAATTATTGCAATATTGCTTTAATATTAGAAATATAAGACTGAATTTACAATTGAATAATGAGAATTGAGGTCAATAGAACTATTTAAATATTATTTTAATTAGATGTGATTAAAAGACACGGTATTTTAAATACGCAGGCGTATTCCTCGTACAGTGTCTAGATTTTATTAAACATTAAATATATTAGGTATAATGTATGACAAAATGATTATGAGCGAAACAAGAATAAAATGAAATTTTGTAGTGTGAAAACCGTCATTAAATAATCATTTTAGACAAATTTCATTTTTTTTGGCATATATTCAATTAAGACTTGACTTATGAGCTCTTGTTGAATTATATAAAATATGAAAAAAATATATTAAAGCCCATTTAGATGTCTGCCGCTACTAGACGGTGACTTTAAAGTCATTTACCTCCCTGATAGGAAGGAACGAATAATTACCTACAGTTGTAAATCTTTATATATAGGCAATTAACGTCAATCATATTCGTTAAATATAATTGCACCAACATACAATAGGGAGATAACCAAATAGGTAGGTACCTACTTTACGTGAGAATCATAATAGAAGTAACTCGATAAATCGACTTAGTTTAAAAAGACACATTGTTTAGTAAAACGTTAGTTTCGGCACGAAGCTCACTACGTCATGAAAATACACAAATAATCTTTTAGGTTCTCTTTATTCGAAAATAACCCTTACCGTTACATTTTTAAGGTTTACGAGAAAATTTGGTTTGAAAGTAAAACAGCAGATTTGCTTTTGAAAAATGCACTTTTAGGTGCTTGTAATAAATAATATATTACACTTTAAGTGTGGAATGAAAGACCAGTACAGTTATTTATACTCTGGATATGATTGTATTGCCATGGACTGTTTATGTGAAATTAAATATGGTTTAATAGTTTACTAAGAACAGGTTGGCATCGAAAACTCGGCAATGGAGTTTTAATTTGAAACCCGGACCTCACTTGTATATATGAAACTTATTACTAACACTAGAAGACGATCAAAAAAATTAACTGGACTAATAATGGACTAATAAAAAGCATCCTCGCAAATTGAATTAACCTTTGTTATTTAAGCGTATTTCTGTATCATCTGCTCACCAAGTTGTGTTCAAATAAAAGTCTCTTCAACTCGTAACAAATTTCGAAGTAACGATATCAGATATAATAGTGCTGAAATCGCTTAGTTTTAGTAAGTATTTCTCAAAAAAAATACTTAATGAATCCTCCATATCATCATATTTTTATATAGGTATATTTCTTTTTGGTCAACTTTCTGCACTAAGCAATAAGCTTATTAATTAGGAGGACTTACAAATGGATGGACAAAATGTACACCCAGACTCAGAACAACCATTTTTGATCACACAAAGAGTAGTCCTGTGCGGGAATCGAACCCACAACACTTGGGCGGGAGGCCGCTATCTAAACCACACCGCCATCTGTGCAGTGTATCGTCAAATTAAATTCTAAATTAACACTAATCCATGAAGTCGGTTGTTATGTGGACCTTGGTACTGAAATACAACATGGTAGGGCATGGTACCTCCAGTGTTGTACATCGTGCAACGATTAATTGCCCGCCAGACATCAACTCCTTAAACCTTGTAACCCATCTGAAGCGAAACGATGGCTGTCTTATGAATAATGAATCGATACGGTGGCTGCCCTGATAACCGATGTGTGTCTACTTATGGCAACGACCTCTTTTATCTATCCCCTTACCGCCATTGGATGACCAGACAACCGGTGGGCACCTTCTAATCTATAATGACAGGTAATGAATTTAATAGCATCCATTTCTAAGCAAAAGTTTATTTCTAATGAACAGTAATAATATTATTTCGCAGTAGCTCCTTGGAAAACTAGCGGAGTAAAAGTAAAGAAGAAAAAATATAAATACCTAAAGCCTTGGAATGCACTTAAGTCCATTGCAATATTATATTTTTGATGTTTCCCCAATCAGGTTATACGCGTAAAGGAATAGAAAGTACATTTGTGTTTGCGTACATACTAAGGAACCCATTTTAGCCTAATGTGCTACCAAATTTAGTACTTTTCTAGAGACTGCAGTATTTTATTATTAAAAGGAACTATAGGTAGTAAATTGGATTTCGTAATAAAACAATTGTGGAAAGGCCAACGCTCTGCACCGTATTTGCTCATGTATATTATCTATATATTTACATAAATAATTGGGTTCTTGAAAAATGCTAATTATTAATGAAATAATCATCGACACCTAGAAATAATTAAAAAAAAATCCTTTTTGATATATTTATCACAAGTGCTCATTTGTTTATATTTTAGACATTTTTCGCTTTTTTTAATCATATATAGATGGCGTCCTACTTATTGTATTTTTTTTATTCATAACACTACTCATTTACGCTGTTCAATAGCTACTATACCTACAACAACTTTACTTTTTTCGCACATAGGTATCATTTTTTCTAAAAAAAACAGTTCCAAAAGCATCTAAAATGATTTCTTATAACATCAGCTATTAGATAGACAAAACCCTATAAAATCAATTCAGACGTTACAAACATCTTTTTGCCTATTATTTTTTTTTTGGATATAGGTAAGTTCTGTAGTAGGTAATCATTTATATGCATTTTTTTTTATTGCTTGTAGTGACAGACGAGCCACTGTCCATCTGATGGTAAATGGTAACCGTCGCCCATGGACTCGACTATACCGAGAGTATTGTAAAGCCGCTGCTCAACAATTCATTTCACAGATATGAAATGAAATATAAACGGCTATCTCCTGCTACAGCCAAAACGCAACAATGTGCTTCGTGGCCGGTCATACGGGAGATGGTGGTACCAACCAAAGTGAGTACTCCCACTTGGTACCCAGCCCTACCACCAGTCGTGCAATGGATGATAATTGCTTACTTCCCTTAGTCGCCTCATACGACATCCGTGGGAAAGAATGGGGTGGTGACTCTTGTATTCTTAGTCCGTCACCACATGGACAAAATGCATAAACTAATATTTTGCATTTCAAACAGACCAATTTATTAAAGCTACTATTTTGGCATTACCGGCAGACCAACTTGTTACTAACTACTTATGCTCTGTTACGTTAAAAGTACTCAATAACAATATTATATGTACGAGTATATCTATGACTAATTTAAAATACCAACATATTGTGCTAAAATTGAGTTCAATGAATGTTATCAAAGTAAAAAAATTTACGCTTGTGAATGTCTTTCTGATTATTTTTTATTTATTTATAGTATTTTAGGAAAACTAACAGCTAGGTAACACAATTAATTATATATCTAAGCATATGCAACTGAGTTGCATATGCTTAGATATATAATTAATTGTGTTACCTAGCTATAACTTGCAACTTTGAGTTGCAACTGAGTTGCATATGTATTTTATTTAGTAAATCATAGTAAAGAATTTTAGGTTCACCGGTAACAATCTCTTGTTCAGAAATATCTAGATAAAATTATAATACTTTAAACACATTAATATTATTAAACATCTAGTTTTATTGAGTAAATTTTATGTTAACTTTAGATGGTCAACAAGCTTTATTTAACGTTCCCAGCGAGCGATCGCCCGCCCGATCAACTTGTAATAATACATTTTTACATACTACGAGCAAAGAAAATAAATTATACACGTGCGCTTGAAACTCGTGTTGGCATATATGACACTTCGTTTATAAAAAAATTGTGTAACAAGCGTACATTTCAAACTACAGCGAGCTTATAATTAAATTTTAAGGGCCATTTATAATTCATATAGCTAAGAATAAAACATAATTTGGGCTAATTATATTTTTAAAAACATAGTTTTTTAATTATTTATGACCAACCGTCTTGAGCTATGGTATCCAATGCAGGACCTGAGGATATTTTATATCTATCTTTAGCTATGGTACGTAAAATCGATAGACCTTGAATGTGTTTCTTCTCCATTATCGCATACCACGTATTCGGCAATGGTAGATAGCCTATACACCATAATACTTATTTTGATTACCTCCACTTACAGGCCAGTGGTTTTAAACCGCATCAATTACCTACTGGAGAAACAGTAAGAAATAATGATTCCCAAATTTCGTTGCGCTTCCTGTACCTAAAAAATTGTAGTAAAGTGGGTGCTAATACTATATAGGTAGGCACTTACTGTACCTACCATTAAAATTATGAACAAGATGAATTCTCACATTACTAAAACTATAAAAATAATAGATACATAAATATTTAACACAAATAAAATAATGTTTTTTAAAGAGAAGTGCGTATTAGATATATTTAAAATTAAGTTATTATCTATTTTTATCTTGCAGGGCGTGTTGGAAGAAGGCCGTGAGTTTGCTGCGATGAGTTTACAAAAAGAAAGTCTTCACTATGGACCACTTGGGATTCAAATTTATCACTTCACAGCTGCACACCTATGATCGGTCTTATCCAAGATGGCGGCCGGGCGCGCGTGTACACGCGGGATACAGGCGCATGCACACCTCAGCCATTATAACGGACCCGTCATTTTCCCAATATATATTATTTGAATTTAGAACACTGTATTCTATGTTCAAAAATACGCACGAAATATACGTGCGAACTCGCGGAGGGTTTGCGTTGCACTAAATTAACAAAAAATGCTTTAAACGTATTCAAAACTTGAAACTCATAAAACATATCTCCCCCATGATTAGTTTATGGTCATGCGATTGTTGCTGGTCTATTATACTGTTATTTTTCTGTGTATTAGTGTCTGTTTTGATTGTGTGCGGTGAACAGGCATACCAATTTAGGGTACCATTACAAAACTCTACTATTGAGTAGAGATTGCTGTCCCTTTGTAAGTGACTCTATTATCATTTATAGGTATAACCATTCAAGCGAGATACCTTGTTTCAAAAAGAGTATTATTTTAAAGTTACCGAATTATCTATTTTGAATAATGACATTGAATATCATTATTATTAGGTACTTATAGAAAATATTTTTAAGTTAATATAAATACCAAAGTTAATATGAATTTTAAAAACTACGATAAATTATTATGATTGTATAAGTTTTAATTAATAAAAATGTTTTTAAAATATCTATATTAATTAGATATACCTATAGGTACTAATGTAAAGCTACAAAAGAGCTATGTTTGTACATTTAAGATATTTGAAAAGAAATGGCTCCATTAAATTATTTAGGTAGCGTCTCTGAAAACTAAATATTTTTGTTTGTTTGTCGGGAACCTAAGATATAACTTTTTCTAGCGGCGGAGTCGTGAGGAATGGCTATTTAAAAATAAAATTAACAAAATTAAGGCATAGATTTGTATCATAAACATACTATTTACTATGAGTCGAATGTAGTAAAGTACATATTCCAAACATCTGCATATTAAAAAATCGCGTAAATATCAGAAAGTAGATGTTATGTTAATTTATTTTTAACAACTGAATAAAATATAAAGACAATAAATAAAGTTGAGGAACAAAGTAGAGCTACATTCCTATCGTATCACCGCAGTGGGACAAACTCGCCCGCATTTAACACTGGTCTACTCGACTATATCAACACTATTTATATAGCGAAGTATTGCAAGATGAATCATAAATATTACAACTCATGCCAGATTCCAAAAATATTTTTAGCACATTCTGCCCGCGACTTCATTCGCATGGACTTAGATGGACATTTTTCGGTATACCGTGGGTCCGTGTGGTGACAGACTTGTGCGTGTGGTGACGGACTAAGAATACAATTGTGACCACCCCATTCTTTTCCATGGGTGTCGTATGAGGCGACTAAGGGAAGTAAGCAATTATCATCCATAGCATGACTGGTGGTAGGGCTGAGCACCAGGTGGAAGTACTCACTTGGTATCGGGCCCGAGCGGGTTGGTACCACCATCTCCCGTGTGACCGGCCATGAAGCAAATCGTTGCGTTTTGGCTGTAGCAGGAGATAGCCGTTTATTTTTTCATTTCATATTTGTGAAATGAAATGGTGAGCAGCGGCTTGACAATAATACCGAGAGGTATAGTTGAGTCCATGAGTGACGGTTACCATTTACCATCAGATGGGCCGTGGCTCGTTTGCAACTATATGCAATAAAAAAAATTTTTAATAAAATAGCCCTCATTTTTTTCTTTTTGGTGGCTCTAGACAATATATACCTAGGTATCCAAAATTATATAATTATCGGATCAGTAGCTACGCCATAAAAGCATAACAAACAAACAAACGCACTTTTGCATTTATAACATTGGTAAGGATTCCAAAAATATTTTTAAGATATTTACGTTGAAATAGTTCTAAAATGCATATTGAAAATGTGTGCTAAATTAAGCAAGCTTTAAATAGATATAATAGGGCATTATTTTTCGCATTTCTGGGATTATTGTAGTAAAAAATCCATACTTACAACTAAGTACTCTTATAAGCAACTAAGTGAGTAAGTCCTAATTGTCTAGTATACTGCATTACTTGCTTAGAAAAATCTAAATTAATGTAAATTAAAACCAAGTAGTAAATACCTCTATCTAGTTTTTGCGAGACACATGCGCACCGAAATGTATCTTTTTATATCAGCCTTGGACATCTACCATCTAAGTCCACCCATGATCATGAATGCTGTAAGGTATTCGAAATGTCGGGATAGTATAAAATCAAGTAAACTCGATAGAATCCGTAAACATAGTTTTATTTCAAAATAAAGTACAAATTATTTGTGAATAAGGAAAAAGAGATTTTTAGTACGAGCGGGAATCGAACACGCGTCTTTTCAATCCGGGGAAGTGCTCTAAGCCACTGAGCTATCGTACTGACCTATTCGGTCATCCCAATTTCCACATCACATTTGTCTTTACGACCGAAAAAGTAGCGGAGCATGTCAAATGCTGAATAAAAAATATAGATCAAAAAATGTTCAATTAATTAATAATATTGGCCATAAATTATATAGAGTAGGTACCTATAACATCTTAAAAAAGCTATAATTATGTATATACCTACTATCTATGTGCTAACAACAAGAAGAGTGGACATTTAACAGGATATTTGCAGGTACTGTAAAGTTATGATTATAAAACCTCATTTCCCTTTAATAAAGGTGCATTTAAAATCATTTGGTGCTCAAGGCAAAATGCAATCGCCAATTTGGAAACTTGTTTAGAAATTATAGGTTTAGCTTGTAAAGGGTCGACTTATAAAAGTATACTGAAAAATAATTCGAAATAAAACAAAATCTTTGATATCACACGGAGTTTGAATTGTGAAACATGCAGATATAAGTTTTTGTTTCAACATTGTGTTAAGATTATCTAAAAACACGAAAGATGCACGTTTTTTTCAATTTTAATTAAGTGTTGAAATGCAATGAGTCGCTGTTAATATTGTGAGTATGTTTTAATTGGGGTATTATGAGTATTTGTATAATTTTATTTTATTTTTTGTATTGTAACTAATTAATTATTGTGCTTTATAGACACAGTGGGTTGTAATGATTACACTAATGGCGTAATATAACGTGTAGGTACCTACATCAAAGATGTTATAAAAGATAGCTAGCTATAAATAAAAAATAAGAATTGAAAATTGAAAGAATTCATGTACCTATGTATTTGAATTAAATGCGAAATGTAATAAAAACAAGACAGGTGAAATGAATAACTATAGCCACTTTTTATTAAAATATTGCAACCTTTTTAGGTTACAAAAGTATTCGTATCTTAATTTATATACATATAAAATATGTTAGATCTATCTAGCATATTCAATATATTTAAATACTGCATGAAATACAGTTGAAGCAGCCACATATTTGTCTGTACAAAATAACATAAAGTTAAGTATTTATTAAAGAATTTGTTTTTTATATGACTTTATTTTAATATAGTTGCAACTAATCTTTAAAATAAGGAAGATTTATATTTTTTCAATGATTAAAATGAAAAATAATGGCTAAATAGCTGACAGGCCACAGAAAAAAAAACAAAATCGGCGGGAAAACGGCGATTCCAAATTCAATTTTTTAAAGTCTCCCATTTTTTCTTTAGCTAATTCATGATTTTTATTTTTAGTTTCCTCGTATTCGTAATGAAAAGCACAGTGTTTACCTCGGGATAAAGACTTATTTAGTCTCTCGAACCCCGTCTTGGGTTGCTTTCATCCCTAGGGTAACAATGTACTATTTTCGACCACCCAAATTTAAAAAGCTCACAGAGTAGGTAATGTAAACTAAAATATGAAAATATTTTCGAAAATTCTGTTATATATATAAATTTTCTATTAGCTTTAATAATTAGCTTACAAAAATATGATTTTTTGCCCTAAAATCTGTGTTTTTCGTGAATATAAAATTAATTAGTTTTTTCACAAGTTTTTAATGTCCCACTGTTTGGCATGGGTCTATTCTAGAAGGATTTATTTATACTTAATACTAGCTAACCCGGCAAACGTTGTTTTGCCATATAAATTATTTCTAGAGAATTTTTAGGAAATTTCTAGCGTAGAAAAAATAACTAACTTATTGTAAGTGTCTAAGGATGTGTTATATGAGTGAAAGAGGCATGGAGCGCTGTGAACGACGACGGATTATAAAAATAACAATACTAATATCGCTATTAAAAAAAAGAAATTGCCAGTAGAAGGGTGAAAATTTAGGGTAGTATGTATTTTTTAATGCCGAATCATAAAAAAACGTTTGTTCAAAAACTAAAAATCCACCCTTATCACTTAGGGGTATAAAAAATAGTTTAAATCCTATTCTCAGACTTACTAAATATACAATCAAAATTTCATAAGAATTGGTCAAGCCGTTTTGGAGGAGAATGGCGACAAACACTATGACACGAGAATTTTATATAGGAGACTAATTAAGTTCTTAGGGAATAACATATTTTACAGAGTACCTATAGGATCATACAAATCAATATGGATGTATACCTACTGCCTGGGCAGTATCTAAATAGCATAAATTTAATTATATTATGTTATTAGGTGCAGCTATTGAATATCACTAGACCCAATATATTTTTTTAAAGCATATTTTAGCATTAATTTATATAAATTAAATTATTTAATTGCGTGATATTTTGTAATTTACCCGAATACCAGAAATAAAATGGAAGCATTTTATGAATTTATGAGGTGCTCTATCAGTCCAATGTTTCGTGTTCTGCGTCATGGGAGGATTAAGGTGTTATAAATAGGTAAAAGAAAATACCTGAATTTATAAATGCGTACCTAGTTACTAGATTTAATATTTTCTTTATACTTTTTCAGGGTCTGTTTTTGCTAAAAATGGCATGTCAGTGACATTTTTCGCAGATGCGAGCGCCGCCCGACAGATCGTGATCATGTTGCGGGACAGCAAGTCTAAAATTTTCATACAACCCACGTCCAAGAGCGTCCTTGTATTGTTTCGCGGGCCGTGTTGCGTGAACACCGAGTGAAATATGGCCGACAGTTCGACTACTTATTTTTGTTTTTATTTTTTAGGCCGTGTTACTTAATTTTATCAAGTCGCATGAGTTATGAGAGGCGGGACCACACGCGTTGCGTTAATTACACGCTGGTAATGCTCAGGTGAGTCGGTTCCATGCTGCCACCATCATTGATTCCAATACTCAGGATTTTGAAAATAGAATCTTTGTTTTTCTTTTTCTCCTTAGCATCAAATGGCACGTAGAGCAGAGCTCTTACTGATAAACTACCTTAATTCTGTCTAATTGGCAATTCTATTAAATTGTACCAACAATTATGAACTTAGAAATAGATTCTAATAAGTCGTAATAGGTCATTCTGTGTTTGTTACACGTACTGTCGCTCGTAAATTAATATGCCTTAATACGACCGAGTGGATTCTTTGACATCATCACTAAAGTTTTCATTACTGAATCATTAGTTCGATTTATCTAATCCCGAGCTTTCATCTCGAGAATCGTACGCATAATCGAGTGGTCATTTGTCTGGTGGTCACTGGCACTCCTCAAGTTAATAATAATGCGCCCAAACTAGATCGGGGCACTGACCCCGGCAGGCGGCGCGGGCGCGGCTCCCGCCATAATTTGGAGCGCTAAAATGCTACTGAAGAAGACGCCTAACTGATGATACACCTTGTCTTCATAGATATTTATTATATTATTAGCCTTGTAATTATCTAGTAAATTTAATCGATTAATTCTATTGATATGCAATATGCCAATTGATACTCGTAATTTATAAAGATATGTAGGTAGGCGTCAATAAATTCGATACGAAAAAAAATATTTAGAGCAAAATATTATGATATAGATTCATATTTATGTTATAGGTATAATTACAATGCTTTGAAGATATATAAAATGTTTACCTTATTTTTTTTAATATCTTAAAAGATTTAACTTTTAAAAGCACAATTTATAATGTAACTTAAATGATATAGGTATTATATTAACAAGCCAGCGACATCGACCGTGTGGAATTAAGTATTTTTTTTTGAGCGGAGTCTTAATTATTTTTCTTTAATTAAAGTAGTATAAGGATATAAAGTAGCATAGTTATAAGGAGTAACCGAGTTACTCCTTATAACATCAGCTATCTACTAGGGAAAGTCCCGTCCAAATTGGTCATGTCCAATTTGGTATCTGGTTATAGGTAACGTATAATTTGTGTGCTTTTAGTAAAAAGCTGTAATTAAAAACAAATACTTCAATTTTATGCATTTCTATAGATTACAGTTACCATTTTGTAATAATAGTCTTAAAATAATTTTATAAATTAGATTAGAATTATCTTTATATATAATAATACATTTTATTATGGAAGAATGATTTATATAAATTAGACTTAATTTATTTTTGCAAATTATTGATAAATATTAAAAAATATAATCTAAAACATCACATAAAATAAACATATCAATTAGCTTATAGTTTTGTTTGCAAAAAAAGGATAATTCTATAGAAATAAATTAATTGTTCTTAATGTCTGTATAATTTACACTTAACTACCGCTTTATGTATCGTAAACGGGATCATAAAACTTCCATTTATCAGATTATTGAAATGTAAAGTGGTAAATAAAATAAAAGCATCAATAAAACTGTGATAGAATGATCTCTACATCAAAGTTTATTTATTTTTTATTATCTCAAATTATTAATTTAATGAATAATCTGAGAGTTGATGACGACAATAAAATTACAAATAGCACTCAAATGTCTCGTTTGACTAATAAGGTGCTAACGAGGGTCGTACGTTTTATGTGTGTTTTATTGACACTTGAGGCGAGTTGTCGGCTTGACTCTACCTGCCACCGCGCGTCTTATTGGCTTCCTACGAGACTTGAATTGGAATTTCTGTATAAGACGGTTCGATTTTATCAGAGCAACATTTTAGAGCTTTTCTAGTAAAACAATATCAACATGTGAATGTTTTAGATATTTTATTACATATTATTGAGCAATAAAATGTGTGTTTAAGTACCATTTACATGACGATTTTAGTTAAACAAAATGTGTGTAGTTTTAGTAATTAAAATGTTTGACTAACCTGCTATGGCCATCCATGGATAGAAGGTGTGGTTAGTGGGCTGGTGTTGAACAGGCTGTGCTGCAGCTGAGGCGGCTCCGGGCAAGGCGCACTGATTCCCCCAGGGGAGAGCTCTTCCAGGGCTGGAGGACTCACTATATCGTGCCTCAGGGGTACATGCTGCCGGTCTCACGAGAGCTCCTAATCCAGAACCCCAAGCCTCCTTGCCTCCATAACCATTCTGTTGCTCGCCACCTGGCTTAGAGCAATCCGCTTTACCGTATTGTTGCTCTCCAGCATATAATTTGCACGCAGCTGCCACAGACGCATCATATGGCGAGTCTTGAGGTCTCGGCTGGTGCAGTGCATGGGGCTGTGCATACGTCAGCCCCAGGGGGAACCCACGATACTGGTCACCGCCACCACCACCTTGGTGCACTCCATGCGCCCCATAGAAACCACCCTGCTCGAAATAAGAGTTCATTCTGATCAGTCACCGACACTAACGTCACAGGGAACACTTATGTCATCGCGGCCCCACGCGCCGTGATAACGCGACCTCGGCCAATGTCACTCCAAATACAGACAATGTAATTTAATTTTATTAATTTTATTGCCTCTTAAACGTCACTCGAGCGTCATAATGGGCTCCGTTGGCGATAAAGGCCAGTTGACGTGTGTTTACTTTTTACGATTATTTTACGAGTTGGGAGCGCGTGCCGGGTTTTATGAGTTTTGAAACGATTTTGTACGGCGCCGGCTCGTCTCCGGCTGTGATAATTTTTTCTGTTTCAGTGAGTTGGAGAGTGAGTGAGCCGTGCGTCGCGAGCGAAGTTTAGTCGCGTGTGTTTGTAGCGCGCGACTGTATTCTGTACGACCGGCGCGGCCCAGCTCACGCAATCTACTGAGAGCGGCGTGGCCTCCCCGCGACTGCCTGCATCGCAACACAGACGATTGTTCCGTCCCCTTTTCGCTAATGACTATAAATATTATCAGTTGCGCTCTCTTTTCCCTTTCTTATCACACCTCCTGAAACACGTGGTGCGTGCCTATTACTAATAAATTTACATGCCGTATTCCTTTACCCAAGATAACTACATACATGTCCCACATTTATATGTTAAAGATGAAATACGCATTCAATTATAGTTTTAATAAACATAATTCTTGTAGAGCCTTTTAATCTGCCACAAGCCTAATAAAGTCGTCAAGCCCCGAAGCACAACAAATAAAAAAAGAGTAGGTAGGTACGTATCAACAAAACCTCAATAATGTTTATAACTGAAAAGTTAACCGCAAAAGTCGTAAACTCATAAACGTACAATTAGTGAAACGGGCGAGTAAAGAAAAGATTTTACAACCACTCCTCGACCGTACCACAATGAGCGCTCAGTATCGTAACAAGGTGCTGAATAGAGTGAGAAGTCGTAAAGATGATTATTATTTCTTCTACTACCTGTTTTTACGAGTGATATCGCTGTCACGCTTACGCTCGCTCGTGGTTCGTACGTAGGAAAGAGATGGGACGAGAGCAGCGAAACGTTTATCGCGGCTGCGGAGTTGGTTAATGTATAACGATCTCTTTCCAGCGCTATTTGGCGCGTGCAGTGGCTTGACGCACTATCGAAGGGTAAACAATAGCGCATTATCGCAAAGGCACTCAGTTGGCGCGTCCAAATGAAGCCATCAAACGAATGAATGGCTCTGGTAGTGCGCCTACCCTAAGACATGTTCGCATTTTTATTGCACTCACCTCTTTAACACAAATATTTGTTCAAAAAAGAACAGGGTGCGACAAATTTGGTATGTTTTGTAGTCGTTGGTCAATTGACACACTCAAATACGAGTACATACAGGTAAGCAGATGCAATATTCTTAATTATTTTTAATGTTTTAAAAAATATTAAATAAATATAAATAAAATTATAAAGGTTTGCCGTTGTCCACGCCTCACGGAAAAACTGTGATTTCAATTAAGTTCTATGTTTTATTTCTTATACAGAATTAATATTGAGATTGGTATCGTCATTAAATATAAAGTTATTAAATATTTAAGAAACAACGACTATTTAAGCACTAGGTAGGTACCTATTATTTCAGTGATGCGTGTTTTCTGTAAATATAACAAGCAAGCAGGTAGGTATCTGCTACTATACATATATGATTGTTTAAGAAGTAAATAATTATCATATACCTATCGTGCATAAAGTGAAATCAATATACGAGTACCTAGGTAACTACCAACATACTGACTCGGAAATATTTATTTATCTTACTGACGACTATTATTACAGGATTATACCCCAATACAATAGTGTAGCTTATTATAATATATGTTACTTACACATTTATATTATTACTAGCATTTACCCGCGGCTCCGCCGCAACCACAAAACTAGTTTTTAGGTCATGTCTCAGGCTCCCGATATAGCAGCGGGATAAAATGTACCTATCAAGAGCTACCAAATAAAAACAAGTTGCATCAAAATCCGTTTTGTAGCCCTTGCGTGATGCACGATGACCAAACAGATAAAAAAAAATTGTTTTGTGTTCAGACACGCCAATATAGTCCATTAAAGTCATTTTCTCCCAAATAGGTATCCCAAATATACAGATATAGCTCAGTTACAGCTTAATAGTAGGTATAGATATTACTTATTTGTGTGCAAATATGTTATTCTGTGCAGTAATCAAACTTCGCATCCACTTCAGGATTGGCTACTTAAACTACCAGGCTACCCACATAATATGACCCTTATTTTTAGTGTGGTGCAGAGTAAGAATGATGGAGAGAAGATAATGAGGTGGACAGTAAAGGATAAAAGGGAATTCGACCGATTCTTTTTTTTTCACCGACTCGAAAGGCTGCTATTGAAGTCCACTTTAGTTTAAGAATTAAGTATAGGTATGTATATTGTGATTTTTCTATACATACAGCAATCTATGTATTGGCGGACCTCGTAGCGTAGTCGGTAGTGTAACTGACTTCCGTGCATGAGGTCGTGGGTTCGATTCCCACTCAGGACAATTATTTGTGTGATGAATACAGATATTTGTACTGCGTCTGGGTGTTTCTATCTATTATATGTATGTATTTAAAAAAAAAAGTAATATACGTATTATATCCGTAATCTGGTACCCATAGCACAGGCGTTAAGCTTAGTTTGGGACCAGAGGACGTTGTGTGAAAAGGTCCGTGAACATTCATTACGTTCATACTCAGCTCGCAATATCGACTCATAATATCAATCATACTATCTAATCTATTTATTATCCCAAATCTGTAACGGAGCTATGTCTATACGTTTAAAATATTTAAGAAAAAAATACTATTGTTTAGATAATTATATATATATTTTTAGCATTTGACATGCTTAGCTTTAACTTTGTGTTTAAAATACTATTGTTTTTTATTATGCGTGGGTGGCAAACAAGCATATGACCAACCTGATGGTAAGCAGGTTTTCGTAGTCCATAGACGCTAGCAACTCCAGAGGCATCACTCGTGCGGCGCCATCGCAAAGGAAAGGTATAGGAGGGATATTAAGGAGAGGAAATGTAGGATACTAAGGAGAGAGTAGAGAAGGGGCTTGGACCTCCATCGCTCTCACCCACCATATGAAACGCGACGGTAGGAGCTCCTACCGCTTATCTTTTGTGAGAGGGTGGTACTTTTCCGATGGAGCCGATATTCATGCTGGGATAAGCGAGGATCTACCTCTAGAAAATGTACTGAACTATTTTGGCTTAGACACTTGCCTAACATGTTTGTATATTTTTTTATCTCTTTGTTTGTTTGCTTATCACTCAAAAACTACTGAATGGATTTTTATGCAACTTTTATTTTGTATCGGGAACCTAAACTAACCTAAAAAAAGCTAGTTATTTAATAAAAATGCACTTATAATTTTTAACTAAGTTGTATTAGTTATTAATAGGTAGTGATAGGTCCGTGAATCTAATATTAAAGATTAGCTTTCGTAATTGTATATACCTACCTATGATAATATAAAAAATACTTATAAATTTTAACAATCAGAAAGCAAGACAAAAAAATAAGTTCCTGCTTATGTGAATTATAAAACTATCAAAAAATAAAATTTTAAAGACGTTTCTGTATATAACTACACAACGATCGCCCTGTCATTCCTTATCTTTTTCTTCAAAACTCATGGCACAATGTGGACAATATCAAAATTATATCTAATTCATACTAAAGAGTCAATAAAAATATATATATTATGGAGAGTACGCTGACACTACTTACATATTTTTTTAAACAACAAACCTTCCCTATGATACCTATAGATAAACACTTAATACCCTTCACACCACAAACAGGAGATAAGTTAGAGATACCTTTATTTTGTTTTTTTTTTGTTTTGGCGGGAAAAAATGTTCCTAACCGCACACCCCGTCGCTCGGGGCAACGAAGTTAGAGATACCTAGGTAGGTAGGTACATGTACCTATTATAATACACTGTGAGTAATTTGCCCCTTACTTTTCATGGCTGTCTAATTTACAAATGAAGAAAATCTACAGGATTTTTATAGAGCTAAAATCTTCTAGTAAATAATTTTGATGATCTTTTGAGGCTTAGCTAGCCTAGTTGCTTTAAGCGTAACTTAATAGTAAAATATTGAACTTAAGAAGGTTTAACGAAAAATTAATCAAAGACCACTAAACCGTTTCAAGATACGGTCACGAATCGACTCGACATTGAATGCTGTAAAGTATTCAAAACGTCAAGGTATAAAGTTTTATTGCGTAAAGTTTTATTTCAAACCATTTGCGTAAATATCAAATAGTATTAAGTAAGTATAGTGCGACTGCTAATCATGAGTTCTCGGGATCGATCCCTGGGTCGGGCAATATTATTGGGCTTTTTCGTAAAAAGACAAATGCTCAGTAGCAGCCCGGAGTCTGGAAATGTGCCCGGTAGACGGCAATAGACTCGCCCCCTATTATATGGGACTTAAACAGCTGGCGAACCATGGGTGTGTAATATATCTCTGCCTACCACTTCGGGGATACAGGTGTGATGCTACATTTTTGTTTGTGTTTATGTTTAAGTATTAAACTATCATCTATAACGTGAGAATAGATGTTAAAGTTAATGAATATAAATTAAAATTGGGGTCATTTCTTCTGCGTAGGGCTCGACATCGCAGCGCCGTGCTACTTCATCACTTTTACACTAAAAGTGGCACAAGGCGGACTTAATGCCATAGGCATTCTCTACCAGTCAACCTGGGGCAGAGCAAAAAGATAGCGGTAGGTGCATAATAGCAAAAGACATACATAGGTACATATATACAAAGACAGCTATACGTTAATACATATACTACTAATAATATATATAAAAATAAATATACTACACATATAAATAATAATAAAACTAGCAAAAGAGGTGAGTAACAGCTAAGGAGAAAACTCTGCTATCAGGCTTAAGTAATGTTCACGCACTCTAGCTTTAAACGCTGCACGATTTGTAGCCATCCTAATCTCCAAAGTAATGCGTTGCAAAGAAGAATGGCCTGGACATGAAAGGAAGAATGTACAAGACTAGAAGAGTGAGGTGGACAGTGAAGGAGAAGATTATTAGAAGAGCGAAAATGACTTGTCTGCCTGTCTAAACAATATACTCAATTGAGCGGCGATACGAGCCTTTCATCACTGCTTCAAGTTACATCAGTGACGGACAGTTAAATTGTCGTACATGATATAAACAAATGGATTCTACTATCACCGGCCAGAGATATCGTTGTTTGGCACGTAGCTCGAACATGCATCATTCAAACCGTAGACCGGGTCAAACCTGGACAAATGACAGCCGATCCTAGTTATGTGTGATTATACCTCCCAGCTAACTATTTTTCCTCCAATCGCGTACTATAGATACGGGATATTCTCAGCTGTGTCAACAAATTAACACAAAGTATGAAAATTTGGAATCGAGAACAGCAGTCACGAGCAGGATTTAAGGAATGTAACATAGTTCCAGTGGTCCGCCAATAAAGGCGGAGAGACGGCACACGGCGGGTTTATTTAGTGGGTGAGGGCCCCACACTACCCTGTTTGTTGCCCCGAACAACGGGGTGTGCGGTTAGGTACATTTTTTCCCGCCTAAACAAAAAAAAAAAAAAAAAAAAGGATTTGAAGCTGCATCTGCTGGAATACCGTCCCAGATGCTTTGCCAATTCAGCCATCGTGACAATTTCTTGGGACTGTATTCCACCCAACAGTATTGATGCAGGAGATGCAGGTTCAAATCCTGCTCGTGACTGTTATTTTCGATTTCACATTTTCACACTTTGTGTTAATTTATTATGGCTAAGCATGTCAAATGGTAAAAAATATATAAAAATATCAAAATGTTGTCAACAATATCTACTAAAACATGTTTCATATTGATATGAAAACATTTTGAAATTGTTAAAAGTAGAGTTGCAGTATCTTTAAAAGTACTACAAATCTAAAATGGAACAACGATTTGCACAATTATTGAAGGACGTCAGTCTTATTAGAATCAAATGAGTGTAATTGTTGCCATACTTGTCTACAAAAAGTACTATTGCACTTATCTAGTGTACCAAGAAGAATCCACGCAAAAGAATTAGGTAAGTTATTTAGCTACCTATTAAAAAAAAGTTCCTAATCTCAAGTACGTGTGTGTGTACGTTTGTAGCAATTGGAGAAAAAATCTCATTTATTGGCCAATAGAAACTAAGTGAGAGACCACTTACAACGATAATTTTTAATATCTAAATAAAAGGTATTATTAATAATTATAAAAATAGGTATTATTAATTGATTGAACAAATTAATTAATTAAACAAATTATAATTTATTGAAACACCTGATTGCCTCAAATGAGGCACCTCGTGGCCTTGAGTGAATCAAAAAAGTAAATTAAATTATCACTGTATATCCTACTAATACCTACCTATTATAAATTAAATGTGAATATTTGTGAAGATGTATAGATGTTTGAATATCCGTCAATCACTCTTAAACTACTGAGCGGATTAGAATGAAATTCCCGAAATTTTAGAGAGGTAATTTCAAGGTAGATGAAATATTGATTCAACATATGGGATATTCTTTTTTTTTATTGGATGTGTTTTGTCCGACGAGCCACGGCCCATCTGATGGTAAATGGTAACCGTCGCTCATGGACTCAACTATATCGAGAGTATTATTTAGTATTTTTCGCATAAAGATCTAACAAACATTTTCGTATACCACCTACAAATAAATTATGGCCTAACATAGAGCCTGTGGAATATACCCAAAAGACTCTATGGGTGAAATTTCTTAGATACAGACGCAGTCGCGGGTCGTGGCTAGTTTCCTATAAGACTGTGGGTCGCCTTAAATTTAAAACCGGTCCTTTGATCCCACAAAAAAGTAAATCGTAGCAACAATGTTGCCTTCCACATGCTGCGAGCTTCTAGGAGTGGCAACTGCGATTGAAAGTGTGTGATAATTAAATAATTAGGTACTAATTTATTGACTTTTTAAAGAGATAAGAATCAAATAGTGTATGTACTCGTACTACTATTGCTGTAGTGTGTCTGTTTATATTGGTTGTTGTTCCTGGCATTTTTATAGCTGACTTGTAGCTTAATAGATTGATAGACTTAAAAAATAAGAACTACTATAATAATAATAAAATAAAAATAATTTATTTTGTCACCACATTTCACAAATTTATAAGAATTACGTTAAGGTACATATTAATTAAAAGGCATATTAAAAGTCTGATGGATGGATGGATGGACATATTAATTAAGAACAGCAGTGATAGCCTGGCGATAAAACCAAGGACTGCAAAGACAGTGGTATCGAGGTCGATCCCGGGTTCAAGGCTCAGACTTCGTACGGCACACACTTCTGACTTTTCGAAATTATGTGTGTAAGTATTTGTTTACAAATTATCACTGGTTGGTGAAGGTAAACATCGTGAGGAAACCTGCATGCCTGAGAGAATTTCTCGACCGCTTGTGAAGTCTGCCAACCCGCATTGGGCCAGCGTGGTCGACTATGGCGTCATCCCATCACTAAGATAGAAGACCCGTACCCAATAGTGGGGCAGAAAAAGGGTAAAAAAATAATAATTAAGATACATATTGTAAGAGACTGGTGCCTAAACTATGCTCTAGGTCTGTATTTCAGGACACCAGGTTTCCTCTCATTATGGAGTAATATGTTGGAAAATATTTTGGAATTATTATGTTTACTTTATTGTATAGGAAACCACCCAAATAACAAAAGAATCTGTCAGCAAATTTTGATTTAAAGTGAGTGTTGCGACGATCAACCGGGTAGTAGCGCCTTGCGACGATCAACAGGGTTGTAGCGCCTTTCGACGATCATCCGGGTTGTAGCGCCTTACGACGATCATCCGGGTTGTAGCGCCTTGCGACGATCATCCGGGTTGTAGCGCCTTGCGACGATCGATCAACCGGGTTGTAGCGTTTTGCGACGATCAACAGGGTTGTAGCGCTTTTCGATGATCGACCAACCGGGTTGTAGCACCTTGCGACGATCAATAGAGTTGTAGTGCTTTTAGGGCGTGTAACAAGTTAGTTATGTTGCTGTTTTAGCAACGTGTTAAGTATAAAAAGCTGTCGTACAGTCAACATTATAATATCCTTATATCCTAATAACTGCTCTGTGGGGTATCGGTACCTATGGTAGAAAGTATGATACTTCTCTAGTACAAGCATTGTTGTTTTAGGAAACTATAGAGGCCCGCGGGCACCCCCAACTCCGTGTGGTGGCCAGATGGCAGGGCGACGCCCGCCGAGCTGCCATGGCCAACTGGAGGGTGAGGCTGGAGGCACCCCAGGCCGGTCTTTGGGGTTTCCGTGGGGGCGCTCCAGCCAGTGCTGGAAGAGTGGGCAGGGCGACGGCACGGAGTCCTTACCTTCCGACTGGTACAGGTGCTGTCGGGGCACGGTTGCTTCGGCAAATATCTGCACATTGTCGCAAGGAGGGAAACGACCCCGGGCTGTCACCATTGCGGCTGCGACAAGGACACGACGCAGCACACGCTCGAGTTGTGCCTGGCTTGGGCCGAGCAGCGCCGTGAACTCGTCGCGGCAATAGGGGGTGGCCTCTCGCTGCTGAGCGCCGTCAGAGCGATGCTTGGCAGCGACAGGAATTGGGCCGCGGTCGCTGCCTTCTGCGAGGAGGTCATCTTGCGGAAGGAAGCGGCGGAGAGGGCCAGGAAGGCTGATCCTTCAGCAGACACGAACCACCGCCAGCAACTGGGGCGGCACTGGCGTGAATATTTGCGCCTAATGCCGCCCTAGCTGGGGCTGCGGGTGGATGGACTGGGGAACTTCCGCCACCCGCAAGGCCTCCCGCGAAGGTGTGGCGCTCCGTGTGCGGATGCGTCGCTCAGATGAGGGTACCCGAAAGGGTAAGCCGCCGGTAGACCACCGAAGGAATCCAACATAGTTCCAGTGGCCCGTCAATAAAGGCGGAGAGACGGCACACGGCGGGTTTCTTTAGTGGGTGAGGGCCCCACACTACCCTGTTCGTTGCCCCGAGCGACGGGGTGTGCGGTTAGGAACATTTTTCCCTCCTAAACAAAAAAAAAAGTTTCTATATCTATAGGCGCTCCTAACTGCACTCTAATTTACTAATATAAAATTTGATAGTTTAAAATTATAGGTAGATACTTGTAATTTTAATTGTTTTGGTTGTAATATCGAATGCGAGGGCTAATATCTTTTTTTTATGCTACGTGGGAAGTAAACAAGCAATAGGTATCACTCGCGCGTTGCCATCTTGAAGGAAAGGGATTGGGGGTCGAGAGGAAGAATAATGAGGAGAGGGTATGAAGGATACCTACTAAGGGCGGGGGCTATTGAAGATTACCTATATACTAATTTAAAAAATTAATAGACACAAATAATAACATACATAAGTATTTTTTTTATTTTTTTATTGCTTATATGATGGCAGACGAGCCATGGCCCACCTGATGGTAAATGTTAACCGGAACTCAACTACCTATATCGTGAGTATTGTCAAGCCGCTGCGCACCATTTCACTTATCAGGTATGAAAAATGAAATAATAAATGGCTATCTTCTGCTACAGCCGAAACACACTGACGTGATTCATGACCGGTCACACACTAGACGGTGATACCGACACGTTCGAACCCGATAGCAAGTGCTCAACTCTCACTTGGTACCTAGCCCTACCACCAGTAATGCAATGGGTAATAATTCCCTTAGTCGCCTTGTACGACACCCTCGGGAAACGATGGGGTGGTGACACTTGTATTCTTAGTCCGTCACCACACAGACAAGTACTTACTTAGTTTTAGTCTCATAAATACCTAGTCAATATTAGATAGATAAAAGCAGCTATCTGTAAATAAAGATTTAAATAGACAGATATGAAAAATAAAACTCTTTATTACAGAAAAAAATCTTAAATCGAATAACACTATAAAATATTTTTTGATAATTCATCTTTAATGATATAAATCGCCTAAACTAACAAACGATTTAGGGAAGCCGGTAGAGTAGTTGACGCTATCACAACAAACAAAAACACCAGTAAGTATCACATTCACATTCACGACAGCAGATGTGATGATATTCGCATGGTAACCGGCGCCCGCGCAGGGCACGCGTGGCCTGTGCGCATCGTAAACACGATTTTTACTACCACTCGAGCGATCGTAAACGTCACGTGAATTGCGCCGTTTGTAGAACTCCCAGTAAACACCGCTCAGATTATTTCGTATACGCCTCTGGGGCTAAACCTCTATATAAATTCGAAACTTTATCGACGCGGCCCACCGACGCACGTGGATTGTTATTATGCCGTTCTTTAGACATTTATTGAACCATTATTGACTTGTTTAAAGTATCACCCGTTTAATAGAGATAAAGGAGTCGTTGATAGTTTATGTCTTCATCGTGTGAGAATATAACGATGTACGTCGATTTGCTCACTCACAGCGCCTTGATGTCTGGTTTGAGTCGATTGCGGACGTTTTATGACTGTAATTTTCCTTTTTATTGACTCATAAGTTATTGATGAGCATTTATGATTGATGAAAATTGATGTTCTATAATCGACTAATCATTTACATTCCCATATTGATTCACATTTAATTCTCACGCTCATATTATATATATATATATATTATATCTATATAACTGTTTGAAGTAGATAGCTAGATACAAAAAAATATACGTAATTACTTATCTTACTAATGGTATGTTAAAATTCCAGTAGCAGTCTTGCTAAACGATGCTTAAGTGTGCGGTAATATTTGAATAGCGTTGCTTATAGTTTTAATAAAGTTAAATTTTAATATTAAACAAATAAAATAAACATAAGATGCCGTTTAGTTACTAAATTAGCACTTTACAGGCCCGCCGTCACATAATTGGCCTGCCATCTATCGATAAACGCGAGAGTTTAATTACATGGAAGGAATTCGAAATTGCATTTGACTTAAAATGCATTTGTTCGCAGAAAAATGTTTATTGAATGTATCTTTATATTTTTTTAAGTATAAATGGCAATGGTATCATTGACTAAAATATTATCAAAAATTTTACAACATCGCCATCTATTGTTATTTTGTAGTGACCAATTACGGGACAGGTGCCTCTAAACTTCAAAATCAAAACCTCCGCAGAGCGTTCAAATATCACCGTTCCAGGTTGTAAAACCATCATAACAAATCGTTATTAAGGCTTTATTAAATGCGTGGATATCAAAATACAGAAGTCGAATATAAGTAGGTGATAGGTACCTACCTTAGAACTATTAGATTTATATAAGTAAATATGTTGGTAAAACAAAACGAGACCCGTCACAACAAACACAAGAACATACGATCTTATTATATTTATAGTGTAATGATTTAGTTTTACGATGGCCTATAATGTAACATGATGTCTGATCTTTGTATGAAAAAGCGACATAAATACCAATAGAAATGCGATAAAATACACATAAAAGTAAATTTTATTGCTTTATTCATCATTTAGCCATATAAATTCATCAAGACACTTGTTAATCGTAAAATAAATCTTATTACACAGTAAAATGATGTTTAAATTGACGACAAGCGTTTTATTTTAGTCATAACAATAAAATTTATTTTTACGAGCGTACGGTAGCGTGGTTTGTGTTTAGCGCCACCTAGTGGTCAATGGCAGAACCACGTCGTCACAGCATTAACTGACGTCACTCGATGGGGGTTTTACGAGGCGTTCACAACACTCAATGAATGTCGTAAATGTGGATTTAGAAGGTTAAGTAAATTGTTATCTTTTAGTCTTAGAAATTTAATATGTACCTATCTACATAGGTACCCAATTGTGCAACCTACCTATGAGATCAGACCTAGGTAGGTACCTACCTATATATTTTATTTTCTATTAGTGAAATGAAATGGTAAGCAGTGGCTCATACTCTTAATATCTAGTTAATGTTGCGTCCATGAGGTGCGGTTACCATCAGGTTGGTCGTGGCTTGTCTACCACCAAAAGCAATAAAAAAGGAAAAAACCCTAGGGACTAATGTCGTACCTAAATCGGTACCTACTTATTATAGGTATGCAAGTAAGTAGGTATTTAAATGCCCTACCTACGTAGGAGGCCACTACCAAAGAACAATGTAGGTAAGTACTACCTGCCTGTCTACCCATAAATAAGTAGGTAGTTAGGTACACTTGTGGTAAATTACCTACCTAATAAGTAATCACCCCAAATTACCCAATGGCAAAATAGATAATGTAGGTACCTAATGATTAAATTAAAATAAAACATAAAGTCAATGCAGTCATTAGATAGGATACCTACTTACCTACTTTTTATTGCAAATAAATATAAACAAATTAAATAAAATCAATAAACTGTAAATCGTAATAAATTATCAGAAAGTTAAACATCACGATTCGAGCGTTTCTCTCTATCCGGGGAAGTGCTCCGCCAATTTGTTTTAAAAGCTTTAAGGCCTTCATTAATAATTTGCCAACAATTAGTCATAACTAGTAAGAAAAAACTTAAATACCGGATTAGTAGTTTCGGGGTTCATGGCGGATAAACAATGTGACACGATTTTTTATAGATAAAGATTAATTGTGTAATGTAATAAATTGATAAGAGTGAAAAAAAACCTATATATTCTTCTTTGTAGAGCATTAAAGTAAAAGCTTGTCTTTATAAATGTTTTTACTATCTACCTACTTAACTTAGGTATACAAAAGTAGATAGATACCTACGTACCTAGTTGTTTCTGTCAGCCAAATTTTTAATAGGCAGTTCTTATGAAATATTTATGTAGGTATGTGCTCATAATTAGGTATCTGAATGAGTCCAAATGTAAATACATACCTACATATTATATTATTCCATTGATCGTTACGTTTACCTATGATGGTACATTTTAACATAAAATAGGGAAACAAGTTTTCAGTAACTTAGGTCAAGGGTATTTTATACGTATATAATATCATTGAAACATCTAGATACCATAGATACCTATATTAAATTAAGTAGGTATATAAAAAATTATGTAAGCATACACATGCATATCAATGAATATGATGTAGGTACCTTATGCGAAAACAGAAAATAATAATAATTATAACAACGAAATATAAAATGTTAAATATAAAATAACACTGCAGTATCACAATTGGCCTACATTCTCCTCACTACTCACTCAAAGAGCACCCGACATCTCCCGTCCGGAATGAGATTCAATGCACACACACAAAAGTACTCACGCACATTCCCGGTCACATTAAAACTAAACTAACTTTGCATAATTGTCTCATTCACGCTCATAGAATCACTACTGCGAGTTCAATATACCTTCTCTTTCGCTCACGATCGTCAAAATGGCCTCCAAACGAGATATTTTGAAGGAACACCGCCAACTTTTGTTGCTGTAATGGGCGGAGCGTGCATGTACAGGGACGCATTCCAATATAATTATATTGTGCTATTATATTGTGCTTTGGTTTGATCTGAAATTGTATTAGGCTAAAATTAATCCTAACTGAATGATATGTGACGTAGATAGGTACACAAGTGGAACGATGTCTGTTCCGTTGTAGACCAATACACTTATAAAACTGTAATATAACACTTAAAATCACTTGTGTTAAAAAGTTTACAAGACTAAGTATAAGACTATTTTTTGTAGATAAATTTTAATTTTTTGGGCATCAGTAGGCACGTTTATGGTAAGTGTTGGCAATATATAACATGATCTGTACTCTGTTACTCTTACTTCCTTTTTCCTCTATGTTATGTACACTCTATAACTTACCAGGCGAACGTATTTTGACCAGATCGGAGACGTTCTTAAGTAAGCCTAGGTTAAGAGTAGGTACTCGAAACCAGCCTAGCCTAGAAGAAACCCGCCGTGTGCCGTCACTCCGCCTTTATTGGCGGGCCACTGGAACAATGTTACATTCCTTCGGTGGTGTCTCTACCTAACCCTACGGGAAAAAGGCGTGATAATATGTATATATAACTTACTGTGCTGCAATTAAATGACAATGACAATGTATTGTCTTATTGTGACATGTATTGCTATCGAGGAAAACTTTATGGCTGAAGAATATACAAGCAACAATACAATCTACGAACCTTGTATTGGTCCTTCGAGCTGGATATGAACTAGCGAATTATGGATAAACAACTAATTTTGTTCTTCTTCCCAGAGCTAAAGTCATATACATTATAAAACGCAATATATACCAACGCCAACGCTAACGCCATAGAGCTGCAAATTATGGCTCTATTGGACAGTGAGTCACAAGTATAGTTTTTTTTATGCTACATGGGTGGTGATTAAGCATACGGCCCACCTGATGGTAAGCGGTTACCGTAGCCTATAGACGATAGCAACACATTGGATAGGAAGTATAAGGAGAGGATAGGTAGGATACTATGGAGAGGATAGGAAGGATAATAAGGAGAAGATAGGAAGGGAGTTTGGGCCTCCGGTACTCTCACTCATCATACAAAACACCACGGTAGGCGTAACTACCATTTTTGATCTATATTTTTTAGCATTTGACATGCTCATCTACTTATTAAAGTACAAATTATTTGTCAATGAGGAAAAAGAGATTTCTAGTACGAGTGGGAATCGAACACACGTCGCTTCCAATCCGGGGAAGTGCTCTAAGCCACTGAGTTACCATACCAACCTTTTCGGTCATCCCAATCTCCTCATCACATTTGTCTTTACGACCAACGCTATCTATCGGAATGCATTTACATGCATTAATCCAATATAGTAAGTTTAATTTTGCAATTAAAATTCATACTACATATTTGATGGCGCGATTTTTAAACATTTTTGATCTATATTTTTTTAGCATTTGACATGCTTATCTACTTATTAAAGTACAAATTATTTGTCAATGAGGAAAAAGAGATTTCTAGTACGAGCGGGAACCGAACACACGTCGCTTCCAATCCGGGGAAGTGCTCTAAGCCACTGAGCTACCGTACCGACCTTTTCGGTCATCCCAATCTCCTCATCACATTCCTCCTTATTACCAACGCTATCTATCGGAATGCATTTACATGCATTAATCCAATATAGTAAGTTTAATTTTGCAATTAAAATTCATACTAAGTATTTGATGGCGCTATAACTATAAGGTATCATTAAATACAATGTGATTCAGAACAATTTAAAGCGAATATTACAACAAAATGTGTTACCATACCATATGAACAGTTAAATACTGTTTTTACTGAGTTAGAAGCTGTGTTAAATTCACGCTCTCTTTGGCAGTTACCCTTATCGGATGTGAATGATTTTTGTTATCAGACGCCAAGCCACTTTATAATAGGTGACTAATTGACTATGTATCCATAATCAAACATTGTAAACATCCCTAAAAATAGACTAACATTCTGACAGCAATGTATTCATTTGAAACAATCATTTTGAAAAATGTGGTACAAACAGTATTTAAATTTATTGCAAAATTTGCCTAGGTAAATGGTTAGATAGTATGTGTAATAACAAAATAGGTTTTAGGGTAGTTTAGTTATACTAAGAAAAGGATAATACTCCTCCTTTAGCTTGGCCCGTGGTCAGAGTAGTACAATATATTCCCAGGGCATGATGGGAAAGTTAGAGCTGTGAAGTTAATGCCACCTAATGGCAAAAATCATGTACGTTCTATAACTAAAGTAAGTGTTCTGTCCTTAGAGCAGAGTGACTGATTAATTGATGGATTGTATTATAAAACTAATAGACTTTCGTCTCGTCAAAAAATTTATATTAAGAGGTAAAGCTTATTTATGTCAACCAGTTTTCTTCAAATGTCTTTTACTGCATTGTAATAAGTTAATGAAACAAAGTGGAAAATGTGAAATTGAAAATAACAGTCACGAGCAGGATTTGAACCTGCACCTCCTGGATACCGTCCAGATGCTTTGCTAATGTAGCCATCGTGACACTTGCGTATATAATGTATAAATTACATCAATGATGTATGAAAATACGTCCAATAGATGGCGCAGGCGTCACCCAAGACATTAAGTATGAATGAGTTATTGAAATTAGCAGTCAGGAGCAAGTGTCACGATGGCTGAATTAGCAAAGCATCTGGACGGTATCCAGGAGGTGCAGGTTCAAATCCTGCTCGTGACTGTTATTTTCGAATTCACATTTTCCACTTTGTGTTAAATGTATATGGCTAAGCATATCAAATGCTAAAAATATGTATAAAAATTTCTAAATAATGATTATTTAATAAAGTACATTTTTTTGTGTAGCGCACTATTTGGTAGTATGTTAGTTTATCTTTTATATTATGTAACGTACATTACTATTGGCTTGTAATTCTGTATAGTAAAAATTTCTTAGATCTATACAGCAATATTTACAACACCCGCTTCTCATCAGTTCCAAATGTATATTATTATACATTTGGAACTATTAAACTAGTAAACTTAAGTCGGGGCTTAATTAAGAAAAGATTCATTAAATTAACAATTTATTTTGGTTCTATTATAGTTACCTTTGAAATGTTAAGTATCTATGTACATTTAAAATATAATTTGTGAGAGCGCAGTATGTTGCCAAAATTCAACATGATCTGTACCTATACTGTGCTAATTTTACTTTCTTTTCCCCTTTGTTATGTAAACTCTATAACTTATTGTGCTGTAATTAAATGGTCACGTTAACAACATATTATCTTTTAATTGCTATCGAAGAAACCTTCACAACCGAAGCCTTAAGCAAGAAACAACACAGCCCATTAACGTCTCAGTAAGTATAACTTCAGTTGAGCTACATCAAACAGATAATAGAGTCTAATTTAAATTAAAAATGTCTTTTGGTGAATTATAGCTGTACCAGTGTACTAGTTTACTGCTAAATACTCCAGGTGTTTATCTATTATAACGTCAGTATTTGGTTTATGTCAAGGCAATAGTACAGTTAGATCATTACCTTCTTCCATTAGTAGTCTATAATGATAGTCATAGAACAATGCGTGTTGTAATATTTTAGTTGCTTTTTATTTTAAATGGGCAATTTATATCTTGAAATTGTTAATGTAAGTAAAATTTATTATATTTTTAATTATTTTCAAAATTATAATTTATAAAACATTCAATTAATTTTTAAGGGAATATGTCTTGCTAGGTATATTAACCGATATATTATATTATCATTTTGACTTGATATGCTCAGCTACTTTAAAGTACAAATTATTTGTGAATGAGAAAAAAGATAACTTTAGTGCGAGCGGAAGTCAAATCTGCGCCCCTTCCAATCCGGGGAAGTGCTCTAAGCTACTGAGCTACCGCACTGACCTTCGGCCATACCCAGTCTCCTCATCACATTTGTCTTTACGACCAACCTGATGGATAGATAGATTCATTTGTATAAATGATTTGAAGTTTGACATCTAAGTAATAAAATATAACTATGAATATTACAGTTATTGGTATTGTTTAAATAAATATCAATCAAATTAACAATAGAAATTCTTCTATGGTAACTAATAAAATAGCTATCCATGTTATACACTTTATTATTGTATCAATTTAGAAAAAGCTTTCACTTCACGCACACTATTTTACACAAAATTTATATGTGTTTGTTACAATAAATTTTCTAGTTAGTGCTAGAGTCTTGCTTGTCTCAGCATGAATGGGCCGGCTGAAGATCAGCTTGAAACGACGGTTAATACTCCTACTGTTTTGTGCTGTTTTATTCCCGACGTTTCGACCGTATTGCAACAGCCGTAGTCACGGGTCAACCCATGACCACGGCTGTAGCATATGGTATTTAACCTCAGTATATATACGCGATTTAAGACCCGGATAGTATTATTTCTGTATGATATATACAAATAGCGAAAGTTTTAAAAGTTTTCACTCCTACTGTTGTGTTTCATATGATGAGTGAGAGTGCCAGGAAACCCTCCTTATACTCCATCCTCTACTGGTTGTCCTTCCTCTCCACCTTTTATCCCTTAGCTTGGAATTGATGAAGCGCGCGCGATGCCTTTAGTATTACTAGGGTGGGCCGTACCCCCACCGAAGGAATGTAACATAGTTCCAGTGGCCGGCCAGTGAAGGCAGAGAGACGGCACACGGCGGGTTTCTTTAGTGGGTGGGGGTCCCACACTATCCTGTTCGTTGCCCCGAACGACGGGGTGTGCGGTTAGGAACATTTTTTCCCACCTTAACAAAAAAAAAGGGTGGGCCGTATCTTTGTTTACCACCCACGTAGTATGTATATAAAAAACAAGATCGTCTATGCTCTTGCTGGCTGATGTGCGCCTAGTACTCGCAGTTCGGGAGGATAAAATATGTGGGGGTAAAACGGCCCATCTGGATGACATCACTCGTCATCAGTGTCAGTGCACCAATTTTTGTTGTATAATATGTAGGTATCAACATTTTTTTCTTGTGGCCTCCTTTTTTTTATTTGCTGACTAGGTACCTCCTAGGAAGTAATAGGTATTTTTTTTATCTTCAATTTTCTTCAATATATTTACAAAACATTGACAAATTGACGTTGGTTTAGGATTAGTTAACGAAAAAAAATTGGTTGCCTGTAAAGTCGATATACGGGCGAAAGTTTTACGTGACAACGACTTTGAGTGGTAAAATAATTTTAATGTGAATATTCATTCGTATAGTAGGAAGAAGGATGAAATAATAGTAACAATTTAAAACATTTATTTATACAAAGAATTATATTTAAAACATTAATTTATACAAAGAATCTCGCACTGAATTTCATATTAACAAAATTTTATTTCTTCGTCTCTCTCGCTCTTAGGCGGGCTAACCATGCCCGAGTGGAAGGGACGCGTGCCTCTCACTCGCTCTCATTGTGAGCGCATAACGTGAGCGGAGCGTAACGCAGTTTCTTGAAGTGTCACCCGGCAAACCAATTTATAAGACGTTGTCACGTCAAAAAATATTTATAATTCGTAATAGTATGCAGTTTATACACGCAGAAAAAGAAGTCAAGAAAGACTATAGCAAACACTGTATATCTATATTCTATCTCATTCTGGCTGACCTTAAGGATGTATGCGTTTGTCTCTTTCTAGTGTCACTATTTCCTGTTGTAAAATTTCAAATCACAGTGGTGCAATAATATTTCACTTAAAACAACACAGATTGATGTAACAATTGTTAATATAAAATTGTTATACTTAATTTATTGGACAATTTAATATTACAGTATATTTACATAAAAGTTAAGCGTGCAATGCTTAACTTTTATGAAACACTAGAAAGAAATCTCATACCGCCAGGTCATTCGAGTTCGTCCCTGGACAGAGGAATGTGGATGTGGCGACGGATGCGCTGTGCAATGAACAACCAATGTGATTATATTTACTTTAAAACGTGTTATTTCTTAGTTTAATCAATAATAACTAGTGATAAGTGAAATTATAGAGTGCCCAAAGCATTGTGTATAAATGTTAAGGGATTTTATAAGGTAAACCAATTAAATAATTCAAATATCGAATTGTGTTTGTATCGTCCGCCGCCATTACAATCGCTGGCGACGTGTCACCGTTTGTTGAGATCGATAGTTGTGTATCTATCTCTGTCACTCTTACGTACTAAGTAATACGTAAGTGCAAATGATTGCGTTTTGTGACAATTCTAAAGTAATTCTGATGTTTTTTTTATCTAATTGTAAAATATTGATAAAATGTTAAGGTATTGTTTTTTTTAATAGGATAATGTGCTCATGCTTATGAATATATTGGCGTTCCTTTCCCGACTTCACGCGCTTCTCAAAATTCCTACCTACTAAATCTATGTGAATAGGGCCTTACCCAATAGAAATACTTTTATCTATTAACTAGCCTTTGCCCGCGGCTTCACCGATACCAAAAGCTAGTTTTTAGGTTATATCTCAAGTTCCCGATATAGTAGCGGGATAAAATCTATACCAGATTTTAAATCTAATCAAGAGCTATCAAATAAAAAAAGTTGCATCGAAATCCGTTCAGTAGTTTTTGCGTGATGCGTGAACGAACAAACAGACAAACCGACAAACGGACAAACACAAAATACAAAAAAAAATGTTTTGTGTTCAGACACGCACTATAGATTTCGTAAATAGTAAAGTAATATATCTAAGTATATTCTTTTTAATATAACTGTCACTACAGAGAAGTTATTAAGGAGTAATAGGTTAGCGTGGTGGGCATATGATGAGGAGGATGTTAGGAACTGAATGTTATTAATGAAGGTGGACGGACGGAGAACGGTTGGCCAAGGAAAAGATAGATGGCTTGTGTGAATGAAGATATGAAAAAGAAATTGGTTAATGCTGATAAGACGAAATGGAAGAAGAAAACTTGTAGGGCCGACCCCATATTAAGTGAGAAATGTGTAGAGGAAACATGAAAAAGGTAGAATCTCATAGTTACCTACTAATCCCTTCTGTCTTAGAATACGCAATAAATTATGCAATAGGTGATAATTGCTTACTAAGTTAAGTCGCCTTGTATGACACCCGCGGGAAAGGCTGGGGTGGTGACACTTGTATTCTTAGTCTGTCACCACACGGAAAATGTATGTACCTATGTATTTAAAAATATATTATGAATTCATAGGAAAAATATATTTTATAGGCAGGTCTTGTCAATTATACTAGATATATTAAGAATACTGAGGAGCCGCTGTTCACTAGGCATTTTATTTTCCCGAATATGGGGAATGAATGTTTGAATGGGTTAGGTACTTAGCGTTCGTTTAATAGAATGTTGGTATAAAAGTCCCCTGCGATGGAAGGATGTTGTCTATAAACAAAAAAGATGGAACTGAAACTAATTTAGATAGATATCTAGTTGTACCTATTTTGAGATGGGATCAACGAAAATATGGGTATTTAATTATTGTGACTACTCTTGAGAATAACGGTAAATCTTCACTGTACCTAAACAGTGACTAAGCTGTAGGTGCCCTGCCATTGATATGTTCATAAGTAGGTATCTAATAGTAGACATTTACTGAATGTATCAGTCGAAAAATCTTCTTATTTAAACAAACATGGTATAATTTCCTTTGCAACAAAATGATTCGTTCGTATTTCTAACATTTTCATGCAACCAAATTAAAAATTGATAGGGCAATTTAAATTCGTAATCACGTAGGCCGTTTTCCGTCGGAGAGCTAATATTACCCACCAATCTAAAGAGAGCTCCGACGTTGAACAAATTTACACTAATCTGTTAAAGCGGTGCGTGTCTACAATGTATACCTTACTACAATTTCAACGTTAGGTAGATGTTCTTGATATATTTGTCCGATGCTATTTTAGTTGGACATGCGTCGAATAGATTCGAGATTAAACGACCCACGTGTTGTGGATTCACGTAGGTATTTTTGAAAAGGATTTATTAATAAATATTTTTAAGTAATTAAAACATTTAAGATAGGCAATAATTTAATGACATCTTTTAATATAGGTATAGGTACCTATTACACCATTAGGTTTATTGTTATTTTTATGCCCATCTATATAGGTATCCTAAGCAATTTAAAACCATTTATTAGAACACTAACGCCCGTATCCATCTATAAACAAGTCATTATACTTATTACTTGAGTAATTTCTGCGACGTTGTATTAATTGAATGTAAAATTATATACCTATTTTTAAAAGAAACAGACAAAACTAAAAACCTAAAACAAATGTATGTCCCTAATTCTTGGATTGTTAAGAGACTAGATCCCACGACACAGGGTATCCTAGTGTGGAGTCTAGTGTTACATTTAAATATTATGATTGTATTTTTAGCATAATAAAGACTTATTATTATTATTTACAATAATAAAAGATATGTTTCTGTTAAATTTAGCTTTCATAGCTTGCAATGTGAAACTAAACGTTTTGACATAATAAAGTAATTCTTCTAAATTAGGAAGTAGGTATTTTTTTAACGTTTGGTAGTCATATTGGCAGAATATTTTTAGTTTATCAAGATGCTAATTTTTTTTTATTGCATGTAGTGTCAGACGAGCCACGGCCCATCTGATGGTAAATGGTAACCGTCGCTCATGGACTTAACTATACTGAGAACATTATCAAGCCGCTGCTCACCATTTCATTTCACCGATATGAAATTAAATAATAAACGGCTATCTCCTGCTACAGCCAAAACGCAACGATGTGCTTCATGGCCGGTCACACGGGAGATGGTGGTACCAACCCGCTCGGGCCCGATACCAAGTGAGTATACTCCCACTTGGTACCTACCCAGCTGTACCACCAGTCATGCAATGGATGATAATTGCTTACTTCGCTTAGTCACCTCATACGACACCTGTTTGTAAGAATGGGGTGGTGACACTTGTATTCTTAGTCCGTCACCACACGAACAATTCTGAAAACTATTCCATCCATCCATCCATCAGCCTTTTAACGTCCACTGCTGGACATAGGCCTCCCTCAGAAATGGGGGATATTGCCGTAATCGCCACGCTTGGCAGGCGGGTTGGCGATCGCAGTGGATGTTGTTAATACTCGAGGGAGTGCTGCTGCCCACTCCCCCGGTATTCCTCAGTCGGCTCTTACGACTCCCGTGGATAGAGAGGGGTGGGACAATTCTAAAACCGGGCCCACACGGCTGAAAACTATTACTAACTACAATTCTGAAATTCTGAAAACTATTTTTAAAGCATTTCTCAAGTAACCAAAATGGTGACTATTACCTATCTACCTATAATTACCTTAGGAATTCTTAAACTGTAGTCAGTGTATTTTAAGCTTTTGATATAGGTATCTTGCTTAACAAATTCTACCTAAACTGTAGAACAAAAATTTTCATTTTAGTATGCAACGCCTTTTACTCAAGTTGCTGACCATTATGGTGATTGTCTGTAGGTATTGAAGTGTGATCAAAAAAGTTTGAGATCACTTTGAAAATACGAAATATTTTTGTTGGCAGTATGGTGATACTTTTTTATTTTATGTCTGCGATTCTTCATTTAACAATGCGATATTTCTTTAAAAAACAATATCAAAAACATGTCAAAAACAAATTGTTTTTCCCTATAAAAAGAAATCCAATCTTTGATTAGCTTATTCAGAAATCTGACGGACAAGATTCAAGCATATTTTTTTAAAATTTTTCGTGTAAAAAGTTGATTTGGAAAGATGCCGAAAGGATTGCCTGAAGCCTTACGAGCAAGAATTGTTCCTTTGGGGAAAGAAGGATATTCTACGAGAGATATAGCTCGCCGAGTTGCTGTATCCCAATCCCGTGCCGTGAACACGTTGCGGAGGTATTGCGGCATGGATAACTTTCTTGATCAACCTCGCAGTGGTCGGCCAATTATTCTTACTGCTGCCCAGAAACGTTACATCAGACTGCTGACTGCCCGCGATCCAACAATCAATGCCACTAAAATAAGAGCTGAGTTGCGGGCTGCTACTGGACTAGAAGTAAGCACTCAGACAACAGGAATTGCTTACACCAGGCTTGATTACGGGCAAGGAGATCCTCGCGAGGTATAGTACCTATATATAAAATTAATTACCTGTTTTTTATTTATACCTACCCACTATTACGTTGGCGGACAGGCGTAGATACGGCCCGTCTGTTGGTAAGCGGTTATCATAGCCTATAGACTATAGATACTAGCAACACCAAGGCATCACTGAAGCGTCACCAGCTCCGAGAACCTGACAGAAGGCGGAGAGGGTGATCGAGAGGAGATGACGAGATGGATTTCTGTGAGAGGGCAGTAATTTCCCGGTGGAGCCAGCCCATTCGTGCTGGGACAAGCCTCTACCAAGCGCTTTTGGTTTTCTTTTTCACTTCACTTCTTTTGCCTAGCCTTTTTTCAATCAAGCCTATTTGCATGTAGATAAGTAGCTACCTATCTATATTTATAGTAGGTATGAGTACTGTGAGTCATTTAATTCTCTTCATCAATTCAAATCTTCAAGAAAATCCCGTGAGTCTCTAAATAAAACCAATCGATACGTGCATGCTCAAGCGTGATACGTCCACTCATCAATACATAATTTTCACAGATTAGAATGCAAACAGAAATAGCAACCACTTAAAATGCACTGCATGAACTTGATCTCCATAGTCTGTATTCTATTTAAGGTTAAAAAAAAAAACCGAGTGTCGGCTATCTTCGGCAGAGCACCCTGGAAATGAAATATAAATAGAAATATAAATATTTCAACGGATATTGAGCTAAACGCGTGCGCCGGCGCCGCTGCTCTTTAACATTCAACTCTAGGGCTGTATTGTTTGTTTTCACATTGAATCGTTTACCTGTAATTGCGTGATTGTTTTATTGACTCCTGATATCATGATAGGATATCGTTATGATGTAACGTGTCAAGGCTATTCGAAGTTCGTCATTGAATAAATTATATGGGCCTTGAATGCGCAATGCAGTTTCATGATTCTAAGTAAGTAAAAGTCAGTTCATGTTGCTGTACTAATAGATCATGTTCAAACATGAACTTAACATTATCAATTAGTACAGCTACTTAATTCACGATAGGAACTGTTTCTAAATACGCAATAATGTTTACTGTTCAAGGTAAGCTTATTATACCTATCTCAGTAATTTTTTATCCTAAAATATATTATCTAATTAGTGCAGCAGGGACCATACTACCCTGTTCGTTGCCCTGAACTATAGGGTGTGCGGTTAGGTAAATTTTTTCCCGCCTTAACGGAGACGCGGAGGTTCATCGTAGACCTAAGCGTACGTATAATATACCTATGCATATCGCACTCTAAATTCTCACCATATTTTTTAATTAATGTCTGCTTTGCTGGTGGTCACTTTGAAACATCTGCTTTATTTATACAGTAAGAGGGTAGTAAATTAAATATCCGTAAAAGACAATAAACTTTATTAAAGATAAGCTGGTGTTTATTTAGCATAATGGCTTCTTCATCCTAGAGTTTACCTATTACTGCGATACAATCTTAGTGAAACTGTAAATAAATAATAAATAGAGATTATTACCGTTTAAAATTCTTTAAATTATAAAATTAAATTAAATTTTATAGTTACCTATAAAATTAAATTAAATTATAAAACAATATATGTAGTTCATTGGTTATAATTATTCATTTTCGCGACCTTATTGATTAGTTTCCTTTCATACGTTATCAGTGTACCTGTTCTCAATTTAAAATAGATATCATAATATGGAGTGATCAAAGATGTCCATCTCCACTCTAATTAGTCATAACTCTTAAAAAATTAAACTCGAATAAAACTTTATCATGGCATAAATGTCACGATAGCTCAGTTGGCAGAATGTCTGAACTGTATTCGAAGGCGTGTGTTCAAACGCGCTCGTGGCTATTCATTTTCTTAATGGCGAAGCATGTCAAGTGCTAAAATATATATAAAAATAATAACAACAAAACATCATTTCGCAGGTGCTATATATAATCTATTCGCGATCATTCTACTGGATTTTTATTGTTTACATAATCATATTAAGACTTCGAAATTATCTTTAAAGTCATATTATTATTGTTTAAAGAATGCAATAAATTATTTCAAACTATAAACAACTTATATCTAACAATATAATGTAGTCTATAAACAATAGTAGCTACGATAGAATCGGTTCCAAGTAGTAATTTCAATACCAGTAGACATACGAGCTGTCGCTATATGAATAAATCTTGGAAATTGGAATAAGGGCTTTGAAGAATGATATTAATTTTCATTGTGTACACAGCCGAATAACTTACAATATTTATAATTTTATGCACATAATGCACTTAAGTCAACTCGATATTCAGTCTATTCCTAGACTTTTGAATTTAATAATATTTAGAAATTGTCTACGAAATTGAATAAGTGCATCATGTTTCTCATTTAAGTTTTTTTGTCATTTAAGTGCTTTTTTTATTGCTAATGGTGGCAAACGAGCTGCGGCCCACTTGATGGTAAGTCGTAACCACCGCTCATGGACTTAACTATACCGAGAGTATTGCCGCTGCGCACCATTTCATTTCTAAGATATGAAATGGAAGAATAAACGGATATCTTCTGCTACAGCCAAAACACACTGACGTGCTTCATGACCGGTCACACAGGAGACGGTGGTACCGACCCGTTCAGGCCCGATAGCAAGTGAGTACTCTCACTTGGTATCCAGCCCTACCACCAGTAATGCAATAGGTGATAGTTAATTGCTTACTTCCCTTAGTCGCTTTGTACGACACTTGTATTTTTAGTCCGTCACCACACGGAGAAATCTCATTTAAGTCAATGTTAATAATAAAGTGGATTTAATAATCATTATTAATCTTTTTTATTGTCTATTATAAAGTGGCAGCGATCCACCGGATGGTACCTAAGTAAGCGGTTACCTCTGCTCATGTAGGCAATAACGTATGTTTAACCAAACCGCTGCTTTTAAGTGAATATATATATATATAGATACCTACCGTTCTAGCGATTTAGCTTACACTCCAAAATATATCGGGTTAGATAATATAACCTACTCAAACGCAGCAGAAACAGTATTTCCAAAGAGGAACAACTGTGTGTTTTGTCGCTACACTAAAGGGTAGCAATTATTTATGAGAGTAGAGTACATGGTATAATTGAGGACTCAGGCTTAAGGACTTCCCAGACTGACTGACATAAGGTCACACGTGGAATGAAAACTTTCAATTAAAAACGCACATTATTAAATTATCAAATGATTAATTATGTTAGAATTTTCCCACCCCTCTCTACCCACGGGAGTCGTAAGAGCCGACTGAGGGAATGCCGGGGAGTGGGCAGCAGCACACCCTCGAGTATTAACAACATCCACTGCGATCGCCAACTCGCCTGCCAAGCGTGGCGATTACGGCATTATTCCCCATAATGGGACCGCTCCTTGTGGCGTTCTCTTGGGGAGGCCTATATCCAGCAGTGGACGTTGAAAGGCTGATGGATGGATGGATGGAAGATCATGTCCGCAAACTCCAGGACCAGGTCAGTCTCTAGATACTTATTCTGGGTGTAACCACTGAAGAAATGAGAAGTTTTTGAGACATAGTAATGATTTAAAATCGATAAAATCAAAAAAGAGCTTCTAGTAATAATGTGTTACTAATACGTAGTTTAAATATTCTTGATCATCGATATTTTACATATATTTTTAGGTCCTTTTCATTAATAAAATTTTTGCATGAAGCTCTAGGAATTTAAATATATACCTATATTCCAAAAATGTATCAAATTTTCAACAAAGCTAGTGTCCACAGACCCTAAGACTAAACAAAGGCGGGAGTCGCGTAGTCCCATAGAGAATTATCTTTGAACCATAGCCCATTGTGCCGGCGCGCGGCGGGGCAGACACCTATCTACTTTATTTTCAGTCCATTGGTGTTCGCTGATAGTACCTAGTGTATGTAGAACATATTCAAATACGAGTGGGTTGGTACATGTTTTGCGCTCAAAGACGTTGGTTAGGAAATTCCAGCTATTTATTTTGTTACATGTATTTTATTTTCTAGCTAAGGTAGATGTACCTAATAGCTATATAGTTGAGCATTACCTGCGTGATTAGATATTTTTACCTATCTACATTAGTAATTTACAGTAAATAGATTGTAATGAATATGACATAGGTAGTATTTAATGATAAAAATAGAGATTTCTCTATAATATTAGAAACAATACTTTCTGATATTTACGCGAATGTTACACATTTTGAAATAAAACTTCGTTTACGGAATCTATCGCGTTTACTTAATTTTACTACTATCCCGACGTTTCGAATACTTTATTCAAAATATTAGAAACAAATTTGGTAAGATTTTTAGATGCAATTAACACCAATTCAGTACTTTAGTAAAGTTATAGTTTAGAAAGTAGATTTTTCTATTTAAAGACCCTATTCCTTTTTTATCGTAGGTGTTATGACAGTTCCGATTCGTAATAAAAAAAAATATGACGTGGATAGATTTAAAAAAAAAATATTGTATTGTCATCGGTTCTTGATAAATTTGCAAAGTTTCAGTTTAATCCTCCATTTTGAAGTGGGTCAAAATCACGTTCAAAGATTCCATTACATACATACCTATATACCTAAAGGCGAAGCTAATAAAAGCGTGTTAAAAATATCTAGGAGCAACATTAGATAATTTGTTGCGTTTGATATAATAGAGCTAGGAAGCTATTACCAAACGTAGTCAAGGTCACATAGCTGAGTCATGACGCAATGATGAGTAACACAACTAGGTTTTTAAAAAGACAAAATAGACTTAGACTGTACGCTAAAATGATGAAATGCTGAAGAGAAGATGAACACTGAACATGTGGATATAGGGACAGAAAAAAAAGAGGGCAACAGCCGGCGCCGGTCGGAGTGAGGGCTCAAAATACTCTCGCATACACTTTAGAAATTAGAAAAGGTTTACATGACGGTAAAAATATCATGACGTTGGAAATATATTTATTTATTTACACGCACACGTTTGTATATAATCTATATTAGGTATTATAAAGCTGTAACAGAGCTGTGTCTGTATATTCAAGATATTTGAGAAAAAATGAATGTAATAGGCATGTCAACACAAAACAATTTTTTATAGAATTTTTGTTTGTTTATCTGTTTGTTTGTTCGCGCATCACACAAAAACTACTGAACGGATTTTGATGCATTTTTTTATTTGAAAGGCCTTGACTTGACTTAAAAACTGGTACATATTTTATTCTGATTTTATATCGGAAACCTGAAATAAAACCGAAAAACTAGAAAATTATTTAAACTAGATTTTTTTAGAATTTATTTAAATGAACTACTAGATGGATTTTGATGCATCTTTTTTTATTTGATAGGCCTTGATTTGACTTAAAAACTGGTAGACATTTTATCCCGCTACTAGGTATATCGGGAACCTGAGATATAACCGAAAAACTAGCTCTTGGCTGCGGCGAAGCCGCTGGCAAAGGCTAGTTATTAGGTATATAAAAAAATTAATTTAAAAGTGCTTGTTATATCTTTTAGAAATCTCTTTCAAGACCTACAAGAGTGAACTGTAAAAATCTAGGATTGAGTGTAAAAGAGTTACCTATTCATAAAATAATACATACCTAAGTATTTGAAGAGATTGTTACCTATAAATATAGATAATTAGTGGGTATAATATCTCTACTTAGAATATAAAAGCACATACCATATATCTAGATTAAAGGCTCGATAATGGTAGGTACCTGCTTACGTTTTAGTTCATATTCAATTTGGTAATAGGTATAGGTCTTGTAGGTAATTCTTAATTAAAATAATTTAATGAGTAATAAATACAATCAGAAAAATGATATATCTCTTTATCTTATTATCAGAAATAAAATATTTAGGTACATAGTACAGCCCATAGGATGTACATAGTTCCAGTGGCCCGCCAACAAAGGTGGAGAAACGGCACACGGCGGGTTTCTTTAGTGGATGCAGGCCCCACACTACCCTGGTCTTTGCCCCAAACGACAGGGTGTGCGTTTAGGATTTTTTTTTCCCGCCATAACAAAAAAAAAAGGATGTACAGGATAGGGATATCTTACAAAATGTTAATATAGGTACCTACCTTTGTACGTCCTGTTTTAATTTTATTTAAGTAGATGTCTTCGTAATGTGTTTACGTCACATAGCTAGAAATAATTATTATTTAAGTATATATAAATAAAAAAAAGAAAGAAGAAAAAATTTACAAAAAAAATTGTTTTTTTTTAATTAAAATTAAATAAATAATAAAAATAACCAAAAATACCTACAGCTAAGAGAAACCTTATTAATTATTTTTTTCATAGGTAAAAAAGTAGATAGGTACAGTAAATTTTGTTCAATTTTACAATAGATAATATAGGTAATACCTATAACTTGAAAGCGTTAGTGATTACGAACGCCACTACCTATTTGAAGGTTTTATTAATTGATAAAATTACCATAACTGCGAAAGAATTTTAGTAAAAAGAATAAATATTAATAAAAAAATATATTAGCTTTGACATATTTCACTTGAGTTTTAGCAAATAATTAGGTACCTATAAATTCACAAGCGTAGTATTTTTTCTGTACTACCTAACTTAACTACTAATTTTATTAACATCGTTCTGAAATTAATTATTTAGGAACACAAATTATTAGATACATAGGTAAGGCATTTTTATAATATTTTAGCAATTAAAACACCAGTTTAGTAGATAATATTAGTGTCCGTAAAAAGGCAAATACACTTTATAAAACAAAGAAATAAAAGCTCATTTATTTTTAAAGTTGTTCCTCATCTAATGTCACCATACTGCCATATCGCACTGAGTTCCAATCACGTTTGATAAAAAAGGCGGCCATTTTGAATACGTGTGAGCCAACAATGCGGAGCCCCTCCCGCTACCGTGGAAGGGGACGCAATACAAAGACTTCCTACAACTGGATATAAACAACAACTGAATATCAACCTTATGTGATTGTAATACGGGTTATTTAACCTTTTTTTCAATACAAGATCGGATAGTATACTGGCTGTTTATGTAGCCGAAACTGCCGCTTCATACACCGATGGCGTCACAGTCATCACTTTCATTATTATTGGGCGATTCACGACGTTTACTTAGTTCTCGGTGAGATTCTGTGTTCCGTTGTATCAAAATTGAGGCGACTGTTTTGATCGTTACCGTCTTTGTTATAAGCACTGGTGTTATTATATTTTTCTTTTACTTAGTATTCAAAACTTCAATTTCTCAAGGTTTTTATTTAAACAGAATAAAACATTGTAAATTATCTTAAAAGTTGGTATCAAATGATAGATTATATTAGAAGGGTATATGACGGCTTATGCCGTCTCTTAGTAGGTACCTATTATTGAGTCCAAGAGCGACTGTTATTATCTACTAACCATCAGCTGGGCCGTGACTCTTCTATCATATGCAAACGATTCCTACTTTATTGTATAACTTAAATTTATAATCAAATGCATAGGTATTGAAACTAGAATCAGATATTCGGCTAAAGGAGGGATGTTATTGCTTTTGAACTATCTAGTAGGTATAATTTGTTTTAGCTACAGTGAATTCCAAAACAAATGTTTCTGTATTAATTATATTTAAATCCATCTTATTTTTATCCTTATTAATTATATATACCTAGTAGATAATTATAATTATGGACATTTTTATGCTATGATCTGAACTTTTCGATCAAGTTCTACGAGTACCTATGTCAGGGTTGCTATCTTGACTGTACCTACTAGTACCTTAACCTACTTCTGACTAGCTAATCGCCATAATAGTTTCTGAATTTTTAACGAAAATTGGTTATACCGGTACAGAGTTTGTAATAACAATTAGGTATAAAATACATTTAGGTAGGTACCTATTGTGTAAGTCGAACTTATACAGCATCCCGTACCGCAGACCCCATTTAGGTTTTTGGCGAAAGCCAAATATTTGGGTCATTTACACTCTTAATAGCCCATCCTTATTAAATTTATACTAGAGACTGTAAAATGTCAGTTGTTTAATTACGCGGCATTTTGGCCCGGGGAAACCATAATGGTCGCACTGAGCGGACACAGAGTAATTATGTGGTTAGAACGATAGAGTATATTTTTCTGTGTTTAGGGCGAGTTATGTGGTTGGTGAACATTCTCTACTTAAAATATTTATATACCTACCTTCCTATCTATATCTGAGAAGCCATTACTTTGAAATGTATTTACAAAATAATATTTATCGATCTATATCAATTTACATATTCCATAAGTGTAAGAACCCCAATAAGGCGTAAAAAATCAGAAGCTGTATATGTCTCTATACCCGTCCCTCAATTGCCTCATAACATTTGTTGAGACATTCAACGTTTATGTTATGAGTTCATCGTAAAATAAAAGTGCATCAAACGGTTACTGCATTGTCCACGATTAAAAACCACCCAAATTCAAAACACCTACACTTCCATTTGTAAGCGACAGTAGTACCCGCCTTTAAAACTCTGCCGTTTTACCAGGGTTCCTTTACGATTATTTAGTCGTAAAAATCAAAGTTATAGGCTATTTACAACCGTAAATGTATGTTAATCTTTGTTTTACGAGTGCGGCAGCTTATTATTTAATCGTTAATCACTTAACACTCGTGGTTCGTGTATGGCCGGTTTTATACCTTAATTCTTGACGAGATTACTCTACATTGCCGAGTTTTGTACTGTGATAGCTATTTTATTTAAAAATTTCTGAAGAATGTATTGCGAGTGAACAGCTTGCAATATTCATAAGAGTACGAAGTAAATTTTATTCTGTACCACTGTCGAACAATTATCAATATTTATTTGTTCATATAGGTACATACCTATTATTTAACGTATTGTGGAGTGATATATTAGGCATTATGTATATTCCTGAAAGCTTCCCAGCCAGCGACCTTCAACATCAACGAATGTTTAATCGTCAGACATTTTATAAGGTGACAAGGATGCCAGAAATTGGGCATTCAACCGACATTGTTCTCATAATTTTCTCGGTAGAATCTCATTGGAACAAAGACATTAAACACGAATGTCAAGACCTCAGACAATATTCTACACATCGTTCAGTGTCTTATAAATTTCTTGCATTTTTTCATCCAACAGAACTTATATCACATCTCAGTGCAGAGCAATTTCAACTATATTGTATAATTCGGAGGGTTAAAATCTCTGGACTACGAGTAGGGAGATATTCGTACGTAATAAAAGTACGTGTTAAATGTCTCTGAATTAACTGCGCCGACGCATGTGATTGCATCGCAATTATGCGTTGTTATTTCTCGAAGGGAGCGAGAGTGACTTATTGATAGTACGTTTCCAATATATTTGGTTTCACATTTTATTTATTTAACTAAAGAGTCAGGTGCACTTAGATACAGGACTCATTTTTAATAGACGCTTTGCAATTTTATAAGCATTTTACAGGTAGAATGAAAGAGTTATAACATTTGTTTTTTATCTACATTTTTCTTTGTTTATAACGTGCACAAAAGCCAATATTGATTGAGTGTTGCGGTAACCACTGCTTCTGGACTTAACATTAGGTACTAGGAGCATAATCGAAGCGCTGCTTATTCTTAAAGATTTTTTTATTGGAATAGAATCTACTGAAAAAATATACCTGCAGCTGCAACATATTTTTTAAAGCAGTTTAAAATTAAAATTATGATTATTAGACCCACGAGTGAAAACGCTTGCTTATTGGTACCGAATCATAGCAACATGCGATTTTTTACTAGTTTTCTTGTTATTAGTAACCTGTATTGATTTTTTCATAATGAGTCACGACCAATTCTTTTTATATTTAAGTTACAGTGAGGGAATTCATTTATGAGTGCTCCGTAACTACTAACTAAACTAGTTCTAATGCTTAAACTTGCTGTTACAGTGAGAGTATATACCAATCGAGTGTTCTATTTTTTATGCTACTCTAGATAAAGGGTACAAAAAAGTAGGTACCTACCTAACGTTGTAACAAAACAATAATGATAATGGATTTTGACATACGAAAGAGCAAGGCAGAAGAAAATAGATAATATGGCTGGTATGAGATTTATAAATCAAAGATGGTACCTATACATGGAACAAAGACTACCTACTCGTATACCTAGTTAGTTACTTGGAAGACCCAAAACGATTGAAAGAAAAAATATGAATTCATTCAGATTGGAGATGTTATATCACTTAATAGATAAACACCGTTAGAACCTTATCGACAAGTCTTTACAGTTAATTTTAAAACCTATATAATATGTATTATATCTTATTATTTTTATATATTTTTAAGAACTTATCATGTTTGGCTTTTACTAGAACATAAAGTGCTAAAATATGATTGAGAAAGTGATAGTTACGAGCAGGATTTGAATCTTCTGGACGCATTGCCAACTGTGATCTCGACATTTGCTTGGGACAATTAATTTCCATAACACATTCTTATTGACTAGCGCGACGCTCGCGCCATTAGTCGAATGTATTACTTACTAAATCACATGTTTATCTTTTTCCTGCTTATTTCGTTTACATTTAGGTACTTTTATGAATAGTAGGTACTTAAGCATCAGATAAGATAGGTATATAGGTTAGAAGGATATATAAATATATATCTGCCTACACCTGTTTTGTACCAGCTGGCGCGTGTTAGTTACAGTTGTTATCGTATTGATTTGATATGCGGACTTTGTGAACATTTAGTTTATCAATAACGGCGCCGGTTTTAATCCATAGTATTGGTATAGATAAAGGTATATATATCCATTGGTATCAATTAACTGCGCCTTTGCACAGTCGCAATAACGAATGGGCTTAATATGGACGTTAAATACATATTTGCCGTTACTGAAGCAATAAATATAACCTACCTACTTTAAATAATTGGAAGGTGTAATATACACCTTTGAATGAATTACATTCTGATTAACGTAAACTAATAAAAATTGTTTGATATAGAGTAGATATATAAATAACAATTAATACATATAAATATGTAATAAATATTCTTTTAAAGTGCGGATTACTTTCAAATACCTAAGTTATTGCGCTAATAAATTGTAGGTTTCTACATTTGTTTAAATTGTAAAAGTGACTTCTTGTTTATGATGTACTCGTTAAATTATACTTTGTAGTATCTTCCAAGAGTGAAGTTCCTGGGTTTGAACCTTGGTTTGTACAAAAAGAGTAATTGGGTTTACCTGTCAGGAAATCCCGGAGGCAGCCCGGAAACTAATACTGAAGGTACCTACTACTAGGTACCTAGGTAGACAACAATAGTTTGGCCACTTACTTTGAACTTAGTTACACTGATGAAATATATATAGGATTACCTATAATAGATCTAAGATCCTATATCTCTGTATACCTTTTCAAGGAAAAAGGCGTGAGGATATTTAAAAAAAATACATAATATAAATAAGCTCTCAACAGAACCTTTCAACCAATATCAAAAAAGTTAATAAAAATATACAAACATAGCATCACGCCTGTATTCCCCGAAGGGGTAGGCAGAGGTGTATTACGCACCCACGACTCGCCAACTATGTTTAAGTCCCACGTAATAGGGGGCGAGCCTATTGACGTCTACCGGGTACATTTCCAAACTCCGGACTGTTACTGAGAATTTTTCTTTTTAGGAAAAAGCTCAATAACATTGCCCGACCCGGGGATCGATCCCGAGACCTCATGAATAGCAGTCGCATACACTACCGCTACACCAGCGAGGCAGTTAATTAAAGAATAAAATTAATAAAAATATATTTACTTAATTTAGTAAGTCATACCAAAGAAATGGATCTAAACTTGTACTTTACAAGAGAAAAGCTCTAGTTTCCGTGTCGCAATACACTAGAGTGAGCTTTATCGCCCCGTGTTGTCTGATACATCCTTTTACAGTACCCATAAGTTGTCTGCCCGAGTATTCCTAACGACATAGCCGGCCTACTATCACTACATGTAGATAGATGAAGCGGTACGTAGATATAGGCAGTAGGTAGGACGCAGGAATGTTAGAAGTTCTGATTAATAGTTACTTGATTAGAATTTGTTGTTTAAATTTGAAAATAGAACTAGTTCTTGATAATATTTGTTTTATCATGTATGTAGTGAACTTTGTAAACGTATGAAAATATGTCTACATAGTATATTTTAAAACAAACTGATTAATAAAAGGACAACATGGAGCACTAGGGAATAATCCGGGAAATTTTACAAACATTCAATTTTACGGACACAAAATTACCCATACTCAGAACAACCATTTGTGGCTCTCATAAAGAATTGTTTTGCGTGGAACTCAAACCTACAACACAGCCATCAAAGATCTTAATCACTCCACCATAAGTGCAGCTATATTTTCTACAGCACCAACGGCACACGGCGGATTTATTTAGTGGGTGAGGGCCCCACACTACTATGTTCGTTTGCCCCGAACGACGGGGTGTGCGGTTAAGTACACAATTTAATTTTTTACAAAAAATAATAATGTATTTTTCACTATCTTCGGCAAGAAAATGGTTACAAATACACATTTTATACCTCTTATGTTTATACATCTGTGTGTATTTACATTTTACCTGTGTAAAGTATTATATAAAGCTACATTTAAAGTCGTGTCTTCTTTAAATATCCGTAGGTATTACATACAGGTTAAAATACAACCATGCTTGTTGCTTATGAGAAAAGAACGGAGATAAAGGTCCGTAGTTATCGCAACTTAAACTGTTATTGACCCTGTTTATGTCTGGATACACTACTACGTATTAATTTAATGAACTTGTTATGTTTTAATAAAATACATCCAAATGAATATAAAAAATCTTAAATGACGAATCAAAATGGAGTTTCATGGTTATTTAAGTAAAAGAATAAATCGCTTACATTTCGGTCACGTCCGAACCGAGTCGTGACAGTGTATACATCACGTTGAGATAAAAGCCGTTCGTATCACTGGCTGAGCCCACTCACGCTGTGGTTAAAAAAATAATCTTTAGCGCTTAGTAATGGCATGTTTTAAGTAGGGTTTTCAATAACAAAATTAATTCAATATGGCTAATGTTGAAATGGTTGAAAAATAACAATTCATACCTAATTCTAAATGTTGAAATTACAGATGAGTTTATTGTTTAAATGTTTCAATAATAAAATTTATTTAACATATCAAATTCTTAAAAAATATATATAAATATAAAAATATTTATAAGGCATCGTCGGTTTGAATCTTAATATTGTAATAATTAAGCTTATCTGGTTAGAATAAGGTATGTAAATACATACGAAAGATGGCGCTGGCGTCACCTGACATTGAGAAGGAATGTATTATCGAAATAAGCAGTCCCGAGCAATTGTTACGAAGGCTGAATTAGCTAAGCATCTGGGCCATCCCAGATTTTTTTATTCTAGGAGATAGAGGTTCAAATCCTGCTAGTGACTGTTAGGTATTTTCGATTTCATATTTTCGCACTTTGTGATCGATTAAGTATTCTCTCAGAAAGAGAGGAACTACTGTACCTACACCAAAGGCTGTCTATAGGTTGTAAAACTTTGTAAGTCGTCATGAAAACATTATAATATTAGGTACCTATACTATTTATGTATCTAGTACTCGTAGTATCAAGCAAGGCCCAACACTATAAAGCACTTGAATATGGCTTAACACACTACACACATAATATATGTGTGTAGGTATATCTATTATAATTAAACAGGTTCTAATAACGGTATTAATTCAGTATCAAATTGCTTCCAAACTATCTAACGAACCATTTAGTCCCGACAGTAGTGACATGTTTTATGTACCCATACGTTCTCTGCACTTGAAGATTATCAAAATGATTTGTACTTCGCAGTACTAGAACTAAATAAGTACCTAGTGCTGTCTCTGGTATTGCATATGGATTCAATAGGTACCATATTTTTATATGTATATTTAAGCATTTGATGGGAATGAATCAAAGTGCGAAAATGTGAAATTAAAAATCCTGCTCATTCACTTTCACATTTTAACAGTTTGTGTTCATTAATAAGGCATTGTAAAGATGTACTTATTTTTGACCACGGAACTGTGGCCCGCCAACACAGTCGGAACGACGGCACATGGCTGGTTTATTTAGTGGGTGAGGGCCTACTACCCTGTTCGTTGCCCCAAACGACGGGGTTGTCGGTTAGCTACATTTTTTCTCCTTAGTAAAAAAAAAACAAAAGGTACCTACTTCATATTAAAATTTCTTTTATACGGATATGTGACATGTGTACTTACCTATATTGATGTGAACATAGTCTTTGATTATTAACAATTTTATTTCATGTAACTCTATAGGTATCTATAGGTACAAGTTTTAGAAAAAGAGCAAAATAAGCAAATTGAATATAAGTAAATGTCCATCCATCCATCCATCCATCAGCCTTTCGGCGTCCACTTCTGGACATAGGCCTCCCCAAGAGAGCGGTCTTGTACCGACCGCATCCTTTTTTTTTTGTATGCTCATTATGGGGGATAATGCTGTAATCGCCACGCTTGGCAGGCGGGTTGGCGATCGCAGTGGATGTTGTTAATACTCGAGGGAGTGCTGCTGCCCACTCCCCCGGCATTCCCTCAGCTGGCTCTTACGATTCCCGTGGGTAGAGAGGGATGGGACAATTCTAAAGCCGGCCCCACACGGCTATAAGTAAGTATATGTATCTAGTGGCAAATTATTACTACAAAGAAATTCTAAATGTTAGAAAAAAAAGTAGAAAATTCACACTGTATGAATTTATTTTTAATGCTCCTAATTAATTTAAAATTACTCGCACATTCATATATTTTCCTCGTTAAAACAATTTATTAAGTGCATGCATGGAATAATAACATTAATGGCACTCTATAAATTTATCGTTCAAGTCGATCCATCATACATATATAACCATAAGCAACGTAAACAACGGCTAGACGTAAAAAGGGGTTCTGCAAACAAGAATAAGTTGGCAATAAGTTATTCAAGTGTGAGTAATGCAGTATTAAGCTTATGTAGGCGACTGGGGTGCGGGGGCCGGTATCTCGCAGGCGAACACGAAGCCTAGAGTTATAGAGGCCTAACAAAAGGCCTCTACTAAGGGTAGCGGAATTTATTTTCGTTGTAATTCAGCTGAGATGTATTAATGGACGTTCTAAGATTAGGTATGGTATCTGCAATGGGTTCAGGTAAGTACTATTGGATAGCGTCGCGCTTTTGTATTTGATTCTTCGGTGTAAGTGATATTTTATCGTAGGTAATAATACTATGCTTAATAGTAGCTATACTGCAGTTATATAATATGTTCCTCGAATATCTTTAATAAGTCAGTTTTCTAATAGTTATAGATCAAAAAATATTTTAAGCATTTTATACTTTTGAGTCATACCTATGTGATGGAATAATATTGATACATATGTATAATAGGTAAATTATAACTGGCTAGAGTGATGACAATTTCTATTCCAGGTGTGTTAAGTGAAAGTTTTAAGTTATTATTGTGGCTACTCAGAGGGTTTGTTATCGTCACGTCTGTTGTAACGAGTAATTAAGGATCGTTGTGTATTTCGGTCCTTATGCCAAATACCTACTACCTAAAGAAGACTATCTTTATTCCCTCTTTTTTCTAAGAAGTATTTTTTTTTGAAGAGAATCGTTATTGTATACATAACCTTGTAAATAATTGATGTCGAGACTGGTTTTAGTTTTAAAAAAAGTGTTTTATTTTATTGATACAAAACTTTTTTAGATTATTACCTATGTTTTTATCCAGGAAGATTAATGATTTCCTGATATCACGGTACTACCAACTAGTACGCAAATAAGTGTGTGTGGGTGTGAAAATACTGCACTGTGAAAGCGTATGTTTTCTTATTTGATTGCTATTGCCTATCATACTTGAATAAAGCATAAACTTACAATAACTTTCCTTCTACGATACACACATTCATATAAGTACGTAACGTAAACAAATTCCTAAAACCTTCCACGAGATACTGTCTTAGTTATGTCACGAATGATAAATATTCGTGTATTCGTGGTAACTTACTGGATATCAGGAGGGCGATTCTCAAAGTTTCATTGAAATGCGGATGCTTACCTACTTCTTTGATTTAAATTTTTACTCCGTGTCTTGGATTATTCATGTTTAATGAATAAACAAACATGCTTTAAATAAAAACTAAGAGACTTGTTATGAATTGTTACTTAAATTATGTAAATATATGTTTTTTTATATCAAAAAAGGTAGAGACATTTTGTTTTTCACTTATACACGTGCTGTATCTAGTATGTAAATGCACACGTATTTTTCTGATGTCATAGTTGAATATAAAAATAAAATACATATATGGTTGTCTGTAAAGTCGGTTTACGGACGATAATTATTTTATGTGATATAAGTTTTCTGAGAATTTTACAAACAATGCATCGGTCCCGCCATCTTACGAACCGCAGATGAACCACGTAGTCAGATTACTTTAAATAAAGTATATAGGGCTCTCTGGGCATTTTCCATTTAACTAACTAAGATGGCGTCACTCAAGACGTAAAGAATGAATGTGTTATCGAAAGTCACAGTCCCGAGCAATTGTCACGATTGCTGAAATGGCAAAGCATCTGGGAAGGTATTCCAGGAGATGCAGGTTCAAATCCTGCTCGTGACTGTTATTTTCGATTTCACATTTTCACACTTTGTGTTAAGATATTAAAAATGATAACAGTAGTATGTAGGTACAAAATGTGACCCATCCGTTTATGATCATCAGGCGTTCAATAAAGCAATAAATGGTCTCTATTTTAGATGTGGAGGCGATTCAATTTACTCGTGACGTAACTGTACCCTCTTATAACTTGGGCAGACAGCAATTACCAACCTTATTTTATACCCTTTTAAAGCTTCTTAAAATATGCTAATGTATGGACGGTATAGTCTTTCTTATGAAGTGTAATCGGTATTTACAGTTAATAGGTATTGGAGTGTTTGCACCAAACTAAACATTAAATTATTTTTTAAACTTATTAAAGACTGGTCGTTGATCCATGGCTGACAAGGTTGCGCAACGTCTTGGGAGCGTAGAACTATGCCCCATAGATTGAAACGGTCTCGCCAACTTACCTACTTGTTATCTGTGATAATATGGTTATGTAATAGGTTCCTAAATATTTTTTCAAAGCTATCTTATTTTATAGTGAAGATTAAGCTTTAAGTTTCTTAATACAACAATCGGGAATTATCTCAATTAAACGATAACAAAACACAAAAGTATAAATATCCAGCATATAATATTGTTATTGTTGCCTGGCAGCAAAATAAACTATTTATATGAAATATTAAATCATGTTGTAGATTACCTAAATAAGTAGTGTATTAATATAAATATTACTTTAAGATTACATCTCATACATATGTTGACATGACAGACAGTTAGTTTATCAATAATCAGCTAAATATACACTCATTTTTTATACAAATATAATCTAGATATACCTATATCATAAGTGGTTTTAAGATTAGGGCCATAAGAACGCTGAATACAATCAATTAGAAATTTTATTGATTTGAAAAGCGGATATTTAAAATTAGATAAGTGATCACAAAGCGTTGGAATATAAAAAACAAATTTACACTCCAAGTGATACAACATTAATACATTATTTTAGATCTGTTTTACAGATAAAATGCTAATACACCAGACAGGTAAGTCCAACGCATTTCATAATAGTCGCTTACGTAGAAAATCTGAACTTTAGTGGACCGACAAAAATTTAGGCATATTTTGCGGTAACGCACGGTTTAAAGTAATACAGAATTAAAATAAATTTATTACCATTATAATATATTAAATAATACTTTTGTCCACTTGCGAATATTAAATTATCTCAGATCATAGAGTCAAGCTATAGGTACAAGAGAATCTGCACTTATGTCAATATATGACAATTGATTATTGTCGACATTAAACATATAGGTATTTGCGCCTCTGTGCAAAAGTACAAAAATAATAGAACACAGTGCAAATATTTTTTTTAAGTAGATAGGCAGATTTTTTATCGTTTACTTTTATTTTTTATTGCTAATGATGGCATACGAGCCACAGGCCAACTGATAGTGGTAACCGTCGCTCATGGAATCAACTATATCGAGAGTATTGTCAAGCCGCTGCGCACCATTTCATTTCTCAGATATGAAATGAAAGTCTTATGTCTTATTTATTTATGACTGGTTCTAAAAATGTAACAAAAAATCAAGTAGGTACTTACAGCTAGGTCATATAAGGTATAGCGAAAAATATATAGATATTTTTATATATATTTTTAGCATTTGACATGCTTAGCACTATACATTAAACACAAAGTGAAAAATGTGAAATCGAAAATGCTCGTGACTGTTATTTTCGATTTCACATTTTTCACTTTGTGTTTAATGTATAGCGAAAAAGTTACATTTATGTGTGACTGTCTTATGTTATTTCTTATTAAGACTGTAATAATTGGCAATTCCATAATTTTGATAAAACTAGTCCTGATTATAGTCGACTTTTATGACACCCACGGCTGGGAATTTGGACATCACTTATTAACATTATATTAGGTATCATGCGAAGGTTAAACAGCGTTACACTTGGTATATATAATCTTTTTATAATTGGTATATTATCTTTTTATAAGTATAAAGCTTGTACGTACCTCTGAAAATTATAGATTTTCTGTTCCATCTGAGTATTAATAAAGTATATTATTTTAGACACAAATTTCTTTCACTGTAACTGTTGTACATTTTATTCGATTATCTTCGTAGATATCAAAACTCGAGTGCACACTAGAATGATTTTTTCCAGACTAAAAGCCTCAACAGCAGTCAGCCCTATACAATAGCCTCAAACGTATACTTAACTTCAATAAAACAAAACAAAAGTTTACTAACAAAACGGTTTAGTCTTTTGTGTAGAACGCGTTCGCGGAACACTATTGTTAGAAATAAAAAACTAAAAAACCTTTTTAAAAAACATAACCCTTACGGCGACAAAGAATATTTTTGGGCTCAAAATGGGTTGTGTGACGCAACATTCAAAAAGTCTATAACACAAATAGAATATAAATTATAAAAAAACTACTAAAGCACCTTTCTTTAACACAGCGAATATTATCGTAAGATTCCCGCAATGTTTGTTTCCCTTGTCCATACCAATTTTATTGCCCCGTAAACCACTAAAAAGTACCTTGTTAGAGTAACACTGACGATGTTCAAACATGTTCCGGACCATTACGCTTGTTACGAAACAAAAGTACCGAAATAATTACACCTTTAGAGTTTTTTAAAAGAAAGTCTTTCTCTTTGTTATTCGCACAAGAATTATTGATTTTTATGAATGTTTTGTCACGAGCAATTTCGCAGGTGAAACACAATATAGATGATATGGTCCGGAAGAAATACAGTAAAATTTTTATGTTTAGTATGTATCGTACCTTTCTAGTGAAACGAAGGCGTAGATTTTCTTTAGTGCTGAAATTTGTTCCAAATAATACATTATCATTTGAAACGTGAAGCTTTTCATTATCGAAGAAATATATAAATGTTCTGGTAAGACTTTTATTAATTATATTACTTATACAAAGACATTATCACGAGGGCGTGCGTATACACAAGCTGTAAATAAATCAGTACTTGTGTATAGATCGTGGTACATTAGCATATCTAGGAGCACGTACTCGATGCAGCAACAAAGCGGCCTAATGGAGCGACAATCGGCGCCACATTTCATAATTATCGCCTATTTTGACTGGACATATCGGAAGCACACAGGCTCACTCTGGCTACGAACGTCATATTCGATACTGTTAGGTACGGGCATAACTCACTTTGCATTTATTTGGAAGGTATTGCAAATTTGAAGAATAACTTCCAAAAATTATTAAATACGTTTCATAGGTTTCCTTAGAAGGTTGGGAATTTACCACAACTCTGCAAAAGGTCATCTCAATATTGCTGGAGTGAATATCATATCTTTTATCCACTTTTATGCATCAGTTAGTATGCCAATGTTGCACACAGTTTTTTTCTTTCTGAGTGAAAGAGATAGAAAGTACTCTTTAAAAAGTACCGACTTTTTAGTGTATCTACATGAAACAAAATGTCATACTAATTTATATAATGAAACTTTTCACCATTAATTTATTTTACCTAAGTAAAATTAGTTCTTAATCACTTATCATCACGCCATCTACCTTGCAGGGTATGCAAAGAGAACAGAGTGCCAAGAGGCTCTATTCTTGCATACATCTCTCGCTTCCTCAACATTCATAACTCTATTCATACACGCTCGCCGGTTTCGGAGACTCCTGACTCCACCTTCCTTCAATACATGACCGATTTGGTCTAGGTAGGTGAGTCTTGGTCTGCCCCTGTACCTACGTCCTTCCACTTTCGCATTGTATATCTTCTTAACCAGTCGCTCGTCCGGCATTCTTTTCACATGTCCGAACCATCGGAGCATTCCCTTTCGCATCTTTACACCAATACTCTCTTTCATACCTACTCGCTCTCTTACGTCATCGTTACGAATGCGGTCAGTCAGCCTCACTCCACAGATTTTCCGCAGAGATCGCATTTCGATCGCATTGATTTTACTCTTATGCTCCTTTTTGCATATCCAACTCTCGCTTCCATACCGACCGACCTTTATCGGCGGGCGTCGACGGCGCTGGCGGGGGGCAGCCACCCCTCGCCGAGCGTAATCTCTTCGTGGCGGGAATATGCCCACCGCGCCGCCATCCTAAAGTGGAGGTCTCGGCGCTGGAGATACCCCGGGCTGGTCTCTGGACCGTGGGGGCGCCCCAGCCGATTTTGGAAGAATGGGTAGGGCCGCAGCTCGGGGTCCTCACCTTCCGGTTGGTGCAGGTTTTGTCGGGGCATGGTTGCTTCGGCAAATACCTGCACACGATCGCTAGGAGGGAGACGACCCCACCATCACTGCGACTGCGGCGCGGACTCGGCGCAGCACAAGCTTGAGTCGTGCCCGGCCTGGGATGTGCAGCGCCGGGAACTCGCTGCAGTCATAGGCGTGGACCTGTCGCTACCGGCCGTTGCGCGAGCGATGGTTGGCAGTAACAGGGCCTGGACCGCGGTCTCCGCCTTCTGCGAGGCTGTCATCTCGCGGAAGGAGGTGGCGGAGAGGGCCCGGGAGGAATACTCTTTCGCGGACCCGATTCGCTGCCGGCGCGCGGGGCGGCGTGCACGCGCTTACCTGCGCCTGATGTCGCCCTAGCCGAGGCTGCGGACGGTGGGGTCGGGAAGTACCCTGCCGTCCGCGGAAGCCTACCACAAAGGTGTGACGCCCAAGTGCGCGGGGCGTCCCACAAGAGAGGATGCCCGAAGGGGCTGCCGCCTGCAGATCGCGGTGAAACGACGCGGTACCCGTGATCCGCCATAGCAAGGGCGGGTGAGGTCGCACGGTGGGGTATTTTTTTTTATTTTCTTTATTGGGACAAATAACAGTTATACATTGTGTTTTTTATAATAAAACTAATAATATATGTATAAAAGTAAATGCATAACCCACACCAATGTCCTCAAATTACTAAAGAACAATAGTTTTTCTAACAAGTCATGTGCATTTTAAATACTTATTACTGATATATATAACAATGACAACAAAATAAAAACAGATTCAGGAACAATTATTGAAATCTAAGACAAATTTTTCAGTATTTCAATTACAGCACCTTTGAATTTAGGTCTTGAGAGTGCAAAAATATCAACATCTGCAAAGTGTGTGTTATATATATCCAAGAGACGACGGAGAGGTGCCCGTGCACCGGCATTAGTTCTGCACTTCGCAGTGTAAAAAAAGCGAGGCACGCGCACCTCACGCCGTAGTACAGTTCTGGGCACCACATAACATATCCGATTAGTAATATTAGTACAATGAAATTTGTTACAGCATATGCCGTGCAGCATTGTGAACATAAGTAGTTTCCGCCTGGACTCCAAACTTAGTAGGTTATATTTTTGAAGTAATTCTTGATATGAACATTTAGAACGATCAAATTTATAATTTGTGGTCCGTAGAAACTTTTTTTGAACAATACATTTTTTTTGGTATGCAGAGAGAACAAAGTGCTATCTATTCTTACATACATCTCTCGTTTCCTCAACATTACTAATTCTCTCCATACACGCTCTCCAGTTTCGGAGACTCCTGACTCCACCTTCCTTCACTACATAATCATGCATTATATGATTTACTCTAGGCAGTTGAGTCTCGGTCTCTCCCTGCACCTAAATCCTTCCACTTTCGCCTTGTATATCATCTTAACCAGTCGATTGTTTAGCAGTTTTTTCACATTTCCGAATCATCGAAGCATTGCGAAATGGCATATTTACACTAATCTCTCTTTCATACCTACTCACTCTCTTACGTCGCCGTTACGAATGTGGTCAGTCAGCCTAATTCCACAAATTTTCCGCAGACCACATTGATTGTACTGTCATGCTCCTTTTTGCATAGATCTCCAACTCTCGCTTCCATATAATAATGTTGGAACAAGCAATGCGTCGTGAATTTGGACACATTCCTTCTGGCTGAGATAGTGGCTGCCGAGCAGTTCTCCCAACGCTGCCTTCACTCTATTTCGCGCATTTATTTTTCTTTCTATATCAGTCGTGTACCTTGAAAGGTCTTGCAATTTTGAAGGGACCACATCCAAGATATACGTATTCATCCACTTGTACTTGTAGTCAACATAAGTTAGTTACAACTCCGATGTATAATTGAGAAGACCCATCATATATTATTTTTATTATTATATATCTCCATCGATCAGCCTTTCAACGTCCACTGCTGGACATAGGCCTCACCAAGAGAATGCCACAACGAGCGGTCCCGTCATGGGGGATAATGCCGTAATCACCACGCTTGGCAGGCGGGTTGGCGATCGCAGTGGATGTTGTTAATACTCGAGGGAGTGCTGCTGCCCACTCCCTCGGTATTCCCTCAGTCGGCTCTTACGACTTCCGTGGGTAGAGAGGGGTGGGACAATTCTAAAGCCGGCCCCACACATTTTCACATTTTATATCTATAAACTAAAAATTACCGAAAAGTACATTTTAATAGTAACAAAAATTTTAAGTACGCAATACGAGGTCATCAACGATAAACACACAGCCCATCATACTCCGCGTTTGTTCGACGTATCAGGATGACAATGCTGCTGCCAAATGCGAGCCGGACTTATGATAGGACACTTTTAATGCGCCATTTACTATCATTAATAGAGCCTAACTGCTTACGTTATTAAATTATCGGCCTATTATTTTGGCTTCCATGATTGTGGTCGAACTCGTAGATTTTCACGTTAGTAGGTGTTCTTAAGTAGAATATATTAGGCACAAATAAAAGGTACCATAACTTTTAGTTGCATTTCAAGAAGGTTACTCAAATAATACATGCTTTTTGACATGTCGAAATTTGACACGTCTTGTGCTAGACAATAGCATCATATTGTTCATTGAATATAGTAACATAATATTTTTAATTTTGGGTATACATAATTATAATTATTAATTAAAATTTAACACAAAGTGAGAAAATGTGAAATAGAAAACAACAGTCACGAGCAGGATTTGAACCTGCATCTCCTGGATACCGTCCAGATGCTGAATTGGCAAAGAATCACCTCCATCCATCACATCAATTTATATGGCAAAGCATGTCAAATGCTAAAAATAATATATAAAAACTAGCTCACCCGGCAAACTTCGTATCGCCATATTTTTCTTTTTCGTGAATTTTTTGCAATGAAAATTATTAAAGTACTAATATCACTATTAAAATAGGGATTGGCAGTAGGAGAGTGAAAATTGAGGGTTGCAAGTTTTTTTTAATGCCGAATCATAAAAAAAAAAAAATAATAAACTAGTCTTGTGTTGGGGTGGACCACCCTTATCACTTAGGGGTATGAAAAATAGTTTACATCCTATTTTCAGGCCTACTGAATATACACACAAAATTTCATAAGAATCTGTCAACCCGTTTCGGAGGCGAATGGCGACAAACACTGTGACACGAGAACTTAATATATTAGAAGATATCTGAATACTTTTTTAACCGACTTCTTATAATGCAATATTTCCTAAATATGATTTAGGAGATGCTTTTCAAAAGTACAATACCTTAAGTTCGTTATAGATAGCTATTCACACCTAATTAAACAAAGGCTTTTGTGCCTCTTTGTTATCTTACCGCTTCCGTTCAATTAATAACAGCATCATTTATATTACTTACTATTAAATCCATTCCGCTTGATGTAGAATAAATTGATAAAAAACTAATTAACATGACCATCTACCGAAGCACATTTTAATTAAATTCAAATTACGCGGAGCACAGGAGATAGTGATGGTACTTACATAATATATAGATGGGTATTCAAATGTACGTAGGTTTGGTATTTCGGGTCGGCTCATTACACTTAATTGGAGGGCCATTCGCGGACGCCATTACGCTGTGATGGGTGGTTTTAGGCCAAAATTGCTGTACTAGTGTAAGGGCAAAAAGTTAGACAGCGATTAGGAAGTACTTAACGTATAAAAAATTTGGTTGTAGGGCTCTGGCGTAAAGCGCCTATAACAATTACGAGTTTTATTACGTAGAGGTAGGATGGTATAACACAAATAAAATATATTATCATTTAAAACATTTGCTTTGGTATTGTTTGGTTTTTAGTTCCGCAAAAATATTTTGTAGTTGATGTTTTCGGTGATAGCTATGGAGACTCATTTGTATATGACACATATTTTTCAGTTCCTATCCGATTAATGTACATAAGGCTCTTTCACAATAGAGTTGGCTCACGTAATCATAGACAAATGTCTATCAAACAACTATAAAACTGCTTAACTAAATAGTCTTTTTTTTGGTGGCAGTCGAGCCACGGCCTACCTGATGTAATAGTAACCGCCGCTTATGGACTCAACTATACCGAGAGTATTGTCAAGCCGATGCTCACCATTTCATTTCACAGATATGAAATTAAAGACTAAACGGCTATCGTCTGCAACAATGTGCTTCATGGCTTACTACTACTTCCCTTAGTCGCCTCATACAACACCCTTGTGAAAGAATGGGGTGGTGACACTTGTATTCTTAGTCCGTCAGCACAAGCAGTTTTGTAGTCGGGTCTCTTTTAATTTTTTTTTTTATTTCTTATGGTAGCCACATGGGACTAAGCACCGCTGTTCCCCATTTAATTTTAAGGATGTGAAATGGAAGAATGCACGGATATCTCCCTCAAGAACAAAGCGGTGCTTCACGGTCGGTCACACGCGATACGGTGCTACCAACCTACACGAGTCCAAAATACTCACTCCAGTACTAACAAGTGAGTCTCCCAATGGATTCTTGGATAAATTTTACTTGTGACGTTTCTATTCTTATCTTAATTAATCCATTGCATACGTAGGCATTCTTTGGTACGCTTACTACAATACGTTTCTTGTGAACATTATGTGGAAGCATTTGATGAAACTTAAAAAATATCCGAATATAATAGTCTTATAGGTACATTACAAAATGCACTAGTAGAAATAAGGAATATGCTCGATTTTAAATTGATAGCCTATAGAGCAATTGCAATAGGTAATGTAAGAGTAAAACGACATGCGTCTATGTATTAAAAACCCTAAATAATGGGTATGTAGGGTTTCTTGCCACTACCTCTTGTATTATTGATAATGATACACTTAGTTCGAAGCACAAGTTTATTGCCAGAAACTAAGCTAAGATGAAGGGAACTGTATGTGTGTATGATAGCGAGCACGCACGGCCGTCTTGTTAGCTCGACATGAACTGCTGTTAATTTAGCAAATCAATTAGGTCGTGCGTGTCGCGTAGAAACGATAAATCGACTTTGTATGGTTGCACCGTACAAGGTACAAATAAAATTAAATTCAAAAGAAAAATAAATTTTTGCTTGCCTTTCATTCAAAACAGAAAGTTTATGAAAGTATGCAGAAAAGCTTTTACAAAAGATCGCTCTTAAACGCTTTTGTTTCTGAGAAAATATTCATTTTTCATAAAGCCCGGAGGAGATGCTTTGGAAAATTGCCTGTAATATATAACTACGACGTAGTGGGCACAATTGCATGAATCATATGTTATGTATCACACGTGTAGCAAAAATGGATCCCTTTTAAGGCCGCTCACAACAATTAAACTCAGATGGGGTTTCGTTGTCCCTGTTTGGTTGTTTGACAGCACAGACAATGGAATGTACGGTAGCGAAAGCATAACATGAAAATGTAATTAAATTGCCCACTAATATTTCTGATAATTATACAAAATTTTAGGACTTTCCTCTATCACGGGACATTAATTATTGAACATACGATCATAAAATGAGTGACTGCTCAGATGACGGAGTTGTTAAGGTACTGCCATCCACCCGAGTGTTCTGGGTTCTATTTCCATATAGGACAGGACAGGTGTTGTGTTTGTTTAAAAGAAAACATTTTCAGTGTGTCTAAATTTCCATCATACATCAAAGACTAGACAAAATTTACAGTCACTTGGTGCGTTATGGAGCTGGTGGATCGTCACTTTATCCCTAATAGGTATATGAGATGTAGATACCACTTGCCATCAGGTGAATCGTAGCTTTTCTGCTTTATTTATCTATAATTAAGATCCCAGAATATATGAAAATATTGCTTTGAGAGCACGAGAAAAACAGTTTGTGCCTTTGCTTGCCTACGTCCCACATCTCATAATACCCTTGTAAATAAACGGTTATTACCACCCAAGACCACGCACAATGAACTATTAAATTATGCCCTTTATATAGTTGTTAAGAGCCTCTTAAGGCAGTTTTAGATACTCTACTATAATTAAATACTACAAGATTACCACGAGATAAGCTGGATAAAGAGGTGATAAAATAGACTTTAACCGTATAGATGTAGCTTGAATACAAACTAATTGTCTAGTCTAGTAGGATTTCAATTTCACAAGATATAAAGCACAGAGAGATAAGTATATAATATTGTTTGCATGTTCACGAATTATACTAACAAGATATAATGTAAGTTATAGTTACGAAAGCCGATTGGGAGGATATTTACAGATGCGAGTGCAAGCACGAAACGAAATTAAAACCTGCCATGGTATCACAATTGGCAATAACCAATCTTTTATCCGCACATATCTCTATAGACCTTTTAACATAAACGAAGCGCGGCCGCGGGCGGCGAACTAATCTCCATAACTTTAATCCTTTAACCCTTGCAGAACCAGGAATCCAATCAAACAGTACAAGCACCCCCCTCATGCGCGGCCGCTATCATCCTCCCCCGACCTCTCCCCCGCGCCCCACATCTCTCCAGCCGTCTCGCCTACGCAGCTTGTCCCGAGTAATTATCAAAGCTTTAATGACATCATAAATCGAGTGTATAATCTAATCTGGAAAAGCCCCGGGCTCCAGCGCGCGGCTTAATGGTGTGAAAGCTACCTTATCTCCTGGCATGTGTGAATAGAGCTTTATACGCGGCCGACTGAAAGCTCGCGCCGGGAAACTTTGGAAAAATATGTCGTAGAACATTTAAGATAAGAATGTGGGACGTGGAACGCTTTCAAGTTTAATAGAAAATCGAACATTATCGTAAAGGAGATGTCTCTGCTAACAAATTCTTTGAAAGTGTATCGTGTACTGTATATAGTAGTTAAGAATGTTGCAAGAAAAATTACTACTTTAGCTAAGCCTGATGACGCGGTTAAATAGTTGGTAAAAAACGGTGGCCAAACAAAGCTCTTAAAATACATTATAGACAAAAGAACCTATTATAGCTGTTGGTATGAATATTATCATAACGGAAATGAGAATTTTCTACAACTATAAAATAGAATAGCAAATTTACAAAAAAATTGGCAATATACGCGTCACGATTTTTAAATAATTTTTAATTGACTTTCTGTTTTACTGTAAAGCTTTCACCGTTTTTTCAGTGCTTATTTTTTCTTGTAATACACAAAATTGTTGAAAGTTACCCATAAAACGTTTAACGACGTTCACTCTAGCACTTCCTAACGATATCATTGCTGGTTGCATCGCGATTTCGTAGCAAAAGGTCAATCTCTCTGTAACCAATCGTTGATTACAGATAATAGTTTGAGCTAGACTGTGAGTGCCGCTGGTGTTCCGACGCTATTATTGAATTACACGCCAAATTCAATCTAACGACTTAGTAAGGTTCAAGTATAAAACTGCGTACAGTTTTATAGCCTTCGATTTGATACAGAGCCACAGCCTAACCAGATGTTTTCTTATTCACTTAACTCACTGGCAAATTCTAAATGTAAATGGCAGCATTTTCTTTTGTCGGCTGCCTTGTCCGTAATGGGAATCACTGGAAGGATTTGTTTAATATCGTTTATGCGACGATTCGATTTTAACTAGCCATTGATTCTGATGAATCGATTTGTTGTTTCTCACGTTTTTGTTTCGTTAACCTTTCGTGTAATTGATTTATTATCTGTAATAGTTTTTATACATCACTTATTTTTAAATCGATTTGTGTGGTGGATTATGCGAGATTTTCAGGAATAAAAATATTTGAGGCATTTATATGATCCCACAAAAAATGTTGTTGAGAGTTTTCGCTCCCAATTTGCAAATTGTTATTACATAAAATAAAAATTATTTTCATATAAAAATTTGCTGTTAAAAAATCAGAAGCTACAAGATGGCTATAAAAGTTAATGGGAGCGCTTTGTATAATTATATTTGTATAAGAGCTTTGCCACTATCAGTGACATGGGCCTTAATAATCTATGCTCATAAGCACACCATACAGCCATTATCCTAAAATTCGTCTCTCAAGGAGATCCCCTGCCACGCTGCTTAATGAACGAATAAATAAATTGAGCCCTTCTTGTAAACAGCTAACGTGATACTCTTAAGGGCCACACTGTAAGGGGTAAGTGGATTTCTATGTTGTACCGAATCTTTGTGTACCTACTAGGTACCTATGTGTGAGTGTATTATGTGAGCTATGTCACGAAATGTGTTTGCGAAGTTTTATTATTCATACTAATATTGATACTTCATTAGCTTATTCGAAAAAAAGATTTTACTATAGGTATACCGACTAGGTACGTGAAAATGTGTTTTTTGTTGTTTATTGTTAGTTATACCTATAGCTATTCAGCCGTTTAAAGATTATCAGCTGTTTTCTAGTTGAAGAACGGATGTGACATTCTCCTGTAATCGGAATTGAGTCGAATTCCAACAAATTGGGGAGTCTGTATAAGAAAACTGTACTAACAGAGCTATGTTTGTATAAATTATTTGTGAATGAGGAAAAAGAGAACTTTTAGTGCAAGCGGGAATCAAAACTGCGTCCCTTCCAATCCGGGGAAGTGCTCTAAGCCACTGAGCTACCGCACTGACCACTCGGGCATACCCAATCTCTTTATCATATTTGTCTTTACGGGTTTCCTCATTCACAAATAATTTATACTTTAAAGTAGCTGAGCATGTCAAGTGCTAAGTTAAAGATCAAAATGTTAAAAAAAACGCGCCATCAAATAGTATGAATTGCAAAATTAAACTTACTATATTGGTTTAATACATGTAAATGCGTCCGATGGGACGCAGAACGCCACCTGCATTCTGCGTCCCTTCCTATCCGGGGAAGTGCTCTAGCCGCTGAGCTATCGCACTGACCTTCGGCCATACCCAATCTCAACATCACATTTGTCTTTACGATCTTTGCTAAAATACAGATCAAAAAATCTTTAAATACCTACCCGTTATAAATAAATGTAGGTAAATACTATAATTTATGGAACCTTTAAAAAGCATGTTGCTCTGCCAAAATGGTAGCCATACATAACACGATGAATCATGAAGGCCCCTCCTCGTATATAATATACAGTAGACAATAAATAACGAGAGATAACGCGAACACCTTAAAACTGAACTGAGTGCTACTCAAGGATAATATTTAAATTCAACAGCAATTCATTGTGTGAAGAGTCCCATTGTGCTGTATTTAAACTTTGGTACCAACTCTTAGAGGCTAATTAATTTAGCTATCGTCGACATACTATAAATATAATTATGTATGTATAATGACTGCACAGATGGCGGAATAGTTTAGATACCAGCCCGAAGTGTTGTGGGTTCGATTCCCACACAGGACAACTCTTTGATCCACAAATGGTTGTTCTGAGTCTGGGTGTACTTTCAAGTTCGTGAAATTGTATGTTTGTAAAGTCCCCCGCGATACAAGAATTATTCCTTAGTGGAGGGTATTAAAAAAATAGTGAAACAGAGAACTCCATTGTTTACTTATTCTCCAAGCAATTAAACTTGCTGATCATGAGATATCGCGTTCGATCCCCGAATTGGGCAGTGTTGTTGAGCTTTTTCGTCAAAGCTAGTAGCAGCTGCGTAGCAGCCCGGAGTCTGGAAATGTGTCCGGTAGACGGCAATACGCTCGCCCCCTATTAAGTGGGACTTAAACATAGCTGGCGAACCGTAAGTGTGTAATACACCTCTGCCTACCCCTTCGGGAAATACGGCGTGATGCGATGTTTATTTGTAGGAATACCACCAAGTCACACGTAGCGTACCTCTGATAAATTGGAGCATGTAACTGTTATTTTCTTTTGTTACAATGGCTGTAGGGAGTCGGTACCCACAATAATCTAGCCTTAGACAATCACCCACAGGAATGAAATGTAACCTATATCTACACGATCATTAGCCTACCCTACAATATTAATACTATTATTTAGAAATATGACTAATGAAATATATACACGAAAACCGATAAATAAATATTAAAGATTATTACCCCTCGACATGATAGTGCAGGTAGTAGGGGTCACTGTAATAGAACCAAGAGCTTAGATTTCGTAAAGCAAGTAATGTAAACAAGCCTTGGTAACTGAGATACCGTGAGCCAAGGTATTTAGTCATCTATTTCAAGAAAGAACGCCATTAATTTCGGTAGAGCATTATTTACTGAGCTAAGTAGGCAGGGAACGGGTTCCTTGTAACACGATAAATCCGGTCGAAAGCCCCTAATAAATCTCATTGGTGCACGATAAGAATCAATGTCTCACGCGAGTATATTTATTTATTTAAGCGCTTGTATATAATACGAAACCCGGAAGACGAGGAGTCGATGAACTCGATACATAGAATCGATGCTTTCTCTTTTAAAAAATAAGTCAGTTGAAATTGAAGTCTTTTCGATTACAAGTAGTCATTTATCGATATCGATCATGAGTGTACGAGTCAAAATGGTACATTAAAGCACGTATTTATTGGACATAAAATTATTACTTCAGTTTTGTGTGTAAATTTCCATTTATCAGGAGTTAACAGCGGCATCTGGAGTGATTTATTTCGGAAACGATTAATATTTATTTTACGAAGTACCTACTTTGCCTTTGTGTCAAAAAATAAATACCTATTTGTTAAAAATTATATAATATTGGTACCTGTCAAATAAGTTTTGCAACCAACTGATATTGACACTTGGTTAAATAATCGCTTTAGTTAAAATAAAATTAACCCCTTTGGATAAAACTAGGTTCTACCCAGACTTCATCCAATACTTGAGAATACAATTACGTCACTCTTCAGTACAGTAATTATATCTAGGTAAAAATAACTATCCGATCATCCATCCATTAGTCTTTCATCGTCCACTGCTGGACATAGGCCTCCCCAAGAAAATGCCACAGCGAACGGTCTTGTGCCGCCTGCATCCGACGACTGCCTGTGACTTTGACCAAGTCATTGGTTCACCTGGTGGGAACTGCGCCGTACACACGTGAAATTTTTGTGTAATCTTTTATCGTGATTTAAGTAGGTAAAAAACAAAATAAATATATACCTATACATTATACATCTATATTTGTAAAAGTATAGTAGCGTTTGGGGCTTAATGGCTCTATTTACAAATTTTAATCAAAACAACAAATTAATAGTTTCAACAAATTTAATGTCTTTTTGACTAAAATAGTAATTATATACGTCTATACATACACATAAAAGTGATTAACACACATAATAAATGACTAAATCTAACATGTCTACTTACATATTGGCTTTCATAATTTAAGAAAGATAAAATTGTTAAATAATTGGTATAAAAAAATTAAATTGTTAGTTTCTTTTTTATTTATACGCGCTTATCTCTGGAACTACTAATGGGATTTGAAAATTTAATTTTGCATAATATCCTAATTTTTTAAAACTTTGTTTTAACGGTGGGTAAAATCACGTGGCACATTGCAGTGAATATACTGGTTCTAAACATAGCATCACGCCTGTATTCCCCGAAGGCAAGGCAGAGGTGTATTATACACCCACAACTCGCCAGCTATGTTTAAGTCCCACGTAATAGGGCTCGCCCCGCCTATTGACGTCTACCCGGCACATTTCCAAACTCCGGACTGTTACTGAGAATTTTTCTTTTTAGGAAAAAGCTCATTAACATTGCCCGACCCGGGGATCGAACCCGAGACCTCATGAATAGCAGTCGCATACACTACCGCTACACCACCGAGGCAGTTGGTTCTTACCAAATTATAATGCTGAGGCAAGATTGTACGTAGATGTATCAGTATAACCACTACTACACTGTTGTCCGTGTGGTGACGGACTAAGAATACAAGTGTCACCACCCCATTCTTTCCCACGAGTGTCGTATGAGGCGACTAAGGGAAGTAAGCAATTAACATCCATTGCATGACTGGTGGTAGGGCTGGGTACCAAGTGGGAGTACTCACTTGGTATTGGGCCCGAGCAGGTTGGTACCACCATCTCCCGTGTGACCGGCCATGAAGCACATCGTTGTGTTTTGGATGTAGCAGGAGATAGCTGTTTATTCTTTCATTTCATATCGGTGAAATGAAATGGTGAGCAGCGGCTTGACAATACCTTCGGTATAGTTGAATCCATGAGCGACGGTTACCATTTACCATCAGATGGGCCGTGGCTCGTCTGCCACTACATGCAATAAAAAAAAATACCTATGTGGGAAGTAGTACTTAGATTTATAAAATACCTATCATACTAAAGAAAACATTGCACGTTTGGCGTTGATATAGTCTAGAATATCCTATTTATGATTAATTAGTTTCGCCTGGTTATTTACGTCGGAGCTGTTTAACAACACTCATGTATCTAATAGGTATTAAGTCACACCTGTTTCGTTCAATAATATTAATGTTTGTTTTATTCATCAGTCATACCTAGAAAACAAAAAAAAAATAAAAAAATAAAATTTTACAGCACAGATGGCGGATTGGCTTTGATACCGGCCAAGTGTTGTGGATTCGATTCCCATACAGGACAACTCTTTGTTTGATCTAGAAATGGTTGTTCTGAATCTGGTACACCCAGATTTTGTACTATATCTTTGGTCCGTAAAATCGTGTGTTTGTAAAGTTCCCTGCGATACAAGGATTATACCATAGTGCAGCGTGTTGTTTATAAACAAAAATATACCCCATCTACGGGTCTCTTAGCTATTTGCAATACGCACATCAAGGTATTAAACGAAATATGTATTTATTTAAAAATAAGTGATGATTTTAATGTTAGTTCTTGAACTACTTCAAGAACTTACATTAAAATCATCACATCTATCGGGCCTCTCAATATTTATGGCACGCACACCTATGAGTACTACATCTGCATGTTACATTACTCTAGAACCTGCGGAATTGAATACAAAGATTTCTAATATGTTTAAATATCACACGATGATTGAGGGGTCTGTACAACACAAATATCGTCCAATGACAGACATTTAGTTGCGTCAGCGAATAGGTAGTGCTAATGCCCTCACATTTTATTTTTAATTTAATTTATTACCAACCTACGTAGTATTTCATCTTAAAAATATTGTAAAATTTTCCTTCATTTTACTGTCAAAATAAATGAAACATCTACAATAAATTTCCCGTGCTTTCAAATGTTTTGTGCTGTTTATAAACAGACGTACCGTTTAATAATTTGAACCGTGTTTAAGCTTCGTTAGAATCATGGTATATTAAATCGGTATATTCTTTGCTGACAAGTATAAATAAATTTCTATGGCAGTTTTGTATTTGCAGAATGCTACAAAGATAATATGAATTAAATATTTGAAATTGATGTTGAATTTTCGTTATTTACATTGAACAGTACAATCTTTTCGACTACACTTTGTGCTTTTGCGACAATAATATTTTATCGACATACCGGTACATACCGGTACGTTTACTTCTATTTTTGACCAAGGATATACCAGTTTCTTTCTTTATAACTTTAAATTCTAAAAACACTAATTTTAAGTAATATATACAATGTCTACTCGGGTCTGTGTATGTCAGTTTCATTGATTAGTTCTCCCAAATTAAGCAAAAGATTTTCAGTATTACTTAGATATTTTATTGAGCTAGGATTTTTCTTTTTAGGAAAAAGTTCAATATAATTGCCCGACCCGGCGATCGAACCCGAGACCTCATGAATAGCAGTCGCATACACTACCGCTACACCACCGAGGCAGTTAAAAAAATATATAATATTCATTAATAATAGGTAATATATAATATTTTCTATCCTATTACTAAACGTTACATTTCTTCGTTTATTTACAAATCATGATCATTATCATGATATTATTATTATAAGTATCTATAAGATATTATCTCATTAAAATAACACATAGGACAATATATTTCACATAGTTCGTCCATACCATTTATATATTCTTATTCTCTCTAAAATTATGATAAAATATAGTTGTATGTCATTGAATATTTGGTTATTACGTAAGTCTAATATGGAGTACAGTCACTGTATCATAACCGAAATGGGGGACAACGACCCCTCTCCGGGAGTGTGTCGGTTGGTCGAGGCCACAGCGAGCATTTATCATAACTATATTTATAGAAGTACTGCCTACTATAACTAGGTATATTAAATAATACAGTGGGTGTTATTTTATAAGAATATGTTTTATGGCATTTATATTCTAATGAAAATGTTGAGTTCTAAAAAAACACATTTATTACATTTGCTTGACATTTTGTTAACCTATTGCTGTCTCTTGTAGGAATAACAAATAATTCATCATATCAACCTAAAAAGCATGTTTCCTCAATTATATTCTCATAATAGGTACTGCATGTAGACCGTGTCAGACTAGATTGATTTTACAAAATAAAGCACAGGTGTAGAATTCGAGCTCAGTTTTTACAATAGGTAAACCTAACTACCTATGTAGGTAAATGTAATATATTGACAAATAAATATAATTGCCTAGGTATATATAATAAATAGGTAGAAAACTCCTACTAAAATACTACAGGTATCTTCCTACTACTTTGGACGTGCAAGTTTAAGGAAAAATTTAAGTAGCTAGTATTATAAGATTAATAAATACTATATAGAAGCGAAACTCTTCACTCAGATGTTTTATAGGACACGATAATAGCCCTACTATCTGGGTCATGTCTAACGTGAATTTTAGTGGGGGTTGCGTTGTGTTGCATTCGCACCGCGCACACGTTGTTGGTGACAGATTGTGAGAAGTCGGTTAAAAATTGTGATTTACATTTAGGTGTATAAACAATTTAAAGCATCCACAAAAATGTTATTGATAAACACAGAATATAAGTAGGTATGTACCTAACTTTTCATGTAAATGCGTTTAGGTACCTACCTAACCCACTGAAGGAATGTAATATGGTTCCAGTGGCCCGCCAATAAAGGCGGAGAGACGGCATACGGCGGGTTTATTTAGTGGGTGAGGGCCCTACACTACCCTGTTTGTTGTCCCGAATGATGGGGTGTGCAGTTAGGTACATTTTTCCCGCATTAACAAAAAAAAAGGAAGGGCGATAGCTGGGCGTCCGAGGTTATAACGGTTTTTATAACGGTTTTTGCACATGTATAAAGAGATATGCTTCTATTCGTTTATTTATTCTATGGTAGTATACTATATAGATGGGCACTTACCGCTTGAAAAATTCTCACCTCATAAGCAGATTGGAGCGGATCCCAACAAAGCTTGGAATAAGACCAAGAAGATAATAAAGATAGTGACCTAGGTTTATATAGCAGCAAGCAAGTAAATAAAATAAGTTAGATACGTAAGTGATTTTACTCTTATAAGCAGTTAGATTAATTGTACCTACTGGCGATTAGTGGGACTTTAAATCACAACATGACTAATCGTATATACTAGCACATTTAAATTGACAAATAGTTTTGAGTTTTCAGTAGTTCACAGTTCGTAGCAAACGCCAACGAACGTGGCAAAGATGTGAATGCCTGGTATTGTTCCGAAAAACTTCAGCTCGACTTTATCTGATTAGCAATAAACGTTATAAATCTTTGATTAATAAATTCTACAGACTGTATGGCTTGAATGTGTATACACTATATATCAAAATTTAAAAAGATAACATTCTGCATTCAAATTTATTTGCACATATATTTTTAATATGTCACCGGCGGCAACGGATGGATGCCTTGGCCTTTTGCCATAGTTACGGTGCGTGAGGTGAGATGCAAGCGGGACGGGGATGGGCGTTACGAATAGAAATCAATACTAAGTGCACACTACTCCATACTACTCCACTGCTGCATTGCTCCAATATAAATCAGCCCCTCTGCCCGGCACCCCGTTGCTTGGGAAGTCGATTTTATTCAATTTCAGTTTTAATACTTCTGCAGAAAAGTTGAATATGAAACAACGTTAAATTGCCGAGTATATTAGAATTATTGTATATGTTACTATTTCTCGGCATTTTCTGTGGCAACAACTTTGATTTGAGGGCAAATAAACACAGTAAAATACTTTTAAATTTCATTCTAAGTGAACGTATAATTTGTAGTAGATATCTACCATTTTAAGTTAATATAAAAATAAATATTTGGAGTCAAATTAAATATTTGAAATAAAGTTTTGCAAATCACGAGTTACCTACTTCTGAAACTCAAAAGCATTGATTGTCGCCGTACCTACTTAACAGTATCTCCTCTCGTACATCGTAAATATCAAAATTACTGCTTAAAAATGTTAAAGTTGACCTGCAGGGGCACTGCCATATGTTTTAAATTAAAGATAATATATATTTAAATTTAATGTTTATCTTTTGCGTGAAAATGCATTCCCATAATTCAAGAAAGATAAATAGTCGTTTTTAAATAACCTTTACCATTTTTTTTTAAATAACCAGTGTTTTTCTTTGAACTGTACATTCATAGGTATCGTTAGAGATATACTGCAATGTACTTCCTAACGTAGGGACCTATGTAATCGTCTTACTAGGTATAAAGTTACACGGGCTAGTTCACACAGACGGACTGATAAGGAACAAGACTCGCTCACGGCAAGCACTAACTCTCCTCCCTTTTATTTATTATGCACTTCGAGCACGAAGCGAACAATCTTTGGACTAAGTATTACACCATCAAACAACTAATGCTCGGGAATTTAAGAATTTAATAACTGAGAATAAGAAGAACTGTTTACCTCTAAGTAGTCCTAAAATAAAGGTGCAATATAGTTATAAATTAAAAGTATTATCTTTGAGATTCGATTCAAGCATTATTTCTGAAGCGATTGTGATATAATCTCATTTAGGTACCTACCTATTATTAAATATACCTGTAAACAGTTTGCTATTAGATATTTTTTTTTAATTTACTAGCTCATAGGCTTCAAACTACGTAGAGTTATTATTTTTAGAAGTAAAGATCGCCATTTCATAGATGATTTATTACTTCATGTCTTGTCTTTCCAAGCGTGAGATTAACAATTTACAAATCATAGTTTCTTCCGCAAAAGCTTTGATTGTTAGGTACCTATTACTTACCTACTCTTTAATGCCGCTTTGGGATTTTTTTAAACTAGCACTGGCTTGCTCGCTTTAATTGACGAAAGGTTCATCAAAATCAGAAGTATGGGATTACGATTGCAATAGCAACGCAACGCTAACGATGTCCATACTACTGTTTACCGTTTCTTGTCGTGGTAGTATCTAAACCAAACCGGGCAAAGGATCAATTAATTTACCAAAGTTTTATCTCTATCGGAAAACGTTTTGTGTCAAATAGCCTTAATTTTCTTGTGAAAATGCATTACAAAATTACAATGTTTTTCGAAAACTTTATAAAGCCATAAGAATGGACATATTAAACAACACTATAGTATCACCAATTTATAGGTACCTACTAAGGGTTTTATTACAGTACAGTAAATATATAAACAGCTAGGAGCTGATAGATAACTTAAAATAATATATTGATATAGCAGTCTTATATAAAATTCAAATATCTGCCAAATTAGCTAAAGTTCGATACTAAAGATATTAATGAGCCTGAATCCATAAATCCAAAAATGTTCTATGTGCTGGCAACAAGTTAAGAAATAAATAAAACTGGAATCACCAGTTTTGGCGCTACCTGATATAGGTACTACGTCTCGTTTATACAAAACAACCATTCAAAAGGAGTAACTGAGATGGAAGATAAGACGAATTGCTGGGACGAAAACCAGTTTATCATCGGGTGCTAATGTTTTCGTTTTTGCGAACGTGATAGGCGTCGATGGTTGCGTTTATTGTATTCTTTGAAATTTGGGCTCTGGTTGTTTATGCTGTTTTATTTTATACCTACTATGTTACAGAAATATCTGGCAGTTAATTGCTTACAATTTATTTGCTTTAGCATGCCACGAAGCTTATTAAAACTAGGCCTTATTCCAGGTGTTGAAAAAAAAAAATAGATTCCAATAGTGCCTACATTGAAATAAATTTTTTTTTTCAACCCCTTTTCTGTCCTGCTATTGGGTGCAATGTGCCTATTTTTATAAAATTCATGCGATTTTTAAGGTGTTTATAAAAACACAAAAAAACGGAAAATGAATTTGGTGCTGCATTAGAGCTAACTCTTATGCAGCACCAAATTCATTTTCCATCGATTGCAGCGGCGTCATTAGATTTTTGCGCCTTAGTCGCTCTGTACGATACCCGCCCGTCTCATATTTTATTCCTAAACCATCACAGCACTGAAATATATTTATGAACATAGGTATTTATATTAACAGACGAGCTAACAGCCTACCTTATGGTAAATGGTGACCATTGCTTATGGACTATAAACATCAGGGGCACGGCCAGTACCACCGTCTACCGTGGGTAAAGTTCTGTTAATTATTTTTATCCATTATTATCTAATGATTTTTATCTAGTATTTGTCAATTGTTTTTTTAGATAAGAATGCTACGAGTATAGGTATGTTAACCCAGTGTCTTATCCACTTACCTTTCATCCAAATCTGTTCAATCATTTAAGCATGATGACGAACAAAGATCCAAATATCATCAAGAAGTTTCATTTTCATATTTTTAGTAGAATATTTTTGATCTTAAAATAAATAAATATTCATGGACATTTTTCACACAACGTCCTCTGGTCCCAAACTAAGCTTAACGCTTGTACTATGGGTACCAGATTACGGATATAATACATATACTACTATTTCTTTAAGTATAAATTATAATTTGTGAATAAGGAAAAAGAGTATTTTAGTACAGGCGGGAATCGAAACTGCGTCCCTTCCTATCCAAGGAAGTGCTCTAATCCACTGAGCTACAGTACTATCCTTTAGACATACCCAATCTCCTTATCACATTTGTCTTAACGACCAACGCCCTCTATCGGAACGCATTTACATGCATTAATTCAATATAGTAAGTTTAATTTTGCAATTAAAATTCATACTATTTGAAGGCGTGATTTTTCCAAACATTTTGATCTATATTTTAGCACTTGACATGCTCAGCTACTCTTATAGTATAAATTATAATTTGTGAGTAAGGAAAAAGAGTATTTTAGTACAGGCGGGAATCGAACCTGTGTCCCTTCCTATCCGGGGAAGTGCTCTAATCCACTGAGCTACAGTACTATCCTTTAGATATACCCAATCTCCTTATCACATTTGTCTTAACGACCAACACCCTCTATCGGAACGCATTTACATGCATTAATTCAATATAGTAAGTTTAATTTTGCAATTAAAATTCATACTATTTGAAGGCGTGATTTTTCCAAACATTTTGATCTATATTTTAGCATTTGACATGCTCAGCTACTCTTAAAGTATAAATTATAATTTGTGAATAAGGAAAAAGAGTTAATGCATGTAAATGCGTTCCGATAGAGGGCGTTGGTCGTTAATACAAATGTGATAAGGAGATTGGGTATGTCTAAAAGATAGTACTGTATCTCAGTGGATTAGAGCACTTCCCCGGATAGGAAGGGACGCAGGTTCGATTCCCGCCTGTACTAAAATACTCTTTTTCCTTATTCACAAATTATAATTTATATCTACTTTAAGAGTAGCTGAGCATGTCAAGTGCTAAAATATAGATCAAAATGTTTGGAAAAATCACGCCTTAAAATAGTATGAATTTTAATTGCAAAATTAAACTTACTATATTGGATTAATGCATGTAAATGCGTTCCGATAGAGGGTGTTGGTCGTTAAGTCAAATGTGATAAGGAGATTGGGCATGTCTAAAAGATAGTACTGTAGCTCAGTGGATTAGAGCACTTCCCCGGATAGGAAGGGACGCAGGTTCGATTCCCGCCTGTACTAAAATACTCTTTTTCCTTATTCACAAATTATAATTTATACTTTAAGAGTAGTTAAGCATGTCAAGTGTTAAAATATAGATCAAAATACTATTTCTTTGTAAATACATAGGTACATATAATAGATAGAAAACACCCAGACGCAGTACAAATATCTGTGTTCATCACACAAATAATTGTCCTGAGTGGAAATCGAACTCACGACCTCGTGCACGGAAGTTGGTTACGCTACCGACTACGCCACGAGGCCCGTCGAATATGTATTAAGTATAATCTGAAACAAGACTAAGGCGTACACAGTTTTCTTATCAAATCATGATTATTCTTAAAGCTACGAAGATTAACAGCCGGTTGGCGAAGTTTTATAATAATGGAGTTGGCGAGGCATGATGCAGCAACTAAGCTGCAGTAAAGCAGGCGCGCGTGCGTTTTATAAATGTCCAAAAGTTTGTCCGTCGAGCCCGGATAAATTAGAGCGTTTTAATAAACGATAACACTGCTGTAGTATTTCAAATTAAAAAACAGAATTATTTTATTTACGTAATATTCTTAAAATAGTTTTAGGTTGAAACTTTTCCTTTAAATAATTATTATATTACCATTAAAGAACATGTTATTTGTGAAATTAGAAAAAGAGAACTCTACTGCTGTTTATGCGTACGGCCGTGGATACAAGCTAGCAACCCCTTATCTAAATACATAATCTTCTAGCACAAAAATGCAAGATAATCAGTTGCCTATACATTTCCTTTTCTGTACTCCGGACTATGTGTACCTATGGTTAATTTCGTAATCATCTCTTAAGTAGTTACGGCGCGAAGAGGTCACAAACTCATTTTAATATTTAAATTTAAAAAAAACATCTTTAAATAAAACAACTTCTCTGTAAGTTATAGCTGATGAATAAATAGCCTTTTTGTATAAACTGCTCAGCTGAAGCTATGAATTTGAACTCTATACATGAACCAAGCTAAAAGTGTCTTAGGTAAGCACGCTGAGACCACTGAAGCAATGTAACACAGTTCCAGTAGTCCGTCAATATAGACGTAGAGACGACACACGGCGGGTTTATTTAATGGGTGAGAGTTCCGCACTACCCTCTTCGTTGCCCCAAGTGTGCAGTTAGGTACATTTTCTCCCGCTAAAACAAAACAAAAGGTAAGCACGCTGATAAAATACCTAATACATTTTTGAGTCACATAAATACCTACCATTTTCGGTACATTTACACAAAGGTTAGATGGTTGCTACGGTACAAGACTTTATACTTGTTTGCAAATTAATATTATTGATCTATATTTGATATCCTTAGCCACTTTTAGTACAAATTATTTGTGAATAAAGAAAGAGTTTTTTTTATAAGGAGATTGGGATGAGCAAAAGATCTGTAAGATAGCTCAGTGGCTTAGAGCACTTCCCGAATTGGAAAAGACACGGGTTCCCCGCTCGTACAAAAAATCTTGTTTTCCTTATTCACGAATAATTTGTACTTTAAATAGTGGCGGAGCATGTAAAATGCTAAAAATATACCTAGATCAAAAATATTTAAAAAATCGCGCCATCAAATAGTATGAATTTTAATTGAAAATTTAAACTTACTAAATTGGTTTAATGCATGTAAGTGCTTTCTGATATATGGCGTTGGTTGTAAAGACAAACGTGATAAGGAGAATGGGATGATCGAAAGATCTGTACGATAGCTCAGTGGCTTAGAGCTCTTCCCCGGATTGGAAAAGGTGTGGGGTTGTTTCCCGCTCGTACAAAAAATTTCTTTTTCCTTATTCACAAATAATTTATACTTTAAAATTAATATTATATAAGTAGGTATTAAATTTAAGTTCTATTTATCTAAACTCTAGATTAAAACGAGTAGCTGTTCGTTCTAAGATAACTAACTATCCATTATTCTATGCTACCTGTGTAATTTCTACGATTATACGCCCACGAACAAAACATATATCGATTGGCTGCAATTTATTTGAATTGTGCTGCTAACATACTATTAGGCGTACATCAGATTTAAATTGAATCTAGAAATAGACGAAGATCAGCTATAATTCTCTAATAATGACATAGATATAATGAAGAATAAATAAATAAACATACCTATACATATAAATATTCACGGACACTTTTACACAACGTCCTCTGGTCCCAAACTAAGCTTAATGCTTGTGCTATGGGTACCAGATTACGGATATAATACATATACTACTTTTTTTTTTGTAAATACATATATATAATAGATAGAAAACACACAGACACAGTACAAATATCCGTATTCATCACACAAATAATTGTCCTGAGTGGGAATCGAACCCACGACCTCGTGCATGGCAGTCGGTTACACTACCGACTACGCCACGAGGCCCGTCCGAATAGGTATGATTTGTTATATTTTTATGCGTCACTGAAAATGTTTCTCAATATTATCTATTTAATATATTTTTTCAAACGGAAGTTACTCGAGTACTTGACTTGAAGAAGTTAATTTACCAAGCTCTCTATTGCCGTAGAAGTTATCCTGCGAGCCTCATCGAGACTTTCAAGCAAAAACAGGATTTATTGACTGTCAAACATACTACTGTCCGTGTAGTGATGGAATAAGAATACAATTGTCACCACCCTATTCTTTCCCAGGGGTGTCGTATGAGGCGACTAAGGGAAGTAAGCAATTATCATCCATTGCATGACTGGTGGTAGGGCTGGGTACCAAGTGGGAGTACTCACTTGGTATCGGGCCCGAGCGGGTTGGTACCACAATCTCCCGTGAGACCAGCCATGAAGCACATCGTAGCGTTTTGGCTGTAGCAGGAGATAGCTGTTTATTGTTTCATTTCATATCAGTAAAATGAAATTATGAGCAGTGGCTTGACGATGCTCTTGGTATAGTTGAGTCCATGAGCGACGGTTACCATTTACCATCAGATGGGCCGTGGCTCGGCTGCCACTACATGCAATAAAAACATCCTACCTAAAATTGCGCTAAAAATTCGATCACATCCTATTTTTGGATATGAAGGAACGACTTGTGTGACCGAGCGCTGGGCAAGCTTCCATAGAGAGTCCTTTCTTTACAACTGACGCATGTGCCTTCGGGATACGGTTGCTTGGCGAAGTACCTGTGTCGCATAGGCTGAGAGGATACAGCCCTGTACAATCACTGTGCATAATGCCCTGAGGACATGGTGCTGCACCCGCTGGTGGTCTTTTCAGCTTGGACAGAGCAGCGCCGTGAAGTAACCGCAGTAGTTGCTAGAGGTTACCCACCCTGGATAACCTTTACTCGCAGCTATGGTACAGCCAGGTCTAAGCAGGCTGGTCTGCAGTGAAAATGGGTGGGACGCCCCGTCTCCTTTTGCGAGCAGGTAATGCATACAAAAGAGGGGAAATGATCAGCCATCTCATATCCCGCAGGAGGCGCACTGGACCTCCAAAGCGGCTGATCGATCTCCGGCCATACTGCGAGTATACTATCTCAGATGTCTTAGATATTGGCTATAGCATTTAGAACAAATTGCTTTTATATTGAAATCTCACTTCTTGTTCTGTTTTCGAAATAAATTTTATTCTTTTTTTTTTTGTGAATAACCAAAAGAGTGCCTAAAAATATAAATACTAGTTATAATTTAGTGTCTCTAAAAAATCAATCAATTGAGAAGACAACTCAAAAAGTTCAAATATGTATTTTGGCAAATTTGTATTTGGCTTTATTTTAATGTTTTTATTTGACTAGAAATTTAAAACAACAAATATATTCACAAAACAGACGTGTTACTTAACTCTATATATTTTATTACACATAAATTCCTTATCTCTTTGGCACAGATTGATACACAAATAAACCTAAGTTTAATTTGGTACTTACAGATTTATGTTGAGCTGGGCAGCTTAGTAACTAACTAGTAAATCAACTTGTATACTTAACTAAAATACTACTTATGGCAACCAGATCACAAAATTTGCGTAACAGTTCTCGCAAACATTGTTTGGCTTTGTTTTAAGACCTGTGTAGTTCCTATTACTGCGTAATAAATAAGTACTTAAACTGTAGATTATTGAAAGCTTAAGTACTTTTTATCTGTATCATAAAATTCAATCCGTGTGGCGACTAAGTATATTGGTCAAACCCATTCTTTTCCGCAGGTACTGTATACCTAAAGCCACTAAAGGAAGTAAGCAGTTATCGCCCATTGCATTAATGCTGTCCTCACCATGTCCACCTCGGCATTAAGTGGAAGAATTCACTTGTTACTGGTCCAAACGCGGCGCTATCTCTGTCTGCCATATGACCGTCCGTAAAAAAACTCGATGTGTTTTGGTTATAGCGGGAAAAAGCCGGCCATTCATCCATTTTTCATCTCCTAAATTAAATAGTGTGTAGCGTTTACGAATTTTTATTTAATCTTACTAATAATTGTTACAGAATGGATATTTTAGGAGGAGAGCCACCACTCACCCACGGATTGTCAATGCCGGTTATCTTTAGACACACACAAAATAACCTAAGATTGCCAATCCACACTCTCACAGATAGAGGAAAACGCGACACAACCATGCGATACAGCAGGACTCTCGGAACCACAACGTTGCAATATTCCGCAAAAATTCGAACACAAATTAGTCACGTGTTTCGCCTCTAAACGAGGCATCTTCAGGACCGCTCAGCAACAAATGAGCCAATTAATTATCTTACTTCTTAATATAAATGTGAAAGTCAGCTTGTTTGTTATGCTTTTACGCCATGTTGAACCAATCGTCACGAAATTGCATACAGTCTGGAGCCCAGTAAAGGGCATGGACCTTTTGTCCCGTAAAATGGATGGTTCCCGTGGAATAGCTATTTTTATGTTAGAATTAATCATTGTACCGTTTAGTGATTTATTTATATACTGACATCCACAAAGACTAATTCGGTGGTAGAATTTAGTTTAACTATACAGTTACCAGCAGATGGTTCTCTCTGCCACAATAAGCACTAGGTACTTAAAATAAAAATAGTCAGTTACTCCTTAAGTAGTCAATAAAATAAAATTAAACGCAAAAATATAATAAATAGTTACTTTAAGTAACAGAATATTTTTTTGTGAATAAGTCACGAAAGGCTGTACAATTTCGTAAGCAAAGCTGCAGCCGTCTCAAACTCAGGGTAAAACTATTAAGCGTAGTATTTTATAACAGCTAAAACAATGGACAACTAGTAATTTATAGGTTTGGTAATTAAACGTAGGTACTGACAATATTGAATTTATATGGAAATTAGTAAGATGCCAGCTAAGTCGGCAGAGACATAAAAAGAGCTGTTTTAATAATTATGAGCATTTGTTCTTTTGCGTAAAGCAACTATAGGTATAGGTATTAAACGTAAATTAATGTTTGTAATTCTATACATAGACAATCTAAGAATTTACGAAATATTAAAAAAGATACCTACTTTACTTTAATGTAATAATAGTGTATTTAGTAGAATAGCAAAATTAATATAAAGTAATATAAGGTCATAGAGAGAGATTCAGGACCTCGTTAACCCAGCTCTATGTACATAATTATCAATGTTATGCAGCTGGATAGTATTGATAATATAGAGAGGGATGAGGTAGTTATTTGGAGCTTTACATGGCTTCTGATATCTGCCGAAACAAGCGCCGAGAAATAGGGCCTAAACATGTTTAATTCTAAAGGACGTCGTCGACGATATAATTAATCATGAGATAGAAAAACATAGGCAATCAAAAGGACTGCTGACAGAAATCAAAACGTAAAAGAAAAAGTACATTCCTAAGGCATAATAGTTTTTGTGTAGGTATCTAAATAGATCTCATATCTGTTACTGGAATGTAATTTTTGTTAATAGGTAATAAATTCGTGTTATGGAAGGACCATATTTAGTACAATTTTTTTCGATAGAGAGTGTTGCATATGCGGTTTTAAGGATTTCTCACGCACGTTGGTGACGCGAATTTGTTAGATTATAGCCATCAAAAATTCACCAAACTTGCCTATAGGAGGTTTAATTTCAAAAAATTTGCAGTTATAAGTTATCAATATTTTTAAATTCTCTTGAATTTCACGATATCTTAAAATTTATATCACCAGTCGGAGTGGTTTCTTTAAGCAGTGAATCAATGGGCGCAGACACGCTATCGGCATTTCTCGAATGTTCCCACTTCTTTTGAAACAGCCGCTTCAAGTTTCAACTTTATCTAACTTAACGGGAAACTGGTCTTGCTTTTTACCAACTTTTTCAAGTCGTGGGCCAGTAAAATAGCGATTTAAGATGGATTTATTAGATATTAAAAAATATATATATATGCTCGCCTACTTACCATCAATCATAGTACATACTCGTATAAGATAACTGTGAGCGTGGTTCAAACCCTCAGCTTGATTCACGGGTTCAAGACCCCTGTTATTAAGCTGCCGCAGTGAGTAGGTATTCATTGTGATAAATTTTTATATGACATTATTTCTTGCTGTTTTATTTAGTGACTAAATTGTTGAATTATTGTTGTAAGTATTAGCTACTAACAAATTATCATCAGCCCTAGAGCGTCCTTGTATCTTGAGCTTCTTTACAAACGTACAATTTAACGGACACAAAGTACACCCATTTGTGGATCTCACAAATAATTGTCCATGGAACCCAAAATACTAGGCACTGAAGAGATCAGTATCTAAATTACTCTACCATCTGTGCAGTTATGAAAGTTATTTATATCGCGGTTTTGTTTGTTTTAACTAGCTTGATGTTTTAGGTATTCTACAGCGTTCATAGACACTTGAGTAACTTACGAGTAGGTACTACCACATCCCAAGTCATATTGGTAATCGATCTTAGGATGTTCTTTAGTGTAGATTCTCCAAGGTAAATATGTATTAAGCATCTTATATAACTAGTACTACCTAAACCCAGATATAAGTTATAAATCTCATCTTTTTTATAATCCTGCACTAAGCATAAGGAATAATCGTATCTATCTAATATCGCAGGGGACTCCACAAATACCACTGAAGTAATGTAATATGGTTCCAGTGGCCCGCCAAAAAAGGCGAAGAGACGGCACATGGCGGGTTTCTTTAGTAGGTGAGGGCCCCACACTACCCCTTTCGTTGCCCCTAGCGACGGGGTGTGCGGTTAGGAACATTTATTCCCCCCTAAACAAAAAAAAAAGATAAAAAGGGGCTTTACAAATATCCGACACAAAGTACACCCAGACTCAGAACACACAAAGAGTTGTCCTATGTGGGAATCGAACCCACAACACTCGGGCGTGAGGCTGATCTCAAGGATGTAAGCCACTCCACCATCTGTGTAGTCGATTTTGAATTATTAGACATGGACTATGGCTTACGGCCATACCTTATGACTCTCCAGTTTCAACGTAAAAATCTTTAAAAGTTTAGTAAATCTTTAATTCTTAAAATTATTTTTACATTTGTAAATATCTTAAATTACATAACAAAAATGGCAATTTTCTGTTTATCGCTAATTTTATAGCTTTCCAAAGATTTATTGTTTCGCAAGTCCCGACTGCAATTCTCGTGCCCGATAAGGCAACAATTTAAGTAAGCCTCAGCTGGGTCACGGGTGATCCTTGTGGAAAGTTCATCGACAATTAAAGCCTACTAAATACCAGTCTACATCAAACTATACTTTAATTGGGCGTAAACAATTACAATTTTATGGAAGACTTTTATCTTTAAACTTTAGTTGATCGTGTGATCGTTGTAATCATGGGCGTTATTACAGGTTAAAAGCCATGAAGGACTGTTAAGGCGTTATTCATTTAGTAATCGGAGACCTATTAATTTAAGAGGATAACTGTCATGCAACGACTGATGTTCTAAAAAATCGAGTTGATAAGCTTAAGTTGGTTATAATTTAGAAATTTTTATCCGGCTAGGGAGATGATAATGGTAGCAGAACCAGCCTCGGCCCACCTGATGGTAAGTTATGAAATGAGATGATTGCGGAGAACTTGGTTCAATTCAACCCTACGAAGACTCAGGTTTGCGCGTTCACTGCAAAGAAGGACGCATTTGTCGTGGCGCCACAGTTCCAAGGAGTCTCCCAATCTCTGATAGTACCTATTGGGATCCTCAGCATCGATATTTCAAGCAAAGTCCAATTCGGGAGTCATTTGGAGGACAAAGCCAAATTGGCGACTTGGCTCACTGCAAAGACATGCTGTTCGAATTGTCGACGATCCCAATTTCACGGATGGACTGGAGTCGCTGGGGCGGTAGAGAGACTTTGGGTCTCTTTGTGTGATCTATTGACTCTTCAATGGGGAGTGCTCTGAGGAACTGTTTGATGTGGTACCAACATCCCCTTCACCGGACCATGAGACGTCGTAGTAGGGTTCATCCACACCACCTGGAAATGATCTCGTCCAAGACGGTTCGTTTCCAGCGCTCTTTTCTACCACGCGCGTGTAGGCTCTGGAATGAACTTCCTGCTGCGGTGTTTCCCCAGCGCTACGATATGTCATTCTTTAAACGAGGTTTGATAAGAGCACTTTACTCACGGTAGGCGGCGGCTTGGCTGTACCCCTGGTGTTGCCAAAGTCCATGAGCGACGGTACCCACTTACCATCAGGTGGGCCGTTTGCTCGTCTGCCACAGTTGGCAATAAAAACAAAGATATGAAACGAGAGAATAAACGGCTATGAACCTGCTACAACCAAAACACACCAATGAGCTTCATGACCGGTCACACAGGAGACGGTGGTAACAACCCACTCGGATCCGATAGCAAGTGAGCACAATGGATGATAATTGCCTTAGTCGCCTTGTACGACTCCTGCGGGAAAGAATGACACTTGTATTCTTAGTCTGTCACCACACGGTGTTAAACAGTTAGAATAAAATTATCGCTGGTAAACTCTTGCTGACATAATATAGGTAGGTATTCCTATTATTACATTACGCGCAGTGAATGAGAGTACTGGAGGACCAAACTCTACTAGTCTCTTCTACTTTTTCTCGATCATTTATAAAGACGTATGCTTTTCCAAAATACAATAATTTGGCGTTTTGTATAGGTACGTTTACTGTGAGCGTAATGTATCAAAAAATACTAGAGAAAACAAGAAAGTTATATAAACAAATTACAAAAAAACAAACCACTTGTTTCGAAATATAAATCCATTGTAATCAAAATCAACATAGTCGTGACTCAAACATAGTAATAATATAAACATATATTTTTACGATTCTCTCATATATAAAATGTTGTTACAAATCTATTATATGTCGTAAATTTGATGATTATACGTCCATTAGTAGTATAATACTGATTTAGTTTATTAGTCCGTCAGTTAATAGAAGTTTTGTAACTAATAAATTTCACTTTTTTCAACTGGATTGCCAATTAAGTGTAGATAAAAGCGAAATTAATTTTAAAAATTATTGATTGCTTATCAATTGTGAATTAGCTTATTACTGTTATTACCTCTATTTAATTTTATTTCCAGTTTATCTCGTCACAGTTTAATTTAGAATTATAAATATTACGTGAGTCTATGAGGAAGTGATGGAGCCGTATTTGTCCCAGCATGAATCGGTTGGCTCGATCTGGGAAGCACCACCCTCAAAATCAGCCTTGACCCCTGATTAAAAATAGGACCATGAACCGAACATCATCATCGTTATCATAATAAAAGTATTATGGTGTCTGTACTATATTTCGAGAGTCCACCTGTCATTAAAAAGCACTAATGGCAAACCCAAAATTAAGTCCTTGTTAATAAACCTAGTCTAAAGTTTTACTATACTTGAGATACTATTGACGCTTAATACTTCTGTATCTTCTTCTAGACCGATAAATAACGAGATTCTTCACGATTAAAATAAAGAAGGAATACTGTAGTACCGACTCAAGCTTATTCTTGAACTAGTTATAATTCTCACGAGTTTGGTATCTACCATACCAAACTCTTTATTTATATAGATACTCTTTTCCTTTCTTAAAATTGATAATTTTCTGTTATGATGTGTGCTGTGGCGCTTGTGTCTTACTGGGTATATGGATCTAAGCCATTCTAATTTCATAAAACATTAATGAGCAGATTTGATCAAATAAATTGAGGCTTAAAAATAACAAAAAAAAAACATGCACATTTTGATATAAATTAAATTGTAATAAGCATATATACCTACCTAACAAATTTTAAACATTTTAATTGAATTTTTATGGCATGAACCTTGTGCTCATTAAAGTTGGTTAATCAATATTTGTGAGGCATATGCTGGTATGTAGGCATTGATTATAGTTTATCTTTATTTAATATTGTTCTATTTATTGGCTTTTTTTAAGTAACATAACTAAGTATTTATCTCAGTAGAACCCAGCGATGTCACGATAAATTATTAAAAATATATGCAGGCAAATATATAAAGGCCGTGGGAATGCAATGGAAATGTTTAATATCAATAACTCGAATGGTGGCGACATAGCGCACTACCCGTCACGTCTCGTTTTATTGACATGAAATATGAGCCGTTGTCGCTGCATACGCCTCTGAGGAAACAGGCGTATGTCTATGTATGTATGTAACTATATAGACCTAAGTTAGGTATAGGTACCTAAGTTGCATTTTTTTTTCAATTAGCATGTTTAAAATATTGCCTTACAAATTTTATATCGTAAGCTTGTCATCACGTGCGTGCCGTGTGGGGCCGGCTTCAGAATTGCCCCACCCCTCTCCACCCATGGGAGTCGTAAGAGCCGACTGAGGGAATGCCGGGGGACACTCCCCCGGCATTCCCTCAGTCGGCTGTTGTTAATACTCGAAGGAGTGCTGCTGCCCACTGGCAGCAGCACTCCTTCGAGTATTAACAACATCCACTGCGATCGCCAACCCGCCTGCCAAGCGTGGTGATTACGGCACTATCCCCCATTCATGGGGAGGCCTATGTCCAGCAGTGGAATTTAAAAGGCTGATGGATGGATGGATGGAAGCTTGTCATCACTTAGAACAAAAATTTGAAAGCACAGGAAAAAATAATTAATAAATCGTTCCTTCCTTTTGATGTGAAACATCTAATGTGGAGGGAGGGTAAAATCGGCTGTTAGCGTGGCGACGCTTTTATTGTACTTGTCCCGATCAAATCTTGCAAGTTACATTTGACACACTTCCTGATTTTCGATTAAGCTGAAATTTTACACGCCTGTGTATATCGCGTGGCAATGCAATATTATGATGACATGGAGCTGATCTGATGATGGAGCTGGAAGGCGGACATAGCAACTCTATAATGAAATGGCTCAACCCCATTGAGTTTGGGCTCGTATGATTCGTCTTGCCGAGTACTTTGTGCCTTGATGGTATCCAGGGCCTGATGATGAAACTGGAAAGTGGCCACATTAACTATATAATGAAACGACGCAACCCCTTCGAGTTTGGACACGTTTGATTCGTCTTGATGAGTACTTTGTCTTTAGATGGTATCCAGGGATGATGGAGCTAGAAGGTGGCCATTGGAACTCCGTTATAAAACGACATAACTCCGTCGAGTTTGGGCTCGTATGATTTTTCTTGACGAGTACTTTGTCTCTAGATGGTATCCAGGGTCTGACGATGGAGCTGGAAGGTGGCCACAGTAACTCTGTAGTGAAATGACGCAACCCTATCAAGTGTATACTCGTTTGATTCGTCTTGAGGAGTACTTTGTCAAGTAATGATCATTTTATTTCTACAAAATAATTTCGATGTTTTCACATCTGCTAGACATCCCGTGACGTCTATTTTTTTTTTATTGTTATGGCGGGAAAAATGTTCCTAACCGCACACCCCGTCATTCAGGGCAACGAACAGTAGTGTGGGGCCCACACCCATTAAAGTAACCCGCCATGTGCCGTTTCTCCGCCTTTATTAGCGGGCCACCGGAACTATATTACATTCCTTCAGTGGAATCGTTTATTCCCTAAAGTTCTATCGCTTAAAAAAGCTTATAGAAGAGAATTTTTACAGATGCGTTGACAGAAAAAAAAATGTTTTCATATTTTAGGCAATCGCTACGGTACCGCTCCAACGACACGACAGAGGCTTATACGAAAATTATTCATGACCGTCTCGGCGTAGCCACGCGAAAGGTTCTCAGTGTGACGCCGGATAAGCTCACGGATGAATACATTTAAATAGTAAACGCGACACTACATTGGATTTACTACAGTATAATGCAGCGGGGTACATAAGTCCCATTACTCACGGATATAACTTGTGTTGTTATAAATACAGTGTTCTGACATACTTTAGTGTTACATCGGCCGCTATTCTAAAACCACAAAAGGTTTGTTAGTAGAACTTATGAAGTATGACTTCCATGCCTACGCTTATAAATAGAATCATGATATTGTGTGTTGTGTGCTTTGATAGTCACACTTAGTTATATCTATAAATACTTGGCTACCGACTTGGATGTGTAAGTTTATTTGTCAAGCATTCATCGGTCTAAGTACCAGCGGTGGTCAACTATAAAGATTGTTGCTTTTATACAGCTAAAAGTATGTAGATAGCTGCACACCTAGACAGAATGTAAGTAAAAAATGAAAGTTAATATACCTATTTAGGGTATAATGGTTCCAGTGGTCTGCCAATACGGGCGGAGAGACGGCGGGAGACGGCGGGTTTATTTAGTGTCCCACACTACCCTATTCATTGCCCCGAACGGATTTACATACCTAATATTTTCTTTTTTATTCCAAAACTTAAATAGCCTAATTTTCAATATACTTCAATTATAATGGTATTCATAAATTATCTATAACGTCAAAAATATACATGCATTACTCTGTAAACTTTGCAAAATGGTTCAATGTGTCTTTGAAACCAATCTTCATTTGGCACAGCTCACGATTAATACCATTATGAATATGAATCACGACCCTTGGCAAGCCAACCTCATTACCGCTTCCATAACATACATTACCCACATGCCCTGACAAATTTACGTTTTTGATAATGTATTGCAGTGCATTGCTAATAAAATTTCAGATGCCACATTGTATTGACCTCATTATATCTTTGACTGGTTAGTTTTGAGTAAACTGACATTAAAATTATATACTTATTAGACAATCTCAATTAATTTTTTAACTATAACTTAACAACTTGTATAGCCATGAGTACCTATACAAGCCAGTTGAAAACATTGTACCGCAATTCATGATTACTGAAGAAATTCATTAGAATACGTAAATTTTAATCAACTACTTTTAAAACGTTTTTTGTAGGCCGACCTTCTGATTACCTACATGTAGCGTCAATTAGTCGACTCGCAATTTCGCTTTATAAAACTAATTATTTACCTCAATTATTTAATGGTCTTATGGTATGGTACCTATTTTTTATGGTATGGGTAAAGAGTCGTAAAGACATTTTGAGATTGGGAGTCACTATCGGTGACTGCGATGGTTTAGCGGTTCAGAGCGCTTCCCCGGACGTAGGTTCGAATTTAATATAATTCGAATTAAATAATTTAATTTACACTTTCACTAATAATTTGTTCTATACGAAGTATAAAGTTGCTTTAAGCTTCTGTCAGTTTCTCCACTTTCTTCATAAAAACCACGAAACGGATATTAAAACGGGCTTCTCTGTCCTTTAAATATTGTATCAAGGAAAAATGATATATTAGACAACAACGAATAGGTTTTTGACTTTAACTTAACAACTTGTATAACCATGAGACTTATCCAGTAAACAAGTCAGTTGATAACATTAACTACCGCAAGTCATAATGGCTGTAAAAATTCATTACCAAAACAAAATAAAATTATTTGAGTACATTAATTTTAGCCAATTAGTTAGAAAGTTCAATTGATTACAGGTTGGAGCTGTCACATGCAACAGTGAGATTTCCTTAAATTTATGATTTTGGTTTAAATTCAAAAATCCTAAATTTGCATCTTCTGATTATTAGCTTATATATGGTGTAATAAATCATAATTTAATGTTTTAGTTGCGAATAATTGGATTTATATGAATTAAATCGTAATATAAGTTACACTTCAATAGTTAAAGGAATAATTTGGTAAGTCACCTTACTTAGATTCATTATCCGAATTTATCCATAAATTAATCTTAAGCCTTTCAACATGAAGTTGAGTAACAATATTAGGTATATTTTCGAAATAAATATCTATACAATTTTTGAGAGGAACAATATATAATGACAATTTGTCTCAACAATATAGGTATGAACGTACTTATATTACCTACCTACACAGTTTAGGTTATATATATAAATTAAAGTGAGCAAAGATCGCTAAAATATAAATTAAAACAAAGTACAAAATCACAAAGAAAGTGACTGTGGCCATTTTGAGGCAGAAACTTTTGTAGATATAGTCATCTTTTAACATTCTTAAGCAACTTCAGGACTTAAAAAACAAAATATTATCATTTCTGCACTCCATTACATGTCTATCAATGGTTAGTGCATTAAAGTAATAAAAGGATGAATATTTTGCTATTAACGTCAGAAAAGCTCTTTGATCCAGGCACCTTATTCGTGAATGTATGACGTTGATACGTTCAGTATGCTTCTCTTGGTGTAGCTCTAAATCACAAGTTGAAGCGATAAAACGCTAGATATAATAAAAGATAATAAATTGATCACATTCATTTGGCTTTTTGTATAATTTAGGAACCGGTGTAAAAATGTTCTTATACATGATTCGAGCCTTTTTTTATTTTAGGTGGGCAAAAATTTCCTACCGCACACCCCGCTGCCCAGAGAGACAACGGGGTAGTGTGGGGCTCTCACCTACTAAAAACCCACCGTGCGCCTCCACCCGCCCTTGCTACGGCGGATCACGGGTACCGCGTCGTTTCGACCGCGATCCGCAGGCGGCAGCCCCTTCGGGCACCCTCTCTTGAGCGACGCCTCGCGCACTTGGGCGTCGCACCTTCGTGGTAGGCTTCCGCGGACGGCAGGTAACCCCCCGACCCCACCGTCCGCAGCCTCGGCTAGGGCGGCATCAGGCGCAGGTAAGCGCGTGCACTCCGCCCCGCGCGCTGCGGCGAATTGCGTCCACGAAGGAGGATTCCTCCCGGGTCCTCTCCGCCACCTCCTTCCGCGAGATGACGGCTTCGCAAAAGGCGGCGACCGCGGTCCAGGCCCTATCACTGCCAACCATCGCTCGCGCAACGGCTGGCAGCGACAGGTCCACGCCTATGACTGCAACGAGTTCCCGGCGCTGTACATCCCAGGCCGGGCACGACTCGAGCGTGTGCTGCGCCGAGTCCTCGTCGCAGCCGCAGTGGTGACAGCCTGGGGTCGTCTCCCTCCTAGCGATCATGTGCAGGTATTTGCCGAAGCAACCATGCCCCGACGAAACCTGCACCAACCGGAAGGTGAGGACCCCGTGCTGCCGCCCCGCTCATTCTTCCAAGATCGGCTGGAGCGCCCCCACGGTCCAGAGACCGGCCCGGGGCGTCTCCAGCCGAGACTTCCACTTTAGGATGGTGGCGCGGCGGGCATCTTCCCGCCACGATGACATTGTGCTCGGCGAGGGGCGGCTGACCCACCCCAGTCGACGCCCGCCGATAGACGTCGGCGAGCACCTCCGCCTCCAGATCCCACGGGGAGGTTCCGGCCAACGCGCAGGCTGCATCGGTCGAGACCGTGTGGTACCCACGTATTGCCCTGACCGCTACGACCCTCAGTGGACGCCACAGAAGGGCCCTATTGCGAGCGGCCAGGGACTCCGCCCATACGGGCGCGTCGTACAGTGCCATCGACCGTACTACCCCCGCGTAGAGTCGTCGACACGCGAGACTCGGTCCGCCCAAATTCGGCATTAGTCACCCGAGGGCGGACGCCGTGCCGACGAGCTTTGGCGCAAGACAGCGGAAGTGCTCGTCAAAGTGCCACCATCCATCCAATACCGGGCCCAGATATTTGATGTGGGCCTGGATTGGCAAGCCCACACCGTTGACCGTTAACGAGGCGCTGGTGGGCGGGCCCCATCGGCGCCCATGGAAGAGTAGGGCCTCCGACTTTTCAAGGGCCACCCTAAGCCCCAGCGCCTCGATCCGCCTGACCACCTCCGCGGTACCTGAGGTGGCCAGCGTTGTCGCCTCCTCGAGGATCCAGCCCCGGGGTGTGACGAGCGTATCGTCTGCGTAGCAAATTACGCCCAGCCTGGGAGGGAGCCGGCCACGGAGGACCCAGTCGTAGCCGATGTCCCACAGGAGCGGCCCAAGAACCGAACCCGGGACGCCGCTCGACATAGCCCTCCTTACAACGTGGAAGGGGTCCACGAAGAGGACGCTGCGGCCGTTGAGGTAGTCTGCCACCAGCCGCCTTAGGTAGAGGGGCACTCCATGGTACCGGAGTGCCTCCTTGATGCAGCCGAATGGCAGACTATTGAAGGCGTTGGCGATGTCGAGCGACACCGCCAACAGCACATCCCTCGAGGTGACGGCCTCCGCAGCCGCGGCCTTCAGGCGCAGAATGGCGTCGACCGTAGACCGACCCGCCCGAAATCCAAACTGGGCGTCGGACAGGTCGGGGCCGACCGCTCCTAGGTGCCGGACGATGCGGGCAGCGACTACCCGCTCGAGGAGTTTGCCCACCTCGTCCAGCAACACGATGGGCCTGAAGGCCGAGACTGTATTCGGAGACCATCCCGGCTTCGGCAGGAGCACGAGCTTCCCCTCCTTCCAGCAGTCAGGGAACCGTCCGGACACCAGGCAAGCGCCGAACAGTCCCCCGAGGCGGGGCTCAAGGTGGTCGAGGACCAGGGCCAGCACTAGGGCGGGAACCCCAGCTGGCCCGGGGGCGGCGCCTCTCCGCATACGCGCTGCCGCCACCCCCATTTCCGTCGTCGTCACGGGCGGTACAACCCCGTCGTCGGCCTCCCGGTCATCATCTGGCGGAGCCGTGACCGGGGGCGTGTGCACCGCCCGTGAAGGGAAAAGTCCCTCGACCACCTCAGAGAGGAAGCCCGGCTGGAGGGTCTCCGTAAGGGTCATGATTCGAGCCTTGAGCAATAGGTTACACGGAATATAATACGGGTTAATGTTAATATTAAAAAAATAAGTTTAAATGGGTTATAAAAAGGATTATATGATTGTATCTTTTGTTTATAAAAATAATATGATATGATGTTATAGGTACTACTAGGTATAACGAATAAATGACTGTCCATTAGATTTTCATATCCGTCCATCCATCCATCCATTAGCCTTTCAACGTCCACTGTTGGACATAGGCCTCCCCAAGAAATGGAGGATAATGCCGTAGTCGCCACGCTTGGCAGGCAGGTTGGCGATCGCAGTGGATTTTGTTAATACTCGAGGAAGTGCTGCTGCCCACTCCTCCGGTATTCCCTCAGTCGGCTCTTACGACTCCCGTGGGTAGAGGGTGATTTTCATATAGTTGCTGTCAATAGTTTGACAGATAATTGTTGAGACACAAAAGTGTGAAAATTATAGCTTTGCGAGATGATTTAACTTCGACTCCTGGATACGGTTTCAGATTATTACTGACTAAGATATCGTGACATCTGCTTGAGACTATACATTTTGACATTCCTCATTCTTAATGTCTTGTGTGACGCCCACGTCATCTATTGGACGTATTTGCATGCATTGTTCCGACCCAGATAAGCTTAATTATTAGGTACAATTAAGAATCATAATAATAACTATTGATTAGACAAGCATTTGGAAACACGGGTTCAAATCCTACTCGTGACTATCATTTGCGCATTTTTTTAGGTATATATTATAGGTTAGGTATATATGTAGTATAGGTCTACATTAAAATATAGGTAGCGTAGTCATACAGTAGAGAGGTGTATATATATATCTTCTGCCAAATTGCTAAATATATTTTATTTACTTGGTAAACGCCTCATCTCTTGCCTTATGTTACAAATTCACGAAAATGAAACGTTGTGGAATTTATAAGAGTTGTATACTGCCACGTGTTTTGCGTGTATTTTGACATTTCCTTGCAATACTGTGTTTCGTTTTCAGTTAAAATGGACTAGCGCTCTGTTCGATGAATGGCAAGTGAGTCTACAACTTCATTAAGGAGATCACAAATAAAAGACGGACTCATCTATTATTTACTGGCAATAACTGGCTCATGACATTGCTGACAATCAGAGTTGTATTATGCGACATTACAAATTTGCTGACTAATGGTTTCTTTTTCTCTGCATTTAGGACATAATATTGCGAGGTTTTAATGTCATTCTTTTTTTATTATTTTTCACAGATACCTATAGCATTTTTGTTTTTTAACATTGCAACAGGAGCGCGTTTCTTTGAGTCGTATTAAAAGACAAAATCTTTTTCTTTCTTTACCTATGTGAAATGAAAGAATTACCAACACGCTCGGACCAGAAAACAAATGAGTACTCCAACTTGGTACTCAACCCTACCACGATTAATGCAATGGGTAAATATTAATTACTTCCTATAGTCGCCTCGTACGACACTGATTGGAAAGATAGTGACACTTCTTTAGCACATCCTTAGTCCGTCACCACACAGACAAAACATACTACATTCAAGGTTTCCAACAGATTCCGCAGTGGTGACAGCCCGGAGTCGCTTCCCTCCGTGCGACTATGTGCAGATATCTGCCGAAGCAACCGTGCCCCGACAGCACCTGCACTAGTCGGAAGGTAAGGACTCCGTGCCGTCACCACGCCCACTCCTCCAGCATCGGCTGGAGCACCCCTACGGTCCAAAGACCGGCCCGGGGCTCCCCCCCAGACGGCCGCGACGTATCCCGTGCCCTTGTCTCTGATCGACAAGGGCGGGGAACGAAGAGCCGTGGAGCTGACGATTGCCACAGAGCCATCGCGGCTGCCCGCCCAATTAGGGCGATCAGGAACGCAATAGAGCTCTGCAGCTACGGCTACACCAATCAACCGCTCCACCATGGTTTGCAGGAGAAGATCCTGCGCCCCGGCGGAGTGGTTGAGATTTGCCTGGAGGAGGACAGCGTTACGGTTGAACGTTAGGCCGTAACCATATCCTCCTCCACCCGGGACGGCAGCGAAGCCGCGCTAGGGGGGGCAGCCTGGGCCTATTGGCTGGTCCCCCCCTTTTTTGGGCCTGTGGTGGCTGGAGATGGACACCTCTCCCGCCCCATGTAGTGCTTCGCAGGCCTATTGCCTGCAGCACAAGCGAGGCAGTGAGGGGGGCGGTACAGGTTGCCGCCTTATGCCCTGCCTGACCACAGCGGAAACAAAGGCCGCCGCAATCAAAGTAGTTAGTGCACGTCGGTTGGGTGTGTCCGACCGCCATGCACTTATAGCACCTTGCAGGTCGGGGCTCCAGCACGGTAACCCGCGCGAAACTCCAGCCCACAAGGAGCCTGCCTGCGTCAGCCAAGATTTCAGCTGACGTGACAGGGCAACTCACCCAGACGGTACTCACACCGCCTGGGGCATATTATCTATACCTACTATTATAAAGCTGTAACAGAGCTGTGTCTGTACATTTAAGATATTTGAGAAAAAAATACTGTATTAGGTTATATAACACAAATCGTTTTTTTTTAGATTTTTCTGTTTGTTTGTTCACGCATCACGCAAAAACTTCTTTTTATTCGATAGCTCTTGATTAGACTTAAAAACTGGTATACATTTTATCCCGCTACTAAATCGGGAACCTGAGATATAACCCAAAAACTAGCTTTTGGCTGCGGCGAAGTCGCGGGCATAGGCTAGTAGTAATATAAATAAATAAAATATTGAAGGACATTTTTACACAACGTCCTCTGGTCCTAAACTGAGCTTAACGCTTGTGCTATGGATACCAGATTACGGATATATTACATATATTACTTTTTTTTGTATATATACGGATATATTACATATAATAAATAGAAAATACCCAGACGCAGCACAAATATTTGTGTTCATCACACAAATAATTGTCCTGAGTGGGAATCGAACCCATGAACTCGTGCACAGAAGTCGGTTACACTACCGACTACGCCACAAGGCTCGTCCTCCGTCCTGTATTAACACTTTTTAGTGAGTAGATATTTAACAGCGTTGAAGATTGACCTTCATTGCTAATTCTTGTGCATTTTATATTTATTTATATTATACTTATACGGCGCAATTGAAATGCACGTCACGTAGGTACGTAAGCATGATGTAACTGGTCAACTGATGTAGTAAATGTCCACTAGAACTACTGTCGGCTTATGTGTACTGTGGTTTATCTCATAAATCTAACCTTGATCGTAGTAGCGCACTTGGGACGTGAGAAAATGCCTAGGATTTTTATGTTGTTTAATCTAACGTAATCCCATTTTGGCCTGAATAGAAACTTTTATGATAATTTTAGTCATTGATTCGTCAAATTGTACAGTTGACTTTACTCTATAGACATAGGTTAGCAAGGTAGAGATGTACGAAATTATAAAAAATTGTTGAGCAATTTTCTAGTTTGCTTCAGTATTCAATAGGTTTTTTATACACTTACATAAAATAACGTGCGTCACATAACTGCTTTTGTTACATAACGTTCAAGGCTACAAAATGACTCGGCTTTTATAATACAACTAGTTGCTACCCGTGACTTCATCCACGTAGAATTTAGGGTTTTTTTTCTGCATTTATTGTTCTATAATAAAAATGGCCGTAGTTTATTACTCCTTATAACATCAGCTATCTTCTAGTGAAAGTCCCGTTGAAATCGGACCAGCCAAGTATAATAACTATTTTATCCATAACAATAATTAAAAATCTAAACACACGTAAATAATAACACACCAACGTTATAAAACACGAAAAGAACATATTTTACATTCCACAATTTTTTTTGCGTAGCTTTGTCGTGCACGCGCGGCCCGGAACTAAGAGATAGACCAATATAGAAGTACTTCTTAAAATTAGCGCTAGATGGCGTATAAGACTTGAAACCCACATTAGTACTCTTTGAAATTAGCGCTATCTATGTGATTTATTGAAAACTACTTAGTAAGACCAATACATTATTAGTTACTTATCAAATAATCAATTTTATTGTGAAAAATGAAGATTACGAGGCGTGTAGTTTTGGATTTTTCAATTTTTTTCTTTTAAATACCTTTAAATTACTAAAAAAAAACATTAATTCAAGAATATTTTTTTAACTACATTATGAATGTTGCAAATAATATAGGTATAGCTATTTATATTTTAATTGGTAAGTTAACACCTAAACTGTTATTAAAAAGGGCATCCAATCTAAAATTGTCGAGAGTACAAACATAAACATGCTTCGTAATATAATTTAACGGACTCGTTACAGTGCGAAGCGTCAACTCATAATTTTCAATTTGTGTCTGCAACCCCCTTAAATATACACGGCCAGTACAGTTTATAGGTACAACTTCAACTCAGTGTCACGCTTTTCTATGTGATCTTGTTATATGAGGCAAATCTTGGGTGGATAGTAAAGTTGATTATGATTTATATAGGACATATAAATATGAAAATGTTATAATGAATCTTTATTTCCAGTGGGTGTAAGTACGACATAACTACGTAAATAGACATATTACCAATTATATTATAAGTACTACTGGAAAAGAAAAAAGACGTAAAATAAGTTACAACTATGTGAGAACTTCCATCAGAAAGCTCTTACATAGATTTCTGATGGAAGTTCTCACATAGTGTGCGACTTATTAGTGGCTTGCGGTAGGCCACAACTTAATGTTATAGGTGAACCCTTAGAATATTGCAAATCACTCGATACACCTTTGAACATTGCGTGTTAGAAAGAAAGAAAAGAAAGAAAGAAAGAAAGAAAATATTTATTGTAACGAACAGTTGTACATATATAAGCCATAGAAGAAGAAGAACAAATATATATTCGTTACAAAGCGACCCCAACTCAGCATAAAACAGATTACAAGACCTGCGCTGGTCTTCCGTTGGGGCGCCTTAGTGATGTCACGGACGTCGTTGATATCCATCACACACCGAAGCAAACCATAAAACAATAAAATATTTATAAATATATTTAACAATAAATAATTAAAATTAAAAAAAAAACAAAATTAAAATAAAACGAATATATAAAATTGTCTAAAAAATAATAAAATAACAAACAAAAACAAAATTACCAAAATTTTAAATACACTTGTATACTCAATACCTACTACCACAGAATGAAAAAAATATAAATAAAAAAAAAACACACTTGTTGTTACTCGATATACCTACCTTTAAACAAAAAGTGGAAAATGTGAAAAGAAACAGTTACGAGCAGGATTTGAACCTGTATCTCCTGGATACCGTCCAGATGCTTTGCCAATTCAGCCATCGTGACAATTGTTCCTGACTGGTAATTTCGATAACACCATCCATCCATCAGCCTTTCATCGTCCACTGCTGGACATAGGCCTCCCCAAAATGGGGGTTTTACCATAATCGCCATGCTTGGTAGGCGGGTTAGCGATCTCAGTGGATGTTGTTAGTACACAGGGGAACGCTGATGCCCGGTCCCCTGGTAATCCCTTAGTCGGCTTTTACGACTCCCATAGGAAGAGCACTCGATAACACATTCATACTTAACGTCTTGGGTGATGATATACCTTTGTACATTGCATATTACTCGATATACCTTTGAACATTGCATATTACTTGATATACCTTTGAACATTGCATACTATTCGATATAGGGTAAACTGCCAGTTATTGGATATTCTGGTCATTTGAAAAAGATGCATTAGAAAAATCTATCAAATATATATTTATACAAGTTAGGTATACCTATAGAACCTGCTGCACGGCATCGGGGCAGAGCAGAGTGCTCATTAAGTCAATACAATCTTAGAAATTTTCGAAATAATTAAAAAGCTCTATAGTGCTTCAATTTCAATTTAAATCGAGCATTCGTATTTAGAAACAAATACATATAATCATTGTCCTGAGAATATTGCTTTGATCATAGCAATCTTATCCTAAGATAACGGACCCTTAATTTAATCTTTAATCTCGTATCGCATGTTAAGATAACTAATAGAATAAGACCACCTAATGTTACTAAATAGCATTGATAATGAGTAGAATATAGTGGTATCGAGATCTCAATCAGATAAGTGTAGACCAATAAAGAGGTTGTAGGTATAAATTTTAATTAATCTATTTATTAACATTCAGTTTAGGTATAAATACTCCAAGTTTTTACAATAAAGATCAAATTACTGCACAAAATATAAGGGTAAGTATATACTGTATGCATATCACAGACATTTCCCAGTTACTATCAAACTTACCTAACATTTTTAATATTTTTTTTTATTGCTATTAGTGGCAGACGAGTCACGGCTCATCTGATGGTAAATGGTAACCGTCGCTCATGGACTCAACTATACCGAGACTATTGTCAAGCCGCTGTTCACCATTTCATTTCGCAGATATGAAATTAAAGGAATAAACGGCTATCTCCTGCTACAGCCGAAACGCAACGATGTGCTTCATGACATGGTGGTACCCACCCGCTCGGGTCCGATACCAAGTGAGTACTTCCACTTGGTACCCAGCCCTACCACCAGTCATGCAATGGATGATAATTGCTTACTTCCCTCAGTCGCCTCATACGACACCTGCGAGAAACACACACCTTGGATTCTTAGTCCGTCACCATTGTGTATTTGGGTCGCGATTGCAATCGCCACAAGCGGCCTGATTCCATAGTAAGGTTTTTCATGAGAAGAACACGGCCAGAAACTCATGAGCGATTAATTTAAAATGCCGATCGATTGATGACCATGAATGCTATAAAGTATTCGAAATGTCAGGATAGTAGAAAATTTTAAATACCATGGATTCCATAAAAGTACCTATTTTTATTTCATAATTTAATCAACCATGCTTTAGGGCAGTAAACATCAAACACAGAGTACTCTCTGAATACTTAACTGCTATTTTAATCGCCGCAAGTAGCGCAGCCGGTACTAGGACTTTTCATGAGAAAGTCTGGCCTGATTCTCATGAATCACCATTATAAATCACTGATTTCTTAGAATTGTACCTATACATATACCTATTATCTTTCAGAAATAAAGTAAACCATGCTAGATTCTGCGACTTAAACACTATAGATATTCTTAGCCAACATAATTCGCTCTCTCATGCCAAATGTTGCGGGTTAAATTCCACAGAAATAAAGGAAAAAATTGTGTCCTTAAAATGCAGGAAGAACATTTTGTGCCCCTAAATGCAAGTAAAAGAATATATCAGTAGTTATCTACTTCTCACACATCAACAAATGTATAAAATCTCGAATATCAGAAAAGAGAAATTCTAGTGAGTAAAAATCTATTAATTTTATATTTCAAACACGAATTTTATTGTTTTACTGTTGGCAGTAAGTACCATACAGTGAGTAGTAAAACTAAACGCAAGAGCTAGGTAATGCCTAGTTCACACTATCGAATGAGCAACGATAACTGTTACTGTTATTTCCTGTATACAAATATAATGGTCACGAACGCCAAAACGAAAGATTTTACTTGTTTTCTATTTTTCTTATTTAAATGAGTACCTACTATTATTATGTGTAGGCTGTGTGGGGCCGCTTTTGAATTGTCCCACCCCTCTCTACCCACGGGAGTCGTAAGAGCTGTGCTGAGGAAATACCGGGGGAGTGGGCAGCAGCAATCCCTCGAGTATTAACGACATCCACTGCGATCGCCAACCCGCCTGCCAAGCGTGGCGATTACGGCATTATTTCCCATGACGGGACCGCTCGTTGTGGCGTTCTCTCAGGGAGGCCTATGTCCAGCAGTGAACGTTGAAAGGCTGATGGATGGATAAAAATATAGGTGATAACCAACTCCAGCTCAAAATTGCAATATCTAACAATATATTAAAGGGCAATAGCAACTGCATTTACAAAGTCGGCAGTCGCCGGCGGCTAAAATTCCGGACAGGACGGGTCTCCGCGTGTCCCTCTGACTCAGCAGAGGGCACAGCGGATAGACCAGGCGTCGGAGTCGGTGGGGCCAGAATGGCTCACCGGGCTCTGGAGAGGGGGGACAGTGGGGCCACAGCGGCCCCCTCCATCCCAAATCGTAAACCTGAGCGCGTGTCTGTGGTTACGTCTCGCGGGCATACAGGAACGAGGGTCTTGGCTTAATCGCCCGGACCGCGAGGAAGACAACCTCTATAAAAAATTACCCCGAATCTCAAGTTCTGGCGCGCGGCGAGGAGATGCATGGCTGATGGGTAGTTCAGTCTCGAGCGCGCCCCCAGCCAGGGTACCTGCGGTCCCCCTGTGTTGGGTTACAAATGTACGCTTACCCGGGTAATGGGAGCTCTGCCCGGGTGGACCTCCTTTCTCCCACACTCGTGGGAACAAAAATGGTAAATCATTTAAATAACAATAATTTTAATTCGACGGAATCGGGTGCAACACCCGATGCCTCAGCCGATGGAGGTCCGGCTTTAAACACGGCCTCCACATCAACGTCAGTCGCGCCACAAGCGTTACTACGCGACGCAAAAGGGAAGTTTAGGTCCCGCAAGGGACGTAGAAAGAAAAAGGAGGGAGCTTCGGCGACGGACAGCTCGGCAGCTAATTCGGCTTCCGATATGTCCGCCGCTGAGGAAGGTGATTGTGCCCTTAGGGCAAATACCAGAAGAGCGGGCAGCTCAACATCTTTGGCTGCTGCGGACGGGTGTGCGGGGCAGATGGAGGTAGATCACCCATCTCGCAAACGCACCATGTCCCAGGGTGGCGGGGTGCCGGAATCGGAGAGCTGCTCTGTCGAGATGCCTCCCCCGAAAGCGCAGTACAGCGCTAGGGGTCGAGGCATCAGTCGACCAGTGTCACCTCCACTACGTGCCCTGTCTGCCAACAGGGCAGAGGCCTTAGGCCTAAAAAGACTGGAAGCGGAGCAGAATGCCGAGGAACGCTTGGCGCTTCTCGCGGAAAAGCTCCGCCTACCAGATGAGGGCCATATAGGGATGGCCCAAGTAGAAGAGAGGGCTCTGAATAGCGTAGCTATTGTGGAGACAGTGGCCGCAGGATCGCGGAACCTAAAAGGGAATTTTGTGCGCAGCCTCAAAGATGCTGCGCACGAACTTACACTATCGGTTCGGCGCATGGCTGAACAAAATAAGCGCCTCGAGGCGCAAAACGCTCGTCTTGAGGCGCAAAATCAGCGCCTCGACGAGGCTAACCGCTGTCTCGAGGCGCGGATGGCGGAATTAGAGCAGGGACAGGCTGGATTGCGGGTTGAGCTTGGGCTCCCTGCGGTCGCCTCAACTCCGACTGCCGCCCAGTCAGGCGCTGAACCGGAAGTGGAGGATGAAGCGTTCCGCGCGATCATTGACCGCATTGCTGCGGTCTTTGGTCCGCGGATAGACGCTCTGGCAGCGAGACTGCCTCCGGAACCGCGCATGCGGCCGCCGCTAGCAGCCGATAAAAGAGATGGCGCAACGCCCTCGGCACCGGCACCCCTGCCATGCCAGGGGGGCCTTGTGTCTTTCGCTGCGGTGGCGGCAAAGCCAACAGTACCAGGAGCACCGACTTCTGCAGGCCAGAAAAAACGGGACAAGAAAAAAGGCAAGGCGGGACAAGCCTCGAGGGGTCAGCCTCGAGAGGAGTTCCCGCCTTTAACAGGCGCCACTGCGCCTCCGCGCGCTTCTGTGCCGCGACAGGCTGCCTCACCCTCGCGGGCTGCGGTGGTCACACCCCGGGCTTCTGCCCCCGGGCCTACCACTGCTACGTCCTCAGTCGGGGACTGGCAGGTGGTGGAGCCCCGGCGATCCCGGGCTAAGCGTCGTGGGGTTGCCGCGGAGCGTGAGGCGGCGCCAGTATCTCAGAGGGGGGAGGCCCCGAAGGTGCCGCAAAACAAGCGGAAGAGGTCACGCAAACTAAAGGTGCCCAAGTCAGCAGCGGTGGTGATCACCGTGCTGCCTGAGGGAAAGGAAAAGGGCCTGACGTACGAGGCCGTCCTGAAGCGTGCCCGGCGGGAGATAAACGTCTCCGATCTCGGGGACGTCTCCGCTCGCTCCCGCCAAGCCCGGACATGTGCTCGAATTTTCGAGTACCTGGGGCCAGAGGGCGCCAAGACGGCCGACGCGATGGCCGCGAGGCTGCTGGGCCTGTTCCCAGCTGAGAGTGGTGTCCGGGTCGCCAGACCCGTGAAGTGCGCCGAACTGCGCATTTCCGGGCTGGACGATTCTGTGACGGCGGAAGAGATCCGGGAGGCAATCGCCTCGAAAACCGGGTCTCCCAGCAGCGCCGTCCGGGTGGGCACCATTCGCCCAGGTCCAGGTGGTGTGGGTGCCGTCTGGGCATCGTGCCCTGTCGCGGTGGCCAAAGATTTGGTCGCCGCCGGTAGACTTCTGGTGGGCTGGAGCGCCGCGCGGGTAACCGCGTTGGAGCCCCGGCCTGCCAGGTGTTACAAGTGCATGGCGGTCGGTCACACCCGGCCGCTGTGCACCAACTGCTTTGACTGCAGCGGGCTTTGCTTCCGCTGCGGTCAGGCAGGGCACCAGGCGGCGACCTGTACTGCCACCCCACACTGCCCCGCATGTGCGTCGGGCAACCGCCCCGCCAACCACTGCATGGGGCGGGTGGGGTGCAGGCCTCCGGCCAAGTCAGGCCCTAAGAGGGGGGTGGGCAGCCAATCGGCCCCGGCTGCCCAACCCAGCGCGGCTGGACCGCCGCAGCGCATGGAGGAGGATATCGTGGTCTAGTTTATGGAGCACGACTCTATCCTCCTCCAAGGGAATCTCGGCCGCTCCGCCAGGGCGCAGGACCTCTTCCTGCAATCCATGGCGGAGCGGTCGATCGGTGTTGCCGTAGCCGCGGAGCCCTACATAGTCCCCGATCGCCCCAATTGGGCGGGTAGCGGGGATGGCTCCGTGGCGGTCGTCGGGTCGGCGGCGCCGCATTCCCCGCCCTTGTCAGTCAAAGACAAGGGCACGGGATATGTGGCGGCCGAATGGGGAGGAGTCACGTTGTACGGCGTGTACTTCTCCCCCAATCGTAGTCTGGCGGCCTACGAGGTCTTCCTGCACAACCTGGAGACCTCGATACGGCGTATGGCACCGAGCCCTGTGCTCGTGCTGGGGGACTTTAACGCCAAATCAACGGCGTGGGGGTCCCCCAGGACGGACGCCCGAGGTGCGGCAGTCCAAGAGTGGGCGGAAGCGGCGGACCTCGTGTTGCTAAACCGAGGGTCCGCCCTAACGTGCGTGCGGCGCGGGGGCGGGTCGATAGTGGACCTTTCGTTCGCTAGCCCCGGTGTCGCCGCACGTGTAAGGAGCTGGCGAGTCCTGGAGGAGGTCGAGACCCTATCTGACCACAGATACATTCAGATAGAGGTCTCCCGGACCCTTCAGGGCGCCAGCAGGGGTCACGCGGCGGACAGAACTCCCGCTTTTCCGCGATGGGCTGTGGGTAGGCTCGACCGGGAGCTGCTGGTGGAGGCGGCCATTTTTCAATCTTGGCTGCCTCCCCCCCTGACGGAAGACGTGGGCGCCGAGGCTGGCCGCATTCGCGGCATGCTTACGCAGATCTGCGATGCGGCCATGCCCCGCGTGCGGCGCCCGCCCCGACGGAAGGAGGTCTACTGGTGGTCCCCGGAGCTGGCGGACCTCCGTGCGGCCTGTATTCGTGCCCGGAGGTCCTACACCCGCAGCCGACGTCGCCGAATCCGCGATGAAGAGCGGGAGGGCCGGCTGTATGCGGCGTACAACAGTGCGCGCGCCGCGTTTAAGCTGGCCATCTGTCGCGCCAAAGAAGCGAAAAGGCAGGAGATGCTGGAGGGTCTCGAGCGTGACCCCTGGGGACGCCCGTACCGCGCGGCGCTCAACAAGCTCCGCGCCCAGGGCCCCCCCCTTATGGAGACCCTCCAGCCGGGCTTCCTCTCTGAGGTGGTTGAGGGACTATTCCCTTCACGGGCGGTGCACACGCCCCCGGTCATGGCTCCGCCAGATGACGACCGGGAGGCCGACGACGGGGAGGTACCGCCCGTGACGACGACGGAAATGGGGGCGGCGACAGCGCGTATGCGGAGAAGCGCCGCCCCCGGGCCGGACAGGGTTCCCGCCCGAGTGCTGGCCTTGGTCCTCGACCACCTAGAGCCCCGCCTCAGGGGACTGTTCGACGCTTGCCTGGTGTCCGGACGGTTCCCTGACTGCTGGAAGGAGGGGAAGCTCGTGCTCCTGCCGAAGCCGGGACGGTCTCCGAATACAGTCGCGGCCTTCAGGCCCATCGTGTTGCTGGACGAGGCGGGCAAACTGCTCGAGCGGGTAGTCGCTGCCCGCATCGTCCGGCACCTAGGTGCGGTCGGCCCCGACCTGTCCGATGCCCAGTTCGGATTTCGGGCGGGTCGGTCTACGGTCGACGCCATCCTGCGCTTGAAGGCTGCGGCTGCGGAGGCCGTCACCTCGAGGGAAGTGCTGTTGGCGGTGTCGCTCGACATCGCCAACGCCTTCAATAGTCTGCCATTCGGCTGCATCAAGGAGGCACTCCGGTACCATGGAGTGCCCCTCTACCTAAGGCGGCTGGTGGCGGACTACCTCGACGGCCGCAGCGTCCTCTTCGTGGACCGGGAAGGGGACGTTGTAAGGAGGGCTATGTCGTGCGGCGTCCCGCAGGGTTCGGTTCTAGGGCCGCTCCTGTGGGACATCGGCTACGACTGGGTCCTCCGTGGCCGGCTCCCCCCCGGGCTGGGCGTAATTTGCTACGCAGACGATACGCTCGTCACAGCCCGGGGCGGGACCCTCGAGGAGGCGGCAACGCTGGCCACCTCAGGAACCGCGGAGGTGGTCAGGCGGATCGAGGCGCTGGGGCTTAGGGTGGCCCTTGAAAAGTCGGAGGCCCTACTCTTCCATGGGCCCCGACGCGGCCCACCCGCCGGCGCCTCGATAACGGTCAACGGTGTGGGCTTTCCAATCCAGGCCCACATCAAGTACCTGGGCCTGGTATTGGATGGACGGTGGCACTTCGACGAGCACTTCCGCCGTCTTGCGCCAAAGCTCGTCGGCACGGCGTCCGCCCTCGGGCGACTGATGCCGAATTTGGGCGGACCGAGTCTCGCGTGTCGACGACTCTACGCGGGGGTAGTACGGTCAATGGCACTGTACGGCGCGCCCGTGTGGGCGGAGTCCCTGGCCGCTCGCAATAGGGCCCTTCTGTGGCGTCCACAGAGGGTCGTAGCGGTCAGGGCAATACGCGGGTACCGCACGGTCTCGTGCGATGCAGCCTGCGCGTTGGCCGGAACCCCCCCTTGGGATCTGGAGGCGGAAGTGCTCGCCGACATTTATCGGCGGGCGTCGACGGCGCGGGCGGGGGGCAGCCGCCCCTCGCCAAGCGCAATCTCTGCGTGGCGGGAAGATGCCCGCCGCGCCACCGTCCTAAAGTGGAGGTCTCGGCTGGAGACGCCCCGGGCTGGTCTCTGGACCGTGGGGGCGCTCCAGCCGATCTTGGAAGAATGGGCAGGGCGGCAGCACGGGGTCCTCACCTTCCGGTTGGTGCAGGTTTTGTCGGGGCACGGTTGCTTCGGCAAATACCTGCACACGATCGCTAGGAGGGAGACGACCCCAGGCTGTCACCACTGCGACTGCGGCGAGGACTCGGCGCAGCACACGCTCGAGTCGTGCCCGGCCTGGGATGTGCAGCGCCGGGAACTCGCTGCAGTCATAGGCGTGGACCTGTCGCTGCCGGCCGTTGCGCGAGCGATGGTTGGCAGTGACAGGGCCTGGACCGCGGTCGCCGCCTTCTGCGAGGCTGTCATCTCGCGGAAGGAGGCGGCGGAGAGGGCCCGGGAGGAATCCTCCTTCGCGGACCCGATTCGCCGCCGGCGCGCGGGGCGGCGTGCGCGCGCTTACCTGCGCCTGATGCCGCCCTAGCCGAGGCTGCGGACGGTGGGGTCGGGGAGTACCCTGCCGTCCGCGGAAGCCTACCGCGAAGGTGTGACGCCCAAGTGCGCGGGGCGTCGCACAAGAGAGGGTGCCCGAAGGGGCTGCCGCCTGCGGATCGCGGAGAAACGACGCGGTTCCCGTGATCCGCCGTAGCAAGGGCGGGTGAGGGCGCACGGTGGGTTTTTAGTGGGTGAGAGCCCCACACTACCCCGTTGTCTCCCCGGGCAGCGGGGTGTGCGGTAGGACATTTTTGCCCACCTAAAACAAAAAAAAAAAAAAAAAAAGGGAGGCCTATGTCCAGCAGTAGAGGTTGAAAGGCTGATGGATGGATGGATGGATTATTATTTATTTGACTGTGTCGTTGCCAATCCTAAATATTTCCAACATTCACAATGTTATAGTTATGAAGGGTATATTGTAGTGCTACTAAATACGTTTAGTTTGCTTTCCTTAGTTTACCTGTTTTGATTGAGTAATAAAAAAATGGCATAATTAGCTGAGAATCATCTGCAACTGTGTATGTATGAAAAATAATTAACATGATGTTTGTTTCAGTAGTTACAATGGTAAAAACACAACAAACATGCTCACTTTCGCATTTATAATATTAGTAAGGATGTGATTTTTTATGACTGTCTGTTGCCTTTTTTTTTTGTTAAGGAGGGAAAAAATGTTCCTAACCGCACACCCCGTCGTTCGGGGTAACGAACAGGGTTGTGTGGGGCCCTCACCCACTAAAGAAACCCGCCGTGTGCCTTCTCTCCGCTTTTGTTGGCGGACCACCGGAACCATATTACATTTCTTCAGTGGTATGACTGCCTGCTGCCTACTACTTAGTTAACGAAACCATAGGTACCAATGTAAGCAGAATGCGACATAACGAGTATATAGGTATCACAGTTGTAGGAATAATATCTGTTTATTGACTTAGTTTTTATTTAGTCTCTTTTAACCTATATTAATCTGGGTAATACTATATTTATATATTTATTGATTTCATATTGAATTCCAATAATCTATCCGTAGGCCCTTCAGGTACTAGATATGTGTTAAAAGGTAAACCTATCCATAATCAATCTTGAAAGATATTTTCACAAATTAGGAGTACATCTCTGGAAAAGATAATTAAAACTATTTTTACATGAAGTTGTGTAGATAAAGCGCTGTTGTGCATACCGCTTTACATTACCAGTTGTTAGATTATAACATCGTATTGATACAATTAATTTGAATTTATTGTCAGTATAACTGAACTGTGTTTTATTAATCTAACCATCACTAATCAATTGATTGATTTCACAGTTGATTTGAAAGAGTAGTTAAGTGCTAGTAACAATTTCATATGTATTTTAGATTTCTCCGTTATAAACTCCTTTGGTTTACATCAGTTTGGGAATAACGGTAATCAATTACGAGTTTTTAATGATCATTAAAACGTTTTTCGAGTGCTTAACAGTGTGAAATCAACGATACAATGCAATACATAACAGCATTTTATTGATTTTGTATTCAAATCGAGTAATAATTGATACGAAAAATAATATTTCCCAACCGTTCGGGACTTTAGTGTTCGTATATGTACCTATACTTACTTATGCCAGTGTCATTTAGTAACAAACAATCCTTTATGTTTTGTTAAGGCGGGAAAAAATGTGAGGGGCCCTCACCCACTAAATAAACCCACCGTGTGGCGTCTCTCCACCTGTATTGGCGGACCACTGGAACTGTATACCAAACAATCCCAATCCATTTTTCCACCCATCCATCCATCAGCCTTTTTCGTCCAATGCTGGACATAGGCCTCCCCAAGAGAATGCCACAACGAGCGGAACTGTGCGCTCAAATGGGGGAATAGTATCGTAATCGCCACGCTTGGCAGGCGGGTTGGCAATCGCAGTGGATGTTGTTAATACTTGAGGGAGTGCTGCTGCCCACTCCCCCGGTATTCCCTCAATCGGCTCTTACGACTCCCATGGGTAAAGAGGGGTGGGATAATTCTAAAGCCGGCCCCACACGGTACAATCCATTTTTGGGATCGTTTTATCAGTGGGTAATGTAACAACGAAAAATCATCTAAATCATTATTGTAGGTAACTTTTATAAAGTAACACCGAATTAATCTAACACAATATGTACTTGCTATTTCTCTCTTATTCTGTTAATATATAGCGACAATTTGCTATCATAAAATAAAACGACATACTTTTACGATATCTATACCGGGGTTTTGTAAACTTTATAGTATTCATGGTCACGGGTGGATTAAAATGTTAGATGTCAATCGATCGGTATTTTAAAAAAGTAACTTATGTGCCTCTTGCCGGGTTATTCTCATGAAAAGCCTTACTATTGAATCCTGCCGCTTGTAATGATTTCAATCGCAACATTAGCGCTGTGGATGCATTGCCTTAAGCGCTCGTATTAGTTCTTAATAAAGTTTGAAGATCAATAGGCCCTAATAAGCTTATGAAATAAATATATTTTTGAATTCGAATTTTTATTAAGACGTCCAATGGTTACAATATCTTCATTTACAAAATCATTAAAACGCTATAAGTTCCCTAAAAGTAGTAATATTCGCATAAATATCTGAATATTAAACCAATTTACTAATTTCACTTTTTGGCAACAATCTCTGGCTCCTATAAACTATAAATAATACTGATATAAACCTGGATAGTTTACAAAACTTTTCTTATTACATACTTAAGCTATACTTACTTAACTTTAATACTCTTAAGTTTAATTAAAGTTCTCCCTGAAGCCCAGCGCAATTACTCGGCCCGTGTAAATGCAAATAAGTTTGGAACACCCTGTTGTTTATACTGGCCACTGCGACCAAAAGTGGTGTTCCAACTATTGTACACTGTGTTGGATCTGTTTGGTTAAAGATCGAGTAAAGAGATGCTTACACGGTGCGGCTCACAAGAGCTGGTGTTGAAGAGGTGGTATTTTCGGGCACCCACAAACTTGTTTTAACTTATAGCGGATGTCTCGTAAGTTTCACCGCACAACGGCTGATACTTGGAAAGTTTCGCCAACACTCCTTAGAGTTTTGGTTGCAAAGTTTTCAGACTTGATAATTGCGAAGATTTTATATCTAATTAATAATAATAAGTATGTAGATTGTGTAGTCGTGAAGAAATGTATAAAGTAATAACAATATTTGAAAATTACAACGAAAGTGTCTACAATTAAATTTAAATACATTACAAGTAAAATAACGTTACAACCGACACAAGTGACTATGACAAACGTAGAAGTTATAAAGAAATCGTGTAGGTGTTAAAAAATTACGAAACAACTCTATCACCTGTGTTGCTTGTTTAGTGTCGTCATAAGTGCGACTTTATACAAAGTTTAATAAGAATTCTCACATAAAATTCAAGACCATGAATAAATGTAGGTATACTGAAAATAAGTCCTTACCAACACTTGGCCATTTACGCTGTAAATTGTTTGATGGAGGGTATTTTCAGATGACTTAAATAAAATATCTCTGATTTATCCTATTCACAATATCCCTAATAAGAGTAGGAAAAGCTACTAAAGTTAAAATAATACCAGGTCTTTAGCATCTTCCTATTATTTCAGAAAATAATATTAATTTCAGACATTTTATTTATTGTTTCAACGGACGTTATAATGAAGAGCCAACAAAATAATTTGCATTGCATTATTAATATCACAGAGGCAAAAACAACCACAATAAATATTTATGTACGAAAAACCTCGAGATGTGACCATCAACTTTTTGGACACCTTTTATATATTTACGATACATGAGAAACCTTCTTTTAAAATTTGTAAGAGTTTTGCGCAATGCCAACATATAATTAAGTGCAGTTTATACCAAACGTGAAGAAGCTGCAGACTGTGATTTAATACTTAGGTGTGGATAGATGAACGCTTTATTATATATTAAACGCTTACTCACGTTTACTCACAGCATCTTGACACGACCGGAGAAAGATCAGGCCTAGCACCAACGGCTTTATATGCTATCCGAAGCATGCAATGAGGATGAACACAGCCTATTTCCAAACTCCGAGCTGCTCCAAGAAAACTCAGTACTTTATTTGTTGGCCCGACCAGGGATCAAACCCGGGATCTTATAATCCACAAGCATATATACTACCATTAGACCAATGAGGCAGTTTAAGTCTAAGCAACCTGTGGTTGGAAAGATAAAGAATAAGGTATATAAATTTGAGAGTAGATAGTCAATTTACTCGTATCAAGAAAATTCAATTATACAAAATAGGTACTTCATGAATATGTAACGTTCAAACTAAAACAATATTATACATAGATATTAAATATAAATATTATTTACTTACTTTATAATACAGTCTTAATAAATTATAATAAAATTTATGGCGTTTAAAATTTATTTTATGCATGAAGTGCTGAATGCTTCATAATATATAGGTATACCATACATATTTGCAATTCGTTAAGTTTAAATTTACTATATCTACATCATATGTTTATAAAACCATGCCTACAAAAAATATTTAGGAATATTTGTAATAATTGAACTGATAGTGATATTATGATCCCTACTACTCACTAGTTTTGACGTATTTCGTATTCGCTTTTTATCATTTTTATTTTATAAAATGAATTTTCGTCTGTATATGTTTCCTTAAATAGGTATTTATCAAGTGACAATACCTAAAATAAAAAATCGTCAAAAATACGTACAAGAAACTTGAGTTTAATATCATTTAGGTACCCTATTATTGTAGTATTATTTGTTTTTAAATTGGTTAAGTAGACAAGTATTGGATACTTGTATTCTTTAAATATACGAAATGTATGTTAAAGTTTATTCTTATTTCATTTAAAGTTAGCTGTTAATTGCACTCCCATATCGATGGGGTAAGGAGACGACAGCGCACATATTCCGAAAGCACTTCGACATTCGAAATGGAGGCCCAGACCTGCCAGGGGCAGAGGAACTCATGCGCAGGGCGTATACCTCACCTCTGGCTTTAGGTAATCTGAAGGAACACCGCGAGGTTTTAGCATGTAGACCAGTACCTCTGAGAATCTATATACTTCACTGCCCGCTCTGTGGAGCGGTATCCATAAAGGATATCTTCCCGTAAAAAAATTTATAAATTAGACGTAAGTACCAGGTTGAGCACCTGCGACTTATTGATTAGCACTTATACCGAATTTACGATCCTAAACAGTGGGTTTGAATATACGGTTATCACAAATCTAAAATATATCACGCGAAACATATAAACATACAATAAACGTTGAAAAAGAAACATAGCTAGGTCTACACCAAGAAATGACAACCAAAACCATTAGTGGTAGAGCCTTGCTTGCCCCAATATATATAGGCCGGCTCGATCTACCACCATCTCACAGAATTTCAGCAAGAAATAACAGTAGCTTGGTACTACTGCAGTTGTGAAATAAATATACGATAAGAGGAATTAAATAAGCATCTTAAACTTAGGTAGGACGGTCGTTCGTGGTAATTAGTTAGGTGCACCTAGGTATATGTTTTGTCAATATTTAAAGTACCAATTCCAAAGTAAACAACTATAATTTATTTTTATTTTTCTCTCATCCATATATTTATTTAAAGTAAGCTACTTTAAAGGCGAGACAAATGGTATGATTAATATACCGAGTTCGATGTCCTCAAGGCGAGACTGATCAAAAACTCGTACTTCAGTTTGTACGACTGAGCCACCCATTATATTGGAGATATCGCATCGATGCCCTGTTTAAGTTTGTTACACGCCACTGAGCTAGTAAACGATTTATTTACGTAGGCGAGTTGATTTATTGGTCGATTAGGAACATTTATTTTAAGATTGGTTTATTGCGGTTCTAAAACTAGACATGACAATATTTTTTAACCAACAATAGGTTTGGATTACAATTGAAATTAATATTTATAGTCAAACTAATGGTGGGTCCTCACAAAGCAATACATACAAAACGTTTTCTTTTATTATGGCGGGATAAAATGTACCTAACCGCACAACCCGTCGTTCGAGGCAACGAACAAGGTAGTGTGGGACCCGTACCCACTAAATAATCCCACCATGTACCGTCTCTCCGTCTGTATTGGCGGATCACTGGATCTGTGTTATACTACTTCAGTGGTATACTGTCAATACCTACAACAAAAAACTCTGTCATTACTTATAGGTACTTTCTTACCATACTACGCTTTTAACGTTACAATAAATAGACCTACCATATGTTTTCTTCGAATGAGATGTTTATTAGACTAAATCTAGGTTAATTAGCAGTGATATAAGTAATGCTTTAAAAATATAATATCGAGCAATCACTTAATCTGATAAAAAAGCCGCACTAAAACGAAGACAGCTTTTCTTTTGAACCCATTTAGACTGTCATCGTGTAAATAAAATCACATAACATACAGGTGTTTAACAAGTAAACAGTTATTAACAACTATAGTACTCGTATACGCAGAAAAAATATCAATCAGAAATATTAAACGCAGCATAAAATGCACCATCCAAGTCTTCTCTCCATATTTCAATTCGCGCATCACGCATAATTTATTTAAAGAAAAATATAGAATGCATCACTCGTAAATACAATTGAAAATGTTTCATGTGGAACTCATCAACCTGTGACGTCAATTAGCAGCTACGTCGTAAACAAGTGCATTATAAGAGACGATTTATGTACTTTATAGGCAAGCTAATAAACACAAGGTCTGGTTTAACAACGAAGAACGAAATGTAGTTTTCATGTGCTCGTTGAAGCTTCTCTATTTGTAGTTTTACAGCGTTCTTATATATACCTATTATAAAAATACAGAAAGCACTTAAAATATTTCAAATTTATTCATTCAACTAGCGATCTGCTGGCTTCGCACGGGTAACAGAGTATTATAGGTCGCAGTTCCTCTACCTCACTTCGTATATCGCTCTCGTTTTCAATATATAACCATATATAGGTATATACGCAAGTTTAGCTTCTTAATAGATCTCAAAGATAGCGCTAACTAATATAGTGAAAATGATAGCGCGTGCTATTGCTGTGACTTTGTGTGTGTATACATATAACAAACCAGTGGAATCCAGTGTGTCTGTACATTGAAGATATTTATCAAAAAAGGAGAGGGGAGGATAAGCCAATTGAAAACCATACAGCGATTTTTTTCTTTATCAATAATACTGAAATTACTGAACCTATTTTAATGTGGTTTTCACAGGATATATAGGATAAAACTTAAGCTTTTTCTGAAAAACTATACACTACCGAAACAACTACATTTTCAAAAGCAAAAATAACAAAACCAACTATTGTATTATCTTAATGAAGGCACTGTAAAACTGACACCTTTTTATTTTTGTTACATTAATTCAGTGGTAAACACTGACACCCTTCTCCATATTTTGCGCTCCGTGGCTCATAATAATTAGCGACGAAAATATTTATCATTGGTCAGATCAACTAGGCAAATGCACGCCAAAGCATTTGAAGAATATAACTAAATTCAGGTACGTATTCCAGAAAAAAGGCTTATAGTGTTTCTGACGCTGAATATTTTAATACGACAATGATGCGTGCTATGTGGCATATCTTGGCATCTCTGAGTATAGTAGTGTTCTTACAAAATAATAGATCACTAAACTTATGCATGTCACGAAGAAGTTATTCAGAGTTATCATTTGTGGTCGTTCAGTCCTCTGCTCTGTCTTAGTTGTTCATTTTCCATTAGGATTATCCCTATCAAACAGACAGACAGACGTGGCAAGGGGCTTTGTTTGAAAATAAGTATAGACAGAAAGGTACCCAAGAGACGAATTACGAGTTTGACAACAAAGAACGAAGTGCAGTTTTCATGTTTTTGCATCATCTCTATTTGTAGTTTTACAGCGTTCTCGTATTTATGGTGAAAATTATAAAGAGTCAAAAAGCTTTCGATCAATGCAATAGATATTGCGTCGGTCCAAAAAATCCGTCTCGGTAAATAACAGCACACTTGAGAAGTAAGCTGTTATTTTGTTTAGTTCAAAAAGTACTTTATTTGTTGATATTTAAGCTGAATTCACAGTAAATGTTATTTGTCTTTTCACTTTTAATAGAAATGTAAGATAATATTTTAAAGATTTGTGAATTTATTACTAAATGCCATGATTGTAATTAGGTTGAACTTAAAACTGTTTTAAAACCTTTGTCTCAGTTCGTTAGTAAACAGATCTAGCTGTATAAGTATATTATATTCACACGGACAGTTTTTAGCTTGATTTTGTTCGTGACACTGTATCTTTTTGGTATTGATGATCGAAGCAAAAAACAGATAAAGTAGTTTTAATGTATACTTTTCATGTAATACTATTTCTTAATTCAACAAAAACTTAAATATATACGAAATATATAGGTATATAATCACTTAAAATATAAGTCACATCATAATAAATTGTAAAGCGTGAATTTTAATGTACTTTATGAGACGTTTAGATTATGATCTATTCACAAAATAAAACCAGTTAATGGACCTTAAAATCACCTTTGCGATATACATATTTATGAATAATGACTACGAGAAATACGTAGGCTAGATACATAATATTTAAAAAAACAAATTTTATCTTTTTTGTCATTTAATCAAAGATCTAATTAATTCATCTATGTAAATTTAAATGTAAATTATGTTGATTTAATGTCAGTTTCAAAGACAATGACCCCTCTACTATATTTAAAGACCGTATGCCAATAAATGTAGTTAATAAGATAAATATTTGTGCCACCATTGGGTACACATACACATGTTAAGATTAAAAATTGTATTTAATAATTGGGGTTCATTATGTATAATAAAGAGTATATCTATCTATCTAAATATATGATAACGTGTTACAAGCCTATTGAATAGTGTGATTTTCTTTATTTTTACATCGGTAAGGTTGAGCAACAATCGATATGTGAGAATTGTTTGTGTGCAAACTATAGCATCTTAAAATTTGTTATGAGTTAGCTAGTTATCTTAGTTTTTTGGGCGAGCTGGTACCATATTTAGCCTTTCCGTATTAAGACTCCGTATAAGATTAGGTTGAAGCTGTGAAGATGGTATCAATAAACTTGAAATGTTGAAATCAAACTCTATGACAATACATCTGGCCGGTGTTGTTTAACAGTTCACATACCATCGGGTTACGAGAAAAGAGCAATCGTATTTAATTCTAATACGCACTTAGTATATGGGCTAGAAAAGACTCACCCAAGGCGGTAAAGAAAAATGTGATTTGACTATACTATAACATAGAAATTGATGGCTCATAGCGACTGCTACGATAGCTCAGTTGGCAGAGCGTCAGGAACGGTGATCCAAAAGTCACGGTTTCTAATTATATTTATCATTTTCCATAGTATTTGAGGAAATGTTGCGTTATACTTAACAAGTGGAGTACATACAAGATTGTCTTGCTAATAACCATCAAGCAGAATTATTAAGGCTTTGTATCTGCCAAAAAAAAACATTTTTTTAAGAATATATATTACAAAGTCCAGAGTACAATCAATTCTCATTCACTGAATTTATTGAGGTAGCCAATTTTATTCTGTAAATTGAATACGCGAGCGTACTCGATTTACGATCCCACTGCCATCTACTGGCTGGTTTTTTAATTATTTGATCATGCAGCACTGATAAATCAACAAGTGTAATTGGCCGGCCAGTGTTGCCCTTTAATTGGTTTATATTGTTTGGCGCACGCCTTTTAGTAATGAATTCATGAATTTTAATTTGGGGGTGTCTTAAAGAGGCATCTAATGTGTAATGATTAGAAATTATTTTATAGCAGGATTTTTATCCAATTTTGATCGCATGGCCAGATCCAGATCCTAATGAAAAAAGTCAGCAAATTATCGAACATCGCTAAAAATATACTTAGGGTGCAACCAAAACGATTCGGTGTTGTTTTTGGCAAAAAAAATGCAAAAATTTGAAATCGTTTTTTTTAATTGCCTATCCAGCTTCATGTAGTAAAACCTTTGTTATTGGTTAACAGACGCGCTTCGGCAGACCACAAGTTTAGTAACAACTGTCGCTCATTTACCTGGCGATACCAGAAGTACCTAGGCACAGCTGAATAACTGCTTATATTGAAGATCTACCACACCAAGATTAGTGGGAATACCATCATCTATCCTCATCTAAAACCGGAACATGTCAAAATGCTTCGTAGCTGATTAAAACAAAGAAGAATGTATAGTTTTTTTTTGTTAAGCTGAGAATAAATGGCTCTCACGACACAACAACGAACCGGCAACGAGCAGTGTGTCATCCTGCATCGTGCGGTGTCTCATCCACTACATAAAGACGTGTGGAATCTCTCCGCCTCTACTGAAAGTCTGCTGGAACTGTGTACTCATTCAGGTTTGGCAAAACTTTTGCTTCATATTAATAAAGTGCACCACGAGTAAGTACCTAAAGTTTTAGAGAATGTGTTGTGCTTAATGGGTTTCCTGATATCGCTACGTTTAAGATACCTTATATGTTCGGGACAATTTATATTAAGATAATTTTTAAGTTTTAACGTATCGAAATACTATTATTATTTATTTTAATGAACAAACTAGATAAGCACCTCATCCTTTCATATTTCTAAAGTGTCAAGTTGCTGAATTTAAAAAACAAAATAAAAAAAATCGCTCATAAATACATTCTAAAATAGTATATAATTATATACAAGAAATAAAAATTATTGAAATAAATTCTTATTTATTTCAAGGACAAGACTTTCGTATAGGTGTTGTATCACCTAATGTAGTTAGTAAATGCCGTAGCTTCTTACTTTACCATTAAATTTAGTGTGTCGATGATAGTGTATAGTGTGAGTAAATTACGATCAGTTTTACATTAATGTGTAGTGTAACATAAAACCTAACGATAACAATCTGCTGTCTTAACCCAATATTTAATACGGGGTGACACCATTAAATATAAGCAACCTTACGGTGCCTCAACATTTTTTTGCTATCTATACTGTATGTTAACTTAACAGTAAGTTAAACTTTCTACATAGGTATAACCATGGTATAACTAACAATACAGCTGTCGTATCGTGAAGGTGAAAATCACACCATAAATATTTGAGTGATTAACTAAACAGATGGTGGAGTGGTTTATATACCGGTGTTATAGGTTCGATTCCCACACAGGACAACTCTTTGTGTGACCCACAAATGGTTGTTTGTGACCGTGAAATTTTAGGTATGTTTGTAAAGTCTCCGCGATACAATGATTATTCCCTCGTACAGGTTGTTGTCTTTAAAATAATAATAATAATAATTGTTCTGAGTGTAGGTTTGTAACAGGACTTGTATTGGTTCAAGAGATACCTTCAAAGCAGATCCATTAAATTCATCAGGCTTTCGACCATTGCAGATATAGGGGCCACGAGAACACAGCCACATTCAACTAACTAGATATTTGTAAATAAACAAAATATAAATAGGTATGAAGCTCCCACATCAAATGTTAATGTTATAATAATAACACAATATAATAATCATTTATTCACTGTTATTTGGACGTCAACGTTTTAAACCATGACGCAGTCAGTACACTCAACTGTAGGTGCTGTAATTAACTTGTGATAATAATTTTAAGGACTTATCAATTAAGTTGCACTTTTAATTTTTATTGCTATTAATATCTTTTTAACACAGACACCTGCGGATTTGCTTTTAATAAAAAACTGCTTGGAAGATAAGAATTTAAATATCAAAAAATCAGAAGTAATTTAAATGTGATTAATATTTCCAAAATATATATAGGTACCTACTACGCCAGACAACTCGAATTTCAGCAGATGATCTGGTTAAAGAGATATTCTATATCATTGAAGGTTATATTTTCCGGTGTTAGTTTAAGGACTTAACAAGATTTTATATCGTATTTAAGTATATTAACTAGTCCATCCATCCATCAGCCTTTCGACGTCCACTGCTGGACATAGGCCTCCCCAAGACAACGCCACAACATATGTTTCGGTCATATGGGGGATAGTGCCGTAATCGCCACGCTTGGCAGGCGGGTTGGCGATCGCAGTGGATGTTGTTAATACTCGAGGGAGTGCTGCTGCCCACTGCATCCCCTCAGTCGGCTCTTACGATTCCCATGGGTGGAGAGGGGTGGGACAATTTTAAAGCCGGCCCCACACGGCATATTAACTAGTAGCTGCACTCAATCTGCTGATAGAGAGACCTCTGAGTCTTTATTTTGTAGTGGCGCGAAAAGTTCACTACATACCTAGTTGTCTGAGGAGACAACAGGATAGTGTGGGGCTCTCCCACTAATAACCCGCTGCGCGCCCTCATCTGCAGAACTCGGCGGAACATTGGTACCGCGTAACTTCTCTTTAATGGTGCGCGAGGCAGCTAGCCCTGTTGGGCTTCCACACAGACAGACCGGGGAGCCTACATCTGAATGTTGGCAGACGTTATCCTATCCGAACCTTGGGTTCACTGCTATAATTAGCAGCCCTGGAATTATTTTAGACCAGATTCTGCTCACAAATGCCTCTGCGTCGACTTTAGAATATGAATACCCCACTCCACGGTACCTACATTAATTACCTCTATGCAAAAATAGCAACTATGCATTTTTGAGTTTTCATCACCACAGGAACTATCCTTTTTCCGAGATAGAAAAATATTAAATTTAAAAATAATGTTTTTATTGTGATGGTTGTGGTTATACGCATATCAGACGTGTAACTTATAATAAAATAAAAAAAACAACAAAGTTCCGTCAAAAATTGGCAACATAAATCTTGACACCTACATGATCACAGAGCCATCTACCGAGATCAATTGTGGATTAAAAATATCCAGGAACCCACTCAAATACAAATAAAACTCACAAGATTCACCGCGTCAATAGAGACGTAATGACTCTATAATATAGCAGATTATACATATATTCTAGCAATTATAAAATTAAATTATTTTCCAAATAAAAACATAATGATGTGACTACATTCGGTTTTTATACAATTTATGTTTTTGCTAGCATAATTGTTTTTTTTTGTTATCTAATAATGTTTATGTGACACTCTATAAACTTTTACGGATAAGTCAAACTGTGAATTTAAATTTTAGTGATGTGCTCGCATTGCTAAAAACGTGTAATTTAAATTACAGTGATTATGTATATTTGGACGTGTGGGACTGGCTTTAGAATTGTCCCACTCCCCTCTCTACCCACGGGAGTCGTAAGAGCCGACTGAGAATAGCTGGGGGGAGTGGGCAGCAGCACTCCCTCAAGTATTAACAACATCCACTGCGATCGCCAACCCGCCTGCCAAGCGTGGCGATTACGGCATTATCCCCCATGACGGGACCGCTCGTTGTGGCGTTTTCTTGGGGAGGCCTATGTCAAGCAGTGGACGTTGAAAGGCTGATGGATGGATGGATGGAATGTAGGTATATTTAACTAGAAACTGATTCTAAAAATACTTAATACGTACATAGAATAATCTTTATACCTATTAGATTTGTATTAATATATCTTAGTAGTAGATGTATGAGTAAAAGTACACTGAATAACACATAACCAACCGCACTGATGGTTCAAGCAGAATAATATATTGGAATTACCCAAATTCGTGTACTTGAGTACCAGTTTAAGTAGACTTTTTCTAATTCTATGAATCTATTCTCTGTTGATCTGTATGTTTTGCCGAGAAGCAGTAGAAAATAACACTATTCTTCTGCTTTCTGGCTATGCTAACAATGTCTGTGCTATGGGGTGGATGGTAAGCCTCTTAGGGCTTGTACACAAAACCGCGAATCCGCGCAATGCGAATTCACAACGCAGAAAACTGCGTCACGAATTGTTGCGATGCGATGTCGTGCGGCAAGGCGCCTCCCTTCCACGATTCGGGTGACCATTCCTACGACGACCTTGTGACGTAACATTGCAGGAATGTGCGGTGCGAATTAATGCGCAAGTTCTTGCGATGCGTCGTGGGAGCTCGTAGATTTTTACGATGCGGCGTCGCATCGCAGTTTTGTGTACAAGCCCTTAATCGTAAAGCATCTCTGGGCTATCATTCCGTAATATCTGTAGTCCAAGTTATTTTTGTCCGTTGGCATCAAAATCATCTGTATTTGACTCAGGCTAGTTTATATTGCACTAAGGGAAAGTTATCTAGAATTCGTGGACAATTTATTATCAATTTTTTTAATTTACCCGTGACTCCAAAATAATACAGTGATGGGTAACCACTGTATTTACTTTCTACAGTCATCTAAGAGCAAGTTGCTTATCTTGTCCATTTATCAAAACAGGCATAGTAATTCCAGTGTTTCTGAATCGTAGATTAAAATGCGATTCGCCGATAGAGAGGCGACACCCGCTAGCTAAGCTTACGTTGACATTTTTATAGCTTCAGCTATCGCCGGCTATAAATATAACCAAGCGTTTGGGACGTTTCACATTACAAACTCATCAGGGTTTCATGCATTTTCATGAATGTTGTATATGTAGAACTGAATTATTTTTTAGTAAACTATTTTGTCTATTTAATTCTAAATTGGTTCTGTAGCCTATCGCCTAACTATATTGTTAGTATATTTTCTGTGAACTTAATATTATTTTCCTCTCTTGCATTACATCTGTAGTATTATAATAATAAATAAATAGTAAATATTCACGGACATTTTCACACAACGTCCTCTGGTCCTAAACTAAGCTTAATGCTTGTGCTATGGGTACCAGATTACGGATATAATACATATATTACTTCTTTTTGTATATAGATACATATAATAGATAGAAAACACCCAGACGCAGTACAAATATCTGTGTTCATCACACAAATAGTTGTCCTGAGTAGGAATCGAACACACGACCTCTTGCACGGAAGTCGGTTACATTACCGACTACGCCACGAGGCCCGTCATTGGTGATGGCCTAAGAATATAAATCTCCTTTCTTTCATCGTACAAGGCCGTGGCTTAAGTAAAAACGCATCATGTATTTACTTTAAATCAAGTTTTTATTGCTTCATATAGGCACCTTCTGTAGATATGTATACCTACACAAGTAGGTAGGTGGTACTTCCCCTATCAAGCTGGGCCATTCATGCTGGGGGATCTATTATAATCTAGGAACTAAACCTTCAAAAGCGTCTATTTTTTTTAAATTGCTTTTGATAACAGTCTAGCCACGGTCCACCTGATGGTACGTAACTAGTAACCACCACTCATGTGCTATTGCTGAGTGAATAATGCCAAGTCGTAAGAAATGGAAGGCTATTTCCTACTACAACCTTTATGACAAACAAGCTGTATTTTTTTAAACAACATAAAAACGATATTTATATAACCTAATGAAATTATTGATGAACCCGAGTCGGGCAGTGTTATTGAGTTTTTACTAAAAAAGAAAAATTCTCAGTAGCAGCCCGGGGTTTGGAAATATGCCTGGTAGACGGCAATACGACGGCTCACCCCCTATTACATGGGACTTAAACATAGCTGGCGAACCGTGGGTGTGTAATAACCTACCCCTTCGGGGAATACAGGCGTGACGCTATGTTATTGTTCAGAAAAATGAGGACCGTAAGACTCTCATTTACTCTAACTTTAAATTGTGAATTTGAATCATAAATATAATAAGTAGTTACAAGGTACCTATAGCTTGATTTTTGGCTATGTGTGTAAGTTAGTGATTAATTATCCAATCCCAAGTTGTTCTTTAATAATAGCCTTTGCCTTTTCTGTGTTAAGAGTATTTTTTTCAGATAATTAATTCCACCTGGCCGTGTTTCCGTTATAAATGGTATTAAATATAAAAAGGGTCCGTTATCTACATAGAATATAATATTATACATACGTAAGTGGTACATTGATATACGGCACTCTCTACCTATTATTCCGTTATTCTCAGAGAATTCTTAATTGGTACCAAAAACAACCTCAGACGTTTGCGTTTATGTAGATAGAGTTCAAGCAAAATAAATTATTTAAATCAATTATATATAATATTCATAAACATTTCTAAATATACAATACTAATACATATTTCTTTCTGATCAAAATACTTATACTAAATAGTCACTAAATTTTGAATTTAATCACTGTTATTTATCAAAATGTTCGCTAACTTTAAGTGAATCTTTAGCTATTCCAATAGATATGTGGAGTTTATTAAAATATGATGTATTCAATAGCATCATACCTTGTAGATACTACCTATATAATCTCGAGTTAAAATAATATTAAGTTATTAGCTTGAAGGATAAACAATAATATTTATTCCTTGGTTGTAAAGATATGCTTAAATTGAATATTATGCCCCTAATTCTATTCTGTTTCTCTATGACTACTAAGACAGATTTTTTTTTCACTGAAAAACTTAGTTATACTCAATGCTATATAAATATTAGGTATATTTTACAACATTTATTTTTAAATATTTCTCTAATTCTATTGTTTCTCTATTACTTGTAATCAAGTAGACAGAATTTTATCAATAAATAACTTAACAAAAACGACATATTCTACAGTCAATACTCTGCATATAAATATTAGGTATATTTTTATAATTATTTTTTGTTTATTTTCTTTTTAAATAGGAAGAACCGTCTTCACATCACACAAATACGTTCACACTTACACAAAGATAGTAAGGATACCCTACATAGCTTCTTTGATTTATATGTAGTCGACAGACTTGACTCATTTAGCTGTCGTTGAAGGCATTATGAACCTCTCTATAAATAAAACATATCTATAGAATAGTATCATTATAATTACAGGAAAACTATGGTCATTATAATTAATCTTAATTGTTATTCTTCTGCATTAATTTCGATATGTAGTATGAGTTTTTAAAATTGGTCCTGTATTAGGTATTGTTATAATAACAGCATGATAGACTTCTACGTAGGTACTATAGAGGTTGGTTAAAAGAGTGTTTTTCCTACATTCTAATACGAATATCTGTAGGGATTATGAAAATTTTCTTAATTTTAATAAGGTATTATTTTTTAATTTAGTTTAAATTTGTAAATGGCTAAAGAAAAAAGATTTACTTATAGTTAGACCGTCTTCCTCCAGTCCCTTGGTGCGTGCCCCTGACACTCTGTGTCGGGCATCAACAAAGAGCGAAATGGCGCGGAAATATCGTAACCTCTCCCAGCCAGACATTTTGTTCCTTGTCCGTAGATATGCACATTATCTACCATTGCTAATGTTTCTTTGTTAGCTGAGCTGCTTTGTTTACATCTGTAGGTATATAATACTTTCAGTATTAGAACTAAAACTATTTTACAATGTTTGCGCAGACAGCGATGAGTAGGCTACCAAAAATATTATCTTTATCCCAATACCTAAGTAGATAATGCAAGTAAGGTCAATTTGCTATCAAAGTCTCTGTAAATAATACATGCACGTCATAACCCAACAACATGTAGGTTGGTACTAGGGCTAATGTATCAAAAGTAGGGTTGAAACTATAATCAGATACTTTAAATTTAAAGTTGGTACTGCTTTACATTTCAAAAAGATAGAACGTTAATAAACTTTGAAGGCAATATAAAGTATACACCACTGCAATATATTTTTTTTTCTATTTTTGATTATACATTACAATCCTAAACACTACAAATAATTTTGGATATCCCAACAAAGTTCTTTAAAAATTTTATACTCCGTGGGTGGCAAACAAGCATACGACTTACTAAATTGCAAGCGGATACCGTAACCTACAGACACTGGTAACACCAGAGGCATCACTGGCGAGTTGCTAACTCCAAGGAAAGTTCGAGGGGATAATCATAGATAATAAGAGACGAGAGGGACGGGGATTCGGACTCCAGCATTCTTACTCACCATACGAAACACACTACCGTTGTTTCTCGCTTATCTTCTGTGAGAGATCTTACTTCCCCGATCGAGCCGGCCAATTCATAGTGGGATAAGCAAGGCTCTACCATTAGCAAAAAAAAAAAAGACGGCACGCGGTGGGTTTATGTAGTAGGTGAAGTTCTCACACTACCCTGTCGCGCAGACTAGATACATTTTATCCCGCCTTAACAAAAAAAAAATAGTCATAAACCTGCTATTTATTTTTGACTAGATGTTATGTTACCTAATAATACAGCATAACATATGTAAAATTAATTTGTATAAGTATATATCGAATACCATAAAAAAATTAACTTTAGTAATTAATTCTACGTGGGTGTTTTAATAATTTATATGATTGGTCAAGACATTATATTATTATTTAATGTATGTGCAATATATCTATCGAACATTACCATGTCATCGAAAGTTGGAACTAAAATAAATATTATATGACATGCTCATAAATAATTCCTTTCGTTTCCGACGGAACGCCGCGCATCCGGTAGGGAGCCTCCCCACTGGACCCGGCGCCATTTTACATTTCAAATGTCATTATTGTTATTGAAATATGATAAACAATCATATATAATGTCTGTATGAAGTACCAAAACATTGATGTTTATCGTAGAACTAAGTTTTATGTTATTGCTTAATAACTTGTAACATGCTTGTAACTATGTGATGTGAATGTTTGTTTTGGAGAATGCGTCATTTTAATCGTGATTACCGTTTACTTGACCTTTCTTATCACTATCAATGTCATAGTGACGCTAGGGACGTTTCGAATTTCAAATATGAAAGTAATAGGTACATATTCGAATAAGGTCTTATTGTTTGAGTAAAAACAAAAACTAACTAACTTTAAAATTAATAAAGATAAAATTGTCTACAAGTTCTACAACACAGATTCATTAAAACTTTATATATGTCTAGTCACTTTTTAAATTCATGTCTTGCTGTGTATCTGAATTACGATATATTTAAGGAATACAATTTTTTTTTAGGTTTTATCTCCTTTAGTATTAGTTTGCCACGGAACGATAATCATATTTAAAACTTACGGAACAAATTATTTGTGAAAATGAAAAAGCGAGCTTTACTGCGAGCAGGATTCGAACCTGCATCCCATCCAATCCGGGGAAGTGCTCTGGACCTCTAAACTATCGCAGTCACCCAAAGGTGACACCCAATCCCTTCACATTTGTTTTAATGTCTTTACCTCCCACCCAAACCACCTAACGGATTATATACTTTTCTTTAAGGACAACATTCTGTATTAAGGAATAATCCTCGTTTTCTTTAAAGTAGCCGAGCATGTGAAGTAATACAATAAAAATCAAAATACATATTTACAACTTACGGATAGAAACCATAGGTATGCAGTAAAATCCATATAATAATTTCATAATATTTACATAAATATCAATAAATATTATGATGCGTTCTACTTTTAACAAAACAATGAAAAAATTTAGCAGAGAATTTAATATTTGAAAACTAATTATTTATCAAATTTATTTTAATATCTATTTAGGAGAAATAGAATTATGCAATAGATAGTTACGTTTTTTCTTTAAGCTTTTAATTCTTTTTCAGCCCTTATGATCAAACAAATTTTGTTCTTTGACGATTTAATCAAACTTGTGGGAAAGCTCCCACATGACGGACATCAGATTAACCAATTTACTGTGACCTACCGCTGCAGCATATTTTAAACCGATAGAACTATGTTGGCTGTGACTAAGAGATCCAACAAAACTGGTAGTACAATACATATATGAGTAACATTGTTGATTAAATTAACAGTACGATTTATGTACATAGTAACCAATTTAGATGTTGAAATGTGTAGGTATAGGGGCCCCGTCTGCGTGTAGAATGGATATAAGAGTGTTAATGGCATGTTTCTATTTATCCTATTATTCTATTTTTAAAGGGACCCATTTTTAATTAGATTTCTCATAAATATTACTTCTGTAGAATTGTGCGGGCTCTGTGTTAAAACATTAATTACTAGTAGATTAAATTTTGTGTTATATATATTGCAGTTTAGAATGAAAATTCGAAGTGTTTTATTTTTCATCTATTAATAATCCAAATTTAACTCAAAAAAAATTATATAATGCAGTATAGGACATAATATTCTAAATAAAGTAGAGTTACGTATTTTCTTGTTGCAAGTTTTAAGCCCTGTTTTATTATACTTTGTATAAGTAGTACCTACATATTTATCTATAGATTTTATTTGTAATAATTCCAACTATTATGCATTACGAAAAACGTTTGCATGTTACTTTAATATAATTACAATTAGAAGCAATTTAAATTTCTAATTGATCATCTTATAATAACACACTTTTGAAATACATCAAAAACAGCGCCGTTCCAGGAAAACATGTGCATGGCGCTATTAAAACCTATCCACATTCTAAACTTAACAACGAAACATTTATAGTGACGTAAAAGTGATTATATAACAATAAAGTTAATTTTATGAACTTCAGTAGCGCACCAGTTGAGTAATGCCATCTCTTGAGGTTAATCGGAACTACGATGCAACGAAGGCTTCTTTCCTGTCAAAGGGATTGAACAGGAGAACCTTTAGATGCGTGGAGCTAAACGAAATAGGCTTATAGGCTTTTTTACTGTAGATGTTTTAAAAAGTAGGCTTTAAATGTTTTTATTTTTGTCATATTTCTCAGCGTTTTCTGATCTAATACTACACAAAACAACTAATATACGAAAGCAATACCTAATAGGTATAGCATACATGTATTTTAAACTATATTTATTTCTTTGGTCTACTAATAATTTGATAATATTTTTTTGGTTTATAAAAAGAAGAAAAAATATTACAGCTGCTACATAACGTGATTCAAATAGATATGCTGTCAATTAATATAATAATTATTTCAGTGATATGCAATCAAGAGCAACGGTGTCTTTCCTTACTTACAGGTAATAATTTATTTTTATAAGGACTTACACATAAAATTATAGCTAAATATACCAGAGAGAGAGTTATTTTGGTGAGAAAAATACATGCATAATACGTATCTATCTTAAATACCTATCACAAAAATTAAATAAGACCTATCTATTTTAAATATTATACAAAAATTAGTTTGCAACATATATGTGCAAGTCATTAAGTTTAACTTTGATAATTCAAACACCCACCTAAATTATTAAGATATAATATATGTTGAAATAAATAATTAGAGTAACCTCTATTAGATAATCACACAAAACGCAACAGCAAACCTTAAAATGATAATCTATAGATTTAACGTACGGGAACTTTTTGCCTTGAATTAATTTCTACCAACACGTAGCTGCTACTTAATCGGTTCACATACAATTCAATTTTATATTAAAATCTTTTCTGTGTCTAATACGTTTGCTGCTCGAAATACGGTCGGACGGTACCCTATAACGAATGGGAATGACCCCATTAAGGGCACCTTTTAACGTATTAAATCGAAACTTATCGGGAGACCTGTCCACAGGCTAACCCGAGGGTGAGTCTTATCAAACATACCACTCACTTAGGCCGGGATAGTGGATGCACAATATACGAGACTCATTTGCGGTTTATTTCAGAGACATCTCTATAAGTTAACCCAGATTAGGTCTATGTTTATGTATTAACTAAACCATGAATAGGCATTGATATATTAAGATATCCCCTTACTATTATACCTTTAGATTATCCAAATTTTGTCTTCAACTTAAGTTCTTCGCGTAGGTACCTACATTTTGATGACTCCGGAATGTTGTTGAAAGGTCACACTATATTATTTGTAAATGAGTTTTGATGCGAGCCAGTAAAAACTGAGTTTTGCTAAAAAAAACAAAATATTCCAAAGTTGAAAATGTAGTGTTGTTCATATATTTAGATTTATGTTAAAATATATTTTAAAGGTCTAATGTAAAGACCTTATCAAAATAGGTACTTAGTGTAAACTAACATTTATATAGAATAGTAAGTATGTTGCACAAATATTTGTGCAATGATTATTAGAAAAGTCAATTTTCCTACTTAATCACTGTCCAAATGAAATATATATTTCCAAATAAGTTTCATCAATACAAAAAAAAATTCTCCAATGAAGCTCACATTATTAAAGATAACTACTAATATATAGTAATAATTATATTTTCAACACATGTTTATTTACATTATTATAATATCAACTACCTGTAATAAAAAAGCATTAATTTATAAGCAGTAACGATGTCACTAAAACCAACACATTAAAATTTTATTAGTTTTTTACACATAAAATCGATCATTTATTTGTAAGATATAGGAACATTGAAGTAGCACTCTCGTGGAGCTTAAGTAAGTAGAGTACCCACTGTATATTGCTATATTCTGATGATTAAATACCTAATTCCATCCATCAGCCTTTTAACGTCCACTGCTGGACATAGGCCTCCCCAAGAACGCTACCGTGTCGTAATCGCCACGCTTGGCAGGCGGGTTGGCGATCGCAGTGGATGTTGTTAATACTTGAAGGAGTGCTGCTGTCCACTCCCTCGGTATTCCCTCAGTCGGCTCTTACGACTCCCATGGGTGGAGAGGGGTGGGACAATTTTAAAGCCGGCTACCTAATTGTTTAATTATAATTTCAACTATCTTATTGCCATGCTTGAATTCGTTTAATGGTTAATGACTATTTATGTTAACTAAGAAAGATCGTTTGAATTTATTTTTTCCTATACATCCATCCATCAGCCTTTTAAGTCCACTACTGGACATAGGCCTCCCCAAGAATGGGAATATTGCCGTAATCGCCACGCTTGGCAGGCGGGTTGGCGATCGCAGTGGATGTGGCTAATACTCGAAGGAGTGCTGCTGCCCACTCCCTCGGTATTCCCTCAGTCGGCTCTTAGGACTCCCATGGGTGGAAAAGAGTGGGAAAATTCTAAAGCAGGCCCCACACGGCACGTTTTTTCCTATGAGTTATTATTTATTTTGCACCGCCCAGGAATAAGCAGTTTATTAGTTTATATCTCATGTTTTCAATATAGTACCGGAACGAAACTTAATTCTTAGTTTTATGCAGAGCAATCAGATAGGTTTTGTTTTGTTTAGATGTGCGAACAGACCAACCGACAAATATTCTAAAAAAAAAGTTTTATATTCAGAGAGCAATAAATAGCCTAATACAATCATTTTTCTCAAATATCTTAAATCTACAGACACAGCTTTGTTATATTTTTAGTATAAATAAATAATTGACGGGCCTCGTGGCGTGGTCGGTAGTGTAACTGACTTCCGTGCACGAGGTCGTGGGTTCGATTCCCACTCAGGACAATTATTTGTGTGATGAACACAGATAATTGTCTGCGTCTGGGTGTTTTCTATCTATGATATGTATGTATTTACAAAAAAAAAGTAATATATGAATTATATCCGTAATCTGGTACCCATAGCACAAGCGTTAAGCTTAGTTTGGGACCAGAGGACGTTGTGTGAAAATGTCCGTAATTATTTATTATTATTATTCCAGCCTTAACAAAAAAAAAAATTGTTGTCATATTTTAGTGCGTCGAGAATCAAAATTTGAAGTTTACGCGTCTTGTTACATCGTTATTGCAAATAGGTAATATTTAGGTACATTTTATTTTTGAATGGTTTCTGTCGTTCTGTATGAGGCTCTATTGGAATACAATTTTATTTTTATACATTGGTCATCTCTACCAAGTTATAGGTAGGTACCAGGTACCTACACGAAAATTCAATCAATCTTCTCATAGGTACGTATATTTTAAACATACCAATTTATATTTTTAAAATTTACAGGTTAGTGCTCGGAGGCTCTGAATAAAGATATTTACAGCCATTAACCACGTAATTAGTCGCAAAGATATTATATTTTTCTTCTTCTATAGCTTATCCGATAATATATATTTTCTTCGTAGAGCCCAGTTTATCCCTGAATGATTGGGTCGGCTTGATCTGGGAAGTACCACCATTTCACTGCAAATCAACGTAAAACAACGGTAAGGACCTGTACCGTTGTGTTTCGTATGGTGAGTAAGAGTGCCAGAGACCCAAACCTCGTCCCTATCCTCTCCTTATTATCCTATTTTTTATTTTTTTTATAACTTTTACATAAAAAGTGGCACAAGGCGGACTTAATGTCACGGGCTTTCTCTACCAGTTAACCTTTTTCTTTTAAGGCGTAAAAAAATGTTCCTTACCGCACACCCCGTTGTTCGGGGCAAAGAACTGGGTGATGTGGGGCCCTCACCCACTAAAAAAACCCGCCGTGTGCCATCTCTCCGCCTTTATTGGTGGGCCACCGGAACCTTATTACATTCCTTCAGGGGGTCTACCAGTTAACCTGGGGTAGAGCAGAGAGATAGTGGTAGGTGCATAGAAGCAAAATACATACATACATATATACAAAGACAGCGATACGTTAATACATATACTACTAATAATTATCCTTCCTATATTCTCAGTATTAAACTTCTTCTCCACCTATCTCTTTCCTTGGAGATGGCATCTGTAGGCTACGGTAACCACTTACCTACCATCAGATGGGGTCTAGGATTATTTGCCACCCACGTAGTTTAAAAAAAAGCCTTAGCGTAAAGTGAATATTTAGATAGGTACATTTAATTTGCCATAAGGTATCTAAATATCACTGTGGTAGAGCACAAATTTCAGAATACAATTTATATTTCACTAAAAACTGATTACATATTATTTATTATTAAAAATTAAAAGAGGTGTGTAGGTAGTTTAATTTTAATTAGGTTTAATCTTTTATGATGACGTCTTTTCTATTGTTCATAAAAATTAAATACAATTAACTACTTTAACATTTTGCTACACTTTGAAATAAAATTGTACTGGAGACTTAAAAAGAATATTAACATATAATTGTACAAGAATACGCGTTACTAACGGGCAGTTAAGTTTATATTAAGTAGTCATTTAATACATTAAATAAGCCGCTTTTATCCACATAATTAGAATGACATTTTAATGATAATAACCACGATAAAATCTCTCATACGATTGGTGGAATATGAAATCAATTCAACGTTTTTAGGCAAGATAGACGAAAGTAATAGTTTTTAGATAATGATAATTTAAAGTTTAAAATGTTAAAGTAGTTAAAAGCATTTTAAAATTACATTAATGTGAATAGGTATCAAACAATTCTTAGCTTTTCGGAAAACTTACTCAAAGATATTTTTTAAAATTTTATCGTATACCTAAATATTAGATACATTAGTACAAAGGTAATATCTTAATGTATTTCATGGCCTTACAATATTCTGCCCTCTTCCGCCTTTTCAAAGCACATTAATGATCTTAATATTGCTGGAACCAATTTATTAGGATAAAAGTAACCTTTGTTTCGCAGGGTTCTGGACTAAAATATCAAAACTCTTTATTATCGTTTGAGATAATTTGGCAGAGAGCATAACAAACAAGCAAACAAACTCACTTTTGCATTGAATAATATTATAGTAAGGATGGTTATGGGACACTTCACGGTGGTTATGGGAGATTTCAACGCAAAACTAGGCATAAGGAGAGACGATGAGCTGAAGGTGGGGCAATATGGATTTGGGCAGAGGAACCACAGGGGCCAGATGCTGTCTGATTTTCTGGAGAAGGAAGGCCTCTTTATGATGAATTCTTTCTTCAGGAAACAGCCCCAGAGAAAATGGACCTGGATTAGCCCTGATGGTTCAGTGAAAAATGAGATCGACTTCATCTTAACGGACAAACGACACATATTGAATGATGTCTCAGTGATCAGCAGGATTAAAACTGGGAATGATCACCGCTTAGTTAGAGGCATATTGAATCTAAATATGAAAGTCGAGAGGTCACGCTTGATGAGGTCTACGCTCCGACCAACACGTGCTCAATACCAGAACCCCGAAAACTTTCAGCTCGAACTACAAAATCGCTTTCAATGCCTAGACGAGTGCGATTCAGTGAACGATATGAACAACAAGTTCGTGGAAACTGTCCAAGCGGTCGGGTCGACCCTTTTTAAGACCAGTCGCGTCAATAGGACTCAAAAGCTTTCGGACCAAACTCTTAAGCTCATAGCGACACGGACAGAAATGACGGTGCAGTCTTCGGCTGATTGGTCCAATCAGAGGCGACTAAACAGACAGATCTCCAAGTCTATGCGACGAGACATTCGCCGATTTAATACCTTGCGTATTAAAGAGGCGATAGAGCGGAACCAAGGTTCCAAAGTGTTCGCAAGAGATCTGTCTGTTGGGAAAAGCCAGTTGACCAAGCTGAAGACCAATGATGGTACTGTTGTTTCTTCCAAAGATAAGTTATTAAGAGAGGTCCACGAGTTCTATGGACAGTTATACAGATCCCAGAACCCTGTTATCAGCTTGGTCCATGAGCCCAGATCCAAGCTAACTCGGCACTATACCGAAGATATCCCGGACGTCAGCCTGTACGAGATCAGAATGTCTCTCAAACAACTAAAGGACGGAAAGGCACCGGGAGACGACGGAATTACTATAGAGCTTCTGAGGGCAGGCGGAAAGCCGGTCCTCAAAGCCCTTCAGAGGCTATTCAATTCCGTCGTTCTCGGGGGCGACGTTCCAGAATCGTGGACCAGGAGCTTGGTGGTGCCGTTCTTCAAGAAAGGTGACAGAACCCTCTTGAAGAATTACAGACCCATCTCGCTCTTGAGCCATGTCTATAAGTTGTTCTTGAGGGTCATTACAAATCGACTCACGCGCAGGCTTGACGACTTCCAGCCTCCCGAACAAGCCGGTTTCCGAAAAGGCTATAGTACCGTAGACCACATACATACGCTGCGCCAGATTATACAGAAGACCGAGGAGTATAATCGGCCTCTGTGTCTAGCGTTTGTGGACTACGAGAAAGCCTTCGATTCGATCGAAACTTGGGCGGTGCTGCAATCCCTTCAGCGGTGCCAAATTGACTATCGATACATCGAAGTGTTGAAGTGTTTGTATAGAAACGCCACTATGTCTGTCCGAGTTCAGGACAAGAGCACGAAACCGATCCAACTGCAGAAAGGTGTTAGACAGGGAGACGTCATGTCCCCGAAACTCTTCACCACTGCATTGGAAGATGTTTTCAAGCTCTTGGACTGGACCGGATTAGGCATCAACATAAATGGCGAATACATCACTCACCTTCGATTTGCAGATGATATCGTGGTCATGGCAGAATCGCTGGAGGACCTTGATACCATGCTCAACGACCTCAGCCGTGTCTCCCGACTAGTGGGTCTAAAAATGAACATGGACAAGACGAAAGTCATGTCTAATATCCATGTCATTTCAGCACCGGTTCTGGTCGGGAGCTCGCTTCTCGAAGTTGTCGACCACTATGTATACCTGGGACAAACTGTCCAGTTAGGTAGGCACAACTTCGAGAAAAAGGTCGATCGACGAATCCAGCTCGGCTGGGCAGCGTTCGGGAAGCTGAGGGAGATCTTCTTGTCCAATATTCCACAGTGTCTGAAGACGAAGGTCTACGACCAGTGTGTGTTACCAGTGATGACTTACGGCACAGAGGCGTGGTCTCTGAATGTTGGCCTTATGTCAAGACTTAAAGTCGCTCAGCGTGCTATGGAGCGGGCTATGCTTGGGATCTCTCTACGTGATAAGATCCGTAATACGGAAATCCGTAGGAGAACGGGAGTGACCGACATAGCCCGCCGGGTCAGCATGCTGAAGTGGCAATGGGCAGGCCACATCGCTCGACGAACCGACAACCGTTGGGGAAGAAAGGTTCTCGAGTGGCGACCGCGTAACGGACGGCGCAGTGTAGGACGGCCTCCCACCAGGTGGACCGATGACCTGGTCAAAGTCGCAGGCAGCCGTTGGATGCAGGCGGCACAGGACCGTTCACTGTGGCGTTCTCTTGGGGAGGCCTATGTCCAGCAGTGGACGAGAAAAGGCTGATGGATGGATGGATGGAAGGATGGCACATTAAAAGCATAATTAAAAGGTTATTCTATTATAGGATGGGCCTCGTGGCGTAGTTGGTAGTGTAACCGACTTCCCGTGCACGAGATCGTGGGTTGGATTCCCACTCAGGACAATTATTTGTGTGATGAACACAGATATTTGTACTGCGTCTGGGTGTTTTCTCTCTATTATATGTATGTATTTACAAAAAAAAAATTAATATATGTACTATATCCGTAATCTGGTACCCATAGCACAAGTATTAAGCTTAGTTTGGGAGCAGAGGACTTTGTGTGGAAATGTCCGTGAATATTTATTATTTATTACTATTACTCAAAACATACACATTATGATAAATATTTGAGTAAATACAACAATAATTCGTTTTTTTTGTAATAAACCCAATGTCGTTGCTATTCTTAATTAATTTAATATTTTGTTTTATTTTTTTCAATTAGTTTCACACCTGTCACATATGAAGAAATTAAATTATATTCTAAAGTAAATTAACACAAAGTGTGAAAATATGAAATCAAAAATAATAGTCACCAGCAGGAGTTGAACCTGCATCTCCTGGACACTGTCCAGGTGCTTTGCCAATTCAGCCAATCAGCAATTCAGAATGTTTCAAAATTCTGTTTGTGGCTGTTATTTTCGACCTCACATTTTCACACTTTGTGCTAATTTATATGGCTAAGTATGTCAAATGCTATAAAAATATCAAAATATTCTAAAGTAATTTTTGTTTCTATGAATTATATATATATATTAAGATATTTTTTTAGCATTTGACATACTTAACCATACAAATTAACACAAAGTGTATATTAAGGTGAAAGTAGATATATAAGTACCATGACCTATACACATATCATACAATATTAGAGGAAATATCATTTGATTTTTATTCCAATTGACTTTGTGCTACTTTGATAAAAATGCCTAAATAAACATTAGTAACAATATCTGTGCGATTTATTTTCGAGCAATCAAACTATTTGAGTTTACCTTTGTTTACCTACATTACATTTTAATTTTAGAATACTCCATAGCCCAGTTTATTTTTTTAAATGTTTTCCATAGATATTATATATCAAGTTGAAATTAATGATCACTTACGCTATAAAACACTATTTTATATGGGAATTTAATATCTCTAACGACTTACGTCACTTAACGTTAGAACTAATAATAATTTCTATAACCTATTAGAAATCATAGAATTTTAACATGGCTAGGTCCACAGACTATTTAAATTATGATTATATAATTTATAACAGTATTAGCCCGACGGCAATCGAGGTTCCTCTGTGTTAATGTAAATAGGTATTGCCTTATAAAAGTTCTGCTACAAACTTATAGCATGCAAACATACCTTTACAGAATGCCAAGCAATAGTTGTTAGCATGGCCTTATCATAAAGACAGTTGATTGTTTTGCCCTTTAGCAACCCGGAAAAATTTGTGTCAATTTTTGTAAGTTGCGGTTGGAGCCCCAATCAAAACGAGCATTACCCAAATGGTGGCCTTCTAGAGCTTCTTTGACAATTCTAAGAGCCTTTTTGACTATTGGCAATATTGAAACTATAATAATACCGTTCAAATTAATATTTTATAAAGGTAATAATTATAAAATCTATAGGTGCTTCCTATAATAAATTTTATTGTACTTATGATATACTTATTTAGGAATTTTTAATATGAGGTATCTTTATAACAGCAACAGAAGTCGTAACAATCATGTTTAGAATTGTTGTTTGTGTGTTTATGTTTCATCGCGCATCACGAAATAACTATTGAACGCATTTTATTAAACCTTTTTTAATAGTTCTTGATTGGACTTCTATGAGTACCTAAATTTCCTTTCGCTATTACACCCGCGAAGAGATCCATCCACCAGAGATGTAACCAACAATTTGTTATTAGTATAGGTATATATGTATACCCACTAAGTATTGAGGAGGTATTCAGCAAATTTTGATAATTACCTACATACATAATCTAATATTATTAAAAAAGTGTTTGTACTTACTAATTACATTAAATAATATACTTCCTTCTTAGAACTATATAAAAAATAACACAATACGAATAGGTTATCTACAGGTTAAAATGTAGGTATAATTACAAAAATTTCCCGCCTAAATAAAAAAAAAAGAAGTGTATAATTACACAATAGAATCGGTATCTATAGGTACCTAGTTTTGAAATAAAACTACGTTTACGGAATCTATTGCGTTTACTTGATGTTATATATGATATATCTGCTGATACAAAGCTGATATACCTATCATATCAGCTTTGGACATCTACCATCTAAGTCCACCCGTGATCATAAATGCTGTAAAGTATTCGAAACGTCGGGATAGCATAAAAATCAAGTAAACGCGATAGATTCCGTAAACGTAGTTTTATTCCAAAATGTGTAAAATTCGCGTAAATGTTAGAAAGTATCTATACCTAGGTTGAAATGTATAATTTAATAACACCTACAATTATTTATACAGGTTGTAGCTTAACTGTGCACTTGCAGTTCGGATAATCAGCAAGGTTAAGCAACTATGACATGGCTGGGTACCTTACCAAAAAGTGACACCTATTTGTGAACATCTGACCTCCTCGGTGCTTCGGGAGGCACGTTAATCAGTGGGCCCTAGCTGTGAAATAACATCCTGGTAGTCGTTATCAGTTCTCAATAAAAATCTGACTCCGGTCTTGTTCTACGGTCACCAGTTCTCCCCTTTGTGTGGTCGTGGAGGTCAAATAGGCCGCCACTACGTGTAAACAAAAAAATAGCATCACGCCCTTATTCCCCGAAGGGGTAGGCAGAGCTGTATTACACACCCACGATTCGCCAGCTATGTTTAAGTCCCACGTAATAGGGGGCGAGCCTATTGACGTCTACCGGGCATTAAACACAAAGTGAAAAATGTGAAATCGAAAATAACAGTCAGGAGCAGGATTTGAACCTGCATCTTCTGGATACCGTCCAGATGCTTTACCAATTCAGCCATCCTGACAATTGCTCCTGACTGCTAATTTCGATAACACATCATACTTAACGTCTTTGGGCATTTAAATACTGGTAGATAGCTGAAAACTGAACAGATTGGAGGCCAACCCCAACAAAATGATTGCGATATGGCTAAGGATATGATACATTTATAGCCGCATGATCTGTTAAACAAGACTCAATACTTACACAATTCCAATTTAGTTGCTGCATTAATTTCATTGCAACAAATAAACATATAAAACAATTTTAATAAAACATAAAATAGAGTAAGTATCTACATATAGTTAACACGGCCGCCCTCCCCGTTTACATTCACAACAGCGTATTTTAATTAGCTTTACACGAAAATGCTTTGAAACTGAGAAGGCTGGAGTGTGCGCGTTTTGGTACCAAAATTATAACATCTACATCACATTTCACCATTACCTACCCATGTGACGATATTTTGTTGTCGTAATGATTTTTTTATTTGACTCTAGTTGGTGTTTGTTTTTGTCAAAAAATCCGCTAATATTGAGGTATATAAAATGCTTATATTACCTATGTAAGTATTAAGGATTTTCCAAAAAAAAAAGACAGCATCACGCCTGTATTCCCTGAAGGGGTAGGCTGAGGTGTATTACACACCCACGTTTCACCAGCTATGTTTAAGTCCCACGTAATAGAGGGCGAGCCTATTGGCGTTACCGGGTACATTTCCAAACTCCAGGCTACTACTGAGAATTTTTATTTTTAAGAAAAACTTAATAACACTGCCCGATCTGGGGATCGAACTCGAGACCTCATGATCAGCAGTCGCTTATACTACCGCTGCACCACAGAGGCAGTTTACGGATTTTCCAACTAAGATTATATTGGTAGGCATGGGCCTTAAAGAAAAATTTCGTGAGAACTCCATTGGTCATTAAAGATTTCATCGCAAGTTGCTTGACAACCCTAATTAGGAGAACTGAAATCTAATAAAAGATAACTTGAAAGTCATAGCGAAAGCCACATTCATAACGAAACTTATCCTATTAAAATTCCTCTAACGAGTGCAAACCATTCAGTTTAATAAATACAGGGCCCTTCTAATTTTCCTTGGAGAGATTTAAGCAGTATAAATTTTGTACACTGAAAAGAGACCCTGTAAAAGAAGAGCTTGTACATTTTTACGATGGCGAATCTCATTCGCCCCTCGGACGACGAGTTGTCTCTCCTTTAAATTAAATTTTCACTCCTAATTTGAAAGTATAATGTCATTTCACTAGAATTCCGTTATTAAAACTTTTAAATCATTCGGAACTTTCCTTTTGTAAGCGCTCGAGGGTGGTACTTGTGATTTTTTAATCAAAATGGGATCATTTCTAGTGATTTTTTACGACTGCACCATACCGTCAGCATCAAATTGTCATTAGCCACTTGCGTACCGATATTGCTTTTCTTTTGAAAGTACCTACTGAGATTATATGAAATATTTAATTTTCCAGCCTTTCTTACAGTTTATTTGGACATTATTCATCAGTAGCCTTAGCTAATTTTTAGGTAATGAGATATAATGATACTTAATAAGTAATGAGAGGCCTAAAGATCCTGATGCAGTCATTTTAACTCAAATATCTTATATGCCTATAGACAAAGTAGACTAGCTCTATTACAGTTTTTTATTGGTATTTAGCAGGTATACTTATCCTGTTTTTATTTTTTGTAGTTTTATAGTGTTATTTTTTAATAATATTATTATGATATTATTTAACTATTTTAAGAAACTAGCAAATTTCGAATGCTTCATAATCTATAGAAATAAACAAAATTGAAGTGTCTGTTTGTAATGTCAAAATCACAGCTTTTTTATTAAATGCGTATGAATATATTATACCTACCAAATTTTAAAGTTTTTGTTTGTCTGTCTATTCTATCTATTGCGGCTTATAACTGATAGACAGCTGATGTGATAAGAAATAAATATGTAAAAGTAGTATATGTACTTTTATTTTGAATAAATAATTATGACACACACACAAAAAAATTACAGTCGCTCGGATGAAGTCGCGGGTAGTAGTTCGTATTAAATCTAAACAATAAGGTACTCACAAACAACGGCAATATAAAAAAAATATAAACAAAACAGAATCGGTATTTTCATCCTTAATGATCAGTCAATAGACACTTCTGCAGTGTAATTCAGAACATCTGGTTTTAAAAACAATAAAGGTTGACATTTGACAGTCGGTTGTAAATTCTGTCTCGTGGAGTCGTCAGAATGGTCAATAAAATTGTCTGGAGTCCTTGACATACAGACACAGTGCAGACGGAGGTTTTATAGTCCATAAACATTTTACTAGCACGACCTTGAGTAGGGTCTGCAATGAGGTCGTTGCACTGAGTTTTACCGTTTTGGAGGTTCCCAGTTATGAGTTTATTGAGATGACTTCGTGATATTCACAGTTGTATTCACTAATAGCTGCTACCCGCAACTTAGTCCGCGTGGAATTTAGTTATTTTCTTTTTTAGTGGAGAATCCTTATTATTTTTCCAAAATAAAATTAGTGATCCCCGTCCCGTCAGTCTCGTCCAAATCGGTCCAGCTGAGATTAGCTGTGGATGTACCTATATTCTACGTAGGTATAATACTTAAAATCTATATATGTGTATGTATTTAAATCGGTATTCATCACAATTTCATTGGTTTTCTCTTTTTTTTGGGGCAGAACCCTAAATATTTCTATACCTAATAAAAGTAGCCTTAGTTACTTCTTATAACAACAGCTATCTGCTAGTAAATGTTCCGTCTAAATCGGTCTAGCCGTCCCGGAGTGGTGTGTATTCATAATTTCATTGTTTTTTTATACGGAACCCTAATTATTTTTATAAAATAAATGTAGTCAAAGTTCTCCTTGTTGTCTGCTAGTAAAGTCCCGTCCAAATCGGTCCAGCCTTTCCAGCGATTAGCAGGAAGAAACAGTCAGACAGACAAAAACTTTAAAAATTGGTAATTTGTTAGGTATAAATAGCGTATAGATAATTATTCATTGACAAAAGAATACACCTATTTACTTGAGTATTTTATAAAAGCATACCTAGATGATTAGTATTCAGTTGTTAGATATGTAATTATTTTAATTATTTAAGGTACGAGTATGTCGCAGTATGATACCATTATATGCGATAAGTATTTTTGAGTAAAATATACGAAAAATGACGTGAAATTTTAGACGCAATCAAATTTATCTGCAATCGATATGATTAGAATCATCTAGAAGTCATTTATATTAAAAACAAAAACAATTGCAACACGTTCTACCTTAGAAAAAAGCAATCCGTTAGCATTTTAAAGTGAACAATAAGTATACCTGACTAATAAAAAATTAACAGCCCTTTTGTTTACTATTTCGTAAAATATTTTCCAAGAAATTTCAAAAGCATTGCGTCAAAATAACGGGAGAATAGAAACAAATGTCCTTTGTGATTTCAAAGGAAGGGTTGTTTTTCTTTCGAACGTAATAAAAGGGTTCAGGAGTGACTTTGGTACCCTTTCTTTGTTTATTGTTCATTTTATGACGATTTATAGCAAGTAGTGCCGTTTTGTGCAATATTCTTTGAGTCTTTGGGTTATATTGTCCAGCATTGACCACGGTTATCGCTTTTAAAAAAAGAATTCTTTAAAAAATAGTGTATTGTTTACTTTCGGAACGGTAGATAGAATGTACGATAAATAAAATGTGTTTTAATATTGTTTTAATTTATTAAATTACTAGCTGACCCGGCGAACTCGGTCCACCATATATGTATTTCTTCATGAATAAATATTGCAATTATAAATTGAGATATAAAGTATCCTATCTCTTAGGTTGGAATAAAACACACATTTTAAAAAAAAGAAAAGTTAAAATCGGTTTATTAGTTTCGGAGTTTATCCCGGACAAACATCGTGACACTGGAATTATATATAATAGATTTTTATTGAAGTTGAGTTTACCTTAATTTCGCTACATTATAAAGTAGATACCTACAATAAATAATTACAGTTTCATCTACTTAGAATAGGCATCGAGTCAAGTCGGCCATCTCTTTACCTACCTATACAAATATTAAGAATTCTGAGGATGTAGGTATGTATGCTTTATAATTAATATCTACGCTACATAAATAATCATAAAGCATATGGAACAATACCATCACATCTAAATTTAAAAATGTAATCTTAGCGTGGAATCAAATCCGAGGACAGCCATTCCTCCTTTTTATCCTTCCAAGTTCCTTATCCTCCACGACATAAATCGCATCGACCCATATAACTCTCTGCGACCATTAAAAAGATAAACAACTTAATATAGGTATAATAATAAACAAGACGGGGCCACGAAGCCGCTCAGCCGACTGAGTTCCCCGTACACACCGTTCATAATTTTATTTATTCACGAAACCGTAAATATCTGTAGAAATAATTCCGAAGGCTCTTTGCGGGGATTAAGGGGGCGATGCGGCCCTGAGAAAATTATATTCGGCTATAACAGTTATCATGCATCACCTGAAGGAAGCTTAATGTGCCTTTTCGCAATCTCGAGGGCGGCGCGAGAGACGCCGCGCGCAAATTACTTTTTCAAAGTATTTACATGTAAATAGAGTTGGCGTGTTCCGAAGTTTGTGGTGGTGTATGCTTCCAGATATCTCCGTGTTGTATGTGCTTAAGTATTATGTGACTATTGCGTTTTCTCTTAAGCACACGCAACAATTATTCGTGTTTGTACTTAAGATACAAACTGGATGGGGATTACTTTCATTGCGCAACTATCTATATTCATGTAGGTATCCTAAAACTATATCATCCGAGTAGTTTGCACGTCAATTTGTGAGGTACTGGGTTTTTTATACCAAAAAGTTCTAACAATAGTGCCTACAATAAAATAAATATAGGTGCGTACCTCTGCTTACCCCTTCATTGATAAAGGAATAAAAGTAAAACAAGGGGACATTATCCTGTAAGAAAAACACATACTTATATCTCCATATCTGATATATAAATCCACCAGGACTTCTTAAGGCCTATCATTCCTTCATGGATAAAATTATTTCAAAATAGAAAAGCCATGTATTATCTCATCCCGTTGCGTGAACCATTGAAACAGGCCAATTCACAAATTTATTCATACATCCATAAATTTAATGTACCTACATAACTACCTCCTACATAATGTTAATCCCAATTTGCAATTCGCTGAAAACTCTTTGAGGTGATATCGTTCAAAAAGCACACCCTATACATAAAGAGTGTATAATTATCATCTATTCTACTTATAAACTTTCATAACGGCCTATACGTCGACTTAACCTTACTTTCGGGGTTCGTTCGGGTGCCGGGCCGCCACCCCGGGATAACCCACCCTCGCCTTATAATGGGCGTCTAAGAAAAACGGGTGCACGGTTCAGAATAGAAAATGCTCCTTTGGAAATAGCTTCGGTGGAAAGCTAGCGATTTATTCGCGCTACGGGATACGCTCAGAAAATATCCAAGAGCGGATTTTTAATGGCCCCATTGTTTCTATTTTAAACGCAGTGTGCGAATGGAATGCTTAAGTATGAGTAAGCTATAACGTAACATTATCAGTACCTAAGGCGGCAGCTTTTTGAATTATTCAGAAAAGGTTTCATAAAATGTAACTTGATTGTAGACAGCAACTTGGCTTTTGGTATTGCCGAGCTCTGGGAATTTAGCAGCGGATATAACTTACCTATATAACTGCTTAATTGTATACTAAAAGTGATAAATAAATCAATATTAAACTTTCTCCATGTCTCTTCCACTACTTACCTATTCAAAATATTGGTTGAAAAAAAAAAGTAAAAGTCTTCTCATTTCAAAATAATATTTACAGAAACTGCGGTAAATACACGATAGTTAAAGAAAGAAGGTTTAACTAAATAAATGTCGTCACTAATATGAAAGCTAAGCTCAGGGCCCACTGGTTGCATATCTCGCGATTCCACGCGCGGCGCCTTTTACACCACATTATAAGCTCAGATATTAGCTCCGTATTTCATTTATAATTCGCACTCTAACGAAGAGGGCGCGCATGCACAGGTGTGCTACAAATGTAACTGTGTGCACTTACCTTAACATTTACAGTACCAACACGAATAAAGAAATACTTTTCTCATTAAGTAAATGGCAGCTTAATCAAACCTATTCTTAAACGGCCATTACTCAGTGTTATATCTATATATAAACATGTCCATTTTTTATCTTTAATTAAGTTCTTTTATTGATACCCAGTGCCGACTAAAACGATTGTTTTGAAAATAACAAAAACTAATGCATTTCCAAAGATAATCAGTAAAACATATTTTTTTTTGTGTCCCGGAAGAAATAAAGATGTTTAAAAATAATGAACTAATAACATACCAAAGTTTCGGTCTAAAGCAAAATATATTAGTAGGCAAGTAACTCATCGTTCCAGCGGTATAATGAACATGGCTCCCTCTAGCGGGGCCATTAATCAACCCCCTTGCACCCGCATGCCCTAAGCTCCGTCGAGCTGAGATCCCCTCAACAAACCCCTCTTCGCCTCACCCGGTTAGAATGTTTCCAATTCATCACGAGACCCCGCCTTTGACAACTCTATATGAGATTGCCGCGATCCGAAAGTATCGTATCAGGGTTTCATATAGAGAATAAAAACAGATAATCATGGAATTTTGGAACGAGACGGTCTCAAAGTCCCCAACCACGGGTAGAAAGTATTGTTCGTAAGAGTGGTCAGAGACTTTTAGATAAGCGAGTGTATTTTCTTGTAATATAAACTCGGCTCTGTGGCGGCCATTACAAATAAATTTTAGCTTACCTTTATTTTTAACGTAGATCCCATGTTGTTTCGTCGCGTTTTTACTTTTTTATTTTTCGTCAAATATAGTGACTTCCAATTATGTTAGTAGAGACCTGGTAGGATAAAATATGCTTACATAGAAAATATTGTAGAAATAAAAAATATTCCATTTTATAACAATCATTAAATTATCACGTTTATAATTATTATTTTCTCTAGTCTAGTGGTAAGACCGAAAACTACTAATCTAGTTGAAGTATTTAGTTCAATCACTAGTTTGAGGTCATTAGTCAGCATTTTTCTAAATTATGTGATTATTTGACCATATAAAACATTGTAGAATACGATTAACATCACCACCTTCATTCTATGAGGGTCCCCTCACTAATCGAAATTCAGCCATAATCGTAATTAAACATTCTTGGAAAACGTACCTACCTAAATGACTACATGTTTTTCAGACGTTTTTTTGCACTCTTGCCATTTTTTTTTACTGAAAACACTGAAGGCCATCAATAAGTTACTTGCAAAACGTGACGATAATTTGAAGTTAGGTCATAAAATTTAATACATTAGAAATGTATAAAATATAATGATTTATGTAAATAGGTAAAAAAGTTTATCGGTAGACAAAATCAGGTACCTAGGTATTATGTGGTCGAAATTTGACTTAAGTAGGTATATTCTTGTAAGAAAATAAGGTTATCATCTAAAACCAACTGTAGATGACAATGAAAACACAAAATAAGTAAATTTAGTGTGATAAAATTGTATTTAATAAAATGCCGTCGGAAGCAAAACTCTACTTGCGCTGCGCATCAAACATACATTTGTGATTTAAGTACCTATATTTTGGAATATCATAATTAGAATTGGATTTCATCCGAGAGGGTAGGTACTCTTACCTATAAAGGTAACAAAAAATATTTACAGTCCATAAAAAAGTATTAGTACTTTTTTTAACAAAGATTTTATTTTTATTTGTACCTACGTAATTAATCTTAATTGACCATCTTTCATAGTATTGGTTACAAATTAGCTGTAGTATATTATTAGCTACATAAAAATATATTTTTACAATAATAAACAAGCAGGTATAGATACCTATCTACTTCAACACAACGGAGATGAAATCTTAAATTACAAAAACAATAACAAATTTGCGTGTGAATGTGAAAACAAAAAAAAAGCTGAACAATGGTCGTTAACACTTCAACAAATTAGCTTTTTCTAAATGAATATAACATCACAACTAGCTGTGTTATCCAAACTTAACGATTAACATACAAAAGAACACGCCGCCATCTTATCGACTTAAATGTCGAAGAAAGTAGCACTTTGTTCGTAATCACCACTTTATAACATAAAACTTGATTTTTACCACGAATCTCACATTATGTCGCTATGAAATAGCTATAAAACTAAACAACAGTACTCTATAAACAAATTATATACATGTTCTATGGATAAATATCTATTCTTCAAAATGTAGATAAGTGTTTATAAATTTAAGTTAAGATTTAGAAATGAAGAGGAATTTTATAACGGTACAATTGGATACGTGTTGTATGTTTACTACGCATACTAGTTGAGAAATAAAACGGGCCATTACAAATCGTTTCCAAAACACTTTCAGTAATGAGTACGTTCGTAAGTTCAACTAGTAAATGACTTGAATGTGATCTCCGATTGTTTGGTGTGATTTAAGAGAGACAACGGGGCGGGAAGTCATAATACCATAAGCTTCTCTTCAAATAACTGAAAAGTATTCGAATGTTGTTTACATTAACATAATATAACATTATTAGAATTTTGTTTACAAGAATTGTAACAATAAATTGATGTATAAAAGTTGTTTTCAAATATTAAAATTGTTGTGTCGCTATTTCAGATTATGTGTGGACTCATGAAATATTTTCTAATCTAGTGACATAAAACTAGTTTTTCTATAGCAAAATTAAGGTATAATTGAAAGAACAGTTTATGATTTGAATAGTTTTATTAAATAAATAATAAAGATAGTGCTACGTATAGTTGCTTTCATGAACTCTGTTACACACGCTTTTAGACCTGTTAAACCAGATTCATAATGTAATTAGATTTTCTCAAGTAATTATTTTTTCAAAATAAATCACAAGAATCGCTTAATATTGTGAAATTGCGCCATATTGATAAAACAGAACTAGCGCGGGACAAGTTTATTTGCAATAAAGAAAGTGGGATCTCGGGTTGCTCTCCAATTACCGGGATATACGTGGCAATCTCGCTGACTTGTAGGCTAGTCCTGGGTACGACCCACCAGCAATTATACATATTACAAGGAAACCTGTTTCAATATATTGCAGGCGTAGTGGGTACAGCCTAAAAATGGTTTTATTGTTGAATGATTGAGTTGATTTGAGAAAAAGAAGATTAAAATCTTCTTTTTCTCAAGATTTCTTATCATGTTTATTTTGAATTATTTTAGTAAATTATTAGAAATTCAATTGAATATGTAGTGAATTATAATTTTATCAAATTATAATTTACTGTACCTATACTAAATTTAACTTATATTTTTAAAGATTTGTGACGATATTTTAACAAAATAATAAAACTGAAATTTCTGCCTTTTTTGTATTTTATTATTTTTGTTTAGTACTTGTACGCAAATGTTGGTTGAATTAGAAAATATATTTTTGCATATTGTCAATATTATCCATTAGCTTCTTAATGTGTCTGATTTTGGGTACTGACTGTTCTCCCTCTTGTTTACTTAGAAATAATGTTATTTTTCATAATAGTCTTGTTGTTATACACTATACCACACTACTTGGTAAAAAAAAAACGCAGGGTTTGCCAATTCTCACATTTTTGGCAAACTTATCTGTTTTTAGAAGAATAAGTGTCGAAAGAAATATTGATAAGGATAAGTAAAAAAAAAACCTTGAGATTAAGAAAAAAAATAAAGCCACTTTACTACTTACTTGATAACATCATCCAAGGCCACGTCCTAGCTCCCTCACAAAAAAGGTAATAGATAGATATTGAAAAAATAGGCCAAGTAGTACCTACTATATCCATTTCGTTTTGTCTGTATCATGGAGATTTTTTTTATTACAAATATTTAATTCTTGAGAAAACTATTGTAATATTAATGTTGCTTTATCATAATAATAAAAGATTCTTTAATGTACATATTAATATTTCGGTAAGATTAAGCCTATATTTGTTGTACGAAAAACAACAATAAAATCAATCTTTTCTTGACCACAAATAATGTCGTCAGAGCAATACCAATAGTCGTTTCTTATATCCCGAATCGTATTTTCGTACGCACGCTCTCATACCCCCCGACGGCGATGTGGGACAGGCAGGCACAGGAGTGCGCCCAAGGGACGCATACACCAGTTTTTCCAAGCATATCTTATTGCTCTTTTGTTGAGACCCAAGGTAGTTAGTTTCATCGCCCGAGGCTCACAGGGTAAGGCTTCGCAGAGGTGTTGAACCTTTTTTGGAACACTACAAAATCTTGGGCAATGAACTCTTATAAATGATTATAATAAATGTCGTGTTTTTGTCAGTTAACATATTACTTATGATAAATATCTTTTTAATATTTTATGGTAATTTCTATAGTAAAATATAAAATAGTGGAATTTCTGTTGAATAAATCTACTGCAGATAAGTACCTAATGCATTTCAATGTAAAATTTGAATTTCTAAACGACAGACGCTATGAATGATATTTTCATAATTTAATAATTATTTGAGCGTAATACCAAATCTGCATTAAAAGTTTCATGTTACAATTTGAGATTGAGATTCGGAAAGGATTAAAACATGCAAATCAAACAAGTACCTATTCCAGCATTGGGGATGGTCCCTACGAACTGCGACCCCTCTTGTCTTATTTATTTATATTGGAAAAAATGTTGTTTGTTTATTCCTAGTTTTCGTCACGGGAGAGGTAAAATATACGTTCCAGTACAGACTATTTTTTATGCAAGAGAAGAAGACATTTGTGCTTAGTTGTACTTGACTGTAATTTGGCTAAATACATTAATGCTTTCTTTAAGTAAGTATCTCGAGTGTATAATGTACGGATATCATAGTGCTACAGATTATGAAATAAGTATAATTGTTTAATTGTTGCCATATTTATTATTGTGTGTGTATAGACAAATAGTAGGTACCTACGCATAATAATTATCTAGCCAAATATATAGTGCACGTAAGTAATTGTTCTACGTTTTAATGTGCGGATTACTAATCTCTAAAATTGAATCATTAATTATTAAATTAGATATTCATTTTGTAAAATACTTTTGATCATAATACCTACATAAATTTTTCGATATAAAAAAATACATTACCCTACCCTACCTACAAATACTTGACAAGAACGTTTTCACTTTAAACTTTCATAATTTCTTTTATACCTACTATGACACCTTTATATCTAAGTGAGTAAGCAGAGGAATTAAGCCTTTAATTAATTGACGTACAGAGTACTCATGTAATAAGCCGTACTAGAGATAGATCCAATAAAATAGCATCACGCCTGTATTCCACGAAGGGGTAGGCAGAGAAGTATTACACACCCACGACTCGCCAGCTATGTTTAAGTCCCACGTAATAGGGGGCGAGCCTATTGACGTCTACCGGGCACATTTCCAAACTCCGGGCTGCTACTGAGAATTTTTCTTTTTAGGAAAAAGCTCAATATCTTTGCCCGACCCAGGGATCGAACCCCATGATTAACAGTCGCATACACTACCGCTACACCACCGAGGCAGTTAAAATGAATTTTAATTGAGTCCACTAAAATGAAGAGGTATAAATATATACTTAATGCAGTAGCAAAAATATGAAAAAATAAATTATGATATTAAATTCTGATACACTTTTATTACTTTTATTTATCTTTGACATTTAATGGGTTAAGTTTTCCTGTGTAAACAGGGATTTAACTCACGACGTTATCTCCCTATTTTTATACTGAGGACGTAAAGAAGAAAATGCTAAAAGAATAATATTTTAGCAGAAACATATATTTATCGAGTTTTGGTAGAATTATTTAACTTGCCTGAAAGGAAACAAAACCCAATTCGTGTTTTAGTATAGCTGACTATGTTTTTGGTAAGCTATTAAGGGCAAAATTATTGGTATGTTTATTTATCTTTTTTGTTGCAAATAAATATCAGTATAATACCCACATAATGTTAGACTGTTTTATAATAAAACAAATATATATATTTAAAGCTCTACGTATTCTATATATTTAAATATAGAATACGTATAAATCTATACCTATATTTAAAGTTCTACGTATTTTAGTTAGACTATAAAATTACGTTTATAGTAATTAGCTTTCTGAATAAATTTTATATCACAAAAAGTCCGTGTGATTACCTACAATATTATAATGACATCACCTTATTCCATTCCGCTGGTGCAGTAAGAAACTGCTAGTAAAGTGAAATTAGGTATAGCCTAGATGCTTGGCCCCATTGAACATGAGGAAACCTGCATACCTGGAAAAAAATCTTGACTCGATCTGTAAAGTCCTATTCACACTAGACCAACAGTAGCAGTAACACCTCTCACTCTCAGAAAAAACATAATCCAAAATTGGTACAAGAACTGCTTGGCTAGCATAACGTATAAGTCTAATTTCTTTAAAAATAAATTTCAGAGCAAATCAAATCTAATAATACGATGTCTTTTGTTGACTTTAAAACAGTATCAAACTGAGCGGTGCACATTTCTTCTTACAAACGTTTTATTTAATTTTCTTTAAACGGAAATTTTAAAAATCGCTGGATTCTTTTATCCACCCCAACGCTACCCTTTTTAAGGGGATTTCTTTATGTTGTGAGAGCTCATTCATAGCGTCCATCAAGACGATTCCAAGCATCGTTACGGTCTCGGCAAATGTACCGAAATCATTGCTTCACTGCCGAGTTCCCGTCGGTGTGCGGTACGGACATATTGTACCAACGTTACCTAGTAGATATTGTAATAAATAGAAGGTATTTGATTCAATTTGGACGTTTGGTTCGGAGATGAAATCACTGAGTAACTTGTACGGAAAACTACAGTTGATTTTGTGCAAGTTTTTTTATGGTATTTCTTAAGAATTTTATGTTATTTCTTAAGAAAAGAGTTTGACTTTAGAAGTGAACCTACAATAATTTTTACAAAGTTGGATAGGAAACTTATTTGCCTTGGATCAGGCAGAAAATAAGTTTTTGCCAAAATTATATTTAGGGCTAAATACCTACTACTGAAGTAAAGTCACATATTATTATTTCTAGTGTCTGCCAGGCGGAGAGACAGCACATGGCGGATTTATTTAAATGAGCGAAGGCCCCACACTAACTTGTTCGTTGCCCTGAGCAATGAGTTGTGTGTATTAGGCACATTTTTTCTCACCTTAAAACAAAGAAAAATGGTATTAATTTAGCAGATTTAACGATTTGAAAAGTTAAGCAACGTTTACTCGGTCGGCGTCAGATGGGTGACCACAATGTGGCAACCGTTTATGAACAGCCAACCCGTGCTTGGGAAGGTACGCTAAGCAGTGGATCCTGGTTGTCAAGTAATATAGGATGAAAATCGTTACTTTGTTATTTCAGAATTCTGAATATCTAAAAGTCTGACTTCGGAGTTTTATACTGTGGTCCTCGGTGGTTCGCCTTGTTCAGCGGTTCAGGTCAGATAGGCTACGTGTTACATCACACGTACTTAAATATATGTGAAGTAGTTTTGCTTTTATAAAGAAAGTTAAATTATTAAAAATGCAAAGAAATCGGAGTGCCTTTTCATAATTTAAATTCATACCCAAGTTTAGAAATGTTTCGACGAAGCCTGTGGACATTTTGCGGCGAGAAATTTTGTTTTAATAAAGGCCCTATTGCGACCACCGCAGCCGTTGCTCCACTGATATTACAGACGAACACCCACTAATGCCCTCTTTTATATTATGCTCAAGCATTATTATGTGCTTAGGGTTGACAATTTCTGGCTTATGCCAGATATAAGACCAATGAAAACCTCCTTAATAAGTACACAAATATTATGAGTGTTTTTCAAACAGTGCCTTTTTTAATCATTTTTAATAATAGTTTTGTATCTATATTTTAAAATTGGCATACGAGTAGCGTTGGGTACCTAGTAAGAGTATTACTGTCTCTTGTGTGACTGCTTATGAAACACCTCGGTGTGTTTTGGTTTATACCTATGGGAGAATGTCATTCATTCATTTATTTCCCATTAGCGAGGTGAGTGATGTTGAGATCGGCAGTTTTAGTATTGCTGAGTCCATGAACATCATAATTTACCATTAGGTGGGTCTTGACTGGTTTGCCACCAAAATCAAAAATAAAAAAGTTCCATGTGATGCAACCATAACCGCATCTCGGATCTGAATAATTGATTTTCCGTCAGGTATTTCTCAGTATGCTCAACACACTTAAGCTTAACACAAAGTGTGAAATTGTAAAATCAAAAATAACAGTCACGAGCAATTGTCACGATGGCTGCTCGTGACTGTAATTTATAAGCATGACAAATGCTCAAAAAATATGTAAAAATATCAAAACACCTAAGCTTTATCCAAAAGGTTCAGTAAGTATAATGTTGGAAGCAATTGCTTTGGCAAAATGTGGGTATGAGTTATACAACTATATCTCTGCTTACAACTTAAAGGTTTAAGGTTAAGAAAAAAATATTTTAAGGAGTCACTAAAGCATTAACGGCAACATTAATTGCAGCAAAAATTCCAAAACATTTACCCAACCCTCGTAAATGAAGCGTATAAACAAAATAATATACTTAGTGCAGTAGTCCGTAGGTAAGAATGACCTCCGCGCGTTGAGAATGTTGGCAATTAAGATTGGTGACTCCCTATGTAGTTAATCCAAAATTACGTGCCTTGGATGTTTATAGACTACTCTGGCATTTACGGGTTGGTTTGTTTTTAGAAGAAAAACGATAGTAATAATGTTTAAAGAGTAGCAACAGCTTCTACACTCCCTAGCTCATAAATAAACACTATTATTAGTAAATAGTGATATAACTGCCTCTATGGTGCAGCGGTAGTATGAGTGACTCTTGGGCTTGAACCCCGGGTCGGGCGGTGTTATTGAGCTTTTTCGTAAAAAGAAAAATTGTCAGTAGCAGTCCGGAGTGTTGACGGCAATAGACTCGCCCTAGATTACGTGGGACTTAAACATAGCTGGCGGACCGTGAGTGTGTAATACACCTCTGCCTACCCCTTCGGGTAATACAAACGTGATGCTATGTTATGTTTATGTATAAAATTGAATGAATCTACATTTATTCATAAAAAGTTTTACCTAAATGTCTAGTTTATTTTTAAAATTAATGCTTACAGATAGATATCCTTTAAGATCCTAATCCTAAACTTGTTTAATTAACATCAAATTGTTAAAAGTTCTAAAGAAACAAGTTACAAGAGTAATTACCTATTTAAAAAGTTAACAAAAAAAGAAAGTAAAGTTTTGTGGAAATTGTGAGTACATAATAAGGGCCATAGAGTGGAGGCTCCAGTCCGGCACGTCGGTTTTATGGACCGTTAGTGCTACTGAAATCAATAAAAGTACCGGAATGTACCGCACATGCGCAATCGAGACACCCATTGCTACTGACTCAGCTACATTCATTTTATAGCCACTTGTATTTGTATCTATGGTAATTTTGTACTCTTAGCTGTTGACGGAGTAAAAAGTGGGGAAAAAATTAATTGCTACGGGACGTAAATAGCTTTAACAGTTACGGCAGGGTTAACTGTTTTAGGTGAATAAATGATAATATACGCATTGTTTAATAAGATATAATTTATGATGTATTACGTAACAAAACGTCATCTTTATTCAAATAGGTAACGGATTTAAAAAAGTTGTACATACGAACATATTTATTTACCTAACGCAAGTACAATAATGATTTTGTATAGTTATTTTTATAATTTGATGGCGTAGTTAATTAAATATAATAATGTTAATCAAAGTTTATTCATGACTAAATACTTAGCAGGATATCTTAATGAAACATAATTTTTGCGTCATCATCTTCGTCTTTATTAGAAAGGCAAGTGCACAACTACTTTAACACCTCCTCTTACCTGTTTTATACATATTCGTACCTTGTAGAATTTGCAAACTAAAATAGCAACGGACTGACTTAGAGTGGAATCGACAAAGGTAGGCCGCCTACTATAAGGTTTGGTGTCTTAAGAAAGGCAGTGGCGGTGTGGGGAGGAAGACTGGCTTATGTCCAGCACTGGACTGCGGTTGACAAAATGAAATAACCAATCATTGAAAGCTATTTAATAATCGAATTCCAAAACTTCCTCATCCCATAAAAAAATTAAAAAAAAAAATTAAAAACTATGGAAGTGTTATCGCGATTGCTCTGTAACTGATATTTATAAAGCATAAATACCGACTATATTTTTGAATAAAAACTGGCAGGTCAAGGAGCAAACATTGCTTAACCGCACTAAGAATACTAATATACAGATACCTGTAATAAGCTTAAAACGTAGATATGTTCATTTCAACATCCTGAATTATTTATAAGAAGGTTATTTCGACAGAGTTAATACAAAGAGATTATAATATCTGTATATTTATTTCTTTATAATTAAATTAAATTCGTTTTAAATTTCGTGAGGCTTTGAAAATGGTTGGAAAAAAAAAATTGAAAATGGTTTTGAAAATGATAAGTAGGTATTAAACTTTAATGTTTGTTTTTTTTTAACTGCACTAGATATACTTAAATATTAGACTTTAATTACAACAGCCACAGTTTTCATTAATCACATGTTACTACAAAAGACTAATCAAGCTCTTAATTTTAGGGATGCCTTTGCAAAACCATAGCTACACCTAGCTTTGTTCTAAATTTAACCCTTGAATAGGCTAGCAGAAAGTTTTTGTTAAAATTATGATTTAACAATAAATAAGAAAATTTTACCTCTATCATTTCCTCTACTCTATGAGTTCCTCTGATTTCTTTGAAACGCTTGTTCACGTCTTGTGAATGTCACTTTAATGCTATTAATAATTCCCTGAGAGAGCCTGTATGTACTTAATGTATTCTTAATAAATTTATAGTATATACATTCAATTCAGGGCATTTTAAAACTAATGACGTAACTGATAAAGGCGTTACAACTGTCTCGTAAAAGTTGTCCAGCTAAAATTGTTTGGAGAATCTTTTTATTTATTGCATAGATAGAACGAGCTGTAAGTAAGAATAGATTGGGTTCCATGCTGTGACTAATGGAATCTTCTTTCATATAATCTTGTATAAATTAACATTAGTTTAGATTTATTATACAATGAAGATATCTCAGCTCCGCCCACCGCAGCCGGTTAATTGGGTGTTTTATCTTAAAAAACTTCTTTGGATTTTTCTAACCACATACCTAATTTATTATTATACATTTAAAACGATTCGATTTCATATATTAATCTACTGTTTCTTATTTGTATTTTTATAGTAATAGTAATTATAAATTATTCGCCTAATTTTTATAACGTTCAAGCAATAAGGCCTCGTAAAATTTGTACATTAAATTCCAGTTCACGCCACTGAAACTATAAATCAGAGTTGTGGGAAATTTTATGAACATAACGATTTACAAGGTACGTACATTTTACGAGATTTTTATGTACTGTTCGGCCATCAAATACGTTTTATTATGAAATCACTATTCGTTTAACAATTTTCCGGCCATCAGCCATCAACGACACAGCTGATATGGTTTTAACGGCGCGACAATTAATTAAAAAGGCATAAACGCCACTTTTATACACACAGAGTGCCTATAAAGACTAACTTTTATGCGTCGTAAACGTGATTGTCTGTGGACCCTGTCGACATTGATAGGAGGCCGCTGCTTTGTGGTAAGATGCCGACAAAATATTTTAAAAGGCACTCGAAAAGAACAACTGGAAATGTATTGGAAATTAACATTTCTCATTTAATATATTAACATTTATTATGTGCATTTTATTCTAAACTAAAAAGCCTTAATAATTCCTATCAGTGACCGAAATACTTAGGTAGAATATGGAAAACGTAACCATAATCGCTTCAAAATTATTTAAACATACGAGTATAGATTCAAGCATATTCCCCTAAGGGGTAGGCAAACATAATGGAATTCTACTCATTACAATACACGGCCTCACTCTGCCTACTTTGAAATTACTTAAACTATCATAGAATTAACATCAGTAGATATAATGCTTTTATTATTTATATATGAATAGATATACCATAAAGGTTTTAACATTAACATTATAGAAACGTACGTAGATAAAAGAATAAAATGACCATTCCGAAATACTAGCTATTTTTTCGTTAGACCGTTTAGCACAATTATTTCTGACTCCATTAATACCAAATATAAGTAGATAAATAATTTCAAGTTAGCTATAGAGCCTTCTAGTTTCAAAGGGTAGCAGTATCTATGAAAGAAGGACACGTCGACCAGACTATAACCTTAAATCACACAGATAGCAAGAAAGAACAAACATCGCATAAAAGCAATTCCGATCAAAAGCTGAATGTTGCAGAAAACGAATAAAAGAGATTTATCGGCCTTCCCCGAAGGCAACTTAGAATGAAAATTGTGAGATTTTTTAAATAAACCATTAGAGAAAAAGTTCCGGACCATTTGAGGCGGTTTATTGTGGCACTATCGGGTGCCATTGTTGACTACAACGTAGCTTTAAATACGAAGATATAGTTCATCTAGAAATTTCAAAAGATTAAGTTTACTATGAAGTGACAGTGGTATTTTTATATTATAACTAGACTCTGCCCGCGACTTCATCTGCACGTGGTCTTCAGAATAGGTTCAAATAATAAATACGTCAATCTAAGGCACAATAATCTTGTCTATGCAATAATTTAGTTTTACGGCACTATACCCCCAATTTGGGGAGGCCTGTGTCCAGCAGTGGACGTAGAAAGGCTGATGGATGGATGGATTCTTTGGAAATAGCGATGCGCAAGTGATGTCTCTGGTGTTGCTAGCGTCTATAGGCTAACGTAACCTTACCATCAGGTCCCAACCTGATGTACGTATGCTTATTTGCCACCTGCATAGTATAAATAAAAGGTTCCATTGATTTTTCGGCATAAAAAGTAATTAATACCCTTTTCTCTATTCCAAACTATATGTTACTATTCCAAATTTCATGTTCAATGAATAAATAGTTAATGTGTGGAAACTTTGCAAATAAACAAACCAACTTTCGTATTTATAAGTTAGGATTTTACGCAATAATGTTTTGAGTCTTACGTAGTTGAAATACCTAAATAAACATTGGTGCTGATTACAAGTAGGTACATTTGGAGACAAACTTATTATCATGAATTCATTTTGATTACTGCTGCATAATTACTTGCTTTATTGCTTGTATCGTTGGCTAATACAACAAAAAAATATAACTTCTCTACATTATCTAGTGATTTATTACATATCTATCTCATATAAACAAGAAAGGAGGTCATATATTTCAATACATAATTATTACAAAAGTCACGTTCCTATAAATAGCAAATAATTACTGGACAATTAAGCTTGGTTAAAGGAAGACAGAACATGATGTAACTTAATAATTTATTGTATTGCTGCGAAAGGTTGCATACGATTCAAGGCCCACGGGTAGTCATTACAACCACTCACATAATTCAGACCAAGCTGCAGATGCTCCATCATAGGTGTGGAGCTCCAGAGAGAATTGGGGACAAGAGTAACTCTCATCACAACTATAGCTCTTCGCTGACTTTATAACACTTTTCATCTATGTAGGTTTCATGTAACCACGTCTTATACTCTTTTGTGTTTATATATATCCATGTACGGACATATATCTATACGTCTGTTGTACATATGTCTATGTACGTAGATATTTAACCTCTAGTGGAGATTAGCCTTCAAGTTATATCCCTGAAATTGAGTGTTTGTCTCCATTAATTTTTATACCCATCCGCATCTTTTGATTCTATTAAATGATAAGTAAATAACTATTAAAATGATATTCAAACACTTCACACTTCTAATGAGCTTGCTTTATTATGATAATGAATTAATGTTTTAAAACAAAGAAACTATTTCTTTTGCCATACTATTTAAATTTCATATAATTAAGTGATAAAATATGAATTTTTAGTGCACAATTTAAGTATTATTTACCTGCTTTTTTAATTAAAGCAACTTTACAATTTTATGTAACTATTTATAACATGGTATACATACTTTTATATCTTTACCTTAGTATTAGTAAAATATAATAATTATAATAATAGGAGGGGTAACTTCATATACTCATACCAACGATGTTCAATGTTCTTGACAGCTGTTTGTTATCTAATGATAAAATCTAAAGCACAGTTTCCTTTACCTAATCCATTAGAATCCAACAAAGAGTAACATGCATTTCCGAATCCAATTTTGAATAAAAATCGTAAAAGGTTATTTTGTGTTATATTTTACGAAACTGAATCTGAAAATAAAAATACAACGTTCTTTTTCTATTCACCAGATTTATTTTTAAAGGGAAGTAGTCCGTCAGGGGTTAGGTGTGGGGATGGCAAACACAGGAAACGGATCTAGCGAAGTTGCCTGCACAACCGACTACAGGGATATGGGGTATCCCGTTTGAATGGGGTAGCTGTGGGTTTTAGATTACTGTGGATATATTTTCTTGAACTATATTTGATTGTCACGTCTGATGATTTAGGTTTGTTTCCATTGAGAATTATTATAATAATGTTTGTTTTTATCTGAAATATTTTTTGACATACTTACTTTTTTTTGACTGTGGCCGATGGCTATAAAAACTATACGCCATCGATTAATTCATTGTAGCAGCAGTAATATTATATTTAAAAAAAATAATTACCTGTAGTATAGACTTAAATAAATTTAAATTAAATTAAAATTAAATATCTTTATTAAGGAAACTATTTAAACAATAGGCGACGGCAATAGGCTCACCCCCTATTACGTGGAACCAAACATAGTTGGCGAACCGTGGGTGTGTAAAGTACCTCTGCCTACCCCTTCGGGTATACAGCCGTGATGCTATTTTTATGTTTTATTTAAACAATATTGTATAAACTATAATAAGTATTGGCTTATTTGTATTTACTGATAGGTAGATAAACATATTAGTATCGTACTTCATAATAACTATTTGTTAATAACTTATCCTAATATTAATAATTATATAACCGTGATTAATAGCAAATAAATATGTATCAATTTCAGTTATTGATAAAATAAACCATACATTTAACAATATAGACTCGAATTACCGTGTTACCATTGTATAATTATATAAACATAAACTTGTCTCAAAATGTCTGTGTTTTCAGTCAAATGCAACTACCGCTGAAATAGTCTCCACCCTACTCTCAACATATATTTATGTACATTAATACCGGTTTATAGCTATGAGATAAGTATAAATCTGTTGGAAGGCGGACCACGATGTATGTCAATTGTAGGTACCTACATCCTACTTTATTGTTATAAGGTCCAATATATTTATGAAAGTCCAAATCTCTTACAAACGTAAAAAGATAAACATTTCGTAGGCATTATTTTATGCTACTGTTTTGTTTTTGTTTTGTTAACGCTGTCCTAGCTGTTTTATGTTTTAAGTGTATGTTTTTGTTGTATTTAAAAGTATAACCATCTTATAACTGTGATTTTATATATCAAAATAAATGAATAGCGAAAAAAGTGTGCATTCTTTAGGTTTTTGCAATACTTTGGAGTTTGATTTCGTGAGCATGTGACGTGTGCTTTACACTAAGAACATACCAATAAGATCGATTGTTCTAATAGTGTGACATTTGTGAAGTGATATTCTATAGATAGGTTTATAATTAATTTATTATAGCTACACACTAATTACAAGTGATGACGAATTAATTTTAATTGATTTATTACTTTACTTTACTTTCATGCGCAATTGTAATCATATTAACTATTTACTTTAACAAATTATTTAGAATATATTATATCATACCGTACCACCCAAAAACGAATTTACTGTTCTCATATTTGTGTGGTTTTTAATGGTTTTTTACATAAATCTATCAATCATTCCTCAACACATAGACATAGCAATACGCCTGTATGCCCCGAAGGGGTAGGCAGAGGTGTATTACACACCCAAGGTCCGCCAGCTATGTTTAAGTTCCACGTAATAAGGGGCGAGCCTATTGCCGTCTACGGGGCATATTTCCAAACACCGCTCTGCTACTGAGAATTTTTCTTTTTACGAAATAGCTCAATATTTAACGCTGCCTAATCCGGGGATTGAACCCGAGACCTCATGATTAGCAGTCGCTCACACTACTGCTGCACCACAGAGGCAGTTCATTCCTCAACCTGAGGGATATTGATACATTATATAGCCTAATCAATATTCATAATCGACAAATGAAAATATTTCCACTCAAAAAGTAAAGTTTCACGTAAAATATTTTTTATCCACCCCTGCGTAATATAAGTACATACAAAAACCAGTGAAATTAATATAACAAGCCCTAAAACCTATAAAACACATGCTTGCCGGGATGTTTTAAACATTTATTGAAGATATAAGGAAAGCAATTTTGATGGTGAAATGGTACAACTGGAACGTTTTGGTACATTACTTTGTTGATATGGACGGATATACACTCTGCTTTGCGAAAAAAATTGCGAATAAACATAATATTAGAAAAAACATAATATTTTATGATATCATTATTTTTTCTTATACTTATTATTAATTTATATATGTGAAATTGCGTTTGTTTGTTTATTACGCTTTCACGCCGTAATTACTGAAGTGGTTATCATAAAATCTTGCATACAAACAATCTAGAAAGCAGAAAAGTATACCTACCTATAAGTTTTACTATTAGTTAGTTTCGCTTTACATACCGGCAAAATTGATTGTTCCTGGGGATAGCAATTTCGCATAGAAATAATGAGCGTTGCATGTAAATGTAATATTTTAAATGTGATTGTTGTCGTAAATTTAATTGTATCTGTTGAAAAATCGCAACTCGCCAATATTATAAAGTAGACCATATTTCCTACCATTATGAAACTATAAGAAAACTAAAAAGAAAGAAAAAAAATCGTAGTTAACAATAAAATATACATGGTATGTAAAGATAAAAGAAAATAAGTGGTTTAAAAATAATATCTGATATATTAGAATACACCTTAGTAGAGTATCTTTTTTGGCATACCTTCCATTCTCTAAGCAACACGCTATACTAAAGGGAAACTGGAGTAAAATATGAATTCAGCGCGTCTCGGCTGTTTCGCGCACACGCGACTTGTTTATCCTTTTAAGGGAGACTTCTCATTTCACACAACTGCTATGATTGCTATATAATCGCCAGCTCATCTTGACCTGCTTCATCCCCCACTCCAACCAATGGTAAGATAAAAACAACATAGAGCAAAAGAAAGTCGGAGCTCAAGTAGGAATGGTTGCAACGTTAGGCGTTTTCGTAATGGCGCCTCACGAATGAAAGCAGATTTTCGGCAACTGATTATGAGTCCTAATACGTTTGGTTATGTTAGTTTCGTTATGTTTACCAGTTTTTTTATAGCGTGTTTATGTATACAGTTATTTCACAGTAATATGGCTAATATATTAATAATATAGGTAGACATTATTTAGAAACTAAAAATACATAGGTATTGTCAAAAACTTAACAACTCTTCATAACATTTTGATCTATTTTTAGCACTTGACAGAGAATCCCGCTTGCAATAAACTTCTCTTTTTCCACATTTACAAATAATTTGTTCTTTAAAGTTACTCCTCATAATATTTTAAGTTAGTAAAATCGAATATTGCCTAATATGTATTATACAGGAAATAAATTCTTGTAAATTTTCAAGAAAATCAAAAACGTTTTGATTTCATATAGTTTATATATTTTTTTATCTATCTATGTGGTGACATACTGAGAATACAAGAGCCTTCACCCCATTTTTTCCCATGGATGTTGTATGAATTAAGAAATTATCACCCTTTGAAATATTGGTAGTATGAGTAAATTCAAAGTGCTAGCTAGGTACTTACTTGTAATCGGTTCCTATAGGATCAGTACCATCACCTTCAGCACATTTTTATGGTTTGGTTGTAGTGGGAGATTGTAGTTCACGTCCGTGACATGAAATTGTGAGTAGTGGTTTGACAACTCTTAGTATAGGTAGTTTAGTCCATGAGGTGGTGGTAACAACCGGTTGTTACTTACCACCAGATGGGTGTTGCTTGTATGTTATCATAAGCAAAGAAAACGAAAAAACATTTATGATACATAGCATCACGCCTGTATTCCCCGAAGGGGTAGGCAGAGGTGTATTACACACCCACGACTCGCCAGCTATGTTTGAGTTCCACGTAATAGGGGGCGAGCCTATTGACGTCTACCGGGCACATTTCCAAACTCCGGGCTGCTACTGAGAATTTTTCTTTTTAGGAAAAAGCTCAATAACATTGATCGTCCGACCCGGGGATCGAACCATAGAATGATAATTAATAATAAACTAACTAATCCGATAAAAGTGATTTTTCAAAAAAAATAGTACGTAGTTACTTAACTAACTAACTTATTATCACGCCATTTCCCTTGCGGGGTAGGCAGAGAGAACAGAGTGCCAAGAGGCTCTATTCTTGCATACATCTCTCGCTTCCTCAACATTCATAACTCTCTTCAAACACGCTCTCCGGTTTCGGAGACTCCTGACTCCACCTTCCTTCAATACATTACCGATTTGGTCTAGGTAGGTAAGTCTCGGTCTCCCCCTGTACCTACATCCTTCCACTTTCGCATTGTATATCTTCTTAGCCAGTCGCTCGTCCGGCATTATTTCCACATGCCTGAACCATCGGAGCATTCCCTTTCGCATCTTTACACCAATTCTCTCTTTCATACCTACTCGCTCTCTTACGTCATTGTTACGAATGCGGTCACTAGGCCTCACTCCACAGATTCTCCGCAGAGATCGTATTTCGACCGCATTGATTTTACTCTCATGCTCCTTTTTACATACCCAACTCTCGCTTCCATATAATAACGTTGGGACAAGCACTGCGTTGTGTATTGCGACACGTGCCTTCTGGCTGAGGTGGTGGCTGCCGAGAAGTTGTCCCAATGCTCCATTCACTCTATTTCTTCTCCAGAAAAGTTTGGTGTTGCTCTCGAAGTTTTTGGTCAGCCTTTCTTCTGCAATCATATTTGCTCTATCACGCTTCTCTTTCACTAAGGTTGGTGTCATTCTTACGTTGCCGGTATATTTCTTTCTTCTGTTCTTTCATACTTGCACTCAGGTTCAAAGAATTTTCTTTTGTATCTACATAGTCCAGCCACGCTTTCTTCTTTTGGTCTACTGAAGCTGCTACTTCCGTATCCCACCATGCATCACCTTTCACTTTCCTATGCTTCTTTGAGCATCCACATACTTCTTTCGCTGTATCTACCATACTATCTTTCAATAATCTCCAGCATTCTTCTATGTCAGATCCCGGCTGACTTGCCATTGTCAGCTGCTCACAGACACCCTCTACATACTTTGCTCTTACACTCTCTTCCAGCAACTTTTCAATCTTTATCCTTTTAAGCCCTCCGAAGTGGACACGCTCTTGCCAGTGTCTCCACTTTCTGAACAGACCACTAAATCTTGCAATAACGAGATAGTGGTCCGTGTCGACAGTGGGACCCCTGTAGGCTCTTGTATCCAGAATTTTACTTCGGAGGCGACTGTCTACCAGAATTAAATCTATCATACTTCTCTGTTCATTCCTTCTCCATGTATACATATGGATGTCCTTATGTTGAAAAAAATGTGTTTGACACAATAAGGTTTCTCTCCATACATACATCCGCAATGAGCCTACCTGCATCATTCACTCTCTTATCACCAAATGAACCAAGCACGTCCTCGAAGTCTGGACGCTTGCCCAACCCATCCATTCAAGTCTCCGCATATGATCACGCGTTTACTAGCTTCTGCCAAATCCAGAACATCCCTAACATTATTCCCGAACTTCTCTAGATCCGATGCCACCGAAGAGCCTACGGGAGCATAAGCTGCGACCATGAAGACCCTGGTGACACTTAGTTTTATTTAATTTTGTTTTCTCTGGTAGGTATAACTGTGAATTTTATCAGATTGTTGTATGTGCAAATGTAATAGCCAGTGTAATTAGCATTAATTTGCTTGCGAACGTTGGTAATATATGTTAACTTTTGCAAACTATTGAAACTTTATTATATTATCAATGTTTCCAAAAGTGTTAAACATCGGCTAAAATTACAAGTAGCTATTTGAATGGGCTATAGTTTGATGGTTTGTCGACTGTTATTCGAGTACATAGATAGAACAGGAACTATTACATGCTACTACCAAAAACGAACTAGACTAGAAACCATAGTACTGACTTATAACGAACCGGTTCGCTCGAGATATTTTATGTGTATGTTTGCATGTTTTGGCAACGTATCAAAGTATTTTTGGCTCGAGAAGCACTTTGTAAATGCAGTTGCTATTGCCCTTTAATATATTGTTAGATATTGCAATTTTGAGCTGGAGTTGGTTATCACCTATATTTTTATCCATCCATCAGCCTTTCAACGTTCACTGCTAGACATAGGCCTCCCCAAGAGAATGCCACAACGAGCAGTCCCGTCATGGGGGATAATGCCGTAATCGACACGCTTCACAGGCGGGTTGGCGATAGCAGTTGATGTTGTTAATACTCGAGGGAGTGCTGCTGCTCACTCCCCCGGCATTCCCTCAGTCGGCTCTTACGACTCCCGTGGGTAGAGAGGGGTGGAACAATTCTAATGCCGGCCCCACACGGGGAGACAACGGGGTAGTGTGGGGCTCTCACCCACTGAAAACCCACAGTGCACCCTCACCCGCCCGTACTCAGCGGACCACTGGTGCCACGTATATTCATTTCAGTGGTCCGTGCGGCGGCTAACCCCGTCGAGCTCCCTCTCAGAGTAACGTCCCCGTGCACCAATAACGTCACACCTTCGTGGTAGGCTCTACGCGGGCGGAGGACAATCCCCGGTCCAACCGCCCGCGGCCTCAGCTAGGGCGGCATTAGGCTACACTACTTTCAGTATTAGCTTGCTACTTTTAGCTTTGAGACCTCAGGTTGGAATCCTGGGTCGTAACAACGTATTTTTAACACTGACTATATACTTTAACATGGAGTGATCTGATCTCTACATACCCTTTTAAATTTAAATATGTGGATCTTAAAAAAATAACAATATCACGCTGCGGTGATCAGCATGCTAGCTACGATGCCAGAGGGCAGAGGAGGAGGTGGGCCGCCAGAGGTCTTGTAGTTGTAGGTGGCGTTGCTACCACTGGAATGGAGCAACGACCAGAAAACAGTTACCCTGTTGTAACAATTGTCAGAAGTACTTATATCTATATATTGGAATCTCGATCTATGTGCATATTACAACTAATCAAAATATTAATAATTAATAATTGAATTCAAATTTGTATAAATAAAGTTAGCTGAAATTAACCTAATTACACTTTCTTTCTTTTTACAGGCTCTCAGAAATGGCGATGAAAGAGAAGACAAAGAAACTCATTATTAAACTTCGCGCCATTACCGTTAAAATAAATGATAATGGGTAACTTTATAACAGAACTAGCTAATATACCTACTCGGCTTTACACAAGACAGGACAATAATTTTCTAAAATTTAATCATAAAACCTATTTGGTAATGAAATCATAGCGCGATTCAACAGCCTATTAGGTACAGCTCCATCTAATAGAAAATTGTAGAGATATGAAAATAATATTAAAAAAAATCAAAAAATTTTTGTAAATTATGATTATAATGCACCTAGTCAACAAAAATATTTTTTTTAACAATACTGCACTGACGAATAATCCTTGTATTGTGGTGGACTTTACAAACATACAATTCCACGGACATAAAGTACACCCAGACTCAGAACAACCAACAAGGAAATCGAACCCACAACACTCGGGCGGGAGAGCGGTATCTAAACCACTTCCGCCATCTGTGCCTTAAATAAGCAATCATTACTAATTCGTTTATTTTTTACGCTTTCAAGCTGTAATTACTGAACCAATAATTATGAAATTTTGTACACATATAGTCTAGGAGCCCAGAAACGAATATAAACTATAATTTATCCCGGAAAAGGAGGGAGGGAGGGTTCCTAAGGGGTTTTTGCATGGAGATAATTATTGTGGCTTAGATTGACACAAAAATAAATTACAAAGAATTTTTTATAATAATTTCGAGAAACTATTTGCGTTGAACTAATGAATGATGGCGGCCTCCAGTGATCGAAAAAGGAGTGTGTACATATTTAAAATGCTGAAGTCCTCGAAACCAGTATTGCAAATACAAGTACAAGTCATGTGTACGATAAACAAAAAAAAAGAAAGATATAACCGTAACATAATTGAAAACAAGCCATTGTTATGTTATACGAAGGTTCTACGAGAAAAAGGCAATCTACATGGAGGGTTCGTACCGGACGCCTCGAGATGAGGAAATAAGAATTCATCCTTTCTCAGGCCGGGGTAGGGGCGTGCGGGGTTGCCGCGGGTCGGAGGGGGACAAGACGGACGACGCCATTCCAAAAAGCCATTATACGAGCTCTGGAGCTGTTTTCTATCTGTGAGAGGAACTCGCACCGACACGTCCCGTTCCGCGCCTCTCCCCACACCTCTCTCAGCCCATCTTCGGGGATCGCAACTTTGTTTATGAAAATTGCCCATTAAAGTGGCTATGAAAGTAACGCTTTTGCCACTCCCGAAATTAATAAGGAAATTGATATAGATTATTTTTAGGTCGCATTTGGTGCCCGTATTCGGAACGATCGATACTTTTATTGTAAGCATCTGGAAATAATTTAAGTTAATTTTACAGCTAAGTAGATATGATGTATAAGTATATTTAAAAACCCGTGAATAACAGCGGTGAACAACCTATTATATTACATTTGAAACGTTTAGATTATTGTTCGTAATATAATTACTTGTTGTCACGTATGATTAGTCGTTAAGATTTGATTGTAAATAAAATTCTAACACGTTTTATTTTAATAATAACACATTTTCATAATGTAACAAAAGTCTTTAGTGTCATTTATATGATTAAATTATAGTTATATCGTATGTGTTAAAGCTACATAGTTAATTATATTAGATATATAGATTATTATTAATTACATGACTAGCATAAAGCTATAAGCAAATGTATTAAAAATAAAATAAATTCCGAGTGAATAATAAGATTTATTTTAAGTTGTAAATAAAAGTTAAGTAAAGTTCCCTCTTCAAGAAAGCAAAATGAGATCACAATAAGATTTACGGAGCTCACTCGCACCCTACACAGATTTATAACACCATTAGAAATTAAATTAAAAAACAGAATTATTACACTTGAACCAAAATTTAAATACACATTACTGTTCTCCCCTCTTTATTGAGAAGTGTACCGCTTTCTTCAGTCTTTTGTATGCTCTCTCTTTATCTGACGCAGGAAAAAAAAGGTAAGTTTAAAAGGGATAGGAGATACACCCGTTTGCGTCTCGTAGCTCGATATAAAGAAAGATTATCCGAAGCCCCTAAGGAAGTTTGAAATTGCTATTGTAGCGAAAAGGATTATACGTTAGTGCTACGCGCACTGTAGCGGGTCTACAGAGCGAGGGCCGGATTCAGGAAATTGTATGGAAGTTTTATATACATATCATATCAGCCTGAATTATCTTAATGCGACATATATGTCAATGATCAAATTATAATAAATGTCCTAATATTTCAACTTTTCATACTGTTTACTATGATTACATTTATTATGTATAGAAATTTTAAAGAGGAGGCTACAAATAATACCTATAAAATATAGATAAAAAGAGCTTGCAAATAATCTCAGATTTGTCAAGTCATATACTTTATGTGACATTATCATTATAAACTGAAACAATTGAAAGTATTAGGCAATGTGGTGACCACCTTATCTCATTCTACTAGTGATATTAATACAGCCATATACCAACAGATAGCAGACATATTATCTCCCATAGTAAAGAAAGCTATTGTGTTCTCAGAGTGGGAAAAACGTAGGTATATGAGGAGTAAATAAAGGTCATTTTAGGATAAGTAACATATTATTATGAAAAGGTACTAAATTATAACAACATTGTATGTAATATGTACTTTTTTTTCAACCCTTGTTCTGTCCCACTATTGGGCACAGTTCTTATGGTGAGAAGCGACAGGCCATGAGGGTTGGCAGACTTCACAAACTGTTGATAAAACCTCTCAGGCATGCAAATCATCAGGCTTTCTCACATTTTTTTCCTCCACCGAGCAGTGATAAATAGTAAAGAAGTTAACACATAACTTAAAATCTCGAAAAGTCAGAAGTGTGTGCTATAACGAGGTCTGAACTTTGAACTGGGAATCGAATTTGATACCATTATCTTTGCAGTCCTTGGTTTTACTGCTAGGCTATCACTGCATGTAAAATAAATATACGAGTACTAATATTAAATCTAAAAGTGAGTTTGGTTGTATATTTATCACCTCCTGACGCTGTAACTACTCAACCGCTGAACACGACATTTGGAATACATATAGTCCTGAGTACAAGGAAGGGCACTAGCTATATATATCTTGGCAAAAGGTGGCAGAGAAGCAAGCAGTCCACCTATTGTTAAGTGGTAACTGTTGCTCATAGACTATGGCAACACTAGGGGCACAGTGAAGCCGCCGCCTACCATGATCATTTTTACTGTATTTAGATTGGAGATTGCAATATTTTTTCGGCAGGTCATTGTACAAAATATTAATATTTTTTTTTATTGCGTGTAGTGGCTGACGAGCCACGGTCCATTTGATGGTAAATGGTAACCGTCGTGATAATAAATCCAATATGAATAATGCTTAAAATAAAAATAAATCCACATTACCAATGTTCTAGACTGCAATTAAAATAATGCGTTCACAATTTTAACTGTAAAATAAACAATGTGATATCTACACAAAGCACTGGCACAACTTCGAGCGGGATTAATCCCTTAAATCTGGTAAATACGCCAGCTTTGGGAGGGATCGGTGCGGCGGCAGGCGTGGTACGCGCGATACGGCCCGGCCTAGCAGTATGGTGTTAATACCTATTTTAAATTCTGATAAAGGCTTCACCTGTTATTCGTAAGTACTTTGAAAGCACAGAGTATTTTGTGCGATGAATTTGTATGCTTATACGTATTATAGGTATATTATAATATAAGTAGAAAAAGCACACTGTTGCGATCAAACTTTTATTAATTGGAACATTAGAGGACATGGTTATTTATTATAATGTATTGTTTTGTAGATTGATACTGTACTGTACTGGTTTGATAAAATGCCTTGCGAGTCGTAGAGGCATAAATAATAGCACTTACGCTTTTGAGTGCGGAATATTGACAGTTATCGATACAATATATCAATAGATTTTATTATTTATTTGATAATTTTATTGTCTATAGAAATATGCATTATCCATTGCATGACTGGTGGTAGGGCTGGGTACCAAGTGGGAGTATTAGAGTACTCACTTGGTATCGGGCCCGAGCGGGTTGGTACCACCATCTCCCGTGTGACCGGCCATTAAGCACATCGTTGCGTTTTGGCTGGAGCAGGAGATAGCCGTTTATTATTTCATTTCATATCGGTGAAATGAAATGGTGAGCAGCGGCTTGATAATATTCTCAGTATAGTTGATTCCATGAGCGACGGTTACCATTTAGATGGGCCGTGGCTCGTCTGATACTACATGCAATAAAAAAAAAATATTACTTTATTTCTTAAAATGATTTTTATACTCTTCGGCTGGCAGATCAGCACTTAGCCCACCGAATAGTGAGCGCTTACCGTAACCTGTAGACGGTAGCAACACAAGAGCCATCCCCAACTCCAAGGAATGGGCTTGGAGGTGGAAAGTAAGAATAATAAAAAGAGGATACGGAGAGGGTTAGACCCCTTAACTTTAAGGTTGAGAAACATTATACGTAAATACAAAAATAAATGTGAATTTTCAAATTAGAGATAAGCGGGTTTTTTTTTCAAATTGTAGATTAACCGATCTAAAAACAAATGCAGAAACTTGTTTTTCTATTTGCCGCTTATTAATAGTCTTGAAAATGGACACATTAATTCAAATCGTATTCTTAAAACGCACTAGATTTATCGAGGAATCCGCACGAAAAACACATTAAGAAATTCCTCCATTTAACAAAAAGAAAGACATTTCAATTCAATATTGCTACTGAATTATTCTAATTACCCTTAGACTCTAGCGTAGTCCGAGATAGTTTCACTTAGTTGACCAATGCATAAGTTATTTAAGTACCTCTTAAATACCCTTACACGACTAAATAATCAGGGACGTTGATATAACATTATAAATTCAGATATCTCTTGCCATCACCATTACGAATTTGAAACGAGAGGGTCGCACGTACGCATAATCCGGCGTGCATAACGGGATCGAAAATGATACATAAATTGTTGAGACGGACTTTACGGACGATTAAACCCATTAACATGGTACACGGGTCTCGCGGACCCCGGAGACCGGTCCAATCAACCAACCCTTCCACGCAGCCGCCAGTGTACCTCAGTACAAACCATGTTTGTTTTCTTTGCTTCTGAAAAGTTTTAGGATAACATACATTCTGAAAGTTTCGAAATGCATACTTTTTTCAGGTTTAATATTGCTAAATGAAGTACCTATATCTATTATATATGCTTATTAGTTTAGTTTTACGCAAGTAGGTATGTTGAAGTAAGCTTTTATTTAGTTGTAGATACTGAACACAGTAGCTAGTTAAACAGCTCACAGCTAGCTAAATGACTGTTTTTTATCAAAGTGACTTATTACCAAATTTCCACAAAAGCAGAAAGCGTAATCAAAGAAAACGTCATCATGATATCACCTTGCATTTGTCGCTGATGAATTTATATATGAAGAAACGGAAGAAAGTAATCACCTTCAGATATTGGTCAATTATATCTGGTATACCTTATCCCCAATAAAAAAAAGTGTGAATATATAAGTAAACCAATCATTTGGCTTCATGTATACATTCGTACAACAATGTTTGACACAAAATAGTCATTATTAACTTTTGCAAATTTGGCATTTCTTATAATATCTAGGTACGAGTAATGTATGTTTAAAATAAAACTAATTTTAACGTTTATTTACTAAGCTCAAATTTATGGTTATTCGTAGCTTTATTTCGTAATTTACCAAATTTTTCTTCAATATTCGGATGTGATTATATAATTATATCATAATGCGGTAAGAGTCGTTAAAGTTGTGCAGTTACCTTGGCTCTTAACCTCGGCTAATATTACTTCTAAGTAGGTTTTACCAGAAACTTTCTTCTGTTTAAGTAAATAATATTAATTAGTTATCGTTTGTTTATCAATTCATCAATTTTTGCACTGAATAAAGTATTCTTTTAGTACAGCCGAACCGCAAACTTAGTCACGGTCAACAGACACTAGCCATGTACGCAGGAAATATTATAGGTAGATGTGTGAGTGATAAGGGCTGATAGTAAGAATTTCTTGTAGGACCGACCCAACCCGGGCATGAAACGCAAAACCCCATGATTTACAGTCGCATATACTGCCGATAGACCACCAAGGCTGATAAATATATTGCGTGATGCATTTACCTAGCAAGCAGAATAGAAATTTCATCCTCGTACACATTTAAAAAGCTCGCGGCTCCCAATAAAGCGGTCGGCGTGTATCAGGATTCATGATAGGGCGCTCCCATACGCCCCCACTCGCAGATATACGGTAACGATCGCACCACAATACCATACGCAATAAATACGACGCGTACGCTCACGTACTAGTAGGCCGGCCGAGCGCGTACAAGCCCTGGTATTTCTATTGTTTATATCGTATTAAATTGTTTGAATGTTGCCCAGTTATTGCCGAAAACGTATTTCGGTACGTATCATTGCAAGTTGTGAGCGTGAGTTGTAACGGGGTTACGAGTTGCTATTGCTGTTAGTTTTATGTTATGATTTGATGAAAACAGTTAGCTATTGGCTATTGTTGCCGTACAGATAAATAACTGAAATAGACCAGAAAATGCAACACATTGATTAAATTTAGTGCATACACTGTACTGGCGCGATTCTCTCTTGTTTTAACAACAATTATTATAAAAAAAATTGTTTGTTTTGCTTTTCTAAAATAATTACAGGGTTATTAGTACATTTGACACAAAAGACAAAATAGATTAATATTAACATTTTATGCTTTAGTAAAAGATTAATTAGTAAGAGCGCCGGAGCACCAAAGCCCTTCCATATCCACTCCCTATTATTCTTACTCTCCATCGCTTATCCCTTTTCATGGAGATATACGACGTTTGAATAATGCCTCTGGTGTTGCTAGCGTATAGGCTACGGTTACCGTTTACTATCAGGTGCCGTATCCCTGTTTGCCACCTGCATAGGTAATAAAAAAGAACACAATTTAAAAATATAGGTATCCATATTAAATTTAAAACATATTATAAAAAATATAATTGTGTCTATATAAAAACCGTTAAATAGGGCTGCGTTCTATCAGCCAGACTGTTTATCATATATCTGGATAAATGTCTACAAAGGTTGAATGAAATGATTGTGGTAGTTCAGATGGGCGACTCAGTGGTTAACTCTCTGCTATATGCAGACAATGCGGTCCTATTAGCGCAGTCTGCGACTGACCTGCAAACCCTAGTTGACGTAATGGCAGAAGATTGTAATAAAAGGAGCTTAGGTGTGAATGTGAGCAAAACCAAAGTAATGGTTTTTGAAAGAGAAGAAGCCAGAATAGATGTTAGAGTAGCAATAGGAAATGGTGTGCTAGAACAAGTGTGGATTCAGTCGGGATGGAAGGTACACCACTGATGCAGAAAGAAGAGTGAATGCGGGAAATAGAGTGAACGGAGCATTGGGACAACTTCTCGGCAGCCACCACCTCAGCCAGAAGGCACGTGTCGCAATACACAACGCAGTGCTTGTCCCAACGTTATTATATGGAAGCGAGAGTTGGGTATGTAAAAAGGAGCATGAGAGTAAAATCAATGCGGTCGAAATGCGATCTCTGCGGAGTATCTATGAATTGAGGCTGACTGACCGCATTCGTAACAATGACGTAAGAGAGCGAGTAGGTATGAAAGAGAGTATTGGTGTAAAGATGCAAAAGGGAATGCTCCGATGGTTCGGATATGTGGAAAGAATGCCGGACGAGTGACTGGCTGAGAAGATATACAATGCGAAAGTGGAAGGATGTAGGTACAGGGGGAGACCGAGACTTACCTACCTAGACCAAATTGGTCATGTATTGAAGGAAGGTGGAGTCAGGAGTCTCCGAAACCGGCGAACGTGTATGAAGAGAGTTATGAATGTTGAGGAAGCAAGAGATGTATGCATGTTATATTATGCGTGATGATAAGTTAGTTAGTTAGTTAGTTATAGAAGCCATGACAAGGATTCTAAATCTTAAAAGTTAAAATGAAATATATTTGAAAACTTACATTCATCAGCAGATTATTTCTCTCTTCGCGTGAGTAACTCTCGTAAATCTTCGGCCATATGCGTGTTACAGTTTTGAAATAGGTAATATTCATTAAAATACCTTCTAGATAATGTATTGCGTGATGTATGTATTTATAATTCGAGTATTTTACCTAAATAGGTTTTTTTTAATGTACAGGGCTTACCTATGTGGTGCTCTGAATAGATTTTATCTCGACAAAGCGTTTGGTTATATTATAAACTTTTCAGATCGGAAAAATAACATTAAAAAGAAATTTAAGGTGAAGTATATTTTCTTTAAACATTAAATACAGGCAAAACAATTTTTAAAAAACGTACTTTTGCTTATGTAGTTTGTTAACAAGATAATCACATTTATCTAAAATACAACGCACGTGTTTACGAAATATAACCATTTTTAGTAATCTTTTTTTAATATTTGTGGTGACGGACTATAAAGATAGATATTATCTATACTATTTTAAGATTAACTGTATTGCCACTGGAACTATGTTACATTACTTCAGTGGTAATTAATAACAAGCCTGCTCCGAAAGGTATCTGTATTAAATTTAAAATCAAAATATCAAAATGTACAACCGAAACTTTTCCGAGTAATCCCTTGAGCTTCAAAACAAACATTAAAGTTTTACAACCCGATATCTTATAGGAAGCAGACAAGACGGGAGGCTCGGGATTACGAGTGTGTATAAAGCTATATCGATAACCGCGATCGGATACCGCTCAGAGACACCTTATTTCAATAACAACGACGTCTCACAAAGGGATCTTATGCATATATTTACTTTAGCACATACCTTCACTGTGGTTGTGAAGCATTAAGGTAGGACGTTGAAGGTGCAATATTGTGAAACATATAAAATATTTTGTATTTCACGTTGAGAAATATTTTATGCGTACACCTACGTAGTCTATGTCGTATAGTTACAAGACGACAGTTACATTAGAATGATGTTTTTTTGTTATAAACAATGTGACTGTTAGTGTTTTGTTATTATTTTGCTCTGTATATGCATTACATCTGTGTGATCTTCAACATCTCATTTGATGATATCAGTAGGCCTATTTTCTGATTGTTCCATTTACCTTACTAGCCTTTTCTTTTCCGAAGCACACTACGAACTCACTTTAGGCACTGGTCTCCTCTAAAAGTGGAAAGTGTTTTGTCCGTGTGATAACGGACTAAAAATACAAGTATCAACCTCACCACCCTATCTTTTCCCGCAGGTATCATATAAGGCGACTAAGGGAATTAAGCAATTATCACCCATTGCATTACTGGTGGTAGGGCTGGGTACCAAGGGAGAGTACTCACTTTCTATCGGGCCCGAACGAGTCGGTACCGCCGTCTCCTGTGCGACCGGTCATGTAGCACGTCAATGCGTTTTGGCTGAGGCAGAAGATTTATATAAGCCGTTTATCCTTTCATTTCATATCTTAGAAATGATACGGTGCGCAGCGGCTTAACAATACTCTCGGTATAGTTGAGTCTATGTTTAACGGTTACCACTTACAATCAGGTGGGCAGTGGCTCGTCTAAGGCCAAGGTCCCCCACCGGCCCCATTGACACATTGGAAGACTTCTGAAATTATCATCTACCTTGCAGGCAGCCTCACCGGGCTGGCGGCTGTTATGAACAAATAAAATACTAAAAACACACATAATTTCGAAATTGACATAGAAAAACAATAACACGATAATTCAGCAAAATGAATACGGTGATATACCCAAATTATTTTGAGCATTTTTATTTATTTGCATACAACAGAGGCCAGGATAAAGATAAAAATTTCATTCCAGATTTACCTAGGCATAAGGTACTTTTATAGATATAAAACATTTTTTTAAATACATACGAGTATGCTATAGAATTGTTATAATGATATCGATTTAACTTTGTAAACACGTAACGCCATCTATTTGGTGGTAATCAAAACACGAGTACGAGGTTTTATGAACTTTTTGCACGCGAGACACTTTTTTGTTGAACATATAGTATAGCATATAGTAGATATATACATAAAAACCATTAAACATATTTTGATCATTCTTTTGTTGATGTAGGGGTTGATAAAAATGGTCATTTTAGTTAATAGAAACGCCTTGATTGTCTAATTAAGTGGATTGTTATGTTTATGTAAAATTAAGAAGCGTTATGAGGGCTATCCATGGTTATAGGTACGAATATAATTATATTTTAAACTCAGTATTGTTTCATGGTTGGGCTGCTACTCTCAAAGTGGCAAGTTAGCAGTGATATGATGCGAAAAAGTCTTATTTTCGCATTGCTTTGTAAAAATGTGACTTCCGGAGGATTGACCTTATACGATAAAAAAAATTGTAACTGTCAATTATGAGATGAAACTAACTATGTTTAGTTAAACAAGGATGAACAAAGAACAAATTATTTTTGATAGTGGAAAAAGGGAACCCTACAAGCAAGCAGCTTTTAAATTTTCCCACTTTTACAAATAATTTGTTCTTTAAAGTAACTGAGCATGTCAAGTGCTAAAATACAGATAAAAGGATGAACAATTTATAAAATATACCAAGAGATTCAATCATAATTTTTGATCCTAATTATTAAGATAATAATTTTACTGATACCTAAATAATTATATTTACGCGAATACTTATTACACACTATGAAATAAAACTAATCCGGGACTATGCATACTGTAAATTATACAGGTATAGTGGAAAATCAAATAAGCGCGATCAATTCCGTAAAAGTAATTTAATTTCATAACTTGATACTTATGAAATTAAATTACTTTTACGGAATTGATGATTTATGAAAATGTGTTAACAGTTACGCTAATCTTATTGTTATTACTTATATACAAAGTTTTAACTTTATAATACTAGACTTTTTTACTATAAATAAGATAATACAGAACTTATCCTAATATAATAAAAATAAATGTAAATAAAAAATCACTTGAATGAACCTTAGACCAAGAGGACTAAAGCTCAATTCAAGTGACATTCTACTTTCTTATTGTTTATTTGCAGATGTCTGCCATATAATTAACTCTGAATATCCAATTTCACCCGTAAATAAATATTTTGTAGATAAAATAGACATTTTTAAAAGCTCTACTCCTGTTCTCTCGTACAAAGTTATAGTTAAAATATAACCGAGCACAAAACAAACTGCAGCGAGGCAGCCCGTAGCCATGCGTGTAACTACCCTCGGTACGTTGAACACGGGCTTGTATACACTCTGTGTGTACACTTGTATACACTTAACTATACTACCATAAACTAGGATAATCGCTTCATTTCATTACTATAACGTTAACGATGAACTGATGATTATGTAATAGAATTATTTTTATTTAAGCTGTGCGATGATGAAAGTATGTACAATCGATCAAATAGAGATACGATAAATACTCACGTGAACATCAAAAAATATTACAAGTGGTGGATGTATTTTTGAAATAGGATACAGGTTATTATATCCCAATTGTTATTATATATTTATATCAAATTTTAGAACAACTACTATTTAGTGGTATAGTCTTGCCTATCCCACTATGAATGGGACGAAGTACCACCCTCTCGCAAAAGAACTGCGTGAAACAGCTGTAGGAACTACTACCGCTGCATTTCGTATAGTTAGTGAGAGCGCCGGATGCCCAAACCCCTGCCTGTCCTCTCCTTATTGTCCTTCCTACCCTCATATTCATATTATTTATTTGCATCCATAATGGTATAAGCTTAAGTAAACATACAGGCTTTAAAATAGTAAGTACATCATGGACCCTGGTAGGGCACAGCAATTAGGAATTAAAAAAAAAAATTACATTATTAGGTACACATAATTTTACTGTTATTTAAAAATCTATAGTTAATTATTAATCTTATTATTAAAATTATTAAGTCATAAATAGTTAAATAAATAAATAGTTACCTTAAATTAATAGTATTTCAATTATAACACATTCACATAATATACATATCAACATTAAAATTGTTTGTATTTTAAATTATAATATTGTGTGTCTATGAATATGCGTAATATCAATGTCTGCGAGTGAATATATGTACTTTTTAATGTTAATTAAACTATTGTATTATCATTTAAATATTCATTTATTGTGTAGTATGCCTTTCATTTATTGTGTAGTTTGCCTTTATATAAAAAGTATTTTATCCGTTCTATAAATTTTTTATCGTTTATTTCATTTTTGATGGAATTTGTTAGTTTCTTATCTATATATTATTATAGACATTACATATGTGCTATTAGCATGTAGCGCAGTACGGGAACCTCTCTTTAGTATTCTACCTATCCTCTCGTTAATATCCTTCCTATCCCTTTTCCTGGAGATGGCGACGGGCGAGTGATGCCTCTAGTGCTATTGGCTGTAGGCTACAGTAACCGCTTACCATCATGTGGACCGTATGGTTGTTTGCCACCCACGTAGTAATAAAAAAAATAAAAACTTACTTTAAACACATAAAGCAGACCTTGCTCAGAAAACGGCGTGCGTAATAGATTTTGTACACAGTATGGATTAGACATTATTTATTCATATTAATGATGAATTTATAGTGGCACCAATTTTTTGCTTTACAGGCTGGCAACTGAAACTGTATGAGATTACTTCGGTGGTCAGTCTTACCAATATTCATAACCATCACACACTAGAAGAACAAGGAATGAAATCTTACCACAACACAAAGTACGAAAGTGTGAAGTCGAAAATAGTAGTCACGAGCAAGATTTGAACCTGCTGGCCTACTGTTCCAGATGCTTTGCCGATTCAGTATGAATTTCGATAACACATTCCTTAATGTCTTGAGTGACGCTTTGGTACGATGTCTCTGGTAACAAGCCAACCATGTCAAGGGAGTAAAAAAAATACCAAAATGAAATCTTATAAAAATCTAATACCTACAAACTATGATGAAAGTAAGGTCCTTATTAAACACATACTCTTCTTAGCTTTAGCTAATCTATGTATATGTGTGTGCCAATGCAGTATCACGAGATAAAACTTTAATCTTTATATAGTTATATATATATATATATATATAGTTCATACCTATGTTAGAATAATTTTATGTTCCCGCATCAAACTAATGTCTAATCTGACAGTTAATCTATGGCGCTTTCACTGGACTCAAATAAACAGCGCAGAGTATAAAAGTTATTGCTTCATAGCGAAGGGCCAGCCCTGGGGAAATCCAGCAGTTTGGCACATTTGCATGAGTGCTGACCCTATCTGTTAATATCATACCATTCAAATGATATTTGCATCTAATTGTAAGCCATTGTTGTACCATGGGAATGGATGGTCATGTTCTGTTCATGTAGGTCTATCTATATAATGTACAATAAATTTGTAATAAAGATAAATATAGTTGGCGTATGCTATAATTGGTTTATAGTTGGTTACTGTAGTGTTTAATATATTTGGGTATTATATGTATGAAATTAAAACGAAATTACAAATGATTACAAGTAACAGCATAGGTATAATATTTTGATCTGTATTTTAGCACTTGATATGCTCAGCTACTATAGAACAAATTATTTGTAAAAGTTGAAAAAGAGAGCTTTATTGCGAACAGGATTAATATTAATAAGTGTATTTAATAATTAATTGTAATATCTATTAATTATTAAATGGAGCTCCTGATGATCCTTTTTTTTTTGTTTAGGCGGGAAAAATTTACCTAACCGCACACTCCGTCGTTCGGGGCAACGAACAGGGTAGTGTGGGGCCCTCACCCACTAAAGAAACCCGCCGTGTGCCGTCTCTCCGCCTTTATTGGCGAGCCACTGGAACTATGTTACATTCCTTTGGTAGAGCAAAGAATATAATAGCTTCGTGTGAAAAATATTTTGTTGCTATATCACAATTGCATGTAACAAATGAAATTACTACCTACTTATGTGTGCTTTTATCCATTAAAGTTGTATTTTATAACATTACAGAAATATAATTTAAGTTACAAATAACGCAATATAAATAATAAATGTGGTATGCAGGTATTTGGTCAGTTTAATCTTAAAGACCACGCGAATAAACAAATAACAGAGCTTAAAAGAACAAACCATTACTCAGCGTGGTGTGTACCCCATCCATACCTATTAAGTAAGAGAGAGATTCACAAATTGATGACTATACACTCTTAAACAACTACAAAAACACGTCTCAAACGATGGTTTTAAGAACATTATGTAATTAAACACAAAGTGAAAAAAGTTAATGTGTAGTGCTAAGCATGTAAAATGCTAAAAATATATATAAAAATATCTAAACATAATGCAAGTTTAAAAAAAACATTAACCGCTAATTTCTACATTTCCAATAATACAAGAAAATCGAAAATGAAATTAAAAACCCATAGTGTTCAGATATTGGGGTTCGGACGGTCACGGGGGGGAGAAGTGCGTAACTTCCGTTTTCCACAGCATTGGGCACAATTTGAAATATTTTACGGCTCTTGTAACGACTTGATGGTACTGCCGAGGGCCACTTATATATCTCTTTTATCTTTTGTTGGCTCGCCCCTCGCCCTAGACGGATAAGTTTTACAAAGAGGATGTTTTTCAAATGAACTATAGAGGATAGTAACTTTGATAAGGTTATAGTTGTAACGCTGTACAGTAAACAGTTGAATTGTTGTTCCAACTAGATAGAGACATATTCTAAAATGTTTTCCATGGTTTGTTTTATTGTAGTAGTATTGTTTCTTTTCTAGTATAACTAAATTTGTATGTTGAAAAAAGGGGCCAAAAAGTATGGCGACTCAACAGTTTCTGAACGCTGAAACATCTTTCAAGGTGCATGAGAACTCACCTAAATAGTCAGATAAAACATAAATATCAGTAGGTGTCTAGCACGGAAATCGTATGTAAATACCAATGATTTATTGCTTTTTAGTTCCTGGGTGTTCTTTGAAGGCGGTTTTTTTTTTAAATAGTTTATTTTTTGCGTTTTAGTGATTTTTATAAAAATAGTTGCGTAGGCAAGGGTTTAAAGGTACATGACGGGGACGACTCCCTAAACAAAAAAATTAGACAACGAAAAAATATCATCGATGTATACAATTTTTAGATTTACCTATGTTGATTTTTTAAGAACCACTGCACCAATTTCGATAAAATTTAAATGGGACGATTTCGGAACCCCTTTCAAACAAAAAACAATTTTGCAAATCCGTCAATATACGACGGAGTTATGCCCGAACATACATAAAAAAAAAGTGTGTGTGTACTTATGTACACGCGTTAGAACTTACACTTCTTTGGCGAAACAAGATAAAAATCTATTCAAAATTGTTATCTTTCGCCTTATTCTACTTTTGTAGAAAAAATGACACTAACAATAGAAAAAAGGTATTTAATACATTGAAAGTTTTATTATAACGCACTATCTAGTTAAATAAAGTTTATTTAAATACACAAAAAAAACTAAAATGTTCACTATAACTAACTTCAGGGTGCCGGTTTTTCGTGACGGTGTGCGCGCGCATCGTAAAAATTTACTCTCATCATTTTTCCCTAACGCGCCAAAAGAAGTATAACTTCAAAAAATATAAACATCCAAATTAATAACCTCCTCCTTTTTTGAAGTCGGTTGAAAAGAATAATGTCGAGCCCCTGCTCCCTATTTCATGTTTTTCGTACATATGGGATTGAACTAATGGATGGCTTTTGCCTGCTACAACCATAACACACCGAGCAGTTTCACGATCTGACTCATAGAAAATGTTAGGACCGGCCGATACGGGCAAGTGGGTACTCTCACTGTTTAACTAATAAAACATCTTACAAACTGAACTTTCTGAAGCTATTAAAAATCTCACTGAGGATTTCAATAGCTTCAGAATATAACCATAATACATCATAGTATTCCTAGCCTCACCCCAAATTTGTTGGCGTTCGATCGGTTCAGTTTTAACTGATACACCATTATTTACACGGACCTGCTGCCTATCTGACCTCTACGACCCAACTAAGGGTCAGGCAACTGGCAACCTTAAACAAGACTGGAGTCAGACATTTCATTTAGGAATCTGATAACGCAACTGCCAGGATGTTATTTTAGAGCCGGTACCCACGGCGTATCTTTCAAATCACGGAGGAGGCCAAGTCTCCACAAATAGGTATCACTTTTTGGTCACCATTCCGATGCCAGCGCAGCGAAAGTGGCTTAAACTCTCTGATCATTTTAACTGCAAGTACATAACTAGGCTACAAGCTCCTCTATATTTCTAATAAAATCATAATTTATAAGTAAATATACTTTTTAAAGTATAAATTATTTGAGAATAAGGAAAAAGAGATTTTTTGTACTAGCGGGAATCGAACCCGCGTCTTTTCCAATCCGGGGAAGTGCTCTAAGCCACTGAGCTATAGTACAGGTACTTCGACCATCCCAATCTCCTTATTACATTTGTCTTTACGACTAGCGCCATCTATCGGAAGCATTTACATGCATTAAACCGATATAGTAAGTTTAATTTTGCAATTAAAATTCATACTATTTGATGGCGCGATTTTTTAAACATTTTTGATCTATATTTTTTAGCATTTGACATGCTCCGCCACTTTTTAAAGTATAAATTATTTGAGAATAAGGAAAAAGAGATTTTTTGTACTAGCGGGAATCGAACCCGCGTCTTTTCCAATCCGGGGAAGTGCTCTAAGCCACTGAGCTATAGTACAGGTACTTCGACCATTGCGCATTGTGATCTATACTTATAGTGCTTTGTTTACATCCATTGAAAGCTACACCATAACTCTCATCAATAGCCATACGTTCTTACTATTTTAACACCAAAATACACAGTCATACATAACATTGTCCGCCGTACATAACGGCTTAATACCTTCATAAACCTAATCCAACAGCTGTTTAAATCTTAAAAGCGGGATGGCTAAATCAAGTGGATATCTCAAGTCGGATCTACGTAGGACGTTGGTTTATTACAGCGACTTCTCGTTCGAATGTTCTGATTCTTCTTATTTTCTTTTGTCTTTGGTATGGATATTCTAAGCTATAGGACCTAAGGTAGTTTATCAGCGTTCATGCCTTGTATCATGTAATAAATACAAAAAAATAAAAATATTATCATTTTCTTGGTTAATGCTAATAGTGAAACGGTAGAATAGAAAGTACGAGAAATATATATTTCAAACAAAATGATACAATCCAGATAATATTTTATGTAGCATTGTCCGATGACAAATATAGTAGACCTATTTAGTTAATTAATTAATTGATATTAATTAATTAACTAAATAGGTCTACTATATTTTTTTACGCTTTGTATTAATTTATATGGCTAAACATGGCAAATGCTAAAATATATATATAAAAATATCAATATATTTCTAAAGATGCGTCAATATATGGTAAAAATCTGAATTGTAAAATTAATATTACCTGGTTGGTATAAAGTATGCAAATACTCCCGACAAAGGCGCAGGCCTCACCCAAGACGTTAAAAATTAATGTGTTATCGAAATTCGCAGTCCCGAGCAATTGTCACGTTGGCTGAATTGGCAAAGCATCTGGGACGGTATTCCAGGAGATGCAGATTCAAATCCTGCTCGTTATTGTTATTTTTGATTTCACATTTTCACCCTTTGTGGTAATTTATATAATCACGTTGAATGCGGTCGGCACAGGACCGCTCGTTGTGGCTTTCTCTTTAGGAGCCCTAAGTCCAGCAGTGGACGTTGAAAGGCTGATGGATGGATGGGTGTATATAATCAGGCACGTCAAATACTATAATTTTGTTCAGGGAAGGAATGTAACATAGTTCCAATGGCCCGCCAATAAAGGTGGAGAGACGGCACACGGCGGGTTTCTTTAGTGGGTGAAGGCCCCACACTACCCTGTTCGTTGCCCCGAACTTTTTCCCACCTTAACAAAAAAAAAGCCATAAAATTTCTTTTACTTCTAATGTCATCAGGATATTTTTATAGGTAACTATTTAAATTTCTTTGAAATCAGATTTTCTTATATGATATAGGTAGTATAATTGCCACAATGTAAAATCTATGCAACGTGTTAATAATGTGAAAAATATTAATTATAGAACATTTATATTTAATCTTCATGTATCTTTACTCTTTATAAGAGATTTAAGTTATCATCTCAGCTCTTACTAAAGCCATTAGCATGATAATGAAAGCTTTCATCCATACTTTCGTTATGATATATCGTGAGTTCATAACCGGAGCATATTAGAAGTTCGTTTGTTCAAGTGATTAACATGTCGTAATATTACTTTATTGCACACAACTGGTCCCATTCCCTACTTTATTTTTAATATATTCATTACAACATACCTTTCCCATCGTATTAAAAGATACATGAATAATAACTAAACAATACGTTGCCTAGTCGTCCATAACTCTAACATGGGCTGGCCCATAATTCAGGCAAAAAAACTAAATATGACCCTAGGCCTTTTTTATTTTTGGTAACATCTTGATTAAGTGGACCACCTGCTTGGACCTTACTTTGGGATACAATAAATAAGTCCAGGTATATATTAATGGCCGCATAAAGATTATGTTGAAATTCAAATATGGCCTCTATAGCCCTTTTATATGTAATAAATTGGAAGGGATTTTTGATGCCTTTGTCTCTACCGAAGGCCATATCGAAATATCAGTTTGTAGATTTGTAGTGGGGTTTTATGCTTTTGTTGAGCGGCAGCTTCAAAGGATAATTGAGTCACGTGCTAAATTGAGTTGTTATATGCCAATATACTTACAGATGTCAGGTATACAAAATATGTAGGTATAAAATGAATTTGAATATATAAGTATAAAAGGAATTAATAAAATTTACTAACAAACAGCAACATTTAAAATAGCTTTATAGACATGAATACATATAAGTATGTATAATATATATACTCGGTTATGTAAGATATGAGATAGTAATACAAAATTGAACTACAAACTCAATTTTCTCGAAACTTGACATTCGTGGGTTGGGACGTTTTTCAGAAACTATGTCCAATTACGTTCCACTCAAAAAAAGAAAAACATAAATATAACTAAATTCGATTCGAATTAAATTCGAACGAAGTCGCGGGTAGCAGATAGTGTAGCTACATATTAGTGTAGATATAAAAAAACTAAATTATTACAATCGTACTAAGTTCCATCCATCCATCCATCAGCCTTTCAAAGTCCACTGTTGGACATAGGCCTCCCCAGAAGAACGCCACAACGAGCGGTCCCGTCGTGGGGGATAATGCCGTAATCGCCACGCTTGGCAGGCGGGTTGGCGTACTAAGTTACTACAACATTACTAACTTGATACAACAGGTACAAGAAATTGAAATTGAAATATCTTTCTAAACAATAGGCACATAAAAAATAAATTACAAAGTGTTCAAGGGACAAAGTTAGAATGATCATAAAATATTATGGCTTTTTAAACTTTTTTACACAACCTCATTTCAAAGGTAGACCATTTCTCTCAAGGTAAAAAAACATTCCATTTGTCGGCGGTGACAAAAGAAATTCGCATTTGTAATGAACGTGCAGAATCGCATTTCACACACACAAAAAATAAACTATTTTCGCTACATTGTGGTCCGCGTTATATAACATTGAAAACTCAATACACTTCAGGTAAATAGTGTCAGGGTCTTCCCTACGCATTTAAATCATTTAGACACATTTTTGCTTTATATCTAATCGAAAATTTATTGTTCTGGGGCTCGCTGTAGTTCAAATTAACAATGGACAAAGTATTATTACATATAAAGATATACTCGCGTGGTAAATCATGGTGGCCATTGTGAGCGGTGATATGAGCACTTTTACGGCCGCCGTGAGTGGTAATGAAGCGGTTTTCACTACCACATAATAGTTTCGATGTCATTGTAAATTGATTTTTATGCTTTGTTTGACGTAAATGATTGACATGAGAGCGTGTCCCCGTCGGGAATTATACCACTCGACGCTTTTACTATCTGAATGACGTGGTCCGTCGATAAATTTATAGTGTTTTGGGATGTTTCCGCAATTTTATGAGTCATTTGGTTGTACTTAATGATCATAATGTTGTGTTAATGTATCAGGTTTTTAGTTAATGCTACTGAATTTGAATGAATTCGGGTGTCTTGTATTTTATTGCTGATTACACGACGATCATAGATAATAAATATGAATTGTTGATAGTGAAAAAATATTTTATATTTATACCTATACATTATAATATATTATAATTTTTAAGAACTGTTCATGAAAGAGATAATTTTTTTATACTACCTATAATTTTTTTTTTGTGATAGGTAAATAGTATTAGAAATATATAAACGACAATAACTCACGTTGTGGATCAATTTTGACGACCAGGGTTTCGAGTAGAGTTCCAGGCGGGCGCTCGTTGACACCACTGCGCATTTGCCCCGATGATGAGCATCGAAAATACTCAAAACACGAGTTGACAAAATCGATCCACAACGTGAGTTATTGCCGTTTATATATTGCTATGCATTAATCTCATAATAGTTTTAATGATAAATAGTAGGTAATTAATAGGTATACTATTTGTTAACCTAGCGTGTTCTTAACAAATTTCATCCAAATTCGTCAGTTATATTGTAAGTATATAAAAAAGAGAAGAAAGAAAATCATTGAAATTCGTCCTGTAATTGTAATTTAGCCGTTATTAATGGACAAACATCCAAACATCCTGACAATCTTCTGTCGTGAAAAGCTATCTAAGTAAATGCAAAATTGGCATCCTAATTATTAGATATAAATATGTAACAGAGCTGCCTGTACATTTAAGATATTTGGGAAAATATACTGTAGGTATGTAGGCTATATGAAGGTATCGGCGGCTCTGAACACAATATTTTTTGAAATCGCCAGATTTTCATGAAACATTTTTTAATTTAACAGCTTTTGATTAGAATTAAGATTTGGTATATATTTTATCTCACTACTATATCGAGATATAACCTAAAAACCAGCATGGGCAGAGGCCTGTTATAATATTAATATAATGCGTGAGTATTAGTAAATCAAATAACTACTATAATTAAATTACTAAATACTAATGACTACACAGTTGGCGGAGTGGTTTAGATACCGACCTTCCGCCCGAGTGTTATGGGTTCGATTCCCAAACAGGACAACTCTTTAAGTGATCCACAAATGGTTATTCTGAGTCTGGGTGTAGGTACTATATGTCTAAGAAATTATATGTTTGTAAAGTCCCCCGCGATACAAGGATTATTCCAAAGTACAGGTTGTTGTCTTTAAAAAAATATATAGTCAATCTGACTAAATCGAATAGGTATAGGCGTAATGTTTTATGTAACTATAATTATTTCTAATGTAAGTCGATTATTAAAACGATCTACTTTTTGACAAGTGATTCCACCGTTAAATAGGCATGAAAACAAATACAATTTTATTTCCAAAAATTTAAACCACTGCAATAAGAACAGGTGTAAAAACACCTTTAGGTGATTTAACTAAATATAATAGGTATTATATTTACAATATTTAAATGTACGACTGGTGGTAGGGTTGGAAACCAAGTGGGAGTGCTTTTTCATGCTTGAGAGGATCCGGGATCAACGTTGGGCGTTTAACCGACCATGAAGCACTTCATGTTTTGGTTGCAGTGGGAGATAGTCCATTCATTAATTTACTTCCCTGCCCTGAAATGAAATGTTCAACAGCAAAAGTACTGTAGTCTGTAACCCGTCGTCCTAGGTGAGAGAGTAGAGCTACACGCGACGCGACGCGATGCGACGTATTGCGGCTAATACTTTAACCAATTGGAGCCGCATTCATATTAGGCGACAACGTAGGCCATAAGCAGCTATATACAACCTCTGTTTGATATTTCCGTATAGCGTCGCGTCGCGTCTTAATAACGCGTTTGTAGTTCACCTACGACAACGAGTTAAAGTTGTTGAATCCATGAATGGCGCTTACTACTTAATACCATAGGGTGGGCCATCTAACACCATGAGCAATAATATAAACATTTACTCCTGCTGGCCACGTGACCTTCCACAATTAAAAGTAAATTGACTTTCTATTGTTTCTATACCTATAAAGTATAAATATTATAATCTACTAGCTGACCCGGCGAACTTCGTACCGCCATATATTTTTTCATGAATAAATATTGCAATTATAAATTGAGATATAAAGTATCCTATCTCTTAAGTTGGAACAAAACACACATTTAAAAAAGTTAAAATCGGTTCAGTAGTTTCGGAGTTCATCCCGGACAAACATCGTGATACTGGAATTATACGAGTATATAATAGATATAGCTAAGTAACTAACTAAAAAATTAATATCAATAATACAACACAAAATTTTAACCTGCTAACAATAATTACTTGTATTTTGCGTTTGACAGTAAGAACTTTTTATAATGCTTAGTAGATAGTACCTAAATTTAACTATCCAATTGTAAATAAATAATTGTGAGAGATACAATTCTCCTTCAAATTAAAGAAAATATCTTTCCTGGCGCTTAGCATAGCATTTTGTATCAAGATCTCCTATTCTTATGTTTATATGTAGGTAAGTATCTATTAGCTGCTTAATTTACTTCTTTAGTCAATTTTAAAGACGCCCATGGAATACCATGTGGTAAAGATGCTATAAATTTAGTTAATTGACTACACGCACGGGCAAGAAGCAAGAATTATTCTTATGAAAAGATAATTGATTCCACCGAAAATTGTTGCTATTATGAATACCTAATATTACAAATAAAAATCATTTTTCATTAAGAAAGTGCAATATCATTTTAAATAAATATTCATAGTGAAGAGCGAATTAAGTAATGTTTGACGAGGCGTAGAGTCTTGCGTTCCCGGCGAAGGCTTCGACGGCACAACATCAGTCTTGCGGCGGGCGGCGCCCAAGGCTCGCTCTGACTCGCTATTGGACCGACAAACTCCGCCCATGAACACCTACAATTATATTTATAATGCACACGCTGAATTATTTTACATTTCTGCTGAATTTGCTACCATTGGGGGTAATTGAAAATTTGTTGTATTGACCCTAGATGGCCTATGGATGAGGATCGATTTAAGAGATTGGTTCACAGTTTGCATCGAATTTTGGGGTGCTTAAAGTCTTTTTTTAATGTATAATTATATTCGCGAAATTAGGGCTGTAGCGATTTAGTGTATTTTAAATAGTAGGTAATATGGGCAAGTACACTCTCATAGGTATACATTGGAGCTTTACCCTGCCCGCCTAAAAGTTGTCTTTAATTGAGCCGATCTTTAAAGCCGCCACATAGGCTATAGTTTTTCTGAAAACAAAAAATAATGGAAAAAATCAAAATAAATGTTGTAATATTTTGAAATCTTTAGCTTATTTAAAACAACTAGAAGTCCATTACGCTAAAATAATCTAGTTATATCGTTTTTAAGGTTTCATTAAGATATTTTATTGCATGCGATAGTCTATACTACTTACAACAATTCTTAAAGCGAGTTCCACGTAACATTTACAACAAGATTCCATTGAAAAGACACGAGGGTTCTGAGAAATCTTTTATTCGTCTTTGTTAAATAATCTATATTTGTAAACATTTGAGGGGTTACATTCTATAAAATGAAAGGAATTTTGTGATTGTTCTATTCTTAAGTTTAGGAACTACTGTTATAATGCACACATCATTTAAAAAATGTAGAAGTTATGCCTTGGGTGAGAGGTATGCTCTCTCTAGTCTTGGCAATTAAATCTATCAACGTCTATTTGTTTTTTAAATCTTACTTACTTATCATTACACCATCTTCCTTGCAGGTTAGGCAGAGAGAACAGAGTGCTAAAAGGCTCTATTCTTGCACACATCGCTCGCTTCCTCAACTTTCATAATTCTTTTCATACACGCTCGCGAATTTTGGAGACTCCTGACTCCACCTTCTTTCAATACATGCCCGTTTTGGTCAAGGTACGTGAGTATTTGTCTTCCCTTGTACCTACTGTTACGGGGGGAAATCCCTAACAATGAAATAAAAAAATAAAGTTCAAAATTTACAAGTTAATTTAAAAAAAAGGTAGGTATAGGTAACAAAATTAAAAAAATAAAAAGATCTCGAATTTAAAAAATAGAAAGATTCCGAATTTAATTAAAAAAAGGAGCGAGCAATGAGAAATCAGGGGGGTGGTTCGCAACTCAATCCCCTGAGTTCCTCAAGACCGTCGCCTACGGGTACTCAACTGTGGGTAGGCGTGTGAAGCCGGCGCAACCGGCGCTGGAACCGGACGATAAAACTGTTTTAAAATGCCTGTCTGCCCCATAAGGGCGACGGCGTGAAGATATATATAACACTTAACAAAAAATAGTTTTAAAATGCATGTCTGCCCCATAAGGGAGACGGCGTGAAGATATATAACATTTAACAAAAAATAGTTGTAAAATGCATGTCTGCCCCATAAGGGAGACAGCGTGATGATGTATAACATTTACGAAATAACTGTTTTAAAAGTACCTGTCTGCCCCATACAAGAGATAGCGTGATGTTAAGTAGCAAGTAGCAAAAAAGCAATATTCTTAAATTATATACTGTATGCGAACTATTATATTTTACAGGTAGAAGCGAATAAAATTCTAAATGCAGTTGTATGTTACAATCTTAAATAATTAGTATTGACAAATTTGGAATAAAAATTCTATGGAATGACAACTATGTTATGTGTATTACTAGGTATTTTGCAAAGAATTTAAAGGTATAGATATTATAATAGGAATTCTATTGGACGGTTATTTCGGTCAACTAAATTAGTGTAAAAAATTTAGATATGTAAAATAAAATTATCTATCGTAATAAAATGACGAGTAGTAACAATAAAAAATATATGTGCCAAAGGGTGAAATATTCCTCCATAAGAATCTTAACACACACGAAATTGTGCAGCAGACATGGGCTATTTTTCAAGGTTAATTTGGAAATCGTAAAAGAAATGTACGTTACCTTTTATTCGGGTGTTAGTGACTAAATATGGGGGGCGATATATTTAAGACCGGCGCTCCCTTCCGCTCAGTTCTGGAGGGAAAGTATTGTGTCAAAACTTTTAGGAATTCTACTTTTTTTTAACTTTATGACCTGGTGGCGTTAAAATTATATGGTGGGTACGAAATATTGTGTAGTACTAAATAAATAGGTAATAATTTCTGTACGAACAGTATGATGTTTTTTGATAATTATGTACATTTGAAACAAATTATTAGTAGGTATGTATTATACAATACTAGACGTATCCTCTTGTTAGAACAAACTTTATAGAACAGTTACTTACACGTAAAATCTACTTTTCAAATATGAGCCTATACTAATAAATCTCGTAAGATCAAACTTTATAGAACAGTTACACGTAAAAATCTACTTTTCAAATATGGTTATGCCAATAAAGTAAACGAAGGAAAATGAGTCCTACAATAGAAATGATCATAAAACGTACCTTTGGGGTTTTCTAAGTCACACACTTTTACTCCCTAGGCAAAAAATAATGTTTTTTATGTATGATAATTATATTAATTTACTGTATTAATTTAAGCAGCGTATCTGACACACACGATAATTCAGTCAGAGAAAAAAAAAACTACCTCCAGTTATCCTTTTATATTATTTCCCTAATAATACCCCCTTCTATCCTTCTCTTATTGCTATCTCGTTCTAGCGCTGTTGCCCCGACCTACTCATTGGTGGATAGTTTTTTGTTCTAGAACTTTTCCTATCCATACGCTTGCAATTGGAGTAGCCATAGAACGTTCTCGAACCCTGGCGTACTCTGCTCGCATCCGGGATCGCATGCTGGCCATATATGGTAATAATATTTGATTCTGGCCTGTGTGGGAGTGGATTCATGCGACCCATTGGCGGTAATCTAACTGGGTAGGGGGTCTAGGCAACCGCGCATATTTTAAATTCCGGATATGGTATCCGGTATGAATTGAATATGCGACTTTATAATTTATATAGTAATTTGTTCGGTTACATCGTAACACTACATCCTTCCACTTTCGCATTGTATATCTTCTTTTTCTTTTTTATATCTAGGGTCCTTATAGCTACTAGATACAGCAATACAAAAATAAATTATATATGTAGGTACATATTGTCGTAGTCTTAATTCAGTGAAGATAATCCAATAACTTCTACTGACTAGATAAAGGACCGGTTCCCAAAGTCGATAAACACGACATTCAATACCGATAAACTACTAGAAGGTTTAATTGGCCCCACGATATTGATTTTAATTGGTCGTAAATCGACGAACGCCCCTTAATTGCCACTGTATATACATGCGCCGCACAAATCTCCAGATTAAAGCTGGTTTCACACTTAAGCAGCATCCGAAACAAATAAAAAAACAATATGTACCTTTGGTCCATTGAGTACATTAAGCTATATAAAGAAAAATGTATTATAAAGAAAATAAAGTGTTTAAGTAAGGAATTATGACGTAAGTAAGTATACATTTAAGTAAATATATATTTTGGATATTTTGAAAGGGCAATATAAGCCTGGAAACCTAATTAGGTACCTCTTAGGTATACATATTCATTATCTGATTAATTATTTTTTAAAATACTAATAATTAGTAGGTACCTATAGATTTCGTCAAGGTGAACCAATCTCACGTAAACTCTTCACAGGGGTTCAGGAAGAAATTTTTCGTCAATTTGATTCTGAAAAATGTGGTACACCAATTTAATGGTAAAAATCTGTCGCTTTTGCGATTCGCAGATGACTCTATAATCTTCTAGAGACTAAATAATGAACAGCAGAAAATGCTTAATAACCTAGGTATAGTGAGCAGGAATGTACAACTAATAAAAGAAGACCAATGAAAAACAAAAAACTATCTATAAAGACAAAAATCGAATTGAATTATAAATAAATCTATAGGTAGGTACTACCTATTATAAAAATGTAACAGAGCTATGTCTGTACATTTAAACTAATGAACGTATTTTGATGCAACTTTTTTTGTTTGATAGCTCTTGAATAGACTTAACAACTGGTATACATTTTATCCTGCTACTATATCGGGAACCTGAGATATAACCGAAAAACTAGCGTTTGGCTGCGGCGAAGGCTAGTAAGTAAATATATCTATCTAGGATAATTAACTTCACCAACAGATCTAACTACAAAATAAATTGATAACTAGAAGCATAGGAAATACATGGAAACAAAACAAAGAAATAAGGCAATCAAACTCTTTGATACTTGCATATTGCCTATCCTTATATTTATGAATGCCAAACGGGTGATCACCAAAATCCATATAGGTAAACTGGACACATGGCAAAATTCAATAGGACGGAGTCTGATGGGAAAAATTCTATCAAATGGAATAATAAACACTTTTATAGGATGTTAAAACAATTATCAGAGAGCTAAAATGGAATTAGACAGGACATATAGAGGAAAAAAGTGGACATAGTCATTTATGTACTGGTTCATAAGCAATAGGGAAAGAAATCGAGGCAGACCATTCAGAAGGTAGATTGATGAAATAGCTACAGCAGCTGAAACATGATACATACATTAAACACAAAGTGAAAAATGTGAAATCGAAAATAACAGTCAGGAGCAGGATTTGAACCTGCATCTTCTGGATACCGTCCAGATGCTTTACCAATTCAGTCATCCTGACAATTGCTCCTGACTGCTAATTTCGATAACACATCATACTTAACGTCTTTGGGTGACGCCTGCGCCATCAGTCGGAAGTATTTTCATACATTATCCATATTATATCCAGAAGATGCAGGTTCAAATCCTGCTCCTGACTGTTATTTTCGATTTCACATTTTTCACTTTGTGTTTAATGTATAGTGCTAAGCATGTCAAATGCTAAAAATATATATAAAAATATCTAAAGTATTTAAAGGGTTTGTGTCATTATTAGGTAAAATCTTAATTGTAAAATTAAGTTTACCTGGTCGGTGTAATGTATGAAAATACTTCCGACTGATGGCGCAGGCGTCACCCAAAGACGTTAAGTATGATGTGTTATCGAAATTAGCAGTCAGGAGCAATTGTCAGGATGACTGAATTGGTAAAGCATCTGGACGGTATCCAGAAGATGCAGGTTCAAATCCTGCTCGTGACTGTTATTTTCGATTTCACATTTTTCACTTTGTGTTTAATGTATAGTGCTAAGCATGTCAAATGCTAAAAATATATATAAAAATATCTAAAATGGTACATACAGCCAGAAACAGAACAGAATGAAGACATACGGGGGAGGCCTTTGCCAGAAAGCAAACAGATTGGGTCATGGCAAGTTTTCTTTTAATTTATTTAAGAAAATTTGTATTACCATTTCATAGATTTCTTCACTATATACATAATAAACAATAGATGGTTCCTGTGAAATGGCTATTTGTGTATATACTTAGTACAAGTACCTATGTCATTTTTAGACGACCCTTACAAAACTAAATTATTATCTGTTATATATATATATATATAATGCTTATCTTTCATGTATTACAGGTTATCCATCAATCATCAACCAAGTAAAGGAGAGTATTCTATACTATTATAGTATTCTATACTATTATAAAGCTGTAACAAAGCTATGTCTGTACATTTAAGATATTTGAGAAAAAAGTACTGTTAGGCTATATAGGCGTGTCTGAACAACAAAAATTTTTTTTTAGATTTTTGTCTGTCTGTTTATTTGTTTGTATGTTCGCGCATCACGCAAAAGCTACTGAACGGATTCTGATGCATTTTTTCTGTACGATAGCTCTCGACTAGGCTTAACAACTTGTATAGGTACATTTTATCCCGCTACTATATCGGGAACCTGAGATATAAGCTAAAAACTAGCTTTTGGCTGCGGCGAAGCCGCGGGCAAAGGCTAATAAATAAATAAATCTGTTAGCGGTCTTGTTCTAAGGTCACTAATTGTCCCTTTACTTGGGTCGTGGAGGTCAGATAGGCAGTTACTCTGGGTACTGGTAGATCAGCTAAAACCGAACGAATAGGTATATAGACCCTAGAAAGGTTTGGGTTAGGTTAGACTAGGAAAATGGTAAGGCGCTTGGGATTTGAATTTATATACCTAATCGCACCAATACTATAATATCTTCACTTAGGGTTAAATTCTACTACCACTGAAGGAATGTAAGATAGTTCCGGTGGTCCGCCAGTAAAGGCGGAGAGACGGCACACGACGGGTTTTTTTAATGAGTGAAGGCCCCACACTACCCTGTTCATTGCCCCGAACGACGGGGTGTGTGGTTAGGAAAATTTTTTCCCACTTGAACAAAAAAAATGGGGTAAAGGCTATCGACCACCGAAGGAATGTAATATGGTTCCGGTGGCCCGCCAATAAAGGCGGAACGACGGCACACGGCGGGTTTCTTTAGTAGGTGAGGGCTCCACACTACCCTGTCCGTTGCCCCGAACGACAGGGTGTGTGGATAGGGACATTTTTTCCTACCTTAACAAATAAAAGGGGGTAAAAGCTATCTAAGAACTACTTGCACTAAGGAATAATCCTTGTATTGTGGGGGACATACAAACATACAAATGGACACACAGTATACCCAGAATCAGAACAACCATTATTGGATCACACAAAGAGTTGTCCTATGTGGGAATCGAACCCACAACACACGGGCGGGAAGCCGGTATCTAAACACTCCGCCATCTGTGCAATCACTATTAATTTTATGTACTTAGTCAAATTTGAACATACATTTTTTGAACATTAATATACCTAGCGCCCTCTATTAAAGGATTGGTTCAATAATAAAGGTTGACGTTATGTATTACAGTCATGAACCTATACCTATAGGAGTGATATCAGAAAAAAAATATTCTCCGTGTTGTCAAGAACAAAAACATAGGTACATGTGGATTTACAGTTTAAATATTTGAAATATGAAATATCACTATCTCTTCTTAGATACACACTCTTCTTGTAAGATGCATGATCCTATAAGAAGCGTGTGTATGTGTGTGTTAAAGAGAAAAGTTAAGAAAAATCATATAGGTAAGTATATCAGTACCACAGAAGTAGTTGCAGTGGTAGAGCCTTGTTTCTTATCCCAGCACGAATGGGCCGGCTCGATCGGGGAAGTACTACCCTCTCACAAAAGATCAACGTGTAACAACGGTAGTTACGCTAACCGTTGTTTTTCGTATGGTGAGTGAGAGCACCGGAGGCCTAAACCCCCTTCCTATCCTCTCCTTAGTATCCTACCTATCCTTTCCTTATTATCCTTCCTATCCTCTCCTTAGTATCCTACCTATCCTTTCCTTATTATCCTTCCTATCCTCTCCTTAGTATCCTACCTATCCTCTACTTATTATCCTTCCTATCCTCTCCTTAGTATCCTACCTGTCCTCTCCTTAGTATCCCACCTATCCTCTCCTTAGTATCCTACCTATCCTTTCCTTATTATCCTTCCTATCCTCTCCTTAGTATCTTACCTATCCTTTCCTCATTATCCTTCCTATCCTCTCCTTAGTATCCTACCTATCCTCTACTTATTATCCTTCCTATCCTCTCCTTAGTATCCTACCTATCCTCTCCTTAGTATCCTACCTATCCTTTCCTTATTACCCTTCCTATCCTCTCCTTAGTATCCTACCTATCCTTTCCTTATTATCCTTCCTATCCTCTCCTTAGTATCCTACCTATCCTCTACTTATTATCCTTCCTATCCTCTCCTTAGTATCCTACCTATCCTCTCCTTAGTATCCTACCTATCCTTCCCTTATTATCCTACCTATCCTCTCCTTAGTATCCTACCTATCCTTTCCTTATTATCTTTCCTATCCTCTCCTTAGTATCCTACCTATCCTCTACTTATTATCCTTCCTATCCTCTCCTTAGTATCCTACCTATCCTCTCCTTAGTATCCTACCTATCCTTTCCTTATTATCCTTCCTATCCTCTCCTTAGTATCCTACTATCCTTTCCTTATTATCTTTCCTATCCTCTCCTTAGTATCCTACCTATCCTTTCCTTATTATCCTTCCTATCCTCTCCTTAGTATCCTACCTATCCTTTCCTTATTATCCTTCCTATCCTCTCCTTAGTATCCTACCTATCCTCTACTTATTATCCTTCCTATCCTCTCCTTAGTATCCTACCTATCCTCTACTTATTATCATTTCTATCCTCTCCTTAGTATCCTACCTATCCTTTCCTTATTATCCTTCCTATCCTTTCCTTATTATCATTCCTATCCACCTCCTATCACAATTCCTTGTAGATGGCAGCGCGCGAGCGATACCTTGGTGTTGCTAGCGTCTATAGGCTACGGTAACCGCTTACCAGGTGGATATGTTTGTTATAAATATTTCAAATTAACACAAGTACATCTTTTTTGGTAAGGTGGGAAAATGTATCTACTACTCTGTCAAGAAAGTACCGGGAAAGGAACAATAATACACAAAACGTTTGTTATTCATCCAAATTTATTTTATCACCTTCAAAGTATGCTGCTTCAGAAACGATAGACTTACGCCAACGAATAATCCAATCATCAAAACATTTTTTAAACGTTGTTTCCGGAACTGAGTTCAGTTCTCGCCGCGAATTTTTCTTTATGTCTTCTACCGATTGAAAACGGGTGCCACAAAGTGGTAATTTGAGTTTAGGAAAAAGAAAGAAGTCGGCTGGAGCCATATCTGGTGAATATGGTGGTTGCTCAATGGTATTTGTTGAATGTTTGGACAAAAATTCATTCACAATGATGGCCTTGTGCGAAGGCGCATTATCGTGGTGCAAAATCCAAGAATTATCTTTCCACAAATCTGAAATTCCACAATCTAAATTTTTCGTCAAATTTGCTCTCTTAAACGCCGCATAACACTCAAATAATATTCTTTATTTACCATTTGACCTTCTGGCAAGAATTCCGAGTGCACAACACCACGATAGTCAAAGAAAACAGTCAACATGACTTTGACTTTTGATCGACTTTGGCGTGGTTTTTTCGGTTTCGGTTCAGTTGGAAGTCGCCACTCCGAAGCTTGTTGACTAGTTTGCCACCAGTAACAATGCGTATCATGAATGTTGGGTCGGAATTGACTCGTTCTAGCATGTTCTCAGCGACTCTCATGCGATTGAGTTTTTGGATAAAATTCAGGTCTTTTGGAACTAGCCGAGCGGAAACATGTTTCATACCCAAATGATTATTTAAAATGGTACGGATCAACTCGTGAGACACAGAAAGTTCGGTGGCTATCTCTCTCAAAGTTGAATGAGGATTTTCAGTCACTATTTCCTTCACTTTTGCAATGTTAACTTCAGTTGCAGACGTTGATGGCCTACCAGAGCGAGGCAAATCTTCCATCACATCTTGACCGCTTTTAAACGCTTTATAGCACTCATAAGCACGTGTTTTTGATAAAGTACGGTGAATCACCGTAAGCCTTCTGTAACATTTTCAGTGACTCCGAACACGAAATTCCATTGGCGATGCAAAATTTAAGACAAACTATTTGTTCCATGTTTTTGTCCATTATGAAATTCTCAATACACGCTAGATATGATATAACTAAAAATAGCACTGTATTTAATAAATATAAATAACAGATGCAACTCAAACTCCGTGCCAAAATGGATAACAGTTGTGCCATCTAACAACAAAAAACAAAAATTTTAATTTGGAACCATAAACAAATCATCCATTCCCAATACTTTCTTGACTGAATGTATAATAAGCATACACCCCGTCGTTCCGAGTAACAAACAGTTAATTGTCACCACTGGAACTGTGTGACATTACATACTTCAGTGGTGCGGTAAGTAGACGAAACGTGTCCATTCTGCGCGAGGAACCACTGCATTCTGGGTACTCATATCTTTTGCATGTACGAGTAGGCACGTCATTTATGATTGATAAATAATTTCCGAGTGATATTTATCTCTTATTTTAAGATAAAACCTAACACATTCCAAGAGCTGACTGATACAAAATCGACTAAATATATTTATTAGCGGTCAATATTGAGCGGGAACGGGAACAATAAATCATTATTTTTACCAACTAGTAGGTAGAGTTACTCATACACAGCGTATGATTTCTATGGTAATATACCTAGGTATAGGTATGGTAATCAAGATAATCACAAAACCCTACTAAGCAAATCAATTAAGATGACAGTCCAGATCCTGTGAGAGAGACCGGCGGCCAAACATAGGGCATGCATAAATGGACTAAAAAAGACGAGAAACTCTAGTAAGAAGTCTTGCAAGTCTTATATAAGTATAAAGCAAATAACAAAGTGGCTTAATCAGTGTAAACCGCCTCTTAAAATAAAGGTTTCTCTCGCGAACATTGATTTATTTTGTGTGTCTCTTTATCTTCCTCATATGTATTCGGTTTATTTAATGGAATTATCTGGTAAGTATTTCAGCGTTAATGATGTTGTATTCACGCACAATGTTTATTTATGTGACGGCTTCTGTTTTATATGAAGGTTAGTCTGACGAAGGGCAAGTAGGCAGGTACCGTGAAGATCGTATGTGTTAACTAATTTGGTTAAAAGCTATGCCAACGATTAATGTCTTTAGTTATGATTAGCAAGCACTTTACTAAGTGCTTATATATCGCATCCACGCATCTGATGATGGGTGGATACATGACTTTGGATGATTTAACTCGATCATTTATAATATTTAGATAATGTAATGTTTATATTGTTTTCATACAAACATACATTTTTTCTCAGTGTATTCCATAGAAAATAATAATTAGATACGTTCTCGAGTTCAAGCGTTTTGAGGTTAATTACATTTCTTATTAGATTGCTTGATAGATAAACTTATTTTGTTATCAAAGTTTTATTTGTTGATCTATCACTCCATCCACTCACCAGCCTTTTAAAGCCACTGCTACATGGGCCTTTAAAAATGATCGTCACAACGATGCTGTGCCACCTTCATCCACCCGCTCCTTGTGACAATTACCAGATCGTCAATCCACCTGGCATACCCAATGCCACATTTGTAGAATATTAAAACGAGAGTGATACTTAACAAATCAACTGTGTGTATCAGAAAGTATGCATATATGCAATACCTGCGTGATTAGTGTGTATCTTAGATTTTTTATAAATATTAATGTTCATAATATTAAAGTGTTTAATATGATAAGTTTTACACCAAGCCAATCATATACGTGTACGTAATATACATATAATAGATAATGCACCACTAGGTTATATAATACATTACTAAGACGTCTTAATAAAATGAAACATCTAAGATATTTATCTATCGATACATAGCTTTTTTTCTTAAATCAAATAGATATTTAGGCAACCAAAACACTAGCTTAACATTGTAACATAAACGTCTCAATCTCGATTTAATATCATTAGATTTTACTTAGATATGAATAAGAAAACATCTGTGTAGATAATATCGAAATTCTTCCAATTTGAAATTCTATTCACATAGGTAAGTATTGATTCAGGAAAAATAAAAGTTGACTCATTGACTATTCCAAGAACGGTTATTAATTTACAACATATCTACTTTGCTTAGCAAGAATTCTGAAACGTGCTTTTAGTGGATCCTAAAATTAATGTTTTCTCGATAAAAAATTGGTCATGGCAAAAGAATAAAGTTTTGAAAGAGTTTGATAAATATAGATAAGTAGGTACAGTTCGTAAGATAAGGTTTTTTTTTAAAAGACTTCACTAATGAATACCTAATCCTTGTATCGCGGGGTACTTCACAATCATACGATTTCACGGACAAAGAGTAAATCCAGACACAGAAAAACCATTTATGGATCACACAAAGAGTTGTCCAGAGTGGGAATCGAACCCACAACTCTCAGGCGGGATCTAAACCACATCGCCATCTTGCTATCATATACAACCTCTTGTTGTTTATATTCCTACTAGATCTAAGTTCATACTTACTCAATCCTAAATACAGCCTTCCTTAATATTTACCCAAGGGAAACTCAGATTTAATGCTAAAACAAATATACTTAAAATACCTAAACCTAATTAAAGTCTTGCCCGACCCAGGAAGCAAAACCGAGACCTTAATAACGGGCTTTTAGATCAACAAAGCAATTAGCTCTGAATATCTGCACACTTACAAACATCACTATAACTACAAAATAACGATTGTAAGGCATGGTAGATAAATACAGTTCAAACAATGCAGTGTCTACATCCTTAGATGCTAATATTATAAACTAGGATACTCCGCCAAAGCCAAAAGCTGGTTTGTATCGGAATAAAATGTATACCAGCTATGTGGAGGGAGACTGAAATCGGCTGTTCGCGTGGCGACGCTTTTATATTACTTCCATCCATCCATCCATCAGCCTTTCAACGTCCACTGCTGGACATAGGCCTCCCCAAGAGAACGCCACAACGAGCGGTCCTGTGCCGACCGCATCCAACGGCTCCCCGCAGCTTTGACCAGATCCTCGGTTCATCTGGTGGGGGACCGTCCTACGCTGCGCCGTCCGATACGTGGTCGCCACTCGAGAACCTTTCGTCCCCAACGGTTATCGGTTCGTCGAGCGATGTGGCCTGCCCATTGCCACTTCAGCATGGCAACCCGGCGGGCTATATCAGTCACTCTCGTTCTCCTACGGATATCCGTATTAAGGATTCGATCACGTAGGGAAATACCAAGCATAGCCCGCTCCATGGCCCGCTGAGCGACTTTGAGCCTTGATATGAGGCCAACATTCAGAGACCACGTCTGTTCCGTATGTCATCACTGGTAACGCACACTGGTCGTAGACCTTCGTTTTCAGACACTGCGGAATATTGGACGAGAAGATCTTCCTTAGCTTCTAGAACGCTGCCCAGCCGAGTTGGATTCATCAATTGACCTTTTTCTCGAAGTTGTGCCTACCTAACTGGACTGTTTGTCCCAGGTAGACATAATGGTCAACAACCTCGAGAAGCGCACTCCCGACTAGGACCGGTGCTGAAATGATATGGACATTAGACATGACTTTCGTCTTGTCCATGTTCATTTTGAGACCCACTAGTCGGGAAAGGTCTCCAGCGATTCTGCCATGACTACGATGTCGTCGGCATATCGAAGATGAGTGATGTATTCGCCATTGATGTTGATGCCGAATCCGGTCCAGTCCAAGAGCTTGAAGACATCTTCCAATGCAGCGGTGAAGAGTTTCGGGGACATAACGTCTCCCAGTCTAACACCTCTCTGCAGTTGGAACGGTTTCGTACTCCTGTCCTGAACACGTACTGACATGGTGGCGTTTCTATACAAGCACTTCAGCACTTTGATGTACCGATTTTCAATTTGGCACCACTGAAGGGACTGCAGCACCGCCCAAATTTCGATCGAATCAATGGCTTTCTCATAGTCCACAAATGCCAGACACAGAGGCCGATTGTATTCCTCGGTTTTCTGTATAATCTGGTGTAATCTGGTGTAGCATATGGATGTGGTCTATGGTACTATAGCCTTTTCGGAAACCGGCTTGTACGGGAGGCTGGAAGTCGTCAAGCCTGCGCGTGAGTCGATTTGTAATGACCCTCGAAAACAACTTATAGACGTGGCTCAAGAGCGAGATGGGTCTATAGTTCTTCAAGAGGGTTCTGTCACCATTCTTGAAGAAAAGCACCACCACGCTTCTGGTCCACGACTCTGGAACGTCGCCCCCGAGAACGACGGAATTGAACAGCCTCTGAAGAGCTTTTAAGACCGGCTTTCCGCCTGCTCTCAGAAGCTCTGTGGTGATTACGTCGTCTCCCGGTGCCTTTCCGTTCTTTAGTTGTTTGAGAGCCATTCTGATCTCGTACAGGCTGACGTCCGGGATATCTTCGGTAAAGTGTCGAGTTAGCTTGGATCTGGGGATCTTATCTTTGACCAAGCCAACAGCAGGGCTCTGGGATCTGTACAACTGTCCATAAAACTGCTGGACCTCTCCCAAGATCTCATCTCAAGTAGAAATGATAGTTCCGTTGTTGGTCCTCAGTTTAGTCAACTGACTATGGCCAACAGACAGATCTCTTGCGAACACTTTCGAGCCTTGTTTCCGCTCTATCGCCTCTTTAATACGGGTAGTATTAAATTGGCGAATATCGTACCGCACAGCCTTGGAGATCTGTTTGTTTAACCGCCTTAGGCAGGACCAATCGGCTGAGGACTGGACTATCATCTCTTTTCTCCTCTCCATGAGTTTGAGAGTATGGTCCGAGAGTTTACGGGTCCTACTGACGCGATGGGCCTTGAAGTAAGCCGACCCGACTGCGTGGACAGTTTGTACGAACCTGCTGTTCATATCGCTCACTGATTCACACTCATCTAGACATTGGAAGCGATTTTGTAGTTCGAGCTGAAAGCTCTCGGGGTTCTGGTATTGGGCAGGTATTGGTCGGAGCGTAGACTTCATCAAGCGCGACCTCTCTACTTTTGTTCTAATATTCAAGATACCCCTAACTAGTCGGTGATCACTCCCAGTTTTAATCCTGCTGATCACTGAGACATGATTGAATATGTGTCATTTGTCCGACAGGATGAAGTCAATCTCGTTTATCACTGAACCATCAGGGCTAATCCAGGTCCATTTTCGCTGGGGCTGTTTCCTGAAAAAGGAATTCATCATAAAGAGGCCTTCCTTCTCCAGAAACTCCCATTACAATTCCCACACGGCAAGTTATATTACATGTCCCGTTCAAATCTTGCAAGTTAAAATTGGCACAATTCATGGTTTCTGATTGAGCCGAAATTTTACATGCATATGTATATCACATGACAATGCAATATTATGATGACATGGAGCTTATTTGATGATGGAGCTGGAAGGTGGACATAGGAACTCTATAATGAAACGGCGCAACCCCATCGAGTTTGGGCTCTTTTGATTCGTCTTGACGAGTACTATGTCTCTAAATGGTATCCAGGGTCTGATAATGGAGCTGGAAGGTCGCCATGCGAAACTCTATATTTAGATAGCGCAACTCCATCGAGTTAGGGGTCGTTTGGAATGTCGTGACTAGTACTCCAGACCTAGATGATATCCAGGGTCTGATGATTCAGCTGGAAGGTGGCCACAGTAATTCTGTAATGAAATGAAAATGATGCAACCCCATCGAGTTTGGAATCATTAGATTTGTCCTTTGTCTTTAGATGGTATCCAGGGTCTGATGAAGGAGCTAGAAGGTGGCCATAGGAACTCCGCTATAAAACGACATAGCTCTATTGAGTTTAGACTCGTTTGATTCGTCTTGACAAGTACTTTGTCTCTAGATGGTATCCAAAGTCTGATAATGAAGCTGGAAGGAGGTCACAGTAACTCTGTAATGAAACGACCCAAACCCATCGAGTTTATATTCGTTTGATTCATCTTAATTAACTTGACAAAGTACTCCACTTTGTCAAGTTATGATCATTTTATTTCTACAAAATAATTTCGATGTTTTCACATCTGGTAGACGTCCCGCGACGTCTAGTTTTTTTTTGTTTGGTCAAAAGCCATCTAACAAGAAAGTTTAAAAAAAATCAGTTCAATAGTTTTTGCGCGATGCCCGAACAAACAAACAGACATAATATATGGACAAAAATCTAAAAACAATGATGTTGTGTTCAGAGATGCCTAAATAGCATAATAATTTCTCAAATATCGTAAATATAAGTACAATATAGCTCTGCTACAGCTTTATAAAATTAGGTACCTATAGATGCGAAAATAATGCACTTGCTATGGTATGTAGAAAAAGCACACAACGGAACGAGTCAACAAAAATTTTAAAAATTACACAGGTAAATATTAATCAAAATACAGGCTTTTGCCTAGTTTGGGATACAGATTTAGTATTTTAGTGTGAAATATTTGTAACCTAATAAGTTAGCTAATAAGACTCAACATTGTAAAAATATTTTTGGAACAATAAACGTTTTATTATTATTATTATTAAATAAAACCTTATCAGTAGAATGATTGCACATATTATGGCGGAATAGTTTAGACATCGACCTCCCGACTGTTATGGGTTCAATTCCCACACAGGAGAACTCTTTGTGTGATCCACAAATATGCATTTGTTTCAGTGTGGGAGTACTTTGTGTTCGTGACATTGCTAGTTTGTAAATTAGATACCCTGCGATACAAGGACTGGTCCTTAGAGCAGGTGCTGACGTTTTATAAAAAAATAAAAGATTAATAATTCTTTCTAATTATTACGCCTACGTGTGAATGTGAGCAAAACCAAAGTAATGGTTTTTGAAAGAAAAGAAGCCAGAACAGATGTTAGAGTAGCAATAGGAAATGGTGTGCTAGAACAAGTGGATGAATTTGTATATCTTGGATGTGGATTCAGTCGGGATGGAAGGTACACCACTGATGTAGAAAGAAGAGTGAATGCGGGAAATAAAGTGAACGGAGCATTGGGACAACTTCTTGGCAGCCACCACCTCAGCCAGAAGGCACGTGTCGCAATACACAACGCAGTGCTTGTCCCAACGTTATTATATGGAATCGAGAGTTGGGTATGTAAAAAGGAGCATGAGAGTAAAATCTATGCGGTCGAAATGCGATCTCTGCGGAGAATCTGGAGTGAGGCTGAGTGACCGCATTCGTAACAATGACGTAAGAGAGCGAGTAGGTATGAAAGAGAGTATTGGTGTAAAGATGCGAAAGGGAATGCTCCGATGGTTCAGACATGTGGAAAGAATGCCGGACGAGCGACTGGCTAAGAAGATATACAATGCGAAAGTGGAAGGATGTAGGTACAGGGGGAGACCGAGACTTACCTACCTAGACCAAATTGGTCATGTATTGAAGGAAGGTGGAGTTAGGAGTCTCCGAAACCGGCGTGCGTCTATGAAGAGAGATGTATGCAAGAATAGAGCCTCTTGGCACTCTGTTCTCTCTGCCTACCCCGCAAGGGAAATGGCGTGATGATAAGTTAGTCTAATTATTAGATCTATTATAACGGTAGTAGTAACTCACTACTAAGTAACTCGCGTTTAAGAACGTTCGTCGTTTTTCTAATATTACTAGCTCACCCGGCAAACTTCGTACCGCCATATTTTTTTTTCGTGAATTTTTTGCAATGAAAATTATTAAGGTACTAATATCGCTATTAAAAAATAGGGGTTGGCAGTAGAAGGGTGAAAATTTAAAGCTGTATATATTTTATAGTGCCGAATCATAAAAAAATTACAAGAAAAAAATTTGTCCACAAAATAAAATAAAAAGTATTGGGGTGGACCACGCTTATCACTTAGGGGTATGTAAAATAGTTTATATGCTATTCTCAGACCTATTGAAAATACACACAAAATTTCATAAGAATCGATGAAGCTGTTTCGGATGAGTATGGCGACAAACACTGTGACACGAGAATTTTATATACCTACTAGTGGACTCAACAGATGTTGTCCTGTCCAAACATTGGCGTTTCGTTTGAATTCGTTAGATAGGATCTTTTTACATTAGAAAGAATTTAAGAAAAAATCTTGAAATCCTATCGTGGCGCCATCTACCGGGTCCAAATGTGAATCTAAACTATCCTGGTAGTTACTAAAACATTCACAAATAAATAGAAGAAAAAGTCCTAAAATCCTATTGTGGCGTCACCTACCGGGTCCAAATGTGTATCAAAACCATCCAGGGCACCACACAAATGCATACAAAAAGATTCATTCAAATCGGTCCAGCCGTTTAGGAGGAGTTCAATGACATACACATGTACAGAAGAATTATAAACAAAAAACAAAACATAGCATCACGGCTGTATTCCCGGAAGGGGTAGGCAGAGGTGTATTACACACCCACGACTCGCCAGCTATGTTTAAGTCCCACGTAATAGGGAGCGATTCAATTCCGTCGTTCTCGGGGGCGACGTTCCAGAGTCGTGGGCCAGAAGCGTGGTGGTGCTGTTCTTCAAGAAAGGTGACAGAACCCTCTTGAAGAACTATAGACCCATCTCGCTCTTGAGCCACGTCTATAAGTTGTTTTCGAGGGTCATTACAAATCGACTTACGCGCAGGCTTGATGACTTCCAGCCTCCCGAACAAGCCGGTTTTCAAAAAGGCTATAGTACCATAGACCACATCCATACGCTACGCCAGATTATACAGAAAACCGAGGAATATAATCGGCCTCTGTGTCTGGCGTTTGTGGACTATGAGAAAGCCATTGATTCGATCGAAACTTGGGCGGTGCTGCAGTCCCTTCAGCGGTGCCAAATTGACTATCGGTACATCGAAGTGCTGAAGTGCTTGTATATAAATGCCACCATGTCAGTTCGTGTTCAGGACAAGAGTACGAAACCGATCCAACTGCAGAGAGGTGTTAGACAGGGAGACGTTATGTCCCCGATACTCTTCACCGCTGCATTGAAAGATGTCTTCAAGCTCTTGAACTGGACCGGATTCGGCATCAACATCAATGGCGAATACATCACTCACCTTCGATATGCCGACGACATTGTAGTCATGGCAGAATCGCTGGAGGACCTTGGCACCATGCTCAATGATCTAAGCAGGGTTTCCCGACTAGTAGGTCTCAAAATGAACATGGACAAGACGAAAATCATGTCTAATGTCCATGTCATTTCAGCACCGGTCCTAGTCGGGAGTGCGCTTCTCGAAGTTGTCGACCATTATCTACCTGGGACAAACAGTCCAGTTAGGTAGGCACAACTTCGAGAAAGAGGTCAATCGACGAATCCAACTCGGCTGGGCAGCGTTCGGGAAGCTAAGGAAGATCTTCTCGTCCAATATTCAGCAGTGTCTGAAAACGAAGGTCTACGACCAGTGTGTGTTGCCAGTGATGACATACGGAACAGAGACGTGGTCTCTGAATGTTGGCCTCGTTTCAAGGCTCAAATTCGCTCAGCGGGCCATGGAGCGGGCTATGCTAGGTATTTTCCTACGTGATCGAATCCGTAATACGGCGATCTGTAGGAGAACGATAGTGACCGACGATAGCCCGCCGGGCTGCTATGCTGAAGTGGCAATGGGCAGGCCACATCGCTCGACGAACCGACAACCGTTGGGGAAGAAAGGTTCTCGAGTGGCGACCACGTATCGGACGGCGCAGCGTAGGACGGCCCCCCACAAGGTGGACCGGCGATATGGTCAAAGCCGCGGGGAGCCGTTGGATGCGGTCAGCACAGGACCGCTCGTTGTGGCGTTCTCTTGGGGAGGCCTATGTCCAGCAGTGGACGTTGAAAGGCTGATGGATGGAATAGGGGGCGAGCCTATTGACGTCTGACCAGGCACATTTCCAAACTCCGGGCTGCTACTGAGAATTTTTCTTATTAGGAAAAATCTCAATAACATTGCCCGACCCGGGGATCGAACCCGAGACCTCATGATTTGCAGTCGCATACACTACCGCTACACCACCGAGGCAGTTTATATATATAATAGAATTATGTATATAAAGATTAGATAAATGTGAAACTGGGTTTGTTTGTTTTTACTACTGTAGGTACTAATACCCCTGTACTTTCACGCCATAAACCAATCATTATGATATTTTCAATTCAATTCCGTTCATAGCTCAGAAGAGAAGAGGCTACTTTTCATTCTGAAAAACTAATGGTTTCTCTAGAATAGCTGTTACTGCATAAACATCATACTTTTAATATTATAAATGTGAATGTAAGTTTGTTTGTTACGCTTTCACGCGAAAACCACTTAACCGATTATTATGAGAAGTAGTACACATATTTTTGGAAGTATTAGAAGTAACATAAGATACCATATATTAAAAAAAATTACGAATGACCAAAAATGTGTTTATCATTTCAAGGGTTGCTTTATTTATTATTATGAAATTCCTGGCGGACGAAGTCGCGGGTAACAGCTAGTAATTAATATGTCGTAGAGTACCTATATATACCTATTGTTGCCTCTTTTTTAAAGTTCGTCGTTCGTGCAGAAAAAGTCACAGCGGTATCTAATTTACAATATTATAAAAGATTTCTATCAAAAAATAAGTCCGCATTGCAGAGTCAGTTATTGTCACAGCAATGAAATATTCTGATTAAATGTTCACATGATTTACAAAACATCTGATGATAGCATCTACCCGTTCTTACCAAAACAAAGAAGTGACATACACACCATAGCCGTAAAAGGGTAGCTAGGAACGATTTAATCAAGCGATAAAAATTGTCGAGAGGCCTCGCCTGATGGCTAGAGCTGATAACGACTGGCTCCTAGTGAGCAACAAGCATCCATAATGCTTAGGTATGCAATATTTTAAACGATAATAAGGCTATATACACAGATGATGTCAACATAATTATCTAATTGGCAATGAACAAGATATAATAATATATTGGAATAATATGTTGTATCTACGGTTAGGTAAGTCTCATAAAGTTCCTTGATTAATAGCGTAGTTAGAGCATCCTTGAAGATAAATTGTGCATGTTTTTTTTTATACTTATGGTTGCAGACGAGTGAGGAGTCACCTGGTGGTTAAGTGATAGCTGCTTATGGACTAAACAGTATTAGGAGCACAGCCAAGGACACAGATCAATCACAGTATTGCGGGTGTTGTCCCTGTTACAGGTATCGTAGAGTCAACTGATGAAGTAGGTAATAAATTAAGCAAATCACATCACCACCATAAAAAAAAACTCTTATATAATGAACATTTATTAGGTAGTACTTACTGTACCACTGAAGGAATGTAAGTGGCCCGCCAATAAGGGCGGAGAGACGGCACACGGCGGGTTTCTTTAGTGGGTGAGGGCTCCACACTACCCTGTTCGTTGCCCCGAATGACGGGGTGTGCGGTTAGGAACATTTTTTCCCACCTTAACAAAAAAAAAGGTAGTACTTACTGTGTTCTTTATTGTGTTTCTTATAAGGTTAATCAGATAATATGTAAAGTACAAACTATAATTTGTGAATAAGGAAAAAGAGTATTTTAGTACAAGCCCGCTCTACTTTAAGAGTAGCTGAGCATGACAAGTGCTAAAATATAGATCAAAAGATAATATGTAGTTAAAAGTTAATTATAAAGATAATTTTAACTAAAAATAGCAGATATCTATAATTTGTAAGTGACTTTGATTAAGTTAGGTAGGTATATTTGTTTCTAGTTCTAAAAATGAGTAACTCTACAATAGTATATATTATTATCTGTATTTTTAGCGCTTGACAGACACATTGTCAGTTACTTTAAGGAATAAATTATTTGTGAAAGTAGTCGTAAAGTAATCTAAAATGTGAAATTGCGATTTGGAGTGACCGTTGGTGACTGCGATAGTGTGTAAATCCAGAGCACTTCCCTGAATTGGATGGAACTCAGACTCGAATCCTGCTCGCAGTAAAGCTCTGTTCTTCCACTATCACAAATAATTTGTTCTTTAAATCATCTTAATAAAATCATCACTCATTCACCACGAAAACTGAAAAACTTATAGATTTAATTAAAATTTGCAATAGTTATTCCTTCAACCTAGACTTCAACATACAGGATTTTTGATAACGCCACTTGCGGAGGTGTAAACTAAAAAGGGTGTTGAATTAAGAAATTCTGACACTACTGAAATGATTTACTGTGTGAAAGTTTCATTATTCAATAGGAAGATGGGCTATATAATTATATAGCTGTAGTGCTTGCTTGTTACGTAGTAGGCTATAATCTTCGGGTGCACAGCAGTAACGATGACGCGGGTGAGATTGCCGCCGGCAGCAGTTGGCATCTAGGTAGGTACCTATACAGGAACCTAACTTTGAGAGCCAATCGATTTTGTAATCGGCTTTTATGATTATCATTATATAAGTTGTTATTTCATGTAAGTTATAGATAACGTTCCTGTTATTAGCGATATATTACTTGTATAACACATAAAGCTACAATAATAGTGCCTTAATATGATTATTAAGAACCAGATTATTATTTGAATTTGATAGGATTCCAATTTATTTAATTTATTTATTCAATATTATTGATACAAATGAGATTGTGGAATGACACATTTGCATTTTATAGCCTATTAAGGCAGTTTTGCTTATTATAAATAACTAATCAAAGAAAAGTATAAAACCAGTAGGTACAAAAAAAATCACAGTATGGAACGTAAGTAACCGCAGGCCATTGGGTCTCAACCGAGCTACTTTCCGGAACCAAACAAGAATAGGTATATCTTTAAGATCTTATTAGAAAGCGGATTCTAAGTACCAAGGCACAAGTACATTACCATGAAATTGAAATTGTTGAGGCCTAATATTCAGCACTGATAACCAGAGATTAAAACTGGTCTTCGAAGTGGGAAATAATCACACAAAATTATTTAAATGCTCGCGGAAGACGTCAGGTAGGTATCTACTTAAAACTGTCGGCGCTACAGATCTTAAGATTTGATGCGTATAAATATATTTATGATGCCTATTAACATTAAAAAATAAAAATTTAACTTGTTATAGATATGTGTTAAGTGGGTATTTTCATTGGCGTTATGTTAACTTATCGTATCTAATGTAGTCTTATAATTCTGGTTACATGAGTTTTTAAAAGTCGAGGCTTTTACTTATGCATATCTGCTTATCTACATAGTAACCTACTTTCAATTTAAAAATTGGTTATGGTTAACACCATTAGGTCGTAATAACGGAGCCAACGAGCCATGGTAAGTGCTAAGTACATATCACCAGCGCGGTGTTATTTATAGAAGACCTTGTCTTACAGCTACCTAATTAAGGTGAGCATTTCTGGTTGCTTACTTGGCTTAATTGCTTTTCACGACGTCAATATTATACAATACTATATTCTACACGTGACTTCCTCCCCGTGGGCTGTGGTTTGATCCGATTAATAAAGAATATAAATATGTGCCTCTGTATGTAAAACAATTGTTATCCCAAAGGAGTCGTTAATTTTTCGAGGATAATATTGGATGAAATCCAATTGGATAAAATCCAATTCGATGAAATAGGTACAATGAACGAAATCCAATTTTATCTGGAAAAATTAATGGAATAATTGATTTTTTTAATTCACAATTGCTTACTGACCGCATTCGTAATACGGACAAAATGTGGAAAGAATGCCAATAATGTGGAAAGAATGCCGGACGAGCGACTGGTTAAAAATATATACAATGCGAAAGTGGAAGAATGTAGGTACATGGGAAGACTGAGACTCACCTACCTAGACCAAATCGGTCATGTATTGAAGGAAGGTGGAGTCAGGAGTCTTCGAAACCGACGAGCGTGTATGAAGAAAATTATGAATGTTAAATTGAGGAAGCATAAAATGTATGCAAGAATAGAGCCATTTGCCACTCTATTTTCTCTGCCTATCCTGCAACGGAAATGGCGTGATGATAAGTAAGTAAATCCAGAGTTTTTTTCCAAAATATGGGATATGTTTTGTGCTAAATGGCCTGAAAGCGTAACAAACTAACCAAACAAACACAAATGAATATCCAGTGAGGGCATTCTGACTGTCTCACCATGAGCAGGCCTTATTGGTAATAAAGGAAGAGCTTGTCAACTTTGTCCTCGTCGTGATCGAGATCCGTCGTAGTCACCAGCCGCAAACACGCGTTCCCGGCGTCCTTTACAAGGCGTCATGATGTCCTAATGCTAGTGATGTAGGTAGGTAGGTATGGTGTGATGAAAAAGCAATAAGAAGTTTTTAGTTACTTACCTACCTTTTTAGTAAGTCCTTTGTGAAGCACTGGAAAATCTGTAACAAAAGAAATCTGTTTTATATATTTGTAATTTTACAGTGACAATATAAATAGGTTCTATGTTTAAGTACTTAAATAAATGACTGATATGAAAATCTGGCTAACAAAAAAAAAATTTTTGATCAGAAACAAATTATTGGTTGGGGTGTTTTATTTGTGTTTCGTTATAATCAACCTGTACGTTTTTTTTGTTAAGGTGGGAAAAAATGTTCCTAACCGCACACCCCGTCGTTCGAGGCAACGAACAGGGTAGTGTCATCCGCTAAATAAACCCGCCGTGTGCCGCATGTCTTTATTGGCGGGCCACTGGAACTATATTACAGTACTTCAGTTGTCCGCCGGCGGCTTACCCATTCGGGTACCCTCTACTGAGTGACGCATGCGGATGCGTCGCTCGTGTGCGGACACGGAGCGTCGCAACCTCGCGGGAGGCATTGCGGGTGGCGGACGCTCCCCGGTCCATCCACCCACAGCCTCAGCTAGCGCGACATTAGGCACAAATACTAACGCCTGCGCCACCCCAGTCGCTGGCGGCGGTTCGGGTCTACGGAAGGATCAGTCTCCCTGGCCCTCTCCACCGCTTCCTTCCATGAGATGGCCTCGCAGAAGGCAGTGACCGCGGCCTAATTCCTGTCGCTGCCAAGCATCGCTCTGATGAGGCTCGACAGCGAGAGGCTCCCCCCTATTGCCGCGACGAGTTCACGACGCTGCTCGGCCCAAGCCGGGCACGACTTGAGCGTGTGCCGCGCCGTGTCCTCGTCGCAGCCGCAGTGGTGACAGTCCGAAGTCGCTTCCCTCCTTGCGACAGCACCTGCACCAGTTGGTAGGTAAGGACTCCTTGCCGTCGCCCCGCCCACTTCCTCCAGCACCGGCTGGAGCGCCCCTGCGATCCAAAGGCCAGCCCGAGGCTCCTCCAGCCGTGCAAAGGCGGACGCCACGCCGACGAGCCTCGAGGACAATTGGCGGAAGTGCTCGCGAAAGCGCCACCGCTCGTCCAGCACCAGGCGCAGATACTTAATAATATCTGTAAAGTTCAGCCTGTACAAATTGTGGCTAGTGTATGTTTAGCTGTTGACTCATTTTCTGTAAGTCTTTATTTTGTCGCTTGATACTCAGCCAGGTACCTACCTACTCTAAAAATTTATGTTTAGATAAGTTAATTCGTAGGTACCTACTATTTATCAGTACATTTTTGTAATTAAACTTAAGTTATGTATGTATTATGTATAAGTTAATTTTTTTTTCTGTAATTGAGAGATTTCTAAAGCTATTCGAAAGTCTATACGATTTATCTTTGGAAACCACCTGATCGGTACCTAAAAAGTCCTAAAATTACGACTTTATAATACAAAATATTTTATTTCATATCTTTAAAATAGCACCATCTATTGTTATTAATCGTATTTACGTTTACCTGTAGTAACCAATGCAAGACAAGCGCTTTAAGAACTGCCATCTATGGGCATGCGCGCGCACTACTTACTTATGAGGTTAACCAAGTGCATTAGTTTGCATGTAGTACATAGAAAATGGCAAAAGAGGCTGCTAGTATTCTTTTCTAAAGTAATGAACATAATGATTAAATCATTTAATATTTTGTGCTTGGTACTTTTATAACATGGCGGTTAATTAAATTGCGGTGTTTTAGTTGGAATTTATATTTGTCGTTATATTCTGAATTAATGTTAACATTTTGAAGTTAATTTAAGTATTTACTTACTTATCTTTTCTCTGAGGTTTATTTCAAAATGTAAGTATAGGTAGGTACCTACAACAACATTTTATAGTTTATCTGTTATAAAACAAGAAACAAACTTACTTTTTAATATTAAAGTTTGATTGAATAAACAGGTTTTTTTAATCAAAAACAAATGCAGTTTATAAAATCTATACCAAAAATATTATTCTTTAGTGTGATTGTTTTTCTGGGACAAATACCTATATAACATTAACATTTAGACCGCATTTTTTTAACAACAAATACGTCTTGTATTATAAACATAAGAATGTTCCAATAGATAACAAAATTGATGCTTTGTTTACATTGATGCAATAAAATAGTTACGACGTGTTGAATAATCGTTTCCACTTTGAGTGACCATAAATTTGTATATTTTTAAAGTCACGCAGTTTGGAGTCAATAAAAATTTAACGACTACGAGGGTGCACGAATAAAATTGTTACGCATTTTGAGGTAGGATGGTTGTTTTCGATTGTTACTCGTTTGTGTAGTGCATAAATATGTATAGCATAAATAAATTTACTTCTAAGTCTATATATATACCTAGTACTATAATAATATTGGCTACATATATTTTTGTATTCTATTCAGCGTTTAGGAAATCTTTAGATCTTTTTCTGAAATATTCTTTCTTACAACAGAGTTTGCTACTCGGTAATAACTTATTTTTCACGTATTCTAATCTCCTGACCTTATTTATTTGACTAGTTACCAACATAAAATAGTCATTACACATTTTACTACCCTCTAGTGAGTTATGGTACTTACGCAATTCGGCACACGCCCATAAATAGACAAACGTCAAGAAGTTATTCCTAACGTTCCTAAAAGTAATCTATCTAGAGGCCTCACCGCAATATCGGTTTCTGAACGATTAACAGAGGGCGTGCGTGCCCTTCGCTTTTACGACATACTTTTACGATGTCGTAAACTCGGCCGTATAATGTCTATAATCTTTTTCCGCAAAGCTCCGCCCGCTATGGATAGATGGCGCTAAACACAAAACTCCAAATCACTGTCACCGAACCAAATGTTAAAGTTTTATTGTGTGTTTCGCTAATGTGGTGTGAAATTAATAGGTAATAATGCTTTTATGGGTGCTTGTGAGCTTTATAGGGTCATAAAGTCCTGGCAGGTAAAAGTGGAACCTGATGTATTTGTTTTAAGTTGACCGCAGGTGTATTGTGCTATCGTTTGATGGCATTAATAACTTTATAGCATTATAAAAACGAAAAAGACTTATGTTTATATAATAGTAAACACTTTTATAACTATTTAAACGCATTTTTGTGTTCACATTAAAACATGTCCATACCATGATAACACTCATAAGAAGTGGGTTACCTATTATGAAATCGCCTGAAATAAGTATTCAGATAAGTACCTACTTAGTGGATTTATTTAAAACGTTTTTTTTTATTATTCTCAGTCAGTTCTGTGTTGTAATAGAAACTAAAAAGTTTAGGTAATATAATGGCGTAAAGTTTTGTTATACCTAACCATTTTGGCGGTGAATAGGCAGTTACTCCCTCGACATGTCTGAATGTTCTCAGTTTAAGCAGTGGTGGATAATTTTAACAATTTCGCGAATAGGTACTTTTAAGGGGCAATGTAGCGTACTGTCGCATTAACACAAATTAACGTAAAGCTCTAAGGCCTGTTTTGGTAAACAGTCTACGTAGTTAAACAAAATAGTATGGACCAACAAAACGTGGTTAGGTACTTTATACTACTTTCTTTGTTAAAACAGTAGTACTAAGGAATCTTTTTTACGATACACTTGGATCTGTCCTTTTAATTTTCTCTTTTTCTTTTCTTTCAGTCCAGAAAATTTAAAAATAAGCTAACATAAATATAGTAAGCACTAGTCAAATAATCAATTTATAGGTAAGTAGGTACCTCGCGGTTTTACCCAACTTGTAGTTTAAAAGAATTGATTTTATAAGAGGCTTGCGATCATTTTGTAGACAAGTGCCATCTATATTTTATATACAGCAACCTAATTTTTAGATTTATTGATTTCTTTTTTTTTATCAGTGTTTATAATGTTCTTAAATTTTTCGAAAAATAAAATCAAGCATTCAACTTCATTATATTAGAGATAGCAGGTATCTCATATTGAGTAGTACATAGGTAGGTGTATCTAGATACCTACAAGTAGTATACCTAGTATAGTAACGGGATAAAATGAATACCAGTTTTTAAGTCTAAAAAAAAAAAGTTGCTTCAAAATCCATTCTTAGTTTTTGCGTGATGCGCGAACAAACAAACAGATAAACAGACAAAAAAACTAAAACAAATTGTTTTGTGTCTATACATACTAGCAGGATAGGTTAATAAAATAAAAGAACCAAGTTAATAGGTAGGTAGTAGGCAGCGGGGTGTGCGGTAGGACATTTTTGCCCACCTAAAATAAAAAAAAAAGGTTGGTAACATAAAACATGAAGTGTTAGATGCTTACTACCAAACTACATCTAGTGTCAAGTAACAGTTTAAGCTCATAAATTAATAGTAGTTATGCATACAACAGTGGGGTCTATCTTGTTTTAGTATAGGTACCATCTTCGATGAGGCCTGAACCAACAGTTACAGGAAGATAAAGTAAGGGTTAGAAACATCTTTGCGAAGGGTTAGAGTATCAAACGGTATTGCAATATTTCACTAGTGATTCTCTTATTTTTGTTTAAAAAGACTGGAGTTGAGATTAATTTGTTTGGTCTTATGAATAGTGCATCTATCGGGTGCAACGATATCTATTAATGTTTATTCCTAAAATTAACTAGCTACTTGGGGTGGTGGGTATTACACAAAAATTTTTAATTACTATACGTTATTTATTTTGTCTTATTTAGATATTTTTAGCATTTGACATGCTTAGCACTATACATTAAACACAAAGTGAAAAATGTTTTTAGCATTTGACATGCTTAGCACTATACATTAAACACAAAGTGAAAAATGTGAAATCGAAAATAACAGTCAGGAGCAGGATTTGAACCTGCATCTCCTGGATACCGTCCAGATGCTTTGCTAATTCAGCCATCCTGACAATTGCTCCCGACTGCTAATTTCGATAACACATCATACTTAACGTCTTTGGGTGACGCCTGCACCATCTGTCGGAAGTATTTTCATACATTATACCGACCAGGTAAACTTAATTTTACAATTGAGATTTTTACCTAATAATGACGCAAACCCTATAAATATTTAGATATTTTTATATATACCTATGTTTAGCATTTGACATGCTTAGCACTATACAACCATAAGAGCGCTGTGCAGTAATAGGCGAGGTAGAGTTAGAAAAACTTATCTTAATGCAGTAGTATTTTCTGGTAGTGGTTCGGCCGTGCCCGTGGGATACCTTGGGATTGCAAAATCTTTGAGCAGCAGCCTCACTCATGTTTCGCATAGGTACTTGAATAATTAAAAGAAAATACAACTTCATATTTAACATTGAGACAGCTAAACAATACATCCCTAAAAGTTGTAACAATAATAGTTATGATCTCCATACCGTAATATCGACAGCCAGTGTTAACATACACTAGCCATGCTCGCAGGAGATATTATAGTGCACGAGTATGCACAAAGTTCACTCTCTGTTCTCTCACTCTAATAGAACGATGGGACACGACCTGAGAGAGATCAGGCACAGGACTAACAGCAAGCATTTTAGGCGTGAGCTACTGCCAACTCCCCTAGCCCTGGGCTGCTATTGAGAATTTTTTGACGAAAAAATAAATATTTTTTTGTTGGTGTGATCCAGATATCGAAACAGAGACCTCATAATTCGCAGTCGTATTCACTAGGTACTGCTAGACCACCGAGGCAGTTATAATATCATTACAACTAAAGCGACAATAAAAACTATTTCTATTAATATAGGTAGGTATACCTACTTTTACCCTTGGAGCTCTCTTTATAAATCGATGGAAATGCAAAGGGTAAAGAATAAATATTGGAGTAGCTCCGTGTACTCGTCTGATTTTCCATTCAATTGAACAATGTCATTACAGGGTGTCAATGTCTTGGTAGAAATTTGTCGATTCATTTCGATATACCTACCTAACCTACAATATCAAATCAACTGCCTGCCAGATGTCTATCGAATCTGCCTGCAACTTACCATACATAGTGGAGGTATGAATTTGATAATTATAATTGGTAATGAAGATCATACCTGGAACAACAGTAATACCCTGTAAGGTCTTAACTTCAAACTGGTGATTGAACTCGGCATTTCTTTTTCTAATGCCTAAGTAGGTGCCTACTATTAGATAAGTAAATAATAAACGCTTAGGTAGGTATACCTCCGCCGGTGGACCACCGAAGGAATGTAACATAGTTCCAGTGGCCCGCCAATAAAGGCGGAGAGACGGCACACGGCGGGTTTCTTTAGTGGGTGCAGGCCCCACACTACCCTGATCGTTGCCCCGAACGATAGGGTGTGCGCTTAGGAACATATTTTCCCGCCTTAACAAAAAAAAGGTAGGTAAACCTACATAATGTATTTTAATTTATCGTAGTTCCCCCACAGTATAGAAAAGTGAACAGTATGGACACTCCAGTAAATCTCTATACAAAAGCGCTATTAGCTATCAATTACACAGGGACTACACAGATATTTTGTTATGCGCAAATGTGTGCGTGAAGTCTAAAGTTAGCACCGTATTGATAATTGTTGTATACTTATTCAAGATGTTTCTTACACTAATGTTGAAGTCGCTATAGATTTAGTAAATTCAAGCTTTGCGTACCAGAAATATCTACCTACAATTACAACACTCAAACTCAATTACACTTGAATAATGAATTAGATCATAATTTCACTCTATTATACAATAATGGGTTTCCACATACAATACATTATCTTCAAGCCGTTCGGGGATCCGCCTGGTGGAGGCGGGCGTCCCAGAGAGGTATCTTGGTTTTGTATAAAAAATAGCTCTGACGGTCGTCGTATTCCAGCCATGAGATATGGATGTAGTAGACAAACCTACAGTGGGTCTGATCCCCTTTAAAAGTGCTTATCCTTACGTTCCACTACTACTACAGATCTTCCCATAGGAATATAGTAGTGTAAATTTGGAAAAGAATAAATCTTTGAATCTATAAATCTTTTTAAACCCTCCTGCAATAATGAAACAAATGAGTTCCTGAGATATTGTGGCACAAACAACTAAATGCTACTGTGAACTATATAACAGGATAAAACCTAATTTCTCTGTGAAGGAGCCCCGATTGGTCGGAGGGGCACAGTGTCCATTTTGGAAGTAGTACCTACTATTATATGTGCTGTGGTTCCATATTAAGTTTCGCAGTTAACTGAGGCTAGGCCGACCCCCTTTGCCAATTTGAGAAAGTTAGATTTAGTCACACATAGTACAATAAATTATAACATATAATTTTAAATGTTTTTATAGGTAGGTACACAATTCTATGTCAAACGGAACCTGTTCCAAAATTCGTTAAATAATTGTCTGTGCAACGAAGCAGCTATGCTATATATCGTAAAATTTTATTAAAATTAACACGAGAAAGAGTTTATACAGAATATGTTGGTATTTTGTGTACAGAGGCCACGTTTGTAGTCGGAAGTCGGGACTCTGAAAATTTCATTAACAGCAACATTATGCGCGCTCGTTCCCAAGTTTGCAGGCAGTACTAATACGATAATAATTTATATAGTAAAACACTCTACTTTAACTTTTATTGACACACAAAAAGGATAACACGTATATTGATATTATTATGTTTTATGGCACAGGTGTAGTGATATTTTCCTTGAGGAAACTCTCAAACAATGTAAGTAGGTATGTCAATGGGATATTGCTTGTAAGGAAAGTGTTATGATACTTATGAAATGAATGGATTATACACGTGTTTTTATTGATACGTGAACAAATATGATTGTTTTTTGAATAAATAGCTGGTCATCGTTTTTTTTTATACTACGCGAGGGGCAAACAGGCATACAGTCCACCTAATGGTAAGCGGTTACCGTACCCTATAGACGCTAGTAACACTAGGGGCATCAGTTGCACGTCGCTATTTTTAAGGAAAGGGATAGGAAATAGAAAGCAGAGATAATAAGCGAAAAGAGGATACGAGGGATAGATATTAAGGAAATAATAGCAAGAATAAGAAGGGGAGGATAGGGATAGGGCCCTTTCAACCCCTTGGATGGTCTTCCAGCACTCTCACTCACTATACGAAACACAACGGCTGGAGTACCTACCATTGTTTAACGTTGATCCCCTCGATCGAGACGGCTCATTCATGCATAAGCAAGGCTTCTACCACTAGAGTGTTTCAGAATTATGATGGTCAACCTTGCCGTTTTTAAGACAAATAAGCAAAAAATGATACCACTCTCTCACAAAATATCGGCGTATAGTAAAGAAAGATATGTATATAGGCTACCGTAGTATTAAGACTACTTTTGAAGCATATAAAACTAGTTCAGAAAGATTTTCGTCAAGCACGTTGACAATTAGGTAGATATAATTTTGCAAGTTTTTTTTTATTTTTTTATTGCCGACAGTGGCAAACTGCTGGTAAGGGGTAACCGCCGCTCATGGACTTTGGCATCACCTGGAGCACAGCCAAGCCACCGCATGCCGTGACTAAAGTGCTCTTCTAAAACCTAGTTTAAAGAGGAACAAGTCGTAAGGCTAAGGAAACACCACAGCAGGAAGTTCATTCCAGATATCACACGTACGTGGTAGAAAGCTGATAGTAAATCAAAAGGACAAGATTGTCTTCAGGTGGTATATCTTATGGTGTATCAGCCGTGTGGGGCCGGCTTTAGAATTGTCCCACCCCTCTCCACCCATGGGAGTCGTAAGAGCCGACTGAGGGAATACCGAGGAAGTGGGAAGCAGCACTCCTTCGAGTAATAACAACATCCACTGTGATCGCCAACCCGCCTGCCAAGCGTGGCGATTACGGCACTATCCCCCCATTCTTGGGGAGGCCTATTTCCAGCAGTGGACGTTAAAAGGCTGATGGATGGATGGATGGTATTGACGAACCTTCCTAAGGCGTCTTGTAATCCGGTGGTACAATTTTCCAATCAACTCTCACTTCTTCTGTGAACATAGGCTGAAGGTATTAGGTATTATTTATTTGTTTTGATATAATATTCTTTAAGAGACTGATAATCTAAGTACTCGTACTTATAATAACGATAGGACAATGTTTGCGATGAGGAAAGCTTTCATCAACTCGGTACAACGATCCAAGGTGTCATGGTATTTTTCATTCATTTAACGACATATTTAAGCTTCGACTTCTACAAAAGCTGGACACATCAACAAATTTCGACTGTACGCCCTTGCAGTTCAGACCACCAGGAGGACCGATGATCTGGTCAAAGTTGCAGGCAGTCGTTGAATGCAGGCGGCACACGAACGTTCCTTGTCTGTTATGTTGTCCTCTTATGGGGAGGCCTACGTCCAAAAGCGGACTATAGAAGTCTGATAGACAGATGGATCCTTGGGTTAATATCGAATTTAATCCAGCTAAAAATGTATCTGTATGCTAAATTTCATCCAAATCTATTTAACTTTTAACGTGATTGGGTAACGTACACCTTTTTGGTAATGTAACTGATAACAATTAATCTTGGATTTCTTTTTTCTGTATGTTTATTTAATCTCTCTACTTATTTTAATTGTTATTAGCATAGTCTCCGGTTTGATTTCCGGGTCGCTCCACAAAATCTTTTGTTTCATTTATTTACTGCTTATTCCATTTTTTATCTGTGACACAGCTTTTAAAGTCATTATCGTTCCTAAAAATATCCTAAGGATTCATAGTGTATTCCGGAGCTTATCCATTCAGCCCGTTTAAAAGGCGATCAGCCAACAATGAGGCCCCGCTGAAAGGGCCTTGGAATATTCAAGCAGTTTAATTCGACGAAAGTGTCCTTTGTAATATTTTTTTCCAATTAGAGAGTGCATAAAGAGACAAAATAAAATTAAGTTTTTATAAAAGCACTTTACAATATTGTATCATTATTTTAAAGTGTTATTTATAATAATCTGGTAGATTTTAGGGTATCTTTTAGTACTTTTAAAATGTGGTGTAAAAAAATTTTAGTTTCATATAAACAGTATCGTCAGTGTGGTGATGGTAGGTAATAACATTTAGTGACGCCACCTTATTCATTTTCTAAAACTCGTGTTACTTATACTTAAAAACATAGCATCACGCCTGTATTCACCGAAGGGGTAGGCAGAGGTGTATTACATACCCACGGTTCGGCAGGTATGTTTAAGTCCAACGTAATAGAGGGCAAGCCTATTGCCATCTACCGGGCACATTTTAAAGCTCCAGGATGCTACTGAGAATTTTTTTTTTAAGAAAAATCTCAATAGTTCTGCCCGACTCGGGGTTTGAACCCGAGATCTCTTAACGCCTACTGCTAGATATAGGTCTATCCCTAAAAAAGCGCTACAATGAGTGGTCCTGTACAAACTGCATCCAATGGCTACCATTGATCAACCTTGTGGGGGGCCTGCATACACTGCACTTTCCCAGATACGCGGTCGCCACCAGAAAACATTTCTTCCTCAACGATTATCGGTTCGTCAAGCGATGTGACCTGCCTATTGCCACTTCAGCGTGCCAGCATAGAAAAAAACACAGAGAATTATGAATGATGAGGAAGCGACAGATGTATGCAAGAATAAATCCTCTTGGCACTCTGTTCTCTCTGCCTACCCCGCAAGGGAGATGGCATGATGATAAGTAAGTAAGGCCTCGGTCACGAACTTAGCGGGAGCGGGGCGGTGGCGGCACCGCTGTACCCGGTCTCGAAGCCAGCGGGCAGATCGCACGGCGTTAGAGCGGCGTAGTGTTATGTTACGAGAAATTTGTTCGCGAACAAAATGTCTAAACAGCGATGAAAACATCTTTTTGATACTAATTCATTCCTAAAGTTTGATTTATTATGGGCAAAAGAAAATGTAAATTCTACTACGTCACTAAGTCAATGCAGACGCGCGGGCGCCGCTAGATCGGTACGCACCGCTCGTACGCCACTCGCCACCCGCTCCCCACGCCGCTGCCTTCAAGAACAGTTCCATATAAATGTATCCATTGGAACGCGCGGTCCCCACAACGCCGCCGCCGTCGCCCCGCTGCCGCTCTTCGTGACCGAGGCCTTAGGGAGCCAGCCTATTTCGGTCACATAAATATGTTCTTTTACGGAACTTCATATTACGTATTTGATTAGGTACCTACATGTGGTTCGTGTGGTGACGGACTAAAAATACAAGTGTCACCACCCCAACCTTTCCCGCAGGTGTCGTACAAGGCGACTAAGGATAGTAAGGAATTATCACCCATTGCATTACTGGTAGTAGGGCTGGATACCAAGTGAGAGTACTCACTTAGCTCTAAGTGCCGCCGTCTGCTATATGATCGGTCATGAAGGACGTCAGTATGTTTTGGCTGTAGCAGAAGATAACCGTTTATTCATTCACTTCATATCTGAGAAATAAAATGGTGCGCAGTGGCTTGACAATACTCTCGGTATAGTTGAGTCCATGAGCGACGATTACCACTTACCATCAGGTGGGCCGTGGCTAGTCTGACATCATTAGCAATATATATAAACCTAAAGTAATACCGAGCATAAACGACAATGCTTATCAGTGCAAGACATAAAATAAATATAAGGTAGGTACCTACTTGACCTCCGAGATGTCTAGAACAGAGTAAGGAGCTGTAAGAGAAACGCCCTCAGGCAGTTTTAGGAGTAGTGTTTTGAGACGGCTTTTTATTCCATACTATGTAAACCTAGTACCTTCATTAGTTTTATACTAAAATCATGCATATTAAACAACAGAAAGCGAGTATCTGTAACATTAATTTCCTTAAATTTCATTAGCAACTCTTCCAATTTGCATTCAAAATGTGCGATCACGTACCTAGGCGCCTATACAAATACACTCCATAACAGACTAAAGAACCGTCCGAACGCGCCATTATTTTAATACCCTTATCAAAAAACAAGGCACATTACAAAATGGCGGACATTTTCATGAGTTTGCGCGGGAAAACGTTCGTGAGCCAGCCTGGAAAATTATAACAAAAGGCATCTACCGCTATCTTTCTAATTATAGTAAATCACCTTACCACAGGCGAGATAAGACTGTACACATTCTATTTTGAAATGTCGTATGAGTGCGCTCAGAGGCCAAACTTACTACACTTTGCTTTTCAGCTGGGATATTTTCTACTGTACCTAGAATGAGAACGACGTAAGTGACAAAGTACTAAAAGCGAGTTGAGACATTTGATTGTGAAGAGGAATTGGATATTTTAGGAGGGTAAAATGGCGTTTGTTTGCCGTACATAGAATTGTTATACGACGTTTTGGTGTTGAGCGGTAAACTCGTTCGATGAACGGACCCTCTCGTCTAGTACAATCGTATCGAGAAGTATCACAATACATATTGTATTCTACAGCGATAACTTTCGACTTGGAGAAATCGGTATACGAAACAAATATAGCAGGTTAAATAAAGGTACCACAGAAGGAATGTAACATAGTTCCAGTGGCCCGCCAATAAAGGCGGAGAGATGGCACACGGCGGGTTTCTTTAGTGGGTGCAGGCCCCACACTACCCTGTTCGTTGCCCCGAACGACGAAGTGTGTGGTTAGGAACATTTTTTCCCACCTAAAAAAAAAAAAAAAATGTTAAATAAAGGTAGTAGATACAATCCTCAATGTTTTGCATATTGATATGAAAAGCTTATTTAGTAAATTTTTATCTACCTATACTATTACAAAACTGGAATAAAATTGTAGAAATATTGAAATACACCTGAGAGAAATTTAGTAATTATCTCAGAGCCCAAAATATTTTATTGCTAAATTTTACCTGACCGATTGTTTGTTAGCGCATCAGCAAAACTAATGAGGGGATTTTGATGAACATTTTTATGTTTGATAGCTCTTAATTAAAATTTACATCGGGATCCTGAGATATAACCAAAAAACTAGGTCTATATTCTAATAAAAACTGAATAAATATTTTTATATAAAAATATTAAACTTCTCTTTATATGACTATAGGTTAACCTAGTGAGAGATTTTTGAGGAACAGTGTCATACATAGTACTGGCCACATGTGACAATATCCTGAATGGAATTTTTGCTATACCTATATACTGTCTTAGATTAATACGCATTTATTCGCAAAAAAATATTTTTTGTAACTGGTTTAGACTAATCTATGTAAAGTTTTATGAACATAATGGTATAAGAACTATCAGAAATATAGAATTTCAAACTTTCATGGTCACTTATAATTCTAAACGTTTTTACGGGATTTATACCATGTATAAATTTTTACTTACGAGTTTCCGATATTTCGGCACTGTTGCAAGCGCCATGATCGAATTAAGAACTATCAGAATTGACTGTTATATCTACTAGATAACCACTCTAGTAAGACATGCAGCAAGGTACTCAATAAATGAATATTTGAACATAACTATTAAAAGATCGTTTGTTTCAAAGCCTTTGCTAATCAACATATAATATACGACTATCTGATTCATAAATCTCTGCCTGCCTGACCTTTTATGAATATAAATCTAGTAATAGGCAAATAAATAATATTTCAGTATAAGCCAATATATAGTCTGTAACTATGTTACTACATATATAAAATAGACTAGCCTTTACCTGCGGCTCCGCCGCAGCCAAAGCTAGTTTTTAGGTAATATCTCAGGTTCCCGATATAATAGCGGGATAAAATGTATACCACTTTTTAAGTCTAAGATCAAAAGCTATCAGATAAAAAAGTAACACCATAATCCGTTTAGTAGTTTTAGCGTGATGCGCGAACGAATAAACAGTTAAACAGGTAAAAAATCTAAAAAAAAATGTTTTGTGTTCAGACACGCCTATACGAGTAAAGCCTAATACAGTCATTTTTTTCTCAAATGTACAGACACACTTCTGTTACAGCTTTATAATAATATCCATCAACGTCCACTGCTGGACATAGGCCTCCCCAAGAATTGGGGGATAGTGCCGTAATCGCCACGCTTGCAAGGCGGGTTGGCGATCGCAGTGGATGTTGTTAATACTCGAGGGAGTGCTGCTGCCCACTCCCCCGGTATTCCCTCAGTCGGCTCTTACGACTCCCGTGGGTAGAGAGGGGTGGGACAATTCTAAAGCCGGCCCCACATGGCGAATAGATAATAATATAGACAACGCTTTTATAGGCGCTTACTTGCTCAGCAAAAAATAATTTAGGACAGATCAGAAATAGTTTTTTTCTTAACTGTTCCATTGTTCTACGTGCACACGCACTCAAATCGATGCACCACACTCCCACAAACATACTACCTGTTATATTATTGCACCCTACACACACATAAATACCAGCTATAACCAGTTTATGTAAACCTACACAACCCTCCTCTCTGGGGAATAATATAGGTGACAGGAAGGTGGTGAAGTATTACACTAGAGGTCTTGTTAGAATAGACAGTTGGAAGGTGGTTGCTAAAGGTGCCTTTATTGATTCTAGCTACTTGCTACTGCCTCTTATAAGAATTGGTAAAGGAATGTAATATATAATTGATTCGCTCAAAATTTTATTTTTAACTAGCCTTTGCCTGCTAGAGAGCCAGTTTATATTATTATTATTTTTTAAAGGAACAAGGGGCCCCGTTTAGTGGAAATACCTATTTAACTTTATTAAAATTTTTGGTTTATTTATTTGTAAAAAAATAATTGTAAAATCATATTACTGTGGGTAGATGAAACCGCTGAAACAACATATCAGCTTTGGACGCCTACCATCTAAGTCCACTCGTGTTCATGAATGCTGTAAAGTATTCGAAACGTCAGGATAGTATAAAAATCAAGTAAATACGATAGATTCCGTAAACGTAGTTTTATTTCAAAATGTGTAAAATTCGCTTAAATGTTAGAAAGTATTATAATGCGAAATTGAGTTTATTCGTTTGTTTGTTACGCTTTCAGGTCGTAACTACATCATGAAATTTTGCATACAGTCAAAAAGCACATAGGCTACTTTTTATCCAGAAAAAATGGGTATTTCCCGTCGGATAGGTACTTTTTACTTAGAGATAGTAAATATGCCATAATAAAATAAATAATTATTAAATATTCTCGAACATTGCATACAACGTCCTCTGGTCCCAAACTAAGCTTAACACTTGTACTATGAGTACTAGATTACAGATATAAATACATACCTATATCACTTTTTTTTAATACATACATATATAGATAGAAAACACACAGATGCAGTACAAATTTAATATCTGTGTTTATCAAACAAATAATTATCGTTTCGTTCAAATAATTGTGAATCGAACCCACGACCTCGTGCACGGAAGTCGGTTACACTACCGACTACGACACGAGGCCCGTCATAGAGTAATGTATGTAAATGTATATTCTGAAGTCCACGGGGACGGAACACGGGCAGAATCGAGTTTAGGTATAATTTATAATATGGATAAAATAGAATAATAAAAAATATCAACAAAAGTTGTTTCTAATCGTTCAACATTTTATGTATTTATATCACTCGCGTCCAGTAAATATCACTGAAGGTAAACGCTCCAAATGTCAGACTAACAGAGCGAGTGGCACAACAAAAACGAGCTAGCTGCTCGTAACTCTCGCCAGATAGTTAAGTGTACGAATAACGTCCTATATTGCGCCCGCGGCCCCGAACTATACTGTCTACCACGTAATACGATCCAATTAAATAGCCACGAATTTATGTGCCTACACTACGCACCTCAAGTCCCCTTAATTTCGTTTGTTTTAATAAACTAGCATGTAATGGTCTGTGCGTTTTGTAATCGATATATTGTTTGATAAGACGAACCGAATTGGGAGAGAATTGTAAGACGAAATATTTATAGCAGCTGTTACGACAGTAAAATAATTAAGTATTTACCTAGGTATGACTGCTTGAAAAAAATTAAAAACAAGTACTTTGTTGAAGATAAAAAAGGGACAAATGATGTCTAAATGATTGCACACTTCGCATCTTAGCAAGTTAGTCTTAATAAATTTTCTATTTCTATACACTCTCATATTTTCTTATTATATCAATGAACTTAACTAACCGACAGTGCATAAAATTGGTTGGAGTCTCCAAATTGTTACAATCGTCTCAATAGGAAAAGGGACAATTTGAACGTTTCTTTCAATATTCCTATATTTTCTCTCGGAAAACGTAATCGACCGAGGACAGTAATATCACATTTTGTTATATAATAACGATTTTCCTTGCCAATGGCAATTCGTCGTTATTGGACGTAAAGTAAGAACGAACGGTGGCTTCAGTCGAAACGAACATAGGTAATAATAATATAGTTATTGTTATACTTTCCCTTAACCTAAGCCTCGTATCACGAGCATCGATTCCGTGCAGTCACATCAACCGTTTCGAGTTTTACGACTTACATTGCGTGTGTACAAGGAGTCGTTGCGATTAAACTGCGCAGTACGAGTTCGATAGATGACAATTGCAGCTATGCGGTGAATGGGCTTTCCATTCCAGGAACGAGAGGTAGGATTGTGCGCTCCGACCTGGCTTCTATCTGCAAAATCAATGTGGCTATTAGCAAGTTTTCGCGCAGTCGCAAAACGTTCACTTGACGCTACCGGTCAGGAGTTACAGCCGCCGTTCGGACCGATTTCTATGTAGATGTGACTGTTTAAAATTATACACCTACCTACTAGCAAAATTTAACAGCACTTATTCTCGTAAAAGTGTTGATATTTTAAAGCAAACATTCCTTGTTTTGATTGGAATGATTAGGTACCGTATTCAAATACGATCAAATTTTGTGCGGCATTTTGTTTTTGTCCGTGAAGTCTACACTCCATAAAACTGTTCAAAGAGAAAATATGGAGTAGGATTGATTCAGTTAACTTCATATTTTATTATATTCATATTAACAACAATGTATTTAAATTTATAAGTAGGTAAGATTTATAGATAGTTATAAAAAGAACTTCTTATTAAAATTTAGTACTTTGCAAACGTAGATACTTAGGTACATTATATTATATACAATTACAGGTACCTAGTACGTAGTGTACCTGTTGTTTTAATAATATAAGGTAGGTATATTTAGGAAGATAGGTAGGTACTTACCAATAATACCATCGAAGCTATTCTTGTATTTTTTAAGCAAAAAAAAAATACTAACATCTACTTATCTCTATCCCTAGTTATGAGGTAGACATTATGTCTCAAAACTCTCCTTAATTATTTTCATTTAGTTTGTAAACAATATTGACTAAGAATACTACAGTCACCACCCCATTTTTGCCGTAGGTGTCGTACAAGATGACTCGGGAAGTAAGCAGTTATCACTGTAATCACTTGATAAAGGGCCCTAACAAATCGATACCACCGTCTGCCGCGTGACCGACCGTGAAGTACCCATGTGTTTCAGTTGTAGCGGAACATAGACATCAATTTCCCTTTCACAAAATGAAATGGTGAGCGGCATAAGAGTATTTAGTAATATTGAGTTTAGTATACAACGTACCTAACAAAATCTGAATATAGCCGCAATAATTAACTATTACAAAAATCAAATCAGTATAAATGATCATCAATCCCAGTCGCTGTTTATAATTCACAATCTATCTATACTTATCTACTATTAAAAAGCTAACAATTACTGCGAATGTCTGTATATTAAAAAATAAAATACTCTATTAGGTATTCAGGTGTGTATGAAATATATTCTCTCTGCCTACCCCGCAAGGGAGATAGCGTGATGATAAGTAAGTAAGTAAGTACAAAATATATTTTTAAAAGTTTTGCCATCACGTCAAACATGCCACGGATTTTGACGATATTTTTCTTTGATAGCTCTTGATTAGATTTCAAACTGAATATAGATTTTATCTCTCTGCTATATCAGGAACCTGAGATATAACTTAAAAACTAGCTTTTGGCTACGGCGGAGACGCGTACAAAGGCTAATGAATTCTATACGCTCTTAAAGGGCCGTTTAAAAGTTTTCATATTTAACATTTTCTTTGCGTTAATCACAAAGTTTAATTTATTAGATAGCCTAGTGATCTATTTAGATATTTTTATATATATTTTTAGCATTTGACATGCTTAGCACTATACATTAAACACAAAGTGAAAAATGTGAAGTCGAAAATAACAGTCAGGAGCAGGATTTGAACCTGCATCTTCTGGATACCGTCCAGATGCTTTACCAATTCAGCCATCCTGACAATGTATAGTGCTAAGCATGTCAAATGCTAAAAATATATATAAAAATATCTAAATATTTAAAGGGTTTGCGTCATTATTAGGTAAAATCTTAATTGTAAAATTAAGTTTACCTGGTCGGTATAATGTATGAAAATACGTCCGACAGATGGCGCAGGCGTCACCCAAAGACGTTAAGTATGACGTGTTGTCGAAATTAGCAGTCAGGAGTAATTGTCAGGATGGCTGAATTGGTAAAGCATCTGGACGGTATCCAGAAGATGCAGGTTCAAATCCTGCTCCTGACTGTTATTTTCGACTTCACATTTTTCACTTTGTGTTTAATGTATAGTGATCTATTGTTTTAAAACGGATAATTAGTTGGAAATTAATAAATTAAGTTTTAGTAACACTATAATAATTTAATAGTTATACCTAGATTCACTGCTTAAATTGAAATTACTATGTCAAACCCCAAATCTGAAAGTATGATAGTTTCTCAGTAAAGTGTACCACAATATGCAAAGATTGTGGAATAATAATAAAAAAATAGACAAAACCCTCCACTAATAATTGTATCGCGGGCGGACCTTACAAATATACAATTTAACGGACATAAAGTATAACCATACTCAGAACAAACTTTTGTGGATCACTTAAAGAGTTGTCTTGTGTGGGAATCAAACACACCACACTCGGTCAGTATCCAAACCACACCGCCATATGTGCAGTTGTTTATAGGTACTTTCCGAGTGTATTTGATTCGATTCCTAAAAAGGATAAATTTTTTTTGTTGTTTGCTAACTATAAATAGTTGTGTTACATATTGTGCTAGCCACACAAAGACTATTCCGTAGCGGTAATCTTGATATAATGAAAAAAATCTTGATAAATGTCTATTTTGATATGTAAATGAAATCATAGAAACGATTACCTACGTAGATCACTAAGTCGTAACAAGGTAGCGCCCGACTTCCCGAGAGATCATCTACACACTTCGCATTATACGAAACTCACTATAACCAGTTAGAACATACTCACAGTAAATATATATTAAAAAAAATATATATATTATATAGTAAATATATATTTACTGTGACATACCTCAAGCTTGCAATTCATTATAAACAATTATATTTAACACAATTAATAGATCAAGGCTATGGTATTTGTCTAGTTGCATGTTATTATAGGTATATATATATAAAATATTTTAAGCCTTTGCCCGCGGCTTGGCCGCAGCCAAAAGCTAGTTTTTAGGCCACATCTCAGGTTCCTGATATAGTAGCGGGATAACAGCTTTATAATAGTATAGAAGTATAGATTAACATGTTGATTCATTGATTGTTATACCACCCGCGAGCGTGCGAACTTTAACTGTGCACAAAAGTGCAATACTGAGTCGAGTGTTATGTCCATTAGAATGCAATAGGCTATCTACATAGAGCAACGCGGCCTCCGGTTCGCCGGGGGTCCGCGTTGCTCTATGGCTGTCTATTGCGTCCGGGAAGACGTATCTAGGTACTAATGCATATTAGAGATAAAAGATTTTATATATGTCAAGTATTGTGATTGTGATATCAGGATATACATACCTCTTTTTTTGTTAAGTCGGGAAAAAATGTTCCTAACCGCACACCCCGTCGTTCGGGGCAACGAACAGGGTAGTGTGGGGCCCTAACCGCGGCCCAGTTCCTGTCGCTGCCAAGCATCGCTCTGACGACGCTCGGCAGCGAGAGGTCCCCCCCTATTTCAGCGACGAGCTCACGGCGCTGCTCGGCCCAAGCCGGGAATGACTCGAGCGTGTGCTGCACCGTGTCATCGTCACAGCCGCAGTGGCGACAGCCCCAAGTCGCTTCCCTCCTTGCGAGGATATACATATTTACGCCTTTTTTTAAAGATTAACAAATTTTATTAAACACACAGTCTTGTCCGACGTTTACAGTTAGTTTAGGTCTCACGTCATCTATTGAAGTAATGTCACATAGTTCCATTGGTCTGCCAGTACAGGCGGGGAGACTTCATATACGGCAGGTTTATTTGGTGGATGAGGGCCCTACACTACCCTGTTCGTTGCTCCGAACGACGGGATGTGTGGTTATATACGATATATACGTACATATTTTCCACTTAACAAAAAAAAGTTCTCACCTCGTATTTAGAAATATTTAATTGGTGAAAATCATTTAAAATGAGTATTATATTCTAAAATTATTTATTTAATTTCAAGTAATGTGTACATTTTTAAAATAAATATTTTTTTAAATCACACAACTAAGATATCCAATAAGTATTCTAACACATGTATATTTCATTAGTGTTTGACATCAATATTATTTGTTCTTATTTTGATGAAGTTTTAAATGTACGAGTAAATAGCTATACCTACGTACCTATAGAGTTTGTTTTGGCATGGCTCGAGTTCGAGTAAGGGATGTGGACCGATAAACGATGTTTAAATCGATACTGCACGCCCGTTGCTTGACGCCTTACTTGCCGCAGTTTGTGTGCCATGTTATGTCGAATTTTCACCCCGTTTATGAATGAAATTTTATTGTTATAATAATTTATTTATTATTATTTTTTATTATTATCCTGCTATAAATTAAAATTAGTTCATCTAAAACCCTTTTTCTTTAATAAATTAATATTTTTTTATTTTCTGTAAACAACAATTTTAACAAGTATATTTAAATATTTTGATCTATATTTTAGCACTTAACATGCTCAGCTACTCTTAAATTACAAATTATAATTTGTGAATAAGGAAAAAGAGTATTTTAGTATAGGCGGGAATCGAACCTGCGTCCCTTCCTATCCGGGGAAGTGCTCTAATTCACTGAGCTACAGTAATATCTTTTAGACATACCCAATCTCCTTATCACATTTGTCTTAACGACAAACGCCCTCTATCGGAACGCATTAACATGCATTAATCCAATATAGTAAGTTTAATTTTGCAATTAAAACTCATACTATTTGATGGCGTAATTTTTTAAATATTTTGATCTATATTTTAGCACTTGACATGCTCAGTTACTCTTAAAGTACAAATTATAATTTGTGAATAAGGAAAAAGAGTATTTTAGTACAGGCGGGAATCGAACCTGCGTCCCTTCCTATCCGGGGAAGTGCTCTAATCCACTGAGCTACAGTACTATCTTTTAGACATACCCAATCTCCTTATAAAATACCTCAACATAACTGAAAGAAATTGTTTAATAAAATAATAATAATGTGCGCATGTTGCGGAGTTGAGAATGTTGAGATGGATGTGTTGCGGGATGAGAAAGGACTGAAATAAGTAGAAGTCTGAAAATTACACCTGTAGTTGACAAGTTGAGAGAAAATCGGCTTAGTTTGGTGGAGGGTGCAATGCAGAGGAATGAAGCTCTTGACACAAAAAGAGTACTAGTCGTTAAAACGTTCATTTATGGGCTTTAAGATAAGGGATAGACATGGTGGATGGATTGTATGAGATAAAATAAAAAGGAAGAGAATGATTGACGAGATGACGACCGATAGAGAGGTATGGAATAAAATCATATATTGCACTGACCTCAAATAAATGTGATAAGGGCAAGCGGATGACGAGTTTATGAGAATTCTACATAATAATTGGACTCAAAGTGCGAAAATATGAAATCGAAAATGGAAACCATGTTTAGGATATGAACTTACATCGCTTGGATAACGTTCTAGACGCTTTGCCAACAAGCCTTCGTGGCAGTACAGGACTGCCCATTTCGATCACACATTTCTTCTTAAGGCTTGGGTGACAGCCGCCTCATCTCTCGGATATCTGTAGGCATAATAAAAAGATGCATCTACAAATAACATCGTATATTTGCCTGACTGTTATAACTTTCTACATTATCAATAGTTGTATTTGAGTACTTTAGCTACGGTTTATTTGCTATTCAACATAGCAGGAGCAACTAGATCTCTTCCATGCGACTTCACTCTACCGGCCGTCATGTCAGAATGTGTTGTCTTCTGAGACCTTGGCTTCTCGTTTACCATTCCCCCACCATCTACTATGGCCTATGCCAGGAGACAGCTGTTACCAGTGTTGCCATATTATTCTTAAAGTAACTACTAAAATTATGTAATGTTTTATTTTATTTTTAAAATCATGACATCTGCATACATTATTCCGACCGAGTAAGCCTAATCATGACAATTAAACAGTCATACCAGATATGATAACCATCCTTCCTCTCCACAATCTCATCCTTTATCCATTATACTTTCTCTGGCTCGTTTCTTTGAGGTTTCCGGAGAGCATCACTCCCTATATCTGTGCCTATTATTTTAGAAATTAATAGATAGGTATGCCTATATATACACGTGTAGATTCGTGGTACAAGTCTGCCTTAGCTTAGCCTAAGCATAGTATAACTATTTATAAATTAGCTAATACCGTTCATTTAAAAGTACTATGATTCTCTGTGCATGTATTTAGTTAGTGTCAAGTATTCGATTATCCTCATTTATACAGACGTGTCTAAGATATAACATACTTGTCTAGTCAATGTCATTAATTTGCCTTGCAGATTGATGTTGCGTAATCAGGCAATTACGTTAATCTCTAATGTAGGAATTCTATAAATATATATGTTAACAAAACTAGGAGGCTGTGGAATGCTTGTTTTGTTAAACGTGAAACGTGTTCTCCTGGTTATATTAGCCCTGCAGTTTCACAAGCCTCTTTAAAAACGTTAAAGGCTTTTTAGTTACTCAATACTTAACAATAGGGTTATTTATACACAGCACATAATTTTTCTTTTTAGAAATATATTTCAAGTTTGTATTAATTTATTGTTATGATAAAAATACAAGGTTTTACAGTTAAGCTTGTTTTTACAATGTTTTTATTAATTCGCTTTCTTGTATGGCTGTCCGGTGGAATTTTGTAATTGATTTTAAACTAACTTTTAGATACTTGAAATTTGGAACATACTCAGAAGTGAATGGCAATGTGAAAAAAAAAGAAGAATAATTAAACATAAAGTGAAAAATGTGAAATCGAAAATAACAGTCAGGAGCAGGTTTTGAACCTGCATCTCCTGGATACTCGATCGAAAATAATAATAAAATGAAAATACTTCCGACAGATGGCGCAGGCGTCACCCAAAGACGTTAAGTATGATGTGTTATCGAAATTAGCAGTCAGGAACAATTGTCAAGATGGCTGAATTGGCAAAGCATTTTCACTTTGTGTTTAATGTATAGTGCTAAGCATGTCAAATGCTAAAAATATATATAAAAATATCTAAATAATAATAATTAAATAAAATAAAAAATGTACCATGTTGTTATAAGGGATCCATTATAAAACATGGTACTTTATTATAATTATTTTATTTAGTTTTATCTCAGGTTTCCATCTAGCGATGAAATGTAGTTATATAAATTTTTAAGTGTCTGCAAGAGCTATCAGACAATAAAGTTTCATCAAGTCTGTTTAACAGATTTTGTTTGTGATACGCAAACAAACACACAAACATTCTAAAAAAATATTTTCAGTTCAGGTACATCTAAAAAGCCTAACCTACTAGAATTTATATCTCAAAAATCTGTAAAGTTTGGTAGTTCTGTTGCAGGCTTATAAAAACATAGAATATAAGCAGGGATTTCTTAACTACCAAGGGCTGCTGAGTTTACATCCTGGCCCATCAAACAAAAAAAAATTTGTAGTAAAGAATTTGAAACTATATAGGTACAGCAAATGGCAATAGGGTTGCCCGCTGTTTAAAAGCTATTTCTACTATTGCGTCACTCTCTTACAGAAGACCAGTGAAGAAAGGAAGGTACTCCTAGCATTGTGGTTCGTATGGTGAGTGAGAGCGCCTTAGGCCCAAACCCGCTCTTCGTCCTTATTATCCACTTCCACGTCTCCTCTTTATCATCCCTCTTTCAGGACTACGCAATTGATGCCTTTGCTATTTATTATTAGCGCAGTAACCATTAATCGTTGGTTGAGCAGTGTGCTTGTTTCGAGAGAGAGGAAGAGAGAATCGGCATAAATATTTCCAACTTTTAAAATTTTGTTTAAAAAAATTAAAACAAAACATGAATATTTCTTTAATATTGTGTCTGAAATATTTAATTGCATGGCACCGTTCGTCAGCACGCTTTCCATCTGCATCCATAAAACTAAAGATATATAAAATCTATCATTGTATTTTATTACCAGCCTTTTGTTTTATTATTAGACGCAGAACAAAACAATATTTTAGATACGTCACGTAACCACGTTTGTCCGTAATATCTTTTGTTCCGACACCCCCTTAGACGTGTCACGCCTATAAGTGTTCAGAAAGAAACAATTAGTTTGAGGTACCTACATACATAGGTACATCAATACTATATTTCACAAAGCAAAATTAATACACAACTAAACGAATATACAATATCAGTGATATATAGGTATCAATTTTTCAGTCATGACGTCAAGCCACGCAATTGTCTTCCAATCTCATGATTGGAAGACAATTGCGTGGCTAAAATTCACTGTAACTTTATAGTTATAGTGAATTTTTGAACTATAGGTATAGTTGTAATACTTTGAGAAGAAAATAAGGCATAATGTCAAGACTACAGAAATGAAAAAAAATCTTTCTTTTATCTCTATCTTCTCTATAATTACTTATAACAGAATATTTATACGCTATCTCGATTTTACTTAAACATCGCTATATTTATATTGCTTTATTCATCCAATAATCTAACCTTTAGTCATCTATATAGGTACTGCTACACCAGGCCTTTCCAAGTGAACGCCACGACTGAGAATCCTATGCCGGCTGCGACGGCTCACTGTGACTTTGACTAGGTTGCCGGTGCCAGTCGCCATTCGGTAACCTTTCTTTTCCAATGGTTGTTAGTTAAGATAGAAAAGAAGTTAAGATAGAACGATAAGGCGATTTGGCGGGCTGTGGTTTTCTAGATTCAAAGGTTGAAAAGAAAAGAGAATTATTCCTTGCTAAAAATATAAACTACGCATTCTATCCTGACATTGTTTTATAACCTATCTATTTCGCCGTGTTTAAAAATTGAGGAACTATTTATTTTAATTAGGTACCTACTCTTTGGTCGTGTACAATATAGTAAATAACATAAATCATTATATAAATCAGAAAAAAAGTAACTTAAAAACTTCATGTAAAAATACGATCGCGCTATAGAACAAAATACAAAAGGAAATAAAATAAAGAAACTGAGTTTTCTATCGTATCCGGGATAGTTTTGCGAACGGGTAGGTACCAGTAGCCATGTTAAATTCAGCGTACCTATTACGTATCTTGTTTAAAGCCATTGTCTATTTACAATAAAAATAGTCGCCATTTGTTGTACACCTATATACTTTGTACAAAAGTTATAATAAATAACTAATACGTTTAGATAGTAAATTATAGGATAACTCATAATATTATATCTAGTTATGAGGTTACAGGATGATTACAATAGGTACCTACCTATGAAAGATTTAATAATAAGGTTTATAAAACTTTTAAATTATACCAAAATTACCTACTTATTTCTTCGTTGGACGTCATTCATCAATTAGGTATTGGATCTGAGTTAAAAAAATGTCAGGCGTTTTTATGAAAGATGATACAAATTTACAAACCATGAAAAGTAGTAGAAGTGGAAAAAATACTTAGTTATTAAAATTAAACTGAAATGTTTTAGTTAATTGCTCATTATCAATAAATAAATTATTGTTAATGTATGCCTTAAAAAAGTTTAAGGTTTTATATCATCATATACATTACGAGAAATACAATAAAAATGAGGAAAAAACGAAGGCGCTATAGAGATCGCTCGGCACTTGAATTGCTATCGTGATAGGGAACCTAAACTGTGATGTATTAATGTATGTATATGTAAGTATAGGTATGTATATACGCAGAGTGCGATTTTGATGCAGACTGGGAGCGTTGGACCGTGACATCGATCGGAGAACTTTTTTTTATCACCAAATGTAGTACAGACAAGCAAATATTAGTCCGTGTGGTGACGGACTAAGAATACTAGTGTTACCACCCCATTCCTTCCCACGGGTGTCGTATGAGGCGACTAAGGGAAGTAAGCAATTATCATCCATTGCATGACTGGTGGTAGGGCTGGGTACCAAGTGGGAGTATTCACTTGGTATCGGGCCCGAGTGGGTTGGTACCACCATCTCCCGTGTGATCGGCCATGAAGCACATCGTTGCGTTTGGCTGTAGCAGAAGATAGCCGTTTATATTTCATTTCATATCTGTGAAATGAATTGGTGAGCAGCGGCTTGACAAAACTCTCGGTATAGTCGAGTTCATGGGCGACGGTTACCAGTTACCATCAGATGGACCGTGGCTCGTCTGCCACTACATGCAATAAAAAAAATAGATGATGATAATTGGTGATTACTGCTGGTGGATTATCAATTAATAAACTCTATTAGGTACTACTGTTGACTTTAAATTAAAAGATTTCGTGGGTATGATTATTTGTTATTGGTTATGATGGTGATGAGCCAAGGACTACGTGTTGGTAGTTGTTCATTCTCTCTAATATTAAGAATACTGCCAAACCGCTATTCACTCTTTCCTTTTGCTGATAGGAATTTAATAAATCGATGAATGGTTATTTTCCGCTACAATCAAAACACAATAAATTGCTACCCAATTGCTCGACAGGCAGACATCATATGGATAGACAGGGTACCACTGAAGTAATGTAACATAGTTCCAGTGGCCCGCCAATAAAGTCGGAGAGACGGCACACGGCGGGTTTATTTAGTGAGTTATGGCCCCACACTACCCTGTTCGTTGCCCCGAACGACGGGGTGTGCGGTTAGGAATATTTTTTCCCGCATTAACAAAAAAAAGGGTAAACCTGGAGAATAATTACGTAGGTAGGTACTTGTTAATGTGTACCTATGTGTATAGGTATCTATAAGAAATCCTGGGCCAACTCCCGTAGGTATAAAATAATTACTAATTAACTAGGTAATTCATTGTAACAGCCATTCATAGAGCAACGCGGCCCGGAGCGGGAGTCCGCGTTGCTCTATGCAGCCATTACATAATATGCGTTCCTAGGTAGGTATATACCTACCTATAGCTGTATTTAGTCATTGGTAAAACAATAGCAAGGTGAAATAACAGGTAGGTTAGGCATTCTGTAAAGTAATTTAGTACCTTTTTTTATTGAGGTGGGAAAAAATGTACCTACCTAACCGCCACCCCGTCGTTCGGGGCAACGATAATATGGGGCCCTCACCCATTAAATAAACCCGCCGTGTGCCGTCTCTCCGCCTAAAGTAATTTTATACCTAGGTATAATAGGGTGTACGACAAAGCTATCATCCCTTTCCTTGAAATTGGCAACGATTGATGCCTCTGGTATTGCTAGCGTCTGACGGTACCAGCTTACCACCAGGTAAGCCGTAGGTATGCAGGTTTGCCACGCTCGTAGCCTAAAAAAGAAATATAATACATAAAAATAAAAAATGTTCAGATTGTTACCGAATTTTTTCAAGTTTCTTCACAGCCGATCTACGTGGGTGCTCTCACATCCTGAAGGCTATAATACCTACTATTTGCTGAATACCAAAAATGCTGCTCAAATCTGCCTCTCAGTTCGAAGATTTCTAAAGAAAAACTAAGGTAAGTATAAACAATTATTAAAATTAGATAGTATCATGTTAATTTGATAAATTTTAATCTAATCGCAAGCGAATTTGTTTTGGTAGTAGCTTGCCATTTTAGGGACTATAATAGCCATTAAAATTTGCTACGATCACCCCATCGGATATTAGGCGCCATAATGCTAATGTTAAAGATAGTACTCCAAAAAATACAACAAAAACTATAAAGGTAAAGTATCAGATGAAACATCGGAGTAAAAAATTGTCCAGTATATTGGAGTTGAAAATTGCTTGATTGGTTTTAGGGTTTCCTATACTTTCTATGTTAAAAGGAGGGTTATCGGTTATGGAATTCTCGGCTCTATGTAGATCGATCCCACCTATTGTGAATTCTGTAGGTCTGAAATTTATTTGACAGCCTTAGTGTCTGTGGAGAATGGAAAATGGCGGAATGGTAGATTACATTATGGACATAAGTCATGGTTTGTTTTTGGCGGGGATCCGACAAACGTTATTGGTATTTGGGACCATTTGGCTATTAAGGGAATGTTCTATTCTTTTTTATTGATAAACGACACAGAGAATGTTGTACGAAGTGGCTGACAGCGAGCTTGTTAGATACGGTGGGAATTAATATCATGTTAAGTGACAAGTTCAAGTTATTTAAAATAATATTCTAAGTTTCAAGATATATGGATATCTTTTTTATAAAAAGGACAAATCTGAAGTTTCTTCTGGTAAAAGTATTTTAAAACATTTGGAAACTATTTCAATAAAATAGCATGTTTAAAACTAATTTATGACATGCGCTGCATTCTCGTAAATTTTTATTTATATCAACCACTCTACTCTTTGTGATTTGGACGTTAAACATAGAAAAAAGAAAAAACAATATCACGCCTGTATTTCCCGAAGGGGTAGCCTGAGGTGTATTACACACCCACGACTCGCCAGCTATGTTTAAGTCCCACGTAATAGGGGGCGAGCCTATTGACGTCTACCGGGCACATTTCCAAACTCCGGGCTGCTACTGATAATTTTTCTTTTTCGGAAAATCTCAATAACATTGCCCGACCCGGGGATCGAACCCGAGACCTCATGATTAGCAGTCACATGAGGACGTGGAACGCTAAGTTTTTCGTAATCCTTGCTTAAATAAGTTAAACATTTAGATGTTACTTAGTCGCTGGATCTAATATCTATAAAGATAATTATCATTATTATTATTAAGTAATGAAATGATGAGATTTTATCAAGCAGTTTTTAAGACCGGTTGCCACCTGCTACAAAAGCCGCAGTTTTTCTAAGAAGCTGGATTGCCCCTATCGAGCCTTCCATCTACATTTTGATAACGGAATTAATCTTCTAACAAAAACTAAAGGCAACATTTAAATAAATAGGTGGTGTAAGATAAAAATAAAGAATATCACCATAACCCTAATATTGATGCATCTTTTTGTGCAGTTTAGAATTATAATTAATTAAAAATGTCCCATATGTGAACACTTTCTGCGATGTTTCAAATGATTTTACATCACTGATATTATGATAAAATATGCACATACTCTATATTACTTAGAAATATAACCAAGAATGGACTTGGGCTATTCCCATCTATGTCAACCTATTAGTTAACTGTGTAAATTAAACAGTTACATAAATATTTATTCGTTTTTATTTCAAGACAACACTAAGGAATAATCCTTGTACCTGTTGTATGCAAGGACTTCACAAACATTCAATTTCACGGACACAATGTACACCTAGATTCAGAACAACCATTTGTGGATCAACCAAAGAGTTGTCCTGTGTGGGAATCGAACCCACAACACTCGGGCGGGAGGTTAGTATCTAGAGTATGCAGTCAATCGTAGTTTTTGATTAATTGTTCTGAATAATAACAGACATTTTCTTGCTTCTGTAAATATACTTTGTACAAATTAAGTACCTAATTATATCTTAATTAAAGTGTATTTGTAGAAATTTATAGCGTTCTAAAATAAGCTGTTAAAATTAATTAGTAGATTGGTGTAGGCACTGCGGATAGATAATGGTTACTTCAACAATGCTGTCTATCAACCCATCTGTAATCCAGAAACATTTGGAAGTTTTTTTTTATATTATGTGGGTGGAAAATAAGCATACGGCCCACCTGATAGTAAGCGGTTACCGTAGCCTATAGATGCTAGCAACACCAAAGGTATCACTCGCCCGTCCCCATCTCCAAGGAAAGGGATAGGAGGTGGATACAAAGTAAATTAGGGAAAGGATAGCTAAGCTACTAAGGAGAGGATAGGAAGGATAACAAGTAGAGGATAGGAAAGGGTTTAGGGCCGGCACTCTCACTCACCATACGAAGCACAACGGTAGGTCCCTACTACTACTATTGGTTCACGCTGATCTGTTGTGAGAGGGCGGTACTTCCCCGATCGAGCCGGCCCGTTCATACTGGGATAAGCAAAGTCCACAAATTAACTTTGAATAATAAAAAATGTGCAGTGATAGCTTAGTTGTAAAACTGCAAAGACAATGGTATCGAGTTCGATATTGTTACCAGTCCAAGGTCATGGCATGAGAATATACCTATAAACATTCGTTTACAAATTATTACTGCTCGTTGAGGGAAAATATCGTGAGGAAACCTGCATGCTTGAGAGATTTTCTTCGTCAGCTTGTGAAGGTGCCAACTCGCTCGGGATAGCTTGGTGGTCTGTGGACTGAATCTGTTTCAATCTGAAAGAAGATCCGTACTCATTAGCGGGACGGTACAGTCACAGGAAATATAAAATTACAAAATAGAACCAATATTGTTTCCTTTTTTAGGCACATTGATGCACTAGTACTGTGATGCAGATTACATTTAATTTGTGTATTTACCTACGTGACTATGATTAGATACACACGTTGTTATAACTTCAAGAAATCAATATTTGAACACTTTATTAAATACGAACAAATCCATGTTATACGTCTATGAATAAATCAGTAATATATTTTGGGTACTGATATACCTAAAAGATATTTCTATGAGTTACCTACTAAAATTAATCATACTTATTAGGCTTTATAGTTTTTGGAACATAATCATGAAAAAAGACACTGACAGATATAACTAATTTACTAAGGCCTAACCAACTTCGTGCCTGCCTCGTGGTGTAGTCGGTAGTGGAATCGACTTCTGTGCACGAGGGTTCGATTCCCACTCATGATAATTATTTGTGTGATGGACACAGATATTTGTACTGCGTCTGGGTGTTTTCTATCTATAATATAAACAAAAAAAAGTAGTATATGTATTATATCCGTAATCTGGTACAGTTTGGGACCAGAGTACGTTGTGTGAAAAATGTCCGTGAATATTTATTTATTTCATTGAATCGAAAAAAATACTCAAAACAGAACAACTTTTTAATATCTACGAGTACAATTATTTTTTCTTTCTCTTGAACTTGACACACCCTGTGTAAATATTTCCTCTCTAGGGAGATTCTAAAAAAATAAAACTCATTCTGGCATTCATTGACCTGTGATCTATAGGGAAAAAGAATGACGTTACACAATACTATAAAAGCAATAGAATCGAAAAAATTACTTAAAACTGAACTACTTTTTAACATCTATATATCTTTTTGAACATATTATATTCACATATATTGACAATATAAAGAGGAGTATTATACTCATTTTAATATACTAGCTTAAAATCTTATACATTGTAAGTATAAAATTTAAAATAGATATTTTAATTATGTTTCTAAAGGAATTTTGTGGGTAGGTCAAAATAAATAAACCAAATTTTGTAAAATCATATAATTGTGGGTAGATGAAACCGTTGAAACAACATATCAAGGACTAGTATTTATTCTGTGATATCAGCCTTGGATGTCTACGATCTAAGTCCACCTGTGATCATGCATGCTGTAAAGTATTCGAAACGTCGGGATAGTAGAAAATCAAGTAAACGCGATAGATTCCGTAAACGTAGTTTTATTTCAAAATGTGCAACATTCGCGTAAATATCAGAAAGTATTATCTATATAATCTACAATATTTTTTTCTTTGTCGTGAACTTAACTCAGCCTGTGTAAACCGTTCCTCTCTAGATAGATTCTAAAAAAAGAAATCGAGGTCTAGTAAATGATGAATAAGCTATGCGGTTGCCAATATATCTACTTCAAGATTAAACATTAAGAGGGTTTCAGATGTTATTGGAACGTGTAGCCTGTTTTATACGTATGCGTAGATATCTCGAAACTCAATTTAGCTATCGATGAAGGCCATGGGTATTTGGTAGGTATGATGTGGGTGAGAAGTCAGGATGTTAAAAAATAATGTAAGAATGCATTTCTTATCGGTTAAATACATTTTTAATTGTAATTCGCGTTCATGAAAGTTGTGTTTAATGAAATGTTTCTAGTATAGATCTACATATATATAATTATATAGCCTGTGCACTATATATAGGTAACTACTTACCAATAGCTTTTCGATCTTAATGTACTAATTTCATAGTATTGATTATATTCATATTTTTTACTGATCAAATAGGCAAAATACAATACCCACAGTTCAACTAGATTAATTAGTAGCACGTATTTACTCAAAAAGAAATTAATATAGTAAAGTAAAATTGAAAAACACCTTTTTTTTGTTAAGGTGGAAAAAAGTGTACCTAACCACACACCCCGGGCACCCGGGGCAACGAACAGGGTAGTGTGGGGCCCTCACCCACTGAATAAACCTGCCGTATGCCGTGCGGGTCACCGGTACTATGTTACATTAGATTAGGTACTTCAGTGGTCCGCCGAATTGAGAAACACCTAGGTACTTTTCTTTATTTACAATCTTTATTTAATTTACAACTGTGGTACATTAATTATCTTTTTAAATTTTGTACTTATTGGTACAAAACACACTTATTTTCTATTGGTTTCTCCCAGCATTTAATATGTTGTATAATGAAATGCCTTCGGCAGTACGTTTTTATTTCGTGGTTGTTAACTTTTACTTATCTTCTAACCGACTATTCATAGTTTGATTAGTAGATCCAGAATTCCTTTTATAACATCCACATCACAGCTGAAGAAAGGTGGTGCCGAATTCTATTCTTGGCCTTTTTTTTATTTTTTATTAAGGCGGGAAAAAATGTTCCTAAGCGCACACCCCGTCATTCGAGGCAACGAACAGGCTTGTGTGGGGCCCTCACCCACTAAAGAAACCCGTGATGTGCCGTCTCTCCGCCTTTATTGGCGAGCATCGGAACTATATTACATTCCTTCAGTGGTATTCTGTTCTTGGCCTACAATAACTTGGAGAAAATTGCGTCACAATACATATTAAAATGTTTCTTACAAGGCTATCCATTTTAATTTATAATACCTAATAATATTTTCTGGACAGATGTCGATCATGGAGGCCAGCCTTTATGGAGACTAGCCAATTATGCTGGAGATAGTTGTGTTGTGTACGAGTGTGTTCGTACACGTACACTCATATAGTCCCATGAAACGTCCTTCCGACACAATCAAACAGATCAGGTGCTGGACTAACGACTTTAAGAAACGAGGCACGTGGTGAAACACCGCCAACTTCTTCTTAATTCTGCCAGTGAAAATGTTGTGGTGAAAAAGTAAAACTTAATACCTAACTTTTTACTGGTTCGATTGACTACTATGTAAACTTTATACATATTTTGTTAAGACTCGTAGTTCGTAAAAAACTAACTAACTTACCATCACGCCATTTCCCTTACGGGGTAGGCAGAGAAAACAAAAGAATACCTCTTTTTAAACGTCTGGCGTTGATAATAGTAGTCTGTTCGACTAATTCGACACGTGTTTCGCCTCTACACGAGAAATACTAGCCGATTGGTGCTGAGGATAGAGTCGTTAGAGGGCTATCTGTGAGGGTGCAGATTGTCAATCTTGTTATTTTGTGTGTGTCCAAAGATAACCGGGATTGGAAATCCATAGTTTCTCCTCCTGAAGTATCTATTCTAAAATAATAACAATGGACTTCCGCAAGTGTCGCCTCATTCAATTAATAGTGGTCTGTGCTAGTCGGCAATTATTTTTTCATAACTCTTAATAAGAAATGCTGCATAGATTACTGGAGTAGTAACTCCATTCAAAGCCCAAAAATAGGCATAAAGTAAAACTGAGCCGCGGTCGCTGCCTTCTACGAGGAGGTTATCTCGCGGAAGGAAGCGGCGGAGAGAGCCTGGGAGGAGGATTCTTCCGCTGACCCGAATCGCAACCAGCGACCGGGGCGGCGCAGGTGCAGGTACTTGCGCCTCATGCCGCCCTAGCTGAGGCTGCGGGTGGATGGACCGGGGAACGTCCGCCACCCGCAAGGCCTCCCGAGAAAGTGCGACGCTCCGTGCGTGGATGCGTCGCTCTGTAGAGGGTACCCGAAAGGGTAAGCTGCTGGCGGACCACAGAAGGAATGTAACATGGTTCCAGTAGCCCGCCAATAAAGGCGGAGAGATGGCACACGGCGGGATTCTTTAGTGGGTGCAGGCCCCACACTATCCTGTTCGTTGCCCCGAACGACGGGGTGTGCGGTCAGTAACATTTTGTCCCGCCTAAAAAAAAAAAAGAAAGCATAATGTAATCCTTTGCATTGATACTCGTATAACAACTTTTTTGTATAATATTTAAATAAGTTAGAGCTTTTGGCTGGCACAGAGGTCACAACTCTTTTAATTTATATTTTTAAGAACATAATGAAATTAATTTAAAAAAGGTAGTATTGTGATTAAATATTAACATGTTGAAATTGATTTATGCAGCAAGGTGCTTTTGTTATTAGTTTTTGTTAAATAGCAAGCTGCCTTGAAGGCATTTTAGAGGAAAATTATTATTGATGAATACAACACAACATTAGTTGAAGTCTATGTAATCGAAAGGTTAAAAATATATATTTCATATGAATGCAGTAAATAATTTTTAAAATTATTAATATCGATTTATCATATAATAATATCAAAGAGAGAACTTCGTTGCAAATTGAATGATAATTGTGCATTTTGCGGAAGTAGACTATAAAATTATAATCTAATGTATTTTTGTATTATACAGTTATATGTAGATACTTATTGTATTTTTATATGCTTAACAATAGTATCTGCAAACATGCCCATCTTCTACAAACACCTCCCTATTTCTCACTCACTCACTATCCTCATATACTCCCTAATTACACTTTACGAGAAACTCAGAATGATTTTTGATCTATATTTCTTAGCATTTGACATGTCTTACCACTTTTTAAAGTACAAATTATTTGTGAATAAGGAAAAAGAGGATTTTTTTGATGACGAGATTGGGATGATCGAAAGATCTGTACTATAGCTCAGTGGCTTAGAGCACTTCCCCGGATTGGAAAAGACGCGGGTTCGTTTCTCGCTAGTACCTACAAAAAATATCTTTTTCCTTATTCACAAATAATTTGTACTCAGAATGATTATTAAACTTAGTATACCTAATTATTTCATCAATATTTTCATCGTACGAGGATCGTATCTATTATAGGTACCTAATAAGTAGGTATGTGTGTAGTGAGCACTTGCAAAGTGAGTTCCTAAGCCGCTACACTACTTGTGCAGTTATTATTAAGTTACAAGCAGACCTGATAAATTGTGTTGTTATTTTATATTTGTTTTATTAGCGTCGTGTTTACTAATAAGTGGGTACTGTAACCACGTCTATAATTAAGATATTCACTACATTGTAGAAATGCAAAGTGCCAAGGTTCTCAGTAGATTGCCAGTCACGGATCTTTAGCGTCCGTGTTTAATTATATTATAATCAGGTACCTGTTTATATTTTTAAGTGTATTAAGTAGCGTTCTTCTACCTCTACGTAGGATTTATGTTTACTAATTATTTTGTAAACATTTAAAATGCAAAATGTTTCAAAATGGGAATAAAAAAAACAATTCAAAAATATTACCTATCACATAATTCTTTCTAGAATGTTTGGGGATAAGGTTTTATTTTGAGTTTTTCTTTCTCGCATTTATATTTTTTTGCTTGATGATATTATTAGTCAGCTCAAATATTTTGCCGGCAAGTATTAAATAAATAATAAATAAGGAAGGTGTGTATTTTAATTTAAACTAAGAGCACTATCCATGTACCACTATCACCTCTACAGTAGTCTATAGGCATTGTTATAGATACTACATTAAATCGATATATAGGTATATATTACAGAAGCAAGAAAAACGATTACACATAAAACTGTATTTTTACTTTTTAAAGATACCTAAATGGTAGATGAGATATAAATTATTAATCAATGATATCACTACAGTGAATAATACACCTAAATAATTTACATCACTGTAACTTTATTTACAATTTAAATATCTGGTATTTTAGACTTTAATTTAAAGTGTAAATTGAAAAAAAATATCGTTAAAATGTTCATTGCGATAATGAATATATCAAGAAATGATTTTCCTTTGTTTAACTTAGACTTGAATACAGATTATAATACCTACCATTTATCATATGACTGTATAACGTGTAATTCATACTATCGCATTATACTCTGTTGCTATGTAGGCATGTTATATAATTGATAAACTACTTACATATATTTCATTTTCGACCATTATTGAAGAAATTATTATGTAGAGTCACGTAAATATAACTATCAAATAAAATAGGTAAGTATAAAATATAAGGAAATTAGAAGACCATAATTTTATTAACTCTTTATTCTGTTGAATTTTTGAAATTAATATTACAATATTGAATGCGGGCTCCATATACAATCACCCAACTATTTGCTTATAACATGACACAGTCACGTTGAATCGTACCTTCGGATTTTACTTGACCACGTTAATTAGCCTCACTTATACTCAAACTAGAGTCATATTTAGTCAATGACTCATTACGTCATATCTATTATATTATAGCCTTTTCTTCGCCACACTGGACTCATACTCAAAGTCGAAAAGACCAAAAATCGAATCGAATATTAATATTCGATATAGAATAACTCATACTATGCCAGCTACTGTCAACGTGGTCAAATTGCACAGGCATACGAAACTTTTCAATACATAAATACATAACATAAAACAAAAAATAAACAAATATAATGCGCGACATAAAACTTTCACAACTATTTACAATTACTTAAGTTTAAGACGATTTTAATTTCTATATTTAAAAATATAGATATAGGTACATAGATACATACATGGCTACATTTATATTAAAATTGAAGTTGATAGATTCTTTAGAATATAAAACGAAAAAATGTTAAATTAATAAAAATAGAAGAATTAGGATATTAATTTTAACTTGGACGACTCAACAAATATTTAAACTTAATATAACAGGAAGCTTCACACAATGTTCAAATTTAACATAAGAGTGTTTATATAACTGGAAAAGGACGAGATTAATTAACGAAAAAATATCTATTTTATTTAATATTGATACATAATATGTTCGGTTAGGTATATTAATACCTACAGTCTACAAAACACTAGCAATATGGCAAGACAGCATTACGGATGGAGGACATATAATATATAATCTATTTAGAAAATTGCTCATTGTTCGACTGCGGATTACAGTTCTTTACGAGGCAGAAACAATAAAGGCGTACCTGACATAAATCATCGGACGTACATATCTACACATAAGTACTTTACTATGTTACAACATACCTATTGTTTACCCAAAACTTAGTTGGTTGAAGCAGATCGCACATTGAAAATTGCCGCCTATTTTGTAATTTTGCACTGTCCCAAACAATATTCATAAAATGATAAAACAACTATAAAAGTTTTCAAATGTAGAAATAACAATTTAAGTCGTATACACACAGCGTGTAACATTCAATTTCAACAGCGTATCTGGGCCTTGTGCACTTAAACTAACAGGGTCTTGTGATATCTGGGCACAATCAAATCCTATCATGATATTTCATCGCCTATTATCACCTATCACAAAACTAGCAGAAACGCTTTGTTCTCCATATCTTGATTACGAAATAGCTTGATACTTGGTATGTTTAAGTGGACATAAGGGCCTATTTTGTAGTGTGTACGTCCCAGGTTCCAGAGCTTCAATACATCTTTCAAACAACCGTCTACGAAGATACTAAATAATTTTAAGCGTTTTTAATTCAATTACTAACCATCAGATTTACGATTAAGTTTTATTACAAGTGTCTACGATATATTTATTAGCTATGCATTTTATAATTTATAAAGCCTACTTAAATCGAAGTTACTTAAGTACATTTTGTTCGATTGTTTGCTCTCGATTTTAATGTATATTTAAAAATAAGATGAGATAAAGTTATATTACTAACGACAACCTTATTATTTATGTAATCTTAAAGGGGACTACTGGTCTAATGGTTTAATTAGTCGCAGATATTGCACGAGTACCTACTAGGGTAGTTTTGAAAAACGATATGAAAATATTATCTCCAACGTATGCATTCATTGCTTTCAATGCATGTTGGATTGATAAATGTTAATAATAAATACATAATAGAATCATCGTGAATGTTCGAATTCGTTTTGGAAAAAAAATCTTAACCGGAATATTTACAGCTATTTTTGCTAATTCACCAATATCATTATTAGCAATATTGAAATCATTATAGCAGTTTTATTGCCTGTTTTGTATTTTACGATCTATTTTTTGGAATTTAATGGCGTTATAAAAGTAGTTAAATTTAAACATAATATAGTTTTATTACCAAATAACTGTAACATAAAATTGCATAACTATGCTTGTTTTGTTTATAATGTCTTTTTTTAGCAGTAAATGTAATATTTAATGAATCGCAAATCCTATTATGTATTGCTATGAATGTATTATATTTAATTTACGACTAAATCTCTTCTAATGATATTCACGACATAGAATGTTTAGTTTACAGAACTATAGATAATTAATATATCCAAACAATAGTGGACAGACATTGAGAGAGTGACTTTTATAAAAATTAAGCGAAGATATCAATTTTATTACAGTTATCTATTAATTTATCTCTTTAATTCTACCCTGACAATAATTTACGTATAATGGTGACTAACATTACTAATTTTAAAATTTCTAATTTTTGCTCAGGTATTACGTATAGAGTTGGAAATATGAAGGTTTAGCGACTGGCAGATATGGACACGGAATTATATTTCGCAATGTACGTGCTATTAAATTATTTTGGCACAACATCGAATTGAAAGCGATTAATACCTATGTGGAGTGATCAAAAGTGGAGGTAATTAAACAACGCTTTTACGTCAGTTCCGTTTTTTTAAGCGTTTATGATCATAAATATTATTAATGGACTCCATTTATTACATTGACAATAGTACGTGAAATCGCAGGAAACAAAATTCGATTATAGTTTCTGTTCCTGCAAACGGCATCCTTTAATTTTCGTTGGAAATAAGGAACTAAGTGTCATCGACTTTCATGATAAAATAAAAACACTATGTAGTTTGTATTTAATCGTAAACTGGTTTATGTGGTAGGTACCTAGTCTTAGCAATACTTCATATAAAGTCGATCCTAATTACCTAAGTATAATACACTTAAACTACTCAACTTTTAATATTACGTGTAAAATTTATATTTAGTCACATTATTGTATTTTATTATATGTATCATTGTTACGTATATAATTTTGAACATTAGATGACTTGGGTTCATGGACAACGATCCTCACGTTGTTACTAATGCATAACCTATATTAGTTCGTTTGTTCTTTTGCTATTATTATAATATGGACATGGTATTTTTGATTAGAATTATCAAAAAATACTGTTTACATTTAAATACTCCTTATTATTGACGACAATAAATATAAAACACAACTCGTCTCAACGATGACGTATTTGAAATTGTACTTCGATACGTATTTTGTTATAAATATACACACTTTACTTTCAAGAAATTAGCTACACATTATTTTTTTTCATTAAAGACAACAATTGTCCACATCGTACATAATAAATCAAAATCAAAACAACAATTTTTGAACTTAAACTACTGAATCGAATCACGATTTTGTCATAAGTGAAATAATAACTCTTTTCTAATCAACTGATAAAATACAACAAATTTTACAATTATAAAAAAATGTGACCATCAAAACATAACCAGCCCACTAACAGCGGACAAATAATAAAATATACATCAAAATGTACATAATATAATATCTATTAATAAAAAAATATAACATAATGGATTAAGTGTAAGTGGTAGCAATAAATACTATGAGATTCACAGATTTTAAATCTTAACTAACAATACCGAAACTCGCTCGGGCTCCTATGTAAACTTTAGAGCGATTCTAACGCGTTTTTGTATATTTTAGTAAAATATTATTGCAATACAAGGTGTGGTTATGGCAACAAAATAAATGCTTAAAGCACATCACCAGCCTGTCCACCCAGCGAACGACACCGAGGCAAGTCCTTCGCACTAAAGGAACATAATTACATTATACGATATGAGCTGAGCTACTCCACAACGAGAAACCCGCGCCCTGACGCGAAATAATAAAACTAGTGGATACAAAACGACTAACGCCCGTAGGTCCGTATGGACGTAACACTTGCTCTCACACTATATGATACAGAATCAGTCAAGATTTGTCATAAGGCGTCGCGGACACCTTACGTAGGGACCTTGTTCACTTTGAGTAGGTCGTTTGAGCCCTTGTCGATGGGCATCTTCATTGGGTCGTGATGGTGGGTCACGTGGTGACCGTGGTGCTGGGTATCCAGCTTAGCCTGCTTCTCTTGCTGTTGCTGTTTCATTCTCTCTTGCTCCTCTCTGTCTCTGCGCGCTTGCTCATTTATCTCTTTCACGGCTCGTAACTCTTTCTTTAATTTCATGCGTCTATTCTGAAACCAGATTTTGATTTGTCTCTCTGTGAGACATAGGGCGTGAGCAATTTCTATCCTGCGCCGGCGGGTCAGGTAATGGTTAAAATGAAATTCTTTTTCTAGTTCTAGGGTCTGGAATCTTGTGTATGTCTGTCGACCTCGCCTTCGTGGACATCCGTTTGGTCCTGGAAATAAAGAAATCAACATTATTACTTGCGCCATTATTTATATAAATACGGATTACGTGTGTGTATAATAAAAATAAAATTGTTCTGAAATATATTGCTAATAATAAAATTAAAAAAATGATTTATGGTCTCATATATCACGTTTCAACAGCTCCGATTCGCAAAGCCTTCGGAGGGAACCCATTAAATTTCACTTTTATACCATTTTAGATTTTAATGAGTCATTAATATTTTATAGCGCACTAAAGTTAATTTTAGATTTATCCGCTACTGAAACTGACATCGATTGAATTAATCACCAGTGCCGGCGCAGCCGTGCCCATCCCTGATATAGAGCAGAATGATTTTTGCTCTTATCGCATAAGTTTGTGCTTACAATAAAAATAAGTAAAAACAATATCGGCAAAGCAAAAAAGTAACGGAAAGGGTTAGCAGCAAACGGTCCGCGAACAATAGTGTCCTCTCTAAAAAGAAATCGCTACAAAAAGTCAGGGATGCGTAAAGAAGGGTTGCACAACTTTCTAATGCTTTGTAAGGTGTCCCTTTACTTTATTACTGTAAAAGATACATTCTCAGAATTTGAGAAAGTTAACCCTTTGGTTTTATAAAAATTCTGTGCATTATTCTTTTAATAATACCTAAAAGTAAAGTTTCTGAAAGACCAGATCTCACATTTCCTACACAGCTATCGTAAGTTGAGTATATATAGGTGGTTAAAGATCGAGTTCTTCAAAGCTATTGGCTCTTGGAACTTGTTTTTGAGTCAGGTAATAAATAACGTAAGATAAATGGCCTTCCCACAATGTATAAAATTGATAGCGGACCAACAGCATCTCGGAATGCCCGGCCGTGTAGGCTGAACCTTACCTGACCACGTTAAAAAATACAGACACGATACGGCTAATGGATATTTTAATTGGTATACAGACTGCTTAATTTTTCCGAAATAAAGAAGTATATTACCAAAAACGATTTTAGTATGTTTCCCAGAAGCATATTCATATGAAAATACTTGAATAAATAAATTGAACTAGGCAATTAGTTAAATTTAACTAGGCAACTAATTAAATTTATTTCATGCATGTATTGAAATCGATAAATAGGTGAAGGCTGTCAAACTTTTTTTAATTTAAGATTGTACCTATGTATGCTTTATAAAAAAAAATATTTTTTAAATTTGTATTGTTCTGTTATCAATAAAAAAATTTGGAGTTCCGTATATCCTTTTTTACGTTACTTTAATTACCATAGAGTTCTTATAGGTTTTCCTGTAATTTATAGCTAAAAAACTATTTTTTTTTTCAAAATTTTAGGTCCAGTAGTTTCAGAGGTTGGCGGTAAGTAGGTAATTCAAACTTGGAGACTATAATAACTTTAAAACTATCTTAAAATTATAAAAATAATAAGTAGGTATATTTGAGATTCTCACAACAAGCCACGACATATGCAATGCCTTTTTTTATTTTCTAATTTAGCACTCAAAAGTGGCCCCTTACTTATGTGTACCACATTTCAAGTCAATCGGTCCAGTCGTTTCGTAACAAGTCAGCTGTTACAGACGGAGTGACAGATAGACATACACACGAGTAATCCTATAAGGATTTCATTTTTTCCTTTTGAGATACCTATCTAGCCCTAAAAGTGGAAAAAGAGAAAAAAATAATGCATGCAGTATTTATTTGTTCATAGAAAATTCCACGTAAAAATTCTTGATATATATTGCCTTTACCTTATTCTAATTTATAGGTAGGATATACAATGTAATTTGTTTAAACGTACAGTATAATAAAGTGTTTTACTAATCAAATATAATTGAATCGTTTAATTTAAATGTAAATTTGGAATCGATTCTTAACAGGTTGAATAGACATAATGGCTGGAATTATGGCACTTACAAAACATTTGAATGTTGATATAATAGGATACTTCAATTGATAAGACTGCTCTCAATATTTTATGACACACATAATGTGGGTATAATTGTTAGAAATGTGCTATTACAAAATAACAATAATATTGAGGTACTTTTATTAAATTCCTAATTCCATGCTGCTACTGAGAACTTTCTAACGAAAAAAAATAACACTTTTAGCATCACTCAGGATTCGTATATATGATGTTGCGATGAGAAGTTGCAAATTTATGCCACATGGAGCACTAACGGACCAATATTACACAGCAACGATTTAATTATATATCAAGAGACTTGCCCGAAACTGATACTACATTAACGTGAGCTATAAATTACCGAAACTGCATTTTTACGACCGCAATAACATTTATGATTCCTTCTTATTTCAACAAAAACTTAAAACTGTTTAAAATGTCATAAACAGACAATGGAATAATTATACAAATGCGGTTAGATGGATACGAATAGATAACGCCTATATGACAGAACGAGACAACGATAGATATTCTAATTTTAAAAAGTAAAGATGGAAACCAAAACACAATGCACACATCCCAATAATGCCATAAAAGTGAAAGATCGTAAATGGTGTCCGATGATGCATCGAAGAACCCTTCTGTTTAATGGGGTAGAGTCTAAAATCTGATAACAGGAGGGGTGTGGAGCCGTTTTTGCCGGGGTCGGTGATTATGTCAGGCAGGTTCACCCTACGTACGGTCGCCATGACAGCGGACGTTAGGCACCTCCCGTCAGCTGGCTTCCATTATTCTCTGTAGTATTGTTGTCGTGAAGAGGTTTGACTATATCCGTATTGTACCTGTTAAAACTCATCTTTTATAATCGGACCCACGGAACGTTTCCCATAGATATACAATAATAAGGACCTGACTTCTCAAAATATGTATGTCAACCTCATTTACATTGTTTTTCTGTATCTAATTGGTATCTAATCTTAAAATAAGGGATACTTTATAAATGTTTTGCTTATGAATTGGGGTTATAAATTGTTTCAACCAATCCGAGATTACAAAAAGAGTATTGAGAATTTAAATGACATAGACACGGATACAATATATCTCTCGGGAGCGAGATATAGCATTAATTACATTGTGGGCCCGACACCGGCGGACTATAAACATACTGCGACATGACCCGGCTCTTACCCTGCCTCGTTTTTTCTTCGATATAAATCTCACGGCATGCCGGTTATTTATTATTTTGTTTAACTTGCTTGCCTTTGTATAAACTCGTTCCATGTATTTGATTAATGCCCACCCGTCGGATCGAGATATTAAAGGCCTGATTGTGAATTATAGCAGAACTTTAGTCCAGTAAGAGGATTATTTATAGAACAGGTATTGCTTGACCACTGTCACAGATATATGAAAGAATTATTTGTTTTGAGAAAAATATTCAATCTTAATGCTAGCACCATATTTTACTATATATTTGAAAGTAAAATCTTTTTTAAGAGGATAAAGTATTTGGACATAACTGTGGTTTATTATTTTAGATATATTTATATATATTTTTAGCATTTTACATGCTTAGCACTATACATTAAGTTTACCTGGTCGGTATAATGTATGAAAATACTTCCGACAAATGGCGCAGGCGTCACCCAAAGACGTTAAGTATGATGTGTTATCGAAATTAGCAGTCAGGAGCAATTGTCAGGATGGCTGAATTGGTAAAGCATCTGGACGGTATCCAGAAGATGCAGGTTCAAATCCTGCTCCTGACTGTTATTTTCGATTTCACATTTTTCACTTTGTGTTTAATGTGGTTTATTAATCATTTTGACAATAAAACCGTATTTAATATGAAGTCTATAGCATTATTAAACAGAGCTTATATCAATTAAGTAGACATTAAAAGCCTTAAGGGCTGTGCCAGTGTGTTGGCGACACCGCACTTTATTGCCTCGTAATTCGCGAATTGTCGTAAATTCTCGTGCGTGTTCGGGACGCCATCTTAAAATAGTTCATGTTCGAAATTCAAATGCAAACTCTACTATTGTTACGGAAAGATGTTTGACGTGGTATGATGTGCTGTTTCCTGTTCTTTTAAGTTTAGGAAAGCAATTGCTAGAACTATTTTGAATATATTTTAGGAAATTGCATCTATTTTTACTAAATTTAGGCTCCCAGTTTATTTTTTCTACCGAAAATTAAAACACTGAAGTCTTACAATATCATTTCAAAATATAACAAATATTTTTTAGCGCAGTAACAACAAGCAAGCTGTTTAGTTGTAGATATTAAATTTAGTGCATATCATGTACTTATTACTATATACGATAATCAATTATATTAGCTTCTTGTTATCAAACCGTATCCAAGTAAACATTAATGTTTTTGTAATTTTTATTTAAATTTCAGTTAAATCACAGTGCTTTCGTTATACACAAACTAAATTATGATGAGACATGCACGGTTGTAGTAAAGACACAATTTCTATGAAGCATATTAAAATTGTTTTGTTGCGGTGTGCTTCGTACTGCCAAATGTTGTGAGTGCGACCACAAATGCTGTGGTACTGGAGCTCCGTCGCTTTACACACATAGTAGACAGTATATATAGTATACATATAGTTTGTAGAGAACTAGAGAGTAAAGAAGGCTTTTTATCAATAAAAATCGAGGGCTGTGGTATGGGTATTTATGTAGAGATTGTTTATACACCAGATTTTGATGTGTTATATTAAACATAGGGATTAGCTTTTGCCCTAAGCCGAGTATCTAATTAAATGAGAATATCTACACGCATTGGATACGAGATTTCACTACAATGGAAGGGGAACTATTCTACTATAAGTCTCACTAGCCAGACGGGTGGACATAGGCCGTTCATTCCAGTTTTTCTTGCAACGTACTTTTCCATAAATTTCACTTAATTTTATTTTCTGAATTAGTTCTTAAGACACCCGTAGATTGTGATGAGGTAGTGATATATAAGTAATTTGAGTTAAAAAATACTTAAAATTATTTTACTAGAACAAATTTGTGTGCTAGTGGAAAAAGAAAATTTTTCAGGAATAAAACTTGCGTCTCCTAATCCGGGGATCCTTTAGACCGCTAAGCTAGCATAGAAACCTACTTACAACTCCCAATCTCCACCTCATATTATCTAATAAGACCCGCGCCATCTACTGGATGTATTTGCAAACATTTTGTTCCCAGTTTTCTTGTTTCATTAAGCAACTTCTTACAAAAACATTAATCACACTTGCTACAAGTTATGGGTAAGGATTTGGATGTACGTATAACTTGATTATACCATATAAGTGAAGTGCTTACTTCGATGAAAGCCAATAGGCGCGCGTGTACTTAAATAAATAAAGCAACGTTGTAAGTAATTTACAGCTCAAACACACAAGTATGTATGTTAGTCCGCACACTCCGTACAGATCATGCACGGTCGTGTCGGAAAGAACTATTTTTGCTCATTGTAGGCCTGTTAAATCATCACAATGTTGTTCTGTGTGCTCCGTAGGACATTGGCTTTAGCGTAGGGCCGCCAACTGCTAATATAATTAAATTAGTATAAGTGTGATATGTTCCTACTGAAAATCTGAAGTTCAATTATGTATGCTGACTGCAATGGACTAAGAATTTTAATATTTTATATATCTGACAGTGAGCCACGTCTTTTCATAGGGTAAATAGCAACTGCCTCGGTGATCTAGCGGTAGTGTATGCGACTGCTAATCATGACGCCTTGGGTTCAATCCCCGGGTCGAGCAATTTTATTAAGCGTTTTCCTAAAAAAAAAAAATTCTCAGTAGCAGCCCGGAGTTTGGAAATGTGCCCGGTAGATGTCAATAGGCTCGCCTCCTATTACGTGGGACTTAAACATAGCTGGCGAGTTGTGGTTGTGTAATACACCTCAGGCTACCCCTTCGGTGAATACAGACGTGATCCTATGTTTTGTTTTTTTTTTAAATAGCAATCGCTGCTCTTGATTCAGTAATACCAGAAGCACAGCTTCGCCACTGTCCACTATAAAAGCTCATTACGTTCAAATGGAGTGAATATACTCACTCCATTTGGATTGGTTAAAAAATGTTTTTTGAGATAAAAAAATATATACAGTAGAAAGAGAATACAGAGGGAAAACATAGAGTAAGTGATTATTTGCGCTTACACTCCACGTAAAATAAATATAAATACATATCTACCACTTACCTATAGGATTTACTCTCAAACTAATATAGTTCACAATATTTTTATGTAGCTAAATAATTTCTATATGTGCAAGATCGTTAGGCGGTAGTATAATATTGCACCTAGAATACATTTACTAAGATCCGTGCCTCGAATATTAATGTGTTCTACTTATATAAAGATAAGCACACATTTGTGTAGCTATGCTGGTTGGTATTATGTATGGCATGTATGACGGTGGACTCGGTTTCACTATCTCTTACATATCTAAGGAGAAACGAGGTGCCCTTTGGCCCGTCATCTACCTGTACTACTTAGGTGAAGGGAACTTACTGCCATAAATATTTAACATTACGTAAGAATATGGAATTTGAATACCTATGGTAGGTACAGTGCTAATAATGAACTGACTGAATACGAAAGACAGCTCTAATTTGTAAAGAATTGGAAAAAAAAACCACCACCTCTTTCTTTTTTATTAAGGCGGGAAAAAATGTAAGTACCTAACCACGCACCCTGTCGTTCGAGGTAACGAACAGGGTAGTGTGAGGCCCTCACCCCCACTAAATAAACCCGCCGTGTGCCGTCTCTTAGCCTGTATTGGCGGGCCGTACTCTTTCGGGTATCTACGCTCTACTGAGTAACGTATCCGCAGTGCGGATTCCGTACACCATCCAATTTTTAACGATACGGATAACGATTCTAATTCCTGTATCGAAATTAAATTTATACAAACTACGAGTAGATAATTCAATATCTTATGTAAAATATAGGTTTAATGACTGACGAGTTAGATAAGTAAGTACCTACTCTAAATACCTATCTATTATACCTATATAATTCTCGTATCACGTTGAACTGCGAAATTATCGGCCGACTTTCACATTTTTTTTTAAATGTGCGTTGTGCTGGCGTGCCTAAGATAGGATAGTTTTATCACGTATTTCTTATTAATTAATTGCAAAATATTCACGAAAACAAATATGGTGGTACGAAGTTCGCCGGGTTAGCTAGTGTTCAATTTAAAATGCAAATGTTTTTTATTAAGATGATATTTAGATCGTTTATAAATAATAGGAAGAGGCAATAATAACGCATACCTATATAGATTAATTTCAACTTTACACATGGCAGTACCTACCAGTGACAACCCTGCAGCAGCTGCGCATACGCACAGTGGTGCGTTGAAGCGAAACGATCTTTGATCTAGGGGCGGCACGCCTTGTTGACGTCACGATTTATTCATCCCGAATAACTGTTCACTGAGTTTAAAATTTTTATATAAGTACCTACTACAAGGTATTTCGAAAGTATACGGATATAATTTTATGAATTTTTATATTTAGTAATAATTACCTATATGGTTCAGAGAGCTCTTCGTCTCTCTGGTGCTTTAATTCGATAACTAATACAAATGATGAAATTATGAAGATTGATTATAGAATAAATGATAGGTATCCGGTTAAAAATATATGGGCATTTGACCTTCAATTCTGCTATACGTGATATGGATTTACCCTACTATGAATAGATATTAGAACTTTAATTAGGTATATAAATGCCAGCGCAATGTTTGATGCGTAATATGAACAATGCCTTAAAAGCTTTTGGTTTTATTTGATCGACGAGACGCTCCTAAATCAATGATCATTTGTAATTATATTTACTAAGTAAGTCTGTCAGCAAAGTAAGACGAGTAGCGTGTAGTACGAATGTACTTCGACATTTAAATTATTATTTTGCAACTTACGATGTACCTGTCTGACTGGTATACGTAGTAACTATTTAGTAATCTGTGCTGGTAGGCACGTATTTTAATAATTATAAACATTGAATTACTTAGATATGTAATAATCATTTGCAACCAAGTTTGCATTAAGCTAATAAAGTTAAACACAGTATTTATCTTTATTTAGCTGCTATCGGCGATTTACTCCGCGTGGAGTTTAGTTAATTATTATATTCTTCGCGGCAAACTAATCATTATTACTAAAAAAAACCTAATACATCAGCTATCTACTAGTTTTCCCGTCTATACCACCGTTTCACAGAAGATCGAAAGAAAGAAGATCAGGGGGGTTAGACGGAATCTCATATCTCACAATCGACATCGTATCGTGATCACTATGATTGGTTGAGAAACCGATCACAGTCATTACGATACGGTCGATTTGCCAACGGATTATTGTGACATCACGCGTGGGTTTCTCAACCAATCACAGTGATTGCGATAAGATCGACATGTGAGATATGAGATTCTGCCTAACCGCGGAATCTCATATCTCACAATCGACATCGTATCGTGATCACTGTGATTGGTTGAGAAACCGATCACAGTCATCACGATACGATCGATTTGCCAACGGATTATTATGACATCACGCGTCGGTTTCTCAACCAATCACAGTGATCGCGATAAGATCGACATGTGAGATATGAGATTCTGCCTAACCCCCCAGGTATCCCTATCCTCTATACTTCCTATCTCTTTTCTATCCACCCTCCAAGGAGTTTGATGCCAGAGTGTGTATACATTTCTAACAGTATTTTTAAGTAATTTTACGTATATAATACTTTCTGATATTTACGCGAATGTTACACATTTTGAAATTACTTACTTAACTCCACCATCTTTAGATCCACCCATGATCATGAATGCTGTAAAGTATTCGAAACGTCGGGATAGTAGTAAAATCAAGTAAACGCGATAGATTCCGTAAACGTAGTTTTATTTCATAATTTTACGTATTTATATTGTTAATTAAAAAAAAATAATATACTACGTTATATGGTAATTATTAGATGTGATTGATATTCAAGAATAACTAAAAAAAATTAGGCACAAAATTAAGTAACGTATGTAAACAACGAGATAAAAATTATCTCCAACCATGACCAGCACTGGTATTGAATATAGTAGCTGATTATCCAAGCTGGTCAGTTTTTAGACAACCTCACATACATTTACTTCTTTCTTTCCACAGAAGAGACCTCGAGATACAAACCTTCAGAACTCTTCGGCAAAGCTGGAGAATGAGTGATACCCGCTTTTCTACCTATCTATATGTTACCATTATGGAACAACATAGGTACATACATTATCCATCCATGGATGGAAGAACACATCGTTCTATGGAAACTGGAACTACCACCCGTCGTGCATTCAATGTGCATTCTTCACGTTAAAAATAATTAATTACAACTATTAAAATGTTAGAAATAACGTGGTCCAGTATATTCATAGGTAGTCAAATAGTTATTAAATAAAATAAAGACTTAGTCCTTGGCTTATTAAGATGCACAGCATGTAATTAATGTCTTAATAATGTTAATAATTGAAATTAATTATAGAGAGCTGGATGATGTTAAAAAAATACTTTTCTATTATTTTAGCCCATAACCTGCAGGTAGACAGATACCTACTCCTCTAGGAGTTTTAATAATTTTAAGTGATGTCCGAAATGAGTTAAAGAATGTTTGAAATACTTATATTGAATAAAATGCATCCGAAAAATTATATCGCATTACTTATATTATAGCATGAAGATGTGAATATTAAACTCAAATAGGCAAAAGGGTAGGCAGAGATAACAAATCGCAGCTTGATATCGTTATGAGCAAACCAGAGGTGTTGTTATAACAAACGAATTAAATGATTTATCTATAACAATACTAACTTCAACCCGCTACATTGTCTGTGTGGATGGCAAATCTCATAATATAACTCAAAGCAGATTAAATCTATGTGTTTTTATTGAAGCTCTAATGTCTGCGTGTACTTCAAAAGTTGGAAAATCGTACGGGAGCTCCTAATTAGAATAAAAAAATCTATGTGTATATTCAAACCAGTAATGTTAATCCAGTATCTCATTTGTCTGCTTACCAAATATTATACAATTATTTACAGCAGTTAAGGCATGATCAAAAAACAGACAAACACCCAAACATCTTTTTAATATTAGTAGAGATTTCACAAAAATATAACTTCAATTTCGCAAAGAGAAAAAAATGCAAGTTTATTATAGAAAGGCCCCTATTGCTTCCATACGTTTACTCAAGATTAAATTATTGTATCAAAAATATTTACAGCATATTGGAGTTCTTGTGTCCCGAACTACACGTGACCGGTTTCTTATATATCAACTCGTCCCTTGTGAGATATCGCAAAATATAACCAACGGTTCACTACTGCTGAGCGTAATTTTATACATAGCTTATTTTAGAAACATTTTGGCTGAATCAAATGCACGCGATTGTTATCTCTATATCCTTTGCATTGAGTTCAAAGTGCTGCATCTCATGTAAAGTGATTGACATCATTGTTTTGTGTCACTCCATAAAACCTTTGTATATTCAATTTTTTTTTTGGAATAAGAAATCATGAATATGACGTACACTGGCTTAGAAAAAAAAGTACATAATAAGCCATAAAGTAGGTAACAGTAATTTTAAATATTACCGGTTTAAGAACCTCATTGAGTTAATTTTACCAACAAACTGCTGCAGCGCTGAATTTCTTTGAAAAGAATTCTTAACGACTTTTTCACGCGGGAACTGACCATGATGGCCTTTGTGTACAAAGGTATATTATGTATACTCGTTATACCTTTGTGTATAACGAGTATACATAACAGATTTAAGTGCAGCTGCATCTTGCAGACACACGCACAAACGAACTAACAACCGCAGACAACCTGATTTAATGCAGGCGGGTCGATGCCCCTGCTCTCTCCACTTGAGACCTCTGGAATATCAACTATGTTTATGAAATGTTTTACTGAAGGTGTGAATATCCCTTGTTTTTAAATATATTTAATGAAAACAATATATCTTTTTATATATCTTCAGTACACGAGTTTAGTATACGATTGAAATTTTAGTTTCTTTCCTTTATGAAATTTTATTAATTTCGAAAATATTGAAGAAGAGTAAATAAAACAACAAATAACTACAATACTAAAAATAAATATCATTGAGCTAAACTTAAACAATATAACAGTACACCCGTAACCATGAATACTGTAAGGTATTCGACACGTTGAGATAATAGCATTTGTCATTTGCAAATCCATCTAAACAGTAGATACGATTAATTGTCAGTAGCCAATTCCCCACCATTAGGTATATAGGAATAAGGTTTACGTAGTTCTAGTCTCCTAAGTGCGGTTTTTCGAATATTAAATTGCCCATTCCATTTTAAACAGGTTTAAAATTTAGATATTTTTATATATATTTTTAGCATTTGACATGCTTAGCTTGCTTTCACTTTGTGTTTAAGGTTTAAAATTCTAATAGATGGGATATTAATCATATATTTTTCAATAAGAACATCATAAATCTGTCTCGGATTTTCGTGACACAAAGCTCGAATAGAATTAGAACTAAACAGTTCGTGTAATAAATTTTCTTGATTATTTACTAGCCTTGTGAATTTGCGTCGGTAATAAATTTAATTGGTGGCGTAATATAGACAATAATTTAACTCATTTCAAGTTAATTAGACATGTATTTGAATAACATGCAAATGATTTATTATTAGTTTACATTCCAGGACTTGTGCCTTACAGCAGACAGCATTGAATATATATATTAACTACTATAAGTTATTTTAATTGTATCACGATTTAGTAGATCAAATAAAATAAATATCAGATTATTTTTATTTTCTTCTGAAGATTTTCAGCGGCTTTGAAAAATTTATTTTTAATTATTTTCGGCCGGTTACGTTTTCTTTAGATAACTTTTGTAAACATACTAAACTACCAAATATTTACACAAGTAAATATATATTACGTAATAAAATTTCGATAACGCATGTAATAATATTATTTCAGGTAGTCAGGCAATATGTTCGTTGCTAATAACGAACACAAGCAGGTGTATTGAGATTCACAAGCATGTTATAAAGCTTAGGCAGCCATTACATGTTCAATCCAGATCACGATCCAAGCAAGGTGACGGATTGTAGCAGATTGAAGAATCTTGATGTAGTTGGTCGCGACATTAGACGGTCAATCCAGATCAGTCCACTGTTCGATACCGTCAAATGCACACGCATTCACAACCACTATATAGATCTCAATAAGAAAAAAGCTTGTGCAGCAATAATTATTGCTTGTTCTCTGAAGAAACGCGTAAAGAGGAAACTTTGGGTTAAAGTTAAACCATGGCTACTAAAGAGGAACATCTATAAACATTTGAACTTGTTAGATGAAATTCATAGTACTGAAGAGGAGGAAGATTACGCAATTTACTACAGGATGAAGGAGGCATGCTTTGATCATCTGTTGGGTATGGTTACACCGTACTTGTTAAGAAAAGATACCTGCATGCGAGAGATGATAACCCCTAAAGAAAAACTGTCTTGACTTGTTACATTTCATTACATCGCGGTGCGAACGCAGACTGACGTAATTTGAACGCATGTTACGCTACACGATCAATCTGGATCGCGATCTATGGATCGAGATCTTTGATTTCAAAAAATCTAGATATTTTCTGATCAGAATTCACGATCCGTCAATCAAATACCTTACACAGTCAATCTGGATTGAGATCAAGGATCACAATCTAGATTGAGTTAATTTGATTCTTATGAATATTATTAATAGTTTTATTTTGAGAAATTTCAATGAATTAGGCAATAACAATCGTGAGTCACAGATACAAATTTAATATTTCTTTGATCCATAAATAGTTTAACTTTGTATCTACATAATTACCTACCACGTTTACAAACTCTGTCATAGTGTGTGAGGGAGTTCAAAGATAGACTAAAGATTTTAGTTTAGTTTATAGAGATATAATAACGATAGCAAGGTACCTGTAACCGAGCTTTATTTGTACGTTGAATTTATTTCAGAAAAGTCACTGTATAAGGCTAATAAGCTATCTGAGCGCAAACCATTTTTTTAAATAGGTATCTATATAAGTTGCCGTGTGGAGCCGGCTTTAGAATTGTCCTACCCCTCTCTACCCACGGGAGTCGTAAGAGCCGACTGAGGGATATCCGGGGAGTGGGCAGCAGCACTCCCTCGAGTATTAACAACATCCACTGCGATCGCCAACCCGCCTGCCAAGCGTGGCGATTACGGCATTATCCCCCATAATGAGCACACAGTTCTCTTGGGGAGGCGTATGTCCAGCAGTGGACAACAAAAGACTGATGGATGGATGGATGGATATAAGTACCTACTGTCTTTTAAATGTTATAAAAATATAGTTTCTAGCATTTTAGAAGTTGAGCAATAGTTTAACTATCTTAATTGAATATTGAATATGATTATTACACTTCGATCATCAATTACAAGGTGCTTGAAATGCTTGAAATAAAATTTTACAAATAATTCACTTATACCTATAGTAAAAAGCACCCCACGTATTTTTACAATCATTATTATTTCATACTTTTTAGTTCAACTAGCTATTTAAAGCGTGTTATTTTAGTGTTTTAAACTATAATTTATTTTGTTAAGGCGGGAAAAAATGTACCTAACCGCACACCCCGTCGTTCGGAACAATTAAACCCGCCATGTGCCGTCTCTCCGTCGTATTGGCGGGTCACTGGAACTGTATTATATGCATATTATATAATATATTTTTAAACGACAACACCATACACTAAGGAGTAGTCCTTGTATCGCGGAGGACTTTACAAACATAAAATTTCACGGACACAAAGTACACCCAGACTCAGAACAACCATTCGTGGATCACACAAATATTTGTCCTATGTGGGAATCGAACCCACCCCACTCGGGTCGCTATCTAAACCACTTCACCATCTGAGCAGTCAAAGTCAGTTACTTCAGTGATTGTCAATGTTACCCGGAACGATCAACTTTAAATATGCCTCTGTTATAAAAGATTGTCTATTTTATAATTAAGTGTCTACCTAAAGTAAAATTGTAAATGTAAAAGTTTGTATGTTTGAATATTTGTTACGAACCACACAAAAACAAATCGAAGACGTTCTTAGGAAGACCAGGCTAAGAGTATTCGAAACCAACGAGCGTGCATAAAAGCGCTGATGAAAGTAGATGAAGGGAAAGATGTGTGTCAGGATCGTAGCAAGTGGAGAGAAGTGCTCTCTGCCGTCCCCTACGAGCAAAAGGGGTGACAATATGTATGTATATACACAAAAACGGCTGAACAGATTTTGATTATATTTGGAACACAGACAAATTATTACCTAGATTAACACATAGGGTACACATTTTTATCCTGGAAAGATATTAGGATTTTACATAGTTAGAGAAAATTTATGTAGTATCGAGTGTATATCTGTTAAAGCAACCTAATTCTGAGGTTTACGCAAACGAAGTCGTGAGCAGTAGCTAGTGTATCTATATATGTACCTTTTTTACGGCCCATTATCATCCCACTATTTGGGCTTGCGTCTCCTCTCAAAGTAAGAAATCTATATACGGCCAATAAACATGGAAACTACAGTATAGGTAACTTTGTAATTAAATACCCATAAAATAGCTCAGTAAATGAATAATAAAATACACACATAACGACTATCAATGGCTCAATTATCAATATATAAATGAACGCACAGTTCTACAGATTGCAAGTAAATAATCATTATAAAAGCGCGTTTATTACTAAAGGCCGTACAATGTGAACATTATGAGGAGTATTATTGAAATGTATGACTTTATTCGAGATAAAATAGGTCAGAAGGTATCACCAACGACATATAACGTTCGATTTAATTAGCCAGAATTGTATTGCTTTAGTTAAGTAATTAGAGTAGACAAAAACTTGTTTCATAGTACCAATTCGGGTTGGTAGGATAGCGAGAAATCTAGTTTAATCAACCAATACCTTTTTTTCTTTTAAGGCGGGAAACAATTTACCTAACTGAACACCCCGTTGTTCGGGGCTACGAACAGTGGAGTGTGGGGCCCTCACCTACTAAATAAGCCCACCGTGTGCCATCTCTCTGTATGTATTAGTGGATCTCTGGGACTGTGTTAGATTACTTCAGTGGTCCGCCGGTGGCTTACCCTTTCGGGTACCCTCTATTGACGGAGCGTCGCGCCTTCGCGGGAGTTTATCACCTAATACCTTTTTTTTTTGTTAAGGCGAGAAGAAATTTTCCTAACTGCACACCCCGTCGTTCGGGGCAACGAACAGGATAGTGTGGGGCTTTCACTCACTAAAGAAACCCCCCGTGTGCCGTCTCTCCGCCTTTATTGCCGGGCCACCAGCGCAGGAACAACAGCCTTATGTGCTTTCCGAGAGAAGTGTGTGTGAAACACCGACTTACTCTACCGGCTATTGAGAAATCTTGACGAAAAACCCAATAACTTTTTCTTGTAGACACGGGAAGCAAACCCGAGACCTCGTGATCTGCAGTCATATACACCATGCTAGGCGATTGAGGCAGTAAATTAAATAAACGTCGAAGAAATGAACTATCGGCTATATGACCAACGCAAGTGTCCGCCTTTATTGGCGGGCCACTAGAACTATGTTAGATACATTCCTTCGGTGGTGAGTTTATTAATATTTAACATTCACATTACGAATGGAAATGGCTAAGGAAAGCTATAGGATGTTAAATTAAGGCCTCAAATTATTAATAGTACACATTAAAATATTATTATTACAAAGATCAAATGTTATATAGGAACATCTAAACTAATTTAAATCACAGGAAGCATATTTCTAAACAATTTGACTCCTCATGTATATCTTGCATTCGAGGCTAATCTCACTCCACTTCTGTGAAGAAATCACATAAATCTAATATATTAGTAACTAGTTCCAGATATAATATTTAGCAACAGTTTCGTAAACTTATATCTTGAAGATATATTTTAATGACAAACCAGTTTGAAGTAGACAGATCGTAAGTTAAACGATATGGCAGTTTTGATTTACAATCATAACTTTAAATATAAAACCAATTAAAATATTGCTAGGTACCTATGTACGACTTAAATAGTTGTTTGGCCATAAATTGGAAATAGATACATAATAAGAGGCAATAGAAAGCCTAAGAGCATAGAGTTTGCCTTAATACGTCTTCGTGTAATCCTACTAATAGTATAAATGTGAACGTTTGTTTACATATTTGACTGTAAATCATGCCTTAACGATCAAACAGATTTGGATGAACTTGGGTGTGTAGATAGATAACATTGATTAATATTAAGCATAGGAAAATTTATCCCAAAAAGAATAACCGTTCCATTCATTTAGTTATTTTTGGCATATCTGTAGTAGAATGACTAAACGAATTTGACCGAAAGCTGGTATACAGACATATTACTGCTATATATATATTAATAATATTTTTTAACCAGATAAAGAAATTCTGTGGTTTACTTTTACATGAGCAGTCACACTGCTTCCCTCCGGACCCTGGTCATAATTAAGTCAGAAGCTAAATTATATCTATTATGTCCCACTGTTCAATACATACTGGTACTTATCTCAAGTTAATAGTGAATATCTATTACCTTATTAGTTAACCTATTGATCTTAACAGGTAACCATTTTTTTTTTGTTAAGGGGAGGAAAAATATTCCTAACTGAACACCCCGTCGTTCGGGACAACGAACAGGGTAGTGTGGGGCCCTCACCCACTAAAGAAACCCGCCGTGTGCCGTCTCTCCGCCTTTATTGCCGGGCCACCAGCGCAGGAACAACAGCCTTATGTGCTTTCCGAGGGAAGGTGTGAAACACCGACTAACTCTACCGGCTATTGAGAAATCTTGACGAAAAACCCAATAACTTTTTCTTGTAGACACGGGAAGCAAACCCGAGACCTCGTGATCTGCAGTCATATACACCATGCTAGGCGATTGAGGCAATAAATTAAATAAACGTGGAAGAAATTAACTATCGGCTATATGACCAACATAGGTAATAGTCCAGGAGCCGCCGCCTATTTTTTTAGTGATTAATAACTGGCTGAATATTTGTGAGTAGGTTCTGTTCGACGAGACACGCAAATTTTTCTCAGTAAAAAATGTCGATAGAGGTAGCTATTAAGTATCCGTGTAATCGAAAATATCCAAGCGTGCGAAAGAGAAAACCTACCACTAAATTTGTAGGACTATCTATATGACCATTTCATTACACAAATATTGAAAAAGCTGCATTAAAAAAGTTAGATGGTTAATAATTTGAATGACCTCTTAATTTATATGTGTCTCTTTGTATTTGTAGTGGAGCACGCTCCATTCAGACTACCCATTTTGTAGGACAAATTGTTATTCTGAGTTTATTATCCAATTATCTTAACCTTTAAACTTACTGTTAGTCAGACAATATCGACACCCCACCTAATTGAAATGTTTTATGCCTGTGCACTTTATTAGCTACATCTATCGAGAGTTTTCACATAGAAAAACTTGGGCGTCTCGTCGAACGGAACCTACTCATAAAGATTGAACCTGTTATTAATCACTTAAAAAAATAGGCGGCGGCTCCTAGACCATAACCACATTTTTTGCAGATAGAAATGTTAAATAATTCTAAATGCAAAAAAATAACATATTAGACGATGAAAAAAAAATATTTTAACGCCATTACTCAAAATATATCTCATAAACATAATCATGATTATGTAATTATCAAATATTTAAGTACGGAAACATAAATTAAATTTGACGTTTTAAGACCTTTATTTTTCTTTATAGAATTCTAATATAATATCATATATTTTAAAGTAAGTTTATATGGACATGTTAACAGCTTTACTTATACTTACTTTATATCGGGTTGAGGTTATGGGTGCATGTATTTTTTGCACATACCTATATTCATAAACACGCTTTTATCCCCCACGTCATACATATGTGGCCGTGTGGGGCCGGCTTTAGAATTGTCCCACCCCTCTCACCCATGGGAGTCCGTAGAACCCACTGAGGGAATCCCGGGGGAGTGGTCAGCAGCACTCCCTCGAGTATTAACAACATCCACTGCGATCGCCAACCCGCCTGCCAAGCGTGGCGATTACGGCACTATCCCCTCATATGAGCGCACAGGACCGCTCGTTTTGGCGTTCTCTTGGGGAGGCCTATGTCCAGGAGTGGACGTCGAAAGCTGATGGATGGATGGATGGACGTCATACATAAAAAACAAGTTATTTTGAAATACATACCTCAGTAGACAATGTTCTATATCCTGAATATGAAACTAACTAAATATATTTTTGTCATTGAATGAAATAGATTCTATTCACCATACACAAGTAAGTACGTTGCATGGTTACATAAATCTTGTAAATTATAATATTAACTAAAAAATTTTGAAACACACTGCACAGTCATTCGTGTTAGGTACACGTGTTTTATTCTTTGTTTGACATTGAAAACGTGTGTCCTTGAATAATAAACCTAGATTCCCAACAAAAAACAAAAATGCAGCGCTCGATGAGTCATGCAACCATTTTACATACAACTATGATCTGCGTAACCTAACTGTATTAGGCAAGTTACGTGTAAAGTGTGTGAGTGTGTTGTGTGTAAAGCTTCATATTCATTAATATAGTATGGTTATTTCAAAATATTGTAAAATACACACAATAAAAAATTAAAACAATTCGAAAGAAGAAGCCAATTAATTATTATTTAATGTTCTCATCAGTCTTTTTCGTCACTTTAGATGCTTATAGTAGATATATAGTCCTAGATTATTTAAAGCTTTTTATTCGTACATATAAGTGTCTACTTAATAGCACCTAAGAGTATTTGTGTAAGATGTTTTTTTTTTCTTTATTTAAAAACAACACCCAGCACTAAGGAATAATCCTTGTATCGCGGAGGACTCTACAAACATACAATTTCACGGATACAAAGCACACCCAGATTCAGAACAACCATTCGTGGATCAGACAAAAGTTGTCTTGTATGGGAATCGAACCCACAATACTCAATGAGGAGGCCAGTATCTAAACTACTCCGCTATTTGTGCAATCCTTTCGAGTCCGATTGAAGCTAAATTTATTTTTAAATTTAACAGTCGTGATTATTGAAAATTACTATTTTCATTACATATAAATGGAAATCTACTTTAGTAATAAATAAGCTTTTAAGTGTATTCAGAGCTTTAATAAGCTCATAACGTGAACGAAGCTAAAACCATTTTTCTTTTAACAGTGAGTTGTCTTAGAAGATATAGATCATTGTCACAGCCCGTAAAGCTGTTCTCAGTAGCAGAAAATCAAGTTTGTATGTAGAGCCATCCTTCCATGACACACGTAGAATGACCAATGCGGAATGCCACTTAAGCATGCACGTAGACAATAATACCTATCTCTCGCTTATTTTTAAGTACAAACCTGACTGTTTTGTAGGATATATTATGGCTTGCCGCCCATAATAAGCACAATGCAGCTGGTTTAATCTGTTACTTACTCGAATTCCCCTTAATTCATGTTTCAATCTGGCAGTCTTAATTATCTCACTTTAAACTTAATTAAACACGTCTACATATGAATATACAATAGTAGTTTTTGTAAATTGTTCTTCAACCACCTAGTAACGAATGAAAAATATTTACACAAATATTATAACTCAGTGCCCTCTGCTACCTTATTATTATAACTCTTTAGTCGTTAGTTTCAAATGCAATAAACGAGCCTACAAGTAAATATGTTTATACAGTATACAATGTAAATATAATTAGTATTCGCATTCCCTGTACTAATGCAAACAAAAATCACGACTGGCATCAATCTGTTTAAATTGCCTTACGTAATTATTATTCTCATTAAGTTAAAAGCTCTATCATCAACAGTCTGTCTGGCGCTAGACAAAAATGCCCACATTGCTGTTCCACGTGTGGTGCGAGTTATAATTACATTGCCTGAAAACGCTAGATCCTGCAGTAATTATACAAAGTCTGCACACTATTGAGCCCACCTGAAAAAGATCTGCACTCCAGGGTTTGGATACGCAAATTTAAACTTTAATTTTAAAGCTTAAGGCACATATTTGAAGAGTAAGCTTAATACTGAATTTTCAGCACGGATTTCCCTTTGAAAGCTACGTCTAAAATATACGCAAGCGACATAAAATAGGTGCAGCCTGCCACCTACCGAAATGTGAGGATTAATACGCTGTGTCTGTGATGTTTTAATTAAGTTCTTTGGTTGTTCGACATATTGACTGGAACATTTAGTTTGTTAGTTTTATAGCAATTATCGCAAGTAAAGATTTCTAAGAACCTTTCAATTCGAACTTGAGACCCGAATGTTTGAAAATAAGTTCCGGAAACAATTGGCTTGCACTGCTTTAATTTTTTCGTCGTCATTATTTATATTAGAAGCCCACGTGTTAACGCTATAACAGGATGTTTATAACAAGAAACTGCTACGCTAAGTACATACTTCATTTCCTATTAGATATATTATTTGTGAGTATTTAAAGTAGATAAGCCGTTGGGTTGTGAACACTCGTGGCTAAGAAATCGTTATTTTGGTAATATATTAATGTGAAGTGGCCGTATATTCTCATCGCGAGAAGAGAGGGCCGTTTTATTTTTGAAAATGACTCCATCAGTCACAGATAACGTTCCATAGGCGTCAGGAGAAACAGTAATGCCTTGTATTATGTGTCACGTACAATTTCGTAGGAACTAAATTTCGATCTCGTCGTATTTTGCAGGTTATTTCTGTAACTTTACGACAATGTTACGCTCATCAGTTAAATCACAAACAAATGAAAAATTAACTTTTAATATGTATGTCTGTGACTTTTTGATAAATAAAAGACTTGATGTGTGATTCACAATTACATATGCTATATATTCACAAATAATAAATCGTTGTATCTTCATAAAATTCAACCAATTACGTCTTAGGCAGTTAGGTGGGAGAGACTGAGTTATAACAAAGCCAATTGATTTAACTGACAGGATAAACTCATCTGTTATAATATTATCACATGAGGATTTTCAAGGGAATATTCTAAAGTCAGTGTAAATTTATTTTACTATAACCATATACACGGTTTTGAATGCAGTAGATATCTACCTATACTATGTTGACACAGACTTTTGGTAATAAGTATTACTTACTATTTGACTATCAATTTTAGTGCAAAACTATTTTGTTATTTATTAATAAATGTATAAGATATTCAAAAAACTTTATCAATGTTATATGTGAATCTCAGTCTGATTTGATTGATTTTGTTGATTGTAGGTTTGTAAAACTATCGACTTCAAACTCGAAGACACATCCGTACGATAGCTATAGGTAGGTATAGGTATTACACATATGTACAGATGGCAATGGTAGGTGGGTACTATACCTACATAAAAGCAATTGTCTCCTTTCAAAAATTTTACTAGCCGAAATAGGATAATACATTAATAAGTTTAAAAATATGTTCAAAAATCTACTTAATTTATAAATTTTCTTATAACACGGACGAATATACCGTCTAACTCGATAAGCAAAACCAAAACGGTAATAGTTTCAATAAACAAAGGTGTTATAACCAATTACAATTTATAAAACAGGAGCTTATTGTAATTATAAATGTTAAAGCCGCATATAATAAGAAATATTATCACGTAAATGTCGAGTATTGCCATAAAAAACTTCAAAGAAAATTATGAATCATAGGCGCGCGATATAGGTTAGCGTCAGATCGTAGTGACAATTTTACATCCATTCGCTTTAATTTTTTGTTTTCATGTCAAGCGGTAATAAGGTTTTATCGTGGTCCATTCATAGAAGATGGACGTAATTTTAGAAGGTACCATATCCGAAATGAGCATATAAATATGCATCAACAATCTTGGTGTAATATTTTTGTGTGCGATAATAAGACTGACATTACAAAGTATCTATATACATATATCGCGTTGAGAATTCAATGAGGGCTTGTTGGAATGATATAAAATTAGCTGAAAACCGCTAGTGTTCGCTAACACAACATAGCCCAGGTCAAACCAGCTAAACGGGCTCGTACTATACCTAGTATGTAGAAAATGTCTCAAATTTAAAGCATAAACTACCGTAGTTACATAATCAAGTAAAGGAGACGAGAGCTAAGAAAGTTCCCTAAGATTGTCCTTAGTAGGTACTAGTATATCGGTCGCACAATAAAAGAGCTTTTAAAAACATCGTGTGGTATCTCAGCGGCGATACAAGCGCTCGTGTTACGCGTTGTTTTGAAAGCGCATAGACCGATTACGATTACGTTTCCAGCGAAGTGTCGACTTCGGGTTACGTTTTATACTGTCATTTGAATCTGTTGCTCGGATGTTTGGTCCGAAACGCTCGTTCATTAGCATTTTATGACTGATACGACCGATAAAAATGTAATAAGACGCATTCAGCGGGTCATATCATGCGATAGACGTCCCGGGCCGGCGCGCTCGCACACTAGCTAGAGGAAGTTAGCACTCTGTTATTGGTCCATATTCATTCAAATCGACGCTTATTTATTCATTCAATCGCTATGAATGTGTATTTTATTCACTTGATACTGATTTTGATTGTTTCATGAATTGAAGAGCTATAAAACGATTATGATAACTTAGAAGCTTACAAATCACACGTTGTGCATCATATTCCATAAAATAATCATTGTGATAATTCACACCTGATGACTTTAAATGCGAATCCAAATAAAGAAATCAAACACAAAAAGCTAATGCTCATAATTCAGAGATTCAAATAAATATAAAACTTAAATTGTAATAAAATCGCTCACCACTTCACAGGGCGCATGTTGCATCGTAATTGCTTCATCGTCGCGTTTGAGATATATACATAAATGTACCATTCATATGCTCTAAATAACATATGATATCAGATTATTAATTTTACAACATTGCTGCTAACATTCAATTGCTAATAACATAACTACTTCTTTGAAATGTCAATGTCATGTCTATGCTAACTTTTCTAATGGATTAAATTGACTCAGTTAAAACTATATAATAATTACGATCATAACTATAGAACTATATCTAAAGTCTAACAAGAACTAAGGATCACGTTGGGACAGGTGATAACTCCGTGTGCCATCTGCCGTTGAGAGCAATTGTCCACGCTTCGATCTGTTCTCAATGGCCTCACACCCCCGGCTAGATAAAGTCAAACAGTCTAGGGACGCGGAAGATCGTAAAGTTTTTTAGAGCGTCTTTCGACAAAACGCGAATCGTAAAAGTAATTGGAGCCCATTCATATTAATAGACATTTACGAGGTCTACATCATAAAAACAGAGATTGTCATCACGACTTACGTATTATCAGTGCGAAGAGTCAATAGCGTTTTAATTCATTTTGTTTGTTGGTTTTGCCAGTCATAACCCACACACACTCATGCTATCTATAATTATTGAATAGTATTTTAGAATTGATTTGATTCTTTATTGTTATTATATGTCTATAACATAGAAGGGCACTTATTAAGTTATTAATTGCGTCTGTTTTATATGGTCACATCTGTCATATGTGGAAATCTCGAAGGTATAATTTCGTTGTACTGACAATATCACATATTTTACTGTTATGAGGTATTATGTATCTATACAGGCAACTTTTCCCCGATCACAGATAAATAGAAAGGACATTAGGCTCGCAGCTGTCGCTCCTATCCTTGGGGACTCTCGCAATTTTCCAACCCTTAGTTTAATTCGAATCCCGAAAGGTTTTCTTCGGAATATTTATTATTATATGTTTATTAACGTTCGCGTTTTGTTTCGTCTCGTTTATTGCGAATTAGATTTGTGCCTAGACTCGTTTGGTAAGTATCAGAGAGATAGTTTTTATGTTTTGTTTTATGTTCGAAAATAAATAAAATATGCATCTGTGCAATAAATATCGACACGAGCATGTTGTGATAACAACAGTAACAAGTAAATTATCACAGTGGGTGGATACTTGGAATACTCAAATTCGGTTTTCAGGTCATATGTAATTTGAGATGCGTTCGAACTTCAGAAATTGTTGATTGGTCTTAAAATTTTCTTTGTTGAAAACATATAAATAAGTATTCTATCACGACTGTAAACATCTAATTAATTATATTAAAATTTAATAAAGTTGTGAACCCACCGTGCGCCCTCACCCGCCCTTACTACGGCGGATCACGGGTACCGCGTCGTTTCACCGCGATCCGCAGGCGACAGCCCCTTCGGGCACCCTCTCTTGTGCGACGCCCCGCACACTTGGGCGTCACACCTTCGCGGTAGGCTTCCGCGGACGGCAGGGTACTCCAATAAAGTTGTGAACCTATCTAAGTACCTATATTATGTCATTAGCTATTGAAAGGTCAAATCGTACAAAATTTTAACCTAAATTTATTATATTCTTCATATCTTAATATCAAACGTTAACGTTATAACACTCATAAAACTTTATTATCTAACTGTATCATTGTTTACATTATGCATGATGATAATACGTAATCACATAACAGTAATAATTTATTTTATATGAATAATTACAACACATTATTTAAACTTTAACTATTCATTTATTACCACTTAGTATTTTTTTTTCTGTGCCGCTCAGTGATAGCTTTTTTTGTTAGTCGGGAAAAAATGTACTTAACCGCACACCCCGTCTTTCGGGGCAAAGAACAGGGTAGTGTGGGGCCCTCACCTACTAAAGAAATCCGCCGTGTGCCGTCTCTCCGCCTTTATTGGCGGACCACCTGAACCATATTACATTCCTTCAGTGGTCGCTCAGTGATAGCCTAGCGGTAAAACCAAGGACTGCAAAGACTATGGTGTTGATTCCGAATCCAAAAAAAATGGTTGAAAAAGGGTTTCAAAAAAATCGTTCTTAAACGCATAATTTGCACATGAAATCCGCCTCCTCAATCGTTCACTATTGACAGAGAGGTCGTTATGATGACGTAATTAGGTATGTCTGTTGTAGTCCTCGCAATTCACCTCCACTTGTCATCTTCAGCGTCACACCGGGGCATTGGACTGTGGTGGTTTGTGTCGCATATTTTAGGTATCAAATCAGTCCAACGCATCGTAGGTGATCACCCTCGTGACTTCCATTTACCCTTAGACCATTGCATCTATTGTTTTGGTTTCGAGTAATGTATCTGAAAATCTAAAGTACTTGAGGATTGGTATTTACACGGTCGACGACACTCATCATAAAGGAGAATGCCCATACATGATTTCGTTTTATATCATACTCAAACTGGTCTCAAAAATTAAATTTTTAATATCTATAATACCTGCTCAAATGTCTCCTAATTAAAAAGGAATTTACCTACTTTGATCGTTCGAGTACTACCATGTAATAGTGGGCGAGCCTATTGCCATCTACCGGACATATCTTATTTAGATTAACATTTAGTACATTCAAAAACATTGTAATTATATTGCTTTTCTTTAAAGTAATAACTATTTCTCACATCAAATACCTATAAGTTAAAACTTGATAAAAACCAAAATAATTGATACAATCAGTACCTAAAACGTAAAATGTAACCTAATCTGATGAATTTCATTAGCCTTTTTCTCGAAAAAAAGTAGGGATATTCTATTATTTGTAATTGTATGTACACTTAAAAAACTATAAATTAAGGTAAGTTTCATTAATGTACAACATGATACACTATGAAACTAAAGTCTAACTAAATACCTACTTTCGTGGGCGTTCTCCTTTAAGTTGTTTCAAGATCGATATTGGTCCGAAACACAGTCTAATAGTCGCGAGAGCGTCACATTTCGAGAGCCGTCTGTGTTTACGTTCCTTACAGTAATATTGGGAAGACAGCTTAGTCTCCCATCCGACGAATTTTTGTCTTGGTAATTTTGCAAATCCTATCAACGGCAGATCTCGTGATCGCCTTTACACCTGCCATCGTGATCGTGGAGCCAAGGCAACTCACGGATGGCCATCGATGATGTTATCAGTTACTATGTAGGTACTTATAAGATCAGCTAGGTACTACTTAGGCTACTTTCATTTTTTTAAATAATTAGGCTTACAATAAATTTGAAATTACTTTTGTAAGCTTTTATATTGTATGTGTATATTTATGAGAGTCCATCATTATATTTCACATAATTATGCGCCCTTTATTGCATTATTATGTATTAGTTAATTCTGCTACATATTGCATCAGTTTCGACTGAAATATGTATGCGTATCTAATATGTAATCTAATTACGAAAACCTGAGTGCCTTCTAATATTCTATTGGAACCCTCTCCTCTTTGTTTATGTCAGCTATATTTTAAGTCAAAACGCAATATCGTAACGTAATTTAAAACGAATTAGTATACCCCTGCGGAGCTCCCAAATTTGAATATCGCATGGATGCTCGCGCCCCATCAGATACATAGGTACGTTACCTTTAAAAAACAAAGGGAGGATTGCTGTTATATTTTATAATTTGACTCCCACCCCACCCGCTACGCAAAGCATGTTTATTTTTAAATAGACTTTAATGCACCTAACGTCTAGGTAGAGAGGTTTTGCACAAAGATGACTGTTTTTATCTCAGAAAAATTGGTATTCTTATCACCTGCTTAGGTAGTGTATATGATTTTTTTTAATAGCTTCATCCTTATAGTACTTATAGAATGTTTTCTATGATCTGTTTATCCCGGATTCCTGAGACTACCTATTTCAGTTTTTATTTTGAACTCGTTTATAATTCGCATTATTCGTTAGTATTTCAAACAAATATAAATATACTAATGAGAAAATAACTTTATACATCTATTTGCTGTAGTGTATATCCTCAATATAAGTCTATAAAACGCATCCAATCCTATATCCGAAAGCAAATTGCTTGCAAACCACATTATCTCCCAGTGGTCAGTCTCTCGAAAAATGGCGACTGTTGCTAATAATTCCCCTACGGATAGGGCGGGGCGAAGGGTTGCAAACATGCAAATTTAATTTGCTTGTATGCAACGCAGGCGGTCAACACTGACGGTGCTCGTTAGCTTCTCTATTGTATACCTTCTTATTAATTCTACTGTATAATTTAGGATGATACAATATTCAACATTAGAACTGCGTGCTGTGCGTGGAAATTGATTTAAATTAAACTTAATGCGGGGATTATAATAGATGGATGCGGAGTAGTGATTACCTTTTGTTTTGATTCAAGAATAACACACTCTTATTTTATAACTAAACTTATAATCTAAAAAGGAAATGTCTATTTTTTGGAATAAACTCAAAAACAATAGAATAGCGGAGACTTAGAGGTGGCTATCTCCGTGACGCTGAAAAATATACCGAGACCAATAATGTAGATAGTAGATATCATCATATTCATTTTATTGCAATGTTATTTATAAATTATCGCAATGAACTATAAGATTTCACATATTATGGTAAAAGTTTAGTCTTGCCAACGCCTTACTTTCCACTTCAATGTTAGGATATTGCGAATAAATGTAATTGTTGAAACCTTCAAGTCTTCCAAATTTCAGGCAAAATTCACCAATATCTGGAAACTCTATAACCATTAGTTTTCATGGCTCCATCTTAAAGGCTTTCTTGGTACTTAGTTTTAGTAAGATAAAATTTAATTGCAATATCAGCATCTCAAAGTCGTTGTGAAGCTCGTAGAGGCTACCGTGTTATTTTCATGAGCACTTCGTAATTGTCAGTTTAGAGCGTTTAAATTATGTAGTTGGTATTCCAAGGGTGTAATGTGCCCTTAAGCGCCCAACGACACAGACCTCCCTTATGTGCTTGTAAACTATGATAGGGCCACGTTCCACGCATGTTGTCGTTTAAAAGGGCCAGTTTCGTGTTTATATTACTGTATTACACAGTCAACGTTTACACAGCTAATTATCATAGGCTATTATTTAAAGCCTTTATAGGCATTTAACTCATCGTTTAAAAGAATTCTCTTGGGCTGTAGGCATAATAATTGTAATACACTACGTTTAAAAAAGCTATGTAGGTAAAGTGTAGCTAAAGTATAAGATTTAGTTAGTTAGAAATAACACTAACAATATTTATTTATACGATTATAAAGCTGTAACAGAGATGTGTCTGTACATTTAAGGTATTTAAGAAAAAATTACTGTATTAGGTTATGTAGGCGTGTCTGAACAAACAAAATTTTTTTAGATTTTTGTCTGTTTGTCTGTTTGTTCGTTCACGCATCACGAAAAAACTACTGAACGGGTTTTGATGCAACTTTTTTTATATAATAGTTTTACTTGATTAGTGTTAAAAAACTGGTAAGTATACATTTTATCCCGCTACGATATCGAGAATCTGAGATATAACCTAAAACTAGCTTTTGCCTGCGGCGGGTCTAATATAGAAGTAAATGGAGTATCAATACTCAGATCTATAGAAGAGATCTATATTCACAGAAGGCTTCAGTGTTGATATCCATCTCTGTCACGCTATTTATCCTCTTTATTCGAGTATCTTAGTATAAATTTGAAGTATTTAATGAACCAGAAAATATCTAAGCGTAATTAAGGATTTTAATAACTCGAGCGCTTGCTTAATATCCCCCCTTCACCTCCCACCACTCGTTATAAGATGAGTCATTAAATCGTGCCTTTTACGCATTCTACCGACGCCCGACCACAATTCGCAATGCCGCAATCATAATTAAAAATTAATCCCGATTCATAAAGTTTCATTAAAATTCCTTTTGTAAATTTTTGGCTACTATATCAATTCATTAATATCTATAAACGGAAATGTTTTTTGACATTCTTTTAACTTTTATCTATTTAGCTGGAGCAATGATACTTCAGCTATAAATTATTTTACGACATATCTACGTTTGAAGTATGCTAAAAAATAATACAGGCGTGATGCTATGTTAAAAAATAAGCAAAAATAATAGATTAAAACATATTTCTCACGTTAGTTACCTCGCACCTTTATTTATATTACAGCGTGATATAAGATACTTAAATGGAGAGTTTGAAGCACGCCTGGGTTAGCTGTTATGTTCATAAAGCTACACGGGGAATTACCGAACATACAGTTATGTTAATGTTGGATCTCCCTCACCGGGCCAAAAAAGATAGGATTGCAAATTTGCGGCGGACAATTTATGATAGCCATATAGCTCCCCTTGGGCTTGGGGGTGAAATAGACCTATTGGCATTTGGGTGAGCTAGCCCGCGCTCGTTGTCGGCCAAAATGACCCTAAACATTTTATTTGGTAGCATCGCTATTCACGTAACGTGTTGGTATGATGCCGACTAATCTTGAGCTACCATTTAAGGGGCGTTTCGTGAGGTTTTTCGTATAAATATCGTTGGAGATGCGTGTGTAGAGTCCGCTTGGGATCATATCTATAGTATATTTGTATTATATACTTTTAAAATTTAGTAAATGCTTTTATTTAAATATTTTAATGTCAAATGTTATTAAAATTGCCTACGTGTTATTTATTTTTTCACAGGGGACTTGGGCTGTATATTTCAATATATTTACACCCTAAGCTTACATTATAGCCAGAGGGTACACAGAATTATGCGTTCCTCTGAATCGATTGGGATCGAATCCCAATTTATTGCCAATCGATTAGCACCAGCCAGAGGGCTTTGTTTAATTGAAGTGCTACCGTGATTGGATTAACACACTCAATGTACGCAAGCCCTATTTCTTCCGTAAGTAATGAATGAAAAAGGTTTTAGTATAATTTTGTTAGGGCAAAAAAATTTTGATAGCGTTCCTAAGATTTCTACTCTGCATTATGAAACTCAAATAGACGAAGAATAACAACGCTACTAAATTAAGTACTTATCTATATTCCCATGTCGATATCATCCCGAATGTAAATATGACACCCCATAAACTGAATGTTTTATAGGCTGCCACAACCATTCCAATTTATTCTGGTCATTTTTCTCTACTAGAAGGGTGACCAATTTTGAAGGGAGAATTTATGAGTCTTATTATGACTTTTTTGGGGCTGTTACACCTTGGAACTAGATTCATGTAGGTAACCTTACGGCTCTACAAATAATCAGGACATCCTTTTTTTATAAGCACAAATTATTGGATTGACTACGTAGAAACCATTTAGGATCTGCTTGTTAAATACTTCGTATAAAAAATTATTATGAGGTGGTGATGTATTTCGGCATCATTAACACGAAACTTTTGTGAAGTATGTTGTAAAATAAAATTAAGTATCGTAAACAGGTTTAAAACCAGTACCTACGTGAAACAAAAGTAATTATTATGCTTACAGCCCGTTTAAATGTTAAGCACTTATATGTAAGTTAACACGAAGTGTCAGCCTACACGTAAAACTCATAAATTTGAATCAACCAAACAATTTATCAAGTAGATATAGATCGCTATCGTTCAGATAGTCGCCTTCCCGCATTGTAATCCGTTGTTTAGGACACAGTATGTAGCGTACTACACTTAACAAAATATTCTGATCTCGTACAGAAGTAACGCCCTCCGCCACCGACCCCCTCTATTTGTACCTCTGTTATTGGCACTTCCTCAATGTCAGACGCACCCTGTGCCTGATCCCTTAAACCGTCAGATGCCCCTTCGTATCCCTCCAACATACATTACAGAACACCGCTCGCATGCTAACTGTTGTATAAAATTATATCAATTGAATGGACTTTATTGTCAAATTACAATTTCAGATTCGACACCTCGTACATCGTCAACAGTGTAAGGGTTATTGTAATGCCCCCTTGGACGGGCTGTCAAGTTCCCCTACAACAAATTATACTTTATTTACCGACTCATTGAAATCTTGCACATCTTGGCGCAGATACATATCGCAATACCTATAAACACTGAATTTATCACAACTCTGTATCCGCTTGGCTATAACTACGAAAGAACTGGTGGATATTAAAACATAGACAGTACTATATAATTGCACAGAAGAGCTTTTAACTGGTACAAGCTTGTCCCTTTGAGTTACAAATTGGTTTACTTTATCGATTACGAAAAGAGCGTATTTTAAGACTACACATGTAACTGTTACTATTTATATCGAGTGATAGAGCTTCGATTCCCGTATCATGTTCGACAGCTCATCATGAAAACACGCTTAGATATAGGTATTCATATTTTATAAGTATACTCGTATTTTTAATATATCTGTAGTTACAATCAATAATCGTTACATTTTTGGTAGGATTACCTATGTGTTTAATAATATTTTATTGTAACTTCTCCTATAAATATATTAATAAACTCAGAATTAGTACGTTTAAAGATCAGCGTACTTAGTTAAAAAAAAAAACAATATTTACCTTAACTTTAAATATATTTGATTTTATATAATAATTTTTTTTTTTCACAAAATTCATAGACTAGACCTAATAACTATCATAGATCTTGAAAGCATTCGAGCAAAAAGTATGGGCATAAAGATTTTAGGTTTCTTTTTTAAAAATAACTGTGGGTACAAGTTATTTAGCTATGGGTGGTAGCGATCTTTAATTCCTTGATAATAATCTTCCAAGCCTCATTTACATAAACCGTTGGCAATACGAGCAAAGCCTAGATTATACATTATTCATGTTCACAATATCAGAATGACGTCGCCAATTCCACATATATAGATAAAGTAACTAAATTATTTTAATTAGTTCTTACATGCAACGTTGTACATGTAAGGGCCTGACTGACTTCAGTCGGCTATACCTACATATTTAGAAGGTAGACATGTCAAAAATTCCCACACCGTACAATTAAGGTACTCTATAATAAAGTCACATTTAAATTACTTAAAAGAGGCAATTTAATTTATTTCAATGTTGCCTTAATTGGCTATAGCGAGCCAAAGTTGCTTATTCTGCAGAGAAAATAAACGATTCATCCTGAATCGAAATTGTTGATTTTTTACCGAAACAATCTTTACATTGTAGATATGGAAATAAGTTATGTTGCAAATGAAACCTTATCAATTACGACATCGTTATTATTATTTAACAAGCAAATTGATGCCACAAAAATATTTTTATTCCAGCATGCAAACGACACATCTGTTTCATTTTCTGAAATTTTTCACATAAATCGTAATAAAACGTAACCATTAATTTTTATGAAGCTTTCTAGGAGGACGTAACGTCAAACTAGAAGAAAGAAACTCTTTTATTTATAAAGTAGGAGTGAAACATAAATTAAATGTGTGAGAGATTTAGTGGACGTATCCCTGAGTAAAAATAGTAGTGATAGCTTAGTCTAGTGACGAAATTAAGTATTCAGATTGAGGTATAGTATGATTTTAAAATGTGCCTGTATTCCCCGAAGGGGTAGGCAGAGGTGTATTATACACACGCGGTTCGCCAGCTATGTTTAGGTCTCACGTACCTAATAGGGGGTGAGCCTATTGCTGTCTACCGGGCACATGTGTGGTGACGGACTAAGAATACAAGTGTCACCACCCCATTCCTTCCCACGGGTGTCGCATGAGGCGACTAAGGGAAGTAAGCATTTATCATCCATTGCATGACTGGTGGTAGGGCTGGGTACTAAGTGGGAGTACCACTTAATATCGGGCCCGAGCGGGTTGGTACCACCATCTCCCGTGTGACCAGCCATACAGCACATCGTTGCGTTTTGGCTGTAGCAGGAGATAGCCGTTTATTCTTTCATTTCATATCTGTGAAATGAAATGGTGAGCAGCGGCTTGACAATACTCTCGGTATAGTTGAGTCCATGAGCGACGGTTACCATTTACCATCAGATGGGCCGTGGCTCGTCTGCCACTGCAAGCAATAAAAAAAAAAAAATTTCAAACTCCGAGCTGCTACTGAGATTTTTTCTTTATACGAAAAAGCTCAATAAACTCTTTATTTTATCTACATAAGGTATAATATGAATAATAAAAACATGGAAATACCTACATAATATTAATTTAATTTAAGATTGAGATTGTATGTCTAAACAGCAATATACAATAGTAACATTGTTTAGCCCAAACCTTGTTTTAATAGTAGGTACATAGGTAGGATACCTACATAAAACGTTGCCATTATTCTTAGAATTCAATTTATAATGCGTTTGATTAGAGGTAACCATGGAAACTCCAATGTAAAATGATGATTATACATTTCCTTTTGTATTGATTTAATACAGCTACCCATGTATTGTAATAACTAATCTAAGACAAGATACTCAAGAATTTATTTTACATCACTTAAAATATAAAACCGTTTATTTAAAATAAATTTTAAAAATTAAAGTGCCTATATACCACTTTACCGTAATATAAAGAAACAAGATACCCAGTAGGATAGAATCCGAACAACGCTAAGCCCGTATCGAGGTGTCACCCCATTCCGCAAAGGGCTTAACAAAGGTAAAATATAACCCCACTCTCCTCGCTATATATCAAGATTGGTATCAGAGATTTACAAAACTCGCTGTGACCGCGATTGTATCTCTCAGATTAATGCGCAAGAGTGTATACTGCCCCAATTGCCTTTAAACTAATAAATAGTGTTCCATTTTATGATGTAGGTAAACATATTTATTTGTATATATCTTTAATTTAGATATTTTTAGACATATGTATAATACTTACTATTTCTTTAATAACTGGCGATTATAAAGAATCATTGACTATTATAGAGATAGACAAAAAAAATATCAACTAGTTATTATGTGTGTTAAGTGTTTGTTAATAGTTCTATTAAACTTATTATTATTATTTAACTTAACCAAAATGCGTACTCAATGTGTGTTGAATTGTGTGTAATTATAAGTTGTGTTTATTTTATTAATATTATGCTTAATATTTATTAACATTTAAAGCTTAATCAATCATCATGATGATCAACGTATAAAACTTGTAAAATGAACTAAATAGCTCATATATCGAGCTCATATATAGAGCTAAGTATTATCGTAGCTCACATTTATTTTCCATAACTGTGCGAGCTTAGTGGCATGAAATGTCAGTAAATCACTTCCAGGCATGTCGCCCAGCTTCCTCGTACGTGTGTAATGCGCAACTCTGGTCAGCGAGCCAATTTGTTTTTATTGAGACTACCCCCAAGTTATGCAAACTGGTCGGAAACGCAAAGCCCGTTGTAAACAAACTTAAACGAGTCCACTATGTTTTGAGCTCCTCGTTGGTATAAAGCGCTAGAAATTCGGTGACATGAACCAGCTCTATATTTGTTGGTGCTTGGGGCCAGGTCCACCTTTAATCTTCAAGCGAATGTTTTCACAAGCGTTTGCGTTTGGCTTCCGAGTCCGCGGTCATATGTGGGTAAACAATACTCAACGTTAATAGAGATATAAATTGTACGCATTTGATTAAATCCCCTTTGAGAGCATTCGATGCCTTTTGGAAACCTCACTTTATCGGCACAACCAGAGGCTTTACGTCCCTGCTTAGTAGTTCAATGTCAACTTTCTTCGCTTATGTGTAGGCGAATAAATCGCACGCGTCATATCAAACTCTCTCGAGCTTACTCTAACGTAACCTAAACTAACAGTGCTTGTAGTAAAATAAATAGAGCAAGAAATACTCGTACATACGTTCTATTAACGATACAGTGAAATTTGAAATATCTAATAAATTTGTCTAGAATGTAACATTAGCATTAGTTACTTAAATTTCGAGTCGTAGCAGACGAATAAAATAAATTGAGTGTACCGAACTGGCAGACAACATCGTATCAATATTAGCATAACGTAGCTGGCATAAACGGAGCAAAGCAAAGCTTTCAGAAAGTTCGACGGACTATTGAACAATGCCTCCGCTCACATTCTTGTAGCTATTGAGTCACGTCTTTGCGCACTATGTACTAATAACACTCTGTATAACATATACATATAAAGCTAAGTCTAACTGCGCCTAACATTGTAAGCTCATGCTAGAGAATAAAAATTTGTTCTTACACGTTACAATAAACACGAAATTTGACTTAATCAGTCATTTCATAAATGCTATTAAATCAACCGCGTACCATGTTTGAATAAAATATTATTGTGTGATTTAAGCGTATTGTTGTACAGCAGATATAGGTAATCTTTTTCCCTTCGATCAACAATAGTATTATTGACCGAAGCTTTTTCTATTAAACTGTGATCATTTCTTATATAGGTGCAGCACCTAGTGTGTGTTTTATGAAGGATTCAAATGTTACTCAGACATATAGAATTTCCTAGAATACTAGAATTTTTATTATAGATTTAGCTAGATTACTAGATTTTTTTATTTTAGATTTACCTAAATCAACACAAAGTGTGAAAATGTTAAATCGAAACTAACAGTCATGAGCAGGACTCGAACCTGCATCTCCTGGGTACAATATTGCATTCATACTTAACCTCTTGAGCGACGCCTAAAAATACTTCCAACAGATGGCGCAGGCGTCACCCAAGACGTAATGTATGCGTTATCGAGATTAGCGGTCATGAGCAATTGTCACGATGGCTGAATTGGCAAAGCATCTGGACGGTATCCAGGAGATGCAGGTTCGAGTCCTGCTCGTAACTGTTATTTTCGATTTAACATTTTCACACTTTGTGTTGATTCATATGGCTAAGCATGTCAAATGCTAAAAATATATAGTACATTTCAATCAAAAGTTAAAACATTGTAAACAAACTATCACTCAACATAAATCGTCGATTTCATACTTATTTCGTTTTCACTACATTCAATTCTGATGTCAGTACCTTCGAAATTACTGTTGCCTTCATATTACACCCATTTGAAACTAAAACATGTAATAAATATCGAATTTATAAATTTTGTATTCGTTTGACGTTATTTTTCTTCTAAAGATATAGTGAAGTGCTGATGTGTACGATATTGAATGAATGAAAAACAGATTCAAAATAGTGAAAAGGCAAAGGGATTATGCCATTATGCCAATTGCATTTTCGGTTAGTTTAGAAAAATTAAGAATATCGATTTAATTTTTAGTTCCTATCGATTTGTTTCTAATATAAATTAAACTATGGGAGCAACAACTTTGTCCTAGAAATATATTTTCTAATTGGCGCGATACCCACAGATAAATTAGTGTAATTTTCATTGGTGGGTATAGGTTTTTTACATTATTTACAGTAACATTAAATCCGGTCCGCAGCGCCATGTTATCGTGTTTGCAAACATAATAACATGATAATATAACCAAGGTCATGGTAGTGGGGGTGTGGCCTAACTGTTTTGTTTCCAAAACAAGTTTGCTGACTCAAATGGATAACTTCCGCCACGTTCGCCTGAGGGGGGTAATATTATTTATTTCGTGATTGCGTTCACCATAGACACGTCTCATGAAATCTTTTTAAATAGTGTGTATGTGTATGTTGTAGTAGCGATAATGGAGTGGAATAAAGAAAATACCTTGTATTTAAAAAAAATATCTAAATTTGACTTCAATTTTCCATTATTGATAGATGTTGAAAGAATGTTGCTGTAGGTAGCTAACAAAAATATTCCATACTCAAAAATTTTCTATCGTTACATCGAAATAATAAATATCATCATATCAATTTATTGAAAAAAAATCTATATAGATATTCATTCTGCAAGCCTATTTTCATATTTAATTATTATAATACAGTGTACACGTTCTCAACAATGCAGTAGACATTAGAGCTTAATTCCTTTGCCTCCCCACTACTCAAAATATTTGAATGCACAATAGTAAAAATCTAAGATAGTCAGTATACTAATATTATATTTATATAATAAAATGTATTATTATATCCACATAGGTTATTGATTTTATTTCATAATGGTAAGTCTATATAAAAAAACCGATACCTTCTAATCAAATTAATTCCATCGAATTAAAAAAATCCATTCACTCATTCTTTCATATTCCTTACAATATGCTATAGGCACATCACTAAATCTATTAAAGGTTATTGACTTTTCTTTGTTTACGGAGTTTTCATCTTTGATTTAAATCCACTATATATAAAAATATCTAAATATTTATAGGGTTGCGTCATTTATTAGGTTCAAATCTTAATTGCAAAATTAAGTTTACCTGGTCGATATAACGTATGAAAATACTTCCGACAGATGGCGCAGGCGTTGCCTAAGACGTTAAGTATGAATGTGTTATCGAGATTAGCAGTCATGAACAGTTGTCACGATAGCTGAAATGGCAAAGCACCTGGATGGTATCCATGAGATGCAGGTTCGAATCCTACTCGTGACTGTTATTTTAGATTTCACAGACATTCACACACTTTGTGTTGATTTATATGGCTAAGCATGTCAAATGCAAAAATATATATAAAAATATCTTAATATTAGATTTATCTAGTTAAAGAAATTCATATCATGTAAAATTAACCATTGTATTTCAATTATATCAATTCGCATATTCTGAACACACAGAATCGATTTTATTCTTTATTCATGGTATACGTCGATTCATATTAATTTAATACAGTTTCCAATTAATCTATGACAAGAAAATTACCCATGAATGGTCAAAAGGAGAATAAATTTACATAACAATAGTTTTCAACAGTGCATCCACTATAATACATGAATCGATTTGTGAATGTATACCTACTTTGTATTATGCTAGTAATGGATACATATAGGTAGATATAGACCAATTGTATAAAAATAAATTTATTCAGTCAACAATTACCCTTCACTAAATAAAATCAATCGGCCTCTTGCAGTTCACTGCTTCTTTTTTTATGACATGAATAAAAGTTAGCTAACATTTAGAAGCTGTAAATATTTCTTAAATGCATCATATCTATACGAACTTATGCGTCATTTTCATAATGCGCATAACAAAGTATCTACCTATAGAATAATTTATAAGTATCGGTATTTCCGTCCAATTACAATGTGGGTGTCTTGGCGAGCGTGATTAGATTTTCATTGAGCTAGTGCTTGGCAGGATTGTGAGTGCTAGCTTATTGTAAGTTATTTTATTATTGTGATTTTCTCGAGGAAGCACATATATAAAATGTATGTATGAGAAATGAGTAACAGATTTATAAGCTCAACCTTTTAACCAATTTTTAAGATACCAAACTCCAATAACATGATCTACAATTTGATAAACATAATTGTCATCCAATTAACTCAACAATATCTATGCATGAATTATTATAAGTACTTTCATTAATCGGTAATTTTAGTCCAGTACCAGTCAATATAATTAAAAAACTACCCGTAAAAGGACTTAAGGGGAGCGGAGTGTCGAGTAGGCACGTGGAATGTAAGAGGTGATGTGGAAGGTAAGTTGCACGAGCTGGTAACCGTCGTGTCGGACAGACAACTTGATGTGCTCTGTGTAAGAGAGACCAAGCAAAAGGGCAGCGACGCTTGTGATCTTCCTAGTGACGGGATGGCTCTGTGGTCTGATGTACCGCAAAGCGATCGGGAGTGGGGGTTTTGCTGTCCACTCGCTTGACCTCAGGTGCGAAAGACTACGGATGTTCGATCCCAGGCTTCTATGGGTCCGAATAAAACTAGGTGTCACAAGGGTCTTCATGGTCGCAGCTTATGCTCCCATAAGCTCATTGAATCTTTATGTATGGAGAGAAACCTTATTGTGTTAAACACATTTTTTCAACACGACATTTTTTCAACAGGACATCCATGTGTATACATGGAAAAGGAATGAACAGAGAATTATGATACATTTAATTCTGATAGACAGTCGCCTCCGAAGAAAAATTCTGGATACAGGGGTCCCACTGTCGACACGGACCACTATCTCGTTATTGCGAGATTTAGTGGTCTGTTCAGAAAGTGGAGAAATTAGCGAGAGCGTGTCCACTTCGGAGGGCTTGAAAGAATAAAGATTGAAAAGTTGCAAGAAGAGAGTATAAGAGCAAAGTATGCAGAGGGTGTCCGTAGCCGAATCCAAGCCGGAATCTGACATAGAAAAATTCTGGAGAGTATTCAAAGATAGTATGGTAGATACAACGAAATAAGTATGTAGATAATCAAAGAAGCATAGAAAAGTGAAAGGTGATGCATGGGGGAATACGGAAGTAGCAGCTTCCGTAGACCAAAAGAAGAAAGCGTGGCTGGACTATGTATCTTCTTTGAATCTGAGTGCAAGTATGAACGAACAGGAGAAATAAATATACTGACAACGTAAGAATGACACCAAAGCCTTAGTGAAAGAGAAGCGTGATAGAGCAAATATGATTGCAGAAGAAAGGCTGACCAAAAACTTCAAGAGCAACACCAAACTTTTCTGGAGCCGGGACGGGCCGCAAGTTGTATAGTATATACTTTTTTTTACTAAATTACGCGCCATACAAATATGTCACCATCCATCAGCCTTTCAACGTCTACTGCTGGACATAGGCCTACCCAAGAGAACGCTACAACCAGCGGTCCTGCGCCGACCGCATCCAACGGCTCCCCGCAGCATTGACCAGATCGTCGGTCCATCTGGTGGGGGGCCGTCCTACGCTGCGCCGTCCGATACGTGGTCGCCACTCGAGAACCTTTCTTCCCCAACGGTTATCGGTTTGTCGAGCGATGTGGCCAAATATGACACACATTCATCTTATCACTGAATCTGAGAGAAATAAATGCAAGCGAATGTTGCATACCTGTATGTAGTAAAACGTTTTCGCATTTAACATTGAAAAAAGGTTTTGTAAACTCCCTAGTAATTAAAAAAACCGTTTAAATCAAGATTGATGTAACGTACACGTGAGAATTAATGAAATTGATAAAAAATATATGTAGTATAAATGACTGTACCTTTTAAGGTTTTTACATTACATTTTAAGGTTTATTATGTTTTACTTGCATTGTGTAACTGAAATTGAAATCGTTAATAACTTAATATTAATTAATAGTCTCTTCAAACAGGGGCCATCTATAATTTTGGATGACTATCTCATTGTAGCTAGTATACAAACAAAATATTTTTTTCAGTTTGTTCAAACAATTTAATGAGTTATTCATAATATCTAAAGAGTCCAATGGTGCACTGAACAATATAGGTAGGTATCTTGTTCTGGGAAGAATTCAATGAAAGAATAAAAAAATGATAAATAGACCTCAAGATTATGAATTAAGCCCTTATAAATCGAGTTCTTTTAACTTCATCGATAGTCTTGAGAGGTAGTTACGCGAGAGTGATTTTATCAGATTTCTTTGAAAGCTTTAAGCAATTAACAGAATAAATACATGCTAAGTACTCATTAAACATATCCTATTTTCCTGCAAATTTATGGAACATCGAGAGTCAGTCAACAGAGTGAACCTATGTTTTCCTACCTTAGGCAGGTAAATAAACCAGCTATCATGATTTAAATGTATCACTGGATAACAAGCTGATTGCAATTATTTTAATTAATATTCGTTCCTTATCGGTTTTATGAATGCCTTTAGGTACACATATACCTACAGCAACTTTAAAGAGAGAATTTATATAAAGCTAAACACAACTTAATTTAGCATTAGCTCTGTTTACTAGTAATGCAATAGATAAGTAAATACCATATTAAATATACTTTATTATTACTCTACTTTTTGGAAATTAAATACCTTATTACCTTATTGTGGTTATTTTCTTCTTTGTAGCTTAATACATTTTTAAGCTTAAATTGTTGCCAAAATTATTCCCTCCGCATTAGATGTTTTCACATCAATAGTTATCAATTTAAAGATAAACAATATTAATACAATGTTTTTGAATGTATTAAATGGTAATAGTTATTTATTTAGATATTTTTATATATATTTTTAGCATTTGACATGCTTAGCACTATACACTACTATTTTCGATTTCACATTTTTCACTTTGTGCTTAATGTTAATTGTTGCTAGTTTTAGATGTGCCCGACAGATGGCAATTGGCTCACCTACTATTACATGGTAGTATTTCAACGATCAAAGTAGGTAAATTACTTTTTAATTAACCGATTTTTATCCGTCGAAATTTTCACTTAATATTTGAGTAGGTATTGTAGATATTTTAATTTTGAGACCATTTTGAATCTGATACAAAACGAAATTATGTATGGGCATTCTCCTTTGTGGCTGCAAAGGTTAACGATACGACGCAAAAGAATAATAATAAATACATTAGTCAATATGCATAAAATATGTAGGTACTCCTAAATTGAGATGTCGCTGAGAAATTCAGTTCACAATTTGTACAATTGTTGCATGGGTAAAACAGATTAAAATTCTCTTTGTTTTTTAAATACACGATAATTCCTAGTAATAACGGTTTTTAGTTCAGTACATGTCTCTAAAATCAAGTGCTGAGTCATCATAAGTTTATTGCTTTTCACATAAGTTTCCTTATGAACGGTAGTATAACTAATATGAGATATTTTTGAGTTTACGGACTAAATATCATAGTGTACCTACCACCCCATTCTCATAATTCAGAAGGTGGCGAGATAGTTGGCTAAGGAAGGTAAGGTTAAGCAAACAACGCCTAAAAGAGCAGTGTGTGCAGTTTCTAGTGTGTAAAAGACTCGTATCCAACAGCGGGTTGTTATATGTAGCTGTACTGTGAAGAAGAAGAATATCTCATTAAAAAATATTTGCAGACCGAGACTTTACAAAATCACACATGCATTTTTATAATCGGTAAAATAAAGCAAAATGTTTTTCCAGGAAACAGTAGGACCTTAATTCGTGATAACTTAAGTATCTCTGCGGCTGGCCTGCGATAGCTATTATTAAATCCATTAGTTTTATTCCAAGAAGCCTTTGAAATATAGTGGTGCAGGTATTTATGTTTCTACATTTGGTACAGGAATGTTTATTTATAATTTTTTGTCAACGAATTTCATTCATACAGTGCCTTAAAACATTTGTACTTTTAGATTGAAAAATCTAGTTCTCTGGTTAACCGTGTTGTAATAAATTGGTATCTACTACGTCATATTATGTCTACCTAATCAAAGTTTTAATGAAGTACGCGGTTTCTGTTTATAATATGATGGATTATGAAAATTTGTTAAATAAATGTAGGTAGGCAATTTTCATCTCATGTAAATCGCGAATAAAAGCTATGCATTCCCAATAGATGGCGTTGTCTAAACCAATGATTTTCATAATCGCGGTAAAGTATTAGGTTATGGTCATAATGTACCTATAAAAGATGACCTCTTTACACGCGATCAACACCACGGGTAGAAACTAATGTGTGAGTTGCTAAGTGGGATAACCCTTTACTTTACATTCAAGTCAGGAGTGTACAAGGTTAGCAATACATAAAACACGGAGGTACAAGCAATGCAAAAACATTTGAAGGTTAACGAATTATGCTTCCATATCTCAAACACTGTTTACATTACACGAAAGTAGCTTACGTACTAGTAAGTAACTCTTTACACATCCATAATCTAAACTAATATAATAAATAGGAAAGATTTGATTGTTTGTTTGCATTGAATTGGCTCCGAAACTACTGGACTGATTTGAAAAAATCTTTCACCATTAGAATCGTACATTATCCGTGATAAACATAGGCTATAGAATATTTTCAAAAAAGTTAGGGATCCGTATGAAAACTTTGATAATATAATCAAAAAATACCAAAAAAAATCCTTATATCCCGTACGCTGCGGAAATTATTGACAATAGAGCTAAGTGATGTACTACAGTTTTATACAAGATATCAATACCTACAGAAAAGTCCGGGATACCATTCGTTTAACTATAATAATTATAGAGGAAAGATTTGTTGTGTATGTATACAAATCACATAGGCTATATTTTATACTATAAATAGATGACTTGCATAAAGATACATTTACTCTACGTTTATCCCAATATGTTTAAAAATAAATGTTTACCCGTGCGAAGCCGGGACGGGTCGTTAGTGATGAATATTTAGATTAGGTGACCATATTGTTAAGCTAGTCTTAGAATATTTCCGCCAAAGACTAGTAGTAGATAATTGTGGCATGAATATCCAATTTCAAATTTCGAGTTAGCAGTTTTAAACCCTGCTCGATTTTTGTGAGGACTAAAAATTATATTACATTTTTAATGTTACCAGACTTACCAGCTCAGACGTTTGCTACTATTCCTATGCCTCACAGAGCAGTATAGTCTCTAAGCTGATACCTAACATCTTTTCAGGCTACTCTATTAAAAAGTAGCCTATTGAAAAATTTCTGATAACAATAATTTACGTGTTTTTATTATAAAAAAAGGTTTTAAGATAAACAAGAAGTGAATTCGTCCACTGGGGCATCAAACATACATATATTATATTTGCATAGAAATTATCAGTGTCAATATACATAATCTTAAAGTGCCTATGGCTATTTTGTTTTATCAGTCCCAGGACTTATCTACGGGCAGGTATTTAACTGTCCATGGGTAAACTGTCAGACGGTAGCTCTTTAAAGTTCATCTCACGTCCAAATGCAAGAGAGAGAGTGACCATAATCGCATACATATGACCTGTTCATACGTTCAACTGCATTTTAATATGAAGGAAATCTACAAATAGAATGTGTTTTAATAGAGTTTGATGGGTAACGAGATTTTAAGTTTATAATTTTATGGTTTATGGTATTTAAATTACATTGGCGTATATTTTAGTTCCTATGAATGATCATAATATTATACATAAACTATTTATTGTGTCTGCGTGTGTATAATTCGACTGCACAAATGACGAAATGGTTTAGATACCGGCTTCCCGCTCAAGTGTTGTGGGATCGATTCCCACACAGAACAACTTGTTGTGTGATCCACAAATGGTTAACATAACATAACAATACTCTTTATTGTACAACAGAAAGTACACCTAGAGTTAGAACAACCATTTGTGAATCTCACAAACAGTTGTTGGTAGGTAGGTATCTAATCCACTCCACGATCTGTGAATTGTGTGAATGTAGATATGACATAGGTACTATATCATGGTACAAGTAATAATAGTGCCTAAGAATATATACTATCTACTGTGTACCTTTAGGCACTAAGTATATTTATTATAGGTATATCTTCAGTTTTGTAGATATTCTTTTTTTGGTAGGCAGCTTACATTGAAAATTATGATTAACATAATTTAATAAATTAATTATAAAATTAACCACCCGGTTCACAATAATTAAACGATTAACACCCAGCGTTTAGTAATAATTTTAGTATAAATGTTCTTAATACCTATTCATTTAAAATGTAACATGTTAAATGTTTGATAATTTTCTGCTTTTCTTCAATATTCGTTTAGTTTATAATAGTTTTATACCTTTTTAACGGGAAATGTCGTAGGACACCCGTTAGTTGTGAATTGTTACGCTTTATTTACTTATAAATACACGTTAAATCCAATTATATTAATAATTAAATTAACGCACTCAAATAAAGAAAGAAAGAAAATAGGAAACCACGGTGATGACACTAAGACGAATTTACTAAGACGATAAGAAAGTCGGTATAATGTATGGAAATACTGCCGACAGATGGCGCAGACGTCACCCAAAGACGTTAAGTATGAATGTGTTATCGAAATTAGCAGTCAGGAGCAATTGTCACGATGGCTGAATTGGCAAAGCATATAGACGGTATCCAGGAGATGCAGGTTCAAAACCTGCTCGTGACTGTTATTTTCGATTTCACATTTTTCACTTTGTGTTTAATATATAGTGCTAAGCATGTCAAATGCTAAAAATATATATAAAAATATCTAAACGATAAGAAAGGATATATATGGTATAGAAATTAGTAGGTTCGAACAACTGCTGCGTGGCAGAGCTTTTCAGGTTATCACACAAATCATACTAACATTAGATATTTATTAATACGTATGTAATATCACAAGAATTAAATAGGAAACGAATTATAATTTAAATAAATAAGCACTTATCATCATTACTGTTATTTTTAAATGGGTTAGTTAATTATTATTATATTAAGAGCGTAGTAACGTTCCGAATAATGATATAACTATGTGTATAAAGAGGTCGTTAAACTTTGAGTTTTTCATGTCTAAAGTAGCTTCTTACATAAGATATCGTCAACAAATACAGCCTTGGAATAGCAAGCGCAATTGTCATGCGATTGTCTTAGGCGCTAAGTGAATATATGAATGTCCGGCCGTGTGGATACATATGTATTATGGCTCGGGGCAATGTAATAGCCGACATTGACATCGTTTTTGTATGAACTTGAATTTTTTTATGATATTACAGTTCTGTTAGATATGGGACAATACATGCCTTCGCTTCCATTCGCATATCTCTTATCAAAAAATAGTTTTAATATAAGTTTATTCTGTCTGAATATTGTTGATTGTTTTAGTTTTAAAAATTGATGTCGTATTTAATATACCTAAACGACTTTAATTATATGGTTTAGTATAACGAATGTAGTCGTGTAAAGAAAATTAATTGATCCATCTTTACATATGTTAGCCTTCCATTGTTCATTGTTACACGTAACATAAGCCTCTCCAAGAGAGCATCACGAGGTGCAATCCTACTTCGCCTGTTCTATTTGACCGCAATAAACCGATGTCTGTATACATTAATCTCTTTGTTTTGGAACCAAATTATATTTACTTAACAAAGCAGGCATTATGCATTACTGCAATCGCTATTCTCTACACGATAATGGGAATCGGAGCCGATTTACCCAGTATTAAAATTAATTTCTGCCTCAGATAAGTGGGCGCTACCATATAAATATATAAATAAATAAACTTCACGTAGACTATCAAATGCAATTATAATACTATATTTAATAATTGATTCTGATTCAAATATAATTTGAAACTAACTAAATAATCTGTTAGTTGTACCTTAATAATTGATTCTGATTCAAATATAATTTGAAACTAACTAAATAATCTGTTAGTTGTACCTAAAAGATTCGTGAAGGAATTATTAAATGGCGTGCATAAATCAATCGTTTTCTAACTCTTTCGTTTTTTAATGAGTAATAAAAGTTAGTCGGTCGTCGACACAGATGTTGGCCCAGCTGTTTCTATGACAGTCACGTTCGGAATCTGACAATGTGTTTGTACTATACTACGCCACAGTCTTGGCTCGTTAAATTTTTATTGCCACAAGGTCGCCAGTTTATGGTCAATTCTCAACAGTTATTGTTCGCGGACAAACTTTTTTACAGCACTACCGTCAATCACTTTATAACGGTAAAGTTACGATTGACAGTGATTAAGCCTTAATTGTTATGATGCCATAAAACTCTTTTTATATACTCGAAAGTGTTATAGTTATCCATTTTTTAGCGTTGATACACTGTCCGCATTATGTACTGATAATAAAAATGTTCAAAGTGCAATCTTACAGTCGAATAAAAGTGTGTAGTATATTTTACTGATAGATTTATGTGAAGATTTGAATATAATGTGTGCGATTCTTTCATGTATGCAAGATAAAGTTAAACAAGCATCATATATATGTATAGATATTATAAGAACAGAATGACTGCTATATGGAACCTTTAAGAATACGTATGATAACAAATGTTTTGTCTGCGATTTTGGCGATGTCGATTTTTTCACAGCCGCATAACGTCAGTAATAAAGCAATTTGCGGGAGTGCCAACAAAACAATGAACCCTTTTCTAAGCTTGTTTTAAAAGCTTTCGACGCCGTGATTTAAAACTCTTTGACTTATACCTTATTTGTAAACATTTTGTGAGCACAAAGGATCTCTCTGTTTACAATAAAAACAAGAATTTGCACAACCCCATTGCCGTGAACCCTTTGTTAAAGATTTTATTTTAATTTTGTACAAATTGGTGAAAGTAACTTGTCTGTCCGTATCGATTTTATGGTTCAGTAAGGTAATAGCCTAAGAACCTATTGCAGCGCTTATATAAAATAACAGATATACTTATGGAGCATTTAAACTCCTGAATTTTTTTTCCCCTTATTTGTAGTTGAAGATATGAGGATTTATTTTCTGTTAGGTACAACTACGTACTAACAACTAAACAGCAACAACAGAACGCAACATAGTTCCTACAGCCTCATGACTTTTTTACTTGTAATTCTACCATTATTAATTTATACGTAGATATTTTCAAGCTTGATTTTTTTTAATACAAATCTGTATATGTGTTCATAATATTTTTTAAGTTTTACGAAGTTAGAAAAAAGTTTATCGCAATGAAAAAGAAAACATAAACATAAATATTTATTTATACGGAACGCAATATTATCAAAAACAAACGCTTGACCGTTTTGTACCTTGATTGTCGGTTCCACAATATTGACGGCCTATTGCAAATCCTTTGTTTTCGGTGAAAGTTTGTTTATTGCAAATCCTTTAAACCCTTTTCGCAACTTTTTTTAGTAAACAATAACTACAATTGTTAAATTTCATAATAGGTAAAAAACTTAAGAGAAATTTTGCACGACACTAGTTCAATGAAACGTGATATATATCAAAGACAGGTAGCATTCATTAGTTACTTTTCTACCTCGCCGATGAATGCCAGAAATGAACAAAGAGAAATAAAGCGATCGTTTAAAATATAAACCTTGTATGTGATTACAACGAATAAGTAGGTACGTACCTACATCGTTTTCATTAAAAAAGGTAACTTAATTGCAGTAATTGTACAAAGCCACAGAAATCAATAATTGCAAAATTAAAAGATAATATGGAGTTATTGAAAGATTTTCAACTTAAAGCTTCACACATACGTGACTAAAACTAAGGTCGTTTTGAATAAACTATAAGTCATACCTTATAAAAAAATATGGATTTGAACCTTTCAGACTTATATTACGGCAAAATGGATTCGTAACACTTTTGAAACCTAGTCAGCTTAGATTTTTTTTTTTATTTTGTTAAAAAAAATAGTAATGTCTTTTATTTTTATATAGGTAACATATGTTTTATATAAGTATCTAATCAATATTGAGTGTATTTTCTTTGTTTGAGTCGGATTATATATTTTATAAAAACATTATTAATTTATTAATTATTTACATTAACAGTTTTATAATTCCAATAATAAGGCCCGTCAACATTCTGAAACATACATTAAGAATCCATTAAACCATTAACAGCGATATTTAGTCACGTATGTGTTAAGATTCTTAAACTAAATTAGTATACTTAGAACTAAAAGAAAATAAATTTGAAACGATAAATACCATTGAACTCACCGCAGACCACCCGATCGAAGGGGCTCATCCAATCTGGAAATGGAAAATCTATTATCAATCGTATTGAAAGTTCTTTGTTTCGGCCAAGTAGCATGCATAACATGTAAAGCCTACAAACACATAAAAAATCTTGGATATATGTAAATGCAGTATGTCTCTGCAATTTTAATAGTATAAAAATAATTATTGCTCATCTTACAACTTACTTATATATCACAAAGGAGGCGTGAATACCTGAATAATGTAAACAATACAAAGGTAAACCTAAATAACAGTGATAGTTTAGTGGTAAGAACGTGCATTATGAAGACAACGTTTCTGTATTCGGTAACCAGTCCGTGGCGCTATGCAGGGCACGAATTTCGAAATTTGAATTATATTTACCAAAAAAATTCCCAAACCGGTAGAAAAAATTTTTCTCAACAGCTTGGTTAGTTTTGACAATAAACGTTAGGCTAAAATGAATTATGATTAAATTCTCTTTGCGTGTCTAACGTTCATGACAGAAGAAAAATAATTGGTTGTAAAAAAAATACATACCTATGTATACGGATCAATATTATTTGCTAAATAACTTAAATCAGGACAACAAATTTTAGAAGCAGCATGCGAATAATAAACATCTTGGATACAAATTTTTAATAGGTATACCTAAAGATTACTCACACATTAGATGCATGTAGTTTTTTTTAAATGCGTAGGTATTAGTCATTTTAAAAGAAAGTTCCAGTCCTGCTCCTACTGCGATACTTAATACCTAAATATTATTTGCAAAAGCTTGCAGATTATCACATGAATTTACATTTATTTTATAATTAATTATAGGTAGCGTATTACTGTATAATTTATTTTTTTAAATTTACTTTTTATTATCAAATACTAGAATATTTACCTAGCTACAGTTAATTTTAGTTGATTAATCGGAAGCTGAATAAATCTCCGCAAACTACCGCGAGTAAAATAACGGTCAATTATTACCAATAAGCGTGACTTTTTTATACTGATAGTTACTTTTAATTAGTGTGAATATGAACGCGATAAATTGGCTAAAGTCGTAAAATGTTAATAGCTAAAACTATATTCAAATACTTGGCTTATGTAAAACTCGCTATAGTATAGGGCAATGAAATACCTACATTTTATCGTGAATCTAAATAGTTAGTAAAACATTTTTAAATGTGTAATTCTAATCAGGAGAATTGCTTGGTCATATTTAATTAATTTAGAGTGGGTATACCTACCTACATTGTCAATTTTTAGTTCAGAAGATGTTAGGAAAATAGCAAGCTATTTACAGCTATGTACTGAAATAAATTATAACATCAAAGATAAATTATAAGTTGTGAATACTATTTTATATTATCATAACGGAGATAAAAACAGCATTTAGGTGTAAAATCTCTAATTAAAAGTGTAAAATATTAAAAAAATAAAAATGAATATTAATTTGTTCAAACGGCAAACGCAATTTTAAGTGTCATCATTACTAGAGTGGTTGAGGATAAAACTGTCAATTATAATCTCGAGAAAAATGAAAACATTCTCACATTGTGAAATGTGTTAATGTAAGCAAGCTAAAAAATAACTGAACATAATTAATGTAAAAACGGAAACTGCAAGAATTAAATAAAACATTATATATATATCAAGCTTATTATATTAGATACTTACTTTATATCTTGGTAAAAATTTTTCTTTGTTACTGTTAAAACCTAATAATGATTATTGGCTGGCTGGTCAGACTTACAATTTTAAGGGATTACAATTTAAAATGCCGTAGCTGTCAAATACTTAGTACCTATATATTGATGTTAAAATAAATTTAAATGCATTCAATAACCCATATTCTGCTGCTATGATTCTCAACAATGTTGAAATTTAACGGGTTTCACTGATCGGAAGCATTTAAATTGTCTCGTTTGATTGCATTCGTTAATTACCTACACCCCGACTGCTAAAAAGGATTACGATGAATGGTATATTGTTATTATCAGAATTCATATATCATTTGTGTAGATAACAACAGGCATATGGTTCGATCAGTAATTTTATAAAGTTGATTGTCGAAACCTTTGAAAAAGCTGTTCAGCCCCAAAGTGGAAAAGGTTAAAAGTACCGTATCAATCGCATATTTCAATCAGAAAAGATAATAATGTTATTTTTCAACTTAAAACCCTTTTATTGTTTTCTCAAAAAGTACAAAAGGTGTCGGTCGTAAATATTCTGCTAGTAAATCAAGATACCTGGAATGTATACCTATACATACCTATATGTGTATATCTATGTTTCTATAATTCATTAATTTTTGTTGATATAATTAATATTTATTATTAATTAGGGGGTAAATAAGCAGCATTAGTGACAGTTTTATTAATAACATACTACAAATAGCAATCAATAGCTCAAAGAGCTTTTGATAGCATGTGGGTTCCGAATGCACACGGTGAGCTGCGATTGGTTGCAATGGCCGGCCATGTTTGTTCGGAGCATGCGCTCTGGGCACCGCGCACATGTGACTGGTGTTCTTTGCGGGATACACTACTTTGTTTATTTTCAAACAAAAGTGTAGCTTTGGGTTTCTAACTGCTGTCTATGGCTAATTGTCACTTTTTATAAATTGTAAATTATTTAACCTATCTTTGTAAATATATTTGTGGAAAAAATAATAAATATTTTTTATAAAGAACTTATTTCTGTTAAATGATGTTAAATACTATATAAGGAATGATTTTATAACTAGACAAAATGTACAATATACGCAGAATAGGTAGATAGCAGATATTAAAATTTATTACCTAATACTCTCTATTGAAAATAACTACCTGTTCTATTACATAAATAATAAACTTTAACATAATAATAAGCAGGTATCGCAGTAAAATAAATTCAGTAAAAACATGAATACTAAAGTTGAAGCGTTGTTACACTTATTCACTATTATTCCAGAATATTATACGTAACCACGACGCATAAATATCAGTAGCTCACAAATCCACCACTTTCATTCTGTGGCTACGCAAGTCCAAGCACCTGCTGCGTTATTTTAGTCTTTGCGAGACGAATTTTCACCTACATCAACCCCGACGTTTTTATACGCCAACATTGCCGACAAATCACGAAAATAGGCCATTCCTAAACAAAAACAAGATGATTATAGGCCATTTTATATAATTTTGTTGATGTACGACGCTGTTATGACTCCGCATTGGCTTTGATAAGTTTAATTTCGCATAACAACTGTAACTAAATTACGGGAATATGTGCCAGAAGCAATGATTCTGTTCTAAATATAATATAGATATGCTGTTCTTATCTTCGGCGATTTTTAAGCTATTATTAATCGTACAGTTAAACCATTTATGTACACTTATGTTTATTATTGTATTGCTGCACTTGGTGTATTTTTTCATTTAAATTAAACACACGCACATTCAAACACGTATTAATTGCGCCTATTTAAATATACCTATATTTTAAATAAAGTAGATATTTATTCTATACATCGTATCTTTTATAAATCACTCTTTGTAATATACTAATACCTATCTATAATCAAAATTATGCCTAACTATAGGCAAATAATATTATAAGTTAAAATTATTTACAATATTAATTTTATAATGGCTCTTTATTTTAATGTTTTGTCAGTTTTACTATTAGCTAGGTATAATTAAGGTCACATTGACAGAGTCAGATGGTTCATTGAACTAGATAACTGCATATGTTTCTATAGATATATAATTAAAATTCAAATGACGTAAATATATCAGATTATATGCAGTATATCATGCTGCTATGAGCACGTAGTTTCTGCAAAATAGTTTATAATTACCTTGTCGTAATAATAAATCATTAAATACAGATAATGCATTAACAAATTATTATTATTATTTTACATTACTGCCAAAAAACTTATTTATTGAGTTAATATTATAAAATATTTTTTGAAAGAAAAGCAATATCCTGCACTGTGGAACAATTCCTGTATTTCGGGGGACTTTACAAACATACCTACAATTGACGGTACAAAGTATACCCAGACTCAGAACAACCATTTGTAGATCAGACAAAGAATTGTCCTGTGTGAGAACGGAATCTACAATTTGCCGATTGCAAGAGAGGTCGGTATCCAAACCACTATCCTCATCCATATTGTGTTAAAATATTTTGTCTATGTGCACTTCATGTGTAGACACATAAGTAAGGACCTACGCATATATTTAGCTTAGCTTAGAAAGCTTAGCATCTCAATCAAATCTTAAATTTGTCTGTCATACCTACTGTCATAAAAATCATTGCTTTTCAGTAATCATATTATATTTATAAACCTAAAAATATTCATAATATACCTCTATATTATAAATACTTCTTGCACTTGACCAACATTCGCCAACACCGTTTTTCGAGGCGTAACATCTTCTGACAAAACTGTGTACTCGACAATGATAATGCAATATTAATCTTTAGTTTTCATCGTGTTTTTGTTTCATTGTTATGTTTATGTGAGATAACACACAGGTTATTGTTGTAAATGATTATTTAAAACGCGTTTATGTCTTCGTTTCAGTAATGGCGTTAAACAGCTATTATAAGAAGTACTGATTGCAAAATGAATATTGTAAAGCAATTTTTATACTGTTTTACAACTAGTTTCTGTATCAATAGGTAGGTACTTGCGTGGAATTAAATCTTAGGCCCTTAATAAGTTTGACGTCACATAGATCACAAGCTCGAATTTATCATTAAGGTTAAGTACCTAGGCGAATAACTCTTTTAAATAAATATTTTCAATGTTTTAAATCACTGCAGTATTATGTTAAAGTTTAATATTAAGTTATTTAAGCTGTGTGTATGTCATTTCATCTAGATATAATTAATAATATATTTAGGTATGTATACATATTTAAAATATTAGTAGGTAATATACATATATAACCAAGTAATTTCTACAATTAAAACGGAAATTATGACGATATACCTTTAGGTATATAGAATCATTTTATATAGGTAATATAAATAGGTACATATTAAATCATTAAAATAATATCAATTATCATTAAAGGCAGATTTTGTAATATAATTTGTTTTTGTTTTGTTTTACATTGTGTAAGAGTAGAAAATATATAGGTATAAAAAAGTTACTAATTTTATTGTTTATTTACAAAACCCTATATAAAATGTACCTACGCGTTAAATGATTAATTTTATAATTTGTTCCGTTCAATACATATATGTACCGTAATTCTATAACACGGAAGAGTATTTGCTAGATAATAAAACTACAAATAAAAATAATCACACTATTGTATGCAAAACGTACAGGTACTTTGAGTGTAATGGTTTGCCTTTTTTGAGTACTAAGTGGACCTCACAAGTATATCTGATTATAAATATTTATATATATTTGCGTGACCCAGATATACGAGTATATACCTAAAGTACTCATTTTATCACTTTTCTGCCTGTGAGCTATTTAGAGTTCGTGCGGTGTAACTGTTTAGATAATTACGTTAATTCACAGACATTATAATTGCTTGCGTAATAGAATTGATAATTAAAGATGTAGTTACGTTAATTTAAGAGATGTCAAATTAATATTTATAGCCTAATAATCTCTGAACATTAGTTTAATTTTATATATAAGTAAGTTTAATTTTAAACTATTGAACTATTGTTTAATCCATAACTTTGTAATGATATACCTAGTTGATAAAGAAATAAATCTTGTATTGAAGGCATAACTAGGTGATTTAACGGTTATATTAAGCTTGTTAGTTGCTCGGCAGTTCGCCGTCGGTTGGTTGGGCGGGAAAAGCGACGGCCGACATCCCGACCTAACCCGACGCTCGCAAAACATTTACGACATGTACTTATTGTTTTATAGTCTGTTTATATCAAAACGTACTTATTATTTAATTACCTTTTTATATTCAATGTACACGATAATTAATTGCACATAAATCCATTAAATTAATTATTACAGCTGCTAAAGTTTTAGGTAGTATCCAATTTTTATTTATCTTCAGACATTACATTGAATTTTAAATATCAGTTTAATTAATAATGGTTTTTATGAGATTGCATAATTAATAATTAATGTATTTTATTGTTATTTATAACGCCTATATAAAATATATAATATTATTATTTTTCGTCATAATTGTTCACAAACGTGTTAATTTTTACGCCACTATCCGAATAAAGAATGTACCTAATGTTCAACGTCGATTTTAATTGTAGGCATATTCTTATCAGAATAACTTTTTTCACAATTTCATTAGGTTATCATTTTTGAATTTAATGAAAAGATCTATAAATTTATTATAGATATTTACATTAAAATACATATCTATTGAGACACATGAACAAATTAATAAATAAAATCTACAATTCTAGCTACATTTTATCCACGTTACTCAAATCTGAAGCATCAATCAATAAAAATAAGTACCTAGTAGCTTCATACAAATTAAGACATACTATAAGAAGGCTTGGAACAATAATTTCAATCAAACACACTAAATACACAACGAAAAAAAAAGTTCCACATAATTTAACAGCCTATTAAGCACATAAATTTGAGATAACAACTGTTATCAGCATAATTAGATTGCCTATTACAATTTCAAAGCAAAATATCAACTAATTCAAACGTTTGGTTTCAGAAAAATAATGGCGCGAACATCGTAACCTCAAACCATGCAGGGAAGGAGTAAAACATTTACCAGTGATGGACATCCAAGGGTACCGAGGTATGTCTGGAAGTGGCTGGGCTGATGGCTGCGAGCAAGCTGCTCCCATGGCGTCCACGCTAGCGGCGGAGGCAGCTGAAGCCGCTGAGGCCGCCGCCTGGTGGTAGAATTGAGCCGCGGCTGCCATGCTCGCCGAGGCAGCTGATACCGCCGCCCCGCCATTGTGCTGCCCGAGAGCGTAATTCACCATCGGATCACCGCCCACAGCTGGTGGATACCGGCAACTCTTATCGTCCGCCGCGGAGAGACCACCACCGGCAGTGAATGGTACCGAACCTCCGAATTGCTGGTGATGCGACACGTAAGGATACATCCTCGCCGGCGCTCCTGGGGACGCCGAGGACGAGGATGAAGAGCGCTGTGGGCTGCCGGCACCCGGCGAGCCTGCCCCCAGCGCGGCCGCTCCTAGCCCGCCAGACAGCGAGCTCGACAGCGATGTCGACAGCGAGGATGACAGTGAGGATGATAGCGACGCCTCTATAGGCGACGCCCCAGCACCCGCGAATAAATTCTGGTGATGGAACTGCTGGTGGTACTTTGGGAGCATGCTATCGATGATGAACTTGGAACTCATCGCTCGGCGGCGACGCGGCGCGCGACGATCGCCTCGCGGGAGATGCGTTTATCGCCGGCGATTCGGATCGATTCTCGCGCGTGCACCTCTACTATGGCCGCGGATCGTTTATGACCCGCGTATGAGGCTCTACGACTCCGAATTCCCCGTCGTAGCGAGCGTTACCGCTGCCGCGCGCCGCGCTCGAGACAGCGAAACGCGCCATGTGCGTGCGAGCGGGATGCAATGACAATCGCGGGCGAGCCGCCGGAGCCTCCTCCGTCTCATTAATTCCTACCTGCGAGACTTATATTAGAAAGAGATAAAAGCTATTCGCTAACGACCATTCTGACGGCCATTGTTCGTAATGGCGCTGGGCCCCGCTCACCCCAGTGCCGACCTCGTCTACACCAATAGTGATCCGGTGCAGAGCATTCACCGCCAATCACAAACCATTCCGGCACTTCTAGCTGTCAAACTGAATGGCTTTAAACAGAATTGCAACATTACACTTAATTTTAAAACGTGTTTTCTTTGGTAAGCAATAATATTATATTTAATATTTTTTTTAAATTTACCTTTATGTTATTTTGTTTTAATTGCAACTAAAACAAATAAGAAACACCCGTATTAAAAAGGAAACGATTTCTATATATTAAAATAACAGATTTTATGTATGTTATTTTGTCTTCTTTTTTATTTAATAGATATAGCTTAAGCAAACTCTAGAAATAATAGAGAATTAGTCCTCCTCTTATATATCACAATAGCTACATAAATCGGCACAGGTAGGTATTCCTCTTTATACAGTAAAAAAATATTGTCCTATTAATTGTAGTGCCTTTTTAATCTCTTAAAATATCAATATAATGCGATGGTGATTTAATGTGGTCTTAATACAAATAAGCAGGTTAACAGTCAATTGTATGAAAAACTAAAAATAAATAAGCACATATTTCCCACAGACTAGCTTAGTGTGAGCTATTTTGTTTTATTATACCTTTTTACATTTGTTTAGAATCCACAATTTTTTAAATAAGGGCGAGACTTTTAATGGACATCGTATACCTATGTCATAAGAGAACCTTGTTAGACCATATTATTTTTTTATTATAAAGAAATAATGTAGCATTGGTACTTTGCTTGTAGCTGTTAGGTATATTTACATCTTTGGTTGTAATATTTGTTTACTGGGCACTAATAATAAGTTTATGTGCGCTTTGCTTAGGTGCCTCCACGCTATTATATTGAAATTTTTTTTTTTTTAAGAATTTACTTAAAAACTCTAAACAAGTTTAATATCAAATAATATGTATTTCTATAAAGAATTGTTCTACGTTGTTTAATACCGACCACGTGGACGGACGGGTACTATCCATCTCGTTTCATTGAATGTTCCCTTTTCAGTCCCACATTTCATTCATACTCTCCAGTCGTAACCGCGTAGCATATATTTGCAATAACAAACTTTACGACACTTTAAATAAAACTGTTTATTGCGTGGGAAGTTTATTTATTTGTTACACTTTTGAGTGGTACATGTGTTTAGTGCATGGTTTTTATAGGCTTAAGTTGCCTTTTCAGCTTTATCAGGTCGGTGGTACGACTGTGAGGCAGTAGAACATTGCATAAGTATAGGTTTTATGTTGTTATTGTGATGTTTTCGCCGTAAACGTATGGAATGCATGATATGGCCAGTTGAAGCCGTTTATATTGCGATACAGTAAATTTTTTATTGAATTTTAATGAGGTTAATGACAGTTTAATGTATCGCCTCGTTGGAGTAAACTCTTTAGACCGTAAAATTTTGCAATTTGCGTAGAAAAATGATAAAGAGAGTTTTTGAGAATCGTACTTAGTGTTTTTTTTTGTTTGAATAAGAAATTTGTTATAATGAATTTCATAGACATTCAAAGAGTAGACTTGAAACAAGTACTGACTATCTTTTGCGATAAACGATAATAATATTTCCTAAGGGAGATTCAAACTCAGGACTGATATGACCCACTTTTTTAACAATTCGTTCGATATAGGTAGGTATGTTTATTTTCGTAGGCGTCACCCAAAGACGTTAAGTTTGAAGGTGTTATCGAAATTAGCAGTCAGGAGCAATTGTCACGATGACTGAATTGGCAAAGCATCTGAATGGTATCCAGGAGATACAGGTTCAAATCCTGCTCGTGACTGTTATTTTCGATTTAACATTTTTCATTTTGTGTTTAACTTAATAATTACTCTAGATAAGCATGTATGAGGGATAAATACTAGAAATATAAAAATTTAAATAGACATGTACCTATATATAGGTGGGTAAATTTTAAATCACGATCAAATGTTTAGTGGTGAGTCGATTAGTCTATTATGATCTAAAACACTTGTTTTACTCACCACTAAATTTATTTTTCTTTCACTTACCTGCTGAACTTAAACGATCATTTAGCTTTCTATACCTACCTATATGAAATAAGAATGTCTTATTTCTGGTTACAGACAGAATGTAGTATTTAATTAATTAAAATAGATGATATTTTTTTCTATTAATTATCCCGCAATAGGCGATTTTATTCAAAGAGGATCCTCCTCCACCTTCATCATCGCCAATTTTTCCTAACGAATTGGTTAAAATAAAGTTCTCCATTCATTATTCTGCTGGAAAAGAAATTACCTCATTTTCCCCTTCAATATCCGAGTCTACCGGCCGAACGCATTGATTTTTTTAAGTGCTACCTAAAAAGTTTGGCTTTTTAACCTAGTGAGGTACCTCCCCACTATGTAAGTAAAGTGGTATAATTTCAGTTAAATTATTTGTTTTTTTTTTAGCAATACTATTGACCTATAATAGATGTGGTTAGTATCTAGGTGGAACGACTAAATTACCGTTCATAGACTCAGTCTACCTTTTGAATAATTATCTATTAATGAAAAAAAAATACATAGCATCACGCATGTATTCCCCAAAGGGGTAGGCAGAGGTTTATTACTCGCCCACAGTTCGCCAGCTATGTTTAAGTCCCACGTAATAGGGGGCGAGCTTATTGCCGTCTACCGGGCACATTTCCAAACTACGGGGTGCTATTGAGAACTTTTCTTTTTAGGAAAAAGCTCAATAACACTGGCTGACCCAGGGATCGAACCTGAGACCTCATGATCAGAGATTCTATATATATGTTTCCCTAATAAGAATGGTCTAACAGAAATAGACGTTATCCAATAGGTCTGTAGGTAGTTATCTAACTATAACTACCTGGTGCCTTCGTTCATATCAGGATCGTATTTGCCCTTTATGTCACTTTGGATCCCTGAAAAATGCCGCTTTATTACGTATCTATCATTAACATTTTTTGTCTGAAGCTACCAATTTCGCTGCAACTAAAAATATGCTATCCCGAGCCCTTGAAAAATACTTGCATTACCTATAGGTTCATATAGACATATTAATTGTCCTATAAATGGATAAAAATCATTACAATGGTAACGTGCCAATATACCTAATGTAGGTAAAATGGCTTTACTTAATTGTGAAGTGATGTTATGCAAGATGTAGATCTTTAATAACTCTGCAATATGTGGCTTTGTTAATTTTGAGAAATATGGAAATAGCTTAACGAAGGTCTTAAATTTAATCAAAATAACACCTCATAGGTACATAGGGAGGCTCGAATATAGACGAAATATCAACGTAATAAAAATTGAAATAAATAAATATTTATTTATTAAAAAAAGCTCACCAACGAATGTTTACATAGATACATTAAATTAATGCTAAAATTAGAAACATGCCACAATGTAACAATCACAGGTAAACCACTTGCAAGATAAAAAGAAACATACAATAGAAAAAAAATGCATTTTACTCACTTTAGAAACGTTACATTATTATTTATATGTAATGGTGGTACTTATATGTAACGAATACATTTTAAAGTACTAAAGAAATAAACCCAACTATTCAAATTTTGATAAACAGCTAAGAATACATTTTTGATGATCTAAAGAATCGAAAAGCAGGTCAATTAGATCACTACAGCCATTCCACCAACCTACACAATCATGCATAGGGGGAATTTGTGCCCAATACGGTTCTCCACAGTGGCGTGATGGAGTTACATGGAATCCTGGAAGGAACACGGAATTAAGAGGGTGCTTAAAGTCTGGGACTTTAAAATATAAAATAGAATTTTATATTTTAAAATCTTACATGTAAACATTATTTTAATAATGCTTCTACGATCGGCTAAAGACTTCATGTTAAAATACATATATTTACTAGAACAATTACTTTAATATAGTCTAGCTACATAATATAGGTATAACATATTTTAAATTTTTATACCTAACTCAATACATTTGCTGCAAGTAGTTTTTCTAAGGCAACTTCCTGTGCTAATAAAATAATAATCCTTGCATCGCGGGGGACTATACAAATATATAATTTCATGGACACAAACTATAACCAGACTCAGAACAACCATTTGTAGATCACACAAAGATTAGTCCAGTCTGGGAATCGAACCCACAACAGACGGGCGGGAGGCCGGTATCTAAACTTAAACGGTGGTTTAAGACGGACAACTTATATCTACGATTACTCAATAAAAAGAAAACAATAATTTGAAGCGGTTGCGAGCACTTTAGTTAATCATCGCACTTGTTAGTCAAGGGGCAAGGCAGACAAGGGCAAACTCATCTTGACTTCCAATCCTACACATAGTGCTTTTAACGTATGTAGGTATGAACAGAGAACTTTATACAGTGTACGCAACAGCAGGCAATAATAAATAATAAACAAAATTAAAAGCAGTCATGACGACTGCCGACAGAAGTGAAAACTTATAGGTATGTCATTATAATTTAAAAAAATCTTGCACCACTGAGTATATATATCTACATTCACAGCTGGCCCAGCGCAATAAGTTATACTAATAGGAACAGATATATAATAGTGTTATCGTTAACACGTCACCTGACCATGTCGATGACGACTTTCATGAATTTACTCCCTATCCAAACCTTCCAATAGAAGTTTTCACTTCAACAATGAATTAATAAGTGAACCATACTTAAAAATCTCTAATAACAATCCAATGTAAATAAGAATACTCTAACAGAAATCTAATAAAAATTACAAGAAGAATCTTCTCTTCTGTATTTCGTTTGTATTTAATATTGTCCATCCATCAGCCTTTCAACGTCCACTGCTGGACATAGACCTCCCCAAGAGAACGCCACAACGAGCGGTCCTGTGCTCGTCATGGGGGATAATGCCATAATCGCCACGCTTGGCAGACGGGTTGGCGATCGCAGTGGATGTTGGTAATACTCAAGGGAGTGCTGCTGCCCACTCCCCCGGTATTGCCTAAGTCGGCTCTTACGACTCCCGTGGGTAGAGAGGGGTGGGACAATTCTAAAGCCGGCCCCACACGGCTAATGCTAACTTAATATTGTAGAACTTTACATTGTGGAATAGTTGAGAATAATAGTGAAATAGTTCCCCCTCCAATTTTGAGCTGGTTCCAGAGTAGAAATTTTCAACTCTACTCCAAATCATACTACACATCAACGTGATAAAAATTCTAATTGGATACCTATTTGAATGCAAAAGTAGATACAATCTTTTTATTCCTAATTCAAATTAGCATTAGAAATGATACAATTAAATTTTGAATATTAGAACTCCGTTTTCGTTTATGTTGCAAACAAAAATTTGCCTTTTCATTACCACCTAATCTAAAATATATATAATAGTGTAAGCAACTGCTGATTATTAGGTGCTGTTTCGATTCGTGAGCCGGGCAGTGTTTATTAGGCTTTTTCGTAAAAGAAACAGTTCTTAGTCAGCCCAGAGTTCGTAAATGTGTCGGGTAGACGCCAATAGACTCGCCTCCTATTACGTGGGACTTAAACTTAGTTGGCGAACCGTGAGTATTTAATACAAATCTGCCTACCCCCAGGTATTCAGTGATACAGGCGTGAGATTTTTTCTTCTTTTTTTTCTATCCTATATATAATCCTATGGTTATCGTAGCAGTTGTCAATGGACTAGAAGCAGCATTCTAAGTGAAAAAAAAATCTTGAAAATTACGTAGGAAATATAGTAGTATATAGTAGATCATCTGAATTTTCTGTGTTTTCATATTACTTTACTTACTTAAAGGCTATATATCTACATTATTTTGTTGGTATCAAGCCTCCAGCCATATGAGAAGGAATATACTACTAAAGAGTTTTGTTTTGAGAAAGTACTACCATGTAAAAAGTTATCGCTGCTTTTTTTTTCTAATTTTATTGGCATTGGCAACTACTGCAACACCCATGAAACGGAACAGGGTAGTAGTGATGTTATAATCGTAAACTCCGTCAACAACGACAAAGATAAGTAGCTCCTCTGTTTATGCAAGTCAGTGTAACTATGACGATGCTCGTTTCAAATCTTATGAATGAATTTAATATAACTCTTATTGATTGTAGCTAATATTCTAATACCAAAACTAATAAAGTTAAATGCAAATATTTATCTGAATATGTATCTCGCAATTTAATAACTTACTTATAATTAAAATACAGAAGAGTTCTTTTCAGCGCATCTGCTTTTAATTGACTATGCCTCCGATCCTTCTGTCAACAAATAGACGCATAAGTTCCAAACAATGAGATGGTACAGCACAGTAAAAAAATTAAAGTGAAAAAAAAATACAGTAAAAAATCAGAGGGTACCTAGTACAGTAATTAGCACTCAACAACAAGACATGGAATTCGTACACTATCCATCCATCCATCCATCAGCCTTTCAACGTCCACTGCTGGACATAGGCCTCCCCAAGAGAACGCCACAACGAGCGGTTCCGTCATGGGGGATGATGCCGTAATCGCCACGCTTGGCAGGCAGGTTGGCGATCGCAGTAGATGTTGTTAGTACTCGAGGGAGTGCTGCTGCCCACTACCCCGGTATTCCCTCAGTCGGCTCTTACGACTCCCGTGGGTAGAGAGGGGTGGGACAATTCTAAAGCCGGCCCCACACGGCGGTTCGTACACTATAAAATAGAAAATGCATAGAACAGGCAGCAATCATTCCTAGTAATCCTAGTAGATATTCTACTGACACAAAATGCTCACTTATCCTTACTTTTATACTAATGTTATAGGTAAATGTGAAGGTGAGTTTATTTCTCACTACTTATCGCCGTAAAAACTTAACCGAATAATGATCTGCAGCATACATTTAGTCTGAAGTGGGTACAAAAAAGGACATGTATAATTATTATTCCAATAAAATGGCGAGTTCCTGTGCGATGTTTATTTTTGTGTAGGAGTTATAGCACTTCGTGTTCATTTATATAGTTATCTATGTTAAATGCTTAAAAAGTACTTACTTACTTATCATCATGCTCACTACTCATCTCCCTTGCGGGATAAGCAGAGAGAACAGAGTGCCAAAAGGCTCTGTTCTTCCATACATCTCTTGCTCCCTCAACATTCCTAATTTTCTTCATACACGCTCGTCGGTTTCGGAGACTCAACCTTCCTTCAAATCACGACCTATTTGGCCTAGGTAGGTGAGTCTCGGTCTACCTCTGTACATACATCATTCCACTTTGACATTGTATATCTTCTTAACCAGTCGCTTGCCCGGCATTCTTTCCACATGTTCGAACCATCGGAGCATTCCTTTAAAAATATACCTATATAAATAATACCATATTTACTTACGTTAATTACATATACCTACTTTTGTTACCACAAATTCACATAAAAACAACAGTTTATTGATAATTGCACGCCTCATAAGCGAAGCGTTGAGGTGGGTACTACTCTCGTTTCACGAAGAAACAACCGAGTTTTCAAACTTAAAATGTCTCTATTTATAATATATTGCAATTGTAAAATAATATATACATACACATATCAAGGAAAAACACTAGATATTTTAAACACTCATAATATTTCTGATGCCATTTTTGTTATTTAAACTAGTTAAAAAACTGTTTAAAAAGTTCTGTCTTGGACGTCCGTATGTTGTACGAAATGTATGATAACACGATAACGACTGAAATACTTTACTAATTGAGTCTTTTTTTTTCTCTTACGCTTCAGTATAACTACGAATAGAGCCCTATCACTTTTCACGGTCTGATTCGATGTAGTTTAATTGTTATTAAATTAACAAAAAAATTGTGAATATTTACGCTCGACTCGATGTACACTAAAAACGAATGGTACACTAAAACCAGCGCTATACCTTATTTCGTGAGAACTACTTATAAATACCAATATAGAAGTATTTCTTAAAATTAGCGCTAGATGGCGTATAAGACATGAGAACCACATTAGTAGGTACTTTTTGAAATTAGCGCTATTTATGTGATTTATTGAAAACTACTTAGTAATACCAATACATTATTAGTTACTTATCCAATAATCAATTTTATTGTGAAAAATGAAGATTAGAGGCGTGCACTTGTTTTTGAGATAAATAAACATTATTATTACATTTATTACATTACTTTTGGATTTTCCAAAGTATTTTGGCAAATGATCAAGGTTCAATTAAAAATAACTTACGTGACACTAGCTATTTTTATTTCTTATCTTACGATTTCAATGGAGAATAGTGTTTTATTGCTGGCGATGGTAGTGGATTACGAAGGCGATGCTACGTATGAACATAGATGCTGTCAAGTGTTCGAAACACACGATGTTTCAACTTTTAGTATCACGATAGTAAAAGTTTCCATAAACGCGATAGACTCTGTAAAAGTAATTTTATTTTATAAGGTAACCCTTATTCGTGGATTAGAAGATTTTCCTCGCTATCGACACACCTGGATGCTTCACGACTAATAATTAAAACTAACTTTAAATATCTTAGAACTCTAGAAACAAACGAGAACTACAATTTAGAGAAAAATCCTGCTCAGTGTATTTATTTTGGATATTTATTTATATGCAGCAATGTGAGTATTTAATTTAACTCCGAGTACCTACATATGTTGGTCTACATACTAGGTTAATACTGAAGTCTTTTTAAATAATAGAATAGATATTTTAATAAAAGTAATATGTAAGATTTCAACCAACTTGTTCAGATACCGATCAAACGATTTGAAAAATTAAGCAACTTCCGCTCGGCCAGCGTCAGACGGGTGACCATAAAGTTATTTCTACCTACATATTTATGAAGACGTTACTTTCTCAGAGATTTAGATGAGATACTAAGCAGTGAGTCCTGGCTGTTAAATAACAAACATCTGTTGTATTACCAGCCCTTGCAGGTTGTTTGGCGTGGGTTGTTTGGAGGATCTTGAATAAACACCTGACTCTGAAATTCTGAAGTCACTAGTATTGTATTCCTATTTCAATTGAAAAGGTCAGATAGGCAGTAACTCTATGTAAGCACTTGTGATCAAATTGCAAGCCAAGCGCTACAAAATTTGGAACAAAACTGGGAAAATAATCACGGACCTCGTGGTGTAGTCGGTAGTGTAACCGACTTCCGTGCACGAGGTCGTGGGTTCGATTCCCACTCAGGACAATTATTTGTGTGATGAACACAGATTTTTGTATTGCATCTGGGTGTTTTCTATCTATTATATTTATATATTTACAAAAAAAAAGTAATATATGTATTATATCCGTAATCTGGTACCCATAGCACAAGCGTTAAGCTTAGTTTGGGACCAGAGGATTTAAAAAAAATATGAGATATATTTTATATGAGTTACTTAAATAGGTATATAGGTACTTACAGGAGCCTTGAGCTATAGATAAATAAAGTATACGCAAAAAGTTGAAAATTCGGACTTATTTGGAAGAAATACGAGTGCTGAACAATCATCTTTCATTTTATAGTTGTATCGATGTACGAAAACCACTATCTTGCAAGCCGCAAAGTCGCCGGTGGGCGGAGCAACCGTCCGTCGTAAAAGTGTTCCGAGTCTTTGGAAAATTTACAACTATCGCTGTGAGATTTAACGACCAGTTTATAGATCCAACGCTTTTAAATTCGATATAAACTTGCTTTGTCTCAATGAAACGGCCATCAATGTGACAAATGTACCACTTACGATGTTACGTGTAATTGTGGTTCATGTTTTATGTTAAACGGCTATCAGTTTTAATGGTGCTCCAGTTGGCTATATGTATATCTTCGAGATCACTCCAATTTGCTTCTTTCTGCAGATCGTTTGTTTATGACAGTTTATGAGATGTTTAGAAATATGGTTTTCACACGTCCAAACATTTTATTTCCCAGATTAGAGATGTATTTTTCTATTTATTTAAATCATAAACAGTATAAAATATGTTTTGAAAATAAATTTATTAAAAGTTTAATCTACATGATTTAATTTGTTTATGGTGCATTTCAAAAATTTACGATGAATTTCATAGGAAATAATGTTGATAATATACATTTTATATAAGCATAAACTTCATGATATTTAGGTACTTCTCATAACCAAGAAAGCTATTAGGAATAACATCTAAATATTCTTATTAGTATTATCAGATTATCAGATAGCTAACATGGAAATAAATGAAGATACTTACCAAGTGTGCTGTCATCATCACCTGAAACAAATAATATTAAAATTATTATCAGAAATACGATTACATTGGCAATGTACTATGCTTTATAAGGCATAGAGCTCAGGTAGGGAAATAATTCTAATAGGTTGGTAATATGCAATTAGATAAAAAAAGAAAGTGTTTGTAATAGGAACCTGGCCTAGTAAGTTAAAGGCTTGGAACTTAGGTGCCAGAATATGAAAATCAAAGAATAGTATAGTATGCTTATCATGAGTTATAAACATTATAAAAAAACCGAAATACATAAAACAATTAAAAAAGTAGAATTAACAATTAAAAAAAGAAGAGAAAAAATAACGATTTATTTGAACAGGTTATAATTTTCCAATAAATATGATGCATAAAAATTATATAGGTAGGTATATAAAGAGCAAATTGTTTACCAAATGTGGGAAAAGAGAACTTCAATGCGAGCGGGAATCGAACCTGCGTCCCTTCCAATCCGGGGAAGTGTTCTGATCGCTAAGCGAAAGCGAAAGCGAGCACTTCTTCACTAAGATCAATTCTGCTATTATTATAAGTTTCTTCAATCACATATTGCCGTTTGAGTTTAAATGCAAATACTTTAGATGTAATTGACCTATTAAATCGTATTTTTTTTGTCATTTTGCTGTTAATAGTAAATAGAGGTCGTTGCTTAGTTAAGCACTTGCAGTTCGAACAATCAACAAGGTTAAGTAACTTTCGGTCGGCTAGTAATTCGTTGGGTGACCAAAATTGTGAATACCCGACCAGAGCCGTGCTTTGGAAGGCACACAAAGCAGCGGGTTCTAGTGGACAAATAACATCCTGGTCGTTACAGGTTGTCAGAGTGAATTAAAAAAATCTGACTACGATCTTGTTCCGGGGAAGTGCTCTGACCGCTAAGCGAGAGCGAAAGCGAGCACCTCCCCGGATTGGAAGGAACGCAGGTTCAATTTCCGCTCGCACTAAAATTCTCTTATTCCGCATTTCACAAACAATTTGTTCTTTAAGTAGCTGACCACCTGGACCAAATTATTTTTTTTATTGCTTGTAGTGGCAGACAAGCCACGGCCCATCTGATTGTAAATGGTAACCGTCGCCCATGAACTCAACTATACCGAGAGTATTGTCAAGCCGCTGCTCACCATTTCATTTCATCACAGATATGAAATGAAAGAATACTGCTAAAAAAAAATTAAAAATTCTCTGTAGCAGCCCGGAGTTTGGAAATGTGCCCCTTAGACGTCAATAGGCTCGCCCCTTATTACATGGGACTTAAACATAGCTGGCGAATCATGGGTGTATAACACACCTCTGCCTACCCCTTCGGGGAATACAGGCGTGATGCTATGTTTTGGTACCCAGCCCTACCAACAGTCATGCAATTGATGATAATTGCTTACTTCCCTTAGTCGCCTCAAACGACACCCGTGGAAAAGAATGGGGTGGTGACAATTGTATTCTTAATCCATCACCACACGGACAAAGAATAACCGTTAAAACAACCGGCATGACATTTATGAATAACATCATCATCGTCATCTCCATAACCTTATCTCAAACTTTGTTGGCTACCAATCTGTTCAATTTTAGCTGGTTAACTAGTATTTCCACCAAGCGAACGCATATCCAGCACACCTACACACCCAACTAAAGGAACAACTAGCGACTTTAGTCAGATTTTTTTAATTCACTCTGACAACCTGTAACGATCAGGATGTTATTTAACTACTAGAACCCACTGCTTAGTGTGACTTCCACAGCACGGCTCCGGTCTGGTATTTACAATTTTGGTCACTCATCTAATTACTAGCCAAGCGAAAGTTACTTAACCTTGTTGATTGTTCGAACTGCAAATTCACAACTAAGCAACGATCTCTATTTACTATTAACAGCAAAATGACAAAAAAATTACAATTTAATAGGTTAATCACATCTAAAGTTTTTGCATTTAAACTCAGACTGCAATATGTGATTGAAGAAACATATAATAATGGCAGAATTGAACTTGAACGCATGCACTGGATAAATAATGATTATACAGTAGTACATTTTTTAGCTTTCAGATACTTGAGAATATATAAACTTTCTTTTTGTCACAGATGTCAACAACACTGTTAATAGAGAGCACATATGAGTACCTAATCATCTATTATACATAATTCTCGTGTTACGTTGTTGTTCAAGATGAATTCCGAAACTATTTAAACGATTTTCACGTTTTTTTTAATGTGTGTTTTGCTGACGTGCCTAAGATAGGATAGTTTTTATCACGTATTTTCTTAATAAGGCGGTACGAAGTCGCCGGGTCAGCTAGTATTAAATATAATCACTAGTTGTAAGACTGCGCTCTTTGGAAACTAAAGTACTTATATATCTAGTTTAATCTCAAAGTAAATTTAAATAAATTTTCCAGATATTTATAATGTTCACGTTTCAAATAATCCATCTTTTGCTTTAAATAATTAATTATGAAGATGCTTAAGTAAAGACTGCATACATGGTTAAGAGATTTGCTGCATAGGAATTTGATGATGTTAAAATTACAAAATATTTTATGCAAATTGTATGTCTTTCTGTGTATAAATAAATCATCATGGCGTTACATAATAAAACCATAAAATGAAATTCCAATCAGATCAAACACCCAAATCTCTCGACTTGAAACTAATAAGTACAAAATATTCATAAAAAGATAACGCAGTCGGCGTACTAAAGGTTCTTAAGTAGCAATATTTATTTAGCTATTCGGCTCGTATCGTATACAAAAAGGGGGGTAAGTAGGAAATTTTAATTTCACGTCTGGAGTTGGGCGGGGAGCGGAAATTTGTGTGGCATAATAAGTGAGATTGTTGCGAAATTTGCTACAAGAAAAAGAACGAGGGCTCGCATCGCAGTACCGTTGGGTTAGTATGGATATACCGAGTATAAATTCAGTAATAGTAGATATTTTATAAGATTGCCAACAGAAAGAAATAGCTTGATATAATAGCCAGTATAGAAAATTCTATATCCAATCGTAGCTATTATAAAGCTATAACAGTCCATACATTTAAGATATTTGAGAAAAAATATTGTATTAGGCTATTTAGGCGTGTCTGAACACAAAACAATTATTTCTAGATATTTTGTCTATTTGTTACATCACGCAAATACTACTGGACGGATTTTTTTGGAACATTTTTTTTTATTGGTCTTGATTAGACTTCAAAGCTGTTTGTGATTTATACGTTTAATTCGGTTACTTTACAGGGAACCTGAGAACTAAGGACTAGCCTAGAAATTTATAACTAACTAGCCTGTTTCCGCGACTCCGCCGTAGGTAAAGCCTGGCTGATTATAAATGTTAATTCTACAAGACAATAACTTGAAAAATCAGTGACATATCCTATGCTGTCTGCAACCCTAAGGTGGTGCGACGTGTTTTAGTCCAAAGAAACCGTACCAGATTAAAGATGTGGTTATCTCACCATCTGAAGAGTTAATATTATTAGTTACTTAGCAAATAGATGAGTAGTGGATTTTATATTAGAGTAGGCACTATAAAATTTATATTTCCCTAGGCTCACAAACTTTTGTTGGGATCGGCTTCGGATTTGTTTGGTTTTAGTTGATCTACCAATATTTATACGGAGCGACTGCATATCTGACCTCCAGAATCCGACGAAGGGAATAACTGTGTGTGTGACCTTGGAATAAGATCGGAGTCAGTCTTTTTATTCATTACTGACCACCTATGGCGGCTTCCAGGAAGTTATTGGATAGCCGGGACTCAATGCTTAACGTACCTTCCAAAGCACGGAGTAAGGCCGTTGTCACTTTATGTTTACCCATCTGTTTACCAGCCGAGCGAAAGTTGCTTAGCCTTGCGCATCACTCGAACTGCAAGTGCACAACTAGACTACGATAAAATGTATATAAAATAATCAATTCCTATAACACATTCTTTCTTAACGTCTTGTTTCGTATGTGTGATACCTACTTTGTTTCGGCTTGGTACATTTAATTATTAGGTATTTGAACATGTATTTTAAAACAATGTTTTTCAGAGTTCTTTTCACAAAATACATCATATCCTCTCTAGTCTAGCGCCAGTCGGTGGGCGCACGTGTAAGTGGCAGCTTCAATATTTATGTGCAATTTTTCCAGCGGCACCCCTGTACCCCGCACAGCTCCGCACACACCCGCACCGTGATAAAGGATGCAACGAGCGCCCGCATCCCTACTGAAACACGCTGAATGGCGTAACAATGAACACCGTTTATAATAATTTTATTGATAGGAATTATTTTCTACAAGAACAGAATACGAAGCAGGATGTTTACGAAATAAAAAATGGATATTTTCGTGAGTGTTTAGGGGTTTAAAATGAAGGTATTTTACAATAAATAGGGCTTAGTATCTGTTATTGTGATATTCCAGCGATTTGATATGAAATTTTAGTAATATACTAAAACATCGCTACTCACAAATTAAGTGATAAACGTGGGCTTTTGAACTCATTTTACCAAGTGATAAAAGTGAGGATATTTCTTTGTGTTTCACTTCTAATCTGGAAGTTCAACGAGTGTCATTCACTTATTCTGGTATGAGACAATTTAAAGAAATGAGCTACAATTTGCATGCAATAACCTGACACAGTCCATGATCTATGTTTTCAAATTAATTTATCTAACAATACAAAGAGTGCTTTGTATAAAATATCACTATGTGCTATTTTTGACAATAAAACTCTATGTATGGAAACTGTGTTAAGTAGATACAGTAAGTATATAATCCTCTCTCCTTTAAAAAGGATCTTCTATCAACTTTATTCATAAATTTACGTGCAAAAACATGACATTATTTTAGAAAAAAATACGAAAGGGTACTCTTTATATAAATGTCACGATAGTTACCGTTTCGAACAAGTGGTTTCATTAAAATATAATATAATAGGTATATCATAATGTTCTTGGATACTTTACCAACTGCACAGTAATATTATTCAAATAAAAACAATTTCAATTTGTTCCCAAATTGAAACAGAGAGCTGGTGCCGTGTTATTACATTTGGGCGGAGGTTAGGTGCGGTAGAGCGTGTAAAGTGCCTATAGAGCCTCCCTCTCGGGCCTCTCATAGCCTATAACACCAGCATCGAAGCTTTCCTCAAAAAGCCTCAGAGAACGCCTCAAATTTAGCGACTTTTCGCTCTCAATACTTTTACGGGACATTTAGAAGCTTACGTTGAGTATGTACGTCATTTTTCTTTTTGTGTTAGGGAGGTGAAAAATGTAGTTTTTGATAGACGCGCGTTCCGAACATTCACCACTAATATTGAGAGTACACCTCTCAAAGGGGAACATGAAGCTAGAGGTATTTCTTATTTAGCGAAGTATGCCGTGAGATGATCTTATATAGTCTTATGAAAGATTGGTAACTATCAACGCACCTTTTGATGAAGTTATTTGCATTCCTGAGCAATATACCTAAACATGAAATCGTTTAGTAGATTTCAATTCAATTCTTGATTTAATCGCGTTGTTGGACTTATAAACTGAACTTTAACAATGTTGCATAGAGATAATGGATTTCTCTGATCTCTCATAGCCTTAATGTATGTACCTATAGGTAAGATCATTTCTAAGTTGACTTGTCACGTTAAGATTTTTTGATCTGTTACTTTAAAAAAAATATATAGGTACTATGACTGTACAGATGGCGGAGTGGCTTACTTCCGCCCGACTGATGTGGGTTCGATTCCCACACAGGACAATTCTTTGTGTGATCCACGAATGGTTGTTTTGAGTCTCGGTGTACTTTGGGTCCGTGAGATTGTATTTTTGTAAAGTCCCCCGTGATACAAGGATTATTCCTTGACGCAGGGAGTCTTTTTAAATAAATAAAAAGAAGTAAGCAAGTATGTGGTTAATATTTAAGTACATAATATAAACTGACGAACGACAAGACAGAGACTTCCATAATTGAAAATCTTTATAAAGTCCGAATTATGAAGTAAGAATCTAATCACGTAGATGAATACCAAGCATAACCAGTTCTATGGCATGCTGGGCGGCTTTTAGCTTACATACAAAGCCAACTTAGAGACCACGTATGTTATAACTGGCAATACACACTACTCGTCGACCTTTGTTTTCAGATACTGCAGAATTTTGGATGAGAAGATCTTTTTTAGTTTCCCGAATGCAGCCCAGCTGAGCTGGATTCCTCTATTGACCTCTTTCTCGAAGTTGGAGATATCTACATAACTGGACTGCCTGTCTCAGGTATAAATAGTGACCGAAAACTTTAAGAAGCACATTTCTGACTAGGGCTGTTGCTGAAATGATATGGGCATTAAATATAACTTTCATTTTGTCCATGTTTATTTTAGGACCCAGCTGGGAAACCATGCTGAGGTCTGAGCACGATACCAAGGTTCTCTAACGATTCTACTATAACTACGATTACGTCTGCACATCGAAGGTGGGAGATGTACTCGCCAATTATGTTGATTTCGAGTCCGGTCCAGTCCAAGAGCTTTAAGACATCTTTCAATGCAATTTTTTATTGCTTTGATGGCTGACGAGCCATGAGTCCACTTGATGGTAATTGGTAACCGTCGCTCATGGACTCAACTATACTGAGAGTATTACCAGGCCGCTGCGCACCATTTCATTCCTCAGATGTGAAATGAAAGAATAAACGGCTATCTTCTGCTACAGCCAAAACACACTGACGTGCTTCATGACCGGTCACGCAGGAGACGGTGGTACCAACCCATTCGGGCGCGATATCAAGTAAGTAATCTCACTTGGTACCCAGCCCTACCACCAATATTTTCTATATAGTATTTTCTAGTAAAGAGTTTCGGCGACGTAAGTTCTCCCTGTCTAACACCTTTTTACTGTTGGAATGTAGTTGTTGGTTTGATAATAAATAAATAAAAAATACATAAATATTCACGGACATTTTTACACAACGTCCTCTGGTCCCAAACTAAGCTTAATGCTTGTGCTATGGGTGCCAGATTACTGATATAATACATATATTACTTTTTTTTTGAAAAACATAGGTACATATAATAGATAGAAAACACCCAGACGCAATAAAAATATCTGTGTTCATCACACAAATAATTGTCCTGAGTGGGAATCGAACCCACGACCTCGTGCACGGAAGTCGGATACACTACCGACTACGCCTCGTGAGGCTAAACTTAGACTAACGTGGGCGCGTTCTTCAAGTAGTTCAACACTTGATGATATTATGTCAAACAGCCTCGAAGATCAGCCTGTTACACCGTCTTAGACAGAAACAATCGGTTGAGGATTCGACTTTCATTTATTTTGTCTTCTCCATGAACAGCATTATTTAACATTGATAATATTTAGATTACAAATTAGGAATAAAGACACTATATAAGCATTACTTGTTCACATAATGAGAGAGGAAAACCATAGAGGTTGCATATCTTGTTCTTTAAAAAGCCGTGTTAAAAACATGGGTTGTCATCTACCCCATTCATATTGCAATGGTAGGTAACAACTATACTTAGCGATAAGTCCAGTATCTACTTTACTGATAAGTTGCTAAGTCTCTACCAATCATCACGCTTTGATTAAAACTCAACTAATTTAAATAGGGTATTATGCTATTTTTGGGCAGACCGAGCTCAAGTTGTCGAAATATTCACTCAATTTTACTGCGCTCTCTGACCCAGCACTTAGCTAATAGCGAAGTAGGTACATGTTTTGACTTATGCCGACTTCTTCTGGCTTATTTTAGTCCATGAAATGAAATGGCTGTTTACGATATATAAAACGTGATTAAAGATTAAACTGAAGGTTATAAGATGTCTTTAATCAGTAGTTAATATTTAAATGTATTTATTTAAATAATGTAGAAATAGAGCATTATAAGTCAGTAATATCTATATCTATGAAGTACATATTTTGTGTTTAGCCAACTAGATATTCTGTAGTAAATCAATGTAGCTACTTTAGTTTTTTTTGTAAATATTAGAGTTATCAATATGAGTAATTTTAAACTTACTCAATCTTCTTCAAACTATTGCTACAGATAGGTATAGTTGCTACAGCAGTTTTATTTATAAAAGTAAATCATTTCAATGTCTTCTTAAAGCTCTAAAATATTTACCTTGTCTATATAATATATGGGAATCAAACCTACATAGAACGAATGATTGCTACCAAAACCTACGTCATCTGTGCAGACAAATTAATTGATTACTTATTATAATCAAACTATTTCAAAAAAAAAAGAAAATACGTAGAAATTGAAAACGAAATGTATAAAGCCATAGTTTAGTTTTCTACCAATTAGAGATTTTATAGGTATAGATAGTAAAATATTAGATATACAGACTAAACTATATATTTGTATTAATATATGACATTCTTAATGCAATGTATACTACAAGCAATTATCATAAAATAAAGCATCTATTATTGCAAGCTAATAAATAATATATTATTTTGTGAATTATTCAAACGATACGTGTGTCTAAACTAATACAAATCTATGCAGGCATTTATTGTTGTTATTTAAATTTTAAATTAGGTGCGCGTCACAGTAAATAATTAATTAGACTCAGTAAGGGATAGTCCATAAATCACGTGACGTTTTTAATCTTTTTTTTTAATCACGTGTATTTGTTTTGTACAAAGTATCTTAGAAATTTCAAAATATTATCTTTAAATACAGGTAAGTATATAGGTAATCTAATTCAAGCCCACACGCCGCTTTTCGGGTATTTAGAATCCCCCAACCCCACCCCTCCCCCTTGTGATATTTCGTGATTTTTGTCGAGCTCTTAGTCCTACTCTTTCAAGCCTCACGTGATTAATGGACGACTCCTTACTTATATCAAATTTAAGTACCAACCCCCGAATTGGCCAAAAATGAATACAGGTCTCCTCTCAGAGTGAAAAAAATTCCAGATTTGTAAAGCAATTAAAGGCTTTATGGCCAGCGGGAGCAAAACATATAATATATTCACTTCTTTACTGATATCAATAATAAATTCAAATTCTCTTTTGGAGTATAGCGCCATCTTTGTTTTCGCTATTAAACTATTTGCTAACTAAACAGTAACTGAAAACTTATGACCTCAAAAAACAAACATTATTTAGTAGGTATTTGACTCACGTTATATAATATTAATTACACTCACATTAATAGATATTATGTGGCTATTTTCATTTAGAGTTATTAGAGTTATTTTAAAAGGTCTTGAATGAATTTAATTCCACGCCATCTCTCGAAGGGTGAAAGAACTATTTATGTGAAAGGGTTGAGATAGCATTAGCGAAAGTGCACGTTGCGCCACAGCTTTAGAAACTTTGATTATAAGCAGAGTTTTGTTTATGTTACTAAGATTTCAAAAATATTTTCTTATAAGATATGAAAAATACTCAAACAAACAATCCTACCTATAGATAAATGGAACACAGGTAGGTATCTAATATTATATTTGCAATATAATCATCTGCAATATAACGACTAAGTAATTTGTACTAAACAGGAACATAAAAATGAATTTATCATCTTGTCAGATCAGTCAAAATACAATAGGCTTTGCATTTCATTCTGGAACATTTATAGTTTTCTCTCTCTTTCCAAACCACACTCAGTATACAAAGAAATAGTTATAGGCACTGTGATTTTTTTTATCATATCCAGCTTAGAATTGACTCGTCAGGGGACTTCAACGCCAAATCCATGGCGTAGGGGTCCCCTGCGATGGATGCTCGCAGGGTGGCGGTTGGTGCGTGGGCAGCGTCGACGGGCCTCTGTTTATTAAACAGAGGCTCCGTTAACACGTGTGTGCGGCGACGGGGCGGGTCGATAGTGGACCTTTCGTTCGCTAGCCCCGACGTCGCAGCACGAGTGAGGAACTGGTGTGTCCTGGAAGAGGTTGAGACCTTGTCTGACCATCGGTATATCCGGATTGAGGTCTCCCGGTCCATCCGGGGCCCCAGTAGGGGTCATGTGGCGCGGCGAAAATCCGCATTCCCGCGGTGGGCTGTGGGTAGGCTGGATAGGGACCTACTGGCGGAGGCGACCATTGTTCAATCGTGGCTGTCCTCACCAGCCCTGACTGAGGAGGTGGACGTTGAGGCTGGCCGATTTCGCGCTGCGATCACGCAGGTGTGCGACTCGGCCATGCCCCGTGTAAGACGTCCTCCTCCGAGGAAAGGGCTCTAATGATGGTCCCAAGAGCTGGCGGACCTCCGCGGGGCGTGCATTCGTGCCCGGAGGTCCTACATCAGCTTGAACTCGGCCCGCGAGGTGGGCCGAGTTCAAGCTGGCCATCTGCCACGCCAAAGCTGAGAAAAGGCAGGATGCTGGACGGTCTCAACCGTGACCCCTGGGGTCGCCCGTACCGTGCGGCGCTGAATAAGCTCCGCACCCAGGACCTGGCAGTCGTCACCGCCGGGGAAATGCTATTGGCGGTGTCGCTTGACATCGCCAACGCATTTAATAATCTGCCATTCAGCTGCATCAGGGAGGCGCTCGGGTATCACGGGGTGCCTGTATACCTGAGGCGGCTGGTGGCGGACTATCTGGAGGGCCGCAGCGTCGTCTATGAGAGCCACATAGGGGACGTTGTGAGGAGACCCATGACGTACGGTGTCCCGCTGGGTTCGGTCCTAGGTCCACTCCTGTGGGACATCGGTTACGACTGGGTGTTGCGCTGTTGGCTCCCCCCTGGGCTGGCGGTTATCTGCTATGCGAATGACACGCTGGTCGTGGCCCGAGGTGGAAACTTCGACGAAGCGGCGTTCCTGGCCACCTTAGGGACCTCGGAGGTGGTTAGGAGGATCGGGGCGCTGGGGCTTAGGGTGGCCCTGGACAAGTCGGGGGCCCTACTTTTCCATGGGTCCCGACGTCGGCCACCTGCTGGCGCCTCGATCACAGTGGACGGGGTCCAGATTGGGGTGCAGGCCCAGATTAAGTATCGGGGCCTGGTGCTGGACGGGCGGTGGGGCTTTCGCGAGCACTTCCGCCAACTGTCCCCAAGGCTGGTCGGTGCAGCGTCCGCCCTTGCACGGCTCATGCCGAATATGGGTGGACCTAACAATGCGTGCTGACGGCTTTACGCGGGAGTGGTCCGGTCGATGACGCTGTACGGCGCACCAGTGTGGGCGGGGTCCCTGGACGCACTGAACAGGGCTCTTCTGTGGAGACCATAGAGAGTCGTTGCGTCCAGGGTCATATGTGGATACCCCACGGTGTCGATGGAGGCAGCCTGCGCGTTGGCTGGAATCCCCTCATGGGACTTGGAGGCGGAGGTGCTCGCCGAGGTGTATCGGCGGGCGTCACGAGAGTGGGAGGGGGGCGGACGCCCCTTACCCAGATAGGTGGCCAGGTGGCAGGGCGACGGCCGCGGAGCTGCCATGGTCAAGTGGAGGGCACGGTTGGAGACGCCCCGGGCCGATCTTTGGACCGTAGGGGCGCTCCAGCCGGTTCTGGAGGAGTGGGCGGGGCGACGGCACGGTGTCCTTACCTTCCGACTGGTCTGCATCGTGCCCCGACAGCACGCCTGCGCCTCATGCCGCCCTAGCTGAGGCTGCGGGTGGGTGGACTGGGGAACGTCCGCCACCCGCAAGGCCTTCCGAGAAGGTGCGACGCTCCGTGTGTGGATGCGTCGCTCAGCAGAGGGTACCCGAAAGGGTAAGCCGCCGGCGGACCACCGAAGGAATGTAACATAGTTCCAGTGGCCCGCCAATAAAGGCGGAGAGACGGCACACGGCGGGTTTTTTTAGTGGGTGAAGGCCCCACACTAACCTGTTCGTTGCCCCGAACGACGGGGTGTGCGGTTAGGAAAACTATTTCCCGCCTTAACAAACAAAAAAAATAACAAAAAAAGGATTGACTCGTCAAAATCCAAACCAACATGAAGACAAAATCCAAACCAACGGTGAAGAATTGTTTCATGTATTCCATTCGATTAATGGTTACAATTGAAAAAAAAAACGAACAATCTTTACCCAAATGTTATCATATTATTAAAAACTACCTAAGCTAGCTCTAATTTAAATACGTCATCCCTAAAACAGAAATAATCTCTATACAATAGTTGCCACACCATATTAACCCTCTAATTTTTCGGGAAAAGCATTTTCCCTGTACTCTGGACTATATGTATGCCAAATTTCGTGATAATCTGTTAAGTACAGCATCAAGACATAATATATATCATGAGAAAACATGCAAGTTTAATAGATTTTCTCTATTGCTTGTAAAGTTGGCCTACTCGCAGTGGTCCTACGCAGAGTATAGACAAAAGCCCTTTCATCCTGGAAGGAGACCCATGCCCGAAAGTGGGAGACTAATAAATAAGGATTTAAAGACCAGTGTTTTGCCGTCTTATACTAATCCTTATGCAATATTTATCCGTGTGGTGACAGACTAAGAATACTAGTGTCACTACCTCATCCTTTCTCGTGGGTGTCGTACAAGGCGACTAAGGAAAGTAAGCAATTATAACACATTGCATTACTGGTGGTAGGGCTGGGTACCAAGTGAGAGTACTCACTTGCTATCAGGTCCGAACAGGTTGGTACCACGACCTCCTGTGTGACTAGTCATGAAGCTGTCAGTGGTTTTAAGCTGTAGCAGAAGATAGGCGTTTATTATTTGATTTCACATCCGAAAAATTAAACGGTGCGCAGCGGCTTAACAATACTCTCGGTATAGTTGCGTCCATGAGCGACGGTTGCTACTTACCAGCAGGTGGGCCGTGGCTCGTCTGCCATCATAAGCAATAATAAAGAAACTCCATTCTCAAAAATTATGAGAATTTCAACCTCAATAGTTAATAAAATGATTAAAGTATATGAATGTAAACAATCCTACGTCACAACGACGTGGATACACAAAAAACGTCAACATATCAAACACCGTTTGGAGTCAATCACTTAATTAGAATCTAATACGCGTTTACATAACCAAACAAGTTTACGCGAAGCTCGCGGAGATTTGTATCAGTCAGGAATCCAAGAGCTTTGGCCGTAGAACCGAGACTAGGTAATAATAGGGTTGTCACACAAGAGAATATGGCATTAGCTGTAGGTGCCTAACTGCTAAGAAAACTAATTGAATTAATTGTTATGTTCACATTACTCATCAGATAAAACATATTTATGTATAATACGGCACCTAAGTATATCTACATTTTTAAATTCATTCACAGAGACTTTATCCCATACCATACATTAAAACATCTGAAGAATCGATTTGTGCTTCTGTTTGTTTATTTTTCTCTAATTAAACTTGCTCTATGGTACCGAGTGACCTGTTTGCTTTTTATTGCTTATTTATCTGTGAAGGTTGTGGTAACTAACTTCACTCTGCAGGCCTTCTTAGAAATGGAATAATTAGCAAGTAAGTCCAATATAAAAGGAAACGAACAAACTGTGTGATTAAAACCAATATCCTATACCTAGTTATGAATGTAAAAAAAACAGTCTAAGATTCGACTATCAGATAAAGAACAAAAATAAAATAGAATAATCATATAGCACGAACATGATACCGTCCAAACCAGCCTTTATTCCTAGCTTCGTGTCATCATTGGCTTGTATTGATATTTAGCAATTAAAATTATGCATTTCGTTCACATTAAAACTAATAAGATTATTAATAAGTTAGTATCGTTAATTCTTAAATAACAATAATATACATACAGGCGATTTCAATGCTTTGTGACAAACAAAATATTTTTATGCAAACTAAATTAATCCTTTTAGTTCTAGTATTAACCAACAGCTGACAGGTACGGTACGATTCGTATCTAATAGGACATATATTTTATGTAGATATAAACTGCTATTTTTATACTGCTTTTCTTTATGTATAACTAGCTGTTGGTGTAATCTAGGTATAGAACCTTCTATACATATAGTACAATAAAGTTCTAAATGGTATCTAAAATAATAGATGATAATTTTGTTAAGATTTGTGTGCGTGACAACCCTATAAATATACAGTGTACATACCCATCTACGTAAACGCCCAACCACGTATCGTATATTGTCTAAATAATGAATCCATTCTCACGTTCTTCACTGATTTACGGCCTCAAACATAACCGCTATAAGACTACATAATGACACCTACCGCAGCCACTTTATTTTTGGACCTTATACAATTTTTTTTCACACGCGACTCTTTAGAATTTTTATCACGTAAATTTTCCGTTTGAAAGGGAAATCCCTATTGTCATTCAGTGTGCAATGCTCGTTTCCTCACGAACACGTGTTTATATATATTTATAAAGCGTTTGTATATAAGGAAAGTATTTATTTCTGTCACGCAATTTCTTCTTCGTTTCAAATTTTCATACTTCGGTGTTATTTAGTCTGTGGGAAGACGGGAGTCGATGTTGAGTCAATTATTTGGAATTTATTAGGCGATGGCACGTTAAAAGGACTCGTTTGGTATATTGATTTACTTTTAATGCTATTTTGTAACTACGTGAGAATAAAACAGCATTTTTATGATTCCCGTACTATAAGGTATTACGTGTATTAAAAGTTTTGTTAAATACGCATTGAAAAAGTATTGAAACAATAACACATAAATAAATAAATATATATATATATTGCTAACGGTGGCAGGCAAGCAAACGGCCTACCTGATGGTAAGTGGTTAGCCGCCGCTCATGTAAATTGGCAACACCATGGCACAGCCAAGCTGCCGCCTACCGTCAGTACAGTGCTCTTCTCAAACCTCGTTTAAAGAGGGACAAGTCGTAACGCTGAGGAAACACTATAGCAGGAAGTTCATTCCAGATATTACACATACGTGGTAGAAAGGAACGCTGAAAAAGAACCGTCTTAAAAGAGATCGTCTTCAGGTGGTACGAGTATGAATGAATTCTAATAAGGAGTCTCGTGGTCCGGTGGTAAAACGGCGATGTTGGTACTACCTCAAACAGTTCCTCAGAGCACTCCCCATTGAAGTGTTGATACGGCATACAGAGAGCCCCAAAATCTCTCCACCGCTCTACCCTCCATAAGCACAATGATCTGACTATACCTATGTTAATATATTAATTTAGAAGAGGTGACATTTTATAAATATTTAGCCATTACATACCAAATATATTGGAGGTCTGTGTAAGTATACACATCGAAACCGTCTTTAGCAAATTACGAAATACACTCGGTCAATATTATTGCATCAACAAATTGTAGTCAACAATGCATTATTTTGTATTACGCGCTAGTTACATCTTTAATATCGTACGGGCTGAGTATTTATAAAAATGCTTCTCGTATACACACTATTAAATAAAGTTACTGCCTCTGTGGTGCAGCGGTAGTGTGAGCGATTGCTGATCATGAGGTCTCGGGTTCGTTCCCAGGGTCGGGCAGTGTTATTGAGCTTTTTGTAAAAAGAAAAATTCTCAGTAGCAGCCTGGAGTTTGGAAATGTGCCTGGTAGACGGCAATAGGCTCGCCCCTTATCGTGGGACTTAAACATACCTGGCGAACCGTGGGTATGTAACACACCTCTGCCTGCCCCTTCGTAATATTTAGTTACTTCATGAAAGGTTATAAGGGTATTTAGTTAACAACAAACATTTCGCAAATAATTTAGAAATATTCAGTAGGTACCTACGTGTATTTTTATTGTACTACGCGGGCGGCAATCAAGCATATTGTACACCTAATAGTAAGTGGTCACCATAGACTATAGAGTTTAGCAATACCAGAGGCATCATGCGCGGGTCGCCAACATTAAGGAAAGGGATAAAAGTTGGAGAAGATGGACAATAAGGAAAGAATAGCAATTCCATATACCTACTTACAGCTAGCACCTACTTTTTAGATATAAATGTAGGCGTGGGTCTAAATGAATACACCGTATATTTTATTTTAATAGAATTTATTTTCTTCACCTGAGATATTAACACACCGTAGTCGTCGTTCGTCGTGCGAGAGAGAGCGAGATACCAGTCCTCATTCATTCGTCCCTTTCATAGTCGTTGCGTTCAGAAATCATCATTCATACTGCGTTTAGAAATTGTTTAACAATATTTTAATCCTACATAAATGTATCTAATATATACATTGATAGTATTATGTTCGTAAAGTAGGTACTTTGCAAAACATAAAATATTACCCAATCTGGTGCGCTCGTAATAAAAAATAAACATATAACTACTTGTTTTTGTGCCTTCCTCCTATTTAAAAACGGTTAATGTTAAACAAATATTTAATTCACATTGATTTAATTTATATATGTAATAGCTGCCCCAGCGAACTGAGTACCGCCTCAGCAATGCTGAAAAATTATTGATGCTGAGTCAGCATCAATAATTTTTGTTTTAACTTATGAGCTGAATTCATTAAAAAAATCATCGAAATCAGTCAATCGTTCTTGAGATAATATTAAAAAAGCCTTTCCATACAAAACGTATGAGAAAATTAATTTTATTTTTTTCTATTATCGATGGTTATTCTGTTATTTCAGGTGGAGACAAATGCTATAATTTGAAATCAAAGATCATGAAAATCAGTCCAGCGGTTTTTGAGTTATAAAAGGTGAGCCACCCGATTTTGTTTTATATAGCTATACATACAACAAATCTTGGAAAGCATACCTGTATGTACAGCATTGAAAGGCTGATAGACACAGTTGAGGCATTATTTTTAAACCAATTTTGTTTTTATTAGATTAATAGGTAATATATTAAATATAGGATTGTACATTTTTTCTTTTTTACTGTCACAGTTCACTACCAACTCCCACTCGTGAATTTTCTTTCAGAGTGAGAGGGATTGAGCCCTTGGTCCACCATGCTCAGTGTTAGTTATCAGACTTAACAAGCTGTCGAGAAAATCTTTGAGCCATGGAATTTTCCTCATAATATTTTCCTTCATCAAGCAATTATTATAATCCCATCAAAAACATAAATGTGAAATGAGAGCCAAGTTCAATATTATGATATATGCCTTGATTGTTGGTTCAACGACAAAAGAAGTGAGATCTAAATGGGTGCCAATTTTTCTTCTTATAACTTAGGATAATATATTGAACCCTAAGATCTGACTTGGCTAGTTCTAATATACGAATTATTATTAAGTACCTACTAAAACAGTTATGGAAGAGCCATATGCTCGATGGCTAGTTTCTACCAGCAAGCCAAATTTTCGGAAGAATAAAATAAGAACTTACAGCTTTATAACTTGCGAAGGCTATAATATACCTAATTTCAAGTCAACAACCAAGGCATGTATCATAATATTGAACTTAGCTCTCATTTCACATTTATGTTTTTGATGGGATATCATTACTTTTTGTACAGAAATTATTAGGTATTATTATCTATAGGTAAGTGAGTGTTCTTAATAGAATTAATTGAAAAATATAATAAAATGAAAAATACCAGTTTCTGATTTATTCCTTTGTATACATACACCCAACTACCTATCTGGATGCCAAATTTGAACTTTCTAGGTCATCTGGAACTGGGTTAGAGTTTTCTATAGGTCAGTCAGTGATAAAAATAACGATTTTTGGACGTTATTATCTAAATAACCGTTTGACGTGTATTTATGAAATTCGGAACACATAATAATATGTATCTTGCAAGTCAAAGTAAGCTAAATTTGATATGTGATATCTATAGTTTTTGAGTTATAAGGGGGTCAAAAGTGGCTCCAAATGGTTCGTGTAATAGTATACACGGTACAGCTCGCCAATTCTTTAGCGTGAACTTGGCTTGACACGCTACCGCGTGTCTAGATTTGTAAACAAATACACATCAATTCGGAGTCAAAGAGAGGTTGAATTACGAAGTCTTGCCTTTACTTGACTTAGTTGTCCATATTTTATTTTAATAGAAAATAATGTAAATGGAAAGCTAACGTATTTTAAGTTATAGCATCTTTGCTCGCCAAGGCATGCACATCAAAACGGCACCTATTACGTATCTTAAATGTCAGCAGAGTTTATATAGTCATTAAATAAGATTGTTAAGGAAATTCATTACAGAAGGAATTTATTTTATATATCGTATATTTTAGAGGTTCTCAAATATAAATCTACGATAAATTATTATGTATTGTGATAAAATTATTGTATATTACATGTAACGTACCTACACTGTTAGGCTAGGTTCATTAGCAACTTGATCAGCAATAAATACTGAATAAGATTTAGATGTATATAGACATATATTTACATATGACTCTATCTGGTGCACATTATAATGTTTAAAAATATGTAACTTTATACACGGTCGGTAGGTATAAAGTTACATCCACTGAAGTAATGTAACATAGTTCCAGTGGTCCACCAATAAAGGCGGAGAGACGGCACCCGGCAGGTTTATTTAGTTGGTGAGGGGCCCACACTACCCTGTTCGCTGCCCCAAACGACGAGGTGTGCGGTTAGGCACATTTTTTCCCGCCTAAACAAAAAAGGTATGTATACCTAAAGTTACCACTGAAGTAATGTCACAGAGTTCTAGTGGTCTGCCAACACAGGCAGGGAGATGGCACACGGCCGCTTTATTTAGTGGGTGAGGGCCCCATACTAAACTGTTCGTTGCCCCGAACGACGGGATGTGCGATTAAGTACATTTTTTCCCGCATTAACAAAAAAAATTATATAACTTACACATTTTTAAATATAACATAACATATTGTTAAGCATAACTATTTATTGATAACGATAATACCTATACCTATAATAAATAGTACCAAATACCTACAGCTTAATAAAAACCTAGTGACTCGTATCTATAAATTATCTTCATATGCGAATAACAACGTTGGGAATTTACTCCACTCCATATGTAAAAAAAAAACATAATTTCACGCCTGTACTTCCCGAAGGGGTAGGCAGAGGTGTATTACACACCCACGGTTCGCCAGCTGTTTCAGTCCTAAGTAATAGGGGGCAAGCCTATTGCCGTCTACCGGGCACATTTCCAAACTCCATTGATGTACATATTAGAAAATACACTTAAGTGGACCATTCAAATATCTAATACAATTAACAATAAGCTCCAACGGGCTCAAGACTATAACCTAAGAAGAAAACGAGGGAAAACATTTTCCATATAGATTTATCGGTCATGAAATGTCTACCCAGTAAAGTTATCGGTATGTCGTATATAACGATGAATACGACCCAGATTTGAACATAAGACAGAACCAATGGCGCGTAACTTAGATGAAAATTTTTTGCAAAGAATATGGTAATAATTTATTTCCTTATCATGTCCGAGTCATTTATTTTTTTTAGATAAACTTGAGTGTTATTAGTTGCAACTTTTTTATCATACAAAAGAGGATATTTATAGGCAACCTAAAATAAATAAAAAAAATAAAACAAAGACGTAGAATCTATAATAAAAAGGAGCGAAACATCCGTTCTAAGATCTTTGATAGAGACAGTCCGGTATCGCTATGGCAATCGCGTAACGTAATACAACCTTATGTATATCACCCCCTTGTTGCAGACGGGATGCAGGGGGTGGCGCATTATTGCAAACACCGTCTGTCCCCAAAGATGGTGCTACTGTATTTTGCACTAGACTAGTTAGTTCGTGTTTTTAAACATAGATGGTGCTTTACGTAAACGTTTTGAAAAAAAATCTCTGATGTCAATGATAGGTATTTTATCTATACCTACTCATACAACTGATTTTGATAAACTGCCTACATTTTGAAAGTAAACAACTGAAAATACACTAATATACCTACCTAATATTAGTTAGGTACGACTAGAAATAAAATAAATACCTAGATACTTACATAAAATAAATTAAATACCTAGATACTTAGGTAAAGTAAGTATATTTAACTAAAAAAGGCTAAGGGTAACTTTACTGCCTTTCGAGTAATATATATAGCACCTGAAAAAAGTCTTGAATAAATTACTCAATTCATGAATAAGTACGTAGGTATCCAATTCTCGACCCCATCTAAATAATTTCGCGCAACAGGCTTTACAGTGTGTAAAATAAATTCACTTTTATTTGAAAGCTGACGGCGGTGGTTTTGCTATAGGAATTCGATTTTATACCATAATGTGTGTGTCAACATTATATTATTATATTGCATCTATTATCCATTTATTTCTTAACAAAACAATAATAAACATCGATTGTTTTTCTTGCTTCGTCGAATGCCTCACAATAGGTATTTAAAAATATACAAAATAAATCTCACCTTTTTAATGATTTTAAAATAAAATTGGCGTTCCAAGTATTGTCACTTAAAATAGGTAAGTAGGTACTACATAAGTACGTACCAGTATACAAATTACATAATACTATTTATTTTTATTAATTCAATTAATCAATAATAGGTAATTGACATTCCTAAGCCAATTTAAGAGTTTATTTCCATAGAAGGAATTTTGAACAGAAATGTTAACTACGAATCGTAAACAAATGAATAACAGTTTAAATTATCTGAAACCCAACGTTGAAGGTATTCAATGCAACAGATAATTACTACAGCCTCCAAACTTAAATCACGTTACAACAAACAATAGTCTGAGGATCCCGTTGTTTTGTATGTCGGCTAGGTGCTATAACTGTGCCTGAGAAAGGGTTGTATTCACAATGGACATTGACGGTCGAACTAATACGATTATTGATGGGCAAGTGGTTAATTGCAGAGTAAAACAAATATTATACTAGAGGGAAATAGTCTTGATACTTGCAACTCTCACTTGTAAAATACTTAAATAAATTAGTAGGTGTAATATCAAGATCACGTCAAAAATAACCCATAGAGAAAATATGTTTAAATAATAAAATAAGTTTGTTTTCATTATTTTTATGTTTATTGAACTTTATCTACTTTAATAAGAATTTGACTTAAAAATATAACACTAATAAATATTAGGTCATACAAAATAACTATGCCTAATATGTATAATATCTTTAAAGGAGAAATGCTTGTATATATGTATAATCTGAATCTCGGGGCTCCAACGATTTTCATGAAATTTAGTATGCAGGGGTTTCGGGGGCGATAAATCAATCTAGCTAGGCTTCATTTTTAGAAAACGTCGTTTTATCCGAGTTTTCAGGCAATGAATGCTACAATATTATTAGAATACGAAGGTAAATTTCGCCACCACCTACAAGGTTATAATAGCTCAGGTGGGATATCGGGCGGTCCCAAAACCAGAAGACCGTCGATTATTTAGTTTCCTTTTTTTTCAATTTTTTCTTTTGTGAGAAAAATTAGGATTTACCAAAACAGAAAATACCGGGCAAAGCTCGGTCATCCAGGTACTATTATATAAAGACCGTAAGTAAGAGAAAGCCTTAGTAGAGAGAGTAGCGTACCTAAAAACAAATATATGTTTTTCAATGACGTAATAAAAACTGCTATTTAAATTTTACGTTAATACCTATGTATAGTAAGTATAGCAGTAGTAGTATTATCACAATCTACACCTGATGACTGAAAACAGATCCTCTCCGAATTGGTTTAGGATTTAGTTATAGGTAGATTGATGTACATCTGGCAATAATAATAATAATAAATAGTTTATTGTCACAATCAGCATACAAAATACATTTATTAATATTTGGAGCCTCACTTTAAGCAAATATTGCTTGTGGTATGAGACTCCGTTCTTCCATAACATTTTAATGTTCATACCAACTGTGAGTTACTATTTAACAAAATTAATTAATAATATCTAAGTTACACTATATGTTATAATTTTATTTGTCTATAAGTTACACTATTTATATATTATAAAGGTTTTAGAAAAGTATTCAGTGTTATGATAATTCCAACTACCTACTTATAGTACATTTCAATTAAAAGTTAAAACATTATAAATAAACCGTCACTCAACATAAATCGTGGATTTCATACTTATTTCGTTTTCATTACATTAAATTCTGATGTCGGTATCTTCGAAAATTCTGTTGCTTCATATTACACTCATTTGAAACTAAAACATGTACTGTAACTAATAAATATCGAATTTATAAAATTTGTAGGTATTCGTTTGACGTTTTTGGCAAATAAGTAATTAGCCTTACGGGGAAATACTTATTACTATTTCAAAAGTAAGTATTTTTATCTTTACATATTTAATTTTTAATAATATAAATGTGAAAGTGAGTTTGTTTGTTACCTCTTGACGCCATAACTACTTAACCTACCATTACGAAATTTGACATACGTATAGCCCAAAGGATAGAAAAGGATATAAGCTACTGTTTATTACGGAAAAATAAAAGGATTCTTGGGACTAGGATACGAAGCAGCCTATGTCCTTTTCTAAGCTTCAAAAATGATAATTTTTTCAGTAGTTACAGCGTAAAGGTGTAACAAACAAACAAATAAACTCAATTTCACGTTTATAATATTAGTAAAGATTTGTCAACAGCATTACATACCTATTTGTAAATATCATTTAAATTTTATGAAAAAATCTTATAGATTAAATGAACAAGCGTTACAAATACCAGTATCAACTTTTATCCATCGTAGTATACATAACAATACATTAGTGATACACAATGTATGAAAATTGCACAAAATGTACAACGTAGGACCATAAAACCATCAAGCTATTACCCCAACCCTTTCAGGTGTAATAAATATTTCTGTCAATGCCTTTCACTGGCTACAAGCGAAGAGCTTTGGACTTTATACCTTCAAAATACAATTGACTTTGTTTTTGGGAGTAAGACTCTTGAGCATAAAGAAAATAATTGTCAGAGTAATTATATAGCTAAGGTGTAGTGTAAAAGTAATAATCATTGGCATTAGTTTGAAAGAGCTGTGCAGTGGAAGTTTTATTTTAAAATCTTCTAGTAGCAAGTGATGCGACCAAATGATAAGTTTATACAAAAGTTACGTGGAGTATCGTGCAAACGAAATTTATATTTAAATCTCCACAAAGTGGTGATAGGAATGAAAGTGCGCAAAGATATACAACTACGTAATAAATTTAGTGTGAATACATATAATAGTTTACAGGTATGTTCCATATTAGTGAAATTGGTTAATATTGCCCAATAAATTACTTAAATGTATATTTAAATATATGTATACGAAATTACTATTCATTTATTTTGATTTATAATACTCAGCGTTTTTGGCGAACTGTGCTAACTTCTTTATCAAATGCAAACTATGAGATTTACATTTCAATTTTAATTTATTTTATTATTAATTTTATTATATACTCATTCTATATCTCACATGTGTGTAAAAACATTAACATTATATCAATTCAAAATCAAATAAATAGCGATCTTTGACGCCACTTTACGATCTCCTACTGACCATTCGTTCCGAGCTTAGAAAGTAATATTCATCAAGTTAATAGCCATAGAAAAAGCTCATACTGCTATTAGACAGGACCACTTATCTCACTGTATGTAGTATCAATTATTACGTGTGGCGCTTAGATACAAATAAACGCATTTTCTGAAGTTATACCGCACTAAATTGTACCATAAAACGTTTTATTGTCCATGCATACACACTATTAAAAAGATATGTATAACAGTAAATCATCGTTAGTATTCGCTATAAACAAATGTGCCAAAGGTTTGTTCCAGTAAATAATTTTGTGACAGTTTACGGCCTTGAAACTGCTTCGCGAATCTTTATTGCAACGATGAATCAAAATTAGATAAGTGATTTAAGTTTCCTTCATTGTTTAAATCATTTTACATTGTTGCTTATCAAATCAGACCTATAAATCGTTTTGTAATGAATGAGAGGCCTATTTAATAACGTGGAACCTAAACTGATAATATACAATGACGTAGTTACGTAACGATAACGTTTAAAAATACCAAAGCTTGTACGGGAAACGATAAAGGAAAAGATTGAGCGGATAACATTCCACCGCTGTGTTCTTCGCTTTTAAAAAATATTTTGTAAATAAAAAATACATATTTGGCACAATATAAATGTAATATTAGTATGATTGTTGATTTGATCGTTGGGTGTTAGGTGTGCAAATTGTTAATCGGTCGTTCAAAGGTCATGCCAAGATTATTGGCACAGCTTACCGTTGTGACGTAATGGTTGCAAAAAATAAAAGTGACGCACCTAATTTTAGATGCCGTATACCTAAGATTTTCTGATCACTCAAAAAGAAGGTTGCACTAATTATGCACTTGAAAAGCAATAATTACTTCGTGCAATACTAAATTTGAAGCAAAGGTACTTATTTTGATTAAACACAAAGTGAAAAATGTGAAATCGAAAATAACAGTCAGGAGCAGGATTTGAACCTGCATCTTCTGGATACCGTCCAGATGCTTTACCAATTCAGCCATCCTGACAATTGCTCCTGACTGCTAATTTCGATAACACATCATACTTAACGTCTTTGGGTGACGCCTGCGCCATCTGTCGGACGTATTTTCATACATTATACCGACCAGGTAAACTTAATTTTACAATTAAGATTTTTACCTAATAATGACGCAAACCCTATAAATATTTATATATATTTGTAGCATTTGACATGCTTAGCACTATACATTAAACACAAAGTGAAAAATGTGAAATCGAAAATAACAGTCAGGAGCAGGATTTGAACCTGCATCTTCTGGATACCGTCCAGATGCTTTACCAATTCAGCCATCCTGACAATTGCTCCTGACTGCTAATTTCGATAACACATCATACTTAACGTCTTTGGGTGACGCCTGCGCCATCTGTCGGACGTATTTTCATACATTATACCGACCAGGTAAACTTAATTTTACAATTAAGATTTTTACCTAATAATGACGCAAACCCTATAAATATTTATATATATTTGTAGCATTTGACATGCTTAGCACTATACATTAAACACAAAGGCTGGCTTTGGCTGGATGGCTGAATTGGTAAAGCATCTGGACGGTATCCAGAAGATGCAGGTTCAAATCCTGCTCCTGACTGTTATTTTCGATTTCACATTTTTCACTTTGTGTTTAATGTATAGTGCTAAGCATGTCAAATGCTACAAATATATATAAATATTTATAGGGTTTGCGTCATTATTAGGTAAAAATCTTAATTGTAAAATTAAGTTTACCTGGTCGGTATAATGTATGAAAATACGTCCGACAGATGGCGCAGGCGTCACCCAAAGACGTTAAGTATGATGTGTTATCGAAATTAGCAGTCAGGAGCAATTGTCAGGATGGCTGAATTGGTAAAGCATCTGGACGGTATCCAGAAGATGCAGGTTCAAATCCTGCTCCTGACTGTTATTTTCGATTTCACATTTTTCACTTTGTGTTTAATGTATAGTGCTAAGCATGTCAAATGCTACAAATATATATAAATATTTATAGGGTTTGCGTCATTATTAGGTAAAAATCTTAATTGTAAAATTAAGTTTACCTGGTCGGTATAATGTATGAAAATACGTCCGACAGATGGCGCAGGCGTCACCCAAAGACGTTAAGTATGATGTGTTATCGAAATTAGCAGTCAGGAGCAATTGTCAGGATGGCTGAATTGGTAAAGCATCTGGACGGTATCCAGAAGATGCAGGTTCAAATCCTGCTCCTGACTGTTATTTTCGATTTCACATTTTTCACTTTGTGTTTAATGTATAGTGCTAAGCATGTCAAATGCTACAAATATATATAAATATTTATAGGGTTTGCGTCATTATTAGGTAAAAATCTTAATTGTAAAATTAAGTTTACCTGGTCGGTATAATGTATGAAAATACGTCCGACAGATGGCGCAGGCGTCACCCAAAGACGTTAAGTATGATGTGTTATCGAAATTAGCAGTCAGGAGCAATTGTCAGGATGGCTGAATTGGTAAAGCATCTGGACGGTATCCAGAAGATGCAGGTTCAAATCCTGCTCCTGACTGTTATTTTCGATTTCACATTTTTCACTTTGTGTTTAATGTATAGTGCTAAGCATGTCAAATGCTACAAATATATATAAATATTATTTTGATTAATTATATTTTGTCACCATTCATTTTGATTATCAGAAATTAATTGACGTGCACTTACTATATTTTAAGCATACATGAACAATAATTAACGTGATAATGATGTGTCTGATTGACAACTAGAACTGCATTAGATACAGGAAAACGATTATAACTTTCTAGTTGATATATAGCTACATGATATGATGAATGATATTTTAATGGCATGCCCATTAATAATAAGTTAATGGTCTAGTAGAACTATTCTGTATCCAACATTTACTTAACGGTAAGTACCTATAAGTGAGTCCGCTAACTAAATTTTCTCATTACTACTCGTAGTTTCTCCATTCTCGGGAAGAAGGGTAGGTTATGGTAGAAACCAATTTAAACTTGGCAACCGACCGGTTAAAAAGCAAAAGTTCCTTTTGAACTTTATCCGTAGTGGCATCGGAGAGCTCATTATTTTTACTTATTTTACTTGGGCCTTTACATTAGAGTTGCTACGAATATTCGGCAACTAGTTCGGTATTCGGTTATTTTCTTTCACTCTTCGTTATTCAGCCGAATATTGCGAATTATTCGACCCAACATCCATCAGTAAATCACGAAAAAAATGCATACCTAATATTACTGACAAAGATTTTTAGCCACCAATAACTTAGCATATTCATACTAAAAATAAACCAGTGGTAAGTTATGATAAAAAAACATTTTTCAGCGTTTGTTAAAAGCAAACATACCACCGATCAACAAATAAAGCGTTTTGTGACACTACTCAATCATGAATTAAACAAAAGCGCCCACAGTGGGTTCTAAGTGTTGCAAATATTCGGCAGTAGGCTTCCGAATATTCGGCGCTTCGGCTAAGACCCTCGCCTAATATTCGTTATTCGGTATTCGGCTACATCACTTTTCGTGGCATCTCTACTTTACATCGTCCTCAATCATAAGAAACGTTTTGTTTGGTTAAAAATCATAATATTTGATTAGTTTGAACATTTTTTGCTACATTTACCATTATATCTAATGACAATCAAACAGAAAAAAAGCTACTTCAAATGCTTTATTCGCGCTCACTTTAATTAAGCGTAATTGGAAATAAAACACTTGTTTAACATGTAAAACCGCTTTAACTGTTACCTTGTTCTGTTATAGCGTGTATATAAGAGCTCGAGTGAGCTTTTCTAAGTCATTATTTCTGAGAATAAAGCTCTAATGAAAAATATTATTGCTCTATAATTACGTTAAATATCATGTACGCTGATATTAATTAAGTACGTATAGTTATTAATTACTCTAGCTGGGAGGCACTGACCTCATACTACCGAATCTAAATAATTTGTAGTACTTGTAGAACTGTGTTATAAGATTAAATAACAAACACCGCATAGTGTTATTTATAGATAACTAGATTATGCTCGTGACTTCGTCCGCGTGGCCTTCGGAATCTTAATTAGGGGGCGTCCATTAACTAAGTACGGCGTTTTTAAGAATTTTTTGAAGGTTGAGATGTCGTGAGATTTGTCTCTACCCTCCACCCCTAACCTCTCGTAAGACATTTCAAGATTTATATTTTTAGTATAAATGCGTTGGGTGTATTTAATACTAGCCTTTGCGCGCGGCTCCGCCGCAGCCAAAAGCTAGTTTTTAGGTAATATCTCAGGTTCCCGATACTATTTATTTTTACTATTTTTGATTTCACATTTTTCACTTTGTGTTTAATGTATGTTGCTAAGCATGTCAAATGCTAAAAACATATATATACAAATATCTAAATATTTATAGGGTTTGCGTCATTATTAGGTAAAATCTTAATTGTAAAATTTAGTTTACCTGGTCGGTATAATGTATGAAAATACTTCCGACAGATGGTGCAGGCGTCACCCAAAGACGTTAAGTATGAATGTGTTATCAAGATTAGCAGTCAGGAGCAAGGGTCACGATGGCTGAATTGGCAAAGCATCTGGATGGTATCCAGGAGATGCAGGTTCGAATCCTGCTCGTGACTGTTATTTTCGATTTCACATTTTTCACTTTGTGTTTAAAATAATATTTGATTCTGGCCTTTGTGAGAGTGGAATCATGCGACCCATTGGCGATAATCTAACTGGGTAGGGGGCCTAGGCAACCACGCGTATTTTAAATTTGCCGATATGGTATCCGGTATCAATTGAATATGCAACTTTATAATTTATTTACTAATTTGATTGGTTACATCGTAACAGTACCTAATCTAAAATCACAGTGATAACATTAAATAATATTTTAATGGGACTACTTTAACTTCAACATTCATTCTAATTCAGTCCATGGAGACTCGTGTACAACATGTTTTACTTTAAATTAATCGGATTTTTTCACATTTTTTACCCTTATTTGGCCCGTAAAAAATTATGTGATATTTAACGAAACCCTTCTCTCACCCATGTGAAATTTAGTGTAATTAGGTATGACTCCCTGACCACCAGATCACCTTACGTAATTAATGGACGCCCCTAATACTTCTCGCTGGGTCATATCTTTATGCAAAAATCTCTATAGGTACTACAAGAAAACATATATTTTTTTGGTATAAAAAGTAGTCTATGTACTTTTCTGGTCTCCAGACAGATCTAATGAGATTCCAGGTGATGAGTTTTTCAGTAGTTACAGCGTGAAATCGTAGCAAACAAATAAACAAACAAACAAACAATGTTACTTTCGCATTTATAATATAAATAAATAAATATTCACAAACATTTCACACAACGTCCTCTGGTCCCAAACTAAGCTTAACGCTTGTGCTATGGGTACCAGATTACGGATATAATACATATTTACTTTTTTTTGAAAATACATGCATATATGTAATAGATAGAAAACATCTAGACGCAGTAAAAAATATCTGTGTTCATCACACAAATAATTGTCCTGAGTAGCAATTGAACCCACGACCTCGTGCACGGAAGTTGGTTACACTACCGATTACGCCACGAGGCCCGTCAGATATTATAGTAACATGGTAATTAATTACTGTAAATATCGAATTATTGTTATACTTACTACGTACTAAAGTAGGTAGTATGTAATTAAGTATCTTTGTTAGTAGATATTTTTTGTCTACAGCTTGTATTTAATAATAATAAGCTTTGAATTAATTATTGATATCACCCAGTGACCTAGTCTATAAATAAAGAAATATTCAATTCGTAACTGAAGTCTGTTGTTCATATAACTTTGTTGCGTGTACAATGTTATAATTATTTACAAAAAAGGTTTGTGATTTTACTCGTGTAGGTATATTTCTTATTACAACATACAAACTACACGAAGTAGGTAAAACTAAGCAGTTTAGATGAGTTATTGCTTACAATGGCGGTATGTTTTAGCATAGAAAGATAGAAAGCTTAAATCCTCACTACACCACTCCAATATCCAGCACATCATTGTATTAGTAATTAGAGAGAAGTCTTATTTGCATTTATCGTGAAAATAGATCGAAACGAAATTTTTATTCACGATTCTAACAACCTTTATTGACTGCCAGGATATTATCTAAAAGAAGAGCCACAGCTTAAAGTTCCTTCCGAACCAAGAAAGAGGTCAAATGGATGTTATTTCTTAGCCTACCAATTTGATTGATTTAGGTAATGCACGCCGAGCGAATCATTTGAGTGGCAAGAGCAGTTATTACAAATTAATGTACAGAAATCGTTTCTGCTCTGCCACTGCCGTGATCATACCATTAATATCCTGTAACAACTTAACTATCTACGTATAGGTGGAACAAATTAAACCTGCGCCACTTTCAAACAAAATGTATGTAAATGCATCCGATAGGTGAGTCGTAAAGACGTCTACAACAAATATGAAGTGGAGATTGGGGGTCATAATTAGGTGAATGCGATAGCTTAGCGGTCCAGAGCACTTCCCCGGATTGTATGTGACGCAGGTTCCAATCCTGCTCGCAGTAAAGCTCTTTTTTTCTACTTTCACAAACAATTTGTTCTTTTAAGTAGCTGAACATGTTAAGTGCTAAAATATACCTAGATACAATTTATATACCTAGGTATTTAGATATATGAACATACCTACATAAGCTACTGTCATTTACATCGTTCAGATATAACGTTTTTTTCCCAAAGAAAGATTAGGTATAGGTACCTATCGTCTAACCCACTGAAGGAATATAATATGATTCCGGTGGTCCGCCAATAAAGGCGGAGAGACGGCACACGGCAAGTTTCTTTAGTGGGTGAGGGCCCCACACTACCCTGTTCGTTGCCCCGAAGACGGGGTGTGTGGTTAGGAACATTTTCCCACCTTTGGGTGAAGTTGTTATTCAGTATTTTTAGGTAAGCAGTTTAACTATAATGTTGCTAAAACCTAATGCGGCAGCACTAGCGTGTCTGTCACCTGCAACATAAAATATACAACAGAAACTATAAAAAAACATCTTCAAATCACTACACACAGTTTTTCTCACAAAGATAAACATTTGTATTAAAAATTAAAGTCACCTATATCGACAGTTCAGTAAATCAGATCTTTTAAATTGAGTAACTAAGTAATGGAAAGGAATATCTTGTAACTCCAGATAATCATATGCTTATGCTTATACCTACGCAGAGATATTCATAAGAAGTGTAATCTTCATTCCGTTGTACAAAACCACCCACGTTGATATTGAGTACCTACGTCACATACAAATATTGGATATTGAAAAATACCTAATGGAACTAATTAAAAAGGCACCGTGTGAGTTGACATACTTTTATGCAAGATATCTCCACATTTATTATCATTATAATTGATAATGATAATAAATATGGAGATATCTTGCATTGATACACTTTTATGTTATTATAAATAAATTCTATACAATAATAATTATTAATTTTGTGTTTTATTAATTTATCGCCATCAATTTGGCGGTCCATGGCTATAATTCTGCCTCTTCTAAATGAAAGGAGCATAATTTTACGCAGCATGTATTTTTCTATAACAATAAACAAAATAAAAATATTATTTTAAGTGCAATATGCACTACACCTTTAAATAAGTCAGTTTAAATAAAGCGTGTTATTTAATACGTAGCATATATATAGTATGCGCTTCCATGATATCAGTTACTATACATAGATGTATATCATTAAATCTACGTTTATTTAAAATATATGCGTTCCCATAAGACAAGTAGGTACATCTATTAAACCAGTCTCGCAGATGCAATCGTCTCAAACGATCACACAAAGAACCAACAAGTAATTCTTAGACTACATTCTTTTAAATTCCCGGACTGGTTAGGTATATTTAAATCTATACATGCTTTAATGGGATGTATTAGCATATTATAATTATAGAGTCGCACATAAAAACAGTGCAGTTATAACCTAATGATAATACCGAGGACTGCAATAATAGTGGTCTCGAGTTTGATCCCCAGGCTGCGGTCTAAGCCTCGTAGTACATCTCTGTATGATGTACATCCATAGTACATCTCTGACTACGAGATTTTTAGAAACAATGGCGGGCCTCGTGGCGTGGTCGGTAGTGTAACCGACTTCCGTGTACGATGGTCGTGGGTTCGATTCCCACTCAGGACAATTATTTGTGTGATAAACACAGATATTTGTACTGCGTCTGGGTGTTTTCTATCTATTATATGTATGTATTTACAAAAGAAAAGTAATGTATATGTATTATATCCGTAATCTGGTACCCGCTTGTGCTATAAACGTTAAGCTTAGTTTGGGATCAGAGGATGTTGTGTGAAAATGTCCGTGAATATTTATTTATAAATGTGTTACATATGTTTTTACAAATTATCACTGGTCGCTGAAGAAAACATCTTGAGGAAGCCTGCATGCTTCAGAGATTTTCTCGGCGGTGGGCTCGCTTGACTGTCAACGGACTACGGACTAAAATCTTTCTGATTATTAGAGGAGACCTATACCTAATAGTGGGACCTTAAAAGGGCTTAAATACAAAGAACAAAATAAAACAACATCTTAACTAACTTGAGCATTAATAAACAGGACGTCTAAATTTAAATGTGTTAATCCCTGGATATTTAGGCATATAGACGCATTACATACGTACATCCATATTTTACCTCTAAAGGTACATAAGTTTCAAGTACCTGACAGGGAAAAGCCTATTGGCCGTTGTGTTGATACCACTTTTAGAATAGTTCTGAATTCAAAATCGAAATATCGTGGTAAAAAGTTCAAATCGAATCAGTTCGATCAAAGTATTTGAAAATAATGATGAAAAAATATTTATTTACTTAGAAAGTTATCTTCTCCGTCTTATCACGGTTGGCTAAGAGCTGAGAAGAGATAAGGAAAGATATAACTGTTGTAGAATCAGTTTTAAAAACCTTCTTTATAGATAACGAACCACTTACAGTTGGAGAAGTGAAATCTTAATTTGATGAGTACACTTGATAGATGTAGGTAATTTGTTAGTTTTAACATATTTGTTTTACCAGTATAAGAAATTGTCTAATAAATATTTACTGCGATATCTAACATTAGATAGCTACTTCTACTCTAAACCAGCTTCTTAAAAACTAGTTTCAAAATACAACACTATTAATTTAAACTTAGTTTTACATTACAATTATTCCAAAAAAAATAGTTATCTCTTTTAAATTTAAAAACACTGTCTGCTTGCTTTATACTTTTATACGAATATATGCAGACATACTAAGAATATAATGCTACCTCCTCAATCTCCCCATTAGTGTTGTATAAGATTACTTAAGGAGTAGTAGGTTAATTAGGTACTAACCATCTAGAAAAAAACATAGTGGGAAATGATGCAAATATGTTCTGTAGGTGTGATAATGATGAAATGAAACCTAAGACGAGGCCTTTTTTTTTCGTTTATTGCATGTAGTGGCAGACGAGCCACAGTCCATCTGATGGTAAATGGTAACCGTCGCCCATGGACTCGACTATACCGAGAGTATTGTCAAGCCGCTGCTCACCAATTCATTTCACAGATATGAAATGAAATATAAACGGCTATCTCCTGCTACAGCCAAAACGCAACGATGTGCTTCATGGCCGGTCACACGGGAGATGGTGGTACCAACCCGCTCGAGCCTGATACCAAGTGAGTACTCCCACTTGGTACCCAGCCCTACCACCAGTTATGCAATAGATGATAATTGCCCACTTCCCTTAGTCGCCTCGTACGATACCCTCGGGAAAGAATGGGGTGGTGACACTTGTATTCTTAGTCCGTCACCACACGGACCAACCAACCACGGGCTGGTGCACTTTATCAGTTAAAATCCTTTTGTATCAAGCAGAATCCTGGGGGGTTAGGCAGTATCTCACATGTCGATCGTATCGTGATCACTGTGATTGTTCGAGAGATCACCGTGATTGGCCAACAGATTATTGCGACATCACGTGTCGGTTTCTCAACCAATCACAGTGATCACAATACGATCAACATGTGAGATATGAGATCCTGCCTAACCCCCTTGTACTGGCTGTTGAATTTAGTAACAAAGACTCTAGTAAAAAAATACCTTGGAGGCCAACTATATAAATGATTGGCGCAGTGTAGGACGGCCTCCCACCAGGTGGACCAATGACCTGGTCAAAGTCGCAGGCATTCGTTGGATGCAGGCGGCACAGGACCGTTTGCTGTGGCGTTCCCTTGGGGAGGCCTATGTCCAGCAGTGGACGATAAAAGGCTGATGGATGGATGGATGGATATAAATGATTTACCTCTTTTTACCATAACATCGCTTAAACTACATTTTATCCTGTTAATAGGTGTTCTGGTGAAATAAACAAAATAATATATAATTCTGTAAACATAAATTAGTATGAAATAGGTACCTACATTAATATTTAGCCAAAGGAAACCAGACTCTCAAAGTATATATTATGTATTTTTTTTTTCAAAAACGCAACAGACTATGTAATTAATATTCTGCTCGTGAACTTAAGCATTGTATATAAAATACAACAAATATCTAGAATAACGGCGTAATTAAACAAAATTAGGAAAGTTTATAATTAGGATACACCATGGCACGCCATGACCGACATGGACTACCGAATAACGTTAATAAGCAACTTTAGAGGCTGCTCGCTTCGCAAGAACAATTATGGATATACCGAACCCAAATTAACGAAACCTTCAACACATTTTGCTCGAATTAAAACTGGTTCGGTACAGTTAAGGTATTTAGAATTGTGGGAGAAAACTTTGGAACTGAATATTAGTAGTAGCAGCGTGTGTTTCTCTCTTCCTTATTAGATAAACTTGTATGGTTTGTGTTTCAATTCCATGCAAATGTATAGCGCTCGGGGATACATGGAGTTTTTTATCGAAACTGCTGTTCTAAATCTATATGAACTGTTGTGTTCGGAATTTGTAAGTAGCTACATTGGACGAAGATTATTTATTACATATATACGAAGCATCCCGATTGTATAGCAATTTTTATCTTGTAGTACATATTCCATAATAGGAAAAGAGGCATTGCGTTGTTATGATGTACTTATATTATGAACATTTTTATTTGTGTGTAGATTCTGCCCGCGACATCAGCCACGTAGATTTCAAAATATATTAATACTTCGCTTTACGGCAAATTTAATGATTTCTATTCAAAAATTGCTATCCCGTTCGAACCGTCCATTGTGTCGGAATTAAAAGTAGTACTTTTCTGGGCTCCTGGACTATATGTATGCAACATTTAATAACGATCGGTTCGTGAAAGCGTTATAAACAAACGGTTGCACTATCGCATTATAATACATATTAGTAAAGGTTAAATATCATTAAGGCAAGAAATTACCGTCTTTAGAACACTGAATAAAAATATAACTAAGAAATCTATAGGTATTCCTAAGGGACGACAATTTGACAATTAATTCATACTGCAGAGATACATTATCAGTCTGGAAAACCATGCTCTTTACAGAACAGCATTATGATATATATTATACTTGATATATCTCTATAGTATAGTCTAATAAATATAATATAAGTAGGTACCTATATCTTGAATCAATGAGCAGGAGATACTGGTTCATGATGTACCTACTAAATTGATTTACGAATAAATTTCTTTTGTATTAAAATACTAATGTATTATAGCGTTTATATAGGTAGGTATATACCTACACAATGCAGTCTACTAGTGTCAATTTCACCCCCGATTTCCTTAGTAATATATAAACATGTTTTACTCGTATACTTTACTAAAGTTATCCCCATTAATAGTAATATTTATAACCTTATTTTCCAAGAAAAACTTTGTAGATACACACAAATCATTGATACAATATCTAGCCTTTAATAAGCTGAATTATGAGACACCCTCGCCTCAGTCGCAAACAACGACACAAACTTAGATACTATAAGGCTGGAACTTTCAATTACAGAATGTAATTAAGTGCCAGCGATAGACGGCGACTGCCTTCAGCACTATTAAATTGCTAAACTTTAGTCGTTGACGGAATCGAAAACATTTTTGTGAGGCCCCAGCACGAACGCGAACTAAGAATTCCTTGGAATCTCCCTTGTAGATTGGAATTTTAATTATGGATTTTGTAAAATGCGATATTTTTGGGTCTAAAAATATATTTTAAATATTTCATGTAGTCGAAATAAAGTTGTTTCTAATTATTTAGTTTTAAAAATTCGCTATCTGAAACTTTACAATACATCGGTTCCAATTTTGATAATCCATATATAGGTAGGTATATATGGATTATCAAATATGTATATGTGATCACGATGGTATCCAAAAAGAGATGAAGTCGGTGCACATTAATAAGAAATAAATATTAAAATGTGTTAAAAAAAACTTGTGTGTAAAAATTCGACATGTAATTTGTCTAAACATAATTATATTTGGCACGTAAAACTTTTAATGGCAACATAAAGTGTATCAAAGTCAATAAACTCATCCATTACGAATATTCATTGAAATTAATCGGACCGGTTCCTGATATCGATGGCAAGAAATCGAATAAGTTATTGAGACGTAATCCCTAAGAGAAATGTTATAAAGACTCGAGACACGTATCGTTATGAGTAGACTTAAATTGTTTAGATTAATTTCCATATATAATCAATTAAAGCAGCGATTGTTTAAGTACCGAACTGGGCGTACATTGAAAACGGCTTACAAGAGGCCTTTTGCTTTTTGCCTTTATATGCATTACTAAACTAACAGTTTACCTTAAAGAAGAAATTATTTGTGAAGGTGAAAAAGAGAGCTTTACTGCGAGCGGGATACGAACCTGCGTCCCATCCAATCCGGGAAAGTGCTTTGAACTACTAAGCTATCACAGTCATCTAATGGTTACCCCCAATCTGCACATCACATTTGTTTTAGATGTCTTTAAGACCTGAGATAGGTATATTAGTTTACCTCTTACCTTAATTCCGTGATTTTTTTTATTGCCAAAGATGGAAGACGAGCTAACGGCCCACCTGATGGTAAGTGGTAACTGCTGCTCATGGACTTTGGCAACACCAGGGGCACAGCCAAGCCACCACCTACCGTGAGTAAAGTGCTTTTCTTAAACCTTGTGTAAAGTAGGACGGGAAGTTGTAACGCTGGGGAAACCCCGCAGCAGGAAGTTCATTCCAGATCTTACGCGTAGATAAGTGGTAGAAAGGGCCGCTGAAAACGAGTAAGATCATCTCCAGTTGGTATGGATGAATTCTACTACAGCGTCTCGTGGTCCAGCGGTGGGCGCGATATAGGCAAAACACAAATACCTACCTATTAGTTTGGATCTAATTTAGTTTATCAGTTTAAAGTAGTACCCAGATATTCTCTTCTATCTTATTTAAAATTTGTATTGATTAACTTCTCTCAGTACCACTTCAATTAATGAAGATTGGTAAGCAGCTTTTCATATTTAGCTCTATCTTAATTATTCACGCACAAATTCTATACAATATAGAGACTGTATTTTATGAAACTCGAAACGATAATATATAATAAAAATGTCTACCAACAACAGCTGGTATCAGCGGAAGAAGACCAAAAGCGATAAAACATGATATAGCGATTTTTTCTTGTTATTTATTACTTAATTGCTAGCCTAATCCACACAAAATAATGCATCCATAGCCGAATGACAAGTATCTATATCAGCCTGGGGGTTTAATTAAAACCGGCTATCAATAGCTATAAGTAAGCTTATGTTACCTGAATGTGTGAGGTTTATGTGGGTATTCATGGCGTAGGCACCTTATATTATTCGATTTCATTATTACATGGTATGTTCATAATAACAAGGTATGGTGTCATAGACGGCTTAGTAATGCGAATCAATGTTCAGAAGATGTGTTTACTATGCATCGGCGAACTCATGTTTAAGAGGGTAACGAAAAAAACTTACTTACTTATCATCACGCCATTTCCCTTGCAGGGTAGGCAGAGAGAACAGAGTGCCAAGAGGCCAACGAAAAAAAAATATAATTAAATAATAACCCATATATTTTTTTAAACATTTTGATCTATATTTTAGCACTTGACATGATTAGCTACTCTTAAAGTACAAATTATAATTTGTGAATAAGGAAAAAGATTAGATCACTTCCCCGGAGAGGAAGGGACGCAGGTTCGATTCCCGCTCGTACTATAATACTCTTTTTCTTTATTCACAAATTATAATTTGTACATATTTTATTAGTTGAGATTAAAAATAAATATAACGTGTCCCAAATATTAAGCCCTAACCGCCGTCATTATAAATCCATTACTGATATCTATGGGAAATGGCGCTTCGATCTGCCTCAAAAAGAATCGACCATTCCAGTTAAATTTAAATCCCTATAGATATAATATATTCAGCTATTTCAGAAGTAAGATGAAGTCATTAATATTTCACTTATAATAGTAATATATTATTACTATCTTGTTTCAAGTCCAAGATATAAGCTGTTATATTCGATTACTCGTTTTGTTCTATTACTGATTATCTACCTATATTTTATTAACTAGATTTAATATGATTGATAACTACTGATATTTAAGAATGCAATTTTATTTATGCAGATTGTAATTTTTATTAAACTGGTATTGCTTTTTTAGTAACTTACGAATACCTAGATTAGGTTAGAAATATCACTAATTAGGTATAGGTTGGTATAAGTAGATACAGCTCAATTTATTAAAAAATATATTAGATGAAGACATTACATAACATAGCATCACGCCTGTATCTCTGAAGGGGTAGGCAGAAGTGTATTACACACCCACGGTTCGCCAGTTATGTTTAGGTCCCACGTAATAGGGGGCGAGCCTGTTGCCGTCTACAGGGCACATTGCCAAACTCCGGGCTGCTACTGAGATTTTTTCTTTTTAGCTCAGTAGCATTGCCTGACCCTGGGATCCAACCTGAGACCTCATGATAGTAGTCGTAGACAATACCTCTGCACCACCGAGGCAGTTAAGAAAGAATGCTTGTCATATTGGAACTTATTTTACTAAAATGGTTAGAATGCTCTTTATTGTAGGTAACTGAAACCATCGTTCTACGTGAAATGATGATTTCATAATAGGTATGTACCTATACTTCCCGTATATATATATATAGGTATATACTTCCCGTATTATGTGCAACGCGTGGGCACCAGGCAATATCTAATTGACGGTGCACCAAGCCTAATAATCTCGTTATTACTTATCAACCAGAGACACGTACATTGACTGATTATTATTTATAAAATTAGGTAGGTACGTACTTATATCATCTAAAAGTTGAAATAGACATTTCCTTTTCCACTATTAGGCACGGGTCTTCTCTCAGAGTGAGAGGAACATTGATAGTAGTTCACCACGCTGGCCCAGTGCGAGTTGATAGACTTCACAACCCATTGAGAAAACCTCTTAAGACTACATGTTTCAGAAATTGTTCAATATTTATCGATGAAAACAGCTAAAACAATTTTATTAATATTAAAATTTATAGAAATAAATGTATTATAATATATATAAATAAATTATAATAAATGCTTAGGTGGTTCGGACACGTAAAGAGGATGGATGAAAGAAGATTAAAACAGATATACCTACAATGCGACTGTGAATGGACAAGCTAGTAGAGTTTGACCTAGGCGAACATATTTTGAGTAGATCGGAGACGTTCTTAAGGAAGGCTAGCTTAAGAGTACTCGTAACCAACGAGCATGCAAGAAAGCGCTGATGAAAATAGATGAAGCGAAAGGTGTGTCTCAGGATCGTAGCAAGTGGAGAGAAGTGGTCTCTGCCTCGGGAAAAAGACGTGACAATATGTATATATGTATAAAAACAGCTATGTATATAATGAAAAACTATCATTGGGAATGCCTCAGTTATTATAAGTTTAACTAGAGACTTGTGTAATAAGTTCGTGAACATAAGGCGAGTCACCCCTCATTTCACTTCGACTAACTTTGAAACTATTAAGGCGTCATATTGGAGTGACAGCTTTTAAAATATGCTCACAATTTAACCAGTAGTGCTGAGAACTAGTAAAAATAGTAGGTATTAAAATGACGCCTATTCTATAACAAATTACTTATAAATCAATCGAATATCTAGTTTTCAAAACAAAAATTAAGTTGTACAGAAAAAAATGAATATTGTTAAACCTGTGATTATGACTGTTATTTAGATAAATATATCGATTTGCATCGAAATTGGTATATTTAGAAGTGTAAGCATATTTTTGATGGATAATTCATGCTATTATCGTCATTTTAATTATATATATTATAAATTTGTATGTTAAAACATGCGAGTAACAGGTATGTTAATGTAATATGCCAGATTATAATGATATATAGTAGAAGAGGAACCCGGGAATTATTTTTTTTCAACTCTGGAACTAAATGGAGTTCAGCAATTAAGATTAAAATTATTGACAGTCGTGAATCTTTTAACAGAATTGTAGATAGATAAATAGTATTGCTAAAATGTGTTCCCTGAGGAGCCGCGACAAATATCGTTTCTACCATGCAGTAAAATCGAATAATTTTAATAGTATATGACTATTGAACGTCCCGCGTGCTTAGTTACAGCTGTTATTTCCATACAACATAGTAAAGAAAAAGCTATAAGTTCTTCTTAATAATGGTTTTACTTAACATAAACTAAGAAAAAATACAGTCATACCTAAATTTAGGTTTATTTACCATAGGTTCATTTACGTATATAATATGTAGTTGATGCGGAGGTAGATTCAAATAAAATAAAATTTATTACCGCAGACCTTACTGTGTCGGCTTTATACAAAAAGCAACTTTTATACAATATCACAATTTATTTAAATATCTAAAAACATAATAAGTTTTCTATCCTAAATACAGGTGCAGGAATCGACTGTACCAATTTGTATTCTTTCTTTAATTAGGACTTTTTAACAAGTTATCTTCCGTTTCGGTATATTCGACTCTTAATGAACTATCGGGTAATGGGCTATAGATACCACATAGTCAAAGAAAATTAAGGTTAAAATCTCTATCATTCTATTTATAAAACGTATTCAGAAAAAATGTCTTAAAATGTATGTTAGAGAATATTTACTGTTGAGCATTCAGGTATAACAATACGTATGTATAAACTAAACGTATGAATGGTATGTATATTTTTTGTATATAATCGAAGTTTTGTGCACAATCGACTTCTAAGTACTAGCCATAGAAAAACGTAACATATTAATACCTTTTTTTTCTACTAGGGATTTTATTAAGTTGTACGAGTGGCTGACCAGTTTGTAATTATTTTTAAGGACATGATTGTAACCGTTAGAGTATATCTATCTATATACCTACCTAAGTTAACTGAAATTATTTGCTCGACAGATACCACAGAATATTGTCTGTATCTCTTACTGATTACGGTTAGCGAATCTTTCTGACTCCAGTGTATCTCGGTACGCTAATGAAATGACTCACGTCCAAATATCAGAGTATTTATTAGGTGTGTACCATACAATAGTAACTTGACTTAGGCGATAGACAATTACCGCTTTATAAAAAGATAAATTCTTTAAATGAGGTTTGAGAAGAGCACTTACGATAGGCTGCAGCTTGGCTGTATCCAAAATATTGCCAAAGTCCATGAGCGATGGTTAGCACTTACCGTCTGGTGAGCCTTTAACTCATCTGCCACCGTAGGCAATAAAAAAAAAATTATTATAATGAGTAACTTCATTGCTTAATAACTTTGTTGGTTTTGTAATCTCATAAAATATGGCATAATACAATGGTATCCACGCAATAATTTAACTCTGCAGGCCTAAAGCTTAATGTCTTAACCTCGAGGGGCAAGGCAACTTAGAAGAGAAGGTAATGGGTAGGTACTACCTAACTTTGTCCGCGTGGGGTCGGATATTGTCCACGGCTAGTTCCAAAATCATTGGTACTAATGAAAAGTTCCTACCGAAACCTACCTGCTAACACTTTATTATGACAGAATTAACAGTAACCAGACATCATGTATTATCTTGTAGGTTGACAAAAGTGGTTATTTCGTATATAAAAACAAATTCGATAGACAGTTATGATATCCATAACGTTAATTCTAAGAGGAGATTTATGGGTCTGAGTAGAGGCTGAGGTGACGGTGATAACGATAAGTCCCCCAACCACAGCATTTAGGAGGGACAAAGATAAAAAAATAAAAAGTTTCAATGTGCCAGATATAACTTAATAATGGTCTACAACTTAATAATGGACTGGCCCACAAACAGGCTTAAGGACTGAAGTATGTTACGGTATTCAGTCACAGCGACTTAGTTCATATTTTACTCTGAATATGAAATCGATACCATAGATTACCTAATATTTACTTCATTGCCCTACATGATGACTTTTTCATTACTTACGGTGGTAATCGACTGAGCTCACCTGAAAGTACGTGGTAACCGTCACACATTGACTGAGCAATATAAAGAAATACTGTCATTATTACTTCTACTACGACTACTTATCGTCACGCAGAGAGAACAGAGTGCCAAGAGGCGCTATTCTTGCATACATCTCCCGCTTCCTAAATATTCATAATTCTCTTCATACACACTCGCCGGTTTCGGAGACTCTTGACTCCACCATCCTTCATACATGACCGATTTGGTCTATGTAGGTGAGTCTCGGTCTCCCCCTGTACCTACATCCTTCTACTTTCGCATTGTATATCTTCTTAACCAATTGCTCGTCCAGCATTATTTCCACTTATCCGAATCATCGGAGCATTCCCTTTCACATTATTACTTCTAGTTTAATAATTTACAGGAATAACTATCTTAAAGCAATTATATATTATATTCGTTAGTTTGTTAACAGTGAACGATAGGGTAATAAAATTGTTTGATTTTGCATTTATCTTACATTTACATACACATTATATACATGCAATAACTATTTATTAATAACCTACTTATAATTACATTTTAAAACCTATTATTTATAATAGGCAAATATTAAAATTAATAACTAAAAGTGATTAAACAAGATAATTAAATAATATAAGATATGGCAACGTACAAGCTTTATGAAATGTCAGTGTGATTTGTATTGTAAATATAATTAGTAGTTTATTATCTACCTATCCACTATGTTCTTTTACTAAGTCAGTGAAGTTACTTATATGATATTGCTTATTAATCCCAACTTATTGCTTTTGAGATTAATCTTTTATGTTACGATAATAACGATGATTATTTTTGCTATCTTTGTAGATAAAATTTTTGTGCCATGTTGTTTGTCCGGGATGAATTCTGAAACTACTATTCTGATGGTAACGCTTTTTTATCAAAATGTATGATTTGTTCCAACTTAAAAGATAGAATAGATTTTATGCCGATTATGTACTTTTTCTGTTGGTGTCGGATAGATCTGAAGGATCTGCTCGGTTTTAGTGTACCCACCAGTATTTACATAGAGCCACTGCCTATTTGACCTACACGATCCAACTTAGAGGTCAACTGACCTTGGAACGAGACCGGTTAATTAATTAATTAGGTATATAATTAATTAATAAGCCGGTGTAACCTATGTAAACAAAACTATACTCGTATGTTTGATTTAAAGAAAAGCTTTGTTATGTTTTCGTCATTTTTTATAATCTCACTTCTTCGAGGTTACGAAGAGCTACACAAACATATTTCGATACCTACCTATATATCCCAGGTAGCTTAGTCCCTAGAAAATAATGGGAGAGCCTATTTTCACTAATTTCCACCATACACTCTCAGATTTGAAACAAAAGAGCTAGTAAAACTTTTTGCAATCTTACTGGGACTTGAAGGGGGAATATTATGTTATAAATAAAGATTAAATTTGATTCAGTTTATGGTATAATACAAGCCAATTCTATGAAAAAATATGGAATTTGTAATCATGTAGACGTGTTTCTTTTATTTTGTGCCTGTAAATTATATTTTATATTGCTTCAGCAACAATATTTACGTTGAAATTAAATAGCGTAGACATGCATTTCGAAAGTACTAGCAATTCTAAATATTATTGAGCGATTTTTATTGCTTATGGTGTCAGACGAGCCGGTAAATGGTAACTACCACCCACGGATTCAACAATACCAAGAGTACTACCAAGCCGCTGCTCACCATTTGATGTCGTGGATAGAAAATTACTGAATAGACTATAGATAGATAGGTGGTGGTGGATTGTGGTGGATTCACTCGGGACTTGGTAGGTACCCAACTCAGTAATGCAATGGGTGATAACAGTTTACTTCACTTAGCCGCCTCGTACGATAACCGTGACAAAAGGATGGGGTAGTGACGCTTGCATTTTGCCACACGGTTAAGTTATTTCTACCGCTTACTTGGAGAGGTCTATTTTCGGAAGTGGATGCCAAATGGTTGATAGATGGATGGATTGTGTAATATACCTACCTAGATAAGAAAACATACTAAGTGTCAGTTTCGTGACAGACTTAGGTATTGTGTTTTTTTCATGTCGTCTCTGATATAGGTATCTATTATTATTAAACACAAAGTGAAAAATGTGAAATCGAAAATAACGTCTTTGGGTGAGTATGAATGTGTTATCGAAATTAGCAGTCAGGAGCAATTGTCACGATTGCTGAATTGGCAAAGCATCTGGACGGTATCCAGGAGATGAAGGTTCAAATCCTGTTCGTGACTGTTATTTTCGATTTCAGATATTTCACTTTGTGTTTAATGTATAGTGCTAAGCATGTCAACTGCTAGAAATATATATAAAAATATTTAATAATATGGTTTGTTTTTAAAAATACAGCTTACCGCATTTAGGAAGAATTCCTGTATTACGGGAACTCTACAAATGTACAATTGATATAAAGGTAAATCACACAAATATTTGTCCGGTGTGGAAATCGAAATTACATTAAGTATCTACTCAGAGGACTTCGTTATCTAAACCATGACGCTTTTTCTGCTTCCATGCAGCTAAAATTGTGAATATAGCATCACGCCTATATTCCCTGAAGGGGTAGGCAGAGGTGTATTACACACCCACGGTTCGCCAGCTCTGTTTAAGTCCCACGTAATAGGGGCAAGCCTATTGCCGTCTACCGGGTACATTTCCAAACTCCGTGCTGCTACTGAGAATTTTTCGTTTTACGAATAAGGTCAAGAACACTGTCCGACTCGGGGATCGAACCCGAGACCTTATAATCAGCAGTCACTCACACTACTGCTGCACCACAGAAACAGTTTAAAATAGTGAACTGTTTGTATATATGTATATGTATACCTGCTACCTATAAATACTTTGATAAATTGATTTATGACTATCGCTTGTCCTTGTGGTATTCGTTATTATAGTCTCATAAAGATATTACTTACTTACTTATCATCACACCATTTCCCTTGCGGGGTAGGCAGAGAGAACAGAGTGCCAAGAAGCTCTATTCTTGCATACATCTCTCGCTTCCTCAACATTCATAACTCTCTTCATACACGCTCGCCGGTTGCGGAGACTCCTGACTCCACCTTCCTTCAATACATAACCAATTTGGTCTAGGTAGGTAAGTCTTGGTCTCCCCCTGTACCTACATCCTTCCACATTCACATTGTATATCTTCTTAGCCAGTCGCTCGTCCGGCATTCTTTCCACATTTCCGAACCATCGGAGCATTTCCTTTCGCATCTTTACACCATTACTCTCTTTCATACCTACTCGCTCTCTTACGTCGTTGTTACGAATGCGGTCCGTCAGCCTCACTCCACAGATTCTCCGCAGAGATCGCATTTCGACCGCATTGATTTTACTCTCATGCTCCTTTTTACATACCTAACTCTCGCTTCCATATAATAACGTTGGGACAAGCACTGCGTTGTGTATTGATTTTACTCTCATGCTCCTTTTTACATACCTAACTCTCGCTTCCATATAATAACGTTGGGACAAGCACTGCGTTGTGTATTGCGACACGTGCCTTCTGGCTGAGGTGGTGGCTGCCGAGAAGTTGTCCCAATGCTCCGTTCACTCTATTTCCCGCATTCACTCTTCTTTCTACATCAGTGGTGTACCTTCCATCCCGACTGAATCCACATCCAAGATATACAAATTCATCCACTTGTTCTAGCACACCATTTCCTATTGCTACTCTAACATCTGTTCTGGCTTCTTCTCTTTCAAAAGCCATTACTTTGGTTTTGCTCACATTCACACGTAGGCCCCTTTTCTTACAATCTTCTGCCATTGCGTCGACTAGGGTTTGCAGGTCAGTCGCAGACTGCGCTAATACGATCGCATCGTCTGCATATAGCAGCGAGTTAACCACTGAGTCGCCCATCTGAACTCCCATATTCATTCCATTCAACCTTTGTAGACATAAAGATATTTGACGTCCAAAATGCATTCAAGAAAGTTTTATATGGTAATATTTAAATACTTTGTACAATTTTGTTTTTAATAATTTTTTTCACATTTTCCTAATCGTAGTTACCAAAAAATTATCTATGTGGAAATTTTCGCAAACAAGGGTAAAACACACTTACTTGCTAAAAACTTTTCCTCGAAACTGCTTTTCTGTGAGATCAAGTCCTTCTTACAAAATGAATAGGTAGCTAAATTCTTAATGTAATATAGGTATTAAGTTCTGAGAATGACTCAAGGCGTCATCGAGACGTTTTACTACTAACTTGAAATATTATTTCTAACACGTCCACAGAAACGAGACTGTGCGTTAAAAGAGTGGTACATACATTTTTCAATAAAAAACGTGTTATTGTCTCACAAGATTTGTATGACGTCTGTTAAATTTATGACGTAATAAGGAAGTGTCAATTCGGCTCATATTTTGACGAAAGGGTTGAATAGCACATTGTGCGTTTTGTTACTTTTTTACTTTTGTCTACTTTAACGTCCGTGTCTTATTGTTTTGTGTCTATTGTCTATTTTAGAAGTTTTATTGATTGTTTTTATACCTTTGAAGTGCGTTTTGTGTTTGACAAAATGTATTTTTGGTGTTTCATAGACAATACATATTTCAATATCTTTTTAAATGTGTATACTGATTTAATTCAATATTGTTTGTATTTTCTACCACATGCATATCCCGCACACATCGTTTTCAATTCCAGAATATGATAATAAATACTCAAGTTCCTATATACCTAATATGTAAATTCTAGATTATAAGGTATCGTATTACTATGACGCTTAAGCATTTATTAGTATTAAAAACTACTGGGCATATATTTAATTGTGAGTTGTAACTACTTACAGGGGCATGCAATACTCAAATATGTATACAATAATATGTATGCATAGGTATAATATGTTGATATGTAGATATAAAGAATTCGTGCGAAGGTACACATATGTAAGTAGGTACGTAACATGATGTCTGAACACCAGACAGGCCCACATTCATTTGCAAGGGACATCAGTGCATCCGCATTGTGCTTCCAAGCCTGATCGCTAATATACGGAATTCATGCAATATATCAGTCTATTACGACTGATTTAGCACGTTGCTTGCATTGATTAAGGAAGGCCGACCACCCTTACAATGTTGTACGGTAAAGAATGAGGTATAGAAAATGTTATATCTCTGTATTACATAGATATGTGTGATTCCAATAATAGAATTGTATTCATTGAATAACGTTTTGATCTTCCAGCTATTTTTAACAGAATGTATGCTAGTAATAAGAAAAGTTTAACGTAACCTATATTTAAATAGATACGTACTTCTATATTACTATAAAGCTGTAACAGAGCTATGTTTATACATTTAAGATATTTGAGAGAAAAATATTAATCATTAAACACAAAGTAAAAAATGTGAAATCGAAAATAACAGTCACGAGCAGGATTCGAACCTGCATCTCCTGGATACCGTCCAGATGCTTTGCCAATTTAGCAATCGTGACCCTTGCTCCTGACTGCTAATCTCGATAACACTTTCATACTTAACGTCTTTGGGTGACGCCTGCACCATCTGTCGGAAGTATTTTCATACATTATACCGACCAGGTAAACTTAATTTTACAATTAAGATTTTACCTAATAATGACGCAAACCCTATAAATATTTAGATATTTTTATGTATATTTTTAGCATTTGACATGCTTAGCAACATACATTAAACACAAAGTGAAAAATGTGAAATCGAAAATAACAGTCACGAGCAGGATTCGAACCTGCATCTCCTGGATCAGGAGCAAGGGTCACGATTGCTAAATTGGCAAAGCATCTGGACGGTATCCAGGAGATGCAGGTTCGAATCCTGCTCGTGACTGTTATTTTCGATTTCACATTTTTCACTTTGTGTTTAATGTAGGTATGTAGCTAAGCATATCAAATGCTAAAAATATATATAAAAATATCTAAATAAAAATATTAATCATTATGATGATGGATTTTGGAGATACCTAATTTAAAATCATTTTTATAGTGTTCATGTTATTTATTACATATTACCTACCTATGATTAACTAAACAGAAAATTGCAATGATAGACTAGAGGTAAAATTAGTAGGTATTCCTCACTATCTTTAGTGGTATCAAATTCGATCTCAGGTCTAAAGTCCGCTTACAGCACACACCTATGACTATTTGAGATTTTTCAGAATTATTTGTGGAATCATAATGACTTACAAAAAATCACTGCTTGGCAAAGGAAAATATCTTGAGGAAATTTGCATGCCTGATAGATTTTTTCATCAGCTTGTGAAGTCTGCTAACCCACACTGGTCACATCTCAGTCTGGGAGAAGACCCGTGCCTACCCCATCCAGCCTTTAGTGGTTCACTGCTCGATATAGCTGCTCCCTAAGAGAGTGCCATAACAAATGGTCTTGTGCCGCCTGCATCAAACGGCTGGCTGCAATTTTGATAAGGTCATCTTTCCACCTGGCTATTAGTGGCACAATACTTTTGGGCTGGAAAAAAGATAAAATGCGGTCTGATGATTCAAGTACATCAGTATTCTAAGTCTGTAAACAGTTTAAAAAAAACCTGACGTGAGAACATAATCAAGTATTGCAGAAGCAAATTTTGTTGATTACGAAGTCAATGAGGTGTCTTTTTAAATCAATAGCGATTATTCTATTCAAATTAGGGAATTAGCCGCCTCTAAAATACACCCACACATGTCAGACAGTGATATTTATGGACTATATTACCACATAGGGTTTTCAGAAATTTATATATGAAATTATTACTGACAGTTGTACATTATTTTCTACAGCATAAATAAAACCCAGCGATCACATTCAGTCCTACCTTTATCGGCGATGTAAAGGTAGTTAAATACTCCTTATGTAATCTATGTAACTTCCAAAAAATAGAAGGTAATTGCCGGTCTACCGCATAAATCTAGACTGTGTGTTACACTTTTTTACACACAAAAAAACAAGGTTTCGATTGAGAAACTCGTTTTAGTAGGTAGTTGTAATTTTAAAAGATAACTACAGTAGGTAAACAACACGGGTCTCGTGGTGTAGTCGGTAGTGTAACCGACTTTTGTGCTCGAGTTCGTGGGTTCGATTCTCACTCAGGACAATTATTTGTGTGATGAACACAGATACCTATTTGTACTGCGTCTGGGTGTTTTCTATCTATTATATGTATATATTTACAAAAAAAAAGTAGTATATGTGTTATATCCGTAATCTGGTACCCATAGCACAAGCGTTAAGCTTATTTTGTGATGAAAAATAAAATCTATACCTAGTTGTGTAATGATATTCACATGGAATATAGGTATTAAAATATAGAAGGGGATAGGAGTAGGTCATCTATAAGGTTTTATTGTGCTCTTGTCACTTGAACGATCGGCAAGGTTCCGCAAATGTCGCCAGGAGCAGAGGTATGATCATATGTGACTATTATTCTATGAGCGAATACCTAATTCCTTCGTGCTTTTGAAAAGAATGTTAAAGAGTGAGTGAAATAACACCTAATTAGTTATTGCAACCTAATTAAAAATCTGACTTAAAGCCTTTTTCTGAGGTCACCAGCTGTTCTGCGCTTCGGGATGTGGAATTCAGATAGCCGCTCTATTGGTGATCAGTTAAACTTGATACCTAAGATTGGAAGCCAACCCCATTAAAGATTGTGATAAGGCTAGCAAGATAATGATGATACAGATCCTATAAGCAAAAATCCTTAGGTACTAATATAATACGAACGCAAATACTCGACTTTGAACACAAAGTGAAAAATGTGAATTCGAAAATAACAGTCACGACTGGACAGGATGCTGTTATTTTCGATTTCACATTTTTCACGTTGTGTTAAATGTATAGTGCTAAGCATGTCAAGTGCAAAAATATCTAAATAAATTCTCGACTTGTGACTTAGTGACGTTACGTAACTACATACTTAACCGAACATCATGAAATTAGGCGAAAAAACGAAGTTTTTTTTTTGTTATTGCCGACTGTGGTAGACGAGGAAACGGCCTACCTGATGGTAAGTAGTAACCGCCGCCCATGGACTATGGCAACACCAGGGGCACAGCCAAGTCGCCGCCTACCGTGAGTAAAGTACTCTACTCAAACCTCGTTTAAAGAGGGACAAGTCGTAACGCTGGGGAAACACCGCAGCAGGAAGTTCATTCCAGATCTTATACGTACGTGGTAGAAAAGAACGCTGAAAACGAACCGTCTTGGACGAGATCGTTTCCAGGTGGTATGGATGAACCCTAGTACGGCGTCTCGTGGTCCGGTGGTAAAACGGCGATGTTGGTACCACCTCAAACAGTTCCTCAGAGCACTCCCCGTTGAAGAGTCGATAGAGCACACAGAGAGCCCCAAAGTCTCTCCGCCGCCCCAACGACTCCAGCTCATCCGTGAGATTGGGATCATCGACAATACGAACAGTGCGTCTTTGCAGGTGGATCGAGCTGGTATTTTGGTGCGCCTGCTCAGAGATGTGAACAGTACTCCACGTGAGGGCAGACTTGCGCTTTATACAGCACAAGTCGCTGCCACAGTGTGAAGTAACGCTTGGTTATGTTCAGGACGCCCAGTTTCTTGCTCGCCAATTTGGCTTTGTCCTCCAAATGACTCCCGAACTGGACTTTACTAGATATGTCGATGCTAAGGATCCCAATACTCTCGGAGACCGGGAGAGTTACCCCTTGGAACTGGGGCATCACGCCAAATGCGTCCTTCTTTGCAGTGAACGCGCAAACCTGTGTCTTCGTAGGGTTGAATTGAACCAAGTTCTTTTATCCCCATTCCGAGGCCCGCCCTAGAGAGCGCTCGACTTCAGACACAAGTTGTATCCGCCTCTCCTCCAGCATGTTCAGAGGGACTTTCTGATGGCCGGTATATCGCGCATCACCCGTACTGTCATCCGCATAGCAATGCATACTATCTATTGAGAGCAAGTCATTAATATGCAGGATGAACAGCGTTGGGGAGAGTACCGAGCCTTGAGGAACGCCAGCATTAATCTCCATGGTATCAGAGCAGCATCCGTCTACAACGACTTTGATGCTGCGACCATGGAGGAAGCCGGCGATCCATTTGCAGAGCCCCTCGGGGATTCCTTATGATGGTAGCTTCGATAGAAGGGACCTATGCCAGACCCTATCGAATGCCTTCGCAATGTCCAGGCTGAACGCCAAAGCTTCACCCCCACCCTCCAAGGCCTCTGCCCAGTGATGAGTGAGGTACACGAGAAGATCACCAGCAGATCGACCTTGACGAAAGCCGTATTGGTGATCACTGATCAGCCGGTGATCCTCAAGGTACTGCAGAAGTCGGCGGTTGATAACTCTCTCCAGTACCCTGGAGAGCAGGAATGTTATCGCGATTGGCCTGTAATTCGACGGATCCGACCGATCACAACTTTTGGGAATAGGGTGAATATGGGCTACCTTCCACGAAGTAGGAATCCTGCCGGTACTGTATGAAAGGCGGAACAGGCGCGTAAGGATAGGGGTCAACTCAGGGGCGCACGTTCGAAGAACCACCGCAGGAATGCCATCCGGCCCACTCGACTTATGGACGTCCAGTAGCAGCAGCTCCCGCCTGACCGTACGTTGCGTAATGCGGATTTCAGGCATGGAGCTTTCACACCGAGGGATGGTGAGTGGTGTGGCCGCTCCGGCATCCAAAGTCGAGTTTGAGGCAAAGAGTTGGCCCAAAAGATCGGCTTTCTCTTTGGCACTATGGGCCAAATTGCCGTCCAGTTTCCGCAGTGGTGGGAGACTAGACAGGCAGAAGTTGCCCTGTACTACCTTGGCGAGCGACCAGAAAGCTCGGCTCCCATTGGGATAGCTTGCAAGTCGCCCGCCAATTCTGGCAATGTGTTCTGCCTTGGCTTCGGCAATAGCCCTCTTGTTGGACCTGGAAGCAGCATTAAATTTCCGCTTCTGCGCTTTGGCGCTCGGATCCCGACTTTTCCTAGCCCTATTCCAGGCCAGGTATGCGGACTGCTTCTGGCGTGCAGCCGTCCTACAGGCTTTGATAAACCATGGACGGCTGCGACCGCCAAGCGGTATTTTGGTGCTGGGGATAAATAATTGCATCCCCATAATCACCGTTTCCGTGATGCAGTCCGCACAGACGTCAGGGTCCCCAGAGGAGAAGCAAAGCTGCCTCCAAGGGTAGGACGCGAAGAACTCGCGTAGTCCATCCCAATCTGCTGACTTATACTGCCAGACTCTACGAGATCCATTCGCTGGAAAGCGATTGGTTCTCGCAACAGGGACAGTGCAGCGGACCAGACAGTGATCGGATGATCCTAAAGGAGCACCAACCACCACCCGGTATTCGTGTGGATTTGAAGTCAGCAGAAGGTCCAACAAGGAGGGCTCATGACTCTCAATATCTGGGACACGGGTAGGCTGTGTTATCAGTTGAGAGAGACCATAGGCCGAAGCCATATTGAAGAGTTGTCGACCCGGGAGGTCAGTGGTCCGGGACCCAAGCCACTCTGTGTGGTGAGCATTGAAGTCATCAAGGACCACCACCTCCGCAGATAGAAACAGCTCCAATATTTTGTCTATCCCCCGTTCGACATTCTCGAAAAGATGAGTTAACCCCAAATCACTACCTGTAAAGGCACGTTTAGATGCGGTCTGTCCCACCATATTCTACGCGTAGCCATAAAATAGACAGTTCGCCATGTTCGAGGCCCCGAAGGCGGTTACAGCAGACATCACTCCGAACGAATACGCACACTCCGGCTTTACGATGGAAGGAATGCTCCAGTTCGTAGTACCTGTGTGATGGCTATTTTTGTACAAATATTGTTTATAAGCTAAATGATTAGTGTAATTATATTACAGATGAGTGCTAGCTTTTGCTAGTGGCAGAGCCATGGACATAAGCTAGTATTAAATAAAGGCTAATGTTAAACAAAACATAGCATTACGCCTGTATTCCCCGAAGGGGTACGCAGAGCTGTATTAAACACCCACGATTCGCCAGCTAAGTTTAAGTGCCACGTAATAGGGGGCGAGCCTATTGACGTCTACCGGGCACATTTCCAAACTCCGGGCTTCTACTGAGAATTTTTCTTTTTAGGAAAAAGCTCAATAACATTGGCCGACCCGGGGATCGAACCCGAGACCTCATGATTAGCAGTCGCATACATTACCGCTACACCACCGAGGCAGTTGAATAACAAATTAGTGTCATGCTTGTAGTACAAAATTTTCGCTAAAATAAATGTATTTTGTTCATATTAAGAGATAGAATTCAGGGTAAAAAGAGCCCTTACAACCACTTTAGAGATTACCTCAAGCATAATGGGATAAGCGAGTGGATTGCACAAGCAGGACTGGAGCTTACCCGTAAGCCTTTGGCTTTATATACATGTTTTTGTGTTTTTACAAAACAGTACAAACTTACAGCTATAACCTATTTTGTTTTCACGACTTTCATTAGCAAATGAAAAAAAAATATTTCGTTGTGTAACCATCACTTATGGACTCAACTATACCAAGAGTATTGTCAAGCTGCTGCGCACCATTTCATTTCTAAGATATGAAATAAAAGGATAAACGGCTACCTTTTGCCGAAATACACTGTCGTCCTTCATGGCACAGGAGACAGTGGTACCGACCCGCTCGGGCCCGATAGCAAGTGAGTACTCTCGCTTGGTACCCAGCCCTAACACCAGTAACATAGCATAGAATCACGCCTGTATTCCCCGAAGGGGTAGGGCAGGGGTGTATTACACACTCACGATTCGCCAGCTAAGTTTAAGTACCACGTAATAGGGGGCGAGCCTATTGACGTCTACCGGGCACATTTCCAAACTCCGGGCTGTTACTGAGAATTTTTCTTTTTAGGAAAAAGCTCAATAACGTGCCCAACCCGGGGATCGAACCCGAGACCTCATGATAAATAATATATAAATAATAGTAACGCAATGTGTGATAATTGCTTACTTCCGTTAATGGCCTTGTACGACATCCGCGGGAAAGGATGGGGTGGTGACACTTGTATTCTTAGTCCGTCACCACACGGACAAAATATATACCTATATCTACTCATTACAAATTATTCAGAAGGCAGTAATGTACAATATTAATGGCATATAGAGCGCTGTTCTTAGGTTTAACTTGTAGATAGATAAACACCGTAACTTTACTTTTATATGGGTACCTTATTTGTACTCAACCAAAGCTTTCAATGCAGTAAACTTATACAACTAATATAGATACAATGTAAATTACAGTAAACATTACTATTGGATCTATGTAACGAAATATAAAGTACATAGAAAGAGTGAAAGAACACCTGGCACATTACATACATATAAAAGTCGATTCTACTAGTTTATGTTATCAAACGGAGTTAATAATTATCGTTCATTCCATTGTCTAGAAGTAGGGTCCACATTTAATTCGATTTTCTCGGACTATTAAGTATGGGATGGAAAATTTGGGGACTTGAATTTTTCGAGAAAGGTTTACTGAATTTCTTTCATGAAAATTGATACCTATCTACGTGTTTTTTGTAAATTTTGAGTCAACCATCAATTATGTTACACTGAAAAATAATGAGTAGAAAACTCCATTCAGTAGGTAAATGGTAATAGCTACATACATAATTTCAGAACACAAAGTGCGAAAATGTAAAATCGAAAATGACAGTCATGAGCAGCCGACTAAGTTATTGTGACATCTACTTGGGACTATAGATCTCGATACCACATTTCTTTTTACAGACTGGGTGTTTTGTTAAATGGCCGAACGTGTCAAGTGCATAAAATATAAATAAAAATATTAAAATACCAACATAATTTTTGACATATTACATATTTTGTATAAATATATACAAAAACACTTTAGAAAATCCAAATTGCACGCCTCATAATCTTCATTTTTCACAATAAAATTGATTATTTGATAAGTTCGTAGTAACTAATAATATTGTACGTCTTACTAAGTAGTTTTCAATAAATCACATAGATAGCGCTAATTTCAAAAAGTACCTACTAATGTGGCTCTCATATCTTATACGCCATCTAGCGCTAATTTTAAGAAGTATTACTATATTAGTCTATAGAAGTAGTTCTCACGAAATAAGGTATAGCGCTGGTTTTAGTGTCGAGTCGAACGTAAATATTCACTATTTTTTTGTTTATTTAATAACAATTAAACCACATCGAATCAGACCGTGAAAAGTAATAGGGCTCTATTCGTGATCATACTAATTAGTAAAAGAAAAAAAAGACTCGATTAGTAAAGTATTTTGGTCGTTATCGTGTTAACATACATAACCTACAACAAACGGACGTCCAAGGCAGAAGTTTTTCAGACAGTTTTTAACTAGTTTAAATAACAAAAATGGCATCAAAAATATCATGAGTGTTAAAAATGGTGTTTTTACTTGATATATATTATTTTACAAGTGCAATATATTGAAAATAGAGACATTTTAAGTTTGAAAAATCAGTTGTTCTGCGTGAAGCGAGAGTAGTACTCACCTCAATGTTTCGCTTATGAGGCGTGCAATATAAATATTGTTTAGATAAATATCTATGTATAACATTTTTTATCAAAATTATCCCACATACTACTTTTTTTAATCAGTCTATTGTTGGCAGCTGATTAATAGACTCTATTAAAACCAATTCTAAATAGCTTAATACGTCACCTTCCACATTATATCTACCCTAGATTTTCTGCTGCCTCGGTGGTGTAGCGGTAGTGTATGCGACTGCTAATCGTGAGGTCTCGGGTTCAATCCCCGGGTCGGGCAAAGTTATTAAGCTAAAAAGCTTAAAAGAAAAATTCTCAGTAGCAGCCCGGAGTTTGAAAATATACCCGGTAGACGTCAATAGGCTCGCCCCCTATTACGTGGGACTTAAACATAGCTGGCGAGTCGTGGGTGTGTAATACACCTCTGCCTACCCCTTCGGGGAATACAGGCGTGATGCTATGTTTTTTATTTTTTTTAGATTTTCCGCAAATTTATTTAGTTACAAAGTTTCAAGTAATTTAGAGAGACTCCAAAACATTTTTAATCCTTCTCCCAATTCGTTAATAGAGCAATCATAATATTAATATAAATTACGGAGCACATTGGCTAACACTGGCTCGATATTATAGAGTTTAAAATTAGCCAATCGTGTAGCACACAAACTATTTAAATATAAAGCTTGTAATGATGCAGGAATTAGTTACAGCATCTACTCGTAACACCCATGAACACAACACCGTAGTGATTCACTTTTATAAATCGATTCTTTCAAGTGGTTGTAAATGAATAAGTTACACTCGATTATTTCATGCATTTATAAATAGGTATACTTTTTGACGTTCGATTGATTTGACAAACAAGTTCCGATATCATTTAGGTATTCGTGCGTTTATTTAGGCAATTATTTTCTTTATAGGTACTAAGAAAGATGACAAACAAATTTAGTGTTGGCAATAGACGCTAGTTAAATCAGGTTCATTACTCGCGTATGAAAATCTCGAAAAAAGGATAATTATGTTCATAGTAGAAAGGTCAGCAGATTTGTCCAACCAATCAACAGCGTTACTTAACGCTGATATTTTATGAGAGGGTGGTACTGTTTTATAGTCAGCCCATTAATGGTAAAATCACAGGCTCTACCAACACTAGAGTTTTCGATGGAAATGTCACCCCGATCACAGTATCTAAGCATTCCCTTTAATCGGAATTTTTTACTTATCTTGTTATATAGGTATATACATGTGAAAATCCATACCATTAAAAAAATATCTTGTGGTTAAACTATTGGGTGTTCTAGACTGATTTTTTGTAGGTATACGACCTTAAACATTTACCGTGATCTTCATTTGATCCAGTTATCAGTATATTTGTCATCAGCTCAGTGTTAAAAATGACTGAAGTGCTTTTGAGATTGCATTTATTTGAAATAATTCAAATTAAAACTCTCTGTTCTTAATTATTAAATCGAGCAATACATATCTAAATTATTATTTTTAAAAAGTTACTGCACACTATTCCGGTATATTTGCAATATATGGGCACCCTACCATCTCCTTATTGTAGTCCATTCGGAACACGTTGCAATGCACTTTACTGCAACATATTGGTATTTGTCTCGCATTCAATGCGTTGGCGCCTTTAGGAAGCATCTATTTTGACGTAATTGCGTACGCGATATCTTTTATTTATGCATCGGATAAGGTTCTCACAGAATGTTGGCGATCTCTTTATTAAAGCACGTATAGTATTATTTAAATTATGATTTATTGAACAATAGCGTCATACACACAATTGATGAGGTGAATTACTGAGATATGTTTGCGCTATAGGTGGAACAATTTAACTATGATTGTGTTTTAATTAAATGAATGTAGAATATATCAGTACAATTGAGGTTTCATACAAGCTTTTGAACGTCCTTAATAGTATTATAAATGCAAAAGTGAGTTCATTTGTTTGTAGCGTTTTCGCGCAATAATTTCTGATCATCATGAAATTAAGCAAGCGTAGGTAAATATATTGCCGTGTGGGGCCGGCACCAAGAATAGCTCCACCCCGTCTCTTCCTATGGGAGTCGTAAAAGCCGACTAAGGGATTACCGAGGCACCGGGCAGCAGCGTTCCCCTGTGTACTAAAAACATCCACTGCGATCGCCAACCCGCCTGCCAAGCGTGACGATTATGGTAAAACCCCCATTTTGGGGAGGCCTATGTCCAGCAGTGGAGGATGAGAGGCTGATGGATGGATGGAGGTAAATATAGTTCATGACCCAGACAAGGATCCTGAAAAATAGATGGTTCCTATGCGATAGCAATTTTTGTATCATTGATCCATCCTTCAGCCTTTCAACGTCCACTGCTGGACATAGGCCTCCCCAAGAGAACGCCACAACGAGCGGTCCCGTCATGGGGGATAATGCCGTAATCGCCACGCTTGGCAGGCGGGTTGGCGATCGCAGTGGATGTTGTTAATACTCGAGGGAGTGCTGCTGCTCACTCCCCCGGTATTCCCTCAATCGGCTCTTACGACTCCCGTGGGTAAAGAGGGGTGGGACAATTCTAAAGCCGGCCCCACACGGAAGGTATTGCATCATTGATATACCTTACAAAATATAAATCCACAAAAAAAAAAGCCCTCGCAATTTGTGTTTATTTATATGGATAAGTATGTCAAATGCTTAAAAACACTCGTATTTAGGCCCGCAATATTATTTGGTATGAATCTTAATTGTAATAATTAAGCTTACCTGGTCACATAATGTAAGCAAATACATCCGACAGATGGTGCAGGCGCCACCCAAGACATTTGTAAAGAATCTGTTTTTAAAATTAGCAGTACCAAGTGGATGTTGCGGTGGCTGAATTAGCAAAACATCAAATCATGCTCTAATGCTTAAAAATACCCATAAAAAAATATCAAAACAGTGATTAACTTGAATTATTGTCATACGTATTTTTTGAGGCTATATATAAAATATTTAAATATTGAGATGCATGGAGCTAATAAAATTAACAATCAGCTTTGGGTGGTAAACTTTTAACAGTAAATCTATAGACAACCGACTACCCAATTTTCTTGAAACAGAAGCTGCTACCAAACAGTACTGAACTGTTATAATAAACCGAGTAATCTATTGAGCACCAAATTTCATTGATTAGAAAGTTGTCTAGACAAATGAAACTATTCGAAGTGTGTTCATTATGGAAAGTTCTTTAAATGATGTTCGAACGATACTAATTAATTAATATAAAGGCGCAGAAATAAGTATTTGCAATGTTCAAGGATGCGTCATTCAGAGTGCACACACAACTGGGGTTATTTCTATATAAACAGGTATTGTGTGTTAATATACTCGTTTGGTTCCTTGGAAATATTATTATAATGTTCTGTTAAAACTATTCTTAATGCTTTAACGAACGGGTATTTTGTATGTGCTCTTTGCATCCATGTAATATAAAACGGATAAAGAGTTGGAAACCAAACCGTTTCGTCAGTTTTTAATGCTTTTTATTACCCAGACCTCTCGCGTATATGTTATACGTTTTATTGTAAAGTATGTTTAGGTAGGTATAGGATATCTTAATAGACCGATAGTTAAGTTACGTTTAATTTTAAATTTGTAGTTATATTTGTAAACATTTTCACGCCCGACCAAGTCGATATTCAACAGCCATTTTGTAATTTTGAGAAAATATTGAATCATTCTTTTCAATAACTTAGATTTTTCAAACGTATTTAATTTATATAATATAACGATACTAAATTTTAATACCTATAGAAAATAATGTGAAATATAAAATGATAATTTGGAGCGGAAATGGAACACGCGGCTTCTGGAATGTTTGCTTCTGAATAGCATAACATTTGTAGCAACCTATAACCTGTGAATTAAATAGAAGCAGATTCAACGAAATGCATTAGTTTTTTGTATTTTATACGCTATTTTTTCTTTTCTACAACTCATTATTCTTCTCTTAGGTTAGTCTTTGGTCTCCTTCTCTGATAAATTATTTTTGTCATTTCCACCTAATTCCGTTCCAATAAGCCTTACTGCACTGATAAAATTGACTGGGGTGTTACTACTCGGACCATTTCAGTTATAGTCTTATACATTGTTATTAGTATCGACTATAGTATTAATATATAAAAAGCTATTTTGATCTTTAAAGAACAAATTATTTGTGAAAGTGGAAAAAGAGTCGTAAAAACATCTAAAAGCAATTATGTGATTACTTAGTGGTCTTGAGCACTTCCCCATATTGAAATGGCCGCAGGTTCAAATCCTGCTCGTAGCAAAACTCTCTTTTTTTCACTTTCACAAATAATATTAAGAGCTATTAATATTCCATCCATCTTTCCATCAGCCTTTTAAAGTCCACTGCTGGGCATAGGCCTCCCCAAGAATGGGGGATAGTATCGTAATCGCCACGCTTAGCAGGCGGGTTGCCGATCGCAGTGGATATTGTTAATACTCGAAGGAGTGCTGCTGCCCACTCTCTCAGTATTCCCTCAGTCGGCTCTTACGACTCCCATGGGTGGAGAGGGGTGGGACAATTCTAAAGCCGGCCACACACGGCAAGCTTTAATATTATTTATGATTATTTGTCATATTAATCATTTTCTATAAAAAAATTCAAAATGGCATTACACTTGGATTTCAAAGTGACTAGAATAAAAAATTCAATTTTATAAAACTTAATATTCATATTAAGTACCTATTAGATTTTTAGGAAATACCACAGTATTTTTACTTGGAATAATTAATATTCAAACATTCAGCAACACGCCAGACAAACTTTTATACATACAAAATGGGAGCTTATCCATTGGACGGAAGCCCCCTCCCGCCACATGAGATCCGAGTATCATTGTGATGCAAATGCGTCCGCTGTCTGCCTCCAAATTACCCCTACGGTCAAGCAAGAGTCGCCCGATGACCAGCCATTAGAACTCACCCTTTTAAAACAAAATTATCCCCATAGTCGTAACTTTGTACGAAAGATTATACAAAATTCACCCTAAAATGATGCGTACAAGGAATATAATTGCTTGAAAGTGATGGTTGGTAGGCAGAGGCATATTTCATGACAGATATTATAGTGTTATGAGAGTTGCTAATGAGGTACTACGGGCTCGTAGAAATGTTGTAGCAATTGTGTGGACAATAATTAAGGATTATTCGTAACATTAAATGCGGTAATGATCCAAAAATATAACTTTTTTTTGTTATGGCGGGAAAAAATGTATCTAACTGCACACCCCGTTATTCGGGGCAACGAACAGGGTAGTGTTTGACCCTGACCCACTAAATTAACCCGTCGTGTGTTGTCTCTCCGCCTATATTGGCAGGCCACTGGAACTATGTTACATTACTTAAGTGGTACCCAAAAATATACCTACGTCTTAGGCTTTGGTAGAGAATGTATATGTATAGGTATTCAATAATATCTACTCTTATAGTTACATTATGAGAATAAAAAAACAATTAGTGACTTTAATGGATTGATTTAATTTCATATTAAAACTTAATATTACTATTTTTGTCTAAAGATAAGAAAACTATTATCAACAAGGCAACGTATTAAAGTTATTGATAATAGTACTAGTTTCTTGATAATTAATTTTATAAATAACATATTATAACTAAAGAACATCACGCTTGTATTCCCCGAAGGGGTAGGCAGAGGTGTATTACACACCCACGATTTGCCAGCTATATTTAAGTCCCAGTAATAGGGGGCGAGCCTATTGATGTCTACCGGGCACATTTCCAAACCCCAGGCTGCTACTGAGAATTTTTTCTTTGTTTTTTTACGAAAAATCTCCACAACTCTGCCCGACCCGGGGATCGAATCCGAGACCTAATGACCAGCAGTCGCTTACACTACTGCTGCATCACAGAGGCAGTAAAAACGTTTTAAAGATTTAGATAATCCTAGCCAGATCTATCATTACATTACATATCTTAATAATAACTAACACTACTTGACGCTAACAATATTATCATCCTTAAAGGTATAGATAATGTGTGAATAATATCTAGATCTAAATAACGATGAAGTATAGTATTTATATGGTTCGAACTTTCTAGGTTATTTAATTTACGTCTCAAATTTTATATTTTTTCATTATTTTTAAATAGCAATAAGACAAATAATTTACTCTGAAATGTAAGTAAAATCGTTATTAGGTATTTTGGTCTATATTTTAGCACTTAAAATGCTCAGCTACTCTTAAAGTACAAATTATAATTTGTGAATAAGGAAAAAGAGCATTTTAGTACGAGCGGGAAACCGAGCGGGAAGGTTGTTAATACAAATTTGGTAAGGAGATTGGGTATTCTAACTAATATTACGGTAGCTCAGTGGATTAGAGCACTTCCCCGGATAGGAAGAGACGCAGATTCGGTTCCCGCTCTTACTAAAATACTCTTTTTCCTTATTCACAAATTATAATTTGTACTTCGTTATTAGGTAGGTATACACGACTAGATTTTACCCCCGTCAACGTGAATTTCAGAATGTAATTACAACATTATAAGGCACAGCTAAAAATAGCTATCCTACAGGAACCATATATTTTTCCAGGAATCAAAGTAGCCTGTGTACTTTTCTAGTCTACAGATTTCAGTATAACTACTTAATACTTTCTGATATTTACGCGAATGTTACACATTTTGAAATAAAACTTCGTTTACGGAATCTAAGCAAAGTATTGTAAGCATAAAAAATTTTAAGGAAATATTTTAATTGTGTTTCTAAACGAATATTAGGTGGGTTAAAATAAATAAACCAAAAATTTTGTAAAATCATATACTATGGGTAGATGAGACCGTTGAAATAACATATCAGCCTTGGGCGTCTATCATCTAAGTCCACCCGTGATCATGAATGCTGTAAAGTATTCGAAACGTCGGGATAGTAGTAAAATCAAGTAAACGCGATAGATTCCGTAAACGAAGTTTTATTTCAAAATGTATAACTACTTAGTTTAGTATTTAAGGAATAAATACGTAACATACAAACAAACTTTCCCATTTATTATATTAGCAAGAATAAAAAACATAACAGAGTTTAACTTTAAGCTTTTATCTAAACATGTCCGAATTAAAATTGTTAATTTGGGCAAGTACATTAACTAATTGTAAACATATAATTTAAGTAAAACAAAAATCACGTCATAAAGATTTATAGCCTATTATAAAACAAATATAAATATTGTGTATACACACAACGTCCTACGTTTCCTGTATAATGGTCCTGCATGGCAATACCTGTCATATTTATCACCAATAAAAAATTACACCTAGCGTGCTTGGCTTTAGTTACAATGAGCCGTGTCGTGCTAAATTACACATTCTATATATAATAATTCAGTCAATTTCTGACCCTTTTGGCCACAAAATTATTTTATATAATTATTTTCTCTTATAATACATAGTAGCGGTCAGCAACCTCTTTTTTACTTGATGTACCCAAATAAGTTTCTTTGTGCATGTAACTGGTTCATCTCGTAGTAAGAATTAGATTCGATACTTATGTACGTTATACAATAAAATATATTAATATAAATGCTTACATTAGTACGCGACGCGTACCAGACAATTCTTGTTTTCTATTGAATCTACTGGTTCTCAGAAAGTCGAGGAATTTAATTGTCGCTTGTATCTTGAGGATACATTATGGGTTGAATGCGCTTTTGAATTAATACAAGTTTTTCAATTTATTGGAAACTGGCACTAAGCCCCGGTTTCGTATTCTTAACATTTAATTTGCATCTAGACTCACTAAATAATGAGTCTAGATGCACATGCATTTTCCACATTATATACACTTAGGTGTAATTACAAAGTCTGTCTACTGTCTTAGGTCGTGTTTTTATCTAAATCTATTCCTTAATCTTTGTTGGTTGTTGGTGAAAACATTAAAGAAACAACAATGTAACGTGTCTATTTCACTAACTAGTGTTACTAGCTGCAAAGATATCATTAGATCTCCTGTAAAATTTAGGAATTTTTCGTTAAAACAAGCAGTATCTACCTAATTTTAGATCATTAGATACTTGAATCTAGGAATACTTGCTAGTAGAAAATTAGGTATGTGAATTGTTCTCAACTAATTCAAGAATTAAATTTACAAAATTATATTTTGATTTCCCTAGCAAATAATATTCTCAGCGTATTTACTTCACTTCTGATCTTCTCTGTTTTAACAACGATACCATATTTACAATATACAGACATTTATATGATCTAGCTATCTTAAAAGATTAATACATTTGAATAACGTATACTTATCAATATGAAAATAAATGTAGTTTATTTAAAGTAAAGATTCAGAAAACCTAGACTAGCTTTAAACCACACCTACGTGCTGTATAGTTAAGATAAAACAAAAAGGAGGTGTAAGTTGAACCATTTCCCCTTGGGCATGCGGGTATAACCCAACTTCTTCGCAATCTCACAAAATGCTATAGATACATACCTACATAAATACATGCTATATCTACAACATTGACCAATTTAAAATGAAACGCCGATCTCTAAGGAGAAGCCAAGAGTGAAGAAAATTAAAGTGGAACTCAAAGACCACGTTTTAGTGGCCAGGTTGCGGAGACGGAAATAACTAGACAGACGGACACTAAATTAGAATATTCTCTTGAGCTTTTAGCTTCCGCTAATGCGTCTCAAAGTTATAACAAAGCTTTGAAACTATATTCTGTTGTATTTTAATATTAAAAGCTTGAACTCGTTATAGTCGCTATTGTTTGGATATACTTATCTACTTATTATGATCGTACATTTTTTTCTATTTTTATTCCGAGTTTTACTACCTTTTGCGTAAAAATTGTGTAATAGTTCATGTTATATTCGATTAGTGTCATATTATTTACAAACACAGCTCTGTTACAGTTTTATAATACTTAGTTAGTATTCAAAAAATATTTAACCGTAACATATAATATGTAAGGCCTTTTCAACTCATCTCTCTTCTTCTGAGCTCTCTCTTTTTCTGAGCAATGTGATTATGATATATAATCTTAGTATTTTTAAAGAACACTTATATAATTATGATACTCGATTTCTATACTGCTTTATAATTTGTAATTGATGCACATACCTATATTTCTATAAGTATTAACTTGAAAAGATACATCTAATTAGTGTACAAAAAAACTAATTTCAGTAACGATGTGAATAACACGTTAAAGTTTGGTAATTTAGAGTCATAGTGAAGCGTAGCTATACTTAATAGATTGTAAAAAAAAAACGTTCATATATTCACGGATTTAGATATCGAAATTCTATTTAAAATTGTCTCAAAAGACTCATCTATTTTACCAACATTGACCTCTTTCATCTACTAACATCTTCGTTTAACCGTTTTAAATATACCAAATTCCAAGCAGGCATAGAGGCCAAGTTTGGATGGTTATTGGCATTCGTTCTACAGACTGCGGGCGGTATTATATAAGCAGGCAATACCAATTTATTTTATCCGAAACTGCCGCAATTATGACATTAATTCAGTTTATAATAGCCATCAATGTTCATATAGAATAGAATAACTTTATCCTAGAGCCGCGTGAACGAAAACGTATTTTGACGATACACGTCTATTTATACCTTCGTATACGTTTATTTTTGTTGATAGTTGAACAGGTAAAGGTGTAGGAAGATTGCTGAATAAAATGGCCGTACACAGCCTATATGGAGAAGATAACTAAGCATATAGATTGAATATATATGTACCTATCTATATATATCGTTAACCCGAGGGCACACTGGGATCACAGTGGCAGCACTAGTATGCAACCCCAACCAGTTATGTAAATGTAAGTTCTATATTTAAATCTTAACATACTATACAGAATGGGTAATTATTTCAGTAGTTTATTTTGCAGTCAGCTTGAAGATTGTCGTAGTAATTTTGGCTTTATATTTTTTACGTTTTCGCTGGTAATATTAAGTATACCAGAGTCTAAGGGGTTGTGTATATTTTTTTTTTGGGTTGTTTAGTGTTATTGTTTGTGGATCCATTATCGTTCCATTTTTGGGCACGGGTCACGGTTAGCAGACTTCACGAGCCGTCAACAAAATATCTGGGTCTTGTAGTTTTCAATATTTTTCTTCACCGAGCAGTGATAATTAGTAAATAAATACACACATATTGAAAAGTCAGAGGACTGGAGATTGAACTCGATAACACTGTCTTTGCAGTGTCTTGTCAGGTTATATTGTGAAATAACAACTGAGTACTGGTATACCAAAGTTTCACGTCAAAATTATAGCACAGAAGTGAAGAAGCTAGTGCAAATGTACAAACAAAACTTAAATTATCCTAAAATATAGGAGCAGTGCTCATCGTCCAATGAGGGATGTATTTCTTCAATCTGCATTCCAAAACAATTACCTGGTCTAAGACGGTCGAACTTGATAGCACCATTAGCTTGGTAGGTTATGGGAAAGGGCTGAATTTGTGGCGGACGCAAAGTCATTAACTGACAATCTCTTTAAATCACTTGTGTATCCTCCCTGTGGACCTGGGCTGGCTCATTACGGAGGGTGGCTCTGAAACGCTCTCAAGGTATTAAGAAATTTTAGCCGTGGTATATACACCTACATATATTTTGCATTATGGGTACTTTATTTAATGCTTGTATAACCATTTGTAATTAACTTTTGTTAAACATGTTTGATCTATATTTATTAGCATTTGACATGCACAGCTAATTTTAAAGTACAAATTATTTATGAATGACGAAAAAGAGATTTTTAGTGCGAGCGGGAATCGAACCCGCGTCCCTACCAATCCGGGGAAGTGCTCTAAGCCACTGAGCTACCGCACCAACGATCGATCATCCTAATTTCCTCATCACAATTGTCTTTACGACCAAGGCCATCTATAGGAATGCATTTACATGCATTAATCCAATATAGTAAGTTTAATTTTGCAATTAAAATTCATACTATATGATGGCGCGATTTTTTAAACATTTTTGATCTATATTTCTTAGTATTTGACATGCTCAGCTACTTTTAAAGTACAAATTATTGGTGAATGAACTTTTGTTAACCAAAACTGTGTTCATTCGCAATTTGATTGTCTTCAAGTTTAAAGCATAAAGTTATCTGTATAAGTCACAATGTAATTTTGTATTATAGAATAGCAGCTAATATTAATAACAGCACTAATGATTAGTCATTTTTTATTATTAAAACCATCGTATTTATACTTATGCCCTTTCATTAAAACGTAATCTTCGAGAAACGTTAATAGCACACCATTACATTAAATCACTGCATCGCTAACTTACTAAAATAAGCTATTTTATAATAAACCATTCAATAGCTCACCAATGTGAAATGGACCATTACCTTGAGCACTAACATATTTATTACATTTTTACCATCAATTTAAACGTGTACCAAATAAACAAGCTACGATCCATCTGTTTATTATAAGCGTAGATAACTAAAGCACACCCTCTACTTAAGATCAGTTAGTAATACAGGGAAAGCATAAAAAGTAATCTAGGAATTATAAGCTTTATTTTGTCCAATGAGAAATTGCAATGGCCTTTAAGTATTCGCTTCTCATCAATATTATCACTCATAATAACGCAGACAAAGCGAGTTTAGAATCTCTATAATAGTTAACAACCATACGAACGTACATTATTACAAGGAACAATATACTCTTTCTTGCCTTGCTATATTATTTTATGGCCGTGAATTTTATCTCGTTGCTTCAACGCTGAAAATAAACACAAAATATTTACAGCTATTTGCATTCGCTTAAACGTACTCGCGTTGTATTTTCGACTCTATTATTTAGTACATAATGAATATGACATGTAACTTGATATTTACGCACATATGTTGTAAAGTATTACTGGCAAACATAGGGTCTCGCTGTGTAATGTTGTGTGTGAGCACGCAGTTTTATGAGGAAATGCGGCATCCGACGTTTTGTATGAGTTTTCGTTGATTTTGTCCGTTGTAAGGTATTATTGTTTTTGTTTAGTAAAATTCTTTATTCACTGTCGGGTATCTGTTAGGTATATACCCAACAGTTCCATACAGAATAATAGTAGTGAACTCCCGAAACAGGAGGTGAAGTCGATAATTCACCTAATTTTACAGTCTTTTCTAGGGACGTAACTAAACAAAATGATGTCCTTCCCGTTACACGAGGAAGATATCTACTTCATCCAATACGCGCGTGAATACTAAGTATCTAATTTTGATTTTTTAACAAAGCCAACGAGGATCCGAGTTCCATTGATCGATCCGAGCCCCCCGGTTCCGGTCGTAGCTAAAACTCGCTGAGCGTTTTTAAAATCTCCGACCAAAACCGACCAACGTAATCTAAGACCCCTGGTAGTTAGATGGCCAACATAAAAAAGGTACACAACAAAACGGCGGGCAAGTGTCAAAGGAGATCATATTAAACTGGATACGTTATCTTCAGCAGGTAGCAGAAAGCTAATTGTGTATTCTTTCCTCGCTTCCAGCGTCCTTAATCTGCCCTGTTTGCCCCCACCCTATGCCATCCCCCATCTGCCGCGCCCCAACTAAGCGGAAAGTTTTAAAACATTGTATTTATGCAGATTTTAGGCACTTGATTGTGAGAATTAGTTAGATTGCATGATAACGGTGTCGTTCAATTTTGATACTTTAATTAAAACAGAGCCGGTGTACGTAACTTTTGCAGGACAAAGAACAAAGGCTTATAAAGTTATATACGTATTGTTGAGTCTAGATCACCACAGTGTCAGCATCCATAGACATTTATTTAATTGATTTGAAATTTTGAGTTTAAGTAGCCAGAAATATAATTGCAACACAATCCAATGTAAAAGTACACACAAAATATTTCTAACTTTAACATTTTTGCATTTATGAAAGCTTGAACGATTGAGGTTTAACTTCAACGTAACTTGTTGTTAAGTAAAATTAATGTTAAGAATTTCGCCTAGCTTAAAAAAGCTTTAAGGTGGTAAGGTTTCATTAATTTTTGCCTGATCCACCTAATCTTAATTCTGATAAACAGTATTACAAGTAAGACGAAGTTAATTAATGTTTTTTAACAAATGACGTGGTTGGATTTCTGTTGAATGAAATAGTTAGAAAAAGACCACCACGACTATGATTAGAAGTCACAAACTTTTAAAAAATGGTTCTTTTCCATTTGAGTCACTGTGACTTTCGCCACCACTCTCTCTCGCCACCTTTCCACGTGTTTTATTTCACAGTTCAATCGTAATACTATTGTGCCAAAATTCGTGTATAACCTTAATGTCCATGCCTAGGTATGTAAGTTGCTTACCTTTGAAGATACGTATGCTTAAAAGACAGACAAACCCGAACATAATACTGTAGGACCCAATAACTGAGACAGCGGTAGTGAGAAGGAAATTGCTTGGAAAAAATTTGCATCTTTATTGAAATTTCCAGTCTTGGCCGCGGTTGAAACTAGCTACATTTCTAAATACGTACCTTGAACTTTGTTCAAGTGATTTTTTGTGTATATTGCTAAAGTTACTATGTAAATTATACATAGATGAGATATACCTATATATAGAGCATAAAATATAAGACCTAGAATATTATCTTATCCCTGCATGAATGTTTTGATGCAATTAAGTATCATCCTCTCACAAAAGATCAGCGTAAAACAACGGTAGGCACTTTTACCGTGATATTTCGTATGGTGAGTAAGAGCGCTGGAGGCCCAAACCCCCTCCCTATTCTCTCTTTATTAGCTTTTCTATCCTCTCCTTAATATCCTTCCTATCCCTTTCCTCGAAGAGGGCGACGTGCGAGTGCCTTTAGTGTCGCTAGCATCTATAGGCTACGGTAACCGCTTACCATCAGGTGAGCCGTGTGTTTGCCACCCAAGTAGTATGAAAAATATAGTAATATAAACTACTTACCCTATAATTGATCTTATTTCCATTTATTCGTAATTGCGTATGATATATGACGGTCACCAGATAATTAGACGCCATAGATGTGCTACTGTTATCATTGCTATTAATCTTGGATTACTCGCGAGCAGAACATTATAATGTAGTATTAATTAGGCACGTATGTGAGACATTAGCATATGGATTCCATTATAGCTTTATTACAGTATCCGTACAAACTCGTCCCTACCTAGTGCGGACGGTAGACAATTGCTATACAAATTTGTATCTATACGCAGTTGACTTTAGGGAAGGGATCATAATTGGAAATTTTCTCTGGCGAATATGCGCACAGTATCCGATACCCTTTTCACTTGTATTGTTTTTATTTTCCATCCCTAATGAAAGAACTTGCCTCGTCTGTATTGCAATTTCAATATATTGGCTTAGTGGCGTTCATTTCATATTATTGTTTTTTTTTCTTTTACTTTATAGTTTTGGCATAGATGTAAGATTTTAGGATTAGACAAAAAATACTAAAATAAGTAAAAGTTACAACGAATTAGATTAAGAGATGAATTAGGTTATTATTATTGATTAAGGTATAAATAATAAAAATATGAATTTTATTTAAGCAAATAATTCGCTAAGTAATATTTAAATATATGCAATTCAAAAATGGCTTATATGGAAGTCAAATTAATGCCATGCTTACAGACCCGCTTTCGCAAGAAGCAAAAAAGCTATATAGATTTTTCCAGATATGTATGAAAACGCGATAGGAGCTTCCATGCATACTTGACAATCATTTGACAAAACCTCTGCATCAACCCATGAGGCTGGCATAGTCACCTAGTGCTGACTGAAGCCTCGATCAAAAATCAGAAATAAAAAAATAAAAAAAATATATGCACTTTTTAAAAATGTCCAGAAGTATATCAAAGTTTCATATCTATCTATGTTTTATCATATTATCAATCTATAGATTATGTTGATAAAATGTTAGTTTAATCAAGTCATGCTGTCTATTTAATGATCTTAGTGTTTAATTAGATAGATATTTTTTGGAAAGGTTCAGGATCTATATTTGCATAAACATAAAAACATCTAAAATATTTCGGGAAAACATATTTCCTACATTATGACTTCGCTCGTTATGACACAATTCCTTATGACAACGAGAAGCCAATACAAGATTTATACCTTTGCAAACAAGGGCTTGACAAATAAACTTTTTGTTCATCTGCTGTAAATGTCTCTACAAATTGACTATAAATTTCTGCTCTATTAAAATTTATTACCCTCAAAACGTTTATTGTAACATTACGTAACTTGGTAACCCTTCCACAGTCATAAAACAATGCTGGTAACACGGGCCATGCGAAAAAAATTATTTCAAGTTACATAACACCTGATATTTAAGGCCATATTCGCATGACAAACCCAATACCATTTTATGACACAAGGGGCAGTGTTTTACGATCTCTTACCGAATCAAAAATTTTCTCTAGAACAAACAAATGTGTAAGTTCTATAAAGAGCTAATTTGAATTACAACTGACGACATGATAGGATCACTCGGTTATACTTTTGTTTGTTTTTGTTAACCAAAGGCTCTTCTTTTTTTTATTAATATCATAAACATTATTATTAATTATATTAGTAATTACGTGTGAATTTGTAAATTTTAATATTTATATTCGAAATAAGCTTATCTTCATTAAAAAAAATTGCGTATTGTTGGAAATCGAAAACGCATAAATGTGCATCTGCATAAATGACTCAGCGTTAAAATACCTATGCATGATTTGACTTTAGAACAAGAACTTGAATAACAACCGAGAGCGACCTACTCGTATTATTTAAACAAACTATTCATTCAAAAACTATTCTATGAAGACTAAATTTATTCAGTATTATACAAAATTTAAGATATCTTTTTGGCGGGAACATGAAAAAATGATGTCGTTGCGCTACGTTATTTTCCAAGACTTGTGTTATTTCAAGTATGTATAAAAGTGGTGGCATTTTACTAATTAACTATTTGTATACGTGCATAATTGTTGGCAAGTCCTTACCTCTAGAATCTCTAGAATTCCGTAGAAGCTTCCAGTAAAGTTGCCATCACTTTACTGAAGCATGACCATGATTTGACTATGAATTATATTGACTCTGATTGTGACTTGTTTTACAAATAAATTTTACAGTAAGCTCCTGTTGTTGGGAGATATTGAGAAGTAGAAGAAGGAAGAGAGGTGAGAGTGGGAATAGCCATCGGTCAGTGCGATGGCTTAACGGCCTAGAGCACTTCCCCGAATTGAAAGGTACGCAGGTTCAAATTCCGCTCGCACTAAATTTCTCTTTTTCCACATTCAGAAATAATTTGTGTAATTGTATTCTTATTTATGATCGTCCTACTAACACCACTTAGGTCTTTTGAAATAAAACTACGTTTACGGAATATATAGCGTTTACTTGATTTTACTCCTATCCCGACGTTTCGAATACTTTACAGCATTCATGATCACGGGTGGACTTAGATGACAGACGTCCAAGGTTGATATGTTATTTCAACGGTTTCATCTACCCACAGTATATGATTTTACAAAATTTTTGGTTTATTTATTTTAACCCACCTAATATTCGTTTAGAAACACAGTGAAAATATCTACTTCAAATGTTTATGCTTACAATGTATGAGACTTTAAATTAGTATATTAAAATGAGTATAATATTCCTCTTTAAATTGTAAAATTTTTGTTTTTATTTAGTGCTCAAAAATTCTACCACAAACTACCAATTGCTACCAGTAAGAAGACAATCTTGGTTATTAGTTTATATTATTAAATATATTGATTTTGCCAAAAACTAAGACTAAGAAGCTACCACCGGATCGGAACGCGGCCTGACTGAGAAAGATCCGGCCAGAAAACTCAGTAGGCAACAACTGTTATGGATTATTAAAATTCGTACGGAATTACTGAGATCTAATAAGGTTTAAATTTTAAATTTTTTTTACAAAAGGCAAAAACTAATCACTACTGTGGGTTTTATCTACACAATAAGCGCTAACTGTGTCTTGCAATCTTGTGGTGTGCCTTCTTGTATTCTGTTTGGTGAGGCCTATCACAGGATTCCAGCTTGATGGTAAGACCCAGCCGTCTTCTCTATTGAAATTGGGATGTTTCTTAATTTCAATAGCCTCACGTATCATTCTAGGGCGATATCGATGTTCTTTAGCGAGGATTTGAGGTTTGTCAAACCTAATGTAATGGCGGGTGTGGTCCTGTGTGTGCTCACAAATTCCAGACTTTGTATAGCGACTGTGCTTCACATCAGCTATGTGTTCTTTGATCCGAGTTGTTATGGATCTCTTTGTTTGCCCAATGTAGGAGAGACCACAATCACAATCCAGCTTGTATACTCCTGCATCCTGTAAGGGTATATGGCACTTGACTGGTGGTAAAAGTTGACTAATTCTTTTGAGTGGCTTATAGTAGGTTTTAATTGAAGCTTTTTTAAGAATGTAGCCAATCTTGTCAGTGACTCCTTTAACATAGGGCAGGACTGCAGGGAGGCGCACAACATCAGAAAGTACCACTTAGGTCATTAAATTATTGTTACTAATATATGAAATTTTAAGATGCGTGAGGCGACTAAAGTAATAAGTAATTATTAGATACATATTTTGAAATGAAACTGAAATACGGAAGCTACCGTGTTTACTTGATTGTCTACTATCACGACGTTTCGAATAGGTACTTTACAGCATTCATGATGATGACGTAATAAATACTGTAAACGTTGTTTTACTTCATAATATGTAACATTCGCGTAAATATCAGGAAGTTTTATATTACCCATTGCATTACTGATGGTAGGGTACCAAGTGAGAGTTTTCATTTGTTATCCTGACCGAGTGGATTGGTACCACCATCTCACGTAAGACCGGCCATAAAGCACCTCGGTGTCTATTGGTTGTAGCGGGAACCGTCTCCACCGTCTCTTGTGTGACTGGCCATGAAGCATCTCGGTGCTGTAGCGGAAGATAGCCATTTATTCTTTCATTTGCTATCCTGGAAATGAAATGGTGAGCAGCGGCTTGACTACTCTTAGTATAGTTGAGGTCATGGGTGACAGATGCAACTTACCATCAGATAGGCCGGGGCTCGTTTGCCACCATTATTAAAAAAAAGTGCCTCATCTACCTACTAAGCTAAATTTAAATCGAATGCGTTTAGAAGTTTTAGCATAATTGACGGACAAACATCCAAACATGTTCACAAGCTTTCACACTTAAAATATTAGTAGGACTAGTAGGATTATTTTTAATAATACTTATTCATGTATATATACCTACCACCTACTTTTAAGACTGTGTATAAAATTACTTTGGTAATATAGACTTACTCCTTGCGTTGGCCGGGGCGTCAAAGTCGTAGTCAATGCAATCATTTAATGTGCGTTCATGTGACAGTAAGCGTGTATTTTTCTTTTTATTTAAGATAAAGCAAACACCGCTTTGAGCCGATAAAGAGGAGAAATCGACCGCAACTATATAAAGGTTTGCAGCGATAAAAATTCTGTGTTTATTTGCACGTCCCACATCAGTTCCCTTAACCTGGAAAACGGACTTATATGTACGTTGAAAGATATCGTAAAATAAATCTCACACACCAAGATATACGTCCGATTTTTCAACGTACTGTCTCATTCTTTAATGATATTTTTAAACTTACGACAAGTTGAACTTATATTCACCAGTATCAGTAAATTCGGCTTCCAATCTTGAACAATTTTTCCTAAAACGTGATTTAAAATCGCTGTCAGTATACATTTTTTAAGGCGAATAGCCAGTAGGGGTTTTCCAAATGTTTCTGTACACAGCCCCTGGTGGTACACGTCACGTCAATTAAAAGTTGAAAGGGTTAAGCTCTTAATACACAACCAATTTATTCATATACATGATATATTACATATTTTCATAGTTACGGCTTTAGAAAAGAATGTTTATTATTTCATCCTTCCTCACTTTCAATCCTCTAATGCAGATTCGTTTTCATGCTTGTAGTTTAAGAATAAACAGTACTAAATTTAAATATCAAACGTCTACGAAATGATTTTTCTAAGTGATAATACTATAGACGTACCTACATACCTATTGTACATACCTACATATGTTAGGTGCCCGTATATATCTTTTCTTTTGAATGAGTTCAATATTGATATTTGTCCTTTTCATCCGCCATAAAAATGTGCAATTTAGCTATCGTAAACAGATCCACTTTACTATAAAGAACGCGATTTAAAAACAAAACGGAACTGCACATAATCTGTTCCTTTTTTCAAGTAGTCATCCTACGTGAAAGAGAGAGATGACCCTATTCTCTAAGCCTATAATATATGTTCTATATTGTCTCGTATTGTAAACGCGCTACGACAAGAGTCACATCGCTTGAAATTTTCTATTAGTTGACATTTTTAGTGCTTTTTGTCGATGCTATTATATGGCTTAAGGTGATTTCGTATCTATACTGTCATGTCAGTACATGTTCATTTGACAGTATTATGATGCATTTAAATTCTAAGACGGCGAAAATCTACTTCAAAGTAAAGATTTGTTTTTATGAGCATACCTAATCCTAAACAGACGTTAAGCGGACCTATTCATGAAGCGGTCTATTGCTTCTGCTACTGTCGCTTTACATCCACGGAGATTATACAGTCTGGTCCCCCGCAACTCCCTCATTTGAGTCGATTATTCTTTGAATCCAGGCTCGTTTATTTTTATTTTGCAAATAAAAGCAATTCAAACGTCAATAGAAGACCGTTGTATTGGATGCGAAGTATATGCTAATGTTGCTGAGTTGTACAATGGACGCAACTTCCTCTGGTAGAATCATCCCATCGTATAATAATACGTATAGTTATTGACGTTATTTACCAGCTAACAGAGCATCTTATATGAAATTCCAATAAACATAACATGAAAAATTCAATAGGTCATCCAAAGATCGAAAGTAAAAAAAAATAACGAAAACAATAACGCTCATTTAATCAGTATTCAGAACACGATGTTCGTGACCACAGCTGAGATATTTGGCAAGGGGACAAATCCTGCGGTCGGCTACCAAAAAAATTCGCGAAGCTCACAACTGCATCGTGACAATACTCTGATCTCGGCCCAACGAATTTATAGTACGACTAACGACTTATATTATGCAAGAAATCGGCGTCAATGATTATCGGACCAGAATAACGAACACGAATGCTTTGAGTGTACACTGATTTATTACTTCGTGGTATGCTACTCTATACTAAGATACATTTCACAGTTTTAAAAAAAAAAAAATTGTTGGAGTAATGGTACCTATATAGATATGATAATAACATCGATGTAAATAACGCTCTCGTTTGTCATGTACTTAAAATGCTCTACATCAATTGTCGGGAATGGGAACTAATGATGCCAATAAAGTGCAATGTTGGACTTCAGTTATATAAATAAATTCATTCTTAGCCCAGACTGCGGCTCGGTCAAATACCTGTGTTTTGAATCAAATTATTTTCAGGGACAATTTATTCGCTCAAATGGTTCCTTTGTTTGATCTAATAAATAATTTAACGGTTGGCCGGACGATTCATGAATTCATGGTCTGCTGCAATCCTGTAAATTTTTATTTGCAGTAGCTACACGTTTCGCACTAATATTTTTGTGAAGCGATTTTTAAGTGGGCAGTGACATCAAAATCACAATTAATGTGCCGTATAAATACATTACCATTGTTAAAATAAACATGAGGCATTATCTTGTTCAAAAGTCATCAATACGCACCGCGACGGAAGCACCAGGGGAAAAGGTTTATATAGAAGTAGGTACTCGTATGTAAATGAAATAATCCGATAAGATTATTATCGTCAAATGTATCATTTATTTATAAATTAATATATTCTTGGTTAAAATTATTTTAATATACCAGTAACCATCCCTTGCTTCATGTGGATGAAATTTACTTATATTCTCTTATTATCTCTAGGATTTTAGGACTACATGTATCTAGTACATTATTTTAACCTATCACTTAAGGTGTACACAGCGTGTAGATATTATTCCGGAACTTGATTACAAAACTTTAATTAGAATTATTAAAAAATAAAATGTGACTATTAAAAACTTTTCTGGGAAATTATCTAAGTGACACTGAAAACCACTTAATAATCCGTGTGGTGCTTCGAATAGAAAAGCGGCAAAACATGCACACGCGGATATCAACTTTATATTATGTACCTATACTCGTAGATGTAAAATATAAGCATACGGTTAAGAAACCTTGTTTGTTTTATTCCAAGTCTATGATAAAAAAGTGTACCAGTAGTAAAACATAGTAGAGGCAATTATATTCTTTCTAAGCGAGTTTCTAGGTTAAATGGTACGTTTTGTAGATGTTGACTAGATAGTAACCAACCTACATGTACGGTTCGCCGACCCCGCAAGGCCGGAATCCGTCATTCGTAGGTCAAGGTCACGTCGACTCATGTCACACGTCACGAATATCTGCATCTGTGATCATCTACATTGATAGTCGTACCCAGTATGCATTTCACAAGGATTGAGGACTCTATTCCAACGTGCTAAGATATGTGTAAAAACTCGGTGCATCGACCCGACTATGCGATATAGTTTCAAGATGTTACTTTCGTTGGTATTTTAGATGGTGATAAACTTAGGCGTGTGGTTGTATGTTGTGTTTTCTTTGTATGTAGGTAATATTACGTAATGTTTTATTTTATATAAATATTTTGACAGACTTTCTGTTTCACTACAAAACTGGATACAACAGGATTTAAGTAATATTTTATTTACAATATATGTTTAAATTTATATTTAGGGTAATAAATAAGTAAATAAACTAGGGATTTCTTGCACTTGAAGTAGATTTGACAGCATAGAAATAGGTACACGTATTAAACACAAAGTGGAAAATGTGAAATTGAAAATAACAGTCACGAATTCAGCTGAATCTGCAAAGCATCTGGACGGTATCCAGTAGATGCAGGTTCAAATCCAGCTCGTGTTCGTGATTTTCGATTTCACATTTTCCACTTTGTGTTTAATGTATATGGCTAAGCATGTCAAATGCTAATAATATATTTAGAAATATCTAAATAGGTACACGTAGGTAAGTACATACAGCTGGACTTGTCACATCTAAATATTTAGATTGAAAAATTGATCGTTGCGTTCGACTATAGGTAAAGATAATAGCGTGCATTCGTGCATTTAATATATTATTGATAAAATGCATTTTCCATCTTTACAGTAATTAAAATATATACATAAATAATTAACGTTAGTACCTACATGTTATTATCGATAAAATATCTATAAAACGGTTGCTGGCCAGATAAACTACTGTCGAAAGAATCATATTCAATCAATACACAAGTGTATCCATAAGAATATATGTATAAGGAAGGGTGTAGGTTCACCCACGCAATATTCCTGATACGGCAACCGGACGAGCTGTCGATGACCTTTATCTCGATGGTGTAGACCCCTTCTAATGTGTTCCTACGGAGCTAGGGGATATTAAGTGTAGCCCAACCTTGTAGCTTAAAATAGTAAATATTTTTGGCGTATTTAATTACGTGGCTAGTTTAACTACATCACTGTTACTATCGACGTGCGTAACATATTTATATTAGAAAACAAAATATAACTATATTTTATGATATTACATTAATAAAAAATATGCAATAGGTACCTACTAAGAATACTGCCTTACCCAACGGTAAGGCTGTATTCTTTGTAGGTACCTATCACATCTCACCATTTCATTTCGTAAAATGAATTAATTAACTATGGAAATCTGTTGTAACCAAAATACAGCTAGGTGTTTCAGTGGGTGTCACATAGAGGACGGTAGTACCGACCAGCTTGGGTCAAATAAGTGAATCCTTCCACTTGATACCCTAGCACGGTAATTAAAGAAGTTGATAGTGTATTGACATTATGACTATTTAGTTAAACTAGAAACTGTCATTGGAGTACACTGTAGGTGCCTTTAAAATGAATAAAATAATACGATTTTACTTACTAGTGCACATCATTATCGAATATTATCTTGTCACTTAGATACTCCCTTGTTTGTAAAGTCCATCTATTATAGGTACATACAAGAACTACGTTTACGGAATCTATCGTATTTACTTGATTTTTATACTATCCTGACGTTTCGAATACTTTACAGCATTCATGATCACGGGTGGACGTAGATGGTAGATGTCCAAAGCTGATATGTTGTTTCAACGGTAAAATTTGTAAAATCATATTATTGTGGGTAGATGAAACCGTTGAAACAACATGTCAGCTTTGGACATCTACCATCTAAGTCCACCCGTGATCATGATCAATGCTGTAAAGTATTCAAAACGTCGGGATAGTATAAAAATCAAGTAAACGCGATAGATTCCGCAAACGTAGTTTTATTTCAAAATGTGTAAAATTCTTGTAAATGTTAGAAAGTATTAGGTATACATACAAGAAGGCAATAAAAATATATTTGGTGTTTTTTTTTTCTCGACCAATTACTGAAACTATTTGGTACGTGTTACCTCTCAGAGCGAAAACTCTTCAGCACGCTGGCCCAGTGCGGGTTGGCAGACTTCACAAGACGCCGAGAAAATCTCTTGGGTGTGCAGATACCTTCACGATGTTTTTCTTCGCTGAGCAGTGATAATTTTATTTGTAAAGAAATGTATTCTCGAAAAATCTCGGCAATTTAGATGTGTGTGCAATGACCTTGCACTGGGGATCAAACTCGATACCGTTGACTTTGCAGTCCATGGTTTCACCACTAGGTAGTCTATCGCTGTTAAAATACTGAATTAAAATACATGTGCTAAAACAACCTACACAAATTAAAAAAAGACATTTATAGATTTCTTATAATTCAAAAAGACATTTATAGATTTCTTATATAAATCGAACTAAAAATCGCAGTAAGTAGGTACCTATCTATATCCTATTTATACAACAAGGTAGTATTTATTTTTTTAAATACAGTCAATAAATTCACGAATTCATCACCTAGATTTCTACTAACGATTTGCAATACACTCGTATATTAAACATTATATTTGATACATTATTTTTTACATAGACAACTTTAATTTCTTATAAATCGATGGTCAAAGGCAGCGATACATTTATTATGTTGTCTACATGAGAAAATAAAGGTGTGGTAGTTACACAAATAACAGAGCCGTACGATAAATCGATTAAACCTTTTGACAGCCATGGCAGAACCTGATTATAATCATAAATTGGCGATTTTAAATAAAAATTATACGTACTGATCCATGAACTAATCACATAAATATGGAGAACAACAGATGGTGCGTACCCCAAGGTTTAGCCCCACCTACATTTTTATTCGGAAATTTCATATCTTACAACAATAAATTTTAGAAATGAAAATAAAAAATGAGATACAGTCGTCGGCGTTACAAAGACATGATGTAGTTGTTAAGAGCGGTCAGGTGGTCCTTAATTATTTCAGATAAAAATATGATAGTACTTCATTAAGTCACTCCAAAGAGTTTTCTTTTTAATAAATAACATCCAGCGACGCTTAATAATTAATAAACAATGAATTATTCACGTAATACGAACAACTGAAGATAAATGTGAATAGATTGTTTAATATAATACTTCGCATTTGTTATATTTCTAGAAATAATAACTAATTTGACCCGATAAGATCGCAATTTATTATTTTTATTACCACCTGCCTAGTTAATCACTATATTTTAAATAAGATTTTAATACCTACATAGGTATAGGTCCCTACAATTCTTCATCCATCCATCCATCCATCAGCCTTTCGACGTCCACTGCTGGACATAGGCCTCCCCAAGAGAACGCCACAACGAGCGGCCGTGTGCGCTCATATGGGGCCATAATCGCCACGCTTGGCAGGCGGGTTGGCGATCGCAGTAGCTGTTGTTAGCTACAATTCTTACTGTCTTGTAATATAAGTAACTATTATGCAATATTTTTTTTATATTTCATAGTTATATCATATAAATATCACATAGGTACATTATATAAGTAGGAACATCAACATACCTAATACCTATTCGTGCAATCGGCATATAAAGAGTGGTTTATAATGATGTAGGTAGGTACCTAGGATACTTAGATGGGTAGGAGAATTATATTGGTTTTTTTATGTAATAGGTATATTCGTGTTTGCCACAAACTTACTGGTGGTTGAGTTGGGTACCAAGTGGGAGTAAGACTTTACCTGTTATCGAGAGTGACTTGTTACCATCTATTACCGCATGACCGACAGTGAAGCGTTTCAATAAGTTTTTTTAGTCTCGTTGATAAATACGTAAATAAGAAGCATAATATATGAAACTATGAATCATGTTATGTCGGGTTCGCGGACTTAACGGAGCAGAAGAGGTACCTACTTGTATTTTCAGGTATTTTGGCCTGAAGCTATTAATTATATTAGTAAAATGTGAGTGTCACAGGTCTGTTACTCTTACAACAATAAAAGCGCGAAGATTTTTGCAGGTATTTTTTTTAATAACAAATGTACCTACATATTATATGTAGGATTATGATAAAAGCGTACAAAGTAGATTAATATTGTCTAAATTTAAATACAAAGTTTTACGCTAAACTATATACTTTTTAAAACCACCGCTCATACAATTACACAATAAAAAAGAAAATTACTACGCAGCGTAAAGACGGGTTCTGCCCTGACTATCATTATACCTAAAATATAACAGGCAAGTAAGTAGGTTGGTTGGTATATTACAATTCAGTGGTTAAACCGGTCGTTAGCGGGGCTACTATTATATGAATTCCTTTTACTGGTAACCCTTTCTATACGAGATAGAGGCTAGTTACAATGTTGTACGCAATGATTTTGTGTATAAAATCTGAATCACTTGCGCAACTAAAATGAATCATAGAACAAATTATAAACTGTAAAATCTAGTAGTGTATTTTTTTTTTTTTGCATTTAAGATACAGATACCTGCTTAAATGCAAAAAAATATAGTAGTTTTATTACCTACTTATGTTCTTCTTAGATCCTTTTATTCTTTTTTTTTCGTTTTGTAGCTTGGCCTATTGACTGGTTTAGAAAAATAAACAGAAGGTAAACTTGGTAAATACGTACGTAAAATTTAGTATTTTTATGCTCATTTTTTTAATGCCTGAATGAATAATTTTAATGCTTTAGTATTTTAATGCTAAATTTTATTAAACTTTTCGAGAAAATCCTAAATATAAGCTATTGCGCCAAATAATATTTATTTACCTTAAATACTTTTTTAAAATAACAAAATTAAAATCTCTTGTACCTGGACTGTTTTTGCAGTAAGTAATTAATAATTATTAACTTATATACCTACTTACCTATAACTATAGGTACCTACCTACAAGAGAATTCTATTAAAAATGCGCTTGTGTACAATTAGGTAATATATACTGACCTACTATTTTTCATAATACATTTTTGTTAAATATTATCATTTTTACATCATTTAATTATTTGCTAGCCAATTAAATATACCTACTCGTAAGTCAAAAAATTGGGTCGCTAGTTAGCCCTATCAAATTGAAGCTTTGTTTGTGAGTGTACCTACCTATATATGGACGTAAATATCTGTATCTAATTCTAAAATCACTGGTCGTTACGTTCATCAGTTAAATGCATATAATTTGGTAAGCTGTTATATTATAAAGTCTTCTTTTAAACAATTGAATTAATTTTAGCAGTCATTTCGCAAAAATATACAATATACCGCGGTTCATTCGCATATTGCGCATGTCAATCATCATCTTTTATAAATCCTTTGAGTGGGTAGGTACCTCTACCTAAGTCTGAGTCAGTCCTTTTCAGAAAAGACAGATATTATCGACCTTTTAGTAGGATTTAACTTTTAATTTCTGCAAAGATGAGGAAGTTATGACTAAAACATTTAAATACATAGAAATCCGCTCTACAGCAACTGATAGTTTCAACTGGAATATTTTCAATACACTAAAAAGCATCTCGATAGGTTTTAGGTTGTAGTGTTACAATCGACTTTACCCTATTCTTCCCTGAAGCCTAATTGTTGATAAAGAAATTTTTTTTCTTGCGCATTGATGTTGGTGAATGATTTTCAGATTTTGAAATCGTGTACTAAACTTAGAATTGCTTCGGAAACTTCTTCTAATTTAACACTGTTGACAAAAATCAGCAGCCAATTAAAATCTCTTAGCCTATCAGTGTCGACTCACTTGAATTTTAAATGTTCCCTCTTGCTCGATTAGGGTGCATCCTAAAAGCTTCTAAAACGATGATAATTCACAGCACAAGAATGCGAGCCGACAAGGATAGGCGCGTGTACCACGCTACAAACTTAAAAGTGCGGTCTCACAGTTACGTGTGTCCGTCGCGTAGTGTTTATTATTCATTGTGCGAATTATCTACTAAAGATTGTGAGTGGGGAATAATGGTGGAGTGTCATGGCGCGCTTGACGTCACTCAGCCAATGAGCGTGAAGTGCGACGCGACGGCAGCGCCACAAGATGGCCGCCGTCGGCCGGCCGCCGCCGCTTTTGTTGTGTTTAGGCCTAAACATGGAGAGAAAAATCGAAATAATAACGTATTATTTAATAAAAATGCGTATTTACATTTTAAGAATATTATAAAATTATCTGCGTATCTTTTTAAAAACTCCGAAATATATTAAAACAAACATAGAGTGAAAACCATGTGATGTTTTGTTTTTGTGAGGTAAGTTTCTTCAACTATATTTTTTTTCGTGTGATATATTTATACGATTAAGTGATATATAAATACTTTATAGTATTTTCATTGATTAAGATGCATGTTTGTTATCAAATTCTTAGCCTAATGTATTAAATTTGAAGCTACACTAGCTAAAAAAGTAATTATCAACATTGATCTTATTAGAATAGGCAAATAAACTTAGGTATTTACCTATTATTATATTTTTTAATTTTATGTAGACCAAGAACTATTTACCTATAAATCAATCTCTTCAAATGAAATATCTTTTAATATCTTAATTTGTCATAGCTTTAGCTCTACAGTAGGTAGAAAGAGATGAGTTCCGTAGGTAATAAAAACGATATTTATGATATAATTTCCTGTCTATAATTACATTTATTACCTACATAAGTGTTACTAAAAAGGTTGGTAGGTACCTAGTACCTATTACTATCGATATTAAGTTGGCGGCAACGGCTATGATAAGTAATACCTATACACACAATATCCCATCACAATTTATTTTAATCTCAAGTTTATTTTCGGTTATAATTAATTCTCTTTAAAAACGTAGTTAAATATATCCTCGCAATACATGTAAATTGTGCTCAGCAGAATTATTGGACGACAACATGGCAATTAAATTGTGCCAATTTATCGTCTTCCCCGGTGACTGAAATATCAAAATGGGGATCAAAGGCTTCCCTTTTTAAAGTGTTGAATACGCGTTCAGAGTTGATTAGGAGTTGGTGTGTTTATTTGTTGCATGTGAGCTGTGAAAATGTGTGTCCGCAGACAGGGTAAATAAACGCGAAAATCTCTAAGAGATGTAATCAAAAATAGCTCATAATATATTAGATGCATTCGTGAATCACAGAATACTAATGTACCTATATCGATGGCATAGCATTCGGCACCTATAAATTGCTATAAAATATATAGGTATTATAGCAATGAGAGTTCAATTTCTTATAGGTCTAATTAATACTAGATTTCATTTTAACGCCATAGTAATAGACTTCTACAAGGTAGATTCAATTTATTAATTTATTTAATGAGACGTAGATATACCAATTTCATTACGGTAATTTAAATACAAATTTGTACTAAAACGTCGGCTTACTAACACGTTAAGAGCTTACCATAGACAGGCAGTTAGATTGCACCTTCATTAAAACTTTATACTTGAACTGGAACCATAGGTATCAAGCTGGTATATAATGAGTAAATTATTAATTAAGAAGTTACTTTAATCGATATTAAATGTTCTCGATTTTTTCAATCCATTAGTGTCCCACTGTTGAGCATGGGTCTCCTCACAAAGTGAGAGCTATTTAAGCTGTAGTCTACTAAGGTAGCCTAGTGCGGGTTGCTGAGAAGCTGTCGAGACAATCTCTCCGGAATACAAATTTTCTAAAATTTGGGTAGTAATTACCTACACACAAAATTTCGAAAACTTCGAGAGTCAGTTTTGTGTGCTGTCCCAGCTCCTCAGACTGGGGGTGGAACTCCATAAGAGAGGAGAGTCAGGCAATGTTCAGTCAACACTATCACCCAAAAGAGTTCTTTAGTTATTAGGTACAAGGAGCTTGAACCAGCGTTTTCTGAGTCACCGTTCCAACTTATCGGCAACTAAGAACTTTGAAGACTTAGAACTTTAACCTAAAAAAATGCCACGAATAGTGATTTGGCCAAATACCGAATATTCAGCGAGACTGTTGGCCGAAGCACCGAATATTCGGCGATCGAATATCACACTTAGTAATTTTCGCAAGTGACAGGTTTAAACCAGCATCACTGAACTACGTGTGATGACGACGCTCCGTGGGCGCTTGTTTCATTCGTGATTGAGGCGTGTCACAACACGTTTTATTTGTTGATTGTTGGTATGTTTGCCATCAGCGTTGCAGTGTAATTTAAGGGCCCCACAGATTAACAGATTGCCGTCTCTGATCCCATAAGATGGCTTCTCGTCCAAGGTCTGCATAGCCCCCTCATTAAAACGATGATTGCATGACGGCAATGGTCGAGTACCGGCTCTGGGGCTACATACAGCAGCCCGTAGCCGGCAGTTGCACATTTCAACAGCACATACCGGTCACGGCCTGAATATCGTTTCTGTTTCTGTGTGTAGACCCACACACTAGCAGGCGGCCATCGGTTGTTCACGCTGCAATAGCGCGCAGTCTGCCGTGTCTGTCATTAGCCATTTCACAATGTAAAGCTTTTTTTCATCCCTTTTTCTGTCTGCTAAATAGGAGCCTTATTGTCACTAAATTGATTTAATTATGTATAGTTTCATTTAGTGTAAGGTTATGATGTATTTACATTCATGACAATAAAACATAATTTTCTTCCTTTCAATCAACAAAAGCTGACAATTTTTTTTTTATTGTTCATAACTTGTCACTAGGTAGTAGATTTAAAGTAGGTATTCATATATTATGCTAAGTTAATGGTAATATAAATATCTTTGTGAGTTATATTATGCAATTTTTTTTTTCGTGATTTACTATTCGGTGTTCGGCCGAATAGTTCGCAATATTCGGCCGAATACCGAATAGTGAAAAAATACATCCGAATAGCCGAATACCGAATAGTTGCCGAATATTCGTGGCATCTCTAAAAAAACTGTTGATCCGATCGCAACCAAACTTCACAGGATACCTTGCTAAGCTTATATGAACATTGTCTAAATTTCATCTAAATCGAACAAATTATTTAGATGTGGATATTGGGAATGGCCATCGGTTACTGCGATGGCTTAGTGGTCTAGAGCACTTCCCCGGATTTGAAGGAACGCAGGTTCAAATCCCGCTCACACTGAAGTTTCTTTTTCCACATTCACAAATAATTTGTTCTTGCTACAATACACATCAAAATATTCATCTAAATCGGTCTGGTCATTTTGGAGTCCATGCGGTGTATGCACACATACACACATAAATTTATATTTATATAAATTGATTTAGTTAATATGATTACCTACACATAATCTATAAACATAGATAGGTACCTACTGTAAACGTCGAACTTACAGTATTTTGGGTAACATACGTAAGTACGTCAACAGCTATGCTGTTAATGCATTCAATTAAGGTTTATTAGACTTGTAGCACGTATATTCTGTAAAACAATTAACGTGTTACATGTCAAGTTATCTGCAGGCCAGTAACCGTATATTACATGGATAGTATGATCTACTTATCGTTTTACGGAAGTCATAAAAATCGGGGGTGTTGAAGGGTCTTTTGTGTCTTCCCATACCCAACCCAATGGCGATGGGGCACTTACACGACACTGAATAATGCCGAACTTTGTGAAATTTGGACTAGGTAAGTGCCAGATAGTAGGATGGTAAATTATAACGTGGATAACGTCGTGTATTATCTAAATGATGACAAAAAAACGTACTGTGTTTCTAACTCAACGATTCAATTAACAAAACAACTAAATAAACAGAGGCTTGCACAGATGGTGTAGTAGCTTTCATAGTCACCTTTGTGTGTTGTGAATTCGATACAAAATGGATTAATGATTGTTAAGAGATTTACATTGCATTCATATTTGAGTATAGGTACATTTTTGTATATTTTTAAGGACAGATATTTCCATTATTGTAAATGGGAAAAAAGTTTTACGATTACATTACTAACTAGTAATAGATAAACAATGTAAGTTAATTAAGTATATAATTATGTTACTAATTAGGTACCTATATAATTACAAGTATAGGTATTACGGCCGAGCATGTCAAGTGCTTACGAAATACATAAAAATAACAAAGTAGGAATTATTATAATAAATGTATGTAAGTATAACCAAAATTTAGTATGAATACTTATACAGCCATCTCCCTTGTGGGGTAGGCAGAGAGAACATAGTATCAGTTACCTTATTTTTAACTTTTTTTTAAATTCACACTACTTTTTATTTATATTTAGATTTATTATTGTGAACGGGTTACTTAACCTCACAATTTCTCAGTGCAGGTTGGTAGAGCGTTTATACAACCACAAAACCAGTAGCTGATACCTATATTATATACTAGCCTTTACCCAGCTACACTAGCCTAAAATTAAGCTAATAATATCTCAGTTTCCCGATATAGGTAGTAGCACGACAAAAAATGTACCTATGCCACTTTTTAAATCTAAATAATTTATTAAGAGCTATTAAACAAAAAGTTTTATGAAATCCGTTCAGTAGTTTTATGTAATGTCTAGACAAATAAACAGACAAACGGACACAAATTCTAAAAAAAAATATATGGTTGTCTGTAAAGTCGGTTTACATACGATAATTTTACGTGATAACGTCACATATGTTTTCTGAGAGTTTCACAAACAATGCATCGGTCGCTATCTTACGAACCGCAAATGAACCACATTGTCAGATTACTTTGAATACCACCAGCTATTTTTATGTTTTAGCAACCCTGGGCGGAACGTGACACTTTCTCGTGAGTGCAGCCGGCATTCATCGACTTATAGGACGTTATCACGTCTAAAATTCGTGTTCAGAGACGCCTAAAATTTTTTTCAAATACCTTAAATGTACAGACAGCTCTATTATAGCTTTATAAGAGTAGGTATAGTATAAATGCTAAACTGACAGGCAATAAAAGCGTCACAGTATTACAGGTGGGTAGAAACGTTCAAAAGTATTAAACATTTATAACGATTGCGTCAAGAACTGGTCTGAACTGCTAACGCTAACCCGACTAACAAAATCATAAACTCATTATTATTATTACGCAATGTGGTATTCGCAAATAAATCTTCATTTTTTGTTACAGGGGTCGGCGGTTGGTCCCACCCCATTTTTCTTGCCTCCACCCTTCAGAAGGCCGTTAGGGCTGGAACAGTTTATTCATTCATTTGACCATCGACCGAGGAAGAACACCGGTTTGAGAGAAATGGTTACCCATATTCTTAAATTTCATGATGTCAGGATGAACTTTGATTGAGGTAAGTAGACTTGAGATTTGAAATTCAAACTCTTTTCTTGGTTATGTTAGTGGTCTTTTATTATACCGAAGTGGATCTCTTATCCTTTGTGTTGAATGAATTTTAAAGCCGAAATGATTCATATCTTTTACTGTAACCATTTAGAGCCATTGAAAAAGATAATTTTTTACTAGAAAATAACACATTCATGATTTATTTCTCTGGGAAATAGTTTTACTCTTATCTATTAAACAAAAGTATTGAATAAGGCTTTTGATATTTAACTGGGAAATAATTGACCAACATTTATGCACCATTTAATGGGTTGGTACTAAGTTTTCAAAGCCCTGTGGAGCCGGCTTTAGAATTGTCCCACCCTTCTCTACCCATGGGAGTCGTAAGAGCCGACTGAGGGAATACCGGGGGAGTGGGCAGCAGCACTCCTTCGAGTATTAACAACATCCAGTGCGATCGCTAACTCATCTGCCAAGCATGGCGATTACGGCACTATCCCCCATTCTTGGGGAGGCCTATGTCCAGCAGTGGACGTTAAAAAGCTGATGGATGGATGGATGGATGAAGTTTTCAAATAACCTATTATTTTCACCTATAAATATTGAAATAATTTGTCTAGTACCTACAGACATTAGATAATGGCAGCATAGACATTTTAATTTTAATTCAAAGTGTGACGAATCAATTATGTCGGCTATCTATTAGATGCTTTAAATTATGAAGTAGAAAATCTGGAGGGCTTATGTCCTGTGGAGCTTCCAATGGAATATAGGTATCTATACACACAAATATTTATAAAAATCTGATACTACATACTGATATAGCTACACTGGATTTTTTATACTGTAGGGATGGCTTATCGCAGCCTAGTCATGCTAGTAGGTGCAATCAGAGACATCACTCTCGTATTGCTAACCTTAGAGATATGTGGGGGAAAAGAAGCTGAGGAGAAAGAATGATAGAGAACGATGAATAAAAAGACGATTTAGGACTCTGGAACTTTTCACCTGCCTTATGAAACGCATTAGGAATTCTTATTATGCATTATTGCAATATTCTACGAGAGGGTGGTTGGTATGGGGGAAGCCACACTAAAAATTGAATAATAATAAACGAAGAAAGCAACGTCAATTCAGAACACAAACTCAAACTTGATCTTTTTGTAAAATGGAAACAATCTTTACAAGTAAGTATTAAGTAGATACCTAGCTACTCAAGATATCATTCTAAACATATGAGAATTCTAAAGAAATCCAGAAATAATTGTAGGTTACTACCGAAGGAATGTAACATATTTCCAGTGGCCCGCCAATAAAGGCGACACACGGCGAGTTTCTATAGTGGGTAAGGCCCCACACTACACTGTTTGTGTCCCAAACGACGGGGTGTGCGGTTAGGAAATTTTTTCCCGCCTTAACAAAAAAAAAGGTCGACAAGAAGAATTTTTCGATGATTCCTTACACATAATAAGGCCTTATTCAGATATAAATTTCTATGTATATTTGACAGGTACAAGATCTGCTACAAGGAATATCAGGTCACATTACTAAGATAAAAAACGACTAGAACATAACCTATAGGGGTGCAAGTAAACCTTTTTATGGCGTTTTACCTCACATGCTACAGGATTCTCGATGGCCGCAATAATACTAGTAGAAGATGTGTGTTAGTATTTTATTAGTATACATAATTAACTTTAATAGGTATATAAACTTAGGTACATTACACAAATAAATTGTTTTATTCTATTACAAACTATTAGATATTCATTATCATTACAACGACTCATTTAATTAATAATAAGTAATAATAATTAAGTAACTATTCTGGTACTAAAACTAAAAAGTTTATCATTAAATCGTGCATGTAATCAGATTTTTTGCAGTTAATACAATAGATGTACGTAGGAGCTGTCTGTGTGTAGTTTAACAATTAGATAATCGTTTCTCTTATCAGATTACATAAGTCAGCACCCACTAGGTAACTACTGGATGATCTTAAAGACTTCTTATGTAGGCTGAAGATTAATGTTATTAGGCAGAACAATTGTTTCAAGATCAAAGATACCTACAGTCTTTTGTTCTAAGCTACTCAATATGGTACCCAAATTATCACACCAAGGTGACCATTCCTTATAATGCTGAGAATTGCAGACCACGACTCTCGTGTAAGTTATAAATAAAAAAGTATAGAACTATTACTTCCGCCGTTATTGATAAGTCATCGTAAAATTTAAAATTAGGTCATACCTAACTAGATCATCTTTCTTAATAATTTTAGACGACTTTATGTCTTCCTAAAAAAAGTAACAACATTAATCGACGCTCGTACAAAGACATTTAGGTGCCATGTGTTTTAAAAAAATACGTACCATAAAGTAAATACCTACATATCTACTATTTTCTTAAATCTGATTTACGTAACCAGTTAATGTCTAGTAATAAAAATATATATAGGTAGGTATTATTCAAAGATATTGCCCATTGGTATCATATTTTAACCCAACTGTCAGGATATATGTAGCAAGCATTATGTTAAGAATAAAATAATAAAGCAGAAGTAAATATATGAACATAGACGGTATTACTGAAATATTTTATTAAAAATAAACACTCCAAAGATTTTGTTAGTGCATATATCTATAGATATTCTTTCAGAAAAAAGTTATCTACACTCGTCAGTAATAAATTTTACTTCTATAGTTTACCACAAAGTCCAAAACAATGGACTTTTCGCTAGTCTGTGATCAAAGCCTCCACCGCGATTTCCATATAACTTTTATCGCAAATTAAATAGGTACTCACTTCTTTCGTGTACTCACATATTTTTCACAATTTTTATTTAATAACGACTCAAAACAAGCTAAAATAATGACATACAATTTCATTTTATATTTTCTGTTTATGAAATTGTCAAAATTTACATTATCCACCTATAACATTGCGGCATAAAGCCAACCTATGTTAGTAGGTATTAAAAATCTCGAGTTGTGCCGCAGGGTGGAATAGTAATCACCGAGAGAGCAGGAACAGGTGGCGCGGCCTGTCTACTTCTTAATATCGACTTTTTATAAGCACTCGAACGCAGTAATAGTATAATCCAATCGAGGAGCTTCTATCTAAATAACATATAAACGTAAACAGATTAATGTAAGCGATCGCGAAGCCTAAGCAAACTATCAAAAAACATTACGGGGTGCAAATAACAACGATCATGGCGTATGTAATGAAAATCTTGCATCGGCATTAGCCGTCCCGTGTGCGGCGCGCGCCGAGCGGCGAGGGCGGCAATCGATGGCGGGCCGGGACGCGCGCCCCGACGCCCAGACCGGCAGACGCCCGGAGACGCCGTCCCTGAACACACGCTCCTTCGACACACGCGAAACCCCATCCGTCATCCTTCAATGTTTACTTATCGGACGACGCGAACAGCTGACCGACCGGACCGGTAAGTCACGTGCTATACATTCTCTGCCGCGCTCAAGACTCACGTTTCGCGTTTGCCCCTACTCAGTTACAGTGATTGTTGTTATATTTTTGTGAATATTTTATGGGTGCATAGAGGATCTTTCGTTTGTGCATTAGAATCAATACAACAGGCCCGGTGCTATGCTGACTTGCATCGTAAATTATGAATATAATACACCCTTACGCCCTTTTATATTCTCTATTCAGTCGCAGGACACACACATTCGCACAAGTTCGGATTTCTTTACTAACTTTACGAGTGGTGGTTGAAACTTGTCTTTTGTCATTTATCCTTTATGTCCAATAAAGGTTTATGGACAAAGGGGACTGCGGGAGACTAACTTTGCTCTTTCTGGGGATAGGTTGTAAAAAACAAAGAGCTGCTTCGCTACCGGCCAGCAGGTTTGCAAAAATAATTTTTGCAAACCAATCGCGTGTTTTTGCACATTTCTTTACTCTCATTGGTTTGTTCAGACAATAGATTATTAAGTGCCAATAGCGTTTCGACACATGTAAACTTTTTTCACATATACAAGATAGTAAAATTTTTTCCAATTTCATTTCCCTCGTTACGATACTACGCGTGATGTTTCCCAGCGGTATCAGCGATCCCTTAAGTGTTTAAGAGGCAGACAAGCTGTAAATCGGCTGCTTTATTTTATAGATGGTGTGCCCCAGGGAGACGTGAGCTTCTGGTGAAAAGTGTCTACATTGGTGAGGTTTCAAATAGTGTGAAGTTTCATATATAAGTAATATTAAGTTTTGCACAATAACTGTAACTAAGATTAGGTAATTGTCTTCGGAGTCCTCTTCCAGCAGATGTTTTGAAGAAAAGAAGAGAAGATAACGCGTCGCCTTCTGTACGTATACTGAATGTATCCTGAGTGCCTCATTCTTTCCGGTATACCTTCAGTATACGTAACAGAAGATGACACTTGCCTCCGATGACCAGAGAAGATCTGAACGGCTTTTGAAGATTCTTGATTTATCATGTCATCCAACTTGTTCATTCTTGTACCGTTTGTAAATTACATGCGAATATTTTCTATTCATTAGGTACACATATTTATGAAAACATATAAATGTTTATTCAATAAATGGTTATTTTATAGTAGGTCGTATATTTTAATTATAATCATGTTGTTACTTGAAATAAATTACATACACTTATTTTAATATTGAATATATTTACTGAATCAAGTTAATGATATTTAATTAAATTTATAATTGTCTTTTTGTTGATCAATATCGTAATAATGCAATTGTTAATTAAATATACATAATAAAGTGTGAATTTATTATTAGTGATGTGTGAAAATATGATAATAAACTAATTAAGAATTACCATATTAATTTTGCAACCTTTTGAAGATTATTAAACTACATAATTAAATTTAAAAAATTATTTGTGTTATTTTCAAAAATTAGAAGGTCAAAAAGGTATTTTGTATACATGCTTTATCACTGTCCCACTATGGAGCATTTAGGCCATATTTAGACTGTGATCTGCCATGAAAATCACAATTATAACTTTAATAAACTCAATTCGACAATTTATTACAAATAAAAAGGGCTTACTTATTTAAAAATATCATCTAATCTGTAGGTATGTAAATTTATTTAAATAAAATAAATTATTACAGATTTTTTTCTATTTAACATAGGTATCATATTAAACTTTAAAAAATTGAAATCAGTAATAAAAATTGATAAATGAATGACTACTAAAATCTTAGCTAGCCTGACCTAGTAACGCAGTCATTCAATAAAATATTAACGATTATGAGCTATTGTATCCTTTTCCTAATACGAACAATAGATAGGTAGACTATAACATTTGTACCTATGCTTTCGTGGCATAGATACGTGTCAAAGCATTATAGCTGGCGTCTTAATATTATGATTTAACACATGATAACTTACAATAGATCTGTATAAAGTAGTAAGAAGTACCTATATGTAGTATTAATAAATCTGCATATAGGTACGTATGTTAATATTTTTGTATGAAAGCATTACGATTCAGTTTACGGTGACTTTAATTAAACTTTTGGTTAAGTAATTATTTTGTATTCACCATGCATTACGATCCCATTGTTAGACATACCATGGCATCTCCTCACGATGTTTTCTTCACGCAGCTTATAATTAATAATTATATATATCATTAATATCCAATAAATTGTCAACAAATAAACACATCATTTCGAAAACTTAAAAAATTTGAGTCATGGTCATGGTCTCGATCTCGGACTGAGAATTGAAGTCGATATCACTGTTTTTGCAATCCTTTGTTTACCGCTAAGTTATTAAGTAAAAACTGAGTTATTAAGTAAAAATGTAAACATAACATTATTTATTAATTAAGTAGATAGTAACAAAGTTACACTCGACCACATTTGTAGGTGTATATACCTATGATATTTAACACGCCTACTTACTTTTCTAAATTCTTTTGAAAGATTGTTGCGATAACGCAAAGGATAAAACACAATAAAATAACACCTCTCTATATTATTTTATTTAATAAACAATAATAATATTGCCGATATTTAAAACATATATTAACAAGAACAGTATTGGATTGTAGAGCCTCGTATTGAATTTAAAAATAAATAAATATTTAACATTAAATATTTGTTGTTTTTTATTAAATTACTATGGATACCTAGTATATAAACAGATAAAAAGATACCATATAGTGCCACTTCAACTTTTTAGGTTTTCGTGTGATACTTTGTTATTGCATGGTGGCAGATGAGCTACAGTCCAGGTGATGGTAAGTGGTAACTGCCTCTTTTGGACTCAGCAATACTAAGAATACTACCAAGCCGCTTATTTCACGTATGGGACGGGAATTAATGAATGGCTTCTTTCCGCTATTTTCTTTCGTTTTATATATAAAAGAATATCCCTAAACAAAGACTAATAGGTAAGTACCTATATTATTTTCAATGCTACCTATTGTATAGCACGTTTCTACGAAAATAATTCAAAGTTGCATATTTAACGTATAAGTGATAGGCAAGTATGAATATAAATATTAAAAATGTCTAAATATTCTAATCACAAACTTAATTTTATATTCCAAGCATAAGTTTTAATAGCTATTAAGGGGTTTCTCTATCTTTACAATATATCATAGGTATATGAATAGCTAATAAAAATTATGAACCGGTTTAATATTTAATAAGTTATCAAAAATTTCGATCATTTTATGACAACACAAATTTTTGCCTGCGGCTCATCCAAATGGGCTTTAGTACCTATATAAATACGTCCCAATTGATCTCTGTGCAAAACCTGCTATATCACAGGTCTATTTCCTAGACTATATATATGCTAAATTTGATTGTTATCAGATCAGTAATTACTTACGAATTGAAAGCGTAACACAATTTAAATTTTTTGGATCATTACAATTCGCTTCAATACTTACATACCTAATGTAATTGGGTAAATAGATAATTCAGTCGAATTAAAAATATAGTTCTTAAATATTATGTTATTTTATAATACGGGGGTGGCTGGCAAGCTTGCAGCGCACCTGATCAGGGGCATTACTTAGCCTAGAATGAGCTAGTTGGTATAAAGAAGAAATGCGCCTGGGTCTCCAGTGCTCACTAATAGATTACGGATCTAGTACTTTATTCGACTATTCGTGTGATGACAGACTGGTGATACACAGACGGCGTAGCGGTTAAGATCAACCCTTCATACAGATTGTTGTGGGTTCGATTCCCAAACAGGTCCATCCTTTATGTGTATTAGATACATATGTGATTTATGGTTCCGAGCCTGGGTGATAGTGCTACAAGATTTTTTTCCCCGTTTCACAATCCTATTCAACGGATGTCATAAGAACTGAATAATATGAGAAACTTCAAACCATAACTAACCCGTTAGGCCGGATTGGCTTAAGCCATAGGTAATCTCCATAAAATATAATAAATAAACTGCCTCGGTGGTGCAGCGGTAGTGTGAGCGACTGCTGATGATGAATGAGGTCTCGGGTTCAATCCCCGGGTCGAGCGGTGCTATTAAGCTTTATCGTAAAAAGAAAAATTCTCAATAGCAGTTTGGGAATGTGCCCGACAGACGAAATGGACTCACCCCCTATTTCGTGCGACTTAAACATAGTTGGCGAACCGTGGGTTTGTAATAAATCTCTGCCTACCCTTTCGGGGATACAGGCGTGATGAATGTTCATAGCTAATCTTAATCCCATTATACCTATATGGAGGAAGCCTGTGGGCAGCAGTGGGGTATAACAGGTAGGTATAACAGCCTTAAAGAATATTAGTGAGGCGGACACAAATGGGCCCAACTGAAAGGGCTGAGATACATTTTTCTTTTAACAGTATCTAGTAGGTACCTAACTGACACTTCATCCATCCATCCATCAGCCTTTTAACATCCACTGCTGGACATAGGCCTCCCCAAAAATGGGGGATAGTGCCGTAATCGCCATGCTTGGCAGGCGGGTTGGTGATCGCAGTGGATGTTGTTAATACTCGAAGGAGTGCTGCTGCCCACTCCCTCGGAATTCCCTCAGTCCGCTCTTACGACTCCCATGGGTGGAGAGGGGTGGAACAATTCTAAAGCCGGCCCCACACGGCAACTAACACTTAGTTCTTGGTATCTCCAAGGAGTATTCAGGGAACATCTATCTACTCCTGCTGAGTCCTTTAATATGACAGCCAAGTTGATGTTATATCTACCACTTTTATAGGTAAGTAAATAGCAATAAATATCTCCGTGTGGTGACGGATTAAGAATACAAGTGTCCCCATCCTTTCCCGCTGGTGTTGTATAACAACTGAGGGAAGTACGTAAGCAATTATTACCCTTTGCATTACTGGTGGTAGGGCTGGACACCAAGTGATAGTACTCACTTGTTAACGAGCCCGAACGGGTCGGTACCACCGTCTCCTGTGTGACCGGTCATGAAGCACGTCAGTGTGTTTTGGCTGTAGCAGAAGATAGCCGTTTATTCTTTCATTTCGTATCTGAGAAATGAATGGTGAGCAGCGGATTGACAGTACTCTTGGTATATTTGAGTCAATGAGCGACGATCACCATTTACCATCAGATGGGCCGTGGCTCGTCTGCCACTAAAAGCAATAAAAACAACCCAAGGAATGCTATCGAACTCTATCCTCGTAATATACCACCTATCAAAGGACGCCGTTATCTGTTAATCAAAATTATTTTAGAAGTAGGTAAATGATGCTCGAAATTTAAGAACAGTCTCTATGAAAATGAAAGGATGCTCCAGCTACAAAGTTATGGATTAAACATTTACGTCAATGTTTCTTTTCAAAAATCCTTATTTATTTTGTAATGCCAACGCCGACTGGGCCAGTGCGTTGGACTATGACCTTAAATCCCCTCACACTAAGAGGAGACCCGTGCTCAAGAGTGGAACAGAAATGGGTTGAAATAAATAAGTAGGATCTGTCTGTAGTCAAATAGAAACTTTTTAGTCTTATTTCAAAAAAATTTGTAACAAATTCTATAAAACCTTTATTAGCATTCTAGAGAGCATCGCTGAAAAGCTTTTTACAGTAAAATATTAGATTTACTTGAGATACATTTTATTTATGACATCAAAAATGCTCAATCAACCCTACCAGTGCCACTGACATAGATAGGTAAGATTTTTTTTTTTTTAATACTCTGAAAGCGCCATCTCTGTTACTATGGCCGAACTTTTTGGTAAATACAGAGCTTTAGAAAGCTTTTGACTTGAGAAACGTCAAATCAGTGAGTAGATCTGTTGTTTGTTGGATATGATATTAACTAGTATGGAATAACATAGGTAACAGATTATAAGTAATGTTTTACCCGGTACCTACCTATTTACTTATCTATGATTATTTTTATATGGTTCCTACATTTTATCAAACCATAATATATTACGATTATGGAAAACACAAAATTTATCGCGTTTACTTCATTGACATGTTATGGGTATTATAAAATCAAGTGATCTTTCTAGATTATGTAAAAGTAAGTATTTAGTTTTATTCATAGTGTGTATCTACCTAATATTCGCTTAAATATTAGTAAGATATATCTTATACCTATAGGTAATACCTATTAATATGTTTATGATGGCAGAGAAATAATGAAATGTATTAATTTATAAACGTAATATATTAAATATATACTATTGTATTTTTTTAAATAATAGTAGATAGGATTAGCGATTATTCTTATAATTAGGTATTGAAAATATAAAAAGTATAAAAATATACCCAAACGATCTTGGTTGTGTAGCTACTTATCAATACAAATTTAAATTAAAGAAAGCCTTATAGTTCTTTTATAATATATTTTACGCAAAGTTTAATAAATAATAATAACAATTTTATATACCTAAAAATATAGAAAATAACTTGTCAAATAGTTTAACGCATTTATGGTGTTATTTAATCCGAAAATTAATGAAATAATTATTTTGTTGATGTACTTATAATAATAGGAACTTTTTTTTAACTTCACAAATGTTTTCACACAGGTTACATGAGGCTTACAGTACAATGACATTTTGTGAAAAATTATTATTATGACTAATGTTCATAATATTATTTGATATGAAAAAATAAAAATAGTAAATACTGCCTAGCGATCTTTTTTATTTATTAGCTATAAAATAAACACTATCCTAGATCCACAGAACCACTGAAGGAATGTAATATGGTTCCGGTGGCCCGCCATTAAAGGCGGAGAGACGGCACACGGCGGATTTCTTTAGTGGGTGAGGGCCCTACACTACCCTGTTCGTTGCCCCGAACGACGAGGTGTAAGGAACATTTTTTCCCGCCTTAATAAAAAAAGGTATCTAATACCTACAGAGTTCCATGGTATCAAGTAGAGGTGCATATAATAATTATAATTTCATCCAAGTTTTATTTCTATATACATCGTAGGTATGTTAATTAGTAATAAATAGATACCTGCAAATATTTGTAACATTTTATGGTGGTATAAAAAGCTGATATTATATTTTTTACTAAAAAAGACAAATTGTATTGTGTTAAGGCGCACGCAGGGTTAAGCAGCAATCCATTGTTTCAGGGGTGAAAGTTTTTAAAACTCTTCCGCATTGAGGTACAAACCAGTAAGAATGGGAATTGTAACAAAAAAGAGAAAGTTAGTATAAAGGTATGGAAAAAATAACATTTGTGCAATCGGCCAATAGGGAAGCCGAAAATAGAACTTTCTAATTTGTTTTTGAAATTGCTTCAAGTTTGGAATCATTTGCACGGTAGCTTCCCGAGATGACTTTCGGAAAAGTTGTGTAACGAAATTATGCAATTAAATCGTTCCAATTCTTAAATGCCTACTTATACATAACTAAGTATGTAATAACACGATAGTGGTTACCTTGTCACTAAGAAAGTACAATATTTAGTGAAGTGTTTTTTTTATATTTTTACTAGTTATGATTTCGTCAGTTCAAATTAATAATACAGATAGTATTTTGGTGGAGATTACAACAAGAAAAAGTACTTTAATAATACCTTGTTATATAATGCAGAACACTCCATTAGCGGAATCAAGTAAGTACCTAAGATATTTTTTTATAAGTAGGTACCTACCTACTATGTGCGTGACCAACAAGCATAGATACGGTTCACCTGATAGTAGCAGCTACCGTAGCCGTTAATAGCAACACCAGAGTTATCAATCGCGCGTCACCAATTCCAAGGAAAGGGACAGGAGGGTATGGGCGTCCGGTGCTCTCACTCACCGTACGAAACGCAACAGTAGAAGTACCTACTGTTGTTTTACGCTAATCATCTGTGAAAGAGTGGTAATACTCCATTCACGAGAGGACAAGCAAGGCTCTATATATGGAAAGAAATAGGTAATTTTATAATAAAGTATTCAATTTTACCTACCGCTCTGTCACGTGAATATAGAGTTTTCTGTAATACTTTTCGTTCCAGATAACGTGCTAAATAAATGATAGCTATATTTCAAAGTCAATCAAGAGGTATCAATAATATTTGATTCATAAAAACGAGCTTAATAGTTTTTACGAGCTAAGAGATAAACAGATACATTCAAATATAAGACATTGTTTTGGGCTGAGACATGGCTAAATAATTTAATCTGTAGGTACAACACACTAAAATAGGTTTTTTTTTCAAATATCAGGCAAATTCTTGTTACAGTTTTATAATAGTATCTTTAGATATTACTATAAATTGTTTATTAAAAATCAAACAGAACTCGTATCGTAGGTGTGTAATACACCTCTGCCTACCCCTTCAGGGAATACAGGCGTGATGCTATATAAAAATCAAACTATTACAAGAACTAAAACAATACTATATAGGAGTCTATAGTTGGATGTAGGTCAGATATTTTTAATATAATCTAGTTGGACCAAAGCTTTCTAACAAGACCACCGGCTCACTTGACCGGCAGCTTTTATGCTAACCCTACGAGCACTGGCATTTCGCCACAGCAGTGCGAATAAGACAATTCGTTGAAATCCGGCCGCAGCATCTGTCTACTTAAAGAGTAAGCGAGATGACTGTAACTTTGATTGTGTGGCTGCGAGTCCCTGGTATCGAGCGGCCCGTTGTCATGGCAACAGACAATGGTTTTTGGGTGCATAATATTTTAGACTGCGTCAGGGTGCGGGTGGCGGAGGGTGCGGGGCAGGGGTAGGTCGAGAACGGCAGCCATCTTTAAAATTATATTTCCAGTTTGGACGAAGTTCTTCGATTCCAGCGCTACTTTTTCTCTCCATGTAAGAACATAGGATACGCAGAATCGGGCTATACTACATCAAGATTTTTCGAGTTATTATCATAAAATTTATCATAATGAATTGAAATTATGCAGGAAATCATCTTCAAAACTTCAGCAGTTTTACTAATGCGAAATTTAATAATAAGGTTACCATGCTTGTTTAGTAATTTAACAAATTCCATTTAATAGAAAATGCAGGATTTTTATTCACTGTTAAAGAGAAAGATTTAAGAAACAAAATAAATATTTTAAAGTACGTACAAACATAGACTACGAGTTTATAAAAGCATTTAATATTATGATATTTACTTGCAATTTATATCTTCAAGAACTTATTTTATCTGCGTAGTTTCGATATACACGTTCAATATTCTAAGAGGCCGACGCGGTTGTCTGCGGCCCGGATTCCCCTCGTAAAGCCTCCGATTAATGTCGCTTCTCTGACGGAGCCTCTCGCCTCGATTAAGCGATATTCTACTACCTGCTCTTCAGTATTTCAGACGAAAAATGTTGCTTTACTCAACATTTTTCTGTAAGGATATTTGTATAGGCATACCTATACTCGTTTATCTATAGAAGAAAAAAATATTTGTGAAAGTGGAAGACGAGAAATTTACTGCAGGATTCGTACCTGCGTCCCAACCTATAGAAAAAATAACATGAATGGGTACTTACACATAGGTATTTAGATAACTATTCTCTTATCTACTGTAAGCTTCCCTCTTAACTCCAAAGTAAATAATAATAAATAAGTAGAAATCTTACGTTTAACAGCTTACATATAAATTAGTACCTGAAACATAGAAAACAATATAAAATATTTAGTTGATTATTATCTACCCAAAGGTCATCTATCTATGAGCTTTTAAACTATCAAACCTTTTAAAATACAATGCCTTGTGAAGGTTCTCGTGAGTTTATCCAACTTAAACATTCCCTACATAACTCATTCAAGCCTATCTCGTATAGATAACATGTCATAAAATAAAAGCATGACTGTTACGAAAATGCAGGAGGTATCGTGCAGCCAAGGGGTTAACTAAAGCAAGAGACACACTGACGTCAAAATCTATTTATACTAAAAAATGCGGAGCTCTCGCTTACGTCGAAAATCTTTTGAATACAGTGTTGTGTTACACATGCGCTTGATAATCGTCTACCCATGTTAGCCTCAAAGGCACATTCGGCATTTTATCAGTAGCCACGACGCAGCTCTTAGATGTCTAGACGGGGGCGCTTAGTTCGTCGTCCGGACGAAAAGGTCACATTTAAATTGAAAAGAAAATATCCCCAAACAATGTGATGTGTCATAGTTAGTTTTTTCTTGGCGGCTTTAGTTTAATGAATTGGAGCTTGAAGGTTATTTGTTTGCTAAATTACGAAATATCTTGTTGAATAATATTGCTTATACGAGTCTGTGGGCCTAGCCAAGTTGCATTTGAAGATCTCTAACGCTATAGAAAACTATAAAAATGTATGGGAATTTGATACCTATCTATAACGCATGTATAAGTGACTTAACGTTAGAGATGTCAATCATACATTTTAATAGTTTTATCATAGAATGCAACTTGGCTAGGCCCACTCTATATATAGACCACATTAGAGTAGATAGAATTTCGGCATAAGTTACATACTTCATTTTGCAACACACCTTATACCATACTTGAAGTTAGTATTTTAAGCATAGTCAGTAGACACCTACTTGTTTCTACAACGTGAGTTAAGTTTACACACCTACCTATATGTATCGTGACAGTATCTATCTACCTATTACAGCAAAATAATATTAGCCTCTTTGTTTTGTAGGTTTTTCGGAATTATTTAAGATATGGTTCATCTCCTATTAGTTTGGGAATCATTTACAGGTGAATAGAGGTGAGGTCTCATAGAGGTATGGCTTAATCTTTCGAAGACAGCGGTATATAACACATAGATACCTATAAAGTTCTTCAAACGTTCTAAAATCAAACTAAGCTAAAAAAAATATTTTTCATTTTATTCCTTAGGCATGAAAATAATATAAAACCTCATTATACAAAATAACATTGTTAAACAGCAATTTCAAAAAATACGCATACGTTTGTTTGACATTAAATTTCATTGGTAGCCTATGTGTAGATAGCTATGTACATCTATATGTATATAAAGCAGGTACATCTTCAGACGTTCTTAAGTCTTTAAAAGTTAAGCAATAGAGTTAAATATGTACTCAACATTTTCTAAAGCTGCCGAGTACCGGCTTCTGACCTTTGGTATGTAAGTAGGTACGTAAGTACCTAAACCTTTACTTAGAACAAAACTAAAGCAATAGGGAGGGTTGGGCTTACCTCGTTTAGATAGGTACATACAATGTACCCTTGGACTAACAAAGATTTGTTTTGGAAAAATATATTGGTATTATTATGGCTATTCTTTGGTAGCTTTGACATTTCATAATATAAGAATGTAGACCTTAAATTAGGCTTAATGGCTTGAATATTCTTGTTTAAAATGTTATTCTAAATAAAAGTTTATTTACCTATAAAGACATCTAACTGCTAAAGATAAAGTCAAGTCAAATAGTTAATTGTGTTATTAAACATTCATAGTACTTACCTATTTAGTTTAAGTAAACAATAACTACAAAATATATGTAAATAGAAATAATTAAAAACTATTAACTCAATAAGTTTAGCCAAACGAATTATCTAGCAAGGCTAAAGCATGTAGTATCCTACACTGTAAGTATTATCTATTATAGCCGTTTACTTAAGCATAGCAGTAAAGTACCTACTGAAGTTGAAATGAAGCCTTAAATATCTACTCTATTTATCTTAAGTTAAATGTTGGGACGGGACTTAGGCTCAGTAAAATATTGCTATCATGATAAACTTAAGAATTTTAGATAAGGCTCAGTGTTCACATTCTGTACCTTTCCTATTGTATACAATCGAAAAATCAATGTAGATAAGTAATTTATTCAGAATGGGGCGTATATTCCAAGTGGCCTGTACGACCCCTGTTTGGAAAATATGTTCGGGATAATACCATTCTTAGGGACCACTTTGGGACACCTGATACCCTGTACCTATTTCAAGGGATGTCAAAGGATTTTCTTAAATTTATAGCTACAGAAAAAAATTAGACGTTACGGAGTTTTGTCCCTTACAAGAAGAAAGATCCTTTAATATTTAATTTTGAATTTAATACTAAATACTAGTTTTATAATGACGGATAAAAAAAACTTATATCTTTATGTATATAGGTATATATATTTCTTCCGCCTGTCCACACATGAAACTGAACTCCTCCTAAATCACTAAACAATATTTAATGAATTTTAAGTATAATTTTGAATATAAAATATCAACTATATTCTGTTAAGAAAAAGACTTCTTCTTGTGCAAATATTTTAATTTTGTATTTGATACTAAACACCTGTTTTAAGACGATACTACAATTATAATTAGACTTCACTAAGAACGTTAACTTAATAAATGACCGCTGTGTTACGCAGCCCTGGCTGTATTGCTCTAATTATGTTAATTACAAAATAAAGTTATGCCAACGCACTTGTAGGGACCTTTGCTCGTCCCATTTCTCTCACTCACCCCTATTTGGTTGTGTGATGCTTACAAACAAATTATTTTTATAACTATGATACATATTCAGCATCTTTTTGTTTGCTTTCATTTGTTTTAAGGTTTGTTATAGAAATGGTTGATATTGAAAAATACAAAAAAATATTTATTATTTATTTAGAATTGTAAATATAATTAATTGAATGAGGCGACACTTGGCGGAAGTCCATTATTACTATTATAGAATGGATTTTAGGAGGAGAACCCACCACTCACCCACGGATTGTCAATCCCGGTTATCTTTGGACAGAATAACCTAAGATTGCCAATCCGCACTCTCACAGATAGAAGAGAATGTGATAATAGCAAAGTAGCCGCAAATTTTTGCGGAATATTGCAATATTGTGGTTCTGAGAGTTCTACCGTATCGCATGGTTGTGTCGCGTTGGTGAGTTTCTTGTCATTGTCGTGCATGCTACTTTGCTATTATCACATTCTCCTCTATCTGTGAGAGTGCGGATTGGCAATCTTAGGTTATTCTGTCCAAAGATAACCGGGATTGACAATCCGTGGGTGAGTGGTGGGCTCTCCTCCTAAAATCCATTCTATAATAGTAATTGTAAATATATATATATTACCTATTTACTTTAATATACATACCTTTCATTAACCTATTACTATTCTTTTACTATTTAATTCGGACAGAACACGTTCACAATGAAGAAATACACGTTCCTCCTCTTTAAGTGTTAAGAGCATTAGGTACTGTTCGCGATATAGCATTTGTAGTTTCATTCACGGCCCCGTGGAGACTTTGACATAAGAGATAGCTAAACTATACCTTACATTAATGTTAGTTGTGTTTCTATCAACGATTATATCTATCTATGGTCTAAGTTAAAGTTATAAGTGCTTACTTATTTGGATGCACATACTTTTAATAATAAAGTAACCTGTTTGAAAATGTAAATAATGTTAGTAATAAAATACATTAATTATATCTGATTGTATACACATATACATTAATGACACCGTCGGAGGCCTGAGCCTCCTCCCTATCTTCTTTTTACTATCCATCCTAGACTCTCCTTATTAACCGTCCTATCCTCTCCTTGATATCTATCCTATCCTCTCCTTATTATCCTTCCACTCCACCTCCTATCTCTTTCCTTGGAGATAGTAATGCGCAAGTGATGCGTCTGGCGTTGCTAGCATCCATAGGCTACGGTAACCGCTTAACATCAGGTGGGCCGTGCTTGTCTGCCACTCACGTGGGATAAAATAAATGCTTATAGATAGGTAATTAATCTATTAAATAGATTAAAACTAAACAAATACAATAATAGAAATATTTATATTCCTGAATAGAAATGGCAATATATTAATCAAAACTATGTTTTCTTTTTTGTTTCTTTAGCAGATAAGTAACTAGGACTATGAACAAAAAATATGAAGAATTCCTTAGTCTCGCTGGGACGTTTCCCTTGGGAAGTGAGAGGTGATGTGCGCCCACCAAATATGAATAATGAATAACGCGTAGTTGCCTCACCAATACTCTTTGGCCTTTCGATTTATTTTATAAATTTAACACGTAACGTGAAATTTTAATAACTTACGTAGGAAATATGTAAACGTTCCTCGTCTTGGGTCATGGAAATTTATTTTGGTGACTCGGAGTTACTCTAAATTTAATGTGGAAGGTACAGTCATAATATTTATATTAACGTTAACATTTTTACGTTCAATGTCCATAAGCGAGTTAATAATGTATTTAGTTCTACTATTGCTTCTAGTTAAGATATTTTCTTTTGGAGGCTGAACCATGTCTGTCCATCAAATGTTCTGTTTTACAAAGGAATTCCATTAGGTACTATGAAAGCTTGAGAACCACTAATATAAATAGAGGAGTTGATAGTGAACAATTCATACACTATACCTACTTTAGATAATATAGGACTCGTATTATGCTACGTATTAAAATCGTTCTTTGAATTTTGATTTTCAATGTCATGTTGTCATTACTGACAAAAATATAAATAAAAATATACACAACAACAATAATTGTGTACGTGATGAGCGCTTAAACTCCAAAATGATATCTACCTATATAAAAATCAAATTTTGTCACCAAGTTAAAATACCATTATACGTACCTCCTTAGAATGTGAAAAATTTTAACTGCTTTATATTATCATTGTGTAGATTAAAAAATACTTCAAATATTTCTTTAAAAATTCGGGCTTAAGTCGTACTGAGTTTTGATAAATTGGTTGAGAACTCCAATCTTGCGAACAGTGACGAAAACTTTGATAGCGTCTCTTTTAAACTCCAAGACAGATAGGTATACCTAATTATTAATTTATATTATAGTATATTCTTAAGAAATTTCATCATCGGCTGATTTAAAATGGAAGGACGAAAGGGCGCGTATATACATTACATACATTTGTATGGTGTCATTCAACGGGTACGTGTGGAGTTATGGCATTCAATGGTATGAAACATGTGTGTACAGGATAGGCGGACGTAGGCCTGGAGACTGTCTCATTCAAAATATAGCTGGGGAGCGCGCGTTGAATATGAAACAGGGTAGCGTTAGAAAATAAATACCTTTTGCAAGTTATTTTATAGCTCTTTAACTTTCAAAGAAATCTTTTAATCAATTATGACTAAACTCACTGAGATTTTATATATACAATCAAATGGCTTGAATTAATTGATCATAGTATTTAGCTTACCTATTTTTGCAATGTAAATGTAATGCATGTTACTAGATATAGCAATAGTTTGCCCTTTTAAATTGCCTTTACATGATTTGCTTGCATGAAATACGGCAATGAACATTAAATTAAATGTCACACGTTGCGGATGCTTTTTGCGAAAGGGCAGACGTGTTCAATACTTGACAGCGTCGTGGTGTTGTCTCACGATGTTGCATTGGCGTTTTGATAAAATATAAAATGTCAACATCGTTTTTGTATTGTATGTAGGTACCTATACAGAGCTATTATATGTATAATTATTACTTATTGATATTTTATGAATATATACCTTATCATCATAAATTATACCTCAATGTTATATAAATACATACGAGTGGTGTAACGAATATTCGCACTCGCAATCACAAATATTCGCATTCGCATATATGCGAGCGTGTATTATGCACAAGTTTGTTTTAGTAATGTGAAAATAATATATAACAATGCTGAGAAAGCTCATAATACTTTTATTTTAGTTACTACTTAATTGAAAATTTTATCTTAAAATGTGATAACATAACGTAAATTTGTTGATCAAAGAGATCTTTCTGTTGGCACTCCATTATTGAACTGTATATGAAATCTATAGCTTGTTTTTCTACTTTTTACAATACCTCAAGATATTAAAAAAAAAACAGCATCACGCCTGTATTCCCCGAAGAGGTAGACAGAGGTATAATTACACACCTACGATTTGCCAGCTGTGTTTAAGTCCCACGTAATAGGGGGCGAGCCTATTGACGTCTACCGGGCACATTTCAAAAAGAAGATATTCAATTTAGTTCTAAACGACCAGCTCCTATAGAACTTACCTTGAGGAACACCAAACCACCGCCAATCAGTGATCGCCAATATGACTTTCAGATTTTTCGGGATAAAAATTATCGTATACCTTTATTAAACCAGTGTCTCATCTATAAAACCAATTCAGTCGCTCACGGGTTATGCGGTTACGTACAATTTTTCCCACCTTAAGAGCAAAAAAGTTATGATTTTTTACACTCCGAGAATGGCAAACAAGCATGTGACCTGATGGTAAAGCGGTCACCGTAGCTTAAAGACGCTAGCAACACCGAGAGCAAGACAAGTAATTTAGGGTAATTTTAAATCATACTCTGGTAATAGGTACTCGTGGTTTATGACACTTCGTTTTGGCATGGTTTTGTTTATATTTGTGTGCGTAAGCGCGTGTAATTACAAGTTTGGCATGGTTTTATATGGCTTAACTGGATTTTTCGTAATGCTCCGTCTATATTTTTTAATTAGTCTGAGTTTACTCATATTATTATAGGTTTTTAAAATCATGACACTAACCCGAGGCATAGCAGTTATTGAACTTTCTACTTTGTGAGTAAGACAAGGGGACACATAAAATAGGTGAACGGCTAAGCGTGGCTTAAATTATTCTTACATATTAGTTTTATTATCATGTGGAACAGACTTCCGCTCTAAGACACTGTTTATGTTATGAATTTTATTGGAAAGTTTTAAGTAAATATGCATCTACCTACATATTTTTATGACACGCTCTTTTATAATTGAATTGAAATTTCTATTGTATATGAAACATTATAAAACTCTACCATACCTCTACGTATTTACCATAAGAGATTTATAAATGCTTGTTTTGTTTTCCAAGGTAGTAAGTAAAACATTGAATGGTCAGTGTGTTTGTCTGGGAACATGCATTTTTGATATTATATAGTTACGAAAAAGCAGGTAATTTATATAGGTAATAAAACAAAATACCCGGTGTGTATAAGAAGGTTAATAGAACACAAAATAACGATTTTTATTGAAGTGGATTCTATAAGCAGGTTTTACGAATTTTAGATGTGTAAAATCTTATAATTCATCATTGCGTAAGTAACATGCTGTACGCGCTTAATTTTTAACACCGCCATTTAAAATATATATACAACATCGTTTTTTAAATCATTTTTTACTAAATACTGTGCGATCATAAAACGAATTTTTAAATAACAAATATTGGTTATATATCCAGTAAATATGAGATCTATATAGATAGTTAAAAAAAACTATTATGACTTAGGAATGTTTTTTTCTTTGAGTTTTCACATCTGTCCGCAGTCCTCACGTCTGCCATTGTTTTTTTTTCACAGAGCAAAGATAAGACACTTGCCGTAAGATGGGACGGAATATTACATTTTAACTTATACCTACCAAATTTAAAACATAGGTACCTACTTACTTGACCACCTTGGCCGCCGGTGAGTGCCAATTCAAAGACACTGTTAATAGTTAGAAAATATTGTAGGGAAAACAAACAAACGCCCATAACGTAGATATTAAATCTACATAATTTTTTTGTAGAATAATTATAATTAGGTATATTAAACACAAAGTGAAATCGAAAATAACAGTCACGAGCAGGATTTAAACCTGCATCTCCTGGATACCGTCCAGATGCTTTGCCAATTCAGCCATCGTGACAATTGCTCCTGACTGCTAATTTCGATAACACATTCATATACGTTTTTAGGTGACGCCTGCGCCATCTGTCGGCAGTATTTTCATACATTATACCGACCAGGTAAACTTAATTTTACAATTAAGATTTTTAACTAATAATGACGCAAACCCTATAAATATTTATATATATTTTTAGCATTTGACATGCTTAGCACTATACATTAAACACAAAGTGAAATCGAAAAATATAAAATCTTAATTGTAAAATTAAGTTTACCTGGTGGTATTGGTATAATGTATGAAAATACTGCCGACAGATGGCGCAGGCGTCACGCAAAAACGTATATGAATGTGTTATCGAAATTAGCAGTCAGGAGCAATTGTCACGATGGCTGAATTGGCAAAGCATCTGGACGGTATCCAGGAGATGCAGGTTCAAAGCCTCCTCGTGACTGTTATTTTCAATTTCACTTTGTGTTTAATGTATAGTGCTAAGCATGTCAAATGCTAAAAATATATATAAATAATTATAATTACATTTTAAACTCCATTGCCAGCTTTAAACTGATAATATAATTTGATGTTATTACTTAAATATTCTTAAACTGGCAATTAAACATTAAAACAAAGTTAATACATGCATATGACCCTTTCATCCTCGTATATTTAAGATATTACAGCTTAATAGCTATCATTAGTGACGGCACATCGAATCGTCCTTTATAATAACCCGACGACAAGTAACATACATACATATGACCGTGTAACCAGTCATTGGAAAATCTACTAGGTGTGGTGACGGACTAAGAATACAAGTGTCACCACCCCATCCTTTTCCACGGGTGTCGTACAAGGTGACTATATCTAATAAACACAATTATCACACATTGCATTACTGGTGGTAGGGCTGGGTACCAAGTGAGAGTACTCACTTGCTATCGGGCCCGAACGGGTCGGTACCACCGTCTCCTGTGTGACCGGTCATGAAGCACGTCAGTGTGTTTTGGCTGTAGCAGAAGATAGCCGCTTATTCTTTCATTTCATAACTGAGAAATGAAATGGTGCGCAGCGGCTTGACAAAACTCTCGGTATAGTTGAGTCCATGAGTGATGGTTACCACTTACCATCAGGTGGGCCGTGGCAAGTCTGCCATCATTAGCAACAAAAAATAATTGGATTATTTTTAGAGGGCTGATGTTATATGAAGTTTTTTGTTGTCCGTATTTCGCCGATGGGTTGGAAAGATAACAACTATCAACACAAATTGTAACCCCTTGTTTCATTCCCCAAATTGGCAATATTCTACGTCAAAATACAACAATACATGTTACAACAAGATACTTTATAGGTATAATACCTACCTATGCAATTATAATAAACACAATTTGTTATTACACTAATTTAAGTAATCAACAGTTATATAAAAAGACACACATGATATTCTGTTGAGATTACGAATACCTATGTAATAAATACGCCTCTAAAAACTGTCAAAAAATATTTTTAAATTTTTTATGGAACTGGATGACTATAAAATGTCGTAATTTTTAACAAGATTCCCTTTTTAATAAACGTTATTACGCGTGTTCTCCGCGGGAATCTTAACAAATACATATAAAAGCGAATAAGAACGGATTGATGAATTTAAACACAGCTGACAAAACCTAGGGTCATGATTCATAGATTCATTGCTATAAACGCCTCCCCTAGCATTGAATGCATCACAGATTGTAGTAATTTTAGTCAAACTTTATTGGTTGTAAGATAAAGTTTAATTTACGATAGGAACAGTTAAGTTTTTGTAAGGTGGCAGCGTGTCAGTAAGTGGCCTGTCCGAGGCACGGGGTGATGACAGCGCAACCACAACAATCGCTACGAAGAATAATCGCTACACGTTTTATAGGTCGTAATTGTTGTCATAAAATAGTAACAAAAGTTATTTTTACGTTCGGCACGAGAGACGTGTTTATCATCCCGTGGTAACGATACAGAATTACTGAATGGTTATGATGGGAAACTAACTCTTTAATGGCATTTTAATTGATTTACAGGGTCTTTAGCTGTTCATTACACGGCTATCTGTGGTAGATCAGTTGCTGATATTTATTAGTTTATTTTTGACTTAATATGATAATGCAGGAATATAATGTGTCCATAAATGGAACATCTTTATATCACGAAATGAGAAACGTTTTATATAAGCATGCACACCGACTACAAATGGGTAGATATCTTCCAAATTATGTTATTGAGGAAAATTAAACATTGCATTTTAATTTAAGATACCATATATGTACTTGAGTACAAGAAATAATACCCAGAACAGATGGAGTGAATATATTAAAATATTTAATTAAGGTTCAGGCGAAACTGGCATCGCGGGACGTCACATCTGTTGAAGATTTAACAATACAGTTTCTTTGAACGTATCACGGCCCGCATAATATCGTTCTAATCAAAATTCTGATATTATTTTTCTGTTACTATGGTTTTATAATACTATAATGAATTCGAGTTTAACTCGACTATGAAATACACTAGTTATAAGTAGTAAAACAACGAACATAGACAACGAGCTCTCTGTTTATTTAGTAACACATGGTAAGGGATATTTTCCGATTTGTAGGCGTAGTTCGATGTCCGTCCTCGGGCGCCAACTGACTCACCGGCTACGGCCGATTGTTCGATACTAAACGTCGATGGAATCGGTAACTCAGGCATTTTACGGCCAACTTTAATAATATATGGGGCGTTGCGTAATTTTCCTTTAGTTTCGCCTTACGCGAATGTTAGTTCAAATATTGGCGTTGGGCGTGGTAAGTAAACGATATACTCATGTACATACTGATCGTAATAGTTATATTTATAGTAGATATAAATAATAATAGATCTAAACGCTGGCGCTATAGGCATGTGAGTTCCCATAAAACGAGTGTGATACGAGAATAAATATATTAGGTCGTTAATCCGAATGGACGTGATTTGGCATTTTTTACACTATAAACAATTCTCAACGCTCGTTAACAAGAAAGATGAGCTCTAACAGCTTCAGTTTATGGACAGTAAAATCGTCGGCGCGCGTGTGTTTGCACGACATTTGCTACTTGATAAATTTTATTTAACCGCAATTTAAGACGGCTTATTAAAAGGCACTGCCGATTGTTTTAGGAATATAGGTATCGATCTTTTTAGCGTGTGGTGATAGAACATAGCATAGCATCACGCCTGTATTCCCCGAAGGGGTAGGCAGAGGTGCATTAAGTACACACCCACGGCTCGCCAGCTATTTTTAAGTCCCACGTAACAGGGGGCGAGCCTATTGACGTCTACCGGGCACATTTCCAAACTCCGGGCTGCTACTGAGAATTTTTCTTTTTAGAAAAAGCTCAATAACATTGCCCGACCCGGGGATCGAACCCGAGACCTCATGATTAGCAGTCGCATACATTACCGCTACACCACCGAGGCAGTTAACGAGAGAGAGAGTAGTGATAGAAAATAAGATTATTTCTGTTTTTTGTTACAACTCTCTCATCTCTAAATCAGAGCCGTGTCACACTCACATTTCACCTATGACTTGGCTCCACGTAATAGCGGGCGAGTCCTTTGCCATCTATTGGACAGTCCCTATTGGTATGTCCCTCTTGACCTCACAGCTAGAAAGTGGATAATGTATGGCAAAGGACTATGAAACAGTTATCAACTAAAAATAATGTAACTAGATAATGTAACACTATAGGAAACAGTAAGAGTTTAAATAGGTAAGCCATTAGGATTTAGTTTCCGACTGATCGATTTGAATTTTTTTTGAAGTTAGGATTCGATATTTGGGTTTATTACATTAAATTATGAGGTTAAAGACCGTGCGCGTAAATTTGACTCTTGGTGTAACAATCGTGGCGCGATGCATGATGTCAGTGACCGTCCAACTTTACCTCGGCTGTGCCACTCCACATATTTGTAAGTCACTACATCACTGTTTGCAAATTCAAAGCATATAAAAAACACAAACATTTCAAAACGACAGATGGAAAATTTATTTATTTTCTTGATGTTTCTTTAAATTTCGAAATTGAGAGCTATTTATTTAAGGAGTTCCTTATTTAAGAGGCTCTCATTATCATCTTAGCTTCCCTATATACCTACCTATATGTGCTTAAAAACAGAAGGTTATGGTTCACTATAACAGACAGGTACCTATGGATTAGACATTTTAGCAATTATTTTTGGCTTACTGAAAAAGTTATAAAGAAAATCTCCCATTCATAGGTATAAGTTTTCTTCACATTTAAAAAGTAATGATAATAATTTATGACTAAATAAATAGGTAAGTAAGTACTATTTCGTAAATATGAGCTGCCTTTCAATTAGGTTTTCAATTAAACAAAGTCAAAACTACAAATTAAAATAATAATACGCCCGTTCAATTCCAAAAACTTCTCTGAGCCTTTTTAATTACTATACGAATCATAGACAACCACATTTGTATTTCAATTAAGTTCGTTTTAGATAAAATAAATACACATTTTTTTTAATAAATATTAATATACTCAAAGTAGCATGAATATGATATGTCCAGATATCTAATATACATCCCACATTATAGATACATAGCGACTCTAGAATTGATTAAATAAAATACAGGCAAATGCACAATAGGTATTATTAATGAACGTTTTAACCAGTCACTTCCAGATCTCTATAAAGACTACATCCAAGGTAGACTTATATTTTTCTACCGCGTTTCATATCCGTGCATCTATATGCGTTGCGTATATCGAATCGAGAATATTAAATAATGCCAGAGCGGCGAGTGCAGGTAGAGTCAGATAGCTTGGTTTATAAATAGGTAAAGAGCGTAAATAGACACGGTTGTATCGACATGAGCTACCAATCGATACGTGATATTCACGATATATTACATCGTAAGATCCGTTAATCTGCAACTAAAATCAAACCATGTTGCTGTAGTTTCAAGATAGATTTTGGATTGATTTTTTCTTTCGTTTGTTTACATGTAGGTAGTAATATAGAAGAAACACAACACAAAGATGTGCGTATGTATAGTTAAATGTTAAAGAGCAACTTGTTTTCATAACCACGATTTTTTTCTTAATTAAATTAATGGTAAATTGTAGGTATTACTTATTAATGTCTTGTATTAATTAATTTCTTACGACATAGTGCATCTGATTTTAAATTTAATCGATCATGGCCGGCTTTATAATATTGTAAAGCTCTTTCGCATTATAATAAATACGTTAATAGAAATTGTTTAAAAAATTTATTTACACCGAATTTCCACCAACGTACATATATAGTACGTACAGTCGTTTGGTAGTTTTACCTGGAAAGTTTTCTCGGAGTTTTGAAAATTGGTAATTTCATAGATTTTGATGTGCTCTTTCCGAATTTCGACTGCCACCTCGTATTTTTGCCGCTCGCGCCGCCAGATTGGAAATATGCCGCCTAAAAGTAGTTTTTTGACAATACCTCCCTTCCTAATTATTTTACGATAAATTTTAATATACAAAATTAAACTAGTGACCTACAATTTATGTATCTACCATTTTTTTCATAAAGTCAATAGGTTTGGCGTACGAGCACCGCATGTGATGTCTGTACTAATAAGTAAAACAAATAAAAGATGATCAGATAGTGTGGGCGTCAACCAAGACCGTAAGGTAGGATGTGATACCAAAATTGGTAGCTTCGAGCAACTGCTGCAATAGCTATAGCATAATGGCAGCAATTTTGAATCGGCATTCCAAAAGACACAAGTTCATACCATGTAGGGGAGTTTTTGTTGTAGAATAGATTTATGTGGTCGCTTTATTTGACAGCTTTAGCTACAACCTAAACGTAGCATCACGCCTGTATTCCCCAAAGGGGTAGAGGTGTATTACACACCCACAATTCGCCAGCTATGTTTAAGTCCCACGTAATAGTAGGCGAGCCTATTGACGTCTACCGGGCACATTTCCAAACTCTAGCTACAACCTAACTGTCATTAAGTACCTACCTAAATAAAATTTTAAAAAACGTAATTAATATAAATACAAATTTAAGGTTGCGATTATTATAGTGTCTTCTTTATATAAAGATCCATTATATCACTTTAATTACAATTAGGTACTCGTAAATCATTATTGCCGTGGGGCCGGCTTTAGAATTGTCCCACCCCTCTCTACCCACGGGAGTCGTAAGAGCCGACTGAGGGAATACCGGAGGATTGGGCAGCAGCATTCCCTCGAGTATTAACAACATCCACTGCGATCGCCAACCCGCCTGCCAAGCGTGGCGATTACGGCATTATCCCCCATGACGGGACCGCTCGTTGTGTCGTTCTCTTGGGGAGGCCTATGTCCAGCAGTAGACGTTGAAAGGCTGATGGATGCATGGATAGAAATCATTATTTAGTTATTTACATCACGATGCACAAAAGATAATATTCCTATAGTATATTACATGCTATTTAATCTTAGTTGATTAAATATACTATTTTTTAATACAATATTTTATTACATATGCTATGTCTAACAATCGGTAATTAATTACACATAGTTATGCCTAACAATGGCTTTATTAGCTCATTTATATACCTATCGATGTAGTTCTTTGTCGGTAGAATAATGTAACAATATTAATTAACATATTGAATATCAAGCTAGGTGATCTTGTGCCTCGACAGTCAGTGACAACTGACTATTCATAAAGTATTTTGATCTGTAGGTGTCTTAGCACTTGTCCGGTCGATGGCGCTGTTCGGCGCACCCGTGTGGGTGGAGTCCCTGGACGCACTGAACAGGGCTCTTCTGTGGAGACCACAGAGAGTCGTCGCTTCCAGGGTCATACGCGGATACCGCACGGTGTCGACGGAGGCGGCCTGTGCATTGGCCGGAATCTCCCCATGGGACTTGGAGGCGGAGGGGCTGGCGGCGGTGTATCGGAGGGCGTCGCAAGAGCGCGCGGGGCACGGGCGCCCCCAACCCCGTGAGGTGGCTAGGTGGCAGGGCGAAGCCTGTCGGGTTGCCATGGATAGTTGGAGGGCACGGCTGGAGGCGCCCCGGGCCGGTCATTGGACCGTAGGGGTGCTTCAGCCGGTGCTGGAGGAGTGGGTTGGGCGGCGGCACGGAGTCACCTTCCGACTGGTGCAGGTGCTGTCGGGGCACGGTTGCTTCGACAGATACCTGCACATAGTCGCGAGGAGGGAGGTGACTCCATGCTGTCACCATTGCGGCTGTGACGAGGACACGGCGCGGCACACCCTTTGATCGTGCCCGGCTTGGGCGGGGCAGCGCCGTGAATTCGTTGCGGCAATAGGGGAAGACCTCTCGCTGCCGGGCGCCGTTAGAGCGATGCTTGACAGCGACAGGAATTGGGCCGCGCTCGCTGCCTTCTGCGAGGTGGTCATCCCGCAGAAGGAAGAGGCGGAGAAGGCCAAGGAGACCGATCCTTCCGCGGACCCGAACCGCCGCCAGCGACTGGGGCGGCGCATGCGCCAGTACTTGCGCCTGACGCCCTAGCTGAGGCTGCGGGTGAATGGACCGGGGAACGTTCGCCACCTGCAAGGCCTCCTGCGAAGGTGCAACGCTCCGTGCGCGGATGTGTCGCTCAGTAGAGGGTACCCGAAAGGGTAGCCGCCGGCGGACCACCGAAGGAATGTAATATGGTTCCGGTGGCCCGCCAATATAGGCGGAGAGACGGCAAATGGTGGGTTTATTTAGTGGGCGAGGGCCCCACACTACCCTGTTCGTTGCCCCGAACGACGGGGTGTGCGGTAAGGTACATTTTTTCCCACCTTAACAAAAAAAAGGTATCTTAGCACTCACTGCTCAGCTACTTTTAAGGACAAATTATTTGTGAAAGTGAAAAAAATCAGCAGTCACGGTACGTCTTGCTCATGTGAAAACATCGATATTCTTTCTTTTTTCAAATAATATTCGAGTCTTATATAATTCTTTGTAAGCGCCCTCTGTTGTTATTGGTTTATTGATTGACATTATACTTCCTAGTCAGATGCTTTTGTCAACAGATGGCTTTAAAATCAATTAAACAAAACAGCCGGTTTTACCCTCCCCCCGCATTAGATGTTTTCACATCAAAAAGAGAGCTGTAATGTTACTGACAATAAAAGCTAGTAAATCTTTTACGAATAATTTGTTCTTTATTAATAAACTAGAACAGCATGCATGCGTTTAGAGTTTACAAAATCAAATCAATAATCATGAAAACAGTCTTACATCACAACTACATAGATGTAGGTACCTATATAGCGCAAATCCATGTAGGTTGGTATGTAGATGACCAGTAGGTCACGGGATCCCTGCTAGTTGGAGATGTCAGGAGGCATTCGTTACATAGAAAGATAATGCGTTTAGAAAGCCCAAGGCTTCAGACATTAAATGTCAGATGGTGATAAAATGTTCAGATAGTCACTAATATTAGACGAAATGAAGGTCTATGGTTACGTGCCATCTGGATAACGGCAGAATTTGTCGCGATGTCACGATTGTGATCTAAATCTTGTTTTATCTATATCCCATCCCTATCTAAAGCTTTTATCCCTTGTATTGTGCGAGTAGTTCTCCCATACAAAAGCATTGTTTGGTGATATCTTTCATAATAGGGTAAACTGTATAATGATTGGCACTCTAAGCATATTTAAGATTGATATATATAGGTATATATTTTTGAAATTGATAGGTGTTTCAAACGTCAGCAAACATTGATAAAAGGTTCTCTGGTATGTAAATTTTCAAATGAAAATGCATTAATCAATTTAATCAGAAATTTTTAATAGAAAAACAAAAAAGATTAAAATAATATTTGAAATTACAGTCATTGGCACCATAAGTAATTAACACATAGAAATCAGTCATTGGCACCTAATAAAGTAAGATTTTAACAGAAAATTGGTCAGAAAAGACACTCGTTGCCATTATTTACCTAAAAACTAAGCATAATAATAAATAATCTATGTTACAGTCGTTAATTGATGACCCCTTATTAGAAAGTGATGTTTTAACAGTTCTGCATGGCGCCGCTATATATTTATTTTCTTTAGTGCTGCCAGCTATAATATTATAAAACCTATTTTTTTCTGCAAACAATGTTACTATTGCAGATTATGAAAAAAAGTAGAACAGATGTTTTTTGCTATACCAGTTCTTAATATTTGCATTTAAAATCCAAAGTGCCAATGACTAAGGGGGTGCCAGCAATACTACAGTTTACCCTACCAAGCAATCAATTATTCGTGTGGTGACAAACTAAGAATACAAGTGTTACTACCCCATTCGTTTCCGCGGGTGTCGTACAAGGCGACTAACGGAAGTAAGCGATTAGCACCCATTGCATTACTGGTGGTATGGTCGGGTACCAAGTGAGAGTACTCACTTGCTATCGGGCCCGAACGGGTTGGTACTACCGTCTCCTGTGTGACCGCTCATGAAGCACGTCAGTGTATTTTGGCTGTAGCAGAAGTAAGCCGTTTATTCCTTCATTTCATCTATTTGAAATGAAAGGGTGAGCAGCGGCTTGACAATACTCTCGGTATAGTTGAGTCCATGAGCGACGGTTACCATTTATCATCAGATGGGCCGAGGTTCGTCTGCCACCGCATGCAATAAAAAAAATAACCTAAATTTACAATACCATATGTAGGGATATCTACCTAATTATAAGGTGTGATATTAGGTTCTGATTTATTTTTTCCTTGCTTATCTACTTAGCGTTAAATTATAAATAATTTGGTTATTCTACATACCTACTTATATTTTTAAATTGTATATGGTTATAGGTATTGGACAATTTAATATTATTGAAATCAATGACTTTTAGTCATAGTATACCTAATAATAATATACCAACATTTAACAGTAAGCAAGTTTCGTGTATTTTATGTTCGTCATGTTAAGTACTCTTCGCATAGTGAGTTTTTTTTTTTAATGATGAAGTTCACAAAATAGGTACCTACTTTGGTATACTCAATATTACCTACTTTTTCAGAAAAATCTACTCATTATTTATATCATAATTTTGATATCTACAAATCTTCTCTTATCTATTTATTAATTTTATTAAAATTGCACACACAGCGGATAGCGGTTTTAGCAATAATTAGCTTATTTACATTGGGGGAATTAATAATAAAATTAAATCACAAAAACGAACTTTGGACCAAGTGGACTAAATTTCGTTCAAGCCGACGTGCCTAAAATGCTGGCAGCATTACCTCACTGTCTACTTATTTGTATAAAGTAAGTTTAAATGATGTGACTAATATTTTTAACTTTATTAATGCTGTCTGACAAAGACCAATTGATCGACTGATAAATAACGCAATTTCGGATCTCTAGAGCTGTTATTAACGAATCTAATAAAATAAATTATAAATCACAATAATTCACCTATGAATAGGATATTCAAATGTATACGAGTATAAATCAATAAGATGTGGCTAGTGCTAAGAAAAAACATAGATAGTATAGGATTAAATAACCACTGCGTGATATACAATTTAGCTGTGTCGAGTTCAAATACCACTGGCGTCCTGGTCCCCGCCTCGTAACGACTTAACTTTGTTCGAACGGGTACCGTCTCTTAAATAAAATCTTAAAACTTTTATCTTTTACTTTGATAACGTCCTATTCCGAGGCGGAACTTCTATTACGTTCACCGTTCCTTGATGCCTTTGAAGAAAAATGGAAAAAGATTCAAGGAGATCTCGATACGAGTTTGTATTTTCAATATAAAAAGACAAGTAGCCAACCTTTTGCGTTAACAAGAAAAAGTTTTTAATTTAAATAGGATCAAATTTTGGTAAATAAATTTATACAAATAAAAAATGTTTACGTTATACTTACCTATAGGTACCTAACACCACTACGTTCTGCCCATGCCTTCGTTTGCGCAGACTTCAGAACCAGATTAATCTTTATCTACTTACAAGCTACGCTTTTACGTCATAACTATTAAAATAATAACCATAAAATTATGCAAACAACTTATAGGCTGGAAAAAGATATAGCCTACCTACATTTGATTGGAGAAAAAATTATGAATATTTTCTTTTAGGCTCTAGATTATACGTACTGTATGTAGGTATGTGTAAAATTGTATGATGATCAGTTCCGTAGTTAGGCGTGAAAGCTTAATAAACAAATAAATTTAATTTCACATCTGTAACTAATATTGTTGTAACAATAAGTAAAGAATTTAATAACATTGCATTAGAACATTATACGTTTGATATCAATTAAAAGTACAACGTCAAAACCTTTAATGTAATTACAAAAATGCAGGAAGAATTTTTTGACTATATTTTCAAATATTTGTACATAATACCTATAGCATAACGCCTGTATTCCCCGAAGGAGTAGGCAGAGGTGTATTATAGACACCCACGGTTCGCCAGCTATGTTTAAGTCCCAGGGGGCGAGCCTATTGCTGTCTACCGGGTACATTTCCAAACTCCTGGCTGCTACTGAGAATTTTTCTTTTTACGAAAAAGCTCAATAACATTGCCGACTCGGGAATCGAATCTGAGACCTCATGATCAGCAGTCGCTTACACTACCGCCCTACAGAGGCAGTTTTCTTTATAGTTCAGTTAAAATTTTCCACTAGCTAACCTAACAAAACCACCTTCGATATCATGAAAAAACATAAGCACGGCGTATAGGTAGGTACAATTTATTTACGATCGAAATTTTATCCTCTTTTTATGTATTTGCAATAGCCTTCAGTTGACATTTCAATATGAATAAATTATAGCACAATATGTATTTAAAAATCAAAAGCTCTTAGGATTTTTTTTAATATAGGTAGGTACCTAGCATTCGTGCTGTTTTCAATAGGGTTTGATTATACGAGTACCTAAAAATCATACTGTTCTCCATAGGGTTTGATGTAAAAGAAAATTTATACTACCCATGTCCATATTTCAATCCATTTCTATTGATTTAGAAGTACCTACAATTTAGGTACCTATATTATGTGTCTAATCATCACTTTTCTAGCCGTATCTCAAGGTTTGTTGGGTTTGGTTGAATATCTGTTTAGTTTTTGCTGATCTGTTAGTATTTAAATGGAGTTGCTGTCTGTCTGACCTCCACGACCCCACTAAGGGACAACTGGTGACTTTAGAATAAGACGGAATCAGATGTTTTATTCAGGTCTTTGACAGCCAGAATGTTGTTTGATATCCGGAACCCATTGCTTAACGTGGCTTCCCCCACGGAAGAGAACAGATGAAGGTACACAAATAGGTGTCACTTTTTCATATTCATATTCATTTATTTTCCCATTCCACAATGTATATAGTAGTAGATGGTAAGATAAAAATAAAAGAGTAACAATTATGGACCCTGTTGGGCACAGCGAAAAGTAGAAAAGAGGAAGACGTAAAAGTTATTGTATAGTTTATTGCTAATATATATATTTTATTTAATATTAAATTTATTGTTCATTTTAAATATTATTAGCATTATATATTATTTAGGTATGTAAGTATCATTGCATGTTATATATTTTAATCATGTTTATTATATATTGTATTATAATTTAATTACATAAGATATATTTTTTATATATATATATATATATGCATATTAATAAGTATTAAGTATTTAAATTATTTATTACTTTATATGTGTTTATTATTGTTATTAATTTTAACAAATTAATTTAATATATTAAACCGTGATTGAAAATAAATGTACTACTTAATTATATTACAATAATTCGTATTGCATATGGTATATATCTATTTATTAAATCGTGTGTTTATCAATCAAATAATCATTAATCGTGTAGTAAGCCCTATCTATGAGCATTTTTTTCAGTTTACCTAAAAAACCTTGTGTCGCTGATCACATCTTTAATCGAGTTTGGTATTTTGTTGTATATTTTGATACACATTATGTAGGGGCTATTGGAATGTAGAGATATACGGGAAGTCGGAAACATTAACATATTCTTATGTCTTGGTGTTCGGTTTACCTATGTATTATTTATTATTTTTAGTTTTTAGTCGGACCGAGCGAATGTTGTTATATCTTTATCTTTACTTGTGTAAAGACGCGACAGCGAAGCCGGCGAGCGTGTATGAAGAGAATTATGAATGTTGAGGAAGCGAGCGATGTATGCAAGAATAAAGCGTTTTGGTACTCTATTCTCTCTGCCTACCCCACAAGGGAGATGGCGTGATAAGTAAGTAAGCGGAAGTTGCCTTACTGTGACGATTGTCTGAGTGGCTAGTGCACAACTAGTCCATAACCTCCTTCTGTATCTACAATAAAATTTTATTTATTCCATTTAGGTATCTATATCATTGTTTTGATACTTCTTTATCGAAATCTACTGTTATTGAACATTCGTAATATTCATTATTACATATATTCAGTACAGGAAAAATATTAGATATTCCTCGTCAAAATTAATAATAACAAAAATGTATATTCTGATCACAGAATATAGGTAGGTATTCAAGAAGCAATACGCCAAGAAAGCGGCGGATTTAGGTGAAATTAAATCATTAGAAACATCTGTGTTCAAGAGCTACTTGCTCACAAAACGATACCAATAAGCACGGATTACATCAGACCCCGCTTCCTTCCTTCTTTCTTGTTACCAGGTTTTAATACAACCTACATTATATATATATTCTAATATTTTAATATATACCTGTCACGAACGTCAATATTTCATGTGAATCCCCGGCTTTAAACTGATTAAACTCTGAAAGTATCTAATTAATTATGAACATGTATAATCGAAAAATTAGATACACGTGTCGACGTTGCTTTTGCTTAATATTTATTACACCCCACATTTTTCTCGACCCTTGAGACTTTTCTTAAAAATATTTATCCAATATAGACAATCAGTGCCGCCTCATCAGTTATGAACAATCGTTTCTCTTCCGAAAGTCCTCTATAAAAAGCTCATTCCAAATTAAAATTAAGGTCTAGCGTATCCAATAGAAAAGATCCTATATGTAAAAATAACTTTGCGACGTGAAAAGTGTTCTAATACAACGCGTTTGAGTGAATACTTGCTCGAATTTCGTAGCATTTATGATCTGTTTTGATAAAGCAGTTGTCAAAATAACTGGCTGTTTTTCAAGATCCATTTCTGTGTGCGCTACGCTAGCTCTGTATTTTATTAAAAGAACAACAAAACACGTCGATATTTTAGTAATGTTAGATAAAGTGTTCATAGTAAAATAAAAGTAGTTTCAAACGAGTATACTGATTAAACTCATATAACACACACAATAATAAGTTATATAAATGTTAATATACGCTGTTACGTAGATTAGATAATAGGCCTAAACTATCTTAATTCATAGGCGTAGTGTTATCAGTATACCTGTTATGTAAATAAACACTTAAGAAACATAATCTAAAACCGAAATACATTACGTAGGTACGCATTGACTTTTCCTTTTTTAATTCACATAAAAAGTCATAAAATTATAGAGTTTACTAATTAGATAAATATAATATTGAGTATTTTTTATCTTTAGATCGTGCACTCGGGTACTTCGAGTATCTTCTCTCTGTGGATATGAGGATAGTAAAGCAACTCGTTATAGTGTTAATAAGCTTATACTGGTCGGAGTATATAACACACCTCCATCGAGCAAGTCCATTAACATCAAGCGTTATTGAGGCCGTATTTTGAACCCCGGACCACTCCGATAGCCCCGAGTTCCATTAAAAGAAACCATAAAATTACATTATTATGTGTTAATAATTTCCAGTGAAAGAACGCCTTTCAACTTTAAAGACAAATCTAAAAGTTCATATTCATCCTATATTGTAAATCTTACAATTGGACGTGTAATTAAAGTTTTATTATACAGATAATATACGGATATTGGAATATAAGATTGAGATTCGCCTTATTGAGTGTGAAAATATTTTGCCAGTAGCTTAATTGTGTCTGTACAATGTTTCGTCACACGACTTGGAACATGCTTGGGAAATAGGAAGCTATTTCACGATTTACTTTTTAAGTTTGCGGAATGATATTTTTAATTCGATCGTATGTTAATATGATAGTCTTCTTTAATACCTTAATGGTTTTAATTTTGGTAATATAATTTTAATATCAGTAATTTTAGAAAGCTTCGATGAGGAGGTCCCATTTCATCATAACTATACGCTTTATTATTATATAAATATGTCTCCAATCTTTTATAAATATGTCGCCAAACTAATAATTTATAAATACGTAGTCAGAAACTTGATGTAAATTTGGTTGGAATAACATCTACCTGTGAAAGCCGAAAAGCGTTCCTTTGGGATGTCTCATAAAATTAATATCTAACTACTTCGCGTATTATCAGACCTGTTTCGAAGCTAACTGAACGCACAAGAAGCGCGTAGGCATTTTAGCGGATTAAGATTACGTTTGTCGCGTTATCACGTAGGTAAAAATATTGTATGCAAATAAACTACCTTCATTTTTGTAAAATATATCCCTGATAATTTCATGCCGACTCATTACCGTCGGTTTCCCTATCGGATTATTTTAATTTAAACATTCTGTGTTCAAATTACAATATTAAACGTTGTAAATAAGCTGTCTTGCCCGTGAAGGGAGATTTAACATGTTTTTCTTTTTAATTTTGGCGGCGAGGCAAAGACGCTATTACCTATATGTAGGTATATTTGTTTGTTATTTTAATTTACGCTTTAGCTGCAAAAATCTGATGGTGGGTTCTATCAAAACCTTTGAAGTATTTTTTATCAGAGTTTTGAATTAGACAGCAATTACTAGGAGAAAATTATTATTATTTTAGGGACTTTACCACCGAAGGAATGTAACATAGTTCCAGTGGCCCGCCAACAAAGGCGGAGAGACGGCACACGGCGGGTTTCTTTAGTAGGTGAGGGCCCCACACTACCCTGTTCGTTGCCCCGAACGACGGGGTGTGCGGTTAGGAACATTTTTTCCCGCCTTAACAAAAAAAAAGGGACTACCTGAAAGATTTGTAATTTAAAAAGTTACTTATAGGAATAAAATGTAATTTGTATGAGCGTATAAGATAGAAGCATAATAATCGTTACATAAAATGTTTTCTATTTTTAATGGTAAATAGATATTCAGATCCAATTATTTGAAGTATAGAGGAGACAAGGAGGTTATTATAGAAGAAATGAAGATTAAATTAAGGCCTTCGATGCTATCACTTACCATACAAAACACAACTGTAGGAGCACCTATATATATGTGAGAAGTGGTACCTATTTCCACAGCCAAGCCCATTAGGTACTGGGAGGAGCGAGTTTTTACTGCTTTAGACACCGAATATATATTACGTACTTACCTATCCACCATACCATCGGCTTACAATAGAGACCTATATTCTAATACTTTGATGGTTATCTAGACTCATATACTTATTCTTTAAAATCAACACATAAAAAATGAATGTACTTGAAGCAACAGCCGATATTGGAAGTACAAATAATTTCTACATTAAAAAGTGGCGGAGCATGTCAAGTGCTAAGAAATATAGATCAAAATATAGATCAAAAAGCCGATATTGGGTTAGTATGGTATTGAAGTTATTGCGAAGCCGCATTGTGATTAACCGCATGTGGTTATAATTCGCGAAATCTAATAAATTTAAGCACCTACCTAATCAATACAAGTAAGTGTACCTACCTACCTTCTAGACTTTTCTTATAAACGACTGATTTTATAATATGTGTTTTTCGTGACGAGCTATACAGTTTTAATTTAAAAATTAAACGAAACAACACAGCCATTAGTGTATTATGATCTTGCGGCTGATCTCAAAAATATTTAAGTCCCAGTATAAGTTATTGTTATGCTCGAAATAGCTTGTAGCATAAGGAATTTAGTACACGCGGTTGCGTGGCAGCCCTTAACGCTGGCTATGCTGTTTAGGCAAACTATAAGACTCGATCCTTGACAGTGTTAAATGTACAAACTTTGTAGGTATTGTTAGCATCAACAGACGACAGTTGCCACTTACCATCAGATCCACATGCTTGTTTACAACCCTTGAAATATAAAAAACTGTACTGTATCTGGAGGAAAGAACTCAATAGAGCTTAGATAATATATTTTATTAATTGTAGCTGACCACTCGCCTAAGTAGTAATATGACTAAATTTAAGACTTGATGATGAGGAGGATAACTGTAAATTTAATTGAAATTGATTAGTGTTAACCCTTAGTACCTATACAATATCAAGTAGGTTACAAATATTAAAACCCCAGCCCAATAACCTCCATCTTTACTCCATCATCAGATCGTGGTTACCGTCTATCTAACCTATTTATTGAGACTATTTCAATGAAGTCACACACGATACTACTGCTGTTGAACTGGCTGAACATTTTTTTAAATCCAAGCTAAGAACACTCTCCATCAAGTTGCGTTTCAAATAAAAGAAATTAAATCAAAATCCGTTCAGTCGTTTGGAAGATATGATACCACAGATACATATATAGGTAGTTTTGTTTACGTCGGGGGCTAAACATGCCTATTTTTCTACATATTCTAATTGTTTGTAGTGTACATAATTTTCCTATACCTATATTAACAGTATGGAATCGTTTATTGATGATTAGACTTTAAATTATAGAGGTTTAATGGTATTCCAGGAGATGCAGATTCAAATCCAGCTCGTGACTGTAATTTTCAATTTCACATTTTCGCACTTTGTGTTAATTTTTATGACTAAGCATTTCAAACGCTTAAAATATATAAAAATATCAAAAGAGTGGTTTTATGTTGGCCTTAGATCATTACAAAAAGGCCTCAGTTTCTTTGACAGGAAATAAGCTTTTGTTTCAATAGTTTTATAGATCTACTTATATATCCTTTTTACTTCCTTGCTACTTCAGGGTAACTATAGCCAATTAGATATGTTTCTTTTAAGAAACCGGGACAGGAAAAAAAAAATCTAATCTTTATTTTTGTTTTAACTGTCATGTGCATAATATAATTTGAGGTAATACAATATCTAAGTGACAGAGTTATACAAACCTCACAAGGAGTTTCTGAGAAAAACATGTATTTAAACTTCTTTTTTAAAATTGGTTACAAAATATATCAAATTCCAATTAAGCGATTTCGAGCTACTGGTGTAGGTATAATACTCTGATAATACCGCTTACGGGCAGCGCACGTATATTAAAGATAATATCGAGTTTGCGAAATCGATACGCATTGCTCCCTATTCAGCCCCGCGTCGCCGTGGAAGTTATGTGGCGAGGCCAGTGTTTGCCCACCAATCAAGTGGCGTATTTTACTGCTACAAGCCGACACTAACTTACCATAACGAGCACTGGCTCACGGTTAATGAGACAACATCGTTTTAGTGTCAAACATGAAGCGGTACGCAAATAGTTGATGTGTGATAGGAAAATGTTAACAATGTAGCACCTATTGGACAGCACGTGTTTACGTTTATATGGTCACTGGTTTACCCATGGTATCTTCTTTACCCAGAAGCTTATTTCTGTGTATTTAATATGTTATTCATTGTTACGTACTTAGTTGTATTTGGTGTGTTAGGGTTTTTATTAATTTGTATAATTATTTACATAAGTCTTCCCTTAATGAAATAGTTTATTATTATTATTCTTACGTTAAAAAAAACGGCCATGTGGGGTCGGCATTAGAATTGTCCCACCCCTGTCTACCCACGGGAGTCGTAAGAGCCGACTGAGATTCCCTCAGTACCGGAGCAGTGGGCAGCAGAACTCCCTCGAGTATTAACAACATCCACTGCGATCGCCAACCCGCCTGCCAAGCGTGGCGATTACTTCCTTATCCCCCCTTTTGGGAGGCCTATGTCCAGCAGTGGACGTTAAAAGGCTGATGGATGGATGGATGAAAAAAAAACACTTTTAATAGGTATTTAATATATAATAATAATATATGAGTGGCTACAATACCTATACTCAAAATTTCGGTGTAGTGTTAGAATTCTTGATGATAATTCTAATATCATCGACTTAAAATAATGGTGTGTAGGTGTAGGTACCTTTAATTTATTTTATTATTTATTGTTGTTCTTTCAGTAAGTGAGACTGAGGATCATCATAACTTTTCTTACTACCTTTCCACCTCTAAGTCCTTTACCTAGTCTTGGCAACACGCGTTTAATGCCTATGCTGATGCTAACGTCTGTACGGGTACCAGGCAGACTATTATCCCTCGTAATCAAATATTTAAATGCTTTATAAATTCATGTTTTTTTAATTTAAATATAAACAAAATGTAACAGCTATTATTTTACGCAAGTTACTCCCTAAGAATATTTTATTAAATTCTTATTTAATTCATGTAAATATAAATGCCAGCCAGACCCAATTAAAATTATTTACCTACTTACATTAAGTACAATGGGTTTACACAATAGAGCCTACAAAATTCAACAAAATGCTTACAGAATAATTGTCAGTGCCTACAAAATATCTTAACACTAAGAAAATTTAAATAAATTATTTACAGTCCCATCTTTTATTGTACCGCATTATACACAGTATAACTAAATACAATATTTACAACATTACATTACAGTAAGTACTTACTGTAATGTAATGTTATATTTATTGCTCTAAATCAATTGAAACATATCAGTGTTATTAAATGATCATTTAAAACGTTAGGAAATTATATGGCTGATGTCAGAACATCAAGTATAATATAACTCATAATACTTCTTGAGTTAATACATTAAACACAAAGTAAATAATTAGTTAATTGTAGTTAGTTAATTGTAAAATTAAGTTTACCTGGTCGGTATAATGTATGAAAATACTTCCGACAGATGGCGCAGGCGTCACCCAAAGACGATAAGTATGATGTGTTATCGAAATTAGCAGTCAGGAGCAATTGTCAGGATGGCTGAATTGGCAAAGCATCTGGACGGTATCTATAGTGCTAAGCATGTCAAATGCTAAAAATATATATAAAAAATATCTAAATATGAGTTAATACATGTTTTAATAAAGATATTTCATTCTTATTATGCAGTATTTTTCACCTCAAGCAATATCCGAAGTGAACCTTCACTGAGAGATAGGTAGGTACTTACTTAAGCGTTCAGCCACGAAAAACGAATAGGTATATAAGTAATACACAAAAAGCTAGTAATTAAAAAAATATTAACTAGCTACACTGAATATTTCTTTATTATTTTTATTATTTTTGCTATTCTTACAAATATTATAAATATGTTAGTGCGTTTGTTTGTTTATTACGCTTTCACGCTGTAACTACTAAGCCAATCATCATGCAATTTTGCTTTCATATAGTTTGGAAACCAGAAAGGAAAATAGGCTAATATTAATAACTACTTTCTTTTGAAAAATTCATGGATCCTTTGGGATAACAATTTTTATGTATATATAATTAATTTACCGCAGAATGACATATTTATACTAATGATAAAAACCATGCGTACGAAGTTGAGAGCAGAAGTCCATAATAAAAATAAATCCTGCAATAAATAATTGCATTTAAAACAAAATATTCACTGTTTATATCAGAAGTCATATTTATAGCGTGTATTAAAGCACTTACCGAGCCAATACTGACGTTACTACAAAGGTCCTTCTTTATTATAATGATATTGCGTCGATACAGAACGTTAACAGACAAAACAAACAATAAATTCAATTAACGTCATCGAACGAATAAAATACACCTACATTGCCTGGTGTGACAATGTCGAACCAAAAATTATGTATCAAAACGTCTCGTTATCTCCGAACAAAAAAATACTTTTAAGAATTTTCAGTGGAGGAAATGAATGCATAGAAAAATTCTTTCTTGTTATAGAAAAAGCAGAAGAGAGGGCACACGTCGACTCAGCGTACATATTTTATTGACTCAAGTGCTCTACACGATACAATACTGTGAAATATATCTTAAGATGCAATAATCATATCAATAAGTGTATTTAAAGTGCGTATCTAGATGTAATACTCTAATATCTGTCACTGGATCTATCCAGCGCTACTAGACTTAGGTCTCTCATCTTTTATTAAATTAGTAATGCTTAACTCCCACAGTAAAGTTAAATAGGTTTAATGTATTTTTCCATTAATATTCATTATAATATAAATATTGTTGGAGAACATAAGTACATCAAATATATTAATCTTAAATTTCGCATTTGTTGGTGAAACGGGCCGGGCAACACCTTACAGTAAGGCTAACAAGATACCCAGTACTCTCATTATATCCATATTCTAATTCCATAGATACAATAAAAAAAATACTATTTCCTTTAGGTATATATATTCTGTAGGTACTAATATTTGCGAACTCAGTTTAATTGATAAACGCAGTATATAAAACTATCATCCACTAAAATACATAAACTTGAAAATAAATTAATGATTTTGTCTAGCTATAGAGATACTTAAATGTTAAGGCACTTAGCTACGGAATATACCTAAGATATACAGCAGAGATTTATAGTCTCCTAAAATCAAATAGCCTACTGGTAACTAACATAAATTCTCAATATATGACAACATACACAAATCTATCATTACCTGCCACGCCAAGGCTATAATAAAACACAATATAAAAATTGATATCTGACGATACATCTTTCTATCGAACCTCTCGTGCACCACGCACGAACTTTATAGCATATCAGACCGTGCGGTATTCCCTAACTGCACTTCAGAGCTCCCGAACCTACAAAATATACAGTGTGTATGTGTGTCTATCACACGCACGTACTGGCATTCATAACACGTAACTTATGTTCCCGAACAATTTTCTTAAAGATATATATCACCTTTATACATAATATGTTCTACCTAGTGACATAAATATATTTATAAAGTTTCGGATTAGAACCTAGAGCTGTAAAGGTCTGCAGAGTATCACTTCTATGCCTCGGAGGGTTCGTGCGTTAAATTATTGGCATTACTAAGGGCGATTTTATTATTTTTTATAGGTCTGCTGTAGCATAAAAGGGCACATGACTATTTGTAGTTGTGTAACTTTGCCAGCCGATATAATTCTGGAGAGATCAGTATTGTATATGTGATCTCTGTATTGCGTTAGAATTATAATATACCTATATCACGTATAGTAAGTATAGTAAGTAATAAATGTTAAACCAATGATCTAAACTGATATTGGCCAATATTTCATAGACACGATTAATGATATTTTCTGTTCCAGTTCTAAACATAGTAAATGCAAATTTAGAAGACTTATACTCGCATCCTCAATAAAAAAAATTAACAGAGGTAGTCTGATCAAACCAGTGATAAAATATACTTTGTCTTTTTTCTGCTACAGAAGACATGTGGAGCCATTAGTCCAAAATGTCATTGACATCTGGGCTAATATTGCGAATGAATGCCGTCAAAAATATGCGACATTGAGATAAGAAAAACGTTCCATTCTAATTGTTAACCAAATGTCTAGTAATTCATTCTCAGTTGTTTCTAATTAACGTTGATTATTTTGGACAATTCTAACCAGTAAAATTTGTTTTAAAATAAATGTTTTTTGGCCATATTAAACACATGCATATAAAGTAGATATTATAAACTAAAAAGAACACTTAAATGAATATGCATAGTATTTTTTTTCGGAGTGATGCTGGGTACTTAGTACGTGAACGTAGATATGCATTTTGGATTTCACAGTATGAAATTCACATGCCTATTTTAAATCCAAATACATCACTCACCTCTAATTATAAAAAAACAGCTAACCCGGCCTTATTAATGAAAAAAAACCAACGCATATTTAAATATTTATAATGAGACCCGAAAAAAATACCACGCAGCGGCTGATTGCTCGTACGACATCAAAGATTTATGCCATCTGTCAAACATACCTATAATCAAAACAAACATATACCTACAGCGCCGGTGTTTTTACATTTTCTCATTACGTGTTTATATCTTGTTGACACACAGTTATTAATGTATGAAACTTTGGCTAAGAGTGTTATCTAACAGCCAATATGCAATTGTATACCAATTCGTTAACTTTACCTACCTATTTTAAAAACAAATATTTTCATAAAGTCTGTAGAATGTACTGAATGAATTGTGTTATGTTTATCAGAAAGTAATTTTAATAGCTACATGCATTTTTATGGTTAAAAGGTAACATACGAGCAACAGCTCACCTATTTGTAAGCGGTAACCGCTGCTTATAGATAAAAAAAATACAAAAAGAACACGCAAGCCACTAACTACCCACTCAATTTCCATCGCAAAGTTGGTAATAAAATTTATTTCTTATATCTTGATTTACCTGTATGAATAATTATTCTTACAATATTTATAACAATAAAGTCAAATTTTGAAATAAAACTAAGTTTACGGAATCTATCGCGTTTACTTGATTTTTCTACTATCCCGACGTTTCGTATACTTTACAGCATTCATGATCACGGGTGGACTTAGATGATAGACGTCCAAGGCTGATAGGTATGTTGTTTCAACGGTTTCATCTACCCATAGTATATATGATTTTACAAATTTTTTGGTTTATTTATTTTAACCCACCTAATATTCGTTTAGAAACACAATTAAAATATCTACTTCAAATTTTTTATGCCTACAATGTATGAGAATTTAAGTTAGTACCTATATTAAAATGAGTATAATACTCTTCTTTAAACTGTTAAATTTTTGTATTTATTTAGTGCTCAAAAATTCTACCACAAACTACCAATTACTACCAGTAAGAAGACAATCTTGTTTATTAGTTTATATTATTAAGTACCTATATTGATTTTGCGAAAAGCTAAGACTACACCGGATCGGAACGCGGCCTGACTGAGAAAGATCCGGCCAGAAAACTCAGCAGGCAACAACTGTTATGGATTATTAAATTTTGTACGGAATTACTGAAAGCTAATTACGTTTAATTTTTTTAAAACAGCAAAAACTAATGAAAATTTAAAAAAAACTCAAAATGTGTAAAATTCGCCTAAATATCAGAAAGTATTAAATAAAGTCAAATATTATAGTGGTAGAGCCTCGATTAATGATTAGGTATCCCATCATGAATCCGGTATGGCCGGCTCGATCGGGGAAGTATCGCCTTGCAGCATCGGCGTGAAACAACGGTAGGTACCCCCACTGTTGTGTTTCGTATGGTGAGTGAGACCGCCGAAGGCCCGAATACTCCCTCCCTATCCTTTCTTTATTATACTTCCTCTCCACCTCCTATACCTTTCCTTGGAGATGGTGACGCGTGAGTGATGCCTCTGGTGTTGCTAGCGTCTATAGCCCACGGTAACCACAGGCGCCCACGTATTATAAATAAAATAAATAACAAAGTAAGATAAAAAACTTAGAATGTAACTTTATAAAAGAAAAATTAAGAGGATTAAATTTGACTATATAATTATATAGGTAATACCTATATAATTAATTGATATGTCTTTAATCTCATTAAACTTTAAATAAGTATTACATCCTAGAATGCAACTTGTTTTAGAAAATAATTTGTAACTGAAGTTACAACTATATTTATTAATAATGATTACTAAGATAAACCTAGTAACAGGTGTAAGTAAAAAAAACTACGGTACCTATACAAAAATCTGGCTTTGATAGAAATTATGCCTCTATATTCATGTAATGCGTATTTGAAGCATAGATACATACCTACATATGTGAGCGTGTGCGTTCCTTTTAATTCACGAAATTGGGTTTGCTGGGGGTACTTTACCTATGGGATTTGATGAGGTTGGTTGGGTGTTTGTGTAAAGATCTGCGCTGATAAGACGTTCGTTAAAGTTGGGCAAATAGTTGTACACGGATAATTGAGTACATTTACTGTTTAGATGGAGAAAACATATTACTAGATTTGCTTTTGCAGTTTTGCTGGTCCTAAAATATATATTTACTTTCAGTTGTATTAACACATAAATATACATTCATAATACACTATGATATTACTAACCATAAATCTATGCTATTATAAAGTTGTAACAGAGCTGTGTCTGTACATTTAAGATATTTGAGAAAAAAAAATTGTAATAGGATATATATATACGTGTCTAAACACAAAACATGTATTTTTAGAATTTTGTCTGTTTGCTCTTTCGCGCATAACGCAAACACTACTAGACGAATTTTGATGCAACTTTTTTTTATGACATCTTGATTAGACTTAAAAACTGGTATAGGTAGGTATATTTTATCCCGCCACTATTATCAAGAACCTGAGATATAACCTAAAAACTAAGCTGCGGCGGAGCCCCGGCAAAGGTTAGTTTATCTTAAATTAATGGTTATGGATAGTCAAATTTACAATAAAGTTATTGTATTTATTTATTTTACAATCATGATTGGTAAAATATTTTGTAGTATAGGTATTACCTATATCTTTCTCTTAAAGTGGTAAACACAAGAAAATAACAAAGTTAGTTTTTGAGTTTGTACATTATATTTTATGTACACTTTTTTTAGTCTATACTATAATATTATACTGAGGAAAAATTTGATTGTTTGTTTGCATTGAATAGGCTCCGAAACTACTAGACCGATTTAAAAAATACTTTTAGCATTAGAATCCTGCATTACCTATCTCTCATGAATATAGGTATAGCTGATAGAATATTTTCAAAAAAGTTAGGGATCTGTATGAAATCTCAATAATGTAATCCAATTTGTGAAAAAAATACCAAAAAAAATGCTTTTATAGCGTTCTCTGCAGCAATTATTGACAATACAGCAAAGTGATGTACTACAGTTTTAAAGAAGATATCAATACCTACAAAAAGTCCGCGATACCATGGGTCTAACTATAACAGTTACCTATATCACAATAACTACTTTTTGATGTTAAAATATGCAATAGTAACGCCGGTATAAAACTTATATTATAAAGAGGAAAGATTTGTATTCGTATACACACTAATGACATAGGCTATATTTATTACTACAAACATATTGCATAAATCTTGCATAAAGATACATTTACTCTACGTTTATCCCAAAACGTTTAAAAATAAATCTCTACCCGTGCGAAGCCAGGACGGGCAGTTAGTATTAAATATATTCCATATATGGGATCATTTGATATTAAAATCTCATCAATCTGTACCTAGATAGAATTTATAGAGAATATATTTAGTAGAGATTTTACAGATCTTAAGATATTGGAGAATAAAACAGTAATCTTAAATTACAAACAAGTAAATTGCTTTAAATGACATTTAATTTTAAATACGTTTTGTTTAATAAACACAATAACATTACTGTGTACTTGCATACATTTTAAAGTAAAAGACTAAAACAATACATTTAATTAGGATGTAGGATGTTATTTTTACTGCTTAATGCTGAGTTATCAACCTGAATACCTTTCAGGTATAATTAAAACACTAAAATATATACATATAGGCACACACATAAAAAGGTAAAGTTTTATTACCTTTAAACAACACATTTTATTGTTTTGCATGCCAAGAGGCAGGATATATGTGCAAATTCTTTGTTTTATTTATAATTATGTATTCATTAATCGTTATTCTGATATCGAACAGGATATAGAGATGAATTAATTGCATATATTATTTGGCTACAAGGATTAATTTGAGTTAAAAATGGATGCATGTAGCGTATAATGGCAAAAAAATTAAAACATTAAGCTTTATTGGGATATGATGAAATCATTTTAAGAACTTAATGTATGTAATATTTTTACTGTCTTTTGAAGTAGGTGCGCTGAATTAATCAACAAGACGAGCATGTGTATTATTTTTAAAATAGTAGGAATAATATAAACTAAGTATAAATTAGGTACCTATTATATTAGTATAAATTAGGTACACATACTAGTTTGTTTAAATTTTGACGTCGATCGATAATTATATTGCCATACAAAACTGGATTATATTACTCTTTTTGATGATAATCGATTTAACAGAACCTAATTTGCTAAATAGGTGTTTTTAAAGTCTGCCTCAACTCTAGACCTATTCATTTTCAAAACTCTCCTTTTTAGTTTTTCCTAGATTTCTAGGTAAACAAAACCTAAGACAAATAAACCGTGAATTTATCTTCCTGTAACTGGTTCTACATTCATATAAGGCTATTTCATTTTTTCCAGGTGGACTCACAGTGAACTAAGGACAATCTGCAAAGCCATCACAATGAACCTCACTCGTGGCATCACTACATTATAACACTTTTTATTATTTCCATTGCAATTGTATATGTACGAATCCTCAATATTTTCATAATTTTATGGCAAACTTGATACTATGCCAACTCATGCTTATCTCGCCCCTAAAACACAGGCCATATTGAGCCTCATAAAATTATGTAGAGTGGAAATAGAGTTGCCATTCGTCCGCCGTTTTCTGAACGCTGAGCCAATACACTGCCAAGTCAGACCATCGAGAATATTGGCTGCCAATTAATGCAGATCCAAGCGTTTATGAACCCATACTTTTAAAAAGCGTTTATGAATTACACGCATTGGAGATTTTCTAAGTTGTTATCTAGGCTTGTAATAATAACTTAGCAATTTTAGTGAAACTAGCGTAAGTTCGCTCAACATTATTACCATTGGTAGCGAGTAATTAAAAAGTTATCACGATACATCTAGTTAACTTTGATGTAGCACCAAACAGTAAAAAATAACATATTGTACAGTTAATGAGCAATAATTTATAAGTTGATAAATGTGAAAACTGTATTTTGAATAAAACAAAACACGCTCATCTCAGTTGTTTTATTGCCAATATACATGTTTAATTACTTTAATTATAAAAGTGCAAACCGCCGATGATTATCATAATCATATGTAAGTATGCAAGCTGAAATAATTTGGGTTTGATCTAGGAGTTTTTATTCCATAACAAAGTACAAAGCGGGTAGCGTCTTAAACTTATACTACATAGATAATTATAGGTTATTTTAAATGTATATCTTAAATAATTTACATACTTAGTTATAAGTAATATATTATTGTTAAAGATCAAGTGGCAATTGGCTCTATCGTTCAATGCACCGGCAACCCTTGAGAAAAACAGGTCATCGAGTGGCAAGTATCTATAGGACAGCGCAGCTTAGGAGGGCCCCCCAACAGGTGGACCGACGACCTGGTCAAAGGTACGGGGAGCCGTTAGATGGATTCTGCATAATACTGCTCGATGCGGCGTTCTCTTGGAGAGGCCTAAGGTGAAAAGTGGACATCAAAAGATTGATGAATGAGTGAAAGTTCCAGAATCATATATCATGAGTATGAGTTTAAGATGTAGGCTACGGTGAAGCAGCGGCGATGAGACTTTATGTTCCTCAGTATTCCCTACCGGCTTCTTTATAGAAAGTGCTCTGAGGAACTGTTTGAGGTGGTATCAACATCACCTAATTACCACCGAACCATCAGCCACTGCAATAGTATTCATCAGTTTTCATAGTTTTCAGGTCGCTTACTTGGCTCCCACTACTGGTAATAAAAAATATTTATATAAAAATTTGGCATAGTGACACAACTCCATGGATTGTTAAATGTGCTCTTAAAAACAAGCCAAGGTTATTGTCTAGTATCACCTAAACCTTTGGTCAGCCTTAGAGATTAGGTAGTCAATACATGTAATTGTGATCATAGATATAAAAAACTATTACAAAGCTGTAACAGAGCTGTCTGTGCCGTTAAGATATTTGAGAAAAAAATACTGCAGGTATTAAGCTATATAAGCGTATCTGAACGAAAAACATTTATTTTGTATTTTTTGTCTGTTTATCTATTTGTCTGTTTGTTCGTTCGCTCATCACACAAAAACTACTGAACAGATTTTGATGCAACTTTTTTTTATTTGAGAGCTCTTAATTTGGCTTAAAACTGATATAGGTAGGTACATTTTATGCGACTATTATATCGGGAACCTGAGATGTAACCTAAAAAGTATCTTTTGACTGCGGCGGAGCCGCGGGTAAAGGCTAGTAGAGAATTAAATCTACCTATATATATGCTATAGCGTTGGAATAGTTGAACCTACTATTCGAATTATATAGCAATATTGAAACTCAACAAAATCGAGTTTAAATTGTTCGTTTTACGATTATTGAGTACTTTGATGGTAGGTATCTTTTGAATATAAATTTGCGTCTTCGGATACGCACGCAAGCTATATTATTATATCTTAACAAAACCAACTCTATTTTTATTAACATTAGGTTGAAAAGTGATTGTCAATACAAAAATTAAAATACATTTATTACGTACATAGGGCTAAGCAAGTTTACACGATAGTAACAGTAATATTTTAAGAGTAATATTGACAATTGTTGTTGATGTTGTAAACAGTGCTTACATCGATGGGTTTATGTCCATTGATACAAAATATCACGTATGTATCTATGATAATTTCTGAGTATTGTTATTGTTTATGTTTACATGACAGTAAAAATCCTGGGGCACCAAATTAAAGAGTATTTTCGCTTATTGTTACAAGTTGTTCGTAAAATCAGTTGTACTTATTGCAATGTTGCTTGAAATGTATTAATGATGATGCAAGACCGAGAAACACGAAAAAAATTAAAAACCTTATTTCTGAAATCTATAAAGCGTTCATGATTTTATGTGTCGTGTAGGGCCACATTAGAATACCATCAATCCTATTAGAGAACTATGAGCTGACTGGTTCTACGCTTATAACTGAGCAGTTTGTTGCAGGTGGCATGGCACCGCTGCTTGTGTATGGTACTCATTTGGGAAGCCAGACTCAGTAGCAGTCTGTAGTCAATGCTTATGGAAGATGCCGAGGAAAGGACTTTTAAGTATAATATTACTGGCCATAAAGGAAAAATAACTCTCCTTCAAATTTAGTTTGGGATCCCTTTTGGCTGCACTTATGGCACATGGCACTATTAAGATGCGGTAGACTTATGCAAATGTCCTATGTCGGTAGATACCTATACGACAGTATTAATTATTCTGTGCCTATACCTAGGCCTGTCTGCGCTGCAGATAAAGATACAAAGGCCAAAAGATATTGCATAATATTTATAAATAATATTTACAATTTATTTAATCTATTTTACAGGTGGTAGGTATAATAACATCAAAGATTTGACTCCACACATAGAATCTCTGCTACATCAAGAACAGGAAGAAGCATTATCGTATGCAAATGCCCACATATTATTAGGTATATTATATGGAAATCAAAACAATTAAATCTGTTCCAAAATCGTACCATTCCAACTTTTTACCTTGTTTTTTATAAGGTAAAATAATTGGAATGATACGATGAGTAAATTAGAAAATCTTACATCACAGATTGTTCCTTACCAAGGATCATATTTTATGGATTTTCATTTTGTATTGAAAAGGTATTATTATTATTAATTTTCAAGTTCAATCACCCCAGTTTATCAAACAATAATTTAATTATACATTAATTATTGTACCTATAGAATATAAAAAATAAGATCTTATTCCATTTTTGTATAGAATATAATATAAAAACCTTATCTGAAATAAGATCTGTCTTTGTTTTGGTAAATAAGTATATAGGTATGTACTTATATGCATATTAAGCTAGTTAACGTATGTAAGTTGCCTATAATAACATAGAGCAATATTTAGATATAGGTAACAATATTGAGGTCAAGTTAGACACACAATGTAGCAAAACTTCAATGAATATAGGTATTTTATTAGTATTAAATTGAATATGATAAAAGTTGGAATAATAATTTAAAACGAGATATCTATACCTAATAATAAATAATATAGGTAGCAATTCATATATTGGGCGTATAAAGTTCCTAATCAAATTAATGTTACACTGCTGGATTCTCATTCATTGATTGTTATTCATTGATTCTCATTCATTGATTGTTAAATATCTTTATAAAATCTATTGCATTGTAAAGTATCAACATCACCTAAAAATGTTCGTATAGTCTAAAATTAGGTGTTCTAATACTTTTGAACTAAAAGCTTGTATCTAAAGTTTCGAGAATTAAGATGTATAATGAAAACAAAAAACTACTTTCAAAATATTATCCAATCACCGCATCATTTCATGAAGATTCAAGGGACCGAACTCGAAACGTTCATAGCCTGTTTCATACACTATATCGTAGGTAGGTACACTAAACGGTAGATGTGAACTTTAGGTAGGTAAAATATAACTACAAAAATAATATAGTAGGTACCTAGTTTTAAGGAATCTCGTGACCATGGATATGCTTAATGTACCTATATCATATAAATTAGTTACTAATGCGTAATGTATATTTGCATAAATATCAGAAAGTTATTATTATTCTGAAGGCGTCTTGCGTCATCCAGTTGATGGATAACCGCTTGCGGTGTTCAATCTGAGCACGTTCATGCTACATAAAACATGTAAAATGGCGTGATGACAGTCAGAGATTAAAGAATGGGGCCTTAGATCTTAAGTTGGAAACTAATAAAAAAATGTTAAGAATCCACTTTAAATTTCACTAACACTTATCTTAATAGATGAGCAATAAAAGAATACGACCGTGAACTTGATTTTTTATGTTTAGTAATAGCTCGATTCTATGGTATCAGAACCGTACAATGTTACTTTAAGCAATCGGTTTCGTCATTCGAGAATTAAAAAATCGATTTACCGTGCTAGAAGCGAGTATAATCGTTTTTATTGACGATTGACTACCTTACTGATTATTGTGTAGAGGTTTTTATATTTAGATGCCACACTTGATAGTTGGCAACCAAAAATGGTGTGGTTAAACATGTTTTATATGCCTGTGTAGCCTATATTAAGACAAGCAACCTAACCTAATCTTAGTTAAATATCTTCGTTAAGTATGTATGAATATATTAATACTTACGTTATAATGTAAACACTGAAAAATCCTATTGCATTTTTAGTTTCGATGATACTTTTTTTATAATTAGTATAGAAGCTTTTTTCCAGATATAGATATCAGTCCAAGATGTTTAATATTTATACATAATAAAAATATAATAATCACAATATAAATTGCTGTTCAGTCTGTGTTAACATAATATTCATATTCAAGCAAGTACTGTCCAGACACTCGTGCATTAATGAGCCAATAAATACCTATAATTGTACTTACATTATCTATTATGCATAGGTACCTATTATGTAGTGAAGTTTATTGAAAGGTCATAAAAATAAAACAAAACAAAATGTTGGTATATTACTTGGTAGATACATATCTAATGCTTCCGTCTATAATATATTGAGATATTTTTTATTTAAGTTTGCGCACGTATTAAAATCAGTAAATTAAAACTCATTTTGCAGGTACAAAGTAATATAAAAAACAGTAGAATTAATGCAAATAGGTACCTATTTTTTTAACATTTAGGTAGGTACTCGAAATATACATTTTATGAAATTAAACACCTAAATCTGGGACACCGATGGACAGTCCGCCCGTGGCATGGACTATTCGAAACGTCGAGGTAATAGAAAGTCGAGTAAAAGTAATAGCTTTCATAAAATTAGTTTTACTTGATACTGCAGTAGAATAAATCTTGAGCCAAAAATATTAGTGGTCATTAAACTACCTATCTATGTATAGATATATATCTTATACCTAATTTGTTAATGTTCTGTACTATATATTTGTTTTAATGTGTGCAAAACTGTCCTACCGCACACCCAGGGAGACAACAGGGTAGTGTGTGGAGCTCTCGCTCACTAAAAACTCACAGTGTGCCCTCGCCCACCCTTGCTACGGCATTCATTAAACACACACATATTTATTAATTAATTAGTGCTTAGGATAATCAAAACAATGTAACTAGGCATTAAAATGGTATGAAATAGCTTATAAAAAGAAAATAAAGTACTATTGTCTAGTCTTTTGGTGTGAGAGTTTAATTGCATTTATGAATGTTACAGTAACCACATAATATACTCCATTTTACTTATTAGGATACTTATATAAATATACCTAGTATAATAATAATTAAGTACTTATTACTTAGGATACTTATGTAATTATCAAAGTATCTAATGTATTTATCTCCAAATTTTATTCAGAATAACTACAGAGGTAGTTCGATTTAATTTTTGCACGATCCTTTACTAAACGTGCTTATATAATAGGTTAACTATTGGAAATATTGCAACTCACTATTGCAAAATAGGTAACTATGAGATTGCTTGCATAGTGTCTAGGCATGCATTTCTTTTGCATGGCAAGATGATATTAGACGTTCAGTTATAAACTAAACACCTCTATCTGCTACACTTATTAAAATTCATAAATAAGGTACTAATTTACAGTAATGTTTACGAATGTGCATACATTTGCAATGTGGTGTACCATATGTGAGTAGGTATATCTGAAGAAGCTTGTACCTACAATTAAAAGTGCTAGGCACATTTATTTCTTGTAAACTAAGCTGTTTCGAATTTCGTATGCCTAGTTATTGCAAAATATTACATATTGAATTGCCATATAAAACGATATAGGTAAACAACATTTTATTTATAAAGCAACATTCTATTTATGACGTTTAACCAAACTAAATTTAGGCCTACAATAATTCGATATCGGCCATCTTTTATGAGGAACACTCAACATTGTGAACAACTTAATAAGTCTGCCAAATGAGCAAATTAAAATACAACAGCTAACTGCTATGTAGGTATATTATTTAACGATATGTCTTATCCTTTTTTAAACCTATGCCTAGTTTTCAATACATAGGTTTCTCAAAACATTGTTTTGATTTATTAAACCCATTCAAAGAGATATTTGTGCCTATCCTACTGTTTTAACTTATACAATTAGGTAGGTATATTAGTTTACCAACCATTTAGAAACGTCTATACAAGTGTCTATATCTACTTATTTGATATCTATTAAACCTTGTACCTACCTAGCAGATAATAAAAATCCAAAGATATTACAAACTTGAATAGAATTGCACCAGAATATTGATTTTCATAATAAATTTAAAGATATAGATACTGTTATATAGAATATAAAGGAAACATTCTATATTTATAATCTATTTATTGGTCACAATAAATTTTGTTTAATATTGGAACATAAAATCAGATGGTAGAAAGCGTCCAAAAACTGTAAAGGCCACCCAGAGTGTTCCGACAAATACAGGCAATAGGTAGACTATCTATACGTAATTACACCTAATTAGATCAAGATAAAACTGTTGTAATCATGATATATCAGTCTAATATCAATTATACACATACACCAATCCGTTTTATGACGCCACTTGCTATCAACAAAAGTTTAATCACTCACAACACAATATCTTAAACATTTTATTTTGAGGTTATGTTACTCAAATCACATGTTAAAGTAATTTCTTCAATAACAATTACATAATAATATATTTACATAAACTATATGATGCTATACAATATAATAAATGTAAATCGTATTTGGACAGAGAAACGTAAATTGTAACAAACGTGATCCAATTTTGGTGCACGTGTTGACTAAAACTTTGACAAACTACATGTGATGTTGCTGAAGGGTGAACAGACGCGGGTCTTGACATCTGACATCTTTGCCCTTACGTATTTATTAGGTAGAAACGATCAAAAGATAAAAAAAACTCGTATGAACCAGTTACAAACAAAAATATTAATTAGTTCAGTACTAATTAATATAGGTATGTGTGTGCTTTTAGATTTATAAGATTGTCTTACGGTGTAATAATCTAAAACAGTCTTGTAAATCTTTGTTTTTATGAAACTTTATTGACATAGATAATTACTTTAACCAAATAACGTTTCCAAATAGGTCCATAATTCAGAACGTTTGTTAGAAAAATGCTTGAGTATTAACTCTAGATAGATAGCAACCATGCATGGTGGATTATAAATAATATATTATATTTTTATATGGATGATATCTAAAGAAAAAAAAACAACTATTGTAAACAAAATATATGTAATATTATAAGTGTGAGCATTTTATATTTTATTGAAGAGCCTTCGTAATTTTGGCAATGTCACCTCATAAGAGCTTACAAAAATTACAATAGAATTGCCACGATGTAAACAAAATACAATACAATTATACCTACTAATTACAATATATACGAGTATAGCTCGTCTATAGAGGAGTAGAGTTCTTAATTCTAGCGAGAGTTGTTTTGTGTTTATTGAGGGAGTTATATACGTACCTATATCTATTGTATTTTGTGAAAAGCAAATAAATCAATTTAGCACCAACGAATTTTGTTTTATTATATTGAATAGTCCGGTAGGTACTAAAGGTGTCTAATGTTTTCTTAAAGAATAATAACCCTATACTAATTTATTCTTATCACAAATTAATGTCACCACTCTATTAGTAGTACACGTAGGTACCTATGCCGTATAAAAGGTCACCTTAATACCTTCCTATATTGGATGGCCTTGAGCAAGATAGAATAGAAATCAGCATACCTACCTATCTACTACTTATAACTAAAATGACCAAATCTCCCAAATAACACTATAAGCCGAGATCATCTCGTAGTAGTACCTAATGTTTATCTTATTTTATTTCCTTCAGGTCATTCGGCTATCCGTGGATTGGAATAAGTTTGTCGTGGCATAGACTGATTAGGTACCCTGTCTTCATGAAACATGCTCAACAGTGAGAAGTAGGTACCTACAGCATGGAGAAATATATGAAACCTAATTACTTATTCGATTGTTCACCAACTACAGGCACAATGTAGAGTAATCTTCTACTAAATTAATTTAAATATTTATATTACTAAATCATTATAATTACTTGTTGTGAATAAGCAGGTAGCAGGTACCTACCTATTTAAATACCTATAATTCAAACTCACAATGGGTAACCCCTAAATATTTTTGCATTTGAATAACATTATTCAAATTTACTTTTAGTTAGTAGTTTAAGGTATTTTATGTATACCTATATCTAGTTCTGATGTGTGACTATATCATATGTTTAGATATCCATCATATATAATTAGATAGGTCTCTATTTTATTGATCATTTGAAAATGTAATCTGCATTTTAATTCTCCATATTGATTACCCACTCGCAAGTGAATTAAAAAAGTCGCGTACCTATCAACTTTATAAATACCTGGTCTATTTCACAATAGCCAGGTGGGAAGGGAGTCCCTACTTGCAATAGATGCACCTTAATTAAAAAAACGTAGGTAGATATATACTATTAAATTACTTCAAGAAGGGGATGAAAAAAAAAACTGATTCCTAAATTAAAAAAGTTAATCTCAAATCTACTTAGTACAAAACACTTGGCGTACCCAAATTTCATAACAGCATCATTAGTAACAGCTGACTCGAACCATATGATCAGTTAAATTAATGCGCCATCTAGTATAGAAGGGAGGAACTACGTAATGAGCAGCGCCATCTATGAGCAGCTCTTCATAACTATTACACATACCTACAAATATATTGTCACTTATTGCTGCATCGCTCTATCGCATAAGTAATGAGCGAGATGCGAATACCTCCAAAGATGTCTTCTAAATTGCCTTTAAATATACGCTGCGTTGATTGGTCTAAGTGAGAGTGGGTGAACTGGTTCCTTTGAGCTTCCGCCAATAGGTGCGCAGTTGTAATTCGCGCAACGAACGGCCATGCTAGTTTAGGTGGAGTTTGACTAAGTTCCTCCTTTATATTCTCGACGTATGCCGTCATTTGAGTTATGGGCGATGGCGTAGGACTACGTGTCTTTATAGAATTCTGCTGAATTTATCATTTTCTGTAATATTTTTATGAGTAGGTAACAATGCGAGGCTCCGATATTTCTGCTATGATTGTTTCTATGGTAGGTAGATACTGTAGATAGTATTGATAGTAGGTAATGTAGATAGGTACCTACCTACGTAAATTTACTGTAGTGTAATTATTAATTTAAACGATTTACTTAAAATATTTTATCATTACAAACCATTCGTTTTTAGCTAGCATTAGGTAGGTATCACAAAATATTAGGTAGGTGTGTAGATACCTGACCACCGAAGCAATGTTACATAGTTCTAGTGGCCCGCCAATAAAGGCGAAGAGACGGGACACGGCAGGTTTCTTTAGTGGGTGAGGGCCCCACACTACCCTGTTCGTTGCCCCGTACGACGGGGTGTGCGGTTAGGAACATTTTTTACCAGCTTAACAAAATGTGTGTAGATACCTACCTATATATTTCTGCCAATGTAGGCAATGTAAGTATGTAATCTACCTTAAAACTACCTCATTTCCCGTCGACAATAAATGAGGATTAGATAAAAAAATAATGGTAAAGATACATTTATTTTGTTATTTAAAAATAGGTATATGTGTACACAACGGATTGCTCTTTATCGTAAAACAACCTTCCACTGCCAACTTTTAGTCTCCATGGGAACCAGATGTATCTAACGGATGGCAAACCGCGTCGCCACGCGTAAAAACAAACAAATGTGTTGATAATTCTCATGGAGTACCAATATTTGTTAAAAGTATGCCCAGATAAATATCTACTTATGTGAAGGAACCGTTTATAAACGTTTAAATAGTTATTTCAGGTACAGTCACAAACAATATTATTAAAGCAGTAATTGAACTTACTTAAAATACCTATATAAAAACAAACGGGCATTAACTAAGGTTAGGTAAGTTTGTTTAAAACAATCAAGCCTTGAAAGTTGATATAATGATTAAGTCGATATCTATATTGAGAAACTAATACCTACTATTCCTACTTATACCTATATATTTTGGTTTGAATCAAAATACTACCTAGTTTTTATTAACAGGAAATAAAGAAAAATCTCTTCTAGTCAGAAAGTAGATTTCTTAAAGAATAAATTCGAAAAGATAGCACGTATAGGTACCAATGTATCGCTGAGAACTCTTGTGAAACGTCGTTTGTGGTACGTCATAAAAGTAAAACTTGTGAATGAAACATCAAACGATAATTGGCGCCATTAAAACGTCGTCCATTGACAAAATTTTATTAACACATTGTTGTAAGGATAACACACAACAGGTGACCGTAGGTTTTTACGAGCCAAGTCAGTCGCGTGCCTGCCATAAACTGACGTCGAACTCATAAAATTGTAAGAAGCTATTTAAATTGCTGATAGAACATTATACAGTCTCAATGACGTGTTTGGAATTTTGCAGGGTTGCCAAAACCATATTCGTTTTTATATAAAAAAAAAATAGTTGTATTTCGAAATAGTCCATCTGCCAACATTATTCACTACAAGAATTACTTCAATCCTACTACTAAAATGTATCTACGATAAGGCAAAGTAATTTCCCCCTTAAATCAACAATATTTAAGTACTAGCTTATACTTGTATACTTGCGACGCTTCGTTCCTATTGAATTTGGTTGTCTTTATCCCAGAGAGGAACAAAATAGGTTCCAGATGGGATTTGCTCAGAACAAATAAAAAAAAAATTTGGAAAATCCAAAAGTGCACGCCTCATAATCTTCATTTTTGACAATAAAATTGATTATTTGATAAGTAGGTACCTAACTAATAATGTATTGGTCTTACTAAGTAATTTTCAATAAATCACATAAATAGCGCTAATTTCAAAATGTACCTATTAATGTGGTTTTCATGTCTTATGCACCATCTAGCGCTAATTTTAAGAAGTATTACCACATTGGTCTATAGAAGTAGTTCTCACGAAATAAAATATAGCGATGGTTTTAGTGTCGAGTCGAGCGTAAATATTCACTATTTTTTTGTTTATTTAATAACAACCGTAACCCTAACAACGCCTTGAGTCATACAGTGTATCGAAAGAAAACCCATACTGATAAGTACCTGAATGGAGAGTCTCATCACCATCCTTCACAGTTGGCTACCGTGTCTAAATCTTTGTTTCAGAGAGCACAAGGAATCTGTGATGAAGAACACCTGGCTGGGAAGTTGCAGCATGTAAAGAAAGCTTTACATGCTAATAAGCTGCAGGTTCCACGCCGCCGTCACAGAAACCGAGTGAAGCCACCCACAGTTGAGCGCCTCCCTGCAGTCCTGCCCTATGTTAAAGGAGTCACTGACAATATTGGCTACATTCTCAAAAAAGCTTCAATCAAAACCTTCTATAAGCCACTCAAAAGAATTAGTAAATTTTTACCACCTGTCAAGTGCCATATACCTTTATAGGATGCAGGAGTATACAAGCTGGATTGTGATTGTGGTCTCTCCTACATTGGGCAAACAAAGACATCCATAACAACTCGGATCAAAGAATACATAGCTGATGTGAAGCACCGTCGCTATACAAAGTCTGCAATTTGTGAGCACACACAGGACCACACCCGCCATTACATTAGGTTTGACAAACCTCAAATCCTCGCAAAAGAACATCAATATCGCCCTAGAATGATACGTGAGGCTATTGAAATTAAGAAACATCCCAATTTCAATAGAGAAGACGGCTGGGTCTTACCATCAAGCTGGAACACTGTGATAGGCCTCACCAAACAGAATACAAGAAGGCACACCACAAGATTGCAAGACACAGTTAGCGCTTATTGTGTAGACAAAACCCACAGTAGTGATTAGTTTTAGTTATTGCTTTTTTAAAAAAAATTTTAACTTAATTAGCTTTCAGTAATTCCGTACACAAAATTAATAATCCATAACAGTTGTTGCCTACTGAGTTTTCTGGCCGGATCTTTCTCAGTCAGGCCACGTTCCGATCCGGTGGTAGCTTTTTAGTCTTAGCTTTTGGCAAAATCAATATATTTAATAATATAAACGAATAACCAAGATTGTCTTCTTACTGGTAGTAATTGGTAGTTTATGGTAGAATTTTTGAGCACTAAATAAAAACAAAAAAAAAATAGTTTAAGGAGGAGTATTATACTCATTTTAATATACTAACTTAAAGTCTCATACATTGTAAGCATAAAAAATTTGAACCTAAATATTTTAATTGTGTTTCTAAACGAATATTAGGTGGGTTAAAATAAATAAACCAAAAATTTTGTAAAATCATATACTGTGGGTAGATGAGACCGTTGAAATAACATATCAGCCTTGGACGTCTATCTAAGTCCCGTGATCATGAATGCTGTAAAGTATTCGAAACGTCGGGATAGTAGTAAAATCAAGTAAACGCGATAGATTCCGTAAACGAAGTTTTATTTCAAAATATCATGAGTGTTTAAAATAGTGTTTTTTCTTGATATGTGTGTGTATATATTATTTTACAAGTGCAATATATGATAAATAGACATTTTAAGTTTGAAAAATCAGTTGTTCTGCGTGAAAAGAGAGTAGTACACACCTCAACGCTTCGCTTAGGAGGCGTGCAATAACTATCGCAAATTTCGAGTCAACTTGATTTACTTATAGGCACTTTTGGAGATTTCATGATAAGTGCGTAACCGCTATTTTGCTTATAATATTGATAACTATATATTTAACTAGGTATTTAAGTAGATACGAGTATACCTACATATATTATAGGGAAGGAATGTACGTATATTTAAATAAGTTTTTTTTCAATGTTATGGAATTCAGATTATGATTTAAATAGGTAAGTTGATTTAAACGAAACGACTTAACTACTTATATTGTGATTTATTAAACTAAGCACCACTATAAACTGTGACGTGTAACAGGCAATAAAATAGTCATAAAACTATTAACACTAACACATCTAGACGAAATTCTAGACATAAAATGTTTTAAATTAGCCAATTTGAAATATTTTACAAGTGCTTAACAATAATCGCTGTTCGCTTGGCTTTTATTGCTCATTAAAGTTTTTATAGTCTCTTCAAACACGATTCATTATTTTTTCAGTTCATTCATCGTTTTATGACGTAGGCAAGTTTACCTAATGGAATATAGGTGCCTACAAAAAACATGCACACAAGTGATGAGTGTGACACTTTGATACATATGATACGACGGCCTGTTTTTAAGTATATTCTACAATTAAGCAAGTTTTCGTTAAGCGCTAAAGGTAACATTACATTTATCATCACTTTTTTTATACTACGTGGATGGCAAACAAGCATAAGGCCTACCTCATGGTAAGCGGTTTTCATAGCCTATAGACACCAGCTCACGTATCGCCATTTCCAAGGAAAGGGATAGAAGGTAGAAAAAAAGGATAATAAAGAAAGGATAGGGCCGTTCCAAACCCCCTGGTTTGGGTCTCCAGTACTCTCACTCACCATAAGAAACAATGTTAGGAGTGCCTACGTCTCTATACTTATTCACTTGTTCAGTATAGTTAGGAAGCCAAAAAGAACTATCAATAAACTTAAAAAATATAATCACGACTAAATATTATTATTGCTTACAATATAAGCTTCAACATATTTTGTGATTCATATAGGTATTCACTTGGTATAGTGAGCCTTTTTTTGAGCCCTACTGATTTCAATTAGTTTTGCTTCGGTAGCTATTACATAAACTACTAAATAGCTAGGCCGTATTGCACTACTAAGTAAACCGTTCGAGACGGCAATCCAGACGGTGCAGACTTAAACCTTGCTCGTGGCTTAATTTTCAGTTTCATTTCTCGTCCTTTATTTATTATAAGTACTTACCTATACTATGTTATCTTAAGAAGAGCTAGGTTCAACAGTAGACAATAAAAAGCTGATGAATCGATACTTTAAATTGTTTATCAAGTCTAAGTGCATTTAGTCTATAATTATAGTAACTATATATATATATTTAGCACTAATTTACCTGGATTAAAAAATACATTTATAACCAGAAATAAAACATAGCATTACGTCTATATTCCCCGAAGGGGTAGGCAGATGTGTATTACATACTCACGATTCGTCAGCTATGTTTAAGTCCCACGTAATAGGGGGCGAGCCTATTGACGTCTACTTGGCACATTTCCAAACTCGCGGGCAGCTACTGAGAAGTTTTTTTTTTTTTTTTACGAAAAATGTCTATAACATTTCCCGAACCCGAGACCTCATGATCAGTAGTCGCTTACACTACCGCTGCACCACAGAGGCAGTTAAAAATAAATAAAACTTTAATATGAAATAAACTATTTATTTTTGTGCACAACTGTACCTACTCACTGTGTCTGCCCTATTCTGAGTCACAACTATCTAAAAGGTATATTAGTGTGTACTTACATTAGCTACTCAATTTGGGCAGGTCGGAAACATTTCACTAAATAAGCACACTCGCTTTACTGAGCCTACCTCTTCAATTTAGGAAGGATAAACCTTCATAAGCCTTTGTGTATATTGCTAGGAATGTTTCTGCCTTGTTTTGTTTTGGGGTTTTGTACATTTTGATGCAAAGAGGTTTTAGTAACCTTTTTAATAAAGCTTATTTATACACTCTTATGAGTTACGACCGTAAAAATCATTTATAAGTAGATAACTACATCGTTCTATAATACATTCAGCTTGTTCATATAATTATTCATAGCTTTATTGGAGTACCTTCTAACTTCCATCAAAGGAATTTAAGCTGACGTGTTCTTTTGAATATATAGGTAGGTACATATTGACACAATACCATTACACGACGAAAGCTAGGTAAATGTTTTTAAGTAGGCATTTGTTCTAGAGCATAAGTTCTAGAAATAGACCTATGCACTGTGTTAAAATATCCACGAACTGAATCTATGCGTGTGTTTAAATAATAATGTACATAACTACATTTAATGAAAATAAGAACAATAAAGTTATACACAAATAAACTAGCTACTACTCGCGGCTTTGTCCGTGTACTTTTTTTAGTTAAACAGGTAAGTATTTTCTTTTTTTGTGCGGAACCCTAACTTTTCCCCAAATTAAAAGTAACCTAAGTTAGTTATTATAATATCAGCAATGTACCTATCAGTAAATGTCTTGGCATATTGCTCCAGCCGTTTCGAATCTTAGTTGAAACAAACCAAGAGACAAAACTTTAAATTGGTTGATTGTTACAGTAAGTATCGTAGGTAGATATATAATATGAATTGAGTAAAAAGCTGTTATTTTGACATTACAAACAGACGCTTCAATTTTATTTATTTGTATAGATAAGAAGTAGTCACATATTTCATTGGTTATCCAACAAAATACGTCTAAAATATCCAGTCGTGTCCATGTCTCTAGCCACACATATTCCAGAGCAATCTTAATAAAGACACCAGCGTCTTACATAGTGATATTCGTCCAATATTAGGGATATAACCGGCTCGACCTTTTTCCTTATTAACTTTATGCTGACTGTGTCGAAGCACACTGTTTTTCTTTCAATAACAGATATATGTGTGGAATTGATATCACTGCTTACAAAATGATTGTATATAAGCAGAAAAAAATGGAATTCAAACCTATGTTTTTTAACCAACAATTATCTATCTAATCATGTATCTCAGATTATATTCACAGAAGTAGCTACGCAGGCAAATTTTTTAGCAATTACCTATTTGGTGTACCTATATAAGCAAATATATTATAAATTAGTTTCTGAGATAGACTAAGATTTATTTTGGATATTATACATAGCAAACCTATTCTTTACGAGAATGTTTTTTGTACATCATTTATAAGATGTAGGTATTATTATAACATTTTTATTAAGCTAACATTATAAGTATGTATACAAATTATAATAAACATTTCTTACGAATAAGTACCTATAGAGCACACAAAATCAAAATAGGTATAAGTTGTAGAATCAACTTCCTTGAGAATAAATATCTTCTATTAAAAAAAAAACAGCTAATTATTGTATCATTATATTTTATTAATTCTAATTAATAATAGAATAACTAGGCATTTTAGTGCCAACCTATTTTTATTATTATAACAGAGATATTATTATAAAAATACGAATTTGGGCCATATCTATATTTAGCAATAAATAAATCATAGTAAGTAGAGTAGGTTTTTTCAATAAGTAGATATTTTAAAATAACTATGAGTTAAAAAAATAAGTCACTCACCTTAATATATTTTACTACAGTCATAGTGGTTATAATTTCATCCAAACTCCTTGTTAACCTGGAACAAATGCATTTATAAATTTAGTGTCATCACTTTAAAACTAGATGGAACCACTTGCTTCTTTACGAATAGTTGAGCGTAAAGCCAAAACGATTTTTATAATTTCCTTCCTCTTTCTTAAGACAAACCAAAAACAGTCTCTTCGTGTATTTTAACAATAGTATAGAGTGGTTTAAATTGTTATGCTACAAACTCTTTAGTCAAAATGCTTAGGTGTTTGCTTTTACGCAGCCTAGAAAAACAGTTCTCATTATAAACAGTCACCTACTGGTTAATGGCTGACTCTATTTATCTTTACAGTTCAAGGGTGCTTACTGATGTAAGTTCAGTATCGTTAAACAGCTGTTAGTTATCTACAAATAGTTTATTTTAGTTACTCATGGAAACTTTAAGTGTAGGTATAGGTAAGTATGTTTATTCGAGAAATATACGTTCAAGTGCAGATATCTCATTCTAGTTGAACAGCCATAATGAAACAGCTTGTAAAAGATGCAATGGCCGATCATAAAACGACACCTCATCACCTCTCTTCGTCACCGAACCAAGCCACACCGTAAAACCCGTCTGCTTCTAGTCTACACCATTTACGAGCGAACCGATACCCGGATAAAAATAACTTGGTTCAACACTATTATAACAAAATGATATATACTTTACGATGGTTTTTATTTCAAACATTTATTGCCTGTTATGCAAGTTAATAGCACACTTGAACTTGGCGTGGCGGGCTAGTGACACCGTTTGATACAAATCGTGTTTTATTGTTTCATTCAATGGGCGGACAAATTTTACGAGCGTGTCGTAATTTCTGACGTAGTGGTTATAATTCTGACGCGTACGAATCCGTGAGTCATAGAAACGTGTCAACATTCAATTTTATATTGCAAATGCTTGTTTAATTATTTAATCGATCGGGTATTTTTATTGATTTAAAAATTATTTCATTGGATTAGTGCTGGGAATTAGATAAGCTATATATCGCTACTCAACTAAAATATCAAATGAGTAACTATTAATTGCTTTATCAAATTTTACTAGTTTTTGACAGTGAATTAAACGTAGCTATGTTAGATATATAATTTATGGAATACCTATATTATGTTTAGGCATTCCATTTAGGTATTTATCTTTGAACACCAATTTATGGTCAATTTTGACCAAATTAGTATAATACTTTTGAGTAAATATTTATTGCGTATGATAGCAGACGGCCCACCCGATGGTAAATGGTAGATAACCATCCCTCGAGGACTCCACTATACCGGGAGTATTGTCAAGCCACTGCTCACTATTTCATTTCACAGATATGAAAGGAAATAAAAAACGCCTATCTCCTGCTACAAACAAAACAGACCGATGTGCTTCATGGTCAGTCACACGGGAACATATTTCTACACTTACATTAACACTAACATTTATTAATAGATGTGAGCCCATAATACCTATCGATGGCAATGTTGTTACAACAACATTAGGTGCTAGGTGTTTTGTACTTGTCATGTAACATCAGATACATCCTAACGATATCCATGTCTATCTATCTAAATATATATCCTTTGTATTGAAATGCGAAAGGTCAATAAGATCCTTTTCACCTTACTTATCTTTCTTTAATAAAATCGTTCCCTGAGGTGCCGTTGGATAGAAGAAAAAAATATAGAGTAGGTACTGATGCGACCCACCGGGTAAATTTGCATTACATTACCTATATTCATATTTGTCTGAAACTTTTCTGGAGAAACAAATAATAGATGGAGTGCATCTGGGGCCGCATTAAGGGACATCTTTTTATTCGCTTCAAGTTTCAGCAAATATTTTTGTTATTACGTTATGTCTCCCTCGGAGAAGCTCTGGTGTTTGTCGATCTTCACCTGTGGGTCTTTGATGGAATATTGGGGAAGTGATCCCTTCATTATTGATAGTGAAACCTAAATAATAGGTAGGTACCTACGTGTTGCAGATAAGTATGGACTATATGCGTAATAAAATTCTCAGTAGCAGCCCGCTGTTTGGAAATGGGCTCGGTAAACGGCAATAGGCCCGCCCCTATAACTTTTTAAAACTTGTTTGTATAATACACCTCTGCCTACCCCTTCAGGGAATACAGGCGTACTGCTTTATGCGTAGTAGTGAAAAAATTCTTTACTATGCTCTTTTATTTATAGCTTTGCGTTATAATGTAAAGCTATTTTATTTCACAAATATAATATCCAATATATTTAGCTTTATTCATTAACTAATAAGATGAAGTTTTGGATACAGTACCTACCTATCTCTGGCCACGGCAACATAATATATGGTAAATGGAAATATCAGCAAAAATTATAAGAATATTTATTTAAATCCTCAGTCTTTTTTGACTTAATGAAATTAATTTATTATCTTAAGGAAAACAGTTGAATTAAGTAGGTAGGTATATAGGTAAATATTAATAAATTGGTTAACAGGTTAAAAAGCATTATACTCAAAGGCGTAAAAATATCCTAAAGTAATAAAATAAAAACATAAGTCGGTAAGTATTCTGAAGTGTCTTAAACGCTAGCTAATTTTCTTAGAGCCTTCTCAAAGAATATAAATATTTTGAAAGTAATTTAAAAAAATACACGACGAATTTTTAGTCAACTGCATTCAAGAGGTCAAACAAATAAAAGTAATATTAACATCGTTTGTACATTACATGTATTGCCAAAAACTTGTAAATATATAAATAAAATATCGTACATTATGTGACAGCGCTGGGCTGTGTTACTTTCGAATATATTTGACTTTACGAAACAGTAATCGTGTATGAAATTGGAGGATTGGGGGCCCATTAGACGTTTTTAGTTAGCATATCTTATGTTTAAGCGGAGTAGGTATAATGTTATATCGAGAGATGGGGCGTTGAGATTGCGCGTGGCGTGAGTGGTAGATGTAGCGCTAGCAAGTACGGACCAACCGACGAATACTTTATTAATTTTCTTAGTACCTATAAGGTAAAACCTACAAAAATGTATCTATTTATGAAGTAGACGGGCCTCGTGGCGTAGTCGGTAGTGTAACCGACTTCCATGCACGAGGTCGTGGGTTCGATTCCCACTCATGACAATTATTTGTGTGATGAACACAGATATTTGTGCTGCGTCTGGGTGTTTTCTATCTATTATATGTAAAACAAAAAAAATTGTATATGTATTATATCCGTAATTTGGTACCCATAGCACAAATGTTAAGCTTAGTTTGGGACCAGAGGACGTTGTATAAAAAAGTCCGTGAATATTTATTATTTGACATTATAACAGTTGAAAATAATATTAAGCCACAATTAGTGTATAAATTATTAAAATAAGTTGTTAATGACAATAGTAATTAATTTCATTACATTAAAAACAGAGACTTATTCAAATACATTTATTTAAGTAAATACATGATGAATACTGTGAAATGCCGCTAATAATAACTTGTTTTAGTATAATTTATAAACACGTTCACTCATATCACACAAAATCTTACTAATATTTAAATATTCTATTAATAGGAATCATCTCGGTAATGTCTCAGCAAAAATTTAGCTATAGAGAACAAAGGTTTCATCATTCAACTTTGAGTTAGTAAAATAGTTTCATTTCCAATATTAAGGAAATCTCTTTATAAACCACAAATATGTATACCTAGCTGGAATAAAACAACAGTTAATTCTTTCATCTACCGGCGTGCAAAGCACATTTTGATCACAAAATACTCAATTTAAATACCTATGTTAATAACCGCATCAGTCATTTATACATTTTGTTAGTTGTGCTGCCACAGATTGACAATTTTACTTACATCAGATTTGGTAAATAAACCCTATGTAATCCACAGTTTAGTCGATGAATAAGATCATTTACCTACATACAGAACCTTATGCGTTCCTTTGTAATCTTTAAACTGGGTTGACTCGCCTACGCCACGCACATATATTTACTATTTTACAACGTATCTGCTATCTCGCTTTAAGAAATACTTTGATTTTATTTTACAATAGCTGCTACCCGCGACTTTGTCTGCGTTAAATATAGTTTTTATTTGTGCGGAACCCGAATTGAAAATCTCATCCAAATTCAGCCCTTCTGGGGGTTTGATGAAACAAAACTTTTGCATGCATTTTGTAAAAAGCTGTTATTTAGACATTACAAACAGAAACAAACACAATTTTATTTATTTGTCTAGATTTTAGTTTTGTATTAGTTCAGAAAAATATATCTATAGATAGTAGGTATAACTAAAGATAGGTAGGTACCTATATCTATAGATAGTATAACTAAAGATAGGTAGGTATATCTCTTCTTGTTGCTAGATAACAACTCCATATTAATATTTGAGATAAATAATAGAAATACTGCTAATCAATTTATCTGGATAAAACTAAGTAACTAGTTAACTACTTATGTATTAATTTAATTCAACTACCAAAAATACATTTTTAAATTTTGCTATCGGTAATATTATTGACACAGTGTTACACAATATATTTTAAGTATTGCTATTATATACCTACGAGTAGGTACTTATATATATTTTCAATTTTGTTTTTGTAGAAATGAGAATAATTTACTAGGTATATAAGTACCTAGGTATATTATGTAAATTAGGTACCTACCTCGTTTGCATTTTTATAGACTTCGTTGAAGAGTACCTAAATTAGTTAGTCGCGATTGTTTTTTTCAAAAATCTACGGTGCTGCCGCATATTAAAATCCTTACGGCACTAAGTGCTTGCCATGAACACTATAAAAAAACTCATTAAGAATTGAAAATATAAAGTAACGTAGGTACCTATTATTCCATTATATAACATTCTTTTGTAGGTATATAGTTTATACCACGGCGGAGAGACGGCACACGGTGGGTTTCTTTAGTGGGTGAAGGCCCCACACTACCCTGTTCGTTGCCCCGAGCGACGGGGTGTGCGGTTAGGAACATTATTTCCCGCCTAAACAAAAAAAAAGGTACCTATATAGTTTATAAGACTAATGCCTTATATTTAGCTTGCTTTTTCATTGGGGGATTTCGACGTCTACAGTACAAGCACGCCTGCCTGTTTTGGTACGCCTAATGGAATCCATTTATGTTATTCCTAATATTAACATTATATCCATCCATCCATCCATCAGCCTTTCGACGTTCACTGCTGGACATAGGCCTCCCCAAGACAACGCCACAACACGTGTTTCGCTCATATGGGGGATAGTGCCGTAATCGCCACGCTTAGCAGGTGGGTTGGCGATCACAGTGGATGTTGTTAATACTCGAGGGAGTGCTGCTGCCCACTCCCCCGGTATTCCCTCAGTCGGCTCTTACGACTCCCATGGGTGCAGAGGGGAACATTATATATATTATGTAATTTCATAGACTTAGTACCGTAATAAAATATACCTAATTACAACTTGAAAGTTATCATTAATTCATATAGCCTCTATCATATTTAGGCTACAATAATGAAATATATTAAATGACTAAATATTAACTGCCTCTGTGGTGCAGCGGTAGTGTAAGCGACTGCTGATCATGTCGTCTCGGGTTCGATTCCCGGGTCGGGCAGTGTTATTGAGCTATTTCGTAGAAAAAAAAAATTCTCAGTAGCAGCCCGGAGTTTGGAAATGTACCCGGTAAACGGCAATAGGCTCGCCCCCTATTACGTGGGCCTTAAACATCGGCAAACCGTGGGTGTGTAATACACCACTGCTGCTAGGTACCTTCGGGGATATACGCGTGATGCTATGCTATGAGTAAATTATTACGGTATCTATTATAGATTATGTATTAATATTCCAATTGGTTCCTCGGCAAGTTCCGATCCAACAAAATTACTTCTAAGTCTGACATTATTGTCATTGTAAAGTAGATATACTTTACTAAATTTATTCTATGGGTGTAAAATATTACACCCATAGGATAAATATCACAGCTATGGTATTTATTTTGTATGTTTTTTTTGCAGATAGTACTTAACCGCATTGCAGGAAATGCATCTTGGATCAGAGTTGAGAAAAATGTACGACATTCGCACTTAGCGTGCGGCACCCCGTGTAATGGGTACGAGGGGATCGAAGCTCTTCCCCAATTATTGCTTGAAAGACAAGGGTTACTTTCTGCCGTGAAATATTTTATAAATCTATAGATACCCTATTATTATTCTACTGTCAATTTTAAACTTGGGTGCCATACATATATAAAAAAAGAAGTAGAGAAAATATAGTATGAATGATTTAGTACGCATGTGTGCCTAAACTATGAAATATATACCATCTTCCGTGTGACCGGCCATGAAGCACATCGTTGCGTTTTGGCTGCAGCAGCAGATAGTAGTTTATTCTTTCATTTCATATCTGTGAGATGAAAGGGTGAGCAGTGGCTTGACAATACTCTCAATATAGTTGAGTCCATGAGCGGCGGTTACCATTTACCATCAGATGGGCCGTGGCTCGTCTGCCACTATAAATATGCAATAAAAAAAAGAAAGCCATATGTGCAAAATGTAGGTGTTACTTTTCTCACACCGTTTTGGAGATAAAAATGTTACACTAAAAACTCATTTGTCTCTAAGATGATGCTATTAAAGTTATTTATACCTAATTATTATTTTCTTTAAATTATTATCACACGAAAACATGTAGGCAAGGATTAGTATGCGATTCAGCCTTACTTACTACCTTGGTAATTCAGTGATAGCCAGTAGGTACTTATTTAGCACTTTATAGAAACTTATACAAAAAAACCATTCACTATAAAAAACAAAAAATTAAAACATTTTTATTACCTAAATCTTTAAAGACGATGAAAACAAAATATCGCACTGTAACGGTTTCTTTAAGAAATTTTCGTATAAACGCATTAAATAAGAAAGTTATAGATAGGTAATATGATACGCTACGCATACTTACACTCCATAATTTAGTATAATAGAGCGTGAAATATGGATTCATAAGTATCTTTTTAGTACTGCAAGGCTTGTTATGTATCCATTAAGTAGGCCATCAACGGTAAAGATATACCTACGATAAACGAGATTATATTACAATTGTTATTATGTATCATTTATAGCACCTAAATTTACCTACATAAAACGTACCTCCGTAGGTACTTTTTAATAAATGCATAGTTTTAGTTATGTAAATATTCTTTCAGATATTTCCATAATTCACTAATTAATACATTATTATATAGGGGTAACCAATAGATAAAACAATGAGAACATAAAATACTAGCCTTTGTCCGCGGCTTCGCCGCAGGCAAAAGCTAGCTTTTAGGTGATATCTTAGGTTCCCGATGTAGTACCACCGAAGGAATGTAACATGGTTCCAGTGGCCCGCCAATAAAGGCGAAGAGACGGCACACGGCGGGTTTCCTTAGTGGGTGAGGGCTCCACAATATCCAGTCCGTTGCCCCGAACGACGGGGTGTGTGTTTAGGATCATTTTTTCCCACCTTAACAAAAAAAAGGTATAGAACTTGACATGCTCAGCTACTACATATAATAGTCTATTGGTAGAGCCTTGCTTATTCCAACATGAATGGGCCGGCTTGATCGGGTAAGTACCACCCTCTCACGAAAGATCAGCGTCTAACAACGGTACTTACGCCTACCACTGTGTTTGGTATGGTGAGTGAGAGTGCCGAAGGGCCAGACCCCTCCCTATCCTCTCCTTAATATCCTGCCTATCCCCTTCATATCCCTTTCCTTGGAGATGGTGACGCGCGAGTGATATCTCTGATGTTGCTAGCGTCTATAGGCCGCTTACTTTCAGGTGGTCCGTGTGATTGCTCACACGCTATGTAGTATAAAAAAAATCTATTCAGATTTTTCATAAAAAAAAAAATTCATAATTTTTAATATTCTTATTGATTTAATATTTCTGCAATTCCGAGCGGAGACAAATAGAACAAATCAAAGACCGTAAAAATCGGACCAGCCGTTCTTGAGTTTTACCTAATTGGTGTAACTGACCCGACTACGTGTTATATATAGATACCTATAGATATCGTATCTTCCTATATTGTATACTTATTTATGTTTGTACTTTGATTACAATCTCAGATTTGACAGCAGAAAAAAATCACAATATTTATCGTGCATGCCAATATCATTTATTGGCTACATTTCATGTGCTTAGGGATTTACCTACATTAAATACGAAATATATTGGTTTTAACACGAATCAAGTTTAAGGTAAGTACCTATTATTTTCTCAATCGAGACCTTGCATAATTTATTTTGATTTTAAATGCAATATTTTCTGTATTTTGCAACAAAATCAAGATGGCGGGCATCTTGAATTATCTACTTCCGTTTTACTGATTAAATCGATAAGTACCTACCTACTATAGGGATGCAATTGCGAAATGCCAATAATTTTACATACGAGTAGGTTCACTTTTGCATGAATTTCAGAAGTAGGCGGAAGGTTTATTGTCAGGAAAATTTTGATAGGGGATGTGAAAGGCTTTTAATGTAAATAGAAGTGTCAAAATACCTTTTGTTTTTTTTTGTTTAGGCGGGTAAAATGTACCTAATCGCACACCCCGTCGCAACGAACAGGATAGTGTGGGGCCCGCACCCACTAAAGAAACCTGCCGTGTGCCGTCTCTCCGCCTTTGTTGACGGACCACTGGTACTGTGTTGGATTACTTCAATGGTGTCAGATTTTTTTTTGTTTGCCGTGTGGGGCCGGCTTTAGAATTGTCCCACCCTTTCCACCCATGGGAGTCGTAAGAGCTGACTGAGGGAATACTAGGGGAGTGGGCAGCAACACTCCTTCGAGTTTTAACAACATCGACTGCGATCGCCAACCCGCCTGCCAAACGTGGCGATTACGGCACTATCCCCCATTCTTGGGGGGGCCTATGTCCAGCAGTGGACGTTAAAAGGCTGATGGATGGATGGTTGAAGTGTCAGAATGCCTATACCTTAAATAATATAATTAGGTTAATAATATAAGAATCTACACTAAGGAATTATACAAAAAAGATTTAAAACTTATAAGAAATAGTTTCTATCCGTACGATAGGTCTACATGATTGTATGCTAAAAGAGACTCGTCACGGCTTTGTGCATTGTAATTCCAAGTATCAATCCTTCAAATTCCCTATATATAGATACATACTTCATTCCTACAAATCCTTAAACACAGATGTGTACAATGAAACACAAGCTTTGTTCTTTCAATATATACCTTTTAACTAATTGAAAACAGAGTCAACTGAAATAAAACGAGCAAAAAACATTTAAACCCACGACTCAGAAACACGACAACTAATGACGTAGAAAAATTAGTTGTATCTATGCATAACTCGATAACTCTAACAAGATTGCCCAGTGAAACCTCAAAGCCATGTTTGTTAGTTAAATCTGAAAACAAACGGGCTTTCAGTGAGGATATAGATTAATAATCCATCTTGTTAATACCAGTTATTTCTATATTAAAATTTAGAACAGCCGATTCTGTTGGCAGCCAGCCAATTAGTTATGGATGGACCTACGATAACTACGGACTTAAGACAAACTACAACTATATTATCTTATATTATATTTCCAGCAAGTCTTTTTTTATACCGCATGGGTGGCAACAAGCATACCTACGGACAAGGGATAGAAGGTGGATAGGAAGGATAATAAGAAGAGGATAACTAGGATACTAAGGAGAGGATATAAAGGATTCAAGGAGAGGATAAGGAGGGGGTTTGGGCCTCCGGCGCTCTCACTCACCATACGAAACACAAAGGCAGGAGTAACTGCCGTTATTATACTTCTCCGATCAAGCCGGCCCATTCATGCTGGGATAAGCGAGGCTCTAGTATGAAGGTATAAGCAAATTGCTAGTTACAACAATCGTGTGCATACAAAAACCTATACATCTATAAGTAGATTCGGGTCACTTTACAAATATTGAAGTGAAGTGAAGTGTATATAAAACAATGTATATACCTATATTGTTTTATGTGTTATCTTCCACTGTTGCGCTGAAACTTCATCCATAGTGGTGAGATAATTGACATATTGTAATATTGGCACAAGTTTTTAGTTGAAATTCATCGTGGTCACTTCTAAAAGTAGCACTGTAGTGCGTGTTACTGAGCGTATATATGCCAACCATTTTTTTTTTGTTTAGGCGGGAAAAAATACCTATATGCCAACCTAAAATATTACAATTACATACGTAAAAGTTAAAATATATGAAAATATGATGGAGTTTATAATCTAAGTAATATTATATGATATAAACTTCTGTTAACTATTATTAGATGGGGTATTTTAAATTCTAACTAGTGTTTAGCTATCCCGTACATAGGTACTGCTCTTGTGAAGTTACCCCATAGCCCATGCATTTAACTACTACTAGACTAGTGATTCGGGATAATCATATAAGTATTTATAGTTGCGGCAACTAGTACCTAATTGATATTCACAATGGTTATATGCTTTTGGATAAAGCATTTAGATCATATATTTTAATTGCACAAGATTTGAAATAACAATAAATATTAAACGTGCAACAAGGTAAGCTCAGTTTTTGTTGTGCTTAGTACAGAACAATAATTTCCAGCTGGCCCCCAACATTAAATTTAACAAATAAATTAAATGCGCCTAGAATATCTATCTTAACACAAAAAGAAAACAGTAGTATAAATGAAGAAAAAATAAACTTATATCTCTTAGTAACAACACTTAAAAATTTATTAACGCATGTACTAAACAAAAATACGAAAGACGGTTTTGCTAAAAATAATAATAAGAATCATATGATAAATAATTAAATCGCTGTTTCTTTGCATTGTTTATGTGGCTAAATCACTGAAAATATGATTTTAAAAACCTAACAGAGCAGCAATTAAAAACATAATTAGGAATACGTTTTACGTGCATACAGATTAACGATGCCAGGTACTTTTATAAACACAATCTGTTATTACAAAAGAACTTCTAAATGACTTACAACTTTGGTAGATGCAGTGAATACATTAATCTACTTTAAATATAAAATAAGTGTAGAATACATTCACCACCTCCATACGCATATGAGAAATAAGGAAGTCATGCAGTTTGTTTTCATTACATGACTAAATCACGGAAAAAAGAAAAAAAAAAGTACTCAATTAGCGTAAATTCAAAAAGCAAGGGAGAAAGATATTACTTATTAAATTCATTCCTTGAGGGAACAGAATAGGGAATGCGAGTGTGAAGTTCTTACTTATCTAAGAGTTCTACGATGGCGAATCCGCGCGTTTACGGCACGATAATTTATTCCTAAATTATAACAACTGAAGCAAAGTCACTTTACAATGTATGTGTGTTTTTCAATGTAAATAAAGAAGAGAATGATTTAAGTATGATATACGCCATTTATAAACAGCTATATCTTTATTAAAATATCTATATTTACGTACTTTGTGATGTTACTGCTCTGAACCTAAACTTTACTCCAGTGATTACACTAACACATCTTAATACTTGTAGCTAAATCTAAGCTACATGTGTGTCTACGAAAAAGCATCGAAAATTGAGTAACTACTAAATCTATTACAATTACCTTATGAACTTTATTTTATTACAGATTATTATATCGTATGTGATCAGTTTGGAATTTACCAAATAAAAAACAGTTAAAAATTTTTGTTATATTGTTTTAAACCAGTGTATCTACTAGGTACTTAACTCCACACTACTTTTAGCAATAGACAAATTGTCTTTAATCGAAAATATCAGTATGGGTAGAATTATCCCAACCAACATGCTTTTAGTGCAATCTATTTATTATTTCCAATTATGCAATAAACGCATGTAATCTTAATTAGAGGTGAATAAATATCTCATATATAAATACAAGCGTTAGTCACTGCTAAAATAGCTGCTACTTATTCTGCGACCTCGATAATACAAATATTTTTTCATTACGAATCTAACAGTACGGCGTAAGTGTACGAATTTTTGGCATTCTTCCCTTTCCTCATGATTCTGATGTATATTGGCAGTTATCCAATTTGGCACGAGCCTTTGAGCTACCAGAATCATATTTCTTTTCTACTTATACCCACATATGACGAATGAGATGCTGTTCTTAAATATATAGGTATTCGTTGACTAGTATTTCCTGTGTTCATGTAATAATAATTTAGGAAAGATAATTATGCTTTTCATTTTAGTTTATTTCCTTGAAAGTATTACAAGAATATAATGCTATGATTAAAATAACTTAATACGCTGTTTGATAGCATTTAATAAGTGGAAAAGTCTTCGGCTCTTTGTTTTTCAATCAGTTTGATTTGCAACCTAATTTTTAACGTAATCAAATAATAAACCAGTGCATTTGTTATCATTAGTTACACTAGCCGCGTGGTCACTGTCATAATGACTAGTGCTAGAATATGAGACTGTGGATCATGGGGTCTCGGGTTATATCCCGGGTCGGGCAATAAGTTATTCAGGAAATTCTCAAGAGCAGCCCGGATTTAGTAAGTTGACGGTGTTTCACCCCTGTACCCCGGGAAACACGCAATTCCGTTGGTCCTGCACCTGACCCTCTCCCCGGTCGCGTCAGAATGGCGTTCCATCAGGCTATGAGGGTGAAGGAACAGAGAGTGCACTTGTGTACGAAATATCGCCGCGTGGGATAATTATTTACTATAAATATATTATCAACTCTTTGATTAGAGTACCTACCTATAAAGGTACGTAGGTACTAGTGATCTGTCCTATTAACATATTCAGCGGCTTTGGTACTCAAAACACAAGCTATGTACGACTTCAATAGATTCATAATTTGAACACAACTCTACAGGAATAACAAACATATTTACGTATTCCACACATAAGAGTGTATATATAACATTTATTTAATGTAATAGGTACATATTCAAATCTGACCGGCGTAGTAGTAATAGCAATCTTCTTAACTATCAATTCGTTAGATCAAAAGTGAGCCTAATTGACACCTATAAATTTAACTTTTTAAAAGTGTAAACATCGATTTATATTTCTTTTTAACCTGATTTTAAATTTAGAATTTTGAAATTTCTTACAAAACGCCAATGATAAATAAGTTAATATTAATGTTATGTTGATTTTACACTTTTAAAATGTTTCAACCAGCGCAGAAATGGGGGCTTAGAATTCACAATCAGCCTTATTACTTCTAACTACAGGATTTTACAGTAAAATTAAAAGTAAAGTAAAAGTAAATGCCAAACCTAATAGAAAAAAGTATTTGTCTTTTAGTTAGTACTGTACGAATACCGGGGGAGTGGGCAGCAACACTCCTTTGAGTGTTAACAACATCCACTGCGATCGCCAACCCGCCTGAATCCAATCTGAATTGAAGAGAAGAGTAAGAGAAGAGAGTCGTTTATTTACTTCCACAACCGAAATGCTTCAAGATTTTTACGATTATTAAAAACGAAGAAGTTAGAATGCTTATTCATTTAGATCTGGTATCAAATTAGAACTATTATTTAAAACTAAACACAACTACCAAAGATGCATATATTATTATACCTGTGTATTTTATCTGTAAATATGTACCTACAGGTTGGTATTCAAACAAAAGGAAGCTCTAAAAGCTACCTACCATCAAATCATTTCATTAAATATTCAATCGATAGGATTCGTTTAAATCAGATAAAGGTATATATGCTAACTATTTACGTATCTGATGTAGACACTCGTATAAACTTTTGTTTATCTTAGCAACATTGCCATAAAATCTTCACACGAAATCGATATTTTTACCTTCATTTGAATTCACTTGAAATTGCAATTAGAACTGCGCCAATAAAAATCATATTTATGTAGGTGAGTTTATCTTGATTTGATATTTAAATTAGGATCTTACATTCGTATGCCTGACCCATAGGAGCGTGAACTACAAACGACAAATTAAGCCCCACGCCTCGTTCTCATCGAAATAAAGAAAAGGCGGTATTCTCATGAACATGAAGATAATCCTAATTTGTGCCACGGCGATCGATATGTGTAAGGGCTAAATACATTGGTCAATAGCTCTTTCTTTTGATAATACTTGTGCAACCTATTTTGTTTAGAAACTTGCTTGTCAACGTAAATTTTGTTCCTATATTTATACAATTTAATATTTTCATTTGACTATACCTATATTTGCCTTGCTGTCAATTTAAATAGATTCATTTGTTCAATCGCTGCTGTCAGGCGATCTGAGGGTAATTTTAATATATCTATGCGTCTTTGAACATATTTTGTTTTGAATCTTAATTGCGCATTATATCCCGTATATGGAAGATTCATTCAATAGTTTTCGTTTACGAATGTTAATACGGCTACTACTAGAGCTGCTTCCATTTATTAATCTGTCAATATTGTTATACTTTGACTATTAGACAATTAAATACATAGTTTACCAAGTTTTATTTGATAAGGTAGCCTGACTTTTTACTGTGACTTTTTTTTCTTCCATTTTCATCATGCGATTGGTAATAGAGTGAATTTAGACATACCTACATTATGTATCCAGCTACATTAACACATTTTTAATAATGAACCAATAGGTATTTTTTAATTAGAGGTCACAGATCACTAAAAGCGTCAACACTCTACACGAGGTTTAGTTTAGGCTCTGGAATGAACTTCCTGCTGCATTGTTTCCCCAGCCTATAAGACAACTCCTTCTTTAAACGAGGTTTGAGAAGAGTACTTTACGGTAGGCGGCGACTTCGCTGTTGCCCTGGTGTTGCTAAAGTCCATGAGCGGCGGTTACCACTTGCCATCAGGTGGGCCGTTTGCTCGTTTTCCACTGCTGGCAATAAAAAAAACGAGGCTATTCAGAATAAAATAATCTATCTAAACATAAGATATTACTTTAAGAGGTTCGCCAACAAGAACAATGACTTCAAAAAAGGACACATAATATGCAATTTAATCGAAAAGAGATTAATATACATACTATAAATAAATTTGATTAACGGATTAACAAATACCTACCTACGGACCTACGGAGGACAAATATCTGAGATAAAGCGATCGTATTATTCTAACAAGTAAGTATTGGTATGAAATGTTGCGCCCTTCAACATAATTTTCGCGTTAAGATTCCGCAAATTCTTATTTATTAACCTCATATTCATTCTACCAATTGAATATAGCCATATATAGTTCAATAAATTATCAGTTATTGCTACGTGCTTGTTTCTATGAATATAATATGTTTCTATTTACCTAATAGGCTTGTTCGTTATATTTGCTCTCGGCTTTTCATCACGATAAATGTGCATATTGTTCTTGTATTTTGAATCTCCATAACTTAAGTTTGAAAAGACACATTTGGTAATTTCTACACTTTTTTAGTTACCAAAGAATATACAAACTATTTGCTATGCAATGCACAAGTGACGTTCAAAGAATTACTGACAAAATATCACGTGCAACTTCTAAAAAATGTTAACATAACTTGCGTAATTCCCATCTTCATTGTCTTTACAATCAAAAAACACCTTACCTCTTCCTTTGTTACGGATTTATAAAGAAACTGAAAGTCTATTGTGTACTTTTTGTTGATGTTTTAGTGGGTACCATAAAAATTGAGAGCATAAATAAAAATGTAACCCTTCCGCGTTCCGACAATGAAGTATTACTAACCATTTACCTTAAATGGTCAGTCTGAAATTACAGGTGACTTAGGGAAGATGCTTATTTGTGATAATTGTATTGAAAGTTTAATTGCTTTCCTTTAAATCATTGATTTATTACTGTGTCAGTGAGAAAGTATATATAATACGAGGTGAGTGAAGTAATTACCTATTATATGGCTTTCTTTTGTTGTTATAAGATTGTGGAAATGTATCAGTTGAATAATATTGATTGAAGTTTACTTGGGGCTAAGTTATAATTACTAGATTTAAACGCATTACGCAGTTTTATGAAGAATTGAAAGACTTTCTTATTGACTATAGGTATCTCACGTAAGTAAGCTTATATACTTAAGAACAGTAACCAGCGGTGGTTTTAGTAAAAAACAATCAAACCTATATTAATCATATCTACTAGTTATGATGTTACCCATAAGTTTGGCGTCTGTTTGTACATGTAGGTAAATAGGTACCCATTACTAAACGAGTCTGACCTAAGAGAGCTCATAAATTTTCGGAAACATTAGTTAGATACAAATAAGTAGGATTGTACCTATCTACTCTTTTTAAACTACTTCGCAAAAGTAGGAACAGCTTCTCAATTTGGATGTTTAAATAAGTTTTTTGCTTTTTATGTAGGTATGTCCGGGAATAACTCCATCTATAAACAGATTTTTGTAATTGGAATATATATATATAGGTATATATTGTAATATATCTCAAGTAGGTAGCTAAACATAAACGAACAATAACCTATTTTATTTTAAATGACGAACGACTTCAAAACAATTGACATATTGTACAGATGTGCTCTTTTTATATTGTTGCTATTACTTTTTGAAGGCAACTCTAATAGTCGACATTGTAGTTACCAACTATTTTCAAAAAACAGGTCGCCATACATTTTGAATAGTCCACATAATATTTTAGAAGCCTACTGTGACTACAAAATAAATTAATATAATTATGTTACCTAGCAATAGTATAAAAAGAGGCCTTAGCATTATCGAAATATAATACAAAAATATATAACAATAACAGAAAACGATTTGGATTGTGCGAAAAACTGAACAAGCGATAAGAAGTGTACGTGCCCCACTTGCGTCGTAGGAGACAAACGCCGTAACGACTCGTAATTTTATATCGACGTGCACAATTTACTCGCATTATGTCCCAATGTTTGTGTCAGACTAAAACACACACGCCTTGTATTTGTCGTGTTTGTAGTACAATATTTGTGGAACGTGCTAACTGTCGTGTCAAACATAACATATTTAACCGTGACACGTAGCGACACACGTTTTCAGCTATTACACATGTTCTACTGTTATTATATCGTTGGCTTTTTCTTTTTGGTGCAATAAAGCGTTGATTACACCAAGATGGTGGCAATTGGTCGCGAAATAGGACTGTGGGGGTGCCGATAAGGCAATTGACGCCAGTTACATACGCGTCAATAGTGCCCTTACAGGGACGTTCTAATGATTGTTTTATCTATATTAAATGTCACTATATACTTATAAAGGTATGCCTATTTCGTATTCAAAGTACCTTCTAAAAATCGATCCGAGTTAATTTTATTCTATGGTAAAGTAATGAGAGGTCGTAAAATGCCAATGTAAGGTACACAGCCCACATAAGATAGGCGACTGTTTCAATTGAATACATTAACTAAGTTATTTAATGAGAACTGTTTCAAATTTGAAATATACTTCTTCAATAACAATATCGCCTCGAGATATCATAAATACTTTGTTAAATCATATTCAGGGTTATTTCAAGCGAAAATTATATTATAAAATGTATTTAATCGGAGTTCCGTGAAGTGGCTGTGTTATCAAAATCGTTAAAGCAACAAAAAGTTTCACAATGAGGGAACTTCTTGACACGGGTCCGTTACTCAATGAAAAGAAAGATGCAAATGGACTCTCAAAATTCGACGAAGACTCAAAGTTTTATCCATAAGACTCCACGATCTCTTTACTCAGAAATAAAATGAAATAACTACATTGGGCACAACCGCGACGGTGATTCCTTTTCGTATTAAGTTTAGGTATATTTTCTGTTGATATTACTTGAACCTAACCTCGGTTTTCTGCAACGAATTCCTTGTAAAATATGACAGTGTTTACGGATTTGATGAGTACAGCAGCCTATCAATATTCGTGATCCGATCTGACGTTAGGATTTGCGATAATATAGGAATCGGATACAGAGTCAAGATTACATATCCCGTTTTCCTGGAACCATTTCAACATTAAGTACTAAAGTTCTGATAACGCCCTTAAACCCCAAAACGTGACTAATCCGCATTTCGGATGAACTTTATAAACAATCTAATTTCGGATGTAACAGATTGGGAGCACGGCTGATTTGTGAAATAGATTTCTTCCCGAATAAAATTTCATTATACTGATATTATTATCAGCAATTTTGGACTTAGATTAAAAATACCTATGCAGTTAGGTATATTTCATAATTTACCTTGTAATTTTCTACTTACTATGGTAGGTAATCTAGTCATTCTGATTTGAGTAACTATAGGTAATATTATTCACGTATGATTTAGTATATAGACATTATAAGTTATTTAGAATTCAATTAATAAATTTCAGCTAGTTACATTTAAGTTCTTACCATTTATTTAGAATCAATACGCAGAATAATATTGTACTTTAAATATCGTAATACCTAAATAAGGCAACGTGAATAAGACTCGCATGTAGGTAAGCGGTCCGCTTTTAAGCCTCTCGGTCATAAAATGTGTGATAGATTTGACATCGGCAAGCCCTCGCGTGTTGTTGGTACCGTTCTGTCCCCACTCCCAAGGGCTGGCAGAGTCAAGCTGCCGATCATCCAAAATAACAAGATCCCTTGTTCCTCGAGCGATCTTTTGACCCAAAGATCCTAAAAACTTAAAATGGGCAACATTGAAGCTCTTATTACATTGGACAATTGTATAAGACTATCGAATTGGGGTTCGGTGCACTCAGCACCATATTTTTAAATCGAATACTGATAGAACATGATTTGAAAATGGCCGATGGCTTTTGAAATTTTGAAATAGGTGAGAGTTACTCTTTATATTTTGGTCTAGGTTGTGACTTCATGTGCAGGCACATCATGTTTATTAAGTTTTAATTTTAAGTAATTATAAATTTAAATGCCATTGCGATTCGTTCTTGACAAAGTATACTCGCACATATTCTAATAACTTTATGTCTTTTGTAAATAAAAAAGATTATTAGGTAAGATAACGAAATGAATCAGGTTTTTGCATTTAAAAACATTACGAAATTGAAAAACTTTTATGAGCCTCTCAGTGTGAAACGAAAATGATATGATACGATATAAGCATGTTTCAGGGCCACCTGCTTGACACATGGACATACAAACGGTTACTTTATGTAAGGCTTAACGTCCGTATTGCAAATAAATTAAGTTTTATATTACGTATCGAATTAACGCACTGACATCGTATCGTAAAGCCTTAAACATATGAAATGTCGCCGTCGTCTTATTTCCTCGGATAAAGTGTATCTATATGTTATGTATTAAAGGAGATTTTAATTAAATATATAATATTATCGTGAGAATTCCCTACCAAAAGGTAGTTAAGATAAATGTTTACCTCCGTAAATTATGAAATAATATTCAATTTTAACGTTAATGTGCAAGATAATTATATCGAAGGCACCTAACTGACAAGAAATCATTTAAAAGTATGAACGAATAAGTTATGTAGGCATTATAAAGTAAGTAAAGTAAGTCAGTTAGTAGCAAAAGTTCCTGTAGTTGTTGATATTACTTAAATATTACTACTTCCTGGTATCGGTAATAATTGTACCTTTGTCTTGAAAAATCAAGGTAATAAGTATATATATCAAGGATTATTAAATAAAGGAATGTGTAATTCTAAAGGTCAAATTAACAAATATTCAGTTGATGTGACTAAACAGAAGATTTGTCAGCAGTTCATGTAAGTTTACATAGTTATTTTTTGTATTCAGTAATTCTATTCACGAACCCCTGGCAGCAAAAAATATTTTAGAAAAAAGGAATTCATATAAATACATAACATAATATTTGAGATTAAATAAATGCAGCAAAGGAGGGTACCTATTAAAAAAACCTTAAGGCTTCTTACATTATATAATTATCGTTATATCTAAGGCATTTGCAAATAGGTACTTTTTTGTAGTCAATTGCTAACTTTTTAGTAAGAAAATAGTCAACATAAAAATGTGTTACTGCTTACAAATAATAATCTAAATTGTATACTTATTTTTACCGCATTAATGTTATTAATTTTGAGAAATTCTCGCTTTGGTGATATTTTCTTATTAATATTTAGATATATACACGAAATTTAATAGGCTTGAGATTAATTAAATCTGGACCGACAACCGAGTGAAGTCTCAAGTAGCCCAAATTAATTTAAGAACAGAAGAACATCGTTTATGCATAATATTATACATACTTTCAGTCGGAAGTACTTAAAATGAAAATCGGTCTTTCATTTGCGATTGTTAAGGTTTATAAGGGTGAGGGCTTTAGGTGGTATGTTTGTATAATGCACTAGTAACACTGGATAGGCACCAGATGCTTCGGACATTTCTGTGTACGCAAACATTGCAATTTGAGCTGTCAAATTATTATTTTGTTAATATCCCATTTATTACCGCTCAGACCTATTGGAGGAGTTTAATTTAATTAGTTTGGTACACAGCTGGTTAAATTAAATTCGTAATACAATTTGTAAGTACTTAATGCAATTTGTAAATTAGGAACCGTGTGTTTGTTTTACCTATTGTAAATCCTATTGCCAGGAGATGAATATTTTAAACGATGTCTGTATTAATAAATAAAATTATTTCCATGTTTGTGTTAATGGTCAATACTTTAGCTTGTTTTTTTTTTTCTTGTATAGTATATAACCATGTGTCATTATAAGTAAGGCCGTATGGGGCCGGCTTTAGAATTGTCCCACCCCTCTCTACCCACGGGAGTCGTAAGAGCCGACTGAGCGAATACCGAGGGAGTGAGCAGCAGCACTCACTCGAGTATTAACAACATCCACTGCGATTGCCAACCCGCCTGCCAAGCGTGGCGATTACGGCATTATCCCCCATGATGGGACCGCTCGTTGTGGTGTTCTCTTAGGGAGGCCTATGTCCAGCAGTGGACGTTGAAAGGCTGGATGGATGAATTATAAGTTAGTACAATATCTAGTTTTATTTTAAATACGAAACGGTTATTTTTTCTTCTATTAATATCCAAGGAGTAAATACAAAATCATTGATCAGTTTATTGTAATATTAGTCATTGTAAGAAAACACGTTAAAGAGATAGGGCCAATGTACAACTGTCCAAATGAATAAAACATTCCTACAAAAGCTTATCTATGTAAGTGTTGGTCCCTCAAATGCTAAGCGTATAATTTCAACTACATACATTTCCCCTAAAGTTCAATGTTTGACCGACGTACTGTAGCTAGGTACTTTAGTTAGGTAGCTAAGTTACAACGTGGCTGCCTTTCCAGTTGGAATAAAGACTTTATACTAAATAAAACAGTTAGGAAGTTATAAGCTCAAGTTTCTTTTTTGTAAATTTTAGTCTTAGGTATATAAAAATTACAGTCTAACTTTGATTCTATTCAAATATTAAGCTTTACAAAAATGCTGGCCTCTTGTACCTACTTGTTTTTATTGTTCTAAATTTAAATATATAAAGAAAATTAATTTATAGGCATTTTTTTTGTACGGGTACCTACAAATATATACATGTAACGGTATAAAATAGCGGAGAAACTAACTTTAATGTGATACACATACCTTTTTTTAATAATTTTTGTATGTATCAGGTCTAACTAGTTATGATGCCTGCTTTCTTATCAATCAATAACCATATACATATAAAAGTACTCTATTAGAATGTTTTAAGATGATAGCCTTATCATGTATTTGATTGGGCACGTGTTTTACTTCGAGAATTAGAGATCTGTTTGCTGGTCTCGTACTTTCTCATATTGAGAAATTACATGAGTATATAGGTACCTCTAAAATAATTAAACCTTGTTTTAAAATGTTTATTTTAGCCTATATAATCTTTAGTATATCTAATACTCCTATGACTTGTTCCACACAAAACAAATGGAAGGCCACTCAGACTTGTTTAGTGGTATCGCCGTCTAAGGGTTGAAATACACAGGGGTTTGGATGCTGACGCAACAGACCGTACCGTCTGGACGCACTTAATCGTCACTACATTCTGTGTAGATGAGGCTTTACGTCCGGAGAAAGGGGTAGTCTAAATAATATACTTCATAGAATGTTTTTGTTTAAATTCCAGACAAATTAACTAGGTACCTACTATACACATTTTCTCTCGTCTCGCAACGCTCAAAATTTTATAATTAATTTTGTATGTTTCGGTTATGATATATAATGTCTACAAATTATTTTAGTTATTAATGGAATGCATAGTAATTTTTGATTTTTACAATTATTATTTCTTAACCCTTTACACATGTCCGAACCATCGGAACATTCCCTTTCGCATCCTTACACCAATATTCTCTTACTACCTACAACTTACCTACATACTCTTCTTAGTAGGTGATATACATCAACTATTATTTTAAGCTTTTAAGCCTTTTATAGTGCCTTTTGCCTGTGCCTTTTATAGTGTATACAATATACTCAAAATTTTAATAGTATATAATTTTTTTGATCTGTATTTTAGCACTTGACATGCTCAGCTACTTTAAAGAACAAATTATTTGTGAGTGGTAATTGGGCCGTGTGGGGCCGGCTTTATAATTGTCCCATCCCTCACTACCCACGGGAGTCGTAAGAGCCGACTGAAGGAATACGGGGGGAGTGAGCAGCAGCACTCCCTCGAGTATTAACAACATCCACTGCGATCGCCAACCCGCCTGCCAAGCGTGGCGTCTACGGCATTATCCCCCATGACGGGACCACTCGTTGTGGCGTTCTCTTGGGGAGGCCTATGTCCAGCAGTGGACGTTGAAAGGTTGGTGGATGGATGTATGTATGGTGATTGGGTGTCACCGTTGGGTGACTGCGATAATTTAGCGGTTCAGAGCACTTCCTGGATTGGATTGGACGCAGGTTCGAACCCTGCTTTCCGTAAAGCTCTGTTTTTTGCACATTCACAAATAATTTGTTGTTTAAAGTAGGTAATATGTATATAATTTACTTAACACGGCCCTCCTAGAACCAAAAAAAGTAAAACCTCTTTATCCAAAGACCAATTATATTAAGCAGGCATGTAGGTACATTGCAATATAAAACTGACTTAAAAGATGCATAATATTAATACAAAATATTTATAATTTGCCCATGTATAGCTGAAAATTTATGGCCAATTATCTTGTACCCACACAGCGGGCATCAGAAGTGGGCCTTCCCGCAAAAATTTGATTTCATGTATAGATACTGATATAAAATAAAGGATTAACGAGGCTCACGTCATCTTTTCTTAAAAATATAGGTACAAAGGAAATGAGATTTCATGTAAATCAAGTACATTCATAATTAGGTTCTAAATAAGTAATAAGTTAGGTATATAATTACTACAAAACTTAATGATTCCATGTAATTTTTTATTCATTTTTACTAGACATTATTTTATGTTTAGAGGTAGCCGACGAGCCCCTACCCTGCGTCCTGTAGTTAAATTATAATATCCGCTTACAACCAAGCCGCTGATAAATGCTTCGCAAATGCTTGAAACGGCGAAGATGGAAAACTTTACTCGGTACCAAATGCTATAATTATGCGGTTTCATTTCGAGTTCTTCTTTATGTGCTAGTAATATTATGTAGGTACCTAATTACTTTCCTAGCATAGTGGCTTCTATAAAAATAAATGTGATGGTGATATAATACATAGGTATTACCTACTAAATATAGATTTTTAGTCCTTCATGACAGACAGACAATGAAAATAACTTTGGTATGCATTTATAATAAATACCCTTTAAAGATGATAATAAGGATGTTACTTAGATTTAAGAGATGGAATTTTCTAGTTATTTGTCAGGCTCTATTTGGTTTTATACAATCTAGGTATCTTAGCTGTCTTATATTTTTTTACTGATTATTTGTTTTTTTAGCAGATTATATACAGGAGCAAATGTTAGAAAGTTACAGAGATTCGTGTAATCAATATTTACTAGTCCTTATCCTTACTAAGCCATGCCGTGTGAGGCCGGCTTTAGAATTGTCCCACCCCTCTCCACCCATGGGAGTCGTAAGAGCCGACTGAAGGAATACCGAGGGAGTGGGCAGCAGCACTCCTTCACTTCCTTAACAACATCCACTGCGATCGCCAACCCGCCTGGCAAGCGGGGCGATTACGGCACTATCCCCCATTCTTGGGGAGGCCTATGGCCAGCAGTGGACGTTAAACGGCTGATGGATGGATACTTACTAATATTATAAATATGAAAGTGAATTTGTTTGTTTGTTACAATTTTGCCTTAACTACTTAACTGATTATCATGAAATGTAATATTACATACCTATATATAGCTTGAGGATCAGCAAAACCAAGTTTCCTTTTTATCTCGGAACAATGGATGGTTACTGTGTAGTAGTTAGTTTCGTATAAAGATAATTAAATAAAGTCGCAGCCTAAAACCAGCATATAATATTTACATTATCTAACACTTTTAACTCTTACCTAAATGTATCTTTTTAGGCACTAGTTTTTCTATTCGAAGAGAGGCATATTATTAGATATTAAATTGCTTCACAAGGGCTCAAAATTTCGTCATAGCCAAGTCTAAATACAGGCTTGATGTTCTAACAAAGATTGGTACCTATATACTTACTTTAACCTAACTTAGAGTGAATACCTAGGTATATATCTAGGCTGTCCTTTCTTTCTTTGTGAGAATGCCCTGGGGGCGAAATGGGGAGTTAAGATATTGTATTCCTAATTTGTAGTCATGTGGTGTTTTTACATTCTCTGATGAGCCTGTCGGGAGTAACAGGCGTGAGATTACCTACAAGATTACCTACATAAATTAAGGCACTATGAGCTTTGAACGTGACTGTTTATTTATACATACACTACGTATAATTTATTTACATATAGGTTTGTAGTAAGCAGGTATAAAGTGCGGGTCATCAATTTGAAGTAATTAATTACATTATTTATGTGCAATTAACTTAGAATAACTCTGATAATAATAAACATTGACGAGTGTATATTTCAATTAAAATTAATAGGTAATGTATTATTATATATTAGTGCCTATATCAAAGTTAAGTCTAATAAAACATATTTAATGTGCTTGTGTGAAGTAAGTAGGTATTTAAAAATAGGTAGGTATATAAGTAATATTTAAAAAAGCTTAGATGAAACTATTAAAAAACAAATTCCCAACTGATACTAAAGTACAGCTTTATAGTTTTTGGAGATATTTTTAGTTTCACAAATTGTTGTTTGGATAACGTATGAAGATTCCATGTGCTCGAGCAAAATGCCTTTTTGTGAAATTACGGGTAAAGTATTTTCATTTTACATAAGTAGGTAAGTAGCTAAGTAGGTATACCGACTTCTTATAAATTAAAAATGCATTTTTTTATTTTGCATTTCGTTTCAGTTTTAAGAATTAAGAATCATAATTCTACGCGTACTAGTAGAATTATTATGTATCTATTTAAAATACGTCGTGTAGAAATAAAATTGTTTAAATAAATATCTTTAGGTACCTAGGCACTGGCCGCGTACGCTGCCTTCTGCGAGGAGGTTATCTCGCAGAAGGAAGAGGCGAAGAGGGCCAGGGAGGAAGATTTCCGCAGACCCAAACCGCCAGCAACTAGGGCGGAGAAGGCGCGAATCTAGTGCCTAATACCCTTTTTTTTGTTTGTTAAGTCGGGCAAAAATATTCCTAACCGCACACCCTATAGTTCAGGGCAACGACCAGGGTATTGTGGGGCCTTTATTGGCGGGCCACTAAAACTATGTTACATTCCTTCGGTGGTCCGCCGGCGGCTTACACTTTCGGGTACCCTCTACTGAGCGACGCATCCACACACGGAGCGTCGCACCTTCACGGGAGGCCTTGCGGATGGCGGACGTTTCCCAGTCCATCCACCCGCAGCCTCAGCTAGGGCGACATAAGGCGCAAGTACCTGCGCCTGCGCCGCCCCGGTCACTGGCGGTGGTTTGGGTTAGCTGAAGAATCCTCCTCCATGGCCCTCTCCACCGCTTCCTTCCGCAAGATGACCTCCTCGCAGAAGGCAGCGACCGCGGCCCAATTCCTGTCGCTGCCAATCATCGCTCTGACGACGCTCGGCAGCGAGAGGTACCCCTCTATTTCTGCGACGAGTTCACGGCGCTGCTCGGCCCAAGCCGGGCACGACTCGAGCGTGTGCTGCGCCGTGTCCTCGTCGCATACGCAATGGTGACAGCCCGGAGTCGCTTCCGTCCTTGCGACTATGTGCAGATATCTGCCGAAGCAACTGTGCCCCGACAGCACCTGCACCAGTCGGAACGTAAGGACTCCGTGCCGTCGCCCTGCCCACTCTTCCAGCACCGGCTGGAGCGCTCCTACGGTCCGAAGACTGGCCCGGGGTGCCTCCAACCGTGCCCTCCATCTGGCCATGGCAGTTCGGCGTGCGTCACCCTGCCACTTGGCCACCTCCCTGGGTAGGGAGCGTCCGCCCCCCTCCCGCTCTTGCGACGCCCGCCTATACACCTCGGCGAGCACCTCCGCCTCCAAGTCCCACGGAGGGGTTCCGGCCAGCAAACAGGCCGCCTCCGTCGACACCGTGTGGTATCCACGTATGACCCTGGACCCGACGACTCTCTGTGGCCTACACAGAAGAGCCCTGTTTAGTGCGTCCAGGGCCTCCGCCCACACAGGGGTGCCGTACAGCGCCATCGACCGGTCCACCTGCGCGTAAAGCCGTCGGCACGCATTGTTGGGTCCGCCCATATTCGGTATGAGCCGTGCAAGGGCGGACGCCGCACCAACGAGCCTCGGAGATAGTTGATGGAAGTGCTCGCGAAAACGCCACCGCCCGTCCAGCACCAGGCCCAGATACTTAATCTGGGCCTGCACCCCAATTTGGACCCCGTCCACAGTAATCGAGGCGCCAGCAGGTAGCTGACGTCGGGGCTCATGGAAAAGCAGGGCCTCCAACTTGTCCAGGGCCACCCTAAGCCCTAGCGCCTCGATCCTTCTGACCACCTCAGAGGTCCCTAAGGTGGCCAGGAACACCGCTTCCTCGAAGTTTCCACCCCGGGCCACGACCAGCGTGTCATCCGCATAGCAGATGACCGCAAGCCCGGGGGGGAGCCGACAGCGTAGCACCCAGTCATAACCGATGTCCCACAGGAGCGGCCCTAGAACCGAACCCTGTGGGACACCGAACGACATGGGTCTCCTCACAACGTCCCCTATGCGGCTCTCATAGATAATGCTGCGGCCCTCAAGATAGCCTACCACTAGCCGCCTCAGGTATGCAGGCACCCCGTGATACCGGAGCGCCTCCCTGATGCAGCTAAGTGGCAGACTGTTGAATGCGTTGGCGATGTCAAGCGACACAGCCAACAGCACTCCACCGCTGGCGACGACCGCAGCGGCCGCGGTCCTCAGGCGCATAATCGCGCCGACCGTCGAACGACCAGCTCGAAAACGAAACTGGGCGCCCGACAAGTCGGGTCCGACGTCGCGCAGGTGCTGGATGATTCGGGCAGCAAGGATTCTCTCCAACAGCTTACCCGCCTCGTCCAGCAGCATGATAGGCCTGAAGGCCCCGACCGAATCCGGCGTTCGCCCCGGCTTTGGCAGGAGTACCAGCCTCCCCTCCTTCCAGCAGTCAGGGAACCGTTCGGACGCCAGGCACACGTCGAACAGTCCCCTTAGGCGGGACTCCAGGTGGTTAAGAGCCAGGGCCAGCACCCGGGCGGTTATTCCGCCCGGGCCGGGGGCGGTGTTCTTGGTACGGATCCGCGAAACAGCCGCCCCCATTTCCGACGCTGTGATGGGCGGTACACTGAGGTCGGCCTCCTGGTCGCTACCTGGCTGTGCTATGACCGTGGGCGTGTGCTCCGCCCGTCGTGGGGATAGGCCCTCGACCACCTCGGTGAGGAGACTGGGCTGAAGAGTCTCTGTGAGGGGGGGTGCCTGAGTGTGGAGCTTGTTCAGCGCCGCACGATACGGGCGACCCCAGGGGTCACGGTTGAGACCGTCCAGCATCTCCTGCCTTTTCTCCGTTTTGGCGCGGTAGATGGCCAACCTGAACGCGGCCCGCGAAGTGCGGTACGCCTTGTACAGCTGGCCCTCCTACTCCCCATCGCGGTTGCACCGCCGACTGCGATTGTAGGACCTCCGGGCACGAATGCAAGCCGCACGAAGATCCGCCAGCTCCTGAGACCACCAGTAGAGCCCCTTCCTTGGAGGAGGACGTCGCACACGGGGCATGGCCGAGTCGCACATCTGCGTAATCGCAGCGCGAAATCGGCCAGCCTCAACGTCCACCCCCTCGGTCAGGGCCGGTGAGGACAGCCACGATTGAACGATGGCTGCCTCCGCCAGTAGGTCCCTATCTAGCCTGCCCACCGCCCACCGTGGGAACGCGGGAGTTCTGCGCACCGCGTGACCCCTACTGGGGCCCTGAAGGGACCGGGAGACCTCAATCCGGATATACCGATGATCGGACAAGGTCTCAACCTCCTCCAGGACACACCAGTTCCTCACTCGCGCTGCGACGTCGGGTCTAGCGAACGAAAGGTCCACTATCGACCCACCCCGTCGCCGCACGCATGTGTTGACGGAGCCTCTGTTAAGCAAACAGAGGCCCGTCGACGCCGCCCACTCTACCACCGCCGCTCCACGGGCGTTCGTCGCAGGGGACCCCCACGCCGTGGATTTGGCGTTAAAGTCCCCCACAACTAGAACGTGGCTAGGTGCCAGTCGCCGTATCGAGGTCTCTAGGCTGTTAAACCAGACCCCGAAATCAGCCAGCCCCCGGTTTGGGGAGAAGTATACGCCATACAGCGTTAATCCCCCCCAGTCGGCCATGACGTATCCCGTGCCCCTGTCTCTGATCAACAAGGGCAGAGAAGGAAGCGCCGTAGAGCTGACGATTGCCACGGAGTTATCGCAGCTGCCCGCCCAATGAGGGCAGTCAGGAACGCAATAAGGCTCCACGGCTACGGCTAGCCTGATGCCACCCTAGCTGGGGCCCCAAGGCCTCCCATGAAGGTGCGACGCTCCGTGTGCGGATGCGTCGCTCAGTAGGTAGAGGGTATCCGAAAGTGTAGGCCGCCGGTGGACCACTGAAGTAATGCAACATCGTACCAGTGGCCTGCCAACACAGGCGGAGAGACGGCACACGGCGGGTTTCTTTAGTAGGTGAGGGCCCCACACTACCCTGTTCGTTGCCCCGAAAGACGGGGTGTGCAGTTAGGTACATTTTTTCCCGCCTAAACAAAAACAAAGGTACCTATCATTAATATAATAAAGCCAAAGACTTTTTTTAATTAGATGCGCTAATAACGAGTGGATTAAAAAAATATATAGGTATAAACCCATTTTTCTGCAAAGCTATATGCTATTACCTAAAAATTACTCTTAGGGACCGAACCAAAATAGTCAATAAATTAACATTAGGTATCTCTCGTCAAAATATTAAAAATGGATTGTGATATCCTTTTAAAAAAATTACACAAATCAAAGCGTAATGTAAATAATCTGAACTAGTTAGCAGTAACAAAAACATAGCATCACGCCTGTATTCCTCGAAGGGGTAGGCAGAGGTGTATTACACACCCAAGACTCGTCAGCTATGTTTAAGTCCCACGTAATAGGGGGCGAGCCTATTGACGTCTATCGGGCACATTTACCTATATATTTACCTAGTCACAGAGCCAGTAAAGTGCAAGGTCTGTATTTAAAAAAAATACGTTTTTAATTATTTTTACTTATTTGTGATTCTTCGTGATGATTTAAATAAAATAGCTTATTCGTAAACATACCTTTTTTTTGTTAAGGCGGAAAAAATGTCCTAACCGCACACCCCGTCGTTCGGGGCAACGAACAGGATAGTGTGGGGCCCTCACCCACTAAAGAAACCCGCCGTGGGCCGTCACTCCGCCTTTATTGGCGGGCCACCGTAACCATATTCCATTCCTGCAGTGGTCCGCCGGCAGATGCGTAGACATAGCTAGGTATTGTTCACATACGTTAGATATAGGTAGGTATATAAAGAATATTTACTATGCTTAGGCACGAGGTACCCTATACCTACAAACTCGTGGCGCAGTCGGTAGTGTAACCGACTTCCATGCACGAGGTCATGGGTTTGATTCCCACTCATGACAATTATTTGTGTGATGAACACTTATATTTGTACTGCATCGGGATGTTTTCTATCTATTATATATGTGTATTTCCAAAAAAAAAGTAATATAAATATGTATTATATCCATAATCTGGTACCCATAGCTTAAGCGTTAAGCTTAATTTTTGACCAGAAGACGTTGTGTGAAATGCCCGTGAATATTTATTTATTTTTATATTCTGAGACGCCTAAATAAGGCTATTTTTTTACTTGTCAGGCGATACAGTCATATTTTTCTAAACTATCTTAAAAGTACAGACATAGATTTGTTACAACTGTAAACAGGGCTCCAAACTCCGGGCTGCTACTGAGAATTTTTATTTTTAGGAAAAAGCTAAATAACATTGCCCGACCCGCGGATCGAAACCGAGACCTCATGATTAGCAGTCGCATATACTACCGCTACACCACCGAGGCAGTTAAGTTAGTTCGTTAGCAGTACGTGTCTATACCTAGGTATATGGTATTTTTAAATGTGCCCCACTGTGTACTATTAAAAAAATACATAAGCACTTGACGTGCTCAGTTACTAAATAATAATTTAGCTCACAAATAATTGAAACAAATATTAGTTTTATAGGAATTGAATTCGATCCTGTGGCAGGATATTTATATAGGTACCTACATTACAGAAAAAAAAAGTGTGTGCGTGTAACCTTTACGCGCGATTGAAGTAAAACTTCTTTGGCGTAGAAGGAAAAAAAAAAAAAACTGCTATTTACTACAGTGACTATAGTAAGCGTTACTTCCGTCAGAAAAAAAATCTGAGTTACTCCCTAGTCGCGCCTAAAGAAGTTTTACTTCAAAAAAACGATATTTACCTATATTTAAATTATGAAAATAAAATCGCATTAGGTAGGTATCTAACTATAAGAGTTATTTTACCTAACATTGAATTAATACTATTGTAACATTTATATTCGCTAAGAAAGTAAATTAAACAAACTAGTACAAACAGATCACGTCCCTAACTAACTGCATTTTGAAGACGATAACTGAGATCGAACGTCAAACGCGTCTGTGCCATCAAAATGTCATCTCGCTTCAAGATACTCGTCTTCAGAATCGATATAATTTTCGAATATCGAGTGGAGATTTAGTAAATTTGGGTATTCGCATGCAGATCTTTAGCCTGGTGCAGCAAAGGACCTGTAGTAATCAAGAAATACTGAATACCATCTTGTAAGGGAGGTTTTACCCCACTCTACCCCTAGACAGGGAGATAGGGGCCGGGCCGGTACGATGTCCGTTTGTTTTAAAATGATTCGAAAAGCAAAATTTGTATGAATAGGTTAATTTGGTGGGTGAATAATTTGGTAGGTATCGTTTATAAATAGCTTCGTTTAAAAAACTTTGCCCTCTTGCTCATTATTCATTTTTTATGCTACATCATTCATTATTTTTTTATTTTATGTACTGGATTTGATTTGAATTAAGTACCTACCATTTTGTCTTTGTTGCTAATTCATATTCATATACATATCTATATAAGACACAGTATCTTGTTTGCTAATTTTTAATGAGAGATTGTCTTTCTTTATTTCAATTTAATAGTAAGTCTACTTGCGAAATTATACAACATACAAAATATAATGTCCTGGATTTATTTATATAGAGAAAATGAAAGAAATGTATTAGTTATAATTAACTTTAGATGATTATAAATCAAAATGGTTTCTAGTTTATCCAAAAGGCGTGAATTGTAAAGTTTCGATTATATTGAGTTTTTAACCTAATCTGTAAACACAATCCGTCTTCTTTTTTTTTAAGATATCTACGCACATTTACTTGGCATTTCATAATTATCTTTAAAGATTTCACACGTGGGACGTGAAGGACAAAAATATACATGCTGGTAAGGTCAACTGAGCTATCTAACTAAATAGAGGTATTTAATAATAATTACAATAGAAACAATTGAATGCTCCGATGATTCGGACATGTGGAAAGAATGCCGGACGAGCGATTGGTTAAGAAGATATACGATGCGAATGTGGAAAATGTAGGTCGAGACCAAACCGGTGAGCATGTATGAAGAGAATTATGAATGTTGAGAGAAGTTCTTTCTGCCTACCTCGCAACGGAGATGGCATGATGATAAGTTATTACATTTGCTTTGACAAAAAGTAGAAATATGTAATATCAACTGCTGTGCCCACTCAAAACCGGAGCGTAAATATTTTACATAAGTATATTAAATAATTAATAATCAAAGAGCCAATAAACACATGATATAGGGGGCGCGGAGAGCTGGCGCCACCCGATATCTACTTGAAATATATAGGTATTCGAACCCGTTATCAAACGTTCAACGTTTCATCCGTCATGAACGATATGGAATTCTCGATGCGTTTTCTTATTTATATGGAAAGTTATGTACATACAACACTGACTTGTTCACCAAGGTGTGTGAGTAAACGACCTGTGAAGAACATGTTCTTAACTATAGATATATTTAAGGTACCTATATAATTACACTATAAATTATACTTAAGTTGTTTTATAATTACGGTGTTTTAAATTAATTATAGGTATATTATATAATTATATTTATTTATTTGTCAAGGTATCCTAAAGTTAACCCATAATCGAGTATAATATAGGTAGGTACTTACTTAAGTTACCCATAATCGAGTAGGTATAATATACATATAGAGAGACATTTTACTCAAGTCTAAAAAACTTTTTAATTTAGGTAATATATTTACCTAGTCACAGAGCCAGTAAAGTGCAAGGTCTGTATTTAAAAAAAATACGTTTTTAATTATTTTTACTTATTTGTGATTCTTCGTGATGATTTAAATAAAATAGCTTATTCGTAAACATACCTTTTTTTTGTTAAGGCGGAAAAAATGTCCTAACCGCACACCCCGTCGTTCGGGGCAACGAACAGGATAGTGTGGGGCCCTCACCCACTAAAGAAACCCGCCGTGGGCCGTCACTCCGCCTTTATTGGCGGGCCACCGTAACCATATTCCATTCCTGCAGTGGTCCGCCGGCAGATGCGTAGACATAGCTAGGTATTGTTCACATACGTTAGATATAGGTAGGTATATAAAGAATATTTACTATGCTTAGGCACGAGGTACCCTATACCTACAAACTCGTGGCGCAGTCGGTAGTGTAACCGACTTCCATGCACGAGGTCATGGGTTTGATTCCCACTCATGACAATTATTTGTGTGATGAACACTTATATTTGTACTGCATCGGGATGTTTTCTATCTATTATATATGTGTATTTCCAAAAAAAAAGTAATATAAATATGTATTATATCCATAATCTGGTACCCATAGCTTAAGCGTTAAGCTTAATTTTTGACCAGAAGACGTTGTGTGAAATGCCCGTGAATATTTATTTATTTTTATATTCTGAGACGCCTAAATAAGGCTATTTTTTTACTTGTCAGGCGATACAGTCATATTTTTCTAAACTATCTTAAAAGTACAGACATAGATTTGTTACAACTGTAAACAGGGTTATTCGAATCAGATGACTCTAATTTCGTATAGTTTCCGTCACTTAGATTCCTACAGTATTTTTTACTAGCAATATTATATTAAACGTTATAGCTCTTTAAAATTGATAATAACTAGGTCACATAGGTGGTATACCTAGTGAATAAAATACTGAACAATTTAAAGCTAGGTGGACAGCAGTTGATATAATTATGTTTCCTTAAAATGAGATATAGCTATAACTTTAACTTCGAGCTTGAGAACAAACACACTGTTCATAGCGCAGCCCCAAAATATTACAGTATAGCTACGAGTAAACGTCGACAATGAAGGTTTGCCTTCAAGACTTATTTGATTTACGACTTATGCTAGTTTAGTTTTGTGATTGATGACTTTGTAGTAAGTGCCTATGAATAATAAAGTACCTCACTATAGGGAGTAGGTACCTACTTATACATAGCTACATAATAACACACCTCCTAACGATTTCATTTAAACACAAAATATACCTATCCTTAGAAAGAAATATGTATTTTGATCTGTATTTTAGCACTTGACATGCTCAGCTACTTTAAAGTAAAAATTATTTGTGATTGTGGAAAAAGAGAGCTAAAGTTCGAGCGGGAATCGAACCTGAGTCCCATCCCATCCGGGGAAGAAGGCTCTAAGCCGCTGAGATATCGCACTGGCCTTCGGCCATACCCAATCTCCACATCACATTTGTCTTTACGACCCACGCCACCCATCGGATGCATTTACAGCATTAATCCAATATAGTAAGTTTAATTTTGCAATTAAAATTTTAGCACTTGAGATGCTCAGCTACTTTAAAGTACAAAATATTTGTGAACGTGGAAAAAGAGAATTTAGTTTTAAGAAAATATGTCTCTATCCGCACACCTTGTCGTACGGAGTAACGGGCAGGGGAGTGTGAGATCCTCACTTACTAAAACAAACCGTCATGCGCCGTCTCTCCGCCTGTTTTGGTGGAGCACTGGAATTGTTTGACATTTCTTCAGTATTCTAGAAAGAACCCTTACAAGTTGGGTTACATAAAATGTTGTTTGTAATAAAAAATATCTAGCATTTAAAATTTCGTCAAAATTAGGTACCTATATAGTCAAAACGTTAGGTATCTATCACAAAGAATTTTCATATCTATCCACAAAAGAAAAAAACCTAGATTTTGACAGACACTTAATGTTATCGTGCCCCGAGCAATAATTAAAACTGCGATTATAGTTAACCTTTGTAAACTGACAATTTTACATTTGCAATTTAAGTGTACAATATTCAACGCTCTTTGTTGTAATTTCAACTAGTTTTTTATATCTAGTAGCTGTAAATATAACGTTGTAAAAGTGCTTTATTGACAACTTCAATCAACGGGTGCAATCGAAGTGATTTTTTTCCATGTTAATTTATAACGCTTTTATTTTAATGGATGATTTTATGTGTTGTGTAGGTGTTAAAGAAATTATTAGACACACATACCTATATATTATACCTATATACTTCGAAGAATATTAGGTACCTACTTTTCATTCATCACGTAGTTACCTATCTACACTACGTAGACTTGTGAATGGTGTTCCGTATGCTGATATTTCAGTAACAATGCATTTGTACATATATATTTATAAATAAAAAAATAATATACCTACTTCTCGTATAGGTATATACATACCGACTAAGTACCTAAATCACACCAATGTAGGTAATTATATATTTAACATGTAAATAGCTACTTGGTATTGGATTTCTGAGTTGTTTTTTAATTTAAATTTTGATTTCAAAATATGTTGTGGTTGATAATAAAACTTGTACTTCTTTGTTGAAGATACTTACCTATAATTTGCCACATTAGAATATGAAATACCTATGGGTGTCTCTATAATATTTACTTGAGTTATTGGACTTATTAATTCTAAAAAACTACAAGTATTTAAGAAGTATTGAAAATACTTATTACTTCTAATAAGCTACAAGTTTTCTAGATAAGTTAGTTGTGGTGAAACGTGGGTTTGTTTATCTGCTTATATTTAAGGAAAAACTACAATGAAAGTAAAAATATATGTAGATATATTATGTGATAGGACATAGCATATATAATGTATGTAGATATACCTACTAGTTTTTATCCACGAATTGTCTGCGTGAACTTTAGAATTGAATCAGTAATAGGTACTTGTAGATACGTAGTTATAGGTACATCACCACCGAACGAATGTAACATAGTTCCAGTGGCCCGTCAATAAAAGCGGAGAGACGGCACACGGCGGGTTTCTTTAGTGGGTGAAGGCCCCACGCTACCCTGTTCGTTGCCCTGAATGACGGGGTGTGCAGTTAGGAAAACTTTTTACCGCCTTAACAAAAAAAAATAAGGTATAGGTACGTCACTATATGGCACATTAATATCTTTGTCTGTCTACTTTTCTATAATCCGGCCTACACGCATGCAAAAATTTAACATGATCGATTAAGTATTTACAGCGAAGAAGCGTAACAAATAAACAAAGAAACTTATTACTTTCACATTTATAATATGAATTGAAAGATATGGATGGTATGTCCAAGAAATAAAACAATTATATTATTATACAAAAAATAAAGGACTAAGTTGTAATTCAAGCGCAATTTTCTCAAAACAATTCGTCGCTCGAAAACTTTTATTGCGTAAAACAAAACCAAAATTGGTACCTTCCGTGTTTATAAAACCCCATATTATTTTCTACGAGTTGCACAAAATGATATCGACCACACAACGGGGCTGTGTTTACAAACAAATAATAGAGGGTTGATAGTGCGCATGCGTAGGCCGTCGGAGAATGTGTGTGTAAGATATAAATATGGCGACGGGACACCCAGTCTCCCTTCGTTATGCAACACTGTTTGATCTAGAAACATCCTAATAAATCTCGCTGAGTATAAGGAAAAGTTTTCTTAAAAAATAACATCAATTAACCGGGTTTATGGACGTAGAAGATAGAGCTGCGCTTTTCAAAATAGACTTGCCTAATTTTACTGAGATGATTTATATAAGAAAGTTTTGTAAACGGAATTATTATAAGACTACACTAATATTCTAATAAGTTCCAGTAAATTAGAATACATTTTCTTTTATCTGTTCCAAAAATGAAAGATAATCCGTGGTCTCAAAGTACCTATCGAGACTTCTTAAGACTTTTAACAAACAAATGCCACATTTTTTATCTTTTTACACGTTTACTTAAGCTTAAAATTGCCAAAATATGTTCAGTGCTTTAAATACATTAGGGAAATACCTACATTGAGATAAGTTTGGTCCCAATCATTTATATGAGAATAATATTCAAATTTATTTAAAACAAAATCTTGTTGGAGTGCCATTTGAAATTTTTGCAAACTATACTTAAGTGATTATGATAGTTTTTCACTAGCAAACTCAAAATTGGCTCAAAATAACTAGTGTGTATAGACGGCGGCAAAATAGCGTCCGAAGCCATTATACGCAACCTAACGCCATCTATCCGAAACACTCGGAGGCTTTTCCATACTCCACCGAATGCTACGGGACGTAGCTATTTGAATAATTTGACACGAAGTTTTTTCGTGTATTTCTTAATCTTATGAAATTTAGTTTGCGTTTGTTTATTAAGAGGTTGTTTTGATTTATTATGTTTGATTATGTTCAAAATTTAATTTGAAATGAAACACGAAACCCAATGACAGTAGCTATCATACTATAATTGTTACTCTAGTAATAACGACATCATGAAAATGGTACAGTGGTAATTAGTAATATAAATCAATAAATATGTATGATATGATATGATCATCCTTTTATAATATATTATTAAATATACAACGAATAAAAAGTATCGCCAGTCTTAAAAACTTATACCTACATTATATTTCCTGATGAATGAATCTATGTGTAGGTATACTTATAATTTATATATCAGATTCTTTATATGAAAAATTCCTGTCTTGTTGCCATGAATTTCCAAGCCAACAAAGTTGCCTAAACCTAAGACATAGTATATAATATACATATATTTATATTAAATATTTCTATTCCTTTTGAGAAATCTATAATATTAATGAATTTGATAGCTACAGAGACCAAAAATATGAAAATATTTTTTGAAAATTACTCAACGTCCCGCAGCATTTTATCGAAACCAGTTTTCCCGATAAAGCCTTTTCAAAGGACGCAACAACCTACTTTCTATTATCTCTTTTTTTCAATATCTGATCGCATCGCGAGCGAGCAGGACAACAATCATGACACAAACCAAACATGTGGCCTTTAACTTGATACAGATTAATGAATTTTTATTCTTTTATAGAGATGGGTACTGAATATGTATGGGGAGATTTTTAATTAGGTAATTTAGCCTTTGATAACGCCGTGAGCTATATATATTTATCATAATGTATTACATAGGCATAATAGATAGCGTAAATAGTAAAAGAGGCTCACGTGGACCATTTATTTGTTGTTATCTAGCCTATGTTTAGTGATGTGAAACGATCTATTTTGTGGTACCAATACCTAAAATATGATGTAATTTGATATTATTTCCATCCATCCATCTATCAGCCTTTCAACGTCTACTGCTGGACATAGGCCTCCCCAAGAGAACGCCACAACGAGCGGTCCCGTCATGGGGGATAATGCCGTAATCGCCACGCTTGGTAGGCGGGTTGGCGATCGCAGTGGATGTTGTTAATACTCGAGGGAGTGCTGCTGCCTACTCCCCCGATATTCCCTCAGTCGGCTCTTACGACCGCCGTGGGTAGAGAGGGGTAGGATAATTCTAAAGCCAGCCCCACACGACAGGTATTTATTACAAGTAAAAAATAATAAAATATTTTAGCTCATTTTTTAATCCTTGATGATAGAAAACTCATTATTTCGATGATATCCATAACTTATTGTATATAGATAATTAAGTCTTTTGTACTTACTACTGCCTACTCCATAGAACATTCTATCTACCTATATAATTACAATGTGATATTGCAGTATTCCACTTCGAGTAGATAGAATTTATATTTTATAAAAAAAATCACTCGAAACAAAATCCTATGCCAAGTCGTAGTTGGCTAAATAGAAAAGACCAATTGACGCCCATATCTTTAAATTTTTACTAAAAAAAAATTATTTTAAATTATTAAAAAATTTAAGCCCTAAAAAAAATTATATAAAATTTAATGAAATAGGTAAATAACTTTTTCAAGCTAAATACATTAACTTATACCAACATATACCGAATAGTGGAACTATTATTGGAACAGTGAAAGTAAAATAAACTAAATCATGCTAAATACTTTAGGAATTATTTTATATATATAAGAACTAAGTATAATGTATATCTTTGGTGAAAATATTTCAGGCAAACTTCCCAAGGGAAATCATTCAATAACACGATATGATAGATCGACTTATTCTTATCGATACAAAATGCGTGGGATCGGTCGGATGCCTACTACAAGAATAGGTTCTTGACCTCGTACATACCTATCTATGTAGGTATGTAAGCTAGTACCTAGTGGTAAATTTTGACAGTGATTACCATCAAATAAAGGGAGAGCCACTTAAAACCACATTGGCATTTCATCAGGTGGGTTGTTATAAAGTACCGGATTAATTTAAATAAAAATAAAATAATTAACGATATCGATATAATATCGATTAGAGATACCTACTTAATTGTAGTCTGTAGTGAGGGGAAAGCAATAACCTTTATTGCATAACTGGTTACTAACGCCGTGGGAGGTATTTCTAAAAAACATATATTTTAATATCTATAAACTTGTGTAGATATTAACTAGGCACATCCCGTCACCTCAGTTGTAACAAAGATGAAAGGAATCTTCATAAATTGCAATCGGAGCATTTAAATTCCTGCCGTAATATCAATATGTAAAGTTCAAAATGTAATGGTTGTTTTTAATAACTGAAATGTAGAGACGCCATGCCGGGTAATTAATAGGCTTTCCGGCTATTGCCAAATTTACATTTAATTAAAATTGTTGGATGTATATTCATATGAATATAAAATATTACGTAAGATATTTACAGTTAATGAGGTATGCATAATCCTCTGGATCTTCAACGATGAATGTGAAATAGGTAAGGAAGTTAAGCAAACTTAGTAAAGTTAATTTGTGCATAGGCAGCTCCCCAAGTTATTAATGAAAATTTACGTATTTTGTTAGCTGATGGACAGTTGTTTAAATAAGGCTACGGATTTTTGTCGGCTTAATCCTACTTATATATTTCTAACTTTGATAGTTAATAAGATTAGATTAAATATGGAATATAGTCTTGCTCTAAATGCATAGGTAGATTCGCATTTTTTTATATAAGTACGGACATATAAAATAGGTACATATACTTTAATAAACCACGTGTAAAGATTGCACAGTTAAAACAACCTCAAACTGCGGCTTAGGTCCTAATAAATCAACACAAATCTCTCTCACTCAAAATATATTTTGACAAGAATGGCGCTTACGGCCAGCCTCAGGGAAAAATTTAGGAAAAAATATGTTTTCGGGCGTCAGCTTCATTTATTTTTACCCACTAGAATACAAATTGGCATTGTTTAAATAAGATGAAGCCAAACTAAGCGTGTCGCGAACAACTCATAATCTTTATAAGAAGTGACGCTATCTGTTGCTACAAATTTGTTTTGTCGTCGACGTCGCCGCCAATTTAAATTTCAAAATTAGAACAAGGATAGGTCATGCTCTTAATTTGAATTTCATAAACAGAATCATATTTTATTCTTATAAAAATATAATAATTGTTGGACATCATCCATGTGGTGCAGGAGACTTCACAAGCTAAATAACTGCTTATATTTATTGAATCCGCTACAAACCCTCAAACGATCAATTAATCTACTGCACTAAACGTCCAATCGTAGTTAGTTAGTCCTAGCGCAATGAAGGCCGAATTACATAAGACTGCAGACTACTTTAGTTAATTGAATAAGTTTTTTGCGTTCAAAGTCGGTCGTTAGGCTCTCGAAGACTAACCAGTTCTGTAACAGAAATGTACGGAATTTTTTTAGGCTAAAGTGTTTAATATTACTTTTATTATTCACTAGAACCACTTTAGTATTATTTAACAAGATATAACAGACTTTTATGCTAAACTCTTCCTTATCTTCTCTTTTAGGCAAAGAGAAAGAAGACATTTTAGGATATTATTTATTGAACTAGCCAAAATGTTCTTGATCGAGACCATACCTAAAAAGTTTGCATTAGGAAATATATTACACTAATCTCCTCTCAGAGTGAAAAAGGGCTCTTTTTAAGGCAGGATTCCTTACGGTATTTCCCTCACCGAGCAGTGGCTATATGTATATTTAAAAAATTCTAGTTTTTGTCATTGACCTTTGGACCTCAGACTGGGAATTAAATTTGACACCACACCATTGTCTTTGCAGTCCTTGGTATTAAGAGTAGGACATCATCTACTAATAAATAAGAAGGGTAACTAAATGCAATGCATGTTACCTCATACTCTTGAACGAAAAAAAATCCTTGAATACGAAACCAGATCACTAATAGGTATTATATCTGTGCGTAAATTTGTGTGCTGGCATGTCCGCACAATAGGTTAGCCTACCTAACATTTTTTGCAGCAGAAATAGATCGGCGTGACTTTTTGCATAGAAATAGTTTAGTTAGGGGTGATAGGGATGCGGAAAATGTACAGATCGGACTTTGAACGAAATCCTATAATGAAATTTGCCACAGGTATTCTAAGATCTAAAAAGGTTTCAGATCTAAGGCAAAAAAACATATTTAAAAAACATAGTACCGGTGAGGCCACGGGAAGAAGCTGGGTTTATACAAAAGCAAAACATAAATATTTAATGTTTATGCATTTAATCATCACGTTCGCTGAGAAAGCAAATGTCGAAACATATTTTAAAAGCTTACATTTTAAAATTCCATTCTGGAACACTTCATTTCGGTGTAAAAATGCATGAATACTGGTTGCTTATGAAACTTTGAATTCCACGGAGGACTATTTTCACAGCAGCTCTCACAAGGTGAGTAGTGGGGTTAAAACGGGTGTTAAAATTCTTTGCTTCGTATATAATACCTACTAGGTATATAAATGTTAACATGATTTTAAAAATTCTAAAGAAGCTCAGTTCTTTCTCGGTTAAAGTATAGCAATTATTATTCAATTACATGAATAGTTATTGTTGTGAATTATTTTGCCGGTAGATATAAATATAACATTAGTCCACTAACTCGGTGTAATTGCGCGGTGTTGACTAAAATTTAATACCTACAGTAAGATTATGATTTCAACTATAAACAGAAACGATATCTAATCGTTAAACTTTTGAATCGATTTTAATATATCGATAGGTAGATCATAACTCAGGTCGGTTTAATATTCGACCTTCAAAAGTTCAAAAAGCCGGCCGACTAAATGGCAATTATGGCCACCTGCTACCATGAGACGAGCGCGACAATTTGCTAGCAATAGTTTGCCTCTCGCTCTAACACGTGGGCTGAACGAGACACGACCACGTGGCCTCCTAATCCCCTCGTATCGTCTACGTGAAACGTCAATGAACTTTACTAATCTCGGCGTGATACAAATCGTAGGCACTCAGCCTATCCTTGCACAGCAAAAATGTTAATTCTGAATTCATTCCACGCATTATCCTTCCGCTACTTAAAACAACTAAGATTAAACTTAGCTAAACTTAATTAAGAATGGAACGTAATTATTCTCATGTTTTACTTGAAGTTTCGTTAAAATCAAATGTTTAATAGGCCATTGACCGAATTTATCAAGTGTAGTAAATTGTGACATAATAGCCGCGGACGTCATACCACTAATTTGACGTCAATATGCATAATTATATCAGATAATAATCTGCAAAATATACGCAAGCCCATAAGAACACAATTTAGACATCCTGATGTTCGTTAATTGAACCTGTCTTCACCGTCACAACTGTAATGTATATGATGCCATTACCTCCAAGAAAAAAAATTATTAGTTACATAATTTAATATGGCTAATATCATGAGAATAAATTATCTTTTGTTTTAATTAATTTCGGAGTCAGTCTATGAACAGTTATTAACTTATTTTTATTATAATTGATTACAAACCCGTCGTGATCCTTGAATTATAAATTAGTGCACGCTATTGTAATAATTATCCAAATCGAATTGAATCTGACCGTACGTAAAGGAAGTCTTTGATAAAGATGTCTATTTTAAACTTTGGCACACGCTTCACATGAATAAGCTCGCAAGTGAACATTTTCATATTTTAGGATCTGTAGCTAATAAGTTAGTATCCATTCAAAATTACCTTATTTATCACAAGATTCTGTCCGCGACTTCGTCTGTGTTGACTTCAGAATTAGGACATAATAAATATGTCACTTTTATCATATCCGAACCTCGGACGGCCCCTCTCATGACGCTGACCTCTGATTTCTTGTTTACATATTTGACAAATTATTATCACTATTCGTAGATTTTCTTGTTGAATTATTTAGTCTACCAATCCGCACTAAGCCGGCGTAGTGAACTATGATATGGTATAGAACTATATAATAAAATATATTAAATTAAGTATAGTGTAGCAGCAAAACTATACTTAAATGTGTGCCTTAATGTGAGCAAAATCAAAATAGTGGTCTTTGAAAGAGGAAAAGCCAAACAGATGTACGAGTAGCAATCGGCAATGGTGTGCTAAAACAAGTGAATAAATATGTATATATTGGATGTGGATTAAGTTGGGACGGAAAGTACACCACTGATATAGAGAGAACAGTAAATGTGGGAAATAGGGTGAACGGAGCATTGGGACAACTTCTCGGCAGCCACCATCTCAGTCACAAGGCAGGAGTCACGATACATGACGCAGTGCTTGTCCCAACGTTATTATATGGAGGCGAGAGTCGGGTATGCAAAAAGAAGCATGAGATTAAAATAAATGCGGTCGAAATGCAATATCTGCGGAGCATCTGTGGAGTTAGGCTGATTGACCTCATTCGTAACGGCAACGTAAGAGAGCGAGTAAAGAAGCCAGAGAATATTGGTGTAAAGGTGCGAAAGGGAATGCTCCCATTGTGCGGACATGTAGAAAGAATGCCGGCCGAGCAACTGGTTAAGAAGATATACAAAAAGTGGAAGGATTTAGGTACAGAGGGAGACCAAGACTCACCTACCTAGATCAAATCGGTCACGTATTGAAGGAATTCAGGATTCAGGAGTCTTCGAAAGCAGTGAGCGTGTATTAAGATAATTATGAATGTTATGGAAGCAAGATTCCGTGTGGTAACGGACTAAGAATATAAGTGTCACCACCCCATTCTTTCCCACGGGTGTGGTATGAGGCAACTAAGGGAAGTAAGCAATTGTCTTCCATTGCATGAATGGTGGTAGGGCTGGGCACCAAGTCAGAGTACTCAATTGGTATCCGGCCCAAGCGGGTTGGTACTACCATCTCCCGTGTGACCGGCCATGAAACACATCGTTGCGTTTTGGCTGTAGCAGGAGATAGCCGTTTATTCTTTCATTTCATATCAGTGAAATGAAATGGTGAGCAGCGGCTTGACAATACTCTCAATATAGTTGAGTCCATGAGCAATGGTTACCATTTACCATCAGATGGGCCGTGGCTCGTCTGCCACTACATGCAATAAAAAAAATTAACATAAAAAGAGATATTTGCAAGAATAGAGCCTCTTGGCACTCTGATCTCTCTGCCTACCCCGCACGGGAGATGGCGTAAGAAAGTATACCTACTGGCCCTAGGAAATGATTTCAATATCATGCTGGACATTTAAGAAGGAATTTATTATAGAAATTGATGATTTCGAGCTAATGTCATGGGAGCTCAGTTATCAGAGCATCTAGAACGGTTATTCAGGATATGCAGATTGAAATCTTGCTCGTGGCTTATTTTCTTTTTCACATTTTTGCACTTTGTGTTCTAGTAAATGGCCGTGCATGTACTTACGGTATGGATACATAAACATTTAAAAGAATTATAAGTGTACATAACTTCCTTTATCTAAGTATATAAATCCCTGTTTTTCTTATTGCTTACAGTGGTTGATGAGCCACGGCCCACCTCATGGTAAGTGGTAACCACGTCTCATGAACTCAATAGCCACGATACCGATCTATTCAACCTTGATAACCAGTGAGTACTCCCATTTGGTACAATAAATAATAACTGCTCACTTCCCTTAGTCACCTCATACGACACCCATGAGATTTAATTTTTTGGGGGCACTCTTATTCTTAGTCCATCACCACACCAATAAAAATAAAGTAAATTTGTCTTGCTCGTTGTTTTACTAAAAAATAACTTTGGACTAAGGCATGATTACTACTGATGACCCTGCACGAATCACGAACTTTCAATATGCTCTCTCTTCTAAATAAACTACACTTTCACAGCCTATAGTGACTGATTTTTCTGTTCCCACATTTGAAACTTTTATATGTGGGAATTGACGTCAAACCGCCATTATTCAAAAGGATTATCTAGACCATCAGGCCATTTGCTAACATGAGGAAAAAAATACTTTTCATTTCGTAATTATGTTCTTTATATTTTTTAATTCTTTATTCTTTATATTTTCACATTCGTACTAGTTTCTTATTTAAATACACAATATACCTATTATTTATTTAATGAAATCGTTCTAATAAGAATAAAAGTTATAAAATATACCTATTCTAAATCTCATCAGAAAACTCAAATGCCTCCTTTTGCAAAAGCTGTGTGCATACTCGTTCTATTGTTTGATACTAGATGGCACTACGAGTACCGTTGTGAAAAAGTTTTTATGTTGGTGTGTGATAACTTCCTTGTATCGTATAACACATACAAACAAAACGTAGACTCTAAACTTCACGTGCCGATACAGCACACATGCGCAATGTTTATTTCTGTAACACACAACCAAATGTTGTTACATGTAAATACACGAGCTATATTTGTTGGTGTGTGTAAAGGCGTGTTTACGTAACAGTATAGACACAAACATTACAGTTTTATGTACGGCGAGCTTTGCAAAATTTACACTTGGCTGGATAGATGGCGCGAGTAAGTTGATTTTGGAAACGTTTTTGTATGATAACAATACAGAACAGATGTTAATCTTTTTATTTGATGAGATTGTTATTGAATTTGTTTAAATAATTTTGATGATAATGAGATTAACTTTTTAATAGACATATCTACAGGCAGGTATAGATAACTTTATACGTTATGTAGATAAATAAGGTAGATATGTCGTGAAATCGATTGCTGTTTGGTTGCGATACCTACATATAAGATTATTTTGTTGCTAGTCAGCTGTTAGCGTTTTCTACGATTTACTTTCACTAGTCGTGGCTTTGTCTTTAACATTTGTAAGTATTATAGGTGCGTATCTATTAGCTTGCGTACTACATAATTTTTGCTCAATAACCTTGCCATTTTTTTTAGTAAAATATTGCTTGTAGGTATTTTTATGAATACATAGTAGGTATTTTTAGGAATACATTAACGGAACAATTATTGTTGCCAATATTGAGGGATGAAATGCGTTTGTTTGGTGTGCGCTATAACTACCTTTTCTTTGTTTTATTTTTTGTTAAGCAGGTTAGTGTGGGGCCCGCACCCACTAAATAAACCCGCCGTGTGCCGTCTCTCCGCCTGTATTGGCAGGCCACTGGAACTATGTTACATTACTATAGTAGAACGCTACCTATAACTACTTACTTAAACGATAACCATGAAAGTTATGCTTTTGTTACGGAGTAGAGAAAATAACATAGGCTACTTTTAATTCCGTAGATATAAGGGTTTTCCATAGGATGAGTATTTTTGTTATTAACGTGTCAGATAATGACGTACGTATTTGTATTACCTACAGATTAGTGCTAACTTTTGCCATAAGTTAGTTCATGTAATACAACTTAGTTTAGCTTAGCATTTTAAGTATAATCAGTTTTGTATTTTAGAAAGTAGGTAGGTTATCCTATTTATTTACCACTGAAGGAATGTAATTGGTTCCAGTGGGCCGCCAACAAAGGCGGAGAAACGGCACAAGGCGGGTTTATTTAGTGGGTGAGGGCCCCACACTACCCTGTTCGTTGCCCCGAATGACGGGGTGTGTGGTTAGGAACATTTTTTCTCGCCTTAACAAAAAAAAGGGTACCTACCTACCTACCTATTTATTAATTTCTTTTACTGTAGGTATAGGAATCTAACCCACAAAATTTATTTTCCCCTGATTATTGTTGTAAAATATTTACACTTACTCCTTTAAACATCAGCTATTTACCAATGAAATTTGAAATTATTTCAGAAAATAAAAATAAAAATGTTTTTCTATAACTAAGCACCTACCTATTGTGTTTACTTCCATAAGCATTAGGTAAGTAAATTATTTTCAAAGAAAATAGAACCATTTTTTAAAATAGATTTCCATTCTCTACCGGCGAAGATCTTCATTAGATCCTAATGTAGGTATTATAAACTAAAACCTTCCCTGAAAATATATGCATTCATAACGAAAATCCATCCATATCGAATCAGGACTTACAAACTTACATACATACCTACATACAGTTAAATATAGTTAACCTCCTCTTTTTGACGTTGGTTAAAAATCTGTTGTTTTGACATTACAAACAGACAGTTCTATTTAACAAAGTTTATTACTATATTTGGGTGTTTGTCTGTCAATCACACCTAAACTATTAGATAGACAGATGAATTTTGATATTTAGATAAATAAGAAACTGAATTATCGTATAGGACGTTTTATCCCAAAAAAATAATCATTGCCGTAGAATATAAATTGTTGCCATAATAATAGCTATCTACAGTAATAGGCCTGTCTATAGATCTTAAGACTTAAAATATCTGAACCAAATTTGATATGATACCTATATATAGGTACATACCTATAGAATATTCCGTACCGCGATAAAGAGGAGCTACGGTTATATGCATCCACTTTTTATTTCTCGCTAGTATTAGGTAGACACCTACATACTTAACGTCAAGTTATATTCGTTATTCCGAAAGTTGTTGCAATAATCCCCTTTATCCTTTATTAAATGCACAGAAAAATAGTATCTACTCATACATAGTTGAATAAAAGTGAACGAGCAACTAAGAAAGGTCAATGGGTAATTACAAAACAACTTGTACCAAAGTTTTTAAGTATACCTACATATATATATATCTATCTAGGTGAATATAAGTCTCCTGTTAGAATGTATCAGCTGATTACGAAGATCTTCAATGAAACGGATTTTTTTATGAGTTATTAATGGTACCTGGATATTCATCAAATCTATGAGGTTGCTTTTTGAAATTATTTTCAATATCCTAACTATTTATGTTAATAACATGTGTAACACTGTGCTAAACAAAGTTTATTAGATAGGAACTAACTGCAACCTGCGAATTATAGTAGAATATAATAGAAGCCTAAGTTATTCCTTATGTCTCTCTAATATCAGCTATCTGCTAATGAAAGTCTAATCAGAATCATTCTAGCCATTTCTGAAATTATCCGGAACAAATAGTCAGAAAGTCAGAACATTTCTTTAAATTCTTTGTTTTTGTTATAGGTACCTAAGTATACCGTAGTATACTTTCATATGCCTTTAGAAAAAACTGTTATTTAGACATTACAAACCGACACTTCAGTTATATTTATTTGTATAGAGTAGTTAGATAGGTATAGTAAATTTAATAAAGGTAAATGTATACCTACTTATATTTGGTTTCACAATAACATTTATTTAAAAAAGCAGATTTTTGTGGCTTTTAATAGTGGCTAACTAAATAATGTGACCGTTATGCACATTAGGTCCAGTTTAGTTATAGTTTTACAACTAAAATTACTGATATAAACCTACCTACTTTATAAATACATTGCACATTCTATAACAATAGGTAAATATCCTTGTAATTTTACGTAGGTACTTACTACCTGTAATATAGTAATTCTCCAGACAGTCATTTATGTCGAGGCAGCTAGTATCAACAGACACTAGGCATGGACTCAGGAGATAGGTATTTAGAGTGCACATGTTTGTGCATAAAGAAACTGCACATTCGGTCATAGTCTAATGCGACGGCATTCCAACACGAACAGAGACATCAAGTGTCGGGAATAATGTGTTTCCCAAGGCACGTGGGTGAAGTACGACTAACTCTGATCCGCTCTTGGGAATTTCTTGACGGAACCCAATATTTTTTTTGTTGGCCTGACCTGAGAATTGAACCCAAGACGTCATGATCCACATTTGCATACTATTAGACCACCGAGGCAGTTGTATTATTGGTATAAACCTGCCATCTGTAACAAATATCTACCTATCTGTATTTTATGAAATAAACATTTTTGAATATTACTAAGTCAACATAGCAACTCGTCTAGACTCATCTTAACGAACCAAAAGAATCAAAAAAAGAAAAATGCCTGCACTATTGTTACTAATAGCGTGTGACGACAATCCTCAGCTGCCGCTCCGGGCACAAAAAATGAAACGGCTAAAGCGGCCATTTTGTGAAATCATATCGATTGGTAGGAAAAAATCCATTGTTGGAATATAACCGTCCCCTATTGGCCCACTTCTTAGATAAGGGTGGTACAATAGGGTTAACTTTCCCCGCTTTTTTGAGCTCGGCCCTGTTGAATAGGAGTTATTTTCGTTAAACGTCTGAATACTGTGGTAGCCTTAGTAGGTAATGTGTCTTAAAAGATTCGTCACGCAATTAATTATACCGTGTTATTAATTTTTGATCTACCTACGTTGATAAGTGATGAGGTAAGATATTATTTTATTTACATATCATCCATACTAAAGGAACTAAAATATCAATGAGCTGCAGAGGCCTAACGTTACCAATTACACTTGTATTTTGAACAAGTAAATAGTTAATATTTAATTTTTACTTTGTTTTTAAGTAAATAGTGATAGGTAGAGCCTTGTTTGTCCCAGCTTGAATAGGCCGGCTGAATGGGGAAGTACCACCCTCTTTTAAAAAGACCACGTATAACGGTAGGTAGGTAGGTACCTACTATGTATTTTGTTTGGTGAGTGAGAGCGCCGTAAGCTCAAACCCCTTATCCTCGATTATCACATCATTATCCTTTTTCTCCATAGGTATACTAACCTTTTCCTTGGAGATAGCGACGAGCGAGTGATGCTGCTGGTGTTCCTAGCTTACTATGCTTGTTTGCCAACCGCGTCGTATGAAAGAAAGTTGTGCTTAAGATTTATTTTGCTTATACTATCAATACGTGAGCCATGGCAAAATTATTGGGCCTCGTGGCGTAGTCGGTAGTGTAACCGACTTCCGTGCACGAGGTCGTGGGTCCGATTCCCACTCAGGACAACTATTTGTGTGATGAACAGATATTTGTACTACGTCTGGGTCATTTCTATCTATTATACCTATGTATTTACAAAAAAAAAGTAATATATGTATTATATCCATAATCTGGCCCATCGCACAAGCATTAAGCTTAGTTTGGGACCAGAGGACGTTGTGTGAAAATGTTCCTGAATATTTTTTTTTATTTAGGTATTTATCTCTGTCTAAAGGGTACTACATATTACTGCATTCGTAAGTACGCCTAGTGTCTAGTCCAATTCCGATTTTTTTTATTTCAGTGAAGCTTTTGTATTTGATTACAATTTAAATATTCACGTATCATAATACTTTTTCTAATATTTTTCTAATATTACTTTTGCTTAGGTAGGTATAAGAACTTATACCTACCTATATTTTTGTGTTAAGTAACCAAAATCACCTTTAGGTATTTAAAAGGCCTATTATATACGTATGACTCACACAAAAAATTGTCGAAACGTTTACTAATTGTAGGTTTCTATTATAATTTTGTATAAAAAAATAGGTAGCATTTAACAAAACAGAGTCTACCAAAGTCTAAAGCACTTTTATCATAGGTAGAGTGGTACAAACTAGTAGCATTGATAGGTATAAAATACCTATATTGACAAATTATTTACATCAGAATTACTTTACTCATTAGAATCGTTATAAAATTGGCGAAACTATTGATAAAACTATATATGTATTTGATATGCTATATATTAACTACACAAAGAGCTACTTCTTATTATGGTGATAACTTCTTGTAATTATTTGACCGCAACCTTTAATTAGACAAATCACGCGGATACACAAATGAAAACGATTACATCTATGAGCAGTTAGTTGTTGCCACCAAAATTTGTCACAATAATACCGTGCGAAGTTATGACAAAATATCTATTTATAAACTAACTTATCATCACGCCATTTTCCTTGCGGGGTAAGCAGAGAGAACAGAGTGCCAAGAGGCTCTATTCTTGCATACATCTCTCGCTTCCTCAACATTCATAACTCTCTTCATACACGCTCGCCGGTTTCGGAGACTCCTGACTCCACCTTCCTTCAATACATGACCGATTTGTTCTAGGTAGGTGAGTCTCGGTCTCACCCCGTACCTACATCCTTCCACTTTCGCATTGTATATCTTCTTAACCAGTCGCTCATCCGGCATTCTTTCCACATGTCCGAACTATCAGAGTATTCCCTTTCGCATCTTTACACCAATAGGTACTCTCTTTCATACCTACTCGCTCTCTTACGTCGTTGTTACGAATGCGGTCAGATAATATAAATAAATAATAATAACCGCAATAAGATAATTCTTAAAAAACAAGTTTTGAATAACATTATGGATAAAAATATTCAAAGTGTAGGTAAGTAGTTATCTTTTCATAATCAAAATAGGAAAGGACTATTAATGCTCGGGCCACACTAACGGGCAACGTCAATGCCCATCATCGCGATAATTATTGTGTTAACGCATATTGGGTGGCCACACTTGGACATTCTATCTCTTTGATGTACCACCACTGAGGTTAACGTCTAACGTCAAACGGTAATATGAATGCCGTTGTCGAATATTGCGATAAATCGTGGTTACACCAACGACGTCAATCATCGCGGTAATGAACCGCATTTCCGGTTAGTGCGTCCTGATCATAGAAATTTCGAGCATGGCCATAGGAATTTCTATGATCAATTGTGATGTAGATATACCTACTTGATAATATGTACATACCGATGCATAGGATTTTGTTATACAGATATAGTTATCTAAATATCAATTTGAGAGAAAACGGAATAGAGAAGAACCGAAATTCTGTTTTATTAACTATACTAACTTATCTGGGCAGCGTAGCATGTTATGTGTTTTCCCACGGAAACACTCTATCAATATAATTATTTTATATAGGGGTGTAAATACTTTATCAATAGTATGTTTGTAAAGTCCCGCTACTTTTAAAAATAAATTCCTGGTAGTATGAAATTAATATTAAAAACACGCCGTCGAGACAGCCCTGCGTTTTACCACTGCCCAATAACACATTTTACGTAACTGAGTCCAAACGATAGTAAAAGCGAGTATTTTTATAGATATATGCAACCTTTTAAGTTTACACGCGTGGTTTCCGGCTATTAAACTTGACATTGAAATTATTTTTTATTATACCTACAAAAGTACAACGACTCCAGTGATTTATGACTATGTAGTAGAATTAACATTATAATTTCGCGATTTTATTTATTTTTAAGCTGATCTATTTCATCAATTATAATTACACTTGTGGGGATGGTTCCCATTATACAATTTAATCTTACTTTATTATTTTATTAACTATAGATATGTAGAGTAAAAACTAAATAACATTACAAATATATAGGTATACCTATAGTTAGTAGACTTCAAACTGGGAATACAAACTCGACTCGCCAATTCAGACATAGATACAGCTGCATGCCTCTTCTGTTTCTTGTAAATTACTCAATACACAAGTATGCTGCAGGTACAATTTAAAATGAGTATTATGATATAGCGTGCTCCTTTATATAATTCTGTTGTAAGTATATTTGATAGAATATAATTTTTGTAGAAAAAGAGCTTTCGTCTAAGATTTAGGCAAGTTTTTTTTAAGGTAAATAGGTACCTAAAGCTCAACCGATACCATACGTCAAATTTGCAAGACAATAATTGATGTGAAAACATCTAATACGGAAAACCGCAGCGCAGCGGTGAAACCAGCTGTTAACGTGGCGTCGTCGCCACGCCAATTTATTTAATTGTTTTTATCGCCATCTCTTGAAAAAAGCATTTGTTTAGGAACCATAACGTCAATTAATAAACCAATAATAGTTTTAATTCGTCTATAGATAACGAGAGGGCACTTGCCAAATATTATATAAGACGCAAACAATATTCTCATTTATTATATAATATTTTGATCTATATTTTAGCACTTGGCATGCTCAGCTACTCTTGAAGTACAAATTATAATTTGTGAATAAGGAAAAAGAGTATTTTAGTACGAGCGGGAATCGAATCTGCGTCCCTTCCTATCCGGGGAAGTGTCAAATAGTATGAATTTTAACTGCTAAATTAAACTTACTATATTGGATTAATGCATGTAAATGCTTGCCGATAGATGGCGTTGGTCGTTAAGACAAATGTGATAAGGAGATTTGGGTATTTCTAAAAATAGTACAATAGCTCAGTGGATTAGAGCACTTCCCCGGATAGGAAGGGACGCAGGTTCGATTCCCGCTCGTACTAAAATACTCTTTTTCCTTATTCGCAAATTATAATTGGTATTATACTTATAATATATTATAATATTAGGATACATTCACACTTACTTATAAGTTCATTGCCTTTATATCAACTTCATTTATTTTACACATGACGTAATTGTATACAAGCATACATTGAAAAAGTTATGATTATTTTATTTCTGGATACCTACTCATTATTTCCACAAAATAATTTCGATGTTTTCACATCTCCCAGATGTCCCGAGACGTCTGTTTTATTTTTAATAACTTTATTTATTATTAAGAAGGTCTGGTTTTATTATTCTTTGGGAAGACTAATTACAATTTAGTGTATAATTAGTACTGTCAGATTGCCAATGCCAAGCCTCTACAGGTAACATAAATATTAATTATTACACAAATTTATGATACTAGGTAGGTCCAACATACATTTTTACCATTTGGTGACTGCGATAGGTTAGCGGTCCAAAGCACCACTCCGGCTTGGATGGGACGCAGATTCGAATCCTGCTCGCAGTAAAGCTACTTTTTTACACTTTCACAAATAATTTGTTCTTTTAAACGTTATTAATACGGTATATAAAGATGATCTACTGTCAAATTAAAGTCAGATAATAAAAGTCGTCTCTACTACACATTACATTTCACGAAATTTCATTAAACGGTTTAAAATTTACTTTGACAGCAACACATAAATTAAGGAATGTTGCACAGTGCAAGCTGGCCATACCCGCTACGTACACACGAGGGACAGCTAACATGTTATGTCTTTAACTGTACTGGACTTTTCATTTAACATTATTAGACATCGTACAATATCTTCTTGCAGTAGATATATATTACTTTTATGTTCCCGTTCAGTAGACGAGTGGAAAATTATTTAAAATGTTTATATGCTTTTGGTTTAACGCCAAACAGAATATAGGTATTAATAGATTTAAAAACAAATCCGAGTGAGGAGTGTAGCATCTAAATCTATTCAGTTGCTTAGGCGTGACAGACGGTACCACCGAAGAAATGTAACATAGTTCCAGTGACCCGCCAATAAAGGCTGAGAGACGGCACACGGCGGGTTTCTTTAGTGGGTGCAGGCCCCACACTACCCTGGTCGTTGCCTCGAACGATAGGGTGTGCGGTTAGGAATATCTTTTCCCGCATAAACGAAAAAAAAAAGAGGCAGACCAGTGTGGTGACAGACCGTGGAGCATACAAACACTCCCATCAAAATTTCCAATTTCTTTTATATATGAGCATACTTACCTTTTTTTTGTTAAGGCGGGTAAAAATGTTCCTAACCGCATACCCCACCGTTGGGGGCAACGAACAGGGTAGTGTGGGGCCTTCACCTACTAAGGAAACACGCCGTGTACCGTCTCTCCGCCTTTATTGGCGGGCCTCCGGAACCATATTACATTCCTTCAGTGGTGAGCTTACCAGACCGTGTGGGGCCGGCTTTAGAATTGTCCGACCCCTCTCTACCCACGGGAGTCGTAAGACACGACTGAGGGAATACCGGGAGAGTGGGTAGCAGTACTCCCTCGAGTATTAACAACATCCACTGCGATCGCCAACCCGCCTGCCAAGCGTGGCGATTACGGCATTATCCCCGATGACGGGACCGCTCGTTGTGGCGTTCTCTTGGGGAGGTCTATGTCCAGCAGTGGACGTTGAAAGGCTGGTGGATGGATGGATGAATAGAGCTTACCTACTAAGTTGTACTAAATCGTTACACCTTTACACTAAAGGCTTAAGTAACGGTTTGCGTTACATTTTAAATATATATAGGTATATACGTACAGACTATAAAATTATATACTCACTAGACTTTTTACATAATGTTTTTACATAAAGCGAATGTTATGCATACAAGTAGGTATATATAATCTGTGTAATTACAAGTGTAATCCATTTTAATTATGTCGTTGTATACCTATATGTTGTGTTGTAGCAGGTGTAAAAATTAATAAAAATACCATATACCTATATACTTACCTACTAGACTTACAACAAACAATCATAGCATCACGCCTGTATTCCCCGAAGGGGTAGCCAGAGGTGTATTACACACCCATGACTCGCCAGCTATGTTTGAGTCCCACGTAATAGGGGGCGAGCCTATTGACGTCTACCGGGCACATTTCCAAACTCCAGGCTGCTACTGAGAATTTTTCTTTTTAGGAAATAGCTCAATAACATTGCCCGACCCGGGGATCAAACCCGAGACCTCATGATTAGCAGTCGCATACACCGCTACACCACCGAGGCAAGCGTGACGTTTTGTTACTAAACTTAACCTAATTGTTTTATCTAAAATAAAGTACCTACGTATATCCCCAAGTATTTACGAGAAATGTTTGTCTATCAGTAGAATGTGTTGTAATAGGCTGGCCGTATCCTTACTGCTATATATATTTATATAAGGCTGTGATCATTGTGACAAAATTGCTTCTTATGTAGTTTTTTATTGCAATTGGTGGCAGAAGACTCATGTCTCACCTGTAGGTAGTAGGTACGTGTCGCTCATGGACTTCGCAATACTAAGAACACTTTCAGACTGCTGCTCACCATTTCATTTCACCTATGGCCTATAAATAAATGAACGACTATCTCCCGGTATGACTAAAACACACCGAGGTATTTCACAGTCGGTCACACAGAAGAGGGTGGTACTGATTCGCTCGGGCCTGATAACAAGCGAGTGAGAAAGCGCTAGTAATGCAATAGGTGATAATTGTTACTTATTTCCCTTAGTCGCCTCGTACGACACTCGCATAAAGAATGGGGCGGTGACACGCGTATTCTTAGTCCATCCACGAAATATTAGATAAGTTGACAAAATGTAAGTACATTAGCTTAGAAAACACATCAATTAATGAAAACTACAAGCCAACGCAAAGATTCCAATCAGAACAACTTTTACAGCTCAACTTTTTAACTACTTTTCTTTCTTGGTTCAATTTTCCGCTCGCTTGCGCAACGTGACGTCAACTTAAGATTAAGCGTACTCTACTACTTATTACTTCCTTTACCTGCCAGTATCAATGTATTTACTGCGACATGCACTACCGGAGCTATTTATCTACTCCGTAGACCAATGGTTCTCAAACAGGTGTCACTAGAGTGGTAGAGCCGTGCTTATTCCAGCATGAATGGGCTGGCTCGATTAGGGAATTACTATCCTCCCACAAAAGATCAGCGTGATGCAACGTAAACCTACCCTTGTGTTTCATATGGTGTGTGAGAACGCCGGAGGCCCAAACCCCGCCCCTATTCTCTTCTTATTATCCTTCCTATCCTCTCCTTAGTATCCATCCTATCATCTGGTTATCTTTCTTTTCCACCTCCTATGCCTTTCCTTGGAGATATTGACGTGCAAGTGATACCTCTAGTGTTGCTAGCGTCTATAGGCTACGGTAACCGCTTACCATCATGTGGGCCGTATGATTGTTTGTCACCCACGTATATAAAAAAAGGTGTCTGCACATGGATGATGGTATTACAAGAGAGTCTTCGAGAACACACGATGAAATGTTGTTTTACGCAGTCAATATACCTATTTATTTTGACATGATAAAGTAACTATTGATGAACAAAAACTATACTGGTTTTGTAGTCTATGTTTTCGTCTTACAGAATCGCAAGATAAAAAAGTAAGAATATGCAAGACCGAGACCAATATTATAAGACTTTGAGCAACACCAAGGCTCAGTTTTATTGCTATGATCCCCTCTAATTGAAAAAAATATTTTAAAAAGCTTTGTCAATTGTTTCTGCGTTCTTCAAAAAATCAGAGCTTGTCTGGTTCTTTTCTTTTTCAATTTACAGATTTTAACATGTTTTAGTAAAATATATAGGTATATATAAGATAATACTTTGAGAAGCTCTGCGGCAGACGACCGCGTGCACTTAGGGAGCAGAATATGGTCAGCTATTATTTATGAAGCGCATCAATTGTGGCATGCCTTTTGCGTGACTTGTTGTCAGTATTTTATCTATGTAGGTATAGTGGCTACCTGTATCTATATTTAATATCGAAAATTTTTCGAGATTGTGAAATCAAATATCTTATTTTATCATCAATTAAAATGTAATCACCAAAAATATCTATGATGCAAATACTACATACCTATTATCTAAACTGTGAGCGTTGCTTTATAATTAGGTAGTATATATTAATTAAAAAATAACGATGACTTTATTTACTTATATAGCTGGGCTATAAGTACGTTTCATTGCTTTATAAATATATAAATAGCGTAGTTAGTGGTAGAGCCTTGTCCCGGGATCAATGGTGAGTGAGGGCTCCGGGCCCAAACTCGCTCCCTATCCCCCTCCTTATTATCCTTTGTATCTTCTCTTTGTTATCCTCCCTATCCTCACCTTAGTATCCTTCCTATTCTCTCCTTTTTATCCTTCCTACCCGTCTCCTTGGAGATATCATCTCGCGAGTGATGCCTATGGTGTCGCTAGCATCTATAGGCTGCGGTAACCGCTTACCATCAGGTGATCGTATGCGTGTTTGCCACCCGCATAATATAAAAAAATGTTTTATCCATTGCTCTAGATAATAGGTACATATACCTACTTACTATATCTAGACTCGAATATTCGGTATATAGTATACTAGCTGTTACCCGCACTACGTCCGCGAGGAATTTCATAAAAATAAATAAAGCAACCCTTGAAATGACAAACAATTTCTTTATCTTTCGTGAAAAACATTTTTTTTTAATAAAAAGTATCCTATGTTACTTCTAATACCTCAAAAAATATGTGAGTAGTTTTCGCGTGAAAGCGTAACAAACAAACTTACATTCACATTTATAATATTAGTATGATATTAGGTACATACTTAAGTACCTATATTTATTTGAAACTCCTCCTATGAATCACATTACGGAACAGTTACAAAACCGGTATAGGCGATGTAGGCGTTTGTCTGTCCATTGTCCTATAAATTATAAGATAAATCGTTCAATAGACTCCAGCTTGTTCGTTAAATTCGGTTCATATAATGATGTATCAACTGTTTCCTAACAAGCTCATATGCCTAATTTTCACTTCCTGAGAGCTTGCTGGGGACTGGAGATATTTTTTTTATATAGGTAGTTACTAGTATAGCAAACAAGCTACAATTACCGTAGCCATTAGATGCTAGCGATTACGGCATCATAATGAGCACACAAAAAAAACGGATGCGGTTGGCACAGGACCGCTCGTTGTGGCGGTCTCTTGGGGACGCCTATGTCCAGCAGTGGACGTCGAAAGGCTGATGGATGGATGGATGCTAGCAGCACCAGCGGCATCACTTTCTCGTCGTTCCTATAGGAAAGAGATAGGAGGTGGAGAGGAAGGACAATAAGGAAAGGATGGGGAAAGGGTGTTGGCTTCCGGTACTCTCACTCACCATATGAAACACAACAATAGTATAAATTTTTTGAAGTGAAAACTTCTTTTAGCGCGTTACGCATATTTTTAGATGAGATAAAATCTCTGGACTCGCGACACCATTACGAGACGCAGCTATTTGTGCATTGGAAATTATATTTGACACACTTCCCGGTTTACGATTGAGCTGAATTTTTATATCCATATGTATACATATACATATGGATATAAAAATTAAACGTGATATATCACGTGACAATGCAATATTATGATGACAGAGCAGATCTGATGATGGAGCTGGAAGGTGGTCCTAGGAACTCTATAATGAAACGGCGCAACCTCATCGAGTTTGGGCTTATATGATTCGTCTTGACGAGTTCTTTGTCTCTAGATGGTATCCAGGGTCTGAGGATGAAGCTGGAAGGTGGCCACAGTAACTCTTATAATGAAACGACGCAACCACATCGAGTTTGGACTCGTTTGATTCGCCTTGATGAGTACTTTGTCTTTAGATGGTAGTATCCAGAGTTTGATGATGGAGCTGGAAGGTGGCCATGCGAAACTGTAATTAAGTGGCGCAACTCTATCGAGTTAGGGCTCGTTTAATGTCTTGACTAGTACTCCAGTCCTAGAGATGATATCCAGGGTCTGATGATGGAGCAGGAAGGTGGCCACAGTAACTATGTAATGAAACGACCCAAACCCATCAAGTTTATATTCGTTTAATTCGTCTTAAGGTGAACTTTGTTAAGTTGTGATCATTTTTTTTTTTAATGCCTGAATGAATAATTTTGATTTACAAATTTTATTTTAAGATCGAACAATTAATTTGGATGCTGCAACGCAGTTGAAACGTTGGGTAAAAGGTAGTTAATAATTTCACCTAATTTATACGCGAAAAAAGACCCGTTTATGCTACTTTAAATTAATTTGGATATCTAAAAATAACAATTGTTTCTTTATAGTTTTAAGTTTTCACTTCTGTCGGCAGTCCTTAGACAGCTTTGATTTTTTTTTTATGCTACGTGGGTGATAAACAAGCGTACGGCCCACCTGATGGTAGCCTATAGACGCTAGCAACACCAGAGGCAAATCGCGCGTCGCCATTTCCAAGAAAAGGGATAGAAGGTGGATAGGAAGTATATTAAGGAGAAGCTAGGAGGGGATAGGCAGGGGGTTTGGGCCTCCGGGACTCTCACTCACCATACGAATCACAACGGTAGAGCCCACTACTGTTGGTTCACGCTGATGTTTTGTGAGAAGGTGGTATCTACTTCCCCGATCGAGCCAGCCCCATGCTGGGATAAACAACTACCACTAGAAATACCTATACTTATATCACGATACTTTTTAAAAAAAAGTGGTATTTCCCAGGGCGAATCTACCCATTTATGCTGGGCCAAGCAAGATAATACCAATAGATTCTTACTTACTTTAACAGATATCTAGAAGTATCGCATAATATCGCAGTTATATAAACCTAATCTTATTAATGTTAGAGATTTGGTATTTGTGACGACTATTCTGATTTCCCGTTAATACCTAATCACAGATGAAACATATTAACCATAGGTAAATAAAAATGTTTTTGCTTAAGAGAATAATAAGTTCGATTATTCTGTTATTCTATTTTGCCTTACAGAAATCAGTCCGCAAAATATTTTACGCAAATTTTGTTTGCTACACATATATTACGTTATGTCAACAAACCAAAGTTTACCAGAAATGAAATGTAGCAGAATAAATTAAAGACAGTTAAATCTCACACAAGAAACCCAAATTCAAAATTATTTAACCCTCGAATCTCTAGATAGATAAGTTAAGCTTCTTACATCTGAGGTTGGCAGGCTCTCGAGAGGGCTCGAGGAGCGAATGGTAATCAAACCGAAACGGAAGTCGGAGTTTACTGCAATCCTGGCCCGGCTTACCTAAAAACCCTTTAAGATTGCTATACCTCCACTGTAGCTACTAAATTTATACGGAAACAACGCATAGGTACACACATATTATTCTAACTGAAATTGTATACATACATATAAAAAATAGGGGGTACATAGGATACATCGTATCTATTTGGACCATTAAAAGTCAATCAATAATAATTTCTATACGAAAATTCTTTTAATATTGTTCTGTCTACCAGTCTAATAAACACAATCGAGATTCTTTAATAAAAAACCCTTATGCAAAATGTAACAGAAGGGAACTTCAATACTGTAAGAATAATCTATGTGAAAAATGTATGTGTGAGGTTCTATTGCTTTCAGCTTAAGCGGGATAATTTTGGCTTCCTATTATTTTGCAGGATTCCAAACCGCTGGTTTTAAGCAAATAAGAAGCTTATCTGGTGCGAAAAATATACTTTGTTTTCGTCCTTTTCCTTGCTAGTATCAAATATTATTGTTCTCAAGTTTATTCTAGTATATTACAATATAATCTAAATATACGACAGGCTTCTAGCTTGTTTATTTTGATTTCACTGCGCTACCTCATGGGCTCGTGAATGCAGAATGATGAAGTTTTATAGAATCTCAATAGCATATTTTACCTAATATTTTTGACAAAATACATAGTAAGCACGATGGATAGGTATACATGTAAAAGATAACACAGAACATTTTTTCCGATATGCACATTTCACATGTATCCATTTCCGCATGTACCTACTTAATTATAAGCAGAGCGATACCATGCAATCCAATTTAGCCAGATTACGTCGCGTCCTAGCGATACATGCAAAAAAACGTTGTCAATATGGGTGTAGTTACGGCAAACTTCAAGTGGACATAAATAAGGGTCGCAATATTCGGTGGTCCCATCACGACGGGCGGTGCGCTACTCTCAATTTTACAAACAACATCATACACACCAATTCATACCCTACTGCGTATAAAATAACGTAGAATTCCACATCCTTTAAAGCAAAATACATCTTTAATTTATATAAAAGAATATCAACCTTGTGTGCTTACTGACAAGGATCGTTTTTACTAAGTTCTTGTATTCCATGGAGACAGACTTGTAGAGGAATTTCTTCGCAAAACTGTACACTCACAACATCCATTTTTGGAACAACCTGGATTAAATAAATTCTTTCCAGAATCATTTGTTTAAAATTCCGAATCGCATTTGCGTACATAATGGTCTTGTTTCTCAATAAGTTAACATAAAAATTGTTTAGTAAGGAGATTCTCTTGCGAACCCAATTAGGCCGAAGCGTTACTATTGTAATAAGAAGTGAGCTTTAAATTTTATGCGGAATTAATTAATGCACCAATCACGTTTGTTATTTCCATTATATTATTTTTGAAAATACAGATTCGTGGAATTTTGTACCTTATTCATATCGTACCTTATCCTTATTATTGATAAGCCTATTTAGAGACGGTTTAATGTAATAAATTACAAGCACCAATCGTGCACACTGACATAATAAATAAACCTGTAGGGATGTTTTTACGAAATGCAAAAAGAAGCCTCAGAAGCCAATATTTTAATAGATTTCTACTTTCTTTATAATTACGAAGCTATATTAATTTTACAGGAATTTTATACTCGTTATAAAATTCCTGTAAAAGTATTTTTGTGTACCGGTGGCTGTGGTTGGTGGTATTCTCTGGCAGATAAAAATAAAAACTGATAACCTACCTAAATCTTATCCCTAAAGTCAAAAATACCTCTTTATATAATAATACTAGTCATACTAAGTTAGCTAGGGGAGCTATCGTGCACTTAATTCCGACAACATTTTCTTTTTATGTTTCCATCCATCCATCGACATTCAATATCCGAGTCGAGTGCAATGCATGCTGACTCCCTGTTGCGCAATACGAGAAAGTAATTTTACCATTCGGGAATAGCTACCTTTACGCCTTAATACAGCTCAAGAGATTTTCCCTTTGTCCATTCCATTCCATAGGTATCTACACGGATCACGTAAAGCGTAAGTACATCCTACGAGACGCGATGGTATTCCTTTCGGCTCCATTTGTCTGCCCTAGAGACTTATTATACTGTGTACACGGTACACGAAGAATATTTTGTTCAAATATAATCAGGGGATGTCAGTTTCTGTACAAACATTGTTTTTGTTTTGTTCAGTGTTATATGAAAGGATATTTTGGGCTCGACCGTCGCTTTCGCAAATGTAAATGTTTAACTTTATATTGGAACGGGCGGGTTTGACGTTTATGTAAGTATATGAGAAGCAATATTGAGGCTTCTTGCTATATAAGACTATGCATTTTTTACCATATTTTTTCTAAAAAACTGATTGCGAGACTATCTTCCCAATTTCTCTTTGCATTTTTTGGAGATAATTTTGATATTCCATTGTGGAACTCGATTTAGGGGTTTGCCCTTTAGTAGGATATCCCGAATGGATTGAAAATTGGTGTACTATACCTACTCGTACTACGCTGGCCAGAAGGGTTGGCAGAAGATTTTATTTCGAGTTTTCCGTCTCTCGCCATGATATTGTCTACCTACTTAATTAAGTTTTTCGTCTCCTCTTATGGCACCTACGTTATGGAATAAGGCGATAACATTAAGTATTCCCCATTCCCATCACAACATGGATAAAAAAATATGTATTCACAAAACTATTAATGTATGCTGAATAAAAAAACGACATTGATACGTACAAATAATTGTGTTTTCATGTTACAAACACAGCTTCCGCATTAATATAGGTAGTATATTATACAAGTGTTATTTCTAAACAAAACAGTAATATCTACAAACTGCGAACATTTAACCTGTATTATAGTAATAAAAAGTATAATATCATGAAGAATTTAATCGTGTATCTCTAAATTGATTACACTAGCAGTCGTCAATTTTCTATGCGTAGTTTTATTAAAATCTGTAATATAACTGAGAGGATGCGTAGATACCATTGTAGATATGTCTGGTTGGATATGTGTGTAAACAAGGTAAACTTGGTTCTCGCCGTCCGTTCATAGTAGGTATAAAACATGCGGCCTCATTTGTGTTCCCCCTATACATGTAACTGTCACCCAAGATGCCTACATGGCAACGAACTCGTGTTTTGCGATAAGAGTAAGATATTTTAAAAAGTAAACTAATGTTGGACAGGTGACGTCAATAATGATAAGAGTAATCAAAGCAGATAACGTTAAAGTAACGGTTCCGTTATAACTAAAGCTGCGTATAATATTATATACACGTATACAAACCAGCCGCTGTGAAATAGCTTTTTTTGTGAACTATCTTTTAAATACCGCTTATATTTATAACAATAACTAGATTAAGGGTCTGTTTCACAATCTAAAAGTAAAGTCAACAGTAGTTACTCCTCAAGTAATTTACTTAACAGTTAAATCCTTCCAGTAAGTCGTGTTGCGTTTCACAGCTATCCATCTTATATTTTTACTTGATAGGTAACTTCTCAATAGTTATTCAGCAGACATTTGGCAACGTCTCATTTTTAGGTACATTTCGTTTCATACGTCTGTTTGAGAAATACATTTTTTACAATTATTTAATATCAATAAAATATCACTTGTGATATCTCAAATTCTTTTAAAATAGTCTTTCAAACTTATGGAAAAGGATCGCTCGTAAATTTGCAATAGGTGTAACGAAACACAAAATTAAATGTCACATTATAAGTGAGGTTGACTAGAATAGATGGCGCTGCGAGCTTGCGAGAACTGTCAAAGAAGTTTAACCGTCAAGTCAAAGTGCGAAAAAGTATTACGTTCCGCCCAGGGTTGCTAAAACATAAAAATAGGTGGCGGTATTTAAAGTAATCTGACTACGTGGTTCATCTGCGGTTCGTAAGATGGCAGATTTACCGAGTTACTAGATATGTGAACAGCCTATGATCCGTTAAATTGATGATGATTTAGTGTGTACTTAAGTAATATCTAGGTATGATTAGAAGTTTCGTATTTACAAGCCGACTTTACAGACAACCATATAGTTTTTTACTAATTATATGACTACCTTGCCTAAAATGTTTTTGTTTTAATTAACTTGGATTGATTTGCATACAAAAAGAATTTAATAACATCAAGATTTGTGCAATTTGTGTCCGTTGATCTTCGAATTAAAAATTGGAATATTTTTATATGAATTTAAAAGGTATTTTGCAGGGGATTTTACAAACTTTTTTTTTATTGGGTTCGGAGACGAGCTACGTCCCACCTGATGGTAAATGGTAACCGTCGCTCATGGACTCAACTATACTCAACTATTGTCAAGCCGCTGCTCACCATTTCATTTCACAATTTATGAAATTAAAGAATTAGCGGCTATCTCCTGCTACAATCAAAACACACCAATGTGCTTCATGGCCGGTCACACGGGAGATGGTGATACCAACTCGCTCGGGCCCGATAACAACTGAGTACTCCCACTTTGCACCCAGCCCTACTACTAGTAATGCAATGGGTGATAATTGCTTACTACCCTTAGTTGCTCATACGACACCCGTGGGAAATAATGAGGTGGTGACACTTGTATTCTTAGTCCGTCACCACACGGAGCAAAATTACAAAGACAAAGTCCACCCAAACAACCATGTATGGATCTCACAAAAAATTTACATGCGTCGAAACTCGAACCCATAGCACAGCCATAGGAGGTCTGTATCTCCAACATCTGTGCTGTTAATGTAAAATTATCGACTTGGCTTAAAAGGGTTAACGTTTCGCTCAAACTCGGCTATAGGTCCTCCCACGCGACGTCACAACTATCGCTACTATTGAAATTCTCATCACATTACGGACCGCCTCAAAGTTACGTCACACATAACGCTTCTATATGTTCCAAATAAGGTACAATTTACACGGAACGTAGCGCGTCAGAACGCGGTGGAGTAACTTTTATAATCGGTAAACGAAATTAAATCGTCTGCCCATATTTTAAAGTTCATATTTTTTGCATTTTAGTATTCGGCTGTCGCGGAATTCATGCAAATGCTGTAAGTATTTTTGATCTTAAATTTAAAATATACTTTTCAATGCGACGAGGTGGGATAACCTAAAATGTTCAACAAATTAGATAATGTTTTAGTAATATTTAAAAATATTAATTTCATATAACCTTTAATTAATTCATAAAACAGAAAGTACATCATAACAGTAGAATTTAGGTATAATTATAAGTAGGCAGCAGTCATAGCCTAGTGGTAAAACCACCTGCAAGGTCAGTATTCTCCATCCCGAGGTCCAGACGAACGTCACACAAATGTGCCTTTTTCCTTTATTAATTCTGATTTTTCGGAATCATGTGTGTATTTTTGATGTGAAACATCTAATGTGGAGAGAGAGTAAAATCAACTGTTAGCGTGGCGACGCTTTTATTTTACTTGTCCCGTTTAAATATTGCAAGTTAAATTTGACACACTTCGCGGTTTCCGCTTGAGCAGAAATTTTACACGCATCTGTATATCGCGTGACAATGCAATATTATGATGACATGGAGCTGATCTGATGATGAAGCTGGAAGGCGGACATAGGAACTCTATAATGAAACGGCACAACCCCATCGAATTTTGGCTTGTACGATTCGTCTTGACAAGTACTCTGCCTTTAGATGGTATCCAGGGGCTGATAGTGAAGCTGGAAGGTGGCCACAGGAACTCTATGATAAACGACGCAACCCCATCGAGTTTGGCATCGTTTGATTTGTCTTGACGAGTCTAGTTTTATTTAACAAATTATCACTGCTTTATGAAGGAAAACTTCGTAAGGAAATCTACTGTTTTAGAGATTTCTCGACGGCTTGTGAAGCGTGGAGTTCTACTCCCTAAATCCCTCTCACTATGAGAGGAGACCCGTGCCCAATAGATAGTGGGTTCTATAGGTCTCACCTCTCACATATAGTTTATAGGCTGTAAGCATAATTTTATGATATTTATATTGTGATATATCCCAATGTTTATTTATAAAAGTGGTTCTTCTTTCAATTTTATTAATAAAGAAAAAAATAAGTTAAATAGGTACATAAATAAATATAGGTAATACTCGCTCCCCTTTCTAATAAGCTGCCGACGATCGATAAGAAATCATAGTTTGCCGAAAAAAGGTATTTTCTGACAAGGTCACGTATTCGGTCAATGGGCTCTGAACAAAATGATGCTCCCGATTAATTTGCTGGTCATAGATTAAATTTGTAGGAATAAGAAAAGGCAAAATTTTGCAAACTTCTTTTTTATTTTTTGTTAAGTTATATTTGTTATTTATTAGCAATATTCTCTTTTTTATAAGCTTTAAAAGAGTGGTACTTTACGGTAGGTATCTAGTGGTGATAAAAACAACTTCGGCTCTGATGTGCCTATCCATAAAAGGTCAACATTTTTTAGGTACAAAGGCAAAAAAATTACTAGCGAATTTTCATATAAGTTTGAATAACAACTATGTTAGTTGTTAAATAAAAATATTTTAATTGAAGAATAATACAAATAAATAGAATCAACGATTATAATTATATATCTACAACTAACACGCTTTTTCCAACAGAACGGCTACGTAGTCTGTGACGCATTATCTACTATGCTCGACAATATTCGTTAGGCATTCCGAATATTATACGCCTAGGGGACAAATAGTGCACTCTGGTAGAGACCCGGCAATTCAATTATTTTGGTAGCAGTTTGCCCCTTCATGAATAAATATAGTAGCATTGTAGCATGGTATAGTATAGTGATCTTAATTCCTCTCCTTCTTAACTATTGAAGTATTTTTGTGCTATAAATGAATGATTTTCAGTTGTGGCAATATTGATTCAATTGTACATTAAACACAAAGTGAAAAATGTGAAATCGAAAATAACAGTCAGGAGCAGGATTTGAACCTGCATCTTCTGGATACCGTCCAGATGCTTTACCAATTCAGCCATCCTGACAATTGCTCCTGACTGCTAATTTCGATAACACATCATACTTAACGTCTTTGGGTGACGCCTGCGCCATTTGTCGGAAGTATTTTCATACATTATACCGACCAGGTAAACTTAATTTTACAATTAAGATTTTACCTAATAATGACGCAAACCCTTTAAATATTTTAGATATTTTTATATATATTTTTAGCATTTGACATGCTTAGCACTAATTTTCGATTTCACATTTTTCACTTTGTGTTTAATGTATAGTGCTAAGCATGTCAAATGCTAAAAATATATATAAAAATATCTAAAAGATTCAATTGTAGTTATTCGATACTAGATAGAGACATTATTAATAGGTAATTAATTTTTAATCCCTTCATAAGGATAATAAAACAATACTAAACCAGATGTTAGTTGTGTAATAAGTATTATAAATGTTGGTAATATATGCGTTAACAATGAGAACGATAACAGTTGATACACGATATATGAGAATTTAAAGCATGGTATTGTTAAAATTTGTTAAATCAGGTGCTAAATTAATCGTAATGATAGAAGTTTCTTCATTATTAACTAGGCCATCTTTGCAGTAAACGTAAGATATACCTAATGTTACGCTTGCATAAATTTGGATAATATATATTTATTGTTATTGTTATAACTGCTTACATAAATAGTCACGTGAATTTAGTATACATATATACATAAAAAGATGCCGGCAAAGATAGGTAGGTCTGTACTAAAATTACCATAAATATTGTTATGTTTATGAAAATGATGGCCAACGAGCTTTGACGATTCAGCTGTCTTATTTTTTCTACGTTATTATTGCCTAGTGATATGTATTCTTATTTTATTTTAGTTTTTCTTGTTCTTTCCTGGTACTTTGGCATTGGTCATATGAGGGCCGCAGATTAAAAAGAACCGGAGATGCGTCAAGCAAAAACTACGAGACTAACAAACATATATCTATCTATATGTTGCAGAAAAAGAACTGTCTGTCTTGAAACATATTCCTTCATTAATTTGCGAGAAATATATATCTTGATTATCGCGTCTTAGTATGATGCTTAATTGCTATAATGAGGCCTATCGGAATAAAATATAGTTAGAAATTAGAGTCTTTGAGAAGGGTCGATGGTATGGTATGTGATAGGTACTGATCGTGTGATGTGTTAGCGGCTAAAACGCTTCCCTCCGGAAAGTGACAATACATGGGTCCAAATATATTCTCATAACCTTTTCCACAAAAGTATGTTCGTTAAAATTAACCCTGATACAAAACTAATTTTACAAACCATGAATGTAAATTATTAGAAAAAAATTAAGGTAATTCCTTCAATTACAGATATGCTGCTTCGACAAAACCCATAAAATTAATGTAACATAATCTATAGTAATAAATGGAGAGCCGGTTTTTCTGTTCGGTTATACTGCCAAAAGTACTGAACCGATCGGAATAATATTTATACCATAAGATGCAGCGTGTTTCGGAGAAGGTTTTAGTATATGATGTATTGGTCATTACTTATCCGGAACCTATATTTTTGAAGTGAAACATATAATGTGAAGGGAGTGTAAAACCGGCTGTTAGCGTTGCGACGCTAATACCTAAAAATAGGAATAATATCCGAAATTGATTTTTCATCGACAAGACTTATGACGCGAGCGACGCCGCGGTGAATTTACTAGTCCCTATATATGTAGGATATAGATAGGATTTATATAAATAATATTCATGTTTGCGTAATATCAGAAAATATTATGCAAAATATAGATATTATTTTATATAAAATAAAATTTTATTCTGTTTCAGATAAATTATCACATGGTCACCAGTAGTGCACTACACTTCGGAGCGAGTCAGCAACCCGTTGTAGTATACCTAAGCGGTCATGAACCTGCTCCCAGACCGTGTAATAAGTATCAGAAAAATAGCTCTCTTGAACTCGCAAAATAAGTCTCCAAGAAATTTCCCATATATTAAGGTATTCTTATTTTAAAATTAATTACTTTTTATTTAGATCTGTATTTTACAGCATATAAAATAGCATTTGACATGCTAAGCTACTTTAAAGAACAAGTTATTTGTAATTTATTCTCTAATGTGTTATATAGTTATATAGGTAACAATAACATAATACTAACACTGCCAACACACACGCGCTAAATCTCTATTTAGTAGAATTTTGGAGTAGTAGTAAATAAGTAGTAGACAATGTGACATGAATGTAGGTATAATTTAATAAAAAAACTAAGATATTATAAAAAGGCCGTTGGGGGCCGGCTTTAGATTATCCCACCCCTATCTATCCACGGGAGTCGTAAGAGCCGACTGAGGGAATACCGGGGGAGTGGGTAGCAGCACTCTCTCGAGTATTAAAAACATCCACTGCGATCGCCAACCCGCCTGCAAAGCGTGGCGATTACGGCATTATCCCCATGACGACACCGCTCGTTGTGACGTTCTCTTGGGGAGGCCTATGTCCAGCAGTAGACGTTGAAAGGCTGATGGATGGATGGATTATAAAACTGGAACTTTGATTGTGACACTAATTGTAACTATTTTTCCGTAGCTTTAACACGTATTAATTAGACATGTGACACACTATCTCTTTGGCACCTGCCTACTAAAACACATTTTTTTAAGTAATTACTGCTTTGTATATTTTATAATTCCTGACATTGTAACATGATACTAATATAATATTAAGTCACTTGTAAGTCAACGGATTCTAAGTCGCTTCCCCACTCTCCCCCCGCACCCGCACTGCATTGACATGCAAATGAAACGTTCCGCGCTCGCGGACCCACGGTTATTTATCTCTGATTGGTTCCGTAAAATCCGCTTTGACAAGTTCCAATTCCAAACAGAACCCATCGCTGTGTTTACATGATTAGATATGTAAATGAATGCATTCGCGGTATCGTACCATAATATTCACTATTTGTAAATTTATATTTGAATATTCACGTGCCGTTGATACATAAAGTACATTTAGATAGGAAAATTGATATTGTATAGATTTGTTTATCACAGATACGTTTAGCACTTGGATAGTTAATAGCTTTAACTATGATAAAATTGTCTCTGTGGTGCAGCGGTAGTGTGAGCGATTGCTGATGCATGAGGTCTCGGGTTCGATCCCCGTGCCGGGCAGTGTTATTGAACTTTTTCGTAAAAAGAAAAATTCTCAGCAGCCTGGAGATTGAAAATGTGCCCTGTAGATGTAAATAGGCTCGCCCCTCATTACGTGGGACTTAAACATAGCTGGCGAACCGTGGATATGTAATACATCTCTGCCTACCTCTTTGGGGAATACAGGCGTGATAATGTTTTTTTTAGTAACTTTTAAAGATTCGCGAATTGTACACATATTTAAAGTAGCATAAACGGGTCTTTTTTCGCGTATAAAATAGGTGAAATTATTAACTACCTTTTACCCGACGTTTCAACTGCGTTGCAGCAGCCGTGGTCACGGGACAACTGGAGAGGCGAGCTACTTTTTTGAGAACTAAAACTGGGTTTTCACCTATTTTATACGCGAAAAAAGACCCGTTTATGTTACTTTAAATAATGTTTTTTTTGTTTTTTTTATGATAAAAAAAAATACCAATTAGTTTGCCTGTGATCGACAGTTATGGGCACAATGTGTACCTAAGTAGGTATGTAATTAAAAGTGAATCTTATTAAAGCAATTACTTTTGGGTGTGCTTAAAAAGAAAATAGAGATAGTTGCCCTAAAATATTATTTTTTATTAACTCAGTCGGCAGATCCCAACCAAGGCTAGACAAAGTACAATTTATTTTACTTAATAAAATCACTGAAAGTAATCTTAGATATTCTTACATAGATAACATAAATTCACTTAAATATGAATATACTATTATCTTAATCGATTAAATACATGTTACCTAATGGGTACAAGGGTTTGTTTAAGCTTGTACTCGATTACAGTGGCATCAAATATTGAGTAGCAATATACAATTATTAGCTTAGAGAACTTGATATTGATTTGATATCAGTATTAATCTAAACTGTATTATTATGTTAACAAACAGACTTCGCCTTCTGTGTCGAGCTCGTCAAGTGATCGGAGCCTAAGATAACGCCTTGCATAGCTCTTCATAATAATCAACCGTATAAGTTCGAACATGTAATATAATTCAATTTTTTGGATACGATTTCGCACTCTTACGCACCTACATACATATATACTTTTATTTATTTATTAGAATCATATTAAAAATACACATTTTACTATCAAATCTCCTGCCAAATTGCAGTGCAAATTGTCGACAAGATTTTCGTGGCGACTGTCTTTTATATACTATATAATATACACACTTATATCACATATGTATATCTACTTATACATATATTATACAAACACATTTTTCTACTTAATATCTACTCGTACCTCCATATCTTAGGAAGTTCATCTGCTAAGGACACATACTCAAATAATGTGTCTACAATAGATTTTTAATGCCTTTTTAGTAACACCCTCAGTAGTTAATTATGTAAGTTAGACTGTGCATATTTTCTTAACTTTATATCTGTCATACCCGGAAGATATAAGACGAGGGGTCGATACGAAACTTTCTCAACTGACCTTATCCGAGGTATTATCAATAATCTTGTTTGCGTCAGGCTGTTTCCGAAATACGAAAGTAACTTTTTTCATTAAATTAATAAAAAATAAGACGATCATTCCTGGATGCATATGTTGTTACTTTTGGAAATTACCTAACAAATAACATTTTGATAAAGAGGTTTATCAGTTCACCTTTTATGTTCTCCCCGAGCGTATTTGTAACTTACATCGTATCAAATCCTTCATAATATATCAACTAGGTAGGCAACAAGCAAAGCAATGCCTACTACTGTTATTTGCATCTGAAATACGCTTATTATAAATACACCTATATTGTATTAAATTAATCAAGGCCAATTACATCCCCAAACATTGCGTACTAAGTAACAGCATTTTCCTAATTAAATCGATAACATACAAAATACATTTGAAATCACAATCAGTGATCACAATGCTATTAATGAATATAATCATGTTTGATGAAAACCACTCTCTCACTCGGTTTAATGAAAGTACATTAAAGCATGTTTAAATGCATTATATTGAGATAATGCCCACATAGTAAATCAATAATTGTAAATCCAAGTACTTACTAAGACAATAAGAACTAATATTTAGATACCTATGTATATATATATATATATGCATTTCATATGCTTAGCCATTTAAATCATCGTGCGAATTGGCAAAGTATCTCGGACGGTACTTATTCCAGGAGATGCAGGTTCAAATCCTGCTCGCGACTGTTATTTTAGTTTTCACATTTTCATACTTTATGTTGATTTATAAGGACTAATACGATGGACTAATATAATAGATACATATCTACAAGTTAGTACGTAGTAGTTTAGCATCAAAGAGGCTTACTTCTTTATGCTTTTATTCATTAAGAAATAAGTCCCTGCCCTTTCGAACAGTCACTCCATAATTGCAAATTATAATAGGTATAGCAGCACCAATATAGAATAATGATGATGTATTCTAATTTACAAACCTTTTTCCTCAGCCATGTAAATACTATTCGATTATCTACAAATCTAAGTCTCTCCTAATTTATGTGATGTATCTATAGATTAGTTCAGTATCTACTTATAATGATAGTCTTAGCTGTTCACTTCAATTTTCGTTTCAAAAATACCAGTAAGAAAGATTATTTTCTCGGTCCCTCTGACCGTTGTGATATACATAAGATTAGTTCAATGAGCGTTAGTTATGATCTTAGTCCGGACTTTTATCTTGAAAAGTTCTCAGCGGCTCAAGTGTCAACGTTGATTACCTAAAGTTGGTTAACTTTGGCAGTTTCAAGGATTGCGAGTTGTTTAATTCTTGTAATCGAAGATTCATTACTGAAAAACGTAGTGTTTGAAACTGAATTACATTTTCTTGTATTAATTTAGGAGTGTTTAGGACTAGGTGCTATTAATAGTGAGCTAATTGGTAATAGTCTATTGAATCATCCATCCATCCATCCATCAGCCTTTCAACGTCCACTGCTGGACATAGGCCTCCCCAAGAGAACGCCACAACGAGCGGTCCTGTGCCGACCGCATCCAACGGCTCCCCGCAGCTTTGACCAGATTGCCGGTCCATCTGGTGGGGGGCCGTCCTACGCTGCACCGTCCGATACGTGTTCGCCACTCGAGAACCTTTCTTCCCCAACGGTTGTCGGTTCATCGAGCGATGTGGCCTGCCCATTGCCACTACAGCATGGCAACCCGGCGGGCTATGTCAGTCACTCTCGTTCTCCTACGGATCTCCGTATTACTGATACGATCATGTAGGGAAATACCAAGCATAGCCCGCTCCATGTCCCGCTGAGCGACTTTGAGCCTTGATACGAGGCCAACATTCAGAGACCACGTCTCTGTTCCATATGTCATCACTGGTAACACACACTGGTCGTAGACCTTCGTTTTCAGACACTGCAGAATATTAGACGAGAAGATCTTCCTTAGCTTCCCGAACGCTGCCCAGCCGAGTTGGATTCGTCGATAGACCTCTTTCTCGAAGTTGTGCCTACCTAACTGGACTGTTTGTCCCAGGTAGACATAATGGTCGACAACTTCGAGAAGCGCACTCCCGACGAGGACCGGTGCTGAAATGACATGGACATTAGACATGACTTTCATCTTGTCCATGTTCATTTTGAGACCCACTAGTCGAGAAACCCTGCTGAGATCATTGAGCATGGTGCCAAGGTCCTCCAGCGATTCTGCCATGACTACGATGTCGTCGGCATATCGAAGGTGAGTGATGTATTTGCCATTGATGTTGATACCGAATCCGGTCCAGTCCAAGAGCTTGAAGACATCTTCCAATGCAGCGGTGAAGAGTTTCGGAGACATAAGGTCTAACACCTTTCTGCAGTTGGATCGGTTTCGTACTCCTGTCCTGAACACGGACTGACATGGTGGCGTTTCTATACAAGCACTTCAGCACTTCGATGTACCGATAGTCAATTTGGCACCGCTGTAGGGACTGCAGCACCGCCCAAGTTTCAATCGAATCGAAGACTTTCTCATAGTCCACAAACGCCAGACACAGAGGCCGATTGTATTTCTCGGTTTTCTGTATAATCTGGCAAAGCATGTGGATGTGGTCTATGGTACTATAGCCTTTACGGAAACCGGCTTGTTCGGGAGGCTGGAAGTCGTCAAGCCTGCACGCGAGTCGATTTGTAATGACCCTCGAGAACAACTTATAGACGTGGCTCAAGAGCGAGATGGGTCTATAATTCTTCAAGAGGGTTCTGTCACCTTTCTTCAAGAAAAGTACCACACCGCTCCTGGTCCACGACTCTGGAACGTCGCCCCCGAGAACAACGGAATTAAATACCTCGGGAGGGCTTTGAGGACCGGCTTTCCGCCTGCCTTCAGAAGCTCTATAGTAATTCCGTCGTCACCCGGTGCCTTTCCGTCCTTTAGCTGTTTGAGAGCCATTCTGATCTCGTACAGGCTGACGTCTGGGATATCTTCGGTAAAGTGCCGAGTTAGCTTGGATCTGGGGTCTTGGACCAAGCCAACAGCAGGGCTCTGGGATCTGTACAACTGTCCATAGATCTGCTGGACCTCTCCCAAGATCTCATCTCGAGATGAAATGACAGTGCCGTCGTTGGTCCTCAGTTTAGTCAACTGGCTTTGACCAACAGACAGATCTCTTGCGATCACTTTCGAGCCTTGGTTCCACTCTATCGCCTCTTTAATACGGGTAGTATTCAATTGGCGAATATCGTGCCGCACGGCCTTGGAGATCTGTCTGTTTAACCGCCTTAGGCAGGACCAATCGGCTGAGGACTGGACTGTCATTTTTTGTCTCCTCTTCATGAGTTTGAGAGTATGGTCCGAGAGTTTACGAGTCCTAGTGACGCGACGGGCCTTGAAGTAGGTCGACCCGATCGCGTGGACAGTTTGCACGAACCTGCTGTTCATAATTATCGTTCGCTGATTCACACTCATCTAGACATTGGAAGCGATTTTGTAGTTCGAGCTGAAAGCTCTCGGGGTTCTGGTATTGGGCAGGTGTTGGTTGGAGTGTAGACTTTATCAAGCGTGACCTCTCGACTTTTGTGCTAATATTCAAGATGCTTTGACTAGTCGGTGATCACTCCCAGTTTTAATCCTGCTGATCACTGAGACATCATTGAATATGTGTCGTTTGTCCGACAAGATGAAGTCAATCTCGTTTTTAACTGAACCATCAAGGCTTATCCAGGTCCATTTCCGCTGGGGCTGCTTCCTGAAGAAGGAATTCATCATGTAGAGGCCTTCCTTCTCCAGAAAATCAGCCAGCATCTGGCCCCTGTGATTCCTCTGCCCGAAACCATAGTTCCCCACTTTCAGCTCATCGTCTGTCCTTTTGCCTAGTTTCGCGTTAAAGTCTCCCATAACTACCGTGAAGTAGGTTTTAGACGAGTGGATGTCCTTCGAGATATCCTCATATAGGGCCTCCACCTCGTCGTCAGAGTGTGTCGAGGTCGGTGCGTAAACCTGTATGACCTTCAACGAATACCGTTTGGTTATTCTGAGTATAAGGTACGCTACCCTACTCGACACACTCTCAATCACGTTGCCTACGAGAGATCTGCGAACGATAAACCCGACACCTCCTTGGGACTGGCGGTCGCCCTCCCGGTGGAAGAGCAAGTTCCCGGACTGGAGGATTGTCGTGGCCTCACCCTCTCTACGGACTTCTGACAACCCTATAATGTGAATTGAATAGTTTTATCTAATAGATTTTTTAGTTTAGATTTGGCTTTATGAAAAATCTTTGTTCAAGTGTTTTGCAGAGTCTGAATGGGTAAGTATACCCATGTACCCAGTGAATTGTATGCTTTCTACAAGCATCCAGTCCCCCGCTATACTTTCTTAGAGGGATAATTCCATAGTGTGAGGTATAAAAAATAGGTAGGTATATAATAATTTAAGAAAATAATCATAAATGTTGTTATGAATTGTGGCACAACTTTCAAATTTTATGAATTAATTAATCCTAGTTCAAACATAGAACGTGCAAAAAAATATTTTTAGAAGCTGACTAAAGTTATGACCATTACATACATGAACATGTGTGTGCAATACTATTCTGCATACTCCTGAAGGGATACTGACAGTGTAGAGAATATATATGTAACTATTTATATTTAAAAAATAAATATTAGTTGCCTTTGTACGTAATCTTTTTAGATAATCTGAATGTCTTCAGGTAGGTATAGGTATATAGGTACTTACCGAATTTTATGTCTTTGTATTGATTTTGTAAACTCTATGAACAAGAATTTGACCTTTCTAATCTTATTATCAGTCTAGAAATCAGACTCCACTTTATCAAAATTGTATAGTAAAATCTATATCACGTAGGTACGTAGTCTTATCGGGCGGAAAAAATATCAAGTTTTAGGGGAATAGTGGGATAAAATGACTATTTTTCGCAAGTCACGTATCGGTTCCAGCTTATCCCGCCTTAGGTTTGATGATAATAAGTGATACTGCCAAATATGGTTGACTTGGATTTAAAGAAAAGCACTAGAAACGTCAACACAATATTTCCTTGTTTATTATTTTCAGCGAATCATTAAACTCAGATAATTAAGCTGTAGTAATTAAGTTTCATTACACTTCTTCGCTGTAGTCACTAATACCATAACCCGAAACATAAAGGTGACCACCAAAATAATGGTCAATGGTCTGTCAATAGGCAATATAATAGGCAGAGAGACGGCGCACGGCGAGTTTATTTAGTGAAGGCCCCACACTATCCTGTTCCTTACCCCAACGATGGGATACATTGTTTCCACCTTAACAAATAAATAACCAAAAAAAAGATATCATAAAAGCTGACATCGACCTCTATCAGTTTTATTTGACAATAAGAATAATATTGACAAGAAAGGCTGACGTCAAACTTGAATTAACACGGCTTACGTATGTGTGTTGATACTCGTATTTGATGCCAGAGGTACATACATTTATATTAGGTAGATAGTGTCTAAGCATGCAAAACTACCATTTACACAACATGTCCTTTAAGTTCACGATTCACTCACAAAGTCAGTCTGTCATATAATATGTACTTTACGACTTTCCTACATAGGTCAGGGTCGTTGTCAGCGTTAGCGACAACGTGAGCCATTCGTCTTGTGATCAGTTTATTTACAAAGTTGCCGGTATTTACAGATACTAAGAAGTAATTCAAACGAAAGCAAAAGTGATATATTTAGAGTTACTATTTATGTAATTATATTATAAGCAATACGCTCTTGCTTCGCTCGTGTGCAATTTACTAATTAAGAAAATCTTTAGGAAAATACCTACAGTTATAAAACGATGAATTACTCCATTAATTAAAAAACAACTTTAATTAGGATTTGTTATTATTACAAACTATCCTTGAAAAAATATCTGAAGAAAGACCGTGAAAACTAAAAATCTATTGTGAATTTTAATAGCTTATGCCCATAACAAAATACGTACCTAGTATACATAAATAATCTCCGTTTAAAAATAGCCATCCCACAGGCATGTTTCCGGGATAAAAAGCCTACTACTCTGCACTATATTTATAATAAAAATTAATCAATCTCTAAATCATAATCATGATCAGCTGTAAATACAGTTTCAAGAAGTAACAAACACTCAACTCACTTTCACAATTTTTTAATATTAATCAAATTATAAATAACTAGCCTTTTCCCGCGGCTTCACCGTAGCCAAAAGCTAGTTTTTCGGTTATATCTCAGGTTCCCGATATAGTAGCGGGATAAAAAGTATACCCGTTTTTAAGTCTAAACAAGTTCTTTCAAATAAAAAAAAATGCATCAAAATCTTTCCAGTAGTGTTTTTTAAATAAATTCTAAAAAAATCTAGTTTAAATAATTTTCTAGTTTTTCGGTTATATCTCAAGTTTCCAATATAATAGCGTGATAAAATGTAGGTATACCAGTTTTTAAGACTAATCAAGGTTTTTCAAATACAAATAGTTGCATCAAAATCCATCCAGTAGTTTTTGCGTGATGCGCGAACAAATAAACAGACAAACAGACGAAAATTCTAAAAAAATTGTTTTGGGTTTAGACACGCCTATATAGCCTATTACAGCTATTTTTTCTCAAATATCCTTAATGCACATCATAATTTAATTGATATTAAGTAATAATTTAAATAGTTTGTTTGAACGTAATAGATATAGATCCTACCGATTTAATATTATGGGAGTTAATATTTCAGACTTATTCGTATTAGAGTATTACAGTTTTAACTCTAAAACAAATAATTTAAATAAAATTAGCTATTGCACATATATATGCGTAATAATACAGCTTGCGTGGGTAGCACATCTATTCAATATGAGTTCCGTAACCGAAGCATTCACAAGGCGTCCTCGTAGAGTCAATATCAATAAATGGGAAGTTGCGAAATTGGATGTGTTGCGGTTCGTGGCTGGGCCCGACATGCCATGTAATAAGATAGTAATGAGACGTTCTTGCCACTCGTAAAAATATGGTCGTTGGCTCCCGGTCTATGACTAAATATTTAACTAGTCCCGGTGCAAAAATAGTAGCTAAATATAGCTTCATCTACTTTGAACCTATTTCTTTGTTAGTGACATAGGTAGTTATAAGTATGTTCATGGAGTTACTAGAAAATTTAAAAATAATTTCCAATAATGGTGAGCAAACTTGATGAATGATGGATGCCTAATAAATAAATAATTAGATAAAGTTGACGTTTCAATTTAAATGGCAAAAAAATCAATCCAAATTTTTCAAGGAGTTAAAAGTGTTAAATACATAGATAGAGAATAGGGGTCTCAATTGCATAACCATTTTATCCATACTGTAGTAGGTAGGTACATATAAAATCTACATAGAATTTCTTACCAAACTAGATACTTAATTTGTCTAATATATACCTACTAGTATTTTTCCGTTTACGTGGCCTTCAATTAGCGAATTAGTTTGATGAATATTTTAAAAATAAATAAACGAAAATTCACTAGGAAGTTCACTATCCTAGCTTCGTTTTCAAATAGGTTGCGAGAGCAAGCAGTTTCGTTTACCGACATTAAGAGTCGGCCTTTTGCCTAGTTATACCAACTCATCTACTCTTACATTAGCAAGTAATAAGTAATGGTTCGTATACGTACGGTCCACGCTCCCAGCAAATTCATTATCCTTTTAATCCAAAGTGATTTGTTCTGTAAAAAAAAAAGAAACGTCTGCATTAATTAATTATCCCAATTCGTTTGTAACTATCGTAGTAAATTGTGTGTAACTGATTGCATCAGCCTACAAGGATTGATTTGACATTGACCTGCCGCGCATGCGTATTGCCCTAATTCCATCTAGAGACCCCGTGGGCACGAAATGACAATATACAAAATTGAATGCGAGAGACAAAGAAGCATATATGTCGCGCAAGAACAGCTCTTAAAAACGTGCCAGTAACATGGCCGACGGTTGCATCTGGATGCATTTTAAAGAATTGATATTTGACAAAGAAGGTTTTATCCTTGGGCAATGTTTGGCGCGTTCTTAATATTTTTTTTTTACAAATATACCTAGGTACTATATGGGAGTTTCATAAATATGCAATGAAAAAAAAACAATAAAAATTAACCATTTTAGGCTGGATCTTAGAAAGTAAATAGGTAATTATTTTTTTACTGAGCTACATAAATCATAACAAAGGGAGTATTAATAAACACATACTAGTAATTATATAATTAGGTACAATTAAGGAAAATTATAGGTACATTAGATCTTTTTTTACTCCTTCAGCTGGTACTGTCCTACTGTCAGGCATGTGTCTATCGATTTATAAAAAAAATTTTGAGAAATAGAAGTGAGTACCGTGGTGTGTCTGGATCTCTATTGAGTCCTCAAATTCCATATCAATATATGCAGACTTTTCTTTTACCACTAGGCTTTCGATCATAAGCCTATATATAGGTACCTACCTATCTATCACAGTTATGTTGTAGTTGACCGTTATTTTATTCAAGTCAAATGTTACGTAACAGGGCCATAGATATAAATTTATGCAGTTATTATAACGTGAATATGTTTACACGTTATTTACATATGAATATCATTCAGTAGATATTTCAATGTCAAATACAACTTGAGCTTTGTTGTTTGAAGTTCAATGTATTACGCAATAAAGTCATTGAACTCTAAATATAAATGTTCTATATATTTTTTGCAATCATATTTTTTTGTGCCAGTATTCATTTGATTCACAGGTAAAGATTAACTTGGCATAAGTTTATTTATACCTAAGATGATTTTACATTAATTTCTTTTTGTTTTTTTTCTGGATATTCAGGTTCTATTATTTAAATAAAATGCTAAAAATAAAATAAATATGTATACTGTATTTGTACGCAATGCTCATGTCCTACGAAAATAATCCGGAAACAAAATGTTACCCCGTACGTGAGGTACGAAATAATTTCTATCAATATGTGCAGATGTAGATAGGAAATGTTTGTCGGTGTCATGCTATTTGATGCCGGCTTCCCTACCTGTCCTCACAATATCTACAATGTTGTCGACCCACATATACGTGGAACGACCTTTCTGAATATATTGAATTGGTACAATTCAATAAAGGTGTTCAATTTCGAAAAACAAGATGGAATATCTGAACGTTATCATGGAATTCCTAGCATATTTCATTCTTGTTCTAATAAGTACACAACTTTAATTTGGAACAACATTAAAATGAAAGCATTTCTATGGAAAGGCCCCGGATGCTAATCGCTTCAATTTGGCTTCAGTAAATAAAAGTTTAGATAGATTAAACTCGGTAACGAGGGACGCTGGGGGTGGGGTAAGTACGGAGGCACAGTTATCTCGTCCTATATTCGCTTCTAATTTGAAGTTAGGTCTATTCTTAAAATACTACACAATTTATTTTTATACTTGTAAAAACATTTACTACAATACGTTTATATTGATTACCATTTATAATCTATAGGTACCTACTACTATTATAAAGCTGTAACAGAGCTATGTCTGTACATTTAAGATATTTGAGAAAAAAATGACTAAATTAGACTATATAGGCGTGTCTAAATACAAAACGATTTTTTTTCTTTTTTGTCTATCTGTTTGTCTGTTTATTTGTTCGCGGATCACGCAAAAACTACTGAACGGATTTTGATGCAATTTTTTTTGTTTTTTAGCTCTTGATTAGACTTAACAACTGGTATACATTCTATCCCGCTACTATGTCGGGAACCTGAGATATTATCTAAAAACTAGCTTTAGGCTTCGGCGAAGCCGGGGGCAAAGGCTAGTTATTTATATATTTGTAAAAACATTTACTACAATACGTTTATATTGATTAAGTTTTACAATTAATTTATTATATACCTACCTCCTACCTATACTACATGCCTTTGCTCGCAGCTCTGTTGCAGCCAAAAGCTAGTTTTTAGGTTCTTAAGTTCCCGCTATAATGGGATAAAATTTATACAAATTTTTAAGTCTAAATAAGAGCTATAAAATAAAAATAGTTGCATCAAAATCCGTTCAGTTGTTGTTGCGTGGTTCGCGAATGAACAAACAGACAAAAAATCTAAAAATAATTGTTTTGTGTTAAGACACGCCTATAGCCTTATACAGTATATTTTCTCAAATATCTTAAATGTACAGACACAGTTCTGTTACAGCTTTAGTTATTACAGTTAGGATAGTCGTTATGGTGATCTGTATATGTGTATGGATAAACGGAGATTTATTATTATACTTTATAATAAAATCAAAGCATATTTGGATAAGATTATGGGATCGTTGCAGAATGGGGTGTTTATCGCGAGCATTCCTTAATAAAGTTCAAAGATATGAACACGCGGCATTTTGTATGCAAATGTAACAACTCTTGCTCTTGTAAAATGTTACGATATTAACGTTCCACTAAAAGAAATGAGAATAATCGCGAGTATTTTCACCCCTGTTTGCATTAATTTTATTGACATTACTTTTACAAATAATATTACAATAATGTATAGTAGGTAATATTTTGATAACGAGAATCATTGTATAAATTTTTCATAAGAAAGTGTAGTAAACGAAATTCAGCCCGCGATTTTGTAGTGGACCTTAGAATATAAATAATAAGTCACTCTACAGCACATTGTGTTTACCCACTTCTTTTGTATAAGAAAATCCGTGTGGTGACGTATTAAGAATACAAGTGTCACCACCCCATTCTTTCCCTCGGGTGTCGTATGAGGCGACTAAGGGAAGTAAGCAATTATCATCCATTGCACGATTGGTGGTAGGGCTGGGTACCAAGTGGAAGTACTCACTTGGTATCCGGCCCGAGCGAGTTGGTACCACTATCTCCCGTGTGACCGGCCATGAAGCACATATTGCGTTTTGGCTGTAGCGGGAGATAGCCGTTTATATTTCATTTCATCTGTGAAATGAATTGGTGAGCAGCGGCTTGACAATACTCTTAGTATAGTCGAGTCCATGGGCGACGGTTACCATTTACCATCAGATGGACCGTGGCTCGTCTGCCACTACATGCAATAAAAAAAAATAAAAAAATATTAAAATTACTATGAGTTGTACGACTACTGATTTTTGACGGTCTTGCGGTTTTTATTTAATAGCCCTTGATTAGACTAAAAACTGGTAGGTAAGTATAGATTTTAATCCGTTAGGTACTATACCAGGAACCTAATATATACCTAACCTAAAGACTAGCTTTTGACTGCAGCGGAGCCGCGTTCAAAGGCTAAATATTTTATATAATTATACTCTAGTGTAGAAGTATATAAAAGTTATGTTAGAAATATGTTTAAAAGGCTGATCACTCATTACTAACAAGGTCATTCGATTCAACCCACTTTAATAGCAGATAGTAAAGCATTCATTTACAGTACATCAATATGGTTATTTTAAGGAATACAACTTCTTAATTGAACTCACAGCTCAATAGGTAGCTATATAAAAGTACCTACCTACTCTTATAGTCTACATAATTAACTCATTTGTGATCACTTACCATGAACAGGGAATATCTAAAAGTCCACTTATATGCACTCATTATCATCATACTGACATGCTAACTATTACAATAACTATCAACCAACTTATTGCATTTCCATTAGAAGCGTATCAGTAACGTCCATTCAAATTTGTTATATAGAAAAGTAAAGTCATTGCATTACTCATTCTAAATAAATGTAAATGTGTTTGTATAATGAGGGAATTAGAGAACGTGATTTTCGGACGGAGATTCTCACGTTATACTTTTTAAGTCAATATGTAGATATACAATGTTTGACTGGTTCCCGCCCTGAATCAAAATATGTTAATAGAATCCATCGATTTCAGCGATTTTCTGTCGATGTGACGAACATACGAAGCCTGCATCAGTTAAACCCTCACTCTATTTACATGTTTTTCTAATCTACATTGTGATATTGGGTTCAGACGTGACCTGCACTGAGCTGAGTTCATTAGCTAAGCATTTACCAGGATTAAAACATTTGAGTATTAACATAATTCGATAGACAATGCGGCGTCTACAATAGTTTTGTTTTCGGAGTTGAGTTGGACTTAATACGAGTACTAGCGCACTAGACAGCTAATAACTGATGATAATTAATATATTTAAACCAATAAATTATTTGTGAAAGTGGAAAAAGAAAGATTTACTGCGGGCAGGATTCGAATCTGCCTCCATTCCAATACAGGGAATTGCTCCGGACCTCTAAGCTAAATATCCACTTCATATTTATTTTAGACGTCTTTAAGATTTCTTTTTCCACATCTACAAATTATTTATTCTTTCTGAGGATGCCGGATAAAATACAAATTATGATGATTAAACGAATGATAATACGATGTGTATACCTATACGGACACACGTGTTCATTAGTCGAAATAAATCACGTGATTTTAATATATTTATATCAATTCTAACTACGTTCTGTTCACGACTTCGCCTATGTGGAATCCGAATTCATGTCGTTTGACGTATTCCATAAGAACTTGGTAACGGATTAAGAAATAACCTATGGGTTAGTATATAAGGTACTCCAACTATACATACATAAGCGTTAAGACCCTATCAACTGTTTTATGTATTTAATTTACGTATTAACTAACTAACTAATCATCACGCCATTTTCCTTGCGGGGTAGGTAGAGAGAACAGAGTGCCAAGAGGCTCTATTCTTGCATACATCTCTCGCTTTCTCAACATTCATAATCCTTTTCATACACGCTTGCCGGCTTCGGAGACGTATTTATTCAAGCCATTATTTATTTGTTCTACTCACTACTTAAACGCTTACACCTACTATGTAAATTTCATTCAAATCCATTAATTAAGTCTAATTATATACCAAAAATAACTATCCTATAGGAATTACTTTTAATCCGAAATAAAAAAAGGTGCCGTAATGTTCTACTTCAATACCTAGGATTGAAAAGATTACTCTTGTTTAAAATCTAAATGTACATTAATTTAAAAACATTCATTTAAAAGAAACTAAAAAGGTCGCATCACATCGCTCATAGTATTAATTCATAGTTAAACCAGCATAAATACGAGTAGAATACTTTGAAGTCCTTTTACAAAGGTCTGGTTTCGGAGCGTCGTAGACAAAACAAAGAGGTCTGTACAACAAAAGTTAAAAGTATTTGCATTCGGCAGATCCAGCAAAGGTTTTCATATAAATAGTAGAGTTGGTAATAATTGTAGCGGCGTGTAGTGTGCGATGCTTCTCAACTAACAACCACCTTGTGTATTTTTACATGGGTGGCCTATATGTAGGAGGTCGCGGCTTATACGTATTTTTGTGAAATATATTTTAATAAAGCACAGAGCAAGACAATATTTTGAAAAGACCAAATACCTTAGTTTTTATCACCTTAATTATTTTACATACTAACACACGATGCCTAAAGCTGATTGCGTAGCTAAAATATTTTAATACTGTTCTCGGTGAGGTGTGCATTTCTTACAATTGTTCTCTCTAACATATTATTTAAATAAACGCTCAATAAAAAATCTCATTTTTACAAACGGCTGCAAACTCAGCTCAGCTTTCCCTTTCAACAAAGCCAAAAGAATACAAACAGATTTCACTTTTTTTATAAAAAGCGCTACTATTTTATAACAGGTAAACATTGTAACTTTTTTTACCCCTATTATAAACTGCTACCATTTTTTATTTGAGTGTTCTATATAACTCAGGTTATTGTTTGTCTAGCTACCGTAGGAATCAATTGTTATAAAATAAACAAATATAAAGAATTGTTAAAAAGATAATTTTATATTTTTTTTAAATGACAGCTTCCTTTATGTCTAAATGTAAAAAATCCTTCTTAAAAAAATGTGAAACGAAGATTGAGACATTTACTTAGATTTAAGCAGCGAATCAACTTTCAATAAATACCTATATACTATGCATATATGAGACATAGATGTTGCTATAGATATATGAGATCAGATTCTCTTTTTTTTTCTTCGGATCTACTACCTTTCGGACTACGTACCTAGTTCTTCTTCATTAGACTTTCTTAATTAATTTCTGCACATAGGCCTCTCCCAATTTCTTCCAGGCCACCTTAACTGCCGCTCGATTAATCCAATTATGCCCTGCATGACCACAGATCGTCTACCCATCATTTAGTTAGGCGGCCACATGTTCTGCTTTTCGTCCATGGAATCTCTGTGCACATCTATCGGTATTTAACTGGATATTAGCTGATCATTCTTTGATACCATATGTGAGCACAAGCTTAGTATAGATTAGACACGACTTACTAGTGCTTCACTATTACATATTTTTGTTACCTATAGCATTACGTAATTAGAATTATTACCTGTATTTTTTAAACTCAGCAGTGAATAGTCATACCCAAAGGTAGTTTTAGTTTATATATAGATAGTTTTCATTCAAATTTCTCATACTAAATTTATATTTATTTTACCTAATATAAAAATATAAATCTTCCTGCAAAAGTGAAAAAGGGAACACATCTATCTATACCATTAGGTATAAAGTCTCAACAGAGCTATATCTGCACCATTAAGTTACTTCAGTAAAAAATAATGTACCTTATTAGGCGTCTTTGAACACAAAACATTTTTTTTAGATTTTTTGCCTGTTTGTTTTTTCGAGCTTCAACTACTTTTTAGTTGATAACTTTTTATCCGGAACCTGAGATATAACCTAAAAACTAGCTGTGTTTATATTCTTTATTTTTTTCAGATTCGCTAACTCTACTGCCATAGGCCACACACGGAGAATAACCGTTTGTACAGGGATGTGTGTCCATAAAGCAAGAGTTTTTAGTTGCCACCCATTCAAGCTAAGTTCGCTTGGGTCAGAACGAGTCGTGTAAGACCACACTATTCAGGCAAATAATAGTGATACAGGTAGGAACATTTAACCTCATTGTGCTATCCCAGTTTAATTATGTAATTTCTTTACATTTATAAATTAATACACTCTTCATTTCAGTTTATTATTCAACTAGAAAAAAGGACCTGTAGCTTAAATTACTTCACCTTCTGGCATAAAAATAATTCATACATTCAGACTTGTTTTCCAGAGGTAGGCAGAGTCAACAGATTACGACTTATAAAACTTATCTACTTCTCCCCCCAGTGAGAATGGGACATGACGGGTGGCGAAGCACGCGGCTGCTATTTGGATGATTGTTACCGAAACCGGCAAGCGTGTATGAAGAGAATTACGAATGTTTAGGATACGAGAGATTTATGCAAGAATAGAGGATTTTGGCACGCTGTTCTCTCTGCCTACCCCATAGGGAGTTGGTGTGATAATGAGTAATTAAGTAAGTAACAGACCAGTTGTCCGTGTGATGATTGACTTAGAATAAAAATTGTTACTACTCCATTCCATTGACAGAATGAAAAGGGGTCACCACCCCATAGCATATGTCTTGTTGTTGTTATTTACTTTAGACGTAAGACTATCTATAAATTAAAAATATATAAACATTCCTTTTCGTATCCTTTGGAATAGATAGCTATGGATCTATTCATTCATTTTGGGCTCCAAATCCCCATTCTTAGCGGGCAAAGGGTTCCAAAAGGGTGTATTTCCACAACATTTCGTTTTGCAAATGTGTTTTTTATAGCCCTTGTGTTCCACTATTGAGTCAAGGCTCTGTTTTTTCTTTAATAAAATGAACTAACAGGATTTAAAGTTAATAAACTTTCAATAACATTTATAAAGGAAATCTTTATAGTCAAACTTTTATAAAAAAAACTGTAAAATTCAAATATGACTAACATTTACATACCAGACTTATACTTATATATCAGTACAATGATACACAGTTCAAAAATCTATATCGTCTTGGCACCAGAACACAAAGTGCGAAAAAATTTTCACCAGCATTGTTTTGCATTTAAATTCTATTTCACATTTTAGCGAGCTTAAAATGCACATATATCTAAAAGTGTAACGAAATTTTTATATGTCAGTAAGTATTTAAATTTAACACATCGAAGAATTAACGAACTTATAAATGTTACAAATTCATTTAAATTCATATAATATTTGGTAACTATTCTTAAATATCTATAAGTATATAATACCTACATAGATATATGATCAATCCAGCAAATCACCTTATATGTTTTAGCAATAGGGTATGCTAAGACCCTTGCAGCTGTCAAAATAGCAGATGCGTGTGACGTCAATTCAAAACGATGTCCATTAAAGCTCATTAGTGTTGGAAACAGAACGTGATATTTAAAATTATATAATAATAGTGATATTTACATGATATTTATAATTACAGGTATAGCAGATACATATCTTTGCACATAACATCATTATTATTAACTTGTCCTTATCCCATTATTGGCGATGGGGGGCCGGCTTTAGAATTGTCCCACCCCTCTCCACCCATGGGAGTCGTAAGAGCCGACTGAGGGAATACCGGAGGAGTGGGCAGCAGCACTCCTTCGAGTTTTAACAACATCCACTGCGATTGCCAACCCGCCTGCCAAGCGTGGCGATTACAGCTTTATCCCCCCATTCTTGGGGAAGCCTATGTCCAGCAGTGGACTTAAAAAGGCTGATAGATGGATAGCTGGATGGATCCCATTATTCGGGGTTGGCGCAGTATAGTTTTTATCCTTTTTATTCCTATCTAAACGAACTATTAGCGAAAATGTATAATCGAAAATGACAGGATTTGAACCTACGTCTCCTGAAATTACTATTATATATATAGGTATTTGTCCAAGTACCTGCTATTATATTATATAGGAATTTGTCCGTGATGAACTCCGAAACTACTTATCCCATTATAAAGTATTTTTTTTTAAATATATTAGTTTTACTACTTAAAACATAGGATAGTTTTATATATAGTTATATATACCTATATAGTAACATCAGATACATACTTATATATGTGTCTGCTATTCTTGCTGCTTAAGTATTCGTAGACCTACTTATCACATAAAATGTGTGTATACATAACATCACCACTTAAAAAGCAACAGTTAATTTTGCCTTTTGTAGAGATTTAGGTATCTACTATTAGCAGTTTCTGCTCATTAATTCGTAGATAAAATTAAAATCATTTTAGGAGGTAGTATTATGAATACCTAAATATTAATAGGAGATAGGTAGGCGCGTATAAAATTACTGATTTATGTAAAAAATTATGTTTTCCCACAAAAATATATCTATAGACAGTATAGCTAAAGATATACGTAAACTTGTTTATAGATAACCACACAACGTTAATATTTGAGATCCATTAATCTCATATATTAATCTTGAGTGGTTGAGTGCTAATCAATATCTGAATCTAATAATTTATTTCAACTAGGTAGCTAATAGAATTTTTGATATTTTTATAATTATATTTTTTAGCATTTGACATGCTTAGACATATAAATTAACACAAATTGAAAAAATAACAGTCACGAGCAGGATTTGAACCTGCATCTCCTGGAATACCGTCACAGATTATTTGCCAATATTTTCACACTTTTTGTTAATACCTAAAAGACGTTTAAAAATTTGCATTGTTTGAATTGATACAATTAAAGGTATTAAATATTAGTATTAGATATATAGATATTAAAGCTAAAAATACATGGAGAATATCGTAGAAAAATTAAATAAAGACTCATTGTCAAGTAATTTAATTTATAAGCATTTGAAAATAGAATAAGTGATCCTAGGTAGGACTCTACTACGAAACTTGCAGGTAAGCAATTTGAAGGGTAAGTCAAAAATAATCCGTCCAATCGCGTGTTCCATCCTCGTGAACTCGAGATGAAATATTGTTTCTATCAAAAAACACGACACAATATTTTGCCTTTCCTCTTACTATGGTATGAACTCACGCGATTCTCGCCTAAACGACAAATACTTTGTGTTTATTTTATAACGTACAACTTCCTTATAGCTACCGTTACTCAAATAGAAGTAGAAAGTAATGTAATGGTTACTGGTCCCGGGCTTATTTGTATCAACCTGGTGCTTTGGAATGGGTTAATTATTATAGCTTATCAGACATATATTATCAGAATTAAATGTAAGGTTTCTGATGGAATATCTTCAGCATATAGCAGTAGAACTAATCGTAATTCGATGCGTACATTTAAAAATTTAAATAATATGTTACTTAAGTTTCGTATTATTGTGTTATAAATCTATAACAGTACTTAAATACTTAGCAACTAAACCACATTACAGATTAATTAAAACGTGTAGTCACACTATCGATAACTTAGTATACTGATTAAGTATGTATTATACTAGGTAGGATTTCCCCAATTACCTAAATAATTATAATTAGGTTATCTAATAGATAGTTAACTGTGCCATTCACGTTGTTAATATAACATTTTATTAATTATATCTCATTATAAACCCCATTGGTTTGCCTCAGTTTTAAAATTCACAGAATGCATCCATCCAACAGCATCCAACGGTTCCCCGCTGCTTTGACCAGATCGTCGGTCCAACTTCTCGTCCTACGCTGCGCCGTCTGATACATGGTCGCCACTCGAGAAACATTCTTCCCCAATGGTTGTCGGTTGTCGAGCGATGTGGCCTGCCCATTGTCACTTCAGCATGCCAACCCGGCGGCCTATGTCAGTCACTCTCGTTCTCCTATGGATCTCCGTATCACGGATTCGATCACGTAGGGAAATACCAAGCATAGCCCGCTCTATGGCCCGCTGAGTGACTTTGAGCCTTGATACAAGGCCAACATTCAGAGACCACGTCTCTGTTCCATACGTCATCACTGATAACATACATTTCATTTTCACAATTCACAGAATACTGAACTGAATTTAAAACCCACATTGAAACGTATAATAGAGTCACCTAATATGCTTATTCGTATATAAAAATACAAATGTAACAAAAATATTTAAGCATTGCGAAGTAGGGACTATGGAGAAACTATCCCCCTTTCGTATACAAATTTCACGAGGACGCCACTAATACATTTTGCATGAAGCGCTGTGTTGGAAAACTTGGAATTCCTCTCCCCGAAGCTAGCTTAATATAAACTATTTTTGTACAAAATAACTTTTATTTTGCGAATATTTATCAAAAAAAAATATACAGTTGCATTTTGTGGATTTGTTTGGGTTTAAAATTAAATGCTGAAGAAACTTTTTTTTATTTTAGATACCTAAGTACATACCTATCTGGTTGGTATAATTTGCTACTTTATTATACTATGAGAGCGGCAAATAAGCATACGGCTACCTGATAGTAAGCCGTTACCGTAGTGGCTCTTGGACGCTAGCAACACCAACTCCAAGCGTCGCCAATTCCAAGGAAAGGGAAAGAAAGTGGAGGGGAAGGATACCTTATAAGGAAGGAGTCAAGAGACGGATCAAGAGTCAACTACTACCATATCTAAAAATACCTATTTAGATTGTCAATATTTTTCTAATTTTTTTATTTGTAGTTACTGTTTTTGGCCCAAGCCTCCCCAACAACAGAAGAATACACCACACTGGGAAGATGAAATGCTTACTTGATATAACATCTGTATCAAAATATTCGCCTTTCTTCTTTCTTATCCCAAGACTGCATAACTCTTACAACCATCATAGAATGGAACGCTGTAGTATCCAATACTTCAAAACTATATAAAAGTAAACATAATATAACTGTATTATACAGGCATACATATATTGTCACGCCTTTTTCATAGGGGTAGGCAGAGACCACATCTCTCCACTTGCTACGATCCTGACACACATCTTTCGCTTCATATACTTTCACCAGCATTTCATGCATGCTCGTCAGTTACAAGAACTCTTGACTGTACTAGTTATACCTATGTATTCGTTAAGCAAAAGTTAAAGAAACATGTTTAGTATTCTGTTCGACTTCAAAAGTCTAGACTAAGCTTTAATACAAAAAAGATCTCGGGAGTGCCAATGTTATCGTTGTAGATATAGGTAGGTACATAAGTATACATCAACGCTATGAATGGAGTTGCAAGCTGACTAGAATTACTAATTAGTAATAATTTTGAAACTGATGTAACACAAATATATTTATGTAGTATACACCTACAATATATCTAATTTAAGACTTTTAGGTTCTTATATGACGATAAAAAACGTCTTGGTTTCACCACTTAGGTATGCATTGACTGATCAAGTTGCAAATCCATTTTATTTGCCCTTATTATTATCCCAAGAGTGTAAACAGATAAAGTGTTAGATAAGTAAGTAGGTACCTATCTAGGTACCATTACAAATAAAAAAAAATTGAATCTTTTTGTAATGTCTAAATAACAGTTTTTTTACGAAATTCTTATGAAACTATCTATAAATACATATCTACGGTACTATAAAAAATATCAATTTTTATTTTTTTTTCTGTTTGTCAATCTGTCTGTCTATTTGTTCCATCTAATCTGCGAAACAGTTGGACCGACTTGAATACAAGACTTTCACTGGCAGATTGCTGATGTTATAAGGAGTAGGTAACTTGATGAATTTTATTTTCGAAAAATAATTAAAGATCCGCAAAAAAAAAAGAACTGAAAATTCCACGCAGAGGAAGTCGTGGGTAGGAGCTATTATTAAATATACCTATTCAATTTTAAGAAAATATTTAACAAATTATATAACTTAAAAATAATTTCACCTGCCTAGCGATGGTACGATATCTGTATACGGTACCTTTAAAATTTTATTTAATAATGTTATCAAAAAAAATCTCATAAAAATGTGTTCAAAACAATATAGTTTGAATGTGACTTTCAATGTCCATTACAACACCTGCTTAAAACATAATCATATATTGAAATTAGTGTCTTACATCATTAAATATATATTCATGATAGCTATAAAATCAAGTTTTAATACCTACAACATCACCCCCACATTAAACATAATTAAGCAATATTTACCTGTGATTTGGTGAAGGCAAAGACTGTATATTGGCGTCCAATTGGCATTTCTTTTTACCTCCATCTTATCTTGGAAAATTAATTGGTCATACATGCGGAAAATTTTATATCAAAGGCGGATAGCTTTGTTTTTGTCAGACCTACCTTACTTACTCATAACATTATTTGTGTATTTAACCTACTACTAACTTGACTGCTCATATGGTGGAGTGGTTTAGATATTGGCCTCCAGCCTGGGTGTTGAGGGGTTTAATTCCCACTCAAGACAACACTTTGTTTGGTCCACAAATGGTTGTTCTGAGGCTGGGTGTACTTTGTCTCCGTGAAATTGTATGTTTGTTAAATTTCCCGCGATACAAAGGATTTTTGTTTATCTAATAGAGTGAATCATAGATTGTGTTTTGATGCACGTAGCATGAAGAAGATAGGTGTCCCATTGTGGGACAAGAAACGATGATATAATTATAGCATTGTATCTATAGCTACCTAAAATTAAAAAGAAGAATACCTAAAATAATAGAACATTAATCATATTTTAATTTTCATTTACATAAATTAGACTTTTCTATTGAAATAATTACTCAGTATAAACCTCCTACCATTCAACTGCGGCGTACATAAAACAACAATTGTAAACTACATTTTATGGCTCCGGGAAACTTTCCAAACGTACAATTAGCGGTCAATAAATTTTACATACATACACTCAAAATTAATATATATGCGTAGGAATATTGTGCAAATTAGCAAATTAGTTCCGTATTCACATACGAGTCGATATACTCAACAGTGTTAATATTAAAACACTGTGACATCTATGTAATATTTTAATATAAGACGATGCCAAATGCATACGTAAATAATTATTCTCTAAATACCTAATAAATCGTCCAATAGTAAGAGAAATTACGATCTATGCCGAAGTCGAGACAGTGTAATTACACTTTATATTTATAGTACCGTCAAGCAATGTATACCTACGGGACGAATTGAAATATGAATAGGCTGTTTGTAGACGGAACTAAGTATATTACAAATCACAAAGATTGAAAGACAAATTAAATATGTTAGAATCTATTTTAATTAGATATCTAAATTGGGTTTCATAAGAACGGGTGATAATGCTGAGTTTATTTGTTTGTTATGGCTTTCACGTCGTAACTACTGAACCGATCATCATATACCTATTCTAAAGCCCAAAAAAGGACATAGACTGGTGGAAGCCTTCCCTTTATATCCTGTCCTTATCATCCTTACTTTTCATTTCCTAATCCTTTCTTTTGAGAAGGCGACGCGCGAGCGATACCTCTGATATTGCTAGCGTCTATAGGCTAAGTACAGTGATCGCTTACATCAGGTGGGCGGTATGCTTGTAACCCGCGTAGTGTAATATAAAAAAAAAAACTGCGAAATATTTTGATCATATTATTAATTATAATTATATTGACCCGCTGTATACGTGTCAATAATAATTTAATTAATTCCTACGAAATATTTCATCAGTATGGTGTCTCACCATAAATTTCCATCACGTGTGATCAATAAAATAGATATTGTAATAATCATAAAGAATTAACATTTACTTACAATTAACATAGATAAAGATTTTAAGTTTTATTTGTAATGGACAGAACTTCTACTCTAATGCAAATACTTGTAGGTATATGACAAATTCATGAATGATAATTAACTCAAATTTCTTGACATAAAACGTTCCATGTTTGTCGTATCTTCATAATTAAAGTACAAGGGCAAAAATGTTACATCTAATGCAATGTCGCATACGAAATAATTTAGAACAATAAATGTTTGATATAAGAAATCAGCTGAATGTACTGAAGATGACAGAACATAATTCGATATGACTTGGAGACAAAGTTGCTATGGTCGCGTCTAAATGTTGTTTATGACTTTCAGACGGGGAGAAATAAGTTTAATTAAATTAAGAAATTTATTGGTATAGTTACTTAGCGATGTTGATATTTAGGGACATCGGGGATATTTGGCGTCGTAGCTATCTTCATGGGTAACAAGATGATTATGCAGCGTATAGCTCTATATACGTACCTACTAGCAACCTACTACGTACTTTAATTATGTCCTTCAGGGAGTATTCGTTTTTAAATTTTTTTTTTATTAAATTAATAGTCTCACGTCATCATCTCCTAAGGACTTCCAGGTTAGGTATATGTTGCCAACTGACAGCTGTAAGTTTGATAGACGTATCCAATCGACATTTTTTGAATTTTTTTTTTATTGCCAACAGTGGCAGACGAGCTAGCGGCCCACCTGATGGTAAGTGGTAATCGCCGCTAATGGACTTTAGCAACACCAGGGGCACAGCCAAGCCGCCGCCTACCGTAACTTAAGTGCTCCTTTCAAACCTCGTTTAAAGAGGGACATGGCGTAGCACCGGGGAAACACCGTAGCAGGTAGTTCATTCCAGAGCTTACACGTACGTGGTAAAAAAGAACGCTGAAAACGAACTGTCTTTGACGAAATCGTTTCCAGGTGGTGTGGATGAACCCTACCGCGACGTCTCGTGGTTCGGTGGTAAAATGGTCATGTTGGTACCACCTCAAACAGCTCCTCCGAGCACTCCCCGTTGTAGAGCCGATACAGCACACAGAGGGACCCGAAGTCTCTGCGCCACCAACGGCTCCAGACCCTCCGTGACATCGGGATCATCGACAATTCGAATAGCACGCCTTTGCAGGGAGTCAAGTGGGTCGAGTTGGTACTTAGGCGCACCTGCCCAGAGATATGAGCAGTACTACATATGAGGGCGGACCTGTGCTTTATATAGCACAAGTCGTTGCCTCTGCGTGAAGTACCGCTTGGTTCTGTTCAGGACGCCTAGTTTTTTACTCGCCAATTTGGCTTTGTCCTCCAAATGACTCCGAATTGGACTTTTCTAGAGATGTCGATACCGAGGATCCCAATACTCTTGGAGACCGGGAGAGTTACCCCTTGGAACTGGGGCGCCACGACAAATACGTCCTTCTTTGCAGTGAACGCGCAAACCTGTAAAACTCATAATTAAAGGTAAGATTTTATATAGGTAATTCAATAATTAGTTACATACCTATCTCTGTCATTATCTATAAACTATTGTAAAGCTATGAACTATGTCTGTTCATTTAAGATATTCGAATAAAAATGAAAATACATATAAGGTTATTTAGGCGTCTCTGATTTGTATGTATTTATGTCTGTTTGTTTGTTTGGGCATCACGCAAACAGATTTTTTTTTTTTTCTCTTTATTTATTTTTTTTGGGACTTTTATTCATTGGAATATGTTAGTCCCATCGTAACCTAAACATACAGACTTAAAATTTATTTTAACTTAAAAACTACTTACGACTAAGAAATACGAAGAATAGCCAACTCACATAACCGCTTTGCAGCGTCCGATGTTGGGTTGGCCAAGATAGTTTGAACAATGCCAACATCTAAACGATTAATGTTCAGACCATCCATGACTAACTCACGTTCACGCTGGTTCTGGGCACATTCCAAATACAGGTAGTATTACTATATATAACTTATAAAACTAATTTTTCAGCCGCACCAGAGATGTGGGCATAGGTTAGCTTAGCACTAATAATACGAGTAAAGTACCATGAATACTTTAAAATAGGTACCTATACGCCTATATGCCTAAAAATAAAAATATACCTATAGGTATCTAGATTATAGAGATGCCTAAAGTAAGAATTTAATTAAAATAATAAAAAGCTAGCAAGGTTAAAGCTACACGCCGCGAATATTTACACAACACATATTGCGCGACATATTACGTAATCAAAATCATTCTCAAGCCGTTGACAAAATATTACGAACAAAAATAATACGAACAGCAAAAACATGGGGGAATTACTTGTTGTTACTGTACAAATTGGGCGCCTGTCGGCGTCTACCATTCGCATATTGGCTGATATTACACACTCGATGAGTGTACGTGCCTATACTTCCATAACATATTGGTATACAGAACACCCTTTACATAGATATACCTACATATACAGCATGTTGTTTTTACAACTTGCATCAATATTTGTTGAAACAAAGTTGATCCGTGACGTATTGCGACAGCGTGCCACACTTGATATAAGAAAGTTTGATCCCGTTATCGGAAGGAACTGTCCTAGTTTCCCTTCCATATTACTTGAAATACAATGCCTGTTTATAGCTGCGTGTAGAGGCCAAATATTTTGATAAGTTTTTGTGTAATACTTCTAGGATAATGTTTGGTGGCGTTGTATCCTGTTTAATAAGGTCCCCAGATTATATAATCATAATACAATATTTAATGTAGGTACAGAAAATTGAAGAAAATAAAAAGATCTTTATTCAATTGCTAGTATTGGCAGGTTCAATTCGTTTCAACAATCGGTAAATAGTACTAAATAAAATGTAAAACTTTTCTCAATAAAACTTTCCTAAAGAATATGTAGTTTTATTTTACTTGTGTGTGAGCGAATGATTACAGATTTCCGTCGTGGTGTGAAGCCTGAACTGTGAAATTGGCCAGACTAAAATAACGGACGGACGTGCTTCGAAACTGTAAGAAATTATTTTTAAGCTCGCCTCTGCGGCGAATGCACAAAGACGTTGGGAACTAACAGTACCTAAAATACATTATGTAGGTACCTGTATTCAACACTCATCTACAGACCCTTTCATGCTTTACAATTTTCACTTCCATGCATATGCAATATGTGAATACTTCAAAAAACTGTCATCGAGATCGATTTATTGATCAATCAATTTGGCAGCATTTTGTTCGTGTTTAAATATGTTTGGTATGAGACCCAAAATAATAGTTAGGTACATAGGTACCTATTTCTTTAACCCTTTGAGAACAATGGAACCGGTTATATAGCACTTTAAGGTGCGCACGATAAGTGCCCTTGAGTGCGATTTAAAGAGTAATGGCTCGTAGATATAGGTACTTGTACCTAGAAAGGTGATGGATGTGTTGCTTTCTAGGAACGATTATTTGATGACGATCATAACACATACGTACATACGTTACTATGATAACTTCAAGTAAGTAGGTTAGTAGGTCTACCTAGGCTGGTTCCGACACGCGATTTCCTCTGCGTGGACATGTGACTAATTTTTTCTCACATCCGATTTAAATGAAATAGAACCTATATTTTGTATACAAGCCCTATCTAGTAGTGAAAATAAAATAAATTAAAATGTGTACAGTAATTTCACAATGTACCTACTCTTATAGACGGACAGGAAAAATTAAAGCTATATAGTTACTTTGTGTTATGTTAATTTTTTTATTGTCTCCTTTCAATTTTTTGACACATATCTAACTAACTCTTTTTTTGGTAGGGCGGGAAAAAATGTTCCTAACCGCACACCCCGTCGTTTGGGGCAACGAACAGGGTAGTGTGGGGCCTTAACCCACTAAAGAAACCCGCCATGTGCCGTCTCTCCGCCTTTATTGGCGGGCCACTGGAACTAAGTTACATTGCTTCGGTGGTCCGCCGGCGGCTTACCCTTTCAGGTACCCTCTACTGAGTGACGCATCCGCACACGGAGCGTCGCACCTTCGCGGGAGGCCTTGCGGGTGGCGGACGTTCCCCGGTCCATCCGCCCGCAGACTCGACACATAGGTATACCTTAGATTTAAGAACAGACGCAACGTGCTCTTCTCTTTCATTATCTAACTAACCTAGGTACTATTATATGTATAACCTACCTATAGGTAGCTGTAACAGAGTTATGACTGAACATTTAGGATTTTTAGAAAAAAAATATATAAAAAGGAAAAATAATAATGTTGTATGTAAAAAACAAATAATGGCTGTTTTAGGCGTCTCTGAACATAAAACATTATTTTTTAGAATTTTGTTTCTTTGTTTGTAAAGGCTTCACACAAGAAATAATGAACGGATTTTGATGATTTTTTTTTTTTGATAGCTCTTAATTATATTTAAAAACTGGTATTTATTTTATCCCGCTACTATATCAGGAATCTGATAATTATAAAACCTAAAAACTAGCTTTTGGCTGTGGCGGAGCCGCGGTCAAAGACTAGTAGATATAGATAGGTACTTATAAAGGTAATAAGTTGGAGGTAATAAATTGGCTGAGCCCCTGGTACAGTGGGAAAAAAATAGATAATTAACATTTCTACGTACCCAGTGTCCAATTTTCGTTACGTTTAAGGAAAAAGGTAGGTACAACTATTCTATTATTTACTAAGCAACTGAGTTCACTATCTTTATCACCTTATACAGAACAAAGTAAACTAAAACATTATGATAAACATGGAATTGATTACAAAATATACATTACCTAGTATCTACTATTATATACCTACCTACCTATGCCTATGTAGGTACATAGGGCCTACTTTCTTGTGATAAATGCAGCCGATGTTGATTAAAGTAATTAAGGGAGATAGGCCCCGCTGTTTAAATGGTTGTCTTAAATCAGTTTTAAATTAAATTTGACTTCTGACATGCTTGGTAGCTTGCAAAATGTGGTACGAAGTATTAACTTGTAATATTGAGGTTTAATTCAGGTGCTCGTGCAAATAAGATATAAATTATAATTAAAAAGACGTAACATCTTGGTTTTCTAATTAAATGTTTCTATTAAACACAAAGTGAAATTTATAAAAATATCTAAATATATAAATGTTTCTATATACCTACGCATAGCTGTTCTAAGAATTAAGCCCTTGAATTTCAGGGTCTATACAAACCTAAAAATAACGCGCACTACGAGTAGATACTCGTAAGTAGGTATAAAAGTTTTAATACTGATGTTGATTTTACTTTCATTTGATATAAGGCGAATCAATACCTACTTCGAATGTAAGTTGCACAATAGTCCTGAATCCGAAACTGTAGACACGCTAATTAATAAGCAAACTTAAATATAGATATATCTCTATCCATCCATTCATCCATCAGCCTTTCGAAGTCCACTGCTGGACATAGGCTTCCCCAAGAGAACACCACAACATGTGTTTCGCTCATATGGGGGATAGTGCCGTAATAGCCACGCTTGGCAGGCGGGTTGGCGATCGCAGTGGATGTTGTTAATACTCGAGGGAGTGCTGCTACCCACTCCCCCGGTATTCTCTCAGTCGGCTCTTACGACTCCCATAGGTGGAGAGGGGTGGGACAATTCTAAAGCCGGCCCCACAAGGCAAAAAGGTATATCTAAGTATGCTTATTAATTAGCTTAACATGCAAGTACCTACTATAACACACAGGCTCCAGGCATATCAAACTTTAAAAAATGCCATAAGTACTATTTTAATAATATCGCTTCTTTCAGTTGTAATTACATATAGACTAAGTAGAAAAAAAAACCTTAAAATTAAAACCTTTTTCTATTATAACTTATTTCCATTGATTTACGTAACGTGAACAGAAATAGTTATATCTAATAAAATGATTGTAAAATGTATTAAAAAGATATATAAGCACTCGCAATGAACATCTCTAAACCAAGACATACCTTTTTTGATCTGTATTTTAGCACTTGGCATGCTCAGCTACTTTAGAATAAATTATTTGTAAAAATGTGGAAAAATAGAACATTAGTGCGAGTGGGAATCGAACCTGTGTCCCTTACAATCCGGGAATATGCTCTAACCGCTAACACGGACACAAATAATTTCACCAATAATTTGTTCCAAGAAATACCTCTTAGGTAGTGGATTTTATTTAGACGATGCAGGTCTCCACCAAGGGTTGTTGGAGCGTTAGCTCATTTCTCACTCAAAGGATTTATCGATTTTTTGTTTTTTCATTACGTCTTTACGCATCACCTAACTACGGAACTAATTGTCATGAAATTTTGAACACAAATACCTATACTCTGAAACCCATAAAAGTACAATAGATATCTATTATTTATCCCGGATAATAGGCAGAAGTAATTAATGTACAGAGTAGTATTTATATTTATTTTTGTATTTTTTTTTTGCGCTAAATAGAGTGAACGGAGCATTGGGACAACTTCTCGGCAGCCACCACCTCAGCCAGAAGGCACGTGACGCAATACACAACGCAGTGCTTGTCCCAACGTCATTATATGGAAGCGAGACTTGGGCATGCAAAAAGGAGCATTAAAGTAAAATCAATGCGGTCAAAATGCGATCTCTGTGGAGAATCTGTGGAGTGAGGCTGACTGACTGCATTCGTAACAACGACGTAAGAGAGCGAGTAGGTATGAAAGAGAGTATAGTGTAAAGATGCGAAAGGGAATGCTCCGATGGTTCGGATATGTGGAAAGAATGCCGGACGAGCGACTGGTTAAGAAGATATACAATGCGAAAGTGGAAGGATGTAGGTACAGGGGGAGACCGAGACTCACCTACCTAGGCCAAATCGGTCATGTATTGAAGGAAGGTGGGGTCAGGAGTCTCCGAAACCGGCGAGCGTGTATGAAGAGAGTTATGAATGTTGAGGAAGCAAGAGGTGTATGCAAGAATAGAGCCTCTTGGCACTCTGTTCTCTCTGCCTACTCCGCAAAGAAAATGGCGTGATGATAAGTTAGTTAGTTAGTAGTATTTATATTATTTTACCCAATCTTGAAGCCCATGCACTCGAACGAAGTTAGCTGGTATAATCTAGTTAAATAATATTTTATTCTATGGCTTAGTTTATAACTACATTCCATGAGATTATCTAATAACCTAATAACACACGGAGTAGTACTGATAAGAAAAGGATAATAGAATACAAAGTCTTATCTAACTCACCCATCTGACCGACGCACTACCTACGAAACTATAAGTGTAATCATATTTTATTGGTACCTACTGCATCCTCGCGAAATGCTATCAAATAGGTATGTAATATTGAGGTTTTTGATATAAATTATGATTGATAATTAATAGTTCTCACGTGGTTATTGAAAACTAGAATTTGTTCACGATTTAATTCTCGTGGACATCAGAATATCAATACTGTACGGTACTATATGAATGAAAATTTCATGGTAATTGCTTAAGAAGTTAAGGATTAAAAGCGCAACAAAATCACTTTAAGATTTAGGAATATTAGTAAGGAAATTGCTCGAGTGTATTTATGATTGAGAAACATTAAGTTCCTAGGTACCTTTTTTAATTATATGGCAGCATAAGTGGTGTATGTTGTAATTTGTACAGCAACTTCATTTCCAAGAAAAATGGCTAGCAAAAATACCAATAGCCACTAAAAGTATGTAAAAAAAGGTGTGTGTGAATACTTATGTACACGCGTTAGAAGTTATACTTCTTTGGCGTAACAAGATAAAAATATTTTCAAACATTTTATCTTTCGCCTTATTCTACGTTTGTAGAAAAAAATACACTAACAATAGAAAAAAGGTATTGAATACATTGAAAGTTTTATTATGACGCATCATCTAGTTAAATAAAGTTTATTTAAATATCCCAAAAAAGAAACTAAAATGTTGACTATAGCTAACTTCAGGGTGTCGGTTTAGTCTGTGTTGCGGAGGAATTTTTAGCAAAATTTTAACTAAACACAAAGTGAAAAATGTGAAATCGAAAATAACAGTCACGAGCAGGATTCGAACCTGCATCTCCTGGATACCGTCCAGATGCTTTGCCACGATGGCTGAATTGGCTGACTGTTATTTTCGATTTCACATTTTTCACTTTGTGTTTAATGTAACATACATAAGCATACTAAGCATGTCAAATGCTAAAAATATATATAGAAGTATCTAAAAATTTTAACTTTTGTGTACCTATTTTTTTTTAAATTAGTATAGTTAGAACTTCATTTTATTTAGTTACTTTATAAGATAGTGTCTCATAAAATCTACGAGATTATTTGTGAAATATAATTATAATTTACCTATAGGTAGATTTAGTTTCACTGGACAGACGGCGCGAGAAGTCGGTATCTAAACCAGAGTGGTTTAGATACCGACTTTTCGCAACGTGTTTTGGGTTCGATTACCACACAAGACAATTCCTTGTGTGATCCATATATTATTGTTTCGTGTCTGGGTATAATTTGTGTCTGTTAAGTTGTATGTTTTTGAAAAGTCTATATTTTTTCTGGGCTCCAGACTATAAGTATGCAAAATTTCATGAAGATTGGTTCAGTAGTTACGGCATGAACGCTTAATAAATAAATAAACAAACAGTTCACTTTCGCATTCGGAATCTATACTATTATAAAGCTGTAACAGAGCTGTGTCTGTACATTTAAGATATTGGAGTAAAAATGACTGTAAAAGGCTATAAAGGCGTGTCACACACAAAACATTTTTTTTAGAATTTTGTCTGTTTATCTGTTTGTTTGTTCGCGCATCACACAAAAACTACTAAACGGATTTTGATGCAACTTTTTTTATTTGCAAGGCCTTGATTAGGCTTAAAAACTGGTATGCATTTTATCCCGCTACTATACCTATCGGGAACCTGAGATATAACCGACAAACTAAAAAATTATTTAAAACAGACTTTTTTTAGAATTTATTTAAAAGAACTACTACCTAGATGGATTTTGATGCAACTTTTTTTATTTGAAAGGCCTTGATTTGACTTAAAAACTGGTAGACATTTTATCCCGCTACTATATCGGGAACCTGAGATATAACCGAAAAACTAGCTTTTGGCTGCGGCGAAGCCGCTGGCAAAGGCTAGTATTATATATAGTAAGGAGTAAGGTTGATGTTAATTAAGTATAGGTACTTATAATGGGCCTACCTAAATAAACAATCACTAGAGCCTCTTTTCCTTTAAAAAGTATTTCTTTACTCGATTCATTTTATATTCTCTGTGCTCAATCTCACGCGAAGTCTGCCAAAACTGCGGTGCCATAGATGTGCCATCAGCTTCAAATTTGAAATTGGAACGAATGGAACAGCCCCGGTAATGGAACAAGTTAAATGAAAGGGGAGGGTTTACTCTAACGTGTCACTCCCTGGAAAGTCGACGTAGACAAACTTTGAATTCACTAGACGCTAGATTTACTTTTGAGAGATGTGAAGGTAGGTACCTACATAAATACTTGGCTGGGGATTTGAAATTAAAATCTTAGTCTGTATGCAAAAAGAAAGGTACCTGCTGCTTTATACTTTTTTAGTTTAATTAAAATTGTTATTTAATTATAACTGCATCTGTGGTGAAGCGGTAGTGTGAGCGACTGCTGATGATGAGGTCTCGGGTTCGATCCCCGGGTCGGGCAGTGTTATTAAGCTTTTTCATAAAAAGAAAAATTCTCAGTAGCAGCCCGGCGTTTGGGAATGTGCCCGTTAGACGGCAATAGGCTCGCCCCCTATTACGTGGGACTTAAACATAGCTGGTGAACCGTGGGTGTGTAATATACCTCTGCCTACCCTTTCGAGGAATACAGGCGTGATGCTATTACTTACTTACTTATCATCACGCCATTTCACTTGCGGGGTAGGCAGAGAGAACAGAGGCTCTATCCTTGCATACATCTCTCGCTTCCTCAACATTCATAACTCTCTTCATACACGCTCGCAGGTTTCGGAGACTCCTGACTCCACCTTCCTTCAATACATGACCGATTTGGTCTAGGTAGGTGAGTCTCGGTCTCCCCCTGTACCTACATCCTTCCACTTTCGCATTGTATATCTTCTTAGCCAGTCGCTCATCTGGCATTCTTTCCACATGTCCGAACCATCGGAGCATTCCCTTTCGCATCTTTACACCAATACTCTCTTTCATACCATAGGTACTCGCTCTCTTACGTCGTCGTTACGAATGCGGTCAGTCAGCACAGGACAGGTACTTAAATACCGACTACGAGACTTTGTAATCAAGGTTATTACACTGTTTCGGATTATCTTGAGGACAAAACAAAATGGGCTTGAGCTGCTCCTCATTAATTAATTTTTAAAATTGTTTTGTATGACATAATGTCATTTTAGTTATAAAGATTATATTAAATTGTAATAAATTGGCAATTTAAAAAAAGTGGCCCGTGAGCTTCTTGCCGGGTTCTTCTCATGAAAGGCTTTACTTCGGAATCCGGCCGCTTATGGCGATTGCAATCGCCACTTAGTTATTGCGGATGCACTCGCCTCAGGCGCTCGTGTTAATTATTAGTGTATTCTTGACGATTTTAAGTGCTATTTAATAGGCCTATGAAATAAAGATATTTTTGAATTTGAATTTGACTCATTTATCAAAATTTTCTATTTTACATTTCCACAATTAGTGTTATGGATATCATCTCTCGATCGACGAGGTAGTCGCCTTAATTTATTATACCTATTATATTATATCGTATTTAAATAAACTTTGTTATTTTTATACACCTTTTGCTCTCGACCATTTACTAGAACAAATAGGTAATATGAAAATATGAAATCAAAAATAATACCTATGAGCTCGGATTGAACACACGTAGGTATTGTTATTATTGAGTTGTAACGCTCTACCGATTGAGCTATCGTAGCAGTGGCTCGATGCCATCAATTTCTACCTATATCAAATTCGTTACTACCCACTGCTTTGGGTGATGCTTGCACTATCTGTCGGATGTATTTTCATAAATTGTTCCGAAAAGGTAAGCTTATTACAATTAAAAATCACGCCAAATGGTGACATAATCTTCCTTTGCGTCACAGAAATTCTTAACGCTTTTTCAGTTAGCTATAATCCTTAAAAATGTTAAAGTTATGTCTTAGTGAAATCTAAGTAGATACCTATACCTACATAATATTCTTACTTTTCTTTCAATTAGATATTTATTTTAAATAAAAACAGTAGATATCTATCTATGTACCTAGATACCTACCTATCCAAGATTTAATTAAACAAATAACGTAGGGTAAACTGTACAATGATTGGCACTCTAAGTATATTTAAGATTGATATATATATATTTTAAATTGATAGGTGTTTAAAAAGTCAGCAAACATTGATAAAGGGTTCTCTGGTATGTATATTTTCAAATGAAAATGCATTAATCAATTTAATTAGAGATTTTTAATAGACAAACAAAAAAATAACAAAATAATGTTTGAAATTACAGTCATTGGCACCATAAGTAATTAACACATAGAAATCAGTCATTGGCACATAATAAAGTAAGATTATAACAGAAAATTGGTCAGAAAAAGCACTCGTTGTCATTATTTACCTAAAAACTAAGCATAATAATAAATAATCTATATTACAGTAGTTAATTGATGACCCCTTATTAGAAAGTGATGTTTTAACAGTTATGCATGGCGCCGCTATGTATTTATTTTCTTTAGTGCTGCCAGCTATAATATTATAAAAGCTATTTTTTTCTGCAAACAATGTTACTATTGCAGATTATGAAAAAAAGTATAGAACAGATGTGTTTTGCTGTACCAGTTCTTAATAGGTATTTGCATTTAAAATCCAAAGTGCCAATGACTAAGGGGATGCCAGCAATACTACAGTTGGCCCTATATGCACCAGAATACCCAATATTTTTTAAATATTTTTAGGTACTACCTATAGATTAGAGCTAGACAATAAGTAAAAATTCCAGATTATGTGGATTTAGGGTACGCCGCGATAGCCACGGTAAGTCCATGATGGAAGAACAGGCGTCACAGCGCCCTTTTGTACCAGCTACTTGTTCCGGGAAGTGTCTGTACCTATCTAGTAGACAGGGAGGAGGACACCCCGTGACGTTACTGCGGGATTTGCCCAGAGAACACGGCGCTACACACCTACATTTGTGAAGTGACCAGCGTGGGTGATCGCAGCGCCATGATCTGATCTCGGCAATAGGCGTGGAAGTGCTCTCTCTCTCGTTCTGCGAGGACGTGATGACCACTAGCTTCCCGAACAGCGGAAGTCGCACCGGGTGCGCTTATTAATCGCTGCGTCCGGAGTCTGACACAAGTACCTAATCTCCCCGTCTTCCCCGGCGGAAGGATACCCATATATAAAAGGTATTCCGACAAAAAAGGTAGGTACTAAATATCTGTTATTGTCACTGAATTCTTCCTAAACAGCCGGACCGATTTTAATGAAATTTCAAGGTGTAAATATTGTTAGTGATAGTAACTATCTATACCTAAATAACCTAGGCTACCACTTAAGTACCTAATGTCACAAAATTCCAGTGGTCCGCTTGTAGAAGCCGAGAACTGGTACTCGTTATACACAAATATTAACGTATCGGGTCTTAATCGCGTATATAATGCATTGCATGCAATACGGTCGAAACGTCGGGAAATTAAGGTATTCAACCTCAACATTATATACGCGATTAAGACCCGATACGTAAATATTTGAGTATAACTGGTACTCGGCGGATTTATTTAAGGGTTACGGCCCCACACTACTGTGCTCGTTGCTCCAAACCTATACACTTTTTCTCGTCTTAACAATAAAAAGTATAAAATATCAAACTTATAGTTATCATAGGCTGGTATTACCTACATATCTACGTTACGCGTTAACGACTTTAGCTATGGTAATTGTCTCTCTCAAATTGTACTGATAATTCAAACTAAACACGCTGTTTCTATCGTATGGGACGACCTAATGGAAATCATAGTCATTCTATACATATGAAAAAAAAAATTTGCAATCGCATTCCATTTTAATAATAATAGAATAGCTGTAGGTTGGTAGGCTCTATCTAACTAGGCTAGGTATGTTAGATAACCATTACAAAAGAGAAACATAGATGCCTAGTTTTCTGTGTTACGTTGGTATTTCAATATACATATCTACCAACCTATTTAGTTAGTTAATAGCAGGTATCTGTATCCAATACATAAATAAGTTCTTGTTAGAGTTATTTGATAATCCCGCATAGCATTGGATACCCTATATTTTATCTTGAGCGACATTTTGTTAAAATACAAAGAGAGTCCTTATACTCTTTATCTTTGTTCCGTACTTGCCTATTTACTTCGAGACTCTAATAAGTGCAAGCCAACAAAAGGGACCGTCTAATAAGAAAACTAATTTAAAGTTTGCGGCAGCACAGCAGCGCCAAATACGTAAAGTTGGGATAACTCGATCGAGATATGAACCATGAAACAGCGCCACCGCGTGGCGAAGGGCTGAAGCTTTTCAAGTGCCGTTTTTACGACTTATATGGCCGTCAGTGTGCGTAGAAGCTGCTACGCACACTTATGCGTTTAACGAGCTTACTTTTGTGCGTGTGTTGGAGTTTTTATGTGCTTGTGTTACGACCCATGTAAGGTAAAGTTGTACCATTGTTAGTCGGATCCCATAGTTGTTATCTATATGCTAGATAGATGGCATTGGAAGTACAGTAAACTATCTAATGTAACATTATAAAACCTGGTACACATATGAGCACTCACCGAAAATATTGCTGTCAGTCTCGGCATGTTTTTCACACATTTCAGTAAACGCGTCTGGACAATATTGAGGCCGAGGCACGTGCACGCGAGTGGGTAGTGGGAACGAATTTAGGCACACGAGGGCACTGAGTATGTTTAATTAAAACCGTAAAGACGTGCTGGCCAACGCGTGGTTTTCTCATAACTGTTATAAATTACGAATATATTATGTTTTCACACAGCAAAAAAACCAGCCACGTAGAAATGTGGAGCGAAACTGCATCAGCCATTGTTTGGTTTGCCAATTTATACGGGTCGGTTACACTTGCGACTTTTATTGAAGCATTACCGATAAAAGGAGTCATAATAGGTTTTATAGGCAGATTTTAATGGCAATGTGTTAAACAGATTTGCACTTCGTCCGCTAGGTTATGAAAATGAATTGCTAGAAGACGCAGTAGGTATAGATATATACTTATATATAAGTATGTATCTTATACTTACTAACTATAATCCTGAAATATTAAGTAGGTAATGCCTATTTATTGTCTACTTATCTAACAAATATAAATTATGTTATAACTAAATTATAATAGGTACCTACTTAGAGGGCGATCATTATCTTAGTACCTAATACCTACACTAGACATATGAGGGCCATTTCACAATATAAATAGGTAAGTGTAGGTACGACTGCTTATCCATCTATAAATGTTTCCATCCATCCATCCATCAGCCTTTTAACGTCCACTGCTGGACATAGGCCTCCCCAAGAATGAGGGATAGTGCCATAATCGCCACGCTTGGCAGGCGGGTTGGCAAAAAGAAAAGAAAAAGTTGGTTTATATATGTTTATTTAATAAATTTAATAGATAACAAGACGTGGCATGTAGACAATATTTTAGATATATCTAGGAGATATATATTATGTATAATATATTCAAAATCATTTACCTAAAGATAACCGTTGAATGAATAAACCAATAAATAAGCATGAATATTTAATCGTATAACAAAATTATCCTCGGAAACCCAATTGGGTACTTTCAGTCATGAATAGTCATGATTTAGATGAGAGATTTGGTAATCACGGCCACAGCTAAAACAAGCTATATCTACTTGTAAATATAATTTGATGTAGATATGTAAAAAGAAAAAACAAAATACTTTATATATTTCCAAAGGCTTCTATCTAAGTTTAATTGTACATGGGTGGTCAATCCGATTCCAATATCAATGTTAGATGGTAATGGCCCAAAAGTGGTTCTACTAAGCTACGAGTATTTGAAACACTTAACACAACTAACTTCATATTTTATAAATATATGAGGAATCTGTTCCAAGTGTTCCAACCTATTTATAGAAAAAATATACCTATACAGTCGTATTGGATACAATGTCTATTTATCTGAAACAACTAACATCGATTGTCTGATTTCAATTTTAATCTTATCTTGATAGTATTCTCGAATGATTTTTCAATCGAGATCTTTTGATTAGCAATTGTCGTCGACAATAGAGTGTTTTTATCGATACTGTTTATCAAGTTTAATATGCGTAGAAAGTCGGCTCCGTTATCGAGAGCACTGAGGGCCTGCTCCAGTTTGTTATCGCGGATTTGCGCTCGGAAATTGTTATTGTGTTAGGTAGCGTGTGGAGATTAGGTACAACTAACGTTAGGTACTGCGTGGTTTGTAGATCAAACATGAATGCACTTTGTATTATATTGGAAATATAAGCACGTTCATATTTTCAAAAATAAATCAGGTTGAAACTGTAACTTTTTTCGTACGCGTTTTCTTGGGGAGGCCTATGTCCAGCAGTGGACGTTGAAAGGCTGGTGGATGGATGGATTTCATGGTCGGTTATATGGAAGATGGTGGTACCGACCCTACTTGGTACCCAACCTACCACTACATTATAGGTACGTAGTAAAGGTATGCACTTCCTTTAATCGCCTCGAACGACTCCCGCGCGTAACAATACGATGGTAACAATTCTATTCGTAGTGCATCACACGTTGCTATAACTCGGTCTTTACTGTGATATTAATATACATTGACATGCTTATTATACTGTTATAGTGATAGTCTCCTGGTAAAACCAGACCGCAGACAACAACATTTTTGTTTATGTATACAATTTATCACTGCTTGGTCGATTCAATTTTCTCGATGGCTTGTAACGTCTGCCAACCGGCACTGGGCCAACGACTATGGCCTAATCCCTCTCACATTGAGGAGAGACCCGTGCCCAATAATGGGACAGAATAGGGGTGGAAAAAAAATGGTTTTTAAATTACCTAGTGGAGTCCATCCATCCATCCATCAGCCTTTCACCGTCCACTGCTGGACTTAGGCCTCCCCAAGAGAACGCCACAACGAGCGGTCCCGTCATGGGGGATAATGCCGTAATCGCCACGCATGGCAGGCGGGTTGGCGATCGCAGTGGATGTTGTTAATACTCGGGGGAGTGCTGCTGCCCACTCCCCCGGTATCCCTAAGTCGGCTCTTACGACTCCCGTGGGTAGAGAGGGGTGGGACAATTCTAAAGCCGGCCCCACACGGCACCTAGTAGAGTACGTAATATATATTAGAATAGATAACTTTGTCAATAGGTAGGTAAGTAAGTATACCTATTATTATAAAATAAATAAATAAATATTCAAGGACATTTGACACAACGTCCTCTAGTCCCAAACTAAGCTTAACACTTGTGCTATGGGTACCAGATTACAGACTGATATAATACATATACCTATTACTTTTTTTTTGTAAATACATACATATATTAGATAGAAACCCAGACGCAGTATAAATATCTGTGCTGATCACACAAATAATTGTCCTGAGTGGGAATCGAACCCACGACCTCGTGCACGGAAGTCGGTTACACTAACGACTACGCCACGAGGCCCGTATTACATGTTTAGTTGAGACGCAAGATGAAGATATGCAGATACCTAGGTATACAATTTTTTTTTTTCTTAATCTTATATAAGTAGATAATATATGTTTATGTGTATATAACTCAAACCTTAAATACTTCTAGTAGTTAAGTTTTGAGTAGGTATAGGTTTTACACATAAATAATAAAATTAATTTACCATTTTACACTCCGCTATATTACCTATATATATTTTTAATAAAATAACAGGAAATTTAAATAAATAATGTCACACGTAACAATATATTGTTACCATTAATTTTCTGACCTTGGCCAAATGAAGATGAAAGATGGTAATTTGCTCATGAAGCAACCCACACATATGAATATGTTGGTATAAGGTTGTGCCTTCTCGTTAGTTTACACTATTATAAAGCTGTAATAGAGCTATATCTATATATCTAAGATATTTGAGACAGTATGAATGTATTAAGCTATTGAGCTGGCGCCTGAACACAAAATATTTTTTTTAGAATGATCGTCTTTTTGTTTGTTATACCTACTAGCAAAGGCTAATAGTAGTTTTTTTTTTTCTTGTTTTATAGCTTAAACTTATATAGCGGTATAGATACATTTTATATTGCTATTACATTTACTATTACAAACATGTCATCCATCCATCCATCAGCCTTTCGACGTCCACTGCTGGACATAGGCCTCCCTAAATTGGGGGGTATAGTATCGCCACGCTTGGCAGGCGGGTTGGCGATAGCAGTGGATGTTGTTAATACTCGAGGGAGTGCTGCTGCCCACTCCCTCCGGTATTCTCTCAGTCGGCTCTTACGACTCCCATGGGTTGGAGAGGGGAAACATGTATTTTAACACAAAAATTTAAAGTCTTACAAATTTTACATACTGTTTCTTAATTGTGAAATACCTCATGAAATTAGTGCTCAAATTACAAGAGCTATAAATCCTATGCATTTTGTATAGGTAAAATTGTTGTAAATATTTTATATTAATCTAACACACCCAGCAGACTCACACAGGTTTCTTGCCAATTGTGGCAAAAAGAATCCTAAGTCGCAGTTCCTACTACCCGGTACAATTGTGAATCTAAGTAATTCAAAGACCAATTCAACTACACACTATTTTTTTAACTAAATCGGTTAATTAATTTTGAAGTTTTTGTGACACTAATGCACGGCAATTATTTTTTATATTATATATTCATTTTATATTTCTGTTCATTTATTATGGACAATCTCCTACTAAGGCTACCTATCCTAAATCGAAGAACATAGGTATATCTATGATGGATACGTAAAATGCATGCCAGGATTTTGGCAATTGTAAGTACCTAGTCTCTCTTTATTCCTTTGGAAAGTAAAGAGACCCGTATCTATCCTTAAACTCTCTAAAGTAGGAACTATTGAATGACCACAAGGTCCTTCTACTATATCTAAGGTAACTAGAAACGTATAGGTAGACCTTGAAACTCTCAGAATACTAGTATTAAGTCAGCCAAGTAGGCGTACGGAGATCATTGCCTTCATATTCAAAAACATTTCTTAGGCTTTATAATGTTGTTTATAAAAGTAGGTACGCAACTTGTTTCATAAATTTAGACTACGTAAAAGAAGGTCTATATGAATTCTATTCTGAACATAAAGACAATAAATTCAAAACATTGACATAAATCACTTGATAGTTAGCGGATTACATAATTATTTGGGTTAATCGACGTTAAACGCCGAAATAAATGTATGTATATCTATCCAACTGGTTTATGTCGGTCTTAGTTTTAAATCAATCCGTTCGTTAAAGATAGGTATATAAATCTAGTTATTTATAGGTACTTTTTATATAAAAATCTAGGGATTAACATATTTTTAAAGATAGCAACCCTACATCGCATAATAAATATCACTTTCATGCAGTCCCTCTTAGCGTCGTAAGTTGCACATAAATATCTTGACGACTCTCCGCCCTTGGATTAAGTGGGTGTTATATTAAAATTGTCTCAATGAAAGAGTTAAAAATATTGAAAGTTGATAGTGTTACCAACGTTCTATACATACACATAGCATCACGCCTGTATTCCCCGAAAGGGTAGGCAGAGGTGTATTACACACCCACGACTCGCCAGCTATGTTTAAGTCCCACGTAATAGGGGGCGAGCCTATTGACTTCTACCGGGCACATTTCTAAACTCCGGGCTGCTACTGAGAATTTTTCTTTTTTTTTATGAATAATCTCAATAGCACTGCCCGGCCCGGGGATCGAACCCGAGACCTCATGATCAGCAGTCGCTTACACTACCGCTGCACCACAGAGGCAGTTAACTACTGACAGTTCTATATTATTGGATATGTAAAAGCGATTGCCCAATGTGGAGACGAATAGAGTATTCACAGAGGTCTCGACTAAATATTCAAACTGCCAACACCAATGTTCAGGCCTGATATATAGGTTTGCTATAGCAGAATTATTGGGAAACAGCTCGGACTAATGTACACATTATTTTAACAAGAAATTTGCGAACCACCTAACGATGCGTAGTACACAAGTATCTACTTTCAATATATCTTATATCTACATCACACATGCATGAAAGACGCTGACCGAAGCCGACCTCACACCTCAGCTGATCGACCAGGCCGTTAAATCTTTACTGCCTCTGACGTCACTCAGGTCTTTTTTCTAAATGATTTACAACCCATAAAAGCATAAACCTTCAACAATAACTGTACCGATTGTTTAACAGTTAACCGCAATATTTAAACCCTTTCTAGGTAGACCCGTTATTGAGAGCATTTTTTTTCAGCAACTTTTTGCTCCAGTTAGCTTTATTGTCATTTAAAAATGTTTGTCCAGGAAGTCGTTAAAATTATGCAATAATATGCAAAAAAGGGTTATTGGTTTTGTTAAGGACAATGTACATTTTGTAGCGCGAACACGTTTTGTGACCAATTTTCTTCGGAAACTATTGTTTAGTGATGTAATGCTCAACGTGCGTTGGTTTATACTGAAAGGTTTCTCAACCCACGTAGGCTCTGCTATGGTCAGAATACGAATATACAGCAAGTGTCCCTTATAAAATATTAGCCATAAAGTTTGAGTATCTGTATAAGTCTATCTTGACAAATTTCTGAAATACAACGTTGTGTAGGCCCAATTAATTCTTTTACCGATTTTAATCGATTAATTTTAGTATCTATACCTATTTTTATTTACAACTGTCTTTCGATTAGATACATTTGTTGTTTATCAGCTAATTTCCGCGCAAGGCAATATTCCCTTATCTTACTGAGAGACATAACTATAGGTAGGTAGGTATTATTTAGGTTTTTGAAACTAGAAACCATCAATCAACTAGATCGAAGCTAGAAAAAGATGATATTACACTCAACACTCTAAGCAAATATATAGTAATTTATATTTCATAAATATTATGTGACTAAGCACATTTAGCTGGACCATATCTAATATATAAAATTATTGTGTCACAGATTTAGTGTTTATACTCCTCCGAAACGGCTTGACCGATTTTAATGAAATTTTATATGTATAATTCAGTAGGTATGAGAACAGGTTTAAAACTAATTTTTATACCCCTAAGTGTTAAGGGTAGCTCACCCCAAAAAAAATTTTTTCAATTTTTAGACAATTTTTTTTTGGTTATTTTTTATGATGTGGTATTAAAAAATACATTTACTCCTAAATTTTCATTCTACTACCACCAACCCCTATTTTTTAATAACATTTTGTATTTTTTAACCTCGGTCGATAGCTGATCAATGGGGTTCCGTTTTGCCAAACTCCTCCACTTGGGAGCAGCATAATAGCAAATTTCGTCGAGCGCAATTTTTCAAATATATTTTAAAAGTAAAGATTAAAAAGATATAATAATATTTTCATACTCTAGAAATAATTCGTATGGCAAAACAACGTTTGCCGGGTCAGCTAGTACTCATATATATACCTACATCTAGATATTTACAACTAGTGTGTAGGTACAAATAGGTAGAGCAATATTGAATTGCTTTTTTCCTCTTCTGTTTCTCGTCGTCAAAACTTAGCTTAACATCTACTGCTCTATGATAACAATAGGTACGCAGACATAAACAATCTATACCCAGCATCAGAAAATTAATAGTTCCATCTAAAACCAATAAACTACGTGAACCATCACAACGGAAACCATTCACCAAGAGCGTTAAAACTATTCTTTTTTAAAAGACAAACCCACTTTTGAATAATCCTTGTATCGCGGGGAACTTTAGAAACATACAATTTTACGAAAACAAAGTACACCCAGACTCAGAGCAACCATTTGTAGATCACACAAAGAGTTGTCCTGTGTGGCTCGAAGCCACAACCCTCGGACTGGAGGCCGTTATCTAAACCACTCCGCCATCTGTGCATTTAATGCCTTCCATAGCTTATTAAATGACTAGTGAACAAAATTGCTAAAATTAAAAATATTACATAGGTATATACAACACTCTCTGATAGTTTCCAAACATGCCTATCATTAATGGCCACAGAGATCTTATCTGAAAATAATTATGAATAATTTTAATTTGTATAGGCTAGGTAACACCTACTTAAGCTATAAACTTTATCTACCTATACAAATTATAAAAATGGAATGTCTATTTGTTATATCAAAATAACGGTTTTTTATTAAATACTTAAAAGTATTTAGATATTTTTGTATATACCTACCTATTTTTAATGAAAATGTGAAATCGAAAATAACAGTCACGAGCAGGATTTGAACGCGTTTGGGCGTCGCCTAAGACGTTAAGTATAAATGAGTTATCGAAATTAGCAGTCATGAACAATTGTCACGATGGCTGAATTGGCAAAGCATCTGGATGATATCCAGGAGATGCAGGTTAAAATCCTGCTCGTGACTGTTATTTTCGATTTCACATTTTCACACTTTGTGTTGATACTTAAAAGCACTTTTTAACAAAAAAGCAATTTTAAAATTTGTCATCCATCAAGCCTTACGAAGTCCACTGCTGGGCATAGGCCTCCTCGAGAGAACGCCACAACATGTGTTTCGCTCATATGGGGGATAGTGCCGTAATCGCCACGCTTGGCAGTCGGGTTGGCGACCGCAGTGGATGTTGCTAGTACTCGAGGGAGAGCTGCTGCTCACTCCCCCGGTATTCCCTCAGTCGGCTCTGACGACTCCCATGTGTGGAGAGGGGTGGAACAATTCTAAAGCCGGCCCCACACGGCAGGAATTTCTGGTCTGGCTATTCGTTCCGTCTAATCTTTGAAACTACTAGACTGATTTGGGCGGGACTGGTGTTATAAGGACTATCTTAGGTTACTTTTATAGAAAAATAATTAAGAATCCCGCGCAGAATCAAAATAAGTAAATCCACGACGACGAATCGCGGATAGTAGCTAGTAGGTACCTATTAAAAAATAGTTATAAATATATATATCTACTTAGTACATTGAGTATACCGTAGGTATATATAACCTAAATTAGACATAAAAATAACAAAACAAATGATTGCCAACAAAATATAATAAATACAATTATGGGGTCAAATATATTTGTAGGGAGAAAGCATTTATTGGACTATTTTATAATAATTGGCTATAAAGTTCCGTACTGAAGTGTTCGCTGCGGAGGAAACAATGAAAACAAATCCCTGCTCTATAGTATTTTGAAGTTGTATTGATATATATGTATATATATATACGTGTTATAGAAATACAAATGTAACTCACAAAAAAATACAAAATTGAAAATCTTGATCTCTAGCTTTCAAAAAAAAAACAATCTATTCTTTTCTTGAGTTTTGCAAGTGTTTTTCAATACCTACTTTTATATATTTACATAATTTAGTATTGCCAAAATTGTGTATTAGGTACTATGAATTATTTTGTTTTATTGCCAGTGGTGGTAGACGAGCAAATGGTCGACCTGATGGTGGGTGGAAACCGCCGCTCATGGACTTTGGGAACGCCAGAGGCACAACCAAACCGCCGCGCACCGCCCACAATGCAAGAAATTGTGTAATCATTTATGTGAAAAAAATTTTTGTCCGTCTAGCTTTCTTTGTTCCGACTAATCTTCAAAATTGCTGGACTGATTTGGACGGGACTTTCACTGGCTGATATCCGATTTTATAAGGAGTAACTTAGGTTACTTTTTATTTTGATATAAATATTAGGGTTCCGCACTTAAATAGCTAAAAAATCCACACGGAGTAAGTTACGGGTGCAACTAGTGCCTAATAAAAATATTATATAAACCATTTTCATAATCATCATCCTATTAAACATCAATAATTGAAAACTCCTGTCCTGGTAATGAAGTGGTAGTTAATTAACTAAGGCCTTATTTTTCAGCGCAGTTATAAAACTACAGTTGCACTATAACTGTTGACCATTATTTTAAACTAAAGCATATAAAAAGGATGCATTGATTTCAATTTGTTATCGAGTTCAGATTTCGAGTGCGTGTTCCCAACTGACAATTAATTGATTAAACAATTTGTATCAATGAAGACTAACATTTAATAGGTATTTATACGGTTAAGTAATCTTGGCGATAGCTAGTCATCAATTATTTTGTTATCGAGATCTATTTTCACAGTCATAATATAGATGTATATGTTTGTGTGACGTAAGACTTAGATATAGATACCTAAAATTAACTAAGCAAAGTCACTATGAGAAATATTGTCCTCAATCAAGCATTCCGGCCAACGTGGCATAATAGACCAATTTATTTACCATTACGAAAATTTGGGTGTTGTTGTAGTTCAATCTCCATAATCACAAACATCAAATGTGATTAAAAAGATATAAGAGCTTACGAGTATATCCCACATAAATAGTTTTAATTCAATAATAAAAAGGATTATTTCAATAATATCTAGGATTACACGTAAGGATACAGATGGTACCTATTGCTTAAAGGGAGTGAGGAGTCAGGGTTAATATTTTTAAGTACACTATTTCTGTTGTATAATATCTTTGTCTATACACTTTCAATACAAGTTACTTATTCAAAATGGCGTCGTCTAAGTCTCCTTCAAGCGCCCTAATTCATCGGCGTCCGTCGCTACGGTATTTTTTGTAAGATTCTAAATATATGTATACGTTGTTGTCTGAACATAAATCATGAACTCGTTACGATTTATGAGCTCGGTCGGGCCATACCGATTGGATGTTTAATTTTAGGGTTAGCTGCACTGATAGGCTTAAGCGAAGATTTAGAACGATATCATACCCGTAGGTAGATTTGAGCAGTCAATTGTAGTGATAAATCTAAAAATCAATTTGGACTTCAAAGATTCTATTATAGATGATATATAATGATTAGATGCCATAAGTAGGTAACCATTTTATAGACAAATTATTGATGCACAGAGTTTATATTAAGTAAACTGAAAAATGACCATTGATACCATATTATTATAAAGGGTCATGATAAATGACGTCATGACATAAGTATGTTGACTTAAGCGTCAGTTCCATGAAGTATTTCAGAATATCCGATTGCAGCCGACACAGTTTTATTTGAACATTCGAAATGCTTCATTCGAGAATCCTAATGTAGTTTTCACGAAATAAAATCGTGTGTAAATTGACACTAATCGGCTGTGGAGTTGACACAAGCGACATCGAACTTGTCAGAAAATTAGACACCGAAATAGCCTAATTAAAGCGCCACTCGAATATCTTTAACTTGCTACCTTTTCAGTATGGAGACGGAATACAAATTGACATCAATTATTTTTTTGCCAAAAATCATTTTTCAAAAAACTGAATAAATTACATTTACAGCGTTTTGATTTGGTCGTAAACTCCACTCAATAAACACCTACCTACTAAACATTATTACTTACATAATATTTCATCAAAATTCTACGTTTTAAAGTTTTAAATAAGGCAGGTATTTACACGCGTTGCGTTTATTAACACGAAGGACCAATGCTTACGTTAACTGCACATGTCAGTAACTTTCACCGCTTTACTCTTGCAATAAAACCCCAGCCTAATCGCTTTCAAGGGCTTTAAGCGGCCATGACCCGTCCTGAGTGACGAATGGAGGATATTACTGTAAACACACTTAGCTTACACTACAAGAACGTCTGCGACTTAAATTGAGCCAGACAAGTCTAATTGCGATATAACTTGACATGTCTGAAGCAATATAGTATTTATACTTAGGTATATAGGTACATTGAAAAATATCTGGATATTTTAAGGAACAATATTATAATTATACTAGCCTTTGCCCGCGGCTACGCCGCAGCCAAAAGCTAGTTTTTCGCTTATATCTCAGGTTTCCGATATAGTAGCGGGATAAAATCTATACCAGTTTTTAAGTCTAACCACGTGCTATCCAATAAAGTGCATCAAAATCCGTCCAGTAGTTTTTACGTGATGCTCGAACAAACAAACAGATAAACAGACAAACAGAAAAAAAAATCGTTTTGTGTTTAGACACGCGTATAGGTAGGTAAGAGTGTTTTTTTCTCAAATATCTTAAATGTACAGACATAGCTCTGTTATGGTAGGTATTTATAGATAATAGTTTTTTACTAATCCTAATTTATATAAGCTTAAAGAAGTAGGTATATTAAATAAAAAAAGCTCTAAAGAAGCTGAGAATGTCATGTGCAATACAGATCAAATACAGATAAAAAAGAGCTCGTATTTAGTTAGTAGGTACCTAATTTTTTTTTTATATTTGTATTCGTAATAAGTTTAGCTTTTTAAGGTTTTTTGGAATTAAATTATTGTCACTTAGTAGACACCTGCCTATACCTAGGCATAAATGCTGTCATCAATTAAGTAAACAAGTTTTTGAACAGAACAACTCCAAAATGCTCATGTACCTAGTTCAAATGCTAACATACCTATTTCAATTAATATTAAATACATAGAATTATTTTTAATAAAGAATGCCTATAACTTATAACCTTGCTTTATAACACGAAACGGCTGCGTGAGTTTTAGACGCAAAGTGACAAATAGGTCTCCTAAATTTCAATTAAAGTGTACAAAGGCCCTGTCATAACGAATTTAAATTCATTCAATCATATAAAATATCCCTGTACACATACGACCTTTTTAAACATAAATTCACAGTAAAACGAAATCATGGCGTCACGTATATTAATAATGTTTCCACTCACCGTTGAATTCTAAAGTACAATCCATATAAGATAACAACGTTTGTTAAGATTTATATATCACTCATAGTCAATGAATACTTTTCTTAGGTTCAATACTCGGTTAAGACATTATATGTAGTAAAAAAGTGATATCAGTACATACAGGTTTCTGATGATGTGACCAAAACCGGTTTACTTAATGTCAACACAACGCACACTACCGCTATCATATAAAGAGGAGTTTACATCTCACTACAGTACCTATGGAAGGTTTATTATTAAAAATATGCTAACATTGTTTTACATTTTTTACAATATAAAACAATACAAAAATATAATATATCAAATTCATTACATGATGTAATTTCTAGATAATCACAGTACAATATATATGCCTGGTCTTCTCTATTTTGGATCCTAAATTATCCAAACCAAGAATGTTTCTCTATTTCACAGTTTAATTTAATAGATGCCAGCATGCCAAGAGTTTCAAATATAAACATTGATAATACTTTAATCCAAATTAGTATAAATCTGTAACAGCGGTATGTCGTTCACATTAAAGATTTTAAGATTTAAGAAAAAAATAGTTTACTTGTTTTAAGCGTGCCTGAATACAAAACATTTTTATTCGTTTTGATTGTTCGCATACACAAAAACTATTGACTGAATTTTGACGTAGGTATTTTTTTTTGATAGCAATTAGACTTAAAAAACGTGGTATATATTTTATCCCAACTAACTGAAAACTAGCTTTTAGCTTTTTTAGCAAAGGCTAGTAATAAACTAAGATTATTTACCCATGGTAACTATGAATTCTGATTTTGTAAAATGTTCTGTTATAGAACGGACAATTTTTCAAAAAAATAACGTAAATAATTCGAAACATACATTTAGCTTATCTGCAACCCAATGACTCTCTTAAACAAAAAGATGTTACAAAGAATATTTGCTCGATTTCTTTGGTGGATAATAAACTCGATAACGGCGAGATGAAATATTTTTATCTATGGTACTGGAAGTTTTAAGCCCCCTTAGGTAAAATATGGAAACAGTACCGTTGAACTTTAGTAGGGTCAATTACATTAACAGTGCCTAGAATTACACTCTAAAGAGCTGCCACTTATACAGCCCTACATTAAATGTACAAGTACAATTGTAAACAAAACTACTTTAGTACGCAATAAGGCTTATACTGCACAACGCTATTATGTCTAATTAACTAAGATATCTACTACAATATATAACGGCTGATAGTTAAAAACCAAATTAAATTTACTGGCGATTTCGTAAAGTAAAACTAAACAAACAGCTACCAAACTTCTTTTAATACTTCTTGAGAGTATCTGAGTGTATGTTGAAAAAAAAACGTGTGCTGTCTGTACACATGCTTAATTGCTTTTATTAAATAAGAGCTAAAGAACTATTCGGTACTTCTAGTATCACAATCATGATATGTCTCTGTCATGTCATGTAGAGGCATTTCTCTAATATTATTCCCAACGAAATTTATACAACGATCAGCATTGGAACCCGATAATCTCCGTGTCTCCCGACAATTTGCCCAAAATCAACTTACAAAATACGTAAGTTATTATCAGATTCGTGTTCAAGCAAAGTTGCTTGTTGTTACATTACAGTTGCAGAGTTCAATGTAATTTAAACTTTAGGGTCACAAAGTTTAGGTTGATATTTGTGGTTTGGTGTCTGATAAGGGTGGGATAATGGGGTCATATGACCTAACCGAGGTGTAACGCTCGATATACGCACATACACGCAAAGGCGTGTACTGAAAGTGTCAGAATATTGGCATCGTGTATTTGCTGAATGTACGTACACTGCTACATTAAATTATTGTGTACTTCATTTGAACATTTTCATCTCATGGATAATTTTGATTATGTTCGCACTGTGGATCTGTGAAAGGTTATTGGAAATGTGAAAAATATATGGGAAACACATATTTTTAATATTTGATTTTATCAGCTCGTCATTTGTATCTTAGGATTATAGTAAAGGATATAATAAAATCCACTGTAAGATAGGTTTCTTATATAAATAAAACACCAGATGTATTCTGTTAATTATTTTCGGGTCTATAGAATGCAAAAATATTATTTATAGGTATATGAATATATCGTATTGGCCGTGTGGGGCCGGCACCAGGAATAGCTCCACCCCGTCTCTTCCTATGGAAGTCGTAAAAGCCGACTAAGGGATTACCGGGGGACCGGGCAGCAGCGTTCCCCTGTGTACTAAAAACACCCACTGCGATCGCCAATCCGCCTGCCAAGCGTGGCGATTATGGTAAAACCCCCATTTTGGGGAGGCCTATGTCCAGCAGTGGACGATGAAAGGCTGATGGATGGATGGATATGAATTCGTATAAGGAGTTATCTAAACAGTTTAATTTCAAAGACATGTAAAAAAGTTACAAGTTTTTTAAATTTTTGTTACTTCAGGTATTTTGAAATATTCAAAATTATTGGTAAGTCTATTTTTTGTCAAATTATTATTATTTTTTGATGAAACAAACACGTAGTGTACAGGAAATCAGTTAATACTCTGAAATAGGCCCTTGTTTCTAAATTTGACAAGTATTGTTGCCAAGACAATACCTAGAGCAATACTAATCTTTAGAAAATAAAAATATTTAAAAAATAATTTAGGAATTATACTCGTATATGGCGCTTAATTCCAATTACCGATCCTTCTGACACATCAAAGTCTATATATTAAACACTTACTCAAGAACTAGACTTCTAAGTATCCGTATAATTAATATATATTGTTACGAGTGTTGACTTGACTAATCTTTATATGACAAGTCTAGTACATTGTCTAAAACTACAGAGTGTACGGTTAGGTTAATTTTTTCCTAAAGTTAAACAACTAATAATAATTACATAACAACGAAGGCACCAGTGTACACCAACTACCTCTATCCTATATTGCTGGTTCGTCATTACGTCCCGGATCGGTCTATACTACATAGCCGGCCCATTACACTGGCTCTAAGCCTCATGGCCGAACCAATCCGATCAACTAATGATAGTTTAAGAATTTTGTGACGCATCTCATTACGCCTATGACTACGGGATTATTACGTAAGGTAAATTAACATAGGTAACTGTGAGACATGAATATCTGTTTATATCTCTATTTTATCCATCGTATCGGCTACTTTATAGATAGATAGAATGACTACTTATTATTAGGTGGATTGCGGCTGTGTCAAAAGTCAGTCAAATAGTAATTTAGTTTTAATCCAAGTAAAAATTAAAACTATAATCATGAACCAAGAGCCAGGCTCGTCAGTTTTCAGCACGCTTTTATTAGTTTCGCCTTTTGAATTTCGAATGTGATTTTTACCTAATTCAAAATGTCGGATTAAATCAAAACTTTGCACACTTACCAAGGACCGATGACAATACAATCATTTGAGAACTTCGTTCGTTATTAGGGTTCCGTAGACAACAAGGAACCTTTATAGTTTCTCCACGTCCGTATAGGTTATCTGTCCGCTATTTGCAACTTTTAAAACCGCGCTATTGCAGTGATACATCACGGGCCAAATTTATTGACGAGCCATAAGACCGCGGTTTTGCTCGTATATCGATCACCATTATTATATTTTTAGTGAATTTGGTTCACGTCATTTTATAAGTTCCTACTTTATGTAAAATATTTTCAGCATTAGTAGGTATTACATACACTTAAAGAAAAAAGAAAATTACAATATTTTAAGCATTTGACGAACAAATTAAGAATATGTTAGGTTAACCAATACCTTAGTATAGGTATTTATATTTACTTACTTATCATCCATTTCCCTTGCGGGGTAGGCAGAGAGAACAGAGTGCCAAGAGGTTCTATTCTTGCATACATCTCTCGCTTCCTCAACATTCATAACTCTCTTCATACACGCTCGCCGGTTTCGGAGACCCCTGACTCCACCTTCCTTCAATACATGACCGATTTGGTCTAGTAGGTGAGTCTCGGTCTCCCCCTGTACCTACATCCTTGCACTTTCGCATTGTATATCTTCTTAACCAGTCGCTCGTCCGGCATTCTTTCCACATGTCCGAACCATCGGAGCATTCCCTTTCGCATCTTTACACCAATACTCTCTTTCATACCTACTCGCTCTCTTACGTCATCTTTACGAATGCGGTCAGTCAGCCTCACTCCACAGATTCTCCGCAGAGATCGCATTTCGACCGCATTGATTTTACTCTCATCCTCTCCTTTTTGCATACCCAACTCTCGCTTCCATACAATAACTGCGTTGTGTATTGCGACACGTGCCTTCTGGCTGAGGTGATGACTGCCGAGAAGTTGTCCCAATGCTCCGTTCACTCTATTTCCCGCATTCACTCTTCTCTCTACATCAGTGGTGTACCTTCCATCCCGACTGAATCCACATCCAAGATATACAAATTCATCCACTTGTTCTAGCACACCATTTCCTTTTGCTACTTTAACATCTGTTCTGGCTTCTTCTCTTTCAAAAACCATTATTTTGGTTTTGCTCACATTCACACGTAGGCCCCTTTTCTTACAATCTTCTGCCATTACGTCGACTAGGGTTTGCAGGTCAGCCGCGGACTGCGCTAATAAAACCGCATCGTCTGCATATAGCAGAGACCTAACCACTGAGTCGCCCATCAGAACTCCCACATTCATTTCATTTAACCTTTGTAGACATTTATCCAGATATATGATAAACAGTCTGGCTGATAGAACGCAGCCCTGTTTAACGCCGATATTAACATCAAAACAGGGTGACATTCCATCATCCAGCCGCACACAAGCTCTGCAGTCCATGTAGTTGGACTGCACCGCTTGTAGCAGTCTACCGTTAATACCATATTCCGGCAAAATATCCCAAAGTTCCTTTCGTACAGCCGTGTCAAATGCTTTCTCCAAATCCACAAAACTGCAGAAAACCCTCTGGCCTACAGCCAGATGCTTCTCCACAATGTTGCGCAGAGAAAACACTTGATCTTGATATTTTTTTAATATTTATTTTTCAAAGGTTTAGTGCCCATCACTATGCAGGCCTCGTAAGGTGATTCTGTATATTATGTATGCCTGTGGTTTACTCAAAATTAATTAGTTGTATGGAAAACATCTTGGGTTACACAAAGCTGCTTTAACATTATCTATATTTATCAACAGCTACAGCGTTATCTGTAGCGGGTTGACTCAGAATAATGTTTATTATCTCTATAATAAATGTTTTAGACAATATGAAGCAATAACAGCGTTTCTAATAATGAAAATGAAACTAGATTCGATCTAATCGTCAATTTTAATATGACAAATATAAAAATAAAGTTATTATTTAATGCCCATTAAATGTAGAAATTTATTTGTCAGCACGTGACTAATGACACGTATTAATAACAAATAAAACAATATTATAAAAAGCAAAATAACGCTACTTAAAACTGTTTAGTAGGTAATATTAATTCACAAGAATTACGTAAAGAGTATCATAGATATTTCACTTAAATTTTGATGCTTGTTCTTGAATTAATATTTTCATAAACTCTTTAGCCCCTCTTTCCCCTTTAATAACCGCGCGGGTTGGTATTTTCCATTTTGAAGACTTCCTCAGTATAAACAGGCACTATTCTCAAAATAAACGCGTTTTTCTCTCGAGTTCTGTGCCAAACAATATTCTCGAAACTTTATAGTACCTATACCTTTCTTATTTCGTTTATACTCGTAGTTTCGCATTGATCCTATAAAATGAAATTCTGCGGTATGTAGACTATATTTTTCATGTGTACCTACTTTTATTTAGGTATACTACGCGGATGGCAAACAAGCATGCGATCAAGTAGAATTGAAGAATAATAAGAAAAGGGTTTGGACCTCTGGCGCTCTTACTCACTGTATGAAATACAACAGTAGGAATACTTATTGTTGCTTCATGCTGATCTGTGTTCTGTGACGGAGAGGTAAGCAAGGCTCTACACCTGAACGCTAACTATTAACTATTAAAAAATAATATAATGCTATACCTAAAATTTTTTTTTTTATTGCATGTAGTGGCAGACGAGCCACGGTCCATCTGATAGTAAATGGTAACCGTCACCCATGGACTCGACTATACTGAGAGTATTGTCAAGCCGCTGCTCACCAATTCATTTCACAGATGAAATGCAATATAAACAGCTATCTCCTGCTACAGCCAAAACGCAACGATGTGCTTCATGGCCGGTCACACGGGAGATGGTGGTACCAACCCGCTCGAGCCCGATACCAAGTGAGTACTCCCACTTGGTACTCAGCCCTACTACCAGTCATGCAATGGATGATAATTGCTTACTGCCCTTAGTCGCCTCATACGACACCCGTGGCAAGGAATGGGGTGGTGACACTTGTATTCTTAGTCCGTCACCACACGGACAAATATAAATAAAATAATTAGATACTATCATCCATGATATGATAATCAAATAAAGTCAATTTACTAAAATATTCTTTTTTACAAAAAAAATATTTTTTCCATCCATCCATGCATCCATCAGCCTTTCATCGTCCACTGCTGGACATAGGCCTCCCCAAAATGGGGGTTTTACCATAATCGCCACGCTTGGCAGACGGGTTGGCGATCGCAGTGGATGTTTTTAGTACACAGGGGAACGCTGCTGCCCAATCCCCCGGTAATCCCTTAGTCGGCTTTTACGACTCCCATAAGAAGAGACGGGGTGGAGCTATTCTTGGTGCCGGCCCCACACGGCTTATATTTTTTTTACCATAAGACTAAAAACAAAAACAAGGTCCTTTCTTATCTTCCTTTCTCTTCATACTATACTTCTTGTCCACCTCGTATCCCTTTTCTTTCAGTTGGTGACGCGCGAGTGATGCCTCTGGTGTTGCTAGCGTAGTGGTAAGTTAATTGTAGCATTATGAACTCTATGTCGGTCTTTGTTGCCCACATTGAATAGTTTAATTAATCTTAAGACAGCATATCAGAATTCACTTCGAGAAAAATGTATGTAAGAAGTTATATTCCCTTAATAAGTAGAATAAAAATATAAAAAAAGAACAGGAAAGTTTTTTATTTTATTCAATATAATAATTAATATTATTTAATAATTACAATCAACTAATTATTAATTGTCAAATATGATAATTAAAATCCTTCCAATCCAACGGCTGGACTAACGAATCTATATCACCTGTTGGCCAGGTACCTACCATACTATAGGTACTCATTACCTGTTAAGGAAAAAGGGACAGTCTTTTTCCTGTAAGACACGAACAATAACACTCAATTATAGCTGCCTTTTTTTTGTTAAGGCGGGAAAAATTGTTCCTAACCGCACACCCCGTCGTTTGGGATAACGAACAGGGCAGTGTGGGGCCCTCAACCACTAAATAAACCCACCTTGTGCTGTCTCTCCGCCTTTCTTGGTGGGCCACTGGAACTACGTTACATTACGGTGACGGGCTTCGTGGCGTAGTCGGTAATGTAACCGACTTCCGTGCACAAGGTCGTGGGTTCGATTCCCTCTCAGGACAATTATTTGTGTGATGAACACAGATATTTGTACTGCGTATGGGTGCTTTCTATCTATTATATGTAGGTATTTACAAAAAAAACAATCCATTATATGTATTATATCCGTAATCTGGTACCCATAGCAGAAGCATTAAGCTTAGTTTGGGACCAGATGAAGTTGTGTAAAAAATTTCTGTGAATATTTATTTATTATTATTGCTTCAGTGGTGCCAATTGACAAAATGTGTATAATTTCTTAAATATTAGGTAGGTATAATAAATTCCATTAGAAATATGACGTGACTGTACCTTTTCTTTTTGTTGGTTAAGGCGGGAAAAAATATTCCTAACCGCACACCCCGTCGTTCGGGGCAACGAACAGGGTATTGTGGGGCCCTCACCTACTAAAGAAACCCGCCGTGTGCCGTCTCTCCGCCTTTATTGGCGGGCCACTGGAACAATGTTACGTTCTTTCGGTGGTGACTGTACCTATGTGTCCTCTTCATAATGACCAGTAGGTACATATCTCTTTTCTGCAAGTGAATTCAGACTTGCTGTCTAAGGATTAATTTACACAACTACAATTTCTTTTTGTATCTAAAAACCCTGCTTGAAATAATACCAATTAAAAAAAAACTGTCATGTAATGCTAATTGTTCTCGAAAATGCTTATCAAAAGACATCATTTTATTTTATTTATAAAGATTAGCATCTGTTGTTACTGATAAACTATCTACTAAAATACTAAATATTCTAATTTTAATTAATAAAAACCTGTCATTTGAAAACCGATAGTTCCGGAAGTATTATTCGATGTGGGTGGTTCCCTCATAACTCATGCCATGAGTTAATTAATTTATGTATCACCTTTCTTTCTGTCATTGAAGGTAAATTTTACACAATTTATTCACAAGAAACTAGTTTGATTAAAATAAAAATAAAAGATTTTAAATTATCACGCTTCATACCTAACTACATATAATAATTAACCGGATCTTGACGTGTATATAAACACGTAAATAGGTGCAGTGTCTTATAAATACTCTTGAATGTCTTTTTGCACTTAGGTAGAAAAACTTATTGCAAAGCCATTAATATTTTTATAAATAACAATATCTCCTAATAAAATTAGGTATTTAAAATGTGAAAGTTTGTCTTTTAATATACCTAGATAGTATATATTTTTTTACCGTGTGGGGCCGGCTTTAGAATTGTCCCATCCCTTTCTACCCATGGGAGTCGTAATAACCGGCTGAGGTAATATCGGGGGAGTGGGCAGCAGCACTCCCTCGAGTATTAACAACATCCACTGCGATCGCCAACCCGCCTGCCAAGCGTGGCGATTACGGCACTATCCCTCATTTCTGGGGGAGGCCTATGTCCAGCAAAAAGGCTGATGGATATGTTTTAAGATATACCTGGGGTTAAAATGGTCTCCATGTTTAAACTGTAAGTACTAAACAACTTTGTAAGTAGGTACCTATAGGTATTGCAGACGTAAATCAACACTTACACAACAAACTCTCGCGTTTACTTAATGAAATACATTGATTTGTCATCCAACATTCCGATGCTGCCAGCATTCTTGGCATATCTCCAGTAGACGGAATTTTTGACGAATTAGTTTCGTCAACCGTAGGTCACTTTAGGTAGGTACTTAATTGTTTTTTTTTTCAATTTATTTAATAAACGCAACTTACAAAACATACACTGTAAAATTGAACACACAGTATTTTAGGCCTAAAGCTTAACTAGTGCTGTTCTAATTACAAGTCACCACGGCATGCTATGAAGTCATAAACTATTTATTACATTTTAGAATACAAAAACAAATAATATATACTAAACAAATTAAAATATTTATAACTCAAAGAAATAATAAATTTTCCGTAACTATACATACCTAGGAGTAGGATTTTTTCGCTACGTTTTACACACAAGAATTTGCCCTGTGTGGGAATCGAACCCACAACACTCGGGCGGGAGGCCGGTATCTAGACCACTCCCCCATATGTGCAGTCATTCAGTATATTCAGTAACAATATGTAGTTCCCTTGAGATAGCAATTTTTGCATAGGTAGAGATAACTAGGATGTTCTAGAGCGACGTATTTTATACGTAGTTGCAGGCAGAATCTTGTATATTATGAATATAAAATTAGTAGGCAACTATACTTACCTTAAGACTACTTAAACGGGTTTTCTATAAATCATCAATCTTTGATTATTGAAAGATAATATTTAAGCGATTTTCTGAACTTATACCCACAACAGAATAAGTCTCCATCGATTATCTTCCATAGCTCTTACTTAAATCATTCATCGGTCAATTTGTAGGGGTCGTGTGACAAACATGTCGTAAATTAGTCCACACAAACAAAGTTAATGAGAAGCGGCAAACAGAGCCGAGTATCAAGTGCTTGTACCCAATAAGAGACGGTCTCACCGATGTCCTGATTGTTTGGTGTACCCTATCCCATGTTACCATGTTTGTACAGCTACGTGCCGATTATCACACTCAAATTGATCACATATACTGGCTAAAGACAGAATATTACTATGTCAATACTAACATATCGAGTATTGATGGCTTTCTGGAGTATTATCGAGAGTAAAATTTGAAATGTTAAAATATTTTCTGGTGAAAAATCAATTTACATTCATCAGCTAAAAGGGATTACTCATAAATTGTATATAATAAAACGTCTACTATACTATGTTTATTCTGGGACATAAATAAAATATGTATATATACAACAACATTTTAAATAAACACCGCAAACGTATTTTATTTTCGCTGGTTTTATGAAATTCAAAAGCATTCTTCTATTACAGCGTCGGGGCGTTCAATCTCTTTATTGAGATAAACAGAGCATTTGTAACTCATACCTATCTACATTCATTTATTCTTTAGAAGTTTCTAGACGCATCGTTTGTTTTGAAGCGACTGCACAGTGTCTAACTTTAAACACTAAACCAATTTTGTGTGAACTCTAAATCTGAATACTTTTTCATCTAGTTAATATTTTGAAACAGTAGAGTAGAGAGGTAGGGGAGATCTCGTCAGACTGGTTGTGTATCTTCAAGAATATCAGTTGGACAAACACACGGGAGGGGAGAGTGGTGTAAGTGGTGGATTCGGGGGATGGTGTTTACTGCGCTCCGGGGAGGTGAGCGAAGAAATGAAATTGGCAGATATTTCGGTGATGTGACACTCACGTGTAGGTAAAGCTTGGCTAGCAATGAAAGTTTTGCGAGGTTTTTCCACTTTCTACACGCGTAGAATAAAGTAAAAGGTGGCTTGTACTTAGATACCCTTTATACATACGTAAGCAATGGAACCCTTTCGTTATATCCTCCAGTACAAGATATATTGGCAGTATTCCGAGCTCGCCTATTTGGTATGTTTGTCAGAACTCACAAAAACATGGGAAAATTAATACACAAAGAATTTTATAAATGAATATAGAATAGTAGGAGTGTCGATAGTTTGAATAGACGATTCGATTGTTTTAATTACTCCGAACAATACAGTCATTAAATTTATGTCTCATGACTTAGTTGAAGCACGATTGCTCGAGTTATATCAAGGAGATTGTTATGATATATGATGGATCTTTATTATATGGGACTAAAAGGTTCTAAGAACTTTTGCACAAGGAAAAAGGCGTGCCTGTAAAAAATCACATGACATTTAATTTTAAAATCATTAACGTATTACGTTTAAAAGTGTAAAATAAAATCGCTGATTGCGTCCGTTTGTTTCTCAGCATATTTTATCAAAACCAAAAACACTCTTCCTAAATCCATAGGGATTTAGGAAGAGTTTTCACTGGAAATTAGATTTTACTACATACCGCCTGCGACTCTGTCCACTGGGTTTAAGAAAATAAATACCTACATAACTTAACACAAATTGTAAAAATATAAAATTGAATATAACAGTCACAAGCAGGATTTAAACCTGCATCTCCTGGAATACTCTCCTAGATGCTTTGCCAATTCAGCTATCGTGACAACAGCTTATGACTGCGAATTTCGATAACACATTCATTTTGAACGTCTTGAGTGACGCCTGCGTCACCTGTCGAAAGTATTTGCATACATTATACCGAGCAGGTAAACTTAATTATACAATTAAGATTTTTACGAAATAACAATTCCAGGAGAGAGGTTCAAGAGAGGTTACCACTGAAGTAATCCAACATAGTACCAGTGATCCGTCAACACAGGCGGAGAGACGGCACACAGCGGGTTTTTTTAGTGGGTGAATGCCCCACACTACCCTGTTCATTGCCCCGAACGGCGGGGTGTGTGGTTAGGAACATTTTTTCCGCCTAAACAAAAATAAAAAGGAGAGAGGTTCAAATCCTTCTCGTGACCGTTGTTTTCGATTTCACATTCTCACACTTTGTGTTAATTTATAAGGCTAAGCATGTCGGATGCTAGAAAAATATGTAAAGATATGAAAATAAACACATCACTCTACGGAAAACTAATTATCTCGATGTAAAATAGCTAAACCACGAGAACCGTTAATTTTTCCCGGATAAAAATTAGCCCTTTTTTGTGCTCCAGTCTGTATGTAAGCAAAATTTCATGATGATTGGTTCAGTATGCAGATGTGAAAGAGATAAACTAAAAAATCTCACTATCGAATTATTAATATTTGTAAAGATTTAATAGAAGATGTAGGTATACCTACTATTTTATCCTTCAAGAAAACAGCCCAAGCACTCGTCCATCTTTAAACATTTATATGCCTTGCTATAGGTATGTTGTATCTACGAGAGCCATCGCCAAAAATTTGCTTTCATAGAAAAACTTTTTAAGGAAATGATGTTTGTTTGTCATGCCGTAAGAATTTATTCTCAAACTCGAAGACCTTACCATAAAATAAGATACGCTAGGGAAAACTCAAGGTACCTACTATGATTTCACTCGGAAGGTATGGGTACATAATTATAAATATGTCAGCTTTTTATTACGAATTTTAATAATAAAAAAATTGTGCAAATAAATATTAGGTAGGTATATGGGGAAATCATTTTAATGCCTAGCCTCTCGGGATGCCCTGGTTTGGGTTGTCATCTGGTAGCACCAGTTTAAGAATTTTGTCACAATATTTATTAACTAATTATCATTCATACTTTTATTATACGAGCATGTATATGAAAAGCAAGATGTCCTTTGCATACGAACTTCAGTTATTTTGATTCCAGATATACCTACCTACCATGTTTATAGATCTGAACTCTCAAGGCTTTTCTAACTCATATCATCGTAAAATATTTTAGTTGTATACTCATGATTTTGTTCAAGGAAAATATATTTTCCTTCAGAATAAAGCTTGCCCGAATTATTATCAAATGCCAAACAAACAAGTTCACTCAATGTTTTTCGCCCAAGCACTAAAGAAATAAAGCCTGGTATAATAGTAAAGAAACTTACCAAGTTTGTGTACAGAGTTGATATCAATAAAAGTAGACATGTATACACGTTAGTTGTGTTATACATGACTATGGGGCAATATGGGCAAAAGCTATGATCACACGCTATCATCCTTGTGATTAATGAAGATATCTATGTATCCGAATGTGACAAAAGCAGCCCTAAAAAAAGAAACAAAGTACTAAATTTCAGAATTAGAAATATTTGGATAGACTTGCAAAAATAAATTGAGATTGTATTGGAAACACAGATGATGATAGTGAAATTGAAGTCAGGCCTGCTCGCGTAGCCTAAGCCAATATATCTTAAATACGGAAAATATCTTTCATATGGCAATATATAATCTTTTAAATGATCCCCTAGCCTATCATTTGTTAAAAATGGTTACAACCCACCTCACATCTACGTCATCAATATTTTTAATCAGGTAATAAATACTCTCTGTGCGTGTAAAGCATATTTCTAACTCTCTTCTTGCAACCGTCAAACAGTCAAGTTTAATGGTTTACAGTAGGTTCATTTCCTTTTTGTTACCTTGAAATGACGTCAATTTACATAAATTTACTAGTTGTTAGTTCTAGTACCTCTACCTTTCTCTAGCGAGATATTACCAAGCCATATATCACCAGTTCATAATACTTGTACATATTAACTTTTATTTTAAGAAGAAACTAATCTAGTTCTCGTCTAACGGTTTTTTTTTTAAATATGTGAAAGAAATAAGTTTTATCATTATATGTTTAAAAGAACTTACATGTTTTGGTAAAATATAAAGTTAAAGGTAATTTATTTGCCCACTTTACAAACAAAGGTAATCAGCATAATAGATAACAATTGATTTGCTCACTTTGCATACGCGGAGAATACAATCCAGTTAATTTTATTACATGCTCTTTACAAGAGATAGATGAGGAAATTTCCTTCGATACTAAAGAATAGGCTGTATCGGAAACGAGTTAAATAACAGACCTCTTTTGTTTTGTTTTAAAGCCCCAAGGAAAATAACAAGACGGCAGAATATTGATGAGGTACGCTCGTAGATTGGATTTCTACTCGGCTTGATTTTATATTTATAAACGTTTTGAGATATCTCAGCCGGTATATCTCAGCCGGTGCTTTCATTTTCTGTCAGCTTTCAAAACTAAAATATTGCTCGCTTTATTTTATTAGCCGATAGAAAATGACAAAGCATTGCTTTAACTTCATGTCGGTAATACCTTATTCCGTTGTGTGGGACAAATATCATAAACATGGAAAATGGTAGAAGATATAACACGATCAGAGATATGTAAATATATTTTAGATCCACAATATATTTTGTGTCGGATCACAGCGTATATAAAAGCACAGAAAAATTCCCTAAACGTTGAGAAAAATCTCAAATAGGTAAATAAAAGAGATGGCTCAAATCTGAATTCATATCATGCCTTATCAGAATGTCTTCCAAACGGATAAGTTTGATCGCGTACGGGAAAGAAACGTGCATCTGTGGCCAAAAGATCTCATTTTCTTTACAGCTACAATTCCATCGGCATCCAAACTTCACTAAAAGGTTTGGTAAGAATATATACTGATTAAAGAGGAAAAAGTTCTTTTTCTAGAAATAAATTATTTACCGTAGTAAAATATATTACTGTTAATCGAGAAATACATTTGCTATAATAATATAGAGAGGATGACTCAGTGCACAATAGCTCCGTAGCGTTTCGGACGAAACATCGACAAGTTAATGAAAGGCATTTGTATGTAACGGACTGGAGCAAACTTCCTCCGGGGCTCAATAATGGGGTGTATTGCGTATCTCTATAGAGATTCCCTGTGCCAGTTCTTATGCAGAAACATGTAGACAATATTGTAAACGTGATACTTAATCTTTTATGTAGTTAATTACTAGTTTTTTGAAATGATGAATTATGTCTACAATTTCAATACCTAGCGCATAATTAAATAAATCTAACAACTGACAACTGGCCTTTTAGTAAATGTTTTCATTACAAGGAGATGTCAAATTTAATCCTACCATATTTTAATCAAACGTTTGTATACAATGATTAAAATATCTATCAGTTCCTTTTAGAATATCGAATGAGTCCTCACAAACATTCCAAACGGCCAGTCATAGCATTCGTCCCGAGAGGTGGCCATTTGCCTCGCGTTCTCTCGGATACTTCTCCGCCTCCGTTTCAAATAAACTGAGTACAGTTTTCAGCCCGAGTTGAGAACAGCATTTTAGCCGGGCGTCGTAAAGCGAAGGATCTCGAAACCCGTTACCACGCGACTCCCGACATCTAAATTCAAATTTTTCTTCTCAACTGAGGCAAAACAACGACCTTCTATCTGCATAAAACAAGATGAATTTAATTTTATACCGTTACGTTTGCACTATTATGCTGACATCTGTAAATATGTTTAACTTACAGCTGTTTATTTTTCGTTATTTTTACTAAGAAATAATTCCATTCCATGCATGTAGGTACCTACGCCCGGAGCGTAATATAAAATGTGAGATTACTCAATCCGTGGGCTCAAAAGAGCCTATTACCGTAACTAGTTTGGCAGCATTTACTACATAACTTTGATATGGCTTACGTCCAATACCTCACTACCCACTTCCCACCGCGTGGTCAACATGAACATTTACCTTCCGATATAAAAATATCTTAAGATATTATTACCCACAGTTATTCTAATTACATAGGCATTTTATATTTACTTATCTAATAGATGGGACCGGACCAATTGACAGTGGGTAGTTAGCATAGCCTACAATATGCAATTCACTTCAAAGTCGCCGACTAATTAAAATGTTACATTGTAATGAAATTGTCTGAAACATGCGACTGTGTATTTTAATACAGAAGGCTAGTGTTTTAATTAATGCTGGAAATACTCATGTCTGGCATGCACTCAACTCAGTAATTCTATATATAAATACTTGTAGAGATGTTTAGTCTCTTTGTTTATTCAAAGAGTACGACTGCCTGATTCATAAATAACGATACAATTTACTAAAGAAACTAGTTTTGACTTGATGAAGATATTACTTTATCTTTTAATTTAAATCCTACGCATTAACTTGATGCTTGCAGCAGACCTTCACAAATGAATTAATATGTTTCAATTTATTTGTTAGATAAACGTATATTTACTTAAAATAAGTATCTGAAGTATCTACACTGTGCAACTGATATTACGAGATAATATAATAATTTGGTAGGCGTCATATAATTTCATGACGAAATCTCGTCGACTTTTTCTTGTGGCAAATCTCTAAAGTTTCCAACCTAAAGCATTGTGAATGGACCCGTAAAACAACGAACAACCATTCATTTAGGGATCTCTAAGTTACGTCAGCGGCTTATGAATAAAGAGGGGTCGGCTCCTGAAAAAAATAGGGGGTTATTCAAAAGGAAAAGTTCTTTTGCGTAAAAAGGACGACTAAGCGTTGGATTATCGTCCATTCGCTGACAAGAGTTTTGTGGGACTCGTGGCCCAGTTATACGAACAAGCTTTTTATTATCGCTTACTGGTAATGTTGAGGAAAATGTACGGATAAGAAAAACAATTATCACCAGTCTCGTTTTGCTGTTTACCCCGACTGTGTTTACTGAAGCGAACGTTGTCATGACTAAAATTTTAAATATGGACAATGAGTTGCTTCCTGGGGAGGTTTGGGCACCCGTTTAAAATATTGATGTTACGTGTGGCGCCTGAATGACAACAAATATTTAATGTTACAACCATACATCTTTATTAGATAATCAATATTTCGTGATATGCAGCTACGTGTACGATACGAGTACCCATATTTGGGCTGAGAGTAAGCTGCCTTTTTTCTTATCAATTACCTCAACTTCATCGCGATAAATAGTTTCCGTTTTAAAAAACGTCGAGTTCCCACGAAATATATGATTTGGGCGGATGGCTTAATTATTATTTTCCACATATGGTCCAGCGATTCGTTCCAGAACATTAGCGATGGCCGGGGAGCCGGGACTAAATCTCGAGCGAGTAACGACGTCTCTGGCTCAGCGTGAAATCACTGGGATGGATATAAGTAAAGCATACCTACCTACAATAAATTGAGTAATATATTTAATGATTAAATAAATACAAAATTTTATTTTAATATAGCTAACCCAATAATTACGAACAATTTTATAGTTAAATATTTTCAACTATAAAATTGCAAGATTTTGCCGCTATCGCTAATTTAATGACAGGTACGTATTTACGAACTTGAGTGACTAATAGGCAAAGGTGCACTGTATGCTGTCTATTACAGATTGAATATCATTAAATATGTTTAATAAATAAAAAATAAAAAAAATTAATGAGTTATGAATATGATACAGTTATTATTCGAAACACATGTTGGCATCGATATTCAAACCGCAGTGCAGAGCAATTTGAAGCGCTCGCGACAACAAGCATGTATTTTGTATTTACGTAAGCGTCGCTTTTGCTCTGAAATTGTTAGATAATGCCTTCACCCGGGACCTTCGTCAGCGTTCTCGGAAATTTCCTCTTATTTCGATAAAAGTAAATGTCTTCAGCTTAAAAGGCAGCAAAATATTTGTTGTTGATGTAAGGAATATAAGAACGAAGATTAAAACCCGTGAAAATAAACACAAACATGTGTTTTGTTTTCTTATTGTCTTTAGTTAAGTATGTATATGTGTACCACAAATATTTTTACCTGCCTCTGTGGTGCAGCGGTAGTGTGAGCGACTGCTGATCATGAGGTCTCGGGTTCGATCCCCGGGTCGGGCAGTGTTATAGAGCTTTTTCGAAAAAAGGAAAAATTCTTAGTACCAGCCCGGAGTTTGGAAATGTGCCCGGTAGACGGCAATAGGCTCGCCCTCTATTACGTGGAACTTAAACATAGCTGGCGAACCGTGGGTGTGTAATACACTACTGCCTACCCCTTCGGGGAATACAGGCGTGATGCTATGTTTATATTTTTATGTACCACAAATTATATTCCTAATTCCCTTCTTTGCCATTGGTGTCGCTAACTCGTTAGATGCGACAAAGGAAAGTAGATACTGATCACAACTGTTTGAGCACAGGCGTTTGATTTTAATTAGAATTACGGCTACCAACAGTGTTGAAATTCTTGGACAATTAATTAAAAAAAAAACATTAAAAAGAGGAAGTGGACTTTCTCTGAGTAGAGTTTATTACTCAAAAGTTAATTTAGCTATAAATAAAAGAAGATATGATTGAGTGACATATCCACGCACAGCCCAAACTCCTAGCGTTAGAACAGTGATCGTTTACATACCTATGGGTTTTTTTGATACTTCAGGTAAGCCTAAGAGTAATCCTAGGTAACTTAGGATTAGGACGTAGGACTTAGGACTTAGAAGCCGTGGTTAATGCGCCAGTATAACATATTTCACGCAGGTATAATCAAAATGGTACATTTTATTTTATGGATGATTTTTACTCAAGACTTATGAAGAAACTTACCTACAGTAATTTTCATTATACGTAAGTACACCATTTAACTTAGCTTTTATTACCCTCTCAAACTTTATACTGAAAAACCTCGCCATCTCTATTATAATTTTACATCTTTATATTTAATGCTTAGTAGGTATCTAGGTATACTATCACCATTTTTAATCATTGATTTAATTTAGAACCTCTTTGTGCTCTTTACCAGTTCTATATATGTAGATATATATCTACCAACCTAGACATATTGTGTCTTTCCTACGTACTATTTTATGGATGCATAAAGTTACAGTGAACGCTTAGCCCGCTCACACCTTAGAGCTAAATGATTTAATTAACTTGATGACACCGGTGGGAGATATAATATAGTTCAATCTAGAACTTAATTATTTAAACATCTTACTGTTATTTTATGTGCAAATAATTTAGTTTATCCGTAAAAATATTGAATTATAATTGATAAAATTAGGTTAAGCGTTTGATGGTCAATACTTTTCAAGAAATTAATTATTTATCTACATTTTTTCCTAAATAATATTTAATTACCTATTTAAATTTTATATTAAATACTTTGCATGTCTACCACCTAAAGTTAATATAGGCTATGTTCTAATGTAGGTAGGTACGTCCAATTCAAGATAATCTTTTAATACCAGTGTTATTTTAAACCGGATAATATGAAAGACATTTTAGTAGACAGAGACGCCCTTATCAAAATTCAATATCTTTATTTTGTGCTGGAAAAGGACGGTGCGCCCGACTCGATTAATCTCGACGAACAATGTTGCGTCTCAATCCAAAACAATTTAGAACCAAACGCAGTAACTTCTAAGTTGGTATTACAAATTTTGACTTTATGCCCTATGAATAAAGTTTAAATCTGTGTGTACTATATTTTTAATACGATGCTTTGTTATGGAAATAAACGTCTCATTCTGTGTAAGCTGATCTTTACATTGTAAGCCTTGCAAACAAGTCAAAATGCCGCGAAGTAAACAATTTTGCTGGTATTTCTTAAAATTATAATTTATAAACGTATTTATATCGTCAATTATAAAGATCATTTATAATTTGATAAGCATTCGGTCTCCTTGAAGTTACCTACCGCAGCATTTGGGAATTATAGACCTATACCTACCTATCTAAGCATGTTTAACGTGAGTTAACATTTTGTAATTTTTTCTACATACTTATATCTAATTTTTATTCTATCATTAATCATCATAGGACGTTACTTTAACATCTTACTGTAATATTAAACATGTACTATCTTTAAAAATAATTTAAATTACCATCAAAGTATTTTTTTGCAATTGCAAAAAAATATGTGTAATATTCATAGATTTAATACCCACCGTTATAAATAATTAATAGTATTAATACTAATATTACAACTAATGAGTACAAAATTGTAATCAGAAAGGCCCAGTTCCGTACAGTCAATGACAAAATTCTAGGGAGATTATTTATTAGCAAAGTGAGTTAACTGAATAAATCAAGAAACGCCCGATCGCGCCGCCCCTCCCGGCTGGCTTCAAAATGGCCGCCACACACAGCTGACAGTTATCTCATGTTTTTACTATAGCCACCATATTGTCGACTTTTTTTTCGTATTCCTACAAAGATTTATTGTTTTTACAGTACCAGCTAACTTCTATTCACAGTAAGTATTTTTGTTGTTCAATGCATACAAGTTACTAAGATATTGAGGATCTTTTTACAGGATATATTGTACCTAGACACAAAAATAGCTCAGCATAATTACAATTTATAATATGTATGTACCTACAAATTTTATTATTTTGAACTTGCGTGTGAGTAACTAAGTGTACATAATTGACTTATCAATATTTTTATTTGCCTTACCTATCCCAAATAAAGTTTAATAGAAATAGTTTGGTAGGTAATTATATCACCGGTGTTTTTGTTTACTAACGAGAGATTTATTTTTTATTTTCGAAAATAACCTACCATTAAATAAAAACAAATACTTAGTTGTAGGTCGTTTTAAATTTACATGTAGGTAGAACTGTACGAGTAGGTATATTTGTTTAAACCATCTAAAAAGAAATGTGAAATGGTGAATGGGTGTCCACCATTAAGTGACTGTGATAACATTATCACCCAATTTTTCACGGGGAGGGCTCTAAAGCAGTAAGTAGTGGTCCAGAGCCTTTCCCCGGACTAAAAGGGACATAGATTTTAACCTTAGTCACAGTAAATCTCTGTTTTTCCACTTTCACATATAATTAGTTCTGTTAAATATTTGTTTCTACTTAACTAAAGCCGGCCGTGTGGGGCCGGCTTTAGAATTGTCCCACACCACTCTACCCATGGGAGTCGTAAGAGCCGACTGAGGGAATACCGGGGGAGTGGGCAGCAGCACTCCTTCGAGTATTTACAACATTCACTGCAATCGCCAACCCGCCTGCCAAGCGTGGCGATTACGGCACTATCCCCCATTTCTTGAGGAAGCTTATGGCCAGCAGTGGACGTTGAAAGGCTGATGGATGGATGGATGGTTTATACAACTTCATTTAATAGTAAGGTTAAACCATCACGCCGTCACGCCAGGAAATAATTTTTACTAAATATTTTGCATTACTAAGTAAAAATAACTAACCCGCGGTTGAAAGCTACCTGGCTAGCTACCTGGTAGGAACCTGGAAAATACCATATATTGCGTAGGTCATGAGATCAAAAACCTCTTCCCCTATTGACTTAGCTTGTATTACGACACGGGCGATTGCGAATGTTGTGTCGTGTGCTTGTGACATTGTATATTTAGTCAATTCTATTATAAATAATTTTCTAAATTTTGCTACCTACCGGTATACCCTAAATAGACACATAAAAATAATCGAAAATAACATACCTTGAAATAGTTAATTACTACAGTTGGGTTGAATATAAACACTTTAAAGCTTGTTTATTTGTTTTGTTATTCTTTGTAAGTTATGTTAGCAGTATCACTTTGTGAGCTCGGCAAAGCGTGGTTGTATTTAACTAAAGCATCACTCGCAAAAGTAACAAAGTCATTGAAAATACTAGGTGATTCAAGCCGCATAATATTCTATACAATGTCATTCTATGTCTTAGCTACATACATTTAATACCTCCTAAATCTTCACAGCAGATAATACTTGACTTTACTCTGTACAAGTTGATTTGCTCCATCTTTATGATATTAGGTTAAGTTCGCTCCAAAAGGATTAAGTCGGCTCTTAATTCAACGCTCCCGGGCCGGAATAAATTTAACGTTTTGAGAAGCTTATGAAGAAAAACTTGAGATGTACGGATAAGCTCTTGCGTTTGAAATATCTTTGTGTTCATGTCGAGCATACTACAGAGCAAAGTAAATATTTTATATTGTTGCTTGGAGTTTGAACGCGAGTGTACATAAATTGTATAGTTTACAATACTTGTAAAATAAATATTTTAATTCTGGTGATGCGTTATAGTGCATTTAGTATTTTGGCAGATACACACGTTTAAATTTGGCTCCTATACTCGTGCCAACAGTTTAATTGCGCCGTGAAATTTATGCGCTCTTCGAATTATACCTGCGAAAATAGGAACCCACGGTTATAGGTACGCAGCCTTCACATTTTAGATACACACGGCAATTCAAACGGATCTCTCATTATTTAATTTTATTTTCCACTTCAATTTTATTTTACTTTCGTTGAGCGGACCGCCTCTAGCAGAAAGGAAGGTAATTGAAGGCTACGCAGCGAAGGGTTCGCTTCGGGGAATAATTGTGCAAATATAGCGGAGCCTTTGGGAGTGTTTAATGCCAGGCTATACTGAGGCCGCATTTTACTGAGCCTTCACTTTATGCTTAACGCTGGACCAAGGACGAAAATTATCTCAGTAACGAGTTTCGTAAAAGCAGCTACTAGAACTAATGAGGCTATAGGGTCTTCCAACTTATTGTATGAATATTTTTATAGGGCATAACTATAATTTTGCGAGGATGATTAATTTTAATGGTAATGATTTAGACCTTTAAAGGAACGGAGCGTTACAAACAAAGGGTCTTTACTGATAAATATTAGTAATAAAGTGGCTAGGGATAAATTTAGATAGAAGTATACTTACCACCATAGTGGATGGCGACAGCGGCACTGGTGACACATGGTACTTGAACTTCGGACACACTGCACATCACTGAATATTTAAAATAATGAAAAGCCCGGTCAAGAGACTGGGGCGTTGCCTTTTAAAAATGCACTGCACTTGAGGTTTTACTGCGGCCGTGCAGGTTGGTCGAGGTTCTTAAGATCAGGATAGATGTCTCGTAAAGGAGGAGGTTCCTGAAATTCGCCATTTCGGAGTAAGCACATCAATAGGACCCATAAGATCACAACTTCTTTTACATGAGCTGCCAACCTCGAAGCCTGCGTTATCTTAAAAGAGTAAGCAGGTATCGTAGGTTTCAGGTTTCCTTTTCGTAATCATCGCATCATGAGTGTAATTATAAAAACTTTAAGTTAAATAATTAAAAACATTAAAAGCCCGTTAGGGTTATGTTAATTTGTTACATTGTAAATGCTCAAATATGGAGTACCAACTAAATAACTAGGTACCTACTATTTATTTGCTGGTAATCTAAAAGCCGTCTTTTCATTCAGATATATTATAACACATTTTTTTCTGATAAAGCATCTATATTTCTAGATCCATATAGGTATATAAATAATACGACCACATAATATTAAAATATTTTCAATTATTTCCGTTCGTTAGAACAGTGAGTTATTATCTTGAAGGAATCTCTGTTTTTAATAAGCTATTTATTTATCTAAAATTTGTTATAGGTCTAACATATAATTTAAAACACAATCATATAAACATTGTAAAAGACGCTAAAAAAAACCAATCACGAAAATACAGTGGCCTGTTCTAATTAATTCTAATTAGGCGTACGGTAGGTAGGTGACTCTATTATGTCTGAGAGGAAGTAGGGGAGGTTCGGAACATCGTCAATGTCCCGTAACCTTAATTTAATGCCAGTTTACTACTGGATTAGTACCATGCTCCATTTGAATAATTTTGTCGTTGATTTGAGGCAAAAAAAATGTAAGTTTTATAGGTAGATATTAGTGCCTATATAACAATAATTTACATACCTATTACAGAATAGGTAATTGCTTTTTCTTTACTCTCTACTTAAATATCTTAGGTATTATAAATAATTATTACATAGACATGTATTAATGTACCAACACCTACCCACCTGTAGGGAAGATAAACTTTTTTTTAATGAAAACATTTGAAACTTATTTTTTAAAACGCATTATGGTGAGCACCAATTTTTTTTTATGTACCTAAGATAGACGAAAATCAGTGCTGTCCACAATAAATAATATAAACTTTGATAACGTTATTGTTATTTTACAACACAATCCTTGTTATGATTAATGAAATTGAAGGTAAAAATTTGGAATGTAACAATTTAATTTCTAAGTTAGAATCATATTTGTAATTGTGAGTAATGCTGCATAATTATTGGTAATGCTGATTGTAATCAGCATTTATAAATTTTAAGTTAATGTTAGGAATATTAAAACAAAAAGGAGTAAATAAAGTAGGTACATCTAAAACATCTACATAAAAATGGCTGGAATATTCAAAATCATTGACGGATTTCGTCTTGAGTTAGCGGGAAATTGAGTGTCTCGGCCCTCCTCGGTAGTTCTTCTAACCCCATTAGGCACGTCCCATTTCGCTTAACGCCGTAATAATACAAAACTTACTGCAAATTGGCACCAATGGTTGCCGCAAATTTTGCATAATGAAATTGACTCCATCTAAAAGCAGTTTCGATGCAAATATGAGTGAAAATATTCAGAAACGAATTCTAAGAACATCAGAAGGGAATTTTAATTTTTTATCGACTCTTTAGTTGGTGAATTCGTTTAGATAACCGAATTGCTACTGAATTATTATCATACAATTCAGATAAATTCTAGAAGAATGATTTTACAACTATTTCCTGTAGCCTATATCTACATAAAAATATTTAGTTTATATTCCGTGGGAACGCAATGGAGATATTTGTCAATCATCAGAATGGTGGCAACGTAGTTTGCCATCCGCCACGTCCCGTTCTCACGGGAGGGAAAAGTGGGCAGCACAAGGATATTTTATGATAAGTGACATTCCGTTTTCTCTGCCTAACCCTCTGAGAAACAGGCGTGAGGGTATGTATGTATACATAAACATGGTACCTATAGCTAATTCTAGTTTATGCATTCACAGACGTATTATGGTATCGATGTTTTGTTAGAGATTTAACATGCTGCTGAATGTTTATCTAAAGTACTGTAAAATAACTAGTTTTTAACAAGTATTCATAAAATAGATAAAAGGTTGGCAAGTGGAACCAGATTTGACACATCAAAGCTTATCTGCGTCTAATTATCTGAAATCCGTGTGTTACGGAGAAGCTGACCGACGAAAACTTAATATTCTTAGACTGTCACATAATATAGGTACTGAGATATATATTTATGTATACACTATCCAAGATATGTATACATATCGACATGCTATGAATAATAAAGTGACAAATAATCATTGGTTTATTTTTATCCCTGTCATAAGCGTTAGACGTGGGTGGCGTTAGGATACGTACTCCGTTCCGAATGTATCCGATCAAAAGTCTAAAAGGTTTGAACGTCGTAACTGATTAATGTATCAAAATTCTTTGCTCTACATTTTTCATCAATAACATAGATTAAGACATCAGATTATAAGATCTGCACTTTTTTATTTGGATAATGTTTATAAGATTTTTTTATTGTTCATAGCGGCAGACAAGCCATGGCAAGTTATTACTATAACTATAATAAACAAGATATAAACCTACTGAACATATTTACTTGCATGTGTCTATTTAACAAATATAATTTTAAACAAGTAAATGTTTAAATACATGTATTTTCCACGCAAAAATGACTGTACTAAAGTTCACGTTTTTTTCCTAACTAATAAAACTTCGGTCAAACTAAAAATGCTTATTTTATGTTGCTTAGTTTCATTTAGAACAATGTAAAGGCATTATACCTCTACGTGATGTTCTTTTGTTTGAAACAGTAGCTAAATGTTACACCAGTATTTCTAGTGATCGTGGGATGTGATTAAAATTCTCTTCAAGCTTCTTGTAATCGACGTACATTTTTAAGTGTAAATATCCAATAAAAAGAAAATTGTTAGAGAAAATCTAAATAAAACTAATTATATACCTACTCGAAGATATTTATGAAATTCCAACAAGTCTATTTAGTGACTTATTCAAACATCTAAATAGAAAAATAATATAAACATAATAACAAAACATAATAACATAATAGCAATTAAGTGATTTAAAATGGATGCAGGTTATGAATTTAGGTATATCATCTCATCATTCGAACAGACCTGCTGTCAACGCAGTGAATTTTACATGACATTAAAAGTCATATTCATTTCATAACAAGAAAATATACACCAAAATTCTAATAGAAAACTAAAAGCCCTGGTATATCTCCATCCTAATTAGACGAATAAATTGATAGGCAAAGGGCCGGCCGAAACACCTCTCTGTCTAGCACCTGTGCCCCCAAGATGTGCCGTTTCTTTCCTACATCGCTCTTGGGATACACACGGAGATAAATTTTAAATGAACAACATGATACCAATTATTATTGATGATACATTTTATTATTAATTATTGAATAATTTCTGTTTTGAACAGGGTCACTGAGTTATTCTATTTATATTGTTTTTGAAACATGTGCAACATCTATAATGTAATTATTTATAATATTTACAACAGATTTATTTAACGTAGTAAAATGGCTAAACCAGCAAGCTCTATGTGAAGTGGAACAATTTCAATTGATGTTTTTTAAAATAGTATTAAAAATAAATAGAACACCATATATTTTCTAGTCTCTACATACACGTAGTTTCTATATTATAGATGTATAAGACTTATATATAAGTCTGTAATGTATCATAGAAAGGCCAGTTGAAAAGCGAGCGCGCGTCAACAGCAATTGATATACGGCTGGCATACGCGCGCTGACTCACAACTATTGGTTTGTATGTTTGAGGTTTGGTGCAAATTATAAACTTAAGAATAAGGTAGAGCGATGAAGAACTTTTCTGTTGTATACTTTACTGTTTTATATTTACCATTTCATAATACTAGATTATGGCCGCGATTTTGTCCACGTGGACTTCAGAATTAGGTCAAATAACTTAATTGTGTCACTCTACGGTACATTAAAATAATTTAATGACACTCAAATAACTGTATGCAAAGATTCCGGTTCTATAAGAACCATCCACGTTTTAACATGCTTTTATTAGCTTCACCTATACCTATCTATATATTTAAGGAATCTTTGATGATGTTCAAGCTCTTCAAAACGCCTGATTAAATTGAAATTTTGCACACTTATCAAGGACCGTTGACAATACAATAGCTTAAAAAGTTTATCCGTCTTTAGGGGTCAATAAGGAACCCTTATAGTTTAGCTCAGACTTTTTGTACTAAAAAGATATACTTTGGTGATATATATGTGAATAAATGCCACCAAAGTGGTTAAATAAAATCTTGAAAAAACACATTTTAGGGTAATTCCTAGTTTTTTTTTCGACGAATCTATAGTGTGGGATGTCGTCATGGATGTTATTTAATTTTCTCGACTATCCCAAAGTGTTTAAAAATCGATTAAGGGACCCGTTTGTAAAATATCATTCACAAAGTGGTGATAGATATAACGAAGTAAAAATGGAAACTATCACAGTCGAACTAGAGAAGAAGTAAACATTTCCTACAAATTCTTTTAAAACTTACTACGTAAGTATGTTCATAGTATAAAAGAGGGTCTTCGAAATAGAAGCACTTTTGATGCTGTTCTGAAACTATAAAGCAAAAATAAATTAAAGTTTAAAAACTAAAAAATACGCTTCAATAGCTAGTTGAACTAAAAAGTAGAAAATTATATTACCTATCATAAATAATTTTTATATAAAAAAGCGTGGGGTGCTTTCTACTATGTCTATGTTCTTTAATAATTATGATATTAAGTAAGTTCACAAGTGATATAAGCACTTTTATATAAGAAAAAGCAAAAGCACTGTTTATAATATAACAAATAAGTCCTAATATCTATGTAAATACAAATATGAAGGCTATATACCGTCTAATGGATTAATTTATATCTGCTACAGTTCTAAGTATATTTCGACATATGATTATTTACGACATATGATTTTTTTACTTGTCCCAGGATGAATGGGCTGGTGCGATCGGGGAAGTACTACCGTTTACAGCAAAATCAGTGTGAAATAACGGTAGGCACTACTACTGAGTTTTATGTGGTGAATGAGAGCGTCGGAGGCCCAAACCCCCTCCATATCTTCTACCGTCTCCTTATTATCCTTTCACTTAACCTCCTATCCCTTTCCTTGGAGTTGACGACAAGCAAGTGATGCCTCTGGTGTTGCTAGCGTCTATAGGCTACGGTATCTGCTTATCATCAGGCGGGTCCGTATGCTTGTTTGCCACCCGTGTAGTATAATAAAACAGAAAAACTTTATTTTCGATTCATGTAGATAGTGTCTTGACTTTGATATTGACAGCTCCCTGAGCAGTGGCTATTACTTACCATTCGACTACTAGCAGATTCTTACAAAAAAAAAACATAAAAAAAGAGAAAAAAAAATTGAAGGGCATATAACTTACCATTACAAACTAGACACATGTTAAGTACATTGCTGTATTTAGTTTATATAGAACTAGCCTTTGCCCGCGGCTTCGCCGCAGCCAAAAGCTAGTTTTTGGATTATATCGCAGGTTCCCCATATAGTAGCGGGATAAAATGTATACCAGTTTTTAAGTCTAATCAAGAGCTGAGTTGCATCAAAACCCGTTCAGTAATTTTTGCGTGATGCGCGAACAAACAAACAGATAAACAGAAAAACAGACAAAAATTCTAAAAAAATCGTTTTGTGTTGAGACACGCCTATATAGCCTATTACAGTATTTTTTTCTCAAATATCTTAAATGTACAGACATAGCTCTGTTACAGCTTTATAGTAGTATAGATTTATATAGGTAGATAAATAATACATCTAGCAATCAAATTACGCCATAATTTTGACAAAATACCTGTTTTCCTACTTAAGAAGGAAAATATCGAGATAAATAAAAACTGTTAGTAGTTACTGTTAGGCAGCTAATACCTAATGGGCAATCTGAAAAATAAATAGGACAAACTTTTGAATCCCTAATAAAAATATAAACGATGCAGCAATATCTTTTCACTTGGACCACACAGTAAGATCTTCTCATACGTTGATATTTTATGTAAGCTACAACCCATACTATAAGAAGGAATTTATTTTGAAGCCAGGTATTCAAGTGGAATGATGAGTTTCTTCTACATAGGTACAACTAGATAGGTATTACATTATACATGCCCAAGCACCTACCAAAAACTCTTAGCTTATTACACAAAATGTTGGTTATAAACTAGCACTAATATTATATTAGTTCGAGTTTAACCTGATGTCATCCGTCTATAGAGGTCGTCTAGCTATATCTAGTTATACAGTAGGTACAGGTTGTCTAAATACAGAGCAAAAGAAACTAACCATTTTAAGTACGAACAAAGGTAGACAACACTAGCCTTAGACTATCAGATAATATGTTATATACCGATCATGGGCTTAGAATACAGGCAACTCGTTGTCTAGCTGCGAAATTAGAGACTAGACTCGAAAAAAAAATCGAATGTCTTTCCTTAAAAATTAAACTATACTGAAATGCTTCACGTTAATTTTAAAAAGGTTAAATTTAGCATGCATATAATCCAATTCCCAGAAAAAACTAATGTATCCTGTGGGATGGCAATTTTTTATAGAGATTATTAGCGTGCCGTAGAGTGACGTATAAATTCTGAAGTCCAAGCATAATCTAGTAACTAATATATGGCAAACATCCGTTTTTTTGGATTTTGATCTTTAATAAACACAGAACTGTGAAATATTAGAGCCAGACTGAACAGTCGTAACGTGCTTTTCACGTAGCCGTAACGCAATTCGCGCCAGAGAAGCGACGCCACCGCCAATCTAAATAATTGGTCCGTCCGTTCACTGTCCATGGGCTTGCACTTAAGAAACGAATGGAGACAACTTTCATAAATATAATGTTTAGGTAAAATCATCCTTTTATTCTCACACTAGCGGGTGGGTGGAATATATTTTTTTCTCCGCGTAACATTTTTTTATCATTGTGTTAATATTCTTTCTGTTTAAACTAGCTTTCGTAAAAAAAACTATTTTGTGCTACTTTCTTGGAGCTATATATATATATTTAAATTAATGCCCTATGAGGACCGGTCACCTATGATGATCGACGCTTCTTTAAAATTCTCACTTACTATTTAGTTCACAATAACCGTTCTTTATATTGTCAATTTTCGGTAGGTACACCATACCACACATCTCTAATTTTTAGTCATCTTGCGAACGAGTTGAATACGCACAATATGGTAAATCACTTATCACTTATAAATCACTGTCGTTAAAATCAGCACATGTTGTTGAAATATTTATTACACACGACTTATTAATTTTTGACTTGTTACTAACAAGACAATGTCTAATAAGCTGAAATAATATTGTGTTAAAGTTATATTACTGTGACTAAATTGATTAGAAAAACAGACGTAGCATCTTTTTGTTGATACAGTTAAAAAAAAATTGCAACAAAAACAATGTTTGTAAGAACAGCTCCATTGCATTCCGCTTTCGTATATAACAGTAAAGGGTGGAAATGAGAAGTAAAAAGAGGAAAAAAAGTGTATTATTAGTCTCTTACCGAAATGGAATTGGAACATTTCGTAGAAAATTCCAGAATATTTTCACTTTGCTTTACTTAGCTGAGGGCAACCATCATACTTTAGATACTTTTACCTACACAATTTAATAGAATTTCTTGCGGGAAAATGTAATATTTTCGCAGCGTATTTTATTTGATACAGTCATATTTTCGTCTACTGAATATAAATCGAACTTTAACTTATGTAAACTAGTCTGAATGTTTAGAAGATTTATAATAATGTAATAAAAGATACATATTTAGTTATGCAAATCGTAAGATCAGTTAATTAATCTCATAAATAAATATACCCACTCTATGTACGTATTTCATCATGGAATTAAGCTAAAATTCAAGATATAAAAATACTATTATAATATGGATATACCTATTAAAAACCTTACGGCTTAACTGCCGCTAAAATTTGACGCCTTTCCTAAAGTTTTAACCTTTATCAACATTCGAGTGGGATGTAATTTACTCGAAATGGTTGTTTCAGGGAGAACGTTAAACCTTTACGTTTACTATACCTACCTATCCCAATCTATTGAGTTATATTTTTTCAACAGTTAGATACTACGAAAATAATATATTAAATTAATATTCGTTATTTACAGGATGCAGGTGATATTAAACAGCTCATCAAGCTATTTTTGTTACGTCATGTCATAATCGTGCATTCAAAAATATCCATTTACATGACGTTTACAGCCGTTAATATTCTAACCAATGGTGCGGGCTATTTCGAAAATCGAACTGTCAAACGTCAATTTAATAAAGACATTATATATTTTTACGTTTTCTTTGACGATGCCGCCAAGACGAATGAGCTAAAGGTAAAATAATAGAACTGGCGGTGGATGGGGCAAGCTTCATTGTATAGCCATCTGAAGGGAGAAGTTACGACCGCGACAGGTGTGATGCCGAATTAACTTCTTATATAAACTCGCTTTTTATACAACACCGACTGCTTAATGAGGCCGAGGGATCACTGTAATGAAACATGAGGTGTCTCGGACTTTTCTCGACCTCTTTTCCCGGGTTAATTAAGACCTTTCGGGGATTAAATCTTGATATCTCTTATTACGTTATATTAGCTAGTTATTATAATGACGGATATTAATGTGGGTAGTTTAAAGCTTTCTAACGAGCGACCAACCTGCACAGGGCGCAGTTTTATCACGATACGGCACATCACCTGTAACAAAAAAGTTTGATTAACATACTAAGCTCTTTTATATAGACATCTATTCTAATAATATGTTAAATCAATGTCATTCTAAATTAAAATGGAACGCACGAAAGTAAGTACCGAAACTCGTTCCAATTTTAAGCGCGGTGACATTTTCGACCGACCCGTTATCTGATGTGTGGTCAACGACCTCAATATCGAGATTTGAAAACAGAGATGTGAGACAGACCGTGGGGCACAACACTGTGAGACGAGCAGGTCGAGTGTTCGAGGCGCATCAAATAACATCTTTCATTCAATCAACATGACAGACGTATTGTATAAAGCAGGGTTGGCCAGTTGGAATTGAATTCATTATTATGCCATATGAATAAATGAAATTTCAACTTATTCTTCCTTGCAGTCCATATAAATCTCAGTAGGTACTGGGCACGAGCTTCCTCTACAAAAGAAGGCACAATTATTGTAGGTAGATACTATACCTTACGGCCCATTTGCTCAAACCTCTTTTGAGATATTTATCAATGGTTTAAAAAATTGCTTAAATGAAATGGGGATGTGATACTATATTTTCCTAATCTACCGTAACTATAGATTTATGTATACCTACTGATATTTTAGAACTTACGCGAACATTGACCATTATGAAATAAAACAAACATTTTAAGGAAATTATCAAGTTCAATTATATTTTACTATCACTAATGCCGATATCTCGAATGTTAACTTAAGTCTTTAAAATATTAGATATAGGTAATTAAGCTATTCGAGAGATACCATCAGGTAAGATATAGTGAAATGCTTGCATATACCTACATACTAGGTAGATATATAGAACAGCGTTGCGGTACGCTATTTCATTTATATATTTATTTCAATAATTTGTATTTCAATCGCTGCATTATGTTATAGGTAAAATTTTTTATTTTTAATTCTTACTAATTTCTATTTGTGAAGTTGAGATTGGGAGTCGCCGTCAGTGACTGCGATGGCTTAGCGATCTAGAGCACTTCCCCGGATTGAAAGGGACAAAGTTTTGAATTCCGCTCGCAAGTAAAGCTCTCTGTTTCCACTTTCACAAATAATAAGTATTTATTTTTAAAAGAATCATTATTTTTTAAACACAAAGTGGAAAATGTGAAAACGAAAATAACAGTTACGAGCAGGATTTGAACCTGCATCTCCTGGATACCGTCCAGATGCTTTGCCAATCCAGCCATCGTGACAACTGCTCTTGACTATTAATTTCTGTACGGCATCCAGGGGATGCCAGTTCAAATCCTGCTCGTGACTGTAATTTTCGATTTCACATTTTCCACTAAATGTTTAATGTATATGGGTAAGCATGTCAAATGCTAAAAATATATATAAAAATTCTAAAAAGAGTGATTATTGTCAACCCTAATGTAACATGTCTTTGACTCCCTGAAATAAGAGTATATGCGTACATGTTAACCTGACTACAATCAATATTCATGAGACACTGCAGTTATGTCGAATACGAGCGCCTTTATGGTGAACGTCACTTTACTTCACCCGGCGTGAAGCATTAACCACCCTAACTAGCCATACCCATTTTAGAAGCAGCATAAGCCTAATAGATGTCCTGATAACGGACCCTAAAACATATACTCAGGATAAATTTTGAGAGCACTTTACTATGGCAGATTGGGAGCATTCTTAATATATATTCATGTACATGAAATAGCAAGTACCTAACCTTAGTTTACTTCAAATTAAATAAAAATAAAAAGAGTTATATAAAGTTTACTTTAGTAAATAATTAACATTAAAAAACATTATAGGTATGGCATTAAACATGAAAGAAAAAACTAATTTTTTTGTTCTTTTTAAATCAATCTTACAAAAACAAAGCTGTGGTATTTCTGAAAAAAAAATATTACAGAACTTTGTATTGAAATATACCTAACTAAAATTTTATGGTAAAAATTTTTCATGTAATAATGGTTAAAGTTTTTATAACAAGTCAGCAGTTAAATTCTAGAAATATTCATTTTACCTAGTTGAGGAGCAGATACACTACTATACCTTCATAAAATTGGTAGCTACATGTAATAACGAGTATTTTATATTGAAAATAGTATAAAATATTATTTATCATATAAAAACTAAAAAGATATTTCATTTATTCTATTTTTAAATTTCATTGATTATATTTTTAAATTTAATTTATTTCATTTATTTTAAGTAACGTTTTAAATAAAAGAGTTCAGTTTCACAATATAGTAAATTAAGTGAGATGAACTAGAGCTATTATCACATTCCAAATGTAATAGAGCTGAATCAGGTGTATAAATAAAATTTCTTTAGAAAATGTTGTGTATAAATAAATAGGTCTTCGTTCCTCTGAAAGTATTATACGTATTTTTATATAGGTACCTAATAAAAGTCAGAATTACAAACTATGGTAAATGCCACAGAATTATAATACAATTTTTGCCATATTGTTAAAGCCTGCATGAACTACCAATCAAATGTAAGTACAGCAGGCCTACCATGAACTCTTAGCTAGCGATTCAATTCCGACGCAATTCAAAAAATAGGTGTGTTGTTGTTTTTCGTACAATTATGTCTAATTGAGCGATCTTGTTTAGGTTGTCAAGTAAGTTCATGATACGAACTTTCATTACAAAGATGTCATGTTTGCGATGCAGATTATGTGCTGATTCGGCAAAAAACAAAAGATTGCGTCTTTGACACGTCATGGTATGAAATTGCGATTCAGTTTAGTTTGGGTCCTTATTTTGTATGCTAGTTTGAGACAAGTGTCACCACACCATTAGTTCCCACGGGTATCGAGGTGACTTAAACAATTATCACTATTGGTGATTAGGCCAACCATCAGGCATTGCTGGTGGTTGGGCTGGGTACCAAGTGGGAGAACCCACTTGCTATCGGGCCCGAGCGGGTTGGTACCAGCATCTCCCGTGTGGCAGGCCATGAAGTACATCGGTGTGTTTTGGTTGTAGCAGAAGATAGCTGTTTATTATTTCATTTCATATCTGTGAAATGAAATGATGAGCAGTGGCTTGACAATACTCTCGGTATAGTTGAATCCATGAGCGACGGTTACCATTTTCCATCAGGTGGGCCGTAGCTCGTCCACCACCTATACGCAATAAAAAAAAATATCATATGTATTGTTTAAAAAAAATACTGATAAAGAGAAATAAATTATATCATTAGATAACTTTAAGCACTTCAAACACTTAAATAATTTGTTGAGACTCAAAGACTAATTAGTCTTGAGTATCCTGAGAAAAGTCACTTAAGATGCAAAGTGTCAAAAGCATCATCGAGATAATCGTAAAATGAGATTTTTAAACTTCATTCGTCTGCATTTTTTTTTGTAACCATACATAATTGTAGTTTATTAGGCTACGTTAGCCAGTTACCAAGCAACCAAAAAACAAATGGATAGCCACGCCTAAATAACAAAAACAAACATAATACCTATGTAAAAAATATGTAGGTACCTATCTAAGTTCAGATACCTCATACTAATAAATTATTATAATATATATTCTGTGATAATGCATTAACCTATAGATGTATTATATTATTAATTTACAATAATATACAAATTGTGTACAATAATTTGTTAAAATAAACGTAAAAATTAAAATTAACAAACTGATGGTTTAAAAAATAACAAAAAAAGTTAAGTTATATTGGCTTCACTAACTTACATACACAAATTAAAACGTATTGCAAACACATTTTATGGTTTATGATAGACAATTTATTTCTAATTATTGTGTATCGGTTGCATCGAACTCGTTCAATAAAAACTAATTGAACTGCAGGAAAATGTCATCTGAGTAATAAAATTACAATTCGTGGAGGCGCCAGATGTAGGTACAGCAATTTATTACTGAAGTGCAAATTGAAAACGTTGACGGGACGGTCGCCTCTCTGTTATTGTTTCGCTATTAAAAATTTATAGGAAAATTTACGAGTAAACATACCTAAAATACCACCTCCTCTCAATTATGGACAAATTGATAAATTGCGAATATATAAATCCGCACAGTAGTTGGGGTTTAATAAAATTTATATATTGCGAAAATATAAATCGGCTTTTGCATTACCTACTGTTTTAATAAAGCTGCAGTTTTTACTAATATTATTAATAAATATTATTAATTTTACTTAATGAGATTTAAATTACTATTCTGGCTCTATAGAAGTTAATAGACAGCTTTCTCACAGCTTTTTGGAAAACAAAGACATTATATTTCAGTACCTAAATATTTCTTTCAGTTATACCTATAAGTATTTTCAATCCAATGACATACCGATGAAAACCTTGAAAGCAGTAACCGCAACGACTCCCACAAATATAAACTGGCAGTATTCCACTGCTATGAATAGATACATTGACAGATTAATATGTCAATCACAACTAGGAAAAGAAAATAATTTAAAGAAAATACTTTATAATGAAATAGACGTGAAGTTGAAAAAAAATTTAAAATTACCACATTTTGGCATTATACATACTTTTAACTTCGGTATTAGAACATTTTAAATAAATAGATATATCCTATACCTATATAGCCCCATTAAAAAATAAACTAGCCATATAGTTGCTGAAAGGTTTACAATGAAAGCCGAGAATTTATTAATTTGAAAGTTGGATAATCAAAGAAGTAGATAATAAATATTGTGGTTATATAAATAATTATGTCTCGTTTATAAATTATAACTTCAAAGGAAGTATAATTCGACTGTATAAAATATTTCTATTATTTTGCCCAACAATATTTCGTAAGCGTGGCAGGAAAGAAATGAATGAAAACATGTCACAAATAGAGAATCCGCGTCAATTCTTTGTAAGAACACGCCCGGTCTCATAACTCGTGTACATTTGGTGTACCTACTAGAATAATAAAACTTGTGTACTGCTCGGCCGCTGCGCTCTTGTAATAAATTGTCTGAGAAAAAATGTATGGGGAAATATAAAGAAAATATGGAAACTTTCAAGAAAATGTATTCGGTAAAATGTACCTACCTATCTACATACAATATATTTACCACAGACAGCTAAAGGCACACACAGAGAATTCAAATGATATTTGAAAACCTCTTCAAATGCATAACTAGTGAAGGTTATCTGAAATTTTTATAATTAGCTACATTTAGTTTAAAGCAGATCTAACGCATCTATCTACATCCTGAAAATAGCCGGTTAATATCGTGCAACAACTTTCATCAGCTATTTTTTTTTTAATTTAAAATAAGTATTTTGATCTGTAGTTTAGCACTTGACGTGCTCAGCTACTTTAAAGTACAAATTATTTGTAAATGTGGAAACAGAGAAGACAAATGTGGTGTGGAGATTGGATATGGCCGAAGGTCAGTGCGATATCTCAGCGGCTTAGAGCACTTCCCTGGATTGGAAGGGACGCTGGTTCGTTTCTCGCTCGCACTAAAGTTCTCTTTTTCCACATTCACAAATAATTTGTATATTTAGATATTTTTATATATATTTTCAGCATTTGATATGCTTAGCACTATACATTAAACACAAAGTGAAAAATGTGAAATCGAAAATAACAGTCAGGAGCAGGATTCGAACCTGCATCTTCTGGATACCGTCCAGATGCTTTACCAATTCAGCCATCCTGACAATTGCTCCTGACTGCTAATTTCGATAACACATCATACTTAACGTCTTTGGGTGACGCCTGCGCCATCTGTCGGACGTATTTTCATACATTATACCGACCAGGTAAACTTAATTTTACAATTAAGATTTTACCTAATAATGACGCAAACCCTTTAAATATTTAGATATTTTTATATATATTTTCAGCATTTGATATGCTTAGCACTATACATTAAACACAAAGTGAAAAATGTGAAATCGAAAATAACAGTCAGGAGCAGGATTCGAACCTGCATCTTCTGGATACCGTCCAGATGCTTTACCAATTCAGCCATCCTGACAATTGCTCCTGACTGCTAATTTCGATAACACATCATACTTAACGTCTTTGGGTGACGCCTGCGCCATCTGTCGGACGTATTTTCATACATTATACCGACCAGGTAAACTTAATTTTACAATTAAGATTTTACCTAATAATGACGCAAACCCTTTAAATATTTAGATATTTTTATATATATTTTCAGCATTTGATATGCTTAGCACTATACATTAAACACAAAGTGAAAAATGTGAAATCGAAAATAACAGTCAGGAGCAGGATTCGAACCTGCATCTTCTGGATACCGTCCAGATGCTTTACCAATTCAGCCATCCTGACAATTGCTCCTGACTGCTAATTTCGATAACACATCATACTTAACGTCTTTGGGTGACGCCTGCGCCATCTGTCGGACGTATTTTCATACATTATACCGACCAGGTAAACTTAATTTTACAATTAAGATTTTACCTAATAATGACGCAAACCCTTTAAATATTTAGATATTTTTATATATATTTTCAGCATTTGATATGCTTAGCACTATACATTAAACACAAAGTGAAAAATGTGAAATCGAAAATAACAGTCAGGAGCAGGATTCGAACCTGCATCTTCTGGATATCGTCCAGATGCTTTACCAATTCAGCCATCCTGATGCAGGTTCGAATCCTGCTCCTGACTGTTATTTTCGATTTCACATTTTTCACTTTGTGTTTAATGTATAGTGCTAAGCATATCAAATGCTGAAAATATATATAAAAATATCTAAATATTTAAAGGGTTTGCGTCATTATTAGGTAAAATCTTAATTGTAAAATTAAGTTTACCTGGTCGGTATAATGTATGAAAATACGTCCGACAGATGGCGCAGGCGTCACCCAAAGACGTTAAGTATGATGTGTTATCGAAATTAGCAGTCAGGAGCAATTGTCAGGATGGCTGAATTGGTAAAGCATCTGGACGGTATCCAGAAGATGCAGGTTCGAATCCTGCTCCTGACTGTTATTTTCGATTTCACATTTTTCACTTTGTGTTTAAAATAATTTGTACTTTAATATAAGTTAATCTATAATGGACCTGCTTCTTCAAAGACAAAATAATACCACTGGAAAGTCTAATTTTTATAAGCATTTTAACAAGTAAAAACTTTTTAGTCCAGTGTACCTATAGCAAGATCACACGTAACTTATTCTAATTTTATAAACATATTATCTACTTAGATAAGCCACGGATCAGTTATTATAAATATAATTTTTTATCCTAATATACGATCCCGCCTCGAGCAACAAAGTATGTATCGATTGGGCGAATGCCTGGCGGGAGGAACCAAGCCGGCTGAATTAAGTATCTCACAATTCTATTTTCGAATTCGGTCCGAACGAATATAACGTCCACAATTATCGTGTCGCTCCGTACTCACGTTTTATTCGATAATGCGATTTCTTGTTATCGATTTGAATTTCTTGATATTTACGATTACCACTTTACATAATTATAATGAAGCGATTTACGTACATAGTAACAAGAAGTTGAAAACTAAAATTATTAATAGTTATTTTTTTTAAGTTAAGCAACGTTGTTATCAGGACTACATTGTAGATTACAAATTGACTTGTTTGGTAAATATTTTATACCTGTTGATAATGTAAATTGCGCACTCAATTAAATGTTTTTCTTAATTCCCGAGCTGGCTTTTTGGTGGGGACACTAAACGTGTGTGCGTCTGCAAATATCATTGTATTTATTCAATAGCTAATTAACATTACTTTTTTGATAATGTAATTAACATTAGGTACTTACCTATATTTAAACAGATAAATAAATACTTACGAATAAAACACATACGTTGCTATAGGATTGAGTTTAAACATAGCATCATGCCTATTATCCCCGAAGGGGTAGGCAGAGGTGTATCATACACCCACGATTTGCCAGCTATGTTTACCTAAGTCCCACGTAATAGGGGGTGAGGCTATTGCCGTCTACCAGGCACATTTCCAAACTCCGGACTGCTCCTGAGAATTTTTCCTTTTACCAAAAATCTCAATAACATTGCTCGACCCGGGGATCGAACCCAAGATCTCATGTTCAGCAGTCACTTACCTATACTACCGCTGCACCACCGAGACAGTCATCATAAAAATTCAATCCAGTAGAATTGAATTCACTGCTTATAAGTATATACCTAGAGTAAATTTGTTTAACAAACTATACTAACTCTTTCCATAGGGAGACTACAAAACAAGAGTTAGAGTACCTTAAAACTAAAATAAACTATATAATAATATTAACAATATTTTCACATTTATTAGAAACTAGCTGCAATCTGCGGCTTCACCGCGTGGGATTTAATTTGTGCAGAACCCAAAGTTTTATTTGAAACAAAAGTATCCTAATTAACTCCTTATAACATCAGCAATCTGCCATCGAAATCGGTCCATGCGTTACGGAGTTTAGGCAAAACAAACAGACAATCAAAAACTTTAAAAACTTATATTTTTTGTAAGTAACGTATATTCTCATATGCATTTAGTTAAAAGCTCTTATTTAGATATTACAAACAGACACTTAAATTTTATTTATTTGTATAAACGGGTTACAAGTATCTATCAAAGATACGGTATGCTAATTTAAATAAATTCTCAATTGAAATAAACTACATGATGGGCGTCACACCAACTGCAAAGTATAACCTAAAATATTAGACACTTGTCTCTAATATAACACCGATATCTGAACAAATTTCCCGAGTAAAATAATATTTATGCTCTCTCAAATAGATTATCAAACAGAATATTTCATTCTATTGCTCTGTACTGCCTTGAATGTGTTTTGAAATTGAATATTTGAATATATATTACTCTGTGAATAGAATGTACTTGTGGCTAAGATGTTTCTTTTACTCAGTTGCATCTAAATATTTTCTCTGTTAAAATTAAATAACGAAAAGTTTTATACAAGTTAATTTTATTCATAATTTAGTTTTACCTCAATGTGTTATTCTAAGTAATTAGATATGAATGATAATGTTATATTGCTTAATGTGATTTTATATACATAGAATAGTTACTTACTTATACATCAGTTGCTATAGCTATGCCTTTCGTAGAGTAAAATATCTCTTTGCTAAAAAATAGATAAGTGCAGTGAGAGGTCGTAAAATATTTATATATTTTTGTTAACAAATCAACGACGTTAAAAAAAAAGTTAATAAAGAATTTATAAAATATTATTATGAAAGTAATAGGTATGTAAGTAGTTAGCATTGTTAGGGTAGCCTAGCGGTAAAACCAGGGACTGCAAAGACAATGGTATCGGTATAGTATTTGTCACTGAATTCCTCCTAAGCGGCTCGACCGATTCTGAATTTGTGTGTGTTTGATTAGATATCTAGATGGTCCGCTAGGTTTAGCTAATTATTATTAATCTCTCTTTTAAGATTAATTAATCTAAAATTATAATTAAAATTAAGCTTTGATGTTGCTTGTAAGTTGAGTAAACAAGGTTTACTAGTTTTTAGTGTTCAAATACCTATATATTTATCAGTTTGAACGTTGGCACATATAAAAATGTAGAGTTAAAGAAGGTATAGGACTCGTGTAAGTACATTCAAGCAAATGATATATTGCAGCCACGTTTTTCCTATTTCGTAGTTTTTCCAATCATACATAAAATACGAAATTGGTCCCATTTGGTTTACGTGTATCGAGGTACAATATTACCTCTGAATTCCGATGCCTACGCTCTCATATCTTTGTCTCAAGGCATTAGGTACTAGGCTCGGAACCAATAGCGGAAGCAGATAGATACTGACGGCTTGCAATAACAATAATGCGAGAACGGAGCTGGGCGACCTGCCAGGGTTCTATCGATCCATACCACAACACAGCACCAACACAGTTGGACCTCTTAAATTATATTCCTGATCCCCTTATTTAAAGATTCATTCATGAGATAGGGGGAGCGAGGTGGCTCTGAATAGTCTGGTTTCAGAGATATGCAAGTAGGTCAGAGGGAAAATTTACAAACACTACTCCCTGCGAATGTGAATTTTTTTGCAAAATAAAATGAGAATTTTCTTTCCGGATCAATGCAAACGGTCGTGTTTACTTCAGCAGGCCAGAACCTTTTTACCATGATAACTTATATATAGGTATAATTAAAAATATATTTCAGGGAATATACGTAAAATGGCATTGATATTAGACTTTAGTTTTAAGAGACTAATTTTAACGATTAAAAACATTGAAAAAAAACATAACATCACGCCTGTATTCCCCGAAGGGGTAGGCAGAGGTGTATTACACACCTACGATTCACCAGGTATGTTTAAGTCCCAAGTAATAGGGGCGAGCCTATTGCCGTCTACCGGGCACATTTCCAAACTCCGGGCTGCTACTGAGAATTTTTCTTTTTACGAAAAAGCTCGATAATATGCCCGACCCAGGATTGAACCCGAGACCTCATGTTCAGCAGTCGCTTACACTACCACTGCACCACCGAAGTAGTTAAATGATTTATTTAAGCATATTAAGAAGCAGTGCATTTTTGCGCGAATTTTATTTATGTTGCATTTTATTAATACTGCAGAACATTTATTTTTATAGAAAATGTTACGCTGTGTTACTGCTGCACTAGGGAATAATCCCTATATCTCAGTCTGTAATGCACCGGAATCGAACCCAAAAAATTTGGTATGAAAGATCGGTATCTTAACCGCTACATCGTCTGAAAAAATCATAGGTAAATATAATTTATATCATCACTCATCTCGAACGATGGACGCCTGTAATCAAACTATAATAATACATTATAATAAAAAATCCACCAAAAATATTAATGCTTTCAAAATCTCTTAACTTCTGTTTAATATTTATTTGTAAAACATTGTTATAATAATCGTACTTGCTTGACTTTATCGCATTATTTACTGCCCTTCTAAAAGAACAAGGCGTTAAAATTTACTTGCCTAACTTTCACTGGTGTAATCGCTTTGTAATTATATTACGCCTGTGTTTATTAAATCAACACCTTCAAATTTTTATCACTAAATTCAAAGATTTTCCTGTACTTAACTTATTCTTATCAAGAAGGTTATCTGAGTAAGGGCTCTCTTTGTTTTAGTGACAAATATCTTACCTAAATAAATATTTGGCCCACTTGTAACGGAATTATATATTTTTTACCAACGTCGATACATCGTTGGGCGCTCAAGTACGTACCGACTTATTTTCGAGTTACGTCAAGTTTCCTCTCAAGATAAGTACTACCTATCCAATCCTACACACCGCCCAATTTTGAAAGATCCATAAAAGCGGGCGCACTTCCTCATTACGGCTTTATTTTCTTATCTCGGGGGGAGGCGAAGGATATCAAGATCTATTGGGTAAATATAAAGGTACTAGAGAAAGGGACCCGTGGGTCGACAATCAGGCGAACTCCAGATAAAATATTTAAAGGTCACCTTAAATGCTAGCTTTCTGGTATACTCAAGGCGAACGAAGCGATTTACATTCTAGCCCGGGACAGATTTTAGTTAAAATTATAGTTTTAGTACGTAAATACAGTACCTATTAGATACCTACTGGCTTAATTAGATTGTTTTTAGGTACAGGTAGGTCATTAAATATATCATCACCGTGACTTTTCTAACATAAGGTTACATTGTATTTTTCAGAAAAAAAAACTACCAAAAGAAAAGAAAAAATATCTAAGTCCACCCGTGATCATGAATGCTGTAAAGTATTCGAAACGTCGGGATAGTAGAAAATCAAGTAAACTCGATTCCGATTCCGTAAACGTAGTTTTATTTCAAAATGTGTAAATATCAGAATATTAATATGTGTGGGGCCGGCTTTAGAATTGTCCCACCCCTCTTCACCCATGGGAGTCGTAAGAGCCGACTGAGGGAATACCGGGGGAGTGGGCAGCAGCACTCCTTCGAGTATTAACAACATCCACTGCGATCGCCAACCCGCCTGCCAAGCGTGGCGATTACGGCACTATCCCCCATTCTTGGGAAGGCCTATGTCCAGCAGTGGACGTTAAAAGGCTGGGATGAAATATCAGAAAGTACTAAGAAAGAAAACTGTTTTTAATTGCCACTTTGTACAATTGACAGCCAAAAAATAAACTTAAATATGTGATAACCTTAAACACAAAGTGAAAAATGTGAAATCGAAAATAACAGTCACGAGCAGGATTTGAACCTTCATCTCCTGGATACCATCCAGATGGTATCCAGGAGATGCAGGTTCAAATCCTTATCCTGACTTATTTTCGATTTCACATTTTTCCCTTTGTGTTTAATGTATAGTGCTAAGCATGTCAAATGCACTACCTATATATAAAAATATCTAAATATGTGATAACCTTATTTTAAAGTGGCAATAAGGCCCCCATTCAGCTAAGATATCGCAGTGCCGCAGTCAAAATGCACTGCAAAATAGTTTATTTCTTATTTTAAATATCATCGTTTGCCTAGACTTATCCTTAAACCTTTTTGGGGTAGGCCTCTAATCTGTTCAGTATTAGCTTATCACCAGTATTCAAATCGAGTGAATACCTATCTGACTTCCATGACTCAACTAGAGGAGCAACTGGCGACCTTTAAAACAAGATTAGCGTCATATATTTATTTAAAACTCTGGCAACTGTAACCACCAAGGTATCTAATATTTGATTCATATTTTACTATTATTACCGTATCATTATCTATGTTTGTTTGTTTTTAAATCACTTAATAACAATAATTTGTTATATATTATTTGGATACGATAATCTTAACATTTAATATATTCACTAACTCTTAATATATTACCATCAGTACAAGCGGTTATAAGAATGTTAAACCAAAGGTAATATTTTACAAAAATTAACACGTCTCGTTTAGTCTCAGCTTGGGGTCTACATCTTGATTAGTTATGGAAATGGATTTTATACAATGCGTAGGTATACGTATTTTAATGCTATTGTCTTGTGTTGGTAAGCAAAAACTAGTTTTGAATTAATTTTAATCAACATAGAATAATTTAATAGTGATTTAGGAGTCTCCGAAACCGGCGAGCGTGTGTAAAGAGAATCATGAATGTTGAGAAAGCAAGAGATGTGTTCAAGAATAGAGCAGTTTGGTACTCTGTTCTCTCTGTCTACCCCGCAAGGGAGATTGATAAATAAGTAAGTAAGTAGATATTTAAAACAAAAAATATTAAATTCTGATACTTCTAATTATTCCTAACTATAAAGAGGTCGGCTTTCTAGTGTGATAATATCTTTACTGATTCTTTACGACTGTCATGTGTATTAGAGAAGTGGTTCTTTTTAAAGCATCAGTAAATTTCTTGGCATTTGCAGTTCTACACATTTATCGCAGATAAACAGAGGTATAGTAATCGATAATCGTTTTAATCGACGATTCCCGTCTAAAGGACAGCAATGTGGCTGAAGCTTTAGAGCAGTTTTGAGACGATGCATAATGAATTAAATAATTTCTAAATGTTATATAGGTACTTTGTGCGATCATTGTGTACCTACTTAAAATAATTACAATTGTAATGTTGGTACTTAACAGTACCTTACTATATCTTATAAGTATTCGTTATATAAGGGTTATTACTTATCACGATCATCAAAGCTAGCATCTAATACTTATTAGCCAACTTATTTTTAGAGTACCTACTCATTGAATGGGCAGAGTACCTCATTGAACAGTTATCAGAGTATTATGCCTACCCCAAAACGTGGAGATGCAGATTTCCACAACCACCAAAATTACATCCATCTATAAGATAAGCTCACCAAGTTTGCTTACCTTCATTATCGGTTACACGTCAATGATTGTAACTAGCTGTAAGCGTCTACAGTCATTCTGTACAATTTATTATTATTACTGCCTTATATAATAATATACTTAGGTGCCTTACTGTACGGTGTACAGAAAGAGTAGGCGTCCCTAATGACCCTTTTCGATACGACGAAAGGTAAGGATGTGTAGATAAAAAAAAAACAAAGAGACATAAACAGACATATCATATCTTAATTATCGTATATCAGTTTAGAAGCGCTTACCCAATTGCATAGACTAATAGGTGAATGTATTAAGCTTCGTATTCGTCAACACAATATACAGATAAAAACCAAAATTTGTAGGCGCAGCTACACCGAATAGGTATATGCAAGAAATAAATGGTTTATGTAATTTAATAAATCATAATGAATTTGGTTTAATTATATATAATTAATCCAAAGTCCAGCGTCTTTTCGTTAAAATAAGAAAAATTATATATTATTTGAGTGTTGAGGAATGTGTAAAAATTTGGGGTCTTATAATTCTTGCATCATGGTCCAACTAATAATATAAGTTGGTAACTATTTATATTAATATTATTGTTACTAAAGAATGTTTTTGCAGAAGCTTAAAATCATCAGCGTTATAGTAGATATACTTGAATTAATTGCATAAAACGAAAGATTCACATAACAAGTTATATAATCTTATTTTAGTTCGAATCTCAAATGAATCTTCCAGCCAGCAAGAAAATTATATAGTATCAAATATGCTCATATGTACCAATTAAGGTCATGAGTATTACACATGCAAAGGTCATTGTTAGTTCAATAAAGCTTATTTCCCAGTACAGTTGTCAATCATTAACTTAGTGCATTACAGATTTGGCAACACAACATGAAGTAATAAGTTCATGAAGTAAGAAGTTTGTTCCGTGTGGTGACGGGCTAAGAATACAAGTGTCACCACCCCATTCTTTCCCACGGGTGTTGTATGATGCGACTAAGGGAAGTAAGAAATTATCATCCATTGCATGACTGATGGTAGGGCTGGGTGGCAATACTCATTTGGTAGCGGGCTCGAGCGGGTTGGTACCACCATCTCCCGTGTGACCGGTCATGAAGCACATCATTGTGTTTTGGCTGTAGCAGGAGATAGCCGTTTGTTCTTTAATTTCATATCGGTGAAATGAAATGGTGAGCAGCGGCTTGACAATACTCTCGGTATAGTTGAGTCCATGAGTGGCGGTTACCATTTACCATCAGATGGGCCGTGGCTCGCCTGTCTCTATAGGTATGCAATAAAAAAACATAAAAAAAGTCTTCAACTTTTTTATTTTACTATCTTCGTTATATGACCTATTAAATATATATGCTTAGTTTGTCACAAATGAAATTACAACACGCTTAAATCCGCTCTGAAAAACAACCAAAATCTTATAGGTATGTTTAAAGTAAACTTCATGTGAGATATAAACTAGTTGAAATTGCAAGAATTGCGTGCATTATCAAATAAATAATTCAAATTACAATAAACAACTGAATCGACCAATTGCTAAGTCCATTTTGTTTTTCATTTACGTTTTCCTGGCGCTCACAAAGCCTAGCTACTAGTGAAAACAATTTTTCAGCTGGATAAATTACTGTTAAAGGACTTTGAGGCCTGTGTTGTAGTATGACGAATGTTATTAAGAGCTATTATTGTTTTTTTCAGATGGTGTATTCGCGTCGTGTGGGCTGGCTTTTGCGTTAGCTGTGAGTGTCCGACGGCACGCGAGTTTGCGTGAGCTCAAAGCCCTCCCAAATTGCTGTTATAGTTCAAACCTAAGTTTGTGTTCCATACATTCAGTTTGTGTAATACTTTGTTTTATTCTATGTAAACATGTTAATTGGACAGAAATTGCCATAGTTTTTACATTTACGTAGGTATTACCCACGTTTCAGTGACGTCAATAAGTTCATCTATTAAGAAAAAAACCGAGTGCTATGTCATTCGTTGATTTTGAAAGTTAACTATTTAAATAGCAAAGCATTAGGTATATGGATATATCGAAAAAAAAATTGTTTAAATTTTAATAACGTAGGTACTTATTACTTTTATGGATTGGTTATTTCTTAGTAAATGTCCACATTTTGACTTATTTAGCAATATGTATTTTTTTACTAATGTGTGTTATATCGTATTAAGGTCACCTACATAAGCATCGCATTATAAATAATGCATTTATATATAAAAATATATGCATAATAAAAATATATGAAACATTTTTTCATAATTAATTAATATAACTACTTGTATAATGCCTACTTTGCAAAATGTTCTGTCAATGCTACCTATAAAAACATAAAAACATTTTGAATTATGTGAGTATTTTTGTTGCGCCAAACTTTTACGTCACAGTAAATTAATTATTTTAGGCTAGCTCGCTTTGACCCCCTGAAGCAATTCCAAAACAATTGGAAATAATTAGAGCTAAACGGAAAAAGACCAATAAATTATATAAGAAGATGTGAATCAAAGAAGTGATTGGCATATTATAGGAATTTTATAATTTCAAGAGGCCGTTCTTAGGATAGAATGAGAAATTCAAAACAAGTTTCTTTGTAAATGTCTTAAATTAAAACTTGATTTTCATGTCATATACCTATACACACATCATGGATACACACTAGGTACAGCCACTATTTTAACTGTATCTTATAACCTATTACCTATATCATTGTCACGTGTAAAATATAGAAGCACAAGACAGCAGTGCTGGAATTCTAAATTAAACTAAACAAGGCTGGTACCGGCCACCTACTCGTAGTCCTTCAAAATTAGAGGCAGGCTTGCACATCTATTGTATCGCATACCAAATAAAGGTTCTTACAAAATACACTTCTGAATGTAAATTGATCACCGGTGATTGCTGGTGTTCAATGAATACAAACATAAATAATAATTGGCGGGTATCCTGTTAAGGTATCAATCAGAATGGTCATGGTATGATTACTTATTTTGGCAATCGTGAGTTATGCGACAGTATGCGTTATTGCAAATGATTATTGACAATGTGCATATATCTAAAATACATAGATTGATGCTTTTAATTGGTAGTTACGGAGCTGCTGTGTGAGCTGAATCTCGCTAGTCTGAGTTAGGTATACCTATAGGTATTAGGCTGCTCTATCAAGTAAAAGGGACGGCTGGTACACAGTTATTTTCATTGAAGAACTAGGTATACCTATGTCTGATTTAAACGAAAATATTAAAGTGGAATATATTTGAATACCTATTTAGGTATTTATTTTTGAGGATTAAATTGTTCAATTAAATTTCTGCTATTAAGGTGGTTATTATATTTTAAATCATTAACAATTATAGTGCATCTTTATCTATCCTCTCTATCAATATATAACTCAATCTTTAAGGAGTAAGTTGAGCTGCAAGTAAACCTTAAAACTGGCCGCTGATAGAAAAGTATGTTTTCAAATAAAACATGAAAACTTTAGAGTTAGGTAGAATCTACATAATAGGTATATATTTATCTTTCTGAAATTCATAAATATTTTCTAATTTAGTTTGACGAATACCTACAAATAATTCTACAAATAAATCCTACAAATAAAATAATCAAAAAATCTACATGTAAAGTCTTTTTAGGCAAGTAAATTTGTATTTGAAGTCAATGCTCTTAATAATAGCTACCTATAGGTAGGTATGTAGATATTTATGTAACTTGAGATACTGACATCACATTCACAAGTAATAGGTACATTTAAAAACATAATTCAGTTCAGGTAGGTACTGACATTATATTTACACTTAATGTATTTAAAAATTCTGTTTATGATTTAAATATTATTAGGTGTAATACAATGTATTCACCCGAGATAAGAATTACCTGCTTCAAAGAATTTTTATAATTTTGCCGCAAACATACCTACCTAATGAATATTAATATATCCTTAGACATACTTCAAAATATTTAGTAACTTTATTTTTTTAAAGATTCAAGTCATTATATTATGTAAAGTACAAATTATTTGTGAATGAGGAAAAAGAGAACTTTAGTGCGAGCGGGAAACGAATCTGCGTCCCTTCCAATCCGGGGAAGTGCTCTAAGCCACTGAGCTACCGCACTGACCATTCGGCCATACCCAATCTCCTCATCACATTTGTCTTTACGACCAATAACAAAAAAAGTAAAGTTCTCTTTTTCCTCATTCACAAATATATTGTACTTTATATAATGAATGAGCATGTCAAGAGCTAAAATACAGATCAACGCATTATTTTATGTATTTTACAAATAGGTTTACCTACCAATATCTAAATGCCTATATATTTAGCGAGATAGATGTCACTACAAGCTAATCTATTGTTTCACATATTACGCCGATACCATAGTATAGTACTGTTCTATATTACAACATGATAAGTCGAATATTTTTGTCATGTATAAAAAACATGACTACTACATTTAGGTATAGTAATAGGCGAAATAAATTTAATCAATATTCAAAAACCCAAATCGTTTATAAAATTAACACGTTCAATTATGCACTTAAATATATAATTAGCTATCTATATTTTATTCATTCTCGTAGATAATTTTAATGTTAAAAATTATCTTTGTATTCATTATCACTGGGTATAAACACAATTCGTAAATATAGCTTCATTTTATCATTATTTTATAATTAAACACAAAGTGAAAAATGTGAAATCGAAAATAACAGTCAGGAGCAGGATTTGAACCTGCATCTTCTGGATTCCGTCCAGATGCTTTACCAATTCAGCCATCCTGACACTTGCTCCTGACTGCTAATTTCGATAACACATCATACTTAACGTCTTTGGGTGACGCCTGCGCCGTCTGTCGGACGTATTTTCATACATTATACCGACCAGGTAAACTTAATTTTACAATTAAGATTTTACCTAATAATGACGCAAACCCTTTAAATATTTAGATATTTTTATATATATTTTTGCATTTGACATGCTTAGCACTATACATTAAACACAAAGTGTGTCAGGATGGCTGAATTGGTAAAGCATCTGGACGGAATCCAGAAGATGCAGGTTCAAATCCTGCTCCTGACTGTTATTTTCGATTTCACATTTTTCACTTTGTGTTTAATGTATAGTGCTAAGCATGTCAAATGCAAAAATATATATAAAAATATCTAAATATTATTTTATAATTTAATTAATGATGAGAGTAGGTATATGTATAATGTAGGTACTTATATCAAACTTTTGACAATTTAATTATTCGGTTGGTTTAAAATTAATATTGCTTTACTGCTGATTTTTAATATAGGCTACTTATCTATAATAAAGCACAGTAGACATATTTTCCATTTACATCATTTACAAATAATTAAGTAGGTATATATGATTATATTATACAAATACATTTGGTGTCCGACTCGTTGGCAAATTGTATTTAAACGCTAACTTTGAAAATGAAATGATATTTCAATAAGATTTAAGCAACCCACTGAAGCATCACTGTAGACTTATCCATCAAAATAAATAAAGATAGGAAGAAAACAATAAGCTATTTTAAAACTAGATACTGTACTTCGATGATGTTTTGATTTGAGTTTTCCGTTGTGGTGGTAGTATGATGGTTTATATTTCCTTATTATTAGAGTAAACATAAAAACCTTATAACTACTAACGCTATTAATAAATTAAAATTGAAATAAAACAAATAGTTACCTGAACACGAGATTGTAAAATTGTGAAATTGAAAATAACAGTCATGAGCACGATTTGAACCTGTATCTCCTGGAAAACCGTTGTAGATGCTTTGCCAATTCAGTCATTGTGACAACTGCACGGGATTAACTGTCTGGTCCATGGCTGAGCATGCCCAGTGCTTAAAATATATACATAAAATATTAAAATAAATAGTTACCTCTTTGTAGAATAAAATATCCATACGTGCGTTGATTAGAATAACTATAACGTAGATAGTTATTTCTCAACTACACTACCACACTACAACCACTTTAAAAAATATCAATTAAACCATCTACTTAAAATTTTACACATATTAATTGCAATTAAATCCTTGAATAGTACGATCTAATTAATTAATTCACATTTTAATTATTATAATTTTCACAAGCAACGCGTTTGTCTCGTCTGTACAAGTCGGAGTGTACTGAGACGATACACAAGCAATGTCGTTTATTTTTATAAAGCGCATTAGTAAAAACTAATGTCACACCATTGTGTATCTAAATTGCTCTATAAAACATCCCTTAAAGCATTGTGCTATAACCCGTTAAACATAAAAAGGCACAGTTCTTACAATCGCTTTTTGCTCTACTTTTTCGGCTTACCACAGTTATGAAACAGTGATGGTCATTACTACAAGCCGAGGATTATAAAAAATATAACCTTCTATTAGAATACTTTTGTTATTTTGTTTTTTTAAATGTATTTGTTTGAGTTATCGACGAAACGTTCGGCATATTATTTTCTAACTGTAGGTAGATGCTAGTATGTAACGGCAAAATGTCGAGTCATTGGGCGAGGTAAATAAATTAAAGAAGCCTATAATATATTGTATAATACTTTTGTAAATAGGGTTTACATAAAATAATCCTATTTAATGCGAATAATTTAGTATAGCCATATCATACCTATATTTTTTTAAATAACCTTAAGGAGTAGATTAGGCTAAAGGTTAAGTCTAACCTAGGTAATCGCTTATCATCACGCGGGCCCTAGGTATGCTTGTTTACCCGGATAAATAAAAAAAAACAACAGCATGATTTTACTATTTTTAAATTGATGTTTAACGTTTTATCACAAACATTAATTTATGTATAATATTTACACCTGTGATATCTACACATTGTCATGTCATTATTACTTTTCTTAAATAGGTAGATTTTGCCAACGATATTTTAAAAAATATTCTTCTAAATTTGTAGATATAGGTATAGAACTAAAGAGTTACTAAAAGTATCTAGCCTATAATATAGAATGAAATTTTTAAAAAAAGCCTAGGCTAAGTTACAAAACAAATCTTATTTTTCTTGCATTATACTGAGATAGGTACATCATCTAGACAAAACCCTATTAACAAGGAATTTGGCAATGGTTTGTTTATTTTTTTAATTATTTCTCTGTTTTCGCTACTTCTCTTACAAAAACATATTAAAAACTAGGGTCAATATGGTTTACTGTTTAATATACCTAGTTATCAAATAGGTGCATGTGAGTTGATATTTTAATGTACCTAATCTTTATATATAATATATTCCAATTATACCACAGCCAGTGTTTAATTTTTTTATGAATCAAGAATGTGTGCGCTTTTGTTATAAATGTAAACACAATGATGTAAAGATTTATCAGTGTGTGTGACTTAGTAGTGCTGCCACTCACTACCAGATGGCGCTGTTCACAAAGTCTCGCAAAGTATACATTTAGAAATTACTTAAATTTTTCATTTAAAGGCGTGCAGGTATATCACTAATACAATTCAAGTGGATTGAGCAGTATCTCTTTTTCACTTATAAAAATATTTTGAGTCTATAATTAACTAATTAGGTAGGTAGCCTACTAAGTCAATGGAGAGTAATAAAAATACATATTTAAATCACTTATTAAGATGATATTATTATTATTTTTTAATTTGAAGATATGTCGTTAATTTTGCTGAAGGCCACGGCATTTTTAAACAAACATGACAGATAGTCAAGTTTTTTATTATAAAAACATCGCTACAGTGCTGCCTCAGAAAAGACGGCAGGAGCTAGAACTAATAAGAGTTTTATAGATTGACATCTCATAAACGACATCATCGCTCATAAGGCTATAAAACGTAATGTATGGGAATAAAGGCTTTTTTAGTTTAACAAATAAATGTCGCTTTGGATTAATGATTGTAAGGTTCAACCTATAAGTAATAAAGAGAGATAAAACTCAGGATAAGTTATTTTCGCGCCAAATCGCTTCACTAAAATTTTCGTATGTTTAATATCACATTTATGTAATTACTATAACTATGTATTAAATCATTTGTCCTAACTATCAACCATATTTTGATAAGCGAGCATCCGCTAAGAACATTTTTCGTTCTTACAACAATTATCTGATTTGTAAATTTCAACTTTGAAGTAATAGGTACTATTTCTAGTGGCCCGCCAATAAAGGCGGAGACATCTCTCCGCACACGGCGCGTTCCTTTAGTGGGTGAGGGCCTTACACTACCCTGTTCGTTGTCCTGAACGACGGGGTGTGTGGTTAGGAACATTTTTTCCCGCCATAACAAAAATAAAATAGACGGATAAATATCCGAACATCTAAACCTCCAAACATCAAACACAAAGTGAAAAATGTGAAATCGAAAATAACAGTCAGGAGCAGGATTTGAACCTGCATCTTCTGGATACCGTCCAGATGCTTTACCAATTCAGCCATCCTGACAATTGCTCCTGACTGCTAATTTCGATAACACATCATACTTAACGTCTTTTGGTGACGCCTGCGCCATCTGTCGGACGTATTTTCATACATTATACCGACCAGGTAAACTTAATTTTACAATTAAGATTTTTACCAAATAATGACGCAAACCCTATAAATATTTATATATTTTTTTAGCATTTGACATGCTTAGCACTATACATTAAACACAAAGTGAAAAATGTGAAATCGAAAATAACAGTCAGGAGCAGGATTTGAACCTGCATCTTCTGGATACCGTCCAGATGCTTTACCAATTCAGCCATCCTGACAATTGCTCCTGACTGCTAATTTCGATAACACATCATACTTAACGTCTTTTGGTGACGCCTGCGCCATCTGTCGGACGTATTTTCATACAATATACCGACCAGGTAAACTTAATTTTACAATTAAGATTTTTACCAAATAATGACGCAAACCCTATAAATATTTATATATATTTTTAGCATTTGACATGCTTAGCACTATACATTAAACACAAAGTGAAAAATGTGAAATCGAAAGTAACAGTCAGGAGCAGGATTTGAACCTGCATCTTCTGGATACCGTCCAGATGCTTTACAATTCAGCCATCCTGACAATTGCTCCTGACTGCTAATTTCGATAACACATCATACTTAACGTCTTTTGGTGACGCCTGCGCCATCTGTCGGACGTATTTTCATACATTATACCGACCAGGTAAACTTAATTTTACAATTAAGATTTTTACCAAATAATGACGCAAACCCTATAAATATTTATATATATTTTTAGCATTTGACATGCTTAGCACTATACATTAAACACAAAGTGAAAAATGTGAAATCGAAAATAACAGTCAGGAGCAGGATTTGAACCTGCATCTTCTGGATACCGTCCAGATGCTTTACCAATTCAGCCATCCTGACAATTGCTCCTGACTGCTAATTTCGATAACACATCATACTTAACGTCTTTTGGTGACGCCTGCGCCATCTGTCGGACGTATTTTCATACATTATACCGACCAGGTAAACTTAATTTTACAATTAAGATTTTTACCAAATAATGACGCAAACCCTATAAATATTTATATATATTTTTAGCATTTGACATGCTTAGCACTATACATTAAACACAAAGTGAAAAATGTGAAATCGAAAATAACAGTCAGGAGCAGGATTTGAACCTGCATCTTCTGGATACCGTCCAGATGCTTTACCAATTCAGCCATCCTGACAATTGCTCCTGACTGCTAATTTCGATAACACATCATACTTAACGTCTTTTGGTGACGCTTGCGCCATCTGTCGGACGTATTTTCATACATTATACCGACCAGGTAAACTTAATTTTACAGTTAAGATTTTTACCAAATAATGACGCAAACCCTATAAATATTTATATATATTTTTAGCATTTGACATGCTTAGCACTATACATTAAACACAAAGTGAAAAATGTGAAATCGAAAATAACAGTCAGGAGCAGGATTTGAACCTGCATCTTCTGGATACCGTCCAGATGCTTTACCAATTCAGCCATCCTGACAATTGCTCCTGACTGCTAATTTCGATAACACATCATACTTAACGTCTTTTGGTGACGCCTGCGCCATCTGTCGGACGTATTTTCATACATTATACCGACCAGGTAAACTTAATTTTACAATTAAGATTTTTACCAAATAATGACGCAAACCCTATAAATATTTATATATATTTTTAGCATTTGACATGCTTAGCACTATACATTAAACACAAAGTGAAAAATGTGAAATCGAAAATAACAGTCAGGAGCAGGATTTGAACCTGCATCTTCTGGATACCGTCCAGATGCTTTACCAATTCAGCCATCCTGACAATTGCTCCTGACTGCTAATTTCGATAACACATCATACTTAACGTCTTTTGGTGACGCCTGCGCCATCTGTCGGACGTATTTTCATACATTATACCGACCAGGTAAACTTAATTTTACAATTAAGATTTTTACCAAATAATGGATACCGTCCAGATGCTTTACCAATTCAGCCATCCTGACAATTGCTCCTGACTGCTAATTTCGATTTCACATTTTTCACTTTGTGTTTAATGTATAGTGCTAAGCATGTCAAATGCTAAAAATATATATAAATACCTCCAACCATCTTCAACAATTTTCACTTAATTTTGCAAGGGCGACACCCGGACTAAAACTAAGACCGGGAACGCAGGAGAAAAACCAAATGAAGGGGGGGGGGAGGGTATTTTACGGATAGGAACTGAACCTACAACAGTTTTTGTTTCATCAGTAGTTTGGTAGAACCTTGCTTGTCCCTGAATGAATAATCGACTTGATCTAGGAAATATCATCCTCTCACATAAGATCAGCTTCAAACAAAAGGTAAGTACTTAGATGTTTTTTTATTGGGTTTGGTGGCAGACGGGCCACGGCCCACCTGATGTTAATGGTAACCGTCGATTATGGACTTAACTATAGCGGGAGTATTGTCAAGCTACTGCTCACCATTTCATTTCAGATATAAAATAGCAGTTCAACGGCATTGTCAATAACTACATTTAATTAACCAATGTTTGATAGCTACACTAGTTTACCACCTAAGAAACCAATTAATTATGATCAACAGGATATAATAAATATGAGACTCATTTTGAATTAAAATGTGACAAGATTGACTTTGAACCTTTAAAACTAGCTGTATTACTTTGGCGAGTTTATATATGGGATGTCACTATTATATTTGGAATATTAACAATCTTGTGTTTATTATTTTAAGTACAATATGAATTTATTACATTTTCACTCTATTAATATTTTACTATTGTAGTGCCTACTTATTAGTATGGAGATTGATGGAGAGTTTGTTCGTGGGTAATTATAATATTACCTGCCATATATGGTTAAGTTAGATTTGTAATGCCTGACTGCTACACTCAGAGACGTGTAATAATTGCCTATGATGCTCATTAGTAGGTATGTATACTAGGTATATAGTAGATATTTCATACAAACGAGTCTTATTTTTTGCCCTGTCATTCGGGGCGTAAAAATACACTTGAAAATTTATACGTCTGGAAGGATTTGTTCCAAGTTTATAAAGTGAGACAAGTTCAAAATAGAATAAAATACCTAGTAGACATTCGCCTGAATCTTTCTCACCTTGTAAAAAAAAATATACCCGACATTATAACAGTATTGTATGGAAAAATGTCTCACAAAAATCGTGTTAATATTGTTTGCTAATAAAACTAATATAAAATATTATATAATTTATTTTATATGGCCTTTGGTGTTAAACGTAAAAGGCAATACAATACGACCACTCATAGGTCTCTCAGGCTGGTGTGCCGGCGTGTACTTATGTGATACACGCGCGCACACTAAGTAATAACTAGTACACTCGTGCCACCGTATCATTAAAAAATTATGAGGGTTTTGAGGCAAAATTTATAGATTTCTAATATTATAATGAAAGAAAAATATTATAAAATAGAGCAAGCACGAAAACTACAAAGAATATAGTAAATGAAATTGTGAGAAAGTAGGTATCAGGTTCGTAGAAAATTGAAATAAATCCGTTCGTGCATCAGCATTAAACAAGTGTAAAGTCAAAGTGCGAAGTGAAGAAGCGTTTATGCATGACTGAAGAAAATGAAACGCTCAATCCATTTTTTTGTGAAAAAACAAAAACGGATCGAAGAGCAATAACTGTCCATACCCCTTATGTGTACGCACTTTCAAATGCATAGATGTAGAAATACGTACTAAACAATTGTTATATGTATATCCCTAAATACCTTATCTTGAAAAAACAATCCATCCATCCATCCATCAGCCTTTTAACGTCCACTGCTGGACATAGGCCTCCCCAAGAATGGGGGATAGTGCCGTAAGCGCCACGCTTGGCAGGCGGGTTGGCGATCGAAGTGGATGTTGTTAATACTCGAAGGAGTGCTGCTGCCCACTCCCCCGGTATTCTCTCAGTCGTATCTTACGACTCCCATTTACAATTCTAAAGCCACACGGCAAAAACAATATACAAAAGAAAATAATCTATTTATGCAGAAAGTATTACCTAGTCTGAGAATGAATAACCTGTAGATCGAGCATATAGGAATTTGTGCCCTGGTATTTTTGATCCTGCGACACTCGACGCTGTAGTTTCAGTATAAACTACTATACTAAATAGGTATAATGGTTTCAACCAGATTTGATTAAAAAAGTATAGCTGTAGACAACCATAAATTTAATAAAAAATACGCGTATGTACATAAATTTGACTAAACATAAAATTTAACTGACAATTCTATTTGCTTAAGGTATTCGTGTAGCTGGCTTTTATAATAGCTTGTACCTACAATATAACAAGTAGCTTTGTATGTAAATATATAGGGCGAAAGGTGAATAAAGGGAGTGATTCCAATCGGAGTAATATCTCCCTGACATGAACATGTCTTCTGCATGTAGACGGGTAATAAATGTCTCAAATTTAAAGGAGTTGTCGTTTTGATTTTATGCTATTTGAACTGACTAGAAACATAAAATGATTTGTAGTTAGATAATAGCGTAGCATGAATAATTTTGTAGTGTTTTTTCGATAGACATGTCACGTAAGTAATTCCCATTGTCAATGTAATAATTAATTACGACCTTAATTGCGTAATAATTAATTACGACCTTAATTGTGTAATAATTAATTACGACCTTAATTGGAAATTTAATAAAGAAAACTAAATCAAACTTAAGAAGTGAAGTTGTGAAGATGTTTATATATTTAAATGTAGGTATGTATATCAATTACGCCAAATGACCGAATGAATATGGATGTAGGTACATAGTAGGCACCTATATGAAACGCTAGATTTTTATTCCGAAAAATGAGCAGTTAGCGTGGGATAGCTTTTTGTCATATAGACCTGACAACTAGACCGATTTGATCGAAACTTGTTAGGTATAAACTACCTCCATAGTATAAACTACTGATAAACACAGAATATTTTTTATCCCGAAAGAGTTGCCACGAAATATGCTTAAACAACTGCCCAAATTTGACTGCACATTCTCTATGGTCTAAACAAAATTTTGAAGGCCATGCGAAGGAAGTCGTAGGCAAATATTAGGTACAGAATAACATTATTCGACTCTAGTACTCCCACGCTATTTTTTTTTTACATTTTGTAAGGCTCTCCTGGTGTCAATCCTACTTGGGAATGTACTGTTGACGCTATTAGAGAATATCAGGAAAATTTACTTATTTTTTATACTAAGTTGGTGCCAAACGGCCCACCTGATGGTAAGCGGTTACTATAGACGCTAGCAACATCAGAGGATCATTCGCACGTCGTCATCTCTAAGAAAATGGATAGGTGATGCATATGATGGATATTAAGGAGAGGATAGGGAAGGGGCTTGGGGTAATTGTTAACTAGACGGCGCGGTGATGTAGGTATAGATATTATTATGTATGACTGTAATACTACTACTTATCATCACGCCATTTCCCTTGCATGGTAGGCAGAGAGAATAGAGTGCCAAATGATGCCTATGTATGTACGACTGTGATATACCTATTCTATTTGATAACACGGATAAAGTCGGGGGCAAATCGGCAGTCTGGGCCAGCGTGGTGGATCTACGCGTTAACTCACTCTGAAAGGAGACCCATGTCCAGCAGTGGGACTGGGACAGTAATAGTTTTACAAAAGAAGCTTCAAATACCTACATCAAACATTGTGGCTATACGTAGGTACTTAGTTTTATTAAATACGTAATTGTACATCCATATAGATCTACGTAGGGTATAGAATAAATTTTAATAAACGAATTATTATGGTATAGGTAAGTTATTAAGTAAGTCTAATTAACGAACCGTTTTATTTAATAAAGAGATATATATATAGAGCTCCGCTAGGAGTACCTACTATTGTTCTATGATATAGAGTTACATAATAGAGCGAGTAGGTTTGAACTCTCATTGGTCTAAAGATGCGAAAGGGAATGCACCGATGGTTTGGACATGTGGAAAAAATGCCAGAGGAGCCACTGGTTAAGAAGATAAACAATGCGAAAGTATAAGGATTTAGGTACAGAAGGAGACCGAGACTCCTAACCTAGACCAAATCGGTCATGTATTGAAGGAAGCTGGAGTCGTCCATCCATCCATCAGCCTTTCAAAGTCCACTGCTGGACATAGGCCTCCCCAAGAGAACGCCACAACGAGCGGTCCCGTCATGGGGGATAATGCCGTAATTGCCACGCTTGGCAGGCGGGTTGGCAATCGCCGTGGATGTTGTTAATACTCGTGGGAGTACTGCTGCCCACTCCCCCGGATTCCCTCAGTCGGCTCTTATGACTCCCGTGGGTAGAGAAGGGTGGGACAATTCTAAAGCCGGCCCCACACGGCAGAGGTGGAGTCAGGAGTCTCCGAAAGCGGCGAGCGTGTATGAAGAGAATTACGTAATGTCGAGAAAGCGAGTGATGTATGCAAGAATATAGCCTTTTGGCACTCTGTTCCCTCTGCCTACCCCGCAAGGGACATGGCGTAATGATAAGTAAGTAAATAAGTAAGTTAATTGAATAACTCAAACCTTTACAGAAAATACAGAGCACATATATGTTTCTGAAGCTTTAAATCAAATAACTACAAGTACGAGAATGGTTAGCGATCACCTAGTATCCAAGTAGCCATCTAAATCTCTGTTCAGTTTATACTGACAAAAGTTAAAACAACATTATATTTTATGAGCGGTAAAAGGCACGGAATGATTAATGCTAATAGTACCTAAGTGTGAACAACCACATATTACATGAAATGGTTGCCAAGGGCACAATAACTGTCAAAAATAATTTATTTCAGTGTAAAATATACATAAATTAACACTTGTCACGTTTTTCAATGGGCAATTAGTATTTTTATATGAATTAGAACACTAAGCATCTCTGAAGGTGCACGCTCAAAGAATGCGAATCGTATTCTTAGTGAGAATTATTTATGAATATGTCGTAATCGTCTGATCTTTTTTTTTTCAGCCAAGTGTATATTTCAAAGGTACCCAGGTATCTTCTTTTTAGCCAGGTGTATGATTCAAAAGTACCTATCTTCTTTTCAGCTAGGTGTATATTTCAATGTTACAGATATAATCTATTCAACTAAAGAGAGAGAAACACTAAAGAGAGAGACAACTAAAGAGAGAGAATTGGATCTACTAATACCTGTAGTTACAGTGATATCCTAGCGGTAAAACCGAGGACGGAGGACGAAGGAGGAGTTCGAACCCTAGTCTGTTAAGACATCGCAAGTCTTCTGTACTTCTGTCTTTTAAAATTATGTGTATTAATTCTTGTGATTTTTATTTTAGCACTTTACATGCTCATCTATTTTAAAGAACTATTTCTATGTGAAAGTGGATAAAGAGAGATTTACTGCGAGCAGGATTCGAACCTGCCTTCCTTCCAATCCGAGGAAGTGCTCTGGATTGCTAAGCTATCACAGTCACCTAATGGTGACACCCAATCTCCACTTCATATTTGTTTTTAGGTTTCTTTAAAAATGTATGCGATATAGTAAGACTAATATTGTTACAATTAATATTCATACAACAGACTACAGATTTGAAGTGGTCTGAATCATTTTAACAGCAAGTTCGCGGAAAAAAAAACATATTTAAATTACCTAATCGTCCCATCCTCATTAATTTTATTAGTATCTTTAATTATTTAATTAGGTTCAAATTTAGTTCGAGTCATTAATTAATTAAGTATGTACATATATTTATAATTTTATTATGTATTTGTACCTACTGAAAACCAACTAAATGTCCCATGACTTTGTTCGTTAGTAGTTAAGAAAGCATAACTAATAACAGTGATTTCTTATGCTCAGAATAAAACGTATTAACAAGAATTTTAATTGATTATGGTGAAGGGAGAGTAGAGAAGTAAGAGATGTCATGTTTTCCTAAAGATAAAACATAGCATAGCATCACGCATGTATTCCCGAAGGGGTATAAATCTAATAAATCAAATATCATAAAGATCAGGTACCAGTTTTTAAGCCCAATCAAGAACTGTTAAAAAAGTTTCATGTAAAATCGTTCAGTAGTTTTTAGTTGATATGCGAAAAAGAAAAAGCACAAAAACACAAAAAAGAATTAAATGTGTTGGTTCAGAGACTTCCACGTAGCCTAATACAGTAATTTATCCTGATGTATCTTCAACGTATAAGTATAACCTACAGCTCTATTATGACTTTATAATAGTAGGTACAGATGAGTTATGTGCAGGTGCCAATTTAAAAATAATCATGTCAGGTTGTACTGCCTATACCTACCTTCTATTAATTATCAAGGCAAGAGGACCAACAGGTGCAATTAAAGCATAAATTACGTAGTCATTCAGTTATAAGCAAACAGGCCATTCGCATTAAAAATATGTACCTATAACTTAACATGCAAATTTATATTTTTATTTAATATGGCCTATCTATTTATTTTCTAAAACCTAATTATATTAGGTACCTATATAGATTTGGATCAAGAATATCGATTTATTACATTAATACGGCACAGTCCTATTTCGAGGGAAGTGCTGTTGGCGGTGTCGCTCGACGTCGCCAACGCCTTCAATAGTCTGCCATTCGGCTGCATCAAGGAGGCACTCCGGTACCAGAGTGCCCCTCTACCTAAGGCGGCTGGTGGCAGACTACCTCGACGGCCGCAGCGTCCTCTTCGTGGACCGGGAAGGGGACGTTGAAAGGAGAGCTATGTCGTGCGGCGTCCCGCAGGGTTCGGTTCTTGGGCCGCTCCTGTGGGACGTCGGCTACGACTGGGTCCTCCGTGGCCGGCTCCCTCCCGGGCTGGGCGTAATTTGCTACGCAGACGATATGCTCGTCACAGCCCGGGGCTGGACCCTCGGGGAGGCGGCAACGCTGGCCACCTCAGGTACCACGGAGGTGGTCAGGCGGATCGAGGCGCTGGGGCTTAGGGTGGCCCTTGAAAAGTCGGAGGCCCTACTCTTCCATGGGCGCCGACGGGGCCCGCCCGCCAGCGCCTCGATAACGGTGTGGGCTTCCCAATCCAGGCCCACATCAAATATCTGGGCCTGGTATTGGATGTACGGTGGCACTTTGACGAGCACTTCTGCCGTCTTGCGCCAAGGCTCGTCAACACGGCGTCCGCCCTCGGGCGACTGATGCCGAATTTGGGCGGACCGAGTCTTGCGTGTCGACGACTCTACGCGGAGGTAGTACGGTCGATGGCACTGTACGGCGCGCCCGTGTGGGCGGAGTCCCTGGCCGCTCGCAATAGGACCCTTCTGTGGTGTCCACAGAGGGTCGTAGCGGTCAGGGCAATACGCGGGTACCGCACGGTCTCGACCGATACAGCCTGCGCGTTGGCCGGAACCCCCCCGTGGGATTTGGAGGCGGAGGTGCTTGCCGACGTCTATCGGCGCGGGCGGGGGACAGCCGCCCCTCGCCGAGCGCAATGCCATCGTGGCGGGAAGATGCCCGCCGCGCCACCGTCCTTAAGTGGAAGTCTCGGCTGGAGACGCCCCGGGCCGGTCTCTGAACCGTGGGGACGCTCCGGCCGATCTTGGAAGAATGGGCAGGGCGGCAGCACGGGGTCCTCACCTTCCGGTTGGTGCAGGTTTTGTCGGGGCATGGTTGCTTCGGTAAATACCTGCACATGATCGCTAGGAGGGAGACGACCTGGACCGCGGTCGCCGCCTTCTGCGAGGCTGTCATCTCGCGTAAGGAGGTGGCGGAGAGGGCCCGTGAGGAATCCTCCTTCGCGGACCCGATTCGCCGCCGGCTCGAGGGCGGCGTGCGCGCGCTTACCTGCGCCTGATACCACCCTAGCCGAGGCTGCGGACGGTGGGGTCGGGGAGTACCCTGCCGTCCGCGAAAGTCTACCGCGAAGGTGCGACGCCCAAGTGCGCGAGGCGTCGCTCAAGAGAGGGTGCCCGAAGGGGCTGCCGCCTGCGGATCGCGGTCGTAACGACGCGGCACCCGTGATCCGCCATAGCAAGGGCGGGTGGAGGCGCACGGTGGGTTTTTAGTGGGTGAGAGCTCCACACTACCCCGTTGTCTCCCCGAGCAGCGGGGTGTGCGGTAGGACAATCTTGCCCACCTAAAATAAAAAAAAATAAAAAGGCACAGTCCTATTACAAGGCTGTACCCGCGATCCACCCGCGCGGCCTTCAGAATATATATGCTCTATGGCATACTAGTTAGGTATTTCTTTATAAAAATAGTTGTCCATAAACATTCATTTTTTCGGGATGAAACACTAGTGCCCATTTTTCTACTATTGGTCCATTTTTAGTAACTTTTATACTACAATAATGACAAATAAAGCGTACAGTCCTACTACGGATGGTAAACGACATGGCAACACCAGAGGCAAATCCCAAAGATAGGAGCTGGAGGTGGTGCAGAGGGCTGATTGATATATTTTGATCTGTATGTTAACACTTGAAATGCTACTACTTTAAATAACATAATATATTATTAATAAAAGTGACTACAGAGAGCTTTATTATAATTATGCTGCTCGCATTCCATCCAATCAGCCTTTTAAAGTCCACTGCTGGACGTAGTCCTCCCCAAGAATCAGGGATAGTGTCGTAATCGCCACGCTTGGTTGACAATCGCAGTGGATGTTGTTAATACTCGAAAGAGTGCTGCTGCCCACTCCACCGTTAATCCCTCAGTCGGCTTTTACGACTCCCATGAGTGGGGAGGGGTGGCCCAATTCTAAAGCCGGCCCCGCACGGCCTAATATGCTGCTCGCATAAAAGCTCCCTTTTTATATAGGTACACAATCAATTTGTTAAATAAAGTAGATTATTGACTATGATCATGAGTATGAGTATGGTCACTGCGATGGCCTAGGGGTCTAGAGCACTTAAAATTTTAAATTCCCTTTTTCCACATTTTCGCAAATAATTTGTTCTTTAAATAGATGTTTCATTTTTTTTATTTAACTATCCATTAAGTTTAATTTTTAATAATTTATTAACCTTTATTAAAAACCAATATCAACTTGTCTGGCGTTACTATTTCTATAAATGCTTATTAGAAAAACAGGAATCTTTGTCCGATACTTATCTATTATACCTATACCTATAATTCTGCTCCTTATGAACTCCGAAACTATCTAACCGATTACCACGTTTTTTTTTTCAAATCTGTGTTTTGCACACTCATTTGGCGTGCCTAAGATAGGATAGCTTTTATCACTTTTTTTTTATTAATTAATTGCAAAATATTCACGAAAATAAACATGGCGATGCGAATTTCGCCGGGTCAGCTAGTTACCTATAGCCCTACCTAAAGACTTACTATAAAAAAAATCTGATATACGAGTAACAATCTCGGAAGTAGATATTGGCAATGAGAGTGAAATTGATACTAGTTCTATTTGACAGTTCACATTCGGAGCTAGATCCATTTCATCTACTGAATACTTTATGCGAGTGCCCAGGGCCCCGCTATCGATGTGGCTCAGTGTGTCCTATAATCGATACTGCTATTTCGAAAAAACCCAAATGTTCACTACTGACAATAATAGGTACCTAAACAACCTATTGTCTAGTAGATTTGTGTATGGGCCTAATAAAATAAATAAAAATAACATAAATAATAAATTTGGAGTATTGCTATTTCAATAACATTGTATCATAGAAGCCGCATTATCCTAATGTGCCCTGGGCCGACAACGGGGCAAAAGGGGCTCTGTTTGGGTTTAATCTAAGAAGTTATGGGTTGTATTGTGCCTGTGATAAACCTATATTATTGTCAATAAATAAATTTTATTTAGCCTATATGGAGGAAGTTCAATCAAAAACATGTTTTAGTTAAATTATATAGGTATTCAAAATATCAAGTTCATGTAAAATATATAAAACAATGATATGTTAAATGATTAAATACTGAGAACCAAAAAGATTTTTATGAGCTCCCTCCTTGGTACCTACCTACGTAAGTTCTACCAGACCACCCACTATCTATGCGCCGTAAGATTTCCTGATTACGTTTCATAGCGTACGTTTGCTGCGTACTAAATACCTAGTAGGTACTTATACCTACATCAAACAATTAATTGCTTATTCTAAAAAGTTTATAACTATTTAAATTTTTAATTTGTTTCGTTTACTCTATCCAGCGAAGGATTAGAATGTGGCTGGATGTGGTTTGAATAAAAATGTTAAGGGTAGAAGTCTAGTGGTAAAGCGATAGAGCCTTGTTCATCCCGGCTCGATAAGGAAAGTACCACCCTCTCATATAAGATCAGCGTGTAATAACGGTAGTTTCTCCTACCGTTGTGTTTCGTATGGTGAGTGAGAGCGCCGGAGGCCCAAACCCCCTCCCTATGCTCTCCTTATTATCCTTCCTATTCCCCTCCTATCCCAATTCTGTGGAGACTGCGACGCGTGAGGTTTACCTTGGTGTTGCTAGCGTCTATAGGCTACGGTAACCGCTTACCATCAGATGGGACGCATGCTTGTTCGCCATCCATGTAGTATAAAAATACGAGTAGCTATATCTAATAAAATTTCCGATAGGTATCCCTCAACCAATCAGTATACTTTTTTAAACTGTTTACTAGGTACTGAGACATAATCACATTATCTATTAAAAAAAAATTTGAAGCTTGCTACAACTTTCCTTTAAAAATTTCTATAGGTAAGTACTAATAATATTCTAATAATAGTTTCTATTCTTCCCAGAAAATGCACAAGGTACTTATTGACCTCAATTTGCGCATATAGATAGACAGTAGGTATGTTTAGATATTTATAGGTATCTACTTAATAGTTATTATCACACACACACACACCACAGCTTACTAGCACTAACATATTGTCATAAACTAAACCGTTTTAATTGTAATACACAAGAATATTGTGCATTTTAAGTTTTTTAAAACACTAGGCCCTTCTCTATACCTTCACCAGACCTATGCTAAATTTCGTAATAAACAGTTAAGAAAGTACGGCTTGAAGTGGTAAAATGCAAACGAGAAATTCACATGGTTATGTAGGTACCTAGGTATACAAAAAAATAAAATTGAAGTATCTGATTGTAATGTGTCAATACTTAGGTACTTACCTACTACTTATTTATCATCACGCTATCTCCCTTACGGGGTAGACAGAGACAACGGAGTGCCTAAAGGCTCTTGCATACCTACCTATATTTCTCGCGTCCTCAATATTTACAATTCTCTTCATACACGCTCGCCGGTATCTGAGACTCCTGACTCCACCTTCTTTTAATAAATGACCGATTTAGTCTAGGTATGTGAGTCTGGGTCTCCCCTTATGCCTACATCCTCCCATTTTCGCATAACAGCTAATAATAATGTCTCAATAACAGCTTTTTACTAAACCTAGGTAGGTTTATTATGTACGTTACCTATAAAAAAATCCAAGATTTAAAGTTTTTGTAGGTTTGGCTTTCTGTTTGTTTCGGCTAATCTCCAAAACTGTTACACTAATTTAGACGGGACTAGTGCAGATAGCTAAAGTTATTAGGAGTTACTTAGAGTAATTATATTTTGGATAATAATTTTAATTCCAAAACTAATGAAAATAAACGAACGGCACACTAATGCGGTTAGGAACATATTTACTAGGCGCCAGGCTATGCTTGGTTCAGTAGTTACAGTGTGAAACCGTTACAAACAAACAAACCCACCTTCGCATTTATACCGAACATTAGCAAGGATTTAATACTAAAATATCATTTTTATTGTCTTTCTCAAACTTGCCAACTCCTGGAAGAAGAAAACCGGCCAAATGACCCCATAAAAAATCCTTTTTGCACATTTCTCTGCATTGAAATTAGGTAGGTAAGTACCTACCTACTTATTATGTAGGTACGTACCTACCTATCAACCCAACTAGACAAAAATGTTTTAACCTATAAAATAGTTAGTAGGTACCTGTATTTGATTACGCCTACATATTCAATATTCTACCAGGTAAAAGTATATAAAACAGCTATAAAAATACAATACTGAAACGTAATACCAACCAAAATTAACATACAAATTTTATACCAACAATTGGTATAATTCGACGATTCAGCTCTGCTCCGCTAAAACCCAGAATTTATACAAATAAACTCATTGATGTGACAGTCCCAACTTTGCCGCCATAACCTTACTTTAACACTGGGATTGCACTAACAGAGGAACTAAAACCACACGCTCCGCCTATTTCATAATGGTGGTATTTCTACCTCCTTATCATTCCATAAAAACTGTCACGACTAACAGACATCTGTTTATCTCCTACCAAACGAGATATCTACATATAATACACATGTAACAAAAAGAGATATCAGCTAGAGTGCGAGAGAGATAACTATATTTCAAGGTGCACACCGCGGCCACAGGGTAACATCTTTAATAGAAACTAAATAAGATTATTTGCATTGCAAGTGCAACCTTATCATTTGAGTGAGAGGGTTGTATTTAGATCATAACTATACCGTAGCTGGATCATTGGAGTGGAGAGCGAAGCAAAGAGTAGAGCTATACTATCAATACGCAAGGTAGAAAAGGATAGAAAATAAACGAAATTCACTGGCCATGTTGCAGTAAAGTTACATCCAATTCTCAGTTATGTAGTTTTAAGTGCTAATAAAAGATGGCGCCACACACATTTTTTTTTTTGGAAAAATATTATAAATACCATTGAAATATTTAACCATGTACCGGTAAGAATAGAAATAGTTTTTTGATAATATTGATTATTTTATAATCTTCACTAGATAATGATATCGCTATCTAAAGGCATACGTGTTGTTTATTTTTTTCATAGGTACAGATAACTACCAGATAGAAGTATCTACTTAGTAACAAGTTTAATAAAAAAGTAATAAATACGCTTAATTATTAGAAGGTGTGCCAATAAATCAAATAAAAATAAGAAATCTGATTTAAATAAAAATATTTAGTCTTGGAAATACTGGATATTATGGCATTTAGCTACCTACTATATATAAGGATCTAGGTATTATAATCTATGTTTAGTGTAATAAAAGGAAGAATGAAAATGTAAGGAGTTGGAAACGCACATTTTTTTGCAAAACAAATGATCAGAGTATCGCAAATCTTATATCTTTATTCAAAAAAATCACGAAAGCAGCAAATATGTCTTTCATATGTAGGTTTAATCTCCTGAAAAGATAAAAATCACCCACAAGTTATGAGAGTTTCTCTAAAATTATTGTAAAGAACAGTTACATTTACGAAAAAATCTCTTTTCAGCTTCATAAGCACGAAAAACGCTGAAGTTTTCCAAAGAAAAATACAATAAGATTGAGAATATACGTGTACGTAAGCGACTTATGGTATAAATATTTTTTTAAATAGTTCCAAAAGAGTTTACTTACAAATAGTTTTGTGTTGGCTAGTGGTAGAAACGTCAAAATCATTCGGTATCACATCGCGAGAGCGCGCCGCGGCGGCTGCAACCACGTCCGCGCCGCTACGCCGACGACAAACGATTTAACCTTGTTATTACACTAAAAAGCCCGAGTATTCACACAAAAAAACACCTTCATATTTCGGTAAAAGTACGGAGCGAGCCGAGATGTGTCGTCCGTGGCCGCGTTCGCATCTAAACGGCCCGAGTTTTATGTTAGATTACAGACGTAACTTTTATAGATCCTCGGTGCTATATAACGCGGTGGGCGGATTCAGGGGAGTGTGACCCTTGTGTTGAGTGTGCAGAGGCTAGAATAGCGTGTGTTGGCCGTTGCACGGGTGTCATTAAATGTCGCGCGACGAGGGGAGCGGAGGACGGAGGTGTACGAGTAAAGTTTTGGGTATTGATTGAATATGAGACGGATTAGTGACTAATGATCAACTATTGGGCGACCATGCTGGTCACCTTTAACATGCCAATAGAGGTATCCAACATAAATGAGGCCACCACGGTTCCGTAATGGAGTAACGAACTATCATACCCCAGCAGCACGTGCTATTGTATATATACATATACATTTTTACATGGTAGGTATCTAGCTACGAGATCGTAAAAGGAATGAGTTGAATGAATTAAAATAGCTTCATACATAGTACCTACAAAAGACAGTATGAGGATGTTATTAGTTATATTTATTATTAAACCATACAAATATGTATTAGAGTTTCTATTTAATTTATTATTGTATATATCCACTAGGAACACACTCAAGTAGCGTCCGATAGAGTTAGTTTATATATCCGAAGCATTTTAGAAAATATAAACAAGTCTAATAAATCAATAGGTACCAATATGTCTATACTATTTAGTTAAAACGGTATTTTTTGACAATATAAATTCGTTGGCGGGACATGTACCTATGATATTTGACATAGACACTCTCCTATAGCACACCGTTGAGCTACAATATTTTATTCTAGCTGTACACCTGAACGCTTAGCAAACAGAATTAATAAGATAACCCCTAATGGATATTCTCTTAACTGCCTCGGTGGTGTAGCGGTAGTGTATGCGACTGCTAATCATGAGGTCTCGGGTTCGATTCCCGGGTCGAACAATGTTATTGAGTTTTTTCCTAAAAAGAAAAATGTTCAGTAGCAGCTCGGAGTTTGGAAATGTGCCCGGTAGACGTCAATAGGCTCGCCCCGTATTACGTGGGACTTAAACATAGCTGGCGAGTCGTGGGTGTGTAATACACCTCTAACCTACTCCTTCGGGGAATATAGGCGTGATGCTATGTTTTTGAATATTCCCTTTTAATAATAAACGAAATAACATAAATCAAAACCAATATAATATATCATCAATAAATATTTGCCAGTGGTAGAGCCTTAGGTACTTATTCCAGCATGATAGTGCCGGCTCGATCGGGGAAGTACAACCCTTTTACAGAAGATTAGTTTGAAAACAAGGTAAGTACTTCTGTTGTTATGTTTGTATGATTAGTAAGAACACCAGAGGCCCAAACCTTCTCGTCCACCCTCTCCTTATTATTTTTTCTCGTCATCTACTATCCCTTTTATTGGAGTTGTCGACTCGCGAGTAATGCCTCTGGTGTTGCTAGCATCTATAGGCTACTATCAGGTGGGCTGCTCGCCAAAATCTCCACCAAGTTCAAGTTATACTGGTAGTTGCCATAAAAAATAACGCGTTGATTTCTTTCCCTTTCACTCTTGTATCTATTTACTATGTATAGTTGTCACTCTCTAAAAATAACAAGTAGGTACCTATAGGTATTGCTAGTAATTAGTAGGTAGATATGCTTGTTGGCCACCATCGTATTTTAAATAAATCAATATAGGTAGGTATTGCTAATAATTTTCCCATAAGTAATGACAGTATGTATAACTAAAAATACCTAAGGTCCCAAGAACAGTTTTTTAAATATTCTTATTTCCTAATTCATTTCATAGTTTTTAAAAGTAGGGATTTATGCATACCTACTGAACTTTAATAAACATCGCTATTTCCTGCATCACAGTAATATCTTCGTATTCATAAAATCGACGGAGTCTTAAATAGGCAACTACTTAGGTATCTATAGGTAAGTATTATGAAGACATATTTGTAAAAAAATATTAATCAATTATTCTTCAGCTGAAAATCAACTCCCCATACGAGAGCAATACATTAAAAGGAACCTTATCTACATTTCTACATCACCACTAAAATCTATATTTACATTAACGTTTAATAAAACAATATCTAATATAACACAGTCGGAGTCTATACCCAAAGTACTAAACAATCCGAAAAGTGTGTCTACTTAGTTCACCAAGGGACTTTAGTGTAACAGTAATTTTGGTTTTAAGTGAGACATTTTAATGCTCAAGTATTCGGATATACGTATTTTGGGATGTACGTCACGTGGTCCTCTAAGTAGGTGCCACAAAAATAGAACATGACTCTCTCTTTCAACGTTAATTAAAATTTATTGCAGGCTTACCCGCCTCTTTATAAATATAAATATGCACACGTAGCTAAATAACATATATCTATAGATAGCATGTATAAATAGGTAAGTATACCTACCTACATATATTGTTGTAGGGCACGTCTAGCGAATATATTATTATCTACTGATAGGTACAATAAATGGATTAAATTTATACCTAGAGGGGTACCTAGCTACTAAGAACAAAAAATAGGTACTTATGGATTGCATAAATATTTGTGCTGTGCGGTATAAGGACCTATCATAGAAGTAGTCTGTACCTAAACCACTAAAAATTTAAAAAAAACTAAGTACTTAGTAAAAAGGATTTTCATGCATATAAAAACCTATACCTACATGAATTGACACTATCAAAAATGGGGCTCATATAAACTAGAAGCCCAAAAAATTCTTAGTACTAAAAATACTAGATTATAGTTTAAAAACCGGTCTCTAGAATTATATGACTCGTGGTAACATGAGCCGTTACCACGAGTGGACTTTATCAAGGCTATAGTGGGGCATAGTCGTGCATTCCAAGAATTTCTCAAGCTTGTAGGCGTATCTCAACGTCTATTATTTATACCCATTTGCGTTTGTATAGCGTCGTGACTTAAGTTGTTACTACATATATGTCTAATGATTATAGTTAGGTATAGTGCAGACTGCTTCTTGTCTTGTTTATAGGTACCTAATTTTGTCATCATTGCTGATCGATAAAAGCACTGTCCAGTGCTCTTACTGAAAAAAAATCGTTCCGTTATAGACTGACAGTATACTGCCGCAGTATGCTAGGGAAATATGTGACTTCATAAATCATCGCCATTTTTGTACTGGGAGCACTGGCGTTTTTGAGGTAAGGTGCTCTCAGTGGTTTGATCAGCGTGATCAAAAGCGTCCAGAAATTTGACAACTTGCCCTATTGGAAATTATTATTATTACCTATTGAATGTTGTTATTCAAAGCCACCGAAACATGGAAAATGTAAAGTAATTGTGTTTATTGCAGTGTGAAAGCAATAATTTGTATAAAATGAAAGTAATGACAGATCAATATACCTACTTGACTGCGTTCCGTTATAAGCAGTAACCAGTGGGCCTAGCCAAGTTGCATTCTATGATCGCTAACGCTAATAGAAAACTATTTAAATGAATGGGAATTTGACATGTTTAGATAAAAAAACACATAGCATCACGCCTGTATTCCCCGAAGGGGTAGGCAGAGGTGTATTACACACCCACGACTCGCCAGCTATTTTTAAGTCCCAGGTAATAGGGGGCGATCCTATTGACGTCTACCGGGCACATTTCCAAACTAGACAACAACTGTCTTTAGATAAATAACCTAAATTTATCTAAGTCTTTAACAATATCTATAACGCTAAGTCACGTGACTTAACGTTAGAGATGTGAAATTTCCATACATTTTAATAGTTTTCTATTAGCGTTAGCGATCATAGAATGCAACTTGGCTAGACCCACAGTATAGCTAACTATAAAGAAACGACTTCGCAGTATACTAAATTGACGTCACACCTTACAGTGCTCGCAGTGTATATCGGAACACACCCTCAGTCTTTACTTTTTGAGTTACCTATTATAATTAAGTAGGTAATACCTATAGATTAAAAAAAGAATGAAATGTGTTTGTTAAAATTTTAAATCTTAATTTATTGTTTTACATGCAAGGTAAATAAGTTGGTATGAAAATATTGTACTAAATATGTATAGTCCTCACTAATATCTATATCAATTGCTCCACCGCAGCCAAAAGCTAGTTTTTGGGTTATATCTCAGGTTCCCAGTATAGTAGCGGGATAAAATGTATACCAGATGTTAAGTCTAATCAAGAGCTATCAAATAAAAAAGGTTGTATCAAAATCCGTTCACTAATTTTTGCGTGATACGCGAACAAACAAACAGACAAACACACAAAAAATCTAAAAAAATCTTTTTGTGTTTAGACACGCTTATATAGCCTATTACAGTATTTATTTCTCAAATATCTTAAATTTACAGACATAGCTATATTACAGTTTTATAATAGTAGGTAATAACCTACCTATAGGGAGTTTGACTTAAACATAGCTGGCGAGTCGTGGGTGTGTAATACAACTCTGCCTACCCCTTCGGGGAATACAGGCGTGCTATGTATTAATTATGAATTTTAATACGGAATCTTTTAATACTAAAATTTAATAATTTTTAAATATCCGTTCTTTCTCGTGTGGGTAATATTTTTCTCAAATTAAAATGACTTTAACCAATCTTCTAAATTGATAACATATTAGAGAATGCTTGTAGGTTTCTATTACTGGCTCATCATCATCATATGGACATTAAAATTGAAATTGACAATATAAGGTACCTATAGTTAAAATTTTTAATAACTTTGGTAATGGTACAGTAAGTAGTGGTGGAGGTCAGCAATGTAGGTATTGAAGTGTCCTGTCCTTCAGAGCGAAACAAACTGCTTCACGCTTGAAAAATCAGTGCGTTTATAGCTATCATACCCACCTAGGTTTAACACTAAAGCTTAATTTTATTAGAGATTTCCACTATAAGTAATTATTTATTGAATTATAGTTTAAATAATTATTTAATGAATTAGGTAGATATAGGTAGTTTAACATTTTGCATGGATTCTGAGTAATAAAACTTAGTAAAAATTATTTGATGCCGTCCACAATGGGGTACCTACCTAACTAGCAAGCTAAGGTAAACTGACTTAGAATTAATTTAGTTGGCCTCTACGAGTTTATTGAAATTATATATGCAAAAGTAGCTATCACACTGGCATCCTCTATTCTTGCCGGAATCATAAGCTCTTTTCTGTAGATATCGTAGACTACTTATCTAAAGTTGCATAATGATCGGTTAATTAGTTCCTGCGTGACAATTAAAGAAACGTACACATTCACCGACATAATGTTAGTAGCTATGGATTAAAATAACGAAAACTTCATATATTCTAAAATAATTCAGTCTATGTACATATTTTTTTAAATTCAATATACCTCATCATAAAATGTAGAACTTTAAAAGTTTCTCGTATATTTACAAACAAATATGATAGCTACCTATATACCTGTAAGGGAGAAGAGAGTGCCTCTTTGGTAGCGAATGATACACCTCCTTCATTGACACAATACCGATTTCAAAAAGCAGCATAATATAATTTAGAAAAACGGAGATATTGTAATGAACAAATTATTTGTGAAGGTGGAAAAAGAGAACTTTGCTGCGAGCAGGATTTGAACCTGCGTCCCACACAATCTGGAGAAGAGCTCTGGGCCGCTATGCTTCGCAGTCACTCAACGGCGATTCCAAATCTCCACTTCACATTTGTTTTAGATGTCTTTACGATCTTTAATTGTAATGTTGCAATTTCGTATTTAAAAATCCATATAATAAATAAATAAGAATCCCAAAAACAACTCACCACCATCAAATCACGAACATAATTAAGAGCGAAATGAAAACCAACTGTATGACATTACAACAACATGTGTAATACACACATCGCTGCGACACGTCTCGCTGTATCAGATCGATCCACACGCAAACTTAGCTCAATCAACCTGACACCATTTGTATTCGGATCACACGCTATGCCTCTACTGACGGCCAAAAATACTAACACACAGTACGAAAAGTAAAGTTAAAACTAAACGTAACGCGAAAGTAGAGCTTACTTATGTTAATAATGCTTGCATTAATAATGACATTAACAAGCTTGTTGAGAGCAAATTATAAAATTTTGGAATCAAATACTTTTTTTTGAAATATTATACTATTACAAAATAAATTTTAAATTGTATGAATTTGATAAAATATAAATAATATCTAATATAGAAGTTTTAATGAAGCCCAACGCGTAGCTATAGGTAATAATAAATATGATATATTTTACATACAAATTTTCAAATGAACGCACATGCAGCTATATATTTCTCTGACGTCACCAAAGTATACCGCAATTTCTATTATACTAATATATATCTATTTTAAATACATGTGTGGCTTAAGCAGAAAAAATCTAGATTCCCAAAGTGTCTTCTAATTTCAATTGCAATAAGGCATTTCTAATTTAGCTAAAGGGAGTATTCTCTACACTAAAAATGTTTAAAGTACCCGATAGGTATAAATGATTGTGTGCAATGTTTCTTTAATTGCTATGAATTATAGCTGATAGCTTTGTAATATGAGATGTTTGTGATGATTTATATGATTTATGAAAGTAGTTTTTAATTAGCAGTTAGTTTATTAATCATTTTAAGGTGTGATACTTTAATATAGTTGCAATGATAGTTTTTAATTACGTGATTTTATTATGATTATTAAAGTTTTATTTAAAGATGTAATCAGTTTTGCTGATACTTTGCTGTATTTAAAGAAATAGCTAGGTTAGAGATTTTACTTTTATTTCGTCTATAATAAAACCGTTCCTATTTCATGCACATTTTCAGAATTTTGTTTAAATTTTCTTAATATTAATCTAATTAATTGTATCTGTAGTGTAAGTATTCCTACATAGATAGTAGGTACCTACTTATTGTATTTTTAATCATAAAACATTATTTTTTACTTTCCAATGCTGTAGGAGTTAAATTTTCCAATATAGGTAACTCAAAAAGAGTATTTTTATTATAGAAAAGGTTAAATTTTTGTGTTTCAAAATAAATTTTGTAGTTATACTACCATTTTGCTCGTTATTGTACACATTGCCCTCGACCGGGCGGATCCTTCAAATTAGGCTATTATGCCTACGTCACTTCACACATACAGCCTATATCGTGTCTCTACCTGCTCGACGATTCCTACCTACGGCTTCTGAATAAAAAAACAGAGTTTAAGAGGAATTTGCTTGAGGCATTATACATATAGTTACGTAAAATAGGTACCTAAACCTACCTAGGTACTATTTATTAGGTAAGTATTACTTATTTATGAGGAAATATAATTGGATCGTGAAATGTACCGCTGTCGATAAGGTAACATATTTTAAGAATGAGTTATTCTTATTATAAATAAATACATTGAAAAAGCAGTATGAAAAGTAGTAGATACGCCACTATAAATTACGAAATGTAATCATGTATACGATATCAATCAGCCATCTACTTATCATTACCATTGTGCATATTATTTTTCTTGCACAGAAACATACCTAATTATATTTTATTCTTTAAGTTTTTTATGCAAAAGAAACTGTGTCTGCACCTGCTATAAGCGACCCTTTCAGCGCGAAATATGCTCGTCTAAAACATTATCGTTGTATTAAAATTCATCGCCTGAAAGACTGAGTTGAAAATTTAACCCTTTGCGAAAACAAAAAGAGAAAATTTCCTGGCGCAGAGAGAGCTATTAAAGGGTCTTAAGTCTAGTCCGGGTTTAGTTCCCTCTGGTATTGCCAAAAACAAAGAGGTTTGCAGACGGGTGGCGGGGGTGTATAGAGGGGTGCAGGGAGAGGGAATGCTGTGGGGTACGTGTGATGGGGTAGGGTAGATGCCGCGGCTCTAACAGTTTTACGATCGGATATGCGAAGTGCTCATGCGCGATGCAGCCTCAACTCACCTCTCTTATTTGCATCAGATTATTGACGGATGTCCAGTCTGATGGATATTCTTATAAGCTTATTTCATAGAAATATATCATCTGTAATTCTTTGGTAAGTAGTTATCAAATATTTCCATCTAAGTAATTGAAAAGACTTCTAAGCTTTATGCGTTGGATGGATCATATTTTACATCATCAACGTGTAAGTAAGTGACCTATGTTCCTTATACGTCCAATGGTCGGATCAATTGTTACTACAGATACATTTTTTTCACAATTATAATCTAATAGGTATATAAAATTCTCATGTCACAGTGTTTGTCGCCATTCTCCTCCGAAACAGCTCGACCGATTCTTGTGAAATTTTGTGTGTATATTCACTAGGTCTGAGAATAGGATGTAAACTATTTTTCATACCCCAAAGTGACAAAGGTCCAACTCAAGATTTTTTTTATTTTTTGGATATTTTTTTTTATTTTAATTTTTATTTGGCATTAAAAAATACAACACCCCTAAAGTTTCACGCTTCTACTGTCAAACCCTATTTTTTAACAGCGATATTAGTACTTTAATAATTTTCATTGCAAAATAATCACGAAAAAAAACAATATGGTGGTACGAAATTCGCTGGGTGAGCTAGTAGTAGTGATTACCTATATAAGATAGTATATAATAGTTAAGTAGAATTTGATTTTAAACCCACCGGTGTTTTTTTTTTATAATGAAAATTGTGATGAATAAAACTGACTACACCCTATTAAATATTGTAATGACAACCAATTTTTAATTTAGATTATTATTGTATTATTTATATTAATATAGGTATCTATCATACAACTCGAGGCTATGGGGACTACCTATATCTTATAAAATTAGGTATTGCTATGAGCCGGTTGACGGTCGAAAACGACTCGCGTCTGGGGACCGCACTCCTCACATAACGTAACTAATTTAATAACACTACTAAGAATTTCTAAGATACGAGGAAGGTATAAGACGGATCAGGTTACTATTACGGAACATTTTGATTTATAATTTAATTATAGACGTTGTTACATCATTATTACAAGAGGTTTCAAATTGTTGTTTTTTATTCGAAGTCATCAATTATTTTTCTATCTTCGACTAATTATTATAGCTTTTAGGTAAAATAAAACATAGTAAAAAAGTGTACCTCCAAAACACATTAAACTATTGCATGATACAATACAGGCAAATCTCTTACAAAATCTGATTTCAAGGGCTGGATCTACCACCACCGAAGGAATGTAACACAGTTCCAGTGGCCCGCCAATAAAGGCGGAGAGACGGCACACGGCGGGTTTCTTTAGTGGGTGCAGGCCCCACACTACCCTGTTCGTTGCCCCGAACGACGGGGTGTGCTGTTAGGAACATTTTTTCCCGCCTTAACAAAAAAAAAGAAAAGGGCTGGATCTACCATTAGTGCTAACCAAGGCACCATATAAAATATCACTCCTTTAATTTAAATTTTACTTTCATTTTTCCTATAACATATTTTCTCTCGGTTAAATCTGAAACTGGGTGCTTCAAGTGTAAATCGAGCGCTGCGTGCGTGTCCTCTAGTCTAACTACAGAATATCCTAAGTTGCTTTTACTTTGGAATTGAGATGGCAGTTGTTTCTTCTCACACTTGATATTTAGTTACAGGTTGTGGTAAGAATAGAAAAATAATTTAATTAAGAATAGCTTAGGATAAAACATTGGCGGTTGTAACAGTTTGTACAACTAAAAGTAATGTATATCATGTGCTGTTTATCCACGCCCCATTGGTAAGCATGAGCCAGCTCTATAAAATAGAGATAATTGGAACATAATCTCCTATTAAGGCATGTAATAATATGTGCACTTATTATAAAAGACAGTTTTAACTCAATACATATAGAATCTTAATATAATAATCTTCCATGAAATTATTGGTGACATTATTGCATATAAGTTTACCTTTTTACAATTTTTTTATCACCATGCACTAAGGAATAATCCATGTATCGCGGGGGACTTTACAAACATACAATTTCACGGACACAATGTACCTACACCCAGACTCAGAACAACCATTTGTGGATCACATAAAGAGTTGTCCTGCTGTGGGAATCAAACCCACAACCCTCGGGCGGTGTTGCTATTAGGAGGCCCGGCATAAACCCTCCGCCTGCCCGGCGGAACATAAAGGAAAAAAAGGCCGGTATCTAAACCACTCTGCCATTTGTGCGGTAAAATCTTTATCTCAATACATATCTATCAATATATATATATATATATATATATATATATATATATATATATATATCAATAATCTTCTACGAAATATCACTGCTGATATATATGTATATATTCACCTATTTTATTTTTGCCTTGATATTGCATATAATACCTTTTTACTAGTTTTTAAACCCTCAATGCATAAATAATATAAAAGGTTTGGTATTTACAAATTTAATATATGAGTAGGTATATCAATCTACTAAATTTAATGGGGTTTAATAAACTGTAAATATAAGTATTTATTATTTGATTAAGTCTATCTATAATTCACAATTTATTCAATTGCCTGAGACAGGAACGTCTCCGTTCAATTATCACAGTAAGCGACAATATTGATTAGGGGAAGGGTGTAAGATCATTATTGTTTTAACAACAATCTGCTGTGGCACAATTTGAATAAAGTAAATGTTTATTATTCTACGTGATAACGCAACAAGTAGGTACTTCACTGATGTGGTTACCTATTAATAAATAATAGTCGCACCTATTATTAACAGTACCTGGATGACCGAGCTTTGCTCGGTATTTTTTTTTGGTAAATCGTGAGTTTTTCTCACAAAAGAAAGAATTGAAAAAAAGGGAAAATGAAAAGAAAAACGAACTGGAGACATCTGGACTCGAACCGGGGTCTTCTGGTTTTGGGACCGCCCGATTTCCCACCTGAGCTATTATAACCTTGTAGATGATGCCGAAATTTACCTTCGTACTCCAATAATATTGTAGCAGTTTTTCATTGCCTGAAAACCCGGATAAAACGACGTTTTCTAAAAATTAAACCTAGCTAGATCGATTTATCGCCCCCGAAACCCCCTGCATACTAAATTTCATGACAATCGTTGGAGCCGTTTCCGAGATTCAGATTATATATATATATACAAGAATTGCTCGTTTAAAGATATTAGATAAAAGCGTTTGACGTATTACACTTAAAATTTTATTATTATTTTAATATTTTTATATATTTTTTTAGAATTTGAGATGCTTAGCCACCCAGGACGTTAGGAATGAATGTGTTATAGAAATTAGCCGTCATTGGTGAATTGGCAAAGCATCTGGGACGGTATTCCAGGAGATGCAGGTTCAAATCCTGCTCGTGACTGTTATTTTCGATTTCAAATTTTGTGTTTAATCACATTAGTTTTTTATTTATTTTTTATTCTTTCCTAAGGCTAATAAAATTATTGTCAAAATTAGGTAGCTATAAATAGTATAATATTGATGAACTTGGAATTGCCGTTGATAATTATAATGTTTCTAATTTATCTATTTGTTATAGCTACGTTCTAATGTAAATAGATACAATGCAACTTTACAAAATAATTGTATAGGTAAGTATACATATTAAGATACGATCGTTGGGATGACATCTTTATGTGTGCCCGCTTAAGCGATACAAACAAGCCTATCTTCGCGACATAAATTTAATAAAATGTAAAACAACGTTGAAAATAAAAATAAATAAAGTTAAACATACGAGGATTTCGAATAAGTGTGTCCTAACTATAGGACAGACGGGTTACACTTGGTATTCTTAAAGGACATTGGTCGATTTAAAGCTGGGTTTTATCTCACAATTTAAGAGACAACGTTGACATTGTCGACAATATAGCTGACATTGTCGTCCAATGTTGCATCTCTGCATCGCCCACTATATACATTTTATGTTTCTACTGATATCAAACGCATTTATATGCAGCTTTACATGTATTTAAAGTACGCTGCCCTTTTAAGCGTTTATTTTTCTTTGTTTGCGAAACTTAATTGCACATGACGAGGCTTTTTGTAGATAACATATTTTGTTATTGCGATTGTAAGTTCAGATACTAGACGGTGGCGTGCATTTTTGGTTTTATTTTCGACTTAGAATATCATGAATTAACTTCTTGGGTGGTATTTAAAATCTGTCCTGCAAATCGTTATTAGTATTATAATGTATACTTCATACTACACAGATGGCAGAGTGGCTTAGATACCGACCTCCAATGCCGAATGTTGTGGTTTCAATTTCCACACAGTACTACTCTTTATGTGATTCACAAAGAGTTTGGGTTTTGTTTTGTATTCGTCTAATTGCATGTTTGTAAAGTCCGCAGCAAAACAAGGATGATTCCTTTTTGCAGGGTATTGTCTTTTTAAAAAAGCTAGGTATAGATAAATCTTGAATATCTTCAATGTATACATGTAATAATAATGTATACATGTATAATGTACATTTGAGATATTTGAGAAAAAAATACTCTATTAAGCTGTACCTATAGGCTTGTCTGAACTTATAATGATTTTTTTAGATTTTTTGTCTGTTCATCTGTTTGTTCGTTCGCGCATCACGCAAAAAGTATTAGATTTTGATGCAACTTTTTGTTTGATAGCTCGTGAAACACTGGTATACATTTTATCCCGCAAATAGGTATAGGTATCGGGAACCTGAGATATGACCTAAAAACTAGCTTTTGGCTGCAGCCAAGCCGTGGGAATAGGCTAGTACTATCTATTAGTGAAGTTCTTATCAATGTATCAATCCAGCTGATCCTATGCGGCCAATGAGATATAAATTTAATAAACATCTCATAAGATAATTATAACAAATTATATATACAAATCATAAGATAATTATAACAAATTATGTGAAGTTATAGACATAATCAGATTCTGCTTCATCGAGCCATAATTAGCAACAAAGTTACTAAAATACTCATTAACTTTGCATGCTAATTATGCTATAAATAATACGTAGGTACTAAGAAAAATTATTTAGTCTTCCTTATAGGTACCTACAATCATCTACCCGCTACTGTTTAAAATCGCACTTTATATCTAGTTGGTAGGTACTTGTGACATACTTTACAATTATACCTAATATAGTTTTTATTATAACAATACAGCCAAAACGCAACAATATGCTTCATGGCCGGTCACACGGGAGATGGTGGTACCAACTCCGCTCAGGCCCACCACCAAGTGAGTACTCCCACTTGGTACCCAGCCCTACCACCAGTCATGCAATGGATGATAATTACTTTCTTCCCTTAGTTGCCTCATAAAACACCTGTGGGAAAGAATGGGGTGGTGACACTTGTATTCTTAGTCCGTCACCACACGGAGGAAATACAGCTATAAGAAAAATATATTTTAAAGGCTGTAGGATTAGGTCCAAACGAAAAGAACTCGCTAAGGCTATGTCTAGAGTAGAGCCTTGCTTATTCCAGCATGAATGGGTCGGCTTGATCGGGTAAGTACCACCCTCTCACAGAAGATCAGCGATAAGTATCTCTACCGTTGTTTCGTATGATAAATAAGAATGCCAGAAGCCCATACCTCCTCCCTATCCTCTCCTTATCATCTTTCCTATACACCTCCGATCTCTTTCCTTGGACATGGCGACGCTCGAGTGATGCTTCTGGCGTTATTAATGTCTATAGACTACGGTAACCGCTTACCATCAGATGGGCTGTATACTTGTTTGACACGCAAGTGGGTAGTATATAAAAATACTTAAATTAGCCTAGACTTATTACACATGTATTAATATATAGGTATCTATAGGTATTATATACCTATACACTGCCTGTACATATAAGTAGATATTATACCTATTATCATAATATTATAAATGTGAATGTAAGTTTGTTTTTTACGCTTTCACGCGAAAACTACTTAACCGATCATCATGAAACTATGTACACATATTCTTGGAGGTATTAGAAGTAACATAGGATACTTTTTATATAAGAAAAATATTTTTTACGAAAGATAAAAAATTGTTTGTCATTTCAAGGGTTGCTTTATTTATTTTTATGAAATTCCTCGTAGACGAAGTCGCGGGTAACAGCTAGTCTATTATAAAGTCTGTAACGCATTTTGAGCAAATTTCAGCCTTTAATAATTACAATTCTGGTGTAAGTATACTGTATATAATTATGTAAGTAGGTATATATTGCAAGATGTAAGTAGGTATAAAACTTACAGTATAATGTTTTATTTTAAGAACTTGTTAAGTAACGTATGGGGACGTTACTTAACAAACCGCTATATTAAACTTATGCAAATATCTAACCAACAACAGACTCGTTCGATTTGATAATACAAGTTCAATTAATTCTTATGTAGGTGTTCTGATAATTAATTTACTGTACCTGTATACTGGTATCAACATTGTGAATGAATAAAACTAAAATTACTAACCTTGTATGTTTGTATGTATGTTTCTCAGTCATGATAATCCACACACAGACTAACTCACACACGTTATATTCTTTTGTATGTTGGTTACATACCTATTGTAATTCGTTGTAGGCACAATTTTGAAATTAACTTTAACTAAATAACACAATATAGGTATTATGGGAATGTTGAGATGCACTAATATAGTGGGTATATTAAGAAGGTAGTAGGGGCTAGTTTTAACTTTGTACGCCGTAACACGATACAGTTTCAAGAACACATAAATGACTACCATCAACGAACGACGACAATATCACTTTGTCTACGAGTATGCTCTTGAAATAACAGTAAACTAGAAAACGAACTTTGGTTATCTATGAGTCGATTTGCATACAAATGTCTGCCCCTACCGAGCGTGCAATTGACACAGTTTCAAAGTTATATTTTACATTGCATGATAATAAGGACTCTTTAATATATCTACATACCCACATAGATGTTATAAAAAATAATATGAAAAAAAAATATTTTGATTTGAAAAAAATATTTTGATACAAAAGAATATTTTGCTTATATCATATACTACGTTTGTTTTGTCCTGTATATAAAAATAATCTAGTATATATCTACTAATCACCTGACTACGTTAAATATATATGTAGGTGCCTCTATTATTGAAGAGTCCATGAGAAAATTTATCATCCAAAGAGTATATATAGGTAACGCATTCTAATTATGTCGTTACTACTATTACAGAAAAATGTGAAATCAAAAAAGATAACCACAGTGAAATATGTAATCTAATTTTTCATTGTCATCCTTTTTTCTATATCATCAAATATAAAGTGACATTCGTTCTATCAAAAATTTCAGCACGTTAAGTGCTTTAAAAATAATAATTTAAAACAAATAATTATCTAATATAATATTCAGCTAAATACCTACTGGAACTTTAACACTTACCTAATTATGAGCTATATTAAACACAACCATACCTAAAATAACAATATCCTTCTGCTCTGAAATAACACAAAAACATCTTTATTTTATACCGACTCTATTTCAGAATACTCAAAGGTTAATTTACTATCGTTCCTTTAATACAAAATGAAATTATTCTAATTTATTCATCTAATTAATTAGACCTACTTACTGACGTGTAGAACAATAATTTTATTTTAATGTGAGCAATAAATCGAATTCAAGGTTTATGGTATGAATAATTTTAGTCGAACCTATTATACACCAAGTCAAGTGTATCAATCTTTAGGGTGGTTTATACAAATGTGAAACAAACGCTATCTTAATTCCAAACAAACAGTGGAAGAAAAATATGATGGAAAATATTTTTTATTTTCTTTATCCTTTGGAGAGGCCGCTTTTAGATATCACCCTTATGCTTAACATTGAAAACGAAATTGGCCTCATCTACCTGACCTGATGTGTACTTACATACGAACTAAAAAGGGTTCTGTGGCCAATTTTTTTTAATTATTATAATAGATATAGGTATTTAACTCCTTCATTATAATAATGACTGCACAGATGGCGGAGTCGTTTACTCCCGCCCAAGTGTTGTGGGTTCGATTCCCACACAGAACAACTCTTTATGTGATCCACAAATTATTGTACTGAGTCTGGGTATACTTTGTGTCCGTAAAATTGTATGTTTGTAAAGTCCCAAAAAAAATTGGATAAGAAGTCAAATTACTGCTAGATATTGTAATCCATGGTCTTTCTACGAACGGAAAAGCCGTGATAAAGGTTTGACAACCTTTTTTGATATTTTCTGCTATAGTTAAGTAAAAGTTTTGGGTGAAAATGCTATCTATATTCACAAAGTGATCACCGGAAGTGGATAAAACTTAAAGTAAAACAACGGTCAGTCTGATTAACACTTGTAATAAAGTGTGTACTTCCAGTTATTATAATGTATGTCTTTTATGAAACTTATTTCGTTAATATAGCTACTTAATAACTGTTATTACTTCTGCATTACTCCACAGGAGGGCCAGGTACACTACACACTACACTAATCAAGTAAAAGTGTCATATCTGGTTGATATTAAAGACAGTCAGTAAAGTCAGTGTTACTTAAAGAGAATACAAATGTATGAAATTCACGGAACCATTATTCTCCATCGCTGATTCAGCTGAATATAAGGCAAATGTGGGCCGGAGACACTTGGGAATGCTCGGTTACAAATAGCTGTCTGGCGTAGAGGGCTTTTGTTATGTAAATGAAGTGAAACTACTTATTGGGCATTTTGGACTTTTTTGGATAGGTTACTGTGCAGAGTATGTTTTGTGAATGTTCCACTATTGGAAATAAGTATATTGACAGATTTATGACATAGGTATTATATATTAGATGATATATTGCTGAATTAAACTCTTACTACCCTCACTGCAGGTACAAGACGCTGCGCAGAAAATATCACTAATGAAGCACCCGATCATTTGCAATTTCATACTCATTCATAAATATGGTGTTTAAAATAGCCATGTGTTTGTCATTTGCTATAGTTTTAGCTCATTCTTCGGACTGCAATGACACTTTTGTACAATTCATATTATAATGAGGAACGTTTGTCTAATTATTTTAATGTTAATGTGCATACCAGTAGATGATTTAGGGGCTCCTTATATATTTTTTATATATTGACAATACATAATTACTAATTCAAGTATTGGCCTCACAATATGATGACATTAATTTGATCTACGACGCCACATTGGCTCGAGATATTGGCATAGGATTTTGTTAAAACTTTACCATCTCCATAAAAAAATGCAAACTAGGTATATAAAAAACATTTTTTAAAAGGAAGACTAATTTCAGTAATTCAAATGGTAGGTAAGTAGTGTTTTTTTAGAAAAGTCTTGGTGAAAAAAATCTAATCGATAAAGTATCTGTGCTCGGTTAAGAGAAACATCGTGGCTTGAGAAATATAATAAGTCCAGAATCTCATTCTGAGAGAAGAATCCTATGCAGCAGTGGAACATTAATGGCTTGAGTAAAAAATAGGTCTCGGGATCGATACCTACCCAGTTGGGGCCAGCAAAAAGTTATTCGGTTTTCCGTCAAGAAATTCTCAATAGCCCGGAGTTAGGAAATTGGGGGTGCTGGGTGTTTCAGCCTCGTGTATCGAGAAGCCGTTTGTTCTACGCCTGATTTCCCTCCATTCATGTCAGAATGCTGTCCCATCGGAGTTTGACAGTAAGGAGACACAGAGTGCACTTATTTTAGCGCACATACTCGTGCACTATAGATATCTCCTGCGTACATGGCTAGTATCTGTTGACGCTGTCCGCCGTAATCGAGATTATGGTCGTGAGATTGTTATTATTATTCTCTTTATTTATTTTATATCATATTATATACATTTTTAAATATATTATGAAAAGAAACAAACGCTCACACAAACATACTAACATAATTATAAAAATACAAACAAAAACACAAACGAGTAAACATAACAAATTTAAAAATGTATAAAATAGATAGACCACCGACATCGGGTGCAGGGACCAAGCTGCCGGTGGTCAGGGCTCCAGAGTAAGGAACCTCCTCACAATACGTGCCGTGTCGAGGAGTACTGCCTTTTGCATCAAGCCCTTAAGCCAGCTGTCCAACGAGAGTCTCAATAGGTGTTGGTCGAGACTCTTGGCAATCAGTCCATTAAACGATATGACTATCGGAACAATAATTGTTGAATCAACATACAACATGTCGCTAATCTCGTGAGCTAAATCCAAATATTTCATTTGCTTTTCCTTTTCAGCTTTCACAAGATTCTCGTCATGCGGAATAGTGACAAACAATTAGTGCACGGCGCTCTGATCGGTCTATCACCACTATATCAGGTTTATTAGCAACAATAGTCCTGTCATTTTCGAGAACTGGGTCGGGCACGTATTTATAGTATGGCACTTCAATTTCCACCAGATTGTATTTAAGAGCAAGTTGCTGGTGAACAATCCTGGCTACCTGGTTATGTCTGTGCAAATAATCGCCGTTGGCAAGACGAGTACAACCGGAAACAATATGGCTGAGTGATTCCCCGGGACGGTGGCATGCCCGACAGATGTCAACCGTACCATCTTTCAGGATATATTTTCGGTAGTTATTCGTCATCACAACTTCATCAATTATTGCAAAGACTTATTATTATTATTATTAGATATATGAATAAGACTTAATATAAATTAGCTTTAATCTATAGGTACATAATAAGGAATCTAAACTATGTAGGAACATGGTCTTTACTTACACATAGTAGCTACATATCAATATTTAATACCTGTTAATTCCACGGATATGGTAAGAAAAACAACAATGATATGTGCCCTTAATACCTATATCCGAGAATTTTAAACAGATATGGTAAACCGTTCTTAAGTCAATTACTGTACAATATGTTATTAAACTAAGTGGTTCTCAATGTCAGCATTATGTTGCCATGTAAGTCTTCAAAAACTTTAAAGTATTTTTCTTTAAACGAAACATTAAAGTACCTAAGTAACTAATTGTAACCTAATGGTATTATTTACCTGCGCTATCATCTTGATAATGGCAATCAACCAGTAACAAGTTTCAATACCTACCTTTGCGTCAATAAAAAACAAAATTATTAACCATAATATATTAATATGAGAAAAATTAACATTGGATTAAGAGTAGGTACGTGTATACGCTCAACAATTTTTATCAGAACTTTTAAGATTATTATCAAATTCGAAAGCTGGGTACTGATGGGATTTTTATGCAAATAAGCATCAATACATGGAAAGGTCTACAATGACCCGCTTAAATCGGTTTAAAGAAATTGTTTTCAAACAGACTCCGATACACGTTGTTATGATAATTTTGTGAAAGTTTGGACAAAAGGAGTTTCAATGATTTGGAACAAATGAACATTGACGGGTTGCGTTTGTGTTTAATATTACAGAATAATATATTGAATGGGCTTTAGTTAAAAGGAGAAACTATCCATAGCACGAGTATTCTCTATTCCTTCCTATCTGTAGGTACTACTTACTATAAAGCTGTACCTATCTAATAGATATACATACTTGCTTACTTATCTTCATGACATTTCCCTTGCAGGGTCAACAGAGAGAACAGAGTGTTAAAAGGCTCTATTCTTGCATACCAACATCTCTTGCTTCCTCAACATTAATAATTCTCTTCATAGATATTATTAGGTATAGAATGGATATTCTAGGAGGAGAGCCCACCACTCACCCACGGATTGTCAAGCCCGGTTATCTTTGGACAGAATAACCTGAGATTGCCAATCCGCACTCTCACAGATAGAGGAGAATGTGATAATAGCAAAGTAGCATGCACGATAATGACAAAAAATTACAAACAAAAAATATTTTTTGCGGAATATTGCAATATTGTGGTTCTGAGAGTCCTGCCGTATCGCATGGTTGTGTCGCGTTGGTGAGTTTTTTGTCATTATCGTGCATGTAGCATTTGCTATTATCACATTCTTCACCGGGATTGGCAATCCGTGGGTGAATGGTGGGCTCTCCTCCTAAAATATCCATTCTATAATAATAACAATGGACTTCCGCTAAGTATCGCCTCATTGAATCAATTATATCTTCATATATACACACTCCACGGTTTCGGAGACTCCTAACTCCAACTTTATTCAAAACATGACCGATTTGGTAGTGAGTCTCGGTCTGCTCCTGTACTTACCTACATCCTTGCACTTTCGCATTAATAGAGATAGGTACATATGTCTAAATAATAACTATATTAGGCTATTTGAACGTCTCTGAACACAAAACATTTAAATTTTCATCTATTTATTTGTTTGTCTTTTGCATCATCATCGCACACAAAACAACCCAACAAAGGTTCAATTCCGCTAAAATATATAATTATCGGTAATAAAATTTACCTCGTTCTCACTAATGTATCAAATCTAAATAAATTCCAGCTCAATATTTATTGTAATTCTTTAGCACTTACATTAATGGTATGCCAATTAATAAGATTAACCTACTTCTTAAAAAGGCGCAGTGAAGAATTTAGATACCAACCTGTGTGAAGGGTCGTGGGTTCGATTCCCAAATATAATAACTCTTTTTTTTATCTCCAAATTGTTGTTCTAAGTCTGGGTATACTTACATTGCGATGAATACGATACTCGCGATACAGGGACCCTTAGAGCAGTTGTCTTAAAAACATCAGTGCGTTTTTACTTGGGTATACCATTAAAAGATGGCAGTTCATTCACATTCGTACTACAATTGATTGCAAATTTTTTGTGCATTGTTACTAATAAATAAATAATAAATAAATATTCACGGACACTTTCACACAACGTCCTCTGGTCCCAAACTAAGCTAACGCTTGTGCTATGGGTACCAGATTACGGATATAATACATATACTACTTTTTTTTTGTAAATACATACATATAATAGATAGAAAACACCCAGACGCAGTACAAATATCTATGTTCATCACACAAATAATTGTCCTGAGTGGGAATCGAACCCACGACCTCGTGCACGGAAGTCGGTAACACTACCGACTACGCCACGAGGCCCGTCTAATTATACTAATGTAGTATGTTATGTACCTAGCAGGTGTTATGTAGACAACCACTGAAGGAATGTAATAGGTATGGTTCCGGTGGCCCGCCAATAAAGTCGGAGAGACGGCACACGGCAGGTTGTGGCCCTCTCCGGCCCCACACTACCCTGTTCGTTGCCCCGAACGACTGGGTGTGCGGTTAGAAACATTTTTTCCCGCCTAAACAAATAAAACGGTGTTGTTATGCAGACAACTAATAGGTACGTACCTATTTTTTTAGAAATGCTTCCATTTCATTACAAACTTTTAAAAGTAAAACATCTTTAATATTTCAAAAATCGTTAAGAATCAATCATCAAAAACCAAGCAATTATTTGTATTAATAGGCACCTAATTTATTCATGGCAACGCCTTTTTTGTTTAACTAATTATAGGCGTTACATTAATTCAATACTCAGATTAAATTACTCTCATAGTGTCATTAGATTATCTATTTAAAAATAGTTATATTAAAAAATAAATTAAGTATCATTGAACACTACCTAAAACCTTTGTTCGTGTTGTTGTGTTTGGGACACTATACATTACAGCATTCACTACTAGAGATAGAGAATATAAGTGTCACAACCTCTTTCTTTCCCGTAGGTGTTATACGAAGCGACTACAAGGGAAGTCAGCAATTGTCATCCATTGCATTACTGGTGGTAGAGTTAGGTTTATAGTAGGTAAATAGTAATGACATTCATGAAGTTAACACCAAGGGCATAAGGCTCTATTTTACCATGAAAAAAGATTTTAATACTTGGCATAGAAAGTGCCGATTGGGTATATAAATCGTTCATGAGACACTGTGTCAACTAATGTTATGCATAATTATAAATAATACATATGTGACCTAGTCTTTAGTTTGAGATTACATTTATCAATCTTCATGACAGATTATTCATAGGTAACGCAATACCGTGACGTATACGATCATCGCAAGCGTAATAATAACGACTCACCTTTTTGACTTAACTCAGACACAGAACTCAGTATAACAATGTTCAGCATGGAGAAATGACGTGTCGAAATTGCCGAGACTACAAGCTACATCAGCATTATATACTACTTGCTATAGGTACTGTAAACTTACGTGCATCCACGTCGCGTAGCAACAAGTCGGCTCGAGTCGCAGTTCATCGATACCACTGCACAATCACACTAGTCAGCGAGTGTTCCACCTTGACACTATCACTCGCGTATCTACGCTCGCGAATGCTGACTGATTTTTTCTCGCGTAACGGCCCATTAAAGTTGTAGATTTCTATCTCACTCGATGCCACGATAACATTAAAAGGCGAGACAAAGAAAGGTTGCGGTTTATGGGTTGTTGATAGAATTGGTATCCGCTCGGTAACGTACCGCCGCCGTGTTGCATATTTTTATACGACGTAACCTTGCTGTGATGTATATGAAAAAAAGGATATAGTTTAATACTTTCTGACATTTAATCAAATATTACACGTTATGAAATACAACTACGTTTACGTAATCTGTCGTTTTTGCTTGATATTCTACTATCCCGACCTTTCGAATACTTTACAGCATTCATGTTCGCGGGTGGATTAAGGCTATCGATAAATATTTAGAACAAACCAGTACACCCAATATTGTAACGATTTTGATAATTGCAAGTTTTTGATTCTAACCTACCTAGAATTCATTCAAAAATGAAAGCAAAATAAAATCAAAACTAAATTCCTATTATATTTTTTTTGGTTTATTTTGTATAGCTCCAAGTACAATAGATTTACATTAGGAATAAACTGATGGACTGAATTCTGCTAGCTGTAAACGTATGTATCGATTAAATAATTGCTATATTCACTTACCTATAGGTACAAAATATGAAATAATACCTATAAGAAAAATCTAAATTCATTTCGTACCTACTTTGTAGTTTATTCTTGTATCTAATGAAATTAACAGATTTCAACAAATACATTTTTAATTGTTTCTGTAGAGAAACCGTGACGCATTTACTAAAACCAATCAAATCATTTGTGATGTCTAACCGCTGATCTGGAATGCATGATAGAAGAAATTAGGTAGGTATATTTAAAATGTAATTTCGCCTGAAAGAGAGTATAGGTGTAAAGATGCGAAAGGGAATGCTCCGAGGGTTCGGACATCTGGAAAGAATGCCGGACGAGCGACTGGTTAAGAAGATATACAATGTGAAAAGTGGAAGGATGTAGGTACAGGGAGAGACCGAGACTCACCTACCTAGACCAAATCGGTCATGTATTGAAGGAAGGTGGAGTCAGGAGTCTCCAAAACCGGCGAGCGTGTATAAGAGAGTTATGAATGTTGAGGAAGCGAGAGATGTATGCAAGAATAGAGCCTCTTGTCACTCTGTTCTCTCTACCTACCTCGCAAGGGAATGCGTGATGATACCTATCTAAGTAAAAAAAATAAAAAAGGAATTCGTAAAAATATACACACACAGCTCAAATAGCCATGTATGTTATAGGTACCTATCGTTTGATTTACTTCATGTAAACTATCTTTAATAGAAAAAAAACTCACTCTTACTAAAATATACTGTTATACCTGTACATATAGGTACTGTTATAGGTATTATTGTTATTATCGGTGAATTATAGGTGTGATATTTCTAAATAAAGAGGCTAATCAAAATCTTATTAAGTTTCACAGATAGCTAATTTTAGAGATGCTCGCTCTTAAACATAGGTAACATATAAACTATCGCTCACTACAAATAACTTACCTACTTAATTTTTTACATAAAATATTTTGTTATTTAAAATATCCTTTCCTACATATATTATAAATGAGAAAGTGAGTTTGTTTTTTGTTGCGCTTTAACGCCGTTCCTAACTACTTAACTAATCAAAATTATTTTTTGAATAGCTACCTATTGTGAATTCTGAAGTTCATGCAATCAAATACCTAATATTATAGATACATATAAGTTGTAAATAAACATTCTAGTAAAAATGTACATACTTATTAAACATAGGTAATAGAATAAATGTTCTACCTACCGTGTTTGTAAGTTATTTTCGTCAATGCAACGTAAAAATACAGAAAACTCACTACAACTTTTTGACACTACTACAATATACCTTTTACAGTAAGTAGGTCTTCATAAACACTTGCATAAACGAGCACATAACAATATTTACTCATTTCACACTAATTTTATACCTAAATAGAAAACGTTTACGTAATATCGCCTTTACAAGGTTACATCATACAGAAATATAACGCCGAAAGATGTTTAGGAAATATAGGCGTCGCCGAGAGCGCAGTCGTACATCTTGCTTTATATCGCCTCAACCAGTATTGGAGAGCAGAACATCAAATGGCGTTATGGCCCCCGGACGTGCCGGCCGCTCAACCTGCTCGACAGGGATGGATTGATAGGAAGGGCAGGGATAGCATATATTTTTGCAGTTTCAATACTTTTATTATTCGCAACACAAACAAACATTTCTATTGAATTTAAGGCTGAGAACTATATCAAGAATTGCCGAAACTAAAGTATGGATAAACTTTTATAACATACGACATTACGTATAAATTTATTAAATAAAGTTAAGGCCATACTTTTCGAGTTGATTTTGGGTAGGAATTACCTCTGTGCTCAAAGTGTAACACAACCACATTTCGCTTATTTATTTTTTACCCAGTAATAGGGAGTTAGCTCATCCCCAATCATCGGGTACGCTTCCAAACTTCATACTGTATTGGTATTTCTTGGCGATAAAAAGCATTCGATAAAGCATCGAAATAAAGATTTTTTATCAAATGCATCGAAGCATATATATAGAAGTGAGAAGTGAAATAAAAATATTTTTATTCATAAGAAGAGTTCAATATAGCAAAATGAAAAAAGGTTTAATGATCAGAGTTTAAATATTGTTATACACTGGTATTAACAAGCTAGCAGTAGGCTACCTACCAGCATAGATGACAGTAAGTATTTTCACATAGATAAGTTAATAAATAAGTAGGTGTATAAAATGGCAATTTATCCAATTAGAATTGTTGACGCTTGTGGTAAACTATTTACCGAATTAAAATTCAAGTGAAACGAATTTAAATACTTACTCGATTACGCAGCACTACTACACTAGAAGTAATTAGGTTGGTGTACCTATGATAAGACGAAGACATAAATAAATTTGATCAATTTACTTAGCAAACGTTTTATTTACATTTGCACAAATTGAATCCTTGTTTCGAAGCCATAAGGAAACACGTCCACATACCCATTTTAGCCCGCGGAGGGTGAGGTAGGAGGGACGAGATTCGATTTGCCTAATAGCAGGCGCGAGGTTCGGAGGGCTCACTCAATTATCCAGAGTGGAGGTGTCCCGTTGCGCACCGTACATAATTACATTATCTGATAAACGGTTAGCACCCCAATTTCCCGCATGTGTAAATTTTCTTTTTAGCGCTCTAATAAAATGGGATCTACAGTGATATGTGCTATTGATTTTCAAATTCGATAGGTACTTATGAGTATAATGTTGAGAATAGTATCTTTTTATTGCTAATGATGGCAGACTAGCTACGGCCCACCTGATGGTAAGTGGTAACCGTCGCTCATAGACTCAACTATACCGAGAGTATTGCCAAGCCGCTGCACGCCATTTCAATTCTCATATATGAAATGAAAGAATAAACGCTAAAGGCTATCTTCTGCTACAGCCAAAACACACTGACGTGCTTCATGACTGATCACACAGGAGACGGTGGTACCGACCCGTTCGAGCTCAATAGCAAGTGAGTATCTTCCACTCGTTACCTAGCCCCACCACCAGTAATGCAATAGGTGATAATTGCTTACTTCCCTTAGTCGCCTTGTATAAGACCCGCGGGAAAGGACAGGGTGGTAACACCGTTATTTTTAGTTCGTCACCATCACGGACGGATTTACATTTAAACATTTTTATGTTAGTATACCTATATGTATTATATCCGTAATCTGGTACCCATAGCACAAGTGTTAAGCTTAGTTTAGGGGCCAGAGGACGTTGTGTAAAAAAAGTCCGTGAATATTTATTTATTTATTTAGTATAACTTCAATAAGTATTATCGGTTAAAAATATTATTAATTGGATTCTGACAGAATTTGGTCTAAAAATTTCCTGTCTTCCGGCTTACAAGGCAAGTTACATGTATTAAGAATACAAAGCTACAAACACCAAAAATAACCTCGTTTAACATCAAATTACGAAATACAAAGTTTACATATAAATACAATTAAGTTTACAGGAATTATTACTCTTTTGTCTGAAAACATACATAATCGTTTAGGTTATGTATGTAGTTATATACACGTAGATCACATACCTACCTAGTCTATGTTTGTCTAATGTTTGTCAGACTTATGTGCTCTGTGTGTATATCACATGGATATTAATTTTTACTATGACCCTATACCTACTACACACGACAATATGCATGAACCGATATAAAATTCACTCCAGGTACCTATATAAGGTTATACCAAAACTAGCTAGAGTAAACTTGATTAATTTTAAGCTACTAAAGTTTTAAAATATTAATATGGTTTTCTGACGCATTTTACACGGAAATTTATTTTAGTATTAGTTTGATCGTATGTATATCAATTAGATAATATTAAATTTATATACGTACCTACCTACCTACACATTATATCCACATACTTAACTATATAACTTCTTTTACACAAAGTTTACGCCAATGACCACCGCCAATGGTCTCCTATCAACAATAAATATGGATAGGTACCTATTTCTTTTATTTAGGTAATAAATTAGGCTTGTTTTTCTATTAATATAAGAGTTATGCCACATTATATATTAGCATAGGTACCTATCGTTAAATAATGCTTAAGAGATTATTGATATCAATATCAAATGTCTATCTAAATGTCAAGTAATCACATTGGTAAAGATATATATTGTAGTGTAAGTATTTATTATGAACAGATCAAATATATATTACTAGGTAATACTTTAGCCAACGTGTACATGTAATTTCAATAACAGTTTTGTGATCTCATTTGCAACATACATTGTAGCCTGAATGTCACTACTTAAGATATCAGGATTAAATAAAAACCCAATGCTAAGTGTAAAATATTGACAATATTTTATTAATAATAACCATTCCAGTTGTGAGCTCACGCGGATTTACCGGGTATGAGACGATGTAAGGTTGACGTCCACCAATAGCAGCGAGTCCCATATTTAAACTATAAAGTATCCAGTGAGAAAGGCCCGTGATATTTTTGTTTATTAATGCATTCGCTGTATATTGTGTGTTCCCGGGTAGCTCGAGTTATATTAGTGGTTAATATGAAGTTGTCTCGGTTCGGTTCATTTATATGCTAATGGGCGAGGAGGCGGCGAGCTCTATAATAACCGGTACAGCCGCAGGCGCAGTGTAGGTGCATACCACTATGGTTACTTTGTCAATAATCGTGAATACCTATAGATTTATAAGTGTATAATGCATCTGCAGTGTAGTTTTTTCCTTAATATGATTTTATGGTACATAATTTCAGATTAAAAGATTAAGATAAATGTCAAACCCTGACTTGATATTTTACCAGGTGTAAATATAGGTATTCAAGAAAGACAAATCTGTTTTTTTTTCTGGTGTTTGTTCGCTCCTCGCTTAAATACTACTGATATTGATTAAACTAATTCTGTTTAATAGCTCTTCATTAGCCTTAAAAACTGGGATACATTTTATCTCACTACTAATTAGGTATAAAACTATTTTTCACCAATGAGATCATACACAATAATGTTCAGTTAACTCTAAAATAAAAAAAGAACGTCTAAAATTAGTCATTATCTAATTTTTATTTTTTTTAATCTACGCTTTATTGAAATCTTATGCAATAGCTACCATAATATTTACACTACTTTGAGTAAAAATATTATAAAGTATTTATTTTGAATGCGATAAATTTAAGATATTTTTTTATATCTATTTGAGTCTTTCTACACTTTACTTTGTGAATTTTATCAAAGTTTATCTCATCTCCGTCTATACTTAGAAACTATATAAAATATGTTTTGAAAAGCGTTTATTGCTAAATACCGAAATAGCTTGTTTTCTAAAACATTCTAACGTCGAGTGATGCAGCAGCCGACATTTATGACTACACTATATTGAAAAGTGTAACCTTAAAAAAAGTGCAATGACCTGTTAATGTAAGTCTTTAAGGTAGCTCGAACTTTTGAAGTATTTTTTCTGTGTAATGACGAAATCATTATCATCAAAGTAATAAACATTACAACTAGAAATTCCCTGCTACCTGCATCCCATGGCTCTTCGTGGCTTCGACTGGATCGTTACTCTAGGTACTTGTGTGTGTGTGTGTGTGTGTCACACTTGGGTTGTTTGGTCAGATAGGTGATCACCCATCAAGAACCTCTATCCTTCCACAGTTATCGGTTTGAGAAGCGGTGTGGCCTGCCTTTTTACTAAGCCAACTTCTCATTCGATATCAATTGCTTTCGTTCTCCTATGGAACTTCGTATTTTAAATTTAGTTAGGTACTAGAGAGATAACCTTCTACAACGTTGCGCAACTTGTAAAAGTATGCATTTTTTTTTGTGAACCCGTTACTGCCCACCTATAGGCATATAATGCACGGATTTTCCTTTATCGAGCAGTGATAGTTTATAAACAAATACAAACATAGGAATATTCGAAAATTCGTGAAGTCAGAGGTGCGTACCATGATCTTGGAGTGGGATCGAACTCGATACCATTGTCTGTACATTCCTTGGTTTTACCGCTAGACTATCATTAGAATATAATATAATTTACTTATAAAAAATAAAATAAATCTTTGTTTTCCTTGTACCCATAGACCATTGGAGACAATTCTGCTCTATAGTTGTACGCAAATTGGCTAAGTGGCCAAACTGCACCGGTGTAATAGGTCGAACAACCAGTTTCGAGTATTTCTTTTCTGAATATATGCCCAATTCACTTGACTCTTACTACATACAAGGATTTAAATGAGTCAGTTATAACACAAACAATATTACGTAGACAAATTTCCTTTATTTGTCTACGTAATATATAGTCTATGTGAAAATCCAGCTACGCTCTGCACCGATAGGTGGCGCGGTTTTCAAGTTCCAAAGCATGTACAGATACCTTATTATTTATCTTTGTATGGAAAAAAGATATTCACTACATAAAGCTTTTAAGTCGGTATATAAAGCTTTCCACTACCTGTACTGAATTTGTACTCTAAATGATTATGAATATTACCTACTTTATTAATTGACAAAACTATATTAACTAAAATATTGTATTGTAGTGTTTAGTTCAGTGAGTGAAGATGCCGGACACAAAACATCTTCTAGTTCCCTATTTCTCATTCTTCATTTAAATTCCTGATCGCATTTCTATTAGGTATCCTTTTTCTTCAGCTTGTTATGCCGTCTCTATTATCTTCTTCACCAAAACTATTTTGCTCTATGGTTTTAATATGGGTATCTAAGTAGTAAATACAAGGTCTACTACTAATAACTATTGAATAGTACGGAAGTAATACCTATATAAACTAAATATTCTTTCTATACCACTCTGCCATATGTGTAGTCAATTGCTATACACCACTCTGCCTGTAGTCAATTGCTGAGAGAATTCTCCGAAAAACGTGTGAAATATGTGGTTTCAGATTTTGGGTTGTTAGCCAAACCTAGCCTCATTACTCTCTTGAGTGTTATGATAGATATTTAGATATTTTTATATATATTTTTAGCATTTGACATGCTTAGCAACATACATTAAACACAAAGTGAAAAAAGTTATTTTCGATTTCACATTTATAGGGTTTGCGTCATTATTAGGTAAAATCTTAATTGTAAAGTTAAGTTTACCTGGTCGGTATAATGTATGAAAATACTTCCGACAGATGGTGCAGGCGTCACCCAAAGACGTTAAGTATGAATGTGTTATCCGAATTAGCAGTCAGGAGCAAGGGTCACGATGGCTGAATAGGCAAAGCATCTGGACGGTATCCAGGAGATGCAGGTACAAATCCTGCTCGTGACTGTTATTTTCGATTTCATATTTTTCACTTTGTGTTTAATGTTATGATAGACTTTCCCGAATGAGAATATATTGCCAAGGTATTGCCAAGTCTTTAAGCGCCAGTTACTTACAGTCAAGAGAATTGTTGCTAGTCTAACGCAATAAAAAAACACCCTGCTCTAGATAATAATTGTTGTGCGGAAATTATAATTCATATAATTAACATTAACAAATTATACCCATAATTGGTATACTTACCTACTCATCGATAGCACAAACTTTGTTCTGCCTGGGAACACATCGAGACTCCAAGAAGAGCCTCTGGGGAAAGGCGATCTGCTTTCAGCAGACCAGATTATCCAGAGGGTCTCCGATGCCCTGGACATCGTATTTACGGAGGCAGATGGGTCACGGAACCTTCGGGGCACCTTCTTCGGGGCCCTCAATAAGGCAACCAAGGTGGCCTTCGAATCCTTGAAGTCCCTCCGGCGTCACTCGGCGTCTGAGGAAAACAGGCGGCTGGCGGCGCGCTGCAAGAGCCTCGAGGATGAGGTGGCAGAGCTCCGCAAGGAGCGCAGTGGCCCGCGAGCTAAACCAGGGCTCGCCAGGGCCGTGCCGGCAGCCTCAGTGGCGGGCAAGAAGCTCCCGGCCTCCGAACTCCTTAGTGAGGAGCAGATGCGCCAGGTCATCGATCGTGTTAGCGCGATCTATGGCCCACGCATCGACTCCGTAAGTGACAGAGTGCCGCCGGAGCCGCGACTCCGGCCGCCGCTGGCTGCGGATAAAAAGAAGACCGCGCCGTCTTCAGGCCTAACGCCGCTGCCTTGTCAGGGCTGCCGTGTGGCCACTTACTCCGCGACCGCGGCCGCGTCGCCCAAGAGGCAGGGCAAAGTCCCCAAAGCGAAAGCGGCGCAGAAGGCTGGGCAGCGCCCCAAGGGCCTGCCCAGAGAGGAGTTCCCTCCTCTTCCATGTGCTGGCCAGCCCTCGCGAGCCCCAGCGACTAATACCCGGGATCCACATGTCCCATCTCCCGCGCCAACCGGCCCTGCACCCTCTGATAAGGGCTGGCATGTGGTAAACGGGGGAAGGAAGAAATCCCGGGGCAAGAGGAGAAAGGGAGTCGCGACTGGGGCTGCTGCCCAAGTTGCGAATCCCGCTGCGCCAGGGAGCAAGCCCGGCCCTAAGAAGCCGCGCAAGCTTCAAGCGCCGAAAACGGCAGCAGGGGTAATCACAATGCTGCCGGAGGCAGAAATGGACCTGACGTATCAGGCCATCTTGAGGAAGGCCCGGGATGAAATTGACGTCACCGACATCGGAGTCGTCACCGCCCGGACCCGCCTAGCACGCACAGAGGCTCGAATTCTCGAGTTCCCTGTGGCGGAGGGCCCCAGGATGGCCGACACGGTGGCCGAAAGGCTGACGGGTCTGTTTGGCGAGGGGAGTGGAGTCCGTATCACCAGATCGGTAAAGTGCGCTGAACTGCGCATTTCCGGTCTGGATGACTCAGTGACGGCGGACGATGTCCGGGAGGCTATTGCCTCAAAAACCGGATGCTCGAACGCCGTCAGAGTGAGCTCCATTCGGACCGGTCCCGGTGGTGTAGGTGCCGTCTGGGCGAGTTGCCCTGTCGCGGCGGCCAAAACCTTGGCCGACGCAGGCAGGCTCCTCATGGACTGGAGTTCCGCGAGGGTCACCGTGCTGGAGCCTCGGCCCGCGAGGTGCTCTAAGTGCATGGCGGTTGGACACACCCGGCCGACGTGCATTAACTGTTTTGACTGCAGCGGTCTTTGTTTCCGCTGCGGTCAGGTAGGGCACCGGGCAGCAACCTGCACCACCGCCCCTCACTGCCCCACGTGCGCGGCAGGCAACAGGCCTGCCAAGCACTGCATAGGGCGAGAGGGATGCAGACCCCCGACTACAGGCCCAAAAAAGTGGGGGACTAGCCAATCGGCCCAAGCTGCCCCCTCTAGCGTGGCTTCGCCACCGTCTCCGGTGGAGGGGGATATGGTTACGGCTTCAAATTTAACCGTGACACTATCCTCCTTTAGGCGAACCTCAACCACTCTGCCAGGGCGCAAGATCTTCTCCTGCAAACCATGGTGGAGCGGTTGATTGGTGTAGCCGTAGCTGCTGAGACTTATTGCGTTCCTGATCGTCCTCATTGGGCGGGCAGCCGCGATGGCTCCGTGGCAATCGTCAGCTCCACGGCACTTCGTTCCCCGCCCTTGTCGGTCAGAGACAAGGGCACGGAATACATCGCGACAGACTGGGGGGGAGTTACACTGTATGGCGTTTACTTCTTCCCCAACCGGAGTCTGGCTGATTTCGGGGTCGGGCTTAACAGCCTAGAGACCTCGATACGGCGACTGGCACATAGCCACGTCCCGGTCATGGGGGACTTCAACGCCAAATCCACGGCGTGGAGGTCCCCTGCGACGGACGCCCGTGGAGCGGCGGTTGTAGAGTGGGCGGCATCGACGGACCTCTGCTTAACAGAGGCTCCGTCAACACGTGCGTGCGGCAACGGGGCGGGTCGATAGTGGACCTTTCGTTCGCTAGCCCCAACGTCGCAGCACGAGTAAGGAACTGGTGTGTCCTGGAGGAGGTTGAGACCTTGTCCGATCATCGGTACATCCGGATTGAGGTCTACCGGTCCCTTCAGGGCCCCAGTAGGGCTCACGCGGCGCGCAGAACTCCCGCGTTCCCGCGGTGGGCTGTGGACAGACTATATAGGGACCTACTGGCGGAGGCAGCCATCGTCCAATCGTGTCTGTCCTCACCGGCCTTGACCGAGGGGGTGGACGTTGAGGCTGGCCGATTTTGCGCTGCGATTACGCAGGTGTGCGACTCGGCCATGCCCCGTGTGCGATGTGCTCCTCCAAGGAAGGGGCTCTACTGGTGGTCCCAGGAGCTGGCGAACCTCCGTGCGGCATGCATTCGTGCCCAGAGGTCCTACACCCGCAGTCGGAGGCGCACCCGCGATGGGGAACGGGAAGGCCAGCTGTACGAGGCGTACCGCACTTCGCGGGCCGTGTTCAAGTTGGCCATCTGCCGCGCCAAAACGGAGAAAAGGCAGAAGATGCTGGTCTCAACCGTGACCCCTGGGGTCGCCCGTATCGTGCGTCACTGAACAAGCTCCGCACTCAGGACCCCCCCCCCCCCTCTCAGAGAGACCCTTCAGCCAAGCCTCCTCACCGAGGTGGTGATGCTGGTACTACTGCCGAAGCCGGGGCGAACGCCGGATTCGTTCAGACGCATCGTGCTGCTGGACGAGGCGGGTAAGCTGCTGGAGAGAATCCTCGCTGCCCGCATCGTCCAGCATCTGCGCGATGTCGGACCCAACTTGTCAGACGCCCAGTTTGGTTTTCGAGCTGGTCGTTCGACGGTCGGCGCGATTATGCGCCTGAGGGCCGCCGCCGAGGCGGTCGTCGCCGGCGGTGGAGTGCTGTTGGCAGTGTCGCTTGACATCGCCAACGCATTCAATAGTCTGCCATTCAGCTGCATCGGGGAGGCACTCCGGTATCATAGTAGTATTGGGTGCCTGCATACCTAAGGCGGCTAGTGGCGGACTATCTTGAGGGCCGCAGCGTTCTCTATGAGAGCCGTATAGGGGACGTTATGAGGAAACCCATGTCGTGCGGTGTCCCGCAGGGTTCGGTTCTTGGGTCGCTTCTGTGGGACATCGGTTACGACTGGGTGCTACGCTATCGGGTCCCCCTCGGGCTTGCGGTCATCTGCTATGCGGATGACACGCTGGTCGTGGCCCGGGGTGGAAACTTCGAGGAAGCGGCGTTCCTGGCCACCTTAGGGACCTCGGAGGTGGTCAGGAGGATCGGGGCGCTGGGGCTTAGGGTGGCCCTGGACAAGTCGGATGCCCTACTTTTACATGGGCCCCAACGTCGGCCACCTGCTGGCGCCTCGATCACAGTGGACGGCGTCCAGATTGGGGTGCAGGCCCAGATCAAGTATCTGGGCTTGATGCTGGATGGGCGGTGGCGCTTTCGCGAGCACTTCCGCCAACTGTCCCCGAGGCTAGTCGGCGCAGCGTCCGCCCTTGCACGGCTCATGCCGAATATGGGTGAACCCAAAAATGCGTGCCGTCGGCTTTACGCGGGGGTGGTCCGGTTGATGGCCCTATACGGCGCACCTGTGTGGGCGGGGTCCCTGGACGCACTGAACAGGGCTCTTCTGTGGAGACCACAGAGAGTCGTTGCGTCCAGGGTCATACGTGGATACCGCACGGTGTCGACGGAGGCAGCCTGCGCGTTGGCCGGAATCCTCCCGTGGGACTTGGAGGCGGATGTGCTCGCCGAGGTGTATCGGCGGGCGTCGCAAGAGCGGGAGGAGGGCGGACGCCCCCTACCCAGGCAGAAGAATAGAAGTGTCAATACCCCATTATTTCCCGTGGGTGTCGTATGGGCCGACTAAGGGAAGTAAGCAATTATCATCCATTGCATGACTGGTGGTAAGCCTGGGTACCAAGTGGGAGTACTCACTTGGTATCGGGCCCGAGCGGGTTGGTAACACGATCTCCCGTGTGACCGGCCATGAAGCACATCGTTGCGTTTTGGCTGTAGCAGGAGATAGCCGTTTATTATTTCATTTCATATCGGTGAAATGAAATGGTGAGCAGCGGCTTAACAATACTCTCGGTATAGTTGAGTCCATGAGCGACGGTTATCATTTACCATATCTGATGGGCAGAGGCTCGTCTGCCATTACATGCAAAAAAAAAATGGTGATTGCCATGCAAAATAATCAATTTTGATTTTTCATTTTTCAACGGTTTTTATGGGATTCCCTATTTTTTTGCTTTTATCCTAGTCCTGTATTAGTTCAAATAAAACAATTACCCAAATCGATTTTCGCGAGACTAATGAACAGCAATTGTTTTTTATATAGGATATACCTAGATAATACCGAGCCACGGCCCGTGGTACATGGCAACCGCCGCTCATACACTCAGCACTACGGACAAGCTCACTCTTTCGTTTGGTGGAAGGAAAAAGTATGAGTGGAAGGCTATCTCGCTACAAACAAAACACCTCAAAGTGCTTCATGGCAAGCGGTGGTATCAATCCGCTCGTGCCTAATAAAATATGAGCGCGCCCATTTGGTACCAAACCCTACCTACTACCAGTAATGCAGCTACTTACCTCGTACAAAATCATCGTAAAATAATGGGGTGGTAACACTTGCATTAGTGCGAATGAAGTAAGAGTTCTCGCTACTTGCTGAGCAGACATGCTTGGTAACCCCTTTCTTCTGTGAACCAGCCATAAGAAATCCTATCTCCTCTTTGTGACGGAACGCATCTGCATAGTTATGTCCTTATATATCGGATCAAAAACGGCTGCGGCGATTACCACATATTGTCAGGTGAACTGTTTGCTACTTAGATCAGCAATTAAATAGTACCAAGCTCATACGAGAAAGAAGCTATTTATCTAATAATTATCAGTATTTACTACATGTTAAAAGTGAAATCTAATTAGTTACTAAGTTTATTTATCTATCTATATGATTGAACTTCTTTTACCAAAGATGGATAATTTTATTAAGATTTTATAGCCCATAATTTATGGCAAAGTAAAGCTTCTGATTTTATGCAAACCACTTACCTATTTCCGATACATTATCATGCTACCTTATCAATAGCTAGGGTTTGCGTTAAATTTTGTGTAGATATATAAAATAGGTCAAATAATGTCACACTGTTCCAGTGGCCTGCCAATACAGGCGGAGAGATAGCACACGACGGGTTTATTTAGTAGGTGAATGCCCCACACTACCCTGTTCGTTGCCCCGAACGACGGGGTGTGCGGTAGGGTACATCTTTTCCCGCCTTAACAAAAAAAAAGTAGTTCAATTCTCAGTCTGAGGTTCTTTGACATGTGTAATAAAATATGACTGGCCGGAAAAGAAAAATATCACAATACTATGGCCTAAATCCCTCTGAATAAACATAGCATCACGCCTGTATTCCCCGAAGGGGTAGGCAGAGGTGTATTACACACCCACGACTCGCCAGCTATGTTTAAGTCCCACGTAATAGGGGGCGAGCCTATTGACGTCTACCGGGCAAAATTCCAAACTCCGGGCTGCTACTGAGAATTTTTCTTTTTAGGAAAAAGCTCAATAACATTGCCCGACCCGGGGATCGAACCCGAGACCACATAATTAGCAGTCGCATACACTACCGCTACACCACCGAGGCAGTTGAATAAAAAAACCTAGGTATGCCAAAAAAGAGCATGGGATAGGAGTATTGTGTTGTAATAAAAGGAAGATAGGTACATAGGATAGGAAATTGTTTAATATAATAATGGGATCAACTAAAAGGTAACAAAAGAAAAAATAACGCAGACACGACGAAGTATTTAATTTTTTCCCCTCTCATACATTCACTTCTAAATTCGTCATAAAATTGTGGAGAGCACATTCATGTTTAATTATACATTACACTTAACAAAACCTCACAGTTCTGGCGTGATTAACTACATTAATTTAATCTGTACAATAATAATTACGAGACCTTTAATCATTACAATTATATAGTTTAGGTAATTATGGTTCTAATCATAGTAACTAGTGAAATCGTTGAATACAGTAAGCAGCGTTATCTGAAAAGCAAATCTATTGATTTATTCTAACGTTTTGTAATTGATGAGAGTAATACTAAGTACTTTGCCGAATTCTTATTCGAAAGAGGAATACATAGTCTTTACTTTTGTAGATATCTGAGGTAAAAAAAACCACGCGTAGTCTTCTTGAATTTGCTTTCCAGATAAAATTAACAAAACAAATATGACAGATATTGCAACATTTTATAAATAGATAGTAATTTTAAATGTAATTTGCTTAAATTAGTCATCCATTCGTCTAAGTTTGGGCATAGGTTCATCAAATGCCTCGCCCTTTACACAGAAATTCGGTTACCTAGACGAGGTCGCCATTTTGTACAAAACACCTAATTTTATTTCACTAGGTATATAAATACGGGACAATATAGAATGAATTAGATCCGAGGACTACTAAGTTTACAATAAAACATTTATTAGGTACATAGATATAAAATAGGTTGCTTAATAGTACAAAGACAATAATCTAAAAACTGGGAAGATTTCTTTCGACTACTAGATGACGTCATAAACAATGCGAATTAATGAGTATGTACCTATAAGTACACAAATCGTTCGATGTATATAAAGATAATAAATTCACAATAGATTGCAGCTATCATGCATAAATAAATAATAAAATATTCAACTAAAACAAAAATAATAAAGTAATAGACAGGCTAAAGCGAACAGTACAAGGATCAAAGAGGACAATATTAATGCACTTGCCCATATTACCTAATTAATTGATTATAACATCAACTTCAATATTTAAAAAAGTTATAACAGTAACTTAATGTATAATTCTACTGGAACCGAGTTAAAGCTTTGTCAGAAATCCATAATTTAAACAACAAAATTTACGATTATCAGATAAGAAATTAAACAGTAATAAATATTTGATCATAATGTGATTTCTATATTTGCTTATGTATATGTATGCGATGCGTCGATTTTGGTGATGCGTACCTCAGTACGAGTGGATATACCTACTAGTACACAGGTCTGAGGCACACCGGGGGCTAGTCCACGATACCTACGTCGCGTCGCCGACATATAATTAAACTGCCACCAAAGCCACCCGAGTCGATCAACAATTTGGTAACGAAAATAAAAGTTTAACTGATTAAGACTAATACACCCTTCGAACAGCAATACGAATACAACAATAAGCAGTCTCACAAATTATTTTACAAAATTTTTCAATAAACTATCTGGAACCTATAAATCATCGGTGACGTCTTTAATATTTCGTAACTCGTACTTAAATAAATTTTAAATACATAATCAGCTATTACTAGACATTATTAATATCAGGAATCGTTATCTACTCATGTAAATACTTAGTCTCGTTAAAATTACAGAACATAATTTCGTAATTAATACTATACACAAATCGACAACACATTATTTAATCTTAGTGCGAGATTCTCTGGGACCAAGGGGCGCGCGACACCGAGAAGCGTCCATATTTACGTACTACGGTATAGCAATCATCTCACAGTCCTGCCGTAACGGACGTGCACACAGTTCAGCACGAGTACATCCACATTCCACACACTAGTCCTTTGGAACTTTTCCTTCCCTAATTGCGTTTAACTGGCTATACCGTGGTGAAGGGGGTAAGTCCCAGAGAAGGGCGCGGGTCACTGATGATGCTTCGGCGGTGGTGCATGGTGCAGCGCCACGTGATGAGGTGCATGATGGTGACCACCGTGATGGTTATGGTTGTTCGCATTCGAATTGTTGTTGTTGTTCTGAGCCGCCTGCGCCGCCTGTCGTTGTGAATTCTTCTTATTCTTCATCCTCCTATTCTGGAACCATATTTTCACCTGTCGCTCGGTCAGATTCAGATTTCGTGCCAACTCCCACCTCTTTTGTTTCGACACGTAAGCATTGAAGAGGAACTCTTTCTCTAGTTCGAGAGTTTGGAACTTAGAGTAAGGTTTGCGTTTTTTGCGCACAGTCACTTGGCCGGTCCAATCGAGCGGATTCGAAGACCCACAGCCGACTCCAACTCCGACAGACATCGAAAGGGAACCTGCACAAAAATTATAAATTGATTTTAGAAGGAAATAAGTAACCTATATTATGTGAAAATGAAACGTGTTTCTGTACTTCATGGAAATATATAGATAAACATGTTTAAATAAGATCAATCGGGTCTTTGAACTATTAAAAATATATGCAAATAATAGGTAATAAATGTATGTTGGTGCGACTGCAATAGATATCTATGATCTACTTTTTTATACTCTTAAATAAAATTAACATGCAATTTTATATTTAAGAAAGCCTCTCTTAAAATGTTGAGTTTAATTTTTATCTACCTTTCTAAATACCTATCTATATAAAAATCGGCATTTGGATGTGCCTATGTTATCTCTCTATCTCTCTACAAAACAACTGTAGCGATTTTGATGAAATTTTCAGATAATCTTCACGGGATCACCCGCTGGTCGTGTGATCCCGTGAAGATTATACCTATATATGAAGATTGTAGTGATCAGCAGATTTTTTTGTTGGACCTATGCAATTTTGTGTCATATTAAAACAATTATAAGGAACCAATCCTTCTCCAAAGTCAAAATTTATAAATGGGTTTCGAAAATAAAGGATCCCTGAAAATAAATGACTATCAAAAATACAAAATATATTCTAAGCATCACTATTCAGATGAACATAGGATTTTAAAACGTCCAATAAAATTATTTGGTATTATATCTTCAAAGTCAATCTTACTGATTGAATCAGCAGAATGCATTACAAATGCAGGCTCAACGTTTCGCTTTAACTAGTTATTTCCATTCTGCCTTCATAGAAACAATTGTGAGCTTGTACGGCGCGTTAGAAGTTACTCCATGATATATGCGACCGGTCTTTTTGATGAGATCACTGGTAATAAACTTTGTATGCTATATGCGACCTTCCCGATAGTTCAATGCGTGCAGCACGCTGCACTGTTTCCTATTATTCAAAACGGTACACGTATAGTGTTGCGAAATAGATGCCTTATTGTCTAGCGGATGGATATGAGCGGGCCAGGTGTCGCAATTTGCATCTCGAAGCGAATTTTGCATCATTTTGTCTCTGTTGTACATGACACTAACTTTAGTCTCAATCATGTTTAAGCCTCCACATTGTATAGCATTACAAAAGGTCCTTTTGTGTTCGTTTCGTCACGCGATGTCATTTTCCGGGTTGGATTTTCTTTTGACGATAAAGTTCGTCAAGCTGTAAGGGTAAATAGTCTCATCTATTCATCTTCTTTCTTAAAAACCTAGGTATGGGTCTTCCCTCGGAGTTAAATGGATTTAAACTTGACAAGCCGTCAAGAAAGTCACTCAGATACTTATGCAAATTTTTTTAACTACTTTGGGCAGTGATAACTTAAAAACTCTTATGCATAATTTTATTTCTGACATTCTGTGATCTAACTGCTAGCCTATATATCTACAAATTATTTATAATTTAATTTATAAGAAAAACCATAATTTGATAGCAATTTAGAATTTCAAATAATACTCTACAAATCGAATGATGAAATCTTGAGTACCTACCTAAATAAATTTGTCAATCAAATGTTGCAGATTGAAACAAATATATATTTATATTTTTATAGCATTGCAACATGTAAATCGAGAAAATAACCTTCTCGATATTTTTTTTGAAACAATCTTCTATTATTTTTAATCGCTTTAAAATTTATAAAAAATATAAAAAGAAATAAGAGTGAAATGATTTGCATTATAATGCTTTTATGTGGATTCAAATAAGGCAATTCATAGTACCTACGTACCTTTTTTGTTTTTTGTTTAGGCGGGACAAAATGTTCCTAACCGCACACCCCGTCGTTCGGGGCAACGAACAGGGTAGTGTGGGGCCTGCACCCACTAAAGAAACCCGCTGTGTGTGCTTATGAATTTAACCATTTGTATGTTCCAATAACATTTGTAAATAAACTATGTTTTTTTATTGCGTAAGTTTACTAAAACAACTCTACACCTGAATCTCTCTGTATAATGAAGTCTATTATTTATCAATAAAACTGCCCTACCGCAACCATGCTATAAATCCGTTGCGGTCTTTGATTTATATCTTTAGACTTATACTTTGAATAATGATTATATTACTACTAATGTATTGTAAACTTTTTGTATGTCATATAACTGAGAACTCCAATATAGAGCTCGTTAAAGTTTATGTAATTTTATTACTGGCACCAAATATTTAAAGTGTTCTAATCGCCTCGGTATATTAAACAATAAAACTCTATTAGTTCCAAGAAATAAAGTATGTATATAGTTTTTAGTTAACAAATCAATTTATTGAGTAGCTTTAAATGTTTACAACGTAATGATCAGTGAGTCGAAACTTGAATGGTATAATGTATTCATGTTAGCTTATTTAATACAGACAATAAAATGGGCTTACTTAAGACAAAACTTTTCAACTGCTGAGCTTCAAAGGAGACAACTAAGATTTAGAGATGGACTGGAAATGTTATAAAAAAATACAGACTTTTAAGTATGTTAAAATATAGGTAACTGTCCATCTCAAATAGCACTATGGGTAAAAAAGCTTTAGAAATAAGTACTGGGCTGTGAAAGTTAAAAAAGTTTTGAAACAGAGTTTAATCTAATATATAAAATTCTCGTGTCACAGTGTTTGTCGCCGTTCTCCTCCGCTACGGCTTGACCGATCCTTATGATTTTTTGTGTATATTCAATAGGTCTGAGAATAGAATGTAAACTATTTTTCATACCTTTAGGTGACAAGGGTGGTCCACCCAAATTTATTTTTATTTTTTGGACCGAATTTTTTTATATTATTTTTTTATGGTTCGACATATAAGTTAGTCATTTTTTCCTACGCTAGAAATTCCCTAAAAATTCTCTAGAAATAATTTATATGGCAAAACAAGGTTTGATTGGTCAGCTAGTTGTAATATAGGTATAATTAATAGTAACAATTATGACACCCAATAATTGAAACACGTTACTACCAGAAAGAAAATAAATACTTATTTCATTTTATTATCAAATCAGAAGATTCGCGACCATAGTTATTTTGTGAGAAGAAATAAAGATTATAGCTACATAGTGCCTCGTGGCGTAGTCGGTAGTGTAACCGACTTCCGTACACGAGGTCGTGGGTTCGATTCCCACTCAGGACAATTATTTGTGTGATGAACACAGTTATTTGTACTGCGTCTGGGTGTTTTCTATTTATTTATTATATGTATCTATTTACAAATAAAAGTAGTACCTATATGTATTATATTCGTAATCCCATAGCACAAGCGTTAAGCTTATTTTGGGACCAGAGGACGTTGTGTGAAAATTTCCGTGAATATTTATTTATTTATAGTGTCTGAACATTCCAGGATATTTCTTACTCCGCGTAACCAATAGCCATTGTTTAAAGAGAACATAATGACAAGTCGAGTTGTCAATTATGAGGGAATAGGTGGCGATCAGTAGCAATAAAAGTGCGGGTTCTTCTCGACCATAAAAGTTTACCTACCCGACCGCGGGCTTTGTCTATTTCGTGTACAAGTACTACAGATTCGCCGCAGACCTTACCCACCCTTACATCAAAGGAACAAGGTTGAAAATAACTTGTGTCGCATTTACTATTCAAGAGTATTTCGTAGACGACGTATGATTGAAAAGAATTTCTAAGGCAGTTAAGATATATCTTTAGACGATGGAATATAACTATAATTTGACATGTTAGCCATCTTATAAGGCTATGTTATTGAGTTATTAATTGGTTTATATGTATTTAACACGTCTGGTATACGTTAATAGTGAAAGCGTACGGACAACTAACGGAGTCGTTCCACGATCCGTTTACTAAGCCGTAAATGCACAAATCAGAGTCAATGTCAACCTCAGGTGGGCCGTAAACTTACAATCATAAAGTGACGTGAACACTCGTATAACTTTTTCAACAATTGTTTCCTTTTAATAGCCCATTATATGCGCGTTTTACGCAAAATTATGTCAAGTTACACCTCTGCCGTAACAGAGGCGCGATAAACCCATCTTTATGGTTAGGCGGCGATCGAAAGCGAACTAGCTGTGAACGTTTATGAATGGAGCCTTTTTATTGCTCTCATATTGACATGACGCTAGTAGTTTAGTAATTACTACTTACTAAAGCGATTTGGGGAAGAAACCAGTATTATATTATTGCATATGTGTGACGTAGCATTGGTTTTACGATTCATAAAAATGATATGTATCTAGACGGGCGAGTATGCACCGAGCGGACGGCCGGTCGCGGCATATCTCTCTCACCTACTTTTTTATCGTCTCATCAACCTGTAATGTGTTTATTGTAGCATTATTTGGTTTATTGCCACTACTCAAAGATCAGTTTATTGTTTTAACTCAGGTATCATGTTTATTTATTAGTTATACATTTTTATTGACGCTTTATTTTACGTAAACTTTAATTTACTGTTGTTGTATACCACCGTTTTACATTGCCTATAAAAAGGCGCTTACGGTTCGTTTTTAAACATTTGTAGCACGTGTTTCGTTCATTCATCAAATTTATGATGGTCTGTGGGAAAATGTTTTGGTGTGAGCGATTGGTGGCGTTCTGTAGGCTTGTTTTAAGGGTTTCCTTAGAACATTAATATCTAATTGTGTGATTTACCTTACGGCCAATATTATTGATCTATTAATACCTACTTTTTGATGCAGATTTCCAGTGTCATTAAGATAGTATCGACATTTTGACTTTAAACGTAAAACCTGTTACACAACATCTAATCATGTTTTAATTTTTTAAAAAAGATAATAATTACAGCATATTTTAACCATCAAATAGTCGATATACATAATAATTTTCAACAGATAACAATCTAAAAGTGAGGTATCGTGCAGTCGCACCAATCAGCTGTGTTCGATTAGAGGAAAGAATGCGGTATCAGTTCGTGGTGAGAGTAGAGTGCTCGCTTGATGAGACACCCCCACATCGCTGCTCTGCGGGATGTCGATGTGTGTGTCGACGCACACATGCCACCGTCCGCTAGCTGTGTGCGACCGCTCAGCGCCACCTAGCGCTCAGAGGAGAGCAACCGTAGGTCAAGGTTGACAAACTCATAATAAATTATTTACAAATCAACTTATCAGTTTCAGTAAGACATGAATTAGAAAAAAATAATTCAACCAAAATTACGCAAGATTATTCCGAACGTCAAACTCACGTTTAAGTACGAACAGTATTTGTTTATAAATTCCGTAAAATGTTTGGCTGAACTATGTTTGGTTCTAGTCTCGAGCGGCCGATAAGTTCCAAAGATTACAAACAGCGATGCTGCTACCGAACGTCAAAAAACGTGAGCTCTGAGTTCGAAACAAATAGAATATATATGAGAAATGAGGTGGTACTGACCGGGTAGGGAGCCTGGAGGCGGATAGGGCCCGCTGGACACGCTCTCCGGCGCGTAATTTCGTAAGCCGTACGCGTCGTGGGAGAAACTGGATGCTTCGGAAACAGCCGTTCGACGCTCTTCTCCGACGTAGGGCAGAGGCTGATCTCCCCGCGGTGCTCCATACGGATAGTTCCAACAAGGCTGCGAGAACCCTTGGTGGCAGCCACCATCAGCATACGGTTTGTATTCGCCGCTGCTCGTCGGCCAGAAGGGGAGCGCGGATTTGCGCTCCCGCTCGACTGGCAGGTTGTAATAAGTGGGACCACCAGGGTATTGGTGGTCAAAGGAAGCGGGCGCGTCAGGTGGATAGCCCCAAGGCTGCTGCGCGTGGCGGATGACGCCGGGCTCGGGCTCATAGCGCTTGGCCGGAATGTGCAGCGGTGGCTGCGGCGGGTTGGATCCCACCGAAGCCGGTGAAGCGCTGGAGGCCGAGGGCGGCGCGGCGGCGGGCGCAGCGGGGGGCGAGCCACCTGGCGGCGACGCGTGCGCCTCCTCGTAGAGCGCGCCGCCGACGCCGTTCATCATGGTCCACCAGGCCGGCCCGGCGGAGTGGCCGGATGCGGGCGCTGGCGACGCGGCGGCCGCGTCGCAGGGCGCGCCGAGGCCCCCGACATGGTTGTCAGGGTACAGGGTGGCGGCCGGGCAAGCCACGGGGGATCGGGAGGTTCACCGGCCGGTTCACGCGCGCCGCCCGCACATCGCGTCCCAAACACACCACCAGCACATGAAAATCAAACGCGATCCCGATTTAGCTAGCCACCGGAGGAGTTAACCGCAACTTTGACTCTCCAAAATATACAACAAAGTCTAGATGAAGTTCTTAGAATTAATTTCGAGAGCGCATCGAACAGTCACTGATATGATAAGCTGTCGAAAAAATTAAGTTCGTTTATGAATTAAGGCAATGTCTTTAGTAGATTTTTTGCAATTTATATTATATTAACAATTCACAGATTTTTTGGAGGGTTGATTCGACGTCTAAAGTAAGTCGGTGACGCAACAGTTTTCTTATTTAGTTGAGTTGCGGTCAAGTATAGTAGGTTGTTGTCGCGAGCGTGTCGTGTTTGTATCTCTCAGAACAGCGGGACGCGAAGCGCGCGGTCTGCGGCGCGGTCGAGCGCGGAGTGGCGACAGCATGTGCAAGTGTGGTGGCGCACACATGCGCGCACTCTCGATGCTGCCATCCAGCGGCCAGCGGCGGAACTAAGCGACTACACAACGCTCCACTTACACGCCCGTAGGCGGGCGGCCTGGCGAAGCGCCCAGTACAAGCTCTCTACTTATTTTATATTACTTTGGTTCTTGTATAACTAACATATAGATATAATTTTGTATCACTAATATACCTATAGGTATAAGTTTTAATAGTACAGGAATTTTAAATTACTGAGACCCATTAGATATAGTAGTTATCTGAATAATTACTTACCTAGTGCCTAGTTTTTAAAATAAAATATAATAGGTAACTATTACCTACCTACTAAGATTTTTATTGAATGTGTATTTTTTTTTATTGATTGCATATTATATTAAATTAGCGGTCCGTGATGGTCCTGTAGCGTTAATGTAACTCTCAAAGGGTTACGTAGAGCGACGCGGGTGCGTAGTAAAGCGATTAATGGAGGTAAAATAGCTATAAACTGCCGTTTAACCAAACTGCAAGCGTCACTCGACCATCGCCGAGTTGCCACCAATAAAAAATGCGAGACTTTATGACGGCAACTCACTCACATTTTATTGTGAGTATAAACTTAATTTTATCGTCTGTTAATTTCACCACAAATAATATTAGGCACCTAGTAGATTAAATTATATAATTTTATTGCTATTGTCAATGGCAAGGCCGTGGTCTATTGCCTTATATTTTAGTTTAGTTTTTTAGAGTTCAGTGACTTGTAAGTCATATCTATGCATTTGTCTGGCAAGATTAATGACCTATTATTCGCGTTCACGTGTTAATTTTTTTTTCTTTTTTATCTACCTAGACTACCTAGACTACCTACATACCTACGTATTAACAACTCACAATGTTCATTTTTAATATTAATAGAATTAGACCAGAAGGTGAGAATATTATAAAAATTAATTAATTACATTTTCAGTAGAAGCCAATGCATAGACTAATCGCCACACCCCATTGCCACCCTTCTCTCGAACAATACGCAGTGTAACCAATAAATTTGCTCACAATATTTCTCTACACGCTACATATTATGTTTACACAAGACACGGCTATAAAATATATCAAGCAAACAATGCTAAAACATACACCAAGTAATGTTAAAACATGTTCACTTGACTCCACGTAACTTGTGTTAATAGTAACCGAATTGTCAAAATTAATACTTTGGTAAACGTTGTTGAAGTTTAAGCGATTAGCGATTTTGATCTAATGTTGGTACGAATCAGTTTTTCATTCATTTTAGAAGGCAACAATACGTAGGTATTTTTTTTATAATATTTTTAACATAGAATACATTATGTTATGCTGTGTAAAATACCTACTAATTTATAGGTTACCTACCTAATATAATGTGACAGTATTATATCGATTTTTAATTTTATTTAGGATTTATAATTTTAATAACTACGTTTCGACTGGGATCGATTAAAAATTAATCTTCGTTCTTATTAAATGTAAGTTTACTGCCGGATCTATGATACTAAAAAAATGTGCATTTTCCATAAAGACCTATTAAGTAGTTATATCTCTTTTTTTATATAGGTAGATATATGGCATACGGCCGACCTGATGGTAAGCGGTTACCGTAGCCTGTAGAGGCCAGCAACACCAGAGGCATCACTCGTGCGTCACCATCTCCGAGGAAAGGGATAAGAAGTGGATCGAAAGAATAATAAGGAGAGGATAGGTAGGATACTAAGGAAAGGATATGGAGGGTTTGGGCCTCCGGCGCTCTCACTCACCATACGAAACACAACGGTAGGAATAACTAACGTAACGTATTACACGCTATTCTTATGTGAGATGGTGGTACTTGAGTCAGCCCATTCGTGCTAGGATAAGCAAGGCGCTACCACTTTCTGTGCCTAAATCTATCAAAAACTTAGTTATAAAGTTTCCGCTTTTCGCTCCTCCTATAACCAAACTAACAAATTAATTTCCCACACTTAGCGTCAAGCGAATAATTACAATAGGTAGAGTACAATGAAAACATGAACGATAAATTCGCGCCACTTTGTAAACGTGTCAACAAAACTAATAACGCGGATTATTTGTATGGAATGTTTCATACAAAAAAGATTTATAAGTGCACGTCAATACAGGAATTCTATTGGGTGTATTTACATTTGTAAGACGAGAAATGTACAATAGATACCTACCTCGTGAAATACTAACAATAATAGTTACCATTAATACCGCGGGCACCTTTAGCAATGATTTAGGTATTTTATATTTATAGATATATGTATGTAAATAGATTTGTGTGGTAAAGCTGAGATTTTTCGTAATTTATTTGTATTAACAAATCTAAGTTTCTGTGTTTTTAATGATTAAGTATTACGGAGCAATAAGCAGATCAAAAACAAATCTTAATACTGAAGTTAGGTATATGAACATAAATAAATACTGCAATAGTGGATCTTTATGTAGTAACAAAACGAAAGTAACAATCTTTCAGTAGCTCGAAGCACAAACAGTCTCGCGTTGAATGACAGAAGCAAACATAGGAACAAGAGTGCGCCTTGCATGAGCCCGTCTATAAATATTTACGTTAGGAAACTCCAGGCCAATGGTCGGCTCATACCGACTAGGCATGTATACTGCGTTCTAAATTAAAGTGATCAACATATGAACAAGAAAATATTAACGTTTTGATACAAAATTAAGAATATACTAATGCCGCATTAATACATTGAATTAGCTAAACAGCAGACTTCATACCGCCGCAAATTAAAAAATAACATCTATCTGTCAATTTGTACTCGAGATGTCATTAAAAAATCCGTTTCATACAAAATGGATGAGCAAAATAATTTACTTCATAATTTTTTTCGTTAATTTTCTATACACATACAATAGCTAGTAATTCTGTACATAACAATAGCTAGTAATTCTGCTATTCCGAGAGGAATCTAGTCCAACAAATCAAACATCATAAAAATCGCTCCAACCGTTCTTGGGTTATAATGGTACAACTAACCCGTTTATGTATATAGATCAAACCCGCGACTTTGCTCGCCTCATAGTGATGTCTTATTAGGTATGTATTTTATGATCCATGATTTGCGACAGCACTAAAGAAATCCATATGTAAATTTTCACGGTCCTAGCTCTAGAAACTTGGGCTGAGTGTTGATATGTCTGTCAGTCAGTCAGTTATACTTTTATATATATGGAAGAAGATAATATATTAAAGTTATATATTTACAAAGTTAACTCTATAAAATTGATTTACCTTCTGCCTTCTTTTATTTGGAACAGAGAATAATAAAAGTAGTGGTTTTTCTTATCTCGCCATGTGTGCGCGGGAGTTGCGCAAATCTATTTCAATTTGGGTTATATATAAATTTGTAGCTAGTCAACGAACAATGTTTTTTTAATATTTTTTGTGTAGGTATACTAGACGAAATAACTTTGATAACGGTTGCCTGTTTACTAGTACATAGCTACTGCAAAACGTTTTCTATAAGAAGGAGTAATATTACGTTTTGAATAAATATAGTTTCTGACGTTTACATGAAATACAATTATGTATTCGGTAATAAGTACCTATAGGTATATCAAATAAATAAAATGCTCTAAGATACCTACCTATATCTAAGTAATCGTTGAGATCAGTACTTACTAGACAATATTCCTCTAGCAAATGACAGGATAGCACAGTTGGTAGAGCGTCTAAAACGTTTCGTCGCTATCACTTTCTACTTCACATTTTAGCACTATTTTTCTGGTAAATAATTTATTTTTATAAGATTTAGAAGGATTAGCTCTAACCCTATATTTATTTATACGATTTAAACTCGCAAGTCAATGGGAGTTAAATTCTAAACAGAATCTTGTCTACCCGGATTTGTGCACAGGTACCTATGTAGTGTTAAGATGTGATAGCCTAATACATTTTTCCAAAATTGCAGTAATAAAATTATAGTATTAATACCTTAATTATTTAAAAAACGTATAGATAGGTAAATCAAAAATCTTTACATAATCGTCATTACTGCAGTAATATAGAGGTAGAAATAACATGCTTTTAGTAAAATTTTAAGGCGGTAACTACGAATATATCGCTTGTTCTTATGTTTTTACTAAGTACTAATATTAAGGTATTATGTTTGGTATACCACAGTGTGCAAACCAAAATGATGTTAACAAATATTTAGAACGAAAAGTTCATACACAAAAAGGCGGTATTACAAGCCTGTATATAAGGTGGGTAACGGTTCAAAAACGTCGTGTTCCCATCGCCGAGACATTAAATGGACTGTAAAGAAGGCTTTAATGCCTGTCCTGATTGAAAAACTCGTCTACACTCGACTTTCTCTGTACAACCGTTGTAAATTGGCTTGCTGCATGATACCGTTCAGTGCAAATTAAACTCATTAAAAATCAGCTTATTAACTTAAATCATTTAAAAAGACGTTATTTTTTGTGTGTGACTGTACAACAAATATTTCTGACACTCTCTATAGTCAAATTATTTTATAGTTATTAGAAATAAGCATAAGTTTTAAATAAATGTATCTATGTGTATTAAAATTATAACAAGTTGGTCTTAAAATAAAATTATAACGAATAATTATTCTTAATTCATATCCTACAACTAATTAGTATACTGTGAAATATCAATGACTGTTCGATGGACCATTTGTACTAGTAAGATATAAAATATATTGATGCTATTGAGAACAAGTAGTACTCTATATTATATTAAACATCATTTCTAAACTACTTTAAATTTAGCGAAAATATAGTAAATATCAATACCTAAAAACGTGCTTTACCTGGGAATATTTAAACATAAATTGGTTTATAAATTATCATTATTACAGGCACACATATGTTTATCTAAAGCCTTCCAGTCAAACTACAACATAACTAGGTACATATCGTATCTTGGCTTGGTATGAAACAAGCTTCCTTATTCCTAAGAGACATCCGTGTCTATATAATCGAAAGCTAAGCTATTAGCGAGTTACCTCATACATATGTTAACAATATTGTTTTATAGTACAAAAAATATTGTAATTTTATATTCACCTTGTCGTAAACTAGCTAACGACGTTTGCGTAAAAGGGCACGGTAACCTGTGAACAAATTTAAAAAATATTTTAATATTTGTAATATTTGTACCCCCACCTGATGGTAAGCGTTTACCGTAGACCATTATAGACGCTAGTTACACCTTGCATCACTTGCGCATTACCTCCTCAGGGGAAAGGGATAGGTGGAAAGGAAGGATAATAAGGAGAGGAGATAAAGAGAGAATATGGACGGGGTTTTGGGCCTCCGGCACTCTCACTCACCATGCATTTCACGCTGATCTTGTGTGGAAAGTGGAGGGTGGTCTTCGATCGTAGGCTTAGATAAGCAAGCTCTACCACTTATTTTAATAAATTATAATTACAATGAAAAAATATTTATTATTATAATTTTTGACATATGTACTTATACATACGAGTATATGGTATATAGGACCGTATTATTATTTTGTATGTAAACGCAGATCTATTTATGTATTACTTACTTATTTTTGTGGCCCGAGGAAGCTGAGATAAAAGTAAATTCAAAAGGCACGCGGCCGAATGTTGTGTTAACCAAATAAAGAAAGACTTGTCTATAATATTGGCACATAATAAGCTGATTCATTTGATCGGTAACTTAATATATAACTGATCAGCTCCTACTTTTTTTTACTTAGTAAGTTGAAGTTGAAACATATAGGTAATACTTCAATTATAAAATGTTGATCTTACGCCATCACACTTATTAAATACTAGCATTTGCCCCCGGCTTCGCCTCAGCCAAAAGTTAGTTTTTCGGTTATATCTCAGGTTCCCGATACAATAGCGGGATAAAATGTATACCAGTTTAAGTCTAATCAAGGCCTTTCAAATAAAAAAAGTTGCATTAAAATCCATTCAGTAGGTTTTTCGTGATGCGCGATCAAACAAACAGACAAACAGATAAACAGACAAAAATTCTAAAAAAAATAGTTTTGGGTTTAGACACGCCTATATAGCCTATTACAGTTATTTTTTCTCAAATATCTTGAATGTACAGGCACAGCTCTGTTACAGCTTTATAATAGTATAGACGACGTATAATGAATAACATAAACAAAAACAACTGCATAGCGTGGAGTAATACGGTATCGTATCAGGGCGACAGAATGCAACTTTTTAGAACATATTTAAAGTGTCTAAATGCGTGTATAGTAGATATAAAATCGACACAATCACTGAAAAGTGAAGGCGTTCCAGGTGTGTCTTATAAGTATTTAACCATAGTTATTTTTAGACAATATTTTAGTAGTAATCGTGATTAAAGTGTGAAGTTAAAGTTTTAGCCTTTAAATAAAAAAGCATCGTATCAATTTCGAAACAGATTTGTTTGAGTCAAGAGTTCAATTACAAAGAAGTTTGGTACCAATGAGGTTGTATTACGACGTGACTAACGAGCTTCCGAGTGTGGAACTGCGCATTAAATCATCGTTGCACATTATGCGTCGCGAACGAACATTACACAGTTTATTTTTAAAGATACCATATTCCTCCACCCACAAACATCTCATTGACAAGTTCTACGGTAACATTTTTATTTCCTAGCTTCACATTCAAAGCCGAATGAATATAAATAAATCCTTTTCTAAGTCATTCGATACGGTGGCAAGTCACGAAGTTTACATAAAATAGGTGATTTGCGCCGAATGCCACGATTATTTTTTTCTGTTTTTCATTTGGGGGCTACACCCCATATATTTATGACAGAAAAAACATGTTTACAAGGTTTTTTTAGGTAACGATTGCGTATGTACCCAAATTTTTACGTGTAACATGTTAATTAAACATATGTAGTACGTAGGTATTCATTTATTATTAATGGTTTTCAATTTATAAATTAATGAGAAATACCTATAATATTGTTTGTTATCTAAGTTTAAGTGGCATAAGAGTAGTACATATTGTAAGAGTTTAGACTTAGATAATCAAGAATGAACTTAAAAATAACTAAAAAACTAACTTATCATCACGGCATTTTCCTTGCGGGGTAGGCAGAGAGAACAGAGTGCCAAGAGGCTCTATTCTTGTATACATCTCTTGCTTCCTCAACATAATCAAGAATGCATAATAACATCTCATGAAAGGCTTTACTTCGGAATCCGGCCGCTTGTGGCGATTGCAATCGCCACTTTGTTATTGCGGATGCACTCGCCTCAGGCGCTCGTGTTGATTATTATTGTGTATTCTTGACGATTTTACACTTAAAATAGCACTCTATTTAATAGGCCTATGAAATAAAGATATATAAAAAAAAAAAAAAAAAATATTTGGAGGATAATATAGCTGGTTTAACCGCTGATATAAATATATATCAATTGAGGAGTGTTTATTTAACAAGGCTTACCTATCTCTAGTTTTAGGAAATACTTTTTAGTGCAATTCATTCCCAACTCTACATTCTCCATGATTTTCAATGACATTCTATGCGTTTATAATATTAACTATCTACAAATCAGTATTCTATTTCGCCAATAAGACTTACTTCTTATTATTTTTCCTTTATTTCATCCACTTGAAAGTCTTGGCGAAATAAAACCTTTTGAAAATATACTCCATAATTCTAGCACTCTTTAAGTGGGTATAACTATTCATAAGCTACTTACATCATTTTAGGTCATCGCTGCATGATTTTCATTTATTACTGATTCTATTCGTATATTATTAGTATGAGATTTAATTTTATAGGTATAATTAATTTGTGTAACTGTTTGACAGTCACACATGACTGTCATGTAGGTAATACCTATAACGTACATGATATACTATCTAGATAGCAAGATTAGTGGTTAAGTCAAATAGTAATTGGAAAACTTACAATCTGCTCGTGTCGAAACTTGTGCTCATGTAAGTTTATGCTCTTCCCGACCCGAACGAAACTTGAATATACGTAACTATCTACGCAATTTAGGTAAAAGTTTAAATACTCGAGATATTTTATTTTTTTGAACGTGTACGGATAAATAGAACACAAGAACTATAGCAGAGGGCACTTGACTTGACATTTACGACTCAATCTCAAAACATAGGCGGCCGGCTGGCCAAACGGGGTGTAATTTACTAATTTAAGTAGACCTCCCATTCTCTCCACTGTTACATATTATAGAAGGCATAGAAAGATTCTCTAATGTGACATAACAGGTCTTTGTAAAGTGGTGGGTAGAATATTTCAATGGCTAGTGTCAGGACGAGTTTGGCTCCGTATTACAAGCTGTCAACTTTCGTTATCTGCACCACAAGTATTGTGTTATCGGAATGTCTATCCCACGTTTGGTTGGACAGAACGTCGCTACAAAACAGAGCCGTATATACTGTGGTGTTTTATTATAAACCTGTCGTCAGTTGAAATCTCAATAAGACCGACAGAACGCTTTCGTTGATAGATAGTTTAAGTTAGATTTATGGTTCTGTAATAGAGTAAAGACATGGTATTAACTACATACATTTTAATTAAAATTTGGCTATATAAATATAAAGGCAAAACTAGTTGGTATTGCATACTATTAATCATAGTAAAAGGTATAATATCATATAAAAACAGATTCCAGCAGTTATCTAGATAGACACGTTAGTAGGAAGCCTACAATACATAAATGAGTGTAATCTTTTGTATCAGAGCCGTAACATATTTACAATAACAAGATCGTGAGGGTGTAGGAGGTCCGAGCAGTTAATGGTGCGAAAACTGACTGGATCATATCCCTGGGTTTACGACGCGAGAGTAAACGACGATTCATTTGCAATTCTAACTGCGACTTAGATACGACTCGGCAGTTACTTCGTCGACGTCAAAACCCGCCTGCCTTGTCTCTGATTTGATATTATGAATGTTATTAGCCGTGTATTATTGCTATAAATTTTCTAGGTTTATTATAACAATACCTACATACATATAGAAACTGTCATAGGTACTATCTATGTAGGTACACATAGGTATGTATATATTAAGTTTTTATGCTTGCGCTTGTCTAGCGCTTTTAAATACGTACGTATCAATCAGTGAACGAGTGTAGAATTCGTCATCGTTCACAGAATATATTTTTCCACACCGGATTCCCACTATTTGGGTATACAAAATAGGTATGTGGAAGTCTAAAAGCCGGTGGTCTGAAGTTAGTAAGTAGTCTGATCACGTTCACAGGGCGATGTTATCGTCAAGGACACATATTGTGATTTGTATTCGTTACTCAAGCAGGAATAGATCATCCACCTGATACAATCCGATCGATGAATTAAAATAGCTCTCTCTGTGTTACGGCACGTGAACAATTCTCATGGGCCGAATAAATTCTGTTAGGCAATTTTGCCGTTTCCAATAGGTACATAATATGAGTACCTACTCATGTAAATTTATTCAAACGTTATTTTGCAAACGATCATAAAGATAGATAAGAGTTCGGATTAATAAATAGGCATAAAATGATGAAAAAGATTTGCAGACTTCCAGTTTTGTGATTATTAAATATGAATAATTTTAGAGTTTTACTTCGAACAAACGAACTAAATTTATTTAATTTTTTGCCTTCACCCCCAAAATAGTAGTCGTTGCAGTGTAGAGTTGTAGACACAACCTAATTTCAACGTTGTGATTGAGTGTAAACATAAAAAGGGAGGCGATCTGTTACCGTCAACTGAGCACGGCTTTAGACACCGTGCTGCTATAGAGAATATCTTTATGGAATAATAATAACAAATTTTCGTATAAAACAGGATCAGTACAAAATACTTATAAATTAAAAATAAAGTATCTACCTAATACATATTATATTTATTACGACATAAACGTTCTCTCAATACATTGACCTTTCAAATTAACACAAAACTAAACTTTAAGTGTAGGTAAATATTACCATAATGTTACGTTCAAAATACCAAGAAATTTATACTAACTAAGGAAACCGAGATAAAAACCAAATTACGCGTCTCGACCTGACAATTACTTGGCAGGTAAGTCCTCTGGAAAATGACATATAATAAACTGAGCGTATACCGTAATAAGTATGCTAAAATTTCTTTGAAACTCAGCGGGTACCTTTATGATTAGTAATTTGTATTTTGTAACAACTCACATACGGCCTGCTTACAGGTGAAGGGATAGTTATTTCTTCTTGTTGGCTGGTGCAAGATGTTGTTGATTAATAGAGAGCCTAGAGTTACAAGATATCAAGATGAAAATGAAAGGCGGGGGAAATAAACTTACAAAATTATGTCATATTATGTTACTACTCTTCCATTGGGACGACCATATCTACCTACATTAAACAATAATTATTATTCTTCTATTACTTTATACCAACTGCCTCTGTGGTGCAGCGGTAGTGTGAGCGACTGCTGATCATAAGGTGTCAAAAAAAAGGCAGAAAGAAAACTCAGCAGCAGCCCGGAGTATGGAAATGTGCTTGGTAGACGGTAATAGGCTCACTCCCTATTACGTGGGTCTTAAACATAGTTGGCGAACTGTGGATGTGTAATACACCTCTGCCTACCCTTTCGGGGAATATGGGTGTGATGCTATGTTTCTTTTTAAACAACCTAATTATATACAAATTTTAGAACTTATTAAAAACACTCCTTTCTACTTATGTTACAACAACTAATCAAGAACAAAATGTTATAATCATAAACTTAATTATAATGTTGAAAAGGCATTAGCACGGAAATAAATAAACCTACGGCTGATTAAGGCAAGGTGGTCAAACGTCATATATTTTTGATAGAATGAGATGTCTCATAATAATATTTTAATACTATTTGAATACACGGACAATTTCTGTTGGCGATGAAATAAACGTTCGGTTCGTAATTAACGTTCTTTAAAATAAAGCCGATATATGCTTAATGAATATTTACATACATTGTTGTATAGCTAACTTATTTTACTTTAAATGTTTCATTTTTATGTAATATATTTTCCAGATTTTTAATTAGTAGTCTAAATACTTTATCTAAACGACCAATCATTCTCATAAAGTAAAACATTGCAATATTAAACAACTCTAAATCTTACCTATGTTCAAAAATAAACAGTCTTCTACAAATATTTTGCAGATATGTTTATAAGAAGCTTGAGTTAAACTACAAGACAAGAATATCACAACATAAATGTTTACCTTTCTGTTTATATAATTTATTCATATGCACTATATATCCAAATTACAATTATTCCTATGGCTACTGCATACCCAACTATATGTTATGTATATACTTAACAAAACGTAAAACAGGGTGTGGGCGGGTGAATCAATATTACAGCTGACTGCATATCTTACCTGCCTGTAAGGTGTGAGTCCAGCTACCTGTACAAACTGTCATCGTCATTTTGACGTGAGATGTTTCTCACCATTCTGCCACCAACATTTACTGGTGTTAGTAATACGTTCGGGTCTTATACCATTAATAAACCTCATGTTTATATCTTATTTTAATTTTATATAGTATAGCCACGAATATTGTATGAATGTCTTTAAATGTAATAAGTACCTACCTAGGTACATAACACGTTTCTGTATGAACGATCACTAAATATTGAACATAAATAAATTATATAAATAGTAGGTACATATTACATAATTATATTATATAGGTATGTTTGCACTTAGAGACTTTATTACTTCAAATAAAAATTAAAGAAATAACGTATGATTTTATTTGAACAAATTAAAGCATGAATAGATCAAAATTGAAAGGAGGCACATAATAAATACCTATAGTACCCGTAATATGAAATAAACTTTACTGAATTTAGTATATTTACTAATAAATGATTGTATATCATTTTATTACCTGATTTGAATACTATAAAAACCTATAGCCATATATATAGTCAAATTAATATATATATATATTATATTATGTAGTCAAATTAATAACTTTAAAGACGCCTCCAAAGATCCATTTGCTTGACGTAAAATACTAAGAAATAACAATAGGCACCTATATATATTTTTTTACCCTATAGTTCTTTTTATAAAATTAGGCAGTTAAAAACTGACTATAATAACTGACTATAAAGTATGAACGATGAAATCCGTTTCTCATAAGAATAGCAATTTTAATAATACGTAACTCCAAAACAATTCCTAGAACATAATTAAAAAAATCAAATGTAGCTACACACCGAAAATTAATCCTTATTTTCATAAAAAGCATATCAGTAATGAAAGCTGAGCGTTAATTGCAGGAAAGAAAGGGACGGGTAAAGGAGAAGAAGCCTTGTGGAATGTAAAATAAAGTTGAAATTCAAACCTTAGTATCATGTTCTGTGTGGCGTCGCCGCCTCACCTGTTAGTAAGGCCGACCGCGTGATTGCCGCGCCCGAACCTTACCAGCGATACGCCTGCAACAATCACAAACCTTTGATTAAAACAATACTTAAACCAAGGTAAAGGAAATACATTTAGAATCGCTTAGGCGAACGTGTATGTAATTACTCCTTTTGTTCGAAAAGTAGGGGGTTTATAAGTAGTTTCTTTGAGCATGTATATTGAATTATGTTAAAGAGCAATTTATGTTCCGAATCAGTCATAAAAAATCTAGGAATATAGGTATCACTAATTAGCAAGTGATCACGCAGGACAATTCTTTGTTTGACCGACAAATGGTTATACAATTTTGATCTGTATTTTAGCTCAACTACTTTAAATAACAAATTATTTGTGGAATGTGAAAAATGAGAACTTTTAATGCGAGCGGGAATCGAAACTGCGTCCCTTCCAATCCGAGGAAGTGCTCTGACGCAGGTTCGATTCCCGCTCGCACTAAACGTTCTTTTTTCCACATTTCACAAATAATTCGACAAATGATTGTTCGTTTAAGGGATAATAAGGATTTCGTCAACTCTCTACTGTCCCACTGTTGGGCAGAGGTCTTCTTACAGAGCGAGAGCTTAAGGTTATAGTTAATCGTTCTGGCTCATTGCAGATTGATGACTTTACAAAATGTTGAGGATATCTGGTTTCTTCAAGCTGTTTTCCTTCACTGAGCAGTGATAATTTGTAAACAAACACACAGATAATTTCGAAACTCTCGTACGGGAGATCAAACTTGATATTACTTGACTTTCGGGTCAAGTGTTTTATCTGATACAAATAGTACCGTATATAAATTTAATGACATCACACCATTTACCTCTTATATTAAAAATTACTTATAAAAGCTTAGATTTTCGTTATGTAACTTCCCACACGATAAAAAGATCTTCCCATGTAATAAAAAGGGATAAATATTGTAGTTATGTTCCTACATACTTACTTCCAAAGTTGGGATAACAGATATCAGATGAGACATACGCATAAAACATGACCATTGACGCCCACTTAAGTAACCATTGTACGCAACAAAATTGCAGATATTACCACAATAATTTACTTAAAAAGCATTTATAGATTTTTAGTACGCTGTAAAACCAAAGGACACATAGTTCAGTTGAGCCTAGAGACCTATATGTAACTCGTTAAGTAAGTTTATTTACTGGAACAAGTTTAATACGAGATATAATCGTGACAAAACTTTTCTTTGTTCGTTACTTTGTAAGCTCAGAGTTAAAAATGAATGCCTAACAAGTTTTAATGATTTATAGGGGAAAAGTATTTCACACGCATGACAGTCTTCCGGTATTTACAGCACTTGGCACGTAAGGGCTTTAATTGTAGTTTACTATTACAACTTAGCGTGTTTAAGGGACTTATATAAGATAACTTAGAATATAGTACGCTATCACAAAAGATCAGCGACGGCACTGTTGGCGGCTACTGTTGTATTCTCGTATGGTAAGTCCAGTGCTGGTTGGCAAATATCACAAGCCTCCTGAAAAAAATCTCTCAGGCATGCAGGTTTGACCACTGAAGGAATGTAATATGGTTCCGGTGGCCCGCCAATAAAGGCAGAGAGACGGCACACGGTGGGTTTTTTTAGTAGATGAGGGCCCCACACTACCCTGTTTGTTGCCCCGAACGACGGGGTATGCGATTAGGAACACTTTTTCACGCCTTAACAAAAAAAAAGGCATGCAGTTTTAATCACGATGTTTTCCTTCACCGAGCAGTGATTTTTGAACGCATTACATACACATTCTCTAAAAAGCTCGAAAAGTCACAGGTGTACCTATACTACGGCTGGGGATTGAACTCGATACCATTATCTTTGCAGTCCACCATCCACACCACATCACTGCTATGCAAAAATTATCAATGAGCCATCATTTTGATAACGTACCTATAGTTCATATATTACATCTGCATGTCTATTAAATAAAAACAATCTAACCAAATAAAAATATAACTGAAAGAATAACGTAAAACAAAATATGTATATATTACCAACTGACGAGTACCGTTTCTTTTGTTAAGGTGAGACAAAATTTCCTTAACCGCACACCCCGTCGTTAGGGGCAACGAACAGGGTAGTGTGGGGCCCTCACCCACTAAAGCCCGCCGTGTGCCGTCTCTCCGCCTTTATTGGCGGGCCACCGGAACTATATTATATTCCTTCAGTTACCACTGACGAGTACCTACAATATTGTATGGAGTTAGTCCAACTGGCCGGATAAATTGGAATACTACCAAATTATTTGGGCAGCTGATTTAATAGAATTTACTTTTCCACCGATGTGGAATCGATGTGTCGAATGTCGATACATCGATAGTGACTAACCGTAAATAAGTAGATATATCTGTAGGTATATTTAATATTTATTGGTATAACGATTAGGTTACAACATTATTAATATTTGCTAAGAAAAGTCAAGAGATATCTATAAATACTTCTTATTAATGTAGACATTCGAATTAAATAGCTATAAAAATACTCGCGTCGATAAACGAGATTACAAAAGTCAATGACTTTTATGTTTATATAATAACGAGAGATATACATATACAAAACGCAGACTACTGCTAAGAAGCACCTACATAATTTCAGTGTTTATTGGAATGTTGATTATTTCATACACCACGTTAAAATGACAATTTATTCTTCAACCCATATATTTAACAACCAAATTTAAGTAGCTACATTTCTCAGCTCTTTAAAAGTAGTTCCCCTGTAATATTGAAAAGCTTATTCTTAGAAAATTCAGACATCAAATTAATGAACCTTATTTAAGTAACAATAGTTAGTCTTTCAAATTCACTCCACCGCTCTTGTGAGTCAGAAATCATTTAAGGCTTACTTATTAAAATTTAATTGAATTCTCGTGTAATTGTTTGTAAATCCATCTTGATATGGAGTGTGCATTTCTATCTTTATGAGACTTCCATTAGCCGAGTAAGAAGACGGCTATGAATCTACCACCCTTCTATATTCGAGAAATCTCAGCAGTAAATGCCCGCAAATGCTGAATTTATTTTATCGTTCGTACCACTCAAGGTATATACAAGAATGAAATGTGCAAATATTTCCCGGTAATTTGTTGTTTTTTCTACGCAGCAATAAAATATTTACGGGGCGAGATGAATTCATAAGCGGATCTCTGCGTCCCCAATATTCCACTTGGGCAAATGAATTCATTTTCGTGAACAAACAAAATTAATATTCAACATTATTCAATGCCCAGATTTATTTATTCGTCATGTAAGTATAAGTATGATTTCGCAATTGCAACCAACTGCACCTGGGCTATAATAGGTTATATACCTACTATTAATTTGTATGGTCCTACTACCAGTATGTAGCGTCTGTCATAAACTTTGTAAAAAAGTATTTTATCTTTTTTGTTTGGTTGAGGCGGGAAAAATTTACTGGGCATGTATATCTTCAGAATTTATTTAAAATCATTATCATAAGCTTATTTATAACCTTATAAAAGCAACTTAAAGCGATTAACAAATTAAGATTAACATAAAATATCGAATAGGATCTTCAAATAACTTTTTGATAAGTTTTTTTCTGCCAAAATATTGTCAATAACACTTAAAAATTGCAACACACATAACTACTTAATTCACATAGATACCTAACGTACACACGATGCAAAAATGTGAGTGCATTGCACTTAGTCATTCTTAGAAGTGCAGTATCAGGGATCTTTCAGTTAGTAGTCGTTTCGTCGCGAATGCAGCGATGCACTCACAGATAGGACTTGCATACCGACTTGTTACATATCATAGTATGTATATAGGTACAGCAGTTACCTACTGCATAAGTAATGGGCGCAAACAGTCACCGTTGTATAATATGTTATGTTGTATGTATGTTTTAAGATTCTTTTATTTTGAATGGAGACTGACATCCATGCAAAAATCTGTGGATCCAATGGTATCTTTTATATATTGTTTCAACAGAGTCACTGTCCAATGGATCTTGCCTATTTAAATTTCCTAAACAAATTTAGATGTCAAGATTTGTGTGACACGCAGAATACATTAATGTTTACCTACAATTGTAGATAGATATTCTCTGTTTTTACTAAAATATAAAAAAAGGATAAACCTATATACCTACCTTTGAAAAAAAAAAGAAAGATTGTTGATTATTTCATTTTATTCAATAGGTACCACGACTCAAAGATGTACACAATTACAAAACATATAAAGTTAAGTAATTATTTGAAGAAATAACAATAGATTGGTAATTATGCGTTAGTTATTTCTTAAAAATCTATACATACGAGTATGTACGTCGTGGCCACTTCTTAGAATTGGTCACTTCATGATGTAGCCGACCATTTAATGAAATGTTTAGGTTTTGTTAGGTTAGATTGTTAGATTATGTTTCATGAAATGGTCGGCCACATCATTAAGTGGTCCATTCTATGCTCTAGCTACGACACATACAAATCTATATAATAAAACAGCAGTATCTTGAAGGTATAATCAAAAATGTAAATTGGATGATAAAAAGTACAGTAATTTTTATTTCTTTTCTGTCTGTCTGAATCTGTTTGTTAGAGCACATCTCTGAAATTACTGAAAGGATTTTTCAGTTTGGGGCAAAGTATAGGTTTTATTACATAAAAAACATATACCTACGTATCAGTAAAAGTAGTATGCTTATTTCAAAATTTAAAGGCATACGAAGGCACAGGCGACAGCTAGTATCGTATGTAGTAGATATAGGTAAGTACCTACATCGTAAGATTTCGTATAAATGGGCCAACGCTCGTCTAATCTTACTTTATCAGCCAGACTTATTTGTCACATTCATTTCATGTTTAAGGCTAATTATATGGCAAGAAATTAATGTAGATATATAAGATAGAATGAAGTTTGTCACGCCAATACTTAGCACGCTACTGCTAAAGCTATTATGAAGTATTTAAATTAAATTTCAGCAAGTGGACAATTATTCATATTAATATATTATAACGCTAACTGGACCGTGTACCTACAAAATACTATGTAATAAATTTATACGAGTTTATTTTATGTACTATAAGTACATACCTCTGACTTTTCGAAATTATTTGTGCGTTTTACAATTTATCACTGCTTGGTGATGGAAATCATCTGAGCAAACCTGCGTGCCTGATTTCCACAACGTGGTAGTCTACGGCCATCCAATCCCTAGCTACGTGAGAAGAACCGTGTCGCCTCTCCTTAAAAAAATTAAAAGCAGTTATGAGGACTGCCGACAGAAGTGAAAACTTAAAATTATTAAAAAAAGCCTTGCACCTCTATCTATAATATGTAATTCCAGTGTCACGATGTTTATCCGGGATGAACTCCGAAACTACTGAACCAATTTTAACTTTTTTTTATTTGAAATGTGTTTTGTTCCAATTTAAGAGATAGGATACTTTATATCTCAATTTATAATTGCAATATTTAATTATGAAAAAATATATGGCGGTACGAAGTTCGTCGGGTCAGCTAGTCTATTTTATATAATTCCAGTGTGACGATGTTTGTCCGGGATGAACTCCGAAACTACTGAACCGATTTTAACTTTTTTTGTTTTAAAATGTGTGTTTTGTTGCAACTTAAGAGATAGAATGCTTTATATCTCAATTTATTTATAATTGTAATATTCATTCATGAAAAAATATATGGTGGTACGAAGTTCGCTGGGTCAGCTAGTATTATATATATATATATCTACATTCACAGCTGGCCCAGCCCAATAAGTTATACTAATAGGAACAAATATAGTGTTATCGTTAACACGTCACGTGACCATGCCAATGACGACTTACATGAATTTACTCCCTATCCAAACCTTCCTATAGAAGTTCTCACTTCATAAATAATGCTTTAACCAAATCAAGATTTACGATTATGTAAACTATAGGTAGATACAATAATATTAAGAAAAAACAGAAGCAAATATAATATGAATTTACCTCTACAGACGTAATGTGAACTAATTAGTAGGTACCTATATCTACTATTATTTAGATTAAATACATCGATATTTTATCGTTTGATATATTATTTCACTATATTAAAATTAATAAATTATCACGGATGTACGACATATTTGCGCATACAACTGCATCACATTTTATGACCTTATAATAATCTAGTGAGGACGATCTGACTGTGAGTCTTTGTTTCATCAAGTTTATGTCCAAATTTATGGCGAAGCCACGTGAAACGTACACAGATTCGAAATATAAGTATGCTATATGCAGGGACATTAAGTTTAATATAATAGTAGGTTCCACTTGCCTATATAAATGTCATGATCACTTCTATTATATAATCACACTAATTAAGATGCGACATTGATAGTTTTTATAGTAAAAATAAATTGATTAATGTACCTATTTTTAGATTTTTAAACCTTCATCTAGATATAGGTACTCGCATATTTGTCAGATTATATTTTTTTGTACGTCTTCAGGAATATTATGTTGTGTGTTAAGCACACCACAGTACAAAATTACAGTACAATTTACAAATTGATCGTTAAAAGAATGTGCTAAATATTGCAGAAGATAGCACTATGTTGTGGTATTAAATTGCTCTAAACAGCATTATGTTTTCGCGAGCAATTGGAATATAATACTTATTATAATTTCAAAAGCTATTTCATAATGTCACAGGTAGGAATTAACTAACTGTACATGCATTTGTTAGAATAACAACACATAAATAAGTGTGTATTTAATACAACACAATCATACAAAGATAAAAACATAAGGTTTCCAATTACTTAAAGCAATAACAGATATAGTAAAGGAATACATACCATTGAGGGTGGTAGACGCAATGATTTAATATAATCCGTTGGACATGTGTCGACAAAAACTAATGCGCAGTTTTATGAAGACGGCTTTTGCGCCGGGCAATATGCTACTGGTCATTCTTCATAATAGGTATTTTGAAGATATGAGAAATTTTTAGATGCAGTGAGCATTAAATGAATAGATACCTACTATTTCAAATTTCATTTCGACGTATAACTGATCTACATCGATATTTTTATACTGTTTCACTGCAGGTACATTTAATAACAAAAACAGTTCCAAATGATAGTTATAACGTTAGCGCCACGCGCGAGAAAACACAAGTAAAGCTAAACTTCATACCATTTAATTAGTAGACATAAAGCATTTTGTATTTTCATTTACACCATGTTTCAGTGTCGGTATTTGTTACATCTGGCCTGAAAATTATTTTAGCCGAGCTCCTAATTTTGGTACATTTGCGATGAGCTTAACAAGAACGAGCGAGCGGCTGGCTTTTCATCTTTGAAGCGCAACATTTACATTTTCGTCTCATTTATTTGCTATTTCGGGCCAAGCCCTCCTACCCCTCCGCCTCCGCACTCCTCACACCCTTGTCACTCCCTCAATGAATAAGTCTCAGCGTGCGTCAGACGAGAGTAAAACGAAATTGGGAAGGAACGCTCTATAAAGTCTAATTAAGTTTGAAGTGAATGCACAAATGTAAGGAAATATAAAAATGTCCGTAAGAAATGGGAATTTATTGTAAAGAGCTTTTATATGAAAATTTATTTAGTACCAAAATGTTACTCTTGTTGCGTGTTTTTATCGTGGCGATATGAATTATAATGAACGCACGCATTCCTGTTACCAAAAGCGTTTCCCTCCAGTAATTAATCAAACAAAACTACGTAAGATATCACTTATTAAGTATATAATAAAACCGAAAATTATCCTTTTAAATAACCATAAATCTTATTTAAAGTAAACATAAATCAAACTGACCAAAAACAATGGTTTAGAGACATCGCTTAGGTGCGGAGGAAGCAAGATGGTACATGGTCAGAATGTAATCGCTTAATTCCGGCTTTTATTCAGTTATTTTACGAAGAAAACCGGTCGTTTTGTTATTCTAGAGTCGTTTCATATAAAAATAATGCGTCCCTTAACGCGAACCTTTTGTCCTGGGGCGGCATACACTACCATAATAGATATTATTTCGTTGCCACCCTCTCGTCGTTGACATTCGTGGCTTGCATTTGGCAGGATGCAACCTTAATGCGTGATTGAATTATCAATATAGAAATCCTAAAATTTCGGTCTTCATACAGTATGAAAATCAAGCTTAATTTAGACACATATTAAAGAGTTATATTTAGTATCGTTGATTGATGTATACAACCACACTCATGTGTATAGTTAGATATATAACCACACAACCTCACTCGCCTAAAGATATCGAAGAGTTTAAAATGCTAGCAATTTTTTGAAATGGAATTAATAAATAAGTCATTTTAAAATGATGACGTTAAATTAAATTGGAAACATTAAATTAATCTGATATTCATTAGCATAATAACTACGGTCACCTACGTGTTTCTATAGGGTAGGTTGATGCTCTTAGATAAATATAAAAATGTATCGCATGAAAGTAACTAAGCATTACACGTTTCAATAAATTTCATTCCAGATGTTACAAATAACTTGAACTATGGAGGGTTACCTTTGTATAATATGGGACACAGACAGGCCCAGACTTTTGTGATAGAAAACGAGACTCAGGCCACCCCCGAATATAAATCGCCTTGTTATATTTTCCGGGACATTGGGATTCATGAAGTTTGTGGACCCTAACGATATGGTTCTTCAGAAATTGGAACTTTTATATAACTTACATGCCTTGGGTTTGTATGATATACATATGTAGATTACTACATTAAATTAGCCATTTGTTATAATACCTACGCTAGTAAAAATTAAAAATCCCAAGTTTTATTATTTCTTACCTTAAACTTCAAACTTGTAGGTTTCCATTATTTCTTGTAAATTCTTTACTTCATTTTATCCTTTAAGCGTTTACAAAACTTCTGCAGTAGTGCATATTCAGACTAAAGCATAAAATCATACGCACAAAGATTTTATTATTGTACCTATCTATACTGAATTTGAGACAAATTATGTTATTTTAATTTCTAGTTACTGTATCACAATTTTAATTTATTCATAAAGCTGTATTAAGATACGTGAGCGCCGTAATCATATGACACACGAATACCTACCTATATTAGGTAAGTTATTCTCGATAAAATCTTTTTATTTTTTTGGCTTTATAGTCTCAAGCTCTCATCCATATAAGTAACAAGAGTTGTAACACATCCACATTGTAAATATATATTAATTCAACAAAATATAATAGGAAGCACCGATAGCCTAGTAGTAAGACAACGTTATAGAAAAAAAAACTAAGCCTTCTCACTATGAGAGAGAGAGAGTTTAATATATAATGACATATAAAAAAACAGTAACTCTGACTGTTGCCTGACTGATAAACCTACTGAGAATTTTCTGACTGAAAATCACTGTATAGCATCCCATCCATCTATCCATCCATCCATCAGCCCGGCATTCCCTCAGTCGGCTCTTACAACTCCCATGGGTGGAGAGGGGTAGGACAATTCTAAAGCCGGCCCCACACGGCAAGTATATACCTATATGTATAGGATGACCCAAGCTAATCAGAAACCCGTGACCCAAAATAATGGTTAAAATTTGAACATTTACGCCCGTGAACTAGCAAAGTTGTGGTATAATACATTCTAGTTTATACGAATGTGACTGTTTTAATGAAGACACCAAACTAATTTATGGTTCATTGACACAAGATATTATTCGACAGTTATGTTAATAAGTATATTATATTTATATTATAATAAAGAGGATACGTTTCTAAGGTATTTTTATATTTAGTTATTTTTTATTCATATTAAGCCTAATTCACAGCCAAATCACATCAATTTATGTAGGTACTTCATCAGATTTTCTGTACCTATAGGTAATGGAACATGTAACTCCGTACCTACTTTTATTTTTTGCACCACCTGCTATATTAATCGAATATTTACGATTATCGAATAAATAACGTAATATTTACGATTATTGAATAAGACTAAAATATTTTAAAAGTATTTACATGCAGGTGCTAAAGGCATTAAAAATAAACTTTTATTTCAAGACTACATTATTAATTCGCATTAAAATGTATCTATATAATCTTTTATAACAAGATTACTTTATACATTGAAATTGTTCCAGCGAGCGTCGTTTACAACTTTGATAAGTTCATCCCAATTCAAGGAGTTAATTGTAATACAACGAAAGTTAATTTTATATTTCACGTTATATTTACCTAAATCGAAAGAAAGACTGATAATAAAGTTACAATAAGAACGGATACAAATAGTTTTTAATAGATACGAGGTAGGATTAAGCACGCCCGCAAACTATCAAGGTTATTTGATAAGATAGCTTATCCAGTTAACCATGCGTAGACTCCTATTATGTAACTTCTAACTTCATTAATTTTATAGACATGAATGCCTAAAACCAGTTTATAATCATCAAAAAAGGAAATGGTAAATGCAATTTTAAAAACAGAAGGTTTTAAATTCTTTTAATTTCGAACTGATAATTATGAAAATAGGACTGATTATAAGTCAAATTTAATTGAATGTAAACTAATTTTGTGGAAACATATTATTTTTATAATACGGATAATATTACCATATCGTGATATATTAATAAGACACGCTTTAAAAATTCATAAAAATTATTGTTTTTTTAGTCTTATAAGAATCTGTGTACTACCTCTGTGGTGCAGCGGTAGTGTAAGCGACTGCTGATCATGAAGTCTTGGATTCAATCCCCGGGTCAGGCAGTGTTATTAGGCTTTTTCGTAAAAAGAAAAATTCTCAGTAGCTACCCGGAGTTTGGAAATGTGCCCAGTAGACAGCAATAGGCTCGCCCCCTATTACGTGGGACTTAAACATAGGTGACGAACCGCGGATGTGTAATACATCTCTGCCTACCCCTTCGAATAATACAGGCGTGATCCTATGTGTACCTAATGTGCTATATAAGAGATGTTTAATTATAATTCGACCGTTTTAATGAAGTGGGGATCAGTTCTTAAAGGTCACAGGAAATAGATATAGTTGCATCAAGATAAAGAAACACGTGCTCAAATGTTTATATATTTATATCTAAAACATTTCAAATGTTTTAAAATTTTGAACGTATACAAATGTATTTTATCTTACATAATTATCTATGCATAGTGAGTATAATATCTTTATCAAAAGATAATATTTCATAGAGATAGATACTCCTAATCTATTTGTAATTCTAATTAAATTACGAATTATGATTGCCATATCAGAGATTAATAATTATAAAAAAATGTAGATAGATGTCATAATAAAATAAACTAGTATTTATGCTTGCTGTGATTGGCATATATAACATTAATACACAGAAAGATTTTGGTTCATCTCATAATATTTGTCAATAACATTCTATTATACTATATAGGTATATGAGTAGGTATTTAGTAACCTTAGTGATTAATATAATCAATATATCTATTAGTACTGTAAATGACTCCTATGTTACTACCTACTTACAAAAAACATAGTATCACGCCTGTATTCCCCCAAGGGGTAGGCAGAGGTGTATTACACACCCACGGTTCGCCAGCTATGTTTAAGTCCCACGTAATAGGGGGCGAGCCTATTGCCGCCTACCGGGCACATTTGCAAACTCCGGGCTGCTACTGAGAATTTTTCTTTTTACAAAAAAGCACAATAACACTGCCCGAACCGGGGAATGAATATGAGACCTCATGATCAGTAGTCGCTTACACGACGCCCTGAACGACAGAGTGTGTGGTTAGGAACATTTTCTCCCGCCTTCAAATTAAAAAGACTGTACTTTAAGCTGGAAATCTTTGTAATAGTTATCAGGTTACCTACTCTTCAATCAGAATAATAAATATACTAAGTAGAATAAAATATTAAGGCGTTATGCGCAACAATACTAAATTGCATACGATACGAGTATTTAAAATTATTATAGAATTATCATTTATGTACCTACATGCGTTTCTGCATATAGTAAATATTTTTTTCTATAACATCAACAAGCATTCAATTGTATATGCTACAATCTGTAAATTATATATAGGTATGTAACTACTAACTTATAAGTAGATATACTCGTATATACTTATGTAGGTCTGAGTAACCGGTTTAGGGGCGAGAGCCGCCGACCAAGTTATTAACATTTGTATGTAAATCAGGCAAAGCCTCAACTCAGCACAGCCTTTATCATCTCGTTAAGTATGATAAGTAAAGTGGATCTCTTTTTTACCTAAAATACCTCTCTTGAATATTTTTAATAAAATATTCCAAGTACCCTTACAATTAAGTATGCAAATTAAATTCAGCTGTTCTTTTTAAATACTTTGTTCGTATAATTTGTTATATATTTAGTGGACTTATTTTTTTACATTTATTTATTTACATTATATGGTATCAATATCTATAGGTACCTACCTAATAAATTATGTTACTATGTCTGTAGTTAGGTAGGTACTTACTACATAGGTATTATAGGTATATTTAGTGGACTTATTTTTTTACATTTATTTCTTTACATTATATTGTATCAATATCTATAGGTACTTACGTAATAAATGACGTTACTATATCTGTAGTTAGGTATACCTATATGTAGGTACTTACTACATAGCCTATATTATAAAACTACAACAGAGCTGTGATTGAAAAATATGTAGGTGATTACGTTTCGTTTTTTTTAGGCCGGGCTTAGAATTGTCCCACCCTTCTCCCCCCACGGGAGTCATAAGAGCTGACTGAGGGAATACCGGGGGCAGTGGGCAGCAGCACTCCCTCGAGTAAGTATTAACAACATCCCGATCGCCAACCCGCCTGCCAAGCGTGGAGATTAAGGCACTATACCCCCAATTTGGGGAGGCCTATGTCCAGCAATGGATGTCGAAAGGCTGATGGATGGATGGATGGATGAGTACGTTTCCTATTTCTCCATTTTCTCCCGCTTTATCCACCAAAAAAAGGAATCAACACAACTCAACTTAATGAAAAGATATTTTTTAGTAAAAAGGCGTATATAGTGTGTATTATAAATTACTGTTGTTGCGAAAATACAATGCAATTATAAGCACTTAATGAACTAATAATTTATTTTACCTACATTACCAACGTTTTTTACTTGCCTAGTAGATAACTGTAATGTCAATTATTTCATTAATTACTGTTTGTAATGATTTTTCATTTGTTAAAATTGACAAATAAGTATGTTCCATAATACTAGCATAAATTTAGTACAGAAATGGCATAACAATAAGCTTTTACATCACGAGACTTTCTAAACTGATTTGCATAACGAAGCTAAATATATTGTGACTTCAGATAAATTCTATTGTAGCCGTCACGATGACAATAGACACTGTATTTTTAATAAGAAAGCCTAAAGATAAATGAACAATAGAAAATAGGGCAACAAACAGAGTTGCGTAACACAAGGATTAACAAAGGGTAGCGGTATGAATATGAATGGGTTGTTTGGTGAAATTGGTGCCGAAAAACATCGACCCAGTGAACAATTTCTTTGTCTTTTTATGTTTATGAACAATTTAGTGTGAAACATTCGTATTGGAATTTTCCTTCAAATATATTTTAGTTTTTTTTATTGCTTATGATGGCATACAAGCCCCCACCCACCTGATGGTAAATGGTAAGCTCATGGACTCAACTATACCGAGAATATTGTCAAGCCGCTGCTCACAACTTCATTTCACAGATATGGAATGAAATAATTAACAGCTATCTCCTGCTACAACCAAAACACACCGAGTTGCTTCATAGCCGAACACGGAAGATGGTGGTACCAACCCGCTTGGGCCCGGTAACAAGTGAGTACTCCTACTTGGTACGAGTAAAGCAATAGGTGATAATTGCTTACTTCTCTTAGTCGCACGGCACCCGTACAAAATACGTACGTTTTCGTCAGCAATTATTTAGACTTAATATTACGCACACTAGTACGAGTAGGTATAAGATTACGCATGTCATAAGGAGTGTTGTGAATCTAATTTCTATAGAGGATAATATTATTTGTGTGATCTACCAATGGTTGTTCAGAAAAAAAGAAGAAAGTTTAGAAATTTACACAAACAGAATCTGGAAATACCAGGTGTGTGATGTCATTTATATCATACCGATAACTCCGGGCAAAGATGTCACCAAATAACTGTAATAATATGCCCCATATCATTTTCATCGACAACGACGAGTAACAAAGTTAGCAATTTTTTTGCCCCCATCGAATCATTAATATCGCGACTAAAAATATGACGAAGGTTTCAATCCATTATAGTTTTTGGAATAAATTGGTGATTAATTGGTTTATTACGTAAAATCAAGTTTCGATAGAACAATAAAACGATTTTATCTCATATTCAATTTAAAAAAATGAAAAATAAATTTCTATTTTCACGAAAAGATCGACGCAAACCTGAGTGTTCAGAATCGAATTCTAAACCCACGGTATTAATTATCGATACGATGTCATTTACTTTATACAATCAAATTCATACATAACATTAAATCACATACCGCGCAAGCAAGAGTATGTAATGCACAGCTCATTTTGCCTTCGAGTTAGTCGATGTGTTAATAAAGTATAAATAGGTATGTTGAAAGGACGACGTACAGAAGTTTCTCCGACTCGTGCGTCTATTAAGCACGTAGCACCCACAGTTTTCCCGACGAGTTTCCTCAATTGTTTTGGTCGGTATTTATTAAATTACTCGAGCAAGGGCGTAGCTGATGGTTTGCGGGCTAAGCCCGGTCGTGCTCTTAATAAAGCCCTAGCTTAATATTGTATGTGACCACAATAACCGCGTCTGTTTGTGTTGTCTTTATATTTGGAAGTCCACGCCATTTTATTGTCTTTTTATATAAGCCAGGGAATTTAATTTTATTGTTGTTTTAAGAAATTTTATTAGGCACTCTTGTGAAAGAACTTATTGCAAAATTTTCAGAGTACATAATCACTTTTATTTTGATATCATTATTCGCAGTGGTAGAGGATTGCTTATTCCAGCACGAATGGACTGGTTCTATCGGGTAAGTTAAACCCTCTCACAAAGGATCACCGTGAATTGACGGTAGGTACTTCTGGAGTTGTATTTCGTAGTTCCTATTGTTAGTGAGAGTGCTGGAGGTATAAAATCTCTTTAAGCCCCATCCTCTCCTAATATTCCTTCCTCTCTGCCACCTATATCTTCCCTTGGAATTAGCAACGCGTGAGTGATGCCTCTGGTGTTACTGGCATCTATGGGCTACTGTAACCGCTTACCATCAGGTGGACTGTAGGTATACATGTCTGCCTTCTACGTAGTCTAAAAAAATAGGTGGAATTCTGTACACATTAATACTTTATGCAAAAAGAAATCAATATTATAATCTCTATTAACTCGGAAACTGAAAGAAAATAATTTATTAGATCTATAGCTATCATGTCTCTTTTGTTTATGTCTTGATTTTATTGATAGTGTACATTTGCTGTGTCAAACATTTTAAATTCTTCTTTATTTTTGTTGCATGTCTTTATTTTGTTAGTAAGTATTTGCTATTGTATGGACTTGCTGTACGAATTTAATGTGACTTTTGGATGTCAGATCCTAATTTTAACGTAGTATAGGCATATCATACTAATATTATAAATGTGAATGTAAGTTTGTTTGTTACGCTTTCACGCGAAAACTACTTAACTGATCATCATGAAACTTTGTACACATATTCTTGGAGGTATTAGAAGTAACATAGGGTACCATTTATTAAAAAAAATATTTTTTACGAAGGTTAAAAGAAATATTTGTCATTTCAAGGGTTGCTTTATTTATTTTTATGAAATTCCTCGCGGATGAAGTCGCGAGTAACAGCTAGTATAATAATAAAATCCAAGCTTCAGGTAATAGCTAGCGTATAGAAAAAGTATTTAACTGATAAGTTTAAATCCGTTTATTAAACTTAACGTGCAGCAAAGAATACCTATAACCAGACGAAGTTGACTACGATCCGGAAACGTTATCTCGGTTCAACTAAACAACTCACTCCAAACGTACGATATCCTTCGCAGTCACAAAGGCATCAACCGCCCTCATGTAATACTGCAATTTGTATCCTATTCTTTATTGAAAAGGGTCGTTTATTGTAGGCAATGAACAAACAGAATGATGTGAAATTACATTACTTTACAGTAAAACTCTCTCAGACGAGTTAACCAGTTACCGCAGACCTGAAACTATGCTAATAATTTCAAAGCTTGATATTTACCTGCCTATAGTTATAATATCATGCTTGTAACTATATATATGCGTACCCATAATGCAGAAATTCAAACACCTATTTAATTTTTATTTGTATACCTACATAATCATTTACCTTCTACCTATACGTATAGGTGGTAAACAAGCATACGGTCCAACTGTTGGTAAGTGGTTACGGTAGCCTATAGACGCTAGCAACACCAGAGGCATCACTCACCAATACCTATAGGCAGTGGCGAAATAGATTTTTTTTGAGAGCAGGATTCTGGTATACCTACCTATAGGATACACAGGTTAAAATGTTCGTGTCTGTTCGTGTTTATAATTTTTGTACAGTTTCTGTTCTGATACCTACTATTTTTTTAGTTCATACCTACTCTTTATCAACAAAACAGAATAATTGGCTACACGTTTAATTTATACTAACAAAAAGTGCACTTAGAGGACATAAAAAACATAAAAATGAGATTAAGGAAAGCCAAATTATTCTTCACGATTTAAAACTGAAAAAATCTACTTAATTCATTAAAATTACGAGACAGTAGATTGTCAGTTACGGTCGCTAAGAATGAATGTGCTGAATCGGCCAGCTTCGAAGACGGTCGTAAATCTCTTGAATTCTCTCTGGATGAAAATAAGCGACAGAGTCGCGTTCTAAATGCTGTGGAATAGCAAAATGTTCTCATTTGAAATACTCAGCGTCAATATTCTTCCAGTAAATTCTATTTTATGTTAATGTTTAAGTAATTTATTTTATTCTGTCGCTGATTAAGGTCGCCATGAATGTGTTCCGGTAATATATCACTACTAAAACAATATTGTTTCAGTGGGTAGAACTTTTTTGCTAAAATTCCTCATTTTTAACTTATTTCCATTTTATATTGAACTTATTTAGTAAATCTTTATTAAAATATGTATATTTACATAACTATAAATCACAATTGAATTGTGAAGAATTTGAATTATGGAGAATTCACAAAATCCTCTTTTGTTAATCTAAGCCGGCCATCTTGTAACTCGGACCAATCACAAACCATTTTAGGTCAATATCAAAGATGGCGACCAACTCTTACCTATCGAACCGCACTATTTCATATTATCCAGTTGAAGAGATAAGTTGTGGGACGTTTATCTAGTATAGCCAGTAAAACTTAAAATATACCTACTTGATATTTTAATAAATATTACTAAAAATTGTCAAAAGTTATATCTGCTGTATTTTCTTCAGGCAGAAAGACAGAAAGATACATGATATATAACTGTTTCTAGTTTGTAATTATTTAAAATTAAATCTAAATAGTTACCTACTTCTCTAGGTATATAGGTAAATATCAATTACTGTGCGTTAGTCTGTTATCACTTAGGTTGACAATTGGACTCGGTAGATGGAGGTGCAATCATGTACCAGGATTTGTAAATCCTATCATAAATTTGTAAATCAATATAAAAGCATACCTACTTACTTATAACCACAAAATTTCACTCAAAGCTTTATCGATGTTTAATTTGTTTCTACGAGTACTAGGTACCTACGTGGGTTGTAAACAAGTTCCGTAACTTATAGACCACTGAAGGCAACACTAACGCATCGCCACCTCCGAGAAAAGGGATCAGAGGTAGAGAGGAAGGATAATAAACAGAAGATAGGAAAGGGATTGGGGCCTACGGCACTCTCACTTACTATACAAAAAAGAACTGTAGAAGTACCTACCATTGTTTCCTGCTGGAAACCCACTAAAATAATAATAAATAGTACAACACTATTATTATTACTGCACATTGCTATGTCTATGTTGTTTGTTTATGTCTTACTATTTCTTATGTCTTACTATTTCAATATTATGTTTTATTATTTATGTTGTACTTTCTTTGAAATATATGAACATTATTATGAGAGGGTGGTATATCCTAGATCAAGCCGACCAAAGCAAGGCTCTACAACTAATACTAATAAATTTAAATAAAAACAAATTGGGATCTGCAAATAGCGGGTAATTCAATGTTCAAGTACCTAGAACAACGTCAGCCAGGTTCAGTTAGTTTTTAAATAAAAACTAGCTATGGTAAATTACTTACACAATAAATATAATGTAACACATTCTACATTTGTATTAAAATTTTAACGACTTTGCTCGGTGGCCTTTGCAACTGACCTAGGCAAAGTCATAATAGATTTTATAGTTTTTTATATAGGTACTATAAGGTATAATTTGTAATATAATTACTAAAAATTCAAGACCACCACCCAAGTATTTTACAGTCAAGTACGCGTGTTGATAAAGACAGTCTAAAATGTATGAAGTACGAACAGATGTTCGAGGTGAATGAACTTTCAACGATGCGCCCGCGCGTTTTCCTCGCCTGACGATTTATTTATTAAAATAATTCGTGACTATATTAACCTGACATTTTATTTTAAAACACTTTTAAATTATTTTGGTATTCTTATATCTTCTAATAATATAGTTCACGATTACTGAACATAAGGCCGGTGACTGACTTACCATGTAGATAAGTAGGTATTAAATTGCGTATACCTATTATAGATATTATTATACAAACGACCCAACTAGATTTAACTTGGAATTGTGACTCATGTAGGCAGATTTTAAGCTGTAAGTGCTTTCGATTAAAGAATATATAATATATATAACTGTGTATGTAATACATAACTCTAGATACCTAATCTATTGCCTAAGACATCTTGTTAAAAAATGAATTATTAGTGGCACTGTCATAAAAAATAAATATTATCTTCTAGTTCTCTAGCGCTAAAACAGATTTAAATTGCATAGTTAGACTTTAATAACAATCTAACGTGTGTTTAATTGTTAATAAAATCTTTCCGTAATTACTAATTAGCAACGTTTAGTAGGTACTAAATGTCTACTTTTGTTACTTACTAAGAATAGTTAATATTTATTTTACACATCTGTTGACAATCTCGGAAATTTTAAGTGTTTTGAAGTTAGCAATATTGTATTGTACCGGTGCATGGATTACATAGCTATATTCTTATTATTTTATTACTATCAACCAGATTATGTAACTATAATACCTACTACATATTTAAGTATAACAACTATTCTTGGAAATACCGCACAGAAGAGGGTGCTCGCAAAGGTAAGTCGCCGGTGGGCAAGTGAATTAATGTCATATAGGCGAAGGGACGGCACACGATTGATTATTTTGGTGGATACTACATTGCGACTAAGTACAGGGTGTGCGCTTACGTACTATCTTGAGGGCCGCAGCGTTCTCTATGAGAGCCGCATAGGGGACGTTGTGAGAAAACCCATGTCGTGCGGTGTCCCACAGGGTTCGGCTCTAGGGCTGCTCCTGTGGGACATCGGTTACGACTGGGTGCTACGCTGTCGGCTCCCCCCGGGCTGGCGGTCATCTGCTATGCGGATGACACGCTGGTCGTGGCCCGGGGCGAAAACTTCGAGGAAGCGGCGTTCCTGGCCACCTTAGGGACCTCGGAGGTGGTCAGGAGGATCGGGGCGCTGGGGCTTAGGGTGGCCCTGGATAAATCGGAGGCCCTACTTTTTTCATGGGCCCTGGCGTCGGTCACCTGCTGGCGCCTCGATCACGGTGGACGGGGTCCAAATTGAGGTGAAGGGCCAGATCAAGTATCTGGGCCTAGTGCTGGACGGGCGGTGGCGCTTTCGCGAGCACTTCCGCCAACTGTCCCCGAGGCTCGTCGGCGCAGCGTCCGCCCTTGCACGGCTCATGCCGAATATGGGCAGACCCAATAATGTGTGCCGACGGCTATACTCGGGGATGGTGCGGTCGATGGCGCTGTACGGGGCACCTGTGTGGGCGGAGTCCTTGGACGCGCCGAACAGGGCTCTTCTGTGGAGACCACAAAGAGTCGTCGCGTCCAGGCTCATACGCGGATACCGCACGGTGTCGACCGAGGCGGCTTGCGCGTTGGCCAGAATCCCCCCGTGGGACTTGGAAGCGGACGTGCTGCCATGGCCAGTTGGAGGGTGCGGCTGGAGACACCCCGGGCCGGTCTCTGGACCTTAGGGGCACTCCAGCCTGTGCTGGAGGAGTGGGCGGGGCGACAGCACGGAGTCCTTACCTTCCGACTGGTGCAGGTGCTGTCGGGGCACGGTTGCTTCGGCAAATATCTGCACATAGTCGCAAGGAGCGAAGCGACTCCGTGCTGCGGCTCCACCACTGCGGCTGCGACGAGGACACGGCGTGGCACACGCTCGACTCATGCCCGGCTTCGGACGGGCAGCGCCGTGAACTGGTCGCGGCAATAGGGGGGGACCTCTCGCTGCCGAGCGTCGTCAGAGCGATGCTTGGCAGCGATAGGAATTGGGCCGCGGTCGCTGCCTTTTGCGAGGAGGTCATCTCGCGGAAGGAAGCGGCGGAGAGGGCCAGGGAGGCTGATCCTTCCGCAGACCCGAACTGCCTCCAGAGACTGGGGCGGCGCAGGCGTGAATATTTGCGCCTAATGCCGCCCTAGCTGAGGCTGCGGGTGGATGGACCGGGGAACGTCCGCCACCCGCAAGGCCTCCCGCGAATGTGCGACTCTCTATGTGTGGATGCGTCGCTCAGTGGAGGGTAAGCCGCCGGCGGACCACTGAAGTAATCCAACACAGTACCAGTGGGCCGTCAACATAGGCGGAGAGACGGCCCACGTCGGGTTTCTTTAGTGGGTGCGGGCCCCACACTACCCTATTCGTTGCCCCGAACGACGGGGTGTGCGGTTAGGAACATTTTTTCCCGCCTAACAAAAAAAAAACAAAAAAAAACGTGTGCGTTTACGTATATTTTTACAAAAGTTATAGCAAAAGTTATGTTCAATTATTTACCTGCCTATACTAAATGTACCTCCTACCTTCAGCATTTTTAGTTCAAATTAGATTAGATATTGTCAGATAATTAATTTAAATGTGTAACGTAGACGGCAGTTTAGCTGAGCCTCTGATAATAGTCAATTCACAAGTAGCCATTCCCACTTAGCATCAGATAGATAGCTAGCTCATCTGTTAGGTACTTTACATGTAAAAAAAATGTGTAATTGCTTTGTCTTATTTATATAGGTACATAGGTATGTCAATAATGTTATAGCAGACCTTAATTTTTCAAATTGTTTTATGTCAACTTATTTGGTATTATTTTGGATTACTTTTATTTTGGTAACTCATTTGGTAAATTACTTTATTGGAAAGGTTTACGGATTAATAACAATTTTGCGTTGCATAGCATAGCATCACGCCTGTGTTCCCCGAAGGGGTAGGCAGAGGTTTATTACACACCCACGACTCGCCAGCTATGTTTAAGTCCCACGTAAAAGGGGGCGAGCCTATTGACGTCTACCGGACACTTTTCAAACTCCGGGCTGCTACAATAACTCAAAAATGTAAGGTAACTTTTTGAATTAAGTCTAGTGTACCGTAGCGAGGAGGGCGGAATAGGTGGGTGATTTAAGAAAATTACATTATAAAAAGAATAGAAAGAGATGGGGCTGAGAAGGGGCGAGCGGCGTCGCTTCAAAGACGTTATTATAAAAATATAACAATTTAGATTCAAACATAAAGTCGGTCCGCTGAGTAGATTTGACTACATCAGATTATGTACAAATAAATTTGAATATCACACTCAATTCTTAAAAACATATTTAGTGAATATTCTTTCGAATGGCTATAAAAACAAAAATGTAATTTAAAATAAATTAAATCAAAAAATGCATCAGATTATGTACAAATAAATTTGAATATCACACTCTATTCTTAAAAACATATTTAGTGAATATTCTTTCGAATGGCTATAAAAACAAAAATGTAATTTAAAAAATGCTTTTTCTCATAATTTTTAGACATAGTTTTTTGTAGATACCTATGTAACTTTTTAGAATAGGTATTAAAGACAGACTCTGCTCGATTTATAATATAGTTATCTGGTATAGCCAAATCAAACACAAACCTGTAATGTAAGTGCAAAATATCAGTTAGGTATATTTCAATACTAGGTAAATAACAAAGATGATATTGGAAGAAAATTCGGCACAGGGGGAATAAGCTTGTCTACACAATCCTAGATCACACTACTACGTCACTCATTCGTACCTAACTTTTTTTTGTTAAGGCGGGAAAAACTTTTCTTAACCGCATTCCCCATCGTTCGGGGCAACGATCAGAGTAGTGTAGGGCCCTCACCCGCTAAATAAACCCACCGTGAGTCGTCTCTTCGCCTATACTTACTGGTGGACCACCGCAACCGTGTAACATTACTTCAGTAGTCATTGGTAGGTTATTAGGTGATATAAGTATATACTATTTTTTTTCCGTAGTTTGGAATTGTGCCCGGTAGACGTCAATAGGCTCGCCCCCTATTACGTGGGACTTAAAAATAGCTGGCGAGTCGTGGGTGTGTAATACACCTCTGCCTACCCCTTCGGGGAATACAGGCGTGATCCTATGTTTATTTTTTTGTTATATACTTTTTTCTAGGACAACTATCATTATCATCACTCGTTACAACATAGCACTAAGCAATTATCTTAAATAAATAGGTGTACATATCCATAAGTAACAAGGAGTACCTCTAAGTATTATATAAAAAAATCCCCTTTATAAGGTAAACCTAAACAAAGCTAATCTATCTAAATACCTCAACGCTAGCTTTAACTGCTGCTACACTAAAATTGGAAAAGCTGAGACGGATCAAATCTTGTCGAAACGGCAACTTGCCCAATAAAAACTTTCTTTGTTACCGAGATACTATCAGTTGAACTCTTTTAGTCGACTCCTTACGTTCGTGCTATTTCGAAGGAGAATTACTATACAATCAATAGTATTGAAAGACTTTTACAGGGGCATTTCGTGTAGGTATTTATTTATAACATGATGTTAGAAATAAATCCTCAGTCAGTAGAATAGAGACCACTAAAGTAATGTTACACAGTTTCAATGGCTACTAATATCTATACCTAAGTGGAGAGACGGCACACAGCATATTTATTTAGTAGATGAGAATTAAAATGGCAGGTATTCCTACTGTTGTGTTTAGTATGGTGAGTGAAAGCACCGGAGCTTCCTTGTTCTCCCCCTTTCCTTCCTACCTCTTATTTTTTTCCTTGAAGTTGCAATGCGCAAGTGATGCCTCCAGTATTGTTATCATATATAGGCTACGGTAACCGCTTACCATCAAGTGGGTCATATGGTTTTTTGCTAGACAATGAGTTATAGAAACCTACTAGAGGAAAATTAAAATATCTTAAGACAAAAGCGCAAATATTACTTACCTATTCATTAAAATTGCCAGTTAGATATATTATCTAAACAGATTTCATCCATTAGTTCCATAATCTCCCCAGTATATTAAAAAATTCTTTAATAATAGTTACCTTTAATATGTCAATCCAAAAACAAGTGAGTAGGTACGACACTATAAAAGTCTTCCTGAGGTTCAGTAGACACCAAACAAAGAAATGTTATTAAAACTTTTTAAATTCTTTCCGATAAGAATTCAAAGCTTTTTATGCTTTGGAAAGAATGGAGCAACGAAAAAGATAAGGATGTATTAGTACTCAAATTACACTCCGTAACAAGGCGTCGTAAAAACATTTCTTTTATAATTTTTTGGATGTAAATATACCTATATTTACACTTATTGTTTCTAATGCATTTTTATTAGTATATATATATATATATATATATATATATATATAACTAGGTGCAAAATTCAAGTAGACATGTTAGATACCTACCTATATCAAAAAAATATCTTATTTAAACATATAGGTAAATGATATGTGTGTTATTATTTAAAACTGTTCCGACATAGCAGAAATCGAAATGTACTTAACTATAAAGAAATGTGTAGGTGTTTGTGGAATTTACCTATAAATAATTTATTAATCAAAAACGGTGTTGACAATCATAAGAAAACTGTGAATTTTATTTGTAAAATCTATCTTTATACAGTTATGCACATATAAATCCTTCCAAAGTTAAAGCCAAAAATGGCAGTTTTACGGTGTTACAATTTGTTATAACAACATTAAAATAAAGACAGTTAAAACGACGTATGATTATGATCTTATATTCAAACGAATTCCTTTACCGTACGCCTCTGGCAGCAATTACAAAATATTCCCGGGAGTTCCAATTAAGGCGTTCCATCCGCAAAATTCCACGGGGTCGGAAACTTCTAAGATTCCTCCCACCTCCTCCCCGAAGAGAGTAATTGTTCTTCACATTCTCTGAATGTCTTTGAAGCGAGTTCTTGTACCTACTTTGAGGGGAATGTCACTATGTTAAATGTTATAACAATTATTGCTTAACGCCTGGTCCATTTATTTTGAATATAGAAACCGTTGTATTTTTCAAAATTTGAATAATCATAAATGTAAAAGAACCTTCTATTATTTTTAGTATACGTTTGGTACCAAGGCCTTAATACTCATTAAAAATATCTAAGACACCACGTCAGGTAGGTAAGTTAATTTTCAATAAGAATGAGTACCTAGTTACTACTTAAAATTTTGATACCTAAACAACATAGTTTATGCGTATTTCACAACTGTGAAACGTGTTCTTTTTGATTAAAACTTGTTATTTTTATGTTTCCAGTAACCCAAAAGTAACAAAATAACTGATATTTTAAATTTCTTGGTAAATGAGTTTCCAAATTAGGAATAATTACGATAAGTGTAGGTTGGTGCATTAGTGTGGGAGTAAACATTTTCTTGTAATTCCCAAACCGGCTTTTAAAACACGCGCCAACAGTATTTATAAATAATAACATAAAACAATAAAGCTCTGGCTCTTAAGAGTTCGCTACATAAAGCTCGCCCCGAGAATAAATGGATTACTTGTGTCCGTAGTGCGCCATCTAGCGGGGGGTGCGCGAAACTGTATGAGTTATTGTTATTGCATGGATTTTCCCGCTTCCGAACATGTTTTCACTTACACCCCTCTTGTAGAAGTCGTAAAAATCTGGACGAAAATATTTTATTAAATTGATTGTGTTTTCAAAACATGTCGCCGCAAAATATTCTGAGACATATCTAATGGAATTTATTCAGACGTTTCGTAGTCGCTACGCGCCGGGGTTTTTATATCCCTACTTAGCTTTTTGTTATGTTCAGTATTTATTATACTGCAGCCAGCAATTCTGCTAAAACAATCATCAATTCAGAATGTGTTTGCTGAGTTGAACCACAAGGTTTGATATAGATGTAGATCTATAGGTAGGTATAGCAAATTCTTTCTTTACCTAGTACCCTATGCATGTTCATTGTAGTAACTGCATATTGATGTAAATATTTAAACCTGTGAGGGGGTGTCGCAGGTGATGGCCGGTTGATAACATTGTCATACATTAAACACAAAGTGAAAAATGTGAAATCGAAAATAACAGTCAGGAGCAGGATTTGAACCTGCATCTTCTGGATTCCGTCCAGATGCTTTACCAATTCAGCAATCCTGACACTTGCTCCTGACTGCTAATTTCGATAACACATCATACTTAACGTCTTTGGGTGACGCCCGTATAGTGCTAAGCATGTCAAATGCAAAAATATATATAAAAATATCTAAACATTGTCATAATATGTATGTGTCCCACATAAATTAATCACTCCATCCATGTCTTTTTCGGTCGACCTCTTCTCCTTCTACCTTGCACTGCCATTTCCATACATCTTCTAATTAAATGCATCTCCTTTCGACGCATCACATGTCCATACCACACTAACCGTCCGCTCCTTAATTTATCAGTCACAGTACTTTCAAACTTCCTCTGATATATTCATTCCTTATCTTGTCCATTCTAGTCACTCCACACATCCATCTCAACATTCGCATCTCTGACGCATGCCTCTTCTTTCATGCTCTACTTTCGTCAACCAACATTCAGATCCATACAATACGACAGGTCTAATAATAATTTTATATAGTATATAGTACCTATATTACAAATTAAAGGTAAAAAAGACTATAATTAAGTAGGTATAACTGAGTTAGCGCTTACTTTACGCAATCGGCCGTATACGATTGTATGATAGGCAGTGGCACCTTTATAGTATTTCACCTACTCTACTCTCACAAACGTATGAAGATAAGGGTTGGATTCAGAAATCTTATCGCTATTGATAAAAATAAGGGCCACGCCTAACTAGGCTATTTCAGGTAGATAAGTACCTATCTAATCGTTTCGTCAAAGCAGCCGGATATAGGATTCAATGTTAATTTGATTGTGCACCTTATCGAATAAGCTATGCCCAATGGGAGAAAAGACAACTATCTATGAAAAAAATAAAAACAAAAGTTACTAATAGCTCCCATTCTACTAAATTTAAATTTTTAATTACAACTGTTTTCAACCAAGTATTTGTTAATCATATAGCTACATACCTACATTATTTTTAGTAAGTATCTAGATATGCAAAGCAGTATTATGATATCAATTTTTAAATTATTTCTTTTTTTCATTTACACACTTAATTTTTCAAAAATAATACTTACGACCTATGGATTTTATATAGGTAACTCTCTACATCATAGTAGGCTACATACCTAGTACCTATTTATATAAATAGCTAATTATAACAAAAGTACCTTAACATAAGTACAGAAGATATTTACATTAAATTAATACACCAAGACAGGCGGCATGATCTTCATAATTTTAAATAATCCAACTACATTATGTTGAGATAATTATCCGCAATAAATTAAGTTGGGTCCTAAGATCGTTAAGTTGCTGAGCGAGGGAGCGTATCAACACAAAATATAATGCAGACCACACACCGGGAGGAATTTTGAGCCGGTTAGATTTATAATTTAATTTGTTTTAATATCCTATACTTGAATTCAAACAAGTTTGGACTAAACTTAGTTACATAAAGTCCACAAATGACGCTTACCAAAGATATTAAAAAAAAATATTATCGAGCTGAGGTTTATCAAAAAGCTAAATTTACCTATTATTTTTATAGACCATAAATTAACTTAAAATTAAATTATGCGTTTTCGATGATTCAATACGCTTTGTAATCTAAAACAGAAACAGTTTTTAGTTAATAACTAGAAAAATTCTTTACAAACATACCTAGACGTGTTTCTGCGTCGCCATCTGTGTTTGACGTTCGTCCAGATTCTTTTGGCGTGAAGCCAAAAGCCGCGCTTTCGTTTACACCGTATGTTTACATCAAAATTAATTTTTGCAAGTAAAATAAAATAAAATTGTAACATTTTCCGTACACAACACTACTTCTGCGCTTAATATCTAAAACTATACTGAGTCGTTGAGCTTTCTCTTTACTCGCAAAAAACTGATTTGAATTTTAATAGAAATTGGGCCTACACAGGTTCCTAAGAAGCATTGCACTTCCTGGGTCAGTTTTATTAGATCTATCTAAACAAAGGATTTTTTTCTCATAGATATTTCATTTGAGAGGAATATATTAATCCGACCCTAGTTAAAATATTAATATATTAGGTAGTTAGATAAATACCTACTCTTAAGTTTCGTACTAGAAATAGATAGATTGGTCGGCACTATTAGGTATAGGTATATTTCATCCATCCATCCCTCAGCCTTTCAACGTCCACTGCTGGACATAGGCTTCCCTAAGAGCGCCCAACGAGCGGTATAGGTAGGTATATTTATAAGTAAGAATTTCATTTTCACATCACAATTAAATATGTAGGTATTAAATAGTTTTTATTATAAATGTTGTTGTATAAATTTCTTTTAAATGCATAGGATTGCTACGTGTTTAGCAATCATGCATATAATGTGCTGCTTCAAATAAAACGCTACCTAATTGGTAGATATTGTGTACGTATGTGAAAAGGTGTTTATATTACATTATGATAATTATTATTGTAAAATATACACGTTAAATAATTACTTAAGTTTAATAATAAAATTAATATAATTAAATGAAACAAAGCTTTCGCTCTAGGTAACTCTATTACAAAATTGATTACAGCGCCATCTATTTATAAGATGCAGAACTTTTAAGAGCTTAAAGCACATAATTTCAAGAGACCCTAGCAGAACCCTCATTCAAAAGAAGACCTATATATGACAAGGCAGGTGAAATTACTAAAGTTATGACCTACCTATAAGAAGCTGTACCTACGGTACAGATATCAATCTGTGCTTCCAAGTCTAATAACTTAGATAAGTAGATATCTACTTACCTTCATAGGTATAATTACCTATACCTATATAATGCCTAATAGGTATATTAAGCATATATTGAGTATTCATGATACATAATTATATTATTTTTGTAGTAGGTAGGCATATAATAATTAAACAATAAAATAAAAACAAAATTAAACAGAACGTACCTACCTATTAAAAAAATTTAAACAGTTATAATATTTAATTTTTTTCCTATTTCTGAAGCACCATTGGGCACACGTCTCCTGTCATGGTGAGAGGGATTAGGCCATAGTCCACCACGCTGGTCCAGTGCAGGTTGGGTTTTCCAAGCTGTCAAGAAAATCTATCAGGCATGCAGGTTTCTTCACGAAGCTTTCGTTTATCGAGCTGTGATAAATTCTAAACACACACTTAGTATAAAAAAATCTCAAAAAGTTAGCGCGTACACCTCTAACTTGTGTGTACGAGGTCCGGACTTTGGACTGAGTATTAAACTCTATACTACTGTCTTTGTAGTCCTTAGTTCTACCGCTAGGCTATCATTGTAATTACAATAATTATTATTAAGACTACCTAGTTACCTAGGTATTAATAATTTTTAACCAAATTAATCAAATAGGTTGGCCAAGAAAGCATGAAATCCTTGATCAACTTCAATGTAATGACTTATCCAGTTAGACAGGCACATCATTAATTTCTAGGGAATGTACAAATGTAAATCAAAATTAGTTGAAGATTTTAATTGTCGTGTTGATGTGTTCATAAGAAAAGATGTTGAAGAATTATCCAATTTTAGAACAACGCCATCTCTTCGAAATCTCCGGAATTAATTATATCCTTGCTGGGATCATAAACCTTTTATAGATCGCCCAATTTAAAAATACAGTTACTTGACGTTACTTATATCTCAAATGTTCTAATACACTGAAGATGAGGAAAGAGAATATAATATATATAGATACACAGTTTTTTTTTATTTATAAAAAGTAACAAGAGTTTTAGCAAGTTTTGTACTAGAATATAGGAATAGTTTATAGTTTATATCAGATTGCAGCAAAAAATAATGCGTAGCACGTGACGACAGGTAATTAGATTATAATTAAGGTAAGAATACTGAGTTATTTTTACAGTTTTTTATTTGTGCTATACAGGTAAGTACCGAAATAACACAAAGTCTTTATAGGTATATTATATTTTTTTTTGGATACTAATTAAGCATTGCCTGAGATAACTTATGAATTTTGAAAACAAACTTGCCTCAATGTCGTCATGGGCGGTGACTTCCAAAAACAGCCATCCATAATAGCGGCGCAATTAATGCACTTTTAAATAATAAATTGTTATAAATATTTTTTTTACCATGCAGGTAGCAAACAAGCTGATGGTGAGTTAGAACAGAGGGTTAGATTACTCGCGCATTGCATTTGTATCTGTCTATGTTAGGTAAACATAAAAGTAATGATTTGATCAAAAATATAAAGGCATTACCTACATGCATTACTTATATTGTATTAAACCCAGTTTTTTTTAAATCATAATGTTTGATGTAAAGGTTGACTATACCTGAACTCCAGCCCTCCCAATCTACAATACATTATACTCTCACACACTCATAATTATACATGTGTGCTTAAGAATTTCAGCTGCAGGGCCATTGTGTCGTGGTATCGACGCCATTTTACTTTTATTTGTATCTCTTTCTCACAAACAAGATACCAGTCCGGCGTATGAAAGAAAACATAATAGTTCCATCTCTTTCTTTCAGAGCGGGAGAGCTGGTTGATCGCTCTTTCGATTCGAGAAGGGGAATGAAAATTTTAAAGAAAAAAATATGGCGATTCCGTTCGATGCGTTGGTAGGACGGTCTGTGATCAGACATATTTGAAATACCTTCGTAATGATGGCGGATTTAAGCCCTTTTAACTGTAATTTTTATATTAGAACAAGATATAATATTACTTTTGAAACTTACAATTTTTGATATTTAGCCTACCTATATTATTTTAGTTACCTAATTAGCTAGGTCAAAGTTATTTATTTTTATTTATTATTGTAAGTAGATAGCACTTGGTAGGTAGGTAGCTATCTATATATTTATCTATGTTATTCCTTACCGTTTGGGAAATATTTTGAAACTGTTGGCACAGAATTCGCTCGCTTCACACCATTTTGGTAAGATCTGAAATAAAAACAGAAATAAAGTAACTACTTAAGCGTTAATTTCAATCAATCATAATTTTAATACAAGAAATAGGTAATATAATTTATCTAGCGATAAAAAATATTTTCAATGTGTATTATTCCTGCTAACAATAGGTAGGTACCTTTTTATACATTTTTAGGCACAAAACACGATTGGGTAGGTTAGGTTAGGTTAGGAATGTGATACTGAAGGAATGTAATATAGTTCCGGTGGCCCGCCAATAAAGGCGGAGAGATGGCACACGGCGTGTTTCTTTAGTGGATGAGGGCCCCACACTACCCTGTTCGTTGCCCCGAACGACGGGGTGGGCGGTTAGGAATATTTTTTCCCGCCTTAACAAAAAAAAACAGGTACCTACATTATGTATGTCTTATACTTGTTAGGTACCTACGTAGGTAGGTACTTAAAGAGCGGCACACAATTTCTCTCGTAAATTAGCGCAAGTACAGTGCAGTAACGACGATTATTTATTACCGCAGACCTTTAAGATAATCTTTACTAAGTGCACGTTTTAGTAGCTGTGGCCCGAAGCGGCTCACCACTTCAGTTTATGGTAAGTTAAGCAAATATTAATGACGGTAAATTTATGATACTCTAAACTAAAGGTGCTGTGTTCGTCATCAAAATCTTTTGCTGTCGACGGTACATTGTTGAACAGGTATTGGATATGTGTTTACATATTTGGTTTATGTACCTATTACCTACTAGTTTCTGCCCGCGACTTCGTCTGCGCGAACGTAAAAAAATATTCGTAGTCATTAAGACCGATTCCCACAGAAATAACTTATTGGAATAAAAAAAAGTCTTAATTTATCAGTAGGTATTGTCTCGATATTCTAATGTAGACAATGTATTCTTAGTTGGTGAAGGCTATTTGTTTCATATTAGGATTTGACCTATTAATTATTTCGGAGTAACATTTCCATGACCTTACTAAGTGATGCGAAGTAACCCGTGCTTATATCTACTCATAAATAGTTTTCAAGTTTAGTACTATAAGGGTATCTCCTTAGTCACCTTTGTACAATTACCGATGTATTAAGAAAGATTATATACCTACCGATATATATGTAGATATCTATGTTAGATAATCATAAATATAATTAGAGATACCGTTTTATATTTCGGGTTTGAAAATAAAACACAGTCAGGAGTCAAATAATACCTAAATGTTTTCTTACTCAATATATTATCTTGAAAAACGAATACCTAGTTCACGTAGAATAGTCATTATTGGCATATAGACTTAAACTGAATGAATTTCTACGAAATTTGGTACCTATTTGTTTATATGATTTAAGAAATGTCTCATTTAATATATTAGCAAAACTATTTACCTATGTTGATTCTCCGAAGAAAATCTACAAATTACAGCTGAAAATTATAGCCTCCGATAAAAAATATATTTACTACGGACTGTTGCAAGGCCTGTACCTACCGTCAAGTTCGGGAAGTTGACTCTCGTCCACTGCTTCACCAACGTGTGATTGATACACTATAAACTGAATTTATTACAAGACCGCTATAAACGCACGCCCGAATGGCTAATCATCTATTAATCGCAATTTAACGCATCAACACTGTCAAATAATACTTGAAAGAACAAGCGATAAAAGTTTATTACGTACTCGTGACGAAATGTGTGCGTTGTGCGGAGGCGAGAGCGGGTGCGGTAGATGACGCTGTAGCGGTTGTGGACGCGATTAACCCTCTAGCGACATAGAGGCGCCACCTTAATTTGCTCCAATCACGGTCGTGTAACGCGTCACTATAAAAAATGCATAAAACCACACGGAAGGACTCACAATAGTTCATAACCTACCGCAAAAGTTTGACATTATAACGCGATTGTTTCTTTGTTTATAGTATACAATTTATAGGTGCCGCTTACCGTTTACGAGAGCACGGCTATGGACATTGAACTTTGAATCGCTTGATTACGGTTTTTTAATGGTTGAATGAGAATATTCGTTAATATTTCATTGTTGGTCAGTGCATTGTTTTCGAAGGTTGAAAGCGTGCTCGGTTCCCTAATGTAATAGTACACTTGCCTGCTGGACGTTCAAGCGATATGCTTCTAATGTAATTTCATATTATTACATACTGATTTGATTGGTAAGAAGTTAATATTAATGCTATATGATAAGGTATAAAAACATGGAAATTTTCTTTAGTGATAGTTTCTATATACGCGATCAAGCGATTTGAACACTTACCGTTGAAATAACACTAGGTACATAGGTACTTTTACGTTAACTATTTTCGACTATAATCAATACTTTACAGTGTTCATGGTTACGTGTGGTTTTTACTTACTAATTCATCACACCATCTCCCTTCTGGAATAGGCAGAGAGAACAGAATGCTAAAAGGCTATTTTCTTGCATATATCTCTCGCTTCCTCAACATTCATACCTAATTCTTTTCATACACTACATATTTACCCACACTCATTATCGGATATGATAAGACCAATAGTAATGACGTCATAATTTCAAACGATAAAGATTTATTGACGAACATAATGACGACAATATTAATATAGTATTGCACATGCAGCTCATACCTATACAGGCCACTGTTATACACGAGCGTCCTCTACAATAACCACATTGCATGCAACGGGTTTTGTTCAATATTTTATTCTCTCACAGTGACAATATCTGCTCAATTTTACTTCCATATTTAACAAAGCATAACGCCTGTATTCCCCGAAGGGGTAGGCAGAGGTTGTATTATACTCCCTCGATTCGCCAGCTATGTTTAGATCCCACGTAATAGAGCCTATTGATCGTCTACCGGGCACATTTCCAAACTTCGGGCTGCTAGTAAGACTTTTTCTTTTTACGAAAAAGCTCAATAGCATTACATCCTTATTTGATTATTAATTATAATTTTACAGCACAATATAATAGGGTGGACTGGTGGCATTATAAATAAATAAATAAATATTTACGGACATTTCACACAACGTCCTCGGGTTCCAAACTAAGCTTGTGCTATGGGTACCAGATTACGGATATACCTAATACATATTTTACTTTTTTTTGTAAATACATACATATAATAGATAGGAAACACCCAGACGCAGTACAAATATCTGTGTTCATCACACATAACACAATTATCTTGAGTGGGAATCGAACCCACGACCTCGTGTACGGAAGTCGGTTACACTATCAACCTGCCGCCTTATGCAATAAAAATAATATTCAAATAAATATCTAATTAATGATGTAAAACAAACATTTTATTTTATCTTTAGTTTAGCTATGATAAATAATGTATTTAAAAATTATCTCTTTTTGATTTAAGCTCCACATAATATATATAAAAAGCAGAACAAATTGTCTGCTAATTTATTATAATAACATAGGTACCTATAGATATAGATATAAATTACTAAAACCTCAACATTTTTTGCGTTATTCTTGGTGAGAATCTTTCACTGAAATGCTTCAATTTTAGATACGATATAAACTAAACTTAAACTAAACTTATCATCACGCCATTTCCCTTGCGGGGTAGGCAGAGAGAACAGAGTGCCAAGAGGCTCTATTCTTGCATACATCTCTCGCTTTTTCAACATTCATAACTCTCTTCATACACGCTCGCCGGTTTCGGAGACTCCTGACTCCACCTTCCTTCAATACATGACCAATTTGGTCTAGGTAGGTAAGTCTCGGTCTCCCCCTGTACCTACATCCTTCCACTTTCGCATTGTATATCTTCTTAACCAGTCATTCGTCCGGCATTCTTTCCACATGTCTGAACCATCGGAGCATTCCCTTTCGCATCTTTACACCAATACTCTCTTTCATACCTACTCGCTCTCTTACGTCATAACTCCAAAATATAATATTTAATAGTCAATATAAGCTTATTATATCAATATATTTAATAATAGTTAGGTACCTACCTAATCTATGATTAAATATATTGATATAAAATAATATTCAGTTCCTTCAACGGGTCAAATTTATATATACACGTATTATGTATACAGGTAAATGAAGAACGTACACGATACTATCTAATAAAGTGTAGTTATATCTATGTAGAGACATAGGTATATATAATGAACAATTTTCATACGTGACCGGATTTATTATCCTTTGGCCGCTTACAGCTATAAAACAAATGGCTGGAATAACGCATAACCTTTGTATAACTTGTTCATCCAGCAAACATTAGTACCTACTATGGGTATCAGACTGTTATAGTTTTATTGTATTGTCTGTAATGGTAAGACTATGCCTGATGGATCATGATTTTTAATTTTTATAAACCAAATAGGTACCACGTGGTAATTGACTAAAATGGGTTACCTGAAATCTATAGCTCAAATTATAGGAACCTGGTAAAGAGACATTGCACTGCACATACGTATCTAAGTAATTTTCTTTCCAGCAAGTGGGGTGGTATTTTTTGAGGTTGTCTAAAACAACAATATTAGTATAGAATAGTGGTTGCTTATTTCCCATGGTATTGGTCAGAAGCATGTCTAAAATTATGAACTTGCTAAGTTATTTGATTACTATGGAAACAGAAAAACAAAACAATTAAATACGTTTGAGCAATTAAATATAAAGTACCTACGACTTTTCTGTTAGGAGAATATTTATCAGAGTGTTACTGCTGCGAATGACCGTTGAGATAAAAAGCGACATTGTAGCATATGCTGAGTACATATAAATTAAACATAGGGCTAAAGTTCTAAATAGGAATAAATATCTAATAGGAATAAGGTTCTCAGAACACAAGGTGCGAAAATGTGAAATGGGAAATTACCTATACCCAGGAGGGAAAATTGAACCTGCTCCTTCTACCTACTCTGCCAACTAAGCTATCGCGACATTCTAAGATTCTCTTTGTAAGTTTCTCAAGAAGGGATTCTTGACATTATCATTAGGTATATAGGTAGAGACCTTTATTGGTTTAAAGTTAGATCATTGTATTTTGTATGTTCTTGTGAGTATTTTTCATGAATATTTACTTTTTATTTCTTTTTACTATAATAGTACTTTTTAAACTTTCGCGTTTTATATTCATTATAACACATTTAACAGGTCTATACGCGCATTAAACTTATCAAAATACTATTATTTTGACTAACCTCGACGTTTCGACTGAGTTGCATCAGCCGTGGTCACGAGTAGACTCTTTTTACTATAGGTAATGTAATAAAATCCTAATAATAAGTAATTAATACAAATTACAAATATGTGAAATCGAAAATAGTAGTCAATTTCAAATTTTCGCACTTTGTTCATTTATATGAATATCTAAGCGTGTGGAATGCTTAAAAGTATATACATAAAACTATCAAAATAACTAATTAATAACAGGAAGTAGACCGTAGAATGTCCAGCCTAATTAGGCATTTTCACTTTTCAATTTCAAACATGAAATCTAAACCAATTTTTCTCAACTGCAAATAATATGAGTGCGTATTATGACTATCGGGTACGTAATAGCGTTTCATTCAAAGGCGTTCTATCAGAACGAATCGCGATCGCCCAAACACCGGTTGTTTAGTGATGTTGTAAATCAAATCATCAATTATCGACAAGCGTTTACACTCGTGACGCCGCCGTGTAAACAATCTGGACATTAAAACTGCTGCTACCTACCTTTTACGACTATTCAATTTGGGGGAAAATCGATTTTATTCGCTTGCTTTTCAATCGATACATGTGTAAAGTCGCTCGAGATAGTACTGGCTAGTGTTTAGATCACGATATTTTTACCGTGAGGAAGTGGTTGGCGGATACATATCGAACACGGAAGAGTTGCATGCCTGGGGTAAACAAAAGGGTAAACTAATGTTTATTTACATAAGGCTCTCTTATTACATCAATCTTGAGACGTGGTAGGTACTCGTAAATGCATTGTGATTGTCTCGTGATTTGGTAAAGAGCATGGTAACGTCAACAGAATAGGTTATAAAATATAATTTGTTTCATACTAATTTAATCCTCACGAGCACCATACGTGCATACGTGCACACTTAAGACAGTACAAAACCGCTTCCTTCGTGCTCAAATTAATAAATAATATTAATCTTCATAATTATACATAAAACAAATGATAGGTAAGTAGGTATTAATTTTAAATAATGTAAATAAGAAACTCACCACCTGCTATCTAAAATAAGTTTGCTTTTACATGAACTACACTTTTTACTAATCCAAATTAATTAATTAACTTAAAACAGCATGTTTTTGAAATCACTGTTATTTCTCACAAGTGTGACCAGTGGAGTCATCAAGCCAACTGACTATGTGGCTCAGCAATTGTATCACATATTTATGCCACTAACAAAACACTAACAAATTGATATGTTTATCTACAAAGGACTATAAATTCATTCACGACGGGCCCACCCTTTAGCGAGGGGATCTACCCTTCTTGTTTAAAAAAATTGCAAAATATTACATAAATAATAAAAAATACGATCCCCCTCGACGTCAGCTATCTCTTGGATACACATAATTTTACCTAACTCATAGTTCCGGGGAAATGGACTGTAAAGCTCTTTGAGATTTAAATTTGTTTCATACATTATTCATTCCACATAAACCAACATCTCACATAAAATATATTTTTTGGACGTTATGGATGAAACTATACGTTTAAATATCGGATCAAATATCTATCACGGAGACATTAATGTCATGTTGAGAAGATTAAATGAAATATATCTTTATATACGTAATATTATTGATATTAAATCAGCAGTACAGATAAAATTTCGAAGAATATATAAAAGAATATATAAGGGCTTTTCAACAAGATCTTTGTTTTTTAAATCAAAATAAAACAATGTATTTAGATGATAAGGATTCAAATCTTTATTGTATTTCAATAAGTAAGGTTTGGCAATTATGAGTGACAAATAATATCTGATAAATGTCCACCACGACCACGGTTACAAATGTCGATTCTTTCATCAGTTTTAATCACTTTTTGGCAAAATGGTGCATGGGTTTATTTCGTTAATCACTTCACGAATTTTGAGTTTTAAGGCTGCAATCGATTCGATTGGCTTCGTATAGACTCTGCTTTTAACATAACTCCACAAAAAATAATCCAGCAGTGTTAAATCACATGTTCGAGCTGGCCACTTAACAGTTGAATTTCGTGAAATTATGCGATCGGCAAATTTAGTTTGCAATAAATTCATTATTTCGGTGGCTGTAACCGTGGTCATGGTGGACATTTATCAGATATTATTTGTCATTCATAATTGCCAAACCTTACTTATTTGTAATACAATAAAAATTTGAATTTATCATCTAAATTTATTGTTTTATTTTGATTTAAAAAACAAAGTTCTTGTTGAAAAACCCCATACATACAATGTACCTACTCAGCTTATAAAACTCTCTATATACTATAGATGTATAATAGTTTGTTATTTTTTAACACTTGTATTCGGCTATTTACTTGAAATATTTTTGATTATTTAGTAGATAAAAAGGTAGAAATGAAATTCTAGACGAAAGGATTTATTCCACGTGAAGTAACTCACTACATCCAACGTGTAATAAGTAGTCTAGTAGACACGTTGTTTCTAACTATTTCGATAAAGTATCTATTACGATTCTTAATCTGGATTTTACTTGTGCAACAAGAGGCTTAATAGTCATAGATACACAGCTAGTATGCCGGGAAAAAACTCTGTGAAAGTAATAACAACACACTGGGCCCATCCATAGCGATACCCTTTCCCATATAATTTGAAGTTAACCCTAAAATAACAGGAGCATTAAAAATCAAACCATGACATCCCCAATAGGGGTGTCCTATGTTTTAATTTAAGTGTTATATTTGATGGGAAAAGTTAAATCGTTCCGGTGTGGGTACATAGTAATCGTCAATTTAATTAGACACTTGAGAATGGTTCGAATTAGTTTTTAACAATAATTGAGAATACAATCAACATAACGATAATACTGCTAGTAATAAAAACATTAATATATTTTTTTTAATCATTTTTATCTTAATCTATCTTTTGTATTTATAATTCAACAGATTATTCGGCCGTAGTCTGCCGCGTGAAGGCCTCTCTCAGTTTCCCTTCTTTGATTACTTTATCCAGTCTGTTCCCGTATCCGCTATCATTCGACAGTTTGCATGCTCTATCTAGTTTATGGCCACAGGTTTTTTCATGTCTATAGACAAACTAAAGGGCCTCCTCCGATTCATAAGATCATTGGTCTTTTAGTAGATATAATATGTCTAGCCAATTTATACTTCAGATTTCTAATTCTACAAGCTATGATGTTAAGTAAGCCGTGGCTTCCTGGCATCAGTAAAACAGCTAATTAGACATTTCCTTTTCCCACTAGAAATAACTCGGCAAAGTTCCACAAAACGATTTGGCCCTAGATCTAAATAAAGTTATTGTGGTAACATCATGCGGGTAAATCGGCTCTTTGTGGTAGATTCTAAGATATTATATGTAAGAGTGTTCACAATTATTGTTGGTGTGTGCTTGTTTTACACAGCAATCACTTTAAATTGATTTTTGATCAGTGTGACCTAACATATAGGTTATTTTTTTCGTAATCTTTCTCTAGGAGGAATTCGAGGGTCTCTAAATTAGAGAAGCTGCGATTGAAATGCCTCCGACATCCACCGTACTCCCCGGAGCTTGCTCCAACAGATTACCACTTTACCAATTTTAACAATTTCTTGCAGGGGAAAAATGTTCAATTCTGATGAGGCTGTCAAAATCGCCTTCAAAGATTTTATAGATTCTTGCTCCCACAATTTTTTCAGCAAAGAAATCAATAAACTACCCCTAAAATGGCGAAAGTGCATAGATAACATAGTAGGTACCTACATACTTTGATTGATTAATTATAATAATTTAATCGTTTTGCTTTTTCCATCGACAACGCCACTTTCGTATGATTCACGCGTGGCGCCTTTATGGATAACCGTCCGCCGGGCTGACGGAGGGGTTATGCCGGACTCCCAGTGGAACTGGGCTACCTGCTAAAACCAAGCGGTGTTCCTTCAGACTACCTTTCGCCAGGGGTGAGGTAAACACTCAACGCATGAGTTCTTCCACCCCTAGCAGGTCTGGGCCTCCATTACTGGTGGCCCCGTCAGTTTTGGAGGGCCAAGCCCTCCCTCATCGAGAGGTGCTCGCGGAACACGTGCGCCGCCGTCTCAGGCCTGCTTCTGCTAGGGTGACAGGCTGCCCTAGGCTTATCGCCCTCAAACTTGCGCTCATGGGGGCCGGAGATCGACTAGCGCCCTTTGACGGCCAGTGCGTCTTCTGCGGGATGGGATACGGCTGGTTATCTCTCGCTCCCGCTTTGTTGCCTCCTTTGCATGCATCACCTGCTCGCAAAAGGAGACGGCGATATGTAAGGACCTAATAGAATTTCATAATTGGGGGCCACGGGCGAAAGTTTTCATACCTACATTTATTTTAAAAATACTCTCTTATTTGTATGAATAGATTCACGTTAAATATCAGAAATTATTATAGAACAAAAAGTTTACAAGAAATAGGCGTTGATGCACAACATCGAACTCTCTGACTCTACGTAAGCTTCAAAATGTACCTATGGGTACAAACACATAAATTATCAACAATTTGAGATAGGCGTAGTACCTATAAAGCAAGAGAACGAATATAACGACGGTTCTATATTTAAATTTGGTTTTTGTTTGAGCCGCGAGGTAGGTAGGTACTAATTCTGTTCGTTTACGAGCGGCCAGATCACTCGCTCCAGATGCCTGCTCCCACGCTACAACAATGTCCCTTCGCACTGGCGTGGGAGGAACGTCCGACTAAAGATCAGATTTGATACATACCTAATGTATTGAATAGCTGAAAAAAACACAATTACCTATTCTATAATTTGGAACGAAGCTAAATTTCAAATTTATCTGTTATCTATACCTACTGCAATCAGAAGATCTCTACTTTATTATGTGTACGTGAAAATACTTAGAAAACTTACTTACTTACTTTGATGCTTAGAAAGTCAGATCAATTGTTTTTAACAGATAGGTTAGGTGTACAGTGAAAAAATTACTGTTTGATCAGGTGGCGAGTATTTACCATTTATTCATGATTATTGACAATATCTACCTAGATGCAACTAGGTTTTTTTCTTGAGGAGCCTTTTTTTATCCTTGCAGCGATACACGGTACACTTGTATTCTACACCACCCCACCACCCCATTATTTCTTACTTGTATCGTATAAGGACTAATGGAAGTAAGCAGTTACCGCCCATTGCAATACTGGTCTAGTGTAATTTGTACTGGGGGTTCGCCGTCTCGCCGTCCATTCATTCATTTTCCATCCACAGAAACAAATGGTTTAGATACTGGCCTCCCGCCCGAGTGTTGTGGGTTCGGTTCCTACAAGGAACAACTATTTGTGTGAACCACAAATATATAATTCTGATTCTAGGTGTACTTTGTGCCCATGAAATTTTATGTTTGGAAAGTTCCTCACGATACAAGGGTTTTCCTTAGCTAGTGCAAGCTACTTAAAAAGAAAATACAAAAAAATGGGATATAAGTGACGATTACCACTTAACTTCAGGTGGGTTGCGGCTCATCTGTCACCTAACGTAAGCAAAAAAAAAAGATGCTGAGTATAGCTCTTATCACATGCACGCTGCATAACTTTGTGCTCCTTCACAAGCGCTTGAGTTTCGAACTCTGTAAAGTTTCAGTTTTGTTTAGTAGGTAACCCGTCCTTTTCACGTAAGTATTATTAGGATTTTTGAAGAATTAAAATTCTATGGTGCCTGCATTATTTTCTATCTCTAAAAATTTTGTCAGCGTGTGCCTCGATAAATTTTTCCTCGACTTAAGTTGATTACATAACACTTAATTATCTATAGGTAGCTAAACGTCGGTGAAAACCGTTCTAAATTTCGTTGCGTGGTTTAGAAGAAAAAAATAACGGACGGATGTGAATAGAGAATTAACTTTACGCTATGTAGGTATATGGATAAGACACAAATATATCTAATCACTACCACATCATTACGGAAACTAAAAATGAACGTTAACGTATCTAACTTTTTTTTCTTATGAATATTCACGTGAAAGGTCTTTACCTTATCTCATACAACTCCTACACCTTACAATATTTGAAATTTTATAGTTCTAAAGCCGAATAATTTATCGATATTGTACTGCCCGTGGCCGCTATCGATATATTTAGGGACATTCTGATTGTGTTTTGATGTTAAATAACCTATGTTGAGGGTTCACCTATCAGTTTATTTAACCTACATTGGTATAAATAATTCCCAGATAAATATTTTATATGGTTTAGACGTTTAGATATATCAATAAGTAGAAAACATAGGTACATAGGTACCTACCATTTGTCAAAAATCACTTAAAATTTTTATGTAAAATTAATATTTTATACAGAAATTATAAACGATATTCGGTTTAAGTAAGCGACAAATTATAAAAAAATACAAGTGAAAATCCAATGCGGGGTTCCTGGTGACCTGTGACACAAGTTTCTTTTCAGAAACTTACTTCAGGCATCAGTCTCTCACGAAGAATAAGTAAAAGATCAGGATTTGGACTTGGAAATATGAACCGCTTCTCCAAAGATAGAAACTCGTAACTTTACATCGTATTTGAACTCTTCCATAGTTTGCTTCCTATGTTCTTACATCAAATCTTTTTATAATATTATATGTACTATACTGTACTACTATACTATACTTACCTAGTCATTATAAATCGAAACAATATTTTATCTTTTACAAGACATTTTTATAATACCATACTATTATAAAGCTGTAACAGAGCTGTGTCTGTACATTTAAGATATTTGAGAAAAAATTCCTGTAATAGGCTATATAGGCGTGTCTAAACAAAACATTTTTTTTAGAATTTTTGTCTGTTTGTCTGCTTATCTGTTTGTTTGTTCGCGCAACACGTAAAAACTACTAAACGGATTTTGATGCAACTTTTTTTATTTGAAAGGCCTTGATTAGACTTAAAAACTGGTATACGTTTTATCCCGCTACTATATCGGGAACCTGAGATATAACCGAAAAACTAGCTTTTGGCTGCGGCGAAGCCGCGGGCAAAGGCCACAATGCAATGTCGGTGACTTATATTCATTCATTTCATTCACATGAGTAAATCGCTTGTGATTAGGTATAAATTGAGAAGGGTGAAAGTCAGATGATTTCAAATGATTGGTAACAAATCTGTACCTCAAACCCCTTCATTAAAAAAAAAATTAGGTAGCCGTTAGATAGAAGGTCCGCATGATCTCGTAATAGATGTTATAAATTATTTTAATATAATATATGGGTACCTTTCAGTTCTTCACCATGTGAAAGTGTTTACTTATTTAGTAACTTTCTTTTGATATATAGGTACACAAAATTAAAACCAACATTTCGCTATATTTTTATAATAATGATAAAGGAGGACTATTTAGATGATTGAAATAACTTGTATACTTCAGGATTTTTAAAACTATATGCCCTTCTACAATATATTTAGGCCGTAGTGGACTTCACTACTTATTCCGGGAAGAGACAAATATTCATAGTTTAATATGCTAATAGTTGAAGGCTTAGTCATTAATAAACAGATCTTATGCCTCGATTTAAAAGCATCTGCATAGACGCTTTTAAATAAATTCATTTTATTAACATAATACAAGTGTAAGTAATATGCACTATGTGAAACACCCAAACAAACTGTAACTTTATAGATCATTATAAATAGACAGATCAAAGATGTTCCTCAACACAAAATGTTGTACTAACAAGATGCATTGTACTAACAAGCGTATATTTATCGCAATAATAACACGAATTATTAGATTTCACTGCTCCTGCAAACGTAAGTTGTAGTGAAAACCCATGAAAGTTTAACGTTGAATTAAATAACGCTGTAAAACGGGCACGCGTCAAGCAAATCATAATGCATAAAGCTACCTATACGTTATAAATCTCAACTTTTTATGTACCATTAAAACTGTTTTATTAGTTATTAACACGTGTTAAACGGTTAAAAGACTAAAACATTTGTAGAAAAGTCCGGTCATTAACATGTATGATATAGATGTGAACTGCCGTTTCAGTGTCTCTCACTAATTATTATGAGTTGTAAAAATAATCCTTTTAGTAAATATTCGAGTTAAGCCACAGATATATTTTCCAATATTAGTCATGGTGATTCGGATAAACTAGAGATTTTAAAGTACCTATTTGCGGTCAATAGCTTTATTTTTATTTTTTCAGTAGTCCCATAATTCACCTTAACACAGTCTCTAAAAACATCAATCAATTGTTTTAAACACAAAGTGAAAAATGTGAAATCGAAAATAACAGTCACGAGCAGGATGTGAACCTGCATCTCCTGGATACGTCCAGATGCTTTGTCGTTGAATTGGCATTGGACTGTTATTTTCGATTTCACATTTTTCACTTTGTGTTTAATGTATAGTGCTAAGCATGTCAAATGCTAAAAATATGTATAAAAATATCTAAATATCAATCAAGTTGTTGTTGTATTTAACACTAGTTGGCACTTTTGGTACAAAAGTATAAGCCGAGTTAATCATAATTAATTGAATGAGGCGACACTTGGTGGAAGTCCATTGTTACTATTATAGAATGGATTTTAGGAGGAGAGCCCACCACTCACCCACGGATTGTCAATCCCGGTTATCTTTGGACAGAATAACCTATGATTGCCAATCCGCACTCTCACAGATAGAGGAGAATGTGATAATAGCAAAGTAGGATGCACGATAATGACAAAAAACTCACCAACGCGACACAACCATGCGATACGGTAGAACTCTCAGAACCACAATATTGCAATATTCCGCAAAAATCCGAACATAAATTTGACACGTGTTTCACCTCTAAACGAGTCATTCTCAAGAACGCTCGGCAACAAATGAGCCTACACACAACAAATGAGCTAATCATGACTACTTTTAAAGAAATCTAATCTAAATATTAGTGAATTGTAAATCCTTACAAATATTATAAAAGCGAGAGGAATTGTTTGTTACATTTTCATGCTATAACTACCGAAACAATGATCACGAATTTTTGCTATACCTATAGTCAGAAGAGCCCAGAAAAGAACACAGGGTAGCTTTCATTTACCCACCACCGAAGGAATGTAACACAGTTCCAGTGGCCAACAAAGGCGGAGAGACGGCACACGGTGGGTTTCTTTAGTGGGTGAGGGCCCCACACTACCCTGTTCGTTGCCCCGAACGAGGGGGTGTGTGGTTAGGAACATTTTATCCCGCCTAAACAAAAAAAGGGTAGCTTTCATTTCGGAAAAATTATTGCTTTTCGTTTGATAGCAATTTTTAGATAAAGATAATAATTAATATGCTATATAGGTATGTATTTGTTTTATAAAGTCCACGTAGACAGAGATAGGACAAAATCCAGTCCTCTATAAATCAATAACATAACATCACGCCTATATTCCCCGAAGGGGTAAGCAGAGGTGTATTAGGTACACGCCCACGATTCGCCAGCTATGTTTAAGTCCCACGTAATAGGGGGCGAGCCTATTGACGTCTATCAGGCACATCTCCAAACTCCGGGCTGCTACTAAGGATTTTTTCTTTTCTTTTTTACGAAAAATGACAATAACACTGCCTGACCCGGGGACCCGAGACCTCATGATCAGCAGTCGCTTACACTACCGCTACACCACAGAGGCAGTAAATAAATAACCATCACGTTATATCTATAGGTGTAGGTACCCACATAGATAATTATAATTATAAGTTATTACTTTATGGCCTACAGCTCCTTAATATAATAAATGCGAAAGTGAGTTTGTTTGTGTTTATTTATTGTAACTAATAACTAAATAACTTGTATCTAATAAACCAAACATTACATTTTGCAAAGGTACATGTTAGGTACATATCTACCTATATATCCCACTGAAGGAATGTAATATAGTTCCGGTAGCCCACCAGTAAAGGTGGAGAGACGGCACATGGTGGGTTTCTTTAGTGGGTGAAGGCCCCACACTACCCTGTTCGTTGCCCCGAACGACGGGGTATGCGGTTAGGAACACTTTTTCACGCCTTAACAAAAAAAAAAGGTATGCAGTTTTAATCACGATGTTTTCCTTCACCGAGCAGTGATGTTTGAACGCAAACACGCGTTTTAGAGAATGTGTATGTAATACACATTCTCTAAAAAGCTCGAAAAGTCAAATTAGGAAATTTTTCCCGCCTTAACAAAAAAAATATAGGGTACCTATAGTCTGCTAAGAAAATTACGTAGGGTACCTTTTATCCCAGAAAAAATGTACCTAATGCGAATGGTTCCCATGGGATAGCTATATTTACATAAAAAATAATTTGTGTGGCATAAGGTAACTCATTTCCACTGAAGTAACATAACATAGTTCCAGTAGCCCGCCAATACAGGTGGAGAGACGGCACTCGGCTGGTTTATTTAGTAGGTGAGGGCCTCACACTACATCGTTCGTTGCCCCGAACGACGGGGTGTGCGATACATTTCTTCCCGCCTTAACAAAAAAAAAGAATGACGTATTTACTTCTTTTCTTCTGTCTGTCTGGATCCGCAGACAGAATTTATTAATCTAATAACATGAAACAGGTAGGTAATACAAACCATTTATAATTGTTACATAATTTTAGAAGCTGTAAAAAGCTTATCTATACATTGTTAACATTACTTAACACGATAATATCAAATTAACATTAATAACCAGCATAAATCAATTATTCGTCTCAAGCAGTCATCGACTTTTAAATCGTAATAAAATGTACAAACGGCAGTCAATTTATTTATTGCCTCAAAGTTGTAAAACGATATTACACGCTATAATGACGTGTGTTATTGGCATTTATTTCAACCATTTTACCATCAATGACCACTTATTCATTCACTTTATGTTTATTGTTTTATTAAAAACAAATTAGCTACATACAAACATATAGTAAGACCACATACCTACCTCAAGTTCACAAACTAGTGTTACTCGTAAGCGAGTTGTAAAATTAACGTTATAGGTACCTATCTATATACCATTGGTGTTCTTGTACGGTCAAATATTACCAACATAGTGTATATTTTGTAGTAACATAATGTGATAAACATCATACTAAAACAATAAAATTTCTGTACTTATATTAGCATAAATCCTCTTTTTCTACATTAAATACTACTACTTATTGCTGAAAGTATTATTTACATTATCATAACACATTTTAATTTGGTTAGATTAAATATGAAACCATTCTTTATTAAAACAAAAACACTAAAAATATTAATTATAAGATAGAGAAAACAAAAATGAAAAACTACACCGAAATCAGTTAAGGGGACTTAAAGAAAGGTATTAAGAAACACTAACGCCCACAAAGTACTTTTTTAAGATTAGTGTATACACTTTGAAGTATCTAGCTTAGGAATATCCATATGCTTAGTTACCTATTTTACAATATCTTCAGCCCGTAAATACGGTTTCATACTTTCTGTCTGGCTAATATACCTAGGCGTACCGCAATATACAAAATTTCTCACGATTTTAAAATGAGACTGAAACACGTTTTGGTATATACATGTATTTTAATGGATGGTTATATAGTACTGACCGTTACATAAACTTGTCAAGTTCACAGACCCCCACATAAGGCAACATTGTTGTCTCGCACATGTACTGGGCCTTATAAATTTACGTCTGATTTATTTATTACTCACACAAAATGTCAACAATGCAACGTTAAGAGTGAAACTAAAAAGTATTGTGCAAGAAAGGGTGGCCGAGCATTGTAGAGGCACCCTGTTATGCAAATGAGTACTCTGAAACCGAAAGTGTAGACTACATCTTAACAAAAGGCTTGCGTAACCTTTACATAAATCGTCGATACGCATTAGGCAAATTACTTGGTTTTGAAAAAGAAGACCAAACAAAAATATCGACAAAGAGCATCCCAATTATTGAGTACATTATTTTTCTTTAAAGTCATGGAGCGATAGGGTGGAATTTGCATACAATTAAAATAACTCTTTCTGGTGAAATATTTTGGCTTTTGTGGTTATTCTTACTTTCGTTTATGGCTAAAATGTAAATTTCTAAGTGCAGTCAGTGGTTGACTTTCGCTAGAATTGGTTCTTTGCGTGATTTTTGAACATTTATTTAGTACGTCATCGCCTCGTGAAGAACTTTCACGAGGGACGATTGTGTTTTACATATTTCGATAAGTATTTTACCGGTCCCTGTGATTTACGTCCAGGTGTGTTTATGTTACCGGATAGTTAAGGTTTTACTGTCACGAAAGAAGGCTGGTAAGTGTATTCTACGATTTGTTTATCAGTTTGGTGAGGCGACGACAGCCGACGTCGCAATATCAGACTGAGTGTAGGGCCGATCTCTTTATGTGCACGTGTTAAGTTTAATACCTTATTTATTGCTTTTTGGTTGTGACAAAATACTGATATAAAAACGGATAGGTTGGTTTTAAACTTGGTCGTGAGAAAATACTAGTACCTAATTCAATATATCAATACATCTTAATTTATTTCTAAATATAATTTCGATATTATGTTATATGGAAAGAGTAAGGATATCATCTGCTCGTTACTGCTTTATTATAAGACTCTATAGCAGGACAAGAATCAGTACCTATATTAACGTCGCCTGCACACATGATAATCAGTTACTGTCCCTTTAAATCTGGATAGACCTCGATATATTAACTGCCTCGGTGGTGTAGCGGTAGTGTATGCGACTGCTAATCATGAGGTCTCGGGTTCGATCCCTGGGTCAGGCAATGTTATTGAGCTATTTCCTAAAAAGAAAAATTCTCAGTAGCAGGCCGGAGTTTGGAAATGTGCCCGGTAGACGTCAATAGGCTCGCCCCCTATTACGTGGGACTTAAACATAGCTGGGGAGTCGTAGGTGTGTAATACACCTCTGCCTACCTCTTCCCATTACTACCGTTTACTAATTAGATATAGGCACATAAAATTTGTATGTGTTTATTAGGTAATAGTATTTTTTTTAATAGGTAGGTGTTTAAGTCTGAAGTAATAACTATCGTTTTATGTGGGATTAAAATACAATAGCATGTAACGAAAACACCACTTTTATATAAATATATTAGGTATAACTTGCTGAAACTATAGATCTAACAAAAATAACAAAAAATAATAAAAAATATTTCGATTTCACAATGGCTAATTACAAATAGTCAAGTGCTTGAAATATACCTACATAAAATATTAAAATATTGACATGTTGATATTGTAAACAAATAGTGCACAGGTATAAGCACTAATTCGCTTTTTTGGCAATGTAGCAAAGTTCAGCCCATGTGAGCTAGAATTACAAATGAAGTCGTATTTAAAATCACGCCAGCTATTTATTCTACAACTATATTTCTACAATAATTGTCACAACCGCAATACGAGCGACTCAATCCAAAATGGCGTCAGAAACCGCACAAAGCCATTTATCAAGGGACTTGTCATAAAATAGAATTACTGGATGGATCACAGACTGTCTCGCCCATGATTACTACGAATCATCATAAATCAATCCCTCAGTGGCCCGCAGCTAGCTAATTGTACAACATATATATAATAAATCAAATATTTTGGGTGTGTGCGGGCACAGTTTTTTATAGGTCACTCTGTGGGTTTTCGGTCGGTTTTAGCTGTCGTAAACTACGTAAAATTTTGGCAGATTAACGATGTTGTTCCTATGAGAATTTTCCGTGGTTCGGTCCTGTGTAATTTGATATCTATGGCTATTTTTCATCATGTAATGTCACTATAAATTCCAAGCTCGACTCAGACGTATAAGAACAAAGTGTAGACTGATAATATAGCTATTTATATTTAAATTACATTAGTAATGATGTTAAGATATATAGGTAGCTACATGCAATTTTTGGATTAGCTATAGGATAGGACTCATTCGTTTCAACTAGACTATTCAAACTACTTTATTATGTTCATAATGCAATAGATATTATTTTTAGATTCTTCTCTATCATATTCACGCAACTGCAAAAATTTGTATTTTAATAGCCCCCACAATTACAGCATATTATAATTAATTGATAACCTACAATTATGATTTTAAGTAAACATAGCATCAAGCCTGTATTCCCCGAAGGGGTAAGCATAGGTGTATTACATACCTACGATTTGACAACTATTTAAGTCCCACGTAATAGGGGCGAGCCTATTGACGTCTACCGGGCACATTCCCGAACTCCGGGCTGCTACTGAGAAATTTTCTTTTTACGAAAAATTTCAATAACACTGCCGCCAAACCCGGGGATCGAACCCGAGACCTCATGATCAGCAGTCGATAACACTACCGCTGCACCACAGAGGCAGTCGAGTGATTTTAAGTAGGTAGATAATCAAAAAATTGGCTGTGTGGGGCAGGCTTTAGAATTGGCCCACCCCTTTCTACCCACGGGAGTCGTAGGAGCAGACTGAGGGAATACCGGGGGAGTGAGCGATTATTAACAACATCCACTGCGATCGCCAACCCACCTGCCAAACGTGGCGATCACGGCATTATCCCCAATAACGGGACCGCTCGTTGTGGCGTTCTCTTGGGGAGGCCTATGTCCAGCAATGGACGTTGAAAGGCTGATGGATGGATGGATGGAGATGATAATCTTCAGACCGTAATTTCACACAGACACTAGCCATTGCGCAGGAGATATTATAGTGCACGAGTAGGTATATGCGCAAACACTAGTGCACTCTCTGTTCCCTCTCTCTCATAGTCCGATGGGGTGGTATTCTAACCAACAACCATCGGCTTTAAGTATTTTCCGCTGATTTCGAGCTTCCTAACTCAGGGCAGCTAGTGAGAATTTCTTTACGGAAAAATAAAATATTTTTTTTGTTAGCCTGACCCAGAAATTCAAAGCTGAGATCTGATGAGTCGTACCTATGCACTACCTCTAGATCAATGATGCAGTTGGCAGTTAAAGTAGATACTATGCCTACATAAGTAACTCGGTATCTAAGTATTTATCGAATCATATTAATGTATTTTAAATCTATTATCGAAAAATCTTTTAGACGTGATGCAATACCGGCTATATAGGTTTGATAAACGAAATGATTTTAATTTAACGCTTGATTACATTTCATTATGGGCCACAATGTGTTGTAACACGTACTAGCTCGCACGCTATCAATCCAATTTCGCTGTTTAATTACTGTAACCATTCTACTAAACAAACACTTGTACAAACCTCGTCGGGGTGAGATATTCCTACCTATAACTATATCTATGAAGCTATTTCTCACCTACAAACTCATCGTGTAGTTAATCCAACGTAATTGACTCTCGCTGAGAAAGCAATAAATGATTATTGACTGTGCTATTAAACTCAATACAATTAATAACCTCAGCGTGCTCTTAAATAAATCTCTTTGCAAAAATAGCGTCTTATCTTAAACATAGACTTTCTGTTTGATGAATAATAATATTAAACAAACATGACTGTATCTTGATGATTACCTATTTGCTTTAGAATATTCAAAAGAATTTAAACCTTAAATTGTTTGTGAAAACATTGCATTTAAGGCCATCATAATACCTGTGTATAATTAAGATTTTTACACTCAGAGATTTTAGAGGCATTTATATAAGCTAGTCTACAATTTTATTTTATTTTATTTAACTGCCTGCACCAAGGAATAATCCTTGTATCGCGGGGGATTTTACAAGCATACAATTTCACGGACACAAAGTACACCCAGACTCAGAACAACCATTTGTGGATCACACAGAGTTGTCCTGTGTGGGAATCGCACCCAGAACACTCGGGCCGGAGGCTGCTATTTAATCAACTTCGCCGTTTTAGAGTATGAACATATAAACATACATAAACTCTTTCACTCTTTTGATTTTCATGTGACGTCCACAAATGGATGGAGTGATTCATGAAAAAGGCGTAAGAGCATACCTAATTCATTAAGAATCTACGTAAGTTGACTGAAGTATGAAGATAATTGTTGAAAATGTCGGAAAGAATGTACCGACTTGCAGCTTTAAAGATGTGAGAGTTATAAAAAAAAATAACAAGCTTAATCCCGCAGATAACTTACTACGAGCTAGTCCGTATAATTACCTATACCTATATAGGTACCTACTAGCAAAAGAAGAAATGAGTGTGCTTTAGAGCACACGACTGAAGTAAAACTTAACAATAAATATACATTGCAAATTATTTGTGAATAAGGAAAGAGAGATTTTTTGTACTAGCGGGAATCGAACCCGCGTCTTTTCCAATCCGGGGAAGTGCTCTAAGCCATTGAGCTATAGTACAAATCTTTCGATCATCCGAATTTCCTTATCACATTTGTCTTAACGACCAACGCCATCTACCGGAAAAAATAAAAATAAAATAAAAAGTGGTGGAGCATGTCAAATGCTAAGAAATATAGATCAAAAATGAATAAATATACCTATATGTTATTAATAATGTTAATGTCTAATTAATAATGAGAAAGAGAGAAAGAAATTGTAATGAAATGTGTGCTTGCACCTCTCTCTCTTGCCCCTACAGCAGGGTTTCTTAAAGTGGGGACCATGGACCCCTTAGGGGTCCGTAGCATGTGTATCAGGGGTCCGTAGTAGGCTAGTCTGTAAACATATTCGTTTACGAGACACATTATCATTGTCGGGTGGCGGATCCAATAGCATTCTTATTGAGGCCAAACAGCAGCATCCTTCTCATTAACTTTAAGTGTGATGAAATTGCCTACTAATAAAAGTATTTTTAACAGTATAACTAAGGCATTTTTTTTTTCATTTCCAACTTTTTTGGCTGGGGTCTGTCGCATTGTTAAAATTGTGAAAGTGGTACGTGACTCCAATAAGTTTAAGAAACCCTGCCCTACAGTAATATATGAAATGTAACTCTCTCTCTTTCACTAATTTATATCTCCCTCTCAACTTCCGTTCGCCTCGCCCGATCATACTTTTCGTAACGCTCACGTCACGCATTCACCAGCCTACTCCCTAAGTCAAGCGTGCGTAAAGAAGTATTTACTTCAAAAGGATTAAATAGCTTCAAATTTTACAAACCTACCAACGTAATTCCCAATTATAACAATATTCAGTTTTAATACACAATTTCATTTAGCGTTAAATATTTAAAGGTTACAGTGAGATAATTCAGGGGATGAACATTATCTTTTTAAGTTAAGGATCATGTCGCCAACGCTCTTAGACCGTAAATACGTCTGGCATTTCAGATCCTCGCCTAGCATTTTACGTGCATTGGCAAATACTTAGGTATGTACCTACAATGCGACAATAAACCTTATGGAATCCCAAATGTGCTAAATAAAGATCAGCTGCGATACTAAATTATACTTTATTGCTAGTTCAGCACGGTGTAATATGTTGTGTCAACGTTCAATACGGGCTTGCAATGCTACGCTAGCAATGGCGACTCACGATTCGAAAACAGATTTATGATCGGTACGATAACGGGCCTGCGATAAAAACTTTACCATACCAAGGAGCACGTAGGTTGCAGCACTAAGATAAATTTAGAACGATTCTAAAAGCACGTACGATGTTTGGATATTGTAACATTCATATACATATATAAACATTATTTATTGGCAATACCCACTGAAAACATTCCCAGTTATTTAGAATAACATCTCCTCAAACAAATATTTTCAAGTCAAAGTAAGTATAGTAATCACAACGGATCTTTGTGTCTCTGAAGCTAGGCACAGAGCAAGAAGAGGGGATTGTGACGGAATCATACGATTAGTGCTGACTAATTCAAATGTTATTACTCGATTAACAAAACAAGTGAATGAGATCATAATGTTTTCATATCTAATTGTTTAGGTTCTATTTATTATTTTAATATTCAATAAAAAGCATAGGAGCGATTTGAGTGAATAAGCTTTAATCTAGATAGGTATAGATCAGTCCACATATTTTAGTACGATCGATAAATAATATGATTATCGATTACAATTGTTAAATTATATTCGAACAATGTTCGATTAATATAAACTGTAGAAGACGCATCTGCCTTGGGACACTAATATGGCTACTGCGCAGCGTCTTGCAGCCAACTTCAGAGATACAAAGATCCGTTGTGACTACTGTACAAAACTTTATCTTGTTACTGCATTTTTTTTTTCAAAATAGGTAGTTACGTACACCTGTAGTACACGTAGGTATTTTTGGTATCTAACGAGACGCGTGCAACACGATTAGTTTCACGAGTTCTTGTCGTGTTCGTAGCACAAATAATACGAGTTGCGTGATAGTTCCAGTCACGATGCGATAGCTGTTAATAGGTAACTTATGAGTTCAAATATCTTATATTTCATAATAATTATATTAATAATGATTATACTAATAATTATTATATAAGATAAGTACCTATACAATTGCTCTTAAAATGGGAAAAGGCTATGGTAAATTATATTCCTACAAAATCTTGTTAAATAATTTCCTGATAGTATATTTCTTATGCAAATGAAATTTCAAGGCGTCATTAAAACATTTTAATGGTTTTGCATGAAAGGCCATGTGGATAAAACCTTTTAAATTTTGATAAAAAAATAAGTAGTAGGATAAGTATGGTTTATACCTAACCACTGAAGTAATATCACACAGTCCCAGTGAGCCGCAAATACAGGCGGAGAGAGAGCACACTGTTGGTTTATTTAGTGGGTGAAGGCCTCACACTACCCTGTTCGTTGCCCCGAACGATAGGGTGTGCGATTAGGAACATTCTTTCCGGCCTTAACAAAAAAAAGTACTAAAACCATTAATTTGTAATTAAGTTTTTATAGAACTTACAATAATAATTTATTCGTAAGCTTACAATCAAAATTTTTTTAATACTTGTGATTTACTAAAATATTTGAGTCATTAAGTATACATAGATTTAGAAGATGTCTAATAGTCTCGCGTTATTCTTAGTAATATGATAAATGCGATGCATTTATATTCTAAAATTCACGTGTGTGGAGTTTAATTTTAAATTTATTCAGAATACATGAACTAAAAAAACTCGCAGGCAGAATCTAGCTTGTAATACAATAAGCCAACAAGGGAACGTTTTAAATGCATACAAGTTTTCTTAGAAGTTTTTCCTTTGTCAATAGAACAGTTTTAAAATTTTATCCATAATAGGTAGCTATAATTTTTAATACAAATTATTTGGGAATATGGGAAAAGAGATTTTTTGTACTAGCGGGAATCGAACCCGCGTATTTTCCAATCCGGGGAAGTGCTCTAAGCCACTGAGCTATAGTACAGGTCTTTCGACCATCCCAATCTCCTTATCACATTTGTCTTTACGACATTTTCCTTATTCGCAAATAATTTGTACTTTAAAAAGTGGCGGAGCATGTCAAATGCTAAAAAATATAGATCATAAAGGTAGCTATAATATTGAAAAACTCAAAGTAGAGCCTTTAATCATGGATAGACTGACTCAACTGCGAAAATATCACTCAAATTATAGCATTTCTATTTTTATAGTGATTTGTAATATGTAGCATTTGTTATGGTCAGCTTTCATTTTACAAGACCAAATTTTTGTGAAAGTGCATAAAGAGAAATTTCCATGAGTAGGATTCAAACTAACGTAGAGAGACGACGAGAGAAAGATCCGGCCAGAAAACTCAGTAGGCAACAACTGTTATGGTCAGCTTTCATTTAACTTGTTATGGTCAGCTTTCATTTTACTAGACCAAATTTTTGTGAAAGTGCATAAAGAGAAATTTCTATGAGTGGGATTCAAACTAACGTAGAGAGACGACGAGAGAAAGATCCGGCCAGAAAACTCAGTAGGCAACAACTGTTATGGATTTCTCAGTCAGGCCGCGTTCCGATCCGGTGGTAGCTTCTTAGTCTTAGCTTTTGGCAAAATCAATATATTTAATAATATAAACTAATAACCAAGATTGTCTTCTTACTGGTAGTAATTGGTAGTTTGTGGTAGAATTTTTGAGCACTAAATAAAAACAAAAATTTTACAATTTAAAGAGGAGTATTATACTCATTTTAATATACTAATTTAAAGTCTCATACATTGTAAGCATAAACATTTGAAGTAGATATTTTCACTGTGTTTCTAAACGAATATTAGGTGGGTTAAAATAAATAAACCAAAAATTTTGTAAAATCATATACTGTGGGTAGATGAAACCATTGAAATAACATATCAACCTTGGACGTCTATCATCTAAGTCCACCCGTGATCATGAATACTGTAAAGTATTCGAAACGTCGGGATAGGAGTAAAATCAAGTAAACGCGATAGATTCCGTAAACGTAGTTTTATTTCAAAATGTGTACCATTCGCGTAAACATCAGAAAGTATTAGATCAAAAATGTTAAAAAATGTTTTGAAAAAATAAAAAACAGTATTTTTTTCTGCAAATATATTAATAGTACCTACAGCCTACCTGTACATTTGTACAGGTAGCCTATCTGTACATCTGTACAGGTAGGCGTATACCTAGATAGGTATACCGTACCTATACCTATAGTAGTGTTTAGTCTAATCAAGGGCTAGCTAAAAAAAACTCTATATGCGCAGGAAAACCAATGACAGTCTCTAGAAAAACCCCTGAACATGAAACTTAAAATTTAAAAAATCTAATACAACAATTTTTTCATCGTATATTATGTACCTATATCGCATTTGTGTAGGTATTATAGACATCGTTCTGTTATAGTTTTTTAATAGTCCCTGGTATAGATAAATAGATATATTTATTTTAATTACGCGTATCTACAAATCCTTAATTAACATTTTAATTATTGCGGTCATTACGTTTATAAATATTTATCTACAAAAGTGTAGATATTGTGTAGGGTACTACAACTATCAGGACAATGGCCGCCCGCGTCGGTGCCAAGCGTTTGGCGCCGAGGTCGTACTGTAGATAAAGTAATATTGTGTTCACGTTAGTCACCACAAAGTTACTTAGATATAAGGCTAGCCCTTACTGTACTGTGTCTACTGATGGAGTATTGAGTGAAATATTTAAAACGTTATTGTTAATATTTACAGCTAATAAAACACACATACCTACCTATATGACGAATTAAAGCAAATAGTCTGTATTTAGTAGAGAGAGTAGCAGCAGCTGAACATTTTCGTAGTTTCTCAAACTTTGCACCTTCAAGCCACACTATAGGAATCGTTTCTATTTAGGACAAGAGTAAAATTGTTATTATCAATGATGCGCATAATAATTTGGGTCGAAACATCAAATATATTGTGCCTATGCCTAATAGGTAATATAATAATGGCTAATAATTAGGTGTCTCTGAAAACAGAACAGTTTTTTTGTCTGTTTGTTTGTTCGCACCTGTTATAGTTGATTGCAGGTTCTTTTACGCTACCACCGAAGGAATGTAACATAGTTCCAGTGGCCCGCCAATAAAGGCAGAGAGACGGCACACGGCGGGTTTCTTTAGTGGGTGCAGGCCCCACACTAACCCTGGTAGTTGCCCCGAACGACGGGATGTGCGAACGACGGGGTGTGCGAACGACGGGGTGTGTGGTAAGGAAAAATTTTTCCCGCCTTAACAAAAAAAAAAAATGAAATGGTTCTTTTACGCTATTCTATTACAAAGCTGTAACAGAGCTATGTCTATAAATATAAGATGTGTGGAAAAAAAGTATAGTATATTAGGCTATTTAAGCTTCCCTGAACACAAAACAATTTCTTTTAGAATTTTTGTCTGCATTTATGCCTATTTATTTGCACATTTTATTGCAAAAACTACTACACCCGTTTTGATGAAATATTTTTGTTTCATAGCTCTTGATTAGACGTTACTACTATATTTTAACGCGTTAGTATATCGGGAACATATATCATGTTCCCGATATACCTACTATAACCTAAAAATTTGCTAATCCTAACTATTATAAAACTGTAACAGAGCTGTGTCTGTATATTTAAGATATTTGAGAAAAAATGACTTTATTAGGCTATTATAGGTAGGTATAGGTGTGTCTGAACGCAAAATAATTTTTTTTTTTAGATTTTTTGTCTGTTTGTCTGTTTGTTTGTTCGCGCATCACGTAAAAACTATTGAACGGATTTAGGTGCATTTTTTTTGATAGCTCTTGATTAGACTTAAAAACTGGTATACATTTTATCCCGCTACTATAGTGCAAACCTGAAATAAATATAACCTAAAAAAAAAGCTTTTGGCTGCGGCAAAGCCGCAGGCGAAGGCTAGTTGAATTTTAAATTTAATAGTGTAGGTAGGTAATTATCCGAAGAACCCTTGTCAGAGAGATCTTAATTCATAATTCAGTAAGTTAAGTGCATAAATATTTTTACACAGTTTCCCAAAGCTACTGAAAAGTAAACTATGATAGTGAACGATGGGTAAGTATATTCATTAAAAGGTGTTAGAGCTAGAGAAGCCCTTTAAAACTCGTCTTGGCAATATGATACCCTCTCCTCTCTCAACACTCTGTTTTTCGCTTTATTGCATGATTTCGTGTTCGTAACGATGAGGAATATAAACATTTCTATACTACATAAATGTAAACTTTTACATAAAAATGTACCTTCAGTCAGTGCCATAACTAGGGCGGTGCCAACGGTGCCCAGGCGAAGGGCGCAGACCCCGGAAGGGCGCAAAAATGACCAAATCAGGACCACGGTAATACGGTACGCCCGTATCACACTGCTGTGTGCAAGTATTCATAATTAAGTACACAAAAACATAGTTTTTAGATGATAGATTATTTTTATAAACATAAGATTGTATTGTCAGAATCAGGTAAGATTAAAACATTGTTTAAGGGCGCAGTTATAGAAGCTCGCACCGGGCGCATAAAAGGCTAGTTACAGCACTGCCTCCTGCCTGTTCATTTCTAGTCGGAACCACCCGTCACAAAATATCACATTAGTTGTTATTAATTGTATTTATTCAATATGCCAAATATAATAATTACTTAAGCTAATAATTAGGTAAACCTTAGGTTACAACAACAGCCTTCACTTAACTCAACAAAATCTCAGAATTAATTTTAATTATGAGAGAAAACAATGCTTCGACTCGAACTCAAATTTTACAACCTTTTGGAATTCAATTCCCCTGCCAGTGCCAGGTGACTCACGGCGGGAACCTATCGCAGTGAATCAGATACTAGTTCACTATAGTCATGATACGTATTACGCCATCTATCGAATGTATTGATTTAGGTATTTATCAGCTACAAACTTTGCAACGGTGTTACCACTTCTATTCTTTAGTTTACAACTTTTGTGGTATTGTATCAACTGTTTATTAAGTCAATGTATTTTTGCAAGCTAATTAAATATCTCTATATCTCCAACGTAAGATTTCATTAGGAAAATATCTGCTTGAACTGTCAATAATTTAGGTTCTAACATTACTTTCATATATAAATAATAAAAAGAAGTTATATTTTCTTTGAATAAATATTTTAAACTGAAACATCAAAGCCATCAATCTTGTTTAATGCTAATTTAAAAGTGTTATATCATAATCATAAAAAAATACTCACTAATAATCCATAAATCTACTAATTCTTCTGGCACATAATGACTTTGAGTCATAACTGTGTAATAAAGTTGTAAACATGCAATTTTTGTAGCACTACGAGGAAATAGAAGTCCAGACGGTGATAAGGAAGCAGTGATATCTTCCAACGGTTTATTGTTATAGCCACGCCGTATTCAAAATTCAATTTTTAAAAAACGAATTCGCCGCCATCTTTGTACGGCGTGCGTAAACGCCTGCGCGCCGCGACCACCGCGAAATTACAGGCGGCGCGCGCTCGACCGCTCGCGCGTTTAAAAATAAAATAAAGTTAAAACAACGTCACTTTATGCACGTGTGTGTGAGAGGGCCGGTATTTATTTATAGCCTAGTAGCTATGTAAATATAACGAACGACCGACTCCGGTCCGGTATTTCTTGTGGTTTGCAAAACGTCTTAATTCAGACGCTCGAAGCAATTCCCGCAACCTACTTTATGCCTGAGCCGCGAATGATGCGATACCATATTCTTACCACTAAATCACTCTATAATAGATATGTATATCGCACACTGAAATAATACTAATCATCAAAATTGAAAAAGTATCTACCTAATTAATGTTATTAAATGTTCATTTGCTGACTAAATTGAATATACAAATATGACAGTTAAAACTGACTTGGAATTTAAATAAATAATATTTGAAAGTAATATAATTACTATATAGGTCTGGTATTTCTTAGCATAATATAAATATGTAGCGTAAAACATATATTTAGATATGTTCGGATAAAAAATCGATACCTAATATAAGGTAGAAAGTGCTACATGCAATGGGCTACATAGCTCGCCGAACTGACAACCACTGGGGAAGAAGTGTTCTTGAGTGAGCAACCACATGTTGGACGGCATAGCACAGCGTTAGATGGCCTCCTACCACGTGGACTGACACGTCAGTCACAACCGTAGGGAGCCGTTGGATGCAAGCGCTACAAGACCAACCATTGTGGTCCTCTCTTAGGGAGGTTTATGTCCAATAATGAACATTGATAACCTGACACATAGACATGCATTAATGTGCGAGTTTTTGGCATTTTTATCCAAATGTACCTACATGATTATGTAGAAGGCTCGCTATGTATTTAATATAGGTACCTAGAACATACGGGACTGAGTGTATCGAAATATTACCGCTGGAATATCTTAAATAAAGGTACCTAATAGGCTCAGACTAACTAAAAATATAGAAGGAGCATTACGAACAATCCAGTGAAGCCATTTAAAACCATGCCAAACATGTAATTACACGCGCTCACGCACACAAATACAACAAAATAATGCCAAAACGAAGTGTCATAAGCCAGGAGTGTTACCAGATTATGATTTAAAATTACTCGAAATGACTCGACGATTTCGTACGTATGTTACGTACATGAATAGATACGTCATTAGCGCCATAATATAGGGAATATTATATGCTAAGTATGATTTGCTGTAAACTTACTTTATACTTTTACTTCCTTTATGTTTTAAACATAAAACTTTTAAAAATTTACCCAAATTATAGAGATTTTTTGTTTCCGGTGACAACACTTTCACACACACATCTTTAAAAAAGTGGCTTCTTCTTGACAATGCGGTGTCTTTATTTTTTAATTACAGTCTGAGGTAATAGGTGCCTTTAAGCTGAAATATATACCATATATCTTAATAATAGCGTTTACTTAAGTAAAAGTCATTACATAGGCATTAAAATAACGATTTTTATTCTGCAGTTTAGAATTTGCTACGAATAAAATATTAAAAAAGCTTGTAAAATCTTATACTTCCTTAAATGCTTCACGCTCTATTTTTGTATTAGGTAGGTAAGTTAATATTTGTCAAAGGACATATTACGTATATTATTTCTCTTATATCTACTCCAAATGGTATTAAAGCAATGATTGGGAAATGGTAGGTATGATAATGTAATCACACTATTTCGCAAATTAATTTTGAAATTAAGGCAATTCTTTTTCTTCTCTCTTCTTACCCCTATAGTGACGGAGTAAGCATACAAGTGTTCCACCCATTCATTCCCGTGGATGTCGTACGAGGTGACTATTAACTATTTAATTCCCCTAAGCAATTATCACCGTCTGCATTACTGGTGGTAGTGTTGGAGACCAAGTGGAATACACACTTGTTATTTCACCCGAGCTGGTAGGTGCTACCATCTCTTGTGCGGCCGCTTGCAGCGGGAGATAGGCGTCCATTCATTCTTCTTTTTTCATTTTTTTAAAAGACCGGATATAATACTTGTATCGGATGTAACAAACATACATTTCACGGACAGGAAGTACACCCAGACTCAGAACAAACATTTGTGAATCGCACAAAGAGTTGACCTGGGTGGAAATCGAACCGACAACGGTCAGGCGGGAGGCTGGTATCCTCCGGCATCCGGCAGTACCTACTCTTAGTATTGTTAATTCTGTGAACGGTGGTAACCGATTACCATCAGGTAAGCCGTAGCTTGTCTGCCTCCATAAGCAATTTAAAAAGCGTGCTAAAAATTGCAAAGTAATCTGCGGTCGAATAATTAAATATACCAAAAAGCACCTTAATTGTTCTTTTAAATTGCTTTTAATTATTGACTTTTATCATACACATTTATGTAATTATCCCACAAATATAATCACACACACAGGAAATAAGTTGTCAGCACCAAACCCACCAATTTGGAATGCGTTAATTAAAATAATATATAAAATATAATTGCTTAAATTACTTAACATTTATGAACTTGCATGAAAAATGGCTATACATTTTATTCATTGAATTAATTAAATGAAATTCTTTATGGAAGTCCATTGTCATTTTGTAATGAAGTTTTAGGAGTAAAACTCACCTCTTGACAACGAATCGTCTTTATTTATGAAGTACCAGCTATAGATATACCTAAGTCTGCGTGGACCCTTAGACGACGATAATGTTTTTTCTGATATCTGATTTAATTGAAATAGAATGATAGTATGGGTATATATATCCTTTGTGAAAATCGTATTAAAATGCATTTACTAATATCATATATATGTATCATAATAAGTAGAACAACAGACCATTCTCTTATCGTGCCGTTTGTACGGTACATCCCACGTAGTTGCACTGTTTTATTCTAAATATGTAAGTGTGATCTATGTAGAAAGAGCTACATGTACTTACCTATAGATAGGTAGATATAATAACTTTCTGCCACAAAATAAGCTACTTCCATCTATCCATCCATCCATCCATCCATCCATCAGCCTTTTAACGTCCACTGCTGGACAATGGCCTCCCCAAGAATGGAGGATAGTGCCGTAATCGCCACGCTTGGCAGGCGGGTTGGCGATCGCAGTGGATGTTGTTAATACTCAAAGGAGTGCTGCTGCCCTCGGCTCTTACGACTCCCATGGGTGGAGAGATATGGGGCAATTCTAAAGCCGGCCCCACACGGCCAATGCCAAGCTAATTCAATATCAGGATAATCGATAACACCGAATTCCTATTTTATTAAACAGATTTCTATTGAACAGTCTATTTTTAAATGTTACACATTTATCTCTACCCTTAGGTACTAATATTACTAATGTCAAAGAGCGTTTACTTCTCTGTTATGTTTTCACACCATAACTACTAAAATATATACATATATATACCTAATCCCTCCGACCATAAGAGGAGACCTATCCCCAATAGTACTTACATACTTACTTACTTATCATCACGCCATTTCCCTTGCGGGGTAGGCAGAGAGAACAGAGTGCCAAGAGGTTCTATTCTTGCATACATCTCTCGCTTCCTCAACATTCATAACTCTCTTCATACACGCTCGCCGGTTTCGGAGACTCCTGACTCCACCTTCCTTCAATACATGACCGATTTGGTCTAGGTAGGTGAGTCTCGGTCTCCCCCTGTACCTACATCCTTCCACTTTCGCATTGTATATCTTCTTAACCAGTCGCTCGTCCGGCATTCTTTCCACATGTCCGAACCATCGGAGCATTCCCTTTCGCATCTTTACACCAATACTCTCTTTCATACCTACTCGCTCTCTTATTTCGTCGTTACGAATTGCGTCAGTCAGCCTCACTCCGCAGATTCTCCGCAGAGATCGCATTTCGACCGCATTGATTTTACTCTCATGCTCCTTTTTGCATACCCAACTCTCGATTCCATACAATAACGTTGGGACAAGCACTGCGTTGTGTATTGCGAAACGGGCCTTCTGGCTGAGGTGATGACTGCCGAGAAATTGTCCCAATACTCCGTTCACTCTATTTCCCGCATTCACTCTTCTCTCTACATCAGTGGTGTACCTTCCATCCCGACTGAATTCACATCCAAGATATACAAATTCATCCACTTGTTCTAGCATTTCCTATTGCTACTCTAACATCTGTTCTGGCTTCTTCTCTTCCAAAAACCATTATTTTGGTTTTTCTCACATTCACACGTAAGCCCATTTCCTTACAATCTTCTGCCATTACGTCAACTAGGGTTTGTAGGTCAGCCGCAGACTGCGCTAATAAAACCGCATCGTCTGCATATAGCAAAGACCTAACCACTGAGTCGCCCATCTGAAATCCCACATTCATTTCATTCAACCTTTGTAGACATTTATCCAGATATATGATAAACAGTCTGGCTGATAGAACGCAATCCTGTTTAACGCCGATATTGACATCAAACCAGGGTGACATTCCATCATCTAGCCGCACACAAGCTCTACAGTCCATGTAGTTGGACTGCACCGCTTGTAGCAGTCTACCGTTAATACCATATTTCGGCAAAATGTCCCAAAGTTCCTTTCGTACAACCGTGTCAAATGCTTTCTCCAAATCCACAAAACTGCAGAAAACCCTCTGGCCTACAGTCAGATGCTTCTCCACAATGTTGCGCAGAGAAAACACTTGATCCATGCATGACTGCGCTTCTCCAGTCCTTGGAAACCATTCCTGAGCTCTAACATAAATTGAGAAGCATCAGGAAGGATTCCCAGACACATGAGCCTCTAAGCTTGATCATCTCAGCAGACACCATATCAATACCCGCTGCCTTACCATATTTCAAACTTCGAATCGCCCATTCAACTTCATCCATACTAATGTCATCAGAGGATGCCTGTACCGAATGCTGACAGAAAAAGGGTTGAAAAAGATAATACACAGTAAAGGATAGAGTAGGTAGGTATTTTGCATCTCTGAAAAATGTACGGTTCCCGTAGATGTTATCAAATTAACAAGTTTGATAACGATCAGATTTCTTTTTACGTTAGGAAATTAGTTTTAACGGAGCTTTGGGACAACTTCTGGACAGCCATCACCTCAGCCAGAAGGCATGTGTCACAATACAACCCGTAGTGCTTGTCCTAACATATAAAAAATATGAAGCGAGTGTTAGAGTAAAATCAATGCGGTAAAATCAGTGGGTGAAGGCTACACTACCCTGTACGTCGACACGAACGACGGGATTTGCGTTAAGGTAAATTTTTTCCGCCTTTACAGAAAAAAGATATTTCTTATTAAAGTTACTGATATTTTTTACATCTTTGATTGTGTAATGGTAGAGTCTTGCTTGTCCCAGCGTGAATGGCCCGCTCGACCAGAGAAGTAGATACCTACCCCCCTCTTACAAAAGATCAGTGTGAAACAGCGGTAGCTACTAGTACTTTTAATTGTGTTTCGTAAGGTATATGAGAGCGTAGAAGGTCTTGGCCTCTTCCTCATCCTCTCTTCTTTATGCTTCCTTTCGACTTTCTAAGTATCTCCTTGCTTGGAGTTAGCAGGTGCGCCTGACATGATTTTTTGCGCATTTGGTGCGTCTGGGCCTGCTTTCTTCTATAAGCTACGGTAGCTGCTTAGTTTTTTGCTACCCTCGAACTTTAAAAGTAATAAAGAACTCTAGAAATTCCAAGGTGCCAATTTATGCAATAATATATTTATCTGCCTGCTTCCTACAAGTGTTAATAGAAACACATTAATAAGTATTTAAACATGCAACATAACATACAGGTACTATTACGATTTATACTAGACGATTAAATGTTAATATCAAGGCTTATAAAGGTTAGGACAGACGAACAGCGCATCGGATTAAACCGAGCGAGATATTGCAAGCGATATTTCAGAGCGGCGCGGGCGGCCGGTCGACGACCTCGACGCCCCGCATGCCGGCGTCAGGGTTGCCAGATGATGGACTCGATTTAATTGTATGTACTCATATATTTCAATAATGTTTTTTGGAAGTATGTACTTGAAATGTTTTCTGCATATAAATACCTATATAATACGTTGCAAATAAAAATTATTAGTTGCGTAAGTATCAATATTTTGTAATTCAGATTTTTAATAATTTGCTTTATAAGCTTTAATTACAAGCTTAATAGATAAATAGAATCATCAAATAATTAATTTCAAGATAATATATTTTTTATAGTAGGTAAGACGTCTGTACAGTACCTTTATAAAGCTATTATTCATGTACACGTATTGCTGTATCCTTAAAATAATAAACCCAGTTTCCGTTTACTTATCATTATGAATATGAACTAGCCTTTGCTTGCGGCTCCGCCGCAACCAAAAGCTAGTTTTTAAGTTGTATCTTAGGTTCCCGATGTAGTAGCGGCATAAAATGTGTACCAGTTGTTAAATCTAATCAAGAGCTATCAAATAAAAAAAGTTGCATCAAAATCCGTTTAGTAGTTTTTGCGTGATTCGTGAACAAACAAACAGATAAACAGACAAACAGACATAAATTAAAAAAAAAATGTTTTGGGTTTAGACGCGCCTACCCTATTACAGTCATTTTTTCTCAAATATCTTGAATGTACAGACACAGCTCTGTTACAGCTTTATAAGCCTTAGTACTTTATTTCAATTTCCTACAGTAAGGTAGGTAATGCTCTAAGTAATAGACGATAGTGATTTATAACTGCCTATACAATATTTTCATACGTGTATTAGATATAATAAACCTGAAAATCTATGAATTAACATTAAAAACATACCTATACAAAGTTAAATTGCTAAGAAAGTCGTAGCAATCCATGTAGATCTATTTATTAGTTTTCGAATACAATTTTGTATGCGTGGAATAAAAAAATTAAAACAATAAATTATTCAGGGATTTTGAAATAAAACTACGTTCAAAATCAAGTAAACGCGATAGATTCCGTAAACGTAGTTTTATTTCAAAATGTGTGAAATTCGCGTAAATGTTAGAAAATTATTCAGGGATATAAAATATTATAGGTAAATAAGATATTATATGTTTAAACCATATTAGGTATTTATATTACGGATTTCGTTCAAATCCCTTTAGTCTATAGGTATGCAAAAATAGTTATTCTACGAGCAATATTACTTTTTTCAGGATAAGAAGTTTTTTGAATGTTCACCCGATGTCTTACTTATCTACGTAGCAAATTTCATCTATACCTATGCAGCAGTTTAGGCATGATTAACGGACCTACATTCAAACATCCTTAATGTCGCATTTAGGTAAAACATGATGGTGTGGTTCGCCAATAATGGCGGAGAGACGGCACCCGGCGGGTTTATTTAGTGGATGAGGGCCCCACACTACCCTGTTCGTTGCTCCTAACGACGGTGCGTGCGGTTAGGTACCTACCTACATTATTTCCCGCCTTAACAGTGAATTGAGAGTACCTATAGCTTCGATATAGGAATAAATTAAACGAGAGGTACAGAGACATGACACCTCTCTGTCGGCCACATCCAGTGGACTAAGTAGAAGACCAATAATGGTACCTACTGTCATTTTATCCAGAGATGAGATCTTGAGAGATTTTCGCCAGTTCTATGGACAGTTGTACAGATCGCAGATTACTGTTGTCTTCTTGGTCCGAGATCCCAGAACCAAGCTAACTGGGAACTCTACTAAGGAGATCTAGGAAATTGAATGGCTCCCAAAACAACTAAAGAATGGAAAGACACAGGGAGACGATGGAATTACCACAGAAATTCTGAGGGCAGGAGGAAAGCCGGTCCTCGAAGCTCTTTAGAAGTTGTTCAAGTAAACAAAATTATGAGTTGTTGAATTATACGATTTTCCTTCCAATTGTAAAGTAAAAGTCCGTGTGGTGACGGACTAAGAATAAAACTGTCACCACCCCATTTTTTCCACGAGTGTTGTATGAGGCGACTAAGGGAAGTAAGCAATTAGATATCATCCATTGCATGACTGGTGGTAGGGATGTGTACCAAGTGGGAGTACTCACTTGATATTGGGCCCGAGTGGGTTGGTACCGCCATCTCCCGTGTGACTGGCCGTGGCTCGTCTGCCACAAAATGCAATAAAAAAAAGTAACCTTGCTAAGCTAATGGTGACACCCCTATACCAGTTCCTTTGCGTCCATTTTTAATTTTACATTGCAGCTGACACACGCCTGTATAAACACACCCTTAAACATACACACATATATGTATATTTACATGTATACACTTTTATAAATAGGTATGTATACTCATATACCTGAAACATGTACTTAACTATATATTTTCAATACATATTATTTCATAACACTGAATAATAAGACATTCTGTGTTTTCATATGTGTTTCTTTAAGAGGATCATAACCGCGTGAAGATAGATTTATCATCCATACTTTACTTGTGGTTGCTTGGTCTCGGTGGCTACCACTAAACATAAGCTCTGGGTTTGAACTTGTGCCATCTCCAAAAAGTGTTATAAAGATTTTTTTATGTTGTAATTTGAAGAACACGTAAAACCTGAAGCTGAAGTGTAATATGTTTTTTTTTTCAAACTCAATATTGGGAACGGATCTTTTCTCATAGTGAGAAGCATTTAGGCAGTAGCACATCACGCTGGCCCAACCCAGGTTGGCAGATAATCTCTCAATTATGTAGGGTTTCTCACGATGTTTTTCTTCGACTACCTAGTAGTGATAATATTTGTAATCAAATGCAGAAATCATTTCGAACAATTTTTAAATGTGAGAGGTGGTTACCGTCCTAGGTCTGGATTTTGCATGATGGATCAAACTCAATACCAGTGCCCTTGCAGTCCTTGTTTCTACCGCTAGGCTATCAACGATTAGCTAGTTTTGCAAAGGTACCTATAGATAATAAATGTGCTGGTGAATTTTATACCTATTTTATATTCTGAAGTCCACGTGGACGGGATCGCGGGCAGAATCTTGTTACCATAGGTATCAATCATACAAACCCTATAGCTGAAACTATAGATATAAGTATATATACCAGATAAATAGACAATAAAAAGTTGAAGATCGAAATTGATATTACTGGATCAAGACAATAAGTAATCGTGCAGGTACGCTCTTAAACAAATTAAAAATGGAACACCAAATATCGAGAAAATAACAAATCAAGATGATATCTTGCCAATAAAATACATTTATTGTGAGGAGCAACCTATTTTAGTGATCGTAGATATGTCTCAATGTAAAAACAGGTGAATAACATAGTTTTTAAAACACAAACAAATATGTTTAAATTTGGAACCTGCTATTTTTTGTAGCTACAAAAGATAATTTTATCTTGCAGCCAGTATCAAAATATTTTATCTGCACGTTTTGTAGCATCCCCTACAAGGTACAATACGGGGTGTACAATGTTCGCCGCTCCCCTTCGAAGAAGCGGCCCCCGCCCCACGAAAACAATAAATATGTCAGTGCTGTATATTATGCGACGTTAAGACTCAGCGTGTCTTAAGTAAATTATTACTGTGCAAGTTTTCCGATGAGTTCCCCGCTCCAACTAATAACTTTTTACTTTTTATTACCCAGCAGGATTAAACGAAGACGTCTCATTTTATTTTTGGTAAGATTTTGTTGTTGTTTTGAGACCATTTAAATTCCAATGAATTTGATACTCCCGAATGGAGATAAGAATTTAATAAATAAGTTTTTATTTATAATTAAAGGAGCACGCGGCTTCGGCTTAGCTTTCATTCTACAACGATAAACATAAGGCTATATCAAGATTCAGATTTGATAGTATTCTTGTACCCTCAGTAATATCAACGGACGATTAAGTAATAATGAAAGATAGTCATTACTTCAATCAGCATTTATCTCTTGTCTTTCCTTAACTGTATTTTCCTATTACCCATAAAGCTGTAACTGAGCTGTGTCTATACATTTAAGAAAAAAATACTTACTGTATTACGCTATTTAGGCGTATCTGAATAAGAATTTCTTTTTTTGAAAATTTTTGTTTTTTCACTCATCATGCAATATACCTATACTGGCTTTTAAAACTTGTTTTTTTGATAAATCTAGATTAGGCTACCTACGTTTTATCTCGCTACTATATAAGGTATTGGAAACCTGAAATAAATTTAAAGCTTAGTCTGCGGCGGAGCCCCGAAAAAGTCTAATTACAGTCTCGTCTTTGTATCCGGAGATTAAATAGGTAGGTTATCAACCATTATGGTACTAGCCTCTCTAGAGCTCTTTCTACTAGGTACATCACTATTTTTGAAGTCAAAACTTCTTTAGGCGTGTTGAGAACTTTTTGGGTGAACAAAAATCATGGAACTCGCGTCATCGTCACCGAACGCTCCGACGAAGTGAAAACTAAGTAACTTGTAAATTGTATCGTTGAGCTATTAGATTATTATTATTGAATTATTTTTGGTTTGTAAAGAAGTGTTAATGACCAATATTGGTCGATACAATTCACAAGTTACCTACTTAGTTTTTACTTCTGTCGGCAGTCCCCAAAGACTGCCCCGCATGTTTTTTTATTTTACAACTTTTGAGTGTTACTTTTTACTTTGAAAGGAGGGCTTAGATATCTAGTAGATCCAGACTAAACTATCTGTTACCTAGTATCGGAATAGACACATGCTAGTTGATAGATATTTGTGTGGTCCCGTGAACAACTCATGATTCATCTAAGCACACATTAACTAAATAGATAGGTAAGTTCCTAATATTAATATATATTGCTGCTAGTATTTTGGGCACGTTCCCGGCAGTGGAATGTCACTTGAATGAATTTTAGTCCTCTTGGTCTAAAGTTCGTTCAAGTGATCATACCTACTAGTTTTTGTTTTTATTTAATTTTAGAGAATTAGTTAAGTTTCTATCATTCTTTCGTTTATTCATATTATTGAAGAAGAACAAACTTATATATCGTTTATGTAATAGGTATAAGATGGTAGAAAAAATTTAAGGTTTACCTAATGATTAAAAAACAAAAAATGTTGGCACATACTAAAAATAACCCTAAAAAGGTATCTACCTACCTAACTACATATTAAAGGTTTACCTATATCGATAACATATCATTATAAAATCACGAAAAGTAGATTTAAATTAAATATAATAGTCTGAGGGGCATAAACTTTACCGTCGGCAGCACGAGAAACTATAGTATCTAAAGTAAGAGGCATCTCTCAAAAAGATTATGTAGGTAGGTACTAGGTACTTCTAAGAGGCACCTACCTAGGTGGGAACTAGTAAAATAGGTAGATTTTGTATATAAGTAAAATTCAAAACCTACTAAAACTACACATTTGAGTACTACTTACTCAAATGTGTAGTTTTAGATTTTCTTTACTTAAAACATTTCTTCAAAATAAAAGGATCGTTGCGATATATTTAAACACAAAAACGGCACTCTGCATTTGAGAGAAAGCAGTCCATTTAGCTACAAAACACGGTGAAAACTCTTTAATATACAATGTAAATGGTCGTACAAAGCAAACAAAACAATTTTCTAAAAAAATCAGGAAAAAGTCGCCAGAGAAAAACAACATTGACTATAAAAGAAAGAGCAAAGTTGGCGGGCGAATTACACAGAGCTCCATGAGCGCGCTCCTATTGGTCGGTGGGATCCTCCCCGCGCGCCCTTCCACCCGCATAGCCGACCGTAACTCACTCTTCACTTGTTTTTACGGCCGCCATTTTGTGACGTTCGCTCGCTCGACAGGCCGCGCTAATCCATACTCGCTCACGACTAGTCTCGTCTATGTGTGTGCGTGCCCACTCTCTACGCACACATAAGTAATACACCGCAAGTAATTTTACTAGTGTAGTTTGTTGAAATTATTTGTTTACTCTACTACGAACTGTATTACGGCGTTACTACTATTAACTAATTTGATTAATTACTTACATAAGTCTGTGCTAAATATTATCTGTTTAGAAATAAAATTTTAAATTCATTAGCTATAATAAAGTGAACGATACATTACAATAGTAGCACCTACTTAAGACTTTTTTAATTGACAATGTACTGTAGATATTATTATGTAAAATTAATAAAATATATCATTTGTAAAATTAAATAACAAATGTTACCTACATAACTATTCTTTCTCATTATAAATTTAAGTATATTGTATGAGATTAGGTAATAATATCTCGAAAGCTAGATAGCGAATAAGTACCTAGCTAATAACAGTTATTTTTAATTTAGGTATGCCTTATAAGGTAGACATGATGATTAGTGAATTATAGCTACGAAATATCGATTGCAATACTTTACTTTTGAATTGAAAGTCTGATGGGATTAAAAACACATAGGTAGATATTGAGTGTGAGGTTGGTATTGTTTTACGAGTACATGAGAAGGCAAAGGAATTTTATAGGCGTGCAGTATTAGATTAGTAACTAGAAGACCTGTATTTATCTAGCAAACCGAATCAATAACTGGTTTGCGATTATTACGTTACTTGAATAATCAAATACAAACAGCACATATGTTAAAATAATGTTGAGGTTCAATATCACACATGATAATAATATACCTTTTGAAATATTTTTTGAACATTTAATAACTACCTAAATAAAAATGCTCTTCAAAATTAGGACTAAATGATACCCAAAAGCATACTTAGATAGATGTAGTCACGTACTATCTACAGATACGACTTCCCATTAGGGTAGTCATTAAGCGAAACGTGGGGCGCATTTCCCTAATGAGCGACCGTCATCCATAGATGCATGATGCTGGGGCGCTGTAATGGCGTATCTGCCCTATCTTTACGTCTTAATCCCTATCATTAGAGAACCTCCTTTTGTCAAATATCTTCAGAGCACGCTTAATTATTAAGAGATACTGAAGATTTAAATTAATCTGAATATTATAATAGGTACTATTTTTTATACAACTCTATATTTTAACCAGCTGTAAATACTGTATTAGGTATTTATTGCCAGCATGTTTTTTTTTAATTTTGATGTATTATATTTACCTTCTTTAAGCAGGCTCTACCCATAGACGTAATGTACTGCCTACTAAAAAAATACATTGGCCTACAATAAAATGATTTCTGCTTGTGGCTATAAATGTCTATAAAAAACCTTCTGATTATTTCAATTAATAAATAATCTATTATGTATTAGCTACAATCTTACAAAGATAATAATAATTTGAGTTTTGACCCAACTAATATAACTAACTAGCCTTTGCCCACGGCCACGTCGCAGCCAACAGCTAGTTTTTAGCTTATATCTCAGCTTCCCGATATAGTAGTGGGATAAAATGTATACCAGTTTTTGAGTCTAATCAAGAGCTATCAAATAATAAATAGTTTTTGCGTGATGCGCGAACGAACAAACAGACAAAACAGACAAAAATCTAAATAGAAATATTTTATGTTTAGACACGCTTACATAGCCTAATGCAGTCATTTTTTGACAAATATCTTAAATGTACAGACACAGCTCTGTTACAGCTTTATAATAGTTAGGATTAAAATTAAAATAACAGAATGTAGGTTCATTCAGCATCTTAGCGCACGGTAAGGCAGCGTTGGTGACCATTTTATAGTTTAGTTTATAGCGTTAAAAGTGAAACGAACGCTGTAAGTCTTGCAACTATAGCTACAGTCTGTTCGGGTCAACGCAGAGGTGACTGTGAGGCAATAAACCAGAAAAACATTGGATTTTCTAAGACCAGACACGTATCACTGCATGTAGGCACTTAGTAACAATGTAAGTAGTTACCTATACCTAGAGTTTATATTGAACGAGCTGATACCCACTTACGATGCCTTAGTGATGTTGTTTATCCTTCCTGCAGCGATTAGTAATCTTTTAGGGACACCAACAGCCGTAAATGCCGTGTCAAGTAAAATGTTTTTTTTTTAACTATAGGTATGCATATTCTTTGTAAGATATTGCTTTGCCCTTGTCTTATTAAGTTGTTAGTACTATCTGTTAGGAACATCTATAGCAGAGGAAAGGGAAAACCAGTATAATTATGTATCCAGGTAAGATTTTTTTTGGTAGCGATAGCGGTCATTAAACCCCATTGTCCTGTCACTGTCTTCATCGCAGCTGCAATGGTGACAGCACGGAGTAACATCCCTAATTGCAACTATGTGTAATGTAATAAAATATATGTAACCGTGCCCTTCGACTTCGTGCACTTTACTCTGCCCATTCCTCCAGCACCAGCTGGTCGGTCCAAAGGCTGGCCTCCAGTCGAGTCTTTCAATGGGTATTGGTAGCTCGGTGCAGCGTCCGCCCTCATATGGCTCATGCCGAATATGGGCGGACCAAGTAAAGCATGCCCACGGCTTTACGCGGGGTGGTCCGTTTGAAGGAGCTGTACGGCGCACCCGTGGGGGCGGAGTCCTTTCTAACAGGGCTCTCTTGTGGAGATCACCGCCGCCCCTCCAGTACCAGGCCCAGATACTTTATGTGGTCCCGGACCCTGATTTGGACCCTGTTCACCGTGATCGAGGCTCCAGCAGATATTCAAGTACCTAACCAAACCTGGGAATCTAGGTATGGCAATTGCAAACCATTTGAGAATGCATATATATGTATCATAAAATCATTTATCTATGGAACTACCACGTGCTACATGTAAGAACTTAAAAAATATTGCAATAAGTACCTAACTATTTAATTCAGGGCTGCCATTTTTTCATTTTGCACACCTCCATATTACTTCCATTTCTGATATCGCTACATGATTTATTTGCATATTCTTTACTTAAATACCTCCATTATTACTCAACCATATCTATGTCAGTATACCTATTGATATTTTTTCTATTTTAGCTCTGTATCTATTTGTCAATTCCATGACAATAAGCGATTTCTTAGCAAATTAATTTACATATCTATAAGTAATATTTGTATTTAACAAAACCATAACTTTCACCAAAATTACGAAAACAAACCTCCGAAGCCGTGAAATGTAAAAGACGATACCAATTATTTCTCTACAGCGCGTTAAGTACAAAACAAATTTGCATAATTATTCAAAAATAATTTGTTCTGTTGACGGTACAATCATTAGTCTTTTGTAAACTTGGAACCAATAAATAAATGGTAATTACGTATTGTACGTACAGTTTATTACATGTTTTTATAATAAATATTGACGCCGAAAAGGGTTACGTAAAAGCCTATAGGTACTCGTAAATAACTCAATTGTGTTGATTCTTCCTACAAAAAGATAATATATTCTGTAATTTTAAATTACAGATCGGACGTACATATTTGGTTTTTCAGCCAAATACCAAGACATTTATCTATAACACAAAAAAATAATTCATTTGCTCAAAAAGTACTCTACAAAAAAATAATTCATTTGTTCAAAAAGTACTCTACAAAAAAATAATTAATTTGCTCAAAAAGAATAAAATAAAAGAAAATTATAAAAAATCATTATTCGCTAAGTAATGATTTTTTATAAATTTTTCAAATATTGCTAGATTAAGCAGGATCAAAATTTACTACTATTCCAGTTATAACGCTAAGTCACGTGACATAACGTTAGAGATGTCAAATTTCTAAAAATTAGGCCCACAGCAAACAGTTCTATAATTACGGTTATAACCTAATTATGACTTACCAATTTTGACAAATATTTGGCATAGAAATTTAATAAATGTTGTATCTACTATCGGCAAAATTAGATAAGTATTCGATTACTGGGCTAAAGACATATAATCACTCTCTAAAACCAATTTATCTACTTTAGTTCATTCTAATATAAGTTTCCTTGCTCCACAAGAATTGGTTTTGCGCCAGTTGCATCTGACAGTACCCCTCACTTCCAACCATATCACCAATCCGAGTACATAATTCATCAACTCGAAACTAATAAAAGTTACACATAGTGATGGTTCTATAAATATATATCGTCTAACTCAGATGATTCTTCATTATATTTAAACAGTAGGGCCACCTGAAAGATTGATGACTCTTGGCTTAAAATATCATTGAAAGAGGAAAACTTACAGACGCGGAAGGGGAGACAGGTACCATATGTGTCTGATGTGTCAGAGACGTGTTTGCATACACAAATGAAAAATTATACAAAATTAGACTTTATTTCTTCGTGAAGATTGAATTTTAAAGTGCACCCGACCGTGTGAAGCTTTGGTCCACCATCTAGGTGACACCCGAACTGTCGATACATTTCACAATTGTCGTAAACTGCTGTAGACGGAAGGGGAGCGCAGTAAAATTATCATTTTATGCCGTTCGACGACTGAAATGACACGGGAATGCTGTAAAACTGATTTATTGGATACATTCCGAAAGTCACATGCTGAATTTTTGATGAGATCTTTGTTTTAAGATAACGGGTAAGGTTATGAAGTGAAGCTGTAGCTATATGTGTCACATATTTACTTAATACTTTCTAACGTCGGGATAGTATAAAAATTAAGTAAACGCGATAGATTCCGTAAACGTAGTTTTATTTCAAAACATATTTACTTACTTTTTTACTTAAAATATTCATAATCATTATACCTAGGTAATTCGTTTACCTTTTTTCTACTAAGGTATAGAAACATTAAACGAATTCACAATTTAATCTTATGATTTTAGAAAACTATAGGGAACCATACGTATACCATATTAGATATTATTTATACATATCTAAAAGTAATATGACTTTGGGAGTAAATATAAAAAAGACCATGATCGCAAATATTTTGTACATCCCAGCTATATATGTACCTTACATGTGGACAGATAGCAGCCGTGTGGGGCCGGCTTTAGAATTGTCCCACCCCTCTCCACCCATGGGAGTCGTAAGAGCCGACTGAGGGAATACCGGAGGAGTGGGCAGCAGCACTCCCTCGAGTATTAACAACATCCACTGCGATCGCCAACTCGCCTGCCAAGCGTGGCGATTACGGCACTATCCCTCATTCTTGGGGAGGCTTATGTCCAGAAGTGGACGTTAAAAGGCTGAAGGATGGATGCATGGATGGATAGATATGCTTATCTATATGAACTAGAGTTGAGACAGACGCTTTAAGAAATCATCTGGCTACTTAATTTCAAAACTAATTTATAATTGTAAATGAATTGTGTATCTTAGGTAAAATATGCTATAGATACGAGCATAAACGGTGTATGCCACGTCTGTTAAAGTCATATTGTACATAGGTATATTTACGGGTAACCTTCTGAGATACTCTCAAGGTAGACACGAATGGCTATATCATGCCCAGCATTAAGCTTTGTGCATACATCAATACGTAGGTAAAATACCTACGAAAACAAGTCATTCACAAATACCTACATAAATAGGTAACCAAACTAATTATGTTAATGTTGGAGTCGTCAACTAGACAACTGCCATCGGTCATTCGGATAATTTGATTGGGACGGTTCGCTACTGGGCAATTTTATTGCTCTATATTTTCTCATTTCTGTTGGTGAGCCGGACATTATACCGATTGGACTAATGAGTACCGGTCCCTAGCACAATAAAATAGATACCTGCGTGTAGACACAAATTGGTAATGCTATGAATTAAATTTTCTTAATGCAAAGTAAGATTAAAACAATTATTTGTTGGTACATATCAATGATAGAAGCTTTACCCAAAGTTTTTTTTTGTTTTTTTAAGACAACGCCCTGCTCTAAGGAATAATCCTTGTATCGCGGGGGACTTTACAAACATACAGTTTCACGGACATAAAGTACACCCAGACTCAGAACGATTTGTTCTATGTGGGAATCGAATCCACAAAACTCGGGCGGGAGGCCAGTATCTAAACCACTCCTCAATCTGTGCAGTCATATAGTAGATGAATAATAACAACAGTATTTATATTACTTGATACAATTTTAAATAACTGATTTATATTTATTTTATTGTGTAGTGAATTATAGGTAATTGTTAAGACCACATTATACGTATAAAATGTAGATAGCTTTCTATTTATATCTAGGTATACAGTACACCTATTACATCTTCTTAATAATCACAAAAGAATACACAAACACCAAAATTACTTACATCAAAAATAAAAGTAACGAGTGTATAAAAAACAATAAACATTCACGTCCGTTTTAGTTATTAGCTATACTAGACGTACTTAATGCAAACTACATTACCCATTAGCACATACTATAGATCATTCACATCACTAAATTTAAATAGCCTACTAATTCTACGCGATAAATGAATGAAAAAGCATTTGTCGCGATCTCTTCACTCGCAAAACGCGTATTAAAGCAAACAGTGCAGTAAAAATAAATCTAACTGCCTATAAAAACTGGCATAACTATCACTTAACCGCCATTGTGTGCAAACGTCTTTTATTCCGACACTGACGAAATGCTGCAACAAAGTGATTCTGTATTTACAATGTGAAATAAAAATTATTCGTGGTATGGACACTGTATTTGCGTGATGGTATCAAAGTTCATGCGTTAAATTTATTGACCAGTTGACACTGAGTAGGTACTACAGCTGCGATAGAGGTGAGAATAAATAATAATTAATTTTTATGTAATAAATCTCCTAGTGACATCAGTATCTCGTATACGTGGGTAGGTTACATATTTCTATGCATACTTATGATAATATTGAATATAGAAAATTTAATACAAAATTTATAGTTGGTATGGATTACGGAAAAGATTTTTATATTATAAGACTATAACAAGATTTTTATTTTGTTTCTTTTGTGAGTATCAAATAGCTAATACTTTGTGTATACCAAATTTTGGATTATTTTAGCGATAAATTCATTCTCCTAAAAGATAGGTATATAACTGAGAAGAGTTGGTCCGTGCGGGCACATGGCATATATTTATCACAAATTATTAAAACAATACAATTATTATTATAGTATTTTAGAAATACGGATTTAAACTGTCATTCTAAAACTGATAAAATTAAATAAGTTGATAAGTTGAATGAATTTTTTGACAATTTATGTGCAACATCTCCTTTCAATGGAGGAATTGCGCATCAACTTTTTCCTAATAGGAATTAAGCAGGAGCTTTGGCGACTAAAGCAATTCACTTCACGGATGAGAAATAATAAAATGCACGGTTGTCCCCCGATACAAACAAACATACTGATGTGCTTCCCGGTGGGTTGGTGTTACCAACAAGTAAGTACTCCCACTTGGCACCTAATCCTACCACCAATAAAAATCATATACCTTACCTACCTAAATCAAATGTCAAATTTATTTAGTGATCTTCTATAAAACGAAATAGAGTAGCGGTTTGGCAATTTTCTTCGAATTGTTGTATCCATGCACATCCTTACTAATCTATACTTACTATAAAGGTGTAACAAAGCTGTGTCTGTACAATTAAGATATTTGAGAAAAAATCACTGTAATATGCTATATAGGTAATATAGGCGTTTCTAAACACAAAACAATTTTTTTTTTGTCTGTTTGGTTTTGTTTGTTCGCGCATCACGCAAAAACTACTAAACGGATTTTGATGCAACTTTTTTATTTGAAAGGCCTTGATTAGACTTAAAAACTGGTATACATTTTATCCCGCTACTATATCGGAAACCTGAGATACAACCTAAAAACTAGCTTTTGGTTGCGGCGGAGCAGTACATAGGTATAGAGCTCAGAAAAGAACAAAGGCTACATATCCCGGAAAAATGAATGGTTCCCGTGGGACAGGTATCTTTACTTAAAAATAATTAGTATGCCGTAGAGCGTTGTATTTATATTCTGAACTCCACACGGGCGGAGTCGCAGGCAAAATATAGTCAATAATAAAAATTTATTGGTTTGCTATGCATTGTTACAAAGAATAGTGAGTCTTAGCAGCTCTGTCTTTTCACAATCAAAATAGACCTAATTTGTGAAGTGTTGCGGATAAATTGCCAAAATAGAAGACACAAACCGTATCGAAACATATTAATTACTTAAAATTTGTTTCTAACTATAGGTAACATATATAGGTATATCTACACTTTATGTGCTCTTAGTAACCGATCGAAAATAAGCGATCGTAACAATATAAGAATATTTTTTTTATTATATGAGAACGATTTTTATTATATATTATATAAGGTAAATGGAAACTTATATTAAGTATCGAGTAATATGAATTTATTAAAAACCGAGAAGTATAGATAGATGTACAGTTTATCGAAGGCTGAGGCAAACTAATACAATAACAATAAAGGCCATTTATTGGGGCTCTCGCCACGACACTTAACAACTCCAATTAAACATAATTTTTATTAGGAAACCCCATAACGCTGCGATCAAACGAATGTTTTAACATAATCTAATAATATGGGAATAAAAAGAGACATATTTACCGATTTTATCAATCCATTATCAGACCCGCTGCCAATCCATTAACCTGAAAAATAAACACAACTTTGAACACAGAGGTAAAACATACTTATACCAATCTTAATCTTCAACTTTACGATTTAGATAAATGTAATTAACCATCTCAACATCAAAACATAAAAAGCTTTCTAAATAAATCAGAATAAAAACTGTTGATGCTATTATTTATTTAAACGCTAAAAAAGCATCACGAGTCATAAAAAGCGAATGTGAGCCGCGGCCTTCGCAACAATGAATACGAAAAAAATACATAGAGCCAAACGGAGATCGCTTTTCTTCAATGGTTACTTTATATGCAAATTCCTTGCAATAAAAGAACCCTTCTCTCTAGTTTTATATAAAGAGCGCAAGACTTGAATCCGACGTTTTATGTATTCGCGAATCGACGCTGTTTTATTGGTATCGACTATCGATTCCAGTCGAGGATTCGGAAGTAAAGCCCGCTATTTCGAGTATTTTGACTGCTAGTCGTGCCTATCTGATCGCTATCGAAATTTGATTGCCCCGGATAAAGGCTCCATTTATATGCAATTGTTGTTAAAATTTATTCAAATCGTCAAAAGCCAAGTAGTTAAAGATATCCCATAAATTTTGTGTATGCTTTCATATTTAGAATTTGACTTTAATGAATTTACACACGTAACATACATAGTCAGACTCTCATGACAAGCTCACATTAAATATAAATCTTTTGGTTGTACCAGTTGAAATAATACGCAATGATGGCAATTATTGTACATCTAATCCATCAGCCTTTAAACGTCCATTGCTGGACATAGGCCTCCCCAAGAGAACGTCACAACGAGTGGTCCCGTCATGGGAGATAATGCCGTAATCGCCACGCTTGGCAAGCGGGTTGGCGATCGCAGTGGATGTTGTTAATACTCGAGGGAGCGCTGCTGCCCACTCCCCCGGTATTCCCTCAATCGGCTCTTACGGCTCCCGTGGGTAGAGAGGGGTATGACAATTCTATAGCCGGCCCCACACGGCTATTGTACATCTAATATCATTATAGATATATATTACAGAGATTTTTAGATCTGTTCTTAGTATACTTCCATCCATCCATCAGCCTTTCATCGTCCACTGCTGGACATAGGCCTCCTCAAGGGAACGCCACAGCGAACGGTCCTGTACCGCCTGCATCCAATAATATAGCAATTAGTATACTTAGTTCTTAGTAATAAGTGTACTAAAAATAAGTGAAATTTTCAAAATTAATCGGTTGTTTAAAATTGATATACTCGTACCTAAATATTAAGATTGAATTAACAGCAGTCATAGTATGTACATACCTATATACATATAACTTTCTAATGGTTGTTATATAAAAACATCCAGAAAGTATTAAACTACCTATTAGTTATTATTATATATTTTTCTAAACATTTTTATCTGTATTTTAGCACTCGACATGCTCAGCTACTTTAAAGAATAAAATTATTTGTGAATATGGAAAAAGAGCACTTAAGTGCGCACAAAAAATCTTTTTTCCACATTTACATATAATTTGTTCTAAAATATATATTTCTTTTTAACTTGTGCCCATACAACCATGTACGGGTACACTCTAATATGGGACACAAGGTTGCTATACAACAGGAGCAATTTAGCTGGATAAATTGGTTATATCTAATAAGGTAAAAATATCTTGAAATTATCTTCTGTCATAGCTACTACTAATAAATTACACAATAAACTAGGACTGCCCGTGAGTGTTAGTGGTACTAGTAATTCTAAATATAATTAGCATTGAACATCTTAAGTATGCTGGCGTTCAATTACATAGAGTACTGGCTATGTTCTATACAATATGTATTGGACACTCTTACCTACCGGCGGATTTGATGAGGGCTGTGGTGGCTCCAATTGTTAAGAGTAAATCTGGTGACATAAGCGATCACAATAACTATAGGCCGATTTCTTTGACACAGCTATCTTGTGTTTGAAGCAAACTGTCAAATACTACACCGATCGAAGCACTCCTGTGTACGCGCTGTTTCTTGATCTTTCGAGGGCATTTGATTTGCTTTGTTATGACATCTTATGGCAGAAACTCTATGATATTTCTATGCCTGAAGAACTGGTATAAATATTTAAGTATTGGTATATGAACCAGGTCAATGTCGTTCGATGGTCAGGGGTGTTGTCGGAGCCATACAAGTTGGAGTGCGGGGTGAGACAGGGGGGGCTGACATCCCCAAGGCTTTTCAACTTGTATATTAACGGCCCGATAGAGAAACTCGGTGGCACCCATGTCGGCTGCCATATTGATGGCAATATCAGCTATGCGGATGACATGGTGCTGCTGAGTGCTTCGTTCTGTGGTCTCAAGAGGCTGTTGGCGATATGTGAGGAATATGCGCGCGCACATGGTTTGGTATATAATACAAGTAAATCCGAATACATGGTCTTTCGAGCCAGGGGTGGTAAGTGTCCGGATACCATCCCCACCATCATAATTAATGGAAAATTGGTTAATAAGGTTGATCAGTTTAAGTATCTAGGGCATCTGGTGTCCTCTGACTTGAAAGACGATGTAGACATCGAGAGGGAGCGGAGGGCGTTGTCTGTGAGGGCAAATATGTTGGCCCGCAGATTTGCACGATGTTCGAGGGACGTTAAAATAACTCTTTTTAAAGCATTCTGTACGTCCTTCTACACTAGCAGTCTGTGGGTCACGTACATGCGCAAGCAGTATAGCGCCCTTCGCGTCCAATATAACAACGCTTTTCGGGTGCTAATGGGGCTGCCTCGGAGCTGTAGTGCATATGGGATGGTCGCGGAGTGGGATGTCGATTGTTTTTATGTGACCCTACGCAAGCGATGTGCATCCTTGGTGCGCAGGGTCCGGTCCAGCCCCTGCACCATTTTGAGAGCGTTCTCACAAAGGTTTGACTGCCAGTACTTGAATCATTGTCAGATGGTTCATGTACTGACTAATAAACAATATTAGTTACATAAGTGATTTATAACAAACAAAAAAAAATGTATTTGTGAAAATTGACATTTTGTTTTAATTTTATTTTTGAATTTTGGATTGTGATATTTAATATTTATAATTCTAATTTTATGTTTATTGTCTTTATGCTTAATACTGTGGATATTGTAGTCTAAATAAAGAAAATATATTATTATTATTATAGCGATAAATAATAGCCCTAAGTTCAGACAAATTAAGTATTTGTCCCCTTACTACACCCATGGAATAGCATAATAGTGATGACAATCTTAATCGTACACAATTTAAAAAAAAAACTAAATTTTAAATCCTTATTTAAAACCTTTTTCTCGATTGTATGACGCAAGCTTTACCAGGGGCATATATAGCAAGGTACATGAGATAAAATCCATATTTATGTAGAGATATGTAGTCAGGTACACGAGATTACATTCTCGAGTCGAGGGCAAGGCGCGGTGTGTCGCCCGACAAGGATCTTATATTTCCATAAAACGTACATTTTACGAGCACACCTACCAACTCCCCCGCTCGAACCTGCCACTTCCTACAATGACCAAAAATTTAAGTTTTACCTACTTACTTAAACATAGTTTATAGGCACGTGGAGTTATACTTTTATTTATTAGAACTTCAAATTAGTAACACAAAATTATCTTAGTACTATTTATGCTGCCAAACTGTACAAGAGTTTGTCCGCAGCGTGTATGTTTATAATACATGCCTACCAAAAGTAACATAGTAAAAAGTTCTCGTACTGCTTATCTAAATGTACAACAATAATAAAAATTAAAATTAAATATAAAAGTAATACATGCAAATATCAATACTTATATCATGCATAGGTATACACCCATTAAAAGTTCTTAATATTAATGTTAAATCAATAAATTATATAATATAAATTGTATTCAGTTACATAATATTATACATGTAAGTAGACTTTTTTAAATTGCCTTCTTAAATGTTATACTCGTATATATACATATAAGCTTTTCGTAAACATTGATTAGATTTTCAAAATTTATTTGTATTTTACCTAATATCCAACTAGGCACCATTGTTCGGTTACTACTGTAGAAAGCTACATTTTAATGTTTAAATTTTGATATTTTCTTCATGGCATTGCGATTTCCTGGGCCTATCGTACCTATAGTACCTACCTATTTATATTGTAACTATACATAATTAAGTATAAAATAAGAATGAATATCCCAATTAATACTTCGCAAGCCATTCCAGCTGATGTTGTACCCCCTTAAGAACTCTTCCTATTATATTTTATACTTTGTTAATGTCTTTTAATAAACTTTGCCTTAAGACATCATTCCCATTTGCAACATTATATTTTGTTTAGAAATAAGAATTATAAATAATACATACTACAATTATTAGGTATATTTATTTAAAATGTTTTAGCACTGGGTCATTGATCCGTTCGTATAAGTGTGGTTCCTAATCGTGAGACCTAGGTGTCAATTACTGGGTAGTGCAAAGAGTATTCTATTTTGCAACCGGTAATATAGTTTCATTTATCGTTGTAGAAAATGTCACACCTCTGCATAGCTTGCTTTAATCTCCTATCATAACGACGTGAGAATATCAAAACAATGTCGGTAAAATTAAACCGAATTGGAGCTTTAGTAGACGTAGATACGGCGCGAAACAATAAAAATATGACTAGCTTATGCCCATGGTGGGGTAAATGCTAGTATTTGTCCATATCCATTTCATAGACAATGTTCAATATACAATACTTTCTCTATGTTATGCTATGCCAGTTTTATGACTCAAATTAAAATAAAAATGTCTAACGATATTCAACCAACATATTTAACATTATACCCTCAGTTTATCATAACACCATATAGGTATACGAAACAATCATAAAATTTGATATGTTACTGTCCAATTACATTTCATAAAGATTTTCTTTCATAATTTCCATATTTTAATGCAAAGCTATTTAATCTTCTAAATTATTACACATAACATTTTAAGTCCACCGCCTTTTTTCATCTCCCAATAAGCGTGTAACTAGAACCGTACTGCCTCCACTATAAACTTCATAACAAACTGCGACACGGGGCCGTATCTTGTGTATATTATGAGCTTTTTAGTTTAACTCAGAGCTTCACCTGCACTTCCAAAAGGTTATATAAAATACGCTATCGCAATCGAGTGTACATCTTAACGATTAAAAAATAAATGTTATATTAAGTAAATGATTTAAATGGATTCGTTATCAAAGTGTAGAGTCGAGACGCCCTTTCAATGTTTTACTTAACTGTTTATAACGTGTAGGTATACCTATACGTAAAATGTGAGCTTGATTTCGAATGTATTATTTTAAAACCAGATTTCAATTTTGTTATTATCGTAAAGCAGTATAAGGAACATTTAAGAAATAAATTATCTGTAAGTGTATTTTGCGATAATGTTTAATACATGCGGAAATTCCCAGAACTTGAGAAAGCCAGTGTAGGGAACCATAGGTATGTTTGCTTGTGAACGTATGTTAGATATTTCAATAGGATCTTATTGATATATACTTATTACATATTTCTTTTTTTTCTTGTTTAGACGGGAATAAAATTACCTAACCGCACACCCCGTCGTTCGGGGCAATGAACAGGGTAGTGTGGGGCCCTCACCCACAAAAGGAACCCGCCGTGTGCCGTCTCTCCGTCTGTGTTGGCGGGCCACTGGTACTATGTTGGATTACTTCAGTGCTTTATTGACCTAAGCTATATTAATTATATAAACTCTGATATAATTAAGTAATCAATCTTTTTGTTCTTCCATTCTTTAGCGTCAGAACAGTAGGTACTTTATTCTTTTCAATACTTTAATTTTTATGATAGGTACTGTGCGGTTGCACCGTGTTGGTAGTGTAATGGTCAGCATAGTTGCCTTCCAAGCAGTTGATCCGGCTCGAAGGACCATAAAGGATGTAGGGGGCTAATCCTTACTCCTTATGCTTGTTTGATGTTGATAGAATAAGTTAGGAATAAAACGATTAGTTCTCGCTTAACGCGTATATTCGGAACTTGACAAATGATAATATGATAAGAGTCGATATTGCGAACTGAGTGTGAACGTAATGAATGTGAAATTATATTATGTACAATAAAAAATTAAATAAAATAAAATTCATTTATTTCGGTTAACTAGACCCATAGAAAGGCAATCACAGAACATTCGGACAGTAATATTGATGATGGCGCAAATAAACAATGTGCGGTTGCACCGTACAGATACTATTTGATGCTTAAAATGGTATCCATATTTTCTTTGAGTTTCTGCTGAACGAAATCATCGTCCCTTTTGTATTTAGTCTTTTGTCCCTCTATATGTTCATCTCAATTAAATTATATAGTCCTAATGCACTAATAAAGTCTTAATTACTAGAAGTATTTAGTTGTACCTACATTGATATAATGAATGATGTTAGCTGCATAAGTGGTTTTAGTGGTATAAAAATTCTACGACTTCGGGTACAAAGGTATTACAAAAGATATTTAGTCAATATGTAACATCTACCTATGGTAACTATAGGTCACGAATTTGTAGTAAAAACTTTAAGAGAATTTAGGGCTATTAAAACTACTTAGATATTTATAGTAGGTAAACTTTTTGCCAAGTTTGTCCATATTTACTGGCTATCTCCTATTAACTCTCTTTTAAAATTTCATCCAAGTCAGTAGAGCCATTTCGTTGTATAACTTAAAGTACCTACTTATTCTTAGAACTTAACTGGTAATATTTCTAGAGGAGTATTAAGAATGTTTGAAAAAAAATTCGCTCATTGCACTTATAATATGTTAAAATACTTTACTCAGCGTAGTTATACACTCCCCACAGTTCCGTTCTCATTACGACAATGTTGCCAGGAACATCTAAATTACCTACACTGAACACAACCTGTCCAACTGAGTTATAGTAACATAAATTACAGAGATACGCCCTCCGCAGTTATTAGTCTACGGAACCCTTGCTTGTTCGGTCAAAACTTCAATTAACTCTTATAAAAGCCATTACACTGGAAAATATTCGATTATGGTATCTCTCGGTCGTTTCATTACCGGTTTTGGGCCGCGATTGCGCCATCGCGACAGGTCATTCGGTTGTACATTTTATTGAAAGTTCAATGTTCAGTTTACGTGCGTTACTGAGTATATAAGTTTTATTGAACCACAATAACCGTCGTTGAAAACATACAATATAAAATTTATATATAGTGTTAAATCCTGCCTACGTATTTTTATTTTACCTATATTTAGAGTATTCTCTATAATTTGAAGACACAAAAATCTTTTCAGAGACACCCAAACTAAGCATATAATACTAAAATAAGCTACTAAAACTAATATCGTGGCACATGGTTCAAAGGAGACATTTGGAGCAGGGGTCGAGATCGGCTGCGTCACGTTCATATCAACGTTAGCATTTCTTTTGTGAACGCTCCGAATTGCGCACATAAAACTCCCGATTCCTGTTCTGCTATGTGATGTTTTTCTTATTTTTACTGCCCATATTGCCCTATATTTTCTTATCAGCTCGAATGAACTAGGCCGTCCCTTTTGCTCTGAAAAAATAAAATCATAAATATACGGCTTCAAGAGAGTAAAAAGGAAAATATAGCCAAGTCAGCGAAGTTATTCGTTAGAAACTTTTTCGAGTTTCGTAATTAATGTTGCAAGAAGATATTGCCGAGAAAAGTTTTTTCATCATGTTACGCGGAGGCAGTGTTGTAATGAGCGCCCCTGCGGCGTTACGTCGTAAAAACTCCATACAACTTAATAAATAAAACTGGAATTCGTGAAGATTTATCACAAGGCCTATATTGCGATTCGTGACTCGAGCCTGAGGCATGTTTTTGCCGCGTATCTACGTCGAGGTTGTGGTTGTAAAAATATATATTATAGATAATGTTGTAGCTGACTCGGGTTCTTATATTTACAAAAAGTCTTCGTTAAAAATATTTTGACATTTCTAGGTAGAACAGGCGTACAACCCGCGATCACCGCGCGGGCGTTCCTTCGTGGAAACAATCTTATTATTTATAGTATGTGATCTTCACATGCGATGTGGTAGTTATAGATATACGTATGAATACAATATGGCGGCACACGAACCATATTTTTAAGATTATAGGTACGAGCACGCACATTGAAGTCCTAAAAATTATTTGGAATATCGTTACTAAGCCATGAATTTTTATGAGGAATTCTCATGAATTACCTAAATAGTACATATTTCCTGTTGAATTACCTTTATAAATTGACCTAAATAACGCAACGGTTGGAATATGTATATGAAAATAAATTAATGCAGCAATTTAAGTTAGAATTGTCGGAGTTTTATGGAAAAATAGCATGAAAAGAAAGGATAAATTTTTAAATAAGTGGACTAAATTACATGTTGATAACAATTAGCAACTAAATATAACATTTTTGTAACCCCCTATCCAAATTTAGGTAATTGTGATAAGCCTTTCCCTGCGGCTTCGCCACAAACTAGTTTTCAATTTACTGATTTATTAGCGAGAAAAATTGTATAATCTGTTCAGTGGTTTTGCGTGATACGTGAACATGCAAAGAGACTAAATTCTTAAAAAATAATGTTTTCAGAGAATCAGAGACGCCTAAATAATAACTTTTCTTTTTTTTTTCAAAACTTAAATGTACAGACATTTTTCTGTTATAATTTTATATTAGGTACTACATATTCGAAACATTTTACTATACTCGTATTTTACGATAAAGATAATCTTAAAAAACTTTACCTATAAAACTGAGTTAGAAAATTACACTAGCTTTAGAGCTGTATGTGAGCAAGTAGAGTACCAAACATACAATACGGAGGGCTTATGTTTAAAATTTCGGCACAAAAACTGTTATTCTGTTCACGTATCGGGGCGCAGGTGATACCGTAAGATACCCGCTCCAAGTTTTATTGTTATTCCCACTCTGCGAATTGAATTTGAAACAAGTGAGAGCCAACGATCAATACTTGACTGCCGACACGATCGGGCACACCCAATATTAGGATATCTGATATTGATCAACATACAATTTTACCTCAAAAACAGCATGTTATGTAGAATATTTTTTTATTTTGTCTGTCTTTTTTTATTGTGTATGATGGCTGACGAGACAGATATGAAATGAAAGAATTTACGGTTATCTCCTGCTGCAACCAAAACACACCGATGTGCTTCATGGGACACGGGAGATGGTGGTGCCGACACGCTCGGGCCCGATAACAAGTGATTACTCCCATTTGATACCCAGCTCTACCACCAAGCAATGGGTGATAATTGCTTAATTCCCTTAGTCCCCTCGTACGACACCCGTGGGAAAAACTTGTGTCTGTCTCTCTGGCTATTTGCTCCGGGTTATTGAAGTCTATATATAGTACCTATATAGGTTCAATCAAAGGATACTGACAGCCTGTGCCTATTGGCAAAATGTTATTGACAGCCGGGACCCTTGTCCTTCCGAAGCAAGGAGGAGGTCAAGTGTCCACCAATCATGTCACTTTTTGTCACCTATCTAATGCCAGCCAAGCGGAATTTTTGCTAATCATTCGAACTGCAAGTGCATGAGGTTATGCACTCTTTGTATTACCTAAAGTATTCTCCGTTTTGTATTATAAAGTAGGTAGTAGGTACTTATATAATATTATATTTGTTAATATTACTTTTGTGCTCAATCTTAATTTTGTTTCAGCATCTAGCAGACTCCGATCCGGGCTTAGGACGCTATTATCTAAACCGTTTTATCTTCAAAGTAATCTTGTTAAGAGGCCCCACACCCCATGCGCCCACTGCCTCTGGCTGGAAGCAATAACGCTGAAATCCCCGGGTTTCGGCGCTAAAACTAAGCCGAGCATTACCGTGGATTCCTTAGCTAAATTAGTATTTGTTTACATAGTTATACGGATATATTAAGATAACCTAATTTAATTTTATATCTTTATATAAAAATTTCGTGTCAACGTGACACGTGGAAGTTCACCATGGTGAACTTCGAAACTATATTAATCCGATCTTAATGTGTTTTTTTTAAATGTGTGATTTGTTTTAACTTAAACGATAGGATAGTTTTTATCCCAATTGTTTTCTTTTATATTGCAACATTAATTAATAAATTATGTGTGCTACAGCAACGAAGGGAGGGAGAAATATTTTATGTGAAAGAACAGTTCAGCATTACGTATTTTTTTTGGACTACGAGGCTGGCAAACAAGCCCAGCTGATAGTAAGCGGTTACCGTAACCTATAAACGCTAGCAACATCAAAGGAATCACTCGCGCGTTGCCAACTCCAATTAAAGGTATATCAGGTGGAGTGGAAGGATAGGTAAGGATTGCGGAGCCATTTTTTTAAATACTACGTCATCATACCTATCGAAAACAATTTTTGAAGACATAATTCCTCTCTATTCAGGGAATGAATAGGTATTAAAATATACTGTACCTACCTATTATGACTATATTCTATAACTGAGAAGTTTTCACAGAGGTATATGAAGGCACTATAGATATCAGGCTAATATACCTCTATGCGTGGGGCTGTCAGGATAAGCTGGAGCCCATTCTTTCTAAATGAGACTCGTTTTGTGATAATACTTGGTATGAATAAAGTCATGATAATGTGAGTACCTTTTGAAGAACTTGTAGTGATTAAAATTTGGTAACAAAAAGTATTTTATTAGTCCATTAGTTAGATGACTTTATTTGCGTCTCTTGCACCTAAAATGCAGTTTACAATCCAAAGATAGCGCTCTTTATAACAAGTTTTAGTACCAACGTCTACGTTAGCTTTTAGCAACTAATGTGGCTTTTAGCAGTTTGCCTGGATATCGCAATGTCAGGTCATTTATCTATAGATACGTACGTAATGGCTGATACCTATACCTAGTAGTAGAGTGGATTTTCACAAGTCCATAATAATAAGTTAAATGTTTTATTATCATATAGGTAGTTCTCTAGCCGTGTGGGACCGGCTTTAGAATCGTCCCACCCCTCTCTACCCATGGGAGTCGTAAGAGCCGACTGAGGGAATACCGGGGGAGAAGGCAGCAGCACTCCCTCGAGTATTAACAACATCCACTGCGATCGACAACCCGCCAGCCAAGCGTGGCGATTACGGCATTATCCCCCATAACGGAACCGCTCGTTGTGGCGTTCTCTTGGGGAGGCCTATGTCCAGCAGTGGACGTTGAAAGGCTGATGGATGGATGGATATTAGTAGCCTGTTTTTCTGTTGGCCCGTGAGATCTTCCTTATTCTATTATTGAATTCCATGATTTATCCTTCATTTTAAAGCTTTTGTGCCGGCTAATCACGAAAGTAGACCCACGGCCTAAAATGCACCGCTTCCTTTAATTTGAGATTTAAAATCATCTAAGAAGAGGTCCTTTAATGGATGCGTTGATTATTCGATAGATATCGAATCGGATTTGATGAATATCGTATTGCGTCTTTAGTATATACTCTATGGAATTGCGGAATTCCGCACGGGTTGACTAGTTCTTGTTTAATTAAAATATTCAAATTAATTAGCCTACTTATTTCAGATGAAAGTTGTCTCCAATAAAGATACCTATTTGCTTTTTATTTTCAGATGTTGTACCTAAATCAAGCAATAAAAATAAAATAAGTAGATGCAAAATATGTAGATATATCCAAATTGATTAGTCGATTACTAGTTAAAAACAAATAAAGAATATTAGATTTATTACTAAACCGGCAAAAACTAACATTTAGGATCGATTAAGTCCACTGAAGGAATGTAATATAGTTCCGGTGGCCCGCCAATAAAGGCGGAGAGATGGCACACGGCGGGTTTCTTTAGTGGGTGAGGGCCCCACACTATCCTGTTCGTTGCCCCGAATGACGGGGTGTGCGGTTAGGAAAATTTTTTCCCGCCTTAACAAAAAAAAAGGATCGATTAAGTCGGGGTGCGGGTCGGGAAACCCTCGCGTTGGTGCACCTCGGGCAACGCCGGCACTCTAGTGCCGGCGGCTAAATCCCGGCAGGAGACGGGTCTCCGCGTGTCCCTCTGATTAGCAGAGGGCACAGTGGATAGCCCCAGGGTCGGCGGGGCCACAGTGGCCCCCCCGACCCTGGGGTGGGGACGACGGGGTCACAGTGACCCCCCCGTCCCCGGAGGCGGGGTTTTCAGCCCAAGTGGCAACGGGCCCACTGTTTGCAGTGGGCCGAACGGCTGCCGTGGAGGGAGACACAGACGGAGACGGGGCTTTTCAGCCTGAGGGGCGACGGGCTCACTGCTTGCTTTGCAAGCGGGGGGCACGGTCTGATGCAGACCACCGTTCGGCCCGACCCGTAATCCTGAACGGACAGGACCGGGGGTCTTCGGACCGCGGGGAAGAAAACCCCTATAAAAAATTACCCCAATCTAAGCTCGGCCGCCCGACGAGGGATGAATGGCTGGAGGGTATCCAGTCGCGAGGGTGGCACCTTATAGTCGAAGGACTCAAAACTTAAATATGGCGGACGTTAAAAACATCAGTATACCTCCGGAGGGTACCGGGCGCAACGCGTCCGGAGAATCCCTCACAGGGCCGAGTACCAAGACCGGCCCTGTCAGCCCCGCGTATCGGAGGAGGGCAACCAACGCCGAACATAAGAGATGGAAAGGAGGAAGAAGAAGAAGGGGAAGACCCGTGGGAAGAAATCCACACCTGCGGGTAGTGCTGCCATGGGTGTCGGCTCTACCACTGACATGGATTCGTCCGACGGTGGAAACACGTCTGCCAAAGTGCCGAGCTCCTGCTTGCCGAAACCTTCGAAGCCTAAGCAGGGCCCGGCCATATCGAAAGAGCAACGCGTCTCCTGAAGCGCCCGATTTTGGAGAAGAGGAGCGCGACATCGGAGTCGGTGGGCAGCTCTGCAGAGATGCCCCCGCCGGCAAGGCCGGGAAGGTCGGCCAAGAGGGGCCAAGGCGCTACCAGGCGTATGGCGACCCGAGCGCCGCCTTTGGCCCCAACGCTGCCATGGTGGCCGCGTGGGCACTTATTCCGCGGCTGCAGCTGCTACGCCGTCCAAGGGGCAGGGCAAAGCTCCCAAGGCAAGGAGGCCTAAGACGGCGCAGAAGGCTGGGTAACGTTCCAAGAGCCAGCCCAAGGAGCAGTCCCTCCCCTTCCGCGTGCTGACCAGCCCTCTCGGGCCCCAGCAAACCTACCCCGGGATTCTCAAGTCCCTTCACCCGCCACGTCCGGCCCTGCACCCTCTGACGAGGGCTGGCAGACTGTGGAAGGCGGAAGGAAGAAGTCCCGGGGTAAAAAGAAGAGGGGATCTGCGGCTGGGGCTGCTGCCCAAGCCGTGGAGACTTTAGCGCCGGGGGACAAGCCCGGCTCCAAAAAAAAGCCGAGTTCCCTGGGGCGGAAGGTCCCAAAATAGCCGACAAGATAGCCACGAGGCTGCGAGGTCTGTTCGGTGAAGGCGGTGGAGTTGGCATCGCCAGAACGGTGAAATGCGCTGAACTGCGCATTTCCGGTCTGAAAGACTCGGTGACAGCTGTGGACGTCCGCGAGGCTATTGCCTCGAAAACCGGATGCTCGGATGCCATCAGAGCGGGCTGCATTAGGACCGGGCCCGGCGGTGTGGGTACCGTCTGGGTGAGTTGCCCTGTCACGTCGGCTAAAATTTTGGCTGACGCAGGCAGGTTCCTCGTGGGCTGGAGTTCCACGCGAGTTACCGTGCTGGAGCCCCGACCTGCGAGGCGCTATAAGTGCATGGCGGTTGGACACCCCCGACCGACGTGCACTAACTGCTTTGATTGCGGCGGTCTTTGTTTTCGCTGTGGTCAGGCAGGGCATAAGGCGGCAACTTGCACCGCCCCCCCCCCTCACTGCCTCGCGTGTGCTGCAGGCAATAGACCTGCGAAGCACTACATAGGGCGAGAGGGGTGTAGACCTCCAGCCACCACAGGGCCAAAAAAGGGGGAGACCAGCCAATCGGCCCAGGCTGCCCCCCCTAGCGCGGCTTTGCCGCCGTCCCAGGTGGTGGAGGATATGGTTACGGCTTAACGTTCAACCGTAACGCTGTCCTCCTCCAGGCGAATCTCAACCACTCCGCCAGGGCGCAGGATCTTCTCCAGCAAACCATGGTGGAGCGGTTGATTGGTGTAGCCGTAACTGCGGAGCCTTATTGCATCCCTGAGCCGCGATGGCTCCGTGGCAATCATCAGCTCCACGCCGCTTCGTTCCCCGCCCTTTTCGATCAGAGACTGGGGTACCGGATACGTCGCGGCCGACTGGGGGGAGTTACACTGTACGGCGTGTACTTCTCTCCCAACCTGTCTGGCTGATTTCGGGGTCTGGCTTAACAGCCTAGAGACCTCGTTGCGGCGCTTGGCACCTAGCCGTGTCCGCGTGTTGTGGGGGACTTCAACGCCAAATCCACGGCGTGGGGGTCTCCTGCGACCAATGCTCGCGGGGCGGCGGTTGTTCAGTGGGCGGCGTAGACGGGCCTCTGTTTATTAAACAGAGGCTCCGTCAACACGTGCGTGCGACGACAGGGCGGGTCGATAGTGGACCTTTCGTTTGCTAGCCCCGACATCGCAGCACAAGTGAGGAACTGGTGTGTTCTGGAGGAGGTTGAGACCTTGTCCGACCATCGGTATATCCGGATTGAGGTCTCCCGGTCACTCCAAGGCCCCAGTAGGGGTCACGCAGTGCGCAGAACTTCCGCGTTCCCGTGGTGGGCTGTGGGTAGGCTGGATAGAGACCTACTGGCGGAGGCAGCCATCGTTAAATCGTGGCTGTCCTTACCGGCCCTGACTGAGGAGGTGGACGTTGAGGCTGGCCGATTTCGCGCTGCGATCACGCAGGTGTGCGACTCGGCCATGCCCCGTGTGCGATATGCTCCTCCAAGGAAGGGGCTCTACTGGTGGTCCCAGGAGTTGGCGGACCTCCGTGCGGCATGCATTCGTGCCCAGAGGTCCTACACCTGCAGTCGGCGGCGCAACCGTGATGGGGAGCGGGAGGGCCGGCTGTTCGAGGCATACCGCACTTCGCGGGCTGAGTTCAAGCTGGCCATCTGCCGCGCCAAAACTGAGAAAAAGCAGGAGATGCTGGATGGTCTCAATCATGATGGCATATTCCCGCGACGGGTGGAGCACACGCCCCCGGTCATGGCACCGCCAGATAGCGACCGGGAGGCTGACTTCAGTTTACCACCCGTCACTGCGTCGGAAATGGGGGCGGCTGTTGCGCGGATTCGTTCCAATAACACCGCCCCCGGCCTGGACGGGATACCTGCCCGAGCTCTGGCCCTGGCTCTGGACCACCTGGAGCCCCACCTCAGGGGACTGTTCGACGCGTGCCTGGTGTCCGGACGGTTCCCTGACTGCTGGAAGGAGGGGAGGCTGGTACTCCTGCCGAAGCCGGGACGAACGCCGGATTCGGTCGGGGCCTTCAGGCCCAACGTGCTGCTGGATGAGGCAGGTAAGATACTGGAGAGAATCCTCGCTGCCCGCATTGTCCAGCACCTGCGCGACGTCGGGCCCGACTTGTTGGACGCCTAGTTCGGTTTTTGAGCTGGTCGTTCGACAGTAAGCGCGATCATGCGTCTGAGGGCCGCAGCCGCGGCGGTCTTCACCAGCGGGGAAATGCTGTTGGCGGTGTCGCTTGACATTGCCAACGCATTTAATATTCTGCTATTCAGCTGCGTCAGGGAGGCGGTCCGGTATCACGGGGTGCCTGTATACCTGAGGCGGCTGGTGGCGGACTATCTAGAGGGCCGCAGCATGTCATGCGGTGTCCCACAGGGTTCGGTCCTGGGGCCGCTCCTGTGGGACATCAGTTACGACTGGGTGTTGCGCTGTCGGCTCCCCCCCGGGCTGGCGGTCATCTGCTATGCGGATGACACGCTGGTGCTGACACGTGGCCTGGGGTGGAAACTTCGAGGTAGCGGCGTTCCTGACCACCTTAGAGACCTTGGATGTGGTCAGGAGGATCGGAGCGCTGGGGCTCAGGGTGGCCCTGGACAAGTCGGAGGCCCTACTTTTCCATGGGCCCCGACGTCGGCTACCTGCTGGCGCCTCGATCACAGTTGACGGGGTCCAGATTAGGGCGCAGGCCCAGATTAAGTATCTAGGCCTGGTGTTGGACGGGCGGTGGCGCTTTCGCGAGCACTTCCGCCAACTGTCCCCAAGGCTATTCGGCGCAGCGTCCGCCCTTGCACGGCTCATGCCGAATATGGGTGGACCCAACAATGCGTGCCGACGGTTTTACGCAGGGGTGGTCCTGTCGATGATGCTGTACGGCGCACCCGTGTGGGCGGAGTCCCTGGACGCACTAAACAGGGCTCTTCTGTAGAGACCACAGAGAGTCGTTGCATCCAGGGTCATACGTGGATACTGCACGGTGTCGACGGAGGTGGCCTGCGCGTTGGCCGGAATCCTCCCGTGGAACTTGGAGGCGGAGGTGCTCGCTGAGGTGTATCGGCGAGTGTCACAAGAGCGGGAGGGGGGCGGACGCCCCCTACCCATGGAGGTGGCCAGGTGGCAGGGCGACGCCTGCCGAGCTGCCTTGGCCAGATGGAGGGCACGGTTAGAGGCGTCCCGGGCCGGTCTTTGGACCGTAGGGACGCTCCAGCCGGTGCTGGAGGAGTGGGTGGGGCGACGGCATGGAGTCCTTACCTTCCGAATCGTGAGATGTTGTCGGGGCACGGTTGCTTCGGCAGATATCTGCACATAGTCGCAAGAAGGGAAGAGACTCCGGGCTGTCACCACTGTGGCTGTGACGAGGACACGGTGCGGCACACGCTCGAGTAGTTCCCGGCTTGGGCCGAGCAGCGCCGTGAACTCGTCGCGGAAATAGGGGGGGACCTCTCGCTGCCGAGCGTTGTCAGAGCGATGCTTGGCAGTGACAGGAATTGGGCCGCGGTCGTTGCCTTCTGCGAGGAGGTTATCTCGCGGAAGGAAGTGGTGGAGAGGGCCAGGGAGGAGGATTCTTCCGCTGACACAAACCGCCGCCATCGACCGGGGCGGCGCAGGCGCAAATGATTGCGCCTCATGCTGCCCTAGCTGAGGCTGCGGGTGGATGGACCGGGGAACAACCGCCACCCGCAAGGCCTCCCGCGAAGATGCGACGCTCCATGTGCGGATGCGTCGCTCAATAGAGGGTACCCGAAAGGGTAAGCCGCTGGCGGACCACCGAAGGAATGTAACATAGTTCCAGTGGCCCGCCAAAAAGGCGGAGGGACAGCACACGGCGGGTTTCTTTAATGGGTGAGAGCCCCACACTACCCTGTTCGTTGCCCCGAACGACGGGGTGTGCGGTTAGGAACATTTTTTCCCGCCTTAACCAAAAAAAAAGGATTGATTATGTCGACCCGGGTTTCGAGCATATCCGATGCTCATCATCAGTACTAATCATTCCTAAACGTGAGTTACTGCCGGTTTAATAATAAATCAAATAAAGAATACTCGATATAATCAATAACAAAAAACGCTAATAACATATTAAGTATTAAACACAAAGTGAAAAATGTGAAATCGAAAATAACAGTCACGAGCAGGATTTGAACCTGCATCTCCTGGATACCGTCCAGATGCTTTGCCAATTCATACCTGGTCGGTATAATGTATGAAAATACTTCCAACAGATGGTGCAGGCGTCACCCAAAGACGTTAAGTATGAATGTGTTATCGAGATTAGCAGTCAGGAGCAAGGGTCACGATTGCTGAATTGGCAAAGCATCTGGACGGTATCCAGGAGATGCAGGTTCGAATCCTGCTCGTGACTGTTATTTTCGATTTCACATTTTTCACTTTGTGTTTAATGTATGTTGCTAAGCATGTCAAATGCTAAAAATATATATAAAAATATCTAAATAACATATTAAGTATTTTTGTTGTCCCAATAAATTACTTTTTTCTTTAAAATAATTACTATTAGTAGCAAATACCTAACTATATTTTTTCGTAGTCAGGTTAAAACATGGATGTGATAGTTATATGTACCAAAAACGGGGAATGAAAATAATTTATTCTTCCCATAGATCTTCCACGAGACAATGTCATGTTACGTCAAATGAAATATTGAAGATCCGTTGTGTGTTTCATCAAACAATTATGAAATTAAAATATTTAAATTTAGCTGAAATGCTGCATAATATTAGACACGTTTGCAATGAGATAATTTACTAGAATGATATTTTCATTTTTACCCAAACTCACATGTTGTTGTTGTTGCACTAGAGATTTGAGATTGGCGTGTCTGTGTATTGTTATCTGGACTAATGTGAGACTTTTCAACATTTTCAACATTGAGTCACATTAACCATTCACCTATAAGCTAATTTACGTTACACACACTACCTCGACATTTTGTTATTACATGCAAACGCCTGTTGTTGGAACCCCGCAAACTTGTATATCATCATATATACTAATAATATTGTGTTTTTTTCAGCTAATCATGTGTCACGTCCTCAGGATATTGCTATGGCCGTCGTGCCCGCACCAGTATGAAACTTCTGCTGCTTTTTATCAGTCGCTGATTTGCCTTAAGTGGATTGTGTTCGGTTTAAGCATGTGCACGGCTTTGTGTGGTTTTGTTTTTTTGATTGCACTGTTTTTTGTAAGTATACTTTTTTTTTTGTTAAGGCGGGAAAGAATGTTTCTAACCGCACACCCCGTCGTTCGGGGCAACGAACAGGGTAGTGTGGGGCCTGCACCCACTAAAGAAACCCGCCGAGTGCCGTCTCTCCGCCTTTATTGGCGGGCCACTGGAACTGTGTTACATTCCTTCGGTGGTTTTGTAAGTATACCTACTAATATTTATTTATGTCTTCTAATAATATAATAGATAATTTTTGTATACAGATTAAGCAAAATATGCTTGATAACATTTTTGAGAAAATATTTCTTAGATTTTAAAAGATATACCTAATTAAATATTTTTATAAAAATCAAGAAATGTCGCACAGAATCACAGTAATATATAATTAAGTGGCAAGAAGTGTGCGTTAATTGAATTATTTATGTGAGTCCCTATAGCAGTTGATTATTTATAAAAACTCTACCTAATATCAAATTGCTCAAATCCCAATCAATCAACTTTCCCATAAAAATAAATCTTTTGCACAATAACCTTATCTTTCTTTTTTTGCAGCCTAATCAATTGTTTTTCATGGGTGATGTATTCATAGTTGTTGCTCTTTTAACATTTTTATTGATGCTGCTTCATGGAATAATCACTATTGTGAACATTGGGGAAGAAGTTAAGTGTAATGATATTAGCGATGGAGTTCTATTTATCGTTTACTTTATCGGTAAAGTTATATAATAATTAATTTAGATTTATACTTTTATCAACGACTTTAGACTTTATAGTTGGATCGAGATTAACAAAATGTGTGGTCGATCGTTTATCTATCAGGGTTATGTTGGATCGGGTACCTGTAAGATCTCCGTATCGGAATAAAAAAATATATGTGTTCTAAATATAATTCGTAGTGCTTGTCCCAACACGCATGGGTCGGCTCAACTAGGGATGTACCACCCTCTCACAAAAGATCAATGTGAAATAACTTTAAGCACTTTTACTGTTGGATTTTGTATGGCGAGGCAGAGCACCAGAATCCTAAACCCCTCCTCATCCTCTACTTATGTATTAATTTTCCTCTTCAACTCCTATCTCTTTCCTTGGAGTTGGCGACGTGTGAGTGTTACTAACGTCTATGGGCTACGGTAGCTGTGTCATCGGGTGGTCCGCATGCTCGTTCACCCTTCTGGTATAAAAAAAAATATTGTAGCATATTTTAGATCAGGACAATGATTGTTTAGAACATAAGCATTAATTTGTCCTGTATGGGAATCGAAGTTCAACACTCGTTATTAAGGAGTCTTCCCCAGATTCCATTTCTAAGTGTTATTTTGTTAATACAAATTATTTGTGAATGAGGAAAAAGAGAACTTTAGTGCGAGCGGGAAATGTACCTACATGTGTCCTTTCCAATCCGGGGAAGTGCTCTAAGCACTGACCTTTCGGCCATACCCAATCTCCTCATCACATTTGTCTTTACGACCAATTGGAAGGCACGCAGGTTCGTTTCCCACTCGCACTAAAGTTCTCTTTTTCCTCTTTCACAAATAATATGTACTTTAAAGTAGCCGAGCGTGTCAAGTACTAAAATAAAGATCAAAATGCTATTTTTTTATTTATAGATCTGATTATATTTTTGTTTGTTTCAGTTTGGTTATACTTTCTACTTATTGTCAATTCACAAAGCATTTCTCAAGAAGAAAGTGGCGCCGTTAGCGCTGTGGGCGCTGGTGGCGCTGTTGGCGCTGATGGCGCTGTTGTCACATAAGCTTATTGTTCAAAGACTCAATTTATGTGATTGCCTTGTAATCTATATACCTATATGTTATTTCTTTTATTATGTATATTACTATAATAAAATAAAATAAATATAATATGCTCTGTTATTGACTTATCATAATTGTAAAGAAATTTCGATAATAAATGTGCTATCTGGCAGTCTATATCTACATCCATCCATCCATCAGCCTTTCATCGTCCTCTGCTGGACATAAGCCTCCCCAAAATGGGGGTTTCACCATAATCGCCACGCTTGGAAGGGGGTTGGCGATCGCAGTGGATGTTTTTAGTACACAGGGGAACGCTGCTGCCCGGTCCCCCGGTAATCCCTTAGTCGGCTTTTACGACTCATAGGAAGAGACGGGGTGGGGCTATACTTGGTGCCGGGTCCACACGGCAAAAGTCTGTATCTGCTATCTAACAAACCCACTACGATCTCAATCGGTACTAATAATACCATCGTGGGCCTAGTAATACACGTACCTATATGGCTATGATCAAAACTATCCGATTTCAATATAGCAACAATACACAAAAAGGGATAAAGAGATCATCTGAATACCACATAGGTACTTACCTACTTACTCAAATAATTGTTTGTTGAGGATCGTATTGATTCGTCGTGAATTTTCGTGTTAGTCGTAATTTTTAATAAACGCTGTACCGATTCGATTCATCGAGTATGGAATGACTTATGTTAAGAATTAAATGCCAATAATATTCTATGCCAGGGGTCTCCAAAGTACGGCACGGGCCAATCCGGCCCGCCAGTGACATCGATGTGGCCCGCGACCGCTAAGACTAGTGTCGTCAACCTGGCGCGCGACAGCTAATGTCTTATTGCTGTGATAAGTTGAAGAAGAAAACACAGAATGATAATTACCTACTCGGTTTTATTTCCTTGCAAGGTAAAACTTCACGACAGAAATGATGACGCAGACAACTTAACTAAGTATCTAAGCTTAAGCATATTAATAACTAACAAATAATTGAAAGGAATTCCACTAATCACATTAAAACAAAAAAACAGTATTGAGATTTATGTAAATGTGTTTTGGCCCTTGGAACGTACTGAAAAAATTATTATGGCCCTAATGCTTCAAAGTTTGGAGACCCCTGTTCTATTCTTATGAAATTACCCCTAAATCAAGCGATGATGTTACTAATAGGGAAATATTTCAGAAGGTATATAACGTTATCAGTTTCAGTAGATGCATAATATAGAAATGGTACTTTTCAATAGATTTACAAAACAAGGCTGCAGTCCTGCTACAGCCTTCTTACAAAGAAAACTTTTTTTCTACATCTTGTGAACTGTCAGAGACAGAAATGGTGGCACGATTTTGACAGGTGTAGATGGCCACATAGACTAACGATATCCGCATATTTTTGTTATGTTACAAGGAAGGCAATTTAAACCTAATTTAAGAACATGGTAAAGGTATATAGAAAGTTATGTCAGCATTCCGTTGCCTACCAACTATAAAAACGCCGTTAGTGTTTACGTCTCTGGAAAACACATGTTACTGTGGAGCACTGTTCAGCGTTTTTTGTCTGGTATGTACGTGTCTATTATTAACATTTAAATTTTAATTATTAATATTTAGTGACTGCATACGGTGATGGTGATGGTGTAGTAACTTAGAATTCACCTCACGTGCGACTGCTAATCATGAGGCCTCGGGTTCGATCCCCGGGTCGGGCAATGGTATTGAGCTTTTTCCTAAAAAGAAAAATTCTCAGTAGCAGCCCGGAGTTTGGAAATGTGCCCAGTAGACGTCAATAGACTCGCCTTCTATTACATGGGACTTAAACATAGCTGGCGAATCGTGCAGGGTGTGTAATACACCTCTGCCTACCCCTTCGGGAATACAGGCGTGATGCTATGTTTCTATGCCTCGTGTGTGCTGTTGGCGTGTGATAACAATTCAATTCAACTCTTGATTTAAAAATCAAAGGGCTGGTGATTATGAGTCAAACTACTGTGATGAGAATGAAACAAATAACCTAATACTAGCTACAAAATAAGTATGCAAATATTGGCGAGTCATAACAAAACTAGTACTTATTTGTGCGATTCGACATTATTATGAGACAGAGAATTAAGCTTCTCATTTTGTTAATTTTTGTCAGTATATAGGTAGGTACTCTTTGTTTTTATCCTAAGTATATTGGGCGGGAATTTCGTCCCATGTACCATATAAGTGATGTGTTGTTTCGTATTGGTACCATATAAGTGATGTGTTGTTTCGTATTGGTTAGTTCATTAATGTCTACAATTTAAATAAAATAAATCTTAACCTACAGCTGTATAAAAATCTATCCCAAATATTTCAACCACACAGACGTTATCCGTTGTAACCATAATAATCAATCGACTTTATTGTATTTTGACCTTATTATGATTCTTCTTCCTTTTGGAAGAGAAAGATAATTACTGGCCTTCCCTTTTCTGTTGCACATTTATTATATGAGTATAAATTGAACATGGGCATTTAGCCCAGCATATCAAATATTTAGATAGACTTAATATTATTAGACTCGTAGGTATCTAATGTTATCAATATGTTTCCAGATGGATTTCACAATAAGTCCACTACAAACATTCGAAGACCTCTGTTTCGAAGATGTAACCGACTGGCAAACAACCACTTACTACTTTGCACTCGCCATGAAAATTATTGCCCTAATTTTAGTCATTGTCAGTATGACTTTGATCTGGGGAATTAAAAAAGTAAATATAATTGAAGTTATTTTATATCAGAGTTGAACTTTCAACAACAAATAATATCAGAGTATTAAATAATTTATTTGGATAGATCAGTAGCAAACAACATACTGTTCCTTACAATTTATCAATATCATTTTTTTTTAAGGCAGGAAAAAATGTTCCTAGCCGCACACCCCGTCGTTCGGGGCAACGAATAGGGCAGTGTGGAGCCCTCACCCACTAAAGAAACCCGCCGTGTCTCCGCCTTTATTGGCGGGCCACTGGAACTATGTTACATTCCTTCGGTGGCAATTTATCAATACCTGCGTTTTGTTTCATGCATGCCATTGCCCTACGTTAATAAAAATAAATGTAGATACAAACATACCTACTTCCATAGAATCACACCAGTTTCCCAGAGAAGCTTGAAGAGAAAAAAAAAAACACAACATCACACCTGTATCCCCCAAGCAGTAGGCAAAGGTGTATTATACACCCACGATTCGCCAGCTATGTTTAAGTCCTACTTAATTGGGGGCGAACCTATTGCCGTCTACCGGGCACATTTCTAGACTTTGGACTGTTACCTACTGAGAATTTATCCTTTTTATAAAAAAGCTCGATAACATTGGCCCACTCGGGGATCGAACCCGAGACCTTATGATCGGCAGCCGCACACACTACTGCTACACCAGCGAGGCAGTTGAGAAGCTTGAAGAGAGAAAGGGTTTTTTAAAAAGGCCTTCTACTGACAGGGTGGATTTTTTATTATAAACTAGATTCTTCCCGCGATTTAGTTGCACTTATAATATAAATACGTTACTTTACTGATAATTAATAATCAACTATCTCTATTCAAAAAAAGTTATCCCATAGGAGTTATCCGTTCTGGAATAAAAAAGTAGCCTATGGTCTTTTCTGGGCTTTACACTAACTTATGTGTACGAGTATGATGATGATAAGTTCAGTAGTTAGACATTGAGTGGGAGCATAACAAACAAATAAACTCATTATACACAAATATTTACGTATCGGGTCTTAATCGCGTTTATAATGTTAAGGTTGAATACCTTAATTTCCCGACGTTTCGACCGTATTGCATCAGCCGTGGTTACGGGTTGACGATTAAGTTCCGATACGTAAATATACAAATGGCGAAAGTTAAAAAAAAACTCATTTTTGTATTTATAATATTATTAGGAATAGTAATGATAATAATAGTATACAGTCAATAGCGAGATATATCGTATAACAAGTTATAACTAATAACAAATCGGCTCACAATTATTTTACACTTTTTTGTTTTCAGAAGGACTCAAGACCTATAGTTGCGTTTATGTATGTCGCAAGTTTAAACGCGATTGGACTAGTTATCTTCGCAGTTCTCTTATTAATTACTAATGTGTTAGACAGTATGGATGAATGCGATTTTCCCAATATTTCATACGAAGATGTAATGATGCGAACTATACTCAAAATGTTTACATCGATATTTTTTTCTTGCAGTAAGTTTAGTTTCAGACTATATGTAGATAAATATATAAAAACAAGCCTTTGCCAGTTAGCTGCCAGTGTTGCCAGCAGCCAAAAGCTAGTTTTTAGGTTATATCTCAGGTTCCCGATACATACAAATGTATACCAGTTTTTAAGTCTAATCAAGAACTATCAAATAAAAAAAGTTGCGTCAAAATCTATTGAGTAGTTTTTGCGTGATGCATGAACGTACAAACAGATAACAGAAAAAAGTCTTTAAAAAAAATGTTTTGTGTTTAGGCACGACTATATAGCCTAATACAGTATTTTTTTCTTAAATATCTTAAATGTACAGACACAATTCTGTTACAGCTTTATAATAGTACTAGCTGACCCAGCGAACTTCTTACCGCCATATTTTTTTTTGTGAATATTTTGTAATTAAATAATAAAAAATACATGATAGAAACTCAAATCCTATCTTAGGTATGCCAGCAAAACACACATTTACAAAAAAAAACGTGAAAATCGATTAAATAGTTTCGGAGTTCATCGTGAGCAACAACGTGACACGAGAATTATATACCTACCTGTAATAGATAGATTCACAATGGTTAGTTATGTAGGTAGACGTGCTGACTGATTGGTGTCAGACCTGAGATGTGACTGAACAAGTTGTGAACTTAAATCCACTTTAATTTTCAGTTTACTTCTACATGATTATAGCTGCAAAAAGTTATCATCAGAGTTTGGCTGATCAACCCCAATTAGAAATTAAAAGGGTGAAAACTGTACACATAAAAGACGATCCCCCTAGTCTGTTACCGCCTATCAAAGAGTAAGATAAATGTACCTAAGTGTGCACCTAATTTTGTAACTGCCAAGTCTTGGACGGAAAAATAAAGAAATCGTTATTAAAAATATTGAAACAGCCTTTTCTAACATGTAAATAATATTATGAAATAAATTAATTCTTATTTAATGAGTAATATCCAGTTTTTATTAATTTCCTTGTATCTACAATTACTATTTAAGGACTTATATATTAATTGAGAGATTTACCTAATCTATAATTCGCAGAACAGATAGCGAGTGAACTAAAGGTAGGTACAGTTTTTGACCTCAATTGCAGCAATTCTAGGTCCAAATACCTGATAAAATATATTAAATGATGAGGTTTTAATTATTTAAGATGCGCATATAGTTGGTCCAGGGTTAGATGTATATTTCTTATTGTATATTGTCATGTTATGCTCTGCATACAGTTCGCACTTAAATATGTATTTAAGAGCTATATAGGTACCTAGTACCTATATTTATTGTAGTTTTAGTTGATGGATATATACAAAAATACGTTCTAAAAGAGAGGTTTTCTGTGACAATCCTGTAGGTATGTATTAGAATACTATATAGCTATATCTACCTGCTTATCTATATCTCAAAGATGTTTTCGACAGATTAATTCAAAATATGGACGACATCTAAACCCATATTTTAGCTGACTAATAGTAGCTCGATCTCAGAAATGTTAATTAGGGACAAAGCGACCGCTTCCCATTATATGATAGCGAGCATCAGCATAAATGTCGGCATACTGAGGTTTTAATTATCAAGTCCCGTCATCGACCCACCGCGATGCAGTAAGAGGGTTTAGTAATTTTATACCTATGGTAAGCTTATTTAAATGAGGTGTTATATATTTAAAAGCTAACCTACAGAATATGCAGCAATAGGTATGTAGGTATATCATGTTACGGACGGGCCTCGTGGCGTAGTCGGTAGTGTAACCGACTTCCGTGCACGAAGTCGTGGGTTCGATTCCCGCTCAGGACAATTATTTGTGTGATGAATATAGATATTTGTACTGCGTCTGGGTGTTTTCTATCTATTATATGTAGGTATGTATTTAAAAAAAGTAATTATGTATTATATCCGTAATCTGGTACCCATAGCACAAGCGTTAAGCTTAACTTGGGACCAGAGGACGTTGTGTGTGAAATGTCCGTGTATATATTTATTTATTTATTCTGTTAGGTGTTGACTGGGACAATAACACTGACGCTCCGTATATTAACAATAAATTTATTTTTCTATTACAAATATTATATGGCCTGACTGATCAAACACACACTAAGACTTAAGTGCTAACACGGGTATGATGTATAGGTACTAAATTTAACTATAGCTATGGAAGACAAAGTAATTAAAGGTCCCTCGTTCTGCTTATCAGAATAAGAAACACTAATTTATTAACATTAATTAATTAAAGATTGTTTATGTGGAATTATTGAATAAGTGTATTGAATTAATAATGTTGGACGCCAGGAGGATTTTGCTGGTAATTTAGCCGGAACCCTGCCAATCCTTTTCGCACTCGGTGTTAGCTCAGTCGTGAGGCTAATAATTACTCGGATTCTTTGCATCAAATCCTAGATAAAGCCTTCAATACGGTTGGGAACGTTGCCTGTATTATCCCTCACAAACAAGGCATTTCCGAAGGCTAAAACAACACAATAGTTTCATCTAACTTAATTTCTTTAACTATGCACTAATTAAGTTGAATAAACAATTGGTAAATTACCCCATTATCGTGTAATCACATTGAACATAAGATATATTTCACCAAAACTAATCTAAAACTGTCTATTATCAAACGTTTATTCCGCGTATATAACACACAGAAGGGTTCACGAAGCATTCAAGAAACGAAATACCCGGTTGACCAGTTTTGATATATTTAAATTCTCATTTGGTTAGCACTACTAATAAACATTACTGATTTCATACAAAAATAACATATCGCTTTAACTATGATTTGAACCCTCGACCATTTATAAGCGTAGACTGTAGGTTCCTCTGTAAACGACTCGGCTAAGTATTCATTAATTACGCTAATGTAAATAGTTACCTAGTTCATAAACGATTATCATAACAATTCTTAAAAATATTTTAATAAGTAAGGATTGTATTTCTTAAAAAACCATAAGATAATTTAATTAGTGAATTATATTCATATGAAGCCGTTCTTTCCCCGTGACACCACCAGTGGTATCACGGGGAATTAAAATATTCCCTGTGACACCACCGAGTATTAGTGATGGGAGTTTTACGTGATCCAACTAGGTAGAAAAATACTATTTAAAAGATATACCTACCTAATTAGGGTGGAATTTAAGGATGAACTTGTAATTAATGGTTATCTTAGCTCGTTGAAAGCTAGGCTAACTATAAAGTTCTAATATGCCTATTTAAACTTTTTATGTCTGTGTATAGTTTTTTAATTACTTAATATACTTAATAACATCATGTTATCGAGGGCGGATTATACAAATCCAAATAGAATAAACAAAAGAAAATAACATAAACATACGAAACAATCAAAAGGAAGTGTACTTAACAGTAAAGTCATCTTCCACAACAAATAACATTTTACGTCCTAAATATCTAAGAAAATACATTATTATCAACGTGAAACATTCGAAAATTTCTAAAGAAAATATCTTTCTCACGTCCCGGCCCCGGCGGAGACGTAAAAAGAAAAGTATATAAATGTTAAAAGAAAATATAAAAGAAAGACACTTTCCTGAGATAGGCCGGTTCTCCCGTGACTCGACTCTGCGACTTTTATTACAGTTAGCACGTGACAGGAACAACGATACCGCCCTTGTACTCTCTTAGGTATTACAACCTATATTCATGACGCTATGTACGAGTAGATTTATTACAAGTTGTACATATCACTTACTAAGCTATACAGATACATAGAACATATTTCACTATTTTCTTTTAATAAATGCTTTTGAAGCAAAGGAATTAAGCTAACGTTACAGGTTATTTCTGCAAAAAGATTCTACCATTATGGGTCACAGCCTAATACGGAGTTGTTATAGGTATCTACTCAATTTTTTACAATCCACTCGTATGAGGGTATTCTTCAGTGCGTGAAGGTTGACGTGTGTGGATGGACCAGGGAACTTCCACTACCCGCAATGCCTCCTGTGAAGGTGTAGCCCTCCGGTGTACGGAAGCATCGCCCAAAAAGAGTTCTCAAAAGGGTAAAGTCGCCACATGCCACTGAAGTAATGGTATATCAACAGTTTTACCTAGTCATCCGCCGTTATTTAGAGGATGAGAGACCCATAGGTACTGCCCTATTTGTTGCCCAGAACGAAGGGGTCAACAAAAAAAAATTCTTTCTAAGGTACATTTTCAAATCTCGATGTTGTGTCCCTATTTTTAAAATACCCTATCATCATCATCACCTCGTTTTCACAAACTATGTTGGGTTCCGTTTCTGATCTGTTTGGTTATACGGAGCGGCTGCCTATCGGACCTGCACAACCCAACTCAGGGGACAACTAGTGACCTTAGAACAAGACTGGAGTAAGATGTTTTATTCAGAACTCTGACAACCTGTGACGTCTGCCAGGATATAATTTGACAGGCTGCCTTGCGAAGCACGGACGAAGGTCAGATGTCTACAAGCAGATGTCACTTTGTAGTCACCCATCTGATGTCGCACGAGGGAAATTTGTTTAACCTCGCCGAATGTTATTACGCTAGGACCAGCATTATATCATAAGAATTTTTTCTTAGGACTTTATTATTTCGTGTAAATATGAAGCTATTTCAGAAGATATATTGTTTTCAGCGCTCTTTTCCACCACGCACGTGTAGGTTCTGGAGTGAACTTCCTGCTGCGGTGTTTCCCCAGCGCTACGACATGTCCTTCTTCAAACGAGGTTTGAGAAGAGCACTTTACTCACGATATTCGGTGGCTTGGCTATACCACCGGTGTTTCCAAAGTCCATGAGCGGCGGTTACCTCTTACCATCAGGTGGGACATTTGCTCGTCTGCAATCGGTGACAATAAAAAAAAAAAGATAATGTCCCTATGTTTGTTTACTATACGAATTCTGGTCATGTTAATGCATTTCAATTATTATATTTAGTGTCTTAGCACTATAAACAATTCATATTCTCAACCGAAGGATATTTTTACAGCGAGGTCGTCAAACTTGTTGACGTCATATTACTTCCATTGGTTGGTCCGTGAGTTCCATTCTGTTTGTTGACGCTGCAGATGCCACATAACGACGGTTTGGGAGTCTGTTTCACTAAAAATATATCCACTAAAAATTTAAGCTGACTACAAACGTACTTCGGATAATATTTTTTAAGCAAGTGAATTACGGGATATACTAATATTATAGCATAGGTTTTGTACGTACTGAGTGCTTTATAAAGCAGTTTAATTTTATAACATTATCTGAATACCAGTGCAGTAATAGTTTAGTGGTAACAAGAACTACAAAGACAGTGGTATCGTATTCGATCCTCAGCTTAAGGACACATACCTACTGACTCTGACTTTTCAATATATATTTTTTTTCTAGAAATGTGTGTAGGTATTTGTTTTCAAATTATCACCGCTCCGTGAAAGAAAATATCGTGACGGAACATGCATACCTTTTTTTGTTTGTTAAGGAATGATAAAATGTACCTAACCGCAACCCCTCGTTTGCCCAGAGTAGTGCGTGGCCCTCAGCCACTAAATAATCCCGCCGTGTGCCGTCTCTGCGCCTGTATTGGCAAGCCGCTGGCATCATGTTACATTACTTCAGTGGTAGGGAACCTGCACACCTGAGAGATTTTCTCCTCTGCTTGTGATGTCTGCCAACCTACATTGGACCATGCGTGGTGGACTACAGCCTAATCCCCCCTCAATCTAAGAGGAAAAATGCACAATAGTGGAACAGTAATGTATTGAAAAAAGTATATACTGTATGTAGGTATGTAAAAAGGCCATCGGATACCTATTTAAAGCCCTGTTGAAAAATAGTCTCTTCAGTATTTTATATAAATATATTAACAAGTGGAAATCCTTTGTCTCTGCTTACCCCTCTGGGAAAGGAGCGTGAGTCTATGCATGTATGTGTGTATATAATTATGTAGATATGTACCTACTGGTATATTCATTTTATATAATGGTAATATCTATTCCCACGTGAAAGATACATAGGCAGGTATATAAGTGTATTATTAACTCTGGTAATTTAAAAGACTAATTAGCTATAAAAGAATCATCACTAACGTAACTTGCAAATATATATGTGAATTATTATCAAAGATCACAAAAAAGTAAATAAATTTAACAAAAATATAACTATTACATTAGCTTGTACGCTTTTAGTAACTTAGATAATAAATTCAAGACATGCTGTTGTTGTGGCCCAACGAGATTCATTTTAAGAATAATTAATATTTATTTGAATAGATTTAAACTCTTTATACCTTTTTATTATTCCAGCTTATACCAGTGATTTCTTCTGCGTTGCTTAGGTATAATATTAACATCATGAGTCGGAGGTAGAAGAGACCCCCCTCTCCCCAGCTTATCCGCTTCAGGAAGATAGGTACATATCATTGAACAGTAATCGTTGCTTGTAGCTTCGGTATAAAAAGCTATTTTTCTTAAAAAAAATACTTTGTATTAAATGAAGATATCGTAATATTTTTTTAGATAATGTCCAAGTGTCTTATAAATAACTTAGGAAACTTAATTGACATCTATCCAGTAGATTGTTTTATATAATTCATAAATTATACCAAATTATGAGATAATATTAAAGTGTGGCGATCTACTCATATAAAATAGCTATTGTTACTTATTTTGAAATAAAACTACGTTTACGGAATCTATCGCGTTTACTTGATTTTACTACGGTTTCATCTACCCACAAATGAAAAAATAAACAACATGTTGAAATAACATATCAGCCTTGGACGCCTATCATCTAAGTCCACCCGTGATCATGAATGCTGTAAAGTATTCGAAACGTCGGGATAGTATAAAAATCAAGTAAACGCGACAGATTCCGTAAACGTAGTTTTATTTCAAAATGTGTAACATTCGCGTAAATATCAGAAAGTATTATATTGTTACTTATATTAAAAATAATGATAAATACCAAGTACAACATTTTGTTTTTTTTTCGAATAAATTATATAAATTGAGAAATTATATAAAATTCAGTACCTAGCTGTCTAAATTTGCTGCGCCTGAAAAAGGCCTAACTAAGTTACTCTTTATTAATTTAAGTTTAACATCTTTTATAATTACCTAACTTAGTTAGTTATATCTACAAATAAAGATTTTGAGTTTGAATTTGAGTTAGGTGTTTCAGGTTACGCGTCCAATGGCAGACCGCTATCGTTTTATTTATATAGATTTTGAAAATATTACTCGTATATAAACCAATTCAACCTTACGATATGAAACTTTACAAATGTAGGTAGGTACCTATATAAAACATGTTTGTTACATCTTAACACAATAATGTTATAACTTATTATTATCGTATCTATTCCTGATTTATTTATGTACTTATTCAATAACTGTCATTACAATAAAGGTAGGCATATTCCTAGTAGAAATTGGTATCTAAATAAATACTTCTATATTCCGGTAAATTCAACTGAATGCATAGATTTTCTAACATTTTTCCTGAATTCAAAGATTGATTTACATGAAGGAGAACAGATATAGGTATGTAAAGAAAAACAAATCTATCAATAATCTAATAAATAATTATACTTTCTACCTACTCTACAATTTAGTGCAAGCATTTTCATAATGTTTTACCGACGGCACTTTGCCGACGGCACTGCAATAAGTTGTTAGCTATTATGGTCACTAGGTATTCGGTATACATATTTTAACAATATTCGAATATCTGTTGAATTAATTTCTCATACCTACTATAATAGTTATTAATAATAAAAACGTGAAAGAGAGTGTTTGTTTTCACGCCGTAACTACTCAACCCATCACCATGAAATTTTGAATACATATAGTCCAAAACCAGAAAAAATGTGGCCTATATTTTATCCTGAAAAAATGGACAGTTCCTGTAGGATAGGTAAGAATTTTTATATAGATATTATGAATACGCCTTAGAGTGACGTAATTAGGTATATATATTATAAGATTCTAATTATGAAGTCCACGATGACGAAATCATGAAGAGAACTTCTAATATACCTAATCAAGCTATTTAAATAACTAGCATCTAGTTTTTAGGTTATATCTCAGGTCCCCGATATAGTATCGGGATAAAATGTATAGGTACCAGTTTTTAAGTAAGTATCATCAAGATTTGATGGCTCAAATGAAAAAAGTTGCATCAAAACCCGTTTAGTAGTTTTTTGCGTGATCCGCGTATAAACAAACAGATAAATAGAACAACAGACAAGAAATCTAAAAAAAAAATTGTTTTGTGCACGCCTGGCTATATAAAACAGTGTTTTTTCTCAAATATCTTAAATGTACAGACTGTTACAGCTTTATAATAGATAGGATATATAATCACATTAAATATTGTAGTGCTTTGAAAATTAAATTATAGTCATTTGAACACTTGGGTATGTTTGGTAATATCAACTACCTATACAAAACTATATTCATCCATCCAGGTAACACAGAAGGATATGAGAAACTAATTAGGTACTCGAACTGTCAAAAGAGAAATTAATGATTTTTGGATTGGAGTCCTGAGTAAAAAAGTCGAACTCCACTCTAGTTATTTTGATCTGTATTTTAGCACTTGACATGTTCAACTACTTTAAAGAACAAATTATTGGTGAAAATGTGGAAAAAAAGAATTTTACTGCGAGCGGGATTCGAACCTGCGTCCCTTCCAATCCGGGAAAGTACTCTAGACCGCTAAGCAATCACAGTGACCGACGGCCATACCCAATCTCCACATCACATTTATCTTTACGACCCACGCCATCTATCGGACGCATTTACATACATTATTTCAATATGTAATTTTGCTGTAATTAAAATTCATACTATTTAACAGCGTGATTTTTTAAATATTTTGATCTTTATTTTAGCACGACATGCTCAGCTACTTTAAAGAACAAATTATTTGTGAAAATGTGGAAAATGAGCATTCTCTTTTACTCGATCACTGGGATGGCGGTCTAGAGCACCTCTCCGGATCGGAAGGGACAGGTTCGAATCCCACTCGCAGTACAATTCTCTTTTTCCACATTTTCACCAATAATTTGTTCTTTCCAGTCTAGTTGTTCCTAGTTGTGCAATACCTAGCAATGCGAGAGTGGAAGGATGTAAGTACAGGGGGAGACCGAGACTCAACTAGCTAGACCAAATCGGTCATGTATTGAAGGAAGGTGGACTCAGGATTCTCCGAAACCGGCGAGCGTGTAGGTATGGAGAGAATTATGAATGTTGAGTAAACGAGATATGTATGCAAGAATAGAGCCTTTTCGCACTCTGTTCTCTCTGCCTACCTCGCAAGGGAGATGGCGTTATGATAAGTAAGTAAATAAGTTCTTAGTTGCACTCTTAGCTGGGTAGTGGAAGTCTTTCTGACTTGGTAATCAGTAATTTTTTTCAATTTTTATTTTTATTTTTGCTACTCTTTCATGAGCCTTTTGATATGAAAATATTAGGATATCATTTTTTTTATTCATACCCACTTTAATAGTATTTACACAATTATAGAAGCATAATCCAAGTATACAATAGTTTTAGGTACCTAATAGTGTTATTAGAGCCGCCAATGCAATGGCTGGATTTAAGCCCCTACCTACCTATGTACCTATATGTTATGTCGTAGCGTAGGTAAGTAGGTTAACCTATAAAGGAAAATATTTATCCATTCATTTTAGCTTTATACAATCAAATTTTTAAGCATATTTTGGATAAATACGTACTTATATTACTTTCAAATACACCAAGCAGTGCAGACTGATAAATAGGTAGAAGCCTAAAATTGCATAATTTCGACAGCGCCATCTGTGTAGATGTCACGATAGCAGAGAAACAAGTATTGCGCTTGTGCGAACAAAGATGGCGGTCGATCAATAAGAGGAAGCCACCCCAACGCACCCCCGTCATGACATTTTGTTGAAAGCCGAACAGTCGAAAACAGTCTCTATCTGTTTGTTATAGGGTTCATGTAAATTAGTGACGCATCTTGGATTTGTCTTTTGTTTGTTTCAGTAGATGGTAGACATCCGAATAGATATTTGTTTTTCTTATAGGTGTATATGTACCTACCTACGATTGTTTGAATTCATAGATACCTTGTTAGATACCTAAGCACACTACTGTAAGCAATTTGTATGGTATGAATCTTTAAATAGTAAATATAGTAAAGTAGGTACTTATCTATCTTTAGGCAGATACCTATAGGTCCTATATTACCTTGAAACTTGGTTCATAAACTATAGACAAATGTGACCTAAATAAAACATTACATCCCATTCAAATCGAAAATCAATCTTCATACCACTGTCTTTGCAGTTCTTTAATAATTTTATTAGGCTGACATTTTAACATTTGATGGGTAAGTACCTATCTACTTAAGTATCTACATAAAAAGCACAACAAGCCTAAGTTGGAATATAATGTTAGCCATAGATATAGTATAAGGTACTTATAGATCACCTGACAGCTCGATAACGCGTAACCAATTTTAATTTGTCAATGTGTGCGTTGGAAAGTGATGTAACTTTTAAGAGTTAGACTGACTATCGATAAAATGTTAAAACAAATCAGTTTCTTTAACGAACTCGCTCATTCAAATAATCATCTTCAACGAATGAAAGAAAATAGAAATAATAAATTAAAACAAATATAATTAATTCGTTTTTATTTATTTCACCAGCAACATCAGTCAACGATATTATGCATTTTATAAGGGTATTATACACTTCATTTTTAGCAACATAAACATAATTATAATTTTTAAATTAACTAAATCAACTTGACGGACAATATCTGCTGTAGAACTTTTATTGCATTTTTTCCATTAATGTGTTAGGAGAAAATGTTCCAAGCATTTAGGATAAATATCGACAATAGGTATACCTTGTCGATAAAGTCAAGCCCTAGTTTATATGTATCTAAAAACTTTTCTACTAAAATCTTGCAAATATGTAACAATGCGACATATTTTTATGTAAAATATAAACAGTAACAATGGAATTGAAATTAATCCGTAACTGAAACAGAAAATATCAGTAATTATGACCTAAAATAAAAGCATTTAACTTGTGATAACATGCTGAGAACTTACCTGTGAAACGTGCAATTATCAGGATTGATTGCATGATTTACATCACAGGCACTCACGGAACAAACAACCATTGTATTTAATAGTTATAATCACCTATTAAACAAGATTTATAACACAAATAAATCAAAAAACCGCGAATCTGATTTCAAGCTAGAAGACTGTAGACGACCTGTCATTCAAATGGTGTGCAATGACATCAGATTTGCTTTCCTCTTCCATCTTGCTATGTTGCCGTATAAGATTTTCTTCTCGCTCACACGCTTTGGTGATCTATACGTTACTATATCTATGATGTTACCTATACGTATACCTATCCACAAAGGCATGCTAGAGGTTATGTAAGCATTTTCCCGAGGGGCCCAACAACTACCTCAATGGCCTACGTCACGTGGCGACACTTTGTATCAACGGACACCGGGAACGCGGGTTCAGTGGCTCCGGTGAATACAGGTTATCTATCTACTTACTTATTTCTGCTTTTAAGTACGTTTACACTGCCCATACATCTGAATAGTTGGTAGGTATATTTTCAAACTAAAAAAATATAGAGTGATAGCTACCTACGTGAATCTAGGTATTTATTCTTGATTGAAATTACAAGTTTTCATGTAAGTAATTAGAAAATGGCTTCATTGCATGGCGTCTATTTATCTACTTAGGTACACCAATCTACTATGCAATAAATGATATTCCATTTTCAAACTAAATGTATTCAAATTTTATGATGACTAGTGCAGTAGTTACGACGTGAAAGCTTAACAAACAATAAAAATTAAATTCAAAATTTATTAAAAATCCCGACAGAATAACCTGTGTTCCCTTTAAAAAGTAAAAAATAATGAAATAAACTCAATCTTAAAGTAGGTACCTAAGTATTTACGAGTATTAATAAATCTAAAAAAATACATCGCGTTGAGGGACCGCTCGTAACTCACCTTTAATACAAAAAAAACTAAATTGAAATCGCTTCATCCGTTCGCGAGCTACGGAGCCACAGACAGACAGACACGTCAAATTTATAACACCCCTCTTTTTGCGTCGGGGGTTAAAGAGTCCTTTTTACAGAGTAAGGATTTATTTTGCATATTAGTACCTAGATAGCTTTACAAGACATAGCGGATTATTTTACATTAACACATCAATTTAATATACCTAGATATTAAATGAACGGTTGACTACTAGCATATTAGATACCTATAAATAGTAGCAATGTAAAGAACAAATTATTTGTGAATGTGGAAAAAGAAAACTTTACTTTCTTTTTTTCTTTCTTTCGCTCTAGCTAGACCATCTACACGCTAGCAACATTGGAGACATCACTCGCGTGTCGCCATCTCCAAGGAAAGGGATACGAGTTACAGAGTAAGTATAATAGACAGAGTACATATAGCAAGAATAACAAAGAAGATACGAAGGATAATAAGGAGGGGATAGTCAGTATTAGGTCCTCCGGCGCTCTCACTCACCATACGAACCGTTACCATTGTTTCACGCCGATCTTCTGTGAGAGGGTGGTAAAGGTACATCCGATCGAGCTGGCCTATTCATGCTGGTATAAGCAAGCCTCTAATACAGTGCCACAATGTGAAATCGAAAATAACAGCAGGATATAAACCTGCAACTGTTACTCCTTGAATACCGTCCCAGATGCTTTGCCAATTCATAAATAATAATAAATATTCACGGACATTTTTCACACAACGTCTTCTGGTCCCAAACTAAGCTTAATGCTTGTGCTATGAGTACCAGGTTACGGATATAATACATACCTATACCTATTACTTTTTTTTGTAAATAGGCATATATATAATAGATAAAAAACACTCAGACGCAATACATATTTCTGTGTTCATCACACAAATAATTGTCCTGAGTGGGAATCGAACCCACGACCTCGTGCACGGAAGTCGGTTACAGTACCGACTACGCCACGAGGACCGTCAATTAATAGCAATCGTGACAATACATCGGAAACTGCGAATTTTGATAACACATTTCTTCTTAATATTTTGTTTGGGTGACACGGTCCTCCACTCGTGACTGTTATTTGCGATTTCACGTTGTCGCATTGTGTTTATTTAGCCTACCCATGGCTAAGCATGTCAAATAATTATAAAATATATAAAAATAAGTAGGTACCTATTATTATAGGTGCCTATTTCTTGAGACTTTTCTTTACTATGTAACTGAGAAACAGTAAAAATATAAAATTTTTGGAGGTAATGCAACCTCTGGGTGTGATACTGATAATGTATGTAATATTACCTATTGATAAAATTATTTTTAAGCTATGCATAAGTTTTGCCATTTAGCCGAACACAAAGTCGGAAATGTGAAATTAAAGCTACGAAGGCCTACGTCTTTCGGATTATCGTCAACTGAGCCAAACTGAAATTCACTAGGGGCTATCAATTTCCATAACACATTTTCCTTGCTGTCATGGCTGATAGCTGAATAAAGTATCTGTGTGATGGCAAAGACATACGCGAACGATATGCATATCTATACCTAACTAAATGCTGTTATCTAATATTTTTTTTGTTGTAAGTACCTAATCCAATGAATTTTCATTTCGAATTAATTTTTGTATCGAATTTGATAGCTATCTCCCTAACCAGTAAGATGACCCTCTCCTGACTGGTAAGTTGGTTCAGCCCTTGATCAAGATTTACCTATTTATATATAAGTACCTAAGTTTTAAACATAATAGGTATTACCAGACACAAACCGACAACTAACTGGCCTCTCGCCTATTTATATTTGACACAGGCCAAAGGAGTAGATACCTATCTAATTGCAAAGTTGGTAGGTACCTATCTAGACGGGATCATACAATAGGTAGGTACCTACTTATAGCTACATACCTAGGTATCACTGGGTAATTTACCGCCTAAACAAAAAGGTATCACTGGGTAAGCAGGTATTTAGGTACGTCAAATTAGACGCAGACTATAAATAGGTAAAATTTAACATTACACTTTTTATTTTATTTTATTATTATTTTTAATAAACGATAATTTTATAGTAGCGCCACCTAGTATTAGTATTTAAAAGTTACAAATGCGAACAATTTCCCACTTTGTCCCTGGTAGTTTACCTAACTTAACAGCATATCTCTTTGTACAACAACAAAAAACAAAAGAGGGCGCATATTCAAGAAATTAGATATATTATTTAATTAGGTACTTAAAATAATTCCTACCTCATAGATAATTACCAAACTACTTTGAGATTTCTATATTAACTAAGTAGAAACCTATTTAGGTACTTTTGTAAATATTGGGCTGACTGGCGCACTCACTGCAGGCTACTGCACTGCGAATTTACCTATATGTCTTTTTTTACTAATAGTATGCCACCTAGTCACAACTTAAGGGTTACAAACTAGCAAATACACATAAATAAGAAACTCATTAAATATTTAAAAGCGCCATCTCTTGGTCATATTTGATATCAAATTCTCCTATCAACGGTTCTAATAGTGACATCTTTTTGTACAACGCGGAACTACTAAGTGTTTACCTGTCTGGATATTCTAGTACACCATTTTTGGAGCAATCTTCAACAAAGCAAAGCCTAATATAAAGAGTATTTTAGGAATATTGCTAGATGTCACTAATATAACAGATGTATATTAAAAATAAGAACCATTCTTTATTTATTTGTGTTTGACATACAAACTACGATTAGTTTAATTATTAATTAAAAATAATACTTAGACATAAGTAATAGGTATATTTTTATATAATTTATTCTATATAAATAATAAATATATATGTATATGGAAATATTAAATAATTCTATCTACCCTAAATCATAGATTTTTATTTAATCTTATATTAAATTGGCAAGATTTTTTTAACCTAAATTACTAACTGACAGTAAGTACCTACAAGGCCTCCTATCGGGTAATAGGTAGGATTAATATTTAACGGTGCATAATTAAAATATTACATTTTAAGTTTTAACGTAAGCTTTCTGACAAAAAAAGACCCTCAAGAGATCCCCTTACCTTCCAAAGACTTAGTTGCCAGGCAACAGACAAAATATTAAAAATGGAAGAACGACCGCCAAACGTAATTGGTAGAATTCGGCGCCATTTGCAAAGGGCCGGTCGACTTGAAGCTCCGCCCCCAAGGAAAGGCCGAAACGTGCCGCCTTTTACTCTCTGCCATCTTTGCTACTGTCACAATGTGCCATAGGGGTGGAGCTTAACAGATAACCCAGCTTAATTTAATACAACATATTTTTCAAACTATTTCTTATACTTTGTTTACTTTTAAAGTTGGTAGTGTAACTTTGGTGTTGTATAATCTAAATAATTTATATCTATAGTCTGTCCAGCAATTATTTTACTTTTGACAGCTTGAGTACCTACTGATCAATTAGTCATGTCCTAATGCGTTACCGGTTCGATTTCTTATAACAATCGACTTTATTTATGAATAAGTATTCATCGACTTGACACATTGATATTTTATTTTTGCTCAATATTTTGTACTGTTTTATTATAGGGTATATAGGGCAAACTATAGTATTGCTGGCCAATGACTAAGGGGGTAGTCATTGGCACTTTGGATTTTAAATACAAATATTAAGAACTGGTATAGCAAAAAACATCTGTTCTACTTTTTTCATACCTAATCTGCAATAGTAACATTGCTTGCAAAAAAAAGTAGGTTTTATAATATTATAGCTGGCAGCACTGAAGAAAATAAATATAGGTATAGGTACCGGCGCCATTCAGAGCTGTTAAAACATCACTTTCTAATAAGGGTTATCAATTAACGACTGTAACATAGATTATTTATGATTATGCTTAGTTTTTAGGTAAATAATGGCAACGAGGGCTTTTTTTGACCAATTTTCTGTTATGATCTTACTTTATTAGGTGCCAATGACTGATTTCTATGTGTTATTACAGTAATTGTACTTATGGTGCCAATGTCTGTAATTTCAAATATTTATTTTAATATTTTTCTGTTTTTCTATTAAAAATCTCTAATTAGATTGATTAGTGCATTTTCATTTGAAAATATCCATAACAGAGAACCCTTTATCAATGTTTGCTGACTTTTTAAACACCTATCAATTTAACAAATATCTAAATATAGGTATCCATCTTAAATATGCTTAGTGGCAATCATTATACAGTTTACCCTATCTATATATTACAAAAAAAAATATCAATACCTTACCTAGGTAATATGAATAAACCAACCAAACTATATCAAAGTCTGGGGATTTTTTTATTACAACGATGGACGTAATAGAGTTTATATTGTACATAGGTACCTATGTAAATAAAATGAAAATATTTTATTTACACTGCCACATGAATACTTATTTTTCAGACAAAGATCAATTTGAATAACCTTTATTCTATCGATATCTATCTATAAAGCCCTCGTCACACAGAGGCGGGAGCCGCGGCAAAGCGTCCGCGATCCGGGACGGGATTTTTTTGTAATATTCGAATTTGTATGCAACCTGTCACATAGCAGCGGGCGCGTTCCGATCTCCCGCGCGAGGTACGACAAACAGTAGATCACTTCGCGGGAAGGACGCCCCGGAGTGCGGGAAGGGCGGCCGGCGCGGGCGCTGTATTCTACGGTAGTCGTTACAAGCTGTCACACAGAGCGAAGCGATCGCGGGGCGGTCGCGGTCCGATCTCACGAATTGTATTTTTTTACAACTTGTGTACGATAGTTTCAGTGTCAAAATGAATGCAACAGAAAAACTTATTGAATTAGTTAGACGTCACCCATGTCTATATTATACAAAAGACAGGAATTACAAAAAATTCTTTTTTTTTCCCAAATTCTTTTGGGATTGCGTTTTTTCTTTTGGTACATTGCTATTAAAAGCAAAATTTCTTCTTCGTCGCTGTCCGACATGGTGCTGCGTTACGAAAGGTCGTGAACAATTTGATCGCTTTTGGTGTCACACCGGCTCTGTTCCCTCCGCGGGCTGCGGACGGTAGCCTTGTGTGACATGGTACGGACCGCTATCGCTTCGCGATAGATCGCTTCGCGATAGATCGCTTTCCCGCGGCTCCCGCCTCTGTGTGACCCGCCCTTAAGCGTCGTATAGCGTCCATGAAATATTGCTTTTTTTGTCTATGCTTGCCTTTCAATAAACAAGGAATTTTATAGGGGCGCTGATGTCAAAAGTAGGTAAAATAAATGGTTGGACGGAGTAGGTATACCTCACGTAGGTATAGGTACCTACTCCGTCCAACCATTTATTTAAACAATCTATGAACCAGTGAAATGATCAAATTAATCATTTCAGTTGTTCATACATTACCTATAAATAGATATTTACTTGAGGACTTTGATAAAATAATATTTATTAAAACTACTTTTAAGTTGTTGTTTTACCTATTGGTTTTATTGATATTTTCTAAGCAATTAATAAATAATAGTAAACAGAGATCTTTTTAAAAGGGTCTACTTAATCTGTAATAGTCTAACTAATTTCTAGCTGATAAGTACCTATACCTACCTAGTGTTAGGGCCTATTACCATCTATTTGGACATATACCTACGTAGCTAAGTTTTTAAATTCATTAACAATAAAGTGTGTAATTATTCTTTGATTTATCATAACAAAAGTTATAAAACGTACCTACTTAGTTTTAGAAACAAATCCAACAAACGAAAGATCATAAAAGTCGGTTCAGCCATTCTTGAGTTACCTTTAAATGGTGTATCTATCTAATCCGACTTTGTTTTATACGTAGGTAGGTATATAAATTTATATTGTATTGTTCGTTTGTGTAAAAATTTGATCAGAACTGCACATTTTTTTTGTTAAGCCGGTATAGATATAATTTCCTAATCACACACTCGTCGTTCAGTCATGGGGTCCTCATATAGGTATAAAATAAACCCACCGTGTGTTGTCTTTCTGCCTATATTGGAGGACCACTAGAACTATGTAACATTAGTTCAGTGTTGACAAAGTGTAGGTATTTGTAAAGAATAAGGATTTATTCTTATTCTGCAAATAAATATTTACCGTCTTTACTTACGTAATCGATACTGCCATAAAAATCATTAACACATAAGTAGGTAAGTACATAAGTGTTTATGATATAGATAATCAGCTAGTACTTCTTTACAATGCAAACTGTGACATCATCATCATGTTGTGATTGCAATCGTAACATTGTGGATGCACTTGCCTCAAGCACTCGTGTTAGTTATTAGTAACTTTGACTATTTTAATTGCTATAGATATTATAAGTCTAAGAAAGAAAGATGTTCTTGCCAAAGGCGGGACGAATGAATGGTTGAGTGACGTATGAACAGCGCCACCATTTCATACAAAGACGTTTGAACATTACAGTTGAAAATCGAAACGCGTACACGCAGGGATAATTTGGTCTATCGATAAATAATCTATAAATCAGCCCTAGTGTCCGCGCAAACCCCATAAAGTATTTAGTGTGTGTATGTACCTATTGCCCTAGTGTTGTGTGTCCATCAAGTGTAAATTCGCTCATAAGACATCTGTGTAAGGCAATACCGAACACTGAACTCAACCCTTGGCCAGGGTATAGCGTGTGTCTGTCTTACACCCCCATTCAGCTCAAGGGAATTGGTGGTAACGTTTTGTCATCAACTCAGCACACGTCAATGCTGTAGGAAACTGTGGTGAGCTTCAAGGAAGTCAAGTGAGTTCTCCAACCTATTCTTCTTGCCATCCCAGAGAGTCCACAACAAAATATATTTTTGAATTTGAATCATATGTTACATTCAACTATGTTGGATTTTAGAAATGTGTTTTTTAATACCTAGGTACTACCTACATACCATTGAAGTAAAGCAACATAGGGCGTGCTAGTGGCCCGCCAACACAGGCGGAGAGACAGCACACGGGGGTTTTTTTTAGTGGGTGAGGGCCCCACACTACCTTGTTCGTTGCCCCGAACGACAGCGTGTGTGGTTAGGTAAATTTTTTCCCGCCTTAACAAAAAAATAAAAGGTACTACCTACGTGGGTGGCAAACAAGATATCTACGGCCCACCCGATAGTAAGTGGTAACCATAGCTTATAAACGCTAGCAACACCAGAAGAATCATTCGCTCATCGCCACCTCCAAGGAAATTACTTATTATTGACAATATATTTTATGTTTGTAAAGTCCACCACGATACAAATATTATTTCTAAAAACAGGGTGTTGTCTTTTTAAAAAAAAAAAAGGTTTCCTCCTGAACAAAATTAATATCCCTGTCACTTTTAACCGTGTGGTGACGGACTAAGAATACAAGTGTCACCACCACATACTTTCCCACGGGTGTCGTACAAGGCGACTAAGGGAAGTAAGCAATTATCACCCATTGCACTACTGGTGGTAGGGTTGGGTACCAAGTGAGAGTACCTACTTGCTATCGGACCCGAACGAGTCGGTACTACCGTCTTCTGTGTGACCGGTCATGAAGCACGTCAGTGTGTTTTGACTGTAGCAGAAGATAGCCGTTTATTCTTTCGTTACATATCTAAAAAATGAAATGGTGCGCAGCGGCTTGACAATACTCTTGGTATACTGAGTCCATGAGCGACGGTTACCACTTACCATCAGGTGGGCCGTGGCTCGTCTGCCATCATAAGCAATAAAAAAAACTAATATGCCGCTAAAGTAATAAGAGCCTTGCATTACTTATGAGACTATTGAATCAAGCATTAGATGCCTATCACGAGCAATATTTTTTCTCCACCTAAATAGTTTATTAGCAATAAAATATATAAACATGACCCTGTGTCTAGTATATTGTGTTATAGCCTGAACTATAAGCACAAAAATTGTTTTGAATCATTAGATAGTTATTTTCAGGAGTAGTTTAGGTACTGTTCCCGCCAAAGGCAGGTGAGTTTTCCATCCTATCCTTCTTGCCACCCCAGAGCGTCCGCAACACTTACGTATGTTTCAAAGCAAATAATTATATTTACTTAATCTTTAGTTTTTGTATCAGAAATTAACGACTGAACACTGAATAGCTGTGCTAAATTCTGACGCACTAATAAAGGCTAAATTAAAAAAAAAAAAATCCATTATTTAAAAATAAAAAAGTGGCTATTAAATTAATATTATTGTTTAAATATTTTTATATATATTTTTAGCATTTTACATGCTTAGCACCATACATTAAACACAAAATGAAAAATGTGAAATCGAAAATAATCCTGCTCGTGACTATTTTAGTTGATATATTGATCATCGATTCAGTTTTCGGCTGACATTGATTCTACGACTGATCAATCTGACGTTACGTTAAAATAGCCACTGACCGACTACTAACTCTGGACCGATTTTAATGAATTATTTTGTGTGTATGCACGAGTTGGTCCCTGCATGGATGGTTTAGATTCACAATTGGAGCCGGTCAAATGCGATCGTGTTACAGAATTTTTATTTTCATTTTTGATAGGAATTTGTTCTTTTTATTCTTTTACCCACCGCTTATCTGACCTTTCAATGCACGGAGGAGGTCAGATGTTCACAAATAGATCCCACTTTTAGTCACACCGTGAATTACAAGCTACCTAGCAATTTTACACAAAAATATTCTAGTAAAAATATTAAAATTACCTAAAAAAAGTCCAGACTGAGACTTATCTAGATGAACTAGCAGCCAAGTGATGGTAAGTCATAACATACACCCAGTCCACCATGCTGCTCCATGCAGTTTGGTGGACTTGACCAGCCGTCGAGAAAATCTCTCAGGCATGCAAGTTTTCTCACAATGTTTTCCTTCACCGAGCATTTAGGTATTATTTGTAAATGATATGAAGAGATATTTAGATATTTTTATTATTTGTGTTTAATGATATGAAGAGAGTTATGAATGTTGAGGAAGCAAGAGATGTATGCAAGAATAGAGCCTCTTGGCACTCTGTTCTCTCTGCCTACCCCGCAAGGGAAATGGCGTGATGATAAGTTAGTTAGTTAGTTTTTGTAAGCATAAGTATATCTACACAGATAATTAAAAAAAATCGAAATGTCAGAAAGGTGTGCCGTACGAGGTTTCGCCTTCGGACTGAAGCAAGAACTCAACACCACCGTCTCAGCAGTTGTTGCAACTAAAATGATACAAATCACACTAACTACCTACTTAAAAATTAACGTTGAAGGTCATTGATAAAGCCACGTGTATTATCAGACAGTTACAAGTACATTAGGTACAAAACAGAACTAGTACATGAGGTAGGTACAATTTCCTCCACATCGCTCACAAAACCGGACAGCTCACCTCTTGAGGCAGTTAATTTCCCGCTTAGTTAACTTTACTGCCCAACACTGATTGGATATTGATTAGAATCCACCGTTCACCAGTTTAAATGGTGATTCTTTTCAACAAATAACATCGTGCCCCCACAAATTTACACTTACTACTATAATGTAATTACCTTAGTGGGGTTTATAGCTGTACTTGATTAAATAAAACGTACCATAAAATGGTTTGTAAATCGAATGAAACGAAAGATCGATGTCTCGATATTTTATTCTATTTTGATTTATTTTAACCAAAGATTTAAGATAAAGAAGTTTGTGATTAGGTCATGAAGACACACGATTGCTTAGTGTTCGAATTTTATTACAAATTAAACGAGACATGCTCAAAGAAACCACAAGATAATCTATCTTCAAGTTTTCTCGCCACATTTTATATTTTTATAATGTTTGTTCCATGTAGTCTACACTAATACTAATAAGCATTTCAAATAGTTAAGTGATTATTTTTACTGACGGCACCAGTCAAACCATGGCCCAATTGATGGCAAGAGATAAACACCACTCACGGAGCAACAACTCTCCATGTGGTAATGGACTAAGAATACAAGTAGCACCACCCCATTCTTTCCCGCGGGTGTCGTACAAGGCGACTTGGGAAGTAAGCAATTATCACTCATTGCATTACTACTGGTAGGGCTAGGTATCAAGTGAAAGTACTCACCGTCTCTTGTGGGACCGGTCATGAAGCACGTCTGTTTTGGCTGTAGCAGAAGATAGCCGTTTATTCTTTCATTTTTCATATCTGAGAAGTGAAATGTTGCGCAGTGTCTTGACAGTACTCTCGGTATAGTTGAGTTCATGAGCGACGGTTACCACTTACCATCAGTTGGGCCGTGGCTCGACTGCCATCATAAGCAATAAAAAAAAACTAGGGCTTACTAGGTCCTGATATTTTACTACTACATAGACACGTGCAGGAATAAGATTACCATGCCGCATCAATGTTTATAAGCACCCGAATTATATTTACCTTTTACCAAAACATTTACTGTGTAAAAATTAAAGTAAGGCATGCAGTTCTTACTTACTTATAATATTGTATTTTATGTTGTTTTGTAACAGGGCACTCCAGACCGATCAAAATTATGTTAGGTTATGTTACAGACACCTTCATAAATAGGTCTACGTAAGTACATTAACAGATTAGATAATACAATTGAGACAGAAGAGAGTTTTTTTTTTCCTATACAGTACAATCTATTGAATTTTACTTACTTCTTTATGGAAAATACTAGTAGGTAAACTAAGCCAGGCCAAGAGTACCCTTAATCGACGTGAATATTTAAGGAGGGTAATGAGAGTGAAAGTAGCAAACGAGATGAGCAATTATCAATAGCAAGCGAAACTCCAAGGTCTTTATACCCCGTAGGAAAATAGGTTTGAGTCTATGTATGTAGGTATGTATGTTCTACCTAATATTAACAATGGAACGTAAGGTTTTTTTTTTAATTTTAGGTATATCACTCTTTTTACAAAACGAAAATAATTTTGATAAAAACAGGTACTTTTACTTTTTATCCTAGCTAACTTATAAGATAGAGCTATTTATTTAAAACATACTTCACTTTATCTATGTTATAATATCTGTAGCTATCTATATGTGCAGGTATATATGTGTATCTACACAGATAATAAGATAAGAAAACATGACATCAATTTATTATCGAAAATGATATCCTTTAAAAGTTACATTTATATAATAAAGGAAAACTGTGTAAAGATTATTATAAACGAAGTTTTAAAAGTAACCTAATTCTGTATGGAATAAATCACGAAGCCTCTAATATTGAAGATAATTATTATAGCTAAAATAACTGCACGATTTAAGAAACGATCCACATAATGATAAGTGCTACCCGCCGCTCGTGAGCTCAAGTGGTCATCCAGCGGTCATACAATCAATCCTATAAAATTTATTTTTATTAAATTAACTTATTTCCAATGCATGTTATACAAATATATATTATTTCTAATGCATATGGTATTATATAAAAATATTATATTTCTGCACTCCTTCTCCAATTAAACTTTAACTGTGCCAAATCTCGCACTTCCCGTTGCGCGCAATGTGCTAAAAAAGGGGTACAAAGTTATTTCTATACGTATTAATATATAGGTTTTTAGCATTTGACATGCTTAGTCATATAGGTAAATTTCAGACTTTGTGTTAATAGATACCTATTAGTTTTGATTTCCAAAAAACCTCATTAGATTGTGGCAAGTAGGTACATAGATTTTAAATTTATCCTAAAGTGATGTGCCCACCAAAACTGTTATAGAACTCCTACAGATTTAGGTAGGTATGTTATGATTTAAAACTAAAGCTAGGCAGTAAATAACATAAGGTTCAATATCATTCACTATAACAAACGCCATATATTAATCAAAGAAATAAAAAGAACTATGAATTAAAAGACGCTTTAAACCGTTCAAATATAAAACTGTTACAATAATAACAAATCGTAAAAGCTCCTCGTACAACGCTTATTGACCTCCGCTCTCAAAATTACTTTATGGACACCAAAAAGGCTATACGGACACAGTTGCTTAACGCACGGATTTCTCGTTCTAATCCACTACTTGGGTGTCTAGTTTTATGTCGTACAGCATAAACTGTAATAAACAACATTTTTTCAATTCTCTCGAAGGAATTCAGCTCTTAGCTTGATATAAATAGAGTTCAGGGTTTGCGTGTGTGTTAGATGTAAGTGGAAGCACGTGGGTGAATCGATGTAAGGCTATTATAAGTTTACGGCTCATGTCATTCATTTAGCGAAACGTTCGTGATGGATGTTATAAGTCATTTACATCCCTAGTCAAATAGAATATGATCGATATGCTTTAGCTAAAGAATAGGTACTCCGACGCTAGAGAATTTTTCCTTGTACTGCGATAGAAATTATTATCCTTTATAAACACATACAGATAACCTTGCTACTACACTTAGACTCAATCTCATCAGGGTAAGAAAAGAACTAAAGTAAATATCTACATTCAGTGGTATTTAGGCGTAGCTTATACATACAAGATTTCCGTTATGTGCAATCTTTGAGAAGCATTAACAGTTTCTTTTTTAATACAGATTAAGCGTAAAGTATAAATTTAGTAATCTTTCTTATAAATAATAAGCTAATAATTTTGCTAATCTATCACACATTTACATTTCAAAAACTTGTTGCCAAATTAGATCAATTGTTTAAACCTTAGCTAGGTACTAGGTATTAGGTAATGTAATATATCGATTAAATTAGTGACCGTTATTATGATGTTTTAATGGTATTACCTACTTGATGGCCAGCTTTTGGGATGTTTAGAAAAACATTTTCGTCCAAAATTCCGAATAAATAACGTTAAGGTCAACGACATATTGTGTTACCAGTGATGACATACTGAATAGAGACGTAGTCCTTGAATGTTGGCCTTTTAATGAAACTTACTGTTGCGTATGCCAACGAGCGCGCTATGCGACGGATTTGCCCACATGACAAAGTCTGCAATATAAAAATCTGAAGGAGAACAAGGGTCAACGTAGCCCGTAGTGTCAGCACTGCAAGTGGCAAAGGGCAGGTTAAAGCGCTTGACAAAATGACAACTGCTGGGGAAGAAAATCAGAGACTATCAGATGGCGTAACGTAAACCGGTCTCTACCAAATGGACGATGGTCTGCTCAAAGCTACAGGAAGGCATTAACCGCAGGTAGTACAACACCGCTTATTGTAGTGTTTTCTTGGGTAGGTTATATCGAGCAGTGTGAAATAAGAAAAGACTGATGAATGGTTGATGAAAATCACTTTTTTAATAATTATCTCAATATTTTCCAAGGCGGAATTTTTGGTTCTCGACACCGTTTGCATACTAATTAATATTCAATGTATTTTCAATTTTAACTGCAAATTTTTTCAGCTACAAATAAAACAAAATTTGTGATGGTTTCAAAGTAAAATAACATGTGTATTATGTTAACACGGATAAATTATAGTCAGTATTCTGAATGGCAAGATTTTAGTGAGATTGTGACGTTCCATTTTTGGGTTTCATAAAAGATGATTTGAAACAGCCGTTACAGCACGGAAAGAACACACTATGATATACAAACAGCTTTCAAGATAGTAAGGAGGTATATCCGTACATACCAGTGCGGATCTCAATAGCTTATGGAACTTGGGTATATTGAATATCTGTTTTTATGTGTCCTTTTTAATTTTAAGCAATTTTAGATTAGTTCAATGACCAACCTTAGGAATGTTTTAGTTCTGGTATTATAAAATACGATCATATTCTATATCCACACATATATCTATCTTCATCTAGATATATGGCTATGGTATTCCAAAATAAAATCTACGGCTTCCACGCTATAAATAAGCGTTTGTTAGATACTCAAGAAGCTACTTTTTTCTTTACAACACTTAAATGTCCCGCTGTGAGGCACGATCCGCTTTATAATGGGAGAGATTTTTAATTTCTTTTATGAAAATGAGAATACTTTTTAATATGAAATTATACTTGGGTCGTGTGGAACACTACCTACAACTAACAAATACAAATAACCTACATACAGAGTATTGTAACAGCTTGTTGATTTTATAAAAAGACTGCGTGGAAACAGACTACCTACTTATCTACATAACATTTGCATGAGAGATCTGAATTTTCTTTCTTTCTTTCTTTACTTATTTCTAGTCTAGCCCTAAGTAAATCTAAGTAATTTATTTTTACTCCTCTTGAAAAGCAGTAAAAATATATATAAATTGCCCTGAGTTTTAGGAAACTAAAAATTCGTAAGTAACTACGTTTTGCCAGCATATAGGTATATCTAGAACTAGTAAACCCAGCCACATATAGCTGTGGCTCAATTATTGTAGGCTATCCTATATCCATTTTAGATAGGATTTGCATAAAATCCTTTTTAGTGCTTACCTACAATATCAAAGAAACCCATGTGTTTCACGGTCTTAGCCCCAAGAGTTTGGGTGGTGCGTTGATATGTCAGCCAATTATTCTTTTATATATATAGAATATAGATAAATATAGTAACACAAATACGAGTAGCAGTTTACAAGAAAAATACCATTATATTTTATCAAGTGAAAGACGTAGTTATATCTTAAAGGTGATGCGTACTGTGATCCCAAGGACTCTATTTCTCTCTTTATTTTTTGCCGACGGAAACACTGCAAATTATAGAATTCGCAATGTTTACGGCATGGGTGCCAAGGTGGCAAGTAGGTATTTATCATATTGTGTATCGTTGGTTCCCGATCTAAGTAGGTAGTAGCGAGAGAAAATATAGGTAGATACCTATACCTAATAGTTTTAACGATCTATCCGACAAAAGAAATTTCATCAAAATAAGTTCACAGATTGTTCAAAGACAAAACGTCTGAAATACCGAAAATATTTTGGCGTCAGAGATGCCTATAGAAGTTCCCTTTTTTTTATTTTTTAAGGCGGGAAACAAATATCTAACCGCACACCCCGTCATTCGGGTCAACGAACAGGGAAGTTTGGGGCTCTCACCCACTAAATAAACCCGCCATGTGCCGTCTCTCCGCCTATATTGGCGTCTTCAGTGGTGCTGGTGCCTATAGAAGTACCTACCCTAATATAGTAATTATTTCTCATATAGGTACGTATGTTTAAAACACAGACACAGCTCCGTTACAGTTTTATAATAATACCGACAAACGTGTGGTGGAAAATACGAATACATAATTAGGTGTACAATTTTTCGGGCATATTCCTTACTTGATCCTTATTCTAGTGATCAAATTACATATTGAGAAGATAAATGACAACTAAGTGTCTTTCTACATAGACCATGTTGTGTTGAACACCTTTTAATTTGATTTGCAGGCAATTATTAAAATTTGCCGTAGTAAATTGCAGTGCTAGGTTACTTGCTGCTTAATTTTACTTCCTCATTGCAGTTGTATGGTGATAATGTATTCTTTGTGCGTTACCAAACGGACAATGTTATACCCTGGAAGTAATTTGCAGAAAGTGTATTTATTCCTATTGCACAATCTATGAAAATACTTTATTAATCCGGCTCATCTAGTAGTGAAATTGTAAATGTTTCACCATTAATCAAATTATATGTTAAAGGTATCAAAGAGCTTTGTGACAAAATGGTATTCTTTAATGAGATTAATAGCAATTATAACTAAAATCGAAACTAGATTTAGATTACTTCAGTATAAACTGCAAAATAAAAATACAGAATTGTAAATGATTGATGACCAATAACATAGAACTAGCTATATACCTATAGGTTAATTCAATTGTTATCTAAATATCTATAATAGGATTAAAGTAATGTTTGAATTGTTTAATTTACACCTTTAATAAGATATTTTTTTAACAAAAGATAATGTTAGTAGGTACTTATAGACTTACCTAAATATCTATTCATTACACAGACAACAAATTTATAGACTATTATGTATCTAACTAGATTGTAGTACGTATCTATTAGAGTTGACATTAGTTATGACAGATAGTGATAAGTTTACTTTAATATCATTGTAATCAAATACCGACGCAAATATCACATGGTAGTATAAGACTGTGTACGTTAGTACAGTAGAGTTTAAACGTTATTAATAATACCACAACAATATTCACACTCAGTAATAATTCAAAACTAAATATGAGTGACCCTTTCACAATAAATAAGTCCTGCTAGTGACCAAACAACAATCCAACGAGGAAGGTCAAATATCATAAACAAAGAAACATTTACTTATAACGAGAACTTAACGGATCAAACATTCATTGAAAAGTGTCGAATTGAGACAAACCAACAAGAACCCGACACCCAAAGGATTCAGTTTGTTTTGTCACAGCGGCCGTGTTTGTAGTATAAACAGTGCGGGACGACTGAGCAATTATCGCTTACCTGTGACACGATCACAGCACTGAACAGATTTATAGTCAATAAACTTGTATCATCACTTTTACTGGTGTTGTAAATTAATTATGTGCACTATTTATGGTGTAACGCGCGTACGTACTTGTGGACGCGGCCTTTCGCGTCGACGGCAAGCAACGTAGTGTGCACAGGGCGGGCGGGGCTTGCCGTCACTCTGCTGCGAGCGACTGGGAAGCGCGCGCCGATACATCCCTTTTCGAGCTTGCCTCTTGCCAGCGAATACCACACTGGTTTAGGTATACGGGCCCAAGAACCAAACTACTTTGAATTTTCATAATCTTCCTCCTAAACGTTCTAACTTTGAAGAAATATCGTAATAATTAGGTAAGTATTTTATTTTGGATTCAGATTGGTTTTATAGAGACACCTTGTTAATTTCTTTCTGCAATAAAGTTGATATACCTTTTTGAAACACAAGCACACTTTTGCACGAATATTAGGTATTCTTTTTCAGGGTACTTGAAATTTTAGATACCTACTAAGTATTTCATATGGAAATCTAAGTAATTTATATCGATGTTAATTATACACAGGTAGGTTTAAAGAATACTAATTAAACAAATTAAACTTTTTTTATTTACCAAATATATTAATTTAGATATAAACTAATATATTTATTCTTTCCAGTCGTTGTACTTTCAGACGTATCTAGAAAACTATGATATTATTACACGTGTTATTAGGTATTTGGATTCCCCCTGTCATATTTAAAAATAATTGTTGAAAATGATAAGTCAATAACGAAGGCAATCTGTAGTCGTTTATATGATTTTAATCGCATCGGGTTTCGTTTTTAATTGGATTAATAAATAATTGAAAAGCTTCTGTAAGTAAATTTAAGTCACCCGAATTGGAGCAATAAAATTTGTTCCGCTTTTTTACTTATATTGCCATTAGCAGTGCCTTCACAATACCGTTATATAAATAATAGCCTACAGAAACTTAAAAGTACTCGTAATTATTCAAATTAATTTAATACGTTATAAAAATTAAAAGTAGCTGTTTAAAGCAACCACTGGCGACCCGTGTGTAAATTTATTTGCTTTATTGTTTCGAGAAGGATCTACCCGCTGTATATATTAAACGACCCATTTAAAATTCGTTATGTTTTTATAAACAAATTTCAATTTGGCCATTAATTCTTCGTTAATTTGTGAATTGATGCCTGTTTTTTTGATATTGTAAGGGTGGCCACAAGCTTTCTGTCTGCCTGATGGTAAGCTGTCGCCATATGCCGGCATCATAAAGATCATTACTTGTGCATTACCAGCCGCAGAGGAAAAGGATGGGAGATGCAAAAATAGAAAACATATGAAGGTTCGGGCCTTCTGAGCTTTTTATTTATTTATTACACTTATAAAATCCTACCAATTGATACTTAAAAGATAGGTATATCTAATTACTGTAATTCATAAATATATGGTTGTATATGTTGTGATATATGTTACTTAAAGTTGTCAGTTTGGCAAACACATAAGCTCAATGAAATATTTCTAGCAATTAATGTATAGATGGTGATATTAATAGATGCCACTTATTTGAATAATATTTCAGTAAACTGGCTTCAAAAGGCTTCGAGCCTTGCTTTTCCAAGCATGAATGTGACGGCTTGAAAGGCGAAGTATCGTTCACACGAAAAAGATTTGGTTGGAATCAACGAAGATTCTCCTGCTGTGGTGAGGTGAGTGAGAGCGCCGGACCATTTCCTTGGGGGCAACCTACGATTAACACCTCTTGTATTACTAAATCTGTCTGTTGAGAAAAGCCAGCTGACCAAGCTGAAGACCAATGATGGCAGTGTTGTTTCTTCCAAAGATGAGATATTAAGAGTGGTCCACGAGTTCTATGGACAGTTATACAGATCCCAGAACCCTGTTGTCAGCTTGGTTCATGAGCCCAGATCCAAGCTAACTCGGCACTATACCGAAGATATCCCGGACGTCAGCCTGTACGAGATCAGAATGGCTGTCAAACAACTAAAGGACGGAAAGGCACCGGGAGACGACGGAATTACTATAGAGCTTCTGAGGGCAGGCGGAAAGCCGGTCCTCAAAGCCCTCCAGAGGCTATTCAATTCCGTCGTTCTCGGGGGCGACGTTCCAGAGTCGTGGACCAGGAGCGTGGTGGTGCCGGTCTTCAAGAAAGGTGACAGAACCCTCTTGAAGAATTACAGACCCATCTCGCTCTTGAGCCATGTCTATAAGTTATTCTCGAGGGTCATTACAAATCGACTCACGCGCAGGACCGACGACTTCCAGCCTCCCGAACAAGCCGGTTTCCGAAAAGGCTATAGTACCGTAGACCACATACATACGCTGCGCCAGATTATACAGAAGACCGAGGAGTATAATCCCTCTCCCTCTGTGTCTAGCGTTTGTGGACTACGAGAAAGCCTTCGATTCGATCGAAACTTGGGCAGTGCTGCAGCTCCCTTCAGCGGTGCCAAATTGACTATTGATACATCGAAGTGTTGAAGTGTTTGTATAGAAACGCCACTATGTCTGTCCGAGTTCAGGACAAGAGCACAATACCGATCCAACTGCAGAAAGGTGTTAGACAGGGAGACGTCACGTCCCCGAAACTTTTCACCACTGCATTGGAATATGTTTACAAGCTCTTGGACTGGACCGGATTAGGCACCAACATAAATGGCGAATACATCACTCACCTTCGATTTGCAGATGATATTGTGGTCATGGCAGAATCGCTGGAGGACCTTGGTACCATGCTCTACGACCTCAGCCGTATCTCCCGACTAGTGGGTCTAAAAATGAACATGGACAAGACGAAAGTCATGTCTAATGTCCATGTCATTTCAGCACCGGTCCTGGTCGGGAGTGCGCTTCTCGAAGTTGTCGACCACTATATATACCTAGGACAAACTGTCCAGTTAGGTAGACACAACTTTGAGAAAGAGGTCGATCGACAAATCCAGCTCGGCTGGGCAGCGTTCGGGAAGCTGAGGGAGATCTTCGCTCAGCGTGCTATGGAGCGGGCTATGCTTGGGATCTCTCTACGTGATAAGATCCGTAATACGGAAATCCGTAGGAGAACGGGAGTGACCAACATAGCCCGCTGGGTCAGCATGCTGAAGTGGCAATGGGCAGGCCACATCGCTCGACGAACCGACAACCGTTGGGGAAGAAAGGTTCTCGAGTGGCGACCGCGTAACGGACGGCGCAGTGTAGGACGGCCTCCCACCAGGTGGACCGATGACCTGGTCAAAGTCGCAGGCAGTCGTTGTATGCAGGCGGCAAAGGACCGTTCGCTGTGGCGTTCTCTTGGGGAGGCCTATGTCCAGCAGTGGACGATGAAAGGCTGATGGATGGATGGATGGATGGTATTACTAGAGACATAGGCTACGGTAACTGCTTCCCATCAGGCGGCCCTTAGGTATGATTGTTTACCACTGTAGCAACGTAACATAGTTTCAGTGGCCCACCAATAAAGGCGGAGAGACGGCACACAGTGGGCTTATTTAGTAGGTCAGGGCCCCACACTACAGACATTTTTCACACAATGTCCTCTGGTTCCGAACTAAGCTTAATGCTTGTGCTATGGTGATTACGGATATAATACATATATATATTTTTTTGTAAATACATATATGTATATATATATAATAGATAGAAAACACCCAGACGCAGTACAAATATCTGTGATCATCGCACAAATAATTGTCCTGAGTGAGAATCGAACCCACGACCTCGTGCACTGAAATCGGTTACACTATCGACTACGCCACGAGGCCCGTCAGAAGTAAAAGGACTGATGACTAACTCAGTAGGCATAACCAATGAAATAACACAATATTCTCCAGCATATAAATTATTTCTCAGAAACATCAGGATAGTAGAAGATTGAATATACACGATGAATTATAAAAGCGAAACTGGGTTTGTTTGTTTGTTTATTTGATTGTTATGCTTTCACGCTGTAACTACGGTACCAATCAACATGAAATTGTGGACACACATAGTCTGGGGTGCAGAAAAACAGGCTAATTTTTATTCTGGAAAAATGAATATTTCCCATGGGCTAGTTACTTTTGCAAAGAGATAATTAGTGTGCCGTAGAAGGATGTTAATATCCTGTGGGCCCATCCAAGTTACATTCTATGATCGGTAACGTTATGGATAACTAATAAAATGTATGGGAATTTGACATCTTTAACGATATCTATAACGCTAAGTCACGTGACTTAACGTTAGAGATGTCAAATTTTCATTCATTTTAATAATTTTCTGTAGCGTCAACGATCATAGAACTCGGCTGACTGAAGTCCACGCGGGTGGAGTCGCGGTCAGAATATAGTTCCTTATAAAAATTACATCGCAACATCTAGTTGGTATCAATGTGAAACCACTGAAGTAATGTAACATAGTTCCAGTGGCCCGCCATTAAAGGCGGAGAGACGGTACACGAAGGGTTTATTTAGCAAGTGAGTACCCCACACTACCCCGTTCGTTACCCCGAACGACGGGGTGTGCGGTCAGGAACATTTTTAGAAAGGTATCAGTGTTAAGTCAAGCACAATTAAACGTGTTAAAAATAACTAACACAGCATGTAGGTGAAGTTTTAAATGTTTTAATTATATATAATTAAAATTTTTACTTATTAGTATTTATCTGCCTGCTGTATGCATAACGCTAATGGTACTATGAAATGTTACTATAAAGACGTATAACATCGCCAGTTACGTCGTAGTTAGGTTATGAATATTGTTACAATAACGCGTAATGGATGTGGGTTACTGTGAGTTTACACTCGGCGTAGCCCCGACCATTCAACGACATTGATTACGTAGGTACGTTGCCTATCATACCTTCTAAAGGTAAGTTACTTTATACTGAGTTTAAATAGGCTTTTAGCCTGTTAATATCTAAATTTCTTCATACTCGTATTTAGGCCTCGTATTGTTTATAGATTTTAGATTGGTTCGTGTGGTGACGGACTAAGAATACAAATCACCATCCCATTCTTTCCCACGGGTGTCGTACGAGGCTACTAAAGGAGCAATATCACCCCTTGCATAACTGGTAGTACCTAAGGCTGTGTACTAAGTGGGAGTACTCACTTGCTATCATGCCCAAGTTTAGGGTTGGTACCACCATCTACCGTGTGACCGGCCATGAAGCACATCGGTGTGTTTTGACCACAAAGCACAGCGACGGTTGCCATTTACCATCAGGTGGGTCCTGGCTCGTCTGCCACTATACGCAATAAAAAATATGCTGATCTTCAGCCCATCGTAGGCATCGATTGTGGATAGATACCATTAATCTACATACCTTGAGTCCACACCAAGCGCGATCACGAGCAATTATTTTCTATTTCACATTTTGGCACTCTGTGTTAATTTATATGGCTAAGCATGTCAAATGCTTATAAAAATATAGATTCAAATCCTACAGTCACAAGACTGTTATTTTCGATTTTGAAAATAACAGTCTTTTGAGGAGTATATATTTTACTATGTCTATGGTTCATTTAAATAGCTAAGCATGTCAAATGCTTAAAATAATATAGGTCCCTATAAAAATATCAAAATATATATAACAAACTTACATTAACCAGAATCACGTGTCCGTTTCACTAGTATTTTCAATTAAACTTTCTTACAGTTGCGACAAATGCAACGGTGATTTTGATTTTCCCTGTCCTATACTCATGGCTTATGGAGTAAGCAATATTAAGAATATCTACTGCCAAGCCCCTGCTCATGCGGGGATAATAGCTAGCTTTCCTTTTATTATCAGTGGAATAAGATAAAATCACAAAAAATAGAAAATTTGATTATTTTTCCGTTGTCCATCTTATATTTGTAGTAAAGGCAGCTACATATCCTTTAATGTCTTGTCTATTTTACTTTGGCTCTGGATATTTCGGCCGCCGTAATTTGCACAACGCTTAAAGCCAGCGTACATGAGATAGAGTTTTTACTCTATGAACCCTTTTCTGTCTGTACTACTTATAATAAAATCCTCCTTTACCCTGGGTTGACAGCTAGAGAAGGCCCAGTCTTTATTCACCGTGTTATCATTTAAGCTTCTTGGATGCACCTTGTATCAGTGTGATGGTAAAAAATTTTTTTCAATTATTTCCCTGAACAGTGGGAATTCTTGTCAGAAAATTCACACACAACAGAAAGAAAAAACACAATTTTATGGCAGTACACTGTGTTACTTGTGTCACAAAATTCAATTGTCTCTACAATCAGAAAGCCAAGCTAGACTTTTTGGAAACAAATCTACACAATTTAATGATATGTAATTGAGGCTCAAATTAAAATAAGATTGTTATCGCGCGGCGGCGTAACTTCTAAGATGGTGTTTACTCGTTTTTAATTGTAAGCTTTTGTTAATAATAGGCTAGTTGGGGCCACCGTTTGGGTAATTATTTTTTTGAAGTGTGGAACGCCTTTATAAGCGGGAAATACTGTTTGTATAATAAAGTACGAGCTACTAATGAATCCGTCTTACACGAATCTAAATATTCGCCCCCGACATATAAAACTATAGCTCTTTTGGTTTTATTACTTTAATTACTTGTATGGGTATATTAAGCACGTAATGATTATTATAGGAGGTTTGGCAATAAAACACAACATTTTGGGGGGTTTTTATCGAATTTCTTATGCCCAATGAGATTAATGTCTACCACAGATTATTTGAAAAAAAAATATTAGGTATAATGTACCTATTTACATGACATATTATGTCCAGAGGCGCAAGCCCTCTCATTATACTCTTTTTAAAATTCTTACATTTCTTACTCTCCACATCCATTACTTGTAGTGGGCAAAGCGCTAGTGATGCTTCTGGAATTGCTAGTAGGTATCTAAAGGCTATAACATGAATGCTAGTATCTATTGTCCGTGTGGTGACGGATTAAGAATACGATATGTCACCACCCCTTACTTGCCCGTAGGTGTCGTAAAAACCGACTAAGGGAGCACCAGGGGAATGGGCAGCGGCATACTCCTGGGAAACGTTTAACACCATTCTGCGATCGTCAACCCGCCTGCCAAGCGTGGCGATTATGGAATTTCCCCCCATTCGTGGGGAGGCCCATGTCCAGCAGTGGACGTTTATGGGCTGATGGATGGATGGATGGAAAGGCTATGATGACCGCTTACCCGGTGGTCCTTATGCTTATTCACCATAAAAATAAAAGAATAAAAAGTCATACCTAAATATTAGCAGACAGCATTTCAAATGTAGACGTTTAAGAAATTGGTAGATAATTAGATCTTAATATAGGTAATATTAAGATCACACACTTAACTACAGTTCAATCGGCCTTTCATTGTCCACTGCTGGACATAGGCCTCCCCAAAATGGGGGTTTTACCATAATCGCCACGCTTGGCAGGCGGGTTGGCGATCACAGTGGATGTTTCTAGTACACAGGGGAACGCTGCTGCCCGGTCCCCCGGTAATCCCTTAGTCGGCTTTTACGACTCCCATAAGAAGAGACGGGGTGAAGCTATTCCTGGTGCCGGCTCCACACGGCAAAAAGTTCAATGTAGATAGTAGGTAATTCATTCCATTGATCACTACTAAATTTACAGCTAAGCTATCGATTCATCATTGTTTTTGTTAAGGCGGGATAAAATGTTCCTAACTGCACACCCCGACGCTCGGGGCAACGAAAAGGGTAGTGTGGGGCCTTCACCCACTAAAGAAACCCGCCGTGTGCCGTCTCCCCACCTTTATTGGCGGGCCACTGGAACTACGTACATTCCTTTGGTGGTAAGCTATCGATTCATCCTAGCTAGTAGTGTACAACATATGTTTTATGTAGCACCTGTGTCTGCAATACTTGGCAAATTGCGGACAATTTGTCGACGATTAGCGCTTACAATTAGATTGTATTATTAGAATCGGTGTATATAACATCTTACCAGATTATTGTTTAATTCTAGTGGTAGGCCGTGTGGGGCCGGCTTTAGAATTGTCCCACCCCTCTCTACCCACGGGAGTCGTAAAATTCGACTGAGGGAATACCAAGGGAATGGGCAGCAGCACTCCCTCGAGTATTAACAACATCCATTACGATCGCCAACCCGCCTGCCAAGCGTGGCGATTACGGCATTATCCCCCATGACGGTACCGCTCGTTGTGGCGTTCTCTTGGGGAGGCCTATGTCCAGCAGTGGACGTTGAAAGGCTAATGGATGGATGGATGTACTAGTGGTAGAACCTTACTTATTCCAGCATCAATGGACTGGTCGATTGTGAAAGTACCACCCACTCACAAAAGATCAGTGTGTAACAACAGTACCTAGTTCTCTACCGTTCTACCGTTGTGTTTCGTATGGTATCAAACCCCCATCCTATCTTCTTCTTATTATCCTTCCCATATATCCACCTCCTATCTCTTCCCTTGGAGATGGTACGCGAGGGTGATGTATTTGGTGATGGTATTGCTAGCGTCTATAGGCTACGCTAACCATGAGACGGGCCATATATATAGTATAGAAGACAATGTAGAGTGCTTTTATCTAATATTACTGAGGAGTTATGACTCTACACTAAGGATACCTATGAAATAAGTAGTAGTCAAAGTTAAATTGATTACCTACCTACGTATTTTTTAGTATGGTGGGCACAAATGTACCTAACCACACACCCCGTTGTTCGGGGCAACAAACAGGGTAGTGTGGGGGCACTCACGCACTAAATAAACCCACCGTGTGCCGTCTCTCCCCCTGTATTGGCAGACCACTGGAACTTCTGTCCATGTGGTGACGGAGTAAAAATACAAGTGTCACCACCCCATCCTTTCCCGTGGGTGTCGTATAAGGCGACTAAGGGAAGTAAGCAATTATCACCAATTGCATTATTAGCGGTGTGGGGCCGGCTTTAGAATTGTCCCACCCCTCTCTACACACGGGAGTCGTAAAAGCCGACTGAGGGAATACAGGGGGAGCGGGCAGCAGCACTCCCTCAAGTATTAACAACATCAACTGCGATCGCCAACCCGCCTGCCAAGCGTGGCGATTACGGCATTATTCCCCATGACGAGACCGCTCGTTGTGGCGTTCTCTTGGGGAGGCTTATGTCCAGCAGTGGACGTTGAAAGGCTGATGGATGGATGGATGGATGGATGGATGGATGCATTACTGGTGGTAGGGCTGGGTACTAAGTGAGAGTACTCACTTCCTATCGGGCTCTAACGGGTCGGTACCACCATCTCCTGTGTGACCGGTCATGAAGCACGTCAGTGTGTTTTGGCTGTAGCAGAAGATAGCCGTCTATTCTTTCATTTCACATTTGAGAAATGAAATGGTGCGCAGCGGCTTAACTACACTCTCGGTATAGTCCATGAGCGGCGGCCAGGTGGGCCGTGGCTCGTCTGCCATCATAAGCAATAAAAAAAAATAAAAAAAACTGTGTTACATTGCTTCAGTGGTTATTACCTTTCTAATTATTAAACTGGGTTGTTTATTACTGATAATTATTCAAAGATCTCTTTACATTGCATCGTTTTAAGTTAATAAGGTTTGTCCATGATTCCAATTTGGTTTACAGTACAGATTAATTCACATTTGTTTACCAAATTTTATTTATATAGTATCCTTTACCACCATTTATTCAGAATCAACTTAACACTAGTCCACTGTAAGTCATGTACGGACGTATGAACATGAGGTTATATTTTGGGCACCTGCAGTATATTTAATACAGCTTTATAGGTTTGATTTTGAGCACCTGCAATCCACCGACGATACATATAGTGTTAATACATTCTGTTGTTTTTAATTAATTGCCTACGAAGAGATCTGGTTGTTCACTTGCAGTTTGAATGATCGATAGGCAACTGTCACTCAGCTCACTGACCCCTATTCGTGGACACCTGATCTTTTTCTTGCACCTGAACTATCCCACTGTAAAATAACATCCTGGCAGTCATTACAGGTGGTCAGAGCTAGTTGTCCCTTTAATTTCGTCGTGGAGGTCAAATAGCCAGTTACTCTGTGTAAATACTGGTCGATCAGCTAAATAGCGAACAAAACCGAAGCCATCTCCAGAATATATTTATTTCGTGTGGTGATGGACTAAGAATACAAGTGTCACCACCCTATTCTTTCCCACGGGTGTCCTATGAGGCGACTAAGGGAAGTAAGCAGTTATCATCCATTGCATGACTGGTAATAGGGCTGGGTACTAAGTGGGAGTACTCACTTGGTAATGGGCTCGAGCGGGTTGGTACCACCATCTCCTGTCTGAACGGCCATGCAGCACATCGTTGCGTTTTGGCTGTAGCAGGAGATAGCCGATTATTACTTTCATTTCATATCTGTGAAATGAGATGGTGAGCAGCGGCTTGACAATACTCTCAGTATAGTCGAGTCCATGAGCGACGGTTACCATTTACCATCAGATAGGCCGTGCTCGTCTGCCACTATATGCAATAAAAAAAATAGTTTGGGATAAGACTAGGGAGATGATGATTGCATTGGGCGTGCTAATATCCACGCAACCATTACTCATTTACAATTAATTGGATAATACACTTTCTTAGATAACAACTGTCTCTGTGTTGCAGCGGTAGGGTTTGGTGTTATTCAGTTTTTTCGTAAAACGAAAAATTCTCAGTTTGGTAATGTGTCCGGTAGACGGCAATAGGCTCGCCCCCTATTAAGTGGGACTTAAACATAGCTGGCGAATCGTGGGTGTGTAATACACACACCTTCGGGGAATACAGGCAAAATGCTATGATTTTTTTTCTAAATAGAGGTAGTGTATCAGTGTAATGGTAGAGCCTTGCTTATGCCAGTATAAATGGGCCATCCCGATCGGGAAAGTACCACCTTCTCACAGAAGATCAGTGAAATAACTGTAGGTTGTGTTACGTATGACGAGTGAGAGCGCTAGAGGCACAAACTTCCTCTCTATTCTCTTTTTATAATCTTTCCTATTCTCTCATTAGTATCCTACCTCCATCCATCAGCCTTTTAACGTCCACTGCTGGACATAGACCTCCCCAAGAATGGGGGATAGTGCCGTAATCGCCACGCTTGGCAGGCGGGTTGGCGATCGCAGTGCATGTTGTTAATACTCGAAGTAGTGCTGCTGCCCATTCCCCCGGTATCCCCCTCATTCAGCTCTTACGACTGCCATGGGTGGAGAGATGGGTGGGACAATTCTAAAGCCGGCCCCACACGGACCACGGACAGTATTCTACCTATCCTCTCCTTAATATCCTTCCTATCCACCTCCTATCCCTTTCCTTGGAGATGGCGATGTACGAGTGATGCCTCTGGTGTTACTAGCGTCTATAGGCTACTGTAACCGCTTACCATCTATATAGTGGACCTATATAGTGTAAAAAAAGTATATGAGAATGATAGCAAGAGCTTTGAGACCATAACTTCACTAGCAATTTATGCTTACTAAAGTATTTTGCAACACATGCTACATAATAACGTGTTAAGTTGGTAAATGTAGAACCTAATGAGATATACACACAAACCAAAATTGCATATTTATTTAGACTTGACTGGGAACAGCGGCATTACTAGACTGTACGGTCTATTTGTACTTACAAAAAGTGTAAAGGAAATCTTTGGCACTACTGAATTCTGAGTAATTCTCGCACGAGTAATTGTTTCAAAGAGATTTTTATGAATGAGGGGTCGAGGGTGATGTATCTTGTTTTGCCATGAATATTGTAACAAGAAAAAGATCTTTATTTTATAAAACATTTATTACTGTAGTGTGAGTTAGATTATACATTAATAGATATACTAATAGTATAAAAAATATGCAACTCATTCAAAATGATTTCCAGTGGTCTTAATACAACCTTTTAAACGTTGAGGCCAGTTATTTGCTTTGATAGCCTACCTTTTTAGTACGAATAATATGTGGACATTACTTTTTTTAGATCTTTTTCTATAACAAAAAGAAGACGTTTCATTGTACCTAACAATATCCCGGTATACAAACATGCAACTATTACATACTTACTAAGCGGTTGGAGAGTTTCAAAAATTGCACTTGACACCATACCTACCTACTTGGTGTAAAGCTATAAATGTAACTAAATTTTCCTTGTAACCCCACTCCATTTTAATATAACAAGAATAATTTTATATTGGTAAGAAAATAAGAATGACAGGTTCCAAATTCAAATATATTATTGTGTTTTTTAATTGTAACTGCATATAAATAAATGAGGGATCATGATATATAAGTACACAAGTAAGAAGTCCAGGGGGGTTAGACGGAATCTCATATCTCATAATCGACATCGTATCGTGATCACCGTGATTGGCCAACGGATTATTGCGACATCACGCGTCGGTTTCTCTACCAATCACAAGCGAGACGATACGATGTCGATTGTGAGATATGAGATTCCGTCTAAATCCCAGACCATATAGGTATATTTGTAAATTTATAAAAAGAGTACGTATTATTATTATATTACCTACTACTTCGTTATAAAAGCACATGACTAGGCAGCCAGTAATATTTAAACTCCGTGAGGTATTCGTAGGCGTGCATGCGCTAGCGTGTGCCACATTCCTGACTGTATTGACTCGGCCCGCCACAAAGTAATCTGTGGACATACCAATAGACTATTCTGTATTGTTCGCAAGTACATTTTTAGTTTTAATACTATTAGCAATTTCGTTTATTATAAAACAAAAATGTTTTTATTACAAGGAACATTTAAAATGGCAACACATCAATGTTTTACATGAATAAGGTTTAATAAACAAAATAATATTTATAAATCAAATTTTGATAGATTTATAAAATTGCCAATATATCTTCTTTATAGGTAAGTATATAATTACTCTCTATAATATATGTCAGTAGGTACCTACTACTATACCTAACTATGCATTATTGCCGCCAGCTTGTCTGTCCTCTGCAACAGTTTTGTTATAAATACCTAGATACAATACCCTATATCCTGTTTCTACCTGTCTTTATATAAGCTTACTAGCTACTACCCGTGACTCTGTTCTTGTGAAGTTCAGTTTATTTTTATCTGCGATCTCCTTAAAAACCTACTATTTGCTCCCCTCCAAATCCGTCCAGCTATTTCGGAGACTAGCTGGAAAATATAATAAATGTTTTTTTTATTAATAAGTAGTTATCTTCAAACGCATTCAAAAAAACTTAATTTAAACATTACAAACAGACACTTCAATTTTGTATATTTTTAAGCATTTGGCATGCTTAGCCATATAAATTAACACAAAGTGCGAAAATGTGAAATCGTAAATATCTAATAGTCACGATCAGGATTATTTTTATTGTATTGTATAGCAACGTAACATTTACAATTTTTATTAACCATTGTATCTTACTAAAAGTACCTAAGTTTTGCTTACTACCTATCACAAATTGTGACGGCATTTTTATTTAGAAATATCGATCCTTGTTACGATATTTGCGATGTCTCTCATATAAATTTCATCACACTAATTATAATAGGCGTTTTCTATAACAGGAATGAGGTATTACGGTAGGGTACAGTGTTACTGTTTATTATGTGAGTACTACGCTCCTATTACAATGGACCCGACGCTAACCTTACCTACATTTATTTTACTTTAATGATGCTGGAATATTCGTTTTAATTACGGCCTATTGTATGCTTTGAAACCTGGCATCGAGTACACTTAGACAAATTTTTGTGCTCACACCTTTTTTGTATGTAAACTAAGTAAATATGTAGATACTATGTTTGTTAATGACTACACAGACGGCGGAGTAGTTTAGATACCGGCCTCCCATCGGAGTGTTGTGGGCTCAATACCCACACAAGATAACTCTTTGTGTGATCCACAAAATGGTTGTTCTGAGTCTGGGCGTACTTTGTGTCTGTGAAATTGCATGTATGTAAAGTACCCCGCGATACAAGGAGTCTTTTAAAAAACCAACAAACAACAACAGTTTATATCTCAACCGCGAAATTAAGTAGGCAATGAGCAGTGTTGAGCTTGGCAGAGTTCTTAGCATGGCAGTTACCACTAATCATCAGCTAGGAATCGTGCGGCATCAACTAAGTCAAAAAATCTTACTTCTGGAGAGTTTTCACTATTTTTCCTGCGTCTATAGGTAGTTAAAGTTAAAAAATATGTAACTATGACTGAACCATGTCTCTTGAAATCGTATTCGTTTCGCATTTATAATATATCAATACTATTATAATGCTGTAGCAGAGTGTCTGTACATTTCAAAGGATTTGAAGAAAATTACTTACTTGGATATTCGACGGTTATTGCTATGCATTAATCCCCTGTTCACTTCATATTGGCGACTACCTACAACAAGTCACACTTGTCATAATAGGTATCACATCCACGATATCTCAATCCTGCCCAACACTTCTTATCTCACCACTTTAGTGCTAATAACAAGTTTAAATACATTATTACCTATAAGCATCTTAGTAGTTATTTTTATTCATATTATTTACCTACACATAGCCGCGGGATACCGTTGTATGCTTGGCCCAGGAGCTCTATTCCTGTAGTTCATTTGGAGAGACATTATGTACGGCAATGGACGAATAAACGCTGCTGGATGGATGATTGGATACAGAAGTTACACCAAAAATACTTTAATAACTAACATATTTAGAAATTGCTTCTAAAAATGTTGAATAATTAAATCCCTAATTGATTATTGTATTATTTTACTTAGGAGTTTATTTCGTAGGTACAGGTAAAAAATTTAGGTATCATCGTGAATGCTAGTTCCGAAAAAGGAGATACAAATCGAGGAATTCATGATTATGAGAAAAAAATATAGAACCACATTGGTGGGAGAGTTCGGTATCTAGGTACATCTAACATGGTTAAAAACAGTGCGATGCCGGTGGCACGGTACGAACGGGTGAAGAAACAGCTGTCTCCTCGGCTGTTAAACGGCCTTTGGAATATACAAATGTAGTTCTTGCATATATAAGATCTCTACATAATACAAAACCTCTAGATACCATATCAGGATATTTATTTTGAATATAGAAATAAGATTTAAAGCTATAATGTAATCTATAGGTACTATTATAAAGCTGTAACGGAGCGAGGTCTCGGGTTTGATCCCCGGGTCGGGCAATGTTATTGAGCTTTTTCCTAAAAAGAAAAATTCTCAGTAGCAGCCTGGAGTTTGGAAATGTGCCCGGTAGATGTCAATAGGCTCGCCCCCTATTACGTGGGACTTAAACATAGCTGGCTAATCGTGGGTGTGTAATACACCTTGTCTCTACCGCTTCGGGGATCTTTTTTTTTTTTTTTTTTATGTTCCGAGCATTATTCGTTCGGGCTGCGGTCTCCTGTAACAGGGTCACAGCTCTTCTATGGCTGTTTGGAAACTTCATCCATTTATCTATTTAGAAAAAAAATACCGGATTTGTTTATTGTACCATATTTTGTATTAAGTATTTTATTATAAAGTTTTCAGTTTTGTATATTTTGATATTATGTTGTTATTATTTGTAATTATCTTTCATACATAAGTTATGCAAATTTGCTGGATTTCGTTTGTTATATGGTTTGTTATTGTTTTATTATATAATTTTTGTATTCGTTTATTTTTATATTAGTTATTAGTTTGTTATTGTTTATTGTTATATTTCTTACATAAGTTATGTCAAATTTATATTATTTATTTTATTATATTCTAATTACGTATTACTTTTCCCATTTTAATTTGATTTGCATATATTTTGTTATGTTTCCCACACCAGATATCATATTTCTATTTTATGTAATTCGCTTCGGGGATTACAGGCGTGATGCTATGTTTTTTTTATGTAACGGAGCTATGTATGTACATTTAAAATATTTTATAAAAAATGGCTGTAATAGGCTATATAGGCGTGTATAAACACAAAACGATTTTTTTTAGATTTTTTGTCTGTTTGTCTGTTTATCTGTTTGTCTGTTTGTTTGTTCGCGCATCACGCAAAAACTACTGAACGGATTATGATGCAACTTTTAAATTTGATAGCTCTTGATTAGACTTAACAATTGGTATACATTTTACCCCGCCACTAGATCGGGAACCTGAGATATAACCTAAAAACTAGCTGTTGGCTGCGGCGGAGCCGCGGGCAAAGGCTAGTAAGATGGTAAGTCTAAAAAGATATAAATGTAGCCATTTTAAGTTTCGTATAAGTATACGAAACTTAAAATGACTACATTATTTTTAATATTTTGCATGAAATCAAGCATATGCTAGAAAAAAGTTGCATGTATTTTTAATGCACTTGCTATTTCTCTGTTGTCGGTACTAATGAATCTCTGTATGGGTCGCGCGGCTATTTACAAAGTGCGCCGCTAATTGCTGACCAGACGTCGCACCTCACAGCTGATTTATATATAAATATGAAATGTATATATATCTACGTCCAGGCAGGCAGTGTATAGTAATGTGCAAGACGAGATTTTTCATAACAATGCTAAATAAAATTTTAAATATATAATTTGGATTTTTATAAATAGTTTGTGTAGATAAAAATCCGAGTTATTAATAGACTTTCCTTATCTTACGGTGATGTACTAATGTACTAAATAAAAGGTGTATTCTACCCAATTCTGTACTGCAGGGCAAATAAAGGAGGTCGATAGATAGTAGATCGATAGATCACTATAGGTTACTATAGTCATTAGATTTTTGTAACTTTAAAACTATTGTATACTTGAATAAGCGCCAATTAAAATTAAAAAAATACTTTTATTTATATCAAACGTGGTGCATTATGCAGACGTTCTCTATCTTAAGTAAATTCCAAACGAAGGTGATTGTTTTTCTTGGATCCCCGATTGGATTTATCTTGAGTTTTATGACGTCTCGCATCCAGATCGTAAACTTTAATACTGGTTAGCTACCGCACTCTACAACAATAACTATATAGGTACAACTGTTATGATAATATAAAAAAATTATCCGTCTGTTTCTTAGTTCTTTTAATCATCTTTTTGTTTTTATTCTTTATTAAATTTAGTTTACAGAAATAAAATACCTAGTTCATATATAAATAGGTATCTATATTCAATAGTAATAATGTCATACTAATGAACACAAAGTGCGAAAATGTGAAACCGAAAATAATAGTCACGACGAGGATATATATATTATTCTCTATTTTTAGAGCCTTGCTTATTATAACAGGCTTGGACCGGCTCGATCGGGGAAGTACCACCCTCTCACAAACATCACCGTGAAACAACGGTAAGTAGGTACTCATACCTATCCCCTGCTTAATATCCTTCCTATCCACCTCCTCCTATACCTTTCATTAGAGATGGTGACGCTCGGGTAATAAATCTGGTGTTTCTAGACTACGGTAACCGCTTACTATCAGGCGGGCCGTATACTAGTTTGCCACCCACGTAGTAGGTATAAAAAAATACTCTGGTAACCTATAGGTATGAAGTAATGTCACACATATCCAGTGGTCTGCCTATAGAGACAGCATAGTGTGGGTTTATTTAGTGGGTGAGGACCTCACACTACCCTGTTCATTGCCCCGACGGTGTGTGTGGTTGACACATTTTTCCCACCTTAATAAAAACAATAGAAACTCATATGTACAATCGTTATCACGTCATTAAATAAATGCAATGGGATGATGTATGAAACTATTGGAAAGAGATAAAGTGCTGGACATTTCATTTTAGCTGTAACCACTTTAGAACATTATACCTACAAAAAGTGAAAGTTGTGTAAATACTTATACCATTTGACTCTGAAGCTTTTTGTTGATTTACAATATGGTTGTTTTGATTTTACAACTACTTATTAGAAGGTCTTGTAAATTAATAGTTTTCCATCAATAATATACCTACAAACCTCAAATGAAATATGTACTTAAATGAAAATGAATTGCATACTAAAGAACTATAAATTGAATTAATTTTTACGTTAGACCAATAGTTCTATAATAGTTATAAAGGTAACTTACCCATTTCCCATAATTGAAATAGTCGTAACTTTATCTGTTATTTATAAAATGACTTTTTATTCTGGTGTAGCATAAATACGTAAATTCTAACCGGAATAATCGAGTTCGAATCCAGAATCTAATGAAATAAAGCTTTGTGACTATTAAAAAATAAAAAACACCATAAATAATAAATGCAATGTAATAATTTAAGTATTTTTGATTAAGGAAAAATCCTGTAAATCTGCAAATCTGAGCAGTTTTCTTGACAGTTTGTGAAGTTTGCCAACCTGCACTGGGCCAACGTGGTTGACTATGCTTTTAATCTGAAAGGAGGTTCCCGTGCCCAATAGTGGGATAATGGATTCAGAAAAAATATAATTTAGTTGCGTCTCTGTCTGATCTATTTTACTCAGAAAGAAAATCCCAGTTTTGATGTAGGTAAGGGGATAATAACAAAGACTGTACATTCTAAACGTTTTACGGGATTTATACCATGTAAATTTTTACTTACGAGTTTCCGATATTTCGGCACTGTTGCAAGCGCCATGATCACGGAGCAACTGAAGTCCTTGCGGGTGGGAATAGTTTTTATTATTCTGCGGTTAGGAATATCTGTCTACCCGCTTTCTCACTCGTTTATGATACGCAACACTATCTATCCCGTAAAAACATTTAGAATTATAAGTGACCATGAAAGTTTGAAATTCTATAAAGACTGTACAGTTGATCATCATCAATACTTAAAAAATAAGTAGAAAATTTCCATGAACCATTTTTTGTTGAGGCGTGAAAAAATCTTCCTAACTGCACACCCAGTCATTTGGGGCAAAGAAATTGTTGTATTGGGGCCCTCAACCACTTAAATAACTCATGTGTCGTCTCTCCGCATGTATTGGCAGACCACTGGACATGAGATGCCTCAAAGGTAACATTTTGCAAGCCTTAAGTTTGACAGTATCGGCCAAATTAAATCCTAAATCTATAATTTGGACGTGAGGTAATCCAAACATAATCATAAACTGACTTTTGAGTCAACACTCTCAATCGAAGCCAAATTATTAATTATTGGTTAAATAAAATTATATTCAGAAAACAAAATAAAGTGTGTACATAACTATGCAATATTTGCAAGCCTTTAGCTAGTATCCGATACAATAAAAACAATAAACATAACATCCTTGTCAATAGCTGACAACAAACAAACTAGCCGAAAGCTGCCAAAAGGGTTGTTTTAAATAACAAAGACGATTCGGTAGCAGCGTTTGTAAAAACAACAACTTTTGCATCACAACGTAAATATTTATAGGAACAATACGTTAAGGAAGCGTGACAGTGTCAACAATATGCCACCAGTTGCCTTTCACTTTCAAGTTTTTAGGAAACTCTTTTGTAAATTAGCTACTGCCGATTCGCATTTGCATATGACTGGACAAGACAATAAAACCCGCGTTTATTTGAACGCGAAAAGTGAAAACAGGGTTCAAGGTAGAGTTGTTGAGATTTGATCAGTTGATGGTATGGTTTCTTCTGATTTGCACGTAATATAGCCTCCTTGTTTAGTGACTTGTGGTTAAAATCAGTGATTTTCTACGTTAAGAAGATGTTATAGTACTTTTTGGATGAGGTAATTTTTTTTTATAACTACGTATTATTTTATAAATTTGTTCTACACATATTACTCCGAGGTAACACATACAGTTTAAACACATACCTACTTAATTACTTGGTATATAAGCTGTATATTTTTCTTGTAATTTTAACATGTTAGCGATGAGTTTTGACGTACAATTTTATCGTCATCTACTACTCGGAGTGACTATTTGCTAAAGGTCACAACACTGAGAAGTAGCATGGTATCCACTAACTATACAGTCGAACTATAACAATATAAATAAGTAGGTATAAAAAGTATTTGGGTCGTAAATACCCAGTAATATTAGACTAATACGTCGAGATTATAAGGTACCTATAATATCTTCGAGCTCTTGAAGATATATGTATTAAGCAAAAAATAATCAATTGTTGTACACTATGTAAATATAGGTATGGCATTAGTAATCGGTACTATCAGACATATAACTTTAGAATAGCGTTACTAAAACAACCAAATTGGTTCCGTTGATCAAAAGTCAGCCAGCCTGTAGAAAAACAAATATGCTATCGAATCTTGTAAGTCCAATGTCTAGTAGTAGAGTCTTGCTCTCGCGTGCTTTGAGGCTAAATCGGGGAAATATCACTCTATGTACTCTTACCATTGCTGTCATGGTGATTGTGAGTGCCGGAGGCCTACACACCACTCTTTATCGTCTTCTTATTATCCATCCTCTCCAACTCCGAGTCAAGAGCCCACGACGAGCTTCAGGTGTGCTAGCGTCTATAGGCTAAGCTTACCGTCATGGGGGCCATAAACTTGTTTGCCACGCTCATAGCATAGAAAAACTAAAAACTGGTACCCATTTTAACTAGGCATAATAATACACTCTAGGAGAATGAATCGAATATACGCAAATATTATGTAAGCCACCTATGCAAGCACACAAACACCAACTATTTGATTTCCAAGAATTTCCAGAGTTTCGCAGTAGTCGAAATAGGCCAAGGAATATCTCATCGTACAGTTGAAAACAACAACCACTTTGTTTATTTCGACGTTTTAACTGAATAGTTATTGATGTCAGTTTCATGTTACCGAAGTACAGATGTAGAAATAAAAATTACTTCGGCCGTATTAAATTTAATACATTGGTTTCCTTAATTAAATTTAATGAAAAATTCAATTTTCAGTGTCTTTATATAGGTATAGCGACGATAATTAAGTTAGCACTTTTAATCAGACACCCATAACGTAGAATTAAGTCACGTCTGTTACTGCATATTGGTTAATTACCTTAATCATATTCAAGCGATAGAGTTTGGATAAAATAGCTGTAAGTAGCTATACCTAGACGTAGATTACAGAAATAATAATTTCTAAAGTCAAAACAAAAATTAAGCCGTGAACCTATTTCTCTAATTTCAATTTTATATTAATTGACCTAAAGATTTATATCTACTTCTCTTTCGATGCGATCGCATTGAAACCAATCAGCTGACAGACCGTTAGTTGTGTCACTTTTATTTTATGATAGCTCAATAACTTCACAAATTAGTCAAACGTTAACTCAACTCAAACCGCCTTGGGGTGCAATAAACGCTGACCGGCTGATCCGAATGCAATTTAAAACTAGCACAACTAAAAGTAACTTTTAATGATTTGCATAAGATCTGAATTCTTTCAAATTGGAAATACGTACATAAGTCATTATTGTATTATATTAGGATGCAGTGAAGATCTGTTAACGAGTCGGATACACACAGTGTGTTTGCACGTTTTGTTACATCATTTTGAGCGGGCTTAACGCACAACGCTCTAATGTTTAGTGTGCATGAGACTAAGGGTCGATATTTGATATTAAATATTAGTATATTCATCATTATTTCTGTTGAGGTGTAACGACATTTAGACAGCTTCTCGACGAGATAACTGTAGTGTAAGTGTTGATATAATAATACTAAACTTAGGTACTTTCATTAAAAATAAGAAATTAATTAGGTATCAATAAACACTTTAAATTTTGATGTATAACGCTGATCTTCTAAGGAGTATAAGTAGAGATATGACGCATCCAAGTATCCATCATCCGTCGATCCGACGTCTATATAGGTACCTACTTTTTTTTTAAGGCAGGAAGAAATGTTCCTAGCTGCACTCCCCATCGTTCGGGGCAACGAACAGCGTAGTGTGGGGCCCTCACCCACTAAAGGATCCCGCCGTGTGTCGTATCTCCTTATTTGGCGGGCCACCGGAATCATATTTAAATTCCTTCAGTGGTATAGAGGTTATAACCTACCTACATTCTAATTATTACAAAGCCTATCAGAGGTGTCTGTATATTTTACTATTTGAGAAAAAAGACTATATAAGCTTCTAAACACAAAACAATTGTTTTTAGATTTTTTGTCTGTTTATTCGTTCACGTATCACGCAAAAACTACTGAATGGATTTTGATGCAACTTTTTGATTTAATAGCTCTTGATTAGCCTTAAAAACGGGTATACATTTATTATCCCGCTACTATATCGGGAACCTGAGATATAACTTAAAAGATGATATAACCCGCGGCTCCGCCGCAGCCAAAAGCAAGTTATTTCCAACGTCACAGGGGACGAGCCTATTTTCATTTAGGCCAGGTACCATCTTAGTCTGACTCCCTGAAGTTACTTAAAGTTTTCTGACGTAAAAATGTGACTGGCAGTAGTAAACTAGGCATATAAACGATGATCCGTACCTACTTCGAGACATCCCAGCTAGAACTTTTACATTTATGTTCAATAATATTACATTTATACTATCCATTTATTTTGATTTTGATTAACAATTTCTACTTTTTGAATACCATTTGTGCCATGTGCCTACATCTTTAAGAACAGTTGAACATACCACTAAGATTCTGATTAAACTTTTTATCATTGCAGGATATTTACCTTTTGCTATATTATAGTATAATACTACTAATCCATCTATCCATCCATCCATCAGCCTTTCAACGTCCACTGCTGGATATAGGCCTCCCCTAGAGAACGCCACAACGAGCGTTCCCGTCATTGGGGATAATGCCGTAATCGCCATGCTTGGCAGGCGGGTTGGCGATCGCAGTGAATGTTGTTAATACTCGAGGGAATGCTACTGCCCATTCCTCCGGTATTCCTCAGTCGGCTCTTATGACTCCCGTGGATAGAGAGGGATGGGACAATTCTAAAGCCGGCCCCACACGGCCAGTACTACTAATAGCAAAATCCATTTCATTTATTACAGTTGGTCTTAATATTTCTTGTTAAGTTATATTTATGTCGTTTATAACAACTATATAGGTAGCCTATGAGTCATTTTGTGACGTTCTTCACACAGTATGATTATTTATTATGTATCCACAAAGAACATTTTTAGGAAAATGCGAGAAGACATAAAAACAAATTAAGCGTATGGCGACGGACACCGCATTCTTTCCCGCGGGTGTAATATGAGGCGAATAGGGAAGTAACATAATATATTTAAAAGACAAGGGACACTCAGAATAGACTCGCACTGATATTTACCGGGCTCAAATAGAAATTCGTCGTTAATTTTTACTTACTTTCAAGTAAGTCGATTTATTTCAGTGTATAGAATATGTTCCATTAGACTTCTCTTCAAAATTCAATTTCTTTTAGAATATTATTGTAGCTAGTGATGCTCTTGGGTCTGGTATTCACGTGTAACGTGCTATTACCTATGTAAATATAGGTATGGTATTAGTAATCGGTACTATTACACATACAACTCGTTATACTATTAGACATATAACATAGAATATCGTTACTAAAACAATCAAATTGGTTCCGTTGCTCAAAAGGCAGACATTCTGTAAAAAAAATCTATCGAGTCTTGTAAGTCATAATTTATGGTATTTACACAAATATTTTGATATTATAAAATAAAACTTCTTTTGCGGAATCCCGATAGCCTTTACTTAATTTTCTACCATCCCAAAGCTTACCTTACAGCACTACCCGTGACCATGAATGCTATGACCATTGTATCTAACGTATTTTGTGTCTATGACGCCTTTCTATTAGCGTGGTTATATTCATACATAAGATTATTATTCCTCATTAAAATATAGGCAACACAAAATTAGGCCAGGGGATGTGCATCATAAAGCTTGTTTTAAACTCCACGTCAGCTGTCCGTCTATACGAATAATAGATGCGGTTTGGTTTATTGACGGGTCGTATAAGTCGGTCGGCTCCAAACATTCTCTTCTCTTAGTCTAATTTGAAACACAACCGAGACTAGACACTGCTATAAGTTTAAATTAAAAGTATTATTTTGAGTGATTTCGGACTGATTCTAATAGAAATGTAAGTAGGTATATATATTTGTATATTCTTCTCGGAGGTGCCTTTACGACAAGTTAGCCTTCGTATGTGAGTATTTGTGTGATGAACACAGATATTTGTACTGCGTCTGGGTGTTTTATAACTACATATTATAAGTATGTATTAGTATAAATGTGTGTATTATATCCATAATCTGGTACCCATAGCACAAGCGTTAAGCTTAGTTTGGGACCAGAGGACGATGTGTGATTTTCATTTCCATAAATATAAAAAAAAATTAAAAGCGTTGTACTAGGTACTTTATATACCTACCTACGTACGTTATGTAGATTTAAATAACGCACAATTTCGAATCTAGAATTTTTTTATGTACTATTTTCATAAACATAGCATCGTGATGCTATGTTTATACATGCGTGCCTGTATTCCCCGAAGGGGTAGGCAGAGGTGTATTACACACCCACGACTCGCCAGCTATGTTTAAGTCCCACGTAATAGGGGGCGAGCCTATTGACGTCTACCGGGCACATTTCCAAACTCCAGGCTGGGGACTTTTTCTTTTTAGGAAAAAGCTCAATAACATTGCCCGACCCGGGGATCGAACCCGAGACCTCATGATTAGCAGTCGCATACACTACCGCTACATCACCGAGGCAGTACTATTTTCTATACCAAATATTACTTGACAGCGCTTTACCAGGCGACTATTGGCCACCTTAAAAAAACCAAACTTTTTAAAAATGCTGTACAAGTCATTACTGCGTCACTAACTACTTTTAAAAATGAATTTTATAGTGTCATATTTTTATTTTTATCTTATACAGAAGGACTACCCACTTATGTTGAAAAGTACAATATATTTTATCTATTCATCGTGCAACGAACTGTTGTAGTGTTCACGAGGCGTGAGTTTCCATAGACCTATGATCATTATAAAAAATACAATATTATAAAAGCTATTCATTATATTCTTTCATCACCATTAAAGTAATTATTGTTAATAGGTAGGTACAGATATGATTCTAAAAAGTGTAGGATGTTATTTATTTCAAGTTCTGCGGTTGGGTGGGAGTTCAAGTGCGAGTTTAGTTTATTGAGACTAACTTGCATAAAGAAATACAAAATAGATCTCACGGTTATTGAAAATAGTCATCTACAATATTTAAATTATCTATAAAACAATTTAATACTATTATTTGTTTTATATACTCACAACTGTTTCGGTTTCCCAAAGGGTACGCCATGTAATCTAATTAGTGGAAATTCTAAGGCGCATTTGACGCGAGAGTTTAAAAACTATATTTTTTTTATGCATGTAGTGGCAGACGAGCCACGGCCCATCTGATGATAAATGGTTACCGTCGCTCATAGACTCAACAATACCGAGAGTATTGTTGAGTCTATTGTCAAGCCGCTGCTCAGCATTTCATTTCACCGATATGAAATGAAAGAATAAACGGCTATCTCCTGCTACAGCCAAAACGCAACGATGTGCTTCATGGCCGGTCACACGGGAGATGGTGGTACCAACCCGCTTGGGCCTGATTCCAAGTGAGTACTCCCACTTGTTACCCAGCTCTACCACCAGTCATGCAATGGATGATGATTGCTTACTTCTCTTAGTCCCTTCTTTTCCACATCCGTGGGAAAGAATGGGGTGGTGACACTTGTATTCTTAGTCCGTCACCACACGGACAATAGGTAATACCTAGGTACTAAATTAAAAATAATTTGCTTTCATGCATCCATTCGGCCACGTCCACTGTTGAACATAAGCCTCCCCAAGATATATATGTGTACAGACTGCGGCTTTCGCCAGATCGTCGGTCCATCTGGTTATTTGGTTATCTATATACACATTAAAATTAAATCCCTTGGTCACGCCATAGCTTGAAAATTACTTTAATGATTTCAAACATCTTTTTCTTAAGTTTTCTTATACTTTGTAAAACAAACTTAGACAGGACAACTTGTTCCGGTCAGTTAGTTATTTTATAGATTAATCGTATGCTGCCCATATATCTCAAGAACAATGACTCCGCAGTTATAAACGAAAACAGTAATCATTATGGCAATTGAGTTTCCACCAGGATTATCTTGTGATAAAATACCTAATATAATTTATTAAAATGTTTGAATTGTCAGCTAGGAACAGTTAGAATGGGGAAAAGAAAAATATAATTTTCACGTTTATTAGGGCAATTTTTCCATTTTTCTCATCATAAGAACTGTCCTCGGACCTCAACGAATATTTGAAAAAAATAAATATCAGCCAAATTGGTCCAGCCGTTCTCGAGTTTTGTCCCTAGCAACAAATTTAGCGATTCGTTTTTATTTATAAAGATTACTGTGCGGACGTAATTTTATAACTTTAATAATCGTCGTTAAAACTTTTATAATTACTGACGTATAGAACCTGATTTCCGTTTAACACAGTTTCTCAAAAAGGTAAATATCTAATACAGAGACTAAGCTACCTACTGTGGAATATTATAAGTTGTAGAAAATTACCGATGTGCAAAAGTAAGGGTATATTATTTTTAATTGCTTATGATAGCAAATGGGCCACGGCACATGGTGTGGTAAGTGATAGGCGCCACTTTACGCCACACACGTCTTTACACCACTAGTTGGTAGTAGCTCCTATGAGATTTAACCACTACGCTTGATAGGTATGGGATTGAATAGGCAATTTTCTTCAGCAACAGAAACACATCGAGATACTTCACCTACATTTTAAATAAGTAAAATTTGACAATAATGATAAAAATATCTTTTATTATTATTAAGTAGATATCTTTTATTATAAAAACTCAATGTATGACTCGACTCAAAGGCTCTGCAGACAATCTATAGGTCTATCTATCTATAGGTATCTAGGTATGCTTTATCTTTGTAGGTAACTATATATCGCTTTCACTAACAGCAGTAGCCACAACTCACTTTCTACTATGCCAGTTACACAACCAGTTGGTTTTTTTTACATCTAAATGACATTACAGCAAATAGGTACGTGCAATACTTATCTATCTACATCTATCTAGGTAATAACATAATATAGGTATTTCAATTATTTGCAAGGTTCTCTACGACTACACAATTTAATGTAGATTGCGTTCGAGTTTGTAATATATTTCAATCTAGGTATAGGTAGGTACTATTATAAAACTATAACAGAGCTATAACTGTACATTTAAGATATTTAATAAAAAATGAATGTATTCAGGTATTTAGGCGCCTCTGAATACAAAATATTTTTTATTGAATTTTTGTATGTTTGTTTGTTGCGCTTTCACGCCAAAATTACATGACTGATCATCACGAAATTATGCATACATAGGTATAGTCTGAATCCCATAAAAGAACACGAGCTAGTAGTAAAATAATTTATGTGCCGTAGAGTGATGTATTTTTACTCTGAAGTCCAGGCAGATAGGAAAACTGCACGGGAATGACAGAAAGTAAATATATAAGTAGGAACTCCAAATAAACATCCCGATAAAAATATTCTATTATTTTTTATATTACGTAGACAGTTGCTTCTTTTTTTTCAAAGTTGCGAGTTAGGAGCTATTGACATCTGTGTAGTGTCTACGTAGGTACTATGCAAATTAATACAAGACTGTGTGAAAAATTACACGGTTCTACATAGAAATCACGAGTCAATATTACACTTATATAATTTAAAATAATAATCTGTAATGCTTAATAGCCTAATATGCATATTTGAATTTCATTAAAAAATTACCCTTAATGCACTAACCGGGATCTTCTGGTTTCGGGACCGCTCGATTTCCCACCTGAGATATTGTAACCTTTTAGATGGTGGCGAAATTTACCTTCGTATTCTAATGATATTGTAGCAGATTTTAATTGCCTGAAAACACGGATGAAACGACGTAACCTAGCTAGCTCAATTTATCGCCCCCGAAACCCCCTGCATACTAAATTTCATGAAAATCGTTTGAGCCGTTTCCGGGATTCAGATTATATACCTACCTATAGGTATATACAAGAATTGCCCGTTTAAAGATATTAGATAGATGTAGGTATAATAGGCACATCTTCTCAGGGTCGAATACACAGCGGTATGGCGATATCTTATTTTTTTAATCTGGTTGGTTATTTTTAAGTCAATAAATTCGGTTGTCACTGCACACATGTAGGTATGAGAGATAAGGCTCCGGTCTTCCCCGCCCCGATGCATAAGCCATCGTAAAATATTATCCTGCTCGTGACATTTATGACCAACCTGATATAGGTACCATGGAATCATTTTTTAATATGCACATATATTATATGGACTAGGTATGTCTATACATTTAAAAAGAATAAACTTTTAAATATAACGATATTATTATTATAGATATACCTCATTTATTTTTGTGGCCTTAAGTAAATATTTTCCTTCAAGGAAAATGTGTATGTAGAGAGCCCCTATTAATAAATATAATAAATAAATATTCACGGACGTTTCACATAACGTCCTCTGGTCCCAAATTAAGCTTAACACTTGTGCTATGGGTACCAGATTACGGATATAATACATATACCTATTACCTTTTTTTTGTAAATACATACATAATTAATAGATCGAAAACACCAAGACGCAGTACAAATATCTGTGTTCATCACACAAATAAATATTCTGAGTGGGAATCGAACCCACGACGTCGTGCATGAAAGTCGTTTACAATACCGTCTAAGCCACGAGGCCCGTCATATTGTGTTGGTGTTTATTCAGATTTCCACCATTCTGAATGTTGAATGCATGTATTTCTACTACCTACTATCTATGTACTAGCTTCACGTCTTCGAGTTATAATGTTGAAATTTGAAGATGAGTGATTTGTGTTTACTAGACTATCATTAGTTATAAGACTATGAACGACCATTTTGTTAACTTCAAACAACTTATTATGCAAAATTGTATTTATTGATCCTACAACAAGTTAATGAAATTACTTTAAATGAAACATTGTTAGAATACATATTGTCTTAATAGGAGACCTGTGAAGGCTGCAAAGCTAGGCTAAAACTTATTTTTCTTAACGAATGTATTGTGAACGCCGCTCCGTGTGCTAGCGGACAAAAACTTAACTATTAAATACGAGAGAGCATATAAATAACCCTTGAGCACTACATAGACAAATATATTTAAATGGAAAAATATGATTTACTCATACTTAGTAATTGATGTTGTTATGAGGGGTTTCACAATATTTCATTTTCATTACAACTGTGTTTGTTTAGAAAGTATAACGATGTAGGTATCTTAAACAATGCAATATCGAAAGATAACTAACAGGGAAAATATCCAAACCTATCTATAACTATAATATCTTTGTGTTACTATATATTTTTTTAATCAGATTACAAAGATTATTATTAAAAAAAATAAGATAAATAAAGATTATATTTATTATAGGTAATAGACACGCCTATATAGCTAATTTCAGTGAATTTTTCTCAAATATGTTTTCTCAAATATCTGTACAGACACAATTCTGTTACAGCTTTATAATACCTAGTTCGGATAATCTAGGTAAGGATATTTAAAATAAAATCACATAGGTACGTACCTACTTAGTTACATTTTTTTTTATATTTAGGAATTTTATTTCCGCTTTCACCACGTCATAATTTCCTACGAAATATAAACATCTATTTTATAAAGACTTAATTAATACATCATTTCATCTGATTCAGTCGTTAAAATATTTTATTCGTTGGCAACATAACTACAATAGCCAGAAAAGTCCCATAATTTTGATAAATTGCAGCGAAAATAAGTCGGCAGTCGTCGATCCTTAGGGTGCATCCATCACTTCGGCCATCATTCAAACCATAAAACTTCACTAATGTCCCATAATACATCGCTGCTCTATATCTTTATTAACAATTCACTGGCAATAGATTCTTTCCATTGAAAAGCTTTATATCGAGAGTTAACGACATCCTTACAACTTTCCTTTTATCCTCACTATTTTCTGAAAACAGTGTTTTCTTTATGCGATTTAATATGCCATATTTTGTTAAGTGACTCCGTAGGTACGTAACAATGTTGCAAATAATAAAGGGGATAAAAAACTAAGTGCGCGCATAATTCTCACTTTAAAGGCGGTTGATATAAATCAAGCATGTCTCTGACTTTTTGCTTCGCACCAAAATGGGTATTCTGTTCATATTTTATTATCAGATTTTATTAATAAACGCGCGAGTTTGAGAATATGCTTATGAGTAAAGGGGTTACTTTGTAGGCTTAATGGTACCTAACACATAAGTAACTATGTACCATCACAGTTATATATAGATATTTCATGTTCTAGTTTAGGTACTGGCATAATATGCCTACTTATTTGCTTTAAATAAGGTGTCTGCTATGCTTTATTTCTTCATTATCGGGGTCTGCTTCTAATTTGTTCAATTTTAGATGATCCAGCAGCATTTACAAGAGTGACTGTCAATCTAGGTGAGACCACAACGACCTAAGGGGACAACCTAAGTAGATGATCTACGAAGGCGTGCAAAACCACGGTCCTATGGCTCGTTGGTAATGCTAGCTTGTGTGTCCCTGAAATAACTATGAGTATATCCTACACTTTAATTAGGTACCCTTTGGGACGCCAGTAGTCGCACTCTGTGATCCACGAGTGTATAGATAACTGTCGTTTCTAAAATGGCGGTATACGATTCGTGCGACGATCATCTGTTTTAGAACAAGACCGGAGTCGCATAACTTTTATTCAGGCCTCTGACAACCTGTCAAGACTGTAATGATGTTATATTACAGCCGGGAACCACCGTTTAACGTGCCTTCCAAAGCATGAAGGAGGTCAGGTGTATACAATCAGGTTTCACAATCATGTGTCACATTTTAATCACCTATCTGATGCCGGCCGAGTGAAAATTGTTCAAGCTTGGCGATAACACGACCTCCTCAAATATTATTATTCTCATTTGGAATTTTACTCCAGTCTTTTGGCACAGTCTTCAAACTAGTTATATCTCACTTCTATTTTATATTTAATTTTAATAAAGTAAGTAGGTAGGTACCTATATGTATTTGTTGTGCATATTATGAACAATTATTATTTTATTTGTACCTATTATATTATATTGTACCTACCTATGTATTTTAGAATAAATCAAATATTGACTTTTCTTGTGTTGTACATTTCTTTACTCTTTGTGTTAGATAATCCTCTACTACTCTAAGGGTTTGCTGGTAGAAAATTCAGTACTGAGTTAAGCTCGCTTTTGTACATAATTTATATTTTTTGTGTGTAGATACCTAAATAACCTAACTGCCTCTGTGGTAGGTACAGCAGTAGTGTGAGTGATTGGTGATCAAGAGGTCTCGAGTTCGATCCCTAGGTTGGGCGATACTATTAAGCTTTTACGTTAAAAGAATAATTCTCAGTAGGTAGCAGCCCGGAGTTTGGAAATGTGCCCGGTAGACGGCAATAGGCTCGCCACCTATTACGTGGGACTTAAACATAGCTGGCGAGCCATGGGTGTGTAATACACCTCTGCCTACCGTTTCGGGGAATACAGGCGTGATGCTATTATTTTTAAATACCTAAATCATGTGGTGCCCTGATATAATATTTTAAATATAACATATTTATATACCTACCATCGAATAAGTCAAAATTGACATTACACAGCAAAGTTCACGAACTTACCTACCTAAATATAGTTAGGTACGTACCTTCATACATAATTATATATAATGTACGAGTAGGTAGGTTTAAAGGCGGCCATTTTAATGGATTCAAGTCGAGGGCGGGGTGAGGTGAAGATTTATCTTTTCCAATACAGTGTGGGAATGCGAGGGTCTCGAGGTTGCAAGCTCATTTATCGACGCACCGCTTCAAGTGGCTTTTATTTATGAAGACACGCTTTAATCTGTTGAAAGTACAGGAGTAAAAAATTAATGAACTCAACCTTTGTATTCTAGTCACGCCATGTGTTTTCTAATTTACTTTTTATAAAAAAAAACACTAACTCGAATCTATGAACAAAAAATCTATTTACTCTCCAATGTAGATAGTTATCTAGGAGCAACATTTACTACTGATGAAGAAGTTTAACTACGAATTAAGTAGGTAGATACTTATTTATATTAAAATTACTATGATGATTAGGTATTACACAAACTTGAATCGGGGATTGTCCACCGCCCGCATTGAGCCTACCGCGTGTGACGTCCCAGGTCCGCGGGGACGTCACTCAGAGAAGGAGCAAGACGGGGCAAGCCGAAGTGCGGACCACTGAATTAGGAGGTAGTAGGATTATACAAACTTATCTTCCATATTGGCTAATGTTGGGTAGGTAGGTATTACACATACTTATCCTCAAATCATAACTCAGACGGCCTCTTGCACTCTCATCTGTAATCTATGTCTGCTAGCTTTTAAGTGCGACTTCATCCTCTATAATTTAGTTTGGATTGTCGTTATCCAAAATATACAAAAATAAGGAGGGAATTTGGATCAATTTATCTAAAATCCGTTCTTAGTTGTTGTTGTATTATAACAGAATAATTATTTTTATATTACGTGGGTACCAAAAGAGCATAGGGCCCATCTGATGATAAGCGGTTACCATAACCTATAGACGCTAGCAACACCAGAGGCATCACTAGTGCTTGGTCATATATAAATTCGGATAAGAGGTGGAACGGATGATTAATAAGGAGAGAATAGGAAGTATAATAATGTGAGGATAGGATGATAATAGTAAATAAAGGATAGGAAGGATAATAAGGAGAGGCTAAGGAGGGAATTAGAGCTAATCAATGGCTAATCAATCAGGTGTAGGTATAGTTTTAAGATCTCGTAATAACTGAGTAGTATTAAGTAGTATATATTGTTAACATTCTGTGAGAGTTATAACCAAATCGTCTTATAGACCACCAAACCTTAAATTAGGCCACGATTATTATTACAAGTGACCTTAAACCCTAAATCGCTTCATTCAGCGACCGTTATACCACTCATTACAGCCATAAACTCATTAAGCCACATAACCAATCGAGCTTTCCAATCATGAAATTAAAATTACGTCCCCTTCATTGCTAGCAGTTACGAGCTGCGAAAAAAGGGAGCATAAATAAAAAAGGGGGGTATAAATAACACACCTTCGGAGCTCACGCGAAGTATACCCGTCGTAAATTATCCGCTTATAGCCCTACAGTCCGATCAATACCATTCATTAACGAAAAATGTATCGTTCAGATGTTTTACGTATCGGTCGTTTGCGGTTTTAAAAATGCTTTTTGGAGCAATGTCGAAGAATACGCTCGTAAATAATGACTAAGCAGGTATTATCTTTACGATCGGCTTTCTTTTTGGGTTCGTCGTGAAAGACTAAAATACATTCGGTACCTACACCAAAGTACATAAACAGAAATTCTGTACATAGATCATCCCTACTCAGTGCAGCATGAGTAGGCCGGCTTAACCTGGGAAGTAGGTACCCTCAAGTACCCCTTCTCATCAAATATAGGAACATACTCGGAGTGACATTATCGTACTTAAGAAAATTTAGATTCTGTTGCGTTTCGCTCGGTGAGTAAGAGAAGGGGTTCTTAGTATCTCCAACTTTTCATCCCTTTCCTAATATTCTTCCAATCATTTTAACATCTCTATGCTATCTACCGTACAGGGTAGGGGGCAGGGTAAATCTATATAGACCTACAATTACAACAGTAAAATATTATCTATTCCAAAGTTTAAGTAGTATACATTGCCTTGATTTACAAATATTCACTTTGTAGGAATACGTTGGCTGATATCGATGACCGCACAATTATAATCAACGATCGATGTATATAACGTCTATGATTCGATATATATAGGTTTAGAAATATTATTGGAATAAATCGTTTTAATAATTATGTGGTTATCTATTTTTAGAATATCTATTTTTTTCTGTACCTATATTAAAGTTTATTGTTTTCTGTCACATAGACATTACAATAAAGTTAGCATAAAACAATATTAGAATTACATCTTAATAAACAGCTATGTGAGAGACTGGCGGCTGTACTAGGAGACCTGTATTACAGCTTACCAGCAAATGTATATATATATTTGATCTCTTCCGATTTATTTGTAATAAACAAAACCTTAGAAATGTAGGTAAATTTATACAGTAAAACTTAATATTCTAAAACTACCATCTACGTTGATCTTATATCTTTTCACTGTCCATTTATGAAAAAATAGATATTCAATTGTTATCTTTTAGGTACCTATTGTCACATGTGGTATAAGACTACGATAGTTATATTAAATCTAGGTATACCTTTTTTTGTTTAGGCGGGAAAAAATGTACCTAACCACACACCCCGTCGTTCGGGGCAACGAACAGGGTAGTGTGGGGCCCTCACTGACCGATTATTTGTTACATGGAATGTTTAACCTTTATGCCTATAGCTTTTTGTTCATGAAAGTGAATTATATAAAATAAAAATAAAAATTGTGATGGCTTTTGGTCCATGAATGATATTATAGGTAATACGTCATCTGGTTCGTGGTCGGTAATCCATATATTTCCCCAACGGTTATCATTCTTTTAATGTCTACAGCTAGATATATTTCTCTTTAAGAGAGCACCATGAAAGGCGGTCCTGTGAGCCTAGCCAAGTTGCATTGTATAATCGCTAACGTTATAGAAAACTATTAAAATGTATGGAAATTTGACATCTCTAACGGTAAGTCACATGACATTATAGATATGGTTACAAATAACAAATTCCCATACATTTTAATAGTTTTCTATAGCGTTAGCGATCATAGACTGCAACTTGGCTAGGCCCACTGTGCCGCCTATATCCAAACCAGGACGTCGATCTAACTAGTGAGGAAATACCATTTTGCACTGTCCGATAAATGGTCGCCATTTTAGAACCTTTTCCCCAAACAATTTATCAGTTCGTCAAGTGATGCTTGCTCATCTTCTCTAGCCGTACCTAGTAGAATCCCATTTTCCCTATTTTGTAGAGTCATATAAGATCAATGTGGATATTACGTAAATATATCAGTATTTTATATAAATTCGCTCGCAGTTTGGTTGACGTAAATCTGAAAGGGTGGGTGGCGGCCGCCGGGCACTTTACAGTTCCATGTTAAGGGTGACCCGGGCCGATCGATGCAGCTCTTTGCTTAGTCCGCGTTGCTCAAATTGACGATTTGCCGCAGTAAAATTCTAATACATAATGTTTTTCAATGACATAATTTAATTTTTAAGAGTTAATGACTCATATTCGTATTAAAATCTTTAGGTAGAAATTTAATTTTTTACTATCAATAAGCATTTCTTTTAAAATTTAAATCAGATTTCCTAACGCTAAAATTATTGAAAAATTGTCTGCCATTAAAACTAAGTAATTATTTTTCTATAACTACCTACCTCATTATAAATATCTAACTATTTGGTATAGTTTTTATTTTGGAACGAATAATTGATCTTATATTCTTTTGGAAAATATCATAATATTTATAAAAAGAAAGGAAAAGAGATGAAATTCTAGTCTCGTTTCCAGAAAAGGACTTTATCCCGGAAAAATTGGTGGGATATCTATTTCTGCACAGAGATAATTTGCCGTAAAGTGACATTTATATTCTGAAACCTACGCGGGTTTTCCAAATAATCCCTAGATATCCTTGAAATCAACACTAAAGTTAGGTACTAGAAAAGGCAATTATTATATATATAATTTTAATATCTGATTTGAAATTCGACTCAATGCGTGTACTAGAAGGTAAGCTACAGAATTATCTTTATTTAGATGTCAATGATGTTTTTATGTGTCACTTAAATGTGAGAACGGCTTAGTTTCAAAAGGGGTGTTGCAGAAAGCACTCGAGGAGGTTAATGAGGATTTTATCACATAGTTCGCAGATAACCACGATCACTACAGAACAAATCTATCTAGAAGATTGACATTTATAAACGTAGACATAAAAAAGCACAAACCTTTTCGCATTAACGTATCAGGTTGTCGTATAAATAAAAAAGTATCATTCGAGACAAAAGGTCGTTGCCATTTCGACACGTTGAAACATTTTCAATGCAATTGTACCAATTAAGTTGAACGGACGAAAGTGAAACTCACAGAGCCGAGCGGGATCGAAACTCGCCAGCGTTTTTTTTCTCCGTAGATTTACATATTTATTGGGGCACATTTTATGGAAGCGGCAGAAAAAACCTTCGCTCGTTTAATGGACAAAAAGGGTGGCTCCATGTATATTTATTTTGTCGCATCCTTTTTTACGTGCGAAAGGACGTGGCTGTGTATTTTTTCGGCACCGACGTGGCACATTTGGTGACGCACTTTGCATAAAAATATTGGATCGTAAACTCTACGCCATTCCACGGAATCGGGGCGCATGTGTCGCAAGAAAAATATTGAAATCATGTTGAAATAAGTTTTTATGAAGACAGATATGATGCGAAGATTGAGATATGAAATTATATTTGCTATTATATCGTGATTTAAACACACCTGATGCACCTTGAACGAATAATACTAATGCATACTGAGAAGTACTTGTATGAGGCATATATAGCAAGTACAGTTATGTATAAAAACGACTTTTATGAAGGTAAGTACATACTGGAGCCAAAACTGGTTTTGAGGAAACGAAATACCCGTGGAGACTGTTAAGACGGCAATTATTCACATACCCCTAAATGCCGCGTAAATTAATGCTGCTGGTTCATAAATTATCCACTCACATTAAGTTCAGTGCTTTAATCTGTAACATCGAGAATCCTGAGACCAACTGTAGGCAGTCGTTAATGTGTTTTGTTTTAGTCTTTGTTATTAAAATTACTCGTATTTCATGTTAGCCGAGGGAATGTATCGTTTTCATCGCTAATTTATGCCTTACACACGAAGTGATATAGTTCTCTTTTATTATTTTCGATCATGGGTGGGCTCAAATTATTGAAGTAAATACTGAATATTGGAGTTCGTAGAGTACCTAAATATTGATATTTAAGTGTGAAATCTATACTAGGTATAGTCTAATGCTATTGATGCAAAGTAAAAAAATATCATAGGTCATTCGTAACCATAAAAAAAATTAAAAACGAGAAGAAATGTTTTCTTCTAATTCATGAGCAATATTTTGGTGTATATATTATAGTACTTGACATGCTCAGCTACTCTTAAAGTACAAATTATAATTTGTGAATAAGGAAAAAGAGTATTTTAGTAGGCGGGAATCGAACCTGCGTTCCTTCCTATCCGGGGAAGTGCTCTAATCCACTGAGCTACAGTACTATCTTTTAGACATACCCAATCTCCTTATCACATTTGTCTTAACGACCAACGCCTTCTATCGGAACGCATTTACATGCATTAATCCAATATAGTAAGTTTAATTTTGCAATTAAAATTCATACTATTTGATGGCGTGATTTTTTTAAACATTTTGATCTATATTTTAGCACTTGACATGCTCAGCTACTCTTAAAGTACAAATTATAATTTGTGAATAAGGGAAAAGAGTATTTTAGTACAGGCGGGAACCGAACTTGCGTTCCTTCCTATCTGGGGAAGTACTCTAATCCACTGAGCTACAGTACTATCTTTTAGACATACTCAATCTCCTTATCACATTTATTCCCGCCTGTACAGGCGTACTAAAATATTCTTTTTCCTTATTCACAAATTATAATTTGTATACTTCATGAGCAATAACTAAATGCAAGCATTTTTCTTTGTTTTACCAACATAGTTGAACATAGTCTACCACCAGTCAATATTTACAGATTGGTCTATGACTAAACGCTCCACGAACCGTATAACTGTGGGCCTAAAATAATTAAAAAAAAACAAGAATTAGAATAATTACCTACCCATTCATCATTTTGGTAGTGAAATCAGTTTTTATAGAAAAATTCGATTACAGCTCCATAAAAATCACAAAGAAAAGTAATAATATTGAAACAAATGTTTAAGTAGTACTTACCTATGTACTTACCTACATTGGATGCAAATTAATGGAAGAAAACTATTTATATAGGTATGTAGTTATATACCTAAGAAAACTATTTATATAGGTATGTAGTTATATACCTATTTGTGAATTCATTTCACTCCTACTTTGAATTAGAATTCGGTAACCAAAGTTTCTCGGAGACAGTCTTCGGAAATTTAAAGATATGTATAAATATCATCGATTATGTGGAATATAAACACCAGGTTAAATTCTTACGTCGAGGTAACTATACGAAAGAGACTAAGTAGCAGTATATGACCGTCGAGCGCTAATCTCAAACATTTAAACCGGCAATATACCCCAAGCGAACGATGGCACTCCAAGAATGCACCCAGTAAATCATCAAGAGAACAGTAAACCAGTTCTTTAGTGCTTGGCCTCCTTAGGGCTAGCCACTACACATTTAAAATAAGAAAGATATTGTCATTTATTATTATAATTATAATTGCTTGTGTTAATAAGTATTAGAACCTTTATGACAAGTAATTTTCCACCCAATATGTAGATATTATAAAAAAAAAACAATATATTCTTTCTAAATGGTTGCTATAGAAATTATAGCAAAAAACTTTTTTCTTTTTTTATATTTATGTTTTCTAAGAGTTTCACAAACAATGCATCGGTCGCCATACATTTTTCGGAACGTAGCAATTTTTCGTGCGTGCAGCCGGCGTCATCGATTTATAAGACGTTAACGTGTCTAAAAAAACAGCAGAGTTAAGTATAGTATTGTAAAGTTAACTTGCTTTACTACATTAAAACATAAAGTATACAATTCTAAAGAAAAATGAATTGCCACCCCTATCATGACGATGAGAGATGAGAGTAGGTATGAGAGTTACTACCTACCGTATACGATATTGTTAGTCGTAAACTTGTAATTTTGTTGTAACTAAATCCACAGGCCTATCATGCACGCTGTTTTATCTGAAATGTTTTTAAAGTGCTAAGAGATGTCTCCTCTATCTATGACATTAGTATTCAGTCACGTGAGTGCTGACGATAGGGTTGTCCAAATATAATGTTGTGATTTGTACGTTATCTGCTGTCATAAAAGTGTCTCGTGTTCGTCTGTTCGATTTATTATTGTCATGCTTTCACTCACAGATACCGTAGAGCTTAGTCACGACAAATAAATTTGAATAAACATCCATAAAATATTATTACATAACAAAGTTACCTGCACGGTGAATATTATAATCTGTGTAGGTAAATATAGTTTTAGTAAAAATTACCTAGGTCCTTTGAAGTATTATAAGGTACCTAAATGAGCCATTATGATCATTAATGAGTGGATTAGATTATTTACGACCAAATCGAAAACGTACGGAATTTAATTTCATTAGGGGATTTTAAAGGCACCATGTTGTCACCCGCTGCGCCCGGGCAGGGCCGCCGACGTATTTCACCCAGCTGTCAAGCGACGACCAATCGCGAGCGAGGACCCGACACACGTTCCAAGTTTAAAATGGTGGAGATAATATTCATTGTATATTATTCGTGACAGGTCGTTATTCTCAATTTTTATCGGTTTGTGCTTTCAATATTTTTTAAAAGATATCTTCGTCCGATGCCTATGGTTCCTGGTTTTAAATTATTTTTTATATCGTTCGTACCTACTTTATGTAAACGTTCATATGCATAAATAGATATGCTTAACTACAAGTAAAGATTGCTGCTGTTCTATATATTTTCTCCCGAGCAGTCAACTACTAAAAACTGCCATAAAACAACAATTTCAAACGGCAATTTCGCCCGGGAAAAACAGCATCCCGGTCGGTGGAGGGTGGTGGTACATTGAGAGGGAGAAAGCAGGGTCCAAAGTGAAGCCTGCTGGTTAATGTCATGGAATTACGACTTAGACGTTTCAAACAATAACTCCCCCATAAATACGGTCCGATTCTTTCACGCGTCATAGCGCAGATTGTTTTTCTTTGCTCCTCCCAAAAGTTGAATTTGTAACTACTGTGGATAAAAATCTATTGATACTTACAGTAGGTATAATAAAGATGATGAATTAGTTATTTTTATGTTCGTTTGTTTGAATGAACACATTTCTGAATCTTTTCTATTTGAACAAAAATTATTTGTAGTATTTTTTTTATATTTTATTAGTCTATGTGTGCGGACAGATTACGATCTTTGTAGAGCAATGACTAAAAATACAGAAGCGTCTAGCTATAAGTAAAACAGACGATCTTAAAAATAAACGCGATTGAAATTTTCCAGCGTACCTATATATTGACAATATGTAACTATTAAAGTTTAATGACAATAAAAAATAAATATAGTTCTGGGCACTAGCCCAGAAGGCTGGCAATATTACCATGTTGAATTGCAGTGCATACGTTTGTGATAGGTAACACAAAACTAACTTTTGTAACTATTATTTATTATAATATTATCTACTTGTCACTTTGCTGTCTAAAACTACACTTACACCGCTAAGCAGAAACCGACCAACCGTAATTTTTGAAAAATACTGAGTTTATTTGCCTACCTATTGCTAAAATACTATCTAATCTGCTATTTCATAGACTTATTCCTTTAAGGCGCAGTTTTATGTCAATATATTAAATTACCTAAAAGACCACTCATTTATTGTGTTAAAAGTGACCATTTTAAGTTAGGATCTATCAAAATAACGAAAAATTTAAAATGGTAAGATATTACCAATAAAGTTTCTTTATTTCTATACCTATATTTCAATTGTTTGAAAACCGTTACAGACGCTATGCTTACTAAGCCATCCTCACATTTGCTCTGGACTATCAATTTCAATAACACATTACTTTAAACACAAAGTGAAAAATTTGAAATCGAAAATAACAGTCATGAGCAGGATCCTGCTCGTATAATGTATAGTTCTAAGCATGTCAAATGCTAAAAATATATATAAATAACACATTACTTCCTAATGTCTTGGGTGATGTCTGCGACATCTGTCGGATGTATTTGCATAGGTATTATATATGACACATTTTGAAACTGCAGAAATAGCGCTGGCAGTAGTTATGACCTGGTTCTACAAAATTAGTTTTGGTGTAGGTAGATATTTGCATAACTATATTACTTATCAATAGTCTAATTCTACTCTACAAAATAAAACGACCATGTATGGAGTGTCAGTGAGTTTAGGTGAAATACCGCAATCTGAAGCATATTATGATTTTCTATCAAAAATATATCGAAGTAGTTACCTTGATATTGTAACAACAAGCAAAAAGTCAACATTACTTTAAGCTAGAAATACATATCTACGCGAAATAAGTGATGTTGGTAGTTTAAACTAACCTAATGTAGGTACTTATGCGCCGTGTGGGGCCGGCTTTAGAATTGTCCCACCCCTCTCTACCCACGGGAGTCGTAAGAGCCGACTGAGAGACACACGGCCTACTATTATATATATTATTTATAATATTATTATTAATTATAATTAAAATATACTTTGATAAAAACTAATAAATTTCATCAATTTATGTACCAACTGTAAAAACGTTACACCAGTCCTAGGTTCTATATCCACATAGGTATTTCAAAACATGATTTTCGTCGATGGTATCTTTTTCCTACAAGCCGATGGTTTTTGGGAAATGGTTGCGTAGACATTAAATATAGGTACTATATTTGATATTATAAATTACTGTGCTAGAATTTTTATTTTTTATAGGATGATTATACATTATTATGATTATATTATTAGATACATCTTAACGTGAAACACTGTAGTTCAAGATTGGTAGGTAATTATTATTAAAGTTATTAGTAAGCTTTTATTCAATTAGATATTTAAAAATACCCATATAAAAACTTTATGGGTAAACAAATAACGATAGCGGTAATTATACCGTTCTAAAAATACAGATTTTTCTCAGTACCTAAATACACATAATGACCATTATTTCGAGTCGTCTATGTAGGTATTCGTGTCGCCATGAAATTGTATCACGTCCGCATTATTCCGCATCAACAATAGCGGCACGCATTGGCCGATCTCAGGAATTTCCTATTTCCACCCACGCTGACCTCCGAACCCAACTCCTAATCTAGCAAGCGTAATAAAACACCCTGTAATAAAACCGCACGTTTTCACGTAGCCCGTAAAAATATGATAACGTTCACGTACGATATTTTTACGTTACGTTCTCTACAAAAATGCTGCGATTTTTATAAAACACAGTTTATACAAACCGACTTTATTTCGTTTCGTTTGCACTAATTAGGCACCTTCAAACAAAGAATTTTAATACGTGGGCTAATAAAGTTGTTTTTTTTTCTACGCATGTTTTTGTAACGGTTTTTCGTATCATGAGCCAGCGTAGGTCTGAAGTAATAATAAATGTTGAGTTATGTGTTGAAATTGTAATATACCTACCTGTTTCCATAGTAATCAAGAAGATGGTTCAGTAACTAAGGTATTATTGATGGTTCATTGGTTGAGACTTTGTAAACAAAAAGATATTTTATGATAGAGAAAATTGATAATTTATAAGTGATTTATGAGCGTTTTTACTAGGCATTATATATTAATCCTTAAGAAAGTTAAATACTTCATCTTAAGATGATTTTATCACGACAAACTTTGCTCTTATCGCATGTTATTTGTACGCATAGTTTAAGAGATAAGATGAAAAATTAAAATAATTCAATACTCAGCTTCTTCCGTGTGGTGACGGACTAAGAATACAAGTGTCACCACCCCATTCTTTCCCATGGGTGTCGTATGAGGCAACTAAGGGAAGTAAGCAATTATCATCCATTGCATGACTGGTGGTAGGGCTAGGTACCAAGTGGGAGTACTCACTTGGCATCGGGCCCGAGCGGATTGGTACCACCATCTCCCGTGTGACCGGCCATGAAGCACATCGTTGCGTTTTGGCTGTAGCAGGAGATAGCCGTTTATTCTTTCATTTCATATCGGTGAAATGAAATGGTGAGCAGCGGCTTGACAATACTTTTGGGTATAGTTGAGTCCATGAGCGACGGTTACCAATTACCATCAGATGGCCCGTGGCCCGTCTGCCACTACATGCAATAAAAAAAAAAAAAAAAAGCTGGTCGTGCGAACGAAGAACAATGATAACGTGACGTAACGTGATTTTATAAGCGGCTGAAACCGCGGGGCACCACTAGTATTTTCATAATAATCTATGTGTGAAAATTATACCTATCCAATTTTATAAATTACACATATTTTTAAATTTTACCTTAACTTACATACTCTTAAAAAATAAGCACGATACCTCGGAGGCTATGACTCATAGGTATACCTACCTAAGTGTAGAGTATGAAAATTTTATGCAATTAGGACATTGCTGTATCATTTTGCATTGGATTGTACCTACCTAAGTAAATAGGAAAAATATACGTTTGATTAAACTGGGTAAGTACCTACCTAGTTTAAAGTCTTGTTATGACTTTTTTAATGTATGTAAAGGAAATGATATATAAAATGATGTGTGGTTTTATTAGGTAAAAATAAACATCTATACCTATATATTCTAAGTGATAATCTCATCTATATCTATCTACTTACATAGCAAACCATTGTGCTTTCCATCGTCAGCAGGCGCCTGGACTCCCCTCCATAAAGGTGGATTAATACAGCCAAAAGCCCAACTTACTTAATAAATATAAAAGCCTTCTCCGCCCGCGATCGTAAACCGCCCACTGTGCGCCTCCAAGATTACTTATATCAAAACCAAGAAAATTAGATCCCCTGTTTTCATTATAACACCCAAATTATATTTGTGAAGCCCGACGGCTGAAAGTTCTTACTCGGTTGGTCTTCCTTTATCAGCGCTATGTAGATTGCGCGTCGCTGCTTTCTCTAAGATAAGGTTTTATGAACGTGCCGAAGAAAGGATAATGTTCTCTTTTGATGTAGGAATGGAATTGTAGGCCGCGTTCAGCTATCGCTGTAAAGATAGATACAGTTTCAGTTTTATTTCACCGAGATGTTTGTCATTTCCTTTGTTTTGGAGTTTATTGCTTTGTCATATCATGTACCTTTGTTCTACATAGCACTTATTCGAATACCACACTGATATACATATACATACGAATATTTGTGTATTAATAAAACAATACAGACGGGTCTCGTGGCGTAGTTGGTAGTGTAGCCGACTTCCGTGCACGAGGTCGTGGGTTCGATTCCCACTCAGGGCAATTATTTGTGTGATGAACACAGGTAGGAGGTATTTATATTGCGTCTGGGTGTTTTCTATTTATTATATGTATGTGTTTATTAAAAACAGAGTGCCTAATATATGTATTATATCCGTAATCTGGTACCCATAGCACAAGCTTTAAGCTTAGTTTGGAACAAATTAAACAAAAACAAAATACAAAAAAGAATACAAATACCATTGAAATGGTGTACCGATATCTAACATTTATTTTTATATACTTATAAAAGCTACATAGTAATATATACTTATAAAAGCTACATAATTATCTGTTTTTAATCATAGATTATCATTATAACGAATTTCAAAAAAATCATATATTTTCCATAGCTTTCAATCATAGCTTTGCTTGTCCCGGCATGAATGGGCTGGTTCGATCGGGAAGTACCACCACCTCACAGGAAAAAAACAAACATAGACAGTGTTGTGTTCTCTCCACATCCTTTACCTTTCCTTAGAGTTGGCGACGCACGAGTCATGCCACTGGTGTTGCTACCGTTTACCATCAGGTGAACCGTAGGTATGCTTGGTTGCCACCCGCATAGTTTAAAAAAAGTATCTACAGTCATTTGGTATTTTATAGTTTAGACACTGGAAATGTGTCTAATATAAAATTAAACGATACTAGCGTTTGCCCAGCCTACCTGCCAGCCAGCTAGCGCAGCCAGAAGCTAAGTTTTACGTTATATCTCAGGTTTCCGATACAGTAGCGAGATAAAATGTGCTTAGATATAACAGTTTTAAGTGTAATCAAGAACTATCAAAGAAAAAATCAAAATCCGTTTTGTTGTTTTTGCTTGAAGTTCTAACAAACAGACAAAAACTAAAAAAGAAATTGTTTTGTGTTCTGAGACGCCTAAAGAGCCTAGTAGTAGATGATTGCTTAGCTTGATAAATGCTGATAAAATAAATTATAGGTAGGTGATACGAAGTTCACTGGGTCATCTAGTTTAAAATACAAATACTAACTGCCTTACTAATAAACATTGTATAACCTCTGAATAGTTATTCAGTGTTTTGTCTTTGTCACTAATATGACAGTTTGACGTTGAAAGAATGGAACAAAACACTGAATAACTATTCGGAGCTTAGACAATGTTTATTAGTAAGGGGCATGTTTATAAAATTTCAATAGAGGGATGTAGGTACCTACCTACTTACCTCGTGCCCACGCGTCCTGACGTCTACTCTACAAATTGTAGCTATAAAATTAGTCAAATTAACGCCGTACCGCGACCGATTAGCGGCCAAGCTTTAATTGATAACCAATCCGTTATATATCACGTACAAATTAACCATAAATCGTGTGGGAGTAGTATTGTGTCAATACAAACCAGCGGTTTTAACACGTCTATGCATTTATTCAAATCTTACTGTGTGAAGAATATTTGTATGAGGTATCATTTTGCTTAAAAGTAAATTTACTGTTGTTATTAACATTGCGTGAGAGAATAATCCAGAGGACCTGTTAGTAATTCATTTATGGACACAAATTATCTACAATAAGAACAACTATTAGAAGATATTTGTTTTCCATGTGGGAGTATGAATAAAACAACCACATAACCTTGTGTGTCGCTTTAATAGGATGTTAAAAACGAAGACCAAAGAAATGTTTATATTTCTTTATTGTGTGTGATAAAATGCATGCACTGCATCGTGCACACATAGGTACACTATGTGTAGCTAATTGTAGAATATCTTCTGAGATCTACTTAGGTACATAGAAGCATGAGTTGGACAGCTGCGGCTGACACAAGAATTAAAATTTCTTAACCTAAAGCAATGTGATATAGCAGCGATACCTTTAGCAATACAACCAAGGAATGCAAAGAGAGTGTCGAGTTCGATCGCCAATATAAGGTTCAAAAGGAACACATATCTACCTACTGAAATAGTTTTAGCTGTTTTAGCAGCATATTTTTCTCTGATTCTGATCATTATAATACCCTACATTGTTAAGTACGAGCCTCGCCCATAGGTAAGGCAGAAAAATTTGTATACGGTGTAATGCTGGCTTGACGTGATGATAGCTTCTTGCTTAAAGTATTCTATCTCCCGTAGTAATACTACTCAATTTCCCCTTTACGAAGCCCGAAGGTATGGAATTGAAATGACAAGGTGACACTGTGTCCTTTGTCCGCTAGCACACAATAAACATCATATGTACCTATTTAGTACAAATTAAAAAGCACCAGCGGTCGCAGGCAAGGACAAAACATTGCAGTTTAATTAGTCTCTCAACAATTAAAATAACATACGAACAAAACAACAACTATCTCCTCAACTCGCCCATTTAAAAGCATTTTCATGTAACACTGAGACCAAATTAATATTCTTTTACAAGTCTCATGTATCTTGGTCAATAAAATTTATTTTTCAGTACTTCGACGTTCGTCAGAGCTGTAAGGCTCGCCGCGTACTGTACAAAGTTGCGAGTAATTTATAGTGGACTGGTTTATGGGCTATGGGGCAAGTTTGCACACTTGTCGACGCAGCTTGTATTGGACTTATAAATATCTACTAACCTCTTTCATGACGTAAGATCTGTATGTGCGTAAATATTTACGCGTATACCTCTACCTACATAGGGACTTAAATATTTTTATACCTAATCACACATATATGTACCTATAGTAGGAATGTACCTATTATTATTTTTTTTACATTAAAGAGTTTATAGATAAGTAGAGTCGTTATCATTGCACCTGTCGTATACTGACAACCTAAAACGAGAAGCCACAAATGTTTGTGTGTTTTTAATCGATATAAAAAATGCTTCCTCTGTGTATATTTTTTATTTTTATGTAAGTAGCCAATTATCTACTTTAACAATTCTGATCAGATTTTTTCAAGTATTATTTTATTTGAAGGTATATAATACTTCTGAGGTGGTTTCTGGGGTGGATGGTTCCCGCGGATAACGAGATCCTCAAATTCTGAGCAAATAAGAATCGCTTTTTATTTTCTTATTAAATAGCTATAATATTTATTTTACGAAAGTGGCAAATAGTCACTCACCTAATGGTAAGTGTTTACAAAAGTTTTTCAAAAAGTTAATTTGCCTCAACGGTACAAAGCTTAGGATAAAGTAGGTATGTGTTTTAACTACCTATTTTGTTATAGTGAATTGGAGGGTTTAACCTGTACATATTTTAACAGATATACCTAGATAACCATATAGGGAAAACAATAAAATTCCATAATATTCATAAGCAGTTGTTTTAATGCACTAGCAAGTTCAGGGGCAATCAAAATGAGATAAAGATATTGATACTGGTAAAAGGATTAACGAAGGAAATGCCCACATGTTTAAAGCATAAATATGACGACTGCCACACCGCAAACTACGTCTGGGGTCTCTCAACCATTAAATAATCCGCCTTGCACTGTCACCAGTAATCGGGGAATCACTGGTATCGTGTACTTATATATTAATTAAATATTTATTAAATCAATAGATACTATTATAAAGTTGTACCAGGGCTGTATCTGTACATTTAAAATAATTGAGAAAAAATTACTGAATTACGCTATATAGACGTGTATGAGCACAAAACAATTTTTTTTAGATTTTTTGTCTGTTATGTATCTGTTAGTTTGTTTGCGCATCATGCAAGAATTACTGAACGGATCTTGACGCAACTATATTTGTTTTAAGCTACGCGTCCATTTATCCGCACCGTACGCAACGCAGGCAGGCATTTTTGTTCGCTTTGTATGAATTTGTTTAGCACTGCGTTCACTCTTCCGCAAGCACGCGCCGCAGTCAGGCATATATTAGCTATCTGGTTAAATTCGGATGACGTCATCAGCATTTTTCGAAAAATGCGGATGTCGTCATCCGAATTTTTTGCTTAGGTTCACCTAGGGCTGTCGTTGTTCTGATATCCAGATGTTTTTTTTAATTTATTTATCTCAATGACATAGTACATGTTGTAAGGTTCAATGTACTCGCCAAACTTTAACGTTTATTGGTGAGACGCGCCCATAAACTTATTTATTAGTTTATAATCTAGGCCATGGGTCTGCTACCTTTTGGCCGCCTGGGGACACAGGGGGACTATATAAAGGAAAGCGGGTCGCAATTGTCATATTATTTTAAATTTAAAGACATTTTATTGTAATTTTATTATGAGAAATGACGAAAAATAACAAGAAACAAACAAATAAAAAAAATGCTAATTTAATTTTATGCTTGGTATCATAATGGTGTTTCACGTTATAAGTACTCTTTTTGTATAGCAAGGGTTTATTGGCATATTAAGGTAATTTCCCATTACAATTAAGTACCATAACTATTTAAACATTATAAGAAAGGAGAATGGGAATTTTGAGCCTTTTTTTTTTGTTAAGGCGGGAAAAAATGTTCCTAACCGCACACCCCGTCGTTCGAGGCAACAGGGTAGTGTGGGGCCCTCACCCACTAAATAAACCCGCCGTGTGCCGTCTCTACGCCTTATTGGCAGGCACTGGAACTATGTTACATTCCTTCAGTGGTGGAATTTTTGGGCCTGAAGTTAACAAGTTGGCAAAATTGGCAATATTTTTCTAATATAAAATTCAAAAAAATAGCTCATTTCGCAATCTAGAAATCTAAAAAAACATTAAAAGAGAAATTATGAAGGAAATCGATTACTTTAGTCGATTCATAATAGACATAACTAAATGTTTAGTTTCATTATTAATCATGTATTCAAAAATAATGAATTAATAAAAAAAATATATTTGAGGAAAAATAATATAGAACATTTTTATATCAGTATATCGATTGATATACTAAATTGATACACAAGTGAAATCCTCTTTTTTGAACGCTACCACGGCAACACTACATTTGGCAGTTTAACTTTTTCGTTTCCAGCTTTACTAACATTATTTATTATACTGTTTTGCTTATTTTATTGACGCTTGAGTAACAAATTACTGGACTCTAAGAACTTGCCTACACAATGGTCCTGGCCTTGTTATTTTCGAATAATCTATCTCCTTGACGACGGTTCTTTTACTTGAAATTCAAAGAAGCTTGTGCCCAGCAGTGGGATAGTTTATTAAATAAGACTCTTAGTGTTATTTAAGTAGATAACTAACACTACTTACCTTAAATGCTTACTCAATTATTTAGTAAATATACCTAAGAAAGGTACTACCTTTTTATACTACGTGGGTAGCAAACAAGCAAATGGCGCAGCTGATAAGCGGCCCATGGTAAGCGATTACCGTGGCCTACAAACTCTAGCAACACCAAACATCGCTCGTGCGTCGCCATTTCCAAGAAAAGGGGTAGGAGGTGCAGAGGAAGGATAATAGGAAGAGTATTCTCTTAAAGGATACTGAAGAGAGGTTAGGAAGGATAATTAGGAGTATCAAGGAGAGGATAGGGAGGTGGTTTGTGCCTCCAGCACTGTGTGTGTAACTCACTTAGCGAAACGAACGATATGTATAACTACTTTAAATGTATGGCTTTTAAATGTTATGATGACACTTAGTGGGTGTAGTTCGATACTTAACCTCACTTTTATATAATCTTCTATATCTCGGTTCCTAGATTGCCAAATCTAACAAAATTTTATATTATGAAATGTTTCGATGTAAACTTCCAAAAGGTGGAACTTTCATCTTGTTACCACCTAGGGCCAAAAATGTATGGAAGAGTTTCAATCTCCATTGAAATTTAAAAAAGTGGCTCATGAGAGTCTTGCCAGGCTCTTCTACGGGATTCGTTCGCTTGTGGCGTTTGTAATCGTGATATTGCGGATCCACTTTCCGCAAGCTCTCGTGTTAGTTATTAGTAACTTTCACGATTTTAAGTGCTACCTATATAATAAGCATATGAAATAAAGGTATTTTTTAATTTGAATTTAAATTTATAGAGATTAATGACCTCGAGCGGGTTCAGCTGGCGCGTTTCTATAACTTAAGTACAAGAACCTAGCGAGAGAGAAATTAAAAAGTAATAGTCACGTAGTCTGATTTGATACCAAGTTTTTACGTTTCGATACCGAGTAAGTATCGACAGATTAATTGGTGTTGTTCATATTATAATTTTTAAAAATAGCTATAAAATAAAACAAGTCAAAAGAAGGATCGATTTTGGAAGATCGCCTTTTTAAACTCTATTTTTTGGGTATCCAACCTTATTTAATAATTTATACAAAAATCAATCTTTCGCCAGAAGAATCGCCAACCCTAAACCATACAAACTAAACGTATACCATCTAGTGTTGCCATTGACATGACAATTGCCGTATTATACGGTATTTGGTGCCATTTGAAAAAAACACGGTACAAGGCATTATAATCGTCAATCAGGGGACCCTCACAAAACGCAATAAGTCGTGGGATACAACCTATAGCAACATTGGACTCACTTTAGTTGATTATTGAATTCACATCGCTAGTATGATAAGTTAATAATGGACATGGCACTAGTAGAGAATTCTCCGGAAGATTAGATGTTTTTCAATCGATCGTTTTCGTTCTTTCATACGTACTTACGATATTCATTCTACTGTTACGAGACTTACAAGCATGAACGAAAATAGCGAAAGAAGATTGTAATATAATATGCAGAGGAAAAACAGTAACACCTAACAACCTACTACCCCTAAAATCTGTCTATTAATCTGAAATATTTTTATGAGTTTTGGATGGATATTACATATTTGTATTTTATATCCTTCTTATATATTTGTATTTAGTATCCTTTAATCACTATAACTATAAGAACAATATCTAATTGTGTGTTTAAGTCTACATTGTGATTGAATTTGTTTGAGACACGGCAATTTTTAGGTTTTACCAGAAAACACGGCACCCAGTTTTTAATTAATGGCAACCTCATCAGCAAAACTTTGACATCAGCAAAATGCGGATGCAATGGACGCACCCTTTCGACAAATGCGTTCAATGCGATGCGTTCGGCGCGTGCGTGCGAACTAATGGACGTCCACCATTATAGCTCTTGATTAGACATAATAACTGTTATACATTTTATCCCTTATCTACTATATCGGGAACCTGAGATATAACCAAAATTATTAAATATCTAAAATAAATCTAGGTATAGGTATTATAATTGAAACTTTGAATTTAGGTGTATCAAAATCATAGCTATTTAGGCGAATTAGTGTATTACACTTTTCTTAAATCTTTGATTACTACTTGAGGGATAAAGGTGTGATTTTATAATTGCAACAAGCATGCATTATTACCAACATAAAACATAAAACCACACACGCATAAATAAGGTCTATTGACAGTGAAGTTTCGAAATTAACACCATATATATAGGTATTTATTGGTTTATATAATATGAGGATTATTTCAATTAATAAAACGCTTTACGCCTACTTAACGCAACTAAGTAGTAGTAGTGAAATCACCATAAAAATAACACTTAATTTCAGCCTGCAATTACGAGGCCGTTAAAGGGCGGCTGCCTGGGCCCCGACACACCCATTACATTACCTCTATACTTACCATACATACTAACTAGCTTATACGGTTCACACTTAGAAGCCGACGGCATCGTAAAAATAAAGAATAGGCGCATTTACACTCACAAAATTAAAACGTTTTCCTGCGGCGTGCAGTTTACTCATTGCAGTGTTGTGTGATTCTGTGGGAACAATTTTACTTAGAAAATTAGATTTGGAGTTTGAGTTTACTTTGGAAACTGTACCTATAAATATATATTCACAGACATTTTTCACACAACGTCCTCTGGTTCCAAACTAAGCTTAATGCTTGTGCTATGGGTTACCAGATTACGGATATAATACATAATACTATTTTTTTTTTGTAAATACTTACATATAATAGATAGAAAACACCCAGACGCAGTACAAATATCTGTGTTCATCACATAGATAATTGTCCTGAGTGGGAATCGAACCCACGACCTCGTGCACGGAAGTCAGTTACACTACCGACTACGCCACGAGGCCCGTATTTTTTACTGGTGGTAGCGCTACCAAGTGGGAGTACTCACTTGGTATCGGGCCCGAGCGGGTTGGCACCACCATCTCCTGTGTGACCGGCCATGAAGCACATCGTTGCGTTTTGGCTGTAGCAGGAGATAGCCGTTTATTCTTTCATTTCATATTGATGAAATGAAATGGTCAGCTGCAGTTTGATAATACTCTTGGTATAGTTGAGTCCATGAGTGACGGTTACCATTTACCATCAGATGGACCGTGGCTCGTCTGCCACTACAAGCAATAAAAAAAAACTTTGTATGTAGACTAAAATATATAGGTACTCTAAATTAATTAAAAAGGTTTGATAATATAGGTATAAAATTACATTAACACTTTTTTGTTTTTTTGTATTAGGTACCTATATTTAGACCTTGTTAGTAACATCATAGCTGTTTCTGGAGCGTGTAGGTACCTAACCGGATAATATACAGGTACCTACCTACTTTAATGTTTTCTTTTACTATTTATCAATCTTATTAAAAAAATCTTTACCTAATTATATTCATTATAAAGCTGTAACAGAGCTGTGACTGTAGGTACATTTAAGATATTTGAGAAAAAAATACTGTGTCACCTGTATACCTATAGGCGGCTCTGAACACAAAACATTTTTTAGATTTTGTCTGTTTGTTCGTTCGCGCATCACGCAAAAACTACTAAACGGAATTTGATGCAACTTTTTTTATTTGATAGCTCTTGATTAGACTCAAAAACGGGTACATATTAATTTGATAGCTTGACCTTCATTTTATGCACTTACAAACAAGATAAAAATATGAAATAGTTACAGGTTCCCTGAACAAACTTTTGGGATACAAGCAAGTACCTATACCTACCTACATATATCACGTATATTCACAGTGTAAACAAACCCGCATAAACTTAACAGCAAATAGTCATTATTAAGATAATAGTTTCGTACTTACCCCAAGTTTAATCTTGTGTAATTAAACGCACGTGTCCCTCTATTAATGATTAATTAATTGTGCTATAAATTTCCTAAGAATATTACCTTAATTTGAGAAGCTAACGACGTGTGGGGTATTTCTCTTCTTGAATAATTAATTTATTAAATGTATTTATGTGTTTTGACCAAACACCGTGTAGGTAGGTACCTATGTATAATATATGCATGTAAGGCATTGTATAGATAGGTATATAGGTACATTATTTGTTAACTACATAAATAGCGTAGAAGACTTTTTGTTGTCACTATTGCTACACGGGACAAATATTTGTGTTAATCACATGTATCTACAATAATTTCATAATATCATAATGGCCATAAAAATCTAATTATATTATCATAAAAAACATATTTACCCACTCGTATATTTCGATCTACCAGGAGTGTTATAGGTATAGACCTACGTCTAAAATTGACTGCTTTACTTCCAGGCTGAGACAATTTCTTAATTCAGCCTACCTATTCAAATACCTAGTAGGTAGGTTCATGTCATTTTTCGGCAAAGCGATATTCGCAAAAAAAATATATGCCTATATTTGCCTACCTATAGGTATATAAAATAACAAAATGACACTGCTATAACTATTTGTACGTATCTAATAAAACTTATAAATAAATCACTAATTGCAAATGTGACAAAAATTGGTACATTTTTTATGGTTTTAGACACATTTTTGCTTCATTACAAGAATGTTATACCTACCTAGATTTAATAACCAATTCATCATATGGAAGAAATAGATAAGTAATAGCTAAGCAGATATTATACAGCGGGGATGTCTTGTACGGGGCTAAACGAATGAATTTTCACACTGCATATCAAAAAAATTGTGGGTCATTTATGCCTTAAAGATAATTTTAGCAATATTAGAAATCAGCATTACTTAAATAATATAAAAACTTCATAATTAGCAATCAAATTATAAGTTACTTATAATCTATTATCAATGAATTTACTTCTATAAGTATCTAAACATACCGCCGAAATTATATAGGTAAGGTACCTACCTCCCTACGATTAAGATGTAATTTCAACTTCGTTAATTTAATTAAATAAATGCACGTTGTAAATATTGAAATACAGACCTGACTTCATGAACTGCAATAGACTTAATATATGTACATTTCAGATTCAATTTAAACAATTAAAACTTTAAGATTTACCTAACACTGAAGAAGCTTGCATGTGAAATTATTTAAGCCACCTTTGAATTAATAATTTCAATATTCATAGATTTAATATTAAATAGATCGGCGATACAAAAGAGTAAGAAAATAGTATACGCTAGAGCTATTTATATATTATATCTATGTCAATATCTTAAAATATTAAAACATAGCATCACGCCTGTATTCCCCGAAGGGGTAGGCACACCCACGGTTCACCAGTTAGGTATGTTTAATTACCAGGTAATAGAGGGCGTATTGTCGTCTACCGGGCATATTTCCAAACTCAGGGCTGCTTCTGAGAATATGTCTTTTTACGAAAAAGCTCAATAACATTGGCCGACCCGGGGATCGAATCCTAGACCTCGTGATCAGCAGTCGCACACACTACCGCTGTACCACCGAGGCAGTTAAAATATTCTTGTTTCATTTATTATCCTTACTAATTATGTATTTCAAATAAATATATGAATATGTTTTGTGATAGGTAGATGTCTCCTGCTACAGTTAATAAATACTAAAGAAAAACGTATAATACTGAATAAATTCATTAATATATATTCATTAGTCACCATATGCTATTTTCTTTGTTGTAATAGAATATACCTACAGAAGACTTAATGGGTTCAGTCTGACGAATCTGTTTTGGATTGATATTAAAAGACATGAATCACTACTTTAAAGTGTGTCTTATAAAATGTATATCTATTATATGTGATTATTTGCAGTAAAGTTTTCTTTGTAGCGTTTTTTAAAGTACCTATAGAGTTGCCCTATATAGGTACCTAATGTTAGGACTAAATTATAGGTAGTTATAAGCGAAATCAGGGTGTATGTTCCTCTGCTTACCTGTTATTTCGAGAACATATTGCTTTTTAACCTCTCAATTGCATCAATAATTATGAATAACAATCCAAATATCTTAATCCTTACTTTCTTACTAATAGGTCTAGGTAATGCAAGATTACCACCGAAGGAATGTTACGTAGTTCCAGTGGCCCGCCAATAAAGGCGGAGAGACGGCACACGGCGGGTTACTTTAGTGGGTGCAGGCCCCACACTACCCTGTTCGTTGCCCCGAACGACGGGGTGTGCGGTTAGGAATATTTTTTCCCGCCTTAACAAAAAAAAAGGTAATGCAAGATTGGGTATTGTTTATATGATATTATCATCATAAAATGATGCACACATATAGTCTAGAGCCCAGAAAAGGAAACTGTAATAGTTTCTGTGGGATAGCTTTTATTTTACATAGAGATAATTATTGTGCCAAAGAGTGACATATTTATATATAATCCGCATGGACGAATCGCGGGCAGAATCTAGTTTAAATTAACAAAAAATAATAAAAATTGAGGCAATTTTATTAGTAGGTACTGTAGGTACCTACTTACATATTTTAAACTAGGTACTACTGTAATCATTTTCCATGCACACACGGCGGAGTGGTTTAGATGCCGGCCTCCCACCCAAGTGTGTGGGTTCGATTCCCATACAGGACAACTCTATCTGTGTAATCCACAAAAGGTTGTTCTGAGTATAGGTAGGTACCTATACATTGTGCCCGTGAAATTATATGGTTGTAAAATCCCCCGCGACACAAGGATTATTCCTTAGAGCAGGGTGTTGTCTTTTACATAAACAAACAATAATGTCAAATTACCAAATTGATTAAAGACGTGCCGACGCATTTTAATAAAATTAAGTGTGTTTAGGGACATGGACTCCGCACTTTAATATCTCTTTCGCAAATAGATTCACCCTGTTTTCGAATTCATTCTAAAAGGGCAACGGTACATTACAATATCTGGGAGTACATTCAAAATGTAGCTCTGAATAGTGTAGAGAAGTTTGATTGTGCTTCCTTCCCAGTTTTTTTTATATGACTTTGTTTTATGTGCAGCAGGTACCTAAATAAATTAAATTTTTATTGGAGCTCTTATAAAAATTGCGGTGATATCATCCTTGTTATCTTTGCATTCAAAGTTATAGGTATCACTTAAACGTACCCATGTCTTCAATCTTGAAAAGTAATAAGTACGACCAATTTACTTTGATTGAATATTTACGTGGATTGAATATTGTTTGTATTTCCTCTAAAAATGGATTGAAGTAGCCATCTTAGATGGCAAATTTTGTATCAGTATCGATTATTATTAACGTATGATATTTTCACATTCTTATAGGTATATTTTTTTAGCATTTGACATGCTTATATAAATTAACATAAAGTGTGAAAATGTGACCTGCGCCATCTGTCGAAAGTATTTGGCGTCACCCAAGACATTAAGAATGAATGTGTTACCGAAATTCGCAGACCCGAGCAATTGTCATGATAGCTGAATTGGCAAAACATTCCAGGAGATGCAGGTTCAAATCATGCTCGTTACTGTTATTTTCAATTTCGCATTTTCACACTTTGTGTTAATACAAACGTATGATTTTGATAACTTGAATTAGGTATTTTTTATTATTACACATTTAACGGGTCTACACGCGCATTAAACTTCTCAAATTACAAAATACTATTATTTTAGCTAACCTCGACGTTTCGGCTGAGTTGCACCAGCCGTGGTCACGAGTAGACCATTCGTGACCACGTTATATGTATTATAATGAACAGAAAATGCCAAGAGTTCTAAAGGGCATGATTGTGTGATTTCAGACCCTTCACCAGAGCGCAGGACTGGATACACTTCACTTAAAAGGAAGCATAAACGTGTCTATGATTAAGATTAATGAGCAAGAGAAGATGACAAGAATCAACTGGACACAAATTTGCTAAAAATCTATCTAAAACAAAAATCCATGCATCCATCAGCCTTTCGAAGTCCACTGCTAGACATAGGCCTCCCCAAATTGGAGGTATAGTGCCGTAATCGCCACGCTTAGAAGGCGGGTTGGCGATCGCAGTGGATTTTGTTAATACTCGAGGGAGTGCTGCTGCCCACTCCCCTGGTATTCCCTCAGTCGGCTCTTACGACTCCCATTACAATTCAAAAGCCGACCCCACACGGCGAAAAAAAAAATAAAAGAAAAAAAAACATAAATGGCTTTATGGCATTTTATGAGTGTACTATCCAGTGGTAGAGCCTTGTTTATCCCAGTATGAATGGGTTCGCGCGATCGGAGAAGTATCTACTGCTCTAGTTATTTCTATCTTCTCCTTATTATTCTTCCTCTCCAAATCCTATCCTTTTCCTTGGAGACGGCGACGCGCGAGTGATGCCTTTGGAATTGCTAGCGACTATAGGTTATGGTAAACACTTACCATCAGGTGGCCCCTGTGCCTGTTTGCCACCCACATAGTATAAAACAAATAGAATAAGAATAATATATATTTAGATATTTTTATATATATTTTTAGCATTTGACATGCTTAGCAACTTCACTTTGTGTTTAAGAATAATATAGTTTTTTTGTCGCCGATAATACCAGTGTTCGTGTGACTGCTCCCTTAAAGGCCTGTGGCGGCGTCGTGTTTTGGTCACCTCCTTCACTATAATATGGCGAAGGTAGTGATGGCTAGGTCATGCGTCATACTCGTGAATCGGTGATGTCGATGGTCACCCAATTAAGTTCTTTTTTAATTTGTATTGAAAACATACATAGTATCACGTCTGTATCCCCGAGAGGGTAGGCAGTGGTGTATTACACACCCACGGTTCACCAGCTGTGTTTAGTTCCCTCGTAATAAGGGGCGAGCCTATTGCCGTCTACCAGGCACATTTCCAAACTCCGGGCTGCTACTAAGAAATTTTCTTTTTAAGAAAAGCTCAATAACTTTGGCCGACCTGGGGTTCGAACCCAAGATATCATGATTAGCAGTCGCACACCCTACCGCTGCACCATCGAGGATTAAAGAACAGGACATGTTAGCAAAAAATACTTACCATTGTGATAAAAAGGAATTGAAAATATTATTTACTTAACTTTGCAACAAAAATATTTGAAGTAGATTAATGTCCTATAACATAAGTTAAACTGGTATAGGTACCTACTTACGTGACGTCTGGCAATCCAGTAAGGGTGCATGCACCCTCTAATACGATCAAATAACGAAAAGTAACGGTCTCGATAACGAGAGCAATAAACTTTTGTGTCAAGTCAACTCGCTGGCTTCACTGGATATTTTCACTTGAGTGCTTTCTTCTAAGGAGGGAAAACTCGCAAATTATAATGAGGTATATACCTATTGTTAAGAAGTTATTACCTATGATAATTATGGTATGTACCTACGCCAAATTTATAGCCTATTGTGGCATCCGTGAGGTGACGGACTAAGAATAAAAGCGTCACCACCCCATCCTTTCCCGCGGGAGTCGTACAACGCGACTAAAGGAAGCAAGCAATTATCACCCATTGCATTACTGGTGGTAGGGCTAGGTACCAAGTGAAAGTACTCACTTGCGGGTCGGTACCACTATCCTTTGTATGACCGGTCATGAAGCACGTCGGTTGTTTTGGCTGTAGCAGAAGATAGCTGTTTATTATTTAATTTCATTTGTGAGAAATGAAATGGTGCGCAGCGGCTTGACAATACTCGCGGTATAGTTGAGTCTACGAGCGACGGTTACCGCTTACAATCAGGTGGGTCGTGAGTCGTCTGCCAACATTAGCAATTACAAAAGAAATCGAGTTAGCAAACCTGATGACAATCGGTTAGGTAAAAAAACAAAACATAAGATTTTTTATATATATATATATTTTTTGTTTCCTCATGAAATCAGACAGAAACGTGGTTAAAGCACTGTCTACCAAGAAAATAGTGGTCTGTTTAAATCCCGTTGACTTTTTTTAGAATAGGTTGGTAGAGGAATTTGGGTAGATATATTTAACGATTACCGTAGCCCCATTGCACATGCTAGCCAGAAGCATCACTTGTGCGTTGCCAACCTCACCGAAAGAGATTGGTATCTCTTTACCACGCAGATCTTCTTTGAGCGGGTAGTAGGTACTGCCGAAATCAAGCCGTTCATATCTAATGGGAGGAGCAAAGTCACTTTTAATAAAACTACTCAAATAGATAAATATACATTTTTAGGTGCTTATTATAATGGATACGCTATCAAGTTAAAGTTATAATATGAAATATATGTTAATCTAAATAGATCACTAATTTGAGGATTGTAAACCACAGCCAATTAGGAATCTCTTTAACTGTTATTTCACTTGAGATGTCATAGAACCCACTCGCATTGATCAATTTCATTTTCCCGATTATTACCTAACAATGTAGGCATCTTAGCAGTTTACTTAATAAAATTTTAACTAAAGTAAAGATCATAGATACCTACACTTAACTAGTCATGCTTTGTTACGTAAATTTTCAATGTTATAATTAATTTAATAACCATCGTTTTCCGTATTTTTATTCATATTATGCATAGGTACCTAATTACCTAGAATTTTATTAGAATAGGTAGGTATTATTCAGTGTTTTGTAGTAGGCAATCTACCCGTCTAGAATTTCTTTCGAAAACTTGTTGGCAGTTAAGTGATTCACTATTGAATAGAACTTACCTATTTACCACGAGAGAGTTTATTTTGTTGTTAAAGCCTGTAAATTTGTGCACCTATCTAATAAAGAATGTATTGAGTGGGATTCAGTAGGATCATTAAAAATGTTTGATTAACTACTCGGCTACGTATATGCACAGACTTAAGTAATTAAATTAATACTTAGTTTTAATTTCTTTCAGATACCTACATGTAGGCAAACAAAGGAAGGAGAATTTTAAGATTTCACTACGCAAGATAAATCAGCGGATCTACGCTTTTGTCCTTGTTATTCATTCAACCCATATCTAATTCCTTTTGCACCCCAGTTATTTGCTTCTCAGTTACACACATCAATTTATATACTTCCTTCTCTTTCTTGTCGTAAAAATGGCGGATGCTGTGAGTTCGGGGCTGCAAGGTGGGGTTCGTTTCCGGAGGGTGAGTAGGGGTACTTGCAAAGTTCCAGTTAAATGGATTGGATTTTAGGACAGGGAAGCAATCAATATGAGAGTAAATACTATATTGTTTCATGTAAAAGCTTACATAGTAGGTACATTTAATGGATAAAGTCATACTATAGTATAAATTAAAATACCTACATTTATATGTTATACATGTCTAATCAATGTTATTTGAAAAATCCTTTACTCTCCCGCCCACACTGAACTTCTCTTTTTCCACAATCACAAATAATTTGTTCTTTAGTAATTACAGAGTAGTAGTAGATACCTACTTTTATAGAACAAATTATTAGTGAAAATAGGAAAATAATGCTTGCAGTAAAACTCTCTTTTTTAAAACTATCTGTGAAATCATGTTTCATGCATATGGGTCAAGAAAATCGAAATAGTTGTAATACCTACCTCTCGTGCCATATTGTGGTTTGGATTCCCACACAACAAATGGTTGCTATAGGTAATAAGCCTGAGTGTATTTTGTGTTTATCAATTATGTAATTTTTTATAAATTTTTGATATTTAAAAAAAAACATACACTATGTTTTTTTAAAAGTGCTAAAATGCAAATCAAAATATTCACAGATAGTACCACACTTAGATTGGCTTAGATAGCGATTTCCAGTTCCGAATGTAAAAATTCACGCATAGCCACAATATCCATTAATTACCTACCTAGTAGTGAACTTTGCTACCTAGGTAGACCAGGATCTCAGCTGATATAGGTACCAGTAACCGTGAGCCAACAAAGGGACAACTGATGACCTTAGAACAAGACCGGAGTCAGATTTTTTATTCACACCGACCTGTAACGACTGCTAGCATGTTATTTGACAGCCATGATCCACTGGTAAATATACCTTCCGAAGCAAGGAGATGGTCAGGTATCCACAAATAGGTGTCATTATTTGGTCACCCATCTGATTCCCAACCGAACGAAAGTTACTTAACCTTGCCGATAATTCGCATAGCAAGTGCACAGATATGCTATGAGCACTAAACAGAGATTATGCTCTATTTTGATCTATATTTTAGCACTTGACATGCTCAGCTACTCTTAAAGTACAAATTATAATTTGTGAATAAGGAAAAAGAGTATTTTAGTACAGGCGGGAATCGAACCTGCGTCCCTTCCTATCCGGGGAAGTGCTCTAATCCACTGAGCTACAGTACTATATTTTAGACATACCCAATCTCCTTATCACATTTGTCTTAACGACCAACGCCCTCTATATTTACATGCATCCAATATAGTAAGTTTAATTTTGCAATTAAAATTCATACTATTTGATAGCGTGATTTTTCAAATATTTTGATCTATATTTTAGCACTTGAAATGCTCAGCTACTCTTAAAGTACAAATTATAATTTGTACTTTATGCTATTAATATTTCCATTTTATACCTAGATATCTATAGAGATTCACTTTTATCCTAACCTATCTACAAGCTCGGCCCGCATTCTCTCGTCCATTAACCGTTGATTAGCGTGCTCTAGAGGGGATTTAACGATTGTTTTCAGCTGTAATTATGTTTCTCTACTACCTCCTCCTGAGCTCCTTGTAGTTCAGCGGTAAGGAGCCGTATTTTAATGACTAAACCAGGGCTTTTAGTAATAAAGTCTAAAGAAATTGAATGTAAACATTACAATAAACTAATATCTAGGAATTAAACACAAAGTGGAATAAATAATAAAAATTTTAGATATTTTTATATATATTTTTAGCATTTGACATGCTTAGCACTATACCTACATTAAACACAAATAATCAAAATTTCTAAATAATATCTAGGAAGTTAATTCCTATAGGTATGGTAGTGTCATCGACGATATAAGATTATTTTTCTTTAAATCTAGAGATAATATACCTATACCTATATTTCTGTAGGAGATAGGTAGGAAACTCAGCAGTCATCTACTGTCATATAATCCATGCGGAACTACTGAAAACTATCCTATTATAAAGCTGTAACAGAGCTGTGTCTGTACATTTTAGATATTTGAGAAAAAAATTCTGTACCTATTTAGGTGTGTCTAAACACAAAACATTTTTTTTAGTCTGTTTGTTCGTTCGCCCATCACGCAAAAACTGAACGAATTTTGATGGAACTTTTTTTTGATAGCTCTTGATACTACTAGACTTAAAAACTGGTAGGTATACGTTTTATTCCGCTACTATATCGGGAACCTGAGATATAACCCAAAAATTTGCCTTTGGCTGTGGCGAAGCCAAGGCCAAAGGCTAGTTTAAATATATTAAAGTAAAAACATTACTGTAAGTAATTTTGAAGAAACTAATTATTATTGTGATCTATACAAAAAGCGCTAATTGTGTCACTCAGTCTTGTGCCTTCTTGTATTGTTTAGACTCTTGCATCCTGTGTAGGTATTCCTACAAGCTATAATTAAATAAGAGATAGGTACCTTAGTTATAGGTAGATACCTATACCTACTGCAAATCAAATCAACAAATTTATTATTTAAATGGAATGGTTAGCTATAATATAACTACACCTTGTATTGGAACCCTCGCCCTTATAGGTACCGTCCACTCATCCGTGACCTTTATTTCTCCATTGTGATTAGAGAAGGGAGGGTCAACAGAGTTGCCTAATGCCAACAGCGAGAAGGAAATCACGCACCCTCTTGATTTACTTTGAAACATTCGCAAGCACCGCCGTAATGGAATATAAAGGGAATAAAGGTCAATGAACTACAACCCCAACTTACTACATCTACGTAGGTAGTAGGTACCTATACAATAAGGTGTAGGTACCTATTTTTAAGATTCCATAGGTATGCGAATGTTTGAGATACCTAGGTAAACCTTGTGTTATCTATATCTAGGTAGCAGGTAGGTACCTTACCTATAGGTAGGTATATCTAACAAAGTCCGGTTACTAAAACAATTAATAACTCAAAAATAGATGGACCGACTTTTATAATTTTTGATTCGTTGGATTTTTTTATTTTTTTTTTATTTAAACACCCTGCACTGTAATCCGTTTTATCTCGGGGGATTTTATAAACATAGGTACAATTTCATGGACACAAACTGTGAGAATCAAAACACATAAAACTACTTTGACGCCCTTTTTTTTGTTTAGGCGGGAAAAAAATTACCTAACCGCACACCCTGTCGTTCGGAGCAATGAACAGGGTAGCATGGGGCCCTCACCCGCTAAAGAAACCCGCCGTGTGCCGTCTCTCCGTCTGTGTCGACGAACCATTGGCACAGTAAATATATATTTAAACCAGTACGGAAACTTTATAGGAACAAATCGTTAGAAACGGCACACACACAGACGCGCGCATCTACGAGAATCTAAGCACCCCTGGCAGTGCTGTCAGTTGCGGGTGTCGCACCGGGATGAGTGGTTGTGTCATGCATTATTTGAATCGTAATAAATTTATTACTAATATTATAAAGAAGAATGATTTGTAATTTTGTAAGTATACAAATAACGGGCTATATGATTACTGTAAATATAAATTTGAAAAAAAAATCCGGCATAATGATACATTTACTATATTTTTATACCAAAATGTTTAAAAAAATAAATGCCCTTGCTAAGCCAGTGCGGGCCGCTTGTATATACCTAATAAAACACTTTCCAATTTTATAAACATTAAAAGCATTTGTTTGCGGCTTCGGCTCCGACAAAAGCTAGTTTATTTAAGTTATATCTCAATATAGTAGTTGCAGGATGAAACAAAGAAAGAAGAAAAAAAAGATACGCATAAATAGCCTAATATAGTCACATTTACTATCTTCGTACAGACAGCTCCGTTACAGATTTAGTTATTAGGATAATCGTAAACATTGTTTCACACGAACCACAACAACATGTGGTCGGGTGCTAATTTGTAAGAACTTACGGGGACAACCCTAACGCTCCAACGAAGCGTAGGTACCTAATAATTTCAACGAATAGGCCTAGTTTCACTACTGCGTTAGCTTATATATTAACTGTGCCATTGGTAATATGTTGGATTACTTCAGTGGTCCGCCGCCGGCGAAACTACTTTGACGCCTGCTTTTATTGTGTGGTACAAAATCCGGTTACCTATGAATGAAATCCGTTCGCAGTCAGTCTGAACTCTTAAAATCCGTTCTCGAACGGATTTATTCAGTCAGTCAGGTGACAACCCTAATCGCGACAGATCACAATCCATCCATCCATCCATCAGCCTTTCCACAGGTGGACATAGGCCTCCCCAAATTGGGGGTATAGTGCCGTAATCGCCACGCTTGGCAGGCGGGTTGGCGATCGCAGTGGATGTTGTTAATACACGAGGGAGTGCTGCTACCCACTCCCCATGATATTCCCTCAGTCGGCTCTTACGACTCCCATTACAATTCTAAAGCCGGCCCCACACGGCCAAACCGTGTGCAATCCCTTCGCTTTAGGTGAACCATTGGAACTGTATGACATTACTTCAGTGGTCTACCGGGGGCTCACCCTATGAAGTACTGCACGCCTCTGCTTCCGCACGCTGGAGGCCCTTTGCGGGAGGCCTTTCGGGGGGCGGACATTCCATGCAGGTATTTTTCAGTAATACATTAGGTACCTACAGGGGCGGATCTACCTAAGGGCTTTTTGGGCTGCAGCCCAGGGCCCCATGGATACAAAGGGCCCACACCTCCCATTAAAAACAATAGACGATACCTGCATTGACGTAAAGAAAAAAAAACAAAATTAAAAATATACATTTATAGATTGGCAACCCTCAGACCATCAATCCGTATGCGGGTCTATCAAATGAAACAGGGAATTCCCTGTCGCTTATTTTCGTTTGGTGTATTTCTTAATCTCGAGCCACAATGATGCTCGAGCCACACTTAAAGGCGCATCATCGCGATAGGTAATTATTGCGTTAATGCGATTATATTATGCACGATTGAATGAGTTGGTGATGTCAAGCGACACCGCCATTTATTAGCATTCCACTCCCGGCGACGGTCCAGAGCCAGGGCTAGCACCCAGACGAGTATCCTGTTTGGTTCGGTCGGGGGCGGTGTTCTTGGAACGTATCCGTAAAACAACCACTCCTCATTTCCGACACGGTGATGGGCGGTACATTAATGTCGGCCTCCCGGTTGCTCCCGTTAGTGTAGTCTGAGCATATTAGATAAATAAGATCTTTTATTATCCCAATTTTTTCCTATACCGTGTAGGTATCTACATCAATATAAAAAAAATCAAAAATTAGTCTGATTTTAGATATTTGAGAAAAAAATAATGTAAGTAAGTAGGTATTAGACTATTTAGGCGTCTCTGAACACAAAACATTTTATTTTAGAATATCTACGAGTATCTGTTTGTTTGTATGGGTTTAACGGAAAACTACTGAACGGAATTTAATGATACTTTTTTGTTTGAAAGCTTGAGGAGACTCATAACCTGGTATCATTTTATCCCTGAGATGTATCTATCTGAGAAATAACCTAAAAACTCGCTTTTGGTTGCAATGAACCGGCTGGCAATGGCTTGTAATAGATGTAGTTTATTTTATTATATTATTGTCAAATGTCTATGTTTTATTACTCATCCGTTACATTTGTTTTTAGTCAGTCATCAAACGGAGGAAACTGTTTTATAAAATTGTGCCATCTAGCGCGTGTTTTCTGAACTACATTCATATTTAGATACTACGCCATCTACAGATGCTCGTTATAACTATTACTCAATACGGAATTCAGTGGGAGTAGCAGGTACAATGACATCTATTTAAGTAATGTTTAACTTATAAGATGCTTTTGTCTCTTACATTATAAAGTACGTATGTCTTTCAAATTCTGTTTTATTCTAAAGAGATGTTATATAATGAATACTTAGTTACAGTAGCAATTGCATAAAATAGTTACCAAATAGAGAATATTCAGAAAGCATAAGTTAATAATTCATTGTTATAGAAATACCTATTATTACTTAATATATTATTATTTATATTGTTATTAACAACATTATATTATTATTAACACATTAATACATTATAATTTATATACATTATAATTTATTGAATGGAAACGAATGTCGTAATAGGGTACAACAGTACAACTAGGTACTTACGTCATTGGTAGAAGGTACGGGTACCCAAGTCTAATAGCATTCTTGGTCTAATAGGTACCTAAATACATTGTGCTGCATTCTTCTTGACCAGGAAAACTATGTTTATCAGTCAATACTTCATTATATTTTCTAGATTTCTAGATATATTGGAATTAGTGAACATTGTGAGAGATTTTAACCATGACGTCGCGCCAAAAAGCCCAAATCAATGACGTCATCCTCCAGTGTTGCAAGCTTCACGCAATCGTTTCGTAACAAAATTGTATACCCAGTTAATGAAGCGGGGATTTATATATTTTAAGCAACGCTAGCTAAAATGCTTGGTTATATTTTTTATTGGGTAAGCAGGGACAATGGCGTTTTATATCAAAATTAAGAAAATTAACAGTCTACTAACTAAGTAACATTTTAAAATAAAACGTAGTATATCTTTGCCTTATAAGTGGTAGGAAAACTTTATAAAAAAACAGGTTTGAGCGTCATTCACACCCCTGACTTTGGGTAATGCCACTCAGGCTAAGGGGGTAATGACGCTCAAACCTGTTATTTGCAATATAACAGGTGTAATCCGTTATTTATTAAACAAATGCAGATAAGATCAACCTTATAAAATTAAATTCTACAATCACAAATTATCATCAATTATCCTTATTTGAACCTGAGGTCAAACTTATACAATTACACAAATTTAGTAAATGCAATGATGGTATATATATAAACTTGAAGTATCTATTACCATTATTATAGCTAATCACAAAGCGAGATAGTTAGTTCGAGCTAATTTATTACTACGCACATATATCACAGATGCATCCATCTGCTGAATCCCATCCAGAACATAATAGCATGATTCCACAGCTCATTTATTTTTCCAAATTCTTAGTAGAAAAGAACGCTGAAAATGAACCGTCTTGGATGAGATCGTTTCCAGGTGGTATGGATGAACCCTAGTATGGCGTCTCGTAGTCCGGTGGTAAAACGGCGATGTTGGTACCACCTCAAACAGTTCCTCAGAGCACTGCCTGTTGAAGAGTCGATAGAGCACACAGAGAGCCCCAAAGTCTCTCCGCCGCCCCAACGACTCCAGCTCATCCGTGAGATAGGGATCATCGACAATCCAAACAGCGCGTCTTTACAGGGAGTCAAGTGGGTTGAGCTGGTATTTTGGTGCGCCTGCCCAGAGATTTGAGCAGTACTCCACGTGAGGGCGGACTTGTGCTTTATACAGCACAAGTCGCTGCCTCGGTGTGAAGTACTGCTTGGCTCTGTTCAGAACGCCCAGTTTTTTGCTCGCCAAATTGGCTTTGTCCTCCAAATGACTCCCGAACTGGACTTTACTAGATATGTCGATGCCGAGGATCCCAATACTCTTGGAAACTGGGAGAGTTACCCCTCTTGGAGACTGGGAGAGTTACCCCTTGGAACTAGGGCGTCATGAGAAATGCGTCCTTCTATGCAGTGAACGCGCAAATTTTATTATTATTCTTATTCTTCTTCCTAACTACTTTTTTGATCTTTTTTGTCGTTGTTATAGCAGCAAAAGGCTCAGGAGTTCTTCCTTGTGCGTCAACAAGTTTCCGAGCCACTTAGGTGATTGGCCTTTGGCGATTTCTGGGCATGTCTGTTAGAAAAAAGAAATAAGACACTACGGGCTAATGACGCTCAGGTGAGCGGTATTACCAGAAACGATTGTTTTGAATTTAACTTGAAATTTAAAAACATTCAGGTCGATCGATTTTTTCGATAGAAGTTCATTACATTATCACAAAATAGAATCATCCAGTACCCACAAAAGTTATGTCAACAATAAATAAGCATTAAAATTCACCGACAAAAACATCGAGCCAAGCATTACAGCAGTACAGCTGCATGCAAAGAAACGAACTTGGTATTGTATTGGTATTGGTTCGGCGGGCTGTTCTCCGCAACTCCACGTCTGAGCGTATGTTTTGCGTGTGGATGGGTGTGAAACCTTTACTCGATTGACCCCAGCTCCCGGAAGAACGCCAACAGCCCCTTGGTGTTGCTGGTGATCTCCCGGAGAGAACTTGAGCTCCCGAAGTATTTGGTCCTGTATGTGGCGAGCTGCGCACAGTGCTGCAATACATGGACCGCCGTCTCCTCCTCTTGCAGGCACGCTCTGCAAAGTGGGCTGTCTGTGATTCCTAAGATAAATAAATGTTTGTTAAAGGATCCGTGACCAGTGATAGCTGCCGTGACTATCCGCAGTTGCTGCTTAGTTAGCCGAAGTAACTGTTTAGTGACTCGGCTGTCTAACAGCGGTAATGCTGCCTTGGCCTGTCTACACTCACCGTGACTCGACTAATAGAGGTGATGATGGTCGCTAGTTCTTTCCTTTACCAGAGTCCGCAGCTTGGCAAAAGGCAAAGCTATGATGGGTTCCGGTCTGACAGCAGCCATATCAGAACCTCTTCTAGCCAGCTCATTGGCTGCTCCATTGCCTCTGGAGCCACTGTGTCCCTTGATCCATTGTAGGGTTATGCTATTGAAGTTGCCTACCTGATTTAGTCTTTGGTGGCATTCGTGTATGAGTCCAGATGTGACCGTATGGCTGTTCAGCGCCTGGAGCACTGCCATACTGTCTGACAGTATTCGGAGATTCTTACCCTTTATGTCTATGGATGTGATTGCAGGGTGCTAGGGTGATACCCAAACATTCTGTCTGAAATACCGTGTTATGCCTACCTAGTGGCGTAGCTATATGTACATTAAGATCTTCTGAGAAGACTCCGGCTCCAGTGCCTGTACCTGTTTTTGATTCATCTGTGAAGATACGGAGTTCGCTGGGCCTTAGTCCCTCGTAGTGTCCATCTTCATACAGTTGCATCTTGTATTTTTATCAAACATAAATTGTTTTGGTATACGGTCACTTAACTCTGTGATTATAGGGAGCTCCTCGGTGAGCTCTTCCAGTAAGGCCGTATGCTGTGTCTTACAGTACCTCCATAAACCTAAGGTTTTGAGTCGTATAGATGCTAAAGCTGCTTCCTGCTGTATGTACAGTGAGAGCGGTGGTAGATTTAACATGGCCTCCATTGCCGCTGTGGGAGTTGTTCTCATGCAACCTGTCATTGCCATGCAAGCTAACCGTTGTACGCGCTGTAATTTACTTGCTGCTGTGCTAAGTCTGGTCCTAGGCCATCAACCTACAGCACCATAGGTGAGCATGGGGCGTATGATTGTGGTGTATAACCTTAGAATGATTTTTGGGTTAAGACCCCATTTTTTCCCAATCATTCTCCAGCACTGCCAGAAGGTTATGCTTACCTGATTTATTTTATTGTCTTAGTGGCTACTCCAAATTTAATTTGCTATCAAGTGTAAGGCCTAAATATTTGACCTCATTTGATAGTTGTAGTTCCGTACCGAATAGTTTAGGAAGGCTATATTTTCCTAGGTTTCGCTTTCTCGTGAACATTATTAGCCCGGTCTTAGCGAGGTTTACCGTTAGTTCGTATTCACTACACGTTTCTACTGTCCTTAGCGCTTGTTGAGTTAAGTTGCAGATGGTGTCGGTTACCTTACCTGAGATCAAGATTGCAAGGTTGTCCGCATATCCTATCGTGTATTTGTGCTTAGCATTGAGTTTGGTGATCAGATCATTTATAACTAAATTCCACAGCAGGGATGAGAGGACCCCCCCTTGTGGACAGCCTTTGGCCATCACTGCCATTTTTTCCTCCCCTTCTAGTCGAACCACTCTCTTGCTAAGCATGTTTCTTGTCCAGTCAATCAAAACGGGATGTGCCCATGTTTAGATAGGGCTGTACATATGCACCACCGGTCCTAGTCGGGATTGCGCTTCTCGAAGTTGTCGACCACTATGTCTACCTGGGACAAACAGTCCAGTTAGGTAGGCACAACTTCGAGAAAGAGGTAAATCGACGAATCCAACTCGGCTGGGCAGCATTCGGGAAGCTAAGGAAGATCTTCTCGTCCAATAGTCCGCAGTGTCTGAAAATGAAGGTCTACGACCAGTGTGTGTTACCAGTGATGACATATGGAACAGAGACGTGTTCTCTGAATGTTCGCCTCGTAGCAAGGCTCAAAGTCGCTCAGCGAGCCATGGAGCGGGCTATGCTGAAATGAAATTGGGCTTCCTTACCTTTTTCCGTTTGCGTTCGAGCGCCGGACCCCACCATGGTTGCTTACCCTTTGTTTTCGGTGGGGTGTTTTCAGGACAGGCTGCTTGGTAGCTATCTATTAACGTGTTGGTAAGTATACCAACTTCGCTTTCGATTTGTTTAATATTTAGGGGTTGCTGTGTCGCTCCCCTTTGTGCTAATATATCACCGAGAGACCTTAAAAATTTTACTCTATCGGTTTTGCGAGGGTTCCGTCTTTTAGGTTTTAGGAGTGTTTGGGCACGAATGTCGAAACGGATCCATCTATGATCCGAGCACGATGCCTCTTCCGAGGCGTGCCAGTTCATGATAATCTCCGTTGCCGTCTCCGATGCCAGCATTAGGTCAATAATCGTCCTACTACGCCGCATGACGAAAGTTGGTTCCGAACCTATGTTTACCAGAGATAGGTTAGTAGAGAAAAGAAATTCAACTAAGGCCTTACCTCTACTGTTTGAAGCCTTCATTCCCCACAAAGTGTGGTGGGCGTTAGTGTCGGCTCCGATGATGACCTCCATCTTGGCTTCCACGCTGTGGTTCACCAATCTGGTGAGGTCGTGCGATGGTGGATCCTCGCTCTCAGGCATGTATGCCGAGGCAAAGATCATGTGTCCATCCATGGCTGCTGGTTGGAGAGACAGATTTATCGCAGTTATGTCTCTGCAACAGAAATCTGTTAGTAACTGTGCTTTCACGTTGTTAATTACAAAGATGCATGATCTGGGGTGATCATGATCCGTTAAAAGTAAGACCTTACCTCCAAGATTTGAGAGACCTTGGATATGGCCTGCCCTTACCCACGCCTCCTGGATAAGGCCAATGGCTGCCGTTTGTACCTCCAACTACTTCCGCAGCTGAGCCGTTGCGGGTTGACTTGGAGAACATTAAGGATCGACGAAGGGGACGCCATCAGCAGTCGTGGCCTAGTCTCCTCTCTAAGCCTTAACCCTGCCATCAGGTCACTGGACCCTTCGGAGGCCCTCCCATCTTGGCCAGGAGCCGGTGATAAAAGCATGTCCTTCGACTCCCCACCCAGGGAGTGCTCTTCTTCGAAGTCAGCGTTAATGACGACGGCTTCCACTGAAGTGGGCGTCATCTCGCTGTTTGCATGGTTGCTCGTTGAGGCAGCTGTGGCCTCCTCCGTTTCTGGCTGCGTTTTCTCCGGTGGTTCCCGCTCCAACAATTCTCTGTTGATGGTGAGGGTCACCGGGTCCCAGCCTGGAGGTACCTCAGCGTACCTACCATTCCGGCCCTGGAACTTGACGTAGACCGCACCCAGCGTAAAGGTTAGGTGACGGCCTGCGTCCAGAATGGCGGGGTTTGGTACTCCGGTATGGCGACCACGACGAACCACAGTTTCTTACTCTCCTGCTTTTCGTCGCTGTAAAGCGTCCACTTGCTCACATCCACTCATGGGTTTTGGTAAGCAAGTGTATGCCCTATGTACTTTGAATTTGGAATCAGCCCAAATTCGTCAGGGATGACAATATCACACTTGATTTTTTGTGGTATTGACGCTTGGCTTTTGACGACTAGAGTGACGTCTTCCGGCATCTCTAGTTCCAACACCGTTCTCTCTAGCCATCGTAGGGTGTGCTCATTTCCACACCATAATTTAAGGACACCGTCCGCATGTATATGTCTTCCTTTGAAGACTGGTCCAGTGTCCTTAGCTCCCAAAGCACAGCCTTCACTAAGGAGTTTCCACTGAATCCCCTTGTGAACCGTTTGAGCGATGATCGCGGTCAGCATACCCGTGCGCTCACAAGTAACTGCTACGTCGAGAGGCATGCTGACCGCACAGATAGCTCTCACGAGCAGCCTGCTGTGGCTGCTCTAACTTGGGCCGTTTGTGCTCTCCACGAGGCGAGATCGTCTCGTTTAGGGCACGTTTAGCCGTAGCCTGAGTGGCCTTAGCAGGCTTATTTGCCGTTGTCTTCGCAGACGGCCCGCTTCTAGCTCCAGACAGCGGTTCGGCAGACTTTGGCTGGCTTCCGCCTGCCTCTGTCCGCCCATCCCGCTCGGTGCTAAAAACGAGCTGACCACTTTTCGGATTTCCCCGATTGGTGGCTTCAGCCTGCGTTTTCTCTGCCTGAGCAGCGAGCTTGCATCGCAACCGGCGTTCAGCCTTAGTTTTATAGCCCGGTTTCCGGACCTTTTGGTCAGGGTTCCGGGCTGATGGAGCTGGTTCCAAGTTGCGAGCAGCTTTCTTCCTTTTGTGCTTGCGCTTCGGAAGTATCCAGTCGTCAAGAAAGCTGTCGTCGTCAGCTACCTCTGTGCGAGCAGGTGTGCCCTCACGAGGCGCCGCCTCGTACGCCTTCGACGCCGGTATCTTCACACTCTTTGAGGGGTTTCCAGCGCTGACTTTACCATTCCCAGTGCCTTCGTCTTTCGACTTAGAACAACCTATTAGGGTAAGGGTTCCTACCCTGCGAGGTACTTACTCCCCTCCTGAGGCCCGCACCAACAGGCGCTGAGCTGTTCGGTGGTGCTAGCAGACTGTGGGCCTTTTTTGCCACCTTTGGTTGGTTTACCCGAGGGGCCGGCCCTAGCTGCATGCGTATGAAACCTCCCTTACTGTTGCCCGCGCCGTGAGGCTGCGTGCTGACAGCTCGGGTGGTTTCACCCGTGCCCATACCATCATTTGCACCTTGCGATGCTAAGGTGTTGGTAGAGGCACGGTGTTGAATGCCGTGACTTATGCCCGAGTTCTTGCCCACAGGTAAGAACTGCTCAGCTTAGCCACATCAGGGGCACTGTATGATATTCCCGAACCCATTCGACGAGATGGTCCAGAGCTTCTGCTGGTAGTGGGGGTCATCCCAACTTTCGTTGGTTCCTCCCCTGTAAAGGTTATGTTCGGCCTTGTATTATCCATACCGTTTTTTGTTTGCATCTTCATCTGACTGGCTTCCCACCCTCCGTGGAGCCGGACCTGGGAACGTCCTACTATCAAAAATTCGGACGTTAGGATTACTAGTCAGATATAGGAGCGCGAGGCTGGTTTACAGTGCGTTATCGGGCGCTCGATCGGGCTGGCGTCTGGGATCGAAAAGGCCTATCCCTGGCGAACTGATCAACCCTCACTTACACCGTCAGCATGACTTTCACCCACCACGTACGACACCCAAGAGAGTCATACGCAGACCCCACGCCCCTAACCGGTGGCCCTCTGACGGGACACTTGACCATTACTCCACCCCTGGCTAGGAGGTGAGGCCACCGTGTGGCATGAAATCCAGGCTAAAGGGAGAGTGTTGCTGCACGGACGCAAAATCCCAGCGCCGGTTGGCTCAGCCCCCCAGGATCCCTTCATCCCGCAGTACGGTGCTCACTGCGCAGGCCGGAACGCAGGTAGGTTCTGTGTACATTTATAGACTTAATAATATTATGTACTACTTAAATAAAAAGGGGCAATACTTGTGGTCGGTGCTTGCCCTGAGCACATAAATATATAATAAAAAGATATATATGTGTTATAAGAATTAAGAATATGGAGCCGTCTTCACACCTACAACAATCCGGCTTCGATACATACAAAGACAGAAAGGAAGGAAGACACTATAGGAATATACTATTGTGAGATATTTATATTACATAAATATGATACATATAAAAGGCCCTCCCTATTTACTCGGGCTTGGGACCGGCAAAGTTTACCAGGTGGACTGTATCTGTAGTCTGCCCGGGAAACTCTGGCTAGGTTAAGAAACGAACTTAATGGTCATATGCCGCGAGCTGTCTGGCCATACGTGTCTCTGCCTGTTAGTGGCCCCCGCCGCGGCTGTGCTTAATGTAACCTTGTAATATTAATCTAAATCCTCTTTTCTAATATTACCGAAATCCTTCTTTTTTAAATATATTACAAATGATAGGCCTCAAATAAAGAAAACATTTATTTTAAAATTCAAAAGTCTGAACCTCGAACGAACTAAACATAGACGTTGCGGAGACATTCTGATTCATTCTAGACTCGGGCATGGTCCTGTAAACAACTCTAGATCAACTCTAGATTCTGGACTTGGACGTGGACCTATTGAGATAGCTGTCAAAGCTCAGAATTGTCTTAAAGTTTCTTGAAAAGTTGTCAAGGCTCTTCTGAAGATTGTCTTGAAGTTTGATTCTTCACTGGACCGTGGCTGTTTCAGATATTTTAGGTGTGATCTCAACGACTTGTTACTGTTGGACCTCAAGGTCTGGTTATGGGACCGGGTCTGGCCTTCTAGGACGGAAGGGATTGTACGGAATGCTAAAGGGAGTGAACCTTTGTACAATAACGTCTTATGAGGTATCCAAGTGTTGCTGTGTATAAAATCTCGAGGTAAAGACTAATAACTCTACTAGTACTTGGTGCTTACAAAATTTCTGTTCCTAATTAACGTGTTTTGTTTATCTATTAAAAATGGTTTCAATCTGTTTTCCTATTTAATTTCTTTTAAGACCCCTAGGTAGGTCCTAAATAATTGTGGCGTGACGGCTTCACCGTTACGCTACAACCTGGAATGTTGCTATGTACCATTTTAGAGTTATAGGTATAGGTGTGCGCTATTCCTCCCGCTTACCCTACTAAAATAAATATTACGTTAATGAGAGTTGGTATGTCAAAATTATCTTTGGTCTCTGTTTATCAATAATGTAAAATATACTAGGAAGCAAGCACGGTTACTCATGGTTGTGCTTCATCTATCTTACCTATGTATCGCACCAGTAGTTAAAAATCTATATACCTACACCTAATCTATAACCAACCTAAAGATTGACGTAAACGTAACCATTTAGATAGACCAATAGGGGAAAACTATCATTTACCTACTATCAAATACAAGTACCTATTTTTCATGATCATCAAATTAGTTCGAGTTATGAATCTTATGAATCTCATTCTAAACTATCTGAATCCGAGAGATGTTATCCTACTCCAAAGTTTGTTTGCCTGCTATAAGAGGCACCACATTTATTTCGATCCTACTTGAAGTTATGCTTTACAAATCACTTATAAGAAGCCAATTAAAGTATGCTTTGCCTGTTTGGAACCCTTATTATAAGAAATACAGTAATTTGATTGAGAGAATTCAAGTTATGTTGCGCAAGTATCTAAGCAGATACCTACTCGCGCAACATAAATTATAGATGTTATCGTTCCAAGGGCTCATATTCTTATGTTCTTAATAGATTTAACTTAACAACTTTAAAACTCAGAAGAAAATTACATGATTTAGTATTTTTGTATGGAATCTGTAGGTAGAGGAAAATTCGATTGCAATAAACTAACTAACCAACTTTACATACGCATACCAAGTAAATCAAAACGCATTCGTAATAATTATGTACATAAATTATTTTGCCCTAAGTTTTGTAAAACAAATGCTCTCTCATCTGAGAGAGCGCCACTTTCGCATATGATGTCTTGTTATAATGATTTCTTTACAGATATCGACATATTTGTTGTAAGCAAAATGCAACTAAAACAAGCAGCCGTGTCTAGACTGATAGAACACTAGTTGCTATATCTTCCCCATGTCTCCATTATTTGCTATTTTATTATATCTTGTTTGGCCTTTGTCTATCCATCCATCCATCAGCCTCTTAAAATCCACTGCTGGACATAGGCCTCCCCAAGAATGGGGGATAGTGCCGTAATCGCCACGCTTGGCAGGCGGGTTGACGATCGCAGTCGATGTTGTTAGTACTCGAGGGAGTGCTGCTGCCCACTCCCCCGGTATTCGGTGGGTATGGTATCCCACCCCTCTCCACGGTGGGTGGAGAGGGGTGGGATAATTCTAAAGACGGCCCCCACACGGCTTTGCCATTCTCTATCAATTGCATAATATATTATAAGTACTACTTTTAATATTCTACGAGTTAAATTCTAGTTTATTCTGTGGATAAGGGTGCCGATTGCATAATTACTATTGTTATAATAACAATTATATTGTAATTATAATCATATTATGTAATTGTTTATTGTCCAAAATTAACTAAATAAATGAAGTTTCAACAAGGGTAGTAATCCAATATAGTAGTTACAGTAGCTGAGCATGTCAAGTGCTAAAAAATAGATAAAAAAATAAATATGAAGTTAAAAAAATATAATAAAAAAGCTACGATCGTAGCGCCATCTACCTAGTCCTATTATAAATCTAAGGTATCCATAGACCTACCTACATAAATGGAAAGAATCATTATCACAATCAATCGAGCCCTTTTTGCTGACTAACACGCACAACTGAGTTAGAGATATAAAGATATGTAAATTTTAAATGGTTCTATGTTTAAATTTTCTGAATAATATCTTGATATTATTTTACCTACATAAAAATACATAAATCTATGCTTGTATTATCACAAGTAGGTAATTATTCAAATTTATAATAAATTGGTGTCATACTAAAAAGAAAATAATGCTCCATTTATACTAAAACTAAAACTTGGCAACACTGATCAACTCCTCTGTCTTCCATATTTGAAAGTTAGTAACCGTGAAAGAGATAGCCACTACTAACTAGCTAGGTAAGAAAGAGACAGAAATATATCTTATGGGTGGAGCCAGTTCTTTTCCGTAGATAAATGGGCTGAGCACCCTATCGGTGCTATCCATACCCGCGGGGCTGTTTTTTTTGAATGCTTTGTCACAGCATTAGGTAGTATAGGTAAGGTAGAACAGGGGCGATAGAGGCACTTACTCTACCTATAGTACCTACCTACAATTGCAGAACATTATAGTGAATTGCACAATACTTATTAACAGCATTGTATTTACTTTGACTGTTTCCCGCGACTTCGTTTGCATAGAATTTAGTTTAAGTCAAATATTTTAAATGATGATATTTTTTCTGATCCTGGTTTTCAATTTTTATTCTAAAGTCTACCCGTAATAGCCGCATACCTAATAGATAGGTACCTAGTTATTTCATTATCTACTTAATTTCAGAGATGTGTGACAAATAAAAAAACAGACAAAACATTAAAAACAATTATTTTGTATTCTCTTTCTCTTATAGAGAGCGGTTAGCCGATTACGCTCCAATTATTTGCCCTCAATAGGAAAGTATACCAACAGACACACTGTGTCCTACTATTTTAGTAGGTGGCTAAGATACCTATTACCTATTTTTAAGGCTTGATTCATTACGAATACCTATTACAACCAATAAACTATCTGACGGTAGTTAGGTATAGATAGTTACCGTTACGTAGGTAAGTAAGTAGGATTCTCCAAAATAAAATAAATAAATATTCACGGACATTTCACAAATTAAGCTTATCGCTTGTGCTATGGGTACCAGATTACGGATAAATACATAATACTAAATCCCTATTTTTTTTTTTACTTTAATGTTACCTACTACAATCTCCGCCAAATAGGTACCTAGATTATTTAGAAAATCTATAAATAAACACCTATTTTTAAACACAAAGTTTATTTATCGCAAATGGAACTACCATTTAGAGTAATCTACTATTAGTTAGATGAGCATGTTGGTACCTTCTTTACCACTGAAGGAATGTAATATGGTTCCGGTGGCCCGCCAAGAAAGGTTGGTACTTTCTTAAGAATTTAAACCGCAAACATCAAAAGCGGGTCGCGGTTCACAGATCTCTCAGAATATGAGGCCCTCAGAATAAGAAGCTTTACACCACCACGCTGGTCCAATTGGTTCTACCAACTTCACAAGCCATCAAGAAAATCTCTTAACCATTTGTTTCCCTCCTTAAGCATTTGTCCCTCACGATGGTTCCCTTCACTGGGCATTTGTAAAGAGGTATTATATATAATTTCAAAATTGTGAGGTTGTATCTTGTACCACGATTAGATCTTGGACTTCAGGATTGGATGAAATAATAGGAAGGTATACGTACCTAAGGTAAAGCCACTCTAAGTAGCCACCTTACGTAATTATCTTCATCAAAAATATCCCACAAGAACTGTACATTTTTCCAGAAGAAAAGTCTAGCAATTTATATAATTTTCTGGGTTACGTTTAATTCGCTTATGCTACTGCTCCACCTGCGTCTTAACGCGCTAATTAGCGTGTTAATTTAGGCGTTACGTAGATGTGGCCAACGTTTTAATGCGTTAAATTCAAATGACATTATTAATGGCGTTAAACGTTAAGCGATAACTCGAGTGTCGGTTTTTTGGACACATCAAAGGGTTTTAGCGCGTAGTTTAGCGCGCTATTTGATGTTGACTACATCAACGCCGTCTCATTCTATCGGACGCGCGCGCATAGCAAGGACGAGTGTACTTTGTTTTAGACGGGAACTGCAATTACGAGAACGACAAAAAAAAGTCAGTCTCTGGCTGACATGCGCACAAAATTATAAAATTCCAAAGCATTTTCCGCCATTAGATTTGAAAATTGTTCCTCCATTGGTGTGCTAAAATAATAAACAATTTCAGTGTTTAGTAAAATATGTTATTTATAAATCTTTAAAAGTAGCATGTTAGGTAGGTACAATACACACGAAAGTAGCGACTTGATCTACTTGCATGACCTACGTATCTAAACCAGGCTATATATAGGTACTATAAGTTTAATGTAGGTTTTTGCTTACCGAGTTCGTCGACGATGCATTTGAATCATCCACCACCTTCTTTTCTTTCGTGTTTTCTCTCTTTTTAAATTGAATAAATGCATAAAATAATTTATAACGCTCATTGTCGCAACTAGTGTAGCTGCTTCAAGCTCCACTGTGTGTATTAAGGCGTTAATTCATGAGGAATTAAGTCACAATGGCATTGGAACCTAAATGTAGCCAACGCGCATTTTTAACGCGTAGTTTGCCATTGACATTAACGTTAACGCTAACGCAGATGTAGCAGTAGCATTACAAATACAAGACATTACCGCAGAAATTAATATAAGGTATAGGTAAAAACGGTTCCGTAGGTGCAAGGGTAGTATGAATGACTGCTGATCGTGAGGTCTCAGGTTCGATCCCTGGGTGTTATTGAGCTTTATCGTAAAAAGAAAAATTCTCAGTGCAGCCCGGAGTTTGAAAATGTGCCCAGTAAACGGCAATAGGCTCGCCCCCTATTACGTTAAACATTGTTGCGGAACCGTGGGTGTTTAATATATCTACCTCTGCCTACCCCTTCGGGGATATAGGCGTGATGCTGTATGTTTTTGTATAACTAATCCCAGGAAAAGGGATAGGAAGTGAAGAGAAAGGATGATAGAAGAGATGAGGTGATGGACTGGACTAAGGATAACAGGGAGGGCATGACATGAAGGGGTTTGGGCCTTCGGAGCTCGGAGCATTCGAGACAACTTACAGTACCTATCGTCGATTCACGTGATTTTCTATGAAAGGGCGCTACTTCTCCGGTTGGGCCAGCTTATTATTGCTTGGCCGTGTGGGGCCGGCTTTAGAATTGTTCCACCCCTCTCCACCCATGGGAGTCGTAGGAGCCGACTGAGGGAATATCGTGGGGAGTGGGCAGCAGCACTCCCTCGAGTATTATCAACATCCACTGCGATCGCCAACCCGCCTGCCAAGCGTGGCGCACTATACCCCCAATTTGGGGAGGCCTGTGTCCAGCAGTGGACGTAGAAAGGCTGATGGATGGATGGATGGATTATTGCTGGGAGCAAGGGCAAGAGGCAAGGCTCTCCAACCCACCGAAGGAATGTAACATAGTTCCAGTGGCCCGCCAGCAAAGGCGGAGAGACGGCACACGGCGGGTTTCTTTAGTGGGTGAAGGCCCCACACAACCCTGTTCGTTGCCACGAACGACGGGGTATGCGGTTAGGAACATTTTTTTCCGCATTAACAAAAAAAAAAGCTCTGCCACTACAAAGATATATAATGTCTATAACTTATTAACAAAACGAGAGTTATGTAAGTAGATATCAACCTATACGTCCGTCCTACCTATACAACTTTATGACAGTTAAGTAAAAAAATATTCATTATGGTAAAGGCCAGGCTGTAAACTTTATTTGGGTTATATATTTAAAGCATAATACCAGGTGATTATTGTTGCTTTGTTGTCACTAAACGTGATCGTAAACGGGTATCAATGGGCAATTCAAAAGGGTTAACAAAAGCTGGAACAGGGAGGTATTTAGGTACAATGTTTTTTAAAAAGGACCCACCACGGTAGTTACGTAGGATATTAAAAATAGAATAATTTCTCACTTAGGTAGGTAGCTATTTATAATATCAATCTTCGAAAAACCTACATGATGATATTTTCTGATATTTACGCGAATGTTACACATTTTGAAATAAAACTACGTCTACGGAATCTATCGCGTTTAGGTACTTGATTTTACTACTATCCTGACGTTTCGAATACTTTACAGCATTCATGATCACGGGTGGACTTAGATGATAGACGTCCAAGGCTGATATGTTACCGTATGTGACCGTTGAAATAACATATCAGCCTTGGACGTCTATCATCTAAGTCCACCCGTGATCATGAATGCTGTAAAGTATTCGAAACGTCGGGATGGTAGTAAAATCAAGTAAACGCGATAGATTCCGTAAACGTAGTTTTATTTCAAAATGAGCTACATAATGATACGTAAATTTTAAGATAACAGTTTGTAGGTATATGATAAAGTTAAATAAATGTTATGATAAGACGGATTAGACAAGTATGATTGAGGAAGCCTCAAGTAAAATAAATCAAGCTGGAATAAGTACAAGATCACACCATCGCCATAAGTTTTCAGATCAATTGTAGAGGTTTGGACAAAAGCACAAGTAACATACTGACGTTGAAATTGAACCTACACGGCAAGAAGCGGATGTTAGATGTGACTTGTAAGCAAAGAAACTCAGAAATAAGCCAGAATATTACCAAATAAAGAGCCACAGTATATATCAACCCGTTAAGGAAACAGACCCACGTAACTAGAGATGTAATATAGGTAGGTACTTAGTGCAGATGGTAAATGTTTTTGTATGTAGATTAGTGGAAGGAATTAAGTATGTAGCGTTACACTTAAATGCGGCCCTGTATTTTCTTGTCTCAATGAAATAAAAGCTTACTTTGATTGTACTTTTATTGCAACATAGGTAGGTGTTACGTTTATCTGAATCGATTCGCCATAGTTACCTCGTCCTTGCGGACCACAAGTTGTACGATTGTGACTGTGTGTACCTAATTACTTACTTAGGTCTCTATATATAAGTCTCATAAATTCTAAGTAATAAAATAGCACTGAAATATTCGCGAATATGGTACGTAACCTGTGTTTAAGTGTGTGAGATTAAGTATCTATATACCTACAATAGTGTTCAAACATGGGTGAGATTCACAATACGGGTTGGTAAGTAAATCCAATCATACCTACCTATTTCATATTTTCAGAGACAGCGAGGTTATGATTACATAATAAGTAGGTACTCGTATGTAGATAGATATATATATATATATATATATATATATATATATATATATATATATATATATATATATATATATATATATATATATATATATATATATCTATCTACATACGAGTGAGTATATCTGCCTACAGCTTACTAGGTAGAAGGGTAGGTATCTAGGCATACCTAGTTATGTCTATACTGACCACTGGTGAAAAATTGGTTCACTGGCCTGCTGAAATGACATTGAATTTCATTTAGAATTCATTCTCTCTCAGTGATCGATAAGCAGAAAAACTTAATTTTATTTCATTATTTCATTCAAGTTATGAAACCCGTGGGACGGTATACCTATAGGTACCTACACTATGTGGGTGTCTCTAGCCCGTCACTAGGTATAGGAACCAGTAGGTACTTAGTTTTTGCCCAGGACTTCGTTCGCTTTGAAAGAGTTTATTTGTTTATTAGGTAGGTAGGCAGTATAAATAATTGAAGCAGACGGTAGTGGATGGAACACGTCTGTCATAAAAATAAAAAAGCTATATCGACGGCCACGATAAAAAATGTGCGCACATAAAACCTGTGTCGAAGCGTATTTACTAAAGTCTATGTAGAAAATTGCGTGACGTCTCCCTTATGTACTTTTCTCTGATTTAATGTGTATTAGAACTTTGTTGTTATAACCTAAAAAGAAAAAAGCTCGCCATAATACGGTGAAACAATAGATCTAAATAATGACGAATAAGTTCTTTAGGCTAGCCAAATCACCACTGAAGTAATGTAACACAGTTCCAGTGTCTGCCACTAATACAGGCGGTGAGTGCCCCACAATACCCTATTCGTTACGGCGAATGACGGGGTGTGCGGTTACATTTTTACCCGCCGTAACAAAAAAGAGGGTGGTAAGTACTTCCTCTATCGACAAGAAAGACTTTACTACTGTGGGTCTAGCAAAGTTGCATTCTATGATCGCTAACGCTAATAGAAAACTATTAAAATGTATGAAAATTTGACATCTCATCATATAGAACGCAATTTGGCTAGACCCACTGGTTATCTACACATTATATTCTCAAAAATTGGGGGATATTAAGAAAACATGTTCGCTGATGTTTAACAGATTATAACGTAAAGCGGTTCTAAGTATATAAATTTAAAATAAAATAATACTCAAGTCTAGATTTCAGATCTACACTTATTATTATTGTTTTACATGCGTGGTTATAAGTTAATTGTAAGAAAACCACCTAAAATATTATGCTTTCAAAGTAATTTCTGCCATTCAATATCATTGAAACCTTTCTGATAAAACTCTATGAACCTATACTCCATAAACTATGTGAATGCATTTTGTACTGCTTCCTGTGAAGGAAAATCCAGACCGCGGATAAAGTGGTAGTCGGTTGCGCCAAGGTCGGGCGAGTATGGAAGCTGATGGATAGTTTCTAGCTACAGATCTGCTTGCTTGTTGTAGCTACTCAAACTGTTTCACGAGCAGTGTGGAGTCTGGCATTATCATAGAGCAGTAGGATACAGTCGGATAGTTGCCTTAATGGGATACATCATCGATTTTGTATACACTAAGTCAGGGACGTTGGTGGCCTTGGCTCTGTTCCATAATAAAGAGTGCCCTTCCCGCAGACGTAGGTAAGTAGGTACCATGTAAACCTTAAGATCAGGGTCATCCGTTTTATTCGTGTGAGCAAAAATATTTCGCGGCGACACATTGACAGGCATCAAAATAATTCGATATAATTCTTTTCTTCTGGCTTCTGCTATCAAAATAATAGGTATTTTCGAATAATTTCTACCTATTGAAAATTTAAAAAAAAATGGGTAAAAAAAAAATTGTGAATGGTTATCGTACAAATGTTTTTGAGAATTTACAATTTTATTAAAGAGAAGTCAGGTTTGATTCAATTTGAGATAATAGTATGTCGAATGTTGAACTTCATTTATTTGAGGGGATATTTTTTTGTTGCAAAAAACAACAACCGTTGCCTACCGTATTTGTATAGTTAACCAAAAATTCAAAAAAGGCATTGTTACTAAAATCTTCTAAAAAAGATAAAATAACATTTACCTAAATATAAGTATCCCTATACGTTTAATATAAGTAGAATGTTTTAATACAAGCGTCATTGCGTCGGGGGACCTCTAAGTAGGTAAGTAAATAGGTACCTACATTAAATAAAATCAGAATAAAACGAATATCTAAGTAGGTATTTCTTACTCGCTAAACAGCGTGGCCATATTTTGTAACCAACTACTCGGAATAACTTGACAACACATGTAGTCATTGATTTTATTAATAACATGCCCAGTGAGCAACATGTCATGCCCATGACATTAGGTCCCGCCTATAAAGCTATGGCGGGCGCGAGAATTGCATCTGATTCGTTGAGTATCCCGCGCTTTCTATAGGTACTAGACATGCGCTTTCCTTGCTTTCAATTCAAAATGGCTGCCATATCTTTATCTGACATTGCCAACATTTTGGTGGTTATATTGTATTTACTTACCTACTTATAACTTATTTTTATGAATCTTATGCTTAAGTAGTTTTTAGGTAGTTTAATTGATCTTGCCTATGTATGCCTAGGTAATGTCCCATTTTTAGGCACGTGTCCTCTCAAAGTGAAAGGGATTCAGTCCCTAGTCCACCACGCTAGCTCAGTGCATGTTAGTAGACTTCACAAGCAGTCGAGAAAATCTTTCAGGCATGTTTTCCTTTAGGTAGTTACCGAGCCGTGATAATTTGTAAAAAACACACATAGGTATTTCGAAAAATATAGAAAGGTCAGAAGTGTCTGCCGTAACCTTGAACTGGAGATTGAACTAGATACCATTGTCTTTGCATTTCTTGGTTTTACCACTAGGTGATAGCTGCTTGCCGTGTGTGACCGGCTTTAGAATTGTTCCACCCTTCTCCACCCATGGAAGTCGTAAGAGCCGACTGAGGAAATTTCGGGGGAGAGGGCAGCAGCACACCCTCGAGTATTAACAACATCCACTGCGATCGCCAACCCGCCTGCCAAGCGTGGCGGTTACGGCACTATCCCCCATATGAGCGAAAGACATGTTGCGGCGTTCTCTTGGGGAGGCTTATGTCCAGCAGTGGACGTCAAAAGGCTGATGGATGGATAGCTGCTTACCTATACCTAAAGTAAAATAATCTAAATGTATGTAATACATGTGAATACCACACACTCATCAGGAGATCTCCAAAACCATATACCTACCCACTTACCTACCACATTGTATTGTTATTTGGCATCGATTAACAGTTAAGATTTAACTATTCAAAACGTAGACACCAACTAATATCGGATAGGTATCGTGCAAATTGTACCCAATCATAAAAGAGCTCGAATTATAGGTAGGTACTTCTGGAATGGTAATACTTAAACCTTTTTTTTTACGTTGCTTACAATAAAGAATATAGGTACCTACCTACCTAATAAACAAATAAACTCTTTCAAAGCGAACGAAGTCCTGGGCAAAAACTAAGTACCTACTGGTTCCTATACCTAGTGACGGGCTAGAGACACCCACATAGTGTAGGTACCTATAGGTATACCGTCCCACGGGTTTCATAACTTGAATGAAATAATGAAATAAAATTAAGTTTTTCTGCTTATCGATCACTGAGAGAGAATGAATTCTAAATGAAATTCAATGTCATTTCAGCAGGCCAGTGAACCAATTTTTCACCAGTGGTCAGTATAGACATAACTAGGTATGCCTAGATACCTACCCTTCTACCTAGTAAGCTGTATATATATATCTATCTACATACGAGTGAGTATATCTGCCTACAGCTTACTAGGTAGAAGGGTAGGTATCTAGGCATACCTAGTTATGTCTATACTGACCACTGGTGAAAAATTGGTTCACTGGCCTGCTGAAATGACATTGAATTTCATTTAGAATTCATTCTCTCTCAGTGATCGATAAGCAGAAAAACTTAATTTTATTTCATTATTTCATTCAAGTTATGAAACCCGTGGGACGGTATACCTATAGGTACCTACACTATGTGGGTGTCTCTAGCCCGTCACTAGGTATAGGAACCAGTAGGTACTTAGTTTTTGCCCAGGACTTCGTTCGCTTTGAAAGAGTTTATTTGTTTATTAGGTAGGTAGGTACCTATATTCTTTATTGTAAGCAACGTAAAAAAAAAGGTTTAAGTATTACCATTCCAGAAGTACCTACCTATAATTCGAGCTCTTTTATGATTGGGTACAATTTGCACGATACCTATCCGATATTAGTTGGTGTCTACGTTTTGAATAGTTAAATCTTAACTGTTAATCGATGCCAAATAACAATACAATGTGGTAGGTAAGTGGGTAGGTATATGGTTTTGGAGATCTCCTGATGAGTGTGTGGTATTCACATGTATTACATACATTTAGATTATTTTACTTTAGGTATAGGTAAGCAGCTATCCATCCATCAGCCTTTTGACGTCCACTGCTGGACATAAGCCTCCCCAAGAGAACGCCGCAACATGTCTTTCGCTCATATGGGGGATAGTGCCGTAACCGCCACGCTTGGCAGGCGGGTTGGCGATCGCAGTGGATGTTGTTAATACTCGAGGGTGTGCTGCTGCCCTCTCCCCCGAAATTTCCTCAGTCGGCTCTTACGACTTCCATGGGTGGAGAAGGGTGGAACAATTCTAAAGCCGGTCACACACGGCAAGCAGCTATCACCTAGTGGTAAAACCAAGAAATGCAAAGACAATGGTATCTAGTTCAATCTCCAGTTCAAGGTTACGGCAGACACTTCTGACCTTTCTATATTTTTCGAAATACCTATGTGTGTTTTTTACAAATTATCACGGCTCGGTAACTACCTAAAGGAAAACATGCCTGAAAGATTTTCTCGACTGCTTGTGAAGTCTACTAACATGCACTGAGCTAGCGTGGTGGACTAGGGACTGAATCCCTTTCACTTTGAGAGGACACGTGCCTAAAAATGGGACATTACCTAGGCATACATAGGCAAGATCAATTAAACTACCTAAAAACTACTGAAGCATAAGATTCATAAAAATAAGTTATAAGTAGGTAAGTAAATACAATATAACCACCAAAATGTTGGCAATGTCAGATAAAGATATGGCAGCCATTTTGAATTGAAAGCAAGGAAAGCGCATGTCTAGTACCTATAGAAAGCGCGGGATACTCAACGAATCAGATGCAATTCTCGCGCCCGCCATAGCTTTATAGGCGGGACCTAATGTCATGGGCATGACATGTTGCTCACTGGGCATGTTATTAATAAAATCAATGACTACATGTGTTGTCAAGTTATTCCGAGTAGTTGGTTACAAAATATGGCCACGCTGTTTAGCGAGTAAGAAATACCTACTTAGATATTCGTTTTATTCTGATTTTATTTAATGTAGGTACCTATTTACTTACCTACTTAGAGGTCCCCCGACGCAATGACGCTTGTATTAAAACATTCTACTTATATTAAACGTATAGGGATACTTATATTTAGGTAAATGTTATTTTATCTTTTTTAGAAGATTTTAGTAACAATGCCTTTTTTGAATTTTTGGTTAACTATACAAATACGGTAGGCAACGGTTGTTGTTTTTTGCAACAAAAAAATATCCCCTCAAATAAATGAAGTTCAACATTCGACATACTATTATCTCAAATTGAATCAAACCTGACTTCTCTTTAATAAAATTGTAAATTCTCAAAAACATTTGTACGATAACCATTCACAATTTTTTTTTTACCCATTTTTTTTTAAATTTTCAATAGGTAGAAATTATTCGAAAATACCTATTATTTTGATAGCAGAAGCCAGAAGAAAAGAATTATATCGAATTATTTTGATGCCTGTCAATGTGTCGCCGCGAAATATTTTTGCTCACACGAATAAAACGGATGACCCTGATCTTAAGGTTTACATGGTACCTACTTACCTACGTCTGCGGGAAGGGCACTCTTTATTATGGAACAGAGCCAAGGCCACCAACGTCCCTGACTTAGTGTATACAAAATCGATGATGTATCCCATTAAGGCAACTATCCGACTGTATCCTACTGCTCTATGATAATGCCAGACTCCACACTGCTCGTGAAACAGTTTGAGTAGCTACAACAAGCAAGCAGATCTGTAGCTAGAAACTATCCATCAGCTTCCATACTCGCCCGACCTTGGCGCAACCGACTACCACTTTATCCGCGGTCTGGATTTTCCTTCACAGGAAGCAGTACAAAATGCATTCACATAGTTTATGGAGTATAAGTTCATAGAGTTTTATCAGAAAGGTTTCAATGATATTGAATGGCAGAAATTACTTTGAAAGCATAATATTTTAGGTGGTTTTCTTACAATTAACTTATAACCACGCATGTAAAACAATAATAATAAGTGTAGATCTGAAATCTAGACTTGAGTATTATTTTATTTTAAATTTATATACTTAGAACCGCTTTACGTTATAATCTGTTAAACATCAGCGAACATGTTTTCTTAATATCCCCCAATTTTTGAGAATATAATGTGTAGATAACCAGTGGGTCTAGCCAAATTGCGTTCTATATGATGAGATGTCAAATTTTCATACATTTTAATAGTTTTCTATTAGCGTTAGCGATCATAGAATGCAACTTTGCTAGACCCACAGTAGTAAAGTCTTTCTTGTCGATAGAGGAAGTACTTACCACCCTCTTTTTTGTTACGGCGGGTAAAAATGTAACCGCACACCCCGTCATTCGCCGTAACGAATAGGGTATTGTGGGGCACTCACCGCCTGTATTAGTGGCAGACACTGGAACTGTGTTACATTACTTCAGTGGTGATTTGGCTAGCCTAAAGAACTTATTCGTCATTATTTAGATCTATTGTTTCACCGTATTATGGCGAGCTTTTTTCTTTTTAGGTTATAACAACAAAGTTCTAATACACATTAAATCAGAGAAAAGTACATAAGGGAGACGTCACGCAATTTTCTTCATAGACTTTAGTAAATACGCTTCGACACAGGTTTTATGTGCGCACATTTTTTATCGTGGCCGTCGATATAGCTTTTTTATTTTTATGACAGACGTGTTCCATCCACTACCGTCTGCTTCAATTATTTATACTGCACGCTATAAAACCGAACATCGCATAGCAGACTTTATAGAAAATGTTTTCTACAAGAATAAGGGTCTCCAGCGGCTATAGAAATTATCTCAAGCCAACTTACCTACGTACGTATATTTTAGAGGTGTGATGACAGATCTTATTTATTTTTTACATATATATAAAATTTATATACATATAGCCTATCATGACTGTCTCCAATTATGTGTTTATACTAATTATAAATTCAGTTGTTCATAAGTTATAAGATGGACAGACAAACATTTTATAATCACGGAATTGGAACCTGTAGGTAAGGGTTAAAATGACTATTTATCACAAAATCTGAGAAGAAAAAGAAAATCACAGACAGAGCTCATAAATGTACCTATACCTATACCTGGGTAGTAGAAAGTAGAGAAGTAGGTATAGAAGTATTGATTACTCACTGACTGACTGATATATCAACGCACATTGAGCTGTAAACAGGTCAATGTCAACGCATAGCCTAAGCTACTGTGGGGCTAGGACTAGAATCGTATTAGATATGGGTTTCTTTGATATTAAGAAAGGATTTTACGCAAAATCTATATACCTACAATGGATTTTTTGGATAGGTAAGTCAATGAACGTGTAAGGCTTAGGCCTCACTCATTGCGATAATATTTGTGTGAGAAAACTTCGCCTTCGTCCTACGGCGAATGTGCATGGCCAGATTACATCGTCTTGTAGTTTATCGCGACAATAAACACAAGATGGATGAAGCGGTCCCTCTATACCTATTTAATGTCAGCAAATAATTGTTTATTACATTTACCTTATTAAAAAATAAGAAGAAAGCAAGAACATGGCGACTGTGGATAACTATTCAAATTCATAAATCACGAACTGTGTAACTGTTTACTGGTACTGGTATAGGTACTTTTTACAACATGTTATCTAATCTAACTGCTGTACCTGCCTATTTTTTTCAAGTAGTGGATGTCTATGCCTGATTTTCAAGTAATGCTCCAGAAGGTGGCACATAAAGTGATACAAGTTTTTGGCAAGGAATTCCAGCAAAACTATTATTAGCTTTAACAATATGTACGTTATTTGGCAACAGGAGACAGCTTGAATTTGTTTGAATAAGTAATGCTGAAGTTTAATTCTTCATTATTTATTTAAAATTTTTCACGAGTTAATCACGAATATTTGGCGGGTATTCGCGTCATCGCGATGAGTGCGGCATAGGTATAGCGTTTGGTTCAGTGGTACAGGACGTATTACCTATAATTAGGCACTTACCTACATAAGATAAGTAAGGTTCGTGACATAAGTTTTTTTTAAGTAAGTAGACACACACTTATATGTATGTAATGATTAAAATATTGTAGATTTCAATCTGATTAAAAATAAAGTAGATTTTGAAAAGAACTGGGGTAGATTTAACGTAAAACGATTTCCGATTTTCCGCAGATAGTCATTAGAACAAGAGATAGAATAGTTTCTGGCAACTATCTTAATGTACAGGGAGACTGAGACTCACCTAGGTACACAGCCCAAATCGGTCATGCATTGACGGAAGGTGAAGTCAGGAGTCTCTGAAAGCGGTGAGCGTGTATGAAGAGAATTATGAACGTTGAGGATGATGAAAATCTATGCAAGAATAAAGCCTTTTGGCCACTCTATTCTCTCTGCCTACTCCTCAAGAAAGATCTCGTGATGATAAGCAAGTAAGTATCTATGTTAAATGTGTTGTATGCACCGTACAATTATATCATATTTATGGCAGCAATAGCCTAGTGTTAAAACCAAGGACTGCAAAGACAGGGGTATCAACATCGATCGCTGCAAGACAGCAAGGCACACAACATTTTTCATAACAGTGTGTAGGTAGGTATTTATAGGTATAAATACCTACCTATTTATACCTATCTAGGTATATATTTTAATTACCACTGTCCGCTGAAAAAAAATATCGTAAGAGTAGATACCATCGGCATAATTATGATATTTATAAAACATACCTACACACATCAAAAAAAGTTTGAGATCACTAGTAAAAATGCTGTATTTTATAATTTCACCCTATAAAAGAAAAGTACATACGTGATATCTTTTTTAAAAAGAAAATAACTTTATTGAAGTAAAATATTAACTAGGATTTTTTAATTATTTTACAAATAAAAATTTAATTTCACAATTTTAATGCAATTGTGACTATGAAATACATGAAAGAAAACGACGAAATGAGACTCCTAGCCTAGCTTGGACACAAGCAGCAATCCTCCTGGGCATGCTGAGAATCTAGTTATTCAGAATTTCCTGTCCCATTCTTCAATAGCAGCTTCCCTGATCTCTGGCACTGGGAGGTGGGTGACGGTTCCAAACAGCTCACTTTAGAACATCCCAAGCGTGCTTGATCGGGTTCAAGTCAGGTGAACCGGCAGGCTAGTCTAACCTGGCAATGTTGTGATCACGGAGAGCAGCATTGACTCTTTGAGCTTGATGTGATGTAGGTGCATTATCATCAATTATTCTAAATAGTCTGATGATTTCTGCGAAGAATCTGACGACGTAAGAGAGCAAGCAGGTATGAAAGAGAGTATATATTGGTGTAAAGATGCGGAAGGGAATTCTCCGAGGGTTTGGACATGTGGAAATAATGCCGGACGAGCGACTGGTTAAGAAGATAGGTATACAATGCGAAAGTGGAAGGACCTGTACCTACAGTACAGGGGGAGACCGAGATACCCTACCTAGATCAAATCGGTCATGTATTGAAGGAAGGTGGAGTCAGGAGTCTCCGAAACCGGCGAGTGTGTATGAAGAGAATTATGAATGGTGAGGAAGCGAGAGATGTATGCAAGAATAGAGCCTCTTGGCACTCTGTTCTCTCTGCATACCCCGCAAGGGAAATGGCGTGATGATAAGTATCTCAAACTTTTTTTGAGGTATATGCCTAATGCTTAAATTATTCTCACTCTAAGAGAAGACCCGTGACCCGTTATTTTTAGTCTAAAGCCTAAAGTTATTTTTAACCAAAAGCAACAAAAGTTGCAATATCATATATTCAGATTACCGATGCCTATAACTTTAGTCTTTTATTTTATTGATTTATTAATAGAAAACTCAACAGCTTATTTACAAGATAAATGGAAGGATTATCTATAGGTAGATACTATTATAAATCTGTAATATAGCTACCTGTGTCTGTAGTAGTCTGTACATTTAAGATATTTGAGAAAAAATTACTGTATTAGGCTATATACACGTGTCTGAACACAAAACAATTTTTTTTAGATTTTTTGTCTGTTTACTGTTTATCTGTTTGTTTGTTCGCGCATCACGCAAAAACTACTAAACGGATTTTGATGCAACTTTTTTGTTTTACAGCTCTTGATTAGACTTAACAACTGGTATACATTTTATGCCGCTACTATATCGGGAACTAGCTCGCTCCGCCGCAGCCAAAAGCTAGTAATAATATTAAAATCTTAAGAATATTACAGAGTTCTATGACATTTTTATAAGTATAAATCTAGAAGATGCAGTGTTACAAATTACAACTTAAAACTATAAGAATAATATTGATATTATACATCACTAGCCTTTGCCAGCGGCTTCGCCGCAGCCAAAAGCTAGTTTTTCGGTTATATCTCAGGTTCCCGATACAGCAGCGGGATAAAATGTCTACCAGTGCTTAAGTCAAATCAAGGCCTTTTAAATAAAAAGGTTGCATCAAAATCCATCTAGTAGTTCTTTTAAATAAATTGTACAAAAAATTCTAGTTTAAATAATTTTCTAGTTTTTCAGTTATATCTCAGGTTCCCGATATAGGAGCGGGATAAAATGTATACCAGTTTTTAAGTCTAATCAAGGCCTTTCAAATGAAATAGTTGCATAAAAATCAGTTCATTAGTTTTTGTGTGATGCGCGAACAAACAAACAGACAAACAGATAAACAAACAGACAAAAATTCTAAAATAAATTGTTTTGTGTTTAGACACGCCTATATAGCCTATTACAGACATTTTTTCTCAAATATCTTGAATGTACAGACACAGCTCTGTTACCGTTTTATAATAGTACCTATATAGATATAGATAACTTGATGACATAAAGAAAAAAGTACCTACTTATTTACTAATTTATTAATCTTCATCTATTAATTTACTAGTGAGTGCATTCACGATTTATTCTCTATATGATTCCTTAGATAATTGAAATAAAAAAATAAGGGTGAGTTTCTTGCCATCCACCGATTGGAATACACAGGTACCCATTCATACCTAGGTACGTGTTGTTAACAGTTTTTGCATGGATTTAAACCCGGGCTGTCAGGGAGTAGGTATAAAATTGAAATACCAAATACACATAGGTACAAGACACATACAAGATCCTCGCACAAAGATTCATACCTATCCTATTATACAACTACTCTGCTTTACTGATCTTCTTAGTCGCAATTGTGCATTAAAAATGCTTATTACCTATAGCTGAGAGAGATTAATTTCTAAATTTGATACAATCATAATTTAGAAATATTTCTCAAAATGCGTTTTTAAGGCAAAAAAGGATCTCGAATGGCGACCACGTACCTATCATCGGTTCATCTGGTGGTAGGAAGACCTTCCACCAGATGAACCGACGATCTTGTCAAAGCCGCGGGGAGCCGTAGGATGCAGTCAGCACAAGACCACTCGTTTTAGCGCTCTGATGGGAATACCTATGTCCAGCAGAGCACTTTAAAAGGCTGATGTAGGGATGGATGGAAGTTTCTATTTACTGACTGAATGAGTTTGAGACGTCCGTCTTCCGTCTAGCTACCTTTATTATTTACCTACCTTTTTTTTTGTTAAGGCCGGAAAAAATGGTCCTAACTGCACACCCCCTCGTTCGGGGCAACGAACAGGGTAGTGTGGGGCCCTCACCCACTAAAGAAACCCGCCTTGCACCGTCTCTCCGCTTTTATTGGCGGGCCACTGGAACTATGTTACATTCCTTCGGTGGTAGTGTAGGTACCTACCTACCTGTTTCTTCAGTCGGTTCTTTAGGAATTTAGGTAGGTACCTTGAATGAACATAATTTTTTAAGTAATTACGGCGAAGTCACTGAAATATTTCGTCACGTAAAGTGTCTGGTCTGTCACTCAGCTCGGGTGACACCTTTATAATTATACCGTAGATATCTATAGCTATTAATTTTTTTCATATCTATTACCTACTCTTAAAAGTACCAAATGAACAAGTTAGTCATTGAATGGATATAAGAACAAATAAAGAAATAACGATATTTACAGACCATTATTATTTTTATTACTTATACGGCGGCAGACGAGTTACGAGTCACCTAATTGTAGGTAAGTGATAATCGACGCTTACCTATGGACTTGTAAATACCATATAGGTATCTAGTTACCACGAGCATAGCCAAATTACTGCCCATCATGAAGTTCAAGCACTATGCTAAAAGGAAAGTGCAAATCTGAACGGTTGTCGTCTTCTGCAAAGAAGAACTTTACGGCTTTTACAAAGAAGATGGTGGTACCAACAAGTTCACGTTTAGCAATAAATTATAGCTTTCCCTAGCTATAAAAACTAAAGACATCAATACACTTTATTATACTATAAGAACAAATAATACCTAGCTGCTATTATTTAGGTATTTTATGATTGTGCACTGATACGTCTTATAACAAATAAGTAGTTAGAATTGCTGGCCTATATCTCGGCTAAAGGTTAAGGCTCGCCATCCAGCGAGGTAATGCCATGCTGCCAGTATTTTAGGAACGTTGCCGGCTGTGGATTGTCGCTTGAACGAACCTTAGTCCATTTGGTTTGGTGTCTTATCTATGGCGATTTAATTTTATTATCATTTACCCTTCATAAATTTTGTTAAATATTGTAAATTGAAATTAACTGATTTGTATCCTGTATATTATACGAAAGTTGTATGTAGATAATACCATTTTAACATCGGTAATGGTGTAAGAGATATGTACCTACGCTACACACACTCCATTCCTATTTTTGCTTAAAGGCAACACCTTGCACTACGGAATAATCCTTGTATCGCGGGGGACTTTACGAACATACAATTGCACGGAAACAAAGTACACCCAGACTCAAAACGACTATTTGTAGATCACATAAAGAGTTGACCTGTGTGGGAACCGAATCCACAACACGCGGGAGGACAGCCGGTATCCAATCTATTCATGAACAGTTAAGACTTTAAAGAAAAAAGGGGAAAAAAACAGCTACAGATGAATTGGCTACTCGTCAATTCTCTACGCTGATGATCAAATTATATCTAGGTACTTGCATCATTTGTGGCGAATTACTGGAGATGGTAACAAGAAAGAATGAATCTGCGAGAAAGAAAGGAATAACAAACATGTTGAGAAGACTGATTCTATCCCAGAAAAGGACCAAGGTATCTTTGAGAAAAATATTTTTCCCAAACTTCGGTATTGAAAGAGTAAAAAAGTTTTGTTTTTCAGCCCTTTAATTGTTATAGTGGGCATGGGTTTCCTCTTATAGTGAGAGGGATTTAAGCCGTAGTCCATCGCGGTGGTCTAGTGCGGGTTGGCGTACTTCGTAAGTTGTCGAAAATCTCAAAGCGATAATTTGTAAATAAATATAATAAAATAAAAATACTTATACCTAGTTAATTTCAAATATCTCGAAAATTCAGAGTTGTATGCCATGCCGAGTCTAGACCTAGGGCTGGGGATCGAAAAAAAAGAAACATTGCAGTAACAGAATGCTGTAAAAGATGATGTAGTCACAAAGGTTGATAAGATTATGTAAAGGTAGTTTAGATGGATGAAGAGGAGGGATGAAAGAATATTAACATAAGAAACATACATGTAAATGGTATATTTGGACATAGAAAGTCCCTTGATCATATCGGAGACGTTTTTAAGAAAGGCCGTTAAAGAGTAGACGTGTATGGAATGTAACGAGAGCGAGTGCGCCAAAAGAGACTACTATGTTGTGTTTTACGACCTATTAAAAAAAATTGTACCTACCTACTTAAAAAAATCCCATATTAATCAAATTTAATTTTGTCTAGAACATTAGACAATACCTGCTATATCTACTCTACTATGTCTGGTGTAAGTAGGTATTTAGTGTAGATACTTGAATGTTTAAGGATTCCAAAATGTATTTGTTGTCTCGAGAAAAATTATATAAAGTAGGTACCGTTGGTACATAAATACATAAACGTGTAGAGGGGCTGATGTTATGGGAATAAGTCGATGCAGTCAACTGATTAGTTCTGGTTTCTGCGACATGTCGTAAAAGATACCCACTAATTTGAGATTTACGACACCGTAAATGTTTGTTTGGTTCAGTTGTGACATCAGTCATATAACACTGGATGCTAATAAATCTATTATTTTGTTAGATACCATAATGCCAGTGAAAAGCAAGCTAAGCCTAGTAGATATCTTCTAAAAAATAAAAAAATAGTAGTGTTACTACATCGAGTACTTTTGATGTGTGATATCTTTCCTTTCGCTTTCCTGCACAATCTGCGGGAGTGATTTCGTGTTAAAATAAATCACGTACACACAAAAAAATAATGTTGAGACATTATTAATTATTTTGAAATGATAATAATAGGTATGCTATTTATTAGATATTGTGAAAATGTTTACCAAGATAATACCAACTCTATGGTCTTAGTAGATATGTGTCATATTTTTTTATTTAATTCTGCACTAAGGAATAATCTTTGTGTCGCGGGGGACTTTACTAACATACACGATCACAAAGTACACCCCGACTCAGAACAAACATTTGTGGATCACACACAGTTGTCTTGTGTGGGAATCGAACCCACAACACTCGGGCCGGTATCAAACCACTCCACCATTTGTGCACATACCATAAGTATTTATTTTAGTATGGAACATTAGGTTATATTGTTGTGGATAAAAATTATTAAACCTGAACGGGATTAGATACATTTCCTCCCACTTTTAAAATTAAGCTCCACTAGTGCGGGTTGGCAGATCTTACGAGTCAACAAAAACGTTTCTTATCCAAAGCTTTCCTTCAGAGTTAGTTATAATTTATAAAAACATACACTCGATTTCGACATGAGACATTACGACAGCAGACTTGAGATTAAACTCGTTACCCCTATCTCCGTAGTCCGCGGTCTTACCACGCCATCTTCATAAATTTTCATTAAAAAGAAATATTCCTCCTTACGAAAAATTATTTCAAATAATACCTAAACATTTTTTTTCAGAATATAAAGTTAATGTTGTTTATTACCAAGGTAAGATGTCAGATGTAACACATCATAATTGCGACTACTGTACCTGAGGATTTTTTATTTTCTTTAACTATTTTTTTTATACCTGCCACATGGGTGGTGAACAAGCATAGGCCCCACCTGATGTTAAGCGGTTACCGTAGCCTATAGACGCCAGCAACACCAAAGGCATCACTCGCGCGTCGCCATCTCCAAGGAAACGGATAGGAGGTGGATAGAAAGAATAATAAGGATAGTATAGGTAGGATAATAGCCGTGTGGGGCAGGCTTTAGAATTGTCCCACCCCTCTCCACCCATGGGAGTCATAAGAGCCGACTGAGGGAATACCGGGGAAGTGGGCAGCAGCACTCCTTCCAGTATTAACAACATCCACTACGATCGCCAACCCGCCTGCCAAGCGTGGCGATTACGGCACTATCCCCATACTTGGGGAGCCCTATGTCCAGTAGTGGACGTTAAAGGGCTGATGGATGGATGGAGATAGGATAATAAGGAGAGGATGGGAAGGATAATAAGGAGAAGATAGGGAGGGGGTTTGGCCTCCGATGCTGTCTCTCACCATACGCAACACAACTGAAGGAAAAACTACCATTGTTACACGCTGATCTTATGTGAGAGGGTGGTACTTCCCCAATCGAGCCGGCCCATTCATGCGGAGATAAGCAAGGGTCTAAATAATAATCTAAATTTTTTGATGTGTTAACATATATCAGCTTTGGACGCCTACCATCTAAGTCCACCCGTGATCATGAATGCTGTAAAGTATTCGAAACGTCGGGATAGTATAAAAATCAAGTAAACGCGATAGATTCCGTAAACGTAGTTTTATTTCAAAATGTGTAAAATTCGCGTACCTAAATGTTACAAAGTATTATGTGTTAACATGTTTCCTCTCGCTTTCCTGCACAATATGTGGGAGTGATTTCGTGAAATGTGACGGAAGTGTGTAACAAGAAGCCGGGAAAGCGCACGTTATTTATAATAGGATGGCAAGCAAGCTGTGTCATAGCTTTACTTAATAGGTACTGACCTTCCGTGATGTTCACACAGAGGTGGATACCTATTTCTTTTTATTACGCATGGAAATCGGGTTGCTATGGACACACCCCCAGCAGGCAGGCAAACAAGTAATGCTGGATTCCTGGTTAAATCGGTACGTACACCTGGTAAAACCTTTTTGTTTTAGTTAAGGCGGGAAAAAATTTACCTTACCGCACACCCCGTCGTTTGAGGCAACAAACATGATAGTAGGGGGTCCTCACACACTAAATATACCCGTCGCGTGCCGTCTCTCGCGCATATTGGCATGACCTGCTAAATCTCTGCGGTGTTCCTATATACCTACTACCTTTAGTCAGAGGACTCCTTTTCTAGCTTCTATTCCTGGTATGTTCATCATCTACGGCAAAATAATAGACATATTCCACAGTGTATTGGATCTTAATAAATTTAAAATTACTACCTATACCTAAGTAGGTAGGTACGGTAACACAACCATCGAAGGAATGTAACATAGTTCCAGTGGCCCGCCAATAAAGACGGAGAGATGGCACACGGCGGGTTTCTTTTGGGTGCAGGCCCCACACTACCCTGTTCGTTGCCCCGAACGACGGGGTGTGCGGTTAGAAATATTTTTTCCGCCTTAACAAAAAAAAGGTACGATAACACAGGGGTAGGTTAAGTTAGTGAGCCAATACTCTACACAACGAGCTATCATGATTTATATATTTACTTGCCATGATATTTTGGTCGTGCGTTTATAAGAGCATGTGCAGAGTTCACTATGGTGATCAATTACCGTTACATATATACCTATGTGGCTCCTTGCCACGTCTACAATCAAAGGTAATAAATAAATATCCAACATTTTATAGCAGGGTGAGCATCCATTGTTATAGTCATAAATAATTCTCGACAAACAATCACCAAATGCAATTTTGTTTGGTATAAAATTTACGATCTCAAGTCGCACCATAGGCACTAAGCATTATGCAAGTCATGCAATTTTCTTCCCAAATTTTATTCTCTTTTTTATAGGCGTCTACTTGAGTAATGAAAAACTATTAAAGTGGTCGTGTGGGGATAAACCGAGGGTCGTTGGGATATTCCAGTTTTATTATGGCCCGGCGAATGGAATAGCGCTATTTTTACAACCCTGCCAATTTCATGAGCCCCGCTAAAAGATGGCAGCGTACTTTTATGCGTTCAAGCGAATGTTTACCTATCTGTAGATATATAGATACTCATATGTACCTTTAGGCACTTTTGGCAGTTTTGTCTTAGCTTAAAACAAAAGAAACCTCTAAGATACACTTAAACTCATTTAAGAATTACCTGAACCAAAATCAGAGGTATTATTTAAAATACAAACTTACATTTTGAAATAAAACTACGTTTACGGAATCTATCGCGTTTACTTGATTTTACTACTATCCCGACGTTTCGAATACTTTACATTCATCATCTAAGTCCACCCGTGATCATGAATGCTGTAATAGATTCCGTAAACATAGTTTTATTTCAAAATGTGTAACATTCGCGTAAGTATCAGAAAGTATTATACAAACTTACATCCTAATTACTACGGTCCGACACTAGGTGACTCTTGTAAACCACAACGGTGCATTTCTGTACAATTTTGTGGTGTAGGTACCTATAGGTCAAGTACCTACTTGGTAGGGTAAGTCGAGGATTGTAGCCTCGGTGGGATGGATGCCCAGTGCCGTAACTAGCCTTTTATGCACCTGGTGCGTGCTTCTATAACTGCGACCTTAAAAAATGTTCTAGTCTTACCCGATTCTGCCAATAAAATCTAATGTTTATAAAAATAAATCTATCATCTAAAAACGACTTTTTGTACACTTAATTACGAGTATTTGCACACAGCAGTGTGATACAGGTGTACCGTATTACGCTATAAATAATAGGTATTATTTGTGGTACTGGTTTGTTCATTTTTGCGCCCCTCCCGGGCCTGCGCCCTTTGCCTGGGCACCGCTGGCACCGCCCTAGTTACTGTACTGTAGATGCCCTAAATTTTACAACTTTTTTTGTGATTGATGCCGCGGCTATGGTTAGATATTACCAAATTAAAGACAGAACATACAGCCAATACACCACACTACACGGCGCTGCACGGCTGGGCTTCTCATATAGAAAAGTTTGGTTTGTTGAAAGTTTTGGCGCGAAGATATATTACGTCAGAATCACTTTTTTGAAGTGGTAATACTTTTTACTGGGTAGTGGGTAGGTACAAAGGTATATTTTGTTTTACTCTGACGTTATGGAGAGATAGACGCCCCGCAGAAATACAAAAGTAAACCAGAACCACGCCCTCTGATCGTTACGTGGACGGAGCAAGCAATGACTGCAGTGCTTGTAGACGGAAAGTAAAAAAAAAGAAAATGTTGGGTGTAAACGAAATTGCACGAATTTACGGTATCCACTAGCAATTCCAGATTCCAAGTTAACAACCGCAAATAACATGACAGAGAGTAGTATCGCTACTGAAACTGAATCTTTGCGTAATGTTATAAACAGTTCAGGTGAAGGACCTGTTGGCAAATGAATATGGTTCTTCAAGTATACCCACTCCTTCCAGATAGGTCTAGTTCAAATTAGAATCCCATATTTTTATTATTTTTATTTAGTAATTTTTTTACCCATTAAACTTTTATGTGCATTTTTTTATCAGAAATGCATACTTTGCTCTTGGATAGTGAGCGGAACGGAGTCTGAAAGCAAAATTTAAAATATTGCCTATTAATTAGGTATCGCATCTCCGAACAACCTTCTACGAAAGATTCAGCACTATATGGTTTTATACCAATTAGGTATCCTTTAAGCCGTGTGGGGCCGGCTTTAGAATTGTCCCACCCCTCTATACCCACAGGAGTCATAAGAGCCGACTGAGGGAATAACGGGGGAGTGGGCAGCAGCACTCCCTCGAGTATTAACAACATCCACTGCGATCGCCAACCCACCTGCCAAGCGTGGCGATTACGGCATTATCCTCCATTCTTGGGGAGGCCTATGTCCAGCAGTGGACGTTAAAAGGCTGATGGAGGTATCCTTTTGTCATGATCTTAAATCAAAGTCTTCCTGCCATCTGCCATGTATCCCAGCATTTCCTTTTGTATCTAGGTATTACTTCGCTGTAATGAGGAAATATTTCAAAGTATATCCTACTCGAAGATGATGATTTAGCAAGTTGGTCTGCCTTTACATTAACTCCAATTCCATATTTCCTGGGATCCATTGCAGTCTCAAAGACTCCCCCCTCGATTGCAAGTCATAGATCTTTTTCAATAGGTAGGTACTTCATGGCTATTGGTACGCCTCTGTCTGCAGAGGTGCAACAAGCCAAATGTTGTTGAGAACTTTTACTATTAGTAAGTATAACTGTCTAACTTATGAGAACATATATAAGTTAGTGCCTCCGAGACCGCAATCAATACCACTGACATTATACATAAATTACCACTTACCTATATTTTGTAAACGCGGGCTATTTTTCCGCAACTCGACGTCGTATGTGCGCCTATTTTGCGTGACGGGTTGCTGGCACTACTCCTGCCAACCCAGCATCACCAGAAAGCCTAGCAGACCCTTAACGTTGCCGACGACCTCTGGGAGCGACCTCGGAGAGCCGAGGTATAGTGCCCGGTATTCCGCCACCCCCGGACATTCAAGGATGACGTGGGTGGCCGTTTCGTCCGCCTCCATGCAAGCTCTGCAAAGAGGACTATCAGTAACACCTAGAGTAAATAAGTGTTTATTCCATAAAGCATGTCCAGTAATGGCTCCCATTAGAAGCCGGAGCTGAGGCCTCTTCAAACGCCGCAGTTTTAGTGACAATCCGGGGTAGATTGTCGGAAGGGCCTCTCTGGCTTGCCTGCATGTACCTAAGTTAGACCAGTATTCTTGGTGTTCTACCTTGGTGTTTCGTCGTAGTGTATCTCGGAGCCAAGCGAACGGCAGGGGTAGAATGGGCTCAGGTCCTTCCACTATCATCTCCGAACCCCCCCTTGCCAATTCATCGGCAGCGTCATTACCGCGTGAGTTGCTGTGTCCTTTGATCCACTGTAGGGTTATATCGTTGTCGATACATACCTGTGACAGGGCTGGATGGCACTCGTATATAAGACCCGAGGTTATAGTATACCTTTGAAGGGCCTGTAGGACTGATCGGCTATCAGAGAGTATACGGATTTGTTGGTTCTTTACCTTTCTAGAGTCGATTGCATACGCTGCCATTAAGATGCCCACACTTTCTGCCTGGAAGACCGTGTTATGAGCTCCTAATGGTGTAGATATCTGAATGTTCAGGTCCAGTATTCTTGGTGTTCTACCTTGGTGTTTCGTCGTAGTACACTTACCTATATTAAAACTTCCGCAATTTTTAAGAAAAGGATCATAATACGCAGCTCCTAGCCCATAAATATTCTTTGACCCATCAGTACCTATAAATTGTGTACCAACCATTATATTTTTCTTGCAGTAATATAATATTTTAGAGAGTTAGGCTCATAGTTATTTTTATTTATAATAATTATACTATTCAAACTGGTCTGTATTAAATGTGTCACATCGATTGAATTAATCCATACCTATATCCAAACTTAACATTTGAAGCGGATAAGTTGAGTACCTAGACAATATTTGATTAAAATATTATTTAGTTTCATTACCTATATGACTCACAAAGCAAAGGTTTCCTTTTATTGCTCCATTAACTGGTGTGCCAAAGAGTGCTAAGCTCACAAAGTAACTTTACTGTTGTATTATTCGACCAAGATTGAACTTTTAAACAATATTTATAAGCCAAGAACTGTCTCCTTATATGAAGAGGTGGAACCTATGTGTTATGTATGTGAGGTGGAACACATAGGTTCCACCTCTTCATATAAGGAGTCCATTATATGTATTTCTTTTTCATTTTATTTATCTGCAATCGGCACTTTAGCCATAATCAGATGTGATCTGGGGTGGAATTGTTGGTTGCATCTCCATTGAAAGGCACCATCTACCTAATTAGGTCGGAACTTTCAGTTCCTTTGGTCAAGTTTAGGTACCTATGTGCCATCTTTTAAGGCTTTTTACATTGTAAGGTTCATTTAATAGATTTTTAGCTAATATGTTACTGTGTTGACTCAGTCTTTGCTTATATTTTCTTCTATAGTTGTTAGTTTTCTCCTTGATAGTCCACATTTCCAGGTACTCGTGAATCTCAGTGTTTTTTAGAAACCAGTGTGCACTGGAGACTGCAATGTCTTTAGTGCAATGTTTTGAAATCTTTGAAGTATCTCTAGATTAGAATTGCGAGCAGATCCCCAGAGTTCTATGCCGTATGTTACATGTATAGGTGAACTTTTAGGTAATAAAGCCTCCTATAATTCTCAAGGCCTGATTTTGTAATTTGTTCAAGTTATTCCTAAAAAGAAAAATTCTCAGTAGCAGCCCGGAGTTTGGAAATGCCCCTGGTAGACGTCAATAAGCTCGCCCCCAATTACGTGGGACTTAAACATAGCTGGTGAGTCGTGCGTGTGTAATACACCACTGCCTATCCCTTCGGGGAATACAGGCGTGATGCTATGTTATGTTTCAACTTATTTATATGGGTTTTTGCACAATTATCATACCGATAGCTGCCATAGTCTATTCGACTTCGACACTATGAAATATAAAGTCTACGTATGTAGGTACCTATTTTTGATGAACATGTTGACCCCACCAAAATTAGAAGGATGTTTAAGGTATATTTGTGTTGTTATCGAAAGCATTGATATGGTGTCTGCTGAGATGATCAAGCTTGGAGGCTCATGTGTCTGGGAATCCTTCCTGATGCTTCTCAATTTATGTTGGAGCTCAGGAATGGTTCCCAAGGACTGGAGAAGCGCAGTCATCGTGCCCTTGTTTAAAAACAAGGGTTCACGTTATGACTGTGCAAACTACAGAGCCATAAGCTTGACCAGTTTGGCAGCCAAAGTGTATGGTAAAATTGTTGAAAGGAGAATGAGGATGGCGTCTGATGAATTTTTGTGTGAGCACAAGGAGGTTTCAGGTGTGGACGAGGATGCATTGATCAAGAGTTTTCTCTGCGCAACATTGTGCCGCCAGCCAGAAGGCACGTGTCGAAATACACAGCGCGGTGCTTGTCCCAACGTTATTATATGGAAGCGAGAGAGCGTTATTATTCTAAGGAGTTGGGTATGTAAAAAGGAACATGAGAGCAAAATCAATGCGGTCGAAATGTGATCTCTGCGGAGAAACTGTGGAGTGAGGCTGACTGACCGCATTCGTAACAATGACGTAAGAGAGCGAGTAGGTAGGTAGTAGTAGAGTATTGGTGTAAAGATGGGAATGCTCCGATGGTTCGGACATGTGGAAAGAATGCCGGACGAGCGACTGGCTAAGAAGATATACAATGCGAAAGTGGAAGGATATACAATGCGAAAGTGGAAGATGTAGGTACAGGGGGAGACTGAGACTTACCTACCTAGACCAAATTGGTCATGTGATGAAGGAAGGTGGAGTCAGGAGTCTCCGAAACCGGCGAGTGTGTATGAAGAGAGTTATGAATGTTGAGGAAGCGAGAGATGTATGCAAGAATAGAGCCTCTTGGCACTCTGTTCTCTCTGCCTACCCCGCAAGGGAAATGGCGTGATGATAAGTAAGTATTAAGTAGGTCTGAGAATAGAATGTAAACTATTTTTCATACCCCTAAGTGATAAGGGTAGTCCACCCCAAAAATATATTTTTTATTTTTTCAACCAATTTTTTTTTTAATGATTTGGCATTAAAAAATACATACAACCCTAAATTTTCACCCTATAACTGCCAACCCCTATTTTTTAATAGCGATATTAGCATTATTATTTTTATAATACGTCATCGTTCACAGCGCTCCATGGCTCTTTCACTCATATACCACATCCTCACACACTTACAATAAGTTAGTTATTTTTTTCTAAGCTAGAAATTCCCTAAAAATCTCTAGAAATAATTTATATGGCAAAACAACGTTTTACGGGTCACCTAGTGTATTTATATACATATATATTTATGTATATAGCACACAAACTTTGTTCAAACCATGACATTATGAAATACAAAGCGATATTGATAAATTATTTTGAAGTAAAAAAAAACCGCCTTCAAAAGATATAGGTATAGGAATTAAAAAGCAAATAATAATTGGTATTTTTTTTCACCTACTGACGTGTATGGAGCCTTATAGAGCTCAATGGTATGAAGTCGGTGCCAAAAATGATGTTTAATCTACTCGTATATCTATCTATACGAAAAAGCTGAATAACATTGCCCGACCATACATTTTCCTAATATTTTTTTAGTAGATATATACTCTTAAAACGCTCGCTAATATTATTCATAATTGTATAAACTTGGGTTATTTTTTTCCTGAAAGTGATGGAGAAGGTGGTATTGATGACGATCAAGCCACGGACTGGAGTACCTAGCAGTGACAAAGATAATAAAAATATCGACCACAATGATAAAAAAGAGAAATGATTGAATATATTTTTTTATTAAACACAAAGTAAAAATGTGAAATCGAAAATAACAGTCACGAGCAGGATTCGAACCTGCATCTCCTGGATACCGTCCAGATGCTTTGCCAATTCAGCCATCGTGACCCTTGCTCCTGACTACTAATCTCGACAACACATTCATACTTAACGTCTTTGGGTGACGCCTGCACCATCTGTCGGAAGTATTTTCATACATTTTATCGACCAGGTAAACTTAATTTTACAATTAAGATTTTACCTAATAATGACGCAAACCCTATAAATATTTAGATATGTTTATATATATTTTTAGCATTTGACATGCTTAGCAACATACATTAAACACAAAGTGAAAAATGTGAAATCGAAAATGTGTGAAATGGCGTTGTCGAGATTAGCAGTCAGGAGCAAGGGTCACGATGGCTGAATTGGCAAAGCATTTAGACGGTATCCAGGAGATGCAGGTTCGAATCCTGCTCGTGACTGTTATTTTCGACACAAAGTGAAAAATGTGAAATCGACAATAACAGTCAGGAGCAGGATTTGAACCTGCATCTTCTGGATACCGTCCAGATGCTTTAGCAATTCAGCCACCCTGACAATTGCTCCTGACTGCTAATTTCGATAACACATCATACTTAACGTCTTTGAGTGACGCCTGCGCCATCTGTCGAAAGCATTTTCATACATTATACAGACCAGGTAAACTTAATTTTACAATTAAGATTTTACCTAATAATGACGCAAACCCTTTAAATATTTAGATATTTTTATATATATTTTTAGCATTTGACATGCTTAGCACTATGCATTAAACACAAAGTGAAAAATGTGAAATCGAAAATAACAGTCACGAGCAGGATTTGAACCTGCATCTTCTGGATACCGTCCAGATGCTTTACCAATTCAGCCATCCTGACAATTGCTCCTGACTGCTAATTTCGATAACACATCATACTTAACGTCTTTAAGTGACGCCTGCGCCATCTGTCGAAAGCATTTTCATACATTATACAGACCAGGTAAACTTAATTTTACAATTAAGATTTTACCTAATAATGACGCAAACCCTTTAAATATTTAGATATTTTTATATATATTTTTAGCATTTGACATGCTTAGCACTATGCATTAAACACAAAGTGAAAAATGTGAAATCGAAAATAACAGTCAGGAGCAGGATTTGAACCTGCATCTTCTGGATACCGTCCAGATGCTTTACCAATTCAGCCATCCTGACAATTGCTCCTGACTGCTAATTTCGATAACACATCATACTTAACGTCTTTGGGTGACGCCTGCGCCATCTGTCGAAAGCATTTTCCTACATTATACAGACCAGGTAAACTTAATTTTACAATTAAGATTTTACCTAATAATGACGCAAACCCTTTAAATATTTAGATATTTTTATATATATTTTTAGCATTTGACATGCTTAGCACTATGCATTAAACACAAAGTGAAAAATGTGAAATCGAAAATAACAGTCACGAGCAGGATTTGAACCTGCATCTTCTGGATACCGTCCAGATGCTTTACCAATTCAGCCATCCTGACAATTGCTCCTGACTGCTAATTTCGATAACACATCATACTTAACGTCTTTAAGTGACGCCTGCGCCATCTGTCGAAAGCATTTTCATACATTATACAGACCAGGTAAACTTAATTTTACAATTAAGATTTTACCTAATAATGACGCAAACCCTTTAAATATTTAGATATTTTTATATATATTATTAGCATTTGACATGCTTAGCACTATGCATTAAACACAAAGTGAAAAATGTGAAATCGAAAATAACAGTCAGGAGCAGGATTTGAACCTGCATCTTCTGGATACCGTCCAGATGCTTTACCAATTCAGCCATCCTGACAATTGCTCCTGACTGCTAATTTCGATAACACATCATACTTAACGTCTTTGGGTGACGCCTGCGCCATCTGTCGAAAGCATTTTCCTACATTATACAGACCAGGTAAACTTAATTTTACAATTAAGATTTTACCTAATAATGACGCAAACCCTTTAAATATTTAGATATTTTTATATATATTTTTAGCATTTGACATGCTTAGCACTATGCATTAAACACAAAGTGAAAAATGTGAAATCGAAAATAACAGTCAGGAGCAGGATTTGAACCTGCATCTTCTGGATACCGTCCAGGACGGTATCCAGAAGATGCAAAAAAATATATATAAAAATATCTAAATGTTATTTTCGATTTCACATTTTTCACTTTGTGTTTAATGTATGTTGCTAAGCATGTCAAATGCTAAAAATATATATAAAAATATCTAAATATTAATAAATAAATAGGCTATGAACGAAATAAAACTATTTTTTCATTGGATTTCTTAAACGATCGCAATTGACTAAACGTCTATCTCACTCTGATCTGCTTGAACAGTTGTTGCCCCGTGCGCCTACCGCAGAGTTTCAATGTGTCTGGCAAGATGTAAAAAAAAAGTTTAAAGTTTATTAACACAGCTCACAAATAGATAGCACTAACAAAATTTACAAAATCATTTAAAAATACATTATTTGCATTAAGGTACATTTTGCCTCTTGACTTAGGCAATGCCTGTATCTCAAGAGACCATTCAAACTGTCGGACTTTTGAGGTAGATATCAGTCCTCAAGTAACATAATTATATAAAATCCAGCTTTTATACTATAACGAAAGTACAATTATAATTTATTGAAGTTTAGGTGTCTGGCAGGGGGTTGGAACCGTCCTAAGTGTGCGGCAATGGATGACGTAATTTCTAATGTTATTTCGAAGAAAATATAAAAAAATTGAGCTTTATAGCTTTAACAAATTTGAGGTACTATTTTATACACCTTCATTACCGGCTATCTGCCCAAGTAACCACAATCCAAACTCCATACTTGCTGATCGTTCTTACCTGTGTTGGGGACAGCACAGAGGAACTTCAGCTTTTATAAAATAACGAAGGTTTGGCCGTCGTTGGCTTTTACTCTACTAATAACAGCAAACACAAATAATAATATACTCAACTCAAACGCGCTTGCTCTTCACACATAGTGCCAACGTCACTACCTCCCCCACCCCAGCCTATAAATTTGAGATATAAAAAAAAATACCAATCGACGTATTTTAAATAGCACTTTCCAAAATTATTTATTATTAAAACCGCACCCTCCTAGTTTACGAGCAAAAATAAATAAAGATACTACATGCTACATCATAGTAGAAAGAGTGGGAAGTAGGTTATCTTCATACAAACGCACCGCGCGCTTGTGTGTGTGCGCCATAGTATCGTACGCATACTCTAACAAAATCTCGACCCGTTTCTCAGTGCACCAGTCGGGGCTAACGCCACACAAGGTTCGCGCGTCACGGCTTTTCGGCACCGCTAAATAAATGAAAGATGTGTGATAATCGCAGGAGAACGTATTGCTGTGTGTTTGGCTGTCTAAATAATTCATCGATTCCAGAGTTGTCTCTGTTCAGATTACCTACTGAACAGGAAAGGTAAGGAAGTCACTTATAATACCTATAATTTTTACACGATGATGAGTGAGATACCTACTTATTTTTTTGTTGTATTAGGTAGTGTTTTATCAGACAGACGAAGTAGGTACGCCTACTTGCCCAATATAATGTATTACCTAGGTATTTTTGATCTGTCAAATTGATACGCCACTATTGCTTTGTTTACGTTTAGTCATGTCGATTTCTCAGTATTGTAGGTATAGTGACTAAGTAATAATCGTAAGTAAAAATCGTAAGTTAAAATAATGTGTGTTGTGTCGTCTGGGTTCAGGGTTAGTGAGGTCGGTTTTACCTAAACGATTACAAGTAAAAAATACAACTGCCCGGCCCTTGCCAATTTCTAGGCACTGAATTAAAATTTAGCTATAATGGACAACCCTGAGACATGCAAGTATGATAGGTATATATATCGCGAAATGGGCCGGAGATAGCCTACTTCCCCACTCTTTCTACTATGGCTACACCGTCAATATCACTTGAAATAGGTACTTCGACGTCACCGGTTCGACAAGTGCAGGGTCGCAGTTCCGACTTAGATAGGTTAGGTTAGAAGGCTCTTAGCATTCGTGGTTTTTTTTTTATTTTTCTCTTTCCCTCCAAGGGTCAAAATAGAACCCTTCTATTTCTTACACTTATTATTAATTTTAATCAGTAAAATGAAAAAAAATTGTCCTCAGAAATAAAAATTGAAAAATCTTTGCAATATTAAACACAAAGTGAAAAATGTGAAATCGAAAATAACAGCCACGACAGCTAATGAATGTGTTATTGAGATTAGTCAGGAGTAAGTCACGATGGCTGAATTGGCAAAGCATCTGGACGGTATCCAGGAGATGCAGGTTCGAATCCTGCTCGTGGCTGTTATTTTCGATTTCACATTTTTCACTTTGTGTTTAATGTATGTTGCTAAGCATGTCAAATGCTAAAAATATATATAAAAATATCTTTGCAATAACTATTGCATTTTATGAAATTCTAATGATAGTGCAGTTAGTTTCGAGTAGGGTGCAGTTTTTCCACCGTGGAAAAAGCACGAAATTCGAAGCATTTCAAGTGATATCGACGGTGTAGCATGTAGTATCTTTATTTATTTATTACTCGTAAACTAGGAGGGTGTGGTCTTAATAATAAATAATTTTGGAAAGTGCTATTTAAAATACGTCGATTGGTAGATTTTTTTTTTTTTTATATCTCAAATTTACAGACTGGGGTGATAAAAGTCAACATATTTAAGTCAAGTTTATATATTTGAAATCTTTGGCTAATTGGTAACAAAAAAAAAACTTAAATCAAAATCACAACTTTTATCTTTGGGTTTATTTGTACGAGAAATAAAAAAAATACTAATGCGCACTTTTGCACAACCCATTGGGTAAGTTGGCGCACCAAAGTCGATAAGATGGCGCACGTTACGCGATATCATTTTTACATCAGCTATTAAAGACAAATATCGCATTTAAATACGCCAAATCCTAGGTATCCTGTGCACTTGTCATGCCACCATTCTTGACAACCTGAGCATTCGATCCAGTCTTCTTTAAATATTTCTTGACACCCAATACAGGTCCAAACATTATTTGTTTTACTTTTTGTAGGTGCTTTTACAGCTTTGTTGGACTTTTTGAGTTTCGGTTCAGAACTACTAATTATTTCCGATTTCATGCGTTTTCTTTGAGTGCATCTTTTTTGCTGAGATTTAGGGAAGGGTTTAATATTTAAAATTTTCTCAGAGACTGATATATCGTGCGAGCATTCTACATTTGTTTTCAAAAAATCTCCTTTTGCTGAGGTTGAAGGTTTCATTATACCCCCACTAGTTGTGCTTAGACTAGATTGGGGAGATTGGATCTCAACAGTGGTTACTGCTTTATGTAGCTCATGGTGATCAGCGATTGTATTTGATTCATGCACCATTTGTAGTCCTGTTCTGATGGATTGCGAATCACCTTTGGTCTAATCAAGCTCTTTTTGTATGAATTAGGATCTTGTGATGTAGTACCGGCCTGACCTGTCGTTTCTGCCTCGTTTTCTGCGGAATTATCTGGATTTTCTTGTTCTGTGACAGTACTTGCTATGAAATCAGCATCATTAAAAACATCTGGATTCCAAGGCCAAATTCCTGTGACTCTAAAACTGGTAAACCGGTGTGGAATATGGCTTTTTTCAGCGAATTCATAAGCTAATTTCCTTAAATCTTTTGTAGTCATACCAAAAAACATTTGATCTAAAGTAATCAAATAATCACAGAAACCTGTTTCGACCTCGGTTGAGAAGGTAATGTCATATCTGCCAAGTTTAGTTGGAACTACAGTTTTTTGTAATAACCTCCTCAACGTAGATTCTGGCATACCTAAAGATTTTGCTACAGATCTTTTACTTTTTCTTTGGTCGAGCAGTTTGCCTGCTTCTTCAATAATAGAATGCCTGTGACTTTTCCTTTCGCGCCTGGACATGCTGCAATGTGAAAATTAAGATATAATTAAAACTACTCCAAACCTAGGCATTGCAATTAGGTTGCTATTGTAAGTTGGCGCGCGCCGTCTTACACAACAACGCAGTGCGCCATCTTATATACATTCCCATAATGCAGAAATCGATGTATTAGCGCCATCTCTTATTAAAACCCGTAAAGATTTCTATTGCCATACTGAAGTGAAATGCGTTTTTATCAATAAGTTAGTCGAAACACTGAATATCTACAAACTTTTTTGAAGAATACTACCTTCAAATGATTATAAAATTAGATCGAAATCGGTCAAAAACTTTAAACTTACCTGCACCAATCGTTTTATATGCTAATTGTTTATTTTTTTGCGAGCGGGTATCGGCACTTATAGTCATAGAAACACGACTGAAATTAGATACATAAGTCACACCAGACTCAAGCAATCACCAATGCGGCAACTTATCGCCTGCGCCGACTTACACCACCCTACCCTACCTACTTCTACCCTCCATAGTAGTAGCCATAAAATTATTATTACATTTTGGTACAGCACACAAAAGCATAGGTATTACGAGAAAATAAAAAATTACCAAATTACAGGTTACAAATTGTTTAGTATTGTTGTAATTGTATAGAAATGACAGTTTTCAATGGCCATGTCGAGAATACTAGGGTAAGGACGGGTATTGCCGGTCACCTAAGAAAAGTGAAACAAAAAATATAGAAAAATCAACATTTTGTTTCGAAACTATTAATACAACATAACTTTAAGTATTCTTCTATAATTATCGCAGTCAACGAGATCAATATGTTCAAAAATCAAATCACAATATACATTTGAAAAAAAAGGGTTTTGACCGTTATTATCGACACAAATCGCATGTGTAGCCTTCAGGTGACTCTCAGCCCGAACACTCAGCATGGGCCCAAAGCCCACACCGAACGCACCTATACCACAATTCATTGTTACGACCGTAATCATGGCATAGCAGGCACTTGTTTTCCATATCGTCAATGTCGGTGTCGTCATCATTACGTACGTCGGTCATTTCAATTTCTGAATTCGATGAACTTTCATTATTTTTCTCCTGTAGCACTCTTTATTTTTTTTTTTCACCTTTCTTATAAATGCATTCGCTGGTCTTTTCTTCGCTGTCTTTGTTCTTGGATTATTTTTAGTGTCCTTGGATTTGCTTTCTTTCTTCTTTTCTCTTGTTACTCTTCGTTCGTCTTTCTCTATCAAAGCTGATTTATAAGGAGTGCTAGTAAGAATTTTTGCATGCTGTCTTCGACAGGCTTTCTTATTCATTTCGAGCTTTTCGAGCTAGTTTCTCTTTTTCAGTCTTTCTTGGAGGGTTGAAAAAGGAATATCAGTAAAGCGTGCTGCTTCTCTTATCGGTGTCCCCTCATCGACTAGTTGGAATGCCCTGGTTAAATCACTTTGGCTCGATTTCACCTTCAATCCTTGGCTTCTATTCCGTGGCATTCTAGAATTGAATAAGAATTATTTTAGATATTTTTATGTATATTTTTAGCATTTGACATGCTTAGCACTATACATTAAACACAAAGTGAAAAATGTGAAATCGAAAATAACAGTCAGGAGCAGGATTTGAACCTGCATCTTCTGGATACCGTCCAGATGCTTTACCAATTCAGCCATCCTGACAATTGCTCCTGACTGCTAATTTCGATAACACATCATACTCAACGTCTTTTGGGTGACGCCTGCGCCATCTGTCAGAAGTATTTTCATACATTATACCGACCAGGTAAACTTAATTTTACAATTAAGATTTTACCTAATAATGACGCAAACCCTTTAAATATTTTAGATATTTTTATGTATATTTTTAGCATTTGACATGCTTAGCACTATACATTAAACACAAAGTGAAAAATGTGAAATCGAAAATAACAGTCAGGAGCAGGATTTAACCCTGCATCTTCTGGATGCCGTCCAGATGCTTTACCAATTCAGCCATCCTGACAATTGCTCCTGACTGCTAATTTCGATAACACATCATACTCAACGTCTTTTGGGTGACGCCTGCGCCATCTGTCAGAAGTATTTTCATTCATTTTTCACTTTGTGTTTAATGAATAAGAATTGTTTATGTATGAGACAAAGAATATAAAAGTGACGAGCAAATAACTATACCTCTGTTTATGGACAAAGAATATCATCTACTTCTATACCTAGATGAGAGAGGTTTTATTACATCGCGCTCGATGTCTGCAGCGATGGTGGAGGAAATTGAGATAGAGGAGCCAAGATTTATAAAGACACCAGAAAACATAATGTCAGACAGTTCTGTGGCGAGACCGAAGAGGACGATTAATTGTGGCAGTGAAGTTGACGGGGACGAGGATTTCGCTCCCGTAACTCGTAGGTCAAAACGAGGGCGGTACAAAAATGGCGTAAACAGAGGTGACAGGAATGCAATTAGTGAACAAGGTACCTCTCGTTCGCCTATTAGCGATGTATATGAAGCATATGTTACATCGACGGATCCATTGCCAAAACAAATGGACTTAGCGAAAATTCTGAGAGAAATTAATGTAACAGGAATATTAAGGATTAAATATAAAAATAATTATAAAGTGATAATAACTTTTGAAAATGAGAAGAATGCTGAATATTTGATAAAGAATGAAAAGTTTAAGGAAAAGGGATTTAAATGCCAAGGTATAGATGAAATGAACACAAGTTACGGAATAGTAAGGAAAGTGGACTTGGAGATCGAAGAGGATGAGTTAAAAAAAACATTTGAATGTAACCACTGCGAAATCACCTCGATAATACGTCTCAAACGGCAAACTGTTGAAGGCAATTGGGTAGATAGCGAAACAGTTCGCTTATGCTTCAAAAGTACTACTACACCTCCGTATGTCGAAGCATACGGTTGCAGATTTGTAGTGGAACCATACATTTTCCCTGTTTCGCAATGCTCTGGCTGTTGGAGATTTGGGCACAGAGTGAAGTTCTGCCCGCTTAGGAAGATCTTTTGTCCAAAATGTGGATCCAATCACGCAAATTGTGATACAGAGCAGTTTAAATGTGTCAACTGTAAAGGCGCTCACATGTCGCTAGAAAAATCTAAATGTCCCATCTTCCAGAAGGAGAAAGATATAAGAATAATAATGCGAGATGGGAACTGTTCATACAAGAAAGCTTGTGAGACATATGAGGAAAATTCAAAACCCGTAGCCCCCCAGCAAGATTACTACGTCTTCGACCTGGAATCGATGGAGGTGACTGAACAATCTACAGAACAATTTCAGGCAGGACGATACAGAGAAGCTTTGCTATCGAAACAAGTATCACAAAGATAAGAACAAATGAATAGTAGCGAAAAAAAGGTTTCTGAAGAAGAATATTCTGCAAAAGATTCTATGGTAATGAAAAAGAAACAAAAAAAGAAGAAAGGTAGGAAAAAATATGAGGCAAAGAGTCAAGAAGAGATAGAAACAGAGTATAAGAATAGTAGCAGAAATGGAAACTGGAGAAAAATCTAAGAAAGAAATTTTTGTTTTGTGAGGCTATATAAAAAACTCAGAGAAATATTTAGTTCCGAAAAATCACTGGAGAAAAAAATTAGTAACTTATTGTCTGTATTATTTGAAGAGTGCTATACATATATAACCGAGTTTTTCAAGTTAGGGGATTACTTTAATAAAATCCTATCTACTTTTCAAAATGGGTAGCAGTTGTGTAGATCAACGTTTTATTAATATAATCCAGTGGAATGCTCGGAGCATCAAACCAAAACAGACAGAGTTTGAGTGTTTACTATTTCAGCATAAAGTACATATAGCTATTATTAGTGAGACTTGGTTGAACGAGGACATTAACATAAACATAAGAGACTATTATTGGTATAGAAAAGATCGTTACGACTCGTACGGTGGAGTAGGTATACCTGTTCACAGATCTATTAGACTACAGGTATGCCCATTTAATTTAACTAACTCAGGAATTGAGGTCATAGCAGTAAAAATTTTTAATTGTAAGTTTATTTCGAATATTGTATGTGTATATTGCCCATCATCAGTTCGCACCTCGCAGTCAGATTGGAATGAACTTTTTTCTAAATTTCGGAATAAAACATTAATTGCGGGAGACTTTAACGGGCACCATAGCAATTGGTCGCTTAAAAATGACACTAGAGGGTTACAAATTTTTGATGCTTCTTTAGAACATGGTTAGGTACATTACAATGAATGATGGTAGTACTACAAGAGCTGAATACGTAAACAATTCACTGCAGCAATCATCTCCAGATATAAGCTTTGCATCATCAGATATTGTAATCCATTTTAATTGGTCTGTTCTCAACGAAAATCTAGGCAGCGATCATTTTTTACTTAAAATATGCACTAACTTTCATGATATACCACGCTATATTAAAAGAAGGAATTATAAACACGCAAATTGGACCTTATACTCTAATCTTATAAAAGAGTCGATTAGACGGAATTACCCCCCTACTACTCATCAGATACAGGCCAGGTATGATACATTTGTAGGTATAATTAATCAAGCGGCTGATAACAGTATTCCGTGGTTGAAAATAAACTCTGATCCTCAACGCAAGTTTGAACCTAAACCGTACTAGTCTGCAGAATTATCTAGACTTGTGTCTCAATGTCATCTCGCATTAGGCTGCTTTCGTCGTAACCCCACTCCAGATACCGAATTATCAAGGGCTAAATCAAATAATTGGCGAGAGTTTTGTAATTCTACAAGCGAATCTACGTCCTTATCGGACATGTGGAGTAGGATGCGCTGGATAAAAGGATATAGAAACAAAAACCGGTTTGAAGCACCCACTTATAAAAAACAAGAATTATTACGTAACCTCGCTCCCGATTTTGTTAGAATGCGTAAACCCAATTTCGTATCACGTAATTATCTATTGGAACAATATTTCACTCTACAGGAATTGGAGGTATGTTTAAAAAAGAAAGACTCTGCGCCCGGCGAAGATAATATTGCTTATTCTATGATTTTTAATTTACCCACATTAGGAAAAAATATTTTAATTGATTTGTATAATGACATTTTTGTATCGGGAACTATACCAAATCAATGGAGGGAAATTAAAGTAGTTCCTATTCCTAAAGTAGGCTCTGAACCTTTAAACATGAAGCTGCGACCCATATCATTAATATCGTGTTTATGTAAAATTTTTCATTTAATGTTAACAAAAAGATTAGAATGGTTTATCGAAAATAATAAAATTTTATCGGCATACACAACAGGATTTAGAAAAGCTCAATCTTGCTTGGACTCAGTTACTCGATTAGTGTTAACTATTCAAGAAGGTTTTAATAAAAACATACCAACCCTTGCATGTTACCTTGACCTTGAAAACGCCTATAATAACGTTTTAGTGGACAAGCTTTCGGAGACGTTAGATCGCTTGAATGTGGGATCAACCATAATTAATTATTTATATGAATATTTGAGTGAACGTCATTTAAAAATTATAGACGATATTGATGATACGGGAGATTTCAGCATGGTGAGGTGGACCTCCAAGTGCTTGGCCCAAGGTGACCTCATATCCCCTTTATTATTTAATATTGCAACTTTTGAAATCTGTAAGAGTGTAACCTCAGAAATTGCACAATATGCGGATGATTTTGTGATCTTTACAAGTGATGAGAATGTAGAAAATTGCGTTTTAAATATACAAAATTCATTAAATATTGTGTCTAAAATTTTAGTTGAAATCGGTTTAGAAATCTCAGCCACTAAATCCAAATTTTGCTTATAGGTACAGTAGGGGGCGTAGGAAAAATCAAATAGACCTGAACATAAATAATGTACCGTTATCTTGCGAAACAAACATTAGATATCTGGGCATTTGGCTAGATCAATCACTACGCTGGGGAAGACATATTAATGAGATATGTGAGAAAACAAAAAAGTTCTTAAATATTTTAAAAGTTTTAACCGGCTCTGGATGGGGAGTCCACCCTAAACATTTAAGGAGGCTTTACATTAATTTAATTAGAAGCCGTATTGATTTTGGTAGTTACTTATATGACAATAGCGTTAAAATTCATACATACAAAGTAGATAAAATACAAAATCAAGCTCTTAGAATCATAGGTGGTTTCATAAAAACAACACCGATTCACGTAATGGAAAGCGAACTGTGCATTCCTCCACTAGCGGTAAGAAGACAATATTTGGCTTTTAAATTCTGTCTGAAAGCAAAATCATGGACAAACGGCATGACACTTAATACCCTGAAATCACTCAGCGCTTGTCGGGAAAGTTTTTATTGGAGGAATAAAAAGAAACCTTTATTAATGAATACCTTTAATATAGTAGATAAAGAAAAAATCACATCGTCAAACCCGCTTCAAATGTTTTTATTAGAAATATGGCCATCAAAATTTAATTTAAAATACATAATTAGAGATAGTTTAGACTGCGTTCAAAGGCCAAAAAAAGACTATAACCAATATTTATTAAAAAAAAAAATATTAGTTGAATTGGATGCAAAATACAAAAATTGGTTTAAAATTTACACTGACGGTTCAAAGAGTGCTGTCGGATCTGGCGCTGCGTTTTATGATCCCTTGTCTAAACACGGAGAATGTTATAGAAACGTGTCTGATGTATCTATAATGTCGATGGAACTATTCGGCATATCGGAAGCATTGACATATATTAAATATCGTGTAGGTACTCAACTATCTACTGTAATATACAGCGATAGTAAGAGCGCCTTACAGCACATAAAAAGTTGTATTTTAGGTAATCGAGGGACTAAGCTTGCCAATGATATACTCTGTAAAATAAAAGATTGCAACGTGAACAATGTTGAAGTAATCCTACAATGGATCCCATCTCATATAGGGCTATCGGGGAACGAAGAGGCAGACCGATTAGCTAGGACAGCTGTTTTAGATGGAACCGAAGTTTATATAATTTTTACTCAGAGCTTTTGCCCAAATATAAGAGAATATGCTATGATTTTTGGCGAGAATATTTCGATGAGCGTTCAAAAAATAAAGGTATATGGTATAAAATTATCCAGAGTCAACCTCATCGTTCCCCATGGTTCATGGTAGATATGAGTCGGAAATACATTGTTACTGCACACAGACTTCGTTCCGGACACATGCCACTCCGAAAATTCGCCTATATGATGAGTAAAGTATCATCACCTCTCTGCGAAGTGTGCGACAAACCAGAGGATGCGTACCATGTGCTGATGGAATGTGTCCGGAACCAGACTGAGCGGCAGCTTGTTATACGGAAACTAAATATAAAAATTATGAATATTGGGGTTCTCCACCACATCTTGTCACAGCCTACGAATAGAGAAGCTAAGTTATTGTATAACCTTGTTAATTTTCAATAGTTGTGTTTGTGTTTCGCTAAAAAGTTATATTTTGTACTAGTTAATAAGCTAACTGTAGTCAACTGACATAAACATTATGTTTAAAAGTTGTAAAATAAGAAAAAAAAAAACTAAAATAATGTGGTTAAAAGATTTTCTATGTGGTTGAAATTAGCGATATCTTTATTTTTTTGGTGTAACTTTCTCTTCTACCCTCCATAGTAGTAGCCACTAAATTATAATTATTTTTTTTTTGTTTGTTTAAGGCATTGGAAGAACCATCAGCCTAACAGTAACTTATAAACATCGTTATTTTCTCATCACACGTAAGTTTAGTTCATAAAACAAGTCATAGTCGAAGTCAGTCATATAAAATTAGTCAGTCAAGTCAAAGTCCCACTCCAGTAAGACGATAGTGATCTTACTGAAGCTTCTATGGAGTTTTGGAGACAACAGGAAAAAACACGTTATGTCGCATTACATCACTTGCCAACACTTATGCACATACACAAATAGTTAATAAGCAAAAGGCCACCACTTTTACACATTAATACTTGAAATAACACAAGTTTAGGAAAATAATGCAGAGCGACGACATGATCTTCTTCGTGTTCCCGCCAAAATTCTCAAAAATTATTATTACATTTTGGTACAGCACACAAAAGCATATTACGAGAAAATAAAAATTTACCAAATTACAGGTTACAAATTGTATAGTATTGTAGTCTTATAATAGTATAATAATATAATATCTAGATGGACTGTCCCTCTTATAAACGGCATAAAAATCGGGCGGGAATTATTATGCTGGTGTGCGTGACAGCTGTCATTACGCTTGTGCAATTTGTGTTAGTGTGCGTGCGTAATGATACCAGTTTCAATGGTAGTATTAAATTATGGAAAAATTATATTATCATAGATTCAAGACATTCTTATACTACAAAATGTTTCGTAGGTATATACTTACAGTCAATTATCTCTTTCTATTTACTCTCATAATCTTAATATATTATAAAAAAAATATATAATATATATAACTACTTATCTAAGATTGTAGTAAGTACCTAATTATATGGAAATGATAGTTTTCAATGGCCATGTCGATAATACGCTATCTGCTGTAGACTGAGGACACTTGATCCCTTGGGACACTTGATCCCTAGGCCATAACTACAAAAGTAAAATTAATTTTTAATTCTTAACATGCCACACTGATCCTAACTGTCATCATCAATGAACAACTATCATTTTGAAAGCTTAATATCGAAAACTTCAAAGCTCAGTGGTGCAATTTTGTTTACAGCGCATCAACACCTTTTTTTAAGTAGGTACCTACTTTGATTGTTATTTTAATATATTCATATAAATAAAATACGGATTACAATTAAAATTGCTTATACCTGATTTATTAAAGTGTGTGTAGAGATGTGTTTTCTTTAATTAACATTTTGTTTTGATTTCAAAAAATATTTTTTTGTAAAATAACGGTCCAGGATACAGTTGATCATGGCAAGTGATCATGGGATCAAGTATCCCCTACATTCTTGCAAGATTATATTAGTTTTTGCTTTGTTATTTACTATTGATTTTAAAATGCCTAGAATATACAAAAGGAAGGGTGGACAAACTCCAACCAATAGACAAAATAAAAGCCATAGTCAAAGCTGTCCTAAAAGGTACCTAATCATACCTAATAATAGCTTAAAAAGCACAGCCAAGACCTTCAATGTGCCTCTAATGACGTTGAAAAGGTATTCAAGGAAAGGAAAGTAGCAAGAATATGATTAAGAATTTAGAAGATTAAGGTTGATTTCATACCAAAACAACTGTAATAATAATTAATAAATTAGAAAATTTTTATTCATAAAGCGTTTGCAAAAAAAAACGTAATATTAAGGATTAGGAAAACTATAGTACTTAGGTACCTATGAGGTAATAAATATAAAGTTTCATAAATTACAAATTTCCTATTAAACAAACCTTTTATTCATGCATATTATACACTAAAATGCAATTTTTTCCCTTATGATCAAGTCTACCCCATACGGCCCATACCATGATCAAGTGTCCCAGCATGTGGGACACTTGATCCTTTTGTAGTCTTCAGGAAAAACAACAAAAAATCAGGTTAACACAGATAAATTTCATAATCGAATGATGCAAAAGAATAGAAGGATAAATTTTCTAGGCAATCATATAAAAATATTCTGTATAACTTTAGTAACCTTAGATATTAATGAAAAACCAAAATGGGGATCAAGTGTCCCCAGTCTCCCCCTAAAGTGACGGCAGTAATCATCACAGATTATATAGTTGTATGTCCAAGGTAATCATAACGAGAAACGATCATCGCCGATTGTGAAGCTTCTTAAAATAGATAATATTATACCGAGAACAGTGAGAACTTTAAAATAATGTGGACCTTACAAGATTTTCTATGTGGTTGAGAGTAGCGACATCTTTATTTTTTTGGTGTAACTCTTTATAAACTGTAGCCAAAGTAGCTCAACCACAGAACCCTGTACCTTTATATAATATGAATATGACATCTACTGCAACAACATTGTTTTAATTAGTGTATAAAATATCAAATATTACTTAGTTTTATTTGCAAGAATTTTGCATAATATTATTTACAAAATTCTTTACTGAATATTTTTGATAGACCAAGGCTTTATGGCCAGTTATCCGTTTTCTGAAGTTGCAACGTTCTTATTGGTCGTTTGATTGAGACAATTCTTGTTTAACCAATATGGCGTCTCTTGTGTTATGAGATGACAACATCGCAGTTTGTGTCCTATTTGTCATTTATTCATGTGGAAATTAGCGCTAATGATCTACCTCAAATGTTCAAAGAAAATCTGTTATTAAAATGGAAATTGGAGAAATGTGTTATAAGTCTTGACAATTACTTACGTTTATAAAGTGCATCACAGGGAAAAGTACTCAACTCCCGTAAAAATGGCGGGTGTGTTATCTTTATGGACTGTGTTTTCATTACAATAGGAGAAAGTCATTGCTTTTCTTCGTGTTTATCATATCAATTTGAGGTGTCGCCACAAAATTACTCGTGTTGAAACGGCATGCATTCATATTGACATTCTCTGAAGTGATTGATTAGGACGAAGAGTCTGTGCAATTGTCATCGGTTTTGATGAAATTATCAGTATGTCACGCTGGGGCAGAGGCCGAGGCGGAAGCGTGGCCGTACCGCTGGATAGTGCTCTGTTTAGAGAGAATAGTAATTGCCCCTCAGCTGCTCGCTCAGCAGGCACAGTCGGCAAGTGGGGAATCACTAGCTTCACGTCGATTAGAAGCGCACCTTACGGTAAGCACGTTCACTAACACATTTAGGTAGTAATTTATAAACAACCTTGAATTCACGCACTGTCACTTGCCACCATAAGTATAGTAGTCATAGTCTATTTTTTATACAAGATATCATTAGATTAGTGAAAAATTACTGGTGAAAGTTATTATTAATAAGTTGAACTATTCATGTAAACAAACTAATGCCAACAACACAATTACAATAAACTTGCTAAGGAGTATGCACTATCTTAGATCTATTTTTCTTGATTTTATCATAAATAAAACAATATTTATAGACACAATAATGATTAATACTAAATATTATGTGCTTTTGTATTTCAGCATATTCAAGCAATATTCCCAAAAAGCCTGTGCAAGATCAGAACAGTCCACTGACAGTACCAGCCGTTGAATCTGAGCAACCCCCACCAAGACCCAAAAAATTCTTTAAATCCCGCAATGCTGAAGCTTACCCACCTGTACCACAAATTACTTATGCTCCTCCTGTATCTACTGTGCCTCTATCACCAGAACATGGTTCTCACACCAAGGAGAAAAAAGCAACTAAAAGAAACAGAACATATACTAGGGATTCATCTTCTCCTGAATTACCTAGACGTAATTCAGAAAAATCAAAAGCAAAGAAAAGTATTGTGGCTACAAAGGCCTCTAAGAAGGAAGAAGTACCAGCTGAAAACACTCAACCCCCTAATAAGCGTTATTTGGTCCGTAACCGTGATAAAGTAATAAATTATGCTGAAGATGGAAGTAACAGTCCTATTCCAGAGTTTACCCGTTATGAATCAACTTTACCTAAAATAAATCTAGCTACCTCACCGAAAATTACATCCCCCAAAACTAGTCCTTTAGTTGCAAGTCCATCTACTGTTAAGCCACAAGAAAAAGTAGAGGTTGCAAGTCCCTCAACAAGCAGAGATAAAGAAGCTAGTGAGGAACGTAAGCCACCTCCTATAGTATTAAGAATATCAAAAGGTACCTCTAGGATTGTTAGTACAGATTCTAATGAAGGTTTTACATCACCTGGTTCAGACAGACATTCTTCTATGGATACTCATTCTGACATTGGGTTTGATCATAAGAAAAGTCCATCTATGGAATCTATATGTTCCCCTAAGCATGAGGGCCTCAAAATTACTATCAAATGTGCTGGTCTTACTCAAGAAAGTAAGAAGGAAAAGAAAAAAGATAGAAAAGAACATAAATCTCACAAACGGCATCATAAAAATTCTGATGATGAGCCTTTAAAGAAACCTAGTAGTTCTCCAGAGTCGCGGTCTATTGCTGATCTTTCCAAAACTTTAGCTTCAACCCATGAGAATGGAAAAAATCTAAAGAAAAAAATAATGCCAACTGATGAAATTGAGTCCCAATTAGCTAAGTTAGAATCCACAGGAACAGTAATAAAATCACCAAGATTGGAAGTTCAGCCAAATGAACTACTTCCTGAACCAAAACCTCCAGAGAGTTCAGGGAGATCTAGAAGGAATAGACCTAATATTAATTATAGTGAAAATGATGATTATTTAGATTCTATCACATCTGGTTATACAAACAAGCATGCAACTAAAACTGTTTGTGATATTAAAAGAGAAACTAGAAAAACAAGAAAAAAGCATGAAATCCCAATTGACCCAGAACCTACAGTTACCTCGCCCAAATCTGAACAAATAATTGAAAAAAATGAAATCCCTCTAGAAAAAGATGATTTAATTGATATTTTATCTGGTGGTAGTGACAGTGGTAAAAATGAAACTCATAAGGTAAAGCTTCACAGAAAACTTAAACACAAACATAATAAAATATCAAGTCCTGAAAATGATACAATACAACTGCAAATTGTTGAACCAATACCACCAGAAGAAAATCGGGAACAAACTGCAGTTAGTGAAGAACAGCTTGATGAGGAAGCTATAAGTGATGTTGTTCAAGAACTATCAAATGATACACACAACACACAGACTAATAGCCAGTCATCTGATTCTGCTTATAATAGCTGTCCCAATGAGAATGCAGAAGAAGATCATAAAAATTTACATAATGATGAATTTAAATCACCTAGAGTATGTGATGCGGAAGTCACAGAAGAACAGTTACATGTTGATGAAAAGCCTAGTGTTAAGTTAGTTATAACAAAGAAGAAAGGTTCAATATTTAAGAGCAAGTCTCTCGTAAATGATAACCCTTCACCATTACCTGCTAGGAAGAGGCGACACTTGTATAAGCATGAATGGGATGTAAGTATATTTTATTGCACTTCTGCTAGAGTAATATTTGCTATAACTTTTACATAATTTCTCTTAATATGTGTACTTAAGTTGTGTGGTATCTGGATCCATTTGTTGACACTGGAAAGCATTAAAATCACTAACAAAGTATCCTAAGAAATTATCCATTAATATGTCAATCCTGATCCACTTTTTCTATTTTTTTCACAACATACCTTTAGAAGTAGGAAATTTTAATGTTAAATTGTAGCAAAATTACGGTATCATATTTTGATATAACGGACTATCTAAGAGCTCAATTTATTTTAGCAGTTTTTTCAATTATCAAGTTTAATACTTAAGTTAACATCAATGGCCTTTCAATCTATTAATAGATGTAAAGTCCTATTAAACACATTTATAACAACACAGTTATGCCCCATAAATTAATGTTATAAAGAACTGGAAATATATTCTAGAAATCTTCAAGTCTTATTATTGCATTGTGTAATACATTCAGCCTTGAACAAAAACACAAACATGTGTAAGTGTAATAAAAAAACAGCTTGCAAAATATATTTACCTAGCTGTGCGCTCACTTTTTCCTGTGATGGATTAGAGATAATGTGACTTAATTATACATTATATTTCTGTCAATCAATACTGTCTGCGACAGGCACATTCAACTTTTTTTTTTATAGGACCTACCAAATTGTTTTAGTTTTGGTTCTGAGAGCCACTAAAAATTTATTTAGGTGCTTTGATCAAAATCATCTTTGTTTTGTCATTATAAGAAAGTCGTTAAATTAATATAATGAGCTGTTTTATATCATACAATGTCAAAATAAAATAAGACAAACATATGCACAAATGGGAACATTTAATGCTTTGTTTACATATACTATGTAGCCTCTTGCCTAAAACATTCATGATAGTTATTAGTAACCGACGATTTTCAGTGCTATATTATAAGCTGGTAGTATTATGAAATAAAGATCTTTTTTAATTTGAATTTACCACTTGTAAAGGCTGACCGGGCACGAGTGTAGCTGTCCTGTCAGAAATTAAAATTAAGCATACAAATTTTTAACTGTAGTGTGTAGGTGAAGTTGGTTTAGGTACCAACTTCCCACCCGAATATTGTTGGTTCAATCACCACACAGAATAATACTTTTTATGTTACACACAAATGGCTGTTTTGAGTCTGGATGTACTTTGTGTTTGTTACATTCTATGTTTGTATACTCTGTCACAATACAAGGATTATGCCTTAGTTCACGGCATTGTATTAAAAAAAAAACACTGCCAGATAAGGAAAGCTCCAAATGAAATTCATTTGCAATGCCCTCTCACTCTTACTAATTGATGTGGTATAAAACAAAAGATCTTATTTTCCAATCTGCCCAATATTTCCTGGGGAAGCAGTTTTAAACAATTGTACTGACCCCTATTAAATGACTCAGATCTATATTATATCCTTACTCTTTTAAGGATAAAGTGTGAGAATATTAAAAATCTTCCTGATTAATTTTCTTCAGCTTTAATATATTAGTATAGATTATCAGGTCTTATATGCTTATTTTATCTTATCAGAAAGGGAATGAGACTCCAAGGCCTGAACCAGTAGAAAATACAGAAACTAACAATCAAGTTGGTGTAGTATCTCAAGAACTTACAAGAGTGACTAGGTACAGATCTCCAGATCCTGTTGTACATAATCCAGAATCTGTAGAAGCTGTCAGACCGTACACCAGTGTCAAATGTGCAAAAGAGGCCAAGGAAGTAAGATTTTTTAAATTATGTATTATTAAAAAAAATTGGTAGCAGAATGATTGCCTGCTTGTGAGTCCGGTATCAAAAATAGATCCAGGATAATAAAAAAGTAATCTTATAATTTTTATATTTGGATAAATAATAGTCTTGCATGATATTTAAGTACAATAGTACCTAACTGAAACTTATGTTATCTCTACAACTTACTATAAGCAAAGCAAAGAGCTGATTATGCTTACTTAACAATTTAAAAGGGGAGCTTATTTGTTTGTTACATTTTCAAATCTTAACTACTTTATGAATAATCATGAAGTTCTGCATACTATTATATATATATTTTAGTGCCTAGAAATATTTATCAAGGAAAAAAGGATGGCATGTGCGGTAGGAATTTTAGTAAAAAAATATTGATGTGTCTTATTTATACTGACTCAACAATTATAAAACTTGAACAGAGGTGTAGGCTGTATGATACTCTATGTTCATAACAGTCGGAATATAGCCAAAAGTGCGAGACCTACAAAGTAGGTAAGCAACTCTTAAAACAAATGTTGATCAAAACCTCAAGTGCTTATTCAAAATAACCAATCAAAATATTTTTCACAGTACTACACAGTTGTGCAGAACGTGAAGAAAGCACATCAGATCCAAGAAATTGGTGAATTCCAAGAATTTAACGATGATGTGGAATATCTTCTAGATGCTTTACAGGTACTGATTGACCATACATATTATAATTTTACTGTTTAGAAAATCTATACACAAACAACTGGTTTTATATCGCATTTCAAGGTTGCAATGCATGACATGATGTACTGGTTATAGTGACCTCCAAAGCTATTTTGGTATACATAAATTAGGACATAACATATTTGTAAGTGCTCTCACAATATGAGTGTCTTTTAATCAACTGCTTTGCAAAATATTCTCTGACAGTTGTGACGGGTTTTTCCAATCTATTGACGTACTTAATCACATAAACTACTTGTTTTATTACATTTTTATGCAGTGTTAATGTTATGTGTACAGAATAACAATCCAATATCAACACGGTGCCTGTCAGCGATCACACTGGCGAGTAAATGTACGGCGCCGGCGTTCCGTATGCATTTGCGGGCGCATGGCACTGTGCAAAAATTCTTCAGCGCGCTACATGACGCCACCAATGATCAGGTATCTCAATAATTTCATTTTATAATGCTTGTATAGCGTTAAAATACGTATTGTTACCATATCATTCCTTTCCATGAATGTCTTAAGAATAGACTTAGGAATGAACTAGGAACAAAACACATAGCCATTGACTATAACCCATTTCTGTCCTTGTGGAGGACACATGCTCAAGTTGTATTTGAAGTTTATATGAAAAGATACTACTCAATTATGTTTTAAAGAGAGGACAGTTTCCTTTTTAATAACGCTTATATATACTATATTTCCAACAGTATGTATGCGTAATAAAATTAATCTTCAGATTCAATTATACCATTGTGTATTGTGTGTGTGGAACCATCCTATATATTAAAGCGAACATTCTTTAGATAAGTACAAGTTATCTAAAGATTTTTGTTGCAGTTTTTACATGATTATTTTTTGAGTTCAGGTTAATTGATTTTTTATAACAGACCTCTCCCTTTTGCTTCATAAATACCCTTAAACAGACACAAACTGTACTAAATTTAAATAAGAGAGCTTAACATAGTATCTGTAATGTTAAAGAGTACACAGTGTCACCATTCCAGTGGTGTTGGAACCAATTAATCAAAAAGCATAACTAAGCATACCAAGTTACTCGAAACTGTCTGGCCACTATGCCATTTTTATGAGTTTTAATTATTACTATGGAGGCTTTTCTGTTGTGTAATGCAATGTAACAAGTGTTTTTATTATTGACTTCTTGCTTACACCACTGTAAAAATTTAGCTTGGTGTGAATAATCTGTATAGAAAAGTGTGCATGATTGGTGGTCATGATTTGTCTGTTCTCCATTTGTGCAACTGGGGTACTTACTGAGATTAAAACTTGATGCAACCTCTACATAATAATATCCTAGTTACATGTACATTGGTTCTCAATTCTATCAACTGAGGAATATCTGTTTAATGTAAGTGCCATTTTCTTTTTCAGAGTTTGGGTCTGTGTACGGCAACAGTGATGTTTGTGCTTTCCCAAGATCGACTCAATATGGATGTGGATCGTGAATCTCTAGAACTTATGTTGAATTTACTTGAATCAGATGCTTCACACAAGTTAGTGAATATTATTAATTTTCTTTGTCATGATTTTAAGACTGCCTCATTGCAATAATAAGTCGATAGGCGCTACGAAATGTTAAGAACACAAATAGAAAATTAGGTCAAATTGCTAAACTATCATGGACTAGATGCTTGTCATTCAAATGTGAAACCTGTATCCAACTATAGACAGTGTGTAGGTAAAGGTCTGTAAAATAATCTAATCAGAGTGTATATAATAATACACTCAGTACATTTTCTGCCTGCTAAAGAAAAAGGTGTTATGTCCTTATTGACGTTCTTAAAATCTAGCAATTTATGTAGGCTGAACTTGCTATGCACAATGTCCGTGTACTAGATATTTGTTTAAACTGAAATGTATATGTGTTATAGAAAGAAGGTAAACTTAACTTATCTTTTTAGGAATGCACTTGATGATTGTGGTTTAACATCAGCCCAATTAACTAAAACGCAAGAAAGGGTGCGGGAACTATGTGCTGAAATAAAGAGCCAAGGAAAAGCACAACATTTAGATCTAGAAAACATAACTGTAAGTAAATAAATAAATTAAGATGTTTTTTTAAGCTTTATATTATTTTTTGGGAGGTCCACACTTGAGGTAGTCGCCACTGGATTAAGATTTAAATATTAACAAGCAATAAATTCAGTTTGATCAGTAATTTATTATTCATTGACTTCAATTTTTTTTTTGCAAGTTTTTGATTTCCTTGCGTGGTGACGGACTAAGAATAGAAGTGGGTGGTGACCACCCCATTCTTTCCCACGGGTGTCGTATGAGGCGACTAAGGGAAGTAAGCAATTATTACCCATTGCATGACTTGGTAGGGCTGGGTACCAAGTGGGAGTACTCACTTGGTATCGGGCCCGAGCGGGTTAGTACCACCATCTCCCGTGTGACCTGCCATGAAGCACATCGTTGCGTTTTGGCTGTAGCAGGAGATAGCCGCTTATTCTTTCATTTCATATCGGTGAAATGAAATCGTGAGCAGCGGCTTGACAATAATACCGAGAGGTATAGTGGAGTCCATGAGCGACGATTACCATTTACCATCAGATGGGCCGTGGCTCGTCTGCCACTAAATGCAATAATAAAAAAAAAAAGTTTGAATATATCCGTACCATCACAAGCAGTTTCCCTTGGCTCGTAACCAGCGCCTAGTGCAAGCTGACGCCCTGATAGGCTATTTCTTGAATACTAATGGAAACTGTCTAATATTCCGCCTTGCTTAAATGTTCCATAAAGTTCATTTTTTTTTGCAAGTTTTTGATTTCCTTGTGTGTTGACGGACTTAGAATACAAGTGTCACCACCCCATTCTTTCCTACGGGTGTCGTATGAGGCCACTAAGGGAAGTAAGCGATTATCATCCATTGCATGACTGGTGGTAGGGCTGGGTACCAAGTGGGAGTACTCACTTGGTATCGGGCCCAAGCGGGTTGGTACCACCGTCTCCCGTGAGACCAGCCATGAAGCACATCGTTGCGTTTTGGCTGTAGCAGGAGATAGCCGTTTATTCTTTCATTTCATATTGGTGAAATGAAATGGTGAGCAGCGGCTTGACAATAATACCGAGAGGTATATTTGAGTCCATGAGCGACAGTTACCATTTACCATCAGATGGGCTGTGGTTCGTCTGCCACTAAATGCAATTAAAAAAAAATCTGAATATATCTATACCATTACAAGCAGTTTCCCTTGGCTCGTAACCAGCGCCTAGTGCAAACTGACGCCCCTGTCATGCGGCTCCCGCGGACTATGGGATTGTCACGAACGAATTTGCTTGGCTATAGTACGATAATTTGCCAACCAAATATTTATTTGAAGTGCCTTATGTCATACAATACCAGTTGATTTATGCAATGCACAATCTCCTTCGTTTGACGGACATACTCCTGCAACAGCCATAAAAGTAGAAGAAGAGAAATAGCTATATGAGTAAAGAGTATAATTTATTTGAGCTCAACTCTTATATTTATAGGTGGGCCACTTAGCAATGGAGACTTTACTATCTTTGACTTCAAAACGGGCTGGTGAATGGTTTAAAGAAGAATTGAGAGTGTTAGGTGGTGTAGACCACATTGTTCGTACTATACAAGACTGCACTGCTAAACTTGATTCTCCTGTACAAAGTTGGACCGCAACAGACATTGAAGTTCTAAGAAAGGCCGATAGATGTCTTCGAGTGTTAGAAAATGTAAGTATATATTTATAATTCATGTACTTATAATAAACTCTGTGGGCAATTCCATATGAAATCGTCTAATTCGCAAGCAATGCGGGCATTTTGGATTCAGGGCATGAATTTTGGGTTCCTACAGAACAAACTGCACATTTTGTTGGTATACATTTTGCATGTGTCCAGATAAAACTTCATAAAATAAAAGGAGAATGCTCACAAATGTATGGGCTTTGGTTTCGTATTGTATCATGTTGAAACTTACCTTAATTTATAGTGTTTTGTAGTGTACATATAATTATAAATAATACAATATCACCTTAATTTATAGCGTTTTGTAGTGATATCCCTACTTCGCCTAGTTTTCGAGAAAAAGATTAATGAAGTTATATTTTACATGTTTGTACCTACAATTATACCAATATTTTGCGTTTTCATCAAGTTTTTTCTTATCTATAACTATTATAAAGCTGTAACAGAGCTGTGTCTGTACATTTGAGATATTTTAGAAAAAAACGACTATTAGGCACATACAGGCGTGTCTAAATACAAAACATTTTTTTTAAGATTTTTTGTCTATTTGTCTGTTTCTATTATATCATGGATTTTAGGAGGAGAGCCCACCACTCACCCACGGATTGTCAATCCCGGTTATCTTTGGACAGAATAACCTAAGATTGCCAATCCGCACTCTCACAGATAGAGGAGAATGTGATAATAGCAAAGTAGCATGCACGATAATGACAAAAAACTCACCAACGCGACACAACCATGCGATACGGTAGAACTCTCAGAACCACAATATTGCAATATTCTGCAAAAATCCGAACATAAATTCGACACGTGTTTCACCTCTAAACGAGGCATTCTCAAGAACGCTCGGCAACAAATGAGCCTATTTGTCTGTTTGTTTGTTCGCGCATTACGCAAACCTACAGAACGGACTTTGATGCAACTTTTTTTATTTGGTAGCTCTTGATTAGACTTAAAAACTGGTATACATTTTATCCCGCTACTATATCGGTAACCTCAGATATATCCTAAAAACTAGCTTTTGGCTGCGGCGAAGCCGTGGGCAAAGGCTAGTAGTTATTTAATGATTATACTTCAGTTAGATGCTTTTGTCAACAGATGGTGTTAAAATCAATTAAATAAATCGCGACGTTTGTTGACAGCCGGTTTTACCGTCCCTCCGCATTAGATGTTTTCACATCAATAGTTATCATTTTAGAGAAAACAATATAAATACAATGTTTTGAATGTATTAAATGTTAATTATTGCTAGTGTTAGATGTGCCCGATAGATGGCAATAGGCTTACCCACTATTACATGGTAGTATTCGAACGATCAAAGTAGTTGCAATACTTTTAAATTAGCAGATTCTTATCGGTCGAAATTTCGACTTGATATTTGAGTAGGTATTGTAGATATTAAAAAAAATATTTTTGAGACTAATTTGAGTCTGATACAAAAGAAATCCATGAATGGGTTTTCTCCTTTATGTTTAAATTATACAAAGTGGCGTGACAACCAACCGTAAATGAAAACATCACCCCAGCTAGTTGACAGTTAAAACATTAAATAAACTAACAGACTATGTTAAAATATTAAATATTTTGGAAAATCAAAAAGTGTACGCTCATAATCTTCATTTTTCACAATTGATTATTTGATAAGTAACTAATAATGTATTGGTCTTACTAAGTAGTTTTCAATACCACACACACACATAGATAGCGCTAATGCGCTAATGCGCTATCTATGTGATTTATTGAAGAAAATGAAATTATTTGTAAAGTACTAATAAGGTTTTTATGTCTTATACGCCATCTAGCGCTAATTTTAGGAAGTACGTCTATATTGGTATATAGAAGTAGTTCTCACGAAATAAGGTATAGCGCTGGTTTTAGTGTCGAGTCGAGCGTAAATATTCACTATTTTTTTGTTTATTTAATAACAATTAAACTACATCGAATCAGACCGTGAAAAGTGATAGGGCTCTATTCGTAATTATACTGAATCGTAAAAGAAAAAAAAAGATTAGTAAAGTATTTCGGTCGTTATCGTGTTAACATACATTATCCGAACATACCTACAACACACGGACGTCCAAGTACAGTACTTTTTTAAACAGTTTTTTAACTAGTTTATATAACAAAAATATCATGAGTATAAAAATAGTGTTTTTTCTTGATATGTGTGTGTAATATATTATTTTACAAGTGCAATATATTATGATAAATAGAGACATTTTAAGTTTGAAAAATCAGTTGTTCTGCGTGAAGCGAGAACCCACCTCAACGCTTAGCTTATGAGGCGTGCAATAAACCAACATTGAAAAGTGATTATTTTAAACAAACAGTCTAAAAAAAATGAAAAAAGAGTAGTCAGCATTTGTAGTATAGTTCACTAACTTAAAGTGATCCTGGCATTTTTTGACGCCATTAATGATAAATAAAACAATCGCACTGAATAATCGCTCATACATTGACGGAAAATCTGTTGGGTGGGAAGTCTTCTTTGCTAGTTGCGGATTCTCGTGGCTCCAGAACGTGATATGCTGACGCTAAACCGTTCCTTGTGCAAAGAGGGCTAAATTTGAGTATTAATATGACCAACACCAAACTAATGATCTTTGAAATAGAGGATGTAAGGGTCGCCATGGTGTGCTAGAATAAGTGAACGAATTTGTATATCTGGGACGTGAATTCAGTTAAGATGGAAGGTACCCTACCCGACTAATATAGAGAGAAGAATAAATGCGGGAAATAGAGCGAAGTGAGAATTGGGTTTGGGTTTGTGGACTGCCATCTCCTATTGCAGGCACGCTCTGCAGAGTGGACTGTCTGTGATTCCTAAGACAAATAAATGTTTGTTAAATGATCCGTGACCAGCGATAGCTGCCATGACTATCCGCAGTTGCTATTTAGTTAAGCCGAAGTAACTTTAAGCTAAGCCGAAGTAGCCGAAGCAACTTTTTGGTGATTCGGCTGTCTAACACCGGCAATGCTTCCTTGACCTATCTACACTAACCGTGACCCGACCAATGGAGTTGATGATAGTCCCTAGTTCTTTTTCTTACCAGAGTCCGGAGCTAGGCAAAGGGCAAGGCTATGATGGGCTCCGGTCCAACAGCAGCCATATCAGAACCTCTTCTAGCCAGCCATCTGCTGTATCATTGCCTCTGGAACCACTGTGTTCCGCTTGGCACGCTTAAGGCTCCCGGGAGTCTATCGCCAGTCAATCGGTTAATCCATTGTAGGGTATCCGCTGCAGTCACCGATGCCAGCGTTAGGTCAATAATCGTCCTATTTCGTCGGGTGATGAAAGTTGGCTCAGAACCCATGTTAACCAGATATAAGTTAGTAGAGAAAAGAAATTCAACTAAGGCCTTACCTCTGCTCACAACGTGTGGTGGGCGTTAGTGTCGGCTCCGATGATGACATCCGTTTTGGGTTCCTCACAGTGGTTCACCAATCTGTGCGATGGCAAATCCTCGCTCTCAGGCATATATGCCGAGGCAAAGATTATATGTGCATCCATGGCTTCTAGTTGGATAGACAGCTTTATCGCAGTTATGTCTGCAACAGAAGTCTGTTGGTAAATGTGCTTTCACGTTGTTTGTTACAAAGATGCACGATCTGGAGTGATCATGATCCGTGAAAAATAAGAGCTTACCTCCGAGATTTGATAGACCCTGGATGTGGCCTGTTCTTACACACGGCTCTTGGATAAGGGCTTGGAAAGGGTTTGAATGTGGTGGAGGTTGACTTGGAGAATATTAAGGATCGACGAAAGGGACGCCATCACTGGTAATACCCTCGTCGTCCTCTCCAAGCCTTAACTCTACCATCAGATCGCTAGACTCTTCGGTGGCCCCACCTTGGCCGGGAGCCGGCCGGGCTGATTGCTCCGGTGCCCGTATACCGGGGCGTGTGCTGCTAGCAGACTGTATTCCTTTTTTGCCACCTTAGGTTGGTTTACTCGAGGGGCCGGCCCTAGCTGCATGCTGCTTAAAACCTCCCTTACTTTTTGATCTATATTTTTAGCACTTGACATGCTCTGCTACTTTTAGAGTACAAATTATTATTTGTGAATGAGGAAAAAGATAGTCAGCGGATTAGAGCACTTCCCCGGATAGGAAGGGACGCAGTTTCGTTTCCCGCTCGTACTAATGTTCACTTTTTCCTCATTCACAAATAATAATTTGTACCTCCTCCCTTACCCGCGCCTTGAGGCTGCGCGTTCACAGCTCGGGTGATTTGTACATCTGACTGAGCGCATTCGTAACAATGACGTAAGAGAGCGAGTAGGTCTGAAAGAGGATATTGGTGTAAAGATGCGAAAGGGGATCCTCCGATGATTCGGACATGTGGAAAGAATGCAGTTTGAGGGATAGGTCAAAACGATATACAATGGGAAAATGGACCTTAGAATAAGGTTTAATATGCATAAATTTATATGAGAGCTGGCAAAATGTATTTGTTTATAGTGAGACGAGGTCATTGACGTGTTGTGTCATCTAAAAATTGGTACTGTATCACGTTAAAAATAAATAATGTGTCCTGTGACTAACCTATTCAAGATAGAAGAATTACAGCTATGAATCAACCTCCATGGCTTTCTCTTCTTACAAAATATTTATTTCAATTTGGAATTGATATACATATTTTCAATACAGGGTTTTTAGGCTAACCTTCACAAGGATGAGATAAAGATAATGGGAAACGCTCTATATTTGTATCCTATCTCATCGGTATTATCCTCTTATAGGGAAAACGTTAGGACATAGTTCTTAAACAACCAAGTAGATTAACATAAACCTGCACACAACCCAAGACCCGCTCTCGGTACGTCTCTACGTACGACAAGTAACGATCCACTACCGACAGACCAATTCTAATGTACCTTACAATTTAGGAAACTGCCTATGTAGTCTTAGTAGATAAAGCACAGCGATCCAGAAGCCAATGCTTGACAATATCTCGCGTCATTAGGTAGAAGATTAGATATATTGTCTCTTTGAGGCTAACAAAAACGAATCCACTTATTATGAGCTATAGTTACTGACGGTTACTATAATGTCTTGTTCCCTGTGGTCGTGCAGGTGACGCAGCAGAACGAGGACAACCAGTCGTACCTGTGCGGGGGCGGCGGCGGCGCGGCGCGCACCATCTGTGGCGCACTCGTGGCGTGGTGCCGCGCCGCGCGCTCGGCGCCGCACCCGCTGCGCACGGTGCTGCTCGACGCGGCGCTGCCCGCGCTCAAGGTGCTGCTCAACCTGTCGCACTCCTTCAACAACACGAGTGAGTTACCGTCCCTTACTGCACCTACTGTCACCTGCGGCGCTGGTGGCGTGGTGCCGCGCCGCGCGCTCGGCGCCGCACCCGCTGCGCACGGTGCTGCTCGACGCGGCGCTGCCCGCGCTCAAGGTGCTGCTCAACCTGTCGCACTCCTTCAACAACACGAGTGAGTTACCGTCCCTTACTGCACCTACTGTCACCTGCGGCGCTGGTGGCGTGGTGCCGCGCCGCGCGCTCGGCGCCGCACCCGCTGCGCACGGTGCTGCTCGACGCGGCGCTGCCCGCGCTCAAGGTGCTGCTCAACCTGTCGCACTCCTTCAACAACACGAGTGAGTTACCGTCCCTTACTGCACCTACTGTCACCTGCGGCGCTGGTGGCGTGGTGCCGCGCCGCGCGCTCGGCGCCGCACCCGCTGCGCACGGTGCTGCTCGACGCGGCGCTGCCCGCGCTCAAGGTGCTGCTCAACCTGTCGCACTCCTTCAACAACACGAGTGAGTTACCGTCCCTTACTGCACCTACTGTCACCTGCGGCGCTGGTGGCGTGGTGCCGCGCCGCGCGCTCGGCGCCGCACCCGCTGCGCACGGTGCTGCTCGACGCGGCGCTGCCCGCGCTCAAGGTGCTGCTCAACCTGTCGCACTCCTTCAACAACACGAGTGAGTTACCGTCCCTTACTGCACCTACTGTCACCTGCGGCGCTGGTGGCGTGGTGCCGCGCCGCGCGCTCGGCGCCGCACCCGCTGCGCACGGTGCTGCTCGACGCGGCGCTGCCCGCGCTCAAGGTGCTGCTCAACCTGTCGCACTCCTTCAACAACACGAGTGAGTTACCGTCCCTTACTGCACCTACTGTCACCTGCGGCGCTGGTGGCGTGGTGCCGCGCCGCGCGCTCGGCGCCGCACCCGCTGCGCACGGTGCTGCTCGACGCGGCGCTGCCCGCGCTCAAGGTGCTGCTCAACCTGTCGCACTCCTTCAACAACACGAGTGAGTTACCGTCCCTTACTGCACCTACTGTCACCTGCGGCGCTGGTGGCGTGGTGCCGCGCCGCGCGCTCGGCGCCGCACCCGCTGCGCACGGTGCTGCTCGACGCGGCGCTGCCCGCGCTCAAGGTGCTGCTCAACCTGTCGCACTCCTTCAACAACACGAGTGAGTTACCGTCCCTTACTGCACCTACTGTCACCTGCGGCGCTGGTGGCGTGTAGGGCGTTGTAGGGTTGTCAGAACTCCGAACAGAGGGTGAATGCACGAAGATTCTCCTGTCCTCAGTCCAGCAAGCAAAAAAAAGCAGGTGACCAGCAGTCTCAAGGGGGTCGAGATCATACATTTCTACCCTCTAACCGTGACATATTCGGACGATTAGGTGGACCTATATGAGGATATCTCGAAGTCCATCCACTCGTCTTAAACTCACTTCACGGTGGTTATAATAATGTAAGATATAGATTAAAAAAACCAGAAAAGAACCAGAGCCCCCTTAGAATGTGATTCACAAAATCGTTTCGATATCGTATCGTCTTATTTGTGATTGGTAGAGACATAGACGCGTGATGTCGCAATAATCGCTTACCAAATGCGATGTCGATACGATTTTGTGAGTTACACTCTACGGGCCCAGGGGTCAGATGCTAGAAAAATTTTTGAAAAATGGAGGCATTTACATTCTGAATTCTTTCTTCAGAAAGTAACCTCAGCAGCGGAAATGGGCCTCTGTTAGCCCTGATGGTTTACTGAACAACGATATTGACTCAACATTTGTGTCAATTGACAAAATTGAGTTTAGACCATTTTCAAACAGCTTAGTAGCTAAAATGCACTGCTTCATAACTCAATAAGACTGTCTTAGTTTCTTCGGATTCTTCTTAAAAAGGAGGATAATGTTTTAACGTCCTTTATTTTTACAGCTTCCTTAGGAGCGCAAGTGATTGGAGAACAAATGTCTGTAATGGAAATTTGTTTGATCATTCTGAATAACCAAGGAAATTTCATTGCTGATGATAGAAACTTTGAATTCAATGTTTGTGTAAGTACATTTTTATATATATTTTTAGCATTTGACATGATTGGCCATATAAATTAACACAAAGTGTGAAAATGTGAAATCGAAAATAACAGTCACGAGCAGGATTTGAACCTGCATCGCCTGGATACCGTCCAAATGCTTTGCCAATTCAGCCATCGTGACAAATGCTCAGGACTGGTAATTTCGATAACACATTCCAACTACGCGTTGGCAAAGCATCCAGGAGATGCAGGTTCAAATCCTGCTCATGACTGTTATTTTCGATTTCAGATTTTCACAGTGTTACATTTTTTTTTTGGAGCTATAGCAATGCCACGTAGAAGGTAGAATATTGTCGTACTCCTTAAAAATTACATAGGCATTTGTTTATTCCACCTAACTTCTTGGTTAAAAAAGGTTTTTACCAGTATTGACTTTCATTATTGTCTTTCTCAGATCCTACTGCTATTAATAAACTTAGTGCAGAACAATGAAACAAACACGCAGAGGCTACTAAACGTGCGCATTCGCATTGATAATGAAGATGACATCATATCCAGGAGCGTCAGTGCGTTAGATCTTATTGTAGATCTGTTTTATAAGCGGGAAGACTTGGCCAGGTATTGATCTGTGTTTGTTTTAATTATAAGCTCACGATTTTAGTCCCGTGTGACAATATTTAGCTTGCTTTACAGGCCATAATTTTGATATATCGCTCCACGTTATAGGAATTGCTTCCTACCTATTGATGTTAATCAAAGATAGGGCCAGAATCTGTACTAATGCTAAGGATTTAGAAACCATCAATACCTTTTGCACAACCTAGAATTCGAACGGTACTTTAGTAATTGAAAAAATGTCGTAGAGAGAGAGCTATAAATAAGTATTGATTGATTAATATTATTCTGTTTAGTTAAATAGAATAACGAATTATTTATATTTTTTAAATACTACAAAATGCCATCAATATTTTGATGGTTCAATGCAAATGTAGTACCATCTAATATGCTGACTCCATTACAATGGAAATAATAAAGGCTAATTGCTGATGGTTATTATCGTATATTATGTTATTAATATTCAGTTTAACAGTATAACTGCATAGTGAGAAAGCTGTAAGAAGCCTTGAGATTGAGTAGACTTGCTTACATCATTGACTCTTCTTGAAGATCTCAGACATCACTGCCAATTTTCACAGGTCCAAGTAGCAGGCGAGCAAGCCTGAATATTTATTTTTATGAACACTTATATGGTCATGTTAAATTTTCAGACGAGCTGAGGAGAATACGGATGCATTATTGGATGATAAACCAGATGAAAATCATGACAAGAAATCTCAGGATGATATTGATGAAACTGTGGCAAAATGTAAGTTTTCAGTGTTTAAGAAACATATTATGTTTAAATTTACTAGCGCATTACCCGTTTGGCTTGCTTCATAATGATGTCCTTTTATAGTGTTTTTTTATGTATGTAATGGTAGATAAAAAATCCATTTTAGATAGGATCCTTTCTTAGTGCTGAAATATTTTCAGGAAACACAATGTAAATTTTTACGCTCCTAGGCCAAGGAGTTTAGGCTGTGCGTTGATTTGTCAGTCAATAGTTCTTTTATATATATATATATATATATATATATATATACAGATACTATTTAAGAGACTGGGATTATAAAAGTTGTATCTCATATAGGACTACTTACATAAGTATCTAATTACACTAATTTTAGTTTTTGACTAATGTTTTGTGAATGAAACTACTGTAATATAATATGTTGTAGTTAAATAGAATCAGTAACATTTGCTGAACATGTAAAGTATGAGCGGTGAGACACCAAATATATATTAAATTGATACTCAAATATGTTATAAGCTGGAATATCTGTATGCAAGTTAACTGTCCGTGTGGTGACGGACTAAGAATACAAGTGTCACCACCCCATTCTTTCCCATGGGTGTTGTATGAAGCGACTAAAGGAAGTAAGCAATTATCATCCATTGCATGACTGGTGGTAGGGCTGGGTACCAAGTGGGAGTACTCACTTGGTATAGGGGCCCGAGCGGGTTGGTACCACCATCTCCCGTGTGACCGGCCATAAAAAACATCGTTGCGTTTTGGCTGTAGCAGGAGATAGCCGTTTATTCTTTCATTTCATATCGGTGAAATGAAATGGTGAGCAGCGGCTTGACAATAATACCGAGAGGTATAGTTGAGTCCATGAGCGACGGTTACCATTTGCCATCAGATGGACCGTGGCTCGTCTGCCACTACAAGCAATAAAAAAAAAATTCTCGAGACAATTGTAAGTTATAAACAGTTTCACTTATCATCTATAATCTAGAGTAGAAGCTGGCTGTAAGAGAAGAAGTAGACCAAGAAAAAGGTTGGTGGATTGTGTCAACACATAATAATAAAAAGTAAGGAAGTGATTGGCGACGAGATGACGACTGATATAGAGGAATGGAAGAGTAAGCACATGCTGCGCCGACCCTGAATATAATCACGGAAAAAATCCTATATAATTTGTACTTAATAATTGTTTCAGTGCTGGCTCGCGCGGGAGCTCACATGGAACACAGTATGGTGGGCGCATACATGGCGTTACTACTAGGACACATAGGCAAGGCCAGAGCTGTCGTGGTGCGTGCGAGAGTACCGAGATATGCACTCTTGCTGCCAACGCTAAGGAAGTACTATGCGTTCTTAGCACTCACTGCCAGTGTACGTATATTTCGCTTTATTTATTGCTCAGCTAATTTAGATTATATCTCAGGTTCCTTATATAGTAGTGGGATAAAAAGTATACCAGTATCAGTTAAGTTTATCAAGAGCTATTAAACGAAAAAGTTTGATAAACACCATTCAGCAGATTTTAATGATGTGCAAACAAACAAACAATTATATTATATATACATATAGAGAAATGTTTTATGTTCAGAGACACCCAAATAGCTTAACACAGTAATTTTTACTCAAATATCTTAAATATACAGACAACTATTATCTATAATTATACTATTATAAAGCTGTAACAAAGGTGTCTGTACATTAAGAATATTTGAGAAAAAATCTCTGTATTAGGCTGATTTATTGTCTGTTTGTTCGTTCGCGCATCACGCAAAAACTACTGAACGGATTTTGATGCAACTTTTTTTATTTGGTAGCCCTTGATTAGACTTGAAAACTGGTATACATTTTATCCACCGGAGATATGACCTAAAAACTAGCTTTTGGCCGTGGCGGAGCCGCGGGAAAAGGCTAGTAGCTTTATAATAGCACAGATAATAGTACCATAATGGTTTACTATTATTATTTGAAAATTACAGGGAGAAGCATCGATAGTTGCTCACGTGAAAGCGACACAACGCATCATAGAGTTTATGGAAGCGAGTGATTCCGAGCAAGATGCTGCGTACTCCAACCCGCCAGACGACTTACCTCAAGACATGTCACTTAACAACATGACTAACAACTATTCGTACTCAAGCTCCGATCGCTCCACGGAACTGGATGGCTATCACTGAAATACAACTGGATTGTCTCGGGATCTCTGATATAGTAAGCGTCATCGGTTCTACTTAACTTAGGTCTCAAATGATTGTCTTTACATGTAATCTATAAACAACACCACTCTTAAAAAATAATTAATAATTGTGTTAGCTAAAGCTTTCGTGCACACATCAAAATTGTTATATTTTTCTAATGACGAATAAATGCTATGTGATATGCTAAATCTTCAAATTGTGATTGTAAAATAATATTTTGAAAGGTAATGTTGTTTGTAGATGTGTGGTAAATGATAATTATTGTGTCGAATAATATGGTTGGTGATAATGCTCTAAAATCACACATATTTTAGATTAATGTAGGTTAGTTAAAATAATCATGCAATTGCATTGACACTATGATTATCAAGTTGAAATAACCGGTGATGTTACAAAGTAGATGGTGTACATAAACTAGTATACAATATTGCTGGGTTGGATTAAAGAATTGATTAGTGTTCAGAAAAGGTATATCGCCGCCATTTATCCGTTATTGTGCGGATAATGGCGGCATGAGGTTCTGTTAGTGCATGCATATGTGTCTTACCATAAATCTAAGTTGCTAGGAAATTGGACTCGAACGTTGTCTCGGATCATTATTATAAGATTTGTAAATACGTATCAAAACAAATAAATCATTGTACATTATGAACACCGCATAGCAATATTTATGCCATTCGGGTTAAATATTTTATGATAGGTGATGGACATTTTGCACGCGGCTACTGTATGTATATCTTCTTGTATTGATATTTCATCCTTCTCTATTATAATGTAAATACAAATCACAGACTGTTAAGGTGATAATTATGTTGTCGACTTAGATATGGGTTATGAAGTCTTAATTAAATTGAGATATTCCGAGTTTAAGCCACGGAACTGGCAATATAAAGTGCAAAAATAGACTAAGTGTATAATATTTATGTATTCTTTTATGTGAATATGTCAGCACTTTTTGTATTATACTGCTCCGAAAGAGATACAAATTATTAGGATATTGTTTTATGGAGGCACAATCCTTTATTGTAAATAAATTAGCTAGTACCAATAGTGCAGTCTTTGTTGAGTAATTTAGAGTAGACACTGTTAGATGTGTCTCAATATTATTGAGTTATAATGCGTGTTGAGCCCTTTAATTATACATTGCGTAGAAACATACCTCTTATAAGGTGGTGAAAAAATGTACAAACGTTAATTTCATTAAAAGCTCGCGGAAGAGAGAGAGAGAGAGTGAACTATGTTTAGATATTAAAATAGATTGGTTTATCACTTTGGGTTTGATCAGTTCTAGGTCTAGAAAATGGTTAGATAGTTATTTTCTTATTGAGGAACTTGTTTTTTGCAATAGACTCCTATTTCACAAGTCGACTGATGTCCATTAGACAAAAAATAATTTTATTTTTGAAAAATAGACATATTAAATAAAAGTAAGGCACGTTAATTACTTAATTTTATATTGAGTCGCAAATTAATGTTTTCAAATTTTAAATTCTAATTTCTTCCTAGTATAACATGTCGTTTTGTTATAACCATCAGCAGTCTGTTGTGACTTTGAAACAATATAGAAAATAAAATATAGCCAAAGTTTAAGTTTCTGCGATTACTATCGTATAAGGCTAAGCGTATGCTGAGACGCAAATCGACCCAGCGCAGGGCAGGGCAGATTTTGTAATGCTTTGTACATCCTTAACTCAAGCTGCGCATATTGCAGCGCAGTCACGTGCAACGCACATGTCTTGCTGCGCGTGCTTGCGCCGCGACGTACGCAGCCTAAAGATGTTCAAAGCATTACAAGATCTGCCCTTTCCTGCGCTGCGTGGATCTGCGTCACTTGCGTCTCAGCATACGCTTAGCCTAAAAAGGTCTTTGCAAAACTTACATTTTGTTCATATTTAGTACAAATGTGTAGAACATTCATATACAAGGTCTATTCCTATTTAATACTTACTTCACATGACTGTCCTGCGGGAAAGGGGGGTTAGACGAAATCTCATATCTCACATGTCGATCGTATCGTGATCACTGTGATTGGTTGAGAGATTACCGTGATTGGCCAACGGATTATTGAGACATCACGCGTCGGTTTCTCTTGCAATCACAAGCGAGTCGATACGATGTCGATTGTGAGATATGAGATTCCGCCTAACCCCCCTTTTCCTGCGCAATTTCGTAACTTATAGTCACAGAGATGCAAGAGGCCTGTCATTGCTACTATGGAACCTTTAATGTCGTTAGTATTTACTGTGGTATGTGTCCTGTAATGTTTTTGTTTGAAAAATTGACCACATGTATACATGTTGACACGATTTTAAGCATAAAGAAAGTTGACTAAACTTGCATCACAACAGACGCGTTCGTAATAGCTCCGGAGATTACAAGAAAAAATCACGCCTTGATACCGTTTGACGACACCTTTTGACAGCTTTACTTAATTTATAAGTCGTTAAGTTATAATGTATTAACTTGTAATACAGAAATTATTTTCGGATTATCGTGTTTTGGAGACAGTTTTTTGTCTATCACTGTACAGTTATTATAATTTCTTTTGTCTAAATTTAAATTATATTTACGTAATTTATTGACCTGTATTTTTCAAATAAGTAAGAGTAGCTCTTAAAAGTGCATTTCGTTATGGAGTTTCACCATTTAATCACCTGTGTTTTAAATATGTTGTTTTAGTGATTATCACAAGAATTTGATATCTTGAGAAATTATTATTGTATATGTAATGTGTAATTATGTTATAAAGTATTATGTATAATTATTAAAAGAAGACAATTTAAATAACTTCTCTTGTTTTATTTAAAGATAGTGAAACAAACAAATTTACAATAATTTAACATGATTTGTTAAAAGTTTAATAATAACAAGATAAATATAACATTATTTATACCTACAATGTAGATTCTTTATAATTATCGGCTACATTTAATTGAAAGGCAATTATTAGACATTGCTAAGCATATTGCTAATAGTCACGCTAAGCTTGAGTTTATTTTTTCTGCAATGTATATAAATCATGATTATTTGAATATAACATCGCAAAGAAATACAAAAATATTTTAGCTCGGAAATCGAAGTGTTGTAACTATAAAACTGCGAACCTATTGCTGCAACCATGCACGGGAACTTCACTTTCTTCTCATTATTGTGTGACACCTCATTTTTACACACAGATGTAAGACAAGGCGAACTAGAATGGGATGATAACCTCGAAAAGTGAGCCGGAGACGGTCTTGTGTTTTATTCTAAACGCATGATAGAATGTTATGCCGTAAATAAGGAGAGACTGCACTACCTACTACCCAAAAAAAAAAACTAAAATATGTGAGGTGTTTCGGTCTCCTACAACGGACAAATAAATATATATATGTATAACTGTTTATAAATTATCTAGCCCGTCAAGACGATTTCTCTTTTAACATGTATCTACCTATGTATACTGCGATAATGCTTGTGATTTAAAATAATGTAAAAATATATTAAATGGGTTCGACACCGTCTGCGCGAATTATGGCTGGAGCTCGGACTCCTTGCCAGTCCCCTGTCTCTGTGTACCTTTTGTTAACAGATATCAATTGTTCAAAGTTAGCTTTCGCAAGTTTATGTTTATTATTAACTTTCTGAACCAATTCCTCATCATATACTTCTTCGGGGGCTTCCAGCTTCAAATGGGCCTTCATTTCTTGTACGGTCACTAGGAAGCAGTTCCACGGAGACCAATCTTCATTAACATGCCACCTACATAATCTCAATTCAGTAATGTTGTGGCATTCACTGATTGCTGAATGCGAATGCCAAAGCTTCTCCACTATGAAGAATATGTCTTTTTCTTGAAGTACGAAGGCCATTGATCCCCAGCATTTGCGTCGACGTTCGTCTCGCTGCACGGCCCTGAGGATGAATTTGTACGGTGTCATGTCTATCCATAAACGTTCATTTACATCTTTCCACGAGCACGATTTGCAAATCAAGAAGTCGCTCATTCTAGTATGAAGAGGGAAGTCTGTGTAAGGTTTTACTTGATGACACAATTCACAGAAATGAAGTCTACTATGCTCCATATTCCTATAATCCCTAGTTTCTTTACACTTGGTAACACCAGAATTAAGTTCGGATGTTTCTATTAATCTGAATATGCTTCCGGATATTCGTCTTCTTAAATATTCTAGTTGACGTGCGTTACATCGTCTGACTAAGAGATCACATTCTTGATCGAGCAGTGTTATTATTTCTTCCGCTAAAGGGTGGCGAAATTCTTGTAGAGCAAACTTCATGTCAACCAAAAGCTCCATACGTTCCTTAACAGTCATGTCGTCGCGAATAAATGCGTTGTAAAGCTCTTTAAGTTTTTTAGCTTTCTGTATCTCTATAGTTTCCATTGTTATTAACTTTCCACTTCGTCCGTACCAGGCTACAGGCTTAGATATTTCTTCTAAGAACTGCTGTTCTTTCAATTTGCGACTATCTTCTTTTACTTTCACCCTGTAGTCTTCAATGCATCGCAGTAGTTCTACTTCTTTGTCTAGAAGCAACGTGAATTCAGCTATTTTGGGTCCTTTTGAGTGCAACTGAGATATCCTTGCTATTTCTGCGTGTTTCCATCGATCAACCTAAAACAATTTTTAAGGGTTGTTTATTACAATGAGTAGATAAACCAAAACATTGTTTTTATTTAGATTAATAACTTATTTAGTGTTCTTCCAGCCTTCTACGAAAATATTATCCAGGGAGAACGATCCTTCCTCTGACCTGAACTGTTGGAAGCGCTTGGGGTGACTCAAGCGCGAATAACAGCGCCTAATGCAGACTTAGGCAAGCCTGCTGATGAACGGACTGGGAAATATCCGCCACCTGCGAGGCTTTGAAGAGATGACAAACAGTTCCAATAATCTGCCAAGATAGGCGGAAAGACCGCGAACGGTGAATCATTTTAGTGGGTGTTGGCGCCACTTCACCTCGAACCCGAACAGTAGGGTGTGGTTAGGCACATTTCTCCCGCCAAAAATAAAAAATGCACATACGTCCTACTTACCTACGTGCCATTTTCAGACGGACGAATTGAGCATTAAAATAATAAGTGTCAACAAAACAAACATCAAACAACTAGTCTCTAAATCAGATAGTAGGTACAAAGTGTTTTTCTTAACACTTTAGTTGATAGTAGTAGGTAGGTACTGCTTTACCTACCACTGAAGTAGCGTCACACAATTCTAGTGGTCTGCCAATAGAGGCGGAGAGACGGCACACGGCGGGTTTATTTAGTGGGTGAGCGCCCCACACTACTCTTCGTCGCCCCGGACGATGGGGTGTGCCTCTTGTGCGGTTAGGTACATTTATTCCCGCGTCAAAAAAAGGTACTGCATTAATTTTCCAACCCACTAAAAAAATACTGAAACCGATTTCTGATTTGCTGGCGGATCCATTTGTCGATGTAAGGCACCGCAGCAACATCAAAATCGATCCAGCTTTATTTTGAGTTTTTGCGAGACCATCGCACGGCCTAATAAATAACCTACATTTATCTAAATCCAGCAGTTGCTCCGCATTCGCCCTGTTGATGAGCAGCAGATATGGTCGAAACACAGCTCGACGTAATCGATCCTAAACGTGAGTAGAATAACACAAGGTACCTATTATCTATCTATACATAAAGCTGTAACAGAGCTACGTCTGTACATTTAAGATATTAAAATAACTGTATTAGGCTATATTTAGGCATCTCTGAACACAGTTATTTTTCTTAAAAACTGGTATAGGTACGTTTAACCTATACCATACCATGTGGGCCGGCTTTAGAATTGTCCCACCCCTCTACCCACGGGAGTCGTAAGAGCCGACTGAGGGAATACCGGGGGAGTGGGCAGCAGCTCTCCCTCGAGTATTAACAATATCCACTGCGATCGCCAACCCGTCTGCCAAGCATGGCGATTACGGCATTATCCCCCATGACGGGAACGCTCGTTGTGGCGTTCTCTTGGGGAGGCCTATGTCCAGCAGTGGACGTTGAAAGGCTGATGGATGGATGGATGGATGGATACCATACCAAGAATTACCAGAAACATACTATACCAGGAACCTGATATATGAGATATAAATAAATAATAAAAATATAACTTCACGCCTGTATTCCCCGAAGGGGTAGGCAGAGGTGTATTACACACCAACGATTCGCCAGCTATGTTTAAGTCCCACGTAATAGGGGGCGAGCATATTGACGGCTACCGGGCACATTTCTAAACTCCGGGCTGCTACTGAGAATTTTACTTTTTAGGAAAAAGCTCAATAACAATGCCCGTCCCGGACGAAAACTGAACCCGAGAGATATAACCTAAAAATAAGCTTTTGCTTAGGGCGGAGCCTACTAGACTTTTAGTAGCATTTTAGCATAACATTTTGTTACCATTGCATACAACTGATCAAAGTCTTCACGTGTTCTAGGAAAAGTTTTAGTAATGAGGTCCCGCCGTAGCCGTCTCTCCATTGCTTCTTGTTCTAGTCGATCCTCTTCTTTCATTCTTGCTATTCTTTCCCTGCCATAAAAATAATAAATATTGAGTGATATTATTATTAGCAGTATTTTTTTTTAATCATTATTTTTCAAGTCTAACTTTAGACAGACAACGATAAAAAAAAAAATAGAAGTCTTCAAGGTCGGTCATAGGGAAGATAGTGGTAGTGACTTGCTCAGGCCCTTAGATCCAACTAGTAAAGCAATAAGTGATAACTGTTTACTTCCCTCAGTCAGTTAAAAAATGCATATACCACATAAAAACATAGTATCATGCCTGTATCCCCGAAGGGGTAAGTAGGAGTGCATTTTACACACCCACGGTTTGCCAACTATATTTAAGTCCAGGCTACTACAGAGATTTTTTCTTTTTACGAAAAAGCTCTATAGCATCGCCTTACTTATGATTAGCAGTCGCTCACACTACCACTGCACCACCTAGGCAGTTATATTTACCGCTAGGGTACCACCTAGTTTCTAGTTTTAATTAATTGTTCCACCTATCAACATTCGGCTTGCTCAGTACCTAGTAAGTGTACCGTTAGCGGTAGATTACTTACATGCATTCCTTCAACCACTTGTAAACTTGTTTACGAAACTGATAATGCCTGAAAGCTCGCTGTATAACGGTCGCATAGTGGACATGATTCAAGCGGGCAATCATCTCATCATACGTTTCATAAGGCTTCGGCACGATGATTCTATCTGACACATTGGGTATGTATGCGTGGACACAATTCATTTGGGTTGCCCGACTATAATTTGTGTCCTAGAATAATATGAAACAAGTTATTAAACAACAAAAAGGTTACATATAGGTAAATAGCTCAAGGTAAGGCCATAAATCAAGAGTAGATAGAGTTGCGTGATGTTTCTTTGGCAGCAGTTTGCTCAGGGACCGTAGAATGTAACTCACTAAATCGTATCGACATCATATCGTCTCGCTTGTGATTGGTAGAGAAACCGACCCGTGATGTCGCAATAATCCCTCGGCCAATCACAGTAATCTCTCAACCAATCACAATGACACGATGTCATGTCGATACGATTTAGTGAGATACATTTTTAATTTTACTGTTTAGATCCCACGTAATAGGGGGCGAGCCTATTGCCTTCTACCGGGCACATTTCCAAACTCCGGGCTGCTATTGAGAATTTTTCTTTATACGAAAAAGCTCAATAACATTGCCTGACCCCGGGATTGAACCCGAGACCTCATGATCAGCAGTCGCACACACTACCGCTGCACCACTGAGACAGATAGGCACGGTACATTCATTTCTAATAAAATACAATTTTATTTTCTCGCTTTTGTGATTTGCTAAAAATATATATCTCTAGGTTTTTTTTATATATTTTATTGCTAATGATGGTAGACGAGCGTCGGCCCACTTGATGGTAAGTGCTAACCGTCGCTCATGGACTCAAGTATACCGAGAGTATTGTCAAGCCGCTGCGCACCATTTCATTTCTCAGATATGAAATGAAAGAATAAACAGCTACCTTCTGCTACAGCCAAAACACACTGACGTACTTCATGACCGGTCACACAGGAGACGGTGGTACCGACCCGTTCGGGCCCGATAGCAAGTGAGTACTCTCACCCACTGGAACCCAGCCCTACCACCAGTAATGCAATGGGTGACAATTGCTTACTTGTCTTAGTCGCCTTGTACGACACCCGCGAGAAAGGATGGGGTGGTGACACTTGTATTCGTAGTCTGTCACCACACGGACAAAAGGTTATTCGTACAAACAGTAGGCACGAGTACATTAAACTATATCTACATTTTGTATTTTAATAACACTGCTAACACGCACTGGGCCAGCTTAGTAGACTATGTCCCTCTCGCTATGAGTAGGTATAATAGACCCGTGCCCAGGGGTGGGACAGTAAAAGTGTTGAAAAAAAATTATAACACTATTCTTTAGCCGTGTACTAGTAATATGTAAACAGATACGACGCGCGCCGTGAGCGTGTCCAGAACATTTTTACTCTACGAGCTACAGCCCCGAGCTCACGCACCTGCCGACTTCAGCTGTCTGTTTACTCAATGCTTGTAGTATGTGCCGATAGGTAATGTATTGTATAGGGTAATTGCAAAAAAAAAACAGGGCAAGATAAATCTTGCAAGAAGCAAGAGAATTTTAAACATCAACTAATTTCAAAGAGCTACCTTAAATCCCTTATAATTCCTATAATAGAGATATGATGTTATCAATTTAATTAGTACATGATAAAAGCTAGTTAAACTGGCTAGATAAAAAGGTCTTGTCTTTTACTCACAAATATTTTCTCTTTTTCCTCAGCAGTCTGGGTATCTCTGCAATTTTTATTTTCTGGTGGCAGTTTTTCTGGTTTTTGAGGTGTTTGAGTATAAGCATGATGGTAAGTAACACCTGAGGAATTTGTAAAAATATAAATGAACACTTTTCAAGTCTTGTTTAGTTAGTTACGGCACAGATAGCGTATCTAGCAATTTAAGTCATGAGCTTATATCAAATGTAGTGGCAGAAAGGTATCTCCCACAATAATCTGATCAGAATTAGTTTACGTATACGGGAATTTATCTTATTATAATTTTTCATATTGTAGCTTTCGTTTCTACGAGATAAGAAAACCAAACTCTCGAAATAAAATATTTATACGGTGAAAGAGGTGAGGAAATAACAACAAAATAACATAACACACATATAGCATCACGCCTGTATTCCACGAAGGGGTAGGCAGAGGTGTATTACACACCCACGACTCGCCAGCTATGTTTGAGTCCCACGTAATAGGGGGCGAGCCTATTGACGTCTACCGGGCACATTTCCAAACTCCGGGCTGCTACTGAGAATTTTTCTTTTTAGGAAAAAGCTCAATAACATTGCCCGACCCGGGGATCGAATCCGAGACCTCATGATTAGCAGTCGCATACACTGCCGCTACACCACCGAGGCAGTTACAAAATACCTACAAAGATAAACAAAATATACCTGTATGGACATTTCTATATCCCCCCAAAAATGGTTTCTTCATTGGCTCAGAGAATATCTCAACATTTATTTGCTTAAGTGTGGTACCAAATGGAACCATTACACTTAAAACATCATTAAGTGGTAATTCTTTGTATAATTTGTCTAAATTCAGTTTCTCGTTATTTTTTGTTAGTAATTCTACTTCAGTTATTCCGTACTTGTCATAATCGAGATCCAAAAGAGCCATACGATCTTTTAAAGGATTTTCTCCTCTTAGCAACACTATATTGTCAGGATCTATTCTGAAAAGTCCCGCCAAGTTCTTCTTGATCTCGTGAATCTTCATTATAGAATGGTATGATCGTGTAAATATCGCATTTTGATTTCTGACTTTGAACTTGATCGCTATAAAAGGCATAACTTTCTTCTTTGGTAAAACTGAATGCAGTAGTTCATGTATATATGATTCCTTGGGTATCGCCGAAAGATAAAAATCATCAGCATTTTTCGTAAAAACATCTATTGTTAGGTTGCCTAGAGGATCAGGTTTAAGGTCCGATAGTAAACTTGTATCTTTAAGTACGTTCCTGTTTTTTGTAAGTAATAAATTATTATTTGACACGCTTAATAATTTGGCTAGTTTGCGTTTGACAAATTTAATGGGTGTCGTTGCGGGGAAGACTTTATTGAACACTTCGTTTGGATGTAATGGGGCTTTGAAGGTTATTAGTATCTGGCTCACAGGACATTGAAACTGATCGATATCTCTTTTGACTGGTGCTGTCGGATATCGAGACATACTCTCGTCTCCCGGAGGTGAACCTACACGCTTATAAGGTGGGGCAGTGAGCAGCTTCTCTCGACCCAATTCACACTGACAAGCAGTACTTTCTCTTGGACTGTCAAGCCTTGGTGCGATGCCCATTATTCTTTCTATATTCATCTTGATTTAGTTACACTTCTTACAATAACTTCTTAAGAAATTCTAACAAAATATGTATTAAATATAGTTTTATAAAAACGTTTACTGACGGTAGCCATTCATTATATACAAATGATCAAATTATGCAACTGTTGCTAAGTAACAGTGCGGTTGCTAGGTGACTAATAACTTTGGAAGGAGGTGTAAAAGTACAAAGGTTTAAATCCAATATTTTATTCGTTTTTCAAATCTTGACGATTTCTTTGGATATCCTTCTAAGTCCACCCATAGTCCACCTATATTAGAATACTAATCTTTGCCCGCGGCTCTGTCGTAGAAAAAAGCTAGTTTTTAGGTTATATCCCGATATAGTACTGGGATAAAATGTATACCAGTTTTTAAGTCTAAGCAAGAGCTATCAAGTAAAAAACAATGCATCAAAATATGTTTGGTAGACTTTGCGTGATGCGCGAACAAACAAGCAGTAAAACAGACACAGAAAAAATCTAAAAAAACTATTTTGTGTTCAAACGCGCCTATACCTAGGCCTTTTTTAAAAGCGATAAAATTTACTTAACCGCTCACCCCGTCGTTCGGGGCAACGAAATAAATAGTGTGGGGCCCTCACACGCTAAATAAACCTGCCGTGTGCTGTCTGTCCGTCTGTACTGGCGCACCACTGGAACTGTGTTACATTGCTTCAGTGGACCACAGCCAGCGGCTTACCCTTTCGGGTACCCTCTACTAAAAGACGCATCCGTCGCACCTTCGCGGGAGGCATTGAAGGCGGACGTTTCCCGGTCCATCCAGGCGCAGGTACTCGCACCTGCGCCGCCCTAGTCGCTGGCGGCGGTTCGGGTCAGTGTAAGGATCGTTCTCCCTCTCCGCCTCTTCCTTCTGCGAGATGATTTCCTCGCAGAAGGCAGCGACCACGGTATAATTTCTGTCGCTGCCGAGCGTCGTCAGAGCGATGCTTTTTAGAGAGATCCTCCCCTATTGCCGCGAGTTCATGGCGCTGCACAGCCCAAGCCGGACTCGACTCAAACGTGTGCCGGACCATGTCCTCGTCACAGCCACAATGGTGACAGCTTGGAGTCGCAAGGAGGGATCCTTGCGACTATGTGCAGGTATCTGCCAAAGCAACCGTGCCCCGACCGCACCTGCACCAGTCCAGGTGGCCGATGTCGGGGACCGTCGCCATATAGCCTAATACAGTATTTTTTCCTCCAATATCTTAAATGTACAGATACAGCTTTATAATAGTTTAGGATAACCATTTATAATAGTTTCGGATACCTTATCATTAGCCCATATAACTACCAGAGATCTTTTTATTTTTGCTTTATTTGGACAAAGTAACAATGACAAAATACATCATTTATATATTAAGTACAGTTAAAATATTTTTGATTTATATTTTACTTGTACTTAATTATTAAATTAGGATGACCGTAAGGTCGGTGCGGTAGCTTAGTGGCTTAGATCACTTCCCCGGATTGGAAGGGACGCGGGTTCGATTCCCACTCGTACTAAAAATCTCTTTTTCCTCATTCACAAATAAATTTGTACTTTAAAACAGTTAAAATATATTAATAAGTATGTCACCAACACCGTTTACCACAACTTAATTTTATATAGTAGGATGCATACAAGACATTGTATTACTAATGTAAGAGCTTTATTATTTATTTTAAAAAGACAAAACCCTGCACTAAGGAGTAATCCTTGTATCGTGGGGGCTTTACGAACATACAATTTCACGGAAACAAAGTACCCCAGACTCAAAACAACCATTTGTGGATCACACAAAGAGTTATCCCGGATGGAAATCGAACCCAAAACACACGGACGGGATGTCGGTATCTAAACCACTCCGCCATCTGTGCAGTCTATTCTAGAACTATTTAACAAAAATAGTAATCTTAGATGTAACTACATTCAGTAAACGAATTAGTTTCATGAGACCCTACACACACACAGTGTGTGAATGTAGGGTCTCAAGATCTCTCACACAGTGTATGTACCTATGTTTTTGTAGTTATTGGAGTATAATAATAAACCATTATTGCTTGCCGCGAACTTTCGAAAACACATTATACTGTTAACCATCTCTACAACACTATTGTTATTTCTCTTTTCGGAATATAAAGATCAAGTGGCAGATTCGATAGAATGATATTCTGCCGATTATGGTTACACTAGCTCCCAGTGCGATTTTTAATATTAAGGATGATGGTGATATAAATAAGATTATGATAAAAATATTTACCAGTATCGATGTTCACATATACTGGTGGACATAAAGTTCATCCAAATTCATAAAAACAGATTATGAACCACATAAAATTTGCTTTTGTTGGGAATCAAATCAACAGCTGGTCCTGCAGACGGTTAAATGATATGGGTGTATCAACCACTAGCTTTACGTTAACAATCATTGCCGCAGAAAGGTGCTGGAGTGCTAAAGCTAATTACTTCATGCACTAAAATCTAAAATGTTTGTAATAACTTGTGGATACGAACTAACCTTCTTCAGGAAATATGCTATAGAAAATACACAGGGTGTAGTAGCGTTGTTCTCTTGAAAGAGTGAATTAACCGCAAAGCTTCTAAACAACTCCTTTGAAGAATTTTATATAAGATGCGAGTGTTCGTTTAACGTTTTTGTATATAACTAATTTTCTGATATGAAAGTGCTTTCTTTGTAACTTTATATGTCTAAGAGAATTAGTTTCCTCGAATAGATTTAATTTAAGGCAGTATAATGTACAAAGAGTTATCATAAATATCTACTTTACTGCAGAAACAAAGAAATTTAAGCTTCTGATTAACTGTGATCTAAGTTTTTCCGTAGATGTATTGTAGTATCACACCAACATAATGTTTAGTATAGATAAAATAAACCTTTGGGGAAGAATCAAAATTCGTTTACTGAATGTAAAATACGTAGGTATATTTTTGATTATAGTAACAGGTACTAAACAAAAACTAGATTAACATCTAAGTACCTATCTGTATAAAAATATCTAAGTGGAGATTTAAACGAACAAAAAACACACCGTTTTTGTTTCAAAAAACAGATATTGTGACGTGAGAATTTTCGATTGAAAATTAGGGTGATTTTTCGATATTTAATCAAAATAAATGGAAAAAATAAATACATATCATAAAAAAAAATTACAATGTGTTTGAGACTTTGAGATATAAAAAGGTAAGTTTTCACCAAATTTCGTATTTTTTTGTGACATTTAAATGTAAGAAACCATAAAGTCGGTTTTTTAGATCTTTCGCATTTATTTTGAGGTTATGGGAAAAAAGTGTTAATTCAAGAGTTGTAGATCTTTTATTACCTAGCTACAATTTTTGGCATTTAAATTTTTTCGGACTCTTAGTTTTGCCGGAAATCGTGATAAACCGATTTTCACCCTTAAAAGCTCACCCCCACCCACTTCCTGACCTCAAAATAAAAAATAAAAAAAAAATTCTTTTATATTTGGAAAAGCCAATGGGATTCATCCTGTTCTAAATTTTTTTGATTTCTAAAATTATCGACACTGGCCTATAAGGCCACTTAGCTATAATGATCAAATTGAATTTTCTCAAGTAAGGGATTTATGTAGGTGAGTCTTATAGAGAAAATAAATGTCTTAAACCGTTTTTTATTTAGAAGAAATATAGATGTATACTAGGTTACTAATATAAGTAATTAATTGCATAAAACAGGATAGGTCTTAAAAAATAATAATTATAGGAAATACTTCCTGAGAGCTATAGACATCTATACCTAGCCGAGACCTAAGTAGGTCGTTAATAGTTAATAAAATTGATAAAACAATAAAATTACAGTGCAATAAAAGAGCGAATGTGCCAAGCATAGCTGGCGTGATATTAAATTCCACCGAAAACATAAAAATGATTTTCGATCGTAAAACTATAATTTACAGACGTAAAAATGCGCTGAGTTATATGTTACGGTAAGACTTAGAGTGAGCACTTAAATTGCATCTTATTTGTGTTGTGATGTCTACTGTGGTATCGCACTTATTATTGCTAGCAGAGGTATAACATGACTTGATAGTAAGTGGTAACGGCGGCTCATAGACTGCGCTACTTATTAACTTGATAATACCAAGAGCAAGTACAAGCCTAGACAACGTCTTAGAAGATATAACACTAGGTAAGACGGCGGGCCCACTTTGTGGTTGAAGCCCCTGCTTTGCTCCGTGCTCTCTTAGAGTGCTCAGGACGTAAATATCGACGGGTCCAGCTACCCGTTTATTCGCGAGCTGGGCAAGCTATTATGGCAACCGCGTCAAATCGTAAACCTGATCAGTAATTGGTGTCGGCGGCTATGTCTCGCGACTCATTTCAGGAACGAGGGTCTTGGCTTAACTGCCCGGACTGCGAGGAAGAAAACCTCTATAAAAATTACCCCGAATCCTAAGTTCTGGCGTGCGGCGAGGGGATGCATGGCTGACGGGCAGTTCAGTCTCGAGCGTGCTCCCAGCTGGGGCACCGGCGGACCCCCCGGTTGGGTTATAAATTTACGCTTACCCGGGTATTGGGATCTCAGCCCGGGTGGACCGTGTATTTCTCCCATACTCGTGGGAATAGTTATGGAATCTGATGATCAGTTATGAAAAAAAAAGGCATTGAACATTGTTTTAGAAGGTATTTACCTATTAAGTAGTATCTAGGACCCAGTGTGACTGTAGGTACAAGGAAAGGTTTTTATTTATAAAATAGAGGGGGCGATAACGGAGAGATAATATAACTCAAAACTACAATTTTTAATTATTTCCTGTTTGTATATTTATTTGATTGTTAACGAAGATCTCTAAAAATACTGTGCGGATTGATACCTAATACGGATTGGGTACATGTGTCGATTCTATCTCGCCTTCAATTAAAAAAAATAATAGAGATATTGCAATATTCACGAAAAGACCGATGCAAATTTCTACCCCCTGGGTGTTCAGAATGGGGTATTGAACCCATGGTATCTATTATCGGTACGATGTCATTTACATCCTGTATAGCTTTTATTTTATTTCACTCATCCGAGTGATCCGAGTGCTCTTCACACAGATAAGAAAAAGTATGTTAATTTAAATATATTATTAATTTTGAAATAAAACTACGTTTACGGAATCTATCGCGTTTACTTGATTTTACTACTATCCCGACGTTTCGAATACTTTACAGCATTCATGATCACGGGTGGACTTAGATGATAGACGTCCAAGGCTGATATGTTATTTCAACGGTTTCATCTACCCACAGTATATGATTTTACAAAATTTTTGGTTTATTTATTTTAACCCACCAAATATTCGTTTAGAAACACAGTGAAAATATCTACTTCAAATGTTTATGCTTACAATGTATGAGACTTTAAGTTAGTATATTAAAATGAGTATAATACTCCTCTTTAAATTGTAAAATTTTTTGTTTTATTTAGTGCTCAAAAATTCTACCACAAACTACCAATTACTACCAGTAAGAAGACAATCTTGGTTATTCGTTTATATTATTAAATATATTGATTTTTCCAAAAGCTAAGACTAAGAAGCTACCACCGGATCGGAACGCGGCCTGACTGAGAAAGATCCGGCCAGAAAACTCAGTAGGCAACAACTGTTATGGATTATTAAATTTTGTACGGAATTACTGAGAGCTAATAAGGTTTAAATTTTTTTTTTATTAAATTTTTTACAAAAGGCAAAGACTAATCACTACTGTCGGTTTTATCTACACAATAAGCGCTAACTGTGTCTTGCAATCTTGTGGTGTGCCTTCTTGTATTCTGTTTGGTGAGGCCTATCACAGGATTCCAGCTTGATGGCAAGACCCAGCCGTCTTCTCTATTGAAATTGGGATGTTTCTTAATTTCAATAGCCTCACGTATCATTCTAGGGCGATATCGATATTCTTTTGCGAGGATTTGAGGTTTGTCAAATCTAATGTAATGGCGGGTGTGGTCCTGTGTGTGCTCACAAATTGCAGACTTTGTATAGCGAGGGTGCTTCACATCAGCTATGTGTTCTTTGATCCGAGTTGTTATGGATCTCTTTGTTCCACGCGGACGAAGTCGCGAGACACAGCTAGTAACAATTTAATACCTCGTTGACTCGTTTTGCTACCAAGTCAATTAAAAAGAATCATTGGCAGTTGTATGGGCGAACTGTTTAATACCTTAAAGTACTTAGTATATTCTAACAATATAGATCAAAATGTATAATACCTTTAACGGTGTAACCAGGTGCACACTTCTGCTTACATCGTGGGAGACAAAACCGTCTGAGTATACAAAAAGAAATTTATTAGACTTTTCAACCCACCTTCCCACGTTTAGCGTAAGTTCTATCTACACATGTACCCAACGTTTTCACCCAAAGACGTTAAGTATGAATGTACCTATCGAAATTAGCAGTCAGGAGCAATTGTCATGATGGCTGAATTGGCAAAGCATCTGGACGGTATCCAGGAGATGAAGGTTCAAATCCTGCTCGTGACTGTTATTTTCGATTTCACATTTGTGTGAAAAATTTGTGTGAAATTGTTCACTTTGTGTTTAATGTATAGTGCTAAGCATGTCAAATGCTAAAAATATAATTATATAAAAATATCTAAATACCACTTAAATTTATTTAAATATTTGAACAGGTACTGTACAGGTACAGTACTAAGACATATTTGTACATTTGTCAGTGTTATCAAATGTTTAAACATATCTAAAAAGCTTAGTCTAAGGGTTTGCCTTAGCTTCACTGGCATTATTGTGTTTGTTCAGACTCATGTGCGTTCTGTAAACACGTGTTTTAATCAAGCCTGTTGCTTCGCTTCCGTTTGCTGCGGCCACTCGGCTCTCAGCAAAGAAAAACTTTGCATGTGTTTTATTACGACGGATGCAGACCAGCCTCAGGGCTTAATTTCAATGTCGACTTGTTTCGCTTTAATTGTTTTATTCTATGACAGTAAATATTAAAAAAAGAGTTTAGTACTCGCACCAAATAACTATAGTATAATTGTTGGGACTTTTATAATAACAAAACAGTTTTGTCTTTCAATTTAGTGACATTACGAGTAACTGTGCGTTAGTCTTTTGGCATAAATGTGCACTTCTCTACGTTTTTTATTCAAATTTGGGGTCGTACAAAAAGTGTTAATGGGTTATTCGACTAGGAAATTCTTAGTGGGTTGTGAAGGTGGACAAGAGCGTGACTGTAGACAGGGGACACAGGATTTCCACTTGTAATTAGATGGCCTTTCGCTGTCCACTTTTCGCCCCCGATGGGAACGTGACGAGTCGAACCATGATATTGACGTGTGTCCCTTGATGATCGATAATAATTTGTCTGTAGTGAATTTCTAATAAGTAGTTACTTGTAACATATATGCGTGCATAATAGCCAACTATATCATTATCTTGTGTTGTTTGCGTAAATATATCCACTTAATAATAATTTTAACAGAACGGTGTCCATTCCAAAACTCGTAATCTTCCCATTGCCAGCGATAATCGAGATGAGCAATTTTATTGCACCCGCAGGCAGAGGGTGAGATGTGGGGGCGCGACGGTTCATTCGATTAAAGCCTGCTGTACACGGAAATTATCAAACGAAACGCACCGACAACTCAGCGGGCCGTGAGAGCCTCTACATTAATAGTTTTTGTTCCCCAACTCGCTCGTTTCGTCGCAGAAAGGTAAAGTTTGGTCCAGTTTATTTTTTGTTTTCTGGGCCGTTTGTTTTCAAACACCTTTCATTTTGCAACTCTCTTGAATCCGAATTCAATATCAAGCTCGTTCTTGTCGCATTTACATAACGCCGTTGCAACGTGAAAGTATCTTTTGTCATTTATACATTTGCTACCTAACAAAGTAATTCTTAAACAGCATTAATTCTTAGAAAACGGTGTCTATAAGTTATAATGTATATCTATCTATAACTTATATATTATGGTATTGGTGGCACGATCGTTTGTCGTGAGACAAGCTTCCCTACTCAGTTATAAAATGAAAATTTGTTCACTTTCAAAGGACTTTTATTCATTCTGAACAATGGAGTTACTAAACAACAATTGGTATTCGGCAACTGTGTCTACAAACAATACCATTTTATTAAAAATATATAAGTAAACACAGGAACTCTATAGCATGCGTCAAAATTCAAATTCAGTTTGTATTGAATGTTTGTTCAGATTTTCCAATCGCACCTCGCGTTAATTTGTTTGTACAAATTTTACCGCACCCGCAAACGATTCGATTAAAATTTAGCTCTATATTCAATCTAACTAACGGACATTTTATTAACACAGTCATGTAAAGTTAACACATTGAAAAGTGTCCGCTTAATTTATGATTAACAAAGGTTAATATTACAATAATTCTTAAAATTGACAATATTTGAATGCTTTCGGTTGGTCTTTAAATATAATAGTGTGGCGTAGATACATACATAATCATATTCAACGATGCTAAAAACAAACTTTATATAGTATTACTTATATATGATGTTCGTACCAAACATGAATAATTATAACAGTGAAACTGAAACACCAATAAACCTAATGAGAGTTGATTAGCATTGAGTACGTGCAAATTATGTAGTCGCACAACACGCTGTTACAAATTTCGTATACAATATTCCAATAAACAAGCTAGATATAGGTACATAGGTACATTAGCTAGCAAATATCACAGTTTGAACATATTATATTAAACTTCATATCAGATATATAATTCTGAGGCGATGATACAGATAATAATCCAGTAGACTGGGCATCAGAGGATCTTTAGAGATTTCTTAATGCTAATTGGAGTTTTGGAGTTGAAGAACTTTCGATAACTTGTGTAAGTAAAATACTTACACATAATTTCTTTGTAAGGCTGAGACTAAATAAAAATAGTAATAGTGTGGTTTAAAATATACATTTTCTACTAATAATTGTGGTAGGTACCTACTTTCTGGGTTTTAAGCTAAAATTAATAAATAAAATATAATATTTTTAGAATTTTAGCCTAAAACAAAGTACCTATTCCTATATAATAGGTAAATAATATAAATTGGGCTACCATTACAACCCTTTGTACACTACTTATGTAAGCAGTGAAGATGTTTCCTCGCATAAAAGGCTTTTTTTATCGTTCAAATTATAGTTTTTCTTCCTGAAATACTAGTTATCTACTGAAGGTGTTTAAACACTCGTGATTAATTCATCACTTTGCAATAACAACTACTTAGTGCCTGCAATAATTCTAAAAAAAATACAGCATTTAGTATAAGCGAGTAATAGGTACCGCTAAGCTATAGTATACCTATATGAGTTCGCTTATGTATCAAAAATGTAGTGAGGACAGAAAGAGTCTGCCTATATGTTTGCTAGTGCACATTTTTTAATTACTGAAAATATGTTTATGTGGCTTTACAGCTAGAGAGTGATGCAAAATATAGGCTCAATTTAATTTAAATCGGATGCCAGAAAAAAAGATCCTTGTTTAAAGATATTAAGATAAAACTAAAGTTTGCAAAACAAATTAATATGATTATACCAAACACCGCATTGATGGCGGAGTGACTTAGGTACCTATATACCGACTTATTTTGCCGAGTGTAGTGTGTTCGCCACTTGCCACACAGGATAATAGGTACTTTGTGTGATCCACAAACGGTTGTTATTTTTCTGGGTACCTACATTGTGTCCATTAAATTGTAGTCTTATAAAGTCTTAGTAAGTCCCCACGACACACGGATTATTAATACATTCAGTACCTATTGTCTTTTTAAAAATAATTATTTATGTAGAGATTCGAATTCAACAAAAAGGTCTGTGCATAATTTCACTGTTACTATATATATTATGATGTTAAATAAAAAATAACTATCTATTAAATGTAAGAAACACCATTATATTATGGTATAGCTATTACTAGTAGTAGTTACAAGATAATCCTAATTCCAAATTTCTTGATGAATAAAACTAAAATAACATTTGCCAGCCTGGGAATCAAACCCAAGCCACCAGCGATAAATGACCGAGGCAGTTGATGTACATACCTACATGTGTCATCATCATCGTCCAATGGACGCTACTCTACATAGTATAAAAACCTATATGAATATTTGACATACGAGTAATTTTAATTTCGATATTGGTAAAAGAATTTTATTTGTAGGTAACAACGCACCTAGGTATACAGGAGCACTGAAAACATCAATCGGACTATCATTAGCAGGTATTTAGTCTTTCCGACTGCGGTTATCAGTCAATTTGCTGAGTGCATTTCCATCTGTGCGCACTCACCGATCCAAATATGGTCTATTAATTATTTATGAATTTAATACGATTGGCAAAAACAACATGTGCCCGCTTGGCAGGGAACGGATCGCGGCGATACGCTGTGCACACATGCATGTCTTTTATTGGATTACTAGGCCAGTGATTAGTGAGCTAATAACGTAATAATTTATTCTAAGCAGGTTTCGGTAACAACGACTATACGATACTCTCTCATATTTCAAAAGTATATTTTCATTATTATTCTTTTGATGGCTATCCTTATTTCCTTCCCTCCTAATTTAATAAATGCGAAATTGAGTTTGTTTGTTTCTTAATCTTTTACGCCGTAACTATCGAATCAATCATCATGAAATTTTGCATACATATAGTCTATAAAAGGACATAGGCTTTTCATACCGGAAAAATTAATGGCATTGTGAATGAATGGCACATGGAGAGAGTCGCGGACAGAATCTATATATACCATAATTAAAAAAAAAACAACAGATATTTGGACTGACGCTCTTCATTATAAAAATAACTGTAATGTTTAGAATGAAGAGAGTGTGTCCAAATATCATATATTGCATTTTTTAATATTACGTGGGTGGAAAACAGGCATACGGCCCACCTGATGGTAAGCGGTTACCGTAGCCCATAGACGCTAGCAACACCAGAGGTATCACTCGCGCGTCACCATCCCCAACATAAGCGATGGGAGTTGGATAGGAAGGAAAATAAATATAATATAAATATTCGCGGACATTTTTCACACAACGTCCTCTGGTCTCAAACTAAGCTTAACGCTTGTGCTATGGGTACCAGATTACGGATATTATAATACATATACTACTTTTTTTGTAAATACGTACATATAATAGATAGAAAACACCCAGACGCAGTACAAATATCTGTGTTCATCACACAAATAATTGTCACACAAATAAAAAGATTTTAGGAAGGATAATAAGGAGAGGATAGAAGAGTTTTGCGCATTGGCACTCTCACTCACCATATGAAACAACGGTAGGAGTACCTAACGTTATTTGACGCTGATCTTCTGTGAGATAGTGGTAATTCTCCGATCGAGCCGGTCTGTTAATGATAGGATAAGAAAGGCTCTACAGAACTGCAAGAGAAGTCGGTTTTGCCATCACAAGGTACAAGATGACTCATTAATTAACAACGTTACAACTGAACGAGAAGCGTAAATATTGCAAGCTAGCTGATACGTCCGCGTGAAATCGGTCCAGCCGTTCCGGAGATTAGCCGGAAAAAGCAGCCAGACAGTCAGAGAAAAGCTTTAAAAATTGGTGTTTTATTATAAGTAGCGTATATACTCTCGTATACATTTAGTAAAAAGCTATTATTTAGACATTACAAACACACACTTCATTTTTATTATATGTATAGATAATCTACCCACACAAACTATATATATATATAGTATTGCACAGGAACAACTCATGTCTTAGTTTATAAATCGAGTTAACTTCATATTTTACGTGCCGGGGTATTAAATTATATTTAGGTCCGTATGTCTGATTCATCCGAGTTTACTGTACTCATATCTCCTGCTAGTTTATCACATATATGCATATTATGACATAAGTAGACACTTTTATTGCGATCCGGACAGACATGGCCAAAGATTGGGTGAACACGTCTGCAATATTATACGCCTAAGCAAGTACTTTAATATAACCCACCTTTATGAGATTCGTATACCAACTAAGTGCCGTTAATTTTGTATTTAGCTTCTAGAAGTTGAAGTAAACAATAATACACTAGTTTTGTATCTTATTTGTACATAGCATCACGCCTGTATTCTCCGAAGGGGTAGGCAGAGGTGTATTACCCACCCACGATTCACCAGCTATGTTTAGGTCCCACGTAATAGGGGGCGAGCCTATTGCCGTCTACTGGGCACATTTTCAAACTCCGGGCTGCTACTGAGAATTTTTCTTTTTACGACAAAGCTCATTAAGATTGCCCGACACGGGGAACGAACCCGAGAACTCATGATCAGCAGTCGCACACACTACCGCTGCACCACCGGGACATTCAAATATATTTGTAAAGCATATATTACAGATTGCAAAGTATTGTACCTTTTATATCCTTTACAGTTGCACGCCACGGGTCTCCTCTCAGAGTGGAATTAGTTTTACGGTATTTTAAACACAAAGTGAAAAATGTGAAATCGAAAATAACAGAATAACAGTCACGAGCAGGACGGTCCAGTCACGATCCTGCTCGTGACCGTTATTTTCGATTTCACATTTTTCACTTTGTGTTTAATGTATGTTGCTAAGCATGTCAAATGCTAAAAATATATATAAAAATATCTAAATATTTACGGTATTTATTATTAACGCTGGCCCAATTCATGTTATAGAATTTACAAGCAATCAATAAAATCTCTCGTTCTTATCTCCTCATAATATTTTCCTTCAGCTAATAGTCCATCCATCCATCCATCAGCCTTTCACCGTCCACTGCTGGACTTAGGCCTCCCCAAGAGGACGCCACAACGAGCGGTCCCGTCATGGGGGATAATGCCGTAATCGCCACGCTTGGCAGGCGGGTTGGCGATCGCAGTGGATGTTGTTAATACTCGAGGGAGTGCTGCTGCCCACTCCCTCGGTAAGCCTCAGTCGGCTCTTACGACTCCCGTGGGTAGAGAGAGGTGGGACAATTCTAAAGCCGGCCCCACACGGCACTAATAGTAATAATTTGAAAAAAAGCACTCATATAATTTCAAAAGTCAGAAATGAGAGCTGTATGCCTTGCGAAGTCACAATCTAAACTAGAGATTTAACTAGACACCTCTGTCTTTGTAGTCAATGGTCTGAGCATTATTTATTTATTAGTACAACCACATCGTATGTATTTACGTAGGTATTGATAACCAAAATATTAGGTATATATCTAGTATTGCATCTGATACATTAGACAATTACGGTGTACATAACATTCTCTGAAATATAGTAGGTTTTACTTTATATAAATTACATATGTTGTATAAAATTAAAAATTAAGCTCTTGAAACAAGTCAGAAAAAGGGAATCTACGATAAGCATCAATTGAATGGCTTATGCTTTGATGTTAGTGAGATTTTTATTGTGAGCTAATCTTAAACAATTTATACAGTCTATTTTTAAATATGCTATATGAATCACAAAAAATGTCAACGTTAGGATCGCGAGTTTGTATGGTATTGTACTGATCAAGGATTTTACGTATAGGAGATTGTAGGCCCAAGTTGGTTCTTGAGAAAAATGTGTAAAATATTCTTGTAATTTTGTTTCTGGAATAAGAGTGAGGAATAGTTAAAGGTATTTTTTGTAATAGATAACTGCACTGATTTTGATTATTAATTAATTTAAGAAGAAAACAAAGGTCAAAAATGCGCCTGCGTTTGAAAAGAGTGGTCAAGTTAAATTTAGATAGTTGTTGATCATATGGGCTTCTATGAGAAAAACCTCTGTATGCGCAAGATTCCTGGTAAAGGCTCTCTGAATGCTTTCAATCTGTTGCGAATGAATAACATAATAAGCTGACCATTTAGAACTGGTATACCTATTCGAGATGGCTGCGGACAAGAGTATTGTACAAAATTAATTTGGTATATTTTTTTTTATTGCGTGTATTGGCAGACGAGCCACGGCCCATCTGATGGTAAATGGTAACCGTCGCTCATGGACTCGACTATACCGAGAGTATTGTCAAGCCGCTGCTCACCATTTCATTTCACAGATATGAAATGAAAGAATAAACGGCTACCTCCTGCTACAGCCAAAACGCGACAAAGTGCTTCATGGCCGGTCACACGGGAGAGATGGTGGTAGTGGTACCAACCCGCTTGGGCCCGATACTAAATGAGTACTCCCACTTGGTACCCAGCCCTACCACCAGTCATGCAATGGATGATAATTGCTTACTTCCCTTAGTCACCTCATTCTTAGTCCGTCACCACACGGACCTAAAAATTCCTAAGAAGCCTATTGTATTTTTTCTTAGAACACCTAGCATTAAGCTCATCATCACGATAATTAGTAATTACTAGATGTTTTTATTGATATTTGGAGTAATCAATGGATATTCATGTTACTGCGCTTATTAGTTGGATTCCTTTTAGCAAATTACTTTGCAGAATTTCCATAGATTATGATTACAGTTAAGTGGTTGTTATTACCCTGGCATTATTATTCTATATTACAGGCTAAATATAATTTCATATATGTTTCTAAGCCTAAGGATTAGCAAAAATTTGGGTCTGTAGCCTATTATAGATACCTATCGTTAATAACCTTCCTTTTCATATATTTGTTATTAGAATTTCTCATATCTACCTATAGTAAAGGCAACACAAGCAACGTTCGTATGAGCGGAATTTGGAATTAATTCATCTCTATATACATACAATAAAAATGAATTGTCTGTTTGTAATGTTTAAAAACAGCTTTTTACTGAATGTACCCGTATACGAGAGTATATAAGCTACTTTTAACAAAACACCAAGTTTTAAAGTTTTTGTCTGTCTGTCTGGCTCTTTGTTTCGGCTAATCTCCGAAACAGCTGGACCAATTGAACGGGACTTTCACTAGCAGATAGCTGCTATTACAGGGAGTAACTTAAGCTACTTTTATTTTGAAAAAAAAATACAATTAGGGTATCTACCGCGCTAAAAAATAAAACCCATGAAATTGTGAATGAATACCGATTCAAATAGATTTATACATCGAATATACATCCACGGCTAATCTCCTGAACAGCTGCACTGATTTGAATGGGACTCACCGAAGGGGGATCACTACTTTTTTTGGAAACATAATCAGGATTCTGTACTAATAAAGAAAATAAATAAATTTCACGCGGACGGCGTTGCGGGTATCAGCTAGTCTGCTAGTAAATGTGTTCTGTATGTACTGCACATAAATATTATGCCTATGCGAAAATTGCTATCTCACAGAAACCGTCCAAAAATCTCAAAAAGATGCTCATGTCTATAAAGATGCTAACTCAAAGTCGTTGTAGAACAATAAATGTACGAACGAATAAATTCCTTCTAGATACGTACAAACATATATTGCGTAACATTTATATTTTTCTATTTACAAAAGAACTGCCTGACAAAGTGAATCAATTAAAAATTTTGACGCAATGAGCGTGTTGGTTGGTTGTGGAACAAGAAATTAGCTGCCAATTGCATCGAACACACTATTATAAGTTGGGCCTTTGTTTTACTGTTTTTAGAACTCGTTTGAAGTTATATTAACTTGCATATATTTACGGTCCCGTTAGTCCTGCACAGTTGTTGATATAATATACCGTATAGTTCGACACAAAAAACGGCTTATGAATGTTCCAAGCAGTTCGTTTGAAAGAGTCTTGTTTTCTATATTTGAAAGGCCGTCGTGATCACCTTACTGCCCTTGTGCAATTTGTACTTTGTAGGTTTTATGCCCTAGTAAAAATGTTTTATTTACTTATTGTGATAATATATTTTGTTAATATGTTCACCTCTATAATAAATATTCTGCTGAAAGTTAGTAATCCTTTAAAAATGGTTTGCATTAGTTATTGTTTCTACCTTCCATTATCATTTAATGAACTCCTTGTCTTATGTCAGTATTTGTTGATTAAGTCAAAAGATTTTCGACACCGTAATTTAGTCAATTAAATATTACTTAAATCATCCTTTTTATGAGAATGAAACAGGAATGGATATATATGTATAGCGCAATAATAACGACCTGTGTCTGTTTACAGAAGCGGACAAACATATTAGTATACATGGGTAATGCTTCGTCAAACTGTCCGAAGAGCGTGCGTGATTGTGCGGGCATTCTCGGGATCTATGCCCAGCGTCATCGCACCGCTGCATACCCATGGACTATAAAAACCGTTTTATTTATTTGTATACACAATTGTGCTCCATTTCGTAATTTATTTATTTAACAGTTTTAATGGCTAGATATCCGCTACTATATTGTAGACTGCCCTAAGGAAACTCAGTATAAACCGACTCTGACTACATCACGAAAATATTATTTGCATTTGCGGACGAGACCCACAGGAAACGAAAGTCGAAATTATAAATAACTTTACTCATACGTCTCAATTATTTTTTCATGTTTTTAGTGGCTCATGTACCACTGTGCAAACGAGCCTCCTCGAAACGCTAATAAAAGAAAAAATGGCCTAGTAAGTATATCATAAGTTAAAATAGGCAGGCATTGGTCCATGGCTGGCACTTTTATTCAGAGTTCTTTCACTGCCGATTATAGTTGAGCATCCTTAATCGACAGCCGTGGCTTTAGAATTGTCCCACACCTCTCCACCCATGGGAGTCATAAGAGCCCACTGAGGGAATACCGGGGGAGTGGGCAGCAGCACTCCTTCGAGTATTAACAACATCCACTGCGATTGCCAACCCGCCTGCCAAGCGTGGTGATTACGGTACTATCCCCCATTCTTGGGGAGGCCTATGTCCAGCAGTGGCCTTTAAAAGGCTAATAGATGGATGGATGGAATCGACTTTTACGACATTGTTAAAGGTATTGATGAAACTATTACATTCTGAGTCCGTCGTTACACGTGTACTCAGTATATTTTATACACACATGATTGTAGGTTTTATTACGGCTATTACATCAAATGCGGCCGTTTTGTTTGCACGAATCTACAAAAAAACTATTAGGTTTCGTATAATAAAAAGATTTAAGAGCCATGTCGAAAAATTTTAATGTTAAGTAAGATTTTTTATACTGTTATAGGTAGGCATATCTTATTTAAAATAAAGCCGCCACCACAATCTGATACACGGTGCATGGAAATAAATTGAGGTAGTGAATAGAGTGATAGAGCCATGGTCCTCTGAATGGACCGGCTTGACCGGAGGCTTGTTCAGCCTGAAGCAATGGTAGGTAGTACTCCTATTGTTATAATTCGTAGAGTGAATGTCCTCCCTATTATCCTTTCTAACACCTCCTCAGTGCAAGTGATGCCTCTGATGATGATAGTAATTAAGTATAGGCTTCGATGACTACTAGTACTTACCATCAGACGGGTCGTATACCTGTTTGCTACCCTCATAAAATAATTGTAGTTTGTTGGTAGAGCCTTATTGATTCCAGCATCAATAGGCCAAATACTGAGAACTACTTCTGCACCAAATATCGGCGTATACAAAACATGGGTATTCCTACTATTCGCGAAGTAGCAAGAGTTAATCCTACTATTCATTTTCTACCCGGGAAAGAGCGCACGGCAAATTATTTAGTGGGTGAAGGCTCCTCATTCATTCATTGCCTCCCTAGGGCAGCGGGTGTGTGGTAGGCTACCATAGCCGCTTGTAACAAGCGGATTCTATGTTTGTTTGTCACTTTTGTGGTATACAAAAGTAATATGTGTCGGTACTCTCCCACCACTGAACTAGTGGGGTAGCTTGTGATGCCGTAATAGGATTAGCTCTGACGTAACTGATGTAGTGATCTAACGTTGTGGAAAACTTTATATTGAGTTATATATTTTTTAAATTTTATTTTTACCATCTACCTATACTACCTTTATCTACTACTAGCTGATACCCGTGACTGTCTGCGTTGCTTATTATATTAACATCATGAAGCAAAGGTAGAAGAGACTTCCCTTTTCACCCATTTCTGCGCGGCAGCAAACACACTTCACTGAACACGTAGTGCTTATAAAAATTGTTGTTTCTTAAAACTTTAATAAATGTATAATGAAGATATCGCAATAATTTTTAGATGAGGGCCAAGTGTCTAAGGAATAAAATTTAGAATATTATTTTTGATATCCATCTAGTAGTTTTCTGTGATTCCATCCATCCATCCATCAGCCTTTTAACGTCCACTGCTGGACATAGGCCTCCCCAAGAGAACGCCAAAACGAGCGGTCCCTTCATGGGGGATAATGCCGTAATCGCCACGCTTGGCAGGCGGGTTGGCGATCGCAGTGGATGTTGTTAATACTCGAGAGAGTGCTGCTGCCCACTCCCCCGATATTCCCTCAGTCAGCTCTTACGACTCCCGTGGGTAGAGAAGGGTGGGACAATTATAAAGCCGGCCCCAGACGGCCTACACACGGCACACGGTTTTCTGTGATTACCTCTAAGATTTTATTTATATAGATTTATATTAAAATTGTTAAAACTTCTATACAATGTGCAAAATACACGTCACTTTGAAGCGGCGGCTTTATAAATGTGTGAATGGTTCTCTAATAGTCTAAAACAAGTTTTTGCGGAACAATAAATTTATATAGTTGGAAGTTTATCACGTAAAGACGGTTTTGATACATATTTTTGTATAATAAAATCTAGAGACTCAGTTAGACTTATATTGGGTTATTGATCTCATTTAATATATTCTAAATCTGTTCCCGCGCCGCGTTCGTCTGTCTGTCTGAACACAATAAACTTAAAAACGATGGATTTTCATGCAGTTTGCACCAGTGGTTGGAGTGATTCATTAGAAAGGCTTTGGTGTAGATACTATAATTTATTATTATTATTATTATGTGTCACCATCCCATTCTTTCCCACGAGTGTCGTATGAGGCGACTAAGGGAAGTAAGCAATTATCATCCATTACATGACTGGTGGTAAGGCTGGGTACCAAGTGAGAGTACTCACTTGGTAGCTGGCCCAAGCGGGTTGGTACCACCATCTCCCGTGTGACTGGCCATGAAGCACACCGTTGCGTTTTGGGTGGTAGCAGGAGATAGTCGTTTATTCTTTCGTTTCGTATCTGTGAAATGAAATAGTGAGCAGCGGCTTCACAAGACTCTGGATATAGTTGAGTCCATGAGCGACGGTTACCATTTGCATTCAGATGGGCCGTGGCTCGTCTGCAACTACAAGCAATAAAAAAAAAATGTGTACCCGAAAGGGTAGGTCGCTGGTGTACCACAGAAGTAATGTCACACAGTTTCAGTGGTCCGCCAATGCAGGCGGAGGCACATGGCGGATTTATTTAATGTTAGTTACGAGGTAACAAGGGGTGTGCGGTTAGTTTCATTTATTCCGCCTTAACAATAAAAGGTGTATTAAACACGAAGTGAAAAATGTGAAATCGAAAATAACAGTCACGAGCAGGATTCGAACCTGCATCTCCTGGATACCGTCCAGATGCTTTGCCAATTCAGCCATCGTGACACTTGCTCCTGACTGCTAATCTCGATAACACATTCATACTTAACGTCTTTGGGTGACGCCTGCACCATCTGTCGGAAGCATTTTCTTACATTATACGTTATAAAAAAAAAAAAATCTAAATAATAAAAGGTGTATAATTTATTATGCCTTTATGTAAATTGTTTGCCGAAGTATGATGATGATTGTTGAACTTGTCCAACAAATGATATCGATCTTACTCTTGAGAGCTTTCGCCCGCGGCGAAGCTGCGAGTAAAAGCTAGTTTATAGATAAAAAGAGAAACGTTTGGCAAAAAAATTGCTTTATCTACAGCATACTTTTGTAATCGATTGATTTATTAAACTAGAATTTGTATTTACTCATGCGAAATAATAATATAAGAACTTGTATGCCACATCTTATTATAAACATAAACATAGCATCACGCCTGTATTCTCCGAAGGGGTAGGCAGAGGTGTATTACACACCCACGACTCGCCAGCTTAATGTTTAAGTCCCACGTAATAGGGGGCGAGCCTATTGACGTCTACCGGGCACATTTCCAAACTCCGGGCTGCTACTGAGAATTTTACTTTTTAGGAAAAAACTCAATAACATTGCCCGACCCGGGGATCGAACCCGAGACCTCATGATTAGCAGTCGCATACAATACCGCTACACCACAGAGGCAGTCTAATCTTATTATAATTAAGGCAATTCATTATGTGTATTTTTTTATTATATCAAAAAAATTACCTTATTTCTTTGATATAATTCATACTGCTATATGTAAAAAGTATTTATATATTTATTTATTTCTTTCTTCTTTCTAATTCTTTCTTGTACTATGTACTTACGTAGATAGAATGTTACAATTGTTTTTTTTTTAATAATGACAATAGGCACGATAATTTTACTTATAATACTTTTATCCGTGTGGTGGCGGACTAAGAATACAAGTGTCACCACCTCATTATTTCCATTGCATTACTGATGGTAGGGCTGGGTACCAAGTGGGAGTACTCACTTGCTACCGGTCGCTCGAGCGGGTTGGTACCACCATCTCCCGTGTGACCGGGCATGAAGCACATCGGTGTGTTTTGGTAAGCAGCCGCTTGACAATACTCTCGTTATAGTTGAGTCCATGAGCGACGGTTACCATTTGTATGTATTCGGTGGCGTGGTGTGGGTATCGTCTGCCACAATACGCAATAAAATATATATATGTACCTATAAATACGTATACCACGTAAGTAACACCTATCTATTACTAGGAATTGTAAGTGTATACAATGGATAGTGCTAAAGCCTTGCTTGGCCCAGCATGAATGGGCTGGACCGATCTGGAACGTAACACCCTTTTTTTTGTTAAGGCGGGAATAAATTTTCCTAACCGCACACCCCGTCGTTCGGGGCAACGAACAGGGTAGTGTGGGGCCTTCACCCACTAAAGAAAGCAGCCGTGTGCCGTCTCTCCGCCTTTATTGGCGGGCCACTGGAACTATGTTACATTCCTTCGGTGGTGGAAAGTACCTCCCTCACGCAGAAAGTCAGCGTGAAACAATCGTAGGTACACCTGCCGTTGTGTACCGTATGGTGAGTGAGAGTGCCAGAAACCCAAAACCGTTCCCCCTCCTCTACTTATTATCTTTCCTCTCCACCTCCTATCTCTTTTCTTGGAGATGGTGACACGCGAATAATGCCTCTGGTGTTGCTAACGTCTATAGGCTACGGTAACCACTTACAATCAGGAGAGCCATATACCCACGTAGTATAAAGAAATGAATATTCATACATACTACAATTAAAAAAACATTATATTACTTCTCTTGACTTACTTTTGTGAGTCATCTGAAATGAACTGCTTTAGTTCTCCCATTTTACCTTACAGTCAGTTAATCGGGAAAAAATATGAGCAATGGGATAAGTACTTATAACTTAACTTCTACGGTTAACCCATGTAAAACTGGCAGCGATGTGGAAAACGCGTATATTTCATAGTTCCATAATTCGTTCAATAACTAAAAGTAGGATTCAACTTTAAACAAATTTCAGTTAAGTACTTGGGTAATCGACAGAAGTGGTTATATGTATATACGAATCCATGAATAGTGGTTACTGCGAATAGACATAAAAATGCACGTGTTTACGGACCCCACACGCCAATATCCAACGGACTGATTGCTTCTTTACTGTTACACGATAAAAATTTTATTAGATGCTCATAAAATGTACTCTGACGACTCGCGAGACCCAGTAGCCAATATATTTGAAACTAGCCTGTAACCGATCTATATAAAACTTGAAACTTTAAATATTATGTGCGCTTTTCTATTTGCAAATCAGCAATTTGATTTTAAAATGTACCTAATAATATTTGCTGTCTTTTTTACAGCCTTATAATAATATGTCCACAATGAGAAGACAAATATTATTATTAAACGAACAGAACTAACTTAAATAAAATATTGAAAGTCCCTAGGCCGTAAACCACAAGGTTATTAAATTAGTTCGTAGACTACATCTGATGCTGCAAGAATTTCTCTCAAGCATGCGTAGCCTGAGTATGACCACTGAAGTAATGTTAAACACTTGCTCCTCCAACGCCAGCAGGAAGCCGGCACACAGCAGAATATTTAGTGGGTGATAGCCCTACACAACCCTGTTCGTTGCTCTGAATGATGGGCTGCACGGTTAGGATAATTTTTCCTGCCTTAAAGAACCCTCAATTTGAAGATAAGAGATTCATATTAATAAACAGATCTCATAAGAATTGATATTTAGCAGATTAATAGAAGCAGGCTAGGTATAAGTTTATGAAAAATAAAATTAGATAAAAAAATCCCTAAAGTCGTAAGTAATACGTAAGCCAGTAGGTACACACACTTCATAAAAATTTGAACAAAGATCACAGCTGGTCGGGCAAACCGTCGAACCGATTAAATCGTTTAGTAAACACCGAATGGGTGGTGTACAAGAGTGGTACAACAATTTTAATCGAATGGAAACGGAACAAAGTGAAAATGTACACCTCAATTATTCCAACCGTCGCTTGTGGACAAATTTCCATAGGACCATGTGGTCATCGGTAAAGGAACAAATTTTGATGCAATTCGTAATAATTGTAAATATATTTGGGAATTTGTATTTCATAATGTCATGTTGATATCTGCATACCTATTTATTATGTAAGTATAAAAACTTATTTATATTTTTTTTAACTACCTGAACGATGAATGCTGAATAACCTGTTTAGTGGTAGAGCCTTGCTTATCCCGGCATAGATAGTACATAGTAGGTAATCCTGCTACTGTGTTTTACATGGTGAGTGAGAGCGCCGGATGCCTGAACCCCCTCCCTATCCTCTTCCTACTATCCTTCCTATCCTCTCCCTATCTCTTTCCTTGGAGATAGTGACGCGTGAATGATAACCCTGGTGTTGCTAGCGTCTATAGGCTATATACGGTAACCGCTTACCATCAGGTGGGCCGTATACTTGTTTGCCACCAAGTATTATAAAAAAAGAAGCTATGAATCTATTTGCGGTTAATACTTATTCTTTAATTATTGTTGTCTTGGCAGCTAATACGAAATTAGTTTAATATATTATGTAGATTATTGTGTACCTTAAGTAAATTTCTCGACAAAATATATGTATCCATAGTAAGTGATCTAACGTTAGTTCTTTATTGCAGATGGTGGAGAAAAGTCTTTCTAGAGAAACTCAGGCATTTATTTTTAGTTAGCATCTATATCATAACTCGTGTTAATATATGTCTAAGCTCCTTGAGCCGCGAATTTAATTGTCTAAGAATTTTTTTTAAGTTAATAATACGTCTTAATATACTTTTCGAACTATCAATAAAATTATACCGACTTTTTACACCTTTCAACAATATAGATCAGTTCGACGATTGTAAGTTACAGAAAGAAACGGCAGCAATTAAATTAGACGACCGTTGAAATTGAAAAAGTTAATGGATTTCTAATAGTTTTTTTTTGCCCCTTTCTGCCGCTGCAGCCAAGAATATGCTGTGAACTTATGGCTTAGATGGATTGGTTTATTTAGGATTTATTCTACTGTTTTTATTACTGCTATTTTTCTGATGAATCTATTGACTTCAAATCTAAAATTATGGGCGAGACGCCTCTGAACAAAACTATAATATGTATAACACACCTGTTCGCTGCCTGGTAAGTTATGGGTTTCTGGTCATTGTGGGATGGCAAAGCAATTTTTTACATCCTCTACGGCATATTATTTTAAATTACGCAATTTTTTTTGACACTTACAGCTTTTGACTGTACAGATAACGTCCGAGTATCGTGAGTTCGATTTCCACATATTGTGGAATGGGTGATGGGTGTAATTTGTATCCGTTTAATTGTAAGTTTGTAAAATTACCCACAAAAGGTATTAGGGTTATTCCTTAGTGTAGGATATTGTCTTTAAAAAATACTATAAAAATATCACAATTGCAAAAGAGTAGTCATCTAGTACGTCTTTTGTATGGAATAAGATTTAGACAGATAGGCTAGTTTACAAATTTAAAGATGTTCGTATAGTGGAACAATTTACACTCCGGAACGGGATGATGGTACGAGAAATGTACTCACTGATATAGCGCCTAAAAATGAAGGGGCAATGAAACAAAAAGATAATCAGCAATCGTTAATGTCAAGGAGACCTTGAGTTGATATTGACAATTGGTAAAATAAGGTCAATAAATTCTCAGCCCTATCAAAACGACGAACTGATAAAGGCAGCTTAAGGATGGTTGGATGTAGGGATGGGTGCACTTTGCAATTTATGGTTTGAAACATCCATGCGCAATACTTTTAAAGTTATTAATTTCAAACAAAAATCTCTTTTAGGACTGTATTTAATTGTAGACATAATGTATTTGTATTGTTTTCCTGTGACTAATTAAATATTGAATATAAGAGCTCAATAGGATATGAAGCTATGAGTGTTCAATGGTGATTCGCCCTCTGACTTGTCTTTTTTTTATTGCATATAGTGGCAGACGAGCCACGGCCTATCTGATGGCAAATGGTAACCGTCGCTCATGGACTTAACTATACCGAGAGTATTGTCAAGCCGCTGCTCACCATTTCATTTCACGGATATGAAATGAAAGAAAAAACGGCTATCTCCTGCTACCGCCAAAACGCAATGATGTGCTTCATGGCCGGTCACACGGGAGATGGTGGTACCAACCCGTTTGGGCCCGATACCAAGTGAGTACTCCCACTTGGTACCAAGCCCTACCACCAGTCATGCAATAGATGATAATTTCTTACTTCCCTTAGTCGCCTTATATGACACCCGTGGGAATAGAATGGGGTGGTTATACTTGTATTCTTAGTCCGTCACCACACGGACAATAATTGGTGTCTTTGTTCGAATCTACTTAAGTAACATATAAATAAGATCCGATTGAAACGCCGGATGCGCTAAGATGTTTACTTCATGGCAGTCTTATTGTCATCCAAGGGAGGATGAAATATTAGTACGGTTTAATCTTAATATGTCTGTCGTAGTCAGATCCCACAATTAGCCACTTAATAATGTGGCCTACCATTTAAACCTAACCATTTCATTATATGGTCAGCCACAACATGAAAGACCAATTCTAAGATGTGGCCACAACATACCTATACATATAATCAAAATACCATTCACTCACCCATCACGAAATTGCTAAACTATTCCACAGTAAACTTAAAAGTAAACAGTATGGAAACTCTATAAGATCTCTAAACAATAGCCGCGTTAACTATTTATTACATAGACACTACACAAATGCCGCTTTTTACACGTGTTGTGTACGAGAAGTTTAAGGTTGTCACTGTAGAAAATACTTCTTGTACACTTTATGCAAATGAAAATCTTCTCCTCTGACGTATAAATTAGTAAAATCAATTACGTTATTTGATTTGAAGTGAGAAGGTACATACCTAAAAGTTACATAATTTGAAATTAATACAAAGATAAAATAACTACTTATCTGAAGAATGACAATTACAGCACAAAGAATTACCAAGAATAACTTTCCTTATTTGATTCTATAAAAAAACCCTCATATCCTTGTCACATTTACTTGACAAATAGCTATAAATAGTGCAAGAAGTCTCAACCTTAGAAAATAATCTATCGCTTATTGCGTCCTGTGCTCAATTCGTGAGGAAGCCCCTATTTGGTGCGAGGGGACAAGTATCCATTCTATACGTAGTATCATTATAAGTTCTGTGTTTATACGCCCCAGTTTACTTCAAATTTGGTATAGTTATTATTTTCTCAACATAAACGTAACATAGGTGAGTCAATTCTATGCAAACACTGGGTGCTAAAATCTATACTATTATAAAACTGTAACAGAGCTGTGCCTGTACATTCAAAATATTTGAGAAAAACTGACCGTAATAGGCTATATAGGCGAGTCTAAACACAAAACATTTTTTTTAGAATTTTTGTCTGTTTGTCTGTTTATCTGTTTGTTTGTTCGCACATCACACAAAAACTACTGAACGGATTTTCATGCAACTTTTTTTATTTGAAAGGCCTTGATTTGACTTAAAAACTGGTATACATTTTATCCCGTTACTATATCGGGAACCTGAGATATAACCGAAAAACTAGAAAATTATTTAAACTAGAATTTTTTGTAGAATTTATTTAAAAGAACTACTAGATAGATTTTGATGGAACCTGAAATATAAACGAAAAACTAAAGCTTTTGGCTGCGGCGAAGTCGCTGGCAAAGGCTAGTTTAATATAAAATAACCCATAAACACACAAAATATAAATTATATCTTCGTGCTTTTGTAATTCACCGATACTAGTATTCTACTGTTGCCCTTTAATAATTCGTTGAGACCCTATGAAATTCAATATACATATTCACGTAGCTAAATATAATAAACTAAAAAAGCCTTTTAGGGTATAAATTTCAGCCCTTTTAAGAAGTAAATACTAAAACGTAGGTATAACAATCTGAACTGATATTACATTATAATATAAAAGTATTTAATACTTTAGGACAATTACTGAATGTTTATTCTTATCTATTAAACGAGATGGGATCCCGTACATAGGATTCTGCTTACCTTTTTGCTTTTTTAAATCGTGGGTATTACCTATTTGGCAAACACAAGTTCTATTTAGCATTGGAATATTTTGATTCATCTTATATTTAAATTGATGAAATATTATTAAACTTATTTAAGTTGTTTTTTTTAGTTTCCTATTTAAACTGACTAAGGCAGTTAAGTAGACAATGTCTAGCTTATTATACACACAAGTCATAATTTTATTATTATGCGCAATACAATATTTCTTCAAAATATTTGATTGGAATAAGTATTGTTACGCTTATTGTGTGAAATGAAGTGTAGTAATCTTCACGCTACTCAATTATACTTCGAGGTGTTAAAATAACGATATCAGTTAATTAACAGTGGATTTAGTACGGAGTACTTCACGTCTTTTAGTACTGAATGTTTGCCCATCGACTGACATGGAGTTAATACTGTGTAAGTCAATGCTATTGTTATTCATATCATATAGGTACCTATATTACTTATTATCATTAGATTTATATAGTACAAGTAATATAAAGGAATAGTTGACCATTAAATTAATTTGTAGCTGTTAAGAGAATATAGCCGTGTGGCGCCAGCTTTAGAATTGTCCCACCCCTCTCCACCCATGGGAGTCGTAAGAGCAGACTGAAGGAATACCGAGGGAGTGGGCAGCAGCACTCCTTCGAGTATTAACAACATCCACTGCGATCGCCAACCCGCCTGCCAAGCGTGGCGATTACGGCACTATCCCCATTCTTGGGAGGCCTATGTTCAGCAGTGGACGTTAAAAGGCTGATGGATGGATGGAAGAGAATATCCTAATTATCACATATACAATTATTTCTTTCAGTACTTCCCGTAATTGTGTTAATGAGGTCCCCTATATCGTCACAGCAGCATACTGATACAGAAGACAACTTTACTACAAGAGAGTTCAATGATTCTGTACCGCAAAATAACAATAAAAAATCTGCAAACCCTATGTTTTCTATTCGCATAAGCAATGATTCAGAAGACGGGAATAATTCAGATATATATTACTTCAAGACTCATATGGCTCTTCAGAATAAACTTAATAGTAGAGATGCGACGCTTCGCATTGACCGATCAAAAAATCAATATATTGAAACTATGAATAACGAAAATACTAAAAGTTATGACGCAATGTCTGCAGATGAATTATTTTCAGGTATCACTAAAAGTCGGTTTATGGAATATGAAGAACAAATTGAGCCAATGACTCGTAATAACACAAACAAAGAAGTAGTGCAACCAGATATAGATAAAAACACCGAACATTCTGACATAAATCATGACAAATCAGATGATTTATATGAAAACAGAATAGTGAACAAATCCCTTGAAGATCAATCTTACAATAGATTCATTCCACAAAAAGCCCTTAACTTGTTTCATGAGAGTCCTGAGATATTTATTGATCACATCAGAGATATTAACGAAAATCTTTCCAGCCCAAAAGATATTATAAGAAAACCTACTCAACAGAAGACATTATCATCAACGCCAGATTCAGTTTTGAATAGATTGCAGAGAAACTTTCAGCCTGACTTGCTGAATCGCGATACATCGTTTACTCACAACTTTTTTCCTAACAGTCAACGAACTAACGATGGTTTATTGAAACAAAATACTATGTTTGAAAAGTTTCTACAAAGGTTGCGAGATGAAATTACTGCGAAGACAGTCTCGAAACCTCAAGCTTTTAATTACCCTTTTGGATATGATATACTAGAAGAAATGCAAGAGTCAACAACAATGTTACCTAAGTATTTACAAATATTGCCATCTTTCACTACCACAAATGAATCCTCGTCATATGTACAGAAATCCATTTTCTTACCCTGGTCTGTACGTAGACGTAGTCCATATATACGACGTAGGCTGGTACACCCCATGCCATTCAAACTAACACGACCAATAAGTAATTTATTTGGTAAACTAACGCCAAGATTAAGTTTTCGAGCTAGTATACCAATAATCTACAGATTATACTAAAGTATACATTAAAAACATTTCCTAAATTTCGATTGTTCATAATCAGTCACCAACAGCTAGTTAGCGAAGTTGTGACTCGGGAACACAAAGAAACTGTTCGTAATTCCCAGTCTAACTAGTGAGCAAAGAGCAAACACGATCAAACCGACGTCCAAACTGCGCTCAAAGATCTAGTTAGTTGCCGGGATGACTCCACTGTTCATTGCCATGTTTGCCAATTGCCAACGTGGTTAAGAACCATATAACTCTGCGAATGAGTTCACAACAATGTTGCTGGGGGTATGAATTTATTTAATGTGAAGGTTTGACGATGAAATAATTGAAGTATATTACAATAAAGCAGAATTCGATGAATTTTCGCACTCCATTTCATCACTAAAACACATTTCGATAAACAGTTTAGTTTATTTATAAAAACAAAGCTAATTTGTGTACCTAAAGCTAAAGCTTTTCTAAAATATCTAATACGTTTAAACAAGCAATTCTTGTATATATATAATCTGAATCTCGGAAACGGCTCCAACGATTTTCATGAAATTTAGTATGGCTTTCGGGGGCGATAAATCGATCTAGCTAGGTTGATTTTTTAGGAAACGTCGTTTTATCCGTGTTTTCAGGTAAAATAAGCAGTTCATATTTTTTTATTATTATATCGGTAAGATCGAAAAATATTATTCATTTTTCAACAGTATGTAATTCGTATCTAAATTAATTAAACACGATTTACCAAAAAAAAAATACCGAGCAAAGCTCGGTCATCCAGGTTTATCCTTATAGCAACTATGTAAATACACATTTAAGGCATTCCATTTTTATAAGCTACTCTTCACTAAATACAACCGTATTGTGTTTGTTTCCTTGTAATAGTCCCTTAGGTTACCAAAAAAACAGAATTGATGAGATATTTTATACTTTTATCTATTTAGATTTATAGTTAAAGTTACTTTTTTATCCAATTCAATCTTAATGTAATTGTTTATTTATAAAGAATATTAATAAATATTAAAAACAGTGAACAAGGAAGCTTTTAGAGATAAAAAAGAAAAGCCGTCGAGATTATCGCTTTGAGACGGTGCTGCAAACGTTTCTAGTTCACTGGTTCCGAGTCGATCGTCAGCGTGGTCGGAATCTGTTGTTAATAAAAACTTAATTACACGCCGCAGGCTGCAGTGCCCAATGAAATGTCAAGGTTCAACCAGCATTTTCTTAGAATCTTGTTTAAATTTTAAAACAGTGCAGTGCACCATTAGTAATTAAGCAAATATTATTCATATTATGTTATATTTTTATTATATTTCAAGTAAATAGAACAAATGGAATTATCTAGTTACATGAACAACTTATAAACAATATCTAGGATATAACAAAATAAGAATTAGACTGTGTAATACAACCTCTCAATTTATATTGTAGGTAGGTTTTTAAACCTTTTTGGATACTATAAAAAAAAACAAATAATCTTCAAAAGGCGTAGAGGATTTTACTAAATCATAGCTAAAACATCCTGTATAAGTCACCTTTTAAACAGAAAACTTAAAACATAAACGGCCTTTATGTTTGCATCGGGGGTTACATAAGATGCGCTACAGTTAAGCTACAATTTTAAGGCATCTATGTTACCTACTAGCCATTGATTACCCTCTCTCTCTCGTTTTTAACCAGATATAAATAAAAACAATAAAAGATCCAAGCATTATTATAAAGCGGATTTAGCCGCTATTAATTTTTCCCTCTTAGTTGTGAGCATCAGGTATATTATAATAAGACAACTTCACACTCGCTGTGGGGGCAGGGGTAATCCTTGAACGCACGGCGCGTGTTAATCTCCGTGAGGAGCTTTCAATAACGTTCACATATAGAAAAGTTTTGGTGAAAATGTTTCAAACATCTCAACTGTACTCGTCGGGTGAAGTTGCTATGTTAATGTATTTCCGCTTTGTATCTGAACCGTCTGCTTGTTAAACACAAACCTAAATGTTTGACTACACAACATTAATAAATATTTAGGTATTATTTTAATTATATCGTATGGTGCGATTTTGAAAATTAATTGGGTGCCGTAGACAGACATGTGATATCTTGTTTGTATTTCACATCTACATGTATGACAAAATGGTATTACCAGTGTACGTACTTATACTAGAGCCACTTTTATTTTTAATAGTAGTCTTTCTGCCGCAGACAAAAGTTAGTGAGAGTTTTTGGCGGGGCGTCATGGCGAGCGGTTGAAATTCTGTCACATACTCCAGCAAATTTATTAATTTACTGAAAATTATAGAAATGTGTATGGCTAATAAAGTATTCCACTGACGTACATAGTTTACATAGTGATGAAAAATCCGCTCCAGATACGACAACAACAAAAGTTATTTTTTAGATTATGTGTCAGGTTACTATTGTAAGCTTGAGACATAATCTAAAAAATAGCTAATATTTGCGGTATAAAATGTATACCATGTTTTAAATCTAATCAAGCTACACAAAAAAATCCTGTCCGTGTGGTGACGGACTAAGAATACAAGTGTCACCACCCCATTCTTTCCCACGGGTGTCGTATGAGGCGACTAAGGGAAGTAAGCAATTATCATCCATTGCATGACTGGTGGTACGGCTATGTACCAAGTACCACCATCTCCCGTGTGACTGGCCATGAAGCACATCGTTGCGTTTTGGCTGTACCAGGAGATAGCCGTTTATACTTTTATTTCATATCTGTGAAATGAAATGGTGAGCAGCGGCTTGACAATACTCTCGGTATAGTTGAGTCTATGAGCGACGGTTACCATTTACCATCAGATGGGTCGTAGCTCGTCTGCCACTACATGCAATAAAAAAAAACCCGCCCAGTAGTTTTTTGCTCAATGTGCGAGTAAGCAAACAGACATCAATTCTAAAAAAAAATGTATACTGTAGGTATTTTTTTCTTAAATATATTAAATATACCGACATAACTCTGTTACAGTTTTATAATTGTCAGAGAGAATTATGTTTAAAACAAATTATTTTTTTCAGTTATAGAAAAAGGAATTAGAGTACTTACTTCATTCTTAATATCACTTATGGCGCCGCTTATTTGACATGAACTCTGAAATTCAAAAACAGTGCAAGCACTGGTAATTATAGCCAAATATAATTAGAAACTATAACCACATAACAAAATATCAATTTTTATATTCGTGATATATTTTTAAATAAATAAAACAATTTCTTACGTGGCACTAGTTTTGTTACGCGACCGATGAATTTTATAATAGACAGCCATAATCTTAGAACAAAGTAAATATTTTCTCGTGTGGCTTATAAGAAACTTATACAAATCCAATTTATTTTCCATTTCCTCACTCTATGAAAACTTAAATACGCTCACAAGGTACACTTTCAAAGCAATACTTTGGTTCTGCTTGTCTGTTTATGCAAATCTGTATCAACATTTGACGCATCAAACATGATGTGATGATGTTTACTTTCATATGACTAGGTAGTGATATCTCATTTTAAGTAAAGAAATTTAATTTTAAAATACGCGTTACTTAAGGCACATATATTATATTCAGTTATAAGTGGATATTTATTTAATAAACATTTCTTCTGCTAAGCCTTCGTGATTGAATGTAAATATAATAAATAAATAAATATTCACGGATATTTCACACAACGTCCTCTGGTTCCAAACTAAGCTTAAGACTTGTGCTATGGGTACCTAATACCTACTAGATTACGAATATAATACATATATTACTTTTTAATTGTAAATGCATGCATATAATAGATAGAAAACACCCAGATGCAGTACAAATATCTATATTCATCACACAAATAAATTGTCCTGAGTGGGAATCGAACCCACGACATCGTGCACGGAAGTCGGTAACACTACCTACTAAGCCACGAGGCCTGTCATAATTATGTACCTCATCATTGTTCATTAGGTCAAATCATCATTTGGTACATATATTAATCTCGTATAGGCTGGATCACATAGAATATATTTTATCCCTATAAAGCCCTGAATCCAACTCTAAAGTCCACCTAGACGAAGTCGCGGACGGAAGCTAGTATGTACTATTTATTTATGTTTATTAAAGCTGTAAAAGAGCTGCGTCTATACATTTAAGACATTTGAAAAAAAAACTGCATTAGGCTATTTTTCGGCATCTTTGAGCACAAAACATTTTGTTTAGAATTTTGTTTGTTTATCTGTTTGCATATCACGAAAAAGCTATGGTTATGATACAACTTTATTTAAAAGCTCTTAGTTAGAAACAATAACTGCCCTATACCGTGTTTAATCTCGCTACTATATAGGAAATCTGGGAACTACGGGCAAATGCCAGTTAGTTATGAGACAATCTTGTGGTTACGCGGCTAGTTACAATTAATGTTATGGACAGGAAAATATGAATATAGAAAACATGTTTAGATAAAAACAAATAGTTTTGGATTATCCTTTGCATAAGAAATGCTAAAATAGAATTCAGTACAGGCGGACTTAATAAGAATTCAAACGACAGAGCAGGTTACACAGGCGCTCAACTTAATCCGGATAAGCGAACTGAATCGGGAAGGCATCATTTGATTACCCACTATCGCATCGCATCCGCTTAAACAAAAAGCATATTCTAGATAATGCAGAAGGTATACACTTATTTAGCTTAAGCTGCCTTCTCTCTTTTACTCCTCATCTTTAGTCTTATCTACTCATTGTAAAATACGTATACCTACATTATATTATCTGACGAACAAATGTAGTGGAAATATACTACATAAGTGTGAAGTAATATTTATACCTGTTTATATCCATAATATTTTTATTTCCGTGATGAAAAGTTTTACACAACGCATCCTTGAATTACAGATATGTAATACAATGCACCTCTACCTTCAAATCAGTTTAGATGCACTCTGCAAACCATTACAGAGGGCGGCAGGTTTAATATTGGTACATTTTATATATTGTAAACTAGCTAGGTATGATTCATTAATGTAGGTTATGTAAAACTTTTTATAATTGCAATGATTTTTCCAGTGTAACACCTGTAAATTGTTTTAACCCATAAACAACAACTTAAACTACACAAGACTAAACTAATACTGGATACGCAAGAACATGGACGAGTGTTTGAGTAAAACCAAAATCAGATAACCAAGAAAAAGACCTTAGTCTTGGTCTTCTTGCGTTTTGTTGGTCACTATGTATACCAAAAAAATGATTTAAGGGTCATTCTTCGAAACCGAGGTTTTTTGACTCATTGGTATGGCTCAATTTTTTTTTAATTCAGGTTGATAGTGGTATATCTAGTACATCCTGGTCTACACATATTACAATATATATCAAAGGCACTGATTTCTACCCAGTAGTTCTGGATTAAAACTATGCAGATTAATTGATGAACCAGATTAATGATGATCAAGGCAGAAGAATGAGATTGTGCAACATATTAATTAGAATCAGGCAAATAAATGAGAAAAAATATTATGTTTAATCAACTTTATTGGGAAATATCTGGCAAATGTAAAAAAAGACTAACTTTATTGCTATAAAATATACATTCGTATAAGCAAACATAATTCAAATTACAATATTTTATACAGAATAGCTAAGATCACGTATTAGCACAGATAATTTTTTTTTTAAATTAAAAAAATCTAAAAACAATAACAGAAATCAAAAAATTATAAAAATCTTAAGCAATTTAAATTTAAAATAAAACTCTAGCTAACTCTTAAATAAAAGAAGGCGATTAGACTTAATTCTGCAACAGGGACTTTGAATGTGAAATTGTAGAGTACCTATAACATAATCTCTCTTAAAAGTATAAAACTTCAAAAATGTTCAACTGTTCATCACTAGAATCTATTAAATGTGGATCAACATTTTCTAAATCAACTCATAAATGGAGAATAGCCTGCCCAGATGGTTGCCTACACAAGGACCCGTCCTCACAAGAGCAATGGGACAAGCCACTTTCTGAGCTGGTACGGAATGATCTTTTACAAACGTGCAGTGGTCTTACATAGTGTAATTGTCTCTTAGCTGTTTCGAGTTGGGAGTCTGGTCTTTGGTTTAAAGCTCTACCATCAAATGCATTAGCCACGCTTTTAAACAACAACACATTCCGTGTAGCCATTTCACGTCGGATCGGTGCTCCGTGCGTCGTTCCACACCCATGCACATTGCACATGCAATGATAATGTAGAAGCTTTACGGCCATTAGTATGGGATGCCACCTATGTGGATACCTTGTCTTCGTTTCATTTTGCACAGTCTTCTTGGAGTGCTGGTGGCAGTGCTATAATGACTGAATCACACAAATGGCGCAAATATCTAACCTCGGAAGAGGTTACTTATTAGTGTCGTTATGAGTAGAGACAATAAGCCCCTGAGAACCTACATACATATCATCACGTCATTTCCCTTGCGGGGTAAGCAGAGAGAACAGAGTGCTAAGAGGCTCTATTCTTGCATACATCTCTCGCTTCCTCAACATTCATAATCCTCTTCATACACGCTCGCCGGTTTTGGAGACTCCTGACTCCACCTTCCTTCAATACATGACCGAAGGTGGTGGTATGGTCTAGGTAGGTGAGTCTCGGTCGCCCCCTGTACCTACATCCTTCCAATTTCACTTTGTATATCTTCTTAACCAGTCGCTCGTCCGGCATTCATTCCACATGTCCGAACCATCGGAGCATTCCCTTTCGCATCTTTGTAAAGAGAGTATTGGTGTTCCAATACTCTCTTTCATACCTACTCGCTCTCCGTCTACGTCGTCAATACGAATGCGGTCAGTCAGCCTTACTCCGCAGATTCTTCGCAGAGATTGCATTTCGACCGCATTGATTTTACTATCATACTTCTTTTTGCATATCCAACTCTCGACTTCATATAGCAGCGTTGGGACAAGCACTGCCTTGTGTATTGCGACCCGTGCCTTCAGGCTGAGGTGTTGGCTGCCGAGAAGTTGTCCCAATGCTCCGTTCACTCTATTTCCCGCATTTACTCTTCTCTCTATATCAGTGGTGTATCTTCCATCTCGAATGAATCCACATCGAAGATATACAAATTCATCTACTTGTTCTAGAACACTATTGCCAACCGATACTCTAACATCTGTTCTGGCTTCACTTCTTTTCTTTTTTCTTCCCTGGGGACCTGGCGCTTTTGAAATTTGTAGAGTCTACACGTGATCAAAATGCTGGCTTGTAACTCTTGGTCTTGCATGGTATATGAGAATCCTGTTCTCTGTCTAGAATGTTGACTCGATAATATTGTTTAGAAAAGCTATTGGCTCAGCCTGCAATAAAATTTAAGATATATTGTTTTTTTCTAAAGTAATATAACTTATAATTCTTTCTCCATCTTTTTCTTTCATTTAGTTTATTGATAGTTATTTTTTTTTCTTTTTTCTGTGTATGCCTTGTCGAAATTTTTCTTATTTTTCATTCCATCATTATAATAAATATAATTTCTCATTATTTTAGATTTTTTTATATATCTTTTTCTTCGCGAGTCTTGTCTTTACTAGCTTTTCTTCTTTTGTTTGTTTCTTTGGAGTTGCTCTTTTTAAAATAGCAAAACTGAAAGAAGAAAGTAACAAGAATCTAATTAGTATGTTATCTTCAAATTTATCTGGCCTTACGGGCCAGATAAATCCAGATTAATGCGATCCAGATAAATTAGAAATTTGAAGTTAAGTAAGTCTAGCTTCGTTATTTATTGAAATTTGAAATAAAAGATATAATTACCATGAATACATATCAATATTATAGACTCTGGTTAGTTTCTAAAAACTAAGAAAAACCCATATGATTATTCTATTGAAGTCAGATTAATTATGCAACTTACGTGACAAACGCCATATGACAACTTTTGATCGTAACTTTTCACGAAATTAAATCATGTATTGGACATCGTTTAACAGGGCGATACTAACTGACACGGCCAATCACGAGTCGATATTATTTTATCAAATTCGTTATGTTTACATCAAAAAACAGCTGATGAAATTGCGCCAGCTGAATTATTATTTTAGTTCGGGACATTTTAAAAAATAGTGTAATTACGAAAATATACAATTATTTTAAATTTAAATAACATAATATCAAGTAAAAAGTATTTGAATATCGATGAAACTTACTTATGCCAGTATATTGCCGCATTTATATTACCAAAAATTAATAATGCTACAAAAATTGGGGATGGGGACATACCAGATTAATTAGTTTTGACTGTTGTCTGCTAACTTAATTTCTTACTGTTTTAATTAACGATGATTCGGTATAGAGACCTCGATAGACATCATAATTTACTACAAAACCTGAAAACGATATCTAAATTGGAGATTATTTTCATATGTTCTTCAGCGAAAAACACTAAAACTACATTCCGAAGAATCACCCTTCAGTCTTGATTTAATAACGAGTAAACCATAAATATATGGATACTTTTGCTGTGGTAAATGTATCTCTTATTATTAATTGTTGTAGAGTGTTTCACACTTTCACTTATTGACATTTTTGCGAAAATTCTCTAATGTCATCGGGACGTTCAGTTTACTAAAAAGACACCCATATTCTAAACGGGGAAGGATATTATTAATATGAAAATATGTTTTCACTTTTATTAATATTGATAAATAATGGCTAATGTTATGATAATTGAAATGACAGGCACAGTAGATAAGATTCTGCATAGTTGTAATTAATATCCGCAAGTACAGAGTAGTTACACCAATATTACTGGTATGAATGCATAAATCGTGGCTTAAGGCCTTCTGCCTCTGCAGGTCAATATAAAAATATTAAAGATCTAACTACATACCAAGAACTAAGTCCTAATAAAAAAGTATTCAAAAGGTATTCGTTCGTGAGGTAGCATTGCGAACTTCATGTTGTGTATGAGATACGAATTAACTTAGAAAAGTAGTTCGACATACCGTCATACACATGCACACAAGCTTGCGCCAAGCTGAATCACAAAGCGCAGAATATTAATACGAGCTAGTTACTTATTTGAAAAGCTATTGCCAAGTTTCCAACACTTTATTCCGAACAAGTTCATAATTTAAACGAGATGATTCTCATATTCCATTGCCAAAGAAATGCTTAAAAAATATTTTGCTATTTATATTTCAACATATAATTAATTAATTATTTTACTTTTATGTGATAGCTGTTGATTGTTAGATATAATATTCTAATAAAATATATATGTCGTGGGCACATTTTATAATTGGTCACTTCATGCCTAACATTTTGTGAAGTGGTAGGTTTTGTTAGGTTAGCTTTCATAAAATGCTCGGCAACATCAATTCTATTTAAATATATATATATATATATATATATATATATATATATATATATATATATATATATATATATATTATATTATATTCAATATTCATATCTTGCTACGACATACCTATACATAATCTAGAATAATCTGGTGTGCTCTGACTGGAGTACAAAGGAGAATGCCATTTTTTGCAAGTATTATTAGTATATTTTATAATAAAAATTCCATATTTCCGTTTAACATGAAATAGCTCCATGTCATAATGAAAAAAAAAAGTATTCGAAGGGACTATTTGTAGGTACATCCGATGCGCTGCCATGTTTACCTGAAGCCTGAACTGAAGTACAATCATCAATCAATACAATCGTTCTTTAATTTTTTTAAAAGCAGTGTTAGGTTATTTTTCAAATCTGTAATTACACTTTTGGAATTAATTTAGAAATTGTGTGTAAAATGAATAAAACTAGACAAAAATCAGAAGTTTTGTTTCATTAAAAGCTTTTGGATCTCACAATTTGTTTTGTCAATAGATTTTGTTAATAGATGTCCCTGCTTTTATAAGACTTATGTTTATTATCAATATTAGAGTTTGTTAATAGATGTCACTGCTTTTAATACACTTATTTTTATTATTTATATAAGACAAACTTAAAATGATATTCTGAATTAAAATAATAAAGTAATCTAATCTTTATTGTATATAGAAAATGAATAGTTAAAATATTTTTTGAAACATGTAAAGAAATTAATAGAGCTCCATCTAGCGTTGGAAATACGCAACTCTAGGATTATAATCCAACTGAATTGAAAACTATTACAAGAGGTAGTGAAACAATAATCTACTGTCATACGTAAACTGGTCCATTTACATTCCAGCTTCATTGTTTAATCAGACAGTATTTGTAATAGAATGATTTTCCAGCTAGTCCGCTATTAAATTATAATTCTATGGGAATTCAGTAATATGTTTTAATACAACACATGATCTAGTTTTGAGGTTTTTTCAGGGCAAACAATGTATGGACGCAGAGCAATGTCTTTTATTACCTCTATTTTAGTAGTCTTTAGTCTTACCTCTACGTCAGCAAGCAATACTTTGAGATATTTAATATTTTCAATTTTATTATGACAATCCTATTTGCGTCTAACACTGCAGTAACATTTTAAAACTTCTACTTCATTAATTTCATGTCATAAATACATTCATCAGAAAAGTATAACTCGTTTATCTCAATAGATTGATTCAGCGATCTGCTTTCAAAAAACTTGTTAATCCAATAAATTGTTGAATAAAATATACAGTATGCTGTTTTGAATTATGAGGACACCTGTTTACTTGAAGTATTTTAGTTTGAAACAACTGAAAGAGACACGTGAGCAACGTAGTTAACATATTTTTATGTTTGACGAAGAAAATTGTAATTAATCAATTGCAATTTAGGGCCACCCAGTAAATAAAATGTCGGACCGTACTTGCCAGATCACCGATAATGCGTAGTCTACTTGGCGACTTACCTTATCAGGAGCATTCCCTTGAGAGGTATACCCGCACTATCGGAACGTTGCATCTTCACGCTAGTTTCTTCTGAACAGAACATAATTCCAAGAATTCCGGGACCAGCCACGTTCTCAGATCAAGCGCTAATGCAATCAAATTCTTGGTTTGTTTTCTTCTTCTTGCCAGTGCTGTTCATCGTACGAGTGTAGACAATATTTCGATATGACTGATTTGAAAACTTTGGTCAGCGTTACAAATTACACCTAGCCAGATTTATTAAGTAAAAATCTTTATTGTAAAATTAAGTTTACCTGGTCGGTATTATGGATGAAAATACTGCCGAAAGATGGCGCAGGCGTCACCCAAAGACTTTAAGTATGAATGTGTTATCGAAATTAGCAGTCAGGAGCAATTGTCACGATGGCTGAATTGGCAAAGCACCTGGACGGTATCCAGGAGATGCAGGTTCAAATCCTGTTCATGACTGTTATTTTCGATTTCACATTTTTCACTTTGTATTTAATGTATAGTGCTAAGCATGTCAAATGAAAGAGATGCAGGTTCAAATCTTGTTCATGACTGTTATTTTCGATTTCACATTTTTCACTTTGTGTTTAATGTATAGTGCTAAGCATGTCAAATGAAAAAAATATATACAAAAATATCTAAATACTTTTTAGTCCGTCATAAAAACATGGAACCTACATTATTTTTTAATTATTATTCTTTTTTCACATTGTCATGCATTGCCATCCACTACGGAGCATATGAAATATTTTTTTATTTTATTATTATTATTGCGTTAAGTCATGGAACCTATATTATGTAAGTTGTAAGTAATCTATTTATTAGTATTTTATTATTACACACACATTATTCATGTATTGACGGTAAGAACAGTTTTATATAGGTACGTCATACCACTAAGTAACGTTACTCAGTTAAAATGGTCGGCGAACACAGGCGGAGAGAAGGCACATGGCGAGTTTACTTAGGGGGTGAGATCCCCTTACTGTACTGTTTGTGGCCCTTTAACTTCGAAGTATCCGGTTACAGATTTTGCCGCCTTATCAAGGTGGTTCTTAGAATATACAGCAAGTTGATAAAACTTAAAACCATCAAGAAATATACATTGAAATTACAACTTTGACTACCATTAAGTAAACAAAGTCAGATAAAACAGGCGCTATGTTGATACTCAGTGCTATTATAGGCACTAATTGTTTTATCAAAGTAAGTGCATCGCAGTGACGCCACCTAGCATTTTCCCTTTAATAACCTCGGCATATAACTAATTTATTATCGGTAGATACTATATATAGGGCTAGGTGTAATTTGTAACGCTGACCAAAGTTTTCAAATCAGTCATATTGAAATATTGTCTACACTCGTACGATGAACAGCACTGGCAAGAACAAGAAAACATACCAAGAATTTGATTACATTAGCGCTTGATCTGAGAACGTGGCTGGTCCCGGAATTCTTGGAATTATGTTTTGTTCAGAAGAAACTAGCGTGAAGATGCGACGTTCCGATAGTGCGGGTATACCCTCAAGGGAATGTTCCTGATAAGGTAAGTCGCCAAGTAGACTACGCATTATCGGTGATCTGGCAAGTACGTTACATTTTATTTACTGGGTGGCCCTAAATTGCGCTGTTGTCTCTTTGGGTGTGTGGTTAATTACAATTTTCTTCACATCAACTTCACATTTTTCACTTTGCGATTCTTAATTGTAAAATTAAGTTTACCTGGTCGGTATTATGTATGAAAATACTGCCGAAAGATGGCGCAAGCGTCACCCAAAGACGTTAAGTATAAATGTGTTATCGAAATTAGCAGTCAGGAGCAATTATCACGATGGCCGAATTGGCAAAGCATCTGGACGGTATCCAGAAGATGCAGGTCCAAATCCTGCTCGTGACTGTTACTTTCGATTTCACATTTTTCACTTTGTGTTTAATGGACTAAAAAGTATAAAATAATTTCTCTAACCCTTAGAGCCTCCGCACATTAGGGCCACCAGTTGCCGCCACTAAACGCGACCACCAGTGGTTCAGTCAGACCACTCACGCCGCCACCAGTGGCAGCCACTGGTGGCTGGATGCGGCTTTCAGTGGCTGCCACTTGCGGCATACTCGACAGAGGCGAACGACAAAACGCGGCCACAAGTAGCGAGCGCGGTCGACACCCGCAGCTTGTGGCTCGGACGCGGCCACTCAAACGCTCGGTGTGCGCCGATGCTAAACAAAATGTATGGAGAAACGCGTCCGCAACTTGTGGCGGCCACTAGTGGTTCTAGTTTGGTCACCTCTAGTGGCTCAATGTGCCGGGGCAAGAGCCCCCGCACATTGAGATTATAAGAATAAAGGATAAAACTACATACAGATTTGGGGCGCATGCAGCAGATAATTGATGCATTAATAGCTCAACTAACAATTTTATTGCACCGCAAATAATGTGCACCGATACTTAAGTTCTTTTATAGATAGCACTCTCTACACTCTTTATAGTTATGTATTGCATGTGACCGACGTTTATCGCGTCCAATCTTACAAAAATTTAACATTAAGCTGACTACGAGAGAATAAAAACAAGAAACAAAATTAGAAAACTCCCCGAGACCATCCGAGGTTAACATACCATAGATATCTAGCTATCCTACGAGAAATATTATTTTTTTGGGATGAATAGTATTCTATATATGTATATATCAATGAGAACTATTGCTAACCAACCCAATTTCATGCATACTCTCGGAGTGATTGACAAAAAAACATTAAATATCCTCACAAACTTTCGTTTGCATAATATTAGTAGAATACTAAACATATTCAAAAGAAAATGCGCACTAATTACACTCAAGCTAATAAGGCCAGCAAGAATGGTGTAGGTACTTCTAAAATCCTTCACAAATTAAACTTTGCAAAATCTGACGTTTTTGTTTATGAACATAAAGCAGGAAACGGTGTTCGGAGACTTTTATTTTTTTCAACAGGGCATACACTTAGGTACCGTATGTGAACCCGAGTTACGCTTGTTTTACAACACTTTAAAACAAGGCAATAACGTCTTGTACGGGGTAAATGCGAACTAACAAAACAAAAAGAACGCGTACTGGTTTATGTTTGTGGGAGACTATTTTCAACCGAAATAATTAAAAGTTTTTACGATCGCTTCCCTGCTATCGTGTAAAGGATCTGACGACTGAGGTGGTCGTGTGAATACCAACTTAGCACTAAACTTCGGGTTATTGAGGACGTCTCAAAACTCAAGCGATTTCACTTCAGCCGCTGCGGTTGTAAACCGATACGTACTTAATATTAAGAAAAATATATTCAAAAATGCTTTTATATTCTTCTTTGCAATAGTGAGGAAGTTTGTGTTGAAAATACTTGTTTTTGAATATTAGTTGTCGCAATGATTGCTATACAATTAACAGTTATAGGTATATACACTCAGTAATAATACAAGCATAAGATATAATGAGTATTTTATTTATCACAGATTTTAAACTCAGCTAACGGTTATGTACAGGATTTTTTAATATGCAAATATGGCATTTACCCATTATTTTGAATTTATCTAATAATTTGCCGTGTGGGGACGGCTTTAGAATTGTCCCACCCCTCTCCACCCATGGGAGTCGTAAGAGCCGACTGAGGAAAACCGGGGGAGTGGGCAGCAGCACTCCCTCGAGTATTAACAACATCCACTGCGATCGCCAACCCGCCTGCTAAGCGTGGCGATTACGGCACTATCCCCCATATGAGCGAAACACATGTTGTGGCGTTGTCTTGGGGAGGCCTATGTCCAGCAGTGGACGTCAAAAGGCTGATGGATGGATGGATGAATAATTAAATACCAATTAATTTGATAAAAAATATTCAGTAAGCTTAAATACCATATTTTAAACAAGTAAAATGACGGTGTTGTTTATTTTGACAGCGAAAGACTCACAAGATATTAGTTTTTAAATAAAACAGAATTGCGTTAAATATTTCAAGCGCTTGATTTTCTGCAGGACAGCCTATTAAAATAACGTAAATATAGCCCCATGCATGCAAATGTGTATCGATAAATTTTTAATAGTTCCAGTAAATATGCATAGAGAGCCAATTTATGTTTGTGAGGATGAGTTGATATCAATTTCACCGCTGGTTTTTGCAAAAGACTCGCTTCAACAAAGTTAACAGCGGGTTATTTCATTGACAGCGCAGACTGTGATGACGCCCGCTTAGTCAAGAACATAATAAAGGTAAAAATGGCAATATTTTTTTAAGGAAAATAAAGAGATGTGATGAAATATATTCAAGGTTTCCTGTGTTATAGTAAATGATTGATGTTTGTTTACGTTGAATGCTCTAACTCTACACATCAAACTACCAGTCAATTAAATGAACTTTCATTGCCAAAAATAAGAGTAAAACAAGCAGATTTGAAGGACTCACACACAGATGGCGGAGTGGTTTAGATACCGGCCTCCCGCTAGAGTGTTGTGGGTTCGATTCCCACACAGGACAACTCTTTGTGTGATCCACAATTGGTTATTCTGAGTCTGGGTGTACTTTGTGTCCGTGAAATTGTATTTTTTAAGTCCCCCGCGATACAAGGATTCCTTAGTGCAGTCTGTTAAAAAAAATGGTAAAGTAAGTAGTTCATGACGATATTGAGATGTGCTCGTAACATCATCAATTCTAAAATATATTTTTTTCGTAACGCAATGCAATATAGCATGTAAATCTTTACTAATATCATAAATATCAATACTGATTGGTCGGTGGTGGTGGTAGCAGAACATAGGCTACTGCTTATCTCGAAAACTTTAGGGTTCCTTTATAGAAAAATAAAAGCTATCCCAAACCAATTTTTAGCGGAAATATTTGTTGTGCCCGAGGGTGTCGTATTTAGAGGTGACTAGAAGCTATAATTTAGTTTTAAAAAATAAAGAAATTTAAATACCATTAAGCCGTAAGTTACCGTGATAGGCGATAACATTTTCAAATTGAATATTGTGCATACATAGATAGCTAGTGTCTGTAAAATGGTAAATTATTGTGTTTTCTATATAAATACGTTCTAATAAGTTTTACTGTGATTTTGAGCTTATTATGTACTGTTCAATAATTTAACAAACATTATTATAGGTATGTTTTGTTTAATTTTATGTAGACAGGCTCAACTGAATGAGAGTTATAGAAAACTAACTTCTGCTATCACTGAAAGCTTAAGTCTTTCTTAAGATATTTACAGATATTAGCATAAATTAACACATAGTGCGTTAATTTATTTGGCTAAGAATGTCAAATGCTTAAAAATATCAAAGGCTAAGTGGCTAAGGCATCAATAACAAACAAATAACCTCACTTTCACATTTATAATATTAATAAAGAATAGGTAATCGTATAGGTTATAGTTTAATGATGATTGCACGATGACTTGGGGCTATTTTCATCATTGTCTTCAGTATTCTGCTTCGGTGGTAGTGTCAGCGACTGCCAATCATGAGGTTTCGGGTTTGATCCATGGGTCGGGCAGTGTTATTAAGCTTTTTCGTAGAAAGAATAATTCTCAGTATGGGCAGCACGGAGTTTGGGAATGTGCCCGGTAGACGGCAATAGGCTCGCCTCCGTGGAACTTAGACATAGTTGACGAGCCGTGGGTGTGTAATACACCACTGTCTACCCCTTCCGGGATACAGGCGTGAGACTATGTATGTATCTATATATGTATGGATTCAGTATTTTGATGGCACGAATATGTCTCACTAGCTGTCAACTTTATGCCGGTATATGATGTTCTTGAGTACTTTCCATATAATTTTCCTTAGCGCTTTACAGCGTCGTATTCGCCCATCGTAAACATTTTTAATTATATCTGACGAGGCAAAATTTGACCTGACGTAAGCACCTTATTCATTATTTGTGCTAGTATTATATGGGGACCATTTCAACTTAATAGTTTTTGTTTTGAAATCTTTTAGGAGTTCCCTATGTCATATAAATATTATTTCTCGTTATGAATAATTGTGTCCTCGTTATAATTCCATTTCCTTCAAAATAATAACTTTAAAAGTTATCGCTTCTATAAGGAATGTGGTAGCCTCATATATGATGTACTTAAGCATAGGTACTTATAATACGACATTCTGTTCCTGTTATGATTAAATTGTTTCCAGAGTAAAAACACATACAATATGTAAGAATTTGGGGACCATCCATAAATTACGTCACACAAATTTCATGATTTTTTTCCTTGTCACAAGTAGTCACATTTGTAAGAATCCCTAGTGTAACGTCACATACTTTTGTAGCAGCACTTGTCAAAGGGCTCATGTGGTCGGCGCATGACGTTAGTACTTAGAGAGTGTGTGAACTCACCAATAATACAATTTAAACCTTATATTTAACAGATACACCTTATGTTTTACAATTTAAACCTTATGTTTTACAGATAGAGTTGGAAATATTTTTAAGTTTTTGGTGGTTAAAATTTCGGGTTTTGATACTTAGATAATATATTCTATATTGAAAAGTGACGTCACGAAACTTAGGACTCATTGTGTGTCAAGGGGTAGAGCTTGTCACACAATGTCATACTTCGTCAAAATTTTCCTGAAGAGGGGCTTTATGTGTGACGTAATTTATGGATGGCTCCTTATTATAAATAAATAAATAATGTACATTCCGCTTCTTTGTCTTTGATTTTTTATTTTCGAATCCGTGATTCGATATACATTGAAAATCTGTCACGAAGTTAGTAGTAGTAATAAATGGTAAATATTAACTACTCCTACCTGACCGGGCATTGCCTGAAGTGCTATGGACTAAGTACACTGACAGGCTAAGTATACCCCATTCTTTCCCGCGGGTGTACAAAGCGACTAAGGAAAGTAAGCAATTGTCACCTATTGTATTAATGGTGGTAGGGTTAGGTGCAAACTTTGTACAAAGTAGCGATGTAACGAATGTTAGTTTTTAAGCATTCGCGAACGCGAATGCGGATGCGAATGTTTGCCTCCAGCGTGCAGCCGCATAGTAGATGGCTGCCAGCCCGGGCGGGAGCCAACAGCGTAGCACCTAGTCGTACCTGATGTCCCACAGGAGTGGCCCCAAAACCGAACCCTGTGGGACACCGCACGACATGGGTCTCCTTACAACGTCTCCTATGCGGCTCTCATAGATAACGCTGTGGCCCTTAAGATAGTCTGCCACTATCCGCCTCAGGTATGCAGGTACCCCATGATACCGGAGCGCCTCCTTGATGCAGCTGAATGGCAGACTATTGAATGCGTTGGCGATGTCAAGCGACACCGCCAATAGCACTCCACCGCCAGCGACGACCGCCGCGGCCGCGGCCCTCAGGCGCATTATCGCGCCGACCGTTGAGTAACCAGATGGAAAACCGAACTGGGCGTCTGACAAGTCGGTTCTAACGTCGTGCAGGTGCTGGACGATGCGGGCAGCGAGGATCCTCTCCAGCTTACCCGCCTGGTCCACTGAGGCCGGCCTCCCGGTCGCTACCTGGCGGTGCCATAACCGGGGGCGTGTGTTCCGTCTTCGTCGTGAGAATAGACCCTCGACCACCTCGATGAGGAGGCTAGGCTGAAGGGTTTTTGTGTGACCTGAGTGCGGAGCTAATACAAAACTAAGCCTAATGGTTCGTTTTTATCGTATTTTTACGAGTATTCAAGAACTCCGTCAACTTCGGAGCGCTGTAAAACCCAGATAAATTAATGAAATTAAACAAATTTATAGTGGAAATTATAAATTTGTTCTCTCTGCTCTAAAGTGATTTTATTGTAGAATGACCAGGCAAAAAGTTATAATACATCAAATAAATAAACTTGCGTCCTCTGAAAAACGCAACCCTAAATGTAACTTTTCAATGGACTAAATATATTCGCAGAACATTCGCATCGTTTCATGCGAATACGAATGCGAATTGTTGAAAAACAGGCAAATATTCGCGAATGCGTTCAACATTCGTTACATTACTAGTACAAAGTAGGAAAGCAGGATTAAATTGTCATTAGTACTTTTAGAAGTTTATTTTCTAAGACTATCTCTTCTTGTTTCTTAAATACTCCTCAAGCATTTAGAATTACGATTACACATTATATAAGATTTGTATAAAAAATATTTTCATGGCAATAATAATACAAGTTATTGTTTCGCATTGGACTAACAATAGAGAATGATATTGTTGCCGTAGAACTAAGCTGATTAAAAAGTTTCATAAAATATGAAATCACAATGAATACCCAAAAGTTTCGTTTATAACGACTAGTGGAATTGTCCTCAGTAAATATTTGCAGTACAAAATTAGCTCCAAGTCGATTTTTGAAATTAAAGCGTAGTCTATAATACTGGCTTGTTGGACTATTGGCATAACTAACACCTTACCGTGAAATTTAGGGTACGATTCAACCGATGTTGTTGAATATTTCCGTCAGAAAATTCTTACTTTACGTTTATTTCAGTTATTTTCATAGTATTATGTCCTATGGCATACTGCTATGGGGATGTTCCGCCGATTTAAATTCCATATTTGTACTTCAGAAAAGGGCTGTTCGTGCAATCTATAATCTGGGCCCGAGAGTTTCCCTTAGACAGAAATTCAAAGAAATGAATATTCTAACTGTTGTGTCTCAATTTATATACGAAAATCTGTTGTATGTCAAGAAAAACATCGGATGTTTTGATAAGTATAGCGATGTTCATCACATTAATACTAGGAACAAAGGCAATCTTATTGCACACAGTACTCGTCTCCACAGAATTAGTAGATCTTTTATGGGGCAATGTATATGCTTTTACAATAAGATTCCTGAAAATGTCCGAAACATGCCACTAAATAAGTTTAAGAAAGCCATAAAAATTAGACTTTGTAATCAAGGTTATTACACTGTTTCGGATTATCTTGAGGACAAAACAAAATGGGCTTGAGCTGCTCCTCATTCATTGTTTTTCAAAATTGTTTTGTATGATATAATGTCATTTTAGTTATAAAGATTATATTAAATTGTAATAAATTGGCAATTTAAAAAAGTGGCCCATGAGTTTCTTGCCGGGTTCTTCTCATGAAAGGCTTTACTTCGGAATCCGGCCGCTTGTGGCGATTGCAATCGCCACTTTGTTATTGCGGATGCACTCGCCTCAGGCGCTCGTGTTGATTATTAGTGTATTCTTGACGATTTTAAGTGCTAATTAATAGGCCTATGAAATAAAGATATTTTTGAATTTGAATTTGAATTTGAATTTGAACTAACAGCACAAACAAACTTGTATTGCCTCTTTTTAAGTGTGCTTAATTTACATAAATAAAATGTATTTTACACTATCTATTTATCATCTAAGTGACATAATCTGAGATTATAAAGATAAAAAAAATATATGTTACATAATTATGGTTCAACAATTTCATTTAGTTGACATTCTGTAAGCAAAGGTTTTTGAATTGCACTTGTATAAAAACGTGTTTGATCCAATTAGTAGCGTGTTTACATAGACGTGTCGTTTACAGGTCTACTCTACCGATGACTCCATTGGCAGTAAACTTTTAATTGCGCGTCTGCGACCATTCGGAGGAGTGCTACGCGGACGCGTAGTCCCCACTGTAGACGGTACAACAGTTTGTCGTAGCCGTTATTGTGTTAACTGCGAGAACTCTCGTAGTTGTTTGATCATAATAAATATATTCTATAAACACGCAGTGTTGCAAAACTACTGGTAAAACATCACAATACACATCTTTTTGCAAATAATAAAACAGAAATGGTGTTATATGAAATACTGCCTTGGTGGTGCAGTGGTAACGTGAGCGACTGCTGATCATAAGGTCTCAGCTTCAATCCCTGGGTCGGGCAAGTGGAATTTGAGCTATTTCCTAAAAATAAATGAAATGTAGACAACAATAGGCTCACCCTCTATTACGCGGGACTTAAACATAGTTGACGAAGCGTGGGTGTGTAATTCAGCTCTACCAACCCCTTCTGGGATACAGAATAAAAAAAAAATGTTTTTATTGTATCTCATATATTGTCATGCAATACAAAATTGAGATAAGCCCCAGTAAGTTATCAATAGTTAGTTAGTTGTATTGCAGCTATCTCGCTTCTTCCCTTATTCAAATAACTAACAATGACAAGACCATAACATTCTTGCTGCCTTATTTGAGTTAATTTGTAGGGTTGTGTGTGTGTGTGTGTATGTGTATGTGTGTGTGTGTGCGTGGTTGTGTGTGTATATGGGTGTGTGTTTGTGTGCGAGTGCGTTCGTGTGTGTCTGTGTGTTCGCATGTGCGTACATGAAAGCATGTGCCTGTTTCTTAACTAATTCGAACTAAGATGCCTTCAGTCTCATCGTACGTTAGTGTTTTAAGCCATTCCATCAATGTAATTCTACAGTTGTAGAGTAACATAGGATAGATATTTAGTTGCCTGTTTAGTTTGTTATAGATATATGCCGATTGTGTAGCATATTGACGCTTAGCAAAAACTGTACGAACTCTCGCAGAATAGGCTACCATAAATTTACGTCTTTTACCGAGTACTGTTGGATTGTATGTTAACGTTTTATACAAGTTTAGAGTTACATTTAAGATATATAATTTCTTTACTCCTAACAGATTACTTTCCCTATATAGATTTTCTGTAGAATACCTATAAGGTTTAAAGTACATAACCTTGATAAGTGATCTCTGAGCTCGTTCCAAATTCAAAAATTTATTTTTGGTGGCGCTTCCCAACACTGATATGCAATACGTTATTACCGACTGTGCCAAAGCAGTATAGATTCTGTTAAGAGTCTCTGCTTGTATTACATGACGCAATGCTTTAAAAATCCATATTAATTTTCTCACCCTACCTGTAATAACTTCCATGTGAAAATGCCACGACAGTCTTTGATCAACAGTTACACCTAAGTATTTCATGGATGTTACTTGTTTAATACTTTGACAGCGGCAGTAATTATTAGATATTTTGGTACACTCATGAATAATGATTTTAAATTCGGGGCCAGGCTGCGTCCTTTCATTTGGAGTAAAGCAGATGAAGTTCGTTTTTTGAATATTGAGAGTTAAAAGATTTTCACTAAGCCAGCCAGATATTTTCAACAAACTGCTTTCAGCAACAATCTGCACTTTTCTCCATGAAACCCCTGAGTAAACCAATGCTGTATCACCACCACCAGCATAAGAAAAAATACGCCCGCCACTACGCCCAATATTACACAATTCATTTATGTAAACCAGGAACAGTGTCGGACCAAGCATACTTCCTTGTGGAACACCGTATACTACATTTTCCTCGTCACTATTCATGTTATTGTAAAATCAATATACCTGCTGTTTTCTATTCATCAGATAACTTTTAAAAAGGGAAAGAGCGGTTCCCCTTATACCAATGTTGTCGAGTCTTTGTAAAAGGATGGGAATGGAAACGGTGTCAAAAGCTTTTTTGATATCTAAGAACGCAGCCAGGCATTTCCTTCCATTATCTACATTAATGGTAATTTCATTTGTAAGTGCCAATATAGCGTCTTGAGAAGTAAGTCCCTTCCTAAACCCATATTGAGCCTTAGATATAATATTATATTTATTAAGGTAATTATTAAGTCTATTGTTTAACAATTTTTAAATGACTTTTGAAATAGATGGTAACACAGATATAGGACGATAATTATTCATATCGTTTATGTCTCCACACTTATGTACAGGAGTAATTATAGAACGCTTGAAAGCAATAGGAAATTGACCAGTTTCAAAGCATAAATTAGCTAATTTACTTATTAAGTGGACAATAAACTCTCCAGCTTTCTTTAAAAATTTGGTAGGTATACCATCCCAGCCAAATGAGCTATCAGAGCGAAGACCCATCAGTATGCCCTCTACTTCTTGAGGGTCAGTTGCAAGCAAAACGAATGACGTAGACTGGACATGTGATTTAATGGTATTATCAATAGAGCTAATTGTTGTGTTAGAATGATCAAATTTGTTTATTATATCGTCAGCTAAGGTCTTAGCTATCTTAACAAAAAAAATATTTATACGATTTAGTGATTCAATGGGATGTGGTGCTATATTTAACAGGTGTGCATTAGAACACTTCGTGGCTTTAAATTGGGCAATTTCATTAATTTTCTGCCAAAGATGTTTTGAGCTTGTCATTGAGCTAGTTATCTGGTCTCTCTGATACTGCCTTTTTAATTTCTTAATTAGATTCGTGCAAAAATTACGAAAGCGCCTGAACGTGATAGTTAAAATTATATTATAAGGGTCTTTCTTCAACTTCAACTGCATTTTATTACGAAGATTAATACACCGCAAGGCACCTGTAGTCATCCAAGGTTTAATTACTCGCTCTCTACCAGAGATTAGCTTAGTTCTTGTTCATGTATCAGTTTATCGGCGATCACATTTGGATCACTACATGTGTCGAAAAATGATACGTCTGTATTAATTAGACTTTGCCATGCTCTATCAATGTCTATAACAGTTTTATATTTAGTAGAGGTCCTAGTTTCAAGTGTATGAGTTATATTAAGTAATACCATAGCATGATCTGTAATAGACGTATTTAAAACAGCCACGAAAGGAGAGTACTTGCATTTATCTATTTTTAAAAATGTATGGTTGAGGCAGTTGTGTTCTCTAGTTGGCAGACTATGGCCAGGTAGAAGACCATGGACTGCCAACATATTTAAGTAATTGAATCTATTATTCCGTCCCTGGGATGTTTCAGACGGTTTTACTATTAAATTTATGTTTATATCACCTAAAATTATTATATTTTTATGTGATTTAATAGTTGCAAGGTGAAGGTTAAGAGAATTTATAAAACTGTCAGCACAAGCGTGTGAAATTAGCAGTCAGGAGCAAGGGTCACGATGGCTGAATTGGCAAAGCATCTGGACGGTATCCAGGAGATGCAGGTTCGAATCCTGCTCGTGACTGTTATTTTCGATTTCACATTTTTCACTTTGTGTTTAATGTATGTTGCTAAGCATGTCAAATGCTAAAAATATATATAAAAATATCTAAATATTTATAGGGTTTGCGTCATTAATAGGTAAAATCTTAATTGTAAAATTTAGTTTACCTGGTCGGTAAGAGGTGGCTTGAAGGGGACATTTTTCTTGTAGATACTCTAGTAAATGCTTGATATAATATTTTAAATAGGTGAAATCTGAATGTTAATCTAAAATTAATCTTCTATTGAAACAAAACTATATAATTAATATTTCTTTATTCTTGGCTACAAATTTTCTCCTTTTTTTAAAATGTGCATTGTGTCCCTTTCATAAATGAACTGTATTGAAAGGGATGGCCTAATTTATGAAAGGGACAGTAGGTTATATCCATAGAAAATAATTTTATAACATATTAACACTATGTCAGTAATGTGTAAAAATCAAATGTTTCAGTAACAAACAATCATCAGCTTTAAAATAAATCCACTTGGTCGTGTCATAATTGTGAAACAATTATGACACAACCAGCATATACCATTCATAAAAATATTTAGAGAAAACATTGATGAATAAACTATACAGTAACTAACAGTTTTATAATTCTCTTCTATAATTTAGTAGAAATTAGAAGTTGATGCAGTTGCTTTAGCTTTTAACACCAATCTATGTAAGTGTGATTTGCTAACATTAAATACTTCGGCAGCCGATCTCACAGAAATCCCTCTCTGTAAATTTTCATTCACAGCTTCTTCAATTTTGTGTGCTTCGACACGTGTTTTCTTTTTAGGCGGCATATTTAAACTGCAAAACTGAAAAAAAATATGTTATTGTGCAATCAACAAAATATTGGTCATGAACGGGACGTCCCATTCATAACCATTTGTTGTGTCCCCTTCATAAATATCACACAAAAATTAAAACAACCATAAAAACGACTACTAATAAATATAAAATAATACTGACCTTATGTTATCTTATCTTTATTAAGCTAATCGATCACAAACACTGGTAAAAAATACTTATCAATTTACAACATTTCATAAAGCATTTCTAAATAACAACAAAAAAATACTTTTTTGTACGATTACGAACACTTGCACACTGTCGCCATCTTTAAAATGACAGGAGTGTGACGTTAGATCCGAATGGTTGTGCTTCGGGGTTGCCACAGAACAAAATACTGCCATCACGAGAAGTTTAATATTTTACCGATTATTTAAATCGTCCCTTTCAATAAGTGTCCCTTTCACGCCACCTCTCCCCTATAATGTAAGAAAATACTTTCGACAGATGGTGCAGGCGTCACCCAAAGACGTTAAGTATGAATGTGTTATCAAAATTAGCAGTCAGGAGCAAGGATCACGATGGCTGAATTGGCAAAGCATCTGGACGGTATCCAGGAGATGCAGGTTCGAATCCTGCTCGTGACTGTTATTTTCGATTTCACATTTTTCACTTTATGTTTAAGGTAGTTGTTCGGTATTGTTAAGTCGACATTCAGTCATAATTAGTATATCCACATCATGTTTTATTTGCGACAGATTTATTTGTAAATCGTCAAAATTGCTATAAATACTTCTAATGTTTTGCGTTAATATTGTAAAGTTATGGCTACCAGGCTGCAAATAATTGTATAATTGGTCTATGTTAATTAAAGCAGAGTATGCAATTTCGGTACTATCTAATTCCAATAAAGTATTCAGATTACTATTCATATATGAGGGTAAAAAATTATAACCAGTGCCGCTCACGTTTAAACGTCGTATAAAACTGCGGACTATCTTTTATTTGTCGGTATTGTATTTTACGTGTCCGTGAAAATTAGTATATTATTTTAGGTAAGGACGATGCTTGTAAGTATATGTACATAGTGTGTTTATGTATAAAGTATTTTAGTAAGTATGTATGTATAGTGTGTTTAAGTACAAAGTATTTTAGTGTGTAATGTTTATGATAAGGTATACAAACTGGCAGTGTGATTAAATTATAATAACTTAGAAAACTAGTGCATGCAATAATGATAAGTAACAATACTGTATATTTAATATACAAATTAAAACAGAATGATGGACCGAAAAAATCTAAGGGCATTACTAGTCAGATTTCTTGCAACAAGTGATGAAGCTGTGATTAATTCTTGATAAGAATAACCCGAGAATGTTCATCTTTCTTCACATAGACACGCCCAAAAGCAGTCCAACAAAACCTGTATTGCTTTGTTTTTGCTAAATCCCGTGCCAGGAAAAACAACCGGGCACCCTTTGCTGTTAGTTGTTCTGATATAAATATATCTTAATTAGTGATGAACCCGAGGTGTTTTGCCTGTAGTTTAGATTTGTTTTTTATATTGTAGGACTTCGTTTTCTGTAGAAATTCTGATTTTTGTATTGATGAACCAAGTTCGAGAATAATGGGTGCATTATTTACCCCCACCTTTCTAGTCTGTATCCTGTAAATATCTTTTACATCTCCCGGGACTAAGTCGAGGTGTATAGTTCTTGCTAGGCACTCAACCTTGCTTATAAGGTCACTTCTAGACTCCTGGGGTTTCTTTGGAACATTCTTTAATTCAATACAGGATTTTCTTGTGTATCTCTGTGAATCCTCTAATTTATCCTCTAAAACGACTATGTATTCTCAATCTTTTTTAGCTTGCAACTCAAGAGATTCTATCTTTTTCTGAAATTATTCTTGTTGACTAAACAACCGAGAAACAGAAGCTTCAATATTACTGTTAATTCGCTGAATTTCCTTTAGGTTGTCAGTAATTATTTTGAGTTCGCTTTTTTGAGTAGTCATAAAAGAAGTAAGTAAGTCTTTTATTTCATCCTTAAACTTATAAAACTCTGAAGTCTCTCATCCTTTTATTGCGTATAGAGATAAAGTTTGGAGGTGTTCTTTCGATTTCTTTTTCACATATATTGGTATCGGAGAGAGATTTATTCAACAGTGCAGCTGCCATTGTAATATAGGTAGATATTACAATTTTATAGAAGCCAGTCCTACGCTTAATTGTTTTGCTAATGACAGGGTGGAGTCTAATATGCAAGTAATCAATAGAAAGGTGTATACAGAACATGTATTGAAATACTAGTTTCTGCCCCTGATTTCATTTGCTTTGGACTTCAGAATTTGGTCCAAGGGATAAGTAAGCGTATCCCACACGAACAGACGAATAAGGTTGGAACCAGTTTAGTGTTAAAATTTAACCTGAGCCCAAACTTGAGGGGCTTACTAATAACCATTGTGGGTTTCCACTACCCACCTTCTGGCACCATCATCAGATCAGCGCCAAAATACCAAATTATAATATTGTCATCCAAACCACCTACGCATTTAAAGTATCATATACCACTATTAGAACTAGAATAAAATTTACTTACAAGATATCAAGTCTGACATTACTACTTATTATGATTTTTCAAAGACAACTCCTTGCACTAGATAATCACTGTATCCCTGGCGAATTTACAATTTTGCTGACACAGAGTACACCTAAACCACGAACAACCATTTTTGGGTAACTCAAAGAGTTGCCCTGCGTGAGAATCGAACCCACAACACATGCACAGAATGTATTGGGAGGTCGGTATCACTCCACCATCTGTGCAGTCAGTGTTATTTTCAAGTCAAGTGTCAAGATTAGAATCTAGAAGCGTGTTAATAATAAGATATTAAATCAGACTGCCTCCGAAGTTATAACACATTTAAAGGTATGTGTAATAAACTATTCAATTTCAATTAGGAATACAATGGCTGCACTAAACAGTGATTGTGGCGGAGAAGTCATTAGCCACACTTCACACTAGTGGTAAATAATCTAATTTTCTCATCTAATTTGAAAGAGCATTTTTAATCTAATAATGTCAAATTAGAATCCAATGTAGTACCAAATTAGGAAGTGGTCGCAGTAACCGCTTGCGATTATTATAATATAAAACTGTAAGATATAGCGGTAAGAATTTAAATTTTTATTTTAAGTGCATCTCTAAAAATAGTTTTTTTTAGAAATTTTGTGTATTTGTTTGTTCGGGCATTACGCAAAAACTACTAAACGGATTATGACAAAACTTTTTTTGTTTAGTAGCTCTTGATTAGACTTAAAAACTAGGATACATTTCATCACGCTGCTATGTTGGAAACTTGAGATATTACCTAAAAACTAGTTTATGGCAGCGGACAAAGGATAATCTGATATAAATTCTATATAGTGATTACGGTAATGGCAATCCAGTGAATCGATAAGACTTACATAATCCTAAAGTACTAAAGCCGACAAGGAATTAATTACACGTCTATAGGCTATACTCGAATCCAACGAGCATGCATGAAAGTGCTGATGAAAAATAAAAGTGTGTAGTGCTGATGAATAAAAAAGTTGATAAAGCGAAAGATGTGTGTCAGGATTATAGCATGTGATCAGCCTCCCTAGACCCCTCCGCCGCTTCCTTCCGCGAGATGACCTTCTTGCAGAAGGGAGCGTCCGCGGCCCAATTCCTGTCGCTACCAAGCATCGCTCTGACGACGCTTGACAGCGAGATGTCCCTCCTCCCTGTTGCCGCGATGGGTTCACGGCGCTGCTCTCCCCAAGCCAGGCACGACACATTCGAAATTGTACCTAGGTACGATGAAAAGATTCAATAGGTATATCAGTTGATATCGTAATATAACATTGAATCGACGAAGATGAACCTTAAATAAAATAAACAAAACTATTATTATTATAGTATTAAAGTGTATCTTATTTATGTGATTTCCTTGTCCTCTGTTTCGCCATTTACATTAAAATATTAACTTGTAGATCTCATAGTCGCTGTAACTCGGACCGTAGAGTTCCCTGCCACTATGCAGTGCGCAGTGCGCTTCATCCGAATTAGACTAGGACATGTATAATTTATTGAAATCGTTCTATTAGCTAATTATTATTTTTGATATTACATTAAGCAGTACTGTAAACATAAGTAGTCTGGCTTGCCAGGAAACTATTCAATTATGTTAATTTTGAAAGTAAACGTTTTCGAGATTTTTCAATCCCCATTCTTGCTTCAACTTGAGTTGATTAGAAAAAATACTATTTGGTGATTTGTACATAAACTCCGTATAAAGATATATCTGTATAAACCCTTTTTTATATAAACCCTAAGCTATAGCTTAGGGTTTATAATTATATACCACTGAAGTAATGTAACATAGTTCCAGTGGCCCGCCAATAAAGGCGGAGGGACGGCACACGGCGGGTTTATAGTGGGTGCCCACACTACCCTGTTCGTTGCCCCGAACGACAGGGTGTGTGGTTAGGAACATATTTCCCGCGTTAACAAAGAAAGGGTTTATAATTATAGATAAAATGAAAAATTTAATTGTTATAATTTTATGTTCGCTACTTTGACTATACGTATATTATAAAATCTGCCCGCCGTCTGTCGGTCTGAATGCAAGCAACTCAAAAACTACCAAACAGATTTTCATGCAGCGATCAATGGGTGGAGTGACTCGTAAAGGTTTAAGATAATTCATTAAAGTTTTGCTTAAATTAACTATGATTGTTGAAATTGTTGGAAAGAATCACATCGATTGCGTGAGCTTTATTAACGTGCGCTGCGTAGACCAATAGAGTTATAAGAAAAAATCAGCTCGTACCCGCAGCGGCCCGGGGGGTAATAACTATGTTTAAATTAAGACAAACAGATTTATTTCTAGTACCTAACTATGTTTATAAAACTTCTGTGCATAATTACTCAAGTAGGTTCAGGACATCCTACTAATATTATAAATGTGAAAGTTTGTATGTTTGATTTGGCAAACAGATACTATTTTATGCCTTTCTTCTCGATATGTCCCGAAAAATGGGTTCAAGTGGGGTTATAAAAAAACTAACTAGAGTACTTAAAATTTGGTATAGATGTTAAACACAAAGTGAAAAATGTGAAATCGAAAATAACAGTCACGAGCAGGATTTGAACCTGTATCTCCACCGTCCAGATGCTTTTTGATGGTATCCAGGAGATGCAGGTTCAAATCCTGCTCGTACATTAATATATTGCTATTAAGCAATTACCATATACTCTTTCTTAAGTCATAGTCTCAGTGTATAAGTCTTAGTGGTAAAAATCATGATTTAAATTATTTAAGGAAATATATTATTTACATCTTCGACCAAGATTAAGTTTAATTTTTATTATAATACCTACAAGTTTCAATCGAAACAAAACTACACCAATTTAGAACACATGTTTCTGTACTTACTACTCAAGCTGTAACAGCGCTATGTAAATGTACAGAACATTTAAGATATTTGAGGAAAAATTAATGTATTAGGTAGGCGTATCTGAACACAAAACAATTGTTTATAGAATTTTGGTTTGTTTGTCGGTTTGTTTGTCTGTTTGTTTGTTAGGGCATCATGTAAAAACTACTGAACAGATTTTGTTGAAGCTTTTTGTGTTTGATAGCTCTTCATTATCCTGCTACTATTTCGGGAACCTGAGATATAAGCTAAAAGCTAGCTGCGGTGGAGCCACAGTCATAGGCTAGTTCTATCTATAGAGAACATGTATTTGTTTCACTCGTTTAGTTTAATTTAGATTTAGATTTCATACATTTTATATGTCCCTTCTGACCGTATTTCTGCTGTGGCAGCCAGTAGGTATCTATTTAGAGTGTACAAAAGCATGCGCCTATATATGTACACTCTGCATTACCTCACTCTCATAGCCCAATGGGGCGCCAGCTCGGCACGACCGGAGAGATATCAGGAATGGGAATGACAGATTAAGTGCTCTACGTGTTAAATAACACCTGCTTAGTAAAAGTATTTAACACAAGCTAAGTTATAGGTTCATTATACAGGCATTGAAAGTAACAGTAAAAATACCAACCATTATAATATAAGCGTTCACATGTACTAAGCTGATGGTAGGTTTTGATAGCAAGTATTTTGCTTTTATTTTTTTATTGCTTATGATGGCAGATGAGCCACGGTCCACCGATGGTAATTGGTAACCGTCACTCATAGACTCGACTATACCGAGAGTATTGTCGAGCTATTTCACAGATATGAAATGAAAGAATAAACGGCTACCTCTGCTACAACTAAAACACACCGATGTGCTTCATGGAGGGTCACACGGGAGATGGTAGTACCAACACGTTCGGGCCCGATAGCATGTAAGTACTCCCCCTTGGTACCCAGCTCTCCCACCAGTACCTAATGCAATGGATGATAATTGCTTACTTCCCTTAGTCGCCTCATACGACACCTATGGGAAATAATGGGGTGGTGACACTTATATTCTTAGTCCATCAAAATACGGACACACTTTGTCGCTTGTTGTCAGACGCGAACGGAAGCCTCTACCTTTTTAACTCCCAACGCAAACAGAGAGGGGTTATAAGTTTAAAAGTTTAACGTGAGTATTAATATTATGTGAATCTGTTTGTTTGTTTGAGACGTTATAACTTCCAACCCGCTGAATGGATTTTATTTAGTTTTTTTTTTGTTTGAAATGTGAGTTATTCAACAGTGTTCTGAAGTGTTCTTAAATCACAGTTTAAGAAATTCTGTTATTTAAAATAATCTCAGCTCTTTTTTTGAATGGATGTGAGCACGTGCTACAAGTGTAATTAATTTGAAATTAGTTATTCTGATACTTCAATGATAGGTACTAAAGGAACATACTCGATAAACTTAAAATGTTGGTGCAAAATCACGCGTAATTTTAACAATACCCAAGTGCCTCACAAATGTATAGCAGAGAATATCGTGAGATCTTATGATCAAATAGAGAAGAGGTGGAAAGGGGGGTGGGGTGACTCTTAAAATTTTAACTTTTCTCTTGTAAAGGAGCGTGTACATAATTATAATAGTATCGAAACCATGTCTCTTACTGAGTGATAAGCTGAAAAGTTCAGACCAGTGCAGACAGCCATGGTGAGTGCCACGTTCAGGATCTCATTGCTTCCTTGGACCAAAAAACGATTCTTTGGATCCGGCGAAAAATACGCATGGAGTCGTGGTTGAATCCATCACACGTCTGACGTGATATTGACGGTTCATATTGCCTGACTAAACAAAAACAGCAGAGTGGCCTTAGTTAAATTGGCAGAGGCTTTTTGACTGAGCCCTGTTGTATTGCTGACTCCATAAGCGGCAGTTACCACTTACCACCATTCCTGCCGTCGTAGGCAATCAAAACATGTAACATAAATAATAATATAATATGAAGTTAATAGTACTTGGTATCATTAACAAGAAAGCTACAGAAAATAAACTTTGTATATCGTATAAAAATATGATAGGTGTGATAAGTAGTTATCGATCCATTTTACCCTAAGGGAGTTTCATATGTGTAATTACTCGAATAGTTTTGCTCAAATACGAGCTATTTATACTTGATTAACGACTATTGCTATAATCATATTATTTTTCTACGCGACCTTTCGTAATAATTAGACATTTTTTGTAGTCAGTCTATTATTATAATTCCACTGTGAACGAGAGAACTTTAGGCTGTAGTCGAACGATCGATCGACGTTGGTTTAGGCTGTAGTGTTGATCAGGGGTCAAACCCCATTTGATCACATACTTTACAAACTGTCGAGATAATCGGCAAGTTTTCTCACAGTGTTTTACTTCAATTAGCAGTAAATACGGCATTATTGATAATAGACATCCACGGAGGACAGAAAAAGAGCTGGATGTCGTACTTGTGATCGAACTTTATACCACTGTCTTTACATAATAACATTAACATGTTCTGCCATTCAAGACCACAAACTCACAAAGTGTGAAAATATGTACCCAATAGAAAATGATAGCTACGAGCGGGGATCGAAGCTGCGCTGGAACATCAGTCCAGACGCTCTGCTACGTTGTCGTAGCAGTCCACTAAGAGCTAGCAATATCCATATCACATTTTCTCTATATACCTAACAATATCAACAAATTTAGTAACGTTATGACAACTTTATTGTTACAGTTCGTTTACGTACCACTATTAGGAAAGCGTCTCCTTTACAATGACCGGGAAAACATCAATGAGAATATAGACGCGCAATATCAAAAGTCCCTCTAATATTATAATTGTGAAAGTTTGTATGTTTGTTACTCAATCACGTAAAACTGCTGAACAGATTTAGATGAAATTTGGCACACAGATAACTTATTACTTGGATTAACACGTGGAATACTTTTATTCCGGAAAAAATTAGGTACCTGTAGGATAACTGTTTTATTTGACCCAAATCTGAGGTCCACGCAGACAAAGTCGCGGGCAAGCCTATTAGTAAATATTTCTTAAATTAACGTGCAACCAAGGCATCGTTTTGACAATTTAAATGCGCTACTTAATAAAATTCCAAATCTAATAAACATTCATACTAAATGCTATCCTCAATCAGGCGATAAAGCAGTCCGCCATTTTGACAACAAACATAAAGTTGCATGTTTACATAAAAACAATTCATCTCATTAAATCGTATGCACATACTTGTTAGAGTATTACATGAGTCGGGTGTGTTTCGAACTCGTAACAGCCGCGTGAATCACAAGCGAGTAATCATTGAAATAGGATTGTCGTTTTCCAATTAGCGGCGTGTCGTCCGCCCCTCGCTCGATGAGGCCTTCGAGTGACAGCTCGACGCTTCAGGAAGGAAAAAGTTTCGCGATTCAAGGCAATACCGTCTTCATGTCTCGTGATTAATAAGTTTTTTAGTTGTAACTGATTAAATTTATCAGCAAATTTGAATTTAATTTTAGTTGTAAAATCATTAACCTATAAAATAGTAGTTTAAACAGTGTCGTACAAATTTCTCATGAACAGCAGAATGCATCACTGATGCACAATAAAATTTATGTTTTCTAGATTATAAAATTATTAGGATCGCTTTGTAATCAGCTCTATGGTAAAAGCGTTGTGACGAAATATATTCATTGTAAATTGTAAATGCATTTTGGTATTATAATGCCCTATAATAATGCCTTTTTTATTGCATATAGTTGCAGACGAGCCATGACCCATCTGATGGTAAATGGTAACCGTCGCTCATAGACTCAACTATACTGAGACGCCTCATACGAAACCTGTGGGAAATAATGGGGTGGTGACACTTTTATTCTTAGTCCGTCATCACACGCGGAGGTAGATACCTCAATATTAAACATAGGTATTTGCCAGAGATGTGACTTAGGTATTTAAGATACAAGTATCTGAAATACAGATACGAAATACGTATTTTCATCTGGTATCTAAAATACTTTTTTTAAAATATTTTTTTATCTTTTATTTAAATACCTTTTGTTTGGTATCTTAGTATTTTGTAAATACTATGTTTGCTAAAATACTTTAAAAAGTTATTTTTGCATTTATTCATAAAATGTGACAACATTTTATTGTGGCATTAATTTTAAATATTACCATGACATAAAAAAGTCAAAAGAAACACATGTTCTTCAATTTACAGTTCAATTACATGTTTTTAGAGGATTCTGATTTCTTTTGCGAAAACACAGAGTCTGCTGGCAACACCGCTGATTTAGAAAGACTGTATACCTAAATATAATAATATAGATACCAGGCTTTACTCGCAATGAAAAAAATTTTGAATCTTTCTGACTCTTCTTCTTTTGATTGATGACTCATCGAAGAAAAATGAGTGATAAAATGATTTTACTTATGTCTCAATTAAAACCAAAAGATAATATATTGTCATTTCTGCGATTAACGCGATTTATTCGTAAATAATACATGTAAAAAAAAATTGTTCAATCAGTTGTTGAATCAATGTTTTCATACAAAAGTATTTTATTTTAAAAAAGTATTTAAAAAATACGTATTTCGTATCTAGTATTTCAGATACTATTTCAGAAAGAATTTTATAAGTGGTATCTAAAATACTTAATTTAAAAGTATCTTGCATTTTGTATTCCAAATACTTTGTACAGGGTTTTGGTTATAGTTCATACTAGATTCTGCCTGCGAATCTGTCCGCGTAGATTTCAGAATATAAATACATCACTGTACGGCACACTAACTATCTCAATCTAATAACTAAAAATAGCTGCCCCACAGGAATTATGATTTTTTTCGGGATAAATAATAATCCTTCTCTGGGTTCCAGACTACTTGAATACAAAATTTCATGATGATTGGTTCAGTAGTCACAGCATGAAAGCATAACAAACAAATAAACAAACTCACTTTCACATTTATAAATATTAGTAATGATTAACAAATACGTGATAAAACGGTAGAAATAAAATACAAATAGGTACGTCCAGACTAGAATGATTATATACACAATATCAAATAGAATTCACGACAATTCATATAACGGGCGAAAAACTAAAGTTTTATAAATGATCCGTTCTTCAAAGTGTTTTAATTAATTACAAACAAAATGTGTCATATCTATTTCTGAGAACATCTATGTCGGTAATTGGAAGTACAAATGGATACGTTTTCAATGAAGCAAAGCTCATAACTAGAATTTCGCTAACGAATTATCTTTAAGCTGCTTTGTTATAACGCTATAGTATAATAGAACTATGTGGGTATACTGTGATCACAATTCACTCATAATAGGTGCTGACCTGTACGACGTGGCGTTAAGAAGTGATCACATTCATTCAGTATATTTAAATTATTTTTACACTAATATATTTACCGCATATATTATGTTGCTTTTAAGGCAAAAAAAGAAAAAAGGTTCTTGAGTGGCGACCACGTATCGCTTTATAAGTATACAGCTTTGATAAAAGTACATGAAAATCTCCCCTTTTGTATGAATTTTTACAAGGTTTACGAAGGTACATTTCAAGAAATAATCAAGGATATTTTTGATCTATATTTTTAGCATTTGTCATGCTCCACCAATTTTTAAAGTACAAATTATTTGCGAATAAGGAAAAAGAGATTTTTTGTACTAGCGGGAATCGAACCCGCGTCCCTTCCAATCCGGGGAAGTGCTCTAAGCCACTGAGCTATAGTACAGGTCTTTCGACCATCCCAATCTCCTTATCACATTTGTCTTTACGACCAACGCCATCTATCATCATGTAAATGCTTCCGATAGATGGCGTTATATATATTTATAAAAACCTTGTAAATATTAAAGATACCTAATTGATTTCAATTTTATAGAAATCTCGCGTAAACTCTTACTACAAATAAGTTCTCACTTAGTATAAGAAAATATTTTATGATCAAATCTAATTAATAAATCGTTATATAGTTTCATGTGAACTCACCTCACTACGAAACCGCTGCGGGCGTCGATCGGCCGCCTAATTTCAACCAGTAATAACCGGTTTCAGTACGGACATCACATCACGTCGAGAATCTTTGTGGGAACTGCGTCGCGTCACTCCTGAGGGGTGCTATAAATCTGTGATATTTATAATTAGTTTTATTTTTTATAATATAAACGTATATAAGTAATATGCAAAACCATTGAAATGCATGATTTTTAAAATTAAATTAAAATTCTTAATTCAAAAACGTAAATGTGTGTGTTCCTATCCCTAACTTAGGAACCTACCAAATCACCACCTCGTCCCCTCCCTATTATCCTTACTATCCACGTTTCCATCTCTACGCGTGAGTGATGATAGTTCTCTGGTGTAACTAGCGTCTATAGGCTACAGCAACCGCTTGCCATCAGACAGGCACACTACACAGAAAAACACAATTTCATCACTCTTTTCAGCTCCACTATATACTTACTCAGAAATTATAGTTATGTTGAAATAGTACATTGTTACCCTAGGGATGAAAGCAACTCTTCCTCAATCCCTCGAGCTATTGGAGCCCTTGCAACGCTCGGGCACCAAACCCCGTCTCGGGACTAAATAAGTCTTTATCCCGAGGTAAACACTGTGCTTTTCATTGCGAATACGAGGAAACTAAAAATAAAAATCATGAATTAACTAAAGAAAAAATGGGAGACTTTAAAAAATTGGATTTGGAATCGCCGTTTTCCCGCCAATTTTGTTTTATTTTCTGTGGCCTGTCAGCTATTCAGCCATTATTTTTCATTTTAAACATTGAAAAAATATAAATCTTCGTTATTTTAAAGATATTTAGTTTCAACTATACTAAAATAAAGTCATATAAAAAACCAATTCTTTAATAAATACTTAACTTTATGTTATATCAATTTTACATCGCGCTGTAATTGACTGGCTGTACAGAAAATAGAGCAGTTTTATTTTTTATAATTACTCAGCTATCAGGTGAAAGTAATTCTCCCTAGGGCTGAAAAGTATTACTTTCAACCCGCTCCTCAGGCAACTTCAGGCCTACTTTCAGAGTACGAGTAATGAAAAATTATATTGATACCCGTTCAGTTACATGTAAACAGGTAACATATAGCTAAACATTCTGAATTAGTAGATGACAGAATTGGAATCAATAAATCTTAAAATAACTAGTTACCACAAAATTTGAGAAAATAATAATAACTATAGACAGCTCATCAATTTATATAATAGTACTAGCGGACCTAACAGACGTTGTCCTGTCCGAACATTGGCATTTCGTTTGGATGGAGTAATTTATTTTAGCTACTAAGGATTTTCATTTTTTAAATAGAATAAATTGAAGAAAACATCCTGAAATTCTATCCTGGTGCCACCTACCAGGTCCAAATCGAAATCTAAACCAACCGATTAGGAGGAGTTCAATTACTTACACACGGACACAAGAAATATATATAATAGATAGACAGAAATTACACAGACGAATGTAAGTCTTAATTATTAGCCATTTAATATTTTTACTGATGCTATAAATAAAAAAAAATTTAATATTTTTACTGATGCTATAAATAAAAAAAAATGTTTCCAGCTTCTATAGGCTACAGTAACTACTTACTATCAGGTGGTCCGTATGCATGTTTGCCACCCACGTAGTAAAAAAGAAAACCACAAATTTTCCAGATGATATTAAAAAAATCAGCAACGTTTATATTATTTCTTCGCATAACTACGAGTACACAAATTTTATAGCTTTTTGTCTAATACAATTAACAATACCTTTTAATATTACATTTACCGTTGATATTATTACTTTCCTTTAAATTTCTCTAATAAAACTAAATGAAATTTAGTAACTTTGAAACTGGTTAGGACTACAGTTTATAAATTAATTGATTTTAAAAGTTGGACAGCCCTAAAAGCTTTTGAATAGAAGGAGGTTAGTTATTGTAGTGCGAAACTGAAATCAATGACAGTGCATCGAAGTTGACGAGAAATTGCTAGTTAAGTTTCAATATGTAGTTTAAAGGTTCCACGACAAAATGCTGTGACTATGTGTGAGCTATTAACTTTAAAAAATATGTAGATTGGTAAAACATGGTCTAGGACCCAGCGAAATTATTTTGAAAATTAATATACATTGGAAGCTAATATATGAAACGGATATAAAACATGTGCAGTGGTTGTCTATACTTTACTACTGTAGAGTATTTTCATAGATATTAAGTTAGAGTCTCTTCAAAATGAGGCTTCTCACGAAAATTCTATCAGTTAGTAATATTTCCATCCATCAGCCTTTCAACGTCCACTGCAGGACATAGGCCTCCCCAACAGAACGCCACAACGAGCGGTCCCGTCATGGGGGATAATGCCGTAATCGCCACGCTTGGCAGGCGGGTTGGCGATCGCAGTGGATGTTGTTAATACTCAAGAGAGTGCTGCTGCCCACTCCCCCGGTATTCCCTCAGTCGGCTCTTACGACTCCTGTGGGTAGAAAGGGGTAGTAATATTTATTTTTAAATAATAGCCGGATCCTGGATTTGAAGTTTACGAGTGTGTTGTAATATATTTTTATTTTGTTTCGATGCCAATCACTATCAGACACAAACATTGTTGTCTTGTCCACGTAGCAGTGGACTAATGCCATGAAAAATATGTAATAATCCTGTAAATTTTAGTATTGTATAACTAAATTATTTATGTTATACCACTGCATAAGAAGCACTTACTAACGGTAGAATTATTACTGAGTAGTTTGTTAGCAGTCCCCCGTGCCCCGTTCAGTAATTCATTTAGTTTGTCATATATCATTATATCTACCTTGTCTGTATAAATATAGATATAGCATGTACACACGAGTGTATATTGTGAATGAGTCAAAAATGTATGAGTACGTATGTCAGGATCGTAGATAGAGAAATTAGGCAATATTCTTCACAAAATTAGGCATGGCATATGTTTGTCTAATTTAAACGGATACAGTATATGAATCCTTGCGAGTCCTTACTAATATTTGAAATATTATAGTGTGTGTGATTGTCGGTTTATTTGATTGTTATGCTTTAACCCCATTACTACTTAACCAAGATACAGTCCGGCACCCAGAAACGGACATAGGACAGTTAATGTTTGTCTGTTTGTTTGTATTATGCATAGAAATAAAGTTATTGTACCGTAAAGTAACGGATTTATATTATACTTGCCTTTGCCCGCAGCTCCACCGCATTCAAAAGCTAGTTTTTAGGTTATGTCATAGGTTCTTAATATAATAGTGAGATAAAATGTATACTAGTTTTTAAGTGTAATGAAGAACTATCAAACAATTTTTTTTATAAAAATCTGTTCTGTGTTTTTGCGTGATGCCCGATTAAACAAATAAACATACAAGAACTATAAAAAAAGTTTTGATTTTTTTTATATTTGAGAAAATATATTTATTTTTTTCTCAAATATATATTCTCAGTATTTACGCACTGCACGCTGAGCAACTCTATAGAACTTTAATTATTTGTAAAGTTGAAAAGGAGAGCTTTATTGCAAGCAGGATTCAAACCTGCGTCTCTTCCAATCAGAGGAAGTGCTCTGGACCGCTGCGCTATCGCAGTCACCCAATTTCCATGTGGTGACACCCAATCCGTGCCGTGTGGGGCCGGCACAAAGAATAGCTCCACCCCGTCTCTTCCTATGGGAGTCATAAAAGCCGACTAAGGGATTACCGGGGGACCGGGCAGCAGCGCTCCCCTGTGTACTAAAAACATCCACTGCGATCGCCAACCCGCCTGCCAAGCGTGGCGATTATGGTAAAACCCCCATTTCGGGGAGGCCTATATCCAGCAGTGGACGATGAAAGGCTGATGGATGGATGGATGGACACCCAATCTCCATTTCACATTTGTTTTAGATGGCTTTAAGACCCACGCCACCTATCGGATGCATTTATTGGTGGTAGACCTCCGGCACTCTCACTCACCATAAGAAACACAAAAGTAGAGGTACCTACCGTTAAAACTAAAGAGATGATTACTGTGAAGGGAGATATTTATGTCCATTAATAGTGTGGGAGTTATAGGGGCACAAAACTTTTGATAACATTACAGGAGAAGTACCTATGTGGGATGAAGCAAAATAAAAAATTTGGAAAATCCAAAAGTGCACCCCTCATCTTCATTTTTCACAATAAAAATGATTATTTGATAAGTAACTAATAATGTATTTGTTGTTATCATATATTGCACTTGTAAAATAATATATATACATACACATATCAAGAAAAAATACTATTTTTGAGTGACATGAGTGTTTCATGATATTTTTGTTGCCATTTTTGTTATTTAAACTAGTTAAAGAACTGTTTAAAAAAGTTTTGTCTTGGACGTCCGTGTGTTGTAGGTAATGTATGTTAACACGATAACGACTGAAATACTTTACTAATCGAGTCTTTTTTTTACTTTTACGATTCAGTATGATTACGAATAGAGCCCTATCACTTTTCACGGTCTGATTCGATGTGGTTTAATTGTTAACAAAAAAATAGTGAATATTTACGCTTGACTCGACACTAAAACCAGCGCTATACCTTATTTCGTGAGAACTACTTCTATAGACCAATATAGTAATACTTCTTAAAATTGGCGCTAGATGACGTATAAGACATGAGAACCACATTAATAGGTACTTCTATGTGATTTATTGAAAACTACTTAGTAAGACCATTATTAGTTACTCACCAAATAATCAATTTTATTGTGAAAAATGAAGATTATGAGGCGTGCAGTTTTGGATTTTCCAAAGTATTTTTGAAACTCTGACCACTAAGCCACCAAGGATCTTTATCACATAATGCAAGCTCTACATCTGATGTCCTGTTTATAAAGAGAATGAATCTGATGATGAAGAGCATACTATTTTAGAAGTTGCATAATGAAATAAATAAAATTAAATTCATTTTTATGGAATATCAATAACTGGAAACAATATCTGGAATTTCGACTAAAACAGCAAAAGAAACCTGAAATAAAATTCAATAAGGTTTTTTGCGCTGGAGACTAACAAATAATTAGGGAGATATTTTTATAGGAGTTAGCTGAAAACTTGGGAAAATGTACATCATGGCCTTTTGGTATATTTGAAATTGAGACCATTAAATATCGTGTAACCTCGTTAAAGTTTAAGTGACACAGTATCGTCATCAAAGGGAATCTAATTATAAATTTTCACTATATTAAAATGTCGCCGCATATTCAGAGAAAAAAATCTTACTGGTTTTTTATTTATTTTGAAGTTTAGTTTGCATCATAATTATTGCTTAATTTAGGTTAAGGAGTAAGAATAAGCTTTCAAAAGTATAACATAACATCAATCTCCAAAAATGATTCAATTTACAACTAAGATACACACCAAAATTCAGTTTATTTCATTTTATTCATTAAACAATATTTCTATTAGACATGTAAGGAAATATACAATAACTTACATACGTGTTGAACAACAACTTATATAGGGAGGAGGTGGAGTAATTTATATATTTTTTTTCTTTTGTTTTATCATTTGTAATACCATCAATGTATGTTTTATTTTTTACCCTCATTTATTTTTTTCATATGCATGGCATGCTTGTCCGAAATAAAACCTTTTTCTTTCTTTCTTTCTTTATAAGAAAGTGTTGTGGGTTCGATTCCTACACATTCTTTATGTCATCCATAAATAGCTATTCTGGCTCTGGGCGTTTGTAAAATCCTTCGCGATACTAGTGCAAGGTTTTGTTTTAGTTTTCAGGGTTTGTATTGTGTTTTATAATAAAAAAAACTACACTTACATTGATAACTAAAAATAACATGATTTAGTCCAAAATGAGGAGTCAAACTAATAAAATAAAACCTCATTTACAGAACGTTAATAAAGTAATCAAAATAAATATTTAATAATAAACTACTATGATCTAGGGATCCCCTTTCATGATAAGAGCTTTACTCCTGTAATACTGTCTCTGGGGGATCAGCCAGAGATAGTAGACACATTGGCATGTGGGCACAGTTCCAGATTCCATACAGTGACAGTAAATTCGTAGTCAGACTCCGTAAGTATTTTAACTGTTCAACAGAATTTGTAAGCCCTGTCCTGTAAAAATTAATGTAATTGCCATTTTATTATAAACATTATTGCATTTTGTAACGTCACAACTTACTATGTTCTATATGGCATACATATCACTATAAGTATACATATAATATTATATTTTATCTACTAGAATATAGTGGATGGTATATTTTCAAGCAATTCGTTCAATAAATTTTGTACATTTCACACGTAAACGACCACGCTGTGAAGGCGTCTTCGGTTTACGCACCGTCGATTTCCTTTATGATAATGATGAGCTTAATACGTATTATTATTTGATTTTAGATCAGATAAGATTAATTCATTCGTATTTGAAACAGTATTTAAAGGTTGGAGCCGAAACTAAATGTCACTGCACAACTTAATAATATTAAAACTTACTCAGTATCCAATATCTGAGTTGAATTATTGAAACTATGTAATAATACTGTTAAAGTCATATTAGGAGTACCTTTAAATGATAAGTCTTTACAGACAATAATACATACTATGCTACGTAGGTTTCGTGACATCGTCACTATGTAAATTGCTTCAGGTTCAGTGATTTTTATTTAACTTATACATCTTTATGATTGTACTTATATAATTCTTCTGTATGAGTCTGTATCACCGAACTTCTGCTAAACGGCTAAATTGATTTTGATGTTTTTTTTTTGTGTTTTTGAGTGTTTCCCTGTACGGTTTAGAGTCACAAGTGTTAATTTTTCATTATTTTAATTATATTTTTGACACTAAAAAACATATTACTAGTGATAGCGCCTTGCTTACCCCAGCATGTATAGGCCGGCTCGATTAGGAAAGCACCACCCTCTCAGAAACTCAAGAGGGAAATAACGGCATGACTCCTATCATTGTGTTTTTTAAATGGTGAGTGAGAGCTTTGGAGGCTCAAAATCTCTCCTCCTTTACTTCTTATCCTTCCTATTCTCATCTTGTTATTTATCCTCTCCCCTTCCTACCCCTTTCTTTAGAGTTAGCGATGCGCTATCAGGTGGGTGGGCGTGATTGCCACTCACATACTACATAAAAAATATATCAAATGTTTTTTATGACTCCGCATATCGAAACATAAAATAACCACAAAATTTCACCCCAGGCCTCCACCACCACCCTTATTCGAGCTGCTAGTACAAGTAGCAGGCAAGGCAACTTTCAGGCTGGACCACGTCAACCCCAATTACCTATATCTACTTGTTGTAGTGCTGTAATAAAACCGGGATTAAACTAAAGAAACTATAACTATAATTAATAGGATATAATATATATTTTTTATTGCCTGTAGTGGCAGACGAGCCACGGCCTATCTGATGGTAAATGGTAACCATCACTCATAGACTAAACTATACTGAGAGTATTGTGAAGCCGCTGCTCATTATTTCAGTTCATCGATATGAAATGAAAGAATAAACGGCTATCTCCTGCTACAGCCAAAACGCGACGATGTGCTTCATGGCCGGTCACTCGGGAGATGGTGGTACCAACCCGCTCGGGCCCAATACCAAGTGAGTACTCCCACTTGGTACCCAGCCCTACCACCTGTCATGCAATGGATGATAATTACTTACTTCCCTTAGTCGCCTCATACGACACCCGTGGGAAAGAATAGGGTGGTGACACTTGTATTCTTAGTCCGTCACCACACGTAAGATTAATTACTAGGATATAATATTTACTAATAGAGTATATTAGTTAAAACACTTATGCTATTGAGGTACGAGACAACCTCGACTTAAGAGCTAGAAGGCGACTAGTCAAAACGGCACTATATTTCATATTACAAGAAACTTTCATAATTGCATTATTGGTTCCCGGGTCATGGAATATAACAAATGTGCACTTTGCATTGTGCGCACATAGCTGCGGACACAGGATATGGAAGTATTTTTAAATTAACAGCTTAGTGCGTTCGCAAACTCACTGAGTAATTTTACAGATTATTGGTTTCTGCACTCACGTCCAACTAAATATAATAATACTGTACTTTTCTTACAATTGAACTAACTTTGTAGCAACTTCGGACAGCTCTAACTTCGGACACATCTTATTCTATACGATTATTTAATGCAATACTTTTGTGATAATCTAGGTTCTACAACAATATTTCGACTTTCAATGTTTCCAATCTAATGTTCTTCAAGCTGCTTTGTACTACAATTAGACCGTGTTGTGCAGCATTGAGCTAATGCACAAAAACATAGATAAAAATTATGCTGATTTGAACGACTTTTGCTTTATTTTTTCAATGTTATTCGTAGTGTTGGATTGGTATAACCTATCATAAAACAATATTTGTAGTTAGCACAATAAAACGAGTCTTTGTGACTTAAAAATAGAGATTTTACTTGCACCTCGTCCTCGAGATAAGTATCCTGAAATAAATGTATTATTCACATCATGTAGTACCGCATAGGTGTCACTGCTCAAGCACTGTAGTTGAAAGTAGGTAGTAAAAACACATTTTTTAGTCTCTGGTCACACTTGTCAACTTCTTCGCTTCGGCCGGCCATCTTGTCATTCGCATTTTCAGTGCGAAACCGTTCAACACTATTCGTCACACTTAAATACATCATTATGCCAAAACGCAAGCATAATAATAAAGAGGTCGACTACATTAGTGATCAAGTTAAAAAGCTAAAAAAGCAATTAAAACGCGCTCGTATACAACAAGAACCATCTTCAAGCGAAGAGGAACAAAATATAGCAGAAGGTATGTACCTAAGCACACTTATGTTTCGCTTTGCTGTGTTCTACCACCGATACAATGGGCCTGTGCGCTAAATGCAATCGAGCTGATCATTGGACAGTCTCACCGCATTCCATTATATCGTTATATCTGCCTACATTTCTAATGTGGCTAACTATACTAAAACAAATACATTCGAGCTGATCTTTGGACTAATAATAATACATTTATTTCAGGATACTTATCTCTTCGGACGAGGTGCTTCGTATAATTGTGATAGAACTTCGCTTGGTAAGTTCGTTTAATCACCAATTATTTTCGATAAATTGGCATTAGAACTACTACGTTTTGAGAAGCATGTGGCTGACTCAGTGAAAAATTGTTTTTACAAGTTGAAAGTTCTATATAAAATTAGAAATTATATAAAGGAGGACTTGCGTAAACAGTTGGTGGAGTCTTTAGTACTTTCCAAGTTAAATTATATGGACATAGTCTTTGGCCCACGTTTGCTTGCCCGTACTCAAAGAATAATTCAGCGGGTTCAAAATGCATGTGCCCGCTTTTGCTTCAATATTCCGTTAAGGGCTCATGTTACCCCATATTTAAATAAACACACCATCTTAAAAATGAGACAGGCGTAAACTCCACCTAGCATGTCTTCTTTTTGGAGTTTTGAAATATAATACACCGAGCTACCTTCATGATAAATTGTCCTGGGTATCTACAAACAGGTCCTGTGGGCCACGGAGGTGTGCCGAACAGCTTTCCATTCGTTGCTATCGCTCTGCAACATTTAGGGGCAGCTTACGGTATGCTGCGACAAAATGCTGGAACAATATCCCACCCCCTCTGAGAAGTCTGCAAAATAAAGAAAATTTTAAGTTAAAATTGAAAATGTTCATATTTGAGCATCAAAAAAAACAAGAACATCTGAGGCACGATACTAGTGCAATTTAGGATGACATACTTGTGTATTGAGTGTGTACCTTTATGTGTATGTGTATATAAATATATATTTAAATATTATTAATGTTATGGTGTTCCATAATATAATATATACCTAAATATGTAATGGAATTACATTCATTCTTTATTATCTTTTTCATATTACTTGAAATATTTGTGAATAGTTGACTTACCTTGGTCTTGCTCCTTCAGCAAAAACGGGTGTGATATTTCATGCGCCCAGCATGGTAACCATTCAGTGTGATGGTCTTTAATTATTTAACTATTCATAATTTAGTTCACTAAGAAACTATTTACATTGATGGTTGACAGTTAGTTTGAACCTTCATAACCTAAATTATGAATGCAGGGGTACAGAATAAAACACTCTCGTTCTCTGCTTCTTTGACTCTCGATAGAGAGTAATAGGTATTATAATAGATGCTCGGTGCCAACAAAACAATGTTTTCTTAAGCTTTGTCGCTTTGTGCACATTTTATGGTTCTTTTAAATCTTATAACCTCGGCTTATAACCTAAAGATCGTATGACGTGTCATTGCGCACGTCATGTCACACAGTCCATAAATCCATAGTACTTCGACGCGTGTTCTCCACAGACAAATAATCAATATAATACTTGGACAAGGTATGATAATTATAGACTCGCTACTATTTTAACACTAAAGATGAAGAAAAGTATGCACATATTAGGTTTTAGCAAGAGTGAGAGAGACACATGTATAAGTATTTTATCATTTTCGCGTATGCGTTCTTTTTATTTGGACCCAATTATTGTAGTGCTTAGTTTAGTTGTAATTATTGTTATTGTGTATTTACCATATAATTGTTAATTATCGTCATCTGTGACGCCATCGTAAACCTACGCACCAACGGAAGATCAGCGCAGGTTTATTTAATCTGCATCATGCTGAGTTGGTGGGGTTTTGTGACGAAACTATTTTATAATTTATTTAGTTTATAAAAACCTTATTTTGTTTCTTTTTTCTGTGCTGTTTTGTCGCAATAAACTTTTTTCTTTCTTTCTTCTTCTTTCTTTCTTTCTTTAATTTTGTACAGTTTATTGGTTGGATCATTTCTGTACAACACGGTCCAATTGTCGGCTGTAATTATAATCCTGTATAACTTTTAAAGTTCCATATAGTTATATACGGTCTACCAGTAATAGCCTAGTGGGAATACCAAGGACTGCGAAGGCAATGGCATCGAGTTCCATCTCCTGTCCAAGGTCACGGCATACACCTCTAACTTTTTGAGATTTTTTTACAAATTACCACTGCTCGGTAAAGGAAAACATCGTGAGGAAACCTGCATGCCCGAGAGATTTTCTCGTCGCCTTGTATAGTCTGCCAAACTCTCTGCTGTTCTTAAAACTACGGCCTGATTCCCTCTCGCTATGAGTGGACACCCATGCCCAATAGTGAGACAGTTATAGGTCGAGAAACAAAAATTACAGTATAACTACGTTTGTTCAGCCATTTTTTTTGTTTAGGCGGTAAGAAATGAACCTAACCGCACAGCCCGTCGTTCGTGGCAACAAACAGGGTAGTGTGGGGCCCTCATCTACTTAATAAACTCGCCGTGTGCCGTCCTTTATTGACGGGCCACCGGAACCATATTACGTTCCATCAGTGGTCCGCCGGCGGTACATTGTTCAGCCTCGGTGAATTCCTCTACAAACGATAGGTATCTTAAAACTTATTGCAATTTTGAAATTAATTTAATACTGTCAAAACCTGTAGACCTAGATAATTAATCTATCCTTTGTTATAGTAGAACAAAAAGTATGATGAGGACATGCTAAAAAGCTTTTAAAATAAGCTTTCATATTGTTCCGTATAAGGTTACTTATGAGATAACGAAGTAAAGATATACATAATATTGTCTTGACGCAGCAGCGGTATTAAGAGCTTAATATGAATATATTAAAAAATATATCTATACTTACAAAATTTGATATGTGAATAAAACAACAAATTTCGAAGTTCATGCGGTATTAGGATCGTTAATGTACATCTTCGTTTTTGTATTTTTTTAAGACAACACGCAATACCAGGGAATATTTCGTGAGTCTCGAGAGATAAAATTGCATTTAAGGGACATAAAGAAGGGTACATCCACAGGCATAGAACAACTATTTATGATTCGCATAAATATTAATACTACATGGAAATTAAAGCCACCAACTTCGTGATGATTCATATCGAGGTTACTACGCCATCTTTGGTGGTCATTTCCCGGTCAAGCTTCACTGAGTTAATCAAATGAAAATATATAGCTACCTATGTGTATAAAGTTAAAAATCCATCCATCCATCAGCCTTTCAACGTCCACTGCTGGACATAGACCTCCCCAAGAGAACGCCACAACGAGCGGTCCCGTCATGGGGGATAATGCCGTAATCGCCACGCTTGACAGGCGGGTTGGCGATAGCAGTGGATGTTGTAAATACTCGAGGAAGTGCTGCTGCCCACTCCCCCAATATTCCCTCAGTCGGCTCTTACGACTCCCGTGGGTAGAGAGGGGTGAGACAATTTTAAAGCCGGCCCCACACGGCCACTAGTTAAAAATACCTTATATAAATTATTCCCAGTTATAAATTTCTGGAAATTCACTGTAAACTTTTTAAGCACTATGATTTGTAAATTGTTACCTATGAGTACTAGTTATTTCTACATCACTTCCTTACAGTCTCAACGGAAAAGATCTGGGCAACTTTCGGACGTAGTTATATAGTGAGCGACGCAACGCGACGCGACGAGATGCGACGTAAAGCGGCTAATTAACTTTTTATTAGGCGACATCGTCGGCCATAAGTGCATACAACCTCTATTTGATATTTTCGTGTCGCGTCGCATCGCGTAGTATTAACGCGTTTGTCGTTCACCTGGGACAACGGGTAAGCAAAGCATGATGCCGACCTATATTCGAATTCTATAATACTTATCTATTAAGCATTCGACATGCTGGGTAAATATAATAGGCTCTAGAACAGAAAAAGAAATTGATTGTTAGTAGTATAGCTATCATATACATATAGATTAAAGAATTTGAACACAAAGTGCATTTAAATGAGTAAGTATGTCAAACGCTTAAAAAAATATATAAAAAGTTATTAATCGTTATTTTTACAGTAATTTATTCCAAAAAATTACTAACATAGAAAGTGCATAAGAATAAATTATGTAGTATATATTAAACACAAAGTGAAAAATGTGAAATCGAAAATAGTCGGTATAATGTATGAAAATCTTCCGACAGATGGCGCAGACGTCACCCAAAGACGTTAAGTTTGATGTGTTATCGAAATTAGCAGTCAGGAGCAATTGTCAGGATGGCTGAATTGGTAAAGCATCTGGACGGAATCCAGAAGATGCAGGTTCAAATCCTGCTCCTGACTGTTATTTTCGATTTTACATTTTTCACTTTGTGTTTAATGTATAGTGCTAAGCATGTCAAATGCTAAAAATATATATAAAAAATATCTAAATATTATGTAGTATATTTCAAAAGTAAAAATATTTTATCTACGGAACCGTTAATTAAAACTGTCTATAAAAGAGGTTCACATACATCAAAGTGAATATCATGGCGATTGATTGCTTCTCAATTAACAATAATACATAAGCGTAGGTAACACTCGCTTATTAATATTTGTGATTTTACTGTTGTAATTGTAATGAATTCCAAAATATTTTCAGTCAGTAACAAATTTGTTATTATATATTTATAAATACGTTATTGAGGAGAAATCCATAAAAAAGATTTATCGCAAATTGCTACACAACGTGTTTTTTTTAGAGTAAGGGGTCCCCTCTCACAAACCATTTGAGAGCTAGAAAGCTTTAGCTCACTAGCCTTGTGATCATAAAACGTTGAAAAAGATCCTCACGATATTTTCCTTCTCCAGTCAGAGATATTTTGTAGTCAATATATGCACATAATATAAAAACTCTTAAGCACAGTTCATGGAAGGCATTAGCTTAGTAATGCTTCTGGTATCGCTGTCTTTTTAAAATAAGTATATATTGAAGAATTAAGTAGGTGAGCGTCCATTGCTAGATTACAGGTTATATTATAATTGTGGGAAAACTTAGACCATAATTATATTACACATGTGAATTACGACAGGCGATCGGTAATAGCCTATTGAGTGTGATTGGCACATTAATTTCAAAGGCTGAACATAACATATTATTGTTATGAATTTTAACCAAGTGACGTCGCGTTCAATAATGAACATGTAGCTAGTGAAGTGTCATGTTAAATTATTTAAATTATTCAATACGATCAGTTTCTAGGGTTACACAAAACGTTTTAATATGTTTCTAAGTGTTACCGTTTGGTATTTTTCAAGTCAATGTGAAATTACTCATACTTACATAGACACACGCCTGTTGCCTAGTGGAATAAGCAGACCTTTTTCTCTTTCATTCTCCTGTTCTCTTTAGTACTCCTGACACGGCTTTTTTCGAGTACGTCCCTAATTTGGTTAGAGAACGCTCGACGAGGCCTTGCCCTCCATACTGCACCATTCACACTCTCACTACACTACTTCTTACCCTATCTTTTGATCTATCTTTTGATGTTACACCACACATACTTCTTCATATACTTCTTAAAGCTCTCATCTCCACTGTATTTATTATTCTACATTCATTCTTTATCTGGTAGAGCCAACTTTTACTTTAGCACATAAATTTTGAAACTAATACTCCACCGTGCACGCCAGCCAAAAAATGACACGGTGAGGAAAAACACCATGTCTTGTAGTCATTGATGTATCAAAATTTATTCTAATTTTAGTCAAATTCAAATTCAAAAATAATTTTATTTCATAGGCTTATTATAATAGCACTTAAAATCGTCAAAGTTACTTACTAATAACTAACACGAGCGCTTGAGACAAGTGCATCCGCAATCTCGCGATTGCAATCGCCGCAAGCGGCCGGATTCCGTAGTAAGGCTTTTCATGAGAAGAACCCGGCAAGAAACTCACGAGCCACTTTTTTAAATCTTAAATTTCTTACAATGTTTAAATTAATACTTAACTAAAGTAGGTGCTCACCAAAACACACAATATTAAAGTACAAATTATAATTTGTAAATAAGGAAAAAGAATATTTTAGTACAGGCGGGAATCGAACCTGCGTCCCTTCCTATCCGGGGAAGTGCTCTAATCCACTGAGCTACAGTACTATCTTTTAGACATACCCAAACTCCTTATCACATTTATCTTAACGACCGACACCCTCTATCGGAATGCATTTACATGCATTAATCCAATATAGTAAGTTTAATTTTGCAATTAAAATTCATACTATTTGATGACGTGATATTTTTAAACATTTTGATCTATATTTTAGCACTTGACATGCTCAGCTACTTTTAAAGTACAAATTATAATTTGTGAATAAGGAAAAAGAGTATTTTAGTACAGGCGGGAATCGAACCTGCGTCCCTTCCTATCCGGGGAAGTGCTCTAATCCACTGAGCTACAGTACTATCTTTTTTACTATTTGATGGCTGAGCATGTCAATCTAAAAATATGCTTACCGCGCTAAAAAAGGTTTTCAATAAAAAGGGGTATGTGCTTATTTTAAAATGAGGAGCAGTTCAAAGCCATTTATGCGACTGCTAATCATGAGGTCTCGGGTTCGATCCCGGGCCGGGCAATGTTATTGAGCTTTTTCCTAAAAAGAAAAATTCTCAGTGGCAGCCCGGAGTTTGGAAATGTACCCGGTAGACGTCAATAGGCTCGCCCCCTATTACGTGGGACTTAGACATAGCTGGCTGGCTGGGTGTGTAATACACCTCTGCCTACCCCTTCGGGGAATACAGGCGTGATGCTATGTTTTTTTTTATCTTCCAGATAATCCGAAATTGTATAATAACATTTACTAATTAGTCTGACTTTTACTGTTTGCTTAAACTTATTTAAAGGCATGTTTCGGATATTTTCGGGAATTTTATTGAAGAAGCGTATACATCGCCTCATGAAAGATCTACTAATTCTGTGGTATATATTGTGACACAATAGTTAGAATATTCAATTCTTTGAATTTCTCTTTAAGGGAAACTCTTGGGCCCCTAATTTATAAATTGCACGAATAGCCCTTTTCGGTGTACAAAATATATAATTTGCTAGTCTCAAGTGAGTTTAGGAAAAATACATAATATATTTACGGACCCCTCTCCCCACCCTATGTGGATATGCAGGCTGATTACGTAGAGTAGAAAGTGCGCGAAATAGAATTTGAAATAAAACTGCATCCCAAAGCATCTGGACTGTGTGGTAGATCATTTTTTACTTTTAACGAGGAGAGGTTATGAGAGAAGAAATAAAGTCATCAATTGACATCTTACGAAGATGCCTTGTTTGCCTTTCTTTAGCGTCATAGTAATTTACTAGGTAGAAATGATATTAGCACCGAAGGAATGTAACATAGTTCCAGTGGCCCACCAATAAAGGCGGAGAGACGGCACACGGCGGGTTTCTTTAGTGGGTGAGGGCCCACACTAACCTGTTCGTTGCCCCGAACGACGGGGTGTGTGGTTAGGTACATTTATTCCCGCCTAAACAAAAAAAAAAGGGTAGAAATGATATTTTTTTAATCATCTGTTTGTTATGACGCACAGTATTAATCTTAAACTATTATTGCAAAGTTCAAACACACGTTGGGAACGCGGTGACGACAGGCGGTCACCATAGGCAACCGGCGCGTAGGCGTGCCCGCCCAGACTTATACCATCATTTATTATTGTACAGACGAAAGCAGTCTGGAATATTTTTCTCTTCAGTTGATATCTCCGCGGCTAAGAAAACGTGTCACTAATAAAATGTTCAGCGCTGGCCGTAAATATACCCATCAACATAAATGGCTCCTTTATCAACAATAAAACTGTTATACTTGCTCGTTGTAATGCTTTCTCTATGTGATTAAAAATTTAAAATATTGAACAATTCAATCAGGTGTGTAATTACGATTTGCAGTATGGTAAGTTTTCTAAGTTAATAGGAACACTAGGGCGGGAAAGTGAGGCACGAGGGAAATGGGCGGGTGCTGCAGTCTCGCTTGCACAAAATGCACCACCCCCAATGAAATGTGATGCGATTGCAGTCAGCGTCGTCGAGCCATCGAAACTGCTCGCCCGCTGCGCTCGGTAAAACCCGTCGCGACGTTACGCCACCTGTAACGAGTTACCAGGCTGCCAGATCCATCGAGGAGGTAAGTCCTTACATATATTTTACCCCTCGCTCGCACCTTTGGATTTATCTTATCTTTATCCCATTCCCACTCAAAGTTGAAATGGTTTTCCCTTTTATCGTCGGAATGTGGAAAAGCGGGTTTTGGTGTCCCAACTCTCTCTTTCAATCTGTAAGCGCTTCACGATTGTAGCAAGTTGGCGCGTAACATCTACGCAGTATGGGGCTACGACGTAGCGCTGAAGTTAATATGGAATCATCCAGTTACAATCATCAATGATGATTTTTTATTTAGGATGACAATTTTTCACAAAGGCTCGAATGGTAGTTTTTTTTATTTGTAATTTTTGTGTTTATTGATGTGACCCAGTAATATCACAAGTCCTCAAATTATGCCATACAACTTCTAAATTATTATATGTTTATATTTTAGCCATATTTTTAAAAGGTTCACATAAATTTTGTCATTTTTTTTTCAAGTATTTTGTCATGAAAATTATTCAGAGGACATATAAAATTAAGAATATAATATATTATATATCTACTTAATGTTTAGTACAATATTTCTACAATATTTCAAAGTTTCTGTCACATTAGACATATAGGGTTTTCGAAATAGTATAATTTATAATTTCAGTTTACACTATACGAATAAATATAAATTTAAACTAGAATAAAATAATAAAGGTAACTGTAAAACTCGTTAGGACTTTCGTAACAAAAAACTACATAATTTTAACTGTTCGGAAAATCTATTATACTACCGCAAAATATAATCATGAGTTATACGTATGACCATTTTATGTAATTTAAAAAACATTTTCAATGCTAATAGCAGCAATAAGAAATGTAAGTAAGTGGGAACCCGCTTATGGACTGAAATATGCTTAAGCTTAAGAGTGAAATAGACATAGCTTCGTCTTCTTCTTATAACAAAAATATATGAATATCCACAGCTTCTAAAACAGAGAGAATGATTATTTGTATCAGCAAGTACTTTTAATTGGTAAATATAAATATTCACGGAAATTTCACACAACGTCCTCTGGTCCCAAACTAAGCTTAACGCTTGTTCTATGGGTACTAGATTAAGGATTTAATACATATATTACTTTTTTTTTGTAAAAATATATACGTTTAATAGATAGAAAACACCCAGATGCGGTACAAATATCTGTGTTCATCACACAAATAATTGTCCTGAGTGGGAATCGAACCCACGACCTCGGGCATGGGAGTCGGTTAAACTACCGACTACACCACAGGGTCCATCCAACTCTAATATCACTGCGGTTTGGTTTTAAATGTTCCTCATCTAGTAGTGACATTATTTGCATATTTGTCTTAGTTGTTTTATTCGACACCCGCGGGAATAGATACGTTGATGATATACGAGTATTTACTTAGTGTAGTTAAACACGGACCACAATAAAAAATAATATTACTTTTTATATGCGATAATTATCGTAAAAAATTCAAAAACAAAGCTTATAATCCCATTATTATTTTAAATTTGTATATTTAATTATTAATATAATTTAAGATTTAAAATACAACTTTTCTGTTTATTTCTTTTGTAATGATGTTAAAGTTATCTAGAATAAAAAGAGGAATAACATTATTTAATCTATTATTAATAGTAAACGGTGGAAAATGAACGCAAATTGGCAGTTATGTTATCCTTGACGTGTAATAACTTAAAAGCTCACTCAATTGCCGCGTAATTACGTAAATCAGTACTACGCATAAATGAGCAGTATTTTATAAATATCTACAATCGTTCACATAATTTCAGTGTTAACTAACGGCTTTTCGTAGCAAGTGCAATACACATAATAACACAACTATCTCCATGAGTACCTAATTTTTCAGCTACTCGATTCTAAAATAACGACATGAGAAGCATTTCTGTAGAAACTGTATAGGTACTACCTAACATGTATTAGCTTTTATATTTTTTTATCTTAAATAAGAATGCTCATTTGTTTATATTTCCGATAGATAGCTGTGTACATACTGTGCCTTTAACATATAAATTAAAATAGGAATAGTTAAGGAAGTTATAATTATATTAATGGCGGTCTTATCGCATATAGTGATTTCTTCAAAACAACCATTGGATGGAAATTAAATGTAGATATGTTAGTATATTACGGTAATTAAGAAGTAAGTTATTATAATATTATTCAATGCACCCATCTCTACTCCGACCGAGGCAGACTAGTAAAGAATGCCGGCACGGCACGTAAGGCCACCTTGTACTTAATATGTGCGAAAGTTTCAAATAAAATAAGAATGCACATATTTCAATAATTTATCCCTGAACTACACGTACTGAAAAGTACATAAAAAATCTTTTTAAAATGGAAATCACAAAAATTAGCTATTGAAAAATGATTATTTGATTATAAAACAGACATTGCTGATAAACAATGTAACCTAAATTCGTAACATATTTATTTTAGTAGAATAATGATTTGCAACCATCTCGTTTGTTGAGCTACGAAATATCATGTGAATTAAAACAAAGTGCGAATATATGAAATCGAAAATAAGTTTCACTATTTCCAACTTTGTGTTAATTTATATGTGCATGTCAAATGTTAAACAATTTATAAAAATATCAAAATTGTCAGATGGTTTCCAAGTTAGTCAATGCCAAGTAGTACTAGGAGAACAGAAGAGTCGAGCAGGTTACAACGTCGCTCGGCGCTAGGCGGGTGACTGTACACGCACCCACCTCCTAACCGCGAGCCCGGGCCGCTCACGATGCCCAATGAAAAATCAGTTTTCCTCGCACCCGTCGATAGTTTAAAATTAAACGTCATTCTGGTTGCGGTTAACACTTAATTTGTACAACGCATAATGTTATTACTTTGCAATTCAATTTATTAAATCCCTGATGCGAGTGTTGTGATAATAATCGTAGCTCTTAATGAAATTAATATCTGATGATATTTGGAAAACCGAAAGACATTTATTTTGAGTATTAATAAATCAGTATTAACACGTAGTAATTATTTCCATAGTAAGCTCTCCCAATTCAAGTAAGATTATGAACTTCATTATACTCGTATTGGTCTAGTATTTATTAAATGAACTTGTACTATATTGCATTATATTGATCTGTATTGCTAAAACTTTTAAACAAACACGTGAATTAGATACTTCCTTCCTTATTCGACTATTTGGTTCTGACTCAAACCAATACTATGAAACTATATTGTTTTCGAAATATAGGGACAAACGTTCTACCACTGCCCAAATATTGTTTATAGATTAAAGGTAGAGTATATTTGTATGCTTTAGAAAACACTTTAAATTGAATCATGTATCATAATGAACACCTCCTGCAAAACCGTTACTAGAATAGAATGGGATATATAGTATTTATTTTTAGTCCGTTTCTACACGGACAATGATTCCCTTGTAAATTTTATGTTTACAATAGGAGAAAAACTAAAAGATTGGTCTACATTCCTTTACTCTTAGAAACGATGCATATACCTTTGAAGTACTTCGTATAAGTGATTTTACAATGAGCTAAGTACTGTTGCCAGTACAAAATTAAAATGATATAGATAAAAATGTGATTAATAAGCGTAAATCATTCTATAAATAATAAAACAGTGCACATTTACATAAAATTATTATTTGGGCTCACACAACCTACAGGGATACTCGTATATCCGACGAAAGTGCGACTCTCCGGTATGCCAAATCGTCGGTCAGAAGACCCCGAAAGTAGAAGCCGCCGGCGGATCACTGACGTAAGGTCACACCGTTCAAGTGATCTGCTACTTCAGGCGGCATCTCGTTATAAGTCCTACTTAGGTATATACAATTTAGGATATAAATCAAACACCACGCGAACGATTTCCTTAAGAGTCTAGATTATACAGTAGTTCTTAACGTGCTGCATAGGTAAACACATAAATGATAGTCGTGTGTAAACTGGCTACCCTTTTAAAATATTAACAAATAATGTTCATCGTAAAATACATTACAGTACTTTAGTAACGAGGCGAGTTAGCACAAGCTTGGGCTGAAGATGTTATATATAAACCGAAACGTCACAGTAACTGAAAACGGAAGTTACACTTCAAATTAGCGAAAAATGTTTGTGAGTTTAAGGCAATATAACATACAGAAATGCGAGGCACTCACGCAAACGCATTTAGTTTTGTCAATATAAGGTATAGTTTTACGTTTTATAAACTGATTTTACTTAAAATAAATGTTAAATACCTAAACTTACTATAATAAAAAAAAACATTTGCCTTTTAATATAGCTACTAGTATTTATTAGGATAGTTTTGGTGAATTTTGTACTAGTACATACCATATATCTAAGTCGTTTTTTTCTCACATGGAAACTTATAATTGATTTGCATACAGTTTTGAGTTTGAGATAACTGTTTATGATACTGGTTTATCTGCATGCTCTAGCTTCGAATGGCTGAAATTCAATGATGAAGAAAATCTCTTGATTTTTGAACTTTTATAGTAATTTTAACAAAAGGTTTAAAATAGAAATTTTTCACCTTACATAAAAATTAATTTTTCATTTTTCACACTCTGATATAGTTATAATATTCCCCACTTAAAAAGGTTTAATTAGAATATACCATAGATACATACAAACCTTTCTTTAAAACAATACAGATTGATCTGGGATCTTCACCCACTAAATAACTGGTCATGTGACTCCAACCATACTCTGTGCACTACTGGTACCGCGGTGTAGTTTACTTCAATTGTCTTCCGAGTAATGTCCCCGGACATGTAGGATGACATGCCTTCATGGTAGGGTCTACAGCTGGTGATGAACAATCCCAGGCTTTTCCACTAGTCATTATTTCTAAGGCAGCATTATAGCATGGCACACCCATTCTGTCCCGCGCACCTTCAGCAGATTGTGTCAGAGAAGAATATTCTCCACCTAGAATAATAATATTTTTTTTAAATTGCAGGGCATCACTAGGTGGAAAGAATGATATTTTGCCAAGTAGGCAACAAAATTAATACAATTGGAAAATAATCTAAAAATATTTTTTTCAATTAAAATTACGAGTTAAGAAGTACCTTAATTTTGTTTCTTTTATCTATTTATGTATTAGATTATGTTCGCAACTCCGTCCGCGTGGGCTTCAGAATATAAATACATCTCTCTATGGTATATATGTCCTTTTCTGGGCTCCACACTATATGTATGCAAAATTTGATGATAATTGGTCAGAATTTACAATGTGAAAGCGTTACAAACAAACAAGTCTAGTGGTAGAGCCTTGCTTATCCCACCGTGAATGGGCCGGCCCGATTGGGGGAGTACCTCCCTCTCATAAAAGATCAGCCTGAAACAGCGGTAGGTTCGCCCTTTTTTTTTTCTTTAGGCGGGAAAAAATAAAACTATTATATAAGTAGTATAATCAATACTTAATTAATATTTATTCAAGAAATTGCTACTTACATATTACCTATATTTAAGCATCTAAAACAAATTTAAACTAAAAGTAATAATGACATATTCCTACAAAATATATTTATGGAGCAGAATATAAATTCTCAAAAAAATTGTAGTTCTTAAGTTTAGCAAAGGAAGGATCAAGAGTTTACTTCGAAATATAGGCTTTCAAACATAGAGATACCTAACAAACATTTCATATTTAGTAGACCCTTATTTTTGTTAAGTTGGGAAAAATGTACCTAACCGCACACCCCGTCGTTCGGGGCAACGAAGAGGGTTATATTCACCACCCACTAAAGAAACCCGCCGTGTGCCGTCTCTCCGCGTTTATTGGCGGGCCACTGGAACTATGTTAGAGTGCGGTAGGTTCGTCTACCGTTGTGTTTCCTATGGTGTGAAGAATTAAGAGCGCTGGAGGCCCAAACCCCATCCCTGTCCTCTCCTTATTATCATCTTATTATCCTTATTATCCTCTCCTTAGTACCCTACCTATCATCTTAATATGCTTGCTATTCCTTTCCATGGAGATAGCGACGCGCGTATGATGCCTCTGGTGTTGCTAGCGTCTATAATAGGCCGTAACCGCTTATCGTCAGGTGGGCCGTATGTTTGTTTGCTATTCAAGTAGCATAAAAAAAACTCACTTTTACAAGGATATAATATAATGTGCACTACAATAATCACATAGCTTTAAAAGTTGGTTAGCCAATCAATACAAGTGTTTGGTACATGGCTTACCCTTGATCTGCATATTAGATTGGTCTCTGAATTTTGGCAGCTGACAATACAATAGCCAGTCAATGAGTCCGTCGTCACACCGAATTGTGTGAACGATCGCAAATCAAACTTTTACAGGCAAGCCCACCACGACATCCCGCTAAACTTTTCCCAAGTGAAACAAATCATCCTGAATCTCAAGGAGAACCAACTATTTTGTTTTTATTTAGGTCCTCAATACATAAAAGAGTATTTATATTAGTTGTATTTATATTTTAAGGCAAATTTTCACACCAATGTTTATATAACTGGTTTGTCATTTTTTGAGAGTTATGGCTTATTTCATCGCTGAAATTTTTATAATATCATAAAAAAATTTAGGGTGGACCACTTACGGTTATGAAAAATACTTTACATCCTATTCTCAGACCTACTGTATATATATTTTTTTAATTTAATTGAATTACATACAAAATTTTATAAGAATCGATAAAGCCGTTTCGGACTAGAATCGCGACAAACACTGTGACACGAGAATTTTATATATTAGATGTTTATTTATTTGCCACTCAGGGGACAATACATATTTAAGAAATTCAAAGAAATTTTCACAAAACAACGGGCTGTATAAGTATTATTTCTGAACTTTTTATCTATGGTACCTATTCTTGTGATGCTCTCAGAGAACAGCACAAGTTCTATAAAGTAGAATATTTACAACTGACACCTCATCCCGTCCAATACTATGTTACCACTACAAAAGAGAAAATACTCTTAGGAACCTAGTCTGTTTGTAATCGGCTTTCCTCGCCATTCACCTTTCGTGGGCATCTTTAAACGCTACAGTTTACGCTTATACATATTGAGGCTATTATGTGGTATAACTCTGTATCTACTTATGTCCTGTTCCACACCAGAGCCATCACTCACGCGTCGCGGAAAGGGATAGGAGGTGAACAGGAGCTATGATAGGGAGAGGATTGAGGATAAGGAAGAAGTTTGGGTCTCTGGCGCTCTCACTCACAATAGGAAACACAACTGTAGGAGTAACTACCGTTGTTTCACGGTGATCTTCTGTGAGAGAGTCATGCTGGGACAAGCAAAGCTCTACCATTAAAAATTATATTTTGTTAAATGATTTACAAAAACGTATGTAACTGTGTGAAATTATTGTTATTTTGTAAGTCTATAAATCAATAACTATGTATTGCCGTAATTTAAATAAGTACCTAATAGATATTAATGATAATCTTCAATTCAATTCAATTCTTGATTTAATGATGATAATCTTTACAGTTTTCTGAAAGTAACATTAATATTTGTCATAATTAGTATGAGGAATGTCAATATATTTTCTACGACTTGACAAAAATCATACTTTATTATAATTTACCAGTAGTATCTAAAATGAAAAGTTTGAGAAAACACTAGCCAAGCTTTAAATTTCAACCTTGAACAGAATACGAGAAAAGAGACCCGACTTGATTTATAGTGTGACGCGCCTGGCTTTACAATTTACAGAGTTCGTATCGAGTACCAGGCGAATATGGGCGAGTGGGAGGTTGTTAGAGTATGCTATCACATATACTACAGATATCCGTATACAATACAGTTCCATAGTTACATAGCGCCGGTGAAGGCTGCATTCGGTTACACCACGCGGCGCATCTGTATGTGCGCCTACGTAGTGGTTAGGAGTCAGAAGCTTTGAGGCTTTACGTAATTTGTGGGTGAATTGGATTGAGGCTCTAGCGCTTTAAACCTCAGTTTTGCGGTTTATGAAACGAATTTTATTGCGTTTTGTTAGAGTTTTACACTTTTTTATCGACATTCTTAAAATAAGAGTAATTACGTACGACCATAGACTACAAAATTTTATTCGTTATTTTGTTGTGATCTTCTGTTTTCTGTAGTGTAATGTGTATTTGTTGCGTTAATATTCAAATTTATGTGAACTCACTGTTCTGCTGCACCAAAAATAATAATATGGCCTTGGCACAGTTACACTGCCTCAGACAACTGCATGCTAAAACTGTCAGTGCTATCCATAATCTTTCTCCGGTCTTGTAGAATTGTTGTCCCATGAGACTTATGGGGAATGAGGGAATGGAGAGTGCAACTGTGTTGGCAAATGCACTGGTTTAGTAGTCTCCAGTGACATTGGACACTGCATGTGATCAATACAATGGGGAATACACAATCATTATTTGAAATTCTATCTTATAAAAGGGGAACAACATGTGTTTGTTAATTACGAACCTAAAGTGAAATAAAAATAAAATAATTACCTACACGATCGACTCGTATTATTATTTATCACTTTTTATTTTTGCTATCTCGTGATTGTAAATGTCTGCACGGGTATTTTGCGGCATGTCACGCACAGAGAAGCCGTTTTCATTTGTATTTATTTCTTTTCGATATAAGCCCTCAGAACGTTGCATAAACAAGTTAGTATCTAATTATACAGGTGACAGACATTATTATTCATAAAATTACCTGCATTTTATCTCTTTGATTATTACAATACATATAATAAGGGCTTTTTCTTTTTTGTGGGGGCACGTGGGGGCACACAGTGCCTCCAACGAAATTTCGAAAAATATAGAAAAATTGCCATTAAAGCTAAAAAAATAAAAGAATTTGAAATACAGTGAAAAAAAAAATCTATTTTGGTTACATTTACAAAATCTAATCTATCTTTCCTGAACCGGCTACCGCGTCACCTCATACGAGATTCTCGCAACAAGTTGAGAGATTTTAACAGTTTCGCTATTGGTTATCAAGTTCAACGATCCACCACTAAATATCGTTGACCCCTTGAAGTAGGTACAAAAAATTAAGGACTTGCTTTCGAGAATTAGCGTGCCTCCAAAAAAGAAGTGACAAAAAAGGCCTGCATATAATTTTGCATTAGTTTCATGAGACTGATATAGTTGTGTAATATAAAAGAACTAAGCGGAGAATCAGATCGACAAAGAAAATGAATTTATTTTATACTCTTTATTATAAATGACTTTTTGATCTGTAGTTTAGCACTTGACATGCTCAGCTACTTCAAAGAACAAATTATTTGTAAAAGTGTAAAAGAGGACTTCATTGCGAGCAGGAGTCGACCCTGCTGATTCTGAGTAAGAAGTTCACCGAGTCAGCTATACTTATAAAATAGCTTGTAATAAGTAACATATTATTTTATTTTTAAGTGTGTCTGGGCAATTTATCTACGTTTTGTTATATAGGTCAAACCCCTGAAGTAGGTTAAATTGTAATAACACACTGTTAATATAATGTAAACTGCCTCGTGGTGCAGTGGTAGTGTGTGTGACTGCTGATCATGAGGTATCGGGTTCGATCCCCGGGCAGTGTTATTGAGCTTTTTCGTAAAAAGAAAAAATCTCTGTATCAGCTCGGAGTTTGGAAACGTGCCCGATAGACTGTAATAGGCTCGCCCCCTGTTATAAGTAGATTACTGAACTTAAATACTATAGTGATCATCAAATTTAATACAAATGCAATAGAATAAGGGAAAGAAAACGTAAACAAATTTAGTATACCTACTATCCGCACTATAATGGTCGTAAGTTAATTTCGCTCAAACCACTACCACCTCCTTTATAGAAAATAAATTATATCTAATTAGCAGGTAAGATAACGTACGGGTTGGATAAGATCTAATGGGTTCAGCTAGTTTCAAGTAATCCTCGAAGATTTTAGAAAGGCATTTGAAGTCGTCAATATAAATAAAGCTACGGTATAACATTAACAACGACATATGGAGTCAATAATCGTGAAAATAATAGCGATGAATACCTTGAACTAGGTACCAAAGTTTCCATTCTTCAAGAACTGGAAATCACAAATATTTATTGGCAATATATTTTTTTATCTTTAAATCAAGTAAGAATGAATAAATAAGAAACAGTTTAATGATGCATAAAATAATACACACTGCATCGATTGTTTTACAAATGGAATATTTGTCCAATATTTCTGAAGTAAACTGATATAAATGTTTCGCGAAGGGAAGGAAACTTACTCATCAAGTTACATTATTAAGTTCGCTTTGTAGGTGAAGGAACAGATTCTATATTTTGTAACTAAGAGTACACAGGCTGGTGAAACTATCGTACGGAATTCAAGAACGTTAATATCAATTCCTTTGTTATATAAATATCCTCTAATATGGTTAACGAGAGCCGCCCTTGCGTCGTAACTGGTATAATTTATGATAGTTTATAAAACATCTACTTCTATCTATTGAAATATCTCTACGTCAAAGGTTTCATTAGGATGTGTATTGTGACCACTGAAGTAAACACAGTTTCATAAACTTCTGCATTTATAAAATTGTGTTTACTTCACTTGTTTTAGTATCTACCAACGTTTCCTCTTTTAAGTTATTGTATGTTTTTAATTTCCAAATAAAGCAATTATTTTTTTTTAGTGATTTAAAGGGATTATTTAGTGGGCGAGGTCCCACACTACCCTGTTTGTTGCCCCGAGCATCAGGGTGTGCGCTTAGATACATTTTGTCCCTCCTAAAAGGCGAAGATACAAATAGGATTCTTTGTAAATAAGAGTACTCGAGTTGCACCAGCAATACTAGAGGCATCACTCGCGATTCATCAACTTCAAGGAAATGGATAGGAGGTGGAAGTGAAAATAAAGATAGGAGTAACTGCTGTTGTATCACCACACTGTTCTTCTGTGAGAGAGTACAGCAGGCTTGTGCTATTGGTCCTTTTAACACACCTAACTTATTTTCTGCTATTTCGTTTCATATAAATTACAATGTTCATATACAATGTCATGGTTACTGGGGTCAATTTAGAGATATGTTTCGAGCCTATTTAATTGTAATTATGTCAAAAAATACGTTATTAACCATAAGATAGTGAGCAATTCTAAATCTTCTTTAATGTAGGGTCTCTGTTAATGGCCTACAATTTGTGTTGAACAGAGACTGGAGCCAAAATTTTATAGATCTACTATATACGAGTAGATTCGGCATTTACACTTGTGAAAGTAATGTATGTACATCTAACAAATTATTTGTGAAAGAGGAAAAAGAGATATTTACTGCGAGCAGGTAATAATTATTTCAAATGCTAAAATACAGATCAAAATAATCTATACTATTATAAAGCTGTAACAGAGTCTGTATATTTAAGATCTTTGAGAAAAAATACTGTAATAGGCTATATAGGCGTACACAAAACAATTTTTTTAGGATTTTTGTCTGTTTGTTTGTTCACGCATCACGAAATAACTACTGAACGGATTTTGATGCAACTTTTTTTATTTGGTAGCTCTTGATTAGACTTAATAACTGGTATACATTTTATCCCGCTACTATATCGGAAACTAAATTACTTATCTCTAGCTGTACATCGCGGTTCCGTTTTTTTAAAACATAACATATTACATATCTACGTCCCGAAATTAGTAGCTGGCGAATAAGCAGAAGGTAACTGTGGACTACGGCCTGAATACCCCCAAAACACAGATAGGAGACGGTCATTTAGAGCCTGAAAAAGACGAATTAAAATGATCGACATTACATCATCAGCATTGTTGTTTTAATAATCAGCCTATAAAAAATACAATCAATATTAACAACTAGCTGCTGCCCGCAACTGCGTCTGCGTGGACCTCAGAATTAAGTCAATATAATATGAGTACGTCCTCTATAGCGCATTATCTCTATGTAAAAATAGCTATCCTAGAACCTAAATTTTTTACGGGATGATCCATCCATCCATCCATCAGCCTTTCGAAGTCCACTGCTGGACATAGGCCTCCCCAAGAGAACGCCACAACATGTGTTTCGCCCATATGGGGGATAGTACCATAATCGCCACGCTTGGCAGGCGGGTTGGCGATCGCAGTGGATGTTGTTAATACTCGAGGGAGTGCTGCTGCCCACTCCCACGGTATTCCCTCAGTCGGCTCCTACGACTCCCATGGGTGGAGAGGGGTGGGACAATTCTAAAGCCGGCCCCACACAGCGACGGTTACGGGATAATAAGTATTCTATGTGTACCAAGATAATAAACTATCTGTGTACCATATTTCATCCAAATCTGTTCATCCGTTTTTGTGTGATACAAACTTTCACATTTATAATTAATGGGATACAATAACAAGAAAAGGAATTAACTCCTCTAATATCTAGTGCATTGGTTCAATTATTCTATTGATATTTAAAGCCATTTAACGACCTGTGACTTTATGAGCACTAGTATGTTACATTTATTAATATCATGCAAAATAAAGTTGAAGTAAGATCAGGTTCAAGAATCCGATCCGTGTTATATAAACTAACATCAAATTTTATAGAAAAGTGACAGGTTTGTCTCTCTATGATACCTTTTTTTTAACCGCACACCCTGTCGTTCGGGGCAACGAACAGGGTAGTACGGGGCCCTCACCCACTCAATAAGCCCACCGTGTGCCGTCTCTCCGCCTTCATTGGCGGGCCACCGGAACCACTGAAGGAATGTATATTACATTCCTTCAGTGGTTCTCTCTATGATACCTAGGCCTTTCGCCTACATATTTTAGATTCATATTACAGTCGTACCTGCAAATGATATTTGCAATTCGTATCTAGTATTATGTAACACCAACGAACATAGCACGGTGGCGACAGTACTGCAGGACACTGTTGCAGGAGATATGAATGTTATGTGACTTTTGGATATGTTGCTTAGAAATGTACCATCCAATTAACAAAATGAGTATGTGTATGAAGAATCTTTGTGAAAGCACTGGTACTCTAGTGATAAATCCAAGAACTGCCTTGACGATATTAAGGTCAATCATGCTGTTCGAAGTATTCACGATGAGGTTACCTCAATTTTGTGTAGTGATAGCATTGGACCAGCTTGTGCATGTGACCCTGTGGAAAAGTAGCGTAAACGCTAGTATAAGAATAGGAAGATGACGCAGGCGTAACGTTATGTCAATACCATACATTGATTATTCTATTTTACTAGCATTTATACCACGTGTGTAGGGGGACTGTTTTTCTTACTTTTAGTTTCGCAAAAACTAGATAAAAATTCTCGAGAACTTCAGTTGACTCTGCATAAAAAAACGCCATGCTGTACTTTAGATATCGTGTCGAGTATTGTGTGGACAATTCTTTGTGTGCTCCATAAGTGATTGTTATGTATCTAGGTGTATCTTGTGTACTCTAATCGTGTTTGTAAAGTCTCTTGCGAAATGAAAAAAATCGTCATGTCAAAGACCGGGATGGAATTCCAGACGTCTACTGGCAGCCTATTGCTCCTCCAAAATAGGAGAGTACTGCTAGTGTGGCTGGGATTCATGCATAAATTCTCCCTACCTTTGCATGTGTACCATTTCTAAAGACTATTTTTTGGATTTGAAGAATTGCAACCCTCTAGTGCATTACTTTAGTATATAGGTTCAGTCTTGATTACAATAATAATTAGGATAATACATATTCAGTCATTCATTGAAAAATAATCTGAACAACAGTAAAAATCATTTCAAAATCCGTTGTGCTAGAAAAAGATGTGCAAAGATAGACACATGGCTAGCGGTTTTACTTTATCCTATGTATAGACATAGACTGTATTATTTTAACCGATATTCATAGTTATTTATAGCTTCATTAGAATGCTTATCTAACTCATAAGTGTAAGATATTCAACAACACACGTAAACTTTTGAGATCGGACGCTAAGCCACGATCACCCGCCGTCGATTATATCAATTTGCTCGCCGCATACTTCAGAGCAAGTAAGCGAACTTTCAGAAACATTTACGAGAGGACAATGTCGATAGCCGCAAATTCCATATTTCGATAATTAGCTACTAGCTCCAAATAATTTTGAACCACCGTACATTCAATAATAATATTTGATACAGTATAGTATGTTTTAATAATGTATATGCCATAATAGACCAAAAATATTCACTTCAGTGTCTACTGACATGTTATATTTTGCCGACGGACGCTCATATCATTGACTCTGCGCAGGGAAAGAACCCATTATCTTCATCTACAACCAAACGCTTTATGACTGGTTAAGGCTGTCAAGATAGCAGTACGTAGTTTGGGAAATTTTACTTGGTACCAGACCGTAATACAATAATTTATAATTTCTGTCTTTTGCTGTGGAAATTATTTAACCGCGTGAAAAAAGTGTTGACAGACATTCCAAGTCACCATATAGAAAAAGTGCTACTATGTTAAGTCCTAAATCACTTGAAGGAAATGATGCCTTAGCATATTGATTATTTTCTTATTTTTACAGTTTTTGCTATCCAATCAACTTGGCAACCAACACTGACCGGGTAATTAATTCATATTATAACTATTAGAAAGCTATTGCATATATAAGCCTACCAAGGCTAGCCGTTATCAGATAGGACATATACCTACGTCAATACATATAATATTATGCAAGCCTTGTCATAACACTCTATAAATTTATGGAACATCGACAAACGAACCCATTCTATTTTACTTAATTCGAAAAGAAGCAATTATTCAATGGATAATAATCACAGAATCTAGCTGTTTCCCGCGGCTTCACTCGCATGATTATATTATGTAAATATATTAAAACAACGCTCGTTATTTTGAGTGGTCATGCTTCTTCCTTTATAAATGACGAACTTCCTATATAATTTTTCAAGGAAAAAATTTTTGAAACATTGTTATACTTATACATTTATTTCCAACAAGAAGCAGGTAGTTATATGAAATTTCATGCTTCTTACTTAAAAATGACGGACTTGTATATAACAAAAAAATCTTCCATAGTTGCTTACAATTTAAACGTGATTCATCTGCCAAAATTTCAAGGTTGTAGCCCCAGCGGTGTTGATGAATCTGTCAGACAGTCTGGGCAAGTAATTACTAATTTAATAAACCTACATGATAGATTTAGACACAATAATATTATTTGCAGGATCTAGAAAAAAAAGTTAGTTGTTCTAAGTCTACAGACTCACAACACACAAAATACACTTTGTTTGCGTTAATTTCATATTTGTAGAGTCCACAGTGACATAGGAAATATTCCTTAGTGCAGGGTGTTATATTTTGTAAAAGCTATTTTAAATCATATCAGTCACTTTAAAATGGGTGAGCACTCACATTTCAAAAAAATTGTCGAATATCGTTGACTACTTCGTTTGAGTTTCAAAGTTTGAATGGTTCATCGACGTTACTTTTGCGCTATAAGTATCAGTTTTTCTATGACTTGCAATTTTTTATTATTGTCTTAAAAAGACAATGGGCGTTATTTGCCACCAGCATGACGCACCAATACAGCGTGTGACAAAAATAGCTGCGAGTTTTATTATTTAAATTGTTGAGCATTTTATATTCACTGATTTGGTCTAGCCATTATGATTATCAATAATATTTATATTTTATTTCATAAAACGTTCGAGTTTTTCACTAAAAAGTCAATTTTACAATCAGGAAACGACGTTTAAGTATGATGTGTTAACGTAGTCATATTTATATTTAGTATGTTTACATTGCTATACAATGAACAAAAGTACGTAGGTAACGTATCTATATTACTCATTAGTAATGGTAACTACATCTTTACACTAGGCAAAAAATTTGCCTTTGCCTGTGGTAGAGCCAGTTACATTTTCATTTATATCTCAGATTTCCGATGTATCAGCGAGATAGTGTATATTAGTTTTTAAGTCTAATCAAGGGCTGTCAAACAAAAGTTTAATCAAAAACCGTTAAGTGTCTTTACCTATGTGATGCTCGAACAAAAAGTTAACATTTTATAAAAAAGTTTTGAGACGCCTATTTAGCTTAGTAGGTACAGACATTATTTCCCCAATATCTTTGACAGACTAAGTTCTGCTACAGTTTTATTATCGTATTCCCGTGATTACGTCTACCTGAACAAGGTCCATAGAGATGTTTAGGCATATACCACAGGAACTCCGTATCCAAGTAAAAATAGGATTATCCAGGCTATAATTTATCTGTATACTATAGATGAAACCAAAAGTTGCTACTGGTGGCACCTTCCACGAGCGGTAGCTGAACGAGGATCACGAACCGCGCGCTAGCGACGCGACCACATTATTACTTAACTTATTCGCTTCACACATAATTTTCGCGCAGATAGATACGAGCATTTTTTTAAATTAAGTTGCATTACGAATTACGATATTAATTTGGTATTAAACCTATTTATACAGTCCACTAAATTATTATTAAAGCTGTTAGGGCCTAAACAGCTTGAAGGCCCAGATCATGTATCTGGGCCTGGTGCTGGACGGTCGGTGGCGCTTTCGCGAGCACTTCCGCTAACTGTCTCCGAGGCTCGTCGGCGCGGCGTCCGCCCTTGCAGGGCTCATACCGAATATGGGCGGACGAAATAATGCGTGCCGACATCTAAAACCAATTTCGGGGAGCTTGTTTTTGGTGTGCATCATGTGTGTATCCCTGAATATTTTAGATTCACAACTAGAGTCAGTATGTAGAGCTGCAATCGTGTTCTAGGATGTTTACTTACACTTTTTTAATCTTATTTTTTTTATGATGGTTTGCATATAACCAAAAAAATACGCACCAAATCTCCACCACTTACAAAACCACCTAAAATAAAAATCAAATACCGTACAAAAAAGAATATCGAGCCGCTAGCAGGCAAACCAACATTCAGACAGAACAATTTCTGCCGAGTTCAGCTATTTTTTTTATTGCTTTGGGTGCAGACTAGCCACGGCCCACCTGATGATAAATAGTAATCATCGATCATGGATTCAACTAAACAGAGGGTACTGTCAAGCCACTGCTCATCATTTCATTTCACATATATGAAATGAACGAATTAACAGCTATCTCCTGCTACAACCATAACACACTGATGTGCTTCAAGGCCGGTCACACAGGAGATGGTGGTACCAACCCGCTCGGGCCCGATAGCTAGAACACGTATTTAAATTAAAATATGGAGTATAATTTTAAAGAACTACGTAACATAAATAATATAATATAAGCCTTTAAATACAAGCCCAGTACGTATATACACATTTATATTATGTCAAATCATATAAGTTGCGGGTTCGTGAGCAATAAGTAAGTTAAAAGGTCGAGTTATAGGGTTAGTAAGTTGTTCCACACCGAGAGCATATTCATCAAGAGCGTAATACAAACTTGTGTGAGCGATACTCTCCCGTAAAGTACTCGAACCATGCGTTTGAGCACGAACCTATAGTTTGATAATAATAGACTCTGTAATACTTAGCTGCATCACTTTTATACTTAAATCTATCTAACTACTTCACTTTTATACTTAACTCTATCTAATCTGTTATTAATTATTAAGTCCATCCATCCATCCATCAGCCTTTCAACGTCCACTGCTGGACATAGGCCTCCCCAAGAGAACGCCACAACGAGCGGTCCTGTGCCGACCGCATCCAACGGCTCCCCGCAGCTTTGACCAGATCGTCGGTCCATCTGGTGGGGGGCCGTCCTACGCTGCGCCGTCCGACTAGGACCGGTGCTGAAATGACATGGACATTAGACATGACTTTCGTCTTGTCCATGTTCATTTTGAGACCCACTAGTCGGGAAACCCTGCTGAGATCATCGAGCATGGTGCCAAGGTCCTCCAGCGATTCTGCCATGACTTCAATGTCGTCGGCATATCGAAGGTGAGTGATATATTCGCCATTGATGTTGATGCCGAATCCGGTCCAGTCCAAGAGCTTGAAGACATCTTCCAATGCAACGGTGAAGAGTTTCGGGGACATAACGTCTCCCTGTCTAACACCACTCTGCAGTTGGATCGGTTTCGTACTCCTGTCCTGAACACGGACTGACATGGAGGCGTTTCTATACAAGCACTTCAGCACTTCGATGTAACGATTGTCAATTTGGCACCACTGAAGGGACTTCAGCACCGCCCAAGTTTCGATCGAATAGAAGGCTTTCTCATAGTCCACAAACGCCAGACACAGAGGCCGATTGTATTCCTCGGTTTTCTGTATAATCTGGCGTAGCGTGTGGATGTGGTCTATGGTACTATAGCCTTTTCGGAAACCGGCTTGTTCGGGAGGCTGGAAGTCGTCAAGCATGCGCGTGAGTCGATTTGTAATGACCCTCGAAAACAACTTATAGACGGCTCAAGAGCGAGATGGGTCTATAGTTCTTCAAGAGGGTTCTGTCACCTTTGTTGAGGAACAGCACCACCACGCTTCTAGTCCACGACTCTGGAACGTCGCCCCCGAGAACGACGGAATTGAACAGCCTCTGAAGAACTTTTAAGACCAGTTTTCTGCCTGCTCTCGGAAACTCTGTGGTGATTTCATCGTCACCCGGTGCCTTTCCGTTCTTTAGTTGTTTGAGAGCCATTCTGATCTCGTACAGGCTGACGTCCGGGATATCTTCGGTAAAGTGCCGAGTTAGCTTGGATCTGGGGTCTTGGACCAAGCCAACAGCAGGGCTCTGGGATCTGTACAACTGTCCAGTTATTAAGTACCATTTATTTATTTTGATATTTCAGTTTATTTTTAAATAGATAGTCGGTGCTCTTGTTTGAATATTTATTTACGTTCAGTGACATATAAGCTCTACTGAATAGAGGTAGAGTTAATTTAAATCCATCCATCCATCCATCCATCAGGCTTTCAACGTCCACTGCTGGACTTAGGCCTCCCCAAGAGAAAGCCACAACGAGCGGTCCCGTCATGGGGGATAATGCCGTAATTAAAATAGTTAAGTTTAATTTCCGTAGCCCATAAAAGTGTACAAAGTCATACCTTTTTTTATTTTTTTTATTTTATTAAGGCGGGATTAAATGTTCCTAAACGCACACCCCGTCGTTCGAGGCAACGAACAGGGTAGTGTGGGGCCCTCACCCACTAAAGAAACCCGCCGTTTTCCGTCTCTCCGCCTTTATTGGCGCCCATCCATCCATTCATCAGCCTTTCGAAGTCCACTGCTGGACATAGGCCTCCTCAAGAGAACGCCACAACATGTGTTTCGCTCATATGGGGGATAGTGCCGTAATCGCCACGCTTGGCAGGCGGGTTGGCGATCGCAGTTGATGTTGTTAATACTCGAGGGAGTGCTGCTGCCCACTCCCCTCGGTATTCCCTCAGTCGGCTCTTACGACTCCCATGGGTGGAGAAGGGTGGGACAATTCTAAAGCCGGCCCCACACGGCACCATATTACATTCCTTTAGTGGTCGTACAAAGTCATACCTAATCTTTTATTAAGTTTTAAAAGTCGAATCTACTCCATATTAATCATAATGTAGGATATACAGGAGTATTTAGGCTATGTGTATACATAGAAGCCCTCATACTCGTAGCTTCAAACGGAGTCTTCCTCAACGTCGACAAACAAGACCAAATCAGATCGTCAATCAATCATGATCCACTGTCTAATTGGATACGTGTTACATGCGTTGAAGCATAGTATCTGTCGTGATATTGTATAGATTTATGTAACAAATTACGTCTGATGGCAGATTCATGAACAACCAAAAGGTTTATTGGTCGCCTCTTAAGTTGAGTGACTTCGGTTCATCTCCACGTTCAATTATTGTCTTTTTAGTATGTTTGTTTGTATGTTACGAAATCTAGACCGTGATTTTCACCCACTTCAAAATTTTGAATTAAATTGAAACTGCACACTTATCAAGTACCGATGACAATAAAATAATTTTAGAAGTATATCCGATTTTAGTGTGCCGTAGCATACAAGGAACGGTTACAGTTTCGCCATGTCCGTTCGTCCGATGTTGTTCTGTAAAGTGAGAATATTTTATTCTCGTCTACCACATAGTGAGAGGTATCGTTTCATAGGTCTTTCAAAATTATTTAGATATTTTTATATATATTTTTAGCATTTGTCATGTTTAGCACTATACATTAAACACAAAGTGAAAAATGTGAAATCGAAAATAACAATCACGAGCAGGATTTGAACCTGCATCTCCTGGATACCGTCCGACAGATGGCGCAGGCGTCACCCAAAGACGTTAAGTATGAATGTGTTATCGCAATTAGCAGTCAGGAGCAATTGTCACGATTGCTGAATTGGCAAAGCATCTGGACGGTATCCAGGAGATGCAGGTTCAAATCCTGTTCGTGACTGTTATTTACGATTTCACAGTTTTCACTTTGTCTTTCAAAATTATTGTAGTTTTGTGAAAACATTTGTGCATTATTCGAATAAAGGTTCAGTTTGTGAAACATTAAGCTTTAAAGAGCAAAGGACCATGGCGAAAAATTAGTTGACGATTATGTGAGCGTCTTGATATATCCAGATATCATAAGTTATTAGCACCAATTTTCGTTTTTTTATCAATAAATACATTTCTGAGGCCTACGAAAAAATATGAAATAAAGAGTACTTTTTGACTATTTCCGAATTATAATCTGTCCTTCAACCATTTATTTTAATTTGACAGCTTGAGTACCTTAGACAAAGAATATTATAAATTCGCTACTATTTTGACACTAAGGATGAAGAAAAGGATGCAAATATTAGGTTTTAGCAAGAGTGAGAGAGACACATGTATAAGTATTTTATCCATATATATTGTTTGGACCCAATCAACTGGGTCCAAACAATAAGATAGGCCAACCGTCCCCATCATCAGAATGTAAGCTTGTTTTTGTATTGACGTAAAAAAACCTTCATTAATCACGTTATATTCGCTAATGTTACATGTTCTAATACATTTTAAGCATAATATAAGCATAACTTCAATTTCTTTTGTCCTGCCATTTTTGTATCCGGCTAAAACAGGTAGTAGGTATATTTTTAGTCAACAAAGTTATAGTCATAGTTATCTATTAAAATTATTCCGGTATGTCAAACTATTGCTATATATCTCGAATTTGCATACGCTGATAGCTTGTCTATAATATTCTTTGTCTAACTTGAGTACCAATCATTTTTTTTTGCGTTGCAAGCCATCATTTTTTTTATTTGTTTAAGGCATTAGCAGAACCATCAGCCTAACAGTAACTTATAAACATCGTTATTCTCTAATCACAGGTAAGTTTAATTCATGAAACAAGTCGTAGTTGAAATCAGTCATATAAAATTAGTCAGTCAAGTCAAAGTCCTGCTCCAGTAAAACAACACAACAACACACAACACCCCTGCGTGATTTCCATCCACATATTTAATGGGGCGACCGCGGATGGTTATGAATGCCTCCGAATGATCAATCGGCGATCGGCCCAATCTTTTAAAGGTGTTTAAGCATCGGGCAACGTTTATGACACATCTACTATCATAAAATAGAAATATAACGGAAATCCGATCTTGTAATATGTTACAACTTAACCTACAAAATAAAATATTCTTATCGTAATAACTAAAAACCTAGGCCTTCTTAGACAAAATTTTTTACACCCCGAGGCTCAGAAAATTACAGTTATTCAATACGCATATTTTCAAAAAATACAACAAAGACGCAACAATTTTTTGTCAACTAATTTAATGTATGGGAGTTCGCCATTGTCCTTTTTGTTAGAGTCAAGTGAGACACCTAAATGATTGTTTTTAGATACCTATGCGGAAAAAAATCACGGTAGTAGTAGTAGTAGGTTAGTCGCATATGACGAAGTTATAAAGCAAATTATCACAGCTAAGTAGGCTATATTTCTTTTAAATTGAAGTACTCTTGATGCTGTTTTGAGACTTAAAAGAAGAAAATAATTTTGATATATATTTTAGCACTTGACATGCTCAGCTACTCTTAAAGTACAAATTATAATTTGTGAATAAGGAAAAAGAGTATTTTAGTACAAGCGGGAATCGAACCTGCGTCCCTTCCTATCCGGGGAAGTGCTCTAATCCACTGAGCTACAGTACTATCTTTTAGACATACCCAATCTCCTTATCACATTTTTGTCTTAACGACCAACGCCCTCTATCGGAATGCATTTACATGCATTAATCCAATATAGTAAGTTTAATTTTTCAATTAAAATTCATACTATTTGATGGCGTGATTTTTTTTAAACATTTTGATATATATTTTAGCACTTGACATGCTCAGCTACTCTTAAAGTACAAATTATAATTTGTGAATAAAGAAAAAGAGTATTTTAGTACAGGCGGGAATCGAACCTGCGTCCTTTCCTATCCGGGGAAGTGCTCTAATCCACTGAGCTACAGTACTATCTAATGGCGGGTCTGGTCCTGTGTGTGCTCACAAATTGCAGACTTTGTATAGCGACGGTGCTTCACATCATCTATGTGTTCTTTGATCCGAGTTCTTATGGATCTCTTTGTTTGCCCAATGTAGGAGAGGAGAGACCACAATCACAACCCAGCTTGTACACAATCCAGTAGTAAATATAAACAAAAATTTTTAAAACTTAAAGGAGTATTATACTAATTTTATTACACTAGCTTAAAATCTCATACATTGTAAGCATAAATCTTAGAGTAGATATTTTTAATTGTGTTTCTAAAACGTATTTTTATTTCAAAAAGTATTTCTACATTGGACTATAGAAATAGTTCTCACGAAATAAGGATAGCACTAATTTTAGTGTCACGTTGAGCGTAAATATTCACTATTTTTTGTTTATTTAATAACAATTAAACCACATCGAATCAGACCGTGAAAAGTGATAGGGCTTTATTCGTAATCATAATAATTCGTAAACGAAAAAAAAGGACTCGATTAGTAAAGTATTTTGGTCGTTATCGTGTTAACATACATTACCTACAACAAACGGACGTCCAAGACAGAACTTTTTCAAACAGTTTTTTAACTAGTTTAAATAACAAAAATGGCATCAAAAATATCATGAGTGTTAAAAATAGTGTTTGTTCTTTATATGTGTGTGTAGAGATTATTTTACAAGTGCAATATATGATAAATAAAGACATTTTAAATTAGAAAAATCAGTTTTTCTGCGTGAAACGAGAATAGTACACACCTAAACACTTCGCTTATAAGGCATGCAATATAAGTAAGAAGTGTTTACAAATTCTACAACGATTTGATTTCCTTAAATACCGGAAACTACATACGCAACTATACTTCACTCCGTCACATCCTTCCACGAAAATAGATAGATAGATATACTCTTTAATGTAGATAATGTACACAAATTGTTAAGTAATCAAATGATATATTGATACAGAAAGTGAATTGATACAGAAGTGAAAAGAAATATATAATGACAGAAAGTGCACACCTCATAATTAAATTTTTCACAATAAAATTGATTATTTGTAAAAGTATAATAAGTAATATAAGTATGTTGATACACCCGTTCTCATGTACCAAAGCTCTTGTACTGTCTCAAGACCTTTGAAGGCCTTTGACCTACTCTTGAATTGGGTGGTAATTTAAATTGAATAAGTAATTAATAATGTATTGGTCTTACTAAGTAGTTTTCAATAAATCCCATAGATAGCGCTAATTTCAAAAAGTACTACTGTAGTTCTCATGTCTTATATAGATGGTTCTATAGAAGTAGTTCTCACTAAATAAGGTAGATAGCGCTGGTTTTAGTGTATGATCGAATTAATCATACATATTCAAACTATGTATTTTTGTTTATTTAATAACAATAAAATTAAACCACACTGACTCAGACCGTGAAAAGTGATAGGGTTATATTCCTAATTATACTGAATCGTAAGAGAGAAAAAAAGACTCGCTTGGTAAAATAACATACAGGATCCGCACATACAGGCACACGGACGCCCAAGACAGAAACATTTTTAAACAGTTCTTTAACTAGTTTAAATAACAAAAATGGCATCAAAAATATATAATAGTGTTAAAAATTGTGTTTTTTCTTGATATATGTGTGTATATATTTTTTTACAAGTGCAATATATGATAGAGACATTTAAATTTGTAAAATCAGTTGTTCACCTCAACGCTTCGCTTATGAGGCGTGCAATACAGCTTATGAACTTAACTATGTGTACAATTGACTTATCATATCTCATTTACACTAAAGTCAAATCAGTTTTATTTCAAATCTCAACGACATATACCTAATGATGGTTTATTAGATACAAACCGTAATGTTAAACCTTTAGACTACAATCGTAAATATGTGAGGGATATAGGTACAAAATAATAAACCAATAAAATCAATAAAACATAAGTGAATTGTATAAGCGTGCGCATTTCTACAAGCGCACACGTCTTGTTAAGCTAGCGTCTACCACCCTTATTATAGGGGCGCGCGTTCGCATCATCACGTTCATAAGCTCACCTGTTTTTATAAATATGTTCACTTTTATATATATATCTGCTGTATATGCTCCTACCAGCTATCTATTAACTGTTCATGTTTCTTTTCAACTTGTTTGTTAGGTAGTTATAGGTACCTACTGCACAATTTAAACTTTCAACCCTATACGTTCCTATATACTTTCTAGATTAAAGTCTTTTGTTTTATTCTTGCATACATCTCTTACTTCGTCAACATTCATAATTCTCTTCATACACGCTGGCCAGTTTCCGACTCCGGACTCAACCTTCCCTCAATACTCAACACCGATTGATTGACCGACCTGACATCAGCATTGTATATCTTCATAACCAGACACTCGTCCGGCATTATTTTCACATGTCCGAACCATCGGAGCATTCCCTTTCGTATCTTTACACCAATACTCTCTTTCACACCAAGCGGCACATTATATATTTTTTTTTTTGCTATTGATAGCATACGAGCCACGGCCCACCTGATGGTAAGTGGTAACCATCACTCATGGACTCAATTATACCGAGAGTATTGTCAACCTGTTGCGCACCATTAATTAATAAACAGCTATCTTCTGCTACAGCCAAAACACACTGACGTGCTTCATGCCCGGTCACACAGGAGCCGGTGGTACCGACCCGTTCGGGCTTGATAGCAAGTGACTACTCTCACTTGGTACCCAGCCCTACCACCAGTAATGCAATAAGTGATAATTGCTTACTTTCATTAATGAGCTTGTACGACACCCGCAGGAAAGGATGGGATGGTGACATTTGTATTCTTAGTCCGTCACCACACGGACCAAATATGTAAAAAATAGTTATACCATGGGAACCAATTATTTTTTCGGGATAAAAAGTAGTTTACGTCCTTTTATGGGCTCCAGACTATATGTATGCAAAATTTTATGATGATTTGTTTAGTAGTTACATCGTGAAAGCGATTTGTTAGACTCCGTATTCACTATTTTCACTTCTGATGATCAAGAAATCTTTTGTTCCACAAAAACTACGTTCTAAAAAGACATATTGCCTATATCAAAAACGCATTGTTATTTTAAAGCAATGTTACATGCTTGACCTAAAAAACTTTCTTCGCCGTTACAACATATTCTAAAAGTTTTCAGTTAACTGCGCTGTTTATGCAATAGAATCTTGAAAACTTTCTAGAATAAGGCTTAAGCTTCACAAATTGTCTGTAACTAGATATACAGGAGTTGCAACTAAGTCACACTGCGTCGCCCCAGCTTATACTTAAAAGCCTAATAGACAGCTAATAGGTTGTCCGTTATAGGGTCTCAAACTGCATAGAATGTAACCATACAGTTATATTTAAAATGTAACTTTAGTGTTAGTTTATTAATGCATACAATGTATCTCTGAAACGGCTGGACTGATTTGGGAGGAACTTTCCCTAGCAGATATCAGCTATATTATAAGAAATTACTCAGGCTACTTTTATTTTGAAAAAATAATTATTTTCCGCGAAGAAAAAGTGACCATCTTAATATGCATGCACACACAGCTACCCCATAGTTGAATACATTTCAGTGCACGGTGTAAAAAAATAGTCAAACATAGCATCACACCTGTATTCCCCGAAGGGGTAGGCAGAGGTGTATTACACCCACGATTCGCCAGCAATGTTTAAGTCCCACGTAGCAGGGGGCCAGCCTATTGCCGTCTACCGGGCACATTTCCAAACTTCAGGCTGCTACTAAGATTTTTTTTACGAAAAAGCTCAATAACACTGCCCGGGAATCGAACCCAAGACCTCATGATCAGCAGTCGCTTACACTACCGCCGCACCACTGAGGCAGTCATTATTCCTTAGTGAAACATGTTTTATGTTTCACTAAGGAATAATCCTTGTACAGACTTCACAAATATACAATTTTACGAACACAAAGTACACCCACACTCAGAACAACCATCTGTGGATCACACAAAGAGACGTCCTGTGTGTATGAATTGAACCCACAACACTCGGGCGGGGGACCGGTATCTAAACCACTCCGCCATCTGTGGAGTCAAAGAAACATTAGTGAATCTTATTATAATATAAGAAACGAGCGAGGGATAGACTTACCTACGTCATGCCTATGTCTGAACTTTAACTTTTACATGCAAGCTCGGATAGTCATCTCTCAAATTATGGCCCCAATTGTATTATTCCAGTGAAAACTATAAATCTGTAGGCGTGTCATATCAGCTCGCTGAGATATTTATGAAAATATTATGCCCGTGATTTGTTACTTGCCTTTTTCATTTTATGTAGGGAATTATACATGTAAAAAGGTTAATATTTTAAAAAGAAAATATTTGTTTGGTTTTTATTGATAATTTCTATCTATTCTAGGGGCCTCGTGACGTAGTCGGTAGTGTAACCGACTTCCGTGCACGAGGTCGTGGGTTCGATTCCCACTCAGGACAATTATAGGTAGGTAGTTACCCATAGCACAAGTGTTACGCTTATTTTGGGACCGTTGGAGGAAATGGACGTTGTGTGAAATGTCCGTGAACATTTATTAATCTATTTATTATTATTCTTATTCTTACTATATTTTATATACGGTGGGAATATTCTGTCCTCGTCAGTTCAAAAACTTAGGTAACAATATAACTAATTTAGAGACTACCGTCATATTCCAGATCTTGCAACTGTAAAGTTGTAGAATTTTAACAGTTACTTAGGTATATACAGTTATGCAATTAGATACTGCGTTATACCATCAAATACTCGTAAGCAAAAGTAGTGTACCGTATTTACATTTTTTGTGTGTGAAGGAAAAGCAAAGGATACTACGTTACTTGGGTGCTAGGCTCACTTCCATAGACTTGCAGCTCGCTACATTGTAGTTCCCTAGATTTATAAGGTCGTCGTAGTTACGAGTAGCACTCATCACATAGTGAATAATAATATTACCTATAATAAATCTCTACTTGTAGTCAGTCTCTTTAAATATTACGCTACATACATAAACGAATCGGAGGAGGTCGTAGCACAGTTGTGCACTGGAATTTACAACGATCTGAAAGGTTAAGCAACTTTCACTCGACTGGCAATCAGATGGGTGACCAAAAAGTTATACCTATTTGTGGTACAAGTGACCTCCTACACGCTCCAGAAGGCACGTTAAGCTTTGTCCTGTCTGTTAAATAACATCCTGGCAGCCGCTACAGGTTGTCAGAGTCCTAAATAAAAAAAACTGTCTCTGGTCTTGTTCTAAGGTCACCACTAGTTGGGTTGTAGAAGTTAGATAGGCAGTTGCTCCATGGAACTAGAAGTAGATGAGCTAAAACATAAGAGATTGGAAACCGATCCCAACGAAGTTTGAGATAAGAGAGACTAGGAAGATGATGACACGAACAACGAAAACGAAGCTTATTTGTGTACTATAGAAATTTACAGTAACAAGCGCACACACTTTTTTTTACAGTTTACAGTCTCCACTCTATAGAACAACACAAAAGGTCAAAGTGCACAACCTTATAAGCATCCGTTAGGTGTCGGTAATATATCTATAGCGATATGGTGATTGCTGCAAATGTTTCCTCCTTCATCATTGGGTGTTGTTACAACTAACATTTGGAAATCTGCCCGATGCAGCGCTCAATCGTTGTATTCAGGATCCAAAAAACGCCTGCATTACTTTGAGTGGAGATTGTTTGTGTGCAAATAAAGGCATTTATGCACAGTATCAAGCATACAAACAGCAACAGATCTGTGATCACAAGTTGCGCAGAAAGTCGAAGCTGACGACGGTTAATCGGCTGGTAGCCTCAGCAATACTACCAGTCACTGCGATTTCAACGAATGAGTGGATGGTGGAGTGGTGGCCCAGATTGCCATAAATCTATAAGCACAATCTGGAGCGGCGAAAATAAAAATAATACTTTACTAGCTTATTATTTTATTACCTAAAGTAATTGTAAAACAGAGTACATCGGCATAATACTAAAAAAGCCTCAGCCTCAAATAGAAAACTAAAATGGAGCAAGTTTAGATCGGATTATTGTGTAAAAGTTTATGTATGCGAACAGTGTAAAATGTACATTGCGGCTACTCGACAGACATAAAAACTAGCTGAGTTTACACAAACAGAGGTGCTTGTTAACTGTAACTTAACTTGTTAATTCGGTTGCGGTGTGCAGCTAACCTTTGTCACAATTGCTCCTACTGTCTATTCCGTGAGTAATAAACAGTGTCCTCTACCGTAAGGGATGAAACATAACGTATTAAATTACCATCAAAGCATTGAATTTGGTCTTCGTTATATAGAAATATTCCTTTTACACATATCATATATGTATAGGTATGTCTACATGTATAGTTACGAAACAAGCATTTTTTTTTATACGTCGCGATTACCAAACAAGCATAAGGCCTTGATGGTAAGCGGTTACTGTAGCTAAGCAACACTAAAAGCATCACTCACGCGTTGCCAACTCCAACGAAAGGGATAGAAGGTGAAAAATAAGATTGTTAAGGAGAGGATGGACGATGAGGAGGAAGTATGTATTTACTAAATCTAATTACAGTTTTATAGTACTTAGTAATTTTGTAATCGCTTGTATATTCATAACTAATCATAACAGTTGGTGACAACAACTTTTAAGTGCATTTTGAGTGTATATGGATTTCATTTCAGTCGTACGATATATTGGTTATAATGCTCTTTCTAGATGTGCGCTCGTAAGTCGGTCAATTTTATGTCCCCAGTGAAGTATAAGTACGTAAAGCATGTTAACATACTCATGCATCCATCAAAGTTGCAGCATTTTTATATTATTCAGATATATTGTACATATGACATATTTATATAACCAGACTATTGGTGTATTATAAAATGTTATCTTTTCTGTTTCGACAATTTTTTTACAATTCTGGCAGACCAATGTACTTGGCAAAATCCCAGTTACAATAATTACGTGTATACTGTGTGCCAGGCTTTAACATCCACAGCTTGTTAAAAAGCGAATAAAATTAGGTTTCACTCGATTTTAGGTTATATCTTAGGTTCTCGTTATAGTAGCGGAATAAAAAAATGTATATTAGGTAGTCGACATAGGTAGTAGTGGAATAAAAAATTCTTTAATCAAGAGTTATCTAAAAAAGTTTCATCAAAATCATTTAGTAGTATTCGTGATTCCCGACCGAACAACCACAGAAACAGACAAAAATTCTAAATAAAATTGTTTTGTATTGAGAGACGCCTAAATAGCCTAATACTTATATTTTAACTCAAATATCTTAAATGTACAGCTTTATAATAGTATAAATACATTTCATCAAGCGAGACATTCGCCTACGATAATGGTAACAACAATACAATTAACATAATCACAAAAAATCAGATAATAATCAATTTAATTGCATGGGCTTTTATTTTCAATACATGCTTTAAGCAGTATGCATTCTGTTCTACCTTTTTCGGACGTTACTCTACACATTCTCAGGGCCATAGCTTGCCAATGAATTCATATATTTAAAGTCGATAACCACGTGGTTAGGTCTATATATAGGTTATCACTGAAGGATTGTAACATAGTTCCAGTGGCCCGCCACAGGCGGAGAGACGGTATACGGCGGATTTATTTAGTGGGTAAGGGCCCCACACTGCCCTGTTCATTGCCTCAAACGACGGGGTGTATGGTTAGGTATATTTGTTTCACCTTAACAAAAAAAGATAAAAAAATCGGTCTATATATAGGTTCATATGTTCGTAATAAGTTTTAACCCTGATATTGTAAAGTCCATGCGAGGTAGTTACTATTAACCAACTTGTTTACCCCTTTTATTTTGTTAAGGTGGGAAAAAATGTACCTAACTGCACATCCCGTCATTTAAGGCAACGAACAGAGCAGTGGGGGCCCTCACCCACTAAAGAAACCCGCCGTTTATCGTCTCTCCGCCTGTACTGGCGCACCACTAAAACTGGTAGACATTACTTCAGTGGTCCGCCGGTTGTTTAACTTGATTGCCCCTACAGTCAATAAAACACTTTTCGTAGCCAGCATTAGCATTTACATTTAATTATTTCCCTTAATATAACTGTACCTTTAAATTCCTGTGTATACACTCCTAAGTACGAGTATATACCTACCCCGGACATTCACATTGCTTTTTTGTATTACGACGCAAACAAGCATATACGGGTCACTTAATGGTAAGCGGTTACCGTAGCCTATAGACACTATATAGTGACACCAGAGGCATCACTCTCGCGTCGAAAACTCTAAGGGATGTTTTCCACTTCCCTACACCACCTTTTTAAGGTAAAAATGAGGATAGGGATTTAGGCCACACGATAAACAATTACCGTTGTTTCACACCGATCTTCTGTGATAGGGTAGTACTTCCCCTGTCGAGCTGAAACAAACAAGCCAAAATTACGTGAATATAAACCGCATCATCCTCAACATACTCAGACACATCGATGGACCCTTTCCAATTCTTAGTCATTACATAAAGTGGGTTGTCGTTGGCAGTACAATTCACCCATTTCCTGGTGAAACTCAGACAAAACTGCTTTCTATTACACTATATTCTATTACTTAAATTAGAATCCCTTTCCGACCATTAAAATAATGGGATATTACATTACGGGGCATTGGCATAGTGCCCAGCCATTATTTGTAAATTTATTGAACTTTACTGTGATGTAAATTAAGCTATTGTTACTGATGAATTTAGAACAGTTTCGTCTCGCAATGTCAATATTAAACGTTGTAAGAGCTTTTCTTGATATTCGTTATAACTTGTATCGATGTTATTTGTGCTTGTGAAAGTAGGTCAACCATGTGTAGTTGGACCAGTAATAACGTTGATTGGATGTTACATATTCCTACATCTTCACTCTGATACAATTTTTAATTATATGCCTTTAAATAAAATGTTGTAATTATAATTGCCCTTGGTGGCTGACGAACCAGTGGTCATCTTGAGAGTGTGTAGTCACTGCCGTTCATAAAATGCAGGGATACCAAAGACAGCGACATCGCTAGCTACCGAGAACATAGTACTGTCTTTAAATCTTTTCATTGCATTCGTATTTATTGTTAATAGAAAAACTAATATTTTCTATTGCTAAATACAGCAGATGAGCCGTGGCCCAACACATTGTGATAATATGTAACCATGATGTTACTAAAGCATAAGCAAGCAGTACGCTTAAAAGAAGAATGAGCACCTATATTACCCCGAAATAGAAACACAATGAGATGTTTCATAGCTATTTTAAAACGTAGATTCAGCTTCACCATAAATATTATAAACAAAGTAAGATTGGATAGATTTTTGCATTTGGTATAAGAAAAGTGAAAGATGGGTAATCTGTTGCTCTTATTGTAATATTGAAAGCCATATAAAAATATTTTATTAGCTAAAAGTACAGATATGGTATAATTACTTCATTTATTAGATAGTATTTTAACTATTTTATTAGTAAAATGATTTCCAATCCAAAGTCAAGGTAGAACTGTCTTGTACTAAATATAACGCAGTACAATCTATAAACGGTAGTTCGAGTCGATATGTAACAAAGTTATATGTAAACGAAAGCATATTTAATGTCCCACTATAGACTTGTGAAGCGATCGATGTTGTACCGTTTACATCCAACAGCTCGTGCTACTTTGACTAGGTCGTCTGTTCATCTAATGAACGGTGGCTCTATACTGTTTTACGATACACTGTATATGATGGTATTGCTTACAAAATCAAAGTATTCAAACATGAATCTCTATAGCTCTTTTGCCTACTTTCTTTTTAGTTTTATAAAGACCTACTTTTGCAGTATAACTTTGGAAACTCTGTATTTTGGAAATATATTTGTTATTACTACTATTACTCTTAATTTACCTGTACTTAGCTATAAAACTAAAGTGAAGAATAAATAAATCACGTAGCTATGAGTATTACACCCCGTATCATAGAGATAGAATTCTGTTGTGACCACGGCTGATGTACAAAATAAAATACAGAAAAGCCCCTGGTGGTAGTCCGGAAAGTGGAGGATTCGAATACGTTGTCTATGAGGTGGACTAAGAATACAAGTTTCACCACCCCATTCTTTCTCACGGGTGTCGTACAAGGCGACTAAGGGAAGTATCTAAGCATTTATCATCCATTGCATGACTGGTAGGGATAAGTTTCCAACTCACTTGTTATAGAGGCCGAGCGGATTGGTACCACCAACTCCCGTGTGACCAGCCATGAAGCACGTCGGTGGGTTTTGGTTTAAGTAGGAAATAGCCGTTTATTCTTTCATTTCATATATCTGTGAAATGAAATGGTGAGCAGCGGCTTGACAATACTCTCGGTATAGTTGAGTCCATAAGGCGACAGTAACCATTTAACATCAGGTGGGCCGTGGCGTGACTCGTCTATTATTCTATACGAAATAAAAAAATATATATACTTATCCTCATCGCTTAGGTCAGATGGACCCTTTTACCCACCAGAGAGTAAAAATTCAAAATCTTCTGTACTATTATAAAACAGCTATGTCAGTACACAGCTCTGTTACAGTTTTATATTCAGAAAAAATGCCGTAAAAGCTTAGGCTGCTTTTTTGGAATTTTTGTGTTTGTCAGTTTGTCTGTTATTATACTTTGTCTGATGTTGTTTTTACGCACATCACGCGGAAACTACAAAACGGATTTTAATTCAATATTTTTGTTTCATAGCTCTTAATTAGACTTAAAAACTGGTTACGTTTTATCCCGTTAATATTACTATATCGGGAACCTGAGACATAATCTAAAAATCAGCTTGTATATGTAGCGAAGCTGCGGGCTTATATTTCTTTCAATTTTAGCACATCACAAACTCCTCTATTTACTTCTCAATAATTATTGAACTCAAATAAATACTTTGAACAATAGTAGATATTTAATTGGAACCAATCATAACACGACTCAACAAAGTAAAACTGAAAATCATAGTGAAAGTTAAGAATTAAACATTTCACATAGTTAGAAACTCAAACACAACTGTAGCTAAATAATATTTGAGGGTCCATCGTTTGAATGCAACATCCTCCAGAACTTTTCCGATAAACGCTAACAAAAAAATAAATTTACGAGTCTTTTTAAACAAACTTTGGACGTTTCTCTTAAATATACAGGTTTATATTTTGAATCAATTTGTTTATCATCCGATCGAAAGAAGAGTGTGTACTTGAGTATTACTACAAAGCGGAGCATCGCAAGAGGGGAGAATGAATGAAAGTGAAAGTTTAACACAAGGGTAGATGCAATTAAATAAAGTGTTTTGACCTTCAACGCCATAATATCCGACTGGCTATATAAATTTTTATTCTCACGCCCTTGTCTCCGCAGAGGTAAGCAGACTTGTCAAATGCTTACCCATACGTAAGGTTTTGTCCGTGTGGTGACGTACTAAGAATACAAGTGTCACCACCCCATTCTTTCCCACGGGTGTCGTATACGAGGCTACTAAGGGAAGTGGGCAATTATCATCTATTGCATGACTGGTGGTAGAGTTGGGTACCAAGTGGGAGTACTCACTTGGTATCAGGCCCGAGCGGGTTGGTACCACCATCTCCGGTATGACCGGCCATGAAGCACATCGTTGCGTTTTGGCTGTAGCAGGAGATAGCCGTTTATATTTCATTTCATATCTGTGAAATGAATTGGTGAGCAGCGGCTTGACAATACTCTCGGTATAGTCGAGTCCATGGGCGACGGTTACCATTTACCATCAGATTGACTGTGGCTCGTCTGCCACTACATGCAATAAAAAAAAACGTCGCATACGTATCGTACCCACGCGGTGTTGTCGCCAGACACTTAATACCATGACCAAAGAGCTGTCTGTACTACCGGTAATTTATTGATGGAAATAATCAATATTTTTTTTCCTAACCAAGCTTTGATTTTGGTTTCTAGCCTAGCCCTCTAGTTATTAAAACTGCATACATGTCATGTAATAGTCGCCTTTATATACCACAAAATCAGTACAACAAAATAGCCTGTATCTAATAATGATGATAATTAGATTTTTAAGTTTTTTAATTCTATCTAACTTTCTCTTTAAAATAAAAAATATATAAAATACAAACTTTTGGCCGCGATTCCGCCGCAGAAATACCGAAGTTCCAGTTTACATCACAGGTTCCCGAAATAGTAACGGGATAAAACATATGCCACGTTTTTAATCTAGTTAGGAGCTATCAAAAACATCATCTTAATCCGTATAGTAGTTTTTGCGTACTGTCCACACAAAAAAAAAAAACAGATAAACAAACCAATAAAACAAAGAGGCAGAAATTCAAAAAAAATTTGTTTTGTGTTATTAGACGCCTAAATAGCCGTATACAGTATTTTATTTCTCAAACATCTTTAATGTACAGACAAAGCTCTGCTACAACTTATATATATCATCCATCCATGTACCAGCCTTTCCACGTCCACTGCTGGACATAGGCCTCCCCAATTTGGGGTATAGTGCCTTAATCGCCACGCTTGGCAGGCGGGTTGGCGATCTTAGTGGATGTTGTTAATACTCGAGGGAGTGCTGCTGCCCACTCGCCCCGGTATTCCCTCAGTCGGCTCTTACAACTCCCATGGGTGGAGAGGGGTATATATATATAAAAAATATTTCATTAGTATGTATTTGAGGAACTAGGATATTTATTTTTGTTTTTGTATAGGTATCTACACTATTTATAGTTTCATATTAAGAAAACCCAAATCATGGAAATTTAACCGAATGTTCAAGGCAGTGTATCACTTTATTCGAAAATATTCTGAACGAAACTAGTTGTAGCAGATGAATTATCGTGTAAAGGTTAAGGGGGAGGCTAGACTTTAGTATACCTATGCGCACACACGAGTAAACCTGTAATGGGAATGCACAATACGCTTCTCGTGTATTAAATACTTTGTTATACAGAAAAAGTTGGTAAACTTTCAATATTTAATAGAATTACCACTTTATATTTTCAAGTTAAACCATCAGACGATTAAAGGTTTGAAAATTGTTGTGAAATTAAATTTTGTAGAGCGGAAAATTGTATGTGGATAAATTGAAAACTCGTATATAAAATTCTCAAATCAAATTACTAATTGAGTGTCACGTCCGGTACTTTCAGTTTACATTAGTTAATATGGAAGAAATGCAGCTAGAAGGTAGTTAACTGCGCTTTAGTTTTGAAAAGAAGTCAAGTCTTCCACTTGCAGGTTTTCATTTCTGTTCAAATTCACGTGGTGCTTTCATGACTACATTCATGTTTCCGTGTGTTTATAAAAGTTGACTTATTCACAAAAAAATATATTGCTTTATGTCAATAATAAGCTGTTTTTCTACTTTAAACATAAAGTGAAAAATGTGAAATCGAAAATAACAGTCACGAGGAGGATTATTTTCGATTTCACATTTTTCACTTTGTGTTTAATGTATAGAAAATATCTAAATGTTTTTCTACTTTCAACATTTTTATGAAACCAAAAACAAAATAACTTATTTTAAAATACAAATTATTATTTGTGAGGAAAAGGAGAACTTTTGGTACGAGCGGGAATCGAACCTGCATCCCTTCTTTTCCGGGGAAGTGCTCTAATCCACTCAGCTATCGTACTCCCTTGCGGCTTTTTCCTCATTCAAAAATAATAATTTGTACTTTAAAAGTAGCTGAGCACGTCAAGCGCTAAAAATATAGATCAAAATAACTTCTTAATTAGCCGTATGAGTAGTTTTAGAGAAATATATTAAACCGTGTCGACTTTTTCGGTTAAATGCGTTTTCGATATCCCGTATATGTAAAGTGTCCTTGTACTTTTAATACAGTTGCTATGCGTTTGTTGGAAGTGGTTGTAGGTGTGTGAGTGCGCCACGTGTAACGGAGGCCCCTCGCGACTCTGCGCCCCTGGTAGCGCGCTCTCTATGCTGTAAACGATCTAGTTTGCGAGAACTTTGAAGCGGAAAATTTATCTGACAGTTAAGCGAAGTATATACACAACATAAATTTTCCTGGTACTCAATTTAAGTGCATTTCTTTTTTACAATGTACTGGTAATTATGCAGGGCTAGACTTTCATTTCACTCATGTTACTTATGTTGTTGTTTTTGTAGTTCGATCTATTTGAATATCATGAAAAATACAATAAAATAATTATACTAAGAAAACTTCAGTGACATAGTTGTACATATAATTTAGCTTAACCTTTGGTCTTTACTATTCACTAAAAAAAATTATAAAATCTTATATTTCAGTAATCAATATGATTTTCTTAAATCATATTTCCTTTGACTGCCTCTGTGGTGCAGCGGTAGTGTATGCGACTGCTGATCATGAGATCTCGTGTTCGATCCCCGGGTCAGGCAATATTATAGATTTTTCGTAAAAAAAAAATTCTCAGTAGTAGTCCAGCGTTTAGAAATGTACCCGTTAGACGTCAATAGGCTCGCCCCCTATTACGTGGGACTCAAACATAGCTGGCGAATCATGGGTGTGTAATACACCTCTGCCTACCCCTTCGGAGGATACAGGCGTGATGCTATATTTCCTTTCTTTCTACTACTACTGCTATGAATGGATGATCATGTTTTTATTTAAAACTTATTACCTTTATTTTACCTATGCTAATAGTCTTCTTAAGTGGGTACACCAGTTTTTTAATCTAACCAAGAGTTATTTAACAAAAAAGTTTCAGAAAACCCGTTCAGTAGTCAACAAATAGACAAACACTAAAAATTCTGAATAAGATAAAACTATCTTATTCGTGCCGTGTGGGGCCGGCTTTAGAATTGTCCCACCCCTCTCAACCCATGGGAGTCGTAAGAGCCGACTGAGGGAATTCCGGGGAAGTGGGCAGCAGCACTCCTTCGAGTATTAACAACATCCACTGCGATCGCCAACCCGCCTGCCAAGCGTTGCGATTACGGCACTATCCCCCATTCTTGGGGAGTTCTATGTCCAGCAGTGGACGTTAAAAGGCTGATGGATGGATGGATGGGATTCAGAATTTTTACACAAAACTGTGTTCAGAGACTAATACATTCTTTTTTATTAAATATTTTAAATGTATAGACAGCTCAGTAACAGTTTTTTAATATTACGGATGACATGTTTTAGCGTCTATAAAAAGCGCTAGTGCACTGTGTGACTCGTAAATTATATGTTATGTTTGTATGTGTAAGTTAGAGAGCGTTGCAATCAAGGCTCTTCACTGATGACCGTGAAACACGGTTACAGCGAGCTACGGTAAAGCAAGTCAAACTACCGAGACCGCTACGCGGCTACGCTCGTGTACATTCTATACTTCCTATAGATATGTCCTAATAGGAAAAGGAATTACGCTCTTATCAAACTGACATAAGTTATTAAATTGAATAAACGATGCGCTCTAGACGCTACTGACATGTTACACATATAATTGACAAATTTGATTGGTATTCAGATTAATGCTCTATAGAGTCGTGTTGTCGAATTGTTATTTTAATATCACAAATACATTAAAATGTTTAATTCGTTGATCGCCAATTGACAGTAAATGGCAAAGATATTTATAATTAAGTAACAAAATGAACTACTTTGAACTAATTAATTGCTATTTCCAGTATATTTCAAATTAACTTTCATAGATGGCAGACAAAATGTGAAATATGTATGGATGAGAATATTTATTTGGAGTCTCGTAATCAATTTCTTTGTGGGACTGATATTTGGATAGGTCTTCTATTAGTGCAGAGATGCCAAACACTTGTATATATTGCAATTAAGTACTTAAATAAAGATCAATTCTAGGCGCAGACAGATGTATTGCAGATCTTAACACTATACATCTTGTAAGTGCCTTTACAAATATGATAACTATAGGTATGTGTTTAATTAACACTAATCAGTGTGATTAGTGTATATTATAATTCAACCGTTGTAAAGGTACTGAAATCTTTGCTAATATTGACTTTTGACGATTCTGAACATTATTCTACATTCACTTTTCATCACTTTAAAAGCTGTACTGACCCCTGATAACACAATATAATGCTGGATTATTTTTACGATTGTAGCATATTAATTAATCAATTGCTTTATTAATAATTCAGCTGATAATTCTCATAAATGCTCGTATTTCTACGTTTTTTCCTCGGTTAACCTCGATAGTTCTAAATTTAAATAAATTGCTTTGTCCCCATTTTAAATGTGTCATGTTAAACAAAACAATAATGTAATTTTATATAAATAGAACTGTTTCAGCCCTTCTGCTGATTTCTTGAATCGACGCCAAAGTGGCGAGTTGTGTGACTTTACATTTACAAACGTGCGCTGAATAAAAACCAGGCGTTATGCAATTTTACACTGTCTACTGCGTGGGAATAGCATGATGAAAAATCGGTGTGAAAGGCAAATAATTGCACTGCTACAGTTGTATATTGCAACTATACTTATTGTTTTTTCCCGTATTTAATCATATTTGATGCATCCCATATATCATATCTCGACATCTCTATAGCCTTTAATAAATCAGTTAAAAGTTGCAGTCCGCTTGCCTGAAATAGAAGACAAAAAATAATTAATATATTTTACCAGAGACACCACTGAAACAAAAAATATTTTCTTTTACAAAGCAGCAAAAGTTTTGATACCTCGTGTGCCAGAAGTGAGTCAGGCGACAGTAAGTTGAACGCACCAAGTAACTTGATATGCGGAGCGACAGATATCTACGGGTCGTTTCAACATAACATTGCAAAAATTTTATTGTTAATAGTGGATGTAGTAAGGGTGTTAAACCTCTTTTATATTAAACTAAATTTCCTATTACATTGTTGGAGTACCTTTCATAAGGATGGGTAAGGAGGGATGAAGGGAATGAATTACCGCATTTGTCAAACGCCACGTCAATTATCTCATACGTATAAGCCATCCGTGAAATATTTCAGTGGGATCCTGGCAAGATAGCCAGCCAGTCTGCCCTCTATGCCCACTCCCTGAGGCTAGTACTGAATTTTCTTTATATACAGTGGCAGTCTTAACATTTACCACCAAATAGGCTGTGACTTTACCACTGACTGTAAAAATTTGTCTTCGTTTAGAAGATAAAATCGGGTGGAATCGTCTATCGACTCCTACAGACAGAAACACACTTGCATAAGTCCTGTTCTATTTTATTTACAAACAACTTATACAATTTAGAAGTGTTTGTATTAAATCAAATACTGGCATCAATACATTACATGTTCTTTTGGCATCAAGCCGGGATCGATTCTTTTTAGACTTGACTAAAAACAAATTAAATGACATTGTTGAGCAGATTGTATAAAACAAAGTTCTATTAGATAGCAGTAAGAAAAACTTACTACTATGATTATTATTAGAACGAGCTTAAAGGTGCCTTTCCAAGACAGATCGATACGTTCAGAAATAAATGCTTACACGTCAGTGCCACATACATTACTTGAGGTGGCAGGACTTACTTCTAGTTCTATAACACAATAAAGGTACGAAGTAGGACGCCGAATTGTCACGATGGCTGAATTGGCAAAGCATCTGGACGGTATCCAGGAGATGCAGGTTCAAATCCTGCTCGTGACTGTTATTTTCGATTTCACATTTTTCACTTTGTGTTTAATGTATAGTGCTAAGCATGTCAAATGCTAAAAATATATATAAAAATATCTAAATACTATGGAATTGTATTATATCTTTAGGTGGCGGAAGTCACACGGCAGTTGCTCCGCTCAATTTACCAGATTATTTTGTCCATAGGTAGGTATAAGTAGTGGATGATATTTATAAATAAACACTGTCACTTCATTCTTTACCGCATCTGTTGATGAAGTTACTAACCGAAATAAATAAATAATCTCACTGCAAGAACTATCGTGGCATATCAATAAATGAAAGTTTGGTTAGACTAGAAATTCGACCATAACTCAATCAGGAATTAATGAAACCTATTGCTATTGTTATGAAAGGCATGAAGCGGGTACTCTGATATTTTATGACTTGTCTAGCTTCTGAATACGTGGACTTTAAGAATTGTGTCCAGCCAGAAATAAAAATGTTGATTGATCATTTACACGTATCCCTCATGAACTCTTTATTGGGATAAAAAATATTCTATAATTCAGGCCAATTTTATCTGTTTACCAAATTTATTCAAATTCTCTTAGTTCGTTTTACACTAAAAATAGAAACGCTACGATTATCTTTTTATTATACTTTTCTCATCCATCAATATACTTACCAAATATCGTTCAAATCTTTCCTGTCAAATAGGCGATTGAGGGACAAACATCTGAATATCTTCACAAAATTACGCATTTATAATACTAGTAAGATTATAACACATTCCACGATCTTATGACAGGTTAAACATTGCATTAGAAATTAAATGACATAACTGCAGAATACGTGCACTAACAGAGTTCTACGTTTTTTTTTTTATTTCACTTTATGTAGGTAAATGCTTTGGTACTAATTGTGTAGTGCCAAACTGTATTCATAATTGTGACCATTGTTTCGTCGATCGGTGCGTGTCGCGTCGATCAATTTATTCTATTGTTACAAATATTGTATGGTTTGTAAATTAACAGTAGTTTACACCTTATAATTTATATTGACTGATTATTTTCTGGAGGTCCTGTAGAGTTAATTATAATCGATTTATTGATGTTAATTGTTAATTGGCGAGTCGTGGGTGTGTAATACACCTCTGCCTACCCCTTCGGGGAATACAGGCGTGATACTATGTTTGTTTTTATTTGTTCCTTTTATAGGATAGCTGTCTCAATTCCAATTGATTTATTTAGGTACCCATTTGAGTAACCTAGGTGAGTAAATTTATTGAATAACGTAATATTTACAACATTAACCAATACTTATGGACACAATCTCTCGTGACACGTTATAGTACCATTAAAGTGTAACGTTAAAGTGCTTAGCGGTTAGAGCACTTCCCCGGATAGGAAGGGATGCAGGTTCGATTTCCGCTCGCACTTAAGTTTTCTTTTTCCATCCATCCATCCATCAGCCTTTTAACGTCCACTGCTGGACATAGGCCTCCCCAAGAATAGGGGGATAGTGCCGTAATCGCCACGCTTGGCAGGCGGGTTGACGATCGCAGTGGATGTTGTTAATACTCGAAGGAGTGCTGCTGCCCACTCCCCTGGTATTCCCTCAGTCGGCTCTTACGACTCCCATGAGTGGAGATGGGTGGGACAATTCTAATGCCGGCCCCACACGGCAAATCTCTTTTTCCACATTTTTATAAATAATTTGTTCTTTAAAGTAGTTGAGCATGTCAAGTGCTAAAATACAGATCAAAAATACCCACTCTCTGTTATATTTAGATATAATGATTTCCGAATACCTGCCCACAGAGTACATTGATTTTCATTATGCCTTGAATAATCTTGTTGTTGTTCAAACTGTAGTAGACTTATTACACTTGCATATTGGGTTTTTGTTACAGTATGAATCCTTTTACAACCATGTAAATTGTGTAACATATTAAAGATGCACATACATTAGTTACTCGCCCACAAGTCTAGAGCTGTAGCCAAGAACAAAATTCACGACAATTTAATGTAAAATAGGCCTGATCAACTTCTGTACCTGTTTATAGTAATTTTGACTTCGACACTAGTTAATTAAATACTATTGAATCTACTCATATCATTGATGAATTTATTATAACCGTCACGTTATTTTTTTCAAAGTTTTTAAATTATTTGGTTTCTATCTGGGTATGATATGTGTTACGTTATTCTGAAGTACTTTTTTCCAGCTGAAGGTAAATTTATTTCTTTCAATTAAAGAAGTAATATTACATGTACATTTGAAATGACGACGATTCCTATGCAAGTGAAGCATGTATGGAAAATGAATTATTACACAACACTTTACAAATTACTTAATTGAAAACATATGAGTGGAAAAGCAATTTAAACACTCACTACAACAGCAGCTATGTAGTGTATTATAATATTGTTTCTTTGTATATGTGGTATATTGGCCGTGTGGGGCCTGCTTTAGGTTTGTCCCAACTCTCTCTACCCACGGGAGTCGTAAGAGCCGACTGAGGAAATACCGGGGGAGTGGGCAGCAGCACTCCCTCGAGTATTAACAACATCCACTGCGATCGCCAACCCGCCTGCCAAGCGTGGCGATTACGGCATTATCCCCCATGACGGGACCGTTCGTTGTGGCGTTCTCTTGGGGAGGCCTTTGTCCAGCAGTGGACGTTGAAAGCCTAATGGATGGATGGATGGATCTGTGGTATCACGGGTGTAGTACGAGGCGACTAAGGGTAGTAGTAGTAAGCAATCGAGCAATCATCGCCTATTGCATTACTGGTGGAAGGACTGGATACCAAGTAGGAGTAGTCACTTGCTATCGTACCCGAGTGGGTCGGTACCACCATCTGCGGTCTGGTGAATGGCCGGGAAACACATAGGTGTGTTTTGGTTGTAGCAGGAGATTTATTCTTTCATTTCGTATCTGTGAAATGAAATAGTGAGCAACGGCATGACAATACTCTTGGTATAGTTGAGTCTAATATTGACGGTTACTATTTACCATCAAGCGGGCCGTGGCTCGAGTACCACCATTCCCAATAAATAAGAAATAGTCAGTGGTGGTACGATGAGCTTTCGTACGGTGGCGGATTGAGATATTTGATAGTTCCACTATCACGCGCGGTTCTTATAAAATGTGAAAATAAGTACTTCATCTCCTGTACATAACATCTAGAATTTCGACCATGAGCTACCATTTCGTAATGCCATGGCACCAATAGTGCAGTCCTGTTTGGGTAGCTGCATTATAGGATTACCAATCGGGTTGTAACCTTAGCATAACACTTTTGTGCTTTGTTATTAATAACGCATTGTCGTTAAGCATAAAGTGAAAAGCTATCAACTACTGATTTGTTAAAAATCCTTACTAATATTATAAAGGCCTTTTTTTTGGTAAGGCGGGAAAAAAATTTCCTAACCGCACACCCCGTCGTTCGGGGCAACGAACAGGGTAGTGTGGGGCCCTCAATCACTAAAGAAACCCGCCGTGTGCCGTCTCTCCGCCTTTATTGGCGGGCCACCGGAACCATATTGCATTCCTTCAGTGGTAATATTATAAAGGCCTAAGTGAGTTGCTTTGTGTGTTTATTTGTGTGTTATGCTTTCACGCCGTAACTACTATTAGTTCAGTATCATAAAATTAGTCCATAAACGGATATAGGCTATTTAGAGGCATCCCGGTAAAATGAATAGTTGCCGTGAGAAAGCCATGTTTTACATAAAGATAATCATCACTACACAATCCATCTCTCTACGGCATGCTGTAGATGTATTTATACCTATTCTGAAGTTCACGTGGACGTAGTCACGGACAAAATCTAGTTTGAAATATAAAAAGAATGAATATCGTTCTTAAACCTTTTTTAAAATATAGGTCCAGAAAAGTTTTTCACGTCACTGTAAGGATGGAGGTATCGTGGAGTGAAATTATAGTCACGACTGCCCAAATAATACTCTCCTTTATTATAAGATATTCATGATTATATAATTTGGTTACAAACGCATACATAGATATAGAGATACACACTATACCTCCCATGGCGAGGTGAAATAAAATAAAATTACAGTTTTGTTTTATTTATCTACAGTAATTAGGTATTAATGTACCTATATAAAAATGGCTATGTAATATAGTACTTGCATATATTATAAAAAAAATCATTAAGTAAACCATTACATTATATAAAAAAACAGGAAGATTGTTCTACTGATTATGGTACAATTGTGTTCTATTTTTGTGAATTATATATATCAGATATCTTCCTTATTATTACAGTATATTTCTCAAAAATTTTCTTTGACTCCCCTAGTTTTTTCTCTAATATATTTCTTTGTCTACGGCCAGGGCCAATTTTAATTAATTATGTTCTAATACATACTAATTCTTTATATAAAAGTTCTAAGGCATCTGCCATAACTTACCATCCTTAATAGTTAAAAACACTATAGTTATTACATATATAACATATTACGACAAGATTATTAATACGATTATGCAAATTGTAGTAACAGTTCAAAGTTCTTTTTACGATGCCCGTTATTAACCGAATATACGTATAGTTATATTGCCGAACACTTTATATATTATTTTTTTCACTATTCACTTTTGATATATTTTTGTAACACTTTAGCGATGCCGACTACACTTTGAACTGATGAATGGACTGGACACTGCTCTCTTTGTTTTCATACCATACCGCCATTTGGTATTTCTTTTCCTGTAAGACAAACAGATTGTCTCGTGCCGACCTTCTAAGTAATGCACTTCTGTAAATTTCTTGATTAATCCAACGTGTATGACATCGCCGTTACATACGCAGCAAAAAGTAGAGAGCGCTGAGTCCAAGAACCAGCACCACTATGGTCAGTAGAATAGAAATAGAAGAAATGTGGAATTTTACCTCCTCCAACTGTGAATAATTATTTCCTCCAGCAGAATTCTGAACCACCAGAGTTTCTTCTTTAGTCTGTGATCCTCCCATTTTTAAACTTACAATTGTCCTGAGCACTGAACAAAACTCGCTTTATTGCCACCGCGAACGTAATAATCGCTAACAAATAATTATTATAACTCATCTTGAATTGATCTCGCTTAGTCCAATTGTTTAAGAACTACGATCCATATATGGTACGGAGGTGTCGGATACGCGGCCGCACGCGCGTGGTGATGGCAGGGTCGTAAGGACGGAGGTATTGTGGAGTGAAATGATAGTCACAACTGCCCAAATAATACTCTCCTTTATTATAAGATATTCAAGATTATATAGTTTGGTTACATAGAGATACACTCTACATCACGATGCAGGGATTACTAAAGGTTGGTAAAGTTTACTGCTATAGAGCGACATCATACTGCTTTACAGTAGCGTGTGTAAGTCGCTAATACGACGACGGTAGACAGGAGAGGATAGGGAGGGGGCTTGGGTCTCCGGTGCTCTCCCTCATAATAATAATAATAATAATCATTTATTTTTCTCTTCACAATATATAGGTTTATAAGAGTAACATAAACATACTTAATTAAGATTCATATTGTGGAAGACTAGTACCTAAACTAGCCCTTTGTTTTTTTTTTGTTAAGGCGGGAAAAAATGTTCCTAACCGCACACCCCGTCGTTCGGGGCAACGAACAGGGTAGTGTGGGGCCCTCACCCACTAAAGAAACCCGCCGTGTGCCGTCTCTCCGCCTTTGTTGGCGGGCCACTGGAACTATGTTACATTCCTTCGGTGGTACCTAAACTGGCCCTAGGACTATGAAGTCTTGGGGTCGTCGAATAAGGAAGTTTCTTCTTTCTACACCAGTCAGAGGTGTGAGTAAATGTTGATGTGGTATGTTATGTGGTAATGTTATTTGAATTACTACTGAATTAAACCGGACAGGTAAGTAGTTTTTCAGTTTCGTGGTAGTTTCAGCCTTGTAGGCAGGCTGTTAGTTTATTTTTGCACATATTCTTAGTAAGACTAAATATATTAATTGTTTAATACTGTCTGATATTTACGCGAATGTTACACATTTTGAAATAAAACTACGTTTACGTAATCTATCGCGTTTACTAGATTACTACTATCCCGACGTTTTGAATACTTTACAGCATTCATGATCACGGGTGGACTTAGATGGTAGACGTCCAAGGCTGATATGTTGTTTCAACGGTTTCATCTACCCACAGTTATATGATTTTACAAAATTTTTGGTTTATTTATTTTAACCCACCTAATATTCGTTTAGAAACACAATTAAAATATCCACTTAAAATTTTATGCTTACCTATTCATTGATGTACAGAAAACCATCCAAATAGCAGTAAAAACGGTTAGCAAATTTTGTTTTGAAGTAGGTACGTGTTGCGAACCACCGAAGGAATGTAACATAGTTCCAGTGGCCCGCCAATAAAGGCGGAGAGACGGCACACGGCGGGTTTCTTTAGTGGGTGAGGGCCCCACACTACCCTGTTCGTTGCCCCGAACGACGGGGTGTGCGGTTAGGTACATTTTTTCCCGCCTAAACAAAAAAAAAAAAAAAAAAAAAAAAAAAAAAAAAAAAAAAAAAAGGTACGTGTTGCGACAATCAACGGGGTTGTAACGCCTTTTATGATTAATAGTAGGTGTTTTATAAGTTAGTTGTTTATGCTGCTTTAGCAATGTGAATAAGCTGTAGCACAGTTAACAATCTGGTATCCTTATATAACTGCTCCGTGGGGTATCGGTATATATGATATATAGAAAGTGTGATATTTTAATATAACTCTCTGAGCTTATAATTGTGTTTCGTATATTGTCTCAATAGTATCCTTCCTATTCTCTCTATTATGCTTCTACTCCAACTCCTATCCTTTTGAGATGGTGGCGCGCAAGTGATGCCTCTGGTGTTGCTAGCGTCTATAGGCTACGGTATCCGCTTACCATCAGGTAGAACGTATGCTTGTATGCCACTCACGTAGTATAAAAAAGGGCTATGGTTTATTTGTAGGATCAAATTTCATAAAAATTTGTTAACTCGTTAGATTTACCAATATAGCAAAAGTAGAACATTTTCCGTAGGATAGCTTCGGAAAATGTTAATTTTTCGGGATAAACGTATACGTTTGTTACTTCAGTTTTTTATTAATTCACCTATATAATTTCATGCCTAATGCACTTGAAAATATGCCTACCACACGGGGTTTGTATCTGTACGGTGAAACAACAGGGTTGTGTGGGATGCTCACGCGTGATTAGCGCGGTGACGAGCACCATCGACCTCCCTCTCAACGAGTGATATTCCCGCGCGCATAGGACGTGATTCCTTAACGTTATGCTCTACATGGTCTCTCAGTCCAACCACCCTCGGCCTTGGCTAGGGGTGCATTAGGTATTGATAATTTATTATGACACTAGCTCATAACCACGGCAGGGTTAGCCATCTCTAATCTAAATACGTTACCCTCTAGAACAAAAATATGTTTATGTAGAATCTATACATAAAAAAATATATAAAGGAACTCTCCATTTTTCCTGAATAAACCTTCTATCTTTCCCTGTACTCTGGACTATATGCCAAATTTCGTGATGAACGGCTAAGTAGTTACAGCGTCAAGAGGCAACAATTACACTCACTTTCATAATTAGAATATTATAAAAAAAAAAAAAATCAACAACACAAAGTGCGGAATGAAACTTTGTTTTCATTTATATCGCCAAGCATGTTAATATGCTACTGTAAAGCAGTATGATGTCGCTCTATAGTAGAATAGACATAGACTACACCTACCTTTAGTAATTCCTACATTCTCTACTTTTTATGCTTCCTATCATATCCTTAGTATCATACTTATCCTCTTCTTATTATCCTTCCTACCAACCTTCTATCCCATTTCTTGGAGAGGGCGACGCGTGAGTAATGATTCTGGTATGGGTAGCGTCTATAGGCTATGATAACCGCTTACCATCAGGTGGGCCTGTATCCTTGTTTGCCGTATAAAATGTAGTATAAAAAAACCAACGTAATAGATCAATAAAAACAGCACTAAGATTAGTGCAATGAATCGAAACTCTTTACAAGTGGAGAGTGGACACAGGATTACTGTCACGCGTGATGAAAATAACAATTTTACATTAACGTGTCAGTTCGTGATTTTAATTGACAATAATACACCGTGGTCTCCATCAACACAATTGCATATGAAAGTTTTTTATTCAACGTAATTGGCGGATTTGATGATTATTGTTGCTATTACTTTTGAATAGCTAATACGTTTCATTGTGAAATGAATAAAGAATTACTTTGTGTAATTCTGTTTTCACGCTACAATGATAGAAGGAGTAGCTACATTTTAATCTAGACAAACAATGAACATTTGATTTGAGAAGGTTATCTAAGCATTCATGACATTGATAAAATGCAAAGGAAAACTATGGACTATCGAACCTGTATTTGGCTTCTGCCAGCCAGACAATGCTTTCCAGTGAATGAAAAGAATCGGCTTTATGTTAAGTGACAAGAAAATGTTAGGTGACATAACACACTATGTCTCTAAAAACTTCTTCACTATTCCCTCAAAGGTTATAATCGGATACAAACACCTACGCACCATAAATATTTCCATTTTACAATTCTTCCTACATAAACTATGACGATTGCTTTGTAGCTTTGTACACCATCGTATGTAAAATATGAACGCCTTTTTGTTCTTTCTTGATCCTCTTGAGCTCAATAATATTTTTGTAACAAACACATAACGCAAAAATGTGAAATCGAACATGATAACCATAGACAGGATTTAAACCTGCGTCTCCCCTTCCCCATATGAGCAGCTAGCACGGTAACAAGTACGTTATTATTGAAGTCATTTTTTTTAGGACGACGCTCTACACTGAGGAATAATCCTTGTATAGCGGGAGACTTTACAAACATAGAATATCATGGACATAAAGTACACCACGATTTAGAATAACCGTTTGTGGACACAAAGAATTGTGAGAATCGAACCCACAACGGTAGGTTGGTATCTATTCCATCCATCCATCAGCCTTTTAACGTCCACTGCTGGACATAGGCCTCCCCAAGAATGGGGGATAGTGCCGTAATCGCCACGCTTGGCAGGCGGGTTGGCGATCGCAGTGGATGTTGTTAATACTCAAAGGAGTGCTGCTGCCCACTCCCCCAATATTCCCTCAGTCGGCTCTTACGACTCCCATGGGGGGCGAGGGGACCGCCCCCATGGGGGTATCTATTAGTCGTTTTAATAAAAAATACTTTAATGTTTTTTATTTTGATTTTGATCACTAATACCTTAACACGTTCCCAGCGGCACTGATTTATCTGTACTTTCCATTACTGCGTTACGAGACGTTTGAAACCTCGTTCTCAACCAGAGGTTGTAGCGGCACGAGGCTTAGTAAACCCCACAGGAGACAAAAATCCTTTTTTTGGCGCCAAATAAGGCGAATTGTACGGTTTTTGTCGCGATTATTATTATCAATGAGTTGATTAGCCTAAATCTGCCACCGCCTGTGGGCAGATTATTTAGTTTAGATTCTATAGGTGAAATAAAATGTGGGGTCTTATGTACCCCATTTCGCGCTGAAAAAGGGCAGTTTTTCATATTGTTTAGTGATCGAAAAAATAATATCGATTTTATTTAATTGTACTTATGGATGTTTTTTATTAAAACAGGTCAAACAATAATATTTTTTGCAACCGATACATTCTGTGACAAATTTCGTTACTTTTTTGTCAGCCTTGATAAGAAGGTGCGAAGTTTTTCGTAGCATCCTACACATCTCCTCTTCTTTGATACTTTTTCGAGATGATGTGGATTGTTTGGAGTGGGTTCAGAAAATAAAAAAACTGATTGTGTATTTTTGAAGCGGGTTGATTAGGTGTGGCGATTTATTGGAGCAGTTCTATACCTAAGTATGGAATCGTTACGGCCGGTGTGTGTTTTGCTTTTGTCAGTTGAACGTTTGACAGGCTTCAGTCGGGTGACAGTACGCTGACGTCGACTATGTCTATTTGGACTCGCTGCTTTGGCTATAATACCACCCAATTCCTCTTCACCATCAATAATATTATTAATTAACTTTCTTCGGCAACGTTCATATCGACATCATATTATATCGTCGCGGGTGCAGCGTTCAACGTTTTGCACAACACTAACCGCGTGAAGCTAGCGTAGGGTGCGGTACGAGGTCGAGGACCAGTTCTGTGCCTCCAGTGAAGCCTGATATAACTCAAAAACTGCTACTTTTCAGCAGAGCAAAAATAAATTTAAAAAAATATATTGCATTATCTATAATATTCAGCCTAAAACGAATTAATGGTATGTATTAAATAAAACATGCACTTTAATGTCGTTTATAGCATTTCTTTTCATATGGTATAAGATTTCAGAAAAGTTATACCAAATGTAATTTTGAGTTTAAGATTTTTTACGTTCATAATGGTACAAATTCAAAAGTAACATAAAACACAAAAAAATAATAATTTGGTGAATCTTGATACTTGTTTTTTATTTTACGTGTATTTAAAAAAAATAAAGATATAACATTTACGATTGCATAAAAATGAATGAAAATCGGCTGAATATTAATATTTTTAAACTTTTGTCCTCGAATCTCATGATTTTTGTCAGTTCTATCATTTAGCCTAACTTATAGTGTTGCCAATTTTGTGAAAAATGGTATTCGTAATCGTGTACCAAATATAAAAATGAAAAAAGAAGTGTTAATAGATACATGTTTATTGTAAATGGGATACAAAAGTAAAAAATAAAAGTAAATAATCACTACGCTTTTAATTATTTTGAATAATCAACAACATTTAAAATAAATAAAAAGAAAATCTCTTCAAAATAAAATAAAATTTCACTTATTGAAAAGAAAACCAATATTTATCGTTTCTTAAAATCACTCATCTCACTAAAAATCACAGTTATGTCTGTTCACTAATAGTTAAAAAAAATATTATTTTTATAATTTTGCGTTGCTGCTACAAGCAAGGTTATTCAAAATGATATTTAGATGGTAAACTATATGCGAAAAGACACATAGTAAAAAACGCGTAAATAGTCTTCTAAAACCACAGGTGCCAAAGATTTATTTAGCTTTAAACATTATTTATTTTTAATTATTATAAAATCAGAAATTATTAGCTTTCTACTTATTAGTAATATGCTCGCGTATCAATAATAATTACGCTTTAACAACTAAAGTCGACTTTACAATTTTTATTAATTTATTCTCAATCTCAATCAGCCTTTCAAAATTATTAAAACTTTTATTCTTCTTCACTACTGTCATTGTAAGCGGTAGTATCCTTAACATAAGCTTTAGACAATAAGTTTCTATAAAAGTCATCTGCACTTTCGTGGATATAGGGAAGCAATTGGCACAAATCTTGTTTCTTCTCTGCAGAGATAGGTATTGCAGTTTGATAGCATTTTTTCATATTGTTAGTGGTAATTAAATCATAAAATTTGCCACGTTTTGAATAGTCCATGCAGAAGAAATCAGGAGCATTATGTTCTTCCTTATAATAAGAACGAGGAAAGTAATTTTTTATGTACTTCATACATTTGATATTAGCCCAAATAAACATTTGGCCATTTTGGTTAAATTTTGAACTTGTTTTTTTTTATGATACGTGTAAAGATAAATCATTTATAACGAAAATTATGCAAATAAAATGGTGAGTTATACTAATACTCTAAATTATCTCTGGGACTAATTAAGATATCGACACATGAGTTAGACCAAAATTTTCACAATTTTTTTTTTCTGTATAATACCGAAACAACCTCGATAACGATAAATCTTGAGTTATATCAAGCTTCACTGGAGGCACAGAGTTGTAAAATTAAGTTTACCTGGTCGGTATAATGTATGAAAATACTTCCGACAGATGGCGCAGGCGTCACCCAAAGACGTTAAGTATGAATGTGTTATCGAAATTAGCAGGCAAGAGCAATTGTCAAGATGGCTGAATTGGCAAAGAATCTTGACGGCATCCAGGAGATGCAGGTTCAAATCCTGCTCGTGACTGTTATTTTCGATTTCACATTTTTCACTTTGTGTTTAATGTATAGCGGTAAGCATGTCAAGTGCTAAAAATATATATAAAAATATCTAAATATTAGTTTGGGTCATTGGATCTAACATTTTTCAGCTAAACCATTGCATGGGCCGAATCGCTTGTATATTCAGCCTGTTTTTTTTTTGTAAGTTTGATATGACTGTTTTATTAATATATCGGATTTTTTAAAGGTAAGAATCGCAACCAACAACAATATCTCTGTAACCATCAGTGACGGTTACAGCTCAGTTTCTGAGGCTATAATAAAATTTCGTTTGTATTTTTTGCCTACCTATAGAGCAACAACAGTTGATATTTCTATACCTATATTTTTTAAGAATTTGACACGCTAGCTAAATGATCACAAAGTGCAAAAATGTGAAATCGTAAATCAAGATCCTGCTCGTGACTGTTATTTTTGATTTCTAATAGATAGTTCTTTAACATATAAGAGGAATAAAATTCAATAATAACAAATAATTATTCAAAATTACAATATCCCTAATGGCAAACACATTGAAATCTTCCTCCCTACATGATTTCAATTAATGTCCATGATAACAAATCCATTTTCAAACAAACACACGGTCCATGATGCATACAGATGTTTCTTTGTTATGCAAATACATGTATGTGTCCCCTCGACTGATGGCCGAGCTCTGTCCGTCGTACCGCTGAAGGCTATGGCTCTGTTACCTGTAACCTGCTACAAGCTAAATGGTCAATTATGTGACTAAACCGGCCACATGAATACAAAGGCTTGTACCAATCCGCTTCATAGGCAAACCTATAGATTAACTTTTTCACCTATATGAGATTACAATGGGTCTATGGAATTTACCGCAAGGGCCGCCATAAAATCGTTATTTTAGCGCACGAAAAACATTGAAAAGTTAGCATGTCTCTTACTGGACGACTTCCAACAATTTGTTACACTAAAACCTTGAAAATAAGATAAATATTCGTCTTATACTGTAAACAGCTTAACTATATACGCAGTCATCTTTATAACCGCCAGCGAGAACCACTATTTCTAGAAATAAATTAAAAGCTTGCGTGTCATATAGACATATCGAGCTAGTCATTTCGTCATTTAATTACAAGAAGTTTGACTTGCAATGTTATTTACGAGATACTAATGAACTTAACTATTAATTACGTGTCGCACTACTTATATTAGATACTAATTTTGGGTTAGCTTATAACGTCAATTAACTCTAACAATGATGTGTACATGCATATATAATTTGTGAAGGCCATCTTGACCGTCCAATGCCGTCAAATGCACCTAACTGCTCCACACATCCATCGGCAGGAGGACCTGTAATCTGTACATACTTACTTACTTATCATCACGCCGTTTCCCTTGCGGGGTAGGCAGAGAGAGCAGAGTGCCAAGAGGCTCTATTCTTGCATGCATCCCTCGCTTCCTCAACATTCATAAATCTCTTCATACACGCTCGCCGGTTTCGGAGACTCCTGACTCCACCTTCCTTCAATACATGACCAATTTGGTTTAGGTAGGTAAGTCTCGGTCTCCCCCAATCTACATCTTTACAAAATAAATGCGACCCATTACAAATGTCGCGTATTTGACTCGCAAGCCATTGAATTATGTTAAACAGCTAGCAGTCGATGGGACTATTGGATATTGTTTAGCAATATCAAAGGTACCTGTAACCAAGCAATCGCGTTCATCGCGGACAAACACTTTGACAGGGATTTTTTATATATTTATAGATACCTATACCTATGTACATACCTATACCTACTTATTAAGAGTGATCGTGCTTGTCTCAGTATAAATGGGCCGCCTCGATCGGGGAAGTACCACCTCCTTACAGAAGACCGGCGTGAAAAAACGGAAAATGTTGCTACTGTTGAGTTTCGTATGGTGAGTGAGAGTACCGGAGGCCTAAACCCTCTCCTTATCCTTTCCTTGGAGTTGGTTTGCCACACACGTAGTATAAAAATAAAAACTAGACGTCGCGGGACGTCTAGCAGATGTGAAAACATCGAAATTATTTTGTAGAAATAAAATGATCATAACTTGATAAAGTACTCCTCAAGACGAATCAAACGAGTATAAACTCGATAGGGTAGTACGTACGTAGTTTCATTACAGAGTTACTGTGGCCACCCTCCAGCATCATCATCAGCCCCTGGATATCATCTAGACACAAAGTACTCGGCAAGACGAATCATACGAGCCCAAACTCCATGGGATTCTGCCGTTTCATTATAGAGTTCTTATGTCTATCTTCCAGCTCAATCATCAGGTCAGCTCCATGTCATCATAATATTGCATTGTCACGGGATATACACATGCGCGTAAAATTTCAGCTCAATCGGAAACCGGGAAGTGTGTAAAATTCAATTTGCATGATTTTAACGGGAAAATACTTACAATAAAAGCGTCGCCACGCTAACAGCCGATTTTACCCTCCTTCCGCATTAGATGTTTCACATCAACAAGTATCACAATGATTAAACAATCCACCACACATAGATGAAATATAGATAATCACAAGACCTATATACGATAATGCAACCAAAATTAATTTATCCAGGTATATTGAAGTACAATACAATCTGTTACGTAATACAACGGCATTTGCCCCGGGTAGCACGCGTCCTGTGACATGCAAATCTTGGTGATAGTATTAAATCGCATAGACGGAAGTGGGCGACGAACTCGATACAGTTAAATTGATGTAACTAGCCAGGATACGTGGGCAGAATGGTGATACTACACTGTGCTGGTCATCACAGCTTTGTTAATACTATTTCAAATAACTCCTTTGTTAGGTGGCTCTATTTGCAACCGTCAGAGCACTTAGGGACAAATTGCTGATCTTTTTTCACGATAATATATCTATTCTATGTTGACAACTTAGTCGGCGTTTGTATGCGTTTTCTTTAGACTTCATCTAACATACAATTTTGATTTTTTATAAAAATACAATATCTCACTAAATTGCACACACAGTCTTACTGAGAAATGCGGCATATTATAGGTAAGTAGGTACCTACAAATAGTTTTTGTATTGTATCTGTGTTTTTTAAATGATAACGATTATGTGTGCATTCAATTCTTACTAATATTATAAACTAGCTCACCCTTGTGAACTTCGTACCGCCATATTTTTTTTATCGTGAATATTTTCTAAAATCCTGACAGACGTGTTATACTATTTATGCCCGCCTCGGCTTGACACGGGCAGTCCTGGACTAGCCAATAAGCTATATAAGCAATTGCTTAGGGCATCCCGTCTAGGGGGACACCAAAGACGCCCGAGAAAAAGAAACGAACACACGAAAGTGAATAAATTATTTTTAAATAAAAAAAGAACCGCCTTCAAAAGACACCCAGGAACTAAAAAGCAAAACATAATTGGTAGGTATTCGATCAATAATGCATTAGATATCGCTTCAGCCCAAAAATCTGTTTCGGCAAATAAGAGCGCACTGAGAAGTGTGCTTGATTTTACAGTAAATTTTATTTGTCTTTTAACTTTTTAGAGGCAGTAAAAAAATATTGCTGTGCTCATTTTTTGTGACGGATGATCGTAAATGTAAGATAATATTTTTAAGATTTGTGACTTTATGACTAAGTGCCATGATTGTAATTACGTTGAACTTAAAACTGTTTTAAAAGCTTTGTCTCAGTTCGTTAGTAAACAGAAGTAACTGTATAAGTATATATTCACACGTATAGTTTTTAGCTTGATTTTGTTTGTGACACTGTATCTGGTATTGATGATCGAAGGTATTTACATACGATTTCCTTGCTAGATACCTACTGATGTGTTTGAAGTCGGCGCCAAAAATGATGTTAATGTTATCTATCTATACCTACTATTATAAAACTGTAACATAGCTATGTCTGTACATTTAAGATATTTGAGAAAAAATTACTGTAGTAGGCTATATAGGCGTGTCTAAACACAAAACGATTCTTTTTAGATTTTTTGTCTGTTTGTCTGTTTATCTGTTTGTTTGTTTGTTCGCGCATCACACAAAAACTACTGAACGTATTTTGATGCAACTTTTTTATTTGAAAGGCCTTGATTAGACTTAAAAACTGGTATGCATTTTATCCCGTTACTATATCGGGAACCTGAAATATAACCGAAGAACTAAAAAATTATTTAAACTAGATTTTTTTTTAGAATTCATTTAAAAGAACTACTTGATGGATTTTGATGCAACTTTTTTTATTTGAAAGGCCTTGATTTGTCTTAAAAACTGGTAGACATTTCATCCCGTTACTATATCGGCAACCTGAGATATAACCGAAAAACTAGCTTTTGGCTGCGGCGAAGCCGGTGGCAAAGGCTAGTTAATTTATATAAATATATACCTACAAGTACAAAAAGTTTGAGATCACTAGCAAAAAATGCTGTAAATGTGTGTTTTAAATTTCACCCTATAAAAGAAAAGTGCTTACTTGATATCTTTTTTAAAAAGAAAATAATTTTATTGAAACTAAAATATTCCATCCATCCATCCATCCATCAGCCTTTCAACGTCCACTGCTGGACATAGGCCTCCCCAAGAGAACGCCACAACGAGCGGTCCCGTCATGGGGGATAATGCTGTAATCGCCACGCTTGGCGGGCGGGTTGGCGATCGCAGTGGATGTTATTAATACTCGAGGGAGTGCTGCTGCCCACTCCCAAGGTATTCCCTCAGTCGGCTCTTACGACTCCCGTGGGTAGAGAGGGGTGGGACAATTCTAAAAGCCGGCCCCACACGGCAAACACTAAAATATTAACTATTTTTAATTATTTTACTAATAAAATTTTATTTAACGTTTCTGGGCAACAGCAAGAACAGTTGGGCGACCACTGCGAGGTTGATCAGCAAAGTTATGAATGCCGCGATACCTCTGCAACGTGTTCACGGCACAGGATTGGGATACAGCAACTCGGCGAGCTATTTCTCTCATAAAATATCCTTCATCCTCCAAAGTAACAATTCTTGCTCGTAAAGCATCAGGCAATCCTTTCGGCATCTTTCCAAATCAACTTTTTACACGAAAAATTTAAAAAATATGCTTGAATCCTGTCGGTCAGATTTCTGAATACGCGTAATCAAAGATTTGATTTCTTTTTATAGGGAAATATAATTATTAGGGAAATAAAACACATTTTTAAATGAAGCATTATAGACATAAAATAATAAATTCTGTATTTTGAATAACCTATAAATATAATAATAAAAATTCTGTATTAATAATAAAAATTATGTAGGTATTTTGTATAACCTAATTTCTTAAATACATAATAGTAAATTATGTTGGAATAGCCTAACATCTTGAAATTTTAAAAAGTGGTGAGTACTGTTTATTATAATGTTTATTCCCCGTACAATACATACTCGTAAATGCCTTATGCTCCGATGGTTCGGACATGTGGAAAGAATGCCGGACGAGCGACTGGTTAAGAAGATATACAATGCGAAAGTGGAAGGATGTAGGTACAGGGGGAGACCGAGACTCACCTACCTAGACCAAATCGGTCATGTATTGAAGGAAGGTGGAGTCAGGAGTCTCCGAAACCGGCGAGCGTGTATGAAGAGAGTTATGAATGTTGAGGAAGCGAGAGATGTATGCAAGAATAGAGACTCTTGGCACTCTGTTCTCTCTGCCTACCCCGCAAGGGAAATGGCGTGATGATAAATAAGTAAGTAAGTAAATACCTTAACGATTTTATTTTTAAAATAAGCGTAAATGAATACTTTAGTTTGGTGAAGGGAATTAATTATAATACTTTCTAACATTTACGCGACTTTTACACATTTTGAAATAAAACTACGTTTACGGAATCTATCGCGTTTACTTGATTTTTATACTATCCCGACGTTTCGAATACTTTACAGCATTCATGGTCACGGGTGGACTTAGATGGTAGATGTCCAAAGCTGATATGTTATTTCATCGGTTTCATCTACCCACAGTAATATGATTTTACAAATTTTTGGTTTATTTATTTCAACCCACATAATATTCGTTTAGAAACACAATTAAAAATATCTACTCTAAGATTTATGCCTCACCAAACATAATACACGAAGGCACACCACAAGATTGCAAGACACAGTTAGCGCTTATTGTGTAGATAAAATCCACAGTAGTGATTAGTCAATATTGTATTCTTAATAGTAGTTTTTTGATTACTTACAAATTTTAATTGGTAGTTTGTTGTAAAATTTTTAAGCACTAAATTTAAACAAAAATTTTAAAACTTAAAGGAGTATTATACAAATTTTATTACACTAGCTTAAAATCTCATACATTGTAAGCATAAATCTTAAGTAGATATTTTTAATTGTGTTTCTAAACGAATATTATATGGGTTGAAATAAATAAACCAAAAATTTGTAAAATCATATTACTGTGGGTAGATGAAACCGTTGAAACAACATATCAGCTTTGGACATCTACCATCTAAGTCCACCCGTGATCATGAATGCTGTAAAGTATTCGAAACCTCGGGATAGTATAAAAATCAAGTAAACGCGATAGATTCCGTAAACGTAGTTTTATTTCAAAATGGGAATTAATTAACTAAATAAATATATTTTTGAAACGGAATTGGAAATGGGGATTACCATCCAGTTTGTGATAATCCATTTATTCTCTCTGAACTCGCTAAATAACCATTTTATAATGTAGGTAGTAAGTATCAATCAATAAAAGATTTCAGATTCAAACAACGTGATTTTTAAGCGATATTGTTTATTTTAATAGGTATACCTACCCATTAAAAAAGATTCTTTTTTTATACTACATGGGCGACGAACAAGCTTACGGCCCACCTGATGGTAAGCAGTTACCGTAGCCTATAGACGCTAGCAAACCCAAGGTATCACTCGCGCGTCGCCATCTCCAAGGAATTGGGATAGAAGGTGGATAGGAAGAATAATAAGGAGAAGATAGGGAGGGGGTTTAGGCCTACGGCGCTCTCACTCACCATACGAAACACAACGGCAGGCGTAACTACCGTTGTAACATGCTGATCTTTTGTGAAAGGATGGTACTTCCCCGATCGTGCCGGCCAATTCGTGCTGCGATAAGCAAGGATCCCACTAGAATACTTTACAGAAATAATGTGATGCTACAACTATTCATTTATTATTATTATCACTATGGTACATACATAGCTTGGTTGAAGTAATAATATTATTTACTAGCCTTTGCCTGCGGCAAGTTTTTAGGTAATACTGAAGTTCCCGATATAGTAGCGGGATAAAATGTATACCAGTTTTTAAGTCTAATCAAGAACTATAAAATAAAAAAGTGGCATTAAAATCCGTTTAGTAGTTTTTGCGTGATGCGCGAACAAACAAATAGACAAACAGATAAACAGACAAAAATTAAAAAATAAATCGTTTTGTGTTTAGGCATGCCTATTACAGTAATTTTTTCTCAAATATCATGAATGTACAGACACAGCTCTGTTCCATCCATCCATCAGCCTTTTAACGCCCACTGCTGGACATAGGCCTCCCCAAGAATGGGGGATAGTGCCGTAATCGCCACGCTTGGCTGGCGGGTTGGCGATCGCAGTGGATGTTGTTAATACTCGAATGAGTGCTGCTGCCCACTCCCCCGGTATTCCCTTAGTCGGCTCTTACGACTCCCATGGGTGGAGAGGGTTGGGACAATTCTCAAGCCGGTCCCACACGGTAGACAGCTATGTTACAGTTTTATAATAGTATATATAGATTTATATTTATATTATAACTAGCGTTTGCCCGCGGCTTCGCCGCAGCCAAAAGCTGGTTTGTCGGTTATATCTCAGGTTCCCGATATAGTAGCGGGCCTTTCAAATAAAAAAAGTTGCATTAAAATCCGTTCAGTAGTTTTTGTGTGATGCGTGAACAAACAAACAGACAAAAATCCTAAAAAAAATAGTTTTGTGTTTAGACACGCCTATATAGCCTATTACAGTATTTTTTTCTCAAATATCTTGAATATACAGACACAGCTCTTTTACAGTTTTATAATAGTATAGATACAAGTTTTTATATTACAAAAACATAGCGGTTTTTGCGGTTGTGTCATACAAGAGCCTACGTCAAGTACAGTAGGTACTTAGGTATAACAAGACAACTATTCGATTTCATGGAATTGTGATTTTAATTTAATATGTAAACCATTATATTATATTTTTAAATAAGCATAATTATTCATTTCAAGGCTGCATACAAACCTTTTCCATCTCAGAACAATTTATACCTATTACAAATATAGTAGGTTTAAACTTCTAAATATTTGTAATAAACATCTACTATCTATATAATATACTTACTACAATATATGAATATCACAATAGGAAAGATTTTGTTAAAAAAAATAATGTCTCTAATGGAATAAAACTATTCATATTCATCAATTTTAGGTTTAATTACTATAGTACCTCTTTGTAAACGGCGTTTGCAGTGTTTTCTTTTGCATTTAAAACTCACTATGGAGCATGCAACATAAATCTCTCTATGTGAAAAGTCGCTCAGCGTGCCATGGAGCGGGCTACCCTTGGGTTCTGTCTACGTGATAAGATCCATAATACGGAAATCCGTAGGAGTACGGGAGTAACCGACATAGATTACCGGGTCAGTATGCTGAAGTGATAATGGGCAGGTAAAGTATTTTGATCTGTATTTTAGTACTTGACATGCTTAAAGAACAAATTATATGTAAAAGAGAGATTACTGCGAGCGAGTTTCGAACCTGCGTCCCTTTCAATACGGGGAAGTGCTCTAGACCACTAAGCCATGTAATAGATAATAGATTTAGAATAAAGTCGGTTCAGTTACACCATTTATAACTCAACAACGGCTAGACCGATTTTTATGATCTTTGATTTGTTGGATTTGTCTCCGCCCGGAATAGCAGAATAACCATTAAACAATGGAAAAAATTAAACACAAAGTGAAAAATGTGAAATCGAAAATAAGAGTAACGTGCAGGATTCGAACCTGCATCTCCTGGATACCGTCCAGATGTTTTTGCCAATTCAGCCATCGTGACCCTTGCTCCCGACTGCTAATTTCGATAACACATTCATACTTAACGTCTTTGGGTGATGCCTGCACCATCTGTCTGAAGTATTTTTATACATTATACCGACCAGGTAAACTTAATTTTACAATTAAGATTTTACCTAATAATGACGCAAACCCTATAAATATTCAGATATTTTTATATATATTTTTAGCATTTGACATGCTTAGCAACATACATTAAACACAAAGTGAAAAATGTGAAATCGAAAATAACAGTCACGAGCAGGATTCGAACTATATCATGTGTGCTTTATACGTAAGTTTTTATATTTCAACAGAAAACTATAGTCACCTCACTACATTTTTGTCTAAGTAAGAGTCCCAAAAAATCAACGATTATGGTATAATTTTAACTTGAAACTTTAAAATTGCTCTCCTGTAAAATGATAGTTTTTGAGAAATGTCATCTTTGTAGCAAATGAGCGATATATTAGGTAGATACTTTCTGAATAAACTTTCTTCCGTTTTAGATTTATAATCGTACTAGCCGCTGCTGGCGACCTCGTCTACGTGGTCTCATCCATCCATCCCTCCATCCAGGCCTCCCCAAGAGAACGCCACAACGAGCGGTCCTGTGCCGACCGCGTCCTTTTTTTGTGTGCTCATCGCATGTAGCGATCGTAGTGGATGTTGTTAATACTCGAGGGAGTGCTGCTGCCCACTCCGCCGGTATTCCCTCAGTCGGCTCTTACGACTCCCGTGGGTAGAGAGGGGTGGGACAATTCTAAAGCCAGCCCCACGTGGCTACGTGGTCTAATACATATAATATAAGTACTTTACTCAATGATAAATTGTTTATCGCTATGCAGAAACTGCTCCCCATCCACAGGAACTTAGCAATTATCCGGAATAAAAAGTATAATATCGGTACATGTTAATCCAGGTAATAAACGATCTGTGTACAAAATGTTTCATTTTATACTACATAGGTGACAATCAACCATAGGTGCTATGTATATATGATGATAGTTACCGTAGCCTAGAGACGCTAGCAACAACAACACCACAGGAATCACTCGTGCGTCGGCATCTCTAAAGAAAGGGATAGTAGGAAGGATTATAAGAAGAGGATAGGGCGGTTTGGGCATCCGGTGCTCTCACTCACCATACGAAACACAACGGTAGTTACTATGTATTACACGCTGATCTTTTGTGAAAGAGTGGTGCTTCCCCGGCAAGGCTCTACCACTAGGGTGCGTGATTGTGTCCGGTCGATGGCACTGTACGGTGCACCTGTGTGGGCGGGGTGCCTGGACGCGCCGAACAGGGCTCTTCTGTGGAGACCACAAAGAGTCGTCGCGTCCAGGCTCATACGCGGATACCGCACGGTGTTGACGGAAGCGGCCTGCGTGCTGGCCGGAACCCCCCCCGTGGGACTTGGAGGCGGAGGTGCTCGCCGAAGTGTATCGGCGGGCATCGCAAGAGCGAGAGGTGGGAGGTCGTCCTTCACCCAGGGAGGTGGCCAGGTGGCAGGGCGATGCCCGCCGAGCTGCCATGGCCAGATGGAGGACACGGCTGGAAGCGCCCCGAGCCGGTCTCTGGACCATAGGGGCGCTCCAGCCTGTGCTGGAGGAGTGAGCGGGGCGACGGCACGGAGTCCTTACCTTCCGACTGGTGCAGGTGCTGTCGGGGCACGGTTGCTTCGGCAGATATTTGCACATAGTCGCAAGGAGGGAAGCGACTCCCGGCTGTCACCATTGCGGCTGCGACGAGGACACGGCGCAGCACACGCTCGAGTCATGCCCGGCTTGGGGCGGGCAGCGCCGTGAACTCGTCGCGGCAATAGGGGGGGACCTCTCGCTGCCGAGCGTCGTTAGAGCGATGCTTGGCAGCGACAGGAATTGGGCCGCGGTCGCTGCCTTCTGCGACGAGGTCATCTCGCGGAAGGAAGCGGCGGAGAGGGCCAGGGAGGCTGATCCTTCCGCAGACCCGAACCGCCGCCAGCGACTGGGGCGGCGCAGGCGTGAGTATTTGCGCCTAATGCCGCCCTAGCTGAGGCTGCGGGTGGATGGACCGGGGAACGTCCGCCACCCGCAAGGCCTCCCGCGAAGGTGCGACGCACCGTGTGCGAGTGCGTCGCTCAGTAGTGGGTACCCGAAAGGGTAAGCCGCCGGCGGACCACCGAAGGAATGTAACATAGTTCCAGTGGTCCGCCAAGAAAGGTGGAGGGACGGCACACTGCGGGTTTATTTAGTGGGTGGGGGCCCCACACTGCCCTGTTTGTTGCCCCGAACAACGGGGTGTGCGGTTAGGTACATTTTTTCCCGCCTAAACAAAAACAAAAAAAAAAAAAAAAGGGTGCGTGATTGTATTTTCACTTATAGTATTACTAGGCTAACGTAGGTATATATGTATTACCTATATTAGTGCTTACATATTTATATTAGTGCTAAAATATAATATTCTTTGTTCCAGATAAGCTTCGTGGGAAACTCCGCTGCAGACGTACGGAATATATATCTACATATTACTCACAGAGAAACACTTCAAAAACACTATCAACCAGATTTCGTTAGCTTAACAAAACCATATGAAACACACAAACTACTTTTCATTCAAACTATGCGGAAACATGTCAAACAAACGTCGCCTCAACTTTCAGCGCGGACGTTACGTCTCTGAAGGGAAACATGTAAGCCTACACACACACACACACACACACTCAACACAGGCACTCAATAGTAGAGGCACTGTCGCACCCTTACATTCACGCCATAACCTACACCGAAATATACTTATTCGTTCTCAAATTTCACTCTAAACTTGTGTGCGTTAAACGAGAGTTCTACGTGAGGTATGCTCGCCTAGTATTCGTTGTAACGAAGAGGTCACAAGTGCCACTTGTATCAGTTACGTTGAACGCACATACACACACGCATACCAACATAGATGCTAATTTATGATACTTGAATGAGTACTTCGCAAATTCACAGGGTAATTAACCGACATACCAAAATTAATAAGCCCGCAACCAACGTAAATCGGTGCTGATTGGTTGCGAACGCTGAAGAGGTACGAATGAATTTGACTACAAAGGGTAAGTTAAACTACTGAATTTGATAATTTGATGCCATTAGCAACTGTTAAAATTATAAACGAAACACGAACAATAAAACTATTACATAAGTAGTATAATGAATACAACAAATTAATAAACTAAAAGTAATAATGACATATTCCTACAATATATATATATATATATATATATATATATATATATATATATATATATATATATATATATATGGAGCAGAATATAAATTCTCAAAAAAATTTTAGAGTTCTTAAGTTTAGCAAGGAAGGATTAAGAGTTTAGTTCGAAATATAGGCTTTCAAACATATAGGTACCTAACAAAAATTTCATATTCATTAGACCCTTTTTTTGGTAAGGTAGGAAACAATATACATAACTGCACGCCCCGTCGTTCGGGACAACGAACAGGGTAATGTGGAGCTCTCACCCACTAAATAAACCCGCCGTGTGCGGTCTCTCCGCCTGTATTGGCGGGCCACTGGAACCATGTTACATTACTTCAGTGGTCATATTCAGTAACCCCAAATATTTTGGTATGAAAAATTATAATCATATAGATAGACTATATCTCAAATAAGTACAAAAACTAAAAATTGCTTCAATAAATCGTTGTAACTATATGCTAACATAAAAAGGTGACCCAATAATCTCAATCGACCTTGACCTATTTTTATTACTGAGTAAACCGAGCTCTCGAATCTCGTAATTGAACTAGGTTGCCATAACTCTAGATAGAAGAATTGTGAAATAAAAGTTATTTTTTTTACCTGCTGGTATTGATCGAATTTAGTTAATCATAATTACATAGCATTTGAATGTCGAAGTACTGACGCCATCTATCGAATGTTGGATAAATTTTTGTATAGGTAGGCATTATAAATGGTTTTAAAATTAGTCGTAAATGATAAAGGTGCAATATAACTGGTACGACAAGAAGGCTCATATTAAAATTATTCTTCTTTGAGGAAATATTACAGTTTACACGTTTATAAAATGATATTTATCTCATGTACCTACCTATTAATAAATCCATCAGAAGGGAATATTTATTTATTAAAATTTCTTGTAGTACATAATTATCTTATCTATTTTTATTTAGTATTTAATAGGTCTCGATTTGTGGTACTAATTTTAGTCATCTTATTGCTAACGTGCGGTCTTGCTCTAGGCTCGGTAATTGCAAGAAAAAGACCGATTCTGCTCACGACTAAATACCAACTACAGTAATATTTTTTTAAATGCACTATAATGGTAATAATAACTACACTACGCAATAAGTGGTCACATTTGTTCTAATTTCGGAAATATTTAGGTACGTTTTTTGATATTGTGCTGAGTATTATTTTTTCGACAACTCAAAAATATCTTCTATGAGTTCATAAGGCTTTGTGCTACTTAATTGTATCTAAATATATAAAAAATTAAGAAAATAATTAATAATAAAAAATTATAGTTTTTTAAATACTAATAATAATAAATTTAAATACTGTAACATATATCTTTACTACGAGTATAAGTTGGTACATGCAAAAAATTTAACAAGATTAAATAAAAAAAATTACCCAGTTTTTTAAATACTACTAATAATAATAAATTTAAATGTTGTAATATACCTAAATCTTTCCTATAAGTTGGTACAAGCAAAGAATTTAACTGGATTATAAATAAAAAATATAGTTTTTTAAATACTAATAATAATAAATTTAAATAGGTACTGTAACATAAATCTTTACTATAAGTTGGTACGTGCAAAAAATTTACTAGATTTCAAAATCTTTTATGAACGTTACGTCCGTGTGAATATTTTCCGATCAATTAACGATATTGTCGTACGTCAATAGACCCTCGTCGGAAAAGGGGCGATATTGATAGGAGCTCACGGTACTCGGACCAGCGGGCTGTAAGTGCACTTTACAAGGTTTCGCACGATTCAATAAACAATAAACAATGTCAGTTATATAAAAAAAATTATATACTTTCTTGCGAGATTTAAATATAATAAAAATTATAACAGTATGTTTTTACAAACAATCTCGATTGTGCTGCCGGTAAAGCTTGCCAATAGCGGCTTCTCTAAAATAATATGACTGTGTTCTTATGAGGCAGCGTTTTCCACCAGATGTAGAGCTACGAAGCAAATGCAGGGTCATATCTCAAGGCGCAACACTGAAGCAATGTAACGCAGCTCCAGTGGTCCGCCAATACAGGCGGAGACACGGCGGGTTTATTTAGTGGGTGAGGGCCCCACCCTACCCTGTTCGTTACACCGAACGACAGGGTGTGCGCTTAGATACTTTTTTTCCTGACTTAACAAAAAAAATGAGTCCTATGTGAATATTTCCATCACGACTTTCAGTTCATTCAAATGACAGAAAATTAAGGCTGGTTGGTAATATGCTCTTCACAGGAAAATCTGTGTAAGTCCTCTAGTTATATGGGCACCCGTAGTAATACTAAGACAGCGCATATCTTATCATAAAATAGCACATAAATATTACTAACTCACTTGCTTCTGCCAAAAGGCAAGAGCTTAGGTATAGCTACACCAAATTGAAAGTGGCTAAGTTCTATACTTAGTCGGTTTTTTTGATAATCCCACAGGTACCTTACAATTTTTTTTCTGGATTAATAAGCCTGTGTTAATACAGATGGGTAAATAAATCAAAATGTCTTAAATTTATTCAGCCATTTTTGTGTAATTAAGTGAAAAATATACAAGCTTTCAGATTTCTAACATTAGTAGGATTGACTGTTTTTTTTTTGTAATTTTTGACAATATGAGGATATTTAAAATTGTGTAAGAATAAATTGGCTTAGGTAAGTGTAGGCTTTTAAATCGACTTTTACGCTACCCGCGAGAAATATCCAAGTCAACAGTAACTGCTAATTCAGGGCATTAGCTTCTAATGTATTTGAGAGAAATAGGTATTAAAATTGGTTATCCAACCAATGAGTACAAAAGCGTTAGTTCGTTAGAGCGTCTGTTTTCAATAATCGCATCAATGGCAATGCCGCCGCAGGATATTTGGATGTTGTCCACTCAGCTAAACTTGCATGCTATATTGACAGATATCCCATTTATGCAACCATAGATGGGCATAATGTTAGCATTATATTACTTTCCCTGTATACGTGAATTGATTAAATGGGGCTGTTATATAATGCACAGCGCCTTGAATGTATAGAAAAGAATAGCCCTTTTTTTTTTCTTAAAGTTCTATTCAATATCCGTTCAACTGGTAGGTTTATGTTAACGGATCGTTAAGTTATTGCACTAATTATGGGCACTACAAGCCGTAGTCTATATGAGAAACATTGCACGACTCACCCATACCACGAGAGCTGAAAAAAGCAGGCATATCTAGGTTAGTGAAATTGAGCTACTTCCCGTCACGGAGTCCTGTCACGGTCGCCACTTGTTGGGGCTGTTATTTATTGCACAGTGCTGGATGTATAGGAAAGAACAGCCCTTTTTATCTCTTAAAGTCCTGTTTAAAATACTTTTCAACTGGTAGTACAATATTGATCAATTAGGTACATAATTATATAAATAAACGGTTTATGTTTAATAACGTTCTTATGATCGTGCGTCTTGTTGAATGTGTAGTTAAGCTAGTGATCGCGCGTCTACTTCTCCCCGCTCCTACATCAAGCTATCGGCACGAACCTCCGAAGCGATCTAGTTTACTATATAAAATCATACTTATATATAATGGGTTAAGTTTCCAATTATTTGCCACCTAGATCTAAAATTGTGCAAATTCAAAGCATAATTTATTAAAATTTTAAATATATGAGATCGTCGTAGTAGTTATAAACACAGTTCCACGTTTGAAGCTGGGTAAAGCAACCAAAATAATTTATTTTATTTTGTCAAGATTTGTTTTAAATGTTATGGATACATGTTTTTAATTTTAAAATGCTAGCAAGACTTGGACAAGCGATTCAACACGACAGGTTAAGCTCGAAAACGCATGTTGCGATGAACTCATTGCCCATTTTGTCGCAATGAAAAATTCATAGCGGCAAGAATATTTTTACGTTGGTCTTAAGTTTCAGTGACGTGTCGTTGCATTGTAAAAATATATACCTACTTAGTCGGCATAAAATTGCTACTGTTGTTCATATATTTTTACTCGTGCCTGCATAATCTTTTTCTCAATTTTAAAGCCAAGTGCCCAACCATTTGACGTTGAGTACCAACAGCTTTGCAAGACTTACAGTTAGAGAAGTCTCAAAGCAACATAATTAAACTTTAACGAATAAATGGGTACTTAGCACCTATGGAATAGGTATTAAATATACAAAATTTATTATTTTTTGTGTCTGGATAGATACCTACCTACCTTTTTAAAAACTTACGTTTAAATATACAATACTAGCGCATTACCCGCGCCTTCGCTCGCGTCATAGCGATGCCTATATGTGATAGTAGATGAAAAATCCATTTTGGATAGGAATTGTGTAAAATTCTATAGTATCAAAGAATATGTAAATTATCAAGGTACCTATTAGCCGAACCATTTTGGGTTGTCAGTCAGTCAGTTGTTTTATCCTTTTGTATAACATATAAAGAAATAAGAATTACCTAACTATAAAACATCCGTTCTATTTACAAAGTGTTATTTATTGATGAATTTGCGAAATATTTCGTCAAGCCTTTATTTAAAATCTTTAATAGTGAGTAATTTAGCAGAAAACTCAAAAATTTACCCAACGATACTCTGACATATTTTACCTAACCAATAATATGGCAACTAAGTTTTCTCTAAAATTGGAAATAAAATAGAAAAAAAAAATTAACAAAATATTATAGTCAAAATCATAACAGTAAGAAAGTGAGCAACCGCGTCAGTCGATTTATCCACCTTTTTCTTCTAAACTACGCAACAGCTTTTGAAACGGTTTTCACTGTTGTTTAAGTATTTAACCTAATTTTTCAACAAAGTCTCATACATCCTAAGCAAGCAGGGGTACTTCTTACAATATTTTAATAATCATAATAAATCTCTTTTAAAAAGCTACCAATAACATATTTATAGGTAACATTTGATGACCGTCGCCACACGCGTTTTGACAATCGTTAGATATTATTTATTATACATAGTATAATTTTCAACTAGCTCTTATCACAGAGCATGTGTTTTTCATACTATGCTATTATAGCGTGTCTTTTTTGTTTTTTTTTTAATATAATTTACTTATATTATTTCTTTTTTTCGTCCCAAAACAACATCAAAAGTACTTCTATTTAGACCCTATTTCTTTTTTTAATCGTATATGTGACCAGTTTGCAATAATACAAACCAAAAAAATATACAAGAACTTCTTAAGTTATTGTATTGTCTTTGGTCTTATATAAGTGTGCAAAGATTCAAAATTAGCCCTTTGTGTTTAAAAACTCCAGGTTGGAAACTAAAACATACCTCCTATTCATATTCTAATCAATTGATCACTTCAATAGTATCTATGTAATGTTTGTTGAACTGACTTGTGCTTGCCGACTTTACACGTGATCAGGCAAAAATTATCATCTCTTCACAGTTTTCTTGACTAAAACGACTAAGGTACCCAAAGATGAGAAATTACCTTGACAGTTCTTGTTTAGATACAGCACTAGATCTATGTAAGATTACCGAGTTTTTACTGATATGATGTGCCCAAACCACGCTACCGGCGGGAATGACTGGGTTGGCGTAAAATTCATCAATAGCCAGTCTGACATACTTTACTCATCACAGCATAGAGAGTTAAAAAAAATGGGGATATTAAATGTATCGCCGTACACAGAAACCACACGCACATACCCAAATATCTACACAAATACATATCCATAAACAAAGCAGAAACGCTGTGCGATTTTCTCCTTTTTTATTATTTTTATATATCTAGCAGCTGATAATGGAAGACGTGAAGAACAGAAGAGACGACATGTTTTCAAAAATCTCCATTTTTATGCTGAGCGGAACCTGCTCTTGCAAATGTGTTTCATTTCCATCAACAATGCCGAGGTAAGTCTTAATTAAAATAAAATTTGTGTTGCAGTAACTCCTTATCAATTTATTTTCTCATAAAATATAAGATATTTAAAAACAAACTTGAAAAATAAGGAGCATTGTAAACTTCTTTAAACTTAAAGATTTACTGCAACTGCATGAATGTTTCCTGCTTTATAATAAGGACTAAAATTAAATATTCAGATACATCATAGATAAATTCTTATCCTCCCAGTGTGAATTAAAAATGTGTCGCGCTTCGTTGTCATTTCAGTGCCACGTGCCCGACCTGATGAACACGAGCTTAGTCTATGTTATTTGCTGCATAATTTACATAGAGATAGATCAGCGTCCCGTGGGTCGTGCACCCGTTGAATTTCTATTGTTTAGATTGGAAAACTAAGTGCGCCAATAGTCAACTTTCCTCTCACGTCATTATTAGACCGCAGGTGTTGACGTGACAACCATCGCTATCTAATTATATATCTATCAAGCTCTATGTTGATAATATTTTCTACGTTTTTTGATTTGAAAAGTTGTGTAGTTGTTCGAAATAAAACTCCATTTACGTACTCGTGTATTATGGTAATAACTTGAATCAATTTCAATTATCTTACAATGAAATACTCTGTTTCCGTTCTGTTTAATGTAACACGTTTTAACAATATGAAATCTTGTTTTGGAAAAATGTTTCAAGTGTACTTATTGGTTATCCTCAAAATCATGAAGTCAACCTTTTGAAAATATTCTTACTCAGGTAATTAATATTGATATAAATATAAAATAGCTACTAAGTACTAATATAAATACCAAACATTTTCATTACTAAGTAAGAATAGGTACTTTTTTAATTGAACAAATTATTGAGCGACTGAAGCCGTACTAGATATATAAAGATGTTGCCTAGATGAGGACAAATCGATTACCTAATGGTGTCGTGACCACCCGGTCCCGTAGAGATTGACTCATTTACACTGCATTACATTACCGAGTGACATGAACAGCCACTCTCATCATCGCAGTAATGAATAGATTGTTGTTCAAAACACTCCAGAGTGAAATCCAATTTTAATAGCTACAAACGTTTCTGTTGGATAAATCCGTATACGAATAACAACTAAGTACGTTATATTAAATGCTGTGTCTATATTTTGATTACTTTTCTGTACGAAATGGTAGGTATTTAGCCTAGGAGTACTTCAGAGATATATCCCTGAACTACCCCTAAGATGATCACCTGTGTATGTATGTATCTATAACTACCTATATACTACGTCCTATCTAACCTAATATAGTAGTAACGCGACTAGTCTTCTTCTAGGAAGAGCAACTTACGACAACTCACTCGCCTACGTTTCAGCACTACTTATTACTAAACTGACTGATTTCTTAACTCACTATAGTAATGTTAATGTATATGGTTAAGCATGTCAAATGCTAAATATTGGCTATTATATATAAATATCTAAATCACTATAGTAGGTACTTATTGAAGTGTAAATCGGGCTTTAGTCATTTCGTACGACACCCGCGGGAATTTATTAGTGACATGTATTCTTAGTCTCAAAATAGATACAAAAAGCTTACTAAACAAGGTATTCTGAATTTCAACTTCTATTTTTGAAATTATTAGCACATACATTCAGTGATTATATGTACCTATACAATATAAATATGATTAGCTTAATTTTGTCTGAATTGTAGTTATCAAGCAGCACAAAGGCATACCTTTCATTCTCATTGCTTGATAAAGTGTAGACTATACGTGATCAAATATCAACATCATCTTAGTATGACGATCATTGATCGGTCTTCCAGTGCATTGGCTAATGTAAAGGGTCTGGTTAGAGATAGAGCGGATCACTTGAAATAACTAGAATCGCTTAGAATACAAGCACTTGAGTAACATTGAAGTCTTACCTTGCTAGCTCTGATACCAGCTTATCATGTCAATACTATGTCATATATGTACTTAGATATTAAACAACTTGACATTTGTATATAGAGATTTCTACTATTGCAAGAATGTATATCGTAGTAATATACTCGTATAACAAGCAACAAACAAACAAGCGCCCTTTCCCATTTATAATATTAGCAAAAATGCGACATGTGGGGAGGAGAATATGCAAGAGCCACCTGACTTATGCATTTATGTGTGATATCTTATATGCTAAATTTTTTCCCCATTCAAAACCGCTGTGGAAAAATATTTTCCATGACTACTGTGACAGTCTTTGCAATAGGTACACTGTTAAGCTATGTCTCAATACAGTTCTTAGTCCGGTCAATTTAGACATTCGAAGCTACCTAAATTCCCACCAAGCTGAAAATCAGTAAGATTGTTTAAAATATGATTAAAAATAAAATTTGAAAGTTCCCCATCTTTCCCCTGTATGGAAAAAAAATATTCAAGGTCAAAGGTCAAAAAATGAGTTTCGCGATTTTCACCAAAACGGTAAGTTTTATTTACCTTTGACCTTGGACATTTTTTTTCCATACAGGGGAAAGATGGGGTACTTTCAAATTTTATGTTTATTCGTATTTTAAACAATCTTACTGATTTTCAGCTTGGTGGGAATTTAGGTAACTTTACTCTTATTCTTTGGTCTAATTTGACCGGACACCACATATGACCATAGATATATGGCATCATAGTAATATTGCCACACAGTGAAGTGTGCGTCTGGCTAATTTAATAATATACTAGCCTTTGCCCGCAGCTCCGCCGCAGCTAATTAAGGCTAATCAAGAGCTATCAAATAAAAACAGTTGCGTCAAATCCGTTTAGTAGTTTTTGCGTGATGCGTGAACGAACAAACAGACAAAAATTCTTAAAATAATTGTGTTGTGTTCAGACACGCCTATATAGCCTACAGTACATATATATATCTTACAGTATTTTTTATACGCCTATATAGCTTACAGTATTTTTTTCTCAAATATCTTAATGTACAGACACAGCTCTGTTACAGCTTAGTATAGATATAGACTTAGACTAGCAAAACTGGCAATTAAATAGCTTAGTATAGATATAGACTAGCAAAGCTGGTTATATGTCAGGTTCCCGTTGTAGTAGTGGGACAATGCTGAGCGTCCATTGTTCAGCACCGGACGCAACGCACGCACAGCATTGAACGGATTTGACGAAAGTGTGTGTCAAGGAGTAAAATGGTGTGTGTCCACTGGTACGCACCGGACGCAACGGATAATACCGATGCCAAAGCTTTGCCGGTGTCAGTTTTACCGACGAGGTTGCCATTAATTAAACATTGGTTGCCGTGTTTTGTGGTAAAACCTGAAAAATTATACACACAATTGGATATTGTTCTTATATTTATAGTGATTAAAGGATATAAAATACAAATATATAAGAAAGATATAAAATACAAATAATGTAATATCCATACAAAATTTATAAAAATATTTCAGATTAACAGACAGATTTTAGGGATAGTAGGCTGTCACTGTTTTTCCTCTGCATATTATATTACAATCTTCTTTCGCTAATTTTGTTCATGCTTGTAAATCTCGTAACAGTAGAATGAATATCGTAAGTACATATGAAAGAACGAAATACGATCGATTGAAAAACATCTAATCTTCCGGGTAATTCTCTACTAGTGACATGGTCCATTATTAACTTATCATACTAGCGATGTGAATTCAATAATCAACTAAAGTGTGAAGTTCAAAACGGATGGTGTTATAGATTATATTAAATTACGTTATTGAGTAGCTGTATCCCGCGACTTAATGCGCTTTGTGAGGGTCCCCTGATTGACGATTATAATGCCATTTACCGTGCTTTTTTCCAAACGGCACCAAATACCGTATAATACGGCAATTGTTATGTCAATGGCAACACTGGATGGCATACGTCCAGTTTGTCCAGTTTAGGGTTGGCGCTTCTTCTGGTGAAAGATAGGCTCTTGTATAAATTCAATCAAAGGTTGGATTCCCAAAAAAATCGAGTTTAAAAACGCGATCTCCCAAAATCGATCTTTTTTTCGACTTACTTTATTTTATAGCTATTTTTTTAATTACAATATAAACAACAGAAATTAATCTTGCGATGCTTACTCGATATCAAAACGTAAGTACTTGGTATCAAATCAGACTGCGTGGCTTCATCCATCCATCAGCCTTTCGAAGTCCACTGCTGGACATAGGCCTCCCTGAGAGAACGCCACAACATGTGGTTCGCTCATATGGGGGATAGTGCCGTAATCGCCACGCTTTGCAGGCGGGTTGGCGATCGCAGTGGATTTTATTAATACTCGAGGGAGTGCTGCTGCCCACTCCCCAGGTATTCCCTCAGTCGGCTCTTACGACTCCCATGGGTGGAGAGGGGTGGGACAATTCTAAAGCCGGCTCCACACGGCACTGCGTGGCTATTACTTTTTAATTCCTCTCTCGCTTGGTTCCTGTATTTAAGGTAAAGAAACGCTCCAGCTGAACCCACTCAAGGTTATTAATTTATATATAATACGTTTATTTCATAGGCTTATTATATAGCACTTAAAATCGTCAAAGTTACTAATAACTAACACGAGACCTTAAGGCAAGTCTATCCGCAATATCACGATTGCAAACGCCATAAGCGGCCGGATTCCGTAGTAAGGCTTTTCATGAGAAGAGCCCGACAAGAAACTCACGAGTCACTTTTTTTCAATTTTTTATTACCCTTCCTCTCCACCCCTTTTCTTGGAAATGGCGACGTGCGAGCGATGACTCTGGTGTTGCTAGCATTTGTAGGCCACGGTAACCGCTTACCAGATGGGCCGCTTATCAGCTGGGTCGTATGCTTGTTTGCCACCCACGTAGTATGTATAAAAAGGTAGTTAGGTACCTTCTCAGGTTATTTATCTACTCAAATAACAATAAGAGTCTTATTTAATAAATATTTAAAGGCATGCTTCGGATATTTTCGGGGGTTTTATTGAAGAAGCGTATACATTTCCCCATGAAGGATCTACTAATTCTGTGAATACGAGTACTGGGTGCAATAAGATTTCCTTTATTCCTAGTATTAATATAATGACCGTCACTATCAAAGTTATCGATATTTTTCTTGACATATTATAACAAATTTTCATATATATATATATATATATATACAATTTTGCGTCGGGGTCGAATTTTTAATTAGGGGTCGGCAACAAGAGCTACCCTCTTGTGGCCCAGGATTGTATTTTTTAGCATTTTAATTTATACCCCTATATTGGATAGTGGATAGGCCAGAAAAGTATTACAAATACCAACGTTTTTATAAAATTGCTATAAAACGGTTAATCTTGTGCTTTCGTTTTGTACACATCAAGATATGGTAAACATCGTCGACCACACCGCAAACATCGCAATTTGGAGACAAAGACTTTTTCATTAAAAATTAAATTTATTTGATGGGATGTGTCCAGAACGAAGCCTTAAGGCCACAGTGGTAAAGTTCCTGCCAAGATCACAGTCAACCCACGGATTTCGATAGATCTCTGGTTGGATAGTCAGATACCAGATCCCTCTTTCTTTTGATCTTCTATCAAAATATTCTTGCCACATAATATGATGACACTGATGTTTGGCAAGTCGGACATAATCCGAATAAAGTGGGTAAATTTTGAAGGGGACTCCATCAACACAAGCTTGTTTTGCTAATATATCGACCCTATCGTAATCTTGCAGTTCAATATGGGATGGAATCCATTGAAAGCATACAGTTTTAGAGGACTGAAGGCTTAAAACTGATTCATATATCGTGTAGACTATCGCTATACCTCGCACATGAGAGGTGTACCGAGCCAAATGCTGCAGGGCACTTTTACAATCGGTTAATACGAGAAACTTATCACCATCAAGCGACTGAATATAAGCTAGAGCTTCCGCTATTGCAATCAATTATATATGCATTATGGAGATATTTGAATCAATTTTAAGTTTAATATAACTTTGGATACATGATCGAAAAAGGCTGCTCCTCCGATACATTTGTCTTTGGAGCCGTCAGTAAAGATTTTATGATGTTCTGAGTATTGTTCTTGAATGTAAGTTGTACATAAAGTCTTCAATTGAACTTCGTGGTAATGCCGTTTAGGTAGAGAAATAGTCGGAATATTGTCAAAGATTATACTAAGTATACCCATTCTGCTCACCCGAGGACCACCGAAGGAATGTAACATAGTTCCAGTGGCCCGCCAATAAAGGCGGAGAGACGGCACACGGCGGGTTTCTTTAGTGGGTGAGGGCCCCACACTACCCTGTTCGTTGCCCCGAACGACGGGGTGTGCGGTTAGGTACATTTTTTCCCGCCTAAACAAAAAAAAAAGGTACTTAAAGAGAACATGTCGAGCATGCACTTGAGTGTATTGGAAGAGATTTATATTGAGAAAAAATATCACAGAGCAACGGGAGTTTTTTATTTGACCAGTAATTAGATCCTGTTGATAACGCAAGATTTTCTATCAACTTCATAGTTTTACTACAATGAATTGATTTTAGTTTAAAAAAGAAATTATATCCTAAATATTTTCTGCGAACACTAAGAGGCGGAAGGCATAGTTCATTCTCCATCACGTGAATTGGAAAACAGGCAAAATCAATTCTACTGCGAATCACGGCAATGTACAGACGTCTTAAATGTTTTTGATGGAGTCCCCAGTCCGGGCCTGACAACACTTTAAGCAAATTAATAAATTTTGTAACTTTGTCTAAAGTTTCAGATATATGTTTACCCCATCTCAATGAGCTATCCAGCCATAGACCTAAATATTTTACATGACTAACTACAGTGATTAAATAGTTATCAATCCTGACATTAATATTACCCCTAAAGCGGCCCTTCATAAAAACACAAATTTTAGTTTTATTTGGAGAGATAGTTAAGCCTAAGTTATATAGTATAACATTGATGTTTTGTGAATTAAGTTGCAATTCTTCTACTGCTGTGTCTGCATTGTTTCCAGAGGTGTAGAACACAAAGTTGGCAGCGTATTGGGATATATTAACGTGACTAATATTTTTGCATATATCTATGGTGAGGATATTAAATAAAAGCGAAGATAAAGGATCCCCCTGGGCTAATCCAGTAAATCTTGTAGTTTTGCAACCAGGATTTGATATTTTTAGCGGTCTATTTGACAAAAAAGACCATAAGTAGAAACAGATTTTTGATCTCACTCCAAACCTGTCCAGGATACTTAAAAGATAAGAAATATTTACATTATTATAGGCATTTTGTATGTCTATGAAATAAGCCACTGTAACTAAGTTTTGGGAGAATCCTAACTGAATTTTTGATACCAAACGTGTGAGGTTATCTAAACAAGATTGTGATTTTCGAAAGCCTTTTTTTTTTTTTTTTTTTTTTTTTTGTTATCGCTGTGGAAATGCTTTTACGCATCCCCCTGGTGCGAAACAGGGGGTATGTAGGGCTCGCCGGGCACTTGGATCTTATTTGCACCCGGAATACCCACTAAAACCACAGCGGCCCCTTCCACGCCTATTAGCGGGGCGCCAGAGGGTCGTCTTTCGACATTCTACTCTGACGCCCCAGGCGCATGGCCTACTGGCCACACCCTGTCGTCATCAAGGCGGTGGGAGGAGGTGAGCGTAGCGACGCCGCCTTCCCCCTGGCCGCCGCCGGCGGAGCGAGTCAGCGTGGGCTGATGCCTCGCGTTCCCGCTCCGCGGCCTCCTTCCGTGCAATCACTGCCTCACAAAAGGAGGCAACGGCCGACCAGAACCCGTCGCCGCCGAGCATTTGGCTAACTACGGCCGGCAGCGACAGGTCTCCTCCAATTGCCACCGACAGGGCGCGGCGCTGGGACCCCCAGGCGGGGCATTCCTCCAGAGTGTGGCGCACGTCATCTACTTGTGCGCCACACTCGTGGCATCCGGGGGCTTCTTCCCTACCAATACGATGCAGGTACTTACCGAAACACCCGTGTCCGGTAAGCACCTGCGTCAACCGAAAACTGAGGTTGCCGTGCCTTCGATTTAACCAGCGGTGGAGGTGCGGCGCAACGGCCGCTAAAGTCTCCCGTCCTGCTCCGGGAGACTCCAGCTCTTCCCTCCACCGCCGGATCAACGCCCTTCGGGCCGCTTCTTGTGCTCTGCCCAGACTCCTCTCGGAGAATTCCTCGCCCCTGGCCCGCGCCGCAGCACGAAGCCAGTAGACCTCTGCCAGTGCCTCAGCCTGGAGAGGCCAAGGCGGATCGCCTGCCAGCAGCGTGGCTGCGGCCCAGGACACCGTACGGTACCCCCTAATGGCCCTCACCGCTATAGCCCTCTGCGGACGTCGCAAGAGGGCCCTATTAGGAGCAGTGAGTGCGTCCGCCCAGATCGGGGCACCATACAGCGCCATGGACCGTAGAATACCGCTGTAGAGTCGGCGGCAGGACGACCCTGGACCTCCAATATTTGGCAGAAGCCTACCCAAGGCCGCGGCAGAATTAACGAGCCTAGGGGCGAGCTGGGCAAAGTGCGGCCCGAAACTCCACTTACTATCGAGGTGCAGACCCAGATATTTCATCTGGGTCCGCAACGGCACGGCAACCCCCTGCACATGTAGGCATGCTCCTCGGGGGGGACCTCGGCGAGGGCCATGGAATAGGAGGGCCTCAGTTTTGGCCAATGAAACCCTCAGGCCCAACATACCGATCCGGTCAACGACGAGCGCGACTCCAACTTCCGCCGATCGGACGGCCTCCTCGAAGCCAGCCCTCCTCACGGTAACGAGGGTGTCATCTGCATAACAAACGACCCCCATCCCGGGAAGGAGCCGGCCTCGCAGGACCCAGTCGAACCCGACGTTCCACAGGATCGGGCCAAGGACGGATCCCTGTGGAACGCCGCGCTCCACCCGATGGCGGTATAGGCGCCCGTCGCCCCCCTCCCAAATCACGTGCCTCCCCTCGAGGTACGCCTCCAACAGCCTCCGGAGATACGGAGGCACTCCATGGAATCGGAGCGCCTCCTTCAACACCTCGTGAGGGAGACTGTTAAAGGCGTTTTCAATGTCGAGCGAGACTGCCAGAACAACCTCCTTTCTGGCCACTGCCTCGGTGGCCATTCTATTCGTTTGCCTAAAATAACATGAAAAATTTTACACATGCAAGCTAATAAAGAAATAGGACGTAAATACAAAGGTGAGCTATTATGTTTCGGTATTGGAACTATCTTAATCTGGCGCCATTGTGAGGGGACAAAGCTAAGACTGAGACATTTATTGTATATTGAGAGTAACTCTTTTTTACCAGAGGTTGGGAGACGTTTTATCATAGAGAAAGAAATTTGGTCTAGCCCGGGTGCGGTATCACTATTTTTAATTCAATTTTCTTATTCTGCCAATGATATATCCGTTTTCAATGTTACATTATTAGAACAAAAGCTAGGCTGCGAAGGACAAACAAAATCTGGCGTAAGATCTCGAAGTAGACGTTCAGCATTTTCTTTATCCACGCAAAGACTAGATAACTGTCTGCCTTTCAACCATCTCATTTTCCGCCACTTTTCAGATGGTGTGGATGTTTCATCTATAGACGAACAGAACCTTTGCCACGATTGACACTTGGCTTTGCGTATCATCCTTTGAGCAATACTAATCTTTTCTTTTAAGATGCGTCTAAAATTTGCAAGTGCTAAGCGTCTTTCTGCCACTGCTCTAGAGAGGTCCACTGACCAGTATGGTTTCGGAGTAAATTTTTCAGATACATTTTGAGGTATTTCAGTATAAGGAATTTTCGTGGTTTTGCGAACATTTTGGGCAAACAATATTTTTAGACGGACACATTCTGGTGGTATGGCCGAACTTCCAGCACTTCGCACATTGTGATACCGAAAAAATAAACGGTTCCACCTTTATCTTAAACCCATAGATGGTGACGTAAGGCGGTAAAGAAGGGCCTAAAAAGGCTAGTATAATTGTTTCACTTGGAGTCCAGCCGGTAACACTAGTAGCCTCGTCGCATCGCTTATTCAATCTTTTTACATTTATTATCTCACCTGTTGTACATGATAAATTAGACATTAGGTCATCATCCGATATATCTAACTCCACATTTTTAATAATGCCTTACGATAAACCGAGTTCAGACGTCTTCTGACATCTCCAATTCATGTCTGCAAAAGCCTTACATTTCATGAATTCATCTGCATCACTAGCCTTATTAAAAGTTATTAATATTTTTCGCTGATGTGTATATTTTACTCGGTAGTTACTGTCACTAAAAATATTATTGGCTTTCAATAACCATGCCAAATCAAAGCGCTTTGGCAAGGGATCTTTGGATATCACACATATCTGTGACATTTCTACTTCTAACCCCTGGTCTTCTTCTTCATCCCTTTGTTCCGGTCTACATATTATTTTATTTCATCCTCTAGATACTAAATTCCATCCGTCTTCTGATGAATTTTCATCCCTGTTCCTTTTATTCTTTAACAACTCGCTGTTATGTCTGTGATCCTCCCTTTGCATATTTGTTTCGTTCTCCAAGTCATCGCCGCTCATTACCGTATAGATATCCATAGTCGTGTGTAGAAATGTAACTAATAGCAGCAAGGACTAACCGGCAGAAACCGGTTGACCCGTGCTCGATAATGTAGTTTACGCGCATGACCGTAAATAAAAGATAATGCAATAACACGACCACTCACAACGATAGGCCGTACGGGACTGATGGCCTAGATTATAAATTAATAATTAAGTTTATGGGCGCGTCTCACCATTAAACGTTAAAGTTTGGCGAGTAAATTGATTGAAATGTACTATGTTATTGAAATAAATAAATAAAAAAAAAACATCTGGATATGAGAACAACGACAACCCTACGGTGAACCGTAAAAGTGTGTGACGTCATCCGCATTTTTCGCTAATCAAAGAGTACGTATAACCAGAAAGCTAATATATGCCGGTGTGCCGTGAGTGCGGCTCGGTCCGTGGACGCAGTGCTATACAAATTCATACCAAGCGAACAAAAATCCGTTGCGTGCCGTGCGTGCGTTGCGTCCGGCGCCGAACAATGGACGCGGAGCTTATATGCAGTTCTAAGTCTAATCAATAGCTGAGCTGCAAACAAAAAAATTTTCCCAAAATGCGTTCAGTAGTTTTTGCGCCAATCCCGAATAAACACACAGAAAAAGAAAACTAAAATAAAATGTTTTGTGTTCAGAGACGCCTGGACAGCCTAATAAATTCTTCAGCTTTATATTAGTACCTATACTTCGATTCGATAAAAACACTTGACATGCTCAGCCAGGTACCACAACACAGTAGAACTTTTGAAATAGAAAATAACACGAATGGAGTACGAATCCATGACTGCTAGATTAAAATTTCATCATTATGCTCTGCTAAAGTGACATTTAGTTGGGGCCATCAATTTCCGTAAGATATTCTTTCTTACCGTCTTGCGTTAGGACCGCGCGATCTGTCATGTCATACATTGCTCCGACTAAATAAGCTTAAATATTACAAATCACACCAAAATGTACCGATCCCACTTGTGTCATCGTCGTCGTCTATAATATAAAAAAAAACCGGCTAAGTGCGAGTCGGACTCGCGCACGAAGGGTTCCGTACCATTGACTAGGTAAACAACATTACACTATTTTGTTATATGGGAAACCCTCCTTAAATATTAATTTTATTTTCATTTAATAATTTATTTTTAAAGTGAATATATAACTAAATATTCTGTGAATATTTCAAGCGTCTACCTGTTATCGTTATCAATAGCGAGCAAAAAAGGCCAAAAAAATCACGTTTGTTGTATGGGAGCCCCCCTTAAATATTGTTTTTTGTTTTTGTTTTTAGTATTTTTTGTTATACCGGTAACAGAAATACATCATCTGTAAAAATTTCAACTGTCTAGCTATCGCCGTTTTTGAGATACAGCCTGGTGACAGACAGACGTTGTATGGGAGCCCCCCTTAAATATTATAATTTTTTTGTTTTTAGTGTTTGTTGTTATAGCGGCAATAGCAATACATCATTTGTGAAAATTTCAACTGTCTAGCTATCGATATAGCCTGGTGACAGACGGACGGACAGACAGACAGACAGCGATGTCTTAGTAATAGGGTCCCGTTTTGACCCTTCGGGTACGGAACCCTAAAAAGATAGGTATCAGACCGTAGTGTGTGCAAATTATAAATAGAAAAATAATTTGCACACACTACAAGCTGATATCTTTTTTATCCTTTCTACTTCGAATACTTCACAATAATAAAGTAACGTAGGTACTAGTAACCTTATTTGTAGCCGACTATTTAATGTATTTTTCAAGCACTTGAGAAATTGAAAGTAGGTAGGTGCTGCACATAGGCCTCTTAATGTAGGAAGAGACCTCTCGCTGCCGGGCGTCCTCAGAGCGATACTCGGCAGTGATAGAAATTGGGCCGCGGTCGTTGCCTTCTGTAAGGAAGTAAACAGTAAACTCGCAGAAGGAAGCAGCGGAGAGGGCCAGAAAGGTAAATCCCCTCGCTGACCCGAACCGCCACCAGCAACATGCGCCTGATGCCGCCCTAGCTGAGGCTGCGGGTGGATGGACCGGGGAAGCCAAGCAGGACAAGCCTCCGATGGACCACTGAAGTAATGTCTACCAGTTCCAGTGGTCCTCCAGTACAAGCGGAGAGACGGCAAACGGCAGGTTTCTTTAATGGGTGAGGACCCCACACTACCCTGTTCGTTGCCCCGGACGACGGGGTGTTCGGTTAGGTAAATTTTTTCCCGCCCTAACAAAAAAAAAAGCCTCTTAATTAGTTTACTACATCCAGTCCAGTTTACTGCAGCCGCATCAGGTAGTTTTATTAGACTGGAAGGTGTCTTCAGTTTGCCAATTCGACATATCTACTCATAATAAATTGTTCAGGGATCGTTCTTACAATTTTTACTTCAGTATGCTAATTTTAGAAGCATGTGGGTTTCCCTAGATCGAATATATTTCGAATTTTGAATATATTCGTTTCGGATTCTGTCTGTTAGAGAATCACCTACTGAAGCTACATTCTATATACAGCAATTAAGTTAGCGAACCTATTGTGAGGTGTCTAGATATGTCTCCATTCCGCAAGACTTACCGCTCTCCAGATCTAGTACCTATGTAAACTCGATCTATTTTTCTAAATGCTGCTCAATCCAATATTTCTGAATTACAACTATTACTGTACCCAGCTAAAAATTGTGTCCAGTCATTGAGTAAGTGTCAAGTATCAGAGTTATGATGACGTTTCAGAATAATGGAGTAAAAGCGTGTAATAGTACTCGTAGGTACACAACCCTCAAAAATTGCTCTAGAGTCACGTTTATAAGGTGTTCTCGAAACATGATAATCATTGTGAAACAATTCACGAGCTGGCTCATCCATTTCTAGCTTGAGACTAAGTTGGATTTGTTATAAATGGCAGCTAAGATCTGCCGAAGGTGGAGCCTCTTACTATTAAATTATTCTATGGAAATACGGTAGCGTCTTAGCAGGTACGTCAAGTGCATGAATTGTCCAGAATAAACTCTTCATCAGTCTGATTACGGTTGTAGGGGACAGGTGAAGACTCCCGACCCTATCCTCACTATTCTCTTGATCGTAGGTAGTGGCTTGATCTTCATAGCAAACACCAGGTTATGTGTGTCCGTGCTATTGTTAAGCCCATGAGCGTTGGTTTCCACTTGAGTAAACTCTATCAGATAAGCTGTGGTTAGCTTCCTAATATTACCAATAAAAAGTATATTTTATTATTGTTCCTCTTTAATACCTAACCTGCCTACGCGCATATGTACGTACTTCAACTATAATATCATTATTTAAATGCTATCTTCGCTAACATCTTGAGTTGAAGGCCGAACTCGCTCATTGCCAGTTATAGTTGAGTTTAATGACCCGAATCAACTATTCGTGATTAGGGCTCAATTCATTCTATATAGAAAAAAAGATGTGTCTATAAATTGTCTTCAAATGATTGTAAAAAAGCAAACCTGATCTTATACTCAATGCATGCGTCTACACAGTAGGTAGGTAGGTACATTTTTGTTTTCATAGCTCGTGTCTAAGTAAGAGTGATTTAGGCTAGGTATAGCTATAGCCCACCACGCAGTGCAGTTCGGGTGGCAGACTTCACAAGCCATCGAGATAAATCTCTCCGGCATGTAGGTTTCGATGATTTCCTTCACCGCGCAGTGTTAATTTATCAGCAAATAGGTAGGTAGGTACATACCTACCTACGTCATTTGGAAAAAAATGATAAATAAGAGGTGCGTAGGTAGGTAACCTGTGAGGTCTCTACTTTTTGGGATCGAACTCATCTGTCTTATTTAGATAGGTAGGTATTGGTTTTACTTTTACTATACTAGGCTGTCGTCGAGTTCGATAGTAGGTAGGTAGGTACCGACTATAAATAGCGAGCAACAATAAATTAATATTTCTATTGCTAGAGGCGCTCCGATTGAGGAAACATGCGGGAAATTATATGCAGTAGGTAGGTATATCTCTACGATACCTTAGTTCTGAACAATTAACAAAGTAGGTACCTACCTAAGTTAGCTAGTGTTTAAAGAAAACGCAAGCATACCAGCTTACCTCTCACCGTGCCGTTGCTAGTTAGAGCGGGCAGAGCAAATGTCTCCAACATCTTAGAGACGAACCCTGCTCCCAGTCATGAGGGGACCGTCAGTTGAGTTAACGTAGGTATCGACTATCGACATTGCCTGTAGCAGCAGCCTTACATTACCTAAGTATTATTAAGTGATAACTATAGTGGAACAAAGAATACACGTTATATATATTTGAAGTGACTATCTTTTACAAAACATTGCCCAAAGTTTAATTAAACACCTATGTCAGGCTGGTTGATAGCACTGGTTCAATTGCAGGCAATCCATGGCTAGTAGAGGGTCCTAGCGATGAAGAATGGGCTTCTGAAGACTGATTCCGGACTTGCCTTCCATTACACATTTGATTGCTTCTTTCAATTTATTTTTATCCCATTTTACTCTTTCACTGGTTATCCCCTTAAATTTCGGCATATTGCAAGTCATTCTGTAACTATAGTACTTCACAACATTTTAAAATAAATTACATAAATAAACAAAATGATAATAGATACTTACTTACTTATCATCACGCCATTTCCCTTGCGGGGTAGGTAGAGTGAACAGAGTGCCAAGAGGCTCTATTCTTGCATACATCTCTCGCTTCCTCAACATTCATAACTCTCTTCATACACGCTCGCCGGTTTCGGAGACTCCTGACTCCATCTTCCTTCAACACATGACCGATTTGGTCTAGGTAGTTGAGTCTCGGTCTCCCCCTGTACCTACATCCTTCCACTTTCGCATTGTATATCTTCTTAACCAGTCGCTCGTCCGGCATTCTTTCCACATGTCCGAACCATCGGAGCATTCCCTTTCGCATCTTTACACCAATACTCTCTTTCATACCTACTCGCTCTCTTACGTCGTCGTTACGAATGCGGTCAGTCAGCCTCACTCCACAGATTCTCCACAGAGATTGCATTTCGACCGCATTGATTTTACTCTCATGCTCCTTTTTGCACACCCAACTCTCGCTTCCATAAATAACGTTGGGACAAGCACTGCGTTGTGTATTGCGACACGTGCCCTCTGGCTGAGGTGTTGACTGCCGAGAAGTTATCCCAATGCTCCGTTCACTCTATTTCCTGTATTCACTCTTCTCTCTACATCAGTGGTGTACCTTCCATCCCGACTGAATCCACATCCAAGATATACAAATTCATGCACTTGTTCTAGCACACCATTTCCTATTGCTACTCTACATACATCTGTTCTGGCTTCTTCTCTTTCAAAAACCATTATTTTGGTCTTGCTCACATTCAGACTTAGGCCCCTTTTCTTACAATCTTCTGCCATTACGTCGACTAGGATTTGCAGGTCAGTCGCGGACTGCGCTAATAAAACCGCATCGTCTGCATATAGCAGATAGTAAGCCACTGAGTCGCCCATCTGAAGTCCCACATTCATTTCTTTCAACCTTTGTAGACATTTATCCAGATATATGATAAACGCCGATATTGACATCAAACCAGGGTGACATTCCATCATCCAGCCGCACACAAGCTCTGCGGTCCATGTAGTTGGACTGCACCGCTTGTAGCAGTCTACCGTTAATACCATACTCCGGCAAAATGTCCCAAAGTTCGTACAACCGTGTCAAATGCTTTCTCCAAATCCACAAAACTGCAGAAAACCCTCTGGCCTACAGCCAGATGCTTCTCCATAATGTTGCACAGAGAAAACACTTGATCCATGCATCCCCTTCCACACCTGAAACCTCCTTGTGCCTCACACAAAAATTCATCAGACTAATAATAGATACTAAAAATTAAATTCTCAGTAACAGCCCGGAGTTTGGAAATGTGCCCGGTAGACGTTATTGACGTCTACCGGGCACATTGCACATGCTCGCCCCCTATTAGGTGGGACTTAAACATAGCTGGCGAGTCGTGGGTGTGTAATACACCTCTGCCTACCCTTTCGGGGAATACAGGCGTGATGCTATGTAGTAAATATATTGCTAAATTCAAAACTTAAAAACCGTGACCGTATACCCGGCGTAGGTACCCCACATTATCGTGTCCGGGGGACCCGATCGTTTTCATGTAACGTTTTAAAAATATCTCTTAAATTGTACAACAAATGGAAATACTATTAGAACCTTGGAATATATAAAATTTCCTAAAACATTGAACGATATACAAGAATGCACACTTACGTACTGTAGGTACTTGATAGCCTGCAATGAACTTTGACAGGAGTTACGAAATTTTTTTAGCGGGAATATAACCGCTCTAATTCATGATAAATTTTCTCGGCGCCCATGCTGCAACTGAATTGTGTTTTTTTCTACTATAAAGGGCACACATTTACAATAACGATTTTTTTGTATGCATTTAGTTTCTTAGAAATTGAAATGTCCGCGGTTAACCACCGCCCGAGGCTACCCGACTTTCCTTTAAGTAGTCCTTTTAGTAACTGGACGCACAGTTCATTTGTATATAGGTACCTAGGAGGAACTGGACGTACGAAACCAATACGTTTACTGATTTGTATCACACGCAAAGAGTACCATGAGACTCCAGTGATGCAAGTTTACAAAAATACAAATAAGAAAATGAATGTTTGGTAAAATAATAAATTCTGCGGCTGCCTGCATAATACATAATATCATCGTCGTAATCATCTTTCGACGACATTTTACCAACAATACCTACTGGAGAGCTGGAGACAGCTAGTTATAACTGAAATCTTTCTCAATTTATGACGATTTGTTTAAATTTTTTGGAGACATAATAAAAACAAAAATTTGGTTATTTTTTAGAGTTTTCAGAGTTGGAAACACAGAAGTTATCCACACTTTCGGTGGAAACGTGCCTCAAACCATTGATTGTCCGATTAAAAGACATTACCCAACTCCATCTATCGATGCCTGGTAGTATAAAAAGTACAAACATATTTTTCATAATTGACTCGACTGCCATAATTTCACGGCAGATGGCGTATTATCGACATGGCCTTTGATAACTTTTTTTCTAGACAGTTTATAACTTGTAACTTGCAAGATTTTAATTTTCTCGTAATGTGCCTTCTGTAGCTACACAGCATAGCGTCTTTCAATTCCTTAATCTTCCAGGGACTGTACATTTTAACAATATCGCTGATCTACCGGATTAAACACAAAAATGGTAAAGAATTCTCAAGCAAACTAAGGCAAACAAAGCAACTATGCAATTATAATATTTGACAGTGGCCATCTCGCCGATAGTGACATTTGCGCTCAGCATTGCCCGCGGATCCTCATTAACCTATTTATACATAATGCAATGTCCTATAATAGGTAGGCACATGATTATATTATTTTTAAGTCAAAAGACAATATTTAGAGGGAACCTACCTACTGTTTTTAAAAAAGCCTCCATATCCCCGTCGAATCTAAATCGGACCGTTGTGCAGAAATATTCCAACCCACAAAATTAATGTTTTAATGCCAAGCAATTGAAAATAATCTCTATTTTTATATCACGAAGCCCGTTTTATTGTGCCAACTAAGTACATTTTTTTATGGTAGGTTATAGGTACCAAACCAAGACTACGAATAACACTGAAAAAACAAAGCAGAAGTGGTTCAAATCAGCATAACTTTTATGTGGGTTAGTTCATTTCTGCACAATACGTTCCAATTATACTCGATAGGTTTAATTATGACCAAACGTTTTTTTTTTATTATTTATCCTGCTTAACACAGAAATCTATCAAGGATATTTAGCTGCTCATTTGTACGAATATTATCTGTAATATTATTTGTTTTCACAGCGAGGAATAGTCCATTGACCAATCTCACATTTTTTTATCGTAACGATTTCTTAGTCGGAATACTATTCCTCCTCAGTCTTGTGTACCTATACAATACTTCCAGTCCCTGATAAATTTGCAGCCAAGGTATTTACATGCTCAGTTAGTTTTTGTTGGTAGTTTTGGCTACGGGAAGTAATTTCCTCCTTTACAGTTTTAAGCCTCAAATCTTTTAAGATGTATTTGTTGTGTATGCATTTAGGAATGTTGAACATGTTTCTAATCGCTTTGGTCTGAAACCGTTCCAGGATGTCTATATTACTATTACTTACAGTTTCCCATAGTTCAATTCCATATGTCCAAATCGGTTTTAGTATGGTCTTGTAAATTGCCATTTTGCTTTCATTGGTTAGTTGAGACTTTTTACCAATCAGCATGTCCTAACGTGATCATTAATTTATCCGATCAAAAAAAACTGATACCTATCTGTTACTGGTTTTTTTTTTTTCAAAAATATTCTTCCTTCTGTAGCATTAAGCAGGTAGACAAAAAATACCTATATTCAATTAACATAGAAAAGGTTTCATGCTCAAGATTGTTGATGGGAAAGTGTTTGAATACCTACCTACTTCCACACAATGAGTTTTTAAGGAAACATTTAAATTAAGTATCCCTTTCTATAATTTTTTACAGTGATGCAGGTACTTAGGTACCTATATCGTTATAAATTATCGAAAATTTCTAAAAACGGGACTATTTTGCGTCCCGAAGCTTTGTTTGGGACAACAGGACAGATAATTAAAAAGGACTGGTCCCGTTCAAAACGGGATAAATGGTATGCATACCTTAACTCCATATGCTCAGACTGACTAAAAAATATAGACGGAGCATTACGAACAATCTAGTGAAGCCATAATAAAACTATGCCCAAATGACTTGACGATGTCGTACTTACGTTACGTACATGAATACGTCGTCGTCAGTGCCATAATATTTCCTATGTCCAACTAACCCAAACTTGATTGGGCTCCGACCCACCTAACAAAAACTACCAAATTCGGGACCCACCTCGTGGCCGTCTTAAAAAGAAAGTATAAATATGGGGGGTAGAAGTAAGGAGGACTAACTCAAGAGTATTAAAAAGTGTCCGCTGAAAGGGATCCCATTAAAGTGGCGCCACAGTAGCAAGTGGAAAGATTTTAAACTAGGAGTAGGATACTAAATTAAGAAGGAAAGCAACACTTCCGCTATAACTGCGCATTTTATATTTACTAAATTACATTTGACTACGTACCTAAATAGTAATAGTTGAGATTTTTTAAACTGCATATTTTTTAACGGGATGCAATTAAGGTGGCGCCACAGTAGCGAGTGGAAAGATTTTAAAAACAGCGCCATAATAACTTGCTGTTTACAGGTGGACACTTTTTCAACTTATTCCCTATACAAGACGGTCCTCCTTACTTCTACCCTCCATAGGCATAAAATATTGGTAACGCTCAGATCTCTCCCTAGTATCTGTGCTCATAACAAGAAAATATTCGCCGACGCGTGAGCCTCACGACGTGGACCGACTGAGAGTTTGTTTCAAAGTACATACGTACGTACTTTTTCATTTGGCATTATCATAACCGACAACATATTTATATTGTAATTTAGTAATTTTAGTTAGCAAATAAACAATGGAAATTTAAGCGTCACCAATATGGACAAATGACTGTTTAAATAAGAAAAACAACTTTAATTTAGAATAGATTTGTTTCATACCTAAGTACCTACCTACATACAAGGACTGTATTTCAATGGGAAATGGCGGGGCCCCTCAGTGGCCGTCCAGCTCTTAGCCTGATCGTTCAGGTTATCTTATGTTTCTGGGCCCACTCAATATTCGCTGGCGACCCACCAGTGTATCGCGACCCACACTTTGGGAACTCCTACCTTTGCTATTAAACTAATTTTATACTTTTACTAAGTTTCAAACGTAAAACTTTTAAAAAATTACCCAGATTATAGAGATTATTTCTTTCCTGTGACAACACTTTTACGCACATAATCTTTCAAAAAGTGGCTTCACTTTTTGTTGACACTGTGGTGTCTTTCTTTTTTGAGTCCATAATACATATATTGACTTAATCTATAAATCTAAGTAGGTAGGTACTTAGTTATCGTAGGTCATAAATAAATAATATTATAATAGGTATGATGATAACTCAAAATAATGTAACTACGTAGGTCAATTTTAAGAGGGATCCCTTATTTTGTTAAATCTTAGACGCGCTTTAAATCGTGAACGTGATCATGTCCTATCATTAAACATACCTACTAGGTTTATTTTGCATCATGGGATCATTGAACTATTGATAGGTACATATATAACTATACAAAATTATATAATTCGAGACGTCAAGTTCTATCTAAATAGTAGGTTAACGTAACGCCATCTTTGCCTATTAAAACACAACAAGGAAATTACAAACTTCTTTATCTCTACCAAAAGTTATTGTAGATGGCGCTAGGCTGAAGATATGCATGTGCGACATGTGCAAAAATTGTGATAATAATGTCAAGGCCAATGCTAAAATTACTACATTTGCTCTAATTAGCTCGATAAAACGATGAAAAGTATTGCACAAATCATTTTCCATATCTAAGGATTTAAAAAATCCTGAAGTTTTAAAATCTTGCATTATTTTCCCAAATAACATTGCTACTTCCGCGTCATAACCTCTTTGCAAATAATATCTATGGATTCGCAATTTATGATAAATATTGCATGATTTTATTATAAAATTACCACTTATATGTGTTTAAAATACTTTTGTTACTTAAATTTTGTCCCATAGGAAACATTTACAATAAAATAATTACAATAACTAAATATTTGTTACGAAATCAACATTGCAAAATTTAAATTTGGCGCCACAAAACGATAAACGCATGAAGTTCGCGTTGCGAATCTGGCCGATTGATGTGAAAGATATTCCGAAGGCCGTGAGTGAACACGGAAATCGAGATGTGTGTGTGGTCAAAAAGACAGTGCAAGGTAGGGGTCGGGTGGCGTTTGTGATGGCAAAAATTTTGCAAATGGTGAGTTAGGAATTAATGACTTGTCGCGTGTCGGATTTCGTTTTATATTGTGATAGTGAAATAATTGTGTGCTTAGAGAAATATTTGGTGTTTATTGATATTAAAATTCTTAGATTTGTGATACGGGATCGGCAAATGGCGTTACGAATAGCCAAAGTTTACACAACTACGCGTTTAGAAATCCCATGCATATTCAGTTACCAATTTTTAGACATGCAGCATGACCTGTGATAAACAACAAGCAGTGGTGCATAGTAAATTTCTTCATATCACGCGTATGGACCTAGCAACTGGGACATCCAGCTTGGCGATTATAACGGTGTCAGCATGTTGCGATTTTTTTGGCGAGCGGTACTACTTTTTTAAACTCGTTTATAGAGGCGGCTAGAGGTTTCCGCGTCCCGTAGGGTCGGTGGCCCCGCGGTCTGGCTTCTGGAGCTAAATTACATAATGAATATCTGTTTGGAGCATGCAACAAGTAGATATAATATGTCGGCGGGTTAACTGTCAATGAGGAGTACAGTAAGCTCACTGCCCGCGGCCCCCATTAATTCGAGCCGCTGATGTCACTTATCTCTCCGCTCTCCTATCTAGGCCCTATGGCCGCCAAATTTTTGCACATAATATATAATAATGTAAATTTGATAACCGGCGCACGTCTCTAATTACCACTTGTTTAAACACTTAAGTGATGCAAATCTAGGTTTGTTTACAGCGACTATAGACGAATTTAAATTTTAGTCCTTATATTGGTATAACCTTGTAACTTTTATAATATTGAATGTTGTAATATAGCCATGAGACTCAATAATAGTATAGTGATATGACTATTATTTGCAGCACGGTCACTGACATTAGCTCCAACAATGGACCAGCAATTCTGCTTGCGCTGGAACAACCACCCAAACAACCTGACTGATGTACTTGCAAGCCTGCTACAAAGAGAGGCTCTATGCGATGTCACACTTGCATGTGATGGGGAATTAGTTAAGGTATAAGATTTTATTTATATTATAATTTTAGGAACTTTAATATTAGGCTTACACATTAATGCTTCACCAAATTCTGTTATTGGTTTTTTTTATATTGTTACAGCTAATTCTACATTACATCAACATTCTCATATATTTACGAGTAAATATAGTACATACTTAATCTGAAAAATATTTACTAACATTACACTATTTATTGTTTGTAATGCAATCATTTTACATTAAACATAATAAGTATATAATGTTATGTCACTAGGAAGTGTATGTAAATATTGATAATGTTTGTTGTAGTGAAATGACAACAATTTATTATTATGCCACAACAAAATGCATTAAATAGTAAACAAACATGAGTAAGGCACTCATGTGTTGTTGACAATACTTTGAGTGTTCTTTTTTCTCTTAATTTCGCTAATCACATTAAATTATTTGAGATGTTTTTTTTTAAATTTGAGATTTGATTATCATAAAGCCTTTGCCTTTATTCGTTAACCACTTAGTTAAGTTGTTAACAAATTAAATAAACACCACAAGTCTGATTATAGTTGTACCTTAAACCAGTTTTTGAATTCTACTTTATAATATAACCATTTGTTTTTTAATATTGTTTTCTGACAGAACAGGAGGTACGATGGAATGAGGGTGCATTAATTCAAAATTTAATTATAATAATTATTAATAAATTTCAAGTACATAAATATAAATGTGTAATGATATGTGCCCATATAGATAGAGGAAGATAAGACATAAATCTTGACTGTTATTACAACCAAATTACTACCTTAGGCCATCAAGTCAAGGTAGTTGTCATTGTAGATATTTAAATATTTGCTAGTTTTGCAAGGTTATTCTAATACCTGAATTGGTGTTTTGAAGACATATTCCTATATTTTACCATATAATTAAAGAGGTGTGTAATTTATAAATAAATTTAAATTATCACAGAACAAATTTGATATTTTTTAAACTTTATTTAATAATTACAGAGATTAAATCTGTGATACAAATTTTTGTAGCACTGAGTGCCCTAAATTGCAAAAGTTTTTTGTTCTTTTACAATTTTTATTTTGATGAATTTTAAGGTCAATAACACATTCACACTAGCAGCTTCCTTCATATGCCATTTAAATTTAAATTCAACAATTAACTATGAAAGCTAAAGTTTTATGCTAATAAAATGCAATTTGTTTGGTAGGTTGAAAGGAGCTATGCAGAAGATCTAACTTTCTAATTTTTACAACTGTTGTTAAGCAGGTTTTAGGGTCTAGAACTAGACATAAATACCCATAATTTATTTGTCTAGCCACTTCTGATTTACATGTCTATATTGTATTAAAATTAATTCAAACATTTATAACAATGTCATGTTGATATAAATTGTGACTTACAGTGAACCAGTAGGTTTTGGGTGGTAGGAAGTAACAGTTTCCTGGAAGATCCTATACACATAGCTCTATTAGTGCAACACAAACGCAATATTGATTTATGTGTTATATCAATTTAGATATTTATTATGTAATAAATATAATAGTTGTTGTTAATTTCCACTAAAAAATTAGGTGCCCTGTATTTTGTAGTTATAGGTTTATGCCTGCAACACACTCATAGTAATCGCCCCTTTCATCAAAGCTAGAAAAATGCTGGTTTTATAAGCTCAGTCGTTATTGTAACCATCTTTGTTAAGACTTGTATTCCTTGCCATTTTATTATATCGTAACTTGCGTCGATCGAATCAAGTTATGAATATAACTTCCCGCAGCTCCGCCGCAGCCAAAAGCCAGTTTTTAGGCTATATCTCAGCCCCGGCTCAATTCCCGATATAGTATAGCAGGATAAAATTTATACCAGTTTTTGAGTCTACTCAAGAGCTATCAAATAAAAAAAAATTACATCAAAATCCGTTCAGTAGTTTTGCGTGATGCGCGAACGAACAAATAGACAAAAAATCTAAAAACATTGTTTTGTGTTAAGACACTCCTATATAGCCTAATACAATCAATTTTTCTCAAATACCTTAAGTGTACAGACTCTGTTAGAGCTTTTTAATAGTTAGAACGATGTTGGAGATTTATGTGGACGGATGGCAAAAGCTAGAACTATTAAGTATAAAACTGTAACAGATCTGTGTCTGTAGATTATTATATTAAATTTTTTTTAAATCCTAAAGTAACTTGCTAGTGTAGTAACAAGAAATGACATTCATATATTAGTATATGCGCGTGTTCTATAAAAAAACTTATTTCGTGCGTCACAAGTTCTAATATGTCTCATGACAAAATTATGTGAAAATTGATCTACATTTGCCTTAAATTTATTGTAACAATTAACTAGATATTAGAAGTCTATACGGCCTAAATTATGCTTCACGTTCTAAACCGAGATAAGGCACATCATTTCCTCTTTATTTCTTGGCGTATTTTCAACAGCTTTACAAAAAGATCATCAATGTGAGCTCTTCAAAAAGATCTCTTACCTCCCCTTGAGAAGACTTGTCTCTCTCTGACCTCCCCTGACTCACACTGCGAAATAAAACTACCATAGTCTTAAATGGTGTCTAAAACCTTGAAATATTAAAGTTTAACTAGCAACTGGGATTTTATTAAATTCTCTACCTCTGACCTTGGTAGCTAAAAACTGAAAACTGATGCAAATCTAGGAACTAAAAACCGGCTAACGTTTTATATCGCTATTAACTTAATCGGGGAGATATAACCTAAAATTTTAAGAGCAAGGTTTAGTTACTAATAAAGTCGAGCGAGCTGTTATTGCCGTTACTGGTTTACTGTACATTAATTAGTTAACTATTAAATGTTTCAAATGACGAGCCTTTAGACCTTTTTGTAAATATTTTTATCAACATAATACTTATGTATTTAAATGTATCTCACGTTAACGGTAATTTACGTACCTAATTATCGCATTCTCTAATGTGTAGTTATAGCTTCGTACTCGATAGTGAACTTTGATGTATTTAGGTATCTATCTACCTGAACTCCGTTAGCATCGCATGCACTCTTTATATTTTATTCAGAAAACCTGCAAAATTATTTGTATCGGCTTTCTAGTAATTAGAATCGGATTTATAACTCTTAACTTACAGCTATAAAATTTCATATTGAGATTCCGAACCAACATAACCAGTAAGAAAACCATTATTATCAAACGTTTTCGCATAAGTAATAGATATTGTTGTAATTTTGAAAAAAAAACATATAACGTTCTCGCAAAGAAATATGTTTTTCGTGCGAAATAGCGGATATAGTTAATTAAGTGTAACGTTAAAGTCTGTGGGAGGCAGGACTAGTAGTAAACCTGCTACCTACTCGGCTTAGATACCGCTATCGACTTCCACATTCTTAAAGTGAATGTGTTACAGTTCATGTGTATGTGTCGAACATTTCTTTCCTTTAACAACGATGCGTCGCAATTCGATGGAAATAGAACATGCCTAGAAAATAAAAGATGATCGTCCTAGATAACACATCTAGGGCGTTCTTAGTGAGCCAATCAAAAATAAACATTAGAAAGTTTTTTATATCATTGCTTGGTATTACAGTAAAACGAAAGTTCGGTACTAATCGATTCTAAAAACAGCAAGCTGTTCGATTTTACTATACCGTAATTAATTTTATATATATGGTGTGTAATATGTGAAGGTATCGCATATCTTATACAATACAGTTTCAACTACTTACGTGGTAGCGCTAACTAGTTATTATATATTTGGTGGTTATTTTTTATGTGTTTGATATATTCCATAATAATGTGGTGACGGGCTGAGAATACATGTGTCACCACCCCATTTCCATGTGTGTCGTATGATGCTACTAAGAAAAGTAAGCAATTATCACCCATTGCATTACTGGTGGTAGGGCTGGGTACCAAGTAGGAGTACTGACTTGCTATCAGGATTGGTACCACCATCTCCCGTGTGACCGGCCATAAAGCACATCGGTGTGTTTTGATCGTAGCAGGATATAGCCGTTAATTCGCTCATTTTATTATTATAATATATCTGTGAAATGAAATGTGTGGTGAGCAACGGTGACAATACTCTCAGTATAGTCGAGTCCAGGAGCGACGGTTACCATTTTCCATCAGGGGGGCCTAAAAAAAACCTATTAATGGTAGCGGCTTGCTTCTCCCAGCATTAATGAGCTCGATCACGGAAGTACCACCCTCTCATAGAAAACGTAAAATAGCAGTAGGTACTTCTATTGTTGTGTTTAGTATGGTGAGTGAGAACGCCAGAGACCCAAATTCTTGGGAGTTAGCAACGCGCGAGTGATGCCTCTGGTGTTGCTAGCGTTTATAGGCTACGGTAACTGCTTACCCAAAGACGTTAAGTATGATGTGTTGTCGAGATTAGCAGTCAGGAGCAATTGTCAGGATGGCTGAATTGGTAAAGCATCTGGACGGTATCCAGAAGATGCAGGTTCAAATCCTGCTCCTGACTGTTATTTTCGATTTCACATTTTTCACTTTGTGTTTAATGCTTACCATCAGATAGGCTGTATGCAGCCATGCTATCCGCGTTGTTAAAAAAAAGCCGAATAACCATTATTAATATAATTAAATAATAAAGACATTTGCTTATTCATATTCTATCAAAAGCTCAGCTTTCGTAAAACACAACCGTTGATGAGGGCAGTACTTTAATAATACGTCAGTATTATACACTTTCTTCTATCATAAATGTAGTTTACTTGCTTTAAAAAGTCCTAAAATCTTTAGTTTTTTTTTCTTTTTTAATAATTGCCTATTTATAAACAAAGCCAATAGTAATAGCCGATACAAAACTGAGTTATCGAATTTGATTCTTAAGTCACAAACGGATGATCTCTTTGAAATCAATTAATTTCAACACGAATCATCATTGCCTATGTAAAAGGAACCTGTAAGGAACCTACATATGTGTAAGTTATTATATGTGTAAGTTTCTCATCTCTTTTTGAAATAAAACTACGTTTACGCGATAGATTCCGTAAATGTGTAGAATTCGCGTAAATGTTAGAAAGTATTATATTTCTCATCTCTCTTTGAAGTCCGATAACATCGGTTAAGCGTATTGTATTAAGGCTCGAATCCCACTGGCCCTGAGCACTTAGCCAACAGTGAAGCATAAAATGATTAAGAAATCATCAATATTGATGATAGTCATTTAAATTCAAACCTAGCGAATATAAAGTGACAACTTTTAAAACCTAGTTCATGGACAAACATTAGCTACCTAATTGTAATAACAATATGTCTGGCAATATGGTAGTTATGAACTGTTTCTAATGCTAACAGAATCTTGAAGACCTTCAAATATCTTTATATAATTTCCTTTGTCTAAATACTTGTGCTATTTCTATAGGATGTTTAGTAAAAATGTATATTTACTTGATTTGTTTCAGGCACATCAGACAATACTCTCAGCATGCTCCCCATATTTTGAAAGTATATTCCTACAAAATTCGCATCCACATCCGATAATATTCCTCAAAGATGTTAGATTTTCAGAAATGAAATCTCTTTTGGATTTCATGTATAAGGTATATATTATCATAGTTAGTTATATATTATCTAATATGAAAGAAGTATCATAATATTTCGAAATCTATAATTTCAGGGTGAAGTGAATGTTGGCCAAAATATGCTACCAATGTTCCTAAAAACAGCTGAAAGTTTACAAGTTAGAGGTTTAACAGAGAATAATACATTGAATCCTAAGGTAAGTAAAAAATATTGCACAATGCATTAATAATAATTTACTTACAAATAAATTGAAATAGCGTATATTATTATACACTTTACATCATTTAGTTTATGTTTAAATAAATAACGGGAGAGAATTTTATCGAAACCTCGTAAGTTATATGTTTATTAAGACTAGTAAATAGTATATATATATAGGTGTAGTCATCTTCAAATAAATTGTCTTCAAATCAATTACTGCCTAGCTAAGATGTGATTTGGGCGTTAGACTCGGGAAAGTGTGTGTGTGTATATATGATAAATCACATTTTACTTGTCAAAATCTACTAAAATATCGTATAATATTTAGCTTTTTATAATTATTAATTACTTCATTAGTAAGCTTAGATAATGCGATAATGTTTGAATATTTTAATTATTATGGTGGCAAACAAGCACATGACCCACCTGTATGATGGTAAGCGGTTAGTTAAGCCTTAGCCTATAGACGCTAGCAATACCAGAGACATCACTCGCGCGTCGACAAATCTTAGAATTGTGATAACTGCTGGAGAGGAAAAATAATAAGGAGGTGGTTTGGGTCTCCGGCGCCCCCACTCACCATACAAAACAACAGTGGAGTACCTACCGTTGTTTCATGCTGATCTTCTGTGAGAGGGTGGTAATCCCGCCCCAATCGAGCCTGCCCATTCATGCTGGGACAAGCACGGCTCTAACCACGAATGTGTATGTGAAATTATGGTCTAGATAGATTTTTAAAAACATCAGTTTTAGATGTAAATTTACAGCATTTGAAATTTAATACATACCTAATATATTTTATGCTACTTCATCTGCGCATTATGTATGCAAAAGTTTATAAATATCTTACTTTACCTACCCTATATTATTTTCCGTAAAAAAAACATTAAACTGTGACTGACGAATAAAATATTGTTTGTGAAACTGCTACGAAAATTATATTAGAGATATTGCATGCAATGCCTTTGAGAAAGAGTTATTGATGGCTAAATACGGCAATGCTCCCCGCACTAGCTCGTCATCAAAGGATTTAAGGAAATTTTATGAACTAGTTTCCACACTTTCGTCTGTGTGTCCTTCAAAATTCAAATCCATAAGGTATAGTTCAGGCATATCCCACAGGAGTTTCTTATCGGGATATAGTTATATTCTATGTGTTTATCCAATTTCGGTCAAATCCATTGATTCTTTAGGTCTGTATGTCAAAAAGATTACGGAAGCTGTTAATTTTTCCGGGATAAAGGGTATCCTATATGTTACTCGTCTCCAGTGAGCAGTGTATGCTTACCAAATTTCATCTAAACACGTTCAGTGATTTATCTTAACAAACTCTCAGTTTAATAAACATTTATTTTAGAGTACTTATATAAATGATTCTGAGAAAGCAACTGGTCAATTTGTCCAATCGTAATAAATTATTACATAACTATTTCACATGCTTAAAATGCGTCGTGAAGCGTTTTTGTTAAATAGGTTCTTTTATCGCACGTTAGCCTTGAAATTACTTGATACGGTAGCTGTACTCATAGACCTCAAAATTAGAAATTTTAATTTTTGAGCTCGAAGCATATTTATACACGTGCAAGTAATTAATTCTAGCCAAAATGTTAGGACTAATAGTGTATTTTAATGTGTCATTTATATACTCGCTACGTCGAAAATATCCTACTAATTTAAAATTAAAGAACACGATACCGTTAAACTACAGAGAAATAAAACATAATTATGCATCCATAACCGCATCAACTCGATAAAAACCGTTGGAATATGAAATGTATTTCTGAGTGTTAGTGATATTTATTAGGTCGAAGTAAACAGGAATAATGAACAAATGGTCCTGCTTTTTCTAACATACGACATTTAAAAGCCTCAATCGACTACTTTTATTTTGTTGAAAAGTAACGACTTTCCTTTCCTCATTTCAATATATTAGTTCTATAATAGTTTGCAATAGCTATTTAGTTGAAAACTAAGTAAGAATATTTTAGAGAGTACTTCAGTTTTAGTGTTATTGCTTATTAATATCGTTCAGTTAAATTTGAAGTATTTTCTATAAGACACGTAAAAGTAAAATATACTCGTATTAGGTGAAGCGAGAATACACTAAAATTTTATGGACTTTTGTAGGTATTAACAAAATAATAATAGTAATCGTTTATTCCTATGAGTAGGTTGTTTTTTTATAATGCGTCCTTTCCGCTCACTTCATCCAGTATCATGTTTTAGAATTGACGTTACTCTGCTTTTAAATAAATAGTGATTTTTGTGTTCGATAATTTCTCAGTCGGAAGATCGCTCAACACCGTCGGTAAGTGCGGAAAACCTCACGGAGCACGCACGCCGCACGGAGTCGTACGCCACCCCTCCCGCCGCGCATTGCGCGCCTCCCGCTCCGCATACGCCTCTATCGTCTACGCCTGTCCACCCGTCGCTCCCGTCGCATCCTACACATGCGCTACCTGCAGAAAAGAGACGCAGAAAGAATTCCGCCGTGCCAAGAGATGATATTGAGCTATCCTATCGGCACTACGAGGTATGGGAACAAAATAGCCTATTGCTTCTTACACTCAATTTAAAGACTCCTAAGCAGTCATCTGTATATGAAACTGGTAAACAATTTCAAATGTCAACGCAACAAATTCTGATCAAATTTTCACCTGATGGTTTGTTATAACCTCTTTGCAACTAAATCACTAAATATCACTCTTGATAGGTCTTGTAATACTGCTCCTAAAATACAACATTAGGTCACCCTTTCTAGAACCAGTGCATGAGAGAAGAAAAACATGCATGGTTTTTTTAAGTAATACTTGCCTAGTCGACTTATGAATAAGTAATGGGAGTGATTTTTTGTTAATATTTTAAAATATAATAAAATTGGTCTGTATTCGCAGTACATAAGGTATGAAAAAAGAATTTAGAAATAATGTTTTATGGTAGTTGATAGTCCCAAATAAATGACAAGATAGCTCAATTGTCAGAGCGTCTGGAAAGGTACCTAATCCAGGAGATGCGGTTCAAATTCTGCTCGTGGTCATTATTTTTTATTTCACATTTTCTCACTGTGTGTACTGGTAAAAAGCTGAACAGGTCAAATATTTAAATTATATATAAAATAACTGTATATCGTTTATATTCATAAGAGTGTCGTTTCAAAAGGACCTTCAATTATAATATAATAAAATTATCAACTCAAAAGCATTCTGTTCGAAGAGACTTACTTATAGTTTTTTTCCGTTTCAACCACCTAAACGTTAATAACGTAATAAGCCCTTTTGAAAAGAGACTCCATTTTTAATAAATGCATATTACAAACGGTAATGTGTCTGATCGGTGAAATGACAGTGTAGTAATGGTTCAGGGTCACGTGAAGGGTAAGAGCGGCTCGACGGGCTCGGGGTCGGAGCCGTCGACGCCGCCGCCGGCGCACACGCCGGCGCGCGCGGTGGCGCGCTCGCCCGCGCCGCACGTGAAGCTGGAGCCCGACGCGCCCTACCCGCCGCACGCGCCCCTCCACCCGCCGCCGCACTTCGACCAGCCGCACTTGCAGGTTAACCGCCGCACTTTGTTTTTAAACACATTGCTATCGTGGGACAACGCCTGATGTGAAACATCACAAAACAATTCTAAAAGAATAATCAAATTATAACCCATAAGCTCCACATGACTGTGAAGGGTAATGATGCAAAGCTAGTCGTAATGCATTACTGGCTTTGCAAAAACGTTATTTCTAAACATACTTTATTTTTACAATATTTTGAAATTTTTATTTAGAAGTATATTCACTGTAAAGAACAAACTGATTTCCCAAACCAAAAAGAAAACGATAAGTCCGGAAGCTACCGAAATAGCAGCATAACGTTCTCCTACCATACAAGCACACCAACAGTGAAGCATAAATAGTGAAGCATTCCACTACATCATTTGTGATGGCAGATGGCGGCACACTGATTTCTTAAACGATACTACTTTGAATACTGATCACCTCATTATTATTATTATACATAGAATTCTCATACACTTGCATATATTATATCATAAATATAAAATTCAATCAATCGTAGCTGATTTTTACCAGACACATGTTTCCGAAAACAAAATGTTTTTTCGTATTTATTTGTGATCTACAGAGCCTAAATGACCTGATTGTTTTGTTGTTAAGAGGATGATCTTTTTCTTCTGTTTATTTCGAAGCATTTGCTCTACGTTTGTCTTTCAGTCGACAACAGAAAGGAAAGGATCTGCCCCATTTAAAAATATAACACAGTGAATTTTATAGCAGATCCTTTCCTTCTTTGTTGGCAGAACACAGAATGGGGTCGCGCGGCCAAACCAGAAGAATCTAATCGACGACTATTGGATCTCAGCCTTAACAGGCCCTCTAGCAACATTCTTGCTTCGATACTTGCTGTCCCGCCCCAACAAGTCGGCCCAACTTTAAAACTGACCCGACAATCTCCCCCAAACTCTAAAAAGACAGGCAAATTTCGTTCAAAATGGCTGTCCCTCTATCCGTGGCTAAATTACGATAAGTCTCAAAACATTATGTATTGCAATTACTGTAGAAAATGGTCACATGAATTAACAGTAAATAGAACTTCTTTTGTAGAAGGTAGTGCTAACTTTCGTCTGGAAATCATAAATCATCATGATAAATGCAAAGCTCATAAATTCTGTAAAGATCGTGAATATTCTAATAATGCAGTACTATCTGTTGAGATGGAACCCTCGGACAAATGTTCTAAAAACTGAAGGGCACCTTTAAACCTCAAATATAATGTGTCTTATGTTGCCATAACAATACTCTTTCAATTGCCTTCTCTCTTAGATAAGAATATAAAATAAAGGAGAATGCCTATTCATGGTTTCGTTTTGTATCAGACACAAATTGGTATCAAATATTAAATTTCTAATATTTACAACACCTGCTCAAATATCAAGTCAAAATTTCAGAATATTTGAAGAAAGAAAGAAAATCGATGTTCTCGTCCCGTGACGGCTCATTTTTACCACATTAAATACCTATAAGAAAAAACTAGATGAAACGCAAAATATTTGTATAGTAGATACAAACACTTATAATATAACCTAATTTGATGAACTTAGTTAGTCTTTTCTCGAAAATCCGGCGAAGTAGGGATATTGTATTATTTATAATTGTATGTACTAAGTGTACACTATATAAAGGTAAGTTTCAACATGATACAATATGAAACCAAAGCATACATTTGTGGGCATCCTCCTTTGAAAACAATTCAAAAAGTAAAGACTTCGATTATAATGTGATTTATTAACAAGTCTTACTCATTTTTGTTAATAAATTGAGTGCTATATTTGAAATGGCTGTGACAATAGCTTATGACTACAATATTATATAAATGTTGTATTGTATCATGGGGGTATATTTAAATAACGGTATATTATTGAATTGTATGTATACGATTAATATATTAGAAAATTTCACTATTTGATACATTCAAGATTTTAATGTAATGGCATTTATTATATTTTAGCTGGTTTTATAGGATTATAAAATTAAATTTATTGCTTATCAAAAGTATCAAGAGCAATAGTAAAATATAAATATGCTTTTATTATTATTATAATGTATAAAGACATAGTGTAAATAGACAAGAGTTTAATAAACTTGAACATGTTTTTAGAACAAAGGTATGACGATGTTAATCATAGCAAGAAAAAGGCATAAAAATAATAATGAAGGATTGGTTAGCAAAGCATTAGGTATGTAAATGTGTTTGACATTCACACAAATTTAAATTTAAAATACATGTATAACATTAAAGTGGCTTCCACTTGATATCCGAATTTTATTTTTATACAATTAAATAATGCGTATACCCTTCAAATACTTAGTGAACATTACTATGAACAAATGTACATATGTGTAGGTAATTTAGTTAAAAACTAATGATACTTATTGCAATTTGATAGGTATTCATTCGGCTTACCACTGAAGGAATGTAATATAGTTCCGGTGGCCCGCCAATAAAGGAGGAGAGACGGCACACGGCGGGTTTCTTTAGTGGGTGAGGGCCCCACACTACCCTGTTCGTTGCCCCGAACGACCCCCCCCCCTCCCGCCTTAACAATAAAAGTATTAATTCGGCTTTGAAATGGATAACAATAGTCAGAAAACTAGATTATATCAATGTTTTGGGGGTTTTAAACAAAGTTCTAACTACAAGTTTCTAGTATTATCTTCCATTCCCTAATTACCTTGACCCCTTCCTAATAATTTTAAATTAGTATTGGTTAACCTTTTTTAGTCGCTATTATAATCTAGATTTTAGATTATAGAATAACATTTAACACACCACTCTTGAGAAATTGCCCGTGTGTAGGGCCTGCTTGGAAGTAGCGCCAACATTCACACCATGCATGAAGCTGCTTGACTTGTCTATACTGAAATAAAGCTCTAACAGAGATGTTATTTTTTTAAATATGATTATCCGGCTATTTAGGCCTCTCCAAATCCAAAAAAAATTCTTAGAAATTTGGTCTGCTTGTCAGTTGGTTTGTTTTTTTATTCGCACAACATGCAACTACTAAACGGATTAGAATGAAACATTTTTGTTTCATAGGTCTTGCTTAGACTTAAAAACTGGTTTACGGCTACTACATCAGAAACCAAAGATCTAACTTGAAAAGTAAAACCAGCTTTTGTCTGCGGTGGATTCGCGGGCACTTATACATAGGTATATGTAATTATATAACACACATTTAATGTCTTTGTGTCTCATATTTACTGTCAACACTTCATGAGTAGACCTAGGTAAACTCAGGAAATTCTACAAGTTTCTCCTTAAGTTCTGAAGGGTCGTGCAAAATAATATGCATATTTGTAGGTATATTACATGACAATGAATATCTGTCCGACTTTTCATGTTTTGTGCACTACTTAACCGTTAATGAATCCTACTGTAATGAACTGGAAGTTACTATGACTGAATATTTTTTTAGGGTCTATGCGGAAATTGATGAACTGGAAATTATTTTGATGAAATAATGCTTTACTATTTATAATGTATTTGTAATGTAATAAACAAGCATTGCATATAAAAACAAAATTGGACATATAGGATACTAATGTATCGTCGAGCCTTAGATTGATGATACTCTGCTATGTCCAACATGCTATTATATAGTCTATTTCAAATGCAATTTATTTAAACTATTTAATGTAACTAACTATTAAAGTAGTTTTTGTACATATAAGATGTTTTAGAAAAAAATACTGTATTCTATTTAAGCGTCTATCAACACATTTTCTTTTTAGAATTTCTGTCTATTTGTTTCTTCTCACATCACCCTAAAAAAGCTACTAAACGGATTTCGATGTACCTATTTTGTTTGATAGCTCTTGATTAGACAAAAACTGGTATACGTTTTATTCCGCTACTATATCGGGAACCTGATAAATATAAAAGCTAGTAGTAGATAAAGTAGAATATTTATATAGGTGGAATTTTCTATTTCATTGATTAGAACTATTGAGAATAAAATTGATATTTATCTGTTAACGGTTCCTAACTATAGGTTGCTAAATCAACATAGCACTTATGAATATACTAAATCTTGCAGGGCTTGGCTGTGACAGATATGGCCACGATGCTAACACAGCAAAGCATGAACAATGAATGCAACGATGGCGAGCAGATCTTGCAACCACACCCGGACCAGACGGACACCATAGATGGTGAGTTTTTGTTTCAACTCACTTTTCAAATGAGACGACCAACTTCCTTGTTATATATTTCATAGACAAAGAAATATAATTAATTAAGGGTCACATTTATTTAACAATATGTGAAGTTAGTCGTGTTGTAGAAATTATTCATGTGAGAAATAAAACGTAATCTTTCATGGCTATTATTATTCTAGTCACTACATACATAATGTTAAGTTCACATTTCAAAATCACATCATGATAGCCAGTAAAGATTATGTTGTGTAGTTAAAAGGATTTATTTGGTGCTTTTTTATTTTCAATTTGCTTTTCATATATTTGTATCTAGAAATTTAAATCTTTCATATGAATTTAAATTTCTAGATAGATCATTGTATTATGCATGTTAGTTAACCTGCAGCATGCCGCCAGTCATCGCTTAACCACTCCATTATTAATTTCCACACATAATTTCTGCTTCAATTCTGTGTTTTATTATATTATGCTTTTTGATATTTTCTAATTTGTTAATGAAGAAATCGGTGTCATAAGATTTCTTTTAATGATTGACGATTTGGCGCCCCTGAGGGTCATAGGTCGTGCAATATTATTTCTTGTCAAATTAATCGGAATTATTTTAAGTATAGAAATAGGACCGTTTTCCCTGTTACTAATAAATGAGGCAGTAGTAACAGGCTAGAGTTGCATGCAGGAAAGAGATATGGAATGGTTATAAATAAGTTAGCGAGGAGTGTTTTATTGCTTCGATAAAAAGCTACACATGAATATTGAGAACAGCATGACGAGAATACATTGAAACATCAGTGAATACGTTTACGTATCTTACAGGTGAAAACTATGGCGTTGACGAAAATAAAAAACCATGGGAACCATTCACCGATAAACTAGTGAATGTTGAGAATATTGTTAAGTCGTTTGGTTTGGCATTAAACAACAAACCTTACATTGCTCCAGAGCCTTGTAACATTTGCGGTAAACTCGTAAATAATTTAAAAAAACACATGAAATCGCACAACCCTGAGCAACATAAATGCCCTATGTGTCCTATCATTCTTACCCGAGCCGATAACCTTAAAAGACATCTTCGCATGAAGCACTGTTCGATTCTAAATTCTAATATGTCTAATATTCAGAAGAAATGCGAACTAACCTAGAGGTTATTATGTCTAGGAGAGGAATCTAGGGAGCCAATGAATTTACGCTTTGTTTTTTATATATTGATAGGCTACTAACATGAACAATACGTATTATAAACCTAATTATACTGCTTACATATAGGTTAGCTTGTAGTTATTGTAATAATGAGAACTTGTTACATTCTTAATCAAAGACATAAATAACCTAACAATGTGCGCTTCTTCAGTGGTTCTAATAAAATTGTAATTAGATTTAAGGTGTGGTGTGACTAATTATGTTTGGTTTGTCGTGTTTTACTTTCCTTTGACACAATTCTAAATTCTTGTTATAATAATTTGTACATACACTACAATGATATCTTGATACACTCATTTTCATTACCTACTCGACTATATTTCAGAATCTTTGTCACCCAAATAGGTTTTTATATGAAAATAATTTTGACGTCATTGATAGACATCATTTTTGTAAGTTAAATGTTTACCCAGAATGATAAAGTAGTTGTTATCGCACACAAACATCGCATCAGAACATTTCTGTATTACCAGATGCTGTAACCATAAAATACTGTACGAGTAGTATAAATATTTTATCATTTTGGTTTCATTAATAAGATAAACGTCAAGCTAGCACAATAAAGGACATTGGAAACTTTTGACACCTAGGTGTCTTCGGAATTTAATATTAAAAATATTACATACAATGTTTTTGTCGTAGAACCTGTCTAAGTCGTGTCGGTACCAAAAGTTATATTTTTTTTATTCAACTCATAATAGTCATTATTCACTGGTCTAAGTTTTAGTTTGTATTATTGAAAATAGTATCGATATCACATCACATAGAGCATGAAAATGATTTTAGTCCATTACAGGGAAAATACAGCTTACAATTGAGACATTAAAGCATAGTTTTTTCTGTTGAATGTTGGTTGGATTAACTGATTTATTTTTATAGTGTCATGTCTATTTCTAATCGTATAAACAAAAGTAAAAAATATATTAGATTAACACAAAAACCTACTAAAGATGCTTTTTCAGAAACCCTTAAAGCTTTAAAATAGGCGTTTTTGTTTTTACTGTTACAATACAATTTTCTTGGGGTAATTTCACAAGCGCTGTATAAAACTGGTTACTATGTGCTATTGTTATAGCACACTATAGATAACAAAGAAATTTTTGATTAGTCTATTCTAATATCTTTTGCCAAAAGTATAATATTTTTTATGTGGATATAAACGCTTGTCCTTCAATTTTAGTTTGTGAAAATTATGAGTATGATAGTAATATTTTAAAGCTAATTCACAGGTACAGTGATATTGGGCAATAAATAGTATCCTATAGCTTTCTATGCACTTCATCACATTTCAATTGTGTTAGTTACAATACAATAAATAATAGAATTGCTAATCGCGTTTACTAAGATTTATGGAAGGACTCTGCCTACTGGAATTAAATGTGTGAGAATAAATAAACTACACGTCTTTTATAGATTCCAATGTCCTTTCAGAGTAACATAAAGGTAGGCGTAGTAGAAATAATCATAAACTTATATTTATTACTTATTTTCTTTCTTCATTCGTGAACTAACCTGAAAATTTCCTGTAATTTGATAAAGTTTCATGCTCAAAGATGTATTAACAATGTATTTAATTGTATTTTTAGTATTTGTGACAAACCTAGGCCTACTATTTGGCTGTGAACTTAGCTATATTTTTAATGATAATTATCAACTCAACTGATCGTCATACCATTTTTTTTATACTTACTCAAAGATAGGTTATAGTACTTGTCATCCAGAATGAATTTGATATGTTCTTATAATAAATCATGGTGATGCGTTAACTTACTTATTTAAGTCATTAAGCTATAGCCGATCAATTGAGGTGCCTTATATAAATCAATTCCACCAAAAATGTCAGTACAAACTTGTGATCTCTTAATAATGTTCCTTGTAGTGTAATGAAATGATATCAGTCATAACCGCTGGTATCTGGGACTGACTTTATGATTAAGGTATATACCTCTTAATTTTAATTTATTTCCCATTTAATTCTATTAGTTTTTATGTAAATTTATCGTTATTGTGTGTTTGTTGCAAATATACTCCTTTATTTATACCACTTCTTTTCATTTCATCCTCTATCCATGCTTTTATATTTATATATTATATATCTATATAGCAGACCTATTTCTCTATAAAATTCGCCTTCTGCATTACAAGCTTGGTGAAAGTAATTAACAAAATTTCATTCGAACTTAACACTGACAAATAACAAACACCATTTCTTCAATATCATTGATTCATTTTTGCATGGATCTCCATTGAATATTATAAATACATATTTTGTTACAAATAAATAATTTTGAAAGTTTTTATTTTAAAATTATTAAACGCTTTTATAATATAATAGTTCTAGGAAAGGCATAGTACTGCGATAACAACTAATCTAAGGCTTAAATAGTGCTAAATTACAATAAAATGACGATTGTTTTTGTAAAATATTTAAAAGTGGATTATAATGGAGTTAGTTGTGAAGCTCGCATCACGTACCAAATGCCCCAGTACCAATGCGGTAGGTTGCTACTGCGGCATGTGTGGCGGGAGTGCGGGAGTGACGCATCGCTGGTTGCAGGCTCCAAGGGCTGGCACATGCGGCTGACGTTCGAGCGCGTGGCGGGCGCGCTCAACCTGCACCGCTGCAAGCTGTGCGGCAAGGTGGTGACGCACATCCGGAACCACTATCACGTGCACTTCCCGGGGCGGTTCGAGTGCCCGCTGTGCCGCGCCACGTACACGCGCTCGGACAACCTGCGCACGCACTGCAAGTTCAAACACCCCGCGTACAACCCCGACACGCGCAAGTTCGAGCCGCCGCCCGCCCCGCCCGCGCCCGCGCCCATCGCCCCGCTCTTCGCCAACCCGCTCGACGCCGGCTTCGACTGATTGTCCATGTACTGGCTCGGCCTCGACGCTCTGTGAGCGCGGGCGCCGCAGGCCAGCTAGCACAGACTCTGTCCTCGTTGATGTGTCGAACTTTCACGGACCGTCTCACGTCGAAACCGCTTCCTATTTAGGATTAAGCTCAAGTGCTATTACTTAAACGGGCCTTTCTTGATGTAGCCCCACGATGGGCGACTCGTTTTAGTATCGGTTGTGCGTTTGACTTGCCCCAGTGTGATTTTTCATAAGAATGATTCCACGTTTGGAATGTAACTATGTCGATGTTACTGATAAATGACTCGAAGCGTATATAGTAGGTAAGCAAATTTTTCTATACCAATCGCTATACGGGAACGGGCAAAAGCAATAATATGATGTTAATTTTACTATTACCATATTATTTTTTATATTGTATCGATAGGAATTTTAAAATATTAAGAATATTAATTACAATCGAGTAGCGGTGCGACCGCGAAGTGATGCTGGCTATTAGCAGTGGCCCGAGTTAGGGCTCACAGTTTCATGTTATATTTATTCGTTAGATAGGAAATTATGAGTTTCCTGTAGCTAATTGTATTTATGTTGTGGGTGATAGATAGGAACGACATCGGAAGGATATTTGGGAACTGGCAAGGGAATGTGATTTGTCGTTGGTCAACGACATATAAATATTGACTGAATCTCAGTGTAGATGCATTTTTAACTCTATGAGGCCTTTGCAAGATGGATAATTATTAAGGATTTGTGATGTATTAAAAAGGATAGCGCCTAAGGAAACATACGAAAAGATTTTTATACTAGGCTAGTTGATCTATTTACGGAGATTGTTTTTTTTTATATTTAGATATATTCTATTGTCTGATTTAATATACTTTTATATTTATATAACTTCATATATAATATGATTTATTAGTGTTGTTTGTTTTAATCGATTGATCATAATTAGTAACAATGATTTCGTTTATATTTGTGTTGTCGGTTAAAAGTAATAGAGTTGAGATGTTAACATTTTTCATTATTTTATCGTTGGTAGGTGTTTAGTTGTGGTAACGGGCGACGCGACGTGTTCAATCTAGGGTTGCCAATTCATCTATTCTATAAATGTATCGTAATTTTTTTATTTATAAATACACTCTTTTCAAGACAAAATTCTTTAAAAGATAGTTATTCCTGGAGCATTTACTGGGACAGCTAAATTTTGGTGAGATATAAACAGAATTCCTGTATATTTAAATCTCTATCCACACTGTAATACGGTCTCTTAAATTGTTTTATATTACCAACACCAAGCATTATTCGAAGTTAAGAGCACATAATGTGCGTTTAGGATGATATAGAAATAAATATAGGTAAAATATAAATAGCCTAAATAATAAGGTTCGTTAGGTTATTAAAAAAATGACAACCCTAGTCTCGTCGCCCACTCGTGTGATCGGTGCTTGGGGTCAAAGACCTCTTTCAATCAATTAATATAAGTTAAGATGGAACGATTGGAGGTTGCGCATTTAGTAACTAATATTGGCATTCTACGATTGGGACTAACCTAGCGTTTATGTATGTATTTTCAATTAAGATTAAGATTGTTACATTTTTAGCTAAACACTTGTAGAGTGGTACGGTAACAGAAATGTGATAAAATGGAATGGTGCTAGAGAACCAAGAGTGTTAACACGCTACGATTCGACTCCTATTATAATATTATTAATGTTTTTATGATTAGTTACTTTGCATAAAATGTAAGGCATCTAGCATCCAATTGAGGTCGCATCTGTCTGGTCAACGGGTAAATAATGTATGGATTGTTACACGCCTAGAGATTACAGTATCACTCGAGATTTTACACTCATTTTTCAGAGATCTTCAAGTTAACTATTACATAATTAATTATGAATAAGATATATGCATCAAATCCTTGCCTTCCAAATATAATACGTTCAATGATTGTGTTAGGAAGTATCACATCCAAATAGCGAATCCGTGATCGTTGTCCATAATTTATGTTATGGCATTAGTGTTTTTAGTAGCTGTGAACATGCAATTCCACTTGTGCAATTTTTGAAAATAGTCATAACTTTTAGCTAGATTATACAATTGACTATTGAATAAAGGGGCCCACTCCAATGTGTAAGTACGGTGCTCACGTGTCCCTGTGTATATTGTTAAGTCACCAAACATTTCTTCCATAAAGAGTTTATATTTACTTTAAGACGTCAAAGATTTTTATACAGCTACTTTTCATTTTAAAGTGGGCGCTTATTATTTGATAGCATTTCATACTCAGTGCAATATTACTAGTTATTTATTACGTAACCAAACTTAATGATATTTTGAAAGTATTTAATTAAATATCATTGAGAAAGAGTGAGTATCTATTTGTATAAGTAAACTGCTCCTAATTTCTATTTAGTGAAACTCAGTTGGGTTACAGTGATGTACAGGTTTTATAGCTGGTAATATTAAAGATTAGCTTGTTTACCTCTGCCAATCGTAATAGATATATGTACTGTTTAATAATTTATTGTCGCGCAAGTTGTCATCTATTGTTGAAATAGATCATAGCTATCCGTTACGGGTCCCATTAACAAGCGAGTCAATGATCGTGCTGATCTCCCATTCTACCCACGCGTTAAACGCTTCATCTAATCGTGAATGCATTTTTACATTACTATCACTCGAGACCAATTTTTAATATTGAATTTGCTATAGCAAATTGATTGATTAGTAACATAGAATATTATTTTAGATATTTTAGGTTAGGATACTATGATAGTGTCTGGCCAGAATATTTTGGAGTATCACACCGTTTGGCTCAGAAAATATCTACCTTTGATCTCTTTTCAGCTTTCAAAAAGTATGCAACTTAATTATTGTAATGGTGACCACATTTGGACTTAATGAAAGCTAACTTTATGCCATATGGAATTTTATACATAAGGTTAACGAATTACTAAATTTAGTCTTATGAAATCAAGGTCTTGTGTAGACCTAGTCACTTGTTTGGCCAATCTATTGAATATTCCAATTTATTGTATATTAAAATTTACATTGTATCACAGTTATGTGATTTTATCATTTGAATCAATGGAGTGCAGGACTAGCTCTATAAAGTTATTTTCAGGATAGCAATGGTCTAGTTATGTTAATTTTGTTTTTTCTTTTATAACATTAGCAAATTTGTTATAGTGTCGTATATCACAATAGTGTAATACTAATAGGGAGGGGGTGTCAAATCGCGTACCTCATTATACAGTCTTGTTATATTATTACGTGAAATTTTATGAACCATTTGTTGTTTATGAATATTTTGTTTGATGTCTGGTTTGATGCCTCCGCAAGAGTTTAATTTAAATAATTTTGTTTTATGCAAGCAGTTAATGCAATTTTTATTTTCACATTGTTTGATGTTATTTAATGCAATTTTAACATGTTGCAAACTCCTGCATTTATCTGTTGTATTTATTACTAATTTTTACATTAAATTGTGGTATGTTACAAATCCGTGTAGTTTCAGTCGTGTGTTTTACACCTACCCGCAAATTTAGCGCACTAGTCGGCGCGGGGCATAGCGTGACGTGCGGGTCTGTTGCAGTGCGCACGTACTCGTACCACAGCATGTTCGTGGGCGTGGGCTCGAGCGCGGCGCTGTGGCGCTGCAAGTCGTGCGGCAAGGAGGTGTCCAACCGCTGGCACCACTTCCACTCGCACACGGCGCAGCGCTCGCCCTGCCCCTACTGCCCCGCCACCTACAGCCGCATCGACACGCTGCGCTCGCACCTGCGGCTCAAGCACGCCGCCCAGCTGCTCAAGCACTGAGCCGCCCGGCCCCTACCGCGCCCCACCGGACCTCCACTTGCATTCTCTTTTTGAACGTTGGTTGTTCTTTCGTTGTGCGAGGTGCCTATTTAATCACCTCGTCGTTTAAAGCTATTCTGCGTTTCTTTTTAATGAAACCTAATAGAAAAACTATTACAATTGATATAAACGCGAATAAATCTTGCGCGTATATATATATATCAATATCACCAAATTTACTCAGTAATTATATTTTGGTGTACATGATTATTATCATCCTATGGGTGTTGTAAGAATAAGAAGAGTAAGATTGTATATCGTGGTCTAATTCAGCGCTTTAATACAAGTGGTGTTAAATCTGGCACCTCGGATTGTCACATGTCGCACTGATATTGTTTAGAAGCGCGACGTGTGAATTATGGCGCCTTTTGTGCGTATTTATATTCTCTATCAGTAAGGTATTTATGTTACGACTAATTTTAACTAACAGGGTAAATTAAACAGTAAGCTACTTGAGAGCTTATCTTAAAGATCTTAGCGGTTTTACGTTTGTTTTTTCTTTTCTAATTAATAGCAACATTTTTATTATATTTTGAAGTAGATTAGTATAATTTTCGTTACAAATATGGAAAACAATGCAATTAGTGATTTTAGTCGTTTCTTTTAATGTAATTAGTATCTCTACCTTCAGTGTTAGCCATGTTCGTATTAATAGCTTGTAGGTAAGTGTATAATAGTAAAAAAAAATATTGTTTTAAAAATATTATGCCAAATTAAAGGAATGGGAAGACTGAATTGGTAACAACTTGTGATTGAATTTAAGGAGATATGGGTCTGATTGTAAATAATTTGTTATTATTAATTATTTATTTAGATACAAGAAATTGGAATTTAAATGCGTGTTCAAAATTAATTACATAAACACGTTTTTAATGTGGTATTTGTGTATTATAAATTATATTTTTGTATAAATATTGTCAGCGGTTAACGCATATATTGTGATTGTGTGGTGATAATCACATAGAGGTAGGTATCTAATTTTGACTTGCGTAAACTGCTACTATAGCTGATTACTTAACGATTGTATCGCTAAGATGTAGTATTATGCGATATTTTCCTTAAACGCGGTGTTAGGCGTAATATATGTACATTGATTGAGATCAATGTTTGTTGTAAATTATATGTTTGCATGATTGTCATTTTCTGAGACAAATATGTAAATTCAAATATTGATTATCTAATTGAATATCTAGCATAAAGGTCCAAGATATATTGATAAACGTTATTTATTGTAGATATGTCATATTATATTGATGTAGGCATAGATCAACGTTTCATCAAATTTTATCATTCATTTGTACAGTATTATAACTATATAGATAGTAATTAATTGATGTTTTAAGTCCCAATCTAAGAATGTAGGTTATTGATTCATCTGGTAAGCTAACTAGTCACCCTCCCAATTCGTTTAATTGTTATTTGATATTATAAAACAACAAATTTAGTTGTGATTTAGTTTCAGTCGCTGTTATATTATAAGAATCAACTACTTATATATATATATTATATTATATATAAACTAATTCACTAATTTAATAATATAAATAAATACACAACTACGTCACTTCAAACTAGTGTTTTTTTTAAGGTAAAATTATGCACATGTTCGACTAAAATAAATTTATTGCACATTTAATAATCACTAATGGCAAAATATATGAACGGTAAATACACATTGCACATATATCACTATGAGTATTCCATTATAAATTCTAAGAATATTAAATTATATTCGACGCAAAGTCAACACACGTACAAGTATCTATCATTCAATCTGAATTAAACATGGCAAAATATGGCAAGTTTAATTCTCTAAAAAGGCTAAGCCGGTCGATCTGTTTACGGCAACTAAAGTTGTATAAATTATCTAATGATTTTTTTACTTCATTACCGTTCAAGAATAGAAACATATTTCAATATTACTGTGACTAAAGAAAACATTTAAAAACAATTAATCGATGTACATCGAGTTTTAAAAGGTGTTGTTCTGCAATCAAGATTATTCTGTAAAATATATTTAAATAATTTTCATAACAGTTATTCTTAAGCACATTACCCTTTACGCTACTAGTAACGGCTTAATCACCTCGAAAGCCTTTACTTACCACTAATTTGCTATAAAAATACATAAATGGCAATTTCTGTTTCTACTACACACATTATAAATAACTGGCAACAAAGTTACCTTTCGTTGAATTACTATGTTTTAGGCATGATATTCAAGCTATCACAGTTTTGCATTTTAACAACACAATTTTCTATCTATAAATACATTTTAAGAACATGGTCTCAAATTAAAAAGGCATTTTTCTAATACCTACTTTGAAGTTAATCCAGTGGCAAAGAAATATTACACAATAGTTTTACAAGGCTACCTCAAATTAATTTTGAAAGTTTCACAAAATTCATAGTAATATAAATTTTAACAAACATCAGCGACATTCCCTACCGCATTTTTGAGTCAGGATGAAACTTCTCATTGTATCTTATAGCAATTCTATTTTTGTATTGATTATTGTGATGTCGAGCCACGGCCCCTAAATGGTAAGTGGTAACAGCCACTCATGGACTCATCAGTACTAAGAATACTGCCAAGCCGCTGCTCACCAATTAATTTCGATGTTGGGAAATGATAAAGGTACATTAAACAATTATAGTTAATTGACAAAACAGTAAAGTCCGCATTCCCATTGCGGCAATTTTTGTAATTCATACATAGCGTTATAAATGCACATGCAGTCTACTAACACCATATAATCGTAATGTACTGACGGCAAACACATTTTTTAGTTACACATAATGAGAAATTTCATTCATGTAACCTCTCTACATTGCCGCTGGTCCCAGGCGACTCTACAATTACGCTAGGCTCATTGCCTATGTTCCCACTATCGGTACGGTCAATTGTGTTAGCGCCCTCTTTATTAGCAATATTACTGTCAGAAGAATCATCGCTAGATTCCTCGGTTTCATTTTCATTTGAATCCATTTTCTCAGGCACTGATTGTTTATTTTTGTTCTTCTTGAATTGGTCTTCCATCTCTTTGAATTTTAATGTGAGGTATCTAAAAATATAAAATGCATTTGCATAAGTATTTACACCTTATTAATTACATAACATGATTATGTACATAATGATGATTATTTTATATAAACACGATTTACTGGGACTGGATAATTAAGCCATTTTTCTGTTATAGTTCATGTTAATCGCCACTAATGAAACTAAACAAAACCAAGATGGCATTGGATCGATCACCACGGTCACAGTAATAATAATAATGATCTCCAGACCGTAATATCGGTCACGGCGCCCAGTATCAACAGACACTAGCCATGGTGCAAACACGAGTGCACACTGGGACGGCATTCCGACACGTCCGAGAGAGATTAGGTGCCGGACCAATGGCTTTACGTGCTCTCCGAGGCACAGGAGTGATACACCACCAGTTTCCTAACTCAGGGCTGCTATTGAGAATTTCTTAACGGCAAAACCCAATCCCATTTTTGTCCCGACCCGGGAATCTTACCCAAGAACTCGCGATCTGCAGTCACATACCTACACTAGACCACCGAGGCATGGTCGCAGTGTAGTAGAAGTCTACGGTCATCAACGATGGGTAACAAAACAACCCATCCTCTTCCACTAACGAGAAAACATCTCTCTCATTGGGTTCCAAACGCTATCCACCTGTGTGGTTTAGTTGCAAGTTTTTTCCTTTTTGTGTGCCATAAACTGTTGGCTTTGTATATCCAAGACCAAGAAGTTTAATGACAAAATCCAATAACAAAATGCCTATTTTTGTTTCTCAAAAATACGTCATTTAAATAGTAGGTTACTTACTTATCGACTAAAGGTCCGCTATAGTCCTCAGGAAACTTGGGTGTATGTGGCAATATATATTTGTAGAGGCTCTCGTTTAGCACGTATTGTTGTGTGCTAGATGCACAGCGAACATTGAACCACCAGTCACAGGTCAACCCAGCTTGGGAGAAGATCGTACCATTAGGACACAGGAATGACGCCTGACCGCCGTTCAAATCGCAATAATGCCATACCTGTAATAACATTAAGATAACGTATCAGATAGTCTAGTCTAGCCTGTTGAGCTGTAAATTACAGGAACCCGAGTTCAATTCCCAGATTATGCTTTACAAAATGCTCTTGGGATTATTTCATCCATCCATCCATCAGCCTTTTAAAGTCCACTGCTGGACATAAACCTCCCATGAATGGGGGATAGTGCCGTAATCGCCACGCTTGGCAGGCGGGTTGGCGATCGCAGTGGATGTTGTTAATACTCGAAGGAGTGCTGCTGCCCACTCCCCCGGTATTCCCTCAGTCGGCTCTTACGACTCCCATGGGTGGAGAGGGGTGGGACAATTCTAGAGCCGGCCCCACACGGCCCATTTTTTAATAGCTAGAAAAAACTGAAGGTATTGTTCGTTTCTTGAATAATACGTAGATAATGCTACGCCTGATCTTTACCTTACTACCTATCGTTATAAGAATGAAAAAATATAATATGCCAGCAGCACTATAAATGTTCCACGCATAGTTAGTATTAATTTGGTTAGGACAATTAATCTCAAAAATCAACTAAATGAAAGAGATATAGTGGATAAGATCATTCCATTTGCAGATATTGTGTTTATTCAATTATAATTCTCTTAAACCTATTAGGAACATTTTTATGTAAGTGGTAATAGCTACTGAAAACATGATGACTGTGTAGTTAAATAAATACCCACCTCAACGCTTCGCTTATGAGGCGTGCAATAGTACGGCCGATGAACTCTGTTATTTAAGGTTCGCTTCGCAATGCCTACCAAAAATCACCTGCCCCTTAGAATGAAAAACGAAACGTTAGATGAACTTTCGTTTCGCTTCATTGTGATTGGTCGCCTGAATCACGCGTCGAAATCTCGATTAATCAGCAATCACGCGTCAGACTGTTGATCAATCACAATGACTCTAAACGAAAGTTCGTCTAACGTTTCGTTTTTCATTCTAAGGGGGCTGACCTACTTATCAAACCTCAGAATCTAACAGCTGACGCCTAAACTAAAATATAAAGTTATAGTAACACCACTGCGTAAAAATAAGTCGTATGTGGTAGGTACGTGTTTTCCGCAAAAAAATTAAGGTCAGGTGATGTTTTAAACTAAGAAGGCCACGTAAAACTAGTAGAATTGCAACTACCCATTTTAGGAAACATCCTCGACAGGGTTGGTAAATAATTACCACAAATGAAATATGCATAAATAATCGCTGCGCAGACAGCTGGCGACCTACTTTCTCTGCGTACCTAATAGATATTATAAGTTATTATTTATTTTAAACACTTGATAAACTGAGCTAACAAAATAAATAGTTAAGAAGTAAACAGTGGCGTGCACTCCATACATGCAAATAAGCACTGCATACCCTGTGATCCCACACATACATGATGCCCTCTAATGATAATAGATGACCTCAATCAAATAGGTACTGATCAAAGATGAATCAAGATCTCAAAAAAAAAATTGGCGTGATGACACCTGTATTCTTTTCCATCACCAAATGAAAATAACACAATTTATTCTAGGATCTTTTTAAATTCCTGCAATATTACCTGACAACGGGTCTCAGGATCAGCGAAGAAGCCTTTGTATCGCTGAGTTTTGCAGTTGAAGCTGGTAGGCGGTATAACAGTTAGTATAGGGTAGTCGACACCCGGCCGGCCTGGGGTACCGCCTTCGTCATCTGAAGTTACCGGCGGAGGAAACCGTTGGCTGGTTCCACCACCAGATGGAGTATCTGTAATCATTAGTTAATCCTATTATGACCACTGTCTTTTAATTTATATCTTCACCTTTATCTGCGTAAAGGATATCGGACACCTACATTTTAACAATGTATATTTAGTCCCTCTTACGGGACGAGCTTTTTTCGCTTTACCAAATGCATTAGTATACTCCGTGCTGCTACTGAGGATTCCCTGAATACCCATTCATCCAAAACCGAACCCCCGCTCGCATCTTTCTCTCCACCTCATATACCTTATGCAAGGGTTGGCGACGTGCTAGTGTCTTTGTATCCGAATGGTTTTTTTTATACTGCGCGGGTTATCGAGGTATCAGTGGGGTATAGCTAAGCATTTATCGTAGCCTTTAGTGAGACCTATAGACGCTAGCAACACCAGAAGCATCACTCGTGCGCCTACTCTCAGGAAAGGGATATGAGATGGAGTGGAAGGATAATAAAGAGAGGATAAGGAGGAATTTTGGATGTTTGGCGACAGCTGTAGGGGTAACCTTGTTTCACAGTGAATTTCTCTAAGATGGTGGTACTTCCCCGATCAAGGCGGCCCATTCATGCTGGGATAAGTAAGGCTCTACCACTGACTCAAAATATAACATATTTATATTATATATTCTAATTTATTCGAAACTGTTATAATTATATTATATTATTAAGTAGTTAATGATTATCTACGTATACATGAAAGTTGCATCGTACCGATAATTGATACCATGACTTGAGTACTCGATTCTGAACCCCCAGGTAGTAGAAATTTGCATCGGTCTTTTCATGAAAATTGCAATGTCCTTTTAATTGTTTTAAATTGAATGTGAGTAGTAAGATTACTTTAAATAAAACTTTTGCCACGATTTCTACACACAATTGTATATCCTTCATTTATAGATCAATGTACCTACTTACCACATACAATTTGCAATTATGATGTATGTAAACAATGTTAATCTAAATGAAAGTGGTTTAAATTTTCGGAACTTACCATCCAAAAACTGCGATGGAGGAATGACGTGAGCCAGGTACGATTCTTCGTGCAAGTCATTATCACTCACAGCTTGCGGTGTTTCAGTAACGGGTTCAATGTCTGTAACTGGTTTAGTTGTAACTTCGACAACATTATGAGCCACAAATGGTTTCGGAGTACTTAGAATTGGGATTTCGACTTCATTCAAAGGCTGTACAGCTCTCATGGCGTTTAACGCCTGCAGAAGATTCCTAATTGATGACCCGGCTCTGTCTTTCGTTATTGGTTTTGGTATTGATTTGTTTAATTGTAACGAACTCAGCAAAGTGGCTAGTGGAATCGAGTTCGAAGGTGTCGGTCGCGGAGGCTTGGTTGTAGTCTGTTCGACAATATACTGGTAATATTTCGGTTTCAAATCACCAATAGTAATAACCGGATTTGAAGGCACACGATACTTTGGATGTGGAGTGTGCAGAATGAATCTCTCTGGACTAATGGTGGTATAAAAATTTTCTTCTTGGTCATATTGTAGAGAACTTTGTATGGGCTTAAAGCCATTTTGTATTACCGGTCGAGGCGACGTAGCTGGTAGTTTTTTCTCATAATAACTTTCTGAGATGATTGGAGATGGTGCCCTGAATGCCGATTGTGGAATACTAATCTCTTCATAAACATATTGGGGTCGAACTGGTTTTGGCTTCAGATAAATTTGTTCTTTGCTCGTCAACACAGGCACTGGTACCGGTTTTTTCTGAATGTTATATATATTCCCGTTTTCGGTGACCTTAACTGGTGGTGTTTGCTTGTAAGGCACTAATTTATATTTTGGTGATTCGTCATTTTCTGATAAATAATATCTAATGTTCGGTATATCATCATTATAAAAAGTCAAAAGAGGTTTCCTGGTAGTTGAAACAAATGGTGCATTTTGATATTTAGATATTACAGGTTTGTGGATTATCCTAACAGGTTCATTATTGTTCTGGACTATGACGTTATATTCCGGAATAAACGTATTAAAATTTGGAGTTTCATACAAAGGTAAACCATTTTGGTAAAACACTCTCGTCGGATTTGCCGATGCTATATTGTGTTGTGTTAATCTATTTCCTTGATATCGTGGAATATTTTGATTAGAAAAAAATATCTTTTTTGGTTCTCGAAGGGTAGTGTCGCCTATCTCTCTAGTTTCAATGATTTCAGCCTTTTCTACTTCCACTTCTTTAGCGTTATCAGTTGTCGGTATTGCTAAATCATTGGCATAGTAAAACGTCATATAAGGAATCAATCTTCTATATCTTTCATTAATTGAAAGTTTTGTTAAATTATCATTTATTTCTTTTTGTTCCACTCTAGTGGTTTTTAACGGATTCTTTTTATCAGATAGTGCTGGGTCAAATTCTTTTTGTACATTGACCATCATTTTCTTCTTCATATTTATATCAGGACTGTTCCCATTTGATGTGATTGTTATTGCTGTGACCAGAGCTGGTATAACTGTAACAAAAAAAGGCTGCGTTACGTTACACGCTAGTTAAAATTTTTCAAATAGATTGCCAAGACTACTATGTATGCATAGGCTACAATTTCCCAAGCAGAAAAAACAATGCCAATTTCAAGATCAGAATGCCGCTTCAACTTGACATTGTTATGTTCGTAGATAATGCCCCCACTGGAGCCGCTGAACCCGCGTTCCCGGTGTCCCTTACAAGGTGTTGTGAGGTAGGCCATCGTGGTGGTTTTAGTTGTTAGGCCCTTCGGGGAGAGTCTGACATAACCTCTCTTGCATGCCCCTGCGATAGAGGTATGCGTAATGCATTTCAAGGGTAGGTACCTTCATAGTGCCCAGTTGCCCTCTAGTATGAACCTTCATATATATTGTGGTATTTCGAAAACGTTTGATAATGGATAAAAATCTTTCTATTGTAAATCAGTGCGTCATTGTATATACCTTTATGTAAAGTATGACACAATGTGTTATTTATGAGGGCTTCATCCTGATTTATAGCGTGTTTTACATTGAAAATTATTTATCTAATCTGTTTAACAAATAATTAAATACCTACCTATGCTATTATTTCGCATGACCTTAAATGGACTTGTATTATGTAACCTTATGCATTATCTAAATATGGTGAGAAAATGTTTTTTTTTTATAAATAACTACAGTAAAGATATATTTAGACTTTTTTTATTTTTATCATCATACCTACTATAGGTATCTATGATTTTTATCTTGATCATCTATTTATTTATAGACTCACGCCTTTTTCCCAGACGCAGAGACAACGGATTTCCACTTGCCACGATCCTTGCTCACCTTTTTTGCCGCATTCGCTGTCATTATATTCCTCATACATGCACGTCGGTTAAGGGTACTTCTGACCTGAACTTTCACGAGAACTTCTCTGATTTGATCAGAGAATGTTCGACGAGGTCTACCCCTCCCAACTGCACCATTCACACTCGCCATTTATATCTTGATCATCTCACTAACTGGGCACTAATATAGGTACATGCCTAGGTACATTGTATCAGTTATCATTACTACCTACTATCATAAATGGTAAACTTTGTATTTTTAGTAGATGTTTGTATATATTTTACTTACTCACGCATAAACGGCTGAACCTGTTTGGTTGACTTTAGAAGGTAAGTAGTTTATTACCTGGATAACATAGAATAATTTTTTTACCCGAAATAAATGATTTCCTGTGGGATAGCTTCATTTGCATTGAGATAATGTATCATAGCGTGGTGTACTTACTCGTATTTATATAGGTATATATCAATTCTTAGGTCGACGCAGATAGACAAATTCTATAAATTTCTTATAATTGGCAACATATACAAATCAATTCAAATCAAATACACTTTATTGCACATTATACACCAAACAATAAAAAATAAGGACAAATAAACCAATGTACAATTTGGCGGTCTTATTGCATGCTGCTATTTCTTCCAGTCAACGTGGCATGGACAGGTGAAAGTAAAACAATTTAAAAGGGCACTTGTGGTGTAGGTACCTACGTGTCACAACAGGAAGAAGAATTTTAGTATATAAGTAATTGATATAATTCTAATGACAATTTTATTACAACTAGGATATCATATAAACTACGTATACCTACGCTATGGCTTGATAAAATGCTGATTATTAGATAGTTCAAACCTCAAACTAGAGCTCCTTGCTAAAAGTAAGCAAGTACCTAAGTATTCAGTACACAAACTGTGATTTCAAAGCAATTATTAAAGTGGATATACATTCACCTGACGCACCTGCATGCGTTTACCAGCAATTAATATTATAATGAAATATATCTCAAAGTAATCGGCACCATCACTTTCATAGAGTTGCCTAATTCTATTGCAAAATAAACTGTGGTGCGTCTGACTATCTAATTGTTAATTATCGAGAAAAATATAGGCTGCTAAAAATATTTTATCTTTGTCCTGCCCCACAGATTAATATTTGATGGTCATAGCAATCATAAATAGCCTGGAAAGTACCTACTATCACCTCAGTGCTCCTACTGTTGGGATCCTTCGGTAAGCGAGAGCACTGTAACCCAAATTTCCTCATCCCCTATTCCTCTTCCCTTTCCCTGAATACAAGGAGTATCACAGCCAATTTAAACGCTAACAATAGTTAGCCTCTATTACGTAAAATAAGCTCTACCATCAGGTGGGCCCTTATTCTCGTTACCACCCTTGCAGTAATTAATATATTGCAGGGAAATTATTATCTCATAAGACAATTGATGAATTAAACAAATTTATTTAATCGTTACGACAAACTATGTTCCTTTTGGGCCAGTAAGTACAGATACAAACCTCTTGTAAGTACGTCTGCAGTAACTATTGAGGCTGTAGATAAGTACTTGCATCGTAAGTGTTATGAAATGTGCTCCAGTTTAAACAATTGTGTTTTGGTACAGTAACCAATCTACATATCTATCATTTATCAGCATTATTAAGTCTTCGTGACGAATTTATAAATATGAGATGATATTCATCTATTCTATAGAACGTAATAAACTACTTTCTTATAATCAAAAAATGATGGAAGTGCCTCAGATTTTTCACTCAGCTGCCGACATGTAACGTGAGATAACCAAACAGTATACCTATATTTTGTGACTAAGTATTATGTGAAAATAAAAACAGAAAGACATTGGACAAATAACGTACCTAAGTGTCGTAAGTAATAGATAAGAAGGTGTATTCTATGTGGCGTAAAAATAACATCGTACTGAACGTAGGTACGTTTAGGTAGGTAAATATTTATATATATTTTTAGCATTTGACATGCTTAGCACTATACATTAAACACAGTGAAAAAAAAACTAGATGTCGCGGGACGTCTAGCAGATGTGAAACATCGAAATTATTTTGTAGAAATAAATAAAAACTCGATAGGGTTGCAAAGTTTCATTACAGAATTACTGTGGCCACCGCGCAGACGCGTCGATAGGACTCAAAAGCTTTCGGGCCAAACTCTTAAGCTCATGGCAACACGGACAGAAATGACGGTGCAGTCTTCGGCTGATTGGTCCAATCGGAGGCGACTAAACAGACAGATCCCCATGTCTATGCGACGAGACATTCGCCGATTTAATACTTTGTGTATTAAACAGGCGATAGAGCGGAACCAAGGTTCCAAAGTGTTCGCAAGAGATCTGTCTGTTGTGAAAAGCCAGCTGACCAAGCTGAAGACCAATGATGGCACTGTTGTTTCTTACAAAGATGAGATATTAAAAGAGGTCCACGAGTTCTATGGACAGTTATACAGATCCCAGAACCCTGTTGACAGCTTGGTCCATGAGCCCAGATCCAAGCTAACTCGGCACTATACCGAATATATTCCGGACGTCAGCCTGTACGAGATCAGAATGGCTCTCAAACAACTAAAGGACGGAAAGGCACCGGGCGACGACGTAATTACTATAGAGCTTCTGAGGGCAGGCGGAAAGCCGGTCCTCAAAGCCCTCCAGAGGCTATTCAATTCCGTCGACCTCGGGGGCAACGTTCCTGTGTCGTGGACCAGGAGCGTGGTGGTGCTGTTCTTCAAGAAAGGTGACAGAACCCTCTTGAAGAATTACAGACCCATCTCGCTCTTGAGCCATGTCTATAGGTTGTTCTCGAGGGTCATTACAAATCAACTCACGCAGGCTTGACAACTTCCAGCCTCCCGAACAAGCCGGTTTCCGAAAAGGCTATAGTACCGTAGACCACATACATACGCTGCGCCAGATTATACAGAAGACCGAGGAGTATAATCGGCCTCTGTGTCTAGCGTTTGTGGACTACGAGAAAGCCTTCGATTCGATCGAAACTTGGGCGGTGCACCAGTCCCTTCAGCGGTGCCAAATTGACTATCAATACATCGAAGTGTCGAAGTGTTTGTATAGAAATGCCACTGTATCTGTCCGAGTTCTGGACAAGAGCACGAAACCGATCCAACTGCAGAAAGGTGTTAGACAGGAAGACATCATGTCCCCGAAACTCTTCACCACTGCATTGGAAGATGTTTTCAAGCTCTTGGACTGGACCGGATTAGGCATCAACATAAATGGCGAATACATCACTCACCTGCGATTTTCAGATATCTTGGTCATGGCAGAATCGCTGGGAGGACCTTGGTACCATGCTCAACGACCTCAGCCGTGTCTCCCGGCTAATGGGTCTATAAATGAACATGGACAAGACGAAAGTCATGTCTAATGTCCATGTCATTTCAGCACCGGTCCTGGTCGGGAGTGCGCTTCTCGAAGTTGTCGACCACTATGTATACCTGGAACAAACTGTCCAGTTAGGTAGACACAACTTTGAGAAAGAGGTTGATCGACGAATCCAGTTCGGCTGGGCAGCGTTCGGGAAGCTGAGGGAAATCTTCTTGTCCAATATTCCACAGTTTCTGAAGACGAAGGTCTACGACCAGTGTGTGTTACCAGTGATGACTTACGGCACAGAGGCGTGATCTCTGAATGTTGGCCTTATATCAAGGCTTAAAGTCGCTCAGCGTGCTATGGAGCGGGCTATGCTTGGGATCTCTCTACGTGATAAGATCCGTAATACGGAAATCCATAGGAGAACGGGAGTGACCGACATAGCCCGCCGGATCAGCATGATGAAGTGGCAATGGGCAGGCCACATCGCTCGACGAACCGACAACCGTTGGGGAAGAAAGGTTCTCGAGTGGCGACCGCGTAACGCACGGCGCAGTGTAGGACGACCTCCCACCAGGTGGACCGATGACCTGGTCAAAGTCGCAAGCAGTCGTTGTATGCAGGCAGCACAGGACCGTTCGCTGTGGCGTTCTCTTGGGGAGGCCTATGTCCAACAGTGGACGATGAAAGGCTGATGGATGGATGGATATATTATTAGGAGCAAACGGGAGAGGCGCCATAGTTGGATCTCGCTCCATTCTAAAATTTACTTCGGGCCGGCGCTGCGCAAACCCCCCTATAATAAATTTATATATATTTTTAGCATTTGACATGCATAGCACTATACATTAAACACAAAGTGAAAAATGTGAAGTTAAGTTGTGTGTTGTTAAGTTTACCTGGTCGGTATAATGTATGAAAATACTTCCGACAGATGGCGCAGGTGTCACCCAAAGACGTTAAGTATAAATGTGTTGTCGAAATTAGCAGTCAGGAGCAATTGTCACGATGGCTGAATTGGCAAAGCATCTGGGCGGTATCCAGGAGATGCAGGTTCAAATCCTGCTCGTTACTGTTATTTTCGATTTCACATTTTTACCTTGTGTTTGATATAGGTAGGTAAAGGTATAACACTACTAAAATAATGTAACACAGTTCCAGTAGTCCGTCAACACAGGCGGAGAGATGGCATACGGCGGGTTTATTTAGTAGGTGAGGGCCCCACACTACCCTGTTCGTTGTGCCCGAACGGGGTGTGCGGTTAGGTTCATTTTTCCTGTCTTAAGAAATACATAATAAATAGGTATAACGGCAAAACATAAATAGTCATCAATTCAGTCGATAAGTTTGAAGATGTGTCCTTTGTTCGACAATTCGTCACATTTTTTGACTGCCTTGTTTTTATAGGTATTTTTTTTACAGCGACCATGTTGAAACAGTGAATACTGATTACACTTTATTGTCAAATTCCTCAACCGTAACGAGACACAAAAATAAAAAACGAGTGTGGTATATTCATCAAAATGTTAAAGAATTAGTTTATCTTCTGGTTTCATGAATTAATATCGCTATTTGCACAACCAAAATATCTCACTTTCTCATAGTTTCGTATTGATCAACATTTATTTTGAAACGTTAAAAGTGGCTTAGTTATTATAATTTCATTGATGGTACAATAAATCTTTAGTAATTAATAACTGTATGCTCCATGTACAGGTACCTACTTACATAATTATGTAATCAATAACTATAAAATGTATGAGGGGCTGTCTAAAATTTGGAACGTAGAATATGTAGGTAGGTACCTAATAAACAACTTATTATACCGATTTATTCTCTTGACTGTGCGTTTGTAGATAGATAGGTAAGTATTTAACAATGCCACGCACAAGTGAGTTTAAATATAATTAAATTATGCAGAATAGCAAGCCTTGGATATAAAGTAGAGACATGTCATTACAGCCTAAAAATTCTGTGGGCTTACAACAAATGAAAGGTAAGCATTTTAGAAAGGCAGGATTCATTTATCGAATACGTAGTAGAGCCTTGGAGCAGTGACGGGGTCTGCAGTTACACACGGAGATCAGTATCCTTACCAACTATGTCTCACACTGATCAATGATAAATAATTAATTACTCAAAAGTATAAATGTTATTCCTAGGTACCTACTATAAAGAACTGTTGCAAATGTTAAAATATTTAATAAAATAACCAATTAGTTGGAACACGCCTCTTTTAATCTGTCTTCTCTCTTTCTCTCTCTTCTCTCCTCTTTTAAACGTACCATTTTTTTTATTACGAATATGTATGTACCTATGTTTTGTTGATCTATCAGTTATTACTTATATTTGTAGTAAGTATGTTTACCTAATTTATAGATAGGAAAATCTATTGCGTTTATTTACTTAATTTTCGACTATCTCGACATTTGCTATCCATACGTTATTATAGTAGGAAATCAAGTAAAAACGTAGTATTGTTTCATAACTAGATGTCGCCCGTGAGTTAGCCTGCGTGGCCATTTAAATAACTTTTTTCCAGACATACGATTTCAATACATAATCCGTTAAGGAATTTCGGAGACGTGCTCGAACAAAAAAAAATATTTGTTTTGTGTTGTATTTATACCTTTATCATATTGTCTTTTCTCTATTTTTAAAAAATATTTCCAATGTACAGACAACCGGGTTCTAATAAATGTACCTAAAAACCTACCTATTAAAATGACTCTACTTTACAGGTGATGTCTGATGTATAAATTGTATGCCTGACATAATGGCTGCTGCCCATTCATTGTCAGTGCGTATAATTTTTCGACTTCAGAATATTAATACACGACACATTATATTTATGTAGAAATAGCTATCCCACAGGACTAAGCACACTTCATTTTTCCGGGATGATACAGTCTATGTCCTTGTCTAGATTCGTAGACTATACCTATGTATGCAAAATTTCATGATGGTTGATTCAGTAGTCACAGCGAATGTTGGTAAGTAGGTAAGAGATCCGAGATTGTTGTGTACCTATTTAGTGGTTCTTAGTTTTAGTCAAAACCTACCCTAAAAGTAATAGCTATACAACTCTCGCCATGACCACAACCCATTTACATAACATTTTAAGTCTATGTAACTGGAGTTGAGTGAGTACCTACTTAGTAACGTGCTAACAAGTACCTTGACCTGCAGATAATTATGGCGTCGACTCTGACTTAAACCTTTTATGCCGATAATGCATAATCGAACTTCTGTGCGCTCTACCTTACCATGTCTAGTTGCACGAAACTGCCCTTTAGAAAATAACACATGAATATTGAGATCTGCGAAGCAATGCAACCTGAGTACCTATTACCTAAAACGATCTTATTAAAATTGAAATACTCATTTTAATTACGTTTGACATAAAATGGGGCATTAATGTAATTATTTTTTTATGAGATTTGTGAATAAGGAAAAAGAGTTTTTTTGTGTACTAACGTGAATCGAACCCGCGCCTTTTCCAATCCGGGGAAGTGCTCTGAACCACCGAGCTATAGTACAGATCTTTCGATCATCCCAATCTACTTATCACATTTTGTCTTTACGACCAACACTGTACTTTAAAAAGTGGCGGAGCATGTCAAATGCTATGCAAAAAAATATAGATCAAAAATGAGATGAATTACGAGTTTTTATACTACGGGGGTGGAAAACAAGCACACGGCCCACCTGATTATAAGCGGTAGCGTAGTAGCAATATGAGAGGCATTGCGTCACTAACTTCAAGGAAAAGGTTAGAAGGTGGAGAGGAAGGATAATAAGGAGAGCTTAAAGAAGAGAGAGATCAATAACAGTGGGTTAGGGCTTCCGTGTGTGGCCGGCTTTAGAATTTTCTCACCCCTCTCCACCCATGGGACTCGTAAGAGCCGACTGAGAGAATACCGGGGCAGTGGGCAGCGGCACTCCCTTGAGTATTAACAACATCCACTGCGATCGCCAACCCGCCTGCCAAGCGTGGCGATTACGGCACAATCCCCCATATGAGCGAAACACATGTTATGGCGCGTTCTCTTGGGGAGGCCTATGTTCAGCAGTGTACTTCGAAAGGCTGATGGATGGATGGATGCTTAGGGCTTCTGGAACTTTCTCTCACCATATGAAACAACAATAGGAGTAGTTACCTAACATTGTTTCACGCTGATTTTCAGTGAGAGAGTGGTACTCTAATCAAGCCTTATTTATGCTGGAACAAGCAAGGCTCTTCCACTATGGAGACAAATATCGTTTGCGACAATCGCTATAAGAGAGTCGAATAAAGATATCGAGTTGACTTTAAACGACAATATCTGCTTAGTCATACTATGCGGTTTGACCGCTAATAGCGCTGCAAGTGTAATTTTTATCTCGTGAATGGCGGAATCAAAACCACAGACTATTAGCCAAGGTTGTTATTATTATTCCATAATAATTCATATGATCCGATTCATGTCGCTCATATTACTTGACACACTTTTGTTGTCACAAGGACGTAGCTAAATAAATATCAGTGTTGACACTCAGTAGAAACTAATTGTAACTTATAAAATCTTTGTTTAGTATGAGGTATACGTTTTTCATGTACCATTTAGGTAATTACGAAATGTAACCTTCTCGTTTACAGTCCAGAAATATCTACGCTGAAAAGGCGGTTGAATTTAAAAATATTCTATTTATTTCTTGATGTGAAACATCTAATGCAAAGGGAGGGTAAAATCGGCTGTTAGCGTGGCGACGCTTTTTTACTTGTTTCGTTCAAATCTTGCAAGTTAAATTAGACACACTTCCCGATTTCCTATTGAGCTGAAATTTTACAATCATGTATATATTGCGTAATAATTCAATATTATGATGACATGGAGCTGATCTGATGATGGAGCAGAAGGTGGATATAGGAACTTCATAATGAAACGGTGCAACACTATCGAGCTTGGACTCGTTCGACTCGTCTTGACGAGTACTTTGTCTTTAGATAGTATCCAGGATCTGATGATGGAGCTAGAAGGTGGCCATAGGAACTCCAATATAAAACGACAAAACCACATCGAGTTTGGGCTCGTATGATTCGACTTGACAAGTACTTTGTCTCTAGACGGTATCCAGGGTCTGATGATGAAGCTGGAAGGTGGCCACAGTAACTCCATAATGAAACGACGCAACCCCATTAAGTTTGGACTCGTTTGATTCGTCTTGATGAGTACTTTGTCTTTTAATGGTATCCAGAATCTGACGATGGAGCTAGAAAATGGCCATAGTAACTCTGTAATGAAACGACGCAACCCCATCGTGTTTATACTCATTTGATTAGTCTTGACGAGTACTTTGTCTCTAGATAGTATCCAGGGTCTGATGATGGAGCTGGAAGGTGGCCACAGTTACTCTGTAATGAAACGACTCAACCTTACCGAGTTTGGAATTGTTTGTTTCCATTTCCGCTATTTTACACATGTCATAGTTTTTTGCAAGCACATTGAAAAAGTTATGATCACTTTACCAAAACATCACTCGCGCGTCGCCATATCCAAGGAAAGGGGTAGGAGGGGGATAGGAAGGATAATAAGGAGAGGATAAGTAGGATACTAAGGAGAGGATAGGAAGGAACAAAAAGAGGACAGGGAGGGGGTTTGGGCCTCCGGCGCTTTCATTCATCATATGAAACCATACGGCAGGGGTAACTACCGTCGTTACACGCTAATCTTCCATCATTCCCCGATCGAGCCGGCCCATTCTTGCTGGGATAAGCGAGGCTCTATATACCACTAGAAAACCAACATAAAACTCGGATTAGGAAGAATTGTTTCTTGGTTGCGCAAAATACATTTTTTTTTGTATTATTCGAATGTATTATAATAGCAAGGCACATTAGTCGAACTACAACGCCATCTGACAAATGTAAAATAACTGACAATATAACATAAAATTAAACACGGCCGTCATTAAAATTAATTACCAACCAACTTGTTTATTCTATAAAATATCGATTAAAAATAATAATCATAATGCAATATATGGTAGGTAGTAGGTATATAACACTTTTGTTACTACCATGAAATCGTAATCTTACATATATACCTATCTTAACAATGAATATTACGATTTCATGGTACTATCGACTTATGACCAGCTCTGTTCTGTAGATCTGCATATAACAAGACAAAGCGAGATCGTGCTGTGTGGTTCATTATTGATTAAAGAAAACAATTTATTGTTGTTTATGTCAATCACGATTCCGTGGCCCAACGATGCCATCATTTTAGATTGTACGAGTATAATCGCAATATTGCTTTGTTCTGAACCTACCTATATATCCTTCGATTCGTTCTTCATTACTTTACTCGTAGATACCTTTTTTTTCCTCAACCCATTTTTCTTCATTATTGTACCTACCTACCGTACCGTTTGGTACGGATCTCCTGTCAGAGTGAAAAGGATTTAGGCCGTAATTAACCACGCTAGCCCAGTGCAGGTTGACACACTACAATCTGTCAGAAAATTAAAAAAAATCATACAGAAGTGAGATCGAATTAGATACCATATATCTTCACAGTCCTTGGTTTATCACTAGGCTAGTAAACTCTATAACAAACTTAAATAGATCATCATCTCCTTAGCCTTATCCCAAACTCTGTTAGGGTCGGCTTCAGGTTCACCTTTCTGACCTTCACGACCCAACTGGACAAATGGACCTCAAAACAAGACCCGAATCAGATTTTAAAAATTATTTTTGATAATCTATAACGCCTGCAAGAATGTATTTTTGACAGCTGGGACCCACTACTTCAAGTGTCTTCTGAAGCACGGAGGAGATTTGGTGTCCACAAATAGGTGTCACTGTTTGATGCCAGCTGAGTGAAAATTACTTTGCCGATCGTCGGAACTGCAAATACACATCTAGGCTAAGACCTCCTCATAAGAAGCAATTTGAAAAATATATTTCGAATAAGTATGTAGCATTGAAGTGAGCCTGAAGATAATATAGCGATGGCTCAGTGGGGTCATCGCATAGACGTAGGGTTCTCAATTCAAACTCACTTGTGAAGCTATAACTTTTAAAATATATTTGTACCTTTCGGTTTCGGATGTCAGATAGCAGTTGTTCCATAGAATTATTGATATAGATACCTATTCATTTGGGTCCGGATGGACTTAGAAGTCCGACAGTTGGGAATAATGAGGCCTAATGGAAAAATGATAGCTAAAGGCTGTCATGAAGTAGTATATAAATAGATTACGGTGACAAGTGCTTCATATTTTATTGTTTGACGACTATAAACTACGACTGCGATGCGCAGGCGCACGCACGACAGACCGTGCACAATGCGCACGTCTTGCAAATTATAGGCTTAACTACGGTGACATCTCAGATAAAATTACTTGTGTAGAGATATAACAGTTTAAGAATTTCTAGGAGACTAATGGACGTTCTGTGCAATCGTGTTATGTAATAGAACACAAATGTTACATATTCACCTGTAGGTACTGTTCTGCACTACAACATGGCGGGATAGACCAATGTAGTACAAAAGGTATTGCATATTTTCTTTATTTTAAAACAAGTATAGCATTTATATCAAGAACAGATAATAAAATAATATTCTTAAACCATAGCCACGTCTTGCTAGGGTTTGGTACCAAATGATCATAGGGGAGAGTGGGGCGGCTTAAATACATCCAAACGAAGGGTATAAAATTACTTACGCGAGGAAAAACACATTCCCTGTTCCACACACGCGCTTTCTGCGGCGACTTCTGTCAATCTCCACTAGTACCTAAGTATACGCACATAAAAACTACACATACGCATTAATATCATTGTTTTGTTCCGTGCCTAACTTCTGATACATTCAGTGTATGTAGGTGCCCCTTGTATGAATCCGCCCCACTTACCCCTACGCACTCGTTATCGCGCCCGAGCGGATCGGTGCCACTGTCCTCGCGAGTGACCGACCACGATGCACATGCAATATATTTTTATCTGTATTTTAGCACTTGACATGCTCAGCTACTTTAAAGAACAAATTATTTGTGAATGTGGAAAAAGAGAAGTATAGTGCGAGCGCGATTTGAACTCTTCCAATCCGAGGAAGTGCTCTAGACCGCTCAGCCATCGTACTGACCGACGGCCATTCCCAATTTGTCTTTATAACCGACGCGACCTTTACATCAGTACAGTAGTTCCATCCATCCATCAGCCTTCTAACGTCCACTGCTGGCCATAGGCCTCCCCAAGATTGGGGGATAGTGCCGTAATTGCCAGGCTTGGCAGGCGGGTTGGCGATCGCAGTGGATCCCATGGGTGGAGAGGGGTGGGACAATTCTAAAGCCGGCCCCACACGGCTACAGTACAGTAGTTCCACATAAGAAACTGTTATAGGCAATATTTAATACAACCCTTTACTTACGAAATGAACGACTGATAGCATTAAAAACATTATTGAAATTCCATTTATCGTGTCTTATGTATTACTTGTATATGACTTTCATATATCATTTCATTTACCTTTGTAAATAACTATCCAATGTGTATAGTAGTGCAGTCAGGCTAGATCTCGACATGTTGCTGGCTAACCATTTAGGTAGGTATAGGTGCCTACATAACATATAACTATGCGTCCACTACTAAATTAACAAAAGACCGAAGTCGGTTTAATTATATAAACTCAAGGTTACTTGATATTAAGTGTATTATATCCATTCGAAATTAAATTGTTTTGCCCATTTGGTTAGTAAGTTTTAATGCAATTAATATGAGACAAAGTTTACTGTAAACTGAGATACTTACAATATTTTATTATTAATTTAAATATAATTTTTTATTAAAAATGGTTTTTGTTTAGAACTGTCTATTTTGGAATTGACATTTCCATGGTTTGGCAATCACGAAAGTAATTCAAATACACCATTATGTGATTGATTGCTGATATAAACTATACTATATCTAAGGTATAAACAGTAGTTTTTAGTAGGCACTACAGCGCTAATGTCCGTGAAACGGTTATAATTTAAATAAATTAGTTAATCTACAGTTTACTCTGTACACATATTAACTTGTACCTATTCGTTTAGCATATACTTACAGGGGCTGGAATTACGGGCACTAGGGTTTAGTACCCAGGGCGGCAAAATACGAAAGGCCGCATATTTGAGGATGGGAGCTAAAATGCTATGTCATTTAACCAACAAGGCGGGAATGCGGAATAAACCACATTACCGCAGGGTGGTACTAAAGGGGTGCTAATTTGTCCGGTTTACCTCCTAGTGGTGCACCCCGGGCAACGTCGGCAGTCGCCAGCGGCTAAAATTCCGGACAGGACGGGTCTTCGCGTGTCCCTCTGACTCAGCAGAGGGCACAGCGGATAGACCAGGCGTCGGAGTCGGTGGGGCCAGACTAGCTCACCGGGCTCTGGAGAGGGGGGATAGTGGGGCCACAGCGGCCCCCCTCGTCCCAAATCGTAAACCTGAGCGCGTGTCTGTGGTTACGTCTCGCGGGCATACAGGGACGAGCGTCTTGGCTTAATCGCCCGGACCGCGAGGAAAACAAACTATAAAAAATTACCCCGAATCTCAAGCTCTGGCGCGCGGCGAGGAGATGCATGGCTGATGGGTAGTTCAGTCTCGAGCGCGGCCCCAGCCAGGGTACCTGCGGACCCCCTGTGTTGGGTTACAAATGTACGCTTACCCGGGTACAGGGAGCTCTGCCCGGGTGGACCTCCTTTCTCCCGTACTCGTGGGAACAAAATGGTAAATTGTGTAAAAAATATCAAATCGACAGAATTGGGTGAAAATCCCGACGCCTCAGCCGATAGGGGTCTACTAGTGCAGCTGCGCGTAAAACGCGCGGCGGCAGAAAGTCCCGCAAGGACAAAAAGACGTCTAAGGGAGCGTCCCCCCAATCTTCAAGGGACGACTCGATGACGGGCAGCTCGGCCTGCACTTCAGCCGCCGAAATGTCTGCCGCTGAGGAGGGTGGCCTGTCTGAGGCTGCTGAGAGTCGGCAATCGCGGCCGGCAGAGGTTGTGTAGGAGTCGCGCTTCTGGCGCAAGTGCACCCTGTCTCAGGGGGGCGCTGCCTCGGACTCCGACCTGAGCTCAGCTGAGATGCCTCCCCCTAAAATACCCGCAGCGGCTAGGGGTCGAGGTATCAGCCAACCCGGGACGCCGATACCGCGGCTCAGCGAAAGAGGCTGAGACGCGATGTCTAAAGCGGGCTGAGACGGTGCAACACGCAGAGGAGCGCTTGGCGCTCCTGTCTGAGAAGCTCCGTCTTCCCATAGACGACAATGGGCCGCCTACTACGGCCAAATTTGCCAAAAGAGCCGCGGACAGCGTGGCCATAATATCGACGGTGGCCATGGGCTCGAAGAATCTAAAAGGTAGCTTCGTCCGGGGCCTCAAAATCGCCGCCACGGAACTGTCCAACGTGGTGGAGCGGCTTGCGATGTAGGTGGCCGACCTTGGAGCACGAAACCAGCGCCTGGAGGCAACGGTCGAGGAGCTGCACCGAGGGATGGCCAATAAGAGGGTCGAGCTTGGGCTAACTGAGGCCACCCCAAGTGCATCGGCTTCCGTAATGCGGGTCGAGCCTGCTCTCCCCGCGACCGCCTCGTCGCAGCCGCTGCGCCTCTGCCCCACCTCGGCGACCGCCTCGGCTCCATCTGCCGCTCAGTCGGGTCCTGTCACTGGGCTCGACGACGGAATGCTCCGCGCGGTTATCGACCGCATGGATGCGGTCTTTGGCCCGCGATTTGAGGCCCTAGCCGCAAGATTGCCGCTGGAGCCCCGACTTCGGCCGCCGCTTGCGGCTGATAAAAGAAGTGCCGCATCGTCCTCGGCACCGACACCCCTGCCGTGCCAGGGAGCATGAGCCATGTTTCTTTCGGGCCAAGGGTTGCGGCGCTGCCTCGGAGCGTGAGGCGGCGCCAATTGATCAGAGAGGGGAAGCTCCGAAACGAAGAAAGAAGTCGCGGAAGCTGAAGGTTCCGAAGGCAGCTGCGGTGGTGATCACCGTGCTGCCGGAGGGAAGAGAAAAGGGCCTGACATACGAGGCCGTCTTGAAGCGTGCCCGGCGGGAGATAAACGTCTCCGATCTCGGGGACGTTTCCGCTCGCTCCCGCCAAGACCGGACAGGTACTCGTATTTTCGAGTACCTGGGGCCAGAGGGCGCCAAGACGGCCGACGCAATGGCCGCGAGGCTGCTGGGCCTGTTTCCAGAGGAGAGTGGTGTCCGAGTCGCCAGACCCGTGAAGTGCGCCGAACTGCGTATTTCCGGGCTGGACGATCCGGAAAGCGGAAGAGATCCGGGAGGCAATCGTCTCGAAAACCGGGTCTCCCAGCAGCGCCGTCCGGGTGGGCACCATTCGCACAGGTCCAGGTGATGTGGGTGCCATCTGGGTCTCGTGCCCTGTCGCGGCGGCCAAAGATTTGGTCGCCGCCGGTAGACTTCTGGTGGGCTGGAGCGCCGCGCGGGTAATCGCGCTGGAGCCCCGGCCTGCCAGGTGCTACAAGTGCATGGCGGTCGGTCACACCGCTGTGCACAAACTGCTTCGACTGCAGCGAGCTTTGTTTCCGCTGCGGTCAGGCAGGGCACCAGGCGGCCTGTTCTGCCACCCCACACTGCCCCGCATGCGCGGCGGGCAATCGCCCCGCTAACCACTGTATGGGGCGGGTAGGGTGCACTCCGGCCAAGTCAGGCCCTAAGAGGGGGTGGGCAGCCAATCGGCCCCGGCTGCCCAACCTGGTGCGGCTGGACCGCCGCAGCGCATGGAGGAGGATATCGTGGTCCAATAACGGATCACGACGCTATCCTCCTCTAAGGGAATCTCGGCCGTTCCGCCAGGGTGCAGGACCTCTTCCTGCAATCCATGGCGGAGCGGTCGATCGGTGTTGCCGTAGCCGCGGAGCCCTACATAGTCCCGGATCGCCCCAATTGGGTGGGTAGCGGGGATGGCTCCGTGGCGGTCGTCGGTTCGGCGGCGCCGCATTCCCCGCCCTTGTCACTCAAAGACCAGGGCACGGGATATGTGGCGGCTGAATGGGGAGGGGTAGAGGGCCCGTGAGGAATCCTCCTTCGCGGATCCGATTCGCCGCCGGCGCGAGGGGCGGCGTGCGCGCGCTTACCTGCGCCTGATGCCGCCCTAGCCGAGGCTGCGGACGGTGGGGTCGGGGAGTACCCTGCCGTCCGCGGAAGCCTACCGCGAAGGTGCGACGCCCAAGTGCGCGAGGCGTCGCTCAAGAGAGGGTGCCCGAAGGGGCTGCCGCCTGCGGATCGCGGTCGTAACGACGCGGTACCCGTGATCCGCCGTAGCAAGGGCGGGTGGAGGCGCACGGTGGGTTTTTAGTGGTTGAGAGCCCCGCACTACCCCGTTCTCTCCCCGGGCAACGGGGTGTGCGGTAGGACATTTTTCCCCACCTAAAATAAAAAAAATAAAAAAAAGGGTGGTACTAACATATAACTCCGACCCTGAGAATATATTAACAGTTTCAATTTCTATTTGCTTGTCACTACCTCTCATATAGGTTTGAAATATTGAACCCAATGCGTATTAGGTATAGGTGCAATCTTATGGTGCATTATTTCACCAAAGTGAACAATGAAGAATGTGATTATCTATCAATTGCCTTATACTATTGCTTGACGCTCAAATTTAGCGTGAGCCGAAGTCATCCTCTTGTCACGTCAATTACCATAAATTGATTTCCCTAAACTACGGGAAAGTATGTTGTTAAGGTGAAAGTGAAACCAACCACAGCTGGGCAGACGCCGAAACGTGTTACATAAAGCGTGTCTTGTTTACCGATTAGGTGAGATTGTGTGGCGGAAGCAATGACCCGTGCAAGCCGCAGAGTGCCCAAGTGAGTGATACCACTCAACTTACGCGATAATTATAAGACAAAACACTTTGTTGTTTGCAGATAACACTTTGTGTATCCGCGAATTAATGCGAGGTCAGAGTGTTTTTAGTAATTTTTATGAAGAAATAAGCAAGCACTCATTGAGTATATTTCACCTAACAGTAAGTCGGTAACAAGGTAGTCTTTGGTGATACCTAGAATATACATAATGTGTATCCAGAGCTAAGCCCTGCGTGTTTAACTTAGGGCATTCTCCTACATGAGTCGTAATCCCCATTACTAAGGGCTGTGATCCCTTTTTAGAATACTATACTTTATTATGGAGTGCCATCTTGATCTGTCCCCAGCTTTAGTTTTTTCATGTGCTGTAGTAGTAGTACTGTCGAGTGTGGTGTCCAACCAACCCAGTAGGCTGCGACCTCGAGATCTTCCTCACAAGTTTTGCTGTTTCCATGAGCTTTCCCGGGTTGTCACGTTTCTTTCTTGCCAAAATACTCGAGTATGTGAGTAGTGCAAGTAATATGTGTAATGCAATTTTGATCTGTATTTTAGTACTTGACATGCTCAGCTACTTTAAAGAACAAATAATTTGTCTCTACGACCCACCACACTATGGTCTATAGGTGGCTTGGGTCATAAAATGTGATGCGGAGATTGGGTATGGCCGTCGGTCAGTGCGATGGCTTAGCGGTCTAGAGCACTTCCCCGGATTGGAAGGGACGCAGGTTCGAATTTCGCTCGCACTAAACTTCTCTTTTTCCACATTCACTAATAATTTGTTCTTTATGTGCAATGCAAGTTATGCCGCCTTTTAATTTAGATATTTTAATTCAAATATAAAAACTATTCAGTACGAAAGAATTAGGTGCAGGCTTATATTTCGAAATTCATGTGAGGCGAAGAAAAGATCGTCGGACCATTCCCATAAAAGCCACGCCACCCTTATACAACAAAGTTCCTTACAATTTTGTATACAGAGAAGAACTAAGTTTTTTGATATGAAACATCTAATGCGGAGGGAGGGTAAAATCGGCTGTTAGCGTGGCGGTGCTTTTATTTTACTTGTCCCGTTCAAATCTTGCATTTTAGATTTGACACACTTCCCGGTTTCCGATTGAGCTGAAATTTTACACGCATGTGTATATCGCGTGACAATGCATTATTATGATGACATGGAGCTGAACTGATGATGGAACTGGAAGGTGGACATAGGAACTCTATAATGAAACGGCGCAACCCCATCGAGTTTGGGCTCGTATGATTCGTCTTGACGAGTACTTTGCCTTTAGATGGTATCCAGGGACTGATGATGAAGCTGGAAGGTGGTCACAGTAACTCTATAATGAAACGACGCAACCCCATCAAGTTTGGACACGTTTGATTCGTCTTGACGAATACTTTGTCTCTAGATGGTATCCAGGGTCTGCCGATAGAGCTGGAAGGTGGTCACAGTAACTCTGTAATGAAACGACGCAAACCCATCGAGTTTGGAATCGTTTGATTCGTCTTGACGAGTACTTTGTCTTTAGATGGTATCCAGGTCTGATGATGGAGCTAGAAGGTGGCCGTAGGAACTCCGTTATAAAACGACATAACTCCTTCGAGTTTGGTTTTGTATGATTAGTCTTGACGAGTACTTTGTCTCTAGATGGTATCCAGGGTCTGACGATGGAGCTAGAAGGTGGTCACAGTAACTCTGTAATGAAACGACGCAACCCTATCGAGTTTATACTCGTTTGCTTCGTCTTGAGGAGTACTTTATCAAGTTATGATCATTTTATTTCTACAAAATAATATCGATGTTTTCACATCTGGTAGACGTCCCGCGACGTCTAGATTTTTTTTATATTATTTTTTTCTTTTACAGAGTACAGATATATATATGTATACGTATGTATGAACCTGTTAAATTTCTGCCAAACTACAGCATAATAAGACTGTACATTATACGAGTATATACAGCATTTTATTTATTTATTTTATTAATCATCTAGTTACGTATATTTTATATGCAAAGATGTTATACTCGTATGTCGCTCTGCAAATACATCTAAAAGTCATAATTATTTTCATATAACCAGATAATAAGTAGTTAAATATATTAGCATTTAAACCCACTCAACAGCCACATAACCTTCAGAAATTACTTTAATTTTCAACAGTTTCGTAAATTATTATACTGCAACTGCATACTGAATATATTACCGCGAATAAGTTTAAAAATATAAATAAATATGAGGACACACAGTGTGTAAGTACTTCAAAGTGTCTTGTGAAGTTGTGACAAACTTGACTAATATTGGTTTTGTCACACGAGATAATACGTATGACGAGAATGATCGCTACATCATCGTCATGTCTCGTGCGACAGTTATACTCAGCTGTCATAGGTGCACATTACCGCTACGGTTACCTCTTTTCCCCCAGCATTTAATGAGAAGTGATTGTGTCAAAAGAAATGGTGTCTCTGAGGTTTTTTTGCAACCCTTTTTCTGTCCTACTATTGGGCACGGGTCTCCGCTAATGGTGAGATGGATTTGGTCAAACCTATTACCATTCGCCATAATGGCGCGCCGAGGATACAACATCTTCATGAACCAGCTAAATTAACAAGGAAATGACACATTATTACAGAGCGAACCTCATTAAAAAAAAGTAAGTTCGAGAATGTATAATTCCTCACAAGATGAAATCAAGAAGCCATAACTGGAAAGCCAAACAAAATATACATGGAAGATAGTTATTATTGAATTTTTGGCTAATATCTAAGGAGTCTAAACTGATTAATATTTTTGTTGTTTTTTACTTTTGTTATTTAAGTACATTGTATTAAGTCAATCGGTGGGCCTTAGAACATAGGTACTCGTGGACTAAGTAAGGTAAGGTGCAAAAGTTAAAGGCTCAAATGGCAAGAAAGATCTAAAGAATTGTGTGGCAAAGTAAAAAAATCCTATAAATAGAGTGCTCGGTGCACAGATATTAATTAAACAATCGCGGTTGAATAGTGACGTTCAGTTTCGGCCCAATACCGCTGACCGCAAGGTTAATGCCATTTTATTTCAGAATACTTACCTCCGTATACTGTTTATGCGTTCACTACAAAAGAGACCCGTTTGTAATAGCGCTCCAGTCCCAAGGCCTAGCTCTCCCAATCGCCGAAAGCATTGGTATCCTTGAAATCGACATTTCCAACAAGGTCCAATTTGGGAATCATTTAGAAAATAAATATAAGTTGGCGATTAAAAAGCTGGGCGTCAACAGATCTAAGTGAAACCTAACACCACGAAAACTGTTTGTGTTAGCAGGGCAGGCGCCCGAGTCCCTACAATGACATATTTTTAAATATCGATGACGTCAATCTCAGGGATATAGACTATACCAGTCCAGTCAACAAACAACGCATGCATAAACTACATATCTCTCCTCTACCATTCTATTGGCTCTATCACAAAGTGCTCTGGGAAACCTTGCTCGACGCCGCACTAAAGCTTCAAATAAATTTTACGTTTCCAATGCTGTTTTCTTCCACGTACGTGTACGTATTTACATGCATTTTAATTGTGAATGAAAAAACTGATTTCAAAATGTTGAAATAATGTCGTATGTAGACATATCCTGCCTTTATATCCCTTCTTTTATATCTAGTCTTTATTATGATAATTTAAAAACGTAGTGGAAAATGGTGTTAATTTCTTTTAAATGCTACTTCCTACGCATTTACAAAACGAATACAGCTTAACGTTCTGTGCGTGAAAACTAGGTCAAGATCTTAATATCTTTTTGAAATAGTTAACTCTTCCGACACTACCTGCATTCATAATCACGGCCAGAGTTTTACATAATTAATACCTCTATTATGCAGTGTGACTGTTATCTATCATGAGACGAATTTGTTCAGAGGCTTGGCTATTTTTCATAATGCAAAACTGCGTGTTTAATGGCATTTAATTGATAGGTATGTATATTAAAAAATTTGTGGTCCGCTATTGCTACGTTGTTCTCCGACCTATGCTATTGTTCTTAATTCACATAGTGAAATACTACTATTATTTTAGCCGACGGCTAAAAATCACCTACAGATTTTTGATAATTAGTAATTTCAATAAATACTCTATTTTCGAGCCTACACATAAAGCGAGACGATGAAATGCGTCGAATAATAAAATTACCTTTCCTAACAAAGATGACAACTGGAACGTGCTAAGTAAATAATTTACAATGAAAGTCATAACTGACTGTGGCAAAAGATACCAATCAGTCGAGTGTTATGCAATCTGTTAGTGAGTAATTTTAATTAATTAGTCAATTGTATATTATATTATATATATATACAATATGTGTAGTTGCCTTTATATATCTATCTTAGCTATATCTATACTATTATAAAACTGTAACAGAGCTGTGTCTGTACATTCAAGATATTTGAGAAAAAATTACTGTAATAGGCTATATAGGCGTGTCTAAACACAAAACATTTTTTTTTTGAATTTTTGTCTGTCTGTTTATCTGTTTGTCTGTCTCTTTGTTCGTGCATCACGCAAAAACTACTGAACGGATTTGGACGCAACTTTTTTTATTTGATAGATCTCGATTAGACTTAAAAACTGGTATACATTTTATCCCGCTACTATAACGGGAACCAGAGATATTACAAACAAAATAATTTTCAAGTTACCGTTGTAAGATGTTTTGCTGTACCTACCCAGGTATTGGTACTTATAATGGAACAACCTTTTCTTATAAGCAATACGAAAGTCTTACTTACTTATGTTATTATTCCAAATACGTACTTAAAATAGCGGTTCAATAAAAAAAAGAACAAACTGCCCTAAAATCACGTTAATTGCCCAAGTAGTAACATTGTATTTCATTTAGATCAGATTTACATAAATAACGTAGCCTATTTTGTTTAACATTATCAAGTTCCCGATTACAGAAACCGGATAAAACAAATACCAGTTTTTAAGTCTAAAGCTATCGAAAAAGAAATGTGGTGTTAAAATTGATTCAGCGAGTTTAGACACGTCTAAATAGTCTAATAGGTAGTAATTTTTCAATAGAAGTTTTAAATACTATATATGTACCTGATCTAGCCCCTCACAAACTAGAACTTAAGATTGGTGTACCCATCATACTACTTCGTAATTTAAACCCACCGAAACTTTTCAATGGTACTAGATTGCGAGTAGTACCTGTCATTGCAAGGAAATGTTTTAAAAGGACTTTTAATATCCGAATGTGGAAAAGGTGAGACGGTATCGAAACCACGAATTCCCATAATATCGTTGAATTTTCCCTTTAAATTCAAAAGACTTCAATTTCAAAGGTTGTATTATTTATTTTTATGAAATTCCACGTGGACGAAGTCGCGGGTAACAGCTAGTATATTATAAAAACAAATCTGTGTGGTGACGGACTAAGAACACAAGTGTCACCTTATCATCCATTGCATTACTGGTGGTAGGGCTGGGTACCAAGTGGGAGTACCTACTCACTTGGTATCGGGGAGCAGGTTGGTACCACCACCTGCCGTGTGACCGGCCATGAAGCACATCGTTGCGTTTTGGCTGTAGCAATAGATAGCCGTTTATTCTTTCATTTCATATTTGTGAAATGAAATGGTGAGCAGCGGCTTGACAATTTGCCGTGTGGGCCCCACATGGCTTTAGAATTGTCCCACCCCTCTCCACCCATATGAGTCGTAGGAGCCGACTGAGGGAGTGCCGGGGCAGTAGGCAGCAGCACTCCCTCGAGTATTAACAAGATCCACTGCGATCGCCAACCCGCCTGCCAAGCGTGGCTATTACGGCACTATCCCTCATTTTGGGGAGGCCTATGTCCAGCAGTGGACGTCGAAAGACTGATGGATAGATGGATGGATGGCTTGACAATACTCTCGGTATAGTTGAACCAATGAGCGACGGTTACCATTTACCATCAGGTGGACCGTGGCTCGTCTGCCACTACATGCAATAAACATAAAAAAATGGAAAAGTACGATAATATTTACATATAAATAATTGTTTGTTTTATTGCTTATGATGGCAGACGATCCACGGCCCACCTGAGTGTGTAAGTTCTCTCACTTGGTACCCAGCCCTTCCACCAGTAATGCAACGGGTGATAATTGCTTACTTCCCTTCGTCGCCTTGTACGACACCGGCGGGAAAGGATGGGTCGTATTCTTAGTCCGTCACCACACGGAACTTTATTAATATTAGAAATTATAGCTAAAATTATGTAAAATAAAGGAACAATAAGCGATCATATTCCTAGATAAAATTTTCTGCTAAACGTTTATTTTGTCAGAAACGATCAAGATCAACTATATTTTATTTTTGAAGTACTTATAAATTATGATTTTTAAGAATTTATCAGAAATATAATTCAAATAAATAGAGATTTTAAATTTGTTTACTTTTTTAAATTACGGAATAATAATTTACCTTGAGAGATATATAACTAAGAACATGCAGTAGATTGCGTCAATACAATTTTAATACATTGCATACAATTAAATTTATGCAACGTTTATGAAAATGTTATTTAGTTAAACACAAACTACTAAATAGAATTGTAACTTTTGATAACTTGCAATGTCATATGAAATTTTGCCGGTCATATACTACAATGATTAATGGATTGGGCCCGCTATAGAACAGCATGTATTTTGAAACTATAGAGCGCCGAGAGACATATTCCAAGTAGGCCAACTCTGAGATCCTTTACCTACAATTTGAATAATGCACATTCTAAACGAATACTTAGATCTCTCATTGCGACATACTGTAACCAATAAACATTTATAAAGCCATTTAAACGCCAATTTTACACCGGTCTTACATATTGCAATATTTAGGAAGGTACAGATCTAAGTATGCAATAATACTCATTGAGTGCTAAAAAGGACAGGTGTACTCATTAGTCCATTGCGTCACAATTTTTTATGATATTGTTTCCGTAATTAATACATAATTATTCGATTTGTAATCAAAACCGTGTTTCTGGTGCGCCTTCTTACACTATCAAGTTATATAAAAGGATGTCACCTCTAAAATATACATAGGTACATTAACATTAAATAATACATCCGTCTATAGATGTTTTATAATTAAATATACTATAGATGATTTTCAGCCGCCAGAAATTAAATATGCTAAAGCTGGTAGTATAATAAATTAATAGATTCTAAAACGCAAATTCAGAATTGTCTGGATATAATAAATTTGCATTTTGATCTGTATTTTTAGCACTTGACATGCTCAGCTACTTTAAAGTACAAATTATTATATGTGAATGAGGATAAAGAGAACTTTAGGGCGAGCGGGAATCGAACCTGCGTCTCCTCCAATCCGGGGAAGTGCTCTAATCCACTGAGCTAACGCACTGTGAGCTTTATTACAATATAGTTTAATAAACAATTGCATCAACAATCAATTAAAATTACTTACAAAATGTGAACTTCAACCATATTGATTTTTTATTTTATTTATTTATTGCAGGTACCCTAAAGATCCGAGTTTATGGAATGAATGGATGAAATTTTGTAATAACAAAGTTACCTAGATTCCTACAAGGAACTGTCATATGTTTAGACCATTTCAAGATAATATCATATTAACAAGTTTGTTTGCTAATTTGTAAATAAACTCCTATTTGTATTGTAATGGATATATTATTACATTTGTATAACTTTTCAAACCTTCATCCCGACCCTAACAGAGTTCTCGATTTTATCGATAATGCCTATCGACAGTTGTTATAGCCATGGTTAAAGCAACTTGTCTATGTAGTTGTATCACTCATTTTATAGTGTTGTGATACATAATTTATCTTTGTGTGTGTGAAATTACTAGTGTATTGTTTTCAATGTTATGTGTGCGTTTCGTAGTGATAGACTGATTGTTTTTGTGTGAAAGTGTGCGTGACGCAATTTTCCCCCGCAAAAAATGACAGAAAATTTTGTAAAACGTTATGGCTACTCCCCTCCGGTTCGCCGGGGGTCCGCGTTGCTCTATGTTCACACATAATAATAAATTAGTACTTAATCTACGACTATCAATATTTTTTTTCGATCGCTCTCTGTATCTTCGGACAGGTGTGTGATGTCTTCTTTTCTATTTCTTATCTATAAAATAATATTATGCATAAATGGGCCGGCTCGTTCGGGGATGTACCACCCTTTCACAGTAGATTAACGTGAAACAACAGTAGGAACTGCGCCGGAGGCACAAACCTTTCCTTATTCACCTCCCCTTCTTATCCCTATTAGTGGAATTGCAACGCGTGACTGTTGCCTCTGGTGTTGCTAGCTTCTATAATAGGCTACTGTAACCACTTACCACCAAGTGGGCCGTATGCTTGTTTGCTTCCCACGTTGTATAAAAAAAAATGCCTGACTGCACTGATGGCGGAGTGGTTTAGATACTTGCCTCCCGACCAAGTGTTGTGGGTTCGATTCTCATGCAGGACAACTCTTTGTGTGTTCCACAAATGGTTGTTCTGAGCCTAGGCGTACTTTGTATCCGTGAAATTGTATTTTTGTAAATTACCACACGATACAATGATTATTCCTTAATGCAGAGTGTTGTCTGTTTAAAAAAAATGTCTAGTGTACATTATTATTACTTATACAATATAAATATTAAGACACGATAATGTTTAAGTTCTGATTTCTGACTCACGGATCAGTGAGCACAACGCACCATGAGCTGTATACACTTACATATTATGATTTGTTATGGACAAGTGATCTATGAGGGCATTATTTATAATGACCGAATGAATTTTGTATGAATAATGCTATGTCATATTTCCTTTATACGTGCATGGTCATATTAGACCAAAATAAATTATTTATCGCAGTATCTGGATATTATGATTTCTACGGGTCGGTAGGTAGCTAAGAGACTAAGAACTGAAAGGACTGAAAGATTGAGAAAAGTTTATTGCATCAAATGTCACTCTATCTATACCTATATGTACCTACTTATATAAAAAAACCCTGTCAAAGTATTTGTCTTGAAAAGGTGTGATTTGTTTTTTAAAAGATAGGATAGTTTTATCCCAATTATTTCCTTTTTCATCGCAAGACTAGCTACTACTCGCAACTTCGCCCGCGTGGAATTTATAGTTATTTTCTTTTTTAGTGCAAAATCCTAATTAATTTCCAAAATAAAATCGGTCCAGCCATTCAGGAGATTAGCCGTGGATGTATATTCGACGTACTTATATTCTTACCTATACTATTTGAATCGATATTTATTAATATTTTTTTTAAATTTCAAAGGGCCCCTTGGTTTAGTCGGTAGTGTAACCGACTTCCGTGCGACCTCGTCGTGGGTTCGATTCCCACTCAGGACAATTATTTGTGTGAAGAACACAGATATTTGTACTGCGTCTGGGTGTTTTCTATCTATTATATGTATGTATTTCTCTGTGTTGATCTGTGCCTAACTTCAGAGACACAAAGATCCGTTGTGATTACTATACGACGTAACTAAGTTGTGTCGTGTGTCTAAGCTCATTAAATCAAGGCAAAGTTGGTTTACATGACAACGTACAATACTTGATGCATTTTAAATTCGACTGTGTTCATAAAATATTTTACCTCAAAATTATGCTCGCAGTGTGTATTTCATTTAATTTTTGTACATAAGAAGAAAATACAAATTAATTTAAAATATGTTTTTTTTTTGTCAGATCTTCAAAATATATTATCTTATTTTAGGTATAATGAAAATTTGAAAATTATGTCAATCATATCAAAGAAAGAACCACACTAGACTGAATAACTGAATACATAGTCAGTGCAGCATTGCTTTCAGATAATTGTTTGTTTTGTTATGTTTGTTTTATATTTATTTTTATTGCATATGGTGGCAGACGAGCCACAGCCCACCTGATGGTAAATGGTAACCGTCGCTTATAAAATCAACTATACCGAGACTATTACCAAGCCGCTGCTCACCATTTCATTTCACAGATATGAAATGAATGAATTAACGGCTATCTCCTGCTACAGCTAAAACACACTGATGTGCTTCATGGCCGGTCACAGGGGAGCTGGTGGTACCAACCCGCTTGGACACGACAGCAAGTGAGTACTCCTACTTGACACCCAGCCCAATGGGTGATAAATGCTTACTTCCCTTACTTGCCTCGTACGACACCCGTGGGAAAGAATGGAGTGGTGACACTTATATGCTTAGTCCGTCAACACACGGACGGATATCTTAGGTTCCCGATATTGTGGCGGGATATAACATAAGTAGGTATATCAGTTTTTTAGTTTAATCAAGAGAAAAGTTGTATCAAAATTCGTTCAGTGGTTGGAATGTTGAAAACAAACTTTTAACTTTTGTCGCGTCTACGCATCAGGACTTCGTAACAATAAAATAATTCAGACTTTTAAGAAATCATAATAGTTTTAGGTTACTTAACATCTACCACCGAAGGAATGTAACATAGTTTCAGTGGCCCGCCAATAAAGGCGGAGGGACGGCACACGGCGGGTTTCTTTAGTGGATGAAGGCCCCACACTACCCTGTTCGTTGCCCCGAACGACGGGGTGTGTGGTTAGGAACATTTTTTCCCGCCTTAACAAAAAAAAAGGTTAATTAACATCTATGTTTAACTTATACAGAAATAAGTTTAATTTTACCGCTCTTACTAAGGTAATACACACTATAATTTATTATAATATTAAACATTTATGATTTATGATTGTTAAGAATTTAATACCACAGACAGAATTTAATACACAACATATTAATTCGGCACAAGTCGCACTTTCGACTTTCTGATTGGTATTGCTTTACAAAGTGATTATTACTTGTCTGTTTCCATATCGTGCATGGCTTTGTTTATGAGCTCTCTAAGCTATAATCATTGTAGATTTCTAAAAGAATTAATTTGGGGTTACCTACTAATAGCTTTTGAATTGGCTGTCGTTATAAGAATCTTTACGTGACGGTGGACAAATTTCTCGAGCTTCTTAGGTCTCTCTCACTATATGCGAGATAATGGGATATCCATGTCCACCGTGACATGGATAGCTATGATAGGTTTGAAGCTATTAACAACTTAAGGGGGTAGTTCAGTAATTATTTATAATTTACTTATTTAAAACATATAGCACATCAATAAAAGACAAGTAATGTGGCCAAGCCTATAATATTACGCGTATTCTTAGTGTAACTGCAATCGATATAATTCTACAATTCAAATATAATTACATACTCTTAAGTATTGACACATCTGTAGATACTTACTAGTGGACGTAGATGATGTTATTCGAAGATGTTGTGATGATGTTTAAACCATCATTGTTTATACGAACTAAGTATCCTTTAATTAGCTGCTAACAGATTCTTAGTCGATTATTTTTATAATTAAAATTTATTGGAATATTTTGCGTCATTCTACTTTCATTTCTATGTTTTTCTACTACGACTACTATTACTACTACTTATCATCACGCTATTTCCCTTGCGGGGTAGGCAGAGAGAACAGAGTGCCAAGAGGCTCTATTCTTGTATACATCTCTCACTTCCTCAACATTCATAATTCTCTTCATACACGCTCGCCGGTTTCGGAGACTCCTGACTCCACCTTCCTTCAATACATGACCGATTTGGTCTAGGTAGGTGAGTCTCGGTCTTCCTCTGTACCTAGATCCCTCCACTTTAGCATTGTATATCTTCTTAACCAGTCGCTCGTCCGGTATTCTTTCCACATGTTCGAACTATCGCAGCATTCCCTTTCTTAACACCAATACCCTCTTTCATGCCTACTTGCTTTCTTACATCATCATTACGAATGCGGTCAGTCAGCCTCACTCCACAGATTCTTCGCAGAGATCGCATTTCGACCGCATTGACTTTACTTTCATACTCTTCTTTGCATACCCCACTCTCGCTTCCACATAGTAAAGTCGGGACAAGTACTGCCTTATTATTTAGGTACTTTTATAAAATTTATAATAATAATAATAAAAAATAATAACTTATAAAAATGTTTTTCTAATCTCCTTAAACCTATCCTACCTATTTAGGTATATACATATATTGTACTTCTGAGTCTCAGAGTTCATTTCTAATTTTCTAACAGTATATTTGCATATCACACATACCTGTTTAAGTTGACTGGTTTCTAACCAGTAGATATATCTACCTCTAGTTGACCACCATTGCAATACTAAAATACCTGATCGGGCAGTTACTGACGCGAGGCGGAAGTAACGGTCGGCATGCGAAATCGTAATCGATTGTAAGTTTCGTGACTCATTCCTTAATACTTATAGATATATGATCGGTTTAGACTAGCATTCAGTGAAATTTGAATAGATCTTCTACATGTTCTTGACATGTAATATTTAACGTCAAGGTTGCAAAGGTCAAACTGCACGTTGACCGACGTTTGTGAAAGCAAACCATCCGGGTAATTATGTCCACTATCACTATAATCAAACCTACACGGGGACTAATCGCAAAGTAGGTACCTATCTAATGGATTGAATACTTCTTTGCGGAAATATATCATTAGTCGAGTTAATTATGCATTTAAGTTTTTTTTTTACTGTCTGCATGCTGTGCACTAGCAGCCGATAAAGTTTATTTATTAAGTACATTTTAACGTTACCTTAAATCATTTGTATACTGGCAATATTTACCCACTAATACATTCATTTTAAAGGTCACAATAAGCTGCCAGACAAACTTCCAGGATATTAAATTTTGTACTTCCTGATATTATAACGTGCTAGTATTCGTTCGTAGGTTTCTTTGTCGCTTATAATCACACTATTAATCAAGGATATAAGTCGTGTTTTTTCTTATTAATTGGACTTTTTTTTTGTTACATGAAGCAAATAGCAGGTTGTTGGCGTGTACCACCGAAGGAATGTAACATAGTTCCAGTGGCCCGCCAATAAAGGTGGAGAGACGGCACACGGCGGGTTTCTTTTGTGGGTGAGGGCCCCACACTACCCTGTTCGTTGCCCCGAACGGCGGGGTGTGCGGTTAGGTACATTTTTTCCCGCCTAAACAAAAAAAAAAGGTTGTTGGCGTGTGTCTGATCGTGATACCTATACCCAATACGTTCCAAAATGAATTATATTGATTTTCCACGAAACATTTAACGTAATCACTTGAGAAAGCTTTGCGGAACTAGATTTAACTGGACTTTGATTTGTACAATTTCGTCATGGGATTTTTTAGTTTTCGTTAGTGTAATATTATTTCAAAATTACAAATACTAGCTAACAAACTGACATGCATGAAATCTTTAACATTTACTTTATTGGCATGTTTAATTTGTTTGTCAACATTTTCTTTTATTATTTTTGCACGTATTTATAATATTATACTAGAACATTGCTAGTATTACCTTACGGTTATATCACAAAAGACATTTATAAAACAGCAATAGTTTCAAAATAAACAGCTTTTACTTATTAAAACGACAAGAATAGTGATACATACATTATGAGAAAATATTAGTCTGGTACAAAGGGCTAGCGTTTTGATGAATTTAGAGCCCGTGCACTACTAGGCCTAAAAAGACGCTCGGCCACATTCTGAAAACCCTGAAGGATAGCAAGCAATAGCAAATATCAATAAGTATATTATCGTACAATATTGAAGGAAGATAAAGTCAGGTATTGATGGGATATGGATGGAAACCGGCGAACGTGTATGAAGAGAATTATTAATGTTGAGAAAGCGAAACATGTATGCAAGAATAGAGCCTTTTGGCACTTTGTTCTCTCTGACTACCCCGCAAAGGAGATGGCATGATGATAAATAAGTAGACATGGTACAATACTGTCCTTAAACTGTTAAATGCTTTATAGATAACTAGATTCTGCCCTTGACTTTGTCCGCATGAACTTCAGAATATAAATACGTCACTCTACTTTACATAAATTATCTCTATGCAAAAATAGCTATCTACGCACAGGCACCATTAATTTTTCTAGGATAAAACGTAGCATGTCCTTCTCTGGGCTCTATACTAAATATCATTCATCCGTCCATCAGCCTTTTGACGTCCACTGCTGGACTCCTCAAGAGAAAGCCAAAATGAACAGTCTTGTGCTAACTGCATCCACGGCTCCCTACGGCTTTGACCAGATCTTTTTGCCCAACGGTTGTCAGTTCGTCGAGCTATGTACCGCATGTACCTGCCTGCCCGTTGCCAACACAGCGATCTATGTCGGTTATTCCCATTCTATGGATCTCCTCGTTACGATTTCAATCACGTAGAGAAATGCCGAGCATAGCCCGCTCTATGGCACGGTGAGCGACTTTGAGACTTGATACTTGGCCAATATTTGGAGACCACGTCTCTGTTCCGTATGTCATCACTGGTAACACACACTGGTAGTAGACATTTGTTTTCAGGCACTTCCTTAGCTTCCCGAACGCTGCCCAGCCGAACTGGACTCATCGAATGACCTTTTTCTGGAAGTTGTGCCTACCTAACTAGACTGTTTGTCTCAGGCAGACATAGTGGTCGGCAACTTCGAGAAGCGCATATCCCGACTAGGTCCAGTGCTGAAATGACATGGACATATAGACATAACTTTCGTCGTGTTCATGTTCATTTTTAGACCCACAAGTCGTGGAACCCTGCTAAGATCATGGTGCCAAGATCTTTTAGCGATTTAGACATGTCTACAATATCATCGACATATCAAAGGTGAGTGATGAACTCGCCATTGATATTGATACCGAATCTGGTTCAGTACAATAGCTTGAAGACATCTTCCATTGAAGTGGTGAGTTGGATCGCTTTCGATCTTGTCCTGAACTCGGACAGACATTCAGGCGTTCGTACACAAGCACTCCAACACTTCGATGTACTGGTAGTCAATTTGACACCACTGAAGCGACTGCCACACCGCCTAATTTTGAACGTTTCGAAGTCTTCTCCATAGTCCACAAAACACATAATCCGATTATACATACTCCTCGGTATTCTGTATAATCTGGCGCAGCGTATGGATGTGGTCTATGGTACTATAGTCTTTTCAGAAAAAAATATCATAGACCTAAATGTACAAAATTTCAGGGTGATTGCTTTATTAGTAACGGCGTGAAAACATAATAAACAAACAAATAAACTCACTCGCATTATAATATTAGTAAAGATTCAATTGCGTGCAGTACCAGGTATAAACGTAACTACACATGAGATAGCATATATAGGTAACTTAATTTCAAGTAATCTATTGCAAATCAGCTTGTCCAATGCAAAACGACGACTCATTGCAATAATATTCACTACACAAATATTATCGCAATTGATATGTAAGACATTGGATTCGTTCCCATTGCTTTTACATGATATTATAAGCCATGGATAATCTTATGGCAACTGCTAAGAGTATCGTTGCATTCGTGTAGGTGTATAAAAATATATTGTTATAGGTACTGCTGTGCTAGATCTAACTCTAGTAAAGGAAGCTATATAATTGGATGTCTGCAAATGAATAGGTGCTTAGAAATTACGACCGCTTAGCGTTACTATGATATAAGAACAAACATTACAGAACACAATCATTACTCAATGAATATACCACAGTGTATAGCGTTTGAAGTCTCCGTCACATAAAAAGGCAGGGTATTTTATCTAATTACATTATTAGCATACAGTTCACGCGAAATTTATTATTTAAGCATGTTTATGGAAATACCTGCTTTCACTATTAAATAATCTTTGGATATATAAATTTATAACGTGATGTTATTTTGTTATTCGCTCTATACCATCTCTCTCAAATTTAGTTATTTTTCCATTTGGTATTAATTATCTACATAAATATTATAGATATATATAAACTAGTTGTTGACATAGCATCACGCCTGTATTCCCCGAAGGGGTAGGCAGAGGTGTATTACACACCCACGATTCGCCAGCTATGTTTAAGTCCCACGTAATAGGGGGCGAACCTATTAACGTATACCGGGCACATTTCCAAACTCCGGGCTGCTACTGAGAATTTTTCTTTTTAGGAAAAAGCTCAAATACATTGCCCGACCCGGGGATCGAACCCGAGACCTCATGATTAGCAGTCGCATACACTACCGCTACACCACCGAGGCAGTTATTAGTTGTTGAATAACTTTATTTTCGAAAATCCTGAGTAATCAACGTTGTTTTTTCACCTGTTCCTGATTTTACATGTATTACGGACTTTCGTTTGAAATAAAGATACCTATAAGATATATTGATGTAACAGAGAGCGCTTACTATAAGCGCTCTCTGTTACATCAATAAAATTAGCAAACAAAGATATTACATAAGCCCACAAGACCTGAAACAGAGCTACAAAGGGCTGTTAAGCTATTTCTAGTTAATAAAACTGGTTTTATATTGTACATTTCTATTACGACATTTCTATCAAAGTCCAGTTTGGGATTGATTTGGAAGATAAAAAATTGGTGAGCCAAAAACTGGACATCCTGAACAGAACCAAGCGGTAAAGACCGAGGCAACGACTTGTGCTACATAATAATTATACTTTCTAGATATTTTTATATACATTTTTAGCATTTGACATGCTTAGCCATAAACATTAACACAAAGTATGAAAATGTGAAATCGAAAATAACAGTCACGAGCAGGATTTGAACCTGCATCTCCTGGATACCGTCCAGATGCAGTGTAAAAATGTGAAATCGAAATTAACACCCACGAGCAGGATTTCAACCTGTATCTCCTGGAATACCGTCCCAGTTGCTTTGCCAATTCAGCCATCGTGACAATTGCTCGGGACTGTGAATGTCGATAACATATTCATTCCGGTGCCGTGTGGGGCCGGCAAGAATAGCTCTACCCCGTCTCTTACTATGGGGGTCGTAAAAGCCGACTAAGGGATTACCGGGGGACCGGGCAGCAGCGTTCCCCTGTATACTAAAAACATCCACTGCGATTGCCAAGCGTGGCGATAGTTGGACCCCGTTCCCCAAGATCGAGGCGCCAGCAGGTGACCGACGTCGGGGCCCATGGAACAGTAAGGCCTCCGACTTATACAGGGCCACCCTAAGCCCCAGCGCCTTGATCCTCTTGACCACCTCCGGTGTCCCTAAGATGCCTAGGAATTTCGCCTCTTCGAAGTTTCCACTTCGGGCTATATGCCAATAGCTGTATGCTGTACCAGCATATCACCCGCGTAGGAGATAACCGCCAGCCCGAGGGGGAGCCGACAGCGCAACGCCCAGTCGTAACTGATGTCCTGAACACTGTAGGACACCACACGACATGGGTCTTCTAACAACATCACCATTGCGGCTCTTATAGACGACGCTGCAACCCTCAAGATAGTCTGCCATTAGCTGCCTCAGGTAGGCAAGCACTCCGCGATACCAGATCACCTCCTTTATGCAATTGAATGGCAGACTATTGAATGCGTTGGCATGTCAAGTGACACCGCCAACAACACTCCCCCACTGGCGAAGATCGCGACGGCCGTGGCCCTCAGGCGCACAATCGCGTCGACTGTCGAAAGACCTACTCGGAAACCGCACTGAGCGTCCAACAAGTCAGGCATGAGTACATAATACTTACTGTCTGATATTAAAGCGACACTGAAATAAAACTACCATTATGGAACCTATCGGGTTTGTTGGCTTCCGAAGGACCTTCTCCCGTGGAAAAAGAAAAGCATTTTATTTCATAATTTAAGAGCACAAACAAAAAATATACGAGGGTAACATCGTACAAACCGTCCGACCATGAAACTAAGAATGAGTTGGATACGTCAACACAAGAAACATAAAACTAGAATTAGCAAAAACAAACTATCTAAGTCTTAGAAGGAATATGCAGGCTCGTTATTGAAATGGAAGGTCAACTCTTACCTACCTAGCTCTATTGCATTGTTATAATACCTCGTACAAGAGCAGTTATGTAGAAGCTGATCAGATAGTCCGCCTTGTACACTTATTGTGCAGAAGTTGTAAAATAAAATAAATAAATAAATATAACCAATGTTTACATAACCTTATTAAATCACAAATACAGGCTAAATCACAGAACATTTTTACTCTACGAGGGCTAAATACTGTCTGACCTGCTTAGAACTATAGCCCAAATAAATACTTTTTTTTTTGTTAAGGCGGGTATAAATGTACCTAACCGCGCACCCCGTCGTTCGGGGCAAAGAACCAGGGTAGTGTGGCCCTGACAAAGCCCGCCGTGTGCCGTCTCTCCGCCTGTATTGGCAGGCCACATAAAATTGTAGTTTGTACTGCCTTGGGAGTCTAGCGCTAGTGTATGCAACTACAGATCAAGAGGTCTCGGGTTCGATTCCCGGGTCGGCCATCAAAAAGTTATGAAGATTTAAGTTAAGAAATTCTCAATTGCAGCCAGGAGTTGCGAAGTTGGCGATGGTTCTCCGCCGTGCCTCGGAGAGCACTTTAACCCGTTGGACTCTCTTTCTGGTCGTGTTGGAATACCATCCCATTGGACTATGAGTGTGAGGGAACAAAGAGAACACTACTATTATTATCTCCTGCGTACATGGCACCTGATAGGTACAGGCCGCCGTTTTGTGTTCAGGGACGTCTAAATAGCTTTCTGAAATAGCTCTGTTACAGTTCTATAATAGTATACACATGGCGGAGTGGTTTAGACACCGGCCTCCCGCCTGACTGTTGTGGGATCGATTCCCACAAATGGTTGTTCTAAGTCTGGGCGTATTTTGTGTTCGTGAAGTTGTAAGCTTGTAAAGTTCCGCGATATAAGGATTATTTCTTAGTGCAGGGTGTTGTCTTTTTAAAAAGTAAAAAGAGCCGTGGTGGTAAAAAAAAAATAAGTGATTGCTTTCAGTTTTGTACATGACTGAAATGGAAACAGTACAGCACCCAACAAGACTCTCTACTACTTCTCTCCTAAGTTGACGCCAGAGCTGTTTCTACATTTAGGTGGAAGTGTAACTTTCTAGTCTAGATACTAGGGCTAATCTCAATCTGAATACATTGTAATTAATACACATTACCTGATGTTGTTGGGAAAGAAACAAAACATTACAAAAAATATATAATAGGTGTATTACCTACCTATACTTTCTACACATTCGATTAAGCGTTTGCGCTGTCCAACAATTTATATTGTTTTATTTAGATCCCTATAATATTGTTTTATGTATTAGGTTACACTCTAAATAGTATTTTTACACTGCACCGATATTGAAGACAAGGTTAGTTACTGTTAAAGGACAATCATGCAAGTTATTTTTAAAGCAATTAATATTTGACACCTACTAATAAAATATAAACCATAATAAGGTTTCATTTAGATATTTAATCAAATTTAGTAGTTAATTCATTAGGTAGGTAAGTATTATAGCATCAATATAATTTTCATATTAGATGTAACCTTTGTGTACTTTACAAATATTGTTTTTACGTTCACTATAAAATAATTTTACTATCTATACTATTATAAAGCTGTAACAGAGCTGTGTCTGTACATTTAATATATTTGAGAAAAAATGACTTCATAGAAACGCCCTATATAGCCTATATAGGCGTGCCTAAACACAAAACTATTTTTTTTAGATATTTTGTCTGTTTTTCTGTTTGTTTGTTCGCGAATCACGCAAAAACTACTGAACGTGTTTTGATGCAACTTTTTTAATTTGGTAGCTCTTAATAAGACTTAAACACTGGTAAAGATTCTATCTCGCTACTATATCAGGAACCTGAGATATAGCCTAAAAACTAGCTTTTGGCTGTGGCGAAGCTGCGGGCAAAGGCTAGTATTCTTATAAAGGCGTGATGCAACTGAGAACCGCTGCAACTATCGTGGTTAAATGCAATATAGCCTATTAGTAAAACCTAGGACGTCGAGTTCAATCCCCAGTCTTAGCTCGATACCTCACAAGTATCCTCTGATTTTCCTAAATTATGTGTGCATTTCTTGTCAAATTATTAATGCTTGGTGGCAAAATATTATGAGTACCTTATTTTTGTTAAGATGGTAAATAATGTACCTAACCGTACACCTTATCATTCGGACACAATGAACGTGGTCGTGTATGGCCCTCACCCACTCAATAACGCGCAGTGTGCCGTCTCTCCGCCTATGGTAGCGATGCAGGTAGTGAGGATTCTCTACAGCAGTTTAACCGCCTCGTCCAGCCGTACGTTGGGCTTAAAGGCCCTGACCAAATTCGACAGTCATCTTGGCTTCGGCAAAAGTACCCGCCTCGCCTCCTTATTACAGTCAGGGAACCCAGAGGGACAACAGGCATTTCTTGAACAGTCCTTTGAGGCGGGGTTCCAGGTCTCCGGGTGGCTATCCCATCCGGGTCAGGGGTGGTTCTCATGAAAGGAATCCGCAACAAAGCCGCCCCCATTTCCAACGTGGTGACGGTACACTGACATTGGCCTTCCGGTAGCTACCTGGCGGTAACATGACCGGAGTCGTGAGCGAAAGGTCTTCGATCAACCTGGTGTGGAGACTGGGCTGAAGCTGATCTCTGTAATGGCTGATTGCCATTGGAACAACGTGGTAGATGATACCCTCTGAGAAACCCGTGCTCAACAGAGGGACGCAAATGGGTTGAAATTTAAATGCAAAAATATGCAGTCTTAAGCATGATTCTATTATATTTAGTATTTGGGTTGAGGCGTGTAACAATTTCTTTGCTTAGATAACTAATACATTTTTGCCGTGTTATATTGACCGACATCTACACGATAGTAGCGTATATGTAATCGACAGAGCCAGCAGCAGCTACATAATTCACGGGGCGCATAATAATCTCCATTGTTTTTATATCTAAATCTAAAACTGCAAGCGTACGTCAAACGTTTTATTGTCTAATAATTAGTTATAAATACGTCGTACTCTGATGGTTAACTGACAGTGATGATAGAATAAAAAACTTGCGAATTATTATTTCACTAATTAGGCATAGTTATTTTGTCTCTGTCATATGAACGGTATTTACTATCTTGTAACTGCTTATATATCTATTATAAGTCGTACTTAGCGTGAAAATATTACCTTGGCGTTTTAAAAGTTCCTTTCAATATTATTTTTATTGTTACCGAAATACTCGTATAATTCAAATTTATACTCACCACATAAAAGTAGAGCAAATATTTCCATTTTGTAATCCATATTAATGTTTAGATGTGTAATTCATAGTCATTCATAGAGTTTAAAACAAAATCACGATAGGAAACTGTCGATATTTCCCGCGTAAAAACGCAACGGCCGATATAACGCGTGCGTACAACGCGCTTCGCGATACGAATGACGAATGACCGCACGAAAGAAACCACCGCGTTGTACAGCCAGTTTTTATCATACACAATAATATACAACCTTCCTTCGTATCCGAAATTCCAAGCTCGTACAATTATGTACTGCAAAAAGGGTGAGAAAAACGTTTCGTAGTTATAATAGCACCCATAGACAACTCAATAGGTTGAATTGTCTGTGGGTCATACTAGGTTCCAAAAAATTAACTCGCAATTACTTTTTACGTTAACTAAAGTTAACTGTTATGATAGGTCAGTATTTTTTTCCCACATTCAAATGACTTCTTCTCGGCAGTTATCTACAGTAGATATGTCATGAATCATTATCAGAGTTTTTATTTTCATATTACGTAGGTACCGTAGCCCATAGCCAGCAACACCAGGCTCGTCACTCGCGTATTGCCAACTCCAAGGAAAGGGATAGGAGGTGGAGAGGATAGATAATAAGGAGAGGCTGGAAGGTGAGGAAGGGGTTTGGGCCTAAGGCACTCTCACTCACCTTATAAAACATCAGTAGAAGTACCTACCGTTGTTTCACGTTGATCTTCTGTGAGAGGGGGGTACTTCTCCGATCTATTCATGCTGGGTCAAGCAAGGCTCTACCAATTAAAGTTATTTGCAAAATATTATATAAGCTATTAAAAAATTTGCATAATGTGTAAGAACTATTATACGACTACAACAAAACAGAAAAACTGCAGAGTGGCCACCAAAGATTTCCCACGACTAATACCATGCAAGAAGCTGGCAATTCATATAGCGACCCTTACCTATGAATCGATTGTGGAACAATGCTGGTAATAATTATGTTCAAGACAATGTAACTAAATCCATATGTGTGAAATAATATCTTTCGGCACTCGCTCTTGATATTACCATTTACATGTATATGAAGGTCGTATATTAATTGCCTCTGTGGCCTAGCGGTAGGATATACGACTGCAGAGCATGAGGTCTCGGGTCCGAAATCCGGGTGGAGCCAACAATATAAATAAAAAATAAATATTCACGGACATTTCACACAACGTCATCTGGTCCCAAACTAAGCTTAACGCTTGTACTATGGGTACCAGATTACGGATATAATACATATTACTTTTTTTTGTAAATACATACATATAATAGATAGAAAACACCCAGACGCAGTACAAATATCTAAGTTTATCACACAAATAATTGTCCTGAGTGGGAATCGAACCCACGACCTCGAGCACGGAAGTCGGTTACACTACCGACTATGCCACGAGGCCCGTCAAAAAAACAATAATTTGATTTAGTCAGGAAATTCTCAACATCAGCTTAGAGTTAGGAAGCTGATGGTGTTTCACCCCCGTGCCTTAGTAAGTGCTTAAAGCTGGTCTTGCATCTGATCTCTCTCCGGTCGCGGCGGAATACCGTTTCATTGGACTAAGAGAATGAGAAAACCAATATTACACACACACTCGTGCATTATAATATCTCCTATCTCTCTCCTCTCTGTCTGTTAACACTGGCCGTCGAGACAGAAATCGGTTGAGAGATAATAATATACTGTGTTAAGTATGTACAATTCAATAAATAAACGCTTAATATTAGTTGGTCCTTATCACGGAGTACAGAAAAAGATCTGTACTCCGTGGTCATAATATTGGCTTCCTTCTTAGATCTTCTTAGTATACCTAAATTATTCAATAAATAATACGTCAGCGTTATTACCACGGCCATAGGTGTCGATAGACTCGCACACACACGCGCACAGGTTCTCACGAATTGGTAAGACGTAAGGGTATACCTTAAATAGCATTTTACAAAGTTGATAGAGTCGCCTACTCGTAAATTATACAACCGGTACATCTTACCAGTTTAGATATGAAGAGGTAATATTTACATAATATATTATTTATTCACCGTTAACTATATTCGACAGAGCAAAAAAAGATTAGGTATAAATGAAAGTTTCTTTAATAACATTCATAAGGCACACGTGTTGTATTTACCTCAAAACCGAGACCATACCCGTGCTGCAGCTAGTATCACAACAAAAAAAAGACAAAAGTAATACAGTGTACCTAGTTTCGTGAATACGGCACAAAGATGCACCCTGTGTGATACACCAAATATTTAAATCGTATCTACATATATTGGTGATTGCCATCATCTCAAAGATGCTGGCTGATATACAGCATATTTTTTCTTCTTGTTCTTCTTATCATCCGAAGATTCTCTTCTCAGAGATGGTCAACGTAATTAAAAAATCTCTGGCTGTAGGTGTCCAATATTCCAGTCCATCCAGAATCTTGTCAAACAAAATCATAAAATCATTTATTGCTTATAAATAATCACATTTGTTACAAATGTGATTATTTAAAAGTATCATTTCCCTCATAATCTCTCAACTGAAGTTGTAGGTAGGGCACTGGAATTCATTTATGAAACATGTTACGTGTCTACTTTTCGCTCCGTAAGTAAAGATGTGATACAATAAAAGGTCTTTCGCGATGTGCGAATATACATTTAAAACGACTTAATACTTTCAGTGAGTTACCCGACGTCACAGAACATACGAGTATAGTAATACTACGAATAGAATTAACACTTTTGTCACCAATCAGTTTTCTCACCTCACCTGCAATTCTGTGCTATGAAGGAGCCGACGTGAAGTTGCAGCAAGACGGTTTGTTTTTTTCGGTTATACGAATGAGATATTTTTGTGCTGTTTACAGATGTTAGTCAAAGATAAAAAGGTAAGTTAGAATTCAAGAACGTACATTTACGTTAAGTAAAAAATCTAAAGTAGGTACTTAATCGTTTTTTGCCATACACCTAGTATGTGTGCACATATTAGTAATACACGTGCATTACTATCGATGGTCTCCAGGCTGGTTTATTCACAGAGGCCATTATCCACAAGACTCTAGCCAAGCCATGTACGTAGGAGACACTATAATGTATGAGTGTGTGCGCAAACTTGTGTTTACATGCACTTGTGTACGCTCTATTCTCTCACTCTCATGGCCCGATAGGACAGCCCACTGGAGAGTTTGGTTGTCATGTTTAATTCTTCGAATCTGTCGGGTCTGCAAGCGAACGCGCATTGGATCGTGGGATTATGGTGTCGAATCCGCTCATCAACGCTCTTGTTTTATTTTTCCTACTGGATAGTGTAATCAAAGTAGGTATAACGCAGTCAATTTTAATAGCGACATTATTAGAACAAATATGCACAGCAATAAAGGGCGTCATTCAAGACACGCTAAGTGCGTCCATAGTATGTTTATTTTCTTCTCTTTCTGACGTCTAAGATATCATAAAGGAAAGTCTAATTGTCAATGTACTTTAGCCATATAGGTGCAGTTACTCTCACATTATTAAGAGTACGCTATTTTAAAATTTTAATTGCATATTTATGTGTATTATACAATTAGGTAATAGCTATTTACATATTAGATATATTATTTTGTGTTTTTAATTAAAAGTTAATGGTCTGTTGATCGTCACATACACGCATTTCTCGTTTTGTTAATGAGATACCAATTGAAAATTACTGCACTTTCTTTGTTATGTATGCATATATACCTACACTTACGTATATATACAATATATACTAGCAAAAAGTTTTGTGAGGGCTCGCGAAGTTTTATACTTAATTTATAATATCGAGAGTTGCCGTTAGGAATACAATAAAATTCTAATTGATAAAAAAAAAATATTTTTATGTATATAAAATACTATGTTTGTAGATAACACATCTAGAAATAAATTGCAATTACTATGTCAAAGCCCAAATCAGAAAATGTTATAGTTACTCAGTAAAGTGTACCACAATATGAATAGATCATGGAATAGTACTACTAATAAATATCTTGAATATGTTATTAACAAAGAAGGTATGTACCTATTATGTACTTACCTATGCTTAAAACCATGATGAAATGCTTTCCAAATTTTACTAAGCCAAGTCGTTATCCAACTCTGTCTGTTGCTTATTGCTTTTAAAATAATCAATTTTAATACAATTTCGATAGCCGATTTCACCACAGAGCACACACATTGACGGAATCACCACAGAGCTTCTGAGAGCAGGCGGAAAGCCGGTCTTAAAAGCTCTTCAGAGACTATTCAATTCCGTTGTTCTCGGGGGCATCGTTCCAGAGTCGTGGACCAGAAGCGTGGTGGTGCTGTTCTTCAAGAAAGGTGACAGAACCCTCTTGAAGAACTATAGACCCATCTTGCTCTTGAGCCACGTCTATAAGTTGTTTTCGAGGGTCATTACAAATCGACTCACGCGCAGGCTTGACGACTTCCAGCCTCCCGAACAAGCCGGTTTCCGAAAAGGCTATAGTACCATAGACCATATTCACACGCTACGCCAGATTATACAGAAAACCGAGGAATACAATCGGCCTCTGTGTCTGGCGTTTGTGGACTATGAGAAAGCCTTCGATTCAATCGAAACTTGGGCGGTGCGGCAGTCCCTTCAGCGGTGCCAAATTGACAATCGGTACATCGAAGTGCTGAAGTGCTTGTATAGAAACGCCACCATGTCAGTCCGTGTTCAGGACAAGAGTACGGGACCGATCCAACTGCAGAGAGGTGTTAGAAAGGGAGACGTTATGTCCCTGAAACTCTTCACCGCTGCATTCTTTTGCATTCATTGCTTCATGTCTTCAAGCTCTTGGACTGGACCGGATTCGGCATCAACATCAATGGCGAATACATCACTCACCTTCGATATGCCGACGACATCGTAGTCATGGCAGAATCTCTGGAGGACCTTGGCACCATGCTCAATGATCTCAGCAGGGTTTCCCGACTAGTGGGTCTCAAAATGAACATGGACAAGACGAAAGTCATGTCTATGTCCATGTCATTTCAGCACCGGTCCTAGTCGGGAGTGCGCTTCTCGAAGTTGTCGACCATTATGTCTACCTGGGACAAACAGTCCAGTTAGGTAGACACAACTTCGAGAAAGAGGTCAATAGACGAATCCAACTCGGCTGGGCAGCGTTCGGGAAGCTAAGGAAGATCTTCTCGTCCAATATTCCGCAGGGTCTGAAAACGAAGGTCTACGACCAGTGTGTGTTACCATTGATGACATACGGAACAGAGACGTGGTCTCTGAATGTTGGCCTCATATCAAGGCTCAAAGTCGCTCAGCGGGCCATGGAGCGGGCTATGCTGTAATACGGAGATCCGTAGGAGAACGAGAGTGACCGGCATAGCCCGCCGGGTTGCCATGCTGAAGTGGCAATGGGCAGGCCACATCGCTCGACGAACCGATAACCGTTGGGGACGAAAGGTTCTCGAGTGGCGACCACGTATCGGACGGTGCAGCGTAGAACGGCCCCCTACCAGATGGACCGATGATCTGGTCAAAGCTGCGGGGAGCCGTTGGATGCGGTCGGCACAGGACCGCTCGTTGTGGCGTTCTCTTGGGGAGGCCTATGTCCAGCAGTGGACGTTAAAAGGCTGATGGATGGATGGATGAGCCGATTTATGTTAAGGAAGGTTCGTGTGTAGGTACGGTGTACACAAAGTACGTACGTATGTATGTACGTATACATATATACATACGTACTTTTTATGATGTATACATATAACCACTTGACGCTTAACATCCTATATAGGAAGACTAAAAAAATATAACCTATAAAAAATATAAATGGACAAATTCTTTAATTTTGTAATCAAATCCTAAAAACTTCGTTTTTCGTAGCTTGCACTCTGGCTTGCACTAACTAAATCCTAAGAGATACAATCAAATAATGTACTAGAGACATATAGTTCTTTAAGATTTGTAAAGGTATTATTTATTAGTATAGTGCATCCGTGGCAGGGTGGGTCTTTGGTTCTTTTAAGCCACAACGGATTTTGAAACTGTTTTCAATACCGTTAAGATTATTTTTTCAAGCTAGGTAAAGATATAATATCTAATGAAACATATATTATTTTAAGTAGAAAAATTCAATGTAATCAATTCGCAATTTTTTTTCTTTATTAAATTGCACCCATGAGCTGGGCCGGTCCCTTTATGTTATTTCATTTACGTATTAGGATATTCGAATTATATAATTTTTTTGGTAAGGCCGGGAAAATGTACCTAACCGTATACCCCATCGTTCGGGGCAACCAACAGGGTAGTGTAGGGCACGCACCCACTAAATAAGCCTGTACTGGGGGACCATTGGAAAGCATTACTTCAGTGGTTATTGAGTAAAGGGAATTAGGTAGGTCAATAATGTATTTTTTTTTTGTTATATATTGTGATAGCCTTGAAACAAAAGGTTACCAAATGAGAGTTCTCACTATTTCACTATACCGACCCGAACACGTTTGATACTACCGCCATTTTCGTTGCAAAGAGCCGTGAAGTAAATCAATATGTTTCTATTATAGGGGAATTTCCCGCTCCTGTCTTGAGTATTGCGGACAACTTCATATGCGATTTGGCTATTACCATCAAGTGGGCTGTAAGTCGCCTACCGCCGATATCAACAAAATACTTACTTACTTATCACTTTGGTTTACATACAACATTCTGATACTGCTCGTGGTGTTGCTTAATCTATTGTTACCTATAAGAAAAATACGCTTGTTAAGATTTCATTATTTAGTAATTACACACATTCGTTTACGTTCATCGTTGTAACGCCTGACGAAGCAACATAATTGGAACATGCAGAAGTACTGAAAGGTTGCTGAAGTAACGCATATGATTCGTAACAACTAAGTAGTAATGTTAAAAACATCGTCCTTAAGTCGCAATAATCAAGCATAGTAATCAACAGTTGCAATCTTGCAAATCTTTTTTTAAGAAGTGACTGTCATCTATTTATAATTTCAACAACTAATTATTTTTAAAATAAAAAACTACCTTCAAAAGACACCTAAAAAGCATGGCAATCGTATCTAAATACCAATTATTTTTTGCTTTTTAGTTCCTAGGTGTCTTTTGAAGGCGGTTTCTTTTTTTATTTAAATATAATTTATTTTTTGCTTATTAGTGATTTTTTATAAAAAAGGTTAGCTTAGAGTAGGTGGTCCATGACGGGTCGAAGGGGCCGCTGTGGTTTTAGTGGGTATTCCGTGCGCAAATAAGATCTGCACGCCCGGTGGGTACTACATACCCCTCCGTCCGTCACTGGCGAAGGGGATGCGTATACGCATTTCCACAGCGTTAACAAAGAAAAAGTGATACATGACAGGGAGGCCTTCTAAGGGGTGCATCTCGTATGAGAAAGCGTCGAGGACAGGAGTCTGAAAATGACAAAGATGAGCACCTAAAGCGCAGTAGAGAAAGAAATAGAGCACAGAGAGAGTCTTCCGAAGACCGAGAAGAAAGGTTGGCGTACCTAGGTATATATAATATGGGTACGCCAACTAAACGCACTGCTCCAATGAGCTAGAGAGGTTTCGAAGTAAACGAAAAAATATCATCGATGTATACAATTCTATTAGATTTTTGTTGATTGTTTAAAAACCACTCGACCTATTTTGATAAAATTTTAATGGGACCGCCTCTGAAGTAGAATCAACCAAACAAAAAAAGAACCATTAAAATCAATTCATATTAAGCGGAATAAACGCGTAACAAACATACAAAATAAAAACATACAGCCGAATTGAGAACCTCCTCCTTTTCGAAGACGGTTAAAAAGGATAAGTACTATGGTTAGACCCAGATATGGTTTAGGATATTTGAAGATACTGATGCTCTATAAAGACTATCGTAGATGGCTGGGACTACCACCTTAAAATGCTGTTAAAGCCATGACAGAAATAGTACTTTCCTGATTAAAAATTAACTATTGAATAACCGCAAAAAGTAAGTCTACTTGGCCATGCATTTATTTGAATACATGTTCACAACCGTTCACTGTCACTCTATTGCGACCTAGTTTTATGATTTCTTGAATTATTTAGTATTTCTTAATAAACACCCTTCTACATTAGGGTATAACCCTTGTATCGCGGGAGATTTACAAACATACAATTAAGATACACATAGTATATCCAGACTCCTAAAAACCAAATAGATGTGGCGTGATGGATATTAAACACATAAAGAAATGTCTTGTGTGGGCATTGAACCGACAATACTCAGCAGAGGAGTTCATTATTTAAGTCTTACCTTTATGCAGTAGTAAGATAATTTTTCAGCCAATGCTATGAATCCATCTTCGCGGATGAAGAGGGAACTTCTCAATTTGCAGTTCGACGAGAGGAAAGAGTGGTTAAAAGCAAACACAGGTGAAAACGATGATAAGAGTTTAGCCCTAGACCGCTCCTTCTCAACCAACCACGCAAAAGTAGCATCGCTACTTATCGTTACCTACTTTGTGTGCGTTTTCAGTAAGAGGGTAATACCTACTCAAGTCGTGTAGGAATCAAGAGGGCTAGTAAACAACAGGTTATGTACCTACTGTTACTACCTATACTAAGAACCTGTGATGGATTCCGGCGGCACTAGACCGTTAAACAATCATCATAACTTTTTAGACATACCATAACTATATAAATATGTATATGTATCGTATCTATAAGATGTCGTATAGTTGCATATTTAACTCTAGTCAAAATTATTTTTCTCTCTTGTTTTCTGATGAAAGTGTACCTACCTCACATTATCTCTGCATCACCCATGGTTGACTGGTAGAAAATTCCTAAGGCTTTTGTTAAGGCGGGGAAAATTTACCTAACCACACACCCGACGTTCGGGGCTACGAACATGGTAGTATTTAGGGATTTTAGGGCATTACCTAGGAGCAAGTTTCTGCAGGATTTTGGATTGTCGTACATAATTTTTTCGGTTCAACATTAATCTTTATTTAAGTAACTGTACCGCAATGCGTGCAACTGAGAGTAATATACGCTGTTGATTATTTACTTGATGTGATACCTATTAGTTAGTTTTTACCTTGTCACGTTTAAATGTAAAAAAAATATAACTTTGCTAAAACACTTAAATGTTCTTTAGACCAAGTTTTTATCCGACCAATAGCTACCATTCACACTAAGGTACCTCTTTACCAAGTACGGCACCTTTTTTTTTGGGTAGGCAGAAATGTACCTACCGCACACCGCGCTGCCCGGGAGACAACGGGGTAGTGTGGGGCTCTCCCCCACTAAAAACCCACCATGCCCCCTCACCCGCCCGTACTCGGCGAACCACTGGTACCACGTATATTCACTTCAGTGGCCCGCGCGGTGGCTAGCCCCGTCGGGCTCCCTCTCAGAGCGACGTCCCCGCGCACCCGGAACGTCACACCTTCGCGGTAGGGTCTACGTGGGCGGAGGACAAACCCCGGTCCAACCACCCACGGCTTCGGCTAGGGCGGCATTAGGCGCAGATATTCGCGGCCACGCCGCACCGCGCGCCGGCGGCGGGTTGAGCCAAAGGAGAGACCAGCCTCCCTGGCCCTCTCCGCTGCCTCCTTCTGCGAGATATAATTTTCGCTGAATTTGGCGACCGCGGTCTAGTACCTATTGCCACCGACCAAGAATCGGACGACAGTCGGCAGTGACAGGTCCTCTCCGATGTCTGAAGAGAGATCCTGGCGCTGCTCAGCCCAGGCCGGGCACGACTCGAGCGTGTGCTGCGCTGAGTCCTCACTGCAGTCGCAGTGATGGCAGTAGGGACTCTCCTCCCTCCCTATGAAGGTGAGGACTCCATGATGCCGAACCACCCATTCCTCTAAAATCGGCTGGAGCGCCCCTACGGTCCGATGACCGGCCCGAGGCGTCTCCAGCCGAACTCTCCAACGGGTGATGATGGCGCGACGAGCGTCGCTCCGCCGCTCTGCGTTTAGATTTCGGCGAACACCTCCGCCTCCAGGTCCCACGGGGGAGTTCCGGCCAATGCGCATGCGGCCTCGCACGACACCATGCGGTAGCCGCGGATTGCTCTGACCGCCACGACTTTCTGTGGTCCCTACAGAAGGGCCCTTATTGCAAGCGGTCAAAGACTCCACCCATAAGGGTGCGCCGTAAAGCGCCATCGACTGGACCACCCCTGCATACAGACGTCGACATGCGATGCTGAGTCCGTCCAAGTTTGGAAACAGACGCCTGAGGGCGGATGCCGTGCCAACGAGTCTCGGCGCAAGCTGGCGGAAGTGCTCGTCAAAGTGCCACCGCCCGTCGAGGATCAGGCCCAGATATTTTATGTGGGCCTGGATTCTTACCCCCGCACCATTTACCGTAATTGAGGCGCCGGCGGGTGGACCATGTCGGGGCCCGTGAAATAGTAAGGCCTCCGACTTGTTAAGGGCCACCCTAAGCCCCAGCGCCTCAATACGTCTGACCACCTCCGTGGTACCTGATGTGGCCAGTCTCACCACCTCCTCAAAGTTTCCTCCCCGTGCCGTGAAGAGGGTATCGTTGGCGTAACAAATAAATTACGCCCAGCCCGGGGGGAAGCTGGCCACACAAGACCCAGTCGTACCTGATATCCCACAGGAGCGGCCCCAGGAAGATCCCTGTGGGACATCGCACGACATGGGTCTCCTCACAGGGTCTTACGAAGAGGACGCTGCTGCCTTGGAGTTAGTCTGCCATTAGCCGCCTCAGGTATAATATCTTTATTTAAACTGTGTAACATCAACACAGTAACTGGTAAACCCTTGCTTTTTTTTTGAGAATAAAAGTTTCACAGAAATTTGAATTTCAATGTCACTGAACATTATAAATACCCAACGCCTTCCTGTAACAGGTATTTCGCCAACCACGTTATGATATTCCTTATATGAGTGTCGAAATCTGATTAATAACTAGTGCTCTATGCATTGAATCTAAATACATAGGGCGCACTAGGTACCTATATGTTTCCGAAAGCCTACTTACAACATTTAAAAAGTAATTACAACATTTTGAACATGGAACTCTGGCTGTCGAAAACAGAGAAAGAAATAAATTCATCACTCTGTCACTTGGTCACTGTTCACTCATTGTGGCGTCATTACTTCACCATGGATATAACTTGCGAAATTTTTTGTGGTATGATTTTCTACAATTTTAAGTGTAATTTGACAGTTCAGCAGAGCTTCATTCGGTTTCAGATTGCTTTTGGTGATAAAGTATCATGCCAAGATGACCATTTATAGCAGGTTTACTAAATTCAAACACGGTCGTGTCGTCTCAGTGACAAATTTCGTGATGGTTGCCCGTGCTCCACTGAGAACAACAAAAACATAGATGCTGTCCGCGATATGATCGAAACAGACAGACATGTGACGTGAGATATTTACATTTACGCACGAGTCAAATACAATCATTCCTACACAAACATTTGGATATAAAAATACTGTGCTTTTGGCGGATCCCACACAATATGACTGCCTCAAAATTCGGACCGTGCCACTGGCAATGCCATGTCTACCAAATTTAGTCAAAGGGTGTGGGATATAGTTACAGGTTTGTCCGTGTGGTGACGGACTAAGAATACAAGTGTCACCACCCCATTCATTCCCATGGGTGTCGTATGAGGCGACTAAGGGAAGTAAGCAATTATCATCCATTGCACGACTGGTGGTAGGGCTGGGTACCAAGTGGGAGTACTCACTTGGTATCGGGCCCGAGCTGGTTGGTACCACCATCTCCCATGTGACCGGCCATGAAGCACATCGTTGCGTTTTGGCTGTAGCAGGAGATAGCCGTTTATTCTTTCATTTCATATCGGTGAAATGAAATGGTGAGCAGCGGCTTGACAATACTCTCGGTATAGTTGAGTCCATGAGCGACGGTTACCATTTACCATCAGATGGGCCATGGATCGTCTGCCACAACATGCAATAATAAAAACAAAACATGGATTCATTGCTACGATCCCAAAACAAAGCAGCAATTGAGCGTATGGGTCTTTCAAGATGTGCCGAAACCAACGCCTGCAAAGTTGCCACTAAGCGGATGATTGCTTCTTTTTTTGACAAGTGGCAGCTAAACAATTTTCCAAAGCATGGAGAATTTTCTTACCATAAATAGTGATTGGTACAGGACCATTTGTTTGTAATAACTGTAAAAGTATCGTCTTACACTATGATAATGCCAGTTCTCACACGGCCCGACCGACAGAAGAAATTTTGACGGGGCAAATAGGAAGATTTTATGAGTCATCCTGCATACAGTCCCGACCTAGCCACATTGTGACCTTTTATGTTCCCAAAAATTAAGGTCAACAACGATTGTCATCGCCAGAAGAAGCTGTCGTAGAGTATGAAAAATATATTTCTGAGGTCGCCACGGAGGAGTGGCATAAATATTTTCAAAATTGGATTATTCTTATGAAAAAGTGCATTAACGCTAATGGAGATTATTTTGGAGAAACAATAAATTCATTTTTGACCATTCATAGTATTTTTTTCTTATTGATTACGAATACTTGCTCCTCGCAATTACAATATTTCATTATAACTCGGTATGGCGGTCTTAAATCTATGAAAAAAAAATTTTTACCATTAGGTTACTAGTACTTATTAAAGTAATGCTCCATTTTTCTTACTATCGTTAGTCTCATATCACGAACAGTGGCTTTGTATAATATTATTATGTTTTATGCTTAAATTATAATAATATGTTTTAATACGAGCCACAAGTAAGTAAAGAAGTGACAGCCTCGCCTCCTTAGGTATATACTTTCTAGCATTCTTTGTTTTTTTTTTATTTTTTGAACAGCTCGAAATAAAATATTGCTTAAAAATTTATTCACTATATAAGTATGTGAATATGTTACTTATATCAAATATTATATAGTAATATATTTTTTATACTTATATAATTTAAAATGAATAATATTATTAAAACTAAAAAAATATTTGCCCAATGTTAGCGAAATTAACTTAATTATATTTAAGTGAAGCTATATTGATTCATGGCCCTAATAATGAGTTAATTTCAGTTTACGAAAGTCATTTCACATGTCCTACTATTTTGTGCCCGTCGTGCGTCTTAACTATCTAAACATAAAAAATCGTCTTTTGAATAATGATGTTATTTGTATTTAATTTACTCATAAGTGAAGTGGGGTTTCAAAGTTATAAAAAAAAGATATACATATTATTCAATTTGAAATAAGGGGAACTGCCATATTTATTGGAAGGCCAACAACAACAACAACAAGTCAATGTCGCCAGTTTATTACTATACCCATTTTTAAAGCCAAATAGTAAGAATATTGATTTGAAACAAATAAAAGAAAACCCACATGAGCTATTATAATACTTAGTATTAGTCGAAGATTATTTTATGATAAGTTTTGTTTTTAAATTAAAAATATAATAACGTTTATTATCTATTTCTAAAAATATTTTAGGATATATATTGTTATTTTACTGCCGTGTGGGGCCGGCTTTAGAATTGTCCCACCCCTCTCCACCCATGGGAGTCGTAACAGCCGACTGAGGGAATACCGGAGGAGTGGGCAGCAGCACTCCTTCGAGTATTAACAGCATCTACTGCGATCGCCAACCCGCCTGCCAAGCGTGGTGATTACGGCACTATCCCCCATTCTTGGGGAGGCCTATGTCCAGCAGTGGACTTTAAAAGGCTGATGATGGATGGATTGTTATTTTACAAGCAACCATTATTGATTTGAATTTGATTGACAGTTTTTCATGATTTGACATTTGTATTGCCGATAACGTGTTATGTAAGTTTATGTGTTGATTGCTTCATTTGTGAAAAAGCAGTGGTTTTTTTATTATTGGTCAGTGTTTACTTTAACGTTGCGTTCAGCAAATTCTCCGTTGTGTAATTAAAAAAAAGAGTGTGACGTCGTGTGAGATAGACTTTTTAGTGGTACTAAGACTAAGACTCTTAGAATGTAATCTAGATCCAGAGTAGTTAGCCGTAGCATTATATCCTATCTATATTTCTTACATAGATACTCTAAAATACTATTGATACTACATTTTATACTATAATAGAATAAAAGATATGGATTTCAACGCATAATATATAACCTATATACTAAAAATTAAAAGTCAGATTTCTCTAAACTCCCATTAGATACCTCAATGATATTTTTATTTAAAGACCCTGAGTACATTTACAATGTTCTACAGTTAATTTGGTTAAGACGCAATAAAAGCAAAATAAAGGTTTAATATATTATTGCGCATTTTTATTTTTGCGCTCTTGAACCTAGCATCCACCACAAATAATTTGTGATTTTGTTCGTCACTGATTTTTGATATAGTGGGAACATTCATTTTCTATCCTCGAAATGAAATAATGAGCAGTGGCTTAGCAGCATAGTATTATTAATTCATTTTTATTAATTTATTGAATCAATAAATCGTTTGAATTATATTATGTATGCCACAATTTGTGATGATTGGTTTAGTAATTACGGTGTCAAGAGTTAGCAAACAAACAAACTTACTTTCACATTTTTAATAATAGTAAAACCGTTGTCACCAATGTCTAAAATTTCTGGAATTCGGATCCATAAAAAGTCCGTGAAGTTGTATGTTTGTAAAGTCGGAGGACTTTACAAACATACAATTTCACGGACTTTTTATTTTGATATGGGGTATATACCAATACATCGATATTTTTTTTCGATACCTATATCAAAACCAATGTCAATATTTTTTTTAAATATCGTTACGATATATTTCTGCATCCCTACCATAAAATTAACATTAGTCCAAGTGGCCAGTAGTAGTAATTGCCTAAAATTGGCAATAGTGATTTTTCTATGCACGCTGCGGTCATTAGTAAAATACAATTTTCGGGGTTCAGTTTTTAAGTCTGATTAAAACAAGTTCTATCATAGTCAGTTCAGTAGTTTTTGCGTGATATGCAAATAAAAGATAACTTTTCCCGCAGTCCCGCCACAGGCAATACTTAATTTCTTGGTTATATCTCTAGTTCCCGATATAGTAGCGTTGAGTTCAGACATGCCTAAAAAACTTAATACAGTAATTTTTACCCAAATATCTTTATTAATTAAACAGTACAGACACAGCTCTACTACTGCTTTATAATTGTTATAGATATATAATATAAACTTTAGAAAAGACTACGAATACATACTTATACATACACTAGCCTTGGCCGCGGCTTCGCCGCAGCCGAAAGCTAGTTTCAGGTAATATCCCAGGTTCCCGATATAGTAGCGGGATAAAATGTATACCAGTTTTTAAGTCTAATCAATGCCTTTCAAATAAAAAAAGTTGCATCAAAATCCGTCCAGTAGTTTTTGCGTGATGCGCGAACAAACAATCAGACAAACAGACAAAAATTCTAATATAAATTGTTTTGGGTTTAGACACGCCTATATAGCCTATTACAGTATTTTTTTCTCAAATATCTTGAATTTACAGACACAGCTCTGTTACAGCTTTATAATAGTATAGATAGATAGATAAGACTTTATTTGATAACGTAGGTACATAATTATCCGGCCTTAAATAATTTACAGGTATGTGGGCATTCAAGGAATAATTACTAGGCTAGCCAGAGGAACACATACTTTATTAAAAATACTCTTATGAGTTAAAACTTATGTTTCACAATATTATAATTTAAAAGCAAAAATCATCTTTGTCTTAAAATTGATCCTAACTATTTGTGTGATCATTTTGATCTGTATTTTTAGCACTTGACATGCTCAGCTACTTTTAAAGTACAAATTATTATTTGTGAATGAGAAAAAAGAGAACTTTAGTGCGAGCGGGAATCGAACCTGCGTTCCTTCCAATCCGGGGAAGTGCTCTAATCTACTGATTACTGGTAGCTCAGTGGATTAGAGCACTTCGATTCCCGCTCGCACTAAAGTTCTCTTTTCCTCTTTCACAAATAATAATTTGTATTTTTGTTATGTCTAGTTGGCACTATATGTAGTGTGCAATAAGAAATATAGTAATTTGTAAAATATAAATGTAGGAGTCATTCCTCAAAGAATTTCACTTAGGGTTAATTATTAATTACCTGTGAAACAGTTGAATAATTAACACAAGATATTGTTTTCTTGCATGATGTTTGTGTAAAACTCTATTTATGAACTAAAGACTACTTATGTAAAGGTATTACTTAAATGGCTTTTCTATACAGGATCTAGTAACTTAATACTTATCATTATTTTTTAAAATCTTTTTTTAAATATCTATCTATGCTTTAGATATAAAAAGACTCAAGTAATTTAAAAATCTATAAACTATGCAGTTGATATCGCTCTGGGTGAACAATAAAACTGTGAATAGAATCCAAAACTTCTAATTGCGTACTTATAAAAATATTTACAAAAATATCTCATCAACAAGCTTCTTATCTATAATTCTATGAGGTTTTGGCCGGTTATGCTTCTTCCGCCGACGGTACAGTCTTGCATTTAAGGGGTAGAGTGCCGGAGATAGAGCACATCGGACGTTAAACCACCAATCACAAGACGCTACTCCTTGGGAGAATACCGTCCCGTTGGGGCATAAAAATGATGCCTGCCGGCCATCGATGTCGCAGTAGTGCCACGCTGAAAAATATAAATATTTTTGATATTATTTAAAGCAATATGTATAATTGTTAAATCTATACAACGTGTAAAGTCGCTATCAGCAAGTTGCAGTTAAGGTAAATACAAAACTTCATACATACTTCATATAGTAGGTACTGTAGAAACCAATTAAATAAAAATATGGACTATAAAGAAAAAATATTGTGATTTCAATAATAAATTATGCGGAATTATGTAGAATAAATGATGCTTTACATATTGGTCAATAGCTTGAAAAGTACTATTAGTTATAGCAGCTTGAAAAACGCACTGAAATGCGTGATACACACGGCGTTGCTGATACTTGGCCTGGCGCATCGCCTTGCGCTCAAGTAGGTAGTTTGGTGTACTGTCTGTAGCTAGTCGCTGAGTATATCGTATTCACAGATTACCTCATATATTTTATTTGATGAAGCAATATTTAGCTGACCGTCTCTATGTCATGTAGTAGTAGTTTAGACATCTATAAGAAAAGGTGTGTCGTTAACTGTAAGCAAAAATGAAAGAAATGCATCTATTCAACAACTTTTTACGATATCTATTCTTTTTTTACTGTTTCTGGTCACGGGTGACCACGAATACTTTACGTAGGGGAGAGGCGTACAAAAAGACATAGGTAGGTAAAATGGCACACGTGCTTTTCTTCGAAACTACAGATATATTAGTTCTCATAATAACGTGTAATTGACCGTATAGTAATCAATGGCAACCTGTGGCGAAGCCAGTGGTATCTGTCAGGCCATTTGGTGGGGAAACTTGTTTGTTTGATTTTTGTAGTGCGGAGTTTTGGTCAGATGGATTTTGTTTCTTCGTAAAAGACTGTATTTATTTATGTTCATTTCTTTTTATTGGCGCTAGTTAATTGTAATTATACTCAATATTTCCGAGAATGAGTTGAAATCTCAAAATTATTATTAATTTTCAGTTATTGTTTTTTAATTAGTGCAGCTACAGAGTGGACAAAATGGCATACCAATTGATCGGGTAAAATAGCATAGTATGTTATCTGACCCATCTGTTTCCTTCTTACAGATAATGGAACATCTCGCTATTTTTCTAGTAAAAGAGACCTACAGGCTAGGTTAAAAGGAAAGTCTATCGAAGTTATAAGGAAAAATAAAATGGGCTGGTTATTGGCTTCTTTAGTATTTAATTCTTAGATGACGTCAATTATAAAATTTTGCGACCGACAAGTGATATTTTTTATATTTCGCGATTTATTAGCGTGATTAGAGTTGATTTAATCGCATATCTTAATGTTTTAAATATGGGTATATATAGCAGTGTCTTCACACACGAGTATGAAGCTAACAAGCTTATACTAAAGCTGGAGACGATGATTAGGATTGATTTAGCAATGCCCTCTACTCCAGGTCCAAATCAAAAGAGGTTTGGTTAAAGTTTCTCAAAAAGACTATGAGTTTTATATGTGAAATTTGGTATGCCATTTTGTCCGCCTTACGTGTGTCACTCTAATCTCAATAGGCTCGCCCCCTATTACGTGGGACTTAAACGTAGCTGGCGAGTCGTGGGTGTGTAATACACCCCTGCCTACCCCTTCGGGGAATACAGGCTTGATGCTATTTTTTTTATTTTATGAATCTTTTTGTGACTGCTATATCATTTTGTACGCCTCTCCCCTATCCGAAATGTTGTGGTGGTATAAAATCAAGCAAACGGGATAGATTTCGTAAACGTTTTTGAATGTATTTAAGAAGAAATAATTATTTTTAGAGGGTTTGGTCATCGATTGACCATATCATTGATATAAGCAACGCGTGTAAAACGGTCTAATAACTGGTGTTTTTTTGAGAAAATGCTTAGTTTTTATGACGAGCACGTTTTTTGATGCTCTCCAATATTTCCTTAGAAAATACACATATATTACATAGCTAATTATAATATTTCTTACTAATATAAAATCATCTTTTGTCGTTATTATAGTCATTAAATATAAACCAGAATTAAACGGGCCTCACGATTCTGATACCTAAATTTAGTTAGATCATCTTCCGGATTACTTTACAATATAATTAGATGAAGTCATAGTAGCTTAAGGTCAATAGTTAATCATCATAGTAGCTTAAGGTCAATAGTTAATCATCATAGCATGGCCAAGGTCTCCAAGCAGCAAATACGTTCACACGCAACCAAACCTAAGATGATGCCTACCCTATAAAGGCAATTCATTTTATTCATTTCAACTTAGTTTTTATTATGTTAACATATTATTATTAGCCTAAAATTACTCAATCTACCCGTGGTACCTAGTAGAATCACAAAGTTTTCTTCTATCTTGCTTAAAATGCAGCCGATATAAATGAACAATACAAGAATAACAATGTATTTTTTTAAATATTATATTACTAGTTGTTCTCCGTAAATTCACTTGTCTTTTAGTTTATAAGAATAACTGATTATTTATAATGAATAAATTTATTAATACGTACGATTATTTTTTTAGATAAGTTTATTAATTATTTTATATATGGCAGTTCAGTTTTAGCTTTCCTTTTACTATGGTTTTATTTTAGTGATGTCATACAGTGCTTATTCAATTGTTGTATATTTTTGCTTGGTCTTCCTTAAGGATCCTACGAGACCTTTCTTTATATTGTGCTATGAAATGTAAAATAAATTGTTCAAATCCGAGTGATATTTTCAGAGATTAGCGTGAACCCTTCAGCATTAATATATTCATATAGATTATTATATATTTATAGATTTATCTAAAACGAATGTTATTGGAAGTATTAGGGTTAATGTTGGAGTTAAATTATATAGATTTCATTGTTTTTCAAAGCTATCAAATCACTCTGTAAAAAAAAATCTAAAAAGTCCTTAAATATAATTATTAAAATAGTGTTTGAACAAAATGTCTAGGTGATACATGTATGCTATCTTTTAATTTAATAATTTATTTTATTACAATGCACTCTTTATTTCATTCTCTTGTCAGTATTTGCGTCATTTCATGGAATATGTTGTATTCAAAGTACACAATTCTATACCTACACAGTATTACATAACATCTTATGTCGTACAATGTATTTCAATTGCGTACTCTGCAAACAAAATAGTCTAAAGAAGTGTCTAATAATCTCTAGATTATGTATACTATATTCACACCAGTCTTATATGTCCCCTTTAAGATTTATATTTTTGCAAGTTTATATGAACGTCATTGAGACAAACGAATATTTTATTTAAACACGTATTGTGCCTGGAAAACACCACTATAATATAAAATAAAATAATCCAATACGTTGTTGATCAGCAATATAAGTTTGCAACTTAGGTGTTCGGTAGACTATAGGCACACATTTTCTTATGTGGGGTTATTCCCGTTTTTACTAACGATGCTTGAGTTTTAGTGTCGGTTTTTGACGTTGATGTAAATTGTTTCCTAGTATTATTATTATTTTCTATTATTTTTTTCTAGTATTATTGTTTTTATTTTTATTTTTTTATTATTATTTTCTAGTATTATTTTATTATTATGTTTAAAGGTCATCTAATATTTAGGTATTGTTTGGTAAAAACAGTTGATTGCAATATCGTTCTGCTTTACATGCACAACAATTATTTAGGTTCACAACGTATATAGAATTATTAATCAAGTCGCTCTGCTCTATTGCAAGGACGCGCAGCTACTACTAAAGTATTGTTTGACCTTTATACTCAATGTCTAATATCAATTTTATAGTAGGATCTCTTCGAAACCTGATTATTGTATACAGATATCCGGATTTATAAACATAATAGATGATCGTTACCTTGACACCGAGTCTCCATATCAGCAAAAAAACCAGGATAGGCCTGCTCGTCGCAGTAAAAATTTGTATATGGCACGGCTCCTAATACCGGGTAATCTGTACCAGGTTTTCCTGTAAATAAAAATAAAGAAACAAAATTAAAAGTGTACTTATTTATACGTTTGTTTTTTTGATGATAACTTTTTTATTTATGTTCAATTTTAGAATAGTACAACGGTCAAAGGATCTTAGTACTAGATTTTACCACCAGTCCACATCGCTAATGGTCTGCTTGGAAAATTCAACAAAATATATTTAGAATGATCTGACAATTAAAACTAATAAATTATTCTTATAAATAGCTGATTCAGATAAGAAAATTAACTAGACCTTGTACTACAAGTAGTTACTTGATTAAACATGATCGCAAAAAAAAAAGATTTCTTTTTATAACGAGGTTCATCAAAAATAATTAGCGTTTAATAATTATGCATATAAATATGGTAATTTTACACATAAATATGTATTATTAAACTTTTACATAAATATTTTATAATCTTTTATCGTATGATAGTCGCAACATTAGCCGACCGCGTTGATGTCTTTTGTATGGAACTAAATCTTGTATTTACAATTATATTGGTTGAATTACGAAAAATGTTTGAGAATGTAATGTTGTGCCTGCGCCATCTGTTGGAAGTATTGGTCGGTATAATGTATGAAAATGCTGTTATTTTCGATTTCGCATTTTCCACTTTGTTTTTAATGTATTTGGCTAAGCATGTCAAATGCTAAAAATATGTAAATATTTATAATGTTGCGTCATTTATTAGGTAAAAATCTTAATTGTAAAATTTAGTTTACCTGGTCGGTATAATGTACGAAAATACTTCCGACAGATGGCGCAGGCGTCACCCAAAACGTTAAGTATGAATGTGTTATCGAAATTAGCAGTCAGGAGCAATTGTCACGATGGCTGTATTGGCAAAGCATCTGGACGGTATCCAGGAGATGCAGGTTCAAATCCTGCTCGTGACTATTATTTTCGATTTCACATTTTCCACTTTGTGTTTAATATTTATTGGAAGGCTTGGATAGTCAATGTCGCCAGTTTATTACTATACCCATTTTTAAAGAATATTGATATGAAATACCTAAATAAAAGAAAACCCACATGAGCTCCTATTATAATACTTAGTATTAGTCGAAGATTATTTTATGAAATCATAATTATGAAGTTTTGTTTTTAAATTAAAAATATAATAACATTCATTATCTGTTTCTAAAAATATTTTAGGATATTATATTGTTATTTTACTAGCAACCCTTATTGATATGAATTTGATTGACAATTTGTCACGATATGACATTTGTATTGCCCATAACGTGTTATGTACGTTTATGTGTTGATTGCTTCATTTGTGAAAAAGCAGTGGTTTTTTTATTATTGGTCAGTGTTTACTTTAACGTTGCGTTCAGCAAATTCTCCGTTGAGTAATTAAAAAAAAGAGCGTGATGTCGTGTGAGATAGACTTTTTAGTGGTACTAAGACCAGGACTCTTAGAATGTAATCTAGATCCAGAGTAGTTAGCCGTAGCATTATATCCTATCTATATGTCTTACATACGAGTAGGTACTCTAAAATACTATTGATACTATACTACATTTTATACTCTAATAGAATAAAAGATATGGGTTTCAACGCATAATATATAACCTATATACTAAAAAAATACTGAAAAATTAAAAGTCAGATTTCTCTAAACTCCCATTAGATATCTCAATGATATTTTTATTTTAACACCCTGAGTACATTTACAATGTTCTACAGTAAATTTGGTTAAGACGCAACAATAGCCCAACTATCATAGAAAAATCGGCATTCTCCTTTTATGATAATCGGTTTAGTAACAAACAAAAAGAACTTTAACATTGTGCAAAATGTCCCATTTTTACATGTGAGTAATAATTATAATTCATTCATGTCACGTACCAAAAAAATTTAGCACATTTAATTCCTGTATAACAACTTGCCAAATATTCACTCTAAAATGTTCTTATGATGTCGAGTTGTTGACAAAATTGCATTAAATCTTTTTTATAATAATCTAGACCAAATAATCGCGAGAAGATGACTACAGCATTCGATCACGACGCCTAAGCATAATGTTAGGCCATTCCCGGTAGTTTGGCAAAAAGTCAAAGTTCGCTTGCAGTGTCCACTTTCACTCCAAAGGCTTATACTATCAGTTCTCGATTGTGAGCAGCATTATCTTTCGCTTGGAAGGCATTCGTTTTAGAAGTACTAAACGCAAATATTTTTTTGTAAGCTAAAACCCAAACACACTTGCCCATGAATATATTTTTAAAATTTTATTAATGACCAGCCTTTTTTGATCTATATTTTTTAGCAATTGACATGCTCCGCCACTTTTTAAAGTACAAATTATTTGCGAAATGAGGAAAAAGAGATTTTTTTGTCGTAAAGAAAAATGTAATAAGGAGATTGGGATGGTCGAAAGACCTGTACTATAGCTACTGAGCTATAGTACAGGTCTTTCGGCTTAGAGCACTTCCCCGGATTGGAAAAGACGCGGGTTCGATTCCCGCTAGTACAAAAAAATCAACGGGTCCATTCCTGCCTAGAAATATTGTTATTTTTTATATCCAAGAATGCATTTTTTTTCATCAAAATCGGACCCGAGACTCCTTCGTGTACGTTTCGCTATTCCTCATAGCTTCGGAATTGGTTATCCACGCACACCTAAAATTCACCCTGTATATTTATCGTTTATCTTACTGATATGAGATTATCTTTTATATAGCTATTTAATATTTTACTCGATACTGTTAAAAAATACATTACTATACTTTTGGAATTACCATTTTACTGTTGTATCGAGGATGGTAAGTACTAACCTTTATATAATTTGGCTTGGGCAAGTGCCCTTTGTTAGCTTCTATTGCGGCAAGGCAATTATAGGGCAATTGGAGTACCTACTACACAGCTAGCATAGCCATTTTATGTATCACAAGCGTTACATAATTGAACGTGCATACATATTTAATTTTGTCATTAAATATGCTTTATTGTTACTACCTATAAATAAACGAAGTCCGATCTCACTCCTATTTATTTTTAGGTACCTACACTAACTACCCTATACGCAGTCTTTCATGTAATTTTTTTATTCAATAAATTTTTGTATTAATATAGTTTCTAGAAAAAAGTATACCTATAGCTTCATTGAACACAACGAACAAAAATGTGAAATAGAAAATGATAGCCACGAACAAGGTGAAAAACTTGAAACTTGAACCTTCGCCTTTTGGATAGACGTACCAGACGCTCTGGTAACTGAGCTATTGCGACATTTGCTGGGGACTATAATATTTTATAGGTAACACATTATTTCTTGCCGTCTTGGGGGACGTGTGGTAAATGGCCGAGCATTTCAAGTACATCAATTATATTTTGATACATATTTTTATATGTTTTCTTTTTGATATTTTTATATATAGGTATCCAAATACTTTCGACAGATGGCGCAGGGGTCACCCAAGACATTGAGAATGAATGTGTTATCGAAATTCGCAGTCCCGAGCAATTGTGACGATGGCTGAATTGGCAAAGCATCTAGGACAGTATTCCTGGAGATGCAGGTTAAAATAGTGCTCGTGTCTGTTATTTTCCATTTCACATTTTCACACTTTGTGTTAAATTATAAATAAAAATATATACTACGATTTTAGTTTACCTAATCAGCTTGTAAATATTATAATTTTGAAGTTGGTGCCAAGTATAACTATGTATAAAATTTATACAACTACTGTATATTCCAATATTACTGATAGCGACTCTACGACATTAGTAACATATTGAGTTGCTGTAACATGGGGTCCAGTGCCCACCAGCAACTCCTAGAAATTGTATAAGTTTTAATTTTTGAAATGTGTTTCCTGCTTCGTCTAGTATTTCTTAGACATCTGTCATAACCCCGTCAGGATAAAAGGAAAGTATAATAAAGTGCACTTAATTTTCCTCATAGTAATGTTACCGTAATACCTATTACAAACACAACACATCGACAGATATTCAAAATGAGATATCACGTCATTGATGACTCATTCGTGTATCGAGTTGAAGAAATAACGCATCTCATTTATTTGATGTAATATCATGCTTTTAAATTATTATGATCGTATGTTATAATAATTGTGACCGTCTGTGGCTACGTGATATGTCGGTAAAATTTATCTTTGATGATTACGTCGTGTTTTGGTGTCAATTTAATTTGAAACGGGCCAAGCATATCGGCTGTTGGGACAGAGGTTTTATTCTTTTGATGCCTGTACAATACCGGAAGAATTTTAGAACTTTATTAATTAAAATTTATGTTACCAAGTTTAGACTCGCATCTGCAGTTGAAAATCAGTTTATTAATTTATTCAAATAAAAAGGTTGTATCAAAATTTGTGAGAAGCTTTTGTGTGATATGTAAAAAAAATATATAAACAAATGTTTTCTGTTTAGAGATGCCTAAATACTAATACAGCATCATTTTATCAAATATTTATAATATATAGACATAAGTCTGTTACAGATTTATAATAGTACACATAATCTAAAAATCATAATATTTATATAATGCTTAATGCATGCTTTAATGTATAGTGCATACATTAAACACAAAGTTAAAAATGTGAAATCGAAAATAACAGTCACGAGCAATTGTCACGATTGCTGAATTGGCAAAGCATCTGGACGGTATCCAAGAAATGCAGGTTCAAATCCTGCTCGTGACTGTTATTTTCGATTTCACATTTTTCACTTTGTGTTTAATAAAAATCATAATTTTATGAACACTTCATTACATAATATTTTAAAAAATACTATGCAGTGGTAACCCCTTTTTTTATAAACCCGCTGTGTGCCGTCTCTCCGCCTTTATTGGCAGGCAACTGGAACTATGTTACATTGCTTCAGTGTGCAGTGGTCAGTGGTAACCCTGTCGTAATGTAAGAAAGCCGATACATAACCAACTACATTTCAAAAGTTTGACACGTTGACTGACGTGCGCGGTTTAATTATAGTGTTTAACTAACCGATATTGAACTGTATTTCATTTACGTACACTCTCATTAATTATATTACGATTAGACTTCTTATATGTAATGAACGTACTTACTATAACGTACTTCCATGATCTGCAAACAATAGGTGATTAAGACTTAAAATATTTTTAATAATTAATCCCAAGCTTAATAATGCCTATCCACTTCTTAAGTATTCCGATCAAGTCCCTCAAATCAGAATAATAGCAACGTTTCATTTTACCTCAAATAATTAAGAGAATAATTTTCTACCAGCATTGTTGTCGATGCATTCTGCTAACTACTAAAGCAACTCACAAGTAAACACAGAAAACCTGTGAAGACTTGCCACACTTGGCAACATTACGCAAGTCTTAGGATCTTTGCTTTGCAATGCTCAAACACGAAAGCAAGTATGTCTAACATATACTCTAATATCAAGAAACAAAGATTCATCTTCTTGCCAATGTCTTGATAATACAGAGTAATAAAGCGTAGAAAATCAGCTTCTTGAAACATTCGCGATCTGACATTTTGGCTGACCTACCTACCCTACAAAAACTTCTGCATTTTTCAGCTTATAGTAGTTTTACTTTACATAAGAAATGTCGTCTTCATATTTTTTAGCCATTTCATTTTCGGTAAAACAGCTTGCTTAAAAGTGAAGTAACCTGAACCCAAAAAGACAGCTAAAAAATACAATTTCTAATAAAACCCTGTTATCCTAACTATTACCAAGTTGTTACTGAGCTGTGTCTATACATTTAAGATAATTGTGAAAAAAATACTGTATTAGGGTATTTAGGCGACAGTGAACACAAAACATTTTTTATAATTTCAAATATATGTTTTTATAAATCACGCAAAAACTACTCAACAGATTTTGATGCAACTTTTTCATTTAATAGCTCTTAATTAAACTTATAAACTGCGTTTTATAGCGCTACTATATCGGGAACCTGAGATATACCTAACCCAAAAACTACCTTTTGCCTGCGTCGAAGCCACGGGTTAGGACAAGACTAGGTAAACACTAGTATAAATATTTATATAGTCAGGATTTTAATCAATCGAGTTTTTATAAATAAAATCAATAAATTTTGAATATACGTTATAACCAGTTGTTAACAAGCTATCAGTGATGATGAGACAAGTTTAAATTTTTCCAAAATATTCGAGTAATGTAAATATTTAGTATTTTACCAGGTACTTTTTTGAATGAAATGTAAATGTATCATATAGGTCAGCATAATTAGTGATTAATTAATTCAGATGTATATTTTAAGTCTTAAATGAGCTAATTATAGAAATCGCCACTTTAAAAGCAAATCGATACTTTTATAAAAATGTTTCAACGGATTTGTCTCAAATCCTTTGTATGATAGTTTGGTATAGGTACATGTATCTATAGGTACTATTATAAATTTGTAACAGAGCTGTGTCTGTACATTTAAGATATTTGTGAAAAAAATACTATAATAGAGTGTCTAAACACAAAACAATTTTTTTAGAATTTTTGTCTGTTCGTCTGTTTGTTCGTTCGCGCATCACGCAAAACCTACGGAACGGATTTTAATGCATTTTTTTTATTTTATAGGTCTTGAATAGACTTAAAAACTAGTAGGTATAACATTTTATCCCGCTAATATATCGGAAACCTGAGATATTACCTAAAAGCGTTTGGCTGCGACGAAGCCGCATGCAAAGGGTAGTAACTAATAACCTCTAAACAAGCAATTCTTTTATATAGATAATATTCAGATTTTACCTTTATCTATGTCGATATTTTTCCTGAGAAACCATTATTTTACACAAAAAAAATAACATTTTCTTTTATTAAAAATGAGTCTATATATATAGATATTATATTGGGCAAAAAAATATTTTGTTGACATTTTTGTTTTTCAAGTTTTCTAAATAAGTAGGAAATTTCTCCGAAATACTCGTTTTTACAAATAAAATAAAGAACACCGAGCGACGCTTGGTTGTCCAGTACGAGTAGTACTCGTACAACCAAGCGTAGTTAGACATGGCTCCAGAAGTGCCGTGTGAGTGTGGTAGTTTCAACTTGATGATTCTAAGACTTCTATACGCTACGGTTAAAGTTCACCACTAAATGGGTAATATACTTATTTGCCGCCGTTGCACTATAAAAAGGTAGTGTTATTACTCCGATAACTCAGTTATGCAGCTTAATACAAGTAGGTCAGTCTATTTTAGTTAAATATGAAAAATATAAGAGAAAACAAACAGTATTTTATTCAGAACACAATATTTTATTAAAAGAACACGAATCTTAAAGTGTAAAATAATATTTTATTCACGTCATTTTACATCACATTGTCTTGATTTTGAAACAATAATTTAGGAGCCAATTACAAAGCCCAAATAATACCCATTATATATTTTTTTAACTCAGCGCCGCAAAGCGAATGTCTAAAGTTAGATGAGAAAATAAAAAAGTTAAATGAAAAACGAAAATAAAATAATTGCGCTGACTCTTTGTTTTTGGAAAGCGCTTAAAAATACCGCCACCGCGGTTAAGATAATAAAGGTATAGCACGGATTTTATGTTACGCTGCGATTCTTTACTATCCCAATTCAATGGTACACGAAACTCTACATATATAATTCCTTAAAAACACCTGTTGAGGTGGGTCTTAAAACATTTTTTTTATCTGTATCTTGGAATCGTCTTTCAGGACGCTGGTTGATTTCATATCTAGTAAAAATTGTTAACAACAAAACATATTATAAGGTTTTATTTATGTTACGTACTCATATGCATACAAATATTTGTAGGTGTAGGTACAATCAATTTGATACAATAGAGTCCGAGGTCGTATCTACGAGACACTATTGCCTTTACATTGTACCTAATTATTTTAATCACACGACCTTAACCACCGCGACAATTGATGATTAATTAAATCAATGATTTTTTAAATGGAACATTCATCATTATAGATTAAATCGTACAATTAATATTGTCCGGCAATCAGAACTTGAATGGTGTACTGTTATTTGAATGTAAATTAATTCATACGAAATGCACTATTAACAAATCGTTATTATGTCATGTTGTTTCACTGGATCCACCGTTCGTATGTGCATTTACCTGCAAGGTCTTCAACGCGGTGTCAATTACGAGCAATTCGTTTGCAATTTTTAAAAGTATACACTAGTTTTGCAAGTATTTTTACAAACCACTTTGTGTTCTAGTGATAGTAGTAATTGCACTCTAAAACTGAGCCTTTTTCAGTAATATTTTTAAGCATAAATTGTGGTGTTTTATTTTAATGAGGCGACAGTTGGCGGAAATCCGTTGTTATTAATATAGAATTTATCTCCTCCAAAAATATCCTCTCTATATTAATATTGTTCTGTTTTTTAAAGTTGTTCATTTATTTTTCCTGGTTTCTTTAAATAAATTCCGAGTATAAAAGTTTTGTCGCAGACTGTTCGTAATTCCAGGACCACAGACGTAATATCACATAATAGGTACTTCCAGTGGTCCACCAATTCAGGCGGAGAGATGACACACGGTGGGTTATTTAGTGGGCGAGGATAGAATTATCCTGTTTGTTGCCATGAATATGTGTGTGCTTACAGTAAGCAGCAACTCCTACAGTAATTCTGCCTTAAAAAAAGGCTGTTATACCTATTACTTGATATAAACATAAGCAGGAAGGATGACATACCTAATAACTAGAATAGCAAGACTTAATTTTATTGCTGTTGTCTTTAATGTTACTAGCTACATAGATATACATGATAGGCCAAGTTTGTAATCTTATGATTGAATGACCGGTTTGAAAAATGTAGATCAAACACGAATCATTATAAAAATAAATGAAGACACAAGGTCATGTTATTACCATATCAGGCCATTTGAAAAAGGCCTGCAAATTATTATGGTTAAATAGATGTTAGATTAAATTGTAAATCTGTGCAAATAAATAAAATTGAAGTGTCTGTTTGTAATGTCTAAATAACAGATTATTACCAAATTTATAAAAAAAGTATAGATATAACGTACCTTTTTATAACAAGAATCAAATTTATAATTTTTTTTTCTATCTATTTGTTCCAACTTATCTCAGAAATTAACCATTTTGGACGAGACTTTCACTGACAGAAAGCTGATATTGTAATTACAATAACTCTTAAGTAACTAGGGTAACTAGGTATTTTATTGTGGAAATAGAATTAGGGTTCCGCACAAAAAAACTAAATAACATGTGGATGACGTCGCGGGTAGGAGCTAGTTAAAAATAATAATTGTAACAAAAAGTCCTGCATGTCGAGTGCATATTAGATAAATAACATTTCTTAAAGGTTACTTTAATAATAATTCATTCATCAATGTTGTAGGAAACAATTAGTTATTAGGCGCTAAGGTCCTAGTTATCATATTATTATATCTGATGTGCCAAAAAAATTGACCCTACCGTGGTTTATAAGCCGAGGGCAAATGGATACGAGGTCAGTAACGTTTACATAACAATTTGTGACAAGCGACACCAAGCTTTATGTTTTGTTTAACATTGACAATGAAAATCTACCTGAAGCTGTTTTGTAACAGGTATTTATCACTATAAACCTAACTTTGTTATGTAATATGTGGAATTTTATTAGTATCGGTGTGTCTGTTAGTTTGTTGGTCTAAGTAATTTTTGAGTCAAATGATCCTAAGTAACCTTGATAGTGTTGCCCAGACGTACTCAGCAAAAATGAAATGTATACTCAAGTCACACTTCAACTTCCAAATAAATAAATAAATATTCACGGACATTTCACACAACGTCCTCTGGTCCCAAACTAAGATTAACGCTTGTGCTATGGGTACCAGATTACGGATATAATACATATATTACTTTTTTTTGTAAATACATACATATAATAGATAGAAAACACCCAGACGCAGCACAAATATCTGTGTTCATCACACAACTGATGAGTACTGAGTGGGAATCGAACCCACGACCTCGTGCACAGAAGTCGGTCACAATACCGACTACGCCACGAGGCCCGTCATGTACCTGTAGCCCTAAAATAGAATAGGTACTTATTTTAGTAGTAGAGTATCACTGTATCGTAAAGCAACACATACACATAATATATTATTAATGCAATTAGTGACTCATTTTTAAAAAGCCAAATCTAGAATATACGATCGTGCATGCTGAACTCATTACTTAAATACATACTCTACAAAGCGGTTGACATCGCATGCGCAACTTGGGAACTCAGCGCGGTGAATTAAAACATGCTTATGTGAATATCTATGTAAGTTTTCCTATGTTGTTAATATAATATCGATTTTGAGGTATTATGCAAATAATAATCAAACAAAGTACCTAAAAAGAAAGACTCTGCACAACTATCTCTGGATCACACTAATTCTCAGTGTTTGGAATTGAATCCGCACACTCGGCATGTGTAATCAGTATCTAAGCAATTGCGTATTCTGTGCAGTCCATATACAAGAAATACTTGTTAATATATTTGTAGATTATATTATAATTAAAAAAACTTATTAGAATATTTTAAAGTCATCCGTGTTGTTATTGAACATCTTTACACAAAACCAGATAAGCAGGAACGAACACATGCAAAAAATATATTTAGAAACGATTACATTATTCCGAAATTATCTTGCTCCTATAATATGTGTTATTTAACGATTTTATTTTTGTGTTTTTATATACAATGTGTGTTGTTTCGAGTGCAGACAATAACGAAATAATTTCAAAATTACGTGTATCTATATTTATGCCATAAGTAAACTTTTACAACATTTTATAGAAGACGTTGATATGATGTGTTAACTCGTGAATCTACTCGTACAAGCAATACCTACTTTAGTTATAATAGCCATTGCCCGCGGCTTCTCCGCAGACAACAGCTAGTTTTTCGGTTATATATCAGGTTCCTGATATAGTAGCGGGATAAAATGTATACCACTTTTAAGTCTAATCAAGGCCTTTCAAATAAAAAAGTTGCATCATAATCCATCCAGTAGTTAATGCGTGATGCGCGAACAAACAAACAGACAAAAATTCTAAAAAAAATTGTTTTGGATTTTGACACGCCTATAGGTATAGCCTATTACAGATATTTTTTTCAAATATCTTGAATGTACAGACACAGCTCTGTTACAGCTTTATAATAGTATAGATGAGCATGCTTGTTGCGCAGCTTTGTAAGCATCTGTTTGCTTCAGGCAGAGTAACTTCTAGGTAACTAAAACAATCTGGTTTACTATTTTTAATAGTACCTACTTATCATCCCGCCATTTCCCTTGCAGGGTAGGCAGAGTGAACAGAGTGCCAAGAAGCTCTATTCTTGCATACATCTTTCGCTTCCTCAATATTCAAAACTCTCCTCATACACGCTTGCCGGTTTCGGAGACTCCTGACTCCACCTTCCTTCAATACATGACCGATTTGGTCTAGGTAGGTGAGTCTCAGTCTCCCCCTTACATACATTCTTCCACTTTCGTATTGTATATCTAAAGTGTAACTACTAAAAAACGATATGACTGTTAAGGATGACTATTAGTGACAACATTAATAACGAAGATACGAGTATGTTCACGTTTCCAGAGTGTAAGAATTGTAGACCTAAATCCGTATTAGGTCTCCCTCTTTATGCACAAGAAAACTTTGCATGTATGAGTTGGATTCGGATGTCCTAAACCTATATCTTGAAGTTATAATAAATAGTAGAAAAATAACCAGTTTTTAGTTTCACGTTAAGTCTTAGCACTTCACTGTTTTGATTTTATTCCATTTTTTCATTCATAAAGACGTCAAGGCCAATATAAAATATTAAAAACAAAAATAAACATGTTAGGTTTTGTCCTGATTTAGCATTTCAGTTTAATGTCATCTAATATACCTACTGAACAGGTTTAAGAAACCAACTCTAAAACATCTTGATAATATTTCCTAACTTTAACCTAATTTTTGCGAGTTGTCTAACATGTAAATGGTGTGTAGGTATCTAAAATTTAACCTAGTAGTAACTAGGTACACTTATTACCTGCTGACAACTAAGATTCTTACACATCACAAAGTGATGATATGTACAGTATCATAACACTACACTTATTTATTATAAGAGTAGTTAAGCTTCGCTCTGTCGAGTTGTAGATAATATTATTACGCTTTAATTTTTATATGGAAGCGAGAGTTGAGAAAAAAAATACTGTAATAGGCTATATAGGTGTGTCTAAACACAAAACATTTTTATATATTATTTGGCTGTTTGTTTATCTGTTTGTTCGTTCGTGCATCACGCAAAAACTACTGAACTAATTTAGATGCAACTTTTTTTATTTGATAGCTCTTGATTATATTTAAAAACTGGATACATTTTATCCCGCTACTATATTGGGAACTTGAGATATAATCTAAAAACTAGCTTTTGGCTGCTGCGGAGCCGCGGGCAAAGGCTAGTGTCAAAATAAAATACTCGTGTAAAATCAATAATGTTACGTGACTATAATAGTTGCAATGGCAAAAATCTCCTATAAAAATAAGAATTTACATTATGTGATCGTACACCTATTGTTTGCCCACGCATGATCAGAGTAGACACGCCTCGACAATTAGCCTTACGTCCACGTATTGTTGGGTCTACAAATATAACTTGGTGTATTATTACAACCATCGCAGTAACTTTGAAAGTATTTGATCTTAACTTTGCGAATATAACCTTGTTCTGATCGCCATGGAACCGCAATTTTGCAACATTAACGTAGTAACGTAGGTACCTAGCTATTGATATAAATGACGCCTATTTTTAACCCTCACTTTAATCGAGTTTAATACGTGTATTTGTGTCTGTATGTGCCATCGTAGCTTCCAAGCGGGTGAAAGAATTTTAATCTAGTTCTTTTGTTTGTTTAAACATAACTTGACAGAGAATCTTCATAGTCTTTTTCAGTTCAGAAATTTAAAAAAAAACTGTATTGTCAACTTTTTTACTAACTTATAGTTATAGTGATATCGTGTTTTGGGCAAATTAGAATGGTCTTAATGAATAGGTTAGATAGATAGATGGTGACCAGGGTCTGATGATGGTACCATTGAAGGAATGTAACATGGTTCCGGTGGCCCGCCAATGTAGACGGAGAGACGGCACACGGCGGGTTTCTTTATTGGGTGAGGGCCCCACACTACCCTGTTCGTTACCCCAAAAACCGGGGTGTACGGTTAGGTACATTGTTTCCCGCCTTAGCAAAAAAAAGGGTCTGATGATCGAGCAAAGAGCGCAGGGTCAGGGGTTTACATAGTTGTTATTTATAATTGTTAACATATAATAAACACGAGAGGGAGATATCCACTTAGTAAATATGATGTGTGTAGACTATTGTTATATCAAAAAAATGGTTAACTTTAATTAGTGTTTTTTTAATTATATTCGCCATTGCTTGCGGCTTCGCCGCAGGAAGTTTTTACGTTAAATTTCAAATTCTCTATATAGGAGTGGAGTAAAACGTATACCAGTTTTTAAATCTAATCAAGAGTAATCAGTCAAGAAAGTTAAAAGAAAATCCGTAGTTAATAAAAAAATAATATATTTCTTGGACGCCTAAATACTATGCTATACCTATATTATATAATATAAGTACCTACTGCTTTAGAGTTCATAATAATTTATTAGCATCCACGTGTTATCAATGATGTTAAAATCAAATATTTAATAATAAAATAAAAATATATCATCTTGAAATTAATGTCACGGCAAGAGAATAATTGAAGAAGTAACAAACAAAGGACTCATTAGAGAACATCAAAATATTCTAATTCACCTTGATGGAGATGATTGGACAATGAAATAATAATAAAATGAATATTTTACTAAAAAGTGTTAATTGTTTTGGTGTTGACGGGTCTAGAATAGACTTATGTTGAAGGTTGAAGATGTCGCACAGAACCGTTTGCCCTCCTATTATATAACCTGAATGCATTAACAACATGATCCATCTCTTAGTACCCACAAAATAATAGGTTCATACAATATGTGTGTAAGTATTTCTTGATTTGCAAACAATTACTGTCAAAGTATCTAGTAGTATCTATATATATATTATTATAAAGCTGTAACAGAGCTATGTCTGTACCTACATTTAAGATATTTGAGAAAAAAATCTACCTATGTATTTTGCAGTCTCTGAACACAAACGATTTTTTTTATTTTTACCAGTTTATCTGTTTGTTTTTTTATTTCTTCGGGCATCACGCAAAATCTACTAAACGGATTTTAATGGAACGTTTTTGTTTGATATAACTTAAAAACTGATGTAGGTATATTTTATCCCGCTACTCTATCCTGAGATATAACCTAAAAATTAGCTTTTGGCCGCAGCCGCTGGCAAAGGCTAATAGGTTCTATTAATATACAACTCGGTAAGTTTTTTGAATACAGTCGTACACACTTGGGTATGGTCGTTACGGGTGTAATTTCTTTTTTATTCTTTCTAGATGTTTATAGTACCAGTCTAGCCACAAACATAGAACCTGTTTACCAGCTAAATTTAAACATGTTGCAAGATGCGCTGCTAAATCCAAATAAACTTACAAAGCGCTTGATTTACGATTAAACTGGTCTTGGAAGGTTGCATTAACGGGCTGATTAAAACTTGATTATAATTTGAAAACAAAAAACAATAGAATTTTTGTATATTTCATTTTGATGTTTACTCGAGCAAAAGATGTTTTGATGTAAAACTATGACAAAAGCTAATTGTTTTTTTGCTGAGTGCCACGGCTCACCTAATTGTAAATGGTAATCATCGCTCATAGACTCAGCAATACTACGAATATTGCGAAGCTACTGCTCACAATTTCATATCGAGGATGGGAAATGGAAGAATGAATATAAGGTACTGACATTACGCTGGCAACAGCCAAAAAATAAGTGAGTAGTTCCACAAAACTAGTTTGGTCATAAATGAAAAAAAGTAGTAATATAATCATTAAAAAAGTAGTAATGTAAATAAAAAAAAGGGGTGTCAAACTCAATTTTACTGAGGGCCATATATTAAATTTAGAATGTGTAGGCGGGCCAGATTCAAATAAAAAAAATGTAATGTAATTCATATAACATTTTATTTATTTAATTATATAGTACAATAATATACGGTTATTAAAAATCATATCAAAGATATAAAAGAGGGTAATTATTTTGAGCTCGAGGATACAGATACCTGACTTCTCTTGTTTTTGACAAGCTCATTGATATCAGGTATCATATTCGTTGCAATTATTTTAAGAATTGATTGGAGATGTTCATTTGTAAATCTTGTGCGATGTTTGTTCTTATTTATTTTCATGACGGAAAACATCTGCTCACATAAATAGGTGCTACCAAACATGCACAGAATGCGTGCGCGTGCTTTTTTAATTCCGGGTAGTTATCCAAACTCTTCAAATATTGTGTATAAAAGGTAAGACGACGTTAACCTCTTTAAATTTTCCTTTAAAAATACTGTCTGATTGAAGATCTATCAACTCCATTTGGAAATGAACTGGTTCCTGTGAAGCTTCAAAATTGAATGGATTGTTGAAAATTGGGAATTTCATTTCATTCATTTTGTCGATGAAGTCTTCAAAATGATTGTTGAATTCCGTGATCAGAACTTTGTTTCAAAGGCATGAATACATGATCATACATGAATACATTTGAGTGCTAATCAGATTTTTACCCTGTAACTTTACATTCAGATCAGTCAAGTGTTTATTCATATCTACCAAAAAGGCACATTCAACCCACCAGTCATTGTCGTAATCAATTGGGTTGCCTTTTTCTAACATGAAACCTTGAATACTAAATATTTCCAAAACTACTCCTCGACTGAGCCAACGAACTTCAGTGAAATCCCTTATTTCATCAGAAAACTTTTCATCCAAGTCTTGAAAAACTGCCTGAACTGTCGGTGATTTAGTCCTCTGCTTCTTATAAAATTTACTATTTTAATTATAGGTTGCATGACATGGTCCATTTTTAAATGTTTGAATATCAATGATTCCTGATAAATTATACAGTGAAATCCCACAAAATTCCCTGATGTTTTCTGTTTTAATTTAGTTACAACACCTGAATGTTTGCCAAATATGGCAGGAGCCATCCGTAGTTGCGCTGCTAAGTATATTCCAGTCGAGTTCATATTCTGTTATGATGCTCCATTGCAGAATAAATATCATTTGCTGTTGTAGTACCTGTCAATGGAACGTACTTTAATAGTTCTTCAGTTACTTCAATGTTACTGTTAACCCTCGTATAAAAACAGCAAGTTGAGCTGTATCAACAGTATCAGTGCTCTCGTCAACAGCCAGGGAAAAGTTTGTAAATTCCTTAATTCTCTCTTTCAGTTGAAAAACCAAATTTTGAGATAAATCATTTATTCTTGAAGCAACAGTGTTTCTTGACAGCGAAATATTTTGAATTATCGACTTTTGAAATGGAAATGAAACATCGGCAACTTTCAACATACAGTCTTTAATAAAATCACCATCAGTGAAACGTTTTGATCTCTTCGCGATTTCTAATGCAATAATAAAACTTGATTTCAGGGTATCTTCGCTCTCAGTATTAGCTTTAGTAAACATCGATTGTTGACCTTGAAGTTTAGATTTTAAAGATGACAATCTGTCCATTCTTATTTTTTCAGTGTAACAATCGAATCTAGATTCTAGCGCAATGATCGGTAAAACTAAGGACTGCAAAGACAGTGGTATCGAGTACGATCCCCAGTCCAAGGTTCAGACCTCGTTCGGCACACACCTCTGACTTTTCAAGTTTTTCAAAATGATGTATGTATTTGTTAACAATTTATCACTGTTCGGTGAAGGAAAACACCGTGAGGAAACATGTCTGAGAGATTTTTTCGATGGCTTGTGAAGACTGCCAACCCGCACCGACTAGACTCTGACCTAATCCCTCTCAGCATAAGAGGAGAGCCTAGTGGAGAGAGAGAGAGATAATAGAGATAATAGTGGTGGAGGGTTGAAAAATAATTTTAATTATAATTTATAATCTCTCGTCTGACACTTAGAAGTAGGGATTTTTTTCCGTAAAAGACAGGGTGGTTCCAAGGTTGCCGGGACGTCTGCGTTTCCAAAAACCAAAAACATAATGACGACATCGTTTAAAGTGCCGTGACGAGCTAAACGGCCAGCACTCCTGATATATGATAGTCCGTGGTGACCCAAGTTATCTACATTATTGCTGCATGTGCATCGGTGTGGAACGATACACGGAGCACCAATACGCAGTGAAATGGCTATACGGAAAGTGTTGTTGTCTAACAGCGTATCTAATGCATTTGATGGTGAATGATAGTAGAGCTTTTAACCAATGACCACACTTTTAGATCTCAAGTTCCTGATATAGTTTTTAGTAAAATCAACAGCTATTAAACAAAAAAACATCATCAAAATATTAACCGAAATTACACTTGACCTTGGTCAATTCTTTGTTTTTTAATGCCAACAGTGGCAAACGTGCAAGCGGCCCGCCTGATGCTAAAGCAACACCAGGGGCACAGTCCTGTGTTCGTGTGGTGACGGACTACGAATAAAAGTGTCACCACCCCATTCCGACGGGATACCCGTCGTCGTCGTATGAGGCGAGTAAGCGAAGTAAGCAATTATCCTCCATTGCATTAACCAAGTGAAAGTACTCATTTACTATCAGCTCCGAACGGGTTGGTACCACCATATCCCGTGTGACCGGCCATGAAACATATCAGTGTGTTTTGGTTGTGCAGGAGATAGCCGTTTATTCTTTCATTTCATATCCGTGAAATGAAATGGTGAGCAGCGGCTTGACAATACTCCCGGTTTAGTTGAGTCCATGAGCAACGGTTACCATCAGGTGGACCATGGCTCGATTGCCACCATTCACAATAAAAAAAAGCCTAGCTATATGTCGTAGAAAAGAGCGCTGAAAACGAACATTTTGGGCGATATCTTTTCGAGGTGATATGATGATATTTAGATAGAACACTACCAAGGGTTATCAATGCCATTTCTCGTGTGAAATGGAGATGTCAACATTAAGGTTGTCAACAAACCTGTAGTGTCTCGTATACCTTTAAATTCACCACTAAGTCAATATAAGTAATTAAAACGAACAGACACCTGATACTAGATTAACGATTAGTGTTGTGCACATACATGACTGCCTTCGCGGTGACCTCATGCCTCGTATTTACAGAATGTCACGGCGATTTGCTCAAATAGCCACAATCAACGTAAGTGGAGCTCTTTTCACCCTAATAAACTAATTATATCGACTAAAAGCTTATATACAATAACTTAGCACAAATGTGGATAAGTCTACCTAATTTTTATTTACAAAACGATTATTTATTTAAGTATTATATCCTACTTTTTTTTATATTACGTGGGTGGCAAACAAGCATACGCCTACCTGATGGTAAGCGGTTATCGTAGCCTATAGACGCTAGCCACACCAGATACATCACTCACGTGTCGCCATCTCCAAGGAAAGGGATAACAGTGATATCGAGGAGAGGATAGGTGGGATACTAAGGAGAGGATAGAAAGTATAATAAGAAGAGGATAGGGAGGTGGTTTGGCCCTCTGGTTCTCTCTCTCACCATACGAAACAACGGTAAGAGCACCTACCATTGTTTCACACTGATCTTTTGTGAGAGGGTGATACTTCACCGATCAAGCTGGCCCATCTATACTGGGATATGCAAGGCTACTATTAAAATAGGCTTGAATACTCTGCCACACCATAGTCTGAAGTACAATCCAAGGCGCGCGCGCTGACATTTATAAAGAGAATTGCATCATAAGTAAAATTATTAATTACTCTGTCGATAATGAAGTGAAACTAAAAAGTAACTATGTCAAGATGAAAAAGTGACGGAAACGACTAGGTCAAAGTTGTTAAAATACATTAACTTAGAATATCTAAGAATTACGCTAAATTAAATTGAAATGACTAAATCACACGAATATTTCGCAATAGCAATCATTGTAGAGATGCCACTGTACATTTTGATATATTCTATTAATAGCAACACTTCATTTTTTTGCATAAGTCTATTAAGAATTGGTCGAATCATATATTTCCATTAAAATATTAATAAAACCAGATTAGCCACAGTTCATGAAAAAAATATTTCAACTGTGCGGAAAGGTCGCTTGCATTTTTTTTTAATATACTTTTTACCATGGACTTAATAAAAAGGTATTTACATTTTTTTTTTCATATATTAAAATGGAATTGGTTTTGTATGGAAGTCTATTATATTAAAATCTGTGTGATATACTTTATACCTACAATGTTATAAGTTACTCGATATTCCTTTTGAAACATCATAAGAAGCAAGTGTTTGAAAATATTCTACCAGGTGCAATCCAATTTTGGTGTAATGTGGACTAGACAACTTATACCAGAAATTGACCAAGTATGTAAGCCTTCTCGTTTTCCAGCATTTGTTCTCCTGGCCGCAGTAGCGAATGCAAAGAGATACTGATAGAGTCGACAGTCGCGGCTTCGCTAGGCTGCTTCGCGGTAAGGCCGCTTACGACACAAATAGTACAAGTGGGAGAGGCTCGTCGAGAGCCACACAAATTGACGTAATCGTATAGTAGACGAAAGTAGGTACTCTAACGAGACCAGCCCCTCTACACAAGTGGCATGAACGTTAGTTGAATAGAATAATCAATGTATGGGATTGACATTACGAATGATATTACTGGAGTGGCTTACATACCAACCTCCCGTACTAGTGTTGTGGGTTCGATTTATCTATACTATTATTTGAGAAAAAATGACTGTAATATGCTATATAGGTATGTCTAAGCACAAAACATTTTTTTTTAGAATTTTTGTCTGTTTGTTTGTTCGCGCATCACACAAAAACTGTTGAACGGATTTTGATGCAACTTTATTTATTTGAAAGGCCTTCATTAGATTTAAAAACTGGTATACATTTTATCCCGCTACTATAGCGGGAACCTGAGATATAACCGAAAAACTAGCTTTCGACTGCGGCGAAGCCGCTGGCAAAGGCTAGTCTATATCTATATACTATTATAAAACTGTAATAGAGCTGTGTCTGTACATTTAAGATATTTGAGAAAAAATTACTGTAATAGACTATATAGGCGTGTCTAAACGCAAAACAATTTTTTTTAGAATTTTTGTCTGTTTATCTGTTTGTCTGTCTCTTTGTTCGCGCATCACGCAAAAACTATTGAAAGAATTTGGATGCAACTTTTTTATTTGATAGATCTCAATTAGACTTAAAAACTGGTATACATTTTATCCCGCTACTATAACGGGAACCAGAGATATTACAAAAAAAAATAATTTTCAAGTTACCGTTGTAAGATGTTTTGCTGTACCTACCCAGGTATTGGTACTTATAATGGAACAACCTTTTCTTATAAGCAATACGAAAGTCTTACTTACTTATGTTATTATTCCAAATACGTATTTAAAATAGCGGTTCAATAAAAAAAAGAACAAACTGCCCTAAAATCACGTTAATTGCCCAAGTAGTAACATTGTATTTAATTTAGATCAGATTTACATAAATAATGTAGCCTATTTTGTTTAACATTATCAAGTTCCCGATTACAGAAACCGGATAAAACGAATACCAGTTTTTAAGTCTAAAGCTATCGAAAAAGAAATGTGGTACTTATTAAAATTGATTCAGCTAGTTTAGACACGTCTAAATAGTCTAATATAGTAGTTTTTCCTATTTTTTTATTGCTTATGGTGTCAGACGAGCTACAGCCCAAATGATGGTAAATGGTAACGGCTGCTCATGGACTCAACTTACTGTCAAGTTACTGCTACCACTAAATTTTAGGGATATGAAATAACAAAATAATAAAATATATAACTTAGGGCTGCTTCATGGTCGTTCAAAAGGGAGAAGGTGGTACCAACCTGCTCGGGTCCAATAACAAGTGAGTACTCCCACTTGGTATCCAAACCTACCACCAGTAATGCAATGTGTAATAAATGCTAACTTCCCTCATAGGTCACGCACGACACCCGCGGAAAGAACGGGTGGAGTGGTCCGTCACCACACAGATTAACTATGTACAGCCTCGGAAATAACTTATATCTAAAATGTACTTATATACACAGCTCTGTTACAGATATCTTCTATTACATATAATAAAATTAAAGTGTATATTTGTAATGTCTAAATAACAGGTGTTTACTAAATGTATACAAGATTATACACGCTACCTATAACAAAATACCTATTTTTAAAGTTTTTGTCTGTCTGTGTGACTGTTTGTTCCGGCTAATCTCTGGAACGGCTGGACCGATTTGGACGGGACTTTCACTAGCAGATAGCTGTTGTTACAGCGCGTAACTTAGTGTACTTTTATTTTGGAAAAATAATTACGGTTCCGTGAAATAAAAACCATGAAATCGTGAGTTAATAAAATCTCCTGAATGGCTAGACTAATTTGGACGGGACTTTCACTAGCAGATAGCTTGCGCTTTGTTATGAGGAGTGACTTAGATTTTTTTTATTGCATTTAGTTCCATGGCCCATCTGCTGGTAAATGGTAACCGACGCTCATGGACTCAACTATACCGAGAGTATTGTTAAGCTTGCTCACCATTTCATTTCACAGATATGAAATTAAAGAATAAACAGCTCCCGCTTCAGCCAAAACGCAACGATGTGCTTCATGGCCGGTCACAACGGAGATGGTGGTGGTACCAACCTGCTCGGGCCTGATACCAAGTGAGTGCTCCCACTTGGTGCCCAGCCCTACCACCAGTCATGAAATGGATGATAATTGCTTACTTCCCTTAGTCGCCACGCGTGTTCGCATGTCGTATGCGACACCCGTGGGAAAGAATGGCATGGTGACACTTGTATTCTTAGTCCGTCACCACACGGACATTACTTTAATTTAGGAAAAATAATTAGGGTTCCGCGCAAAAAAACAAATACCTGTGAGATTTGAAATTGTGAATGAATTTCCGATTCAAATAGATATCAACTAGCTTCTGCTTGTGGTTTCATCTACGTGGCCTGCAGGCAATAAATGACATATTTATATATACAAAAAAATCCTACCTACTTACTGATAGGTAAATAGGTACTCCGTCTTCGAGGAGAAATTTCGAGCAATTGTTTCTTAAATATATACAAAGAAAACACCTTTTTTTGTTAAGGTGAGAAAAAATTTACCTAACCGCTAATCCCGTCGTTCGGGCCAGCGGACAAGGTAATGTGAGGCCCCACTAAAGAAACCCGCCGTGTGCCATCTCTTCGCCTGAACTGCAAACACACCTGCCAAACTTATTAGACCAGTGGTTTAGGTTGTGCGTTGATATATCATTCGAGTAAGGTAAATTTTAATTTTATGAATACAGATACAATGTAAATATACCTATACACCTATACTAATCAATAATTCATTTGGATTTGTAGGTGTATCTGTAATACCTATGAATAACTAACATAATATATAATGTTTGTTTCTGAGATAATATATCACTTCAGAGTTGCGCAGAGGGCCATGGAGAGAGCCTTGCCCAGGGCCTCTTTGCGCGACTGAAGAATAAATGTGTGGATTAGCCGAAAAACACACGTGAGAGATGTGGTGGAAACCATCACGCAGCAAAATTAGATATAGGTCATATTGCTCGGACGAGCACAGATAGATGTGGGCATGGAAAGCGGAGAGTGGACGCCGTGGATGAACACCAGACAACGTGGTTGCCAACCTAAGCGATGAGTAGACTGCATGCCGTGCCTGGATAAATCAAGCAGCAGACAGAGTGTCCTGGAAGAAATTGGGAGCGGCCCATGTGCAGTTATGCACCCAGGAGAGGCTGATAACGATGATTAATTAATTGACTAGCTTTCACCCGCTACTCTTTCCAAGGGACATTTAGATGTTTGCGCGGTATTCTAATTTATTATCCAAAATGAAAGTAGCCTAAGTTATTTTTTCTAACATCAGCTATCTGCCAGGTCTCCTCTCATGGTGAGAGGGAGTCCACCACACTGGCCCAATGCGTGTTGGCAGACTTCACAAGTCATCACGAAAGTTTCTGAGGTATGCAAGTTTCCTCAAGATATATGCCTTCACCGAGCTGTCATAAATTGTAAACAAACACACATATAATATTGCAAAATCTCGAAAAGTCAGAGGTGTGTGCAGTGAGGTCTCAACCTTGGACTCGGGATTGAAATCGATACCACTGTCTTTGCAGTCCTTAGTTTTACCGCTAGGCTATCACTGCTATTATATTTTTACATGCGGGTAATAAAAAGTTATTATTTAAACATTATAAACAAACACTTAATTTTTATTTATTTGCTTAAATTAATTATTTAACGTAGGTAACTAAAGTAGTGTATAAACTTTCTGGTGAATCACAAACATATCTTTCCATCAATGAACTGCATTGCAATGTGGATGAAGCTGTTAATTATCCAATAGAAGTTTTAAATACTATAAATGTGACTGATCTACCCCCTCACAAACTAGAACTTAAGATTGGTGTACCCATCATACTACTTCGTAATTTAAACCCACCGAAACTTTTCAATGGTACTAGATTGCGAGTAGTACCTGTCATTGCAAGGAAATGTTTTAAAAGGACTTTTAATATCCGAATGTGGAAAAGGTGAGACGGTATCGAAACCACGAATTGCCATAATATCGTTGAATTTTCCCTTTAAATTCAAAAGACTTCAATTTCAAAGGTTAATTTATTTATTTTTATGAAATTCCACGTGGATGAAGTCGCGGGTAACAGCTAGTACTATTATAAAACTGTAACAGAGCTGTGTCTGTACATTCAAGATATTTGAGAAAAAATGACTGTAATAGACTATATAGACGTGTCTAAACACAAAACATTTTTTTTTAGAATTTTTGTCTGTGTCTGTTTATCTGTTTGTTTGTTCGCGCATCACACCAAAACTACTTAACGGATTTTGATGCAACTTTTTTTATTTGAAAGGCCTTGATTAGACTTAAATATACATTTTATCCCGCTACTATATCGGAAACCTGAGATATAACCGAAAAACTAGAAAATTATTTAAACTAGAATTTTTTGTAGAATTTATTTAAAAGAACTACTAGATGGATTTTGATGTAACTTTTTTATTTGAAAGGCCTTGATTTGACTTAAAAACTGGTAGACAATTTATCCCGCTACTATATCGGGAACCTGAGATATAACCGAAAAACTAGCTTGGGTGCGACGAAGCCGCTGACAAAGGCTAGTATAGAGTATAATTCCAGATCCACAAATAGTTGTTCTGAATGTGGCTGTACTTTGTATCCGTTAAATTGTATATTTGTTGAGTCCCCCACGATACAAGGATTTTGCCCTTGTGCCGGGTGTTGTCTTAAAAATCTATTGTTATTTTGGGATACAAGATGGTACTCTTTATATTTCCATTGTCTCGTCTAGTTATATGCCTACCAAACTTTCAAACATCAAAAGATCTTCGTGTCGACACACGTATTCTATACCCATTCAAATCACAAAAAGTTATAGTTTCAAAATAAGCACATCATTGTAAGTACCTACTCAATTGTATAAGGCATGGGACTTGCAACTATGAGTACCTATATGATGCAGCAAAAAATCTATTACATCATATGAACGCTTACTCAAATATTGTAGGCACTGCTATATAGACATATGCCGCCAGCGGACTATCCGATGATAAGTGATAACCGCCGCTAGCAGGTAGCACCAGAGGCACAGTCAAGCTGCCCCCTTTTTTTTTGGCTGGAAAAAATGTAAATAACTAACCACACACCCCGTTTTACGGGGCAACGAACAGGGTAGTGTGGGGCCAGCACCCACTAAAGAAACCCGCCGTATGCCGTCTCTCCTGTGTTGGCGGACCACTGGTACACTGGATTACTTCAGTGGCAGTCAAGCTACCATGATGACACAAGATGTACACAAGCTAAGTTTACTTTTCTTCCAGCATACAAATGTAAAATGTTTATTATTCTGATTAGACTTTAAAACTGGTAACATTTTTATCCTGCTACTAAATGGATGTGCCATGTGGGACCGGCTTTAGAATTGTCCCACCCCTCTCCACCAATGGGAGTCGTAAGAGCCGACTGAGGGAATACCGGGGGAGTGGGCAGCAGCACTCCTTCGAGTATTAGGTAACAACATCCACTGCGATCGCCAACCCGCCTGCCAAGCGTGGCGATTATGGCACTATCCCCCATTCTTGGGGAGGCCTATGTCCAGCAGTGGATTTTAAAAGGCTGATCGATGGATGGATGGACTAAATGGAACCTGCGAAATCTATCTTTTGGCTGCGGTGGAGCAGTAGGCAAAGTCTAGTTTCACAGTATAAAAATACATCTTTACTCTGTGCTAGTATGTTCTATTAATAGTTTATAAATATACGACTAATCTTGTATTTGCAAGCTGAAAGCTGTACTTTAATATACCTCTTAGTTCTAAGTGTAACTTTTACCCACTCGTAGTTAGCCAATTTGTATACCTAAGTATATGGTTTGTACAGACGTATTCCTTATATTTATTCGTTAAACATTTTGATCTATATTTTAGCACTTGACATGCTCAGCTACTCTTAAAGTACAAACAGTTTCACAAATTATAATTTGTATTTATTCGTTAATTCAAAATACACAAATTTCTATTTATAAGAACACAATTTGATGTATCTATTTGTTTAAATAAATTACTAGCTAGAGTGTGTGTTAGCTGTCAAGCAGATTACCTCATCGATGCACGCAAATGCAGTTGCAAGATGAATTTCCAATATTGAATTAGAATGTTAACTAAAATAGCGTTCGTAATGTTTCTACATTTCCTGCTGTCGCATACCTACCTTTTCATTCCGATACTTAATTATTTAATAGCTAGGTAATATTCAAAGAGTAAGAGTCATTACAGGTAAACATAAGATGCTGTCAAAGATAGATATTATTTTTTATTACATAAGGTAAAATCTATTAGGTAATCATTGCACAAACAGTGAGAGTAATGTAATAAGACATAACAGGCTACGTAAATGTACCTACCTAGTACCTACTAAATAGTTTTTCAAATTTTTTCCTCGGTATATCGAAGAAAAAATGGAGAGAGGTTTCACTAAAATATGTTTGATCGCTTCACATTTGAGACACATGAGATCCTAATACAAACCTGAGATACTATTCTAGATGTAACGTTCCACTAGTCAAGACTTAAACTTACGTTAATTTTTTAGTTTACCAGCATAAAATTAAGCATAAACGTGGCGTATGTATAACAAATGCCTGATGAGGTTGAAAAGAATTAACTTAAATAAAACATTTTAAAATTCACCCGTTTGAGTCGCTTTACGTAGGTATTTATCCTGTTTTTTACTGTTAAGGAAACTATCAAATAAACTAAAATAAAACCACTGTAACTGTTTGATTATCATTCAAAAAAACATACACATATTATAATTTTCTTAAAATAAATGTGTTTTGCGATAATAAATCTTTTTATTTATTGCTTATGTTACGCAGACAAGTCACGGGCCACCTGAGGGGAGGTTGTAAACGTCGCTCCTGGATTCAACTATACTAAAAGTACTGTCAAGCAGTTGCTAAGCATTGATTTTTGCGGAATAGAAGCAAAATATTGAAAGATTATCTCCCGCTGCAACAAAAATACACTGAGATGGTTAGTCCATCACCAGATGGAGAGATCATTAGGTGGTAGTTGATAGACCTGCAATCATCACCTAAGCCAATAAATCTACTATAGGTTTAAATAAAACCTATAGTTACATACACTTCATTAACAACAACCACAGTAATTAATTTCACAGCCTATATTTATCATGACGAAAACAAGACTCATCAAATTGTTTTGAGCTACTATTTAAGTACATTTAAATATGATTTTACACTTTTTAATTACTGTCATTAAACACAAGCTTTCATCGACCTTCCGTGAACCATGCAAATAAATTGCGTAAGTGCCCGACTTCACTGGGTGCGTTGCCTAAACTCGTACTATATGGTTACGACCTCGTTCATACTACTGCATATATACGATTGTTAGCACAATTAAGAGCTAAGACATGTAATGTAACAACCAAAGCCTCGCAAGGTTGCACAAAGCACGAAGCCATAGGTTAGGCCTTCATTCTGTCAGACTAATTCCTGTTGATTAATATACTTATTATAATGTATATCTAAATAATTCAATATTGGAACAATATAACTAAGTACTTATATGTATAACTATTATTAAGTGAGTACTATGATTTTGATCTATATTTTACCACTTGACATGCTCAGCTACTTTAAAGAACAAATTATTTGTGAATGTGGAAAAAGAGAACTTTATTGCGAGTGGGATTCGAATGGAAGGGACGCAGGTTCGAATCCCGCTCGGCAGTAAAGTTCTCTTTGTTCACATTCACAAATAATTTGTTTTTTAGAGTACTATGATTACTTATTAATGTAATATAAATATGTCCTGGTATTTACGCCTTGACACATTATGAAATAAAACTACTTTTACGGAATCTAGAGCGTTTACTAGATTTATCTATAGTAAATTTCAATCAAAGATGAAAACTTAGTAAACAAAGAAAAGTCAATGACCTTTAATAGTTTTAGTGATGTGCCTATAACATATTGTAAGGAATATGAAAGAATGAGTGAATGGATGTTTTTAATTCGATGGAATTTACTTGATTAGAAGGTATCGGTTTCTTTACATAGACTTACCATTATGAAATAAAATCAATAATCTATATTGATGTATAATAAAACTAATAAATATAATATTAGTACCTATACTGATTTTCTTAGATTTTTACTATAGTGCATTCAAATATTTTGAGTTGTGGGGAGGCAAAGGAATTAAGCCCTAATGTCTACTGCATTGTTGAGAATGTGTACACTGTATAATAATAATAAAATATGAAAAAAGGCTTGCAGAATAAATATCGCTATATAGATTTTTTTCCTGCAATATATCGATATTTTATGACGATATTTATTATTTCGATATATCGATATACCGATATAAATTTTTTGTGTATGGAATATTTTTAGGTATTTTCTTTATTCCGCTCCATTATCGCTAGTACAACATAAACATACACACTATTTAAAAAGATTTCACGAGACGTGTCTATGGCGAACGCAATGACGAAATGAATAATATTAACCCTCCCCCCGGACTCTTCCTCAGGCGCACGCGGGGGAAATTATCCATTTGAGTCGGTAAACTTGTTTTGGAAACCAAACTTAGGTCACACCCCCAATACCATGACCTTGGTTATATTATCATGTTATTATGTTTGCAAACACGATAACAAGGCACTGCGGACCGGCTTTAAAAAATTTAACATTTTATTGTCAATAATGTAAAAAAAACCTATACCCACCAATCAAAATTCCACTAATTTATTTGTAGGTATCGCGCTAATTAGAAAATATATTTCTAGGACAAAGTTGATGCTCCCATAGTTTAATTTATTTTTTAATCAAATCGATAGGAACTAAAAATTAAATCGATATTTTTATTTTTTCTAAACTAACCGAAAATGCAATTGGCGTAATCCCTTTGCCTTTTCACTATTTTGAATCTGTTTTTCATTCATTCAATATCGTACACATCAGCACTTTACTATATCTTTAGAAGAAAAAAAACGTCAAACTAATACTATATTATAAATTCGATATTTATTACATGTTTCCAGTTTCAGTGAACCAATTAGTTACCTAGTTCAGTCAATTTAACGGAGAACAGATATACACATATTAGTCATCGTTACAACATTTTATGTGTATTTTTAATATTGATTATTTATTATAGACAGTATAGTCTTCAGGTCCTTTTGGCCATAAACACTTTCTAAAATACAAGGAGAGGAGGTTAGAGGTCGCCATTTTATTCTTGTGTGTAATGGCTGTAATCAATTATATTCAGCAATTGTTTATTATTTGTGAACGGCAAAGGCTGTTTCTATAAATAATGAATGAACCTAAGAGCTGGCTGATTTCTATTGTAAAGAAAAACTGGGTCAAAGACTACACATATGTCTACACCTATTAAAAATTTATGCTTGAAAAATAAATAGTAGGTACTGTTTTCATTACCCATAATTAATAAATTAGAAACAAAAGACATTAAAATAGGGATTTAGAAGGGGTTTAATAGACCTGACTACATTACAGTACTATTTATATTTACGTTATCAGTTAGCGCTAGACCAAATGAAAGTTAAAGTTGAAACTTAATGACGCGATTATATTATTATATATTATGAAATTACTACATTATCGGTGAATTACCTATTGATCTTTAGACATACACCTAATATTTACCTGATTTGTATGATGCTAAGTTAGTTACTTATTTATTACAAACTAACGGCCCGTCCCGGCTTCGCACCAGTAGACATTTGTTTTTAAACATTCTGGGATAAACGTTGAGCGAATGCATAGTATACTATGGTAAATGTATCTTTATGCAAGACATATTTATAGTAATAAATATAGCCTATGTCATTTGTATAAATACATACATACAAATCTTTCCTCTTTATAATATTAGTTTGTACCGGCGTTAAGTACTATTGCATATTTTAACATGAAAAATTAGTTATTGTGACATAACCGTTATAGTTAGACATATGAATACATGCTTTAAATAATCATTATCTATTGCCATAATATATTTATTAGATATAGAAATTAGTAAGTCGTCCTAAAGGTGCTGTCAAAACTTCGGTTCCCTGACGGAACGACGATTGAATAAAAATATTCTTAAACACAAAGTGAAAAATGTGAAATCGAAAATAACAGTCAGGAGCAGGATTTGAACCTGCATCTTCTGGATACCGTCCAGATGCTTTACCAATTCAGCCATCCTGACAATTGCTCCTGACTGCTAATTTCGATAACACATCATACTTAACGTCTTTAAATATATATATATAATAAATATTCTACTTATATTTATTATATATTATTTTATCTTTTTGGCCGTGTGGGGCCGGCTTTAGAATTGTCCCACCCCTCTCTACCTACGGGAGTCGTAAGAGTCGACTGAGGGATACCGGGGGAATGGGCAGCAGCACTCCCTCGAGTATTAGCAGCAACATCCACTGCGATCACCAACCCGCCTGCCAAGCGTGGCGATTACGTCATTATCCCCCATGACGGAACCGCTCGTTGTGGCGTTCTCTTCGGGAGGCCTATGTCCAGCAGTGGACGTTGAAAGGCTGATGGATGGATGGATTATCTTTTTAGAGATTATTTTTGATTAATTATAATTTCATTTTTTATTTAAATGTGTCATTTAATTTACTCTACGTTTTTATTTTTTTTTATTTTTATTACTAAAATAAAGATAATATTCGTGTATTGCATGCATGTCTCATATTTTTTGAAGAAAAGGAATAACTTATAAGTTAAATTAGAGATATTATTTATAGTTACTATTTATATTAGATTGTACGCAACAGGTATGTATGTTTACAGAAGACATAATGTTAGCATATAATTAAATAGATGAAGGCATGCTAGGAGGCATCTGTGCTTGTTGATCATTGACAAAAAGTTTTGAACAATTTCTTTGTAGTTAGAAATAAACAAGGTTGTATTAAACAGAAACTCTATGACACTTGACCTTTATACAAAGTTGGAATTTTAATTGGTGTTTAATTGCCATATCCAATCTAAGATGGAATATTAATTATACATGATAAAGTTATTGTTTTATCATAAAACACGATAATAACATCATCATCACTCTTGTAATGTTTGTCTTGACTCTCAGTACGAGAGTGGGTATTAAACTCAATACAAAATAGAAAATCATTTTAACAATCCTTTTTATTAACTTTAGATGTATCTATCTATATAATATGTCTATGTAAAGGAATCGTTGAATACGATTTTTACCCACTTCAAAACTTCGGATTAACTTGATACTGCACACATGTGGACCGGAAACGATGAAATGTAAAAAATGAAATCTAAGAGTTTGTTCGGTTTTTTGTATTACAAACTGATACAGTACCATCGTCACACACACCTATCTTAAATATAAGTAATTTTGATGCTATTTTGAGACTAAAAAGAAAAAATAAATTGTAGTCTAAAAAACAAAAACACGCTTTAAGAGCTAGTTGAACTAAAAAGTAGAAAATGATATTATAAAAAATAATAATGATTGTAAAAAAGCGTGGGGTGCTTTTTATTATATCTTAATAATTATAATAAATCTTATAAATACCTAGCTACGAACGACCTTTTGAAAAAATGTACCTAACCGCACCGTCGTTCGGGGCAACAAACAGGGTAGTGTGGCCCCTGACACACTAAATAAACCCGCCGTGTGCCGTCTCTTCGCCTGTGTTGGCGGGTCATGAGAACAATGTAGCATTACTTCAGTGGTAGCTACGAACGACCTACTAAATTGTAACAGTGACCTAATGCGGGTTGGCAGACTTCACAGGAAAATCTCTCAGACTTAGAAGAAACCTCTCATGATATTTTCCTTTGCGAGCAGTGATAAATTGTAAACAATTACACAAATAATTTTGTCAAAAAATTGAGAGGAGTGGGAGGATCTTATACTAATGGGAATCGAATTCCAAACCACTATCTTTGCAGTCCGTCGTTTAACCACTGGGCTATCACTGTATTCTTGAAATTATTACTGGTTGCTAATTCAATTAGTTATGAAAATTAATATGTTGTCAAACTCTTATTCCAAAGGAAAGCGTAAATTTTACCTTCACCAGGGTCTCGTGAAAGAACTCGTTACAATTTAAATATGATAGATATATCATACGAGAGGAGGTCATAGCCTAGTTGTGCTTTCAGTTTTAACGATCAAGGTTAAGCAATTTTCGCGCAGCTGGCCATCAGATAAGTGATCAAAAAGTGACACCTATTTGTGGACCACCACCTCAGCTAAAACCGAACAGATCGGAAGCCGACCCCAACAAAAAAGATTGAGATAAGGCTAGGGTGATGATGAATACCCAAATATGCGAAATCAAAGTACCTACCTATATATAGTTATTTGTTTCATACCTGTTCTATATGAATTTCGTTAGCGTTCCTATGTTCCATCAATTCGCAAGGACAAATATAATTGGTTACAGTTACTCGTAAGTAGTACGTACATTTTATTAAAAAAAAAACACCCTGCACTAAGGAATAATCCTTGTATCGTGGGGGATATTACAAACATACAATTTCATGGACACAAAGTACACCCAGACTCAGAACAACCATTTGTGGATCATACAAAGTTGTGCTGTGTGGGAATCGAACCCACAACACTCGGGCGGGAGGCCCCTACCTAAACCACTCCGCCATCTGATCTTAATAGATTCATCTGTCTTTTCCTGAGTTCTATCAGATTATGATTGAAAGGCTAACAATTTTTTAGTCAAATACCAATTACGTTTTTGAAATATAATAAAATGAACACACACAGAACATGCATAGGTACCACACTAATGCATAGTAATTAAATTTTTAACTGTAGCACCTATAAAAGAGCTCCCCTTTCAAACAAGCGAGTTCTTCGAGTTCCCATACGTTCTTAGATATATATTAGACCACGAATACTGTAAAATAACTCAGGGCTTGCGGCTTTAACCAACTTTTTTTTATTGCATTTATTGGCAGACGAGCCACGGCCTATCTAATGGTAAATACTAACCGTCGCTCATGGACTCAACTTTACCGAGAGCATTGACAAGCCGCTGCTAACCATTTCATTTCACAGATATGAAATGAAAGCATAAACGGCTATCTCCTGCTACAGCCAAAACGCAATGATGTGCTTCATGACCGATCACACGGGAGATGGTGGTACCAACCCGGTGGGGCCCGATACCAAGTGAGTACTCCCACTTGGTACCCAGCCCTACCACCAGTCACCAGATGATAATTGCTTACTTCCCATAGTCGCCTCATACGACACCCGTGGGAAATAATGGGGTGGTGACACTTGTATTCTTAGTCCGTCACCACACTATATTATGGTAAGTATATAATTGAACACAACATGTTCTTTAGTTTCAGGTTTACTGTTGTAAATCCGATGCGTAATTAGTCTTCAGCTAACAAGTATTCTAAGCTCATATGTTAGGTACCTACATAAAGAAACACGATAACTTCACTTACCAGGAATAGCCTTTCCCAGTTCAAGGTACTCCTTCACAGAAGGACTTAAGAATGACGATGGAGAGGCAACGGCAGGTTCGGCATCAGGGGCATCTAGTGCTTGAGCTGGCTCCCGGGATACCGTCGCACTGTCGGCGCGTACCCGCTTGACACGACCACCCTCTTCTAATCCACCTGGTAAGAAATACATAGATATTAGAATACTTCTTATTGTTTGTTTCAGAAGAAAAACCTATGAAGTGTTGCACAGAGGTTCCAGCGTGCACCTAAGACTTTATAAATGTGCGCCCTCACCCACTAAATAAACCCGCCATGTGCCGTCTCTCCGCCTTTATTGGCGGGCCATTGGAACTATGTTACATTACTTCAGTGGTTGAATGGTTACACCCTTGAATAACAATACGCTTAATAAATCCATGATTTCCGAAAACTTGGAAACACCAATGAAGATAGATATATAGAATTACAAGAAAGAATTTACAGGGCTTGACTTGACGTAGTCCTCTTCAGTTCCCGTCGGTTTCCGCGGCCTAGTTATTTTTCCTTATCCTATTTGGGAAAACTAAGTCTTTATCTCAGATTTTTTTTATTGCTACTGATGGCAGATGAGCTACGGCCTACCTGATGGTAAGTGGTAGGTAATCGTCGCTCATGGACTCAACTATACCGAGAGTATTGTCAAGCCGCTGCGCACCATATCATTTCTCAGATTCAATGAAAGAATAAACGGCTATCTTCTGCTACAGCCAAAATACATTGACGTGACCCGTTCGGGCCCGATATCAAGTGAGTCCTCTCACTTCAAGTGAGTCACTTGGCACCCAGCCCACCAGTAATGCAATAGGTGATAATAAATGCTTACTTCCCTTAGTCGCCTTGTACGATACCCGCGGGAAAGGATTGGGTGGTGACACTTATATTCTTACTTTTTAGTCCGTCACCACACGTACAAAAAAGATAAATTATCTGTACAATTGCTGATGAAAAATTGTGACAAACTACTAGCATGAAGACAGTCCATTGGGCCTAGTCGGCAAAAAAGCTTGGCCAACTCTGTCAGAGGCTCAATAGCTCTCAAATAAAAAAAGTTGCATCAATATCCGTTTTGTAGTTTTGGCATGATGCGCGAACGAACAAACAGATAAACAGACAGACAAAAAATCTCATACAAACTTTTTTGTGTTTAGGCATGCCTATATGTATCTAATAGCTTAATACAGTCATTTTTTCTCAAATATCTTTAATGTACAGACACACCTCTGTTACAGCTTTATAATAGTACCTATAGATTATTAAACAATTTTATTTAAATGTCATTGATCTAAAAGCGCAATCTAAGAACCATATTCTTCGACTGTGCTAAAAGTCCATTATTATTTAAACTATTATTTTACATTAATCTAAATAAAATATCTTCTTCATCATCATAATGGTAGAGGTAACCTAATTGAATTGTTTCCAGAGAGAGGTCAAAAATGTTATTACAGATTTAAAAAATATTCCGCACTACTGAAAACCCTGCGCTAGTGCCGACATGATTAATATTTTTTGTATTTTTTCTTCTAATTAAAATACATTAATAACATTATTTTTTTTAGATATGTTAACATCATTATTGGTTAAATTCACAAAAAAAATGCATTATTCTCCCTACCTATATTGACCAAAGTTTTAAAAGATGAAAATGGTAAGTGTGTCGTAAATTGTACCTACCGATGCGGAGCTTCGTTACTTTATTTTGATAAGATGTCCATACAATCACCACTATGCCAGCCGCTCTTTTCAAGGACTAAATATCAAATCTGTCAATTAACGAAGACGTTAACGTTCTAAATGACCTTATGCTATTGAGAGGTCAAGATATATTTCAAGATTCGTTCTGGAAAATCATATTTTTTTTGTAGATTAATAATCCATCCAATGGTTTTTTCGTGATGCACGCATAAAAATGGAATTGGATTTAGAATTTGCTATTGATGTGTTTTATTTGGTACCAATATGCCACGAAACTTTAACAAAAATGTGACACTTATAGAGAAAAAGACACGGTAAGTACACAAAACCCAGAAAGTATTAAAAACTGTTATTTATAACAGGCGAACATTGAACGGTCATTGACCTAAGAGTACCCGTAATATAGTTATCTTTATAGTCACCAAGGTCTTATATCCAGACCAGCTGGAACTCTGTATTACCGTATCATTAACTAACATTATAATTTTCGTGGAAGGTGTTCTCATTTTTTTTTTCTAAATGTTATTAAAAGTGAGTTGTTACCTACTAAATGTGCGATGTCTTTGCTTGACTTGTTTAATTCGTGAGTTATATTATATTATTACCACCACATATATTCTTACAAGTGTCATTAAAAGAAGCCATGAATTCATCATCAGCATCATCATTAACAGTTAGGTACTATTATATACGATAATATTAAGCCATAGCCAATGTCCCACTAGCTCACACATCATCATCTTTTTCTTCCCATAGATATACTTACTTACTTACTTATCATCACGCCATTTCCCTTGCGGGGTAGGCAGACAGAACAGATATATATAGATATAACTTTATTATAATTCTTCAGTAAGGTGTGTATGTCGCGGAACTCCTCCTAAATGGCTTTGGGTTCTTTTTTATATTTAAGGGAGCCCAGATTCACAGATGGAAGGTGCTGCGATCGTGATCCAGTAACTTAATTATAATTTTTAACGGAATCTTTTTTATTCCTTTACGATTTTCCTTCTCAAAAGTTCACCCCTAAACCCGCCACAACGAAAAAAAATAAGACGTCGCGGAACGTCTACCAGATGTAAAAACATCGAAATTATTTTGTAGAAATAATGAGTACCTAGAAATAAAATGATCATAACTTTTTCAATGTGCTTATATAAAATTATGACATGTGTAAAATAATAACGAAAATGGACATAAATCATCATCATCAGGCCCTGGATATCATCTACAACCGAAGTATTTGTCAAAACGAATCAAACAATTCCAAAGTTGATGGGATTGCGGCGCTTTATGGCATAGTGCCCATGGCCATCCGGCTCATTTTCAGACCCTGAATATCATCTAGGACTATGGTACTATTCAAAATAACTCAAACTAGCCCTAAATCTATGGGTTGCGACGTTTTATTACCGAGTACCCATGGCCACTTTCCAGCTATACATATAATCAGACCCTGTATACAATCTAGAGACAAAGTAGTACTCTTCAAGACGAATCATACGAGCCCAAACTCAATGGGGTTATGTCGTTTTATAACGAAGTTCCTGTGGCCACCCTCTAGCTTCATCATCAGACTCTGGAAACCGTCTTAAGACAAAGTACTCGCCAAGACGACTCAAACGATTCCAAACTCGATGGGGTTTCGTCGTTTCATTACAGAGTTACTGTGGTCACCTTCCAGCTCCATCATCAGACCTTGGATACCATCTAGAAAGAAAGTACCTACTCGTCAAGTTGAATCACACGAGCCCAAACTCGATGGGGTTATGTCTTTTTTTAACAGAGTCCTATGGCCACCTTCTAGCTTTATCATCAAACCCTTGATATCATCTGGGACTAGAGTACTAGTCAAGACAATTCAAACGAGCCCTAAATCGATGGAGTATTTAATTAAAGAGACTCATGGCCACCTTCCAGTGCCATCATCAGACCCTGGATACCATCTAAAAACAAAGTACTCATCTATACCATTCAAACGAGTCCAAAGTCGAGGGGGTTGCGTCGTTTCATTATAGAGTTGCTATGTCCACCTTCCAGCTCCATCATCAGATCAGCTCCATGACATCATAATCTTGCATTGTCACGCGATATACGTATGCGTGTAAAATTTAAGTTCAATCGGAAACCGCAAGTTTAACTTGCAAGATTTGAACGGGACAAGTAAAATAAAAGCGTCGCCACGCTAACAGCCGATTTTATCCTCATTACACATTAGATGTTTCACATCAAAAAGTTCAAAGCGACGTTTGGGCAGCATAACGATCGGATTCACTAGTAGTCCTAAAATATGTAGGTAATTGTAAATAGCATGGATTTTTGATTGTAAATATCGTAAAAAAATATTATAATTTAAAATATTATAGAGTTGTTAAGTAGTAGGTAGGTACTCGTTTTGACATGTGCATTAGGTATGAACATAAAACCTCGATTTTGACTGTCCAATCCAATCTTAGCAATGATCGAACACTGAATCGCAGATCTATTTCACCTCCTATCAGTCCCAAATCCCCTCCTCCTTCCTCGCCAGTATTGCTAGCGTCTATAGGCTACGGTAACCCTTACTATCAGGTGGATCGTATGTTTCTTTGCCACCCGCATAGTATAAAAAGAACATTTAAAAAAATAGATATCAATGAAACAAGATAATAAATAACTTACCAGTTATCACACATGCTGACAGCAATACAGAAGAAAACAAACCATAAACCACGCTCCCATTCATTCTGAGTTTTATAAGAAAAGTTATACAAATGCTATCACCAGAACATATGTAAACGCATGTTTAACGCAGTCGTGTCACAATGCAAAAGACTTCAATCGGCTTTGGAGTACTCGTAGATTGAAGGTCTCACAAAAGGATTGACGAATTTCGTAATTCTGCTTATGGCTATTCTCGCGGTTGATTAATAACTGAGGTGGACTAAATGCAGTTATATTTTTGCTAGTAGGCACTGCGCCAACGTGCACGTTCGTAGGCAGCCGCGCGCGCAATGTTGATATAACATTAACAAGTTGCGCCGCACATCGTGAAGATTCATACCAAAACAACCGCAATTGACCTCTAAACATCTTCAAATCTCTATATATTACGTATATTTTAAATTAGATATTTACAATGTCAGCAGTTATAATATTATTAAGTAGATGTAAATTTTATTATAATTATTACCTACCTATAATGCTATAATTAGGGACACCCGTTACGAGGACACTCTGTTTTCTTATGCTCATTTATAATTAAATTTGCCTACAATTATAGCATAGTAAAAGGAATTTACTATGGTTTCAGTTAATTGGAGCATCTTTTACACAGACATTAATAGATTGCACAGAGTGCGGTGCGGATTAGATAGGTATTGGTCTCGCATTCAATGTTTTGGATTCGATTCCCACACAGGACAATTATTTTTCTTTGTGTGATCAACAAATGATTGTTCCGAGTGTGCGTGTACTTTGTGTCTGTTACAATTTACAATGTATACTTGTGGTGTCCCCCGCGATACAATGGATTTTAGTTTTTTGCTTAAGACTGAATGTACAGCAGTTGGGGAAGAAAGGTTATCAAGTGGTGACTGCACATCGGACGGCGCAGTATAGAACACTCTCCCATCAGATGTACCGATCACCTGGTCAAAGCCGTACCCGTAGGCAGCCGTTGGATAGAGTCGGAAAAATACCGTTCGTTGCGGCTCATAGAGAGACCTACTTCTAGCTGTGGACTATAAAAGCTGAAGGATGGGTGTCTTATTATATAGCACTCATTAAAAATTCATAAATACTTAACACGAGCGCCTGAGGAAATTGCATCCGTGACAACAAAGTGGCGATTGCAATCGGCATTTTGTTGATGCATGAAATAATAAAATTACTAAATATTACTAATCATACGCCAAATTTGTATTTTTTCTGTGATAATACGGCAATCCAGAGTATGAGATACGGCAACTTGACCAGTGTTACCTGTTTTAACACTAGATTTGCTGTTTGCCTCTGTTTTCTGTTTCATTCCTAATTTTTACTGTTTTTCAATTAGCGTTCAGCGCCACCTGTGTAATAGGTTAGTATACAAATATTGTTTGATAACCACTATGCAATAAAACCTTAGATAAAGAACCTAAATAATAATAAAAATAAAGTATTTATTTCTCATCACAATATTGATTTTTTAGATTGCAGCAGTTACATATTAGGTACATTAATATACTGTGTGAGACTGGTGCCAATATAAGCTCAAATTAATCATAGCAGTACTTGGTGCTCCCCCCCAACATCTGTTGATGATTGATGCAATAGGTCAGTAATGACTGGACGAGTGCGAAATATACCGGCCGCAGTACTTTTTCCTCGGCAACGTGTCTTTCACGTGTTTTAAAAACATATATTATTTTTCGAAGCTTATTAATAAGGTTTTCAATATGTTCATGGAATCTTAGGTTATTATCAATTGTTACTCCTAGGTATTTAACGCTGGATGACTTGGTAAGTTGAAGGCAGTTACAACCATCACTATGGGGCTTACGACAAGTATGGGCTATAATAGGTTTTAAACATGCTGTTGGAGGTGGTTGGCTTCTTTTCAGAGAAAAGGTGACGTAAGTAGTTTTCTCCTTATTTAGGGTGAGTATATTATTTTGAAGCCACTGAGACACCGTGTTCAATCCCGATTGAGCATGTTTATACACCTCACTCCACGAGCCTGCGCTAAACAAGAGCTGTGTCATCCGCGAAGGTAATGATTGTATCATTGGAAAGGGAGAGTGAACCCAGGTCATTGATGAGTGTAGGCATTGAGGTATTAGGAAGAGTGTAGGACCGAGTACGCTGCCTTGGGGTGTATCGTATGAAAGCGTGCGCTCATCATTAAAATATTCACCTATCCTGACTCTCTGGGTGCGTTCACTTAGATAGTCTTGAAAGAGTTTAAGCTGAACTCCTCGAATGCCCAAGTTTTCTATCTTACGAAACAGAATGGGTACAGAAACCGTATCAAATGCTTTGGTTATATCTAGAAATATAACTAGAACTTTTTGGGGACTATGCATATTGGTAACCACATAGTTAGTAAGGGCATGTACTGCATCCGAGGTAGATCTACCAGATCGGAAGCCAAATTGTGATTAAACGATTTTTTTAAGTCTTGATTATCAGGTGGTTGTTTTTTTTACGGTTGGATCTTTACAGTTTTTGAATTTGATTCAATAACTTGCTTAATCATAATGTCTGCTGCGATATGAGGATCTTGCGTTCTGTACACTTCACTAAAATCCAGTTGTTTCAATTCTGCATCTAGCTGATCGTAGTTAATACGTACTACAGTTTTTTTAATATCATCCTTGACTACTCCTTTTGCAAGGAATAGTAGGACAGTTTTGTGATAAGTTAAAGCGGAGTGGGCCACCAAACATTTTGCTGAGAATCGTGTTTTTAAAATAAAATGGTCAAGACACGCACTTTGGCGGGTAGATATTGTGTTTGCAGGCAACAGACCATACGATGCCAGTAGATTAAGATAACTGTGTTTATTTGAGTCACAGCATTGGTCATGTATATTTATATTAATATCGCCAGTAATTATGATATTACTGTACTGAGAAATATTTAATATGGTGTTGTTTAATGAGTCAAGAAATTTGGTAATATCCTTATAGCCTGGCGTTCTGTATATAGCCAATAATACAGTACTTCTGTAAATTATTATTTGTAAACAGTTAGCATTCAAGAATGAAGGTTCTTCCCTTAGATAAATAACCTATAGATGTAGCCATGATACATTAGGAAGTGTAGAAGTGAGACGGGCATATACGAAATACGCTAAGAAAATTGAGACAAGTATCGTATTTTCCTGTCTCATATGACGTGCAGATTTTTCAGCTGGCGAACTTTCAAATAGTTCGCCATACAACTTAATCACCATGACTACCAGGGATGTCATTAAAAGGAAAATTAGGTGCCGTGTTTTGTGTTTGAAAAAATGCCGTGTCACAAACAAATTTATTAAAAAGAAGACTTTCACGCCTGACCATAATAATAAATAATTATAATAATTACATATTGTTCCTATAGTTTCAATGATTAAAAAGAAGGTTTCTGTACAAAATCTATAAAAAATGTCAGATAAACAAACTTTATTTGAATTTCACTAAATTCGTCCCGAGGGAAAGGATGGGATGGTGACACTTGTATCCTTAGTCCGTCACCACACGGACGTTGCAAGAAAAATATAATGGTTGGCACACAATATTTATTGATGCGTCAAAGAGTACCAATGGTCTAGGAGCTGCATTTATTTTATAATCCTTTTCTTAAAAATAGTGGAAGTTTTACCGATAGCCTATGAAGTATTGAAAAAGATCTACGACTTGCAATCGAGGGGAGTGTCGTTGAGACTGCAATGGATCCCAGGATATATCGGAATTAGGGGTAACGAAAAGGCAGACCAACTTGCTAAATCAGCATCTTCGAGTGGGACATGCTATGAAATATTTCCTCATTACAGCAGCGAAGTAATCTCTAAAAGTAAATTCTGCGATATATGGCAGGAATATTTTGATTTAAGATCAAGAGACAAGGGTATTAAGTCCTTACTATATGGCTATAAAAAATTATAATAGGTTACCAATTAGTATTAAAAATAAAAAAACTCTATTTATAAAAATAAATTATTAACATATTTAGTGCAAAATTATTACTACTCAATTGCAGAATACCTAGGAACAAAATAACAAATTGATGAGCAGAATAAGTAGGTACGTATTGGTTCGAACATCTGTTATCTATTATTTTTTGATAATGTAATTTCCTACAATCTATAATTATATAATTTTGTAAAATTGCGACGCCCTTAAAAGGCCGCCAAGTAATAAACAGCTATTAACTATTATAATCTCAATGTACACTTGGTTTTATGAAAAAAATAATTTGAATTTGAATATTTGGTATAAAACCATACAGTGCTCAATTATTCGTAGGCTCCTGGTCCGGAGATGTCATAATTAACAGCCAATATTTAAAAATTGTTTTCAAACTCCGTTCCGGTCACTATCCATCGGCAAGTATGCATTTCTCTTAAAAAAATGCACCTCACCCAAATGTGAGGTATGTGATGTGGTGGAGGACGTGCATCATTTGTTAGTAGTGTGATAGGAACCGGAGTCATAGCGAAGCGTTGCTGAGAGAGTTTGGGCTGATTAGAAGCAATTTGGGTATTTTCCAATCCATTCTGACAGAATCCGCTTCAGTTGCTGCAAGAAGGGTATATGAGATGGTGGTTGCTTCTCAGCAGCTCCTCCCTGCTGCTTAGATTAGATTAGGTTAAAATTGTTATTAGAGAGTACACTGGGACTGGCATATCCATGTTCGATAAAAGTCCCTAAACTAAATAAAGAATTAAAAAAATATATACATATTATTTATCACAATATCCGATGTGAAATCGCTACAATACATTTACTAATAACTACGTGATGTTGCAGAATTTTAGTGTTGAACATATAAAATAAAACCTTTTTTAGTTACGTTAAAATTTTGTGAGAGTTTATTATCTCTAAACTCTCACCTAATTTTGCATTCACAGTGTTAATCAGGATAATAAGTAATCGATATTAATGTAATACGTGATCCATTTCGAGGTTCCCTACTTATTGAAAGAAAAAACAGAAAATTCAAATTTAATGGAGAATGTTTATTATCATTTGAAAGAACATTCTTTGGCATTTATTTTTTGAAGATTATGTTTATCAAATATTGGCCGTTGCTACGTCGCAGATGGTCCATCCGTTGAGTCCAATTTTCAATGACTCGTTCGAACATTTCGACTGGTAACTGGCGAATAACACGCGTGATGTTTTCCTCCAAGGCCTGAATCGAAGCGGGTTTGTCCGCATAAACTTTAGACTTTACATATCCCCACAGGAAAAAGTCTAACGGTGTGATATCACACGATCTTGGTGGCCAATCAACCGGCCCAAAACGTGAATAAATCCATTGATTGATGCGATGTGTGGGAAGTGGCGCCGTCTTGCTGAAACCAAATGTCGCGGAGATCACGAGCTTCAATTTCAGGAATCAAATCGGTCGGTTATCATGGCACGATAACGGTCGCCATTGACGGTTACGTTCGCACCGGCATCATTTTTAAAGAAATATGGACCGATGATTCCACCACCCCACAAACCACACCAAACCGTTGGTTTTTCTGGATGAAGTGGCAGTTCTTGAATCTCTTCAGGTTGCTCTTCGTCCCAAATGCGGCAATTTTGTTTGTTTACATACCCATTGAGCCAGAAATGGGCCTCATCGCTAAACAAAATTTGCCTCGAAAACGTCGGATCTTCTTGGAACTTTTCAAGAGCCCATAGAGCGAAGCGATGTCGCTTGGGAAGGTCGAGCGGCTTCAGTTGTTGCACAAGCTGTATTTTGTACGCTTTCAATTTAAGATCTCGACGTAAAATGCGCCACATTGTTCCATACGTCAGTCCGAGTTGCTGCGAACGGCGCTGAATCGACTCTCCACGGTCTTCGTGTATACTCTCAGCTACGGCCGCTATATTTTCTTCACAGCGTGCTGGACGTGGTCTATTCGATCGAATATTATCCAACAATGAATGCTGGGTATCAAAATGGGTGATGGTGTTGCGAATAGTAAGCTCAGCAGGCCGATTATGTTGACCATAAGTTGAGGGAAGTGCACGAAACACATTCCTCACAGAACGTGAATTTTCATAATAAAGTTGAACGATTTGTAAACGTTGTTCAGGCGTAAGTCTTTCCATTATGAAATGCCAAACAATACTAAACAAAAATAACATGACAGACATGACACAACACGATTGACACGTGATCTGTCAAAAAAAAGCTTTTGTAAAAAGTATCTCTACTTGAATCACCCGTTATTAATCAATTAGTGATTTATTTATATAGTGGTAAAAATTATATCGCGATCTTCATTTAATTTTTGCCACATTTAGGGCGAATAGCCGTAGCGTAATAGCCACACTGAAGTGTAATATTGCTGTCTCATGAGTGGCCACGCGATGGCTACATCTATAGGTTATTTATCTAAGGTCTAAGCCTATGGGTATTATGGTCTGTGAATCAAAGAGTCAAGTTCAGTATTGCCAACCCCAAGAAACTAAAAAACAACAGCTCACCAATAAAAAAACAGGATAAAACAGAAACTACGTAAAGTAAAAAAAGGCAAATTTTATACTCACCTACTTTTATTAGCTACCAGGACTCACATACATTGTTATATTATAACATTGATCACAAAATAATAAAAAACAAAAATCAAAGTAAAATGATTTTCCACTTTCATCCTAAATTGCCTCATATATATTTTTGTTAAATTTTTTCATGTGCCTTTCTGTGGCTTCAAATGAGTAGCGGTTATTTCGGATTTAGTATGTAATGCTCCTATAATAGGTAGTTATAGACTGTAACTGTCATTCTTACACTGGGATTTCCTTAGACAAAGGATAATATAAACTCGCTACTATTTTGACACTAAGGATAAAGAAAAGGATGCGCATATTAGGTTTTAGCAAGAGTGAAAGAGACACATATATAAGTATTTTATCCTTTTCGTGTATGCGTTATTTTTATTTGGACCCAATCAAAGTTTTATTTTATATGTTCAGCACTAATTCTGTAACATCACGTCGTTATTAGTAAATGTATTGTAGTGATTTCACATCGGATATTGTGATAAATAAAATGTATAATTTTGTTTTTATTCTTTATATAGTTTCAGGACTTTTATCGAACATGGATATGCCAGCCCCATTGTACGCTTCTTAACTAATAACAATCTTAACCTGATCTAATTTAAGCAGCAGGGAGGAGCTGCTGAGAAGCAACCACCATCTCATATACCCTTATTGCAGCAACTGAGGCGGGTTCTGTCAGAATAGATTGGAAAATACCCACATGACTTATAATCAGCCCAAACTCTCTCAGCAACACTTCCCTATGACTCCGGTTCCTATCACACTCCACTAACAAATGATGCACGTCCTCCACCATATCACATATCTCACATTTGGGTGAGGCGCATTTTTTTTAACATAATTTTGACCGTGTGGTGACGGACTAAGAATACAAGTGTCACCACCCCATTCTTTCCCACGGGTGTCGTATGAGGCGACTAAGGGAAGTAAGCAATTATCATCCACTGCATGATTGGTGGTAGGGCTGGGTACCAAGTGGGAGTACTCACTTGGTATCGGGCCTGAGCGAGTTGGTACCACCATCTCCCGTGTGACCGGCCATGAAGCACATCGTTGTGTTTTGGCTGTAGCAGGAGGCAGCCGTTTATATTTCATTTCATATCTGTGAAATGAATTGGTGAGCAGCGGCTTGACAATGCTCTTAGTATTGACGGACCTCGTGGCGTAGTCGTCGTAACCGACTTCCGTGCACGAGGTCGTGGGTTCGATTCCCACTCAGGACAATTATTTGTGTGATGAACACAGATATTTGTACTGCGGCTGGGTGTTTTCTATCTATTATATGTATGTATTTACAAAAAAAAAGTAGTATTTGTATTATATCCGTAATCTGGTACCCATAGCACAAGCGTTAAGCTTAGTTTGGGACCAGAGGACGTTGTGCGAAAAATGTCCATAAAAAAAAAACGTATAGTCGAGTCAATGGGTGACGGTTACCATTTACCATCAGATGGACCGTGGCTCGTCTGTCACTACATGCAATAAAAAAAATGCATACTTTGCCGGTGGATAGCGATCGGAACGGAGGCTGAAAGCAATTTTTAAATATTGCCTGTTAATTATAACATCTCCGGACCAGGGGCTACGAAAGATTGAGCACTGTATGGTTTTATACCAAATACCCTTTTCTCTTGATCTTAAATCAAAATATTCCTGCCATATATTCCAGAATTTCCTTTTGTATCTGGGGATTACTTAGCTGTAATGAGGAAATTTTTCATAGTATGTCCCACTCGAAGATGCTGATTTAGCAAGTTGGTCTGCCTTTGCGTTACCCCTAATTCCGATATATCCTTGGATCCATTGCAGTCTCAAAGACACTCCCCTCGATTGCAAGTCGTACATATTTTTCAATACTTCAACTTACTACTACGCTTATATGCTTAGCAACATACATTAAACACAAAGTGAAAAATGTGAAATCGAAAAATATTTATAGGGTTTGCGTCATTATTAGGTAAAATCTTAATTGTAAAATTAAGTTTACCTGGTCGGTATAATGTATGAAAATAATTCCGACAGATGGTGCAGGCGTCACCCAAAGACGTTAAGTATGAAAGTGTTATCGAAATTAGCAGTCAGGAGCAAGGGTCACGATGGCTAAATTGGCAAAGCATCTGGACGGTATCCAGGAGATGCAGGTTCGAATCCTGCTCGTGACTGTTATTTTCGATTTCACATTTTTCACTTTGTGTTTAATGTATGTTGCTAAGCATGTCAAATTCTAAAAATATATACGAAATATCTAAATATTCATAGGGTTTGCGTCATTATTAGGTAAAATCTTAATTGTAAAATTAAGTTTACCTGGTCGGTATAATGTATGAAAATACTTCCGACAGATGGTGCAGGCGTCACCCAAAGGCGTTAAGTATGAAAGTGTTATCGAAATTAGCAGTCAGGAGCAAGGGTCACGATGGCTAAATTGGCAAAGCATCTGGACGGTATCCAGGAGATGCAGGTTCGAAACCTGCTCGTGACTGTTATTTTCGATTTCACATTTTTCACTTTGTGTTCAATTTTATACTTAATAAATAATATTTGCATAGTAACTTTTAATTTATTAATATTTCGCAAAAAATAATGAGTTACAACAACAACAAAAATAGACATCGCGGGACGTCTACCAGATGTGAAAACATGGAAATTATTTTGTAGCAATAATGAATAGAAATCAAATGATCATTGTAGTGTAGTAATACATATATAATATGTATGTGTATCATAATATAAAAGTATTGAACACTAATGTATTGGTGTAAAGATGCGAAAGGGAATGCTCCGATGGTTCGGACATGTGGAAAGAATGCCGGACAAGCGACTGGTTAAGAAGATATACAATGCGAAAGTGGAAGGATGTAGGTACAGGGGGAGACCGAGACTCACCTACCTAGACCAAATTGGTCATGTATTGAAGGAAGGTGGAGTCAGGAGTCTCCAAAACCGGCGAGCGTGTATGAAAAGAGTTATGAATGTTGAGGAAGCGAGAGATGTAGGTATGCAAGAATAGAACCTCTTGGCACCCTGTTCTCTCTGCCTACCCCGCAAGGGAAATGGCGTGAAGATAAGTAAGTAAGTATGTATCACAGGAGAATAAATCCGATCGGTGAACTAACAACATCTTTAATTTCTCTCTCGTCACCCATCCTTACATGGCGACCCCGCCAGTGAGCGATCGGGTTCGCGTTGCATTCGGATCGCATTATAAGGAATTGTAATACAAGACATTGTCACAATAAAGTTGCAATTATGAGTTCTATAATATTACTGCGCATTAACAATCGCGTCGGACGTATTATCGAGAAGTTTAGTGAACGTTGTTTTGTTACAAAAAATGGGTAAGGAGCAGTCAAAAGAAGAGTCTATAATCATCGCTCAAAACGCTAGCGTTGGTAACAATGCCTCATCATTGGAGCAAATGTAACAACACACCAGTGTAATCACCTCTATCCTGGGGGTGATATGTCTCATCCTAATTGTCGTATTATTATACTGCGCGTATCGGCTGTACGGCAAATGCCATAGAGATTGGATACGAAGAGATATACATGAGAACAACCTCTGAAGGTCAAGCAGTTGGTTTCGGCGACGATACGAGACCCATGGTTCTCCCCGTACTAAGGAGGATCAGCCAGACGAGAGAATGGTGTAATAGTGCGGTTCGGCAAATATATGTGCGTTGCGTTATAATATATGTGCGTTAAAAATATATAAAGATGTATGTGTAATGGTGCGGTTCGGAAAATATATTTAGTGCGGTACGTTACGGTAAAGGAATAACAGTATAATGGACTTATTAGGGGACTTTAGTTTTTAGTGGTATATAACATATTTCATTTAATCGCATTTACCAATAAGTATATATGAATGGCAGAAAAATTACAAGAGTATTATGGTCGCTTGTTTGAAATACGGACATATCTTGTAAAGATAGGGCCTATAGGGGGATAGGGGTTTACTTCCAGTCATGGACGATAAGTAAATGTTACAAAACAGCTAATTTCTGCAATAGAGCTGTATAGCTCTTTACTCGATGACAAATCAAACCTATTCTTATTAATTTTATATTAAAAACTAGGTTGTCTGAGAACGCCAAAATACGATTAGCTCAGCATTATGATTCAATACAACTCCTTGTTGATGATATGAAAAAATATTTAATATCCAAAAAGTCTTTCACAGCCCTACAAGGACAACTGATGCGGTGTAAACAAAATCAGCGGGACATAAGCATAACATTGGTAAGGAAATTGAACATTTATTTGTTGATTTAACCATTTCGCAGGCCGATGGGGATACAAAAAGTATGACGTAATTAAGCCATTGAATGAGAAAATGGCTTTAAAACGATTTGCCACCGGGTTGCGAAATAGGCACATAAGTACTATTATTTCCGCCAGAAATTATGAAACACTAAGGGATGCTATCCGAGGTGCGGCTGATGAGCAGATATCTATGTGTCCAGAGGACAGTATTATGAAATTAACGAAAAAGGTATATCCCCGTAACAATATATCGTATTCATCTAGAGGACGATGTTTTCAGGCACGAGGGGTCTACAATAACCAACGAGGCCAGTTCCGTTCGCGTAGTCATGGTCACCCTACTCGAGCGCGTGGGTAGCTGGGCGGCGGCTACTATCGAAGTAACCGTGGCTCTAGAGGTATGTACATACATAGCAATTATGCTCGTAGTAATCGCGGTCGAAACTATGTGACATCAATGATGGTACGTGATACACAAAATAACAATATCCCTACTGAATTGAACAGCAGCCAATTTTTTCGTGAACAACAAGAATAATCATGCCAATATTTGTTATTACAAAAATTATAATTCTATTCCTTTGTCACTTGGTAACAGATGATATAATTGGTTAGTTAATACGGGTGCGTCACTTAGCGCCATTAAATATGAGACATTGCATCGGAATAACATTCCATTCCAAATAGGGAAGGTAACAATAAACTTTGTTGATTTAAGATTATCATTTAAGGACATGGAATTTATACACAGGTTTCATGACAACATACGACAAGGGCGGAGAACGAAGCGCCGCAAAGCTGACGATTGCCACGGAGCCATCGCGGCTTCCCGCCCAATGTCAGGAATGCAATAAGACTCCGCAGCTACGGCTACACCAATCAACCGCTCCACCATGGTTTGCAGGAGAAGATCCTGCGCCCTGGTGGAGTGGTTGAGATTCGCCTGAAGGAGGATAGTGTCACGGTTGAATTTTAAGCCGTAACCATATCCTCCTCCACCCAAGACGGTGGTGAAGCCACACTAGGGGGGGAGCCTGGGTCAATTGGCTGATCCCCCCCTTTTTTGGGCCTGTCGTCGGGGGTCTGCGTCCCTCCCGCCCCATGCAGTGCTTGGCAGGCCTGTTGCCTGCCGCGCACGCGGAACAGTGAGGGGCGGCGGTGCAGGTAGCCGCCCGGTGCCCTTCCTGCACGCAGCGGAAACAAAGACCGCTGCAGTCAAAACAGTTAGTGCACGTCGGCCGGGTGTGTCCGAACGCCATGCACTTAAAGCACTTCTCGGGCCGAGGCTCCAGCACGGTGACCCGCAACAGGGCAACTCGCCCGTACGGCACCTACACCGCCGGGACCAGTCCGAATGGAGCCCACTCTGACAGCATTCGAGCATCCGGTTTTCAAGGCAATAGCCTCCCGGATGTCGTCCGCCGTCACCGAGTCATCCAGACCGGAAATGCACAGCTCAGCACACTTTAGCGGTCTGGTGACGTGGACTCCACTCCCCTCACCAAACAGACACCTGAGCCTTTCGGCCACCGTGTCGGCCATCCTAGGGCCCTCCGCCCCAGGGAACTCGAGAATTCGAGCCCCTGTGCGGGCTAGGCGGGTCCGGGCGGCGACGACTCCGATATCGGAGACGTCGATTTTCTCCCGGGCCTTCCTCGATGGCCTGGTACGACAGGCCCGCTTCCGCCTCCGGCAGCATGGTAATAACCACCGCTGCCGTTTTTGGCGTCTGAAGCTTGCGCGGCTTCTTGGGGCCGGGCTTGCTCCTCGACGCAGTGGGTTCCGCAGCCCGGACAGCAGCCACAGACGCGGTCCCCTTCTTCCTCTTGCCCCAGGAGCCAACCCTCTGCAGAGGGCGCAGGGCCGGATGGTACGGGAGTTAGGATTAGAGAATCCCGGGGAATGGTTGCTGGGGCCCGCGATGGCTGGCCAGCACGCAAGAGTGGAGGGAACTCCTCCCTGGGCTGGCCGTTGGGGCGCTGCCCGGTTCTTTGAGCCGCTTTCGCCTTCGCAGCTTTTCCCGGCCCCTTGGGCGATGCAGCCGCGGTCGCGGTGTAGGTGGCCACGCGGCCACCCTGACAGGGCAGCGGCGTTGGGCCTGAAGGTGGCGCATCCTTCTTCCTGTCCGCGGCCAGCGGCGGTCGAAGTCGCGGCTCTGGTGGCACCCTAGTGTTTAGGGAGCCGATGCGCGGGTCATAGACCGAGTTGATGCGATCCATTATATGGCGCATCTGCTCCTCTGTGAGGAGTCCTGGGGCCAGAGGCTCCGCGCCCGCTGTTGAGGCAGAGGCGAGCCCTGAATTGGCTCGCAGGCTGGCCGTACGCCTGGTGGCGCCACGGCCCCTCTTTGCCGGTCTTTCTAGCTTTGCTGGAGGAGGCATCTCAGTGGAGCTACCCTCCGACTCTCCCCGCGGGTGTAGGTTTCCTATCGCGGGTCCTCCTCTTCTTCATCTCCTTCTTTTTCTCATTAGAGACGTTGGTTGCCCCCCTCCGATACGCGGGGCTGACAGGGCCGGTCTTGGTACTCGGCCCTGTGAGGGATTCTCCGGACGCGTTGCGCCCGTTACCCTCCGGAGGTATACATAAGTTTTTAACGTCCGCCATTTTAGAGTTTAAAATCCTTCGACTGTGGTGGTGCCGCCCTAGCGACTGGATACCCTCCAGCCATTCATTCCTCGCTGGGCGACAGAGCTTGGATTGGGGTTATTTTATAAAGTGATTTTCTTCCCCGCGGTCCGAAGACCCCCGGTCCTGTTCTCCAGGATTACGGGTCGGGCCGAACGGTGGTCTGCATCAGACCGTGGCCATCACTCGCAAGGCAAGTGGTGAGCCCATCGCCCCTCAGGCTCAAAAGCCCCGTCTCCGTCTCCCAGGGCCGGGGGGGGGCACTATGGCCCCGCTGGCCCTCCACGACAGACGTTGGCCCACTGCAACCAGTGAGCCCGTCGCCTCTCGGGCTGAAAGCCCTGTCTCCGGGGACGGGGAGGTCACTGTGACCTCGCTGTCCCCACCCAGAGTGGGGGGGCACTATGGCCCCGCTTACCCTCCACGGCGGACATCTGGCCTATCCGCTGTGCCCTCTGCTAGTCAGAGGGACACGCAGAGACGTCCCCTGCCGGGATACAGCCGACGGCACCAGAGTGCCGAGGTTGCCCAGGGTGCACCAACGCGGAGGTATCCCGACCCGCACCCCATGTATTGCAAGGCCTAAGAATGGTAAAATACCTATTCAAATATTAAATACGCGAGAGGAGGATATTAGTTTAAGTTTTTTTTGTCCTGAAGTAGAAAACTTGAAGGATTATTCATTATTTTCTTTTGATAAAACTACCATCAATGCGGATAGAGTGAAAAGGTTATTAAATAAATTAAAATTAAGTTATTTAAACAAGGACGAACAGTTGGAAATTGAGAAAATCTGTGCTAAATTTGCCGATGTTTTCCGTTTAGAAGGTGATAGGTTGACAACGTGTAACATTTATCAGCAATCGATAATATTAAAACTTAACACAGTGCCCGTTTATAAAAAAACAATACAGATTGCCAAAGTCTCAAAAGGGAGAAATTCAAAAACAAATTAGAAAAATGTTACAGGATGATATCATTGAAGAAACAACAAGCGAATGGTCTAGTCCTATACTTTTGGTGCCGAAACAATTAGATTCTAACGAGAAAAGGTATAGACTCCTAGTAGATTACCGAAAATTAAATGAGAATGTTGTGGATGATCGTTTCCCTCTCCCTAACATAGTTGAAATTCTAGATTCGCTATCAGGTGCTATTTATTTTAGTCACCTTGATCTCCAAAATAGCTACTATCAATTTGAACTGAATCCAAACAGCAGAAAATGCACTGATTTTACTTTTGATAAGCAATATCAAATGAAAAGGATTCCAATGGGTCTTAAAACCAGTCCTAGCTCATTTTCTAGAGCAATGTATATAGCGTTATCAGGTTTAAATTATGATAAATGTCTCCTTTATATGGATGATTTAGTCTGTATTGGACGGAATTTAGAAAGCCATAATAAAAATTTAATTGATATTTTTTATAGATTGCGGAAAGTTAATTTAAAATTGAATCCCAGTAAGTGTAAATTTTTGGTTAAAGAATTATTGTATTTAGGACATGTAGTTAGTGCAGATGGAGTAAAACCTGACCCTGAAAAAATATAGATAATAGAAAATTATCCCATACCGAAAAATGCTGATGACGTAAGACGATTTGTAGCTTTTTCTAACTATTATCGCCGTTTTATTCTAAATTTTGCTGAAATAGTAATTCCTTTAAATAAATTGTTAAGAAAAAATACTGAATTTATTTGGACACGTGAATGTGCCAAGTCATTTGAAGTATTGAAAAATAGCTTAGTTTCTCTTCCTTTATTGCAGTACCCAGATTTTTCAGATGACAATGAATTTCAACTGTACACAGACGCATCTGGTACCGCAATAGGTTCTGTTTTATGTAATAGTGATGGTCGTCCAGTAGCCTATACAAGTCGTAGTTTAAATAAAGCCGATTTAAACTATCCAACCATTGAAAAAGAAATGCTAGCTATTGTTTGGTCTATTAAGTATTTCCGACCTTATTTGTATGGCAAAAGGTTTAAAATTTTCTCAGATCATCGCCCTTTAATATATTTATTTAATATGAACAATCCTTCAAGCCGATTGACGAAATTTCGTTTAGTATTAGAAGAGTATGACTTTGTCATTGAGTATATAAAAGGTAAAGATAATGTTGCTGCAGGCACATTATCTAGGATGCGAGTTACATCAGAAGAGTTGAAAGAAATGAGTGAACGGATAATTAATATAATGACAAGGAATCAACGAAAGAAATTGGAAGGTGAGCAAGTAATTCGCCCTAATTTGTCGACTGCCTAACTCAACCACTAACGTTCGGATTGATCAACCGAAGGTTGTGGAAATGCTTACAAAGCCGTCAAATTCTGTAGAATTATTATTAGTTTCTCGGAGACAAATGAGTATTATGAATTAAATAGTTCTGATAGATTTTTATACAATAAAAATGAAATGATACTATATACTTGTCCAGACTTCCGATCATGTATTGCGCGAGACGCATATGTGAGTGAACTGGAGCAATATTGTAAAAGAATGAATATAAAAAATCTCTTTATTATAAAACTTGCAAGTTGTAATGTATTTATTGACTGGTTGTTAAGAGAAATAAATAATAAAAAAACGTAGTCCGGTCCACTACTACATAGGATATGTAGTAGTGGACCGGACGTAAGGGATTTCAGAGTGTAAGGGATTTCAGAGAATATTTTCTAATGATGACAAAAAGATAATTATTAATGACTACCACATTCTACCAACTAGTGGTCATGCCGGAATAAGAAGAATGTTAAATAATATCAAAAAATCTTATTTCTGGCCTGGAATGGAACGTGACGCTACTGATTTTGTCACTAAGTGCAAGAAATGCCAAATGCAAAAGCATTCTTTGCCCATTAAAGAGCCTATGGTAGTAACGAGCACTGCCTTGATAAGATATTTTTAGATTTAGTGGGGCCCCTAGATAAAGATTATTATGGTAAGGTTTATATTTTAACTATTCAGTGCGAACTTACTAAGTTCGTAGAAGCTTATCCCTTAGATCGAAAGTACGCTGTCACCGTAGCAAAATCCTTCGTGGAAAACTTCATTATCAGGTATGGCATACCGCGAGAAATCGCGACAGGTAAAGGTTCAGAATTCATAGCATCAACAATGAGTGAGGTTTGTAAATTACTTGGTGTTAAACAATTATTTTCAACCGCTTATCATCTTGAATCTATAGGTGCGCTTGAAAATACTCATAAAAATTTAAATGCTTATCTACGGATACAGACTAATAATAATACTAGAGAGTGGAGCACTTGGGTTCCATATTGGTCTTTTAGTTATAATACTACTGTACACACATCTACAAAATATACCCCGTACGAATTGGTTTTTGGCAAACTATGTAAATTACCTACAAATTTGTCTCAACAAGTTGAACCTCTGTATAATATTGATGACTATCCACTAACTTTGAAATATAGACTTCAAAAAATCTCAGGAACAGGTTAGGGAAAATTTGTTATTGTCAAAAGTAACACGAAAATGTAATTACGATAAGCAAATAAACCCAATCACGTACCTAATGATCTAATTCTCTTACGAAATGAAAACTGCAACAAATTTCAGAATGTTTATATTGGTCCGTTTAAAGTTTTAGAAGATGTATCACCAAGTGTTAAAATAATTAGAGATAAGAAAGTTGAAATAGTTCACAAAAATAGAGCAAAATTGTGTAGAACTTAACGTAACATTTACCCAGTTTTTTGATAACCTATAATTCTCTATTTACTTATCATAAATATCGTATGTTTTAGAGTAAATTTAATAAAATAAAATATAATTGTATAATAAAATAAAATAAAATTGTATATTTTATTTTTTTTAAAAGAAGGGAGGTGTAGTGTAGTAATACATATATAATATGTATGTGTATCTGGTGTATCATAATATAAAAGTATTGAACACTAGCGATTGAACAGAACAGAGGCACCAAAGTTTTCGCTCGCCAGCTAGGTAGACCCCATCTGACGAAACTTAATACTGCGGATGGCAAAACCGTGACCTCCAGGTTCGAGATACTCAAGGAAATTGAGAGTTTCTATAAAAACCTGTACTCATCACGGATGACTAAACCCACAAGACCCAGCGCTGACGACCACAGAGCCCCACTGACATGCCATTGCACTGAAGACATCCCTGATGTCAACCAGGACGAGGTCAGAGTGGCTCTCGAGCAGCTCAAAAACAATAAGTCGCCAGGTGATGACGGAATCGCCACTGAGCTCCTAAAAGCAGGCGGGACTCCAATCCTAAAAGAGCTAGCGAGCCTCTTTAATTCCGTCATCCACCAGGGCTTAACACCCTAAGTGTGGAGCGGGAGTGCGGTGGTTCTGTTCTTCAAAAAAGGCGACAAAACCTTGCTGAAGAACTACAGACCTATCTCACTCCTGAGCCACGTTTACATGTTGTTCTCGAGGGTACTCACAAACCGCCTCGCCAGAAGACTTGACGAGTTCCAGCCTCCGGAACAAGCCGGGTTTCGAAAAGGCTACAGCACCGTAGACCATATCCATACTGTTCGGCAGATTGTACAGAAGACAGAAGAGTATAATCAGCCGCTGTGTATGGCTTTCGTGGACTACGAGAAAGCCTTCGACTCTATCGAAACCTGGGCGGTTTTGGATGCTCTGCAGCGGTGTCGCATCGATTGGCGCTATATCGAGGTGCTGAGATGTCTATATGATACCGCCACAATGACCGTTCAGCTCCAAGACCAAAAGACCAACCCGATCGAGCTGCGTCGAGGGGTAATACAGGGGGATGTAATATCCCCCAAGCTCTTCACCAATGCACTCGAAGACGTCTTCAACACACTGGACTGGACTGGGCGGGGCATAAACATCAACGGCGAATACATCTCACACCTTCGGTTTGCCGATGATATCGTCATCGTTGCGGAGTCACTGGAACAGTTAAGCGGAATGCTGCATAGCCTAAATGGAGCCTCTAGAGACGTCGGCCTCGGCATGAACTTGGATAAAACCAAGATCATGTTTAATGAACATGTCGCGCCGGGACCGATCTACGTCGATGGTTCGATGCTCGAAGTTGTTCAGGAGTATGTTTACCTTGGACAAGTTGTCCAATTTGGTAGAAACAACTTCGAGAAAGAAATTAACCGCAGGATCCAATTGGGTTGGGCAGCATTTGGCAAACTACGCCACGTCTTCTCTTCGCCTTTACCGCAATGCCTGAAGACTAAAGTCTACAACCAATGCGTCCTACCTGTCATGACTTACGGGGCCGAGACGTGGACTCTCACAGTGGGACTAGTCCACAAATTGAAAGTCGCGCAGCGGGCTATGGAGCGGGCTATGCTTGGCGTCTCTTTAAAGGATAAAATTCGTAATGAGGTAATCCGACAAAGAACCAAAGTTACCGACATAGCTCGCAGGCTCAGTAAGCTGAAGTGGCGATGGGCTGGTCACATCTGCAGAAGGACCGACGGACGATGGAGCGAGCGTGTCCTAGAGTGGAGACCGCGACTTGGTAAGCGTAAGATAGGACGGCCCCCAGCTAGGTGGACCGACGACCTCAAAAAGGTCGCTGGGACAGACTGGATGCGGAAGGCGGAGGACCGTGTGCAATGGCGCGTGTTAGGAGAGGCCTATGTCCAGCAGTGGACTGCAATAGGCTGATTGATTGATTGAACACTAATGTATTACAGGAGAATAAATCACAGAACAATTTATATGGAATAAATCCGATCGGTGAACTAACAACATCTTTAATTTCTCTCTCGTCACCCATCCATACATCCAACTTTTTCAATGCGTGCTTTTATAAAATTATGACATGTGTAAAATAATTGTGTGGGGCTGGCTTTACAATTGTCCCACCCCTCTCCGCCCATGGGAGTCGTAAAGCCGACTGAGGAATACCGGAAGAGTGGGCAGCAGCACTCCTTCGAGTATTAACAACATCCATTGCGATCGCTAACCCGCCTGCCAAGCGTGGCGATTACGGCACTATCCCCCATTCTTGGGGACGTCTATTTATATTAAAAGGCTGATGGATTGGTAGATGGATAAAATAACGGAAATGGACATAAATCATCATCATCAGGCCCTGGATATCATCTAGGACTATGGTACTATTCAAGATAACTCAAACTAGCCTTAAACCGATGGGTTGCAATGTTTTATTACCGAGTACTCATGACCATCTTCCAGCTCCATCATCAGACCCTGAATACTATCTAGAGATAAAGCACTCGTCAAGAAGAATCAAACGAGTATAAACTCGGTGGGGATGTGTAGTTTTTTTTACAGAGTTACTGTGGCCATCTTCCAGCTCCATCATCAGTCCCGGACACCATCTAGATACCAAGTACTAGTCGCCACGCTAACAGCCGATTACTCTCCCTCCGCGTTAGATGTTTCACATTAAAAATATTGAAAACCATATAGTAATGAAAAGTAATGTTATAATATATACATTATTTTTCATTACTGTCGTCGTCGTCGATTTCATTGATGTGGATTGTAGGTGAAAGATAAGTACAACTGCCACCAAGCTACAGTGTAGTTTAATCCACTTTTTTCTACTTCTTTTCCTGCACCCACAAGATACTCCGCATCAAAGAGTAATATATAATATATACGGAATCTCCGCATCCTGTTTTGCATGTGCAAACAATCATTTTTAATAAGGATTCTGGAGCTGGTCTCCACACAAACACTCGCTGAACACGCCTACAATTATTTCAATATTATATTCACTTTTTTTCTCGACTTATTAAATTTAAAATTGTTTTCTTGTAATCAGAGGTAGTTACATAGATGATTTGTTGTCTTGACGATTTGTACTTTCTTTTCTTCATTTCATCTGCTTCTTCACATAAAAACACCTTTTTTTCCAATCAAAGTCAGTTGAATCAGCCTTTCGAAGTTTTTTCTTTGGTGAAGAGCCCGCTGATGTTTTTTTTCTTTTTTTAAATAAGCATTAATACATTCTTTATTGATATATTTTTGTCTGCATACTGAATGCACGTAGACTAATTCGCGAGAATTTAAATACTGAAGACAGTCCATCCGCTCTTTCTGCAGAAACAGATTTCAGCGTTGATACTCAGATCAAATAAAAGACTCAGCGAACAAAGAAGTGAGGCCGGTTAAAACTACGCCTTGCCGTGTACATACACTTATCTTCTTGTTTAATGGCTCTTGTTGTGGCAGTGTGAGCACAATTTCGCCAATATCGAGTATTAATTTAAGGTAGACCGTCAAACGACGGAAATTTGTAATGTACATACACAATTACACGCAAACACGTATAACGAAACTACGCCTTGAATTGTCAGTCGAGCTATCGCGGCGCTTCGATTAAAACGTCATCAAAAATATCATAATTTACAAAGTAAAAATGCCGAATTGTGTTGTGAAAGGGTGTAAAAACCAAGCTACAAGAGATAAAAAAACAGGATGGAATCACATTTCAGACTTAAGTAAACTTGGAAAATATTTTCAATAAATCAAAATAAAATTGGAGTTTATTGCTTGAAACATACAAGTGTTGCCATTATAAACTGTTATAGTTTACCCTATTTTGGGGCAATGTGACTCGTTTTTTTTACCCCCACACAAAAAGGGGGTGTTATGTTATAAGTTTGACCTGTCTTTTTGGTGGCTGTGTGCGTGAGTGTCTGTTTGTGGCATCTTTACTCCTAAACGAATGGACCTATTTTGATGCAGTTCTTTTTTATTTAAAACCTGACGTGATCGATTCGAACGATTGATCTGCATATAGAAAAATTGCCGGTGGTGACTTAAAATTTTGATTTGTATTATTACTTCAAGTAATGTATTTTTTTTATTGCGTATGGTAAATGGTAACCCTCGCTCATGGACTACTATACCTGGAGTATTGTGAAACCGCTGCTCACCATTTCATGTCACAGATATGTAATGAAAGAATAAACGGCATCTTCTGCTACAACCAAAACACACTGATGTGCTTTTTACCTACTCGTTCGCGCGGGCCCGATAGCTATTAAGGGTACTCCTAATTGGTACCCAGCCTTACCACCAGTTATGCAATGGATGATAATTGCTTACTTCCCTTAGTCCACTCATGCGACACCCGTGGGAAAGAATGGGGTGGTGATACTTGTATTCTTAGTCCGCCAAACGGAATACAATCGCTTGTCGTAATAGTTGCCTCGAGGATGCCCTGTGAAGCGGCAAAACACGTGTAGAGAGAAGTAACGGTATAAATGTGTAATTGGTGTGTGTTGTTGCACCGCTTCTGCATATTGCATTAAATTACAGGGGAACGGGCGGTGTACTTAACTGTCTTGCAAAGCATACCATCATTTGTGTGAAATAACAGGGCAACAACCAGGTTTTTATTAATTTAGAGATAAAACATGAATATGCTGGGCACGAAAATAAAATTAATTTAATACGGTGCGTTACTGAGAAATACCTAAGCATTAGGTTCCACCATATTCCACCGAAGGAATGCTAGTTGCCACGTGTGCTGATCTGTTAGGGACCGCGTCAATAGCTGCTGCTGTCCCTTCTATAATAAAACACCCCCCCTATATACCTTCAGTCCCTTGAGTGAGGCCCAAGGACAAGTTTTTAACAGTTCTCCGTTTCAAAATATAGCTTTAAACTAATTAAAAAAAAGAAAACTGAAAAATTAATATTTGTTTTTAAATAATTAAAAAATTAAGAGCGCATAAATTTTATTTTTTAACATTATTTTATATATTGTTAAAAACAAATTTCAAAAGTTTATATTAAGATTCATTGACTGGCCCTGGATTCCGAGGTATAAATCTTACGGCGCTCCACTAAATGTATCATGGCTACATTGGCTACATCTATAGGTCTAAGCCTTATGGGCGCCTTCCGCGCCTTCTTAGGTTCTTAGATTGGAGCTTTAAAGAACATAGAGACAGAGTGCTTTAGAGGTCCACTGTTGCCATATGTATGGATTTGTCCGTACAGGTACGGAATTGGGAGTATTACGTACGGATATGTGTACAGATTTCCAATAATACATAAAACGTACACGTTTTCAAATACAACACCACAAATTCCCTAAAACCACAGATTAGAATATATATAGCCCAAAACCGATTCATCGATATTTCTTTCGCTCTTGACATCCGTATAAAAAATTGTATAAAAAAAAATAATGGACAACTCAAGTTGTAACTCAAACACGTTTGTAAATCTGTGGAATTATCAATATTAGGTTATAAATGTGAGGATTTATGTATTGATAAAATATTCAAATTAGCACTATCTACATAATTTAATGAGAAGTGCGATCGACTCGACTCACGACTTGATTGCGTCGCCGGTTACATGCAACCATAAAACAAATAAATACAATAATACTCAGGAGATACAACTGTTGACGCGACTTGTAGATTACCGAGTTGACTCAGGTTCGTGTAAAAGTTTTAGATTTTATTTGCACGTACGGATTTTGCTGTCGGATGTACGGATTTTTAGTTCCTACAGTATGGCAGCACTGTTTAGAACCAAAGAGTGCCAAAGACTCTAACCAAAGAGTAGAACAGTACCTTGGAGCACTTGGAGTACCTATGCAAAACCTACTTTAGAACAAGCGAGATTTTAATTCAAATTAACGTAATTATTATTGTTGTTCTTTTGTATTCTAAATAAGAGGCATTTTATTGGCATGTTGTAATAAAGAATGCAAATGTAATACCTAACAAAAACAATATTGGGTTTAGTTTTCATAGCGGTAATCAAATCAAAATGGATGAAAAACACAATAAGTTCTGTCCCAATTGTAGTCAACTTTATACCATTAGTGGTAAGTACTTAGCGATATATATTTGAAAATAACGTAATAAACAGTATACACTCGAATACAATGAGCTTCATTTGCTTACTCATACTTTATTTTTGTATTTATAAAGCACCGACAAGCTTAGGTCAGCTTTTTACCGGTGATTGAAAAATATGATGGTTTTAAATACTTTTAATTTTTGGCACTTTATAAACATTTATAGTTATGATTTGGATAGTAATTTTATGATGCGGCATATATGTGGGTACTTTCCAGCTTCAACGTATTTGAATGATGTGTTCGCGAGAACAGGTCCTTGCTAAACATTGTAGCTTTATTAGCATTTAGGGTATTGCATAAACAAATGCCAACCAACACAAGGCCAGTGTTGTGGACTATGGCATACTCCTACTCACCAAGAGAGGAGACCCGTACTTATAGTGAGGCAGAAAAATGGTTGGAAAAAAATATTAAAAAATAAATAAATTTAATTTTGCAGTGAACAGGTAGGTACCTTGTATTTTTATACAAGGTACCTGTTCACTGCAAAATTGACCTGCTGGTCATGAAAAAAGAAATATTTTCCACTTAGATGAGCCAATTGCTCATTTGCCACCATAGGCATAAGGTAAGCCGTTTGCTCATTTGCCACCATAGGCCTTAAAGGAAATAAGTACAAATTTAGTAAATAGATAGTGACAATATACTAGAACTTTTTTAAATAAAACTGTTTAGTTTTAGGCTGCAGCCTTGGATGTCTATCATTTAAATCCACCCGTGATCATGAATGCTGTAAAGTATTTGAAACGTCGGGATAGTAGTAAAATCAAGTAAACGCGATAGATTCCGTAAACATAGTTTTATTTAAAAATGTGTAACATTCGCGTAAATATCAGAAAGTATTATACTAGAACTTCCTTTGCACAAACATTTAGTTTATTTCTAGGACCAGTACTATGACTTACTTGACTTTTATTCCTGTGTCCCCTAGATGGGGCAGAGGGCTTCCACAATGCGCCTCCATCCCATTCGGTCTTGAGCTTCACACTTTAATTTGCTCCAAGTCTTCCCTATGTTCTTCGCCTCTGCGATGATCATCCGCCGCCAGGTTTGCTTTGGGCGGCCACGCTTACGCTTTCCTTGGGGATTCCAGTCTAGGGCTTGCCTCGGTATGTGATTAGGGTCCCTTCGGAGCGTGTGGCCGATCCAGTTCCACTTGCGGCGTTTGATCTGCTGGTTGATCGGGGTCTCATTGCAGCGTTCCCACAGTTCTATATTGGAGATTTTCTCGGGCCAGTAAACACCAAGAATACGGCGAAGACAGCGGTTGATGGAGACCTGGAGCCGGTGCGAGATGTCCTTAGTAACCTTCCACGTCTCACACCCGTACAGCAACACGGTTTTCACGTTGGACCGGAATATCTTCAGCTTAACTCTCCTAGTCAGCTTCTGTGATTGCCATACAGGGCGCAGCTGTGCGAATGTTGCTTTTGCCTTGGCGATTCTCGAAGCGATGTCCTCTTTGGTCCCTCCAGTTTCCGACACTACGCTACCGAGGTAAGTGAATTTGTGGACCTTTTCCACAGCCTCTGTACCAATGAGCAACGGCAAAGAGCTTGTCGCCCCGCACCTCATTTCCTGGGTCTTCCGGGTGTTGATTTTCAGTCCCATCTCCTTTGCCTCTCGTTGTAGGTCGTCCAGCTTGGCTTGCATGTCGGTTCTTGTGTGACTCAGCAGGCATAGGTCATCGGCATAATCCAGGTCTTCCAAGACGCTGGATAGTTCCCACTCTATGCCACGACGCTTGTTACATATTGTATTGCTCATGATGCCATCGAGAACAACAAGAAATAGGAGAGGTGAGAGAAGACACCCCTGTCGTACGCCCGCATGTACCGGTATATCCTCCGAGACGAGGCCGTCGTGTGTCACTCTACAGGAATACTTCCCGTAGATGGCCTTGATCATATTGGTAATTTTCTCGGGGACCCCAATTTCACGCAATCGGTCTCAGATGCAACACCAGCTCAGCGTATCGAAGGCTTTTTCGAAGTCCACGAAGGTCAAATAAATTTCCCTCTGCCATTCTGATGCCCGTTCTAAGATTATGCGCAAAGTATTGATCTGGTCCGTACACGATCGGTTGGGTCGGAAACCAGCTTGTTCTTTGCGAAGAAGAGGTTCAACGGCCTAGGATAATCTTGCACAGCACCTTAGACGGGATCGAGAGCAAGGTAATGCCTCTCCAATTGCCACATTCACTGAGGTCTCCTTTCTTAGGCACGGTGATGAGAAGGCCTTTATTCCAGTCGTCGGGTAACTCTTCGGCTGACCAGATGCTCCGCAAAAGGGGTGTCAGCGCGTTCGCGGCTGTAGTCACGTCCGCTCTCAGCATTTCCGCCGTAATGAGGTCGACTCCTGGGGCTTTGCCGATTTTGAGTGATCGGATGGCTTTCACTACTTCCTCCTCAGTGGGGGGAGACACGTCAATGACGAGGCTTTGTGTGGGCAAGCTGGCAGCAGGTGAAGTAGTGATGGGGTCGTTTGGGATTCGGAAGATCTCCTCGAAATGCTCCCACCAGCGTTGAAGCTGTCCCTCCGATGTCACGATCAGCTGGCCTCCTTTGTCCTTCAAGGCCTTCTTCTTCCTCTGGTTCCTGTTTCCGGCCAAGGTCTTCGTCGCCTTGTACATCTCTCTTAGATTACCGGAGTTAGCAGCACGTTGGGCGCAATCCGCCACACTATCCGCCCATACTCGTCGATCATGACGGGTACTGCGGTAGATGTTTCTGCGTATTTGTCTATACTGCAGCCTCAGATCTTCACGCACCGCCGTATCATTGGTTGCCAGGAGTTGAAGATGGAGTTCGCTCCTATCTTTAATGAGGTTCCAGGTTCTCTGTGACATCCAGTCTTCGCGTGTATGTGTTTTGTGTCCAAGAACGACGGAGCTGGTCTCTACATAGGCCATTTTGATGTGGTTCCACTCCGCGTTGACAGAAGTTGTAGAGTCTGTCTCAAGTGCCGAGAAGCGATTCCGCAGCTCTAGTCTGAAAGCGTCGCCTATATCCCGTAGTCTCTTTACCTCAAACCGTTTGCTTGCCTTGGTGGTCGCGTTAGTCGTTCGAGCTACGGCTACTTTAAGCCGCACCTCGGCTACTACTAGGTGGTGATCACTGTCGATATCCGCGCCACGACGGTTGCGAACATCGAGCAGCGATGAGCGCCACTTGGAGCTGATGGCAATGTGGTCTATTTGGTTTTTGGTTATACCATCGGGTGAGTTCCAGGTATACTTGTGATGTTCTCCGTGTATAAAAAGAGTACCTCCGATGGTGAGATCGTTGTCTTGACAGAACTCCAAAAATCTCTCCCCGTTCTCGTTCCGAACTCCCAGCCCGTGTCTACCCATGTGTTTTTGACAGCCGTCGTTATCTGTGCCAACCTTGGCAATCAGGTCTCCCATGACGATAACTATGTCCTGTTTGCGGGTGTTCTTAAAAGTTTGGTTGAGTGCACTATAGAAATCGTCTTTGTCTTCCTCCGATGCCAAATTTGTGGACGCGTAACACTGAACGACGGTTATCTTCCGGGCTTTGCTGTTGAACCGAGCTGTAATGATTCGCTCTGAGATAGGTTTCCAGTCCATAAGGCTCTTCATCGCAGCATCAGAAAGGAGGAGTCCCACGCCGTTTTTACGGATGTCCTCTTCATCTTCCTTCCCAGAGTAAAGAATGGCCTCTCGACGTTCTCAGTTCCCCGAATCCATTTCTGCGCACTTCGCTGAGCCCGTGTATTTGCAGTTTATATCTGAGCATTTCTGCTTCTGCTTCTGCTTGGGCTAGTCGGCTATCTACGCTCAGTATTCGCACATTCCAGCAAGCAATTCGTGTCCGTATTTTCATGCCAAAGGTCGTCGTATTATGATCGGTCCAGTTTTGCATTGTTTCAGTTTCTGAATCGTTAGGGTTCGGGTAAGCGAGGGATTAGCCCACTATACCCTAGCCCACTGGTGGGGCTGCCACCTTTGAGCCTGTGAGCGTGCTCAGTTTTGTTTCAGGTTTCCTCCCTGGTGAGTAGATTCTGTTTTGAGGCGCAGAATATTCGCCTTTCGCCCTGCACCCTCAGCTCATCTGCAACTCTAGTTGGCGGCCGCGCGGCGGCGCGGTTGCAGCAGTTGCCAGGAGGTACGGCGGGGACGTGGGTGACTCGGACTGGCCAGGTTTCTGCTTTATCTCGATGTTCCGCCACTAACACAGCAGATGGTTTCTTGGCATTTTGAAGGTAATGCTGCTCTCACATGCAGCGATTCCTACCAAGACCAGTACTATACAACTTAAATAAAAATGCTCCCATTAAATAAAAATACCCCTTTTAAACATACCTACTTTAAATTCCTCGCCATTATCACAATCCTATGATGATACTGAAAAGATGTTTCAAATAGTATACTATAATAGTCAAAAAGGACAGTTTATAGTGCTTGATTTGGACACACAACGCGCACACACACAAACACACACATACTTACACATACTTCTATAAAAAAACACTGCATGTCAACATCATCTTTCATAGAAAGGAATAATGAAATTATTGTTAAAGAGGATTGAATTCATAGTAATTAAGATTCTAAACTAATTGTAAACAAAGACTATCTCATGCTATGATGTAATTTTGTGTTATCATAAGTTATCATCCCCATAACAATTATTATTGTAATTCTTTTACTTGTCCTATTTTGTACCATATATTACAAAAATAATTCTTATACTGGCTGTAATAATACTGAGCTTCTCTGGGCTCTTAGCTTAGACATTAATTGACTTGTAAATCAAAAAAACATACTGTAGGTATTATGCCTATGTGTGTAAACTTTGAATGATGCAAATAAAATGATTATTATATATCTACAAAAGTAAATAAAACTGTATGTAATGTCTAAAGAAAATGTTAAATGCATATAAAAGTACCTATAGCAATATACTATACAAATTTTTAAGGTTTTCTGTATTTGTGCTGGCTAATTTCCGAAACAGCTAGACCCATTTTGATGGGTCATTTACTTTTTTTTTTGTTATCGCTGTGGAAATGAATTTACGCATCCCTCCCGTCGGTAAAACTGCCGGAGGGGTACGTGGGGCTCGCCGGGCGCACAGATTACGCCCGGAATACCCACTAAAACCACCCGCCGGTGGCGCCGGAAGATCATCTTACGACATTCCACTCTGACGCCGGGACGTTTACTGGCAGATGCTGATATTTGTTTTGAGAAGTAGCTTAAGCTACTTTTATTAACAGAAAAAGAATACAAAATATCCACAACAATGAAGTCGCAGGCCGCAGCAAGTTGTGTATATTAATAATAATTAATGTCTAAATCTTATAGACATTAATTATAAATAGCTATTTTAATAATAACTATTCAACAGTCATTTCTTCTTGTGCAATCCTATACTCAGGCTTTCAAATATTGTCTGTAATTAAGAAATTAGTAATAAGAAAGTCCCACAGAAAAGGTTTTTAAAAAAAATCATTACTTAATTAGAAATTGCCCAAAATATGCTAATAATAATAAAAACATTTTAAAATATGATTACTATAAATGTTTTTTTCAGTTGGTCAATCAAAGCTGAAAAGCAACTTACCGCTATTCTTACCATGTGGTCATTCAATGTGCGAAAATTGCATCCTTAACATTATAAAATGTATGGAGCCAATTGAGTGTAAAGTTTGCTTTACTGATGTGGAGTTCAAAAGCAATGATGCCATGACAGTTGTCCAAAATCCAATTAAACTACATGACTTTTTTCCTGTGAATAAATTCATGGTTGGAGAACTGACACTCAACCTTTTGAAGGTGAGATATTCCATAAATAATTTTAATTAACCTGTTGCTGCATTAAGATTTATGCACATAATCCTGAAAGAGCTTCTATCAATTGCAACAGGTTAAATATCTAACACTTTCAAGCCAAATTCTTAACCATATTTGTAATAGCTTTACTATTGTTTCAGAAACCTGTTTCAACACCAAAGTTACATGACCATTTCAGTGATTTAAAAGCAATTTTGAAAAATGAATCTGTAAAAGGTAATGCATAATAATATGTACAACTATTTTTCTAAACTATCAATAGCAATTAACATAAAAAATTAAATTAACTTAAGACCTTATTTTTTTAGGCCACTGTTTGGAGTGTCAGGCAACTTCTTCTAAAATGTGCCAACAATGTACAACTATTTTATGTGATAGTTGTTTCAACAAATCGCATAAAAACTTTGTTATATTCAAGAACCATGAGCTGAAAGACATAGGTTAGTTTAATCTCTATTTAGATACTTTGTTTCAATTGAGTGTATTTACGGTTTATCAACCTTCCTCACTTTTATGACCATAGTAGTAATCTCACAATTGTGAATGGTGTGTTCATTCTCTGAGCTTCCACACAGCAGTTATCTCATGTTAATACTAATTTTGTGCCATCTGTGCAATAGCAATAAAATTGCCCAAAAGATTTACAAGCATTGTACTGCCATATGTAACTTACAGTAACATAGGCTACTGAAATACATTCTCAATATAACTTTTACAATGGTGTTTGTAATAGCAATTTTTTTCAATTAAGAAGAATAGTATGTTTTTTCAGAGTATGTCTTAGAACCTAGACCATGTTTTGGAAATAAACATAGATCCCAGATGTGAAAATGTGAAATAGCAATAGCCTAGAGAGTGGTTTGAACCCACATCTTCTAAATTAATATTCCAGTTGCTCTGCAACCCAAGATATTATAACATTCAAATGGAAGAATGTGTTTTCATTTACTAAATGGTCAATCAAGCTTGTGAATTATATGTACATAAAAATAACAATATAGTATTATGTTTAGCAGCAGACCAGTTATGATTGTGTGTATCTGCTACAGAAATAAAAAGGCGACAGCTTTACTTAAATCATTTATATGCTAATATGACACAGTAGCAATGATTGCCTACTGTAAAACCATATAAATTTGATTCTCAGACTGACATTGCAGTGATTTTTTTTGAAATTATGGGTGTATTTATTTCTAAAATTGTCACTGTGTCAAAATTTTTACTAGTCTTGTGCTATGTGTGTCTTTAGATAGTGCAAAACAGCAGAACTACTGTAATAACCATAAACAAAAGTCTTTGGACTACTACTGCCATGATTGTGAAAAAGCCATATGTATTGATTGTATGATGATTGGTGGGGAAAAGTCTTGTAAGAATCATAATGTAGTCCCTAAAGAGGAAGTTGTAAGTTGAGATTAATTTCCTATTTTGTATTGTTACTTATAAACAACTTATCTAAGATAGAAAGAAAGAAAGAAAATAATTTTATTGCCACTAGTAATAAAGGATAAAACAAAAATTGGACACATACTTAATGTTGAGGTGACAATAAGGCCCGCATTCAGCAACTATGTCACAGTGCATCATATTAAAACACACTGCAACGCTGATTTTCAATGCGGCCTGCGTTAGTGACGTACGGACGTCAAATAAGCAGTACTTATATATAAATTATATACAATAAAAAACAGAATACCAACCATTATCTACAATCGGCATTAATTACAGTGAAATAATATTAAAATATACAAAAACATAAAAAATACAATCAACTAAAATAGAGTACCTACTATTGCCTACCACCTAAAGAACAGAAAACTCTTTAATAATGAAAAAAAAAATGAGCAAAATTTCAAATGCTAAAATAATAAAAAAGATTTGCTAAACCAATCTCATTCGCTTTTTTGTTTTCTTAATAAATATTTTTTTAAATTTGCTTTAAATGTAATTTTACTTATTTTTTGCTGGCATGGCGGGGGGATAATCTTCCAGAATTAAGTTCTAGTAACTATAGAAGTCATAAATAAACTCTTACCCCAAAAAATGTGACAACACACTGTATGTTTGTCTGCTACATTTTGACGCCTACAATACTGAGCAAACTTTCATAATCTTGTAAAGTAGCGTCACTAAAATGGGTCATGTCATTGTAATTCAAGATTCAAGATATAAATATTGTTCTTTTTTATGTGTGTGAAGTTGGTTGTTAGCCTCAGATGGCTATGACAACCTTGCCGGGCAATTGGTGAGTGCAGAGAGCTCTAAACCCAAAAACAAATTGTTTATAACTCATTAGGATATATGCTTGCCACTTCAATCTTCAATTACTCATGTTATTGTTTCACTAATGCAAAATGCTATGAACTAAACTTAAACTTCTTGTATTTTGAGTAGAGAATAGATATGCTATATCATTCTTTCTGAAATATTTATTCATAAGACCATGGGCTAATGAATTATGTTGATTTAATTATAGAATATAACCTTTTTGGAAAAACTCAATGAAATTGCTCCTCAAATAGATGAAATCTACAGAAGGCTTACAAAGACAGCAGTTGTGAGTATATACATTTAACATTAAGTCCTAATAAGTACCTATTGTTGTCAGCTTGAAATAACTTCTTTTTATTTTCTAGGACATTGGATACCTGCTTCTTAATTATGAAAATGACTCCGGCTCAGCCACAGAACTCATTAAAACTGTAGCCAGCATTGATCAGCATTTTTCTAAATATTTTTCTATCTTACAAAAACATAAGGAGGAAGTGATAAATATAATTTCAAATATGAAGTGTTCTGAACAAGATTCCTTGCAAAAGGCTAAAGTAGAAGTTGTGAAAGCTGCCAAAAGAGCTAGTGATGTTCTAAAACAGATTAATGCATTCTCTGATCAACAATTGGTAAAAAGTGTGAGTATTAGCTTTTACTGAATTGCCCATTCAAAATTAGTTGAAGGAAGTTAAATGTGAACATTCAACTTGACTGTCAATATGCTTTTCAAATTAAAAGAATTTCGTGACGGTTATAATCACACTTTCTTATGTAAATAGGTTATATTGATTGATATTTTTTTTACTTTAATAATAGCAAGCTGTGTAATAGACACAACGAATAGAGTTGAAAACCAGCTTCAAAATAAAAAATAAATAAACTTATTATATTGGAATAATGTATGTAAATGCATCCGATAGGTGGTGTGGGTCCTAAAGACATCTAAAACATATGTGAAGTGGATTGGGTGACTACGATAGCTGAACGGTCCAGAGCACTTCCCCGTATTGTATGGGATGCAGGTTCGAATCCTGCGTGCAGTAAAGCTCTCTTTTTCCACTTTCACACATAAAATATTGATGGATATTAGTATCACAAACTATTGATATAATTCCTTCCTAAAATGGTATTATTTTCGGGCATATCCCATCATCAAATATGAATCATCATAGAACATACAGAAAAGTAAAAATATTAGCCTATTGGGAGTTGGTTAGGAAAGGAAGTTTTACAATAAAATTTGATTGTTGACAGGCCAATCTACCAGCCATTCTAGAGGAAGCAAATCAAATAATTCAAACTCCATGGTATTTAAACAAAGATGATTCTAACAAAGAAGCACTCAAGTAAGTTCCTTCTAAAACATGTAATACGAATTGAGAAAGGCTTATATTATGTTTGTTACTGCATCTCTAAAATTACTGCATAGATTTTGATGTGGTTTACGGGTAGATTGAGCTTAATACAGAGTAGAATGTAAGCCTAATAAAAATCACATTTCAGGAATAAATTCATCTCAAATTATTTTATTAATAATTAGTACCATACCTTATAAACCCACTGGGTACTGACCCTTATTAGAGCTCAATGGTACTGACACAAACTTAATGTCTGCTTAGTGTTATATTCTTAAAACAGTAAAGAGTATATGGCTTTCTTTCTCATGATAAATATCTTTCCCAATTAGCTAGCTAGCTGAACCTATATTAATATGCTGATTTTTATATAGGTTCAGATATTGTTAGTAAATTAGACCATGGACTAGAGCAGGATACAACAACACCACAACATGGACTTTTCCGCTCTCATTTACCCCTCTAATAATTCAGCATTCTACTTTGGCCAATGGTATATGCGAATGCGGATCACGAGGTCTTGGGTTTGATTCCCGGGTCGGCCCGACAAAAAGTTATTGGGTTTTTACGTCAAGAAATTATCAGCTCAGATTATGGAAATTCATGTCTGTTGGCTCCTCTTCACAATAGACGATCACACGTGAGCACGATCGTGTGATGTGAGGGCTACTCTCGTCTGTAGTCGCCGATCACCGTCCTTAATCGTCGCCGTAATCGGGGCGATCGGCGACTTGACGGTTTTTCGGATAGCATCAAAGGGAATTCGCGTGTAGTTGCGTGTGCGTGCCCACACGATCACCGATCATTCATTCATCGGAGGACAACGAGCTGTGCGTACGTCGTTTTTTTGATTTAGTTAGGGCGAGTACGAAACAATGGCTACTGGGTGGTTTCATGAAGAAATATTCAAGTTCATAAAGCTACATCAGAATCACCCAGAAATAAGGAATTCCAAACATAATTATCACAAAGATAAAAATAAAATAGCTCAAACACCATCTTCTCTTCTTCCATTTTTTTCACAGTATTTCGTTACGGTAGCTGCAGCTATAAACTCCACGTGAATCTTGGCTTGCCGCTCAATAAATGATCACGGACGATCGTGTGGATGCTTGTACGATGATTGTGACGATTACATTGCCGATGACAGACGATGAACGAGTAACGATCATCACTGATTGTGAACAGGAGCCATGTGACTTAGGAGGCACGTACGGTGGTTGGTCCCTTGTCTGATCTCTCTCCGGTCGTGTCAGAGATGCAATGCCCATCGGACTATGAGGGTGAGGGAACAAAGTGGACTTGTGTTTGCCCACACATTCGTGCACTAACCTCGACTGGCAGGTCCCTTCTTACATATTTATAGCACGACACGTGAAAAGTTTAGCGACCTACTATTGTTAAATATGTGTGATCTTATCATTATATCTTGTACCCAGGATAACAGTAAACGAGGATCTGTGTTCATTGGTCAGTGACTATATACATCTGGAAGGTAATGTGACCTCCGCATACAAGTTATATTCTACTAATGAGCTCGGCGATGATGTAGAAATACCACCGGCCCCAAAGACTCCAGTTCATCCTCCAGAATTGCCTAAAGGTATAAACATCGTGCTATAACTATTTTATAATATACAATTTATTTGTGATATGTGAACATCTTTATTTTGAAACAGCTAATTGTTTTAAAATCTTTATCTTCCACATATTAAACGCCATGCCGGTTATTTCTAATATCGCTCTTATAGGAATTGTTAAACAGTTATACGAGTAAGTATAAGTTAAGAAAGTTCTTTTTAAAGAGGAATGCACTTCTTTTAATAATAACAGAAAAATGAGCCTTAGTCACTAGGTATAAGATTTTTTCCCTTGGCAAATCACAGAAAATACCATCCTGTATCAAAATAGTGACTAACAACATAATTTTTTATATAAAACACGCACATTTTGTGTCTCGTAATCTCAATAGACGTATTTTATAGCTGTAATATTTATCTAAACGACTTGTGTTTTTGAATAGTGAATTAGTATTATGTATTTAGATATTTTCACAAAGTGAAAAATGTGAAATCGAAAATAACAGTCACGAGCAGGATTCGAACTTGCATCTCCTGGATACCGTCCAGATGATATATATAAAAATATCTAAATATTTATAGGGTTTGCGTCATTATTAGGTAAAATCTTAATTGTAAAATTAAGTTTACCTGTATTATACCGACCGTTTATTTACCTGTATTATACCGACCGTTTATTACCGTGTATTATACCGACTATAATGTATGAAAATACTTCCGACAGATGGTGCAGGCGTCACCCAAAGACGTTAAGTATGAATGTGTTATCGAGATTAGCAGTCACGAGTAAGGGTCACGATGGCTGAATTGGCAAAGCATCTGGACGGTATCCAGGAGATGCAAGTTCGAATCCTGCTCGTGACTGTTATTTTCGATTTCACATTTTTCACTTAGTATTATGTAATTAATAAAATTAACAATGTTATTAATTAAACTTTAATTTTGTTTTAGATGTGAGGGAAACATCTAGCTTGGACTCAAAAGTTGAAAAAGAACCAAGGGGCTTAATCAAGAAAGCACCAAAATATCGTAGCAAGAGTGGATCTGTGTCATCTCTCAATTCTATTGGTAGTGAAGGATCTAGTAAGAATTATATAACACAAAGTGAGTACTTATACTAGCAGACCCGGCCACGCGACATTGTGGCACACATAATTCGTTCGTTAATTTTACAATAAAAGAGTGAATTGTCAGAATAAAAAATATCCTATCTTTTAAATTGGAGCACAACACACATTTTGAAAATAAAAACGTTAGGTTCGCATAAGTAATGTCGTGCGGTGTCCCACCGGGTTTGGTTCTAGGACCGCTCCTGTGGGACACCGGTTACGACTGGGTGTTACGCTGTCGGCTCCCCCCCGGGCTGGCGGTCATCTGCTATGCGGATGACACGCTGGTCGTGGCCCGGGGCGGAAACTTCGAGGATGCGGCGTTCCTGGCCACCTTAGAGACCTTGGAGATGGTCAGGAGGATCGGGGCGCTGGGGCTTGGGGTGGCCCTGGATAAGTCGGAGGTCCTACTTTTCCATGGGCCCCGACGTCGGCCACCTGCTGGCGCCTCAATCACGGTGGACGGGATCCAAATCGGGGTGAAGGCCCAGATGAAGTATCTGGGCCTAGTGCTGGATGGGCGGTGGCGCTTTCGCGAGCACTTCTGCCAACTGTCCCCGAGGCTCGTCGGCGCAGCGTCCGCCCTTGCACGGCTTTTGTTGAATATGGGCGCACCCAACAATGCATGCCGACGGCTTTATGCGGGGGTAGTCCGGTCGATGGCGCTGTACGGTGCTCCTGTGTGGGCGGAGTGCCTGGACGCGCCGAACAGGGCTCTTCTGTGGAGACCACAGGAGTGCCTGGATGCGCCGAACAGGGCTCATCTGTGGAAACCACAAAGAGTCGTCGCGTCCGGTGTCGACGGAAGCGGCCTGCGCGTTGGCCGGAACCCCCCCGTGGGACTTGGAGGCGGAGGTGCTCGCCGAAGTGTATCGGCGGGCGTCGCAAGAGCGAGAGGTGGGTGGGTGGTCGTCCCCCACCCAGGGAGGTGGCAGGGCGATGCCCGCCGAGCTGCCATGGCCAGATGGAGGACACGGCTGGAAGCGCCCCGAGCCGGTCTCTGGACCGTAGGGGCGTTCCAGCCTGTGCTGGAGGAGTGGGCGGGGCGACGGTACGGAGTCCTTACCTTCCGACTGGTGCAGGTGCTGTCGGGGCACGGTTGCTTCGGCAGATATCTGCACATAGTCGCAAGGAGGGAAGCGACTCCGGGCTGTCACCATTGTGGCTGCGACGAGGACACGGCGCAGCACACGCTCGAGTGCCCGGCTTGGGGCGGGCAGCGCCGTGAACTAGTCGCGGCAATAGGGGGGAAACTCGCTGCCGAGCGTCGTTAGAGCGATGCTTGGCAGCGACAGGAATTGGGCCGCGGTCGCTGCCTTCTGCGACGAGGTCATCTCGCGGAAGGAAGCGGCGGAGAGGGCCAGGGAGGCTGATCCTTCCGCAGACCCGAACCGCCGCCAGCGACTGGGGCGGCGCAGGCGTGAGTATTTGCGCCTAATGCCGCCCTAGCTGAGGCCGCGGGTGGATGGACCGGGGAACGTCCGCCACCCGCAAGGCCTCCCGCGAAGGTGCGAAGCTCCGTGTGCCGGTGCCTTGCCGCTTGACCGAAAAAAAAAAAAAAGGTTCGCATAAGTAATTTTTGAGGTCATAGCGGAGAGACACTGACAGAGGATGTTCATAGATTTATATAAACTAATACATATATATTAAAGCTGTAGAATTTGTTTTTTGTTTAAACAAACTGATCTCTGGAACTAATTGTTGGATTAGGAGAATCTTTTTGAATTTGACTGTCGAATTCTTGAGTATAGCTATTAATATTACTCTGTGATTCTGAGGAACCAGTGAAGAAAAAGATCAGAATACAACTGCTTCATTACAATATTTATATTTTTTTTTTTGTTTTTAATAGATGACAGCTATCAGCAGCCTTTAGTGCAAACAGTTTCACCTTTTCCTGAGAGTCAACTACCTCAACAACTTCATGAAGGTAAATTTATAAGATTATTTCTTTCTTTATATTGATATAATGGCAGTAAAGCTTGTGGCTTACATAAACATACACACACACATAGCATCACGCCTGTATTCCCCGAAGGGGTAGGCAGAGGTGTATTACACACCCACGACTCGCCAGATATGTTTAAGTCCCACGTAATAGGGGGCGAGCCTATTGATGTCTACCGGGCACATTTCCAAACTCCGGGCAGCTACTGAGTTTTTTTTTTTTTTTACGAAAAATCTCATTACTGCCCGACCCGGGGATCGAACCCGAGACCTCATGATCAGAAGTCGCTTACACTACCGCTGCACCACAGAGGCAGTTAAAAGTGGTTTACTTAATAGTAAATAATTCCTGGTGTTTATAGTTTTGGAGGGTCAACTAAGTCTTTACCCACAAAAAAATTACCTATTAGTCGTCACTGGACTTATCGTACACTGCCTTTTTACGATAAAAAGTAATAGGAATAAAGTTGTAGACAATTTAATTTGCTATAAATAAGTCTTAAAAAAATCTGTAGGTTTGCTAGTTTACGTGATACAGCGCGAAAACCCTTTCCACCCCTTATACCAAGATGGCGGCTGGGAGACAAGGGTTGCGACCCCACAAAGGACATTGTCATTTTTCGCCTCGTACGATAATAGCATCAGACAACTATGATAATTATTAGTATTTTTTTAAATATAAATTGCATATTTCTGTTTAACACGGACTAGCTGCATGCCAAAATGAATAAAAAAAGTATTCGAAGATTTTGTTAATAGATGTCATTGCTTTAATTAAACTTAATTTTATTATCAATATTAGACAAACTACTGAGTTACAATAACAAAGTAATCTAATCTTTATCGTATATACACCGTGACTGTATATTGGTTTTGGAAAAGAAACAGGTGAATTTAGAATTACTCATAGTACCATTAAGAACGGGTAAATTAATTGTAATGTTTAATATTAGAAAGTTTTAACTTAATTTTTTTTTTTTCACTCGTTCGAGTTAGGAAATATTAATGCACCGACATTTTATTCAAACATTTTATGAATGAAGCGCGCAATAACAAGGTCCCTTGTTCCCCGATCCCGATCAACGCACCGCAGCTCAGCTGATACCTAGGGTCTAACTACCTACCAACCGCGGCGCGATAGAAGCGAGCGAGCGAATACCTAACTATACCTTGTGTATCTACCGTGTTCAAATTTATTATTAGAATAAAAAACCTAAAGTAGGCTCAAGTTTGTAGGTATGATAGAAATGTTTAAATACGGAATCAATTCAATACACTAGTCCCTCAGCGTATAATAATCAACTTATAAGCACAGAAAAAAAAAAACACATAGCATCACGCCTGTATCCGAAACGGTAGGGAGGTGTATTACACACCCACGGTTTTAATCAACTTTTACATACCTTATAATAGTTTATTTACACTTCTCTGTATCGAAGCAACTGTTCGAAATGGAGTCCGCCGCGTTCAATACACAAACGTGCACGTTTTACACTGTTGTCTTTGAGTTTTCTCAATGTTTCTATCACTTTTAACTTTATCAAATGCGTCCACTATCGCTCTGCGTAACTCATCACGGCTTTCGTGTTCACGTGTGTAAACTAGTCTCTTTATTTCCGACCACAAGAAAAAATCCAGGGGCGTTAAATCCGGGCTTCTCGGTGGCCAAGCCACATGCCCACCTCGGCCTATCCACCGATCATTAAACTGATTATTTAGGTATGTACGCACTGCATCCGCGTAATAGGCTACATGACATGACAGCCATCATGTTGGTAGTACATACCTCTCGTGTACGCTAGCGGCACATCCTCTAGTAACTCAGATATGATTGTTTGTAACATCTCTAAGTACGAGTTGCCGGTTAGCTGACCTTCGATAAAAATAGGCCCTATTAATTGATCGTTAATAATACCGGCCCAAACATTCACGCTGAAACGAACCTGATGGTGGTGTTCTCGGATCAAAAGGGGCTTAATAAGAGCCCAGTAATGTTCATTGTGCACATTGTACAGTCCCACTCGAGTAAACAGTGATTCATCCGTCCACAGTATGTTGACGTTTGTATTATTTAACAACCACTGACATAAGGCGATTCTTGCTGGTGCATCACTGTTGTTAATCACGAGAGGTTTACGGAAATGGTACGGGTGTAGTCCATGAGTATTTAATGTTTTCCATACAAAATATTGGCTAACATCAAATTCTCGTGCCGCCATTCTCGTGCTTCGCCGCGGATCGCGCTCAAAGTACTCCAGAATATCTTCTTCTATCTCCGGCGAATAATTTAAACGACCTCGGCCTTGCGCATGAGTCTGCGCACGGAATTGTCCGTGGTCGAGAAGGCGCTGGGTTGCAGCTAAGATGGTGGGCGTGGAAGGAACTTGAGGACTTTCAATTCCTCGCAGCCATAGCGCATCCATGTGCTCCGGCTGGGAATACAAACGCCGGGCCTCTTCTAGGTTGTAGTTGGCAATAGCGTACAGCTGTACCATTGCCAAGTACTCCACGTTTGAGTATTCGTACTGACGACTCATTTTCGCGCGGAACGTAAACAATGCAACCGTTTGGTCACAGAATTGTCGCGGTACTAAAGGACAAGCAAGTAAGGAAGTGCCGGGGTGCGCAAGAGATGCGGTGATGGCGTGATTGGAAGACGGCGCCGACAAAGTGGTGTCGGTGTCTTTATTGGCGAATTTGATTTTGTGTAAAAACATTGAATGACATCGATAGTAAAATGAATAGTATTTGTAATACGTGAGATTCGAGTAGCGTTACTACCGCTTCTCACTTTTTCTCTGTAAGCGATATGAATCTCGAAGTTTTTATGAAATTAACGTTATATATTGCTTCTCTTATTGATATATAATTCAAAACTTTCGCTTCCTAAACGACCATACGGTCACGGTGTATATGTATAATGAATAGTTAAAAAATATTTTGAAATACGTAAAAATTTAATAGAGCACTATCTAGCGTTGGAAATACGCAACTCTAGGATTATAATCCAACTAAATTGAAAACTATGACAAGCAGTAGTGAAACACCAATCTACTGCGTCGTATACTTAAACTGGTTCATTTAAATTCAAGCTTCATAGTTTTAAGTATAAAACATCCTGCTCATAACCTCAAAATCGGAGACATTTTTTGTAATAGTATGATTCTCAAGCTAGTCCGCTATAAAATGATGATTGTATGGGAATTTAGTAATATGTTTTAATACAACACATAATTTTGCTGTGCGGTTGGTTCGGGCAAACTATGTATGAACGCAGAGCGATGTCCTTTGAACTTAGCTTATACTAACCCCCACTACACATCAAAAAAATTAAATTGCGTCCTCTGAAAAACGCACGATAAGGCCTAAAAAATGTAACGTTTCATTGGACTACATATAGGTATGCTATTTGTGAGATGAAAGGATAACAATATACCGGGAGGGCAGTATGCTTCTTTGCCACCCACGTAGTATAAAAAAAAACTTGGGTGGAGTGGATAGTTGGTATAATTCATTTTTACAGCATTGCCATTCATGGAATATAGTGGTGGTGGGTTTAGTTTACCTACAGTGTAGATATGGTTTACCTACAGTATAGATATATTTCCCGTCTGGTGACTGATTAAGAGTACATGTGTCACCACCCCATCCTTTCCCGCGGGTGTCGTAAAAGGCGACTAAGGGAAGTAAGCAATTATCACCCAATGCATTACTGGTGGTAGGGCTGGGTACTAAGTGGGAGTACTCACTTGCTATCGGGCCCGAACGGGTCGGTACCACCGTCTCCTGTGTGACCGACCATGAGCCACGCCTGTGTGTTTTGGCTGTAGCAGCAGATAGCCGTTTATTCTTTCATTTCATATCTGGGAAATGAAATGATGCGCAGTGGCTTGACAATACTCCCGGTATAGTTGAGTCCATGAGCGACGGTTACCACTTACCATCAGGTGGGCCGTAGCTCGCCTGCCATCATTAGCAATTAAAAAAAATGTGTGTGCATTACGCCGGAAAACTAAAAGCACGACCATCGTTTTTATTAGTGTCAGGCTTGCCTCAAAATGGAGTAGGACAATATTCCCAGAAAATTAAAAAAAAGCATTGAATGACATGCAAGAGCATGTTGGCAATGCAAGTCTTGAAACAATATGTGTAGAAAAACCAAGCTTTGAAATATTTTCTTCTGCAATACGCTTCTGTACTCACACACTCATTATTTTATCCTATAGTATTGAAATAAATGTTTTGGGACTAAAAGTTCTAGGGGTTTAGAATGTATCTCACTCGATCATATCGACATGACAATGACAATTGTGATTGGTTGAGAGATTACCGTGATTGGCCGAGGGATTATTGCGATATTTGCGACATCACACGTCGCTTTCTTTACCAATCACAAGCGAGACGATACGATGTCGATAGGATTTAGTAAGTTACATTCTACGGGCCCTAATCTGTTTTTGTTAAAATATACTAGCAACAACATCTGATTGTATTTTCTGTTTATTTTGATTTAGGTTCGCAGGAACTGATCTACATTTCACATATTGTGAATCCACACAGTTTTTTCGTGCAACGGGCTTGCCACCAAGTAATGATTAAAGAAATGTTACGGGAATTTCGTAATGCTGTGGCCTTTACTAAACCATCCACCAATCATATATCTCTGGGTAAGAATTCTACATTAACACTTTATTTTTAGTTTTCAATATTTGTAATCGACTACTTTAGCTGGAAGAACCACTGATATAGAGAGTAAATGCGGGAAATGATGAACCCATGCAATAACTCAGCAGCCACCACCTCAGCCAGAATACACGTGAATGCACAATGCAGTGCTTGTCCCAAAATTAGTATATTGAAGCGAGATTTGGGTATGCAGAAAGGAGCATGAGAGTAAAATTATTGCGTCGAAATACGATCTCTGTGGAAAATCTGTGGCTAACTGACCGGATTCGTAACGATGACATAGAGAGCGAGTAGGTCTAAAAGAGAGTATTGGTTGAGAGAAGAGTTGAATTGATTGGTATTATAACGATTGGTTGAGAAGATATACTTGTATTATGCAAAACTGAAAGGATGTAGGTACAGGGCTAGACTGAGACTAATCTATCTGAACCAGGTTGGTCATGTATTGAAGGAAGGTGGGAGTCGGGAGTCTCGACGGCGAGCGTGTATGAAAACAATTATTAATGGTGAGGAAGTGAGAGATGGCGCGATGTTAAGTAGGTATTACTTTAGCATTTTAAAATACCACAAGTATTGCGTCTTTCATGGGTGCTGAAATCATCATCAAAATGAATCATCCCCCAACATTTTCCCAGCTAAGCCCACGTGATAATGGCAAAGATCATTTTTACAACAGACAGACTTTGCGATGCGTGTCATGATGTACTCGTGTAGACCTACTATTTGTCATTTACTTTCTCCAAATTGGGAGGTATCTTTATTTAGTGGGTGAGTGCACCACACTACTCTGTTCGTTGCAACTAACGACAAGATATGTGGTTAGGCATGTTTTCTACCTTAATAAAAAACAGAACAGCCCTATCCTCCAAATGTTTCCGGAATAAGGTTTTCTCTCAAGCTTTCTCTCTCGTAAACATAATGTACATATTGTGCCTCAGAGAACTTGTATAATAATGATTAATACTGTCACTGATATGTTTCTTTAGGCTTTGTGTATTATATGTGCAGGAAAAACATATTTAGCTTTCAACAAAGTCGATAACATGTGGCAAAGATGTCGCGTCATCGGTATCGATAGAAGTCAAAACAATAAAACACCCCTTATACAAGTGTTCTACTTTGATTTTGGGAGCATTGAAACTGTGTCAGTGGACAGGTGAGTCGTCTTCGGTATAGCATTTACGCAGATTTATAACGCTTGAAAATTAAAGTTTTCATTGAATGAAAAAATTCAAATGATTGATGCTCAATGTGTGCATTTCAAAATAAAATAAACAAATAATATTTAGAACGGCTGGATGACTCCTAATAGATTTAAATTCTTTTAATAGACAAATAGGTATAATTTTAATATTTAGAATAATGTTAATTTACTGTAAATTTTGTCCATGTGGTGACGGACTAAGAATACAAGTGTCACCACCCCATTCTTTCCCGCGGATGTCGTATGAGGCGACTAAGGGAAGTAAGCAATTATCATCCATTGCATGACTGGTGGTAGGGCTGGGTACCAAGTGGGAGTACTCACTTGGTATCGGGCCTGAGCGGGTTGGTACCACCATCTCCCGTGTGACCGGCCATGAAGCACATCGTTGCGTTTTGGCTGTAGCAGGAGATAGCCGTTTATATTTCATTTCATATCTGTGAAATGAATTGGTGAGCAGTGGCTTGACAATACTCTCGGTATAGTCGAGTCCATGGGCGACGGTTACCATTTACCATCAGATGGACCGTGGCTCGTCTGCCATTACACGCAATAAAAAAAAATTGATTTTTCACAAAATGTAATAAAACACTGAATGATCTATCGTGTTCATTTGGTTTTCTTTGAAGTTGCGAATACTTTACAGTCCATCCGTGGTGTATTTTCTATTATTTCGTGTGTAATATTTTTACAGACTGCGTCTTATCCCGGCACAAAGGATCCAGTGTCCCTATCCTCTCGCACTGAAATGTTCTTTGGCTAACTGTGAACCGAAAACTGGAGCTTGGACGAGTGATGATTCCATTCTTATTCAAAATATAATTGATAAGTGAGAATTCTTCACCATATTGCTGAATAATTATTATTAGAAAATATTCATCATATAGCCTCATCCCTAATTTTATTGGGGTCAGCTTTACAGTATCATTAGTACATTACTTCCAGTTATTTTCATTTAATATTTTCAAATATAAAAGTTACATATAAGAGTACCCTCCTTTAGAACTTAATATTTTAATAAAGCTCTGAAGGTGCAAACATGTAAAATAAATGCTGAAAAATTACTGGCTTTGTTCTGTCAAAGATGTGTGATATGGCGACAATGATTCTAACTTAGAAATGAATGCTATGTGAATTCTAGAGTTTCATACCTACCTATGTATTTAATGAGAGGGTTATCTTTTGATCTTATTACAAGTAACTGTTTCTAGCTATTTTGTAACTTAATACCAAAGAATGTGTTTGCCAATCTTGCTTAGCTTATGAAAAAAGTGGCTATACACGAAAGATATATTCTATACAAAATTTTAGTTTATATTCCTGTGCGACTTAGACGTTATCGGAGTTTATATTCAATTTCTCGTGATAGCTTTCATAGCAATCGAGCTATTATTATCTTCTTCTCTAAGATAAAAGAGCTTTATTATTAGTCTTGCACTGTATGTAATGTATTTATTGTTAGTGAAAATTGTTCCATTTTAATTCCAGTAAACAAGCTGTGATTTATATTCGCCGAATTATAACTACATCTACCATAGACTTCAAATTGGAGTGTGACGTCATAACTTTTGATCATGGTGTTAGTTTGGCTCATGCTTTAGTGTTTCATGAACGTGCTAAGATGCCTAATCCTAAGCTCCGGGTAACTATTATCGTACTTTATATCTCACTACTTATACACTAACATAACATTTAATTATATCTATAATAAATTATATTCTAATACTATTATTATATTAATTTGTGTATTTTAACGTCTAAATCTTTGGAACTAGTAAGCTCATTACAAAATAGATCATTTTTGCATTAGACAGCCTATTTTGTTATAGACTTTTAAACTTTACGCTACGACCCTTAGGGATCGAGCAAAAGTAAAAAAATAATCAAATAACTATCTGACAAATTTAAAACTAGACTGCAGTATGTATTTCGATACGAAGCGATTTCTATCAGCCAACCAAACTCGGAGAAATCATTAAGCGAAAACGAAAGCTTGAGGTGAAGACCAGTACATAAAATATTGTCTAAAAAGATTTTAATTATGCTCAGCAATTATGATTGTAGTTTGGTCTGCTTCATAGCGACACATTAATATAATCGTCTATGCTTATAATAGGTTTTATCATAAACATATTATAATTTAAAAGCAGCTACAGTCAGCATATTGTTTTGAATTCTTAAGCGCAGTGATAAATATGTACTTGTGCTTTTACGCATTGTCAATTTCGGTTAAGCATGTAGTTATTGTTTGCAGTACCCAATACTAACGGGCGTAAAAGAAAAACCCAAGCTGTATATGAGTCACAATGACTTCAAAAGTGACACTCCAGAGGCTGTTTACCTAACCCACATTGTGAGCCCTGACAAGTTCTTTGTACGAAAAGTAAGTATATTATGTTAAAATTTTCAAATTAAATTGTGTAATAATAATACATGCTACATAGATGGCGGAGTGGTTTAGATACCAGCCTTCAGCCCTAGTGCTGTGAGTTCGATTCCCATACAGGACAACTCTGTGTGATCCACAGATGGTTGTTCTGAATCTGGGTGTACTTTGACAAATACAAAATAAGCTGTTTCTAAAACTCATAGCCATATCTTTAAAAAGACTTGATGGAGGCCTTTATCGATTGAACCCTATCTGGATTGCCCAGGGTAATCATCCGTACCACTGAAGGAATGTGATATAGTTCTAGTGGCCCGCCAACACAGGCGGAGAGACTTAGCGGGTTTATTTAGTAGGTGAGGGCCCCACACTCCCTGTTTGTTGCCCCGAACGACGGAGTGTGCGGTTAGGTACATTTTTTCTCGCCTTAACATAAAAATAATATAAAGGGTAATCATCCATTGATAAAGCTCATCAATACTCATTATCTTTGAAAGGAAACACACATCCTCAGTAGAAAATAAATTGCTATATTGTTAAGTATAATACAAAATGTTATTTCAGCAACATCTACAAGCAGTTTATGAAAAGATCTGTGATGATTTAGAACAAGAATATAATATACCTTCAAACTCTGGAACCGTTTACTTGCCTGAAGTTGGTAAGTTATTATTTGACCTGTTAATTCCTATAAAAGATACGGCTAGGAAGTTATTATTTTAAACTAAAAGAAACTGTTTATTTTTAAGGCTAAGCGTATGCTAAAACGCAGGTGAGTAAGGGCAGATTTAATAATGGTTTGAACATCTTTAAGTTGCGGTACGCTATGATGGCCGTTTTGACATATTACAATAGTGACGTGAAATGACAATTTATTCTCGAAAAAAAATATAATCAAATCTATAAGTTTTTATTGCAAGTAGTACCTGATTAAAAAGGTTTAATAAAAAAAATATAAATGTTTACTTAATATATTTGAACGAACTGAATATTGAAATGAAAATTAATATACATATTTTGAAATAAAACTTCGTTTACGGAATCTATCGCGTTTACTTGATTTTACTACTATCCCGACGTTTCGAATACTTTACAGCATTCATGATCACGGGTGGACTTAGATGATAGACGTCCAAGGCTGATATGTTGTGTAGTAAAATCAAGTAAACGCGATAGATTCCGTTAACGTAGTTTTATTTCAAAATGTGTAACATTCGCGTAAATATCAGAAAGTATTAATATACATACTTTATATACACAAGAAACAAATTAATACAAAAAGAGACCAAAAAAGGTGCCACACAAGGCCATATTTAATCAGATTTGTCCATACTGTTATTTTCACTGTCGTCCCTGCTATCATCACCTACATTAATTATAAGTGTAGTAACTATATCATAATCGCAGTGCACTCACAGTTTGTACTTTTCGAAGCAACGTCAAGTCGAAACTGCTTTTTGCATTGAGCATTGACGCGAGTTTGCCGGAGGTAGTAGTTGTGCTGGCCAGCGATCCTAGTGACGATTATATTAGATTTCATTTTATAAAAAGTTTAATTTCGAAAAACAAATGCCGGTATGGTAAATAAGTACACCAATAATTATAATCTTATAAAAATAAAAAATAAATGTTCGCGTGACCCTAATATAAATATAGTTTAGAAATAAATAAATATTCCTGGACATTTTCACACAACGCCTCTGGTCTCAAACTAAGCTTAACGCTTGTGCTATGGGTACCAGATTACGGATATAATACAATATACTACTTTTTTTTGTAAATACATACATATAATAGATAGAAAACACCCAGACGCAGTACAAATATCTGTGTTCATCACACAAATAATTGTCCTGAGTGAGAATCGAACCCACGACCTTGTGCACGGAAGTCGGTTACACTACCGACTACGTCAAAAGGCCCGTCAAATGTAATAAATAAATTTTGTGTCCTAAAATTATATATTCGATAAATTTTATGACTAACTGCACGTCACTATTGATAATAAGGAACAGCAATTTGCTCCTTCAAATGTAATTATTAATTAATACAGAACTTCATGAGTGGAAAAACGTCAAAACGACCATCATAGCGTGCCGATGGTATAAGCTGCGTATGTTGCGGCGCAGGTGCGTCTCTCTTACATGTCTCTGTCCTGCTGCACGCCTGCGCTGCAATGTAAGGATGTTCTGAGCATTACAAATTAGCCCTTTCCTGCGCTGCGTGGATCTGCGTCGCCTACGACTTAGCATAGCTTAGCCTTTATTGATGTTAGTCTAAAATTAGGTAGAGAAGTCACTGCTTATACTTTTAAACAAAGTACCAAAGGAAAATGATGAAACTTGTGTGTTAGGCATGGTGTGCGTGGCGAATGTCTCCAAGTGTCGGTCGAGCGGCGAGGACGTGTCGATGTCGTGGGCCCGGGCCGTGGTCACAGCGCTGCAGGGGCGCGGTCTCGTGCGCGTGCTGCTGCCCGACAGCGGGCTGGAGCTGCACCTGCACTGGCACATGCTGCGGCACATCCAGAACAGGTTCACCGCCATCAGGGCTATCGTGAGTCACCTTAACATTACTTAGCAATAAGCTGCACCTGCAAAAGTGTACACAAAGAAACAAAAAAAAAACCCTTTTTTTGGAAACCCTGTCTGAAATGATTCAGTGAAACGAGAAAAGATGCCTGTTAAAATCGAAACTGTTAATATTAAAATTTAGAGGTAGCTCATGTCGAATTTTATTTCCATTGATGATTTTTAATTTTGAAACTTCGTATTTCAATAACCAATAGTTGAATTCAAATGAGCAAAACCTTTTACTATAGGAAAATGACAGTTCCACAAAAAAAAACGTGTGCGTCTCGGGGCCCCCGACAGAAGCGATAACTTAAACTAATCTAAGTTGAACTATTTAATATTGAAATTGTTTACCTTGAGAAAAGCTTAGGTTATTCCTTAAATTTTATGTATATTAAATATGATAATGTAAGGAAAGCTTATTTATTAATAAAATCAATAGATTTTATTAATATTATTATCCTCCCGTAAGAAGTTATCAGGCCAAAAAGTCTTTATTTTTTGATAAACCCACTCATTCTAAAGTTATTCAAACTGAAAGTAAAATTTATGTCTTAATTACACTGTTTTCTCGGCGTATCGCCTAAGAAAAAATAAATAATATGTTATGAATATGGATCAAGTTAAAATGTCATAAGTTCCCCATCTTTAATATGCTATTATTGATGTCATATTGTTAGTCTTTATAACTCAGTCCAGAAGTCCAGATTATCAGTGATTCTCTCAAATATTTGTCAAAAGCAGTAGTAATAAAACACAATTCGCTAGTTAACCAAATTTGTTACTAATAAATTATTATGGAGTCACCTAGTCAAATTATACATACAAACTTCGCAAACAAAACAAAAAAACTGCTGTTCAATCAACACCATTGCCTTTGGGTTTACCATACTTCGTCCACAACTCAGCACTTACCTATTTATGTTCTAGGCCACAGAGTGTCACTTGGCTGGTGTAACTCCATTGAGCAAAAAATGGAACACTGGATCTGTAGATTTACTGAAGAGATATGAAGGAAGTCTTCTGGAATTACAAGTGGAGGACAATCGTAACTGGACTAACCAGAACCGGAGTTCTATTGGAGTTATTCTTTATGACAAGACCGATCCCGACAATGAATTCTGCATTAACCAGGAAATGATCAGGCATAAATATGCTGTCAGTTTTGGGTACGTGTGGATGCTTCGTAGTTTATAGCAAAATAATTTTTGTAGCAGTTTTTATTTTACATATTGTTGTTCTGTACATTATTGAGTCTTACAATTATGTACCACTAGTGGTTTTATGTATGTACTCGTTTTTTACAAATTTCATATATGAAAATTCAATGCTAGGAAAGAACCTAGCAATGAATTTGTGAAGAGATCTTTACAAGCCGAATTTGAACCAGTGCCTCCTATCACTAGCGGGAACGCTCTGCACCGCTGAGCCATCGAAGAAGCCGCCCAAAAATGACAAAATTCTCCATTGTATGACACTGAGAAGTAGTTCGCAATGGAATAATATCTAATGTACATAAACTTTATTTTTAGTTTTGGTTGCTCATTTCAGGGTTTATATGTTTAACAAAAATCCGGTGGAGAAGCAAGTTATAACTAATAAATCTCCTATCAGTCAATCTGTACAAAAACCAAAGAAAAATAAAATCACTATTTTGAAAAAAGAAATCGAAAAAAAAGTAATTGAATCAGATTTGCAGGTCAAAGATAAGGGACCTCTGAGACTTGAAGCGAAAATTCTACATTACCAATCACCTTCACTGATTTACATATCTTTGGTACATCAGCACAAAACATTCAATGAATTATTTGAAAATATTCAGACACATTACTCTAAGAATAAAACAGCATCTAAGAAAGATTGGAAAGTCGGAGACAGGTGCTGTACAATATGTACCCAATCGCAAACATGGCGTCGTGCAGTTATAATGGAAATAGAAAAAGAAAATGCTAAAGTGTTTTATAGCGATTTTGCTTGTATTGAAACCATACCCTTGTCAGATTTAAGAGCACTCATTCCGGAGTTTAGTGCTCTCGGAGATGCAGCAATTATGTGCCATTTGTACGGAATCGTACCAGCCGTCGGAGAAGAGTGGCCATCTCTTACTAAGGAGTTCCTAAAGGAACTTTTAGACGCTTATAAAAGAGTGTTTATTACGAAAATCGGTAACTTCAAAGATAAAAGTATGCCCATAGAAATATGGGTGTATCATACTGTACAGGGCGATGCTCTAGAACCCAATAAATCTGAATGGAGATGCCTTAACAATAGAATTATCGAGCAGGGTTTAGGAGTACCCGATAAATCGCAAGCTGTAAGTTTAAGTTTGTTTTAATAAATTCTGTCTTTGAGTGGTCATGATAAAGGAAATATGCACCATTATTTCTTTTATTGTTTAAAAATAATCTAAAGTTCACATTATTTTAATCTGTAAAATTGCAGGTTAGATTTCTAAGTTTCCATAGATTTATGTAATTATTGAGACACATATGCAAGGTTGTTTAGATACCAATCACTCAAGCCTGTGTTGTGGGATTGATTAATATGCACGTCAATTCTTTATGCTATTCGCAAACGGCGACGGGCCTCGTGGCGTATTCGGTAGTGTAACCGACTTCCGTGCATTAGGTCGTGAGTTCGATTCCCACTCAAAAATGATGAACACGGATATTTGTATTGCGTCTGGGTGTTTTCTATCTAGTATATGTATTTACAAAAAAAAAATGTATGTATTAATATCCTTAGCCGTGTGGGCCGGCTTTAGAACTGTCCCACCCCTCTTTATTATTTAATCTGTTAATTGTACTTACGCAGACCCTCTCCACCCATGGGAGTCGTAAGAGCCGACTGAGGGAATACCGGGGGAGTGGGCAGCAGCACTCCCTCGAGTATTAACAACATCCACTGCGATCGCCAACCCGCCTGTCAAGCGTGGCGATTACGGCACTATCCCCCATTCCTTGGGGAGGCCTGATGGATGGATGGATGGATTAATATCCTTAATCTGGTACTCATAGCACAAGCGTGAAGCTTAGTTTGGGACCAGAGGACGTTGTGTAAAATGTCCGTGAATATTTATTTATTTACTTATTCTGAGTCTGGGTGTACTTTGTCTCCATGAAATTGTTAGTTTGTATAGGTTTTCACGGGGTTACTCTATAGTGCAGGGTTTTAAATAATAATAAATATTACATATCTTATAGGTTGCTAGTGTAGAAAACATTGAGACAGACAAAGGAGATACATTATCCTTTCTCAACATAACTGGATCAGTTAATGAATGGCTGCAGTTAGAACCGGTTCCATTGGTGCCTGTAATAAAAAAACTTGGTAAAGAAAGTAGAGATTCGCCTGCATCCTTCCAGGGAAGTGATGACATGAATAAAACCGAAGCCGAGGCAGATAGTTCTAGTGTAATGTACATCTCAGACTGGCTACCTCCCGAAGAATTAACATGCAAAGAGTTTACTGGAGTGCCGACGTAAGCATTATCTCATTTTTAGCCCTTATTATGATGAAATAAATTCATGTTGTCTTTGGAAGCACCACTGCATCCTTAGTTTAATCAGAGCAAGAGTCTCTTATATGCGCAAGTTGATTAACAAAATAAGTTTTTTTTTGCAATGAACCTAGATCATCAAAACCATGCAGCTATGCTGTCCTGAGACTGTTCTTTTATACTATTGAGGGGAGTGGCAAACATGCATATGGCTCACCTGATGGTAAGCAGTTACCATAGCTCATAGATGCTAGCATCACTCGCGCGTCACTAACTCCAAGGACAGGGATAGGAGGTGTAGAGAAGGGATAGTAAGGAAAGGACTCTACCACCTCAACTCACAACTCCATTTTATTCTGTTGCATGGGACATGCTAACTGACACATTCACAGTTGTATAACGGTAACGCAGAAATCTATCTTAGTCGTGAATAACTAATTCTTGATATGAATATATATAAATTTATTATAATTTGTACTACTATTCTAATATTTTCCAGGTATATTGATAACGATGGCGTTATTTACTTACATGACATAAAACAACAAGACACTTTAGACCTTATACGTAAAGCGCTTGATGTACGTTTCAAAGGACCTGACCCAAAAGCCAAGTTTATGAAATGGACCGTTGGCGAACCTTGTGTTGCACTATATTTCTTAGACAACAAATACTACAGGGGAAGTGTGACAGAAGTTAAAACTGATACTTCAACTTGTATAATTCAATATGTTGATTATGGGAATGAGGAATCATGTGACTTTGCCAATATAAGAAAAAGCGTTCCATTATACCAGATACCAATACAAGCGCATAAATGTGTCTTAAATCGCATACGTCCTATAGCCAAGCAATGGGATCGTAACACTTTAGACTACATTCACAAATCTGTTGTAGAAAAACAATGTTATATAAAAATAACTGGAGAACCTATCAACGGACTCATACCCATAGAATTAAAATATGATAAGTTGTGTATTAATGACCATTTGGTTGATTTTGAAATGGCAGAATATACAGATGGTTCAAAAGCCGTGGTCAAAAAATTTGCTACCACTATGAAGGACGAAATATATAATAAAGGAACAACTTTAGATGTGTCAGATTCTGGACCTGATTGTATAGTTATTGATGAATCTAACGCTGTTGAATCATCTCTGTCTGAGGATTCATTCGACGCAAACTCTTTAAAAGGAGTTGAATGGAGCAAAATAATGGAAGAAGAAAACGGATCCATTGGTAGCAGTTGTTTTACCTACCCTAAACACTCGGACGATGAATTTTTATGTAATATTACGATTATAAATAATGTTGACACTCTAGAATTAAGTATTATTTCTGATGAAGAAACTACAAATATATACGAAAGTATGTTTGAAGATTTACAAGCTAAGGGCCAAAGTTTGCCACCTTTGAATGGTGTATTCGAAAATAAAGCCTGCGTCGCCATCTTTCCTGAAGACGGTCAATGGTACCGAGCTTCTATTTTACAATTTAGTGAGGCAAAGAATCAGATAAAAGTGAGGTACATTGATTATGGTAATATTGAGGTCATTTCACTAGCTGACACAAGAGAAATATTAGAAGAATGGACAGAACTTCCGCCGGTCACTGTATCGGCAAAACTATTTGGTGTCAAGGTGAATCCAGATTTGGATGTACAAGTTGTTCTTGCAGAATATAGTAAGTTTCTCTTAGATAAAGGACCGTTCCAAACAAAGATCTTGGGCTACGAGAATTCATATCCTTTAGTAGAACTAAGAAATGATAAGAATGAGTTAATTTATACTAAACTCATTGAAGATGACATACTTATTAAGTCTGAGTGACACATTTAATTTCTTTAGTGATTATCATATCAATTTCATTCCTTTTTTTTATAGTTAAGAGTTGTTTTCTAAGAAGTTATCCGTTTAAGTTTTTTAACCTGATTATGAATAAACGTTTCATGTGATTAATTTGTTTTATTGTATATTAAGTGATTACATTAAAGTATACATTATTATTTGATATGATGTGTTAAGATTCCTTCGGACAGATCGCTACAAGTCGTAGAGGTGCGCCAGTTCCCGTTCCTATTTTCATCGGCAACACCAAAGCAGTGCACTTAAACTCTGAAAATATCACCATAGTTAATCTAAGCAATATTATGATATATTCCGGCTGATATGTATTGTGAGAGGAGCATAGCATAGGTAGTAAAACAAAGATACCACAAAGAGGAAGAACATTTTACTAAATCGTTACTTAATAGGTGTAGCGCTGCTATGAACTTTCCTGCTTCGGAGAGCACCTTTTAGCAATAATAATAATATGTTGTGATCTATAGAATTTCAAACTTTCATGGTCATTTATCATTCTAAACGTTTTTACGGGATTTATACCATGTAAATTTTTACATACGAGTTTCCGATATTTCGGCACTGTTGCAAGCGCCATGATCAAGGAGCAACTGAAGTCTTTGCGGGTGGGAATAGTTTTTATTATTCTGCGATTAGAAATAAACGTCTACCCGCTTTCTCACTCGTTTATGACCCGCAACACTATCATTAGAACCACTACCACTGGTCTCACTGACGTATCGAGCTCGATCACGACACAACACTTACAGTGTCGACCCTGCCCCCTGAGGCAGAATGTCATATTTCACGTTTCGACCGTATCGAGATCACTGTGATTGGTTGAGAAACCGACGCGTGATGTCACAATAATCCGTTGGCCAATCACGGTGATCGTACAAGCGAGACGATACGATCGACATGTGAGATATGAGATTCTGCTTAACCCCCCTGGGGGGTTAACACATTAGGGCTTATAAAAACTATGACCCAGGAAAATCGGCGACAGCACAACACCTTTTGGAGGCAGGGACGAATCACTACATCGAGAATTTACACAACCCTCAGATACTCTCGGCAGAACGCCACTATATACCCAGATTGGCGAGAGAAGCCATTGAAATCACGAAATACAAAAACTTCAACCGTGAAGATGGTTTTCAATTATCTAGCACCTGATTCGTCTATGTACAAAGAAGAAGAAAAACACCTCAGAAACCAGGGGGGTTAGGCAGAATCTCATATCTCACATGTCGATCGTATCGTCTCGCTTGTACGATCACCGTGATTGGCCAACGGATTATTGTGACATCGCGCGTCGGTTTCTCAACCAATCACAGTGATCTCGATACGGTCGACACGTGAGATATGACATTCTGCCTCAGGGGGCAGGGTCGACACCGTAAGTGTTGTGTGTCGTGATCGAGCTCGATACGTGAGTGAGACCAGTGGTAGTGGTTCCAATGATAGTGTTGCGGGGCATATACGAGTGAGAAAGCGGGTAGACAGATATTTCTAATCGCAGAGTAATAAAAACTATACCCACCCGCAAAGACTTCAGTTGTTCCGTGATCATGGCGCTTGCAACATTGCCGAAATATCGGAAACTCGTAAGTAAAAATTTACATGGTATAAATCCCGTAAAAACGTTTAGAATGTTGTGATCTAGTTAAAAAAAAAAGATGAATCATTTTATTTCATAGATAAAGGAGAATGCCCACGGAAGTATGGACCTTAGTTTCATATTGCACATTTATTAATGAAACTTACGTTAATTTATAGTGTTTTGAAGTGGTTTTGCCCTAAAGCCCAGTAGACCCGGGCCAAGGTCGGCCAGATATTTACCACTGAAGTAATTTAATGCAGATCCAGTGGCCCGCCAATACAGGTGGAGTGACGGCACACGGCGGGTTTATTTAGTGGGTGAGGGCCCCACACTACCCTGATCGACCGGGTGTGCAGTTAAGTACATTTTTTCCCACGTTAACAAAATAAAGGGTTGCCAATAATGACAATAGTAACAAGAAACAACCTAAGTCAGATGCAATCCTATTACCTGTTGTACACCGTCAGTTCTTAGCAATGAGTATCCTATACCAGAGCCCCCTTTAGAATGTGATTCACAAAATCGTTTCGTCACATATGGGATTGGTAGAGACATCGATGCGTAATGTCACAATAATCGCTTAATCAATCACGACGATCTCTCAACCAATGACAATGATACGATGCGATGTCGATGCGGTTTAGTGAGTTACATTCTACGGGTCCTGTCAAAGAGAATATAACCACTACGTTTCAGGCCCTGTACCTATTGTTTTATCACGACATAACAAAATTTCTGAATCCATTTCAATAAAAAATGGTAATAAAGTTGATTCATATATTATGTAGGTAAGTGGAAGGGGCGGCTGATATGACACGGCCTAGGGCGCCCAAGACTGCAAAAGTGCAAATCCGCCACTGTTCATAGGTAACCTGTACAGGTTAACAAACACTAATTATTTGTTGCCGAATAGTTTATTTAGGTTTTGAATTAGATATGTCTAATGGTTAGGGAGCTGGATGCCAAAATTTCTATATGATCTGTTCTTGTGGCAGATATGATTATCGATGATTGTACCATAAAAAGCATTAAGGACCGCGTCTGCCACCATAACAGGCCTGCGTTATCAATTGACAGCACTTTAAAAATGTAAAAAAAAAAACGTGGGTTTCGTTGGCTCCAATATTTAGAAATTTCAAATGTTTAGAAATATTTATTTTATTTTTATTAGGGTTGTTCGAGCTAAAAAAACATTAAATTGAGGAAAAACATAAAGATTTTTGATCTATTATTTTAAACATTTTTGATCTATAGTAATTATTTTACCGCCTAATTTGACGTGGAATCCCCCTATAGAAGGCTGTTTTACGCGGCCAACCTTGTGAGAACTGTCGATCATTTCCCTTCGTTCGCTCCGAATAGTACTGTCTTGCTCTCTCGTACACGTATTTATGTGGTGATCCTCTCTTATATATATAATGTACTATGGTGTACAATGTAATGTATATCTAAATATTTAACGAAGACAGGGGCTTATCTTCATTTTCAGGTTCATCAGAATGATGGTCAGACATGAGGGTAGTCTTAAAATCACACGACGTTATTGTTCAATACACTAATCTTCATGGATAGTTTAGTTTTGGTAACAAAATAACAAGTGATGCTTACAATATTTTAGGATGTAACTCTCAAAAAACAACGCCACAACATGTGTTTCGCTCATATGGGGGATAGTGCCGTAATCGCCACGCTTGGCAGGCGGGTTGGCGATCGCAGTGGATGTTGTTAATACTCGAGGGAGTACTGCTGCCTATTCCTCCGGTATTCCCTCAGTCGGCTCTTATGACTCCCATGGGTGGAGAGGGGTGGGACAATTCTAAAGCCGGCCCCACATGGCACAAGTAAGAACACTTAGTAAAAATAATAATAAACCGTAATACCCGCTTTACCTTAATTCCTGAAAAAACTTTAAAAAATCTGACATAAAAATCAGCGACCTAGATGTCTGCCAACTTTTTTTTCCTATTCTGAGAGTCCTAATGAATCGAATGGACGCAACGAGAACGACGAACAATTGATTTAGTATAGCTTTTTTTCTTACATTTGTGCACTTACGTCCCGTGATAAAACAGAGCCCTGCACATCTGCCTCTTCGATGTTTATAGTTTTAAGGATGATTTTGACAATCAGTCCAAGAGGCAGACGCGAACAAATGAATTACTTAGTATCACTTTTTTTTTTTACATTTTTGAAGCGCTGTAACTTGAAAACGCAGGGACATACGACTTTCATTTACAGGACCAAATCGGTTTGTATTGGCATATACTTTCATCCCTATTAATATGAAAGATGAACAAATCATATAGCAAAATGGCACTCAGCTCCCTAACCAAAAATGGAGCGGCATTACTAGGTGGTAAGCTATTGGATACATTTTGTTTGACAGTCACGATATAGCTGATTTGGTAATAAAATAATAATACATATAAATAATTATAGTAACAATAGAACATTCCGTATTTATCATTTGTATTCAGATTTAATAGTAGCATCTGGTATATATAACGTCTATGGGTTCAAGAAGTAAAGTTGTTCTTACCATTGACATGTCTCTGCAAGTTCACATTTTCCATGTTGTACAAACCAGCTTTCGATAAGGTTTTATGAACTGGAAAGTCAGTAGATGCTCCCCGATCAACAGATGCTACGTCTACTCCAACACCAACTATATTTTTATGGGATATTATCCATTCTGCCACCTCTGCACTCGGTCCTAAAATGTCACAAGTTAATGATGTACTGTGATAGTATTACGTACACGGAGTCTTGTAGTTACTATATTTATTAGTTACGTACATTACTCCTTAGGACGGCCGTTCGTGACCTCTGAAGTAATGTCACACAGTTCCAGTGGTCCGCCAGTACAGGCTGAAGGCACGCGGCGGTTTTTTTTAGGGGTCTGAACGATCGGTTGTGCGGTTAGGGTCATTTTTTACAGCCTTATCAGAAAATAAGGAAGGGCGTTCGTAAAATACGTCGCACTAAATTCTGCTTTTTTGGACGTCTAATAAATTTAACCAGTAGGCCAACAATAACATGGCAAGGGGTTGTAAGTTTAGATTAAAGTTTAGAAAAATGCTTGTGAAATGATATAACCAGATATAGTAGGTATGTGAATTTGAAAAAATATATTAGATTCCATGTTGTCACTTACCTGGAAAGTTTAATGTGGTGCCATTTATGCCCAAGTACTTTTGCATATCATTAATATATTGACTCCATCCAAATTTAAATATAACAATGCAGGGTTTTTCAAAATTGTAATTTAGCATATTATCCATATCTTTTAAATACAGAACATAATCAGCATTGCCGTTAACTTTTGAACTGATGTCTATAATGATCACTACAAATAAAAAGTACATTTTTAATTCATAATCACACCTACCCTTATCCTAAACTTTGTTCGCGTCGGTTTCCGATCCTGATATTTTTCTTGAGGCTGTTTATATTTTATGTCACGTTGTTTTTTTAATTCCCCTGTCAACACCCAGCAGTTACCTACTATTTCCCTGTCTACTACATCATAAGAACCCTCCTTACCTAGTAAATGATTCATTGCTATAAATAAAGATAAACTGCATACGTCACGTTTCCTTAGGCCCTGCGTTTTGGTGGGACGCCGCCGTCTTCTTTTGCGAGCAAGTGATGCGCGCAAAGGAGGCGGCGGAGCGTGAGCGGGAGATTACCAGCCATCTCCCGCACCGCAGAAGACGCACCGGGCGCTAAAGGGCGCTTGTCGACCTCCGGCCCCCATAAACGCTGGCCTGAGGGTGATGGACCCAGGGCAGTCCGCCACCCTAACAGAAGCAGGCCTGAGAGGGCGGCGCACGTGTTCCGCGAGCGTCTCTCGACGAGGGAGGGCCACGCCCTCCACACCATACGGGGCCACCAGCACTGGAGGCCCATACCTGCCAGGGGTGGAGGAAATCATGCGAAGAGCGTATACCTCGCCCCTGGCCACAGGAAGTCTGAAGGAACACCGCGGGGCTTTAGCAGGTATACCAATTGTAAAAATTGGAACTCCGGCATAACCTCTCTGCCCGCCCGGCTGAAGGTATCTATCTATATAAAGGATTTCCTCTCGAGAGAAAAAAAGGCCCTACTTTTTATCATACCACCATTGATTTATAATTAATATCAATGCATACCACACTATCGTGTGGGGTATCCCAACGTTCCCCTTGGTTGGGAGCGTAACTTTTGAACTGCCCCTTGTTAAAGTATCTACTTCATCATAAATATAGCAATCATTGTTAAATTCTTTCAATAGACATTAAATATGGTCCAAAACTAGCACGTTTATTTATCACCGTTACTACCGAGGTATATCTATATTTGAGATTAGATAGGTCGTGGGTCGTAAAGACAAATGTGATGTGAAGATTGGGTATGGCCGAAGGTCAGAGCGATAGCTCAGCGGCTTAGAGCACTTCCCCGGATTGGAAGGGACGCAGGTTCAATTCCCGCTCGCACTAAAATTCTCTTTTTCCACATTCACAAAAAAATTGTACTTTAAATTAGCTGAGCATGTCAAGTGCTAAAATACAGATCAAAATGTTAAAAAATATTTATTCATGATATTGTATGTTTTTGGTTAGCACATGCCTGGTTGTAGGTAGGTAAATGCTTAAAATGTACCGTCCCGGTACCTGCCGCTTCGTCACAAAAACTGGGAACCCTACTATTAGTAGTTATATAGATACCTACTAGTTAGAGCAACTAGGCCGCGATAAAATAAATTAGTGTAATAGGTACCTCCTCTTACTCTACTCTCACTCTTCATCATTCAAGGTCCTATACCTTGAATTAGCTAAGCTTATTAATTAATTAGCTTATTACGGTAGGTACCTAGCTAGGTATACGTACTTTGCACTATCAGTTTCTCTATGGGCAGGTCCCCAACATATTTGCCGGCCTCGAAAAAGTGATAAGGTGCGTCTATATGTGTCCCTCCATGTTCCCCTGCAGTGAAGTCATTTGACGCGCTCCTATAAAGGTCGATAATAAATCATTATTAACATTGTTTTTATTTAATTGCAAAGAACTCATTATATTTAATGTCTGATACCAGACCGCCCAAATAAATCAGAATAACGGATGGAACTACGAAGTGTGTGGTTAGGTACATTTACCCGGGGAACCAAAAAAGGGTAGGTAGGTACTTACAAAAATGTATTGTCGCTGTTATATTCCACATTCTTCTTAGTAAATTCAAATTGCTTTGATCCTGGCCAGTATATAGTATCATTATTAAATGTATGCGTTAAATCTATAAATTCATAGTTCCCGTTAAAAAGTACATCTTGTAAATTATCTGCATTAACTGATACCAAAGTCAAGAAATACGACACTGAAATAAAAGTTGCTGTTAGGCAAGCCATCTCAATTTGAACTGTCGCTAACTCGCTGGTGTGGTGACCGCTGGTAGCGTATAGGGTTACCATCTAATCGGATAAATAAGTACTTTAGACACCAACCGCCCATGCCTTAGGTTGTGGATTCGATTTCCACACACGACAACTTTGCGATTGTATTTCCCCACATGGTTTTTTTGAGTGTGGGTAACTTACTCTCCGTAAATTTGTAAGTTTGTAAAGTGTCCCGCGATACAAGGGCAAATACTGACAAAAAAGAAAAAACAAAACAAATACAATGTTTACCGAGTGTTATGTTTATTCAAAGATCGGACTTAATAATAGAAATCAGAATTTATTACTGCTTGCAATTAGCTTTTCGATTGGATCGACAAGCCCCTGGTAGCCCTAAAATCATCGCGCTTTATCGTTGACCTGCGATTTTAGTGTTATCGGAAGTATGACCCAATGATTTCTCAATAGAGATATCTCTGTCATGTTAAGAAAAATAAAGTGAATACATTTTTACTTAGATAACTTTTACGTTAGGTATGGATTTCGTTTCTTTTTTTTATATATTCATAGTATAGGTATTCAAGTGGTTAACCCAGTATTATTAATTTCCACTTCTGTTTTTTTTTTATTTGTTTGCTTTTTTCTTTTATGTTTTTGTATATTATCCATATTTAATTTTACTTTGTACTTTTTAATGTCTCATTTTCTTGTCAATATAATCCTAAATCCTACCATTAGTTATAACAATTTAATACGCTCAAACATTATGGCAGTGGTTAAAAAGTAAGGGTGTGCCCTATAGGTACTTACATATTTTTATACCCTAAATCTGTACAGGCGTGATGTTATGGAATAGTGAAAACAATAAGTAGCCATACGTTCGCAGTCATTGCGGGCTTTTACTGTTAGTAATTGACAAGATTCACTGTCTATCTTTGAAGATTATCATCAAATCATAACACATCATATACTTTATAAAAATTTTCCCTCAAAATCTGCTACCCCATCCATATCCTACCTACTGTCTATAGATTTAAGTCCGGTCTTTTGTGTTTCATTGCGAATCTATCTGCCTGTAAGGAATGTGTGTTGCAGTCCCGAGCGATTATAACGATGGTTGAATTGGCAAATGCCGTGTGGGGCCGGCTTTAGAATTGTTCCACCCCTCTCCACCCATGGGAGTCGTAAGAGCCGACTGAGGAAATACCGGGGGGGAGTGGGCAGCAGCACTCCCTCGAGTAGTAAAACATCCACTGCGATCGCCAACCCGCCTGCCAAGCGTGGCGATTACGGCACTATACCCCCAATTTGGGGAGGCCTATGTCCAGCAGTGGACGTCGAAAGGCTGATGGATGGATGGATGAATTGGCAAAGCATCTGGGACGGTATTCCAGGAGATACAGGGTCGAATCCTGCTCGTGACTGCTTATTTTTAATTTCACATTTTCGCAGTTTGTGTTAAGTTAATCAGTAATTATATTATTATTATACTAGGCTTACAAATCCGCAATTTGTAATGTGCTGTTGTTGTAATTAACCTAACGCTCAAAACGCTTTACAACGTTCTACCGGAACTTGAGTCTACACAATTGCGAATGTAACACTCACAAAAGTGGAATGGGCAAAACCGGTGTCGTGACCGGGAGAGCTTTGTGATCGCCAAGTGGAAGTGAAACGCTTTCTATTTGACCGAAAGATCTACGCTACCAGGGTCACCACTGAAGTAATGTCACATAGTTCCAGTGGTCCGCCAATACAGGCGGAGAGACGGCACGTGGCGAGTTTTTTTTTTTTAGGGCCGTACACTAACATTGCCCCCGTAGATAAATAACATACTAAGTTGCCCCGAACGAAACACTGAAGGAATGTAATATAGTTCCGGTGGCCCGCCAGTAAAGACGGAGAGACGGCACACGGCGGGTTTCTTTAGTGGGTGAGGGCCTCACACTACGCTGTTCGTTGCCCCGAACGACGGGGTTAGGAACATTTTTCCCGCCTTAACAAAAAACGGTTGCCCCGAACGACAGGATGTGCGGTTAGGGATTTTTTTCCCACCTATTAAATAAAAGATTAATAAATTAAAAAATATATATTATGTAGTGTCTATGGGTGTGCTTGTCATAGACCTTAGATAAAGAACCTCAGACTAAATACATAACTCTACCTTACCTAATACGCAAACCTCGTAACTCCATTTTGACCAACTTTACAGGAGCAATAAAATTAATTTTAAAAATAATGTTAATAATTTTGTTTAATAATGAATTTACTTTTCAATATATGGATACTATTAAAGTACGTAAACAACCAAATAATTAAAAAGTATGAACATTTTAAGCACTTTATCTTAAAAAAAGGAGTTACAAGATTAACTCATGAAAAATGAATATTTTGGCTATCACTTATAATCAAGTAGGTACTACTATGCATGTAAATGCTTCCGATAGATAGCGTTGGTCGTAAAGACAAATGTGATAGAGAAATTGGGATGATCGAAAGATCTTGGATTGGAAAAGACGCGGGTTCGATTCCCGCTAGTACAAAAAATCTCCTTTTCCTTATTCACAAATAATTTGTACTTTAAAAAGTAGGTACTAGATAAACTCTTAACTCCAATTTTTATACACGTTTTTCACGAGTTAAACTTGTAACTCCTTTTTTTTAAGATAAAGTGCTCATAATGTTCATACTTTTTAATTATTTGGTTGTTTACGTACTTTAATAGTATCCATATATTAAAAAGTAAATTCATTATTTAACAAAATTATTAACATTATTTTTAAATATTTATATATATTTTTAGCATTTGACATGCTTAGCACTATACATTAAACACAAAGTGAAAAATGTGAAATCGAAAATAATCCTACTCCTGACTGTTATTTTCGATTTCACATTTTTCACTTTGTGTTTAATTATTTTTAAAATTAGTTTTATTGCTCTTGTAAAGTTATCTACGGGGCCAATGGTAGTGTGCGGCCCTAAAAAAAAACGCCACATGCCGTCTCTCCGCCTGTATTAGCGGACCACTGGAACTGTGTGACATACTGACATTACTTCAGTGGTGAATTAGGTAAGGTAAAGTTATTTATTTAGTCTGAGGTTCTTTATCTAAGGTCTATGATAAGCACCCCCATAGACACTACATAATATATATTTTTTAATAGGCGGTGAATTTATTAACCTGGTAGCGTAGATCTTTCGGTCAAATAGAAACCGTTTCACTTCCACTTGGCAATCACAAAGCTCTCACGGTCACGACCCCGGTTTTGCCCATTCCACTTTTGTGAGTGTTACATTCGCAATTGTGTAGACTCAAGTTCCGGTAGAACGTTGTAAAGCGTTTTGAGCGTTAGGTTAATTACAACAACAGCACATTACAAATTGCGGATTTGTAAGCCTAGTATTATAATAATTACTGATTAACTTAACACAAACTGCGAAAATGTGAAATTAAAAATAAGCAGTCACGTGCAGGATTCGACCCTGTATCTCCTGGAATACCGTCCCAGATGCTTTGCCAATTTAACCATCGTGATAATCGCTCGGGACTGTGACACACATTCCTTACAGGCAGATAGATTCGCAATGAAACACAAAAGACTGGACTTAAATCTATAGACAGCATAGAATAGTTGAAATTCAAATAGTTTGTTTGTCTGACATATTTTTATAGATTTTGTACGGAAACCTTCTTTTTAATCACTATATTAGGTGAAAAAGTCTGCTTTTTGAGTAAATTTGTTTGCGACACGGCATTTTTTCAACCGCAAAACACGGCACCTAATTTTACTTTTAATGGCATCCCTGGTAGTCATGGTGATGCAGTTATATGACGAACTAATTAAAGTTCGCCAGTTGAAAAACCTGCACGTCATAAAAGACAGAAGATACGATACTTTGTCTCAATTTGCTTAGGTATTTCGATTTCGTATATACCCTTCTCACTTCCACACTTCCTAATGTATTACGGCTACATCTATAGGTACTTTATCTAAGGTGCTCGTAGAATAAAAATGTTGGCAGCACTGCTTGGTTGTGTTACTGTCATAGGCTGTGTTCCGATATGCACTGCAAGCACTGTCCAGTGCTCTTACTATAAAAAAATCGTTCTGTTATAGACTGACAGTATACTGCCACAGTATTCTAGGGAAATATTAAATCGCCGCTATTTTTGTACTGTGAACACTAGCGTTTTCGAGGTAAGGTGCTCTCAGTGGTTTGATCACGTGATCAACAGCGTCCAGAAATAACTTGCACTATTGAAAAGTATTATTATTATTGAATATTGTTATTCAAAGATATTGAAAATGGAAAATTTAAAGAAATTGTGTTTATTGCAGTCTGAAACCAATACTTTGTATGAAATTAAAGTGATGACAGATCATTATACTGGACTGCGTTCCGTTATAAACTGTAACCACGCTGTGACGGGCCTCGTGGCGTGGTCGGTAGTGTAATCGACTTCCGTGCACGTGGTCGTGGGTTCGATCCCCACTCAGGACAATTATTTGTGTGATGAACACATATATTTGTACTGCGTCTGGGTGTTTTCTATCTATTATATGTATTTATTTACAAAAAAAGTAGTATATGTATTATGTCCGTAATCTGGTACCCATAGCACAAGCGTTATGCTTAGTTTGGGACCAGAGGACGTTGTGTGAAATGTCCGTGAATATTTATTTATTATTACCAGTATAGCTGACTATAAAGAAACGACTTCGCAGTACCTATATTAAATTGACGTCACACCTTACAGTGCTCGCAGTGTATATCGGAACAAACCCATACTCTTTAACTGTCATCATGACAGTGCTGTGACCGTGGGTTTTTGTTTGTCAATATCTGGACGGTCAAACTTTCATTCCATTCACAAGTTATTTACATCATTGGAGATATTGGCGAAATTGTGCTCACACTGCCACAACAAGAGCCATTAAACAAGAAGATAAGATAAGATACATCATTGGATTGACTTGAATATAATTTACATCAATTTTTATTTGGAGACTAATGTCTTTTATTAAAAAAACTAGAAATGATGCAATTAAAGCTGCCGTCACGTCTTACTTAGAGCGGCGGAATTATCCTGTGAGTTATTCAATTTACAAAATAAACAAGTGTTTATGTTGTTAGTGTATAAGCCCGTATTATTATTATTAAGTATATTTAGATCTGATTAGCAAATTAGGTAAATTTATATATGTTATAAACAAAAAACCTCCGAAGCCGTCGGGTGTGTATGATGAGAATTATGAATGTTGAGAGAGCGAAGAAATGTATGCAAGAATAAAACCTTTTAGCACTCTATCCTCTCTGCCTACCCCGCAAGGGAAATGACGTGATGATAAGTAAGTATAAACGAAAAGATCTAAACTAGATTTATTAAACAAAACTAAGAGATAATTAATATTTTTTTTTATTTAGATATTTTTATATATATTTTAAGCATTTGACATGCTTAGCACTATACATTAAACACAAAGTGAAAAATGTGAAATCGAAAATAACAGTAACGAGCAGGATAATGTATGAAAATACTTCCGACAGATGGCGCAGGCGCCACCCAAAGACGTTAAGGATGAATGTGGTATCGAAATTAGCACTCAGGAGCAATTGTCACGATGGCTGTATTGGCAAAGCATCTGGACGGTATCCAGGAGATGCAGATCCTACTCGTGACTGGATTAAGACCATGCTCAATTTCACCAATAGATAATTATTAAATTTATCAAAATATTGAATTTGGGCATAAAATGATTAATGTATATGTAGTTTGTAGAATTTTTATAGTCAAATTTAATTTAGTATTAACTTAACCATCTGTGAAATCTTTACTTTGGTTATAATTATTTTCTGTAATTTGGTATATTTCTAAGAGAAATTATTGTATTATTATTATTTATTTTATTTGTAAGAGAGCAAGCAGGTATGAAAGAGAGTAGAGCGTGTATGAAGAGAGTTATGAATGTTGAGGAAACGAGAGATGTATGCAAGAATAGAGCATCTTGTCACACTGTGCACTCTGTTCTCTCTGCCTATCCAGCAAGGGAAATGGCGTGATGATAAGTTTAGTAGTGTTAGTTAAGTGTTAGTAGTGATAAGTGTTAGTTAGTTAGGTATATTTCTAAAATGGTGTTTTTTTGAAATAAATAAAATATTCTTCTTACAAACATAATGGCTTACATTGGCTAAGATTAGCTATATTATTAATAAAAAAAAATTGTTGTGTTAGTTATTAATTATAAAATTAAAAACATTTGTTACAACATGGAGAGCTATTGTTACACTGAGAATTACACTGTACCTATATACCAATGTAATATTTTTAGGAGACAGACGTGTTTACCACCAATAATAATTTAAGCAGGAGCGCTGAACAGATGGCTGCCGCTACTATAGTTCAGTGTGAAGCAAGTCGTGCTAATTCCATTTTATTCTCTTGTATAAATAACGACTCTGGACAGTATGATATTCAATACACCAGGTAAGTACAAAATCAATTTATTGGGATTAAATTTTATATGGTGTGTTATGAACCTCTATTAAATTGGCAAGACCAACAAATATCAGAAAATTTTTAAATTGAAATCAGGAGCTTCATAGGTATGCAAAAAAAATAAAATTAATTGCACTAATGTTTTTCGAAATATTGAAAAAAAAAAATTATGTCCACCAGGTTCCAAAAAGTTTACAGACCCCATACTCATAGTCATTTTTTAATAATAAAAATACATATGAATGAATGGCTGATTGAGTGCTTCGAGAAACTTAATAGAAATTTCAAATATATCAATAGATTTATAAAAAAATATTTCACGGAATTCCAACAAGTGCATTAGTCTAAGCACCTAAGCATACAAACCATAGTGAATATGATGTAAAATAGTTATTTGTTGTATTTTGTTTACTGTAACTACGAAAAACTTTAAAAATTCCAGAATATGTAAGAAAATAGGGCTTACATAAATTTGTACTCAAAAGATTTTATTGATTGTTCTTTGGCACTGCTAGCTTTAGATTTCTTTGCGATAGTGCATGCAAATTTTTTGAGAGACTTCTATGTGCTTTTATTTAAATGAACATTAAGTGCAAGACAATAGTGATACATGATAAGCGGTAACAGCACTATCACGATATGCGATGTTACACGCTCTGCGCTGGCTATCGTGGAACGCTGGTGCACTAACAATGAACTGACAGTTAACCCACGAAATACAGAACTAGTAATGTTTACCAACAAACGTAATCTGGGCAACTACCGACTGCCCAAATTGTTCAAGACAGACCTCCAGCTGCCAACAGAGGTAAAGTATTTAGGGGTAATACTTGACAGCAAATTAAATTGGAGTAGTCATCTAAACAACAAAATTGACAAAGCTACAGCCCCCTTAGAATGAAAAACGAAATGTTAGACGAACTTTCGTTTCGAGTCATTGTGATTGATCAACAGTCCGACGCGTGATTCCTGATTATTCGAGATTTTGACGCGTGATTCAGGCGACCAATCACAATGAAGCGAAACGAAAATTCGTCATTCTAAGGGGACAGTTCCATCCATCAGCCTTTTAAAGTCCACTCTGCTGGACAGAGGCCTCCCCAAGAATGGGGGATAGTGCCGTAATCGCCACGCTTGGCAGGCGGGTTGGCGATCGCAGTGGATGTTGTTAATACTCAGTAGTGCTGCTGCCCACTCCCTCGATATTCCCTCAGTCGGCTCTTACGACTCCCATGGGTGGAGAGGGGTGGGACAATTCTAAGGCCCCACACGGCGTAGGGGGCGTAAGGGGACAGTTGCCTTCTGGCAATGCCATAGAATTGTAGGTAAAATGTGGGGGCTAAACTCTAAGATCACCCTATGGCTATACCAAGCAGTTATTCGACCAATGATCAGCTGCGGGGCGCTAGTATGGTGGCCACAGACCAAACTATCCACCGTCCAAGCCAAATTACAACGACTCCAGAGGTTGGCCTGTATGGCGGCCACGGGATGCATGAGGGCAACCCCAACTGCAGCCCTGGAAGCTATTCTTGGCTTGCCGCCGCTGCATATCTTCATAAAACAAGAGGCAGCAGCCACAGCAGTACGTCTTAAAAGACTGAATCTCTGGAAGCTGGCCAGGGTACCGCACATCGAATTCCTCAAGACAGTAGGTAAGGAGCCGCTTATAGAGGCGGCGACTGCCAGGATACCCAAGCAATTCGTTTTGACAAGCAGTATAAGATACAACTGCATGAACAACCAGGTGAAGGTCTTAACTCACGAGAGTTGAGAATCTTCACAGATGGATCTAAAATAAGGTCAGGCCTTACAGTGGATCAAAGGACACAGCAACTCACGCGGTAATGACGCTGCCGATGAATTGGCAAGGGGTGGCTCGGAGATAATAGTGGAAGGACAAGAGCCCATTCTACCCCTGCCGTTCGCTTGGCTCCGAAAGACACTACGACGAAACACCAAGGTAGAACACCAAGAATACTAGTCTAACTTAGGTACATGCAGGCAAGCCAGAGAGGCGCTTCCGACAATCTACCCTGGACTGTCACTAAAGCTACGGCGTTTGAAGAGGCCTCAGCTCCGGCTCCAAATGGGAGCCATTACTTGACATGCTTTATGGAACAAACACTTATTTACTCTAGGTGTTACAGACAGCCGTCAAGGGTTAGCAGACCCTTGACGTTCCAAAATAAGCCCGCACGCCTTTAGAATTGTCCCACCCCTCTACCCACGGGAGTCGTAAGAGCCGACTGAGGGATATCGGGGAGTGGGCAGCAGCACTCCCTCGAGTATTAACAACATCCACTGCGATCGCCAACCCGCCTGCCAAGCGTGGCGATTACGACATTAGCCCCCATAATGACCTCACAAAAAAAAATGGATGCGGTCGGCACAGGACCCCTCGTTGTGGCATTCTTATGGGGAGGCCTATGTCCAGCAGTGGAAAGGCTGATGGATGGATGGATGGATGGAAACACGCGTTTACAATACAACAAGGTCAAGCACTGGCTCGGGAGTATTCTCCGAGGACCTAAACATACAGATCTCTTCACCATTAGGAGCCCACAACACCGTATTCCAGGCAAAATTTATGGGCATCATAATGGCAGCGTGCGCAATCGCCTCCAGAAAGGAATTGAATACCCTATCCGCATACTTTCTGACAACCGATCAGATCTACAGGCCCTCTAAAGCTACACCGTAACCTCAGGGCTTATATACGAATGTCATCGAGCCCTGTCACAGGTATATATTGACAATGATATAACCCTACAGTGGATCAAGGGACACAGCGACTCACGCGGTAATGACGCGGTTGATGAACTGGCAAGGGGAGGCTCGGAGACGACAGCAATAGGCCATTAGCCTATCCTACCCCTACCATTCGCCCTTCATCGGAAAATACTGCGACAAAACACCATGGCAGAGCATCAACAATATTGGTCTAATTTATGTACACGCAGGCAAGCTAGAGAGGCCCTCCCAACAATCAACCTCGGATTGTCACGTAAGCTACGGCTAATGAGTAGGCCTCAGCTACGACCTTTAGTCGGAGCCCTAACTGGACATGTACTGAATAAACACTTATTTACACTGGGTGTTACAGACAGCCGCCTCTGCAGAGCCTGCACGGGCGCAGAAGAAACAACCACCCATGTCATCCTTCAATGCCCAGGGGTGGAGGAATACCGGGCACGATAACATAACATAACAATACTCTTTATTGTACAACTGAATTTTTACACAAAAAAGGAATTTACTTAAGTTAATGTACAAAGGGCGGTCTTATCGCTAGCTGCGATTTCTTCCAGACAACCACGATACCTCGGATCACCGAGGTCACTCCCAGAAGTCGTCGGCAACATCAAGGGTCTGCTAGGCTTCTTGGTAGAGTAAGGTTGGCTAGAGTAGTGCCACCAACCCGTCACGCAAAATAGGCGCATTGAAAGACGTTGAGTTGCGGAAAACAAGCCCGTGTATCACTTATCATTTAAGTGCAAGACAATAGAAAGAAAATAAATATAAACTGGAATGTAACTTCTGATATATAATCTTCAAAAAAGCGTGATATGCATTAGGTTGGCCGTGTGGGGCCGGCTTTAGAATTGTTCCACCCCTCTCTACCCACGGGAGTCGTAAGAGCCGACGAGTGGGCAGCAGCACTCCCTCGAGTATTAACAACATCCACTGCGATCGCCAATCCGCCTGCCAAGCGTGGCGATTACGGCATTATCCCCCATGACGGGACCGCTCGTTGTGGCGTTCTATTGGGGAGGCCTATGTCCAGCAGTGGACGTTGAAAGGCTGATGGATGGATGGATGCATTAGGTTAACGCACTTTTACAAATATGTTATGTGGTAGGAACTTATAAATATATAGATGATTTTTCAGATAAGTACCTAATTAGCCTAAAAATTCTCCAATTCCATCAGTGTGAGAGTGAGAAAACGTAGAAATGATACTTTCTAAACATAATCTTTAATTTTTAGTTTAGTCCTTTATACGTCCATGCATGTTATGCTTAAAAATGTGTTAACTTTGGGGCTTATTTGAGATATAAGGAAATTGCATTCCGGCGTATGTTTATTCCTATTGTCTTGCACCACGGAGTACAGAAAAATCTGTACTCCGTATCTTGCACTCAAATGTGCGCTCAAAAAATGTTTTTATAAGCTCTATCGCAAAGAAATCTGAACTTAGCGGGGCCGACGAAAATTCAATAACATCTTTTGATGTTATTATAGAATAGATAAAATATCCATTCGATAATAATAACAATAGACTTACGCCAAGTGTCGCTTCATTCAATCAATTAACATCTTTTGAGTTAAAATTTATATATTCTAGAATTTGAAAGATGTTCGCAGTTACAGTACCGCAAATAACTAAGGTACGACAAATAATTATTTTACATCATATTCACTATGGTTTGTATTATGCTTTGACTATTGCATCTATTGGAAGCCCGAAGATTTTTTTTTAACCTTTATAAATATGTGACATTTCCATTAAGTTTCTCGAAGCACTCAATCAGCATTTAATTCTTATGTATTTTTAATAAGTGGTTTCTGCAAACTTTCCGAAAAGTACCTGATGAAAAGACCTGGTGGTCTGGCGTATGCCGCCATACGCTTGTGATTTATTTTCAAAATTTCGAGAACCGGTAGGGCGTTTGTACACTCATCCGTATCCGGTTCGTGTTCGTATTTTCTACGAACATCATAAAAACGAATCGGATATTCACGGATGATCGCTTGTGCACTCATTCGTTTTCGGTTCATATAAAAACGAATCGGAATTTCACGAATCATGTTTTTTTTTTAAACTATTTGTACCCATATGACGCCAAAACTGTATGCTGTGTGGGGCCGGCACCAAGAATAACTCCACCCCGTCTCTTCCTATGGGAGTCGTAAAAGCCGACTAAGAGATTACCGGGGGACCGGGCAGCAGCGTTCCCCTGTGTACTAAAAACATCCACTGCGATCGCCAACCCGCCTGCCAAGCGTGGCGATTATGGTAAATAAAACCCCCATTTTAGGGAGGCCTATGTCCAGCAGTGGACGATAAAAGGCTGATGGATGGATGGATGGACGCCAAAACTACTGAACAGATTAGGATGAAACTTTTTTGGGTTGATAGCTTTTGATTAGACTTAAAGACTGGTATATACAAAAAAGAATAGATATGTATCACTAGCGCGCGGTTATTGTTGCGGACGATTTCAGACAATGAGGATCTGCGGGCAAAGCTGAGCGCAGATGTCACTTCGGCGAGATGGCCACTGTCAAATTGTATTTGCTTTGTTTGCCTGAGAATTTTGCTATTTTTGTGCTTAATCCGATTTATGAATGATATTAATAAAATGTATAGTATCTGGAAGATTAAAGAATTGAATATCGCTAAGCTGTGTAGACACGAAGTTTTTGCGACTTTTCCCACTCTTTTTTATGTTAGATCTTTGGGAATTAAATGTGCCTACATTATTACATTTTAGTGCAGCACATAGAAGCATATTACGAGAAAATTAAAATTTACCAAATTACAGGTTACGAATTGTATGGAAATGACAGTTTTCAATGGTCATGTCGATAATACGCCATCTGCCGTGAAAAGATGGCAGTCAACATCCTCATTGTCTGAATTCCATATAGGTACAGCTATCTCTTTCTGTAGCTTGCTTCCCGTATTTTATTGTATCGCGTATTCTATGCGTTCATCTATAAATTAGTACTTTGTCCCAATGCAACAATATCGGTACGCCATTTAGTATGAACGTCTTTACTTAAAATATCATTGATTATAGATTTATATATGATATTAATTTCAGGCTGGTAAATTTCATAAAAGATATAAAAAACGAAAAAGTCAAGAATGAATTATTAGGCTTATTATGCCCTCTATTGTGTCACTTATACTTAGAAATGTTACGAGGTGGTCATGGAGGGGCTGCCCAGATGTTTCTCAAAAGGCATGCAGTAACATTACCACAGAGAGATTTGTCTTACCACCAGCCTATTGATGGTAACCTGCCATCGGCTTTATACAGGCCTAACAGCCTGGAACAATTGTTCAACTCCTTGCAAAATGGAACTATAGATAATGAGACACCAGAGAAAGATTTTATGAATCAAATACTAGATGATATTGGCACGATTTATACCTTACAGGAGGTTGAAACTAGGCCTTCAATTGCAGCTTTTCGGTATGTTTAGTTTCACAAAAAAAATTAACTGTATAGATTTAAGTGATGCTGTGTTATACAACCAATACTGGCATTGTGGATTCAATTCAACAAAATATGAGATTTAAATTTTGTGTGTATGTACAATTAAATGTTAATTGCAAAATTAAACTTACTATATTGGATTAATGCATGTAAATGCATCCTATAGGTGGCGTTGGTCGTATAGACAAATGTGATGAGGAGATTGGGCATGGCCGAAAGTCAGTGCGATAACTCAGCGGCTTAAAGCCCTTCCCCGAATTGGAAGGGAGGCAGGTTCGATTCCTGCTCGCACTATAGTTCTCTTTTTCCTCATTCACAAATAATTTGTACTTTAAAGATAAATTCTATTTAGCTGTTGTATGGAAATTGGACTGCACATATGGCGGAGTGGCTTAGTTACCGGCCTCCCGCCCGAGTGTTGGTTCGATTCCCACACAGAACAACTATTTGTGTGATCCACAAATGGTTGTTCTGAACCTGGGTGTACTTTGTGCACGTGAATTTGTATGTTTGTAAAGTCTCCCACGATACAAGGATTATTCCTTAGTGCAGGTATTGCATTTTTTAAAGAAAATAATAATAATTATAAACTATTATTTTACAGATCGTGTAAATTTGATATTAATCTATCACAAGATGCACTTAACATGTTAAAAGCATATTTAGCTAAACATGGACATGTGCTTATAATACAAGTACTGCAGACCTGGTTTCACATTGACATTAATAACGACCCTGATAAGAAAAACCTTGTAAGTATATAAACAAACTCCCAAACCTGTCCTCATTCCCTCTCTAATTTATCTTCTCCTACTGTTCTCTAATGGTTCGAGTAATGCTCATAGTGCATACCATAGTTTAGTGTCAACCATTTATCATTAAGCCAGCCGTGAGCAGTATACTATTTTGTCACCTTGTACGATACAAAAATAGAGCTAGATAGTTAGTTGTTTAATTAATAGCATGATGTCTATTCAATTAGTATTAGACGAACATATTTATTAGTTCTGTTACAATAACAGCAAGGAGTGTGGGTATTGGGGTCGATGCCCTTTCCAGGTTGTGGTCCGAGCGGTGCGATTCCGCCGATAGCTTATGCCAGGAGGTGATGTTCGCAAATGAGGCTGCATTTCTATCACCAGCCCCATAAGCACTGGCCTAAAGGCGATGAGCCTACAGTTGTTCGACACTAGCTGAAGTAGGCCCATGTTCCTCCATTAATTGTATCTTTACAAAAATTCCCGCAATACGGACCCTGATTTAATCCCTGGGGTGCGGAGAGTGCCGAGTGTAGTCTTCTATACAGAATACAAAACAGTACAATAAAATTAAAAGCCCCAAAATGCTTTTCGACAGTTGAATTAGTTTGTTTCTGCAGGAAGACGATGAAGAGGAGATGGATGACCAAATACGTGTTACACAATCTATCTCACAAGAAAATAATACTAACTCAAACGGTAAGAATGTATAATTTTCTTTTCAAAATCTGCTCTCTCTCTCTCTGCTCTCATGTTTGTCTGTAAGCAAAAATAAAATTACTATATCAATAGATAGGTACCTATACAGCGCGTGAAATCGCGTCAAACATTTTCCAACAAATTAGCAAATGTTAGTACCTATCTACCTACTTTCCTAATATTATAAAAAAGAAAACTCAAGTTCATATGTGACAATAGCATGATAAAACATTTTTGCTAGATTTTCTGTATCTTTGTTTGTTCGTGCATCACGCAAAGCAACTGAACGGATTTTAATGAAACTGAAACTATCTTGCATTATTATATCGTGAAAAAAACAACCAAAGATACAACCAAGAAAAATTTAAAAGAAGCACAATCATAATTATGAATAAGTCCAAAATTAAAATAAAATAATCCTGAGTATTGACACTTCTAGATATATTTGCGGAATGTAATGGCCACTCTGAATATCAAACTATTGATAAAGAATTAAAAGAACTCCATGACGCGATAAGAGGAGTTAGAGAGTCGACCACGCCACTCAAGCTGTACAAAATAGTTGCACCCGACTCGAAGTAAGGCATTATTATTAAACATATTACTTTTAATTATGTAAGCAATTAGTAGTAAAGTAAACGATCAATGTTAGAGAGTAGAAATCATTATTAGCCCAAGTAGCCTGAAGTAACCATATTTTAAAAGCTTTAATGCTCGAGCCAATCTAATGGACAACGTTAATGCCGCGACAATTATTGCGTTAATGTGATAAATTGGGGTGCCACACATTAACGTTCAATTTCTTTGACGTACTGCCACTGGATCCACTAACGTCAGACGACAATAAGTCGTGCCTACATCAACGTAAAATGTCATCATCGCGATAATTAACGGCGTTTCCCATTAGTGTGGCACGTCAGCAGTAATTAAATGCTTTGCATGATGAAACACAAATAGAAACGTAGCTGGTTAACAATATGATTTTATTATTTGAATACTTTCCATATTCTCGGAGGGTATTTTCTCTATAATTACGTAATTATAGTATATATAAGACAAGTTTTCAAAACTAAAATGCTTAACTTTTATTTTCAATAATTATAGTCGCAGAGCATAGTGTGCCGTATAAGTTGTTAACGGTAGACTGCTACAAGCGGTGCAGTCCAACTACATGGACTGCAGAGCTTGTGTGCGGCTAAATGATGGAATGTCACCCTGGTTTGATATCAATATCGATGTTAACAAGGCTGCGTTCTATCAGCCAGACTGTTTATCATATATCTGGATAAATGTCTACAAAGGTTGAATGAAATGAATGTGGGAGTTCAGATGGGCGACTCAGTGGTTAGGTCTCTGCTATATGCAGACGATGCGGTTTTATTAGCGCAGTCCGCGGCTGACCTGCAAACCCTAGTCGACGTAATGGCAGAAGATTGTAAGAAAAGGGCCTACGTGTGAATGTGAGCAAAAGCAAAATAATGGTTTTTGAAAGAGAAGAAGCCAGAACAGATGTTAGAGTAGCAATAGGAAATGGTGTGCTAGAACAAGTGGATGAATTTGTATATCTTGGATTCAATCGGGATGGAAGGTACACCACTGATGTAGAGAGAAGAGTGAATGCGGGAAATAGAGTGAACGGAGTATTGGGACAACTTCTCGGCAGTCATCACCTCAGCCAGAAGGCACGTGTCGCAATACACAACGCAGTGCTTGTCCCAACGTTATTGTATGGAAGCGAGAGTTGGGTATGCAAAAAGGAGCATGAGAGTAAAATCAATGCGGTCGAAATGCGATCTCTGCGGAGAATCTGTGGAGTGAGGCTGACTGACCGCATTCGTAACGATGACGTAAGAGAGCGAGTAGGTATGAAAGAGAGTATTGGTGTAAAGATGCGAAAGGGAATGCTCCGATGGTTCGGACATGTGGAAAGAATGCCGGACGAGCGACTGGTTAAGAAGATATACAATGCGAAAGTGGAAGGATGTAGGTACAGGGGGAGACCGAGACTCACCTACCTATACCAAATCGGTTATGTATTGAAGGAAGGTGGAGTCAGGAGTCTACGAAACCGGCGAGCGTGTATGAAGAGAGTTATGAATGTTGATGAAGCGAGAGATGTATGCAAGAATAGAACCTCTTGGCACTCTGTTCTCTCTGCCTACCCCGCAAAGGAAATGTCGTGATGATAAGTAAGTAAGTATTAATACTCTAATATTGTAGCTATTAATAAATCCTAGAACTAGTTATATACACTGTTTTCCTCCAATTACGCTGGCAGTACTGATAAAATGCGAGCTCCAAAGTTCGCAAACCTGGACAGAGACCAGAAAATCAAAAACAGACGCGAATACACTCATAACTTTTACTCAAACACCGCTTCAAATTTTCTACGCAATATGTACCTACTTATTTTTTTTCAGTTTAGTATGTGCAAAAACAGATCAATATTGCAATACCTTATGTGGTGGTTTTACTAACTCTGAGATTAGATTATGGGATCTTGGCCAAAACAATATCAATCGGAGAGTTAATAGAAATATTTCTGAAGTCGAACTTGCCTGTTTTGTACCACCCGAACCTCAACCAGAAGATAATACTTTGTAAGTGTTTTCTTACTCCTTTGCAATTCTTAAAATCTATATTACAGCAACCCTACCCCGCAAGGGAAATAGCGTGATCATAAGTATATTACAGCGTCACCCACTGTCCCTGGCTGTTGTCTTAACGAAAAAAATAATCGTAACTAATAATATGTATTTCATGCACTTTCCACTAATGGATGGAGTAATTCACGAGGAAGGTTTAGGTTTATCATTCAATAAGGTTTTGTGTAAATTAGCTGAAATATAAATAAATATTCTCGGACATTTCACACAACGTCCTCTGGTCCCAAACTAAGCTTAACGCTTGTGCTATAGGTACCAGATTAGGGATATAATACATATAATGCCTTTTTTTTGTAATTACATACATATAATAGATAAAAAACACCCAGACGCAGTACAAATATCTGTATTCATCACACAAATAATAAATTGTCCTGAGTGGGAATCGAACCCACGAACCCGTCAATATAACAATGATTATTAGAGATATCGAAAAAAATTACAGATTATGAACTTTACTGGTGTGCGCCGAAACCAATAAAGTGTAATGTAAAAAGTATTTTTATCGTAGCTGTATTGGAAATATTGATAGTCAAGCTCAACATTATGATTTTGCCCCATATTGTTAGTTGTAGATACTTATAGCCCTTACTATATGTATACTCTAGCTGGTAAGTGTTTTGACAAGCTCCATGTTCACTCTTTGTTTCAGACAAATAGGAGCTGGACTACCTTTAAGAGGACATTCGGGGCCAGTACAAGCTATAAGCGTGCTTTCGCGAGAAGAACTGGTTGTATCGGCTTCACATGATAACACTATGAGAGCATGGCGACTAACGGATTATTCCTGTGCAGCTATATACAGGTTCTAGCCTATTTCAATCTATACCATCATAAACCTGTAATAATAAGGCTGTCTGTACTGGTTTTTTTGTTCAAGTGAATTGTTTAGTTTTTCTTTTATGTTGTTATTAGTGTTGTTGTTAACGCATTCTAAGGAATAAAACCATTTTTTCTACCCATACATAAGCTTTTCTCGTAAGGAAATCCAGTCTATGCATCCCCAGGCTAATTGAGCTTTCTGGTCACAGCACCACCTACCCTGATGGAAGTTTAGTTAAATCCGCCTTCATAGTGAGACTACACTGTCTATGGCCTCTCACGACGACCACCTTAGGCTGCCACTCGACCCATTCTCCCAATGGTCCACCTGGAGGGTGACTCATCATTTTATCGACTTTGTAGCTTGCCGATGATGTGGGTAATGACCACAACTTGCCCCTGCCTTTTTACCTCCAATCAAGCAATCTCAACTAAATACAGCTGCAGAGCCGAGTTTCACCTTTCCTTTCGGAAAAAAACATTCATCCTCCTTGCTCCAGTTCTCCCAATTTTAACAAATACAATTATATCTTATAATTTAAGTAATACCTACAATATTCAAATTCTTATATTTAATTTGAAAATAATATCTTACTTTTTATATATTTTTCTCCTCGCAAAAGAGACGGCGGCGTTCCACCCATTCTCTCTGAATTACGGTTCAAGACGCTCTACCAACCGAGTGTAAGATTTGCTTGGAGCCTCTAATTTCTATAACAAATTCTTTCTTACTATCTTGTCACATTTTCGTACTTTGTATTCTAGTAAATGACCAGGACAAGTGCTTAAAAATATAGATGAAAATAAGAAAAATATCTAATATATCTAATAATTACTTTATTCCAGAGGACACAACTATCCAATTTGGTGCATGGACTTGTCAAAGAGTGGCCTGTTTGTTGTTACCGGCTCACACGATAAGACTGCCAAGCTGTGGTCTCTGAGCAGAACATTCCCCGTTAGAGTATTTGTCGGTCATGTGTCAGATGTCACGGTAAGGCCATATTAGTATCTAGAACGACGAATTTTCAGATTTTTCCAAAGTGAGTACCTTTTTATATTGCGAGAACGAGCCTAAGGGCTTAGGTCTTGGTAAGCACTAACTGCTATTCCTGAAGTCAGTTGTACCAAAAACATTACAAGCTGGTGTTGCCCAGGAAGAGAATACCATCTTATATACCTAGAAACTATAGGATAAGTGGATTGTTTTAAAAATACGCCAATATTTTATTCTACATACAGTTCCTTTCCAGCACCACCAAACTCCATTCAGCACGCTTAATAAACGTAGAAGAGATAAAATTTGTAGCTGCTCTTCCAAGAGTATGCTCGTCCTTCATTAAGAAATTATTTTATTTCCTCGGCCCATTTATATGTAACACACATTAAACATCACCCAAGTACGACACATACACACACTTACGCACACACGCAAATACACACACCTCTTAGTTTAGTTTCTAATAATATTACTTTGGGAAAGGAACTTACTCCTTCATACAGATTACCACAGGAACTCTAAACGAACGAAGACTTAGTTAGGACAGGACTACTGTACCTAAAAATAATGTATTTTGTAATACTTACTAATATTACAATTTCGAAAGTGAGTTTGTTTGGTTTTACGCTTTCACGCCATACCTGAATATAGTTTGGCGCTCAGAATAGGATATAGGTTACTTTTATCCCGGAACACAGAAAACTTATATTTAAGTTTCCTGTGGAATAGGTACTTTTGCACAGGCTATAGATAATTAATGCATAGTAAAGTGATGTATTTATATTCTGATGTTAAGCGGACGAAGTCGCGGGCAGTATCTAGTGAAATATAAATTACTGGTAGTCTAGTATGGTCCTTCTTGGGTTCGACCCAGAAAACAAAACATACTTTATGAATATTTTTATATATTTCTTAGCATTTGACATGCTTAGCCATATAAATAAACACAAGTGAAAAAAGTCAAAATTGAAAATAACAGTCACAATTAGGATTTGAACCTGCATCTCCTGGATACCGTCCAGATGCTTTGCCAATTCAGCCATCGTGACGATTGCTCGGGACTGCTAATTTCGATAACACATTCATACTCAACGTCTTGGGTGAAGCCTGCGCCATCTAGGTATTTGCATTCATTATACTGACCAGGTAAATTTAATTTTCGATTTCACATGTGTTTATTTATATGGCTAACCATGTCAAATGCTAAAAAATATATAAAAATATCAAAATATTTCTACGACCGCGTCATTATTTCGTAAAAATCTTAATTGTAAAATTAAGTTAGTAGACACTATATTTGTTGCAGTGTGTAAAATTTCATCCAAACGAAGTGTATATCGCTACGGGAGGCGCAGACCGAACTGTCCGTTTGTGGATGGTGTCAGATGCCCGCCTAGTTCGTGTTCTCGTCGGACATCGTGGTGTTCTCAGAACACTTGCTTTTTCACCTTCGGGCGCATATCTAGCCAGTGCTGGTAATAGTTATAGCATGAAATTATATTTAATCACATTACTGTTTCATTGTTGTTGGATACAGAGATCAATAACATTTAAACGGCTTAATAAGATAATGGTTACAAAGATGAGTTTGAAAACTAAAATACAACGGCATTATATTTAAAAAAATATATATATAATACGTGGACAAGCATACGGTCCTCGTGATGGTAAGAGGTTACCGTAGCCTATAGACGCTAGCAACACCAGAGGCATCACTCTCGCGTCGCCATCTCCCAAGAAAGAGATAGAAGGTGGATAGGAAGGATAATAAGATCAGGATAGGTAGGATACTAAAGAGAGGATAGGAACGATAAAAGGAGAGGATAGGTAAGGAGTTTGGGCCTCCGGAGCACCACGGTAGGAGTACCTACTTTTTTTGTTCTTTCACGCTGATCTTCTGTGAGAGGGTACTACTTCCCCCACTGAGCCGGCCCACCCAACCAAAAGCTAGTTTTTAGGGTATATCTCAAATTCCCGATATAGTAGCATAAAATGTAGACCAGTTGTTAAGTCTAATCGAGATCTATCAATTAGAAAAAGTTGCATCAAAATCCGTTCAGTAGTTTTTGCGTGATGCGCGAACAAACAAACAGATAAACAGACAAAAAATATAAAAATATCGTTGTGTTCAGACACGTCTATATTGCCTAATACAGTAATTTTTTCTCAAATATCTTATAAATGTACAGACACAGCTCTGTTACAACTTTATAATAGTATAGATAAAGAAGGAGCTTGGGCTTCCGGTGCTCACATTCACCTTGCGAATCGCAACAGTAGGTGTATCTACTATCTACGGTTGTTTCACGATAATCTTCTGTGAGAGGGTGGTAGGTACATTCCAGATCGAGTCCACTCATTAATTCAGGGACAAGCAAGGCTTTTCTAAGCTACTTCATATTATACAATTAAGCTATAGTTAGGAACGTCTTGATTTCCCGCTGGTTGATTTGGCTATGTCACGTCACACTAAATTCCATATAGCGCAATCTCTAAAGTGTTTTAGTGTATCAAATGAAAAAGTTTAATTTACAAACTATTATTCTTGCAGGTGACGACAAGAAAATAAAGGTATGGGATCTAGCAGCATGTACGTGTATACATGAATATCGAGGACATCATGGGAAGGTTACTGCGTTAGACTGGTCTGATATAGGAAAACCCAGTTTGACAAATAGAATTCCGTCAGACCCAAGCGATGCGTCTTCTGATAATTCTCTGTTATGTTCGGCTGGAATGGATGGAATTGTGAAAATTTTCTCCGACTGTAATTCGAAATCAAAGTGAGTTGTATTTTTTCTACTAATCGAAATAAAATTATTTTTATTTGTTTTGACAACTAGGTACTTTTGGGTGTTTTAATTTGTGATATTTGTCTCTCTCTGCCTACCCCTAATGGAAATAGGCGTGAGGCTATGTGTGTATTTGTACTTTGCTATTAACGTTTTAACGACTTAGTATATCGTGCATCACTGCAAGATGAACTGATATAAATTTCTGTGTTATCTCTATCTAACGGGTTGATTCACATGGTGTACAACCAGCATTAATTCGTGGTTTATTCGCGCCATGGGCCGAGAGGTACCACTATATATTAGAGTAATTTTAAATGCCACATGGACAACATTGTGTATGTTGCCAATGGTATTTGCCAGCAAATGTAACTTAACTTTGTATCAATTTAAAAGAAGCATGATGAATCGTAATGATTAGGGAGCTGGGTGCCATTTTGGTATATGATTTGTTCATCTTTCATATTAATAGGGATGAAAGTTTATGCCAATCCAAAACGATTTGGTCCAGTAAATGAAGGTCGTATGTCCCTGCGTTTTCGAGTTACAGCGCTTCAAAAATGTAAAAAATAGATAATAAATTTGTTCGCGTCTGCCTCTTGGACTGATGGTCAAAATCATCCTTAAAACGATAAACGGGACGTAGGTGCAAAAATGTAAAAAAATAAGCTATACTAAATCATTTGTTCGTCGTTCTCGTTGCGTCTGTTCGATTCATTAGGACTCCCAGAATAGGAAAAAAAGTTGGCAGACATCTAGGTCGCTGATTTTTTTATGTACGATTCCTTAAAGATTTTTCAGGAAGGAAGGCAAAGCGGGTATTATAGTTTATTATTGTTATTACTAACAATTCACATAGTAGTATTGTTTTCTCTCATTTATAAAATAAAATAAAATTAAAAAAGAACAAAAAACATCAATAAATTTTAGGTATTGGGGAAATTTCTGTTTTGGGTTCCACTTTCTGTGAGAAAAAAATCATTAATTTAAAAAAAGGCTCCTCTGTTTTTTCTCAATTTAATTTTTTTTAGCTCGGATAACCCCTAATAAAAAATAAAAAAAAAAACATTTCTAAAAATTTGAAATAATATTTGGAGCCAAACGAAACCCGCGATTCATTGGAAATCAAAATCCGAGGGGGTCAGGCCAATTACCGCGTGATTTGACGTTGGAATACGCCATAGGTAAACCACAACTACTTGGGGCATTATACCGTTGTCACTCTCTTCTCTCTAAGAAAGAAAGAAAGCAAGAAAAAAAAATTGTATAAAAATGGTCTGTCCTTGGAAAAATAGAGGTCTGGACGTTTGCCTCTTCGATGTTTATCGTTTTGAGCATCATTCTGACCACCAGTCCAAAAGGCAGATACAAACAAATTATTTAGCAGCCATTTTTTTTTATATTTTTGAAGCGCTGTCGATTGAAATCGCAGCGCTACCATGGTGGCAGACTATTATTATGTGGTTCTTTATATCGTCATTAATCGAATAATTCAGGTCTGCCAAGGGAACATTTCATATACACATTTTTAAATCATAAAAAGTTGTTTAAAAATTAATTACTTAAAAAGTCATTGGGCTGGACGTCTGCCTCTTCGATGTTCCTCGTTTTGAAGATGTCTCTGACTATCAGTGCAAGAGGCAGACACAAACAAATGATTTAACATACCGTTTTTTTTACATTTTTAAAGTGCTGTCAATTGATAAAGCAGGCCTATTATGGTGGCCTTAATGTTTTTTATGGTACAATCATCAATATTAATCATGTCTGCCACACAAACAGATCATAGAAATTTTGGCACTTAGCTCCCTAACCATAAATCTAAGTAATTTGTGTTGATAATCAAATCAAAAATATTAGCGTCAACTTGGTGCAATCATATCTCAATAAACAAATTTCACAGAATGGTTCCTATAAGCCTTTTTTAGGTATTTTTCTGTGGCAAAAAAAAATATGCTGTGCACAGTAATTTTCAATAGGCTATTAAGAAAAATATTAAAATCCTGTTATTGCAACACTTTGAATTCCATATTTATATTAAAAAAAATTACATGCTAATTTTCCCTCTGTTTATCAGGCACACATCCAGTCAAGATATTCAACCGATAACATACAACACAAAATGTTCCTATTTAGTAGATGTACAAGTTCATCCAGACTGGATAGTGGCTATAGGCACCAAAAGATAGTACTAATTAATAAAATAATGTAAATATATTGTGTAAATCTTTATTGAATCTGCTAATAAATAAAAACATTATTTGTATTAGTTTTATTTCAAAGTAATAAGTTTCCATTTTATATTCCCAGTAGTTTACTCTGTTATGTCACAGGTTTATTGAAAAATGCAGACAAGGTAGCAACCCAATTAATTGTCAGTGCTACCTGTATACCTATAGGAAGAAATAATTCATTAGGTACTATATGCAACTGCTAATCATGAGGTCTCAGGTTCGATCCCCAGGTCGGCAATGTTATTGAGCTTTTTGCCAAAACGAAAAAATCTCAGTAGCAGCCCGGAGTTTGGAAATGTGCCCGTAGATGTCAATAGGCTCGCCCCCTATTATGTGGGACTTAAACATAGCTGGCGAGTCGTGGGTGTGTAATACACCTCTGCCTACCCCTTCAGGGAATACTGGCGTGATACTATGTTGTTTTGTTACTACTTTATGATAGCTATGGGACAATGAATCCAACTGCAGTCTTGCAATAAAACATTGTAGTGTGAAAATAAATGGGTGCATAAATAAGGATGTGATTATCATAATATACAGGGATGGAAGAGACCCTTATACTTTTTTGAAAAAGTTAGTCATCATCTGCTGTTTCCCTTTCTGTGGAGGAGAGATCTTTTTCTTACTTTTGCCTTTGGCTTTCTGAGGACTTTCAATTTTCACTTGTATTACCTGTTCAACATTTTCCTTCTCTTTCTTAAAATTAGTTATAACTTCTTCCTCATTATCTGAACAACTTTCATACACTTCTTCTTTCTTGGTTAAGATATATCCATCTTCACCTGTATAAGTTTTATCAATAACCTTTCTTCTTTTTTTAGGATTTACTATGCCTGAAGTTATCTTAACAGTATTAACAGTGGGAGTGGGAGGTATCTCATCTTCAGACTCATGGTCTACAGCCATCTTACTGTCATTATCAGCAAATGGGTCAGCTGTCTCAGTCTCACTTTCACTATCTGATACATGCAGGACTCTCTTACGTTTCTTATCTATTTTAGCATTCTGCTTTATCTTTTTAAGTGCTGAATTATCACTAATATACTTTGATTTATTTACAGGCTCTTCTTTTTTCATTTTATCAGACAAAATCTCAGAACTACATGGCTTTACTTTTACTTTTGCTTCAACTTTAACCTTTTCATCATTTTCTACATTCTCTTGTTTTAACTTATTACTCTTAATTTTAGAAGACTCTCCATTGATTTTGTTGAAGAACCCTACAATTCCTTTTGTTGGTTTGGTATTCTTACTAAGATTCTTATTTGTGTTGTTCTTGTTGGCAGATAAATCTTTCTTTGGAGATGGGGTCTTTGATTTAGTTACAGGTTCTGGTTTAATTTGAACTGTAGTTATTGGTGTACTTGAAGTTGGTTTTGATTTCTCATCTGTTGCCTTTTTTGATAAATCATTTAATTTAGATTTTGACTCAATCACAACCGTATGATAACTACTTGATTTTAAATAGCCAATTTCGTCATCTGTCCTCATAATACATGAATTAGCCTTTATTTGACCCATGCATAAGGAAAAGTCTTCCAATTTATTGATAATGGCTAAAGCAACATTATCTACACCTAGGACTGCTCGACTAATACAGTAAACATGCTTGTAAAATATATTCTTAAACTTTTCCTTTAGAATCTCAATTTCCGCTTCAGTACAAACAGTAGTACATGCACTGTTGTCATTCAATAATCCACATATAATATAACAAACATTAATAATAATTTCTGGTTCAGATTCTCTGATTTCTTTAATTACATGATTCAATAACTTTTTTGCCTCGTTGACATGAATGCACAAATCTTTGCTGAGAGAAATATATGTTACTAACTTTTCTTCATCCAATATCAATTCCTTCAGTGTTTTTAAATTGTCTTGAAACGTGTTTTTATCCATTTTCACTTCAAAATATTACATATATCTCAATATAAGACAACTGTTTTGGCGCACATTATCAATCAAATTGGTCAATCAAATTCAAATTGACAGTGTCAATTTGCCTTTAAGTTTGACATTTACAGTGTTCCGATTTCCATAGTTCCGATTGGGACACACTAATTAGTCTGTGGTTCCGATATATACTGCGAGCACTGTCCAGTGCTGATACTGGTGCATAGATACATTATTATCAATATTATCCATAGATATAGTAACGTATAGATCACCTAACAGCTCAATAAAGCTTAGCGGCGATTACAGCAGAAACGCGTTGAATCGAATCGAAACGCATTTATTCATGTAAACCCCACGTCCATTAGGCGCGCCGAGCCGAATCGAGTCGCAGAAAGTCGCCCCTTATATATTTACTATGAAACTGCGTCCATTAGCGACGCGCCGAAGCCGCGGAACGAATTGCGCTTGCATATTGCTCTTGAGGCAAATTTCTTTGATGATGCGTTTCGCGGGGTAGGGATGCAGGAAATGCCAATAAGTATTGATATATCGGTGGTTTTATAAAAAAAATAGGCACTTTATGAAATTATATTGTTTATTTTGTTCATATAAAATTATATCAAACTAGGATAAGTTGAATCAAATGATGGTGATGTAAAATTATAAATTACCTACTTACTTATCATCACGCTATTTCCCTTGCGGGGTAGGCAGAGAGAACAGAGTGCCAACAGGCTCTATTCTTGCATACATCTCTCGCTTCCTCAACATTCATAACTCTCTTCATACACGCTCGCCGGTTTCGTAGACTCCTGACTCCACCTTCCTTCAATATATGACCAATTTGGTCTAGGTAGGTAAGTCTCGGTCTCCCCCTGTACCTATATCCTTCCACTTTCGCATTGTATATCTTCTTAGCCAGTCGCTCGTCCGGCATTCTTTCCATATGTCCGAACCATCGGAGCATTCCCTTTCGCATCTTTACACCAATACTCTCTTTCATACCTACTCGCTCTCTTACGTCATTGTTACGAATTATAAATTATAAATTGGGGTAGTTTTTACGACCAATTATAGTTCGAAGAGCTGAGGAGCACTAAGTCATATATATTGAAAGTATTTCAAATTAAAACACTTCTTTTCATCAGAGTTGTCCATAACGCAAGAACGAACTTTTTTTATTTTTTATTGCGTATGATGGTAGACAAGCCACGGCCCACCTGATGGTAAATAGTAACCGTCGCTCATGCACTTAACTATACCCAGGGTATTGTAAAGCTGCTGCTCACCATTTTATTTGCTACAACCAAAACACACCGATGTGCTTTATGGCCGGTCACACGGGAGATGCTGGTTCTAACCCACTCAGGCGCGATAGCAAGTGAGTACTCCCACTTGGTAGCCAGCCCTACCACCAGTTATGCAATGGATGATGCCCGACTAAGACTGCGTTAAAGCGATAAAAACAGACCCATGTTCCCGAATGAAATGGGGTGGTGACACTTGTATTCTTAGTCCGTCACCACACGGATCTGTTCAGTTTTAGTTGATCCACTAGAATTTACACAAAGCGACTGCTTACCTATCTCCACGACCCAACTACGGAGAAAACTGGCGAACTTAGAACATGACCGGAGTCAGAGTTTTTATTCACAAATCTGACAACCTGTAACGACTGTCAGGATGTTATTTGAGATACCACTGAAGCAATGTAACACAGTTCCAGTGGTCCGTCAATACAGGTGGAGAGACGGCACACGGCGGGTTTATTTAGTGGGTGAGGGCCCCACACTATCCTGTTCATTGCCCCAAACGATGCGACGGGGTGTGCCATTAGGTAATTTTTTTCTACTGGACTAAAACTTTCTCCATTGAAAAGTTATGATTCCTGAAAAATTGGAAAATTTAACCTATAGTCGGAATTATAATTCGATTCCACATTTGACATTAGCTACAGTCATTTTGTAAAATAATGATACCACATATTAATAGTGTAGTGATGTACACAAAAATCGATAAACAATCGCGATTTATGTTTATGTAATCATAATATTGGTGTGCCAATTAAAGACTAAATTATTGATTTTTATTTAAATAAATACATAATTATTCATAATAATTATTTATTAATTAGTAACCGCTGCTTTATTTTATAAAAAGTTGATATTTTTGTTTTTTATATTAAAAACAAAACTTATAATAAAAGAGCCTAGATAGTTTTCTGTATTGGCAACCCGTGCGCGCTCGTGCAGCTATCGCAATTTTCTTGTCATTCGGCTTCATTCTCCCAGTCTAACTGCACGAATATCTTGTTTCATTGCGAATCGATATTTTGTTATTTTGTTGGGTTTTTGTTAAAGTTTTGTTACGTTGTGTTTGTTGTTACGTTTATAGTTTTTTGTGAACTTTGAGTGAATCTATTTGTTTTGGTTTTCCATCAAAATGGATCCTCAGCCAAGTACATCATAAAAAGACGTGGATGTTTTCTTGTCCCCAAGAAAAAAATGTCCATGAAAAGCTTTCACTGTTACTGAAAAAGTAATGATCCGCAACGCCTACAAGTACGTGAAAAATGAAACTTCTGCGTAATTGGAGGCCTTTGAAGTTGTGGAAGAAAATGAATGTATGAGCAAAGATGCTGACATATTGGGAATAACCTCACGCTCTGTTTGTAACGTTTTGAAGGAAGTAAATAAAGGTGTGCCGCCAACTCCTCCTAAAAAAACTGGACCAAAGCGAAATTTGAAAGATAAAATTGATGAATTTACCGCTATACGAAGAATTGTTCATCAGTTCTTTTACCGAAATGAACCTCCAACCATTGCAAAGGTTAGTCAATCAGTCAGACAGTATTATTTTATACCTACATCTTTTATATATAACTAATGATTCCAAACTATTAAAAAAATTACTATTTTAGATTTTACAAGTGATGAACGATGATACAGAAATGCCCAAGGTTTCCAAAGACACCCTCAGAAAAATTTTGAAGCATCTTAATTTTAAATTTGTTGCACGGTCACGCAAGAGCTTATTGATTAAAATGATATAATAACATGGCGCCAGCGTTACTTGCGATCCATATGTCAGTTTCAACGAGAAGGGAGACATATATATTATCAAGAGCAAACTTGGGTTAACGCAGGTAAGGCTAACATTTTGAATTTATATACATTTTACATTAAATTTAATAGTAATATTGAATGCATGAACATTTATATACATTTATATACATTTTACATTAAATTTAATAGTAATATTGAATGCATACTATATTTATTTTTAGGTCATATTGTAAAAAAACTTGGGTGGACAAGAAAGTCACATCATCTCGGCAAGCGTTTTTGGAGGGACTGACCACTGGATTAAAAAATGCATCTGGAAAAGGAAAACGTCTCATAATTAGCCATATAGGTAGTGAAGAAGGCTTCCTGGAAGAGGGGCTCATGATTTTTGAAGCAAAGAAAAATTGTGAAGATTTGATCATTACCATGATGAGATGAATGCAGTTTGTTTTGAGGAGTGGTTCGCTGGAGTCTTACCAAAATTAAGACCAACCTTAATTGTGGTGATGGATAATGCACCTTACCACTCCCGAAAATTGGAAACGGCACCAAAAATGAGCTGGAAAAAAGCTGTAATTCAAGACTGGCTTTTAAATAAAAATATTCATTACGAACCAGATATGGTTAAAGCTACGCTTTTAGAACTGATTCCACATAACGAGTCTTTTAATAAGTACGCTGTAGACGAAATGGCAGCACAACATGGGATCACGGTTTTAAGACTGCCACCTTACCATTGGGAGCTGAACCCTATCGAATTGATATGGGCGCAGGTAAAGGGGCATGTAGCTCAAAATAATAAAACCTTCAAATTGACAGACGTGAGAAATTTATTTGAGGAAGGCATTCAAAAAATTACGGCTACCGAATGGTCTAAATGCGTAACCCATGTTGTCACAAGAAGAGGAAAAAATGAGTAGACTAGATATGTTAATTGACAATATCACAGATACATTTATAATAAATGTTACAAAAAGTGACGATTTATAAAATAAAATATTATCATAATACATCTATTTGTTTTATTTCTCATGTTCCTTCATGATCGCATTTTTTTATTTATTTCACACACAATTATTAAAGAAAACTCTCAGATCCTTAATAAAATTAATCGTCATAACTAAATTATCCGTTCAGAAATATTTAATTTCCTGATATACTTAGTTTCTATTAAAGTAGTAGTTGTTTAGATATACTACTATAAACGAGAGGAATCGATCCAGAAATATTTCATTTCCGTGTCGAATAATTTCACAACGTCACTATTTAGTACTTGTCATAACGTTGCAACACTGAAATTCTCTAATCTGGAATCAAATTAAAATTCCGACTATAGATGTGTTTTTCTATGCCATTATAATCCTTAGAATTTGAAACGCGTATCCCATGGAACTAATATGGTCAAAGAGTAAAGTAATACTATATACAGGAAAATATGGTCCATGGCGGGAATGTCGAAAGCATAGATAAATAACTAGCCGAAAGAGTAGAATACTCAGTAGAATAAATAAAATAAGACGCGTGTTTGGCATAATCCATAGATTTAGGATATACTCCATAGATCGGATATAAGAGTAAAAGAGACCCACCGAAGCTAATGGTACTGTGATGTGTTAGAACAAGAGAGAGAGTGATGCTCTCAACGAGACCTAAATAAAATTTATTTGTTACCTTACCGGCCTGTAGTGACTTTGTTAAGTTTACGCGTGCGTGATTTGGCGATTATTTATTGTAATTAAAGTCTTTACCAATATTATAATAACGCTATAACGATGGTTACTTGTGCAGTACCAGGTTGTAATTCTTCAAAGAATGATAATCCACAGGATTACTCATTTCACCAGTAAGTTTACTATTTGTTTGTTATCTTCAATTCAAAATAACGGTTACGCAAATGTATCAGATTTGGAGAAAACATTATGAGAAAATTGTTTATTATATTATTAAAATGATTTGGGGTACACGAAACAGTAACATATGAGAAATTACAAATACGGAAATATGAGGAGATTTATGACCTCATTTTTAGTGATGCGAAAGGCCTTGATTTATTTGTTGATATCGAATTTGATGGTTGGATAACAACAATATTAACTATTATTAACATACATAATGCAATTAAAAGTATGATTGCACGGTTTCATAACTAAATTACTGAATCGATTTTGGTGAAAGGAGAAACTGAGCACAAATTGCGAAATGTTAATAAAGATAGCATTCGACAATTTTATAACAAAATGATTATATTTAAGGGTATATAATTTACTACCTATTATTGATGTGAAACATCTAATGCGGAGGGAGGGTAAAATTGGCTGTTAGCGTAGCGACGCTTTTATTTTACTTGTCCTGTTCAAATTTTGCAAGTTAAATTTGACATACTTCCCGGTTTCCGATTGATCTAAAATTTTACATGCATATGTATATCACGTGACAATGCAATATAATGAAGACATGGAGGTGATTTGATGGTGGAGCTGGGAGGTGGCCACAGTAACTCTGTAATGAAACGACGCAACTCCATCGAGTTTGGAAACGTTTGATTCGTCTTGATGAGTACTTTGTCTTCAGATGGTATCCAGAGTCTGATGATGGAGCTAGAAGGTGGCCATAGGAAGTCCGTTATAAAACAATATAACCCCAGTGTTTTTTGTGTTATCCTGAATAGTATCATAGTCCTAGATGATATTCAGGGTCTGATGATGGAGTCCGGTGGCATTCGGCACTATGCTATAAAACGTAGCAATCCCAACAACTTTGAAATCGTTTGATTCGTTTTGACAAGTACATCAGTCCTAGATGATATCCTCCCTGGACATGATGATTTATGTCCATTTCCGTTATTTTACATGTCATAATTTTATAAAAGAACACATTGGAAAAAGTTATGATCATTTTATCTACTCATTATTTCTACAAAATAATTTGGATGTTTTTACATCTGGTAGACGTCCCGCGGCGTCTATTTTTTTTTACTTTGATAATTGATATACTTATATGATTAATAAACATTTTATTAAATCTGTGTTTTATATTTTCTAGCCTCTTCCATAAATTTCTGATTACAGTGGCAGTTTCGTGTATTATCGCTCGTCCCACTGGTGAGACGATTCAGAGTCAGAGTCAGTCAGAGATTCGTCAAGTCAAAGTCCTCCGCTCCAGTGAGAAGATGGCGACCATACTGAGCTCTTGAGTAATATTGTTCTGTGGTCTGTGGTGTTTTTACGTTTTTAGTGAACTGTGTCGTGTTGACTTGCTGTTGATGTTCTTGCAAATGTAAATCTAATCCATTATTTCACTTGCCCAAATGCCCACCCACCTTTGGTTAAGTTCTGGTAGGATTATGGGGAAACAATAAATATTATTTTTATTATAAGCACGTATTGTTTCCTTATTAGCTGACATTAATAGTTGGCTATGTGGCGCTTGCTACTCGATCTAGTAGATTCTGACTGTGAATGTTTGTTCATTTCATTTGTTGTTCTGTTAGCTCTTGAGTAATATTGTTCTGAGACACTGAAGCTTCTACGGAGTTTTGGAGACAACAGGAAAAAACAAGTTATGTCGCACTACATCACTTGCCATCACTTATGCACATACACAAATAGTTAATAAGCAAAAGGCCACCACTTTTACACATTAATACTTGAAATAACACAAGTTTAGGAAAATAATGCAGAGCGACGACATAATCTTCTTCGTGTTCCCGCCAAAACTCTTATATGTCCTAGGTAGGAGTGTTCGCAACGGCTATTTAACAACAACTCTCCTCAACATACAGATAGAATCTCCCAGGTTTGCAATAGGGGTCAGCATCGCGTAGGCAAAAACGGCGCGCCAAACGCGAGATCGCAAAAAAAAAAAAAAATTGTCGCTAAATATTTTTTTTTTACTCCTTCACTTTCAATGCTATCTACTCTTAAATTGTTGCCCGATACAGTGTTCATTCAATAATCTGTGTATGATTTTTGCCTACGCCTATATATACTGTATCAACGAGAAATAATTCCCAAACGTCAACGTCATCCAGTTGCGCCAATGGACTCGAACCGTGCGGTAATAAAGTCGAGTTTTCAACGGGAAAGTGAAATAAAATTAAAATTTGTGGAAAAATTTTGTTTTATAACGTCAGTGTTATTATAATAATTAGTGGATAGTGTTTTTAAGTGTTTTAGTGCATAAAATAGTTATTATACTTGACAATAAACATGGATTTTTCAACAATGGGTAAGTAGATTTTTATTATAATTCTCTTTTCATATAAAGTGTCCACCCGGCGTACGGCGCGTGTCCTCGCGCGGCCTCGCGTGGCCTTGGCACTGTATCGCTCGGCACGCATAAAACTCCCGGGCGTCTATCGCGATTCAATCGGTTAGAAACGTTAAATAACGATGTGCTATTTTTAAAACGCCTATTATTTTTTACGCTTTAATATATTGTGGTGCTCCTCGTGGGGATGATAATGAAACGTCGGTGAGCACTGGTTATATTCGTATATTAACTACATTGCGTTCTGTCCGGCTGACCTCCACATACTAGCCTGCTTATATACATATGTGATTGCGACATTATAAGATGCAATTCGCATAATGACCACAAACACCCCCTTCTAAAAAAAAAATGTTTACTATCACTAACCATCACAAAATACCACAAAAAAAATACAATAAAATGCTTTGACCTTATTACTACTAACACAATTTATACACCATAATATTATTTGCTAACTTTGCATTTACCTACTTATTGACTTATTGCAAATCAATAAACCTTACGGGCGTTTTAACAATTCTGCTAGATTGCGTTTTTTTATTAAGGGCGTGTTTACATTTACATTCTTATGCTGATTCAAATCGCTATTACACGCGCTGTTGGAATCCTCTAGAATGTATGCTGGCTTAACCCTGTCGATGGATACCTTACACTCCTTACCATTTACCAAAATGGTGAACACCTTTTTGTCTCTTTCTACAACTTTGTAATGTCCACTATATGGCGGCGTCAAGGGTTTTCTCACAGCGTCTATTCTCAGGAACACATGCGAACAGTAATTAAAATCAGCATGTACAAACATATTATTATTACTACGACTGGCGTCCCTACTTTTAGGTCTAATTCTATCTAACGTATCCTTAAGCCTAAGTATGTACGCTTGTGGATTATCTATTGTAGTGCTATTCTCATTACAAAACTCACCAGGTAACCTTAAACAATGCCCCAACGCAATTTCCGCGGCGCTCATAAAATCGCTATACGCTTGACACGCAGCTCTCAATCCCAACATTACTGTGGGCAATTCCGTGAACCAATCTACATTATTTCTTAACCTACATGTAAGTGCGGCTTTTAATAACCTATGCCATCTCTCAATTTTACCATTTGCCTACGGGTGGTATGGGGTGGTGCGTGATTTGTCAATACCTAATAACCTCATAAGGTCTCTGAACAGATCACTTTCGAATTGCCGCCCTTGGTCTGTCGTAATTTTCAAAGGCACTCCCATCCTTGAAATCCAACCCTCGTGAACTGCCCTTGCCGCCGTCTCTGCCGTTATATCCTTAACGGGAAAAAATTCTGGCCATCGCGTACGCCGATCTATCATAGTTACGCAATAACGAAAGCCCTGTTCTGTCACCGGCAAGGGTCCCACAATATCTACATGTAAATGCTCGAAACGGTCGCCTACCTCAAAATGTCTAAGCTTAGACACCGTGTGACGTCCTGTCTTACACTTTTGGCATTTAATACATGTCTTTACCCATTTCCCTATATCCCCGTTCATTCCTGGCCAAAAGACTTTCTTACATAGTAACGCTCGAGAAGCTCGAGTTCCGGGATGAGATAACCCATGTAAAGTATCAAATATAGTTTTTCTAAATTCTAATGGAATATAAGGTCTAACATGGCCAGTAGAAGTTTCACAATAAATCATTTCCTTATTTATTCTCATGCGTTTTAATCGAATGTTATTATTCGCATTTGTATTACGCAATAGCCTTGCTAGCTCATCATCTTTCGTTTGTGCTTCCGCGATTTGCTTATAGTGCAAGGTCACCGGACTCGATATCGTCTCTACCCTAGATAACGCGTCCGCGACCGCATTCTTGTTACCGTCTATGTGATGTATATCGCTTGTATATTCGCTAATATACAACAACTGCCGAACTCTTCTGGGTCTCCTTATCCGAACCTAGCTTAGTGAACGCAAACTTGAGAGGTTTGTGATCCGTATGAACTGTAAAATTCCTTCCCTCTATTAACTCCCTAAAATAAACCACCCCCGAATAAATCGCCAAAAGTTCCTTATCATACATACAGTACTTCTTTTGGGATTCCGTAAGCCGTTTAGAAAAATAACCAAGGGGTCTCCATGTATTATTTTCTTTCTGTTGTAAAACCGCGCCTATACTGAAATCGGATGCGTCGGTCATTAAAGCTGATTGCGCGCTCGCGATAGGGTGAGATAACGTGGCAGCATTTTTCAAGTTCTCCTTACACCTTTCGAATGCTCTAGTTGCCTCGTCCGTCCATTCTATCTTAATCTTATCTCGTTTTTTCGCGGCGTGTAAATATTTATCTAAAACTCCCTGAAATGTTGCTGCATTAGGTATATGGTTTCTGTAAAAAGTCAACATCCCTAGGAACCTACGCAGCTGTTCAATCGTCTCTGGTTTCGGGCATGTCTCAATAGCCTTAACCTTATGAGGTAAGGGACTAATACTCGTTTCCGTGACCTCATAACCTAAAAAAATCTATTTTTGACTGCCCGAAGACACACTTGCTTTAATTAATGGACATCTTGTAGTTACTAAATCGTTCAAATAACAACCGCAAATGTTCCTTATTTAATGCTTCGTTATCCGACCCTATGATACGTCATCTAGGTATCCAAACACAACTGACTGTCCTATGTTGTCCTTATAGCTACCCTTATCACTAAGACTAGAATTATTATAACCTATCTGTTTTATCCCCGCTAGTACCGTGTTATTTATGAACCTTTGGAAGGTTTGTGCTGCGTTACGAAGTCCAAAGTCATCCTGGGGAACTCATACAGCCCAAAAGGGGTAATTATAGCCGTCTTTTCTACATCTTCTGGCCTAATCTTAATGCAATGGCATGCCCTACAAATATCAATCTTGGAAAATACTTTCTTATTATGTAAACCGTACGTAAAGTCCTGCACTCTGGGTATAGGGTAGCGATCCGGTTTTGTTACAGCGTTAAGCATCCTATAGTCTCCGCAAGGACGAATGTCGCCATCTTTCTTAGGTACCACGTGTAAGGGGCTCACCCATGCGCTTTTTGACGGTCTACATATTCCTAGCTCTTGCATTAACTCAAACTCCTTCTTAACCTTATCATACCTGTGCGGGGGTTGGCGGGCCCGTCGTATGTGGTGGTAAACAGCATGCTCCGGCACATCTTTAAACGTAAGTGGCTGTGTGATTTCCTGAAATGCTTCCAGTAAATCCGCGTATGGGTAATCCGCGTACTACTACTAATGCATTTTATCGAGCCATCGGAAAAAATACTCTTTGATCCACAAACGTACAAATTAGTAACTAAATCTATCAATCTATTATTGTATAAATCTATTGCAAGCCTAATTTTTTTTAAAAATCTTTCCCTATTATTGGCTGTTTTACGTCGCACACAATAAAAGGTAATTTAAAAACTCTCCTTAGTCCAAAACTTAATTCTAAATAACATATTCCGTACGTCCTAATTTCACTATTATTAGCGGCGTACAACTTAAAATCACACACTCTCCGTACTGTGTCTCCTAAGGCAACTTTTAGGAATGACATAGATGCTCGCACCGGTATCTATTAAAAAAGTATACCTAGTTAAACTATCCTTAACTAATAAACGATGGTTTTCCGCTACCTGTCCTTGGGTACACCCATCCACCGCTGCTGAATGTACCGCGCCTAGTTTCCCGTGGCCTTGTTAGACCAGGCGCATGGCTGCTCGCACCGCCTCGCGTTCTTCTTATATCGGAAGTGGAACCTGCATAGCCAGTCCGCGTCGCCGGGTGACCTCCTCCTTAACGCCGTACGACTCCTGTATTCCTGCTGACTCCGGCTACGCGCGCGCCCTCGATCTCTTACTTCGTTGCGCAGCGATGCTACTTCCACAGCCAGCTTGCTCATCTTGTCGACCAGCTCTGTTACCGATCCTAGCGTGACCTGCGCTGAGCCGTCGGCTATAGCCGCTACGTCACTGGACCCTGTGCTCTCCACAATTTTATCTGCTATCACCGCTATGCTGTCCAGCGGCTGGTCCTGGCACACGGTGACGACCGCTCGTACACATGAGGGCATCCTCGACAGCCACAGGCTCTTTAGCGTCTGGTCCGAGACCTGTGCCGTACACCCTAACTCTCTCATCTGCCGCAGAAGATGTGTAGGCTTCTGAGCGCCCAGTTCCAGCTCTGACAATAGCTTCTGGAACTAGCACTCGGCGCTCTCCTCGTACACCTGCAGCAGTCTGTTCTTCATCGTGGCGTACTTGTTTTGTTCTGGTGGTGACGTCAACAGGTCGCTCACCTGTTGGATGGACTCTCTCCCTAATTTCGAGATGACCATGTTGTACCTGGCCTCATCTCCCTGCTTCTGCGGTGCCATCACGGCCTCAAACTGGGCGAACCACATCAACCCAGAACTCGGGCAACCTCGCCGACACGCTGATGGCAGCGAGAGTCACGTTCGCGGACTCTGCTGCGGCCTGGCGGTGGTACACCGTACATCGTGTGTCACTTGTTCTTGCAAAAATTACGCGAAACCACAATCAGACACCGGACAGTTAAAAATTTTAAAACCCCAGCACCAGAGTGACATTCACGATCACGCCGGGTTCACCAGTGTGGGTGCTCCTTGTGGGGATGATAATGAAACGTCGATGAGCACTGGTTATATTCGTATATTAACTACATTGCGTTCTGTCCGACTGACCTCCTTACATACTAGCCTGCTTATATACATATGTGATTGCGACATTATAATATGTGATTCGCATAATCACCACAATATTAACGATATCTTTTGATTATCGTCGTATAGCACATCGTGCGCTATTTGAGGTTACGTTATTTAATATAGCTATGTACGCGCGTTGAGCAGTAAACAATCTTAACAATAGATTACTGTCTACTAAGTGAATTGTAATTGTGATCTAAGATATAGTATTTAGATTCTGCCCGCGGCTTCGTCTAGGCACGGGTCGTTGACGGTTTTTTCGTTAATGTAATTTAACTGTTAATCATCAATGGTCAACAGGTTAAAATAGCTGTTAAATAAATAACAGGTTTTGAATGTTCAGTGTCAATTTTATGACAACGTTTTCAATTTCAATAATTGACAAATGGTCAACAGGTTAAAAAAAGCTGTTAAAATAATAACAGGTTTTGAATTTTGAACGTCAATTTATTCCGTTGATCGGTTAACATAAATTAACAGTTTATATTTTCAACTGTTTTTTTTTTAACTTAATAAAATAATGATAGTCTTGGGCGTTGACGTAAATTAACAGCTAATATTTTCAACCTGTTTTTTCATTGATGATTAACAGTTAACTTGTTGACGAATGAAAAGCCGTTGAAAAAAACAGTTTACTGATTCAACGACCACCTCTAGCTTCGTCTGCGTGGATTTCAGAATTATGTCAATCCTTACTAACACTTTATACACTAAAATTTGTGTTATGCATTTACAACATAACTACTAACCCAATAACATTTTTGATTAAATTTAAGTAGACTTTTAAAGATATTATCTAACCGAAAATTATTTACACTATACTACAACAAAATGTTATTTACAGTTTTATAATACACTAAACAAACAGACCCAACAAACCAACACCACGAATAATTTAAAATCGCAAACTATGATACAAATAACGCGCGGCAATCGCTCAAAAACTCAGGATAATCATACGTTATTCCAGCTTAAGCAAGTTATTCATCCTGATTTATTATATAGTCGTTCAAAAATATAACGAAATAGAAATCAAATAACCAAACGATGTTTTAGATACTTAAATTATTTTGCTCGTTATTTTTTATAATTGACAGAAATATAGTTCATAAATGGTAAATTTCGCATGTGGCAATGATATGAACGGGTCAGGGTCATTTCGTTCTGTCCCTGTCTTTCGCGGTATGACTGACTGAAGTGACTGACTGTTCAAGTGTGCATGTGGGACACACACACCAGTAGACTGTAGTCTTCTTAGTAGAAGTGTAGTTCTTATGATTACTTTATTCAATGTTCCTTGCAAAGAGAATGTAAGACACTACTTTAAGAGACGGGACTCCGAACAATATATTTGTATTCAATTGCATGGCATTCTATTACCAACATTACCAAGGAACATAACAATTATGTCATTACGTTATAAATGCCAACCTAACAGAACTAATACCTATCACATTTTTAGCGACCCACAAAATATTTTTTAAATTTTTATAATGGTCACTAGACTCCACATTACATAACGTTGTATATTGGAAATGTTCCTAATACAATGTTATATTGTCATCTTAAATGCGGACTTAAAATAAAAATAACTTTTTAAAAATATTTTACTTTACGTTAATTCTGTATAAAAAATAATCTTAATACAAGAGCAATGTATTAGGGCCTGTTTTACAATGCTGAAATAGGGATCCATGGGAAAACAGAGCGCAGATGGCGCTATCGGCGAGATAGCCCGACAAATTGTAAATGCTTGAGAAAATTAAAATTTACCAAATTACAGGTTACAAATTGTATGGAAACCACAGTTTTCAATGAATATGTCGACAATACGCCATCTGTCGTGAAATTATGGCAGTAAACATCCCCATTGAGATTACTCAGTTATATTCTCTGTCTACGTTAGTCAGTAAATAAACTATCAAAACGTAAAATTTATTTAAAGAATTAAAAAAGAATTTAATCTTTATCTGAGGATTTTGAAAAGAAACAGAAATTATCGTATCAATATTTAAAAAAATATTGATTTTGAATTTAAATTTTTATTAAATTTTGTACTGCCTCGGTTGTGTAGCGGTAGTGTATGCGACTGCTAATCATGAGGTCTTGGGTTCGATCCCCGGGTCGGGCAATGTTATTGATCTTTTTCCAAAAAAGAAAAATTCCCAGTAGCAGCCCGGAGTTTGGAAATGTGCCCGGTAGACGTCAACAGGCTCGCCCCCTATTACGTAGGACTTAAATATAGCTGGTGAGTCGTGGGTGTGTAATACACCTCTGCCTATCTCTTCGGGGAATACAGGCGTGATGCTATGTGTTGAAATTAATACTATGTTTACGGAATCTATCGTGTTTACATGATTTTCTACTATCCCGACGTTTCGTATAATTTACAGCGTTCATGATTATGGGTGGACTTAGATGGTAGACGTCCAAGGCTGATATGTTGTTTCAACGGTTTCATCTACCCACAGTTATATGATTTTACAAACGTTGATTTATTTATTTTAACCTACCTATTAATCGTTTAGAAACACAATTAAAATATATACTTTAAATAAAATTGCGTATAGTATGTTATGTCCGTGAATATGTTACTAAATCATTTAGCAAGTTAATTATTCAGCAATAAGTTTTTACCTTTTCGTTATATATATTTGGGTCTAATTATAATTAGAAATATATCGAATTTGGTACATTTTGATACTCAAAATTTTATGTCAATATACCGAATCGAAATAATAAATATCACCATAAAATATCAATATATTGAACAAAAAATATCTAAGATATTTATATCGATCAATTGATATTATTTCTTGAAGCCTATGCCACCTTATGCAATAAAAAAAATAAGACGTGATATGTTAACACTTGACAGTAGTCAGAAAGAGAAAGCGCAACGAGGGAATGCAATAGCAATAACCGCCATTATTAGACACGCAAACTCCATACAAACGGGGTCCGTTTTTATTTTCATCATCAGACTGGTTCCTTGCTTTACTCTATGCTATGCTGTAGTCTCTTGAATTTTAGTATGATTACTTTACTCTATGCTCTTGACTTGAGTAATATTGTTCTGTGGCTGTAGTCGTATTGCTGTTGTTGTGTTTTGGGGTTTTGTAATTTGTTACATATATTTTAGTTTAGATTGAAATTCATCTAACATTATTTTAAATATTACTGACACCAAAAATATACAGTAAGTTATACCTTTGCATAAAACAATACTATTTCTATTTTTTAGACTTCATTACATCATTCCTATTTTGGTTGGACCATGAAGTATATATAACTTGTTCCGGATAGTATGTTCCCTATTTTATGTCTTACGAATTATTCTTCTTTTTGACAGAAACTTTTGTGAAGACGCGTAATATTTTTATTAGTAAACATATTTGACTTGAAAATGCCTGGGTAAGCTACATCTGTGTAATCATGGGAGTGGTTGTACAGATTACTCATAGTTTTAACGTGCACCATCATTATTTATCAAGGGCACTTTTTAACACCAAATATTCACTGCTACTTTGTTACTCCCATGTTTCATTTATGTAATAACAATTTGCTTATAGATAATACTACTTGGTACAAATTTTTGTTCTCACACAATTACAGTTCTATTAATCACCATAATTGGCATTTAAATAGGTATGTATAAATTACCTACTTGCTTAGTTTCCAATTACTTCTTACCTTTTAATTTCTAACAATCTATATGGTCAACAATACTTAGTTGTAATACTTAATTATTTCTATTAAACAGATGGAACTGAGAATTACTTGAGCTTATGCTTTCATAATATGTCAGATTATAATCTTTACTAATAAGTAGATGAATTATATTTGTCTGTTAGATTAAGCCTGTTTTAACTTTTGTTTTCAGAGTAGCAACCATGTCTCTTGACAGTATGTTTTGCACCCGTTGTGGTGATGGCTTTGAGGCAAATGAAAAAATTGTAAACTCAAATGGAGAACTCTGGCATACTAACTGCTTTGTGTAAGTATATATCTATTATAGATTGCTTATGATGAATCTCTGTATTTAATCCAAGGCCCATTCTAGCTCCTGTAATAAATGCTTATTATTAACTTTGATTTAGGCATTTTTATAAAAAAGTCATTTAAAAAAAGTTGTTGATTACTAAAGTGATGGAATATACAATAATTTAAAGCCATTATTTGCTATTAACCCTTTATCTGCAAAGTTAAAACTTGGCAAAATTTGTTTTGTACACATACTATCGTCCATCCATGTAAAGAACAATGCATTTAAGCTTTGAACAGCTTCTTGATGTTTAATTAGAGATCAGTGTTTTTTAACCCTTAAACACTACATTCAGTCAACTGGTCTTAACTTGGTATACCTAGACAAAGTTGGAGTAGTAATAGGATTTAATAATAAGAATTTATCTCATGTGACAAACACCCATAAAATTTGTATTACACATTAGTACCTATATAGAAATTTTATTTTTATATGCTCCCCTTTACTTCCCAAATAATTCCCTCAGTTTTGTGGATCAATATTATAAACTAATACAAATATTATTCTAACTATATTCATGGCCTAATTAATTAATCCAAGGTGTTGTTATCACACTGTTTTTGTGGAGTCATGCGCAACTTACTATAGATAAAATATTAATATTAAAAAAATATTAATTATATTATTAATTAAATTTTTGTTTTTTAATCCTCTTCTAAATCTAATAAATAAATAATCTTTATCTAGTCTTGCAACTCACACCTCAAACAACCAGAACTTGAGGTTATGCTTGCTATTCCATCTGCACCATCAGAATCCATTTGTTATATAAGTGTAAGTCTTCAATGCTCTCCATGACCTTGAGTAAACACATACTCCAGTCTGTAGGTGGGCACAGCGAGTGTGAACTACATAAAGCCTTCCTGGTGGTCATATCCTATCTTGCAGAAGAGGATGCTCCTTTCATTTTCATATTTAGCTTCTCTTGTTCGGCATGTATTGTCAAGCCACTGCTCACCTATTCATTTCACAGATATGAAATGAAATATAAACGGCTATCTCCTGCTACAGCCAAAACGCAATGATGTGCTTCATGGCCGGTCACACGGGAGATGGTGGTACCAACCCGCTCGGGCCCGATACCAAGTGAGTACTCCCACTTGGTACCTGGCCCTACCACCAGTCATGCTATGGATGGTAATTGCTTACTTCCCTTAGTCGCCTCATACGACACCAGTGGGAAAGAATGGGGTGGTGACACTTGTATTCTTAGTCCGTCACCACACGGACAACTTCCAATTGATGGTGTAGAAATACGAGGAGTTCGATCAACTGCTTCCGCCCTGTTAGAATGACAGGCGCTTGCTAATTATTGGTTATTAACGGCCTACGCAGTATTATCATAAATTATCATCGACTTAGCTCATGTATATACGAGTATGTAAGGTGCCGGATTCCGCATTGATCACTCGTGATAATGTACTTAAATAATAGATAGGTACCGGTTAAATATATACTACAAAATTCTCATATGCTGTCACTTCAACGTTCAACTTTTCACCAGACACACTATCTAATAAAATCGGTGTAACCGGTATCAATACATTGGTCGACTAATTAAGTTATAGATTGCCAACGATGTGAAAACAAGAGACATTCCGTTTCGTCAATGTATGATAATTGATAAGACAATATTTTTATTAAGACCAAAAAGGTATTTGTTGCGCACCTCGTCCTTCAGGGTAACGGACAGGGTAGTGTGGAGTCCTCCCTCACCCACTCCCGATGTGTGTCATCTCGCCGCCTCTATTGGCGGACCACTCGAACTATGTGATATTACTTCATTAATCCAGTCAACAAATATATCCTGCATTAGAGAATGATTCTTGTATCGCGGGGAACTTTACAAACAGAAAATTTAGCGGACACAAAATACACTGAGACTGAGAACAACCATCTGTGGATCACATAAAGACTTATCCTGTCTGAGAATCACAACACTCGGCTGGCGAGGTCGTGTATGAGATGAAGTGGTCATCTGTGCAGTCGTATTTAACTGATAAGAATTAGACAGAGTTATTAATTTTAATGATTGTTTCAGATGTGCCCAGTGCTTCCGAGTATTTCCTGACGGTGTATTTTTTGAGTTTGAAGGCCGCAAGTACTGTGAACGTGATTTCCAAGTTTTATTTGCGCCGTGTTGCGGAAAATGCGGTGATTAAAATTATTTGATCAATTTACCTTAATATGACTTACAGTAGGCGTAACATATCAACTTAATATTCATAGGTGTTAATACATGTATGATGAAATGCGTAAAACAATAAATTATCTTCGTCCGTTCCCTTTTATCATTAGAGTACATTAATTTTAACTGCTTCTGTGGTGCAGCGGTAGTGTATGCGACTGCTGATCATGAGGTCTCGGGTTCGATCCCCGGATCGGGCAACTTTATTAAGAACGTTTAGTTTAGCGTAAAGAGAAGAATTCTCAGTAGCAGCCCGGAGTTTGGAAATGTGGCTCGCCCCCTATTACGTGGGTTTTAAGCATAGCTAGCGAACCGTGGGTGTGTAATATCCTCTACCTACCCCTTCGGGGAATACAGGCGTGATGCTATGTATGTACATACTTTTTTTATAACAAATTTACCATCTGACTTCAGCAAATAAAGTAACAAAGGCTTAAGCAGTGGTAGAGCTTATTGGAGGTGTTGCTAGTGTAGTTGCAGTTAAGACAAATGTTAGATAACCACCTGCGCCCTATACATATAAAAAAAAACTGATGTCAGGATATGAAAATAGTCCCTATTATGAACTGTCATTGATTATCACCACAATGGAGATACATTACTGTTCGTTATATCGCTAAGACCAGCTATAATTAACAACTTGAGGAAAATAATGCATGTAACACAAATCCCCGTGACATGTATATCTACAATGTGTAAATAAAATATTAACCATTTGTGTTCGAACGTTTTTAATGAAACAGTAAATAGGTTTTACTATGTTAGTATAAGCTTAATCACTTGATTATTGATTGTTATAATTTTTTACTTTCAGAAAAGGAGGTTATATTAATAATCATATTTATAATAAATATTCCTATTATTTGTTACGCCGTGTGGGGCTGGCTTTAGAATTGTCCCACCCCTCTCTACCCACGGGAGTCGTAACGACCGACTGAGGGACTACCGAGGGAGTGGGCAGCAGCACTCCCTCGAGTATTAACAACATCCACTGCGATCGCCAACCCGCTTGCCAAGCGTGGTGATTACGGCATTATCCCCCATAATGAGCACACAGTTCTCTTGCGGAGGCCTATGTCCAGCAGTGGACGTCGAAAGGCTGATTATTTGCCTAATTTATTATTTTATTCTTATTAATTGTAATTTCTCATCATCCATTACCAATTTTTTGGATACAAGCGGGGATACGGAATAGTAACTATAGGAAGAGTAAGATAAAGGTTGATAGTTTAGTAAGGGGCATTTGTCTCGAGTAGAACTGCCATGTGACTTGACTCCTGACTTATCTATACTATTATAAAGCTGTACCAGAGCTGTGTCTGTATATATAAGATATTTGAGAAAAAAATACTTTATTAGGCTATATAGGCGTGTCTAAACGCAAAACAATTTATTTTTAAAACTGCTGAACGGATTTTGATGCAACATTTTTTATTTGGTAGCTCTTGATTAGACTTGAAAACTGGTATACATTTTATCCCGCTACTATATTGGGAACCTGAGGTATAACATAAAAACTAGGTTTTGGCTGCGGCGAAGCCGCGGGCAAAGGCAAGTTAATATTTAAAAACATATGTCTTAGATAAAAGACATACCTACTTATGTAGTATTTCATTTTAGGCGAATTCGTGATCGGTCGCGTGATAAAAGCGATGAATGCAAACTGGCATCCATCTTGTTTCCGTTGCGAAGAGTGTAATATTGAACTTGCTGACGCGGGCTTTATCAAGAACAACGGCCGTGCACTCTGCCACTCCTGTAACGCACGCATCAAGGCCAAGGGTCTACTCAACTACATGTGCCATAAGTGTCAGTAAGTATACAGTATACAAATCTATACAAATAAGTAAAATTAAAGTATCCAGTTATAATATGTAACAGTATTTTACTAAATGCATATGAAAGTATACACATACCTCTAATAAAAAGCAGTTTTTAAAGCGTTTGTCTGTCTCTGTCTATTTATTCTGACTAATCTCCGAAATGGCTGGACTGATTTGGACGGAATTCGCTGGCAGATAGCTGATTTTATAAGAAGTAACTTGGCTACTTTTATTTTGAATAAATAATTAGGTTTCCGCACAAAAAAGATAATAATTAAACTTTACGCAGACGAAGTCGCAGGTACCAGTTAGATTATTAAACTGGTTTATTGCAAGATGGATTTCCGTAAATGCTAATCTTTTTAAAGTAAAATTCCATTATTATTAGCCATTAAAAAACGCACATAAATGAGCTTTTCTAAATGTTATTATGTTAAATTGTTTTAGTATTAGACTGATAGAAAACTGACTTTTCGTTAAATTAATTACTAAGTTACCGACGTTATTACTTTTTATTTTAGTGGTGTCATTGATGGTGAGCCATTACGTTACCGCGGTGAAGTATACCACGGTTACCATTTCACTTGCGCGACTTGTGGTGTGGAGCTGGACCACACTGCCAGGGAAGTCAAACACAGACCAGGATATGCTGCCAATGATGTGGTGAGTATCTACACCATCACGCATATTATAGACAATGAAGAATGAAGTTTGATGAATGTATTACTGCTATTCTGTAGGGTTGTGATATTATATATAGGAGTATTACTTTCGTGAGAGCAATTTTTGTAATCTTATGAAATATTCATAAAAAAAGGTATACACAAAGAAAAAATATCTTCGTGAGTGGAATTGAAAAGGCCGCGACTTTTTGGCAGCATAACGTAAATATAATTATAAAAATGTTACATAGCATCACGCCTGTATTCCCCAAAGGGGTAGGCAGAGGGGTATTACACATCCACGGTTACCCAGCTATGTTAGTCCCACGTAATAGCGGACGAGCTTATTGCTGTCTACCGGGCACATTACCAAACTCCGGACTGCTGCTATTACTTTTTTAAATATAAAGACTGGTAACATAGTGCCATTTACTGATTCCAACATTATTAGAATCCTCAAGCAGGTAGAATTTATCCCGTAGAAGGACCTTTTTAAACCTCATTCCAAACGGACAATAAAATTATTCAGCTAACTATAATATGGAGAAATAAATGCTACTCCCGGCACTCTCTACTTACTAATGTTATATTTTTATGAAAAGAACATAATTATATAATTTTGTATATTCTATATCGCTATCTTTGAAGAGTGATTTTTCTTTAATATATTATTTAGCAACTTTAACAACCAGCAATCCTTGTTTTCGGCTAGATTTACTTAAGCAACCGTATATCATTATGCACAGAAAAAATAATCTTTAATTTAATGTATAAATAATGAATGTACATTAGGAACGTAAAAATATAACAAATCCATTCCTGATTACACCTGCCGTGGTGCAGCCAAGTGCCTAACGGCACCCGTGATTTTTGTTGTGAAATGGATGATATTTTATTTAAAAAACAAATGAATTAAGTAACTTTTTTCGAATAATCAATTCAAAATTTTATTATTTAAATAAATATTCTAGCGGCCACATTTTGAACCTGGTATTAGAGTCATAAAAGACATTGCTCTGCGTCCATACATGGTTTGCCCTGAAAAAAACTCAAAACTAGATAATGTGTTGTGTTAAAACATATTACTAAATTCCCATAGAATTATAATTTAATAGCGGACTAGCTGGAAAATCATACTGTACAAATACTGTCTGATTAACAATGAAGCTGGAATGTAAATGGACCAATTTACGTATGACAGTAAATTGGTGTTTCACTACCTCTTGATTAAAACTATTAAGTTTTCAATTCAGTTTGCGTATTTCCAACGCTAGATGTAGCTCTATTAAATTTTTATGTGTTTCAAAAAATATTTTAGCTATTCATTTTCTATATACAATAAAGATTAGATTACTTTATTATTTTAATTCAGAATGACATTTTATGTTTGTCTTATATTAATAATAAAAATAAGTCTATCAAAAGCAGTGACATCTATTAACAAACTCTAATATTGTTAATGAAAATAAGACTTATAAAAGCAGGGACATCTATTACCAAAATCTATTGACAAAACAAATTGTGAGATCAAAAAGCTTTTAATAAAACAAAACTTCTGATTTTTGTCTAGATGTATTAATTTTACACACAATTTCTAAATCAATTCCAAAAGTATAATTCAGATTTAAAAATAACCTAACAATGCTTTTAAAAAAATTAAAGAACAATATATTGATTGATGATTGTACTTCAGGTAAACATGGCAGCGCATCGGATGTACCTACAAATAGTCCCTTCTAATTCTATTTTCTTCATTATGACATGGAGCTAGTCCGTGTATGCAATTTGTATTATAAAAAATACTAATAATTATCATAGCCCCGATGTTACTATCGCACAGAGTGAAATATGGCATTCTCCTTTATGTTAAAAAAATTGGTTTTAACATTTGATTTTATTTTTTTGGGGCATCACGCAAAAACAATATTTGAGTGGAGTGAGAGCGATTATGCCATAGTCCACCACGCTGGCCTATTGCGGGTTGGCAGACTTCATAAGCCGTCGAGAAAATCTTTCAGGCATGCAGGTTTTCTCACGATGTTTTCCTTCACCGAGCAGTGATAAATTGTAAATTTATGCACACATAATTTTGGAAAGTCAGAGGTGTATGCCGTACGAGGTCTGAACCTTGGACTCGGGATCGAACTCGATGTCTTTGCAGTCCTTGGTTTTACCGCTAAGTTATCACTGCTACACAAAAACTACTGAACGGATTTTAATCAAAATTTTGTGTTTGATAGCTCTCGATTAGATTTAAAAAGTGGTATATATTTTATCCCCCTACTATCTATCTATATCGGGAACCTGAGATATAACCTATAAGCCCCCACTTTAAAAAAAAAGGCTAGTATAAATTTATATTTGGGATTTTGTCATTTTCAGAATAACCTGTTCTGCCTTCGTTGCCATGATAAGATGGGTATCCCCATCTGTGGTGCCTGCCGACGCCCTATCGAGGAGAGAATTGTAACTGCCCTCGGGAAACATTGGCATGTGGAGGTATATTATACAACACAATTATACAACCTTACTTTGAAAATGGGGTGTTCTTAATCACATATAATTTGCCCTATTCTAGGCCTGTTTTTCTACTAAACCTTGAACTATTGATTCGTATACTATAGCATATTATACAACCAACAGCTCAATTGTTCTCTTTATCAACAATTAGACTTTTTTAACCTAAGAAAATTGTATGGTCGTTACAGCACTTCGTCTGCGCCAAGTGCGAGAAGCCATTCCATGGGCATCGCCATTACGAGAAGAAAGGTTTAGCGTATTGCGAGCAACACTACCATCAACTATTTGGGAACTTGTGCTATGTGTGCAATCAAGTTATCGCAGGCGATGGTAAGTTTATTTGCTTTGTCGTCTCAAAATAATCATCGCTGTAGTAATGACAGCCAGGAACTATAATAGAGCTGCTGAACATATGCACGTATTTGATTTTAGAAAAACCATGAGTGTATTAAACATATGGTTTTTAAAGTTGAAAGTGATTTTTATCTCCAGTGGTCAGGAAAATTGTGAAGATAGCATAGTGGAGATATTAAAATAGATTTGCACACATAGGTCTTGGATTTGATTACGTGACATGAAAGTCGTTTTAAGGAGTTCTTTTTACTGTCAACGGTTGCACACGAGCCAGCGGCACACCTGAGTTCAGTCGTAACTGCCGCTCAAGGATTACAGCCAAACTGCCACCTACCGTGAATAAATTGTTTTACTCAAGCGCCTTTTAAATGAAATTTTAAGGGAAAGGAAGGCTTCATAGCGCTGGGAAAATGGCGCAGTTTGTTCCAAAATTTAATTTACGTTATGAAAAAAAATCATTGAAATTTACTCTCTGGGACGACATAGTTTCTAGGTGGTATAGATGCACACTACCGCTATGCCTAGTGATTCAGTGGTGGAATGGTAATGTTGGTACCATCTCACAATCCTCATTGTAGAGTCGATAGAGTACACAGAGTCTGCGCCATTATTGAGAAATCTGGTCTAACCTTAGAAAATCGTTATTCCTTTGTGTTCCCCTACATTTTGGACGTAGAACGATGTACTTCGTTAGAAAATAGATAATAATGGATTGATAGACTGTTTAATGTTAACTATATAAATGTGTGTGGGCAGTGTTCACAGCGCTGAACAAGGCGTGGTGCGTGCACCACTTCGCGTGCGCGGTTTGCGACGCGGCACTTAGTACTCGTAGCAAATTCTACGAGTACGACGAGCGGCCCGCATGTCGCCGCTGCTACGAGCGCTTCCCCACTGAGCTGCGGCGGCGACTACGTCGCGCGCACCACTACACCCTCCGCCGCTAGACACCACTACACCGAGCGCTCGTAGCAAGTTCTACGAGTACGGCGAGCGGCCCGCATGTCGCCGCTGCTACGAGCGCTTCCCCGCTGTGCTGCGGCGGCGGCTACGTCGCGCGCACCACTACACCCAGCGCTCGTAGCAAGTTCTACGAGTACGAGCGGCCCGTATGTTGCCGCTGCTACGAGCGCTTCCCCACTGAGTTGCGGCGGCGACTACGTCGCGCGCACCACTACACACTCCGCTCTAGACACCACTACACTGACCGCTCGTAGCAAGTTCTACGAGTACGACGAGCGGCCCGAATGTCGCCGCTGCTACGAGCGCTTCCCCGCTGAGCTGCAGCGGCGACTACGTCGCGCGTACCACTACACCTTCCGCCGCTAGACACCACTACACCGAGCGCTCGTAGCAAGTTCTACGAGTACGACGAGCAGCCCGAATGCCGCCGTAGCTACGAGCGGCTTCCCCGCTGAGCTGCGGCGGCGACTACGTCGCGCATACCACTACACCCTCCGCCGCTAGACACCACTACACCGAGCGCTCGTAGCAAGTTCTACGAGTACGACGAGCGGCCCGAATGCCGCCGCTGCTACGAGCGCTTCCCCGCTGAGCTGCGGCGGCGACTACGTCGCGCGCACCACTACACCCTCCGCAGCTAGACACCACTACCCCGAGCGCTCGTAGCAAGTTCTAAGAATCGATGAGGGCCCGCCTGCCGCCGCTGCTACGAGTAAACAAATTATCATAAAATACTAATTACACAGCGCCTGACGCGTAATCTACTCTATACATGTTGTTTTCTTTTGGTTATAATATAGTATCTTAGTTTTCTTATATCGTAATGTGCCTAACCGTAATACGTCCTTGAAATGTTACTTTCAACTCTCGTGTAATTGTTAATACTTGGTTACTTACTTATCATCACGCCATCTCCCATAATTGTTAATATCGAAAGGAATCACCTAAGATGTACGTTGTCAAAAACTAGCAACAATATTGTAGATTTAATAAACAGTATTTATATGACTGCATGTCCCCGTAAATTTGTGTTTACTGCACAAAAGTAATTTATATTTGAACCAAAAATCATCACTGTTTACTGGGTAAAAATCATACAAATAATATATTATTTGAAGAACGAATTATTTATGCTAAAACTCAGATCAAAAATATTATTTGTATGATTTTTACCTGTATAAATAACTATAGTTATAGTTTAAGCAAAACAATTTAAAATAGAAGATAGGTTTTGAGACACATTTACACCGACATATTTCATTTTATAAATGTCATGAGATTCTTTTAGGATTACAGTATTTAGAAAACCATTATTTAAAAAAGAATTAGGTATGTTGATACCAATAATATTTATAATAATGATTAAATATTCAAATTTCGTATAAATAATTATTTGAATCCGATTAAGCCGAGTATGTTATTAGTTGTTTGCTAACTTTATTATCAAACAATTATTTAGTATTATTTTACAAAAAGCAATATACTAATATACCCTATAGCCTTGCTGCCATAAAAGTTATATATTTCAAAGTAACATTATTTATTCTTTAAGTTAGCAATTTAGCTAATCCCTAAACAAATAGATATAATGTGCCTTAGATGTATGAAATAATATTACTGACTAGATTATATACCTCGAAAAATATTTTTGTAACAGAAATTATGTGCCTAACATATATAGGGCGAGTATATTATAATAATTTTATTCGGCAACCCCAGCTTGTGTTTAGCTACTGCTAAAGCCTGTTGAAGTCTTTTCAAGTTACATGTTTTAAGCCTCTCGTGACACAGACTTACTACGTGTGCCTTAAAGAATCGTAATTTATAAAAATACGAACTGACCCGGCGAACTTTTTTTTCGTAAATAAATCCTGAAAGACTTGTTTTTTTCTCGACTTTATGCCTAATCTACTGTCAATGTTTTGTCAATATATTAAAGATCTGTCACAGACTTCTGTCTCATTCACTCACACACTTTTTATATCATGTGAGTTTTGAAATTTTCTGTTATATTTTTTTTAATCTTCTTTTATACAGTTTCTTTTTTTTTTTTTGTTAAGGCGGGAGAAAATGTTCATGTGCAGTGTTCGGAAGTTATGGGCGTACATACATTTCACCGATTCATTTTTATTTATATAGATTCTGCTTATACTGTAATCGGTACTATAATATATAAAACGTAAACATTTAGACACGGTGCTTTTTAATGTATTAATAAGGGTCTGATTAACATTGTATTAATTAATATGCTTACGTTAATTAAGTTTATATTATTGTTAGGTAAAATAACTTTATAAAAATATTTTAATAATAATGGTGCATAAATTATAAAATAAAATAATCTGTACTATATTTCGTTTTTATTGAAGTTAATTCAACCAAAATACTTATTTAACCTAAACAAAAATTACTCTAGAATATTTAATTAATTTTCCTTCTTCACCCTCGGGTTAGTCATTCTGTAGATGACGGAGTCCCTGCCGGGGTCCATGTCCATGAAGGTATACACTATAGCCACTAACGTGAAGAAATACAGCACACCAAACCAAAGGATGATGTTAAACATAGCGGGATAGTCGGGGTCGAATTCGTCAGCGGGCTTAGTTGACTAAAATAAATGATTGTCATCGTTAATGAGAATAAAGTATCGATAGTAGTACCAATTAGATGTAGAACCTCCGTTTAATAACATATTCGATCTAGAAAATGAATTATCAAAGGAGTTTGACCAAACGTCCACGCGAAATAGTAACTACGATTTTAATTTCTAACCTAAATACCTAGATATACTTTTATGCAGGTACCTATTAACTCCTACTAAATTAATAGAATTACTTTTGTGTAGTGGAAAAAAGATCTGGTCAAAGCTAAAACGTAGTGATTATATACTCTGGTCAAAGCCGCGGGGAGCCGTTGGATGCGGTCGGCGCAGGACCGCTCGTTGTGGCGTTCTCTTGGGGAGACTTGTCCAGCAGTGGACGTTGAAAGGCTGATGGATGGATGATGAGGGCAAAAATATCTCATTTTTCCACTTTCATAAATTTATTTCTTGTATTAGTGATAGAGCCTTCCTTATTGCCGCATCAATGGGCCGCCTCGATTGGCAGGAAGTAGGTACCATAAGATAAGCATGCCAAATAAAATAATAATCATAAAAAATAATAGAATTATTGCTAAAACAATTAAATTAAACTTTACGTACGCTTTGGTCCGTATTCTCTTCAGAGCCTTTACTCGCTTGATCGGAGGAGCCAGTGTCAGCCCCAGACTCGCCGGAATCAGTCTCAGACCCGCTGGAATCAGCCCCAGACTCGCTGCCTCCATCCTCAGGATCGCTGTCTTCGGAACGTACAACACGCTTGTGAGCGACGTTGGTAACGACGGCCGTGACGAGCACAGAACCACCATAAGCCTTAACGAAAGCTCTATTAAGTTCTTGAATGGTTTCATCTATAGTAGGTAAGTAAATATAATTTAAGCAGATGGATATAAAGTTATTTTTTTATGTTTTTTTTTATTGCTAACGGTGGCAGACGAGCAAACAGCCTATCTGATGGTAAGTGGTAACCGCCGCTCATGGACTTTGGCCGCCTACCGTGAGAAAAGTGCCAAAGGAGCATCAACCACCATTAATACTTAATATCTGGGACACGGGTAGGCTGTGTTACCAGTTGAGAGAGACCACAGGCCGAAGCTATAGCGTAGCCATAAAATAGACAGTTCCCCATGTTCGAAGCCCCGAAGGCGGTTACAGCAGACATCACTCCGAACAAATACGCACACCCTGGCTTGACGATGAAAGGAGTGCTCCAGTTCGTAGCCGGGGTATTTAAGGTACGAAATGTTGTCCGTAGCACCTATCTGCGTCTCCGTCAAAAAGAGCAGGGCAGGCTGCGCCGGCTCGAGATGGTGTTGGACGGCGTCGGAGGTTACTGTGAAGACCCCTGATGTTGCAAAACTCCACTGATGATGTGGATAGGGAGTCCGCCGTAAAACACTTATTCTTTTTTTTCCTTTTAGCCGTTATTTGAGAAGAGTTTGGTGGGATGTAGGGTTGCACGCAATGGGTACCGGTGACAGAAAAAAAGGGTGGCGACTGGTGATGCGGCGGTTGAGTCTGACCTCCTAGACGGAGGTCAGGTTACGTGTAAAATGCGGAAAGGGCGAAATATTGGAGGTGCCAGAATACGAAGGGCGCGCCAAGCTATTTTGTATTTGCACTAACCTGTGGTCGTTGCCTGATGTTCTCCTTGAGCAGTTAAGTAACAGCAGCTATAGCGCGTCCAGGTGTGAACCGACAGCCAGGCGTTGACGAGACGAATTTTCGTGCATGCATTCGTCTTGGTGCATGGCTAGACGGTGGTTTTTGTGAGGAGCTGACACGAAACACGGAAGGGCCCCCGGTGCCTCCCCACGAGTAGCCTTTGGGTCCATACCGATCTCCCAGTCTGGCACGACGGCCACTCCACGGAATTTTCACCGGTTGCTGGAACAGCCTCCCGAGGTAGGATTTCCCGGGTTCAGGTTCCCTCCTGACCAGCAGGTAGCCGGCGAACCATTCCCACCGGGTCTCCCTGTACCCCGCGTCTGCCCTTCACGACCAACGCACAAGCCATGATCCCCATCAATGGCCGTTCCAAGCATCAACAAAACCCACCACGCGCTCAGGACGGGAAAAGGGACAGGGACGGCAATCTCCCGCTACAACCTAAACACACCTAAGTGTTTCATGGTCGGTCACACGAGAGACAGTGATACTGATCCGTTCGGGCCCGAAACAAATAAGTAACCGCTTGGCATCACACCCTACCACCAGTAATGCAAAAAGGTGATGATTGCTTACTTTCCTTAGTTGTCTTTTCTGACACCCGCGGGAAAGAATGGGGTGGTGACACCTGTATTCTTAATCCGTCACCACACGGATATTTTTTAACTACACTAACTAATTACTATTCTTATTTATTTTTGATAACGTGTTTAAAAAGACTTTTTAAGTGTACCTATATCTACAGAACTTTTTGAGTTCAGATATTTACTTGAATACCGCCCATGGCACACATGAAATAAAACAAGCTCTTTTTGTACTTGGTTTGACCGATGTTTCGAATGTGTAGGTAGGTACTTACTTCACAGGACTCACAGTCACTGGTGGACAGCCCAGTCCACCATGGAGCGCCATAGATTTTGTAACAGTAGTTTTATTTCGTACCTACTCATAGAAGTTGATAAGGGACCGTTCATTATATCACGTTAAATTTTGCTGTTTTGTACCCCTACCCTCTAACGTCACATTGCGTCAAGTTTTGCGATCTTCCTTTAAATACTACGTCACTCCAAATCCAGATCACCTTCCCCATTTGATTAAAAAAATTGTCCTGCATTTATAACCAAAAAATTAAGTAAACTCATTATGTTATGTTATGTTGCCTTAGACCCAGGAGCGGATCTACTTAAGGGCTTTTTGGGCTGCAGCCCAGAGCCCCGTGGCTACAAAGGCCCCCCAGTCCCCATTATAAATAATAGAAGATAGCCGTTTTGAATTTAAAGAAAAATATGTAAAATTAAAAAAATATCCGATCATAGATTGGCAACCCTGAGATCAATCAACGCGTATGCTCGTCTATCGAACGAAACAGGGAATTCCCTATTGCTTGTTTTCAGTCGGTCATCAATGCGCATCATCGCAATAGGTAATTATTGCGTTAACGCGATAAATTGGGTGGCCACACTTGAACGTTGAATCTCTTTGATGTACCGCCACTGGACTTATCGCGTAACGTCAAACGGCAATGTAAATGACCTTGTCGAATTTTCGCGATAAGTTGTGGCTACACCAACGTTAAACGTCCATCATCGCGATTATTAACGGCATTTCCCGTTATTGTGGCCCGAGCATATTAAAATGTTTTATTGTCCTATTTTTTTCCTATACCGTACATCACTATTTGACAGTTTCTTGACAAAATGACGATTAAATTAGTTAAATAATTATCAGGCCCCTGAGTAATATTAGCCCAGGGCCCCACAAATTCATCCGCCCCTGCTTAGACCACCCGTTGAACGGCCCCTTAGTTTTTAGCTCAATGTTTAAAGCGTTAGAAATGGAATTTCAGGAGTCGTGAAACGAATCGCACCTTGACCTAGTAACATTTTTTTAATACCTACCTAATGAAAATGTTGAATTATTATGTTTAGATGTGTCTCTTACTTAAAAGATTCTTAGCCTCTTTAGTTTGAGGGGAATTAGGGCCGTGAAAGTCCGATAAGGCATGCAGGCTACGAAAGTGGAAGTTGAAAAAATCCAAGATGTTGTCAGGAGCAATAGCACCTGCCCAGACCTGCAAATTATTTAAATAACCAGAAAAATTCTGAGCATACGAGTATGTTTATAGCAAACTTTTATACAGTAAAAACATGATAAAAACTAACTAAATCAGATATGACATCTCTATCTAGATACTGAAGTTTGTATTTTACTTTACCTATAGTCTGGCCATCCATTTTTACATGTTACTAAATTAGCATCTACGCAAAACATTAAAAAGACAAAATGCATATTTACATAGCATCACGCCTGTATTCCCCGAAGGGATAGGCAGAGGTGTATTTACACACCCACGATTCGCCAGCTATGTTTAAGTCCCACGTAATAGGGGGCGAGCCTATTGACGTCTACCGGGCACATTTCCAAACTCCGGGCTGCTACTGAGAATTTTTCTTTTTAGGAAAAAGCTCAATAACATTGCCTGACTCAGGGATCGAACCCGAGACCTCATGATTAGCAGTCACACTCATTCTTATTAGACAATATGAAATAGATATCTACCACCTATCAAAAAGCATCTAAGCAGGTATATATTACTTATATCAAAAAGCGTTATTGAACCCTGTAATAATACCTACATAACATAGTTTACTAGCACTAGACCCACGCTAGGATTCCGTGTAGTGGATATCCTACAAGCCCAAGGTTTTTTTTATACTCCGCGGGCGGCAAACAAGCGTATGGCCCACTATGGTAGCCTATAGACGCTAGCAACACCAGAGGCATCACTCGCGCATCGCCAACTTAAAGGAAAGTGATAGGAGTCGCGATATATTATAATAAGAAGAGGGGGGTTTGGGCCTCGGGTGTTCTTTTAGGGAATGTTCTGTATGACATTTATATAACAAGATCTAGGCCTTTACCTATGAAATTGCTGTTTAATATGAAAAAAATACACCGTTTTTTTTTTCAATACCTAGGTATTATAAAGCTGTAACAGAGCTGTGTACATTTAAGATATTTGAGAAAAAATTACTGTAATAGGCTAAACTTATATAGGCATGTCTAAACACAAAATATTTTTTAGTTTTTTGTTTGTTTGTTCGCGCACAAACTGGTGAACTGATTTTGATACAACTTTTTTAATTCGATAGCTCTTGATTACACTTAAACTTAAAAGCTGACATTTTATCCCGCTACTATATCGGGAACCTGAGATATAACCTAAAAACTAATTTTTGGCTCCGGTGAAACTGTGGGTAAAGGCTAGTATTTTTATTTCTATGAATCAAAATAATCGCCCATGCAATCGATGCATCTTTGCCAACGCAATGGCAGTTTATTGATTGAAGAAATCAGCTGGACGGGAGGCAAAAAATTGCTGCTTCTTGGGTAGGTATTGAATTTCTTTCCCGCCAAGAAGTTATCCAAATTCTAGTAAAAGCAGAAGCCGTAGGCGCAAGGTCTGATGAGTACGGTAGATGACGGAGACCTTCCAACCCCAGCTTTTGTAACTTGGAGATTGTCTGCTGTGCAGTATGAGGTCGCGCGTTATCGTGCAAGAGCAGTGGAGACGAATGATTGACCAAAGCTGGTTGGAGATGTGCGAGCTTCTCCATCATTGTGTTCTTCTTCTGTAAGTTTTCATTTAGGGTTAGGGCATTGTTTAGGTGCTGAACCAGGATCCAACCAACAAGTTGGTTCCAAGATTCAAGCAACAAATAAGATCCAACCAACAAGCATGCTGAGCGGTTGCGATTGTTATACAGAATTAATTTTTCGTCGCAGGTAACAATGCGGTTCAAAATTCCTTCATTTGTGTGCCTGTTGAGCAGTGCAGGGCAGGCACGTCTCGACGCGTACCTCGCGCTGGCGATCATTGAGTTCCTGGAGCACCCATTTGTCAAACTTTTATACCTCGCCAATTTGACGCAAAAGGACCAATATTGGATTATATTGTTGCTAACGTCGAAAGCTGCTGCTAATTTAGCCGTAGTTTGAGTATCATCAGCTTCCACAATCGCCTTTAATTCGTCCTTGTTAACCAAAGTTTTCAGACGACTACGAGGTTAATTTTTCAGGCTGAAATTTCCAAAACGGAAGAGGGCAAACCAATACCAGGTGGTGCGTTGGTTTATAGTATTAGCTCCGTAAACGTCGTTGATGTTGCGTGCCGCTTGTGCCGCGTTGCTGCCTCAACGGTACTCATATTCCATAATTACTAGATTTCTAACGTATCCATGATGACGAAAAAGATTCAAATGCGATGAAAACATAAAACTACTCGATAAACAAAAGACTACTTTTTGAAAATGAATTCCATGTTTTTTATAATAAAATTAATTTGATATTAGAATTCTTAGCCAAACTAAAATTATTTTTATTTGAAATGACCAGCACTGCAGAACGGCAATTTCGTAGGTGAACACCTATTAGAGCTACTTAACGTCAGGCTACTGTTATTGATAACTGCGGTCCCCTGGATCTTGGTATGACCGCGGATGCACTAATATTACATGTTCGAGACATTTGTTCTGCCCGCTGAAACTAGCAACGGCGCGGTGTTACTAGTGAGTCACACACGACGCGGTACCACGACACGGTACGTTCTCTATAGGTTCGGTGTGATGACTGGTGGCTAGCCCTCGCTGTTCGCCGTCTACATAATGCATTTGTTGACAATGTTGTTTTGTATACCTACATACGTTAATACACTCTCACTCACCGTAAGATACACAACAGTAGGAGTACCTATCGTTGTTTCATGCTAATATTCTGTGAGAAGATGGTAGTTCCCCGATCTATCCGGCCAAGCAAGGCTCTACCACTAGCGGGCTTGTTAATCCTTATTGTCACTATCGCTACGGTAAGCATAGTTAGCGTCTTTTTAACCGTAAGTGATTAGTATATAATAAGATGAAGACCTAAATATAATAACAGTAATGTACCTTCGCTGCGATAGCTTTCAATGGCGCAAGTTCATTTAGGAACTGATAGTCTTCTTCAACGGAGTATTTCAGGTGTACTAGAGGTAACCTAGTAGCCCTAGCGACCTTGATCTCGCCGAATATATTCAAAAACTTTTTTGTAGTCAACTGTAGGTTTAATCATCGTTCTGGTTATTAAGTGTCTTGAGAGAGAAATAATCTGCATTACCTACACGTAAGTATATTATGAAGAGAATGACAAAAAGGAAATATTAATTTTTTTCCTCACTTCTAAGGGCAAAAGTAGGTGATACCGCTGATAACAAAAAGGTTTTGTGAATAAATATTTTAGCTCGATAGGAAAATTATAGAGAAAATTTAAAGAGAGATTGGAGTATCGTCACATACCATTATCTGACTGAGGGTTAGTGCAAATATCTAATTAGCTAGTATGAGGAGGAAATTTGCCTGAAACAGCTAGAACCCTACACACTTTCGTGATATGGAGATTGGTGGTCCCAAGTGACATCACGATAGCTCAGTTGGCAGAGCGTCCGGAACGTTAATTCAAGAGACGCGTGTTCAAACTCCGCTCTTGGGTATCCTTTTCTATTTCACATTTTTGCACTTTATGTTCTGGTCCAAACATATCAAGTGCTTAAAATTTGTATAAATATCTAAAATTGATATATCATATTGTCGTCACACTATTGGGCAACGGGGTCTCTTCTCTAAGTAAGAGAGATTTAAGCCATAGACAACCACGATGGTCTAGACAAGACATGGCAAACTTAACAAGCCGTCGGAAAAATCTCTCTGTCTGCATGTGAACAGTTAGTACCTAATATTACCATACAATTCCAAAAATTCTGAGTTGTGCCTTGCGCTTTCTTGATGTTACTTGTTAGAACGTATATCTACTATGTGCCTGTGTGTATGTCCAAAAATTTAAATAACTATCTACCTCTTTAGCATCCTTTATATTAACAAGTGTGTTTCCGCCAGTAGGAAACTTTTGTTTAATTCTGTGTTGTACAACCTCGTACATATCTGACTCATACACATCCATGATCAACGGGAATGTTTTAATCTGGGTACCCTGGGAATGTGCATAAGAATATGTTCATATTGCTAATAAAATCAGCTTGTTAAATTACATACCAGTTTATGTTATAGGTAGTTACATAATTTATAGCTCACATACATTATCAAAACGGTAAATAAAATTTTATTTAGAAAAATATTTATAAGTATATTTTTTTGTGCGTGTATAGGGGACAAATCTCCTAAACGGTTGGACCGATTTTGATGAAACTTTTTGTGTATGTTTGAGTAAGTACCGGGGTGGTTTAGATTCACACTTGGACCCGGTAGGTGGCGCCACGATAGGATTTCAGGAATTTTTCTTCAATTTATTCTAATGTAAAAACATATAACTAGGTACTTACTTAGTGCTATTATGATTATATTATTTGGGATAAATCTTACGATAAACACACGGCGAAGAGCATAAACACTAAGCCTAGACCTAGAAGATAATGCACGATGGATGCACAAAGGCTGGTTCTTCTTCAGAATATAGGTAAATAGTGTTAAGTAACTTTACCTGGTCAGTTGCTAATCTTACCTTGCACTACGACTAAAATCAGCGCTCAGCGGTTGAATCAGGGGGATTAGGCAGAATGTCATATTTCACGTGTCGACCGTATCGAGATCACTGTGATTGGTTGAGAAACCGACGCGTGATGTCACAATAATCCGTTAGCCAATCACGGTGATCTCTCAACCAATCACAGTGATCACGATACGATCGACATGTGAGATATGACATTCTGCCTAACCCCTCTGGCGTTGCATGGTCTCATCGGTCCTTAAATTCTCCATGTCTCATGTAAGCACATACCTAAATCTAGTGGTTACTAGATTTCACCTGCACTGGGCAAGTGCTTACCTTTTTACGAGTAAGAACATTAGCCGTAAATTCATGACCCACGTCAGCGTGATCGTCACATTGTGTGAATGTCGTTATTGGAGTTTTTAGACACACTTTTCTAAGTTTATCATCATAGGTCATGATGTATGTGTGAAAATGTATATTCTAGATTCAAACAGAAAAATAATTATTTTACTCACAGCATAGCCTAGGCTAGATACACCATCGATAAACACATCTACAGCAGCCTCCGGTGTGTTAAATGGGTCAATCACAGATAACCCTCTCCATTCAGTGTTCTGTAATAGCCAGCAAACAATTACTCTGCAACTCATACTATACTATACTGAACTCTTCACATAAAAAAAAACTGCCACACGATTACCTAATTGTGTACTTAGTATAATTGTTTCTAAAATCTGGTAAGTGGTAAGAGGCAGAATAAATATAATATAACCTAAGTAAATATCTTAGTATGTATACAATGTGCTCTATCATGATAAGAAGTGATCTCAGACTGATTAAAAAATAAAGACCGCATTGCCAACTAAAAAGTGAAGTCACTTTTTGAAAGATGTGTGCGTGAAAGTTTGTCACCGGAAAGAAATAATCTCTATAATTTTGGTAAATTTTTATGTTTAACATTGATTTATAGAGTTTAATATCAATGTGTTTAACCCATTCTTTGTCCGTTTGTAGACACAATAGAAATTTAATTGTTATGTATCATATATGATTCATGGATCAGGGAACCTGTTAAAACATAAAGGAAGTAAATGTATAAAGTATTTTAGATCTATTTCTTTTAGCAATTGACATGCTCCGCTAGTTTTTTAAAGTACAAATTATTTGTGAATAAAAAAAAGAGATTTTTAGTAGGGGCGGGAATCGAATCACGCATCTTTTCCAATCCGGGGAAGTGCTCTAAGCTACTGAGCTACCCTACTGACCTTTCGATCATCCCAAATTCTTAATCACATTTGTCTTACGACTAACGCCATCTACCGGCAAGCATTACATGCATCCAATATAGTAAGTTTAATTTTGCAATTAAAATTCATACTATTTAATGGCGCGATTTTTTCAAACATTTTAGATCTATTTCTTTTAGCAATTGACATGCTAAAATTTACAGCAAATCATAGGTATAGGTAGAGAACATTATGGCGCTGACAACGTAATGTCATGTTCATGTACGTAACATACGTACGAAGTCGTAGAGTCATTTAGGGTAATTTTAAATCATACTCTGCTAACACTCGTAGTTTATGACACTTCGTTTTGGCATGGTTTTGTTTGTATTTGTGTGTGAGCACGTGTAATTACAAGTTTGGGCTGTTATTATACGGCTTCACTGGATTGTTCGGTATTCTCCGTCTATATTTCTAGTTACTCTGTGGAAGTGACAAGCTGTTTGATGTCTCAAAGTACACATAGTGAGATAATTTTATTATTATAATTACTATTTAGTGACATGCTGACATTGCAGCATAACTGGAAGAGCAGTTGAAAGAGGTTATAAAATGTTGTGTGGTGATCTTTTCTATTAAAGAATTTCGTATGCCTACAAGTTCCTGTCCGCGATTTCATCTGCTTGGAATCAAAATTCAAATTCATAACGTTGTTTATGCGCTCCCCATAGAAATTTGTTTATTCCAATCCACAATTTATATGTATTAAAAAAATGTATCGTACCGAAACTATTCATTTTTCGTAATAAAAGTCTACCTACGTTCATCAGTCGCGTTATATAGGTATGTCATCTACCTATAAAAACCCAAAGAAATAAATATTCTAACTGTTGTGTCTCAATTTATATATAAAAATTTATTATACGTCAAGAAAAATATCAGAAGCTTTGATAATTATAGTGACGTTCACATCACGTTAATACCTACCAACTATGGGTTTCTACTAAGAAAGACTCTTGCTACTATGTTACTAGGAACAAACGCAATCTTATTGCACACAGTAGGTACCTACTCGTCTCCACACTCCACAGAATTAGTAGATCTTTCATGGGGCAATGTTTAGTTATGTATAATATTTATAGGTCTATGCTTCTACAATAAAACTCTTGAAAATGTCTGAAACATTAAATAAGTTTAAGAAAGCCATAAAAATTAGACTTTGTAATAAAGTTTCGGATTATTTTGAGGATAAAAGCTCCTAATTCGTGTTATTTTAGTTATAAGAACTACATTAAACTGAAATAAATTGGCAATTTAAAAAGTGGCCCATGCGTTTCTTGTCGTGTCCTTCTCATGAAAGGCAAACCGACCGCTCGTGGCGGATGCGCTCGCTGCAGGTTGCTCGTGTTAATTATTAGTGCAATCTTGACCATTTTAAGTGCTATATTAAAATAGGCCTATAAAATAAGGATATTTTTGAATTTGAATATAGAATTTCATCCAAATCCGTTAAGTCGTTCAGGCATAATAAAAATTTAAATCATCTATAATATTAGGTAGTAGTGTACATTATATTACGTCTATTATAGCATTAACCAAGTCAGAACTATTTTTGTCAATAGCGTTTACAAATTATTACTGCTCGGTGAAGCAAAACATCGTGAGGCAACCTGAATGATTATCTTCACAGCTTGTGAAGTCTGCGCAGGGCCAGCGTGGTAGACTATCTGGGCTTAAATCCCTCTCACAATGCAAGGAAATCCGTGCCCAATATTAGAACAGTTAAAAGGGCTGAAATAAACTGTGTATCTATGAGTGTTAATTAGTCTCATAACATAGCTACGAAATCCTTATCTACTCATATAATTGAAAGTGAGATTGTTTGCTATTCTTGACGCCGTAAATACTTAACCGATCATAATGAAATGCATGCACATCGTCCAAAGTACATATAAGGACAAGTGGGAAAATAGAGGATTCCTGTGGGATGGCTATTTTGGTACAGAGACTATTTAGATATATGTCAGATGGTGACGGAATAATATGGCAGGTAGGTGCTAGCTTTTAGCTTAGGGTACTCCTTTTATAGGGTTTTGGTACCTCGTTAATAGAAAGACCAAGGCAAGCAGATATGATGTCTTTCAGTACGCTCTCCATAGTCGTGGTTGATCCCGAGAACCTCAAAGAATCGGGGCTATGAAGGACATTAAATTCTCCAGAGGCGTTAGCACCTGTAACAAAATGTTAGTACCTACATCACCTCTAATATTTTTTAAGCTGCATTTAATACAAACACCTGTAACAAGTCGAAGTCTAAAATAAAAACATTGTTGATTAAACCTCGTGGAAGGCCACATTATATTACGCTGGACAGAACAATTTGTATTTGTTTTGTGCGCACGCAGAGGGGTTTTATTTTGAACAAATATCTGTATCACCTTTCGTGCCAGAAAATCGCGTAGAGGAGACAGATAGATACGCAGAGTGTGGGTTTCATTACCACACAAGATAATTCTTTGTACCTACTTACTTACTTATCATCACGCCATATCCCGTGTAGGGTAGGCATAGAGAACAGACTGCCAAAAGGGTCTATTCTTACAATGTCTCGCTTCCTCAACATTTATAATTCTCTTCATACATTGCACTATCGCCGGTTTCGGAGACTCCTGACTCCAATTTCCTTTAAATCCTTTAATACATAACCGATTTGATCCAGGTAGGTGAGTCTAGGTCTCCCGTCTACTTTCGCATTATGTATCTTCTTAACCAGTCGTTCGTCCGGCATTCTTTCCACATATCCGAACCGATTAGTATATATTTTTGAAGTGAAATCTTCTTTTAGCGCGGTACGCATCTTTTTAGATGAGATAAAATCTCTGGACTCGCGACACCGTTACGAGACGCAGCTATAATGTGTGCATTGGAAATTAAATTTGACACATTTTCCGGTTTCCGATTGAGCTGAAATTTTACACCCAAATGTATATCGCGTGACAATGCAATATTATGATGACATGGACCTGATCTGATGATGGAGCTGGAAGGTGGACCTAGGAACTCTATAATGAAACGGCGCAACTCCATCGAGTTTGGGCTCATATGATTCTTCTTGACGAGTAATTTGTCTCTAGATGGTACCTATCCAGGGTCTGACATGGAGCTGGAAGGAGGCCACAGTAACTATGTAATGAAACGACGCAACCTCATCGAGTTTGGACTCGTTTGATTTGTCTTGATGAGTACTTTGTCTTTAGATGGTATCCAGGGACTGATGATGGAGCTGGAAGGTGGCCATGCGAAACAGTAATTAAATGGCGCAACTCCTTCGAGTTAGGGCTCGTTTGAAATGTCTTGACTAGTACTCCAGTCCTAGATGATATCCAGGGTCTGATGATGGAGCAGGAAGGTGGCCACAGGAACTCTGTAATGAAATGACGCAACCGAATCGAGTTTGGCATCGTTTGATTCTTCTTGACGAGTACTTTGTCTTTAGATGGTATCCAGGGTCTGATGATGGAGCTAGAAGGTGGCCATAGGAACTCCGTTATAAAACGACATAACACCATCGACATTGGGCTCGTATGATACGTCTTGAGGAGTACTTTGTCTCTAGATGGTACCTATCCAGGGTCTGACATGGAGCTGGAAGGAGGCCACAGTAACTATGTAATGAAACGACCCGAATCCATCAAGTTTATATTCGTTTAATTCGTCTTAAGGAGTAACGTACTTTGTCAAGTTATGATCATTTTATTTCTACAAAATAATTTCCATGTTTTCACATCTGATAGACGCCCCGCGACGTCTAGTTTTTTTTTGCATTTTTTTTGACAGCACCTTGCACTATGGAATAATCCTTGTAATGCGGGAACTTTACCAACATACGATTTCACGGACACAAAGTACAGCCACACTCAGAACAACAGAACACACAAAGAGCTGTGTGGGACTGGGAATTGAACTTATAACACTGGGGTGGGAGGCCAGTATCTAAACCATTCCGCCATCAGTGATCTACAAATGCTTGTTCTGAGTTTGGGTATAGGTAATTTGTTTCCGTTAATTGTATGTAAATATATAAAGTCGCTCACAAGACATGACTCATTCTCTAGTGATCTTATATAACAAAACGGACAAGAGCGAGTTAAGCCCGCGTGGAGAGGGTACATGCTTATTTAGTTCCATAATTTTCTCTTAAACTCTTACACAAATTTGCTTATTCTCCTACGTTATTTTAAATACTTCTTTTACGTTTTCCTATAATTCATTGGTAAAGAACTATTTTTACGGTTTTTATTCAACTTGTTACAGAAGCTGAAAGGGTAGATAGGTACAATACACAGTCATGTCGGCACCAGGTTCTTGTTTCAATCGGCCGTTATTATATAGCGTCGTCCTTGACAATATTTCTTCTGTCTTCCAACACTAACTGACCTCCCGGGTCGGCACCTCTTCAATATGGTTTCGGCCTATGGTTTCTCACAACTGGTGACACAACCTACCCGTGTCCCAGATATTGAGAGCCATGAGCCTTCCTTGTTGGACCTTCTGCTGACTACAAATCCACGCGGATACCGTGTGGTGGTCGATGCTCCTTTGGGATCATCAGATCACTGCCTGGTCCGCTGCACAGCCTCTGTTTCGAGGACCAATCGCTCTCCCGCGAATGGGTCTCGCAGAGTCTGGCAGTATAAGTCAGCAGATTGGGATGGACTCCGCGAGTTTCTCGCGTCCTACCCTTCAATGCGGCTATGCTTCTCCTCAAGGGATCCTGACACCTGTGCGGACTGCGTTACGGAAACGGTGACTATGGTGATGGAATTATTCATCCCCAACACCAAAGTACCGGTTGGTGGTCGCAGCCGTCCATGGTTTAACAAAGCCTGCAGGACGGCTGCACGCCAGAAGCAATCCGCATACCTAGCCTGTGGAATAGGGCCAGGAAAAGTCAGGATCCGAACGCCAAAGAGAAGAAGTGTAAATTTAAAGCTGCTTTCAGGTGCAACAAGAGGGCTATTGCCAAAGCCAAGGCAGAACACGTTGCCAGACCTGGCGAGCGGCTCGGAAGCTAACCTGCCGGGAGTCGTGCTTTCTGGTCGCTCGCCAAGGCAGCACAGGGCAACTTCTGCCAGTCTAGTCTCCCACCGCTGAAGAAAACAGGATGGCAATTTAGCCCACAGTGCCAAGGAGAAGGCCGATCTTTTGGGCCAATTCTTTGCCTCGAACTCGACTTTGGATGCCGGGGCAGCCACACCGCCTACCACCCCGCGGTGTGAAAGCTCCTTACGTGAAATCCGCATTACGTAACGTGCGGTCAGGAGGGAGCTGCGGCTGCTGGACGTCCATAAGTCGAGCGGGCCGGATGGCATCCCTGCAGTGGTTCATCGAACGTGCGCCCCTGAGTTGACCCCCGTCCTAACGCGCCTGTACCGTCTTTCATACAGTACCGACAGGGTACCTACTTCGTGAAAGGTACCATGTTCACCCGATTACCAAAAGGGGTGATCCGTCGAATTACAGGCCAATCGCAATAACATCTCTGCTCTCCAAGGTTATGGAAAAGGTCATAAACCACCGACTTTTGCAGTACCTAGAGGATTACCAGCTGATCAATGATCGCCAATACGGTTTTCGTCACGGTCGGTCTGCTGGTGACCTTCTCGTGTATCTTACCCACCGTTGGGCGGAGGCCTTGGAAGGTGGAGGTGAAGCTTTGGCATTCAGCCTGGACATTGCGAAGGCGGTCGACGGGGTCTGGCATAGGGCCCTTCTATCGAAGTTACCATCTTATGGGATCCCCGAGGGACTCTGCAAATGGATCGCCAGCTTCCTAGATGGTCGGAGCATCAAAGTCGTAGTAGATGGCCGCTGCTCCAATACCATGGGGGTTAATGCTGGCGTACCACAAGGTTCGGTGCTGTCCCCAACACTGTTCATCCTGCATATCAATGACTTGCTCTCAATAGAGAATATACATTGCTATGCGGATGACAGTACGGGTGATGCGCGATATACCGGCCGTCAGAAAGTCTCTCGGAGGATGCTGGAGGAGAGACGGACCGAACTTGTGTCTGAAGTCGAGCGCTCTCTTGGGCGGGCCTCGGAATGGGGTGAAAAGAACATGGTTCAATTCAACCCCACGAAGACACAGGTTTGCGCATTCACTGCAAAGTACGCATTTGTCGCGGCGCCCCAGTTCCAAGGGGTAACTCTCCCGGTCTCCGAGAGCATTGGGATACTCGGCATCGACATCTCTAGCAAAGTCCAGTTCGGGAGTCATTTGGAGGACACAGCCAAATTGGCGAGTAAAAAACTAGGCGTCCTGAACAGAACCAGGCGGTACTTCACACCGAGGCAACGACTTGTGCTATAAGCACAGGTCCGCCCTCATATGGAGTACTGCTCACATCTCTGGGCAGGTGCGCGTAAGTACCAACTCGACCCACTTGACTCCCTGCAAAGACGTGCTATTCGAATTGTCGATGATCCCGATCTCACGGAGGGTCTGGAGTCGTTGGAGCGGCGGAGAGACTTCGGGTCCCTCTGTGTGCTCCACCGGCTCTACAATGGGGAGTGCTCGGAGGAGCTGTTTAAGGTGGTACCGATATCACCATTTTACCACCGAACCACGACACGTCGCGGTAGGGTTCATCCACACCACCTGGAAACGATTTCGTCAAAGACAGTTCGATTTCAGCGTTCTTTTCTACCACGTACGTGTAAGCTCTGGAATGACCTACCTGCTACGGTGTTTCCCCGGCGCTACGACATGTCCCTCTTTAAACGAGGTTTGAAAGGAGCACTTTACTTGCGGTAGGCGGCGGCTTGGCTGTGCCCCTGGTATTGCTAAAATCCATGAGCAGTGGTTACCACTTACCATCAGGTGGGCCGCTAGATAGTATGCCACCGTTGGCAATAAAAAAAAATACTATTTAGATATAGGCATATAATCCATGATTATATATATGATAGGGATATAATCCATGATTATATCCCTATATACCTAATCATGGTAGACTCTAATATACTTAACACCGCACGGTGTCAACCGAGGCGGCCTGCGCGTTGGCCGGAAGGGCCCCACACCACCCTATTCGTTGCCCCGAACCACAAGGCCACAAGATGTGCAGTTAGGTTCAATATTTCCCGCTTTAACCAAAAAAAAATGTGCATCGACTGCTGCTTAATAATAATACTTACAAAATTAAAAAATATATATATGACCCATGTTAATCAAATATATTAATATGTCCCATATTATCATTGTCCCTGGGCGTTAAACCCATGAAATCATTCTTATACTTTCCAAGAACTGTTTATAGTTTAGATTAGAATACATTATAATGAGTAGGTATAAAACCTACTTACCAACACATGTTAAAATCAAGCACAGTGCCACCAATAATGCCATCATGTGCGAGTTTAGCATTAATATTTTACAATTAAATTAAAGCCGAATAAATTAAACAGACACTTGACACTACTAAATAATACCAACTTATCTATGATAAAAAGGAGGAAAACGCTGCATGAAGATAGGTTATGTTTTACGAACCTTAAAAAAGTTAAATACCACGGGTCTATGTCCTATATATATTTATACCACGTGGGTAAAGAATAAAGAAGCATACCACTAAGTCTTGATAGAAAGCGGTTACCGTACCCTATAGACGCTAGCAACAGCAGAGGTATCATTAACGCGTCACCAACTTCAAGGAAAGAGATAGGAGGTGGAGAGGAAAGATAAGGAGAGGATAGGGAGGGGTTTTGCCTCCAGCACTCTCAATCACCATACGAAACACAACTGCAGGAGTAGGTATCTACCGTTGTTTTACGCTGATCTTCTGTGAGAGGGTGGTACTTCCCGATCCCCGATCGAGCCGGCCCATTTATGCTGGGATCTGTTAGGCTCTACCACTGATAAGTGCATCATAATAAAATCCCAACTTGACTAACCTCGTTATTTCAACTAAGTTGTCACGAGTGGAACCTCAGACCAAGAAAAAAATATAGGTTGTTTAGAAAAAAATACCTATAACTTATCTAAATATTTTTCTTTCTTAGAGTGGAACCAGAGTAGTTTAAATAAAAAAAAGAAGTGGAGGAGTGAGGGGAACCACGTGGTAAAATGATTAGAGATGGGCCGAATGTGATTTTAACCGAATACGAACTTCGGCCGAACATTCGGTAAGTATACAAAATTCGGCCGAACTTCGGTGTGTGCTTTCTTGAGAGTAAGAAGTCATATTCTGTATGTATTTTTTTATAAAAGATAACGCCGTAAAGCAATAAAAAAACAGTGTAAGAATGACACCTTATTTCAAATTATTAGGTGTATTGATTCATAAACTCCTGGATTGTGAAAAAAACTAATTCATTTATACATTTTAATTTATCTATAATAATTATAGTTTAACAAACAGCTGACCATGCTTACCTAAATGACTTTCGAGTAGTGGTATATGTGACTTATTATATTATGCAGCTATGACAAATGTGATTTCTCTAAATTTGAGTATAAACCTTACCTTTTTCTTATACCGAATGTTCGGCATTTAAAACCGAACTCCAGCCGAATGCCGAAGCTCGGTTCAAGCCACCGAAATTCGGTTAAACCGAATGTAAAACGAACTTCGGCCCATCCCTAAAAATTATGTTTCGAATCTTAAAATTAGTGTAATATCACTAAGTTTTAAATAATTAGATTAGATATTATAATAGATACTGCCCGCGACTTCATCCATAGAATATAAACTAGTAGGTAGGTAAGTATTATAGGTAAGTACCTAGCGTACATCATTCATCACTCTATGGCACATCAATTATCCCTATGCTAGATATCCTAATTTCCTATCCCTCCTGAACCTCCCATTTTTCCGGCATTAATAATAGTCTTGTCCTTTTCTACATTCCGCACTCTGTTACCTATGTTAAACAGATTAAAGAATTCGCCACCTAATGATGTGGCCTACCATTTCATGAAACCCAATCCTCTTTTTTATAGGTATACAATATCATTGATGAAACCTAACCTAATTACCTACGTACAAAACCATTTTATTTAAGTCGGAACAACATGAAATCTAAGACATGAAGTGATCAATTTTAATCTGTGTCCACGACCTGTAGTATTACCTACTTACATGTTGATTGGTTACTAGATACTATTGGTTAAGTTTTTACGGTGTGAAAGCGTAAGAAAAAAGTAAGTAATAATTATAGTAAGGATTCTCTAATTTGTATTTAGGTATGCTAAGGCTACTATTTCAATACTTTCTGTAACCACCCAGACCAAACGTAGAGGCCAAACTTGGGGATAGGTAAGTACCTATTAAAAAACAATGGTCTGACTTCAAAAACTGACTTTTAAATTTTGTTTGGAAGAAGTGATGATAATGTGCATGTGTTCAACGCTCAGATCAAATAAAAAACTTTTTTACCTACAGTACGATCACTACACTTTATCCAATACCTATCGTTAGTAGAGCTGTCTGTTTGTATGTTACCTTTTCAGATGTAATCAGCTAAATAGATGTCGATAAAAAATTTCAAGTGACGAGGGGAGGTCAAATAGTTCGCGGAATGAGAGGGAAGGAGGTTGAAACTAAACACCAAACTATTTTATTAACTATTTTTCCCTTTAAATATACTCTTAACCCTAATACATTTTTCGGATCTCTCGAATAATTTGTTTATACCATCGAAAAAAAATTATTTGTCTTTGGTGTTAAAATAGGCAGAAATTGCCGACTTGACTTCTTCATCGTCATCAAATTTTTTTCCACGTAGCTCTTTCTTCATTTTTGGAAATAAATAGTAGTCACTAGGAGCCAAGTCTAGACTGTAGGGTGGGTGTCTCAGTTGTTCGAAGCCGCACCGATGAATGGCAGCCGTTGCAACATGGCACATGTGGACGGGTGCGTTGTCGTGCAAAAGGAGCACACCTTTTGACAGTTTTCCTCTTCTTTTTTCCTTGATGGCTTCTTTCAATCTCTCTAGTAAAGAAGCGTAGTATTGTCCCGTTACAGTAACACCACGTTCTTTATAATCAATCAAAATAATACCTTCTATATCCCAAAAGACAGTCGCCGTGATCTTTCCAGCCGATTGCGACACTTTGAACTTCTTTGGAGGATGTGTGCCTTGTTTATGCTACTGCATAGATTCTTGCTTTGACTCAGGTTCATAGTGCTGAACCCAGGTTTCATCTCCAGTAACAATCCGGGTCATAACTTCTTCCTTTCTCTCTCCACAGAGCTCCAAAAACTGGCGAGAGCACTCGACACGCTCGCGTTTTTGAAGTGACGTGAGCATTCTCGGAAGCACTCGGAACCCATCTTGCACTGACCTTAGGCCATGCCAAGATGATGATGTAGGATATTTAAAATACTTGATTTGGATACTCCAACCATTGCTGAGAACTGCTTCTTCTTTAGTCGGGCATCTTCCAATACAAGTTTTTCTATTTTTTCGATGATTTCCGGTGTGGTGGCCTCAATTGGCCGTCCAGAGCGGGGATCGTCTTCAAAGGACTCTCTTCCTCGTTTGAAAAGACCATGCCACTTGTAAACCATGGTCTTAGCAGGGGCAGAGCCCCCCTAAACCGCTAACAGCTCTTGAACAATTATCTGAGCGGATTTTCCTTGCTTGGTAAGGAACTTAATAATGGCGCGGTGTTCAATTTTCTCCATACTGGCTAACTTCTTCCCGATTCAGTTGTTTGCAGGCCTATAACTCAAATGTTAATGACCCGATTAGGTTCAAACTTGGTATATATACTGGTAATGAGGTGCTGAACTAGTGACTACCTGGACAAGTAAACCTACCCCCACCAACCCCTCCATTCCGCGAACTTTTTGACCTCCCCTCGTAGATGATTTCTGGATATGTAGGTAGGTAAGTATATAGTAATGTCGTCTGGGTTCAGGGTTATTGAGGTCGGTTTTACCTAAACGATTACAAGTAAAAAATAAACCTTCCCGGCACTTGCCAATTTCTAGGCACTGAATTAAAATATAGCTAAAAGTGACAACCCTGAGACAGGCAAGTATGGTAGGTAATTATATCGCAGAATGGGCCGGAGATAGCCTACTTCCCCACTCTTTCTACTATGGTGTAACTGACTTCTGTACACGAGGTCGTGGATTCGATTCCCACTCAGGATAAATATTTGTGTGATGAACACAGATATATTGATTATATTGCGTTTGGGTGTTTTCTATCTATTATTTATTTTATTTACTTATTTATTTATTCAAGCTTTATGCAACAATGTACAATGGCGGACTTAATGCCTGAGGCATTCTCTACCAGTCAACCATGGGTGATGCAGAGATAATAGAAGGTAGATGCATTTCCTAAAGGTGTAGATAGTACAAAGGATTAGAAAATACCAAACATACATGAATTACATATATATACATAATAATATACCAACCGAATATACTACGTTTAGGATTACATAGATATACTACATACAATATATTAATATATATATATTATAAATATATTTATATATCCATATTCACAAAAAAATATGTATTTAATATTCAAAGATGGTGTTATGATTCCTCTAACTCCTTCAGAAAGTGTTACCGGACTTTCATTTTAAAGACATGCCGATTCGTGGACATCCTAATATCGAGAGGGAGTGCATTCCATAGTAATACTGATTGGACAAGGAAAGAAGAGTTAACGAAATCAGTAGAATGAGACGGACAACAAAGAAGATTATTGGTGGAGCGCAAGTTCCTGTCATGACCTGAACATAGGTATTGGAACAAAGGTTTCAGATAGGAAGGTGAAGTGGGTGACATAAGAATAGAATATAAAAGTGAGTGCTCGCATATTTCTGCGCTGACGGATAGGCAAGAGTTTAAGACGTGAACGATAAGCAGCAACATGGTCATACTTGCGAAAATTAAAAATGATACTTAACGTCTCTGGGTGACGCCTGCGCCATCTGTCGGAAGTATTTTCATACATTATACCGACCAGGTAACCTTAATTTTACAATTAATGATGTGTTATCGAAATTAGCAGTCAGGAGCAATTAAAAATGAATCAAATGCAGTTATTGAGAAGACGGTCTAGTTTATTAAGGAGATCTGCATTCAGTTCAAAATAACTCACATCGCCATAGTCGATTAAAGGGAGAATTAAGACTTGCACAAGCGAAGTTTTGGTCTTAATAGGGAGAAAGTTTTTTAATCTATACAAAGTACGTAGAGTTCCAGAAACTTTCTTACTAACAACTGCTACCTGAGTCCTCCAACAAAGCGTGGAGTCAATATGCAATCCAAGGTCCTTTACAGAGGGACTAAAAGGTACGGCAACACCATTTAGGATAATCGGAGGTAGAGAATCAGAATCCAATCTATTCGTGATACGCTGACTACTCACGATAATAGCCTGGCTCTTACAAGGATTTACAGCTAAGCCGAACTTGGCCGACCACTCCCTTATGTGCTTTAGGTCTCTGTTTAAATTACCGATAGCGCAAGGCAGGTCCTCTATGCGTGCCTGGGTGTACAGCTGTAGATCATCAGCATACAGATGATACGAACACTGAAGATTTTGAGATAGGTGATTAATAAATAGAGAAAATAGTAAAGGAGAGAGTATACCGCCTTGCGGAACACCAGTGCCGAGAACGCGCCAATGCGACAAAGTCTCATTGATTCGAACTGACTGCTGGCGCTCCCGAAGATATGATGAGAACCAATCCAGTGCTGTGACTGAGATCTTAAGATGGGAGAGGATGGATAAAAGGATGTCGTGATTGACGGTGTTAAAGGCGTTAGAAAAGTCAATTAGGACAAGCACAGTGACTTTAGTGTCCTCCATGCCAGCCCTAATATCGCCAGTAACTTTAAGGAGAGCGGAAACGGTGCTGTGGCCTGGTCTGAAGCCCGATTGATACGGGTTTAAAAGATCATTACAGATCACGAAATCAGAGAACTGTTTGTGTGCGCAGGCCTCAAGCACCTTGGAGAGGAAAGGGAGTATAGATATAGGACGGAAATGATTTGGCACTAAAGGATTAGGAATTTTAGATAAAGGAACGACATAAGCTTTACGCCATTGGGATGGGAAAAGTCCGGAATCTAGCGAGCAGTTAATAATATGAGTAATAGCTGGGAGAAGGTGATCTAGGATAGTGACGATCATCCGTCGACTGATGTTATCGCAGCCGACTGCATTTGATTTAATGGATAGGATAACCTTTTTGACCTCAGCCAATGGCACCGGAGAAAAGTGAAAGGATTCAATAAAATAAAGGAGGCAGCCGGGAAAATAATTCAAAGTGCGACACTTGGTTTAGAGATCAAAAGGAACTGAAGTGGAGAAATATGTATTTAAATCATCCAAATCAATAGTCACACCAGAACCCGATTGACGCGACCTACCAATACCCAAACTACCTAGAAATCTCCACACTGTGGAAGCAGAAGAACAAGCTATATTTTCAAGAATATGGCGGCGTTTGGCATTGCGTATCATCTGATTGCACCTATTTCTTGCGGTCTTAAAATCAAGCCAGTTCTCATTACTACGTGCTTTCTTGTATCGACGAAATGCTCGATCTCGTTTTCTCATGGCCATCCTTCCTATGAGACATATATTACTTTATTTTTGTAAATACATATTACATATATGTATTTACAAAAAAAAAAGAGTAATATATGTCTTATATCCGTAATCTGGTACCCATAGCACAAGCATTAACCTTAGGACCAGAGGACGTTGTGTGAAAATGTCCGTGAATATTTATTTTATTAATCCGCTCGCGTACAGAGTGAGAGAAGTACATGGGCTTTTACGCAAACGCGAAGGATGGAGGGTTACTGTGGGACGAATGTTTTTGTGTAGATTTCGTTTGTGCCAGAGGGTAGCGTACCTATTTAGAGAAGGGGTGGCGAGCTATATACATAGTCTTATATAGTATATAACTTTATGCAGATATTTATTGGTGGTAGAGCCTGCATTTTCGTGGCGTCATGAAACTCCTCATCACTACTACTATACTTTTTATCCCGCTATTATCGTCCTTCTTCTCCAACTCTTATCTATTCCCTGAGATTGGTAGGTAACGCGCTAGTGATGGGTCCGATGTTGCTAGCATATACAGACTTATAGCGGTCTTGTATATCACAAAGCTGTCTAATTAACATCTAGTTAGGTAAATATACAGGAAAAAAAGTCTGAACACGACAAGTAACAACTGCATAATCAGATTGGGAACGAATTTTATTAAGATGCTTCGATTTTCTTTATTTGCAGACACAATGTTGAAGTGACACATGATCTACAGCTAACGTAACACACATGGCGGCGATTAACATAGCGATGGAAACATTTCAAATCTTTGTACTTAATAACAAATAATTCAAAGATAGCAATATTATTGATTAAGTACTCTAAAAGCACAATACTATACTTACATATACAAGGAATGGCTTATTCTCAGATTTTTAAAAAACTGCGTTTTGTTTTCACATTTATGACATACTAACAGCTGATCTAGGTAAAACGATTACATTGGTTTTTACTTAATATCCCGAGCGAATTTTAAGTCACAATATTACTTCAGCCTCAGAGACAACTTAATTCAATAATGACATATTTATTTGTAAATAAATAATAACTGCTTCATATATTAACACATTGTTTACTTTACAACTAAAATAACACTATTTTACATAATATGCACAACTGCAGAATGACATAACGATAAAGATGTTTTTAAATATGGAACTATATATTATTAGCGACTACATCTTTATAACACATCTTGATACATAAATAGGTAATGTATTTGATATTCTATAAAAATGTATATCGTGATTTAGATAATACTTTTATTAGAACTTATCCAAATAATGATTGAAGTTCTAAATGGAATTGTCGACTTAATTGTCCTTCTTCATTCTAGTGTTAGTCATTCTATAGATGATGGAATCTCTGCCGGGGTCCATGTCCATCACGGCGTAGACGATGGCTATCAGGGTGAATGCGAACACCACTCCAAACCACAGGATGATGTTAAAGATGGCCGGATAGTTAGCATCATATTCGTCGCTATCACGCTGTAACATAACAACTATGTTTACATACACACAAAGACAAACGGCAATTTCCCAGAGCGCTAGGCAGACAACAAATTATCACTTGCCATAAACCGGCCTGCCGATGCCCACTTCTCACCCCCATGGGAACGAGACTTACTTCCCTTAGCGGCCTCGTATGACATATGTGGGAAAGAGCGGAGAGGTGACACTTGTATTCTTAGTCCATCACCATACGGACAAAATATGGCTCTGTTCTACAAAGGCGGCATAGTTGATACCAAATTTTAATGATATAAGTAATACATAAGAATATAATATAACTACTATAATCATTGAGACTACTAAACTCTTTGTGGTAACAATAAAGTTGAAATTAAATTAAATTTAATGCTTGAAAATGATAGCTTAAATAAATTGGTCTCAAATATTTCGTCGTAACATCCAATATTATGAGAAACAATAATAGACGCATTAGGCTATATGCTTATTTGCCATACTCAGTGTTTAAAAAAATACACAATTTTTCACCTAAAACTTGAATGAAACAAAAATTAGATATTGCACGCCTCATAAGCGAAGCGTTGAGGTGGGTACTATTCTCATTTTACACAAAACAACTGATTTTTCAAACTTAGAATGTCTCTATTTATCATATATTGCACTTGTAAAACGATATATACACACATATATTAAGAAAATCATGATATTTTTTATGCCATTTTTGTTATTTAAACTAGTTAAAAAAGTTCTGTCTTGGACGTCCGTTTGTTGTAGGTACCTAATGTATGTTAACACGATAACAACCGAAATACTTTACTAATCGAGTCTTATTTTTTCTTTTTAACTTGAGAGATAACTACGAATAGAGCCCTATTACTTTTCACGGTCTGATTCGATTTGGTTCAATTGTTATTTAATAAACAAAAAAATACTGAATATTTACGCTCGTCTCGACACTAAAACCAGCGCTATACCTTTCATGAGAACTATTTCTATAGACCAATACATATAGAAGTACTTCTTAAAATTAGCGCTAGATAAGACATGAAACCCACATTAGTACTTTTTGAAATTAACGTTATCTAAGTGATTTATTGAAAACTACTTAGTAAGACCAATACATTATTAATTACTTATCAAATAATCAATTTTATTGTGAAAACTGAAGATTATGAGGCGTGCAGTTTTGGATTAAGTATTTTTACATATATTTTTAGCATTTGACATCTATACTATTACAAAGTAACAGAGCTGTGTCTGTACATTTAAGATATTTGAGAAAAAAATACTATTAGGCTATACATATAGACGTGTCTGAACACAAAACATTTTTTTAGATTTTTTGTCTGTAGGTCTGTTTGTTTGTTCGCGCATAACGCAAAAACTACTGAACGGATTTTGATAAAACTGGTATACATTTTATCCCGCTTCTATATCGGGAACCTGAGATATAACCTAAAAACTAGCTTTTTGTTGCGGCGGAGCCGCAAGCAAAGGCTAGTTTTTATATATATATATTTAGCATTCGACATGCTTAGCACACATTGTGTTGATAAATAAAACGTCTTTACTAAGTCGGTGGACAGATAAATGCTTAAACAAAAATCCTCAATTTGTTTTTTTTTATATAATAACTTTAGGGTACATAAGAGTTACACGAACATAATTCCCTTATACTATTGTTATTGCTTATAAATCAAAACAAAAACCAGTAGTGTTACTTACTGTGTCAATGGTCTGTGCTGATTCAGCAGGAGCTTCGTTTTGAGCAGAACGGATACTACGTTTGTGGGCTACATCCGTGACCACAGCTGTCACAAGTACAGACCCTTCATATGCCTTGACAAAAGCCTTGCTCAATTCTTGGAGAGCCTCACCTGTCAATATAATATGTAACATTATAAAATTGTATTTTATACAATAATAATCGACATTTAAATGATGCATTATCAGTCATTCCTATTATATACTAATATTATAACTGTGGACTGTGGTGCAGCGGTAGTGTGAGCGACTGCTGATCATGAGGGCCGGGTTCGATCCCCGGGTCGAGTAGTGTTATTTGAACTTTTTCGTATAAAAAATACCACATTTTCAGTAGCAGCCCGGAGTTTGGAAATGTGCCCGGTACATAGAAATGTGACTTATTTAAGATACAGGTATCTGAAATACAGATACAAGATACAAAATACGTATTTTCATCTGGTATCTAAAATACTTTTTGAAAAGTAATTATGTATCTTGTATTATACCTTTAATTTGGTATCTTAGTATTTTGTAAAAACTATGTTTGCTAAAATACTTTTAATAAATTATTTTTGCATTTATTCACAAAATGTGAAGTTCTATCGTTTCATTAATTTTAAATGTCACCATGATATAAAAAAAGTCAAAAGATGAATCTTTACATATTCTTCAGTTTAACAGTTCAATTACATGTTATTAGAGGATTCCGATTTCTCTATTGCAATTGGCGAAAACACGGTGCTGGCAGCATCGCTATTTAGAGACACTGTATACCAATGATATTTTACACTCCTCAATGATATTTTACTTTTATTTTCACTCCAATGATATTTTACCTCTTTTTTATATACAATATCATTGCTGTATACCTAACTATAATAAAGATACCAGCTTATGGAGCTTAATTGCTTTACCCACAATAAAAAATATTTTTTTAATCTTTCTGTATCAAATTTAACTTACAAGATTTGAACGGGACAAGTACAATAAAAGCGTCGCCACGCTAACACCCGATTTTACCCTCCCTCCGCATTAGATCTTTTTCACATCAAAAAGTAGTAGATAATATTACAGTAAATAATGATTGTAAAAAAGCGTGAGGTGCATAATCAAATGTTACAAATAGTTCACCTATATAGTAAAAAGCCCCCACGCTTTTTTACAATCATTATTTATTGTAATATTATTTACTACTTTTTAGTTCAACTAGCCATTTAAAGCGTGTTATTTTAGTTTTTGAAACTATAATTTATTTTGTCAAAGCCGGAAATATGTACGTAATTGTAAACCCCGTCGTTCGGGGCAACGAACACAGTAATGTAGGTACCTCACCCACTAAACAAATCTACCGTGTGCCGTCTCTCCACCTGTATTGGTAGACCACTGGAACTTATTGTCATTACTACATCATTGGTCATCCTTAAGTAAAACCCTAGTACTCATAAATATTTCACTTACCATTAACTAGAATGTAGTCAAGTACTGGCTTCTTACAGAATTTAAAAAAAAGAAAATTCAGTTCCTCTCGTCACTGTAGATATAATACAGTGATGAGAATACTTTTCTGTAATACGAAAAGTATTTAATATTATCTATGATATTACTCAGTGTTCTATCAACCTCTTTAGAGGCCTTCAAATATGAATGTTCACTAGGACTAAATACGTAATAGTGGGCCTCCTAACACAAAATAAAACTGTACCTGGGTTGGTAGAATTTTGTTTACAGTCCTATCAGTAGTATTACCAGTTTGATTTGAATACCAAGCTGACTAAGGACCTATCTGGAGTGGCTGTGGTTTTAATCAACCACCACTTTATGTGGAACCATCTATCACCCAGCTTCATTATATGTAAAAAGTAATCAAGATGGCCCACTTTATTGAACTCGGAAGTATTTAATCCCTTACCTAATAGTTTCTTAGCCTCTTTGGTTTGAAGGGAGTGAGGGCCATGATAATCAGATAATGGATGCAGACTGTGGAAGCGGAAGTAGTAGAAATCAATAATGTTGTCAGGTACAATCTCACCAGATTCAACCTGTGGATTATACATAATAATTAAATAAATTTCAAATGAATAACTTTACGACATAATTGTTTTTTGGGGAAACAGCTACATTTACAATTTATTTGAATTACAAACATCACATCAAACGTCTCGCTATAATCTGAATTACAAACAACTGAATTTACAAGCTGCTACCTGCTACTTCGTTTGAGTGGAATTTAAGTTCCTTTTTTTGTGCGGAACCCTAATATTATTTTTCCAAAATAACATTACCCTAAATTACTCCTTATAACATTAGCTAACTGCCAGTGAGTCCCGTCCAAATCGGTCCAGTCATTCTGGAGATTACTCAATCTAAACTTAGGAAAAATTGAGCCTGCCGAGGATAAGCTGGTTAGAGAGATATTATATCATGTAAGAAAGATTTACCAAGCACATTGAATCTAAATGTAGTTCAGTTAGCTTAGTCCTAGAGTACAAGTTAGTCTTTATATATAACAATTTGCCTATAAAATGTAAGAATATATTGTACTCGTATGTATGTGACACTTGTATTCTTGGTAAGTCACCACACGGACAAATTTTATCTTTATTAAAAACTAGAAATTTTATTCTGCTTATTATTCTGAGGTAGTAAAAACTCTGCCGGGTCAGCTAGTAAATGACTGATATTAAAAACTAAAAAAAAACATTTACCTTTTTAGTAATTGCTTTTAATGCTTCAAGTTCATTTAGGAACTGATAATCTTCTTCAACAGATTTCTTCAAGTGAGAAAGTGATTGTTTATGCACCTTAGGAACATCAAGATCTCCAAAGGCCTTCTGCGCAATTAACTAGAAATCAAAACATTAATTAAATATTTACAGATCTACATATAACACATCAATTTCAAATAAATTGATTAAAAACTATTACAGCAGTGAGCTAATTGTTTGGAAGTAGTCTATCTATCTATACTATTATAAACCTGTAACAGGTCGGTATTCCCTGTCAGCTCTTACGACTCCCAGGATGGAGAAAGGGTGGGACAATTCTAAAGCCGGCCACACAGCTGCAACCTAAGATATTATAATCTACAAACTAGCTTAGCTGCAACAAAGGCTTGTAATAAATAAGATGTTAGTTATAAAAAATAACTAATGACAGCAATTCTATAATAATGTTAATAGTGCTAGTTATCAAAAATCTATTTAATTTTGCCTTAAAGTAATTTTTTTCTATTATAAACCTGAATCATATCATTACAGATAAGCTCTTTATCCTGCCGATATGACATTTTTGTCAACACAATGTACTTGTTAACTGCCTCGGTGGTGTAGCGGTAGTGTATGCAACTGCTAATCATGAGGTCTCGGGTTTGATCCCCGGGTCGGGCAATGTTATTGAGGTTTTTCCTAAAAAGAAAAATTCTCAGTAACAGTCCGGAGTTTGGAAATGTACCCGGTAGACGTCAATAGGCTCGCCCCCTATTACGTGGGACTTAAACATGGCTGGCGAGTTGTGGGTGTGTAACACACCTCTGCCTACCCCTTCGGGGAATACAGGCGTGATGCTATGTGTTGTACATTTTTACCTGATTTGTATCACCCAAACGAATGTTCACAAGTTTATTGCCACCATTAGGGAATCTCTGCTCAATCCTGTGCACAAGAGTTTCATAAGTTCTAGGCTCATATTCATTAAACTCAAGTGGGTATGTTTTTGAGCTTGCACCAATCTGAAAAAAATTAAGACTAATTTTATGTGAAATCACAGGAAAGTGTACCTACCATATGCTTGAAGATATTGAAGATGTGCAAAGCCTGCTTGTGTCTAAAGAAAGTAACTAATTTATAACTTTTTAACAAAGAAGCAAATCTCTTAGAATCATCTTTTGATGGTTATCTTCCTAGATTTGTAAACCTAGAAAGTTTCTCTAAATATTTATAGTCAAAGCCTGTTAGCTTATTGGGGTCTCTTCGCCTTCAAATAATTGGGACCTTGTAACTATTGCAGGACAAATATAATTAACAGGTCTATTTTATTAAATAAGCAAAACTAGATTTCTGTATGTTTTAATTAGCAAAAACATACACTAAATTGTAGTGTTATAGGTAGTAGTCACTGATTAAAATAAAAAAAATTGTATTTGGTTCAGCAGTATCGGTTGTGAGATACAGATCTGCCAGGCAGTAGAGGGATACCCCAATTGGAAGTACTATTCAAATTTGACATAAGCAAATATGTATTAACCAACTCACATATATGGACAAAAGTAATTTTGTCAAAATCAAGTTTATACAATTGGTACATTTTGGCATAACTATGATAAGTTTATAATGCAGACACTAAAAAAGATATTGGAAGACCCTGTGATACCATGCAAACTTACAGAATCTCCAAGGCTAGGTACGCCATCGACGTACACTTCCACTACTGCTTCTGGAGTTCGGAATGGATCAATCACATACAATCCTTTCCATTTTGAATTCTGCAATAGATCCATGATGATAAATTACAACTCGTTTTATCCATAAAATCTTATAGACCAATTATAAGTACTTAACATATACATACCTCTTCAACTGAGAGTCCCAAAGAAGCAGAGAAAACTTCCTTCAGAAGGTTTTCTGAAATTTTGCTAGATCCTGAAAATGTAAGGGAGTCGGGACTGTGAAGAACGCTGAACTCTCCGGCAGCATTTGCTCCTAAAAGAATACCAAATTATATATAGGTATAATAATACCTTTACAATTAGAATAGTCGAATTATACTTACCAATTACTAATGAAACAAGGGATACCCAAAACAAGGAAACAGCCATTTTACTCAGAATTAAGATTATGTGACTGACTCCTTTCCTTGAGTGTCATATGATCACTGTCTTGCCATAGTAATTATATTGATTCCATATATCGACTCGGCTAGGCAATGGATACATGGACATACAGCCAAATAACCACTGTGAAATGACGAACTTTTTGTTGGTTAATTGGCCGATTCGGCTAGATAAAAGGTCAGGCTCAGTCATTTGCGTGATTCAGCATACTATCCCTAACTTTATCTGAAAATTTGTCGGGTTAGCTTTCAATCTGTTCGGGTTTCGGGTTCGTATTACTCTACTTTTTTTTCATGTGAAACATCTAATGCGGAGGGAGTGTAAAATCGGCTGTTAGCGTGGCGACGCTTTTATTTTACTTGTCCCGTTCAAATCTTGCAAGTTAAGTTTGACACACTTCGCTTATTCCGATTGAGCTGAAATTTTACACGCATGTGTATATCGCGTGACAATGCAATATTATGATGACTTGGAGCTGATCTGATGATGGATCTGGAAGGAGGACATAGGAACTCTATAATAAAAAGGCACAACCCCATCGAGTTTGGGCTCGTATGATTCGTCTTGCCGAGTACTTTATATCTAGATGATATCCAGGGGCTGATGATGAAACTGGAAGATGATCACAGTAACTCTGTAATGAAACAACGCAACCCCATCGAGTTAAGAATAGTTTAATTCGTCTTGACAAGTACTTTGTCTTTAGATAGTATCCAGGGTCTGATGATGGAGCTAGAAGATGGCCATAGGAAATTCGTTATAAAACGACATAAATCCATCTAGTTTGGATTCGTATGATTTGTCTTGACAAACTGACTTGACTTACAAAGTACGTATCTAGATTGTATCCAGGGTCTGACGATGGAGCTGGAAGGTGGCCACAGTAACCCTCTAATGAAACAACGCAACCCTATCGAGTTTATACTCGTTTGATTCGTCTTAAGGAGTACTTTGTCAAGTTATGATCATTTTATTTCTACAAAATAATTTCGATGTTATCACATCTGCTAGACGTCCCACTACGTCTAGTTTTTTCTCTTTGTCTCTTTGTTTCCATTTGTCCTGTATACAGAACAAATTTACTCAACGAGAAGAAGGAAAACACATTGAGGTAGAAAACAGAAGAAGAAATAGCTACAAATTTACAGTGTCATTTCTAAATTAGAACTGAAAATGGCGGACATTGCTAGGAAAGTGCGTAAAAAATATCGATATCGATACTTCAGTCCTTCAAGGGATCAATAAATTTTCAGGTGGACAAAGGTTTTTTAATTGCGTAAATCTTTATCTACCTGTATAATTATATCTGTGTGTCAAATTGCAACCCAATCCATTCAGTAATATGAGCTAGTGGTTGATAGATCAATTAGGCATGCCTTCTTTTTCAACAAACAGAAAAAAATAAGGGTATAGCACTTTACTGAACAGATTTGGGTTGTAAAAAGCATAAAGAAATAAATGTAATCCTGCGTATAGACGTTCATTCTAAGTCGAAGCATACCTATTTAAGGTTGTGATGTGATGACATCAGGAGAAAAAGATTTGAAAGTGAGGTATTACGATAAATAAAAACTGGGTAGGTACTCTATATACTAATATTTTATTCCATCCTTCAGTCCACTGCTGTACTTTAATAGGTCTCCCTAAAAGAACGCCAGAACAAGCGGTCCTTTTTTTGTTAACACGGTCCAAAACGCAAGTTTACGCACGTCACTGGGGTACCAACAGGATCCAAGGGAGTGTCGGGCTTGATGTCATACAATCTCAACTCTTGTGTCGAGTTTATGAGCCACAATACCGACTAAAACATAACCGCGACGCCTTCTTCCGTCATAATAGAGAGTCATAGGATCGTCTACAGACATTCCACACCGACGCTCTAGTGACTACATCCAAGGGCTCCTTGCGGTTTTGACTAGGTCGTCAGTCCTTCTGGCGGGACGCCGTCCTATGCTGCGTCCTCCTGTGAAACATCTACTGCGGAGGGAGGGTAAAACCGGGTTTTCTCAAATATTGCAAATTAAATTTGAAACATTTCCCGGTTTCCGATTGAGCTGAAATTTTACACGCCTATGTATATCGCGTGACAATGACAAATTATGACAATATTATGATAATTTTATTTTATAATGAATAATTTTTCTTTTTTATTCTTTCAGAAAATTTTACTTATTAATGAAAATTGACTATAACTAATAAGTTAAATGGAAAGTATAATGTAGGGGAGCCAAATAAAAATCAGTGTTTTGCAATTAGAAAACAAAAACTGAGCTGGCTACCTTTGTTACACTATTGATATTTTATATTTGTTCGTTTTTTTTTTGTTCTTTCTAATCTTGTGTAACAAAAGTAAATGCTTTGAATGCTAATAACATTACAATTCAAATGATTAATCGATTCAATATTAAAAATGAATATTTAATACTATGCTGCTAAGCCACTGCTCATCACTTCATTCCGAGGAAAGAAAATTAATAAATGGACGGCTTCTTCCCACTATATGAAAATCTGTGGCGAATAAAATCACAAATTATTAGTGGTGGATGCTAAATTCCAAGTGCGCAAAATAATCTTTAGTTTTAAAAAAAATCATATTTAATATTATCAATATTTTATAAAATACGAGATATATCGATAGTTTTTGGTTCTTCTTGCATCCCTAATTGACAGCCGACATCATACAACAGATAAAGGCTGTGTTCCGACTTGCGAGCACTGTGATATCGCGTGATCAACAGCGTCCAGAAATATAACAACTTGCACTGTGGAGAATTATTATTATTATTGAATATTGTAAATCAAAGATACCGAAACATGGAAAATATAAATAAATTGTGTTTATTGCATAGTAAAACCAATACTTTGTATGAAATGAAAGTAATGAGAGATCAGTATACTGGTCTGCATTCTGTTATAAACAGTAACCAGTATAGCTAACTATAAAGGGACGACTTCGCAATATACTAAATTGACGTCACACCTTACAGTGCTCGCAGTGTATATCGGAACACACCCAACATAGCCATCCCACAGGAGACCTCCACCTTCTCCACTTAAATAATTGTTAGTAGCCTTTGTCCTAATCTGTACTCCAGAGTTTTATATATTAAGGAGTTACGGTGTCAAGAATTAGTAAACAAACAATTGATTTGAACGGGACAAGTAAAATAAAAGCGTCGCCACGCTAACACCCGGTTTTACCTTCCCTCCGCATTAGATGTTTCACAGGAGGGCACAGCATAGGACGGCGTCCCGCCAGAAGGACTGACGACCTAGTCAAAATCGCAAGGAGCCCTTGGATGTAGTCACTAGAGCGTCGGTGTGGAATGGAAAAAAATATTTTATACTACTCTGTCAAGAAAATACCGGGAAAAGATCAATAATACACAAAAATTTTGTTATTCATCCAAATTTATTTTATCACCTTTAAAGTATGCTCCTTCAGAAACGATAGACTTACGCCAACGAATAATCCAATCATCAAAACATTTTTTAAACGCTGTTTCCGGAATTGAGTTCAGTCCTCGCCGCGAATTCTCCTTTATGTCTTCTACCGTTTGAAAACGGGTGCCACGAAGTGGTAATTTGAGTTTAGGAAAAAGAAAGAAGTCGGCTGGAGCCAAACTGGTGAATATGGTGGTTGCTCGATGGTATTTGTTGAGTGTTTGGACAAAAATTCATTCACAATGATGGCCTTGTGCGAAGGCGCATTATCGTGGTGCAAAATCCAAGAATTTTCTTTTCACAAATTGGCCTTTTTCGTCGAATTTGCCGCACAACAATACCGCGATAGTCAAAGAAAATAGTCAACATGATTTTGACTTTTGATCGACTATGGCGTGGTTTTTTCGGTTTCGGTTCAGTCGGTAGTCGCCACTCAGAAGCTTGTTGACTAGTTTGTATGTCAAACTCGTAAACCCACGTCTCGTCAACAGTAACAATGCGTTTCATGAATGTTGGGTCGGAATTGACTCGTTCTAGCATGTCCTCAGCGACTCTCATGCGATTGAGTTTTTGGAGAAAATTCAGGTCTTTTGGGACTAGCCGAGCGGAAACATGTTTCGTATCCAAATGATTATTTAAAATGGTACGGATCGAGTAAGACACAGAAAGTTCGGTGGCTATCTCTCTCAAAGTTGAATTAGGATTTTCAGTCACTATTTCCTTCACTTTTGCAATGTTAACTTCAGTTGCAGACATTGATAGCCTACCAGAGCGAACCAAATCTTCCATCATATCTCGACCGCTTTTAAACGCTTTGTACTACTCATAATCACGTGTTTGTGATAAATTCGATTCACCGTAAGCCTTCTGTAACATTTTCAGTGACCCCGAACACGAAATTCCATTGGCGATGCCAAATTTAAGACAAACTCTTTGTTCGATGTTTTTGTCCATTATGAAATTCGCAATACACATTAGATATGACATAACTAAAAACAGCACTGTATTTAATATAAATAACAGATGCAACTCAAACTCCGCGCCAAAATGGATAACGCTAGAACACTACAGTTGTGCAAATCTAACAACAACAAAAAAAAATTTGAATTTGGAACCATAAACAAATCATCCATTCCCAATACTTTCTTGACTGAATGTATACTTGTTGAAGTTATACTTCTTTAGGCGCGTTATGAAAAAATGATGAGAGTGAAATTATAAGATGCGCGCGCATCTGAGACACAAAATTAACAGTATGAAGTTGTCTACAGTATGAAGTTGTCTGCTCAACCGCTCATTAAGTCTCGAAAAAAAAGCTATTAGTATATGTACTGCCTAAGCAAGTACATTTGAAGTACAATTATATTTGTATATATACTTTATTTACAAAAAAAAAAATATTGTGCGATTCAGGTTATAGTACATTTTGTATAGAATTGCACTGATATTTATTACAGCGCCATCTGTTATTCAATTTTATCATCTAAATATTTTCTTCTAACAACATTCGAGTCCCACTAATAATTATTAGTGTCTCTTCCGCCCACCAGAGAGCACGATTTTAAATAAAAACAAGCTCTTAGGGAGTGACATGGCCCTGGTAGGCACTTACAGAACTTTTTAAAATCACCCAAATAACTACAGTGATCTTTGATGTTACAAATATTATATTCTCACTACAACAACAATCACTAATAAATAATAACTATTGCTACTATAACAGATAACAGCTGACTAATTATTATCTACTTTATGTATAGGTTATAAGAATTAATAATCTTATCAACATGAAAACGATATCTACAGGAAATAATTAGTACTACGAATAATCGTGTAGCTACTATTGTGTGGTAGTTCTAAGCAATACGGTAAGATGGCGCTGTTATACATTTTTTATGAATTCTAAGTTATAATAATCTATATTCTACAAGATATTTGAGAAAAAATGACTAATAGGCTATATAGGCGTGTCTAAACACAAAACAATATTTTTTAGAATTTTTGTCTGTTTGTTTGTTCTCGCATCAAACAAAAACCACTGAACTAATTTTGATGCAACTTTTTGATAAAAATGAAAAGTGAATATTAAATTAAGAAATCAATAAAAATATTTTAAAAATGACCAACCTTAAATTCAATTTTTGAATTTATTATTAAATTTATTTTTAAAATATTAAATAATCAATAATAAACATTTAAAATTAAGAATCTTTTAATATTTAGTACAAATTATGTCTTATATATTTATTATTCTCTAAATTTAGTTTTTAATCATTATATATATATATATATATATATATATATATATATATATATATATATATATATATATATATATATATATATATATATATATATATATATATATATATTAATTATATATTATATAAATTTATATTAAATATATATTTGAAATATATATATTAAATATATTATTATATAAATATATTAATTTTCAATTTTTAATATTAATTATTTAATGATACAACAGATTTTATATAAATATTATAAATAAGTAATTTTAAATCTTAATACTATGTAAATAAAGCTTACTTTCTGTTAAGTACTAATCATGATATCAAAGATGTCTAAAATTTTAATTATTTAGCCTTGAACTTGAGCGAATTTTGGTACATATGGACCATTATGCACGTAATAGTTTTATTAGGTACTTTTGTTTAATTGTGTCCGAATAGTTGCGGAAGAAAGTTTCATATCTTTTAATTTCCTTCGCGTTCTAAATTTAGAAAGATTTGTGTATTATGGACGTTGGGGATTGTTTTAATGGATTTTTTAATTAATATATGTAGGTAGGTCCACATTCTCACACACAATAAGCTTTTTCAACGCTAGAAATTCCCTAAAAATACTCTAGATATAATTTATATGGCAAAACAACGTTTGCCGGGTCAGCTAGTGATAAATAAATACCGAATTAAACATCTATTACACAGCGTGTAATAGACAGCAAGGCAAAAAATAAACAAACTCGCTTTTCTATAGGTATATTATACGATGTGAAATTTATCATAGAAACGAATATTTAAGGATTTTTAGATATTTTTTTTATATATTTTTAGCATTTGACATGCTTAGCACTATACATTAAACACAAAGTGAAAAATGTGAAATCGAAAATAAAAGTCAGGAGCAGGATTTGAACCTGCATCTTCTGGATACCGTCCAGATGCTTTACCAATTCAGCCATCCTGACAATTGCTCCTGACTGCTAATTTCGATAACACATCATACTTAACGTCTTTGGGTGACGCCTGCGCCATCTGTCGGAAGTATTTTCATACATTATACCGACCAGGTAAACTTAATTTTACAATTAAGATTTTACCTAATAATGACGCAAACCCTTTAAATATTTAGATATTTTTTATATATATTTTTAGCATTTGACATGCTTAGCACTATACTATAGTTTTAGATTTATTGCACGTACGGATTTTGCTGTCGGATGTACGGATTTTTAGTTCCTATAGTAATTTTCAATTTTTAATATTAATTATTTAATGATACAACAGATTTTATATAAATATTATAAATAAGTAATTTTAAATCTTAATGCTATGTAAATAAAGCTTACTTTCTGTTAAGTACTAATCATGATATCAAAGATGTCTAAAATTTTAATTATTTAGCCTTGAACTTGAGCGAATTTTGGTACATATGGACCATTATGCACGTAATAGTTTTATTAGGTACTTTTGTTTAATTGTGTCCGAATAGTTGCGGAAGAAAGTTTCATATCTTTTAATTTCCTTCGCGTTCTAAATTTAGAAAGATTTGTGTATTATGGACATTGGGGATTGTTTTAATGGATTTTTTAATTAATATATGTAGGTAGGTCCACATTCTCACACACAATAAGCTTTTTCAACGCTAGAAATTCCCTAAAAATACTCTAGATATAATTTATATGGCAAAACAACGTTTGCCGGGTCAGCTAGTGATAAATAAATACCGAATTAAACATCTATTACACAGCGTGTAATAGACAGCAAGGCAAAAAATAAACAAACTCGCTTTTCTATAGGTATATTATACGATGTGAAATTTATCATAGAAACGAATATTTAAGGATTTTTAGATATTTTTTTTATATATTTTTAGCATTTGACATGCTTAGCACTATACATTAAACACAAAGTGAAAAATGTGAAATCGAAAATAAAAGTCAGGAGCAGGATTTGAACCTGCATCTTCTGGATACCGTCCAGATGCTTTACCAATTCAGCCATCCTGACAATTGCTCCTGACTGCTAATTTCGATAACACATCATACTTAACGTCTTTGGGTGACGCCTGCGCCATCTGTCGGAAGTATTTTCATACATTATACCGACCAGGTAAACTTAATTTTACAATTAAGATTTTACCTAATAATGACGCAAACCCTTTAAATATTTAGATATTTTTTATATATATTTTTAGCATTTGACATGCTTAGCACTATACTATAGTTTTAGATTTATTGCACGTACGGATTTTGCTGTCGGATGTACGGATTTTTAGTTCCTATAGTATGGCAATACTGCTCTGTGACCACTACGTTTGAAAAAATAATTTATTCTAATCGGTTATCAAATTATTAGTCTTGTGCCTGCTCGGTCATTTAAAAGAGCGCTCTGTACTGTTTCATTTCGGACAGTGAACTAATTCATTCTATTAGTTCTATTAGCTCTATTCGGTCTTCGAATTCGGTCGGTCAGGCCATAATTATACAGGCCTGCTCAAAACGCGAAGTGACATACAAAATTTTGCCGTGCATACATCAACAAGGCAGCATTGGCTCAAACCCCTTAAAGGTTAGAAGTCTGAAATAAAAAAGTATTACTGTCTATAAAAACTAAAATATATTAAGCTAGACTTTACCCACAACTCCGTCCGGGTGATTTCAGAATATAAATATGTCGCACTTTTAATTAGCATCATGCAAAAATAGCTAACCCGAAGAAATCATTCATTTTTCCGGGATGAAATGTAGCCTGTGTACTTTTTTGAGCTCTAGTACTCTGGGGTTCAGTAGTTACGCCGTGAAAGCGTAACAAAAAAACTAACAAATAAAGTCACTAAACACAAAGTGAAAAATGTGAAATCGAAAATAACAGTCACGAACAGGATTATTTTCGATTTCACATTTTTCACTTTGTGTTTAATGTATAGTGCTAAGCATGTCAAATGCTAAAAATATATATAAAAAATCTAAATAAATAAAGTCAGTTTCACATTTATATTACAGTAAGGATTAAAAATTTGAAGATGAGTCGCAAGTTATAAACGTGACTTGGATTAGAAAAATGGTGGAATTTTTATTTGGCGTACAAAATTATAAAAAAATATTTAAATATACTCCAATTTATCGCCATGAGCTGGTTGGATATTATAATACCTCTCTGAAAAGGCACTTTATAAATTAGCCTCTAGCCTGTTTTCAAATTTTCAATTTAAACGTTCTATTCTCCAGCATTTTTTTTTTTATAATACACACCACCTTTTGGTAAGCGGTTACCGTAGCCTATAGACGCTAGCAACACCAGATGACCAGAGGCATCACTCGCGCGACTCCTGCTCTAAGGAAAGTAACAGGCAGTGAAAAGGAAGGATAAAAAGGAGAGGATAAGGAGGGCCTCAGCGCTCTCACTTGCCATACGAAACAATAGTAGGAGTATCTACAATTGTTTCACTTAGTTTGTATATTTTTCATGTAACATATCACCATGGTTGGAAAAACTTTGAGATTCAAAGTTAACAGAAAGAGTACGAGCTAGTTTTCTCCATAAATATAGTAACGTATAGATCACCAAAGCGTGTGAGCGAGAAGAAAATCTTATACGGCAACATAGCAAGATGGAAGAGGAAAGCAAATCTAATGTCATTGTAACCCATTTTAATGACAGGTATTCTACAGTCTTCTGCTTGAAATTAGCTTCGCGGTTTTTTGATTTATTTGTGTTATAAATCTTGTTTATTATATGATTATAACTATTAAATACAATGGTTGTTTGTTCCGTGAATGCCTGTGATGTAAATTATGCAAACAATCCTGATAATTGCATGTTTCACAGGTAAGTTCTCAGGATGTTATCACAACTTAAATGCTTTTATTTTAGGTCATAATTACTGATATTTTCTGTTTCAGTTACAAATTAATTTCAATTACATTGTTACTGTTTATATTTTACATAGAAACATGTCGGTTTGGTATATATTTGCAAGATTTTAGTTGAAAAGTTTTTAGGTACACATACACTAGGGCTTGACTTTATCGACAAGGTATACTGTCGATATTTATCCTAAATGCTTGGAACATTTTCTCCTAACACATTAATGAAAAAAATGCAATAAAAGTTCTACAGCAGATAATGTCAGTCAAGTCGATTTAGTTAATTTAAAAATTAGGTATAAGTAGGTTTATGTTGCTAAAAGCTGAGTGTATAATAAATTATGTTTGTTTTATTTTTAATTTGTTTTATTACTTGGAGATGATTATTTGGCGTGGCCGCACTTGAAACAGCAAATTTTTTTTAAATGTTGCCAGGTTGACTAATATTTAACCATATTTGGGCAAATTAAACGATAGTTAGAATGAGGTCTGTAACTAGGTCGTTCATTATACATAATAAGAAAATAGTAACGTTGGGAGCAAAATCATTGCCAGTGAATATGTCCATGTAAGTATAGCTTTTAAAGTCTTTGTACTTCAACTTTGTAAGTAAATCTCAATTCTAGATTATGACTACCGCTGTAGTCATAATCTAGAATTCAGAGAAACTAATTTGCTCTCTCTTGTGACACCTGTCTGGGATTTAAGGGTTTCAAAATAAAACCCAGGAGTAAAACAAAATTAAATAAGATATATTCACACCCCAAAATTGGAGGTGGCAGCACAAATTTATTAGGTCGTGGTATTCATCCTATAGCTAACTTCACCACTTATAGTACTCTCTCTCCCGTGGGACCGGCTATGAAGCACATCGTTGCGTTTTGGTCGTAGCAGGAGATAGCCGTTTATTCTTTCATTATATATCGGTGAAATGAAATAGTGAGCAGCGGCTTGACAATACTCTCAGTATAGTTGAGTCCATGAGCGACGGTTGACATTTACCATCAGATGGGCCGTGGCTCATCTGCCACTAAATGCAATAAAAAAAAGTTCTTATTCAATTAATTAATTCAGCGCTGGAAGGATGATAAGTCTTTACTTATTTGACCCAGAAAAGAAAGAAAAGATAATTTAATTGTATTCTTGTGTACTATTATTTTATTAAATATAACTTATTATTATTTACCAGATGAGATATCGAACAGAACGGCAATATATGGAGAAGCAATACTTATCTTGCATCAAGGCTCAAAGTCTGGGTGTTTCTCTACGTGATCGAATTCTTATTACGGATACGGAGGTAGAACGTGAATATCATCGATCGACGAACTGACAACCGTTGGAGAAAAAGGTTCTCGTGTGGCGACCACGTATCGGACAGCGCAGCGTAACATGCCCTCCCACCAGATGGACCAAATATATGGTCAAAACGGCAGGGAGCCGTTGGATGCAGTCAGCACAAGCCCGCTAGTTCTGGTATTCTCTTTGGGGAGGCCAATGTCCAACAGTGGACGTTTAAAGACTGATGGTTGGATGAATAGAAGGGGTGGCAGATTTACTTTAAAATAATCATTTTGATAAACGTTGCGATTTTCAATAAAATATTTGTTACGAAGAGTTTCTTATTTACGACCTAGTTACAGACCTCATTCTAACTATCGTTTAATTTGCCCAAATATGGTTAAATATTAGTCAACCTGGCAACATTTAAAAAAAATTTGCTGTTTCAAGTGCGGCCACGCCAAATAATCATCTCCAAGTAATAAAACAAATTAAAAATAAAACAAACATAATTTATTATACACTCAGCTTTTAGCAACATAAACCTACTTATACCTAATTTTTAAATTAACTAAATCGACTTGACTGACATTATCTGCTGTAGAACTTTTATTGCATTTTTTTCATTAATGTGTTAGGAGAAAATGTTCCAAGCATTTAGGATAAATATCGACAGTATACCTTGTCGATAAAGTCAAGCCCTAGTGTATGTGTACCTAAAAACTTTTCAACTAAAATCTTGCAAATATATACCAAACCGACATGTTTCTATGTAAAATATAAACAGTAACAATGTAATTGAAATTAATTTGTAACTGAAACAGAAAATATCAGTAATTATGACCTAAAATAAAAGCATTTAAGTTGTGATAACATCCTGAGAACTTACCTGTGAAACATGCAATTATCAGGATTGTTTGCATAATTTACATCACAGGCATTCACGGAACAAACAACCATTGTATTTAATAGTTATAATCATATAATAAACAAGATTTATAACACAAATAAATCAAAAAACCGCGAAGCTAATTTCAAGCTAGAAGACTGTAGAATACCTGTCATTAAAATGGGTTACAATGACATTAGATTTGCTTTCCTCTTCCATCTTGCTATGTTGCCGTATAAGATTTTCTTCTCGCTCACACGCTTTGGTGATCTATACGTTACTATATTTATGGAGAAAACTAGCTCGTACTCTTTCTGTTAACTTTGAATCTCAAAGTTTTTCCAACCATGGTGATATGTTACATGAAAAATATACAAACTAAGTGAAACAATTGTAGATACTCCTACTATTGTTTCGTATGGCAAGTGAGAGCGCTGAGGCCCTCCTTATCCTCTCCTTTTTATCCTTCCTTTTCACTGCCTGTTACTTTCCTTAGAGCAGGAGTCGCGCGAGTGATGCCTCTGGTCATCTAGTGTTGCTAGCGTCTATAGGCTACGGTAACCGCTTACCAAAAGGTGGTGTGTATTATAAAAAAAAAAATGCTGGAGAATAGAACGTTTAAATTGAAAATTTGAAAACAGGCTAGAGGCTAATTTATAAAGTGCCTTTTCAGAGAGGTATTATAATATCCAACCAGCTCATGGCGATAAATTGGAGTATATTTAAATATTTTTTTATAATTTTGTACGCCAAATAAAAATTCCACCATTTTTCTAATCCAAGTCACGTTTATAACTTGCGACTCATCTTCAAATTTTTAATCCTTACTGTAATATAAATGTGAAACTGACTTTATTTATTTAGATTTTTTATATATATTTTTAGCATTTGACATGCTTAGCACTATACATTAAACACAAAGTGAAAAATGTGAAATCGAAAATAATCCTGTTCGTGACTGTTATTTTCGATTTCACATTTTTCACTTTGTGTTTAGTGACTTTATTTGTTAGTTTTTTTGTTACGCTTTCACGGCGTAACTACTGAACCCCAGAGTACTAGAGCTCAAAAAAGTACACAGGCTACATTTCATCCCGGAACAATGAATGATTTCTTCGGGTTAGCTATTTTTGCATGATGCTAATTAAAAGTGCGACATATTTATATTCTGAAATCACCCGGACGGAGTTGTGGGTAAAGTCTAGCTTAATATATTTTAGTTTTTATAGACAGTAATACTTTTTTATTTCAGACTTCTAACCTTTAAGGGGGTTGAGCCAATGCTTGCCTTGATGTATGCACGGCAAAATTTTGTATGTCACTTCGCGTTTTGAGCAGGCCTGTATAATTATGGCCTGACCGACCGAATTCGAAGACCGAATAGAGCTAATAGAACTAATAGAATGAATTAGTTCACTGTCCGAAATGAAACAGTACAGAGCGCTCTTTTAAATGACCGAGCAGGCACAAGACTAATAATTTGATAACCGATTAGAATAAATTATTTTTTCAAACGTAGTGGTCACAGAGCAGTATTGCCATACTGTAGGAACTAAAAATCCGTACATCCGACAGCAAAATCCGTACGTGCAATAAATCTAAAACTATAGTATAGTGCTAAGCATGTCAAATGCTAAAAATATATATAAAAAATATCTAAATATTTAAAGGGTTTGCGTCATTATTAGGTAAAATCTTAATTGTAAAATTAAGTTTACCTGGTCGGTATAATGTATGAAAATACTTCCGACAGATGGCGCAGGCGTCACCCAAAGACGTTAAGTATGATGTGTTATCGAAATTAGCAGTCAGGAGCAATTGTCAGGATGGCTGAATTGGTAAAGCATCTGGACGGTATCCAGAAGATGCAGGTTCAAATCCTGCTCCTGACTTTTATTTTCGATTTCACATTTTTCACTTTGTGTTTAATGTATAGTGCTAAGCATGTCAAATGCTAAAAATATATAAAAAAAATATCTAAAAATCCTTAAATATTCGTTTCTATGATAAATTTCACATCGTATAATATACCTATAGAAAAGCGAGTTTGTTTATTTTTTGCCTTGCTGTCTATTACACGCTGTGTAATAGATGTTTAATTCGGTATTTATTTATCACTAGCTGACCCGGCAAACGTTGTTTTGCCATATAAATTATATCTAGAGTATTTTTAGGGAATTTCTAGCGTTGAAAAAGCTTATTGTGTGTGAGAATGTGGACCTACCTACATATATTAATTAAAAAATCCATTAAAACAATCCCCAACGTCCATAATACACAAATCTTTCTAAATTTAGAACGCGAAGGAAATTAAAAGATATGAAACTTTCTTCCGCAACTATTCGGACACAATTAAACAAAAGTACCTAATAAAACTATTACGTGCATAATGGTCCATATGTACCAAAATTCGCTCAAGTTCAAGGCTAAATAATTAAAATTTTAGACATCTTTGATATCATGATTAGTACTTAACAGAAAGTAAGCTTTATTTACATAGCATTAAGATTTAAAATTACTTATTTATAATATTTATATAAAATCTGTTCAAAAATCTGATATTGTGATATTACTGTACCGCTCTAACTAGTGTAATATTTGTATCTCACGCGCTTTGTCGCACGCATGTGGCCGATGCGTATCGAATCGCGTAGGTACAGACGAGTGAGCGAGTATTCAGTACATCGCAAATCTGATATTGTAATCCTTAGGTTTCGAAAGAGGCAGTAAGCGATTCTTAGATATTGTACCAATATAAGATTTCGTATCTATATACGATTTGTAATGTGTATCGCCTACTTCTAAACCGGTCATCATTAATGATCGTGCTAATATGTATCAGAGTATATTAAAATGTCAAGATGGTCTAATGAATCTAAACCTTAAACACTGTGATAAAACATAAACTTTATTATCTAAAGTCTATGGACTATCTTACTTTACTTTTTGCTAGGGAGGGAAAAAATGTACCTAGCGGCAGACCCCGTTGTTTGGGGCAACGAACAGGGTAGTGTAAGGCTCTCACCCACTAAATAAACCCGCCGTGTATCATCTCGGTGGAACACTGGAACTGTGTGACAATATGGTTAATTACAAAGCTGGACGCTTTCCCATAACCATAGCATGCAAAAATAAAAACCGTCCAAAACCACAATGTTTATAAAAAAGAATAAGAAGTACAAACACTAAACAATGAATTAATAAATTATTATTATAACTTAATAACCTCAACTTTCTCGAAACGAAATATCAAAAGCAAGAAAGTACCTAACTGTTCGTCTTCTCCGATAATGTACTTATTTACTCATATTACCGTCGTTTCGTTAGGAATGATGAAACGATAGAGCTAATAGACCGATTAACAGTTAGCGTGTTCGGAAATGTTTCTTTTTTAGTACAGTGCAAAGTAAACGTAGTGTTATAATATCGTTTATGCTCTTTGGTGCAAAGATACGTTTCCTAATCGGTAGCGATGGGCTGTAGCGGGTTATTTGGTTAGCGAAATGAATCTGTTTATCGAATGTCAATAGCGGTTTTTGAAACATGCTATTTCAGTAGCGAGCAATAGCGGGTTGTTACCAGTAAACTAACGTGCACGCGAGCGAGTGAGCGTTGCGATCAATATTTCGGTTATAATTTGACTATGTGTATTGAATCGTATCTACTATCTATATGCGAAGTATTCATTGGATATATCATTGAATGTATCTGAAGGTTTCAAATAAAATAATTTGACAGCAAATATAACTTTTAAAGAATAGTTTAAATCAGTTTGGGATCTCTGATATTGTAGGTATCTATTTAATTCAATATCTATATCCATCCATCCATCCATGAGACTTTCATCGTCCACTGCTGGACATAGGCCTCCCCTAAGGGGGGTATTGCCATAATCGCCATGCTTGGCAGGCGGGTTGGCGATCGCAGTGGATGTTTTTAGTACACAGGGGAACGCTGCTGCCCGGTCCCCCGGTAATCCCTTAGTCGGCTTTTACGACTCCCATAGGAAGAGAAGAGGTGGAGCTATTCTTGATGCCGGCCCCACACGGCTAATATTATTATTAATTTTTTTATTGAAATTATTATTAATTATTATATATTATTAATTGAATATAATTATTAACACGATAATTTTAACACTTCGGTATGGTTATAGCAGCGCAGGCATTGGCGGTGATGGCTGTCTTAGGTTCATTAACATTGAAATTTGAGTGGAAGCCACCCTTTCGTAAGTCTCTAAATGTCGCTTGCGTAGATGACACTTAGATTTTCCCTAGTTGTTTTGTAACTGTACAAATCACCACACAATGTACACTTCGCCTTTTTGACATAAGGTCCTTTTTAAAAAAGTCCCAGAGTAAACTCGCGTTGATACGAGAAATTGCAGTTTATTTACGTCTACTAAGTACTAATCTAAACAAACTACTCACTAACACTTTATAAATCTATATTTACATACTATATAGGTATACACTTAATTTTATTTTTTAAACTTATAATTTAATATTTAAACTTAAAAGTAAGCGACGCGTCTATAATACACCTTGTCGCTAAACACGTCAATTATGAGTTATGACTAATGACTAGTTCAAGGCCACTTACGGCCGGTCTCTATAACCTATCTATCCTTTACTAAAAGTTAAAATGGTTACCATTAGTATCTATCTGCTATTATTTCCGTTTCAATAAACAAAGATAGATAGAAATATTTATCCATGACTTTGATCCATCTATCAGAGGGCCTACTGCTTACCATAGATAAGTAACTACATACAAAAAAAAAGTTTGGGTGTTTCAATAACGCTTTTGAGCTTACTGTGGATACGTCAAATAACTAGCGGTTACAGTTTTACTTTATCGCCCAATTTTGGCGGATATAGGCAAGGCTTTTTCGTATTTTTACATAAATATAACAACATAAAGTTTTAAATGGATCTGTTTAGTAATGAAAGTGAGTAGGTTAGTAGAATTGGGGGATCGCCGGGTTGGTGTTCGAACAAACTATGAAAGTGAACTTTCCAATTCAGAATTTGTTTATAGATTTAGGTTAAATAATGGCGGTAAACCAATTACTTTACTGTTAAAAGCGAAAAATTTCGCTGCTCTATCTCGAACTCAATAGTTCCATAAAATAAACATGTGTCAACCATCTGTCGCCGAGTGAAAGACAAATAATGCGTTTCGTTGTTATTTAGGTTCATAAGGTTTAGTTTGCTATTGTTAATTTATAAATGTAGGTAAATATTTAGCACTATTTTTTGAATACTTGTTATTACATAACAAACACACCAATCACGGTTAATAATATCGTAAAGCATGTTATTAGTAATTATCTTAGATCCTGAGACCCTTATTAACAAATGCAAAAATAAAACGTGTCAGAGGGACGCGCTTACAGAAGGTAGAACTGTTATCTATCTTTGATCCTTAGTAGGCACAAGTGATTTTTAATATTGAAACGGCAGTTATAGATAGTTTAAAGTTAACAGTTTACTGGGGATAGCAGTTGACTTTTAACTATAGGTACATTATTGAGACCGGCTGTTAATTAGGCATCAACCTGCAACTCACATTTTTAAGTACCTAATGAAAAGTAACATAAATATTCTTGCAAAAAATGTATCTTATTTTAAAAGATTTAAGGACTAAAGTCAAACGCAAACGGCGTGTGCGTGTATGAAAGAGACAAAATGATGATTGACGAAAGAACCAATGTTCGAGTCATGACTCATGTGCCGCGCGATCACGATAGCTGTTAGCCAAATAGTAATTAAAAATAGGTACCTATACAAGTAATGAAAATATTGAACACAAAGGATAACTTGTACTTGGGGGAGATAGTTGTATAATAGGCAGTAATACTTATTATATGATAATCTAATTCTGCATTGCAAGTTATAAATCCCACATATCAATTTTGAGAACTGTGTAAGTGAATAGGCCGTCAGTATAAACTTTTAATTAAACAATAATACTCCCCTTGTCTTTAGTTTTCAAAAGATTTATGTACTTGTAGCTTCAACTTCATATTACAATGGCAGCACTGCAGTACCTTTGTGCATACCTCTGTAATTAAAAATAGGTATGAGTAAGAAATACAAGATGACTAAAGATGTATTTCAATAAAATATAATGTGATTGTGAATAGAAAGTATTGCAAATATTTATTTAATACAAAAGTTAAATTGAACTACAGATATAGTTACCTAATAGCCACAATTTTAGAAACTACTTCTAAATAGTCTGTCTCTCACAGTTCTCCCTACAATAAGGGCTGGCTCATTATACATAATGATTTATTTCTGTACTGGTTCAGTGGAGACCATATCTTCATACTCCTCTCTAGGAAATCCCTGTACTCTACGAGTAGGTGCCTATATTATACAGTAGTACTACACATGCAATTACAATTTCTGCTGCATAGTTTGTGTGATAATAGGTACCTATAGAACATGCTGTCCCTACAAAACCTGGCCTTTAGAACACCAAAAGCTCTTTCAATGCAATTGTGTTTTAACATGCATTTTAGTGTAATTCTCTTCCATGGATCCTAGTACTGCATTGAGAATAGGTAGGTGTCATTAGGTAGCTCCTTTGGTGGTAACCACTAACCTAAAATGTTTTAAGTAAGATTGTAGATTTAAATAAATCATTACTTATATGAATAACAAATATGAGTCTTTTGCAAGAATTACCCAACAACCAAGCTGTTTCACCAGACTGTTGTTGAGATTCCATATGAATGTTGAGGCTACTGCTTGGCTAAATATGGCTGCAATTGGTTGCACCACCAAATTTTGCATTCACATTTATAAATTTGAGGTCACTATCATACACCTAAAATATTTAGTTTTTATTAGACCCTATCCTGACTTCATGCTATAAGTAAGTACTCAATTATGTTACAATTACAGCAATCAATACATACCATTTGTACACTCAAAGAATGATTCCTGTTTAAAAAGGATGGTTCATCTGTAGCTGGACGAACAATAGCCACATGGGTACAGTCAATAGCTCCTAGTACACCGGAAAGTTACACATACTGTAGAATCTGTAAGATATTTATAAGCTTATGAAGATGTAAGCAAGTAGAGAGAAAAACCTATATCTCAAGAGTACTTCTTCTTCTTCTTTGTCTCCACGTTAGTTCTTTGCTCTCTTGTGTGTGGGAATCGGATCCACAAGGTTGATATTCTAAGGTTGATAGCTCATTCAGAGAGAGCCCTTGTGACCTCTTTGAGGCACTAACTAACCGTTTGTTGGGCCATGTGCACTTCTTTAGCGATACCTTTTTGGTAAGATCCCATTGTGTAAAAGCTAAGGGCTGTTAGGACCTAAAAAATTAACAAATGGCTAAATAGGTAAGTTGGCTGTGTGGGGCCGGCTTTAGAATTGTCCCACCCCTCTCCACTCATGGGAGTCGTAAGAGCCGACTGAGGGAATACCGGGGAGAGTGGGCAGCAGCACTCCCTCGAGTATTAACAACATCCACTGCGATCCCTAACCCGCCTGCCAAGCGTGGCGATTACGGCACTATACCCCCATTTTGGGGAGCCTTATGTCCAGCAGTGGACATCGAAAGGCTGATGGATGGATGGATGAAATAGGTAAGTTGCTAGTATCGACTGTTTTTATTACCTACATGTCAAATTGTTTACCTTGAGTTCCAATGAGATCTTTCTAGATGTTCTTAGTTTTATTCCGTTTGAGCTCATCACACAGACAGGAACTCCTCCTTCTCAAATCTATAGTAAGTGTGATACTGCCCATCCGAAAATTGTCGTAAATATTTTTCACGCTGTTGCATTTCTTCTATATGTAACAGCATCAACGCATTCCACAAGCACAAGCGACACATCTTTGCTCTAGTTGTAGTGTGAAATTGTGGATCACAAAATAAACACATATTTATAACTAAAAACTATTATGATAGGTACCTAACCGTAGATAATAATATATTTTTATCAACAAACACCAAAACTTAAGAAGATAAAATGATTAAACACGTATAAACTTTAATAAAAAACTATAGTAAGTACGCAGTCGTAAGCTTTCGCTCCAACTGAAAGTAAAATCGAAGCACTTTGAGTGGTCGACTTGAGATCACCTAATAGTGACCGTTGGTATCGACTCACTTTGTTAGCTTTCGAAATTCAGTCTAGCGTTTTGTATGGAAAACGTCAGCCCTTTGAATGGTCACGTGACCTATCGACCATCGACTTCGGTCAAAATATTGTACATTCTCGGTTTTTGTCATCACGCTTCGGCATGACGTCACCGGTCGGCCTCTCAGCCAATCACAGACACGACGTTTATGGCTCGAAGGTAACGTTGTGAATTTTACTCTAAGCCCGTAACTGTAATGCAACAGCGTTAACTGTTAGCTGCCGACAGCGATCGGATGTTACCGAACGTTCAACGTTGTGTGATTTGCGTTCGTGAAACGTTATGACGTGATTGAGTTATTAGCTGTTAGCAAGTTATTGCAGTACGCGAAAATGTCTAACAGCTATTGTGCCGATTAGAGATGTGCCAACTCGTAATAAACACAACTCGATTTAACTCGAGTTTAAATTCTCGTAACTCGAATTGAACTCTAGTTACGTGACTCGGGTTAAATGGATGAAACTGAGTGAAGAATGATTTGTTTTATTTGTACCAATTTAAGTAACTAACCTCCAAACTGTATTTAAAAAAACATGCGGGCAGTCTTTGTGGACTGCCGATAGAAGTGAAAACTAAATAACTTGTGAATTGTATCGAACAATTACTGGTCATTAACACTTCTTTATTAAACCAAAAAATAATAATCTAATAGCTCGACTATACAATTCACAAGTTACTTAGTATTTAGATATTTTTATATATATTTTTAGCATTTGACATGCTTAGCACTATACATTAAACACAAAGTGAAAAATGTGAAATCGAAAATAACAGTCAGGAGCAGGATTTGAACCTGCATCTTCTGGATACCGTCCAGATGCTTTACCAATTCAGCCATCCTGACAATTGCTCCTGACTGCTAATTTCGATAACACATCATACTTAACGTCTTTGGGTGACGCCTGCGCCATCTGTCAGAAGTATTTTCATACATTATACCGACCAGGTAAACTTAATTTTACAATTAAGATTTTACCTAATAATGACGCAAACCCTTTAAATATTTAGATATTTTTATATATATTTTTAGCATTTGACATGCTTAGCACTATACATTAAACACAAAGTGAAAAATGTGAAATCGAAAATAATTGTCAGGATGGCTGAATTGGTAAAGCATCTGGACGGTATCCAGAAGATGCAGGTTCAAATCCTGCTCCTAACTGTTATTTTCGATTTCACATTTTTCACTGTGTTTAAAATTACTTAGTTTTCACTTCTATCAGAGCGTTCGATGACGATGACGCGAGTTCCATGATTTTTGTTCACCCAAAAAGTAATCAACGTGCCTAAAGAAGATCGGAGCGTTCGGTGACTATGACGCGAGTTCCATGATTTTTATTCACCCAAAAAGTGCTCAACGCGCCAAAAGAAGTTTTCATTTCAAAAATTGAAACAAATTTATAATAAACTAGACGACCCGTGCAAAATGCCGTATCAATTTGCTGTCGATAAAGTAGAAGTCTAATTTAAATTATTAGTTTTTACGAAGGCAACATTTGGGTGCCTCTTTTTAATATGGTTTAACAATGTTGTCGTATTTCCAATATATTTGAATAAATGCGAACACTGTTAACACTTAACACGTCCACTAACTGACGATTCAAATACATCTCATACAAACGATTTCCTTTTAACCGGCACCACGAAGTTAACCTCAAATCAGTCAAATCTGCAAAGCAAATCTACTTTGTGATCTGCAATACTGTCACATTTGATTGACAATGAATATATTCACAAATGATCCGCCAACTTCACGCTTCACGCCATTACGCACTACAAACAAACGATCGCGTATATTCATTCATTAATTTGCCGCGCCAAACCAATTCGAGTTAGAAGAAATCAACTCGAGTTAAGCCTAAATCGAGTTAACTTGAGTTAATAAATCGAGTTGGCACATCTATAGTGCCGATAGCTAGTTTCAATAACCATTTAAGTTGCGCAACGATCATCGCTACTAGTCGGTCATCGTTCGCGAACTACACAAGACTACAAATTATAAATAATAGGAATTGTTACATAGTAGAAAAGAATAATAGTAATCTTTAATATATACAATATATATTATATACTCTGATACACTCTTTGAATAGTAAAAAGACAGACATTACATTCTTTTTTTAGATTGTTCTACTCTTTGCATTACATTATCATTGTGAAAATTTTCTACAAGTAATCATGTAATGTAAATTCAGTAAATTGTATAATTGCGTTATAGGGGACAAGAAGAATGATCACTCTGTAATATTGTGGTTCCTGTGAATTAATAACACACAATGTCTTTTAGAAAATCAAGTGCTCAAACAAATGATCTTTTTCATAAAGAAATTGATATTGAAGTATGTTTAAAAACTTTGAAGATTTACCAAAAGTTCGAGGGAAACAGCATAGTCTGGGATGCATGCTTAGTTCTTGCTAAATATTTGGAAACTATGTGTCAGCACAAGGCAGATTTTCTCAGTGGAATTAAAGTTTTGGAACTAGGCTCGGGCCTTGGAGTGGTTGGCTTAACTGCTGCTACATTGGGGTTAGATTAGTATTTATTTAAATAATATTACCTGTGCTTCTTTTGTTAACAGGATTAGGTATTATAGTGTATGATATTATAAGTGTAAATACATTTACTTACACGATTGTGTGGTGTGTGAAGCTCCCACAAGTTCTGTTCATGTTGTAATTATAGAGTATCGTTCCAATTTTAGTATATGTACTGCCGAAGCAAGTAGTTACATTTGTCTGTAGAAATGGGCAATAAAGTTGTTTCTATCTTCCAAAATTGCATTCATGTAAATTACATTACACTACATGATGTAATTAAGGTATTCTTATGGTTATCAGTACACCTATAGCCTTGAGAAATATTTATCTTTAGGTGGCTTTGTACATCTTCCACTGTCAGTTTCATCATAAATGGACCTGTAAACAATTAATATGTTTACACTTGTATCTAAAGCATTAAGTACCGTTAAAAACAATATCATGCTTTGTAGTAATAGATATCTGTTTATATTTTAGTGCTCAAGTCACACTAACAGATTTGCCTGAAGCATTGCCTTTGTTGGCATTAAACATTTCCGAAAACAAAGCAAAGATAGGCAGCATGGGTGGATATGCCATGGCCGAGCCTTTAGTTTGGGGTGACCATAGTAGTCTCCTTGATGATGAGTTTGATATGATTGTATTAGCTGATTGTGTTTATTACGAAGAGGTAATCATGTGTTCTTTTACAATTTTTGATAATTTCTAGATGCAAGTGTATATTGATTTAAAATATTCAAAATAAGTTTAATAAGTTATAATTATTGTTTTATTACAGGCTATAGAACCTCTTCTTACTACTTTAAATGCTCTCAGTAATAATCCAACACAGCAGCCTGTTATATATATGACTCAAGAACTAAGAAAAACAGAATTACAGCAAAATTTGTGGAGCTCATTTTATGAGAAACTTACACACAGTTTTTGTATAGAGAAAATACCAGAAGAAGAACAGCATATTAATTATAGAAGTGCTGACATAGTTCTATTAAAATTGAATAAAAAAGACAGTGGTTCTATTGTTAGAATATAAAATGCATAACAGGTGTAATAATGCTGACATAGCTATGATATGTTGAGTCTAGCAGATGTACAAAGATAGCTGTTGGCTGGCTTATTGGCTGAGTACCTAGATTCTACAGTAGAGTCATGGACATATAAAGAAACCATGTCCATGAGTAGAGTATGTTATTTATATGTAATTAATTGAATGAGGCGACACTTGGCGGAAGTCCATTGTTACTATTATAGAATGGATTTTAGGAGGAGAGCCCACCACTCACCCACGGATTGTCAATCCCGGTTATCTTTGGACAGAAAATAACCTAAGATTGCCAATCTGCACTCTCACAGATAGAGGAGAATGTGATAATAGCAAAGTAGCATGCACGATAATGACAAAAAACTCACCAACGTGTCACAACCATGCGTTACGGTAGAACTCTCAGAACCACAATATAATATATTTAAATAATATATATATATATATATATATATAAAATTAAATATAATATATTGTGGTTCTGAGAGTTCTACCATATCGCATGGTTGTGTCGCGTTGGTGAGTTTTTTGTCATTATCGTGCATGCTACTTTGCTATTATCACATTCTCCTCTATCTGTGAGAGTGCGGATTGGCAATCTTAGGTTATTCTGTGCAAAGATAACCGGGATTGACAATCCGTGGGTGAGTGGTGGGCTCCTCCTAAAATCCATTCTATAATAGTTATATATGTATTTAAACACTTGAAATGCTTAGCCTTTTACTAGAACAGCACAGATTTAGTACAAATTATTGGCTTAGTTTTATAATTTTGTTGGAAGGAGGTGCATTTGTCCTTTTATTAGGCAGATAAAACTTCTATGTAAGCATAAAATTGTATTTTTAAGAATTTATTAGATTACTAGCACTTTTAAAAAGTTAATTATTAAAGCATAGCAGGGTAGTGTTCATCACTTGTTATATATTTTCTTAAATTTTCAAAAATATCATTCAAACTATGTAGCTAAGGTGCGGCGCAGACGACGTACTATCCGTGGCGCACTTTTTAGTGTGTAAAAATACAACCTATGTAATTATACGCAGTAACGCATACGACGCGCAAAAAGTCCGGCAGATAAAAAATCTGCGTAATTCTTGCAGACCGCGCCGCGCGCACCGCCGCACAAACAGTGCGCGAAAAAAATAGAACGTTTGCTTCAACGAACGTTAACGCAGACGGCGCACACTTTAATCTGCACTCGTTAAGTGGTAGATGTAAAGTATGGCGCCAGAGATCGATGTTAATACAAGAAGTGCAAAACAGACCAGCAATTTATTTATGATAAATACTTCTAAGATACGATTATGATGGACATTTATAGAGAAAAATGTGGGAAGAAGTGTGCTGTAATATTTATTCCGCTTCTGTATGGACTTATGCTTTATGGGAATATTGGTGCCATCAGGATGTTAACCTCGTCGTCAAGTTCCCATGTCTCGAATGCATCCTCTGGAGAAATGATACACAATACCTTGCCAATGATTATAATGTTTTGTAACAACCTAACAATAAGAGTATACAATTAAGGTGTTATCCGAGCCGAATGCGTTGAACGAAACGAATTTTAGAATTCTGTATATTTATGACATCTCATGAAACCTCGCACACTTCCCCGCGTCGAATCGTCCGAATCTGGAAGAGGTATTGAGATTTCATATACATAATCCTAAAATTCGTTTCGTTCGACTCGGATAAGTGTGCGTTCACCTTATAGCAGATGGCACGATTATATATAAAATCACAACAATATCTTTTATAAAATGCCACCCTATATAAACACTGTTGAACACAACACAAACTGATAGAGAGATTACCAGAGGGACCAGAGGGGTCCTTACAGGAAAATTAGATGATTACTGTTTTAAGTTATAGAACATCAATGAATAACATAATATATCAATCGATTCAGGACAATAAATATATATGTGAGATGGTTGAATGGAAAATACTATTAACCACACAACTTCAAGTATAAAATAATACATCGCGACCTCTGCATTTCCACAGCGTGTACGTCCCTACAGTTCTGCCGAGAGAATGATCGTAGATGTGCGTCGTGTGCTTAAGTCTGTAAAAAGTCCGCGATGGACTTTTTGCGCCGCAGATTCGATCGCACAAGAAGTGTCGTCTGCGCTGCACCTAATACTGAGAACAATGCATAAGTACCTAAGTATAGACTGATTATTTGTTCGCAGTCTATCTGTAACTATACTGAAAACAAAAAAAAATTAATCATATTTAAACTAATTCAATTATGTTTGCCTCTCAGAATGAATGGAGAAATGGGTGCCGTGATTAACAGACTATAATCAATCATTCTCATCATCTTTGACTCTGTCTTGGAGAAGGATTCCTACTCTTACTGAAGAAGAGTGCTTCCTTAGATATCAATTATGTTGACACGATTGGTACACTACAGTGAGCTTATAGAGATTGACATAAGGCTGCCATCTCTCCCGGGTTTGACCTAGGAGTCTATTGAATTATTGCTATCCCTAGCAATAAGAGAAATAGTTATGTATACAATGTTTCCTATTATCTTGGTTTCCTCTTTTTAAAGGTTTTACCACCGCCTTTGAACTGTACGAGGTATAAGTACATGATTTATATTTTATACTAGAAATCCATTATGGATTTCAGAATATAAATACCTACCTCACTCTACGTTACATTAACCTTTATGAACAAAATTTACTGTTTTTATGGTACAGGAACTCCATTTTCCAGGGTAAAGAGTAGTCTCATGTCCATAATTACTATATGTGTATGTAAAATTTCATTATGATTGGTTCAGTAGTTACGGCAAGAAAGCATAATAAACAAACAAACGTGCTTTCGCAAATAACATTAGAAATTTAGTAATAGGATGAATCATGACATTTTGCGTACGTTTATACTATTATAAACACCAAAAAAGGTCAGGTAGACTACTTTGTCTTGGAAAAATCAATGGTTCCTGTGGTATAGCAATTTTTGCACATAGATCATTAGTGTGCCCCGCATAGGGACGTATTCATATTCTAAAGTCCACGCGGATGAATTCACTGGCAGTATCTCGTTTATTGTTCGTTGGCAATCGTTACATTAATAGGTAAGTAAGTATTAATGTAACGATTGCCAATGCACGTACGTAACAAGTTTTATATTTTTTATTGCCCTGTGTCAAGGGACCAAACGGCCCATCATGGTAAGTGGTAACCGCCGAACTTTGGCAATATCAAGTCAGGTCACAGCCAAGTGCTCTTTTCAAACATTGTTAATACATGGATGTTTCGTAGCACTGGGGTAACACCGCAGCAGGAAGTTCATTTCAGAGCCTACACACGTACCTATACGTTAAAATATACTGTATAGCATACGCTAAAAACGAAATGTCTTAGTTGAGATCGTTTCCAGGTAGTTTGGATGGACCTTACTGCGACGTCTCCCGTGTTTCGTTTGTAAAACGCTATATGGGTACCTTAAGTATATTTTCACTTTTCATATATTTTCGGAAAAGCCGTTCAGACAAAAACCTATCCCAAAGACGCCTTTAGAAGGATAAATAAGGCTATCTACGTCCTTCATGTATATAAGTAAACCTTCTTTAATTTCACCGTAAAGGGCAAAACACAAGGCACGCATTTTGATGTTTTTTTTCTTTGTAATCTTTTCCACCACATAACCAGATATGTAGGTACTCAACAACTGACTTTATCGTCGATTCCTTATATTCAGGTAGGTCCAGGAAGTCAAAATCATTAACTACTTATCGATTTGGCTCCTACCAACAGCCACATCGTCGTTTGCATCATTATTGCACTCTTAGAGCTAATTGAACAATTTATTGTGTCCTCAGTGCGTGGAAACGTTAATTACTTCAGCCAATTTTACCGCTAATGCTACAGCCCGTTTCTTTTGTGCCCTTACGTTTTTCAGTTTCTTTTTATACAAATCTAAGCGTCTTCTAAGATCATCAATAGTTTTTTTCATTTTCTTCTCCCTCAAGGTATTTTTAAGATCACAACCGTTTGTTACAGAACTATTTGGTACTGGGGATATATCTCTGTGGACATATGATGATACTTTACGTATTGGCTTCAATGTGACCTGCATACAAATGTAGACATAATTATTGTGTAGGTTTTATTAGGTATGTATCACGTCAGTGAATTGCAGAAACAATAATAAATAGCAATATTAGCTAATTGTGGTAGGTACCTACACAATTGACATTGTAATTCTAAAATAACGTACCGGCATGAATAATGTGGGTATAGAACCGTAACGTAGTTTTACTCTCTGTGTGCCTCTATGAGAAAAACATTTTTGTTCAAAGTGCTTGCTGCATATTGTAGAATATTTTTTGGGAATCCAGTCTTCTCTATTAATCATTTTTAGCCATTTTTGTCGTACACCAATATTCTGAGGAAATCTAAAACGTTATAATTAAAACCTTCGTAATTCAAGGCTTAATAGTGCTATACGACTACTGATCACGAGGTCTCGGGTTCGATCCCCGGGTCGGACAGTGTTATTGGACTTTTCTTTCAATTCTCAGTAGCAGCCCAGAGTTTGGAAATGTGCCCGGTAGACTGGAAGAGGCTCGCTCATTTATTACGTGGGACTTGGCGAACCGTGGGTGTGTAATTCACCTCTGCCTACCCCTTCGGGGAATACAGGGTGATGCTATGTTATGTTTATAAAATATAAACTTTTTTTTTGTAAATGTGTGCAACACAAAAATAATGGTTTTTTAAACAGAAGCCAGAACAGATGTTAGAGTAACAAATAGACAATGGTGTTTTAGAACAAGTGAATGAATACGTATATCTTGGATATGGATTCAGTCGGGATAGAAGGTACACCACTGATATAGAGAGGAGTAAATACGGGAAATAGAGTCAATGGAACGTTGGGACAGCTCGGCAGCCACCATCTCAGCCAGAAAGCACGTGTCACTATACACAACGTTGTTTCAACACGAGAGTTGGGTATGCAAAAAGTAGCGTCGAAATGCGATCTCTACGGAAGATCTGTGGAGTTAGGCTGATTGACCGCATTCGTAACGACGACGTTAGAGAGCGGGTAGGTATGAAAGAGAGTATTGGTGTAAACATGTGAAAGGGAATGCTCAGATGGTTTGAACATGCGGAAAGAATGCCGGACGAGCAACTTAAGAAGATATTATACAATGCGGAAGTGGAAAAATGTGTTACAGGGGGGACTCGCCTACCTAAACCAAATGTGTCATGTATTGAAGGAAGGTGGAGTCAGGAGACTCCGAAACCAGTGAGAGTGAGAGAATTGTGAAAGTTGAGGAAGCGAGAGATGTATGCAAGAATAGAGGATTTTGGCACTCTGTTCTCTCTGCCTACCCCATAAAGGAGATGGCGGGACGATATGTAAGTTTTTACTAAACTTTAACTAACATATAAACAAAGATTATATTTATTCAAAAAATAAAGATAACCAAATAGAATAATCTTAAACCCATTTTTTTTTAAATTTAATAAATACACAGTCTTACGCATGTATTCCCAAAGGGGTAGGCAGAGATGTATTACATACATTTTTTTTTGTTAAGGCTGGATAAAATGTTTCTAACTGCACACCCCGTCGTTTGGGGCAACGATCAGAGTAGTGTTGGGCAAAGATTACAATACCCAGTGTTGGGCCTTCACCCACTAAATAAACCCGCCGTGTGCCGTCTCGGCCATTATTGGCGGGCCACTAGAACTATGTTACGTTACTTCAGTGGTATACAGTGTATTACACACCTACGGTTCGCCAACTATGTTTAAGTCCCACGTAATGGCGTCTACCGGGCACATTTTCAAACTGGGCTTGCTACTGAATATTTTGCCCGACCCAGGGATTGAACCCGAGACCTCATGATCAGCAGTCGGTCACACAACCGCTGTACCACCGAGACAGTTATAATAAATAATTATATTAATTTATGCCTTTTACTGAAACAAATCTGAATAATGATATTACAAAAAAAAAATTACTTTAATCAGCAAAATATGCCTTTTACCTTTCCCTATAATCATATAATAGATAAAATGTTACCGATACGATAGGTACCGAAATATCGAGTGTCAAATGTAAAATTTTGTTGTAAATAGCAGAAATTCACGTCAGTATTTTTTATCTCTTCATGTAGAATTCGAAGGCATTCCGGGCATTCATTATGATATAAATTATAATTCAATAAAATTCCACATCCGTTTATTCGCAAAACTATGATTCTTTGGTTTCATAAACTGCAGCATATCAACAAACTGTTTTTACGGTACTTACACGTGGAATGTACAATTCTGTGAGTTTTCTTCTTTAGATGAGTTACATCCGGGCACTGCACACGTAACCATGGTTAGTCACGTCAAATTAATAATATTATAAATCCTGCAATAAAATTTTACTAAAATATCTTTCACGTTTGATGCAAATTGCAAAGGCCAAAGCAACACAGATTTTAGTATGATTACTTTACTCTATGAAGTCTATGAACACAGATTACGATATGTGTAGCTAGCTCAGGGCTGTCAGATGAAAAAAAGCTGTGATCGTATGCCAACTACAAAAAAATCGTAATTCAAGGATATTTTGAAATTAAAAGATCGTACAACTTATAAGTAGTAAGTTTTTATTAAAAATCACTGAAATTAGTTTCATTTTTATATAACTACCACATATTAAATCTGACATGATCTGCAGTTTGGAACGCAATATTATGCTCAGCTAAAAAACCCGCCAACATGACTTCAGTCGCCGTGACAACTTTATTTTTCGGCATATATCATTTAGTAACAAATGCGGACATGTTATTACGCTGTTTTGCTTTGCTTGGTATTGCAGAAATGCCTTTTATATGCTTTAGCCTTGAAGAGTGTAATTTTAAAACTCCATATTATTCTGAAACCATTTCGACGTAGTTCACCTGCTTTTAAATTGGTTTTTACCACGCCCTAACCAGTCCTTAAACATAAATCTAGTCTTTCCCAATCAGGACGATACTTTTGCGATCTGTGTTTCCCTCTCTGATGCAGAAAGCTCTCCTCTTTTAGCTAGTTTCTTTTTTGGAATTCCTGGCGCAGATCGGCTAAATGATTGGCTAAAGGATCTTCATTCAAGTAAAAGATAGACTAGGCACGCGTTAGGTTGCTGGGGATTCTCCAAAATTCTTACTTGCCAGTGGAGCACGTTCATTTCATTAAGAAATGTTGCCAGGTATTAAAAATCGTACATTTTCCGTATGATCTTGGTTTAGCGATCTTACATGAGTAAAATTGCCAAAAAATCGTAGGAGTACGATTTAAATCGTACATCTGACAGCCCTGAGCTAGCTAAAAGCACAGAGCAAAGAGAATGCAAGTCACTACTTTAAGAGTTGGGACTCCAAACAATATATTTTTATTACATTGCACGGCATTCTATAACCAACATTAGCAAGGAACATAATAATTATGTCATTACGTTACAAATGCCAACCTAACAGAGCTAATACCTACCACTTTTTTAGCGACCCATAAAATATTATTTTAAATCTTTATAGTGGTCATTAACCTCCACGTTACATAACGTTGTTTATTGGAGATGTTCCTTATACAATATAACATTGTATTAGGTCCATCTTAAATGCGGACTTAAACAAAATAAAAACAACTTTTTAAAAATATTTTAGTTTACGTTAATTCTGTATAAAAAATAAGCTTAATACAAGAGCAATGTATAAGGGCCTCTTTTACAATGCTGAAATGGGGATCCATGGGAAAGCTTAGCGCAGATGGCGCTATCAGCTAGATGGCCTCTGTCAAATTGTAAAGTGTTGTGTTTTGTTTGCATGAGAATTAATTGCGAGGAAATTAAATTTTACCAAATTACAGGTTACAAATTGTATGGAAACCACAGTTTTCAAAGACCATGTCGACAATACGCCATCTGTCGTGAAATCATGGCAGTAAACATCCCCATTGAGTTTACTCAGTTATATACTCTGTCTACGTTAGTCAGTATATAAACTAGGTATTTAAACGTAATATTTATTGAAAGACTTGTAATTTAAACTTTATCTGAGTATTTTGAAAAGAAACAGAAAGTATCGATGTATATCAATATTTAAAAAAATAATTAATATTTCAAAGTTTTATTTCGGCCAATATTTAAAAAAAATATTGATTTTGAAATAAAACTACGTTTACGGAATCTATCGTTTTACTTGATATTATACTATCCCGACGTTTTGAATAAATGAACAGTTAGTTCGCAACGAACAGTTAGTTTCGAACGCTGCACGTTCATGATCACGGGTGTAAGGTTCTAAATATATTTTCCCTATTTTTTGAGGAAACTGTGCGATTAACCCTTTTTACTGACAACACTTTGAGTATTTGTCAAACATTGACTCGGTTGTCTTTATATATAGTGCATTATCTGTCAGTAGACTTGTGTCGACCGAAGCGTGCGGGCGTAATCAAAGAATGGCGTAATTTAAAGTGACAGTTGAGTGTAAGAAATATACGAAGTCTAGTGCAAATTCTGTGTGTTTTATTATAACGACCGTTGGTGCCTGTAATAAAATCGGGACAGCTTACACGGGTGGACTTAGATGGTAGACGTTCAAGGCTGATATGTTGTTTCAACGGTTTCATCTACCCATAGTTATAAGATTTTACAAACGTTGATTTATTTATTTTATCCCACCTAATATTCGTTTAGAAACACAAACATAATTAAAATATCTTATTTAAATTCTTATATAGATATATTTTTTTTATTTATTTTTTTCAATTCAAAGAGGGGACAATTATATTAGTGAATATTTAATACTATGCTACTAAGTCTCACCACTTCATTTTGAGGACAGGAAATCGATGGCTTATTCTCCACTACATGAAAAACCAGTATCAAATTAAATCACAAATTATTTGTGGTGGACGCTAGGTTTCAAGAGCGCTTAAGAAGTTTAAGAGCTTTAAGAGTTATAAAAGAGTGCAAAATATATGTATTAAACTTTATTTTGCTTTTATATATGTCAGAATTTGATCATTGCTTATAACTTATTATGCAAAATGAACTTCATTTAAATTATTATAAAATATTATTTAAATATTTATTGTAGGTTGTAGGACATGTGGAATGTTCTGGACTTTCGTAAACTGACATAAATCACTTTCGCACTTTGTGTTCTGAAACAAACTCGTTTTAATTTATATAGTTTTATATTGCCCTACTTAAATATAACTAAGTTCATTTCGTTAACATTTCAAAAAACATGTTTTAGGTTTAATAATATTATTCATTTTAGATTTTAAATGAAAAGTGCTAGTAATGTTAAGTCCGTGAATATGTTACTTAAAACATTTAGCGAGTTAATTATTAAGCAATAAGGTTTTTTACCTTTTCGTTATAAATATTTGGGGTCTAATTTGAAATATATCAAATTTGATACGTTTTCGATACTCAAAACTGTATGTCGATACACCGATAAATCTAAATAATAAAATATCAATATATTACTATAAAAAATAATTGTGACAAGAAATTTCACAAAATGGCTACAATACAATATTATATAAATTATACTATAATACTAAACGTAGTGTTATATGCTCTTTGCTATAATACCTAGACATTGTGCTATAGTAGGTATGTATACCAAGTATCGTTTTCTAGTTCTACTGTAATTATTACTTGTACAATGTAAAGTTACAATATATGATGAGTGACTAAAAAGCAAATTAAAAAACACACTTTTCTTTACCGCTGGTGTCTCACGAGGCGCAAAGAATTACGAAGATTTTACTACTGCGAAAACTCGAAGCTATATCCTGTACCATATCATGTAGCCAAAGTTACACTATAATTAAACACAAAGTGAAAAATGTGAAATCGAAAATAACAGTCAGGAGCAGGATTTGAACCTGCATCTTCTGGATACCGTCCAGATGCTTTACCAATTCAGCCATCCTGACAATTGCTCCTGACTGCTAATTTCGATAACACATCATACTTAACGTTTTTGGGTGACGCCTGCGCCATCTGTCGGACGTATTTTTCATACATTATACGAAAATGAATCGAATGCAGTTATTGAGAAGACGGTCGAGTTTGTTGAGCAGGTCTGCATACAGGTCAAAATAACTCATGTCGCCATAGTCGAATAAAGGAAAGATCAAGGACTGCACAAGCAAAGTTTTGGTTTTAATCGGTATGAAATTTTTAAGTCGATAAAGTGTTCGTAGCGTACCAGTAACTTTTTGACTTACACACGCAACCTGAGTTTTCCAGTTTAGATTGGAATCCATATGTAGACCAAGATTTTTAACCGTGGTACTTAGCGGTATTTTAACACCATTAAGGACCATATTCTTCCTTTTTTCTTTTACATATCATCAGCTGGCGAATCGTGGGTGTGTAATACACCTCTGCCTGCCCCTTCGGGTATTACAGGCGTGATGCTATGTTTATGTTTTGATTATATATATATATATATAAAAGATAATGTATGTGTGTATGTTCAACTAAAACTCGAAAACTGTTAGCCCAATCGAAATAAAACTGCACACATATAAAGGGTGAAATTATCACTATGACAAATATAGTAACGTCAGTGTCGGATAGGTGACATTGGTGACAATGATTTTTATCTTTTGAACCATAGGTTGAATTGATATGAAATATTGTACGTATTAAAAATGATAGATTTTTAGGTGAAGCGCAGCGTACTGGGCAACAGCTAGTTATACTATATATCTAAGCAAATAAATAAAAGGTGTCTGTTCGTAATGTTAAATAACAACTTTTTACTAATTACTTATGAAAGTATATACATACATAGGGCTAAATACCAAAATTTTGAGATTTGGATGGGTCTCACTGGCAGATAGCTCATCTTATAAGGAGTAAATTAGGCCATTTAAAATAACAAAATTTCACGTAGACCAAGTTGTGGGTAGCATTAAAATAAAACTTAAATTGTTTACAATGCTAAGCTGACTGGTAACCTATACCTAAACTTATTTTTGCAGAGGATGTACTTCATGTGTTTTCAAACCCAGTCAAGTTCCCTGAGCAATGCTTGGCTTCAAGTTATAAGTGGCCAAGAAAAAAATTATTTTGATTATAAAAAGATGAGAATATGTGAAAGACACGTCACAGATAGTTAAATACACTAACAGTGCCTTCTCTATTTTTGCATGGTGAGTAAAAGCAGCCCAATTTTAATTATAATAAATATCCATCCCTGATGCAGCATTATCTCTATACAAAAAAGGTCTGTTCGAAAGTTGAAGGATGTAGGTACAAGGGGAGATCGAGACTCACTTACCAAGACAGGATCGGTCACGTATTAAAGGAAGGAGGATTCAGGATGATCAGGTGATGATAAGTTAGTTAGTTAGTTTTATGATAACACCCTCGTTCAAAGCAAATAGATTGGTGGCGATTGTGTCCTGACATAATAATTGTTTTTTGCAGGTCTGATTAAAGAAGATGCTTTGTAAGCATGAAAAAGAAATGTAAGAAGACAACAATATAACAGTTAATGTCATTGTATATAGTTGGTGGAGGTCAATAAACCGGATTTTAGCAGGAAAGCTTGGGCACATATTTTTGATTCATCATCACCATCATAAGCTTACATTTATGATGGTGATGATGAATTAAAAATATGTGCCCAATTTTTTTTTAATAAATATTGATATTATAATTAGTAAAATAAATGAGCTCATTTTTTTTTTAAATATGCGTCTATATTTTATTTTGATTTTGTACTACGTGGGTGGCGAACAAGCATACGTCCAACCTGATGGTAAGTGGTTACCGTAGCCGATAGACTCTAGCAACACCAAAGTCATCACTCGCGCGTCGCCTTCTTCAAGGAAAGGAATAGGAGGTGGATAATAATAATAATAAATATTCACGTACATTTCACACAATGTTCTCTGGTCCCAAACTAAGACCAGATTACGGATATACTTAATACATATATTATTTTTTGTAAATACATACATATAATAGCTAGAAAACACCCAGACGCAGTACAAATATTTGTGTTCATGACACAAATAATTGTCCTGAGTGGGAATCGAACCCACGACCTCGTGCACGGAAGTCGGTTACACTACCGACTACGCCACGAGGCCCGTCAAAATATAGGATAGTATGTAGAGGACGTCATTAAAACACGGATTTTCTGAACACACTAAATTTATATTGTTTTAGACATTTTAAAATATACATTGTTCGAAATATAAAAACTTAAAATATGAGTACAAAAGAGTTTATAACACGTCGGCAACATGCTGGCCCCTGGTGTGAAAACGCCGTCATTTTATGACGACGCTATAGTAACTAATTTTTTAACGGGTCGCCGAAGTGTACCATCATACCATATCCTTTCGTAAACACATCGACGACACGTACATCTACGCCGCGTCCAGGAAAGGTTTTAGTGACACGACCGCGTGGCCAACTACCCCTTGGTAAATTGCCATCTGCTATAAAAACCAAGTCATTATCCTTTACCGGCATAGTGGAAGTACCCGAATTTAAACGTGGTCTTAAGGTAGGCACGTATTCTTTCATCCACCTTGCCCAAAAATGATCAGCAAGACGAAGTGCTTTACGCCAGTTGACACGACGGAGCAAGGCAGAGTCATCAACCTCACCAAAAATTAATGATCTATGGTAAGGGGATGATGTGCCTAACAAAAAGTGATTTGGAGTTAGGGCTTCTTCGTCGCCAGGATCTACCGAGACATGAGTTAATGGCCTAGAATTTACTAATGCTTCCGCTTCTTGTAACAACGTTTGAAAAACTTCTTCAGATGGACTCCGGCTCTTTAAGATGACTGCCAAAGCTGTTTTAACGCTCCTCACCACTCTTTCCCAGCAGCCTCCCATAAAAGGTCTGACGGCGGAATAAAAGTCCACTGAATACGTAAATTTGCTGCAGCATCTTGAAACTCTTTCTCCAGCAGACGTTTTGCTCCAACAAAGGCTGTACCGTTGTCGGAATAGAGTAACAATTTTTGTTCAGCAACATCTAAATCTACAGATGAAAATGAATGAGAGATTTTGGAATTTGGATTATTATCTAAAATACTTTGAAAAATCTGAGCACATCGGTAAACTCTGGCGGTAGCGCGTAATAATCGCAACCAATTGCTAAAACGGTTATAATTAGCAATGATACGAAAAGGTGATGAAATTGTTAATAAACCCACCTTTTCAGTAACTGACCGAGTCTTAAGCTCTTCAAGAGTCGGTTGAAAGGTAGTTAACGGGTCTACTGGCCAATCGGATTTAGACAAGACCAGGAAAGACGGACCAGTAAACCAGCGCGAATCATTTTTGAATTTGTAATTTGTACGTGTGGCGTCATCCGCATTGTTTAAAGTCGTTGGAACAAACCTCCAATCGTTAACGTTAGTTATTTCTAAAATCTCCCCAATACGATGAGCTACAAAAGACTTAAAAGTATGTGGATCACCACGTAACCACCGTAAAACTATCAAACTGTCCGACCAAAGGAATAATTTTGATGGCTTTCGCCTATGTGTTTCACTAATATAAACTGCGAAACGTGCTGCTATAAGCCCAGCTTGCAACTCAAGTCTGGGAATCGTCGTACGTTTTAATGGTGCAACTCTGGCTTTACCTCCAATTAAAGATATTTTGACCTCGCCATTTGGATACTGAAAACGCCAGTAAGCTAAAACACAGGCGTAGGCGAGTTCACTGGCATCGGCAAAAACATGGAGTTGAACACCGCATGGACAGTTGTGAGTAATTTAGCAGCGAGATATTGTAAAATTGCCTGCTAATGATAACTCGTTAAACCATGCGTTCCAACTCTCAGTCATTTCGAATGAAAGCTCAGAATCCCAATCGATTCCCAATCTGCAGGTCTTTTGAAAAAGAATACGTCCTTTTATGATTAAAGGTGTTAAAAGACCTAAGGGATCATAAATTCGCATTCAATGCGATAACACAAAACGCTTTGTCAATTTTGATGGAATTTTGTCGGGAAGACACCTAAGTGGACATAGAGTATTTTCGAGAGTATTCCAGCGCAGCCCCAAGATTTTTACATCAACAGATGTATTTTGTGAAGCCTTTAAACTCGTAGGTACTCTAACCAGCGCTTCTCTTTTATTTGATACCCAAGAACCCATTTCCAAGCATGCGTTAAAATGAATCTCTACAATTTTCTCTGCTAACACCTGAGCTTCAAGCACGCTGTTTACACTGCCTAAATAATCGTCCATATAATGGTCTTTAAGAATAGCATCCGCAGCGGTAGGAGACAGGTATCTGAAATCTGTTGCATTCTGGTTTTTCAAATACAAAGCAGTAAAAGGGCTAGAAACAGCACCAAAAATCGTCGATGACCTTCTATACTCTAGAATAGGCTCAGAAGGGTCATCGCGCCACAAAAAGCGCTGCGCATCTCTGTCTTCCTCTCTAATCTTAGTTTGAGGAAACATTTCACGAATGTCTGCGCTTAGAGCTATAATACCTTCCCGAAAACGCATGAGTATACCGAGTAAAGGCTGTAAAATATCTGGACCAGGAAGTAACATGGAGTTTAAGCTTACTCCCTGGCACATAGCTGCCGCATCATGAACTATCCTTATTTTTTTCTTTTGCGGATGAAATACACCTAAATGTGGTAAATACCACACTATAACGCTCGGTGGTTCTGCGCACAGTTCAGCGTAGCCCTTACTGATAATAGATTGCATATTATTAAGGTATAAATTAGCATAAGATTTATCTTTTTTGAACGCTCAACGCTTACGCTCAAGACTAAGGAACGCGACACTGCTAAATTGCGGCTATTTGGTACTTCATTAATATCACTACACCACAATAGACCTGTCTCAAAACGACCTGTAGGTAGTCGTCTAGTAGTTTCATTTATTATTTTGATAGCACGTGATGCACTCTGCGTTTGATAATTTTTTTTTATAATTCCGATAGTCTAACTTGTAATTTTCTTTTATTAAATTATTTAAAGACTCTTCTTCTGAAGAAGACCCTACCGAATCCAAAATAGATGGATTATCTGTGGTATGGTTGACAAATTCAACTGACTTGCATTTACTTGACATAAAACCATATAAAACCCAGCCCAGAGCAGTCAATGCAGCTACGGGTTGAGCACGAGTACCCCTTCTTAAATCCCGTGTTATTAACAATTCCCAATTATCTGCACCGATAAGAATCATAGGCGAAGCATTTTCGTAGCACAGTAAATGCTTAAGATAAGACAAATATTCGTAGCTTTGTACTTCATCAACTCTAACAGTTTGTTGATTTATCCCTAAGTTCGCTATCGATTGGGCATTTTTGATTAAATGGAAATCCTTGCAATAACGGCCTTTAATAGAAAATTCGATCAAATTAACTTGCACTGACTTCGAAAGTCCACCCATACAATCTATTTTTATGTGCGACTGTGGACCCTGAGCGCCTATGGCTTCAGTAATCTCCTTATCCACCAAAGTCGCAGTAGAACCATCATCTAAAAGGGCAAATGTATCCACGCTACCCAGCCGTCCCGATATTGTGACAGGAATAACCTTTGACAACGGTCGTTGACGTATGCAATTATTTGTATGAGATACTGAGACCTTAGTCACGTTTTGGGTAAGAAGTGACGACGGTCCTGATGACGCGTGTGGTTCCTGGTCTGAAGGCATGAGAGTAGTAGATGTATTTTCTAAGTAATTCAAAACTTGCTGAGATCTATGTAACAGTGTATGGTGACCGCGGTTACAACTATTACAGATATATTTTTTGCAGTGTTTATAATTATGTTTACCGCGCTGGAAACATTTATAACACACCTTGTTTTCATTAACCCAAGACCACCGCTCATCAATCGATAATCTAGAAAATTTATGACAATCTACAATACAATGATTATCTTTACAATACGTGCATGACTGGTGTATGTTTGCCTCTATAGTTGTATTTAGCACATGAACCTTTTTTGAAACTGACCCCATTGTCTTTACGAAAAATTCTATGTAGAGGACGTCATTAAAACACGGATTTTCTGAACACACTAAATTTATATTGTTTTAGACATTTTAAAAATATACATTGTTTGAAATATAAAATTCTAAAGCCGGCAACACACGGCAGAAAAAAAAATATAGGTAAATATAGGTATTAGCAGAGTAATGGTCCAGCCGTTCAGGAGTTCAGTCGTGGATGTGTATTCGACGTATATAGTTATCTATTTAAATCTATTCATTCATATTTTTTATGCGCGGTACCCAAAATTTTTTTTCAAAATGAAATTAGCCTAAGTTACTCTTTGTAAGAACAGCTATCTCCTAGGGAAAGTCCCGTCCAAATCGATCCAACCACCCGGAGAGTGGTATTCATTCACAATTTTATGGGTTTTATATTTTAACTCGGAACCCTAATTATTTTTTCAAAATAAAAGTAGCCTAAGTTACTCTTTGTAACTACAGATATCTTCAAGTGAAAGTCCCGTCCGAATCAGTCTAGCTGTTACGGAGTGGTATTCATTCCCAAATTTATGAGGTTTATATTTTTTACGCGGAACCCTAATCATTTTTCCAAAATAAAAGTAGCCTAAGTTACGCCCTGTAACAACAATCTGCTAGTGAAAGTCCAACGGCAGGCCCGATTTGGACAATCGGGCCTGCCGTTCCCGAGATTAGCTTGAACAAACACAAACAAAGACAGACAGACAGACAAAAACTTTAAAAATTTGTAATTTGTTATATGTAGCGTATATACTCTCGTATACATTAATTAAAAAGATGGTTTTTAGACATAACAAAGAGACACTTCAATTTTATTTATTTGTATAGTAGACATTAGAAACAGACACTTCAATTTTAAACATTTCGATCTGTATTTTAGCACTTGACATGCTCAGCTACTTTAAAGTACAAATTATTTGTGAATGAGGAATAAGAGAACTTTAGTGCGAGCAGGAAACGAACCTGCATCCCTTCCAATCTGGGGAAGTGCTCTAAGCCACTGACCTTTCAGTCATACGGCCATACCCAATCTCCTCATCACATTTGTTTTTACGACCAACGTCTCCTATCGGATGATGAAATGAAATGATATAAAGTATGGAAGTTCCGACTCATAGACTCAGTCTGTTGAAACATAGAACAGGACCCGTTTGTATGGAGTTTGCGTGTCTAATAATTGCGGTTATTGCTATTGCATTCCCTCGGTGCGCTTTCTCTTTCGGACTGCTGTCAAGTGTCGACACAACATGTCTTATTTTACTATTGCATAAGGTGGCATACGCTTCAAGAATAAATATCGATGTATCGATATATATTATATTAGATGTTTTTTTGTCCAATATATTGATATTTTATTATTTAGATTTATCGGTGTATCGACATACAATTTTGAGTATCGAAAACGTATCAAATTTGATATACATATTTCTAATTAGACCCCAAATATTTATAACGAAAAGGTAAAAAACCTTATTGCTAATAATTAACTCGCTAAATGTTTTAAGTAACATATTTACGGACTTAACATTACTAGCACTTTTCATTTAAAATCTAAAATGAATAATATTATTAAACCTAAAACATGTTTTTTGAAATGTTAACGAAATGAACTTAGTTATATTTAAGTAGGGCACTATAAAACTATATAAATTAAAACGAGTTCGTTTCAGAACACAAAGTGCGAAAGTGATTTATTTCAGTTTACGAAAGTCCAGAATATTCCACATGTCCTACAACCTACAATAAATATTTAAATAATATTTTATAATAATTTAAATGAAGTTCGTTTTGCATAATAAGTTATAAACAATGATCAAATTCAGACATACATAAAAGCAAAATAAAGTTTAATACATATATTTTGCACTCTTTTATAACTATGCGCTCTTAAAAACTAGCATCCACCACAAATAATTTGAGATTTAATTTGATACTGGTTTTCATGTAGTGGAGAAGCCATCGATTTCCTGTCCTCAAAATGAAGTGGTGAGACTTAGTAGCATAGTATTAAATACTCATTAATATAACTGTCTCGTCTTTGAATTGAAAAAAAAAATTAAAGCAAAATCTATATAAGAATTCAAAGTAGATATTTTAATTGTTTGTGTTTCTAAACGAATATTAGGTGGGATAAAATAAATAAATCAACGTTTGTAAAATCATATAACTATGGGTAGATAAAACCGTTTAAACAACATATCAGTCTTGGACGTCTACCATCTAAGTCCACCCGTGATCATGAACGTGCAGCGTTCGAAACTAACTGCTCGTTGCGAACTAGCTGTTCAGTTATTCGAAACGTCGGGACAGTAGAAAATCAAGTAAACACGATAGATTCCGTAAAAGTAGTTTTATTTCAAAATCAATATTTTTTTAAATATTGACTAAAATAAAACTTTGAAACATTAATTATTTTTTTAAATATGATATACGTCGATACTTTCTGTTTCTTTTCAAAATCCTCAGATAGTTTAAATTACGTCTTTAAATAAATACTACCTTCTCGGGAGGCCTTGCGGGTGGCGGACGTTCCCCGGTCCATCCACCCGCAGCCTCAGCTAGGGTGGCATGAGGCGCAATTACCTGCGCCTGCGCTGCCCCGGTCACTGGCGGCGGTTCGGGTCAGCGGAAGAATCCTCCTCCCTGGCTCTCCCCGCCGCTTCCTTCCGCGAGATAATCTCCTCGCAGAAGTCAGCGACCGCGGCCCAGTTCCTGTCGCTGACTATACTATCAAAATGAAATGGGAACATTCTCATTGGGTACGATTATATCCAATCGATTGCGAGGTTCGGAAAAGAAGCTTTATCGGATAAAAACCAAAAAGGGCGACTCAGACTCGAGTTGTAAGTGGCAAAAATAAAGTTCCCATCATTCCCATCAGCATCATAATAGGAATGATAGTAAAGTTGTCACCGTCGCTAGCATCTATGTATCTGAGACGCCAGTTGAAGTATTACAACGCTATAATAAGGAAACAAAATGTAAATCGGCTGTCCGCTATCCTGAAACCTTCAAACACTAAAACGCGCACCACGGGAGGTTGCAAACATTTTGGTTGCCCTTTATAAACCACAACTGAATACTTATAGGTGTTACTTGCCAATATTTTCAACATCCTGGATATGTACGTAAAATAATAGCTGAATTTTATAGTGCAGACATATTGCCGGAAATAATTTCAAGCAACTGAGCCTGAAGAAGTTGCGTTATCATTCATTACAAGGGCTACTCAATTCTGGGAGAGAGCAACCATTAAATAAATCAGCTTTTGCCCCACCAGCACCAAAGAAAATGATCAAAAAAACTTGTACTGCAAGATGTAAGATTTGATGAATATAATCATTTTCCAACATTTTGGCCCAAGGGTATATGCAAACTTAGCATAAAAGATCAGACCACAGTCACGTGTATGAAATGCGGTTTGAGACTTACTGTCAGAAAGAAATAATGTTTTTCAATTAAGGAAATTGGTCTCATTTTGTCATATTCTTTTGAAAAGTTGTTCTACTTTTTATATTTTTTTGTTATATTTGAAGAAAAAGATGTTTGATGTTAAAACATTTTATATTTTAATAAAAGTTACTGATTATTGATTAAAAAGGCATTTTTATTTATTATTTTTTCTACCAAATTATGTAACAGTAAAGTCATAGTTGACTTGGCAACGTATCTTTCGAGATAGATTGAAATCATTATGTGTTGTTATGGATTGTTGGCAATATATCCCACAGGATACATGTGTTTTTTTTAAATTACCCTAATGGAATTTTTATTTTTATTTTTCTAGGCATCTTTGGGTCATAAGTATTACGTCCTATAAAAATCATATTGATATTCAAAAAAAAAATTCTCTGCCAAGTTAAGGGTTAAGATGGTCCTAATACAATGTTAAATTGTATTAGGAACATCTCCAATAAACAACGTTATGTAATGTGGAGTTTAATGACCACTATAAAGATTTAAAAAAAATAAAAACTAGACGTCGTGGGACGTCTACCAGATGTGAAAACAATGAAATTACTTTGTAGAAATAAAATTATTATAACTTGACAAAGTATTCCTCAAGGAATCAAACGAATATAAACTCGATGGGGTTGCGTCGTTTCATTACAGAAATACTGTGGCCACCCTCCAGCTCCATCATCAGATCTTGGATACCATCTAGAGACAAAGTACTTGTACAGACGAAACATACAAGCCCAAACTCGATGGAGCTATGTCTTTTTATAACGGAGTTCCTATGGCCGCCTTCTAGCTCCATCATCAGACCCTGGATACCATCTAAAGACAAAGTACTTGTCAAGACGAATCTAACGATTCCAAACTCGGTGGGGTTGCGTCATTTCATTATAGAGTTCCTATGTCCACCTTCCAGCTCCATCATCAGATCAGCTCCATATCATCACAATATTGCATTGTCATGTGATATACATATGCGTGTAAAATTTCAGCTCAATCGAAAACCGGCAAGTGTGTCAAATTTAACTTGCAAAATTTTAACGGGACAAGTAAAATAAAAGCGTCGCCACGCTAACAGCCGATTTCACCCTCCCTCCGCATTAGATGTTTCACATCAATAATATTTTGTGGGTCGCTAAAAAAGTGGTAGGTATTAGCTCTGTTAGGTTGGCATTTGTAACGTAATGACATAATTATTATTTTCCTTCCTAATGTTGGTAATAGAATACCATGCAATTTAATAAAAATATATTTTTGGAGTCTCGACTCTTAGTGTCGTACATTTTCTTTGCATAGACTAAGTGTATTAATGGTCCAGGTTCCGACTCTTCATGCTCTTCTTCAGTTATATTCTCTTTGGGCAGAGAGCAGCAGGCAGAGTCCGGCAGAGAGAAGAGAAAAGAGAATATATATTTATATATTCATTATAGGCTTTGGCAGTGGCATCAGCTTACACGAATCTTAAAAACTATTTACAAAACGATACAAATAAAAAAATTTGTTACAACAGCAAACTAAAAACGAAATAGATTCTATCGTATTGACACAGCTCAATGTATTCACAGAACATTTTTACTCTACGAGAAGAATGACGGCTTCATACGTTTTTTTTGAGGACATTTTTCTTACCGGCCTGCGCCATCTGGGTCAAATCCTCAGAACTAACTAGAACCACGAGGGCGGTAAATACACGTTACTGAGATTGTATAATTTAATTATTATACTTTGTTTAAATATTTCATATTTATCCAAAAAAGATGAAGTAACTCGAATCAATCGACATCGCTAGTTTCCAAGTGTAAAATCGCAATAATGTGGCTGTATCTTATAAACAGCTAACTGCATACAATGATAGCGACATCTAGGGCCACATATGTGACTATATAATGACTGTTGCCACGTTCCGGTGCCAACAGCGGATTTATCTTTTGCTTTGATAATGCCAACAGCGGATTTATCTTTTACTTTTAATTTATGTTCGGATTTTTGCGGAATATTGCTGTACGCGGGTGTACGTGTGCTCTCTAACTGTGGGGTGCGTACTATCTCTGCCTATACCCCGCAGTCTCTATGTGTGATTATACTGTAAGATGCCTCACGTCACAACCTAGTTCCTAATAATCTACGTATGTGACGTGTAATGTAATGTGCATGTTCTCCTGACTGTAGTGAGCGTGGGGATCCTAATTGCACTGTGAGCTACTGCACCTGGCCCTACGCGAATAAAGAAAACCAATAAGTCCCAAAAAACCAACTAATTTATTCAGTAACTTATTAATTAAATTCCCCAAATCTAACACACAAGTTTACGGACTGGCCAGTGCGCAGTAACTGGCCGAGCGCCTAACATACTTCTCGCTTGCACGCTAAACTGCTTACATGACTAACCTCATTCGTACTTACATGGTCCCTACACTACACCCCCCAAATTTTTACAAAAATTTCAAAAATACTTATTATTAAAAACCTTTAAAAATACTTCTTAATTTATTTACTTTAAAAATACTCATTACAAAAATTTCAAAAATAATTACTACTCCATGTAAGTTTCACTTGCACAAAACTTATGGTCACCCTATCATTACATACGTATAAACAATATTTAATACAAACTACTGATTGCACCGAAGCAATCACTATCAACAAAATTCTCGCGTATCCTATTACATCTAGCTCGTCGTAGGTAGCCGCGATGTTGTCACGTGGGTGGCGACAGGCGTCATGGCTAGCTACTCAAACTACCTGCTTGGCACCTTAAACTTGCTGTCTTTGTGCACTTTGGAACTTATGGATTGAGTTTTCCATTTTCCTCTCGATCCATCTCTTGCCAGTAAAATGACATGTACCACAACATTTGCACAAAATCATTACTAAAAGTAGTAACCCAATAATTAACAATAATATTCCATACATTTTCATGTGACTTTCAATATTCGAAAAATCCATTTGATTCGCACCGCTCTGAGCTATTACAATCTCTTCATTTTTACTATATGATTTTCCCATTGTTACAATAATCTTGACTGAATTTTATTACAAGTTATACTAAACAAATTACCTATTCTTGATACTCAATTGAGACGTAATGATAGAATGTGACCATACCTAAACTTCTTACTTTTACATCACAATAACAAAATGCGCTTTTGCAATTTCACAATCCAAAAGTAGGTTGTTAATTATTAATTACAAATATTTATTATCTGCAGTTTAGCAAAACAATTATGTTGCAACGCTTAGAGCTGAATTCTTATACTTTTGCAATCTAGCAAAATTATATTCTGTAAACATATATTATATTGAATAGACTAAGGCACGGTTATACCATACATTAACCAATGTTAATCTGCTGTTTAACTTAACATATTACAGTTATGCAAATTATTTTGAGCTGAACAAAACACGGTTGCACCATATCCTAGCCGTCGTTAATCTATTGATTACCATAAAATATAATTCTACAAATTAAATCTAACTGGTGGCTTAACAACTCGGCCACTATTGGTTGTCTTAACACACGAATCCTTAGACTTACTTTCTAAAGACGTATTTTTACCAACGCTGGCGTCATGTCCACTGTTTTTATCATCGACACTATCGTCGTAAATAAGAAAATCTGGTTTTAACCTGTCAATCGACACATTTACTGTTCTATTGGGCAATTGAATTGTATACACTTTATTTCTCCTATTTATAACACGATAAGGACCTTCATAGGGCGGTACTAGCGGTTTACGAACTGCGTCATTTCGAATAAATACCTGTTCGCACTTAGATAATTCACGGTGAACAAATAATGCGCGTGAGCTCCGTGGTACTGCCGATACTGGTTTCAACTTTTCTATATTGTATCTTAACTGCTCCAAAAACGCATTTCCTTCGCTCAATCGCTTATCTGAGACGTCATAAAAGTCTCCAGGTAAGCGAATTGCTTGACCGTACATATATTCCGCGGGACTCACGCCATTATCGCTCCTACCTGCTGTACGTAGTCCTAACAAAACTGTTGGTAGTTCGTCACACCATGCACCGTTTTTCTCTAGACGTGCCATTAATGCCTGTTTTAAGGATCTATGCCAGCGTTCCAGGATACCATTAGATTGTGGATGGTACGAACAACAGCGTATCCTTTTTATACCCATTAACTTTAATAGTAGCTCAAAAAGATTACTTTCAAACTGTCTCCCTTGGTCGGTGGTTATTTTGAAAGAGTTCCCAAATCTACATATCCACGACTCATAGAATACCTTAGCAACTACCTCTGCTGTTATTTCCGTCACTGGTACAGCTTCTGGCCACCTCGTAAATCGATCTATCATCGTGACTAAGTACCTATGCCCATCTTTACAAGTCTGTAGTGGGCCTACAATATCTATATGCACATGGCTTAATCGTTCTGCATTCGGAAATTGTTGTAACTCTGATACTGTGTGTCTACCTACTTTCGCTTTCTGGCACTTAATACATGTTTTCACCCATTGGCCAACGTCGCGATTTAAACCTGGCCAAAAGAATCGCTTTGCCATTAATTTTCGCGTTGATCTAGTACCTGGGTGACTTACATCATGAACTGAATGAAAACCTATTTGCCTGAAACTTTTAGGTAAATACGGTCTACAAATATTTAACCTATTTTCACAATAAATTGGTTTATCATAATTCGGCATAAAAACTTTCTGTAAAGAAATATTATTATTGTTCCCGTTTAATAATTCTGCTAACTCGCTATCACATTCCTGAGCTGAAGCTAATTCCGCGTAATCAATTACTGTAGGGCTGTGTATGGTTTCAATTCTCGAAAGTGCATCTGCTACTGTATTGCTATCCGCCTTAACATATCGAATGTCCGTTGTGAATTCACTGATGAATAATAACTGTCTAGTGCGCCTTGGCGTTTCGCTACTTGTTTCAATTTTATTGAATGCAAAAGTCAAGGGTTTATGATCCGTAAAAACTATTAATTCTCTTCCCTCATACATGTACCTAAAATGTTTCATAGCCAAAAATATTGCCGTAAGCTCTCTGTCATATGTAGAATACTTTTGTTGAGCTTTGGTAAACTTCTTCGAAAAGTATCCTAAAGGTAACCACTTACCATCTACCAATTGGTGCAATGACGTCCCGGCAAAGTTGTCAGAAGCATCTGAAAACAGCGATAGGGGTACGTTACTAACTGGGTGAGATAAAATTACAGCGTCTTTCAATTTCATCTTACACTGTTCAAAAGCTTTAATCGACTCTGATGTCCATGCGATTTTGGTTTTATCTCTTTTCTTTGCACCTTTTAAAAATTCGTTTAATAGCGATTGATGTTCTGCTGCCTGGGGTATACTAGCCCTGTAAAAATTTATCATCCCTAAAAATCTTCGGAGCTGTTCAACGGTTTCTGGCCGAGGGTACTCTGTTATAGCCTTGACCTTATGGTCAAGTGGTCGTATGCCGTCGGTCGAAACCTGATATCCTAGAAACTCTATATTTTCTTTACCAAATTCACACTTCGCTAAATTTAACGTTATACCAAACTTTGAAAATCGGTCAAATACTTTTCGTAAATGCATTCTGTGGCTTTCCATTGAGTCACTCGCAATGATAACGTCATCTATAAAATTAAATAAAAATCTAGGCCTTCCAGAACCATATTACTCATAAATCTCTGAAAGGTTTGACTAGCTGTTCTTAAACCAAAATTTAATCTTAAAAATTCAAAGAGCCCAAAAGGTGTTATTACCGCAGTTTTCTCAATGTCTTCAGGTGCATGTTTGACAAAATAATACGCTTTATTAATATCTAGCTTTGAAAAAATTTTCTTACCTGACAGTATGTATGTGAAGTCGTGTAGCCTCGGTACGGGGTAGCGATCCGGCTTGGTGATCGCGTTCAATCGCCTGTAGTCACCCACGGGTCGGATGTCCCCATTTTTCTTCACCATAACATGTAACGGGCTGGCCCACTCGCTTTTCGATGGTCTACAAATCCCATTTCCTGCATCAACTGAAATTCCTTTTTAACCTTATGATACCTATCTGGCGGTAATGGCCGCGCTCTCGCATGAACTGGAGGTCCCGTGGTTTCAATATGATGATATACATCATTCTTGAAATCACGGTCCATATTTTTAAATGACATCGGCTTAGTTATCTCTGGAAATTCTGCTAATAAATCTACAAAGGGGTGGTTCCTATCTAGGGTTGTAATTGACACCTAATCACACGTGGCTATGCTGCCCAGCGTTAGTAAATTCGTCTCCTTTTCGACTAATTTACGCGCACTTAGATCTACTACTAAGGTGTGATGCTCCAAAAAATCCGCACCTAATATCGGTTGGTTAACGTCTGCGACCACAAAAGTCCACCTATATGGCCACCGTAGGCCTAAATTTACATGTAATGTTTTTGAACCGTAAGTTTTGATTTCACTACTATTTGCCGCAAATAACTTATAGTCCGTATGTGCTGCTGATAACTTCTGCTTCTTCGTGGCAGGAATAACTGATATGATCGCGCCTGTATCCACCAAAAATTTAAAACCATTTTCTCTATCATAAACGCTGAGACGGTGATTAATCCCCGGCACAAAACTCACCGCCGTCGTATTTTGTACCGCGTCTAGTTTTCCGTCTTCCATGCGCAGGGTTTCTCACACTTTGTCGCTCTAGACCGGTATCGAAAATGCCACCTGCATAGCCAGTCCGGGTCCGCCGATGATCTTGATCTTGTTCTCGAGCGCCCTCTTGATGGTGTACGGCCTCGGCCCCGGGAAGCGCTGCGACGCTGCTCACTAACCTCCTCGCGCAGTGCCGCTACTTCGAGGCTCAGCTTGTGCATCTGCACCAACATCTCGCTCATCGGCAGTTAGGTACCACTGGCCGCCGCCGTGCTGACCTCCGCTACTTCACCTCCCCGAATATTCTCGATGATTTTATCCGCTATATTGGCCAAATTCTCCAGCGTCTGGTCTTGCCTGACAAGCAGCACCGATCTAACTGATGCTGGCAAACGGGCGAGCCACAAGTTGTGCAGAGTCTGCTCGGATATCTGTGCGTTCCTCCCCAGATCACGCATCCGCCGCAGAAGCTGAGATGGTTTTTGCGTTCCCAATTCCATCTCACTCACTAATTTCTGGAACTGCCTTTCCGCCCATAAGTCCGGTAGACGCGAATGCACACTAATTGCAGCCAATTCTATACTAGGGTTAGACATACCTGCAGCCGACGATGTCAAATCACTTATATTTACTTTTTGCGGCGTTTGGAACATCACTATAAATAAACATTTTTATATATATTTTTAGCATTTGACATGCTTAGCACTATACATTAAACACAAAGTGAAAAATGTGAAATCGAAAATAACAGTCAGGAGCAGGATTTGAACCTGCATCTTCTGGATACCGTCCAGATGCTTTACCAATTCAGCCATCCTGACAATTGCTCCTGACTGCTAATTTCGATAACACATCATACTTAACGTCTTTTGGGTGACGCCTGCGCCATCTGTCGGAAGTATTTTCATACATTATACCGACCAGGTAAACTTAATTTTACAATTAAGATTTTACCTAATAATGACGCAAACCCTTTAAATATTTTTATATATATTTTTAGCATTTGACATGCTTAGCACTATACATTAAACACAAAGTGAAAAATGTGAAATCGAAAATAACAGTCAGGAGCAGGATTTGAACCTGCATCTTCTGGATACCGTCCAGATGCTTTACCAATTCAGCCATCCTGACAATTGCTCCTGACTGCTAATTTCGATAACACATCATACTTAACGTCTTTTGGGTGACGCCTGCGCCATCTGTCGGAAGTATTTTCATACATTATACCGACCAGGTAAACTTAATTTTACAATTAAGATTTTACCTAATAATGACGCAAACCCTTTAAATATTTTTATATATATTTTTAGCATTTGACATGCTTAGCACTATACATTAAACACAAAGTGAAAAATGTGAAATCGAAAATAACAGTCAGGAGCAGGATTTGAACCTGCATCTTCTGGATACCGTCCAGATGCTTTACCAATTCAGCCATCCTGACAATTGCTCCTGACTGCTAATTTCGATAACACATCATACTTAACGTCTTTTGGGTGACGCCTGCGCCATCTGTCGGAAGTATTTTCATACATTATACCGACCAGGTAAACTTAATTTTACAATTAAGATTTTACCTAATAATGACGCAAACCCTTTAAATATTTTTATATATATTTTTAGCATTTGACATGCTTAGCACTATACATTAAACACAAAGTGAAAAATGTGAAATCGAAAATAACAGTCAGGAGCAGGATTTGAACCTGCATCTTCTGGATACCGTCCAGATGCTTTACCAATTCAGCCATCCTGACAATTGCTCCTGACTGCTAATTTCGATAACACATCATACTTAACGTCTTTTGGGTGACATATATAAAAATATTTAAAGGGTTTGCGTCATTATTAGGTAAAATCTTAATTGTAAAATTAAGTTTACCTGGTCGGTATAATGTATGAAAATACTTCCGACAGATGGCGCAGGCGTCACCCAAAAGACGTTAAGTATGATGTGTTATCGAAATTAGCAGTCAGGAGCAATTGTCAGGATGGCTGAATTGGTAAAGCATCTGGACGGTATCCAGAAGATGCAGGTTCAAATCCTGCTCCTGACTGTTATTTTCGATTTCACATTTTTCACTTTGTGTTTAATATAAATAAACACTTAGTGTCCTTATTCACCACTTAAATTATTCCTTAATCTAACCAGTGCAACTGTCCTAGCAATCCCCGCACTCAAAACAGCCTCACTTAAAAACGCGGGTCACCACTGTACGCGGGTGTACGTGTGCTCTCTAACTGTGGGGTGCGTACTATCTCTGCCTATACCCCGCAGTCTCTATGTGTGATTATACTGTAAGATGCCTCACGTCACAACCTAGTTCCTAATAATCTACGTATGTGACGTGTAATGTAATGTGCGTGTTCTCCTGACTGTAGTGAGCGTGGGGATCCTAATTGCACTGTGAGCTACTGCACCTGGCCCTACGCGAATAAAGAAAACCAATAAGTCCCAAAAAACCAACTAATTTATTCAGTAACTTATTAATTAAATTCCCCAAATCTAACACACAAGTTTACGGACTGGCCAGTGCGCAGTAACTGGCCGAGCGCCTAACATACTTCTCGCTTGCATGCTAAACTGCTTACATGACTAACCTCATTCGTACTTACATGGTCCCTACATTGCAATATTGTGCTTCTGAGAGTTCTACCGTATCGCATGGTTGTGTCGCGTTGGTGAGTTTTTTGTCATTATCATGCATGCTACTTTGCTATTATCACATTCTCCTCTATCTGTGAGAGTGCGGATTGGCAATCTTAGGTTATTCTGTCCAAAGATAACCGGGATTGACAATCCGTGGGTGAGTTGTTGGCTCTCCTCCTAAAATCCATTCTATAATAGTAAAAATGGACTTCCGCCATGTGTCGCCACATTAAATTAATTAATTAATTAATGTCTTGGCATTGACAAAATAATAATAACCTCTCTAAATTAAACTTCCATCCATCCATCAGCCTTTCGACGTCCACTGCTGGACATAGGCCCTCCCGAATTAGGGGTATAGAGCCGTGATTGCCACGCTTGGCAGGCGGGTTGGCGATCGCAGTAGATGTTGTTAATACTTGAGGGAGTGCTGCTGCCCACTCCCCCGGTATTCCCTCAGGCGGCTCTTACGACTCCCATGGGTGGAAACGGGTGGGACAATTCTAAAGCCGGCCCCACATGGCAAATTAAAATTAAACTTATTAAAATTAAAAAAATGTGATGTGGGTCACAAAAATCACAATTGTAATATATGTGCAAGATGCATTACGAACAACATTAATTTTAAACAAATGAGAAGGAACTCTGAAGTGGCCTATACTCAATCTTAGACTTAGTAACTATATAATGTCTACCATAGAATTTAGAGTCCTTTTCAAACCATGTCTTTACATAAGGGGTAGGTTCAATCTCTTCTAACTCTTTGCCCTTAGTAATTATACTATGACTCAAAAGCACATTCCAACGCTTCATCATGATCTGTTTCAGAAATAGGACTAGATCAGTAAATGGGACCTTGCAAGTGCAAGAAGAGCAGTTTTGAGACTTAGTCAAACTATCAACGAATTCGTTGCCCATGATTCCAGAGTGACCTGGAACCCAAGCAAATTCTATTGTAATTTTTATGTCACTCAGAATAATGATATAATGTCTTATTTTGTACACTAAATAATTGTAAGAAGCTGATATAGTTGTGTTTTTAAGTGTTTGTAATACACTCATAGAGTCTGTTAATATTAAGTATTTATCAGTCATTAATTTATAATTACATATAACATATTCTAGAGCATGTATAATTACGAGAGCTTCAGCTGAAAATATAGAAAATAAACGAGGACAACAATAAGCTCTGCTTAACTTTAAACAAGGAATATAAAAAGCAAAACTAGTCCTATTTTAGATCCATCTGTATAATATATAGTTGTAAAATTGCTTATGGTGTGCAAGAATTCTAGAAAAACAAATTTATGTGTGTATTTGTGTATATTAATATGAATTACCTTGATAGTATCACAATATCTGAGAGAGTAACATGGGAGAGTTTTTGACCAAAATATAAAGTCTTGAAATTCATAGTTTAGAAATGAAATTGATTCACTTAAAAATGATGTTACCCGTAATTAACTGTGGTTATAATCAGGGTAAGTGAAGTTTTCCAACCATCTTGAAACAACTTCATTATCCCTGCTCACTAGTTTAAGGCAGTATTTGTCAGTGATATATCAACGTCTAACTATTAAAGGGACAATTGCATTTTTTTGTTATCGCTGTGGAAATGCCTTTACGCATCCCCCTGGTGAGAAACAGGGGGTATGTAGGACTCGCCGGGTGCACGGATCGTAATTGCACCCGGAATACCCACTAAAACCAAAGCAGCCCCTTCCACGCCTATTAGCGGGGCGCCAGAGGGTCGTCTTTCGACATTCTACTCTGATGCCCCAGGCACATGGCCTACTAGCCACGCCCTGTCGTCATCAAGGCGTTGGGAGGAGTTGAGCGTAGCGACGCCTCCTTCCCCCTGGCCGCCGTCGGCGGAGCGAGTCGGCGTGGGCTGACGCCCCGCGTTCCCGCACCGCAGCCTCCTTCCGTGCAATCACTGCCTCACAAAAGGAGACAACAGCCGACCAGAACCCGTCGCCGCTGAGCATTTGGTTTACTACGGCCGGCAGCGACAGGTCTCCTCCAAATGCCACCAACAGGGCGCACGTCGTTAACTTGTGTGCCACACTCGTGGCATCCGGGGGCTCCTTCCCTACCAATACGATGCAGACACCAGTGTCCGGTAAGCACCTGCGTCAATCGAAAACTGAGGTTGCCATGCCTTCGATTTAACCAGCAGTGGAGGTGCGGCGCAACCGCCGCTAAAGTCTCCCGTCCTGCTCCGGGAGACTCCAGCTCTTCCCTCCACCACCGGATCAACGTCCTATGGGCCGCTTCTCGTGCTCTGCCCAGACTCCTTTCGGAGAATTCTTCACCTCTGGCACGCGCCGCAGCACGAAGCCAGTAGACCTCCGCCAGTGCCTCGGCCTGGAGTGACAAAGGCGGGTCGCCTGCCAGCATCGGCCCAGGACACCATACGGTACCCCCTAATGGACCTCACCGCTATGACCCTCTGCGGAAGTCGCAAGAGGGTCCTATTAGGAGCGGTGAGGGCTTCCGCCCAGATTGGAGCACCATACAGCGCCATAGACCGACGTATACCACTATAAAGTCGGCGGCAGGACGATCCTGGACCTCCAGTGTTTGGCAGAAGCCTACCCAAGGCCGCGGCAGAATTAACGAGCCTAGGAGCGAGCTGAGCAAAGTGCAGCCCAAAATTCCACTTACTATCTAGTTGCAGACCCAGATATTTCATCTGCAACGGCACGGCAACCCCCTGCACATGCAGGCATGCTCTTCGGGGGGAACCTCGGCAAGGGCCATGAAACAGGAGGGCCTCGGTTTTGGACAATGAGACCCTCAGACTCAGCATACCGATCCGTTCAACGACGAGCGCGACTCCAACTTCCGCCGATCGGACGGCCTCCTCGAAGCCGGCCCTCTTCACGGTGACGAGGGTGTCATCTGCATAACAAACAACCCCTGTAGCGAGTAGGTTCTAGTATGGGAGAGTAATAAAACAACCTTCTCATATAAGTTTCTATTACCAACTGAATATTAGGTTTAATCATAGTTCTTACAATAGCTAAAGTACCTATATAATATCATCGCAGACGTAATTCTTATGGAATGTATAACATTACCAAATAAGATAATGTATGTGCACGCGGCACATTACTTCCCCCTAATTAAAAATACAATAATTCAATATTATGTAATACAATAATTCAATAAATATAAAATAAAATAATTCAATATTATTCAAAATATAATGTATTGAAATATCGATAGCTATCTGAAACATTACTTAAAACAATTTTATAATAATTTTAGTAATACATATAGTGTCCAAACATAAAAGATTATTTATTTCGTAATTGGATACTATTCTAAACAACACGTTCACATAAAGATTTAAAAACAATAACGATATAATTTGAGATAGTAAAAATATAATGTAAAATATAAAATATACCTATTGTAATATTATGTACTATTCATTAAAACTATTTGTTTGGCACTGACACTTCATAATACACTAATTTAAATAAATAAATAAATAAAATAAATAATAATTTATTCTTCAATTTAAAATAAGTACAATAATTTCACTATAACATTTACACAAAACATTTTTTTTCATAGTGGTGGCGATCAATGGCTCCTACGCTAGGACGGAATCCTGTGTTGTAGGATACATGTAACCGTCTGTTAACCATACATGTAATTGTACACTTACTAATTAAATTTTTTAAGCACATAAAGGATTGCATTTTTTTTATGTTAAAGTGGGTACTTACATAAAGTTTGGCATGAGTCGCCTTTTTGTAGCTACAATATTAGGCTGCTGTAGAGGCAGTTTTCTATGTTTCCGAATAAGAATCCGGTAAATGTATAATTGTCGGACTGTAAAAACTTTATACTCTGAATATACCTGTTCTGTAGGATATCTAAAGGGTTTGTTCAATATTACTTTAATTACTGCTCGCTGTGCTCGTTCTATATTTATAAAGTGGGACTTAGCTGCACCTCCCCAGGCCACGAGACAATAGCTTAATACAGATTCACGTAGTGACGAGTATACCACGTTGAGTATGTCCCTATGGGCGGAAATTCTCAACTTATTAAATAAGAAGATGAGTTTTCTAATACGCATGGAGACGGTTTCTATGTGTATTTTCCAAGTGAGACATGAGTCAAGGTGTACTCCCAGATATTTTACTGCTAAGACTCTAGTTACATCTGAGCAGACACAATTACTTAATCCTGAGCAATGTTGGGCTTTAATTGTAAAGGAATTATTTGCTGGTAACATATATAGTTTAGTACCAAATGTAATGAAGTTAGTTTTCTCAACATTTAGAGTGAGGGAATTGGACGCTAGCCAAGATATTACCAACCTTAGCGCCTTTTCTGCGGACTCTCTAGCCATGTCCCAGTCAACTCCGTCAGTAATACCGTGTCATCCGCGTATGCTACAATATGTGTGAACGGAAGAGTGAGTTGGCATAGCTCATTAATGTAGATCTGGAAGAGAAGGGGAGAGAGTAAGCTACCTTGGGGTACGCCGTATTCTAGTGTTTCGTCTCTACTGATATAATTATCAATTTTAACACATTGTGTGCAGTTGGTTAGAAAATATTTTAATAGATCGCAATGCTTACCGCGGATACCTATTCGGTCTAACTTGCACAATAACGTTGATATAGAAACCGTATCAAATGCTTTGGAAATATCGAGGAATATTCCTACACATTTTTGTTTATCATCAAGTTTCTGAACAATAACATCCAACAGGGCTGACACGGCGTCCTCTGTCGACACACCCTTTTTAAACCCGTATTGGTTGTCTGCTATTAAATTGTATTTATTAACAAAGTTAAGAAGGTTTTGATGTATTACGCGTTCTGAATACTTTTGAAATGACGGGTAGAACGGAAATTGGTCGGTAGTTATTTACATTATTTATATTCCCTGATTTATGAATGGGGTGTACAATAGCTTTCTTTAGGGCCTTCGGGAAAATACCAGCTTCTAAAGCCATATTGCAGATGTGCGTAATCGGTGGTACTAAGATGTGCCTTACTGCTTCGAGGAGTTTTGGTGAAATTCCGTCCCAACCAGATGCGCTATCTGTACGTAAATCTCTTATGATCCTGTCTACTTGTTTCTCATCCGTTTCCATCATCACTATTGAATTTAGTAAAGGCGTGGGAACTTGAGTGACAGGTGAAAGCTGAGTGGGAACTTAAGTGACAGGTGTTTGATTTTTGAGGAATATTACTAGCAACGGTCATGCCTACGTTTGCAAAAAAGTGGTTCACACAATTAACGGATTCGGTTTCGTTATCTAGTATTTTCAACAGATCATCAGATGAGTTTGCGTTTTTGGAATTATTCCCCTGCATATTGCAAACGGCGTTCCAAAGTTTTTTCAGATTATTACCCGCATCAACAAATAGTTGCTTTTCATAAGCGATTTTCAGTTTTTTTAGTAAATTATTACAAAAATCCCTGTAGCGTAAATACGTTAGCCTGAGGTTAGCGTTGTGTGGTGCATAGTTTGATTTTTTATGCATACAATCACGGTTTCGTATACATCGCAATAAACCAGCAGTAATCCAAGGTTTAATAATTAGCTGTTTGCAAGGAACAGTCTTGGATGTGGTATTTTTAGCTAAAATCGGTGACAATATATTTAGTAATTGGTTCATCGCAAGATTAGGGTCATTTAGCAAATGAACACTAGAAAAGTCGCAGCTTTCTATATCTTTTATTCCATTTGATAGATTTAAATGTTTGTGAACGCCACTGGATTGTTTTGTAATTTTAGTTTCTAAGCTTAACACTATGGCCGAGTGATCAGTGATTGTTGATTCCAAGATTAAAGTTGTCCCTTAAATTTAGATTTAAGTATCACATGGTCCAGACAATTGTCTATTCTAGTTGGTAGAAGGTGGCCCAGCCAAACCCCATGGGAGGCTATAAGGTTTAAATATTGATTGGAACGAGAATCACGGTTGTTGGGAGCGATGTTTATATTTAAATCTCCTAATAACGCCACGTTGTGAGAGTGGTTGAAGTCACTCAATAGATCATCTAGGCTATCTAGAAAGTTATTTATGTCATAATTGCAGGGTGGACGATATAGTCCAATTATGTGTATATTTTTCGATGGTACAAACTAAACAACTAGAGTCCGTAAGTGGTCGCTCAGCGACTACATAACTCAAAGTATCCTTAACGTAAAATACTACACCATCATTCTGATTAATCAGCCTTTTGCTGTAGAATTTTTTATAGTTTTGGATTTGTCGAATATTTGAGGATTTTTGTAGCCAACATTCCGTCAGTATTAGTATATCACAGTCCAAATCCATATTTAGGAGTAAACAACAGAACTCATTGAAATTTTTATTAATGCTTCTAATATTCAAATGTAAAATAATAGGGGTGCTATTTTTCGAATTTTGTATGTATTTATTGCATTGATGTGGCAAGCATGAATACGATGAAGGCACCGTAAGTGTGTCCAATTCTTTATTTATAACGTTAATAGTAGCCATTTATTTTGAATAAATGTATCTGTGTAAAGTTCAGCCTGTATACTGTTTGATTAAAAATACCTATGTGGGTACTTGGCAATAGAGCGCGAGACAAATAAATAGCGGTTAAATGTTGAGGGTATGTGAACACTAATGTATCGCAGCATACCATTTTTAATATTACGCCTTCATTAGTATATAAAGTATTCGAGATTAATACTACAATGTTCATGATGTTCGTACAAGATATATTATGTTTACAGGTTGTGTTTTTTCTCGTGTTATCCGTCTGTGATTATGTTGCATTGTAATATGAACTGTGCTGTATTTTTGTATGTAAATAGTCGTGTTTATAAAGATAGGATTTGCTAATAATTTTAGTGGTAATGTTAATAGGGTGTTTGCGTTTGATGTTATATGAGTATATTGATGTTGCAGAATAGTATATTTGTTGTCTCAAACTAGTTTTTATTGTGCATAGTGTATGCCTATTTAGACCTTTAACATTCAGTTTATAGGATTGTGTATTTCAAGTTTGAATATGGCTTGCAGTTAATATCGAACTACGCGGAATATATACATAACTTAAAACATAATAGTATAGTAGTTTAGGATATTGGTATAGTCATTCCTTAGGTTGTTGTTGTAACTCACGTAGGGTGTATTCGGATTTCACGAGTATATGTTTAGCACCCGGTGATTTCCTCAAAAAAATGTTTCCATTAGAAGTCCAACAGAAGCTTCTCTCTCTTTCGCGAAATCTTTCGTTGTGAAAAAAAGTTTCCTGGCACTAGCAGAAAGATGTTCCGATATGAAGATCGGCCGTTTTTCGCTGGTCTGATCGAAGGTGTAGGTACTGAGACGAAGATCGCTGGGTTGTTTTTTATTAAAGCTACGGACAGCGGCAAGTAGTTGAACTTTCAGTTGGACGTTGGTAAACTCGACCACAATAGGCCTCGTGGTACCCGCCTTACCGGGAAGTCGATATACGTCTCGTATATGTGAATTGTTTATTTCGACATCGAGAGAGGATCCTATCTTAGAAACGATTTTATTTAATTCCAAGGCAGTTTCTCTCAATGCTTGATGTCCTGGTGGTACGCTGTAAGTCCTGAATTTTGATTTCTAGATTTTGAATACTTTCTCTATAACTTTGTTTTTCTTTCTCGAGCTTCTTAATTTGTACGGCCATAGACTCATACTGATTATTTATGAAAGCTATAGATTTCTCGATTTCTAGGTTTGATTTTTGGATGGCTAAATTTTGGAGTTTTATCTCTGTCAATTCGGATACCAGTTTATTTAAGAAGGAAGTCTGATCAGCACAGAATTTTTTAAATAATTCTTGTTGATCCTTTTTCCAAGACAGCAATATCTGATGCATTTCTTCTTTAAAGTTCTGCAAATCTGGACACAGGAACAAGGACGGGGGCGTTTTCGAGATGTAGTATTATCACTTGGAGTGCTCATCACTGGTGAAATATCGGAATCGGTTGAAGCTTGCGTGGTGCTTTTTTGTGAACTACCCGCAGTAGGCGAGCGCTGTACTCGAGGCATTGTAACGAATTCGTTTTAATTTTAACACTCACAAACTAAGATGTAGCTATCAAACTTGAACTCTTTACCACATATAATAAGTTCTAAATTGGAATACTTGATAGGATTTATAGTTTAAGCAAACACAACACTCCACTCGCGAACACAGTGCCAGACGGTGTCTATTAAACTTTGCACTCATCACATTATTAGTTGTGTGGCCTGCTGACCACCGCGCTCGCATTGGGCGGCGAAGGTTGGCAGCTCATGCAACTGACGGCGCATGTAGCTACCATAGTTCACCTTGCACCTCTTCCAGATGAAATATCCCAGTAACGCAACCAAGATTACCGAAATAATCAGCATGTAGATTTCCAGTTTTTCAAAAATATTTTGGTTTAAATTTAGTTAGTGTAGATTAAATTTAGTTAGTTGAGTTACTGGCACCGTCATGTGCAATTATGATTTCTTCGCGTGCCGCTTGACTCTGTGCTTTGCCCATGACTCCAGTAAATATTGAGCAGTCTGTTGGAAGATGCGTTAGCTAGCTACTTCGTAGCTATTGTAATGTAAATCGCACTACTGGTTTCACGATTCGCCCTGATCTTGTTACAGTAGGCGAATTGTTTATAATACTCTTTTCCTTTTTAGGTATGTACTCAGTACCACCGAAGGAATGTGACATAGTTCCAGTGGCCCGCCAAGAAAGGCGGAGAGACGGCACACGGCGGGTTTCTTTAGTGGGTGAAGGCCCCACACTACCCTGTTCGTTGCCCCGAACGACGGGGTGTGCGGTTAGGAACATTTTTTCCCGCCTTAACAAAAAAAAAAAAAAGGTATGTACTCAGTGGTGTTTATTATAAAGGCAGGTTTAAGACGATCGATACTAATAATATTCTCTCGATCTGCTTGCAATATTTTAAATTATTTGTCTTGCCTTTCCAAAACTTTAAATGGTCCTGAATATGGTGGTGTCAGTGATTTTACTAGTTTATCACAACGTACAAACACATGTGAACATTTTCGTAATTCTGGATGTACGAAGATGTTCCGTAGTTTAGCTTCTCTCTTAGGGACAGATAACATGTGAGCTATCTTCTTGCGTAATTGACTAATAAAAACTTCATTTTCGGAGATATTTAGCCTTTTTAGCTGGAAAAAATCTCCAGGCAACCTCATAACTTCGCTATAAACCATTTCAGCAGCGCTTATTGGAATGTCGTCTTTCAAACTTGCCCTTAAACCAAACAACACTGTAGGCAATTGTCCAATCCAATCTAATGTGTCGCCTCTGCACATAAGAGCGGTTTTTAATACACTATGCCATCTTTCAACTGCACCATTTGCTTGAGGGTGATAAGCACAAGTCCTAATTTTCGTTATACCCATTCTTTTCGCCAAATTAGTAAACAAACTCGACTCAAATTGACGTCCTTGGTCAGTTGTTATCCGTAAAGGACATCGAAACCGACATATCCACCCTGAATATACTATATCAGCTACCGTTTCTGCCGTAATATCTTTGATAGGGTACGCTTCTGGCCATCCAGTACTTCGATCGATCATTGGTAAAACATACCTATACCCATTACAATATTGTAAGGGTCCGACAATATCGATATGTACATGTTCAAAGCGATTGCTCTTGATAAATTTTCCAATAGGTGAAATAGTGTGTCGTTGCACTTTGGACTTTTGACACTCAATGCATGCACGAGCCTAGGTGGTAACATCTTTGTTTATAGATTTCCATATAAATCTTTCTCGGAGAATTCTTCGTGTCACGCGTATACCAGGATGACTAATACTGTGTATAGCGTTGAAAGCTGATGGTCTGAATTCTTTCGCCAAATATGGTCTTGCGTTGTCCATCGATACTTCATTTTTTTTAAATTAAGATTTTTTGATTGCATTAGAAGTTTCAATTCGGTGTCATTTTTCTGTGCTTCTGCCAGCCTCTCGTAATTGATAGGAGACGGTATATCAATAGTCTCTATTCTTGACAGAGTGTCAGCCACCACATTTTCTGATCCGCTAATGTGTTCCATTGAAGTACAAAATCGTAATATAAAATCTAGATGACGTAATCTTCTTGGTGTATCATTTTTGCTGATTGAATTATTTTTGAAAATATGGACCAAAGGCTTATAGTCCGTATAAACTGTTAATGGCATGCCTTCAACTAGATATCTAAAACTTTTGATAGCCATATATATCGCGAGCAATTCACGATCAAACGTACTATAACGTTGCTGTGCGTCACTTAATTTTTGCAAAAAAATCCGAGGGGTTTCCATAGGGTTCTTTCTTTGTGTTGGAACACAGCTCCTGCGCAAGTGTTGGAGCAGTCACTGATAATCGCTATCTGTGCATCCGGCTCAGGAAAAGATATGTAGTATGTATATAGATAATGGCACTTTGTAGCGACGTCGATGGTTCGAGTAACGTCATCTTTTTTGGGTAAAAATGGAATATCTAAACAAAGTATAATAAATTATACGTATTTACGGCCCTCACGGTTCTTGTTAGTTCTGAGGTTACGACCCAGATGGCGCAGGTTGGTTAGAAAAAATGTCCTCAAAAAAAATGTATGACGCTGTCATTCTTCTCGTAGAGTAAAAAAATTTCTGTGATCTATTTGGTTTGTGACTTTAAATTACTTACCTATAATCTTAGACGAAGAATATTATAGACAAGCTATCAGCGTATGCAGAGTCGAGATAGCAATAGATAACCGGAATAATTTTAAAAGATAACTATGATTATAACTTTGTTGACTAAAAATGTACTACCTGTTTTAGCCGGATAAAAGAATGACAGGACAAAAGAAATTGTAGTTATGCTTATATTTTGCTTAAAATGTATTAGAACATGTATTATTAGCGTATATAACGTGATTAATAAAGGTTTTTTTTACGTCAATACAAAAACAAGCTTACATACTGATGATGGGGACGGTTGGCCACCTTTTTGTTTGGACCAAAAATCATTGGGTCCAAATACAACTAACGCATACGCGAAAAGGATAATTATACTTATACCTGTGTCTCTCTCACTCTTGGTAAAACCTAGTATTTGCATCCTTTTCTTCATCCTTAATGTCAAAATAGTAGCGAGTCTATATTATTCTTCGTCTAAGCCTATAATCTATATATATATATATATATATATATATATACCTCGGACCAATAATACACTGGACGGAGTCTTAGCTTCAAATGAGTGTCAATTTTTTATGTGTGTGTTTGACGTTTTGTCATTGTGTGCGTAATCTAGTGTTGTGGAGAATGACGCCACGATGTCGATTATCGATAACCAGACTACCAGTACTATCTTTTATTGTACGTTTACTGACTGGTTAAAGTTAGATTAAATCAATAATTTTTAATTTTATTTCCATAGTGGTAAAGCTATGTAATTATATCTCAGGTTCGCGATATAGTAGCGGGATAAAATGTATACCAGTTCTAAGTCTAATAAATAAAGTTGTGAGAGGAGAGCAAGAGCTATCAAATAAAAAAAGGTGCATCAAAATCCAGTCAGTAATTTTTGCGTGATGCGCGAACGAACAGACAGACAAAAAACTAAAAAAGATTGTTTTGTGTTCAGACGCCTATATAGCCTACAGCTTTATATATAGTATAGGATCCTAGTGTAACGTGCCGTGTGGGGCCGGCTTCAGAATTATCCCACCCCTCTCCACACATGGGAGTCGTAAGAGCCGACTGAGGGAATACCAGGGGGAATGGGCAGCAGTACTCCTTCGAGCATTAACATCATCCATTGCGATCGCCAACCCGCTTGCCAAGCGTGGCGATTACGGCGCTATCCCCCATTATTGGGGAGGTCTATGTCCAGCAGTGGACTTTTAAAAGGCTGATGGATGGATGGATGGCGTAACGTGCACTCTGTTAGATATAATATTTAGGGTATCCTTTAAATATACTTTGCACTGCACCAGATTTTACTTTCATTATTTTTAAACCAGAAATAAAACAAGATTGTTCAAAATGCTCAGAGCATAGGCGGGAATATTTATTTGGCTCCCAGTTTTCTCTTCTTATGGACTTGATCCACGCTTTTCTAACTTTGGGATATTTTGGAAACCTATAAAAGAGAACAAACTTTATAAAACCATAAAAAAGCAAATGTTCAGTTCAGTTGGTTGAACTATCGATAAAGTGTAAATGACTACACACTACATCACTACAAAGGGCGCCTAAAACAATGGATATTATTTTAATAATTTTAACTAATAAAAGTGTTTTTATTTCAATGTATAATAAATAAATAAATAAATATTCACGGACATTTTCACACAACGTCCTCTGGTCCCAAACTAAGCTTATCGCTTGTGCTATGGGTACCAGATTACGGATATAATACATATACTACTTTTTTTTGTAAATACATACATATAATAGATAGAAAACACCCAGACGCAGTACAAATATCTGTGTTCATCACACAAATAATTGTCCTGAGTGGGAATCGAACCCACGACCTCGTGCATGGAAGTCGGTTACACTACCGACTACGCCACGAGGCCCGTCTAATCATAATAATGTAATCATATTGATAACATCTAAATCTTCCAATATTTATCGATTTTTAATTGGATTTCGTAGTTATTTAAGGTGAAAATAGCTGATATAGACTTACGTGTGAAATTACAAATTTGGATTCTTTACACCTCCTTGCGTCGTTCTGGATGAACAAGACAGCCACACACGATATATTTTCACTAGCGCACAAGATATTTAGCAATTCCAATAGGACTTTCTAGTATTTCACTTTTATGATGCACCAAATCGCAATGTTTTGACCTACTGATCGGTCAGCGTGTGACACGAATTTCACATACACTACGTCATTGCCAAACTTATATAAGCTATCTTTTTTACTCCTATTGAGACTTCGAACAATAGACAGAAATAACAATACTGTGTTTGACAAATGAATACAGAACGGCAACAGCGCTATGGCTCCGTCCAGTAGTATACTTAGTCTATGATATATACTCTTTGCAACAGAGATGCGCAAACTAAATCACCAATGAGATCAGGGATTTATAAATCCTTTTCTTCGAAAGATTTAAATCACTCTTTTAAATCTTTAACTCTTTTAAATCTTTGGTTACGAACGACGTTATTCATTCAGTTGATCATAAGTGATGCAAATATCTATTGATTCATGTAGTTATTCTCTCATTCCCTCAAGTCGCAACTGGTTTTGAGCTTTTTACTAAACGACAGAGAGTCTAAGTTTCTGTGTACCTATCGTCATTGTATTTCAAGAGTGTGTTTGTGCGTGCCTACAACTTATGTTATCTCTTTTCAATTCACAATATCCTTTATCTATTGTCTCATTCTAAATCTACGTTCATCACTCTATCCATTCCTCTTGAGTAATATTGTTCTGTGATCCATTCCATCTATTCAATCCTAACGTAGTGAGCTAGTGAGTTAAAGATGTATTTTCGAAACCAAAGATTTAAAGATTGATTACGCATTTTGAAAGATTATACATCTTTTGTATCAATCACTCCTGAGTTATACATCTCTACTTTGCAATCCAAAGAGTAATACGTTTAATTGCAATCTTTGAATAACCTTTTATAACCTTTATTATTAGATTAAGTTTAAAGTTGTTGTTGTGATAATATGATATAATGAGCGAAGAGAAAACAAATAATTTAAAACAGACAGTATCTTCAGTCGGTAACGCATGGATTGTCACCGAATCAAAATCTCACCCAGGTCATGTTTACTATTTCAATACTCTCACAGGGGAAGCTGTATGGAATCTAAGCGATGGAGAGGTAAAATAACACTGCCAATTATTATGATTACATTTTGGTTGAGTATGTACATATTAATTTTTGGGGAACCCATATACGAACTTTGAGACTAAAGCTCAGATATGCCTTGATTTATGCCCTGAACACCCTCAGATTTCTATCACAGCTACAATGAAATCTGGATAAATAGTCCCTTAATACATAATAAACTTTCACTGTTCATTACAATGAGGAAGGATATTTTTACAATGAAACAAATTCTTTTTAAAAGGGAGTAATTATCTAATATTTGGGATATGTTAGCTCAGTCGTATAAGAACCTGAGCTAGCCAACCTAACCTCTATATTATAACAAACCTTATTGTAATGAATTACTTGGTTTAACAAATATTTTTTATAATTCCCTTCAGTTTTGTTATATCGAGGTTACACTGTACTTATAACTCTAGAATGGCTGAACATATTTTTATGATCCTTGATTTGGTGGATTTTTTTTCTGCCAGGAATAGCAAAGCATCTATTAAACTGCAGAAAAATTCAAGAAAATATTGTAAAAAAAATTGTTTCTCATACATTTTTCAATGGCATTTTAGATGAAAAAACAGAATTAAAACAAAATTTATAGATTTTGAGGCAGTAGGTAAGAAGTTTGCTGGGTCAGCTAGTGTTTATATTAAAACATCTGTGTAAAGTATCCATCTATCCATCCATCCATCAGCCTTTCAACGTCCACTGCTGAACATAGGCCTCCCCAAGAGAACTCCACGACGGGCGGATTTGTCATGGGGGATAATGCCGTAATCGCCACGCTTGGCAGGCGGGTTGGCGATCGCAGTGGATGTTGTTAATACTCGAGGGAGTCCTGCTGCCCACCCCCCTGGTATTCCCTCAGTCGGCTCTTACGACTCACGTGGGTAGAGAGGGGTAGGACAATCCTAAAACCGGCCCCACACGGCCTGTGTAAAGTAATAAAGTTAATTAAGTGTTAAGTAAAACAGTTAATTGGTCAAAGATAACTATAGAGTTAGTATATATAATATATTATTACATATTATATCTTATATGTTACAAGTTTCAATGTACATTAATTGAATGTATGCATGTTTTTAATCATTATTGAATATCCAACAGATTCAAAAAGCAAGGCTAAGAACTCAAAATATGGCTTCCAAACCTACAATGTGTCCAGAACCTAAGACTAACCCACCTACACTGCAACCTGCAAGTAAAAAACAATATAATAATAGATTTTGTGAAAATCAACAAACTAATATGTGCCAACAAACTGGAATTAATATATTTCAAACACAGCAGTTGCCTAGATCTGTGTATTCAGATATGTCAGTAAAAAATATACCTGCATATGATTTTAATGCTGTCAATTCTCAATTAAATGCATTTAATGTAATCAGCACTCCAACTGCTTACAATTCACATGGGTGGTCGATTCCAAGGACACAGCAATTCATTTTAACACCAACAATACCTTTAGTAAATCAAGCTGAGGCCTCACTAAATATGGCTTATAATCAAATATTGAACAGTAACCAGCCACCTGTTACTAGAAACTGTTCACAAGAGGGTCAAGGAAGGTTTCAAAGGCGCAATAAACGATATCGGAATAAAAGTAATTTTAACAAAGGAAACCACAGTAATTTTAAAAAACGGCAGGCAGCAAATACCAATGATTTGAGACAAAGGCTATTATCAAGAACAATAACAAGCAGTAGATCTTATAATACACAACCATGTACTTCCAATGAATGTGAAAATAAGCATGATGAGGGTAAGCAGACTACCTATTTTATTATAGCCAGTCATCACATGTATATGGGCTCTAAAAAGTAAAATAAGATATTTTTATATATATTTTTTAGCATTTGACATGCTTAGCACTATAGATTAAACACAAAGTGAAAAATGTGAAATCGAAAATAACAGTCAGGAGCAGGATTTGAACCTGCATCTTCTGGATACCGTCCAGATGCTTTACCAATTCAGCCATCCTGACAATTGCTCCCGACTGCTAATTTCGATAACACATCATACTTAAGGTCTTTGGGTGACGCCTGCGCCATCTGTCAGAAGTATTTTCATACATTATACCGACCAGGTAAACTTAATTTTACAATTAAGATTTTACCTAATAATGACTCAAACCCTTGAAATATTTAGATATTTTTATATATATTTTTAGCATTTGACATGCTTAGCACTATAGATTAAACACAAAGTGAAAAATGTGAAATCGAAAATAACAGTCAGGAGCAGGATTTGAACCTGCATCTTCTGGATACCGTCCAGATGCTTTACCAATTATCACATAGTTATTTATTCTCCAAAAACTAGTGTTAAATTGTAAGAAAACTGGGTTCATCAAGATGCCATATGAATGACCACTATAGCTCAAGTATATGTAGTGATCTAAAAAAGTTGAGCTAAACCTCATGATAACTCACCTAGGGTTCCAACCACCTGGGTTCAAAAATTGTAAATTTTCCCTAAGGATCCGACTACAGCAGTTTGTGTATGATGTGGCACCATAAGCCAATCTAGCAGCTTTAGAATGGATTCCTATCATGTGACTTTTAGTGATTTGAATAAAATGTGAAACCTACCTACTGGGTAGGTTTCACATGATAAGCATCTATTTTTATTTTGAAATAAAACTATGTTTACAGAATCTATCGCGTTTACTTGATTTTACTACTATCCCGACGTTTCGAATACTTTACAGCATTCATGATCACGGATGGACTTAGATGATAGACGTCCAAGGCTCTATCATCTAGTCCACCTGTTTATTTCAAAATGTGTAACATTCGCGTAAATATCAGAAAGTATCACCTATTTTTATTTTGACTGCACAGGTGGCAGAGTGGCTTAGATACGCCTCCCGCCTAAGTGTTGTGGGTTCGATTCTCTTACTGGACACCTCTGTGTGATCCACAAATGGTTGTTCTGTCTGGGTGTACTTTCTGTACGTGAAATTGTATGTTTGTAAAGTCCCCTGTGACACAAGGATTTTTAGGGTTCCGTACCCGAAGGGTCAAAACGGGACCCTATTACTAAGACTTCGCTGTCTGTCTGTCCGTCCGTCCGTCTGTCACCCTCAAGAACGGCCATAGCTAGACAGTTGAAATTTTCACAAATGATGTATTGTAAACGCGGGCTATTTTTCCGCAACTCGACGCTCCTCCTCCTCTTAACTCCTGCCAACCCAGCATCACCAGAAAGCCTAGCAGACCCTTAACGTTGCCGACGACTTCTGGGAGCGACCTCGGAGAGCCGAGGTATAGTGCCCGGTATTCTGCCACCCCCGGACATTCAAGGATGACGTGGGCGGCCGTTTCGTCTGCCTCCATGCAAGCTCTGCAAAGAGGACTGTCAGTAACACCTAGAGTAAATAAGTGTTTATTCCATAAAGCATGTCCAGTAATGGCTCCCATTAGGAGCCGGAGCTGAGGCCTCTTCAAACGCCGCAGCTGTAGTGACAATCCGGGGTAGATTGTCGGAAGGGCCTCTCTGGCTTGCCTTCATGTACCTAAGTTAGACCAGTATTCTTGGTGTTCTACCTTGGTGTTTCGTCGTAGTGTGTTTCGGAGCCAAGCGAACGGCAGGGGTAGAATGGGCTCAGGTCCTTCCACTATCATCTCCGAACCCCCCCCTGCCAATTCATCGGCAGCGTCATTACCACGTGAGTTGCTGTGTCCTTTGATCCACTGTAGGGTTATATCGTTGTCGATACATACCTGTGACAGGGCTCGATGACACTCGTATATAAGACCCGAGGTTATAGTGTACCTTTGAAGGGCCTGAAGGACTGATCGGCTATCAGAGAGTATACGGATTTGGTGGTTCTTTACCTTTCTAGAGTCGATTGCATACGCTGCCATTAAGATGCCCACACTTTCTGCCTGGAAGACCGTGTTATGAGCTCCTAATGGTGTAGATATCTGTATGTTCAGGTCCTCGGAGAATACACCCGCACCAGTACCTGACCTTGTTTTAGATCCATCTGTGAAGATACTCATCGCTCTTGGGTTAAGACCTTCACCCGGTTGTTCTTGCAATTGTATCTTGTACTTTTTGTCAAATACAAATTGCTTGGGTATCCTGTCGGTCACCGCTGCCATGAGCGGCTCCTTACCTGTTACCTCACTGAGGATTTCGGTGTGCGGTACCCTTGCTAGTCTCCAGAGACTCAGGTTTTTAAACCTTACCGCTGTAGCTGCTGCCTCTTGTTTTATGAACAGATGCAGTGGCGGCAGGCCAAGAATAGCTTCCAGAGCAGCAGTTGGAGTTGTCCTCATGCATCCCGTCCTCATGCATCATGCAATCTCTGGACTCGTTGTAGTTTAGCTATGACAGTGGATAATTCGGTCCGTGGCCACCACACCACCGCACCGTAGCTAATCATTGGTCGGATTACTACCTGGTATAGCCATAGAACGATTTTAGGGTCTAGGCCCCACCTTTTACCTATAATTCTGCGGCATTGCCAGATTGCGACCGTAGCTTTATCTATTTTACTATTTAAATGATTACAAATGATGTATTTCTGTTGCCGCTATAATAACAAATACTAAAAACAAAAAAATAATAATATTTAAAGGGGGCTCCCATACAACATCTGTCTGTCCATCCGTCTGTCACCAGGCTGTATCTCAAGAACGGCGATAGCTAAACAGTTGAAATTTTCACAAATGATGTATTTCTGTTGCCGCTATAACAACAAATACTAAAAACAAAAAAATAATAATATTTAAGGGGGGCTCCCATACAAGGTCTGTCTGTCACCAGGTTGTATCTCAAGAACGGCGATAGCTAGAAAGTTGAAATTTTCACAAATGATGTATTTCTGTTGCTACTGTAACAACAAATACTAAAAACAAAAAAATAATATTTAAGGGGGGCTCCCATACAACGTCTGTCTGTCCGTCCGTCTGTCACCAGGCTGTATCTCAAGAACGGTGATAGCTAGACAGTTGAAGTTTTCACAAATGATGTATTTCTGTTGCCGCTATAACAACAAATACTAAAAACAAATAAAACAATATTTAAGGGGGGCTCCCATACAACAAACGTGATTTTTTTTGCCCTTTTTTACTCGCTATTGATAACGGCAACAGGTAGACACTTGAAATGTTTTCAGAATATTTAGTTATATATAAACTTGAAAAATTATTAAATTAAATGAAAATAAAATTAATATTTAAGGGGGGGCTCCCATACAACAAACGTGATTTTTTTTTACTCGTTTTTGCTCGATATTGATAACAGCAACAATTAAACGCTTGAAATATTCACAGAATATTTAGTTATGTATTCACTTTAAAAATAAATAATTAAATTAAAATAAAACAAATATTTAAGGGGGGGTCCCATACACAAACGTGTTTCTTTACTCGTTTTTGCTCTGTCTGTCCGTCCGTCTGTCACCAGACTGTATCTCAAGAACGGCGATAGATAGACAGCTGAAATTTTCACAAATGATGTATTTCTGTTGCTGCTATAACACCAAATACTAAAAATAAAATAAAACAAATATTTAAGGGGTCCCATACAACAAACGTGATTTTTTTGCCCTTTTTGTTGTTTTATTCGTCCATACTTGATTGTACTTTTTTAACATTGCTACAATTTTATTAAATTCATAAGTTAGCATAATAGCCGTATTTTCTACCAAGTTACTGACATCTGGATCTTCGAGGCAACCGAGTCTCTATACAACTATCGAAGTGTTCATGGCAACTAGGACTAATGGCTTAACGTACTTTACGAGGCTTTCTAGATCAATGGTACGGAACCCTTCGTGCGCGAGTCCAACTCGCACTTGGGATTTTTTAAGTATGCAGAGGGTGCTGCTTTCAAAAAAATTACTCGTTAAAGCTGACAATCCTAGAATCTAACATATATATTTAAATAAACTTAGTTAAGTTTCATAAAAATCGAAAACGCAAAAATAACTAATGTCTTGTCTTATTGCAGATGTGGGAGATGTTCAAACAAATACATATAATATCAACACTAAGGTGGTAAGCTATTTGCTGAATAATCTTTATACATATATACAACTCTACTGTATGTGTCTATGTCACTGAACTCCTCCTAAACGGCTGGACCGATTTGAATGTTTTTTTTGTATGCGTTTGGGTGGCGCCCTGGATGGTTTATATTCACATTTGGACCACCGGCAGGCGTACATCACTCGCTCAAGGCTCTGAGTTATATGCCTACCGCTTCACATACCGACCACGGTACAACCGACACAAGACTGTCACACGCGCGCTTAAGCGCTCTCTTGTAGTAGGTCGATTAAAATAAAATTATTTACGCGATGTAGGGTATTTCGACAATAAAATTTAATAACCAGAAATTCAGAGCTAAAGCTCTAAACGTATATGATCAACAAAAAAAAACAATTTATAAAAAAATAATCCGACTTGAAAATAACATTTAAAATTATATAAAAAGTAATCAAATAGAATCTACTAGAAAAATAAAATTTTAAATTTTATAAACGACAGCTTTGTTGCTGTCGGTGGAGTCAGTAGTCTCCGAAACCGGCGAGCGGAAACCGGAGAGTGTACGAAGAGAATTATGAAAGCTGAGGAAGCGAGAGATGTATGCAAGAATAGAGCCTTTTGTCACGTTGTTCTCTCTGCCTACCCAAATGGAGATAGCGTGATGATAAGTAAGTAAGTAAAATCATCAAAGGTGCAACGCTACGAACAATTAGTATTATTATTAAGATTTTGTAGGCTATTATAGAGAGATTTGAAATGAAAAATGTGAATCTAAACCACAATAGGATTTCAGGACTTTTTCTTCTATTTATTTGTGAATGTTTGAGTAAGTACCGGGATGGTTTAGATTCACATTTGGACCCGGTAGGTGGCGCCACGATAGGATTTCAGGATTATTTCAAAAAGATATACCTATTTATCGAATCCAAACGAAACGCCAATGTTTGGACAGGACAACGTCTGTTGGGTCCACTAGTTATATAATTTATCATTATGCTATACAGCGTAATAAATAAATATTCACGGACATTTTGACACAAAGTTCTCTGGTCCCAAACTAAGCTTAACGCTTGTGCTATGGGTACCAGATTAAGGATATAATACATATATTACTTTTTTTTGTAAATACATACATATAATAGATAGAAAACACCCAGACGCAGTACAAATATCTGTTTTCATCACACAAATAATTGTCCTGAGTGGGAATCGAACCTACGACCTCGTGCACGGAAGTCGGTTACACTACCGACCACGCCACGAAGCCCGTCATCAAGTTGTATCTCAACCCATTACTATTCCATTGTTAGACACGGATCTTGAGTGGGATTTAGGCTATAATCAACCACGCTAGCAGGTTGGTAGACTACAAATTGTTAAGAAATTCTCTTAAGCGAAGTGTCCACTAGCAATAAAATTTGCGGAAGTTGACTTGCGCAAGCGACTTGCAACGTGTAAACGCTCGCGCAAGTGGACTTCTGCAAGTTTTAGTGACTTGCCGAACTTGCTGCAAGTCGCACGTGTATACGGTTATTTTGAACTTTCAGTAAGCACTTGCGTCTTTGTTTCGTTCACACAGTAAAGTTGGAAGTTTTCAGAGCAAGTTAATACTATCTTCACTTCTGTGCGAGTGATCGTGAGTTCAAATTCCATTCAGGACAAATGTTTTTGTGATGAACATAAATATTTGTACTGTGTCTGGGTGTTTATTATGTATAATATGTACTTATGTATTTACAAAAAAAAGTAATATGTGTATATATCCGTTATTCTAGTATCCATAGTACAAGCACAGCGAATCAAATTGAGCAAAATATTGAAGGTGCCTTCAGTCATTCGTAGGAAGTTTTTTAATTGTACGGGATCTTCGCTTTGGAGTTCTCTTAATAATTTGCTTTGAAGACCGACAGTATCCAATCTCGTACCCACATTTTACGTTTTTTATTTTTATGTTTTAACAACAACACAATAGCAAACACGCAGCTCGTATTTTTCTGCAGCTAGGCATTTTGTTTGACCGCTCTTGCTCAAGTAAAATGCAATTTGTGTGGAAACGGTTCTGCAAGATCTTGCAGCAAGCTAACTTCTACACACTTCTACAAGCGACTTGCGTATAGAGAAATTGCAGTCAGTGGAAACAGTTGTCAATTGACTTCTGCAAGAAATTGCGGAAGTTACTTGCCATTGGACACCTCGCTATAGGCATGCAGATTTCCTTGCAATATTTCAGCCAGGACGTCGCGATCCTTCTATGGAAGTTACCATCATATGCAAAAGGAGCGATTCTTGCTTGGTCGGAGCATCATCATATTGTACTGTAAATATTCGTCTTATTGTTTTTTCGCGCATTATGCCAAAACTACTGAACGCAATTTTGATTAAACTCTTTTTGATTGATAAATCTTAAGGTACACATTTTATCTCACTACTACCACCACCAACCAGCGGTATGATAAAAGAAAAAACTGCAGTGGAGTTGCGGGCAATGGCTAGTACCGAGGTAATTATCTAAAATAGCCAATATTCACAATTCGCGAATGTTAAGGTTGGAAATTCGCATGAACGTGGGAAGTCGAACCTTCGTTATATAATTTAATGTCTACCTAAGCGAATCAAAAAGTTCTTGAATCAATATAAAAAAATGATAAATATGTAACCGATATTTACGCGAATGTTACACATGAAATAAAACTACGTTTAGGGAATTATCTATCGCGTTCACTTGATTTTCTATAATCCCGATATTTCGAAAACTTTACAGAATCCATGATCACGGGTTGACTTAAATATTTTATTTTTCTACAGTGTTTTTGATCTGTATTTTAGCAATTGACATGCTCAGCCACTCTTAAAGTACAAATTATTATTTGTGAATAAGGAAAAAGAGTATTTTAGTACGAGCGGGAATCGAACCTGCGTCCCTTCCTATCCGGGGAAGTGCTCTAATCCACTGAGCTACCGTACTATTTTTAGAAATACCCAATCTCCTTACCACATTTGTCTTAACGTTTATTACTTAAAAACATTTTTTTCATTCTCGAAAAACTCCTCTGCGGCAGCCATTACTGTAACATCATCGTGCCCATGACAGTTTTACACAGCGTTTTTCTTAATCACTACACGAACTTTGGAATTAAATTTGTATAATAGGGTCCAGTGATCATCTGTCATTTTGACAATCAATAAAAGGTAGGTATTCCTCCTCTATCTCAGAACATTGAGGCCATAACTTTTCCAGTGTTAGAAGCCACACTTCTTTATGTCGATCGTCGTTTCCAAGACATGCCTTGCCTCTTCCATGGTGACAATATTGAGCCGAATCACCATGCAACATTTCGAAGTAACACTTAGAAATTTCTAAACCTCGCTTTTTGTCATTTAACACTTCTGGTACCCATCTTGCCGATATTTTTCGTTCAGAAATTGAAAAAACCCAGTGAATCAGTTATGGATTGAATTTGATTGTTTCCAAATAATATCTTAAGTATCTCAGATAAATGGTTATTCTTCTTCTTATTTTGTAGTACGAGGTGTGTGTCGAGCTAGGTCTGGCCTTTTGACTGGATAATCGATACCACTACCCCTATCTGCAGTCCTTGGTTTTACCCCTAAGCTATTGTGTCGATACATGTTTACTCGTACCTTACAGTTTCTCCTTATCGGGATAAAAATATTCTATGCTGTAGGTTATTTTTTAACCAAATTTCGTTAAAATCTGTTTAGTTAGACCTATAATAGTCTATATTACAAGAATAGCTAATCTCATTTATCTACCTAACTAGTTTCATCCAAATGCCTTCATTTTTTTAGTCGCGATTGAGTGATACAATCTAAACACACTCGCATTTATAGTAGTTATTAGTGATATAGTAGAATATTATATTAGTAGGATATACCTACTTCTGTGGGTGTGTTTGTTAGTAAACTCCTATACGGACTTATTTGGATGGGAGTCCTTTATAAAGTTCCGGGACAAATTGGGACATTCTCTTAACAGAAATGTTTTTGTAGGCGTTTTATATATAAATGAATCTTGATTGAATATGGGAAAGATTATATAAGTCTCGTTAAACTTTATACCTGGCGTAACTTTCGGTTTTTTGCGCAAATAAACAGACACAAAGTTAAAAAAAAAGGTTTTAAGTTCAGACTCGCCTAAGTAGTCTAAAACTAATCATTTAATAGGTTAGAAGAGAGTAAAATCAATGCGGTCGAAATGCAATCTCTGCGAAGAATCTGTGGAGTGAAGCTAACTGACCGCATTCACGACGACGTAAGAGAGCGAGTAGGTATAACAGAGAGTGTTGGTGTAAAGATGCGAAAGGGAATGCTCCGATGGTTCGGACATGTGGAAAGAATGTCGGACGAGCGACTGATTAAGAAGATATACAATGCGAAAGTGGAGGTACAGGGAGAGACCGAGACTCACCTACCCCAAATCGGTCATGTATTGAAGGAAGGTGGAATCAGGAGTCTCCGAAACCGGCGAGCGTGTATGTAGAGAGTTATGAATGTTGAGGAAGCGAGAGATATATGCAAGAATAGAACCACTTGGCACTCTGTTCTCTCTGCCTACCCCGCATGGGAAATAGCGTGATGATAAGTAAGTAAGTAATACGTTATTTTCTATGCGTGTACGTTATTTTTTATCGTCTCAAATGCCTTTACTACACAGACACAGCTCGTGTTACAGTTTTATAATAGTACGGATTTCATATTTATTTAGGAAAATCACAACAGCGAATTTCAAGAAGAAGGAACTTTATCACAAATAGATATTCCGACAGCTTTAAAAAATATGGCTGAATCTGATACCAAATCAGAAGGCTGGTATATTGTGGTAGATATTAATATATTGCTTGAAGAATTCAAATTTCTACAGAACATCATAGAGTCAGGTAAGCTTTTATGTGCCTATATTATTTTTCTAGTAAATGATGTCTGTATGACAATGATTGTAATAGCAATGTTCAAGTATTTAAAACTCTCATGTAGCGGGTAAGTATTTCTTAGTTTGTATATTATTATAAACTTAATTATAAGTATACTTGTCTAGACGGAGTAATGCTAAACAAACGTCACAAAAAACCGTCTCAATATACGCGTTATGTGTGAGTACGCTCCGTGTACTTATTTTCATAACACTGTCAATGTGTGCGTGTTTAGGGATGCCCACTTTGAGTATTATTTACTTACCTTTAACTTATATTTAATAACTTGAAGTTTAAATAAAATAATTATTATAATAAATACTTTCTGATATTTACGCGAATGTTACACATTTTGAAATAAAACTACGTTTACGGAATCTATCGCGTTTAATTGATTTTACTACTATCCCGACGTTTCGATACTTTACAGCATTCATGATCACGGGTGGACTTAGATGATAGACGTCCAAGGCTGATATGTTATTTCAACGGTTTCATCTACCCACAGTATATGATCTTACAAAATTTTTGGTTTATTTATTTTAACCCACCTAATATTCGTTTAGAAACACAGTAAAAATATCTACTTCAAATTTTTATGCTTACAATGTATGAGACTTTAAGTTAGTATATTAAAATGAGTATAATACTCCTCTTTAAATTGCAAAATTTTGTTTTTATTTAGTGCTCAAATATTCTACCACATACTACCAGTAACAAGACAATCTTGGTTATTAGTTTATATTATTAAATATATTAATTTTGCCAAAAGCTAAGAAGCTACCACCGGATCGGAACGCGGCCTGACTGAGAAAGATCCGGCCAGAAAACTCAGTAGGCAAGAACTGTTATGGATTATTAAATTTTGTACGGAATTACTGAGAGCTAATAGTTTAAATTTTTTAAAAGCCAAAAACTAATCACTACTTTGGGTTTAATCTACACAATAAACGCTAACTGTGTCTTGCAATCTTGTGGTGTGCCTTCTTGTATTCTGTTTGTTGAGGCCTATCACAGGATTCCAGCTTGATGGTAAGACCCAGCCGTCTTCTCTATTGAAATTGGGATGTTTCTTAATTTCAATAGCCTCACGTATCATTCTAGGGCGATATCGATGTTCTTTTGCGAGGATTTGAGGTTTGTCAAACCTAATGTAATGGCGGGTGTGGTCCTGTGTGTGCTCACAAATTGCAGACTTTGTATAACGACGGTGCTTCACATCAGCTATGTGTTCTTTGATCCGAGTTGTTATATCTCTCTATCTGATCTCTTTGTTTGCCCAATGTAGGAGAGACCACAATCACAATCCAGCTTGTATACTCCTGCATCCTGTAAGGGTATATGGCACTTGACTGGTGGCGAATATTAGGTGGGTTAAAATAAATAAACCAAAAATTTTGTAAGATCATATACTGTGGGTAGATGAAACCGTTGAAATAACATATCAGCCTTGGACGTCTATCATCTAAGTCCACCCGTGATCATGAATGCTGTAAAGTATTCGAAACGTCGGGATAGTAGTAAAATCAAGTAAACGCGATAGATTCCGTAAACGTAGTTTTATTTCAAAATGTATTATAATAAATTTGTGCTTTATTGCACGCCTCATAAGCGAAGCGTTGAGGTGGGTACTATTCTTGTTTTACGAAGAACAACTGATTTTTCAAACTTAAAATGTCTCTATTGCACGCCTCATAAGCGAAGCGTTGAGGTGGGTTCTACTCCCGGTGGGGACGCCCGTACCGTGCTGCGCTAAACAAGCTCCGCGCTCGGAGTCCCCCCCTTACGGAGACGCTCCAGCCGAGTTTCCTCACCGAGGTGGTCGAGGGTCTTTTCCCACGGCGGACGACGCACATGCCCCCGGTCATGGCTCCACCAGATGACGACCGGGAGGCCGACGAGGAGTGTGCCGCCCGTCTCCGAAATGGAAATGGGGGCGGCGGTGTCCCGCATGCGGAAGAACACCGCCCCCGGGCCGGATGGGGTTCCCGCCCGAGTTCTGGCCCTGGTCCTCGACCATCTGGAGCCCCGCCTCAGGAGACTGTTCGACGCGAGCCTGGCGTCCAGACGGTTTCCTGACTGCTGGAAGGAGGGGAAGCTCGTGCTCCTGCCAAAACCGGGACGGCCCCCGGATTCGGTCGCGGCCTTTAGATCCATCGTGCTGTTGGATGATGCGGGTAAGCTACTCGAGAGGATTATCGCTGCCCGTATCGTCCGGCACCTTGTGGAGGTGGGCCCCGACCTGTCGGACGCTCAGTTCGGTTTTCGTTCGGGGCGTTCGACGGTCGACGCCATTCTGCGGCTGAAGGCCGCGGCCATGGAGGCCGTCGTTCAGCGAGGGGTGCTGTTGGCGGTGTCGTTGGACATCGCCAACGCATTTAACAGTCTGCCATTCGGCTGCATCAGGGAGGCACTCCGATTCCACGGGGTGCCCGCCTACCTGAGGCGGCTGGTGGCAGACTACCTCGAAGGCCGCAGCGTCCTCTTCGTAAGCCGGGAAGGGGACGCTGTGAGAAGGGCCATGTCGTGCGGTGTCCCACAGGGATCTGTCCTGGGACCGCTCCTGTGGGACATCGGGTACGACTGGGTCCTACGTGGCCGGCTTCCCTCCGGGCTGGGCGTAATTTGTTATGCCGACGATACCCTTGTCACGGCCCGGGGAGGGAACTTCGAGGGGGCGGTGCAGCTGGCCACCTCGGGTACCGCGGAGGTGGTCAGACGTATCGTATCGAGGCGCTGGGGCTTAGGGTGGCCCTCAACAAGTCAAAGGCGCTACTATTTCACGGGCCTCGGCGCAGACCACCCGCCGGCGCCTCGATAACAATAAATGGTGTAGGGGTCAGTATCCAGGGCCACACAGGGCCACATAAAATATCTGGGCCTGGTCCTCGACGGGCGGTGGCATTTCGTCAAGCACTTCCGCCAGCTCGCACCGAGACTCGTCGGCACGGCGTCCGCCCTTGGACGTCTGTTACCGAACCTGGGCGGACCCAGCATCGCGTGCCGACGGCTGTACGCGGGGGTGGTTCGGTCGATGGCGCTTTACGGCGCACCCGTGTGGGCGGAGTCTCTGACCGCCCGCAATAGGGCTCTTCTGTGGAGACCGCAGAGAGTCGTGGCGGTCAGAGCAATCCGCTGCTACCGCACGGTGTCGTGCGAGGCTGCTGTGCACATTGGCCGGGACCCCCCCGTGGGACCTGGAGGCGGAGGTGCTCGCTGAAGTTTATCGGCAGGCGTCAGCAGCGCGTGCGAGAGGCACTCGCCTCCCGCCTAGTCAAATCAGCGCATGGCGGAGCGACGCTCGCTGCGCCATCATCGCCCGTTGGTTCTGCTGGAAACGCCTCAGGCCGGTCTTCGAACCGTAGGGACGCTCCATCCGATTTTAGAGGAATGGGTGGCTCGGCGGCATGGGGTCCTCACCTTCCGGCTGGTGCAGGTGCTGTCGGGGCATGGTTGCTTCGGCAAGTACCTGTACACAGTCGCTAGGAGGGAGGAGACTCCCTGCTGCCACCACTGCGACTGCAGCGAGGACTCGGCGCAGCACACGCTTGAGTCGTGCCCGGCTTGGGCTGAGCAGCGCTGGGATCTCGCTGCAGTCATCGGAGAGGATCTGTCGCTGCCGGCTGTCATTCGATCGATGGTCGGTGGCGATAGGTACTGGACCGCGGTCGCCATCTTCTGCGAGAATGCCATCTTGTGGAAGGAGGTGGCGGAGAGGGCCAGGGAGGCTGACCTCTCCTCTGGCCCGACTCGCTGCCGGCGCGCGCGGCGGCGTGGGCGCGAATATCTGCGCCTAATGCCGCCCTAGCCGAGGCTGCGGGCGGTCGGACCGGGGATTGTTCTCCGCCCGCGTAGAGCGCGTCACCCCAGGTGCGTGGGGACGTCGCTCAGAGAGGAAGCCCAACAGGGCTAGCCGCCGCGCGGACCACTGAAGTGAATATACGCGGTACCAGTGGTCCGCCAAGTATGGGCGGGTGGCGGTGCACGGTGGGTTTTTAGTGGGTGAGAGCCCCACACTATCCCGCTGTCTCCCCGGGCAGCGGGGTGTGCGGTAGGTATATTTTCGCCCAGCTTAAAAAAAAAAAAGAAAAGCGTTCTACTCCCGGTGGACACGGCACAGCTGATTTTTCAAACTTAAAATGTTTGTATTTATCATATATTGCACTTGTAAAATAATATCTACACACACATATAAAGAACAAACACTATTTTTAACACTCATGATATTTTTGATGCCATTTTTGTTATTTAAATTAGTTAAAAAACTGTTTGAAAAAAATCTGGCTTGGACGTCCGTGAGTTGTAGGTAATGTATGCTAACACGATAACGACCAAAATACTTTACTAATCGAGTCTTTTTGTTTCGTTTACGAATTATTATGAATAGGAATAGAGCCTTATTACTTTTCACGTTCTGATTCGGTGTGGTTTAATAGTTATTAAATAAACAAAAAAATACTGAATATTTACGGCATTTACGCTCGACGCGACACTAAAACCAGCGCCTTTCATGAGAACTAACTACCTTTTTACGTACCTACGCATAGCCACCGGTGGTTTTACTATCGTCAACAGAACACCGTTCGCCCGGCCGGCACATTGTTTTTTGTTAAAAGAAAGTTCTTACCTTTGCTTGACGAACTGATGATATTTGTCAAGTATAATAACTATTTTATCCATAACAATAATTAAAAACACTAAACACACGTAAATAATAACACACCAACGTTATAAAACACGAAAAAAACATATTTTACATTCCACAATTTTTTTTGCGTGGCCTTGGCGTCACGGTGTTTTCACTTAGAACAAAGTATAAAATTCTAAAGCAACCAAGTTAGGAAGATAAATGGTTTAGAGATTTCTTGTTGAACTCATTGATTTTTAAATAAGTCGTATAATACTGTCCAAAGTTGCAATTTTCTATTGATAGATGTCGCTGTTTTAAAGTAAAAGAGATATTGACAAATGCAGCCCTAGATGTCGCAAGTGGCAATTTTAGATGTATTCAGTTGCTTTTGTATATATAGAACCACAATATTGCTTTTTTTGTAAGGAAACTAGCGATGTCTTTTTGTTTTCTTAAATTGTTTTTGTTTACAGTTTAATAAATTATTCAATTTTACATGTTTATATATATTATATTATGCACTTATGCAGGTATATATGTAAACTCATGGATTGTTGTTCTTACTATGGCGCCTTGCAAAATGACAGAGCTAGACCAATATAGAAGTACTTCTTAAAATTAGCGCTAGATGGCGTATAAGACATGAAACTCACATTAGTACTTTTTGAAATTAACGCTATCTATTTGATTTATTGAAAACTACTTAGTAAAACCAATACATTATTAGTTACTTATCAAATAATCAATTTTATTGTGAAAAATGAAGATTATGAGGCGTGCAGTTTCGGATTTTCCAAAGTATTTATCATATATTGCACTTGTAAAACAATATATACACACACATATCAAGAAAAAACAATATTTTTGACACTCATGATATTTTTTATGCCATTTTGTTATTTAAACTAGTTAGAAAACTGTTTAAAAAAGTTCTGTCTTGGACGTCCGTTTGTTGTAGGCAATGTATGTTAACACGATAACAACCGAAATACTTTACCAATCGAGTCTTTTTTTTTCTTCGTAACTTCAGCACGATTACGAATAGAGTCCTATTACTTTTCACGGTCTGATTCGATGTAGTTTAATTGTTATTAAATAAACAAAAAAATAGTGAATATTTACGCTCGACTCGATGGCACAGTGATACACTAAAACCAGCGCTCTAGCCTATACCTTATTTCGTAGAACGACATATATAGACCTATATATTAGTACTTCTTAAAAGTTGCGCTTGATGGCGTATAAGACATGAGAAACACATTAGCATTTTTTGAAATTAGCGCTATCTATGTGATTTATTGAAAACTACTTAGGTAAGACCAGTACATTATTAGTTACTTATCAAATAATCAATTTTATTGTGAAAAATGAAGATTATGAGGCGTGCAATTTTTAGATTTCAAATTTAAAATTTTTCAATATTGCAATAACAAAAAAGTTCATAGCAAAAAAACGTAAAATCAAACCCGTCTTATTGGGTTTGTTTTCGGAATAGTTGTCTCTTTGATTTTATTTCATGGCCAAATTTTTTTTATTGCTAACTAGCTGCCCCGGCGAACTTTGTTCCACCTTAGGGGCAATAAATGAGCAGATTTTGGATTTTATTTTTATTAGGATAATAAATATAAATAAAAAAAGTCAAGTATTTTAAAGATTCTTTATTGGCCATGTATTTTGATGCATGGGTTGCACTCTTCAGTGAAGCACCTTGTGATAGACGACATTTTTCGTTTTATTATCAGGCGCAAGAACAAATAACGCAGTTGGTCTTCCGACTCGTGAACATGCCACATATAATTGACCATGGGAAAAACATGGATTTTCTAGATTCAGACCACAAATTTTCAAGGATTGGCCTTGTGATTTGTTAATGGTCATGGCAAATGCAAGACGGATCGGAAATTGAAGTCGTTTAAACTCAAATGGCATATCGGTTGGGATCATCGGGATCCTCGGAATGAGAACTTCCTCACCTTCGAATTTTCTTTTTGAGTATCGTGGCGTAAATCACACTGTTCATCAATTTACTTACCACCAAACGCGTTCCGTTGCACAGTTTTGGTTGGTTTATGTTTCTGAAGCATGATATCTACGGAGCCAACCTTTAGTCGTAAATTGTGCGGTGGTGAGCCAGGCCATCCAAGGTGTTTAATTCAATTGGATAGTTGGTGGCTTCATATTTATTTGTTACACAGTCAATAGATTTGAATGAATGCAGTGTATCAATGATTTCATTCTGAATTATGTAGTTTAAGCCATCTACATCTTTATATTTAGGCGCCAAAATTGCTCGCTCACTCAACCATTCATTATTTTTGTGGTTAGTAATGATGTTTGGGAATACTTTGTTGATGAGTTCGTCTTTCGATGAGATAAAGTTACAGAAATTCTGAGGAAATAAAATCAATCCGCTCGATGCTTCGACAGGTACTCGACCATTACCGAGCTCATCAGCTATTGCTCAGAGAAATCTTCAGCAGATGTATCGGTCAGCAATGCAACTCTCATATTTGTTGTCAGCTAAAGTTTTTTCATATAGCGCCATAGATTCGATGATTTAAGGCAAGCGTTTATTTCGTCTGCAGCAGTTGATCTTGGAATTACTGGCAGTGTTTGACGAAAATCGCCAGACAGTAAAATCATTGCGCCTCCAAAACCTCTAGTCATTGCGTAGATCTTTCAATGTTCGGTTAAGTGCTTCCAATGCACGTTTATGCGCCATTGTGCATTCGTCCCAGATGATGATTTTCGATACTGATAAAACATTGGCCATTGCGGAGTGTTTTGCAATATTACATGTTGGTTCTTCAATAGTTTGAAGATTTAACGGTAATTTCAATGCTGAATGAGGCGTACGGCATCCTTCTAACAATGTGGCTGCTATTCCTGAAGAAACAACTGTTACCGCAATGTTGGATCTCGCACGAACGTGGCTAAAACTACTGACATGAGGGATGTCTTACCAGTTCCACCAGAGGCATCCAGAAAATATAAACCACCATTTCCATCATCAATTTCCTTCATTAATGTATCTTAAACTTCCTGTTGTTGGGGATTCAACAGGGGTACATTCGTTTGATAACTAAATCTAATTCCTGATGATGATATTCACGTTCCCGTTCCAATTCTCGATTAAATGCGTCATTCATTTCACTATTTGGCGCTGGCATTCCTATCCTGACTAATAAGCTACCTCACACGTCACATGAGGTAACACATGTCTTCGTTCAAGAGCAAAGCCCGATTCATCTCAAGATCGGGATTTCTTGAACTGACACGAATTTGAATATGTCTTCTGACATACTTATTATTCTTGTTTTTGTGCCACAGGCTAGATGGGTTTGATGGAAAGCATGTCGAAATGATGATAAAAAATAATGTGTGTATCTGACTTGGCGATGCAGAGATAATTGCTTCAACGATTGTCGTATCCCAGTTGATATCGTTTTCTAGTAAATTGAGTTTTTCACATGCAGCACGATATGTTGGGAATATTGTACCATTAACAGTCCGTAGTGACTCAAATGACGTTGGCCCACGCACATGTCAGTTGCGTTTTGCTATACCACGTTTTATGTCACGTTCCACGGGAACGGGATAAAAAAAAAGTATCCTATGTCCTCTTCCTGGTTCTAAGCTACCTCCCTACTAATTTTGAGCCAAATCGGTTCAGCCGTTCTTGAGTTATAAATAGTGTAACTAACACGACTTTCTTTTATATATATAGATAAATGATGACAGACGAGCCGGCCCACCTGATGTTAAGTGGTAGGTAACCGTCGCTCATGGTACGTCATCAACTATACCGAGAGTATGGTCAAGCCGCTGCGCACCATTTCATTTCTCAGTATAATAAACGGCTATCTTCTGCTGCAGCCAAAACACACTGACGTGCTTCATGACCGGTCACATAGGAGAAGGTGGTACCGACCCGTTCCGTCCGGTGATAATTGCTGACTTCCCTTCGTCGCCTTGTATTCTTAGTTCGTGACCACCATTATCTGATTAACTAATTTAATGACATCTCATTGTCATTGTCATCATATATCTCTATCTTGCTGCTTGCAGTAAAGTTGCCTTTTTCCACTGTCACTAATAGTTTGTTCTTTAAAGTAGTTGAGCATGTCAAGTGCTAAAATACAGATCAAAATAAATATCTTATTTGTAATTAAAGTTTTTCTACTATAAGTTTTAATAGCTTTGTTTGGTGATACTGATTACAATACGGGATCCGTAGAAAAAAAAGTAGTAATACAGATGTGTCATTTCTTCAGAGATAATTATTGTCATTTTACAATTAACATAATATACTATTATATCTTTTTACGATGTACGTAGATGGAATATGTTGAAATATTTACAGGACAGTTATGAATTTTTAAATACAAAAGCATCAGCAAATCATGCCAAAGAATATATATTTTGATGTGTTAACATCTTTTCTCCTGCACAATCTGTGAGAGTGATTTCGTGAAATGAGACGGAAGTATATAACATGAAGGAATACGAGGGACTTTACAAACATACAATTTCACAGACACAAAGTACATCAAGACTCAGAACAGCCATTTTTGGATCACGCAAAGAGTTGTCCTGTGTGGGAATCGAATCCCACAACACTCTGGCTAGTATCTAAACCACTCTGCCACCTGTGCGCACGCATTATATTTAGAAATATCAGGTACTTTTGTTGTGGATAAAGGATGTTTCACCCGAACGAGGTGTGCGGTTAGGTATGTACATTTTCTTCCGGCTTAACAAAAAAAGAGAGAGGAGCTTTGACTATAATGCATTAAACTGGACCAGTTTTTACGAGTCATCGAAAAAAAATGTTATCCTAGCTAGCTTGCTTTTCTTAAGTTATAATTTATAAAAAAACACACACGATTTCGACATGAGACATTACGATGTCGGACTTGAAATTAAACTCGTTATTCCTATCTCGGTAGTTCGAGCTTACCACGCCATCTTCATCAATTTTCATTAAAAAGAAATATTCTTCTTTACGAAAAATCATTTCATTTAATATCTGAATTATTTTTTTCAGAATATAATATTAATGTAATGTGTGTGCTTAATACTAGATGTTAAACGTACACAGCATTATGCGACCACTGTAAGGCTCACTCGCGTTTTGTTTGTAGAAATCTTGCCATTTCTGGCTATCAAATAAGTTAGATGTCAATGTCATGCTTTTTTTGTCATGATCTTTAATTTAAAAGATTACATTTTTTAAATATTTTGGATGAATTTTAATCCTCAGCTAAGATTTTTACTCGATATTCATGTATTAAAAATACCTAATATATGTGGTGATTAGGTTAAAGACAAAGAAAATGCAATCAACCATCCAAAAAATTTACAATTAAAACGTCTAATAACGGTTAAACCATAGATCCAAACGTTTATATATTTGTAGTATTTTCGTATCAAAAATATATACAAATAAATCGCGAAAAAATATCATCGATTTATCATATATATACCAATATTTTAATACCAAATACACCCAATATGCAAATTTACCATATTTTGTAGAGACGGTGCTGATTTTCCTTTGTCTCCCATCTTTTCGGAAAATCACCCCAGTAATAACCTGGCAACAACGGTCTATCCCAGTAATATACAAAATATCGAAATAAATAATTGTGATTTCTTAAAAACTAGTGGCTAAATAATGTAAGTTATCTATGAAAAGTGACCTTCGTGTTGATAAAAGGTTTTCCCACATAATTGCGATACAATTTAACTGCACAAACCGGCATATTATTTTTTATCTTGAGCACGTTACCGTTTGACGAGTCAAATGACACAGACGTAGGTGTCAAGCGAGTCTACTAAGGTTAGTAGACGTTATTTGGAGCGTTCTTTATGGCAAATTGGGCATCTAGACATGTATATAATCTAAGATTATAAACTTCTTGTAACCCGATCACTCAATCACTCAATAGCACTAAAACAATACAAAGTCCGCGACGAGTTCCACAGAATATAATATATGTATGCATTTTTAAAGTTCACAACTCTCTAATTATTTGTTAATTATACGATTCATTAATATCTCTTAAATGCACGGTTAATCCTCATCGGTTAGACTCAGGTATTCCATTGTTCTCTCGGCGAATGCGCGTGCCCGGTCGCAGGCGACTCATAGGATCTGGCTCGAAGGACCATATATGTTCAGAGCGAAAACGTTGAGTTTATTTGTTAGGTGAATAAAAACATGCAACACGTCTACTGTAGAAATATTTTATTTACATTATTGATGGCAAATGATTGGTTTGTATCAAGATAATTATTAAGCTTAGGACATTTCACCCAAAAAATTTGATATACCTATTAACAAAATTCTATTCTGTACTGTCAGAGAGCCTCACCTAGATTCAGCGCGCGACTACATCCGCGTGGACTTCAGAAATAAACATATAATTCTAAGGCACATTAATTATCCTTATGTTAAAATAGTCATCCCATGGGAGCCATTAATTTTTTCTCGATGCTTATGTAATTTTCTGGACTCCAGACTATATAAAACAAAATGTCATGATGATTGCTTCTGCAGTTATGGCGCGCGTGAAAGCTTAATAAACTAACAAACTCACTTTCGCATGTATAATATTAGTAAGGATTTAGCAATATTTTGTGTCATCTTGAATGTGATTTGTCTCCAGATGAACATTGTAAACTTATGGTGCCCGGAAATGTAATGACAGAACTTAAAGAGTTCATTGCTTCTACAAATAATATTCCAGCTCGATTAATTTTTCATTGCCTATCACAACTGTTTGAGAGTGGTACAGCATTTGTAGGTAAGATATTTTGTTCTATTATTGAACTTATAAATATGATACGGCTAATTCTTAGTTTGTTGAGTGTATAAGAGTTCTAGCATTTTATATCATATGTAAGAGAGAAAAATGCAACCAAACATTAATGCAAATACTAGAAATTAAGTTCCAAGGAGTCATAATAGCAGTTATAAAAAAATATTACTTGATAACTATAGCACAGGTTTTGTTAAGTTGTATCATGTTTAGGGTAGCAAACATGCTAGAGGCTTAGATTTTTGAATTATTTGTTTTAAATCAGTATCAAGTGACTCATACATATTGACTTTAATAAGTCAGCCAGTACCTAAGGCCTGTCTATGATTGATGTTAATTAATTCTAGTACTGGCTCATTCGGTTGTAGTTTGCTTAAATTATAAGGGCTTGATATTATGATATTACTGTTTTGTTAAGGTGGAACTACACATCAAGATTATGGGTTTATTCTTAAAAATCCCATATTGGAGACATGTTTTGGATTGATAGAAGAAAATTACCATGTGGTAAGTGTTCACGTCTATGGTCCTACAATAACTGTAGATATTTTAGGTGGGCCAACCCAGCCATGATGATGATATGTATGAGCTTCATAACAATTGCGAATACATTTTACTAATTCTTATAAATCATGAGAGGCAATTCCGTCGTTATCCGGGGCGACGTTCCAGAGTCGTGGACCAGGAGCGCGGTGGTGGTGGTGGTGCTGTTCTTCAAAAAAGGTGACAGAACGCTTTTGAAGAATTATAGACCCGTCTCGGTCTTGAGCCACGTCTATAAGTTGTTCTCGAGGGTCATTACAAATTGCCTTACGCGCAGGCTCGATGACTTCCAGCCTTCCGAACAAGCCGGTTTCCGAAAAGGCTATAGTACCATTAGACCACATACATACGCTGTGCCAGATTATACAGAAGACTGATTAGTACAATCGGCCTCTGTGTCTAGCGTTTGTGGACTATGACAAATCCTTCGATTCGATCGAAACTTGGGCGGTGCTGCAGTCCCTTCAGCGATGCCAAATTGATTATGGGTACTTTGAAGTGTAGAAGTGCTTGTATAGAAATGCCACTATGTCTGACCGAGTTTAGGACAAGAGCACAAAACTGATCCAACTGCAGAAGGGTGTTAGACAGACGTCATGTCCCGAAACTCTTCACCACTGCATTGGAAATGTTTTCAAGCTCTTGGACTGGTAAACATCACTCACCTTCGATTTTCAGATGATATCGTGGTTATGGCAGAATCGCTGGAGGACCTTGGTATCATGCTTTCAAGCTCTATGATGTTTTCAAGCTCTTGGACTGGTAAACATCACTCACCTTCGATTTTCAGATGATATCGTGGTTATGGCAGAATCGCTGGAGGACCTTGGTATCATGCTCAACGACCGCAGCAGTGTTTCCCGACTAGTGCGTCTAAAAATGAACATGAACAAGATGAAAGGCATGCACTATAACCATTTCATTTCAGCACCGGTTCTAGTCGGGAACGCGATTCTCGAGGTTGTCGGCCACTATGGACCTGGAACAAACTGTCCAGTTGGGTAGACACTACTTCGAGAAAGAAGTCAATTAACGAATCCAAGCTCGATTGGCCAGCGTTCGGAAAGCTGAGAAAGATATTCGTGCCCAAAATTCCACAGTGTCTGAAGACAAAGGTCTGCGACCAGTTTGTGTTACCGGTGATGACTTACGGCACAGAGGCGTGGTCTCTGAATATTGGCCTTATATGAAGCCTCAGTGTCGCTCAGCTTGCCATGGAGCGGGCTATGCTTGGGACCTCTGCGTGATAAAATCCGTAATACGGAAGAATGGGAGTGACCCACATAGCCTGCCGGGTCAGTATGCTGAAGTGTCAATGGGCAAACCACATCGCTCAACGAACCGACAACCGTTGGGGAAGAAAGGTTCTCGAGTGACGACCACGTATCAGACGTCGTAATGTAGGACGGCCTCCTACCAGTTGAACCGATAACCTGGTTAAATTCGCAGGCAGTCGTTGGATGCAGGTGGCACAGGACCGTTCGCTGTGTCTTTCTCTTAGAGAGGCCTATGTCCAGCAGTAGATGATGAAAGGCTGATGGATGGATGGAATTCTTATAAATAGAGGGCTTGATTTCGAAATAAGATCATGCTCAATGATAATTTTGTAAATCTCACACCCACTGCCGACTGCGTTTTGAGTTTTTCTAATTTTTGCAACACTAAAACATCTTCTTTCTACAGATTCTGCTCACTGATAATAGTGAATTATTAAGGTTTAAAAAATTCTTTAAGATTAACATGTTCACTATGAGTGAGATAAAGAGTATTTTTGAAGAAAATCATCATCAGCATAATGATGGGTCTGATTCTAATTCAAAACTGTTTACTAGAAAACCTTTATTACAAAAAAACAGTTTCTTTGATATGGCAGTACCACGAAAAACGGCAGCTACCATGACCGATGAATCAATATTAACAGAAGAGATAACAGAATCTGACAAACAAGAAAACGGTAAAGCACACGAAGTAGTTTCTGCAAGATGCACTAATGATGCCGCAATTCAAACGGAGCCTATTATTAATGAAAATCAAAAAGATCTTCATAATGATTTAAGCCATTCAAAATGCTTGGTAGAAAAGTCTCAAAATTCTGAAGTTGCAGAAACACCAAATAAGACTTGCGTAACGGCTAATTCCAATTCCAATTGCACTGGTAAGAGGAGAGAAATCAAACTTAAACGCAACATATCAACGCGACCCTCAACAAAGCAAAATAATGAAAGGAAAGTGTTTCGGTGGCGTAGAAGTAGAAACATACCCAATGGAAATAAAAGAACACTTGAACCCTCTACTCATTCGGAAGATGTTACAAAAAATGATTCTGCTTGCTCACCCTTAGATAGCAATCAATTACACACGGCAGTAGAACAAACTCAATTATCAAGGGACAAAGATGTAACTGATACGACGTTAGAATCAGGTGACACAGTTGAAAGCAGAGAATCTAGTGTAATTTGTTTAAATATGAAAAAGGGGAATCTTATCACGATTGAGGAATCGTCGACTTCTGGTATTATTTCAAATTCAGATAGCAATATTGAAAGTGAATATAAGGTGCACAAAGAACAATATGACGGCGATTCATATAACGATGTTCTCGAGCAAATTGTGGCGTATGAGATTGACAATGAAAATATGGAAGAATCTTTACGAACTAAACACGAAGAATGGATTTCAAGATTTATGCAGACAATGGAGGAAGTGCTGTCTGTTATATTACAAGAAAAGCTCATGTTTAAAGATAAAGCTCTGCCGCCTCCATGGACTTTGCATGAAGCGGTGCAATGTATTAGAAAGAACAGCAATAGTGCTGCTGTTAGATTTGCTACCGATAAGTTATCGAGCATTCTCTTCGAATTGAGCGACGAGTCAGGTAAATATTGCACTATAGCCAGACGTAAAAAGAAAAAATATCCTATTTGTTTTAAGATTGCAATTACACTTTGGCAAGTCTTATCACATCGAGTGTAAGTATGTCATAGGAGCACATTATGTATGGATATATTAACGAGATCAAATGCTTAAGTTTATTAAGAATATCAAACAAAAAAAATATGTCTAAGTAGATTCAGTAGTTATTGCGTGATCTGTGACCAAACAAACACGCTAGCAGTCAAGAATTCTAAAAAAATAATTGGGTTGAAGCAGCCTATAATAGTCTATATTCATTATTTCTTAAATATATCTAGTGTATACAGACACAGCACTGTTTTATAATAGTGCTAGCTTTTGCCCGCCGCTCTGCCGCAGCAAAAAAGCTGATTTTTAGGTTTATTTATTTAGTTATTTGGGTATAGTTTATTATTATAACTAATCCAAATTGTGTTTATCTAAGAATTTTATTTCAGGGAAAATCATGAATATGACACCATGTCAATATATGATGATGTATAGCTACGGCGTTTCTCTGCTGAATGTAATAAAGGTAGGTAGAAATATTATTTATTATTTTGAAGTATACATAGGTGAACGTGGGGTGACTTACACCTCTTGTTCTCTTTGGGGGTAAAGGTATGAAACTTCATGAGATTGTAATCTTTTTTTTAATGATTTATGTTTGTAAAAGACCAACCGATTTAGCGTCCCTACTGTGCTAGGAAATAAGCTCTACACGCATAAAATTAACGAACACAGAGCACATTCATAGACTCAGAACAACAATTTTTGGATCACCTAAAGAATCTTATTGACCTGTCAAACCCACCTTGTGTGGCATTCGAACTCACACCGTGTGGCAATCAAAATCACAACACTTGGCATCTGAAAGGGGTATTTGGGTATGTTGTCACTTGTCATGGAATGTTTGTTTGTAGGCTAATATATGCGATTGTGAAGACATACAAATTGCTCAAGACTCTTTACAAAGGCTCCTAAATGATATAAAAAATCCTTATTGTGGTTCTGAAGCGGATTTCCAAGATATTTCTACAAATTTTAACGAAACGCGTAAGTTAAACATAGTTGCTATTTACTTTTAATAAAAAAAACCCTGAGAAATTCTAGTTAGTGAATTTTGTGAGCAATTTCCGGCCCGTATTGGTTCGCAATAGTACTTTTTAAACTTTCGCGTTTTATATTAATTATAAACATTTAACGGGTCTGCGCATTAAACTTCTCAAAATACTATTATTTTGACTAACCACGACGTTTCGGCTGAGTTGCACCAGCCGCGGTCACGAGTAGTTACTCGTAATCTAAATCTTCGATCAAAAATGCAGTAGATTTCGCATCGACCCGAAACATACGTTTCGGTAAATAAGAGCGCACTTGAGAAAGGAGCTCTTATTTTGTTTAGTTCAAAAAGTACTTTATTTGTTGCTCTTTAAGCTTGATTTCACAAAAATGTAAATGTTATTTGTCTTTTCACTTTTAAGTGGTAGTAACGAATTATTGCTCGTTTCTTGTAACGAATGACCGTAAATGTGTAACTGCCTCGGTGGTGTAGCGGTAGTGTATGCGACTGCTAATCATGAGGTCTCGGGTTCGATCTCCGGGTCGGGCAATGATAATGAGCTTTTTCCTAAAAAGAAAAATTCTCAGTAGCAGCCCGGAGTTTGGGAATGTGCCCGGTAGACGTCAATAGGCTCGCCCCTATTACGTGGGACTTAAACATAGCTGGCGAGTCGTGGGTGTGTAATACACCTCTGCCTACCCTTTCGGGGAATACAGGCGTGATGCTATGTAAATATAAGATAATGTTTTAAAGATTTGTTACTTTATTACTAAGTGCTATGATTGTAATTAGGTTGAACTTAACCTTTGTCTCAGTTCGTTAGTAAACAGATGTAGCTGTATAAGCGTATATATTTACACGGACAGTTTTAGCTTGATTTTGTTCGGGACACTGTATCTTGTTAGCATTGATGATCGAAGATCTAAAATTCTAAATAATAGTATTTTGAGAAGTTTAACCCGCGTATAGAGCTAGCCAGCTTTTTATTTTGATTCCTTTTAAAAATTATGCTAAAACAAAAATAACATCATTATTTTTGCGAAAAATTAGTTAAATAAATAAATCATTTGTTTTTACAAAGGTGGGTATACAAAATATAGGCCATTGCAATTAACATAGTGATGTTACTTTTTCCGTTTTGTTTTGTACCTATTAAACTAAAACTAAGCACCTGAATGTCAAAATGTTATTATAATTAATATTCAGTAATCATACCCCGAAATTGTATTTATAGATTCAGTAATTGACGACGTTGACGGTGGTTTACAAGAAAAAGAGCTTGCGAGTCCAGTAAAGGAGAGATACACTCGTAGGCTTAGATCTAGTACAAACAATACAGAAAACGTAAGTACGGACGCTCGCAAGGTGAAGGAAAATTCAGATATTTATGGTCTCTTTTGGCTTGTCATTTACACTTCGTATCTTTTTTTATCTGCGGATCACTAGAATAACCGCGGGCATCCAATTCATATGTATATTATAGATATCATCCAAGTTGACTCGCAGCGCAGTTATGGAATAAAACATTCTATCTGTGCTAACTTTTAACCCGCCACAGGCAGCTCCGCCGCAGGCAAACGACTGGAATTTTGGTTATAATTCTGATTCCCCTCATAGTATAGCAAGACAAAAGCTATACATGTAATCGAGAGTTATTAAGCAAAAAAAAAATACGTTAATATCGGTTCACTAGTTTTTACATAAAGCGCGAACAAACAAACAGGGAAAAATAAAAATATATATGTTTTGGGTTTAGACTGTTCAGAGACGCCTTAACAGCCTATCATTTTTCTCTAGTATCTTTAATGGAGGTACTCAGCTCTATTACAGTTTTGTATTAGTATAATAAATGTAATAACGTGGGAGGAGTAAGTCTCTCACTTTGTGAGGCTGCTCAATAGTGGACAATAATGGGTTGTTTTGGAAAAAATATAGTACCGAAAATGCAAGACTAATAAATACTACATGAAGCAAGACCCTTCGTTGTGGTTTGCTCACACTAATCATATCTCTCTGATTAAAATCTGTTTATTTTTAGACTATTAAGAGCGATTGTGAAGCTGCACAAATTATTGAAGATTCTCCTCAGAAGAATCCCGACAGTTCTCCAAATAAAGAAGAAACACGTAAGTCAAAGAATAAAATGAAACACAATTTCACGTCGATTAGTCGCTACGATTGAAATAGTCAATATTTTCTAGGCAGTTTTGTTATTTGAATGAAAATACGGGTGCGGCTATAAAGTGCTCTTGTATTTTTCTACTTCTCATAGTAGCCTGGAGTCAGCAAAATTAGCTTTGTAGTGTAACTCCATGCCTCAGACTAAAACGGTCGTTCCTAATCGTTTTAGACATATCGGATTGTCTACCCATCTACCTGTGAGTGTGAGTCTGATTAAATATTGTATTCACAGATTCTATAAAGAAAAGGGTTGATGGCAAATTAAAAAAAAAGGAGCTGGTAAGACCAGTAAAAGAGAGATATAAGCTTAGATCCAGTATAAAAAACACAGACAATGTAAGTAATGTGGCAATATTTATTTAGTATTAGCTGCTACCCAGTGCTCCGCATGCGTCCGCATGAAATTTAGTTTACTTTTTGATTTATTTGAGAAATCCTAATTAACTTTCCAAAATAAATGTTAAGTTCATATGCATTGCATTTAGTAAAAAGCTGTAATATAGACATTACTAAAAGTCACTTCAATTCTATTGAAGTCCGTCACAAGCGTCGCTATAATATAATTATATTAATATACCATAGTATATAATTTACGGTTACTATATTGAATTAATGCATGTAAATGCGTTCCGACAGATGGCGTTGGTCGTAAAGACAAATGTGATGAGGAGATTGGGATGACCGAATAGGTCAGTACGATAGCTCAGCGGCTTAGAACACTTCCCCGGATTAGAAAAGACGCGGGTTCGATTCCCGCTCGTACTAAAAATCTCCTTTTCCTTATTCACAAATTTTTTTGGGAGTTTAAAAAGTAGCGGAGCATGTCAAATGCTAAAAAATATAGATCAAATTTTTTATTTTAATTTTTTTATGATTCGTCATATAATTTAGTTATTTTTTTCTACGCTAGAAATTGCCTAAAAATTGTCTAGAAATAGTTTATATGGCAAAACAACGTTTTCCGGGTCAGCTAGTATTAATATATTATAGCTACGTGTGTGGCAGGCTTTATTTCTATACATGTATATTTTTTATTCATAAGCTATTATTATCATATCAACATTATCTGGATTTATATCAGAAGCATACATCTTATAGGCTTATAGGAAAACTGATTCAAAATGCATAAAATAATAATATTAATTTTAGGAATCAGAAATTTTACCGCAACCCGTTGAACTACGCCCAAATACAGAACGACAGTCAAGTTTCTTTTTAAATATAAATCTTAAAAAAATAACTAGACAGGTTCGTAATACCATGGAAGCCTGTAAAGAAGATTTTAATAATTCACCATATGTGACATTTTCGAAAGGCACTGACAAAGAAATATTAAACGAAAAATCAAAGGTCCAACCAAAAGTTGTGAGAAAGTTCCTCATACGTCCCGAATTTGAAGAAAAGCTACAAAATAAGGCTTATACTGAATATGAAAGTAGAAACTTTGGTGAGGAAAATCGATCTGACATCTATGTGCCTCACGATCTTGACGAAGCAAATGAGCCGAATGCACCTCAACCATATGAACTCCTGGATTATACTACATGTGATATAGTAACGAATAGACCAGATGCGGTTGATCCGTCTCTTAGTAATTATATATTTAAATTTATGATGAATATGTGTTTAAAAGAAATAAGAGATGCGTTCAATGAAGTTAAAGATTTATGGTAAGTTCATTTATAAATATTTTGTAGCGGCAGCGGTGAGGGGTTGATGAACCCAAGATGATGGATGAAAGGTGATGAAGAATTTCAAAGATATTGTTGTTGGAGAAATAAAAGATGCGTTAAGTTCACAATCAAAATTGCATGTCATGTCCGTTAAGTAAAATGTACATAGCTCAAGGAGAGGGGGTGCGGGTACAAAATTTAAACTTAACCAATCGCGACCGATAGAAAAAGATATGGCGTTACGTTTAGTTTAATTTCTTGTCGCGAGATGTCGAAAGCGTATTGAATATATGTTGATGGAGTGAGAAGTATGAACATGCCCCCGGCCTTGGAAGCAGTGGCTTTCAATGGTCTTCCGCCGGTGTATCAGTGTTGACCACATCTTGGAGAAGAGGACAAATCTTGGCGAATGCGCGCCTCACTACGCCCGATGACGTCTGTATATCGGCCACCCGGGATATGCCATCCTTTCCTGGGATCGTGCGAAGGACACGACCCAAATGCCACTTCAACGGTGGGAGGTTATTATCCTTAATAACCACTAAGGAGTTTGGCTTGAGCTCGTCCTTATTCGTCGTCCACTTTGTCCGTACCTGCAGCTCTGAGATGTATTCCTTCGCCCATCGGTTCCAAAAATGTTGGCGAAGTTGTTCCACCCTCTGGTACCGCTGGAGACGACTCGCTGGAACATCACGCAGGTCATCGCAGGCTGGGGCAGTTAGTGATCGGCCAATTAAGAAATGACCTGGAGTGAGCGGGGAAAAGTCCTGTGGATCGGAAGAAAGAGGGGACAGAGGTCGGGAATTTAATACGGCTTCTATTTGAGCCAGTACTGTGCTGTACTCTTCAAACGTAAGGTGCGCGTTCCCTATCACACGACGGATATGGTATTTACTCGACTTTACTCCCGCCTCCCACAGACCACCAAAATGCGGGGAATAAGGGGGAATAAAATGAAATTTAATATTTTCACTAGTTGCGAATTCTAAAATATCTAAACTACAAGTATTTAAAAATTTTGAAAATTCCTTCATAAGTCCCACAAAGTTGCGACCGTTATCCGAATAAATCTCTGCAGGTTTACCGCGGCGTGAAATGAATCTTTTTAAAGTTAATAAATATGCTTCACTGGAGAGGTCACTGACTAGTTCCAAGTGTATCGCGCGTGTCACGAAGCAAACAAATAAACAGATGTAGCTTTTAATAAGTCTAGCTCCCCTACCCTTGCGGTTCAGAATGAGCACTGGCCCAGCATAGTCCACCCCACACCTAATAAATGGAAGACTAGGTGTAACTCCTTCTCTAGGTAAGTTACCCATCATAGGAGTAAGCGTCTTACCTCTAAAGCGTGTACAGGTAACACAACTGTGTACTACCTGGCGAGCTAAGTTCCTGCCTCCCACAGGCCACCATGATTCGCGTAAATGAAAAAGTAATGCCTGTGGAGCAGCATGGAGAAGCTGAGTGTGCTCATGGCGAAACAATAAAGTAGCAAAATGATGTTTACTTGAAATTAAAATAGGATGTTTTTTACCGTAAATGAATTCATTGGAATTAACTAAACGGCCACCCACGCGCATTAATTTGTAGTCATCTAGGAATAAATTTAATTTAGATAAACAACCTTTATTTTTAATAGTCCCGTTATCAGACAACGCCTTATATTCAGTCGGATAAGATTCGATTTGGCATAATCGGGTTAATGTTTTATTAGCGTAGTCTAACTCATCCACACTAAGGCCGCCTGTACGCTTATTTGTTTTGTATCGACTATTATGAATGAAACGCAACATAAAGGCAGCTGCACGCCTTATACGCTTAAATTGGGAAAACCGATGGAACGGGAACAAAGACAATTCACTATAATCTTTAGCTATGACCGCTGTGACGCATGACTTAATCTCAGGTAACTCGCGATGTTTGAATGAGTCTGAACTTCTGTGATCGTCTATTGAAAAATTAGGGTTGCGAAGGAATTCAGGACCCTCCCACCACAAGGTAGAAGATGAAAGTTCTTCTAAACGAACACCCCGTGATGCTAGGTCAGCGGGATTATTTTCACCACTGACGTGACGCCACAGAACCTCAGGTGTCAGATCATGTATTTCCGCAACTCTATTTTGGACAAACGTTTTAAGTTGGTTCGGCCTCATGTGTAGCCAGCCTAAGACTATCGTGGAATCGGTCCAAAATACGACGTTATTAAACTTACAGCGTAATGAGTTACGTACCTTGTCATACAGACGAGCTCCTAATAACCCCCCACAAAGTTCAAGACGTGGGATACTTACGGGTTTCAACGGCGCGACCTTTGTTTTTGAAAATAGTAATCTAACCGATACCGTTAGATCAGTGTTAACTGTGCGAACATAAATGCACGCGCCGTACGCCGACTGAGATGCATCGCTAAAAACATGCAGTTCGATATACATAGGCTGCGTACCTATAACATGGCGTGGAATACGCACTGTGTTCAGCGCTTGCAATGATATAACAAACTGGTTCCACGCGCGCGCCGTGCTATCATGTACATTGTCATCCCAACCTAGTTTTAATAACCATAATTGTTGTAAAAGTACTTTGACTACAATTATGACGGGACTTAACAAGCCGAGAGGGTCAAAAATTTGCGAAATGCCTGATAAAATAAACCTCTTAGTAATTGGTTTGTTTTTATCAATATTAATATGTGAATTAAAATAAAAGTTGTCGTTTGCATTGTGCCAGCTTATACCTAAGGTTTTAGAACTAACATTTTGATCTAAACTTAATGGTTTAAATTGACTAAAACAATGACTGTCATCATCGCGTTTAAAATTAAATATCCATTTTCTGAGTGGAAAACAGCCTGATTGTAACGTTTTCTGGGTTTCATCACATAAATCTAATAATTTAATTTTATCATCTAAACCCGTAATGTAGTCGTCAACGTAAAAGTCCTCGTTTATGGCCCGAGAAACATCAGGATTAGGAGATTCAGACGCTAATTGTTTTAGGCACCTAACACTAAGAAAAGGCGCGGAAGCCGTTCCGTACGTCACAGTATTTAATTTATAAATACCTAACGGCTTTGACGGATGATTACGCCACAGAATCATCTGCAAGCTACGCTGACCCTCATCTACTAAGCATTGCCGGTACATCTTCTCCACGTCTGCGCATGCTACGTACTTGTGCTGCCTAAAGCGGAGAAGAATGGCAACGAGATCACCCTGTATAGGAGGGCCAACTAGTTGCAAATCATTAAGTGACTTACCGGAGCTCGATGGTGCGCTTGCATCAAATACCACGCGCAACTTGGTGGTGGTGCTGAGCTCGCGGAACACGCCATGATGCGGCATAAAATAGCACGGGGATTGAAAAGAATCTACCTGTGTCATATGGCCTAGACTAATGTACTCTTGCATAAAATTAACATAAAGACGATTATATTCTGGCGAACGTTGCAATCGTTTTTCTAATGCAAAAAATCGACGTTCTGCCTGGGTATAAGAATCTCCCAAAGTGTCAGGTGACTGACGAAGTGGAATGTGCACGCAGAATCGTCCCTCACTATTGCGTGTAGTGGTGCGAATAAAATGATCCTCGCATGCACGTTCTTCCTCAGTCTGCGCGTCTCTGACCTTAGGCAGCTCCTCAATCTCCCAGAACAGTCGAAGTTGCGTATCTAATGAATTAATAATATTACAATGAATCGGCGTATTTTTGCATGAATAATTAACAATAGGTCCGGAAATAATCCAGCCTAGTTTTGTGTTTTGTAGATATGGACCACTAGACAAACGAATCTTTCCGTCTTCTAACAGATCCCAGAACCTATCTGCGCCAATTAAAATGTCGATGGTTTTATATTCTAAAAATTCCGGATCGGCCAGCCGTATGTTGTCTGGAATATAGACTTGCGCGCTTAGTTTACATACAGCGGGCATCGAAGCCGTGATCTTAGATAGAACATAACAATAAATGCGCGTAGAGAATGAATTATTGGTGTAGGATTTGATATCGATGTTACAAGCTTGCAAACAATGTACTACCGAATCACCTACGCCTCGAACTTCGTTTGTGGACTGTAATAATGGTACTTTTAATAATTGACATAGTGATTCAGAGATGAAACAGCGCTGGCTTCCATTATCAAGGAGCGCACGCGCTTTATGATATGTACCGTTTACATCGGCTACCTCAATTATAGCTGTTGACAATAACACGGATTGCACACCTATAGATCTAGTAGACTGTGTTTGCATGTGTGCCTTGTTTACCTGGATAGGAAGGGCGGATCCCGAGGAGGTTGGTACGGCCGCGGGGAGAGGTGCAAGCGCATCACTCGCATTCGCACTCAACACCTCAGTGTTTGTTGTAGAATGGCATGCGACTGAACTATTTGCGTTATCATTATGTAGTAATGAGTTATGTTTTTGACTACAACGTCTACACGGCCCATACCTACAGTTACTTACCGAGTGTCCCGATTGTAAACAATTCTCACATAAGTTGTGCTCGCGTACAAGTTTAAGCTTTAAATCTAAATCACTATCGATAAACTTTTTGCACGTATACAGTGGGTGATTTGCATTGCATTTTACACATGATAACTTACCGCGTTGTTGTTTATCGTTCGTTTTACTCGGCCCGCTGGATACATTGCAGTGTGATATGTTGCGAGATTTTGTGTGTTGTTTTTGATTATTAGTGTTTTGTGCGTCTTTACAATATGAACGCTGCAATGCCTCCAGCATGTCCGCTCGGTTACGAAGAAAATTAATTAAATCTTCCACAGTTAATCGCGTGGGATTGTTATCAATCGGGTTAGGGAACAATGTGCATTTATGAGTCTCCCATTCCCTTTCAGTAACTTTATCTAGCTTCGACACTATAATAAAAATAATCAGAGTATCCCAGGTATCCGTAGGCTCACCTAGGATCTTAAGTGCACGTACATTCTTTAGAAATGTGTCAATTAATGTTCTGATCAAAGAAGGTGACTCTTTAGTTAATGCGGGTACAGTAAACAAAGCTTTTACGTGATTGTGGACTAAAAGTCTGCAATTATTATATCGGTTGAGCAACAACTCCCATGCAACCTGATAGTTATTAGACGAAAATTCTATGGAATGTATGACTAGTTCGGCATTACCTTTTAGGGACGATTTGAGATAGTGGAACTTTTGAATGTTAGAAATGTCTTTAGAATTATGAACGAGTGAGGTAAATGAGTCTCTGAACTCCAGCCATTGCTCATACGATCCATCAAACGTAGGCATAGATATGGTAGGTAGTTTAATATTAGTATGACTATGACATGACTTGGAGCAGTCGGTAACCTCATCAGCATTGAGCATAAATTCGGCACGAGATATTAAACTATAATAATTATCTTCAAATAGTTCTCGCTGATTTAATTGTTCACCTAACTCACTATCGGAAACCCTTTCCTCTATTTTCGTTTGAATGTCGTTAAATTCAGAAAATAAACTAGAACATCCTTGAATTCTTAACTTTAAATCAATGCGTTTTTGATTGGGAAAATGTTGATCATCCGTTATAGACTCTAAATAATTATTAAATTTGGTAAGCCTGCCCTTAATTATACCACGTTTCCTAACCAAATCACGAACTACCTCACTACTTTCTACACCTAGCAAAATGGGAGATTTATCCCGTGATTTAGCGGATTCAATAGGCATTTTGGTGGTCAGTGAAAAGAGAAGTACTCACGGTTTTATGATCCAATCAGACCACACTGATGCTAGCAACGTCACCAGATTTGTAAGACTGGAAATTGCGATATTCCGAGAATACGATGCAGCAATTCACTGAAATTGAAAGCACAGGCACAATATAGCACCAATAGAACAGGAGGTGATGGAAAAGAGAAGGATTGGCCCCACCGATTTGCGTGTAATTTTCGATGAAACGCCAACGAACTTCAGTTCCAGTGCGCTTGGCCTCCGTTGGTTCGTTTGGCAGCTTATTTCTTCGAAACTCGTCCGAATATATGCGATATTTGCGTTTTCTTCTCAAACCGCCGCGTGCAACGATCCACGATCCACAGGTCGCTCGTCGACTTTGTTCAATTATTTGGCGAAGAAGGCCCAAAATGTAGCGGCAGCGGTGAGGGGTTGATGAACCCAAGATGATGGATGAAAGGTGATGAAGAATTTCAAAGATATTGTTGTTGGAGAAATAAAAGATGCGTTAAGTTCACAATCAAAATTGCATGTCATGTCCGTTAAGTAAAATGTACATAGCTCAAGGAGAGGGGGTGCGGGTACAAAATTTAAACTTAACCAATCGCGACCGATAGAAAAAGATATGGCGTTACGTTTAGTTTAATTTCTTGTCGCGAGATGTCGAAAGCGTATTGAATATATGTTGATGGAGTGAGAAGTATGAACATATTTTGATCTGTATTTTAGCACTTGACATGCTCAGCTATTTTAAAGTACAAATTATTTGTGAATGTGGAAGAAGAAAACTTTAATGCGAGTGGGAATCATCATAATGTAATGTGGAAATTGGGTATGGCTGAAGGACAGTGCGGTAGCTCAGCGGCTTAAAGCACATCCCAGGATTGGAAGGGACGCAGGTTCGATTCCCACTCGCACTAAAGTGCTCTTTTTCCACATTCACAAATAATTTATACTTCATTTATAAATATTTAAATAACTTAGCTTGTTGGTTTCGAAAAGTGAGTTTAAGTGCTCCCAAACACGAGTAATATTGTTAAGTTGGGCCAAGAAATATAAACATTAAGTTGCAAACGGTAGCAGATGAGCCAGGCATGATTTGCTCTATGGTAAATGGTATCTGCCGTTCATGGATTTAGCCTATATTAATGCCCCGCCAAGCTGCTGCGTTCTGAAAATAAATTACACAAAACTCAGGAGAGTTATCGTCTCTGGTTAAAACGGACATAATAAGGGTATCTGCTTGTTCGGTTATGGCAATAAGCGAGAGTTCGCTTTTGTCCAACCCAACTAGTGTTGTTTTGGTAAAAAAAAACCTTATCAGTTAATGTGCACTTCCCTTAGTGACCAGTTACGCTAGCCTCGGCAATCCAATAGTACTTTCTTACCCAAAATTGTCATAATAGATTTTGTTTATTTTTATTACTTTTTTCGAGGTTATACCTATTTCAGTTATACTATTTACCTACTAGTTTATGTGCAGATAGTTTGTTGGTAAATAATCATCAAATATTGAATAAACAGGTGCTGACAGTAATTATTAATTAAAATATTTTCAGTAATACATGTTATGAGGAATTGGAAAAGCCTCAACTGGAATTGAAGGAAAGAAAAGGACTTATAAACCGAGTTGAAAATGCAGAGTCACATATTGTCGATCTCTGTATATCACTGCAGAGGTACCTAATTATTCCATTAAATTAATCTAAACATAGATTTCCTAAAGGTTTATGTTTTATGTACACGCTGTATATATATAAAAAACAATTTCTGAAATAGTTAACACTGTAAAAATTATTTGTGAATAAGGAAAAAGAGATTTTTAGTACAAGTGGGAATCGAACCCGCGTTTTTTCCAATCCGGGGAAGTGCTCTAAGCCACTGAGCTATCGTATTAACCTATTCGGTCATCCCAATCTCCTCATCACATTTGTCTTTACGACCAACGCCATCTATCGGAATGCATTTACATGCATTAATCCAATATAGTAAGTTAAGTTAATTTTGCAATTAAAATTCATACTATTTGATGGCGCGATTTTTCAAACATTTTTGATCTATTTTTTAGCATTTGACATGCTCCGCTACTTTTAAAGTACAAATTATTTGTGAATAAAGAAAAAGAGATTCCCAATCTCTTCATCACATTTGTCTTTACGACATAACCGAATAGGTCAGTACGATAGCTCAGTGGCTTAGAGCACTTCCCCGGATTGGAAAAGACGCGGGTTCGATTTCCGCTCGTACTAAAAATCTCTTTTTCCTTATTCACAAATAATTTGTACTTTAAAAGTAGCGGAGCATGTCAAATGCTAAAAAAATAGATCAAAAATAGTTAACACTGATTTTGCTGGGGATTTTAGTGATAGGTACATTTTTAGAAAGTGAAACTGTAGCAGCTGGAACCTAGAAAACTGGAGAAGAGAAGAGTGGGTAACCTACGACACAATGTGTGTGCAAAGTTCAGCTACAGAAAATATAGTGTTAGAGCATTGCTTATCCTAGCAATAGATCGGCTCGATCAGGGAATAACCACCTTTTCTTTTTTTTGTTAAGGCGGGAAAATGATCCTAACCGAACACGCCCCGTCGTTCGGGGCAACGAACAGGGTAGTGTGGGGCCCTCACCCACTAAATAAACGCGCCGTGTGCCGTCTCTCCGCCTGTGTTGGCGGGCCACTGGAACCATATTACATTCTTTCAGTGGTGGGAATAACTACCCTCTCATAGAAGAGGAGCGTGAAATAACGGTAGCTACTGGTACTGCTGTTTGTGTGGTGACCGAGAGCTCCGAAGGCCTAAGCTTCCGTAACGTTCTCTCTTTTTACCCTATCTATGGAGTTGGTCTCGCATGGGTATAGCCTCTGGTGCTGTATTGTAACCGCTTACCAACAGGTGGGCTCGTAGTATAAAAACGTCAATGTAATAATAGTAGTATGTTCCTTTCGTTTATTATATTATTTCAAATTTTATTCCTTTCAGTATGTTGGATGGAGATCCCAACACGCCTAGGAATAACGTACAGAATGCATTAAAGAAAGCTGGCGTGGATGTATCCTATATAGACGAACCTCTGCTCACACAATATCGGTAATTTCATATTTCTTCATTAACCTTATAAAATTGTTTTGTTGATATGCATGTTGCAAGAGTGTTGAAAGTATATGTTTTTCAGGGATACTATTCATAATAGCAAGGAACAAGCAGGTGTTTTTCTGATCTCCATACGAGAAATAATTGAAGATTTGAAAATTCTTCCATGAATACCACCATATAAAATAATCAAGGGAATATATTTGAATGTACTATAGAAATGCTTTTATAAAGTGGACGCAGTCTATACGTACATTGTACACAATGAAGAAATAAAATTGCTACAACAGAAACTTAAAAATACTTAGGCAGCAGATGATATTTGGCAACACCAGCTGAAATGTCAACAAACCTATTTTATATTGAGACAAAATTAAGCGAAAGATAACGCTTCTCGGTATTACATAAGATAAGGCTTTACAGAATGTGTTTGATTCTTTAAATATCTTGCTCTCATCGCATTAATGGACGAATAGCAAGATATAGGACGGAGTGTCAAACCCCCTACATATATATCCCTTATTATCCTTACTCTTCATCTAACCCTTTCCTGGGAGTGAGCGAGTGATGCTTCTGGTGTTGCTAGGGTCTATAAGCTACGGTTACCGCTTACGATAAGGCGGACCGCGCGTTGTATAAAAAATATATCTAAACTTAGACATCTTCCTTATATTTTAAATATTATAATAATAATAATCGTAATTTTCGTATTAAAACTATATTGTGAGATTGATATATTATTAGAAATATATAACCGGAAGTCACTCATGTTGTGGATCGATTTTGTCGACCAGTGTTTTGAGCATATTCGATGCTCATCATCAGGGCGGGCGCGCAGCGGTGTGAACGAAAGTGAACGAATTGCCCGCCGGGAACTCATCGACCCGAAACCCGGGTCGACAAAATCGATCCACAATGTGAGTGATTTCCGGTTATATATATCTAACAATCGTAATATCCAGAGCCAATGGTCCTGTCGATTACAAGGGAGCTCTTTGCTTTTAAGGCAAGCGTGATAAGATTATTAGGAAGCTATAGGCTGCTATAGAGATTTTAGCCTTTAGGTTCTTTTACATGGCATTTTCAGGGTAGTTCAGTAGGGTGGCTATAATTTGAACTAGTGCTATTTATATAGATGCGTTAATTATCTTGGACGGTATAAATATATTTCGTCATTGATAATGTAATATTTTGTAACTTTTATTTAGATGTAATAGATAAAATATTTATTCATTACAAGAATATGTACAGAACATTAAATTTGTTGTCCTTTTAATGAAATCATTTAAGTTATGATACATATTGAGTATGTGCTTATGTTACTTGAATATAATAATACATTCTTTACTGGATTTGCCAATAGAAAGTATAATGAAAGGACAGCAAATTTAATGTGAATCCATACATTAATACGAACTGTGATGCGAAAGAAAAAAAGCAATATAGTTCTTGAGCGGCTGGAGTTTACGTGCAACATTGATGTGCACGTATACATAATTTTGTAATATGCGACCACATGGAGCCAGAAATAAGACAAGGGCCTATCCGCACATGCAGGTCCACAACCGTTCGAGACTAAATATTATACTATACCTGTACATGAAATGCTATAGTGTGATGCCAGTTTCAGAAAGTGTTACTCTAAGATGTTAAATTAATTTTGTTGAGGTTCCTAAAGATAGCTCTTATCTTGATTTGTTTACTACTGCATTGAATGTCACAATATGGCATCGTAAGTCGTCCTCAATTTTGGAAACTACATGACACATGTTCTACTAAGAGCTGCTTTCAGACTGCTTGATTCTAGTTGATCGGAATTAAACATAGAATGTGACCCTGTAGAGTAAGTTCGAAAGTTTTGTAGGTCTGTTGTTTAGTCTAAAGTCAAAAAACATTGGCACTCGAGCAATAATTAATTATATACAGTTGGACCGGGTGAGTTGATGCGGTTTTTTTTTTTATTTTGATAAATATCGAGACTTAATTTATTCCTGTAATTAAAATTAAAGTTTCGTGTACAATAATTTAGTCTTGCCAAACAGCGAGTAGGACGAGATGAGATGGCGATATGAATGTATGAAACTGTCATCGTCGTGTGTCACTGTACCGTTCCGCTCGCCGTTTGCCGAAGCCATTATTTTATGTAATATAGTTGACTTGTTGCCTAATATAATGCACTCGTAGTGCATTATGTTGTGTATAATCTAATAAGGAAAAATATAAGGATGATGTATGAAACGGGCACATAATATAATGTATTTTAAGAATTTAATCCTTAACGCGCTAACAGACTAGCAGTCCGATAGGTCAGCATAGTTGTTCATCCATTTTTACGTTCACTGCTGGACATAGGCCATGCCAAGAGAGCGGCGGTTGGCATAGTAATTCGGCATTATTATGAATTCTCTGAAAGTATTCTTGTCAGCGTAGCTTTACTAAGGTGGGCTTGACTACACCCGTGACCTTAAATGGAGTAGTTACATTAGGTCAATCACATGCCCTTAATATAAATATATTAATACTAGCTTCTGCTCGTGAACTCTTCATCTAACTCTACATAAAGGGATCCATAAAAAATAAATATGTTGTGTGAATGATTTAAAAAAAACGAGCGGGCCTTACTTATAGTAGTCGGATATGGTGTGTAATAGGCATCTTCTTTTTGTTAAGGCGGGAGAAAAAGTACCTAACTGCACACCCCGTTCGTGTTTAATAATTTTTATCCACAACAATATAATATTCCATACTAAAAATAAATAGTTATTACAGTGGCGTGCGCAGAGATTTTAGACGGTATGCAGAACTAAAATAAAAATACCAGTTTCAGCTTGACCACTATGAATATCTAAATAAGTGATCGATGGTAACATACACTTAAATGATATTCATAATAAAACACTAAATATATTATAAATACACTTCTCCAGCACAGGTCTTACAGGTATGATTTTCCATTTTATTACAATAAACTTACTAAATCATTACTTCATAGTCAATCACTTGCGCCAAGAATAACAATATAAACAAAGCCGTAAAAACTGCAATTACGAACTAAAAAACTACTAAAAAAACCATCCTTGCAATCAACAATGCGGTATCTACTTTTACGGTTTCTCAATTTGGCAGGTTGCAATAATAAGCGATGCTTTCAAAACTCAAACGCGTGCACATTTTCACGCACATAGTAACACTTTTGCTGTGTACTACACGAGAATTGACTAGATGCGTTCTATGAAAAATAAGCACGGTGTAATACTGCTTATGCTCACGGGGAGCGGTAGCGTAAATAAATCGCGTTATAAACTCGGGAAAGCAGGGTGTGCGCGTGACTTAGAGAGTAGATTAATGTTTTTTTAAACTAGTTATATTTATTATTAAAGGGGCATGTATGTATGGAATTACAGGGTATGCAGTGCTTATTTGCATGTATGGAATGCATTCCATGCCACTGAGTTATTGTATGCGCACAGATGGCGGAATGGTTTAGATACCGGCCTCTCGTACAGGTGTTGTGGGTTCGATTCCCACACAGGATAACCGTGATCCACAAATGGTTGTTTTGAGTCTGGGTGTAGTTTGTGTCCGTGAAATTGTATGTTTGTATAGTCCCGCACGATAGAAGGATAATGCCTTGGTGCAGGTTCAAAAAAAAAGATGACATAGGTACTAAAACCATATTGTATTATCTTGGTAAACATTTTCACAATAAAACTATTTCATGCTTCCTACCTATCCACAAAATATCTATCTAATAAAATACCTATTATTCTCATTCAAGAATTAATAATAAATATCTCAACATATTTTTTTCTTGTGGGCGTGATATAATTTTAACTTATAAGATTCTTGTAGTCTTTTTATATTATTTTTATAGAAATATTTGTAAGTAGGTATTATTTTCTAGAGATTCTGGAAAGTACCAAACAAATAATTTCATCAGTACCAACCTCTCGGAAAATGGGTCGGCACCATCTGACGGCCAGCTCTAGCACCGCAAGCGCTCATTGGTCAAATCAAATAGCACGCGCTTCCCCAGCTTCCTGTTACACACTTCCGTCAGTTCCGTCCCATTTCAGAAATCACTTCCACAGATTGTGCAGCAAAGCGAGAGGAAAGATCTTATACATCAATAAAGGAATAATAAAATTCACCAGTGATATTCGTTATAATCTATTAAAAAAAATACTGCAGTATAAAGTATTGATGAGAATACTTATCGTCTAAATCGGTAATTTTAGTTTTATAACTGTCGATAAAACATAACATTAATCGTGACAAAAAAAAAGGTGTACCAATTTTGGTTCATTCGTTTTAGCATGATTGGGTAATATAAACTTTCATTTAACAAACATAGCATCACGCCTGTATTCCTCGAAGGGGTAGACAGGGGTGTATTACACACCCACGACTCGCCAGCTATGTTTAAGTCCCACGTAATAGGGGGCGAGCCTATTGACGTCTACCGGGCACATTTCCAAACTCCGGGCTGCTACTGAACTTTCATTTAGATATTATTAAGAAAATTATGATTGATTGCTATATATAAATATACGTATATATATATAAATATTGAGTGTCTTATAGTGTCTGAGAGTGTCTTATATTTTAAATATAAAATATAGATATATTTTATATTTAAAATATAAGACACTCTTCGCCCTTGTTTTAATATGTAGGTATATTATTTAATAATCATACTTATTCGTTATTTACGTAACTATAATAACATTATATTTAGGTACAATGGCACAAGATAATATTATAGCAGCTTTATTAGACTTTGGGTTGACTAAAATAACCTAGAACTAGTTAAATCCTCGACCCTCCACCATGGCTTGTGCGCAATATCTCGGGAACTGCACCACTTGGAGTAGGAAGTCTGTTAAACCCTGTAACAATGGAAATCTATATACATAGGTATAAAAGAATAACTGTCTGACTGACTGTAATTATTTGCATATGGGTTTCTTTGATACTGTAGGTGAGCACTATAAGAAAGTATTTTGCGCAAATCCTATCCAAAATGTATTAATCACAGACGCAAGCGAAGCTGCGGGTAATGCGCTAGTATAATATAAATATGCTCAAACGAAATGTTACCCGTTTAAAAAACATAAAATAAATAATATCCTTAAGAATATAAGTAGTAAGTATAAAAGATTTGTTTCTTCCGTGTGGTGACGGACTAAGAATATAAGTATCACCACCCCATTCTTTCACATAGGTGTCGTACGAGACTAAGGGAAGTAAGCAATTATCACCCATTGCGTGACTGGTGGTAGAGCTGGGTACCAAGTGAATAGGTACTCCACTCACTCACTATCGGACCCGAGCGGGTTGGTACTACAATCTTCCGTGTGACAGGCCATGAAGCGCATCGGTGTGTTTTGGTTGTAGCAGGAGATAGCCGCTTATTTTTTATTTTCTCGGCATAGTGGACTCCATGGTCAACGATTACTATTTGCTATCAGGTGGGCCGTGGCTCGTCTGCCACTATACGCAATTAAAGAAAATTGTGTTCAGATTATGTTCAGTTTATTCGTATGGTAGATACCTACCTACCTAAAAATAGTGAGGTTCCACATCCGCATTCAAAGAATGTCTCTCTATTTATAGGGTGTAAACATTAAAATGATGACATAAAATATGTGTAGTCTAAACTTAACCGTCGTCTGCAGAGCTTTTAATTAGATTATTCAAAAGTGCTCACAAAGATTCGATATTGGATGAAAATATTTTTTTTATACTTCATGGGTCAACAAGCTTACGGCCCATATGATGGTTAGCGGTTACCCTAGCCTATAGACACTAGCAACACCAGAGGTATCACTAGCGCGTCGCCGTGGCGCATTCGAGGTCCAAGGAAAGGGATAGGAGGTGGATAGGTAGGATAATAAGGAGAGGATAGGGATGGGGTTTGGGCCTCCGGCGCTCATACGAAACACAACAGTAGGCGTAACTACCATTGTTACACGCCGATCTTTTGTGAGAGGGTGGTACTTCCCCGATCGAGCCGGCCCATTCGTGCTGGGATAAGCAACGCTTTACCACTAGTCATGCACTTCAACATTAAATACCTTGTCATAAAGTAGGGTATCTCGAGATTCTGCCTGAAATTCGTCGGTCACATTAATTATTTGCAAAAATAGCTAGTAGGTACGTAAAAAATAAAGTAGGTTAATATTATACTAACGGATAAAGGTTCTATGCAAACTGTCAAAGGTAGAAGGATGATGTAGAAACCCGAAGCGAAGGCTGCCACCCAGAAGGCCACGAAGATCAGGACAAGCAACCATATTATCGAAAACAGTATGTTGGCCATTTTCTGAAAACATTGTTTAAACTAAATCAATCAATGAACATAATTTCCTTTATGCGTTTGATTTCTAAAAACAATAAACCGAACGTCTGAAAAATTGTCCTTCAAACGTAACCTAATAAAGGGCAATCTTCATCAACAATATTAGGTATGTGCTGTGCCTATATTTCCGGCCAAAAATATTTTAAGGCAGTATGGTGCCAGTAATAATGTAGCACTTAGAATAATTAACCTTATACAGGTTTTTAGAAATGAAACAGGTATGGAGCATCAATTTTATTACTCATCATCGTCACTCGTTAGCTCTCGCCAGTGACGTGACGAGTTATTAAATGTACCTAAGTTGTCATATAGAGTAAGCAGCGGCGTAATAATGTACCTACCTACGAATACCTACCTGTTATTACACCTACTTTCGTAGTAAAGGTGAATATATTAATTTCAAACAGTAGGTAGATACGATTCACTACTTATAACGTAAAAAATACATTTAACTAGGTGAAAGTTTTTAAGTTTATAAGCACTTCTCTAGTGCGGTCCCAGTGGGGTTCCTTGAGATGACCTTTACGATTGTCGATACTAGTACAGAGAGAATAATGTATCGAGATTACAAGAAAATATCTGATCTAATTTGTGGAAAAACATTGAAGTCTGGCACAAATTTTCAATCATATTTAAGCACATCAGTCTTATATGCAGTCGCTATCTTTTTAATTACAGGGGTAGAAACTGGTTCCATGCCATGTAAAATTATTGACTTTACTGACCAAACTCCTCTAAAATACTGACCATTAACTGACCAAATCTCTGGAATACTGATCCTTAGTGGGTCAATTAAACGTCGAAATATAAGTGTTAGTTGCTGTTTCTTAAGAACCTATGTTAACAATATAAAGGATATTTGTAAAGGGGTAAGAAAAATACTTATGCGTTTGGTGTCCACCATCTCCATAACCAATCTGCACCGCCGTCTATTATTACTAATCAAATTAATACTCATTTTTAGGGAGTTAAAAAGAGTTATTGGGACATCAAGGGACTCCACTTCAAAAGGGCATTTTTATTCTCTCAATCTACAGAAACTACACCACTTTTAAGGCCCCTGATTCTCGTTACTGACCATAACTGACCATTTTTCAAAAAACGGACTTTTACTGACCTTAGTCAAAAAAACTGACTTTACTGACCATTTTCCACCCCTTCAATTAACAGAATCTGCCCGCTCGCAGTCATTGAAAAATAGCGATTTTTAACTTCCCGCTTAGAAAATTGAAAATTTTCAAAAATTGGGAAGTTATTGGTTTTAGGTACCCCGTTTTTCGAAAATCGATTTTTCAACGGATGTTGACGTTTTGAGGTCTTACGAAAGCTTCCCCGAATGTTTCCGCTATGATGTCCGTATGTCTGTATGTATGTGTGTGTGTGTGTGTGGCCGTATGTAAAAACCTCTCATAACTTATGAACGGCTTGACGAATTTCATCGCGGTTGGTGTCATTCAAAAGGACTTGATCAAACTTAGATTTTGAATATAATTAGGACCGATTCGAACCGGTAGATCTTGAGAAATCTCAAAAAAACTACCAAACAATTTTTTTTAAATTATGTTTTTTTTAATAACTTTTAAACTGTTTTACCGATCGATTCCAAAAACTAATCCGCTCTTAACATGAAGAAACCACGTCGATCGCCGTCAATCCAGTCAAAATCGGTTGATTCGTTCGTGAGAAATCGTTGCCGAAAAAAATTTAAAAAAATGCTTTTTTCAGAATTATAAATTATATTGATTGAAATTTTCAGTCTGGCCAGTTCGAGCTTTAAGATTCTTCAGAGAGCTCAAAAAGCTGCGTTGAATGCCGTCAACTACGAGAAAATCGGTTCATTCATTAAAAAGTTATTTCAATTTAAATATTCAAAAAATGCTGTTTTAATAAATTTTGATCAGTTTCGACCTCGACTAGCTTGGGTTAATTTCCAGAAACTCAGATATTGAATTCTTGACGTCAGATGTGTATCGATCACTTTCTTGACTGAATATTTTTCTTGTCTTGTTGTCTGAACATTCTGAGCAAGACACCCCTTCATGTTGCTATTTTTAATTATTAATTTTTTAACTTCCCGCTAAGAAAATTGAAAATTTTCAAAAATTTGGGAAGTTATTGGTTTTACCCAGTTTTTCTCAGCGGGAAGTTGCAGGGATGGCCTTTAGGGTCAACCGTTTTCCAGATTTTTTTCTTTGATAAACCACCAGGACACCACAACTGTTCGCACCTGACAGTCGGTGCCCGGTGACAATGGGTCGGTGCAGCCGACATGGCGCAAGGTCGCGACTGCCAAGATCCGAAAGCTACCTACCTATAGAAGTATATTTTTCTGTTATTTTGTCCGTTTAGCGCTGGTCATTAGTATCCATCAACAATAATCAAGTCATAATCAAGGTTTAAATTGTTAACTCAATCGTCATAATGCAACTCGGTACGACCTACAAGAGTCGTCCTCATTCAGTCGTGATGTAATAAAACAGCTCTGCCGGTAACTAAAATGTTTTATTGACTTAATCATCTTTCTACGTTTTTCGCAATTTATTAAATTATAATTATAAATTTATTTATTTTTAAATTCTATGACATTGGTAGGTACCTACTTATACCTTTTTAGGTTAATTGGATGCTTCATGTGTTATTAGCTCATCCATCATCATTCTAGCCTTATTATTATCAATTGCATTGGGGTCGGCTTTCTAGTTTACCTAGCCTAGATGCAAGAGGACTTAGATTAATAAAGAGGACATCACTTTATATTATGGACTCTCATCAGACCACCACCACCTTACACATAATATAATATAATAATACTACATCCTCCGCCTCCGCAAATGAAAGGGATTAGGTATATATTTTTAACAAAAAATGCAATTTTCAGCAAATTTCAGATGAATATTAATTACTGGAACTAGGTGCGGTATATACCTGTCGCATGTGCTTATTTTTTTAAATTGTGTGTTTGTCCGTGTCTCTAAGAATAAGCGTACCAAACTACCTATTATAAAGAGTTTATTTTCTGATAAAATGGATAAGCAAATGCTTAAAAAACGACATAAAAATATATAAGGTACCTACATTGATGATTTCTTGGAAATAGGTCACTAGGAGTTACGAATCTGGCATTAATTTTACTTTTTCAATACTTTACGACACTAAGTCTTTGATATGATAACACTAAAGTGAACAGATGTTTTATGATAGAGTATGTGTAATATTTGACTCACTTTGAAGATAACGTTGTGCACACCCGTCAAATTTGTACTTATTAATGGTTATTTTTACGATTAGGTAGTTACTCACTTCTTTTGATGTAGGTGCTACCTAATTATAAGTAAAATAAATAAGCAAAATAAATCCATACAAGCCCATGTTTGCCAATGTTGTACGCTTCGTAGATTGATACACAGTAACTGTTAGCGTTGTTTCAACTCCGATTTGATATTACCACCCCATCAGAAATCAGATTTAGAGAATGTGTTGCAACTTGGATGTAAGTAGAGAATATCCAGCGCAGATCTCACAACCAGCTGTCACCAGAATTCGGGTTGGAGGACGTTACCTACGTTTTGAGGTTCGTTGGTAACACTGATGACCTAACATGCTAATGCCGAATCACACAACCCTAACGTTGGCAGTCTAAAACCAGCTCTAAGGGCCTTGTCTCGCTATTTTTGGAAGCAGTAGAATTCAGTTTTACGATTTGCTTACATCATAGTACAAGTATAAACAAGATGTGTCGTCATTGTGTGAGTTAGCAGTGATGTCGATATCATGACATTAATATTCTAAAACACTATGATTTACTAATGGGTGATATAAATGTATTGCCGTGTGGGGCCGCTTTAGCATTGTCCCACCCCTCTCTATGGGAGTCGTAAGAGCCGACTGAGGCAATACCGGGGGAGTGGGTAGCAGCACTCTCGAGTATTAAAACATCCACTGCGATCGCCAACCCGCCTGCCAAGCGTGGCGATTATGGCACTATCCCCCATTTCTTTGGGAGGCGTATGTCCAGCAGTGGACGTTGAAAGGCTGATGGATGGATATAAATATAGCTGCACAAATCAAAATAGAAGCTGTGTTAGGTAGTAATAATTTAAAAAGCCACATTCAGAAGGTTTCCCGAAGGCCATTACAAACTTTGTTTGTTCAAATCCCGTTTGTGGTGTTTATCTATTTAAAAGTGTAATTAAGGGGTATGTAAATTAATTCATATTACGTTATCTCATTTGATCAATAATAGCCTCATATCGATGTCCGTTAAATGCCATTCCTAATAAGGTTTTTAAATACTCCGATGGTTGTTTAAAAAGAACAAATACGTAATTTTTTAATTTTTTTTTTACAGAAATAAAATGCGGTGTAATACGGGTAGGTAGGTAATTAGTGGGTTTAATATGAGAATCCCTAGGACGACTCATTCATATTGATGTAGGTACTTATTTAATTATTATCTTTTGCACAATATAATAGTAGTACAAGGCGGACTTAATGCCTAAGGCGACCTCTTCTAGCCTACCAGGGTGACAGTGACAGGTCGACGAGGGTGGAGCAGAGATGTTTTGTGGTAGGTGCTACCATAATACATACATAAATACTAGGTAATACTACGTTTAATAAGTACATATATCTACATAATTATGATATTTAATAAAATATAAAGGTAATATAAATATCAATACACAAAATATGTACATTATATACATAAGGTATATAGATTAACAAATGAAATTAGAGGGCTTTGCTAAAAGGCAAGAATATAATTCACGACTTTATTTGCGACTTTATTGTGGCCATGCTGATCTGCAGAGGCAGCGCATTCCATAATAGGTTTGCTTGGACATGAAAAGAAGAGTGTATAAACTTGAAGTGTGAGGCGGATAGTGAAGAAGATTATTAGAAGAATGGAGATGTCTGTCACGGGTGTCAGAAAAAAAATGGAAATTAATTTAGATAAGTAGGCGTATTGGAGGTGACCAATGAAGTAATACAACACAGTTCCCGTGATCCGCTAATACAGGGGGCGAGACGGCACACGGAGGGTTTATTTAGTAGGTGAGCTGACCCTGTTTGTTGCCCCAAACGTGCGTGGTTAAGTACATTTCTTCCCGCCTTAACAAACAAAAGGCGCATTGCAAGAATTCAAAAGAGTATAAAAGCGACAGATCTCTTCAGCTGCTGATTTGCCGAATGGGCAACTAGTTTGATGATCGTTTGGTCGTGACGAGGCTGACTCAAACTCTGATAGAGTTTTGGATGTCAGGGTTTGAGAATGCGATGGCAAATGGAAATAAAAAACGTCACACGCCCCTTTGGCCCGGGCCGTGAGCCTCTATTCTAACTTTTAGAAGTAAATACAGACTGTATTTTTTTAAATGAATAATTAGTAATAAGCGCGCTTTATTGTAAGATACTGGTCTGGTCCGTAACTGGTTTTCCCATGGGATTTAAGTGCATATGGCAGCACTCGAGGAATTAAATCATTTGATACTTACCTACGTTAAATAATTGAATTGCTAAAAACTATCCTTTTCGCGCTTCTTACAATGATCAAACCCGAATGGGATAGTGAAATTTTGTATCTATCTACTGGAAAATCCTCAATACACGGATAGCAGTTTATTATTATTCATTAAAGAAAAGAGAAATCAGCCAGTACGTGACCGTGCAGATGGTACCTATATTGGTTTATATTAACAACCTCCTCTGTAGGGCATTGCGGCATTCTTTTCTACTTTTTAGACAGGACTCTGAATACATTCTTCAGACTCCACCACAATGATATAGAAATAGCTCACTATACCACAGATAACACAACTTCCCTTAGAAGATTTCCCTTACATTATTTTGTATATTTAATTTTAGGTACTTCTTTCCTTGGAACACCCATGCAATGGAATAAGGTGATTGGTGAATCTACCTCTGTGGTGCAGCGGTAGTGTGAGCGTGTGGTCGGGCCAGTGGCGTAACTATACCATCAGGGGCCCGTGGCAAATTCATTGGACGGGGCCCTCCCCGTAAACATCGTCACTTTGTAATTTAATTTTAAAAAATCACTACTACTTACCCAACAGTATTACCTTCTAGTATTGTATGCATTTTAGTTAAATATCTAAAAAAAATTAGTTTTTTTAATACAGGTATGTCATAATTTAAATGAAATAATAATTTCATATTAACAACATAATTATTAGCTTTTCTCCGAGCTTCTGTTCCGCAAAAGTTATCCAAGTTTAAAGATCGGGCCATAGAATTTTCAATAGACAAAATAGCCAAGTTACATAGTTATTCTTGCATACATTTCTCGCTTCCTCAGCATTCATTTTTCTCTTTATGCTCATCGGTTTCGGAGACTCCACCTTCCTTCAATACATGACCAATTTGGTCTAGGTAGGTTAGTCTCGGGCTCAAGGTACCTACATCCGTCGCATTGTATATCTTCTTCACAAATCATGTCCGAACCCTCAGAGGATTCCCTTTCGCACTTTTACACTAATATTCTCTTTCAGATCTATTCGCTCTCTTACGTCGTCGTAACGAATGAGGTCAGTCTATGTCTCTCCACAGAGATCGCATTTCAACCGTATTAATTTTGCTCTCACGCTCCTTCCTGCATAACCAACTCTCACTTCTATTAATAGTGTTGGGACAAGTACTGCGTTGTGTATTATGACACGTGCCTTCTGGATGAGGTGGTGGCTGCTAAGAAGTTGTCCCAAGACGCCGTTCACTCCATTTCCCTCATTTACTCTCTTTTTATATATCAGTGGTGTTCTTTCCATCCCAACTGAATCTACATTGAAGATATACATAATCATACACTTGTTCTAGCACGCCATTGCCTATTGTTACTCTAACATCTGATCTGGCTTCTCGTCTTCTAAAGACTATCATTTTGGTTTTGCCCACATTCACACATAGGCCTCTTTTCTTACAATCTTCTGTCATTACGTTGACTAAGGTTTGCAGATCAGTTGCTGATTGTGCTATTAGCATCACATAGACCGCATCGTCTACATATAGCAATGAATTCAGTCGCCAATCTGAACTCTCACATTAATTTCATTTAAACTTTGGAGACATTTATCCAGATATAATTATGATAAACAGTCTAGCTGGTGGAACGCACTCCTATTGAACGCCGATATTTATTTTAAACCAGGGTGACATTCTATCATTCACCCGTACACAAGTTTTGCAGTCCATGTAATCGGACTGCACCGCCCGCAGCAGTCCATCGTTAATACCATACTCTGGCAAAATGCCCCAAAGTTCCTTTTATACCACCGTGTCAATTGCTTTCTCCAAATCCATATACATTTTTCATCATATAGGTAAAAAAATTCAGTTGTCGGCTCCCCCCTGGGCTGGCAGTCGTCTTCTATGCGCATGATACGCTGGTCGTGGCCCAGGGCGGACACTTCGAGGAAGCAGCGTTCCAGGCCATCTTAGAGACCTCGGAGGTGGTCAGACGGATCGGGGTGCTGGGACTTATGGTGGCCCTGGATTCTTATCCAGGGCCGACTTCGGAGGCTCTACTTTTCCATGAGTCCCGACGTCGGTGTGGGTCGCTGGACGGGTGGTGGCCAACTGTCCTCGAGGCTAGTCGGCGCGCCCTTTCACGGCTCATATCAAATATGGGCGGAACCAACAATGCTTGCCGACGGCTTTTCGCGGGGGTGGTCCAGTCGATGGCGCTGTACGGCGCATCTGTGTGGGCGGCGTTCCTGGACGCCCTTAACACCCTGGCCTACCATACAAGCAGAGAGATGGCACACAGCGGGTTTATTTAGTGGGTGAGAGCCCCACACTATCCTGTTCTTTGCCCTGAACGACGGGGTGTACGATAAAGCACAATATTTCCCGCCTTAACAAAAAAAAATATAGGTACCCTTTTTCAAACTTCTAATCGCCCATTCAACTTCGTCCATACTGATGTCAAAATCAAGAATCAAAATATTCACTCCATCGGCTTATATCTTGTGTTTGTGTAAGAATGTCTCCACCTTTAGACCTTATTTTATTTATTGTGACGGCTGACCAACAGCTCCGAGATTTCTTCAAGCTAGCTGGCTTCTGGCTGGCTGGAAGGAGGCTCCAGAAGCGTTTGGTATTAAAATTAATTTTAAGTTTGCATCTCGGGTTGGGGGCCCCGTCAGGTCGGGGGCCCGTGGCATTTTGCCAGCCCTGCCACCCTGTAGTTACGCCACTGGGTCGGGCAGTGTTATTGAGCTCTTTCGTAAAGAGAAAATGTTCAGTAGCAGCCCGGAGTTTAAAATTGTGCCTGGTAGATGTCAACAGACTCGCCCCCTAATATGTGTGACTCAAACATAGCTGGCGAACCGTGGGTGTATAATACACCTTTGCCTACCCCTTCGGGGATGCTATGTGAGATGATGACACTGGTTGCTCTAGTGGTCCTAAAACTAGCCATAACGTTAACACGTTAACGTACGTTAGCGTACGCATGTTAACGTTTTTATCGGTGGTGTAGCGGTAGTGTATGCGACTGCTAATCATGAGGTCTTGGGTGCGATCCCCGGGTCGGGCAATGTTATTGAGCTTTTTCCTAAAAAGAAAAGTTCTCAGTAGCAGCCCGGAGTTTGGAAATGTGCCCGGTAGACGTCAATAGGCTCGCCCCCTATTACGTGGGACTTAAACATAGCTGGCGAGTCGTGGGTGTGTAATACACCTCTGCCTACCCCTTCGGGGAATACAGGCGTGATACTATGCTATGTTGTTAAAATATCTATCAAATATGTACCTACTACTTGTAATAAGGTAGTCCTTCCATCCATCCATTAGCCTTTCGACGTCCACTGCCGGACATAGGCCTCACCAAGTAGAGAACGCCACAACGAGCGGTCCCGTCATGGGGGATAATGTCGTAATCGCCACGCTTGGCAGACGGGTTGGCGATCGCAGTGGATGTTGTTAATACTCGAGGGAGTGCTGCTGCCCACTCCCCCGATATTCCCTCAGTCGGCTCTTACGGCTCCCGTGGGTAGAGAGGGGTGGGACAATACTAAAGCCGGCCCCACACGGCCAAATAAGGTAGTACCCACTACTTACCTACGTAATACCTATTTAAGTAGTTAAGTCGTTTATAGAGTAGGTGCACAAATTTCAACGTACTTTTATCATATTTCATGAAATGCTCATATCGCGTCATATCTACCGTGCCTACATGTTTACAAAAGTAGTTACATATTATAAAAAAACATTTGGTTTAAGTGGTAATTTGGGCAGGTGGACACTGTGGACAGTTGTTAAGTTGTTTCGAGTATGTGCGTACCTTGTAACATTAGACCCTGTTTGCTGCTTAAATGTAGGTAATATTAGTAATATAACCCTAACATTAGAATAACTATCTAGTTAGCTAATGAAGTTAATTAAATGTAACTTCCTATTTTTGATAAAGCTAGATATTGTAAAATACGTGAAGCGTAAACAAAAATGTGTTGTTAAATCTGCTATCGTTAGCATTTTACTAGAAATCACAATATTTTCCACATGACATCATCAAAATAGTAAAAACCTTGTCACATATACTCTAACAAGACCATAACAAAACTACAAGGCGCTTGTAAATACGACGAAGCTTCCTTGATATTATGTCAGATCTATTTTGTTAATGGAACAGGCACATAAATCAACTTACCGGTTTGTGGTAAAACGCGCGCCAAAGACAATTTGTTCAACCACGACTAGTCTTTTCACTTCCCACTATCGGACTGCCGAGTTGACGACGACAGAATGTGAAACTTTGAGCAGGTAACTGAGAGTTCACGCGTACGTACGTAGTACCCTTATCTGGGTGACGGAATGTTGATTCATACAACTCTACTATACAATCTAATATTTAGAACGTATTAGTAGTCGTGTAGGCCGCGCTTGTTTATAATTTGTTATTCAATAACAAGTTTCGAATTGACGGTAGAGTCGTAGATATACAAACTATTTGTGCGTTCATTTATATTAATGTTTATTTTTTTTAAGGACCATTCTGTTCATTGGTCTAAGAAACATCAATCAAATGTACCTAACCACACACCCCGTCATTTGGGGCAACGAACAGGGTAATGTAGGGCTTTCACCTACTAAATAAACCCGCCCGTATACCGTCTCTCCGCCTTTATTGGCAGGCCATTGAAACTATGTTGCATTGCCTCAGTGGTTCTGCCTACCCCCCCGGAATAGACGTGAATTGTGTATGTATTAAAAAGATATCTAGAGTTTGGATTATTAAACTGATAATACTGGCCTAATTTTAAGTTCTCAACCTTTCCCTTTTTTTTTCTTTACAGATTAATCGTTTTGTACACGTTTATAACTATGATTCACAGGAAAGCTCATTTATTAACCTCGTTTCTGTCCACTGAAGTTGAAATCAGTAAGTTTCTAGAGGTAGATCCTTCTGCTCCAGCATGAATGGGCCGGCTCGATAGGGGAAGTACCACCCTCTCACAAAAGATTAACGTAAAACAACGGTAGGTACCTACCTACTACTACGTGTTTCGTATGGTGAATAAGAGCGCTGGAGGTCCAACCAAACCCCTATCTATCTTTTCCTTATTATCCTTCCTATCCTCTCCTTAGTGTTCTACCTCTTCTTATTCTTCGTGGAATGATGACAGCATCTAAAGGCTACGGTAACCGCTTACCATCATGTGGGCCGAATGCTTGTTTGCCACCCACGTAGCATAAACTAGATGTCGCGGGACGTCTAGTAGATGTGAAACATCGGAATTAATTTGTAGAAATAAAATGACCATAACCTGACAAAGTACTCCACACTTCAAGACGTATCAAATGAGTATAAACTCTATAGGGTTGCGTAGTTTCATTACAGAGTTACTGTGGCCACCTTCCAGCTCCATCGTCAGACCCTGGATACCATCTAGAGACAAAGTACTCGTCAAGACAAATTATACAAGCCCAAACTCGATGGAGTTATGTCGTTTTATGACGGTGTTCCTATGGCCACCTTCTATCTCCATCACCAGACCCTGGATACCATCTAAAGACAAAGTACTCGTCAAGACGAATCAAATGATTCCAAACTCGATGGTGTTGCGTCATTAATTCATTACAGAGTTACTGTGGTCACCTTCCAGCTCCATCATCAGACCCTGGATATCATCTATGACTGAAGTTCTAGTCAGGACATTTCAAACGAGCCCTAATTCGATGGAGTTGCGCCATTTAATTACAGAGTTTCGCATGGCCACCTTCCAGCTCCATCATAAGACCCTGGATACCATCTAAAGACAAAGTACTCATCAAGACGAATCAAACGTATCCAAACTCGACGGGGTTGCGTCATTTCATTGTAGAGTTAATATGGCCACCTTCCAGCTTCATCATCAGCCTCTGGATACCATCTAGACACAAAGTACTCGGCAAGACGAATCATACGAGCCCAAAATTGATGGGGTTGCGCTGTTTTATTATAGAGTTCCTATGTCCACCTTCCAGCTCCATCATCAGATCAGCTCCATGTCATCATAATATTGCATTGTCACGTGATATACACATGCGTGTAAAATTTCAGCTCAATCGGAAACCGGGAAGTGTGTCAAATTTAACTTGCAAGATTTGAACGGAACGGAGTAGGTACAATAAAAGCGTCACCACGCTACCAAGGTTTTTACCCTCCCTCCGCATTAGATGTTTGACATCAAAAAAGTAGCGTAGTTTGAAGTTAAATGATGTATATTTGCTAATATGATATTAAAATTCTCGTCCAATTAAGATATGTTTTATTGGTTGATTCGGGCCAATGATGCATCTTGGCCGACTAGTTTATCGCAGGCAACGCGGGTTTGATCGTGGCTAAGAAAGTAGTCTTTTAAATGACTCGTAGGTAGATATTATTATTAGGAGTTAAAGTATGAAATTGCCGATTTGTACTGAAAAATTGAAATTAGTTTTTTTTTAATCAAAATATCTACCATTATTAACTATACATTGCTGCCATCTAATAGGAAGGTCATTTATGCCTTTGCGATAGAACTTTGGTGATCTAGATTCTACAAACTGTGTGAAAGTATTTTGTACTGCCTCCTGGGAAGAAAACTTTTTATCACGTAGAAAATTGTCCAAATCACGAAAAAAATGGTAGTCCGTTCGAGCAAGGTCTGGCGAATACAGAGGGTGACGAATGGTTTCTAATTGCAGTTCCTGTAGAGGTAAAACGGTTTCTCGTGCTGTATGAGGTCTCACGTTATCATGGAGCAATAATGGCGAAAATCGATTCATGAGTCGGGGCTGTTTCACTGCAAGTTTTGCTATCATTGTTCGGAGTTCGGCACAGTAGACATCTGCCGTTATTGCTTAACCAGATCGGAGAAACCTATAGTGAATAACACCATGCTGAGACCAACAAACAGTTACAAATGCCTTTTTATTGGTAAGCTTTGCTTTAGGACACTGTTGCGGCGTTTGACCTGGGGTCAGCCATTGCATTTTTCGCTTACGGGTATCGTAATGAATCCACTATTCATCAACAATTTGATCCAATATTCTTTCATTTCTGTATCGATTTAAAAAGGCAACACAAGTTTCAACACGCGTTTCTTTCTGCAGATCAGTCAAATCATGAGGTACCCATTTTTCACATTTTTTATTTTATTGATTTAATGCAAATGAGTCTATATTGTTGGTAAGGTAACGTTAAACCATGCTAATTCCTGGGTAGTTTGTGAAAGTGTGGAAAAAGTTTAGTGCCAGCGAGAATCGAACCTGCGTGAATTTGTTCTTAAAGTAGCCACGCGGTCAATGATATGGTATCTCATTGTTATAGAATCATAATTGCATATGGAGTTCGGCTCTATTTCCACCCGGTGTACCGCATCGATTTATTTCTCACTTTTTTCTTTTTACTCGGCTCCTAAGGGCGGCCACATACATTAGGAATTCTGTTTCGGTATATCGAAATAATAGGAATTCCGTTTCAGTATATCGAATAAAATATTATGTTACTATGAAGTTGCAAGAAAAATATAATGGTTGGCACAATATATACTGATGGATCAAAGAATACTAATGGTCTAGGAGCTGCATTTTATGATCCTTTTCTTAAAAATAGTGGAAGTTGGAAGTTTTAATGTAAATGGCAACGTTTGTATAATGTCAGTGGAGTTGATAGCGGTCTCAGAGGCACTAACTTATATATTATGTTCTCATAGATTAGACAATGTAGTTATACTTACAGATAGTAAAAGTTCTCTACGACATTTGGCTCGTTGCACCTCTGGAGACAGAGGCGTACCGATAGCCTTAGAAGTGTTGAAAAAGATCTACGACTTGCAATCGAGGGGGGTGTCTTTGCGACTGCAATGGATCCCAGGTCATATCGGAATTGGGGGTAACGCAAAGGCAGACCAACTTGCTAAATCAGCATCTTCGAGTGGGACATACTGTTAAATATCTCCTCATTACAGTGAGTTAATCCCTAGATACAAAAGGAAATGCTGGGATATATGGCAGGAATATTTTGATTTAAGATCAAGAGAAAAGGGTATTTGGTATAAAACCATACAGTGCTCAATCTTTCGTAGCCCCTGGTTCGGAGATGTCTTAATTAAACGGCAATATTTAAAAATTGCTTTCAGACTCCGTTCCGGTCACTATCCATCGGCAAAGTATGCATTTCTGCTAAAAAAAATGCACCTCACCCAAATGTGAGATATGTGATGTGGTGGAGGACGTGCATCATTTGTTAGTGGAGTGTGATAGGAACCGGAATCATAGGGAAGCGTTGCTGAGAGAGTTTGGGTTGATTAGAAGCAATGTGGGTATTTTTCAATCCATTCTGGCAGAACCCGCTTCAGTTGCTGCAAGAAGGGTATATGAGATGGTGGTTGCTTCTCAGCAGCTCTTCCCTGCTACTTAGATTAGAATAGGTTAAGATTGTTATTAGTTAAGAGTACAATGGGACTGGCATATCCATGTTCGATAAAAGTCCCAAAACTAAATAAAGAAAAACCTTAGTGGTCAAACGGTCAATCAATCATTAGTCAACCGGTGATCCACTGTGATTTGTAGTCCCTTAAAGATTCTGTATCTCCCAACTTGGTTTTTAACTCTCTTGTACAGGAGCGCTGGTTTGGGTTTCAGAGACTTTTTACTGATGCTTCGAAACTTACTCCGAATAGCTACACAGGTGCTGCAGTGTACTATCAGAATTCTAGATTGATTCTTAAATTCAAATGTCCCAAAGAGTCCTCAGTTTTCACAGGTGAATCCATCGCTATTCTGGAGGCATGCCGCTTCATAGAGGCCCACAACATTGATAAAGCGGTTATATTCACCGACGCCTTGAGTTGTCTCAAAGCCATCCAACAGAATCCTTTTAAAAGTTGATTATGCAGCCACATAATATTGGACATTAAAAAAACTATTTTCTCCTGTGTTCGTAATAATAAGGTTGTCCAGCTTGTATGGATCCCGAGCCATTGTGGTATCGAGGGGAATGAATTCGTCGACGGGTTGGCTAAGTCCGTGGTTTCTTCTCAAGTGTTCGATCTAAAACACTTTAACCACCAGGGTTATGATCTGCAGAACCTTTCGCAAAGGGCGCTGTTTACGGCATGGCAACAGCACTGGGATAATAGTAGCAAAAGAAAAGGTTTCCTCTTTTATTCTATCCAACCCACAATTCCCCGGAAGCCCTGGTTCCACAGATTTAGAAATACATCTCGACGCCTTATTTCGACTGTCTGTCGTTTGCGCATAGGCCACTGCTGTTCACCCGTGTTTTTACATAAGATTCGTATTCGGGATTCCTCACTTTACGAGTGTGGTATAGACGAAGGTCCTGAAACATATATTCTTTTGTTGCTCCAAAAATATTCCTAATTTGGATTTGTATCGATTGATAATCGATTTAAGAATTCCGGTTCCTATAAACTTTCCTTCCCTTCTCACGTATTCCTCCCCAACGCTTTTCAGAATCCTTATTGATCATATTGTATAGAACATAAATTAATGATTTCCATCATAGATTCGATTATATCATGTATATATTTGTGTTTTTGTCATTTAGTTCCCGCTTAATAAAATAAAACGAGGCCTACAGCATGTGTAATGAATAAGTTACTAAATTCGTGATGTGATTTGTATATACACGTGCCTCCAACTAACCATCTGTCATTGGCAGAATTGCCGTCATATTTACGGCACTGCTTGCCAAAAGAAATATTATCTTCTTATCTTCTTGTTTAAAAGAAATATTGAATTGAATTGAATTGAATTGACATTTGTCATATTCAGTCTAAGTCATATTCTCATATTTGTCATTTGTCATTAATTTCAATAGTTTCATAATTTCATTAGTCATTTCACAACTTAGACGAGGGATATTATAGACAAGCTATCAGCGTATGCAGTGTCGAGATAGCAATAGATAACCGGAATAATTTTAAAAGATAACTATGATTATAACATTGTTGGCTAAAAATTTACTACCTGTTTTAGCCGTATAAAAGAATGACAGGACAAAAGAAATTGCAGTTATGCTTATATTTTGCTTAAAATGTATTAGAAAATGTAATATTAGCGTATATAACGTGATTAATAAAGGTTTTATTACGTCAATACAAAAACAAGCTTACATACTGATGATGGGGACGGTTGGCCACCTTATTGTTTGGACCCAGTTCATTGGGTCGAAATACAACTAACGCATACGCGAAAAGGATAAATATACTTATACCTGTGTCTCTCTCACTCTTGGTAAAACCTAGTATGTGCATCCTTTTCTTCATCCTTAATGTCAAAATAGTAGCGTTATATATTATTCTTCGTCTAAGTTTCACAAGGAACATAAAGTGACATTTTCTGGCATAGAATAATAGTGTATTATTGGTCCGAGTTTTCTGGTTATACGTATTACTCTTTGACCATTCTCTACCCGAGTCCCGCCCGAGTGGTCGGTCGTCCCGAGGTCATTCATCACACACACTAATTAGTTTGTTCATAACCTTCATCACCATTTTCTGGTTAAACGTATTACTCTTTGATCACCATTCGTTTATTTATTAGGAGTTTTGGCGGGAACACGAAGAAGATCATGTCATCGCTCTGCATTTTTTCCTAAACTTGTGTTATTTCAAGTATTAATGTGTAAAAGTGGGGGCCTTTTGCTTATTAACTACTTGTGTATGTGCATAAGTGTTGGCAAGTGATGTAATGCGACATAACGTGTTTTTCCTGTTGTCTCCAAAACTCCATAGAAGCTTCAGTAAGATCGCCATCGTCTTACTGGAGTGGGACTTTGACTTGACTGACTAATTTTATATTACTGACTTCGACTATGACTTGTTGTATGAACTAAATTTACGTGTGATGAGAGAATTTAAATGTTTAATGTTTGCTATGTTTATGTTACTGTTAGGCTGATGGTTCTTCCAATGCCTTAAGAAATTAAAAAAAAAAAAGTATTTATTATTAAATTTTACCCCTTTTAAGTGTAAGATCAAAGAGAATGTAATACCTACGGTAAGATAAGATAACCTGATTGTCATTTTATAGATAAAGCTACAAAAAACTAAATAGATAAACAGAAATCAATGAAAATAAAGTAACAACAAATACTAACGTAAGGTTTTCATACTTTTCAAATTTGCGTTACCTTCTCATTACTGAACATGGCCGGATATTTCGAAGAAATGGGATGGGAAGAACTACAGGAAGGAGAGCAGCCTAACCATTTATTACATATGGCTAGATTCCTCCTAGATTTTGGCATGTATGATGATAACTTTACTGGACAATGGCCCAAGTAAGTTGACTTACATTGCGTACTGATAGCATTTATTTTGGTTGGATTTTTTAGGAGACGACTACCAACATTATGTTTTTGGGCAGGAATTAATGAAGATTAGGGCAGGCAGCAGTTTTTTTTTAAAGAAACCTATTTTTACTAAATTTTGTAGCATTTATTAGATTTTTCTGATTCATAACAAAAACTACAGCAAAATATCATATTATTTAATTAGTGTAATTTTAACCCTTTACAGTTATATTTACTGAGTTTTCTAGCTATAATATTGTAAATTTCATACTGTAACATTAGTCCCTACCTATGTTTATACTGTATGAAATGATGATGATGCTTTGTTTGATTGAAAATAACAGTCACCCGAGATGTTAAGAATTAATGTATTATCAACATACACACTCCCATGCAATTCTCATGATTACTGAATTGGAAAAGCATCTGGGACGGTATTCCAGAAGTTGCAGGTTTAAATCCTGCTTGTGACTGTTATTTTTGATTTCACATTTTTAACACTGTGTTAATTTATATGGCTCAGCTTGTCAAATGCTAAAAAAATCTATAAAAAACATCAGAATATAGTTATTTAATTTTACCTTAGCTATTGCCTGTATTACATACTTATTATAATTTTACAGATTGCCACCACCCGCTTCAAAAGAAGCTGTTCAGAATTTATTACAAGTGACAGTAGAAGTTGATAATACAAGCTGCCCTGTATGTCTGAAGAAGTTCAATATTGGAGAGAAGACAATACAAATGCCCTGCAACCATCAGTTTCACTCCACTTGTATATTGAAATGGCTGAATAGGGTAAATAGTTTCAGTTATTACAATTTATTTATTTATCACCAACACAATGTACCTACATTGTTACAGTTCCAAAAATAATACATTTATCATAAATTTATTGCTTAATGCTATTGCAGTTATACTGCCTATAATGTGGTCAAGCAAGTAGGATATTAGAAGTTACATAAATTTAAAAAATTAAAAAAAAAACAAATTAACTATAAACAATTAGACAAAAGAAAATGGATTCAGAATAATGAGGTTAAGTAAACTATTATGCAAATTTGTAAAGTTTAAACAAATTAAAGCAATAACATATAATTTTGGTTAGTGAAAGTTCATCTAATCATTGAATGTAGACTAAGGAATTATCTATTATACTGACAATCCTATAGAAGATGAGTTGACATTAGAACAAATTATGACTAAAATAATTATTTTAAACAGAGTTAGGAACTAACATCATATTGTTTATGTACATCTGCATGAAATTTAACTTTACTAATTCAATTTGTTATATTTTTTGTGCTTAACCCTAATAAAATTGTTTTTCTAAATAAAATTACCCTACTACTAAACTTAAGCAGAAGCTTACGCTAGTGAAAGTCTTGTCATAATTGGCCTAGTCATTTCAAAGATTAGCCAGAACTAACAGACAGACAGATTGTCTGTTTATATTAGCTAACCACTCAAAACAATTTAAATTGTCAGCTTGGTACCTAAAGTACTGTTGTTACTGTATACATTTATATGCCTTGAGAATAAAACTGTTACATGCAAAAAGACATTTATTCTTTATTTGTTTACAGACAAATTCATGTCCCCTCTGTAGATTTGAAATACCTACAGATGATGAAGGCTATGAAGCATTTAAAAAAGAAAAGAAAAGAGCTGCACAACGAAAAGAAGAGTTAGAGATCCTTCATGATTCAATGTTCAGTTGATTAAGTACTGTAAACATTTTAAAGATCTATATCTGTTGTTATTACATAAATCACAGAGTTGGGTGTTGGCATTCCTTGGTAGACAGTATAATATATTTGTTTAAAGGTAATGGTGTGAGACATGACATTTCTTCTAAGGTGACAACAATTTTTTTTTATTTCTTGCATGATATGTAGGTATACTAAAGGATGCATACTTGTACTTGAATTTAAAGTACCTTTAATAAGAACTTGTTTTGGAAGATGGAAGTAGCACAGTTTAAATTTTTGAAGATGGAAGTAGCACAGTTTATACTCAGAAATAGCACCCACCTTTGTCTTGGGAATTAGGGATACTTTCTGATCCCTAATTAAAAAAAATAGTACTGGATGTTAATTTATGTATTAAGTACCTTTGATTTCTTAGTATAAAACTGTTTATTTCATAATTTTTTATATTTTTTTAAACAATTTTATATACTTATATCTTGTAAGTAATTTAAACAAATTGTTATGGATTCTTGTTCAATTATAATATGGTACTACAAGTACCTAAGTGGTGTTATGGTACTAGTCTTTTATTTAGAGTTTAAACTATAATATTATTATTTTTACTTCCACAACAAATCTGTAAAATACAGTTCTGTCATTAAATATCTTAAAATTAAACATCTACTTTACTGATTGATTGTATTTTTACAGTTTATATTTATAGGCAAAGTGCTTTCAACAATGATCACTATGCAATGCTCCTAGCTGTTCCTTTACAATATACTTGGATTTATTCACGACATGTCTCTTTATCTAGATATTTTAATTCAAAACATATAAATTAATTAAACACAAAGTGAAAAATGTAAATTCAAAAATAACAGTCACGAGCAGGATTTGAACCTGCATTTCCTGGATACAGTCCAGATGCTTTGCCAATTTAGTCATCGTGACAATTGCTCCTGACTGCTAATTTCGATAACACATTCATACTTAACGTCTTTGGGTGACGCCTGCGCCATCTGTCGGCAGTATTGTCATACATTATACCGACCATGTCTTAATTTTACAATTAAGATTTTTACCTAATAATGACGCAAACCCTATAATTATTTCGATATTTTTATATATATTTTTAGCATTTGACATGCTTAGCATTATACCTACATTAAACACAAAGTGAAAAATGTGAAATCGAAAATAACAGTCATGAGCAGTATTTGAACCTGCATCTCCTGGATACCGTCCAGATGCTTTGCCAATTGAGCATTTATTGGTTATAATGTAATTACGTGAATACATGTTAATTTAACATTTGTTACTATATTGTTACATGTTTTAAATTTTTTTAGTCTAGATTAGGGGTGTTCAAACTCAACAAATCCGGCCCGCCAGTGCCATTAATCCGGCCCGCGACCGCTTAAGACTAGTGTCATCAATCTGACTCGCGACAGCCAATGTCTTATTGTTGTTACTATTGCTGTGATAAGTTGAAGAAGAAAACACAATGATAATTACTTGGTTTTATTTCCTTGCAAGGTAAAACTTAACGACAGTAATGATGAGGCAGAAAACTTAGGTATCTAAGCTTAAGCTTATTAATAACTAACATATAATTGAAATTAATCCCACACACAATCACAGTAAAACAAAAAACACTAATGAGATTTCTGTAAATGTGTTTTGGCCCTTGGAACATACTGAAAAATACATGGCCATAAGGCGTCAAAGCTTGGAGACCCGTGGTCTAGATTACAAGATAGTATAATTTGTGGTGAAATTTTTCCGCACCCTAAATGTGCGCACGGGGGTGGACCGCCCCCGTAGCTCTCCTCTCCGCGTTACTCTATTGGTTTAGGCACAGTTGTAGATAGTATTTATGATTTTTGATCTGTATTTTAGCACTACATGCTCAGCTACTTTAAAGTACAAATTATTTGTGAATGAGGAAAAAGAGAACTGGTCTGGAAACTTGGAACTTGAGGAGATTGGGTATGGCCGAAAGGTCAGTGCGGTAGCTCAGTGGCTTAGAGCACTTCTCCGGATTGGAAGGGTAAGGTAAGGGGGAAGGGACGCAGGTTCGATTCCCGCTCACAAGTCCTCTTTTTCCTCATTCACAAATAATTTATACTTTAAAGTATTTATGATATCATATCTCAGAAGTTACATTATAGTTAGTATGTCTAAAATCAAAAGATGAAGAAAATAGACGAAATATTTAAAATAGTTAATATAATGAAATAAAATATATTTAGTAAATTAAACCTACTTGATTTATTTTCCATAAACATCTAATTTTCAATGTGACATAACTATCTGACAACCATCAGGACCATTCAATTAAAAATTATTTGTATGTATTTGTTTATTGATAACTAGTGATTTATAAAAAACTAAAATAATAAAAAAATGGTTCGCAGAATGCGGTAAGTTAGTGAGACTTAAAATATTTTAGTTATGACAAAAAGCCTTAGTACAGAAGTTTGTACAGAAGAACAGCATTAGTACTTCTAGAACTAGATACTCCTACCTACAACGCAGATGTGTTACTGATTTCGTATTACTTGGTGTTAAATCTGGGTGGTGCATGTCAGGTCTTTAAAAAAACTAGCCGATGCCAGCCTTCGCCTACGTTGCTTATTACCTATGTATTCAAACCGTTATTTGGTAAAACTAAATATATTATATGAAGATATCACAATATTTTTTAGATAAGGCCCAAGTGTCTAAGAAATAAAACTTAGAAACCTTAATTTGGAATATAGTATCCAGTAATGTTTCAGTCATGCGCGCACTACGGCAGACCTGTATCATTTTATTTTTATAGATAGATAGATAAAGTTTAGAGAAAGCACCTAACCTCACCTTTGCTTATGGTAGTGTAAATTTTTTGCCGGGATAGTCTTGGATGAGTCGAGAGTCCTAAGAGCTAAAATAAAGACTTAAACTTATTTCAGGGATTGCAACTGCTCTCCTAGAAAACCCAGAATTAATAAACCTTTAAAAATCAAAGACACAGAATGCAAAAATGTAGCTGACATTATTGAAGCTCTCACAATAGAAAATATGCTTCCAAGTAAGTCGACATAAGTATTAGTTAAATGTTAATATTGCCAGTCGTAACAGAGTATGGAACTTTAGTGTAAAGAATTTATGAGAGCCAAGAGTGCTGCTAGATGGTGGAAGATGACCTTCGGTGGGCTGCAGGGCTGGTAGTATGGCATACCGGCATACAGGTCTTTCAGGGCGTGTGAGTGAAGCGAAATTGTCCCAGTGAATTGAGCTAATGACGAGGAAGGTGTCACTTTTAATTTTAGTTGATATTTTGAAGTTCTATTGCAATGGCAGTAAAAAATACAAATAAAGAAATGTGTCCACATGAAATGACACTTATTATTTCAAACCCAATAAACAATATAATAATAAATATATCGTGTTTTATTGATTAGGCGGGAAATATACACCTAACCTTACCTCGTTACTTGGGGAGGCAACGGGGTAGTGTGGGGCGTCGGCGCGGCGTTATCGAGCAAATTCACTAAGAAGTTCTTGCACATCATTAGAACATTAGTGACCTGTAGATAAAAGAACTAAATAGATATATAATATGACTGCTTTTTTTTCCAGGTCCCAAAAGAGGTGTGACGAAGCCTCATATTAAAACGAGGCCGACTCTACCTCGACATGACCACAAGGCGTGCATACCCATGACACCCTCAATGTATACAAGGTAAAGTCTATGAGCATTTATAATACTGTGCTGACCAATTTCGGTCACGGAGGTGAGGAAGGCTTTCAGGGCAGTCATAATAATTATGTACCTATATCGTAATGCAACAGTGCGTATACACAAATTTGTTTATTCTTAATCATCTCTCGTCAATAGACTAATGTATCGGCTTAGCTACTGTTCTTATTAGACTAAAGAGATTGAAAATTAATACACGCTATGCCATTTTGAAAATGAATACCTACACACTATGCTAACCCCCTTAGATTCTAAAAAGAAACGTTACACGAACATTGATTTATCAATGTAGGTACACGAACAATCGTTTCGCTTCGTGTGAATCACGCGACGGTCTCTCGAGCCTCGGCCAAGGAAGTGAAACCGGATCGGGAACGCTCTTAAGTCTAAGGTTTAACATGGATAAGACCATGGTACCGTCCTGGTGGTTTCGCTCTGAGTGACGTAGAAAGTTTTAACAATTGTGGCTTTGTTAAGAGCGGGATTTGATTATGATATTTAAATAATAAAAAATATTATCTACTCAAACATTTTAAATGGGCGCGATCTAAACAATCTATATGCTTTAGTATTTTTATATATTTTTAAGAATTTTACGTGCGTAGTCATATCAATGAACACAATTTGGGAAAATGTGAATTCGAAAACAATAGTCCTATTTATCAATCCTGCTCGTGACTATTATTTTAGATTCGATCACAATTTGTGTCCATCAATCTACGAGTATAATCTACCTCTGTACTATTATAAAGCTGTAACACAGCTGTGTCTGTTATAAGTAGATAATCATTAAACATGAATTTTCATTTTTCAGGTTGAGATACATTGGCCACTGTCCTATAGAGCCAGAAACTCTGGATGAGAAATTAAAGTAAGATACCTTTTATACTTACATAGAAACTTAGTACTAGATGGTTATCTATTAAATTATAACGTTTTTTAAAGAAAAATAAATCATAAGTACTTACTATACAGATAATGAGCAAACAGTCCAATAGATAGCGTGAAATATGATGATAGGAAAGATCGATCACCATAAGTGGCAGCTACGGTGGCTCAAATGAAAGAGAAGTTTGAACAGATTGCCATAAGGTTGTGGATTCGAATCCCACTCGTGGTGTCTCCCCCTTATTATTCCGAAATTTTTTCCCCGTCATTCGGGGCAACGAACAGGGTAGTGTGGGGCCCTCACCCACTAAAGAAACCCGCCGTATGCCGTCTCTCCGCCTGTGTTGGCGGGCCACTGGAACTATGTTACATTCCTTCAGTGGCAAATGACAACACCCTGCACTAAGGAATAATCCTTGTATCGCGGGTGACTTTTGCAAACATACTATTTCACAGACATAAAGTATACCTAGACTCAGAACACCATTTGTAGATCACACAAAGAGTTGTCCTGTGTGGGAATCGAACCCACAAGACTCAGGTGCCAGGCCAGTATCTAAACCAATCTACCATCTTTGTAGTCAAACACAGACTTAGCCGGAACAAACAGACAAAAATTGTTAGTTTGTTACAGGTAACGTATATACTTTTGATATGCATTTAGTAATAAGCTGTTATTTAGACAGTACCTACATACAAATACTTCAATTTTATTTAATTGTATACCCTATTAACCTTTGATTTAATACTCCTATTAGCCGAGCGCTCGGCCCTTATGACCAATCCGCGTCAGAATCAGAGAGAGAGATGAAGAGGAGACGCACAAGTTCAAATAAAAAAGTTCGATATTACGACCTTACACCAGGAGACATTTTGATGCCTACGCCAACTCATATGATTAAGCATACTGCTTCGGATAAATCAATTTTAAATGTAAGTACAATAGTTCTGTAACATATAGAAAATTGTATTACTTATGTAGATGTATACGGATGTATAATTATTCTATGTTAATAAACAATGGTGCTTGAAATTAATAAAATGTAGTATCCGAGTTGCGCTAAAGAATAATAGCAGTTGATGTTTTGATTAATAATGTTCATTTCAGCACTCTAATACTGCAGATGGCGGACTGGTTTAGATACCGGCCTCCCGCCCGAGTGTTATGGGTTCGATTCCCACACAGGACAACTCTTTGTATGATCCACAATGGTTGTTCTGAGTCATGGTGTAGGTACTTTATGGTCCGTGAAATTGTATGATTGTAAAATTGTTCGCGATACAGGGATTATTGATTAGCGCAGGGTGCTGTCAAAAAAAAAATCTCAGAAAAAACTTAAAAGTTATTTTTTTTTGGTCATCATCTGGTTTGCCACCACTCCATTCTTTCTTGCCGGTGTCGTATGAGGGTACGGGGAAATAAGCAATTATCACCCATGGTACACTTGGTACCCACTTGTTATCTGGTCAGTACCACCATCTTACGTGCGACCGACCGCGTTTTTTGTAGCGGAAGATCCCTGATTTCATTTCCTATACGTGAAATCAAATGATCATCTTGGTTTAAAACATAGCATCGCACCTGTATTCCCCGAAGGGGTAAGAACAGCCACGATTCGCCAGCAATGTTTGAGTCCCACGTAATAGGAGGCGAGCGGCAAACCTATTGCCGTCTACCGGGCACATTCCAAACTCCGGGCTGCTACTGAGAATTTTTCTTTTTAGGAAAAAGCTCAATAACACTGCTCGACCCGGGGATCGAACCCGATTATTACCCGTTTTCTCAGTATTCTTAGTATTGCTAAGTCTATGGGCAGCGGTTACCACATACCATCAGGCGGTGCCTCGTCTGCCACCGTATATAATACAAAAAACGTTATTAGCAAATCTATATACGAACGTGTATATTTTATTTAACAGATATCGAAGTCGTTGTCAGAAGTTTAGTTATAGTTTTTATCTTAAGTAGGCCCAGGAGTAGTTTGATTCTCTTCTCTACTAGTCCTATCGGATTTCAGCATCCATCCAAATTGATAAATAATATTATAGATCAACTGAAACTCCTAATAAAGTCAGTTACTTCAAGATGCGCAGCCCCAAACTAATTCAGACATGTTCTACATAATATGTTAAAATATAATTGTAGGTACCAAGCCCGAAGACAAGTGGTGAAGTTATCACGACTCAGAGAGCAAGCGTGAAGCCTGCTGAACTAAGACCACCTTTACCGGCGAAATCAGGCTACGAGTAAGTTGTGTACAATAAAAGTAATAACTAATAGGTATAGAGAAGGTCTGCTTAAAGTGGCCATCGGAGGCAGGCAAGGCGGCCACTCATTCATATTTCAGATATTTATATTGATAGGGCGACGTAGCCGCTTCGTCGCATAACATACGTCCCGTTGGGCAACCTCTCGGGCAAAGCGGTTTTTTGACGGGTTGTCATATTTAACAAATCACAGGCGAACTTTTAAATTGTGAAGAATTTAAATATTGCTAATAATAAATTTATCTAACTACAACTAAAATCCTCTTCAAAAATCTATAGTTTCACTGGCTGATGGTGACGGACTAGGAATACTAGTGTCACCACTTTCCCACGTGTGTCGTACGAGGCGACCAATTAGGTAAGCAATTATTACCCATTGCATTACTGATGGTAGGAATGGGTACCAAGTGGAAGTGCTGACTTGCTGTCTGGCCCGAGCGGGTTGATATCACCATCTCCCGTGTAACCGGCCATGAAGCACATCGGTGTGTTTTGGTTGTTTGAGATAGCCGTTTCTACTTTCATTTCATAGAAGTGAAATGAAACGGTGAGCGGCTTGACAATACTCTTGGTATAGTTGAGCGACGGTTATCATTTACTATCAGATGGGCCATGGCTCGTCTGCCACTACATGCAATAAAAAAAAACAAATAATGTATACTACATGCAATAAAAAAAAAACAAATAATTTAATTTTAGATTATTCAAGCCGCATAGTGGCCTGGTAATAAATGCGGATCCAGATTTCGTGCCAGATATTCATTTTGTTCCTGGTGAAGCTGGGCCGAGGTAAGAATTTTATTTTTGGTCACCAACGTAATTTAGTGTTTTTGATTTTTTATATGTTTACTTCAGTATGTTAAATTTATCACAGTATATTAAACTGCCTCGGCGGTGCAGCGGTAGTGTGTGCGACTGCTGGTCATGAGGTCTCGGGTTCGATGCCCGGGTTGTGCAGTGTTATTGAGCTTTTTCGTAAAAACAAAAATTCTCAGTAGCAGCCCGGAGGTTGGAAATGTGCCCGGTAGATGGCAATAGGCTCGCCCCCTATTACGTGGGACCTAAACATAGCTGGCGAATCTTGGGTGTGTAATACACCCCTGCCCACCCCTTCGGGGAATACAGGTGTGACGCTATGTTTTTTTTTTATATTAAAGGGAAGTAGGGAAAATATATATTATCAACTGATTTGAGCTGTGCATATAAGGGTGTCAAATTAACAAAGTAATTTTTGCTGCGCTGGTGTTCTTTTTAGTAAATCCGCCCGCTCAAAATGATTATGAGTATACAAGCTAGAATATCTAAATTTTGTAATTCATTATTTTGTTTCAGGAAGAAAAAAGGAAAACATAAGTGAGTCCTTTATTCTTACTAAATACCTACAACAGAACATTAAATACTTTTTTTATGTGGTGCCGTTATAAGAATACTGTCCAATAGACACGTAGGTACACGTTTAAACATACATACGTACACATTCACATATGCATACGCATTACGTACACACGCAAAAGAAGAGATATAACATTTCATTATATTTTTCAGAAAATGCACTATGAAGACTTGCAAGAAAAAAAAATGTCGGTACGTCAGATTATTGCTCTATTTGCCTGAGAATTGTTTGATATTTTTAGTGTTTAATCCGGTTGATTAGCGAGTTTTAAAATGTATAGTACCTGGAAGATTAAAGAATTGAAAGGCGCTATGTTGCGTAGCCACTATTTATTTCTGAAAAATTGAAAGTTCTTGTAGGAGAACTATTTTTTATAGAGATAATTACTAATGTGGCGTAGAGTGACGTATTTATATTCTGGAGTCCATGCGGACGAAGTCGCGGGCAGAAACTAGTAGACAATATATTGTAATCACTTGCTGTCTACACTACAAATTATTATATTCTTATGTTTCAGAAAATATCAAGCAAAGATGAGACAAAGAGCTAACAGACAGAGGTCAGTTGTTTAATGTTTATAAGAGTATATTCAGATCTTTTTCTTTATTTTGTTTATAACTTACATAATATTGCCCTTGTTACCATCAACGCCTACAGGTTTTGTCATATGCACAGACATATAGATAACCTTTGCGTGCATGTTTCCGGTATTTAATAGATTAAATACGTTAAAAACGATCGAAGTTAAATAACTTTGATCGTCGATCGATCTTCGTTTACGTCTTCAGCGCAAAAGTGTTCCAATCCATATTCAGCGTCATGTCAATATGTTACAAGATTTATACAAAAAATACTATATTATATCCACTTTGCCTTCGCGCGGGAGTACTTTTTTTTTAATTTAGAGAAGAAAATTATCTAAAATTGAAGAACGACTGGTACATTAATTTGATGTACCCCTTAAGATTTATGGAGCGTTCGTAACTTATGCTAGTCTTTGTGTCTTGATTGAAGTTGAATAGATTTGGATGATTTGGCACACAGTTTGGTACATTGATCTTAATGTTAAAACTTATTTTTCCATGGAGATAAATGTGCCATAGTAGAGAGCCAATTCTGAGGTCTACTTAGACGAAGTTGCAGGCAATAGCTAGTTAGCATATACATATTCGCGCATCTCTTTGTAAAATTAACAATTCTAACGCGGAACTAACGATTTTATAAATTTGTGTCATTTAAGATTCCATGAGCTGCCTTATACAACTTTGGGAGCTACTGATGGAAAACCAAGAGCCAGAGGCACGCAGAAACATTTAAAAGATGATGACTCTATCTGTGGTCTAGATGAAATCCCTCAACCCGAAGAGGTATTTACAGACACCAGGAAAATATTTGTAAAGACAAACAAATCACGCGCCACGATTATTTTTAAAACAAATGATCGCGACGTATATAGGTTTTGTCCGCATTCCATTAGTCCGATTTTTTTGACATGATAACGTCTTATAAATCGATGAACGCCGGCAGCACGCACGAAAAAGTCTCTCGTCCTGAAAAATATATGGCCACCGATGCATTGTTTGAGGTTCGTGCCCACATGACAGCCATACCATTTACCATCAGATGGGCCGTGGCTCGTCTGCCACTACAGGCAATACAAAAAAAAAATCACTGAAGTAATGCAACATAGTACCAGTGGCCCGCCAACACAGGCGGAGAGACGGCGCATGGCGGGTTTCTTTAGTGGGTAAGGGGTCCCCATTACCCTGTTCGTTGCCCGGAACGACGGGGTGTGCCGTTAGGTACATTTTTTACCGCCTTAACAAAAAACAGGCTATCATTGTACATAATTGTGGATACTAATATTTTTTCATTGATTTTGCTTAAAATTGTTTTTTTCTGTATTACTATTAAGTCCTGTCGCAATGGTTTATTTGAATTGTAATGTATAATGAGGGAAAAGGCGTATATGCCAATTAACACATTAGTGAGGTAAGTCAAAATATCTCCAGAGACCATTATTAGCAAACTCGACGAAATTAAAAAAACTTATTGTTTGTCTATAGGACAAAAAGTAATAACAAAACACGTTTCAGTTGCGAATCCCGAAAAATTTAAAACCAGGAATGTTGCAAACTCATTCGCTTACAGTGATACCTTGCACTAAAGACCGAAAACCTGAAATACACTACGGCATTCTTACTGGATCCTTCAACATGTATGACACCAAATTTGGTGAGTCCTTACTCTAGCTATAAGCGGATTAATGTAACGACAATCATCCATTTCTAACGGCCTATAATGGTCTGACTTATAAGAATATCATAATATTACATAACTTCTTAATCGATCATAATAAAATTTAGCATACAGAACACAGAAACGGACATAAGCCGGCAAAATGGATAATGGGGTATAATTCTTGTGGGATAACAATTTTTGCATAAAGTTCTTTAGTGCGCCGTACGTATATAAATACGTCACTCCACGACGCACTAAAGAAAACTAAAATACTATCATTTTTGAAGAATATTGAGAGAATATTGTTATATAGTTCTTGCGGAGGCAGATCAGTTTACTTTCAACATTATTACATTTAGGTATCCAATAAACCAAGAGATTCGGTATGATTTGATCCTAAAAAGTATCGATTTGATTCCTATTTTGGATTGGGTAAGATAGGCTGGGTTTCTTGAAAATAAAATCGACCAATTCTTTATAGGTGGAAGATCTCGAGGTCGACAGGCTTTGACAATGAGTGTGATGGCTTATTGTTTAGCGTTTCACTACCACCCCAAACAGTGGACGATGAAGCTTATTGATAGCTTAGTGGAGTCTGGTGATACATGGTAAGTGCTCTCAGATGATTACATAAATTTTGTTTTCATCCGTCCATCCATCTATCCATCAGCCTTTCAACGTCCACCGCTGGACATAGGCCTCCCCAAGAGAACGCCACAACAAGCGGCCCTTTGCCGACCGCATCCAACGGCTCCCCGCGGCTTTGACCAGATCGTCGGTCCATCTGGTGGGGAGCCGTCCTACGCTGCGCTGTCCGATACGTAGTCGCCATTCGAGAACCTTTCTTCCCGAATGGTTGTTTGTTCGTCGAGCGATGTGACCTGCCCATTGCCACTTCAGCATGGCAACCCGGCGGGCTATGTCGGACACTCTCGTTGTTTTTTATAATTTTGTTTTATGACGCATGTTTTTTTATACCACTTGGATGACAAACACACATGCGGCCCAACTGATGGTAAAGCCTAAAGACGCTAACAACACCAGAGGCATCATTCGCACGTCGCTATCTCCAAGGAAAAGGATAGGAGGTGGAGAGGAAGGATAATAAGGAAAGTATAGGGAGGGGGGTTTGGGCCTCCGGCGCTCTCACTCACCATGCGAAACAATAGTAGCAGTATCTACTGTTGTTTCACGCCGATCTTCTATGAGAGGGTGATACTTCCCCGATCGAGCCGGATCATTCATGCTGGGATAAGCAAGGATGTACTACTAGAAATCTCTAATTTATGCAGTAATAGTAGCAGTGTAGAAGTAACTATTTAATGACCAAGTAGAACTATTTGTACCTGTTTTACTCTGTGCTTCGGAAGGCACACAGTGGGACTGTCAAATAACGTCCTGGTAGTCGTCTAAGGTCGCCAGTTGTATTCTTAGTTGGGTCCCAAAGGTCAGACAGGCAGTCGCTCCGTGTAACCGAATAGATCGGAAGCCCATCCCAATAAAGTTTGGGAAAAGGCTATGGAGATGACTGGTATTTTCGTAGCTAAATGAGTTTGTAGCTCAGGCTTTAGCAGTTATTTGGTTTCATTTTTTTTTAGGTATTTGCAATGCTTAGAAAAAGTTCACGACCATTCCTCTGTACAAGGCATTTGTGAAGTGCTGCCATTTGGAAAGAAACAAATTTTAGTTGTCAATGGAAAACGTATGCAAGTTTTACTGGGTGAACCTGACATTGTTGGGTACACGATGTCTTTGGACCCTACCGTTTACAATCTGTGTAGAGGACTAAAAGCGTTTTTTAAAGCGAATCGATCTGGTATTTTGCTATCAAGGTAAATGCATAATATTTTACGTATTTTTGACTAGATTTCTTATGGAATTAGATAAATCTAACATTCTCGCACACGTGTTATATGCCTTATAGGTTAAGACTTAAAAAAAAATCTGTACTACCAAAAATTTAATAATTAGATAGGATACCTACATGTTTACTATCTCTTGTCACCAGAGTTTTGAAAGTCGTAATATGGAAGGACAAAGTTTGTTATTATATTTTCGACCCCGCTGGAAGAGATTCAAGGGCTTATTCTAACTTCGACAAAGGTAAAGCTGCCATCATGAACGTAAAAAATTTAGAGAGTGTCGCTGATATACTTCTGGCACGCAGCATTTTAGATGACCAAAAATTTGTATTGGCACCTCTTAAGGTCTTGAAAATGATTGATGAAAAAGTTGACGATGATTTAGAATCTGATAAAGAGCTAACACAAGCAGAAAAAGCCATGATGGGGTACAGAATTCTTAATGAAAATTGTGCCATAGTGAATGCTAATATGCATTTGGGAGATCGATGTTTTGAGGACGCTAAATACAGACAAGCAATACCTATAGCTGTTGTGGCAATGACTTACGCTAAAATATCCCCACCGAATACCTGGTTTTCGAAGACCTTAGACAAAGTTTTGCGTTTGGGTAACAAACTATACGTGGATTGCGCACATCCAAAAGTTATGGTAGATCTAACTATCGATAATATCCCTAACGAAATAACCGTTGGTCCTTACGCCTGTGAGATAATAATATACAGGGAAAGGGTAAAAGGCCAGCTGTTTTCCCCAAAAGACTGTTTCTTGAATATAAAAACTGGTTTACTGGAGTTTTTTACGCAATACAATAGTGGTATATTGGAGTTTAATAACTACGCATTAGCGGTGTGGAAGCAGAAGGACATGTACTACTTGTTTGATCCTTATCCGCGGACTAATGATGGATTGCGAGGAATCAAGACTGGTAAGGCTTGTTGCCTAATGGTCCTCAATCCTGAAACCTTGGCAGACGTTCTTACTAAGAACTTTGATTATCTGCCTGCTACTACGCAGTTTTATGTACACGCTTTTAAAGTTTTAAAATTGAAGAAAAAACAGCCGAAGGTAATACATAAGTGTGATTTTGCCAAAACCAATTCCTTTTTTAACTTTTACGTACACATATTTAAACTACAGGGGGGGTTAGACTGAATCTCATATTTCACAATCGACATCGTATCGTGATCATTGTGAGTGGTTGAGATATCTCCGTGATTGACCGAGGGATTATTGCGACATCACACGTTGGTTTCTCTACCCATCACAAGCAAACGATACGATGTCGATACGATTTAGTGAGTTACATTCTACGGGCCCAGTTTCTAGTTTATTAATTAACTATTTGTAAAATCATACCGTAATCATTACTTAGAAAACATTGTAATGGAGTGCGAAAATGCAATGCGTACATAAAACGTTAATTTAATTTTAGATGCAAATAGTTTGTACGCTGAGTGATGAACAAATACCCGGTAGTATTAAGGTAAAGCGAAAAGTGCTGCCAATGAGTAAGGCTCAAGGTGATGTTAAAGAGATCTTTCAGGATGTTCTACCTTTGGATATACCCAATATAGGGCCAAAATCAAAAGGGGTACGTTGATAATGTTATGCTTTATCGTAATTAATAATTTTGGAGATGTTAAGTTTCGCCTATGAGTTCAATGCCCAGTTCTTTATGTTAGCTTTACATTTGGAATAGGATCGCTCCAAATTTGACTAACGCATTCACATGCTTGCTCAAGCATAAATATTTTAAATATCTTTTACCTTTTACCATTTACCTACAACTAGATTTTAGAGAAATTTGAATGAAAACCAATCATTCAATCATTCCAATCAATCATTAAATATTATTGTATTTTTTTTAAAAGGCAACTCTAAACTATGGAGGGAGTAATGCCTGAATCGCAGGGGACCTTAGAAACATACGGACATGATGTACTCGTAAATTCAATTGTCCTGTGGGAATGGAAAAGCCCACGCAACCACTCCGCCATCAATCAATTTGTGAAACCATTTTTTCTCTGATGATGTTGGGTTAAGACTGGGTACGGTCTCTCAGTCTCACCGAGTCTGGGTGCTCAGTACCTACGTACTGAGTACCCAATTAAATAATAGTGCTTAGGTAGTCTAAAACAATTGTTGATATACAGGCGCATCTAGATGAAGAACAAATGGGCGATATAGTATCCTTAGTAGACAGTATACAAGAGGATTATTTACCACCGATACCCTTGAAATATAAACATCCTGATAACACGCTTGAACCGAAAGTCGGTGAGTTCGGTCTATTTGAAAATTATATCTTTTTGTCTTGTTGAGTATCTCTATAGGTAGCTATTATACACAATTCCAGACTACATGCCACAACTTGGGTTTACTCCTAAGTCTCTTTGTCTTTGTGGTGACGGACTAAGAATACAAATGTCACCACCCCATCCGTAAGCAATTATCATCCATAGCATGACTGGTGGTAGGGCTGGGTACCAAATGGGAGTACTCACTTGGTATCGGGCCCGGGCGGGTTGGTACCACCATCTCCCGTGTGACCGGCCATGAAGCACATCGTTGCGTTTTGGCTGTAGCAGGAGATAGCCGTTTATTCTTTCATTTCAAATCGGTGAAATGAAATGGTGAGCAGCGGCTTGACAATACTCTCGGTAGGTATAGTTAAGTCCATGAGCGACGGTTACCATTTACCATCTGATGGGCCGTGGCTCGTCTGCCACTACATGCAATACCACAAAAAAGTTGTAATGTTACATTTACATTTCTCTACAAGATTTAATTTTCTTTTGGCAGGAAACTTAAAAAGCTTTTATAACACAGCTTAAAAAGAAAATTATGTATATAGAATGAGATTACTACAAGTGGTATAAGAAACTATTCCGGAAATCAGCTGCAGACGATTTAGCCACAAAGTTTATTGTGATTGTCTGTATGGCGACGGACTAAGAATACAAGTGTCACCCCCCCATTTTTTCACGTGGGTGTCGTACTAGGCGATTATGGGTAATTAGCTACGATCACCCATTGCATTACTGGTGGTAGGGCTAGGTACCAAGTGAGAGTACTCACTTGATATCAGGAACGAGTGGGTTGGTACCACTGTCTTTCGTGTGACCGGCCAAGAAGCACTCTGTGTTTTGGTTGTAGCAGGAGATTATTTTTTTAATATCTGTGAAATGAAATGGAGTTCATGAGCGACGGTTACCTCTTATCATCAGGTAAGCCGAGTCTCGCCAGCCACACAATACGCAATAAAAAAAATTACTTCATCCTTCTATTGGAAGATAATCATATCAACTATCAGATGTACCTACTTACTTTTTGCTTAGGCGCGAAAATGTTCCTAACCGCCCACGTCCTGTCCTTCGGTGCAACAATGAGGATAGTGTGGGTGAGGACCCACACTATCCTCATTGTAGTGGCTGAGGAGCCACTAAAATAATCCACCGTGTTCCGTGTCTCTTTTCTTATATCAGTAACTATAAGATGTACCGGCCTCCTTCTTTTGCTTACTTCTCTCAATTATCTGGTCGCAGGGGATCTGAAACTACCTTTTTTTTTTGGTGGACAAAAATGTACCTACCGCACACCCCGCTACCCAGGGAGACAGCAGGGTAGTGTGGGCCTCTCACCCACTAAAAATCCACCGTGCGCCCTCACCCGCCCGTACTCGGCGGGCCACTGGTACCGCGTATATTCACTTCAGTGGTCCGCGCGGCGCCTAGCCCTCTTGGGCTTCCTCTCTGAGCAACGACTCCGCACACCTGGGGCGTCGCACCTTCGCGGTAGGCTCTAAGCGAGCGGAGGACAATCCCCGGTCCAACCGCCCGCGGCCTCGGCTAGGGCGGCATTAGGCGCAGATATTCACGCCCACGCCGACCCGCGCGCCGGCGGCGGCTCGGGCCAGAGGAGAGATCAGCCTCCCTGGCCCTCTCCGCCGCCTCCTTCCGCGAGACGACATTCTCGCAGAAGGTGGCGACCGCGTTCCAGTATCTATTGCCGCCGACCATCGATCGGATGACAGCCGGCAGCGACAGGTCCTCTCCGATGACTGCAGCGAGATCCCGGCGCTGCTCTGAAACTACCTAGTCGTACATTGTATTCCTCTTTTTGTCGTGGAGTTTTTGGGAGGACGACACGGTGAGCGGTTGAAATCCTGTTACAAACTCCAGTAAATTTAGAAATGTATGAAATACTAGCTCACTCGCGCGAACTTCGTACCGCCATATTTTTTTTTCGTGAATATTTTGCAATGAAAGTTTTTAAAATACTAATATTGCTATTAAAAAAATAGGAGTTGGCAGTAGAAGAGTGAAAATTTAGGGTTGTATGTACTTTTTAATGCCGAATCATAAAAAAAGTAAAATAATATTTTTTTTACAAAAAATAAAAATAAAATTTGGGCACCCTTATCACTTAGGGGTATGAAAAATTGTTTACATCCTATTCTCAGACCCACTGAATAACATACGAAATTTCATAAGAATCGGTCAAGCCGTTTCGGAGGAGAATTGCGACAAACACTGTGACACGAGAATTTTATATATTAGATTACGAAGGGTTCCATTGACGAATACAAGTTTTTATCGTGAAGAAAGAATATACAATTATGTCGAAGAATATACAATAGAATACAATTATGTCGTCACTACACGGGCAGTAAAATAACACAAACTAATGCTTCCAGTAAACCTAGACTCTCCAACTGTGTCGGTGACTCAAGTGGTACCGCCGTGGCCGAAGCCGCGCGATAAGACCAACGAGCCCCCGGAGCCTGACCCTGATCCAGAACCGACGCCGCCCCCAACACCACCACCTGTTTTAGTAAGTTTTAGTAATTGCTTGGTACAATGTCTCGGCTCACTGCCTCGGTGGTGTAGTGGTAGTGTGTGTGACTGCTGATCATGAGGTCTTGGGTTCGATCCCCGGGTCGGGCAATGTTATTGAGCTTTTTCCTAAAAAGAAAAATTCTCAGTAGCAGCCCGGAGTTTGGAAATGTGCCCGGTAGACGGCAATAGGCTCGCCCCCTATTACATGGGACTTAAACATAGCTGGCGAAACGTGGATGTGTAATACACCTCTGCCTACCCCTTCGGGGAATACAGGCGTGATGCTATGTTTCTATGTTCTCTAATTTTATCTGACTGCCAAAGCCAAAAGAAAGAGTTATGATTTCAGCAGTCAATGTATCGTTATATTTATGTGTGTTCCACGTAGAAACTGACGCTAAACCGATATTAATAGATTCGCAATAACGGTATGAGTGACATCCATCCATCAGCCTTTTAAAGTCCACTGCTGGACATAGGCCTCCCCAAGAATGGGGGATAGTGCTGTAATCGCCACGCTTGGCGGGCGGGTTGGCGATTGCAGTGGATGTTGTTAATACTCGAAGGAGTGCTGCTGCCCACTCCATCGGTATTCCCTCAGTCGGCTCTTACGACTCCCATGGGTGGAGGGGGGTGGGACAATTCTAAAGCCGGCCACACACGGCAAACCATTGTAATATGCCATTATAATTCTATGTGACCCGACCACAGCTCTACTTTAACCATTTTTGTACTTGTGCAATTCTTGATTTCTGTCTGAAATATTTTGTTGTTTCATACTTTTAGATCACTTTTTTATTTCCGTAGTCGGGTTACAGTTTTGTAAGGTCTCTCCAGTCCGGGTTTTAAGTATATACTAAAACTACACCATTTCCCATATACTTTGTTCTCAGATTGGAAGTTATCATGATAACTACCTTAAATGTGTAAAGATATATATTTTTAAAATCCATAACGGTACGAGTAGTTTCTGAGGCAGTACATGTAAACTTGGCAGGGGTAGTCTTGAGCGATGAAATTGTGTGTAATCTTTTCGGGATACGAATATAGCTATAGTTTAAGGTTGTGGAATTAAATTTATTTATTCTTATCTTTAACATAGACTCATGTTTCAGTTGTATACAAAATCGTATTTCAAAGGCGTAAAATAGGGGATTACAAGTAAAACTCATAAAAGCTTGGCTTAATATTTTTTATTATTAAAATTAAACTTTCATTTACAGCCACCTGAAGGCGGTGCAGAAGAGGTAAGCATTTACCATATTTCCTTTTACAACCCCCTAATATCTCACTATTGGGCCCGGTTCTACCGGAAAATGAGAGAATTTAGGCCGTGATGTATCACACTTGTGCATTAGTTTTGCTTTAAAAATGTTCTGATATTGTTTTCTTACATGTTAAAGTTTATTCAGCTATTTCAAAACAACTAAATAAAAAATAAAGAACTCTTGAATGTAAACACTTAGTTTTACATATGTTTAAAATCTTAGGAAGAAGTGTTGGAAGAAGAAGAAGATGAGGAGACGGCGAAAGCTAGGAAAGAAGAAGAGGAAAGAAAGAAAGCAGAGGAAGAAGAGGCGCGAAGGAAGGCGGAGGAGTTACCGCCACCGCTCCCTCCACCTCCACCCTCACCGCAGCCAGAGCCTGAAGTCCCGGTACATATTATTGCATTATTAACTTATTAACATAGTATAACTATTAATAAAACTTAGGTCAAGCGTTTCTTATATTTTTATTATTGATATTAACGGTGATTGAATACCCGCGATGAAATTCGTTCCTCGGCAAGAGCGTTGAACCGTCGGTCTTGGCTATAAACCAAGACAATAAACGAATCGTTAACTTTAACAATATAGGGAGTCATCATGTCCAAAATTTTTGAAAATGTAATTTAATGCACTAGGTAACATATTTCTGACAATATACTTTTTTGAAGTGAATACTTCTTTAGAATCGTTGTGATTTGAAACTCGATGAAACGAAAATGCGTCACGATAAAGAAACAAACACACAAATGTATAGGAAACGGTCAGTTGCAGAAATGTCAATAAAGTATTATTCTCACCTTCCCCCGAAGTAAATCATATACTTTTGTTATTTATGTTGGTATGTTGCTATGGTGAGGTTCACAAGATCTTTTACCAAAGTTGTCCCATGAATTCCTACGGAATCCATTAAATCGTTGGAGAAAACAAAATTTAAATGAATTTTAATGCTCCATTAAATTTAATTAATGAGAGGTAATTTTAAGCTTGGTAAAAAATTATAATTTTTTATTACATTTATCCTAATACTCCTGATACTCTATCCATCTCAATCTCTCGTAGGCTACTTTTCAGAAGTTTCATTTCTGCCGTGTTTAAATTGCACACATATGGTTTTTTTTTTTTCAATCGATTACTGTCTTACTACTGGCACAGGTCTCTTCTCAAACAGAGAGGTATTCTCACAGTAGTCCACCACGGTGGCCCAGTACGGGTTGGGCAGACTTTACAACCCTTCGAGAAAATCTTATCACTGCTCGGAGAACGAATAAATAGATATTAGTCATAAGTCTATCCGTGTGGTGACGGACTAAGAATACATGTGTCGCCACCCCATTCTTTCCCACGGGTGTCGTATGAGGCGACTAAGGGAAGTAAGTAATTATCATCCATTACATGACTGGTGGTAGGGCTGGGTACCAAGAGGGAGTACTCACTTGGTATCGGGCCCGAGCGGGTTGGTACCACCATCTCACGTGTGACCGGCCATGAAGCACATCGTTGCGATTTGGGTGTCGCAGGAGATAGCCGTTTATATTTTATTTCATATCTGGGAAATGAATTGGTGAGCAGCGGCTTGACAATATTCTCGGTATAGTCGAGTCCATGGGCGACGGTTACCATTTACCATCAGATGGACCGTGGCTCGTCTGCCACTACATGCAATAAAAAAAATAGTTGTATAAATAAACGTATTATAGTAGTAAATGTAATTTTTTATTTTATATTCAGTTGGCAGTACCTGTTCAAATCGTTGAAGATGAAGTCCAAACTCTACCACCTGAAAACGTAGATCGCCGCGTATTGCTCACAGAAGACGCTCAATACAGGTTCAAACTGCGGCAAATACGAAAGAAAATGACAGCTCCCCTTGCAGAACCTCTGTTTGATGTCACCCCTGATCAGGAACTGACCAAACCGCATAACTTCAAAGAGTTACCAGACTTGACGCAAATAATAAGGGCGAATAACGCTTTGTCAAATCCTGGAGCTTCTGATCCCTTAGATATTTTGCCATTTGGAGCTATAATGGCGATAGTGACTTCATATAAGTACGCTATAAACACATGGGGTGCTGGCATCGTGAATTTTGTTGTAGAAACCGCTAAAAAGCTTTATGAAAGCAAACAGCAGAAGTTCCAACTGGCTCCAGTGCACATCATACCAAAGATTGCTATTGGACACCAGGTGAGAGGAAAAATTGCGATTGTAATTCATTTCATCTTTCAGAATGATTCTACTAATCTAGAATGCAGTCCTAATAAATAAAGCCATTATTCTGTAATATAAATTATAGACGCATAAGAAATAGTAGGAACCTAATTACAATGATTGTAGTACTTTTGTTATACCTACTATGTGGGTGGCAAACAAGCATATGCCCCACTTGATGGTAAGCCGTTACCATAGTGTTTAATCACGTTAGCAATCGGTGGTGTAGCGGTAGTGTATGCGACTGCTAATCATGAGGTCTCGGGTTCGATCCCCGGGTCGGGCAATGTTATTGAGCTTTTTCCTAAAAAGAAAAATTCTTAGTAGCAGCCCGGAGTTTGGAAATGTGCCCGGTAGACGCCAGTAGGGTGGGTGTGTAATACACCTCTGCCTACACCTTCGGGGAATACAGGTGTGATGTTATGTTAGCAATACCAGAGGCATCACTCGCTGACTTCAAGAAAAGGGATAGGAGGTGGGGAGGAAGTATGGTAAAAAGAGGATAAGGTTTGGCCTGCGGCGCTCTCACTCACCGTACGAAACAACAGTAGGAGTGCCTACGGTTATTTCACGCTAATCTTTTGTGAGAGGGTACTACTTCTCCGATCTGACACATTCATGATGAAACAAGCGAGGCTCTAGCTTTAGCGTTTATCAGCACCAACCACAAGCTGTTTATTAGGATTACGATTTATCAATATATTCGATCAATGAGCATATAACTATGCTGCTGCGATAGTAACACTGTACTGCTCACACTACGTTCTTATTCAAAAAAAAATATGGAACACATACAATTAGCGGAATTAAATTACAGCCAGCTTCAAATCAACTATTTGTAGATCACACAAATAAATGTTCTGTCTGGAATGTGAACGTGCTATATTTGGCTTACGGTCATTTTCTAAAGCATTACGCAATCATTGCAGTCAGAAGTGCGTTGAATTACGAACTAGTCATATATTCTATGGCATGTTCCTCACGGGGCTCATTGAACCCCTTTTCAATCTCTCAGGCTCAGGTAATATATTTGTTATCACTGAAGTAATGTCACACAGTTCCAGTGGATCAGAGCATCCTCAAAAAAATAATTAACGTGAGAGCGCTAGAGGCCAAAACCGCTTCCCTATCCTCTCCTTATTGTCCTTCCTATCCACATCATATTCCTTTCCTTGGAGATGGCGACACGCGAGTTATGCCTTGGGTGTTGCTAGCGTCTGTAGGCTGCGGTAACCGCTTACTATCAGGTGGGCCGTAAGCTTGTTTGCCACCACTACTATAAAAAGATAAAAAAACAAATGCCTAAATACCTAGATCCAACCAACCATCTAGTGAACGAGCAAGGCGGAACTAAGATTGTGATAATAAGTATGAAATTGCTACGTAGAGATTTAGCACGTGAAAGCCATGCCTCGTTTCCCGATCGTAGATGTTATGTATATCCTGTGGAACAGCATTAAACACAAAGTGAAAAATGTGAATCGAAAATAACAGTCACGAGCAGGATTTGAACCTGCATCTCCTGGATACCGTCCAGATGCTTTGCCAATTCAGCCATCGTGACAATTGCTCCTGACTGCGAATTTCGATAACACATTCATACTTAACGTCTTTGGGTGACGCCTGCGCCATCTGTCGGCAGTATTTTCATACATTGTACCGACCAGGTAAACTTAATTTTACAATTAAGACTTTTACCTAGTAATGACGCAAACCCTACAAATATTTAGATATTTTTATATATATTTTTAGCATTTGACATGCTTAGCACTACATTAAACACAAAGTGAAAAATGTGAAATCGAAAATAACAGTCACGAGCAGGATTTGAACCTGCATCTCCTGGATACCTTTCAGATCGGTAATGTATGAAAATACTGTCGACAGATGGCGCAGGCGTCACCCAAAGACGTGAAGTATGAATGTGTTATCGAACTTAGCAGTCAGGAGCAATTGTCACGATGGCTGAATTGGCAAAGCGTCTGGACGGTATCCAGGAGATGCAGGTTCAAATCCTGCTCGTGACTGTTATTTTCAATTTCACATTTTTCACTTTGTGTTTAATGTATAGTGCTAAGCATGTCAAATGCTAAAAATATATATAAAAATATCTAATTATCTGTGGAACAGCATTCACAAATAATGACCTGATCAGAAGAATAGTTGCCCTGAACGACGAGGTGTGCGATTAGACACATTTTTCCCGCTTTACCTAAAAAAATAAAGGTTATATAATAACTTACAGGCGTTCCATGCTGCCGTCGATGTAGCAGGAGAGGGCCCGACGTGGCAATTAGAAGATATATTAGTTCACAAATACTTTGACAAGTACGACAGAGGCATGATCACCACGGCTACATACAGTTGTGCGTTCTTTAAAAGATCTGGTCTGTACTACTTATTCGATGGTAGCCCGTGCAATGTTATGGGACTGAGAGTTGAAAAAAGTGACAGCAAAGGAAAGGCATGTTTTCTAAGATTTCGATCCCTACATGAACTTGTAGCAAGGTAATTTATCTATACTATTATAAAGCTGTAACAGAGCTATGTCTGTACATTTAAGATATTTGAGAAAAAATTTTTTTTTCTGTTCGTTCGCACATCAAGCAAAATCTACTGAATTGTATTTGATGCAACTATTTTATTTGATGGCTTTTGGTTAGATTTAAAAACTGGTATACATTTTATCCCGTTACTACATCGGGAACCGATATAACCTATAAACTAGCTCCTGGCTGCGGCGAAGCCTAGTTTAATATAATATTAATAATAAAATTGCTTGTCCAATTTGAAACGTTTGCGTAATACATAATGTTTGGTATGAATGCGTTCGCTAGGCCTAAGCCCTATCTACACCACGTTTTTGTTTTATACAACGTGGGTGGCAAACAAGCATACGCCACACCTGATGGTAAGCGGTTACCGTTACCCTATAGACGTTAGTAACACCAGAGGCATCACTCACACGTCGCCCTCCAAGGAACGGGATAGGAGGTGCAGAGGAAGGTTAATGAGGAGAGTATTCCTATATTCTTCTATAATGAGCAGAGTATTCCTATACTCTCCTCATTATATGGATACTAAGAAGGAGGGCATAGAAAAAATAAGGAGAGGATAAGCAGGAGATTTGAGCCTTCTCAACATACGAAACACAACGGTAGTAGTACCTGCTGTTGTTTCACGCCAACTTTCTGTGAGTACTTCCCCGATCGAGCCGGCCCATTCATGCTGCGATAAGCAAGGTTCTACCACTAGAAATGAACGTGAATATTATAGTATAATTGCGGTGCAATCATGCTGTAAACGTATTCGTTAATTTCAACAATAGATCTTAGTCGCTCATGTACAGCTTCACGGGAGATCTAGTAATGTTTTACGATTAAAATACGACATTTTGAAATTAAAACAGTTTCTGATAGTTGAACATCAATAGTAGAAAGTGAATATAGAAGTGTTTGCGCACAAACACGAGAGATTGTTACCTTATATATGCAAATACCCATCACTATCATCGCTTGATATTTAATAGTAGCCTAGCTTTCTTAGTTCTATCGGGAAAAGAGCAAATCCAAAGATCTTTTTGATAGGACAGGCATTTAACTTATCAAAGTAGCACGTCCCTGGAGCTGACGGACCCTAATGAAAATATGACTCACAATTATGTTTTTTATTACAGAATTTTATACAATAAAGATGGGAAAACGGAAGACCAGCAATTTATTCTTAGTAGGATTTTAGTTCGAAGGCTGCTTAAGGAACCTCGTGATCAACTACCAGAAGATTACGATTACGCAGCTCACAAATCTAAAGCATCTAAATCGAAAACTACTGTAGTGAAGGAAGATGTTAAAACGAAAAGTGTTGTTCAAGAAGCTGGTAAAGAGAGTTCGTCTACTGCTGGCTATCAACGTGTTGATGGTGTCTACAGAATAGAAGGAACAACATCATTGAGTAACAGAAAGGCAAGTGCTGAAGTAAAGTCATGTCACTTTGTCTGTCTCATGGCTATGTTAATGGCGACCATGCATCCTATTAGAACATGGGACCAATTTATGGTAGACACATGTATAGAAAAAGGTCTAGAAATACACCAGAAAGCAACCAACTTAAGTCTTTGTGAAAAGAGGGTTATTAAAAATGTGATATTGGATGGTAAATTTATTAACGTAAATATAAAGAAGATACTTGTTGTTAACGAAAACCCTGACAAAATACTGGAACAATACTTGAAGGCAGTAATGCACAGGCTTCGTTATGTTATGATCAGATATCCAGAGTGCTGTATGGTGATATGTAAAACAGCAGGATATTATCATCTTTTTGATCCGTACCCGCCCCCAAGCGAAGAACCTGTTAAAGAGGAAAAGCAAGAAAAACCTTCTAAGAAGGGCAGTGCAGTCGCAACTTGGACGTTGTATCGTTCGACAGATGCAGTTTCTAAACGTATAAAGAAAGTCCTAACACCGAAAGTAGCAGACGAACCAGAATTTTACACTTTCGAGTTGACTTCTGTAAAAAGGGCTCCTAGACATGCAGCATTAAATTACAAACTTAGCCCACGGTTCAAACCCGATGAGAACCCGAACGTACCATACTTGAGGCGTAGACGAACACAGCCTCTAGTCGATGAAAAAATGTATTGGTTGAACATTGAGATGATACCATGGTCTCGAATGTGCCCCACAAACGACCTAGGCCTTGCACGAAAGACACCGAAAACTATGTGGAAGAATTGGGATATTGAGTTTCCAGGAGACCTGTATTCTTTATGGGGGACAATTCATCCACTTGATAAGAGATTTGATGAGGCACACCGCGGAAAACAATATCTCGCGATATCAGTTGTCGCTATTGCCATGACCCAGGCATGTCATATAAGTTCATGGACTGGTGGATTCCTCGATGGGATTGTTATTGGTGGTGACAAATACCATCAGAAATATATGGCCAAAATTGGAAACGAAAGGAATCACGAGGTACAAATTGAGAAATTAGATGCCAAATTTGACGACATGTATCCCTATTCATTTGGATTTAAGTTTGATAAAATAATATTTGGATTTTTGTATAATATTTATCCAGACAGATTCAATTTGAGTAAGGCATTGGCTTTATTTTTTGAGAAGCATGTACTTGGGATATTAATAAGCCCTAACAAAAATATAGCTTTTGGCAAAATTGGTGCATCGTATTTCATGTTTGATTGCCAAAGTTACGGTGCCCCAATATTTAATCCTGGTCAGGGTGGTGCGTATATGTTGAAGTGTGAGAGTCTCAATAGATTAATTTATTGTTTGACTATGACGTTGAACATCCGAAGACATGGACAGCAATTTCATCTTTATAGTGTGGAAGTAACAGTTCACGAAAAAGAAAAATAAAGATTAATATTTTATTATGTATTAGTTACTTTTATTTCTTACTTATTGAATTTTTATTTCTTATTGATTATTTTTTCTTTCTTTCGCCTTTCTTTCTTTCGCCTTTCTTTCTTTTTCTTACCCTGCCATGCTGCTGATATGGATGGAAATAGAAGAATTTTGATACAAGTTTTCCTTTACTTGTAGTGAGGTAAAGCTACGACAACGTAAGCGTAACCGACTGTCAATCCCATTATAGTTTTATTTTAAAACACTTGATATGCTCTGCTACTTATTAATTGCAAGCGGGGACTCTCAACAGATTTCAGACTTATCCCTAAATTTATTATTTTATTTTCCTTCACAAAGCTTTCCAATCGTTATATTAGAAAATACCTACTGAGTTCTGACCACCACATAAATTTAGCAAAATAATCAAGAGAACATGGTCATTGGCGGAATTATCAGCATGGCCACAAGTCAATACAAGAAGATTACTATTTTAGAGAATTTCTTTTGTAGGTTACAAAACGTTAATCTAAACTAAGGTTTAGTACTGTTCTAATATGATATTTTCACATTTCACAAAAAGTGCTAAAATACAGATTAAAAATTATATTTTAATCTTATATCTTATTCTTATAATTAACGTGAGAGCGCTAGAGGCCAAAACCTCTTTCCTATCCTCTCCTTATTGTCCTTCCTATCCACATCATATTCCTTTCCTTGGAGATGGCGACACGCGAGTTATGCCTTGGGTGTTGCTAGCGTCGGTAGGCTGCGGTAACCGCTTACTATCAGGTGGGCCGTAAGTTTGTTTGCCACCACCACTACAAAAATATTAAAAAACAAATGCCTAAATACCTAGATCCAATCAACCATCTAGTGAACGAGCAAGGCGGAACGAATGATTGTGATAATAAGTATGAAATTGCTACGTAGATTTAGCACGTGAAAGCCATGCCTCGTTAATGATTTCTGAAGCCACTGTTCCCGATCGTAGATGTTATGTATATCCTGTGGAACAGCATTCACAAATGACCTGATCCGAAAGAAATTGTATGTCTAGAAAGATGTTATTGACAGCTTGTGAACTGTGCCAACCTGGATTGAGTTAACGTGGCCATGTCAATATAGACTGAACTTATTTTGAGGCTATGATACAAGTATTACATAGGCCATTTTATCCTTTCGGCGTACGAGGCGACTAGGGACGTATACGGAGCGATTATCATCCATTTACTTGTTATAGGCAAATCCTACCAAGTAGGACCACTTATCAGGCCGGTGTTACAGACCCGCTCGTCTGTAACACCGTCTGCTGTGACCGACCGTCAAGCACCTCGATGTTTTGCTTATAGTCCTAGAGCTGGTAGACATTTTTGGGTAGATATTTGAGGCATTCTGAAAATTTGCCAGATACCTCTTCCTTAATATCCTATTACACCCCATTTGTATTTATTTGCAAAATAGTTTTGCATCTTGCAGGGTTAAAATCTCTCGCAAATCGCCAGGCTTGTTTATTTTCTTTATTTTTGAATATTAAAATTTACTTTATATAAAAAATTACAAGTTGCCTCAAAGATATTTTTTGCTATCAAAAACTTTACATGTTTTATAATTTAGGGGTTGTTAAATAACCGCTACCCTCCAGCCAGGTCTGTATTTCTGTATTAGGATATTATGGAAGAGGTATCTAACAAATTTTCAGAATGCCTCGAATACATACCCAAAAATGTCTACCAGCTCTCCTACAATTATAGTGAGACAGCCGTTCATTCATTTCCCATACGTAAAATGATATGAGCAGTGGTTACCGCTTACCATCAGGCTCTACCACCGTAAGCACCCTTGCCCAGCAGTAAGACATTAATGGGTTATATAAAAAAAGTATGTACCTACCTACATATCAAAACCCCTGTATACAATCTACTTATAAATGATCACATATATGTGTATGTTCTAAATGTGGATATCTTATGGACATACAATATGACTGCCTGTTAGCATAAGTCTCCATCCATCCATCCATCAGCCTTTTAACGTCCACTTCTGGACATAGGCCTCCCCAAGAATGGGGGATAGTGCCGTAATCGCCACGCTTGGCAGGCGGGTTGGCGATCGCAGTGGATGTTGTTAATACTCGAAGGAGTGCTGCTGCCCACTCCCTTGATATAAGAATAAGTCTACGACCCGCCTAATAGCAAACGGCTCTTTGTAGAGAATAGTATATTTCTTGGTAAGCAGTTACCGTAGCCTATAGACGCTAGCAACACCAGAGGCATCACTCGCTCGTTACCAACCTCACTTACCTAAGGAATAGGAAGCGGAGGGGAAGGATTATTGAGAGGAGGAGTACCTAAAACAAGGAATATGAGGAATACCTACCGCTACACTATACGTCGATCTTCTGTGAGAACTTCGCCAGTAGAGCCGGACTATTTATACTGGAGGGGTCTAACGCTTGAAAATTAAATAAATTACCTAACAAATTTTTTAGCATACATAAAACACATAGCATCACGCCTATATTCCCCGAAGGGGTAGGCAGACGTGTATTACACACCCACGACTCGCCAGCTATGTTTTAGTCCCACGTAATAGGAGGCGAGCCTATTGACGTGCCGTGAATGTGCCCCATTTCCAAACTCCGGGTTGCTACTGAGAATTTTTCTTTTTAGGAAAAAGCTCAATAACATTGCCCGACCCGGGGATCGAACCCGAGACCTCATGATTAGCAGTCGCATACACTACCGCTACACCACCGAGGCAGCTAAAAAACAATTTTTTTGATATGTATTTTAGCACTTGACATGCTCAGCTACTTTTAAAGAACAAATTATTTGTGAAAGTGGAAAAAGAGGTTTACTGCGAGCGGAATTCGAACCGGCGCGCGGCGTCTCTTCCAATCCGGGGAAGTGCTTATAACCGCTAAGTCATCGCAGTGGCTGACGGCAATCCCAGTCGCCACTTCACAATTGCTTTTAGATGTCTTTGCGACTTGGAATAATTAATCTAAATGCATCAGATCGGTGGCGTAAGTCTTCTTGACACGGTCACACTACTCCGGATTGGAAGGGACGCAGGTCCGAATCCCGCTCGCAATAAACCCCTCTTTTAATCAATATCTATATATGTATATTATAAAAAAAAAAGACGTAGCGGGACGTCTACCAGATGTAAAACATCAAAATTATTTTGTAGAATTGAGTAGAAATAAAATGATCAAAACGTTTTCAATGTGTGTTTGTATAAAATTATGACATGTGTAAAATAACGGAAATGGACATAAATCATCATCATCAGGCCCTGGATATCATCTAGGGCCGAAGTACTTTTCAAAACGAATCAAACGATTCCAAAGTTGATGGGATTGCGGCGCTTTATAGCATAGTGCCCATGGCCATCAGGCTAAATTATCAAACCCTGAATATCATCTAGGACTATGGCACTATTCAAGATAACTCAAATTAGCCCTAAATCGATAGGTTGCGACTTTTAATTACCGAGTATCCATGGCCACCTTCCAGCTCTATCATCAGACCCTGAATACCATCTAGAGACAAAATACTCGTCAATACGAATCAAACGAGTATAAAGTCGATGCGGCTGCGTCGTTTTATAACGGAGTTCCTATGGCCACCTTCCAGCTCCATGATCAGACCCTGGACACCATCTAGAGACAAAGAACTTACTCGTAAAGACGAATCATACGAGCCCAAACTCGATGGGGTTATTTCATTTTTTAACGGAGTCCTATGGCCACATTTCCAGCTCCATCACCAGATCCTGGATATCATCTAGAACTGGAGTACTAGTCAAGACAATTCAAATGAGCTCTAACTCGATGGAGTTGCGCTATTAAATTACAGAGTTCTCACGGTCACCTCCAGCTCCATCATCAAACCCTGGATACTATCTAAAGACAAAGTGCTCATCAAGGAATCATATGAGTCAAAACTCGATGGGGTTGTTTCGTTTTATTATAGAGTTACTGTGGCCACCTTCCAGCTCCATATCAGACCCTGGATACCATCTAGAGACAAAGTACTCGTCAAGACGAATCATACGAGCCCAAAATCGATGGGGTTATATCATTTTATATTGGAGTTCCTATGGCCACCTTTTAGCTCCATCATCAGACCCTGGATACCATCTAAAGACAAAGTACTCGACAAGACGAATCAAACGAGTCCAAACTCGATAGGGTTGCACTGTTTCATTATAGAGTTCCTATGTCCACCTTCCATCTCCATCATCAGATCAGCTCCATGTCATCATAATATTGCATTGTCACACGAAATACACATGCGTGTAAAATTTCAGCTCAATCGGAAATCGGGAAGTGTGTCAAATTTAACTTGCAAGATTTGAACGGGACAAATAAAATAAAAGCGTCGCCACGCTAACAGCCGGTTTTACTCTCCCTCCGCATTAGATGTTTCACATCAAAAGAGTGAATGCTAATCTCTAAAATCACTATTTGAAAAAATATAGCACAATTTAATTCTTACGAGCAATAGATACAGCGCCCCTGTTTGTGTTTACAAGAAGCCAGCTATATGCAAATTAGAACTGTTATTAATTACTTTCAAATAGTACCCGATTAGTAGTGCTTGTATAGAAACGCCACCATGCCAGTCCGTGTTCAGGACAGGAGTACGATACCAATCCAACTGCAGAGAGGTGTTAGACAGGGAGACGTTATGTCCCCGAAATACTCTTCACCAGTGCACTGGAAGTGTCTTCAAGCTCTTGGACTGGACCGGATTCGGCATCAACATCAATGGCGAATACATCACTCACCTTCGATATGCCGACGACATCGTAGTCATGGCAGAATCGCTGGAGGACCTTGGCACCATGCTCAAGTATCTCAGCAGGGTTTCCCGACTAGTGGGTCTCAAAATGAACATGGACAAGACGAAAGTCATGTCTAATGTCCATGTCATTTCAGCACTGGTCCTAGTCAGAAGTGCGCTTCTCGAAGTTGTCGACCACTATGTCTACCTTGGACAAATAGTTCAGGCACAACGGACGCGGACGCGGACGACACTCTCGTCACCGTGAGAAAGGCCGACTTCCGGGAAGCCGCCCGATCGGCGGAGGTTGGAGTCGCGCTCGTTGTCGACCGGATCGGTATGTTGGGCTTGAGAGTCTCGCTGCCTAAAACCGAGGCCCTCCTTTTTCACGGCCCTCGCCGAGGTCCCCCCCGAGGAGCGTGCCTCGTTGTACAGGGGGTTGCCGTGCCAGTGCAGGCCCATATGAAGTATCTGGACCTGCACATCGATAGTAAGTGGGGATTCGGGCCGCACTTTGCCCAGCTCGCCCCTAGGCTCATCAACTCTGCCGCGGCATTGGGTAGGCTTCTGCCAAATATTGGAGGGCCGGGATCGTCCTGCCGCCGCCTGTATAGCGGTATACTGCGGTCTATGGCAATGTATGGTGCCCCAATCTGGGCGGATGCCCTCACCGCGTCCAACAGGGCCCTTTTGCGACGTCCGCAGAGGGTCATAGCGGTGAGGGTCATAAGGGGGTACCGTACGGTGTCGTGGGCCGCGGCGACGCTGCTAGCGGGCGACCCGCCTTGGCATCTCCAAGCTGAGGCACTGGCAGAGGCCTACTGGTTCCGTGCTGCGGTACGGGTCAGGGGCGAGGAAGTCTCCGCAAGGAATCTGGCCTCCTCACCGAGGTGGTCGAGGGCCTATTCCCATGACGGGCGGAGCACACGCCCCCGGTCATGGCACCGCCAAGTAGCGACCATAGCATAGCGACATATGGGACGTTGTGAGAAGACCCATGTCGTGCGGTGTCCCACAGGGTTCGGTTCTAGGGCCGCTCCTGTGGGACATCGGTTACAACTGGGTGCTACGCCGTCGGCTCCCGCCTGGGCTGGCGGTCATCTGCTATGCGGATGACATACTGGTCATGGCCTGGGGTGGAAACTTCGAGGAAGCGGCGTTCCTGGCCACCTTAGGGACCTCGGAGGTGGTCAGGAGGATCGGGGCGCTGGGGCTAAGGGTGGCGCTGGATAAATCTGAGGCCCTACTTTTCCATGAGCCCCGACGTCGGCCACCTGCTAGCGCCTCGATCACGGTGGACGGGGTCCAAATTGAGGTGAAGGCCCAGATCAAGTATCTGGGCCTGGTGCTGGACGGGCGGTGGCGCTTTCGCGAGCACTTCCGCCAACTGTCCCCGAGGCTCGTCGGCGCAGCGTCCGCCCTTGCACTGCTCATGCCGAATATGGGCGGACCCAACAATGCGTGCCGACGGCTTTACGCGAGGGTGGTCCGGTCGATGGCGCTGTACGGTGCACATGTGTGGGCGGAGTCCCTGGACGCTCCGAATAGGGTTTTTCTGTGGAGACCACAAAGAGTCATCGCGTCCAGGCTCATACGCGGATACCGCACGGTGTCGACCGAGGCGGCTTGTGCGTTGGCCGGAACCCCGTGGGACTTAAAGGCGGAGGTGCTCGCCGAGGTGTATTGGTGGGCGTCGCAAGAGCGGACTAGGGGCGGTCGCCTACTGCCCAGCGAGGTGGCCAGGTGGCAGGACGACGCCCACCGTGCTGCCATGGCCAGTTGGAGGGTGCGGCTAGAGATGCCCCGGGCCGGTCTCTGGACCATAGGGACGCTCCAGCCTGGGCTGGAGGAGTGGGCGGGGCGACAGCATGGAGTCCTTACCTTCCGACTGGTGCAGGTGCTGTCGGGGCACGGTTGCTTCGGCAGATATCTGCACATAGTCGTGAGTATTAGCCCGCGAAGGTGCGACGCTCCGTGTGCGGATGCGTCGCTCAGTAGAGGGTACCCGAAAGGGTAAGCCGCCGGCGGGCCACTGAAGTAATCCAACACAGTACCAGTGGTCCGTCAACACAGGCGGAGAGACGGCACACGGCGGGTTTCTTTAGTGGGTGCGGGCCCCACACTACCCTGTTCGTTGCTCCGAACGACGGGGTGTGCGGTTAGGTACATTTTTTCCCGCTTAAACAAAAAAAAGGCACAACTTCGAGAAAGAGGTCAATCGACGAATCCAACTCGGCTGGGCAGCGTTGGGGAAGCTAAGGAAGATCTCGTCCAATATTCCGCAGTGTCTGAAAACGAAGGCCTACGACCAGTGTGTGTTACAAGTGATACCATATGGAACAGAGATGTGGTATCTGAATGTTGGCCTCATATCAAGGCTCAAAGTCACTCAGCGGGCTATGGAGCGGGCTATGCTTGGTATTTCCCTACGTGATCGAATCCGTAATACGGAGATCCGTAGGAGAACCAGAGTGACCGACATAGCCCGCCGGGTTGCCATGCTGAAGTGGTAATGGGCAGGCCACATCCCTCGACGAACTGACAACCGTTGGGGAAGAAAGGTTCTCGAGTGGCGACCACGTATCGGACGGCGCAGCGTAGGACGGCCCCCCACTAGATGGACCGACGATCTGGTCAAAGCTGCGGGGAGCCGTTGGATGCGGTCGGCACAGGACCGCTTGTTGTGGCGTTCTCTTAGGGGGCCTATGTCCAGCAGTGGACGTTGAAAGGCTGATGGATGGATGGATGAGAACCTACCCGATTTTTTAGACTTGTAACCAACTTTTCAAACCGGTATTTCGGTTACGTTTCTTGTAAATGAATACCTTTTTTTGTGGCGGGAAAAAAGCTTCCTCACCGCACACCCTATCGTTCGGGGCAACGACCAGGGTAGTGTGGGGCCTGCACCCACTAAAGAAACCCGCCGTGTGCCGTCTCTCCGCCTTTATTGGCGGGCCACTGGAACTATGTTACATTCCTTCGGCGGTATATAATATAATCTAAGAAATATTTTTGTAAATCTACAAGTTCATCAGTGACCCACGCTCGTTGTTCAACATTCTGTCTTTTGTATGCGAAACGGACGTTTTAATTATAAACAATGTTCACATTAGTTCACAATAGCTATAACAGTACTTACCTACTTTTCGGCGTAGGTACCTATATACGTACCAACTATCCCGGCCACAATCACCGCTTGGAATGTCATACGGATATAACTATAACTGTGCTGCTTTCCTTAGATTGTTTATTAAAATCTTTGCATGCTTGTGAAATATTTTGTCTGGAACACTAATGGGCAACATCAATGCCTCTCTTCGCGATAATTATTGCGTTAACGCGATAAATTGGGTGACCACAATTGAACATTGAATTTCTTTGACGTACCGCAACTGAAGTTATCGCCTAACGTCAAACGGCAATGTGAATACCGTTGTCGATTTCTCGTGATAAATCTCTGAGGCTACACCAACGTTAAACGTCCATCATCGTGATAATTAACGGCGTTTCCCATTATGTACTGTAGCCAGTAGCCAGAGTATAAGAAACAAAAATAGTGAAATAGATGTATGGGTTAGGTAGATATAATATGTTATATCGGACACATCTTTAATAAGAAACTATATTAGTTTAGAAAAAAAGATATATCAGGGCAATCAATTTCATGCTTACTAATAAGTATTATAAATGCAAAAGTTTGTTTGTCATGGTGTAACTACTGTACCAATAATCATGATTTTTTTGAAATAGGTAAATACTTCTTTACGCACGCTTGAGGTGGGTTTAAGCTGGTAAATGCGTGACGTGAGCGTTACAAAAAGTGTGATCGGGCGAGGTGAACGAAAGTTGATAGGGAGATATAAGTTAGTGAAGATAGAAAGAGAGAGAGTTACGTTTCGTATATTACTGTAGAGGCACGAGAGAGAGAGAGAGGAGAGCACACATTTTCTTTCTCTCTTTCACATTATTAATAGATATTAACATTATTAATAATAGGTATATATATATATATATTTATTGTTAAGTTTTACTTCAGTCGTGTGGTCTAAAGCTAGTGCACTTTAGACCACACGACTTTTTTATTTTTGCATAATTATGTAAGTATGTACTTACTAAGTAATAAAATGAAAATTCTTGTGGGATAGCTATTTTTACATAGAGATTATTGAAGTGCCGTAGACAAACGTAGGTAATCTTATTTTTATAATCTTGAAGACCACGTGGACGAGGTCGCGGGCAGAATCTAGTTTGTATTAATTTTCAGTAAAAATGTGCAATTCGCTAGTCAGCGACGATTTGTGAGTGGTTGAATATATGTCTTAAATATATTAACATAATTTTCTGATTGATATGGATAAACTCAGTCGATACCATAAAAACGTTATAAAACGGACTAAGAATACAAGTGTCACCACCCCATTCTTTCTCATGGGTGTCGTATGAGACGTCCAAGGGAAGTAAGCAATTATCATCCATTGCATGAATGGTGGTAGGGCTGGGTACCAAGTGGGAGTACTCACTTGGTATCGGGCCTGAGCGGGTTGGTACCACCATCTCCCGTGTGTCCGACCATGAAGCACATCGTTGCGTTTTGGCTGTAGCAGAAGATAGCCGTTTATTCTTTCATTTCATATCTGTGAAATAAAATGGTGAGCAGCGGCTTGACAATACTCTCGGTAGGTATAGTTAAGTCCATGAGCGACGGTTACCATTTACCATCAGATGGGCCACTACATGCGAAAAAAAACAAACACATTTGTATTCTCTCTAAACGGTCAATATACATACCTATGTACCATCAGGGCCGGATTTAAGTTTAATGCCGCTCCTGGGCACCGGAAAAACATCCGCCCCAATACTGGAATTTTACTTAAACTTATAGTTTATATATTTTATTTTTCATCGACATTTTTTAAAATTCATTGATTGATTAGTTTTGAAAAATGCAAAGAATAACTCCGAATTGTTTTCAATTTTTCAAAAAAAAAATACTAATTTAATTTCTTTGATTCCAGAAAATATAAAAATCGATTATTATTTTAAATCTCTAAGGAAATAAATTGATTTAATCATTTTGATTATAAATTTTTCAAACATTTTTGATCTATATTTTAGCACTGGACATGCTCAGCTACTCTTAAAGTACAAATTATAATTTGTGAATAAGGAAAAAGAGTATTTTAGTACGAGCGGGAACCGAACCTGCGTCCCTTCCTTTCCGGGGAAGTGCTCTAATCCATTGAGCTATCGTACCATTATCAAAAGTGCCAAAATTATAATTCACAAATATATAAGTACCTAATGGATGAATTGAATTTCTTGAATTATCAATTAAACAGAAAATTATTATTTAATAGAATTAATTAATTATATTGAGCAATATTGATAAGATTAAAAAGTTTTTTTTTTCACTTTCAAAATTTTGTCGCCCTGCCCCCTGAGGCAGAATGTCATATTTCACGTATCGACCGTATCGAGATCACTGTGATTGGTTGAGAGATCACCGCAATTGGCCAACGTGCTAAAAATATAGATCAAAATATTTAAAAAATCACGGCATCAAATAGTATGAATTTTAATGTGATGAGGAAATTGTGTACGACCGCAAGGGAGTACGATAGCTCAGTGGATTAGAGCACTTCCCCGGAAAGGAAGGGACGCAGGTTCGATTCCCGCTCGTACTAAAGTTCTCTTTTTCATTCTCAAATAATAATTTGTACTTTGACCGAAGATTATCAGCAACTTCCGGACATGAAACAGCAGAATATTCTTTTATTAAATCAACAACCGATATACGGAAAAAAGGGTCCATTGTATAAAAAAGATGATAAAAAGCAATGGGCCCTCCGCTTTTTGAGGCATGGACCGATAATTTTATTTCGCAGGTGGCAAACAAGCATACGGCAAGCGATTACCGTAGCCCAAAGAGTATGTAATACCCAGGGCACGTAGCCTATAGACGCTAGCAACACCAGAGGCATCACTCGCACGTCGCTATCTTCAAGCAAAGGGATTGGATGTGGATATAAAGATCAGGATAGAAAGGATAATAAGGAGAGGATAGGGAGGGGGGTTTGGGCCTCCGGCGCTCTCACTCACCATATGAAACAACGGTAGAAGTACCTACCGTTGTGTTCACTGCCAACCATCCCTTACATATTTTAGTTTTAACTCAACACTGGAAGGCAGACATCGTTTTGCGATTTTATTGGTATTGTTTACTAAAATATCATCACAACACTCATGTCCCTGGTGGAAAAAAAATACCTAACCGCACACCTCGTCGTTCGAGGCAACGAACAGGGTAGTATGGGGCCCTCACCCACTAAATAAACCCGCCATGACTCGTCTCTCCGCCTGTATCGGCGGGCCACTGGAAATATGTTACATTACATCAGTGGTCCGCTGGTGGTCACTCATGTGTCATGTGTCCCTATGTGTTTTATTTGATTAGTAAACCTATTTTGTAGTTATATTCTCAGTTTATTTGTCAAAGTGGCATTTTATTATCTCTTATATAAAACTAACTGGGCTATATATAGATAACTGGGCTCACACATCTTTAAAAATGTACAATATTATTATTGAGTGTGGGTAGTATACAAAGTTAGCACAATGATTGATTGAACGGACAGAAGTTAAGTACTTACTTACTTACAAGGGTGTGGTTTAACATTATTACACATTCATAGCATTGTTTATGTAGAGGCGTAATCTGGGTGACATATTAGCATTAGGAATATTTACTTTAGGTTGAATGCAAATTTATGTAGGGTATATTGTTTATTATACTTTCCAAGTGGAAGTTTATGTTATACATATCATGTTCTATTGTTACTTAGCAATTGCAATGTCACAAATGATAAAAATGGTACAAAACATACGGCAAATCTATATATCAGCAGCACTTCTATAGACATCACTTTGTCTATATGCATAAACCCTAATACTATATCTTTATTTATAAGCAAATCATAAATAGCAGATATATCTAAACTATCTAATTAATTGCTAGTATTCTAGCATCGTCAGAACTTTGTGTAAAAATAATAGGTACTTCAAGCTTGTACAGTTATCAGTTCCACCTTGTACAGTATAAAAGACCTAACATAACATATATTAAATAAAATGCAACACAATTTGTTCCCGATAAACTTAGATTTTATTTGAAATTATATTTTACTAAGACATAATAGTTGTAACATAATTGCGTATCACATTGTAAATTTAAAAAGGATTCCAATATATAAGCGATAGGGTTTAAGAAAAAACATTTTTCTAACTTATCTCACTTATTTATATTAGTTTCCTAGCTACAGATATTAGCTTGCTAAATTCCTTGAAATCAATGTTTTGTGTATCATGGAGGCAAATATTTTAAAATAAATTTAACATGTATAATTTTATCAGTGGTTTTATTTATTATAACTGTAAAAACCTTATACATAATGTACTTTTCAAGAATTAAACGATTAGTCACCAAAATCTTATTCTAGATCTGGTAGATATTCATCATCCGAGTCAGTTTCTAAGTCATCGAATGAGGGTTTTTCAGCTTTGTCACCGCCTCCACCACCGCCACCCATCGACCGGAGAAGTTCTTCAAGATCATATGCATTATCACCACCATTCTCTTCCTCATCATCTTCATCTTTCCATTTATTAAAGTCTACCTTTAGGTAGTGTGGTTTCTTTTTATCTTTTGTAAGTGATGGCCAGTAAGGAGCATCCTTCTTCTCTTTACGAAGTATCATTTCAATACACCTGCCTTTATTTACGAAGCCGCTAGATTCAGGAACCACAGCGTCGTACAATGGTATAGTCACTTCGTTAATTTTATTGTCTGATGCGCTCACACCTTTAAAATAAACAGAATCCTTTTCTATTTTAATAGTTGGATCTTTGGATTCGATGCTAAACGTGAGGAAGACATCTACTTTGCGTTGAGCCCATAAAACGGGAGGAGGCACTGGAGCTTCGCTAGACATTGTTGTTGAAACTTGCAGTTACTTGGAAGTCGCGCTAATAAGTGCTGTGACTAATTATCTAGCAAATTAAAACTTCTAGTTTAGGTTGAAATTTCGACTCACGAAAATTGATTGTCGCTTGTCGTCGCCTCGCCGCACCAATTCATTCACAAATTAGTCTGTGAATTCATTTCATTTGGAAAACGAGTGTCACCACAGACTACTATAGTGTGATCGTGATGTGAGTTGAATACAGATAAAAAATAGAGGCCTAGCCTCAGACATGATTCCTTTACTCTATGCCTCAGACTAACTAGACGGAGCCACGGCGTGGCCGCACTTGAAACAGCAATATTTTTTTTAAATGTTGCCAGGTTGACAAATATTTAACCATATTTGAGCAAAATAAAAGATAAACTCTTCGTAACAAATATTTAATTGAAAATCACAGCGTTTATCAAAATAATTATTTAAAAGTAAATCTGCCACGCGTTCAATTCATCCAACCATCAGTCTTTAAACGTCCACTGCTAGACATTGGCCTCCCCAAGAGAGCACCAGAACTAGCGGGCTTGTGCTGACTGCATCCAACAGCTCCCTGCAGTTTCGACCATATATTTGGTCCATCTGGTGGGAGGCCATATTACGCTGCGCTGTCCGATACGTGGTCGCAACTTGAAAACTTTTTTCCCCAACGATTGTCAGCTCGTCAAGCGATATGGCCTGCCACTTCAGCATGCAAACCTGGCAGGCTATGTCGGATATTCACGTTCTACGGATCTCCGTAATAAGAATTCGATCACGTAGGGAAATACCAAGACTTTGAGCCTTGATGCAAGGTAAGTATTGCTGCTCCATAAATTGCCGTTCTGTTCGATATCTCATCTGGTAAATAATAATAAGTTATATTTAAAAAAATAATAGTATACAAGAATATAATTCAATTATCTTTTCTTTCTTTTCTGGGTCAAATAAGAAAATAATTATCTTCCTTCCAGCGCTGATTTAACTAATTGAATAAGAACTTAGAACAAATCAGTTTCTCTGAATTCTAGATTATGACTACAACGGTAGTCATAATCTAACCACAATATTGCAATATTCCGCAAAAATCCGAACATAAATTCGACACGTAATTCGCCTCTAAACGAGGCATTCTCAAGAACGCTCGGCAACAAATGAGTAATAGTAACAATGGACTTCCGCCAAGTGTCGCCTTAAATATCGGGTTTAAAATTAAATTTTAATTAAAACCCGATTCTTTATAAAAATGTTCGATTATGTCAATTGAATCGTGACAGACAAAGCATTTTGACATCGTGACAAAACCAAAAAACTGGCCACGGCGACAAAGACAAAAATCTATGACTGTCTGTTTTTTTGCACCAGTAAATTGTATCTTACGTTCTCGCTCATACATGTCAAAGATTTTTTTTCGTTCTGTCTAGGACGTATTTAGTCTGAAGGCCTAGCGATGGGCAATTCGATTGACATAATTTCAACTCAATTAATATTTCAACTCATTGCTTTGAATTATTCTTCTTCAAAATAAAATCGATACGTTTAACATAATTATTCTTTTGTGCCAGCTTCTGCTTGGGTTCGTAAGATCGGCTGGGTCAGACAAGGTGTCGTGGTGCGGTGGAGTGAGCCGAGCGCCTCCACCATGGCATGCCACCACGACAGGGTTGCCAACTCGCTACGATGGTTAGGTGCTAAATATCATTTGAAAAAGTGCTAGATTTCTATAAATATGCAAAAATAGTGCTAAATATGTAGGACCATCAATTAAATGTTAAAATCACACATAATAATGCCGTTTATACTTACCTAATTACTTATCATCACGCAACTTCTCTTGCAGGGTATTCACATAATTAGGCAACCGGCAGTTTATTAATTTCATTCACTACAACGGTAGTCATAATCTTGAATTGATATTTACTTACAAAGATGAAATTACAACTGCTTCTGTGGTGCAGTGGTAGTGTAAGCGACTGCTGATCATGAGGTCTCGGGTTCGATCCCCGGGTCGGGCAGTTTTTGAGTTTTTCAAAACAAAAAAAATTCTCAGTAGCAGCCCGAAGTTTGTAAATGTGCCCGGTATACATAGCTGGCGAGTCGTGGGTGTGTAATACACCTCTGCCTACCCCTTCGGGGAATACAGGCATGATGCTATATTTTTTTAATTTACAAAGACTTTAAAAGCTATACTTACATGAACATATTCACTGGCAATGATTTTGCTCCTAACGTTACTATTTTCTTATTATGTATAATAAAACATCAACAAAATGTCATAGAACATATTTTGGGTATTTCGTGGGTTGCCTCGTTTTCCCGTAGCATACACCCATTTCGATCTCGCACCTGGATTAGATGGAAACCTAAAATAGTAAATATTTATCATCATCTCATAAATTACATAAAAATTGTAGTAAAATGAAAACTGGGCAAATTAAATTCGCAATAAGGCAGCACCGAAACAATTCTCAATAATAGAAAGTTAGCTAGAAAACATGTTTTGCGAGTGTATCTTAGTAGCAATTATTAAATTTGAGTTAAAAAGCCCATTTTATATCACTTTATAGCATTCAATCATTAAATTTTTTCATTTTCGACTACATATGAATGAAATGGTATACCTGTATTTTTTCGCTCGCTGTAGCTTTTATAACATAGTACACTATTTTACAACCACTATTATCACGTAGTCTTTTCCTCAAAACACTCATTAACACAAATTAACATTAAATTTTAACTATTATAGAATGGATATTTTTAGGAGGAGAGCCCACCACTCACCCACGGATTGTCAATCCCGGTTATCTTTGGAGAGAATAACCTAAGATGGCCAATCCGCACTCTCACAGATAGAGGAGAATGTGATAATAGCAAAGTAGCATGCACGATAATGACAAAAAACTCACCAACGCGACACAACCATGCAATACGGTAGAACTCTCAGAACCACAATATTGCAATATTCCGCAAAAATCCGAACATAAATTCGACACGTAATTCGCCTCTAAACGAGGCATTCTCAAGAACGCTCGGCAACAAATGAGTAATAGTAACAATGGACTTCCGCCAAGTGTCGCCTTAAATATCGGGTTTAAAATTAAATTTTAATTAAAACCCGATTCTTTATAAAAATGTTCGATTATGTCAATTGAATCGTGACAGACAAAGCATTTTGACATCGTGACAAAACCAAAAAACTGGCCACGGCGACAAAGACAAAAATCTATGACTGTCTGTTTTTTTGCACCAGTAAATTGTATCTTACGTTCTCGCTCATACATGTCAAAGATTTTTTTTCGTTCTGTCTAGGACGTATTTAGTCTGAAGGCCTAGCGATGGGCAATTCGATTGACATAATTTCAACTCAATTAATATTTCAACTCATTGCTTTGAATTATTCTTCTTCAAAATAAAATCGATACGTTTAACATAATTATTCTTTTGTGCCAGCTTCTGCTTGGGTTCGTAAGATCGGCTGGGTCAGACAAGGTGTCGTGGTGCGGTGGAGTGAGCCGAGCGCCTCCACCATGGCATGCCACCACGACAGGGTTGCCAACTCGCTACGATGGTTAGGTGCTAAATATCATTTGAAAAAGTGCTAGATTTCTATAAATATGCAAAAATAGTGCTAAATATGTAGGACCATCAATTAAATGTTAAAATCACACATAATAATGCCGTTTATACTTACCTAATTACTTATCATCACGCAACTTCTCTTGCAGGGTATTCACATAATTAGGCAACCGGCAGTTTATTAATTTCATAAAACAGTTGTATATTGCACGCCTCATAAGCGAAGCGTTGAGGTGTGTTCTACTCCCGGTTGATACGGCACAGCTGATTTTTCAAACTTAAAATGTCTCTATTTATCATATATTGCACTTGTAAAATAATATCTACACACACATATAAAGAACAAACACTATTTTTAACACTCATGATATTTTTGATGCCATTTTTGTTATTTAAACTAATAGTGCTAAGCATGTCAAATGCTAAAAATATATATAAAAATATCTAAATATTTAAAGGGTTTGCGTCATTATTAGGTAAAATCTTAATTGAAAAATTAAGTTTACCTGGTCGGTATAATGTATGAAAATACTCCCGACAGATGGCGCAGGCGTCACCCAAAGACGTTAAGTATGATGTGTTATCGAAATTAGCAGTCAGGAGCAATTGTCAGGATGGCTGAATTGGTAAAGCATCTGGACGGTATCCAGAAGATGCAGGTTCAAATCCTGCTCCTAACTGTTATTTTCGATTTCACATTTTTCACTTTGTGTTTAAGTATAATAACTATTTTTTCCATAACAATAATTAAAAACACTAAACACACGTAAATAATAACACACTAACGTTATAAAAAACGAAAAAAACATATTTTACACAATTTTTTTTGCGTGGCCTTGGCGTCACGGTGTTTCCACTTAGAACAAAGTATAAAATTATAAGGCAAACAAGTTAGGAAGATAAATGGTTTAGAGATTTCTTGTTGAACTCATTGATTTTTAAATAAGTCGTATAATATTGTCCAAAGTTGCAATTTTCTATTGATAGATGTCACTGTTTTAAAGTAAAAGAGATATTGACAAATGCAGCCCTAGATGTCGCAAGTGGCAATTTTAGATTGAATACATGTTGCTGCTGTTGTATATATAGAACCACAATATTGCTTTTTTTGTAAGGAAACTAGCGATGTCTTTTTGTTTTCTTAAATTGTTTTTGTTTAAAGTTTAATAAATTATTCAATTTTACATGTTTATATATATTATATTATGCACTTATGCAGGTATATATGTAAACTCATGGATTGTTGTTCTTACTATGGCGCTTTGCAAAATGACAGAGCTAGACCAATATAGAAGTACTTCTTAAAATTAACGCTAGATGGCGTATAAGACATTAGTACTTTTTGAAATTAGCACTATGTGATTTATTGAAAACTACTTAGTAAAACCAATACATTATTAGTTACTTTACAAATAATCAATTTTATTGTGAAAAATTAAGATTATGAGGCGTGCAGTTTTGGATTTTCCAAAGTATTTTAAAACTACATCCAGTCATCTGGCTCTGATGCTCGATTTCCTTCTCTTTGAATTACGGCTGTTGAAGTTGTTAATTTATTATCAGCCGATTTCTACAATTGGAATGTGTACATATCTGCCTTCCCTATTTTAATTTTATTCTTCAATTTTTTTTAAATATTCACTAAGCTGAACACTCCTTTAACGTCGGCGTTTGAATGCGGTAATGATAAAAACGTATATGCCAATGGAACTATTTTACTATAGGGCCTTCTTTCCATTCTTCCATCTTTAAATTAGGATACTGCTATAATATAATACTGCGATTTGTTTTGCAGTAATCAAATAATAAATTGCATTTTTCTTTTTAGTGCTAGATTTAGTGCTAGGTGCTAAAATGTCAAAGTTCAGTGCTAAACTCACGAAAATAGAGCTAGATCTAGCACCAAAAGTGCTAAGTTGGCAACCTTGCACCACGAGTCAGATACTCGCTCTCACTCGAGTCTAACTCTAAATAGCTCCTGAAAACTGTTAGGAATAGAGACTCCTTGTTCATATTGCTCTATTCCTATTATTGCTCTAAAAAGAAATACATTTTAAAAATAAAAACTATATGTCAATATATATTTAAAAATATAGGTAGGTAATTAATCTTGTACATACTACGATAAAAATAAAAGTTTATTCCAACATAACATTTACAGTTTTTATTAAACATGCCATGTTTAAAAAAAAAAACTATAAAATAAAGTTTATATATTACATAAATTTTACATGGTAGCAGAGCGTTAAGTAGATTCGTCGTATCCCGGAACGAAAATTAAAAATGTCGAACGTTACAAGGGACAACTATGACACTTGGGCGATGGGCGATACAGGCGGAAGCTGTTCTTATAAAACACAAGCTATGGAAATTCATCAACGAGACTGATGCTGTTGTGCAAGACAAAGAACGGGACAGACAGGCGAGGTCAGAACTCATACTTACGAGCTTAGAATAATAACGCTCAGAACCACGGCTGCCAACTGGTCTGAGTGAAAATGCGCTGTCAGCACTTCAAAAAAGCGTTAGAACGCGCTAGATATTTTTTTAACTTGTTCCTCATTTTTCCACAAACAACCGAACTAATATATTAGTGGTCTACTGCAACATTGTCAAATATGCTTCAGCTTTATTGTTTTCACTCACTTGTTGCGACGCAAATTATTATTTTTTCTGTGTAATATCTAAAGATGGTTTGTCTGTTTTTTGTGATTGACAGGCTGACTCTGTCGTTATATGTCGCTGATATTTTGCTGAAAATTCTAGTTTACAATAAATACATTGAGCTTTTGTTGTATCTCCAAGAACAGATTTAAAACAATGTTTATAGGCGTTATTTTGCTTACACTCACTCTTAAGCCGGGTGATTTTTAAGGTCCTACTGAAAGCAATAAAAGCGCTAGATTTGGCGCTAGGCGTTAAAACGCGCTGGAACCCAAAAAAAGCGCTAGATCTGGCGCCGAACGCGCTAAGTTGGCAGCAGTGCTCAGAACGATAGTTTCATTTATAATTCCACTCAAATTTGAATCAACTCAACGATTAATGTGTGCATAAACGTCACGTAATTACATTCACCGGCAACGGCACCCACACATACGATCAAACAATGATACAACTAAAAACATTTTCCCCAAAAAGTGAGGAAAATTGCACACTATTCCAGTTTTCGATTTCAAGATACTCGTATATAGTTTTCTTACAGAAAATTGTAATAAATAGTAGATTTGTATGGAAAAAGGACGGGATATTTAAGTAGAAACACTGAACTTAGACAAAATTTGTAATTTATTAATAATGCACCTGTAGTTAATGGAACTAAAATTACCATTTTTCATGTGGCGATGGACTAAGAATATAAGTGTCACCACCCCATCCTTTCCCGCGGGTGTCGTACAAGAGGCGACTAAGGGAAGTTAGCAATTATACCCATTGCATTCCTGGTGGTAAGGCTGGGTACCAAGTGAAAGTACTTACTTGCTATCAAGCCCGAACGGGTCGGTGCCACCGTCTCCTGTGAATGAAGAGAAGAATGAAGTGATACAGCAGGGTCTGGATAGTTGCGGCAATGGAATAGGATGAAATAACAACTCAATAATATTACAACTATACACAACACGAGTTTTTATAATTTCGAATAACTTTTCGTTACAATTATTTTTCCCAGAAGACAGATTTCACACAGTAACAACATGTATCTAGGTAACAACCATCAGACAACCATAAACAGTGACTAGCATGTAGGTTGTACATTGATGCTATTATCCGTAATACTTTCCCTCATCAATTACCTAAATGCTGAAGACTCAAATCAGCAATAATCTGCATGAGCCTTGGTCTTGGAAGTACTTTAGTCATTAAGTCTGCTAGTTGTTCCATAGACGAAGTCTTTTGAACAATTATAAGTCCTTCTTGTACCATCTCACGGAAGAAGAAATGTCTTATACGTATGTGTTTCGTTCTCTTGTGAAATTCTGGATTGTAGGCCAGACGAATTGCTGCCTCATTGTCCACTTTCAAAGTTGGAACTTCTTTGTAGGCTTGTTAGTTGCTCAAAGATTCTTTGAAGCCAAACTACCTCTCTGGCACCTTCGCTCGCTGCTACAATCTCTGCTTCAGTCGTTGAGATTGCAACTGATGTTTGACGTTGGCTTAGCCATGAAACAATTCCTCCTGCAAACAAACATGCTACACCAGTAGTTGATCGTCCTGTTTGCTCATCTCCTGCATGATCAGCATCACTGTAGCTCTCAATGTTTGTACTCTTACAGTTGTAACTATATTTAATACCATAACTTACAGTCCCTTTAAGGTATCTAAATATTCTTTTGACTTGTTGCCAATCCGCTTTTGATGGGTTCTCTAATTTTCTAGATACTACCCCAACAGCATAAGCTATATCAGGATGAGTGCCTGTCATTAGGTACGCTAGAGCACCTACCGCCTCTCTATACGGAAATTTTTCTTCTCCAGAATATTCAGCTTTTCCTGTTTCAGCAGTTGGGTACCTTTCTATCGGTGTAGAAACCGGATTGCAATCCTCCATACGAAAACGTTCTAATATTTTCTTTGTGTATGACTCTTGTTTGATTACAACGGATCCGTCTGTTATCTGTTTTATTTCTAGTCCTAAATAGTAAGATAATGCATTTGAGGTAATTTTTAACGTATTTTCTAAATCTTTCAGAAAGCTGTTCGCTAACTCTGCATCAGACGTCGCAATTAATCCGTCATCAATATATAGAGTAATCAAAATCTTTTTATCTCTTACATGTTTACTAAAAAGGCAACAGTCAGCTGTATTCTGTACAAAACCTTTTTTCAGCAGAATCTCTTCAAAACAAGAATTCCAGCAACGTGGAGCTTGTTTTAAGCCATACAGACTCCTCTTGAGTCTACATACTTTTGATGTACCATCTCTGAATCCATCAGGCTGTTTCATATAAATTTCTTCTAAAAGTTTGCCATTCAAAAATGCTGTCGTGACATCAAATTGTCTCAAATGAAGATTTTCTTGAGCGCTAACACTTAATAAGGCTCTTATGGTAGCCATTCTCGCAACAGGACTAAATGTTTGATCAAAATCAATTCCATGGCGTTGCTTAAATCCCTTTACTACAAGTCTCGCCTTATATTTATCAATACTTCCATGTGGGTGTCGCTTAATCCTCAATACCCATTTGCACGGAAGTGCATTCTTATTTGGTGGTAAGTCGCAAACATCCAAGACATCATTATCACCCATAGATTTCATTTCTTTATTCATGGCTTCTAACCATTCTGCGCTATTATCCCTTCTCATGGCTTCATTGTTTGTTTCAGGAAAAACCTCTGTATTTACCAAACATACATAATCCTCCAATTTCTTAGGACGTGAGAGAGTCGCTCTATCGCGTAAATTATATCGATGTTCCTGGCTCACAGCTGGCTCAATTATTTCCAGCTCTTCTTCAGCCTCTACAAATTCTTCATATGGACTCTCGTACTCAGCGTCACTATGTTCATCAGGAACTTGTTCTTGATATCTTTCTCCCTCTAGAACATGTTTATTGATTATTTCAAGATCAGGCGTTGGTAGGGTTTGAACAGGTTCACGAGCTCCCTCTGCTACATCTGGGCTTGCAAGTAATATGTTGGATATTTGAAAGTCAATGTCTGTTTCAAAAGTTAAATCTCTAGACCTTAATGTCTTTTTGTCGTCCCAGATGCGAAAGCCGTCGTCATTTTCGTATCCAATTAACCTGCCTTTTATAGCTTTTTTAGACATTTTTTTTCTTAATTGTTTTGGAACATGAGCATAGCATTCACTGCCGATAATCCTCAAGTGACTAATCTTGGGCTTTCTACCGTGCCAAATCTCAAAAGGTACTTTACCTTCTTCTTGTGTAGGACCTGTTCTGTTGAGAACATAAGCAGCTGTATTAATAAGTTCTGCCCAGAACATTTGCGGTAATTCTCCCCTTGTGTGCATCATTGATCTAGCTGATTCTGCTAAAGTTCGGTTCTCACGCTCACTACAACCATTCTGTTCCGGCGTGTAAGGCATTGTCAACCTTTGCTCTATCCCAAATTCTTTTAATATATTTCGCACATCTTCATTGTCAAACTCACCGCCATTATCGCTAAGTAGTGTTTTAACAGTGTGCCCCGCAGATTTCGCATCTTTGAGCATCTCAATGACTTTGTCTTTTACATCCGATTTATTTCTAATAAAATAAACCATGCGATAGCTGGAGTAGTCGTCTTTGAACAGTACAAAATATTTGAATTTTCTAAAGCTCTCTTCAAATGGTCCGCAAACATCGGTGTGAATTAACTCTCCTACCAGTTTTGCTCTTTCTCTAGTTCCAAAGGGTTTTCTATGAAACTTGCCATATAAACAACCTTCACACTTGATATTGTCAGGTTTCAACTTCATACGTAACTGCCTTTCTATAAATTTAGCAACATACCTTTTGTCTTGATGCGCAAGCCACTCATGGTACACTTGGAGTAGGTTGTTGCCTGTCAGTGCATTTACTTCAATGGTTTTATTCTTATTTAGCATTACAGTCTTAATTTCTAATTTATATAGTCCTCCAAACGGAACTCTTTTCCCAACCACTACTGTTGTGTTAGCAACGTTAATCTTGCACACTGTATTTGTATCTACAAATATACTATTCGGCATCTTATCTTGTGCAGCTAGTGGTGAAAATATTTTTTTTGTTAGTGATGGTACTAACCAGACATCTTTGAGTGTTACAATCATCTTGTCACTGACATTTGATTCAACTACCACGGTGCCTTTCCCTAATGATGGAATAACACTACCATCAGCAGTCATCACCGTGTGATCTTTATCAAATTCGTGAAAATCTCTGAAGTAATCACTCCTTACTGCTATGTGTCGTTGCTACATTGTCCACATACCAACTCTCTCGATCTGTTTGACTTTTCGAGCAAGCGTTCACCATCAGTGTGATGTTCTGTACTTGTTTCGATGACGAGCCTGCTGCTGATGTGTTTGGTTTAGGTGGCCTCCCATCCTTAATCCATTTTCTACACTTGCGCACTCTATGTCTTTTTCCAGAGTAATAGTGGCATATCAGCTCCTCATCTTTTTTCTTCTTCATCTGTTTCTCAGGGCGCATGGTCACTAATGCTTGATGACTTATATCATCTTTGCTATCTAGTGCCCTTTCAAACGCACAGAGATGACTCGTTAAGTTGTCTATAGTTCTTTCGTTTTGACTCAGCGTTCGAAAAATCTTTCAGTCAAGGTATCTAAGATCTTGCATATCAGGAACAAATCAGGAAGTTTAGCATTTGCATCTCTTCTAGTAATCTCGACATTAAATCGTTCCAAACATTCTTGAGCTTTGACATATGGGTGGATACATCATCCTCCTTATTAATTATGTTTGAAGCTGAAGAACTCCATGCATAAATTATAAGCTCAATCTTCTGTTTGTCCATCAAACAATCTATGTAACTCTTGCCAGACTTCATACGCTGTCTCAAATCTCATAATTTTCTTTAGTTTCCTCTGACATATTGGTTATCAGTAAGACAAGAGCGCTGCTTTCAGCTTTTCTAAATTTGACCATTTCCAGGTTAAACTGCATAATGGCAGCATCACCTCCTGCTGTCGGAAGGGTTGGTTTACGCAACTTGCCCTCAACTGCCTCCATAGCACCTTCTGTGCCTCGCAGCAATATAGAAACTAACTGCCTCGGTGGTGTAGCGGTAGTGTATGTGACTGCTATTCATGAGGTCTCGGGTTCGATCCCCGGGTCAGGCAATGTTAATGAGCTTTTTCCTAAAAAGAAAAATTCTTAGTAACAGTCCGGAGTTTGGAAATGTGCCTGGTAGACGTCAATAGGCTCGCCCCCTATTACGTGGGACTTAAACATAGCTGGCGAGTCGTGGGTGTGTAATACACTTCTGCCTACCCCTTCGGGGAATACAGGCGTGATGCTATGTTTAGAAACCTTATATTTCCATGTGGCCCAGTTTTCTTTCCCTTCTAAATTACCAATTTGTAGCTTTATCGTAAAACTATCCATCTTTAATGGTCGTTATCTGCTATCCTTTACTATGCTGGTCCCGTAACCTGATACAGCAGGGTCTGGATAGCTGCGGCAATGGAATAGGATGAAATAACAAATCAATAATATTACAACTATACACAACACGAGTTTTTATAATTTCGAATAACTTTTCGTTACAATTATTTTTCCCAAGAAGACAGATGTCACACAGTAACAACATGTATCTAGGTAACAACCATAAGACAACCATAAACAGTGACTAGCATGTAGGTTGTACATTGATGCTATTATCCGTAATATGAAGCAAGTCAGTGTGTTTTGTCTGTAGCCGAAGATAGCCGTTTATTCTTTCATTTCATATCTGTGAAATGAAATGGTGCGCAGCGGCTTGACAATACCCTTGGTATAGTTGAGTCTATGAGCGACGGTAACCACTTACCATTAGGTGGGCTGTTGCTCGTCTGCCATCATAAGTAAGTAATACCATAGTAATACCATACCAAGAAATACCAAATAGTACCATCATAAGGTAGTATACTTTACTTTTCTTTGTCACCGAAATGCTCGGAACATATTTTTGTGTATTAGTAGGTTTCCAACATTCTTCGCTTCAATTAAGTCGGATTCAGTGTGTCCATCGCGCAGCAATAATCGGATTTGATGGAAATCTAAAAACGAATACAATTAAATAGATATTTTTTGATTCAGGGTAAATATTTTTTCTAGAGCTGGCAATATTTTGATTACAATTTAGTTTTCTGTTTAGATGAATGTTTTACTGAAAATTATTAATTATCAAACGACGACGCGTTGCGACGTCCTTTCACGGTGCAGTAAGTAATTTTTAAATAAAATTATGCGAGATGTTTACAATGATACTTTATCATGGACATTGACAGAAAGAGCAACGCAGTTAGCCTTTTAAGGCTAACTTGAAAGTGCTTCAATCCGTTTGGACCTACTCGGGTTCTAAGCGTTAGGTATTATTCTAAGCTCACGAGTATAATCTCTCCTGAGCTCAAACAAATACAAAATTGCTCAACTGCACTAGATTTATGGAATAAACTCAAAATACCTATGCTAGCAGCGGACTGGCCAGAACGGCCTCCTTACTCAATCAGCTCATACAACCTAAACATATTCATGGATATTGTTGACAAACTCGCAGATATGAATGTAATCATAAATGAAGACTTACTCACTATAATGATGCTATACATTCTTTCTCCAGAGTATGACAATTTTAGAGTTGCAATTGAAACCCGAGACGCTCTTCCAAAGCCAGACGAGCTAAAAACTAAAATTATTGAAGAGTGTGAAGAACATCATAACATGGCCATCATCTTGAAACACAAAGAGACTTGTTTACAAGAAGAAGCACTTTATACTTCTTGTATAATTTGTAAACGAACAGGTAATATATTTAAACCAAGAAGCCACTAAATCTGTACAAATTGCTGGAAGAAAAATCTTGAGAAAACCAACGCAAATAAACAAGATTCTTATAAAAACCAAATTGTTATGCAGTGCCTCCTTACTAACAACGAGAAGTCTGGTAACAGCATTTGGGTTTTGGACAGTGGCTGTACATCTCATATGACTCATCAAAAGGAACTCTTTAGTACAATTGTATCTACAACAGGAAAACTAAAGTTTGCAACTGACGAGCTTAATGCAGAAAATGAAGGAAAAGGTACAGTATCTTAGGTTACTTCAAAAACTGATAATAGCAAAGCACTTACTTACTTAAAGAACACTATGTACCCAGCCTATGTACAAATTTGATGTCCGTCGGTAAGATGACAGATGCTGGCTGCTCTGTCTTATTTACCAAGAATAAAGCGACGGTCAATAATTTCAAATGCAAAATCACTCTAACCGCATTCAAACATGACGATAGACTATATAATCTGCAATGTCGTCATACTGAACGCAATAATTTAGCAAGTACAGTTTCGGATAATACGTCAAATTTAAAAATTGGTGAATGGCATAGGAAACTTGGACATATGAACGCCAAAGATTTAAAATTTGCACTCAATAACAACTTACTACTTGGTCTAAACTTTGATAGTTCTAAGAATCTAGACCAGTGTGAAGCATGCATTCAAGCGAAAATACATAGAATTCCTGCTCCTCGGGCGAAAGTGACTCAACGTACGACACAACTTTTAGAAATCGTTCATAGCGATGTTTGTGGGCCTGTAAGAACACCTACATTAAGTGGCAACAGATACTTCATCACATTCATCGATGACTTTAGCAGATACAGTAGAATCGATTTTAACAAAAACAAGAACGAAATATTTGAAAAATTTAAAGATTTCAAAGAGTTAGCGGAAACATACAGAGGAAATAAAATTAATGTAGGTATCAGACAACGGTACTGAACGTTAATAGAGAATTTAACTCTTACTTAAAATCTTGCGGCATACACAGAAGGCTTACTGCACCATACACTCCAAACCAAAATGGCGTAGCTGAAAGAAATAATCGCACACTAACTTGAGAAAGCAAGAGCTATGTTGATAGATGCAATGGCACCTCTAAAATGCTAGGTTGAAGCAATATTCACTGCAAATTATCTTTGTAACAGATCAGTTAATAGCTCCATCCAGAACAGAACACCCTTTGAAATATGGGTTGGTAGGAAGCCATGTTTAAATCATCTGTACATATTTGGTTGTAAAACGTATGTTGTAATGTGCTAATGGTCACAAATTTGCTTCAAAAGCAATACAAGGAATGTTTGTGGGATATTCTGAAACACCTAAAGCATTTAGAATTTGCATTCCCTGGAAAAATAAAATTGTCATTGCAAAAGATATCAGAGTAATGAAGAAAACGTATTACGATGAACAAAATAACAGCAAAACCATGAATGACTTAGGGTTGTCACATGAACAAATAACTTCAGAAACAATAAGTCGCGAGCAAGTTGAAATTTCAAACGGCGATTATAGTGATGGTGGCGATGTTCAACAAAATGATATCGATAATGATATAGCGGAAGTTAATGATGAAACGCAACAGGAAAGCGGTATTGATAATATATATTCAGAACTTGGGGGAATAGACAGTGATCAAAATTATGAATCTCTTTCTGATGCTGAGGCTGATGAAACCACTGTACAAATGAGATCGTTAAGAGACAGATCAACAATTTCTGCTCCAATCATATTATTTTAGCTGCCGCAGAAGAAATCGAAAATTTGAAAAAGCCCGTAGAACCTGCAACATACAAAGATGCTCTAAATTCATCTGAAAAAGAAAAATGGATTACTGCCTTACTCGATAATCACACATGGGAACTTGTGGATTTACCCAAGGGATGTACCTAAAGCTTTTCCTTGTAAATGGGTTTACAAAATTAAAACGAATCCAGACGGTTCAGTTGAAAGTTATAAAGCCAGAATGGTTATTAAAGGATATGCCCAAGAACCTGGACTTGATTACGACAAAACATTCAGTCCAGTAGTAGTTCGAATGAGTACCGTCCGTACATTATTTGCTGTGAGTGCTCGAGAAAACTTAAATTTAGTGCAGTACCGTAGTAGTATCAACCACATTTCTTAATGGCACTGTAAATGAGGAAATCTATATGAAACAGCCCATTGGATATCAGGACGGTACTAAACGGGTCTGTAAACTTAAACGTAGTTCATATGGGGCAAGCGCCTCGATGTTGGAATACTTGTATAACCGAATTCCTAACACTATTTGGCTTTCAAAAGTTTTTATTGGAATTTACGTTGACGACGGCCTTGTAGCGTTTAACTCCACTAGAGCGGGTGAAGAATTTATTAAAGAGCTTAAAACAGAGTTTAGAATTACTACCAAGCCTGCTTCATATTTCCTTGGTATGGAAATTAATGAACGAAAAGATGCGATTATACTATCTCAAAAGACCTATACACAGAAAGTGCTATAAAAATTTAGAATGACTCATTGCAAGCCAGCCCCAATACCAATCCTTCAAGAAAATGATCAGGCAGAGGAAGGAGATGATGTTATTGGGTCTTTTCCATACAGACAAGCTGCGGGAGCTTTGTCTTATTTGGCAGTATGCACGAGGCCTACGTATGCTGTAGGGCCTGTAGGTGTTGCTTCTCGAAACTTGGGAACACCTACTAAATCTGATTGTTTTCTATTGAAGCGCATCTTCCGTTATTTAAAAGGCACTCAATGGAATGGGCTGACATTTAAAAAATCGCATTCACACAAATTGATCTATTACAGTGACGTTGATCATGCAGATCACACCATCGGCAGATCCACTTCAGGAATGGTGTAAATCATAACACAATCATGTATATTTACTAATAACCCTCAGGTCACGAACACATTTGATTCACCATTCACAAAACAGGAATGTAATATGGTTTTAGAAAACTTACATGATTCTTCTGCGGGAATAGATGGAATTCCTATTCTTTTATAGTCAACAGTGGGCCTAATACTAAAGATATAATTTTACAAATTCTTAACATTATATTTATTTCTGGTATTCCACCTGAAGAATGGAAATCATATATATATATATAGTGATCCCCATTTTAAAACCTGATAAAGCAGATTCAGATCCTACAGCATACCGGCCAATAGCCTTATCTTATACTCTGGCAAAAATATTAAAAATAGTATAATGTTTTTTGGAAAGTAGAGGCTGCCTAAAAGTAAATTTGGTCTTAGAAGAGGATTAAGTGCAATGGATAGTCTGAGCATTCTCGTCACAGATATACCTACGGATAGTTTTTTCTAAAAATAATTATCTGATTGGAGTTTTCCTAGATATTGCTTCAGCCTATGACAATGTACTCCTGCCTATACTTAGGCAGAAAATGCTTCGACTAGGCATTCCAGGTAGAATAGTTAACTTTATCTCAAATTACTTTTCGACTAGGTCCATTATAATCAATGTACAAAATTTAACTTATCCTCCTAGAATTGTATCTAGAGGGTTGCCACAAGGTTCAGTGCTTAGTCCTCTCTTGTATAATAAGTATTTACACATATGATTTAGACCTTTCTTTAAATTGCTTTTGTGAGGTACTTCAATAGGTATGCCGACGATACAGCGTTATATGTAACTGCAGATAATATTTCAATCATCTTAATTCTGCTATATCATATCTGCAAGATTAGCTACACAACCATGGATAATCAATATCAGTGCCAAAAAGTAATGTACTTAGTTGTTTTATCGCCAGATATTGAGATTTCTTTTGATGGTTAAATATTTCCGGTTATATATAAGGTAAAATTTTTAGGCACGTTCTAGATTCTAAATTAACTGGTAGCCATCATATTAATCCCATAATTACAAAGTGTGAAAAAAACATAAATATATTAGATCTATTTCTTTTAGCAATTGACATGCTCCGCTACTTTTTAAAGTACAAATTATTTGTGAATAAAGAAAAAGAGATTTTTAGTAGGGGCGGGAATCGAACCACGCATCTTTTCCAATCCGGGGAAGTGCTCTAAGCCACTGAGCTACCCTACCAACTTACTCTATGTACCCTACTGACCTTTCGATCATCCCGAATTCTTAATCACATTTGTCTTACGACTAACGCCATCTACCGGCAAGCATTACATGCATCCAATATAGTAAGTTTAATTTTGCAATTAAAATTCATACTATTTGATGGCGCGATTTTTTCAAACATTTTAGATCTTATTTCTTTTAGCAATTGACATGCTCCGCTAAGTAATTTAGTTTATGGATCATTCATTTTAGAGCCGTGTAATAAATCTGCATTAAATTCTTTAAATAAAATACATTCTAAATGTCAACATGTTATAGGTAATTGGCGCAATGAAATCTACCCCAATTAACGCTCTACAAGTGGAATGTGTAGACTTAGGTTAAGAAGGCAATATCTGTCTGACCGATTTATTTTTAAGGCCCTACAAGTTTCCACGCATCCTATTATTCCAAAATTACATCAACTATCTGAATTTATTTCATCTTGCGATTACTGGGCTCCTAAAGAATCCCCCTGCATATTTAAAAGCTTTATCTCACTTCTTCGAATACCTTGTCCAGTTTTTCAATGCAGATTGAATCCTCTCTTCGAAACTTCATATGAATCGCTTATTTACCAACCAAATATCGTTGATTTAGGTATCTCGAAAAACATAGTGGACGCTGAACAGTATTTTAAATTGACTATTGAACAGAACTGGAGCGATTATTTAGCTATGTATACTGATGCGTCCAAAATTTCCAATGAAAGTAATGTCGGCGTTGCTGTTTGGGTACCTAAATATAAAATCATTCTTAGTTTTAGGTGTCCCGTTGAATGTTCTGTATTTACCGGAGAATCTATACTTAGCTATTCTTCAGGCCCTTTTATATGCTGAATCACACAACATTCATAAAACAATTATTTTCAGTCTCCCTTAGTTCTTTGAGTTCCATTAGGTCTAATTAATTTCGTTCAAAATTGCGAACACCAATTATTCTTAAAATAAAACAGGCTCTTTTCATATGCCACTCCAAGGGAATCCTAATATATCTTGTGGTGCTTGGGTTCCAGGCCACAATGGCATTGATGGTAACGAAGTAGTACCTAGATCATTACGCAAAACAAGCCTCTCATACCGGTTATTTATCAGAATTCACGGCATATTCACTAGACCTCATGTCATTAGCCAAAAATAATCTATATACCTATCAGTTGGAATAGAACTTGGAACGAGTCTTCTTACATAAAAGGAAAATATTATAGATCTATTCAAGAAGTAATTCCGACAAAACCATGGTTTTCAAAATATCATAAAATTACTAAACGAGCAACTTCAGTAATTTATCGCTTACGCCTTGGACATTCATGTACACATGTTCATCTGGCCAAAATAGGTACGGGTTAGAGATTCATCATTGTGCGAATGTGGACTGGACGAAGGAACACCCGACCATATTTTTTTTAACTGCCCCAATAATTCTCATTCTCTTTATGATCTTCTTCCTTCATCTACCTCTTCCTTCTGACTTCAAATCTCTTTTACGTTATGTTGACTCTCCGTTTATACATACACTCAGCGATTTTATTATCAACAGTAACATTAAATTATGATCTTCTTTTCTACGTCTGTATTTTCGATTCATTCATGATCTTTCACAAAGCCAAAGTTTGAACAAAAAAAATATATTTATCATAAATTCATTAAAAATAAAAAAAAACTGACATTGGCATCGGGACCGCCACCAACTTCTTGGTACACACACTAGTTTTTAGTGTCACGTAGGTACCATATATTAAGACTAGGTACTCGGTCCTTGTATGCAAAAATACCAAGATTGGCCGTTGACCGACAAAAACACACATTACAGAATAGCCGACAAATTTTAGAGATGCATATGAAAAAAAATACATTCCAATCAGAAATCAGATTTCCTTTATCATATACTTTTATTATAGCAAGCAGTCTCGATAAATGGTTACCATTTTTCATCGAATTATTTACTAGATGCTAGGTGGCGTAATGGTAACGTGCAACGCTCACGTTCTGAGGGTCCTGGTTTCAAATCCCTCATGGGAGTTTTTTTCAATGCAATACCTAAACCTGAAATTATTTAATTCCGAAAATTTGCCTACGAGAGATTGAAAAGGATATAGAATAACAGGAGTATTATAGGATAAAATGACACCTCATTCATTCAATTTAATCGAACATTAATATTAATTTAAATTTTGTTTTCTGCAACGATATAATAAGATCTTGTGAACTCTCACCATAGCAACATGAAAACAAAAGTATATGATTCACTTCGGGGGTATGTGAGAAAAATACTGCCCATGCCAGTATTTCCATGAATACCAAGTGAACATAGCAAAACAGCATATTAGTTTAGTATTGAATGCATATCACTTTTTCAAACTTGTTATGTAAGGCCACACTATATACGCATTTTTGTTGGATATGGGCTACATGCCTTTTATCTCCATATCTCAAAATTATTATGGCATGATCAACACCAACTGGCAATTAAATTAAATTAGTAATTAAATTAAATTAAATTAATTAAATTAGTAATAAAATTGCAATTTTAACAACATATGGATACTTCTTCATGACAGTTCAGGATTACAGACTATTGTCTGGCTGATCCGTTTACAAGGATATTTAAATAAAATATGGACATGGTATTTTTTTTACATTTTACTATTTTTCAATGCATATTTTGTGGTTGACAATATAATTAGAGTGGACACGGACTGGAATAGAACATTAAGATAAGTTTCTAAGTTTAGAATTGGTTTTAATGTAACAACCTTAAAGTGATAATGAAATAAAATTTTTGCTGATTTTCTTGCTGCAAGTTTTTTGTGGAAAATGAGTCCACAGTCTATTATGAAATATTTACTCATATAAATTAAGCTCACACCTATTATGTAAGTAAGACTAAAGTTACATATTCGAAATGTATGTTGTCATACTACTGACCACTGTTTACCTATGATTAACCTCTTTGGGCTAAATTATTATTCAGATTTAAATACTTTTTACTACTAGACAAAGATTAAAATGTTAATAAATTTATACACATCACTTAAATGTATCTACTTACATAAATCAGATTTGAAAGTCAATATTTTTAATGGAACAAGTGGACTATACATAGGTATTTATAGCAAAATGTTCTATTTCTTATTCACTTATCACCTACCTGGCTGGACATTTTATATTCACTTTTGGTGTAGACGTCAGAATTCAATTCAGTACTTACAGATTCTTTCCATTTATACCTCATTAATAGCTCAATAAGTACTTTAGTACTTATTTAACGTATTTTCAAGTTATCTAGAACTATTTTCGCAAAAATATTGCCACTAAAGTATTACCTACTGTATAGACAGGAATGGTGAAAGTATTATTGATACTTACCATCAAACATAATATCTAGAATTCTAGGCTTATACCAGAATCTAAAGTCTATATTTAAAATCTGTATGCAGACATAAGTTTTTCTATAGAGTCAGAGTTACCTATTCTTATCAATAAAAGTAATGTTACAAAATATGAATTGATTTAGCAAAAACTCCTGTACAAATAAATAACAATTTTTCGAAACTGTCTTTAGACATAATCTTTGTTTATAATATAACGTAACAATACATTATGCAAGTATACCTACATACATTAATATTGTTTAATATTTGAAGCACTAGACATTCTAGCTAGGCTAGCTATATAACTTCATAATGACAATTCAAAAGACCATTAAAAGGAAACAAAAACATATTTCCGCCAATAACAGCTGTTACAGCTGGTGGATGATACCCAAAATTCCTAACATTCTGAGAGCGGACTGCCTTTTCCTTTGCTTAATAATGGTTTTGATTTTTAAAAAAACAATTTAAACCACTTCCGGTTGAAATACTACAAACTCTTTCACGAGAGTATCAGACGAATGCCAACAACTCTGTGAGCAAGTAAATATAAGGACAGAAAGGAAATGTAGATGAGCGAGAGATGTATGGTTGGGCAGCAAGCGGAGGGTTTCAGCGAATTCCGGCACTAACTGGAGTTCGCATACTAGTCTTGAACCGCAACGTGGGCAAATTGTCGGTACGTTCGGTGATTCTGGAGTACTTGCTGTGCTCGGCAATGGTGCACCTAGTATAGGAGCTTCTTCTCGAGAATACCTGTAATATATATGTAAATTAAAAAAAAAAAGTGTGGAAACAATAATAGAGAAGTAACTAACTAACTTATCATCACGCCATTTCCCTTGCGGGGTAGGCAGAGAGAACAGAGTGCCAAGATGTTCTATTCTTGCATACATCTCTCGCTTCTTCAACATTCATAACTCTCTTCATACACGCTCCACTTTGACTCCACCTTCCTTCAATACATGACCGATTTGGTCTAGGTAGTCGAGTCTCGGTCTCCCCCTGTACCTATATCCTTCCACTTTCGCATTGTATATCTTCTTAACCAGTCGCTCATCCGGCATTCTTTCCACATGTCCGAACCATCGGAGCATTCCCTTTCGCATCTTTACACCAATACTCTCTTTCATACCTACTCGCTTTCTTACGTCGTCGTTACGAATGCGGTCAGTCAGCCTCACTCCACAGATTCTCCGCAGAGATCGCATTTCGACCGCATTGATTTTATTCTCATGCTCATTTTTGCATACCCAACTCTCGCTTCCATATAATAACGTTGGGACAAGCACTGCGTTATGTATTGCGACACGTGCTCTCTGGCTGAGGTGATGACTGCCCCTGCTCTACTGCTCTACTCCCAATGCTCCGTTCACTCTATTTCCCGCATTCACTCTTCTCTCTACATCAGTGGTGTGCCTTCCATCCCGACTGAATCCACATCCAAGATATACAAATTCATCCACTCGTTCTAGCATTCCATTTCCTATTGCTACTCTAACATCTGTTCTGACTTCTTCTCTTTCAAAAACCATTATTTTGGTTTTGCTCACATTCACACGTGGCCTACGTACATCTAATACATAATAATATTTACTGTTACCTTAATATTTGTCCGGGATTCTTTCGTAAGCGAGTGATGAATGCGTGAAATAATCTATCTCCATGTAAAGGAGTCGCTTCTTCGTAGGGCTCATCATCGAGTCCACCGGCGACACCTCCAGCCCGATCTCCGCAAACATCTATTTCTGCAATATAAGTAGAATGTATTATTATTATTTAAAACATTCAATACGAAGAAGTGGTTAGATTTTTGCTGCTGCTGCCTCAGTCCGGCTTCGCAAATGTACCGATAGGAACACACAAACAGTTATTTTAGGTGATCCCTTGTTTTGTCACCAATTTGATGCTCCCACCGATTTGATGAAACAAAACTACTTTTTTAGTGGCTGTTTACGTTGAGGAAGAAATAAGTAGGTACCTATGTAGTATAAATTTCAAGTCAATCGGGCGTATAGCAGTTGGAGATATTGTGATAAGTGAGTGAGTGGTATTTCGCTTATATATCTAGATACTAGCGCATTCCCCGCTGCTTCGTTCGCGTCATAGTGATATAACTATTTTGAATAGATTTCCTTAAAATCATTACTAAGCGAGAAACCCGTCAAACAATCATGTGATACAAATTGTTTGTTGGAATGTGATCTGCAGGCCTACCATGAACTCTTTTACCTTAGGTGTGTTGTTGTATTTCGTACTATGATGTCTAATTGAGCGATCTTGTTTAGGTTGTCGAGTAAGTTCATGGTACGAATTTCAATACAAAGATGTCATATTTGCGAGTCAGATAATGTGCTGATTCGGCAAACAATAAAAGATTTTACATAAGCAATAAATAATTATTTGAATGAGGCGACGCTTGGCGGAAGTCTATTGTTAAAAAAACATAGCATCACGCCTGTATTCCCCGAAGGGGTAAGCACACACACATACACACCCACGACTCGCCAGCTATGTTTAAGTCCCACGTAATAGGGGGCGACAGTATAATTCTTTAATAATAATAAGTCCATTGTTATTATTAAAGAATGGATATTTTAGTAGGAGAGCCCACGACACATCCACGGATTGTCAATCCCGGTTATCTTTGGACCCACACAAAATAACCTAAATATGCACGATAATGAAAAGACTAAGTAATTTTTTGCTGAATATTGCACGTCGTGGTTCTTGAGAGTAGTAGCTGTATCTCATGGTTGCATCGCATTGGTGAGATTTTTTCATTATCGTGCATGCTACTTTGCTAAAATTCTCCTCTATCTGTGAGAAGTGCGGATTGGCAATCTATGGTTATTTAAAGATAATCGGGATTGACAATCCGTGGGTGAGTGGTGGGCTCTCCTCTTAAAATGTCCATTCTATTATTCTATATAATAATAAGCAAAAAATAAAACAAATAACTATTGGTAAAATAAATTGATGATTCATTTACCATTGTCCTTTGTATATTTATTGAGCATTTCCGTAACCCTGTCATCATTTCTCTGTGATTTATTCCATTCTTCTTCAACATAAATAAATTTGGGCACAAATTGTAACGGGCCACACATCAAACGACTTCTCAAGTCGGACGGCAATTCAGCAGTCTGCAATAGTGATTACTTACTATTATATTATAAATATGAGGATATTTTTACTGTCGTATGATTGAGTAATGTCTTAAGTCGCGTCCAGACTAGTTGTAACGTAACATGTAACCTAATATGCAATGTAACATTTCCCATAACTTCTTATGCGCCTCTTACGTGCATTCGTAGCGCGCACGGTTGTTGGTTTTTCGGACGAACACAAAGGAGGCGCGCAGTGAGCTACAGAGTGCGCGCGAACGAGTATATACATAGGTACTTCTTGAACTTTTTATAGAAATTAATAAAATGGAAGATGATGCAGGCTGGGACGACGAAAAAGATCTGTATTTAGTCTCTCTCTACAAATAGAAGGCGAACTTCAAAGTCACTTGGACTCATTCGAACAAAATTTTTGTACTGTCCACTGATGCGTTGAAAACGTAGATCTGCCATCAGTTCAGCACTCGTTCCTTTTTAAATAATGGCGTTCTTCACCAGCGACGAGGTTTACTTTTCTTTTTCTTCATATAACGGTGCAACAACAAAATTAAGACACCCAGAATAGTGAACCCTTCGAGTTGTGGCGACTGCATGGCGTGCGCGCGAAGACTGGCGGGAACTGGTGTTCGTAGGAATTGCGCGTAAGAACCGCGCAGGCCGTCCAAAGTATTCACATTACGTTGCATGTTACGTTATAGCTAGTCTGTACGCGGCTTTAGATTAGAAGGATTTCGAGTGTAGCTGAGCGTAGGGTTCTGGAAGCTGGCACACTGTATTAGTGCTGGTTGAACTTGCTAAGTAGTCCCAAAGATCTCCAAGCTATTGGATTCCACGACGATTCTTTTGAAGTTTATTTTCATTAGCCTGTCGGTCATAATTTCTAAAATGTTAAAGTAGGGTTTGTTTCGAAGGCAAATACCTCAGTGAAGCATTCTTTTGTAATTTGTACATATGGCTATACTTGCGCATGAGTATATCAATCATAAACAAGTCACGAGGCGCGCAAAATTCAAGCAAGCTAATGCAAAAGTAGTATCGCCAATATTTGTTGCCACTGTGTGTACCTACAATATAACAATGCGTTCAGGGTGCTGATGGGGCTGCCGCGATTCTGCAATGCCTCGGTAATGTTCGCTGGGCATCGCGTAGACTGTTTTTACGCTATGATGAGTAAAAGATGCTCATCAGTGCGCAGAGTCAGTGGCAGCGCCAACGGCATTCTGAGCACGATAGATAGCAGGCTCGATTGTAGGTATGTATGTCGATCGTTGCCGTTTAGTCGCCAACGGGATTGTGCGGCAATGGTTGTTAACAATATAGTTAATATTTTAAATTAAATTGCTAACAGTAGGCTAAAACAAGATAACTGTTAAATACTAACAAAGTAGATTTTTATGGTCTGAAATAAAATTATTATTGTTCCTATTTATGGGTAGGTACAATCGACAAAATTTCAATGTAGAACAGCGCTAGAAATGCTCGTGGGTGACAGGTTCCTTGCTTCTTTGTCCTACCTACCTACTATCTGTTAAAATTTTTCTACTGCACAATGAACTTACGTCTTACTAACCTTTGTCCGCGGCTTTATCGCAGGCCAAAGCTAGTTTTAAGGTATGTGATATCTCAGGTTCCCGTTATTGTAGCGGAATAAAACGTATACAAATTTTTAAGTATAATCAAGAGTTACAAGTTGAATCAAAATCCGTTCAGTATCTTTTGCGTGATGTGCGAACAAACACAGCAGCATAGCTAGTGTTAGAGCCTTGCCAGCATGTATGGGCCGGCTCGATCGGAGAAGTGCCACCCAACACAAAAGGTCAGCGTGAAATAACGGTACCCTTACCGGATGCTAATGATGATGATGATATGCCGGAGGCCCAAACCCCCATCCTTATTATGCTTCCTATCCTCTACTTATTATCCTTTTTGTCATCTCTACCTATTCCTTTCCTCGTAGATGGCAGTCTCGGCTACGGTAACCGCTTACCATGAGGTCGGACTTATGCTTGTTTACCACCCATGTTATATAAAAAACAAAAGAGACTAATATTATAAAAAAAATATATTTTGTATTCAGAGACGCCTAAATAGCACAATTATTAAAGGCAATGTTTAGACACCTGATGCAATAATGCCTGAACATCATTAGTGGGTGCCGTTGGTGTGTCCACTGTAACAAGTCCTGGTTCATCTCCACCCTCTAACTCTGCTGCCGCTATTGGAGCCCCTATGGCACCCATGGCTCCTGCAATATATGCCCCAATACACATCTTAAATTATGCAAATACATAAGTGATTGTTATTATCAATATTTTACTATCCTTTTTTTTGTTACGGCGGAAAAAAGTGTACCTAACCCTACTCCGTCGTTCGGGGCAACAAACAGGGTAGTGTGGGGCCCTCACCCACTAAATAAACCCGGCGTGTGTCGTCTCTCCGCCTGCATTGGCGTGCCACTAGAACTATGTTACATTACTTCAGTGGTCCGCCGGCGGCTTACCCTTTCAGGTACACTCAACTGAGCAACGCATCCGCACACGGAGCGTCGCACCTTCGCGATATTTTTCTAGGCAACAGTCATAATGTGTATCGATAATAATACGCCTCAAGTTTGTTTTTGAAATCTGTTTCAATTGCCTCTTGGTGATACTGCCCTCATATTTACCAATTATATAGTTGTTTTAGTATTAGTTTTATGATAACTTTAAAGAGCAATCAGACATACCTTGTATGGGAGACATGTTGGCATTGTGTGCGTCAAACACTTGAAGGTTACCCAGTGCTTGCTCTACTGTTTCTAATTCCAATGAATTACTCTCTTCATCTTCATCAGAATTCCTGAAATTCAAGACAGATCATAATATAGTTAACAGTTTCATACTTGTCACAGTATAAAATTTGTTTTATTTTTAAAATACTGGGTTGTGGATAATTTTTTTTTATTGCATGTAGTGTCAGACGAGCCACGGCCCATCTGATGGTAAATGGTAACCGTTACTCATGGACTCAACTATACCGAGAGTAAACACAAAGTGAAAAATGTGAAATCGAAAATAACGCCTGCGCCATCTGTCGGAAGTATTTTCGTTAAGAATGAATGTTTTGAAAAAAGTATTAAGTATGAATGTGTTATCGAAATTAGCAGTCAGGAGCAATTGTCACAATGGCTGAATTGGCAAAGCATCTGGACGGTATCTAGGAGATGCAGGTTCAAATCCTGCTCATGACTGTTATTTTCGATTTCACATTTTTCACTTTTTGTTTAATGTATAGTGTTAAGCATGTCAAATGCTAAAAATATATATAAAAATATCTAAATATACCGGAGTATTGTCAAGCCGCTGCTCACCATTTAATTTCACCGATATGAAATGAAAGAATAAACGTCTATCTCCTGCTACAGCCAAAACGCAACGATGTGCTTCATGGCCGGTCACACGGGAGATGGTGGTACCAACCCGCTTGGGCCCGATATCAAGTGAGTACTCCTACTTGGTACCCAGCCCTACCACCAGTCATGCAATGGATGATAATTCCTTACTTCCCTTAGTCGCCTCATACGACACCCGTGGGAAAGAATGGGGTGGTGACACTTGTATTCTTAGTCCGTCCCCACATGTCACACACGGATAACTTAAGTATTCACAGTAAGGAATTTTGCAGCATATCTGAATAAATATATACTATAATAATATATACTATAATATGATTCTATTAATTACAATATAGTTGTTATTATAACAATAGCAATTATGCAATCAGCACCCTTTATCCACAGAATAAACTAGAGTTTATCTCATACAATATTAGAAGTAGTACTTATATTATATGCGATTGATAGACAAAGGCCAAACAAGATATAATAAAACAGTAAGTAATGGAAACACAGGGAAGATATCAACTAGTGTTCTATCAGTCTAGACACGGCTGCTTGTTTTAGTTGCATTTTGATTACAACAAATATGTCGATATCTGTAAAGAAATTATTATAACAACACATCAAGCGCAAAGTGGGGCTCTCTTGCGACCATATCTATGATTTGTTCAATAGTTACTGCATGAAAGTGTAACAAACAAACAACTCACTTTCATACTTATAATATTAGTAAGCATGTTCATAATGACATTTCATTGTGCCAACAGTTCCCATAAATATAGGAAATTACATTACGTTTTTACTGGCAACACTAAACCCAAAATATGGTGATCTACAATTGAATTAAGTTTTTGATGTGAAACATTTAATGCCGAGGGAGGATAAAATCGGCTGTTAGCGTGGCGACGCTTTTATTTGACTTGTCCCATTCAAATCTTGAAAGTTAAATTTGACACACTTCCCGGTTTCCGATTGAGCTGAAATTTTACACGCATACGTATATCGCGTTACAATGCAATATTATGATGACATGGAGCTGATCTGATGATGGAGCTGGAAGGTGGACATAGCAACTCTATAATGAAACGACGCAACCCCCTCGACTTTGGAATCGTTTGATTCGTCTAGATGAGTACTTCTTTAGGTGGTCTGATCATCCATCTTCATCATCCATCCTCTGATGATGGCGCTGGAAGATGGCCATGAGAACTCTTTAATTAAATAGCGTAACTCCATCGAGTTAGGGTTCGTTTGAATTGTCTTGACTAGTACTCCAGTCCTAAATGATATCAAGGGTCTGATGATGGAGCTGGAAGGTGGCCATAGGACTCCGTTAAAAGAAGACATAACCCCATCGAGTTTGGGCTCATATGATTCATCTTGACAAGTACTTTCTTTCTAGATGGTATCCAAGGTCCGAATGATGGAGCTGGAAGGTGACCACAGTAACTGTGTAATGAAACGACGAAACCCCATCGAGTTTGGAATCGTTTGATTCGTCTTGACGAGTACTTTGTCTTTAGATGGTATCCATTCTGATGATGGAGCCAGAAGGTGGCCATAGGAACTCCGTTATAAAACGACATAACCCCATCGAGTTTGCGCTCGTATGATTCGTCTTGACGAGTACTTTGTCTCTAGATGGTATTCAGGGTCTGATGATAGAGCTGGAAGGTGGCTATGGTTACTCGGTAATTAAACGTCGCAACCCATCGAATTAGGGCTGGTTTGAGTTATCTTGAATAGTACCATAGTCCTAGATGATATTCAGGGCCTGATAATGGAGCCAGATGGCCATGGGCACTATGCTGTAAAGCGCCGCAATCCTATCAACTTTAGAATCGTTTGGTTCGTTTTGACAAGTACTTCGGCCCTAGATGATATCCAGGCCCTGGTGATGATGATTTTTGTCCATTTCCGTTATTTTACACAAGTCATAAATTTTATACAAGCATATTGAAAAAGTTATGATCATTTTATTTCTAGGTACTCACTATTTCTACTAAATAACTTCGATGTTTTCACATCTGGTAGACGTCCTGTGACGTCTAATTTTTTTAAATTATAATACTCAATGGTCACGTGGGACTTGACAAATATAGAAATAACTATTATACAAAATACACTCAAGACTAAGAACAATATTTGTGATGTACTTATATCATTTTTTTTGTTGAGATGTATTTTTTTGGGTACTGAACCCACTACATTGAGCATAGGATATTTGTGTTTGCTATCCATAAGCCATCCCACCATTTGTGTAAGATTTCAATTATTATTCTTTCTTACAAAGACCGTTTTGTTGCATTGTTGTTATAATTGATGGGTCTTGTGGCATAGTCGGTAGTGTAACCGAATTCCGTGCACGAGGTTGTGGGTTTGATTCCCACTCGGGACAATTATTTGTATGATGAACACAAATATATGGACTGCATCTGGGTGTTTTCTATCTATTATATGTATGTATTTACAAAAAAAAGTAATGTATGTATTATATAGATAAGCTTAACGTTTGTGCTATGGTACCCATAGCACAAGCGTTAAGCTTAGTTTGGGACCAGAGGTAGTTATATAGCATTACTTCCATATCTGTGTGACCTGTCAGGGAAGCCTGGGAAGATTTTAAAATAATTTATACCTTTGGATAGCATTATTTGGGCTAGGAGCATTATCAATATTCATAAAATTGCCATTAGCGGTGTCATTGTCATTTTCATCCCAGTCATCAGCTGCATTACACCAAGATATTTTAGTTTCAACATTGGGCATAGCAACAATAGCACTGAACTCATTAGTTGATTTTTCTTGACACTGACTTCGAACACACAACCAACTAAAAGAAACAAAATTTGTTAGTATATTTAACTTGACACTCACAACAGTCAGTTTTTGATTTTTTTATTACATTCTTACAGCAGATTTTAGGGCTAAACTAGTTAAGTGTATTATTAAATTTGGGGAACTACTTTAAAAATTATAAACATATATCCCTGACAAAATACTATACTTTATACTATCTATTACATTAAATTATGTTTATATGTAACTTAATGTTATAAATATTAATTTTAATAATAATTTTTAATAGGCTCAAGTTAAAAAAAACATTATCCATAGTCTTATGCTAAAGTCATATAGAGTCATATAAAATCAAAGTTAATTAATTTATTGCCATTGATCGAAAAAAACAGGATTTTGTTTCACTATTAAATATAGTCATTCAGTCTCAAATTTTCAGAATACATTTAATAAGGTAACATTTGGCCATTGAGTTAATACAATTTTTAGTCGTTTAAACTATACACGTTGCTGTAAATTACGAAACTAATCTAAATAAAACACACGTTAATTAAAAACAATTTGTGGGTGCAAACAAAGAAAGAATTAATTACATCTAAAACACCTATAAATATTACCTTTCTGACTGGATCCAACAGTTCGGATTTAAACAAGCAAAAACGTATAAAGTGCGGTGATAAACAGAGTTTTCAAGGGGGGCATAACATTGTATGATAAGAACCCTGTATAATCCACACAATGGGCATTTTGGCGTAAATTGCAGATTATCTAAAGGCGGCCAATCCTGCAAAAATAAATATTAGTTTTAATAAATATTACACAAAGCATGTGGTTGTTATTGACAGAATTTATTATTTACAATTTAATTTCACTTACAGGTAGACCTCCTATTTTATTGACGCTATAATTTAGTAGAGTATGATTTTTATCACCAATTGCTTCATCTTCATAGCCTAAATATATTTTTCCTGGTTGTTTTGCCATTTTCTTAAAATATTTTAATCGGATTTGGTTTCCTTTCGTTATTGCATTATCAAATACCAAGAATCAATATGATCCATGAGCGAAATGTCAAAATTTATTTTTTAATGTTGGCATTTATTTGTGAGGCAGAGGCGAACCGCTTTTATGCCTGTCTCCTATAAGTAGGTTGTTGCCATATAAACTTTATTAGTTGTTGCCATACGCAGTGTGCGTGTAAGTGTCACTGAGTTATCTTTCAGTGAAGACAGTAGATAAAAGATCATGATTGAATCACAGAGCCTTACTCTGAGGATTGAATGGGTAAATGCGTGGTGAAAGATTGCGATTCGAGGTTTCAAAGACACAATAAGCAAGCGGAATTACTTTTCACACATGAGTAGGTATATAGATTACGTAGCCATATTAATGTGAAGAACACAAAAACTTAATTAAATTGTAGATTACCATATTTTGAGTTTAGTATTGCCAGTAAAAACCTAATGTAATTTTCCTATATTCAAGGGAAACACTTAATTGTATGATACTAAATAAAATTCAAAAGAAGATACCAAAGCTTATAGTTTCAAGAAGGCAGTAAAACTATGAACAAATACATAATCTAATTATTTAAAAAATACAAAGAATATATTACCAATTTTATAGCAGAAGTAATAACAAAAAATACAAACAAAAGAAGAGGACAGATAAACAACATAATAATAATGAAAAATATTAAAAACGTGGTAGACTGTCCATTCATCAGAATAGCCTTTTAAAGTCCACTGCTGGACATAGGCCTCCCCAAGAAATGGGGGATAATGCCGTAATCGCCACGCCTGACAGGCGGGTTGGCGATCGCAGTGGATGTTGTTAATACTCGAGGGAGTGCTGCTGCCCACTCCGCCGGTATTGCCGACTGAGGGTCGGCTCTTACGACTCTCGTGGGTAGAGAGGGGTGGGACAATTCTAAAGCCGTCCCCACACGGCTGACTGTAGGTTTTTAAATAGGGTTTTTGGGTGATATTGTATCTTTGGAGAGCTTAAAAAGTATTGTTTGTCAAGATTATCTTGAGCTATTTTTTTTGGTTCCAGCGACAAATAGGTGGGTTCAATAATTAGGGTTATTCATATAATTAGGTGTTTTTTCATGGCCCGACGTCACCCACCTGCTGGCACCTCGATCACAGTGGACGGGGTCCAAATTGGGCTGCAGGCCCAGATTAAGTATCTGGGTCTGGTGCAGGATGGATGGGGGCGCTTTCGCGAGCACTTCCATCAATTGTCCGACCACTGAAGTAATATAACATAGTTCCAGTGGCCCGCGGAAAGGCGAAGAGACGACACACGGCGGGTTTTTATAATGGGCGAGGGCCCCACACGACCCTGTTTATTGCCCTAAACGAAGGGGTATGCGGTTAGGGTAATTTTTTCCCGCCTTAACAAAAGAAAAGTGTTCAATAATAACCCGAACATCTTGCAGTTCACATCAGCGATCAAAACCTACTAAACCACTTTGAACTAAAAACTGCTTTTTTACATGTCCGTGTCGTGACTGACTAAGAATACGAGTGCACCAGCGCATTCTTTCCTGCGGATGTCGTACAAGGCGACTAAGCACAGTAAGCAGTTATCACCTGTTGCATTACTGCTAGTAGACCTGGGCACCGAGTGAGAGTATCTACTCACTTGCTATCGGGCCCGAATGGGTTGGTACCACCGTCTCCTGTGTGACCGGTCATGAAGCACCTCAGTGTGTTTTGGCTATAGCAGAAGATAGCCGTTTATTATTTCATATCTGAGAAATAAAATGGTGCGCAGCGGCTTGACAATACTCTCGGTATAGTTGAGTCCCTGAGCGATTGTTTAAATTGACCATCAGGTGGGCCGTGGCTCGTCTGCCATCACTAGCAATAAAAAAATATCGTCAAGGGACTACATATCTTGATATTAATCTAAAATTGCTACCTTCACGCGTTTCTTTAAAAAAGGGCCAGACTGACAGCTCCCACAAACAGACGGGCAAGAAATTGATCCTGTAAGGGCAATCACTCTGTGTAGTGTACGAATACAACTCTCACTTGACCCGTTTTTTTGTACACAAAAAATCTAAAAAAATGTTTTGTTGTCAGACACGCCTATATAGCTTATTACAGTATTTTTTTCTCAAATATCTTAAATGTACAGACACTGCTCTGTTACAGCTTTATATAGAGAAAATAATAGTATAGAAAATAGAACAATATTTTTTATTTCGAAATCATTCGATCCCTGCTTAAACTACTGAAACTATAATAAATATAGGGGAAGTCGGGGAAAAGCGGACACCTTAACCTTTGCCGGCCTGTGGTAAGAAAACCAATAGACACAAATAAAATAATGTAGTATGAAGAATAAAATAATGTAATAATGTGTAGTATTAATCAGACTTTATCAGAGTTATTGATATAATTAACAAAAATTACGTAACATCAATGTTTTACTGCGATTGGTACAGCTATCCTCTTTGCCCTACCCTCCCGGGTAAAGTGGATAGGGTCATAGGGCAAAGTGAATACACGGTCAATTAAGTAACAGTTGAAAATATATAAAGACATAATCATAATCAGGTATCAGTGCAGTTGTCATAAAGAAATTTGCCTTCTTCTTCGTAAGCCGTGCATCATTTCGTGACTCCATTGTTTGCAGAAATTGCATTGAACTGGCTGCCCATTGATTTCAATGTAATTCTCCACAAAAATAGCATGTTTGGAGTTATCATTATTTATTTTCTTTGCCTTTAGGTTTCTTAAATTTATTATTATTGGTTGATTTAACGTCTTTGGTATTTTTTGTATTTTTTGGTCGTGTTAGTATTTTTCTTTGGCGTGTTTGTTTGTGTTTTTAGATCTTTGTTAAGGTTTTTCAGAACTTTTGGTGTTTGCTTTAGCAAAATTAGGTTTGTTTTGTTTTTCTTTTATATGTATAAACCGTCTATAACAATATACTTAAACAAAAATCATTTGTAAAAATTCCTATGGACATACCATGGACGTATAAGGAAAGTCCATGACTAATAATTACAAACACTACTGGGCCAAGTGGGTACAGTATCCACTTTGTCCGTGTTCGCTTTGTCCAATAGTTACTTTTTTGAACTAAACTAACCTAAAATTTTATCCAGAAATGATACCTTATTAAAACTCTCAAAATTTTAATATGGAAACATAAACTTTAAATACATAATCAAGCAAAGCAAAGTAGCACCGCCATATAAATGAGTAATTAAGAAAATACCTTTCTTAAAATATCGTAAAAAATGGACACTTTTTTATTTATTCAATTTTTTTTTCTCAAACGACGCGTGACCACGATCTAGTTCTGGTTGTTTACAACTTAAAATTGTTCTGTGTTTACGACTGAGGGAGACGAAAGGGGCCTTGTGGCATGTGACAAGTTTCCTCGGACGCACCATTTTAAAACAGTGAAGAGTATTCGCTTTGCCTGGGCTATTCGCTGTGCCCGGACGTCCCCTACGAGTAATAACCATGTTGTACCATTTTATTAGGTATATTTTCTTAAGTTATTTGTAATAATATTACTTTCTTAATCTTATTACATCTTCTTCCATACCACACCATTCTCTCATGACACTTGTTCGCATTCTTTCTTTCAATCACTATGTTACACGGCGGCGGCACCGCGCTTTCATAGACCAACTTTTTGGCTTAGACATTTTCAGTAGTTGTTATTCATAGAGAAAAGTCTTGGTCCGTATATCCTATTCCCTTTAAAAACCTGCAGGAACATGTCGAAGACTAGCTTCTGCGAGCCAAAGCTAGACACATGTAAGTATATACCACAACAGTAGTTTATTTTAGCAAGCATTTTTCTGGGATAAACAGTAGGTATCCTATCCTACAAGTTAAGGTAACAAAATATCAGTGTGCCAACTAGAATCTGTTCAGCCACTTTTACGTTATTGAGTACAATTTACAAACATTGACATTTATAATATTAGTAATAGATGTGTAATATTACTTCCTCGAGTATTAATAACATCCACTGCGATCGCCAACCCGCCTGCCAAGCGTGGCGATTACGGCAATATCCCCCAAAAAATGAGCACCCAACAAAAAACGGCCCTCAGTCACGGCAGCTCCGCTATTCCGTGGCCTAACGGTAGCAGGCCCGGTAACGGCGGAGCAGGGGGAGCGAAGAATCTCCGGTCGCGGATAGGCTACCATAAACAACGACCTCTGGCTCTGGTAACGCACAACGTTCGGACACTTCAGACCGACGAGAGAATCACCGAGCTGGAAGAGGAATTGAGCAAGATCCACTGGGACATTATAGGGTTGTCAGAAGTCCGAAGAGAGGGTGAGGGCACGACAATCCTCCAGTCCGGGAACTTGCTCTTCCACCGGGAGAGCGACCACCAGTCCCAAGGGGGTGTCGGGTTTATCGTTCGCAGGTCTCTCGTAGGCAACGTGGAGAGGATTGAAAGTGTGTCGAGTATAGGGTAGCGTACCTTATACTCAGAATAACCAAACGGTATTCGTTGAAGGTCATACAGGTTTACGCACCGACCTCGACCCACTCCGATGACGAGGTGAAAGCCCTATATGAGAACATCTCGAAGGCCATCCACTTGTCTAAAATCTATTTCACGGTGGTTATGGGAGACTTTAACGCGAAACTAGGCAAAAGGACAGACGATGAGCTGAAGGTGGGGCACTATGGATTTGGGCAGAGGAACCACAAGGGCCAGATGCTGGCTGATTTTCTGGAGAAGGAAGGCCTCTTCATGATGAATTACTTCTTTAGGAAGCAGCCCCAGCGAAAATGGACCTGGATTAGCCCTGATGGTTCAGTGAAAAACGAGATTGACTTCATCCTGTCGGACAAACGACACATATTCAATGATGTCTCAGTGATCAGCAGGATTAAAAATGGGAGTGATCACCGACTAGTCAGGGGCATCTTGAATATTAGAACAAAAGTCGAGAGGTCGCGTTTGATGAAGTCTACGCTCCGACCAGTACCTGCCCAATACCAGAATCCCGAGAGCTTTCAGCTCGAACTACAAAATCGCTTCCAATGTCTAGATGAGTGTGAATCAGCGAGCGATATGAACAGCAGGTTCGTGCAAACTATCCACGCGGTCGGGTCGACTTACTTCAAGGCCCATCGCGTCAGTAGGAATCGTAAACTCTCGGACCATACTCTCAAACTCATGGAGAGGAGAAAAGAAATGATAGTCCAGTCCTCAGCCGATTGGTCGATTGGTGGTGGTGGTGGTGGTTTGGCGGTTAAACAGACAGATCTCCAAGGCTGTGCGGCACGATATTCGCCAATTGAATACTACCCGTATTAAAGAGGCGATAGAGCGGAACCAAGGCTCGAAAGTGTTCACAAGAGATCTGTCTGTTGGCCAAAGTCAGTTGACTAAACTGAGGACCAACAACGGCACTATCATTTCTTCTCGAGATGAGATCTTGGGAGAGGTCCAGCAGTTCTATGGACAGTTGTACAGATCTCAGAGCCCTGCTGTTGGCTTGGTCCAAGACCCCAGATCCAAGGTAACTCGGCACTTTACCGAAGATATCCCGGTCGTCAGCCTGTACGAGATCAGAATGGCTCTCAAACAACTAAAGAACGAACGTTCCAGAGTCGTGGACCAGAAGCGTGGTGGTGCTGTTCTTCAAGAAAGGTGACAGAACCCTCTTGAAGAACTATAGACCCATCTCGCTCTTGAGCCACGTCTATAAGTTGTTTTCGAGGGTCATTACAAATCGACTCACGCGCAGGCTTGACGACTTCCAGCCTCCCGAACAAGCCGGTTTCCGAAAAGGCTATAGTACCATAGACCACATTCACACGCTACGCCAGATTATACAGAAAACCGAGGAATACAATCGGCCTCTGTGTCTGGCGTTTGTGGACTATGAAAAAGCCTTCGATTCGATCGAAACTTGGGCGGTGCTGTAGTCCCTTCAGCGGTGGCAAATTGACAATCGGTACATCGAAGTGCTGAAGTGCTTGTATAGAAACGCTACCATGTCAGTCCGTGCTTAGGACAAGAGTACGGGACCGATCCAACTGCAGAGAGGTGTTAGACAGGGAGACGTTATGTCCCCGAAACTCTTCACCGCTGCATTGGAAGATGTCTTCAAGCTCTTGGACTGGACCGGTTTCGGCATCAACATCAATGGCGAATACATCACTCACCTTCGATATGCCGACGACATCGTAGTCATGGCAGTATCTCTGGAGGACCTTGGCACCATGCTCAATGATCTCAGCAGAGTTTCCCGACTAGTGGGTCTCAAAATGAACATGGACAAGACGAAAGTCATGTCTAATGTCCATGTCATTTCAGCACCAGTTCTAGTCGGGAGTACGCTTCTCGAAGTTGTCGACCATTATGTCTACCTGGGACAAACAGTCCAGTTAGGTAGGCACAACTTCGAGAAAGAGGTCAATCGACGAATCCAACTCGGCTGGGCAGCGTTCGGGAAGCTAAGGAAGATCTTCTCGTCCAATATTCCGCAGTGTCTGAAAACGAACACGAGACGTGGTCTCTGAATGTTGGCCTCATATCAAAGTCGCTCAGCGGGCCATGGAGCGGGCTATGCTTGGTATTTCCCTACGTGATCGAATCCGTAATACGGAGATCCGTAGGAGAACGAGAGTGACCGACATAGCCCGTCGGGTTGCCATGCTGAAGTGGCAATGGACAGGCCACATCGCTCGACGAACCGATTACCGTTGGGGACGAAAGGTTCTCGAGTGGCGACCACGTATCGGACGGCGCAGCGTAGGACGGCCCCCCACCAGATGGACCGATGATCTGGTCAAAGCTGTAGGAAGCCGTTGGATGCGATCGGCACAGGACCGCTCGTTGTGGCGTTCTCTTGGGGAGGCCTATGTCCAGCAGTGGACGTTAAAAGGCTGATGGATGGATGGATGTTTAATATATCGTAACTCTACCCTTCCTGGAAATGCACCATGTAGGTACGACATGTAACTACGACTAGGTACCTATGTTCTGTTCTAGATAAGAGAATGGTGATAGGTATATGAATAGGTACTCCATTAAAACGTGTTTTAGTGACCCTAGAAAAATATACATAATCATTTTAGATACCTACTGCTCTGCACATTTAAAATATAGTAGGTACCTACCTACTGTGCTTATTACTTAGGATTTTTTTTGAACTAGTGCATCCAGATCCGTCAATTAAGCGTTTCGTTACCTATCTGGAGGACTTAACCATTCTATTATAACGGCTATTACATAAATGCTTTGCGAATAACACCACGTTTAATGTTGTTTCCCATATGACCATTAACGCCATAGACGCTCGTTTTTAAGAGTCCACTTTAAGAATTTAATTCACATTAATTATAATGAATTTGACGGACTAATCAATTACAATAATATTAATCTATTTTATTGCGCAGAAAAGGATGGCTCTACATAAAATATGTTATAATAACCATATGGTGACGACTTCCATATATTATATTCGTAACTAGGTCGTATGCTTTGGTGATTGTCCTTGATAGCTATTGTCTGCAGAATCTACACTAATTTAAAGCTGGAGAGTTTTTTTTTGTTTGCGTGTTTTGGTTTAAACATGTATTCCCTACCCGCACTTAGCGGATATCGAAATTTAAACTTTTTCGATCAATCGCCTATAGCAGTAAGTCTCCTGGCATTGTAGAAACAGTAGAAACTAACGAATAAGTACGAAAGAGAAGAAAATATTTATGTTATAACGGCTTATTGTATCCGATGGGATGGATTCACAAATAATGTCATGGATTCATAAATAATACGGTTTTTGGACCCCCATATATAATATTTTGCTACTCCCTGTAAACATTACGTCACAAAATCTAGGCACCTCCTTTCTTGCTTATATGTATATATATGATCCAATGCGACTAAAAAAATAAATAGCCGTGAAAAATGTCGCATTTCCTTAGACTCCACAGTTCCCTCTATGTCATATTTCGTCACACCTAATACCCTTTAGTTTGCTAACGAATTTTTTTAAAGGATTTGGAAAAAATACGTTATTGAAAACGCGGGGTAAAGCTTGTATAGGTACGATAGTTCAACTCTACGCAAAAACATCATCCTACGCAATTACACATATAAAAATTAACTCAAGTTTTGGGATTAACGTCTTACTTAATAGCCGCTGCACATAAAAAGGATTTGGCATTACGAAAAAAGTTAAAGTTAATCAAATTTATTCAGTACGTATTCCTACCCGTATATTACGCTTACGCTTATGACAACCCCTAACTACTTGCCCGTATATTACGCTTACGCTTATGACTTTTTGTCCCAGTTATTTAATTTATCAGAAATCCAAGTTACATGCGTATTAAGATCTTAATTAATTAATGCTCGTTTTCCTGTGATGACAAAACTTATGCCTCAGCAAGGATATTTAGGTAGTATAGGTAGGTGACCTACCTACCTATTTATAATTTTATGTTAAGTAGGTATATCTCAGGTTCCCTGTATAGTAGCGGGATAAAATGGATGCCAGTTTTTAAGTCTAATCAAGAGATATCAAACAAAAAAGGTTCATCAAAACCCATTCAGTTGTTTTTGCGTGAAAGCTGCGCCGCGCAAACATACAAATATAATATTTTGAAATCGGTTGATATTATAGGTACTTAGGTACTATATTTATAAAATCAGTATTGAATAAACTTTAAAATTTACGAGTAACTCATGGAATCTAGAAAGGCTTTATTAAATCCAAAGTATAATAAACTTTTTTTTGTTAAAGCGGGAAAAAATGTTCCTATCCGTACACCCCGTCATTCGGGGCAACGAACAGGGTAGTGCGGGAAAAATATAATAACCTAAGGTCAGTATTATTAACCCAAATAGGATACTTTTTTCGGGGTTCAAGAGTAAAAATCTCTTTAAAAATTAGTAATGGTATTATTACAGCTATTAAAATTTTAAAGTAGACCTTAAAGTAAAGTAGAAAAATATAATGTGAAATAATGTAAATCCTAAAGCCGATTAACAGTTATCTAGCTAGTTATTATAATTGTCTACGGAACCCTATACCACCGTCCGCGATAGTTCGTACTTAACGACTTACGGATAAGGTTTTTTATGTATTTGAGGACAATCTGTGATAAAATCAATTTCCGTTTATAGACAGGTCATTGCTTAAGCAGCTTTATTTGTTAGAACTCATTTCACTAATGCGTGGGAGAGCTGGAGTTGTGGTAATATTTCTTAACAGATTTACTCAGACATGATTGAGACTTATACTCGAAAAGTACTTGCATCATTTTTGTATTTTTTAAATATAATATAATAACGAAATGGAAAATACGCGTAAAGTATTACTCATTATTGTGTCGGTACGTTATAGACCTTTATTATCTAAATATATTTTTAAAATTAAGAGCTAATAATTTTTTGATATTTTAGGTGTTTACACTCGTTGTTCAATTGAACGCCGCGACCGTTAATCAATCGCTGTGTCCTACCAATAAAATCGCTCCACATCGACGCTCGGCAAACTGGAATCAGGGAAGACCTCGAACTTTAGGCTTGTTATATAGCCTAATCACACCAGGTCAGACCAGGCCACAGCCCATGAACAACCTTCAAGATCTACAAGAGAAACCACAAGAAGACGACCCGAATGATTGTGGAGAAATAGACGATTATGATGAAACAGATCTTAGTTCAAGTTAGTATAATGTTTTTGTTTATTACCTACATGCTATATAAAAAAAAAATAATAAGTGGTACTAGCCTTTGCCCGTGCCTCCGCCGCAGCCTAAAGCTAATTTTTAGATTATATCTCAGGTTCCCGATATGGTAGCGGGGTAAAATGTATACCTACCAGTTTTTCAGTCTAATCAAGAGCTATCAAATAAAAAAAGTTGCATCAAAATCAGTTCAGTAGTTTTTGCGTGATGCGCGAACAAACAAAAAGACAAAAAATCTAAATAAAAACTTTGTGTTTAGACACGCCTATATCATAGCCTATTACAGTCATTTTTTCTCAAATATCTTAAATGTACAGAGATAGCTCTGTTACAGCTTTATAATAGTATAGAAGATATACATGTAGAGAGCCAGCTCTGTTACAGCTTTATAATAGTTAGGATTAAGTTTTCTTTCTGATGTGCAAAAGTGCAACATTACACACCACGTCGCACTAAGGAATATATCTAACATATAAGGCAGATCTTTACAGGTTTTTCCACAATCCATTATTTGTTTATAAATAAAAGTATTATTACGAAAATTCCGAATCGTGCCTTGCGAGGTCTTGAGGTAGGCCGGTCCGTGCTTTGGCCTCATATCAGAAAATCGAATTCGATAAAAGCATAGGCGCAATGCTTGGAATGGGTTTAACTAACCTCAATAAACTAAACAATCTAATTGTAATGGCATAATATGGTTTGTACTTGGTTAGCTGTATAATATATTTAGTTCTCTTTTTCATTTTATTTATTTATTGATCCTATACTTTACGTAAGAATGAAGAGTGAATTGAATAGTAGGTAATCCCTATACTTAATTGCTAGCGCCTAATAAACCTATCAATATTGTTTTTTTATATAGTGATCCTTAAATAGGATTTTGTCTTCTCTTACCTATAGATATTATTATGTCGTTATTGGATAAATATAAATGGGGCAATATTTTGTGAGTAGTTTTGACACTGGCACAAGCGTAGAAGAGCTATGGTTATTTTTTGAGCTTTAGCTCTGTTTAGATTCAGAATGTAATTTGTGTCCGTTGATTTAGATTACCATACGCGGAATGGAGATTTATTGCTTGCATGCATTGGCCGTGTGGGGCCGGCTTTAGAATTGTCCCACCCCTTTCTACCCACGGGAGTCGTAAGAGCCGACTGAGGCAATACCGGGGGAGTGGGCAGCAGCACTCCCTCGAGTATTAACAACATCCACTGCGATCGCCCGCCTGCCAAGCGTGGCGATTACAGCATTATTCCCCATGACGGGACCGCTCGTTTTGGGCGTTCTCTTGGGGAGGCCTATGTCCAGCAGTGGACGATGAAAGGCTGATGGATGGATTACTTGCATGAAAATTTACAATGTCAAGTCAAATGTTATAATAGACCACTGAGCTAGGAAACTAGCTCAGTGCCTTAGATTAAATTATATATCTAGATGGTCTGTCACTCTTATAAACGTCATAAAAATCGGGCGGGAAATATTATGCTAGTGTGCGTGACAGCTGTCATTACGCTTGTGCAATTTGTGTTTGTGTGCGTGCGTAATGATACCAGTTTCAGTAGTAGTATTAAATTATGGGAAATCATAGATTCAAGACATTCTTATACTACAAAATATTTCGTAGGTATATAGTCAATTATTTCTTTCTATTTACTCTCATAATCTTAATATATTATAAAAAATATATACCTACTATAACCTCTTCTTTAATGAGAATACTACTATAACTCACGATAATTATATATTTAAAAATGTAAACAATCATCATTAAAATAAATAAAAATATTACAAATATTAATATTTTAATTAATTCCGAAAATGACGACTATGCAGCTTTATGGATTATATTAAAAACGCTAATAGTTATGTTAGGTAATGTTTCTATTACTTTCCATCGTTAAAATATCATCAACTTTGCAAGACTACGCGGGAAATTTAAGTTCATAAACTGGTATCACATAAAATAATACGAACTAAAATTAATTCACCCCAATTTTTTTTGACGCGTTTACAACGCCGAGGTTCCATCTAGAAATATAATTAATCTAAGCTCAGTGTAGTAGACCTGACAAAATTCTACGTCTATGTAGTAGACAATATAGAAGGTTCAGCACTGATATTAATTAGTCAATATCGACAGGCCGTACCTGTGAGAGATAATATAGCCAAAGCCGAAAAGTTAACAGAACAGAATTACTTAAGCTCTAACTATTTCGTAATTACTTATTTTAAACCAGAACTTAAAATTGAAAGACCAGCAGATAAATTTAATGAACATATTGTATATTTTATTTCTTCTATTTTAGTAACACCAGGCGGCCATAATAAGGTAAACAAAAGAAGAGATCGTTTTTTATTTGGTGATGACTACATGGCATCACTTGCTCACTATCCCATAGCCAATAGGCCGCAGCGCCCGCCATACCGGCCAACGACTTTTAAGCCTCAGAAGCCAACCTACCCTCCTACAAAACCTTTCAATTCAGGAGGTGTTTTTGGACAGAATCATTATAGGCCGCAGCAACAGCATTATCCATCCAGTGAGTATTGACACCCCTCATATAAAACTAAAAACTTTTGCATTTTAGTTATGCGGACTTGAATACATTAAGCTGGTTTAACATCTAGTCTTGGCCCGTGAAAGTTGTAAATATTGGTTTTGATCACATTGGACTTTTTATAGGCTCTATTGGCTAAAGTGTCCTCAGTTTTGGTAAATCAAGAAATTGAGGGTACCTAGGATATGGAAGAGATCAAACGAAAAATATGTTTTTATGTACCTACATTTCTCAAAAGTTAGATAGGTATGAAGATGTCGTGGCCATGAATTGGTCAATAATTTTTGGGGAATAGAACTATTTCGAAATAGTCGACCACATCATCAAGTGACCACTTCTATGATTTGACTACGACACAGATATTACTAAGAAGTTCTTAAAAAGGGTTCTTGGTAAGAACCCTTTTTACTTTTATTTTTGGTATAAATCCTATCGCAGAGAGAATTTCACAAATTTAGTAAAATATATAGGTACAGCTATCACATTTTGTAGTAGTATAAATAACTTAACTTTTATGATTACTGCTGTTCTTACAGATTTCATCAAACCTGTGCAAGAAAATATTTATGAAAATCCCCAAGGGGCCTATAGACCAGGACTAGTTGGTGGGGCTATTGGACATGTAGTAGGATTTCAACCAGTAAGACCTACTTATCCTGATGAACTTGCAACGGCCCAAAAAAATCCGAACAGTTTAATTCGCTTTCCGAACAACGACGCGTATAAAAAAATCGGCGCCAGAACAGAACAAGCAAATCTAGCCTCGGGTATTATTGGGTCCTTTGTAGACTTGTTATTTAATTAAATAATGTTATTAATGGATATATTGGCTGTGTTTTATTTTCTCACGCTAATTAATATTACCCCAAGTTAAGAGTGTGTGTAATATTTCAATGCTATGACGTGTCTCTAATGACAACATTGTAAGTACAATTCAAAAAGAATAAAGAGAAATTTTCCCACGAATATAGGTACATTTGAAATTTTAGAAATTTTAAGAATAAAACACAAGTTTGGATCATAAGCTATTGACAGCGAGGCAATATCAAAGTCTTTTCACTAAACAGGAGTCAATAAGCCGTTTTAGGGACAATTGGAATAGTATAATATTGGAACTCGATTAAACATGGGGCACGTCCATATTGTAAGATTGGTAAGCCATTTGACCTTCCTTTGTATGGATTCTGAAGGAGAAAGAAGGCAATAATTTTATTGGCATTTGATATTCAAATGTCAACCTTTACCATTAAAGTATTATTTTTCTATCTAGTGTAACTGAGTTACTAGAGTCGATTGTTGAAAGACACTTCGTTTTACTTTAGTGAGAAGCGCGTCACGTGCTCTTAAAAGGCCTATTAAATATATGTCTAGCTTTTGGTTAATTTGTCGCATTAATTAATTAGAAGAACATAGGTAGATACAATGATATCATCGCATGGCTCGCGGTTATTATGAAGTTAGTTGTTTACAAGTGATCTTAAGGCGCACTCGTGGATTCCTGTGTTCATGTTTTTAAAATGTACCTATTTTTAACATGGCTGGCTGCAATGTCATGTGTTAAGGCCGAAGTAAATTGGGATGAAGGTACGTTAATTTAACTACGCACGTAAAATATGAATTTGATTAAAGCTATCAGTTATTTAGTTGCTTCAGCCCTTTAATAATAAACGATCAGAGTAATCATGTAATCAAAATAAGCCAAAAGTTTTTTACTTTACTTTGTCGGACCAAAGATCAGCTAAACATTTATTTTAAAAATTATATATGAAGATACTCTCAGAAAAAAATATTAGGTATTAAAATTAGTAACCGCAGTGACATCACACATCGCACAAACAGGACAACTGATTTTCCGTATTACTCTTTATCCTTCTACTCAGGTGGGCCTTATGCTTGTTTGTCACATCATAAAAAAATATGAAAAACTTAATAATTTTCAGAATATAATATATTAAAACCTAACCACAAAATTAAAGACGGTCATCTTTTGGCAAAGACCCTTTTCGATGAATGGGAAAACCAGCATGGATATGTACAGGTTCGCCCTGAAGCACATATATTTTACTGGTTATTCTATGCGGACGGAACAGCAATTAATGCTACTATGAAACCGTTAGTGATCTGGATTCAAGGAGGACCTGGATTTGCGGCAAGCGGCATTGGAAATTTTGCTGAAATAGGACCTTATAACATGAATTTGCAACCTCGTAATCATACTTGGGTATGTTTTTTAGAAATATAAAGCTGTAAATGCACTAGGTCTGAACATTTAAGATATTTGAAAAATAATAACAACTATGTTACGCTATTTAGGCGTCCCTGAACACAAAACATTTTTTTTAGAAATGTATCTGTTTGTTCATTAAACACAAAGTGAAAAATGTGAAATCGAAAATAACAGTCAGGAGCAGGATTTGAACCTGCATCTCCTGGATACCGTCCAGATGCTTTACCAATTCAGCCATCCTGACAATTGCTCCTGACTGCTAATTTCGATAACACATCACACTTAACGTCTTTGGGTGACGCCTGCGCCATCTGTCGGAAGTATTTTCATACATTATACCGACCAGGTAAACTTAATTTTACAATTAAGATTTTTACCTAATAATGACGCAAACCCTATAAATATTTAGATATATATATATATATATATTTTTAGCATTTGACATGCTTAGCACTACACATTAAACACAAAGTGAAAAATGTGAAATCGAAAATAACAGTCAGGAGCAGGATTTGAACCTGCATCTCCTGGATACCGTCCAGATGCTTTACCAATTCAGCCACCCTGACAATTGCTCCTGACTGCTAATTTCGATAACACATCACACTTAACGTCTTTGGGTGACGCCTGCGCCATCTGTCGGAAGTATTTCCATACATTATACCGACCAGGTAAACTTAATTTTACAATTAAACACAAAGTGAAAAATGTGAAATCGAAAATAACAGTCAGGAGCAGTTATTTTCGATTTCACATTTTTCACTTTGTGTTTAATGTATAGTGCTAAGCATGTCAAATGCTAAAAATATATATAAAAATATCTTAATTTTACAATTAAGATTTTTACCTCATTATCAGGTCATTATTAGGTAAAAATCTTAATTGTAAAATTAAGTTTACCTGGTCGGTATAATGTATGAAAATACTTCCGACAGATGGCGCAGGCGTCACCCAAAGATGTTAAGTGTGATGTGTTATCGAAATTAGCAGTCAGGAGCAATTGTCAGTATGGCTGAATTGGTAAAGCATCTGGACGGTATCCAGGAGATGCAGGTTCAAATCCTGCTCCTGACTGTTATTTTCGATTTCACATTTTTCACTTTGTGTTTAATGTATAGTGCTAAGCATGTCAAATGCTAAAAATATATATAAAAATATCTAAATATCTGTTTGTTTGTTCGCACATAACGCAAAAACTACAGAGCAAGATTGAGATGAAATTTATGTTTTTTCTCTTGATTAAACTTAAAAACTGGTACATGTTTTATCCTGCTACTATACAGGGTGTCCCATTAGTAGTGGACCAACGGTGCGTGGGAGATAGAGTGAACTGTTATCCAATAGAAACACTAAAGTTTATTGCCATATTTTTTTGTTAAGGCGGGAAAAAATTTATCTCATGTCACACCATGTCGCGTCGTTCGGGGTCCGCCGCCGGCTTTGCCCTAGGTCTTGTCTTGTTTTACCACTGAAGTAATGTAACATAGTTCCAGTGGCCCGACAATACAGTCGGAGGGACGGCACACGGCGGGTTTATTTAGTGGGTAACGGCCCCATACTACCCTGTTCGTTGCACCAATTAACGGGGTGTGCGGTTAGGTAAAAAATGATATCGCGATAGGTTGCTCGTTAGGATCTGGCGGCACCCGGGGCGTGAGAGCTCCAGTGCGTAGCATCGCTTAACCTTATGCCACAGCTTAGAAGTGTAGCAATTAGCAAATAAGTGCGCGCAGCCAAAGAACTGAAAGGTTAAGTTTTCTCGTAATAAAAAGAAATCTTTATTGATATCGCAAGCTATAACTATTAAAAAAATAAAATATCGCGAGGGATGATTTATACAATAATTTCTGCGTGATAGTAAGGCAACGTGTTTACAGAGAGAGCAAGGAGAGACATTACCTAGATCTAAAGTTTTATCCCCATAGCGCATATCTCTGACTTTTTGAATCAACCTACGTACCTACATATATATCTATTATATTATGGCCTCTGAATACATAATTATTTTAAGTAGGTATAGGTCAGGATATTTTGTTAAATCTCTAAAATCTATTTCTCCACTAAGGTGAAGGGAAGAAATGTGTTACTCATAGACCATCCCGTTGGTACTGGCTTCAGTTATGTCACAAACAGTTCGCAATATGTAACAACGGACCAGGAGATGGGTAAGAATGTGTTATAAATAATATCTATTGTAGTTTCTAAGGTAGGCAATGGTTTCTGCAATGAAGATTTATTAAATAAGTGGCAGTTCATTATTAACACTATCACGACCGAACACCGCCACGTCTCCGAAACCGGCGAGTGTAGGTATGAAGCGAATTATGAATGTCGAGGAAGCGAGAGATGTAGGTATGCAAGAATAGAGCCTCTTGGCACTCTGTTTTCTCTGCCTACCGCGTAAGGGAGATAGCGTGATGATAAGTTCAGCGCCACGCTACAAAGCTTTAATGTATATCGCTCCCCCCACCGAACAATATCGTAATGTGCTATTACGATACTTAGTGTTTTATTGCATATTCGTTACGTAGACCCCCTGATACACCTTCTAAATTTTTTTAAAATTTTTCTTATTCATCGTTTATAAAATAACCGTTTTGTAATAACCATATCGTTATTATTCGTTTAAAGGTTTACTATACTTATTTTTGGGAATAAAATCGCAACTAGCGATTACTGGTGGCACTACATACGAGGCTTTTCAATATGCTACGATTACACTTTTATTCGAGTAAAAACAGTAAACTTATATTGTAGTAAAGTATTGTAACAATATTATTCCTAACTAAGTGTTATCCCCTCATAATAAAAAAACGAATCATAAAATGAGGTCGTAATAAGCAAAAATGGTCTGATAACAAAAATAGCGGCCAATCTTACGAAGGTGCACGATCAAAAATACACTATGCTGCTAAAACTGTTGGTCATTGAGATGCTGTTGGTCCTTTATGTTCATACAAAAAGAATTGTGGCATGACATTTTCTATGTAGGAACGGCAGGAGATATTTGACAGTTTTTATAGAGAAAGATCATGAACTCTATTGGTAATATATTGTGAGACACGTTAAAGCAGAACCTGTAGAAACGTAATACGTTAGAAATAAATAATAACAGGGTACATGCAGACAATCAAATATTATTTCAAGCAGGGCCCGAATTCTATTCAAGTTTGCAGTGTTTTTTTAAATACTCTGCGAATTTCAGAACAGGCAGTTTTTACAGCTTTGGAAAAATGTAATCAGGACACCAGTTTAAATAGTTTTAAAGATAACAGAGGAACTCATTGCAACAGGCCTCATAGGATGTCCTCCAGTACAAAAAGAAGAATAAAGACACGTATTGGGCTATTTCTATTTGTCGAATCTCACTATAATACGCGAGAAATCCACCCGCCAATATTTGTCTGATCAACTAAACATTCCAAAATGTATCGACTATACACACTGTAGTTTACAAATCAAGATTACCTATACGACATTATAAGGACATAGAAGAACTTGCCTCAAAACGCCAATACAAATCAATATTTAATTTAGAATATATATACTCAATTAAAAGAAGAAGAAAAAGCAATATCAGACAAGAATGTTAAGATAATAGCAATTTTTGATTTAGAGAAAGTTCTGAATGTGCCTCAATCAGAAGTTAGAATTTTCCACTATAAGAGAAACTACCCAATCTATAATTTTACTATATAATATGGTTCTTTGAATAAATTTGGTCATTGCTATATGTGGCACCTTACTATAGCTAAGGGCTCTATTGAAATAGGAAGCTGTTTACTGAAGTTTATAAATAAGGAAGGACAACGAGGAATTAAAAACATCATATCCGGATGGTTGCGCGGGCCAGAAGAAGGCACAGTCAAAACGAAGGTGACAGTATGCATTCGTTGATTAAACGGCCTATGATAAATAAAGTGTTGTATACACTGTATCAAGTGTATAGTGTTATAATAAAATGAATGCTAAAATGACTGAGAATAAATACAATTTGACCGAAAGGTTTTCAGCTAAAACAAGCATACCTACACTGAATCAATTGCTATCAGCAATAATCAGATTTACTCAGCTTAAGCAGAACAGAAGCAATACCAGCTCACTAGCATTCGTTTCATAATTTGTTGTTGTTGTTAAGTTGCGACAATTCAAAACAACTGTTTTCGGATTCTGATAATAATGATAAAACAGAGTAAATTACTTACCTAATTTACTCTGTTTCATTATTATTATTATTATATAGAATTGTTTAGATTTAAGGTTTACTTTGTTTTAATTACAGTTTTCTTTCTTCACTAAATACCATAGTTTCATTGAGATTTATATCAAATAACTGATGTTAGTTTATAATCCAGGTAATGAGTTGTCTATGCGCCAAATTTTATCCAAATTCAGTCACTTTTGCGTAAAAGAGTAACAAACAACCTTCCAGCCAGAATAATCTTTACAACAGTAGTACGATATAATAGTAGTAATAACCTTTCTGATAGTAGTAACAATGAAAAATAATGTGGTATGTTAACTACACCTTAAGAAATACCATGCATTATATCAGCGAAAAAACCAGCTATAGCTTATTACTGTTCATGTTTGGCAGTTTTCTTCGTAGTAATATACTATTATTTTAACGCTGTTTTTTTGTTTTTACACGAATAATATCGTAATGTTATGTAACCAAAAATTATAAGTCTACTGTTTTTGGTAAAAAATATTTTCTTTAATAACTTAATGCCAAGACAAGATAGAATAAATCAATTTATATCGTATAAATCCCTAAAAAAATAGCTTTCATTTGATATATAAATTATCCGTTAAAACTGGACGGAGCTTAAGATAATAGCAAAAAACCATTGTTTGGGTTCTCCTGTAAAATTTGAAAAAATCGATTAGGTACGATATTATTCGGTGGGGGGAGCGATATGTGCATTAGGCTAAGGCGTCTCTGAAAACAAAACTATTTTTTTTAAATTTTTGTCTGTTTGAACATCACGCAATAACCTACTGAACGGATTTTGATGAAACTTTTTTTGTTTCATAGCTGTCGATTAGACTTAAAAATATTTTATATACATTTTATACCGCTATATCGGGAACCTGAAAACTAGTGTTCCATAATTTTAATATTTATGAATGTATTTATGAAAAAAACGTATTTACTTTTAATAGTAGAAAAACCTTTTAGCAGTCAATATAGAGATTATGCAGAGATACTTTTATGACCATACAACAAACAATCACTTTGTCCAACGTACTACTTAACATAACATAGCAATACTCTTTATTGTACAACAGAAATTTTACACAAAATAAAGGAAGTTACTTAAGTTAATGTACAAAAGGCGGTCTTTTCGCTAGCTGCGATTTCTTCCAGACAACCTTGAAATTAAAATTTACTTACCTACTTATTGTTGCATGGTATGGCAAGACCTCGTAGCGTAAATGGCCTATGTTTAGCAGAGGATTGTTAGGTTGGTTTGGACAAATTAAGACGATACATGAAACCCTCAATGTACCTATACAGTTAGGATTATGTACATTTCGAATTCTCGATGGTATTATTCAGCATGCCATTGTGTGTATTGAATATAAGGGGAAACTTATCCAAAGAACGAATACTGTTAGAGGGTGATCAGTAGATTAAAAAAAAACAACATAAATATTTTGTTATATTGCCTTATAATACTGTCTGATATTTACGCGAATGTTACACATTTAGAAATATTCTACGTTTACGGAATCTATCACGTTTACTTGATTTTCTACTATCCCGACGTTTCGAATACTTTACAGCATTCATGATCACGGGTGGACTTAGATGGTAGACGTCCAAGGCTGATAATATCGAAACGTCGGGATAGTAGAAAACCAAGTAAACGCGATAGATTCCGTAAACATAGTTTTATTTTAGTTTTATATTGCCTTGTTTGTCCCAGCATGAATGGGCCGGTTCGACAGGGGAGCTACCACCCTGTCACAGAAGATCACTGCAAAAACAACGGTAGATACTCCTACTTTTGTGTTGCGTATGGTGAGTGAGAGCACCGGGGGCCTAAATCCCTCCATCCTCCTTTTATTATCGTTCCTATCTTTTCCTTCGAGTTGGTGACGCGCGGGTGATGGTTACTAACTTCTGATGACCGCTTACCTTCAAGAGGGTTGATGCTTATTTGCCACTCTCGTAGTATACGAAAAGAGGGAGTTATTATATAAAGAGTATTTGATGCTGGCGAACTGGCGTTATTCAGTTGGGAATGACATGAAATGCCAGCGTAGAACAGCAGTAGGCATGATAGGTATGGGCTACGGTGAATGTTAGCTATTATTTTGAATATAACTTCAACATGTGAACAATAATTATATTGGTGTTCATTCGCAGCAACTGACCTGTCTAAAGTAATAAAAATGTTCTATAGAAGACACAAAGAGTTTCGAAAGACACCAACTTACTTAATCGGTCAAAGTTATGGTGGTAAAGCGTGTCCAAGATTGGCGTATTATTTACATACGGTATGTATTTATATGCATATTTCTAGTTATATTTTGTCCACGCAAGATAGAACTCCTTCCTCTCGGATTGGAAGGGACGCAGGTTCGATTCCCGCTCGCATTAAAAGTTCTCTTTTTCCACATTTTCACAAATAATGTGTTCTTTAAAGTAGCTGAGCAAGTGCTAAAAATCAAAAATATACCTACCTATTACGGCTGCTGGGTTTCGATATCTCAACCATTAGCAGAAACAAGATAGTAATCCTTACTAAGTAATACCTATTATAAATGCGAAAGTGAATTTGTTTGTTGGGTTTTCACGTCGTAATTAATCAGCATGAAATTTTGCATAAATATAGTCTGTAGTCTAAAAAAAGGTAGGGAGAGAGAGGGAGAGAGAGAGAGAGAGGTGAGAAAAGGATCAACGACATGGATGGTCGACGAATGATGGTATGGATGGAATGGTAACAAAATTGAGCTGCAGTAGTTATATACCTACTCATCGTGTTTAATTTACAATAAGAAGCGATTAAGTTACCTGCGTGATCTTATAAGATGCTGACATTATGTTTGGTTCATGTCTGTCATATGTATACTTCTTAATATTTTCTTTTTGGCAGGCGATAGAAAAAAGAAGTTTAAAAATGAATCTAAAAGGAATTGGTATTGGAGGTGGTTGGGTAAATCCTAAGGAGAGTACTGCGTTACAAGCCCGATTCTTGTACTACATGGTTAGTATGAATATATAACTTTTTACATACCTACTCTCTGTCAAGAAAGTACCGGGAATGGATGATTTGTTTATGGTTCCAAATTCAAATTTTTGTTTTTTTTGTTGTTGTTAGATTGGCACAACTGTAGTGTACTAGTGTTATCCATTTTGGCGCGGAGTTTGTGTTGCATCTGTTATTTATATTAAATACAGTGCTGTTTTTAGTTATATCATATCTAGTGTGTATTGCGAATTTCATAATGGACAAAAACATCGAACAAAGAGTTTGTCTTAAATTTTGCATCGCCAATGGAATTTCGTGTTCGGAGTCACTGAAAATGTTACAGAAGGCTTACGGTGCATCGACTTTATCAAAAACACGTACCTACTTATGAGTGGTACAAAGCATTTAAAAGCGGTTGAGATGTGATGGAAGATTTGCTTCGCTCTGATAGGCCATCAACGTCTGCAACTGAAGTTAACATTGCAAAAGTGAAGGAAATAGTGACTGAAAATCCTTATTCAAATTTGAGAGAGATAGCCGCCAAACTTTCTGTGTCTCATGAGTCGATCCGTACCATTTTAAATAATCACTTGGGTATGAAACATGTTTCTGCTCGCCTAGTCCCAAAAGACCTGAATTTTCTCCAAAAACTCAATCGGATGAGAGTTGCTGAGGACATGCTAGAACGAGTCAATTCCGATCATGAAACGCATTGTTACTGGTGACGAGACGTGGGTTTACGAGTTTGACATGCAAACTAGTCAACAAGCTTCGGAGTGGCGATTTCCAACTGAACCGAAACCGAAAAAACCACGCCAAAGTCGATCAAAAGTCAAAGTCATGTTGACTGTTTTCTTTGACTATCGCGGCAATACCGCGCACTGCACTCGGAATTCTTGCCAGAAGGTCAAACGGTAAATAAAGAATATTATTTGAGCGTCGTGCGGCGTTTAAGAGAGCAAATTCGACGAAAAAGGCCAGATTTGTGAATAGAATTTTTTTGGATTTTGCACCACGATAATCCGTCTTCGCACAAGGCCATCATTGTGAATGAATTTTTGTCCAAACACTCAAAAAAAACCATCGAGCAACCACCATATGAACTCAATTTCAGAAACAGCGTTTAAAAAATGTTTTGATGATTGGATTATTTGTTGGCGTAAGTCTATCGTTTCTGAAGGAGCATACTTTGAAGGTGATAAAATAAATTTGGATAAATAACAAATTTTTTGTGTATTATTGATCTTTTCCCGGTACTTTCTTACAGAGTAGTATATATATCTATTATGTTTTCTTAACAGCCTAGGATGGGTTGGCCCAAGGTTTATTTTTAATTTTCTTCAACTATGACACTATTGTGATTCATTTTATTACTTTCTCAGTTTTTAAGCTCTGATGACACCTGTGGAAATTAATGGCATAGTATAAGGAAACAAGTAAGTTATCTTCATACAAAGGAATCGAGAACGGTTTGTGCGTGCTAGTACAATGCGTACGAAACGACGGCGGCGCAGCATTAATGGACGCACCTTTAGCTGTTTTAAATTTTATTATTGTATGCGTGCGGCGACTCGTAGGTACTGGCGTATACATGCATGCAAACCGCGCTCGGTTTGTTTGTATGAAGATAACTAATTTCTTTCCTTATACTATGCTAATCGGGTGGTGAAATAGTGTGATGTGATAGCATTTCTTGTATTATGTACATGTCAAAAACAAATTCAAAGCATGTGTGTGTATAATATATATCTTTTCAGGGAGCTATCGACAGAAACTTATATATCAAATCTTCGAAAGTAGCTAAAAAGCTACTGCGAAGTTTGGAAAAAGAAGACATGTTTACTGCTGATGCATTGGACTCTCTTTTATTTTATACTCTAAATGATGATCGACACATTAATTTTAATAACGTTTACGCTGAAAGTCCTTACCCAGCACTTGAAGAATTAAATAATAAAATGAATCAGTATATAAAACCTCTGTTGGTTGAGGTGAATCAGACGAAAAATTGGGAGTATTTAAGTTTGACAGCTTACAATAATTTAAAAGGGAACTTTCTTCTACCGTCAACATCATTTTGTAGGTGTATTTATATCTTTTTAACAACAGCATTACGTAAAATCATGTGTCCTTGATATTTTACAAACTTATTTAACATTAACACAAAGTGTGAAAATGTGATCGAAAAAAACAGTCACGAGCAGGATTTGCACCTTTTTTTTTGTTAAGGCGGGAAACAATGTTGCTAACCGCACACCCCATCGTTCGGGGCAACGAACAAGGTAGTGTGGGGCCTTCACCCACTAAAGAAACCCGCCGTGTGCTGTCTCTCCGCCTTTATTGGCGGGCCACCGGAACCAGCAGGATTTGCACCTGCATATTCTGGAATACCGTCACCAAATACTTTGCCAATTCAGCCATTGTAGCAATTGCTTGGGACTGCGAATTTCGATAACACGTTCATTCTTAACGTCTTGGGTTGTTTTCGATTTCACATTTCCACACTTTCTGTTAATTTATTTGGCTAAGCATGCCAAATGCTAAAAAATATAGGTATAAAAGTATCAAAATTACATTTAACGTATATTATATTACGTATATTAATTATGGTACCTACGCCCAGAGAATGATAAAACCAAAGACTGTAAAGACAACAATTCCGAGTTTAATCCCCAGTTCGAGGTTTGAACCTTCTCTGTCCTCTCTCTCTGTCTCGCACTTCTGAATTTTCGAAAATAATTTCGGAAAGTACACACACACGTTTGTATTCGTTTACAAGTTATTACTGATCGGTGAAAGAACGACGTGAGGAAACCTTCATGCCTATACACATTTTCGCACTGTCCTAAGTGGTGGACTACTGCTGAATCGCTCTCTGGCACTCACACAAAATTCTCAGTGAAAGTGCGTGTGTGTGAGAGAGAGAGCAAAAAAAAAAACACAGAGAGGGCAGGGGACAGAGAATCTATCATGAATGTGGATCACGAGAATATTTGTCAATTATGAGGTTGTGTGAGTAGAGTATCGAATCCACAACGCTTGATACTCAGAATGTAGGAATATGAACTACGTATTAGGTACGCTTCCTGTAGCGTTATTGTGAGAGCTCATGGTTCTATTGTCATTTAACTTGAATTTCAGTAGAGGCACTCTTGAATAAAACTAAATTGAAAGTAGCTGTTTACAATGGCAATTTGGATGTCGTCACACCCTTGCCTGGTAAGTTTTTACTTATAAGTGTTTGTGCTTTACTGTAACGGGGATTTTGTCTTAAGCTATGTTACATAACTGGCTTTTATATTACCTACACAATATTTTAGATGATCACTGATCTTTTGTTAGAAAGTGAAACCCCTATCGAGCCGGCCCATTCATGCTGGGATAAGACTCTACCACTATGATCACACACTGAATCAACTTGATGGAAACTTGTCGTAATTATTGTGTTAAGTAGGTATATGTTTACATTCATATTTGTTATTAGTCTGCTATCTAAGGAAAAAAAAACAAATTGAAGTCCGTCTAATCATCTAAAATATTGTGTGGGTAATACAAAAGTCAGTCAAAGTAGTGTGATAAAAAAGCCAACAATGCTTGCCCTTTAATTTTTGTTTGCAAAAGTCGTTAGCCAAATTAAGATAACCAAAATTTTAGCACATCTTTCTAGTGATTTTAATAGGTAGATATTGGTTGATTATATCTGGAAGCACTAGTTCAAATGTGACAGCAGAAGTTATCAACGTAGGGACGTTCTCGACCCATTGGGGCCTTGCGCACTAAGATAACGCGACCCTTGTATAGAGATTGAGGGCCATTACCCAATATGTCAGAAATAGTACAGACAACCGAGTATTTTATTAAAACAGACTAAAACTACCTATAAAAGCAAAATTCACCATTTATTTTGCTGTTTTTATAGGCATACACAAAAAGCAATACAATTTATAATTTAATAGGAATAGGTAGGTACTTCGTTTGATTTTGCAAAACATTAATTTTTCGGTAGTATCGGTTATTAGATGCTAATCTGGTACTCGCCCACTAGGAAAAATGGAGCTGGCTGTATGCAGTTAGAAAATGAAATATTACAATATAGTCATGTATATAGGTACCTACTGTAATACGAGATTTAAGCTTCTTTCGCCTTGGATTTAATTTATAATGGAATCTCGACGCAAGCCTGTTGGTGTGTTTGACTGTAGTGGTTTGACTGTAATGGTTTAGATACCGGGCTCCCATCTGAGATTAGTAGGTTCGATTGCCAGTGGTTGTTTTGAGTCTGGGTATACTTTGTGTCTGTGAAATAGTATGTTAGTAAATTCCCCCACGATACAAGGATTATTCCTTAATGCAGGGCGTAGTCTTTAAAAAAATCTGTTGTTGTCTACCGTATTTATATAGATGTGGTATGAAAATTTGCAGGTGCGGTCAATTGGGTGCACAAGTTACGATGGAACGGTGCTGATGCATTTAGTAAGGCTAAAAGGTATCCCATACATGGCAATGGAAACGGGTTTTATAAAGTAACGAAGAACTTAAGCTTTTGGTGGGTCTTTGGCGCTGGACATTGGGTAAATTGGATAACTCATTTATATTCTTAAAAATATTATTATCGTACATAAATAAAGTGAGCGACTGCCGATCATGAGGTCTCGGGTTTGATCCCCGTGTCGGCCAGCGTCATAAGCTTTTTCGTAAAAAAAAAAATTGTCAGTAGCAGCCCGGAGTTTGGAAATGTGCCTGGTAGACGGCAATAGGCTCGCCCCCTATTACGTAGGACTTAAACATAGCCGGTGGAACCGTGGGTAAGTAATACACCTATGCTTACCCCGTGGGGATACTTTTTTGCTCGTCTACCACATGGGTATCTTTGGATAGGTTTGATAAATATGTTGCGGGTTTGTGAAGACAATTTTTCGATTTCGATTGATCCATCTGTGAAATAATATTAAGCTTTAAATTGCTAGTTTTTGTTAGAGTTAAGTACCAGCTAAATGGTTGTTTTTGGATAAGTGAAAAAATATCACGTTATCTAATAGTATAACGAAGTTAAAAGGAAAACTATCACAGCTAAGTAGGCTCTGCAAGTTTACGAGTAAGACCAACTTATAAAATGTACCTACTTGGAAAAGTAGAAACTTTCGTGATGGCCAACTGCGTAACCCTACATTGCGCGTGGTCCGACATGCATTTGGCCGGATTTTTTCTTAGGTAACAAAAAGTCCAAAGAAGTCACTGGAACATAATATATTCTGATATTTACGGGTCGACCCCACTCGGGACCATAAATATTGTAAAGTATTCGAAACGTCGGGATAATAGTTTTTTTTTTAGAATTAAGTCACTGAAAGTAGTTTTCCATATACACGTGATCTTTATTCGTCTGGCCTTTCAGGTACCAGAAGAAAATCCTGAGGCCATGGAACACATACTGCGTTATATCATGACAGATGGTTGATAACATCATTACTTTACTTGTATGATAATTTAATTTGTAATTTTGACACCTTTCATGTTTTTTATTTTGTCCTAAAGCGATGTTTATTGCAATAGAAATTTCTGATATTTTTTTAGTATAATAGGTATGTTAGGTAACATATTGAATGCAGAACACTACATGAAAGCACATAATAATAAATATCTCATCATAATGTCAACTGGCATCAGATAGAGAGTTGATCACATAGATATGCTATATGATATGCCTTGTTCCAAACTTTGTGGCGTCGGCTTCTGATCTGTTCGGTTTTAGCTGAGCTAAAAGTATTTATACGGAGTGACTGCCTATCGACCTATATGACCCAACTAACACACAACAACGCAACTGGCGAGCTCAGGAAGGCCATTATAAATATGGGTGAAAGAAATTTTTTAATCGGATGAATAGTTTCAAACATTATCCTCGACATCCAAATTTACAATCATTATTTCTTTATAATGTTAGTATATAAATGTTAATTTTATAATTAATTATAATTGTAAAAAGATTTAACATGTTACGATTTACTATTTATTCTTCCAACGCGCTAAGTTAAAATACAGATCGAAATTGCAAACATCTACATAACATTTATCTCATTTTCTAAAAATATCAGTATTAAAGTACAAAAACTAAGTACAGAGTTAAATAAAAGTCATATTCGCTCTTTAACATGTTATGTCTACTTTATTCATTTATAATTGCAAACAATATTATATTTACAATATTCAATTATACTAAGTAAGTATTATTCAATTATAATCAGCACCACGCAAAAGATGATGTTCTTTATATATATTAAGCAAATTTGTTCTGTATATACACTCCTGATAATCATCTACTCGTATAACACCAAAACTAATACCACTTCATAAATAACTATAATTTATTTTTAACGGCAGGCGATATTATTATTTTAAATTTTAACAAGTACCTATTTATAATTTATTGAAACGCTGAGACCAAATTACGTTGGTCAAGTTCTTATAACTCCAGTTCCAGTTCTAGCGATATAATGCTTGACATACAAATTTCATTAATAAATTAAAAAAAAACACAAAAACGTTTACATTTTAAATAAATAATGTCTTCAGTTATTTTGTTATCATAACAAAGGCAATATATCATATCAATAACAATAATAATTACGTATAATAAGCATTATTCTATACATGGTCCATATTTATAATATTCCAACCTCCAACTTTCAGTACATAATAATATTCCAATAAATATTTACATTAGTGAAGACAAAATGCAATTGTCTACGAAAATTTTGAACATTTGTCTAAATTTAATGGATTTTTAATAAAAAGAAAGATAACACGATTAGCTACAAATTGTCTTTGATTTATATTTTTTATATAAATAATAATAACTCATTTACGTATACCATTATATTTGTACTAAAATACGGCCCTCGCAGTGTAATTGAAATAGCATAATTATTTCAAACACGGACGCCTACCATCTAAGTCCACCCGTGATCATGAATGCTGTAAAGTATTCGGAACGTCGGGATAGTATAAAAATCAAGTAAACGCGATAGATTCCGTAAAAACTACGTTTACGACATTTTATTTCAAAATATGTAAAATTCGCGTAAATGTGAGAAAGTATTAGCTATTTCCCTATCTACCATAAGGCGCCGCAACACAAAGCCCTGCATAAATATGTTCATAATAGGTTACACAATGGCTTACAGGGCTCTCATTACAAGATATCTACGTCCCCGCGTTTTTAATTAAACTGATTTTTTTATGAATAATTATTAATCGAAAAATAACATTTTATGCAAAAAAAAGAATGCGCGGGCTTAGGCAACATACAATCGTATCTCGGAATATTATGCACACTGGACTTGGTGTAGCCAGCGTATGCCACTTGATTAAAATATTTAATATATCTACTTAAAAAAATAATCAGGATCAGATTCTTGTAAAATTATTTAAATATCTGTGAAAATAGTTTCAAAATCCGTTGCATGGTTTGTTAGAAGCGGACAATCAGAAAAATGCAGAGAGCGACTTCATGCTATGCAGTATAGATTAGAGGTGGTCGTTGAATCAATGAACTGTTTTTTTTAACGGATTTTCATTCGTCAACGAGTTAATTGTTAATCATCAATGAAAAAACAGGTTGAAAATATTAGCTGTTAATTTACGTCAACGGCTCAACGGAATAAATTGAGGCTGTAAATTCAAAACCTGTTATTAATTTAACAGCTTTTTTAACATGTTGACCATTTGTCAATGATTGAAATTGAAAACGTTGACATAAAATTGACACTGAACATTCAAAACCTGTTATTTATTTAACAGATTTTTTAACCTGTTGACCATTGATGATTAAAAGTTATATTAAATTAACGAAAAAACCGTCAACGACCCATGCTTAGTATAGATATTAGATAAGAGTGAAGCAGTCACGAATTACAAACCATGCGAGAAAAGTATACTTTGAGAAGCTGGCCGTACAGAGATATCGGCTCCCTTAAGAAGTGAAATGAAACTTTAGAACGTTTACACAGACGCACACAGACGTTTGTCTAACGTTGTTGTTTTAGAGTGTAAAAAGTATGCGTTAGACATACATTCGTTTCGTTCATTGTGATTGATCGAAATTCCGTACCATCAGTCCTGATTGGTCGAGAGACTGACCGGCTGATTGTGTTTGCCTCGTGTCACTTGAAAGTTAGCTCATTTATATATTTATAAGAATGCATTAACGTCTAATAGTACAATTTGTTATAACTTAAAATTTACAGAAATACTTTATATTTAGTTCCAATTTAACACTTAAAATATACTTGGTTTTTGAAAGTATTTCGAATATTTAAACCTAAAAGCATAGTGATGGTATTAGTTATGTAAAATTGTAAATAATCAAATTATATTTAAAACATAAATACAGGATGAAATTTATTAATTATGATTAATTTAATTAATTATTATTTTTACATACTTTTAGTATGTCTCACATTATTTGGGGTTTGTGAGTATTAGTAACTAAACATGTTTGCACGAATGGAGGTTACTGCGAGTTTGTTATTTATCTATACATACAATCTCGTTACACAAATGTTCAGATTGAGTTTTGTGTAGGTACATGAATTTTATTGAGGAATGGAAATGTAATTTTCTTATTATAGAAGATAGTTTCAAGAGTTTTAGTTCAGTCTTAAAAACACGCTGTTTAAATATATTATTTTGTTTGCTATATTAAACATAGACTTACTTATATACACTTCTTTACTAACGTGTTTTAAAAAAAATCTATATTATTGTTATAATTTATTCAAATTGATCAGTTATTGTGACTTAGATTTAAAAAAAGTTAAAGATTTTGTTAGACAAAAGTTGAGCCCCATTATGAAATTTATTTATTTAGTTTCTTCAGATTTTAATAATAATAAATAAAAATCATTATTATACTAAGAGCATTATTACATTATTTCACTTGTACACTTATTTTTTTCTCAGCCAAAAATTATCGATGAGTTACGAAATTTAACAATTGATCGATTTGAATAAATGAAGTATTCTATCATTATAACACATATTATTAGCTACGTCAATGTAACTTCGGCGAAGCAAGCGTCACAGACTCGCACGGGTTTGGTGTTGCCAGTTAATGCGACCGTCTTTTCGCTGCACGCCGCACAAAATATATGGCCACAACGTCGGCAATGGTGCTGTAATATGGACAAGACAGTTATAAATGCAATATTGAAGTTAATATTGTATGTTTTTTGACACAGATTTGTTCAAAAATGTGTTAATTTTTTATTGATACAATAAAAAACAATTCCCGTCAATAGATGGCTCTCTACTTCCTAACATACACCCATCCATCAGTTTATTAACATTCTCTGGTGTTAGTCTCCCTACACGACGAAGATCCTAAACCGCCTGTATCCAACTGCCCTGCGTCTTTAGCTACATCGTATGTTCACTTTGGTGAGAGGTCACCCTACTTTGCGCTGTCCGATAAGTTATCGCCACTCAAGAAACTCACCTTTGTTCCCCAACTATTGTCAGTTTGTCAAGCGATGTCATTGCCACTTAGTGTGTTAACCGTATTAACATACGCAGCAGACTTACATGTAAGATTCCAAAGTGATTCCCGCTGGTGTCAAGAACAAACCATCGAAGAATGCGCGCCTAGCACACGTTTACTTTAAACGTCGTCGTCGATGCTAATGATAAAAAATGCAAAACGCTACCATAGCCAGTCATTACGTATCAAAATACACACAAAACAATCATTTATGGATCACACAAAATGTGTCCTGTGTGGGAATCAAACCCACAGCAATCGGCGTAGATGGTTAGTTTTTAGGCCACTACGCTGTATATGTAGTCGTACATATGAAAGCCTTGACTGTATCGATCGTGAAGTCATAGCACGTGCTTGCCTCCACACTAAGTGACAGGCGCTCCACGGTATTAGGGCCTCAGGTGATCTTAAAATTGCCAGGCAAAGGGTTTTGACGGCCGTGGCGCTAATTTTAGATTTTCTTTATGAGTGTATACTTACTTTCCGCCTAGCGATTGAGAACTCTTTGGCACACGCGGTACAAGCCGTAGCGTCTTTATCATGGGTCCACGCCGCAGCCTCTTCAACGTTTTGTGCTTTAGCCTCCCTTTCTAACAGTTCAGCTAATTGAAGTTTGTTTTCACTGAGGGTTGCACCTACTTCTTCTAGGGTTTTTTGTGCTTCGCTATATTGTGTTTTCAATACATGTTGCTCTTCTTGCAGAGCGAGGTACTTCTGTAGAGACAAGAGTAAAATTAATGCAATCAATTCATTCATGTTCAATATTTTTGCGATATTAAAATGGAGTGGGGTCATAAAGAGAACCGAATCGCTGGTATAGCTTTACACAAACTAGGTATGAAGCCAAATGCAATTTTTGAAACTCCATTCGCTAGGTTTTAGTCGAATGTTTGTGTACCGGGCTACTAATAGGTACAATGAAACGTAGACATAGAAGAAGAACTGGCCGTCCACGTAGCATTCGTACTAATAAGGCGATCAAAGTATAAGAAATAATTTAATGAAATCCTGTCCGAAAGTAAAAGATTTTATCTCGGGGAATAATTATAGGACCTAAAACCATGTCCCGTATTTTAATATATGACTGAGGAGTTTCAGCTTCATTATGTAACCGATCATTTAAAAGTGAATAGGGGTATTGATATTCTTTGTTCGATGTAGGCCTCCCCACACAATATTAATTTAAAAGTGAATAGGGTGGAAAAATCCAACATCTTCTTAAGTGATACGCAAAGGGAGGTCACAGTAAATAATTATTTACTGACGAGCAATTTTTTGTTACCTATCAAGTGACATTTTAACAGGCATAATGACCGGGTTTATTCTCAAACCTCTATAAAAACTTCTCTTCTATTTGTCAACAGAGTGGGGATGATGAGACGTGGGCATTATCCGACTTTAGTGATTTGGTAGGGTGTTGGCTATTCTGGAGTGACTGAGCCATTTTTGTGTAAATAGTGTCAAAACATCGGCACAGGTTTATCAAGATACAATTCTTGGTAAGCTATGTGTACTTTCAGCAAGACTGAACACCGGGTCAAAAAGATCGATCCATACAAGCGTGGGGCAACGAACATTTCTGATTCCATCAGAGTTAAAAACTGGCTGTCATCTAGTCCCCTTCTTAGTCAGCTGGATTATGATTTATGGTCGGTTTTAGAGAGTATAAGCATACTCTAGACACCATGATAAATTGGGAGCCCTTAAAGCAGTTCATAAGACTGGCAATGAAGAAATTTCCTATGGAGAATGTGCGTGTTTCAATGGATACCTGGCCTCAAAGTTTAAAGGAATGTATTAAGGTCAAAGGATATAATTTTGGACTAGCTGCATATTTTAATGCTATTGTAAAGTACAAATTATTTGTGAATGTGGAAAAAGAGAACTTTAGTGCGAGCGGGAATCGAACCTGCGTCCCTTCCAATTTTCCAGATTCCCGCTCGCACTAAAGTTCTCTTTTTCCACATTTTCAAATAATTTGTACTTTAAGTAGCTGAGCATCTATCTAAAGTGCAAAATACAGATCATAATGCTATTGTGTTAATGTATAAGCTAATGCACACTACAGTAACAAAGGTTTTATGCAATAGAATAAAATATATTTATGGCAAAAAATAGTTGTCATAATTTCTTTAAGTCGTTTCTATCCCATAACAAAAATATATCTCAAAATTAGGTTAATCGATGTATGAAACCGTAACGTTTTATCAAGGTTAATACATCAAGGTCCTTTACATTTAAAACTAATTTAAAATTGCGAGATCGGACCAAGGTCGGTTCTCAACAATTAGATAGGCCCACAAAGATGTGAAGTAAATCCTTAGTTAATAAATACAGTTGATTGATTGAGGGAATTATGACACTGAAGACAGAGAATTATGAATTTGAAGCTGAAATCCTTTGTCTTTGTTCGGGCCATATCGAAGATGCTGATCTAATGTGTCATGTCTATTTGCCCAATCAATATGATGATATGTGTGCAATGAGACAGCAATATACAATTTAATGCAGAATAATGTAAAAAGGCTGACCTGGCCTATTGATTTAAGAGATTCCACTTCTTGAGTCAGCATTGATATCTTATCACGGTCCCGCATCATTGATTCCTGTAATACGTCGATATCTTTTCTTTAGTAAACATAATATTTGTGGCATAAAACAATGACTGTCCGTAACTAGACTAGATTTATGATGTTTATTAATTATAATCATAAAGTGGCAAACGATCCGTAGCAACCCGAATAGCGCTAACATAAGTGGTCAATGCTTATGGCTATACACGACCAGGAGTACCGTCAAATTGCTCCATAAACACGAAGACAAGACGTTACATAATATCAGTTGCTGTAGTTAATCTTACCGTTGTGTTTCGTATGGTGAGTGAGAGCGCCGAAAGCCCAAACCTCCCTCCCTATCCTTTCCTTATTATCCACTTTTCTTTCCTTGGAGACGGCGACGCGCGAGTGATGCCTCTGGTATTGCTAGCGTCTATAGGCTACGGTAACCACTTACCATCAGGTGGGCCATGTGCTTGTTTGCCACTCACGTAGCATAAAAAGAATATAATGTCGAGGTTATAAGTGGGAATGGAATGGGCTCTTCCTCTACATCAGAAATGCAACAAGACAGTTAACCGATACTTAGAACGGACGGACGGTTTGGGTCCAGCAAGCAGCGAGAATTTTCACCTACAATCACTGTGGCTTTTAAATTTTGTCTCTTTTGGTGTTGATATTATCTGTAACATCTGCTGCGGTGACAGAACAAAAATATATGTTCAAAGCCACTGCTACTCCCACTCCATTCTTTTTTGCGGGTATTGTTGGAATAGACCAAAAGGAGTATGCATATGATGCACTATGAGCGAATGATAAATTAAAACAAAACCGTCCTTATGGTTTAATTGACAGTGGAGGTTTACATATGTTGTTCGCTTGCAACGCTTCCTTATTTATACTCAATAAGTATGTATTCCACTATTGAGATAAAAGTTCTGCCACAATTAAATGGAAAATTTTTCAACATTGGGTACAATAACAGGTGGACTAGTGGTAGAACCTTGCTTATCCCAGCATGGATGGGCCGGTTCGATGGGGAAAGTACCGCTCTCTCACAGAAGATTGGCGTGACACAACGGCAAATACTCATATCGTTGTGTTTCGTATACAAATACCGTCCTCTCCTTATTATTCTTCCTCTCCACCTATCCCTTTCCTTGCGAGATGGTGACGTGCTAGTAATGAGTCTGGTATTGCTAGCATCTACAGGCTAGGGTAACCGCTTACTATCAGGGCGATCCCCAATCCGAGGTCCACGCACGGCACACATCTCAAATTCATTGAAATTTTTCGAAATGTAAACCGATTTCTTCTTAATTCTTTATTCCCAGAGAAATATGGCGATGATTTAAAGAGGTTCTGATTATTCTAAGCCGTTTTGAATGTTATTAGTTTAACTTACTTGTAAAGATATTCGCCATTCCCGCTCTATTCTGAGGTCTCCTTCAGCCGCAACGGCTCTAGTCTCCGCAGTTGCAGCCTTCTGTCCCAAGGACCTTGCACTATCTTCCAAACTCTTTCTAGCTAATTTATCTTCTTGTAACCTAATTTTAACCATATCATCTTTTTAAGCAAAAATATTTTTGATAAGAAGATAGCTTTTAAGATATATTTATTTTTACCTAAATTAACTAACTTGCTTGCCTCTTTGGTGCAGCGTTAGTGTAAGCGACTGCTGATCATGAGGTCTCGGGTTCGATCCCCGGGTCGGGTAGAGTTATTGAGCTTTTTCGTAAAAAGAAAAATACTCAGTAGCAGCCCGGAGTCTGGAAATGTGCCCGGTAGACGGCAATAGGCTTGCCCCCTATTACGTGGGACTTAAGCATAGCTGGCGAATCGTGGGTGTGTAATACACCTCTGCTTACAGGCCTGATGCTATATACCTATAGTGGCCAATATATTCAGATTTCAATTAATTGGACCTACTCCTAATATTAATTACATCCGTACTATTATAAAACTGTAACAGATCTAATGTCTATACCAACATAAGGATCTTTATTAGGCTATTCAGGCACTTTAGAACACAATACATTTTGTTGTCAGAATTATTGTCTGTTTATTTGTTCGCACATCACATAAAAGCTTACTTATCTTTAAAGTGTTACTGTAAATACGTATTATTACACTACGAAGTTATTTTAGTAACTTATCATCACGCCAGTTCCCGTGCGGGGTAGGCAGAGAGAACAGAGTGCCAAGAGGCTCTATTCTTGCATACATCTCCCGCTTCCTCAACATTCATAATTCTCTTCATACACACTCGCCGGTTTCAGAGATTCCTGACTCAAACTTCCTTCAATACATGACCGTTTTGATCTAGGTAGGTGAGCCTCGGTCTCCCCCTGTACCTACATCCTTCTACTTTCGCATTGTATATCTTCTTAACCAGTCGCTCGTCCGGCATTCTTTCCACATGTCCGAACCATCGGAGCATTCCCTTTCGCATCTTTACACCAATACTCTCTTTCATACCTACTCGCTCTCTTATGACGTCGTTACGAATGCGGTCAGTCAGCCTCACTCCGCAGATTCTTCGCACAGACCGCATTGATTTTACTCTCATACTCCTTTTTGCATACCCAACTCTCGCTTCCATATAGTAAAGTTGGGACAAGCACTGTATTGTGTATTGCGACCCGTGCCTTCTGGCTGAGGTGGTGGCTGCCGAGAAGTTGTCCCAATGCTCCGTTCACGAAGTTATTTTAGTGAAGGATAGACTGTTTGGGTGTGTATTAAATCGTTATTATTTACAATACTTGTTTTACAAAAAAGCGATTACGAAAAAAAAAACAGGCGTGATGCTTTTTTTTTCATCTGTTAAGAAGACAAACTAAAATATTGTTTCCGGGATACATTTTTTAATGCAATTTTAGTAATAGACGGGCCTTGTGGCGTAGTCGGTATTGTAACCGACTTCCGTGCACGAGGTCGTGGGTACGATTTCCACCCAGGACAAGTATTTGTGTGATGAACATACATATTTGTACTGCGTCCCAGACGACGTGTTTTCTATCAATTATATGTAAGTATTTACAAAAAAAATAAAGTAATATATGTATTATATCTGTAATCTGGTACCCATAACACAAGCGTTCAGCTTAGTTTGGGACCAGAGGACGTTGTGTGAAATGTCTATGAATTTTATTTATTTAATATAATTTTTGATAATTCATTTAGCAATGTGGGAGTCAACCATTGCCGTATACGTTGACCAAAATATTTATTGTTGTGCGCCAATTTACGTATTGATTGGTTATAACTCTTTATATTTTACGTTCGTTTGTATTATACTTTTCTACAATTAAAGCAATACTTTTTTTTAATTCCTATTTATGGATTTAAGTCAATACTGTCTGTTGATACAATTTGTCTCTATCAACTACTTTTTTCAATCCATTAGGTAGCACTGTCCCGCTGCCACCGGCGGACCACTGAAGTAATGTAACATATTTATATATATTTTTAGCATTTGACATGCTAAAAATACAATATAATTTTTTCACTTTGTGTTTAATTTAATGTAACATAGTTCCAGTGGCCCGCCAACACAGGCGGAGAGCGGGGCAGGCGGGTTTTTTTAGTGTGTGAGGGCCCCACACTACCCTGTTCATAGCCCCGAACGACGGGGCGTGCGGTAAGTAAAATTTTATTCCCGAAAAAAAAAGGTACTGTCCCGCTTTTAGGCTCAGAGTAAGAGGGATAGGCCGTAGTCCACCACGTTGGCCCAGTGCGGGTCGGTATACTTCTTTAGCCGACGATGATTTCAGTTACCAAGCAGAGATAATTTGTTATCAAATAAACATATAATTTCGAAAACTTTCGATATGTCAGAGGCGTGTGCCGTGCGAGAAACTCTGATTGGGGATCGACCTCGATACCACGGTCTGCAGTCCCTTGGTTGTACCACCTCGCTGGCGAATCGTCTCAATTTTCTTTATTGTACATTCCATGATATTTTTTTTAAACCCATTTTATTCTTTAATTACATACTAAATATGATGCGATGTCTTCAGATCCGATTGAGGGGATGAATTAAAAAACTATAAATTTTTTTAATAAGCCCATGTGAACAAATTCATCTATTTTAGAGTTTTCTTATTCTGGTAATTTGCATTTTATTAGGAATTTTTGTAATTCCTTCAAAAAGACTAACTGCAGTATAAACATTGTATAGAGATAATATAGCATTGGACATAGTATACGTCATCTTCGAGTTCCAGTGGCATTGTTAACATTCTCTACGAGAGCAATGTATCAGCTGTTAAGGTAGTGTATACTAATGTTTGTTCAGGGTACAATAGTAGCTTTAACATATATTAATCATAAAATCTGTAGCTTCACGACCTCTTTTTATAAATACGAAAATACCTTTTTTTTACATTGTATAACGTATTTGATAAATAGATTGCAAAGAAAAATAAATACCTATGTTATTAAATTACTATGTTGAGTATAAATATTATATTCACAATATTTTTAGGAATTTAGATAACAGAATAGCATAGTTTAGTGTCACAAAGCATGAAATTACAAGAATTCGAGATTGATAATGGCAAACCTACACAATTAACAGAAATTTAAAACAAGCGTGTTTATTGGCGTCAATAAAATACGATATGCGAATGAATATGCTTTATTACTATAAATAAGGCTTTTACACAACTACCATGTTGCACTTACAAAATGACATGGGTATATTATAGGAAAATATCCAAAGTTATCATTTATAACAGTAGACAAGAGCACAACATTGTATAACAATCAAAATTGTAAGCTATTTAAATGAGATCAAAATATGTTTTAAAATTAATCATTTTTACAATGCAACTGATTATTCGATTACAATATCTAATTACATAATAACATCCTGGCTCTCTCAATTGTATTAGACACAGTCATCATTGTCAGAATTAGTTTTTCTTTACATAATATTTAATCTACTTCTTTAATTAAAGCATGTAAAAAATAATATTATAATTTATAAATAAGCTAGTTTTATAGTCTTTTTTAGATACGCATTTTTAAACGAGGGAATCCCCGTTTATTTCAAATTGCTATATAAAAGTAAGACTAATAATACTTTGATTTAATAAATACGTGTTGATAATTTTCATGAAAGCAATAAGGCTACCTACCCTATTAAGTTAGTTACGATAACATATGACCTATGGGAAAGTGTTTGTAGCTACTTTATATTCTCCGCTCGATACAAATTGTATGTATTAATCATTATAAATATTACCTACAATAATACTAAATGGTTTCATAATTAATAAATCAAATTAAAAAGTTGCATTTTTATTTATATTCAAATTATATAAAAGAAATATGTTTATGGAAATATTTTTTGTTAAGAAAATATTACAAAGAACAGGTTAGACTTATTAAAATACAGACTTGAGTCAAATTAACATAAAAATCACATAATGATTGTATATTTTAATCACAGCAAAAAGCCAAAGCAACAGTAGCGTTTAGACAGATTATAATCGTACTTTAGAGTCACTTGTATGACAATATATTGTTATATTTTCGCGTTCACTAACGTTATTGTGATGGTTTGCCAATATCGAGCTAATAGAAAGAGTTGCCCTTATATAACACGCAAGCTGTGCATTGCTCACACCTAAGTGCGATTCGAATATTGATATGTTTTCGAATATGCCAAGCGCTTAAGATACATTCTTAGATATTGAAAAATGTAGAGCGCTAATTTCAATTTCGATCTTGTACGCGGTAGTATATTATTAACATTAATTGATTAGTTAAGATTTGCTCGACATACCAGCTCAAATTTAACAACAAGTAACCATGTAAAAATATAAGGATCTTTGGCCATGCTAAATGATATCTGTAATATTCGCAGAGTTTATTTCTTCCATGCAAAATCTGTCGTCAACACTGCTATGACCTCTATCCGCACAATCCATCAATATCTTTCCAGTCCATCTCTATTCCTATAACATGTCCCGTTCGTACCAAAAATCTCTCATATACTTACTAAAATTTACTCGACACTGCTATAATTATTTATTTATAACTTTTGCACAATAAAAGTGTACAAGACGGACTTAATGCCTAAGGCATTCTCTTCCAGTCGACCTAGGGTGGAGCAGATATATACCAAAAAAAAAACATTAGATAGGTAATACTATTTTGTATAGTATACGTAAATAAATGATATATATTTAATAAAATAAATACTAAAATAAAATTATCAGGCTTGTAGTATAATAACTTCGAAGCTATGTGGGCGCTCACGGTGAATATTCTTTACCTTAATCAATTAATCAGCCTTTTGCATTCTACATTTTTATGTTAAACATTGATCACTACATAGACATGTAGTCTACGGAAACCCTGCCGTTCAATAGCTCTAACCCATTTTATTAACGCAATGTCCCAAGAGATTATAATCGACGCCAACATTGTTTTCGAGTACCGAACGTCCTGTTATATATCTGAGCGGGTATTTCGAGAACACCTTAGTTGTAAATTAATTATTTCAGAGTCGATAATACAAGCTGGATCTTTTATTGCTTGGAAGAACTATAGTTTGGTTACCTTTCTAAGTGTTCGTACTCGCTCTACACTTTTGTACTCTAAGGTTACATTTAATAGCGTAACATTTTATCCAGGCACTCTTTCAATCCATGTGGATGATCACTCATCACAGACCGAGGCCTGCTTTATGCGTAGTCATAGTAAAATTGAGTAAAACCTACTTTTCATCAAGTTGATGTATCGTGCTGCCCATTGATTCAGTCTTTGCTTCCAATTTGGATATTAGCTCTGTTTTATGTTTCAAGGAACTTTCACATTCCTAAAACAAAGCCATTTGTACATTTAGTTAGTTGAATAAAACAGTTCAACTCAACTAGTAAGGAAGTAGGATTAGCGTTAGTTAGCGTTTTTGTTAGTAGAACTGATTAATATAGGACTGATGATATTAATGTTTTAAATTAATGACTATTATATGCCGTTAATTAAGTTATTTTTCAGGTATTAATATACATAATATAGATAATTAAACGTTAGCGTTAGTAAGAATATAGTATAATTAAAAAAAAAAACAGGAAATAACACCAGTGAGATCGAATCAATTATTTACAGGTATAAAACAAGCATGAACAATCTACTCTGGAACTGGACCTATGGTCTTATCATTACAACTATTTTTACGGAAAGGTGGTATTTCCTGAAGGTTCAATTTTTTATTCGGTGGACCTTCATCCTTAGATTTTGTGCCCTTTAAAGCGGCGCTTTGTGCTTTGAGTTTTTCTAATTTCTCTCCTAAATTATTCTCTGTAGTTGTGGGAGACCTGAGAGCTTTGACTAAATCGTTATCAGTTCCTAGGAAGTGGTTATATTTCTCGAGGTTGTGGAGTATTTTGCCAATTTGCTCAGCCTTCCCTTGGAGCCTGGATACCATTTCACCCTTCTGCGTCAGTTCCATTTCACATTCCTTCCGTATGACAATCGCGGCATTGTGAATATAGCATGGTATTAGTACACGACATATATACAAAATATAAGATATATAAATCAATGGTTTGTATCTTTGTAACTATTAAGATTTGATATACACGCGGAGGATCTTGATACGCGATCTTTTACCAGTACGACGAGATATTAAAACAAAAATGTTTATTTTATATTATTAATAATCGATTAAGCAGTTAAACTGCGAGCATAATTATATAATAATACTGTCGAGTACTCTGTACTGTACTAATAAGAGATCACGAATTTTCGATGCACAGATAATATACGTCGAATAAGTAGTATATAATTATATGACAATAAAATAGACGTTAAGTGTTATAATAGCATGCCGTTAACAGTCTTACCTAACACATAATTACGTGATATGCATGTTAAATTATGCATAACATGCAATATACATTGAGTGTTTGAAGGAAGAGTAATGGAGTTATACAACATTTTGATATAAATATATCACACGTCGCGAATATAACAATACATAATGTATTTACAGATTCAAAAAGTATGATACTGTATGATAAATACGAGGATAAATATATATCTCATTAATTAATCACGGCATAGTGTGCATGGGCGACAATGGAGCACTGTTGCTAGGGTTGCCAACGTTAACATAAGTATTGTCTTAGAGAAAATAATAAAAGGAGATTAATAAAAAAAAAATTGCATGTAGTGGCAGACGTGCCACGGCCCATCTGATGGTAAATGGTAACTGTCGCTCAAGGACTCAACTATACTGAGAGTATTGTCAAGCCGCTGCTCACCATGTCATCTCACAGATACGAAATGAAGAATAAACGGCTATCTCCTGCTACAGCCAAAACGCAACGATGTGCTTCATGACCCGGTCACACGGGAGATGGTGGTACCAACTCGCTCGGGCCCGATACCAAGTGACTTCTCCTACTTGGTACCCAGCCCTACCACCAGTCATGCAATGGATGATAATTGCTTACTTCCCTTAGTCACCTCATATGCCACCCGTGGGAGAGAATGGGGTGGCGACACTTATATTCTTAGTACGTCGCCACACGGACAAAATTTATTTTAAAACTTTTGCACATAATATGTATAAGGTGCACTACTTAATGCCTTGAGAATTCTCTACCAGTAGTTTTTTATAATGTTTTTATTAACTCATTAAGCTAGGCAGCTTGACGTAACGATCTAGCTTTAAAAAAAGGTTTTTAAACTTTAAGAATGTATTTTTGTTTAATTTGTTTAAGTCAATACAAACCATCTAGTATTTAAATAATTATAAATAAATGAATAACTGTTTCTCGCTAATTTAAATACATAATAAATAATTTAAATACTTTAAAAATATGTATACACTATAAATAAATCGGAATGATTTATTACAATAATATTGTTGGCAGCCCTAGTTTTTGAACCCACGTGTTGACTATGAACCTTTGCGGACATCGTTTTTGTTATAACTCCTCGGCAGTTTCAAACAAAAAGATGTTTATTCGTTATTGAAATATCTTTCAATAGCGAAAACCAAAGTTTAAGATGTAACGTGGCACTAAGTACAGTACACAAAATAATACCAAGTACTTTTGACAATTATTGTTGTAGTCCATAAACGGTTAACATTAATACTTTTTAACACAAAGCACGCAAATGTGAAATCGAAAATGAGACCAGGCCGGCTGTGTTAATTTATAGGATACAGTATGTCAAATATTCAAACAAAAAAAAAATTTTTTTTGTAGGCTTTATTAGATTTTTTGGGAAGATTATTGTATTTTTACTATTTAAACGTCGAACAATTTAGTAACGAGTAGATAGTGACAGCGATTTGTATTGATCATTAAACAGACCGTGAAGTACAAATTAAGAAAAAAACTCCAATAACGCTTGATGCAATAATCGCAATCATAGAAATCGTAAATTACACGTCTTTCAGAGCTAGTAATTAGTTATAACATTAAACATAAATTTAGTTTGGAAGGATTTTTTGTTAATCAGCGACAAAGTTCCAAGGTTCTCTGTCTAGTTTACGATTTCTATAATCGCAACAGATTATGTGATAATTATGAAGTTGAACACAGAATTTTGTACACGATACTACTCACCTGTAATTTTTTGTACATTTCTAGATTAATTAGCTTTATGTCGTCGAGTTGCCTTCTTAACGATATAATAGTGTCTTGTTTGTCGTGTATGTCTTTCTCTAGTAGTTTCATTGCAACTTCCATCTCTGCTTTCAGCGAAATCTGAGAGAGAGAATATTTTATATTTTATGAGACATCATTTTAGTTATAAAAAGTTACCGAGTTGTTAGAACTCGATATTCTAAAAGCGATAACTTTAAGCAAACATTCACAAGGTCAGTTAAATACATGGTTAACCTCTTTATAAAATTAACGATAGGCATTTGATGTGTTACGGAAGTATCGTAACATATCTACGGAGTATTATGATCTGTATTTTAGCACTTGACATGCTCAGCTACTTTAAGGAACAAATTATTTGTGAAAGTGGACCTTGAAGACGTCTAAAACAAATTTGAAGTCGAGATTGGGTGTCACTATTAGTTGACTGCGATAGCTTAGCGATCCAGAACACTTCCCCGGACTGCATGGGATGCAGGTTTGAATCGTGCTGCTGCTCTTTTTCCACTTTCACAAATAATTTATTCTTTAAAATATCTATAGTTTAACTAAGACAACTGTAGTTAAAATTTCGCATTGTTTTGGACCAAATACAAAATAATAGTTGTGACCTTATTTCTGGAACAAACAGAATACGAAAAATTTTTATACTATCAGTCATCCAATATCTATACAATTATCAGACGGTTACACTATTAAACTATGAATCTGCAGTGGAATTATATGAAGTCATCTATTGACATCATAATTAACTCATGTACTTCAAAATATCTACATCATATAGGTACTATAACTTCAATATACACTTAAAACTAGCATCTATCTGTAGTATAAATAGATCGGTTCAGTGGTAACGGCGTCAAGAAACGACAAACAAACTCACTTTGAAATATTATTCTCAGACTTTTAGGCTGGCGTCGCACTGTATACTCACGTCACATCGCAATGTAATTGTAATAGTTCATACAGTAGTAGTAGAATTGCCCGTGGCAGTTTTCATCGTACGAGTATGTTTGAAGAATAACGTGAGCAGCGCTGATTTATAAACAAAATGACGTATCACTATATCTTGCATGAATGTTTCTTCTTTCCTCTCCATGAACGGAGAAGTGCGCCGACGCAAAGTACTTCGCCACGCGAAACACGCCATTGTTCCAAGAACACACGACATATTTGTCGAAGGTATAAAATTATATTTTAATTAAGTACCTGTAAATCCAACTCCTTTTGCAGTTCCAAATATTTTTTTCGTTCTTCGTCCAACATCATTTTACTTGAATCGTTATCATTTTTAGATTTATCTGATGTAACACTTTTTACGCTGCGTTTCTCCTGAAACGAGACGAATATCATCTTTATGTACCTAATATAATACACCAATCTCTTTAAACGATCATATTCAATTGTTGAACACATAATTATGTTGAAATTTATTATAAAACTGTTTGCACATAATTAGAATTTAATATTTCAGGTATTTCGTACAATACAGTGCGGCCACTCTTAATGACCGACTAACGACATACCTAGTAACGATGTATTTTATACATCGATGGATAGAAGGCAACTATTATTAAATACTAAGTTCAAAAGTGGTTGATGTTTCCTACAAATTAATAGGAAAAATATGAGTCAAATCGACGAAATAATCAGATTGGAAATCAAAATTAATTTTAATTTGCGATTTGTATAAGTATAATATAAAGTAAACTTGTAATGCTCTTGGCTAATTTTGAAAATACTTCAGGTTATTGGTTAATGTAATTCATATAAATTGTACTGGTGTTGTTGTTGTATAGGTATTTGCGGTTGCTTATAAACTCATGTTAGGACTTGGTTTATATTTCAACTGACATACCTACCTACACGTATAAATACCTGTCTGAACATTGAAGCTAAGAATGTAGAGACAAGGGAAAGGTAACAGAACGCAAAACAAAGATTTTTTTGTCTGTCTGTCAGTTTGTTGAAGTAAATCTCAGAACGGATTTTAATGCAGTTTTCACGAGTAGATAGAGGTGTACTTGAAGCAAAGTATAGACTTTATTTAATTTTAATAGGATGGCAGAAAAAACTTATCCTTATTGAAGTGTCCATGTAGAAGTTGCGGGCGTTAGCTAGTTATATAGTAAACTAGCCTTTGCCCGCGGCTCCGCCGAAGCCAAAAGCTAGTTTTAGGTTATATCTCAGGTTTCCGATATAGTAGAGGGATAAAATGTATACCAGTTATTAAGTACCAGCTATGTATGAAGAGAATTATGAATGTTGAGGAAGCGAGAGATGTATGCAAGAATAGAGCCTTTTGCCACACAGTTCTCTCTACCTACCCCGCAAGGGAGATGGCATGATGATAAATAATAATGAAAGGTAAGTTGTCAAATCAAAAACTATCAAATAAAATAAGTTGCATCAAGATCCGTTCAGTAGTTTTTGCGTGATGCGCGAACGAACAAACATACAAACAGTTAAATAGACAAACAGACAAAAAATCTAAAATAAAATTGTTTTGTGTTCTGACACGCCGATATGTATAGCCTAATACAGTATTTTTTCCTTAAATATTTTAAATGTGCAGACATAGCTCTGTTACAGCTTTATAATAGTATAGATGGGAACATTTACAGAATATAACTATGAAGCATAGGTATTTACATATCTATTTACGCATCAAACTGACGGAATGGGCAGTCCAAAGTTCTGCAGTGAGGAATGAAATGATGAAAAAAATGAAATTAAAAATGTCTGCCCTGATTGCATTAATCGTGTATGGTTTATTAATAATCACTTAAAGCGAAATAAAAGAACATAGACTTATACATATACATATGGCTCTCTAATACTAACTTATATTTTTAGATTATAAAGTCGGGCTAACGAAGCACTCCAGTAATAAATTCGATGTGACGTCAACATCGAGTTTGTTGTCTTGTATATTTTTATACTGGCAATTTATTTAAGTGAACCGTAGGTTAGGTTATATTGGTTAACGTGACATTAACAGGCCAATATATCTATCTACATCTATAGAATACAAAGTTAAAGAAACGTTAGGTTCATCATCATGTAGGAAGATTTTAACATGGGAGTATACTATCTACACTACACTATTAGTGAGTTTACAAAAGGCAACAAAGAAAAACCAGCGATTGAATTAAACTGTGTGTTTGTTACATACAATCATACAATAGTATAGTCATAATATTTTTTTTTACTTTTTTTTCATATCTATCTTTATAAGTAGATTCGTAGTGGTTGGGCGTACCTGATCTATCCTTCGGGTTAATCACCCATAGTGGTCAAATAGTAGTTCGTAGTCTATGCTTTGTGCCTGTATATTGTTATTTTATCAAATATTTTGCGGATGCGGAGATTAATTTTAAAAACAATTTTTGATAAAAATTCATTCATCATTTGGACAGCTTACTGTAGTTTACCAATTTCTGTCCAATTTAGCGTAATTTGCGATAAACTGTAATTACAGCGGGCGGCATTATATCAGCCAGTGTTAAAAAATATTGCATAATACTAAATCAAATCCATGAGAAATGCAATCTATTTATTAAAGTTAAGCCTCTCAAGATTTGACCCTTCCTTTCTGTTAAGAGTTCTGATGTCTAGAGACAAAATACTTTGTTCAATATCACTGAAATCTCTTCACTGCTAGAATAACTTTTAGAGTATTATGAATTATGATGCTCCTAACTACATATGATAACAAAAAGTATCTAAGATTTATTATACTTAATAAAATCTTAGCCACAAATGCATATCTGCATTCACTGAGCTATATCTGTACATTAAAGATATTTGAGAAAAAAATAGTATTTAGGCATCTCGGAACACAAAATAATTATTGTCAGATTTTTTCTGTTTATCTGTTTGTGTGTTTGTCAAAAACACGCAAAATATACAAGACGGGTTTTGATGAAACTTTTTGTTTGATGGCTCTGGATTAAACTTAAATAATAAATAAATATTCACGGACATTTCACACAACGTCCTCTGGTCCCAAACTAAGATTAACGCTTGTGCTATGGGTACCAGATTACGGATATAATACATATATTTAACTTTTTTTTTATAAATACATACATATAATAGATAGAAAACACCCAGACGCAATACAAATATGTGTTCATCACACAAATAATTGTCCTGAGTGGGAATCGAACCCACGATCTCGTGCACGGAAGTCGGTAACACTACCGACTATGCCACGAGGCCCGTCTTAAAAAAGGGTATACTTACGTTTTATACCGTTACTATACTATACTATATTGCGAACCTAGGACATAACCTAAAAACTAGCTTTTGCCTGCGGCGAGCCGCGGGATAAGGTTAGTGAAATGTAAAACAATTATTTGTGAATAATGAAAAAGAGATTTTTTGTACTAGCGGATCCCAATTTCCTTATCACATTTGTTTTGTTCTAAAAAAAAAATCTCTTTTTCCTTATTCACAAATAATTTGTACTATAAAAAGTGGCGGAGCATGTCAAATGCTAAAATATTTAGATCAAAAATGTGTAAAACTATTTTATTTTTTTCAATCCTATTTTTATCCTACTATTCTCTGGTCTGGATCTTGTACTTGGGAGCGTATATAATATTTTAACATAATTAGATAATTTATGTATGGTTTTATATTTATGAAGTCTTTTCAAAAGGGTTTTCGTAATGAATGACTAAATGGATTGAACAGGAAAAAAACAAAAAATAAGTCTCTTTGACCGTAAACAAAATGTTGTTTTATAGATAATTTTCTAGAGGAAATAAACTGTAAGCTAACACAATGTAATTCAAAATCCATGAGATAATGGAGTTAAGACCGAACTGTACTAAAGAAAAATATTTTTTCCAAAATAATAAACAAGTCCTAATGAAAATACACTCTTTCATTTCATATGCATTTAAATTGATTATTGCTTATTGTAACGAGGAAGGGAAAACCGCACTCATTTTCAGTTGTTTCTTCATTGAAAAAGACACAAGACACAGCTTGACATGTATAGGAAATCGTATAAAAGTTACGTCTTTGTACATAGAACTAAAAAAATAATTGTTTACTACTATTACACACTCACAGGATCCGTTCAGTAGTACATTAACAGTTTCTCTATCACAGATATTTTGATATAAAACTCACCTCTTCATCAGAGTGCAATTCCGTCACTTTCATCCTCGTGTCTTTAGTTAAATCTTGACCTGCAAAAACACGAGTTTAGACGATACACAAATAAACTTCACACGTATTAACGACATATTTACACCGGTATATAAATAACTCACAGGATCTGAACCAAAATGTGGAATTCCTTTGAGTTTTAGTCGTAGAGTTACCCATTTAGGCGTTGAGTACATAACGCTGGCACTTTGTTGATTAAATAACAACTTACTGTACATATGTGTACACGAGTGACAACCACGGCTTGCTACCGTCTACTAAACATTACAATGAATCGTGAATTTGTGACTCATCAAGGTGTCTTATCTACTTTATTTTATGATATTATTATTCTCGCAGTGATTTTGATAGTAAACACAGATGACCATGAAAGGTTTCTCTTTCCGGTCGCGGTGATTATTTCATTCAATCCGTTTAATGTTAACGGCTGGCCTAGTTACAAGTTTACAACTACAAAATTGTATAATATAAAAATATTTATGTAGATGATTAGTTATGAATTAGAATTGGCATCTATGGTGTAATAGACTTTTTTTTTACATTTTCCCAAGTTATAATTTTTGTGGGATGTCAATAAAAACAATTTATTATACATTTTTTGTGTTGTTACTGTGGCTCAGTTATGGTACGCTTAAGTTAGTTTTTTGTACCAAAGACACAACTCGCCCTTTTTCGGGATAAAAACAGCACGTCCCCTTTTCTGTATCAGATTATATTCTACATGTATTTTATTCGGTACAGAATTTCATTATGATAGGATAACGGTATGACAGCGCATAACAAACTAACAAATAAATATTGTTTTGTATATACATATTTGATAAATATTTCATTATGTATTTATTTATAATTTAAAAAAAGATATTTTATTGACAAATGGATGCGACGTTGTTCTAAAATTTTAAGAGTATATATATGAATATTTTGTAAGTATATTCATATAATACGAAGCTTAAAAAAGTAATAATTATTTTAATAATATGACTGATATTGAAGGAGCGAGGATATATTATACATCATGAAAGTTGAAAATTCTGTGAAAATATTAGTCTACAGTTTCAGTAATTAGGTATTTCGAAATTAAATAATTTAAAAGAAAACACACCCGCAAAAACGAGTAAAAACTGCGAAAATAAATTGCAACAACGTCACTAGTGAAATGAGTACAAGTACAAATGCTTACTATCAGTTAATAAGCAAATAAAGTAGGTTACTATTAAATACAAATGAAGCATATGGAATTCTTACCCAATGCATGTTTTAGTTGGTTGTTCTCCTCGACTAATGTAATCATTGTGTTCTTAGCAATTGCCAAGTCTTCCTTCATAAGTGCGTTGGTCGTTGTTAGGCTTTCAACTTTGGCTTGTAGATTCGCTACAGTTGCGCTAAAATTATGGCGATATTGAGACAATGACTAACTTACTTATCATCACGCCATCCGCTTGCGGGGTAGGCAGAACAGAGTGCTAAAAGGCTCTATACTTGTATACATCGCCCGCTTCCTCAACATTCATAATTCTCTTCATACACGCTCGCCGGTTTCGGAGCCTCCTGACTCCACCTTCCTTCATACATGAGCGATTTGGTCTAGGTGAGTTTATGACTAACTTTCAGTGGAGTAATGTAAAAAATAAATTTTATAGTCTACTAGCCTTTGCCCGCTAGCTTTTAGGTTTATTATAATATTTCCGATATAGTAGCGGGAGAAAACTTATACCAGTATTTTATGTCAAATCATGTGCTATCAAACAAAAGTTTCTTCAAAATCCGTTCAGTAGTACATTAACAGTTTCTCAAATATCCAAAATGCACAGACATGGCTCTGTTACACGTAATAATAATAATATTCCAGATTTCCGTGCAGACACGTACGTTGGAGAAAATAACTTTGAAAATGTAGCGTCTAGTGTCGTGTTATGAAATAAAACGAAATATGTTTTGTTTAATCGGGCGCCTATTATCCCGACGTTATAGATGCATGACGTGACAGATGCAGTCTGGATGGAACCACCACTGATATAGAGAGAAGAGCAAATGCGGGATATAGAGTGAACGGACCATTGGGACAACTTCTTGGCAGCCACCACCTCTAGCAGAAGGCATGTGTCACAATACATAATACAGTACTTGTCCCAATGGATCGGTCATGTATTGATAGAAGGTGCAGTCAAGAGTCTCCGAAACCGGCGAGCGTGTATGAGGAGAGTTATGGGAGAGATGTATGTAAGAATAGTGTCTTGGTGCTCTGTTCCTTCTGCCTACCCCGTAAGGGCGATGGTGTGATGATAAGTACAGCCTCCAAAGTGACGAGAGGCAGAACATCGATTTAACGCGATAGCTTCTGTAGTATATCTAATATTTGCGTAAACATCGGAAAGTGCCTATTTTATGTTGAAATTAGCAAACAATGTAACTCGTTATCCAAAGAACAAAACTAAGTAGATAGTAATTCCTTTGTTCGCTGATTGATCTCTAGATAAGATCACGTGTGAATCCTAAAACAATGAAGAAACTTACTTGAGATGCCGGTTTAGCTCTTCGATATAATTTTTCTGGTCGAGCATTGTGTTAATGTGGCGTTGTTTTGGCTCAGTTTCGCCGTTTCCATTGCTGGCTAGATCGTTGGATGAATTACTGCCCCGTAAGTATAGGGAGAAATCTATTACACCTTGCTGACTGTCCAAATCTTCTTCCTACAGAAATCATCAATATTAAGATATATTTTTTGAAATGCTACAATTCTGTGCTGAACAACTTCTACTCTCATGTTCTTTATTTAAATTTCCGTAGAGGTAATATTACTGACCTTCACACATAAATTGCAATCGACGACGTTAAGGCCAACGAGTAAACCAGTTATGATAACAGCCTCTTCGTTCAACATCAAAGCGTGAGGCTCAAAATATTCTTCTAGCGTGTCTTCACGATGTTCTAGAATTATTCTCATGTAGTCTGCTAGGCGTTTTTGCATTAAAGCAAGTCTCAACCAGGCTCTAGCTCTACCCATAGCGGTCCTACAAAGTTAATCACGAAATCATAAAAGTATCAATGTGATTTACGATGAGATCATTCTAGTTTAGTCATTCCAAGATTCTTAATTATTTTTTCATTTGTATACATGATTTTATGAAAGTAGATAGGTATTATACTACCTAAATGTAAATACATTTGCAAGAAGAACAAATGCGCTTGCTCCCTAAGTAGTAACGGTAGGAGGGTATCTTATAGAGGTAGCTCTATTCGACCCCTCTTCTTTTTTTATATCTACTTAAATCTGAACTAAAGTACGAAATTTTATCTACAAGGGCGTCAAAAGAGGGCGCTTACTAACAAATTAAAATTTATATCTGGCAAAAAGAAGAATAAACAGCAGATCACCTACGAGACGCCCCTACGGCCCGCCGTTAATAATAGGGTATTTAAGCCATGAGAAGTGATCGAGTCTGTAGTAACAAACTTACTTGACTGTAGGAAGATCCCTGACACTGGCTGTGATATCGGCAGCTTCTGGAGAATACTTTTCAACCATTTGCAAAATATCCCACAGCTCTTTCTTAGGACCGAGTAATCCCTAAAAAATTAGATAAATTATAAGAAATTGACTTTCAATTTGCAATTTACCGTGTATCAAAGTGTGTATTGAATTTGTTAGTTTCACGTTACAGTTCTTTTAACGGTTCAAAGTTGCATTATATTCGTTCATTACATTCGATTCATATAAAAAAGTGTGAAGTCAAGTTATACATCAAAACTAAACGTACACTTTAAAACTAACTAACTGTAGAATTTACCTTCTTCGGCTTAAGTCCATGACGCATAACATGTTCCAGAACAATGAAAAAGTGATGCAATGGTAGATGGTCACTGTCGAGCATTCTTCCATATCGTAATGATTGTTCAATCAGCTCTTTGACAATCAATTTTGAAATATTCACCAGATTGCTGCGTTCGATTACTACTGGATCCCGTGCTACAAAAGAACAAGATTTTAATATAATATTTTGTAAAACAATCTTTCCTTCAACTTCGAACGGTAGCATTACCCATCACTGTATTCATTGGATCCTCAGGCGACGTGATAGCACCTGGACCTGAAGGTCGATGGAATGAATCTTGCATCTCCATATCATGTAATTCCTTGAGGCAAAGCCACTCGCCGTCGACAGAGACGCGGAAATTGCACAGATAGATAGTGTCTTGTGCGCCAGCCATATCAGCGTCAGGGTTGCTCTCTCTGGCTTGTTGTTGTATTGCAGGTGGAATGCCTAATTCGGGCAAGGGATCTACCCCGTGAATCGCAGCAAGAGAACGCATAATAACGCAGCAAATAAACTATCAAGCGAAAAAAACAACACGATCGCGTGAATTTTGATCACCCTCCTACATTCATTTCACACGATACGTAGGTCAAAAAATCTATTTGGTCTTTAATTATTCACTGGTTTTATCGTAGGTATTATACAGTTTTAATTATACACCATGCTGATATACAAGAATGTAAGTAACACTATTCTTAAACGCAAAAATTAAGAACGACTGTATGCGTTAATGGTTTTTCCAGTATGTTCAGTCTAAAAATTGATTTTCCGGCGAATGTTACTATATGCCACCAGCAGCGGGAAAATCAATACTTGCGCGGATGCCGCCATCTATCCAAGTTCTAAGGAAATGGTTGCAATGCCGGTAACAAAGTCTGTACTTTGTGCGAAACCAGCCAGATCTAGATTTATAATAAAACGTTTAATGTAAGTAGGTATTTGTTTATATCCGCAAGATGGGAAAGTACCTACTACTAACAAGAGGTGAATATACTAATCTACGTTTTTCAATCAGATTTAATTAAGAGTTTTGTTTCAAGTAGCTTATATGCATGAAGAACATTAGAATGTTGTAGTCCTAGGTAGCAAAACTAGCTGTGGTCCGCCAATAGAGGCCCCATGCGCCATGAGAGACGACACTAGGTAAAAAAATAGCTTTACATTAGGGTTCTAGCTATACCACCGAAATAATGTAACATAGTTCCACTGGCCCGCCAACAAAAGCGGAGAGACGACACACGGCGGGTTTATTTAGTGGGTGAGGGCCCCACACAGTCTACCCTGTTCGTTGCCCCGAATGACGGGGTGTGCGATAAGGAAAATTTTTTCCCGCCTTAATAAAAAAAAAAGGTTCTAGCTAACACCATGTCAGTAAAATTCATTACTCATACTCTGAAAGTAGGCCTGAAGTTGCCTGAGGAGCGGGTTGAAAGTAATACTTTTCAGCCCTAGGGAGAATTACTTTCAACTGACAGCTGAGTAATTATAAAAAAAACCAGTTCTATTTTCTGTACAGCCAGTCAATAACAGCGCGATGTAAAATTGAAATAACATAAAGTTAAGTATTTATTAAAGAATTTGTTTTTTATATGACTTTATTTTAATATAGTTGCAACTATATCTTTAAAATAACGAAGATTTATATTTTTTCAATGATTGAAAAACAATGGCTGAATAGCTGACAGGCCACAGAAAAAAAAACAAAATCGGCGCGAAAACGGCGATACCAAATTAAATTTTTTAAAGTCTCCCATTCTTTCTTAAGCTAATTCATAATTTTTATTGTTAGTTTTCTCGTATTCGTAATGAAAAGCACAGTGTTTACCTCGGGATAAAGACTTATTTAGTCCCGAGACGGGGTTTCCCGTCGTTGTTCGGGGTCCAATAGTTCGAGGGTTGCTTTCATCCCTAGGGTAACAATGTACTATTTAATTGACAGCATGGCTTTTAAGTGAATGGGAATTGGTAACCATAAACAATATAGGTACATGTAGTAACTCATAAAGGCAGTATTCTTACCTACAGATGGCGGAGTGGCTTAGATACCGACCTTCCCGAGTGTTGTGGGTTCGATTCCCGTACAGGACAACAAAGACTGTTCTGAGTCTGGGTGTACTTTCGTGTCCGTGATTGTATGTTTCTAAAGACCCCCACGATAGAAGAATTGATCCTTAGTGCAGGGTGTTGTGTGTGGTGGCCGGCTCCCCCCCGGGCTGGGCGTAATTTGCTACGCAGACGATACGCTCGTCACAGCCCGGGGCAGGACCCTCGAGGCAGCAACGCTGGCCACCTCCGACGGTGGCACTTTGACGAGCACTTCCGCCGTCTTGCGCCAAAGCTCATCGGCACGGCGTCCGCCCTCGGGTGACTGATGCCGAATTTGGGCGGATCGAGTCTCGCGTGTCGACGACTCTACGCGGGGGTAGTACGGTCGATGGCACTGTACGGCACGCCCGTGTGGGCGGAGTCCCAGGCCACTCGCAATAAGCCTTCTGTGGCGTCCACAGAGGGTCGTAGCGGTCAGGGCAATACGCGGTTACCGCACGGTCTTAACCGATGCAGCCTGCGCGTTGGCCGGAATCCCCCCGTGGGATCTGGAGGCGGAGGTGCTCGCTGACGTCTATCGGCGGGCGTTGACGGCCCGGGTGGGGGTCAGCCGCCCCTCGCCGACCGCGATTTCATCGTGGCGGGAAGATGCCCGCCGCGCCACCGTCCTAAAGTGGAAGTCTCGGCTGGAGACGCCCCGGGCTGGTCTCTGGACCGTGGGGGCGCTCCAGCCGATCTTGGAAGAATGGGCCGGGCGGCAGGACCGGGTCCTCACCTTCCGGTTGGTGCAGGTTTTGTCGGGGCATGGTTGCTTCGGCAAATACCTGCACATGATCGCTAGGAGGGAGACGACCCCAGGCTGTCACCACTGCGACTGCGGCGAGGACTCGGCGCAGCACACGCTCGAGTCGTGTCCGGCTTGGGATGTGCAGCGCCGGGAACTCGTTGCAGTCATAGGCGTGGACCTGTCGCTGCCGGCCGTTGCGCGAGCGATGGTTGGCAGTGACAGGGCCTGGACCGCAGTCGCCACCTTCTGCGAGGCTGTCGTCTCACGGAAGGAGGTGGCGGAAAGGGCCCGTGAGGAATCCTCCTTCGCGGACTCGATTCACCGCTGGCGCGCGGGGCGGCGTGCGCGCGTTTACCTGCGCCTGATGCCACCCTAGCCGAGGCTGCGGACGGTGGGGTCGGGGAGTACCCTGCCGTCCGCGGAAGCCTACCGGGAAGGTGTGATGCCCAAGTGCGCGGGGCGTCGCACAAGATAGGGTGCCCGAAGGGGCTGCCGCCTGCGGATCGCGGTGAAACGACGCGGTACCCGTGATCCGCCGTAGTAAGGGCGGGTGAGGGCGCACGGTGGGTTTTTAGTGGGTGAGAGCCCCACACTACCCCGTTGTCTCCCCGGGCAGCGGGGTGTGCGGTAGGACATTTTTTCACCTAAAATAAAAATTGGAACAATAAGAAAGCTGTGAACAAGTGTAAGTACACAACACTTTTATGAACCGCCGCTAATAGGCCCAGCAAAACTAAGAAGACCATATTTACCACCGCTAATAGACTCAGCAATACTAAGAATATTGCCAAGCCACTGCTCACCATTTACTTTGACGTATGGGAAATTAATGAATGTTTTTTAAATTAATTGGCAGAATAATTTCCTATAATAATTAATTGTTAATGTTGTCCCATAATAGTTCATGGTGGTAGTTAATCCGTGGCTGAAATTTTCACTAGGCACGAGTATATGGATGAAATTACTAGGTACACTGGCCCACTTCTAGTAAATAGTACACTAGGGAAAGCACAACACCATTTTCGCAAGTAACTCCAAAAATTGGCTCATTTATAACTTATAGTACTTTTATTTGAAACTCCTCGTGTACGTATAATATTTATGGTATGCATCATATAACAGTCTAGCGGTAAAATCAAGGACTGCAAAGACAGTGGTATTGAGTTCGATTTCCAGTCCGGAATCCCGCCATGACACACAACTCTGAATTTTCAACTTTTTAAATCTTTCATTCTGATACTATTTGCATTATTTACAGCTTACCGAGATGTAGCCACTACTCTGTTGAAACATGAGGGGTGGGAAATAGGGCTTACTACATATTATATAAAAAGACAACGGCTCCCCCCGCCGGATTGGCCCAATTTTGCTTTTTCAAGATTTAATTCTTTTCCACTTCTAGTCTCTATTGATTTGACCCTTTCCCACCCTGGCTGTACACACTCGTCTATTTGTCTCGCGAACCTCTCGTCCACTCTCGTCTCGTAAAGGCTCGACACGAGAATACACCTTGTACACAAATTGAACTTCGGATGCCCATCGCGATGGACGTGGAAAAAACAATTGCGGCGTTTATTTTTTTTATTAGTTATTGTAATTTTTTAATCATTTACCATAAAAAAATATATTAAACCATGGCGAAAAAGAACTTTTTAACTATTCAACGGGAATATAATTTGTTTAAACTCTTTAAGGGGGATATCAAATTCGTTGCTTATAACCAAGCGTCGTGTAATAGTTGCTTATCCTTGTGCCTGAAATTCTTAGGATTCCATAATAGTGCTTGCTTTTGGTAGGCTTCTAAAAAGCGTTAGACCACATCGTTGTCGCACGCAGAAAGCACGTCTTTACGAGAACGCAGTTGGCGGGCAACTAAGCAAACGAGTGTGTACAGGCACGCTCTCGTTTTCATCGCGAGACTCACCGAGACCCTTTAACTCGTGCACAAAAAACCGACACGCTTCCGAGACATAGCGAGAGCCGCGAGACGAGACGAGGCTACCATGTACACACTCGTCCTCGGCCTGTCTCGTTGTGTCTCGACGAGTGTGTACAGCCGGCTTCACTGTTATGGCGAGAAAATATGTACCTACACGCACATTGCAGTGTTAGGTCTTCACCCACTAAATAAACCCGCCGTGCCTGTAATAGCGCACCACTGGCGACAATGGAACTTTATGACATTACTTTAGTGGTATGAAGGGACCGATCTGGTGATTCTGCTGTAGTGCAAAAAAAGTGTACCTGCTTCTGTGTCGGTTTATATGAGTAGCGATAGTGGTTTGAGCTACAATTGTATTCATGTTTTTTCGGAGAGAAGTAACGGTTTTAAACGGAAGTGACGTTCAGTAAAATAATTTGTCCCTATGAAGGAGTATGGACGTAGTAACGTTGTTAATTTACTTAGTCAATTGTCAATGTATATAGAAATATTTATACTGTGTGTATACAAGCCTGGGACGTGAAAAAAAAGCATAACGCAACTCATTCGCGTCATTTTGTAGTAGTAGTGGCAGTGTGCGAGCGCAGTCAGTCAGTAAAAACATTTTTAAATAAATTATAGTTTAAAAAACTAAAATACACGCTTTAAATAGCTAGTTGAACTAAAAAGTAGTAAATAATATTACAATAAATAATGATTGTAAAAAAGCGTGAGGTGCATAATCAAATGTTACAAATAGTTCACCTATATAGTAAAAAGCACCCCACGCTTTTTTACAATCATTATTTATTGTAATATTATTTACTACTTTTTAGTTCAACTAGCTATTTAAAGCGTGTTATTTTAGTTTTTTAAACTATAATTTATTTTCTTCTTTTTAGCCTCAAAATAGTATGAAAACTTCAAAAGTACGAAGCAAAGAGACAAGAGTAAAGTATGAAAGTAGAACATAGATAAATAACTATACTAAATAAAAAATCGTGAAAATACTAAAATACTTTGGAAAATCCAAAACTGCACGCCTCATAATCTTCATTTTTCACAATAAAATTGATTATTTGATAAGTAATTAATAATGTATTGGTTTTACTAAGTAGTTTTCAATAAATCACATAGATAGCGCTAATTTCAAAAAGTACTAATGTGGGTTTCATGTCTTATACGCCATCTAGCGCTAATTTTAAGAAGTACTACTATATTGGTCTACCTCTGTCATTTTGCAAGGCGCCATCTGGCAATTAGTAAGAACAACTATTATGTATTTTTTTTAATGCAAACATAAAATCTTTTAAAGACGGGAGTCGGTTCATATTAAGAATTGTGTACATAATATAATTCGAAGTGTAGATTAAAACGACGTAGGTTTTACATTTAAAATAGTTAATAATTTTCTAACAAACTATTTCAGACTATTTTATGTGATTTATAAAGCATTTCTTCTAAATAAGTTTCATTTTTGACTACTCGACCGTATGTAATACACACAGCTGTAGGGTCAGCCCTCTTAGAATGAAAAACGAAACATTAGACGAACTTTCGTTTCGAGTCATTGTAATTGATCAACAGTCCGACGCGTAATTTCTGATTATGTAGTCCGACCGATTTCGACGCGTGATTCAGGCGACCAATCACAAATAATCACAATAAAGTGAAACGAAAGTTCGTCTAACGTTTCGTTTTTCATTCTAAGGGGACAGTTCTGTTCACGGTTCAAGTCAGTTGCGTGACTAGTTTCGTAGTTCAAATTTAAAGCACCTACCGATACCGACGGCGCGTGACTCGCTTTGATGGCGGTCGCTGTGATTTATTAGTGCAAAAGTGTGGTGTATTGATAAAAAAAAACTACTAAACTGATTGGTAATATGATCTTACTGGTAGTACTTGCAAAGAGTACAAAGTGCGTAATTCCATTTATTTTATGATTAATCATTTTAGTAATATCTACCATAAAATTCAATGAAGTTTTACTTCAACCGCGCGTAAAGGTAAGTGGTAACCGCCGGTCCTGGACTCAGCAATACCAGGAGCATGGTCAAGTCACCCATAAATTTCAAGCATTACGCTAATTAGAAATGGACATGGATTGGCTGTCTTGAAACTGTCTGTTACTAATGTTACTACTCCTTCAAACAGTTGAAAACAGCACTGTTTCATGTGGAGCACACAAATTAGGAATGCCATGGAGCCCCAAGGTTATGCTAGCAGGAGCAGCAATATTCAACAACTACTCTGATGCTTTGGGGTATCAAGATAATTTTTGTGGAAGAATACCACAGCATACCTTGCCAAATGCCTCTGTGATATCTAGGATCAACACAAGGACTTAAACATCACCCTCAAAGGCTTCCGCTTTCCAGTGCATGAGGTACACAAGAAGATTACCAGTGGATCAATCATTATGAAAGTCATCATGACAATCCCGATCAATGCAGTACAGAAACTGATAAGTTTGTGACCATCTCCAAGCAAGTAGGCTATTAGTTATTGATCAGTAATTAGATGGATCCCACTGGTCACTCCTTTGGAAATGAGCAACCAAAGTCCACTCACTTGACTTGCTTGACCAATCATTTCCGCATGTACTAATGACATGACATGTATAATACGCCTTAATGGTCTGGCCATGATGACTGTGCACAGAAAAATATTAATAAAAATTTACAAGATTTTCATAATGAAGTGGTCAAAAAATTTACAAAAAATCCCCGAAGATTATGTTTTAACTAACTTAACCAAAAAAAGGGTCTCCCTCAACCACCTTATTATTAAAATGGTGTCATTTTCAAAAATTAACCTGTACACAGTACACTCATTCATCATGGCCTCATTTGAGGCAATTTTGTCCCAATTTGTTTTTTATTTTATTTTTTTACTTTGTACCGTTCTTATTACAACCGCAGTAGAGGTAAGATTCTCACTACGAGTGTAAAACTTCATGTGCTCTTGACCGTACCTACAATTCATAATGACTAAATGGATGGCCATCTCCTACTACAATATAAACACACAGACGTAATTCACAATCGGTCACACAGACGGCGATACTGAACCAATCGTGCCAGATCACTTGGTGCTAAATCCTACTACACATAATGCAATGTTTTTAACTGCTTACTTCCCTTAGTTGCTTTGTATGACACCTGTGGGAAGGAATAGAATAGTGACACTTGTATTCTTAGTCCATCACAACACAGATACATGCTATGACATATAAGCCCATTTTCCTGGTAGTCATTCCATGTTCTTGGTCCTGAATATAAAAATCTGACTCTGGTCTTGCTGTTCACCAGTTGTACTCTTAGATGAATCATAAAGGTTAGATAGGCAGTTGCTCCATGTTAATACTGGTGAATCAATTAAAACCAATCAGACTGGAAGGCGACCCCTACAAAGTTTGAGCTAAGGAGATGATGTTCCTAATAATATTGTAATTCATGATGATGATAGCAATATAGTGTAGAGTTGTTAAGTTGACTAGCTTCATGCAACCAATTAATTCCTGCCTTAACATTTTATGCAAGTTTTAATCTACTAGTTAAAAACTTAAATAACATGGTATTTTATAAAGTATCTCACTGCACTTTATAGTTAAATGTAATCACTATATACATATTATATTAGTATAAGTTATTTCTGAAACACGTAATTGTTGTGATTACTTCTATCTTTCTGTAGATATAAACTGAAGGGACTATGAAATGAATATGAAAGTGTTGCTACTTTATAAATAACAGTTAATATTTATTATTTATCAAAGACATAACAGTCATAATATCACATATGCAGATAACAGACGTTGATAAATATTATATTGTGAAATGTCTGACACAAAGCGTTTATGTTCCCCTCAGAATCCACTAAATGAATACTTTGGGTTTAGAGGTACTTAGATGGAACTGTCTAAATAGTATTTACAAGTAAAAAATAGGTTAAAACAGGTTCACTTACTGTTTGTGCTGTAGATGGGCTTATGAGATCTGGATACTAACAATTCCGGCCATTTGTCTTCTTTTGTTGACGAAACGGACGGAGCTCTTTCAAAAAAATGAGATTTCACTGATGATGTTGATGTTGCTGGCGAAACTTCAACATCTTTCTCCCTTGAGGAAGCCATAATTTAATTATCAACTATTTTTGTATTTCTTATCAACATTGCGAGCATACACCAAAAGTAAACGCGTTAACGTTATGTCAGATATGTCAAATTGTTATCATGTTATTCATATTGTCAAAACCATAGATAATAGGGTGTGTTCCGATATACACTGGAGCACTGTGATGTGAGACGTCGAATTTAATATACTGCGAAGTCGTTCCTTTATACTCGTAACTGTTTCTAACGGAATACAGTCCAGTATACTGATCTGTCATTACTTTCATGTCATACAAAATATTGATTTCACACTGCAATAAACACAATTTCCTTACATTTTCCATTTTTGAATAATATTATTCAATAATAATAATAATTTTCAATAGTGCAAGTTGTTATATTTCTGAACGCTGTTGATCACGTGATCAAACCATTGATGCTCCCATAACTCGAAAACGCCAGTGCTCACAGTACAAAAATGCCGATGATTTATGACGTCATATATTTCCCTAGCCTACTGCGGCAGTATACTGTCAGTCTATAACGGAACGATTTTCCTCCAGTAAGAGCATTGGGCAGTGCTCTCAGTGTATTTCGGAACGCAGGTTAAGTATACTACTGGACGGAGCCATAGCGCTGTTGCCATTCCGAAAAAGGCGGGAAGCTTCGAAAAGGGCGGCCGCGTTTTTTCTGTTTTAATTTTAATAATTGTAATTTCATTGATCAGAGGGGTATTTTTATACTTGTATATAATTATTTATCAATAGTAGTTCTTGTTTTTGTAGTGTAGTGTATAGAAACTCTTAGGTAAGTCTTTTTTATATATATTATATCACCATGAACGAGCCACCAGATCCTGGTGGCACAGTTCCATCGCCGGGAAGCTATGTGACAATACATTCGGAGTCTGGTATGGATACAGACTCTTCTGTTAAAAGAGATAAGGGGCACAAACGCATTCGTTCACACAAAATGTATAAACATTGTAACAAGCGAAGAAAGAATACATCGGGCTCTAGTCCTCCTTGTGAGTGTTCTGAAAAAACACCAAAACTCGTGTCTCCTATAGCAAATGAAGAAAATCTTCCTCTAAAAGACACAGCGACTCCAGCTGCAGGTACCCAGTACCACCACCGCCAGTGCCAGTTACGAGAACTTTCTATAGTAAATCTTAGCATCTTTCGTAGTACACGTACAGAAAAATACCACCTTTTGAATGATGGCGCCACATTTCATCCAATTACGTTTGGAAAATTTTTAAATAAACATTCCATTAGGAATGTTGTAAATGGTAGTTTGAAAAGAATAGGGCGAAATAGAATTTCAGTATCTTTTAGTAGTTATATAGATGCAAATATTTTTTTAGAAGACAATAAAAGAAAACAATTTGAAAGCATTTATACCTACTTACAATGTATCTCGGATGGGTGTTATTCGTGGTATTCCCACGGACCTATCTCCTGAAGAGATAATAGACTGCTGTAGTGTACCTAATGAATGTGGTAACATACTCAAAGTAAGAAGAATTAATATTAAACAGATAGTAGATGGTGAACTAACATGGAAGCCATCTCAAACAGTTATTGTAACATTTGATGGTCAGGTTCTACCAGAACGCATCTATATGTGTTATACCACTTTACCTGTGCAAATTTACACTTATCCAACCATACAATGTTATAGTTGTGGTCGTTATGGCCATACTAAAATACAATGCAGATCGAAACCAAGATGTTATAAATGTGGCTGTGAACACTCTGGGGATGTTTCCAGTGCTGATGATGATAATCAGTCGAACTTATTGTTACATATAGCGTAAAGCATCATAACCTTGAGTAATGCACGTCTGGACTCCAAGCTTAAAAGTTTATACTGATGCAGTAGTTGGTTATATGATATTCGACAATTATGGTATTTATAATGCAATGAACGTAAGAATTTTTTTTGGACTTGTTCAAGTTTTTTAACGTATTTATCATACATAGGAGACCACATTGGGGCTGCGAATTCAAGTTGGGAACGTATTATAATTTTATATAATAGCAGTAAAGTTGAGGGTCTTTTAAAATCCTTTGATGATCTGATGACGAAACCGTACATTTGGTAAGCTTTATTAATTATATTGTCAATATGTAGATCAAAATGTAAGTTCGAGTCTAGTGTCATACCTAGATCATGAATATAATCTACTTTATTTAAGAGAATGCCGTCTAAAGTGTAGGGGAACATGATTACATTTTTGTTTTTAGTATGTTATTACATTACATTTGGGTATGCTGAGCTGAAGCTTATTAGTAATACAATACAAAGAAAGTCTGTTAAGGTCGTCTTGTAGAAGTGTACAATCTTGTAAACCTTTACACGACCTGTAAATTTTAACGTCATCAGCGTACATTAAGAAATGAGAATTAATGAAGCATGACTTTATATCATTAATAAAGAGAATAAAGAGTAAAGGTCCCAAAGTGGATCCTTGAGGCACTCCAGAAGAAACTGTAATTGTATTGGAATTGAATCCGTTAATGACGACTTTTTGAGTCCTATTATGTATATACGCTGAGAACCATCGAAGAAGGTTGCCACGGATACCGTTGTAAGCGATCTTTTCCAATAGTAACTTGTTATCCACCCTGTCGAATGCCTTTCGAAAGTCCGTATACACAGCATCAACTTGAGTACGTTCGTCCATGTTTTTAAATAAGTAGTTAGTAAAAATCATAAGATTAGTTGATGTTGAGCGTCGTTTCACAAAACCATGCTGTTCTTGTATAATGAGGTGATGAATATATGAGTATAACTCACCGTGCACCAGACTCTCGAAGAGCTTCGACAGAGTGGATAATTTAGATATGGGGCGGTAATTCTGAACGTTATTGCGGTCACCGCATTTATATATAGGTGTGATGAAAGCACGCTTCCAAATATCGGGAAAAACACCCTCCCGAAGACATTTATTAAAGATAATATAAAGTGGAATATAAATATTATCTACAGTATTTTTGATAAAATTAGTAGGTAAAAGATCAGGGCCAGTACCTTTATTAATATTTAATCGTTTTATTGCGCTGATAATTACGTCTTGAGATAGGTAAATATCAGAAATATATGAGTTACCAGCAGAAGTCGTAGGAGGTTGTCACTGTATGGGATCAAAAAATGAAGGCTCGTAAACGGACGTGAAAAAACTTAAGAACATATTGCATATATCGGATGGATTGTTCGAATTTAAATTCGCGAGATACATATTAGCTGGAATATTTCCTTTGTTTTTGCGATTAGAAATGTAAGCCCAAAAATGTTTAACGTCCAGATGTATACTGTCCTCAACACATGTCATATAATTTCTGAAGCATGCAGCAGACAAGGTTTTAAATTTCTTACGGTAAATTGAAAAATTGTCATAGTCAGACACGTTTCCGTACTTTTTCCATTTTACCCAAGCTTTTTCCTTAGTCTTAAAAATGCGTATCAGTGCAGGCGTGAACCAGACAGGAAAACTAGAGTTTTTAGGGCGAATGAGCGGTACGTATAATTTTATTAATCCGTACATAACATTATAAAACGTATTGACACACTGCTCGGCGGGAAGATCATAGAATAATGCGTTCCAGTCTAATTTACTAAGCTCACGGTTAATTGAGTCATAGTCTGCTTTAAAGAAGTTATATTTCGGTATTGAATGAGTTTGCATGGGTACGTAATTAACTTCCGGCGAAGACAGTGCATGGAAAGGAGGGTGAAAGGCATCCACTGGAACTAAAGGCGTAGTGCATGTATTGACTCGACAATCAACATTCGATACGAAAAGATCAAGAATTCGACCTAGATTATTTTTAATTGTATTATACTGTGTAGTGTCTGTGGTGATGATAAAATTGCAAAACGAATAATTTAATCACTTAGTTCCCTATTTTATACATTAAAATTAATATTAATTCACTAGAACAAAATAATTCAGTATTGCTAATATTCACTAGTGCAAATTACCCGAAATATGGGAGTTTTATAGTTGGTTCTATATTTATTACTTTTTTATACTCTGATTTTTTATTTTGTAGAGTAAAATGTTATTTGATTGCCACGTATCGTTAATAGTGTTGTTGTAGTCTGCGTTATCGAAAACACATTATTCATATTTTTTTTATTATTATAAATTTTCTGATGGTTTATTAATTTGAATTTGCGTTGGTCAGTAGTATAAGTAGCATGAATTTATCATTGTAGTGGCATTTACAAAATCTAAATTAAAGTAATCATACCTATTGTAATATGTTTTAACGTAATAAAATTGCATTTGCGCGTGTTATTTATGTTCATAAGAAAATCGCATTAAAATAAAGTGGTAGATGCCCACCGTATATGTCTATTTGTCTGCCTATTAACATTTTAGTCAAAATGGAAAAAAATAAAAGAGAACTTTCTTAACCCCTATTTATTTCTGAATTATTATTTGAGAATCTGAGTCTGTTACATTTACTAAGAATCTTTTTGTTACAATCGATAAGGTGAACCAGTAGCATCATTTTATTTCATTAGTTTATAACATACTCGATATATCTCAACTACCATTGCATTGTCAACAACTTTAGCCCGTCAGTAAATAATTATTTAATTTCGGCCATTTTAAAACTTGTTATTTCCTGCAACATGTCCCATTACCTGTGTCCATACACATTCGCCGGAACAGAACATAAAATAAGCCTAATTAAAAATATAGTGGAAAAATATTTAACAATTCGATTTCACCACATTTCAAAATTAGAGGGAATTACAAGAACCTTTCAAAGTAAAAGTCAACATTATAAAAAAACTACTCAGCTTATGGGATGTTAGACATTAGGTACTTATAATAAAAAAGTAAACAAACATCTTTTTCTTTTCCTATATACCTACAGTAGTCACAACGGATCTTTGTGTCTCTGAAGTTGGCTGCAAGACGCTGCGTAGTAGCCATTTTTGTGTCGCAAGGCATGTGCGTCTTTTACAGTTTGCATTAATCGAAAAATATTCGATTATAATTTAACAATTGTATTGATAATTATATAATTCATCGATCGTAAGATGTGGACTCTTCTAAATCTAGATTAAAGCTTATTCACTGAAATCGCTCGTATACCTACTTTTTGTTGAATATAAAAAAAAATAGAACCTAAATTAGATTAGACTACCTACCTTAGATTTAGATATGAAAACATTATGATCTCATTCGATTGTTTTGTTAATAACATTTGAATTGGTCAGCACTTATCGTATGATTCTGTTAAAATTCCCACTTCGCGCTCTGTGCCTAACTTCAGATATGCAAATATTTGTTGTGACTACTTGTGACTACTACACTCTTTCTTCATACAGATTTGTGCAGTAAGTTTTAAATAAATAAATACAGTAAAACAGTGTTTTTTTGTCTACTATTAACTTTTTCAAATAGTACGGTATATTTTATATACATTTCCAATAAATTTGTCTGCCAATCTGTATTTGTTAAATGGTAAATTTGGCTAACATGGTATCCCTAAATTCACTCACACATAGATAGCCGCCGCCATTACCTTGTCTCAATTCTGTCTTAGCGAGAAGCAGTCCAGTCATTGATACTTTTTGGTCTACCTTAAATAAAAGCAGTCCGTTTCTTATACGTCCATGTATAGAACATTCCTAAAGCCACGTGGACCAGCTAAAATAAATAAGGGTTATGGCCAACAAGCCCATCAAAATATAATTAGACAGCCTGCACTTTCCAAATCAAATGGCAAGGCCCTAATGACAGACAGACATGACTCAGAAACTCAACTTTCTATATCTGACATTATTTCACTTTTAAATAACATGATACAGTCCAATATAATAGAACCGACCAACGCTGCCAAACTTACATAATTTTATATCTTCCATAGAGAATAGTTGGTATCTTTATTAGGAGTAAGGTCAGCTAATTGTTTTTGTAGACGTTCGTTTCCTGATTGGCAGATCATGTTTAAGTTCCACAGAGGCCTTATTAAAGGCTTTTTTGTCACGGGGATATCTCGTAGAATGCCATTTTTTCCGCAGCAGTCTTCTTTCATTAACTTTCCTTTATTAGTTTGGGGTAGTAGGTAGTTTGTGTTGTTTTCGGTCTTAGAAAAGACATAGATTCTTTGATCGCTGAGTGAATAAGCTTACTGAGAGTTTCGATAGCTATTTCAACGCTATCTACATTATTTAGAGGCAAGTTCAAGTTTATGGATTCTGATATTTTGGTTCTATATCTGTCCCAATCCGTTGTGTGGTTAAACAATCTTTGTTGGTCCATCCATCCATCCATCCATCAGCCTTTCAACGTCCACTGCTGGACATAGGCCTCCCCAAGAGAACGCCACAACGAGCGGTCCCATCATGGGGGATAATGCCGTAATCGCCATGCTTGGAAGGCGGGTTGGCGATCGCAGTGTTGTTGTTAATACTCGAGGGAGTGCTGCTGCCCACTCCCCCAGAATTCCCTCAGTCGGCTCTTACGACTCCCGTGGGTAGAGAGGGGTGGGACAATTCTAAAGCCGGCCCCACACGGCCCATCTTTGTTGGTACTCAGTTAGAATGGCCTTATAGTGAACATTGAGAATTACTGGTGTAGTACAGTACATTCTTCAATGTTTATTTGTCCGAGTGGGATATTTTTGGTAATGAAAAAATCCAGAATGTCTGGTCCTTTTGTGTGTCTGCAGGCCAGTATGTAGGAACACCATGAGAAGCGCAATGGAGGTTAAGGTCGTTTGTAGCTGCATAGAGTTGTCGACCCCGTGGTGAGGTTAGTCTGGAGCCCCAGAAAGTACGTTTTGCGTTCCAATCACTACCGCAAATAAATCTGTTTCCTAGTGTGTTGAAGTAAGTCTTTTACTCATTACTTGTAATAACATGCCTAGGTGGGCAGTAAATAGCAGACACTGTTGTTTCTGTTTTATTATCCTGGATCCTAACCGTGGTTGCTTGTATCTTTTCGGTTTGGATTTCCCCGAAATCATAATGTTTTATGTTCTCTTTTATTATGACTGCAGTCCCTCCATGTGAATTACCAGAAGAGTGGTTGGTAGTGTACACTATGTAATTTTTAAGTCGAAAGTGAGTTTTTGGTGTGAAAAGCCAAGTCCACTCTTTCAAATTTTAAGAAGAGTTCAAGTTCTTGCCCTCGTTCTGTCAACCCGTTGGCATTCCAGGTTATTATTCTGAGGTTTAGGGGTGCTTTATGAGGCTTGTGATTAGCTGGATCATACGATCCATCATGTTGTCTAACATAATGTTTATTATGTTTTGAAATTTGTTGAACATGGCGTCTAATACTTCCCCGAAATTATTCGGGTCCTTGATGTCGGTTTTTGATCTTGCTGGATTTTCTTGTTTTGTCGCTTGTGAGTATGTCATATTTGGTTTCGATTGTAGTTTTTAGTTTGATGGTTCTCTTGTACAGTCTGTGTTAGGTTTTTGTGGTATTGATTTTGCGTTGTGTTGTTGGTGTTTTCATTGGTTTCTTTGCCTTTTCCGTCTTATTTTTCGTAAGTAGGTCTTTGTATTGTTTGTACTTTGCGCAGCCTTTGTAACTTGCGGGGTGTTTTTCTCTTAGAGTATATAATTTTCTTGACAGTTGGCACAAGTTGCCTCGGTGTCAGGTCTTTTTAAACAGCTTGTTGTTGAGTGGTCTTCCCCGCATTTTACACATCTTAATGGTCTATTGCATTGGTTTTTTGTATGTCCGAACCTTTGACATCTTTTACACTGTAAAATATCTAACTTTTTGTATGGTGCTTTAAATGATACTTTTACGTAATTCACTGTGTTGATGTTGAAGATTTCTTTATTTTTGTATTTGGGCTGAAGATCTACATAGAATAATGGCAGCGGTTGTTTTGTGTTTTTATGTTGTACATTGGTGATGTGCCGTATTTCATGTCCCAGTTCGAAGAGCTCTTTTTTATAAGTTCTGTGTCTTCTGATGAGTGTAAACCATGTAATACTACTCTATAGGCTCTTTCGCTTTTAAGTTTGTATGTATAATGGCTAATTTATTCTCTATAAAGTTAGCTCTTATGTTTTTGTATGTGTCTACGTCACTAGGCATTAACTTAACTATATGTCCTGATCTCAGAGTTGTCATAGTATTTTGTCAGTGTTTACAATTGAGGAGAGGTGTTTTTTTAATTCCGTTATGACAATGACTCCTGTGACAAATATAGGTTCAGGTTTTGGTGGTTTAGGCTCCCTAAGTTTTTGGTTGTTTTGACTGGGTTCGTCCTGACTTGCTGACTGTTTGTGTTGTTTCTGTTTTCTGTTGTTACTGCATATGTTGTCTTATTTAATTTACTATTTTTCTTTGTCAATTCAGGGCTCGATTCCGCTTTTCTTTTCATAGGCACCTGATCGTTTTGCCAGGGTTGTTTTTTTTTAGTTTGTTCATCATTAGTGTCAGATGTATTCGATTCTACGTGCACCTTATCATTTGGACTTGTTTGTTTTAGTGTTTTATTAGGTAAGTTTCAAGGGAGTGGCTTCTTGCACGTGCAAACATGCTTTTTTGGAGTAATTGTTGTGTCATCTTCGGTTTATTTTGTTTTTTTTTCATTCATCGTATTCATTTTGTTCCCACGAGTAGGGTCGATATAAAAGGTCACTTGGAGGGTGACGCCCGTTCCTCCAAGAAGGCGATCTTCAACGACGTTTGCCATGTCCGCCGAGGTTGGCGCTCGATACTGATCTCCCACCAGTCATGCATTCCATTAGCACGTGTCCCACCGTGGAATTGGGGTGATTGTTTTATAGAGGTGTTCTTCCTCATAGTCCGGGTGATTAAGCCAAGACTCCCGATCGCTGTGTTGCGGTTGCGGGTGTAGGTATTCATTTCATAACACCCACTGTTGACTGGCTGGTTAAGCCAGTATTGTCGGGTTAATTAACCGCCTCCCAAGACTCGGCGTTGAGGTTCGTTTGGCACCACCCGGGGGGCACGTGTAGAGTTTTCTTCAGGTATTCTTCCTAGACCTAGACCTAGACCTAGACCTTGAGTCCGATAATTCAAATATGGGCTAGCCCACATTTAGGACCCTAGTCATAGTCCATATTAGAAATACTTCACCAAAATCAACTTGATCGTGTACTTTACAAGTCATATATAGCAAGCAGTAAATCGACCGAAAATCATAAAGTTAAACTTATTTCTGCAATAAAACACATAGCTACAGTATTTAGACCTGATTTTCATCAATTAAATAACACATTGATACGTACGTCAAAAAGCTTTCGACAGCGACAACACAAGTATGGCCGACACTGGGGACAGCTCGCGCCCAATTGACGAGACAGAGAGAGTGCGATGTTAAAGCGAATGAATACGATAGAGGATCGTCATTAGTAGCGTCTTTAGATTTTTGGTTTTCGAGAATTGTTATTAGCCCATATTAGAGCCCTAGCCCACATTTAGTTACTCTCCTCTAATCGCAATTTTGATTGTCATATTTGACATTTATTTACTGCGAGTGCGTCGTATTTATTTATTATAGGGTCAGTTCCGTTACCACTAAAGGAATGTAATATGGTTCCGGTGGCCCGCCAATATAAAGATGGAGAGACGGCACACGGCGGGTTTCTTTAGTGGGTGAAGGCCCCACACTACCCTGTTCGTTGCCCCGAACGACGGGGTGTGCAGTTAGGGATATTTTTTCCCACCTTAACAAAAAATAAAAAAAGGGTGAGTTCCCTTATACTTAGTAGCCATAGATATTTATTATAGATCTTAGATCTATGGTCTTTGCTTGGTGTAAATCTTTTAAATCTTATAATGAAGATATTAATTGAAGATGTAAGGCAACCAAATAAAATATTATAATTTGAGGTACTATAATTATTGTGAATTAGTAGCGTAGTAGTTGATATATGATTTTTCCGCCGATTTCCTCAGAAAGAAAATTGTACTAGTACCAGGTGGTAGCCCTAACTCCTAATGGAGGGTAGGGGTGTAGAGTTGAGGGTAGAACCCTTTTTTTTCTGTGCTTTATGTACAGACGCAGTGATGCTAGTTATGTTTTGAAATAAAATTATATTTATACTAGTAGTAGAGCCTTGCTTATCCCAGCGAGAATGAGCAGCCTCGACCGGGGTAGTACCACACTCTTATAGAAGATCAGCGTGATACAATAGTGGGTACACATATCTGTGTTTCGTATGGCGAATGAGAGTGCCGGAGGCCCAAACGCCTTGCCTATCCTTTGCTTATTATCCTTCGTATACTCTCCTTGTTATCTTTCCTCTTCACCTCCTATCTCTTTCCTTGAACATGGCTCAGTGCGAGTGATGCTTCTGGTGTTGCTAGCGTCTTTATGCTACGGTAACCACATACCATCCATCCATCCATCCATCAGCCTTTCAACGTCCACTGCTGGACATAGGCCTCTCCAAGAAATGGGGGATAATGCCGTAATCGCCACGCTTGGCAGGCGGGTTGGCGATCGCAGTGGATGTTGTTAATACTCGAGAGAGTGCTAATGCCCACTCCCCTGGTATTCCCTCAGTCGGCTCTTATGACTCCCGTGGGTAGAGAGGGGTGGGACAATTCTAAAGCCGGTCCCACACGGCGATACGAACCACATACCAATGGGGGCCATATGCTCATATACCACCCGTGTAGTATAAAAATACTTTGGAAAATCCAAAAGTGCACACCTCATAATCTTAATTTTTCATAATAAAATTGATTATTTGATAAGTAACTAATAATGTATTGGTCTTACTAAGTAGTTTTCAATAAATCACATAGATAGCGCTAATTTCAAAAAGTACTGTGGTTTTCATGTCTTATATGCCATCTAGCGCTAATTTTAAGAAGTACTTCTATATTGGTCTATAGAAATAGTTCTTACGAAATAGGGAGGCGCTGGTTTTAGTGTCGAATCGAGCGTAAATATTCACTATTTATTTCGAGTTAACGAGTTAAAGTCACCCATGAGTCTATTTTGCACGCCTCATAAGCGAAGCATTGAGGTGGGTACTGTTCTCGTTTCATGCAGAACAACTGGTTTTACAAGCTCAAAATGTCTCTATTTATTATTGCACTTGTAAAATAATATATACACACACATATCAAGAAAAAACACTATTTTTGACGCTCATGATATTTTTTATGCCATTTTTGTTACTTAAACTAGTTAAAAGACTGTTTAAAAAATTCTGTCTTGGACGTCCGTTTGTTGTAGGTAATGAATGTTAACACGATAATAACCGAAATACTTTAATAATCGAGTCTTTTTTTTTCTTTTTAACTTGAGTATTACTACGAATAGAGCCCTATTACTTTTCACGGTCTGATTCGATGTGGTTTATTTGTTATTAAAGAAACCAAAAAATACTGAATACGTACGCTCGACGTGACATTAAACCAGCGCCTTTTATGAGAACTATTTCTATAGATAAATATTATTTATATTTATTTTTCGCCAACCCGCCTGCCAAGCGTGGCGATTACGGCACTATCCCCCATTCATGGGGAGGACTATGTCCAGCAGTGGACTTTAAAAGGCTGTTTTTTTTTATTGTTAGTGATGGCAGACGAGCCACGGCGCACCTGATGTAATCGTCGCTCATGGACTCGACTATACCAAGGGTATTGTTAAGCCACTGCGCACCATTTCATTTCTCAGATAAGAAATGAGAGAATAAGAAAAAGAGATAAAGAGAGAAACGGCTATCTTCTGCTACAGCCAAAACACACTGACGTGCTTCATGATCGGTCACACAGGAGACGGTGGTACTGAGCCGCTCGGGCCTGATAGCAAGTGATTACTCTCACTTGGTACCCAGCCCTACCAACAGTAATGCAATGGGTGATAATTGCTTACTTCCCTTAGTCGCCTTGTACGACACCCGCGGGAAAGGATGGGGTGGTGACACTTGTATTCTTAGTCCGTCACCACACGTTTTTAACAGTTCTCATTTCTCGCAGTTGTTATTTTCCACTTTCACAAAGAATTTGTTCTTTGAGGTGAACTAATTACAACAACTTCTTTGCTTTGTACGATAAATTTATCGTTAGACGACTTTCATCTCTAGCTGTTCCTATATGGCGACTGTTTGTCATCATTTTGCTGTCGAATTTTTTATCGTTGTACGACTGTCATATCTTGTTCTTACCATTGGATCGTGACGATATCGTAGCTACGATAGATAGTTGCAACAACGACACACTATTTGCCGTCATGATGTAATTTTTACCGTTTTACAACTGTCGTGCTACCCATTGTCTCGACAATGACTGTGTCGTTAAGCAAAATCAAGTTGTGGCCGACAGTTAATCGTGCCGTTCTGTATTTGAACACCTTCAATTAAATATAAAAGCTCCAAGCTCCGAAACTTTAACCTATAGGGTCTGTCGCCACGACAAAGTGAACCACGAGAACGTGGCCACAAACGTCCACAACTTTGTGGAACGGGAAAAATCACGGTGGAGAGCGTTGTAAGTGCAATGTGGAACGTACTCTAACGATAGGACTGCATAGCCATTGCTCATCATTTCATTTCTCAGATGGGTTAAGTAATAAATGGACAACCAAAACACACTGAGGTGATTCAAGGTTGGTTATACGTAGTGGTGTAACTACAACGTTGAGGCGAATGTATTAGGCTTTTTAGGAGCATCTGAACACAAAACGTTCTTTTCTAGTTCTTTTTTTAGAATAGGTATATATCAAACCGGAGCCGTTAGGGCCCCTGACATTTAGCCCTATCTTGACACCCTATAGTTACGCCACTGGTTCAGAGATCTTTTTTAGGTATAATGATCCTATCAAAAAGCGTTCTGCAAACACAAAATATGTCTACAAATTTAAGCCTAATAATTGATTCACTTATATTATTAGATATTTATCTAAATACAAAATGGTTAGAGGTACCTACATAATCTTGTAATGAGAATTTTACATTTTAAATACTATTTCACTCTAGTCTGAACGTTTAGTTTATCATTAAAAATGAAGTTTTAATAAGAGAAACAAACATTTTGTTAAAAGATATGTTACCATTTGTAATTAAATAGCACAAAGCAATAAAAATATAGACTGTTAATAGAAATGTACTTAGGTATAGCTTTTCAATAGCTTGTCTGTAGCTTTGAAGTCTCCGATTTTGATAACTTTTAGTATAAAACCTACATAGCAATTCAAACTGTAAAATTGGATAAAATAGGTATTAAAAAAAAATTACTGACATAAAAATAATTGACATTATTTGTTATTATCCTTTATTTTTGACGACAAAGGTATATCAAAGAGTAGAATAATCTAAAAAAAGAAGGTATATTAAGGTATATTTGATGGATTATAAGATAGCTGAATCATGTATTTAATGCAAAATCAGAGACTTCAAAGCTAATCTTATTAGTTTAACATCGCATTTAGTCAAGAATTGAATTTAATTGAAAAAAAACTTATTGGAAGGTGACATCGAAGAATAATATACGATGAATTTTGAATTTTGGCCAACTTTAGCTCCTATAAGAGTATTGGTCGTTAATCCTCTGTTAACGTCTTCTCAAATGTTTGTCGTTAAAATTTTATCGGGAGTAATATTTGGAACAAAACAGTTGGTTGATATCACACTTTTAGTTTATTCAAATGAAATACGTCTAGCAGAAGATTTTATTCAAGAGTTGATAGGGTGTAGTTTTGGGTGTTTAAATTCGATTACGGCGACTTCAGACCTACCGAGGTAATAAGTTTCTTGATCTTTATCGTCATGCGTGCTGTCTATATAATTTATATTAAATAGATTTATTCCAAGGAGATCTGCAATTTCAGAATTCCGTAGTGTTTCCTCTAGATTCATACCTAAACATTAGTAACAACAAGTGAACGCGTGAAACGTAAATAATTATTGTAAAAAAGATAATAAACGAAGTTTTTGTACATTTCAAGTCCATCGAATTCATCGTTGCAAATGTCATGTAACTCATTCGCAGAGATCTAGGTATCATCCTTGACAAATAATAGCGAGAGAGACCACTAACCATCTGTGGATACCACGTTTATCAATGTCGAACTATTGAAGTGTATTATAAAAATGCATTTTCTTCATTAGTAAATAATAACCGTGCGAAGCAGGAGTTACAGTTTTCCTTTTTTTTATTGCATTTGGTGGCCGTCTGCCACCAAATGGCAGACGAGCCACGGCCTACCTGGTGGTAAAGATTTGTCAAGCCACCATCTCATCATTTTTTTAGTTAGAAGTAAAGTATTCACACCATAATTGAAAGCACGGGGGACATAAAATGATAATCAGTTATTGTGTGTAGGTAATCACTTAAGTAGTTGTTATACCAAAATCTAGATCTGAGTGAGGGATTTAGCGACTTTAAAGAAGGAGTCTTCGTTTTCATGTTTGAGCCTAGAGTCGATGAATACTTTTTCGTTACAAATTACATTTTATGGATCGATGTTTCTAATTCAATTATAAATTTTAGTATTACAGATGCAGATGTGATTTGTTTCATGACCAACTTTCCGAATCCAAATTTGCTAGACTTTGACCAATTGGATTCTGAAGAGCAATTTGACACGTTTTATTTGGTTATCAAAGTAGCCCACAGCTTGAATAAGTCACAATCCACGGTAGTAAATACAGCTAATAATACGGAAGAACACATGAAGCCGTTAATAATAGCTGATGGTTTGATTGTCTTAGATATACTGAATATTATGATCAAAAATAATATACCTTCAAGCTGCATAATATGTCCTACGGGAATTTCAACAGTTGCGAAATCTGTTTTGAGTGAATACCTTAAGGTTATTACTTTTCAACATAGTGTGGGCTCGTAGAATGTAAATCACTAAATCGTAGCGACATCGTCTCGTATCATTGTCATTGGTTGAGGGAACATCCTGATTGGGTGAGCGATTATTGCGACATCACAGTCGATGTCTCTACCAATCATAAATAAGAGGATATGATGTCGATATTCGATTTGGTGAATCACATTGTGTTAATTAGGTACCTGCTTTCCTCCTTCTACTCATCGTGTTATGCTTAGTAAATGTCATAACATACTTCCTAATTGAACCATTTCAAAAATTCTAATATTAGGTACCTATATACTGCACAGATGGCGGAGTGGTTTAGATACCGGCCTCCTGTCTGAGTGCTGTGAGTTCGATTCCCACACAGGGCAACACTTTGTGTGATCCACAAATAGTTGTTCTGAGTCTGGGTGTACTTTGTGTCCTCCGCGATACAAGGAATATTCAATAGCGCAGGTTGTTAGCTTCTTTTAATGAATAGTAAGGGATGCTGGTTTGAAACGCTTTCAATTGACTTACCAACTTATTTTTAGTTACTACCTAAATTGAAAAATAGCCGCAGCCGGTAGCAATCCACGCGCATTTCCTCATAATTTTGAATCAAAAGCCTGCTTGGATAAAAGTTTTTTTTAACACTGCATGTGATTTAATGATTGTTTCATCATGTATTATGCTACAATCTGATGGAAATACATTTGTTAAAGGCTATATTAATCATGCTATATTTGACTGCCTCGGTGGTGTAGCGGTAGTGTATACGACTGCTAATCATAAGGTCTCGGGTTTGATCCCCGGGTCGGGCAATGTTATTGAGCTTTTTCCTAAAAAGAAAAATTCTCAGTAGCAGCCCGGAGTTTGGAAATGTGCCCGGTAGACGTCAATAGGCTCGCCCCCTATTACGTGGGACTTAAACATAGCTGGCGAGTCGTGGGTGTGTAATACACCTCTGCCTACCCCTTCGGGGAATACAGGCGTAATGCTATGTTTATATTAATCATTGTATGGAGAAACACCACTCAACAATACTAATTGAATTAGGGGAAAGCTGGAATTTTGTATATACTTTCCTTAAACGATTCTAAACAATGACAGATAATACTTTTACAGAGGGTCAAAGATCACAAAATTTTTTTCATGAATATCTGATAATTTTTGGGCTACTCTTTAGAAAATTATCTACAAGTAACTTATCATTATTCTTGAAGTTAGGTACCTAATCCTTTTTGAGAAAAGTTGAATTAAAAAGTTATAGGTACCTACATTGTTATTTTGTTTAGAACCACAAAAAAGGTTTATACAAAAACTCAATATGCCCCTAAGAATTACGTATTTGGTCTTATTTTGTCTCTATTCCTTGAATTACCAATAAAAATAGATATTTGGCGTTTTAAGGTGCATACTAATGAAATAAATCGTGTTTACGTTTGGGGCGCTAACGACGTCGATTTTCACGTCGAAGTTGAAAAACCATATGTTGTTGATGATATAACAAATGATCAGAAGCACTGTGACTGGGAGATGGTGAGTCAACAGATATTGGAGCCATTAAATTTAGACAGCAAACGCTTTACTGCTTCTTGGATGAAAAAACAGTATATCGTAAAGGTAATAATTATTTGATCTTCGTTTGTTTTGTTAGGTAGCGTTAGCTGATATTCCATCTCTTCGTAAACGAACAAGATTTGTAAAGCTTGATACATACAGTATTTCTCTTACTGTTACTTGCTATCATAATCTAAAAGAAAAATAGAGATGTGACGATGATTTTTTAAGCACTGGATATGCTTAGGTACCTATTCACCAAAATACCAAGTACGAAAATGTTAAATGGAAAATGATAGGCCTGTTTGTGGCTTTGGGGGTCTTTTATAGTCCAGTTCTAGTCGCTCTGCCAACAGAGCTAACGTTATATTAGAACCCTTCACTTGGATATAATTTTTAATTTCACATAATAGCACTCTGTATAAAGATTAATTATAATCTAAGAATGAGATTCAGAATGCAGCAAATAATGTAATATAAATTATATAACCGTTTTAAGAGTATTCTTAGAACTGTTTCAGTTAAAACATACTTGCGCTGAAAATCCATATGGAAATATTTACAAAGCATGGCAAATGGCTGATGTTCTTTCTGTAATCTGGAAAGCAAGGTCTGGAACAACTCAATTTAAGCCTTTGGGTGTAATTAGTGATGGGTCCGTGGAGACTATAAAAGGTAATGCTAATATCTATGTTATTGTAATAAATTTTATCCTTGCACTTACAATACATAATAGTAAATTATAATATAAATACCCTATGTCAATAAAGCGGAGAGTGATTGCATTATTTATGTGGTTAAAGCATTATAGGATTGACTGAGTGACTGATATCAACGCACAGCCCAAATTCCTAGAGATAGGACCGTCGTGAGGCCTGAGTCCCTGGATGACCTGAACAGGGCTCTTCTGTGAAACCCGTCCCCGCGGGAGATGGAGGTGATCGCCGAGGTGTATATCGGCGTGCATCGCAACAGCGGGATCTCGGCGATTGCCTCCTTCAGCGAGGTGGCCAGGTGGCAGGGCAATGCTCGCTGAGCTGCCATGGCCCGTTGGCGGCCATGGTTGGAGACGCTCCGGGCTGGTCTTTGGACCGTAGGGACACTGCAGTCAGTGCTGGAGGAGTTGGTAGGGCACCGGCACGGAGTCCTTACCTTCCGGGCACGGTTTTCGGGGCACGGTTGCGTCGGCAGATACCTGCACATAGTCGCAAAGAGGGAGCGACTCCGCGCAGTCACCATTGCGGCTGCGACGAAGATACGGCACGGCATATGCTCGAGTCGTGTCCGGCTTGGGCCGAGCAGCACCATGACCTCGTCGCGGCAATAGGGCGCGGGCCTATCACTGCCAAAGGTCGTCAGAGCGATGCTTGGCAGCATCAGGAATTGGGCCGCGGTCGCTGTTTTGAGGCTGCGGAGAGGGCCAGGGAGGACCGTTCTTCCACAGACCTGACCCACCGCCAGCGACTGAGGTGGCGTAGGCGATAGTACTTGCGCCTGATGCCGCCCTAGCTGAGGTAGCGGGTGGATGGACCAGGGAACGTTCACCACCCGCAAGTCGTCGACGCAAAGTGCGACGCTTCAATGTGCGGAAGCGTCACTCAATAGAGGGTACCCGAAAGGGTGACTCACCGGAGGACCACTGAAATAATGTTACACAATTCCAGTGGTCCACCAGCACAGGTGGAGAGACGGCACATGGTGGGTTTACTTAGTGGGTGAGGGCCCCACACTACCCTGTTCGTTACTCAGAACGATGGCGTGTGCGATTGGGTACTTTTTTTCCCACCTAAACAGAAAAAAAACAGGGATAGGACCGTGAATATTTAAATATGGGTTTCTTTGGTACTGTAGGTGAGCGCTGAGAAAGGCAAATATTTCGCAAATCCTATCCAAAGTTAATTTCTCTCTTATTACTAGGACGTGAGTGAAGCCGCGGTTAATGCGCTAGTGTTAACATACCTATCTAAATGAGATTGCTAAAGTGAGCAAATTCTGTTTTCATCTATACTTGTACTTATTATCTGTTTAAGTGCTTAACATTAATTATAGATATTTATCGAAAAGCTCACGTGATACTTGTCGAGCGCGGTCGGTTTATTTTATTTTTAAACGTAATATTTTAGGTTTACCTTACGTTCTTCCTCTGTTACTGTCTGGAGGTTCATGGAAAGTAGATCAACAATTTGAAGATCTGGCCTACGTGAGGCAAGAGATTAAGAGATATAATACAATAGTGAAAAAGCAGCATGAAAAGGTAATATCTAGACACGCGGCAGCGTGTCAAGCCGAAGTTCAAGCAAAAGAATTGGCGAGCGGTACCGTGTGTAATATTACCTACACGAACCATTTGGAGCCACTTTTGACTCCCTCATAACTCAAAAACTATTTCACATGGACATGTCAAATTTGGCTCATATTATTGAGACATATTATTGAGATGGTGCGAGGTACATATTGTGCTCCAAATTTCATAAACACACTTCAAACGGTTATTTAGATATTAACATCCAAAAATCGTCATTTTTATGACAAAGATCAAAATTATAACCAGTGTTAGCGTATATTAGAACTAGCCAAGTTAGACCTTAGGCTTCAATATATTATCCTAAGTTATAAGAAGATATGATATTTTAAGTTGTTATAAAATATTTTATGTTGTTATAAATAGATTTCAGGACTGACAATTAAACTTGGCACCCATTTAGATCTCACTTCTTTTGTCGTTGAAGTCAACAATCAAAGCATAATTTTTTTTTGCATGGTATATTAAACTTGGCTCTCTTTTCATATTTATGTTTTTGATGGGATAGGTAATAAGTGTATCCTGTTTGTCCTATTTATTCCGTAGGTAAAGGTAAAGGATTAAGATAAGTCAATAAATAATGTCACTTCAGGTGAAAATTTCACAGCAAAATTGCACTAGTTTGCGAGTGGGGGGGTTGAACCTGAATGAGGTTCATTCAGATCATTAAAATGGATTTTTGAATTTCTTTTTTTAAAAGACCACATCACCCTGCACTAAGGAATAATCCTTATATCGCGGGGGACTTTACGAACATACGATTTCACGGACACAAAGTACACCCAGACTCAGAACAACCATTTGTGGATCACACAATGTCCTGTCTCGGAATCAAACCCACGACTCTCGGGTGGGAGGCCAGTATCTAAACCACTCACGCCATCTTTACCCGCCTCGAATTATCTCAATGTATCTATTTTTTTTTGTTTTTCTGCTTTGTCACGTATCTCCGGCATTTTAAACTTATCAACAGCGGTTACAGCGCATTTCATAAATGAACTATCATCAGAGAAACGGTCGCAAAAAAACTAATGATGAATAATCTGTGATGAGTGGCTTTTTATTTTATTATAGAAACGGTTATATCGGCAATTTGGCTCTTTAAATTCACCAAACATTTTATTTAAGAAACTCATACTCGTATTACTGCACAGATGTCGAAATTGTTTAGATATCTCCCTTCAATGTCAGTGTTGTGGCTTCGATCCCCACGCATCCTGCGTGGGGATCGAAGCGAGTTTGCATTATTTGCGGGACCCACAAATGGTTGTTTGGAGTCTTGGTGTACTTTATGTCCGTGAAATTACATGTTAGTGTGTTGTTCAAAAAATACAGAATAAAATAGTTATTTACTCATTGTTTTGTTGAATTTCAGCTCGTAAAGTATTGCAACAAATTTCTGGTGGAAAATGTAATTAATCAGGCCTTTGTGCGTACAGACGACGAAAGTGGTTCCACTTATTCGAGCTTGCTTGAGCAAAGTAATCAGCAACTATGAGTACAGATTTAATGTAGTTCAGGCGGATATTTAATAAAGAAATCTTTGATAATAACATGTGGTATATTTTATTAGCAGCCTATTATGATGGTCGATGAACGTTATCATCACATTGGTATGAATTAAGGCTGTAAGATTAGTAGTAAGTAGGTATTATAAAACTAAATAGTCACTAATTGGAATCACCAATTTAATGCCAATTAAATACTCATTCTGTAATAATTGTATTTGTACGTACTTAGGTAGTTACATACAACATTTAAACCACATAATAATATATTATGTGATTCCCATACCTAATTCGATTTAAGACATCAGTTTACTAAAGCCGGAGCAGGTAAACATATCGTAATTAATCTGTACACGGATAATTTGCGATTGTCACTTATTCTCACCGCTGCGCCGCGCCGGCACAACGGGCTAGGGGGAAAAACAAATAAAAGCGCATTTACTGAGCGATTAATATTCGACGGACTACGGTCTCGACTCCCTGACCGCATCGTTTGTTTAACCTCTTCTGTCAATTTGATTTTCGACCTCGGGGTATGTAATTTCCATTACGGAGGCTAGAAGCTTTGTTTAACTACGAGCAGTCCAATAAGAGGCGAGATTCTCCGTTCCATCTGAGAAATCATCTCGTATTTATTTGGATTTCCTTTGAGGTTCTTAAATAGCCTTAATTATGAATGTAGGAAGAGAATAGAATAGGTGAGATTTTAAAACAACTTTTAATTCGTGATCAAGCATATCTTTTTTATTTATTTATTACATCTAATCATAACATCCCTTGCATTGGACCGGCTTGTTTACAAAAAAGAGATTGAATTCTCCCGTTTCCATTGCGTTGCCAGAAATTTCAAGTTTTTATAAAGTACTTACTGAATTACTTTATTAACGTAGGAAGTTTATCATTAAAAGATAAAATTATATTTCATTATTAGTTGTTATAAGTATTAGTTACACCCTGAGAGATACTCAAAGACGGCAGTCATTTTCCACTGCGTCGGGAATTCGAATCAAACTCGTCTCATTAGCCAGTAAAGGAAAACTTGGATTAGTTGACCAACTTCCAAGAAATAGACTGCGCGGGTGCGTTCGACATGCGGACAGCCAGTGTACTGCAAGTTTTCCTCTTCAAATTATAATTAAGTAAGACATCTCGAGATTCAGACTTGATTCCTTGCTGTTATCAGAGAAACTTCTGCGGTGTTTATATTTAAAACTATCAGGAGTAGGTATACTTATTTATTGAAGGCTTTTGGTAATAGGTACGCAATAAAATGGTAAAAAGTTATCGAAGTACGGTATTTTGGTGAGACTCAACCCGGAATGACAGATAGGTATATGGGAGATTTCTTTTGTCGGTCATTACGTCAATTAAGCGTACCCTACAGGAACTCCTGCTAGCAATAGAAGCATTCGTGTTTTAGAATAATTTATTTGTATCCAAAATTTTGTTCACATCCGTCGTAGTCGTTAGGCTCATATGTCAAAATGACAAACTTACAGACGCTTATATATATTTTCTTTTTCAACATAGTTCGGCCCGCCAATAAAGGCGGAGAGACGGCACATGGCGGGTTTCTTTAGTGGGTGAAGGCCCCACACTACCCTGTTTGTTGCCCCGAACGACGGGGTGTGCGGTTAGTAACATTTTTTCCCGCCTTAACAAAAAAAAAAGGATCAAAATTATGTTAATCTTGTCTCATCATCAAACTTTAGCATTTACCTATATCTAAGTAGGTCCGCAATTTGTGAATGCTGCTATCTAGAGTTGGCCGCTTATTGAGGTGGCCGGCCTTTTCATGACACTTAACCTAACAAAACCTTTTTTTTTTTTGTTGACGCAGTGGAAATGCTGTTATGCATCTTCCCAGCCGGGTGCACCGGGGGGTATGTCGGGCTCGCCACCATGCCCCCAATTTTGCATGGCAGCCCTACCGACTAAAACCACTGCGGCCCCTACCACGCCTTTTGTGGGGGGTACTGGAGGGTCATCTTACGACATTCTATTCCAGCACCCCCGGGCAAACCTAACAAAACCTAACCATTTCATTAAATGGTCGGCTATAACTTGAAGTGACTATAATATCGCCACGACATAGATATACGTGTATACTCATATACATAGGTAGATACACAGCATAGCGTCCGTATAAGCATTCGTTGGACGTCATTATTTAGTCTATACCTACTTATTTTTTTTGTTTAGGCAGGAAAAAATGTACCTAACCGCACACCCCGTCGTTCGGGGCTACGAACAGGGTATGGGGCCCTCACCCACTAAAGAAACCCGCCGTGTGCCGTCTCTTCGCCTGTGTTGACGGACCACTGGTACTGTGTTGGATTACTTCAGTGGTTATACCTACTTACCTACTATCCTTACTTAATAATATTATAAATGTAAAAATGAGTTTATTTGTTTGTTACACTTTCATACGGTAACTACTGAACCGATCATCGTGAAATTCTGCACACATAAGAGAAGACGGAGTCGCGGGCAGAATCTAGTATTGTATAAATCTGTGAGAACTGTTTGTAACTTTTTTTTTTAAATTTTATGATCAGTAAGTAGTGTATGTGGCCGTGTAGGGCCGGCTTTAGAATTGTTAATAAGTTTTTCACTTGCCTGCGCAAGATACCTCCTTTATTATTGGAAAATGATTGACAGAAATATGTGGTAAAGATAAGTTAGATAACACTAAAGGCGGCTTCAAAAAGATAAATGGATCCAATTTATAAAAAAAAATCTCGTAATCGCAAAGGTAATTTAGTAAAACTTTGTGATGGCAACTACTTAGCCTATTTAAGTAGATACGCAACCTATCTCTGAAATCAAAAGTAAGTAAAATAAATATCCTAAAAGTTTGTTTTGTTTACCCTTCCGAGTCGTAGAAGGGCTTAGTGTCACATTAACACGGGCGAGCCGAGCAGGCACCTATTTTTCTGCCGTGGCAGCGGTGTCGTATCTCTAAGAGACATTCGTTATCTGTTCCAGCTTGGTTCTTAGATTTATTGACTTTTTTCCCTGCCTTAATTTCTAGAGATTCGGTCGAATGGCCCAGGCCGACACCGGAACATTAACGTTGCCCTAGGGAAATATCTTTTGTGTTGTGTAGTATTTTTAAAACGTCTTTAATGTTTCTAAAGCTTAGTCTTTGCGGTTTCTTTAGACCAATTAAATTGTTCAGGAGTAATTACTTTGTATATAATGGAAGTGCTCTAACAACGAAGAGTATTGTCTCAGGACAGCGCTTAATTCTGAAATAAAAACCATTCAGCATTCAAATTGTAGATTCACCTAATGAAATCGTATGAGTAATATTTGTGTACGTGTTTTGAGTAGATAGTATGTTTACCGATGTACGCATCCAATTTCCAATTATATTGTTGAATCTGTAATAATATTGGATTGTTTACCTTATTGGAAAGTTCTATCACGATTAGGGATTTTCGGTATACCAGTTTGTACCATATACTTCTAAAAAACTCTGTAGATTATATAACATGGTAGCAGACTGAGGCAACCTTATGCAGTTTCTCTTGCGCTTTTTTACTACCGTTATTAGGTTTCATTTGTTACGCAGACGAACTCGCGGGTATAATCTAGTGCGAAATAAATTATTATATTATATACTAGCATTTGCCGCGACTTCTTCAGTGATATCTTTTTACGTTTCAAATTCAATACCTACCTTATCTTATGCCCTCGAGATACGATTTTGTAAATTATTGAAACACATGATTCTAATATAAGTAAAGATATATAAATTATTGAAACACGTGACTCTAATAGAAATAAAGATTTGTAGAGTTTATTAGTGGATCAGGTAAAGTAAGTAGACGTTGTTCTGTCAAAACGCTCCTCTCTCTCTCGCCCTCATTTAAGCATAATAATTCATAGTTCATTTGCCAAAATGTACTTACAAAAATAGCCATCCTAGAGGAACCCTTCACTTCTTTGGTATAAAAGTAGGCTATGACCCCACGTCAAAAAGAAGGTAACAAACAAATAAACTCACTTTTATATAGGTACCTACTTTAAAATATCTATCTGTTACATCGGCGTCTCTCCGTGTTTTATCTGAATGAAAAATAGGTAGTTGTTGTGTTGTATTTTTTCATCCTCCAAAACTTTATTCATAATTATATCACGTAACTTAGTTTAAAAAATATAGCTATATTTATAAAGGTTTAATGGTGTAATAACCTTATAATTCTATAGCACAAACCGGGTGCATGGGCCCGAGCTGCGGCTCGAAAAATTTGTTTAAAAATTCAATACCGTCTATAAGAAACTCGATGTGAGAACGCAACGGGCTGCGAACATTCCCATTTTCCTTTAATAACATGGGAGAAATTGCTCGATTAGTGAGAAAAGGGATACCTACCGGTGCTTTCTATTGCAATACGTGGACCGTAACGAAATTTTATATAAATCCATAATTTTATATCGGATGTGATTTATAAACAAAGTTGTGTTTACTGTTTTCTTCTTCTTTACACAGTAAAAATTATTAAAAAAAAAACCGCCTTCAGAATTTACTCAGGAACTAAAAAGCAATAAATAATTGGTATTTACATTCGATTTCCGTGCTAGAATCCTATTGATGTGTTTGAAGCCGGTGCCAAAATTTTTTTAATGTTATTTAAGTATTTATATGTATTGTTTTTGTTACTTTTGGACTTGGCACCGGCTTCAAACACATCAATAGGTGTCTAGCACGGAAGTTGTATGTAAATACCAATAGTTTATTGCTTTTTAGTTCCTGAGCGTTTTTTGAAGGCGGTTTTTTTTTAATTGTTTGTTTTTTGGCTTTTTAGTGATTTTTTATAACGGGGTATAGGTGGGTAGGTGGCCTTCCTTTTTTTTTGTTAAGGCGGGAAAAAATGTTCCTAACCGCACACCCTATCGTTCAGGGCAACGACCAGGGTAGTGTGGGGCCTGCACCCACTAAAGAAACCCGCCGTGTGCCGTCTCTCCGCCTTTATTGGCGGGCCACTGGAACTATGTTACATTCCTTTGGTGGTCCGCCGGCGGCTTACCCTTTCGGGTACCATCTACTGAACGACGCATCCGTACACGGGGCGTTGCACCTTTGCGGGGGGCCTTGCGGGTGGTGGACGTTCCCCGGTCCATCCACCCGCAGCCTCAGCTAGGGCGGCATGAGGCGCAAGTGCCTGCGCCGCCTCGGTCGCTGGCGGCGGTTAGGGTCAGAATAAACGAACGAAACGACGATACATTTTTTTACATTTTTGTTGATTTCTTAAAAACCACCGCACCTAATTTAAATGGGACAATTTCGGAATAAACCCCTTTCAAACAAAAAAAGAATTTTGCAATTTCGTCAATATATGACGGAGTTATGCCCGAACATATAAAAAAAACTACATAAAAAAATAGAAACATTCGAATTGAGAACTTCCTCCTTTTTTTGAAGCCGGTTAAAAAATGAAGTCGCTTCCGTTGTCTGTTCGCGTAGATCTTTTAAACTATTCAACAAATTTTAATGCAGTTTTCAGCAGTAGATAGAGTGATTTAAAAGGAAGGTTTAATACATATTATGGTACAGAAAAGACGAAAAATCCAAAGATTTATAGTGTGATGTCGTAACAAACATAATATTTTTGTGCGCTTAAATCGCAAACGCTGGCTAAACCTCACGAGATAGATCAAATTAATGTACTATGGAATTGTATATCTTAAAAACATCGATAAAAAAGCCCGTGACGGTATATATATATCTCTAAAAGATAACCATTTTTATCTTTTACACATTATAAAAAAATATGTGTTATTTACCAAGCTATTTTGTACAATACAGTATTAATTAATATCCAAATAAATACATTACATACGAGTACGTTGTACATTTCATGTAGATCAGAACTGCCCTTAACAGCATTTTATTTTAAAATGCATATCTTAGAAGATATCAGAGATTTAAAAGGCGGAGGCACAGCGGCTGGCGGGCCGTACGTTTCGTCCCGGTTGGCAGCGGTCGGCAGCGCGGGGTGTGTCGTGTGCCCAAAAATTGCGCATAGATGGTCGCCAGGTTTGCCACCTTAGTGTTTTGTCACTAGATCTGGTGATTTTTCAGACCACTTAGCGATATTATTTCATCGTTTAGCGAACATCATGTTTTAGCGATTTTTCGATATGAAATCTGGCAACACATATTATTTTAATCTACATAAATAAATAAAATTGAAGATCTATTTGTAATGTCTAAATCACAAGTTTTTACTAAATGTATACGACAGTACACTACCTTTAACAAATTACCTATTTTATAAGTTTTTGTCTATCTGTCTGTCAGTCTGTCTGTCTATCTGTCTGTCTGTTTGTTTGTTTTCCTTTTCCTGTTTCTTTTCCGCCTAATCTCAGGAATGGCTGGAACGATTTGGACGGGACTTTCATTAGCACGTAGCTGCCATTAAAAGGCGTAACTTAAGTTACTTTTATTTTTAATAAAATATTAGGGATCCGCGTAAAAAAAATAAAGCCTATAAAATTATGAATTAATATCACTCCGGAATGGTTGGATTAATTTGGAAAGGACTTTTACAAGTATATAGCTGTTGTTACAAGGAGTAACTTAGGCTACTTTTATTTTAGAAAAATTAATAGGGTTCCGCGCAAAAAAATACCATGAAATTGTGAATGAATACCGATTCAAATAGATAAGTATATACGCGAAATACACATCCACGGCTAAACTCCCGAATGGCTGGACCAATTTGGACAGGACTCACGGGTCGGGGCTCACGGGACGGGGATCATAAATTTTATTTTGGAATAATAATTAGGATTCTGCACTAAAAAAGAAAATAATTAAATTCCACGCAGACGAAGTTGCGGGTAGAGCTAGTATGATTATATTTGTTTACTAGCCTTTGACCGCGGCTCCGCTGCAGCCAGCAGCAAAGCTAGTTTTTAGGTTTTATCAGGTTTCCGACATAGTAGTAAGATAATATGTATACCAGTTTTTAAGTCTAATCAAGAGCTATCAAATAAAAGTTCATCAAAATCCGTTCAGTATTTAGATATTTTTATATATATTTTACATCAAAATCATCAGGTTCAAATCCTGCTCGTGACTGTTATTTTCGATTTCAAATTTTTCACTTTGTGTTTAATGTATAGTGCTATAGTGCATGTAAAATGCTAAAAATATATATAAAAATATCTAAATATTTATAGGGTTTTGCGTCATTATCAGGTAAAATCTTAATTGTAAAATTAAGTTTACCTGGTCGGTATAATGTATGAAAATACTTCCGACAGATGGCGCAGGCGTCACCCAAAGACGTTAAGTATGAATGTGTTATCGAAATTAGCAGTCAGGAGCAATTGTCACGATGGCTGAATTGGCAAAGCATCTGGACGGTATCCAGGAGTTGCAGGTTCAAATCCTGCACGTGACAGTAACTTTCGATTCCAAAAAAAAAATTTTTCACTTTGTGTTTAATTCATTCAGTAGTTTTTGCGTGATTCGCGAATGAGCAAGCAGACACACACATAAACAGACAAATAGACAAAAAATGTAAAAAAAATGTTTTGTGTTTAGACACGAACATAATACAGTAATTTTATCACATGAATTATTGAAGAAATATTCATCAAGAACATCATTTTAGATATTATTTTAGGAGCGACAGGTTGAAAATATACAATGTGAAAGTGGAAGGATGTGTACCTACATCCTTCCACTTTCGGAGGGACTGAGACTCATATACGTGGACCAAATCGGTCATGTATTGAAGGACGGTGGAGTCAGGAGTTTCGGAGAAACCGGCGAGCGTGTATGAATGTGGAGGAAGGAAGAGATATAAGTATGCAAGAATAGAGCCTTTTGGCACTCTGTTCTCTCTACCTACCCCGCAAGGAAGATGGCGTGATGATAAAGTATGAGATGAGTAAGTGAGTAAGTATTTAGATATTTTATAAAGGTGGCTTAAAATTTTTATTTTTTTTAATTACTACTGGCTGCTTGTGTCAATGCACATGTACTATTTTTCGAAGGAAAATTATTAAAATAAGATATTAAAAATTAGCCATATGTTTAGAAGGCATTGCTGAGTTGACATGATTGCATTGGTAACAAAACATAAAACTCCTTAGTAATATTGTAATTGTGAAAGTGAGTGCTTATTTTGTACATTTTCGCGCCATTAGGTACTACTGATAGACCAAATCATCATGAAGCTTTGGTTACATGTAGCCTGGAGGAGCCCACAAATGGGCATGAGCTTTTTGTCCCGGAAAAATGGATAGTTCCCGTGGATAGCTATCTATATACATCAATATAATTGCCTGTACCGACTGACTGACGATCAACGCAGAGCCTAAACCGCTGGGGCTGTAAACTTGAAATTTTGGTGGTCGATGCCTTTTTTGTTGTAGAGATTCACTAAGAAGGGATTTTTGAAAATTTCACCCCTAAGAGGGTAAAATCAGGTATAAACTGTTGTATGGAACTTTGTCATTTTCAAAGTAAGAAGCACGAAATTTCAAATACCTGTTTCTGATTAGAAATAAATGTACATGTATAGTGGGATATTAAAAAAAATACGACTAAGATGGTAAATGAGGGGTTGAAAGTTTATATGGGAGGTTCGTCACTTTTAAAGTAAGAAGCACGAAATTTCATACACCTGTTTCTGTTTAAATGTAAATGAATACGTGTATCAGAAAATTTATAATTTTTACCCCTATGAGGGTGAATTAGGGGTCGAAAGTTTGCATAAAAAGTTTGTTATTTTTAAAAGAAGGAGCCTGAAATTCAATATTGAAGCATCTTATATAAAGTTTAAGTAAAAAACATTATAAACTAGGTGCAACCCGCAACTTCATTCACGTGGAATTTAGTTTGTAATTTTTTTGGGATATCCAAATTATTTTTCTAAAATAATAATATTCAAAGCTACTACTTGTAATATCTGCTATATGCCAGTTGATCCAGCCGTTATGGATATTAGCCGAAATAAACGGTCTGACAAAACTTTAAAAATTGTATTTTGTTACTCTGATATATGCATTTAGTACAAAGCTGTTATTTAAACATTAAAAACAGACATTTTCATTTCAATTATTTGTATAGATAAGTTGTGTGTTGTTGTTGCTTAAATTCATAGTTTGCATTATAAATAAGTTTACGCTCGATAGATGGTATTATGTATTTTTTCTGATTCGGGCTATTGTTTCGTTATGCCGCTTATAATTATTATATGACGAGATAACGTTAAACACACCGTAGGTTGTTCGTAAGTGACCACTGAAGGAATGTCACACAGTTCCAGTGGTCTGCCAATACAAGCGGAGAGACACTTGGTTACGGAGCTTGCCAGTAAGTACTATCTTTTATATGACGCTCAAGTGTTGGCTAAAGGGGTGTGGGAAGAGATAGTTGCTCATGTAGCCACTCACTGGGATGATTTTTCTATCATGTCCTATGATGCTGATGATATTAACCATAAAAGTTCCTATGAACACTTTGTTGATATGTCAGTATTTCATATACATATATGGAGGTTTATGTGAGTTAGTAGCAGCCGAACAAATACATCCGATATTGCAAGTATACCACAATAAAATTGTGAGAAATTTTGCATAGAAGGGAACCATGTAAAAAGGCTTCGGTTTAGTTCAAAACCAATCCCAATGACATTTTGATGTATATTTGCCTTCGTATGGATCTGTTACATGCTATCTTCAATCAGACATCTCTGATGATATAGTACACATTTTTGAGGACAATCGTACAAAACTTCGCACAAGATTTATAAATGCTACTGGAAAGATACAGCTCAAAAAAACTAATACTAAATATAAAAAAGGAGTTCACAGAGATGCAGTAATTAATTATCAATAAAACTATCTACAGGTACACAGAATAGCCATAATTAATTACCTGAATAACCACTCGGATGTTCACAAAGCAACCGCTTGTAGGTACGAAGAGAATTATCCAGAAAGACGACCGAAAAGGCGATTGCTTGCGTGGAAGGATACAGCATTTTCTGGTATGAAGTACCTATAATTTTAGGATACTTTAAGAAACGGATAGACATCTAAAAGCGATTGGGAGGTGGTGATTGGTTGTTGCCGTCGGTAAAGAACTGCTAGCTTAGCGCTCTAGAGCACTTCCCCAGATTGGAAGGGACGCAGGTTCGAATCCCGCTCGCACTAAAGCTCTCTTTTTCTACTTTCACTAATAATTTGTTATTTGAAGTACCTAGCTGAGCATGTCAAATGCTAAAATACAGATCAAAATACTTTACGAAAATGATAAATCTATTTGTAGCGCACGATGAGTGAGGAATACGTAAATTGTAACGCCTTTTAATTTAAAAGAAGAAGCGCCTGGTATATAGTTAGTGATTGTGTTTCTTACTGGAAACTCACTCTTAAATTTGGATCACCAGTAATGTTATTAAGAAATCTTAATCACCTAAATTGTGCAATAGAACAAAGTTACAAATCAAATCTCTTTATATAAACGTCGTAGGAGCCACAGTAATTACCGATCGTGGTGAAGGAAATGTTTTCATTCCACGAATACCGTTAATTCCATCAGAGTATCCAGAAGAAACTAAAATAATATAAAAGAATACAGATCCCTCTTAACGTGTGCTTTGCCATAACAATTAACAAGTCCCTAGGCCAGTCACTTACAATGACTGGCATCGATTTAAGTAAGGACTGCTTTTCACATGGAGAGATTTATGTTGCATGCTCCAGAGTGAGTTTTAGATGCAAAAGGAAACATTGCAAACGTAGTTTACAAAGAGGTATCTACTTACTATAATTAAACCTAAAATTTTGATGAATACTAATACTTTAATTTCATTTAGAACTGTAATAAAGAAAATACTGCATTTTTTAACAAAATCGTTTCTATTTCAATATTCATTTATTTGTGCGAGCGAAGCCGCGGGAAACAGCTAGTTTTGAATATCTATAGATACAGATTATTATTTATAGGCCTTAGAGTGATGTATACAGGTACTATATTCTTCGAAGTCGCAGGAAAAATCTAGATTCTAATTAAGTAATCCATTCTATAATAACTCTGAATAGTTACCTATTCAGTATTTTGTGTTTGTCAATGACAGTTTGACGTTGAAAGAATGGAATAAAACACTGAATAACTATTCGGAGCTTATAAAATGTTTATTAGTAAGTAGTAGATATTATTTATGATTTACCTTCAGGTGATGATAAGAGTCTGTACCTATTATTTTCAATAAGGTTCTATGAATAAAATAAATACAGTTTTATATATTAAAGCTTAGTAAATATACCTACAATTTTAACAATTTGGCAGTATTATTATGATCAAAGAATATAGTACTCTCTACCGAGAGATTATGATCGTTGTCACAAACGATATGTAGGTAGGTACCAACCTATTATAACTGTCAATAATACATACCGTTAGTGAATACATGGTCAGGTACTAGGTATGACATCACTGAAGGAATGTAATATGGTTCCGGTGGCCCGCCAATAAAGGTGGAGAGACGGCACACGGCGGGTTTCTTTAGTGGGTGAGGGCCCCACACTACCCTGTTCGTTGCCCCGAACGACGGGGTATGCAGCTAGGAACAATTTTTCCCGCCTCAACAAAAAAAAAAAGGTTCTAGGTATGCGTCAACTATAAGAAACGTCCGTTAAAAACAGGCATTCGATTATTAGAAAATTCCTAATGATTTTCATTACGTTACTGAAAGAACGAGGGATGTTTTTTTTTAAATCTTTGAATCCAAAGACGCCGCATACTAAAGCGAAATCCTATCTTAAGAAAAAAGTGGGGGAGTTCGTCGGATTAAAAGCATTCAATTTAAATATCCCAGACCTTTGTCCAGTGAGTTTCCGTAGGCAACCGGCCATGAAATTTCATTTAATCGCCGGAGAGAAGTGCGTCTCGGCTAATGCAGATTGCGAGGCTCGCCCTCGGGGCCCGGTTAATTTATAGCCCAACAAATTTTTATTCTTTCCTGAACTGCTCAATCGTACATTTTTTTCTTGAGTTAAGTTAATCAACTGGGCGTTTTAGATTTGTCGTTTTTACCGAAGTTGTTGAAGGATATACTAAAATTACTTTTTAAACCGTTAAGTGTCACTGTTATCCAAATTATAACCATTAAACTGTTGGAGAGATAGCCTTTAAAAAAAAAAGATCTATTTAATAAGAGTTGAGTTTTATTTATTCTGTGAGAATCAGTTTTTAATTAATTATGCCACTATTTTCACAAATAATTTGTATTATATAAATAATTAATATTCTACTTTCACAAATAATTTGTTTGGTAGGTGTAGGTATGTGCCCTTTTATTGTTTGGTTTTATATCTATTAAAAATCTTTTATAAGATTTATACCTAATATTGTTTTATTACATCCGATGCGACAGTGCTGGCAATTTATAATGTCTTTGCCCAGGAGGAATAAATATTAAACGACTCAATGTAAAAATATTTAATTGAAAAGAAGGAAGAAGTAAACTGACAATATTTTACCTCAGGGCATGTGGTAATTTGTGGTAAATGACACTAGCTTTATAAGGCCGGTGATATTCATAATGACTCCGATATCGCAACTACACCAAATCAAGCGTTATCCAGTTAAGAAGTTACGAGTATATACTATATAGATATACCAACATCAGATACCTATCTAATTGAAGAAGACTTGTGCGTTTAATTTCGACAATATCAGCTAGAACAAAGTTGGTATTGGCGTATTATTGACTTAAGAAATGTAAAGAAGAACTTGTAGAAATGAAAAGCATAAATTTAATGTATCTAACATTAAATTTATGCTTTTTTTTATGGGCTTACGGTGGTAAAAGAGCTTCGGCCTACCTATTGGTAAGTGATAAAGGCCGTTCTTGGATTAAACAGTACTAACCATCACCAACAATACAACTAACCATTTTATTTCACGGATGGGAAAATGAATGAATGAACGGCCATCTCCCGCTACAACCAAAACACACTAAGGTGTTTCATTGTCACACGACAGATGGCGGTAAAGACCCACAGAAGTCCGATAACAATTGAGTAGGTACTTTCACTTACTACTCAACCCTACAACCAGTAATATAACAACATCCAGGATAAAAATGGGTTATATTCTCAAACCGTTGGTTTTAAGAATATTAGAACCAACCAAGAATATTAAAACCAACGGTTTGAGAATATTAGTGTCACCACGCCAAGCCTCAAAGTTAATTCACATGTTGACTGCATTCAAATAAAGTCATTATTTTAATGTAAAGTGGTCGTTTTTAAGGTAAAAATATTTAAAAACACATTAATGGACTCGTTTCTAAAGAATTAAATACACATTTTTATTCAATGAAACCCCAATCAAATCTGTCAAAAGACATGAAACACCAATCATAGACTATGACATCACACGTTCAGACGTCACAGAATAATAACGCTTATTCTAAGACTGTGTTCAGTAAATTCTAAGGGCCTTATTCATAAAAACTAACACAGCGCTATAGCATTAATTTAGGTAAAACACTGTTTAGTCCCTTTTCAACAAAGTGCATTGAAAATTTTACATAAAGTGACAAAACATCTGTCAGCTTAAACAGTGTTTTAAATCAGTTTTATTTTATTATGAATAATTCATCCATCAGCCTTTTAACGTCCACTGCTGGACATAGGCCTCCCCAAGAATGGGGGATAGTGCCGTAATCGCCACGCTTGGCAGGCGGGTTGGCGATCGCAGTGGATGTTGTTAATACTCGAAGGAGTGCTGCTGCCCACTCCCCCGATATTCCCTCAGTCGGCTCTTATGACTCCAGTGGGTGGAGAGGGGTGGGACAATTCTAAAGCTGGCCCCACACGGCATTAAGAATAAGGGGGTTAGTATTTCTTTGAATATCGTTTTTGGTCATTGAAACTTTAAAATTTACTGCTTTCCAATGGCCAATGTCTTCGCAACAAACAGTAGAAATGTGAACTGTTCTTGTAAGTAATATAGGTACCAATAGTTATATTTTGACCTATTATTAAACAAATTGAAGTTCATAATAAACCATTTTCTCCCACTACGATTGTGGGTAATGGAACGTCATGATTGCGATTCTCCTCCAGGAGCCTGTGCCGTTGCATTCATCATATGTGTATCATAATAGTGTTTCATGCACTTATGTTATGTTCAAAATAAAATAACAACAACAAATATTATGCACAAGTGCAACTGCAAAAGTGCTATTAATTTTTGTGTAAGGGACAGTATTTATGAAACTAATAAAAGCTAGACAGGATTTGTATTAACTTGGACACTGAATATGTGTGCTATGTGCTCTGCTACTCTTAGAATTTTGTAAAGTTTAAAATATTTTATTTTATTGTTAGTAGATATAAATGTAAATTTATTTCGCAAACTTTTCATCTTATGAGAATGAGATGATGAAATGCTTATTATTGTTCGTTATTACATTTCCTCTCCACCTCTTATCCCTTTCAAGATGGCGTCTACACTACGGTAACCGCTTACCATCTAGTGGACTGTATGCATGTTTGCCACCCACGTAGTACCTATAAAAAAAGTGTTTTATTAAATATCCGAAAGATCGTTAGGCACGCTATGTAATGGAAGGTGAAACAAACGTATAATTTTGTGTACTAAGTTTATAGAATACGTAGTGAAAATGAACTAGCTTAGCATAAAATTTCATGATATTTTACGGATACTGTGACGAGATCAAGGCTTTATCACGTTCAACATGAACTATATTCTACTTTACAGCCAATGTAATTTAGGTAGTATTTACTAGCTTACTATAAACCAATTATACAATGTAACCGTACGGGGATATAAATATTAAATATGAGAAAATATAATAAATTACATTTATGTTTTCTCCTTGGACTTAGTGACCTTTTCTTGTTGACATCTTTATCGAACGATTTTCAAGATGTGAAGGCGTGGAATAGTTAAATAAATCCAAAGCGAACATTAGATAAGGGAATGGCTTGTGTAATGTCTTTGGGAAGCCGTAAATGCAACCGACGTGCCATAGATTTGTGTCGAGAGCATATGTTGAATTCAAACTTTGTTATTTTGAATTGCTGATATTTTCTGCTCACCAACATTAACTTTGTTGATGTATTTTTCATGTTGTGTAATTTTCTTTACTTCATCCGCCACATTCTTTATGTGACGGATGAAGTATATGTGTGTCTCCACCTTATTCTATACTACGGGTGTCGTGCAAGGTGACTACGGGAAGTGAGCAGTTATCACCAATTGCATTACTCGTGGTGGGATTGAGTGCCAAATGAGAGTAGGTATTCACTTATTTGCGCCTAAGTGAGTAAGAAGGAAGCCTTGTGCTTGTCACCTTTTTTTACTTAGACGGGAAAAAGTATACCTGACCGCACATCCCGTCGGTTGTCGTCGTCAACGTTCGGGGCAACGAACAGGGTAGTGTGAGGCCTTCATCCACTAAATAAACCCGCCGTGTGTCATCTCTCCGCCTTTATTAGCGGGCCACTGGAACTATGTTACATTGCTTCAGTGGTTGTGCTTTCATCCTGCGTATGCCCAATTTCAGACATGCATTCAAAGACTGACGTCTAGAAGCAGAGACAACAAATTGCCACTTTTAAACATTAGACATGAGTTATATAACTCACTGCGCGCCTTTTGTATAGACAGAAGGCGCGCTTTTGATACCCGGGCCTCTCTTTTTCTATTTCTGTAAAATAATATAGCATCACGCCTGTATTTTCCGAAGGGGTAAGCATAGGTGTATTACACACCCACGATTCGCCAGCTATGTTTAAGTCCCACGTAATAGGGGGCGAGCCTATTGACGTCTACCGGACACATTTCCAACCTCCGGGAATTTTTCTTTTTAGGAAAAAGCTCAAAAACATCTGCCCGACCCGGGGATCGAACCCGAGACCTCATGATTAGCAGTCGCATACACTACCGCTACACCACCGAGTAAAATAACCACATATTTATAAATATGTACCAACTTTGAAATATTAAGTATTTGTATATATTAATTGTTTCGCTAGTGTACACATGCCGTGTGACGTCATCTGATCACTGCAATGTGGAGTACAATGATGGAGCCATAAAACAACAGCGCCGGACATGCATTGCGGATAAATCAGAGCATTTGTATCTACACGCGTGACAAGGGGCGAGGCTCGGTGATTCGATGTTTTCATGTGTTCATTTGAGCCAGGGTTTTATTGTGGAACATATACTGGTGTTTATAATGTACTATTTTGGAAATACTGTGATTTTTCTTTGTAAACTTATTATCACGCACAATGAAACATTTATTAAAAAGTTTTAAGTGTAGGCTTATACTATATAGGCGTGATGCTATGTTTTTTTTTGTTCTTATACTATAAACAAATTATCGTAATTGATTATAGCGTCTGATGAACTTGAGTATATAAATAATTAAATTAATTTTCATAAAATGTATTGGTCCATTTTATGAGAAGTAACAAAAGGTCTTCTTGATTCTTTACCCATCATAACTCAAGAAATGCAAATGCGCAAAATGAGTATAGTACGGAGTATAGAAAAGGTCATAGGTTGCATTTTAAAAAACACAGCATCACGCCTTTATTCCCCGAAGGGGTAGGCAGAGGTGAATTATACACCCACGATTCGCTCTATACAGAACGCTCTATACGCGATGAGTTCTATAAAGAAGGCGCGCTTTTGATTCCCGGGCCTCTCTTTTTCTATTTCTCTAAAATAACATAGCATCACGCCTGTATTCCCCGAAGGGGTAGGCAGAGGTGTATCACACACGCACGATTCGCCGACTATGTTTAAGTCCCACGTAATAGGGGGCGAGCCTATTGCCAACATTTCCAAACTCCGGGTTGCTACTGAGAATTTATCTTTTTAGGAAAAAGCTCAATAACACTGCCCGACCCGGGAATCGCACCCGAGACCTCATGATCAGCAGTCACTCACACTACCGCTGCACCCACGAAGCAGTTAATAGTATTTTAACCCAATAAACGAAAAAAATAGAAATATTTTTAAGGACAAGCTTCTTTACAAAATCTATTTTCTTATATTTAAAACATGTATGTCCAATATCAGATAATGTAAAGCTTGTAATAATTTACGGTTACTATACGGTACTTGGTTTTTGTGTACAGATAAATATTATGCTGTGATTACGCGGGTGGCAAACAAGCATACGGCCTGATGGTAAGCGGCTATTAAAGGGTAGGAATTATAATAAGGAGAGGATAAGGAGGGGGCTTAGTCCTCGGCGCTCTCACTCACCATACGAAACACAAAAGTAGAAGTACCTACCGTTGTTTCATGCTGATCTTCTAAGAGAGGGTGGCACTTGCCCGATCAAGCCCATTCATGCAGGGACAAGCAAATATTGTTTCGTTAAATATAATAATTTTATTTAATGACCCAATTCTGAAGGCCACGCGGACCTAGTTGCGGGCAGAATCTAGTTTTCGCTATCAAAAATACGTGGTAAAGTATAACCGTGTGCAATTTATAATGCTACGTTATTTTCCGTAGCAGTGCCTGATACGTATCTGGCTACGCGCTTGAATAATGTACTACACAGAGAGGTTACGCACTTGACTTTGGAAAATCCAAAAGTGCACGCCTCATAATCTTCATATTTCACAATAAAATTGTTTATTTGATAAGTAACTAATAATGTATTGGTCTTACTAAGTAGTTTTCAATAAATCACATAGATAGCGCTAATTTCATGATGCGAAAGGGAATGCTCCGATGGTGCGGACATGTGGAAAGAATGCCGGACGAGCGACTGGCTAAGAACTAGACCAAATTGGTCATGTATTGAAGGAAGGTGGAGTCAGAAGTCTCCAAAAACGGCGAGCGTGTATGAAGAGAGTAATGAATGTTGAGGAAGCGAGAGATGTATGCAAGAATAGAGCCTCTTGGCACTCTGTACTCTCTGCCTACCCCGCAAGGGAAATGGCGTGATGATAAGTTAAGTTATAGCGCTAATTTAAAAAAGTACTGTGGTTTTCATGTCTTATACGCCATCTAGCGCTAATTTTTAGAAGTACTTCTATATTAGTCTATAGAAGTAGTTCTCACGAAATAAGGATAGCACTGGTTTTAGTCTCAAGTCGAATGTAAATATTCACTATATTTTGCTTATTTAATAACAATTAAACCACATCGAATCAGACCGTGAAAAGTGATAGGGTTCTATTCGTAATTATACTGAATCGTAAAAAAAAAATACTCGATTAGTCAAGTATTTTGGCCGTTATCATGTTAACATATATTATCCAAACATACCTACAACACACGTCGAAGACAGAACTTTTATAAACAGTTTTTTAACTAGTTTTAATAACAAAAATGGCATCAAAAATATCATGAGTGTTAAAAATTGTGTTTTTTCTTGATATATGTGTGTATATATTATTTTACAAGTGCAATATATGATAAATAGAGACATTTTAAGTTAGAAAAATCTGTTGTTCTGCGTAAAGCGAGAGTAATACCCACCTCAACGCTTTGCTTATGAGGCGTGCAATAATACAACGATTAATTAATTACACACGGACAAACTACAAAATTATCAGAACACATAATACTCATAATAACACATAAACATACACATCTGTCGGTTCCAAACAGCTAAGCTTACTTTATAATTAACAATGATACCAAATGATGACGCGTTCTTCTAAATATTTTATATTTTGAAACATTTTGAAATTTTATTTTTCCTACTGTAATCTGGTGAATGTCCGAGAATGTCAAGTACTTAAATATGTATAAAAATAACAACATATTTATAAGGACGTGATACTATTTGGTATGTTTTTTTTTAATTTGAATAAACAAATAAATATTCACGGACATTTCAGACAACGTCCTCTGGTCCCAAACATACATACAATTACATGTAAATACATACATATATTATAATAGGTAGATTACACCCAGACGCAGTACGAATGTCTGTGTTCATCACACAAATAATTGTCCTGAGTGGGTATCGAACCCACGACCTCGTGCACGGAAGTCGGTTACACTACCGACTACGCCACGTCAAAATTGTCAGACCAGGTAACCTTAATTTCAATTGTAAAAATTAAAGTTACCTAGTCGGAACCAATAGATGTGTGTGAGATGTGTGATTGTTTTGGGGAAGGTCTTTTTAAAGAAGTTTTTGTATAAGAATAACAGCATGTTAAATGACTGTTTCACGCCAGTTTAATTAAAGAATTATATTTTATTATTCTGTGAATATTCAGCATACATCGCTCGTTTACACATCATCACGTTATTCGATTATTAATTGCAGGCAGAATCAGAACATGACGCAAGCTGGTATAAGCGTTTCTAATATAATGACCAGTTTGAACACAATACGGTTTTGTTATATAAGCACTCTGCTTTTGGATTTACAACTAACTAGGGAATAATTTCATTACTTTTAAATTTGACATAATTGCAAAATATGGTATGCAATGCATTTAGTGGTAGAAGCCTTGCTTATCCCGGCATGAATGGGTCAGCTCGATCGGAGAAGTACCACCCTTTCACAGAATATCGGCGGGAAACAACGTTGTGTATTGTATAGTGAGTGAGAGTGCCAGAGGCCCGGACACCCTCTTCCTCACCTTATTCTGCTTAGTATCCATCCTATAATCTCGTTATTATCTTTCCTCTCCGTCTCGTATCTATTTTCTTGAAGTTAGTGACGCGCGAGTGATGCCTCAGGTGTTACTAGCGTCTATAGTCTACGGCAGGGGTCTCTAAACAACGGCCCGCGGGCCAAATCCGGCCCGCCATTGTCATCAATCTGGCCCGCGACAACCAATGTCTTATTGTTGCTACTGTTGCTGTGATAAGTTGAAGAAGAAAACACAGAATGATAAGCACTCTGTTTTATATCCTTGCAAGGTAATTCTTAACGAAAGAAATGATGACGCAGGAAACTTATCTTAAGTAGGTATCTAAGCTTAAGCATATTAATAACTAACAAATAACTAAATGAATCCCACTAATCACAGTAAAACAAAAAGCACTAATGAGATTTATGTAAATGTGTTTTGGCCCTTGGAACATACTGAAAAAATCATTATGGCCCTAAAGCTTCAAAGTCTGGAGACCCCTGGTCTACGGTAACCGCTTACTATCAGGTGGGCCGTATGTTTGTTTGCAACCCATGTAGTCTGAATATAAAGAATAAAAATCTGTATCTAAAAATAAAATAATAAAATAAAACATAGCATCACGCCTGTATTCCCCGAAGGGGTAGGCCGAGGTGTATTACACACCCACGACTCGCCAGCTATGTTTAAGTCCCACGTAATAGGGGGCGAGCCTATTGACGTCTACCGGGCACATTTCCAAACTCCGGGCTGCTATTGAGAATTTTTATTTTTAGGAAAAAGCTCAATAACATTTCCCCTCATTAGCAGTCGCATACACTACCGCTGCACCACCGAGACAGTTAAAAATCTGTATCTGTGTCCCAATAGTTTCACCGGTCACTAAACAAACGTAACCAATATTTCGTGAGAAGCTTTTATCTACACTAATATTATAAAGAGGAAAAATTTGTGTGTTTGGTTGTAATGAATAGGCTCAAAAACTACAAGACCGTTTTTAAAAATTCTTTCACCATTCGAAAGCTACGTTATCCACGAGTAACATAGGCTAAATTTTATTTTGGAAAAAAAACAGGGTTTCGTAGTACATTTGGGTTTTTTCGGACAAGGTGTAAAAAAACAACCAGAAAAGTTACTTATTTTGCGTACGCTGCCTAAACTATAAAAGATAGAACCATAAAATGTTCTAATTAATTGTAGATCTTATAAATATCTACAAAAAGTCAGCGGCACACTATCTATGTCGAGTGAGCCCCAAACAACCATTTTTTTATTTAAAAATCTTGAATTTTTTTTGGACTACATTTAAACGCATTTATTTTACTTATGCTATTAATCCTTATCAAAATATAATAATAAATTATATAATAATAATATTTCATCATTAAGTACAGTTTATGTAGATAATTTTTGGTCTGTAAATGATTAAAATTGGACATTTGGTTTTGAAGTTATGGCGAAATTAAAATATTACGATTTGTGCTGCACGGCCGGTTGCGAAGTGAGCGTCACCAAGGCGGGGGTGCGCATGCGGGAGGGGAGTTTAGATCTATGAGTAAGGTACCCGTGAGGCTCAGACGCGAGGTCGGCTCCCTACGCAGTGGTCGTGCGCGAAGTCTAATAATTTTCGTGCGATTTTTTTCTTATTTCATTTTTAAAACTACACCTACGCAAAATTCTTCTCAGAGCTAAACAACAGTTCTTTTCAGGGCTAACCAACAGTTCTTTTCTGGGTTAAACAACAGTTCTTTTCAGGGCTAAACAACAGTTCTTTTCAGAGCTAGAATATTACACGCTATTAGCATTTTCTTAAACATTTGAAAATGCCTAAGAGAGCCAGGTCTCAACTTTCTAAACATAGTTCTCAAGCACGGGCAGCAAGAATACGTCGTATGGGAGAATCTTCACCTGAACGTTCACAACGCCTTGCTGAACAAAATCAGAGAAACTCTCAGGTACGCGCACGAGAGTCGATTGTCGAACGTTCGCAACGCCATGCACAACAAAATCTGAGAACCTCTGAGTTACGTGCACGAGAGTCGAGGCTGGAGCGTTCCCAACGTCTTCATGAACAAAATATAAGGGCCTCTCAGTTGCGCGAAAGAGAGTCGAGTGTCGAGCGTTTGCAGCGACTTAGAGCTCAGGCAGAGAGACAGCAGTTGTCCACAAATAGAGTTCGCAATCGAATTTTAGCTAGCAGCAACAGACTGGCTTTCAGATATGATCCGCAGGTTGATTATGCACAACAAGCGTCCGTCCAAATCGGAGTCATGAATAAGATCTGTTCTAACTGCTCTGCCAAGAAATGGGTGGACGAACCTAATGGTATGTGCTGTGCTTCAGGTAAAGTTTGTCTTCCTAACCTTCAGGAGCCGCCACAACCAATAAAAAATCTATAACCATCCATTATCTGATCATTTTTTAATAAATATACGTAAATACAACAGTCTTTTTCAAATGACTTCTTTTGGCGCAAAAGAAATCAGGGAAGGTAATTTTATGCCCACTTTTAAAATTGAAGGACAGGTGTATCATCTCATTGGTAGCCTTTTACCACCATCAGGCCAAAACCCACAGTTCTTGCAAATATATTTTATTTCGGATGCAGACCAGTTATTGTTGCGATCAAGCATCGCACCAACCTTAAAAATGGATTTAATTCGCGAATTACAGACCGCTCTGAATAATCATAACGTGTAATATACGAAGTTTTAAACAAAACTTAGAACTCAACTCCTCAGATAATTTAAAGTTAATTATTCATTCAGATCGCACTCCACAGACAGCACACAGAGGCAGATATAATGCTCCTACTGTAAACGAGGTAGCTGTTCTCTTGGTCGATTAAGACAAAGGTCCCAGGGATATAGTCTTACACGGTAGAGACGGACAGCTCAAAAGAGTTTCTGAGCTACATCGGTCCTATGATCCACTACAGTATCCTATAATGTTTGTGACAGGAGAAGACGATTATTATTTGACTATCCCTCAGCAGGGTTCTGCGCGTAATAAAACTGTTTCGTGTATGCAATTTTATGCATTTAGATTAATGTTTAGAACTAACTCTTTTAATCCGTTACATTATTACAGAGACTTATTTAGTCAATATTGTGTTGACATGATGGCGAAAATGATATCGGAAAGATTAAATTATATTTCTCGGAATCAACAAAGACTGAGGGCTGATGACTACATTCATCTCAGAGATGCCTTAAATCATGACGCAAATGTTGATCCATCAAATATCGGTCAAACATCTCATATTGCCATCGTCATTTACGGGTTCTCTGCGTTTCATGCACGAGAAAACGCAGGACGCGATGACGTACGTCCGAAATTATGGTAGACCTGACTTATTTGTCACTTTTACATGTAACCCCGAATGGCCTGAAATTAAGGCGGAGCTGCTACCAGGACAATGGTCTTTCGACCGTAATGACATAATTTAACGTGTATTTCATTTAAAGATGAAGAAATTCATCAAATTATTTGTCAAAGAACATATATTCGGTAAAGTAAAATGTTATATGACAAGTGTGGAGTGGCAAAAGCGCGGTTTACCTCATTGTCATTTGCTGTTCTGGCTAGAAACTAAAATACAACCACATGAGATCGACAGTGTCATAGTTACGGAGCTACCCGATCAAGAAATTGATCCGGTACTACACGACATTATAACTAAAAATATGGTACATGAACCCTGCGGAGAACATAATTTAGCTGCACCATGCATGAAAAACGGTGTTTGCACAAAAAAATACCCTCGCCGTTTCATAAACGATACCCAAACCGGAGAGGATGGGTATCCAGTTTATCGTAGGCGCGATACAGGACATGGCGGTCGGAGCACTACGCTACAAATCAGGGGCAACATGATGACGATAGATAATAGGTGGATTGTTCCATACTCCCCGCTACTATGTAAGACTTTTAACGCTCATATAAACGTGGAGTATTGCCACTCTGTCCGAGCCATTAAATATATATGTAAGTATATAAATAAAGGTTCAGATCAGGCAACTTTTAGCCTCAGAAAACCACACGATGAGGTCGAAAACTATTTAAATGGCAGGTACATAAGCACATCTGAAGCTGTCTGGCGCTTATTTGAATTTCCCATTCACGACCGGCATCCTACTGTAGTGCATTTGGCCGTTGATCTAGAGAAAGGTCAAAGGGTGTATTTTACAGCAGGGACAGCTCATCAAGTTGTCCAAAATCCACGCAATACCACATTACTGGCATTTTTTGCTCTCTGTAATGAAGATGAATTCGCGAAAACTCTTTTGTATCATGAAGTCCCGCAATACTATACATGGGCAAATAATAAATTCACTAGAAGGAGGCGTGGTGAAGATGTAGTTGGACATCCGGAAATAAAAAAAAGATGCCACTTTAGGTAGAGTCTACGGGATACATCCATCACAATCAGAGTATTTTTATCTTAGGATTCTACTGCACCACGTACGCGGTCCGACCTCATTTGCATACCTTAAAACTGTAAACGGTATTGTCAAAGAGACTTATCAAGCAGCTTGCCGTGACCGAGGTTTATTGAAAACGATAACCATTGGTATTGGTAACACTTTAAGCGAAGCTTCGTTATCACATTGTGCAAAAAAACTAAGGGAGTTGTTCGTAGTCATACTTTTATTTTGTCAGCCATAGGAACCATTGAAGTTATGGGATACTTTCAAAGATCAGTTCTGTGAAGATATTAGATATCGTATCAGACAACAAAATCAGGATAACACTTTACCCTTCACTGAAGTCATTTATAATGAAGGATTAATTGAAATAGAAAACAAACTACTAGAATTAAACGACAAAAATTTAAGTGATTTTGGGTTACCTTCTCCCGTTCATACCCAGAATAATACTATTGACACAATGGTACAACAGTATAACAGAAATGATTTAACAGCGTTTGTAAATGACAAAATTAGTACCAGATCAAAGACATGCTTATGAGACTATTGTGGATAGCGTGAACAATAACATGGGGAGATTATTTTTTTTGGACGTACCAGTAGGCACTGGAAAGACGTTTCTCGCAAATTTGATACTTGCTAAGATACGGCAATCAGGGAAGATAGCGATTGCAGTTGCTTTGTCAGGAATTGCTGCAACTCTCTTGAACGAAGGAAAAACTGCTCACTCTACGTTTAAACTCCCGCTATCCGTATCTTTAGATCAACGGTCTACGTGCTCTATTCGGAAAAATGGGCCTCTTGGTAAGTTACTGCAAGACGCGTCGTTGGTAATATGGGATGAATGCACCATAAGTCATAGAGTACTTTAAAAGACCTCCGAAGCTCTGCTAATGTCATGGGTGGTATCACTTTTGTATTTGCTGGAGATTTCTGATAAACGCTTCCAGTCGTCAACAGAGGTACGCGAGCAGATATTATGAAGGCATGTTTAAAATCCTCTCAACTTTGGACATCTCTTCAAAATTTGAATTTGCGCACCAATATGAGAGCTCATCTACATGGAAATGCGCATAGCAATTTTCCACAACAGCTGCTGAAACTTGGAGAAGGAATTTTTCCATCTTTAAATTTGGGCACCGATTATGCAGTTACTTTGGATGAGTCTCTAGGCCAAATAGTCCATAATTTAGATAGTCTGATAGATGTTATATATCCTGACATCGAAAACTTACATCAAAATGATTTTCGTTGGCTGTGTTGTAAAGCAATAGTTTCTCCCAGGAATGAAACAGTCAACGAAATAAACAATTTAATAATGCAGAAAGTACCGGGTGAAGTAAAGTGCTATAAATCCATAGAAACCGTCACTAACATCGAGGCCGCAGTGCACTACCCCCAGTAATTTTTAAATTCTCTGAACCCCGCTGGGCTACCACCTCATGAACTGTCGTTAAATGTTGGCACGTCGATAATGCTTCTCAGAAATTTAAGCCCCCCCAACATGTGTAATGGCACGAGACTTCTTATAAAGGAGCTAAAAGATAATTTAACAGTAGCGAAGATTATCACCGGCCCTGCAGCTGGTGAATTAGCTCATTATACCAAGAATACCCATGATTCCTACTGATTTGCATATACCCTTTAAAAGGCTCCAATTTCCAGTAAAAATTTCTTTCGCACTAAGGATAAACAAATCCCAGGGCCAAACATTCAAATTAGTAGGAATTGATTTACGAAAAGAATGTTTTACGCATGGGCAACTTTACGTTGCCCTATCACGGGTCGGGGCTCCCGACCATCAGTATATTTTGTTACCTGAAAATAATTTAACGTCAAATGTTGTTTAAAGAGTAGCTCTACCATAATCGCTTTAGTTATCTATCCTAAAACAACGGTTTTCACTCCGGGACTGCCGGCTGAAGTGAAAACTTAGTATTAATTACATTTAAATATTTTCATCATTAACAACTTTAACATCCTCATAAAGACAATCTATGCAGCCTGCGGATAATGACTGCGTCGTCGATGTTAGTGTCGGTGTCTGTGAATTGACCTGGGAATCATTTTGCTGATCGTGTCTTTCCTGGGAAGGCTTTTTGCAGCGGTAACCGACATCCACGTGGGCGGAGCCGCGGGCGACCGCTATGTTAGCTAAAGATGGGCTAACAAAAAATATTGTTCACGCTATAGCATTAAGAGACTTATATTGTTTGTTAGTGTTACTGTCGTAATTAATTAGTGATATGTAATTTTAAGAAATAGGCGTTTGTTATTTTTATATTCTCTCATCGTTCACAGCGCTCCATGCCTATTTCACGCATATACCACATCATTACACACTTGCAATGAGTCAGTTATTTTTGTCTACACTAGAAATTACCTAGAAATAATAATTTATATGGCAAAACAACGTTTGCCGGGTTAGCTAGTTATATATAAAATAAAATTGGTATTTTTTTGTAAGTATATACGCTATATATACTCATATATATTTAGTAAAGGGTTGTTATTTAGACATTACAGACGCTTCAATTTTATTTCTGTGTTATTTAGACATTACAGACGCTTCAATATATATATATATATATATATATATATATATATATATATACATATATATGTTCACTCACGCACACATCACATACACATACCACATAATACACTAAGAAATAAACTAACATAGAAGTTCTTTTAAAAAATAAATTTAAGTACAATAACTTTAAGTATCCACTATAAATCTCAATTAATCTTATATAACGGTTTGTATGGTAAAAAAATATACTATGTTGAATGTCATATAACTGGCTCCTGTAATACAGGTACTCACCTAGCACAAGAGTCAGGGAACCACTATATTTTTTGTAACTATATTGGTCAATAAATTATTATTATTATTATTATCTGAGATCTTATCGAAAAGTATTTTATTTTGTGCACATATGGTTTCCACGGGTGTGAAACCACTTGCAATGCTAGTTAAAGATACGTTTCACTCAGAGGTTTCTTTGTGTGTTCACTAGAAAAGGTAATGGTATTCTGTAAAATCTTTTGATATCATAATGGAAAGGCCAACAATAAAACTGAAAATAGATCAACTTACGATAAGTGCCATATACTATACATACATTTATACTAAGAATCAGATTTCACCTATTTCATTTTTGTAAAAATTCCTTGTTGATGTTCGACTGGGGAAGTGCCATTATCGGATTCAAAATGTCGGTGTAAAGCAATGGTAGGTATTTCTATTAAAGTGATTCGTTCGGTGAGTCAGAGCGCAAGAGGGTTAAAAAATACACAACTTCTACCATACCATTTCTATCATCTTCCCCACGTCTAAAATCCTTTTTCAAATGATTGACAACATGCGAGTTGTTATATTATTGATGTTATTGGTCCGTATCATAATAATATATCGTTAAGTAACTTTGAATGCATCGAGTTAATGGTTCTTAAATTTAATGTACACGATACTCGTATTATTTCTTGCCATCTTGAGGTAGAGGTAATTTGATATCTATATGCTCTATACACCAGTAAATAACAGAATATGTAAGCGATACAGGTAGGCGATGCCGATATACTAATGGATCCCTAAACACGCTTTGTGGGTTAATTATATTATAGTAATTTAATTACAATTAGTTTTTTGGACTTACTGTACCTAGCAGTAAGTCAGTACAGGTACAATATTGCAAAAAAAACATGTTCTTTTAAATATCTACGTACATTCAAACTATATTTTATAATCTGTTAATTTCATAACGATGATAACGCGTTTATTGCAGTACTGTCCTTTGCCAGAGGCTCTCCTGCAGACAAAAGCGAGGTTTCCCGTTATTTCGTGTCAGATTCCCGATATTTTTACTCATATATATTTCAACGTGCTAATTGTTCATAAATACAGTTTGGTTCATATAAGTTAGACTCACATACCTGTATGATTACTTTATTAATATATTATTAATATTGTGTTGTCTTAGTCTATAATATAAAATACAAAATCAATGTCATGCATACCTATCATTGGTATAATTACAACAACTTATATTTTGTAAAATGCTGTATCGTATTGTGTAATGGTTACACTGTTGGTGTGCTAAATAAATAAATAAATATAATATCGAAATAAAACGTACCTATACGAGTAAGTCCTGTTAAGAGAAAGTTTCTTCAAAATCTGTTCATAATTTTTTACTTACTTACTTACTTATCATCACGCCATTTCCCTTGCGGGGTAGGCAGAGAGAATAGAGTGCCAAGAGGCTCTATTCTTGCATACATCTCTCGCTTCCTCAACATTCATAACTCTCTTCATACACGCTCGCCGGTTTCGGAGACTCCTAACTCCACGTTCCTTCAATACATGACCAATTTGGTCTAGGTAGGTAAGTCTCGGTATCCCCCTGTACCTACATCCTTCCACTTTCGCAATGTATATCTTCTTAACCAGTCGCTCGTCCGGCATTCTTTCCACATGTCCGAACCATCGGAGCATTCCCTTTCGCATCTTTATACCAATACTCTCTTTCATACCTACTCGCTCTCTTACGTCATTGTTACGAATGCAGTCAGTCAGCCTCACTCCACAGATTCTCCGCAGAGATCGCATTTCGACCGCATTGATTTTGCCCTCATGCTCCTTTTTACATACCCAACTCTCACTTCATAAAGCAGTCGTAGCAGTAGTAGCAGTCTACCGCTAATACCATATTCCGGCAAAATGTCCCAAAGTTCCTTTCGTACAACTGTGTCAAATGCTTTCTCCAAATCCACAAAACTGCAGAAAACCCTCTGGCCTACAGCCAGATGCTTCTCCACAATGTCGCGCAGAGAAAACACTTGATACATGCATCCTCGTCCACACCTGAAACCTCCTTGTGCCTCACACATAAATTCATCAGACACCATCCTCATTCTCCTTTCAACAATCTTACCATACACTTTGGCTGCCAAACTGGTCAAGCTTATGGCTCTGTAGTTCAGACAGTCATAACGTGAACCCTTGATTTTAAACAAGAGCACGATGACTGCGCTTCTTCAGTCCTTGGGAACTATTCCTGAGCTGCAACATAAATTGAGAAGCATCAGGAAGGATTCCCAGACACATGAGCCTCCAAGCTTGATCATCTCAGCAGACACCATATCAATAACCACTGCCTTACCATTTTTCAAACTTCTAATCGCCCATTCAACTTCATCCATACTAATGTCATCAGAGGATGCCGGTACCGAATGCTGATCTGTTAGATCACATGTGGCACCAGCATCCTGAACATCCGCATACATATCTCCAAAATATTCACTCCATCGGCTTAACACATCTTGTGTTTGCGTAAGAATGTCTCCACCTTTAGACCTTATTTTATTCATTCTGAAAGTTGACCAACCACTCCGAGATTTCTTCACCTCCCTCCAGAAAAGTTTGGTGTTGCTCTCAAAGTTTTTGGTCAGCCTTTCTTCTGCAATCATATTTGCTCTATCACGCTTCTCTTTCACTAAGGTTTTGGTGTCATTCTTACGTTGCCGCTATATTTCTTTCTTCTGTTCTTTCATAATTGCACTCAGGTTCAAAGAAGATACATAGTCCAGCCACACTTTCTTCTTTTGGTCTACGGAAGGTGCTACTTCCGTATCCCACCATGCATCACCTTTCACTTTCCTATGCTTCTTTGAGCATCCACATACTTCTTTCGCTGTATCTACCATACTTTCTTTCAATACACTCCAGCATTCTTCTATGTCAGATTCCGGCGAACTTGCCTTTGTCAGCCGTTCACGGACACCCTCTGCATACTTTGCTCTTACACTCTCTTCTTGCAACTTTTCAATCTTTAATCTTTCAAGCCCTCCGAAGTGCTCACACGCTCTCGCCAGTGTCTCCACTTTCTGAACAGACCACTAAATCTCGCAATAACGAGATAGTGGTCCGAGTCGACAGTGGGACCCCTGTAGGCTCTTGTATCCAGAATTTTACTTCAGAGGCGACTGCCTACCAGAATTAAATCTATCATACTTCTCTGTTCTTTCCTTCTCCATGTATACATATGGATGTCCTTATGTTGAAAAAATGTGTTTGACATAATAAGGTTTCTCTCTATACATACATCCGCAATGAGCCTACCTGCATCATTCACTCTCTTATCACCAAATGAACCAAGCACATCCTCGAAGTCTGGACGCTTGGTCCCAACCCATCCATTCAAGTCTCCGCATACGATCACGCGTTCACTAGCTTCTGCCAAATCCAGAACTTCCCTAACATTATCCCAGAATTTCTCTAGATCTATAATTTTTTGCGTAATAAAAACAAACATACCGACAAACAAACAAAAATGCTAAAAAATGTTTTGTGTTTAGAGACACCCAAGTCCAATCCATCCATTAGCCGGCCAACGTCCACTGCTGGACATAGGCCTCCCCAAGAATGGGGGATAGTGCCGTAATCGTTACGCTTGGCAGGCGGGTTGGCGATCACAGTGGATGTTGTGAATACTCGAAGGAGTGTTGCTGCCCACTCTCCCGGTATTCCTTCAGTCGGCTCTTACGACTCCCGTGGGTGGAGAGGGGTGGGACAATTCTAAAGCCGGCCCCACCCAAGTAAACCATTTTTACTTCTCATTACTAGTAGTTTTGACTGTGCTTTCATCACCAATGAGGACAAACAATTTTATAATATGTATATAAAAGTCCTTAATCACCGTACCTATTATTTCTTAGAAATCGACTCTAATATCTACATGAAGTAAAGTCAACAAAGCAGCAATACGAAACGTTGGATGAGGGTAAATTTCCACATCAGACGTATATACACAGGCGTAAATATCTCATATGCATTTCATTTGTTGTTAGTTCCAGATTGTTTTCCGACTGTAACAACATGTGTCAGTATATTTCGTGTCGAGTTCAGAATGAGCTTCGTAAAAAGTTTCAACGTCAGGCTCATTTTATTTGATTTGTTGTTTGATTATTGGTGCATGTATAAATGAATGTGTTAACTTGTCCAAGTAGGTATTCGTTTAAAATGCAGTAAGAGATGGAGTTGATCAGTGAGTCAGAAATTGTTGTATTCAAATTATTATATGACCAATGAATTGCAGTCGGATACTGGATATTCCTAGTTTTTTTTTATTATATATATCTGGTTCCATATACAGTAGCGTCACACAATAGATAATAGTCCTACGGACAGAAATATCCCTTCCATTAAAACTTGTCTAAAGCCTCTCTATAACAGCCTACAAAATCATAATAATAATACCAATTGTTCGCAGCGAGAAAAAATGTATCTTATGTAAATAGAAATACAGTTGAGATTGTTTTGCCCGCCGCATGATCCACGTGCAACCGCGTCATTCAATGAATGCGCTAGTTTTGCACCTATGATGATTTTACTTGCTTACTCATCATCACGCTATCTTCTTTGCGGGGTAGGCAGAGAGAACAGAGTGCCAAAAGGCTCTATTCTTGCATACATCTCTCGCTCCCTCAACATTCATAATTCTCTTCATACACGCTCGCCGTTTTCGGAGACTCCTGACTCTACCGACAGCAGTAAAGCTGTCGTTTATAAAACTTAAAAAAATATTTTTCTTCTCTATTTGATTATTTTTTATATCATTTTAAATGTTATTTTCACGTCAGATTATTTTTTTATAAATTGTTTTTTTTGTTGATCATATACGTTTCAATGTTAGCTCTGAATTTTCAGTTAATAAAATTTGTCGTCGAAATACCCTAAATCGCTTAAAAAATTTAATACTACAAGCGCGAGCGCTAAGGTGCGACAGCCTTCTGTCGGTTGTACCGTGGGTGATACGGGAAGCGGTAGGTATTTAACTCGGGGCCTTGAGCGAGTGATGTACGCCTGGTAGCGTGATAAAATGTATGCCAGTTTCTAAGTCTAATAAAGATCTATAAAATAGCACAAATTATTGCTAAGCATGTCATAATTAAATTAAATTCATTGTAATCTTTTCTTATCTTTGTATCTTACCTGGAAATAATGTATACATCCGACAGATGGCGCAGGCGTCACCCATTACATTAGGAAGGAATGTGTTATCGAAATTTGCAGTCCGAAAAGTTGTCACGATGGCTGAATTGCGTTAATGTATTAGGCTATTTAGGCATCTCCTTCGTATTCTCTCTTTGTATTATTATTCTATTGTCCTTCCTTTCTCTCCTTAGTATATTTCCTATCCTCTCCTTATTATTTCCTCTCCACCTTCTATACCATTCCTTGCAGATAGCGATGCGCTAATGTTCCGGTGTTGCTAGCGTTTATAGGCTACAGTAACCGCCTACTACTAGTGAACCATATGCCAGTTTGCCACTCAAGTAGTATAAAAAAAAATCGGACACCTGAACATAACCTAAAAACTATCTTTTGTCTGCGATGGATCCGTGGGCAAAGGCTAGTTGCCATCTACAATACTAAATAGTTATCTTTAAGTAACTGCCATAAGGAGTAGTTTTTTATTGCCAATGCTGGCAGTCGACGACCCTCCTGATGGTAAGGACGCAACTCTGAAGTCCCGCAGATGACGGTAGAAGCTTGTTATTACCAACCCGCTCGGACCCGATAGCAAGTGAGTACTTTTACTTGTTACCCAGCCCTACCAGCAGTCATAGTCGCCTTGTACGACACCCGTGGGAAAGAATGGGGTGGTGACGCTTGTATTCTTAGTCCGTCGCTACACGGCACACCCTCCTTAGTCTTAAATTACAAGTAAGTTCCAATCATTTTTTATTTATACATTTTAAAAGAACCAGTGTTTTTATAGCGTATCTATCTCTTTCCAATCCCGGCTCACATAGAGATATACTCCCCAGCTGCAATAACAATCTTGTCGATTGTGTCGATACTCGACACCCCTTTTCTTAATTTTGACGTTATTGCTTCGAAACATCTCACGTTCTCCTTTATACGAATTTAAGAACATACTACGCTTTCTGTATTATTGAAGTCGTATTTTGAAAATTATTTTAACACAATGTTTATACAGATATAAATTTAGGTTCGGAATTAAAAAAAAAAAAATATAATATAAAATTTGAGTTGTTCAATTATTCTCTTTATTTATTAAGATTGTAATTGAACTCATTAGTAAAGTATTGTATCTACGCGACGCGAATTCCTTTATACAAACAATAATAAAATTCATTGGCTTTGCACTTAAAAAACCAAAGCGATTGGAACTAAAACATTTTAACTAGTTTTAATCATACCATGCAAATTAATGAATTGATTCGCGTAACGTATGAAATAAATGCACAGAGAATATTTCAGTAGGTCACAGCTTGGTTCATGCTAAAATGCAATATTACATTAGCATATGTAGCATAGGTATCTGACGTCAAATTCGATTTCACATAATGATTACTGTTATTAATTTTCACAACACTACCATTAATACTAATGGAGTTCACACCAGTGGAACACTAAAGCTGTTCAACACTTAATATAAAAGCCATATAGTAATTAATAAACAATATGCCTGGTTGTATAAATTGTCATCGATGTCGTAAATCAATTACGGTTAGCATGTGCTGGGCACTGACTGAGGCTACTCGATAAGCTGTGTCTTTGACGAGACGAATTGCCAGTTCATCGTAAACTAATCTACCTATACACATAACTAGATTCCATTTATTATCTACTGTTCTCATTGACGTTATTCCTAGAACGAGAATCATCGTAGATGTTCCGAAATGTTAATATGTTAGTGGATACTTTATTAATTTAAAGCGTATTAAAATTACACAATATAAAGTTATTTTTTATAGTAAAGTGGCAGTTATATATGTAAAATAATAATTATAAAAAAAATGTGTTACTATTACTGCTGCAACGGCGCAATGTTTGAAGAGATCGCTTTACAATATATTATACACTCGTGTCATTAGCGGGTAGTTTCCACACTTCAAGAATTGTGTCTTACAAATCTTCTGACTAACCCTAAGAACCATATATTTTGATATTTATATATATATTTTTAAGCATTTGACACCAAGACCAAGACATTTAGGAATGTGTTTATAATTTGGGAGCGTATTCCAGGCGATGTAGGTTCAAATCCTGCTCGTGATTGTTATTTTCGATTTCACATTTTCGCACTTTGTGTTTATAGAGCCATATAAATAAAAGTAGCAACATAATGGTATTGCTTAAAGCACTAATAGTATATCGGGTACCTTCCAGATTCTATGACTGCGGATCATGAGGGAGGGGATTCCCCTTATGGGATCCCGATTCTATCCCATAGGAGTAGGAGTATTAGAGCGAGGAAACAGAGAGTGCACTGGTGTTCGCGCACACACTCGTGTACTAGGTATAGAACTTTTGCGTACATGGCCAGTGCACTGGTCGACGTGATCGAAATAACGGTCTAGAGATCATTGTTATTATTATTATCTATTATTCTAAGTAATTATTATAAGGTGGTAATATAAAACCACATAAATAGAATGGTAGGGTCATTTAGCCGGTTTCCCGTCCAGGTCCTGTTTTCGTCCACTAGCATGCGCCTCGTGAAACATTTACGTAGATTAGAATCATAAAAATAGTAAACCGCGCAAATTTGGACTCGTTGCGTACCTTAATATCAAATCTGCACGTCTACTAACTTAGAATAGTTTTTAACAAGTCAAAACTCGAATAAAAGCTTCTTCAATCTGGCGGCTTACTTCTAAGCTACGAAAACGTCACATTAAAGTTTGAAAAATAGTGGTGCAAGCTAACGGCGCTGATTTTTTTTTAATTGTTTTTAGAATGTATTTCTTATGTTTAGGGCATTAATGACTAAGTTGATACATAAAGAACACATTAAAATGTGTGTTTCGTACTCATTTAACGAATCACTTACAAAATCTAGGCGGACAATAACTGAATTACCTATTTCGCAAAACATTCAGTTTTCAAAAAACGAAAACACAAAAATACAAGTAAAGTTTGACTAGGCGTTTAAAATAAAGAATGCGAAGAAATTCTGTTGAAATCTTTATGGAATGATCTTTGATGGTTATTTAGTCTGATATTTAGTTTTCATCCGCTAATTAAGCAATATTGCATGCATAAAACATAAATGATATTGTGGACGAAAACTAAAAAATGCTCTGAAAATTACTTTATGATACCGTCCATATACTTTAATGTAAGTAGATGAACAGTAATACTGGGTAAGTTTTAAGTTTACGTCTATTAGAAATAAATATTATACTCGTACTTGTATTAAATCTAACACAAAATCATTAATTCAGGTTTTCTAAAAAGAAGTTTTAAAAATAGATAGTTTTAATTATTATCTTTAAATTTGCAGATTGTATTCATATAACTTTTTTATGTTATTCTATTAAAACGCATTGGGAAGTATTTGAAATTGATTAAAAAGCATTTTTAATTTAGCAAGTATATTATATCCGTCTTTAAACACCATGGACGAAAACTAGCCTATACAAGGTCGAAAACTAACGAAATCGGTACTTTTCACTAAAACATTTTATATAAAAAACATGTTGACTATAATTACTTGTTACTTAATATAAACCTTAAATATACTAAAACTACGTTTACGGAATCTATCGCGTTTACTTGATTTTTATACTATCCCGACGTTTCGAATACTTTACAGCATTCATGATCATGGGTGGACTGATATGTTGTTTCAACGGTTTCATCTACCCACAGTAATATGATTTTACAAATTTTTGGTTTATTTATTTCAACCCACATAATATTCGTTTAAAAACACAATTAAAAATATCTACTCTAAGTTTTATGCTTACAATGTATGAGATTTTAAACTAGTATAATAAAATTAGTATAATACTCATTTAAGTTTTAAAATTTTGTTTATATTTAGTGCTTAAAAAATCTACCACAAACTACCAATTAAAATTTTTAAGTTATCAATAAACTACCATTAAGAAGACAATATTGATTATTAGTTTATATTATTCAATATATTGATTTTAATAGAAGCTAAGACTAAAAAAGCTACCACCGGATCGGAACGCGGCCCGACTGAGTAAGATCCGGCCAGAAAACTCAGTAGGCAACAACTTGTTATGGATTAAACACAAAGTGAAAAATGTGAAATAGAAAATAACAGTCAGGAGCAGGATTTGAAACTGCATCTCCTGGATACCGTCCAGATGCTTTACCAATTCAGCCATCCTGACAATTGCTCCTGACTGCTAATTTCGATAACACATTCATACTTAACGTCTTTGGGTGACGCCTGCACCATCTGTCGGAAGCAATTGTCAGGATGGCTGAATTGGTGGTGAAAAGCATCTGGACGGTATCCAGGAGATGCAGGTTCAAATCCTGCTCCTGACTGTTATTTTCGATTTCACATTTTTCACTTTGTGTTTAATGTATAGTGCTAAGCATGTCAAATGCTAAAAATATATATAAATATTGTTATGGATTATTAAATTTATGCGGAAAATACTAACTAATCACTACTGTGGGTTTTATCTACACAATAAGCGCTAACTGTGTCTTGCAATCTTGTGGTGTTCCTTCTTGTATTATGTTTGGTGAGGCCTATCACAGGATTCCAGCTTGATGGTAAGACCCAGCCGTCTACTCTATTGAAATTGGGATGTTTCTTAATTTCAATAGCCTCACGTATCATTCTAAGACACGTGAGGCTTAAAAATGTGTGAAATTCGCGTAAATGTTAGAAAGTATTATAAAATAGACTATATTAGCTTCCAATATAAAATTGGTTTGTTAGAGCTGGGCAAGTAGAACATATAATTTTTAAGCCCTTAAGCTGGCAACTCCGCTAAATGGACGAAAACCGGCTAAACTACCCTATAAGGATATTTGATAGGGTGTGAAAATGAATCGTCCTAGGTGTATCTAAGAGATTGTTTTTATAGAGACAATAACACTTTTTTTTTGTTAGGGCGGGAAAAAATGTTCCTAACCGCACACCCCGTCGTTCGGGGCAACGAACAGGGTAGTGTGGGGCCCTCACCCACTAAAGAGACCCGCCGTGTGCCGTCTCTCCGCCTTTATTGGCGGGCCACTGGAACTATGTTACATTCCTTCTGTGGTCCGCCGGCGGCTTACTCTTTCGGGTACCCTCTACTGAGCGACGCATCCGCGCACGGAGCGTCGCACCTTCTCGGGAGGTCTTGCGGGTGGCGGACGATCCCTGGTCCATCCACCCGCAGCCTCAGCTAGGGGATAGAGACAATAACCCTGGAATATAACTTCGGAATACTTTTTGTATCACGTGGGAATTTAAGGAAATCGTATCCACAACACTTAGAATGACATGTCGGTATTTTAACCACTCTGCCGTTTTTTAAAGATAACACCTTTTTTGCACGCCTCATAAGCGAATCGTTGAGGTGTGTTCTACTCCCGGTTGACACGGCACAGCTGATTTTTCAAACTTAAAATGTCTCTATTTATCATATATTGCACTTATAAAATAATATCTACACACACATATAAAGAACAAACACTATTTTTAACACTCATGATATTTTTGATGCCATTTTTGTTATTTAAACTAGTTAAAAAACGGTTTGAAAAAAATCTGGCTTGGACGTCCGTGAGTTGTAGGTAATGTATGTTAACACGATAACGACCAAAATACTTTACTAATCGAGTCTTTTTTTTTTGTTTACGAATTATTATGACTAGGAACAAAGCCCTATTACTTTTCACGTTCTGATTCGATGTGGTTTAATTGTTATTAAATAAACAAAATAATACTGAATATTTACGGCATTTACGCTCGACGCGACACTAAAAACAGCGCCTTTCATGAGAACTACCTACCTTTTTACGTACGCATAGCCACCGGTGGTTTTACTGTCGTCAACAGAACAGAACGCCGTTCGCCCGGCCGGTACATTGTTTTTTGTTAAAAGAAAGTTTTTACCTTTGCTTGAAGAACTGATGATATTTGTCAAGTATAATAACTATTTTATCCATAACAATAATTAAAAACACTAAACACACGTAAATAATAACACACCGACGTTATAAAACACGAAAAAAACATATTTTACATTCCACAATTTTTTTTGCGTGGCCTTGGCGTCACGGTGTTTTCAATTAGAACAAAGTATAAAATTATAAGGCAACCAAGTAAGGAAGATAAGTGGTTTAGAGATTTCTTGTTGAACTCATTAATTTTTAAATAAGTCGTATAATATTGTCCAAAGTTGCAATTTTCTATTGATAATTGTCGCTGTTTAAAGTAAAAGAGATATTGACAAATGCAGCCCTAGATGTCGCAAGTGGCAATTTTAGATGTATTCAGTTGCTGTTGTATATATAGAGCCGCAATATTGCTTTTTTTGTAAGGAAACTAGCGAGTTTTGTTTTTCTTAAATTGTTTTTGTTTAGAGTTTAATAAATTATTCAATTTTATATGTTTATATATATTAAATGCACTTATGCAGGTATATATGTAAACTCTTTGATTGTTGTTCTTACTAATTACCAGATGGCGCCTTGCATAATGACAGAGGTAAACCAATATAGAAGTACTTCTTAAAATTAGCGCTAGATGGCGTATAACACATGAAACCCACATTAGTATCTTTTGAAATTAGTGCTATCTATGTGATTTATTGAAAACTACTTAGTAAAACCAATACATTATTAGTTACTTATCAAATAATCAATATTTTATTGTGAAAAATGAAGATCATGAGGCGTGCAGTTTTGGATTTTCCAAAGTATTTATTTTTATTACTTTGTTAAGGCGGAATAAAATGTTCCTAACCGCACACCCCGTCGTTCGGAGCAACGAAAACAGGGTAATGTGGGGTCTTCACCCACTAAAGAAACCCGCCGTGTGCCGTCTCTCCACCTTTATTGGCGGGCCACTGGAACTATGTTACATTCCTTAGGTGGTTTAAAGACAACACTAAGCACACCCTGCACTAAGGAATAATCCTTGTATCTTTTCAAACATACAATTTCACAGACACAAAGTACATCCAGACTCAGAACAACCTTTCGTCGATCACACAAAGAGTTATCCTGTGTGAGAATCAAACCCACAACACTCGGCGGGAAGCCGGTATCTAAACCCCTCCGCCATCTGTGCAGTCAAGTTTCATAAGGTTTTTTGGATATTTAGTTTGCTTAACTGTACTTCTTGAGATAATGTTTCAACTTTTATTACAACAGATGTCTCATCTAATAATTTCTTGTAAGTCTATGCACAGAAGTTACAAAAGTTACGAAAAATTTATATTTTTACGTGAATAATTTTATTATTGTTATACTACTTTTCATTTATAAAGTACCTATCCAGGAAGTACTTGTGTCAAATATTTTATCGGCGTGGTGTCAAAAGTTTTTGTATCGGACTTTTCTTAGATTGCTGTTATAAATTCGAATCAAACTTAACGTTTATGTACACAAACATATCGAAAATCATCTAAAGTATAAAGGATATTTTATATATATAAATATATTTTAAGCGCTTCTCCTGATTAGCCATATAAATGAACACAGAGTGAGCAAATGTGAAATAGAAAATTATAGCCAGGAGCGAGGTAAATACATCCGACAGATGGCGCGGACGTCACTTAAGACTACTAACCTAACAACTTATGCACGATAACATGACGATAACACAGTAATAAAATAGTAACACATTTTGTTGACGGGCTTCGTAGCGTAGTCGGTAGTGTAACCGACTTCCATGCATGAGGTCGGGTTCGATTCCCACTCAGGACAATTATTTGTGTGATGAACACAGATATTTTTACTGCGTCTGGGTGTTTTCTATCTATTATATGTACCTATGAATTTACAAAATAAATTAGTATATGTATTATATCTGTAATCTGGTACCCATAGCACAAACGTTAAGCTTAGTTTGGGACCAGGGGACGTTGGGTGAAAAATGTACGTGAATATTTTTTTTTATTAGGTATTACTCTAATTTAGTATTATGCATAATAAATTAAAAAAACACGCTTCCTAAGAATTAATAAAATAGAAAATAAAGTCATAATTAATAATAATAATAGTAAAAAGCGTGGGGTGCTGCTATTTTTAGTTCGTAGTAAGAGTGTTTTAGATTTTTAACTATTAATTTATTTTAATCTCAAAACAGCAACAAAAGTAATTTTATTAAAAATAACCTATTCTATTTTTATCGTAGGTGTGACGATAGTGGGGTGCGGGTCGGGATACCTCCGCGTTGGTGCACCCCGGGCAACGTCGGCACTCCGGTGCCGGCGGCTGAATCCCGGCAGGGGACAGGTCTCCGCGTGTCCCTCTGGTTAGCAGAGGGCACAGTGGATAGGCCGTACGTCCGCCGTGGAGGGTCGGCGGGACCATAGTGGCCCCCCCGACCCTGGGGTGGGGACAGCGGGGTCACAGTGACCCCCCGTTCCTGGAGGCGGGGCTTTCAGCCCGAGTGGCGACGGGCTCACTGCTTGCAGTGGGCCCCGAACGTCTGCCGTGGAGGGCCAGCGGGGCCATAGTGGCCCCCCCCGGCCCTGGGAGACTGAGACGGAGCTTTTAGCCCGAGGGGCGACGGGCTCACCGTTTGCTTTGCGAGCGGTGGGCACGGTCTGATGCAGACCACCGTTCGGCCCGACCCGTAATCCTGAATGGCCTGTCCATTCAGGATTACGGGTCGGGCACCGGGGGTCTTCGGACCGCGGGGAAGAAAACCCCTATAAAAAATTACCCCAATCTCGTGCTCTGCCGCCCGGCCAGGGGATGCATGGCTGATGGGAGCTCAGTCGCGAGGGTTGGCACGTCGGAGGACGTAAAACTTCATCAACAATGGCGAAAGGTAAAAATACTAAGATTCCCCAAGAGGGTACCGGGAGCGACGCCCCCGGAGAATCCCTCACAGGGCCGAGTAACAATACCGGCCCTGTCAGCTCCACGTATTTGGGGGGAGCAACTGACGCCAAAGAGAAAGGAGAGGCGAGGAAGACTGGGAGGAATAAGAAGAGGAGGGCAACCCGTGGGAGAAAATCCACACCCGCGGGCAGTCCTACTGTAGGAAGCGGATCAGCTGCCACGTCGGAGATGGAGATGGACGGCGATGGCGGCGGTGTAACGGCCGCAAGCGCGCTTGCCCCGAACCCATCAGGGTCTCAGCCGGGGATGGCTAACAGTTTGTGTAGACAATCCATCCATCCATCAGCCTTTTAACGTCCACTGCTGGACATAGGCCTCCCCAAGAAATGGGGGATAATGCCGTAATCGCCACGCTTGGCAGGCGGGTTGGCGATCGCAGTGGATGTTGCTAATACTCCAGGGAGTGCTGCTGCCCACTCCCGCGGTATTCCCTCAGTCGGCTCTTACGACTCCCGTGGGTAGAGAGGGGTGGGACAATTCTAAAGCCGGCCCCACACGGCAAACACACACGGTACTACATGATTTACCATCTGCTTGTGTAGACAAGCAGATGGTAAATCATGTAGTGTTGGATATTAGTTGAATCTAATGTCAACAGTGTAATGAAATGTGGTACAACAGGATCGTGTAGATATAAGTACTTCCTAATTACACTGTTTGTAATTAGAGGCATGGATTGCCGAGGTGGTTATAACGTAATATGATACACAATATACCTACAAATCACATCAATCGTGAAATATCTAAATAAATAAAATGTAAGTCTCTGTTTGTTATGTCTAAATAACAGCTGCTTACTAAATGTATATGAAAATATATGCGATATCTATAAGTTTAAAAAAATACCAATTTTTAAAGTTTCTGTCTTTCTTGCTGTCTGTCTATTTGCTCCAGCTAATTTCCGAAACCACTGGACTTTCACTGGCAATTAGCTGATATTTAGAAAAAAATAATGAGTACTCCGCACAGTACAAGAAAATAACTAGATTCCACACGGACGAATTTGCGAGTAGTAGCTAGTGTATAATAATTAAACCGTAAAATTAATTGTTGATCAAATTAATTTGTTAGTTATTGAATTTATATTGTTTTACTGTTAAAGGAACGTACCCATATTACGTGACCTCTCCACGGTGACCACTCGTAGTACCTATATGCCAAGACCCCCCCTCTCCCCTTAAATTTTTTACGTAGTATTGACAAGTGTAATATTCGCAGACAGTAAAACAAATGAAAATAATTTGACTCATATTCGTCTTTACACTGCGTCAGCGCCACCGTTAGTTTAAGAAGCACTAAACACTGCGCGCTATATTCAAAGATACGTTGAAAAACCGCAAAATTTCTCTCGGTGAAATCGACTACGTAGCAAAAATCGTAGTATTTTGAAGAAATCCCTCGTCCCCCTTAAACGGGTCTCGTAATATGGGTATGTTCCCTAAGCCCTGAGATCTACTGAATTAATGTAATGATTCACTGATACAATATAATCCGACATGGTTTGACCAACTCGACGGAGGAACTATAGAGGAGGAGGGCGTAGCCTAGTTGTGCAAGTGCAGTTCGAGCTATTGGCAAAATTAAGCAACTTTCTCCTGTTTCGCAATCAGATGGGTGACTAAAGTGGCACAAAACAACATAGCATCACACCGGTATTCCCCGAAGGGGTAGGCAGAGGTATATTACACACCCACGACTCGCCAGCTATGTTTATGTTCCACGTAATAGGGGGCGAGCCTATTGACGTCTACCGGGCACATTTCCAGACTCCGGGCTGCTACTGAGAATTTTTCTTTTTTTTTACGAAAAATCTCAATAGAAAAAAAAATAAAGTGACACCTATTTTGGATATGTGACCTCCTCCCTGCTTTGGACAATACGTTAAGCAATAAGTCACATCTGTCAAATATAATCCTGTCAGACGTTACAGCTCGTATTCAGGACTCTGAAAACCTGTGTCGGAGAACTAAATAAAAATCTAACTTTGGTCTTGTTTGAAGGTCAGTTGTCCCCTAAGTTAGATCGTGGAGGTCAGATTGGCAGTCGCTTCGTGTATGAATACTGGTGGATCAGGTAAAAACAAATAGATCGGAAGCCGTTGCAAAGTTTCGGATAAGATTAAGAAAATGATGATGGTTTGAGCAACGATTATGAAAATTTGCATGCGTAAAGAGGTGGCACCCAATTTCTACGACAAGCCATGGAGACGGTTCTCAGGTTATTTTGTATTTTGTTGTATTCAAAAAGAGAATACGTTGCAGTGCATAGTTTTTTTACTGTTTAACCAATTGCTGTGACAATTGGTACGGCTGTTTGCTTTTTTATATTCTAAAATTATTAAAGGATTTTTTAATATACCTGGCACATCAATTTATTTTTTCTTAAATTAAATAATTAAAAGCTTCTGTTAAATGTCATGGTCAATAATATGCTAAATGAAAGGGTGTTTTGGGGAGTCCGTAGCTACCGAGTAAATCGGTCTTGGCGGGGGGCCGATCTAAGCCCCTGCTAAAAGAATGTACTTTATATTGAATATTAATACAAAGAAAGATTTTCTTTAATATGATGATGAAGCAATGATTGATGATGATGAAAGGGTGTTTAAGAACACCCAAACGTCTACTTGCCACCAGAGGGCAGTCTTCTCTCTCTATCTCTCTCTAGTCAGTAATCTTATATTATTATTACAAGCTTTATATTAAATTGCAATGTTCTTATGTACCTAAATTCTTCATTCAAAATTTGTGAGCCATTTTTCATATACTTCCTATAGACTTATGCCTCTGTAATTTTACATGCTTAGCTTGCTTATGTATTCAATGTTTGTGACAATATACGAAAATTAAAAAGAAACAAGATGGCGAATTTCAAAATGGTCACTATACTGAGAAAAAGTTCCGATCAAGCTGATGTTGGACATGTATATTCTATCTTAATAAAAATACCTACATGAGAGTTTTTGTAATTTTGAGTACTTGTCCTTAAACATATTTTGTTACTTTTAATTTATTGTTGGTTTCAAACGGATACGTTATATCGACTTATCGTTTCCAGGTAATCAGTCATCAAGCATATCAATGTGTTTCGGTTGTACAAGACTCGTCCAAATCTCCACTTTTTTCTGTCTCTTAAGATAAATTAAGCCACGTCTTGAGTGCACCTGGAGTTGCTAAGTTTAAGAGCATTTGGGCCGTCGCCTCGTGCTCTACTGGCAATAAAAATTAAGACTTTATTCATGTAAAGTAAAATATTTCGATTAAAATAATAAGTAACGCCAACCTAGTTATTTTACCATTAAATTAAGTAGTTAAACAACTCGTATTACGTTACAAATTAATTCTGTTTACATTTTAAGTTGGGTCCAAAATGATTAAACCGCAATACGAAGTCGTTGGAAACTTGTTTAAATGTTATTTGTATGAGAATATTCATAGAATGAGCTATGTACTCGTAGTTGTTAAGATTTTTGTATTTATATAAAATCATGGTTTTAGGTTAGGTTATGTCTCAGGTTCCCAATATAGTAGCGGGATAAAATATATACCAGTTTTTAAGTACATTCAAAAGCTATAAAACAAAAAAGTTTCATCAAAAGCTGTTCTGTAGTTTTTGCGTGCAACGAACAAAGAGCCTTATATTAAAAAAAAATGTTTTGTTTTCAGAGCCCTCTACACAAAAACAACAACACATAGCATCACGCCTGTATTCCCCGAAGGGGTAGGCAGAGGTGTATTACACATCCACGACTCGCCAGCTATGTTTAAGTCCCACGTAATAGGGGGCGAGCCTATTGACATCTACCGGGCACATTTCCAAACTCCGGGCTGCTACTGAGTTTTTTTTTTTTTACGAAAAATCTCAATAACACTGCCTGACCCAGGGATCGAATCCGAGGCCTCATGATCCGTAGTCGCTTTCACTACCGCTGCACCACAGAGGCAGTTTAGCCCTCTAAATAGTCAGCACAGTTACTTTTTCTTAAATATCATTAATAGACAAATGGCTCTATTATAGATTCTGCCCACGACTTTATCTGTATGTAATTATGTAAATACTTCTCTCTATGGAAAATTAATTAGCTCTATGCAAAAATAGTCTCCTCACAGGAAATATCCATTTTTCCGAGATATAAAGTCATACATGATAATAAAATATATTATGCACTATAATATGTATATTATTTCGGGGCTCCAGACTATATGAATGCAAAATTTAATGATGATTAATGCAGTAGTTATGGCGTGAAATTTTTAAAAACAAATTAATAAATAAACGAATAAACTCACTTTCGCATTTATAATACTAGTCAGGATATAGAATAGACGACCTCGGAGGTGGTCTGGAGGATCGGGGCGCTGGGGCTTTGGGTGGCCCTGGACAAGTCGGTGGTCCTACTTTTCTATGGGCCGCAACGTCAGCCACCTGCTGGCGCCTCGATCATGGTGGTCCTGGAAGAGTGGGCGGGGTGACAGCACGGAGTCCTTACCTTCCGACTGGTGCAGGTGCTGTGGTGCGGGGCATGGTTGCTTCGGCAGATATCTGCACATAGTCGCAAGGAGGGTCGCGGCAATAGGGGGAGACCTCTCGCTGCCGAGAGTCGTCAGAGCAGAGAGAGCTTGGCAGCGACAGGAATTGGGCCGCCAAGGGCCAGGGAGGCTGATCCTTCCGCAGACCCGAACCGCCGCCAGCGACTGAGGCGGCGCAGGCGCAAGTGTTTGCGCCTAATGCTGCCCTAGCTGCATGAGGCTGTGGGTGGATGGACCGGGGAACGTCCGCCACCAGCAAGGCCTCCCGCGAAGGTGCGACGCTCCGTGTGCAGGTGCGTCGCTCAGTTGAGGGTACCCGAAAGGGTAAGCTGCCGGCGGACCACTGATGGAATGTAATATAGTTTCGGTGGCCTGCCAATAAAGGCGGTGAGACGGCACACGGCGGGTTTCTTTAGTGGTCACCCACAGTGGGCCCCACACTACCCTGTTCGTTGCCCCGAACGATGGGGTGTGCGGTTAGGAAAACTTTTCGCGTCTTAACAAAAAAAAGGATATAGAATAGACATAGTTGCTTAATTATTATAAAGCTATGTACTATAGATAGATAGACACTGTATATGATTTTGAACCTGTTCTAAACATAGTGTGCTTTGGTCTAGGCTCGTTTATCGATAGAGCATAGTCATATATATAATCCCATAATTACTGGCGGAGAGCGGTCGCTACGGTTTCATTGGCCGTAAAGCTCCATGATTCTACAACACTGAGAGCTGGACCCCTATTGCACTGCAAAGTGTCGGCTAATAGAGATTACTACACTTTCACGAGCTAGATTTAACTTTGATACCAATATCAGACACACTAAAGTTTATTCACGCGTATTATATAGATACAAAAGTCCTTTTTCGTTGAATAGACCTATTGAGTGCCTTATTTATATGGATGATTGTTACATAGTTATAAAATAGCCTAGCTGACGGGTAGCAGCGGCTGGGAGAGATGTATTTCTGACATTTTGATTATACGGCTTTTTTGATCACAATTTATCACGTATGGTGAAGGAAGACATCGTGGTGCTTGCTAAGCCTGCAAAACTGGCAAGTCTTATCAGTGGTATGAAAAGTCTTCCCACTTACAAAGGGTTATTGTAATGGACTTGAGCTCTACCTATATAGTACGAGACAAAAGCTAGTTTTGAGGTTATATCTTATATTCCCGATATAGTAGCGGGATAAAAAGTATATCATCAGTTTCATTAAATCCGTACAGTATGTTTTGCGTGATGACAAACAAACAGATAAATAGTTCAAAGACACCCTCATAGTCTAAAGCAGTCATTTGTTTCTCATATATCTTCAATATAAAGACACAGCTATGTGCACTTATAATACACAGTGCAGATTCTGATTATCACATGGGATTACCTCTTTTTGAGAAAAGATCCGAGCTTAATCAAATTCAAAAATATCTTTATTTCATAGGGTTATTATATTGAAAAAGTTGAACTATCAAGAGCGTTTGGGCAATTGCAGCACTAATGTTGCAATAACAAACAAAGAAACTCACTTTTGCATTTATAATATTAGTAAACAAGTAAATATACCTCAACATCTGCTACGAGATATCACATAAAGGATTTTTTTTTTGATAATGTGACGTTTAAAAGTCAATGTAGCAGATTTACTGTAATATTTCTCGACAAATCGCAAAAAAATATTGCCTTCAGATATTGAGACATAAGTGTAATAGGAGATTTCTAAGACTTATAAGCTTAATCCTCGGATAGCGGACTTTAATGTTACTTTCTTGTTGGCTGGAGATCAGTACGTGAAGGATGAAGGTGCTTTGTTAACTTTCCTGAAGATGAAACTTGTTTGTTAGTTTGTGTTTGTATTAAACGAAGCGGTCGCGATGTTTCTATGATACATATTGTCTCATTGCATCACAATTATTTTTATATATAAATATTATAATGAAACATTAACAACAAAAACGCAAAAAAATATAGCATCACGCCTGTATTCCCCGAAGGGGTAGGAAGAGGTGTATTACACACCCACGACTCCCCAGCTATGTTTAAGTCCCACGTAATAGGGGGGCGAGCCTATTGATGTCTACCGTGCACATTTCCAAACTCTGGGCTGCTACTGAGAATTTTTCTTTTTAGGAAAAGCTCAATAACATTGCCGACCCGGGGATCGAACCCGAGACCTCATGATTAGCAGTCGCATACACTACCGCTACACCACCGAGGCAGTATTGAATACAGGCGTGATGCTATGAAACATTAAGTTTTTTTTTTATAATTTAATGATAATAATAATAAATATAGTTATGAAGACTGTAAGGTAGTGTTTTCTTTTTCAACCCTTTTTCTGTCGTACTATAAGGCACGGGTCTCCTGGTCTCATGGTGAGAGGGACTAGGCTATAGTTCATCACGCTGGCCCAATACGGGTTGGCAGACCTCATAACAGAAAATCTCTCGGACAATCAGGTGTTCTCACGATGTTTGCCTTCAGCGAGCAGTGATAAATTGTCAACAAATACACACATCATTTCAAAAAATCTCGAAATATTAGAGAACACATTAAATATCTCTCTGTAAAAATAGCTATCGCACGGGAACATTTTCATCCCATATGTCCTTTTCTATACTCCAGACTAAATGTATGTAAAATTTCATAAAGATTAGTTCATTAGTTACGTCTTGAAAGTGTAACAAACAAACGAAATCCCTTTTGCACCTATAATATTTGTAAAGATCTAATTTTTTCCTGACAAAGCTGTTTTTAGCGGTAGCCTCACTAATTGTTCTCGACCCAAGTTCTTTCCCGTAAACACTACCTGCAGCGGCAGCAGTGATAGCCTGCCGGCAAAACCAAGGACTACAAAGACAGTGGTATCGAGTTTGATACCCAGTCCAAGGTTCAGACCACGTGCGAAACGCACCTTTGTATTTTTGAAATTATGTCTGTATTTCTTAATTAATTTAATGAGGTGGCACAGTACCGGAAGTCCATTGTTATTATGGAATGGATATTTTAGGAAGTGTGCTAATAAAGCCGGGATTGACTCTCCGTGTGTGTGTGTGTAGTCCCCTCCTAAAATATCCACTCGTAATAATCTTTATTTGTTTACAAATTATTACGGCTAAGTCAAGATAGCTGCAACCTGAGAGTTTTTCTTGACGGTGTGCGAAGTCTGCACGCACTGGGCTAACCTGGTAGATAGGTGCTTAATTCTTGACAATTTAAGATGAGATTCGTGTAGCACTCAAGAGTGGTACAATGCTCCGGCCACACTAATGGGCAACGTCAATGCCCAACCTAGCTATAATTATCGCGTTAATTATTGCATTAACGCGATAAATTGGGTCACCACACTTGAACATTCAATTTCTTTGACGTACCACCACTGAAGTTATCGCCTAACGTCAAACGGCAATGTAAATGTCAATATCGAATTCTCGTGATAAGTCGTGGCGTGACCAATGTTAAACGTCCGTCCATCATCGCAACAATTTAACAGCGTTTCCCAATAGTGTAGGTCGAGCATAACTGGTTAATAAAAAAAATAAAGATAACTTTGAGAGTGAGCGAGTTTTTTTAACATCTTTTGAATTTTACGGTAGCGCACTATTGGTCTAAATGACTAGAACAGAAATGAGTTGTGAAAAAGATTTACAATTTAACTTTATTGCAATGTTTCTGTTCTATTGTTGTTATATGTGTGGGTAAAAAAATTGTGGTTAGGGGTAGATAAATTAGTGTTCGAGTTTATGTGGACATGTCCGTTGCAGACTGGAATACAGACAGGTGGCTAACCGCATAATTGTGTCATCGCCACGTCTACTGTTAACAAATGGGTAATTCGATCGAATAATAATATATTAAGTTAAATTGTAAGGCAGCTATTTAAGGTCCAGACTAAGATTAAATAAAATAATAATTTAAAAGCAGTCATGAGGACTGCCGCCAGAAGTGATAATTAAAATTATAAAAAAAACCTACCACTGAGTATGTTTTAAATAGATCTACATTCACAGCTGGCCCAGCGCAATAATCTATACTAATAGGAACAGATATAGAGTTATTGTCAACACGGCACGTTACCATCGTATGTCACTACGACTTATATGAATTTACTTCCCTATCCAAACCTTCCTATAGAAGTTTTCACTTCAAAAAAATACAAAAAATTGAGTAAGACTGTCATATAAAACGCTATAATTCAGGCATACTCACCCTTTTTATAGGGGCCTCAGAGACGTTTTAGTTATGGTGCCGCGGGCCGCAACAATAATTTTATTCAGGTATACATAATCGTACCACCGAAGGAATGTAACATAGTTCCAGTGGCCCGCCAATAAAGACGGAGAGACGGCACACGGCGGGTTTCTTTAGTGGGTGAGGGCCCCACACTATCCTGTTCGTAGCCCCGAACGACGGGGTGTGCGGTTAGGAAAATTTTTTCCCGCCTTAACAAAATCTGAGCAACGCATCCGTACACGGAGCGTCGCACCTTCGCGGGAGGCCTTGCGGGTGGCGGACGTTCCCCGGTCCATCCACCCGCAGCCCCAGCTAGGGCGGCATTAGGCGCAAATATTCACGCCTGCGCCGCCCCAGTCGCTGGCGGCGGTTTGGGTCTGCGGAAGGATCAGCCTCCCTGGCCCTCTCCGCCGCTTCCTTCCGCGAGATGACCTCCTCGCAGAAGGCAGCGACCGCGGCCCAATTCCTGTCGCTGCCAAGCATCGCTCTGACGACGCTCGGCAGCGAGAGGTCCCCCCCTATTGCTGCGACAAGTTCACGACGCTGCTCGGCCCAAGCCGGGCACGACTCGAGCGTGTGCTGCGCCGTGTCCTCGTCGCAGCCGCAATGGTGACAGCCCGGAGTCGCTTCCCTCCTTGCGACAATGTGCAGATATCTGCCGAAGCAACCGTGCCCCGACAGCACCTGCACCAGTCGGAAGGTAAGGACTCCATGCCGTCGCCCTGCCCACTCTTCCAGCACTGGCTGGAGCGCCCCTACGGTCCAAAGACCGGCCCGGGGCGCCATCAGCCGCGCCCTCCAGTTGGCCATGGCAGCTCGGCGGGCGTCGCCCTGCCATCTGGCCACCACGCTGGGTGGGGGACGTCCACCCCCCTCCCGCTCTTGCGACGCCCGCCGGTACACCTCGGCGAGCACCTCCACCTCCAAGTCCCACGGAGGGGTTCCGGCTAACACGCAGGCCGCCTCCGTCGACACCGTTCGGTATCCACGTATGACCCTGGACGCGACGACTCTCTGTGGCCTCCACAGAAGAGCCCTGTTTAGTGCGTCCAGGGACTCCGCCCACACGGGTGCGCCGTACAGTGCCATCGACCGGACCACCCCCGCGTAAAGCCGTCGACACGCATTGTTGGGTCCGCCCATATTCGGCATGAGCCGTGCAAGAGCGGACGCCGCACCGACGAGCCTCGGAGACAGTTGACGGAAGTGCTCGCGAAAGCGCCACCGCCCGTCCAGCACCAGGCCCAGATACTTAATCCGGGCCTGCACTCCAATTCGGACCCCGTCCACCGTGATCGAGGCGCCAGCAGGTGGCCGACGTCGGGGCCCATGGAAAAGCAGGGCCTCCGACTTGTCCAAGGCCACCCTAAGCCCCAGCGCCCCGATCCTCCTGACTACCTCCGAGGTCTCTAAGGTGGCCAGGAACGCCGCTTCCTCAAAGTTTCCGCCCCGGGCCACAACCAGCGTGTCATCCGCATAGCAGATGACCGCCAGCCCGGGAGGGAGCCGACAGCGTAGCACCCAGTCGTAACCGATGTCCCACAGGAGCGGCCCTAGAACCGAACCCTGTGGGACACCGCTCAGGTATGCAGGCACCCCGTGATACCGGAGCGCCTCCCTGATACAGCTGAATGGCAGACTATTGAATGCGTTGGCGATATCAAGCGACACCGCCAACAGCACTCCACCGCCGACGACGACTGCCGTGGCCGCGGCCCTCAGGTGCATGATTGCGCCGACCGTCGAACGACCAGTCCGAAAACCGAATTGGGCGTCCGACAGGTCAGGTCCGACGTCGCGCAGGTGCCGGACGATGCGGGCAGCGAGGATTCTCTCCAGCAACTTACCCGCCTCGTCCAGCAGCACGATGGGCCTGAAGGCCCCGACTGAATCCGGCGTTCGCCCCGGTTTCGGCAAGAGTACCAGCCTCCCCTCCTTCCAGCAGTCAGGGAACCGTCCGGACGCCAGGCACGCGTCGAACAGTCCCCTGAGGCGGGGCTCCATGTGGTCCAGAGTCAGGGCCAGTACCCGGGCGGGTATACCGTCTGGGCCGGGGGTGGTGTTCTTGGAACGAATCCGCGAAATTGCCGCCCCCATTTCCGACGCGGTGACGGGCGGTACACTGAGATCGGCCTCCCGGTCGCTACCTGGCGGTGTCATGACGGCGTGTGCTCCGCCGGCAGGGTACTCCCCGACCCCACCGTCCGCAGCCTCGGCTAGGGCGGCATCAGGCGCAGGTAAGCGCGCGCACGCCACCCCGCGCGCCGGCGGCGAATCGGGTCCGCGAAGGAGGATTCCTCCCGGGCCCTCTCCGCCGCCTCCTTCCGCGAGATAACAGCCTCACAGAAGGCGGCGACCGCGGTCCAGGCCCTGTCACTGCCAACCATCGCTCGCGCAACGGCCGGCAGCGACAGGTCCACGCCTATGACTGCAGCGAGTTCCCGGCGCTGCACATCCCAGGCCGGGCACGACTCGAGCGTGTGCTGCGCCGAGTCCTCGCCGCAGTCGCAGTGGTGACAGCCTGGGGTCGTCTCCCTCCTAGCGATCGTGTGCAGGTATTTGCCGAAGCAACCGTGCCCCGACAAAACCTGCACCAACCGGAAGGTGAGGACCCCGTGCTGCCGCCCTGCCCATTCTTCCAAGATCGGCTGGAGCGCCCCCACGGTCCAGAGACCAGCCCGGGGCGCCTCTAGCCGAGACCTCCACTTTAGGACGGTGGCGCGGCGGGCATCTTCCCGCCACGCTGAGATTGCGCTTGGCGAGGGAAGGCTGCCCCCCGCCCGCGCCATCGACGCCCGCCGATAAACGTCGGCGAGCACTTCCGCCTCCAGATCCCACGGGGGGGTTCCGGCCAACGCGCAGGCTGCATCGCACGAGACCGTGCGGTACCCGCGTATTGCCCTGACCGCTACGACCCTCTGTGGACGCCACAGAAGGGCCCTATTGCGAGCGGCCAGGGACTCCGCCACACGGGCGCGCCGTACAGTGCCATTGACCGTACTACCCCCGCGTAGAGTCGTCGACACGCGAGACTCGGCCCGCCCAAATTCGGCATCAGTCGCCCGAGGGCGGACGCCGTGCCGACGAGCTTTGGCGCAAGACGGCGGAAGTGCTCGTCAAAGTGCCACCGTCCATCCAATACCAGGCCCAGGTACTTGATGTGGGCCTGGATTGGAAAGCCCACACCGTTGACCGTTATCGAGGCGCCGGCGGGTGGGCCGCGTCGGGGCCCATGGAAGAGTAGGGCCTCCGATTTTTCAAGGGCCACCCTAAGCCCCAGCGCCTCGATCCGCCTGACCACCTCCGCGGTTCCTGAGGTGGCCAGCGTTGCCGCCTCCTCGAGGGTCCCGTCCCGGGCTGTGACGAGCGTATCGTCTGCGTAGCAAATTACGCCCAGTCCGGGGGGGAGCCGGCCACGGAGGACCCAGTCGTAGCCGATGTCCCACAGGAGCGGCCCTAGAACCGAACCCTGCGGGACGCCGCACGACATAGCCCTCCTTACAACGTCCCCTTCCCGGTCCACGAAGAGGACGCTGCGGCCGTCGAGGTAGTCCGCCACCAGCCGCCTTAGGTAGAGGGGCACACCATGGTACCGGAGTGCCTCCTTGATGCAGCCGAATGGCAGACTATTGAAGGCGTTGGCGATGTCAAGTGACACCGCCAACAGCACCTCCCTCGAGGTGACGGCCTCCGCAGCCGCGGCCTTCAAGCGCAGGATGGCGTCGACCGTAGACCGACCCGCCCGAAATCCGAACTGGGCATCGGACAGGTCGGGGCCGACCGCATCTAGGTGCCGGACGATGCGGGCAACGACAACCCGCTCGAGCAGTTTGCCCGCCTCGTCCAGCAACACGATGGGCCTGAAGGCCGCGACGGTATTCGGAGACCGTCTCGGCTTCGGCAGGAGCACGAGCTTCCCCTCCTTCCAGCAGTCAGGGAACCGTCCGGACACCAGGCAAGCGTCGAAGAGTCCCCTGAGGCGGGGCTCTAGGTGGTCGAGGACCAGGGCCAGCACTCGGGCGGGAACCCCGTCCGGCCCGGGGGCGGCGCTTCTCCGCATACGCGCTGCCGCCGCCCCCATTTCCGTCGTCGTCACGGGCGGTACCTCCTCGTCGTCGGCCTCCCGGTCGTCATCTGGCGGAGCCATGACCGGGGGCGTGTGCACCGCCCGTGAAGGGAATAGTCCCTCAACCACCTCAGAGAGGAAGCCCGGCTGGAGGGTCTCCGTAAGGGGGGGGTCCTGGGCGCGGAGCTTGTTGAGCGCCGCGCGGTACGGGCGTCCCCAGGGGTCACGCTCGAGACCCTCCAGCATCTCCTGCCTTTTCGCTTCTTTGGCGCGACAGATGGCCAGCTTAAACGCGGCGCGCGCACTGTTGTACGCCGCATACAGCCGGCCCTCCCGCTCTTCATCGCGGATTCGGCGACGTCGGCTGCGGGTGTAGGACCTCCGGGCACGAATACAGGCCGCACGGAGGTCCGCCAGCTCCGGGGACCACCAGTAGACCCCCTTCCGTCGGGGCGGGCGCCGCACGCGGGTCATAGCCGCATCGCAGATCTGCGTAAGCATGCCGCGAATGCGGCCAGCCTCGGCGCCCACGTCTTCCGTCAGGGGGGGAGGCAGCCAAGATTGAAAAATGGCCGCCTCCACTAGCAGGTCCCGGTCGAGCCTACCCACAGCCCATCGCGGAAAAGCGGGAGTTCTGTCCGCCACGTGACCCCTGCTGGCGCCCTGAAGGGTCCGGGAGACCTCTATCTGAATGTATCTGTGGTCAGATAGGGTCTCGACCTCCTCCAGGACTCGCCAGCTCCTTACACGTGCGGCGACACCGGGGCTAGCGAACGAAAGGTCCACTATCGACCCGCCCCCGCGCCGCACGCACGTTAGGGCGGACCCTCGGTTTAGCAACACGCAACGACCAAATCTTTGGCCGCCGCGACAGGGCACGATGCCCAGACGGCACCCACACCACCTGGACCTGGGCGAATGGTGCCCACCCGGACGGCGCTGCTGGGAGACCCGGTTTTCGAGGCGATTGCCTCCCGGATCTCTTCCGCCGTCACAGAATCGTCTAGCCCGGAAATGCGCAGTTCAGCGCACTTCACGGGTCTGGCGACCCGGACACCACTCTCAGCTGGGAACAGGCCCAGCAGCCTCGCGGCCATCGCGTCGGCCGTCTTGGCGCCCTCTGGCCCCAGGTACTCGAAAATTCGAGCACCTGTCCGGGCTTGGCGGGAGCGAGCGGAGACGTCCCCGAGATCGGAGACGTTTATCTCCCGCCGGGCACGCTTCAGGACGGCCTCGTACGTCAGGCCCTTTTCCTTTCCCTCAGGCAGTACGGTGATCACCACCGCTGCTGACTTGGGCACCTTTAATTTGCGCGACCTCTTCCGCTTGTTTTGCGGCGCCTTCGGGGCCTCCCCCTCTGAGATACTGGCGCCGCCTCACGCTCCGCGGCAACCCCACGACGTTTAGCCCGGGATCGCCGGGGCTCCACCACCTGCCAGTCCCCGACTGAGGACGTAGCAGTGGTAGGCCCGGGGGCAGAAGCCCGGGGTGTGACAACCGCAGCCCGCGAGGGTGCGGCAGCCTGTCGCGGCACAGAAGCGCGCGGAGGCGCAGCGGCGCCTGTTAAAGGTGGGAACTCCTCTCGGGGCTGACCCCTCGAGGCTTGTCCCGCCTTGCCTTTTTTCTTGTCCCGTTTTTTCTGGCCTGCAGAAGTCGGTGCTCCTGGTACTGTTGGCTTTGCCGCCACCGCAGCGAAAGATACAAGGCCCCCCTGGCATGGCAGGGGTGCCGGTGCCGAGGACGTTGCGCCATTTCTTTTATCGGCCGCCGTCACCGAGTCATCCAGACCGGAAATGCGCAGCTCAGCGCACTTTACCGGTCTGGTGACGCGGACTCCACTCCCCTCACCAAACAGACCCCTGAGCCTTTCGGCCACCGTGTCGGCCATCCTAGGGCCTCCGCCCCAGGGAACTCGAGAATTCGAGCACCTGTGCGGGCTAGGCGGGTCCGGGCGGCGACGACTCCGATATCGGAGACGTCGATTTTCTCCCGGGCCTTCCTCAAGATGGCCTGGTACGACAGGCCCGCTTCCGCCTCCGGCAGCATGGTAATAACCACCGCTGCCGTTTTTGGCGTCTGAAGTTTGCGCGGCTTCTTGGGGCCGGGCTTGCTCCTCGACGCAGCGGGTTCCGCAGCCCGGACAGCAGCCACAGACGCGGTCCCCTTCTTCCTCTTGCCCCGGGATTTCTTACTCCCGCCGTCCACTGTGTGCCAACCCTCTTCAGAGGGCGCAGGGCCGGACGGTACGGGAGTTGGGATTCGAGAATCCCGGGGAATGGTTGCTGAGGCCCGCGATGGCTGGCCAGCACGCGAGAGTGGAGGGAACTCCTCCTTGGGCTGGCCCTTGGGGCGCTGCCCGGTTCTTTGAGCCGCTTTCGCCTTCGCAGCTTTTCCCGGCCCCTTGGGCGATGCAGCCGCTGTCGCGGAGTAGGTGGCCACGCGGCCGCCCTGACAGGGCAGCGGCGTTGGGCCTGAAGGTGGCGCATCCTTCTTCCTGTCCGCGGCCAGCGGCGGTCGGAGTCGCGGCTCTGGTGGCACCCTAGTGTTTAGGGAGCCGATGCGCGGGTCATAAACCGAGTTGACGCGATCCATTATTTGGCGCATCTGCACCTCTGTGAGGAGTCCTGGGGCCAGAGGCTCCGCGCCCGCTGTTGAGGCAGAGGTGAGCCCTGAATTGGCTCGCAGGCTGGCGAGCTCCTTCCGGAGCTCAGCCACCTCCGCCTTGCAGCGACAATGCGCCTCCAGTTTCCCGGTCCCCCCGGCACAGGATGACGCCGGAGAGACTCTACTGCTCCATAGGCCACCTTGGTGGCCTTATTTAGTGAATCAGCGAGGCTGCCCTGAAGGCCCCGTGACCCATTAGCCACCGTGGAAACGATGGCCAGGGCGTCGGAAACCCTCCGGGCAACCTCGTCCGCTGTTAAATGGGCAGCCCCCTCCGGAGACTCCTCCTGGAGCCTTAATGTGAGGAGGGTCACCCGCTCCTCCATTGAGAGCCCCGTTCCCAGGTCCTCATTTGTAGCTCTGTCCGCTACAGACAAGGCGCGTGGAACCGTGCGCCTGGTGGCGCCACGGCCCCTCTTCGCTGGTCTTCCTGGCTTCGCTGGCGGGGGCATCTCAATGGAGCTGCCCTCCGACTCTGACACACCTCCCGACCGCGCTATCGAGCGCTTCAAAAGTCGTGAGGGCCGCTCCGTTAATCTATCTGCCGTCTGCTGAGACTCCGTCGCTATTGGTGTCGCGCCTACGGCCTTTGCGCCGCCGTCACCGCCATCTGTCTCCATTCCCGAAGTGCCTTCGACTGCCGAGCCGCTATCCACAGGACTCCCCGCGGGTGTAGGTTTCCTCCCGCGGGTCCTCCCCTTCTTCGTCTCCTTCTTTTTCTCATAGGCGTTGGTTGCCCCCCTCCGATACGCGGGGCTGACAGGGCCGGTCTTGGTACTCGGCCCTGTGAGGGATTCTCCGGACGCGTTGCGCCCGGTACCCTCCGGAGGTATACATAAGTTTTTAACGTCCGCCATTTTAGAGTTTAAAGTCCTTCGACTGTGGTGGTGCCGCCCTCGCGACTGGATACCCTCCAGCCATTCATCCCTCGCCGGGCGACAGAGCTTAGATTGGGGTTATTTTTTATAGGGGTTTTCTTCCCCGCGGTCCGAAGACCCCCGGTCCTGTTCTCCAGGATTACGGGTCGGGCCGAACGGTGGTCTGCATCAGACCGTGCCCATCACTCGCAAGGCAAGTGTTGAGCCCGTCGCCCCTCAGGCTCAAAAGCCCCGTCTCCGTCTCCCAGGGCCGGGGGGGCCACTATGACCCCGCTGGCCCTCCACGGCAGACGTTGGCCCACTGCAACCAGTGAGCCTGTCGCCACTCGGGCTGAAAGCCCTGTCTCCGAGGACGGGGAGGTCACTGTGACCTCGCAGTCCCCACCCAGAGTCGGGGGGTCACTATGGCCCCGCTGACCCTCCACGGCGGACGTCTGGCCTATCCGCTGTGCCCTCTGCTAGCCAGAGGGACACGCAGAGACCCGTCCCCTGCCGGGATTCAGCCGCCGGCACCAAGTGCCGACGTTGCCCGGGGTGCACCAACGCGGAGGTATCCCGACCCGCACCCCACATTAAGTATGCCTGCTATCACTGAATATGATGTATAAAGTTTAGAAAATCGCATGTTATCATACTGAACCACGAGTATAGGTAAACTTTTACAATGCCTATTGGTACTTGATTGAAGAGTAGATATAAAAGATATTAAGTGTGTTTATGTTACTCTTACAAATCTATCTATTGTGGTGAGAAAAATAAATGATTATTATTATTATTATATTATTATTATTATTATTAAAATAGACAATATAGATGTTATTTGTGATCCAATGAATTTATATTGTGTTCTCAAGAACAAGAAAACTAGGTAGAGTTCCGATTCTTTTAAATATATTGAAGTGCTCTCTATAAAGCCACCAATATCTCTAAAACATTAGTATTAATCTTCACCGAGTTTATGTAGATGGTTTTTTTACACTGTTATACATATAAGATTATATCTCCTCCTCCTCGTCGTAGTCTAACTACAAATACCCCTGGCATCAGATGGGTGATTAATAAGTTTTTTTTATACTACATTGTGGGCGAACAAGCATACGAGCCAACTAATGGTAAGTGGTTACCGTAACCTATAGACGCTAGCAACAATAGAGGCATCACTTGCGCATCGCAATCTCCAAGAAAAGGGATAGGAGGTGTATATAAAGAATAATAAGGAAAGAATAGGCAGGATACTAAAGAGAAGATAGGAGGGATAATAAGGATGATACAGAGAGCGTAGTTAGGATACTAAGGAGAGTATATGAAGGATAATAAGGAGAGGATAGGGAGGGGTTTGGGCCTCCGGCGCTCTCACTCACCATACGACATGCTGATTTTATGTGAGAGGGTGGTACTTACCCTATCGAAATTGCCCATTCGTGTTTGGATAAGCAAGGCTCGATCACTAGAATAACTATTTGCGGAAATCTTATCTCCTCCGTGCTTTGGAAAGCAGTCCAGTTGTCAAATAACGTCCTGGCAGTCGGCAAAGGTTGTCAGAGTCCTAAATAAAAATCTAAATCCAGGTCTTGTTCTAATCGTCACTTGTCCTCTTGATTGGGTCGTAGAGGTCAGATTTAAGTCAGTCGTTTCGTGTAAGTACTGCTGGATCAGCTAACACAGATCGGATGCTGTCCCAACAAAGTTAGGATAAAGCTATGGAGACTATGATTATATCCATCCATCAGCCTTTTAAAGTCCACTGCTGGACATAGGCCTCCCCAAGAATGGGGGATAGTGCCGTAATCGCCACGCTTGGCAGGCGGGTTGGCGCTCGCAGTGGATGTTGTTAATACTCGTAGGAGTGCTGCTGCCCACTTCCTCGGTATTCCCTCAGTCGGCTCTAACGACTCCCATGGGTGGAGAGGGGTGGGACAATTCTAAAGCCGGCCCCACACGGCAAATGATTATATAACCTGATTTAATCTGAGATCTAATCAAAGGTAGATTTATGCTGCATATATGCTATGTCTTAATATTTTTTTTTTATATTAAGGATGTCAGAGAAGGCAAGAATCCTGGCTAATTTTGAAATCAATCCTTATTTTTTACTTAATTTTTAGCCTATAGGTATGATGCTAGCAATACCGAGGGATGACTTATTCGCGTGTTGCCGCCCTCAAGGAAAGTAATGCAGGTAGAGGAATGATGATAGAGGGCTTTGGGCCACCAATTCATTCACTTTCTTTTACCCGATATTCTGAATATGTTTTTTCCCTGATCAAGCTGTCTAATGCAATAAGCAAGGCCTTATCATCAAAATGGTCTTCTTGGGATTATACCTTAATAGAGCAAAGTGCTTTAGCTTGAGAACCACAGTGATCGTTTGCACTCTCTCGTCTTCTCCTGAGTATTGTGATTTAAATACTTTTTTTTTTGTTAAGACGGTAAAAAATGTTCCTAACCGCACACCCCGTCGTTCGGGGCAACGTTATTTAGTGGGTAAGGGCCCACACGGGTAGTGTTACCTTAGGCCCTTACCCACTAAATAAACCCGCCGTGTGCCATCTCTCCGCCTTTGTTGACGGGCCACTGGAACCATATTACATTCCTTTAGTGGTGTAATTTAAATGCCTACGCAATGTATCTGTAGACCGTGGTTTGGCTGCTTTCAATAAGCCTACGATCGTCAAAATAGCTTTGAGATACTCAAGACTTTATAAATATTTTATCTGAAATATTATATTAATGTGAAGTCTTAAAACATCTAGATAAAGCCAAGCAAGACAATAAATTCTTTTAAAATAACTACACATATTAAACACAAAGAAAAGAACAACATCCAGAATATGCGTATAGGTCAGTGAGCGGCAGCATCAGAAGCGCAAACAAACCCTGTCCTTAACATCTGACTTTTCAAATTCTACCTCTTTTCCTTAAGTTTAGTTACGTGATAATGATGTTCCTGTTATTGATACCGTATAAAGGGTGTCGGCTGGGATTGTTTACTGCCCTTGTCAGTCAGTATGTTAGTACTTACGTCAATCCTGTTGAATTAGAATAGGTACTAGAAAGATTACGAAACTAAAACAAAACTTTTTTGTTCATAATTAATTTTTGCAAACAGAAAATTGCTGTGATTGTGTACTTCATTCAATATAATGATGCTTACTACTTAAAATGAAACGTGGTGTTGTTATAACTGGAACCGACCATCAAGTTAGTATGTAAAATTTTAATCGTTACACATTAGCGAGACGAACGGTCCTCTGTCCACGATCATCAAACTCCTTTATTGTTACACCACACCTCTGTAAAAAAGATAAGCACATTTGCCGTTAACGATCCCGAAAACAGGGCCACATCAGACCGCATCAGGGCTTGCGAAATAAAACGAAATAGCAATAAAAGTAAATCGATGGGCCCGGCCCGAGGCCGCTCTACGTGCCGGATTAAATCAAACGTTATTCGTCTTAGCAAATTACGGTTCATGTTGTTTGTAAATTCGCAGAACTTGATGCGCGGAAATTTAAGATGACTGGTAAGTTGATTTAAATGCAATTCGAAATACTTTTGAAGGTATTCGACTTTTCCGTTCCTATGTAGATATTGTCTTTTTATTGGTAAATGCCTTTTTATTCCCGACGTTTCGACATTTTTGATCTGTATTTTAGCACTTGAACCTGGAAGGGACGCGGGTTTGATTTCACATCGGCCTAAAGTTCTCTTTTTCCACATTTCACGAATAATTTGTTTTTTAAAGTAGTGGAGCATGTCAAGTGCTAAAATACAGATCAAAAATGTTTATAATATCGCTGCCTTCAAATAGTTGGAATTTTAATTGCAAAATTATACTTATTATATTGGATTAATGCATGTAAATGCATCCGAAAGGTGGCGTGGGTCGTAAAGACAAAGGTGATGTAGAGATTGGGAATGACCGTTGGACAGTGCGATGGCTTAGCGGTTACCGGACTTTCCCGGGTTGGAAGGGATGCAGGCTCGATTCCCACTCGCACTAAAGTTATATTTTTCCACATTTCACAAATAATTTGTTCTTCAAAGAAGAAATGCATCTGGCTGATAAATTGGTCTCTATATACTCAATATTTACTACGTAATCCCATTTAATAATTAGTACATTAAGCATAGATTTTTGCTTTTATTCCATCTATAGATCCGTATGGCTGAGAACTAATTTTATATACCTACCAATACATAGGTTCATTTATCATTTATTAATTTCACTTCTGTTGCAATAGGCGGATAAAATAGTAAAATTAAACAGGCAATATCCATACGAGGGTTCTATCCTGAGTAGTGAAACATATTATACTCGTAATTATAACTAATAAACACGTAAACGTTTTAAACTAAATTTATTCCTACTGCTAACACGAAATATTACCATTAAATTCGGTAGGTGGCGTACCTACTCTGAATCGTGCTAACGCTACGTTGTGTTCCGGGTAGGAAGTACCTATTACAAAGTACACATTTTGTATCCACCCTGTTTAGATTTACACCATACCTAGGCGTTTGGGACTTATATTAATTAATTCATTCATTAATCATTGCCTGTTCTGTTAATGAAGTTGTAATGTAAAACTTTCTTCTTTCATTATATTAATATTTTCTTTCCTACATTGTCGTCGTTATTCTTTAGGATAATATCACGGTTACGAGCTATAATAGAAATATAAGAAATAATAGAATAGGTATTATAGAGTAAATGTAGTAAAGCAACATAAGCCTGAACTTGATGCAGTTGCGTCGTTTAATTAAAGATTTTTTTGCCGTCTTCTGGTTTCATCATCGCATCAGTTCCATGACATTCTTCCGATTTACATGTGTATGCAAAATATTAGGTCAATAGATTAAGGTTGCTAAAATTCAGTGGCAACATTTGACTCACACATAGATACTATCAAAGCTAACTTGTATAGAGAAAAATAATTATTGATTGTAAGTGTGGTGAGTAAGTATTGTATGTATATGTGTTTGACTTCTTCTGAATTAGATTGTGGAAAAATTCCAAATATTTATATTGTGCTGATTTTGCCTTTAGATCATTTGAAATTAGCTTTACTTAGCAGATAGTTACCAGTTAGCATCATCAATATACCAAGGAAATTGTCAAGGAAGGTGTGAAATGATACCAAACTTTAGCTGTCATATCTATTTGTAACTGCATTAATGTGTAAGTTATTAAATGTTTATGACAATCATCTCCCGTGTGACCAGCCATGAAGAACATCGGTGTGTTTTGGTTGTAGCAGGAGTTTATTCTTTTATTTCATATTTGTGAAATGAAATGGTGAGCAGTGGCTTGACAATAATCCCGGTATGTTGAACCCATGAACGACGGTTACCATTTACCATCAGGTGGGCCGTAGCACGTCTGCCACCATAAGCAATAAAAAAAATATTGATAATGTTGTGTTCCCTTGTTATTATTATATCCATTTCATATGTTGAGACCAACAAACATTTCCTTAGGAAGTAATTCTGGAGCTATCTCACTTACTTCACCTATTTCAGAGATTTATTTAAATAAGCAGAGCATACGGAAGAAAACATAGCCATGATCTTTTATGCAGTAGGTGCCGTTCAGACACAAGAGACCAAGATTTTAATGAAAAAAGTTTCCTACAAAGATATTTTAAATGCAAAATATTAAATGGGTGTACTTGTTTGTGGCTAGAATGATGTATTTAAATTTAAAATTCTAGTTGTTTTAATTTATAAGTATATGTGATATAAAGGCTTAGGTGATTTTACTTTCTTAAATCGTACATGAACGGACACATATACAATATAATTGTCTAATTATAGCGAACTTGCTATATATAATGGCCCTTTTTTATCACCAAAGAACACTTAAAAATCTCATCTACAGTTCCAGGATTTATAGTTTTCAGCCGCCACTGTATATTTAAATTCACTAGATAATATTGATCTGGACTCAATAAAATAAAATAATGACTTTCATTCTGTAACGTGCTTTGCTTAGAAATATATATTTTACTTACTAAAATCTATAAAATTGTTAAAGCTTGCCTTATTTAATTGACAATATTCTACCTTCTATTATAAAGCTGTAACAGAGTTATGTGAGTACATTTAAGATATTTGAGAAAACATGTCTGTATTAGGCTATATAGGCTATATATTTTAGATTTTTTGTCTATTTGTCTGTTTGTTCGTTCGCCTACCACGCAAAAATTACTAAACGGATTTTAATGCAGTTTTTATTTGATAGCTCTTGATTAGACTTATCAACTGGTATACATTATACCCCGCTATCCTATATCAGAAACCTGAGATATAACCTAAAAATAAGCTTTTGGCTGTGGCAGAGCCACGGGCAAAAGCTAGTTAGTTATAAAGCTTTACAAAATCGATATCTGTGCTGCGTGTTCAGATCTTCCAAATTGCCTACTAATAACCAAGAATGTCTATTGCTTTGAAACTAACCGTGCAATGTTATATTCACGTAACTAGAACATTATCATGAATGGGTTCGTTAGCACATGGTGTACTATCGTTAATATGTGAATAAAATGTTAATTATAAAATAGAGAAATTTAAGATCTGGTATTGAATGAATTGATCGGTGATCTTTTGGGTTTTGATGATGATACAACATAATGTTCTGATTTAGCTTATAGTAAAATCATGTATTGGGATACACGTGGTATTAATATTTCTAGCTCTTGTTTTATTTTATATGTTAGTAATTACTAGTATAGTAAATGTTAGCGATTTCATTGCCCATGTTAAATTTGTACAAATTGTTTGATAATAAAGTCTGATGCTTTTAGACGGCAAAATAAATACGATACCTAATGAAGTAACTAGAGACTCGACCCATACTTATTCATTTTTATATACACTATTTGACGAAGGCTGGTGCATGAATTTCACACACCAGCCATCGTCAAATAGTGGTATCAATTAGATACGAGCGTATTTATTATAAAGAATCATCGCAATGCGATATAGAATGTTGTATGGGGAAAAACACTGATATGTACATAAAAAATGGTTTCCTTTTGAGTATTAGGTATTGTACATTTCTTATGAATATGAACTGGAGATAATAACTTTATGTTTTTGTTGTTTTATTTTAGAATAGCTTCGGTCCGTGACTGCACCTGCGTGGACTTTTGAATTGTATCTTAAAATATATAATATTATATTGTATAAATGAAAAATATAGCTATTATTGTCAATCAAAAATCACTCTGTACATCTAAGAGCTGTTTCTGTGCATTTGCATCTCCCAGCATGAATGGGCCGGCTCGATCGGGGAAATACCACCCTCTCACAGAAGATCGTCGTCAACGATAGATTAATCCTAATGTTACGTATAGTGAGTGAAAGTTCCAGATGCCCAAACTCTGTCCTTCTTCTTCTTCTATTTTCTTTCTGTATTTCTGCACTTTTTCATGTTCCCTCTGTCATTCTCCCCCTCCACTTCCTGTTACTATTAGGATAGGACGAAAACCATATTATTAAAGTACTTAAGATAATGATTGATTTATTTATTTATTTAAATATAAATCATAATGGTAAAAAACAGCTTCGCAAACATTCCATTATTTTGGCAGTACTTAATATCAAGTCCAAGCGGGCACCACCGTCTTTCAGGTGACCGACCGTGAAGCACTTCGGTTTTCGCGGTCATTGAAGCAACTATCAACTCAAGCCTTTCAGTTATAAAAAAAATATTAACATTATTTCATAAGTACTTAATTTATATAGCATTAGGCTTAGGTAAATATTTTTTAAATGATTTTGTATCATAAACCAAACCAAAGTAATGATTATTTACTTTATCATGCATATAGAAAAGGGGAAACATTACAAACAAAGCTACCAGAAAGTCCTTCGATTAGATGAGAGTGAAATGACCCAGAGAAATTGCATTAAGGGTTATGGAAAGGTTACGGGGAAGGCAGCAATATTGCGCGTTCTGAGCAAGACCCGCACCATAAATCAATATAATTTAATTTATAATTTTATAAGTTAATTGAAACTTTGATTAACAAAACGCGTACCTAATGTTTTATTTTTAATTCTGAATAATCACAGCAGCTGTGAAATATATTTTTTTATTGCTTATACAACGACGACGACGATCCATGACCCACCCGATGGTAAATTGTAACCGTCGCTCATGGACTCAACTATACCGAGAGTATTGCCAAGCCGCTGCGCACAATTTTATTTCTCAGATGTGAAATGAAAGAATAGAATAAACGGCTATCTTCTGCTACAGCCAAAATACACTGACGTGTTTTATGACCGGTCATACAGGAGGTGGTAGTACCAACAAGTTCGGGCCCGATAGCAAGTGAGTACTCTCACTTGGTACCCAGCCCTACCACCAGCAATGCAATGGGTGATAATTGCTTACTTCCCTTAGTTCCCTTGTACGACACCCGCGGGAACGGATAGGGTGGTGACACTTGTATTCTTAGTCCGTCATCACACGGAAAATTTTAAGGGTACGGGTATGCATAGCGCTACAATAGCTGCAATTTACACTGTCAGATCTAGCCAATGAAGACAACTTTTTTAAGACTAATGTTTAAGTCCCGCATTAAACAGTAGTGCGGTAAGATTTTAATTTTAAGAGGTCATTTTCGGAGGTCCGTTGTTGGCGCTAGAAGACTTCATAAAATAAAGCAAATTAATACTTAAAACTACAAATTACGTTGTTTCGTCTTTTTCTTTTGCTTATCTGGATAAGTGTATCCCACTATTTCCATTTTGTATTTCCATTGATGGAAATACTGGGATCGTTTATTTTTCGTGCGCGGATTTTAAGTCGACGTGCATACAGGAACTGTGTATTAGTTCCTCTTTAGATAAACTCCTTTAAAGAAAAGTGATTACATATTATCTTCTTTATGAGTGACAAGTAATTTATAAAGAGTAAAAAAAAAAATTTAACGCCTAACCCAGCTTTAGCGCACCATATTATGTATTGTGAAGATACTTTTACATTTTGCGATTTGTCATCACGAAAATAATGGGAATTACGAAAAATCACTTGTCCTAAATTTCCATCTTGTTTTTCCATGGAAAAAGAGGGATACACCCATCTGGATTCCCATTTCTTCCAGGTATCTCTATCTTTCTTGGGATATCAATGATAAATTCATTTGATGAAGAGTAAACTTTTCTCAAAGTGTTTTAGGTCTGATGTCCCTAGGACCGCAAGGTCTCTTTGTGTGCTCTATCGACTATTCAGTGGGGAGTGCTTTGAGGAACTTTTGAGGCAGTACCAACAACCCCTTTTTACCATCGGACTACGAGACGTCGTAATAGGGTTCATCCACACTATCTGGAGAAGATCCCGTCCAAGACTGTTTGTTTCCTGTGCCCTTTCTCTACCACGCACATGTAGGCTTTGGAATGAACTTCCCGCTGCGGTGTTTCCCCAGCTTTACGGCATGTCCATTCTTTAAACAAGGTTTGAGAAGAGCACTTTACTCACGGTAAGCGGTGGCTTGGCTGTACCCCAGGAGTTGCCAAAGTCCATGAGCGGTGGTTACCACTTACCATCAGGTGGGCGGTTTGCACGTCTGCCATCGTTGGAAATAAAAAAATAAAAGACTGTGGCCCAGGTCGCCCACGTGTTGACTCCTATTTATTGCAAATAAATACATTGAGTTACAAAAATCTTATTTGTTAAATATTTTTTGGTCTAATTTTACCCATTCAGGTTGCGGAGGTCACATGACCATCTTTCCATGAAAAAATCATATCATACCAAATCTACAACACAAAATGGAGCCAGAAAGAGCATTATATGAGGGATTAAAATATGGTTTAAGTTTGCTGAAGCAGGATTAGGTACATCTGTATTTACGAGTAAATACACTATGGCATTCCACGTATGTTCACGCATCGGTGGTAGTACAGCGTAATTACCCATGTACTCCATGTGTACTCGAACACATACCAGCAGTTTAATTAATGGAATAGTATTTCGAAATGGCAGGAAATATTCATTTGTATTTCAATAATATTGTTTCATAGGTAATATTCTCTTCATAAATACTCTATAATTTTTCTTCGACGAAAAACATAAGTATTTGAATTTATTCTATTTTCAAAATTTATTCTATCTCATCTAATAATTTGTAATAGTAGTCTAGTATAGTAAAGTGCGGTGCGCGAAATCATCGTAAAGAAATCCATAAGATGTCTGAAAGATATTCGGCGTGTGAAATCTGCCAACCTGCACTGGGTCAGCGTGATGGTTTAAGGCCTAAATCCATCTCACTCTGAGAGGGGACCCATACGCAATAGTGGAATAGTATTGACTTAGCTATAGCATAATCTGTAGCAAGGAGGTATATTATATCATTTTAATCGACCTTATTAAATGGTTATTGTATCCAGAATAGGGAAAAAAATGTTGTTATGTTGCCAGTTCATAGAATTGATCAATTCATTATGTGGCCGAACAATTTTCATGAAATGGTTCTATTTTATGATATTTATAATCTGATAAAACTGACCGTATCGTTTAAATTGTATCGTTCGATGATATGTAAATACATATTTAGATATTTTTATACATATATTTAGAGCATTTGACATGCTTAGCACTATACATTAAACACAAAGTGAAAAATGTGAAATCGAAAATAACAGTCAGGAGCAGGATTTGAACCTGCATCTTCTGGATACCGTCCAGATGCTTTACCAATTCAGCAATCCTGACAATTGCTCCTGACTGCTAATTTCGATAACACATCATACTTAACGTCTTTGGGTGACGCCTGCGCCATCTGTCGGAAGTATTTTCATACATTATACCGACCAGGTAAACTTAATTTTACAATTAAGATTTTACCTAATAACGACGGCATCCAGAAGATGCAGATTCAAATCCTGGTCCGGACTGTTATTTTCGATTTCACATTTTTCACTTTGTGTTAAATGTATAGTGCTAAACATGTCAAATTCTAAAAATATATATAAAAATATCTAAATATTTAAAGGGTTGGCGTCATTATTAGGTAAAATCTTAATTGTAAAATTAAGTTTACCTGGTTGGTATAATGTATGAAAATACTTCCGACAGATGGCGCAGGCGTCACCCAAAGACGTTAAGTATGATGTGTTATCGAAATTAGCAGTCAGGAGCAATTATCAGGATTGCTGAATTGGTAAAGCATCTGGACGGTATCCAGAAGATGCAGGTTCAAATCCTGCTCCTGACTGTTATTTTCGATTTCACATTTTTCACTTTGTGTTTAATATGTAAATACATGTTTAATCAATTCATCAATGAACTTTAATTGCGCAAGTTTGGTAATGGTGGTATACCAATTGACACCATGTATAGGCTCAGGTCACAAAATACACAGGTATTTTTTTCAATAAAATACCGTAACCTTTTTGTACAAAAAATCTCTAAATTACTCCTCATAATATCAGGTATCTGCCAGGGAAAATCCCCTCCAAATCGGCCCAACTATTTTGGAGATACAGGTTGACAGGGAAAAAAATGTTATGGGTATAGTATTTAAATCTATATGTATTTAGTAAAAAGCTGTTATTTAGACATTACAAACAGTACATATACTATACTCGTATTTGTATACTGAAAGGATCACGTGTACTAATTGATATTCAAGAATAGTGTATAGTGGGACACATTGTGGAGACGGTTGTATTAAATATTTTATCATTTATAACTTCTACCCGCAAATTCACTCTATCTAGACATGTTTAGAGTAGGGTCCAAATAATTAAGTCACAATCCGAAGTGGTTGGAATCTCGTTAAAATTTCTCTAAAGTTATACCGAATTTCTCATTAATTAAGCAGTAAGAAGGCTATGATATTTTAGTTGCAGAACTTTGAACAGTACTTACAAAATTAAGATATTTCAATTTTGATGTATCATAATTTAAGCGTCAATTTGATATCTTAAAAAGACCCCTATAATAGAGTTTATTTTTAATCCCATCCAATCCTATCTTGTCTATGCAAATTAACACGCGGTTAAAAATAGTCCGGTATATTGTTATCAAAAACAATTAAGCTTTAATAATGCATCTGTCTCTTTAGACAAAACCTTTCAATTAGCAGCCAACGAAAGTTCCTAACCGGTTTAGAAAACAGTAAACTCTCAGCTGCCAACCAGTCAGGAAACTTATTTTACTCCAGATTGGTAAACCCAAATAGCTATTGTGGTAAACTAAACACATACAAACATCGCGAATAAATTAAATTAGAAATAGGCGTTTGTGGCGATAATAGGCATAATTAGGTTAGACGTAAATATTTAGATATTTTTATATATATTTTTTACAAGGAACAAAGGCAATCTTGTTGCTCACAGTACTCGTCTCCACAGAATCAGTAGATCTTTCATGGGGCAATGTATATGCTTCTACAATAAAATTCCTGAAAATGTCCGAAACATGCCACTAAATAAGTTTAAGAAAGCCATAAAAATTAGACTTTGTAATCAAGGTTATTACACTGTTTCGGATTATCTTGAGGATAAAACTAAATGGGCTTGAGCTGCTCCTCATTCATTAATTTTCAAAGTTGTTTTATAAGAAATAATGTCATGTTATAAAGATTATATTAAATTGTAATAAATTTGCAATTTAAAAAAGTGGCCCATGAGTTTCTTGCCGGGTTCTTCTCATGAAAGGCTTTACTACGGAATCCGGCCGCTTGTGGCGATTGCAATCGCCACTTTGTTATTGCGGTTGCACTCGCCTCAGGCGCTCGTGTTAATTATTTTAATTATTAGTGTATTATTGACGATTTTAAGTGCTACTTAATAGGCCTACGAAATAAAGATATTTTTGAATTTGAATTTGAATTTGAATAAAGCATTTGACATGCTTAGCACTATACATTAAACACAAAGTGAAAAATGTGAAATCGAAAATAACAGTCAGGAGCAAGATCCTGCTCCTAACTGTTATTTTCGATTTCACATTTTTCACTTTGTGTTTAATAGACGTAAATATCTACGTGTTTCAAAACTTTTTGAATAAATTTGGAATACTACTGCTTACAAATGTGTATAAAACACATTATGTATAAAACACACTTGTAATGATTATGATTATTAATAGAAAATGAGAGGGTTTAAAAACATACATATTAGGTACTTTCTGATATTTCAGTTAGTGTTAGCTATTATGAAATAATTCTACTGAACTCCACCTGTAACCACGAATGCTGTAAACTAAGTATTTGAAACGTCGGGATAGTAGAAAGTTACATAATACCAAAAATGTACATATGAATATATAGTCATATTCGTATCTTAGCAATGTACTATATTTTGGTGGTTAATACATTCTAAGGTTATAATCTAACAGTGAGAGTTAATAGACCACCTTAAATTAAAATATATATGCACTTAAAAAGTGTACTTAATACATTAATACAAATGAGATTTTTCGCAGCCATGTTACATTTCTTTAGCTCCTGTTTTAACGTGAACTACAGAGTAGATTGCGCTTCTATTTTTGTTGATTGTGCACATTGCAGCAACTCTATCTGTATTCAGAAACAAAGAAAGATCGTTCAGAAAGACAAGTCGTACCGTTTATAAAATGTACGTGTTGATGGTATCACAATGTTTACTTGAGTAATGAATGTAAATACCTTAGAATAATAACGTTCTAAGGTAAATATCATAAATTTAATATATACTATCGTATAGATCGGCTATAGAGTAATTATGACGAGACAAAAAATTACACGTACCAGTGTGCGTGTAATGTGCATGCAGTGATGTATGCACTTCAAATAGTGTTGCGACATTCACTAAACGTGATCCTATTAACACATATTGTGTTGTTTTAGTGCCATCAGGTCCAAAGTGAATTCAAATAAATTTAATATTCGAGGGGGAGGGAATTAAACTTAAGTAAAAGTAGTTAGTAGTAGGTTTTTATTTTCCTCAATGAGAACTAATTTATTGTAAAAATATCTTAAGCTTTCTCTAGAAGTATTTTGTAATGTTTCATATTTTAATTTTATAATTAAATAAGTTTCGATTAATTTATTATTTTATTAATAAGTATTTATGATTGGTCAACGCTGGCGAAGTAAACGCTGGCGAATCACCCATAATTAATTTCAAGTGCTTATGTTTAAGAAGTTTCTACAGGTTACAAGGCATTTATTTATTAATTTTCGAAACATGTTTTCGTTTAGATTAATTTATCATTTCAAATCTTTTTGGAAAAGCTGTTCAGATTAAATACTTATTCCAAAGACGTCTTCAGAAGGATAAATTAGGCCACCTACGTCATTCATGTATCTAAGTGAACCTTCTATTACTTCACCATAAAGGGCACCACAAGGCTCACATTTGATTTTCTAATTATTCTACCTTAACACAAAGTATGAAAATGTGAAATAGAAAATAACAGTCACGACCAGGATTTAAACCAGCAACTCCTGGAATACCGTCCATTTCAGCAGTCCCGAGCAATTATCACGATGCTGCACGAATGCTTAAAAAATATATAATTATGAAAATATCAAAAATATATTATTATAATATTTAAAAATAATAATATAAACCTTTACTGAAACATAAATTCAATAATAAAATATCGATAACATGTTACCGATACCGAAATACCGATATTTCGATCTCTATAAAAGTAAGATTGTAAATTGCAGATATTCAACGTATTTGTTATGTTTTTATATTGAATGAATTTGAAGGCATTCCGGGCATTCATATGATTTAATGCAATAAAATGCCCCATCCGTTTATGCGCAAAACTTTTGGGGCAGTTCATAAGCTTTGCATATAACAACAAAATGTTTTCATGGTACATATTATGTGTTTTAGACATTATAAATAAAAAATATATTGTGCTTATAGAATCTATCGCGTTTACTTGGTTTTCTACAATCCCGACAATGTATTAGAAAAGTCCGGATCAATAATTAAACAATAGATTCTGTAAACGTATTGTTATTTCATAAACATATCATAAATATTTGCTTTTTAATGAAAAAAATTTAAAACAATTCTTGTCAAGTCGATTTCAAGTGAAAGCTTAAATAATCGATCTTAAATAATAAGTGTATTGAGAAAGAAAGAGATATGGTGTACCAAAAAATGCAAAAATTATAGATTATAAATAACAAGTATAGATATATAAGATAAGATATAAACTGATATGATGTATTTACCTAAGATTTAGCCGTGTGGGGCTGGCTTTAGAACTGTCCCACCCCTCTCCACCCATGGGAGTCGTAAGAGCCGACTGAGGGAATACCGAGGGAGTGGGTAGCAGCACCCCTTCGAGTATTAACAACATCTACTGCTATCGCCAACCCGCCTGCCAAGCGTGGCGATTATGGCACTATCCCCCATTCCTGGGGAGGCCTATGTCCAGCAGTGGACATTAAAAGGCGGGTGGATGGACCTAAAAATGCATTATTTTTGTTCTAAGGAACACAGATATAAAATTATAAATCATCCTTTAAATAATTTGACTGCCTCGGTGGTGTAGCGGTAGCGTATGCGACTGCTAATCATGAGGTCTCGGATTCGATCCCCGGGTCGGGCAATGTTATTGAGATTTTTCCTAACAAGAAAAGTTCTCAGTAGCAGCCCGGAGTTAGGAAATGTGCTCGGTATACGTCAATAGGCTCGCCCCCTGTTACGTGGGACTTAAACATAGCTGGCGAGTCGTGGGTGTATAATACACCTCTGCCTACCCCTTCGGGGAATACAGGCGTGATGCTATATTTGCATCTTTAAATAACGAATATGGTGTACTAACCTTTTTTTAAGGCGGGAAAAAATATACCTAACCGCACACCCCGTTGTTCGTGGAAAAGGACAGGGTAGTACCTATGGGGCCCTCACCCACTAAATAAACCCGCCGTGTGCCGTCTGTCCACCTGTATTGGAGGATCACTGGAACTGTGCTTATGTTACTTCAGTGGCTCGCCGGCGGATGGTGTACTAACCTAAAAATGATATTTGCATGCTTTTCTTTTAGCATTCAGCAAGCAAGCTTACCTGCTGGTAAAAGAGTGTATGTGTTAACGAATTAAGTATACAAGTGCCACCACCTCATTCTTTTCCACAGGTGTCGAACGAGTCAACTAACAAAACTAAACAGTTATCACCCATTATATTACTGGTGGTAGGGTTGTGTACCAAGTGGAACTACCCACTCTTCATAGGGCCTAAGTAGGTTGGTACCACTGGCTGCTGTGTGATGAACCATGAAGCACCTCAATGTATTTTGGTTGTAGTTGGAGATAGTCGTCCATTCATATCCGATACACGAAATGGTGAGCAGCAGCTTAGCAGTATTTTTAGTATTATTGGGGCCATGAACGGAAGTTACCACTTACCATCAGGCTATACCTAATGAGTGTATATATATCCTGATGCACATGATGACTGCACAGATGGCGTTCGATTGCCACACAGGACAACTCTTTGTGTTATCCACAAAATGGTTGTTCTGAGTCTGAGTACACTTTGTGTCCGTGAAATTGTATGTTTGTAAACATCCCGATACAAGGATAGTTCCTTAGAGAAGGGTGTTTTTTTTAAAAAGAAAAGGATACCCTAGGTAATTGGTACGGCTCCGCCGCAGCCAAAAGCTAGTGTTTAGGTAATATCTCAGGTTCCCGATATAGTAGCAAGATAAATCTAAGAGCTATCAAACAAAAAAAAGTTGCATCAAAATCCGTTTAGTAGTTTTTGCGTGATGCGCTAACAAAATAATATTTTTATTTTTGATTTAGACACACCTATATTGCCTATTACAGTCATTTTTCTCAAATATCTTAAGTGTACAGACACAGTTCTGTTGCAGCTTTTTAATAGTACCTATAAATTGTATATGTATATACAAATTGTGACTATTACTAAATAGGTAATTAAAGAAATTTAAAACTTATCGCAACTTATTTGGTCATACGAGTATTCAAAAAATTAAGTAAAAGCTCTAGTAGTAGGTATGAAAGAGAGTAGGTATTGATGTATGCGAAAGGGAATGCTCCGATAGTTCGGACATGTGGAAAGAATGCTACAAGTGCCTGGTTAAGAAGATATACAATGCGAAAGAGGAAAGATGTAGGTACAGAGGGAGACCGAGACTCACCCACCTAGAAGACCAAATTGGTCATGTATTGAAGGAAGGTGGAGTCAGGAGTCTACGAAACCAGCGAGCGTGTATGAGGAGAATTATGAATGTTGAGGAAGCAAGAGATGCATGCAAGAATATATACTCGTGGCGCTCTGTTCTCTCTGCTTACCTCACAAGGGAAATGGCGTGATGATAAGTATAAGTAAAAGCTCTTTGTTGTTAACAAATAACATTAATGCACTAGTTCTCTCGACATTCACATTTTAACTAGCGTAAATAAACTAGGGAAGTAAGGTTAGTTTGAATCAGTATCGCACAATAGGCCTCATCACTGTCTGCGTGACAGCACAGTGAGCTAGTTTCGAGTTTATGTGATAGGAATTTATATTAATTTCCTGTGTCAGTCTGTCGGGAGAGCAGTTGGTTGCAGTCGATGCGGTGAACGCAAACTGCGGTCAGCCGCCTGTCCCTGTTACAAACACTGAAATGGACATGACCGTATAAACTCACACGCTAATTTTACTTCAAACACAAAATTTCTGTTCACATTTTGAACAGTAATTGACCGGAACTGCGGTAAAATCAAATCAGAAAATAATAACAAACTGTTTAAATTATATATTATTGATGTCTACAATGGGCTATAATATTAATTCGCGGTATAGAATAAACCATTGGTGATTGGATTGTAAGGATTTTTTTTCAGTCAGAATATATTTCAAAGCATAAAATAGATGTTACGAAATCTCCTAAATAATAGCTATTAAAGGAACAATCAGATGCTACACCCACATTATTGGACGATAATTAATATTCATGAATATGAAAATGAAGGTGGTAAATAATTATGACCAATAAGGTCGTGGGTGACTACTATTCAATTTATTCATAGAATAAAATCCAACTCTTGTTCATTATTCCACGTGGAATGTAAGAGGTGGTGTGGAAGGTAAGTTACACGAGCTGGTAACCGTCATGTCGGACAGACAGCTTGATGTGCTTTGTGCAACAGAGACCAAGCGAAAGGGCAGCGATGCCTGTGATCTTCCTGGTGGCGGGATAGCTCTGTGGTCTGGTGTACCGCAGAACGATCGGGCCAGGATGGAAGTGGGGGTGTTGCTGCCCGCTCGCTTGGCCTCAGGTGTGAAAGACTACGGAATGTTCGATCCCAGACTTCTATAGGTCCGAATAAAACTAGGTGTCACCAGGGTCTTTATGGTCGCAGTTTATGCTCCCGTAGGCTCTTCGGTGGCATCGGATCTAGAGAAGCTCTGGGATAATGTTAGGGAAGTTCTGGATTTAGCAGAAGCTAGTGAACGCGTGATCGCATGCGGAGACTTGAATAGATGGGTTGGGACCAAGCGTCCAGACTTCGAGGACGTGCTTGGTTCATTTGGTGATAAGAGAGTGAACGATGCAGGTAGGCTCATTGCGAATGTATGTATGGAGATAAACCTTATTGTGTCAAACACATTTTTTCAACATAAGGACATCTATATGTATACATGGAGAAAGAATGAACAGAGAAGTATGATAGATTTAATTCTGGTAGACAGTCGCCTCCGAAGTAAAATGCTGGATACAAGAGCCTACAGGGGTCCCACTGTCGACACGGATCACTATCTCGTTATTGCGAGATTTAGTGGTCTGTACAGAAAGTGGAGCCACTGGCGAGAGCGTGTCCACTTCAGAGGGCTTGAAAGAATAAAGATTGAAAAGTTGCAAGAAGAGAGTGTAAGAACAAAGTATGCAGAGGGTGTCCATAAACGGCTGATAATGGCAAGTCAGCCGGAATCTGACATAGAAGAATGCTGGAGAGTATTGAAACATAGTATGGTAGATACAGCGAAAGAAGTATGTGTATGCTCAAAGAAGCATAGCAAAGTGAAAGGTGACGTGGTGGGATAAGGAAGTAGCAGCTTCCGTAGACCAAAAGCATTCTGCGTGGCTGGACTATGTATCTTCTTTGAACCTGAGTGCAAGTGTGAAAGAGCAGAAGAAAGAAATATAGCGGCAACGTAAGAATGACACCAAAGACTTAGTGAAAGAGAAGCGTGATAGAGCAAATATGATTGCAGAAGAAAGGCTGACCAAAAACTTCGAGAGCAACACCAAACTTTTCTGGAGGGAGGTGAAGAAATCTTGGAGTGGTTGGTCAGCTTTCAGAATGAATAAAATAAGGCCTAAACATGGAGACATTTTTACGCAAACACAAGATGTGTTAAGCCGATGGAGTGAATATTTTGGAGATATGTATGCGGATGTTCAGGGTGATGCCGGTGCCACATGTGGTCTAACAGATCAGCATTCGCTACCAGCATCGTTTGATGACATTGGTATGGATGAAGTTGAATGGGCGATTAGAAGTTTAAAAAATGGTAAGGCAGCGGGTATTGATATGGTGTCTGCAGAGATGATCAAGCTAGGAGGCTCATGTGTCTGGGAATCCTTCCTGATGCTTCTCAATTTATGTTGGAGCTCAGGAATGGTTCCCAAGGACTGGAGAAGCGCAGTCATCGTGCCCTTGTTTAAAAACAAGGATTCACGTTATGACTGTGCAAACTACAGAGCCATAAGCTTAACCAGTTTGGCAGCCAAAGTGTATGGTAAGATTATTGAAAGGAGAATGAGGATGGTATCTGATGAATTGTTGTGTGAGGTACAAGGAGGTTTCAGGTGTGGAAGGGGATGCATGGATCAAATGTTTTCTCTGCGCAATATTGTGGAGAAGCATCTGGCTGTAGGCCAGAGGGTTGTTTGCAGTTTTGTGGATTTAGAGAAAGCATTTGACACTGTTGTACGAAAGGAAGTTTTGGGACATTTTGCCGGAGTATAGTATTAACGGTAGACTGCTACAAGCGGTGCAGTCCAACTACATGGACTGCAGAGCTTGTGTGCGGCTTGATGATGGAATGCCAACCTGGTTTGATGTCAATATCGGCGTTAAACAGTGCTGCGTTCTATCAGCCAGACTGTTTATCATATATCTGGATAAATGTCTACAAAGGTTGAATGAAATGAATGTGGGAGTTCAGATGGGCAACTCAGTGGTTAACTCTCTGCTATATGCAGACGATACGGTCGCATTAGCGCAGTCTGTGACTGATCTGCAAACCCTAGGCGACGTAATGGCAGAAGATTGTAAGAAAAGGGGCCTACGTGTGAATGTGAGCAAAACCAAAATAATGGTTTTTGAAAGAGAAGAAGCCAGAACAGATGTTAGAGTAGCAATAAGAAATGGTGTGCTAGAACAAGTGGATGAATTTGTATATCTTGGGTGTGGATTCAGTCGGGATGGAAGGTACACCACTGATGTAGAGAGGAGAGTGAATGCGGGAAATAGAGTGAACGCAGCATTGGGACAACTTCTCGGCAGTCATCACCTCAGCCACAGGGCACGTGTCGCAATACACAACGCAGTGCTTGTCCCAACGTTATTATATGGATGCGAGAGTTGGGTATGCAAAAAGGAGCATGAGAGTAAAATCAATGCGGTCGAAATGCGATCTCTGCGGAGAATCTGTGGAGTGGCTGACTGACCGCATTCGTAACGACGACGTAAGAGAGCGAGTAGGTACGAAAGAGAGTATTGGTGTAAAGATGCGAAAGGAATGCTCCGATAGTTCGGATTATGTGGAAAGAATGCCGGACGAGCGACTGGTTAAGAAATACAATGCGAAAGTGGAAGGATGTAGGTACAGGGGGAGACCGAGACTCACCTACCTACCAAATCGGTCATGTATTGAAGGAAGGTGGAGTCAGGAGTCTGCGAAACCGGTGGGCGTGTATGAAGAGAGTTATGAATGTTGAGGAAGCGAGAGATGTATGCAAGAATGAGCCTCTTGGAACTCTGTTCTCTCTGCCTACCCCGCAAGGGAAATGGCGTGATGATAAGTAAGTAAGTTGTTAAGCTAATTCAAGTTACCGATATTAGCGGCGAAATATATATAATTTTGATGAAATACATACTACTATCAAAAATAAGTTTCATCAAAATTCGTTCAGCAAGTACTTTGACATGCTTAGCACTATTCACTTTGTGTTTAAAATATATAAAAATTATAAAATAACGGTTTGGGTTTTAGGACCGAAATAGCCCATAATACTATTATTTTCAAACAGCTTGAATGTACAGACACAGCTCAGTTACAGTTTTATAATTATAGAAAGAAGAAAATAAAGAATTACGATACAAAATAAAAAACATATAAAGACTTTTAAAACTTTCGCTATTTCTACACATTATACTCACTCATCGGGTCTTAATCGCGTATATAATGTTGAGGTTGAATACCTTAATTTCTCGACTTTTCGACCGTATTGCATTGGCCGAGGTTGATAGTCAACCCGTAAAAAAACATAATTATATACAAAATAAAACACATAGTGTATTATAATAAGGAGACGAAACGATATATTCGATTTTAAATAAAGCGTTACGGGGATATTAAACAAACAACTTTTATCCTCACAAAAGTTAAGGTACCTTTATCCTTCGCGCTGATGTTTTACCAAGAATGAAGTAGCCTACAATCCGGGGATTACACTTATAATACTCAATATCGGACGACAAAATGTTTAAGTATATCTTTAAAAATCATAGTAACACTGTTACTTTGAATTTTAAGTATTATTATGGTCACGTATTTTAAAAGAGGTTACTAAATAAAGTACATGTAAAATTTAAACTTCTAATATTTGAATTGGAACTTCTTTAGCCGCGGCTTGGAAGTATCTTTTTCCGGATGGAAGTAACGGTATTAAAAGGAAGTGACGTTCAGTAAAATAATTTCTCTATCGGTATAGACATAATGCAACTCTTTCGCACCATTTTGTAGTAGCGTTTATAATGTGAAATTCCATTTATTTTGTCATTAATCGTTTTAGTAATATCTACCATAAAACAAAAGAAGTTTTACTTTAAGCGCGCGTAAATGTACACACAATCATATAATTTTTACTACTAAGGTTACAAACGAGCATCTAGGCGGATGCACGAGCATCTAAGTGGTTATATTAAGTTATTAGAATCAACTTTCCAACTTTATCCAAAGCTTTGTTGGTTGGTTTCCGATCTGGTTCGGTTTAGCTGATCCACTAGTATTTACACGGAGCGACTGTCTATATCTGACCTCCACGATGTAACTAATGGGACAACTGGTGACTTTAGGGCAAGACCAGAGTTAGACTGTTTTATTCAGACCTCTATATATCTTTATATATAAAAGAATAACTGACTGACTGATATCAACGGGCAATTCAAACTAATTGACCTTTATTTTTTTTATTAAGGAGGGAATAAATGTTCCTAACCGCCCATCCCGTCGTTCGGGGTAACGAACAGGTAGTGTGGGGCCCTCACCAATTAAAGAAACCCGCCGTGTGCCATGTCTCCGATTTTATTGGCGGACCACCGGAACCATATTACATTCCTTCAGTGGTAAACGTAAACTAATCGACCTAGGACCATGAAAATTTGCAAATGGGATCTGTAATTCTTTAAGCGAGCGCACAACCAAGGATCTTAAACAAATGCTATCAAAAAATGATTTGTCATCTACTGTTAACTGCAGTAAATCATATAACATGACATCACTATATGCGAGTGAGGAGCGTAATGCGCTAGTACCAACTGTTGTACTAACCGTAGCGAAAGGGATATGAGAGTAAAGAATACTTGTTCCTATAATCTCATATTGGCCGAGAGATGATGGCCCTTCTTAGGTCAACCTGGTTTAATCATAGCAGAGTAAGGAAAGATCTATAATATAACTAGCTGACGTTGTTTTGCCATATAAATTATTTCTAGAGATTTCTTAGGGAATTTCTAGCGTAGAAAAAATTAACTAACTTTATGCTGAATCATAAAAAAAAAAAAATTGGTCCAAAAAATAAAAAATAAATTTTGTGGTGGACCACCCTTTATCTATATGTATATATATCTTCACTAAGGGGTATGTGAAATAGTTTACATCCTATTCTCAGACCTACTGAATATACATACAAAATTTCATAAGGATCGGTCAAGCCGTTTAGGAGGAGAATTTTATATATTAGATTATTTTTATATGTAACATAATCGTAGTATCCATCAATCTCACAAGTATAAACTACAAATTTAAAAACCTCTGCACACCATTATCAGTCTGCACATAACTGTCGGCACAATCTATTTATCGACAATTCCAATGAGCTAATTACTGTTGCCATGTGGGGCCAGCTTTAGAATTGTAATGGGAGTCGATACCGGGGGAGTGGGTAGCAGCACTCCCTCGAGTATTAACAACATCCACTGCGATCGCCAACCCGCCTGCCAAGCGTGGCGATTACGGCACTATCCCCCATATGAGCGAAACAATGTTGTGGCGTTGTCTTGGGGAGGTCCAGCAGTGGACGTTGAAAGGCTGATGGATGGATGGAATTACGGTTAGCTAATTACTACTAAGGCAAGCCAGTGAAACAAAGCTGAAAACAAAACTAAATCAAAATACATTCAGCCGATTGGAAGTTATGATGCCACAGATAAACATTACAGACACACACGAAACATTACAACACCTCACCGTTTACATCGGGGGTTAACAAAATAAAGTTGTTTACTTTTTAGAGGTGTCCGTGTTAGCGGTTCTTTAAGACATAAGTACCGCTTACCTACATTACATTATTGTGTGTCCAAGTAAGAGTATTAATGTTGTTGGCGTCACATTTTAGCGGAGATTGGAATTAAAAAAAAAAGTAAAACAAGAACATGATTTGCAAAACCTTGTTCATTTATTTGTGTTTTAACTGGCATTGAAACAACATGCAAAATTATTAACGCATAAGTCTACAGGTAAATCCTGAAAAATGGTTTGTATATTTTTAAAAAGCCAACTTACATACAAATATTGCAAACTAATATAAAGCTTGTAATAATACTCGTAGTTATCTTTTCTAATATCTCTAAATCTAAAGCAGTTACCTCAAAAAGGGTGGATAGAGTTTTAATACACCTAAAATGCTAGTAACTTAGTTCAAAACAAAATGGTGCGAACCTATTGCTATTTACTGGGAGTAACTCCAGACTTACACTTTTTGCTCCACTCAGGATTAGGAGCTCCCAGTTAGAAGTTCAAAACTTATGTTACTAGACCATTGACGACGAATAAATTAACGAGGGTGAACCGTAACGGCTTTATGTGCGGATTAACCTTTTAACGCACACTTTTAACTTTTTAATTTGTAATATTTTTTATGGAATTATATTTTTGGGTTCAAATTATAATGAAAAATCCTGATTTAGGATTTTTTCTAAGAACATTTTTAATCAACTGACCAGTTATATAGTTACTAGCCGCTTTGTGTCACAATTACTGTGATGGTGTTGGAAATGGAGATCGAGCGCTTGCTGTCTCTACTAGTAGTACTTTACCAAGGTATTGAGCCTATCGGTATCGTTTAAGGATTACATAAAAGCTTGTTTTTCACAAGACACAGGTATTATGTTTTATTTCTAGATTAATTGTTTTTTCTGTACTATATTATTTACCAAACAATGTGTACACTGTACAATAATAATACTTACAAATAACTAGCTAATTCTAGGCATCGAAACATTCCTCCGCTTCACCGTCATTGAGAAGGCTGGCAGTATTTCCACGTTGTATGGCAATGCTTATTCTTTGTGCAAAGTAAAGGCCAGCCTTCTGGTCACGCGAAAAGACGACTAGTTTTCTTGATATTTTGCTATATAGCGAAAGTGCACTAGGACCCCAAGGTATTATGATATTTTTTGTTTTTAGCCCTTAGAGTATATAAACAATAGAGCGCGCGTATCGCTTCAGTTCAGTTGTGCCAATCGTAAGCAAATGTGTTATAGGTACTTAACTATGGTATAGCGTTTTTATAGTGACGTTCCATGCTTGACGTAATTTCTGCAAATATATCTTGTTTGCCGGGAATATACTTAAGTTAGGAATAAATTAATTATATGTTCAATATTCTAATAAATAGCGAAGCGGTAACAGCAAGGACTGCAAATACAGTTTTATCGAGTTCAATCTCCAGCCCGAGGTTTTGTAAGGCATACTCCTCTGACTTTCCGAAGTTATGTGTGTATTTGTTTACTGCTCGGTAAGAGAAAAAATTGTGAGGACCTGCATGCCTAAGATTTACTCCACGGCTACGTGCTTGTGAAGTCTCCAGAATACTACGGCCTAAATTGCTCTCAATCTGAGTAAATAGGGTTGGAAGAATAAATGTATCGGTTTGATATGATAGGTTTAATTAGTACATACAAATAATTTAAAAAAGGTAGGTATCATTTATTAAATTTTAAAATTATAAACCTTGACTTTTTTCTGAATTAACAAACTCAGATCATAGGTAAACCATTATTGCCCCTTAAACAGCGTTAATTATTATATTATATTTACATTAGTATTTTGTTGTTACGTCTATACGTCTACACTGCGTCACCCAAAGATTTTTTTTCGAAATTAGCAGCCAGGAGCAATTCTCACGATGGCTGAATTGGCAAAGCATCTGGACGGTATCCAGGAGATGCAGGTTCAAATCCTGCTCCTGACTGTTATTTTCGATTTCACATTTTTCACTTTGTGTTTAATGTATAGTGCTAAGCATGTCAAATGCTAAAAATATATATATAAAAAATATCTAAATATTTATAGGCTTTGCGTCATTATTAGGTAAAAATCTTAATTGTAAAATTAAGTTCAGGTAAACTCGGCATAATGGTCGGTATAATGTATAAAAATACTTCCGACAGATGGCGCAGGCGTCACCCAAAGACGTTAAGTATGAATGTGTTATCGAAATTAGCAGTCGGGAGCAATTGTCACGATGGCTGAATTGGCAAAGCATCTGGACGGTATCCAGGATATGCAGGTTCAAATACTGCTCGTGACTGTTATTTTCGATTTCACATTTTTCACTTTGTGTTTAATGTATAGTGCTAAGCATCAAATGCTAAATATATATATCTATAAAAATATCTAAATAAATTCTACTTATTGATGAAAAGAAATATTACTATTCCTTTTATTTTGCTGCCGGGAATCATTTTTACAACCTGGCACTGTACATTTCACCATTTTTATCAAATACCTAATAAATAAAATATTGCTCTCCGACTTAATATGAACCGTATTGTTTTGCTACTGATACTGATTGAGCGTTTCAACGACTTGCGATACTGTTCATACTTGTGCTTACGGTTCATACTCAGTAAGGCGCGCTCTATAACATTTATACTCTTAAGTTTTAACCCCTTTTCTTGTCCCACTATTGGGCACGGGTCTCTTATCAGGTGAGAGGCATTTAGGCCGTACGTTGACCCAGTGAGAGACTGGTTTAGATTTCAATCCCCTGTCCCAGGTCCTCAAACAGCACACAGCTTTACTTTTCGAGATTTTTTAAAATTACGTTTGTATTTGTTTATAAAATGATCACTGCTCGCTAAAGGAAAACAAAAATCGAGAGGAAACCTGCATACTTGAGAGATGTTCTTGGTGGCTTGTTATGTCTGTCAAACCGCACTGCGCCAGCCAGGTGGGCTACAGTCTAAAGAGTTTACTATGAGAGGAGACCCGTGTCCAATAGTATAAGAGCAATGGGTTGGAAAAAAGTATTCGTGAGGTCCGCTGCAACACAAGGATACTTTATTTATTAAGTAGGTATATGTATAGGTAAGTATATATTTCAAAATTGATTTCTGGTACCACATGTTTAAATTTTTTTTGTTAACACTAAACATGTTAAGAACTTTGTGTTCTAAGAACGGTATTTTGCATACTTTAATATTACTTATTGAAAGTATCGCTGTACATAAACAGACTATTGTATGCGCTCACTGCGTAACTTCTACCGAGAAAAGTTTATACACTGCGTTTAAGTCCTCGCCAACATTATTAAAGCCATGATAAACTTAAAAACAAGTTTAATCCAGCTTACCGCGGCCATATCTTCATTCTGGGTAATCTGCCTGCGCTGTTGTTGAATTAGTTCACTTTAACAGGTATTATTTTTGTATTGTTGCTGATACTGATAAGTATGGTCTGAGAATAGAAAAGTGCTCCACCTATTGAAGGATATCATTAGCATCTTTTAACTAGGTTTAAATACATAGTTTATGATCGGGGGTTCCAGTTCCAGGTTAGGATGAGAGGTATCGTGGTGAATTTTTCTCTTAGTACCACAAAGTTTGGTACAGTATTCAATCGACGACAAATGGCTCGTTCCCTTATACGAGGGGTTAATTTACCAGGTACTCAATCGCAGCTAGCCAGCTAAAAATTAAGTCATTAATATACAAAATTACAAATAAGTGAGCACGGCTGATGCAATACGGTCGAAACATTAGGAAATAAAGGCATAACCTTAAAATATCTACGCGATTGACACCCGGGACAAAGTGTTTGTGTATGACAAAGTAACTATTATCATTAATGCGCATTTTTTTCAATCAACAAACTGCGAATAACTTCATTGTGCTGTTCTCCCAAAAGTAAATCTGTAGTGTGTCAGAAGTTTTAAGCATCTCTTTGTTTTTGAGGGCTCTAGTGTCTACGTGTGCGGTTACAGGTGATTCTCTACTTCAACTGAAGTGTTCGCGCGAACTTTGTAAGTATGAGCCGAATCGCAAAGTTTATCTTGCTCGGCTTCATTGAGAAGTTGCATTGGCGATGTTTGCCTGGAGACAATGAGTTTGTCTTGTGACTTCGATATGCGTTTGAGACTGTACTTAAACTATTTAAACTTTTATACGTCTTTGTCTGCTGAGAGCCTTTTAATCTGTGAACATTGTCGTGGAATTGTTATTCTTTATATTATTTTAACTTATTAAAGATTATAAAAGTATTTTAGGTTTTTAAATAAGCTTAGTTTTAGAGATTGCATATAAATGCTTTAATGATCTAGCGGTCATGTTTGTGACTTGTGGATAATGTGGTGAAGAGTTCGAGTCCCGGGGCACTCCAACAAAAAAATATTAGGTGTTTTCAAATTCTCATTAGCATTTCGTAGTTAGTAAGTTGGCGGTGTTTCACTCTCTACTCCTGTGCCTAATATTTCTCCGAACGTGTCGCAATACCTACCCATCGGACTAAGAGAGTGAGGGAACATATAGTGGACTTGTGTTTGCGCAAACACTAGTGAGCTATATGGCTAGTGTCTGTTGACACTGGCCATATACCAAAATTTATTAATAACCAAAATGACGTTCGGACCTTTTTCAATAACTAAACAAATAAGAGTAAAAAAAAATACATTCAAATTCAAGAAGTAGTTCCATAGGTTAACGTGTAGAAACAAAAAAATATTCTTTGGCTAATTTATATTAGAATAAATGATATTTGTTGATTAACTACGCAAAGTTCAAAAAAGGTTAAAGTTTTATATAGTTTGATGTCTTAACGTAACGGAAACCGAGGTTCGCTTTCCGATTGTATTATGGCGGGAGTCGCTAGACATTACAGAACCCATTACCTTATCTAAAGTCCCTCTCGGATTTATTTAGTTTTCCCTCGCCGCAATTTATCGAAAACCGCTCGATAAAGTTGTCAACAGGAATGGATCTGGAGCCAATTTTAGAGGACAAAGGAACACAAAAAGAATAAACGACTTTTTGGTTAAACGTGCTTGCTTATATACGGTATCTGAGATTTTAAAGTATATCCTACATTCTGAAAAGAATAGTCTAAAGAAATTTATATTATTTTTATTAGGATTACGCCGTTTCTAAATAAAAGAGTGAAAGGTGTACACCTTTAACATTTAACTTACTTCCACATAATGTATCGCTGTTACCACCCACTAGATATTATTTCAGACTCGGGATGGATCTTACGGTTAGAGATTAAGATAAGATTCTTTATTAGCCAAAACATAAGTAAAATGCATACATTACATAATATAAGTACATTGATGCTGTTTCAATTTACAATATACACTTTATGTTCTGCCTGACTAGGCGTACAAACATTTTATAAAATTGAATTGTTTTTGCCGTGTGGGGCCGGCTTTAGAATTGTCCCACCCCTCTCCACCCATGGGAGTCGTAAGAGCCGACTAAGGGAATACCGGGGCAGTGGGCAGCAGCACTCCCTCGAGTATTAACAACATCCACTGCAATCGCTAACCCGCCTGCCAAGCGCGGCGATTACGGCACTATCCCTCATTTTGGGGAGGCCTATGTCCAGTAGTGGACGTCGAAACGCTGATGGATGGTTGAATGGAATTGTTTCTGTTATTTATGAAAGTGGAAAAAGAAAGTTTTACTGCGAGCAGGATGCGAACCTGCTTCCCATCCAATCCGAGGAAGTGTACTAGACCGCTAAACTATAGCAGTCACCTAATGGTGACACCCAATATCCACTAATGTTTAGATGTCTTTAAGACCCCCGCCACCTATAGGAAGTATTTATATTCATTTTATTCCAATATAGTAAGTTTAATTTTACAATTAAAATTGTCATGAATTTTAACTCCTGCTCGCAGTAGTGCTCTCTCTTTCCACGTTCATAAATGATTTGTTCTTTAAAGTAACTCACCATGTCAAGTGCTAAAATACAGATCAAAATGTTTTATTTTGTACCTACCTTACATTTTTATATATTTCAAGTAACTAATTCATTAAAAATAAAAATAATAAGATTAATAAATTACATAACACATGAAATTAAAAATAATAATAACATTGAAAATCGGTATTTCATTGATATAATAATATATTTTTTTAATATAAAGAACGGCGTAGCCTTAGTACGGCATCCCACAAAGGTTACCGAAATAGTAGCGGGATAAAGTGTATCTACCAGTTTTTAAGTATAATCAAGACCTGTCAAACAAAAAGTTTCATCAAATCTGTTCAGTAGTTTTTGCGTGCCCGAATAAACGAACAGACAAAAATTCTAAAGAAAAAATATTGGTGTACAGAGACGCCTATATATATGAATAGGTATAATTTACAGATATAGCTCTGTTACATCTTTATTTATCTACATTCTGACGTCATTTTGGGAAACATTTTACAAACAGCAAACAAAATATCTACATATTTGTCCGTGTGGTGACGGACTAAGAATACAAGTGTCACCGCCCCATTCTTTCCCACGGGTGTCGTACCTGTGAGACGACTAAGGGAAGTAAGCAACTATAGATTTAAGCACTGGTGGTAGGGCTGGGTACCAAGTGGGAGTACTCTCACTTGGTATCAAGCCCGAGCGGGTTGGTACCACCATCTCCCGTGTGACCGGCCATGAAGCACATCGTTGTGATTTAGCTGTAGCAGGAGATAGCCGTTTATTTTTTCATTTCATATCGGTGAAATGAAATGGTGAGCAGTGGCTTGACAATACTCTCAGTATAGTCGAGTCCATGAGCGACGGTTACCATTTACCATCAGATGGGCCGTGGCTAGTCTGCCTACATGCAATAAAAAAAAACTCAAGTATATTTAGGTATGTAGGTATAAATATGTAGTACTTATAACAAACCGCTGCTGCCTCGGTCTGATTCTCCCCTTTCTTCTTCTAAGCAACGCAATGAATTTTGATATGGTTTTGTAATTAGTAGGGAAAGGTTTGTATGTCTACCTACATAATCCTCTCTACATACAATAAATCACCTAAATCAACGTTTTTATAAGTATTAAACACAAAGTGAAAAATGTAAATTGGAAATAACAGTCACGAGCAGGATCCAGCTCGTGACTGTTACTCTGTTTTCACTTTGTGTTTAATGTATAGTGCTAAGCATGTAAAATGCTAAAAATATATATAAAGAAAATATCTAAATATTTGTTATAAGTAGAGAAATTTAATGAGTTTTAATAATGTTTAAGCCAAAACATAATAGATATATGAAGAAAAGAGCTAATTTTAAATAAAAATATCAATATAAACACTCTCTTTATTATTTCTTAGCACGTATACGATAAAGTAGCGATATTGTATGGAATAGTAAAATGTGACGTCACATGTCCATCATGGCCGATTGTGTTTCCTTGTATGTAATTAACAGATAAATAAAAAAAATGTATATCTTTTATTTCAGGTAAACAACAATATACCACCGAAGGAATGTAACATAGTTCCAGTGGGCCGCCAACAAAGGCGGAGAGACTGCACACGGCGGGTTTCTTTAGTGGGTGCCGGCCCCACACTACCCTGTTCGTTGCCCCGAACGACGGGGTGTGCGGTTAGGAAAATTTTTTCCCGCCTTAACAAAAAAAAAAATGTAAACAACAATATCCAACTATAGATAGTTTATAGTTATTAAAAGGATTATGTAACAAGGTACAGTATTATTACATTATTATTATTATTATTTAATTAATAGTCTGGAAAGCAGATATGCTACTTTTTATCTCGGATAAATGGATAGTTCCTGTAGGATAACTATTTTTGTAGCTTTATTAGTGTGCCGTGAAGTGACGTATACTGAAGAACACGCGGACGGACTTGCAAGTAGAATTTAGTTTTGAATATTTTTATGAACAAAAATGGGTATAACTTTCCGTAAACGCCAATATGAAATACCTGCACCAACAATTAATGTAGCAGCGTAAGCTAATATCTTTCACGGACATGAAAATGTTGTGTGAAAACACAACGTCCTCTGGTCCCAAACTAAGCTTAACACTTGTGCTATGGGTACCAGATTACGGATATAATACATATACAACTTTTTTTTTGTAAATACATACATATAAAAGATAGAAAACACCCAGACACTGTACAAATATCTGTGTTCATCACACAAATAATTGTCCTAAGTGGGAATCGAACCCACGACCTCGTGCACGGAAGTTACTCTACCGTACCGTTCTTGTAATAAAACATAAAGAAAATAAAAAAACATGAAATATGTAGAAAGTAATAAATTATATCCGGAAAGGATGTGTCTGCTTAGCGAAATTTATTGCTCGTTTCCTTAACGCCGTCAATTAAATATATATTAATTCACGATAAAGGAACATTAATCAACATGTATGTAAGAAATATTATCGAGCAACCACCCCACTTACATTTGCAAGAGAACATACGCAAATCCCTCGGTATAAAAAACGAAGGTTTGAAAAGCCAAACTTACCGAAACGTGTTCAAAGCTGTTTTTGGAGATATTGGCGGTTAACGAGGCTCTCAAAGCATTTTTATTATATCCCTGGATATGGGTTTGACTAATACACAAAATTGGACATTTCGAACGGGCATGTCGATCCCTATCTTTTAAATGTAAATATACTTATCTATCCTATTAAAAGATGATCGTTTAAAAGGGCATTTTAGGAGCTAATTTGCTGTAAATTTATGATTGGTTAATTAACATTAACCAATCATAAATTGTTGTTCATTTTACATATACTTACATTTTAAGTACTTGACATTTCGGCCATTTTCAAATTGTATGAAAATTGTTAATTTACAATTATGAATTAATGTGAAATAGGTAAGGATAATTACGAGCGGGGTTTGAACCCGTAACTTTTGGAATAACGGTCCAAATGCTCTACCACTGCGCTATCCCAGCAGCTACTATTTTTTTTTTCTACAGTCTTGAGTGATCTATTTCTAACATCTACGGCATACTAATTATTTCTCTGCAATAGCATTTTTCAATTTCGGGATAAACGGCCTATGTTCTTTTCTAGGCATCAAACTATAATGTATGGAACATTTCTGTTGATGAGTTTAGTAGTTACAGTGTGAAAGCGTAATAAACAAACGAACTTTTCTTTTGCATTTACAATATTATTAAGGATTATTAAATAAAACTACTTTTACAGACCTATATTAATATTAAAAATTGTAAGTATTTGATACTAATTCACATAGTATTCATACGTTAGAATTATATTTCAGTTTAATAAAGCTACGCGTCCATTTATCCGCACCGTACGCTGCCTGCGTTAGGCAGCATTTTTGTTCGCTTTGTATGAATTTGTTTAGCACTGTGTTCACTCTTCCGCAAGCACGCGCCGCAGTCAGGCATATATTAGCTATCTGGTTAAATGTGGATGACGTCATCAGCATTTTTCGAAAAATGCGGATGACGTCATCCGCATTTTTCGCTTGGGTTCACCTAGGGTTGTCGTTGTTCTGATATCCAGATGGTTTTTTTTTAAATTTATTTATCTCAATGACATAGTACATATTGTAAGCTTCAATGTATTCGTCAAACTTTAACGTTTATTGGTGAGACGCGCCCATAAACCTAATAATTAGTTTATAATCTAGGCCGTGGGTCTGCTACCTTTTGGCCGCCAGGGGACACAGGGGGACTATATAAAGGAAAGCGGGCCGCAATTGTCATATTTTTGTAGGACTTTTGGGCCTGAAGTTAACAAGTCGAAATATTCTTTAAAAAATTGGGAATATTTTTCTAATAAAAAATTAAAAAAATTAGCTTATTTTGCAATCTAGAAATCGACAAAACATTAAAAGAGGAATGATTAAGGAAATCGATTACTTTAGTCGATTCATAACATAATTAATGCTCATTTGGTTTGATAAATAAAATTAAAACTAAATGTTTAGTTTCATTATTAATCATTTATTCAAAAATAATGAATTAATAAAAAAATATATTTTGAGGAAAACTAATATAGAACATTTTTATATCAGTATATCAATTGATATACTAAATTGATACACAAGTGAAATCCTCTTTTTAGAACGCTACCACGGCAACACTACATTTGGCAGTTTAACTTTTTCGTTTACAGCTTTACTAACATTATTTATTATACTGTTTTGATTATTTTATTTACCCTTGCTTCATTACTGGACTCTGAGAACTTGCCTGCACAATGGTCCTGGCCTTGTTATTTTCGAATAATCTATCTGCTTGACGACGGTTCTTTTACTTGAAATTCAAAGAAGCTTGTGGGATAGTTTATTAAATAAGACTCTTAGTGTTATTTGAGTAGATAACAATACTTACCTTAAATACTTACTTAATTTTTTGGTAAATGTACCTAAGTAAGGTACTACCTTTATTATACTACGTGGGTAGCAAACAAGCATACGGCGCAGCTGATAAGCGGTCCACCAGGTAAGCGGTTACCGTGGCCTACAAACGCTAGCAACACCAGTCATCGCTCGCGCGTCACCATTTCCAAGAAAATGGGTAGGAGGCGCAGAGGAAGGATAATAGGATGAGTATTCTCTTAAAGGATACTGAAGAGAGGTTAGGAAGGATAATGAGGAGTAACAAGGAGAGGATAGGGAGGGGGTTTGTGCCTCCAGCGCTATCACTCACCTAGCGAAACGAACGATATGTATAACTACTTTAAATGTATGGCTTTTAAATATTATAATGACAATTAGTGGGTGTAGTATCAAAATACTTAACCTCACTTTCATATAATCTTCTATATCTCGGTTTCTAGAATGCCAAATCTAACAAAATTTTATATTATGAAATGTTTCGATGTAAACTTCCAAATGGTGCAGCTTTCATCTTGTTACCACCTAGAACCAAAAATGCATGGAAGCGTTTCCGTCTCCATTGAAATTTAAAAAAGTGGCTCAGGAGTTTCTTGCCTGGCTCTTCTACGGAATCTGTCCGCTTGTGGCGTTTGTAATCGTGATATTGCGGATCCACATGCCACAAGCTCTCGTGTTAGTTATTAGTAACTTTGAGGATTTTAAGTGCTAATTATATAATAAGCCTATGAAATAAAGGTATTTTTTAATTTGAATTTAAATTCATGGAGATTAATGACCTCGAGCGGGTTCAGCTGGCGCGTTTCTATAACTTAAGTACAGGAACTGAGCGAGAGAGAAATTAAAAAGTAATAGTCACGTATGTCTGATTTGATACTTACGTTTCGATACCGAGTAAGTATCGACAGATTAATTCGTGTTGTAGCTGTAAAATAAAACAAGTCAAAAGAAGGATCGATTTTGGAAGGTCGCCTTTTTGAACTCTATTTTTATGGGTATCCAACCTTATTTAATAATTTATACAAAAATCAATCTTTCGCCAGAAGAATCGCCAACCCTAAACCGTACAAACTAGACGTATGCCATCCAGTGTTGCCATTGACATGACAATTGCCGTATTATACGGTATTTGGTGCCATTTGAAAAAAACACGGTACAAGGCATTATAATCATCAATCAGGGGACCCTCACAAAACGCATTAAGTCCCGGGATACAGCTACTCAATAACGTAATTTAATACAACCTATAGCACCATTTTGGACTTCATACTTTAGTTGATTATTGAATTCACATCGCTAGTATGATAATAACTTATCATACTAGCGATGTGAATATTGGACATGGCACTAGTAGAGAATTCCCCGGAAGATTATTTAGATGTTCTTCAATCGATCGTTTTCGTTCTTTCATACGTACTTACGATAATTATTCTACTGTTACGAGACTCACAAGCTTGAACGAAAATAGCGAAAGAAGATTGTAATATAATATGCAGAGGAAAAACAGTGACACCTAACCCACCCTAAAATCTGTTTGTTAATCTGAAATATTTTTATGAATTTTGTAAGGATATTACATATTTGTATTTTATATTCTTCTTATATATTTGTATTTAATATCCTTTTATCACTATAACCATAAGAACAATATCCAATTGTGTGTTTAAGTCTACATTTTGATTAAATTTGTATGAGACACGGCAATTTTTCAGGTTTTACCACAAAACACGGCAACCAATTTTTAATTAATGGCAATTTCATCAGCAATACTTTGACATCAGCATAATGCTGAAGCAATGGACGCACCCTTTCGACAAATGTGTTTAATGCGATGCGTACGGCCTAATGGACGTCCACCATAAAACGTTTTTTACGATTGATCGACTATTGGAAGTCTACTATCTCAGTCCACTCGTCACTATGACTGTAGGCTGTAAAGTATTCAAAACGTCGTGATAGTTAAAAATCAAGTTAACACGGTAGATTTTTTTTTTATTGCGTGTAGTGGCAGACGTGCCACGGTCCATCTGATGGTAAATGGTAACCGTCGCCCATGGACTCGACTATACAGAGAGTATTGTCAAGCCGCTGCTCACCAATTAATTTCACAGATGAATTCTTTCAGAGTATTTTTTTGGTGATTGGTAGAGCCTAGCTTGTATTAGGCTCGATCAGGGTAGTACCACGCTCTCTTTTCATCCCGGAAAAACGATTGCTTCCCCTGGAATGGCTATTTTTATATAGAAACTATATGGCCTGTTGACCCGGGAACTTCGTATCACCTACCTCTATCGGCGATTATCAATACCAATCAAGCTGCATCGGATTTAGATAAATTATTTAGTTAAATATAGTTTTAATTTAAATTAACTAGAAAGATTGACTGTATCTTTACATATTTAATCGTCTGTCAGCCAAAAGACCAGAATCTAGTGAGTAATATTTGCGTAAATATCAAAAAGTTGTATACATTTAAACTGGATAAAGATCGATTATTGCCTAAAACAAAATATATGACAGAAATTATTCAAGTAAACATATACAAATATATCGAAATCTTATCGAACAAGTACATATTTCTAATTACGTGACACATAAATAAAGTTTAACGTATCATATGTGAATATGGCGAGCCATTTTGCCTCGATTTCCATAAATTAACTTGATCAATTGCGCTGTAGAGGAATTGGCAACTAACTTACTTCATCCTTCATTAATACTTGGAATAGTGTGAAGATACGAGTATTTCACTTATTGCGGTACTGCAGCAAATATCTCAAACTTTATCATGAACATAACTATCAAATATGAGTATATAAATTTACATGCGCCTTTTTATTATATTGATATCTTAGTAAATTTTACGATATATACTTAAAAACGAAGGAAGATTTCTCTCAAACGTATAAATATAAAAATGTATCTATATGTAAAAATTACTTTAATCATAATTACCTACGTAATACCTTCAAAAAGAGTAAATAAATAAATAAATAAAATAAATATTCACGGACAATTTCACACAACGTCCTCTGGTCCCAAATTAAGCTTAAGGCTTAGACTATGCGTACTAGATTACGGATATAATACATATATTACTTTTTTTTGTAAATACATACAAATAATAGATAGAAAACACCCAGACGCAGAACAAATATCTGTGTTTATCAATTGTCCTGAGTGGGAATCGAACCCACGACCTCGTGCACGAAAGTCGGTTACACTATCGACTACGCCACGAGGCCCGTCAAGAAAAAGTAGCTTTGTAAAGTTTGTTATGCTTAGATGGCTTTGTGTAGAAAACATTAACAGCATAATAGGCTATTCTTCAAGATTGTTATTGAGATTGGTAGTTCCCCGTGTGTGGCAGAATTGACAAAGCAGGAGGCCAAACGCGGAAGGAAGCGGTGGAGAGGGCCAGGGAGGAGGATTCCTAAAGAGCAGCGTGAACCACCAGTAGCGTTGTGTATCATATGGTGATTGAAAGCTCCCTATCCCCTCCTTGTTATCCTTCCCATCCTCTCTGGTGTTACTGGCGTCTATAAGCTACGATAACCGGTTACTATCAGGTGGGCTGTATGCTTGTTTGCCACTCACGTAGTATGAAAAAAAAAACAAAGCTAAATTGTCAAGAAATAATCTCGGCGTCCTGAACAGAGCCAAGCAGTATTTAACATTTTTTGCTCCTTAAGATAATAAGTGTACTTTGAGAGGAAAATAATCATTAATTTAAGTCCCTTCGGTCACGCGGATGTTGTCGTGTGTAAATGCTTGTGAAATCTAAAGTACGTCATCAATACTTTCCAAAGATTTATTGAACTAAGTTACGACCTATGCAAACAATAATCGAGGCAAATAACAAACTTTGAAATTTGTTATGAAAACATCTACACAGTCTGAAATTTTGGTAGTTGTTTCCTTGTAGCGAAACGATTTTGTCTAGGGAGTGTACTCCCAAGACAAAATCATTTGGCTGCGGGGATCGACTGAGAAAATCTTTTTTAATATTATATAAAAATGCCAGGTTAAGAAATGTGAAAACAAAACTCGAAAAGCACCTCGGACAAATATCATACTCACTACGCGCGGGCCAACTGCGCGTTGTCAAATCAGCTGATATCAACCCTCAGGGAAAGAATACCTACTCAAAAGTTATTACAATTTCTATATATATTGTTTACGGGCTTAAGACTTATAAATACATTTTTAACTACGACATAAGGAACAAGAAACTAATAAACAAGTTTTGATATGTTTTTTTTAAGCCATATAAATGATCACGTAGTGCGAAAATGTGAAATTGAAAATAATAATCACGAGCAGGACCGAGCTCGGGTTTGGTGGTTGGTTGTTCATAAGAAAACAATAACAATTAAAGTCTTAAAACAACAATATATCTGACTATTTTTCAGTAGTACTACTGAAAGCAAATAGCTGTGACACAGTAATAGCGTTTAACATATGAATTTGAAAAATACTAAACTACAAACTAAAAAAACTCTTAACCTGCCTCGTTCAATGATATCCATTGTTGCAGATACAAATTAGCCCAAATTGTCTTGTATAACTAGGTACCACTGTAAATGTGTAGTAAATACACAGTTTAATAAGTTTGCCTGTCTTGGGCAACCCCTTTACAGCTTAATGGTGCTGTTAATACTATTTCGTGTTCCCACCTCGTGTGTTGCTTTCCTTGTCTTCTTTTTCCGTTCCTTTACTTCCATTCTGTGATTCGATTCCTTCATAGCACCAGATTATCACGCATCATAATGTCCAGTTCTTTGACACAACTGTTGATCAATTTGTTAGAGAAAATCCGTTACTTTGGCAACTTTCCTCAGACCAGTATTTCTAATCTTATACTAACGCTTATAAGCGGCCATAGTCCTCTATATTGCTCCTCGGGCCATTGTAAGTATTTTCTAAACGATTTCGCCTAGATTTTGCATCCATATGTTAAGAGAGGTTAGAAGTTGCAGGTTTAAAATGTCCTTTTTATTGTTGCTTTGGATATCTTTTAATAAACAGTGCTTCTTCTAACTCAATATGATTGTGAAGTTAATTTATTTAGTCATTACCTAGTGTCCGTGACTTGGTTTTTTTTTGTGTATACCCTAAAGATACTCTTTATAATATTAGCTAAATGCCAGCGAGCGCAGTTCAAATCTGTCCAGCTGTTGCGGAGATTAGTAGAAATAAACTAAAAGACAGACGGCCACAAAAACTTTTAAAATTTCTATTATATTAGAGGTAACGTATATACTCGTACTTCCATATGCATTTAGAAAAAACTACTATTCTGACATTACAAATAGACACTTATATTTTATTTATTTGCATAGATTTAAACTTCCTTGGGGAGGACTTGACCCAGGTGTATATAAAATAGTGACGAATTAATTAAATAATGTAACCAATAGTGCGTTTTATATCGTTGCAACATTCCGAGTGATGTCGCTAAAAGAGGAAAGTGGTTTTACATCAATAACCCAAAAGAATTTATAAATATAATATAAGCGCAGACGAATCCAAAGAGAAACGTTTCAAAGCAGAAAAGTATTGAATAAATAAAGAAATCGACACGTTTTCGCATACTCTCAATTTAGAAAAGAAAATTTTATTCATATCCGGTGAGAGGGGACGGCTTCAGAAGATCTCGACATATGGATGCACGTTTGAGGCATATAAGCTTTGCTTATTATTTTTTCTTTTTATATTCGGTTTATATGTATCGTATTACTTTGCTGATAATTATGCGGCGTGCGAATTGTATCTGAAACTGAAGTTGTTTTGTCACTAATACGTATGTACACGGGAAAAGATTAAAAACTTTCTCCACAGCGTCTTTCGAAGCTTTAAGCTCGCTGTCATAAGGCAAGTAAAAGCTCGAGTTGAAAAGCGGATTAGGCCCCTTAAGTTTGTTGTGAGGTAAAGTAGTATTCTCGAAGATAACAACAAAAAAGAAAATCCTTAACGGTGCCATACCTTCGGAATATTAAAATGTTACAGTAACGTAACGTTACTAACGCTCATAATCAAGCTTTCTCCAAATGAAAGCTAACCCGCGGCTACAGTGCCAACACAATACACAATTTCGTTAATTATACTTTATTTTCTTTAACTTTTTCCATTTAACTTAGTCTTTGATATTGTTTATTTCATATATTACCAAACAACAATGAAACTATTCACAACCGTGTTTCTGTATAAGCCTTTTTATCCAAGGGGGATTCTCTCAGAGAGTACCGTGAATCCGTGCCCTGTTCTTATAATTTCCTTGAATGGTGAACATTTGATTTAAGTGCCGTCCCAGGGCTAGCAACGACTCTCTTGGGACCGCCCCGACTATTTCCTTTTGTTTTTTGCCGCTATTTTAACAACTTTTTTCTCAAAAGGATTTGCTAAGAGGCCAGTACGAATGGGTACGTTTAAAGAAAATCCTGTGATTAGAGACAGAAGATTGACGTTCACTGTGGGATTTCGGGAGATGGTTAATAATACCTATCACGTTGTAAATTATGCAAATTAGTCAAAATTGTCTTGTATAGAATAACAAGACAATTTTACTGTAAATATATAATAAAATACTGACTACTAACTAATACCTGTAAATATATAGTATAACTACATAGTGAATTACTAATACAACAGTTTGCAAACATAGCTAATTTTCGTCTTAAAATAAATACTTAATTAGGTAGCAACAAATTACATACAAATATTTATAAATCTAAAATTATTAAAACTAAAATTTATGCATAAACTTATAGTACCTATAACATTTTATAAATTACTCTATGTATATTATATAAACTGTACATAATAGTTACTAATATAATGCCAAATTGGTTTCCCTAAAGGATCATTACTATAAGGATTTATCGTATGACCAACAATCTTCCTATTATGTTTGTATTTATTGCTTTTGTGTTCAATATTTGGATGGATGGATTGGATCATGGAGCGGGCTATGCTTGGTATTTCCCTACGTGATCGAATCCGTTATACGGAGATCCGTAGGAGAACGAGAGTGACCGACATATCCCGCCGGGTTGCCATGCTGAAGTGGCAATGGGCAGGCCACATCACTCGACGAACTGAAAACTGTTGGGGAAGAAGGGTTCTCGAGTGGCGACCACGTATCGGACGGCGCAGCGTAGGACGGCCCCCCACCAGATGGACCGACGATCTGGTCAAAGCTGCGGGGAGCCTTGGATGCGGTCGGCACAGGACCGCTCGTTGTGGCGTTCTCTTGGGGAGGCCTATGCCCAGCAGTGGACGTTGAAAGGCTGATGGATGGATGGATGTTAGTATGTAAGTAAAGTTAAGTTAAAAGGCTTTTAAAATGAAATTCAAATTTCACATTTGATAATGGTTTAGTTAGAATATCTGCTATCTGTTTATCTGTAGGACAATATTTAACATTAATATTTCCTTTCATAAAGTGTTCATGAATAAAATAATATCTAACATGAATATGTTTTGACCTTTTGTTGAATGAACCTGTCTTAATTAACTGAATAGAGCTTTGATTATCTATATTTAATGTTATTTCAATTTTACAATTAATTAACTCGCTCAATAATGATTTCAAATACCAAGTTTCCTTACAACAGTCAGCAGCTGCTATGTATTCAGCTTCTGTTGATGATAATGCGACTATTGGTTGCTGTTTAGAACACCAAGAAATTGGTCCATCACTAAACATTATTACAAAACCTGTAGTACTACGCCTGTTTATTTTGTCATTTGCGTAGTCAGAATCACAATATGCATTTAACATAGATACATTTCCTTTTTTATTATATTTTATACCTTTACCTTTTGTTCCAATTAAATACTATAATATCTTTTTTATTGCTATGACATCAGTCAGAGATGGGTTTTCCAATTTTCTACTTGCTACGTTTACAACTTGTGCAATATCTGGCCTAGTCCTTGTACTTAAATATAATAATGTACCTACACATTCTCTATATGGAAAATTTGTCTCCGATGTCATATCTTCCTTATCAGCATTGTAGCAAGGTATAGCAATTGGCTTTGCATTAATCATGTTAAATTTTATGAGTAAGTTTTCTATATAGTTTCTTGTTTTAATGTAATACCTGTGTCATTTTTTATGATTTCTAAACCAACAAAGTTTTTTGGATTTTTAAATATCTTTACTTGAAATTCCTTCTCCAAATTTAGTAAGATTAAGTCCAATTCTTTTTTATTAGACGCAATAGCAAGTCCGTCATCTACGTATACAGCAATGATTACAGTTTTATTTTTATTAGTGAAAACACAGCGTTCAGTTTTTGTAGGAAATAAACCTAGTTTTAACATTGCATATGTAAAAGTTTTATTCCATGTTGTAGGGGCTTGTTTGAGGCCATATAATGCTTTATTTAATTTACAGATTTTATCCGAATGTTTCTCATAACTATCAGGAATGTTCATATAGATGTCGCAATCTAATTCACCATATAAAAATGCTGTTTTTATATCAAATGTTAAAATTTCTGAGTTATTAGACGCAGCTATAGCAAATAAAGATTTAAGTGCAGATTGACTTACCACGGCACTGTAAATTTCATCGAGATCAATACCGATCAATTTTTGTTCAAATCCTCTCACAACAAGTCTCGCTTTATAAGTGCCATCATCGTTCATGCGTAATGCCCATTTGTTGCTTAATATTTTCTTACCTTTCGCTTCTTCTTTGTTTACTAATTTCCAAGTATTGTTTTTATACAGCGATTCCTTTTCGGAATTGATTGCCTTCTCCCAATTTTCCTTTTCCATTCCTGTAGTTGCTTCAGTGTATGTTAATAATACATAGTCTTTGAGCTTATTAGGTAGTCTTCTATTTCTGATACTCTTTCTTAATACTGGTTGTATGGTAGTGTCACTAGTTTCTGGTTTATTTATAATACTCCCACTTTGCGTTTGATCAGTGTCAGGTGAGCTTAATTTATCTACTGGTTCTTCCAATTCTTCTTGACTCTCTTCATTAATATTTTCCTCTTCACTGTCATATATGTTCTCTATAGTTATTATTTTATTTTTAGCTTCCTGTAACTCAATTTTATTTTTAGTATTATTGCATCTTATAATATCTCTGTGTATTTCTATTCTTCTGTTTTCTATATTCCATAACCGGTATCCATTGTTTGCATATCCAACCATTATGAGTTTCTTTCCTCGTGGTTCAAGTTTTCTTATGGATCCTATCTGTTTAGCATAAACAGTAGTACCAAATATTTGTAAGTTAGAAATATCTGGTTTCCTTCCATTCCAAATCTCATATGGGGTTTGGTTATTTACTGTTCTACTGGGCAGCCTGTTTAGTAGGTAGGTAGCACAGTATACAGCTTCTCCCCACATCTCATCTTTCATGTTATTTTCAAATAATAAAGCTCTAACTTTTTCTAAGATGGTACGATTTAATCGTTAAGTTTTTCCGTTTAACTGAGGCGAGTATGGTATTGTATAATCTAATTTTATTCCTCTATATGACACCAACTTTTTAAGTCATTATTTCGATATTCTCCTCCATTGTCACATCGAATTAACGATACTTTTGCATTCTTTTCAAGTTCTATTTCTTTTATGTAATTTTTCAATTCTACTGGTACTTCATTTTTCTGTTATAGTAAAGTCGTTTTTGTGAAATGGCTATAGTCATCCAAGATTGTTAGAAAATAACGTTTTCCATCATGTGTTATCATGTCAAGCGGTCCAAATACATCTGTATGTAAAATCTCTAAAATGCTTTCTGCTCTTTTTCTTTCTGTATTAAATGGTAGTCTTGTTTGTTTAGCTTTACAACATGTCTCCCATGTGTCATCAATATGATTCACGTCTTCCATTGTCAAGTTAATTCCTTTTACAGTTTTGTGTTTTATCATTGTTTCCAATATACCTTAACCTTTATATCCTAATTTTATATGCCAATCTGAAGCAGATTTTTAGTCAGAAATGAGGTTTCTTCATTATTTATTTTTAATTTTATATTGTATAAGCCCTCTTTTGTTTTCTGCCCTTTTATTTCCATGTCATCTTTCTTAATTATCACTTCTTCTTTTGTAAAAATCACAGTAGCATCCTTATCAGTTATGCTACTCACTGATAGGAGGTTCTTTTGTATTAGAAATATATCACCGGCAATAACTCACGTTGAGGATCGATTTAGTCGACCCGGGTTTCGAGCATATTCGATGCTCATCATCAGGGCGAGCGCGCAGCGGTGTCAACGAGTTCCCGGCGGGCGGGTTCTTTTGTAGATCAGGAGCATATAATACTCTATTTATGGTGACATTTTGATTTGTTTGTATATTACCTATTGCTTTAGTTGAAATTGACGTATTGCCTTTAGCTGTAGATATAGTTCCGTTATGTTCTCTCTTATTATGTAGGATATTGTTGTTGTTAGTCATATGTTGAGTACAGCCGGAATCAACAATGAAATCACACATGTTTTCTTCATTCTGGAGGGATGTGTAGAGTGCTATATTTTTCTCCTTTTTATTTAAATAGCAGTTTTTAGTGTCATGATTTGACTTCTTACAAGTGGAACATCTCTTTTTTCTAAAGTAACATATTTTCTGTATGGTTTGTCTTTTTACAGATATTGCAGAATGTCTTTTTGTTATTATTCCAAGTGTTCATATGTTTTGTGTACTGTGCTTTTAGAGCAACTGTCTTGTCATCTTCTACAGAGTTGTGTCTTTTTTCTTCTATTATTAGCCGAGCTGTTAGATTAATCAGTTTTTTTTCACTTAACGGAGTAGAATCCCAAGGAGTTTTGAATGAGTTATAGCTCTCTGGCAGTGTACAGAGCACTTTGGTTGTAATCATGTTATCTGTTACTTTCTCACCAATATTTTTTAAGTTTGCAGCAAGATTCTCCAAGTTACTTATATTACCAACAACATTTAGATGGTTTTGAAATTTATAGTCAAAAAATTGCTCCCATATGTTACATTTCTGGTCTTCGGTAGATTTCTCAAAGTATTAACTTTTTTATACATTTTTAGTGTTAACTTTTTTATACATTTGACTGGCAGTATCACATATTATTAATAATGATAGATGTTTTCTGGCTATGGTCGAGGTTATTATTTTTTGAGCACGTGCATCTTTTTTTAAGTCTTCATCAGTTTTTATTTCTGTAATTTTCCCATGTGCTATTTCTTGTAGTCCGTATGATTTAAATAGAACATTTACCTGGAACTTCACTTCAACTTCGTTTTCGCTATTCAACTTTGTTACGTTGTTAATTTCTTCGAATGTTTCCATATTTCTTGTTTTATTCTCCATCTGCGTTTCTGGTGCGCATAACCTGCTGTGTAATTGAATTTTATGTGGAGTATTATTAACGATGAAGAAGATTGACTTGGATTTTATTATAGGTTTTAAGGTTTTTTTATTTTAAATAAAAATGCACTGATATTGCTTGTCACGGAGCACAGAGCAGAAAAAGACAGTTTTTATTCATATACAGACTAACTTAGTGTTAACATCAATCATCTATAAAGAAACTATGAAGTCTATGAACTACACTATAACGTAATGTCAACATGTACCACTTATGGGTTTTATCATTTCTTTTTTTTTTCTTCGCATTGTACCTAAAATAGTATAACATATGGTGTACAATAAAGTATAAATAAATAAATAAAATAAATGATTAATGGACGACCCCTTGTCGGATGCGTCGGCGAGCCGACCACGTCCAACCATCATTAATAATAATTATGTTGGACCGATCACCTTACACACGTTCCGTTTTGGTCATCGCCGTGTGGTCGGAACCAGCCAAATCGGAACGTCTGTTAGTAGTCTTAGTTTAATGTACGTATAAACTTGTTAGATGGGTTATAATGAATATAAAACGAGAAAGTTTAAAAAGTACTAAATACTTAGACAAAGTATAATATAGACTCTCTACTATTTTGACACTAAGGATGAAGAAAAGGATGCGGTTTTAGCAAGAGTGAGAGGGACACATGTATAAGTTTTTTATCCTTTTCGCGTATGCGTTATTTTTATTTGGACCCAATCAACTGGATCCCAACAATAAGGTGGCCAACCGTCCCCATCATCGGTATGTAAGCTTGTTTTTGTATTTACGTAAAAAACGTTCATTAATCACGTTATACGCGAATGTTACACGTTCTAATTTTAAGCAAAATATAAGCGTAACTGCGATTTCTTTTGTCCTGTCATTCTTGTATCCGGCTAAAACAGGTAGTACATTTTTAGTCAACAAAGTTACAATCATAATTATCTTTTAAAATTATTCCGGTTATCATATGTCAAACTATTGCTATCTCGACACTGCATACGCTGATAGCTTGTCTATAATATTCTTTGCCTAAGACTAAATAAAATATTAACTAATATGTATCGACTGGTCAACAATTAAAATTCTTAAGGCAGGTTCAGGCACATACGTGGATACCGCACGGTATCGACGGAGGCGGCCAACGGGCCGCAATCTCCCCGTGGGACTTGGAGGCGGAGGTGCTGGCCGAGGTGTATCGGCGGGCGTCGCGAGAGCGGGAGAGGGGCGGACGCAGCCCGGACCACCGAAGGAAAGTAATATTGTTCCAGTGGCCAGCCAATAAAGGCGGAGAGACGGCACACGGTGGGTTCCTTTAGTGGGTGAAGGTCCGAAACTACCCCATTCCTTGCCCAGAACGACGGGGTGTACGGATAGAAACATTTTTTCTCGCCTTAACAAAAAGAAGGCAAGTTCAGGCAAGTCATGTTAAATTTTACATTTTAAAGAACATTCTTCGCGATATGTTCTCTTCCTGCAACTATAGAGATTGAGGGACCTAACATGCTACCTCAATATCTAATAAATTTATGAAGTGTCTCTCAATATCTAATAAAGTAATCAATTAAAAAGACAATAAATAAAATGCAATCTAGTCATGTCTCTAATCTGACCGGATCTCCTATATTATAATTATGTAGGGGGCTAAACTAAAGACTACACAAAAAACCATATCTGCCATAGATATAGATATCTATGATATCTGCGCTACGTGTTCAGATCTTCTAAATGACCTACTAATAACCAAGGATGGTTATTGCTCTGAAACTATCAATTCACGACATTATCAATGGACCATTATAATGTTAAACACGTACAGCTAAGATTTGAGTAATTTAAAATCCCCATTATTGAATGTATATATTGTTGAGGACATTGATAGTCCTTCTTAAAAGAACTCAGTGTGGAAATGTGATATCTCAAATTTAACGACAATGATATGACTGTAACTACGGGCGGGGAATGAACCCGCCTCTTCTAGGAGAGTGATTCAGTTATCCATCCAACCTAGTAAATGGACGAGCATATCAACTGCTTAGAATTATACAAAATTAATAACATAATTATATAGTCTTAGTGTTGACGATAAAAATAATTATAGTCTGCAAACAAGAAAGTCTATTCCTGAAAACTAAATTTTCTACTTTAGTTCTTGTTTTTCTTTGATAGGACCAGTTTTATTATTCATCAGATACCTCTGTGTATTTTTAGATTGGTATGCACAGTTGAATAAATTCTCAATGTACCCAATTCTAGCGAAATTTAATACCACGTACAATGATAGCTATCAGCTGAACACATTTTCAAGACAAATATTATAGATTCCTGAAAATAAATAGATAAATAAATGAAGATTAACTATTTGATGGCATAGAGATAGTTTAGTGGTGAAAACCACGTACTGCAAAGACAGTGGTATTGAGTTCGATCCCTAGTCCCAGGTCCAGACCTCGTACGACAAACAACTCTGACTTTTCAAGATTTTTCGAAATTATGTGTTTATTTGTTTACAATTTATCACTGCTCGGTGAAGGAAAACATCATGAAGATACCTGCATGCCTAAGAGACTTTCTCAACGGCCTGTGAAGTCTGCCAACCCGCACTGGGCCAGCGTGGTGGAGTATGGCCTAATTCCTTAACATTAGAAGAGACCCGTGCCCATATAGTAGGACAACTATTTGATAGTTTAGTAGCATAGCTATCAAAATTATACCTATATGAATGTGCATAGAAGAGTCATTATAGCGTCTAAACTTAACAATTATTTGGAAAATAACATTGCGCTAATAGAGTACATTAGTATTCACTCTACATTCCAGCTTTGTTTATTAACATTCTGTGATTCTATTCTGAATATATTATAGAATTTTCGTTACAACTTTACTAGGTACTAATTTGTTTCGACATTATAATATCTACTCGTATGTCCATAATGAATGTGTACGTAGCAAAATTGACTGAGTACTAGCGGTACTCAACACAAGACATAACCAATCAACTTACTTGCTCGGTTTTGCTTACAACCCCACTGTTATTAATCGCTGAAGTTCATGCTGAACCAGCATTACCCAGCGATTCAGGAGTATATTATGTAGTTAAAACTATGGTACGATGTACATTAGAACTTCTTGTTATGCAGTAATTTAGTAGGTATGTAAGGCTATCTGATTATACGAAAGTTAGCTAACTCTTAGAATAAAAACTGTTAAACAGTCATTGGGCGTTTTGAATCCACGTCTATGTATAGATTTTTCTTATCCATCATTATTGTTTTGTCAATATGCCGTTGTTGGTATTCAAGAAAGCCCCTTACCCATTCCAATGTTTTTTTATTGTTCTATTTTAAACTACCCATGTCCACGACTTCATCCAGACTTAGACATAAAAGGGTCATTCAACTCTTTCACGCCGAGACGCTGTTCCTACGCTTTTGTGCTGCTTACACTGTTTGCAAAAATAAGTAGTGTTTTAAGCTATAAATAATAATGAAAAAGATGTTCTGTAAATATTGTTGGACTAATTTGGCTGCATTTACAAAATATAATTTAGATAAGGCATAATTCGCTACTTGACAGATTTCGGAAAAATATTTTAAAGTTTACTGAAGTTTGTTATTATTGTCTTCATAAGTATCCCGAGCCAAGACTGGCAGATCATCAGGTTTCTAAAAAAGACGGTTATTTATTTCATGGCATAAACAGGCAATGATTAAAATAGAGATGTAGGAATAGTATAATGTGACGTCTCACGATGCTTAATTATGGCCGCTCGTGTTTCAAAATTTGTAACCAACAGATAAAATAATGACAAATGTATTATAAATATTAAAAATTTATAATATTTATCTTAGTAAAATTCACATTTTGATATATATATATATTAGCACTTGACATGCTCAGCTACTCTTAAAGTACACAAAATACACATTGTATAATTATTGTTTACCTATAAACTATAATATTCAAATTATTTTATATTCTACTAGCCTTTGCCTGCGGCTCTAGTTTTTAGGTTATATATCAGCTTCCTGATATAGTTTCCATCAGCCTTTCGAAGTCCACTGCTGGACATAGCCCCCCCCCCCCAAGGGAACGCCACAACATGTGTTTCGCTCATAGGGGGGATAGTGCCGTAATCGCCACGCTTGGCAGGCGGGTTGGCGATATAGTAATGAGGTAAAATGTATACCAGAACCAATCAAGAACTATCAAATAAAAAAAGTTGCATCAAATCCGTTTAGTAGTTTTTACGTGATGCACGAACAAACAGACAAGCAGACACAAACTCTAAAAACAATTGTTTTGTGTTCAGACAAATATATTTTATTTTTTTCTCAAATATCTTAAACGTACAGACACAGCTGTCTGCTACAGCTTTATAATGGTTATATTACAACTATCCAATACTGAATTAACACACACATAGCATCACGCCTGTATTCCCTAAAGGGGTAGGCAGTGGTAAATTACACACCCACGACTCGCCAGCTATGTTTAAGTCCCACCTAATAGGGGGCGAGTCTATTGACGTCTACCGGTCACATTTCTAAACTCCGGACTGCTACTGAGAATTTTCTTTTTAGGATAGAGCTCAATAACATTGCCCGACCCGGGGATCGAACCCGAGACCTCATGAATAGCAGTCGCATACACTACCGGTACACCACCGAGGCAGTTAAAAACTATATTTCTATAAAACTAAATTAACAACTATATTTCTATAGTAAATTTGTACAGAACCTTTTTTTGAACAAAATAGTTTTGGTCCGCTAGATGTGTCGTTCAATTAGTAGTGGCTTATACTGCCGGCTTTAGAATTGTCTCACCCTTCTCTACCCATGGGAGTCGTATGAGCCGACTCCCTTAGTCGGCTCACACCAGGGGAGTGGGCAGCAGCACTCCCTCGAGTATTAACAACATCTACTGCGATCGCCAACCCGCCTGCCAAGCATGGCGATTACTGCATTATCCCCCATGACGGGATCGATCGTTGAAGCGTTCCCTAGTAGGCCTATGTCTAGCAGTGGACTTTGAAAGGCTGATGGATGGATGGATGGGATACTGTCTCGGTTACAACAGCCTTCATATTCTACCACGGCAAGAATATCAATTCGACTAGTAGAGATTAAAATAGAAAAACTATACTCATCTTCACCGTCTTTATAGCGTAACTTTGTTGAGTTGGCTTACAATTTCTGCTATTTAGCCAATTACACAAAGTGATGCTGCCGATATGACCTCCTAGACCTAATTAGTGAGACAGTTGACGAGATCAAACAAGATCCCAATCATCACACACACACACAGATCAAGAGAAATTCCTTCTCCAAATTTAGTAAGATTAAGTCCAATTCTTTTTTATTAGACGCAATAGCAAGTCCGTCATCTACGTATACAGCAATGATTACAGTTTTATTTTTATTAGTGAAAACACAGCGTTCAGTTTTTGTAGGAAATAAACCTAGTTTTAACATTGCATATGTAAAAGTTTTATTCCATGTTGTAGGGGCTTGTTTGAGGCCATATAATGCTTTATTTAATTTACAGATTTTATCCGAATGTTTCTCATAACTATCAGGAATGTTCATATAGATGTCGCAATCTAATTCACCATATAAAAATGCTGTTTTTATATCAAATGTTAAAATTTCTGAGTTATTAGACGCAGCTATAGCAAATAAAGATTTAAGTGCAGATTGACTTACCACGGCACTGTAAATTTCATCGAGATCAATACCGATCAATTTTTGTTCAAATCCTCTCACAACAAGTCTCGCTTTATAAGTGCCATCATCGTTCATGCGTAATGCCCATTTGTTGCTTAATATTTTCTTACCTTTCGCTTCTTCTTTGTTTACTAATTTCCAAGTATTGTTTTTATACAGCGATTCCTTTTCGGAATTGATTGCCTTCTCCCAATTTTCCTTTTCCATTCCTGTAGTTGCTTCAGTGTATGTTAATAATACATAGTCTTTGAGCTTATTAGGTAGTCTTCTATTTCTGATACTCTTTCTTAATACTGGTTGTATGGTAGTGTCACTAGTTTCTGGTTTATTTATAATACTCCCACTTTGCGTTTGATCAGTGTCAGGTGAGCTTAATTTATCTACTGGTTCTTCCAATTCTTCTTGACTCTCTTCATTAATATTTTCCTCTTCACTGTCATATATGTTCTCTATAGTTATTATTTTATTTTTAGCTTCCTGTAACTCAATTTTATTTTTAGTATTATTGCATCTTATAATATCTCTGTGTATTTCTATTCTTCTGTTTTCTATATTCCATAACCGGTATCCATTGTTTGCATATCCAACCATTATGAGTTTCTTTCCTCGTGGTTCAAGTTTTCTTATGGATCCTATCTGTTTAGCATAAACAGTAGTACCAAATATTTGTAAGTTAGAAATATCTGGTTTCCTTCCATTCCAAATCTCATATGGGGTTTGGTTATTTACTGTTCTACTGGGCAGCCTGTTTAGTAGGTAGGTAGCACAGTATACAGCTTCTCCCCACATCTCATCTTTCATGTTATTTTCAAATAATAAAGCTCTAACTTTTTCTAAGATGGTACGATTTAATCGTTAAGTTTTTCCGTTTAACTGAGGCGAGTATGGTATTGTATAATCTAATTTTATTCCTCTATATGACACCAACTTTTTAAGTCATTATTTCGATATTCTCCTCCATTGTCACATCGAATTAACGATACTTTTGCATTCTTTTCAAGTTCTATTTCTTTTATGTAATTTTTCAATTCTACTGGTACTTCATTTTTCTGTTATAGTAAAGTCGTTTTTGTGAAATGGCTATAGTCATCCAAGATTGTTAGAAAATAACGTTTTCCATCATGTGTTATCATGTCAAGCGGTCCAAATACATCTGTATGTAAAATCTCTAAAATGCTTTCTGCTCTTTTTCTTTCTGTATTAAATGGTAGTCTTGTTTGTTTAGCTTTACAACATGTCTCCCATGTGTCATCAATATGATTCACGTCTTCCATTGTCAAGTTAATTCCTTTTACAGTTTTGTGTTTTATCATTGTTTCCAATATACCTTAACCTTTATATCCTAATTTTATATGCCAATCTGAAGCAGATTTTTAGTCAGAAATGAGGTTTCTTCATTATTTATTTTTAATTTTATATTGTATAAGCCCTCTTTTGTTTTCTGCCCTTTTATTTCCATGTCATCTTTCTTAATTATCACTTCTTCTTTTGTAAAAATCACAGTAGCATCCTTATCAGTTATGCTACTCACTGATAGGAGGTTCTTTTGTATTAGAAATATATCACCGGCAATAACTCACGTTGAGGATCGATTTAGTCGACCCGGGTTTCGAGCATATTCGATGCTCATCATCAGGGCGAGCGCGCAGCGGTGTCAACGAGTTCCCGGCGGGCGGTTTCTTTTGTAGATCAGGAGCATATAATACTCTATTTATGGTGACATTTTGATTTGTTTGTATATTACCTATTGCTTTAGTTGAAATTGACGTATTGCCTTTAGCTGTAGATATAGTTCCGTTATGTTCTCTCTTATTATGTAGGATATTGTTGTTGTTAGTCATATGTTGAGTACAGCCGGAATCAACAATGAAATCACACATGTTTTCTTCATTCTGGAGGGATGTGTAGAGTGCTATATTTTTCTCCTTTTTATTTAAATAGCAGTTTTTAGTGTCATGATTTGACTTCTTACAAGTGGAACATCTCTTTTTTCTAAAGTAACATATTTTCTGTATGGTTTGTCTTTTTACAGATATTGCAGAATGTCTTTTTGTTATTATTCCAAGTGTTCATATGTTTTGTGTACTGTGCTTTTAGAGCAACTGTCTTGTCATCTTCTACAGAGTTGTGTCTTTTTTCTTCTATTATTAGCCGAGCTGTTAGATTAATCAGTTTTTTTTCACTTAACGGAGTAGAATCCCAAGGAGTTTTGAATGAGTTATAGCTCTCTGGCAGTGTACAGAGCACTTTGGTTGTAATCATGTTATCTGTTACTTTCTCACCAATATTTTTTAAGTTTGCAGCAAGATTCTCCAAGTTACTTATATTACCAACAACATTTAGATGGTTTTGAAATTTATAGTCAAAAAATTGCTCCCATATGTTACATTTCTGGTCTTCGGTAGATTTCTCAAAGTATTAACTTTTTTATACATTTTTAGTGTTAACTTTTTTATACATTTGACTGGCAGTATCACATATTATTAATAATGATAGATGTTTTCTGGCTATGGTCGAGGTTATTATTTTTTGAGCACGTGCATCTTTTTTTAAGTCTTCATCAGTTTTTATTTCTGTAATTTTCCCATGTGCTATTTCTTGTAGTCCGTATGATTTAAATAGAACATTTACCTGGAACTTCACTTCAACTTCGTTTTCGCTATTCAACTTTGTTACGTTGTTAATTTCTTCGAATGTTTCCATATTTCTTGTTTTATTCTCCATCTGCGTTTCTGGTGCGCATAACCTGCTGTGTAATTGAATTTTATGTGGAGTATTATTAACGATGAAGAAGATTGACTTGGATTTTATTATAGGTTTTAAGGTTTTTTTATTTTAAATAAAAATGCACTGATATTGCTTGTCACGGAGCACAGAGCAGAAAAAGACAGTTTTTATTCATATACAGACTAACTTAGTGTTAACATCAATCATCTATAAAGAAACTATGAAGTCTATGAACTACACTATAACGTAATGTCAACATGTACCACTTATGGGTTTTATCATTTCTTTTTTTTTTCTTCGCATTGTACCTAAAATAGTATAACATATGGTGTACAATAAAGTATAAATAAATAAATAAAATAAATGATTAATGGACGACCCCTTGTCGGATGCGTCGGCGAGCCGACCACGTCCAACCATCATTAATAATAATTATGTTGGACCGACCACCTTACACACGTTCCGTTTTGGTCATCGCCGTGTGGTCGGAACCAGCCAAATCGGAACGTCTGTTAGTAGTCTTAGTTTAATGTACGTATAAACTTGTTAGATGGGTTATAATGAATATAAAACGAGAAAGTTTAAAAAGTACTAAATACTTAGACAAAGTATAATATAGACTCTCTACTATTTTGACACTAAGGATGAAGAAAAGGATGCGGTTTTAGCAAGAGTGAGAGGGACACATGTATAAGTTTTTTATCCTTTTCGCGTATGCGTTATTTTTATTTGGACCCAATCAACTGGATCCCAACAATAAGGTGGCCAACCGTCCCCATCATCGGTATGTAAGCTTGTTTTTGTATTTACGTAAAAAACGTTCATTAATCACGTTATACGCGAATGTTACACGTTCTAATTTTAAGCAAAATATAAGCGTAACTGCGATTTCTTTTGTCCTGTCATTCTTGTATCCGGCTAAAACAGGTAGTACATTTTTAGTCAACAAAGTTACAATCATAATTATCTTTTAAAATTATTCCGGTTATCATATGTCAAACTATTGCTATCTCGACACTGCATACGCTGATAGCTTGTCTATAATATTCTTTGCCTAAGACTAAATAAAATATTAACTAATATGTATCGACTGGTCAACAATTAAAATTCTTAAGGCAGGTTCAGGCACATACGTGGATACCGCACGGTATCGACGGAGGCGGCCAACGGGCCGCAATCTCCCCGTGGGACTTGGAGGCGGAGGTGCTGGCCGAGGTGTATCGGCGGGCGTCGCGAGAGCGGGAGAGGGGCGGACGCAGCCCGGACCACCGAAGGAAAGTAATATTGTTCCAGTGGCCAGCCAATAAAGGCGGAGAGACGGCACACGGTGGGTTCCTTTAGTGGGTGAAGGTCCGAAACTACCCCATTCCTTGCCCAGAACGACGGGGTGTACGGATAGAAACATTTTTTCTCGCCTTAACAAAAAGAAGGCAAGTTCAGGCAAGTCATGTTAAATTTTACATTTTAAAGAACATTCTTCGCGATATGTTCTCTTCCTGCAACTATAGAGATTGAGGGACCTAACATGCTACCTCAATATCTAATAAATTTATGAAGTGTCTCTCAATATCTAATAAAGTAATCAATTAAAAAGACAATAAATAAAATGCAATCTAGTCATGTCTCTAATCTGACCGGATCTCCTATATTATAATTATGTAGGGGGCTAAACTAAAGACTACACAAAAAACCATATCTGCCATAGATATAGATATCTATGATATCTGCGCCACGTGTTCAGATCTTCTAAATGACCTACTAATAACCAAGGATGGTTATTGCTCTGAAACTATCAATTCACGACATTATCAATGGACCATTATAATGTTAAACACGTACAGCTAAGATTTGAGTAATTTAAAATCCCCATTATTGAATGTATATATTGTTGAGGACATTGATAGTCCTTCTTAAAAGAACTCAGTGTGGAAATGTGATATCTCAAATTTAACGACAATGATATGACTGTAACTACGGGCGGGGAATGAACCCGCCTCTTCTAGGAGAGTGATTCAGTTATCCATCCAACCTAGTAAATGGACGAGCATATCAACTGCTTAGAATTATACAAAATTAATAACATAATTATATAGTCTTAGTGTTGACGATAAAAATAATTATAGTCTGCAAACAAGAAAGTCTATTCCTGAAAACTAAATTTTCTACTTTAGTTCTTGTTTTTCTTTGATAGGACCAGTTTTATTATTCATCAGATACCTCTGTGTATTTTTAGATTGGTATGCACAGTTGAATAAATTCTCAATGTACCCAATTCTAGCGAAATTTAATACCACGTACAATGATAGCTATCAGCTGAACACATTTTCAAGACAAATATTATAGATTCCTGAAAATAAATAGATAAATAAATGAAGATTAACTATTTGATGGCATAGAGATAGTTTAGTGGTGAAAACCACGTACTGCAAAGACAGTGGTATTGAGTTCGATCCCTAGTCCCAGGTCCAGACCTCGTACGACAAACAACTCTGACTTTTCAAGATTTTTCGAAATTATGTGTTTATTTGTTTACAATTTATCACTGCTCGGTGAAGGAAAACATCATGAAGATACCTGCATGCCTAAGAGACTTTCTCAACGGCCTGTGAAGTCTGCCAACCCGCACTGGGCCAGCGTGGTGGAGTATGGCCTAATTCCTTAACATTAGAAGAGACCCGTGCCCATATAGTAGGACAACTATTTGATAGTTTAGTAGCATAGCTATCAAAATTATACCTATATGAATGTGCATAGAAGAGTCATTATAGCGTCTAAACTTAACAATTATTTGGAAAATAACATTGCGCTAATAGAGTACATTAGTATTCACTCTACATTCCAGCTTTGTTTATTAACATTCTGTGATTCTATTCTGAATATATTATAGAATTTTCGTTACAACTTTACTAGGTACTAATTTGTTTCGACATTATAATATCTACTCGTATGTCCATAATGAATGTGTACGTAGCAAAATTGACTGAGTACTAGCGGTACTCAACACAAGACATAACCAATCAACTTACTTGCTCGGTTTTGCTTACAACCCCACTGTTATTAATCGCTGAAGTTCATGCTGAACCAGCATTACCCAGCGATTCAGGAGTATATTATGTAGTTAAAACTATGGTACGATGTACATTAGAACTTCTTGTTATGCAGTAATTTAGTAGGTATGTAAGGCTATCTGATTATACGAAAGTTAGCTAACTCTTAGAATAAAAACTGTTAAACAGTCATTGGGCGTTTTGAATCCACGTCTATGTATAGATTTTTCTTATCCATCATTATTGTTTTGTCAATATGCCGTTGTTGGTATTCAAGAAAGCCCCTTACCCATTCCAATGTTTTTTTATTGTTCTATTTTAAACTACCCATGTCCACGACTTCATCCAGACTTAGACATAAAAGGGTCATTCAACTCTTTCACGCCGAGACGCTGTTCCTACGCTTTTGTGCTGCTTACACTGTTTGCAAAAATAAGTAGTGTTTTAAGCTATAAATAATAATGAAAAAGATGTTCTGTAAATATTGTTGGACTAATTTGGCTGCATTTACAAAATATAATTTAGATAAGGCATAATTCGCTACTTGACAGATTTCGGAAAAATATTTTAAAGTTTACTGAAGTTTGTTATTATTGTCTTCATAAGTATCCCGAGCCAAGACTGGCAGATCATCAGGTTTCTAAAAAAGACGGTTATTTATTTCATGGCATAAACAGGCAATGATTAAAATAGAGATGTAGGAATAGTATAATGTGACGTCTCACGATGCTTAATTATGGCCGCTCGTGTTTCAAAATTTGTAACCAACAGATAAAATAATGACAAATGTATTATAAATATTAAAAATTTATAATATTTATCTTAGTAAAATTCACATTTTGATATATATATATATTAGCACTTGACATGCTCAGCTACTCTTAAAGTACACAAAATACACATTGTATAATTATTGTTTACCTATAAACTATAATATTCAAATTATTTTATATTCTACTAGCCTTTGCCTGCGGCTCTAGTTTTTAGGTTATATGTCAGCTTCCTGATATAGTTTCCATCAGCCTTTCGAAGTCCACTGCTGGACATAGCCCCCCCCCCCCAAGGGAACGCCACAACATGTGTTTCGCTCATAGGGGGGATAGTGCCGTAATCGCCACGCTTGGCAGGCGGGTTGGCGATATAGTAATGAGGTAAAATGTATACCAGAACCAATCAAGAACTATCAAATAAAAAAAGTTGCATCAAATCCGTTTAGTAGTTTTTACGTGATGCACGAACAAACAGACAAGCAGACACAAACTCTAAAAACAATTGTTTTGTGTTCAGACAAATATATTTTATTTTTTTCTCAAATATCTTAAACGTACAGACACAGCTGTCTGCTACAGCTTTATAATGGTTATATTACAACTATCCAATACTGAATTAACACACACATAGCATCACGCCTGTATTCCCTAAAGGGGTAGGCAGTGGTAAATTACACACCCACGACTCGCCAGCTATGTTTAAGTCCCACCTAATAGGGGGCGAGTCTATTGACGTCTACCGGTCACATTTCTAAACTCCGGACTGCTACTGAGAATTTTCTTTTTAGGATAGAGCTCAATAACATTGCCCGACCCGGGGATCGAACCCGAGACCTCATGAATAGCAGTCGCATACACTACCGGTACACCACCGAGGCAGTTAAAAACTATATTTCTATAAAACTAAATTAACAACTATATTTCTATAGTAAATTTGTACAGAACCTTTTTTTGAACAAAATAGTTTTGGTCCGCTAGATGTGTCGTTCAATTAGTAGTGGCTTATACTGCCGGCTTTAGAATTGTCTCACCCTTCTCTACCCATGGGAGTCGTATGAGCCGACTCCCTTAGTCGGCTCACACCAGGGGAGTGGGCAGCAGCACTCCCTCGAGTATTAACAACATCTACTGCGATCGCCAACCCGCCTGCCAAGCATGGCGATTACTGCATTATCCCCCATGACGGGATCGATCGTTGAAGCGTTCCCTAGTAGGCCTATGTCTAGCAGTGGACTTTGAAAGGCTGATGGATGGATGGATGGGATACTGTCTCGGTTACAACAGCCTTCATATTCTACCACGGCAAGAATATCAATTCGACTAGTAGAGATTAAAATAGAAAAACTATACTCATCTTCACCGTCTTTATAGCGTAACTTTGTTGAGTTGGCTTACAATTTCTGCTATTTAGCCAATTACACAAAGTGATGCTGCCGATATGACCTCCTAGACCTAATTAGTGAGACAGTTGACGAGATCAAACAAGATCGTAGTCCTATCGTTGTGTTTCGTATAGTGAGCAAGATGCCAAGCCCCATCTTATCCTCGACTTATTATTCGCTTTCTCCCCCTCCTATCCCTTGGAGTTGACCAAGCGTGAATGATGCCTCTGGTGTTATTGCTAGCATCTGTAGGCTACAGTAACCGCTTACCATCAGTTGGGCCGTATGCTTGTTTACCACCCACGTTTTTGATGTGAAACATCTAATGCGGAAAAAAAATCGGCTGTTACTGTGGCGACGCTTTTAATGCACTTGGCCCGTTCAAATCTTGCAAGTTAGATTTGACACACTTTCCGGTTTCCGATTGAGCTGAAATTTTACACGCATCTGTATATCGCGTGACAATGCAATATTATGATGACATGGAGCTGATCTGATGATGGAGCTGGAAGGTGGACATAGGAACTTTATAATAAACCCGCGCAACCCCATCGAGTTTGGGCTCGTATGATTCGTTTTGCCGAGTAATTTGTATCTAGATGGTATCCAGGGGCTGATGATGAAGCTGGAAGGTGTCCACAGTAACTCTTTAATGAAATGACGCAACCCTGTCGAGTTTGGACTTGTTTGATTCGTCTTGATGAGTACTTTGTCTTTATATGGTATCCAGGGTCTGATGATAGACCTGGGAGGTGGCCATGCGAAACTCTGTAATTAAATGGCGCAACTCCATCGAGTTAGAGCTCGTTTGAAATGTCCTGACTAGAAATTCAGTCATAGATGATATCCAGGGTCTGATGATGGAGCTGGAAGGTGACCACTCTGTAATGAAACGACTAACCCCATCGAGTTTGAAATCATTTGATTCGTCTTGACGAGTACTTTGTCTTTAGATTGTAGGTATCCAGGGTCTGATGATGAAGCTAGAAGGTCACCATAGGAACTCCGTTATAAAACGACATAACTCCATCGAGTTTGGACTTATTTGATTTGTCTTGACGAATACTTTGTCTTTAGATAGTATCCAGGGTCAGATGATGGAGCTAGAAGGTCGCCATAGGAACTCCGTTATAAAACGACATAACTCCATCTAGTTTGGGCTCGTATGATTTGTGTTGACGAGTACTTTGTTTCTAGATGGTATCCAGGGTCTGACGATGGAGCTGGAAGGTGGTTACAGTAGCTCTGTATTGAAACTGCGCAACCCTATCGAGTTTATACTCATTTGATTCGTCTTGAGGAGTACTTTGTCAAGTTATGATCATTTTATTTCTACAAAATAATTTCGATGTTTTCACATTTGCTAGACGTCCCGCGAAGTCTAGTTTCTGCACACGACAGATTTCTTTAGTGGGTGCAGGCCCCACACTACCCTGGTCGTTGCCCCGAACGATAGGGTGTGTGGTTAGGAACATTTTTTCCCGCCTTAACAAAAAAAAGGGTGACAGGTCCCTGACAGCCAGGAAAGTTTCCTGGCTTAAAGCAGAACATAGGCTAAGTAGGAAGTAAAGAAAGAAGTATCTTTATTTAAACATAAATTGTGTATTAAATGAAAAAAAACTTACTTTAATATTATAAATGCGAAAGTGCGTTTGTTTCTTTGTTTGTTACGATTTCACGTCATACTAAACCCATCATCACGAATATTTAGTCTGCAGCTGAAAAAAATAGGCTTTATCACGAACAAACGTTAGGTTCCTACGGGATAGCTATTTTTATATAGAGATAATTAATGTTCCGTAGAGTGACGTATTTATATTAAAAAGTGCATGCAGACAAAGTCGCAGGCAAATTCTAGTTTATGATAATAATGAATAACATTAAACACAAAGTGAATATAGTGCTAAGCATGTCAAATGCTAAAAATATATATAAAAAATATCTAAATAATGAATAACTATACCGCGCAGACGAAATCATTTATTTATTTATAGACTCACGCCTTTTTCCCAGAGGGGAAGGCAGAGACAACGGATTTCCACTTGCCACGATCCTTGCTCACCTTTTTTGCTTCATTCACTGTCATTATATTCCTCATACATGCACGTCCGATAAGGGTACTTCTGACCTGACCTTTCTCGAGAACTTTAGACGAGGTCTACCCCTCCCAACTGCACCATTCACACTCGCCATATGTATCTTTTTTGTTATCCTGCTTTCATCAATCCTCTCTACGTCTTCAAACCATCTTAAAATTCCTTTCTCAATCTTTGTCCCTATATCTTCTTTTACATCACATCGTTCTCTCACTACACTGTTTCGTACTCAATCTTTCAAAATTATACCACACATACTTCTTAGAGCTCTCATCTCCACTGCATTTATTCTACTCTCTTTCTTCTTCTGCCGTACCCAACTTTCACTTTCGTACATTTGAGTTTGTACTAACACTCCATTGTGCACGGCGAGTCGTGCCTTTTTAGACACTTTCCGACTACTTGTAAAGGAGTGTAGTGCCCCATTCACCCGATTACCTGCATTCACTCTCCTTTCAATGTCTATTTCATACTTCCCATGTCTTGTAAACAATGTTCTCAGATAGACAAACTCTTTTACTTGTTGAACCTTCACTCCTTCAATCACTATGTCACATGGGGTCATGCATTCATCTCTTTCTAGAACCATTACTTTCGTCTTCTCAACATTCACTTTCATTCCTTTCTTTTTCAAGGATTCATTCATTAATGTTACCATCTTCTGTAACTCAGCAGACGAAATTATGGTCAAATATTAATGTAACATCTAGTAGATAATAAAAATTATATACATTTATTGAGGTGATTGCCGCATTTAGAGTCGTTTCGTCGGTTACATAAAATATTCCTAAGTTCAGGTCCTTTTTAGTCGACCAACCCCCGACTCTGGGTGTGGTTGTTAGATTATAAACGATCTAATAAACATGAAAAGATAAATTCCCTTAAATTATTTACGCAAGCCCAAATGCAATGAAAAGAGGATTAATTCCTAGAATACTTCGAGCCTCCTCAAGGTTTTTTTGCAAACTTAGAACCGTTTGTTTATCAAATAGATATAAAAGCATAGAAATAAAAAACATAACGTGCAAACTACTAATATATCTTCACATTCGTCTCGCGATATAGAGAGTGTTGTGTGTCGGACAAACACGGGTGTGAATCAATCTACCCTACAAACTGTCGAGGAAAAATAAAGTAGCTCGCCTTTGCAGTTGTCCCATGACCACGGCTGCTGCAACGCAGTTGAAACGTCGTATAAAAGGTATTTAATAATTTCACCTAATTTATATGTGAAAAAAGACCCGTTTATGTTACTTTAAATAGTGTACAATTCGCGAATCTCTAAAAGTTACTATGTACGTGGCTGTTAGTAATATATAAAACTTTTTAATTAATTTTATACAACACTTATACAACAAAATAATAACCAGTAAACTTTGTATTTTCCCCTCTGTCCGTCTCATTGTTCTAGAATAGGTAAAATTAAATATTATTATATGTTTGATTTCATGCAAACAAGATTACTTGTTTTGACGTCTAGTACCTAGATCATAGACTAAGTATATAACTATAGACTCGCTACTATTTTAATACTAAGGATGAAGAAAAGGATGCATATCATGGTCATAGCAAGAGTGAGCGAGAAACATGTATAAGTTTTATATCCTCTTCGCGTATGCGTTATAAGGTGGCCAACCGTCCCCATCATTGGTATGTAAGCTTGTTTTTGTATTTACGTAAAAAAAAACTTTAATTAATCATGTTATATACGCTAATGTTACACGTTCTCTAATACATTTTAAGCAATATATAAGCATAACTGCAATTTCTTTTTTCCTGTCATTCTTGTATCCGGCTAAAACAGGTAGGTAGTGCATTTTTAACCGACTTCAAAAAAGGAGGTTATCAATTCGGATGTTTATATTTTTTTATGTATGTTCGGGCATAACTCCGTCATATGTTGACGGATTTGCAAAATTATTTTTTTGTTTGAAAGGGGTTTATTCTGAAATGGTCCCATTTAAATTTCACAGAAATCGGTGCAGTACTTTTTAAAAAATGAACAAACACCTAAAAAATTTGTATACATCAATGATATTTTTTCTGTCTGATTTTTTTTTTCGTTTTGTGAGGCCTCCCCTCTTGAGTAATATTATTCTGTGGGCCTCCCCATCATGTACGACCTACTCTAAGCTATTTTATAAAATAACACTTAAAAGCACGAAATAAACCATTTAAAAATAAAGAAAACCACCTTCAAGTGCACCCAGGAACTAAAAAGCAATAAGTAATTGGTATTTAGATACGATTTCCGTGCTAGACACCTACTGATGTGTTTGAAGCCGGCGGTCTAGCACAGAAATCGTATCTAAATACCAATTATTTATTGCTTTTTAGTTCCTGGGTGCACATGAAGGGGGTTTTCTTTTTTGTTTTAAATGGTTTGTTAGTCTTCAAAGTTATATTCATAGTTATCTTCTAAAATTATTCCGGTTATCATATGTGAAACTATTGCTATCTCGTCACTGCATACACATTTTAATAGGAATTTGGTCCGTTTATCTGTTTGGTTGTTCGCATATCACGCAAAAACTACTGAACGGATTTTCATGACACTTTTTTGTTTGATAATTATTGATTAGACTTAAAAACTAGTAAGTATATATATCTGAGTTCTATTCCTGTACTATATCGGGGACCTGAGATATAATCTAAAAATTAAATTTTGTTTGCGGTAAAACCGCTAGCAAAACTAGCCGCAATAAGGCTATATAAAACTGATCACCAAGATTTTTTACAAAGATAATCTAATTCGCTATAAACTATGTGGTATAGTGCGTCGTAGTAAATTTCGAATGCTGCACTTCCTACTGGAAGTGGGTTGAATGGACAATGCTCAGTAGAGCGTACACATAATACCATCAGTACTGCTTATTGGAAAGCCTCCGTTGTATCGTTACATCGTTTCATGTACGTACATATACATAGGTATATGAGAATAATGTTGCTGTAATATAGCAGAATGGGATGATTTTTCATAGAATAAAAACATAGCATCACGCCTGTATTCCCCGGAGGGGTAGGCAGAGATGTATTACTCATCCACACGATTCACCAGCTATGTTTAAGTCGCAAGTTATTACGCCCTCTATTGACGGTGAGCCTATTGCCGTCTATCGGGCACATTTCCAAACTCCGACATGTTACTGAGAATTTTTATTTTTATGAAAAAGTTCAATAACACTGCCCGACCCGGGGATCGAACCCGAGACCTCATGATCAGCAGCCGCTTACACTACCGTTGCACCACAGAGGCAGTTTTTCATAGAATATTATTATTAAATAGCAAATAGGTCAAGAAGACCTCACGCCAAGAACTTATAAGACATACACTTCTAACTTTTCAAAACTGCGTGTGTGTGTGTTTACTTCCCTCTGAAGAGAATCATCTCTAGGAAGCATATCTGAAAGATTTGTTGGCTTGTGAAGTCTATAAAACCGAACCAGGCCAGTGTGGTGGACTGTGGCTTAAATCTATCTCATTTTGAGAAGAGACCCATGCCTTATTATGGGGCAGTAGCGGAGTGTAAACAATAACTATAATTTTTGATATTTTTGTGCATATTTTAAGCATGTCTAGTCATGCTCGGCCATTTATCAGAACAAAAAATACGATAATAATAATGTGAAAATCGAAAATAACAGTCCCGAAAGGATTTGAACCTTTACCTTCTGGAAAACCGTTCCAGATACTTTGCCAATTCAGCCATGTCATGTGCTTAAAATATAAAAATATAATTATTGGGCTTCGTCATTTTTTTCTCTGTATCCTAATTGCAATAATTAAGTTTATCTGTTCGTATGAAAATACATCCGAAAGAAGCTGCAGGTCCCAAGTCCCAAGCGGATGCAATGATGGCTAAATTGGCAAAGCATCTGGGACGATTTTCCAGGAGATGCAAGTTCAAATGCTCTCGTGACTATTATTTTCGATTCTCAAATTTTTGCACTTTGTGTTCTAATCTTTTTATACTCTTATGAAGCTGTAGTAGAGAGAGGAGATGTCTGTACATTTAAGATATTTGCATCACGTAAAAACTACGGAACGGATTTTGATGAAACTTTTTTGTTTGATAGCTCTTGATTATTAAGATATTTTTATATATATTTTTAGCATTTGACATGCTTAGCACTATACATTAAACACAAAGTGAAAAATGTGAAATCGAAAATAACAGTCAGGAGCAGGATTTGAACCTGCATCTTCTGGATACCGTCCAGATGCTTTACCAATTCAGCCATCCTGACAATTGCTCCTGACTGCTAATTTCGATAACACATCATACTTAACGTCTTTGGGTGACGCCTGCGCCATCTGTCGGAAGTATTTTTATACATTATACCGACCAGGTAAACTTAATTTTACAATTAAGATTTTACCTAATAATGACGCAATCCCTTTAAATATTTAGATATTTTTATATATATTTTTAGCATTTGACATGCTTATCACTATACATTAAACACAAAGTGAAAAATGTGAAATCGAAAATAACAGTCAGGAGCAGGATTTGAACCTGCATCTTCTGGATACCGTCCAGATGCTTTACCAATTCAGCCATCCTGACAATTGCTCCTGACTGCTAATTTCGATAACACATCATACTTAACGTCTTTGGGTGACGCCTGCGCCATCTGTCGGAAGTATTTTCATACATTACACCGACCAGGTAAACTTAATTTTACAATTAAGATTTTACCTAAAAATGACGCAAACCCTTTAAATATTTAGATATTTTTATATATATTTTTAGCATTTGACATGCTTAGCACTATACATTAAACACAAAGTGAAAAAATGAAAATATTTAAAGGGTTTGCGTCATTATTAGGTAAAATCTTAATTGTAAAATTAAGTTTACCTGGTCGGTATAATGTATGAAAATACTTCCGACAGATGGCGCAGGCGTCACCCAAAGACGTTAAGTATGATGTGTTATCGAAATTAGCAGTCAGGAGCAATTGTCAGGATGGCTGAATTGGTAAAGCATCTGGATGGTATCCAGAAGATGCAGGTTCAAATCCTGCTCCTGACTGTTATTTTCGATTTCACATTTTTCACTTTGTGTTTAATGTATAGTGCTAAGCATGTCAAATGCTAAAAATATATATAAAAATATCTAAATATTTAAAGGGTTTGCGTCATTATTAGGTAAAATCTTAATTGTAAAATTAAGTTTACCTGGTCGGTATAATGTATGAAAATACTTCCGACAGATGGCGCAGGCATCACCCAAAGACGTTAAGTATGATGTGTTATCGAAATTAGCAGTCAGGAGCAATTGTCAGGATGGCTGAATTGGTAAAGCATCTGGACGGTATCCAGAAGATGCAGGTTCAAATCCTGCTCCTGACTGTTATTTTCGATTTCACATTTTTCACTTTGTGTTTAATGTATAGTGCTAAGCATGTCAAATGCTAAATATATATATAAAAATATCTAAATATTTAAAGGGTTTGCGTCATTATTAGGTAAAATCTTAATTGTAAAATTAAGTTTACCTGGTTGGTATAATGTATGAAAATACTTCCGACAGATGGCGCAGGCGTCACCCAAAGACGTTAAGTATGATGTGTTATCGAAATTAGCAGTCAGGAGCAATTGTCAGGATGGCTGAATTGGTAAAGCATCTGGACGGTATCCAGAAGATGTAGGTTCAAATCCTGCTCCTGACTGTTATTTTCGATTTCACATTTTTCACTTTGTGTTTAAAGCTCTTGATTAGATTTAAAAACTGGTTTACATGTCATGATCCCGCTATTATATCGGGATCCTAAGCTGTAACCTAAGAGCTAGCTGTGATGAAGCCGCCGGAAAAGGCTAGTAAATATAATATTGATGTGTAAATCATAATATTTAGATATTGCCTGGAAATTTTTTTTGACTATTTTCAGTCTGTTAAATTCACTTGTACAGAAGCCTTGACTTGGCACTAAAAAGTATTTACTTATTGTCAGATCCGAACGAACATAACAAGCATTGTTTTCCATTTTAAACCATGTGAAAGCATATCGGTTGTAGTTTCAGCACGCAGAGAAAGGCCCTATGCTACAATTAATAGTTATGCTATTAGTCATTGAAATGAATAATAGAATGTACTTACGCTATTTAAATTGCAAAGCTAATTATTGGGTTATATTAAAGTTAACCATCGTCATTAGCATGTAAAACAATCCTCACTGCTTTGCTTTGGGTGCCAAATTGGTTGTGAACAAACTTTGTGTTAACAACCTGCTTTGAGCTTAATCGTGGCGAAAGAAATAAACCCAGGACTTTTAATGTCTTATTGCCTCGTTAGATTCATGTCATAAGTGTGCAAGTTGTAACTGTTAGGGGTTGGGTTTAAACCCGTGGTTGTGAAAAAAGTGTTATTACGGTTTTTGTGTTGAAATTACAATTAGCAGCACGGAGCTTAGAACCCTGCCCAGTAGGCAGCAATACGCTAATATTACGTTAGAACTAAATCACATGTGCAAAACATATCACACACTCACATTATGCTTACCCGTTCGGGGATAAAATCGTGAGACTAATAAAATTGTAAATATTACAAGTTTAAATTGATATATAAGCGTGGGCTGTTCTTTTTGTACGAAAATCACAAATGTCGGATTTTATTTGTTGTTTCATCGGTATAAAAAGGCTGTCGATTTATGTGAGTTGTGACATTGTCGTTGATCAACAGCTCGTGACAAAAACCTCTCTATTTTATGTTTATGTTATACAGGAATATATTGAGTTTAGTTCAGTTAGTATGTAGCTATTTTGATCTGTATTTTAGCACTTGGCATGCTCAGCTACTTTATAGATCAAATTATTTATGAAAGTGGAAAAACAGAGCTCTACTGCGAGCGGGATTGGAACCTGCGTCCCTTCTAATCCGGGGAAGTGCACATAGCATAGTTCCACTTTTAGTATATAGCCATCCGCGTGGTGATGAGCTAAGAATACAAGTGTTTTTATTTTTAAATACACAACACCCTGCCCTAAGGAATAATCCTCGTATCGCGGGAGACTTTACAAACATACAATTTAATGGACACAACACAGACTCAGAACAGTAATTTATCAAATCAATCAATCAATTCATTTATTTATGAATCACACAGAGTTGTCCTGTGTGGGGATCGAACTCACAACACTCAGGCGGGAGGCCGTATGTAAACCATTCCACCATTTGTCCAGTGCTACCGCTCCATTCTTTTCCACGGGTGTCGAATGAGGTGACTAAGGGAAGTAAGCTGTTATAACCCATTGTACTAGTGGAGTTAGGTACCAAGCGAGAGTGCTCACTTGTTATCGGGCCCAAGCGGGTTGGATTTACCGTCTGCCGTGCAGCACGTCAGTGTGTTTTAGTTGTAGAGGGAGTTAGCCGTGTAATCATTCAATTTCATTATCTATCCGCAAAATTAATTGCTGAGCAGCGGTTCGGCAGTATATTTTGTATTGTTGAGTCTATGAGACGCGGTATCTGCTTATAGTTGGATGTCACGCCTCCTACCATTGGTTATAAAAATATATATCTATTACTTTTAAAACTTACTTGAATATATTTATATCAGAGGATCCGAGAACACTTAGTTTTCAATTGTTTTAGCTGATATACTCCATTTTTATTTACAATATTTAATCTTACGCTAATATAGCAAGTTAATATAGCCCACATAATATATATATACGTAGTGTAGTATAATATATCCAATAACTTAGATACCTCATGCCACTTCAGTGGTTTGCAACTGAAAGATATCGAGGAGGAGATTTTAAGTTAACATGCGAGTAGCGTATCTACTTTGTTACACATCATTTGAATTACAAACTAATGTTGGATTTAAATGCTGACGACCACTAAAGCTTTGTTGTCGCATATGTCTAACTTCGTAGACAGCTTTATGTTCAGCAAGATTTTTATCACACCCTGCAGTAAGTTCAGTAACAGAAAGTTCAAGAGAGAGGTCGTGTTATTCACCAAGAATTTCTGTTGTTATCTAGATTGAAAACAATTTTGTAGTCTTTTTTACATTTTTAACATTTGAAAAAAAAAAGTATATATATATATATATATATATATATATATATATATATATATATATATATATATATATATATATATTTATAGGGCTGCGTCATTATTAGGTAAAAATCTTAATTGAAAAATTAATTTTACCTAGTCGGTATAATGTATGTAAATATTTCCGACAGATGGCGCAGGCGTCATCCAGGACGTTAAGTATGAAAGTGTTATAGAAATTAGCAGTCGAGAGCAGTTGCCACGATGGCTGAATTGGCAAAGCATCTGTACGGTACCCAGGAGATGCAGGTTCAAATGCTGCTTGTGACTGTTATTTTCGATTTCACATTTTTCACTTTGTGTTTAATTGTGTAGTCATTAGATTATCAATAAAAATACCTATAACCGTACTCAGAGTTATAGGTATACGGACTAATAGATAACAGAGTATGGGGTTTATTAATAAGAATCGATAGCAAGAAATGCTCTATGTTCCAAATGAAAACGTGTAATACCTATACATTCAGGATCTTAAATTTAGGGCTTCTGCAAGCCGCTCCACCGCATGCAAAAGCCACACACCACACACGTCTGTACTAAATTTCAAGTGGTTCTATTCTGTAGTTCGTATTTTGATAGGCCCATCATTTATTCGGGGTAAAAAGTATTGTATATAGTGATAAATTATCTAGTGATGTACTAGTGTGTAGTTGATGTTGTATTCAGAAGTCCTTGCGGAAGGAGTCGATTATTTTGTCCTTTGTAATTCAAATTCAAATTCAAAAATATCTTTATTTGATAGGCCTATTAAATAGCACTTAAAATCGTCAAGAATACACTAATAATCAACACGAGCGCCTGAGGCGAGTGCATCCGCAATAACAAAGTGGCGATTGCAATCGCCACAAGCGGCCGGATTCCGAAGTAAAGCCTTTCATGAGAAACTCATGGGCCACTTTTTTAAATTGCCAATTTATTACAATTTAATATAATCTTTATAACTAAAATTACATTATATCATACAAAACAATTTTGAAAATTAATGAATTAAATTGGTATATACCGTTTTTCCAAGAAAGTCTACTCCGAAGTAAGATTTTTATGACAAACTAACTGACTGAACAAAAAGAATAAAGCCCTTCTGCTTTTTAAAATATGGTAGTGATTTTTATGTAGGTTTCTGTCTCATGACCAGAAACTAAAAAATATATTTATGGCCTCAAAGCCCGAGGTACATTTAAAAACGTATGAGTGTATAAATATGTGTAAAGTGCAACGTGTTAAGTAGGTTAATGAGTGATTTATATTTACATTAGGTATGTAATGTGCTGGTGCAATTTCCTGCATGAATAAATTAATACAAGACTTAATTATAGCAGTGCTGTCACAGCTAAAATCGAGAAAATTTATACTTGTAGTTTCTTATTTCAGTCCGTGTGGTGACGGACTAAGAATAAAAGTGTCACCACCCCATTCTTTCCCACAGGTGTCGTATGAGGCGACTAAGGGAAGTAAGTAATTATCATCCATTGCATGACTGGTGGTAGGGTTGGGTGCCAAGTAGGAATACTCACTTGGTATCGGGCCTGAGCGGGTTGGTACCACCATCTCCCGTGTGAGCGGCCATGAAGCACATCGTTGCGTTTTGGCTGTAGCAGGAGATAGCCGTTTAATATTTCATTTCATATCGGTGAAATAAAATGGTGAGCAGCGGCTTGACAATACTCTCGGTATAGTTGAGTCCATGGGCGACGTTTACCATTTACCATCAGATGGGCCGTGGCTCGTCTGGCACAACATGCAATAAAAAAAAAAAAGATTTGTTTTATAATATTACGCCTTGAAGGCTTATTACGAGATGTTAATAATTGATGAATCATCTACTTATTTGTTGTAATATTTTACAAACATGCATGGACCGGGCAGTAGCGTTTCCCTGTGTACTAAAAACATCCATTGCGATCGCCAACCCGCCTGCTAAGCGTGGCGATTATGGTAAAACCCCCATTTTGGAGAGGCCTATGTCCAGCAGTGGACGAAGAAAGGCTGATGGATGGATGGATGGAATAAAAAGATTTGGCATATTTCAAATTCTAGGAGCAGTTAATATTCTAAGTCAACGTAATGTCTATTTACGTTCGGCTCTGGTGGTCATAAATATTTGTCTAATAAACAATATAATAGTACATTAGAAAGCCAAATGAATGATTATTCTGTCATAAATCACAAGTTTTAATGGTTATTTATTCTGACTGTACGAATCGAGCGATGGCAATCAGTCGGGAGACTATTTTTATGACCTGTACCGGATGCGCCATAAAGCGAAGCATAAAATCAGTAAGCCTCCGAGGGAGAAATATAAAAGTAAATAACACTTAGATTGGAGATTTAGGCACCAGTGCAGAGGGCGCGACATCCTCTCACCGCTCCAATGAACCGATAACTCGGAAAACTCTGTATTATATTGACCCGACTTTTGATCATTTTAATGTACGTGATGAGGAAAATATTATAGATGTTTTTCCTTGTTCGATAACATATATTTATCATTAACGAACGCTGGCGTTAAAAATGTTTCCATAGTGATAACTGTTATTTTTTTAGTTATCTCTAAGAGCTGCTGAAATCAGGTAATTCGTGTATAAAATATAAAGAAAAGATTTCTGAGTAAGCCCTAGTCTTTGGTAGAGACGTTGCCAGAGAAATACCACGAACTTTCCGAAATCGTGTGTATTTTTTGTGACCATAAATTATCATTTATCACTCGCCGGCGAAACATCGTGAGCAAGCGTGATTGCTTGAGACATTTTATCACGGACTTGTGAAGTTTTGTCAAGCTGACTGATCAGTGCAGTGGACTATTGTCTAAATTCTGCTCACTCTTGGAGACCTTTGCCCAACAGTGCCATAATAATAGGTTGTTGAAAAAAAGCGTAATGATACCACCTCGCTAACAACTAAACTTTCTTCTATTTTGTTGAAAACGGGTTTATTTCCTAACGCTGGGCTACAACTGCTTTCATACATATTTTTTTCAAAACTGAAGAACTTGCGAGTAGGTTTAGATAAGACACTTCAAAAGAAGACTATTTTGGAAATGTATACCTATACTATACGAACATATACTACATAGCATCAGACTTGTATTCCCCGAAGGGGTAAGCAAAGGTATATTACACACCCACTATTCGCCAGCTATGTTTAAGTCCCACGTAATAGGGGGCGAGCCTATTGCCGTGTACCGGACACATTTCCAAACTCCGAACTGCTACTGAGAATTCTTCTTTTTACGAAAAAGCTCAATATATACTACTTACATAATATAAGTACTCGTAATTATGGAAAAGGACATAATTATTATTTCTTTTTTTAAAGACAAAAAGTATAAAGAAATCGACTCTACAATGTGACACGTTTCGTAAAAGGACACGTCTAGAACTTGTTTGCGTCTAAGATCTTAAATTCCAAGTGTACTTTAAAAATCCCCATGAATCTGTGAACGAAGTAATAAACTTGAGAATAGATAGCATCAATTTGCCTCCCAGAAACCGACTGTAAACATCCATGTTGCCTGGTTTGTCATTGACATTTACAGCGTTCTAAATGGTTCGTTAATTCGAGCGTTGCTAAACGTTTGTTTTGATCGGATATTCCATTTTATTGCCTGACAAGAACAGGCTTTACTGGTATAAAAATTATGAATAAAAGCAGGAATATTGTATAAACCAACGACGGGTCTGGGTACCTGCTGAAAACCATCACATTTCATTAGCTAGATAATATGCATTCAAATATTTAGGGGACTGCCTTACTGCTATTAGTAACAGCAGTAAGGCAGTCCTAAATATTTGTTAATTAATGTAAGCAGCAGTACTGACACTGAGCTTTTCTGTTTCACTATCCAATGTAATAAAAATTGTTTAGGTACGTTATCTCTAAAATTACATAGGCCATTTTATAATTTGATATAAAAATAAATGAAACTGCATAAAATGCAATAAAAATTAATTAATCGCGTTCCGCATTTCATTTATAATGTGATCGATCGCATTTTACGAGTATGTTATAAATTTAAGATAATTATTGTAAAAGTTAATTTGAGTGTCTTACTGGTGGCTGTATATAATATAATATGTTCCCATTAGCTGCTTATGTTTTCGGGACTGTTTGTCAAAGAAGCGTAGATAAAGTCGCTGCACGGATCACCTCGTAGGTACCTACATCAATCACTCTGACATGACTCCAGTTGTTCGCCCAAATGGATTATAGGAAGTCAACGCCCCACCCACTAGAGGTGAGTTTCAGATTTGCCTCGCGTCACCTACATGTAAACATTATTTGCCAAAGTGATGCGGTGACATGACTAACTTTACCAAAAGGATATCTTTACACGAATATTTTCGTTTACATTTTTCTTGTTGAGATAGAACACGCTGTTGAGGGCTTGGAAGTATTCAAACTTTTTGCTAACACTTTATAGAAGAGATGCTTGAACGAAACAAAGTTGTAAAGGTTTGTGGTTATTTATGAGATCATTAAAGAGCCACTCCATGTCTTCGAATCTTGATCACGTTTTCCAAAGGGCTCGATTGAGATTCGAATTCGAGGTCGACCAATTATCATAATAAAGTGTCGCATTTCCTTTACAAAATAGGTTTCTCTTCTTACCCGGCACAATCGTAAATTATTGAGTTCTCACCCGAATAAAATCGTACAAGGGCAGATATCAGGTTCGATTTAAATGTATTTATTTCAATGCAATTTTTATTATTAGTTATGTTGTAATTATTTATTAATTTAAACATTCGTGTCTTTTGGGGTAGTTTATAAAATAAATAATAAATGTGTACGCTAACTTTTTACTATTAATTTAGACAGTACAAATAAACACGACTGGTTTGAAAATCTAAATAACAATACTCGAGACGAAAAGTTGCCACGTGTACTATGTACACCAAAACTTCATAATATATCTAGCAAACGCTGAAACAACAAAAGACCAAGAGGTTCAATGACTCGTGACAGGTAAAGGTGGTGATGGCTAGTTGTTGTCATAATCCAAGGTCAAAACCATGCAAGACCACATGATCTAAGTCGCTCTTACTCTAAGAGGAGATATGTACCCAAGACTGGGACAGTAACGGTTTTATATACTACTAGCCTTTGCCCGCGGCTTCGCCGCAGCCAAAAACTAGTTTTTGGGTTATGTCTCAGGTTCCCAATATAGTAGCGGGATAATGTATACCAGTTGTTAAGTCTAATCAAGAGATCTACAAAATGATGCATCAAAATCCGTTCAGTAGTTTTTGCGTGATGCGCGAACATATTAACCTATTATAACTTTTACAGATTACTATTATTATAACAAAAATAGCGTAATTCGTTTCGGTATAGATTGTTTAACTGATAAAGAATTCACAATTTAGGCAGATAATTGGCTTTTCTTAGAAAATTTGCACCTATTTTTAAATTTCACTAATTAAATTATATCAAATGATAAATGAAAAACAAATGTTTTAAGCTTCAATGAAAAATACCTGTTATAAGACTTCTTTTACTGTCTTTTAAATTAAATATTTTGTATAAGTAATTGAACATTTTGGAGTTGGTGTTGTATCGAAAAAATATATAGTTGTAAGTTACTGTGATAGCATTAGAAATATATATGTTATTATTAAGATATTATTGACTTTATTGTTAAAACTTTAACAATTACATATTCTTATGGTTAGTTAACATTGTCACTAACTTATAACTTAGTTACCTATTGTATAAAACATAACGATAGTAAAAGAAGACCATTTCATGAAATGGTCGGCTACTAACTTGAACGGCTTACTACTAACATGAAGTGATCAAGTCTACGATGTGGCCACGACAAATAAATAAATATAATTTTACTTATTAATCTACATACTCTTGGTCAACGTTCTTTATGTTTGTCTAAATTGGTATTTTCTGCGAAAAATCACAAAAATGGTGGCCGTCTAAGTACTGCTACACATTAAATTAAACATCAAAAATTAAATTCTGAGAACTAATTTACAAAATTACGTTCCAAAAAAAGTAAAGTTGAAAGCTATCATTAAAATTATATTTTAAGCATTGCATCGACAGTCGGTTAGTGCACAATGGGCTCTCAAAGAGGGTCAAGTATTCACTAGAGGAAAATTTAATTTACTGTTGGGGTTCCCTATTGGAGTTTATCCTACTTTTCGATTAATTATTTTTTTAGTAGTAGAGCTTTGCTTAAGTCAGCATGAATGAGACGGCTCTATCGGAGAAGTACCATCCTCTAACAGAAGATCAGCGTGAAGTAACGATAGGCATTTCTACTGTTTCGTATAGTGAGTAAGAGCTCCGGTTTCCTATCCTCCCCTTAGCATCCTGCCTATCCACTCCTTATTATTACCCTTCCTATCCACCTCCTATCCCTTTGCCTGTAACTGGCGACGCACAAGGGATGCTTTTAGTACCGCTAGCGTCTATAGGCTACGGTAACCGCTTACTATCAGGTGGACATATGCTTGGGGTGCTAATTTGTCCGGTTTACCTCCTAGTGGTGCACCCCGGGCAACGTCGGCAGTCGCCGGCGGCTAAAATTCCGGACAGGACGGGTCTCCGCGTGTCCCTCTGACTCAGCAGAGGGCACAGCGGATAGACCAGGCGTCGGAGTCGGTGGGGCCAGACTGGCTCACCGGGCTCTGGAGAGGGGGGACAGTGGGGCCACAGCGGCCCCCCCCGTCCCAAATCGTAAACCTGAGCGCGTGCCTGTGGTTACGTCTCGCGGGCATACAGGAACGAGGGTCTTGGCTTAATCGCCCGGACCGCGAGGAAGACAACCTCTATAAAAAATTACCCCGAATCTCAAGCTCTGGCGCGGCGAGGAGATGCATGGCTGATGGGTAGTTCAGTCTCGAGCGCGGCCCCAGCCAGGGTACCTGCGGACTCCCTGTGTTGGGTTACAAATGTACGCTTACCCGGGTACAGGGAGCTCTGCCCGGGTGGACCTCCTTTCTCCCATACTCGTGGGAACAACATGGAAAAATTGTTAAACTCAAAATTGACCGAGTTGGGTGAAAATCCCGACGCCTCAGCCGTAAGGGGTCCGGCTGCAAATGCGGCCCCTACTAGTGCAGCTGCGCGTAAAACGCGCGGCGGCAAAAAGTCCCGCAAGGGCAAGAATACGTCCAAGGGAACGCCCCAGTCTTCGAGGGACGGCTCGATGACGGGCAGCTCGGCCTGCACATCAGCTGCCGAGATGTCTGCCGCTGAGGAGGGTGGCCTATCTGAGGCTGCTGAGAGTCGGCAATCGCGGCCGGCAGAGGGGCGCTGCCTCGGAGTCCGACCTGGGCTCCACTGAGATGCCTCCCCCTAAAATACCCGCAGCGGCTAGGGGTCGAGGTATCAGCCGTCCCGGGACGCCGATACCGCGTGTCGCCTCAGCGAAAGAGGCAGAGACGCGATGTCTGAAGCGGGCGGAGACGGTGCAACATGCAGAGGAGCGCTTGGCGCTCCTGTCTGAGAAACTCCGTCTCCCCATAGACGACAATGGGCCGCCTACTGCGGCCAAATTTGCCGAGAGAGCCGCGGACAGCGTGGCCATAATTTCGACGGTGGCCCTGGGCGAACCTCAAGAGTAGCTTCGTCCGGGGCCGCCACGGAGCTGTCCAACGTGGTGGAGCGGCTTGTGGCGGAGGTAGCCGACCTTGGGGCGCGCAATGAGCGCCTGGAGACAACGGTCGAGGAGCTGCACCGAGGGATGGCCAATATGAGAGCCGAACTTGGGCTCCCTGAGGCCATCCCGAGTGCCTCGGATTCTGCTGAGTTGCGGGTCGAGCCTGGTCTCCCCGCGACCGCCTCGCCGCAGCCGCCGTGCCCCCGCCCCACCTCGGCGACCGCCTCGGCTCCGTCTGCCTCGGCTCCGTCTGCCGCTCAGTCGGGCCCTGTCACTGGGCTCGACGACGAAATGCTCCGTGCGGTCATCGACCGCATGGATGCGGTCTTTGGCCCGAGAATTGAGGCCCTAGCCGCAAGATTGCCGCCGGAACCCCGACTTCGGCCGCCGCTTGCGGCTGATAAAAGAAGGGCTGCAGCGTCCTCGGCATCGACACCTCTGCCGTGCCAGGGAGGGCATGTGTCTTTTGCCGCGACGGCGGCTAAACCACCGGCGGCCAAACCACCAGCGGCAAAACCTTCGCCGGCCCCTGTGCAGGGAAAGGGCCAAAAAAAGCCCAAAAAAAAGGAAAAGGCGGGACAAGCCCCGAGGGGTCAGCCCCGAGAGGAGTTCCCGCCTCTGCCAAGCGCCGCTGTGCCTCCGCGTTCTGCTGCGCCGCGACGAACGGTCGCACCCTCGCGGGATACGGCTGTCGCGCCCCGGGCTCCTGCCCCCACCCCCGCCACTGCTACGTCCTCAGACGGGGACTGGCAGGTGGTTGGGCCCCGGCGATCCCGGGCCAGGGATCGCGGCGCTGCCTCGGGGCGCGAAGCGGCGCCTACTAGTCCGAGAGGAGAAGCCCCGAAGCCGCGGAAGAGGAAGCCGCGGAAACTGAAGGTCCCGAAGGCAGCTGCGGTGGTGATCACCGTGCTGCCTGAGGGAAAAGAAAAGGGCCTGACCTACGAGGCCGTCTTGAAGCGTGCCCGGCGGGAGATAAACGTCTCCGATCTCGGGGACGTTTCCGCTCGCTCCCGCCAAGCCCGGACAGGTGCTCGGATTTTCGAGTACCTGGGGCCAGAGGGCGCCAGGACGGCCGACGCAATGGCCGCGAGGCTGCTGGGCCTGTTCCCAGAGGAGAGTGGTGTCCGGGTCGCCAGACCCGTGAAGTGCGCCGAACTGCGCATTTCCGGGCTGGACGATTCCGTGACGGCGGAAGAGATCCGGGAGGCAATCGTCTCGAAAACCGGGTCTCCCAGCAGCGCCGTCCGGGTGGGCACCATTCGCCCAGGTCCAGGTGGTGTGGGTGCCGTCTGGGTCTCGTGCCCTGTCGTGGCGGCCAAGGATTTGGTCGCTGCCGGTAGACTTCTGGTGGGCTGGAGCGCCGCGCGGGTAATCGCGCTGGAGCCCCGGCCTGCCAGGTGTTACAAGTGCATGGCGGTCGGTCACACCCGGCCGCTGTACACAAACTGCTTTGACTGCAGCGGGCTTTGTTTCCGCTGCGGTCAGGCAGGGCACCAGGCGGCTGCCTGTTCTGCCACCCCACACTGCCCCGCGTGCGCGGCGGGCAATCGCCCCGCCAACCACTGTATGGGGCGGGTGGGGTGCAGGCCTCCGGCCAAGTCAGGCCCTAAGAGGGGGGTGGGCAGCCAATCGGCCCCGGCTGCCCAACCCGGCGCGGCTGGACCGCCGCAGCGCATGGAGGAGGATATCGTGGTCCAATAACGGATCACGACGCTATCGTCCTCCAGGGGAATCTCGGCCATTCCGCCAGGGCGCAGGACCTCTTCCTGCAATCCATGGCGGAGCGGTCGATCGGTGTTGCCGTAGCCGCGGAGCCCTACATAGTCCCGGATCGCCCCAATTGGGCGGGTAGCGGGGATGGCTCCGTGGCGGTCGTCGGCTCGGCGGCGCCGCATTCCCCGCCCTTGTCACTCAAAGACCAGGGCACGGGATATGTGGCGGCCGAATGGGGAGGGGTCACGCTGTATGGCGTGTACTTCTCCCCTAGTCGTAGTCTGGCGGCTTTCGAGGTCTTCCTGCACAACCTGGAGACCTCGATACGGCGTATAGCACCGAGCCCTGTGCTCGTGCTGGGGGACTTCAACGCCAAATCAACGGCGTGGGGGTCCCCCAGGACGGACCCCCGAGGTGCGGCGGTCCAAGAGTGGGCGGCAGCGGCGGACCTCGTGTTACTCAACCGAGGGTCCGCCCAAACGTGCGTGCGGCCCTGGGGCGGGTTGATAGTGGACCTTTCGTTCGCTAGCCCTGGTGTCGCCGCACGCGTAAGGAGCTGGCGAGTCCTGGAGGAGGTCGAGACCCTATCTGACCACAGATATATTCAGATAGAGGTCTCCCGGAACCTTCAGGGCGCCAGCAGGGGTCACGCGGCGGACAGAACTCCCGCTTTTCCGCGATGGGCTGTGGGTAGGCTCGACCGGGACCTGCTAGTGGAGGCGGCCATTTTTCAATCCTGGCTGCCTCCCCCCCTGACGGAAGACGTGGACGCCGGGGCTGGCCGCATTCGCGGCATGCTTACGCAGATATGCGATGCGGCCATGCCCCGTGTGCGGCGCCCGCCTCGACGGAAGGGGGTCTACTGGTGGTCCCCGGAGCTGGCGGACTCCGTGCGGCCTGTATTCGTGCCCGGAGGTCCTACACCCGCAGCCGCCGTCGCCGAATCCGCGACGAAGAGCGGGAGGGCCGGCTGTATGCGGCGTACAGCAGTGCGCGCGCCGCGTTAAAGCTGGCCATCTGTCGCGCCAAAGATGCGAAAACGCAGGAGATGCTGGAGGGTCTCGAGCGTGACCCCTGGGGACGCCCGTACCACGCGGCGCTTAACAAGCTCCGCGCCCAGGCCCCCCCCCCCTTACGGAGACCCTCCAGCCGGGCTTCCTCTCTGAGGTGGTCGAGGGACTTTTTCCTTCACGGGCGGTGCACACGCCCCCGGTCATGGCTCCGCCAGATGATGACCGGGAGGCCGACGACGTGGAGGTACCGCCCGTGACGACGACGGAAATGGGGGCGGCGGTAGCGCGTATGCGGAGAGGCGCCGCCCCCGGGCCGGACGGGGTTCCCGCCCGAGTGCTGGCCCTGGTCCTCGACCATCTCGAGCCCCGCCTCGGGGGACTGTTCGGCGCTTGCCTGGTGTCCGGACGGTTCCCTGACTGCTGGAAGGAGGGAAGCTCGTGCTCCTGCCGAAGCCGGGACGGCCTCCGAACACAGTCTCGGCCTTCAGGCCCATCGTGTTGCTGGACGAGGTGGGCAAACTCCTCGAGCGGGTAGTCGCTGCCCGCATCGTCCGGCACCTAGGAGCGGTCGGCCCCGACCTGTCCGACGCCCAGTTTGGATTTCGGGCGGGTCGGTCTACGGTCGACGCCATTCTGCGCCTGAAGGCCGCGGCTGCGGAGGCCGTCACCTCGAGGGATGTGCTGTTGGCGGTGTCGCTTGACATCGCCAACGCCTTCAATAGTCTGCCATTCGGCTGCATCAAGGAGGCACTCCGGTACCATGGAGTGCCCCTCTACCTAAGGCGGCTGGTGGCAGACTACCTCGACGGCCGCAGCGTCCTCTTCGTGGACCGGGAAGGGGACGTTGTAAGGAGGGCTATGTCGTGCGGCGTCCCGCAGGGTCCGGTTCTTGGGCCGCTCCTGTGGGACATCGGCTACGACTGGGTCCTCCGTGGCCGGCTCCCCCCCGGGCTGGGCGTAATTTGCTACGCAGACGACACGCTCGTCACAGCCCGGGGCTGGACCCTCGAGGAGGCGGCAACGCTGGCCACCTGAGGTACCGCGGAGGTGGTCAGGTGGATTGAGGCGCTGGGGCTTAGGGTGGCCCTTGAAAAGTCGGAGGCCCTACTGTTCCATGGGCGCCGACGGGGCCCGCCCTCCAGCGCCTCGATAACGGTCAATGGGGTGGGCTTGCCAATCCAGGCCCACATCAAATATCTGGGCCTGGTATTGGAATGGACGGTGGCACTTTGACGAGCACTTCCGCCGTCTTGCGCCAAGGCTCGTCAACACGGCGTCCGCCCTCGGGCGACTTATGCCGAATTTGGGCGGACCGAGTCTTGCGTGTCGACGACTCTACGCGGGGGTAGTACGGTCGATGGCGCTGTACGGCGCGCCCGTGTGGGCGGAGTCCCTGGCCGCTCGTAATAGGGCCCTTCTGTGGCGTCCACAGAGGGTCGTAGCGGTCAGGGCAATACGCGGGTACCGCACGGTCTCGACCGATGCAGCCTGCGCGTTGGCCGGAACCCCCCCGTGGGATCTGGAGGCGGAGGTGCTCGCCGACGTCTATCGGCGGGCGTCGACGGCGCGGGCGGGGGGCAGCCGCCCCTCGCCGAGCGTAATGTCATCGTGGCGGAAAAATGCCCGCCGCGCCACCGTCCTAAAGTGGAAGTCTCGGCTGGAGACGCCCCGAGCCGGTCTCTGGACCGTGGGGGCGCTCCGGCCGATCTTGGAAGAATGGGCAGGGCGGCAGCACGGGATCCTCACCTTCCGGTTGGTGCAGGTTTTGTCGGGGCATGGTTGCTTCGGCAAATACCTGCACACGATCGCAAGGAGGGAGACGACCCCAGGCTGTCACCACTGCGACTGCGACGAGGACTCGGCGCAGCACACGCTCGAGTCGTGCCCGGCATGGGATGTGCAGCGCCGGGAACTCGTTGCAGTCATAGGCGTGGACCTGTCGCTGCCGGCCGTTGCGCGAGCGATGGTTGGCAGTGACAGGGCCTGGACCGCGGTCGCCGCCTTCTGCGAGGCTGTCATCTCGCGGAAGGAGGTGGCGGAGAGGGCCCGTGAGGAATCCTCCTTCGCGGACCCGATTCGCCGCCGGCGCGAGGGGCGGCGTGCGCGCGCTTACTTGCGCCTTATGCCGCCCTAGCCGAGGCTGCGGACGGTGGGGTCGGGGAGTACCCTGCCGTCCGCGGAAGCCTACCGCGAAGGTGCGACGCCCAAGTGCGCGAGGCGTCGCTCAAGAGAGGGTGCCCGTAGGGGCTGCCGCCTGCGGATCGCGGTCGTAACGACGCGGTACCCGTGATCCGCCGTAGCAAGGGCGGGTGTAGGCGCACGGTGGGTTTTTAATGGGTGAGAGCCCCATTCACCCCGTTGTCTCCCCGGGCAGCGGGGTGTGCGGTAGGACATTTTTGCCCACCTAAAATAAAAAAAAAAAAAAGGTGGACATATGCTTGTCTGTCACCGACGTAGTATAAAGAAAGTGTGTGTATACTTATGTATACGCGTTAAAAGTTAATACTTCTTTGGCGTAACAAGATAAAAATCTTTTCAAAAATGTTATCTTTCGCTTTATTCTACGTTTGTAGAAAAAACGACATTAACAATAGAAAACAGGTATTTAATACATTGAAAGTTTTATTATAACGCATTATCTAGTTAAATACAGTTTATTTAAATATCACAACAAAACTAAAATGTTGACTATAGCTAACTTCAGGGTCTCTAACTTCAGGGTGTCGGTGTTTTGTGACGGTGTGCGTGCGCATCGTAAAAATTTACTCTCATATTTTTTCCCTAACGCGCCTAAAGAAGTATAACTTCAAAAATACGTTCACTTTTACAAAAAACAAATATAACTATGACATAGGTAGATATACTATTACTACTACTATATTTCCCTTGCGGGGTAGGCAGAGAGAACTGAGTGCCAAAAGGCTCTAATCTTGCATACATCGCTCGTTTCCTCAACATTCATAATTCTCTTCATACCATTATTTTTTTCTTTTTTTGATTTAGATCTATGCTTCATACACGCTCGCCGGCTTCGGAGACTCCTGACTCCGCCTTCCGTTAGGTGTCTCATTCTCTCCTTGTACCTACATCCTTCCACTTTCGCATTAATATAATTATTAGGTATATTCGAATGTTTAGTGCGAATATTTAAAAATACCTATGTCATAGTTTGACGGGCCTCGTGGCGTGGTCGGTAGTGTAACCGACTTCCGTGCACGAGGTCGTGGGTTCAATTCCCACTCAGGACAATTATTTGTGTGATGAACACAGATAATTGTATTCTATCTATGATATGTATGTATTTACAAAAAAAAAAGCAGTATATGTATTATATCCGTAATCTGGAACCCATAGCACAAGTGTTAAGCTTAGTTTGGGACCAGAGGATGTTGTGTGAAAATGTCCGTGAATATTTATTTATTTATATGTATAGTTTGTATATAATTACTTAAAGGAGATTATACCAAATGCCCATACATTCTCGGCCTGGAAAGGACATACATAAAACAATATGTTTTTGAAGATAAATGACTACCCTATTGCCCTGTGTATAACTTTTGGATGATGAGATAAAAGACATCTAAGATGGATATAATTTTGAAATTGAAATACCTCAAAATCAAATATTTGATCAAAAATAACACCATAATTATAAATAAATAAAATAATATCTACATATATTATATAAACAAATAATATGGCTTAAAGTCACTAAATATATAACTTACACTCATAAAATCATAATACAATATTCACGATACACAATGCACAATAACAACAGTAGATGAGTTAGAATGACATGACATAACAGATGTAAAATGTTTTGCCAATATTTTGAATTATAATTGCTACTATTGATTAGAAATAATATTAGTTTTCACCAAATAATTATAAAAACTATTTTCTTAAATAGTCATATTACTGTTCTCACGAAATTATTTAAGAAATAACTACGTAATATTGTTTTGTAATATAATAGTATCAAAGTTTTTAATGTTGTCAATTCAGCGCAGCGGCAATATCCTGTTTGATTGTCAACAGATAACAATAATTCACCAATAACCATTACGATCAAATTCAATAAACTATAATCTTTTTCTGAAGTTCTATAAAGAAAAGAAAACCACTGCGGGATTTTATAAATTATTCGTTTAATTTTAAAAATTGAACACACACGCCACAGGCCGTAAATGGTACATGTCCTTTGAATGAAAACAATCACATTTGTTTTTTTACCTCATTATCTTCAACTAACCTTTACTAAGTCGTACTTCTTAGAATGTAGTTCGTGGTAAAGCAAGGTACTTAGATTATTTGTGAAATCATCCAAGTGGTGACGACTTGTTTCACCATTCATCATAATATCTTGTCCCCAAGGGAGCGAAAAGGGGTCAGTGGAAGGCCGTTTATATGGCAATCTGTTATCCCTGCACTGGGACGTGTATGTTAGGTTAGTAACATGTTTTTCACGATAATCATGTTCTTAACATCGGGAAAAAAATATCTAAGCTTGTCTATATCATTATATTAGTGCGAAAAGGATAGAATCAATTTCTGTACGAAAATGATAAACTTATAACTATACTAGCTGACCGGGCAAACGTTGTTTTGCCATATAAATTATTTCTAGAGAATTTTTAAGGGATTTCTAGCGTAGAAAAAAATAACTAAGTTATTGTAAGTGTGTGAGGATCTGGTATATGAGTAAAAGAGGCATGGAGCGCTGTGAACGATAACGGATTATAAAAATAACAATGCTAATATCACTATTAAAAAATAGGGGTTGGCAGTAAAAGGGTGGAAATTTAGGGTTGTATGTATTTTTAATGCCGTATCATAAAAAATTGTCTAAAAAAATAAAAAATATTTTTTTTGGGGTGGACCGCTTAGGGGTATGAAAAATAGTTTAGATTCTATTCTCAGACCTACTGAATATACACACAAAATTTCATAAGAATCGGTAAAGCCATTTTGTATGAGAATAGGATCTAAACTATCTCTACTACTAGGCGACAAACACTGTGACACGAGAATTTTATATTAGATCATTTCAAATAAATCTAATCATAGTCAATGTATGTAACGTTTTTGACTGGAAATAGATCGCATGTTCAATTTTGTAACGAAATACGAGTATTTACTCGATTTAATCGTCTATTCGTTAGCATCATTTATTATAACTAAAATCTCACCTTTGTATTTGCTTCAGGTGCCACGTATATTTAGATGTTTATTTGATTTGAAAACACATCTAACAGATTTATTTGTTCCAGATAAACGACACGTGAAAGCACTTATATGTGCCGAGCTGATGTTTTTGTCTGAAATACATTTTATTTGCTGCTACACACATACATAAAAATATGTGTATTTCTATAATTGAATCCGTAAATATTAATATTAAGCATTAATGCTATTATTTATTTTGTGGTCTTACATGTTCTTCTTTGGGACTTGGAACCCATAATTTAATTAGAAAAACGTGACGTAATGTAAATAAATACTAATGGTGGTCTTTTTAAACTCGACAACTCGCATATATGAAACAAAAAACATAGCATCACGCCTGTATTCCCGAAGGGGTAGGCAGAGGTGTATTACACACCCACGATTCGCCAGCTATATTTAAGTCTCACGTAATAGGGGGCGAGCCTATTGACGACTACCGGGCACATTTCGCATATATGACGTATTCACTACGATTTAAGCTCGTCATAAAGTTCGTTACCAAGTGAGAGCTCTTACATTTTGTTAGAGCCGAAAGCTAGGTACCACCATCTTTTTTGTTTTGTATGTCCAAGAAATATTAGCATTAGCATATTTGGCCTTGCCGTGTGGGGCCGGCTTTAGAATTTTCCCACGCCTCTCCACCCATGGGAGTCGTAAGAGCCGACTGAGGGAATACCGGCGGAGTGGGAAGCAGCACTCCCTCGAGTATTAACAATATCCACTGCGATCGCCAACCCGCCTGCCAAGCGTGGCGATTACGGCACTGTCCCCCATATGAGCGAAACACATTGTCATGTTGTGGCGTTCTCTTGGGGAGGCCTATGTCCAGCAGTGGACGTCGAAAGGCTGATGGATGGTTGGATGAAATTTTATCGTGGGCTAGTTTTATATGTCATAAAGTATTATAAGAGTGTATATGAGCAGATACAACTTTACTATATAACCGTCCTCGTATATAACAAGGTCAATAATAAAGAGTTATTGTAATAAGTATTGCTATATTTAAGATAAATTACTTTAATTTTTTTAAAATAAAAATATTTTTTTGGAATCGTTTCGTGTTTAAAAGCATTTCATTGTTTAAAGCGCGCAACGTAGTTACGTCGAGAAAATAGAATGCAGCATTCTTCTTCCTGCGCCTTGGGCTGCAAATGAAATGACTATGGAAGGGTTTTTGTGTATGCTCTTTTTTTTAAAGTACTCGCATTTTATTTGTTGCCAGGCAACATATTTTCTTTACAATTAAATATACCAGGCCTATGTCAGTTCTAATTTTGTCGCGAATTCATGCATATACTGATTTGTTCATAATGAATATTACAATATTCAAATAGCCCATGTGGCGACGGATTTAGAATATAAATGTCACCATCCCATTCTTTCTTGCGGATGTCGTACAATGCTTCTGGTGGTAGAGCCTTGCATGAATAAGATGAATGAGCGGGCTTGATAGTGGAGTGCCACCCTTTTTTTATTTTAAGGCGGGAAAAAATGTTCCTAATGGCACACCCAGCCGTTCGGGGCAACGAACAGGGTAGTGTGGGGCCTTCACCCACTAAAGAAATCCGCCGTGTGCCGTCTCTCCGCCTTTATTGGCGGGCCACTGGAACTATGTTACATTCCTTAGGTTTCCCTCACACAGAAGATCAGCATGAAACAACCTTAGGTACTGCTACATTTGTGTTTCCTAATGTGAGTGAAAGCGCCGGAGGCCCAAACAACCCCTCCATTAAGTCTCTCCTTATTATCCTTCCTCCCCTCCTCATATCCCTTTCTATGGAGCTAACAACGCGTGATTTATGCCCTGGTGTTGCAGAATACAGCCGTTCTGATTTGTACATCTCTAAAGCGTAGTGGTTGATTCTTATGTTGGCAGCGATTTGACTACGCATCCGGTATTGCCAAATCCATGAGCAGCGGCTATTGATGAGCTTTATAGCAGGTAAGTGTCATCGATCCGTAGCCCGTTTAGCACTGTTAATGATTTACACTAATATTATAAAGAGGAAAGATTTGTATTTTTGTATATTTGTAATGAATAAACTCAAAAACTACGAGACCGTTTTTGTAAAGTCTTTCCCCATGAAAATACTACATTATCCCTGAGTAACATAGGCTATATTTATCTAATAAAATTCTCGTGTCACAGTGTTTATCACCATTTTCCTCCAAAACGGCTTGACCGATTATTATGATTTTTTTAATGTATATTCAGTAGGTCTGAGAATAGGATATAAACTATCTTTCATAGTGATAGGGGTGGTCCACCCCAAAAATGTTTTTTTGTTTTGTTTTTTGGACATTTTTTTTCATTTTATTTTTTTATGATTCGGCATAAAAAGGCATTAAAAATACATACAACCCTAAATTGTTTTACCGTTCTACTGCCAATTCTTATTTTTTAATAGGGATATTAGTACTATAATCATTTTCATTGCAAAATATTCACGAAAAAAAATATGGCGGTACGAAGTTCGCCGGGTGAGCTAGTATATAAATAAGTATTTTATTCAAATAAATGACTTAAAAATATTTGCGTATGTTTTTCAACAGAGAGTCATATTAAAGATACTCCCACTAATGTACACAGAAAATATCAAAGTAAATTAATGAGCAGAAAACGTGCCTTTAGAAGTCATAAAGTTTGTGATCGTATTTGAACTGGCATGGGTACGACTTATTCCATGTTATGAACACGAAATGAGTAAATACGGAGTTTGGGGTGCGCAACAATGAAAATGTCACTTTATGAAATGGGCCGCCATTGATTAATGGAGTTAGAACAGGACGTTGTTCGGACATTCTTCCTTGTTTATTCATTTGATTCAGTATATGTTTTGTCAAATACAAGCACTGTAAATAAATATATCAACTGTAATTGTTTGTTAGTCTCTGTTGCAAGATAATAATTAAACTAATAGACTGTGGTAGAGCCTTGCTTATCCCAGAATGAATGGGCCGGCTCCATCGGGGCAGTACCACCGTGAAACAACAGTAGGTAATTTTTAGGCTGTGTTTCGTATGGTGAGTGAGAGCGCCGGAGGTCCAAACCCCCTCCCTATCCTAACTATCCTCTCTTTATTATTCTTCTTATCCTTCCTATCCTCTTCTTAGTATCCATCCTATCCGGTCCTTATTATCCTTCCTATCCATCTCCTACCCTTTTGTTGTGTGTTTGACACGCAAGTGATGTCTGGTGTTGCTAGCGTCTATAGACTACGATAACCGCTTTTTTGCCGCCCACGTAGTATAAAAAGAAAATAAAAAAACTTATACTATTAATAAATAGAATACATGAACAATGAACTATCTATGTTGCATCGTAATCCTACTAATATTATAAATGCGTTTGTGAAGATTTTAGTTATTTGGATGTTTATCTGTCAATAACGCCTACAACAACTGAACATACTTAGATGAAACTAAGTGAGAAAATAGTTCATATACTGGATTAACTCATATGATACTTTTTTACTAAATAATTAATAGTTGTTGTAGGTTAGCTATTATAAAGCAAATAATGATTTTAAAGAAAGTTTAAATACCCATATCTGTTCTTAATAAATAAATTTAAAGGTAGGTACATAATTAGTAATTAATAATTTATCTGAATGAAATATACTAAATTATAGCCTGAAAAAACACAAAATATTTAAACTCGACAAATAGTTCCACATGAATTTTTAAAATACGAAACAAATCGAGATTCTTCCCCGCTATTTAAAAAGTGAAAGAAAGAACATACCTAATCGTATATTTTTATTTCATTTGTGAAGTTATCGGATCTTCGTTTGCATAGAAATCGAAAACTAGTGCTTATTTCTAGTAAAGCGGATTACTTCAGATTTAATCGATGAACGCCAGTAATTTACAAACTTTAAATCTGTAGAGTTTATTTGCTTTCTAAGTAAAGGCATAACGGCCTTTTTTATGCCTCTGATGGAAGTAGAAATGACCGCTGATAGACTAATATAGGAATATTAGTCGCGCTTAGAAAAAATGTGATAAGGAAATTGATGGTTCCAAGATACAGGTACTACAGCAAATTAGAAATGAATGGGGGTTGAACCCACGTTCTGCTAACTAAGCTATGGTGACATCTGCCCGGGACAATCAATTTCGATAACATATTCCTTCATAACATCTCGAGTGACACCTGCGGCATCTGTCGGATGTATTTGCATACATTGTTCTGTGGTTAAGTTTAATTATTATAATTACGGATCATTCCAAATAATGACGCAGCGCCTATGTCACGTTATCCAGGAGACGTCGGTTAAAATCCTACTCCTGGATATAATTATCGATTTTACTTTTTGGCTCTATGACATGTGTTAATTTATATGGATAAGCATATTGACCTACCAACAAATGGGCCTCTTGGCTGCGCTCAAAAGTGTCTGAACCAAAAGAGAAACAAAACGCCAAAAGAGAAAACTCTGCACTATTATAATGGTACAAGGTTTCAAATAGAGATACAATCGCGAGCCAGTCGCGCGCCAGTCTTTGCAAAAAAAACTCAACACTCTTATACAAGGTACAAGGTTCAAAATTAGAATGTTGAAGTTTGTGTGTATTAAAATGTACCTACATTTCTATAGGTTAATAAGAGACACTTTTTTCGTGAATTTTGCACTAGGCCCGACGTCCATTTTTATTAGGTCAATGACTAAGCATTATCTAATATTTATAAAATATGCAAACATAATAAGGCTGCGTAATCATTAAATATGATACTTTCTTTCCTCCTAGAATTGACTAAACTGGCTCTATGACTGGAACACCAGTAGCAATCTCTTTCAAGATGGTGGTAATCTGTTCTCATCACCAGCATGCTTTTATTTTTAGTTTTCTTCCTATTGCAGTGACATTAATTGCTTTCTAACATTAAGCCCTCGTTACACAGAGGCGGGAACGCACCCGTTGCTATGTGACAGGTTGCATACAAATTCGAATATTACAAAAAACTCCCGTCCCGGATCGCGGTCGCTTTCCCGCAGCTCCCGCCCGTGTGAGGAGGCTTTTAGTATTACAGAAATAAAGCTATAAAAACCACAAGTGAAAAATCAAAACGTAAGAAGGTTTACATGTTTTTCATGAACCAGAAATAAGAATATTGTACAATGCCAATTAATATTACTGATGCCTAAATATTCTGACACAAACTAAACTAATGTACTGGCGGGCGCTGCACTATGAATGCATAATTTGTAATAATTTTTCCTTGAAGACAGAAGTGATTACTTTTATGTTCCATCTTATAAGAATGAATGGTATTGGCCGTAGCACCTTTAAGGGAACTTTATCATTTGCGAGTGTATGTGGTTAATGTTCTGTATTTAATTGTACCTAAAATGGCTGATAAGGTTATTAAGACTACAATCAGCTGGCCCGGTGTGGTATAACAGGCTAATTTCCTTTCCATTACAGCGGAAGCCATTATTAAACGAGTTTCATTAATTAATGGCTCCTGCCCACGACTTCGTCTGCATGAATTTTAACGTAGCATCTATAGAGAAAAAAAAAGTGTGATTGATTAAAAATTAATGGGATAAAATTTTAATGGCCGCAGTATAGTGATGAATTTTAGCACCATATAGTGATGAATTAGAAAATTTAGTAAACCTTAAACACAAAGTGAAAAATGTGAAATCGAAAATAACAGTCAGGAGCAGGATTTGAACCTGCATCTTCTGGATACCTACAAATGGATCACCAGCTTCTTCCTTGGTCGGAACATCAAGTCGTAGAAGATCAGGATGGTGGTTGTGCCACTCCATACATACCATGACTGTTATTGCTAGCGCACCACAACAATCAGTGCTCTCGCTGACGCTGTTAAACCTGCATATCAACGAGATGCTCTCGATAGAAAATTTACATTGCTATGCGGATGACAGTATGGGTGATGCATAATATTCCGACCATCAGGAAGTCCCTCGGAAAAAACTGGAGGAAAAACTGACTTGTGTCTGAAGTTGAGCGCTCTCTAGGACAGGCTTCGGAATACCGCGAAAATAACTTAATTCAATTCAATCTTACGAAAACATTGATTTGCGCGATCACTGCTTTATAAAGCACAAGCCCGCCCTCAATTGGTGTACTGTTGACATCTCTGGGCAGGCGCACCAAAATACCAGCTCGACCCACTTGTTCGAATTGTCGATACACCCAATCTCACAGATGGACTGGAGTGGTTGGGGTCGTGGAGAGACTTTGGGTCTCTGTATTCTCAAATATCTTAAATGTACAGATATTGGTGTGTTACAGTTTTATAATAATGTAGTATAGATATAGATAGGTATGTGCATTAACTATATAGATAGACGGAGATATTTCTGTAGCTTCCGCTTATCCTCGAAGGGATAAGACAAATAAATAGTGGTAAAAGAAACTCATATTTTACACAAGACAATATCTGCGTCCTTGTTAATATAAATAATTTCCTTACGGAAAAATCCAATATCATTTATCTCGTGATGCTGGATGCGAACATTTACGGATTTCACGGCTACTAATGAATTAGCTTGCATCCCCGGATTTCTCATGTTACGCCTTTAAAATTAGTAAGTATAAACTTTAAGGGTGCGCAACAATGAAAATATCAATTTGTGAAATGGTTGGTTAATGTAGTCAGAATGGGATGTGACTCTAAACTTCTAACTTATTTATTTCTAAATGTTGGTATATATCAGCTTGATGGTCCTCAGGGGATCTTATATTAGGACTCCATGTGACTGACGCATTAGAGAAAAATAAAATAAAGTTTGATGGAATTCCTCGAAGAGAGCACATCCATCACATTTTTTTTATTAAGGCGGGAAAAAATGTACCTAACCGCACACCCCATCGTTCAGGACAACGAACAGGGTAGTATGGGGCCGCCTCAGGGGACTGTTCGACGAGTGCCTGGCGTCCGGACGATTCCCTGACTGCTGAAAAGAGGGTAGGCTTGTACTCCTGCCGAAGCCGGGGCGAACGCCGGATTCGGTCTGGGCGGCCCATCGTGCTGCTGGACGAGGCTGGTAAGCTATTGGAGAGAATCCTCGCTGTCCGCATCGTCCAGCACCTGCGCGACGTCGGACCTGACTTGTCGTATGCCCAGTTCGGCTTCTGGGTTGGTCGTTCGACGGTCGGCGCGATTATGCGCCTGAGGGCCGCGGCGGGCATCGCCGGCGGTGGAGTGCTGTTTTCGGTGTCGCTTGACATTGCGAACGCATTCAATAGTCTGCCATTCAGCTGCATCAGGGAGGCGCTCCAGTATCACGGGGTGCCTGCATGCCTGACGCGGCTGGTGGCGGACTATCTTGAGGGCCGCAGCGTTCTCTATGAGATCCGCATAGGGGACGTTGTAAGGAGACCCATGTCGTGCGGTGTCCCATAGGGTTCGGTTCTAGGGCCGCTCCTGTGGGGCATCGGTTACGACTGGGTGCTACGCTGTCGGCTCCCCCCCGGGCTGGCGGTCATCTGCTATGCGGATGACACGCTGTTGTGGCCTGGGGCGGAAACTTCGAGAAAGCGGCGTTCCTGGCTACTTTAGGGACCTCGGAGGTGGTCAAGAGGATCGGGGCGCTGGGGCTTAGGGTCGCCCTGGACAAGTCGGAGGCCCTAGTTTTCCATGGGCCCCGACGTCGATAACCTGCTGGCGCTTCAATCACGGTGGACGGGGTCCAAATTGGGGTGAAGGCCCAGATCAAGTATCTAGGCCTGGTGCTGGATGGGCGGTGGCGCTTTCGCGAGCACTTCCGCAAACTGTCCCCGAGGCTCGTCGGCGCAGCGTCCGCCCTTGCACGGGTCATGCCGAATATGGGCGGACACAACAATACGTGCCGACGGCTTTATGCGGGGGTAGTCCGGTCGATGGCGCTGTACGGTACATCTATGTGGGTGGAGTGCTTGGACGCGCCAAATAGGGCTCTTCTGTGGAGACCACAAAGAGTCGTCGCGACCAGGCTCATACGCAGATACCGCACGGTGTCGACGGAAGCGGCCTGCGCGATGTTAGGAACCCCCCTGTGGGATTTGGAGGCGGAGGTGCTCGCCGAAGTGTATCGGCGGGCGTCGGAAGAGCGGGAGGTGCGTGGTCGTCCCTCACCCAGGGAGGTGGCCGGGTGGCAGGGTGATGCCCGCTGAGCTGCTATGGCCAGATGGAGGACACGGCTGGAAGCGCCCCGAGCCGGTCTCTGGACCGTAGGGGCGTTCCAGCCTATGCTTGAGGAGTGGGCGGGGCGACGGCATGGAGTCCTTACCTTCCGACTGGTGCAGGTGCTGTTGGGGCACGGTTGCTTCGGCAGATATCTGCATATAGTCGCAAGGAGGGAAGCGACTTCGGGCTGTCACCATTGCGGCTGCAACGAGGACACGGCGCAGCATACGCTCGAGTCGTGCCCGGCTTGGGGCGGGCAACGCTGTGAACTCGTCACGGCAATAGGGGAGGACCTCTCGCTGCCGAGAGGGTCGTTAGAGCGATGCCTTCTGCCTTCTGCGAGGAGGTCATCTCGCGGAAGGAAGCGGCGGAGAGGGCCAGGGAGGCTGATCCTTCCGCAGACCCAAACTGCCGCCAGCGACTGTGGTGGCGCAGGCGCGAGTATTTGCGCCTAATGCTGCCCTAGCTGAGGCTGCGGATGGATGGACCGGGGAACGTCCGCCACCCGCAAGGCCTCCCGCAAAGGTGCGACGCTCCGTGTCCGAGTGCGTCACTCAGTAGAGGGTACCCGAAAGGGTAAGCCGCCGGCGGACCACCGAAGGAATGTAACATAGTTCCAGTGCCCTCCAAGAAAGGCGGAGAGATGGCACACGGCGGGTTTCTTTAGTGAGTGAGGGCCCCACACTATCCTGTTCGTTACCTTGAACGACGGGGTGTGCGGTTAGGTACATTTTATCCCGCCTAAACAAAAAAAAAAGGGTAGTGTGGAGTCCTCACCCACTAAAGAAACCCGCCGCGTGCCGTCCCTCCGTCTGTGTTGGCAGGCCATTGGTATTATGTTGCATTACTTTATTTGTAGAATACATCCATCCCTATTTTTTTTTGTTAAGGCGGGAAAAATTTGCCTAACCGCACACCTCGTCGTTCGGGGCAACGAACAGGATAGTAGTGGGGGCCTCACCTATTAAATAAACCCGCCGTGTGCCGTCTCTCCGTCTGTATTGGCTGACCACTGGAACTGTGTTACAATTCTTCAGTGGTAGAATACATCCGTCCCTCGACTCAGAAAATAGTTTACAAAGTGGTATAGAATCTTATATTCTTATAAGACGAGAAAATTATGTACCTAATTTTTTCTGCTTTCAATATTTACAAGACCTTTAAGAAGATATCAAGTTCTCTGCTTTTTTTAGTTTGTTTAATGGATATTGAATATAATTGATGATTGTCTTTTAATAACATATATATCAAAGATAATATTAGTTTATTTGAAATTCTTTCTATGAAGCGGAGGGATAGTGGTCTATAAAATATTTCAAATTCAATATTATAGTCCTTACGAGACCTATTGGTCTTTAGTGCATAAATGTTATTTGTTAAAAATAATACCTTGCTAAAAAGCTCCTCGCTCCCCTACATGGCGACTGCAAATGATTTAGTTGAGAGGAGGACCCCGTCGAACAATTTTTGTCGACATCAGAGACGTTCTCGAGAAAGGCAAGGACAGGAGTACTCTGAACTGACCTACCTAAAGAGGTGAGCAGTAATCGTAGCAATGATAATTCCTTGTCTTTGTCTACCCCTCTGAGAAACAGAAGCCTATGTATGTATGTAGGTATGTCTATTAGACTCACTAAAGTACAGAGTCTGGAACTGTAACCGAAGATTGTATTGTATCCGAAGTGACAATAGGTTTGCCAGCTATTTTGTAAGATTGAAGCTATATAAGAAAAAGTACCTGGATAACCAAGCTTTGCTCGGTATTTTTTTTGGTAAATCGTGTTTTTTTGGAAATTATATTTAGGTACAAATTACATACTCATGAAATATGAATAATATTTTTCGATCTTACAGACATAATAGATAATAAAAACCACACCAAGGTTATTTTTTCATTGCCTGAAAACACGGATAAAACGTCATTTTCTAAAAATAGCTAGCTAGATCGATTTATCACCGCCGAAACTCCTTGCATATTAAATTTCATGAAAATCGTTAGAGCTGTTTCCGAGATTCAGATTATATATATATAAGAATTATTGCTCGTTTAAAGATATTAGATAGATAAACCTTTGAAACATATAAATAAATAAAATGAAAGTGTTTTACACTTCATCTCAAAGTAAAGTAGGTAACCAAGCAAATAAATGAAAAATATACAAGAAAAGGTGAGCTCACTAAATTTAAAAAAGGTTCAGTAAACATTATCACAACTTGCTTTGAATGATATTGTATTTCGATATGACGGTGCAGAGCATTGAGACTGATGTTTAAATAGGCTGCTAATCCTACCAATATTGAAATATCCGCGACAATATTCAGGCGGAGAGCTGTGATCCGCTTTTATTAAAACACCGTTTCATACACGAAACGGTATGAAAAAATATTGTCTCCAGTTTTTATGATAGTACCTATAGGTACTCGTATAGGGGTTTCATTTCAAAGAAGTATAAAAATATTTGGTTGTGAAAAAGGTATTTTTAGACATGCAATTATTTGTTATATCACATGGGTGGCAAACAAGCATACGGCCCACCTGATAGTAAGCGGTGACCTATAGACGCTAGCAACACCAGAAACATCACTCGCGCATCGCTATCTCCAGGGAAAGGTATAGGAGGTGGATAGGTAGGATACTAAGGAGAGGATAGGGAGTGGGTTCGGGCCTCCGCGCTCTCACTCACCATACGAAACACAACAGTAGAAATAACTGCCTTTGTTACACGCTGATCTTATGTGAGAGAGTTGTACTGACCCAATCGATCCGGCCCATTCGTGCTGAGATAAGCAAGGCTCTATCACTAGTACTGCTGCACTATAGTTAATAGCAGACTAGAGTCTATTTTTTTATACGTCGGACCTGTTTCAAATAATATTCATATGTAGGTATCCCGAACAAACTATCTTATAACTATTTGGATGTAAGAATACTTCTCACGCAGGGCACACTTATTCCAAGAACTGTTTTATTTTTCATCCTTTATGCTTGAACTTAACGATCATCTAGAATTTTTGGTATATTTTCTTATAGTCCGGAGTACAAAGAAGGATATAGGCTACTTCCTATTCCAGAAAAAGACGTTCTATAAAGAACCTACGACAAAATTTTAGGAAGTATAAGGTTGGAGCGCATGCTCATTATTTACAATGAAACAATATATACGTGGGACACTAAGAAAGTTTTGAAAAACTAAAAAACTAACTTCTATGGATAAAATATTTTGATTAAAATAATTTCAAAGAACTCTCCACCAGCCTCTATACAAAGTTTCATGCGTTTGAACCAATTTTCGAAACATTTTTTCCAGTCTGCCGCAGACACCTCTTCCACGACCTTTTCGAACGCTGCTAGCACGTCTTCTGGCGATGAAAACTGTATCCCTTTCAGCTGAATTTTTATTTTAGGGAATAAAAAGAAGTCACACGGTGCCAGATCAGGATTGTAAGGAGGGTGACCCAAGACTCTGACCGGTGTGGTGTCCCTCGTTTTGAGCGCTGAGTGCGCGGGCGCGTTGTTATGGTGAAGCCGTACCCCGCGGAGCCCGGTGTTCGGTCGCTAGTTGCTCATTGCAGGCAAAACTTCTGACAGGCATTTTGGGGTAGGTATACCATTCGGCGTTGATGCTGCTTTGATCTTGTAATGAAATTGAAACCAGATACACTGTCAAAGTGAAGAAACTAGCGATCAAAATTTTCCCTGCGCTTCTCGATCGCTTCACTTTCGTAGGCGTTGGTTCGTTTTGAAACACCCGAACTGACGACTCTGCCGTGCCATGACAAAACATTGTATCTAAAAACATATCACTTTTCAGAAATCGTGTTTTTCTGTTTTTTTTTGGAAAATTTGTTAAAAAATCTTTTATTAATATTATTTATTTATTATATAATTGGTACAACATTTAACATTAAATATTGTCCCACAAAACCGGTTTAGTGGTTTGACTGTAGGCAAGTCACATTATTAACATATATTATATCTTTAGGTATACATGTTTACCAACTTAACAATTAATTTTTAAGTTTCTTTTTAAACTTTAAAGGATCTTTTTCCTGTCTTATGTCCGCTGGTATACTGTTTAGGGCATAAGGCACACGTTTCTTTAGTGTTCTATCACCATAATAATTTATAATTTTAGGAATATTAAATTTACCAGCAGTCATCAACCTTGTATTAAGATAGTTCGTTACCAGGGATAAGTTATGCTCTTTTTTGTCATATTGATTTATAATTAGGAGATATTTATGCTTTAAGCTAACCGGTAAGATGTCACATATTTTAAATAATTGTCTGTAATCTTCTTTACAGCTTGCTTTTGTCTTTTTTGTGACCATCATCTATAGAAACCTTAATTGCAAAGTTTATATTTTATCCAAATATGTTTTAAACGTTAGGCCATAACTATCGAGAGCGTAACTTTTCACTGATTCAACTAGACTTAGATATAGACATCTTAATATATTAATAGGAACCTTGTAACTCAATTGATAGAATTTACATAACAGTATTCTTAATTTACTACAAATATGTCGGAACTCTTTGAATTTTGGATATATTCATCATGAGATTAGTTTCTAATCGGCCATGTAAAAAAAATACACATTTTACGCTATGTTTTATGTCTAGACCTACAAACGTGTTCTGTCAAAATCTCTATGTTCACAAAAAGAGAACATTTGTTATTACAGAACACTGTATTTATATTTACAGTGATATGTCAACACAAATATGATTTGAAAATAAACTAAACGGAAGAAATGTAACCTAAGCTTACTATAGATAAAACTGTATCTATAGAAAAATATTTTCCAGAGATACATAGTAGCCTATTATCGTCACCATCATCATCACACTGAAGACACCAACTATTATTGATCATAAAAACTTAATTTCCGTAAAATCATAGTCATCATCATGTCTTCATTGGAAGTGAAGGAATCGTTTACCAGTTGGACTAAAGCTGAGAACAAAAAAAAATTTTGGGCGTTGCATTGATAAAATAAACTTATTTGAGATCTCTGCAAAACTTCAGCAAAAAGTTCATATACTACCTAAGCACTAGCAATATTAAAGACTTTTTGTCCACTTTCTGCTTTGTGTTATAAAACACCAACAGCTAGTTTAATTTGCTGGGCTGAGAAAAAGTTTCATCAAATAAAATAAGTTTTCTAGAAAAATAATATGCTTTCGTCATTAGGTAAAGGCATAGAATTTTTTTGCATATCAGCAGTAAAGAATACTTTGTCAGAAATACTAATTACTGCATAAATTTTTTATATCTTTGAGGTGTGGGCGAAAATTATTTTTACTATCGTCTTTAATTTTTTCAAATGATTTTAGTTTGCTGCAGTTGCATGACTGCAATACCGAATGCTTCTGCCGTTGCTGTTCAAAAGTTTCAAAGTTTTTTGAGATTCTCTTTCTCGTTTCTTTTTTTGATATTGAAGGGGATGATGGAGATACAATATTAGTATAATAAACGACTTTTGACTTCAACGCAACCGATTGTTATGACAAACCACTATTCTTCTAGATAGCAGGCGACTATACCGTTAGCTGTGTTTTCTCAGTATTTATGAGACATAATAAAAAAAAAATGCTATACTATGTAAACATGTGCGAAAATACGATTTATTCATGTTAGCACAAAACACTGTGTCTTTAAGTTGTGTTTTGTCATGGCACGGCAGGACCGACGCTTTGTTTCTGGATCGTATTGATAAATCCAGGACTCGTCACCTGTCACAAAATGTGTGTCGTAAAATTTTTGAATTATATCACGCCACCACTCCACTGCTTCTGAGTTTTGGTGAGATTGTGTGGCACCCAGCGCGGAACTATCCTCCTCACGCGAAGGTGTTCGTGTAGAATCTTGTGAACACTTCCCGAACCAATCTGCAGTGTATGCTGAATCTCGTCTAATTATGTAATTCGCCTGTTTTCTTGAATAAAATTTCAAAACTTTCTTTCATGACAACCGTCGTAATATGACCACTCCTTTGTTCATCGCCCAAAGTAAGGCAACCGCACTTGAACTCGCTATGCCAACGATAGATGGTTGCTTTTGAAGATGCTTCATCCATAAAACCATTTGAAGTCGATCAAATGACTTATCTGGGGGTCTGGGTTAACCCCCCAGGGGGGTTAGGCAGAATGTCATATTTCACATGTCGACCGTATCGAGATCACTGTGATTGGTTGTGAAACCGACGCGTGATGTCACAATAATCCGTTGGCCAATCACGGTGATCTCTCAACCAATCACAGTGGTCACGATACGATCGACATGTGAGATATGACAGTCTGCCTAACCCCCCTGATCCATTTTTAAATGAGACATGATAATTTAATTTGGCTCTCGAAATAATGTGGAGGGAAATTCGAAATTCGAACAATGGTATTTTTACTTTTAAATAAACAAATTTTTCGAAATAATTACAAGTAGCGAGTGCCTTATAAAAAAAACTTTTTTTCGCAAAACTTTCTGCGTGGCTTGGTATGTATGAATTACAGTTAAGATTAAATAGATCCTTCTGATGTTTGAGGTAATTTAGTTGTCACATCTAATCAACTGTGCAATGCCGAAATTTAACAACATATGCGCTACGTTACGTGCTTTCTCCACTCCAGAATGAAAGGCATTAGATGCTGTATCACACATGTAAAATGGGTTGGCATTTAATTCTAGTTAAACCTGTTTCGCAGTACCTATCTGCTTAATTTTACTTCAGTTAAATTTAATCCCTTACGACACTCTACGAATGGGATGTGTACTTACACTCAATTACAAATTCACCTATTAGTCGTAGGTATGTGTAGAATGACTATTCAGTGCAGTCACGTATCCGATATATTCTATGATACTCTATAAACCTTTCGTAATAAAATTAGGATTTCATAATGCCCTCTCACCATGGGAGGAGACCCGTGCCCAATAGTGGGAAAAATGGTAAAAGGGTTGAAAATAACCCTGTTATTTATCAAAAATAACACTAAATTTGTAATGTCAAGAGATTTAAGTACAATTGTTTCATATTTTTTTATTTTTAAAAGACAACACCCTGCACTAAAGATTAATCCTTGTGAAAAATGTGAAATTATATTAGATTTCACATTTTTCACTTTGTGTTTATTGTATAGTGCTAAGCATGTCAAATGCTAAAAATATATAATATATATAAAAAATATCTAAAGATTAATCCTTGTATCGCGGGGCACTTAACAAACATACAATTTTAACAAACACAAAGTACACACAGTCTCAGAATAACCATTTGTGGACCACACAAAGAACTCTTTGATTCCCACACAGGACAGTTGTCCTGTCGAACGAACAACACTCAAGAGGGGGCCGGTAGAGCGCTACTTTTAAGTGCATGTGGTGTTTGCCCATAATTGGTTGTGCACTTGTTTTATTACCTTCTTGCCGTGTGGTATATAAGTATAAATATCAAAGTAATAACTTTCAGCACACCTTATTTATAAATACTATTCGCTGTTCCATCCATCCATCAGCCCTTCGACGTCCACTGCTGGACATAGGCCTCCCCATGAGAACTGTGTGCTCATTATGGGGGATAATGCCGTAATTGCCACGCTTAGCAGGCGGGTTGGCGATCGCAGTGGATGTTGTTAATACTCGAGGGAGTGCTGATCTTCCCCCGGTATCCCCTCAGTCGGCTTTTGCGAATCCCGTGGGTAGAGAGGGGGGAGACAATTCTAAAGCCGGCCCCACACGGCGAATTCTATGTCTATTCGCTGTTAGTCAATCAATAAAATTGTGTAACATTAATGACAAAAAATATTTAGGTAAACATCCTTGTTTAGGAGACGGAACGGTGGGTTTATTTAGTGGATGAGGGCCCCACACTACCCTGGTCGTTGCCCCAAACGATGAGGTGTGCGGTTAGGTACATTTCTCCCGCCTTTACAAAAAAAAAAAAGTTGAAATTACACCCGACGACACATTTTGAAGTTAGAATATGTGGACTTACCGGTGCAGGTGTATACTTATATATACTTGATTCGAGTACCTTACTATGTTAATATAAAATATATGTTGTATGTGTTTTACTTTGTAAACAGTAACAGCCGTTACATGGATTACAAGTATCACTACTAATAAACACGCTACCTAAAGGGACCGAATTCCATCTTGTATCATAATAGCATTGCCTTTCCTAAGCCTTGCCGAACTATTCGGCCAATTTTCGCCACATGATAGACCCACCTCGCCTGAGAATGTCCTATTTTGTCTGATCAGGGTCACACAAATACTTTAGTACGAGTAGTGTAGTATATGAGGAGCAAGGTTGGTATGTAATGCCTTTCCTACGTAACAAGTCACACGAACGTAATTTGGAGTTTAGTTTCACTACTCAACAAGACAAGCGTTGACATTTTGATTAAGCATATTATTTGTCACTGTGCATTGTATAATTAATAAGATCTTAGACTGACACCATATTGCTATTGCGTAGTTGATGAACTACAAAACTATTTGGAGTATTGGGATATATCTACATACTTATGTAATATAATATCATTAAAGTTAAAATAATAACATACAAACCCGCTTCATGTGCTATAATTAAACTCTTTAGAATAAATAGATACGCTATGCTAGGTGGTTATCGCATGATTGAGTAAAATATTTATAGGACTGCGTCATCATTTTGGTTTCACAATTTTAATAATTAAGCTTACCTGGCCGGAACGATGTATATGTATAAATACGACCGAATGATGGCGCGTGCGTCACTCAAGACATAGACAAGGAATATGTTATGAAAATTGATGCCCCACTGCGTATGCCGCTCAGTTGGCAGAGCGTCTGAGCGGTTTCACACCTCGCTCGTGGCTATTTCACATTTTTGCACTTTGTTTTCATACTTACCAGATGAGGAAAGTAAAGTTATAGTAAAAAATACATCTACGAGTATAATTACATATTTAACGCACAACTGTTGGAGCAGTAGAGACGATCCACGTACGCAAGTCAGACATACAGCAGTCAGCCAGGGAAGTATTATATCTAAACCATCCTACCATTTGTTCATACATATTGAATTCTTTGTAACATCTTTAAATATACTCAGTACCTATGAGCACATTTTCAAGCATCAATTGATGAGCAAACAATGTAGATTAACGCCAATTTGGCTTTGAGGGAACAAGTACCTACTTGTGTGAATTTTCTCGACCCAAGGGAGCATCCTTTAACCAGGCTGGGTATTGCCATATTATTGGTAATATTGATTCAATTAAAGGGATAGAAATAGGATATTGACGCCAATAAATGTTAGTAAAGCAATCATCTTCAATATTTGCACATGATATTAAATATACCTAGTTTGTACTGCGCAAACATAATCTCTTAACTATGCCATGTTTAACATCGTATAGTATCATAAGATTACGTTATGCTCTTGGTATGTTATGACCATAAGTTTGATACAAAACAATAAGTCCACTAGAATTATGATAAACTACAAAGACTCGCCAGTTTTTCGTACGTACACTCAGAATTTCAGATTTTCTATTCGTTACCTATGATATTATTATATTTTGATAGGTATCCGCTAGGCTTCTTCTGCGAGGAGGTCATTTCATAGAAGGAAACGGTGGAGAGGGCCATGGAAGTCAATTCTTTTGCTAACCCGAAGCGCCGCCAGCGACTGGGGTGGCGCAGAACGTATCCTTAAGCCTAAGTATGTACGCTTGTGGATTATCTATCCCTCGGCCTCGTGGCGTAGTCGGTAGTGTAACCGACTTCCGTGCACGAGGTCGTGGGTTCGATTCCCACCCAGGACAATTATTTGTGTTTCATCATACACAGATATTTGTACTGCGTCTGGGTGTTTTCTATCTATTATATGTATGTATTTACAAAAAAAAAGTAGTATATTATGTATTATATCCGTAATCTGGTACCCATAGCACAAGCGTTAAGCTTAGTTTGGGACCAGAGGACGTTGTGTGAAAATGTCCAGGAATATTTATTTATTTATTTATTGTAGTGCTATTCTCGCTGCAAAACTCACCAGGTAACCTCAAACAATGCCCCAACGTAAATTCCGCGGCGCTTATGAAATCGCTATCCGCTTGACACGCAGCTCTCAATCCTAACATTACTGTGGGCAATTCCGTTAACCAATCTACATTATTTCTTAACCTACATGTAAGTGCGGCTTTTAATGATCTATGCCATCTCTCAATTTTACCATTTGCCTGCGGGTGGTATGGGGTGGTGCGTGATTTGTCAATACCTAATAACGTCATAAGGTCTCTGAACAGATCACTTTCGAATTGCCACCCTTGGTCTGTCGTAATTTTCAAAGGCACTCCTATCCTTGAAATCCACTCCTCGTAAACTGCCCTTGCCACCTTCTCTGTCTCTGCCGTTATATCTTTAACGGGAAAAATTTCTGGCCATCGCGTACGCCGATCTATCATAGTTACGCAATAACGAAAGGCCTGTTCTGTCACCGGCAAGGGTCCCACAATATCTACATGTAAATGCTCGAAACGGTCGCCTACCTCAAAATGGCTAAGCTTAGACACCGTGTGACGTCCTATCTTACACTTTTGGCATTTGATACATGTCTTTACCCATTTCCCTATATCCCCGTTCATTCCTGGCCAAAAGACTTTCTTACATAGTAACGCTCAAGAAGCTCGAGTTCCGGGATGAGATAACCCATGTAAAGTATCAAATATAGTTTTTCTAAATTCTAATGTAAGGTCTGACAAGGCCAGTAGAAGTTTCACAATAAATCATTTCCTTATTTATTCTCATGCGTTTTAATCGAATGTTATTATTCGCATTTGTATTACACAATAGCCTTGCTAGCTCATCATCTTTCGTTTGTGCTTTCACGATTTGCTTATAGTGCAAGGTCACCGGACTCGATATCGTCTCTACCCTAGATAACGCGTCCGCGACCGCATTCTTGCTACCGTCTATGTGTCGTATATCGCTTGTAAATTCGCTAATATACAACAACTGCCGAACTCTTCTGGGTAACTCCTTATCCGAACCTAACTTAGTGAACGCAAACGTGAGAGGTTTGTGATCTGTATAAACTGTAAAATTCCTTCCCTCTATTAACTCCCTAAATTAAACCACTCCCGAATAAATCGCCAAAGTTCCTTATCATACGTACAGTACTTCTTTTGGGATTCCGTAAGCCGTTTAGAAAAATAACCAAGGGGTCTCCATGTATTATTTTCTTTCTGTTCTAAAACCGCGCCTATACTGAAATCGGATGCAGCGGTCATTAAAGCTAATTGCGCGCTCGCGATAGGGTGAGATAACATGGCAGCACTTTTCAAGTTCTCTTTACACCTTTCAAATGCTCTAGTTGCCTCGACCGTCCATTCTATCTTACTCTTATCTCGTTTTTTCGCGCCGTGTAAATACTTATCTAAAACTCCCTGAACTGTTGCTGCATTAGGTATATGGTTTCTGTAAAAATTCAACATCCCTAGGAACCTACGCAGCTGTTCAATCGTCTCTGGTTTCGGATATGTCTCTATAGCCTTAACCTTATCAGGTAAGGGACTAATACCCGTTTCCGTGACCTCATAACCTAAAAAATCTATTTTTGACTGCCCGAAGACACACTTGCTTAAATTAATGGACATCTTGTATTTCCTAAATCGTTTGAATAACAACCGCAAATGTTCCTTATTTAATGCCTCGTTATCCGACCCTATGATGACGTCATCTAGGTATCCAAACACAACTGACTGTCATATGTTACCCTTATAGCTACCCTTATCACTAAGACTAGAATTATTATAATCTATCTGTTCTATCCCCGCTAGTACCGTGTTATTTATGAAACTTTGGAAGGTTTGTGCTGCATTACGAAGTCCAAACGTCATCCTGGGGAACTCATAGAGCCCAAAAGGGGTAATTATAGCCTTCTTTTCTACATCTTCTGGCCTAATCTTAATGCAATGGTATGCCCTATAAATATCAAAAGTACTTACTTATTATGTAAACCGTACGTAAAGTCCTGCACTCTGGGTATAGGATAGCGATCCGGTTTTGTTACCGCGTTAAGCATCCTATAGTCTCCGCAAGGACGAATGTCGCCATCTTTCTTAGGTACCACGTGTAAGGGGCTCGCCCATGCGCTTTTTGACGGTCTACATATTCCTAGCTCTTGCATTAACTCAAACTCCTTCTTAACCTTATCATACCTGTGCGGGGGTGTGTAACCTTCTTGCGCGGGTATGCACTGGTGGGCCCGTCGTCCCTATGTGGTGGTAAACACCATGCTCCGGCACATCTTTAAACGTAGGTGGCTGTGTGATTTCCTGAAATTATTCTAGTAAATCCGCGTATGGGTGACTACTACTAATGCATTTTATCGAGCCATCGGAAAAAATACTCTTTTATCCACAAACGTACAAATTAGTAACTAAATCTATCAATCTATTATTGTATAAATCTACTGCAAGCCTAAATTTTTTTTAAAAATCAGACTCTATTATTCGCTGTTTTACGTTGCACACAATAAAAGGCCATTTAAAAACTCTCCTTAGTCCAAAACTTAATTCTAATAATAGGGGAGCCTACGAAGCTAATTTGGGATTTACTCGAGCGTCATGGAGACCTATTGGATTGCAAAGCTTAGATGATAAGAAGAAAAAAATGTAATCTAATGTATCCTTTTCATTAGTGGGGTAAGCAGCTATAGATTTTCAAATATGTAAAAAAAACTGTTGCATGGACATACTCGAGCGCGTCAGATATTGATATCATCAATGTCCTACGTATTTTTAATAATGTATGTATGTTATTCTGATCGTTTGTATGATGTGGGTGGACGTACGGAAGGGTTGAAAATGAAAAAAAAAAATTAATCGAGCGCGTCGCTCGAGAATGTCAAGATATAATTTTTTTGCAGCTTTGTAACCCTCCCACTCCCTTTCGTCACGCTCAAATCGTCAGATTTTCAAAATATATTCTTATTAGCTCATAATCAACCCACCTTATCTTAATCTGACGCGCTTTAATATTTCTGACCATCGATTTTTTTTACTAATCTGATAGGCTGCCCTAGACGCACGTCACTATATAGAAGGCTCATATATGGTACAGGTACTCAGCAGGATGCAAGGTATCCTCCCTTATGTTAATCTGCCGCGCTCGAGTAAATCCCATACTTCCTTCTGCGGCTCCCCTACTATAAATAACATATTCCGTACGTCCTAATTTCACTATTATTAGCGGCGTACAACTTAAAATCACACCTCTCCGTAGTGTATCTCCTAAGGCAACTTTTAGGAATGACAGAGATGTTCGCACCGGTATTTATTAAAAAAGTATACCTTGTTAAACTATCCTTAACTAATAAACGATGGTTTTCCGCTACCTGTCCTTGGGTACACCCGTCCACCGCTGCCGAATGTACTGCGCCTAGTTTTCCGTGGCCTTGTTAGACCAGGCGCATGGCTGCTCGCACCGTCTCACGTTCTTCTTAAACCGGAAGTGGAACCTGCATAGCCAGTCTGTGTCGCCTTCTCTTCCTCGACGCCGACCGACTCCCGCACTCCTTCCAACTCCGGCTACGCGCGCGCCCCCGATCTCTCACTTCATTGCGTAGCAATGCCACCTCCAGCCTGCTCATCTGCTCGAGCAGCTCCGTTACTGGTCCTCGCGTGACCTGCGCTGAGCCGTCGGCTATAGCTGCTACGTCGCTGGATCCTGTGCTCTCCACGATCTTGTCGGCTATCGCCGCTATGCTGTCCAGCGGCTGGTCCTGGCACACGGTGATGACCGCCCGTACGCATGAGGGCATTCTCGACAGCCACAGGCTCTTTAGCATCTGGTCCAAGACCTGTGCCTTACGCCCTAACTCTCTCATCCGCCGCAGTAGATGTGTAGGCTTCTGGGCGCCCAGTTCCAGCTCCGACACTAGCTTCTGGAACTGGCGCTCGGCGCTCTCCTCGTACACCTGCAGCAAGCTGTTTTTCAGCGTAGCGTACCTTTTCTGCTCTGGTGGTAACGTCATCAGGTCGCTCACCTGTTGGATAGACTCCCTTCCTAATTTCGAGATGACCATGTTAAATTGCGCCTCGTCTCCCTGGTTCTGCGGCGCCATCTCGGCTTCGAACTGGGCGAACCACAGCCGTGGCATATCAACCCAGAACTCGGGCAACCTCGTCGACACGCTGATGGCAGCGAGAAACGCGTTCGTGGACTCTGCTGCAGCCTGGGATGCTGGTGGTACACCGTACATTGTGCTAATCGCTCGTTCTTGTAAAAACTACGCGAAACCACACTTATTTACTGTCCCATTATTGGGTACGAGCCTTCTGACATAGTAAGAGGTATTTAAACCATTGTCGACCACGCTGGCCCAATGCAGGTTGACAGACTTCACAAGCAATCGAGAAAATCTCTGAAGCTTGCCGTTTTCTCACGATATCTTCCTTCACCGATCAGTGATAATTTGTAAACAAATAATTTCGAAAAATGTCTGTAAGTCAGAGTTGTGTGCCGTGCGATGTCTGATCCTTGGACTCAAACTGGGCAACTGTCTGTACAATCCATGGTTTTATTGCTAGGATATTAGTACTAAAAAGTGTTGTTCTTAAAACATCACTAGTCGATAGCAACTGCAACGGTAAAACTAACTGCTTCGGTGGTGTAGCGGTAGTGTATGCGACTGCTAATCATGAGGTCTCGGGTTCGATCCCTGGGTCGGACAATGTTATTGAGCTCTTTCCTAAAAAGAAAAACACTCAGTAGCAGCCCGGAGTTTGGAAATGTGCCCGGTAGACGTCAATAGGCTCGCCCTCTTTTACGTGGGACTTAAACATAGCTGGCGAGTCGTGGGTGTGTAATACACCTCTGCCTACCCCTTCGGGGAATACAGGCGTGATGCTATGTTATGTTAGTCGATAGCAAGGTGATGGAGAAAAGTGAATTCATCTGAACGGTTTTGTATTTCATTTACCATTTCCCGAGGCCCGAATGCACTGTATGGATAATTTTTAGTAAAATGAAACTCTCTGCTGTTAGAAATTCAATTTCAAAATGATCTGATTTGTGATTTTATATACAGAGTCGAAAAATAGATTATTATAGGTTAAAATGCATGTATATTTTTGATGCTATATTTTTTTATTAACTGCTTTTCTAAGGGAATCATAGAGGGCAAGATCGTATCGGCAATCAACAAACACGAACAGTGGAGATACAGAATACAGAAATAAGGACCTTGGACTTCGGAGGCATTGTTGTCATGTATGTATCGTATGTTTTACCTTATCAATATTTAGCATCAATATTTTGTAGACGCGATGACTTATCAGTCTACTATATCGTCATAGGTATTTTTTTTATTTAGCTGAGGAAAAGACACTAACCCAAAGAGAGAAAAGCCGAATCGATTCGGTGTTTCGCATTTTAAATCACGTAAATTTTAAAAGTGCAAACTTGACTGTAAGAATTCTTAAGGAATTTAGTCTGCCTTGTACCCGTGTTATGTGCAGATATTAAATTAGAAAGGGAAATGGCGTGATGATAAGTAAGTAAGTAATGAGCAGACCCGGTCACGCGTAGCTGTGGCACACGTATAATTCGTTGAATTATTATTATAATAATTAAAAGCCATTTCTCACGATTTCTCCTAGGATATAAAATTGCTTAATTTTGCAATAAAAAATGGGATGAATGGGATCAGGTAATATATCTATCCTATTTTTAATCTTTTATTTTTAACTAGAGGTAGAGCCTTGGTTGCATGAATGGATAGGCTTGATCGGGGAAGTACCATGGTACTTACCCTCTTACAGAATATCAGCGTGAAAAAACGGTAGGTGCTCTCTACCGTTGTGCTTCATATGGCAAGTGAGAGCGTCGGAGGCCAAAACTACTTCCCTATCTTCTCCTTAAAATCCTACCTACCCTCTCCTTATTATTATTTTTATCCCTTTCCTTAGAGATAACGACATGCGAGTGATGCCCCTGGTATAGCCGCTTACTATCAGGTGGGTCGTATGTTTGTTTGCCACCCACGTAGTATAAATGAAAAAAAAGTAAATCAATCAAATCACACATTTTGTCAAAAAAAACGTAGAGGCACGATAAATAGTTTCAGGGTTAATTGCGGATAAACACTGTGACAGGCAATAAATATTTAAATATCTATACATATATGTAGATTATTTAATAATATTATATGTAGCACCAATGCCAGTCAGTTCTTTTTTGTTCCAACCTAAAAGAAAGGAAGTTTTCCTTTTTTTATTAAAAAAATAACGAAATAATTATGTGAGCAACACGTAGCCCGGTCTGCAATTTTGCTAGTTTTCATGTAAATAAAATATCTGGCATATTAACTCTGTACCTAATGTATTTATTTTTATCCACAGATTGCCATTTTGCGACTAATTTGCAGCTGATTGTAGCCTGTGTAGACGTTCCCTACTAGCATGTGTATTTGAACAGTAAATCAGTGTGAATGTTGCCCCATATATATCTGTTCCAAGGCACGTTATAAACATAATAACTTATCACATAATGCACCAAGACTAAAATGAATATTATTAGTAGCCGTCTCTTAATTAAGTAAATTAAAAGAATCTGTGCAGAAGTAGAACCACCAAAACTATTAATACTTATTAAAAGCTAGATAAATCCCTTTATCTAAAGGGAATTATTCCCACCTTTAAGGCAAATTATGCATTCACGCCAGCACTTTGTAGCAATTACAGAGTAGGTACCATTAAAATGCTTTAGTTTTAACCGCTATTGATTGGAATTATCACGTATTCACGTTATAAAGTGAAAAGTTAGAGAAGGGCTTTATTTATTTGATCTGATTACTTCTTACTTCTTAACATTTGTTTAAATTATTTAATTCTAATACTTAAATAAAGATTACAGTTTTAAAAAAGTAACTATGTTTCAATATTTGCATAACCTTTCCACCTTACTATATTACTATACATTCTTACTAATATTATAATAACATGTGAAAGTGAGTTTGTTTGTTTACTTGCCTTTGCCCGCGGCTCCGCTAGCTTTAAGGTTATATCTCAGGTTGCCGATATAGTAGCGAGATAAATTGTATAGCAGTTCTTAAGTTTAATTATAAGCTATCAAATAAAAAAATGCGTGATGTGCGAACAAACAAACAGAACAAAAAATCTAAAAAAAAAAATGTTTTGTGTTCAGATACGCCTGTGTACAGTACTACTAGCATAATACAGTAATTTTTATAAATATATTAAATAAAGTTATAATAGTTAGGATTAGGCTCTTACACTGTAGCTACTGAATCAATCATCCTAAAATTTTGCATACATATAGTCCCAGAAAAGGGCCTAGGCTACTTTTCATCGCAGAAAAATGAAAGATTCCTGTGGGGTAGAAATTATTTCCTCGAGATCATTAGTGGTCCTTAGAGTAATGTACCTATATATTCAGAAGTCGATGTGAGCGAATCGCGGGCAGTTGCTACTAATTTATAATGGAAGGAAAATGTGAACAGGCTTTTACCAAGCTGGTGTGAGAGTCAGATTCGTATGCTGATGCTCAAAATATTGCTAGCACGTTAACCGTTGTTAACGTTGAAAGTAGCTGTTCATCCATCCATCAATCTTTCAAAGTCCACTGCTGCACATAGGCCTCCCCAAGAAATGGGGGATAGTGCCGTAATCGCCACGCTTGGCAGGCGGGTTGGCGATCGCAGTGGATGTTGTTAATACTCGAGGGAGTGCTGCTGCGCACTCCCTCCCGGTATTCCCTCAGTCGGCTCTTACGACTCCCATGGGTAGAGAGGGGTGGAACAATTCTAAAGCCCCCACACAGCGCCAAAGAAGCTGTTGCCATATTTAAATGATTATTTCAGCACAAACGAGTGAATGGGTCTTTGCTGGGACTTCCCCCAAATATCGTCTAGCTTTTAACTAGTTAGTAATTTTTGAAAGACCCTATGATAGATGTGTCCCTGTATCAGGTATTTTATAAACAACTAGTTTATACCCGCGACTTCATCCGTGTGGATTTCAAATTTTAGATCGATTATGTCGTTTATGCGTATCCCCCAGGATCTTCTTATTGGGATAAAAATATTCTGTGTGTTTATCCAAACCACAATTTATCTGTATAACAGATTTCGTTCTAATCCGTTTAGTACCTATTTACGTTTATCTGCCAAAATTAGCTTTTCAAAAGCCTACAATTCATTGCAGCTGTGAGGAAACTATGATCCCATTTTACCATGAAGACGAAATTATTTTTGTATGTGCATTTTCTTTAGCTGACATTGAAAATCATTCCAAATTTGTATTTACTTTGTATTTACTTTATTATTATTTTTTATTTACTTATTTTTACTTTTTTGTTTGTATTTACTTTTGAACCTTATGTACCTACAATTATTGCGGTTAGTTCATATTGCCTCCATGGCGTATTGGCTAGAGTATGCGACTGCTGATCACGAGGTATCGGGGTTGATCCCGGGCCAGGCAAAAAGTGCTATTCGGGATTTTCGTAAGAAGTTTCTCAGTAGCTACCCGGAGTTTGGAAATGTGCCCGGTAGACGGCAATAGGCTCGCCTCCTATTACTTGGAACTTAAACATAGTTGGCCAACCGTAGGTGAAAAAAATACACCTCTGCCTAACCCTTCGGGGATACAGCCGTGAAACTATGTTATGTTATGCATTTAGGTTAAAAAGATCAGCTTGTCTGGGTAATACTCTTTAGAATCACAACATTTATTAGATGCGTGATTGGATATTATTTTGACACGCCTATCGGTTTGGCTACCTAATTGCCTAATCGAGCATCTTTATTAAAAGCCGACAGTGACACCGATTTCTTTTGAAAAAAGCCGCGTTTTACCTAAAGCTTTGCACAAAGGATGCCGACACCTAAAGCATAATGTACACTGCACCATTTTTAATTTAACATCTTTTTGTTATTTTGGAAATGAATTCCGTTCACTTTTTTGATAAGTACTCTAATGTAGGATTATTTGAAATTTTCTTTAGCTGACATTGAAAATCATTCTAAATTTGTATTAACTTTCGTTAAGTACCCAAGTTTTTTATATTTATTAAGCGTTTTATATGCCTAGTCATTTGGATGAACAGCAGGATTTGAATTTGTATCTGCTGGAAAGCATCTGGGACGAAGATACCACAGAGTCAGCAAATATATTGAACGCGATATATTATATACGTACCAACGGCTTTACGACACTACCAACACAGATAAATCCTTGTAAACAAAATTGTAGCTGTCATTCGATATCGTAGTTTACGATTGAAACGCTGAAGGCAACATGAAATTTAAATCGAACCAAATTGACCACATACCCTTCTCAAACTCCTAATACTCCTTATATAATATTTATAATAATCCCAAAATCCTTTCAAGCCGTTGGACAATAACTTTGACGGTGAATATTATTATATTTTATTTTTCCTCACGACACCTTATTATTTTTATATTCGTCTTTGTACGAGAGTATCGGCAATAAAAACGAAATGTTTGTTGCTTGATTGAACCGTCGTATTTTTTTTATTTCTTGTCTACTGGCCCGAAAACTGTCTTGAGTGATATTTGATATCTCAAGTTGAAATCTCGACGTTTACAGTTAAGTATATCATTATTTAAAGTATCTTTACCATCTGTTGGTCTATCCTAATTGCACCGCCTTCTTTATGACTGTTACTGGTATAGCCATTGACGTATAAAAATTGGATTATTTATCTAAATAAATAAGTTGCTTTGTCGATGAGCTCGCATTACTTAAGATGCTATTGAGCAGAATTTTGTCTATTTTGTTTTGTGCCCAGAACTTAATCTGCAAAAGAATATTAAGTTCTAGGTTAAAACAAAATGGAAGGCGGTAGGTAAAGTATATGTGATACCTTCGATCTTAGATAAAGAAAGACTTTGATCAACGGTATTGTTGATCAAAGTGGGATACACTTATTAATCTATAATAATATTATATCATAACGCTGAAAAGTTTTTATTATTTTAGTAAGATGAACGCGCTAGTTACTAAATGTAAAAAAAAATAATTAAAATGTTGTTGTTGCGATATAACCTATTTATTGACAAAGGCATATTTATTGAAAAGGATACCTGACATTACCCTCAAACTTCTAGGATCAGAGCAATTAACGAGTAAGTGGGGCCTAGCTGAAAAGGGCCGAAACGAGGTTGCTAATTTTGTAAAAAGGTTCTGTATTTGATATTGTTGTGCCAAAGTAAGAACTTTTATAATATTGGTGGTAACCACAGGGTAAAATGCATTATAGGTAAATGTATTATAGGTATAATATGTTTTTTCAAACCACGGATAGATAGTGGGTAGATATAGTGGATACCATCGACGGCTTCTTCAGTTCAGTGTAGTTTGAACGTTCAACCAGCCGCTATATGGCTTTGTGTATATATGCCACTCATGCATATATAGTGAATATTCTAACGTTTTCAGTTACTTAACTTTAATTATGGTAGCTCTAGACTTGGATTTAATACATTGAATACGTTTCTGTGGGATATCGCGTACTACCGCAGAGTTCAGTTAGTTGTTAAATCTACTTGTAGCCGTAGTTATGAAATATTTATTTAACAATTATGTTAAATACACCCATATATTTTTGATCTATATTTTTTAGCATTTGACATGCTCCGCTAGTTTTTAAAGTACAAATTATTTATCTAGAAAATTTTTATATACTTTTTTAGCATTTGACATGCTTAGGTATATACATTAAACACAAAGTGAAAAATGTGAGATCGAAAATAACACATCCTGCTCGTGACTGTTATTTTCGATTTTACATATTTTTACCAATTTTTTGTGAATAAGGAAAAAGAGTTTTTTTTTTAAAGTAGCGGAGCATGTCAAATGCTAAAAAATATAGATCAAAAATGTTTAAAAAATCGCCCTATCAAATAGTATGAATTTTAATTGCAAAATTAAAACTTACTATATTGGATCGATGCAAGTAAATGCATTCTGATAGATGGCGTTGGTCGTACAGACAAATGTGATGAGGAAATTGGCATGAACAAATAGGTTTGTTTGGTAGCTCAGTGGCTTAGAGCACTTCCCCGGATTGGAAAAGACGTGGGTTCGTTTCCCGCTTGTACAAAAAATCTCTTTTTCCTTATTCACGAATAATTTGTACTTACCTCCATATACCTACAAAAATCACAATATTTTTTTGTTGCCTCGACCCGAGAATCGAATCCGAGACATACACTAGTGCTAGAACACAGAGACAGTTAAGCAACTGGCCACCGAGGCTATTCACATTATGCTTATTTCTAAATATTGAATTATTATTGATTACAAGATTCTGCCTGCAGAAATACGTCCTCGTGTACTTTAAAATACAAATACGTCACTCTATGGGATATTAATTCTCTTTATATAAAATTACTTATCCCTCTATACTTAGACATTTTTATATATATTTTTAGCATTTGACATGCTTAGCCATATACATTAAACACAAAGTGGAAGGGCAGGGCTGCGTTCTATCAGCCAGACTGTTTATCGTATATCTGGATAAATGTCTACAAAGGTTGAATGAAATGAATGTGGGAGTTCAGATGGGCGACTCAGTGGTTAACTCTCTGCTATATGCAGACGATGAAGTTTTATTAGCGCAGTCTGCGACTGACCTGCAAACCTTAGTTGACGTAATGTCAGAAAATTGTTAGAAGAGAGGCCTACGTGTGAATGTGTGCAAAACCAAAATAATGGTTTTTGAAAGAGTAAAAGCCAGAACAGATGTTAGAGTAGGAATAGGAAATGGTGTGCTAGAACAAGTGGATGGATTTGTATATCTTGGATGTGGATTCAGTCGGGATGGAAGGTACACCACTGATTTAGAGGGAAGAGTGAATGCGGGAAATAGAGTGAACGGAGCATTGGGACAACTTCTAGACAAAGGGCACGTGTCGCAATACACAACGCAGTGCTTGTCCCAACGTTATTATATGGACGCGAGAGTTGGGTATGCATAAAGGAGCACGAGAGTAAAATCAATGCGGTTGAAATACGATCCCCGCGGAGAATTTGTGGAGTGAGACTGACTGACCGCATTCGTAAAGACGACGTAAGAGAGCGAGTAGGTATGAAAGAGAGTATTGGTGTAAAGATGCTAAAGGGAATGTTACGATGGTTCGGACATGTGGAAAGAATGCCGGAACTTGCGTCTTCCTCTATCGGGGAGGACGCTTTAGACCGCTAAGCTATTTTAGAAGCCTGTTAAAACTCCAAAGACGTTAAGTATGATGTGTTGTCGAAATTGGCAGTCAGGAGCAATTGTCAGGATTGCTGAATTGGTAAAGCGTCTGGACGGTATCCAGAAGATGCAGGTTCGAATCCTGCTCCTGACTGTTATTTTCGATTTCACATTTTTCACTTTGTGTTTAATGTATAGTGCTAAGCATGTCAAATGCTAAAAATATATATAAAAATATCTAAATATTTAAAGGGTTTGCGTCATTATTAGGTAGAATCTTAATTGTAAAATTAAGTTTGCCTGGTCGGTGTAATGTATGAAAATACTTCCGACAGATGGCGCAGGCGTCACCCAAAGACGTTAAGTATGAATATAGTGCTAAGCATGTCAAATGCTAAAAATATATATAAAAATATCTAAATAGGTATTGGTCGCATCGTAAGCGACCGGTTCTCCAGCGCAGGCCAACGAGGTGCAGGGGTAGGGACGAGGGGGCCGCAGCCGCTGGCCGCGGCGCTGGCGCGTCTTGCCCCCACCCGATTCATTCGCCGAAGAGACAGAGCAACGCAGTAGTCGCGCGCGCCTAATATTTTTACCTTGTACCTTTCATTGAACATTACAGTTATTTTAAAGACGTCTAAAGTCTATCATTACCGTCCTAGTCAGCATAGATCGGCCTAGTGACAAAATACACAACCAGGTATTATTATTCTGATAGTTTGCTTCGGATGCTATGAAATACTATATGCATCTTCATAATTTACCTCTATCGATCATTGGCATTTAGCATACTAGCTTATCTAAGTGGCCGTTCCTAAACATCACGTACAATGTGCTACAGGCATACTACGTCATCGATCCAGTTTAATGTTCTGCTTTGACATTAACTGCTATCAAATTCCAATTAACTATTAAATAGTGTTATAATGTACTCTCTAACTCTCTATTTAAAACACAAAATTTTATTATGATTTCTGATTAAATATGAAAAACGCACAGCAATGGAATGGAATAAGTTGCCAGCTTCGGTATTCCCATCTGATTACAATGTGGGTGTCTTTAAGGCTAGGCTGAAAAGGTTTTTACTAAGCTAGTGCGTCTTACCATCCTTTTTTTTTTTTTTTTTTATTTTAGGTGGGCAAAAATGTCCTACCGCACACCCCGCTGCCCGGGGAGACAACGGGGTAGTGTGGGGCTCTCACCCACTAAAAACCCACCGTGCGCCCTCACCCGCCCTTGCTACGGCGGATCACGGGAACCGCGTCGTTTCTCCGCGATCCGCAGGCGGCAGCCCCTTCGGGCACCCTCTCTTGTGCGACGCCCCGCGCACTTGGGCGTCACACCTTCGCGGTAGGCTTCCGCGGACGGCAGGGTACTCCCCGACCCCACCGTCCGCAGCCTCGGCTAGGGCGGCATCAGGCGCAGGTAAGCGCGCGCACGCCGCCCCGCGCGCCGGCGGCGCATCGGGTCCGCGAAGGAGGATTCCTCCCGGGCCCTCTCCGCCGCCTCCTTCCGCGAGATGACAGCCTCGCAGAAGGCGGCGACCGCGGTCCAGGCCCTGTCACTGCCAACCATCGCTCGCGCAACGGCCGGCAGCGACAGGTCCACGCCTATGACTGCAGCGAGTTCCCGGCGCTGCACATCCCAGGCCGGGCACGACTCGAGCGTGTGCTGCGCCGAGTCCTCGCCGCAGTCGCAGTGGTGACAGCCTGGGGTCGTCTCCCTCCTAGCGATCGTGTGCAGGTATTTGCCGAAGCAACCGTGCCCCGACAAAACCTGCACCAACCGGAAGGTGAGGACCCCGTGCTGCCGCCCTGCCCATTCTTCCAAGATCGGCTGGAGCGCCCCCACGGTCCAGAGACCAGCCCGGGGCGTCTCCAGCCGAGACCTCCACTTTAGGACGGTGGCGCGGCGGGCATCTTCCCGCCACGCAGAGATTGCGCTTGGCGAGGGGCGGCTGCCCCCCGCCCGCGCCGTCGAGGCCCGCCGATAAACGTCGGCGAGCACTTCCGCCTCCAGATCCCAAGGGGGGGTTCCGGCCAACGCGCAGGCTGCATCGCACGAGACCGTGCGGTACCCGCGTATTGCCCTGACCGCTACGACCCTCTGTGGACGCCACAGAAGGGCCCTATTGCGAGCGGCCAGGGACTCCGCCCACACGGGCGCGCCGTACAGTGCCATTGACCGTACTACCCCCGCGTAGAGTCGTCGACACGCGAGACTCGGTCCGCCCAAATTCGGCATCAGTCGCCCGAGGGCGGACGCCGTGCCGACGAGCTTTGGCGCAAGACGGCGGAAGTGCTCGTCAAAGTGCCACCGTCCATCCAATACCAGGCCCAGGTACTTGATGTGGGCCTGGATTGGAAAGCCCACACCGTTGACCGTTATCGAGGCGCCGGCGGGTGGGCCGCGTCGGGGCCCATGGAAGAGTAGGGCCTCCGACTTTTCAAGGGCCACCCTAAGCCCCAGCGCCTCGATCCGCCTGACCACCTCCGCGGTTCCTGAGGTGGCCAGCGTTGCCGCCTCCTCGAGGGTCCCGCCCCGGGCTGTGACGAGCGTATCGTCTGCGTAGCAAATTACGCCCAGCCCGGGGGGGAGCCGGCCACGGAGGACCCAGTCGTAGCCGATGTCCCACAGGAGCGGCCCTAGAACCGAACCCTGCGGGACGCCGCACGACATAGCCCTCCTTACAACGTCCCCTTCCCGGTCCACGAAGAGGACGCTGCGGCCGTCGAGGTAGTCCGCCACCAGCCGCCTTAGGTAGAGGGGCACTCCATGGTACCGGAGTGCCTCCTTGATGCAACCGAATGGCAGACTATTGAAGGCGTTGGCGATGTCGAGCGACACCGCCAACAGCACTTCCCTCGAGGTGACGGCCTCCGCAGCCGCGGCCTTCAAGCGCAGGATGGCGTCGACCGTAGACCGACCCGCCCGAAATCCGAACTGGGCATCGGACAGGTCGGGGCCGACCGCACCTAGGTGCCGGACGATGCGGGCAGCGACTACCCGCTCGAGCAGTTTGCCCGCCTCGTCCAGCAACACGATGGGCCTGAAGGCCGCGACTGTATTCGGAGACCGTCCCGGCTTCGGCAGGAGCACGAGCTTCCCCTCCTTCCAGCAGTCAGGGAACCGTCCGGACGCCAGGCAAGCGTCGAACAGTCCCCTGAGGCGGGGCTCTAGGTGGTCGAGGACCAGGGCTAGCACTCGGGCGGGAACCCCGTCCGGCCCGGGGGCGGCGCTTCTCCGCATACGCGCTGCCGCCGCCCCCATTTCCGTCGTCGTCACGGGCGGTACCTCCCCATCGTCGGCCTCCCGGTCGTCATCTGGCGGAGCCATGACCGGGGGCGTGTGCACCGCCCGTGAAGGGAATAGTCCCTCAACCACCTCAGAGAGGAAGCCCGGCTGGAGGGTCTCCGTAAGGGGGGGGCCCTGGGCGCGGAGCTTGTTAAGCGCCGCGCGGTACGGGCGTCCCCAGGGGTCACGCTCGAGACCCTCCAGCATCTCCTGCCTTTTCGCGTCTTTGGCGCGACAGATGGCCAGCTTTAACGCGGCGCGCGCACTGCTGTACGCCGCATACAGCCGGCCCTCCTGCTCTTCGTCGCGGATTCGGCGACGGCGGCTGCGGGTGTAGGACCTCCGGGCACGAATACAGGCTGCACGGAGGTCCGCCAGCTCCGGGGACCACCAGTAGACCCCCTTACGTCGGGGCGGGCGCCGCACGCGGGGCATGGCCGCATCGCAGATCTGCGTAAGCATGCCGCGTATGCGGCCAGCCTCGGCGTCCACGTCTTCCGTCTGGGGGGGAGGCAGCCAAGATTGAAAGATGGCCGCCTCCACCAGCAGCTCCCGGTCGAGCCTACCCACAGCCCATCGCGGAAAAGCGGGAGTTCTGCCCGCCACGTGACCCCTGCTGGCGCCCTGAAGGGTCCGGGAGACCTCTATCTGAATGTATCTGTGGTCAGATAGGGTCTCGACCTCCTCCAGCGTCTTACCATCCTAGATTATATTGCCACTTAACATCAGTTAGGGTATCTGTCTATACTATTATAAAGCTGTAACAGAGCTGTGTTTTACATTTAAGATATTTGAGAAAAAAATACTGTAATAGGCTATATAGGCATGCCTAAACACAAACAATTTTTTTGTAGAATTTGTATCTGTTTGTTTGTTCGCGCATCACACAAAATCTACTGAACTACTTTTGGTGCAACTTTTTTTATTTGAAAGGCCTTGATTAGATTTAAAAACTGGTATACATTTTATCCCGGTACTATGTCGAGAACCTGAGATATAACTGAAAAGCTAGAAAATTATTTAAACTAGATTTTTTTTCAGAATTTATTGAAAAGAACTACTAGATGGATTTTGATGCAACCTTTTTTATTTGAAAGGCCTTGATTTGACTTAAAACTTTAAAACTGGTAGATATTTTATCCCGCTACTATATCGGGAACCTGAGATATAACCGAAAAACTAGCTTTTGGCTGCGGCGAAGTCACTGGCAAAGGCTAGTACTATTATAAAGCAGTAACAGAGCTATGTCTGTACATTTAAGATATTTGAGAAAAAATTACTGAATTAGGCTATATAAGTGTGTCTGAATACCAAACGATTTTTTTTAGATATTTTGTCTGTTTGTTTGTTCGCGCATCACGCAAAAGCTACTAAACGGATTTTGACGCAACTTTTTTTGTTTGATAGCTCTTGATTAGACTTAACAACTGGTATATATTTTATCCCGCTACTATATCAGGAACCAGTGGGCCTAGCCAAGTTGCATTCTATGTTCGCTAACGCTAATAGAAAACTTTAAATGTATGAGAAACTGACATCTTTAACCATAGATAAAGAACCTATATTTATATATGTCTTTAACAATATCTATAACGTTATATATATAATCACGTGACTTAACGTTAGAGATGTAAAATTTCCATACATTTTAATAGTTTTCTATTAGCGTTAATGACCATAGAATGCAACTTGGCTAGACCCACCGATATATAGCCTAAAAACTAGCTTTTGACTGCAGCGAAGCCGTGGGCAAAGGCTACTTATACATATAGTCAAGCACTCGCTTAGAACATGTAAGAAACCACCAATCAGGTTTCATTATTATTACATTTCATTATTTTACGCTTTGTTTTCTCATGTTTTTTTCCACCCTTTTTCTGTCCCACCATTAGGCATGGGTATCCATGGTCTCATTGTGACAGAGCTTAGGCTATAGTCCATCATGCTAGCCTATTGCAGGTTGGCAGACTTCACAAGGTGCCGCGAAAATATCTCAGGCATTCAGGTTTCCTCACGATGTTTTCCTTCACCGAGAAGTGATAAATTGTAAACACATAATTTCTTAAAAAATTCTTAAAGACGTGTGTGCCGTCTGAAGTCTGGATCTTACCTCTGTTGTCATATCAAATGAAGAAAATAGCATTTGAGAATGTTGTGTATTCTCAAGCTGCCGTCTTCATAATTGTATGATCTGCGGCTTTATTTTTTTTTAATTCAGCTGCGCAGATGTCTATGTTGTTTAGATATCGTCCTTAAATGTTGTGCATTGATTACCACACAGGAAAATCCCTTTGTGATCCACGAAAATGCGGTAGGTACCTATTAGCTACGGTATTACCTCGCATAACTACTTAATTGTAAAAAAAAAACAGCATCACGCCTGTATTCCTCGGAGGGGTAGGCAGAGATGTATTACACACCCACGACTCGCCAGCTATGTTTAAGTCTCACGTAATAGGGGGCGAGCCTACTTAATTGTGATTCCTTAAACTATTAATATTTGTTATAGCCTTTTATTTTACAACTAGATTCTGGCCGCATTTTTTTTGCGTAGAATTCAGAATATAAATACAAGTAGGTACATCACTTTACGGCAGATTGATATCTCTATGTAAAAATAGCTAACTGATGGGAACTATTCATTATTCCAGGATAAAAAGTGACCAATGTCATTTTCTGGGCTCCATACTATATATAGCTAGCTTGTAATTTTATGATGATTGGTTTAAAGTTACAGCGTGAAAACATAACATACGAACTTATTTTCTTATTTATGTACGCAGCGCAACATGACGCCGACACTTCGTGTGCAGTACAGTATAAGTTTTATTTTATATAGCTTATTTATTAGTTTATAATTAATTAATATTTATGTATATTTTAATAAGCCGTAGTTGCCTGAAATAAAGGAATAATAATAATATTAGTAAAGACACATTTACGAGTGCATGCCTGTTTCCTTGGTGATCTATAATACAGGTATAACTCACATCAGACACCAGCTCCTTATACACCGGTAACTAATTTGAAAATCTACTGTCAAAGTTCTGAACTGTATTTTTGGTTTGTAAGGAGAAATAAATAATTATACTTATATAATAATATACTTATTACTTTTTGCTCAAAAAAAATCTTAACTATTTATTTAATAAACGCAGTTTAATGAAAGGCAAGAATTATGACAATAAATTGTCTTACAAATCTTTCAGATCAGATTTTTTTATAATTAGGTATCATATATATATATATATATATATATATTGTATAATATTATTAAAATAATGTAAGGCACTCTGTACTTCGTATAATCATATAACTAATATTAATTTCTTTTTGAAAAATATTGGTATAGGTAAGTATTAAACTATCGCAATATCATAATTATAAAATGTGCAGTAGATCGCGAGATATTTACAGTACCAAGCACCGATTTCCAACGATACTCTGATAAGTACGATAAATTGATGGCTTATTTTATAATAATAAAGAGCGTAGCGTTAGCAAAATAAGCGCGGTTTATACCTAACGTAGCGTAGCCTGCGCGCAACTTTGTTGCATTTTGCATAAAATCGATATACCCTCATAAAGCGCTCATAACCGTCCGCCTCTGAATTGTTCATACCAATGAACTATTAGTAGCTTAGCAGGTCATGAGTCTTCCTTTCTGTTGCAAGATGGTAAGCTATGAGTATGCAGGTTATTGGCGATTCTTTGGTTGAGCACCGTCAAGAAAATATTCCAGATTTTTGCACAGGTTTTTGTTCGCAGGTTTCTTTTGAAATAGTTGTTATATCTATCTATACTAATAAATGGAGAGCCGTTTTTTTGTTCGGTTATACCTACTGTGAAAACTACTGAACCGATCGGAATAATACTTGTACTAATAAGATGCAGCGTGTTTCGGAGAAGGTTTTACTATATGTTATGTTGGTGATTACTTATCCGGATCCTATATTTTTGATATGAAACATCTAAAGCGAAGGGAGGGTAAAACTGGCTGTTAGCGTGGCGACGCTTATACCTAATAATAGGTATCCTATCCGAAATTGTTTTTTCTGCGACAATACTATGACGCGAGCGAAGCCGCGGGGAATGTACTAGTTCTATATAAAATGTTATATGTATACTGTATTTGTTTCACTTTTTCTTACACTTTTATCACTGAAGGATCAGGTAGAAGTGCACCACCCCAATATTTCCCACGTAAAAGGGTCGTGTCTATTACAGATGCCGTCTAGCTAGTACTTTATGTATGATCCAAGATTGATGGAAGATTCGGGAGCTTGAAGTTCTAAGTTACAAAAATATGTAATAGTAATAGTGTCTGTACAGGCGGCAGAGCGCCTTAGATACCGGTCTCCCGCCCGAGGGGTTCTCTTCCCACACAGTATAACTCTTTCATTGATCCATAAATTGTTGTACTGAGTCTGGATATACTTTGTGTCCGTGAAATTGTATGTATGTAAAGTCCCTCGCGATACAAGGATTTTCCTTAGTGCTGGGTACTGTACTCTTAAAAAAAATGCAAATGATGTCGACAGCTGTTACTTTTAAATTTGATATTTATTTATACTATTAAACATAAACAAACATAGCATCACGCCTGTATTCCCCGAAGGGGTAGGCAGAGGTGTATGACACACCCACGACTCGCCAGCTATGTTTAAGTCCCACGTAATAGGGGGCGAGCCTATTGACGTCTACCGGGCACATTTCCAAACTCCAGGCTGTTACTGAGAATTTTTCTTTTTAGGAAAAAGCTCAATAACATTGCCCGACCCGGGGATCGAACCCGAGACCTCATGATTAGCAGTCGCATACACTACCGAGGCAGTTATACTATTATAAAGCTGTAATAGAGCTATGTCAGTACACTTGACAGTATATTTGATAAAAAATATTCTAATAGGCTATATATGCGTGTCTAAACACAAAAGATTTTTGTTAGAATTTTTGTCTGGTGTCTGTTTATCTGTTTGTCTGTGTGTTCGTTCGCGTTTCACACAAAAACTACTGAACGGATTTTGTTGCAACTTTTGTTATTTGAGAGGTCTTGATTAGACTTAAAACCTGGTATACATTTTATCCCGCTACTATAAAAAGTAGCTTTTGGCAGGCAAAGGCTAGTATTATATATAGGTACCTATATCAAGCACTTCATATGCTCAGTCGTTTACTAGAACACAAAGTGTGAAAACGTGAAACTAGCAAGCTGGGAGTGAGAATCAAATTCACCCCGAATTTTATTCCCGCTCGCAACTATTATTTTCTATGTAAAAAGGTTTTTATAGAACTAGATTTACTACTAGATACTTTTATTCGGAGCCCTAACTGGACATGCTCTATTGAACAAATACTTATTTACTCTAGATGTTACAGATTGTCCCCTCTACAGAGCCAGCACGGGCGCAGAAGAAACAATCACCCATGTCATCTTTGAATGCCCAGGTGAAAGAATACCTAGCACGATTCCTCGAGTTCCCAAGGTCATTCCAAGAAGTCGTCGTTAACATCAAGGGTCTGCTAGGCTTCTTGGTAGAGTTGGGTTTTACTGGATTTTAAAATCTTATAAGTTACAATTGCAGCTGCATTTTGCCTATAATTGAATACGACAGTTAAATACTCGAACGTAAACAATATAATGTAGAGTTATTTTTTATCATAACATACTTTGCTATTTTTTAGAATACCTTACTGCGAATGGGCTTAGCGGTCTAGAGCACTTCACCCGATTGGAAGGGACGCAGATTCGTATCCCGCTCGCAGTAAAGTTCTCTTTTTCCACATTCACAAATAATTTTGTTCTTTTAAAAGTAGCTGAGCATGTCAAGTGCTAAAATATAGATCAAAATACTTTTGCTATTTATTTTTTCGAACCGGTTTTTTATCGGCTTAGGGGTTTCACAGCAACCACCGAAGGAATGTAACATAGTTCCAGTGGTCCGCCAATAAAGGCGGAGAGACGGCACACGGCGGGTTTATTTAGTGGGTGAGGGCCCCACACTACCCTGTTTGTTGCCCCGAACAACGGGGTGTGCGGTTAGGTACATTTTTTCCCGTCTAAACAAAAAAAAAAAAAAGGGGTTTCACAGCAGAATAATACTGCTAGTAGTTGTATATTAAACCTTCAAAGTAGGAGTGCATGCACATTATGTCGGGAGTTAATGAATAACCGGCACAGGAAACTCTCTTTGATATCACTAAACGCCAGTCCATTGAAAAGATGTGTGCATAAATCTGCGTATCACACGTAGGTGAGCAAATGAATTTCGAATAGAATTCATATCAAAACTGGAAAAACAATATTCATAGTCGTCAGTTCTCTGCGATTTTTGGCAGTAAGTACATTAAAGTGTCTGCATAGGCCAAGTGTCGTCTAGTTATCCAGGTGCTCCAAGCACATTATTTTATGCAAAATAAGCTTGACCTGGAGAACGATAATTCTACATGCAAAAGCACTTGCTTAAATATTTTGTTGTATTGTGAATAATGTGGAATTAATTAAGTTTATATTTTTGTTGATTATGAATCGGTAAATGATGATATTTTTTTTTATAACTTTTAAATACAGACAGAGACATACCTATGTATATGTTACTAGTTACTGTATAGAAATTGCCAACTTTAATGATTTCTTTGGTAATTTGTGCTTTTATCCTTATTAAGATACTAGCTGTTACCCGCGACTTCGTCCGCGAAGAATTTCATAAAAATAAATACTTAAAGCAACCCTTGAAATTGAAGTCTTGAATTTAAAGGGAAAATTCGACGGTATTATGAGAATTCGTGGTATAAATACCGTCTCACCTTTTCCACATCCATATTAAAAGTCCTTTAAGAACGTTTCCTTGCAATGATATGTAATATCTTGCTAGGACGAGCTCAGTTAAACGCAATAAAGTTACTTCTAGATTTGTAGTTTTAATGATTTCCCTACGAATCTCACAGATCGACTGAACATAAGGGGGGGTTAGGCAGAATCTCATATCTCACATGTCGATCGTATCGTGATCACTGTGATTGGCTGAGGGATCACCGTGATTGACCAACGGAATATTGAGACATCACGCTTCGGTTTCTCAACCAATCACAGTGATCACGATACGATCGACATGTGAGATATGATATTCTGCCTAACCCCTTTTTTTTTTTTTTTTTTTTTTTTTGTTTTTTTTTTTTTTGTTTAGGCGGGAAAAAATGTACCTAACCGCACACCCCATCGTTCGGGGCAACGAACAGGGTAGTGTGGGGCCCTCACCCACTAAAGAAACCCGCCGTGTGCCGTCTCTCCGCCTTTATTGGCGGGCCACTGGAACTATGTTACATTCCTTCGGTGGTCCGCCGGCGGCTTACCCTTTCGGGTACCCTCTACTGAGCGACGCACCCACACACGGAGCATCGCACCTTCGCGGGAGGCCTTGCGGGTGGCGGACGTTCCCCGGTCCAACCACCCGCAGCCTCAGCTAGGGCGGCATTAGGCGCAAATACTCACGCCTGCGCCGCCCCAGTCGCTGGCGGCGGTTCGGGTCTGCGGAAGGATCAGCCTCCCTGGCCCTTTCCGCCGCTTCCTTCCGCGAGATGACCTCGTCGCAGAAGGCAGCGACCGCGGCCCAATTCCTGTCACTGCCAAGCATCGCTCTAACGACGCTCGGCAGCGAGAGGTCCCCCCCTATTGCCGCGACGAGTTCACGGCGCTGCCCGCCCCAAGCCGGGCACGACTCGAGCGTGTGCTGCGCCGTGTCCTCGTCGCAACCACAATGGTGACAGCCCGGAGTCGCTTCCCTCCTTGCAACTATGTGCAGATATCTGCCGAAGCAACCGTGCCCCGACAGCACCTGCACCAGTCGGAAGGTAAGGACTCCGTGCCGTCGCCCCGCCCAGTCCTCCAGTACAGGCTGGAGCGCCCCTACGGTCCAGAGACCGGCTCGGGGCGCTTCCAGCCGTGTCCTCCATCTGGCCATGGCAGCACGGCGGGCATCGCCATGCCACCTGGCCACCTCCCTGGGTGGGGGACGACCACCCACCTCTCGCTCTTGCGACGTCCGCCGATACACTTCGGCGAGCACCTCCGCCTCCAAGTCCCACGGGGGGGTTCCGGCCAACGCGCAGGCCGCTTCCGTCGACACCGTGCGGTATCCACGTATGAGCCTGGACGCGACGACTCTTTGTGGTCTCCACAGAAGAGCCCTGTTCGGCACGTCCAGGCACTCCGCCCACACAGGTGCACCGTACAGCGCCATCGACCGGACTACCCCCGCAGAAAGCCGTCGGCACGCATTGTTGGGTCCGCCCATATTCGGCAGAAGCCGTGCAAGGGCGGACGCTGCGCCGACTAGCCTCGGGGACAGTTGGCGGAAGTGCTCGCGAAAGCGCCACCGCCCATCCAGCACAAGGCCCAGATACTTGATCTGGGCCTTCACCCCAATTTGGACCCCGTCCACCGTGATTGAGGCGCCAGCAGGTGGCCGACGTCGGGGCCCATGGAAAAGTAGGGCCTCCGACTTGTCCAGGGCCACCCTAAGCCCCAGCGCCCCGATCCTCCTGACCACCTCCGAGGTCCCTAAGGTGGCCAGGAACGCCGCTTCCTCGAAGTTTCCGCCCCGGGCCACGACCAGCGTGTCATCCGCATAGCAGATGACCGCCAGCCCAGGGGGGAGCCGACATCGTAGCACCCAGTCGTAACCGATGTCCCACAGGAGGGGCCCTAGAACCGAACCCTGCGGGACTCCGCACGACATGGGTCTCCTCACAACGTCCCCTATGCGGCTCTCATAGAGAACGCTGCGGCCCTCAAGATAGTCCGCCACCAGCCGCCTCAGGTATGCAGGCACCCCGTGATACTGGAGCGCCTCCCTGATGCAGCTGAATGGCAGACTATTGAATGCGTTGGCGATGTCGAGCGACACCGCCAACAGCACTCCACCGCCAGCGACGACCGCCGCGGACGCGGCCCTCAGGCGCATAATCGCGCCGACCGTCGACTGCCCAACCCCCTAGATCATATAATTTTATAATGTAACATGACGGTTCACATTAATCGATTAATTAATCTATGATACTGAATAATGTTGACAGTTCTATAAATCATTAAACACAAAGTGAAAAATGTGAAATCGAAAATAACAGTCAGGAGCAGGATTTGAACCTGCATCTCCTGGATTCCGTCCAGATGCTTTACCAATTCAGCCATCCTGACAATTACTCCTGACTGCTAATTTCGATAACACATTCATACTTAACGTCTTTGGGTGACGCCTGCACCATCTGTCGGAAGTATTTTCATACATTATACCGACCAGGTAAACTTAATTTTACAATTAAGATTTTACCTAATAATGACGCAAACCCTATAAATATTTAGATATTTTTATATATATTTTTAGCATTTGACATGCTTATCACTATACATTAAACACAAAGTGAAAAATGTGAAATCGAAAATAACAGTCAGGAGCAGGATTTGAACCTGCATCTCCTGGATTCCGTCCAGATGCTTTACCAATTCAGCCATCCTGACAATTACTCCTGACTGCTAATTTCGATAACACATTCATACTTAACGTCTTTGGGTGACGCCTGCACCATCTGTCGGAAGTATTTTCATACATTATACCGACCAGGTAAACTTAATTTTACAATTAAGATTTTACCTAATAATGACGCAAACCCTATAAATATTTAGATATTTTTATATATATTTTTAGCATTTGACATGCTTATCACTATACATTAAACACAAAGTGAAAAATGTGAAATCGAAAATAACAGTCAGGAGCAGGATTTGAACCTGCATCTCCTGGATTCCGTCCAGATGCTTTACCAATTCAGCCATCCTGACAATTACTCCTGACTGCTAATTTCGATAACACATTCATACTTAACGTCTTTGGGTGACGCCTGCACCATCTGTCGGAAGTATTTTCATACATTATACCGACCAGGTAAACTTAATTTTACAATTAAGATTTTACCTAATAATGACGCAAACCCTATAAATATTTAGATATTTTTATATATATTTTTAGCATTTGACATGCTTATCACTATACATTAAACACAAAGTGAAAAATGTGAAATCGAAAATAACAGTCAGGAGCAGGATTTGAACCTGCATCTCCTGGATTCCGTCCAGATGCTTTACCAATTCAGCCATCCTGACAATTACTCCTGACTGCTAATTTCGATAACACATTCATACTTAACGTCTTTGGGTGACGCCTGCACCATCTGTCGGAAGTATTTTCATACATTATACCGACCAGGTAAACTTAATTTTACAATTAAGATTTTACCTAATAATGACGCAAACCCTATAAATATTTAGATATTTTTATATATATTTTTAGTGATAAGCATGTCAAATGCTAAAAATATATATAAAAATATCTAAATATTTATAGGGTTTGCGTCATTATTAGGTAAAATCTTAATTGTAAAATTAAGTTTACCTGGTCGGTATAATGTATGAAAATACTTCCGACAGATGGTGCAGGCGTCACCCAAAGACGTTAAGTATGAATGTGTTATCGAAATTAGCAGTCAGGAGTAATTGTCAGGATGGCTGAATTGGTAAAGCATCTGGACGGAATCCAGGAGATGCAGGTTCAAATCCTGCTCCTGACTGTTATTTTCGATTTCACATTTTTCACTTTGTGTTTAATGTATAGTGATAAGCATGTCAAATGCTAAAAATATATATAAAAATATCTAAATATTTATAGGGTTTGCGTCATTATTAGGTAAAATCTTAATTGTAAAATTAAGTTTACCTGGTCGGTATAATGTATGAAAATACTTCCGACAGATGGTGCAGGCGTCACCCAAAGACGTTAAGTATGAATGTGTTATCGAAATTAGCAGTCAGGAGTAATTGTCAGGATGGCTGAATTGGTAAAGCATCTGGACGGAATCCAGGAGATGCAGGTTCAAATCCTGCTCCTGACTGTTATTTTCGATTTCACATTTTTCACTTTGTGTTTAATGTATAGTGATAAGCATGTCAAATGCTAAAAATATATATAAAAATATCTAAATATTTATAGGGTTTGCGTCATTATTAGGTAAAATCTTAATTGTAAAATTAAGTTTACCTGGTCGGTATAATGTATGAAAATACTTCCGACAGATGGTGCAGGCGTCACCCAAAGACGTTAAGTATGAATGTGTTATCGAAATTAGCAGTCAGGAGTAATTGTCAGGATGGCTGAATTGGTAAAGCATCTGGACGGAATCCAGGAGATGCAGGTTCAAATCCTGCTCCTGACTGTTATTTTCGATTTCACATTTTTCACTTTGTGTTTAATGTATAGTGATAAGCATGTCAAATGCTAAAAATATATATAAAATATCTAAATATTTATAGGGTTTGCGTCATTATTAGGTAAAATCTTAATTGTAAAATTAAGTTTACCTGGTCGGTATAATGTATGAAAATACTTCCGACAGATGGTGCAGGCGTCACCCAAAGACGTTAAGTATGAATGTGTTATCGAAATTAGCAGTCAGGAGTAATTGTCAGGATGGCTGAATTGGTAAAGCATCTGGACGGAATCCAGGAGATGCAGGTTCAAATCCTGCTCCTGACTGTTATTTTCGATTTCACATTTTTCACTTTGTGTTTAATGTATAGTGATAAGCATGTCAAATGCTAAAAATATATATAAAAATATCTAAATATTTATAGGGTTTGCGTCATTATTAGGTAAAATCTTAATTGTAAAATTAAGTTTACCTGGTCGGTATAATGTATGAAAATACTTCCGACAGATGGTGCAGGCGTCACCCAAAGACGTTAAGTATGAATGTGTTATCGAAATTAGCAGTCAGGAGTAATTGTCAGGATGGCTGAATTGGTAAAGCATCTGGACGGAATCCAGGAGATGCAGGTTCAAATCCTGCTCCTGACTGTTATTTTCGATTTCACATTTTTCACTTTGTGTTTAATGTATAGTGATAAGCATGTCAAATGCTAAAAATATATATAAAAATATCTAAATAGTTCTATAAATCGATATTATAATAAGAAACTATTATACTAAAACTGAGGATAAATCTGGCTAATAGCTAATATAATTAAGCCTACAGATACTACTCGCAATCTAGTACCATTGCAAGGTTTCGGTAGGTTTAAATTACGGAGTAGTATGATGGATACGCCAATCTTAGGTTCTAATTTGTGAAGGGGTAGATCAGGCACATTTATAGTGTTAAGTATTCTATTGGATAATTAACAGCTTTATGCAGATTACAAACTGCATTGATGAAAAGATATGTTTGTGATTCACCAGGAAGTTATAATTAAGTCTGTTTATAATGTTTAAATAACAAACTTTTACTACCCGCGTATAAAAATATAATAGCAGTGATAGCCTAGCGGAAAAATCAAAGACTGCAAAGACAGTGGTACCTCTGACTTTTTGAGATTTTCCGATATTATGTTTTTGTTTGTTTACAATTTATCATAGCTCGGTGAAGGAAGACATCGTGAGGAAACCTGCGTGTCTGAGAGATTTTTTCGGTGGCTTGTGAAGTCTGCTAACCCGCATTGGGCCAGCGTGGTGGACTCCCTCTCACCATGAGAGGAGACCCGGCAGATAGCTGTTTTTATAAAAAATAACTTAGGCTACCTTCATTTTGGAAAATAAATTAGAATTCCGCGTGAAATCTAAATGCCACGCGGAAAGAGTCGCGTGTAATAGCTAGTCAATTAATTCTTCACCGTCATCAGCCTCTCCTGGTGCATAACTGCACATAGACCTCTCCTAATTTCTTCCAGGAAACGTCGGGCTCTCTGTCTGCTGCTTGATTTATACAGTCACGGCATGCATGTCATTTGATGTCGTCTACCCATCGCTAGGGTGGGCGACCACGTTATCTGGTGTTCGTCCACGGCCTCCACTCTAAGACTTTCCATGCCTATCTATCAGGGCTCTTCCGAGCAATATGACCAATTTTGCCTCGAGATGGTTTCCACCACATCTCTCACCTGTCTTTTCCAGCTAATCCACACATTTCTTTTCGGTAGCGCAAGGAGACCCCGAGCATGGCTCTCTCTTTGGCCCTCTGCGCTACTATGAATTGATATATTTTTCTCAGAAACAAAACATCAATTATGTTTAGTTAGTTATATCATATCCAAATGAATTGTTGATTAGTATAAGTAAATTTACATTGTTTATATTGAATTCTTAGCTGTGTTCATAAAATTTAAATTTGTCTTACTCGAATGATATATCAACCCATAACCAAGAAGAAGTTTGGCAGGTGTGTCCTTTGCTTACCACTGAGTGTAATACAGTTTAGGTGGAGAGACAGCACACGGTGGGTTTATTTAGTGGGAAAGGGCCCCACACTACCCTGTCCGTTGCCCCGAACGACGGCGTTAGCGGTTAGGTACATTGTTTCCCGTCTTAACACAAAAAAGGTCTGTTCTTTGCTTAGTGTAGATATCCATTTAAGAAAGAGTTTCTCGAAGACGGTGAAATGGAAGATTGAGTTTTCTTTGATTTTTTTAGCTCTTCAATTAAGGCACGCACGGCGAGGGAGTATTTACCTATAAAGCTACGCGTCCATTTATCCGCGCCGTACGCAACGCAGGCAGGCATTTTTGTTCGCTTTTTCATAAATTTGTTTAGCACTGCGTTCACTCTTCCGCAAGCACGCGCCGCAGTCAGGCATATATTAGCTATCTGGTTAAATGCGGATGACGTCATCAGCATTTTTCGAAAAATGCGGATGACGTCATCCGCATTTTTTGCTTAGGTTCACCTAGGGTTGTCGTTGTTCTGATATCCAGATGGATTTTTTTTTTTATTTGTCTCAATTACATAGTACATGTTGTAAGGTTCAAAGTACTCACCAAACGTTTATTGGTGATACGCGCCCATAAACTTAATAATTAGTGAAGCGATTCTATAGTTCCGGTCCGTTTTGTTCACGTTCGGGAATTGAATCCGAGACCGAAGGATACTAATCTGTGCCCATTAGGACAGCGAGACGGGAAGAGTATATAATATAAATAACGCTAATGAGTATAGCGGTTTATTACTATTTACAATATAGTTTACAGCAGAATGTAATAAATATTTGGAGTACACTTCTATTTATACATAAATAAAATAATTAAAACTTGAGCGGGGATGACAATGTAACGGTACTCAGACGACATGCAATAGGTGCTTGCGAGATGCATACATCGTGTCCCTTTTATGCAGGTAGCCGGGGGCGTCACCTTAGGTCGGCCGTAGATCACGCCACCTGTGACGTCATTGATCGTATGATCTTTTGTTTGGTGCTTCGTTTGAATGCATGTTTTTACTACTCGCCACATTAGTTTATAATCTAGGCCATGGGTCTGCTACCTTTTGCCCGCCAGGGGACACAGGGGGACAATATAAAGGAAAGCGGGCTGCACTTGTCATATTATTTTAAATTTAAAGACATTTTATTGTAATTTTATTATGAGAAATGACGAAAAATAACAAGAAACAAACAAATAAAATTTAATTTTATGCTTGATATCATAATGGTGTTTCACGTTATAAGTACTCTTTTTGTATAGCATGTAACAACAGCTCAGATAGCTGTTGTTACATGCTAGTGAAAATGTCGTCCAAATTGGTCCAGCCGTTTCGAAGACTAGCCGGAATAAACAAACAGACGGACAGACAAAAACTTTAAAAGTTGGTATTTTGTTATAGATATATTCTTGTATACATTTTGTAAAAACCTGTTATTTAGACCTTAAAAATAGACACTTCATTTTTATTACATGTATAGATATAGATTATGAGTAGCCTTTATCAGCAGCTCCGCTGTAATTAGATCTAGAAGATGCCCATCTTCTAGATCTAATTATAGATATATAATAATCTCAGATTCTCCATATACTCGTAGTAGCGAGATAGAATATATCCAGTGTTTAATCAAGAGCTATCGAATGAAAATCATTTTATTAGCAAACATCTTTAAACTATAGACTCAGTCCTGTTATAGTTTTATACAATTTATCACTGCCCGGTGAAGGAAAACATCTTAAGGAAATCGCATGCCTGAGAGATTTTCTCGACGGTAACACTAGAGGTATCGCTGGTGCGTTGCCATTCCCAATGATAGGAAGAAGAGAGAAGGAATGATATGGAGAGAATAGGAAGGATACTAAGAAAATCATAGGGAGGATAATAAGGAGAGGATAGGAAAGATATTAAAGAGACGATAGGAAGGGTAATAAGGAAAGGATAGGGATGGGGTTTGGGCCTCTGATAATCAATCTCTACTAACCAATACTTAATCATCAAATCCTTTCTAAATTAAAAATATAATTGCGTACTTATAGCAATATCTTCTATATATATGTATATAAAAATCACTTGCTGTTTGTTTGTCTCGCTAAAACTCAAAAATGGCTTGGCCGATTTGAATAGTTGTTTTTTTTTGTTTTGTTCACTCTAATAATTTGTTCTGTATGGTGATGGACTAAGAATACAAGTGTCACCACTCCATTCTTTCCCACGGGTGTCGTACGAGGCGATTAAGGGAAGTAAGCAATTATCATCCATTGCATGACTGGTGGTAGGGCTGGGTACCAAGTGGGAGTACTCACTTGGCATCGGGCCCGAGCGGGTTGGTACCACCATTTCCCGTGTGACCGGCCATGAAGCACATCGTTACGTTTTGGCTGTAGCAGGAGATAGCCGTTTATATTTCATTTCATATCTGTGAAATGAATTGGTGAGCAGCGGCTTGACAATACTCTCGGTATAGTTGAGTTCATGGGCGACGGTTACCATTTACCATCAGATGGACCATAGCTCATCTGCCACAACATGCAATTAAAAAAAAAATAATACTTTATAATAATGGTTTGAAAGTAAACAAAATTATAAATATTGAAAAATTAAATATAGGTTTTTTTTTAACTTTGTACCCACACAATTTGGCTAAAAGACGACAAAATGATAGCTACTGTTATTCTTTCTTTTTACTGTAATTCATTTGCACTACAAACAAGTTTCATTTAATAACCTATCAAAATCCAAATCTTAGACTATTTAGATTAATAAGGATTGATAATCGCTGATAAAATAAATTATAGGTGATACAAAGTTCCCAAATGATCTAGTTATAAAAAGAAACAGAAAATGAGACATCCAAAATCTATGAAATACCATTTATTTTTTAACTCTTTACATAAACTGCTAACTGCAACGATCACTATACAGAGCGTTAAACATGGAAACGAATCATTTGCAAGATATGTATAAGCTTAAACCTATTGATTTTTACACTCTATTAATTATATAGGTACGTACATAAAATGAGTATCAGCCCTTTACAGCTAAAAATGAAATAGAAAAAATTAAATAATCATTTTATCAAGTAGGCCATAAACGTTTTCAATAATAATTGTAATAAATTATATGGTATACAAAAAAATTAGAGAAAATATTCCGAGCGTTGAAACATAGATTTAAAATATCACATACCTGTTTGTTTATATTTTACAAAGCACGGCATATTGTCTTGATTGCAGATGATATAAGTTTATTTACAAGATGTCCTAACTAAGGCTCCACATGTTTGTTTTCTATATTCGGAGACCCGAATGCATTAAATCAATATAAAATCTATAGACTGTCACACACGTTCGTATTTTTTCCGTTCGGAACATAATTCTGTGCATACTTTTCGAATGCAAGTCCGCGCGTTCGGATAAATTATTCGGATAAAACCTAATAGCGTAAAGCGAAACGTAGCATTGGCATACATTTGTGTATGTATCGCCACACGCGTTTGGAAATTTCCATTCTGACCGCGTCACGCGCCGTGCGTATTGGACGTAATGTATATCTTTCACGTCTCATTACGAGCGCATCAGGATAACGTGTGAAGCAGAAGCATTGATTTTTGCTTTAGAAAAACACCCTATTCTCCGAATGTTTCTACAGATGTACCTTATTATTTTGGTATTCCAAAGCTTATATTTCTTCTTCAATGATAATTAACAGAAATGCAATCACAATTAAATCGTCTCTCTCCATCGCCGTACATTCACAATTCATCCACTGAATGTATTGGCAGTATAAATTTTGAATAAAAAAACGAATGTTTGTGTTAGGTTCACAAAATTCCAAATTGAGAATCCGCATAAGGAAAGGAATACGGAAAACGAACATGTGCGGCCATTGTTAGATAGTCTGAATGAAAATGACCGCTATACTCAATTATAATATATTCAACGTAAGTGTCGAAAAAATTACACTATTTAGGTGTTCGAGCCTTCGCTTGAACCACTTGAGAGATTACGCTTTCGAAATTCGTCACTCACACACTCAAACTTGATGTTCTTATACAGTATGTGAGCAATGTTGCTGTCTCTTTTTCACATGCGGCACGGCGGCAGGCGGCTACTAATTGATACACGAAATAAACAGAACGATAATATTGAAAAAAATCTGGCAAACTGTTTACAACAAAAAACCGACCACACTAATCTACATGCATCTTTTGACTCAATTCCAGACAGCACACAGCCTGATGATGAAGAAGTCTCGACCCAACCTAAACTCAAAACAGCTAGCGTTGCATCAACTAATTCCTGTTCAGAGAGGGTATCTGAAATATGGTCAAAAATAGGAGAGGCTCAGAGGGAACTGGCAGGACTGCAGTCAGAAGGGAGTCAAGAGTTTGACTTCACATCGGCTACAACAGCAGCTGAACCTAAGATAGGAAAAACAGATCCATATTTCCTGAAACAAGGAATTGACTGCCAGCGCCTTGGCCAAGAAGGATGCCGTGATGTCAGGTATTCGGAGACCCAGAAACAGTTCCAAGTCTCACCGGCATTTTGTGCCCTAAAAGTAAACAACCTCTTAGCCGGCATTTCCCCGTCTTGGAAATTATCCGTTATCCTAGAAAAGTTTGACATAACACTAGGTACCGTTACACATGGCCTCCTACAACAGAGGAAAGCTTTTCAAGATTTATTAGACCACCTTCCTCTTGAAATGAGAAATAAAATTGGAAGTGATTTTTTACATGCAGATTCTAAATTTAAAAAGAAATCAGATGCACTATTACAATATGTTTGCGGTCGACGGGCAGAAGTATTGGAACAAAGGCGAAGTTTAAATATAAAGTGCAAAATAAAGCCCTTAATGACATATTACATTCGATTCCCCCATCAGATACACATATATTTTCCGATGAGGCATAAGGCAAGGCAGTAAAAGAGTGTTCTAGCAATGACGTCAAGAAGTTCTTTCCTTTCCTAAACAGAAAAAAGACGCTAAGAGCGTCGGATCATAGTAAGCCGACCGCAGCAGCGACCTCGTCAAAAAGCAACCACCACAGCTTCAGAAGGTTTCAGAACGACACTCGCCGTCAAGTTACCGAACACCACCGTCCTACACTTAATCCTCGACCTAACTATAAGCCACAACCTCACCAAAAGCCACAGGATAATATTTTTCGAAAAAAGGGCGGTTTGTCTTTTGTGTTCAACGAAATTGACTCCATCAAGGCGGGCGACTACGGGATTACACCCCGCATTGGGCAGCAGCCCCAAACCTAATTCAGGGGTTATTCCAAGGATACAAAATTGCGTTTGTTTCAAGACCACCAATCAAAAATTTCTCTACAAAGAACATCTTTCGTTTCAGAACAAAGGAATCGTCCGAAATGACAAAGGAAATTCAAAAGCTGATAAAATCAAACGCAATCGAAGAAAGCTGTTATCAGAGCGGGTTCCTATTAGAAATCAGAAGTCTTCCTACGCAAAAAAAACGGACAGCTCCTTTCGATCGATACTAAATTTGAAAGGACTGAATCTTTATGCCTTAACACCAAAACTTCGACTATTAAACCACCTAATGATCCCACAACTCTTTTAAACACAAACAGTTATATGATGAAACTGTACATTTCACAGGCTTATTTTCATTTACCTGTGACTCCCAGCCATCGTCGGTTCCTATGCCTAAGTTTTCAAAAGAAGGTTTACCAGATGACATGCCTACCTTTCGGATTGGCCAGCGCGCCAGCAGCACATGCCAAAGTCACCAACTGGATACCCCACAAGTTAATAAATCGGGACATAAGAATACTCGTCGGCCAGAATCCTCGAAGAACATGCAAGTTACGTTGTCAAATACTTACAGAAGTTAGGCTGGCTAATAAATCGAGAAAAGTCTTCATCGACCGCTACTACCAAACTAGTGTACCTTGGTGTCACTTGGAACACCAAATCGAACCGGAAAACATTATCCGAAAGCAAAGTGGACGACATGAAAATTCATCTGAAGAGGCTAATAAGAAAGAACCGCTGGTGTTGGTACGACGCGAAAGTAATTCTGGGGAAACTAAACTTCGCGTCTTTTGTCGTACCGCTAGGCTGCCTCCACAGCCGCTACCTTCAGATAGAATCAAACCACTTACCAATGGAAAAACCACGCTAGTGTTTCGCAATACCTCCTCGCGCTCTAGAAGAATTGACATGGTGGACAGCAAATATCTGCAAAAACTCACCCATACACGGACCGGAACCCACAGTCTTCATAACCACCGATGCTGCCGACAAGGGTTGAGGTGCTATAATAAACGGTCAGAATCTGTGGGGCTCCTAGACAGAAGCACAGAAAAGATGGCACAGCAACCAAAAAGAGCTTTACACGCTGTTAGAAATCCTTTCACGAGTTCGTCCACTAGTAGAACACAAAACAGTGATGCTTCAGGCAGACAATCGGACAACAGTGGCCTATATTATGAAACAAGGAGAAACAAAATCATTAAGACTGCTGGAAACATCAATAAAACTATTGGAACTCTGTCAACAGCAGGATTGTCATTTAATTGCCCGGAATTTACAATGGAACCGCAAACTCCCTTTCTCGAGAAAAGGGCCTGCCCGAGTGGCATCTCAATCAGAAGATAGTGTCACGGACTTTTCATAACCTGGGTACCCCGGAAGTTGATCTATTTGCATCCGCAAGATCGGCCGTAGTTCCAATATATGTAAGCGAAGATGTGACAGACAGACAAAGTTTGTTTACGGATGATTTCAGCATGACGTGGCAATTCAAACTGGGTTGGATCTTTCCTCCACCATCGTTGATACCTCGCATTATTCAGCATCTGAACAATTCAGCAGGTTGGGACAAGGCCTTCTGGACCGCGGATTTAAAGAAAATGGCTGTTTGCCCACCAATTTCAATACCAGATCTGAAGTCGAACCTGATAGATCTCCGAACAAATCTTCTACCTCAGAACGTGGACGACCTAAATTTGCTGGTCTGGAAGGTACAGGCAGGAGCAAGTTCCTACATGACTGGTCAGCAACGGACATAAGTTTTTTAGAAACATCTTGGAGAAAGTCCACTCTAAAAACTTATAAGCCAGTATGGTCCCGATGGCAAGTATGGGCCAGTGCCAACTCTGTGTCTGTAGATAACCCTAGCCCTTCAGAATTGGCAAAGTATCTTTGTTATCTTTTCAATACCGTTAGTTTAGCCCCACGGACAATAGCATTGCATAAGTCCGTTATAGTTACCTTAGCAAATCCACAACGCTCATAGGAACTAAGTTCACATCATTTGGTGAAGCAAGTACTAAATTCAATTCTCTCAAAAAGCCCACCAGCACGAAGATCTATACAATGAAAAATAAACGACTTCATGCATTTTCTCAAAGTATATGACTTAAATGAGAGCAGCCTTTTTCAAATTTATCGATATACTTGTGTCCTTCTCCTATTAGCTTCGGGAAGAAGAGTACACGACCTAACCTTATTGAGCATAAAGAAAGGGTCTTTCTATGACAAAGAAGATGATATAATACTTTGGCGAGAAGTCGGCTCAAATACTGATTCCAGTGTTTATCGTCAGTCTGGATGGCAAACGCAAATGAAGATCGTCTAAATTTAATACGGTGGGTCAGAAAATCTATCTCAGCTTCCCAACAGCGAAGAAGCGAGAAACATTTAAATAACTTGTTCATAACAATAAGAGGTATGGTTAGAAATGCATCAAGAGCGGTTATCGCAGGTTGGATCCGAACCCTTTTTCAAGAAGCGGGTATATCTGCCTCTGCAGGTAGCTTTAGATCGGTAGTCGCGTCCGAAAATTGGACCCATAATAGATGTAACATAGACGAAATCCAAAAAAAAAAAGGAAATTGGAGATCTAAAAACACTTTTTTTAATCATTACTTTAGGGAAGTTCCCGCCTACAACATAAATGATTCTAGGAATAATTTATGACCCCTGAGTGAGGACTTTACACTGGGATGAAATAATAATAAAAGATGGATTGCTTACTATAAACGCTGAATTAAAAACAGAAGTACCTACCTATTACGTTTGTTTATAGAATTTTATTTTTTTGTTTTTGATCAAAACTATTTAAAGTTCGTTTTCTTCTAATTTGTTTTATTACAATATCGAAATTATCACAGTACGCATTAGCAGCACCGCCGACATCTCAAGTGGTTCAAGTGAAGGCTTGAACACCTAAATAGAACCGTTTTCCCCCCGAAGGGAAGAAAACGGATATTTAGGTTTCAGCCGTAGCTTGAACCACAGATTCAGGGTCCTTGCCGCCTCCTTCAACGGTACTAAAGAGCGCGACGCTGCGGCGCCGCCTGCCGCCGTGCCGCATGTGGAAAAGAGACAGCAACATTGCACACATACTGTGTAAGAACATCAAGTTTGAGTGTGTGAGTGACGAATTTCGAAAGCGTAATCTCTCAAGTGGTTCAAGCTAACCTAAATATCCGTTTTCTTCCCTTCGGGGGGAAAACGGTTCTATTTTATTACTGGACAAGGCTACAGAAAACAATTGGCTCTCTAAACAACTAATACTACCAGCAACATTTAATTGGTATAATGAATCGAACAACATATAAAGCGATTTTAGGAGCATAACATATTGTAGAATTAACGTTAAGTTACCATCCTGACAGTTTTTAGTATTTTATAAATGACACTTCCAAAAATATACAGATTTAGGTACTGAAATATTCAAAGGAAACCGTAAGATGTCGATACATATATATAATTACAAGTAAATTGCGTAGGTATACTATATACTATCATAGAAACAAGGTATGGCAATGTTTTCGCCAAATATAAATATTTCATAATATAAATATGGTGCACGAATATCAATGTGAGCACTTTTGTAAAAACCAAATACGAGATACTAAGTACCTATAGATAAATTATTTTCCATCTCAAGACTACACGTGACGGACCACTGAAGTAATGTAACACAGTTCTAGTGATCCGGAAATACAAGCGGAGAGATGACGGGTTTATTTAGTGAGTGAGGTACCTACACTACCCTCTCTATTACCCCAAACGACGGGGTGTGTGGTTAAGTACATTTTTCCTGCCATAACAAAAAAGGACTAGGAGGATAATGTTGTAGCTACTCTTTGAAGATCGTTGTAATGGGTATAGATATTATCTGGTGCAGGATACTGTCGTATTAATTTTAATTAAAAAAAATATACAAGTCACCTTTCGGTTCTAGATACGATGAGATAAAGGGAGCATGATTATTTTTAAATAATCAGACCACCTGGTGGAACGCAGTTCTACCTTGCGCCGTCTAAAATGTGGTCGCCACAGAAGAACCTTTTTTCCATATTTAAAATGTAAAATACGCAACATTATTTTTTCAATATAGATTTAATATAGATAAACTGAAAGGTTTAAGTGGTCTGACTTTCTGCACAATTGGTTGGATATTTCTGTACAACATGTAATCAACTGATTTTATCTCGAATGAATTCTATACTAATAAAGCCTTGATGATTGAGATATTATTAGAACAGTAGAAACTGATCAGAAGAATACAATAATATACGAGTATAATATCAGGAATAACCATTCTCGTAAACACCATATGGTGCATATTATAAAATTAATAAACATTTCAAAAGCTAACAAGTGGCGTACAATTTTAGGCTTTTACTCAGGATAAACTTAGCTAAATAACTGTTATTATTAGATATGGCACATTTACAATACAATGCTATCAGTCTTCATTCATATTTAAAAATATTTACATTTATTTATAATAGATTCTACAGCTCCATAATCTTTTGCAATGAAAATAAATTATTTTTAAACCCTAATTGAGTTCTTCGATGTCATACAATATGATACAATTGCAACAGGCTTACTATTTTGTTAGGTAACTAAGAGTGCCTACTCTAATATTTACATAATTATCACTGTTTGAACGTTTATCGAATATTTTTTACTACAATTGGCACTAAGATATGATGAAGAGACTGTTCATGTGCATAATATTATATCAGCTGACGATTAATACACTTGCAAGAATGGTAAACAAAGTGCCTTGGATGATAGCAGATCGGGAAGACTGCGTCGACTCGTAATCTAAACATACAGATTTTTATATTAGTACAAGTCGTAGTTTCTATCTCTAAATATCAAATTAAAACTTAGCAATAGCTAGTAAGATACATAAAATACGTAATAATATTTATAAAATAGATACCTAACTGTTACTGGTTTGTGATTTTTTTGTATTTTTTTTTATTGCATGTAGTGGCAGACGAGCCACGGCCCATCTGATAGTAAATGGTTGCCGCCGCTCATGGACTCAACTATACCGAGAGTCAAGAGGCTGCTCACCATTTCATTTCACCGATATTAAATGAAAGAATAAACGGCTATCTCCTGCTACATGGGAGATGGTGGTACCAACGCGTTCGGGCCTGTTACCAAGTGAATACTGCCACTTGGTACCCAGCCCTACCACCAGTCATGCAATGGATGATAATTGTTTACTTCCCTTAGTCGCCTCATACGACACCCGTGAGAAAGAATGGGGTGGTGACACTTGTATTCTCCGCGCTCACTTGTATTAAGTCCGTCAGCACACTGACAAATGGACACATGGACAAATTTAAATGGTAAAACAAAATTGCCGGCTTTATTCACTGTAAAATAGTATATTGGTGTACAGCTGAATGTGGATTATGTATATCTACTGATATATTCACAAAGTCGCTCTCTGATATTAAATGGTATATAAAATACTTTTTGTTTTTGTGATTATGGACTAAGAAAACCAAACCATTATCATCACTTTTTCCTGCGAGTGTCATATAACAAGCCTATAGATGATTGTAAGTAGATACTGTCAATGCTTACGAAGGCAGACGAGCCATCGGTGTATTTCTGCAGTTGCTAAAAAAGCTGGTAAATTTTACGGCAAACAGCGACGTACTTATTATTAAGTCTAAGGGCAGCAGTTACTGCTTACTATCAGGTGTTAGAAATAAATAATGTACCTATGGCTCACTTACCGACGTCTTTCCATTCTTCCACTTCATAGTCTCCTATGACTCTGTTCTCGGCGGAGCTGTCTCGCCAACGATTTTTATGTTTGCCTAACATAAACAAGGTTCATATTAGAAAAATATATCTGAAGTAAAAATATATAGGCACCGTAAAATTATCTAACCTACATCTTTCGAAAGGGGTGTAGAGGCTTTTAATTGTAATTATGACGCTATAAAGAATATAAAAGAAAACACAAAATTATAACAATAAGAAAATACATTGGAAGTCAAGGGGAAAGCAAAATCGCTTCTGCCACAATATTATTACTAACGACCCAATTGTACGGAAGCATTCAATCGTAACAGCAAAACCAATAAATATGAAATTCGACGTAGACTGTTCCATATAGGACTTGTGATACATCCATGGGAGTATTTATCTATAATATAAAAGAAAGTCGTGTTAGTTCCACTATGATCAAGAATGGCTGGACCGATATTTAAGGTCTATGATTGGTTGGTTTTTTTTCACCCGGGACTCACCGGCAGAATGATTTTAATGGTTATTAAAATAATAGAAAAAAATATAAAGAATATTTATTTTCCCATAAATTTCAGGTAATAAGTTAAACACAAAAAATTATTGGTTCGTGAAGCGGTACAAAGTTCACCGGGCCAGCTAGTATGAGCTGAATCAAAGGTGTTAAATCCAGACCTGATATTTCCTATTATCAATAGTCATCACAGCCCATCGAACGGAGTAATCATAAAAATGTATATCCAAATTGACCAACTTTGAAAGAGTTTCATTTGAAAATTCAACCCAGCTCTAGTCCATTAATTATTCCTCAGTATTTCGTAGCGCTAATTGAAAGGACGTTAATGTGGTAGTTAGGGAGGTTCATCGTAAAGACTATATTTACCTTTTTTCTTCTGAGGAAACGTAGGTACATTATTATCTGTAGTACTTGTAGTAGAAGGAGCAGGAATTTCTGTGAAATAATTATAGTGTTAGAAAATTGGATTGTCTATTAGTACATAGATAAGCCAGTATATTGAGAATACTTGAAAAAACACTTTGTGGAAATGTTCTACACATCAAAGAGTAGGTAGTTAGTATAGATAGATATAATCTGGTGTACCGTCAAGCCGAATGAGCCCATCTGTCTCGCCGAGGGAGTTCTTTGCGACGCAGCGGTAAGATGAAAAATCTCTCGAAGATACTCTCCGTATAGTCAATTTCATCTTTCGACTATAACTGTCGTCGCTCAGTAACGTGATGTATTTATTTCCTGTCGATGGATAACGATAAAATACAATTATAAGTCAATTAATTCCTCATCTCAGAAAGCAGTCTTGCTAAGTTGTAAATTACTCAAGAATTCGATTATGTGAAAATGAAATGAGTAAGTAATATTTGAAGCTGACTTCAAAATTTTTAGTGATTTAGTTGCCTTACTGTGTGTTTTTGTGCAATATTATAATTTACTAAATCATATCTAACTTGGGTACTTCATAGTAGGTATATCAACTTTAAGTATTTCAATTAGGATTGTTGGACACAAAGAATACGCAACTAAAAATATAATAGATATGTATACCTAGCTGTCGACCTATCCTCAATACTAATATGTGATATTATCAAATAAAATGTTTTATCGTGGTTATATTGTGTATAATTGGAGGCTTTCTATCGGATTATTGCTTTGTCATGTTTTTCATTGTAATATAGAATTACCTGATATAATCATGTCTCCCCGGTCGGTGGTCCAGTAGTTGATGGACGAGGGATATGCTTCAGTGTGACATTCCAACGTCACGTCCTGCCCGATGTATGCCGCTTCCAGTTGGTTTGGGATGGACAACATTGGTGGAACTATTTGAAATTTAATTCATCATTAATAAATATATAACCTTCGTGGTTCAGTCTTACTTACATACTGTACATAGTAGTTAATGATCGGTATTTGAGTGAATTAGTATCTGTCTTTATCTTAACGAATAACAGTCCTACTATTGGAAACGTGTCTTCTCAGATAGTTAAAAAAACTTAGGCAGGCATAGTCCACCACACTCAGGCATAGTCCACCATACCGGCAAAGTATTGGGTTGGCAAACTTTACAAACTTTCGAGAAAATCACTTAAGCATGTGAAAATATACAGCGCTGCTGCTCATTCCCCCGGAATTCCCTCAGTTGGCTCTTACGACTCCCATGAGTGAAGAGGGGTACGACAATTCCATACGGCCTGCTTTTAGCGCCGAGTATCCTACTTTAACTTTTTGGGCTACTATATACTTAAATGTAATACTATAATCAAATTAATCATACGACAAACTCCGTAAATTATTGTAATCTGGTCTTTTTCCTTACATAATAATACAGTACCCTAATGGTGACACACCAGTGCCTTCTATATTATCGATGAAAGCATTTGATTATTTAAAAAGCAAAATAATGCACACAATTTGACGCACAAAGGAAAACATTGCCATCAAGATCTACGGCACTGCCACGTAAATGTAATGAAAACTGACAATGAATTCATAAGGAAGTCTCATTGGTTAATCGAGTGAAAGTTACGTGATCGTTTCACGTATCCCATAAGAAATGAGGAGAACTGTGAATACATGAGACATGGGAATTAAGCCAATGGAAGGCTAAGAAAAGCATCTCATTGGGATTTGTGTTAAGCGGCACGAGTTGTTGAACAGATACTATCGCCATTATCGTGTCCGCACCGTATTCGCGTCAGCAGAATGCTCTAATTGGGTGCCATTACGGTCGATTCGGGAGAAGACTCCGCCGTCAGGTAGGTGCTCGTGTCCTCGTAAATACTCGTTAAGAACACCCACCTCGCCGAAAAATAATATTTCTCGACAATGATTCCCGACTTAAGAAAACGGTGACGTGAAAATGCTCACGTACTTATGAGAGCAAGAATTTGTAGCTAAGTTAACGGTCCGAGAAAAATGTAAGTATTCGTGTTTAAATGAGAATGTGATGTGATTTATCAGTAAATAACATAAACTGATAATATTATATATCAGTACGTCAGATTTGCTTTATTTGGAACAAAATCTTTAACTAGGTACTTATTTTTTACTGTAACACGAGTTTTAAAAACTTTTTTTTTGTTAAGGCGGGAAAAAATGTTTCTAACCGCACACCCCGTCGTTCGGGGCAACGAACAGGGTAGAGTGGTACCCTCACCCACTAAAGAAACCCGCCGTGTGCCGTGCCGCTTCCTTTTCCTCGAGATGACGTCCTCGTAGAAGACAGCGACCACGGTCCAATGCCTGTTGCTGCCAAGCATCGTTCTGACGACGCTCGGCAGCAAGAGGTCCCCCCTATTGCCGCGACGAGTTCACGGCTCTACTCGGCCCAAGCCGGGCATGACTCGAGCGTGTGCTGCGCCGTGTTCTCGTCGCAGCCGCAATGGTGACAGCCCGGAGTCGCTTCCCTCCTTGCGATTATGTGCAGATATCTGCCGAAGCAACCATGCCCCGACAGCATCTGCACCAGTCGGAAAGTAAGGACTCCGTGCCATCGCCCTACCCACTCTTCCAGCACCGGCTGGAGCGCCCCTACGGTCATTGTTGGGTCCGCCCATGTTCGGCATGAGCCGTGGAAGGCGGACGTCGCACCGACGAGCCTCGGGGACAGTTGACGGAAGTGCTCGCGCAAGCGCCACCGCCCGTCCAGCACCAGGCCCATATTAATCCGGGCCCGCACCCCAATTTGGACGAGTTGAAAAACCTAAAATCTAAATTTTGATAGTGACTTTTAGCTTTTACTATTCATATTCATTTATTTTCGCATTCCACAATGTATAGTAGATGGTAAGATAAAAATAAAAGAGTAACAATTATGGACCCTGTTGGGCACAGCGACAAGTAGAAAAGAGGAAGATGTAAACGGTATGTTTGGTAATTATTTGTATTGTTTATTGCTACATATTATTTTTTGTTAATAATTAATTTATTGTTCATTTTAAATATTATTAGCATTATACCTAAATATAAAGCTTTAAGGAAGAAATGTCTATACAATTAAGATATTTAAGAAAAAATATTCCTTGTATTTAGGCTATTTAGGGGTGCATATAAATAAAGTGTGTATTTTTTAAAAGACAACACTGCATTAGGGAATAATCCCTTTATCTAAGGGGACTTTGCAAGCATTTAATTGAGAGATGTATCAAGAATTTGCCTTTTAACATTCTGTTATCTCTGCCTAACAGCAAGGGAGATGACATGATGATTTTAAAAAGCATTTTGACAACAATTGTGAAAAGCTCGTATATCAGTGGATGCTGGCGGATTGATTGGTAATAATTTCTTTGCTTTTTTATCCTGCTACTTAGTTGTGTTTTATACAATAATCTATGCTGTCAGATTTACATCGGTATTATGTAGTTACAGCAGAGACATACATGTCACCCAATGGTACATACATAATTTTTTTGTCTTGCGAAACGTGTCGTTAGTTCTGGTATACCATTTCTCTTATGGCGAGAGAATTTTAGACTACCCGTCCCTTCAGTTCAGCAGCTAATTCGTTGATATGCTGGTCTAATCTGACTTGATAACTCTTGCTCGTTGACTCAACTATCGGTAATACTCAAACAATTATTACTCTAATACGTCTCCGTTTTCTTTCCATCATCGAATAACAGTACAATAGTGGTATTTATAAAGTGTGTAGTCTTTTGTAAAAGTTTCGTGTCTTACTACCAAACGGAATATAACCCAGAAAAATTGAGAAATCTCCATTGGATGTTAATACTAATAAAAATAATAATTCTTTAATATGTTAAATGTTCTGTCCGTGTGGTGACGGATTAAGAATACAACCCTATTCTTTCCCACGGGTGTCGTATGAGGCGACTAAGGGAAGTAAGCAATTATCATCCATTGCATGACTGGTGGTAGGGCTGGGTACCGAGTGGGAGTACTCACTTGGTATCCGGCCCGAGCGGGTTGGTACCACCATCTCCCGTGACTGGCCATGAAGCACATCGTTGCGTTTTGACTGTAGCAGGAGATGCCGTTTATATTTCATTTCATCTGTGAAATGAATTGGTGAGTAGCGGCTTGACAATACTCTCGGTATAGTCGAGTTTATGGGCGACGGTTACCATTTACCATCAGATGGACCGTGGCTCGTCTGCCACTACATGCAATAAAAAATAAAAAAATATAGAAAGGGTTATATTTAAATCGGAGTTTTTAAACCTGAATCTTCTAAATATCTTGTCTCTGAAAATTATTACAATGTATGTATTAATATTTTTGATGGAATGTATAAAACATATTGAAACATAAAAATATTTTCATGGCTCTAAGGCAATTCTATTCTGGATATGTTATTAAATGTTATGAAATTTCAGGATTATATATTTCGTGAACGTGGAAACGAAACTGCTGCCATGAAACAGTACGTAGTAAAAACGGAGCGAGGATACTGAATGTTTAAATTAAATTGGAATTGTATCCTTTTTTACTTTATCTAAACTTCATTTTTCTTTAGCAAGTTTTTAGTATTTTCACTTTGTCAATATGTATAATGATTAAATTCATTAGGAATCTAAAAATATTTTAATACTTTAAATCCTTGATTTAATAATCGACGTATTATTTGTACACTTAATATGTTTTTTCTTTCTTTAGTGGTAGATTCGTGCTTCTCTCAGCATGAACAGGGGACTGGCGAAGTATTCTCACAGAAGATAGAGCAACGATAGAGACTCCTCTATACATCTATCCATCAGCCTTTCGAAGCCCACTGCTGGACATAAGCCTCCCCAAGAGAACGCCACAAAATGTGTTACGCTCATATGGGGGATAGTGCCGTAATCGCCATGCTTGGCAGGCGAGTTGGCGATCGCAGTGGATGTTGTTAATACTCGAGGGAGTGCTGCTGCCCACTCCCTCGGTATTCCCTCAGTCGGCTCTTACGACTCCCATGGGTGGAGAGGGGTGGGACAATTCTAAAGCCGGCCCCACACGGCAGAGACTCCTACAGAGACCAAAACACTCACTATCCAGAACATCATCTCTTTATCATCCTCCCACTTAACTTTCTGTCAGTTTGCTTGGGGTTGACAACCCGCGAGTGCAGCTTTGCTATTGCTAGCGTCTATAGGCTACGATAACTAACCCCTTACAATTAAGTGGTCTGTAAACACTGCGATGAGACGTAAACAAGCCAACGGATCACATGTAGGTAGATGATAAATACCACATAAACTTTGGTTAGAGTTGTAGAAAAAACCATTGGTTTTTTGTTGCCGAATGTCATTACACATCATGCATTTCGACCCACATCTTTATCATAAAATACGAGTACTTAGGTACATCCTTTCTTTAACGCGTTTACTAGTACCTACCATTTCTTTATATATATATATATTTTTTTTCATTTGTTTTTTACCATTTTTTTTTTGTTTTCATTAATGACAATGTCAATGTCATGGTAACACGTATTTATTTTTGCTCTGCAATAAAATTATCTGTTTAGTTATATTATATGTGTATTTGGTGCTTTGTACCGATTGGACGCGCCTGAATAACGTGCGCGCACTATTTTGAAAAAAAAATTAATTTAGTGATCAACCAGTTAAATGGGTACAAAATGTGGGGGCTGCGATGGTGTTATATACGATATCTTGTATATGGTGTGCTCTCAGGAATCCTGCAAGAAGTTATATTATCTGGAGTACCTCGGCTGGTCAACGAAAAAGTTTGAAAAGTTATCCCAAGAAGACAGGAATGAATGGGTCTGTACGGTTTGTATCAGTATCATGCCGAAGCGGGATAATTCAGAAACGCCAATACGGGGAGTTCAAACCCTGAACAAAACATTTACACCTAGCAGTTATATTAATATGAATCGCGGTAGTCGTGTTAATCCAACTGATGTATCGATGATGGTAAACGATAGCATAATCCTGCAGGAGATTCAAGAGCTTCGTCTAGAAATGAAAGCAATAATTGATGAACAAGTAAGAGAATATTCTATACTACAGAATAAATTTATTAATGTTGAAACGGATTTAAAAGAAGAATTAAAAAATATTTTAAAGGTAGTTCAAGAACAAGCAAATAAAGTTGAGAGTTTAGAATCACAAATTAAGATTTTACTGGATAAAAATATTCAATTGAAGACCTGTCTGGAAAGAAATTAAAAAAACGGAAAGTTCAGAGTTAGTTCAAAAGATAGAACAACCAAAATTATCATTTGCAAAGACAGTATCATTAAATCGTGACAAAAATATCAACAAAACTGCCTCAACAAAAAAAAAATGTGGCTACTAAAACGGCGAGATTAGTGACGAATGAAGAGAACACTCAAAACTTACAAACCCAAGCTATAAAAAATTACACAAATACATCAAAAAAGAATTATATGGCCTCAAAATCAGCGAGTTTACAGTTGAATGAAGAAAATGTCCAGAAACAGAGTGGTGAGATAACAAGCAATTTGAAAAATATTAATATGCAAGAGTCTAAGGAAACAGAAAGTAAAAATGAATGGTCGGATGTAGTTTATAAAAAAAGACTAAATTGCGTAAAAATGAAGTCAAATAAGGAGGAAATACAAGTATTTCAGGAATACAGGGAATGGAGAAAAAAAATACTTACATGTCTGGCGACTGAAAAAAGAGACAACAGGCGAGAGCCTGGAAAATCACGACAAGAATATTTGTGGAAAGAAAATCCCTGTCATAGTAGATAAAATTAAACACAAGATGGAAAGGGATTATGCTTCTTTTATCATTGGTGTACCTGAAAGCAGTTATGACGCCTTATGTCAATCTGAGAATTGGGCAGTGAATATCTAATTCTGTGAATGGGTGTGGTTTCGAAGAACAGTCTAAAACCCATAAAATAACTGGCACAGCTGTTGAGATTTAGTACCAAATGTGCGAGGTCTGCGTACAAAATTGGAGGAGTTCTTTGCAGGCGTGTCATCCTCAGAAGCAGATTTATTTGCCATTACTGAAACTGGCTTCAACAAATCTATTTATGACGCAGAAATAGTACCACCTGGATATACAATATTGCACTGCGATCGCGTGGACGGACGAAAGCAAGATGGCGCGTGTCTCGTGGCCACACCTCGTTTAAAACTACGGCATGTGTCCGGCCCGAGTGACGTCAATATTGACGATAAGGTGTTCGAACTGGTTTGTGCTACCGTCTACCTACATAATAGACTTTTATTTTTAGTATGTTTTGTTTACATTCCGCCAAACAGTTGTGAGAATGAATATATATATGGTTTTGTTTAGGATAATAGAACAGCTGTGCAGCAAATATAGGGATATCGTTGTTATTGGTGACTTCAATATGCAATCCTGTTCGATAAATGTATGTAATTATTTAGAATACTTATTATCTTATTGTGGGTTTACTCAGTGTAACACAATCGTTAATTGTAATGATCGTTGTTTGGATTTAGTGTTAAGTACGCTTCCGAAGGGAGAGAGTGTGAATGTGCGCAGGGCGAGGGCGCCCATGGTGCCTGTAGATGCGTAACATCCGCCGCTCGACGTGCTGGTCGAGTTGCAACCGCGCCGGATCGCCGGTTCATTCACGTATGAGTCCAATACTATACCTACAGGTTGGAATTTTAATAAAGGTGATTTTTTCACGTTATACTCATCAATAGCGACAATAAATTGGACTAATATGTACGATCTTGATTTAGAGATGAGTTTAAATTATTTTTGTGTTCCCAGAAAACAGCGAAGTCATGTAAGCTCGAAGTATATTTACCCCGAGTTTTACACTGTTGAAATAATTCGCAACATACGTTATAAGGCTATTGTACACAAGCGGTACAAGATAAGTAAGAACCAGGATGATTACGAGGCATTTGCTCTGTGTAGGGCTAAAGTAAAACAGTTAATTAAATTAGCGCAAGAAGAATATATCAACAGGGTTCAAAATCAATTACAGGAAGATCCCAAATCATTTTGGAATTATGTAAAGTCCAAAAGGGGCAGTCGAAATCTACTAAGGATCTTAAAAAACGGGGAGGTGTTGTCTAGTGAGCAATGTGTGAAAGAGTTTGCTCAGTACTTTCACTCGGTTTATAGCACGAGACGAGCTGAGTTGAGTGTTGCCGCGGCGATAGAATAGACTGTAAATCTGTACTGGCTAAACCGTTGCTTCATATCTTCAATGAGTGCCTGAAGGCAGCCGTCTTTCCCGAGAGATGGAAAACCACTCGTGTCGTGCCGGTACCGAAAGAAGGTAAAAGCAGTGACAATGTAAGTGGGTACAGACCTATTGCAGTACTGTCATCACCAGCTAAAGTGTTAGAGTGCGCTATTCATAACAGCATTTTTAAGCAAGTGAGAGCGCAACTCTCAGTTGCACAGCACGGTTTTTGACCAATGAGGAGCACCACCAGTAACTTGCTGAATTACATGGCTCATGTGCTGCCGATTGTGGACAGCGGGGGACAAGCCAATGCTGTAAGCAGCATGCTTTTTTGAAGTCGAAGTAAGCTTCGACTTCAAAAAAGCATTCGATTTAGTCGATAATGACGTGTTGCTTAAGAAGTTAGCAGCTATTGGTTTCACCCCGCATCTACTTCGTTTCTTCACTAGTTACATGAGAGATAGACAGCAATACGTAGAGTACGAGGGACACAAGTCAGAGCCGTACTTTACGTGGTCTGGTGTGAGCCAAGGAAGTAACCTCGGACCTCTGCAATTTATAATCATGATAAATGATTTGCCCGAAGTCGTTAAAGATGCAAATTGTTTATTATTTGCAGACCATCTTAAGTTATCGCTAGCAGTAAGTGGTGATGATGACTGTGAAGGACTTCAGAAGGCCATAGATCCTAGAATGATACGTGAGGCTATTGAAATTAAGAAACATCCCAATTTCAATAGAGAAGACGGCTGGGTCTTACCATCAAGCTGGAATTCTGTGATAGGCCTCACCAAACATAATACAAGAAGGCACACCACAAGATTGCAAGACACGGTTAGCGCTTATTGTGTAGATAAAACCCACAGTAGTGATTAGTTAGTATTTTCCGCAAAAAAATTAATAATCCATAACAAGTTGTTGCCTACTGAGTTTTCTGGCCGGATCTTTCTCAGTCAGGCCGCGTTCCGATAATAATAATAATAATAATAATCTTTATTTAACCAACATGAGTACCAAAATTTTACAATATAAATTAATTTACATAGTTATTAGCAGATAAGCTATCAATAATGTCTCTGTACCCCACACTAGGATTCCCTGTGTCGTGAGGGCCAGTCTCTTCCCAAGTTACAAAGTAATTATAACTATGTTTTACAAAGATACTTATGATCATAATGTGTGTGTTTATGTGTGTGAGTGCATGTGTGTGTGTGTGTATAGTGCGTGCGTGTGTGTTGTTAAGACTGTGTGTCTGAATCTATGCGTTATAAACCGATCCGGTGGTAGCTTTTTAGTCTTGGCTTCTATTAAAATCAATATATTTAATAATAGAAACTAATAATCAATATTGTCTTTCTTAATGGTAGTTTTTGATTACTTAAAAATTTTAATTGGTAGTTTGTGGTAGAATTTTTAAGCACTAAATATAAACAAAAATTTTAAAACTTAAAGGAGTATTATACTTATTTTATTATACTAGCTTAAAATTTCATACATTGTAAGCATAAAACTTGTTAAACTTACTATATTGGTTTAATGCATGTAAATGCATTCCGATAGATGGCGTTGGTCATAAAGACAAATGTGATAAGCAGATTGGGATGATCGAAAGATCTGTACGATAGCTCAGTGGCTTAGAGCACTTCCCCGGATTGGAAAAGACGCGGGTTCGATTCCCGTTCGTACAAAAAATCTCTTTTTCCTAATTCACAAATAATTTGTACTTTAAAAAGTGGTGGAGCATGTCAAATGCTAAAAAATATAGATCAAAAATGTATAAAAAATCGCGCAATCAAATAATATGAATTTTAATTGCAAAATTAAACTTACTATATTGGTTTAATGCATGTAAATGCATTCCGATAGATGGCGTTGGTCGTAAAGACAAATGTGATAAGCAGATTGCGATGATCGAAAGATCTGTACGATAGCTCAGTGGCTTAGAGCACTTCCCCGGATTGGAAAAGACGCGGGTTCGATTCCCGTTCGTACAAAAATCTCTTTTTCCTTATTCACAAATAATTTGTACTTTAAAATGTGGCGGAGCATGTCAAATGCTAAAAAATATAGATCAAAAATGTACAAATATAGTAGTTTCAAGAACCAATTCTGAACAAATAGATAAGTGTTAGAGTTGTAGGGTGTAATATAATCTAAGTTTAAAGTACACTAGTGTACTTGAGTTACTTAGTACTACTATAATACTTGAGTTGATTCAACATTTGAAGTTTAACTTGAACAAGGATAGTTCAAATACTTCATCTAATATTATAAATGCAAAAGTGTATTTGTTTGTTTATTTAAACCAATCATTATGACATTTTTCACTCGGAACCAATGAATGTTTGCCGTGATAGCTATTTGTACATAGAGATAATTAATTAGTGTACCGTTGAGTGACGTATTTATATTCTGAAGTTCATGCGGACAGCGTCACGGGCAGAATATAGTTGAGACTAAAGTTTGTGGAGAGTTATCTTGTTCCAGATATGAACACGTATGGCTAACTCTATATCTATTGCGTTAGCCAGGCACTGGAAAATTATTGGACAAAATGTTTTAATATCAAGTTAGTTATTATTAAGTTGCGTAATTGTTTAATTTAATTTAAGTGAAATTCGATATATAGAATAGTAAAATACTTTTTAACAAAATTGAATGTAAATAATAAACATACAAGAAATCTCATATAGGTAACTGTTCTATATAATATTAAAAATCTTTATTCTGGAACAGCAGATTAGATATTAAAGTAGCTTTTCTCTTAAAAATTTCGGTTGAGAACAAGCATTTCAACTTGATTCAAAATAACCATTCAAAAAACCTCAAAAGCTTTCTAAGACTTTTCTTTTTATTTATTTAGTGCTAGGTGTGTTGAAACCTAAAACACAATCGAAGTTTTTATAAAAGGGCTAACTGAAAAAAGTTACGGACGCCCATTAAATTAAAAAAATACATTGTAACTCAACAATTAACAATGTGTTTTTCTTTTACAGCTATATAGGACATTGTATAGAAAAATACGTTACTTAACCATTGAATAGCTAAAGCTTAGACTCTTAATGGAATTCTCTATTGATGGTTCTCTTTTTTTCCTCTGGGCCGTGTGGGGCCGGCTTTAGAATTGTCCCGCCCCTCTCTACCCACGGGAGTCGTAAGAGCCGACTGAGGGAGTGCCGGGGGAGTGGGCAACAGCACTCCCTCGAGTATTAACAAAATACACTGCGATCGCCAATCCGCCTGCCAAGCGTGGCGATTACGGCATTATCCCCCATGACGAGACCGCTCGTTGTGGCGTTCTCTTGGGGAGGCCTATGTCCAGCAGTGGACGTTGATGGCTGATGGATGGATGGATGGATGGTTCTCTTTATACTATTTTCTGTTGACGGTAAAACATAAATTTTAAGTGTGTGGGATATTTTATGTAAGTGAGAGAAAAGGTTTATATTTTACAAATGATGTATTCGAATAAGCATAACTTGTCTTTTATCTATTTTATACAACAAATGCCTCGGTGGTGTAGCGGTAGTGTATGCGACTGCTAATCATGAGGTCTCGGGTTCAATCCCCGGGTCGGGCAATGTTATTAACTTTTTACTAAAAAGAAAAATTCTCAGTAACAGCCCGGAGTTTGGAAATGAGCCCGGTAGACGTCAATAGGCTCACCCCCTATCACGTGACACTTAACATAGCTGGCGAGTCGTGGGTGTGTAATACACCTCTGGCTACCCCTTCGGGGAATACAGGCGTGATGTGTGTGTTATACAACAAAGTCCCTCCTCTGCATCTGTATTGTCTTTCTGAACAAGATAATCTCAAAATTACTGAACGGATTTTGCGGTTGTCACCACCCCATTCCTTCTCGTGGGTGTCTACGTGGCGACTAACCCGTTGTCCTAGGTGAGCGACAAACGCATCAACACTATGCGACGCGACGCGACACGAAAATATCAAATAGAGGTTGTATGTATTTATGGCCTAGGTTGTCGCCTAATATTAATGCGAAAAGTGGTTAAAGTATTAGCCGCAATACGTCGCATCGCGTAACAACGCGTAGCATCGCATCGCGTCGCTCACCTAGGACAACGGGTAAGGGAATTAAGCAATTATCACAATCTGATATTTACGCGAATGTTACATATTTTGAAATAAAACTACGTTTACGGAATCTATCGCGTCACAAACGCGATAGATTCCGTAAACGTAGTTTTATTTCAAAATTATAACAATTGCATTACATAACTAGTAGTAGGTACAATGATTTCCTGACGCTATATAGAAAAGTACCTAACCAAAACTCCACGCATAAAAATAAGTTGAATATAATAAGAATATATAATATTAATTTTTATCTTTGTATACACAAAATATTTTTTTTGGTGTTGCTTTTGTACGTTATACAATGGTAACTAAATATAAGGTTTTGGCAGACTGTTACGATATAGAAACTTACCAGCTAACCTCCTTTTTTACGTAATAAATGTAAGTGACTAGTATATCGATCATGTAATTTATATTTAGTGTGCGAACGCATTTTCCAAAAATAAAACCGTATTTCGTGCGTCATAAGTTCTAAAAATGACTTACAAAAAATGGTAAAATTAATAAAAATATGAGCAAAAAATACATTTCAATTTCTATAAAGCATATGATGATTAAACTTCTCGTTCGATATGCACTCTTGCCTTTCTCTTTGGGTTTTTTCCCTAGAAAGCTCTACAAAAACCTTTGGAAAATAATATCCATCTCTTCCCATCCCTAATTCTGGACTGTTCAAGGTAATTAGGCGAGTGTAACATGGTGCGCAAAACTTTAAAGTATGAAAGAGCATTTCTGGCCAGTGATAGGGATCTTCAAACTATCGGTGGTGTTTAGTAAGATATCTGACATTATTTATATGCAATACCTCTATACCTTCTTTATGCAACTCTGTGAAGTATCTTTCTTTAGTGTTACATATCACCATACTAAATATAATAAATAATAATTTATTAATGTCACTTGCTGAAAAAGGGTATTGGTAAATATTGTGAGGAACCAAAAGATTCACTGCCATTGTGTGATGTCTGGCAAATTGGCAATTCATGATAAGCGAGTATATTGTGGATATTATTTCTTAGGCATATTTTGTTCTCGAAAGAAAATTGTCATTACAATTTTCTTTCGAGAACACCTTACTTATATTTTTAAATATAAAATGTCACCTTATTTGTATGCGGTGAACTCCGAAACTACTTATACGAAGTTAACGTTTTCTTTTACAAAACAATTGACTTATTCCAAATTAAAAAAATAAGATAGTTTTTATTCGGATAATTTACTTATTACAAAATGATCGATTTTTATATATTTTATCTATGAAAGAGGAAAACCTGAGAAACAGCTAATAATACTTATTATATACATAATAATTATAAATGTACCAGGGCAAGGCGTGGCCGATTTTGCTAGTGTAAGATAAATTAACAAGTACCTAATTAAGACAAATTGCTAACAGTCAAATGATCTCTCACCATCCATTGTTTCATCATTAGCGATAAAGTTGTAAACCAATGGAGTAACTTACATTGAACCATGAGAACGACTCGCTTGCTGATCGATGGAGGTACGCCATTCGAAGCGATGCATAAGTAAGCACCCATGTGTAGCCTTGATACTTTGGATATTGTTAAGTTTTCGCCGTCAACTACGTTCACTGCGAACAAAAATATACTTATTTTTTATATGTCAAAAAACATCAACATAATGAAGGAAGTTGTTTGAAATAATGTAATTTGTTTACATGCCTAATTAGGATGTGTATAAATCTTCTTTCTGTCTTTACTGAGCTTTTACCATTTGATATGGGGTCTGCACTAAATGTTTTCTTCTTCCACTGTAGCGTGATGGTGAAGCCGTCACGTCACAATTACTAAGAACCTGCCTAAAGATTTATAAAAAAAGAAAAGATACATTTTATGAAATTTTTCGTGTCATGGTCAATAAATGCCACCAGTTTTCGATCAATGACCCCGGGTACCTTAAGTTTAAGCATACTGGTAGGAATACATCTTCTAAGGAAAAACTGGAGAAACCATCAAGGTTGCAGATTAAGTATTCCGTTTTTATTCTGCTAATCTTCAGATGGACATCCTTTATTGATCTGGTTCTATACGGATCGATTGGAGCGGGAACCTGCCTTCTCACTACGGATGAGATAGTCGACGGCCTACAAAGCCTATTCAAGAAGACTATGCAGAGACCCTTGAGGAACCAAAAGCAAAGCGATGCCTCTCCAGTTGCTGCATTGACTAAGTCCTCCCTTTTTTGGCACGATAATAAGAAAACCTTTGTTCCAGTCGTCTCGTAACTCCTTGTCCTGCCAGATGTGCTGTAATATCTTCTGGCTTCCGTAATACAGTTTATACTAGCACAGAAGCCAGAGTATTTGTAATAGATGTAACATGTTTTTATAGTAAGTAATAAAAGATTATTATTATTTATTATTATTATTAATAGAGGCGTCAAGGCCTCTGCAACTAAAGCTGTATCCGCCTTCGGCATTTCTGCGGTAATGAGGTCGTCCCCTAGGGTTATTTTTTTTTTGCATGTAGTGGCAGACGAGCCACGGTCCATCTGATGGTAAATGGTAACCGTCGCCCATGGACTCGACTATACAGAGAGTATTGTCAAGCCGCTGCTCACCATTTCATTTCAGATGAAATGAAATATAAACGGCTATCTTCTGCTACAGCCAAAACGCAACAATGTGCTTCATGGCTGGTCACACGGGAGATGGTGGTACCAACCCGCTCGGGCCGGATACCAAGTGAGAACTCCCACTTGATACCCAGCCCTACGACCAGTCATGCTATGGATGATAATTGCTTACTTCCCTTAGTCGCCTCATACGACAACCGTGGGAAAGAATGGGGTGGTGACACTTGTATTCTTAATCCGTCACCACACGGTCTTGCCATGTTTGAGTGAGCAGGTAGCGTTTACCACTTCCTGTTAAGTTGGTCGAGAATAGTCAATGCCAAGACTTCAAACTGTCTGCAAGCGGGCTCTTCGGGAATGCGGAAGATTTCCTAAAAGCGTTTTTGCCAGTGTGATAGCTGCCCTTCTGACGTAACACTGATTTGGCCGTCGCTACTCTTTAAAGGCTCAAATTCTTCCTCGAGCTTCGTTTCCCCGTCAACCCTCGTAGGTAAAACCAGTATTTTGATATAATTTAAATTGTTTCGACATAATATAAAAGTTATAAATTTCATATTGAAATTCGAACAACAGTCGATTATTACTGGCCGATACACATGAGCGGCATCCTAGTGGGTCCATTCCACGGAGTACAGAAAAAGAGGTCCATTCTGAGTTATTTCGCGCTTCACAGAATTATTTTTTTCATCTGTTTTATGGCGAGGATATTAAATATAATAAGCATTCGGGAACTATTGTTTAGACTCGATATATAAAAGAGTGCTTAAATCTTTTGTTGACGAATTTTTTAACTGTTTTTTATTCCTTGTGTACATAATAGACTTTTGACTTGCTACAAAACGGGAAAATAAAATCCTTGAAATACAACATTTCGAAGGAAACGGTACCGTGCGCAATTATTGATGGAGTTTTCCTTAATTCCAAGTAAATAGAAAAAATAAACCTTAATCATCATTAATACACGTAAAAAACGTAATGGGAAATCTGACATTAAGTAGACAACATCATCTTATTAGCCTTAACGCAAACGGCTTCAGCTTCCGATATTATAGTTATTCGGTCTTAGCTAATCCATCAGTATTTACATGAAGCGACTGCTTATACAACCCAACTACAACCCAACTAGCACGAAAGAGACCAGAGTCAGATTTTTTATAAAGGCTTAGGTATGACAATATGTTTGGGCGGTGTCGACGGGCCTCTGTCTATTAAACAGAGGCTCCGTCAACACGTGCGTGCGGCGACGGGGCGGGTCGATAGTGGACCTTTCGTTCGCTAGCCCCGACGACGCAGCACAAGTGAGAAACTGGTGTGTTCTGGAGGAGATTGAGACCTTGTCCGACCATCGGATTGAGGTCTTCCGGTCCCTCCAGGGCCCCAGTAGGGGTCACGCGGTGCGCAGAACTGCCGCGTTCCCGCGATGGGCTGTGGGTAGGCTGGATAGGGACCTACTGGCGGAGGCAGCCATCGTTCAATCGTGGCTGTCCTCACCGGCCCTGTCTGAGGAGGTGGACGTTGAGGCTGGTTGATTTCGCGCTGCAATCACGCAGGTGTGCGATTCGGCCATGCCCCGTGTGCAACGTCCTCCTCCGAGGAAAGGGCTCTACTGGTGGTCCCAGGAGCTCGCCAGCTCCGTGCGGCGTGCATTCGTGCCCGGAGGTCCTACACCCGCAGTCGGCGGCGCAACCGCGATGGGAAGCGGCAGGGCCGGCTGTACGAGGCATACCGCACTTCGCGGGCCGAGTTCAAGCTGGCCATCTGCCGCGCCAAAACTGAGAAAAGGCAGGAGATGCTGGATGGTCTCAATCGTGACCCCTGGGGTAGCCCGTACAGTGCGGCGCTGAACAAGCTGCGCACCTAGGGCTCCCCTCTCACAGAGACCCTTCAGCCCGATCTCCTTACCGAGGTGGTCGAGGGCCTATTCCCGTGACGGGTGGAGCACACGCCCCCAGTCATGGCACCGCCAGATAGCGAACGGGAGGTTGACTTCAGTGTACCACCCGTCACTGCGTCGGAAATGGGGGCGGCTGTTGCTCGGATTCGTTCCAAGAACACCGCCCCCGGCCCGGACGGGATACCCGCCCGGGCTCTGGCCCTGGCTCTGGACCACCTGGAGCCCCGCCTCAGGGGACTGTTCGACGCGTGCTTGGTGTCCGGACGGTACCCTGACTGCTGGAAGGAGGGGAGGCTGGTACTCCTTCCGAAACCGGGACGAACGCCGGATTCGGTCGGGGTCTTCGGGCCCATCGTGCTGCTGGATGAGGCAGGTAAGATGCTGGAGAGAATCTTCGCTGCCCGCATTGTCCAGCATCTGCGCGACGTCGGGCCCGACTTGTCTGACGCCCAGTTCGGTTTTCGAGCTGGTCGTTTGACAGTCAGCGCAATCATGCGTCTGAGGGCCGCGGCCGCGGCGGTCGTCAGCAGCGGGGAAATGCTGTTGGCGGTATCGCTTGACATCGCCAAAGCATTTAATAGTCTGCCATTCAGCTGCATCAGGGAGGCGCTCCGGTATCACGGGGTGCCTGTATACCTGAGGCGGCTGGTGGCAGACTATCTAGAGGGCCGCAGCGTCATCTATGAGACCTGAATAGGGGACGTTGTGAGGAGACCCATGTGGTGCGGTGTCCCACAGGGTTCGGTCCTGGGGCCGCTCCTGTGGGACATTGGTTACGACTGAGTGTTGCGCTGTCGGCTCCCCCCCGGGCTGGCGGTCATCTGCTATGCGGATGACATGCTGGTCGTGGCCCGGGGTAGAAACTTCGATGAAGCGGCGTTCCTGGCCACCTTAGGGACCTCGGAGATGGTCAGGAGGATCGGGACGCTGGGGCTTAGGGTGGCCCTGGACAAGTCGGAGGCCCTACTTTTCCATGGGCCCCGACGTCGGCCACCTGCTGGCGCCTCGATCACAGTGGACGGGGTCCAGATTGGGGTGCAGGCCCAGATTAAGTATCTGGGCCTGGTGCTGGACGGGCGGTGGCGCTTTCGCGACCACTTCCGCCAACTGTCCCCGAAGCTAGTCGGCGCAGCGTCCGCCCTTGCACGGCTCATGCCGAATATGGGTGGACCCAACAATGCGTGCCGACAGCTTTACGCGGGGGTGGTCCGGTCGATGGCGCTGTACGGCGCACCCGTGTGGGCGGAGTCCCTGGACGCACTGAACAAGGCTCTTCTGTGGAGACCACAGAGAGTCGTTGCGTCTAGGGTCATACGTGGATACCGCACGGTGTCGACGGAGGCGGCCTGCGCGTTGGCCGGAATCCCCCCGTGGGACTTGGAGGTGGAGGTGCTCGCCGAGGTGTATCGGCGGGTGTCACAAGAGCGGGAGGGGGACGGACGCCCCCTACCCAGGGAGGTGGCCAGGTGGCAGGGCGACGCCCGCCGAGATGCCATGGCCAGATAGAGGGCACGGTTGGAGGCGCCCCGGGCCGGTCTTTGGACCGTAGGGGTGCTCCAGCCAGTGCTGGAGGAGTGGGCGGGGCGACGGCATGGAGTCCTTACCTTCCGACTCGTGCAGATGCTGTCGGGGCATGGTTGCTTCGGCAGATATCTGCACATAGTCGCAAGGAGGGAAGCGACTCCGGGCTGTCACCACTGCGGCTATGACGAGGACACGGCGCGGCACACGCTCGAGTCGTGCCCGGCATGGGGCCGCGTAGCGAAGGAATGTAACATAGTTCCAGTGGCCCGCCAACAAAGGCGGAGAGACGGCGCAAGGCGGGTTTCTTTAGTGGGTGAGGGCCCCACACTACCCTGTTCATTGCCCCAAACGACGGGGTGTGCGGTTAGGAACATTCTTTCCTGCCTTTACAAAAAAAAATAGGTATGAGAATTTGTAATGACTATGTCATTGTCCGCTATCCATAAGTAGTTGTTCTGAGCCTCGGTCGGCGATGTGTTTTCTTATTGCTAAACTGTGCCGCTGCCAACCGAATATGTAGATGCAAGTACATGTATTTCCGAGGGAATCAGGGATTAGGTACGTGTTTACTGCAACAGCATATAATGAGGGCTTAATATATAAATAAGGGAAGAAAACCTTGAAATGAACTCATCCACTCAGCGTGATACAAGTAAGTAAATTTCTGCCTAATAATTAGATATTTATGAATTTCATAAATGAAAGTAACTAATATAGTACACCTTTAAAATTATTTAGAAAGCATAATAACACAAACCTGATTCACCATTACAATTGAATTCTTGTCCGTCTTCACGTCGCCACATGACGTAGGGCTCCGGATAGCCTGTAGCACGACACACCATAGTCACGTTTGTGCCTTCCCGTACAACCATATCAGTTGACGTCATGTTGTCGATGATCATTGGCGGAACTGTAAAACAATCCTTATTAAATATGTTTAGAGTACCTCAATAGTCTGAAACTAAAAATAAAACCCCAGGTTCTAATTGGATGAGGCCAAACATTGATATTGTATTTTACTGTTAAAAATAGCATATAGTCAGTAAAGTTAGCGTTGTAAAACCTCTGTTACATATAAAACCGTCGATGTTAAGACTAATATCATTTCGATCACATTAATTGTCGTCCCCTGGTTATAAAAATATATGCCAGTACAAGATGAAGCATTGGTTAAAATAGTTAAAAGTTACGATATTTAATAATGTTAAGTTGTGGTAAGCATCTAGAGAAAAACAATCTTATTATAAAAGTAAAGTATAGCTTTTATCAGTTGGCAACTGAAGGCATTTAGTTTCATTGATCAATTGCTGACTATTATTTGAAAGGTCTTTTCCCAATCCTTACGATATGACTATGTTATATTCATAGCCGAGACACACATACCGTAATCACAATAGCATGAATTCGTAACAATACCGTTACATTTGAACATAGGAAACATTTTGAATCTCAATGTAATTATTTGCATAAACTATTATATTAATTTCATGTCTACAATTTAGTCACATTTCACTAATTTAATAGATCATTGGACCCTTATGCTTGCCAATAATGCAATGTTATATACGTATTAAACATTTGAGCTTGAGAAGTACGTGCAGGTTGTCTGTACAAGAAAATCTATAAGAAATATTGTACAATAAATTCTGTCAAGCATGCAGGCCCACTCACGATGTTTTTTCTCATTAAACAGTGAACATAAACAAATACACACATAACTTTGAAAAATCTCATGAACTAGGATTCCAATCTGATACAATTGTTTATGCAATCCTTGGTGTTGTCAGTAAGCTATCAATCCCTTGCTATATCTAATATTTGAACCTAAGACTTAACAGTTATGAGTTCCATATTTCTACTGAACTATTGCGGTAGTCTATTAGAAATTAGTGTTTGTTGATCAGTGACATAGATAAGTGGGGTTTTCATTCAGTCACAAGATTAAGTATTTTCAAGGAGTTACCACCAAGAGGGCAGATTTATGATTAGCTATGTTGATATGTAGTTAGACTGATAGAACAAATTACAAGCAAACAAATAAAGCCCATTGTATTTAGCTTGCTAATTGAAAGGCCATTCAAGTATTACCTAGAGCTTAAAAGTGCCAGCATCACATAATTTTGTCACCCGCTTCAATTCACAAAATATTTTATCTTTTCAGATAATATTGTCAAATATATTCTAAGCGTTTACCTAAAGTGTGTATGTGTGTAATTGACGTGCTTAGGTTATTAGTTTTAATCAATTCAGTAATATGATATGGTGAAATTGCTACTGATTAAAAATTTGCGCTATAATAATAAAAGTTACTACGCAATCTATGGTTTGCTATTCGAATAGTATATAAAGGTAAGTATAAACATTTACCTACAACCTGTAGATAGCCCTTCCTAGACCGCATCGGGTCCGTATTGACCTGGCACATGTACCACCCTCGATCTACTTCTTGTACATTTTTTATATGCAAATACCATGACCGATGATCGTTGAAGGATAGACTGATGCGAGGATTCTGAGTTATAATGTTGTGATGTATACTCAGGATTGTTTGTGTGTCCACTCGAACCCATGCTACCTGTGCAAAGAAAATAGCAATTATTATTTATTTATTTCTGGAAGTCCAGAAAAAATAATAAGCTATACCTTAAAGATACGAAGTAGTTTATGATTTTAAGATCTAACTAGCTGACCCGGCGACTACTTCGTACCGCCTTAAAATCAATAAGCTTTCTTTTAACTTACATTTCTTTTAATTGGTATGAGAAAATTAATTGTCTCCATAGGTAGTTCTTTTTTCATAATTTATTCCATTGTGTTAATGATGATTCTACTATTCCCTGTTGCGACAAATTCAATAAATTAAAGATCATAAAAATTCGTTCAGGCGTTGCTGGCTAATGGTGTAATTAACTCGAACTTGTTTTTATTACATAGACTAGCTGCGATCCGCGACGAAATCGTCCGCGTGGAATTTAGATTATTTTTTGTACGATACTTTAATTATTTATCTAAAATAAAAGTAGCCTATATACTCATTATAACATCAGATATCTGCCAGTGAAAGTCCCGTTGCACTTTCTGGTCTACCGAGTAACATTTCAAACTGTTTTCTACGTAAAATAATTTTGAGGCACTAAATGAAATTAAGGTAGAAGTTTTTAAATTAGCTACGCTTTTATTCATATGATACAGTGAGAACAGTGAAATTATAAATATTTTACAGAACGGTTAGAAGCTCAATATGATTTTACAAATAAATCACGTGGCATAGTAGCATAATTTGGCTAACCAACCGTCCTGCACGATTAATAACGGACGAGTCGTACATTCTGAGCAAATTGATATTAAGTTGGCTTGTTAAAACTTTACTCCATGCACCGCACCAATGGAGTTATGTGAAGTTTGTGGCGCATCGTAGTTGCTCATGAATTACATGAATTACACAGCACTTCTTCATCATGGAACTTCTTTGTTGATTCTGTAACTTTTAAGGTTGTGTTCTAATTTAATATTAATTGATATTGTTTTGATTCACCTCAACATATAAAGTCGAAATTATTCTTTGAAATCACCTCACTAGAGTAAACCGGAATGACGATGTTATAGCTAAGATCAATTTCGATCATAATAAATATCATTAAGAAACAAAATATAAAGTGTAGAAATGCGTCTCCTCCTGAATTACTCGTGACTCTCATTTTCTGAAGGTAAGCTCCACATTCCTCACATATACTTGATATCATGTTGTGTTTTATAATAAAATAAAAAGTGTCTCGTCTACTATAAGGTTTTACTCGATGTTTAAAAGAGTTTTAATATAATCTTGTTAAAAGGGCTCTTTACAAGCTAATTTAATTTTAGATTCAAACATTTTTAAATATCGTAGTCGCTTGGTTTAAGGTCAACTGGTGCCACAGTTGATAATTATGTTTATATTAAGTTTTCTAGTGTGTCTGAACAAATAAGTTGTACGACTATTTTACTAGGCTAGTATTTAGTTGTGTTTGTTTGTTATGACTAAATATCATAATAAGCTGTGGTCAGGTATAAAACAGTTTTTTACAGACAATTTTTGCAATAATCCTTCATACAACCGTTCATCAGTCCTTTGCTGTCTGCATCCGTCCAAGGAGGCCGTCCTACGTTGCTTCCTAAAAAAATATTGACCGAAAAAGATTTTGCGTATTAATTAAACTTAATTTAAGGCGTTTTAGCTGTAAGTTCAATTAGGTACAAAAAACTCTTATCTCTAGTTTTCAGAATTTTCAAGAAAAAGGCTAATGAAGTTCATCAAATATTTTACACGTTAAGTAGCTTCAATCATAATATTTTCATATTTAACGTTTTTATCAAGTTTTTAATTATAGGTATTTAATATACTTACTTAAAAAAAACTTGAAACAGACTGACTCTTTTTTTTAAAGAAAAAAATGCGCGAACTTTTGACATCGATAATAATAGTCATGACGGATGAGCAAATGCTTAACAAGTAGGCCCGGTAGATGGCAATAGGCTTGTCCCCTGTTACATTGGGACTGAAACATATCTGGCGAAAATGTAGGCGAAATACACTTCTGCTTACACCTTTGGCGATATACAGCCTTGAAGTTATGTAATATTTTTGAATAAAGCTAAATAATTAGGTATGTAGGTACTGTAACGTACCTGTTTGTGTCTATGTACGAGTACATAGATACGTACCAGGTTACATATAATAAAACTTACATTATATAAGTACAAATAATAAAACTGTAATATAAATAATATAACACATTTTGAAAGCCATTCGATTTTAAGGGGATTAGACAAAACATTTTTAACTTTTTTACTAAAGTACACTAGTAGAAAGTCTGATGGCTTATAATATTCATTACTATGCTACGAAATCTGTCAGTTTTGTTGATGTAATCCGTGAATTAAAATTGTACAATTCATATTTGTAAATCTATATTTATAGTCTATACTATTATAAAGCTGTAACCGCTGTAACATAGCTGTGTCTGTACAATTAAGATATTCGCGAAAAACTGACTGAATTAGGCTATATAGGTGTGTCTAAACACAAAACTATTTCTTTTTAAATGTTTTGTCTGTTTGTCTGTTTGTTTGTTCGCGCATCACGGAAAACTATTGAACGGATTTAGATGCAACTTTTTTTGTTTGATAGCTCTTGATTAGACTTAACAACTGGTACCTATACATTTTATCCCGTTACTATATCGGGATCCTGAGATATACCTAAAAAACTAGCTTTTGGCTGCGGCAGAGCCGCGGGCAAAGGCCAGTCTTCAATTACAAGTCAAATTTAGTCTGGAGTACAAAAAAGGCCGGAGGTTACTGTTTATATTGACAAAATGAATGATTCTTGTGGGACGGTAATTTTTATTAAAAGGTTAAGGCTAGAGTATTTACTACTTTCTAGTAGTGGAGGGTTCATGAATATTAAAGTATTTAGACTAGAGGTGCCTAGTTTTTATAATAAAGTTTTCATTATAATGGAAGGAACATTAACATTATACACTATACTGACGACAAGAATTAGCTTATTATTTATTTAGATGACATAATCGATAGTCATGGAACTATGGTGTGTTTAGACCGTCACCACACGTATATAAATAAGTGTATTATTTTTTACACATATACATATACATACCTTATATCCCCGTAGATCTTCTACAACGCAGGCAAGCAATGCATCGCGCCCCACAGTCACTGTGACGTTCGGAACTGGCTCAACAAAACGAGGAAATAAAGACTCTGGAACAAATGAAAACACAGATTTATTTAAGCGCTCAAGGCAATTTTTTGTGTGATCCACGAATGTTTCTCCTGAGTATTTGTATGTTGGTAAAGTCATCTGCGACGTGCCGGGTATTGTTTTAAAGCAAATTGTATCTGTATGTACTTCGTACAGTTGGTATTGATGATCAAATTGTATGTAGGTATATAATAGTAGAAGCAATACATAAAACCTATTGACTTATTTGGTCACATGTAAAATTCTACTGTTGTTGGTGAAATACGATTCTTTAGTTTCCCATTCGAGCTCCAAGTCCTAGTTTGTTGACATTGTGTTGCTTATTGACAACTTTCTTTCTTTCTTATTTTTTTTGTTAGTGATAGTGCTTGTATGACATTAGGGCTTTTCATTAAGTGACCTTGCCACCTAGAGCAACGTAATTTTATCTCTTATGGAAACTTATTGTAATTTATTATTATTCGAGCGAAGCGAGCCCTAGTACTATTCCACAATCTATGCATATTGTGGCACTTTACTGAGAAACTATCACAATTTCAGATTTGGGCTTTGACATAGTAATTTAAATTTATTCCTAGATGTGTTATCTATCATAAAACATAGTATTTTATACACATAAAAATATAATAATTTTTTATTAATTAGATTTTATTGTACTTATTCCTAACGCCATCTGTCGAAAATTATAAATTAAGTAGAAAACATCGCGAGCCCTCACAAAGCTCAGCTTTTTGCTAGATGTATAGAAAGAGACAGGAGGTGAAGAGGAAGAATATTAAGGAGATTCTATTATTTTTAAATAAAACTACGTTTACGGAATCTATCACGTTTACTTGATTTTACTACTATCCCGACGTTTCGAATACTTTACAGCATTCATGATCACGGGTGGACTTAGATGATAGACGTCCAAGGCTGATTTGCATATACATTACTATTATATTTTATGTTTTGTATTGTTTTATTATAATATCATAGAAAATGACTGTTGCGTTATAACAATATCTAAATAAACAATGTACCTACATAGGTATCGAAATATGCATATAAAGGTAAACCAACCGAGCTTTATTAAAGTTTACCTTTAGGGAGTTTTTTATTACAACAAAGGACGAAATAGAGAGGTTACACTATACTTATGTAAATAAAATGAAAATATTTCATTTACAAAGTCACATGAATATTTTTCATAGAAAGATCAACTTGAATAACCTTTGTTGAATCGATATAGGTATTTATAATTAGACAAAGAATATTATAGATTTTGACACTAAGGGTGAAGAAAAGGATGCACAATTATTAGGTTTTAGCAAGAATGAGAGAGACAGTAGTAGACACTTGCGTTATTTGTATTTAGACCCAATCAACTGGGTCCCAACAAAAGTTTTTGTATTGACGTAAAAAAAACCTTCATTAATCACGTTATATACGCTAATGTTACATGTTCGAATACATTTAAATATAAGCATACCTAACTGCAATTTCTTTTGTCCCGTCATTCTTGTATCCGACTAAAACAGGTAGTACATTTTGAGTCAACAAAGTTATATTCATAGTTATCTTTTAAAATTATTCCAGTTATCATATGTCAAACTATTGTCTATAATAATCTTTGTCTAAGTATTTATATGTATAAATATCAAGTCAAAACAGCTCGTAGCTTCACTGTTATATAAAAAAAAACGTCCATGAAGTATTGCATTTTTTGTCTATGGTCGCCTGTCATCAAATAAGGAACTTTATAGAACTTTGTAAGCGCGCTTTTGTCAAAAGTAAAATAAATGGTTGGACGGAGTATACTACAGGCTTGACGCACGTGTGTGCGCGGGTGGTCACGTACAGAGAGAAACCTCTTTATAGCGGCTCGGCTGGTGTATGCAGTTACAACATTTCTTTGTTTTAACCCTTTTTCTGTCACACTAAAGGGCACGGGTCTCCTGTCATGGTGAGAGGGATAACGGCTTGGCTGCAATTATGCATGCTGAAGTGGCAATAGGCAGGCAGCATCGGTATATTCTCTAGTGACGACAGCGTATTTAATTGGACGGCGCAGCGTAGGACAGCCTCCCACCAGATGAACCGAAGATCTGGTTAAAGTCCCAGGGAGTCGTTGGACGCAGTCAGCACAAGACCGCTCGTTGTGGCACTCTCTTGGGGAGGCCTGTATCCAGCAGTGGAGATCAAAAGACTGATGAGTGGATGGATTTTAACGCATACCCACCGCACGTTAATAACGTTAACGTTACGTTAATAAACATTGAAAGATTCGATTTTAAATAAAATAATGAAAGTATGTTAATAATTAGTGAAAAAAGTATTCCGTCATAAGTTGCTATATACCTAACTAAAGGCTGATAATTTTATTTATTTAATGTTATTCGTAAGTACCCATCTTTTTTGTTCAGGTGGGAAAAATGTACCTAACCGCACAGTTCGGGGCATTAACAGGGTAGTGTGGGGCTGTCAGTTACTAAATAATAAATCCGTGTGGTGACGGACTAAGAATACACCACCACCACCACCCCATTCTTTCCCACTTTTCGTAAGGGAGTAAGCAATTATCACCCATTGCATTACTGGTGGTATGGCTGGGTACCAAGTCGGAGTACTCACGTGCTATCAGGCCTGAGTGGGTTAGTACCACCATCTCCCGTGTGACCGGTCATGAAGCACATCGATGTGTTTTGGTTATAGCAGGAGATAGCCGTTAATTCGTTCATTTCATATATTTGTGTAAAATGAAGTGGTAGGCAGTGGCTTGACTTTCGGTATAGTTGAGTACATGAGCAACGTTTGCCATTTCCCATCAGGTGGGGCGTGCCTCGTCTGCCACCGTACGCAATAAAAAAATCCCACCACGTGCCGTTCCTCCACCTGTAGTGGCGGACCACTTAACTGTACGACATTACTTTAGTGGTTGTCTGTGCCCATTATAACATAATAGATATAAATTTCGCTCACTGTTCAGAAGATTTGTCTGTATAACTATGTTTATTTGCTCTCGTAATACTACTCGATCCCAATTACTGTTCAGTGGATATACTTTTGACTCATCATCAAGAACTTGCCAGTAAATTTTAATTAAATAATATTTCAAAATTTTAATCAATGCTTCAAAACTATCCCTAGTTTCATCCATCCATCCATCAGTCTTTCAACGTCCACTGCTGGACACGCGGCTTTGACCAGATTGGTGGTCCATCTGGTGGGGGTCCGATACGTGGTCGCCACTCGAGAGCCTTTCTTCCCCAAGGGTTGTCAATTAATCGAGTGATGTGGCCTGCCCATTGCCACTTCAGCATGGCAACCCGGCGTCCCTAGTTTATTTTGGTAAAATTAATATTATCAATTGTAACAGTGCACTAAATCTTTCTGAATATACTTTGGCATATTCGGAGGCAGCTCGTATAACATGAATAAAACATGTCGATAAAGTTGAATAATGACTGACACTTTGAAAGTGCGTAGACTGACGTATGTAAGACGTTACTACTAACCCGATACTTGTCGATATGAGCGATGCCTCAATGCTGCAACAATCTATTTAGGCTAAACAACCTGAGACACGGAAAAATATCCGCGAATGATTGATGAGTGCGAACGCGAATAGAACAAATCCATCCCACGCCCATCAATCTTAGCGGTACAGCGGTGCGGGCGTTCTGTGCAAGCGACGTCGTCTCTAATGAAAGAAGAGCTTACCGAGCACCTATAAACAATCGGAAAATGTTGTTTCTAATATCCTCACAAGATAGATGGTCCGTGAAATGTGCTCTTAGGTAGGGATCAAGTCTTTTAATGGAAAAATGATTGTTGTTGTATATAGTATATAATGTTAACAGAATCACGATATGTATTTAATGACCTTGATTTTTGAGGGTGCAGTATATATCTATATAGATACGTGGGGACCATGTACAAAAACAATATCTACATTCAAACTTGGGTTAAATTTTTAAACCAAACCTAATTTAAATAAGATACTATTCATTGAATTATTCCTTTTAATGCCAGTTTGTATACTAGTTATTACATAAATATTAAACATTGGCATCAGCAACTTAAAGTACTTACCTAATTAAGAAACATTATCCGTTGGGAATCATCTGTACATTAATTATATTCTCAAATAAGTATGGATCAATATAATCCAATTTGATTCTAAATAATATAGTTTAGTGATTACTAATCGTTCGTAATAAGCAACCTTCATAAGTTAAGAGCCCTCAAAGTCGGTTGAGTCACAGTGTAAAGGGTTTAATTACTGTAATTAACGCTAATACAGTGTAACGCGTTAATAATGTAGTCGGTGTTGATGAGACAACGAGATTACCCGGCCACTTCAAAATATGATTACGGACGGGCCGCTCATCAAGCCGTAAGTGTTTACGGATGCACGTGACGGGTCGCCCCCGAGTCGCTTCGTCCGCTATTCGCGTATTTACCTAATTGGCACAGTTCGTTGTGACAAAAGTCTGTATTCGGGTCCGAGGCAAATTAGATTCTCTGCTCACTCGGCAGTCTACTCCTAGGATGGTTTCCATCACCATCGCCTCTTCGCTTTACTTATTTCTTCCAACCTAAATTGAGTCTTCTGTCATTATACTTTCTAACATTTACGCGAATTTCACACATTTTGAAATAAAACTACGTTTACGGAATCTATCGCGTTTACTTGATTTTTATGCTATCCCGACGTTTTTTTTAGTTTTATTTCTTCTGTCATTGAAATACGTGTCGAAGACCTATTCAGCGATTAATCTTTTTTGTTTGTTTTTCCTTGTTGCCGTGGAAATCGGTTAGCCCATCGTATTATATTAACTTTATAGCACACTTCATTCATTGGGAATTATTTATGATTCCAAGAATAGTTTATTTAGATAAGTATTATTATAGTTAAACCTTACAAAGGTAAATTTATTTAAATAAAAAATAACACCATTATGTGGATCTGATTTTCATTAGCTCTTATTGCCCGGAATATGCCTATGAAATATTTTAACTAACATCGGCTATTGTTAGGTATTGTGATATTTTATAAAGTTAGCTTTAGGCAGGTCAACGACATAACGAATAATATTCGTTCGTTATATAGCAGTAATTAAGCCTGGCATTCTTATAAAGGTACGACATGTAATTACTGGCCCAAAAAGTTTTACTTTTTTATGTAAATATTTTCATGTGATGTATAGAGTTGACATTTAGACTATTCCAGCTGAAGATCATCTATGAGTTAGTCTAAAAAGATTCCATGAATGAGCGTGTGAAAATACTTATCCGTCCCGATTTGGTAAATTTAATGCTATTTTTCCGAATCTGGCGCATAGGCATCCGGTAGATGAAATTAGAAGCATACATATTTAAAATCTAATTATTTCATCCCCTTAAAACCAAGGTAGGTTTTAAGAGATGAAATAATTGGATAAAATTAAGTCAATGGAGTGCTTTCAATGGTAAACACGCGCCAACCTTCATATTACGCATATCGCATAATAATGTTATACAAACCGATTTCGGCCATAATACTCAGTGTCAACGGAGGCTAACAAACTGAGCGGGAGATATATTGTTAAAGTAACTAATCCAGTTATTACCGTGTTATACCCGTGGTTATACTACCGGTAGACCACCGAAGTAGCTTCATATTATGTTAAGCTATTAATTTATTTAAAAAAAATATAATAAATAAATATTCACGGACATTTTTCACACAACGTCCTCTGGTCCCAAACTAAGCTTAACGCTTGTGCTATGGGTACCAGATTACGGATATAATACATATACCACATTTTTTTGTAAATACATACATATAATAGATATAAAACACCCAAACGCATTACAAATATCTGTGTTTATCACACAAATAATTGTCCTGAGTGGGAATCGAACCCACAACCTCGTGCACGGAAGTCGGTCGGTTACACTACCGACTACGCCACGAAGCCCGTCAAAAGTATGGGAGTTTAAAATGAAATAACTAATGTCTAATATAACGAGCAGCTTACCTATATATTGCGTACAATACAGTGGGTTGGTCCTAGACATGGAATATTTTACAAGGAGCAAGTCATAAATCATATGAGAAGATTTATCATACGTAACATATGCTATCATTCTTCACAATGATGAAATCGCACTATTGAGGTAAACTAAGAAATCGCATTATTATGAACGAATTAAGTCTCACATCGTTCGTGCTAATGCTAAGCACTCGTAAATGCCTATAAAGCTACGCACGTCAAAAAGAGACATATAATTTTGTCGAGTCGTCGTAAACAGGATAACGTTTACGCAGCACTGAAGTAATGTAACACAGTTCCAGTGGTCTGCCAACACAGGCGGAGAGAAGGCACACGGCGGGTTTATTTAGTGGGTGAGAACCCTACACTACCCTGTTCGTTGCGCTGAACGACAGCGTGTGCGGTTAGGTACATTTTTCCCGCCTTAACAAAAAAAATGGTAACGTTTACGCGGCTGGCTAGTAGTGTGATGTATTTGTAAAGTCAAAAATGTATTTTAAATTGTGTTCAGGATTAAATTTCTTTTATATTATTAGTAACAAATAATGAAAAATATTCCATTTTGTGTAGATTATATATGATTTTTAGTGATAAATTAAACCTTTGTCTGCAGGTGTGAAGGTAGTTCTGTTTTGTTCAGTATTTTTAAGGTATGTAACTCTGTAATTTGGTTAATTTTAGTGTACATAATAACAAGTAAGTTATTCAGTAGATGGTGGCAAATAATTTAAATGATTATATAAAATATACAAATACTAGATGCTACCCGCGACTTAACTTGCGTGGATCTCAGATTTGGTCAAGATCTATATATCTACGTCACTCAATGTGCTAGCATTTTTATTTCTCCATGTGGATGAAGTCGCGGGCAGCATCGAATACATAAATTCAAAATATGTACTTACAAATGGATATTTAGTCAATATGGAATGTATTAAAAACTGTTGACTGCTTGATATTTAGCCGAAGTAATGTGATTTTTTTTCAAGCCCTTTTCTGTCCATCATTGGGCATCGGGTTTCTCTCGTGGTAATAGGGATTAGGCTATGGTCAACCTGGTCCACCACGCTGGCCAAGTGCGTATCACCTTGGACTGGGGATCGAACTTAGTACCACTGTCTTTGCAGTCCTTGGTTTTACCACTAGGATATCACTACTTATTTTACTGCTTGTATTCAAATTGAAGTGAGCTGGCTTGCTTTTTTCGTTCTACCCTGATCCATCCATCCATCAGCCTTTTAACGTCCACTGCTGGACATAGGCCTCCCCAAGAATGAGGGATATTGCCGTAATCGCCACGCTTGGCAGGCGGGTTGGCGATCGCAGTGGATGTTCTTAATACTCGAAGGAGTGCTGCTGCCCACTCCTCTGGTATTCCCTCAGTCAGCTCTTACGACTTCCATGGGTGGAGAGGGGTGGGACAATTCTAAAGCCGGCCCCACATGGCATATCTACCCTGATAATACCTATCAAATAATACGGGATTGTATTTTCGCATAGTAAAATGTATTGATCTTGAATTTAACTGTATTATAGGTAGATTGGATATACGTTATATCTGTCTATCGGAATAAACGCAGAGGAAAATATTATGTGATTTAAGAATTGAATTATCCATTTTCGATACGCGAATTGGTGCCCATCTGAAAGTAAAACGGATTGTAGAAAATTCGAATTGCCGAGACTCACGTCAGCTTGGATGTGGTGGAGGGTATTCATGAGAATCGATTTTATGCAAAATGCAACAAGATTCACTTGAACACGTTGGCTATACGGCACACATATGTGAGGGACCCATTTATTCGACAAGTACCTACATTGGCATAGATACGAATGGTTGTAAATGCGTTCGGTATTGGGGTTGGTTGAATATGTTGTTGGGAGCATATACGAAAGTACCTATATAGCATACGATTAGTGATATAATTTTGAATACAGTAATTTTGCGTGGAGCCCCTTTATATATATATATCTAAGCTAGGAGAACCAATTCAGTGTTAATTCGATTTATCGGTTAGTTTATCAGTCGCACCGAATTTCAGTATAAGGTTTCTATTGTGTAGGCACTGTACAAACAATTTATGTAAATAGGTTTATTAACTAATTAGAAGTTTGTAGCTATATATCATGAGAGTATGCGAAACGAAGTGATATTATAGTTTATTTAAAGACTTATAGCCGGTTTTGAATAAAGGTGATTTATTACAATAATGTTAAAAATTCTCTAGTCTAGTCCATTTCAAATAGAATAAAAAGTAAATAAAAATAAACTTTTATGTAGGTATGTAATTAAGTTTGTGCTTTAATGTAACTCCTCACAAATCGCCTTCCGTGTATGTTAGAGTGAGCCCCTGGATGGTTTAGATTTACAATTGTACCCTATAGGTGATCGCTACAATCGTGTGTTAGATGCTTCTTATTTAAGAAGCTTGAATGTAGTATAGTTTGCTTGGACCCGTCAATACAAGTGCTGTCAATGTTCCGGCACAACAACCTCTGCCGTATTCGGTAGTGTAGGTACTTACATCATAAAAGAATTTAAGATCTCTTTACAATACTATTGTTGCGCTTATTGTAAACGAAATACACACTTAGGCATATATTAATAAAAACCAATCACTCTTCAATGAACTTCATGCCTACGTTTATAAAGTAACAGGTGACAATGAATTCATACAATTATATTTATCAGATTTAGTATACAGCTTACATAATTTTTATTTTTATTTTACACTGTCAACATGATACGTTTATCAGTGAGTTCCACTTGGCACTCGCTACAATAACGCTCGCGACCGCGGCTTTTGCCATCCCACTAGTTTTATTCATAAACCAAAGTGAAAATTGGTTAGGTTAGAAGAGTTATGTTCAGAGATTATAAACGCTCACTTCGACTCAGCTCTGTGAGCCTACTTAGTACAATTTCTAGCACAAAGCAGAGTTAATAACTGATACCCTTGCTTTGCGCTAGCAGAGCGACAATGAATGAGCAAGTTGCCATAGTCAGATTGTTTATACCTAGACTGGTGGTACAGCTATTACTTATTTTGTAAAGAATATTAATTCTAATGCATTTTAGAAAAGCTGAAATCCAATTACTTATGTAATTAATAAAAATAAGAGTTTTATATGCGAAAGTGGAATGATGTAGGCACAGGGGGAGACAGAGACTAACCCACTTTTTTTTTTGTTTAGGTGGGATAAAATGTCCCTAACCGCACACCCCGTCGCTCGGGGCAACGAACAGGTTAGTGTGGGGCCTTCACCCACTAAAGAAATCCGCCGTGTGCCGTCTCTCCGCCTTTATTGGCGGGCCACTGGAACTATGTTACATTCCTTCGGTGGTAGACTAACCTACCTAGACCAAATCAGTCATGTATTGAAGGAAGGTGGAGTCACGGGTCTCCGAATCTGGCGAGCATGTATGAAGAGAATTATGAATGTTGAGGAAGAATTCTGTTCTCTCTGCCTACCCCACAAGGAAGATGGCGTGATGATAAATAAGAGTTTTATAGATTATTAGCTTGTACCCGCGATTATGATTTCGAAATATAGACACTCTGTGGCACATTAATACCTCTGTGCAAGAATATCTATCATACAGGAACTATTAATATGGCCGGAATAAAAGTTAACAGCCTTTTCTGGGCTCCATATATGTAAATATAAGTAAGTATCAAATTTTATATTTATCGGTTCAGTAGTTACGGCGTGAAAGCGTATAATATTAGCAAGGTAAATAACCTTGATCTGTATTTTAGCACTTGACATTGCTCAACTATAAAGAACAAATTATTTGTCAATGTGGAAAAAGAGAACTTTAGTACGAACGGAAATCCGACCTGCGTCCCTTCCAATCTGGGGAAGTGCTCTAACCACTAAGCCATCGCACTGACCAACGGCCATTCCCAATCTCCACATCACATTTGTCGGATGCATTTACATGCATTATTCCAATATAGTAAGTTTAATTTTGCAATTAAAATACATACTATTTGATGGTGCAATTTTTTTTAAACATTTTTGATCTATTTTTTAGCACTTGACATGCTCATCTACTTTAGTTTACTTTTTTTTTAGAACAAATTATTTGTGAATATGGAAAAAGAGAACTTTAGTGTGAGTGGGAATCGAACCTGCGTCCCTTCCAATCCGGGGAAGTGCTCTAATCGCTAAGCCATCACACTGACCAATAGCCATTCTCCATCTCAAATTCCATTAGTAATCTGAGTGAAAAATTAAAAATCCTAGGTGAATTTCATGACTTTAAAGGTGATTTAGTAAATGAGAACAAAATGTTAAAGAGAGGGAAAACCTAACACAATATATCTAAGTACTTAGGTATAAGCTAGTTGAAAAGTACCTTCTGAGTAATAGCTGTTGACTGATACTCGTATTGCCAATATTTATGCATATGTAACTTTTCGAGGCGACACGGGGTGGAACTACGTCAAGCACGCTACATCACGACGCGGCTGTGGCGTCGCGCGCCTCGCCGCCTGTCTCAGGCGCTGATTTATAACGGCAATATAACGCCAACCTGTCCTCCAGATATTTTTATAACCTTAACACGAAGTTTCTTTCGCAACATTTATGCTTTGATTTCTGCATGGTTAGAAGCATATACGAAAACAAATTTTAAATAACATTTCTTATTCGTTGTTTTAGTAAAGTAAGATTTAAACAGCTGGGGCTAAATGCTCTTATTAGAGTTTATGTTCTTATTACCTAAACTTTATGGCTATGAAAATATATTATTATTATTAATATATAATTATTATAGTATTAAAAATTATTCCATAAATAAAGTTTTAATCTTTAAATGTACGAGTATACTTATATACAGTATGTTTGAGATTCCAAACACACAATTATACAAACCGTATTACTTATCATCTAAGCATTTTTTTTAGTTACATTTCGTCTTTAATGCAATGATTTCATTGATTGATTGCCATTGTAGTTTAAAAAAAGGTTCCTACCGTATTATTTAATTACTGATTCGGCACCAATTTATACAATCAGTCTATACATTCCATACAACTATTTTTGTGAATCTTTTCATTATTCGTTATTTGATTAAAGTGACACTTAAAGCAGCCTGTCGTTCTTGTCTTGTAATACAATAGGAGATTTCAGTCACACAGCCTTAAAAAGGTTTGTATCAGTTGGTCTTCTTGTAGACGAGGCCAATAGACAAAGACGCCCGAAACCTGTAATGCTATTTAACTAAAAAACAAAGCAGGTAAGCTTCCCAAAGTTATATGACTATTGTATTAACCTTAGATAAAGTAGGTACTTATTAACAGTAATCGAGTGATATTAATAAATAACATATCAAAAAGGTGCGGATTTTTCCATGGTCCCATCTCACTATTAGATATACGTCAGTATATACTATATCTATGGTCCATCTCGTAACGGGAGTGGAAAGGTACATATACCTATTTATACTGTCCTTTATAAATGAATCGCATATTCTCGGGTATAAACTTTTATTTATGCAACAATTAAAATTAATGGCCTCGTTATACTCATGTGTACGGATAGTTGAGCAGTACTCGTTACTTACAAAGTTAATGTTTGATCATTTTATTTGTGGTGGGTATATTGATACGCACTACGAAATGTATCGTCATGAATTTAATTAATAAACTGGTATTTCGATGCATGATAGGTAGGTATTTTAATGCAGCGATTTTTAAAGGGATCAAAATAAATTCCCTACGTTGTGGTAACACGGCTCTGTTCATTAAAACGAGTAATATTAATAAATGTTTAATACAACTATTTTTCGTAAAAAGATAAATTCTCAGTAGCAGCTCAGAGTTTGGAAATATGCCCGGTAGACAGCAATAGGCTCGCTCCCTATTACGTGCGACTTAAACATAGCTGTCGAACCGTGGGTGTTTAATTAAATACACCTCTGCTTACCGCTTTGGGGAATACAGGCGTGATGATATTTTTTAATCTATTCTTTGCATGTCTCTTTTCTTTGCATGTTGGAAAATGATTGCTTTGATAACAATTTATACTAGTCGGTCTATATAGGTTTCCATTAATAGGTTCCGCTACAATTATTAAAATTCAAAAAGATAAATCATCAAATGCCTATCAAATATGTTAGTTTTAAATATCTTATAGTATATTCAGTGTTTTCCTTTTGGTTTGTACTATTATACAGGTGTAACAGAGATATGTCTGTAAAATAAAAAAAGATTGTATTAAGCTATTTAGGCATATCTGAACATAAAACATATTTTTTTAGAATTTTTGTCTGTTAGTTTGTTCGGACCTCACGCAAAAGCTACTGAACGGATTGTCGTAGACTTTTTTATTTAATAGCTCTTGATTAGGCTTAAAAACTACACACAATATTTTGTCCCGCTACCGTATCGGGATCCTGAGATAAAACCTAATAGTACATTGTTACCCTAGGGATGAAAGCAACTATTGGAGCCCGTCTTGGGACTAAATAAGTCATTATCCCGAGGTAAACACTGTGCTTTTCATTACAAATACGAGGAAACTAAAAATAAAAATCATGAATTAGCTAATGAAAAAATGGGAGACTAAAAAATTGAATTTGGAATCCCGTTTTCCTGCCGATTTTGTTTTTTTTTCTGTGGCCTGTCAGCTATTCAGCCATTATTTTTCATTATTATCATTGAAAAAATATAAATCTTCGTTATTTTAAAGATATAGTTGCAACTATATTAAAATAAAGTCATATAAAAAAACAAATTCTTTAATAAATACTTAACTTTATGTTATTTTAATTTTACATCGCGCTGTAATTGATTGACTGTACAGAAAATAGAACTGTTTTTTTTATAATTATTCAGCTGTCAGTTGAAAATAATTCTTCCTCGGGCTGAAAAGTATTACTTTCAACCCGATACTCAGGCAACTTCAGGCCTATTTTCAGAGTATGAGTAATGAAAAAACTATCTTTTAGTTGCGGCGGAGCCGCTGGCAAAAACTAATAATTATATTATAAAAATTGCATTTTTCGATTGTTATGTAATAATAGTAATAATCTGGGATAGAATTTATTATCGTGATAATAATAATAGGCTATTGCTATTGAAATTGCTGTGTTGATTGAAACAGCTTTTCAGAAAGTGGTGATTTCAATTATAATTACATATTTAGATATTTTTATATATATTTTTAGCATTTGACATGCTTAGCACTATACATTAAACACAAAGTGAAAAATGTGAAATCGAAAATAACAGTCAGGAGCAGGATTTGAACCTGCATCTTCTGGATACCGTCCAGATGCTTTACCAATTCAGCCATCCTGACAATTGCTCCTGACTGCTAATTTCGATAACACATCATACTTAACGTCTTTGGGTGACGCCTGCGTCATCTGTCGGAAGTATTTTCATACATTATACCGACCAGGTAAACTTAATTTTACAATTAAGATTTTACCTAATAATGACGCAAACCCTTTAAATATTTAGATATTTTTATATATATTTTTAGCATTTGACATGCTTAGCACTATACATTAAACACAAAGTGAAAAATGTGAAATCGAAAATAACAGTCAGGAGCAGGATTTGAACCTGTATCTTCTGGATACCGTCCAGATGCTTTACCAATTCAGCCATCCTGACAATTGCTCCTGACTGCTAATTTCGATAACACATCATACGTCATCTGTCGGAAGTATTTTCATACATTATACCGACCAGGTAAACTTAATTTTACAATTAAGATTTTACCTAATAATGACGAATGATGAATGAATTTTACGGTCGGTGTATAGTGCTAAGCATGTCAAATGCTAAAAATATATATAAAAATATCTAAATATTTAAAGGGTTTGCGTCATTATTAGGTAAAATCTTAATTGTAAAATTAAGTTTACCTGGTCGGTATAATGTATGAAAATACTTCCGACAGATGACGCAGGCGTCACCCAAAGACGTTAAGTAAGATGTGTTATCGAAATTAGCAGTCAGGAGCAATTGTCAGGATGGCTAAATTGGTAAAGCATCTGGACGGTATCCAGAAGATGCAGGTTCAAATCCTGCCCCTGACTGTTATTTTCGATTTCACATTTTTCATTTTGTGTTTAATGTATAGTGCTAAGCATGTCAAATGCTAAAAATATATATAAAAATATCTAAATATTTAAAGGGTTTGCGTCATTATTATGTAAAATCTTAATTGTAAAATTAAGTTTACCTGGTCGGTATAATGTATGAAAATACTTCCGACTGATGACGCAGGCGTCACCCAAAGACGTTAAGTATGATGTGTTATCGAAATTAGCAGTCAGGAGCAATTGTCAGGATGGCTGAATTGGTAAAGCATCTGGACGGTATCCAGAAGATGCAGGTTCAAATCCTGCTCCTGACTGTTATTTTCGATTTCACATTTTTCACTTTGTGTTTAATATAATTACATATTTTAGTAATAATCGACCGAATGGCAGCGTCGTGGTTTGCTACCTGTTAAGTCGTGTGGGAATGCCCACGGGGCCCATAAGTGGACAATGAAAGGCCATTTTATGACATTAATGGCAGTCTGTTGTCGTGGCCTACTACTTGTTTAAGAAACAGGCGTGAGTCTTTATTTGTATGTGACTTCATTCTCATTATTATATTAAATTATTTATTTCTGAAGAGTTGAAGATAGCGTGAGTAGGAAGACTGCCTCATCAACTGTCAGGTACTACCTAGTAGTTCAGTTATTCAAGCATTGTCGCAGGCTGGCAGGCTTGAATGAATTACTCGAAAAAATATGAATAATGATGTAGTATGGCGTTTATATTCACTTACGTATACATGCTTCGTGACAATAACCCATAGCAGTGCAGTTCAGCCGTAAATAAAATGGTATTGTCACCCGGAAACCGCAAATCGAAAAACTGGGGAATGTCGCGTGAAATGCTAACGGTGCCAGCATCGACATAGACATCGAGAAATATGGCCCAACGTTTCGCACATACGAAATGTGAGACTATTGGTAGCGGTGTCGGCTCGTGCCGGGTCGCCGAAACATGTGCATGACTGTGTGTGACAGAATTTATAGCTAAACTTAGCCTTGTCTACTAACTGACTACACTCGTATTCACTTTGATACATTAATATTGAATTACTTGTTTCACATAAGCATATTATGTAAGTAAACAACTTTCGTTTATCTAAATTTGTTAATTAATACAAAGTGTGAAAATGTGAAATTGAAAATAATAGTCACGAACAGGATTTGAACCTATATCTCCTGGATACTGTCCTTTGCCAATTCAGCCATTGTACATCGGCAGTGAAATCGAAATTTGGTTTTAACTCCAAGAGAGCGTTAAGCGCTGTATTCAAGCTGATAAAGCGTAGCTGAAGCGTGCGACAATACAGTACAGCCTTCTAAATATAGCTTTGTTGGTATAAAAGGAATAAATTCTTCTCTAACGGATGATATACTCTTAAGTAAATAATCTGTATTAGTAATAAACACGATATTAACATAGTATATCTAACTGGTAATTATCAAAAACCCAACAATATTTACAGCAGTAAACAAATTGCAAAAATTTTTCCTTAACAAGTCACCAGTTGTATTTTATTACCGAATTAGTTCCCTTTTACTTTGATATACATTGGAACTTTGTTGTACTTTTCAAGAAAATTTCAATGAATTGATTTTCTTAAAATTATACTTAATTTAGGTTATTTTACTTGTTACTACTGTTTGATAAATGCGTAAGTAACATGTAAAGTCTCCATGGGACTATTGTGAGTATTTATACTATGAGTATCTATACGAAATGTCGAGGCAGTAATAACAAGTTCAATAATTATAAGTTTTTTTACTATAATTATGTTTTTTTATGTACGTAAAAATAAATGTTATTTGCATCGAATTTGGACGTATCCATACTTATGTAAATAAATATAATTAGTGTCTATTTGTAATTACTAAATAATATTTTTTAACGAAATGAATATGAGAGTATATCGTTATCTATAAGAAAACACCAATTTGTAAAATTTTATCTGTCTGACTGTTTGTTTCAGGTAATCTCAGGTATGGCTGCACTGATTTGAACGGAACATTCACTGGCAGGTAGCGGATATTATAAGAGGTAACTTAGGCTATATCTATTTTGTAAAAATAATTAGGGTGTGTGCGGAAGCACAAGTAAAGGAAAAAACTAAATTGCACGCGAACGAAGAAGAAGCCTTTTTTTTGTCAGGAAACCTTTTATAGGTATCCCCCCACCGGGGCAGACAGGGATGGTTATGTTGGACTCCGGACGCGGCGATTGGCCTATGGAAAAGCCTAGTGCAATGCCACGTCGTATACCGACTAAAACCTGACAGTGTTCCTTCAGACTACCTGTCGCCCAGGGAGGAGGGTCACACTCATCGTATTCCTCATTCCCCCCCGGGCAGGTCTTGGCCGCCTTGTTCCATTACTAGGCGGCCCCGCCTGTTTTGGAGGGACTAGCCCTCCCTCCTTTGAGAGGCGCGCGCGGAACTCTGGCGCGCCGCCGTCTCGGGCCTGCTTCTGCTAGGGCAGCGGACGGCCCTACGTCCGTTGCCCTCAGGCCAGCGCTCATGGGGGCCGGAGATCGTTCAGCGCCCTTCGGCGACCGGTGCGTCTTCTGCGGGTCGAGAGGCTGGTAGTCGCCTCCCGTTCCCTTTCTGCCGCCTCTTTGGCGTACATCACTTCCTCGCAAAATGAGGCGGCGGACACCCATGCACTCTCGTTCCGAACCATGGACAGGACCAAGGTCGGTAGCAAGAGCACTCCCACGTCTGTTGCCGCGATCAGATCACGGCGCTGCGTTGCCTACACTGGGCACTCCACCAATGTATGCAGTGCCGTGTCCGCCGGGCAACTCCCGCAGTGATGGCACCGGGCCGATTCCTCCCTTCCAATCCGACACAGGTACTTTCCGAAACAACCATGTCCGGTCAGCACCTGCGTCAGCCGGTATGAAAGGGCGCCATGACGCCTTTCCAGCCATTCTCCCATGATGGAACTTACCGCCGCTATCGTGGCGTGCCCTGCGCTCAGTCGCACGAGCCGTGCACTCCAATCTACCAGTAGGATCCGGCGAAGTTCCGACCGGCGCACCTCGAGGTGCCAGCCGTAGTCCCCTCTCTAGCGCCTCCCCGCGCCACCGGTAAAGTGATGCGAGGGCCCTCGCCTCCAGATCCCACGGCGGAGTTCCAGCAAGGAGGCTTGCAGCCTCGTAGGAGACCGTACGGTATCCCCGGATGACTCTGACGGCCATCGCTCTATATGGTTGGTGCAATATAGCAGCATTTCTGGCCGTCAGGCCATCCGCCCACACTGGGGCCCCATAAAGGGCCATGGATCGCACGACTCCCACGAAAAGCTTCCTGCAGGAGGTGTCGGGTCCCCCTAGATTAGGCAGAAACCGCAAAAGACCAACCCTCGGAGATGAGCCCCGAAGGTCCACCGGCTACCAAGAATAAGACCTAAGTATTTCATGGTCGGTTTGATGCCGATGCGAACACCTCCCACCACCATGCCGGACCCATTCGGTAGTCCCTTCCGAGGCCCATGAAAACAAAGAGCCTCGGTTTTGTCTAGAGCCACCTCAAGGCCCAGCAGCCGGATTCTTTCCACAACTCGTGCGACCCCAACAGTAGCTAGCTCGGTCGCCTGCCGGTGCGTCATCCCCCGCGCCGTAACTAGCGTGTCGTCGGCGTAACACGTCACGGAGACACCGCAGGGGAGAGAACCGCGCAACACCCAGTCATATCCGATGCTCCACAGGAGTGGCCCCAGGACCGACCCCTGTGGAACACCGCATGGAACTTGTCGCCGACTCTAACCATTACGGCTCGGGTAGACCACAGCCCTCTCCGAAAGATAGGCCCCGACCATTCGACGGAGGTAGTTCGGCACTCGGTGATAAACAAGCGCCTCCCTAATGAAAGCCCAGGGCAAGGTGTTGAAGGCGTTGGCGATGTCTAAGAACACCGCCAAGACGGCCTCGCCCTGGAAATCTGCTTCCTCCGCCAGGGCTCTCACGCGCATGATCGCATCCAAGGTGGAGCGCCCGCGTCGAAAACCACATTAATTTTCGGCCAGGTTCGGCCCCGGCTCACTTAGGTGCGCGACGAGGCGGTCAGTGATCACTCGCTCGAACAGCCACCTCGTCTAACATTACTATAGGCCGGTATGCGGACGGTGAGTCCACTGGGCGCCCCACCTTTCTGATAAGGACCAGTTTCCCCGTCTTCCAGATTTTCGGAAACTGGCCATGCTCGAAACACGCGCTCAAGAGCCCCTCCAGCCGGGGTCCGAGGGCCTCTAGGGCCAGAACCCATGCTTGGCCAGTAATGCTATCGGGTCCCGGGGCGGTGCTTTTAGATTTCAGACGCTGCACCGCCCGCCCTAAATCTACCCGAGTCACGTCGGTAATGTCGTCACCCGTAATTTCCGCGCTAGGCACCGCTAAGGGAGGCAGAGTCATGGGCGGTGATATATCCGCCCTACTGGGGAACAGAGCGCCCACCACATTTTCGACCAGCTCTGATCGGAGGGTCTGGGTCAGAGGAGGCGCCCACGAGCGCAGTTTACCACGCACCAGACGGTACGGGTGCCCCCAACATTTATGAAGCCTAGGTTATACATTTCTTTTAAATGTCATTATAACAGTACAACATGTTAAAGATGTCTTGAATGATCGTGCAAAGTATCGGCGTTGGACGGTTTACTGAACTAAATAGTCGAATCTTATAAAATTTCATTCTGTGATTGTTGTTTTCAGAATTGGTAAACTGCTTACCTAAAATGAAACCAAAGTATAAGAAAGCATAATATTTTGATTTTATTACCCATAGGTACTTTTAGTTTATTTGTACGAAAATAAATTTATTATTTTCTTCGGTGAACATTATCTAAAAACTCTAATTTATTTAGAAAAGTCTCAAAAAGCTCTTCCCTCAATATCACAATTAATAGATGAACAACACGTCGTAGTCTTGAATATTCTCAGTTAAAACACATAAGTAAAGACGGTTGACTGGCCTCAAAAAACAGATATAAGAACAAATTCTTTGTGAAAATATGCAAAAAGATAATTTTACTGCGAGTGCTATTCGAACCTGCGTCCTAAATGACCTTAATGACCTACGCCACCTATCGGATGCATTTACATGCATTATTCCAATAGAGTAAGTTTTAATTTTGCAATTAAAATTCATACTGTTTCAAAATTCATACAATTAAAATTCATAGCTACTATTTTATTTTTATTTCTTATTCCATTTACACAAATAATTTGTTAAGCACAAAGTGAAAAATGTGAAATCGAAAATAACAGTCACGAGCAGGATTCGAACCTGCATCTCCTGGATACAGTCCAGATGCTTTGCCAATTCAGCCATCGTGACCCTTGCTCCTGACTGCTAATCTCGATAACACATTCATACTTAACGTCTTTGGGTGACGCCTGCACCATCTGTCGGAAGTATTTTCATACATTATACCGACCAGGTAAACTTAATTTTACAATTAAGATTTTACCTAATAATGACGCAAACCCTATAAATATTTAGATATTTTTATATATATTTTTAGCATTTGACATGCTTAGCAACATACATTAAACACAAAGTGAAAAATGTGAAATCGAAAATAACAGTCACGAGCAGGATTCGAACCTGTATCTCCTGGATCCAGATGATCCAGATGCTTTGCCAATTCAGCCATCGTGACCCTCGCTCCTGACTGCTAATCTCGATAACACATTCATACTTAACGTCTATGGCTAAGCATGTCAAATGCTAAAAATATATATAAAAATATCTAAATAAATAATTTGTTCTTTAAAAGTAGCAGAGCATGTCAAGTGCTAAAATACGGATCAAAATAGATATAATAAGAGTTATGTTGGTGCTTTAAGTCTTATACTTTTAATCAAATAACCTCTCTTAATTCTTTTACGTTTTGTGTCGTCTCTATATTTATTACCTTGACCTGTTCTATACGCACTAGGTCAAGTTTGCAATAAAAAGCAAGAACGTTTAAGTAATTTATTTATTAGGAATGTTTATATTTGAATATTATGCATTTGCAAAAAGAATTTGATATGATCTGGGATCCGATTTGCCCGCGGCTCCGCTGCAGCCAAAAGCTAGTTTTTGGGTTATATTTATCTCAGGTTCCCGATAATAGTAGCGGGATAAATGTATACCAGTTGTTAAGTCTACTCGAGAGCTATCAAACAAAATTCAAGTTGCATCAAAATCCATTCAATAGATTCTGTGTGATGCGCAAACAAACAAACAGATAAACAGACAGACAAAAATCCTAAAAAATAACGTTTTGTATTTAGATATTTTTATATATATTTTTAGCATTTGACATGCTTAGCACTATACATTAAACACAAAGTGAAAAATGTGAAATCGAAAATAACAGTCAGGAGCAGGATTTGAACCTGCATCTTCTGGATACCGTCCAGATGCTTTACCAATTCAGCCATCCTGACAATTGCTCCTGACTGCTAATTTCGATAACACAGCGCACAGTCTTTGGCGTCAGCCAAAGACGTTAAGTATGATGTGTTATCGAAATTAGCAGTCAGGAGCAATTGTCAGGATGGCTGAATTGGTAAAGCATCTGGACGGTATCCAGAAGATGCAGGTTCAAATCCTGCTCCTGACTGTTATTTTCGATTTCACATTTTTCACTTTGTGTTTAATAAATAACGTTTTGTGTTTAGACACGCCTATATAGGTAGTCTATTACAGTATTTTTTTCTGAAATATCTTAAATGTACAGACACAGCTCTGTTACAGTTTTATAACAGTATAGATTGTGTATTATATGATACATCGATTCACGATTATGATAAAGTTCATCGATCATGTAATTGTACCTATATCAACTTATCGACAATTTTTTCGTATCATGAATTTTTAACAGGACGTTTCAATCGATAGCTTACATTGACTGCTGATATAATAAACGGTCTATGCCTGTATGAAATAACCTATAGTTATTAACAATCTAGTCAATATTTGTATCTACGATATTTTATGGTAGGTATATTATTAGTTATATTAGTTTTTTATTATATCAATCAAAGAAATTAATGGTTGCTGCGCTTGCTATAATTGAGCTTGGGATAATATATTAATTGTGTTTTTTTTTTTATTGAGCCTTGTATATCCCAGGCCGGCTCAACCGGGAAAGTACGACCTTTTCACAGAATATTAGCGTGGAATAATGGTAACTATTTATACTGTTGCGTTTAGTATGGGGAGTGAGAGCTCCGAAGGCCAAAATCTCCTCCTTATACTCTCTTTTTATACATTCTCTGTATCTCCTAACCTCTCAGATGCCTCTGGTCTTGCTGGCGTCTACAGGCCACGCGCTTATGCGGTATCAGGTGGGTTGTAAACTTTTCTACCACTCGTAAGTAGTTTAAAAAAAATTGAACTTATGTTTGTTTTTTATATTACCTACCTAATATTCGTTCAGTAACAAAAATAGTATAAAATCTAATTTTAATTTAACATTTCTAGACGTGGTATATTAATTTGAGGCTAGTATATTACACTGAGCATAGTACAAGATAGTCTTACTTTAAAATTAACTGATAAAATATTTATTTTGATTGTGGCCAATTGATTACTGACTACGTTTATAACACGTGGGTATATTTTATTTTGTGCTTTGTTGCTGAGGTACATATGTATACTTAATAAGTAGTCCAAATATATTAAATAAGTAATTTCACTTTTTAAGCCCGTATTCAAAATGTTAAGTACTTATATTTTTATTCATATAAAGTTGAATCATGTCACTGCAGTTAGGCATACAGATGAATAAATTTCAATGGCTGTTGAATAAGACTTACTATTTCGCATTTTACAGAGCATCTGAATCACAGGCAACTAATATAAACTTTAAGAAACAGAAAATTTCTTTGGAAGTATTTCTAGGCAAATACTACGGTGAATAGGGAAGCTTAACGTTGCTACTTCGAGATTCCTTTTTAAAAATAATACTTTTGAAGAAGTTCATGTAGAAGTTAATAAAAATTAGTTGAAAAGTCAGAGGAGCGGCATCTAATCGAGATCGACGTATTTGATTAGCCGTGTTCGAAGCTTCTACTCACTGTATAAATACGTGTTCTTTTTAAACTTGTACACGCTCTAATAAAATTATAAATTTCTTATGGAGAAAACACGTAGTTTGGAAAGTTATTAAGGCTGATTATACACATAGGTAATTTATATATCTGAAATCAGTGTTATTGAGAAAATTACGTAATAATAAAATATTAAATTGTGCAAAACTTTGACTTTATGAACATCTACATGCTACTGGGTGTAAATTGGCAGTCCTCTGTGGTGCAGCGGTAGTGTGAGTGACTGCTGGTCATGAGGTCTCGGGTTAGATCCCCGGGTTGGGCAATATTATTGAGTATTTTTGTAAAAAGAAAAAAATCTCTGTAGCAGCCCGTAGTTTGCAAATGTGCCCGGTAGACGGCAATAGGCTTACCCCCTATGACGTGGGACTTAAGCATAGCTGGCGAACCGTGGGTGTGTAATAAACCTCTGCCTACCCCTTCGGGGAATACAGGCGTGATGCTATGTTTATATGTTTACATTACTACGTGCCACCCAACATAGTGTTCGAATGATTTCGTAGTTCTACCGCATGATACTTAACTAAGTTTTTACAGGTACCTACCTATATTTATCAAACTAGCAAAGTCTAAAGCTAGTATATATCTTTCAAGAACATAATCAAACAATAGCTTTTGCAGGATTCATAACCAAAAAAATAAAAAAACATAAATAAGTATTTTAAAATTTGACTAAGGCAATATAATTAAAATTATTAGACTACTGCAAGAGAAGAACAAAATGAACTAACCTCTATGCACTACTGCTCGGTGATAAATACTATAGCTAAAGAAAATGTAAAGGAATTTTACAGTTTTTTATTCGGAGTCTGAGTTTATCAGGTAAGAAAAGAGAATTCCAAAACATCTTCATAATAATATCAAATTCAATAAAAAGCAATTGGAAATTAAATATCGATTTGAAATTTGTTATCCGATTCTGGCAATTTCAATGAAACGAATTGGTACGTAACGGATATTATTTTACGACCTCCAAGATTCGAACAGTCAATTGGTGTTACTCAATTTCCCTTCCCCCGTTATGATTAGCTGGACATTTGATGTTTATTAAATCAAAGACATTTGAACTGCAAATAAAAGTAATCTACTAACGCGGAAACGTAAGGAGATGGATGACAGGGAAAGTATGGCAGAAAATTCAAAAAGAAAGCAAGGTACAACGTGCGCAGTAAATTGGCTTCATTAGATAGAGAGACGGTGCGCGCCAAGTTACATACAGCCCAAGGAAATGTCGAACCGAACCGTGCAATTTACTGCCACCTAACCCGATGTTAGTATGCACTCGTACGTGTAAATATTGTTTGTTATTAAAACTGTAATTACCTATTTGTAAGAATGTATGTATGCTTAGTTATGTGTCAATAGTTAGTGCCAGTAAAATAATTGGCAGTTTCATTGTGTATGGAGTGTTATAAATAATACCAATCAACAGATACATAGCATCACGCCTGTATTAGCTGAAGGGGTAGGCAGAGGTGTCTTAAACACCCACGATTCGCCAGCTATGTTTAAGTCCCACGTATTAGGGGGCGAGCCTATTGCCGTCTACCGGGCACATTTCCAAACTCCGGGCTGCTACAGAGAATTTTTCCTTTTTACGAAAATGCTCAATGAAATTACCCGACCCGGTGATCGAACCCGAGACCTCATGATCAGCAGTCGCTCACGCTACCGCTGCACCATAGAGGCAGTAATATGCCTGCCACTTTACAACCAGTAGCATGCAGATGTTCCTAAAGTCAAAGTTTTGCACAATTTAATACATATTTTATTATTACGTAATTTTATTTCAATAATACTGATCATGAGGTCTGCAATAAATTAAAATGTCATATAATGATATTCCTTTACTATTGTTAAAAAACAGCAAAATTGAATAATGTCAGGGTAGTAATAATCAATGTTTTAAGAATTCTTATGGCGTTGACCTTTATGAAATAATAAATTGCTTGACCATATTCTTCTTATTTAGATATTTTTAATCGTGCTAAATTGGCAAAGCATCTGGACGGTATCCAGGAGATGCAGGTTCGAATCCCGCTCGTGACTGTTATTTTCGATTTCACATTTTTCACTTTGTGTTTAACATATTCTTCTTTTTACAGGCACTGGTAGGCTTCCATTTCAGAGGGAGTGTGGGAAGACAGTCTACTACCATAAATAAATAACACATCGGGTCTGTTTCGTGAAATACGTCATAACCAATCATTATGAATTTTGCATACATAATTTTTAATCTGCAGCTCAGAAAATGATATAGACTAATTTTTTATCCCGGTAAAAGGATCCTGTAGGATAACTATTTTTGAAGCCGTGGAGAAAATCTCTCTTATATAAGCCGCAAAAAGCTATTTTGTGACAAAAAAAAACGAGTGTGCTTTAGATCACACGACTGAAGTAAAACTTAACAATAAATTATATACATTATTAATAATGTTAATATCTATTTAGATATTTTTATATATATCTTTAGCATTTTACATGCTTAGCACTATACATTAAACTGACTACTGAATTGGCAAAGCATCTGGACGGTATCCAGCAGATGCAGGTTCAAATCCTGCTCGTGACAGTTATTTTCGATCTCACATTTTTCACTTTGTGTTTAATTAATGTTAATATCTATTGATAATGAGAAAGAGAGAAAGAAAATGTGTGCTCGCAATTCTCTCTCTTGCCTTACAGTAATATACGAAACGTAACTCTCTCTCTTTCTATCTTCACTATCACACTTTTCGTAACGCTCACGTCACGCATTCACCAGCAGGTCCAAGTCAAGCGTGTGTAAAGGAGTATTTACTTGAAAAATAATAAAAATTAAACATTTATTTATGAGCGTTATTATTAGGCATGGCATATTAATCCTTACAAACGACAGTTACTTTATCATCAACATAATTTTATAAAGCAATTTTTTTTATACCTCATGTTATTTAGATACATAATTTAAGAGTTAATGAAAAAATAATATAATTAAACACTCAACTCAGCATGCGTACGAAGCCCGCTAAAACGTGATGAGACGTGCTTTCTTAAACTATACGCGGGTGAAACCGCGGGTCACAGCTAATTAATAATGAACTAAGAAACTTAATTCTTATAAAATTGGTATGAAAGATAAATTTAAATTTCAATTTGTAACTTTTGAAAGGGATTGAATCAATTGTAAAGTTTGGTTCTTGGCCAAATTGGAGCCTCTCACTTTGAACTCGAGTCTCATCGAACGACTATACTTACTAGCATGGCAATGTCGTTTTAGTGCCATCATAATAAAAAGAAAATAGACTATAATATTCTAATGAAATCTTTATTACTTACAGAAATAACAGAGATTGGTATTATGTTCCATTTTATTTTATTATGTTTATTTTAAGGAAAATATAATGAACATTAAGTAAAATACTTCATAAAATAATGAGTAGATTCTGCCCGCGACTTCGTCTGCGTGTAGTTCGAAATTGGGGAAAATAACATGAATGCTCTACGGCACATTCATTATTTACTATACAAAAATTGATAACCCCCGAGAACCATCCCTTATTACTGTGATAAAAGTAACCTATGTCCTTTCGGGATTTCTATACCCATATATTTTCTATAATTATGTAGGTATTGCGAATTTCATGATGATTGGTTCAGAAGTTACAGTGTGAAAGTATAATAAACAAACACACGCAACCGCAATTTGGCATTTATAGTATTAGCTAGGATTAATTATGTAGGTACGTTTATGAAACCACTGAAGGAATTTAATATGGTTCTAGTGGGTCGCCAATATAAGCGGGTTTATTTAGTGGGTGAGGGCCCCACACTACCCTGTTCGTTGCCCTGAACGACGGGGTGTGCGGTTAGGTACATTTTTTCCCATCTATCCATCAGCCTTTCATCGTCCACTGCTGGACATAGGCTTCCAAGAGAACGCTACAACGAGCGGTCCCGTCATGGGGGATAATGCCTTAATGCCTCACATTTTTTCCCGCCTTAACAAAAAAAAGGTCCATCCATCAGCCTTTCACCCCCCGGTATTCCCTCAGTCGGCGGAATCGATAGTACCTTTTTTTTTGTTAAGGCGCGAAAAAATGTTCCTAACCGCACACCCTGTCGTTCGGAGCAACGAACAGGGTAGTGTGGGGCCTGCACCCACTAAAGAAACCCGCCGTATGCCATCTCTCCGCCTTTATTAGCGGGCCGCTGGAACTATGTTACATTCCTTCGGTGGTCGAGGAATCGATAGTACCTAAGGGTTCGAAACATTTATGCATATCTCTATGGATAAGTGATTGTTTTTGTGATTTTATAAATAAACATCTCCTTGCTTAAGGGAACAAATAATTAATTATATAGTTATATATAGTTGAAAAAGCAGTTAGGACTATTTGCAAGAGTTATACATTCAAGTCACACCCATAGAAATATAGCATATCATAGAAAACGTCCGCCCTTTTCTATTTTTAAAAATGATCTAATAGACATAAAATATTTCAACAAATATTTTGAAAATACATTGCAGTATAAAGGCGAATGCCGATTTTTCTATGAGAGGTGGGCTATTGTTGCGTATTAACCAAATTAACTGTAGAACATTGTAAATGTACTCAGGGTCTTTAAATAAAAATATCATTAAGATATCTAACGGGAGTTAAGAGAAATCTGACTTTTAATTTTTCAGTATGTTTTTAGTATATAGGTTATATATTATGCGTTGAAATCCATTTCTTTTATTCTATTATAGTATAAAATGTAGAATTAATAGTATTTTAGAGTACCTATGTAAGAAATATAGATAGGATATAATGCTACGGCTAACTACTCTGGATCTAGATAAAAAATTCTAAGAGTCCTGGTCTTAGTACCACTAAAAAGGCCTCACACGGCGTCACGCTCTTTATTGTTTAATTACTCAACGGAGAATTTGCTGTACTCAACGTGAAAGTAAGCACTGAACAATAATTAATAAAAAAAACACTCCTTTTCCTGAAATGAATCAACACATAAACATACATAACACGTTATCGGCAATATAAACGTCAAATCCTGTCAAATTGTCAATCAAATTCAAATCAATAAGGGTTGCTAGTAAACTAACAAAATCATATAAAAATCCTAAAATATTTTTAGAAATAGAAAATAAATGTTTTTATATTTTTAATTTAAAAACAAAACTTCATAATTATGATTTCATAAAATAATCTTCGACTAATACTAAGTATTTCAATTGGAGCTCATGTGGGTTTTCTTTTATTTAGGTATTTCATATCAATATTCTTACTATTTGGCTTTAAAAATGGGTATAGTAATAAACTGGCGACATTGACTATCCAAGCCTTCCAATAAATATGGCAGTTCCGCTTATTTCGAATTTAATAATATGTATATCTTTTTTTTTTTGTAACTGAAACCCCACTTTGCTTATGGCTAAAATAAATACATATAACATCATTATTCAAAAGACGATTTTTTATGTTTAGATAGTTAAGACGCACAACAGGCACAATATAGCCTGGTTTTCGGCATTCTCTTTTCTATTCTGAATGTGAATACAACTATCACAATAACAATGAAACGGCTACTTTTTTTTCATGTAAAATGAAACGATGTCAAATATTCTCTAGAAATTGCTATTCTACCCGAAAACATATTTTCTTAAATATCTTGTGAGCAATATTCGCAACTCGTATGACATGTATTACGAATTGTTATTAAAAGTCTTAAGATTTATGATTGTTTCATAAACAGAAATTATTTTTTTTTGAGCAAGTAACATTTTGAACAGGGATACATTGTAAACTAAGTTACAGGCTTATGAAAACGTATTATTGTGTTTATAGATATTACCTTTTTTTCTAGGTCTAGAGTCACAATATCTTTATGTACAAATAAGGAATAAATCTGATGACGATATTATAAGATTAAATTTGGGTGATGACATTAGTGTAACCACCATTTGTTGAAGATTATATTGTTATGTTAAAATAACTGTACAATAACTTGTGAACATTTGTGTAAGGATCTTGCCTTTGCTCAGTGAGATAAACTGTATCTTTGAAATCTGTTCAATCGTTTTTGTATTAAGAGCGAATAATCAAATAAAATGTACAGACAATAATTAAAAAAATATAGTTGTGGGTCCAGAAACGCTTTAAGATATTTGAGATAAAAAAATGTGCTAGACTTATAATATATAAATGTCGTGCGGTGTCCCATAGGGCTCGGTCCTGGGGCCGCTCCTGTGGGACATCGATTACGACTGGGTGTTACGCTGTCGGATCCCCCCCGGGCTGGCAGTCATCTGCTATGCGGATGACACGCTGGTCGTAAAAAACTTTGAGGAAGCGGCGTTCCTGGCCACCTTAGGGACCTCGGAGGTGGTCAGGAGCATTGGGGCGCTGTGGCTTAGGGTGGCCCTGGACAAGTCGGAGACCCTACTTTTCCATGGGCCCCGACGTCGGCCACCTGCTGGCGCCTCGATCACAGTGGACGGGGTCCAGGTTGGGGTGCAGGCCCAGATTAAGTATCTGGGCCTGGTGCTGGATGGGCGGTGGCGCTTTCACGAGCACTCTCGCCAACTGTCCCCAAGACTAGTCGGCGCAGCGTCTGCCCTTGCACGGCTCATGCCAAATATGGGTGGACCGTTGGGTCCACCCATATTTGTCATGCGTGCCAACGGCTTTACGCGGGGTCATGCGTGCCGAAGGCTTTACGCGGGGTGGTCCGGTCGATGGCGCTGTACGGCACACCCGTGTGGGTGGGGTCCCTGGACGCACTGAATAGGGCTCTTTTGTGGACACCACAGAGAGTCCTTGCGTCCAGGGTCATACGTGGATATCGCACGGTGTTGACGGAGGCGGCCTGCGCGTTGGCTGGAATTCCCTCGTGGGACTTGGAGGCGGAGGTGCTCGCCAAGAGGTATCGGCGGGCGTCGCAAGAGTGGGAGGGGGGCGGACGCTCCCTACCCAGGGAGGTGGCCAGGCGACACGGCGACGCACGCCGAATTGCCATGGCCAGATGGAGGGCACGGTTGGAGGCGCCCCGGGCCGGTCTTTGGACCGTATATATAATATAAGCCTAACACATTTTTTGTGCCTAACCTTAAGTACAAGTATCTGTTTTAGCTGGTTTTAGCACAAATATATAGATGTTTTTTTTTTAATTAAAGGTCATTTACACTACTACGCTATCTAAATCCGCCCAAATTGCATTATTTTATAAATGTAACAAAATAAAAGAAAAATCAAACTTCTCTTATGCTTGTTAACTAGAAAAATGAGCGTTCTAGTTAGACCGGAAATAAATGTCTTATGATATGTAGTGAGAACAGTAAACAACGAAGTTTTGCTATCGCGACCGCATAACTTGGGTTGGGTGAGGCTTGTTTATGTGGCAATTGGCGTCGCAATGAACCGGTATTCTAGCTGAGAGCAACTTACCCGCAAAGGAGTTTCCAAGTTCAGAAACAAATAGAAGTATGGTGCCGGAAATTCCCAAATAATCATACACAAGGTGTATAATCTTGGAAATTGAAGTTCATCATGGTTATAGTTGATAGCGACACCTCTTTCTCGTAGCTATGTCGACTATTTGAGCGGTTGAAAAAAGTTTATGTTTTTGTTGTGAAATATATTTTGTTGGGTGTATCGAACTATACGAACGTTTTGACAAATATACTATTGCTTCTTCCATTTTACATCCATGAAATCAGATGGTGAGCAGTTCGAGAGCACTCTTAGCATAGTCGAGTTCATGAGTACACGGTAGCACTTACCATCAGATAGGCTGTAAATCACCTGTCAATATTGGTTATAAAAAATAAAAAGCTAGTTTTCAGGATAGTAATAAAACATTAAGCTACCACAGTACTATGGGTACTCATTCTACAATTTGCGTGAACAATGTATAATTTACGAAATTTTCACGTACAGTGTTATACTTGGTTAGTGGCTAATTGTATTTACTCATTTTATAATTACAATATGATTTTTGTGAAAACTAAGTATTTATTAAGTTTAATTACATTCGCGCCCGCTTATTGTAAATCTTAGATTAAATTATATATCTAGATGGTCTGTCACTCTTATAAACGTCATAAAAATCAGTTGGGAATTATTATGCTAGTGTGCGTGACAGCTGTCATTAAGCTTGTGCAATTTGTGTTTGTATGCCAGTTTCAGTAGTAGTTTTAAATTATGGGAAAATTATATTATCATAGATTCAAGACATTCTTATACTACAAAATATTTCGTAGGTATATAGTCAATTATCTCTTTCTATTTACTCTCATAATCTTAATATATTATAAAAAAATATACATTATAACCTCTTCTTTAATGAGAATACTACTATAACCCACGACAATTATAAATTTAAAAATGTAAACAATCTTCATCATTAAAATAAATAATAATATTACAAATAGTATTATTGTAATTACTTCCGTAAATGACAACTGTGCAGCTTTATATTATCCATTAAAAACGCTAAGAAATATGTTAGGTAATGTTTTTATTACTCTCTATCGTTAAAAGATGATCAACTTTGCAAGATTACACGGGAAATTTAAGCTCATAAACTGGTATCACATAAAAAATAGGAACTAAAATTAATTGATTTTCGGAATATTTAAATAACTTATTTAGCCAGTTATTGCATGAAATAATGTTACTAACCGATGATAAGAGATATCTTTAATGCTCATTTTCCGGCTTTAGTAGTTTCGGCACACTTTAATTACACAACATGTTGACATTTTAAATGACACACTAATGCTCCTGGACCTTGTCAAGTGACGTCACGATTGACACTAACAGCCATAGAACAGCATTGGGATGAAAAGTTCAACCCAATTTTTTTTGACGCGTTTACAACGCCGTGGTTCCATCTAGAAATATAATTAATCTAAGTTGTCAATAGTATTTTTTTTATCACTATTCCGTAACCTAGCAACGATTTTCATCACAGTGTTTTTTTATTTTAACTTACTCGTACACTGGATGATATTTGGTTATTTTCTAACTCTAGTGGTAGAAACATGCTTATCGCAGCACGAATGGGCTGGCTTGATCGGGGAAGTACCATCCTCTCACATAAGATCAGCGTGTAACAACTGTAGTTTTTCCTACTATTGTGTTTCGTAAGGTGAGTGAGAGTGCCGTAGGCCCTAAACACCCCCCAAATCTCTCCTTGTTATCCTTTCTATCCTCTCCCTATTATTCTTCCTATCCACCTTCTTTCCCTTTCCTTGGAGATGGCGACGCGCGAGTGATACCTTTGGTGTTGCTAGCTACGGTAACCACTTACCATCAGGTCTTGTTCGCCACCCATGTAGTATAAAAAAGAGAAACTTTTAGGGAGTTTCTTTATAAAAAAACGTATCAAACGTTACTTGATGTATTATGAAGCGAGATATTTCACAAACATCTTTGAGAAATAATAAGTATACCTAATATACGTAAAAATGATTCAAGAACTGTTAACTGTACTGAATGAAAGAAAATCTCGTAAATATCTTCCCTAGAGTTTTACAGTTAAGAATTACATATTTTGATTACTTTTGTAAGTAAAATATATAATAAAAACATAGCATCACGCCTGTATCCCCGAAGGGGTAGGCAGAGATGTATTACACACCCACGGTTCACCAGCTATGTTGAAGTCCCAGGTAATAGGGGGCAAGCCTATTGCCGTTTACCGGGCACATTTTCAAACTCCGGGTTGCTACTGAGAATTTTCCTTTTTACGAAATATCTCATTAACATTTCCCGACCCGGGAATCGAACCGGAGACCCCATGATCAGCAGTCGTACACACTACCGCTGGCATCGAGGCAGTTAAAATATATAATACGGAAAACAAACACAATATCAATTTAGTTTCATGTAGATTCGCCAAAATCCAATGATTCCCTTTTGAATATTCTACGACTCATCCAGTAAAAAGCTAATCCTCTGAATAATGGGGTTATTGATATCAACGTTGGAGCAGCCATTGTGGAAAAATATGTCAATTGTTTGCTGCATGAGGTTATGGTATTAATAACAGCATTTAAATAATAAATCTAAAGCTTTTGCTGATATTTTCATTGTTTTATTACAGTTAGCATATTGCGGCGTCTCGTCTGTAGAAAACATCTAGCAATAAGTACAGATAATAATAAAAGATAGTATTTTTTTTATTCTATACTTGCAATTGACTTTTGGAGTAGAACATATTGCGTAGTCAAAAGTATATATGTAAAGTATTAGTTACTATTAATAAATATATAAATAAAGATCAAAATTTTTGGTCTTTGCAATGTATTTTCTAAATGGATTGCAAGTGTTATCGCACGTCCGCAATTCACTGGTAGTTTTAAGGCTAGTAAGTCCAGAGATCGAACATGCCAGGTCAATCGTGTGGGGTAAAGGGGCAAGGGTGTAAATTTAGAGGCATTTATCTTATACTAGCTGGCTAACTGCTGCCAGCGCCTTTGTTCACGAGGACTTTACTGTTATTATAATATTTAAAATTTATATTTTTAGTAGTAGGGTTGGGTAACCACTACCACTGAAGTAATCTAATATAGTTCCAGTTGTCCGCCAACACAGACGGAGAGACGGCACACGGCGGGTTTATTTAATGGGTGAGGGCGCCACACTACCCTGTTCGTTGCCCCGAACGACGTGGTGTGCGGTTAGGTACATTTTTTTCTGCCTTAACAAAAAAGCGGTTGGGTACCAAAGTAAGAGTAATCATTTGTTATCGGGCTCGAGTAGATCGGCACCACTGACTGATAGTAAAGTTCCTCGATTAGCGGGCGATAGCCGGTTATTTCACATCTGCGAAATAAATTGGTGACACAGTCCTTCTATGAGTGGATGTTACTATACTTACCATGAGGTGGGCCGTCAATGGTCTGCCACCATGTTTTTTTGTATGCTATCCGATATAAATGAAATTACATTCTGCTCCAAGTTATCTATATTATCTACCCTTGAAAACCGCATTCAAATACGTTTACTTTGATATTACTATTATTATGTAGAATTATTATGTTTTTAATTAACTTGCTCTACTTTAATATCTTTAACGCTATCATTGTTTTTATTAGTAACACATGAATTCACGCACACACACACAAGTTCTGTCACGTTTCGTGACGTGAAACTATGAGAACGCCCCACCGGAAGATCAGCTTAAGTTTTATGAGTTTCATTATGCTGAGGTAGAGGTCATTTTGTAACGAATATTGTAATAATTTTGTTTTATTTTTATTTTCTTTCTTTTGTATTTGCTGTAAATTCAATGCTTCATTACAATAAATAATCTTTCTTTCTTCTTCTCGTTTAGTGGTGGTAGAGTTTGTGGTGGGGTTGATGTATGCATATATTATTGTAGTTAAATGAAAAAAAAAGCAGTCACGAGCAGGATCTGAACCTGCATCAGGGGAGACTCACCTACCTAGACCAAATCGGTCATATATTGAAGGAAGGTGGAGTCAGGAGTTTTCGAAACCAGCGAGCGTGTATGAAGAGAATTATGAATGTTGAGAAAACGAGAGATGTATGCAAGAATAGAGCCCTCTGTTATCTCTGCCTACCACGCAAGGGACATGGCATGATGGTAAACAATCAACTAGAAAACCATCCCAGATGCTTTCCAAATTAGTCATCGTGACAATTGCTCGGGACTGCGAATTCCAATAACACTTCTTAATGTCTTAGGTGACATTTGAAATTTCATAATGTATTAATAACTAGCAATGCCCGCGGACTCAGTTCCGCGTTAGAAATATTTTTGTCCCGTCCCGTTTGTCTCGCGTAATACTTCAGGTTAAAAGTTCGGGATAAATAAAAAATATGATGATGAAGATTTTTTCTTGTTATTTTGGTTTTTTGTTTTTTTTTATTGTTTTTTGTATGTTTGTGTTTTTTATGTTACTGTTTTTTGTTGTTATTTTTATTACTTGATGTTAATATATACTATTTACATTATTTACATAATGTTTACTTATTTGAATTGTTCAAAACTTGTCGATATACTATACTAGTAGTAATGTTGTCATTTGGTACTAAAATTTATTGTCTTTCAGGAGTTCCAACCCGAGATAAGCCAACATATAACTGAAAACTAAAAGTATATGGCAGAAAAACAGTGCTTTCTCAGGTCAATGCCCACCAGAGAAAATGTTTGACCCTGGGACTTATTAATAGTGAGGGCAAAAGAGACCTTAACGGGTAACCTTTTAAACGGCATAGGTAAATCAGTCGGAATCATGGGTATCCGCGGAATATAAGCAAGTTGTCCCACTGCTGGCCCTGTGAGAATGGTTGCCACAATTATATTCTCCCGCAACTCTTTTATGAGCAGCCTTGTGCCATTACACATGTTGAGGGGTCTCAAGTTCCTTAAAAGCACGATAGGAATGCCAACTTTTAGCATAAGGTAACGTGGGGAGGTAAGCCAGAAGGACTCAAAGAATTTAAACATTCTTGAGGTTAGTGCACTGTATCGTCAATATTACACACCGTGTCAATGGACTTATAGTGATTGACTTGACTGGGAATTTTTCTTTAAATTATTTTATTTATCTCATCCACTGAATTATTTCTGGGTGAGACTATTGCCCTAGTACAAAGCCAATGATAATCACTTTCCATTAAACTTCCAAGACCGGGATATATTGCGTCTATCAGATCTTCTAACCTGTGTAATATGTGACCTAACCGATTGTCAAGTTTAATGTCATCCCTACTGTTGGTGTTCGGACAGCAAATTTTTCCTTCTCCAAGATTCAGTAGTTGATGCGGAAAGTCGTTATCGTAGTTATCGCTCAAGTGGGCTCTCATGTTTGTTCGTAAATTGAGAGTTTCAACGGAACTCCATAAGCATGATGATTTTAAGCATGCCCTGATGACATCGGCGCGTGTTCCTTTTGTTATTACTGGCAGCGTTTGCCGAAAATCGCCCGCAAAAACAAAAGTAACACCACCCATATCAGCGTCTGAGTTTCTGATGTCTTTTAGCGTACGGTTCACGGCTTCAATATGAGCTCATGGTATATTCGTCCCATATAATTAAGGATGTATCTTGTAAACGGCTGGGGCGGCGCGCAATGCACGTTTTTATTTTGCTAATATCTTTGAAGATATTTGTTTAAACTGTATAGAGTAAAGGGCACAGATATTCTACATTGACTTTCCGTTCTAAAAACATATTTATAAAGATATATGTATATTAATACCATATGGGCTAAATAAGCTTCACAAAAATTATTTTTAATTCGCAATTTTAACAGTAAAAGCAGTTATTGTGAGTTATCCGTAGGAGATAGGCATATGCTATTACGGGTTTTTTTACAGATTTTGATACGTTATTTAATATTGTAGTACATTGTTTTGTTCTATCCTCAATAGTTTCCGCAGTGCACGCGATGAAAGCAATTTTTTTTACAACTTGAATTACATTATTCAAGTTTAAGTAAAGATGTGTAATTAATTTTGGAAAGTATTATAGCCCATAACACTCCACAATAACGTAGCTTTCTATTGGTAAAATAATTTTGATAATCGGTTCAGTAGATCCAGAGATTACCCCTTACAACGTCACAAACTCACAAACGTTACCTCTTTATAATAATATATATAATATAATATAAGTATAGATAATCAATTATCTATCATTTAATGCTAAAATATACGCAAAAAGAACGAAATAACTGTAAAACGATGTACGTTTGTAGAAGTAATGGTAGGCAGGTCACTAATACCATCCAAAGGAATGTAACATAGTTCCAGTGGCCCGCCAATAACGGCGGAGAGATGGCACACGGCGGGTTTCTTTAGTGGGTGAAGGCCCCACACTACCCTGTTCGTTGCCCTGAACGACGAGGTGTGCAGTTAGGATAATTTTTCCCGCCTTAACAAAAAAAAAGGCAGGTCACTAATGTATTAAGGAAATCCTAAGATAATATACAGAAGATAATATAAATTTTATTACACTATTACATATATACAAATTGGCACGTCACTGTAGGGTTCATAAGCGTGGTTGCAGTGACGAAATACTCGTGACAAAATTCCCCAGTTTTATTTGTGACGCATGCTTTCGCAAACATTTATGTAGGTTAGATTGCACAAAATTGTTAGTCGATAGGCTATAAAAATTGGATTCGATATCATATTCGATAGTGGAAAATTTACACGTGATAGTAGTACGTGTACTACTGCAAATTATTTTAAATTATGTTTTCTCATGCTAATATTGTGTATACTCAGGTGCTTCATCATCATTCGCTTCATGGTCGATCATAAGGGAGATTCCGACCGGCTCGGATCACACAACACACACACAAGTAAGTACTCCATTTAGTACCCAACAATTCCACCAGTAATGCAATGCGTCATAATTGCTTACTTCATTTAGTCGCCTCGTACGACACCAGCGGAAATAAATGGGGTGGTGACTCTTGTATATTCTAACAACAAATAATGCGGATAATTATATATGTATGACCAGCTGGTGTACAATATTTAAGATATATCTATACGTAGTGATAGATAGCTTATTGACCAGATACAATATTTAAGATATACTACTATACTATAATTTCTACTCATTCTAAAGTTTCATTTTCGGGTTATCAAACTAAGCTGGCGTGATGGATTGCCAGTGTTATTTCAGATTAAGTTTCTATTACTGACGTGCTTCCTCTTTCCGTCTAAATTGGCTTTCCTGATACTATAATGCAATAATGCAATGTTAGTATATGAGTACTCATTTATTAAACCTTTATCCAATATGGATTTGTAAATAAGAAGTATTAGAAGGATTGCTTGGTTTACGAATTTCGGGTATAGTTTTGTCTGTAATAATCATCTTTTATAAGGATAAGAAGCTTGATAGTACCGCGTAATATCGGTATAACATGATAGAAGAAAATGTTATATCAAAGTATAGCACGTTCATAAATTGACGCTGTATAAAGTTGTCACATAAACAATATGAAGGAAAAGCATTCGTTTATATTACTTTGAAGGGGAAAGTTTCCAAGATCCATAAATGTTATGATATTTAGAACTCACAGCATAAACAATGGGTGTCTGACATCAAGGATACCGATGTTGTCAATATGAAAGCGGTATTTATTTATCACACTTGTTTGGTCAGCCATTGTATTTTATAGAAAATATCTTCTTTATACCTACTCGTATGTTGGAAGTAAGTTTGTTTAGCCGCAACTCAACTTTTCGTGCAAGGAAGTGATATTACGCAATGTTGTTGGCATTTAAAAACTTAGGCTACTATAGAAATTCGTATCAATATATTCATGGACATTCACGGAATTTTTTTTTCACACAACGTCCTCTGATCCCAAACTAAGTTTAATGTTTGTGCTATGGGTACCAGATTACGAATATAATACATATATTACTATTTTTTTGTAAATACATACACATGATACATAGAAAACACCCAGGCGCAGTACAAATATATGTGTTCATCACACAAATAATTGTTCAGAGTGGGGGAATCGAATCCACGACCTTGTGCACGGAAGTCGGTTACACTACCGACTACGCCACGAGGCCCGTCATATATATAAAGAATAACTGACTGACTGACATATCAAAAGACAGTCCGCACTCCTGGGGCCAGGAACATGCCATTTTCCATATGGGTTTCTTTGATTCTGGTAGGTGAGCACCATAAAAGTATTTCACGCAAATTTTGTCAAAGATGTATTCTTTTAACAAAAGTCGATCAACGTCTAACGTTTGGTTCGGTGGTATTACAAAGAAGAAATGGTCATAAAAGCACGTAATAGGTCATGACTATGACGCGCATGAAGCCTCGGGTGATGCCCTAGTCTATACATATAAAGTACCTTGTTCTGACTGACGTTCAATGTACAGCCAAAAATACTTAGACTACAGAGTTGAAATTTTAACGTAAACATTCGCTAAGACAGGATTTTTGAAATTTCAACTTTATAAGAGGGAAATGGAAGACGATTTGTATGAAAGTGCTTGTTCTTTCTAGATATACATATTTAGATAATTTGAAATGAAGTTGCCGACTACAAATAAATACTTAGTAGTTTTTATACATATTCACATGCTATGTGGCGAATATTGGGGTTATATTTTATATGGAAAAGTCGTTTTTTTTAAGATAGGAGCTTGAAAATTAGAATTTATAAATAATGACGTATTTAAGGTTACACCACACATTTTTTCTAACACAGACTGACATTTCAAAAAATAAATAAAAGCCAAAGTTAAAATAAGCTTTCTTTATTTTCTCGAACTGCCTAGGTGGTGTATAGCAGTAGCGTATGCGACTGCTAATCATGAGGTCTCGGGTTCGATCCCCGGGTCAGACAATATTATTGAACTTTTTCCCAAAAAGAAAAATTCTCAGTAGCAGCCCGGAGTTTGGAAATGTGCCCGGTAGACGTTAATAGGCTCGCCCCCTATTACGTGGGACTTAAACATAGCTGGCGAATCGTGGGTGTGTAATACACATCTGCCTACCCCTTCGGGGAATACAGGCGCGATGCTATGTTGCTATGCTATTTTCTCATTTTGAATTCAGCTACATATTTTTAGTGTTTTTTATTAGAAGAAAAAAAAAACAAATAATGCCTGATGACGTCACAATTAAGTTGAATGAGGTACCTATTTTTGCATATTGTTTAAATTAGAAGTAATAATATGAATATGCAAAAAAAGAACGTCAATCCACCGCATGGATACTGAAACGTCAAAAATCGTTTTTTAATCGTGCTTATAAATGATACTCCATTCACAAAAAGTGACACATTTTGGAAAAAAAACACTCTGATATTTACACGAATGTTACACTTCTACCCGTGACCATGAATGCTGTAAAGTATTCGAAACGTCGGAATATCAAGTAAACTTGGGGCCTAGCCAAGTTGCGTTCTATGATCGCTAACGCTGTAGAAAACTATTAAAATATATGGAAAATTGACATCTCTTACGTTATGTCACGTGACTTAGCGTTATAGATATCATATTTCCTGATATTTCCCATACATTTTAACAGTTTTTTATAGCTTTAGAGATCATATAATGCAACTTAGCTAGGCTCAATTGATAGATTATGCAAATGTAGATTTATTACCCGTGGCTCCGCCGCAGCTAAAAGCTAGTTTTTTGGTTATATCTCAGGTTCCCGATATACTAGCGAGATAACTTAATGTGTACAAGTTTTTAAATCTAATCAAGAGTTATCAAACATCTACTTACCCCGCAAGGGAAATGGCGTGATGATAAGTTAGTTAAGAGTTATCAAACAAAAAAGGTTTAACCAAAATCTGTTCAGTAGTTTTTGCGTGATTCTTAAACAAACAAAAAACAAACAGGCAAATATTCTAAAACAATGTATTGTGTTCAGAGACGCCTAAATAGTCTACAGAGATGCCTAATACAGTAATTTTTTCAAATATCTTAAATGTACAGACATAGCTCTGTTACAGTTTTATAATAGCATATAGATAATGAAAAAAATACAACAGATTAAATGTACATATATAATAATTATAATGTACCTAACAAAACAAGATCCTAAGGATTATATAATTTACTGGTTGGGTTTGAAAAGTGTGAAAGCTATCACTTGCCGTAAAAGAAGGGTAGAGAACCAACACCCTCTTCTTTGTAACAGCAGTAAGGTATCCCGATGTGTTCCGGTTGAAGAAAAAAACAGGCGCTTTGATCACACCTCTCAAGCGAAGTGGTTAATCTTCACGGTATCCACCGTGCTTGGCTGTGCTCCTGGTATTGCCAATTCCATGAGTGGCTATCACTTACCATCAGGTGACCATCGTAAGAAATAAAAAAGTACCCCCACGCTAGGGTAGCAAAAAATTAAGTAAACGCGAGAAATGCCGTTAAAGTAACTAGTTTCATCGTATATTCTACACAAAATTATTGAGGAGCCTGTGATAACCAACAACCCTATCGAATTATTAGAGGTAGAGCTTTAGTCGTCCCAGCATAAATAGGCAGGCTCGATCCGGGAAGAACCCCACTCTCACAGTAGATCAGCGTGAAACAACGGTAGATACTCCTAACGTAGTATTACATATAGTGAGTGAGAGCGCCGGATGCCAAAACCCCCTCCTTTCCTCGCCTTATTATCCTTCTTTTTCACCTCTTATCCCTTTCCATTGAGTTGGCGACTCAGGTGGGCCGTATACTAGTTTGCCACGCCACGTATTAGAAAGACAAGAATAAGGCCCAAATGTATGACCAAATTTTCTGAAGCAAATATAAGTAATATCGGTAAGCTTAAGTAAGTATATTATATTGGAACTTTAAAGGTATAATGAAGAAGATCAACATATCAAGAGTTAGCATCCAATGCAATATATTTATCCTACCAGTACTCGGTAATTGACCGATATCAAATTTGTAATATGACTGTAGCTGTCATGTTCTAACCTTATGATTTAATAAATAAATACACATAGGTAATTAAAATATTATCAAAGACAAGCCATCTTGTGTATTTATCTAATAGCTACCTTTTTATGAATCCTAATTAAAATGTTTCACATAAAGTTTATGGACCAGCTTGGTACTTACTTAATTTGTTTTTTTTTTTGTGTTTTGTGAATTTGTTTTTGGTATATTTCGTATTTACATTCTAATCACAAAAAGTAACAAAGCTCTGCTGTTTTATAATGTTTTGAACTTTCCACGCGACGTATTTTATTGTAACATAAAATATTTCAATATTCTTTAGAACTCTGCAACTAAAACCATCGTAACTCATAAGGTGTAGAAAACTCAACATAAAAAAAATTCTTTATCTTTTTTGTAACTGTTCAAAAACTTAAGTAAAAGTACTTTAGGACAAATTCACTTTAACCCAAAATTAAAAATTTTGGTAAAACATTTAGATTGTTAGTGTTAAACTAAAACAAACAATGTAACCACGTTTATTTTGTTTATTTTTATATGAAATTAGTAAATTGTCTTTTAGTAAAATTTTCATATTTAGTTCTTAACTGATAAGCCAATTATTTTTAAAATCAACCTGTTGGTTACATTGCTTATCACTTTCAATATGACTTACCGTCAGAAGAAGTCACGGAACCGCTAATTATAAGCATCAGCAGAACAGATATAGCTGTCATACTTGGAACCAACCTTCGGAACATGATAGTGAACTACTTTACTTTGTCATTGCAATTGAAACAACTTTTTAGAAGATTATAAATTTGTCAAGAGTGTTTGTATAAGTGTCAGTAGAATGGCAAGGTTCCCTCATTCATTCGCCATTGGATTTGGGCCGATTAAATATTCATCGGCAGGTGAGTTGCGTGGGGTTGAGAGCCGGCACTCGGCGTTCGAACGACCGGCGGCGGCGATTACAGCAGGACGCTGTGAGCTCGCGACGCGATGGCTGCGTACTGGCCGCGCTACGCTTTCCACAGCGCTTTGTCTACGAGTGTTCTACGCTCCCGGCGCTTGCGTAGCCCCGCCTCGCTCTCAGATGAAAGGCCGGAACATTACCAGTATTTGTAACAGTTTGCGTCAAATTGATATAAATGGAGACGGTTTTAATAAAGTGTAATTGACTTTTGCCGACTTTGCGTCGCATTAATTTCGACCACGCTAAGACGCCTCAGGCAGGTGCGCCGTTAAATACCACCAAGGCAACTTTGCTTTTTGCTATGAATAATTTCAAATTTAAATGAATGTTAATTATGATGAGTTTGTAAGTCCACTTTGATATTTCAGAGATTGTTTTTATAGCATAAAAATGACTATACCTTCATCAATTTTCGACTTTACTTCAAAAATTATGTAACTATTCCATTTACTCTCAAGGCTGTTCTACGAGAGATGACTAACTAGGGAAATTAGTATATGATATCCAACAATAAAAGAAAATTAGAAATTCAAGTAAGCTCGCATTTTTGTTTAAGTATGATATCAAAAAGTTTTTACTATAGGTATTAATAGGTGGCAATCACCTCTTACCACCAAAGCGGTCCATGACTAGTTTGCCACCGTTCACAAAAACATAATTGAAATCATATTTATTATAGAATTCCATTAATATGCTGTGGTCATAATATTAATAAGTTGTACTCCATCTAATTATCTTTATTCATACGTTCTGGAATGGAATGGAATAAGTTGTCAGCATCTTTGTTCTTGTCCACATATAACGTGGATATTTTGAAGGTAGGTAGTATTATGAAATCTACTTAAACCATATGGGTTCTTGCCAGGATTTTTCAAGATAAATATACTCTATTTATCCGCTTGTGACTGTTGAATGTATCTACCTGGTTCACGGCGCTAACACTCATGTACGTGGGTGTAGATATTTGCCAATACACGGTTATTTGGAGCTCATTTTTAATACATAATATTTAAACCGTCTGTAAAACTCTATGGTATAAACTCATGTTTTTCTAAACTAAATAAATTCAAATGGCAATCTTTAGATTCTTCCAGTCAAATAGCAATCGCATAGACGAAATGCCGAAGTATTGCTCATCGTTATTTATTTATTATTTGCCCATATGTTATGGTTTCTCTTGTATAATATATACAAAAATTAAGTTTTTAATATTTACAATAGCTTTTCATATTTGAGAATGAGGAATACCAAGTCACAACTTCGAAGGATAAAAATCTGCTAATTAAAAAGTTAATTAATTAGGAACTTTGATAGTTCGAGTACTACCTACCATTTAATTTGTCATTAACTTAGGTACAGTTGTCCATCTTTGAAGGCTATATCGATTTACAAATATGAATATTGCTTATAATAAACTACTTTTAAATTATTCGAATTAAGTACTCGTAGATATGTTTTATTGTTTACTAATATAATATTTTCATCATGTACCTATGCCTTATTATATTTAATCTGATACGTAGGTAAATATTTTTTATTGCTTCATTCAAAAACACAACTTAACTTCACGCCTTTATATTGTGGAAGGTATAGACAGAGATGTATTACACCCATATGTTTTGGTCACAATTATAGGAGACAAGCCTATTGCTATCTACCAGGCTCTAGAATAGTTATAGTGTGGCAATAGTTTAGAAATAATTAAAATTTAATGAATTCGAAAGCATTAAGTATAATTATATTGTATATCATCTTTAAATTAATAAAATTTGTTACATTAATAACTATATTTTTGATCTATTTCTTAGCACTTGACATGCAAAGCTACATTAAAGTACAAACTATTTGTGAATGTGGAAAAAGAGAACTTTAGTGTGAGCGGGAATTGGGTTAAAATGCATGTAAATGCATCCGATAGGTGGTGTGGGTCGTAAAGACAAATATGATGTGGAGATTGGGTATTGCCGAAGCTCCGTGCAATAGCTCAGTGGCTTAGAGCACTTCCCCGGATTGGAAGGGACGCAGGTTCATTTCCCGCTTCCACTAAAATTCTCTTTTTCCTCATTCACAAATAATTTGTACTATAAACACCTATACTTAAAACTTGCTGAAAATGGAAAATGTGTGCATGATTTTAAGTATATTTTAAACGTTAAAAATATGTATAACTTAATTTAATGAAATTCATTAGCTTTATTCTCGAAAATCGGAGAATTAGAGATATCGTATTTCTTGTTATTGTATATACAGTTAAAACGCTATAATGTTAGGGTAAGTTTCATTAATGTATAACATGATACAAAATGAAACTACCCCTACTTTAGTGGCCAATCTCTTTTACTACATAAATACATTTTGGGGATAGTGAAATACAATAATTTTGCTTTACCATAAAACCACTAAATGAACTTCACAAATAAATATACTTTTTTAGCAATGGTAGTAGAAGAAGATAGTAAACACATATATAACACTATCAACCTCAAATGATTTTCTTATATCCTTACTAATATTAAAAATGCAAAAGCGTGTTCATTTGCTTATTACGCTTTCAGGTCATAACTACTCAAACATTTGTCACCGGAACACGAAAGGGATATAAGAAATTTTTTTCCTCGAAAAAATAGTGGCTTAAAGTTTTTTTTATTATAACCGTCGCTCATGGACTTAACTATACTAAGAGTATTGTCAAGCCGCTGCTCACTATTTAATTTTACAGATATGAGATGAAAGAATTAACGGCTATCTCCTGCTACAAGCAAAACACACCGATCTGCTTCATGGCCGGTCACACATGAGATGGTGGTACCAACCCGTTCGGGCCCGGTAGCAAGTGAGTACTCCCACTTTGTACCCAGCCCTACCACCAGTCACGCAATGGGTGGTAATTGCTAATTTACCTTAGTCGCCTCGTACGAAACCCGTGGGAAATAATGGGATAGTGACACTTGTATTCTTAGTCCGTCACCACACGGACAATTATTTTAAATTGTCAAGTCTGAAGTCCACGTGGAAGTCGTGGGTAAAATTTATTTATTAATAAAGTAATAGCTGCTCACGTCGACAAATCTTAAGAATATTTGTTAACAAGCCAAAAAAATATTGATATCTACAATACAGGAATTAATTATATTTGACAGGTAAGGCCACGACAGTGGAACACTTTGGTCCTACACTATTTATGCACTGCTTTTCTTGGGTATATTCTAAGCCCCAGAAAGGGTTAAGTAAATAGATACGTAATATATACGATTACATGATAATTTATGTAGGTACCCAACGTCAATGAGGTTACTTACCGTCTTAATAATTAATGAGAACGATCTTGCAAGAAGGATTACGTACAAAATACCTCAATGGAGGGTCCACTGAGGGTGAAACAATTTCTTGATGTTTGTCATAGAAATAACAGAAGAAAATACAAGATACAATATGTATGGGATGTTGGACTTGAGGCTGGATATTTATAATAAAGGTTGTATTTCACTCCTCTACTTTAAAATAAATTATAGATAAAAAAACTAAAATAGCACGCTTTGAATAGCAAGTTGAACTAAAAAGCAGTAAATAATATTACAATAAATAATGATTGTAAAAAAGCGTCGGGTGCTTTTTACTATATATTGAACTAACTGTAACATTTGATTATGCACCTCACGCTTTTTTACAATCATTATTTATTGTAATATTATTTACTACTTTTTAGTTCAACTAGCTATTCAAAGCATGTTATTTTAGTTTTTTAAACTATAAATGTTTTCTTCTTTTTTTAGTCTCAAAATAGTAACATACAAGTGAAACTAATAAAAAAATATCAAATTAGTGTGTTGTCATCGGTCCTTGACAAATCTACAAAGTTTGAATAAAATCTGACCGTATAAATTATTTGTGAATAAGAAAAAAGAGATTTTAGTAGGAACGGGAATCGAACCCGCGTCTTTTCCAATCCGGGGAAGTACTCTAACCCACTAAGCTATCCTACCGATCTTTCGATCATCCTAAACATTTTATATATATATTTGTAGCAATTGACAGAGAGTGAGACTCTCTCTTTTTCCTTATTCACAAATAATTTATACTTTAAAAAGTAGCGGAGCATGTCGCGCCATCAAATAGTATGAATTTTAATTGAAAAATTAAATTAACTATATTGGATGCATGTAAATGCTTGCCGATAGAGAGCGTTGGTCGTAAGACAAATATGATGAGGAGATTGGGATGATCGAAAGATCGGTAGGATAGCTCAGTGGCTTAGAGCACTTCCCCGGATTGGAAAAGACGCGGGTTCGATGCCCGCTCCTACTAAAATCTCTTTTTCCTTATTCACAAATAATGTATACTTTAAAAAGTAGCGGAGCATGTCAATTGCTAAAAAATAAAGATCTAAAATGTTTAAAAATCTGACCGTTTAAAGTGGGTCAAAATCGCGCCCAAAGGAGTCGTTTACAAACATACAAACAAACATACAGGTGAAGCTAATAAAAAGTGTGTAAAAATAGTTCCTTTATCACATAAAATATTTTCTAGTGACAAGGCCTTGCCCCAGAATGAATGGGCTGGCTCGATGGGCGAAGTACCGCCCTCTCAGAGAAAATGGACGAGAAACAACAGTAGGTACTCCTGCCATGGTATTTCGTATGGTGAATGAGAGCGCCGGAGGCCCAAATCCTCTCCTTATCCATCCTATTCTCTCGTTATTATCCTTCCCCTCTACCTCCAATCCGTTTCCTTGAATATGGCGACATACGAGTGATGTCTCTGGTGTTGCTGGCGTCTATAGGCTTCGGAAACCGCTTACCATCATGTGGACCGTATTCATGCTTGCCAACCACGCTGTATAAAAAAAAATTAAATAGATGCTACTCGTGAGTTCGTCACTATAATATATGTAGGTACTCTATTCTACATTTCAATGCATAAATGCTATCCATAGGAACCTAATAATTTTTGGATAAAAAGTATTCTATGTGTTAATCCAAGTAATACGGTTTATGTGTTTTTGTGTAAATAAGTAACAAAACAACTTTCACATTTATAATATTACTTGCCTTTATGCTGCTACAAAGCAGGGCCGTGGATAAAGGCAAGTAATATTATATAATATTATAATGTAAAGTAGTTTTTAGGGTATAATCTCAGATGTGATAATAAAGTGAAGGGGTGTGATAAGGAATAAAGTTTCTCGATTCTCCATCGTGGAACAGCAAAACTCATATTTAGGTATCTTATAAGAAATAAAGAATTTGCACACGAAATCGTTGATGAATAGCCAGTAATCATTACGCTAAACTAAAAGTTATGATCAATCATCTTGGCTGTCATTATCTGTGGATATTATTACTACAAGGACTACGAGGAACGATGTTTTTTATTCAATCTATAATAATAAATATACACTACCCTCGGTTGGATTTGTCCTTTCGATAATGATATCAGCCATTATACCTAGATAAGACATTTAAATCGGTGTATCACGTAATACTTTCTGATATTTACGCGAATAAATTATGGAATAATACCATTTGTACCTATAATTAAAATCTAACTTAATCATATTGATCTGTATTTTAGCGCTTGACATGCTCAGCTACTTTAAAGAACAAATTATTTGTGAAATGTGGCTAAGCCTTAGCGGTTAGAGCACTTCCCCGGATCGGAAGGGATGCAGGTTCAATTCTCGCTCGCACTAAAAGTTCTTTTTCCACATTTCACAAATAATTTAATCTCACGTAATTACCGTACAATATATTTTAGATATTTATGATGTTGTTTTAATAATAAATCATAGTCTGTTATGTAATCCCTAATACATATTGATTTATAGTATAGCTGCTTAGATAAGTAGATATTGACCTTCGTATTGAGTTTTCCTAATCTGCAGAGATGCTATCTGCTTGATTTATGGGGACATACACATTTCTGCAAAGGATTTATACTGCTTCAAGTACAGGAATATATTCGTATACGTTGAATCACTGAATTATGACACAAATGTCAAAATTATTTTGTTAAGTTTAGTCTATATAAATTAAACTAACGGTAAACTTTAAAACCGAGTCCTTAGAGAAATAAAAAAAAAACCGTGTTAGTAATTACAAATTACCCAGTGAGGTATCTTAAGCTACTGCCTTATAATAATTAACCCTTAATTGGGTCCGCCTTAAAAGTAGCATAAGTGGTCGCATGGGGTGTGTAGACAGACCCCACAACTAGTTTATTAAAATTAAATACGAAATCAATGCCAAATTAGACTTTAATTCATGAAAATATTCGAATTGCATATTAATCAACATTTAAACTCCTTTTTTATATGGTTATTATTTTTTTTTAACAATAAAATATAAATTTTATAAATACTAGTTTAGGTTCATTCTAGCTACCGTAAAACGTTGCAATTTTGGCAGAATACAATCATATTATGATCATTGCAGACGTGTTTATGATACCTAAAGCATCCAGTTTTAAAGACATCTAAAAGAAATGTAAAGTGGATATTGGGTGTCACTATTAGGTGACTGCGATAGCTTAGTGGTTCAGAGCACTTTCCCGCATTGGATAGAATGCAGGTTCGAATCCTGCTTTCAGTAAGGCTCTCTTTTTTCAATTTCACAAATAATTTGTCCATCCAGTGTTTTAGACCATAAATAACAAAGTTGACAATTATTCACCTACCCGGAATTTAGTCTACACAGTCACCTGGGGTGTCGCGCTACCCCTAACATGCTCTCCAAGCTCAACCGTTGACGATCTATCACCATTCGCGACTAAATTGTAAACGTAGAACGTGCTTACGAAGCTATCTAAGACCAGCGTGGTAAATTAATATTTTAAGAAGTTATTAGCCTGGAAACTTGCATTGGGGTGTATGACACCCCACGCGCCCAATTATGGGTTAAGTTTATAAAAAATGATAACATATTTATCAAAACTACCACCCTGGGTTATACATATATATAGGTAACATAAATAAATAATGTAAGTTGTGGGCGGATAGGAATAACATTTTACGAGTGCTTGTTTAATCAACCCATACGATCCAGTGTTGAATAAAAGTCTTGCTTCAAATTTAAGAGGCTTTTGGTAATAGTTTACCACGTTAAAGACCATATACTACTCATTGTGGCCTTCCCTTTAGGAGGCCTATGTCTAGCAGTGGACTTGCTTATCTCAGCACGATTGGGCCGGCTCGATCGAGGAAGTACCACCCTCTCACATAAGATTAGCATGTAACAAGGGTCGTTACTCCTACCGTTGTGTTTCATATGGTGAGTGAGAGCGCCGGAGACTCCAACCCCCCTCTATCCTCTTCTTAGTATCCCTCCTATCCTTTTTTTTTTCTTTTCATTTTAGTTGGGCAAAAATGTCCTACCGCACACCCCGCTGCCCGGGGAGACAACGGGGTGAATGGGGCTCTCACCCACTAAAAACCCACCGTGCGCCTCCACCCGCCCTTGCTACGGCGGATCACGGGTACCGCGTCGTTACGACCGCGATCCGCAGGCGGCAGCCCCTTACCGTCCGCAGCCTTGGCTAGGGCGGCATCAGGCGCAGATAAACGCGCGCACGCCGCCCCTCGCGCCGGCGGCGAATCGGGTCCGCAAAGAAGGATTCCTCACGGGCCCTCTCCGCCACCTCCTTCCGCGAGATGACAGCCTCGCAGAAGGCGGTGACCGCGGTCCAGGCCCTGTCACTGCCAACCATCGCTCGCGCAACGGCCGGCAGCGACAGGTCCACGCCTATGACTGCAACGAGTTCCCGGCGCTGCACATCCCAGGCCGGGCACGACTCAAGCTTGTGCTGCGCCGAGTCCTCGTCGCAGCCGCAGTGGTGACAGCCTGGGGTCGTCTCCCTCCTTGCGATCGTGTGCAGGTATTTGCCGAAGCAACCATGCCCCGACAAAACCTGCACCAACCGGAAGGTGAGGACCACGTGCTGCTGCCCTGCCCATTCTTCCAAGATCGGCCGGAGCGCCCCCACGATCCAGAGACCGGCCCGGGGCGTCTCCAGCCAAGACTTCCACTTTAGGACGGTGGCGCGGCGGGCATCTTCCCGCCACGATAACATTGCGCTCGGCGAGGGGCGGCTGCCCCCCACCCGCGCCGTCGACGCCCGCCGATAGACGTCGGCGAGCACCTCCGCCTCCAGATCCCACGGGGGGGTTCCGGCCAACGCGCAGGCTGCATCGGTCGAGATCATGCGGTACCCGCGTATTGCCCTGACCGCTACGACCCTCTGTGGACGCCACAGAAGGGCCTTATTGCGTGCGGCCAGGGACTCCGCCCACACGGGCGCGCCGTACAGCGCCATCGACCGTACTACCCCCGCGTAGAGTCGTCGACACGCAAGACTCGGTCCACCCAAATTCGGCATAAGTCGCCCGAGGGCGGACGCCGTGTTGACGAGCCTTGGCGCAAGACGGCGGAAGTGCTCGTCAAAGTGCCACCGTCCATCCAATACCAGGCCCAGATATTTGATGTGGGCCTGGATTGGGAAGCCCACACCGTTGACCGTTATCGAGGCACTGGCGGGCGGGCCCCGTCGGCGCCCATGGAAGAGAAGGGGCCTCCGACTTTTCAAGGGCCACCCTAAGCCCCAGCGCCTCGATCCACCTGACCACCTCCGCGGTACCTGAGGTGGCCAGCGTTGCCGCCTCCTCGAGGGTCCTGCCCCGGGCTGTGACGAGCGTATCGTCTGCGTAGCAAATTCCGCCCAGCCCGGGGGGGAGCCGGCCACGGAGGACCCAGTCGTAGCAGATGTCCCACAGGAGCGGCCCAAGAACCGAACCCTGCGGGACGCCGCACGACATAGCCCTCCTTACAACGTCCCCTTCCCGGTCCACGAAGAGGACGCTGCGGCCGTCCAGGTAGTCTGCCACTAGCCGCCTTAGGTAGAGGGGCACTCCATGGTACCGGAGTGCCTCCTTGATGCAGCCGAATGGCAGAATATTGAAGGCGTTGGCGACTTCGAGCGACACCGCCAACAGCACTTCCCTCGAGGTGACGGCCTCCGCAGCCGCGGCTTTCAGGCGCAAAATGGCGTCGACCGTAGACCGACCCGCCCGATATCCAAACTGGGCGTCGGACAGGTCGGGGCCAACCGCTCCTAGGTGCCGGATGATGCGGGCAGTGACTACCCGCTCGAGGAGTTTGCCCGCCTCGTCCAGCAACACGATGGGCCTGAAGGCCGAGACCGTATTCGGAGGCCGTCCCGGCTTCGGCAGGAGCACGAGCTTCTCCTCCTTCCAGCAGTCAGGGAACCGTCCGGACACCAGGCAAGCGCCAAACAGCTCCCCGAGGCGGGGCTCAAGGTGGTCGAGGACCAGGGCCAGCACTCGGGCGGGAACCCCGTCCAGCCCGGGGGCGGTGCCTCCCCGCATACGCGCAACCGCCGCCCTCATTTCCGTCGTCGTCACGGGCGGTACCTCCCCGTCGTCGGCCTCCCGGTCACCAGTATCCTTCCTATCCTCTCCTTAGTATCCACATACACCTCCTGTCCCTTTCTTTGGAAATGGCGACGCGCAAGTGATGCCTCCGGTGTTGCTAGCAGGCCTGTATAGTGCCTTATAGCACTAAAGCCTTGATAAATAAAAGATAAAAAAAGCAGTCTAAGGACTGCCGACAGAAGTGAAAACTTAAAACTATAAACAAACAGTTGTTATTTTTAGATATCCAAATTATTTGTTCGATCTTAAATTAAAACTTGTAAATCAAAATTATTCATTCAGGCATTAAAAAAAAATTAAATGATCATAACTTGACAAAGTATAACTCCTTAAGACGAATTAAACGAATATAAACTTGATGGGTTCAGGACGATTCATTACATAGTTACTGTGGCCTCTTTCCAGCTCCATATCAGACCCTGGATACCATCTAGAGACAAAGTAATCGTCAAGACGAATCATACGAGCCCAACCTCGATGGTGTTATGTCGTTTTATAACGGAGTTCCTATGGCCACCTTCTAGCTCCATCATCAGAGCCTTGATACCATCTGAAGAAAAAGTACTGGTCAAGACGAATCAAACGATTCCAAACTCGATGGGGTTGGGTTATTTCATTACAGAGTTACTGTGGCCACCTTCCTGCTCCATCATCTGACCCTGGATACCATCTAAAGACAAAGTACTCATTAAGACGAATCATACGAGTCCAAACTCGATGGGGTTGCGTCGTTTCATTATAAGAGTTACTGTGGCCTCCTTCCAGCTTCATCCCATCAGACCTTGGATACTATCTAGGGACAAAGTACTCGTCAATACGAATCATACAATCCCAAACTCGATGGGGTTGCGCCGTTTCATTAAAGAGTTCCTAGTTCTACCTTCCAGCTCCATGTCATCATAATATTGCATTGTCACGCGATATACATATGGGTGTAAAATTTCAGCTCTATCGGAAACCGGGAAGTGTCAAATTTAATTTCCAATGCTCATACTATAGCTGCGTCTCGTAACGGTGTCACAAGTCCAGAGATTTTATCTCATCTAAAAATATGCGTACTGCGCTAAAAAAAGTTTTCACTTCAAAAATCTATAGGCTACGGTAACCGCTTACCATCAGGTTGGCCGTACGCTTGTTCGCCACATTATAAGTAGTCTTAGATTAAATTATATATCTATATGGACTGTCACCCTTATAAACGTCATAAAAATTGGGCGGGAATTATTATACTAGTGTGCGTGACAGCTGTCATTACGCTTGTGCAATTTATGTTTTTGTGCGTGCGTGTGAATGATACCAGTTTCAGTAGTAGTATTAAATTATGGGAAAATTATATTATCATAGATTCAAGACATTCTTATACTACAAAATATTTCGTAGGTATATAGTCAATTATCTCTTTCTATTTACTCTCATAATCTTAATATATTATAAAAAATATATACTAAATTATAACCTCTTCTTTAATGAGATTACCCACGATAATTATAAATTTAAAAATGTAAACAATCTTCATCATTAAAATAAATAATCATATTACAAATAGTAATATTGTAATTTATTCCGAAAAAGACGACTGTGCAGCTTTATGGATCCATTAAAAATGCTAATAATTATGTTAGCTAATGTTTCTATTACTCTCTATCGTTAAAATATCATCAACTTTGCAAGATTATGCGGGAAATTTAAGTTCATAAACTGATATCACATAAAAAAATACGAACTAAAATTAATTTATTTTTGGAATATTTAAATGACTTATTTAGCCAGTTATTGTATGAAATAATGTTACTAACCGATAATAACCGATAATAATAATTAAACCGAGATAAGAGATATCTTTAGTGCTCATTTTCCGATATTTGTAGTTTCGGCACACTTTTAATTACACACGTTGACATTTTAAATGACACACTAATGCTCCTGGATACGACTTTGTCAAGTGACGTCACGATTGACACTAACAGGCATAGAACATTATTGGGATGAAAAGTTGACCCCAATTTATTTTGACACGTTTACAACGCCGAGGGTCCATCTAGAAATATAATTAATCTAAGTATGTAGTAAAAAATAAAAAAGTTGTATAAAAGTAAAAAAGTTGGTCTAGTGCGGGTTGGTAGGCTTCAAACGTCCCCCTTCTTCTTCCTTCCTTTTTTGTGATAATTTGTGAGCAAATAAATATTCACTATGAAAGAATCGTCTTAATATTCAAATAAAATTAACCACTTCTCCTTGCGTTGGGTAAATGTCAATGTGTTATTTTTTCTCTCGAGCTTAATAAAAGTTGTATTTTAAAAATATCTCTAAAGTAAAGTTGTATTTAAAAATAAAATTACTGTAATACAAATATTTTTAGTCATAAAACCTGATTTATAAAATTAAAGAAGCTGGGAACTATTGGTGTAACTGTGAGTGGGCACGGCCTTGTTTGAAGGATTGGAGGCATCTAAGCTCACAAACCCTTTTTTCCTTCTTTGAAAATCGCCGGGGATTAAGTTAAAGTACCGAGACCTTTTCATAAATATTATTTTTGTGGTTTAAGCCGTTGGTAAAACGGCATGATACAAAGTGTACCTACAAATCGATTGCTATTTCTAAAGATAACAGGCCATCACACGTTACTATTATATCATATTTTTTTTGAGGAGTTGGTTCGTACAAAAATAATAATTGGAAAAATCAATGAACATGTTACTATGTTTGTAAATAATGACAATATTATGCTGCAGGTCAAAGAGTCATGTATATCTTTGTATATAAAGTTTCATGTCACGTTGTTTGTCCGTGATGGACTCCTAAAGTCATAAATTGATTTAATGAAATTTTGCACATGTATGCAGTTTGGTCCAAGTTGAGAGTATGTTTTTATCCCATTTTTATTGAAAATTTACGAATGAATTATACGTGTAACAGCAACGCGCGGCCAGGTCTCTAATTTTTATATATTAAGGCCTATGCCTTAATATATAAAAATTCGTATCGCGTTGTTTGTCTACGATGAACTCCTAAATTAATGAACCAATTGTAATGAAATTTTGCATTCTGTGTGCAGTTTGTTCTAACTTGAGAGATAGGTTAATTTTTATACCGATTATTTCCTTTTTTATCGCAAAATTAATGATTATTATAAATTGAGAGGGATTCCGGCAAGTAAACCTAAGATACGATATATACTAGATCAATTATTAAGTATTTTGATACATAAAATACCCAAAACAACGCGTGGGCGGATCTGGTAGTTAAATCTAAAAGTGTCTTAACTTAATTGTAGTTTGATTCCTTTGACTACGAGTCTATTAAAACGTAGTTAATATAAGCCTGCGTGGTAACCTGAAATACGTAATGAACGCACTGAGCAATTGTACGGCTCTAATGTAAAACGATTATTATTAAATTATGTGTTGCTTGCAATTTTTTTGTACTATACGTCTTTGTCTTGATGCCAAATAAAAATTATTGCATTGTAAACATTTTGAGAAAATCTTTTTACACGCGGTGGGGAGAACGTAAAAGTTTGTTCGTTTCAAATTCAATATATTATGGCGAGCGTGCTCTCGCTCAGCCGACACTGAAACTCACTCGAGCGTAGCTCACAGAAAATTTATTGTTTTTCTAAGAAAATTTTCTTCGCACTACTCTGTATCCCGGTTGAGTCGCAAAGGACGGGTTACAAAACTTATGACCTCTTGGAGCAGTTACGTTGTTTGGAATATTATTTTAGCTTTTACTTTCATTTTGTCTAGTGAGGAATTTACAGCTTAATAGGATTATTTTTTTATTGATTTACATATACAATGTGGAAATGCTTGGTAGACGGCCATATTAAGAAATATTGTTGAATTAAGTGCAGTTTAGCTTAGGTTATTATGATTTAAAGTTTTATTTCTGGATCCAGAGTAAGGAGAATGAACGAATTTTTTGTGGTTCCATAGATTACCGGTGGGTAATCTAAGTTTTAGTGCTTTGTTTATATACGTAAAATACGTATGTATTATACGTAGGTATATAAACAAAGCACCAAAACTTACACTTGCTCTTTATAAATATTTGTAATATTTTATAATCCCATACGAGTAATACAACTCAGATGTATAGAGATAAATTTATAGAGAACGCATATGTTATTTGCATAAATCTACGCGAAAGTATGTGACACAGGTACGAATAGTGCGTTAAATAAATATCATATGCAAACAAAAAAGGGACTAATGCCCCAGGCAATTTCTGGATAAAGTCTTTTATCGGGGACATAATAACGTTCTGTGAGAAATCGTTAGGCCGTACTCACGTCGCGTAGACACGTGCACACAGGGCACTCTCGAGAGTGATCCCTTCTTCTGCTTAGATTAAATTTGTTCCTACAAAAATGTCTCCTTGACTCGATAACGTCGAAAATGTACAGATGTTGGCGGCCAGTGTATGAAGCCTATGATAAGGCGCGGCGACGTGCACCGCTTACTGACGCTATCGTCTCAACACATGACTGCCCAAACACACTCGCTTCAACTGGAAAACAAAACTGTTGATTACTCTGATTCACAGTTTTCAATAAACACGGTCTAACTATTTACTTACTCGTAAGTGTTATTGATAACTCACCACCAGTTAATTTTTTTTGTACCCACACTAGTTTTTGCTTGCGGAAGTTCTAGTTTCAGTCAGTCCTGGAAATCTCTAGTGCCCGACATACTGGCGGGATTTAACATATACCAATTTTTAACTTTAATCAAGACCTAGCAAAAATATGAGTAGTTGTATCAAAATTCGTTAAATAGTTTTTGCGTGAGGTGCGAACAAACAAACAGATAAAGATTCTTAAAAAAATTTGTACACACAATAGTAGTTTTTTTTTTCAAATAGATGTATAACTATAGCTCTGTTACAGCTTTATCATAGTTATGATTAGTATAATCATTAACTCAGCAGAGATACTTCATATAAACCTATATCTATACTATTATGGTGGACGTCCATTAGTCCGCACGCACGCGCCGTACGCATCGCATTAAACGCATTTGTCGAAAGGGTGCATCCATTGCTTCAGCATTATGCTGATGTCAAAGTATTGCTGATGAGATTGCCATTAATTAAAAATTGGTTGCCGTGTTTTGTGGCAAAACCTGAAAAATTGCCGTGCTCATACAAATTAAATCAAAATGTAGACTTAAACACACAATTGGAAATTGTTCTTATAGTTATAAGTAATTAAAGGATATTAAATACAAATATATAAGAAGGATATAAAATACAAATATGTATCCTTACAAAATTAATAAAAATATTTCAGATTAACAAACAGATTTTAGGGTGGGTTAGGTGTCACTGTTTTTCCTCTGCATATTATATTACAATCTTCTTTCGCTATTTTCGTTCATGCTTGTAAGTCTCGTAACAGTAGAATAAATATCGTAAGTACGTATGAAAGAACGAAAACGATCGATTGAAGAACATCTAAATAATCTTCCGGGTAATTCTCTGCTAGTGCCATGTCCATTATTAACTTATCATACTAGCGATGTGAATTCAATAATCAACTAAAGTGTGAAGTCTAATGGAGCTATAGGTTGTATTAAATTACGTTATTAAGTAGCTGTACTTAATGCATTTTGTGAGGGTCCCCTGATTGACGATTATAATGCCTTGTACTGTGTTTTTTTCAAATGGCTTCCAAATACCGTATAATACGGCAATTGTCATGTCAATGGCAACACTGGATGGCATACGTCTAGTTTGTATGGTTGAGGGTTGGCAATTCTTCTGGTGAAAGATTGATTTCTGTATAAATTATTAAATAAGGTTGGATGCCCAAAAAAAGAGTTCAAAAAGGCGACCTTCCAAAATCGATCCTTCTTTTGACTTGTTTTATTTTATAGCTATTTAAAAAAATTATAATATGAACAAGACGAATTAATCTATCGATACTTACTCGGTATCGAAATGTAAGTACTTGGTATCAAATCAGACTACGTGACTATTACTTTTTAATTTCTCTCTCGCTCAGTTCCTGTACTTAAGTTATAGAAACGTGCCAGCTGAACCCGCTCGAGGTCATTAATCTCCATAAATTTAAATTCAAAATAAAAAAATACCTTTATTTCATAGGCTTATTATATATGTAGCACTCAAAATCGTCAAAGTTACTAATAACTAACACAAGATCTTGTGGCAAGTAGATCCGCAATATCATGATTACAAACGCCACAAGCGGACGGATTCCGTAGAAGATCCCGGCAATAAACTCATGTGCCACTTTTTTAAATTTCAATGGAGACGGAAACGCTTCCATACATTTTTGGTCCTAGGTGGTAACAAGATGAAAGTTGCACCATTTGGAAGTTTACATCGAAACATTTCATAATATAAAATTTTGTTAGATTTGGCAATCTAGGAACCGAGATATAGAAGATTATATAAAAGTGAGGTTAAGTATCAAACTACATCCACTAATTGTCATCATAACATATAAAAGCCATACATTTAAAGTAGTTATGCATATCGTTCGTTACGCTAGGTGAGTGATAGCGCTGGAGGCACAAAACCCTTCCTTATCCTCTCCTTGTTACTCCTAATTTTCCTTCCTAACTTCTCTTCAGTATCCTTTAAGAGAATACTCATCCTATTATCCTTCCTCTGCGCCTCCTACCCCTTTTCTTGGAAATGGCGACGCGCGAGCGATGACTGGTGTTGCTAGCGTTTGTAGGCTACGGTAACCGCTTACCTGATGGACCGCTTATCAGCTGCGCCATATGCTTGTTTGTTACCCACGTAGTATAAAAAAGGTAGTACCTTACTTAGGTACATTTACCAAACAATTAAGTAAGTATTTAAGGTAAGTAGTGTTATCTACTCAAATAACACTAAGAGTCTTATTTAATAAACTATCCCACAAGCTTCTTTGAATTTCAAGAAAAGAACCGTCATCAAGTAGATAGATTATTCGAAAATAACAAGGCCAGGACCATTGTGCAGACAAGTTCTCAGAGTCCAGTAATGAAGCAAGGGTAAATAAAATAAGCAAAACAGTATAATAAATAATGTTAGTAAAGCTGGAAACGAAAAGGTTAAACTGCCAAATGTAGTGTTGCCGTGGTAGCGTTCAAAAAAGAGGATTTCACTTGTGTATCAATTTAGTATATCAATCGATATACTGATATAAAAATGTTCTATATTTATTTAGATATTTTTATATATATTTTTAGCATTTGACATGCAGCAACATACATTAAACGCAAAGTGAAAAATGTGAAATCGAAAATAACAGTCACGAGCAGGATTTGAACCTGCATCTCCTGGATACCGTCCAGATGCTTTGCCAATTCAGCCATCGTGACCCTTGCTCCTGACTGCTAATTTCGATAACACATTCATACTTAACGTCTTTGGGTGACGCCTGCACCATCTGTCGGAAGTATTTTCATACATTATACCGACCAGGTAAACTTAATTTTACAATTAAGATTTTACCTAATAATGACGCAAACCCTATAAATATTTAGATATTTTTATATATATTTTTAGCATTTGACATGCTTAGCAACATACATTAACAGCACACCCCGTCGTTCGGGGCAACAGGGTAGTGGGGGCCCTCACCCACAAAATAAACCCACCGTGTGCCGTCTCTACGCCTTATTGGCAGACCACTGGAACTATGTTACATTCCTTCGGTGGTTTAATAGCTGACCCAGCAAACGTTCTTTTGCCATATAAATATTTCTACATCGGCAGTAGAATGGTGAAAATTTAGGGTCGTATGTATTTTTTAATGACAAATCATAAAAAAATAAAAATAAAAAAATAAATAAAAAAAATATTTATGGGTCAACCTTCATTTAGGGGTATGAAAAATAGTCGTTGGCCGATTCTCAGACCTACCCGATATGCACAAAAAATTTCATGCAAATCGGTCCAGCCGTTTCAGAGGAGTTTGGTAACACCGCGACACGAGAATGTTCCATACTAGACTAGCCTTTGCCCGCGGCAACGCCGCAGCCAAAAGCTAATTTTTAGGTTATATCTCAGGTTCCCGATATAGTAGCGGGATAAAATGAATACCAATTGTTAAGTCTAATCAAGAGCTATCAAACAAAAAAGTTGCGTCAAAATCCGTTTAGTAATTTTTGCGTGATGCGCGAACAAACAAACGGACAAAATATCTAAAAAAAATCGTTTGGTGTTCAGACACGCCTATATAGCCTAATTCAGTAATTTTTTCTCAAATATCTTAAATGTACAGACGTAGTTATGTTACAGCTTTATAATAGTATACATAGATAGATATAGTGTCTAAACCCAAAACATTTTTTTTCCAATTTTTGTCTGTTTGTTTGTTCGCACATCACGCAAAAACTATTCAACGGATTTTGATGCAACTTTTTTATTTGGTAGCTCGATTAGACTTAGCTTGATTAGACTTAAAAACTGGTAAACATTTTATTCCGCTACTATATCGGGAACCTGAGATTTAACCTAAAAACTAGCTTTTGGCTGCGGCGGAGCCGCGGGCAAAGCCTAGTTTTAAATAAACCGGTTGGCTGGTGGTTGTAGACTAATAGAACGTTATCATACAGGGTTGAAAGCTCTTCTTATATTAAGTAAGTAAGGAATTTATAATGTAATAGTGGGGATTACATGAATCCAGAAAAAAAAATCTTTGTTGAAAATGAATCATTTTACCCCGCGAGCATACCTACGTACCTACTAGAAATTCGATCGCATTATTATTTCATGGTCATAGGTAAACACAAACAAACCAACGATGGTATGATATACATATAACATTTTTGAAATTTTATGTTAACTCTCTTTAGTAATCTGCACAAAGTGGTAAGGCACAGAATTACACGTACAGAAATAGAGATTTATCGTCCAAAGAATCAACGAGAGTGGTCTGAAAACTTTTTATTTTGTGATCACGAACTCAAACTTGTACATTTAAGTTTGGAAAAATGTGAATCATTCCAAGTTAGATAATTCAATATTTAAAGAAATGAAGGTTTAAAAGAAACTCAATCATTTTTGACAATGGAATTTTTATTTGTTTTTATTATTTAAGTACTTTTTGCAGGTATAGAAATTTTAATGCAAACAAAGCATTTTATTAGATTTTTATTATGTTTTTCATGCATCATTATTGTATAGGTATTATAAAGAAATATTTCCATGTAAGTCTTAGGTATCAGATATTATGCTATTTAAGTACTTTTGAAACGTAGGCTGTACTCATAAGGTTTTCGATCATCTTAGCTAGAAAATCTCAGACTTCTCAACAGCGATACATTCAGAATGCCACAAAATTGTTAAGTAAAATAAGAGATCTTAAAAAAGGTTTGTTTGTTACGCTTTCATGCTATTATTACTAAGCCAATCATTATGATTTTTTTTTCTTTTTTTTTATTGCCAACGTGCCAGACGAGCAGACGGCCCACCTGATGGTAAGTGGTAACCGCCGCCCATGGACTATGGCAACACCAGGGGCACAGCCCAGTCGCCGCCTACCGTGAGTAAAGTGCTCTTCTCAAACCTCGTTTAAAGAGGGACAAGTCGTAACGCTGGGGAAACACCGTAGTAGGAAGTTCATTCCAGATCTTACACGTACGTGGTAGAAAAGAACACTGAAAACGAACCGTCTTGGACGGGATCGTTTCCAGGTGGTATGGATGAACCCTAGTACGGCGTATCGTGGTCCGGTGGTAAAATGGCGATGTTGGTACCATCTCAAACAGTTCCTCAGAGCACTCTCCGTTGAAGAGTCGATAGATCACACAGAGAGCCCCAAAGTCTCTCCACCGCCCCAACGACTCCAGCTCATCCGTGAGATTGGTATCATCGACAATCCGAACAGCTCGTCTTTGCAGGGAGTCAAGTGGGTCGAGCTGGTATTTTGGTGCGCCTGCCCAGAGATGTGAGCAGTACTCCACGTGAGGGTGGACTTGTGCTTTATACAGCACAAATCGCTGCCTCGGTGTGAAGTACCGCTTAGCTCTGTTCAGAACGCCCAGTTTCTTGCTCGCCAATTTGGCTTTGTCCTCCAAATGACTCCCGAACTGGACTTTACAAGATATGTCGATACCGAGGATCCCAATACTCTCGGAGACCGGGAGAGTTACCCCTTGGAACTGGGGCGTCACGACAAATGCATCCTTCTTTGCAGTGAACGCGCAAACCTGTGTCTTCGTAGGGTTGAAATGAACCAAGTTCTTTTCTCCCCATTCCAAGGCCCGCTCTAGAGAGCGCTCAACTTCAGACACAAGTTGGGTCCGCCTCTAATCCAGCATGTTCCGAGGGACTTTCTGATGGCCGGTATATCGCGCATCACCCGTACTGTCATCCGCATAACAATGAATACTCTCTGTTGAGAGCAAGTCATTGATATGCAGGATGAACAGCGTTGAGGAGAGCACCGAGTCTTGAGGAACGCCAGCATTAATTTCCATGGTATCAGAGCAGCATCCGTCTACAACGACTTTGATGCTGCGACCATGGAGGAAGCCGGCGATCCACTTGCAGAGCCCCTCGGGGATTCCATATGATGGAAGCTTCGATAGAAGGCCCCTATGCCAGACCCTGTTTAACGCCTTCGTGATGTCCAGGCTGAACGTTAAAGCTTCCCCCCACCCTCCAAGGCCTCTGCCCAGCGATGAGTGAGGTACACGAGAAGATCACCAGCAGATCGACCTTGACGAAAGCCGTATTGGCGATCACTGATCAGCTGGACATCCTCAAGATACTGCAGAAGTCGGCGGCTAATAACCCTCTCAAGTATCCTGGAGAGCAGGGATGTTATCGCGATTGGCCTGTAATTCGACGGGTCCGACCGATCACCCCTTTTGGGAATCGGGTGAATATGGGCTACCTTCCACGAAGTAGGAATCCTGCCGGTACTGTATGAAAGGCGGAACAGGCGCGTAAGGACGGGGGTCAACTCAGGGGCGCACGTTCGAAGAAAACCGCAGGGATGCCATCCAGCCCACTCGACTTATGGACGTCCAGCAGCAGCAGCTCCTGCCTGACCACACGTTGCGTAATGCGTATTTCAGGCATGAAGCTTTCACACCGAGGGATGGTGGGTGGTGTGGCCGCTCCGGCGTCCAAAGTCGAGTTTGAGGCAAAGAGTTGGCCCAAAACATCGGCTTTCTCTTTTGCACTATGGGCCAAATTGCCGTCCAGTTTCCGCAGTGGTGGAAGACTAGACTGGCAGAAGTTGCCCTGCACTACCTTGGCGAGCGACCAGAAAGCTCGACTCCCAGTGGGATAGCTTTCAAGTCGCTCGCCGATTCCGGCAACGTGTTCTGCCTTGGCTTTGGCAATAGCCCTCTTGTTGGACCTGGAAGCAGCATTAAATTTCCGCTTCTCCTCTTTGGCGCTCGGATCCTGACATTTCCTGGCCCTATCCCAAGCCAGGTATGCGGACTGTTTCTGGCGTGCAGCCGTCCTACAGGCTTTGCTAAACCATAGTCGGCCGCGACCGCCAACCGGTATTTTGGTGCTGGGGATGAATAATTCCATCCCCATAATCACCGTTTCCGTGATGCAGTCCGCACAGACGTCAGGGTCCCTAGAGGAGAAGCATAGCTGCTTCCAAGGGTAGGACGCGAAGAACTCTCGAAGTCCATCCCAATCTGCTGACTTATACTGCCAGACTCTACGAGACCCATTCGCTGGAAAACGATTGGTTCTCGCAACAGGGGCGGTGCAGTGGACCAGGCAGTGATCGGAGGATCCTAAAAGAGCAACAACCAACCACCCGGTATCCGTGTGGATTTGTAGTCAGCAGAAGGTCCAACAAGGAGGGCTCATGACTCTCAATATCTGGGACACGGGTAGGCTGTGTTACCAGTTGAGAGAGACCATAGGCCGAAGCCATATTGAAGAGTTGTCGACCCGGGAGGTCAGTGGTTTGGGACCCAAGCAACTCTTTGTGGTGAGAATTGAAGTCACCATGGACCACCACCTCCGCAGATGGAAACTGCTTCAATATTTTGCCTATCCCCCGTTCGACGTTCTCGAAAAGGTGAGTTGACCCCAAATCACTGCCATGGGATCTGTAAAGGCACGCGTAGATGCGGTTTGTTCCACCATATTCTACGCGTAGCCATAAAATGGACAGTTCTCCATGTTCGAGGCCCCGAAGGCGGTTACAACAGACATCACTCCGAACGAATACGCACACCCCGGCTTTACGATGGAAGGAATGCTCCAGTTCGTAGCCGGGGTATTTAAGGTACGAAATGTCGTCCGAAGCGCCTATCTGCGTCTCCGTCAAAAAGATCAAGGCACGCCGCGCCGTCTCGAGATGGTGATGGACGGCGTCGAGATTACTGTGAAGACCCCTGATGTTGCAAAACTCCACTGATGATGTGGATAGGGAGTCCGCCGTAAAACACTAGCTCTTTTTCTTTTTAGCCATCAAAGTTTGGGAAGAGTTTGGGAGATATGGGCTTGCGCACAGTGGGTACCGGTGACACTCGGAAAAAAAGGGTGGTGACACTTGGCGCACGGCCAGACAGTGGGTTTTGTGAGGAGCTGACACGAAACACGGAAGGGCCCCCGGTGCCCCCTGTGAGTAACCGTCGGGTCCACACCGGTCTCCTACTCCGGCATGACGGCAACTCCACGGGATTTTCGCCGGTTGGCGGGACAGCCTCCCGAGGTAGGATTTCCCCGGGTTAGGGTCCCCTACTGACCGGCAGGTGGCCGGCGAACCATTCCCACCGGGTCTCCCTGTACCCCGCGTCAGCCCCTCACGCCCAACGCACAAGCCATGACCTTTATCAATGCCCGTTCCAAGCATCACCGAAACCCATCACGTGCTCAGGAAGGGAAAAAGGACAGGGGCGGCAATCTCCCGCTACAACCAAAACACACCTAAATGTTTCATGGCTGGTCACACGAGAGACGGTGGTACTGACCCGCTCGGTCCCGATGCCAAATAAGTAACCCCACTTGGCATCACACCCTACCACCAGTAAAAATAAAAAATACATTACATAGATATAGTATGGAACCCAGAAAAGGACATATCCCGGAAAAATGAATAGTTTCCGAGGGATTGTTGTATTCTTTTTATATCTTTACATAGCACACAATGAATTATTATGAATGTATATATAGAAGTCCTCGCGGATGGACTTGCCTGCTGAATCTCGTAATAATACTTATATATATTATTTTAAGTTATTTTATTTAAAAACTAGCACTTGCTAACAATTTTTGACAAAGAATAAAAATCCAAATTTTGAACAACGTCTGTATCTATTTATGAGTGGATACCATTCCAATTTTTCCTATCGACACTTTCATAAACACGTTCTCCATCCGTTTCCTCCCAATAAAAAATTTAATACTAAAAACTCTGAAACACTCCATTATATATTATGTATTAGTGGTAAGTAAATAAGATAGTAGATAGGTATAATAAAACTGATACCCCCCTACAAAATGTATCCCCCCCTTTCTTGCATATAATATGTGAATATGTAAAAACTGAAACGCGTCGTTATTAAACACAAAGTGAAAAATGTGAAATCGAAAATATGTCGTTATGTGTATTTCTACTCAAAACTTACATGGTTCTGTTTACAAAGACTAAATACTTATTATACAAAGTTCCCCCTCCTATTTCTCCGCTTTAGAGCTAGGGTTTCCAAAAATCTTTTCTTTGCTTGATGATGCTTACGATATAAATAAAAATCTACATTTCAAATTTCAGCTATTACAATATTAGTAGCTTTGGCAGTGCGTTGATCGTCAGTCTGGACAAGCAATTTTATATAAACAGATTGGTTTAGAAGCATAATTGAAATGCAAATTAATGGTTTCGAAGAGCTTTATGTTCTAAATTTCGAATTTAGAAGAGCAATTTGGATTTTATATTTTCTCAGTCGAATTTGATTATATCAAAAATTATCATTTATAAAAAACACTAATGACGGTCATTATTTCGTTGTATTTTATACGTTTAATTAATATAGTGAATAGGTTTTTTTGTTGTAAGCTGGCATAATGCACTGCACAGAATTTATCGTTACTTACTATCGGGAGTATTATTGCTTCTGATAGTCATGGCCTTTTTACATGATACTAATATAATTATATATATAAATAAATAAAATTAAAGTGTCTACTTGTAATGCCAAAACAACAGCTTTTTACTAAATTCATATGAAAGTATACCTACGATACTTGTAACAAAAAAAATTGTTTGTCTCCCTTTTTGTTTGGTTAATCTCCGAAACGGCTTGATGGATTTGGATGGGATTCATTGGCAAATAGCTGCTTTTATAAACAGTAACTTAAGCTACTTTTATTTTGGAAAAAAAATTGGTGATCCGTGCAGAAAAAAATGAATCAAATCTCGGACGGACACAGACGAGCTAGGCTTAAGTAATGTTAACCAGTAAACGCCATTCATGAACTCAATTAGCACTAAAATAGAGCCAAGCCACTGCTCATAATTTCAGATAGGAAATTAATGAATGGATATCCATCTCCCGCCACGAACAAAAGACGACCAAGTGCTTAACAGTCAGTCACAAGACAGGCAGTCATACCAACACCCTCGGGTCCGGTAACAATGGAGTAATTCCACTAGGTGGGTCATTGTCAAATTTCGCGCAGGTAACCTAGTCCCTCAACTGTGATTATTTTTTATTAGTAATAATTATATAACCTCTTTCAAAATTTATATTAAATACAAAATACATCGCATTTATAAACATTCAAAACAAAAATAAAGAGATAGTTTTGATTTTTTTAGTTTTTAGGTAAAGTAACATTGTGGTAATTTTTGGTAACAGAAAGGATTTCCTTCCAAACTCTATATGTCCCTGGTACCACTGCGTATAATAAACATCAAATAATTTCATTTTATACTATATCAACCTACCTTAAATAAATTATTACCATAAAAAGAGTATTGTTAATATTTATAAAATATGTCGTAAAAGTGGTAGGTATCGAAATTTACTTAATAACTATATTTTTAAACTTTGTCCCGCGTACTATGTGAATCTGTCAGGAATACTATGTTACTGAGTAAATCGCAACTTCAAATAGAGATGGCGTTGTTTAGACTTTGTACTAGTTTGGGCGGGATGTCTGTATTATTACGTGTTGACCGGTAGAGCGGGGCGAGGGGTATAGGAGGTGCCAGTCGGCCGCGAGGCGTTCAACCTGCTGCGTATTTTTATTGTGCGTCTACTTTGTTACCTACCTATTTACGTAAGTAAACAACGTATTTTTTATTATTTTAGAGTCAATATGTTGTCAAAGAGGTTAATAATCTAAACATGAAAGAAAAAGTGTAATTTACTCTTTACTTTATCATTTATGTGATAAGGAATATTAAATTTACTACTCTGTTACTGTGCAACTCTGTTACCAACGCATAGTAACAGAGTTGTTAAGAAAGTAACAGAGTTGTATATGCCTATATTCTTTAACTTTGAACTTTGTAATTTTTTTAATAATCTGTTTTTCTTAAGTGTTCTATAAGCATAGTAAGTATAAATAAATTCTCTAGATATATTTTTGTAAACTTAAAAACCTTGTTACAGGATACTGTTTACTGTAAGAAACTCGTTGTGGTTTTTGAGATGCCTCTCACGGCTGCTGAGAAACAGCGACGATACCGAGAACGGCGTAAAAATAATCCCGAGAAGGACGCAGAATCTAAAAGAAAAGATCGAGAGAGATACCATGCAAACAAACGTTTAGTACGAGATTTGACAACTCGTGAACATCGAGCAATAAAAAAGAAATGGCGATCTGCAAATGCTAGACGGAAAGATAAGATAAGAGCGCTCCGTGTTGTTACGTATACCCCAGAGCCATCACCTCCTCGTTTAAATAGTCCAGTAGCTCCAAGTCAAGATCAAATTATTCCAAATGCTGATCGTCGTTTATTTACACCCTTGTCTACTTCTCGTGAAAATACTCCTAGCTCCATCACATCAGCAGCTTCTCGCGGCAGAAAGCAAGTAAAAAGAAACAGATCGAAATTATTTAGAGATAATATAAAGTTAAAGGAACAATTAGAAACAATAAACAGAAGTTACCAAAAGTATAAAAAAAGATACAATCGAGAAAAACGGAAGAAATCTAAAGTTGAAGCTGATAGTTCAGCTCTACAGAAATATGAGATCTTATCAAATGCTATTAAAATACGCTACGAAAATGTCAACAATCGGAAAGAGAAATGTGCTATTCAAAAGATATTTGAAGAAAAGGGTATTAAAAGTTCTAGACAAAAAACACAAATAATTCAAGAATGTCTTGCTGTGAACCAAGGCTACATACGAAAAAAACAACCTCTGCTTAAGAAAAAGGTTTTGAGTACCAAAATGAAAGATTTTTTTGAACGTGATGACATATCAAGAGCGACTGCTGGAAAAAAGGAAACCGTTTCTCTAAAGGGAAATAAAATGCAGAAGCGCTACTTACTTGATAATATGAAGAACCTTTATCAATCTTTTAAACGTGAAAATCCTACCTTGAGGTGTAGTTACAAAACTTTTACACGATATAGGCCATTTTATGTTTTGCCTCCAACTGTTGCTGTAAGAGAAACATGTTTGTGTCGAATTCATATTAATATCCAATACTTAGCAATTGCTTTGTGTAAAAACAAAGTTATACCAACCTCAGATCTCAACAAGATTATTATAAGCCAAGTATGCGATCCTGATTCTTTAGCATGTATGACAGGAATCTGTTCTATATGTCAACTAAAAACAATTGTTTATGATACATCCAAAGAAGAAATAATAGTAAAATATCCACAATGGTTAACTAAGATTGAAGTAATAGAGAAGTCGGGCAAGAAAATCAAAATTACAAAAAGCATAAAAGAGGAGATAGAGAATACAGGAAAGGCTTTGATAGATCAGTTTGAAATTACACTTAAAGAATTTAAGAGGCATGTTTATTACATTAAGACACAATACAGAAACTATAGAAAATGCATAGATGGCTTGGCCATAAATGAAATTGCGCTGCACATTGACTTTAGCGAAAATTATAGTTGTAAATATTTTGAAGAATCATTTTGGAGGCTCCCGAAATCAAGTATCCTTGCATACTGGAGTAATCTATAGTCGCGGTGCAGATAATAATATAGAGGTAACATCGTTTTGTACAGTATCTGGAAACCTTTCACATAACCCAGCTGCGATCTGGGCTCACCTCCATCCTATCTTTGCTTCAGTTCATGACAAATTTCCGGAAGTTAATATCCTGCATGTATTTTCAGATGGCCCAGCCACTCAATACCGCCAAAAACAGAACTTTTATCTGATATGCACCAAATTGTTCTCTGATTACAAGTTTATTAAAGCTACTTGGAATTTTTTTGAAGCGGGACATGGCAAGGGTGCAGCAGATGGAATTGGCGGTTTTTTAAAACGCACTGCTGACCAACTTGTTGCATGTGGAAGGGATATATCTGATGCTACAAAATTTCTATTTTGCTTTGAAAGATGTTAGTAAAGTGATACTACATCTGATAACCAATGAGAATATTGAGCAGAGTTCAAATCTTATTCCGGAGCATATTGTGCCATTATTAGGTACTATGAAAGTCCATCAAGTTTTCACTGAAGAGGCTGGAGTTCTAAAATATAGAAATTTAAGTTGTTTTTGTCAGCGCGGCTTTTGCTCTTGCAGTCCTAAGCACTACGTTCCATTAAAAAATTTAAAAACTGCAGTGGAACAATCAACTCCTTCCACTTGTGGCAACAATTTTCTGTCTGATATTAGCAATCTTTGTCAAAAGCGACCAAAAGGATTTTACAACATTGTCTACAGCTCAGATTCCGATGATGATGCTCCTCTTATATCATTGAAAGAAAAACCTTCTAGCACTTATTTGTCAGAACAACCCGGCACATCAAAACAAAATGACGATGCTTTGACCGAGAAGGAAAATATTCATGTCAATAAAATAAAACTAGGTGTTTGTGTCTTGGTTAAAATTTCTACTTTAAAACAGGATTATGTATATCTGGGTAAAGCTTTATCTGAAGTAGAAGAAGATGGTGAAGTTAAAATTATGTTTTTTAAGTCAATCGATCACACTGCAACAAAATTCAAATTAGTTGAGAGTGATTTATCTTATGTGTCTTTTGATAATTTACTTGCTATTGTTCCAGAACCTAAAAAAGTCTGTAAAGGTAAAAGAATATACTACCATTTTGATAAGGCTTTAGACATATTTGAAAAATGAGTAACTTTCATTTTCCAGCTACCTTTTCAAGAATATTTGATTATATTTTTATAAAGTTAAATTATAGATTAGTAAATACCAGTCACAATGTTTATTGTTATTAATATTGAAGCTTATATTTACGTTATTAACATCACAAGCTCAACTGAGTGCAATTTAGTCAAGTAAGATACAAAAAAAGAACAACTACGTTACTGTGTTACAACTCTGTTACTTTTCTGTCCCAAGGATATAAAGGACATTCTTCAGAATTTTATGAAAAGCTAATTAATATAATATGATAACTAACAAAATGTTAGTTTTTTACCTATTTATACAGTCATATTTTATTGTTAGCAGTTAATATATAAATATTCAGAGTGATTAGATAGAATTTAATATTATTAAAATTCAAAAAGTAACAGAGTTGTTTGGAATTTAATAAATAATCGTTAAACTTAAAAAAAAAACCTGTGATTATAATTGTGATTATAAGATAAAAGACTGTAATTAACATTAATGCCAAAATATTTGGGACTGATTTGTTTCATTTCATAATAAAAACTAAAACGTTATGATAACAGAGTTGTATTTTTTTACACCCTAACTCATAAAATCTGGAATAAATCACAAATGATTAGTTAAAGATCGCGGCCAACTGTAACAGCAAAAGGACCGATTGTTTTAACGGGCATCGATGTAACTAAAAGTCATGTTTGAGTAACTTTATTTTTTTATAAGTTTATTATTTTTAATCCCTGTTACCTGCGCAAAAAATGACAATGACCCAGGTACCCAATACTACCACCCAGTAGTGCATTAGGTATTATCTGTACACATATTGATCTGTATTTTAGCACTTCACATGCTCAAGAAAAATTATTTGTGAATGTGGAAAAAAAGAGCTTTAGTGCAAACGAGATTCTTCCCTTCCAATCTGGGAAAGTTCTCTAACTGCTAAGCCATCACACGGACCAACGGCCATTCCTAATCTCCACATCACATTTGTCTTTACGACCAAGCTTTAATAATTTGTTCTTTAACAGTACATATACCTTAGTCGTCTGGTATGACATCGTCGGGAAACAATCAGGTAGTTACACTTGTATCCGTGGTCCGTCAAAGCACAATTATAAATTTGTCTCATCAGCAATTTTAAAAGCATATTGCTATTACAGTTCATAAAAATATAGTGTTAGTATAAAATAGTTTTAACAAGGCTGTGGAACATTGGCTATTGTCTGCTAAGGTAAATTGACAAAGTAGAAGCAAGACGAAAGGAAACGTGGGCGGCAGGCCGCAGCTCACAATGCGTCGTTTTCATCGATAATAATGCTTACAAACCCTAACGATCAATCTTTGTGCTATTAAGATGTTTTAGCGTCATGATGTATTGTTTCAGTTTCAATAAAGTTATGATGAATTTTCGTATTCACCTCGCCCTTTGTTAAAAATGAAATGTCAGAGAAGCTGGCATATCTGACGCCTCATTTAGTAAGTACTCTGTAGATAAAATATGACGAATAAATGCCCTCGCAATACTTACCTATACTAATTTTATGTATATGGGTATTATTCTAAAGTATATATATTTTTATATACATAATACAAATGGCCCGTCCGATGGCCGTGATACGCTAATATTCCGTGATAGGATATATAAGTACTTCCCGGAAGAGGCAGGCCATTCATGCTAGTTGGTATAAGCGGGGCTCTGCCATCTACAATTCGTTTAGCTTATAACAAAGCTAGTTTTATATTGTTGCAATGATTTTATCTTTGTTTATTTATTTGTATTGAGTATGTTAGCAGATGAAACTGTAGCCGTATGGTAAGTGATAATCTCTAACGGTGTAATACTAGTGCTTCGCTGAACTGCTAATTACCGTCGATTTCTCTCACAATGCTCTGGGAAGTAACAAGGATAATCGTCTTGACACGGCTTATTAAAGTACCTACATAAGACAAAGATAGTTACTATCTATTATAATAGATACCACTGAGTAGGTATTATTATATACACTATAACAGTATCTTCCAAAATAATTTAAATGCCTCGCTGGTGTAGCGGTAGTGTATGCGACTGCTAATCATGAGGTCTCGGGTTCGATCCCCGGGTCGGGCAATGTTATTGAGCTTTTTCCTAAAAAGAAAAATTCTCAGTAGCAGGCCGGAGTTTGGAAATGTGCCCGGTAGACGTCAATAGGCTCGCCCCCTATTACGTGGGACTTAAAAATAGCTGGCGAGTCGTGGGTGTGTAATACACCTCTGCCTACCCCTTCGGGCAATGCAGGCGTGATGCTATGTTGTTTTGTTTTTTGTTTCAAAATAAGGCGATGCAATGCAAAATTTGATAAGACAATTATATTCTATAACGCTTTATCAACATAGAGATAGGGTCTCTTGTTCATATAAATATAAGTAAATATTTATATAAACAAGAGCCTTAAAAGAGACGTCTAAGTCTTCACGGACGTTGTTTGCAAGTTATGAAAAAAATGTGACCACCTCCAAACTATAATGTTTCATACAATACCACTCAGACTGAGGTCCAAATGGTAGGCAGCCAAGATATAAACCAGCTTTCAGTCAAAGTACTTATGTATGTATAACTACAGGTCTGTTTGAGGATCAAATATCGCTAGATATCGGTGGAATCTATAATAGACTCAGGTCAGACAGCTGCGTGTAAAGTGGAAATATTTTAGTAAGAATCTTTGCTACACAGTGATATTATCCTGAACACAACTAAAAATACATATAAGAAAATTTTAAGAAAAACTGTTGTTGTTTTTTGATATGACAGCGATATTCGGGCAATATGCGCTATCAACGTTGTTTTACTACAAATAACGAACTAACAACGATAGTAACGATGTTTTATAAATCTGTCGGATGAATGACTCGGGTTTTGACTAACATAAAATCTTTTCTCAAACTCTTAACTGTCCTATGGTGGGCATGGGTTTCCTCTCAGAGTGAGGATTTAGGCCGTAGTCCACCACGCTGACTATGATTTTTTGTTCTTTCTTATTATTATATTATTTAATACTAGACCTAAACCTACATCATTAGTAAAACTATGTAAAAGTAAATTTAAAAAATAACAAACTATCTTTATCAACTCTAAAGAAAACTTCAAACAAATTGTAATCAACAAGAAATTGAACTCTTCGTTTACTCAATACAATGCGAAACTTTACTAATGATGTTTGAAAACAATACAATGTAGTAATATTATTGAAATTTATAACCACATTTCATTCAGAAGTTTATAAGTTTACAAGTTCTGCAAATACAAAAGTTAGAAAACTTCAAGTGTAAAACGCATTAGGCGACAGAGAGACGTACTACACATGCTAGTAGCAAGCGAGTGATAATATTTCATCCATGCGCCATGATTCGCCGCTTAAGCGCGATAGGGAAATCGTAAATTTAAGGGAAAGAATTTTCTTTATAGTCACCTAAAAAGTTTCCACACACAAGCACGTATCTGAACATAAGAGGCAACGCGCGAGCAAACGGCACCGAATTGTAATACCATCCGTTTGCGTAGACACCCCTACTTTTCAAATTTTCTTTTACAATAGGAGTAGGTAATATGCTTTTTATTGGATCGTTTTTCTTTTATATGAAACGTAGAGGCAGTTGTATGAAAACACGTACATAAAGAGATTTTTCGTAATATTTCTTCTAGTTTTGAAACTGGTTTAAGTCACAAAGTGCAAATTATCAAACGGCTTCGGCAAAATTATTTTCGATTCCATTGATATTTGTAGGCCCGAACTGATGTCACCATGCTTGAATTAGTAAAGCTTTTGGAACGGTTTTCCACGAGATGCAATTTTCCATGTGGTGACGGACTAAGAATGCAAGTGTCACCACCCCATCCTTTGCCGCGGGTGTCGTACAAGGCAATTAAGGGAAGTAAGCAATTATCACCCAATTTGCATTACTGGTGGTAGGGCTGGGTACTAAGTGAGAGTACTCACTTGCTATCGGGCCCGAACGGGTCGGTACCACCATCCCCTGTAGCAGAAGATAGACGTTTATTTCATTTCATATATGAGAAATGAATTGGTGCGCAGTGGCTTGACCATACTCTTGGTATAGTTGAGTCCATGAGCGACGGCTACCACTTTACCATCAGGTGGGCCTTGGCCCGTCTGCCATCATTAGCAATAAAAAAAAAGATGCAGCTTCAAATCATACTATTATTCTCGATTTCACATTTTCGCACTTTTAATGATTCGATTGATTATTAATTTAAAGAAAAAATAAATTGGTGGTAGGTAGGTAGTCTATAATGTATAGTCTATATATATTTACTTAGATTAAACAAGTACATTATATTCGTATATATATAGAAATTCAAATTCTTAAAAAGTTAACAGTCCTTCATTTGACACCTAAATTGCATACACGTAGGTACATATATACTTTTTTCAAAATTATCATAGTTTCTGATAGTTCCTAAGATAAGATGTCATTTTTTTAAACGATTCTACATTTTTAACCAACTTCAAAAAAAGGAGGAGGTTATCAATTCGGATGTTTATATTTTTTTTTATGTATGTTCGGGCATAACTTCGTCATTATGTTGACGGATTTGCAAAATTCTTTATTTTGTTTGAAAGGGATTTATTCCGAAATGATCCCATTTAAATTTCATCGAAATCGGTGCAGTAGTTTTTAAAAAATCAACAAATATCTAAAAAAATTGTATACATCGATGATATTTTTTCGTTGTCTGATATTTTTATCGTTTAGGGAGGCCTCTCCTTCAAGTACGACCTACTCAAGCTATTTTATAAAAAATCACTAAAAAGCACAAAATAATGCACCTGAAGGCCATTTTATTTTTTTATTTTTAAAAGTTTGTTTCAGTTTTATGTATAGAGACCTCTGATTAAAGAAGTCCGATTTCTAATTATGAAGATGAACAAGACGAAAGTCATGTCTAATGACCATGTCATTTTAGCACTAGTCCGTTGAGTATGTACTTCTCAAAATTTTCGACCACTATGTCTGCCAGGGATAAACAGTCCAGTTAGATAGGTACATCTCCGAGAAAGAGGTTAATTGACGTATTTAACTTGACTGAGCAGCTAAGGAAGATTTTCTAGCCAATATTCCGCAGTGCTTAAATACGAAGGTCTATGACCAGTCTGTGTTACCAGTTATGACATATGGAACAGAGACGTGGCTTCTGAATGTTGGACTTGTATCAAGGCTCAAAGTCGCTCAGCATGCTATGGAGCGGGCTATGCTCAGTATTTCTCTACGTAATCTTATCTGTAATACGGATATCTATAGGAGAACGGTAATGACCAACATAGCCTATCGAGTTGGCATGCGGAAATGGCAATGGGCAGGCCACATGACCTGATGAGAACAACCTTTGTAGAAAAAGGTTCTCGAGTGGTGATCACATAATTATCGTACGGTGCAGCATAAAATGGCCTCCCACTAGATATATCGGCGATCTGGCCAAAGCCGTAGACAGCCATTGGATGCAATCAGTTGGAGGCTAGGCCAGCAGTGGACGTCGAAATGCTGATGGATGGATGAGGAGTGTGGAAGAGGTTTGTGTCATAATAATTAAAAGTATTAAGTTAACGAATAGTTGTATTATCAATTATTTGCAACGTCTATGTGATTTTTATGCAACGTAATTGTCTGATATGACCACAAAGCGACCCTTATACGATTTAATTGTTATAATAATATGCGCCCAAAACTGCGTTGTATGACATTTATAAAAAGTACTATAAAACAATAAAATGGTAAAAAATAATAAAATGGTACAATATGTACCATTTTATTATTTTTGCTGGTTGGGGATTTGAGCAGTTACCTTGAATCTTTCTTCATCAAAAGAAATAAAAAAAAAAAATTCTATGGCTCTTTTATTTTAAAAACGATGTTGTGAAAGGTTATTCGGACAAAAAGCGACGTGTATGAAATAGGAAAAGCTTTCGTGCCAGGAATCCGTTATAGTCTGCGGTTATACGCGACTGACAGATCCAGATAGACTTTTGAATAGAGCCTTTTGTTTCGAGCGAAAAACATTCACCAAAGCTTTTGGAGATAACACACAATAACTACTATAGAGAATTTACTTTTGAATGTAAACACTTTGCTTCGCAAACGAATAACGACTTAGCATCATAAAAACCTTTACAGATTTCCGAGACTGATTGCTCAATTTACCGAAACAAAAAGTGTAATTTTATAGTCCCGAAGAAATGTCGCGATAGGTCGCGATAGTTCAATTGGCAAAACATAACTAAAGATCAGTTCACATTTGTATTAGATGTCTTTACGACCCACGCCACCTGTCGGGTGCATTTACATACGTTATTCCAATATAGAAAGTTTAATTTTGCAATTAAAATTCATACTATTTGACTTTCCACTTTCACAAATGATTTGTTCTTTAAAGCTGCTGCAGCTGAGCATGTCAAGTGCTAAACACAGGTCAAAATATTTCAAAGTAATATTATTTAACAACTGGGCATAGTTTTATAAAGCTCATCTTTTTAACACAAAGTGCGAACAACATCTTCTAATTCACCTCAATGATACTCTGATTAATTTCACTAACCTTTCACATGAAATGTTTGAATTCGCTTAATAAAGCATCGATAACTTAGTACGCCTGGATTTTCTCATTTGTTCATATCATAATAATCTTATGAACTTTCCACACAATGTTAGTCCTGACTGTATAAAAGTATGTATTCATGTATATTCAAGGAAACTAATTTTCCAATATATTAATGAGTATTCTAGGTCAATGAACAGGAAGTATCTGGGCCTGGTGCTGGACGGGCGGTAGCGATTTCGCGAGCACTTCCACCAATTGTCCCCGAGGCTCGCCGGCTTGGCGTCCGCCCTTGCCGAATATGGGCGGACCCAACAATGTGTGCCGATGGCTTTACGCGGGGGTGGTCCAGTCGATGGCACAAGCAGGTGCTGGAGGAGTAGGTGGAGCGACGGCACGGAGTCTTTACCTTCCGACTGGTGCAGGTGCTGTCGGGGAACGGTTGCTTCGACAGATATCTGCACATAGTCGCAAGGAGGGAAGCGACTCCGGGCTGCCACCACAGCACCTGCGACAAGGACAAGGCGTGGCACACGCTTGAGTCGTACCCGGCTTGGGCTGAGCAGCGCCGTGAACTCGTCGCGGTAATAGGGGGGAACCTCTCGCTGCCGAGCGTCGTCAGAGCGATGCTTGGCTGCGACAGGAATTGCGGCTCGGTTGCTGCCTTCTGCGAGGACGTCATCTCGTGGAAGGAAGCGATGGAGAGGGCCAGGGAGGCTGATCCTTCCGTAGACCTAAGCCGCCGCTAGCGACTGAGGCAGCACAGGCGTGAGTATTTGCGTCTAATGCCGCTTTAGCTGAAGCTGCGGGTGGATGGACCGGGGAACATTTGCCACCCTCAAGGCCTCCCGCGAAGGCGCAACGCTCCGTGTGTGGATGCGTCGCTCATTAGAGGGTACCCGTAGAAGGGTAAGTCGCCGGCGGACCACCGAAGGAATGTTCCAGTGGCCCGCCAATAAAGGCGGAGAGACGGCACACGGCGGGTTTATTTAGTAGGGACTACCCTGTTCGTTCCCCGAACGACTGGATGTGCGGTTAGGAAAAATTATTCCCTCCTTAAAAAAAAAAGGGTCAATGAACAAGGTGGTATTTGAAATATTGAAATACTTGTAGAACTTACGTTATGAAAGATTGTAAAAAATTAGTTTCGCAAACTAATTCTTGACGATTAGTTTTATGTATGATCTGTTGGAGACTGAGTACCGCAAAATTGAAAGGACGAGATTTAAAGGGCTTACAAAGGTTATTCAAATATTATATTTTAAACGTTATCTAAATATTTGTAGACCCAGGTGAACCTCATTATTTTGGTGTGGTTGACTACAGTCTTGAATAATTATATGTTATCATAATTATTAAATTCACTAAAGTTACGTATATCGAAAGGAAGGCTAGTAGCATTTTGAAAATACTGATTGACAATTGTATGAAATGTCTAGAGTTTTTAACGAGCATAGCAGATAATTTAAAAAATGCTTAAGCGATTTATGATAGCTACCTTCTTTTCATTAATGTGGTGTTGGAATAGGAAAACATGCATCACTTCATTTACTTCAACGGGTTTTGTGATACAAGAGTAAGAAAGTGGCAAAATGGAAAACGGCCGATACCGCTGTGAGATCAACGTTACTTCAATCAAAAGCTTTTGCTCACTATAGTGGATCAGAGGAAGAAGCTCATGTACAAGGTTAAGAGTTAAGAATAAGTTGTAAAGTTGAACACAATTTTATGAATAAAATGATAAACTCATAAATGATAAGTTATTATTTAAGTGTATAAAAAATGTAATTGATAAATTAAAAGAAAACAATTGTTCATTTCTATTATCTTCCACGTATAACATATACTAGGGTTACTCAAGGTCAATTTAAACCTAAAAATGATCTTTGTTTACTACCTATTTTTATCGTGAAGCAGTACTCGAGTCTCAGAACTTAAAATTTACAATTCAATAGAAACTGTAGAAGGCTTTGCATGCCAATACGTCCATTTGAAGAACATGCGATCGACTTCCTATTCAAAGATGAATGAAATCATTGAAATAGGAAATGTCGTTCACTTAAATGCTGTTTATTTTGGTTTTTGTTTATATTAGCAAAAGAGTAGAAAACTTTCAGTACCTAAAGTTTTTATTATTTCTCCAATCACAGAAACATAAAATTAAAAAAATAATCAATTTATTCCTTAATTAATTATTCACTGTGACATTGGAAGCAATCGCCATGAGTCCATTATTCAATTGAATCGATATATCTCTTCGGTCCCGAACTGGAGCGTAGCGATAGCTGGCTCCGCAAAAGTTGGCACGAGTGGCAGCCGAGACCACTGCCAATTTCCATTAGCCCATCATCCAAAACGAAAAAATGCATAGATGATCATTTTTCGATTCAATTAAAATTGGCTACATACCCGAACGGATAAATGGTTCTAGAGACGGAATTATCAAGTACCTACTATAGATCGTGTAAGTACGTATCGTTGTTTTATTTATAAGGAGAATTAGTACAGTATAAAATATTTTGTACTAACCCTAGATGAAAATGATGGGTGTTATAAGTTTGTAGTGTGCATCTGTGTATTTGTGTGTTAATCTATAGAGCTAAAAGCGCACTTCAAGCTTTTAAGAACATTTGCGTAGCCGTTTAAATATCATATCTCTTTTCTAGTTGATGAAGAGATATAAACCACTAATATTAAAATCCTGTCACTTGAAAATAATATTCTTTCAAAAGTATTATACCTTCACCTGACGACCAATTTGCCAGAAGAAGTCCTCAAAGGGGTACGGTAGCTTGTTTTTGGGTTCATATGATGTATTTTGACGAGCATATGTTAACAAGCTGGGCGATTAAGTTCATAATCTACAGGATTCTCTAGAGTCGATGGTAGCGTGTCTATTAATAATAATAAAAAAAGCATGAATTAAAATTAAATTTACATTTTAAATTGACCCCGTCACAAAAAAATAAACTAGACGTCATGAGACGTCTACCAGATGTGAAAACATCGAAATTATTTTGTAGAAATAAAATGATCATAACTTGACAAAGTACTCCTCAAGACGAATCAAACGAGTATGAACCCGATAGGGTTGCGTCGTTACATTACAGAGTTACTGTGGCCGCTTTCCAGCTCCATCATCAGATCTTGGATACCATCTAGAGACAAAGTACTCGTCAAGACGAATCATAAGAGCCCAAACTCGATGGAGTTATGTCGTTTCATTATAGAGTTACTATATCCACCTTCCAGCTCCATCGTCAGATCAGCTCCATGTCATCATAATATTGCATTGTCACGCGATATAGGTACATATGCGTGTAAAATTTCGGCTCAATCGGAAACCGGGAAGTGTGTCAAATTTAAACTTGCATGATTTGAACTGGACAAGTAAATTTATTTTAGCGTCGCCACGCTAACAGCCGATTTTACCCTCCCTCTGCATTAGATGTTTCACATCAAAAACCTCCAATAAGGAAAATATAATATATCAATATTGTCCCTTTATGTGCGTCGGCAGATTATTACTCCTAAATACCTATATATTTCATAGCCTATGTCCTCTTCTGACTATACCTATGTGTGTATTTTCATGACAATTGGTTCAGTGGTTACAGCGCGAAAGCGTTACAAATAAGCAGATAAATTTACTTTCGCATTTATAATATTATTAAGAAAGCAAGGTTGTACCTACAGATATAGCTCAGTTACAGTTTTATAAAGATAAAAGAATTTAATTAAGCGGATTCAAGTATATTTTTACTTACCTTTACTACCTATATTTTTTTGAATAGGTACTTCGCGTTTGCCGTCTTTCGTACTTTCGTATATTTGAGTGCAATTTTGGTTTATGAGCTCCTGATATAATGTATTTTAAATGTCGATCGAAATACGTGAAGTATTTATTTTACTGTTCATTAATGGGCTGTAGTCACGGACAACATTGAAAATCCATAAGCTTTCAATATGGTGAAGTTAACTTGGGTTTTGTTCCAGTGGTTCCTTGATCTGAATATCAAAAATCCAAAAGCAGTGTTCAGTAACCGAGACACGTATATCGGGACCCTATCACTTCGCTCTTTACTTACTTGCTGGGCGCCATCTGCACATTCTCAACGTAATCCAGTAACAAATTTGATTATGTAACAATATACGAGAGCACACGCGGCTTTTTATTGTCTGGCTTATATTGGAAATTTATTTCAATTTAGCGAACGAAAAATTTATCAGCCAGTACCATAGCACAATCTGTGAGTATGGATTTAGTCTATAGTATGAATTTGCAAGTATACAGGACCTAAGTTTATGTGTAAAATTGATTTTATTATTAAAATAATTTCGCCTATTGTGGTGATGAAAGTATCACATTTTCTGGCTCTTGAGTGTAATAATAAGAGGCAGCTAAGGGCAGTTAGCAGCTATATTCAATTGCATTACTGGTAGTATGTGTTGGATTGCAAACTCACATGTTATCGAGTTCATGCGAGTTAGTACCTCCAATTTTTAACTAGGTAGACTTAAATGACAGCTGCGATCGACTTTCTTATTTAATGTTGCAAGCGTAAAGCATATTGTTGAAGAATTACTCATTAATAAGTGATTTATCGAATCGATGAGAAATGACTCCTTGAGTTAATGTAGTGGATAGAGTAGCTATATAGTATTAGTCCTAGATTTAATGTCAATGATTAAACATCGCGCAGCGTGCTAAAGAGTGAGCTATGTTTTTTTTTTCTCTGTACGAGATAAAATTAGTAATGTATAATGCTTTTTACTAATGTATATGAAAGTTTACAGGTACTTTACTTATATAAAAAAAATCTCTGTCTGTTTGTCTGGCTGTTTTTGTAGCTAAACACAGTGGAACACGTGCGCCACCGTCTCGGGCCTATTTCTGCTAGGATGACAGACTGCCCTAGGCCGACCCTCCGGCCAGCGAAGATAACCCCTTCCTTCTTAACGTCTTGGGTGACGCCTGCGGCATCTGTCAGACAACTTGTGACGGTTATTTTCAATTTAACAATTTGGCATGTACCTAAATTTTGTGTTAATTTAGATATATGGCGAAGCATGTGAAATGCTTAAAAATATATAAATATATCAAAATATTTTTAGGGCAGCTTAATTGGAATAATTAAGCTTACTTGGGCGGAATAGTGTATGTTTATAATCCGACGTGTATTCAACAAGTAAGAAAATAAACTGTATACGCAATTACACGAAAAACAAACAAACATAAAACAAACATAGAATTGCAGAAAACGATACGCACAAAACTGTCGGATTTTGTGGTCTCATTAATTACGTGATGTGTGAAACGCTTGTAAATTTGGAATTACAACTATAATGCTATATTTTACGGAAAACTTACCTTATCTATTGAACATTAATAATATAACTTGATTTTGGACTGCGTCAAAATCACAAGGGATTTAACGACTCGTAAAAATCATATTCATCAATCACGTATGTTCAAAACAAAATCTATACAAGTATACTGACATCCTTAACACCTTCAATCTATCAAGTTATTCTAAAACGGTTTTTTTTTTGCTTTGAATTCAAGAAAAAAATTGACCGTGTCTGTTGTAAGAATTGGATGTGATCTTCAAGAAGATTGGTGCGGTGGAGGGCGCTTTAATGGCCTCTTGTCGGAATCTCAGCAAGTGCTTCAGGTCACTTCGTTACAGAATTGTACAGACCATTATGTGTATATACTATGAATAATCTTAAAAATTATTATCTTCAAGTTTGAATGGAGTTCAAACTATAATTGGAGTGACATCTAAGTGATGCATACACAACTTTGTCACGTTTCCAAGACCTAATAATACGTACTAATAACTTGCACCGTCTGATGCTAAATCCTATTTGTTATACGTTTCAGCATAATGCATTTAAATATTGTTACTGATGTCTATATGGGGATAAGGTTTTTAGTGAAAATATTATTGTTATATGTCAATAATCTGTACTTAATTTAAATTTTCGAAAGTAATCAGAAAGATGAAAAAGACGACATGAGTGAGAAGGCTCAACGTTGTTCTGAGAACTTACTGTAGTTGACATTTTCTTTTTAAAAAATGCTGGCTAATATTATCAAAAAATGGCGCTTGATATTAAAATAGTTAATACTTAAGCTGGCCTTAATTACCTACAAATTGAAGGTTTTTCTAGGAAATTTAATCTTTGTGGTATTATTTATTAGTAACTGTAGGTAATCCTATGGTTCCATTTCACTCGTGTATTGAGAGTGCCGGAGGCTCGGATTCTTGTTCATTCCCTCTGTATCATTCTTCCTCTCCACATTCTGATCTTTTTTTTGTGGGGTTGGCAATGTGCTGATGATACCTTTAACATTAATTGGGTATACAGGCTATGGGAGCCATTCACTATCAGGCGTAGATTGCATGCTTTTCTGCCACCCTTATATATTACATAGAAAAGAACATATGACCACGTGAGTCAGGGGATATTATTTTTATTATTTAGTTAAGTTTTGTATTATGTTTACTTGTATAAATGGGGTAATTTTTTAACTAGTGCGTAAATTTTGAGAGAATAAACTTAAGCAAATTTTAATAAACACATATTTTTTATTTTCATATGTTTTAGTACTAAAAAAGAAAGTTATCGCTAACGAAAGGTTTTACTTTTGAAACAGATTTTATTGTCACACTACGCGTGCGCCTCCGTAAATACCTACATCGGCGCTTGGTCAATGTGCCCACGCGTAGGTATCTATGCGGGTTACTGACCGCTAATTTTATCAGGTTCAAAATAAACTTTTTAAGTTTAGGTGACCTGAAGTTATTTGTAAGAGTAGTTCCAATTTTTCCTTTATACTTTCATGGGCTTAGGACCATCAAAATGCAGAAAATAAAGTTTCTAGCTGCTCGTAAGATTGGTGTCCATATTTTACTGATTTCAGGTCGGATAAAAAAATTAAAAAATCGGATAAAAAAGTGTTCTAATACTTACTGATACAGAACCACCAAAAAACGTTTGCGCACTGACTAAGAAATTACCCTGTATAGATTTAATAACGTGTATATGACTTACTTTCTATAAAATTCTGCACTTAATTGCTCTGTTATTTCATTTCTATGCCAATTTTATTATACTACTAATATTAAAAAGTCAGCTAGACCCGGCGAACTTGGTACCGTCACATTTTTTTTCGTAATTATGCTCTAAAATCTTGAAGGACGTGTTTCCCAATTATTGTCACCTCGACTTCTCACAGTCGGTTTACAATCGTGGACTAAGGAAACGTAACACTTAAAACCGGTATATTAAAATCAATCGGATTATCAATAATTCCATAATAAAATGACAAGTTTTATAACAAAAATGAAAGAAAATCTTCCACAATGCAACCATGTAAAATAGATCAAAAATACATAAATGAAATAAAATTACAATTATGTATTTTCGATCTATATTTTTTAGCATTTGACATGCTCCGCTACTTTACAGATCAAAAATGTTTAAAAAATTGCGCCATAAAATAGTAGGAATTTTAATTGCAAAATTAAAACTTACTATATTGGATTGATGGATGTAAATGCATTCCGATAGATGGTGTTGGTCGTAAAGACAAATGTGATGAGGAAATTGGGATGACCGAATAGGTCTGTACGATAACTCAGTGTCGTACTTCCCCGGATTGGAAAAGACGCGAGTTCGGTTCCCGCTCGTTTTTGTACGATCTCATCAATCTCGTTTTCCTTATTCACAAATAATTTGTACTTTACAATTAAGTAGTTCGACCATAACTATTACAAGGCATTACGCCTTGCAATTCATTTTCATTGAAATAATGTCAACTGTCAATATTTTTGAATTTATTAACTGCTGGCTGAACAACTGAACGTCAATATGTCAATGTTTTGTCAATATACATATTGAAGATCTCTCACAGTTTTCTGTCTCATTCACTCACTCACATTTCATATCAAGAGATTTTTTTTTTTATTTTCTTTTATACATATCTTGTCCTAACAATGAGGAACACAAAAAAATATACAAAACATATTCAATCACGTAAAATCTGTTGAATAAATTTCAATGAAATTTAGTACACAGATGTTTGTTTTTTACTTATTTTATATGATACTTTTTATTGCAGTTAAATGATAGGTTAATTCCTATAGAAAAGCTATAATTAACGTGCTAAAGAGTGACGAACTTAATTATAGTTTTATATTGTCTTCATTCTGAAGTCCATGGCGAAGAAGTCGCGAGCAGCAGCTAGTTTCACATAAATTGATGTAGCTTAGACATGTTTATGTAAAATGGGATCGAAAAGATAATTTAACCTTTGTTGTTTAAACTTTGTACAAATAATGGTAAACATAAACTTAGGCAGCAAACACGGACTTGCAAGCTGACCCATGTCCCGCGTCTCTGTACCTACACACGACAACACGAGTCACTCGATTTTATCGTCCGCATACACTTGTTTGTAGTGTCCATGGAGATTGAATTATGTGTTGATACCACTAGGGGTATTTCATTTGGGATTTGTTATCGCTTGTTAAAACTATTTCGCATTACTTGGGCTTTAAATTAAATAAATCTAATTAACAGCTTCATAAAGTTTGTATAGGTCAATGTTTATATTACTTTAGTATGTTTCATATGATGAGATTTATTTTATTAAAATACCAGCCTTTGCTTGCGGCTCTGCCGCAACCAATAGCTAGTTTATATCTCAGGTTCCCGATATAGTAGCGGGATAAATAGATAATGTATACCTACCTACCAAAAAAAAGAACATGCATCAAAATCCATTCAGTAGTTTTTGCGTGATGCGCGAACAAACAAACAGACAAAAATTCTAAAAAAGATTGTTTTGTGTTTAGACACGCCTATATAGCCTATTACAGTATTTTTTCTCAAATATCTTAAATGTACAAACACAGCTCTGTTACAGCTTTATAAAAGTATAGATAAATAGTAGTCAGTAGTCAAGTGGCATAACTATTCAACCGTTTTACTTACGTACTTACTTATCATCACGCCATCTACCTTGCGGGGTAGGCAGAGAGAACAGCATGCCAAAAGGCTCTATTTTTGCATACATCACTCACTTCCTTAACATTCATAATTCTCTTCATACTCGCTGGCCGGTATCGGAGAATCTTGACTCCACCTTCCTTCAATACATGACCGATTTGGTCAAGGTATGTTAGTTTCGGTCTCCTCCTGCTTATTTACTTACATCCTTCCACTTTCACATTGTATATCTTCCCAACTATTTGCTCGTCTGGCATTCTTTGGGCATGCCCGAATCATCGAAGAACCCTTTCGCATGTTTATACTAATACTTTCTTTAATACCTACTCGCTCTCTTACGTCGTCGTTACAAATTCGGTCAGTCAGCCTAACTCTACAGATTATCTGCTGGGATTGCATTTCGACCGTATTGATTTTACTATCATACTTCTTTTTACACAGTCGCTTCCATATAATAATGCTGGGAAGCACTGCGTTGTGTATTGTGTCACGTGCCTTCTGGCTGAGGGGTGGTTGGTGAGAAGTTGTCCCAAGGCTCCGTTCACTCTATATATCCTGACTGCATCCACATCCAAGATGAATATCTCTACTTGTGTACATTGTAGGTCTGTCTCCCTTTAGTACTAACAGGATTGCTTTGACGACCAGTGCGTCTTCTGCATGACGGGAGATTGCTGATCATCTCCCGTTAGCGCATTTTTACCTCCCTTGCAGCCTAACCGAGAAGTTCTATAGGCTAAGTGAAAAATGTGAAATCGAAAATAACAGTCACGAGCAGGATTATTTTCAGCAGAGTTATTTTCGATTTGACATTTCTCACTTTGTATTTAAATGTATAGTGCTAAGCATGTCAAATACTAAAAATATATATAAAAATATCTAAATATTTCTATAGGCTGTCTCAATCAAAAGGTATGTTTTCTTTTTTTAGAAAACTGACTTACCACAATAACTTTTTTAATTTCTAGTTCTATGGAGTCGATTCTACAGTTGCAACGATGTTAAACTCTAAATTCCTTTGCAATAACTCAAGGAAAATCTTCAATGTAGTTCATTTGAAATTAATCCATAGATTTGCTAGAGAAATGGATACGAAGATGTTAGACCTTTTATTAAAATATATCAGAAAATCTCAGTATGATAAGTTCAAGCTATCTTTGTGAACTATGTTTTCTTGGATTACAAGGTAAAAAGGTTTAAAAAGTTGTATGAAATAAGAATGACTTTAAGTTGCATGTGCTTGAGCAGTGCCCCTTTTTTTTTGTTAAGGCGGAAAAAAAATGTTCCTAACCGCACACCCCATCGTTTAGGGCAACGAACAGGGTAGTGTGTCCCTCATCCACTAAAGAAACCCGCCGTGTGCTGTCTCTCCGCCTTTATTGGCGGGCCACCGGAACTATATTATATTCCTTCAGTGGTTTGTGCAGTGTCCTGACTTTTCTGTTGTATTCGGCCCTACGCCGCACTGATTAATTTAGTCGGTTTCAATGAATCGGGCATAGAGCGTTTCGATAAAACAATTTTGTGCGTATTTAGTGCACGTATTCGTTGCAACTGCTTTATATATTTAACATGTGATATTAATTAATAATATATGATTATGATATATTATTACTACATAATTTATATTAATCATATCTTTTTGGATCGGATTTTTTTGCTGCAAAGGCGACGCATAAAACGAGATCGCATGTTATGGAGAAAAGGATGTTGAGTATGGATGATCGGTGGCGTGATAATAATGAATGAATAAGAAATGAGTAGATAATAAGAGTCAGCCTGAGAATGGCACCTATAGTTAACGGACTAGGCATGAACGTAAAGGGCTGTGAGAGAAGCGTTAGACTAAAGATAAGGTGGATGGATTAAGTGAGAGAAGTTATGAAAAGAAAGAGATGACAGAAAGGTATGGAAGAAAAGCACATGCTGCGCTGCCCTCAAATAATTGGGATTAGGGCAAGTCGATGATGAAGATATTATAATTAGATACTAAAATAATCTTTACTAGAAAATATAATATGTATGAAAGGTGAGAACTCAAACAACAAAAAACATCACGCCTGTATTCCCCGAAGGGGTAGGCAGAGGTGTAATACACACCCACCATTCGCCAGCTTTGTTTAAGTCCCACGTAATAGGGGGTGAGCATATTGCCGTCTACCGGGCACTTTTCCAAATTCGCACGCAGTAATTCTCTGTATTTCCATTTTCGAAAATAAATTTGTTCTGGTATATTATTTAATCATGTCAAATGCTAAAAAATAAAGCAGAAAGTTAAGATAGCTTTGTCACGGTCGATAGTGCTTAAAAATTTATTGGTGATCATAAAGCAGGTATACATTAAGTGTCTGCTCGCTGTTACCGACAACTGGTTTTTATTTAATTATTTATTCTTTCAAAGTTACTAGAATCTTTATTGGCGTCTTCAACTATCTACATTTAAAGGCAATCTTAGCACAATGGCTATCGTTCTAATTTGTTACAACAATTCTTATGTTGATATTTCCATTGATTACATGACATACTTCCACGACAAATGATTTTTTATCGTTATCCTAAACAAAGTGTATTTGAAACATGTATAAAACTTACAGTAATTGCTTTGAACGTATTTATTGGCAATCGAAACAATATCAGTTTATTAATATCGAATGCTATTATCCAGTTTAATACTCGGGTATGATATAAAGTATAATATGCCGAGTGGTATAAACGATATTAATAAACAATACGGGTCCCTATCGATGACTGCGTCGGAATATTAATTACATTGGCTACAAGGGAGAAACGTCTTTAATAAACTCATTAAGCTGATACGTATATTATATTACTTATAAACTGCATAATAATTAATCTAAAGTAATCGGATTTGATGAAAAAAAATCCGTAATAAAGAAATCCGTAGCAGAACAGGACTGACAGAAATAGCCCGCCGGACGCTGAAGGCGCAATGGGCGGGCCACATCGCTCGACAAACTGACAATAGTTGGTGAAGAAAGATTCTCTAGTGGCGAGCACGTATCGAATGTCGCAGTGCAGGATGGCTCAAGTGGACCGACGTCGTAATTAAATTCTCAGCCAGCCGCTGGATGCAGGCAGCACAGAATCGTTCCTTGTCACGCTCTCTTGGGGTGGCCAATGCTTAGCAAAGTATGATGAAATTCTGATTGATGGATGGATTTTATAATCACATTTGAATTATATTTTACTTGATCTAAGCTCTCGTTTAGTGTAACATAGGTAAGTTTATTTATTACTAATTTATCAATTTTAATAAATTTGTCAAACTACGACTTCGTAAAGCGCTAAAATACACTAAAATTTAGTCTCCGTTTTTATTATGAAATATAGCATTATAAAGGCATTTAAGTACTCGTAATTGTAGTCTATAGCGCACATCGCTAACATTACTTTGAGTTGCTTCATCAGCACCGTACTTTTGTTCAAACCTTCCTTACTTTATACGGGTGCAATTCTACTAATATTGTAAGTGTGAATGTGATATTTAGATGTTTGCTCGTCAATCCCGCCAAAATACTTTACGGATTTGTATGAAATTTGGTAGGTAGGAAGGTGAGACACTGGATTAACATATATTTTATAATAACTTATTATATTTTCATTCCGCTATAATAGTTTCTATAGGATAACTATTTTTAATAGGGAAAAGTTTTTAAATTCGTTGCGTGATTTAAAACAGGTAGTTGGAGAAATATACAGACGAGAACGACTTTATTTTATACTATTTATAACTAACCAAATAAAATTGACATTTTTTTTATACTACATGGGTAGCGAACAAGCATACGCCACCTGATGGTAAGCAGTTACCGTATCATATAGACGCTTGCAACACCGGAGGTATCACTTACGCGTCGCCATCTCGAAGAAAAGGGATAGGAGGTGGATAGCAAGGATAAGGAGAGTATAGGTAAGATAGTAAAGAGAGGATAGGAAGGATAATAAGGAGAGGATAGGAAGGGGGTTTGGGCCTACGGTATTCTGACTCACTATACGAATCACAACGGTAGGCGTAACTACTGATATTACAAGCTGATCTTTTGTGAGAGGGTGGTACTTCCCCGATCGAGCCGGCCCATTCGTGCTGGGATAAGCGTGGCTCTACCACTAGACTTCATAATATCTTGGTATTTCAGGAGCTTGAAAACAGCTCCCTAAAAATAAATCTATTTTTTTTGGAAACAAGTCGGTGCTTAAAACATTTTACTTGACAAAAGTTGAAGACATAAAAAGGAAAGTATACTGGATTTTAATGAGCTCGTTCTCGGCTTGAAGTATTTTAATCGTACGTGACAGTTATGATATAACTTAACACTAATGTCTTCAAAATATCGGTGATCTAAATAAACAACATTGATGTGTAACTGACTAAAATGTATTGATTGTGCTATCATATCATCCAGAAAATATAGCATAGTAAAGTATATTATTATATATTTCATTCAGGAAACACGGTGATCCCTAATTAACGTGAAGTTTAATTTTCTTGTACTTTTAGGTAACTGAAAACCTTATCTTTAAAGACTTGAGGTAAATTGAGAGAGCGCCTGTTTTCTCGTTACGTAATGACTATAATTTAACTTATAATAAAGACGGACAGGCGGCTTTGTCTGTGCTTGAAAGGTGAAATTTTGTGCAACTAAATAAAAGCTAATTAAGAAATGTGAGCTAAATAAACAAACGCAAGTTGAGAAGCTTTACACTAAAAGTTCTGGAAGTTATAATTGTGAACCATTTCACTGGTAGCTACTAGCGCCAAATATAGTTCTCCTATGTGTTATAATTAAAATCAGCGAAAAATATAAAATTGTATTAATATTTTTTTATTTTATTAGCATTGTAAGTTACTCTAGGGGATCTAATTTTTGTTTAAGTATTATTGAATAACCACACACATATCACTCCGAATAGTCAGCCCTGTGAAAACTTTCTACCTCTAACTGAGGGTCGAACTGAATACTCTCTCTTGGACTCTGTCTCGGAGTTCTACGAACTATTCATTATGTCAGGTAAAATATAGAGTATGTCCTTTTCTGGGTTTCGTAGAATACAACGTTTCATGATGATCGGCTCAGAAGTTCTGACTTGAAAGTGTAACAAATAAATAAAGAAACAAACAAACGCACTTTCATACTTATTATTTATAGCAAGGATGTGATTTCATGTTTTATGATGCTATGTGATTTTTGGTATTAATGCACATAGTACACACGTTTTAGCTACTCAAAAAGCTAAAAGTCGATGCGTCCCTATTTTTCCCACAAGGATGAGCGGCGATTAGTACTACTACGTAGGGTTTTAGGCGTGCCGTAACTAGAATTAAGCAATAAATGGCACTCCTAAAGGACACTGTTTAAGGTTCTTATAACATACAATTACTATTTTTATATATTTATCCCTGTATTTTTTTGTAGACTGGCTTACAACTGAGCTGACGAGTCACGGTTCATGCACGAATACATAGCCATATCCTCGGACATACTCATAGATCACTGTGCCGGTACTTTTGTCCGTGTAAATAAAATATGCCCACGTCGTTGTCTTGACGGAGTTACATATGAAAGTATCTTACGTAGAATTGGAGATATTTTTGTCCTAGATAAAAACGAGATAAGTTGTTTAGCCACAAAATAAAGGATCGATTATTATACAATTAAAGGCGCTCAAAAAAAATACGTATTTATATTTGCCCGTACAATAAAATTATTACTAGGTCTCCATTACCATAGTAGCCGCGATTCATGAACTTGCAATTCCAGGGACAAATTCAAACCGCTGCCTACATTGAGAAGGTAGGTTATACCTATAATTGTAGTAAGGGAATATAACCTATAAATGCTCCCTTATTCAATCATATTGAAATACAATCAGGTAATTCTATCACAGTATGCTTGAGGCAAATTAATTTCTATAACCCGACTATTTACCGACAGTTTCTGTACTATTTTTTTATGTAAATTTTTCCCGATTTTGTGTTTTTTTTGTTATGTCAAATTTTTAAACTAAGTAGGTATTGAAAATCTTCACGTAAGGTTAAGTATAGCCAGTACTTGTGCGATCTGCAAAGTACCTAGTTATTTTTTTAATAAGTTAATGAACCTTTGATCCATCCATCCATCCATCCATCAGCCTTTCAACGTCCACTGCTGGACATAGGCCTCCCCAAGAAATGGGGGATAGTGCCGTAATCGCCACGCTTGGCAGGCGGGTTGGTGATCGCAGTGGATGTTGTTAATACTCGAGGGAGTGCTGCTGCCCACTCGCCCGGTATTCCCTCAGTCGGCTCTTACGACTCCCGTGGGTAGAGAGGGGTGGGACTATTCTAAAGCCGGCTCCACACGTCGAACCTTTGATACAGGTTCTTAAAACTAAAAAAATGGAAAAACTGAACAGGTTTGCTGGGTTATGTTTTGATCACCATGATTAACACCGGGCTATAAATATAAAAAAATGCTTTATTTTAAACAGTATAAAAACTTTTTTAGTTTGTACACTGTTTAAGGTAAAGTACACAACAGCGAAGTTTTTTATTAGGTAATCTTAATCTCGACTAATAAGTCAAAGTTACAAAATTATTGTTTTGTCGTCGAGTCTAGATACGTAAGTACAATTTCAAACATTTCAGTGTCTGGGAGTGGGTGAAACTTATTTAAAAAAGTTTTGCTATATAAATGGATACAGCGTAATACTTTCTGATTAGACTTCACTGGTGCCCATAAATGATGGAAAGTATAGTAAGTAATATTAGGATAGTGCAAAAGCGTAATCCGATTTGGTTAAATTAAGTTTATTTTATAATAAATCATCATGTATTTGAAACCACCATTAACCAACTTTAATTCTACTGACTTTTATAATGAACTAGCTGTCCCGGCAAACTTCGTGGTACCTCAGGATTAATAAATTTAGTTTTTACTTTATTATAAGCTAAATTAAATTCAGCTATTTCATCAAAAAAGGCGATACAAAATAAGATAATGTTAATAATTCATACAGATTTTTTGTCGTAAAATTTTCCATTGTTTTAATACTTATTTGCTATTCCGGGCGGAGAAAAATCCAAAAATCAAAGATTTAAAATATTGGTCCAGCCGTTTTTGAGTAGTTATATATGGTATTAATAATCTGACTTTGTTTTATTAAATTTATAGATTATCGTGTATGTAGAATTACCACACGATATCTGGTAATTGTAATAGCGAGAACTTTTATTTAAAAAAACTATGCAATAAAGTAGATATTTTATACGTCGAGGGTGGCAAACACCCACCTTAGGATAAGTGGTAATGGTAGCCTACAGACGCTAACAACACCAGATCACTCGCACATAGCCTCCTCAAAGGAAAGGCATAGGAGTTGGAGAGGGATGACACTAAGGAAAGTATAGGAAGGGCAATAAAGAGAGGATAGGAAGGGAAATAAGGAGGGGATAGGGAGGGTGTTTGGACCTGGTACTCTCACTGACCACACAAAACGCAACGGTATGAGTACCTACCGTTGTTCTTCTGTGAGAGGGTGATACTTCTCAAATCAAGCCAGCCCATTCAGGCTGGAATAAGCATAGTTCTACCACAGATGCTTTTGATTTTAGCTTCACCTTAGGACATTTGACGGTATCACCACATTCTGAAGCCACTATTCATATTTCGTAGCATGAATACCCGTTACGTATTAGCATATTACGTAAGTTGTTATTAGACGTGATATGGAAGTTGTATGATAAATGTTCGTTGTTGCAGTTTTGTTGCAGGAGTTTACGTAACCAAGATAATGGTGACTAGTTTTGGAACAATAGATCTTTTCCAGGTAACTATAGATAGTTTATCAACTAATGTCATATTTTAGAGAGTACTCGCGATACGTGCTATAGGTAAGTATCTACTATCAATTAGAACCTCAGAAATCACTGGATATATATTTGAAATGGTATTGATTGAAGTAAAACCACGAAATTTAATAGAGAGTGGGCATTTCAGAATAATCCTTAAGTGATCTAGAATAAACATTTCTTTAGTAAATATTTGTTAATGTGTTACCTATAATAACATATTGTACGCTTTATAATAGGTAATTACCTATGTAATTGGCGTTCTGCAGTACTGGCCATTACAAATCAAAATAATTTTTGTTTGGCTCAGAATTCTAATTACAAATTAATTTTATGTTAAAAACATGGAATTCTTTTTCCGAAAGTAGTAATTTGTTTATTGATTAGTGTTATGTTTTCATCGCATTTGAATCTTTTTCATTATCATGGATAAGTTAAAAATTCGAGTATTTTATTATGGAATATAAGTACCGTCGAGGCAGCACCGCGGTACAAGCGGCATGCAACATCAACGACGTTTACGGAGCTAGCACTAAAAACCAACGCACCGCCTGTTTGCCCGCTTTCGTTCTGGAAATTTCGATCTGAAAAATGGGCGACTGAATTAGCAGCAGCTTTTGACGTTAGCATCAAAATAATATTGGTCCTATTGCATCAAATTGGCTAAGTAAAAAAGCTTGACAAATGGGTGCTCCACAAACTCAATAATCGTCAGCGTGAGATACGCGTCGAGACATGCCTTGTACTGCTCAACAGACACACAAACGAAGGAATTTTGAACCGCATTGTTACCTGTAACGAAAAAATGATTCTATATATCAATCGCAAGCGCTCAGCAAGTGGGTTGAATCCTGGTTCAGTACCTAAACAATGCCCTAAACTAAAACTTACCCCTTGAAAAGTGTTTGGTGGTCTAGCGTTGGTGTGATTCATCACAACTTCTTACCAAACTAGATATACATTACTGCAGAGAAGCTCTCACATCTCCAACCAGCTTTGGTCAATCGTTCATCTCGGCTGCTCCTGCACGATAACGCGCGACTTCATACTGAACAGCAGACAGTCTCCAAGTTACAAGTGCTGGGGTTGTAAGCTCTCTGTCATCCACCGTACTCACCAGACCTCGCATATATGGACGTGTACTTGTTCCAGAATTTGGATAACTTCTTGGCAGGACAAAAATTGAATACCCGAGAAGCAGTACAAAATGCCTTTGAAGAATCCTTCCGCCCAGCTGATTTATTCAAGAAGGGTATCATGCCATTACGATCGCAAAGATGTTTTGATTGCATGGGTCATTATTTTGATAAAGAGAAATGAAAAAAAATCATTAAACACAAAGTGAAAAATGTGAAATCGAAAATAACAGTCAGGAGCAGGATTTGAACCTGCATCTCCTGGATACCGTCCAGATGCTTTACCAATTCAGCCATCCTGACAATTGCTCCTGACTGCTAATTTCGATAACACATTTATACTTAACGTCTTTGGGTGACGCCTGCACCATCTGTCGGAAGTATTTTCATACATTATACCGACCAGGTAAACTTAATTTTACAATTAAGATTTTACCTAATAATGACGCAAACCCTATAAATATTTAGATATTTTTATATATATTTTTAGCATTTGACATGCTTAGCACTATACATTAAACACAAAGTGAAAAATGTGAAATCGAAAATAACAGTCAGGAGCAGGATTTGAACCTGCATCTCCTGGATATCGTCCAGATGCTTTACCAATTCAGCCATCCTGACAATTGCTCCTGACTGCTAATGGCTAATGGCTAATGGTATAATGTATGAAAATACTTCCGACAGATGGTGCAGGCGTCACCCAAAGACGTTAAGTATAAATGTGTTATCGAAATTAGCAGTCAGGAGCAATTGTCAGGATGGCTGAATTGGTAAAGCATCTGGACGGTATCCAGGAGATGCAGGTTCAAATCCTGCTCCTGACTGTTATTGTCGATTTCACATTTTTCACTTTGTGTTTAATGTATAGTGCTAAGCATGTCAAATGCTAAAAATATATATAAAAATATCTAAATATTTATAGGGTTTGCGCCATTATTAGGTAAAATCTTAATTGTAAAATTAAGTTTACCTGGTCGGTATAATGTATGAAAATACTTCCGACAGATGGTGCAGGCGTCACCCAAAGACGTTAAGTATAAATGTGTTATCGAAATTAGCAGTCAGGAGCAATTGTCAGGATGGCTGAATTGGTAAAGCATCTGGACGGTATCCAGGAGATGCAGGTTCAAATCCTGCTCCTGACTGTTATTTTCGATTTCACATTTTTCACTTTGTGTTTAATGTATAGTGCTAAGCATGTCAAATGCTAAAAATATATATAAAAATATCTAAATATTTATAGGGTTTGCGTCATTATTAGGTAAAATCTTAATTGTAAAATTAAGTTTACCTGGTCGGTATAATGTATGAAAATACGTCCGACGGATGGTGCAGGCGTCACCCAAAGACGTTAAGTATAAATGTGTTATCGAAATTAGCAGTCACGAGCAATTGTCAGGATGGCTGAATTGGTAAAGCATCTGGACGGTATCCAGGAGATGCAGGTTCAAATCCTGCTCCTGACTGTTATTTTCGATTTCACATTTTTCACTTTGTGTTTAATGTATAGTGCTAAGCATGTCAAATGCTAAAAATATATATAAAAATATCTAAATATTTATAGGGTTTGCGTCATTAATAGGTAAAATCTTAATTGTAAAATTAAGTTTACCTGGTCAGTATAATGTATGAAAATACTTCCGACAGATGGCGCAGGCGTCACCCAAAGACGTTAAGTATAAATGTGTTATCGAAATTAGCAGTCAGGAGCAATTGTCAGGATGGATGAATTGGTAAAGCATCTGGACGGTATCCAGGAGATGCAGGTTCAAATCCTGCTCCTGACTGTTATTTTCGATTTCACATTTTTCACTTTGTGTTTAATGTATAGTGCTAAGCATGTCAAATGCTAAAAATATATATAAAAATATCTAAATATTTATAGGGTTTGCGTCATTATTAGGTAAAATCTTAATTGTAAAATTAAGTTTACCTGGTCGGTATAATGTATGAAAATACTTCCGACAGATGGTGCAGGCGTCACCCAAAGACGTTAAGTATAAATGTGTTATCGAAATTAGCAGTCAGGAGCAATTGTCAGGATGGCTGAATTGGTAAAGCATCTGGACGGTATCCAGGAGGTGCAGGTTCAAATCCTGCTCCTGACTGTTATTTTCGATTTCACATTTTTCACTTTGTGTTTAATGTATAGTGCTAAGCATGTCAAATGCTAAAAATATATATAAAAATATCTAAATATTTATAGGGTTTGCGTCATTATTAGGTAAAATCTTAATTGTAAAATTAAGTTTACCTGGTCGGTATAATGTATGAAAATACTTCCGACAGATGGTGCAGGCGTCACCCAAAGACGTTAAGTATAAATGTGTTATCGAAATTAGCAGTCAGGAGCAATTGTCAGGATGGCTGAATTGGTAAAGCATCTGGACGGTATCCAGGAGATGCAGGTTCAAATCCTGCTCCTGACTGTTATTTTCGATTTCACATTTTTCACTTTGTGTTTAATGTATAGTGCTAAGCATGTCAAATGCTAAAAATATATATAAAAATATCTAAATATGAAAAAAATTGTTTGATTGTTTTCGTATAAAAAGGCAATTTCATAGGTACCAACCTAATATTTACAAAATAAATAAGTTAATAAATTTTGTTACTGTCACGATAGGGAACTAAAATTCTGGGAAATTCGGGCAGACATGATGGATTTTCTACACAACCACTTAAGCACTTCGATGTACCGATAGTCAATTTAGCACCGCTGAAGGAACTGCAGCAGACCATCCAAGTTTCAATCGAATCGATGGCTTTTCTATAGTTTACAAACGCTAGGTAATTATAGAGACCGAATATACTCCACTGTCTTCTGTATAATCTGGCGTAGCGTACATAATTGTCAGTGATCTATAGTACCTTTTCGAAAACCTGCTTGTTCTGAAGAAGCGGACCTTTGAGCCATGGTTCCTCTATACCACCTCTTTTATACAAAAAGTATTAAATCGATTAATTTCGAGTCGCATACATTTGGATATCTGTATATTTAGTCGCCTCTGGTTGGACAAATCAGCTGAAGACTGCGTCATCATTTTTGGCTGTCTCTGAGAGCATGGTCCGGGCATTTCAAGCTCTATTAACGCGACGGGTCTTAAAGAAGGCTTATTCAACTACGTGGGCAGTTTTTACAAACCTGTTGTTCATATTGTTTTTGAAGTTTAAAACTGTCAGAGATCAGGTGTTGGTTGGGACGTCGATTTCACAATGCATGAGAGAAGGTACATGTGCCTCCGACTAATCAGTGATCACTAGCAGTAATTATGCATGCCTTCTTACCCTCGCTATATGCACAGAATGTAACACATCTACATGTTTCAATTCTAATAATTTAAATGTTTAGATATTTTTATATTTATATTTTAGCATGTGAAATTGTCAAATCGAAAATCTTGCTCGTGACTGTTATTTTCGATTTCACATTTTCACACTGTGTTGAATTTAAATGTTGTGCAGAATTAACTGTTCAGGTAAATCTAAATATTATTAAAATACGTAGTAAAGCAAACATTCGGTAAACCTATTTTTGTAAACACAACATAGCATATTTTGCTCCAATGACCTGTATAAATTGAAATTATTAGCACCTAGAGGAAAATGAACATCGAAACGGTTTCATTTCACATTTACATAGTGCTCGTAGCATTTCCGTGATATTTGTGGGGAGCGCACCGTTCGCGACTCATAACTATCGACAGCTATAACTGTCTTTGTTTTTATTAAGCATTAATTTTATTTAATTTGAAATAATATAGATATTTCAGATGTATATTAAGTTTGTTTTGATTCTATTTTTGTAAGTTCGTATTACAACCTTACGATTACCGAAGTCTGCGACAAAAACAGCAATACTAATAAATATTTTTACACAGACGTATATTATAGATCCTATTAGTATCACAAATTAACGTTTTTATAGTGTACTCTTGTGATATATTAGACTGTAGTTAGTATAATAATATAGCTCACAGATCAAGGAAACATTACCTACTATTTAGAATTTCTGAATAAGTCACAATAATCATGTACAATAAAAATATATATCTTAAGTAATATACATTAATGTATCTATATAAAGAAATCGTAAAAATAAAACATGTGCATCACTTTTTAAATAGTCAAATTTGGCACTTATAATTTCCATATTATATATTCTCATGTAAAATTTATTAATCAGAGCATCATACAGTTTAGTAGGTAGTATTTCCGTAGACACAAAAGTGTAGAATCAATGTAAATTGCCTGGTCAATGGGTGAACGTATCTCAATAGGCCATAAATAACGTGACCGTGAATACAAATCGAATATTAGAGCATTGCTTGCACGCACATGGCTCGCTACATTATCAGTTTGCGGCATTCGTTGTGAATGATGATTGTGATCATATGCAGCGCTTGTCTGTGTATCTTGGCAAAGCCCACTGCGAGCCAATACGTTGCCTCATCGATTGTATTAAAACTGAATAGCTGTGTACAAAATGAGCTAATATGTATAAAGAATAATTATAGATAATAGAATTTTCGGTCAATTTTTAAATAACTCTTTAACATCGATTTTGATGATTGTCGAGAGTAATTGAAGTAATTAATTATTGTAATTTTTAAATACACGCAGATATCTTCCAAGATTAATCAAGAAGATAGACGTGCTGTCTTTTTTACACACGCAAGAGAATTTTTGTTAATATATTCTCTATCCATTATAATTTGGAGTTTGGCAAAAATGCAGCAATATTACCGTTATGGTTAGAGATAGATGCCAATGAAAATAAGGCTATCCTGCTAGATTATTCTTTTAAATTATTTGTATTTCAAATTCGGAACTTTTTTCATTGTTTAGCACTTGACACAAATTTCTGAAAGTTCAAAAAATTATAACTGCATGAGTAAAGAGATTTTTTTTTATACTACGTGGATGGCAAACAAGCATATGGCCCACCTGATGGTAAGTGGTTACCGTAACCTATAGACGCTAGCAATACCAGATGCACAACCCACGCGTCGGTGTCCCGAAAAAAAGGGATAGGAGGTGGATAGGAAGGATAATAAGGAGAGGATAGGTAAGATGGTAATGAGAGGATAGGAAGGATAGTAAGAAAAAGACAGGAAGGGGGTTTGGGCCTCTGGCGCTCTAACCCACTATACGAAACAACGGTAAGGGCACCTACCATTACTTCACGCTGATTTTCTGTGAGAGGGTGATACTTCCCTGATTGAGCCGGTCCATTCATGCTGGTATAAGCAAGGTTCTATCACTGGCTAGCTACATAAAAACGGCAATAGACACATTATTATAATATCTATTCATTTCTAATGCTCCAGACGGCTAATACTTACCATTTACAGCAAGCAATGCTTTAATATTCGATTTGTATTCACGGTCGCCCTGTTTACAGGCTATTGAGATACCTTCGTCCATTGACCGACCAAATTACATTGATTGGCTACTTTTTTATGTACGGGTCAGCACTGATGCTGACCTCGTCTTCATTATCACACACATTCATACACGTTTGGAATAGTAAATTATTTTGTTTTTAGCTTGAAATAATGTCATCATTATATATTAGAAATTTAATTGAACAACAAAAGGAGTTTGTTTATACTGCGATAAAATTTATATAGGTAATAAAAATTTCTACAGGTGTTGGTCAATATTATAAATATCTGCACGCACATGCTGAGAATGCCACACCCTACCTATCCTACCCTACCTATGTTCACACTAAACGCAATCTTATTCACAAGGTAATGCACATATTGCGTTGGAAAAAATGTGTAAAAACATGTTTTCATAACACCTAGGCGCCGCTAGGTTCACATGGACACATCCGCATCCACACATATTTTAAGCGAGGGATTAATGAACTTTAAAGTGCTAATTTTTATTACGAGTGAAGTGAGCTAACTAAATGGTTGTACTCGTATTAGAATGTGTGAAAAAAATCACGATGGTAGAATATACTCGTATGATGAAGTTAAAATGAAAATTATCACAGCTAAGTAGGCTTTATTTCTTTTAAATTAAAATACTTTTTATGCTGTTTTGAGAATAAAAACTAGAAAATAACTTATTGTTCAAATAACTAAAAAAACTTCTTTTATTAGCTAGTTGAATTAAAAAGTAAAAAATAATATTGTAATGAATAATGATTGTAAAAGCATGGAATGATTTACAGCAAATGTTAAAAATATTATAATAAATTGATATAGTAAAAAGTAGCCTCAATCGCTAGTAGGTTGGGGTGAGTAAATAGTGGAGTCAAAGTAGTTACAAGATCATCAATTCATGCTTTATGGTAAGCAATTCTAAGTTAATGTGGCGTTCCACATTGTGTATGAACTATAGGACTCCCGTAGCTAGTAATGATCCTTTGGCCAACCCGAACTGCTGTTATCAACTAGGGCGGTGCAGGCGCGACTATCTGCATCTGATGCCGCCCTACCTGAGGCCGTGGGTGGATGGACCGGGGAACGTCCGCCATCCGCAAAGTTTCCCGTGAAGGCTTGAACTCCCGTGTGCGGAAATGTCTCTCATAGAGCTTACCACTGAAGTAATTTCACACAGTCCCGGTGGTCCACCAATATAGGCGTAGAAACGGTATACGACGGGTTTATTTAGTATAGAGAAAGCCCCACACCACTAACGAAAAAATCTATTTGAAACGAGCATTCCTCCCGCATCACCCAGATGACTGCTTTCAAAAACAATACCGTATCATCTTATAAGGATGGCAAGATTTCATTACAATATCTAAGTGACATTAAAATTAATCTCAAGCGAGATTTGTGATATTCCACAGATTATACAAGGCGTATGAATCCCCGCCTTTTAGATTTATTAATGTGAACTGACTGAAGATTACATACGATCCGTATAATACTGGTATATTTATCTTCATAATCTTAAGTACTTCTTCTTCTTTATAGCCGTTTACTTTCAATATTAGTGCTCGAGCCTTTTTCACAATCACATAATGTTACCATGCAGACAATTCGGACGAAAGTTAAGCTAGTAAATTAATAAGTAAATTGAATAATGGTAGCTATCACGGTACATGAAATTACTGTTCAGTTTTTAAACAAATATCCAACAAGACTGATATCTGACTGAAATTGCATGAAACACGGCTTTATTATTCATTTCACAAGCCAACAATGCTACTGCACGAAACTTCATGTAGCATTCCGGACAATTTAAATAAAAATATTTAACGAGTAATAAAATTAATATAGAAATATAGTAAGCTATAACATACTCGTAAATATTTCTTTGACTTTGTGAATGTATGTAATAGGCTTTGATCATATATCTGTCTATATAATCAAAGGTAAAAGGTATTTAATTGTTCACTCATCGCCTTAAAGTTTATGTAGGTATGTCATAATACTTCCTGATATTTACGCGAATATACACATTATGAAATAAAATTACGTTTACGGAATCTATCACGTTTACTTGATTTTCTAATATTCTGAGGTTTGGAATACACTATATTTACAGCATTCATTATCACGGATGGACTGAGATGTTGGACGTATAATGGCTGATATATTGTTACAACAGCTGCATCTACATAGTTAGTTTTTTTTTATTTTAACCCACCTAATATTAGTTATAATCAAATTAAACTATCTAACGTAGTTTTATATGACATGTGTTATGTATGTATGGTAAGATTTTATTTGCTTAGTTTTACTTTCTAAATATAGTAATTTCCATTGTTACATTTAATCTAGACACACATTGGAATGACTAAATACTTCGGCAATATTAGAATTTCTTTTATATTAGTGAAGTTCGCGTCATTCAACCATGTTATTATTAGTACTACGATTGGCTTTAACTGGCTACTTTGAATATAATAAACAACAGTAAATAATACCAAAATATAGGCCTTTTTTATATTGAAATTATTAGCACTTTCCAAAGTTAGGCAGTTTTTACATTACATTTATTTGCACATTAGCATTTTCACGTTATCCATATGAGACGAGCGCGCCACCACGCCGCCGTTCACAAATGTATGTGCAATATGGCCTCTTATATTTATATACGTATACGACGGGTTTATTTAGTATAGAGAAAGCCCCACACCACTAACGAAAAAATCTATTTGAAACGAGCATTCCTCCCGCATCACCCAGATGACTGCTTTCAAAAACAATACCGTATCATCTTATAAGGATGGCAAGATTTCATTACAATATCTAAGTGACATTAAAATTAATCTCAAGCGAGATTTGTGATATTCCACAGATTATACAAGGCGTATGAATCCCCGCCTTTTAGATTTATTAATGTGAACTGACTGAAGATTACATACGATCCGTATAATACTGGTATATTTATCTTCATAATCTTAAGTACTTCTTCTTCTTTATAGCCGTTTACTTTCAATATTAGTGCTCGAGCCTTTTTCACAATCACATAATGTTACCATGCAGACAATTCGGACGAAAGTTAAGCTAGTAAATTAATAAGTAAATTGAATAATGGTAGCTATCACGGTACATGAAATTACTGTTCAGTTTTTAAACAAATATCCAACAAGACTGATATCTGACTGAAATTGCATGAAACACGGCTTTATTATTCATTTCACAAGCCAACAATGCTACTGCACGAAACTTCATGTAGCATTCCGGACAATTTAAATAAAAATATTTAACGAGTAATAAAATTAATATAGAAATATAGTAAGCTATAACATACTCGTAAATATTTCTTTGACTTTGTGAATGTATGTAATAGGCTTTGATCATATATCTGTCTATATAATCAAAGGTAAAAGGTATTTAATTGTTCACTCATCGCCTTAAAGTTTATGTAGGTATGTCATAATACTTCCTGATATTTACGCGAATATACACATTATGAAATAAAATTACGTTTACGGAATCTATCACGTTTACTTGATTTTCTAATATTCTGAGGTTTGGAATACACTATATTTACAGCATTCATTATCACGGATGGACTGAGATGTTGGACGTATAATAGCTGATATATTGTTACAACAGCTGCATCTACATAGTTAGTTTTTTTTTATTTTAACCCACCTAATATTAGTTATAATCAAATTAAACTATCTAACGTAGTTTTATATGACATGTGTTATGTATGTATGGTAAGATTTTATTTGCTTAGTTTTACTTTCTAAATATAGTAATTTCCATTGTTACATTTAATCTAGACACACATTGGAATGACTAAATACTTCGGCAATATTAGAATTTCTTTTATATTAGTGAAGTTCGCGTCATTCAACCATGTTATTATTAGTACTACGATTGGCTTTAACTGGCTACTTTGAATATAATAAACAACAGTAAATAATACCAAAATATAGGCCTTTTTTATATTGAAATTATTAGCACTTTCCAAAGTTAGGCAGTTTTTACATTACATTTATTTGCACATTAGCATTTTCACGTTATCCATATGAGACGAGCGCGCCACCACGCCGCCGTTCACAAATGTATGTGCAATATGGCCTCTTATATTTATATTTACGTAAGCGTGGAAATGCAAATTAATTTCTTCGTTTATATAGCTTTCGCTATACTTTTTGACAGTTTTTCATACAAATTATTACAAGTTGGCCTTTACAAAATATCAGAATTTTAATATATCTTTGTGATTTGTGTTTCAGCACTTGACATGCTAAGCTACTTTAAAGAAAAAATATTTATGAAAGTGGAAAAAGAGCAATTTACTACGATTTCTGCTGACATATGAAATTATTTAAAGAATTTATTATGTCAGCACCTTTTAAAATAATAACGTAGGTGCTGACATATAATAGATGCTGATATTTTTTATATTATTTATTACTTAAGGTAGCAGAAGAGTAATTTCCTACCTAATGGTAAGTAGAAACCATTGCTCCTGGACTCAACTATACTAAGAGTTTCTCATACCACTGCTCACAATTGGTCACGTGGGATATACTGTGGTAATGATCCGCTTGGGTGGTAACAAGTGAGTGCTCCCTGTTGGTACCCAGCTCTACCAACCATAATACAATGGGTAATAACTGATTACTTTCCTTAGTCGCCTCATATCTACCCCTAGGAACGAATGGCATGTCAACACATGTACCCTTAGTCCGCCACTACACGGGAAATAATATAATAAAACAAGGTTTATTGACTACATAATAATATTATTATCCTTTTAAAATTACGTCAGAAGAAAAGCTGATGTACCTAAAACCTTTTTTGTAAAACCGACTTGTGTTCTTTTTTTTAAGCAACCACTTTCTCGTTTTCAATTCATCTAACCTAGAAATGAAATTATTACAATTGCACGCCACAAACCCGAAGGGGTAGGTAGAGGTGTATTACTCATCCATGGTTCGCTAACTGTCTTTAAGTCCCACGTAATAGAGGGCGAGCCTATTGCCGCCTACCGGGCACATTTCCAAACTCCGAGCTGCTACTGAGAATTTTTATTTTTACGAAAAAGCTCAATAACACTGCTCGATCCGGGAATCGAACCCGACACCTCATGATCAGCAGTCGTTCACACTACTGCTGCACCACAGAGGCAGTTACATAATTATTATACCTACCTAAAAATCTAAAAGTGAATTCAGTAGATTTTATTTAGTAAAGTAAATTATATAAATCTTAAAAAAATGAATCGAGTGATATGAAACGATCGCCCTCGAACTTTGCTAATATGTGCCCAACCTCTGTCATCTCGTGAAATAATGGTGCTAATATTTGAAAACTTTTCGGAGGTTCCACATTAATACCGTAAAGAATTTTGCTTACAGTTATACCCAAAAAGCGTTCTGAGTTCCTACGTCATAACCCTTAAGTAAATTAGTTCTAATATTATAAGACTATTTTTTATTTAAGATTTTGTTTGATACTCCTTCTGCGTGAACTTTAGTATATAGGTATACGTCATTCTATGGCACGCTAATTATCTCTACGAAAACATATGGAAACTATATATTTTTCTAGGATGAAATACTTTTCATCCTAGAAAAATATATAGTTTACTTAAATATATAGTTTTTAGGATACTTCCTATGTCCTTTTCTGCGCTCTAGACTTTATGTGTGCGAAATTACATGATGATTGGTTAAGAAGTTACGGTGTGAAACCGTTTAAAAACCAACAATCAAACAAACTTAACTTTGCTTTTATAATATTAATAAGGACCGACATCTTTTTTAATGAAATTAAATTCACTACGCATATTTTAATTTCATTAGGATTAGCAACGAACAAGTAATTTATTTTTTTCTTTGATGTTATTATGAGGAAAAATGTATATGGAATCGTGGATATCTTTTAATGAAATATAAAAGTGAATTGGTAGAAGTATGTTTAACTCGAAATTAGTATACAATCGAAATAGATAAAATCAAGAAGACAAGTTAGAGAATAGTAAGTAAGTAGTAAGAATACAATAAAGGTTAATTGGATCATTATCCCTAATGTGTAATATAAAAATGTTTGGTATGTCACAGGAATCGGCAAAGGGTAATAAAGCCGGGTTTCACCACTGGTGTTAATAAGTGAGATCATTTTTTATTTGGCTTCCGAGTGAGGTTTCACAAAGCCAAAACAATAAATCACTGGAGCGACGGCCTGCGGCTTATTATTTCGGTCTATACGCCATCTTTTCTACTAACTAACCGGCGCTCGGCAAAATGATATTTTTTCTCATACGCTCGGTCCTTCTCGCCAGTTATTAATTAACTTCACCACATGTCAACCTACCATGACATATTATGTGAAAAAAAGTATTAATGCCGCTCTACGAATCATTCTTCGAATTACATAATTAATCTCTCGTATAAATATGATGTGCTGTAGGTTTTACAAAATTGCTTTAATTTTTATAAATAGTTGTACATATACTTGTTTATATTTTTGAGTTAACATAATATTCATAAATGTATCTGTGATCTATTATATAAAAATATTAGCTGAACGAAAAAAATATACAATTTACAAAATGTATTCCATAGGTATTATTTACTACTAACTAACTTATCATCATGCCATTTCCCTTGCGGGGTAGGCAGAGAGAACAGAGTGCCAAGAGGCTCTATTCTTGCATAAATCTCTCATTCTCTTATTTACTATTAAAGCGAGATAAAACAAATAAAAGTTTATAAGTCTAATCAAATAAAAAAATGCGTCTAAATCCATTCAATAGATTTTTTGTGATGTGCGAACATACAAACAAATATACAAAGATTATAAAAAAATACTTTGTTTTTTGCGGTCAGAGCCGCCTATATATGCATTTTTTTCTTCAAATACCTTAATTGTGCATTCATAGCTCTCTTACAGCTTCATAATAATTAGCCCTAATAAAGTAGCTTTTCGTCAAATACCTTAATTGTACATTCATAGCTCTGTTAAAGCTGCATAATAGTTAAGATTAGAACTGTGTAGTTATAATCTATCTACATGAACTTCATCTTGTATGCATCTTAACTTATTATTACAAATTTACAAATGTGAAAGGGATATGCCCAAAAAATGCCTGAAACGGATAGTAACTATTAATGTAGTCCTTAATTCTATTTAGAATAAAATATATATAATGAAATAATTCTCAAGTTTGTTTGAATAGGGCAAAAATATGATGACTATTAAAATATTAAACTTAATATCCGTCTAATTCATTCTTATTGATTTTTGGAGTAGGATAGAATTAGTCGACAGTTATCATTATTTTAATATAATTCAACCTATATATATATTTACGGTACATATGTACCGTAAATATATATATAGGTTGAATTATATTTACGGTACATATATGTACCGTAAATATAATTAAAATAATATATGCGTGTCAATATAAAATAAAATCAAATTATTTTCAAAATAGAAAACCTATCGTGGCTGTATGAAACACATGTCCTTTGCCTTAATGACAGTTTGACATATTGCATCAAACAGTAGAATAAATTAAGGAGTAGAATAAATAAAAAAAGATAATTGCATTACTTATATTATACTTTTTAGCACCGGCGCGGTACTAAATTAATATTTCTCCTCTTGCTCAGTTTGTTGATGATGATGATATTAGTTTTTTAATGCTGAAATAACAAAAATATTTACGTATTGCTGTTTTATTATTGCATATTAATTCTTACCATAATTTAACCTATGTAAGAAATGTTTGGAACTGGCTACTACCTAGTTTTTTGATAATAATTGATATTATAATGGGTTTCCTAAGATTTGTAGTACGTTTTGGCGTATATTTCATTGTTGTACATTTCAGGCATTTTTTTGTATGGGTGATGGGCATTCTCCTTTGTATTTTGTTATTGAATCGCGTCAGGGAGTTAGGTTCCTGTGGGATTATAAAGAAAAAAAGAACTACAGGACGTCTCTACCTGAAATTTGGAATAGATATGTAGTGCTTTTCCAAAACCTAGTTTATTATCATATTATAATAACCTTATTTTACCTTTACATCCTAAGATTTGTTTTTGTGACTTTGCTTATAAACGCGTAGTAATAAAATTTTTGGTCAATTTTTGATTATTGTCCTGAAAAAGAAAGCTTACATCCGCATCATTTCTTTGTTTGTACAAACACAGGTTAATAGATTCACTTGGAGATCGATTCTCTAGATAGTTGGGACCGAGACGAACAAAACCAATATATTTTCCGACACTTGAGCTCTCAGGTAATTGTGGCAGAAAGTTTTCGAACGTGCGCGCAATATTGATAGGGGATGCCAAAGCTCATGTCTGCTGCAGAGTACAGGAACTATATGTTGGCTGGAATAACTTGTAACTCTTGCTTTTAAAAGTAACGTAGTTGATGTTCTACGTAATGTGCGATAGACAGATATCATACATCAAAATTAAATGTCACGAACGGAGAAATAATAATAAAACAAATCTTTACGTTTTTCCTAAGCCCATTTATTTATGTAGCCATGTTAGGTTATCATAACATCTAGTTCGAAGCACCAAAAAGGAATTAGGGGCTGTAGCTTACTACACCTTTTTAAAAATAGAATGTTTATGATAGAAGACTTTGACGGGCCTCGTGGTGTAGTCGGTAGTGTAACCGACTTCCGTGCACGAGGTCGTGGGTTCGATTCCCACTCAGGACAATTATTTGTGTGATGAACGCAGATATTTGTACTGCGTCTGGGTGTTTTCTATGTATTATATGTATGTATTTACAAAAAAAAAGTAGTATATGTAATCTGGTACCCATAGCACAAGCGTTAAGCTTAGTTTGGGACCAGAGGACATTGTGTAAAAAATATCCGCGAATATTTATTTATTTATTATTTATTAATGAGAGAACTTAATGATAGAAATGCGAGATGATTGTAATACTATGTCGCTATGTCGTGGACCAATTGTATACTGCTTGTATGCTACGTTAAACACAGTCATATTATATGGAAAACAACAATAATAATGACCGAACGCGCAATATGTGTATAATGTGCGGTTGCCCCGTACAGGCGTTGTTAGATTATCAAAAGCAGTTGTTTTCTTTTGTTACGGTTTTACACCATCACTACTAAATCGATCATCATGAAATTTGGGATACACGGTAAACCATTATCATTACCATTTAGAAACCACAGAAGAACATATCCTACTTTTTATCCCAGAAGAACGGATAGCTCCTTAGGAATAGCAATTTGTAGACAGAGATTATTACTGTACCTTAAAGTGACATATTTATATTCTAAGGTCCACGTGAACGAAGTCACGGGCTCGATCTACTACGTTATAATATCGAATTATAAGTATGTAAATAAATAAAGTCAATTTACCCTGTACCCGTATATGCTTTCTTCGCAATTACGTACAAAACCATGATAAAGTTCAAATTAATTGGTATTATAGTAATTTGTAATACATTCAGTCAAGAAAGTATTGGGAATGGATGATTTGTTTATGGTTCCAAATTCAAATTTTTGTTTCTTTTTGTTGTTGTTAGATTGGCACAACTGTTATCAATTTTGGCGCGGAATTTGAGTTGCATCTGTTATTTATATTAAATACAGTGCTGTTGTTAGTTATATCATATCTAGTGTGTATTGCGAATTTCATAATGGATAAAAACATCGAACAAAGAGTTTGTCTTAAATTTTGCATCGCCAATGGAATTTCGTGTTCAGAGTCACTGAAAATGTTACAGAAAGCTTACAGTGAATCGACTTTATCAAAAACACTTGCTTATGAGTGGTACAAAGCGTTTAAAAGCGGTCGATATGTGATGGAAGATTTGCCTCGCTCTGGTAGGCCATCAACGTCTGCAACTGAAGTTAACATTGCAAAAGTGAAAGAAATAATGACTGAAAATCCTCATTCAACTTTGAGAGAGATAGCCGCCGAACTTTCTGTGTCTCACGAGTGGATCCGTACCATTTTAAATAATCACTTGGGTATGAAACATGTTTCCGCTCGGCTAGTCCCAAAAGACCTGAATTTTCTCCAAAAACTCAATCGCATGAGAGTCTCTGAGGACATGCTAGAACGAGTCAATTCTGGCCCAACATTCATGAAACGCATTGTTACTGGTGACGAGACGTGGATTTACGAGTTTGACATGCAAACTAGTCAACAAGCGACTTCCAACTGAACCGAAACCGAAAAAACCACGCCAAAGTCGATCGAAAGTCAAAGTCATGTTGACTGTTTTCTTTGACTATCGCGGTGTTGTGCACTCGAAATTCTTGCCAGAAGGTCAAATGGTAAATAAAGATTAATATTTGAGCGTTATGTGGCATATAAGAGAGCAAATTTGACGAAAAAGGCCAGATTTGTGGAAAGAAAATTCTTGGATTTTGCACCACGATAATACGCCTTCGCACAAGGCCATCATTGTGAATGATTTTTTGTCCAAACACTCAACAAATACCATCGAGCAACCACCATATTCACCAGATATGGCTCCAGCCGACTTCTTTCTTTTTCCTAAACTCAAATTACCACTTCGTGGCACCCGTTTTCAATCGGTAGAAGACATAAAGGAGAATTCGCAGCGAGAACTGAACTCAATTCCGGAAACAGCGTTTAAAAATGTTTTGATGATTGGATTATTCGTTGGCGTAAGTCTATCGTTTCTGAAGGAGCATACTTTGAAGGTGATAAAATAAATTTGGATGAATAACAAAAATGTTGTGTATTATTGAACTTTTCCCCGTACTTTCTTGACAGAGTAGTATACTATCCACAAATTTCTACGTAAATTTACTACGTTAATCCGTGTGGTGACGGACTAAGAATACAAGTGCCACCACCCTTATTTTTTGTTAAGGCGGGAAAAAATTTTCCTAACCGCACACCTCGTCGTTCGGGGCAACGAACGGAGTAGTGTGGGGCCTGTACCCACTAAAGAAACCCGCCGTGTGCCGTCTCTCCGCCTTTATTGGCGGGCCAATGGAACCATGTTACATTCCTTCGGTGGTCCGCCGGTGGAAGTGTGTCGGTACAAGGCGACTAAGGTAAGTTAGCAATTATCACCCATTGCATTACTGGTGGTACGACTGGGTACCAAGTGAGAGTACTCACTTGCTATTGTGTGATCGGTCATGAAGTATGTCAGTGTGTTTTGGCTGTAGCAGAAGAGCCGTTTATTATTTCATTTCATATCTGAGAAATGAAATGGTGAGCAGAGGCTTGACAATACTCTCGGGATAGTTGAGTTCATGAGCGACGGTTAACATTAACTATTAGGCGGGCCGTGGCTCGTCTGCCATCATTAGCAATAAAAAAAAATAAAAATTTACGTTCAATGTCCTAGCTAATATTATGAATTCGAAAATAATTTTCTTTTACGCCATAACTATCCAAGCATATCAAATTTTTAATGTCCTGAAGAGAACATAGACAAAACGTTAATCCAAAAAATAAAAATCGGTTCTATGGGATAGCTAATTAGCTACATGCACAATTATGCTGAGAGCTGATTAATGTGCCATAGATAGATCTATTTTTATTCTGAAGTTGCGGACGAAGTCGCGCTCGCGATCTAGAATTCAATATATAAACATAACTTAACATAGTATCACGCCTGCATTCGCCAAAGGGGTAGGTAGAGGTGTATTACATATCCACGGTTCGCCAGCTATGTTTGAGTCCCACGTTATTACGTGGGCCCCCTATTGGGGGCGAGCCTATTGCCGTCTACCGGGCACATTTCCAAACGCCGGGCTACTACTGAGAATTTTCTTTTTACGAAAAAGTTCAATAACACTGCCCGACCCGGGGATTGAACCTGAGACCTCATGATTAGCAGTCGCTCACACTACCGCTTCATCACTGAGGCAGTATATAAGAGAATATTAATAGTCAACTATACTACTCTGCAGACAAATTTACTTATTACTTACTTATCGGGTGATTAAGAGTGTCTATTAAATTCTTGACGATAACCGAAGTGCGTGAGAGGGTCCCTTTTCCGGCTCAATTTCCTCCACTTTACGCATCCACCGTGATAAATCCGGTCTCTCTTGTGCTTGTAGTACACCAAACTTTGGGTCCAACGGAAGGTCCTACTCTTTCGACAAACTGGGTCAAGGTATCTATTTCCGATATTCTACCCATTTTATACGGATTCAGATATTACTTCTATTTTATTGAACCCACGATTTCCGTTTTGTGTATTTTTTTATTGTTAAAAGTGACTAATGGACCACAGACCTCTCAATGTGATAGATAGGTACGCATTGATCGTGGACTCAAAACCAAGGTCCAGCACGACGGTTCACTACTACATAAAAAAAGGTTGGAGAAGAGGACTGGATCTTCTTCCTTCCCATAACTAAACAACTGCACAACCTGACAACAAACGAGGCCTTTGAACTAATACTGACCTCCCTGCAGTGAGGCTTTGCTTCTAAGCCTCCTGCCCTTGCTTCTGCTTAGTTATATCCCACAAAATTAGCGTCCATCACAAACTAATGGGATGGTGATGAGGTAGACCGTTATCAGGGACTGCAAAAAAAATATACACTATATAAAGCGAATTAAAATTTTTATTATTTGTTGTATGTAATTAATACAGAAATATCACAAGGAGCGAACAAGCGTAAAAATTTTAGGGCGTAATTAAAAGAGTCTTATAAATTATTTAAGTTGGACTATTACTCGAGGATACGGATGTATTTACCTACCTTTTAAAGAAGTATTTGCCTTGATAGAGTTTAATAAAGAGCACCAATATATATTATAAGTAACCTATTTTTTTAATCCATTCCGTCAGCCTTATATCATCCACTGCTGGATATAGGCCTCCCTAAGAGAACGCCACAGCGAACGGTCCTGTGCTGCCTGCATTCAACGACTGCCTGCGACTTTGACCAGGTCATCGGTCCACCTGGTGGGAGGCCGTCTTACACTGCACCGTCCGATACGCGGTCGCCACTCAAGAACCTTTCTTCCCCAACGGTTGTCGGTTCGTCGAGCGATGTGGCCTGCCCATTGCCACTTCAGGATGCTGACCTGGCGGGCTATGTCGGTCACTCCCGTTCTCCTACGGATTTCCGTATCTTATCACGTATAGAGATCCCAAGCATAGCCCGCTCCATAGCGCGCTGAGCGACTTTGAGCCTTGATATAAGGCCAACATTCAGATACCACGCCTCTGTACCGTAAGTCATAACTGGTAACACACACTAGTCGTAGACCTTCGTCTTCAGACACTATGGAATATTGGACAAGAAGATCTTCCTCAGCTTCCCGAACGCTGCCTAGCCGAGCTGGATCCGTCGATTGACCTCTTTCTCGAAGTTGTGTCTACCTAACTGGACAATTTGTCCCAGTTATACCTACATAGTGGTCGACAACTTCGAGAATCGCGTAAGTAATCTATACGATATACCTATATTTTTCACAATGCTATTTATTTTAAATAATATGACGTTTAATGACATTTTATTGTACACATTTCCTTCTGTATTTATTAAAAGAACACAAAAGAGAGTTGTGCCGAAAAGCGGTTAAAGTGTGTTACGAGGCGATTTAACCACATCTACGAAATAAAAATGCTTGTTTTAAGTTTACGACATCCTTTTCTTTATATTCTTACGATAGGTGCCAATTGAACCGGGGATTAGAAGGGATAGCGGTAATAAAGTGAAGGCCAGCCATACTTACAATTTATGTGTAAATACTTTGTGATTTGAATGTGAAACCGGATTCATTTACTTAGAATAAACTTGGGGTTAATTTTCCATATAAACTAAAATCATTACCAATTTATCTTACTAATATTATAAACTACATATTAGACCCGTGCGGAATTCCGCAATATATACAATTCTGAATCATATTTATCTCGAACCCGATTCGATATCTATCGCAAAATCGACGCATCCAAATTCAAGAAAAGCGGTACGTTTTTAGACCGTGGAGTACGGTACATTTTTATTTTCCGTCATTATCCGGTACGATAAGCTTTAAAATGAGGAGTAAATCATAGAATTTGATAAAGTAATAAGCAAGATCTCGGGTACCGACAGAAAAACAGGCTTGAGAAATAATATATAAGATGGGAAAGCGAGTTTCTTTGTATTGTTACTCCTTTACACCATAGGTTTACTGATTATTATAAAATCTGGCATACATACCTCATTATACAAAGACATAAGCTCTTCGATTACTTATGTGTCAGATAGTGACCTATTTTTGTTTATATCCAACGGTGGTAGACGAACAAACGGCCTACCTGATTTTAATAGCAACCACCGCTCATGGATTTGGGTAACACCATGAGCGTAGCAAAGATGCCTCTCTGAAGTGCTCTTCGCAAACTTCATTTACAGTGAGACAATTTGTAGCGTCGAGGAAATACCGCAGCAGGAAGTTCATTCCAGAGCTTACACGTGCGTGGTGGAAAAGAGCACTGGAAACGATCAGTCTTGGACAAGATTATTTTTAGGTGGTATTGACGAACTCTACTACGACGTCTTGTAGTTCGGTGGTAAAAAGGTGATATTAGTATGGTACCTTAAACAGTCCCTCAGAGCGTGCTCTATAGAAGAGTCGATAGAGCACACAAAGAGATACAAAATTTCTCCGCTGCGCCAACCTAACCACTCCAGTCCTTCCTTAAGATTGGGATATGACAATTACAAGTAGATGCTCAATTTTTATCTCAAGCATAAGCTAGTACATTATGTGGTTATATTGTACTACTGTTACATCAATAATATGAGGTACATATACCTATACCAGTTTTCTACATGAAAGAATCAAGCTTGACCAGCCATGCGTTGTAAATACCTCGGGCCTCAAACATATTTGTAACTAAGGTAGTCAGTTCTTCTATTTGAGTAGCTATCGAAGTACAAACTGCACAAATGTAGGAGTGGTTTAGATACCGGCCCAAGTGTTGTGGGCTCGATAGACACACAGGAAAACTCTTTGTGTCCGCAGACGGCTTACCCTTTAGGGTAATTTTCTGAGCGGCACTTCCGCATACCAGTCCGGCATTAGCTTGTAGGTGGCCGGCGTTCCAATGTATATTCATCCAAAGCATTATCAGTCAAAGATACTCACACCTGGGCCATACTCCAATCGCTGCCGGTGGTTCGAATCGCCAGTAGGATCATCTTCCATGGCCTTGTCCGCCACCTTCTTCTGAGAGATGACGTCCTCGAAGAAAGTAGCAACCGCGGCCCAATCTTACCAACCTTTTTTTTTATTAAGGCGGGTAAAAGTGGTCCTAACCGCACACGCCGTCGTTCGGGGCAACGAACAGGGTAGTGTAGGGCCCTCACCCACTAAATAAACCCGCCGTGTGCCGTCTCTCCGCCTTTATTTGGGGGCCAGTAGAACTATGTTACATTACTTCAGTGGTAATCTTACCACCCTTTTTTATGTTTTTTTTTAATGTGAATCATCTAATGCGGAGGGAGGGTAAAATCGGCTGTTAGTGTGGCGACGCTTTTTTACTTGTTCCGTTTAAATCTTGCAAGTTACATTAGACACTTTTCCCGATTTCCTATAGAGCTAAAATTTTATAAGCATAATTATGTATAATTAATGCAATATTATGATGATATGGAGCTGATCTGATGATGGAGCTGGAAGGTGGATATAGGAACTTCATAATGAAACGGCGTAACACTATCGAGTGTGGACTCGTTTGATTCTTCTTTACGAGTACTTTGTCTTTAGATAGTATCCAGGATCTGATAATAGAGCTAGAAGGTGGCCATGGGAATTCCAATATAAAATGACATAACTCAATCGAGTTTGGGCTCGTATGATTCGTCTTGGCGAGTACTTTGTCTCTAGATAGTATCCGGGGTCTGACGATGGAGCTAGAAGATGGCCACAGTAACTCTGTAATGAAACGACGCAACACTATCGAGTGTGGACTCGTTTGATTCGTCTTTACGAGTACTTTGTCTTTAGATAGTATCCAGGATCTGATAATAGAGCTAGAAGGTGGCCATGGGAATTCCAATATAAAATGACATAACTCAATCGAGTTTGGGCTCGTATGATTCGTCTTGGCGAGTACTTTGTCTCTAGATAGTATCCGGGGTGTGACGATGGAGCTAGAAGATGGCCACAGTAACTCTGTAATGAAACGACGCAACCCCATCGTGTTTATACTCGTTTGATTCGTCTTTACGAGTACTTTATCTCTAGATAGTATCCAGGGTCTGATGATGGAGCTGGAAGGTGACTACAGTAATTCTGTAATGAAACTCAACTCTCAAACTTATCGAATTTGGAATTGTTTGTTTCGTCTTGACGAGTACCTTGGTCCTAGATGATTTCCAGGGCCTGATGATGATGATTTATGTCCAGTTCCGCTATTTTACACATGCCATAATTTTATGCAAGCACACATTGAAAAAGTTATGTTCATTTTATTTCTACTCATTATTCCAACAAAATAATTTCGATGTTTCACATCTGGTAGACGTCCTGCGACGTCTATTTTTTTGTTAAGGCGGGAAAAAATGTTCCTAATCGCACACCCCGTCATTCGGGGCAACGAACAGGGTATTGTGGGCCCTCACAATCTTACCACTCTTTTCTTTTTTTGTTAAGGCGGGAAAAAATGTTCCTAACCACACACCCCATCGTTCGGGGCAACGAACAGGGTAGTGTGGCGCCTTCACCCACTAAAGAAATCTGCCGTGTGCCATCTCTCCGCCTTTATTGGTGGGCCGTTGGAACTATGTTACATTCCTTCGGTGGTACAATCTTACCACCCTAGGCAATAGGTAAATAAAAAAGCTAATTTTATGGGAAATTTATTATATAATCATAACCTTGACAGAAAATTAATAATTTGTATCCCGAAATAAGCTTCCATCTGATATATACCTATGTATATTATGATATTAATTTTGAAACAAAACTTGTTCGTTTTCACGTCTCTACACATTACGAATGTCTTGTAATGTTACCTGAGTGAAATTAAACATTTATTACGAAACTCTCGCAACAACTTTGTTGGAAAACAAATAACAATTCGTAATTTATTTTATTTAACGGGTTTCACATAATCAGTATCCGATTTTGCACAACTTTATAAATAACATTTATGATGTTACTAAAATAATATTTTCATCCTTATTGATCAACCTGTTCATGTACAAGTAATTTATCGAATGATAACAGTGTTTTTAGCTATCTTAGAGTTACACATAATTCAATAAAAAATTAATAATAAAATTATCCAAGAAGCCTTGCTTGGCCCAACAATAATGGGCCGGCTCGGTAGAGGAAGTACCACCCTCTTACAGAAGATCACCCTGAAATAATGGTAGGTACTGCTACCGTTCTTACCATTGTGTTTCGTATGGCGAGTGAGAGCGCCGGAGGCCCAAACCGCATCCTTATCCTCTCTTTATTATCCTTCCTATGTTCTTTTTATTATCCTTCATATCTTCTCCTTATTACCTTTCCTATTTTCTCCTTAGTATCCTTCCTATCCTGTCCTTGTTATTCCTCCTCTCTACCTCCTATACCTTCCCTTGGAGATCTATAAGCTACGGTATCTGCTTACCATCAGGTGGTATGCTAGTTTGCCACCCACATAGTATAAAATATATATACACCTACCTATAAATCTCAGAGAAGCGTGAACAATTCTTAAATGTGCTTTTCTCTCTTATAATAAATAGATTGCCACATCAATCAAAAGGTTAAATTTCAATGAAATAGTAGATTATATAAAAAGAAAGAAAGAAAGAAAGATATATTTATTTTCAAACCACTTATAAGTTAGTAAAACCTAATAACTAGACACGAAAAATAAAACAAATATGGCCTATAATAACAAACAAGAATAATAAAAAAAAAATGAACAAGTTAGTGGTAGAAAAAAGGGCATTGCTCAGCATACAGCAATGTCGTTTAAACATTGCAACGCCGATTTTCAGCAATGTCCTGCTGCCGACACCTGACATCTGCGCGTCCAGTGATTAACAAAATTTAAAAAAAAAAAAATTAAAATAAAACTAATTTTACATGAGAGAAAAATCCAAATACAACCTATATATAATGTACTACTAACAAAAGTCTGAATAAATGACATCCACGCAGACTGCCTAAATAGCAAAAAAAAAAAAAAAAAATAGAAAAGAACAAACTCATATTACCCATAGATTACAACATAAGATATAAGATACCAATAGTCTATGCATATCACAGAGTAAGGCAACGTATAACCAGGAAACAGATAATAATGCTCAATAATATCATGTAATGTAAAAACAACATCACATTATTTGTCCAGATTAGATTACAATAACCTTAAAATATCGCTTATACCTTATATCAAAAATCCATTTTTATATACATATTTAGTAAATTTGTAAACTATATCCAGAGATTACCTCCCAGTGAACACTAGAATTACAGTAAGGCCCATATAATACAGTCACTTGCCAATGCAAGGGGTCCAGCAAAAAGTCATACCATACATCGAGTCGTAGTCTGTTTGAACGAGCACTGAGAAGCCATTGTGGAAAAGCAAGATAATAATTTCATATATTGAGGATTCCAAGTATACCACGCTGTCTTTACCTGGGCATTCGTACAAAGAGGCGACGTACGGACCAGCGCACACACTGCCGGGTCATCTGCATTGCCTGAACGTTTGGAAACAGAGGTACTTACTTTTACTACTTATATTGAATTCTATATATACACAATTTTACATAATAAACGTATTATTAGTTTGCTATAACACACAACACATATATCAACAAACAAGATGTAAAATATAAAAAACAATATTGTATAAAACTACTCACATAAAATACATACAATACATACCATATAATATAATAATATTAATCTTGTAATTGTAACATATATTTTTTTAAATTAATATTATAACTTTGCTTGGTTTTTAGCAAACGCCCTGGTGGCCAGAGAACATTCCAGCAGTGTGTAGCTGCATATTTGAAGCTCCCTCTGAATGCGGCAGTTCTATGCTCAGGGATAGACAAGGGACACACTGTCGACCTAATAGGGTATTTATAATAATCCTGCCTCCATCTTAATTTATTATATAAGTAGATAGGTTTCTGGGTGTTGATAACATTAAATGTGAAGGTGGCTAAATGCACCTTTCTCCTAGCTGTCATTTTCAACATTCCATGAGCATTTAGATAAGGGGTTACATGGCTTCTTTTGGGGATGTTGAAGCAGAAACGTGCACCGGCATTCTGCACCCTCTGAATTAGGCACTCTGTCCTTTTCAACAAGCATGGGCCATACACTATGTCACCGTAGTTAAGTCTAGATAGTACGAGACTATTCATGAGTTGGATTCTCAAGGGTGTGCTAATGTAATCCCGTATCTGATAAAGAACCTTAAGTCTATAAAAACATGATTTTAATGCCTGGTTGATGTGCCTCTCAAAATGCAACTCTGGATCTACCAGTAGGCCAAGATTATTGGCATGTTCAACTCTAGCTATAATTTCTCCAGAGATTACAACCTTAGGATCTTCAGATAGGATAGCATTAATCTGGTGCTTACTCCCGAGTACCATATACTTAGATTTAAGAGGATTCAACACTAGTGCATTCTTCCTTGCCCACAATGTAATCCTATGTAGGTCCTCATTCATCCTATGAACTGCTGCTTGTGTGCTTTTTGGCTTAAAAGATATGTACAGCTGTATATCATCTGCGTACATATGATATTTGCTGTTCAAAATGGATTTGGTGATATCAGCAGTGTACAAAATGTAGAGCAAAGGACCCAGGACCGAACCCTGGGGAACTCCTCTGTTCACGTGACAGGGTGAGGATGTTGAGGTCCTGCCATCTGCTTTGTTTATCTCAACATATTGCGTTCTGTTTGAAAGGTAGCTTCTAAACCATTTTACAGTTCCTTCATCAAACCCATAGTATTGTAGTTTGGCCAGCAACAGATCCCTATTAATACCATCAAATGCCCGTGTGCAGTCCAGCAATACCAGGATAGAACCTTCACCATGATCACGAGCTTCTAGGAGGTTTCCTATGACATCTGCTAGAGCTGTAGTTGTACTACGGGCTTTTCTGAATCCCGACTGCAAATCAGGCAGCATATTATTCAACTCCAGGTATTCTGATATTTGCATGTGTACGATTCGTTCCAGCACTTTAGACAATAGGGGCAATATACTGATGGGACGTAGATCTATAGGATTCTCTGGATTACTCTTCTTAGGAATCGGTCTAATTATTGCACATTTCCATAACCTAGGGAATGTATGGGTTGCCATGGATCTATTGATAATATCAGTTATAACTTGAAGAGTGGTGGGTAGCGTAAGAGTTATCATGTCCAAGCTGATACCATCAACACCCTGTGCATTCGACTCTAAGCTATTAATGATCTTCAACACTGTGTCTTGATCAACAGTCCTGAGACTGAAACTTGCATTACTAAACCTATTTAGCTCAAAATAGGACAGTACTTCCCTGTCGTTAGAGCAATTACCTGGTACATTAAGAAATTCCTTATTTATTACATCCGGATTATCAAAATGATCTGGCAAGTAGTGATCTTTATGATCTGGTAGCACGTCAGATTTAAGGTTTTTCCACAATGTCTTTGGGTTGGTGATATTCCTATTAATATTTTCTGTGAAATATGCCTCCTTCTCACTCTTAAGCGCTCGTTTGGCCTCCTGTTTCAGGTCCAAATAGTACCTTTTATGCCCGTCTTGTTTAGTTTTATGGGCTCTGCATCTAGCTCGATCTCGCAACTTGAACAATAAACAAACATTATCTGTTATCCATGGGGTAGGGCGGTCATTAAACGTTTTTCTCCTGATAGGTGCATGAAGATTAAATAGCCAAATGATGAAGGAGTTAAACATTTCTACCATATCGTTAACATCAAAAGTCTCACTTATGATGGTCCATGGCATCAAGTCTCTGTCAGTAATAAAGTAGTCACTCAAGATGTTTTTTATAGGACGATACATCACAACCCTAGGTATAGGTTTTTCTTTCTTAAGTATGGTCTCACACGTGATAAAAGAGTGGTGACCAAGTTCACTAATGTGATCTACTACCACATTACGAACCTTCATGTCAGTGCAGATGATGTCTATGAGAGTTCTACTATCTCCTATAAAGTGTGTTGGCTGATCAACTACCTGGGTCAAGTTTAAATAGTTAAGGAATTCCTGAACTTGTTTGCAACAGGAACTGTTAGGTTCAAGCATATTTACATTACAATCTCCTAATAATATAACATGGTCATATGGTGCCATACTGCATATGCTATCTGTTACACCTTCAAGAAAGCCAGACAGATTTGACCATGGAGGACGATATGCTGTGCCGATAACAATGACCTTTCCATTACATTTAAATCGTAGCCAGTATTGTTCAAGCCCAGGAGTATCAGGGTAGGCTCGTACACGAGTGGGTGTTCCGTTTTTTATGTAAAAACCAACACCACCTCCACGGCCACTGCGGACAGACTCTGGCCTTGGAATGTGCTTTAATTTATATCCTGTGATACTTGGTGCACGGTCATCTTGTCCAGATGTTAACCAAGTTTCATTTATTGCCATGATATCTACTGCATGGTGACTCATAGCCACACGGAATTCATCTTGCTTAGTCCCAAGAGAACCAGCATTAAATAAACCAAACTTGATGTATTTATTATTAATCATTGGGATAGAGTATAGATGATATATCATAAAATATTTTTGATCTACAAACTAGAAAAAGTAGTGACTGTATATTTTTTATTGTAATATTATTTTGTCTTAGGGATATAATGTGAGTTGGCATGAGATACATAATGAACTGGTTAATGTTATGATTTAGATTAATACACCCCGTGAATAACAAAAGTATTAATATATTATAAATAGTTGGTTGATTTGTGAATATCATTATTTTAAGTATTTTATGGCAATATGGTTTGTGTATGGTAATTTTAAAATTATTTAGGATATAAATTACTAACACTAAATTACTTGGTGTGTACAAAGAAGAAAACAAATATAACTCAGGACAATAATAATTGCTCATCAAGTCAATCGCTCCCAAAAATCCGCAGCACATCCGCGTCGCTACGTATGACGCAGCATGGGACGCCCGGCTCCTTGCGCGCCAGCACGGCGCCGCGCCTTGTCCACACGTACCTCCAGCCGAGTCGCCTGCCCGCCTCACGCGCCCTGCGAAACAACTGCCTGTTGTACTTCGTGAGCCGCTCGTTCACAAAGAAGCGCGCGTGTGGCGCGGCCACGTCCAGCCCCTGCGTGGTGGCGGCGCGGCGCACGCGCGCGGCCCGCAGCAGCTCGTCGCGCACGCTGTGACGCGCCAGGCGCACCACTAGGGGGCGCGGTCGGCGCTCGGGCCCCTCCGCGCCCGTCGCGGCTACGCGGCGCACACCCACACGCTCGGCGGATACTATGTCGCGCTCGTCTATCGCGACTCCGAGTTTGGTGCCTATTTGCAGCGCCAAATGCACCGGGCTCTCAACATCCGCCTCTGGTAGATTGCTGATCTCCACATCATTGATTAGGAGCTCCTGGTCCCGGTCGTTTAGCTCCTGCCTCAGTTCGGCTATCACGTTGTCCACCACCGAGACCTCGGTGGGAGAGGAGAGTTTGTCTCGTTCTAGTGCCGCAACCCTAGACTCCAGCCCGTCCATGCGCTCAGTACACCGACTGATCGAGGATCTGAGATCCGCCATCTCAGCGCGAAAGAGCTGGAGTTCCACACGCACTGAGCATAACTCCTCACTCAGCAATTTTAGATTGCCGATGAGGTCGTCAGGAACCTGTTGTGAAGGGCTCGAACCCAAAGTCACCTCCTCGGTCGGACTATTTTGCGGGTGCGCACGTCCTCTGACCGGCGTATCTGTTTTGTTGTCCCTAACTATATTCCTGGTACACTCAGGACATCTCCAGGAGGAAGGTAAAACACCAACAGCAAGCAGGTTAACACAAGCCTTATGATAGAATCCACTGCATTTGTGACACTTCACAGCGTCATTCGGCGATATGAACTTGCCGCAGCCTCCGCATTTAGCCATAGTTACGCCACAAATTTATATTAATGTTAAGTTAAAATATTATTGTAATAAGTATCGATTTATACGAGTCAGCTGTTTGCATATATATAATCGGAGGTAGTTTGGATTTTGCACTATTCACCAGTAGATATTTTCGCACTATTTTATTGTAAATCACTGTTTTTATTTATTCACTTCACAATATGATGTTCTGTAAACTTAAATCTATATTTTGAATAAATGCTTTTATGGAAATTGTTCGAGTTTTATTTTTGATTTGGTACAAAGTAAAGTATAACCACTAACGAATCAGCTGTCAGATGTCGAATCGAGAAAAAGGTCATAGTTACATCAAGATTGTATAATATTCACCCATCTCTACCCACAGGATTCGTAAGAGACGACTGAGGGAATACCGCGGGAGTGGGCAGCAGCACACCCTCGAGTATTAACAACATCCACTGCGATCGCCAACCCGCCTGCCAAGCGTGGCGATTACGGCATTATCCCCCATGATGGGACCGCTTGTTGTGGCGTTCTCTGGGGAGGCCTATGTCCAGCAGTTGACGTTGAAAGGCTGATGGATGGATGGATGGAATATTCATTTCCTCATTTAACTACAACATATTATAATGAATAAATATTTTGTGATGTATTACAAAATGGTAACATGTAGGTAATTAAAATAAAATTGTAGTACAGATATATATTGAAATGCTGATTACCTACGATTAATTATCCATATCTTGGAACGATTGTTGGTAACGATTAGATGCTTAATCATAATTTGATTATGCCAGTTTCTTAGCGCTTATGGTGCAAATTTACGGTGAAAACAAATAACATTGTACGCATAACATAAACAAAAAACTCCTATTGTATTGTTTTCGCTACAACTTATTATAAAAGAAAATTTTTACTTTCAATGTTGTTGCGGAAACAATTGAAATTCGCTAAATGTTCTTCGCTCACGTTTTGTAAAGGAATAATTTTGCCTAAATACAAGTTGTTTTCAGCAGACAAAGGGGAGCACGTGTCGGATCAAACATCGCCCCGGGGCGCTACAAATCATGACGCAAAAACCTGTTGTAGGTAATTCCGTCCGATCTTACCGATACTCAAGATAGGCGAGCTTACAAATTGCTTTCGACCTTAAACGTCCATATTTTATCTGCTTATTTATTGCCAATATCTGTATTGATATGAATTACGACTCATCAATACTTCTCTTACTTTTGTCACACAGTCTTGTATATATGTGATATATATGCGACTAGTTCTGTTTACTAATGAACTCTATTTGTAACAAAGGTCGAGAAAACAACGAATAGATTTGATTTAAAATATTTTGGTTATCATGGCAGAACAGGCACAACCCACTTCGTGATACCGAAGCAGTAATGTGTGATTCTTATGAGAATACTTACTTACTTATCATCACGCCATCTTCCTTGAGGGGTAGGCAGAGAGAAGTAAGTAAGTATTATATGTTTACAAGAATATAATGTAGAAAATGTCATATATGAAATAATGAAGAAAAATTGTATTCTTATTTACTAGCCTTTGCGCGCGTTTCCGCTGTAGACAACTTTTAGGTTTTGTCTCAGGTTCTCGATAAAGTAACGGGATAAAGCGTATCTATATTACCAGTATTTAAGTATAATCTAGAGCAATCAAAGAAAAAAAAACATTTTGATTAGCGCGTGATATGCGAGCAAATAAACAGATAAACAGACAAGAATTTAAAAAAGTAAATTCTAAGTATTCCGTTCAGCCCAATAAAGTATTTTTTCTCAAATATTTTCAGTATCTGTACACAGCTCTGTTACACCTTTATTTTGTACAGATTTTTATATTATGCATCCTCGTTTTCTAATTGATTATTTGTGTAATTTTCGTTTCTAGGTATTTACCACCGAAGGAATGCAACATAGTTCCCGTGGCCCGCCAATAAAGGCGGAGAGACGGCACACGGCGGGTTTCTTTAGTGGGTGAAGGCCCCTCACTACCCTGCTCGTTGCCCCGAACGACGGGGTGTGCGGTTAGGAACATTTTTTTCCGCCTGAACAAAATAAAATAAGTTATTAATTATTTGTGTGAGATGTCTTTCTTTAATGTTGACGGCAGCAATTGCAGCAGCAGCCCATTTGATGGTAAGTAATTATCATCGCTTAAGTAGCTTAAAAAAGGTGCAAAGTCGAATTAGAGGCAAAGAGATTAGACTGGTAGAGATGCCTTGCCAAGGGCCCATAAAGCTGAACTTTTTGCACGTATTATTTAAAAGATTTATTCAGTATAAATAGCAAGGCACAAGAATTCTTTTATTATTTAAAAGCAAACGAGAACGCAAACGTTTTCAGCAAATAAAGCTGCGTACATACGAAGCTTAAACGTTTTATCTCGGGATTAGTATACATCTTACCTAATTTACGTGACTTCGAGATACATGATGAGACCTTATTTATAACATCAGGTGTGAACTAAATTTGCTTGTAATATATAAATATTTATAATTAGAAGTTTTAATATGGTCATTGGTGTTTATAATAGTAAATAAGTATCTAGTTTATTTTATTTAAACTGATTCCATATAACAAATAGCTTTATAGTTTTTTAAAAGCAAACATAATATCTATGCACGTATAACATAATCGTAATCTATTACTACTTAGACAATTTTTTTTATAATTACAATCTCATATATTTAAATTCTAAACTATGCCTTTACTGAGTTGGCACTTTTTGTAAAATATGAAATAAAGTTTAATACACTATTAAGATTAATTGAGGTTGGATATAAATTCTACATTTTCTTTTTCAAAGTGATATTATCTGCTAAAATAATGCCTATCACATCACATTGTAGAGGTAGAGTGTGACCAACAAATGGAGACAGATTGTTACGATGTTTTACTTCACCATATAATTTACTGATATAAATTATAATTTTTCATGTAGGTTCAACATTTTAGAGGCGTTATCTATTCTAAAACAAATCCATTGAGGTCTGGCTCGTTATCTCAATATAAGTCTACCATTAATTGACATTTTTTACATAATTGCCGATATACTCCAAGCCGTATTTAATTTGACTGAAAAGGTTTAATCTTCAAACTACAGTGCATCTGCTACACACGCGACACGTAGGAGCGTTACATCTCTGGTTACCCCATAGACTCGTCGAGAAATAAGGTAAGGATAAGGACAGAATCAAAAATCTTTTTAGTATCTTAAATTTAATTATGGGTAAGCGAACTACTTGTAAAATAATATAGAATAATATAAATCCTACTCAAAGTTTCTTAAAATTAAGTCGGTTCGTCAAATTGCTTCGGATAATTAATTTCATTAATATCAGTTCTTGAACAGAAAATGGATAACAATTACTTTAGCTAATGAAGGACTGTGTCCAATATTTCCATGACTCATTAAAAAATTACGTGATTATATGTAAAGTTATTTAGTTATTAATTGTACTTTGTATAAAAATTTACTTACTTAGTTTCATTGTTTTCCAATATAATTGGACACTATTGAGAAATAGAAGTACCTACCTAGATAATAATTTAATAACAGCTTTTAAAAAAATGCAAGGACAAATGTGAATACATGGAAAATATAATGGTATTTTAAACGGTGAGCGTTAAAATAAAAGCGCCACAAGGGTGTAAAACTGTGGACGCCTATAGAAATATACTTTTGAAAAAAACGGGGTGTTCGTACATGTTACGGTATTGGCGTTTCGGGACATTACACAATTATGCCAGTTGTACGGTAAAGGTTATGGAGGCTGGATACACACTCACGAGTACCACGTATTTGTTTATTTATGTTCACTTACAGCAATTTATTGTTAATTTATTACAATTCAATACGCTTCTCAAATTTGTCGATCATTAGGTATGTCTACCTGAAATACACAGTCTAGTTAGGTAGAAAAAACTTTGATAAAGTGGTCAATCGAGAAATCCAGCTCAGCTGGGTTGCATTCAGGTAGCTAAGGGTTCTTATCCGAAATTCCACAGTGCCTGAAAAAGGAGTTCAACGACGAAAATGTATGACCGATGATAACATAATAATATGGAACGGAGACGTTGTCATTGAATGTCGGCCTTTTGTGAAGGCCCCAAGTTGCTCTGCATGCCATGGAGCGGGCTATGCTCGGTATTCTCAAAGTGGTAGAATTCTCAATACGGAGCCCCGTAGGAGAACAGGAGTGATCAACATAACTCAGCGGGTTGACATTTTGAAGTGGCAAAAATAGGCAGGTCACATCGTTTGACAAACCGACAACCATTGGGTAAAAAAAGTTCTTTTTTCTCGAGTGGCGACCACGTATATAACACAGCGCATTGTAGGCCGGTATCCCAACAGATAGGGTGAAGATCTTGTCAAAGCCGCAGACAGCCTTTGGATGTAGTCAGAACAGGGCCACTCGTTGTGGTGATCTCTTGGCTTTAGTCCAGAAGTGGACGTCGAAAAGTTGATGGATGGATGATGATAATTATCACAACTTTCTTTATGACATCTGTTGGTGTCAATAGATATTATAGCTACATTGGAAATAAAGCTGGTATTTGGAACTAGAATTAAATTTATTTGTAAGAAATGAAGTGTACGCCACTTTTCACAAACAATAAGCAATTAAATATGGGATATATTTTAGAGCTTTGTTTTAGAGGTCATATCCACAGTACTCTTCCAGTAATCGGTAGGGTTCAGATATAAAGTAAACAAATACCAATATCTCATGGTCCGTTAGTGGTCAGTAAAATGTTCTATTAATATGAAGCTATAAGAAAAAAAGAGTAGTATTATAAACAAACAAAAATATTTTTACTGGAATCGTTTTAATTTTTTGCTGATATTTTGTGACTTGAATTTACAACTGGTAGAGAACGCGGAGTTAAAAATTGCAGCTCGCGATGACTTCGCTTTTTAGTTTTTGTTGAAATTGCAATTAGTGAAGAGTTTGCGAATCCTCAACGTTGTGTCAGAGATTGATGACAATGGAAATTTTATACATCGTTAGTCATGAGGCGTTAGGTGAGTACGCTGTTTTTTCAGTAATCCTATCCGTGTAGGCACCTACAATTATTTGTCATGCTCTAGAAAAGTTAATGTTGGGTAACCATCCTCATTTACCTTGATATTTTTAATGGCGCTCTCGTTCTTCCTGACTTCATTATCGCTACAGGCACCAAGGGTCGCTGTAGTATCATATTAATTCCTTGTTAATTAAACTTCTGGATCCTTTCACCACAACGATAAATAGTGGTCAGTGTTACCTGAAAATGTATGTTTATTTATGACGTCAATCCTTATAATCAATTTTTGTACGAAGGATTATTAAACCGGATTGCAGCGAGCCCAGCTTATTCGTTTGTGTTTATTAGGGACACCGATAACTCTCATTCCGCTCAGTGTGACGCAATGCAGAGATTAAAGGCTTACACTCGTAGTGTGGATATGGAATCGGTTAGATCCAATATGAGTCCAGTCTGACATGCATCCGACGGTTGCGTCAATATCGAAGAGGGTATATTGACGTTACAATATAGTTTAGTTTATTATTTGGGTTAAACGTTATTTAAAAGCAAACGTTATTTATATCGTAAGTTATTTACGATTAGATTACTTGTCAGTCGTCATCCTGGGAGAAAAACTCGTAAACGACACTAGGTAAAATCATCTGGGCGATGTAGTACTAATAGCAAACCGATTTTCCTTGGTTGTAAAAGAGGATTTTGTTGAATAGCGTGAACGTTGTAAAGGCAAATAAGAAAATACAGTAAAGTCGGTAATTTTTTTGACTTAATATTTAAAATGCAGTATTTTTTGTGCTTCATTCTGTAGCACAAGATTGTAGTCATAAAATATAGTGAGGCGCGTTGATGTGTTTTCGGGAATATGATTAGGTACATTAATAAACTTTAGTGATTGCTATGGCAATATTAGTATCGAAGAGGCAACCCTGTGCCGCATGTTGAGCTTGGCAGATTGGTTTATATGATGTATAACGTAAATACTTTTGACAAAAAAAAACCGAAGAAATTAGAACGGGCCTGAAAATATGTAAATAAACTGTAAATAACCTCCTATACAACTGTCAATATCTAAATAATTTTCAGCCGGTGCCATACAAACAAACAATACAATAAACTGAGTTACGTTTTTGTTTTATAGTTTAACTAAATTTAAAAGCATTTTGATCTATATTTTAGTACTTGACATGCTCAGCTACTCTTAAAGTACAAATTATAATTTGTGAATAAGGAAAAAGAGTATTTTAGTACAGGCGGGAATCGAAGCTGCGTCCCTTCCTATCCGGGGAAGTGCTCTAATCCACTGAGCTACAGTACTATCTTTTAGACATACCCAATCTTCTTATCACATTTGTCTTAACGACCAACGCCCTCTATCGGAACGATTGATGGCGTGATTTTTTTTAAACATTTTGATCTAATTCAAAAATTATAATTTGTACTTTAAATTTGAAAGTTTTATTATTTTGCATAAACAAATAATCAAAAATTTATAGTAATAATTTAAAAGTTAAACTTTCCCAGGCAAATATTGAGATTTTATGTAGTCCTTAAATCACGGCTCGGTTGTCATAAGCAGCACATTGGTTGACATACGATAAAAATAAATGGCTTAAGAATCCTTGAATAACATTATAATAATGAGTAACATAATGCCAGATATTAGGCAACAAATCTTTTTAATGTAGAATGAAAACAGATGCGTAAATCTTGGCCGGTTGACCGGTTGACATACTGTTACAGGCAGTTAATCCTGTGATGCGGGTCACGAGCTGGCTCAGCTGACGCGGGGAACACCGTATACTTTTCGAGGATCTGCGTTAAATCGTCACGTCATGCCGCCGTGTTACACGTTTTTGTTCAACGAAGATCATATGGAAATCTTTTGAATAATAATTTGATCTTTTACATAGCGTGAATTATGTTTTGATTTCATTTGTTAACAAAAAGAATTTATTAAAATGGTTTCTTATAAATGTTACATCACAAAGACTTTGAAACATTAATAGAAGCAAAACTATTAACAAGTTCTGTATCGTTCTAAGGTGTACAGATGAGTTATCTGTTTGTTTATGGTATCGCCACAAGTACCTGTTAATTTATTGCCTCTGATATAGCCATACAAGTATGACCAAATCCACATAATAACCTTAATCTGTTATTGCCCAATTGCAAGATCAAAATCTTTATCGGTACTTTAATAAAATAAGTTAATTGGTACCTACAATATAATAATATTATAGCTCAAATTAATATTTAGCAAGATTGTATTATTTCATGTATTTAAAGAAAAATTTGTGTAGACACACTCTACTGAAATAATTGTGTCCGACGAGAAAAAATAATACACATTATATTTTTCTGAAATAAAGTCCCATGTGATAAGAGCCTAGTGTTTTGTCACTTATTAGGCGCGTCATTTAGATTGCCAAATGGATAATGTAATCCATTCCCCACCTCCTACTCACCGGGGTCCCACAGGGCTCCGTCCTCTCACCGATCCTCTTCTTGCTGTACACCAGCGAATGCCTCAGCCTCGGCAAGTGCAGACAGCACTTTTTGCAGACGATACAGCTATTTATTATGCAGGGTTTAACCATATCACAGTGCATAGGAAACTCCAATCCGCGGTCACTGCCCTCAGTACGTGGTTTAGCAAGTGGAGAATAGAGATCAACCCCGAGAAGAGCCAGGCGGTTATGTTTCATAGGAGACTACCCCATCTGTATCCCCCGGAGAAGATCAAACAGATTAGCATCTTTGGTAAACCTATTCCTTGGAGTAGGTGAGCCAAGTACTTAGGTGTAATTCTAGATAACAGACTCACATTCGCCCGTCACATTCAGGTGGTACGCTCGCGCGCAGCCTTTGTCATGGGACGTTTGCACTATCTGTTAAACTCTAGGTCTAAACTCTCACTTAGGAATAAGGTCAGACTCTACACTGCCTGCATACGTCCTGTTATGACGTACGCTAGTGTAGTATTTTCACACGCAAGGCACACGGGATCCATAGATTACAAACAGTACAGAATAGCTTCATGCGCAGAGCTACGGGTGCACCGTGGTTCATACGCAATGTCGACCTTCACATAGACTTGCAATTGCCTACCATCAAGCAATTTATGAAACGGTGTTCACGTAGTTTTTTTGACTCCGCCATTACTCACGCCAACCCTCTAGTGGTTGAGTCGCCTAGGTACAACCCTCTAATTTATCGCGCGTACGCAGACCGAGAAATAGCCTCGACGAAGTTGACGACGATATAACTCACGCTCAGATCAGAGCATACACAGTTCGCGCAGCTAATACAAGTAATTACCCACGGTTCCGCCCCCGCCGACGGGGGCGAACACTGAAAAAATTATTTCTTACTACAAACATTAAAGTAAAAAACATTAAAAACAAAGCGGTCTTCAGTAAGATTAACTAGTCATAAATAGTAACAACTAATGTTTGAAAAACAGTAAAATACAAAACATTAACTTCAACTGATAGAACATTACTTTTTACTGCAATCACAATAATAGAAACTAATCGCAACCATTACTTCATTGACAGTTAGTTTTAATGGTTAGAATCGTACCGGAAAATGACCAAGACAGTAAAATGAACTATTTAACACAGTAAGATTAACCGATTTAATTATAAAAAAAATAATTTAACGTAGTAGTGAAAACTACTGCATATTAGAACTTACTGAATACGATATTTCAAAAATTCATTTTGTTAAAGCAAGAACTTCTAATGGTTCGAACGTTATTATCAAGTGAACGAAACAATTAGTTTAATTTACTACAAACATTAAACTGAAAAACATTAAAAGTAAAGCGGTCTTCAGTAAGAATAATTAGTCATAAATAGTAACTACTAATGTTTTAAAAACAGTAAAATACAAAACAATAACTTTAACCGATAGAACATTACTTTTTACTAAAATCACAATAATAGAAATCAATCGCAACCATTACTTTATTAACAGTTAGTTTTAATGGTTAGAATCGTATCGCAAAATGGACAAGACAGTAAAATTAACTATTTAACACAGTAAGATTTAGCATTTTAAATATCAAAAAAAAAAATTTAACGTAGTAGTGATAACTACTGCTTGAAACAGTATAACCAAATGATTGAAACAGTTAATTTTAATAGTAGCATATTAAAACTTACTGACAATGACATTTCAAAAATTCATTGTGCTAAAGCAGGAAATTCTAATGGTTCGAACGTTATTATCAAGTGAACGAAACAATTAGTTCAATTTACTACAAACATTAAATTGAAAAACATTAAAAAGCAAATCGGGTTTCAGTAAGACTAGTCATAAATAGTAACAAGTAATGTTTAAAAAATAGTAAAACACAAAAAAGTAACTTATACATAATACTTTCTGATATTTACTCGAATGTTACACATTTTGAAATAAAACTACGTTTACGGAATTTATCGCGTTAATTTATTTGATTTTCTATATCCTCCTATTTCACTATATATAAGTTTACAGCATTCACGATCACGGGTGGACTTAGATGGTAGATGTCCAAGGCTGATATGTTATTTCAACGGTTTCATCTTCCCACAGTGATATAGTGATTTTACAAAATTTTTGGTTTATTTATTTTAACCCACCTAATATTCGCTTAGAAACAGAATTGAAATATCTACTTTAAATTTTATGCTTACAATATATTAGATTTTAAGCTAGTATATTAAAATGAATATAATAATCCTCTTTAGATTATAATTTTTTTTGTTTTTATTTGGTAAAAAAAAGCTTGCTTTTTAAATTAATTAGCTTTCAGTATTTCCGCATAAAATTTAATAATCCATTACAGTTGTTGCCTACTGAGTTTTCTGGTTGGATCTTTCTCAGTCAGGACGCGTTCCGATCCGGTAGTAGCCTTTTTTAGTCTTAGCCTCTGACAAAATCAATATATTTAATAATATAAACTAATGATCAATATTGTCGTCTTACTGGTAGTTATTTATGTTACTAAAATTTTAATTGGTAGTTTGTGGTAGAATTTTTGAGCACTAAATAAACACAATAAAAAATTACATTCTAAAGAGGAGTATTATATACTTTTAATTAAACAAAACATTTAGTCCTCGGGGATCTTCCACGCAGGCCCGTTGGGCCCTCGGGGTAACTGTTGTCTGGGCGTTGACCCATCTCAGTGGTGGCAACGCCGCCTGCTACGACCGGCGGGTCACTGGATGGGAACTGAGTTCCGTAATGTCAAATTTAGGGAAGGTCGACACAGCGCGATCGAGCAGGAAGGTCCCGCGAGCGATCAGCAGCCGGCAACAACCTTGTTTAGTTCGTGGGCTACAACCCACCGCTCAGCGAGGTCGAGCTCACCGGAGCGAACCCTGGCAATCGCCCATCAGCCAGCGGTGAAGAGCGGTCTCGTCAGGAAGTTGTGACGTCCCCAGAGACGAGGTCTCGTGGCAAGCCTCTTCTGTCCGGCGGTCGCCGATTGTATGGCGCGATGCCCCGCAGGCTGCGGATTCACGCTCCGTCAGCCCGCTCGAACATCGAGGTGCTCAGGCTTCTGATGTAGTCATCGAGGCTCTCCATGCGCATATCCCTGGCGATCACCCTGTTCTGCACATAGTGCGGGGCATCCGTGATCGTGCGTAGCGCAAGCGACTGCTGTGCACGCAGCAGCCTCCGATTGGATTCGCTGACCAGCGCATACCACGCCGGGGCTGCGTACGTGAGGCGCGAGCGGATGTATTGCGTGTACACGCCGAGCTTTGCGCGGAGAGGCAGTTGGGATGCCAAGACAGGGCGCAGGAGAGCACGCGCAGCGCGCGTCTGCTTGACCACATGTCTCACGTGGGGCTGCATGGTGAGGTTGCTGTCAATGATCACACTGAGGTATTTCACCATCAGGGACCAACTGACGGGTTCTTCCAGCAGCATCAGCGGAGGCGGTATAGCCCGGCCTCCCACGGAGATTGCCTGAGTCTTCGCCAAGTTAAACTTTAGTCTCCAGGCCTTCAGCCAACAGAGGCGTCATGTGCAGCAGCAACAGCTTCTCGAAGACTTTCGAGGTAGTCGACAGCAGCGTGATGGGCCGATAGCTCCCAGGCAGCAAGATGTTCTTGCCGGGTTTGGGCAGCATGATGATCCGACCGATCTTCCACGAGGCGGGGAAGTGCCCGGTGCGGAGGATACCGTTGAATAGGTGCGTCAACGTCGCGATTGCTCGCGGAGGTAAGTGACGCAGGGCTTCGTTGGTCACTCGGTCGGGGCCGGGGGCCTTCCGGAGTTTGGTGCGTCGGATCATCCGCTGAACTTATCCTGGGGAGAACACAACGGGGTCCTCAGTCAAGGCTATCAGCGACTCGAAGTATGCCTCCAAGTGCTGCTAGAATTCTGCTGTGTGCTGCACATCCTCGGCAGGATTTGGTAGAAACTGCGTCTCCAGGTAATCGGCGAAGATCTCCGCTCGGTCCTCGGCACGGTAACGTGGGGTTCCGTCACTGGCCAGGAGGGGCCTAATCGGAGATGGATTCCCTGAGAGGCGGCGGCAGAAGCGGTGGATGCCCGTCCAGTTCTCGCCAGCTCGCTCGATGGCGCGTTGCCATGACTTGGCCTCGACTGTTGCCAGCGCAGTCGAGATCTTCGCAGCTAGAGCGTTGAGCCGGGTCTTCATATTCGGGCACCGGTTGCGTTGCCATTGCCTACGCAGTTTCCTTTTCTCCTCGATTATCCCAAGAATGTAGGCTGGGAGCGGGGGTGGCTTGCGGGTGCTGACAGCGTCGAGCTTGGACACTCAAAGCGCGGCCGACATGGCTGCACTGAGGTCCGTGGAGAGTCGGTCGACGTCTGCGGGGGTATCCACGCGGTTGGTAGGCGTGTGGGCGGCCATGTGCTCGGCGAATACACGCGAGTCTTGGCGGGATCGAGGAGAAGGCGTTGTCAGCGTCTTCGGCGGCGTCTTCAGCGTCATGAGTATCGGCTGGTGGTCGGAGATGAGATGGTTATCTAGGTAGTCCATCAATGTCGCAGCAGTTATGCCTGGATGACGGCAATGTCGATGACGTCTGGTGTGTAGGCTGCGCAGTACGGGTAGTGCGTCGGGACCTCTGGTCCTTGCATCTCGTACCCGCAGCGGTCTGCGTCGTCCAGTAGGCGTCTGCCATCTGGGCACGTAGCGTTGGAGTTCCACGACGTGTGCTTCGTGTTAAAGTCGCCGGCAATGATCGTAAGCAACGGCGAGTCCAGCAGTATGTGGACGTCAGCCACTGCGAGCCGATTTTGCGGCGGCTTGTAGAAGGCGAACACATGGGTGGGTTGGCGGTCAATGCAGATCTCCACTCCTAGGGCGAGCGACAACTGCAGTTGTGGTATTGGCAGCACTTGGTGGAAAATACTCCAACGCACCAGGATTGCCAATCCCCGATAAGCAATCCCCGATGGTAAGATGTTGTCCTGCCGGTAGACATATCGGGAAACCTTCAACCGGTCTACTGGTCTGAGGTGGGTCTCGTTGATCAGGCCGATGTCTACTCGACGCTGAGACAGCAGCAGTTTTAGGAGGCGCGTCTTCTGGGCAGAGATCCCGTCGGCATTCCAAAAGACGACTCGGAGTTCATGCACGTCCAGACACACAGTCACAGAGCTCAACGATGCATCTGAGGATCAGCGGGATGGGATCTCGCTGCTCCTAAAACGCCTCTAGCACCTGCTGCAGGGTGCCGATGACGCTGGTCAATCTGGGGTCCAAGGGTCCCCGCGACAGCTGGACTGCCGGCTGCGATGGAACCACTCGCTTCGCCTTCATCCCCCCAGAGGGGGCAGCGACCACGTTGGGCTTGGACGCCTTTGTTGGCACAGGGGGCGCCGCGGGCTGAGCAGCGGACGCAGGTCATGCGACGGAAGGCTTGCGCTGGTTGCGCTTCCTTCGACGCCTCTTGCCGGGCCGCTGCTGTGGCTGGTTGGCGGCAGCCATGAGCGAACCTGGGGCGTCCTTCTCCACTGGGGTGGTAGCAGCTTGTGCCGTTGTACGGGCAACAGTGCCAGCCCTCTTGTTCCGGGCTTCCCTCCGGAACACTGGACAATTGGCATTATTGGCCATATGTGCCTCCCCACAGTTAGCGCAGGTGGGTGGGTCCTCCAGAGGACGGGGGCAATCTCTGGCGGCGTGCTTCTCGCCGCACCGAACACAGGCAATAGGCCTATGGCAGTTGTGCGACGAGTGCCGAAACTGCTCGCAGCGATGGCATTGCGCAGGTCCTCGGCATCCTCTCCATGCTTCGATGGTGACCCCGAGCATACACAGAAGCTCGTGGACGTCGTATATGCCCGGAATGGTATCAGCAGTTCGCTGTAGCTGGGCAAAAATCAGGCAGCCCGGCCTGCCCGGGCGCGCGTGCATCGCTCGCACGTGCTCCGGGACATACCCGAGCTCACGCAACTCTGCCTTGACGGCTGCCGGGTCTGTGTTTGCTGGCAGCCCCTGGATAGCCACTTTGAGGCTTCATTCGGCAGGTAGCGAATAACAGAACCAGGAGATTCCGGCATCCTTCTCCAGCTGCGTAAGGTAGCGCTGGATCGCACGGAACCCCTGTTCCGATCGCGGGATAAATCGCACACCTTTACCGAACGGACGTCCATTGGGCGCGTGTCCGAGAGTGCGCTTCAGCTCCCGGAAATGAGTGGGCCAGTCTGGTAATACCTCCACAATAAGCGGTGGGTACCGGCTGGCTTGTTTTGGCTTGGTGTTGGTGTCAGTGGCCGCTGGTGTGGTGGCAGTGGTGACGGCATCGGTGGTGGTTGCCATTGAGGTGGTAGTCAATATAGGTGACTGCGTGGAAGTGGAAGCCACCGCAGTCGTAACTATGTTGGCCCATGATGGGCCGGCGACAGCAGCTCCCGCGAGTGTAGGGGCCAAGCTGGCGGTCGGGGTGGTTGATAAGCCTGCAACCTCCATCGGTGACGGAGGCAGCAGGCGCGGCATGGAGGGCGACGGGGTGTTTGTCGCTCTCTTCTCCCCTCTTATCTGCGGGGGGGAGGGGAAGCGCTCCGCCATGATGTTGGTTGACGGGGCGGTGAGGCGTGGGACTGGTGCGCTAAACGTGCGCGGCAGTGGCAGCGTGGCGAGCAGCGCCGCAGGCGCAGCGATGGTTGTAGTTGGCTGCAGTACGGGAGCCAGAGGATGCGGCTGTAGCTGCGTTTATATCAGCGATGGAGGTCGACGGGTTAGGAGTTCGCGTGAGGGGGCTCGCTGCGAAAAACTCTTCACCGGCTCCGATGTTCGGTGGTAGGGCTGGCTGCCGTTATCGGGCGACAATCGTTGCCTGCCCGGCTGCGGCAATAGCGTCCAAGCCCGCTCCGAGGGAGGCGCTGGGGTTCGCAACTCGCGAACGCACGAACACCTTTCCTCGGTACAAGGCAGGGCGAGTAGAGCGCCTAAGTGGCGGGTGTGCGGGTGGGGCTGGCATTATGCCCCGTCGATTATCGCGGCGCGGATGGTGAGCGGGGGGAAGGGGGCAATAGACACCAGGGTGACCGCGCCCCCGGCGCGCCAGCACCCTCCGGCCCAGGCCCCGTGGCTTGCCGCTTGTGGCAGACCGGGAACCAGAGACCGAAGGGAGCGACACGGGGTCCGGGAAGCGCGGTAGGGCGCTAAAAGTGCGAAGGTGGCGAGTTGTGGCGACGCAGAGCGTCGCAGGCACACTATAAATTGCGGACCCGAGCACCGGCACATGCGACTGTGCTCGGAGGCGACTACGAGCCGTCCAAAACATTTAGTGTTCAAACGTTCAAAGCTAAATTGATTAATTTGGTTTGGTCAACGCTCGATAGATGGCGTAGGTATCGATTTGAATCGCGGTATCGTTTCATCTAAGTTATGTAAATATAAGGCCAAGCATGTAAGTATACTTCGAACAATAAATCGAATCAATTAATGAGTGTTTCATTGTAATCGACTCAATTGCCTCCAGTAGTGCAGTTGTTCCATAGCTTTACAGTCCACTGGCTGGTATTTCAAGGACAAACTTGAGTACCACTAAACTTACCAATTCAAATATGGTCCTGATCGAGCCGGATGAGCTCTTAGGATTAGGACAGTTTTTGAGGTCTAGCGTAAGACTGTAGACCGGCTGTACCTGCAGTGGATCGCTGCGGTAAACGGTACGGTTTAGCCTGCACATAAAACTATACCATTATTCACAGTACCTCTTAATGTGCACTTACAGTACCGACTATTGTGTCTGCACATTAAACTATACTGTCATTCACAGTACCTCTTACTGTGCGTTTACAGTACCAACTACAGTGTATGCACATTAAACTATACTATCATTCACAGTACCTCTTACTGAGCACTTACAGTACCGACTATTGTGTCTGCCCATTAAACTATACTGTCATTCACAGTACCTTTTACTGTACGTTTACAGTACCAACTACTGTGTCTGCATATTAACCCTTTAATCGTCCCATTTACCTGTTTTTTCTGGATATCGATTTATAAAAACGGCGATATCTCGTTATTTTTATAATTATATACTATGTTGCGTATATCACAAGATTCCTTGTGAAGTATACTAGCGAATACAAGTAAATTATGAAGTCTTAATTTTTTTTCTAAACCTAAAAAAAACAATTTAAATCTAGTACTTACATAATTTCTCACGATCTGCCAAATAATTTGAAACAGTTTTGTATTTTTCCATTGAAATTTTGTAATTTCAATTATTGTATTAGCTAGCACACTTCATTGTCAATGATTTTAATATTTCACTTCACGTACACATTACTATTATCTAAACAAAAACGACATTTTACACTAATATGAACAAATGGCGGCTTTTGCCAAAGCAAACACTGTGCGCTTGGCGGGCGCTTTGTTACTTTCAATTGACTAATCTTGGAGATAACGTTGTGTATAGTACTTACGGTCGAGTAGTCAAAATGAAACTGATTTTTTAGAAATCACATACAATACGAAGCTATTATTTTCAAACGTTGTTAAATAATTATTAACAATTTTACAAGCAATAAAACTTTGTTTAAATGTACATTTAGAATTGTATTATATAAACAATTCTACAGAATTCTTAGTATGAACCCGCTCGGAAGGTCTTCAAAAACTTTTATGTTTGCATTTAAAAAATACACAATGAACACATAATAAAACACTTTTAGCACATTCTACAGACATTTGTCTAAAGATTATAACTATTTATTGACCGCTATTGCTTCTAATGTAATGTACACACGCGACGAACGACGCCACTGAACTGAAACATGATACTCAAAATGGCACGAAACGCTTTTATTTGCTGTAGCGTTGCACTTACGAGTCTGTCTTACTCAACAGTTTTGTGCCCACAGTATAAATATTGTGGTAGAAATTTAGTCTATTTCATTGAAAATCGACTAAGTAAATTGATAACGTTACTACGTCCATGCCGATAGAGAAAAAACAAGAAATATATGACAGTGGTCTCTTAGGTTCACATCTATGAGACGCGGGACGCTTAAGGGGTTAAACTATACTATAATTCACAGTACCTCTTACTGTGCGTTTACAGTACCAACTCCTGTGTCGGCACATTAAACTTTACTATCATTTGCAGTACCTCTTAATGTGCACTTACAGTACCAACTACTGTGTCTGCACATTAATAAACATTAAACTTTTTTAATGTTTTAAACATTAAACTATTTTAATGTTTTAAACATTAAACTATTTTAATGTTTCCAACATTAAACTTTTTTTTATATTTATACCAAATTTTTATACTGTTTTGAACAGTAAATTTTTTTACTGTTTTAAACAGTAAGATATTTTACTGTTTTCGGACCAGTCAAAATTAATATTCCGGTAGTTGGCTCATATAGTATTGCGCAAAGCAGTAAACGTCAACGTTTTTTTCAATTTTATTTAATGTATTTTTTTTTCAGTGAAAGACGTGTCGCTGTCAAATCATACACGTGGAAAATCCCACTTTGCCAGCAACAGCCTGAGCCGAGGTCCATACCCCACAGGGGGTGCCCTTGGGTAGCGTTGCTTAAATGTTGGGTTGAGAGCCCTCTGCGCTCAACAATTGTCCGGGTAAGGTTGTCATAGCCATCTGTGGCTAACAACCACCGTCACACAAAAAAAAAATAGTCCATTCCATCCATCCATCCATCAGCCTTTCATCGTCCACTGCTGGACATAGGCCTCCCCAAAATAGGGGGGTTTTACCATAATCACCACGCTTGGCAGGCAGGTTGGCGATCGCAGTGGATGTTTTTAGTACACAGGGGAACGCTGCTGCCCGGTCCCACGGTAATCCCTTAGTCGGCTTTTACGACTCCCATAGGAAGAGACAGGGTGGAGTTATTCTTGGTGCCGGCCCAACACGGCAATGTTATCCATTGAATATTATTAATTCGGTATATTATAATAACGATACCACAAATAATTTTGTTGATCACTTTTATTGTTTGGATATTTCCTGAGGAAGTAGATACGGACGGCATCTACTTCCATATTCCGTGTTATTTCTGAGAGGAAATCAATAAAACTTACACTATCCAAAATTTGAACCTTGGACCTTGCAGTTCAAAATTGCATACGATAGAGCAATGTGACAGGTAAACATTTTAGAATTTTGGTCAACTTCTTTTTTCAGAATACTAATTCGGTTATTTTAGATAATTGCTCATCAATCAAAACAACATAAGAACATAGCGTCACGCCTGTATTCCCCGAAGTGGTAGGCAGAGGTGTATTACACAACCACGGTGCGCCAGCTATGTTTAGGTCCCATGTAATAGGGGGCGAGTCTATTGCGGTTTACTGAGAATGTATCTTTTTACGAAATAGCTCAATAACACTGGCCGATCCGGGGATTGAATCAATATTTAAATATTTGTTTAATGAAATTAATTTCACATTATGTAACATAAGTTTGAAAAAACAAGCTTGGAATTGTCACAGTTCTCTTCAAAAGTTCAAAAATTTGGTGGGAGTTTCATTGATTAAAATCAACAGAAGTTATTAAATCTGTACTTTTTCAATTACAGAAGTAAATTCAGCAAGTAAATCGCCTTGATGACAAAAAGTACATAAAGACGGACTGAAGTGTTCCAAACGTTTCGGCAAGTACACGAACAATCTTTTAATTCAGTTAATTGCTAGTCACTGTGAAGTGGTTCAAGTTGTTCTTGAGAGATCACGAACGTCTTTATCCAATTTATTTAACGATGGAGTCGCTCTCATTAGAGTCCGTAGTGGACGCTCCGAGGCTTGTCTGAGACGCTGGCTACCTTTATGTCTTCGTTAGTATTCGAGAGTTATGCCCAACATATATCTACTCGTACACAAGAGAACCGAGGAATACAAGCGCACGCGTGGTTTAAAGTATTTATTTAACAAGAGATTATTTTTTTATAAACAGGTTGCAGCAATATTTTTGCAGACATATTCAAACGGAAACTTAAAATATCAAGCTTCGAAAATATATTATATTTTATTATTGTTACGCGTTTCGACAATAAAGTACAAATTAATTTCACAAAACAAAATAATTTTTCATTACTCATCTCTGAAAGTAGGCCTGGAGTTGCCTGAGGAGCGGGTTGAAAGTAATACTTTTGAGCCCTAGGGAGAATTACTTTCAACTGACAGCTGAGTAATTATAAAAAAAAACAGTTCTATTTTCTGTACAGCCAGTCAATTACAGCGCGATGTAAAATTTAAATAACATAAAGTTAAGTACCTATTTATTAAAGAATTTGTTTTTTATATGACTTTATTTTAATATAGTTACAACTATATCTTTATAAAATAACGAAGATTTATATGTTTCAATGATTAAAATGAAAAATAATGGCTGAATAACTGACGGGCCACAGAAAAAAAAACAAAATCGGCGGGCAAACGGCGACTTCAAATTCAATTTTTTAGTCTCACATTTTATCTTTAGCTAATTCATGATTTTTATTTTTAGTTTCCTCGTATTCGTAATGAAAAGCACAGTATTTACCTCGGGATAAAGCCTTATTTAGTCCCGAGACGAGGTTTGGCGCCCGAGCGTAGCGAGGGGTCCAATAGTTCGAGGGAGCTTTCATCCCTAGGGTAACAATGTACAATTATTTGCCTCCTACTATAAAAAAATAATAGTGTAGCTAATTAAGGTATTGTCTTTGATTCATAATTGGAATTGATGACAGCTATTTTAAGTATTATTAGTTTCATCTAATTTTATCTTATTAGCCAAATATATTTTGCGCACCAATGGAAGATCAGCGCAGGCTTATGCCTGCATTATGCTGAGTTGGTGACGGTTTGTGACGAAAGTTTTGGGTGTAATTTTCTTTATACAACTATTTTGTTCTTTTTCTGTTTTGTTTCGTCACAATAAACATTTTTTCTTTCTTTCTTTCTTTATTTTCGAGGTTACCGAGGCTTTCAAACTTTGTCATCAGATTGTTAGTCTTAACACAAACTTAAGGTTGAGTTTAAGGCGTCAACGTTATAAACAGTTAATTGAGATTTACAAGTAGATTATTATTAAGTAGGTAAAGTACATTTTAGTTCAACTAGGTACCATAATGTCTCGGTTTGAGAAAAATTTTACTTTATAAATTCTAAATAAACATTTTTTTTTCATTACCTTTTTTATTGTCATTTCACACAGTATTTTTTTTTAACTTTTTATTTCTTTTCAAAAATATCAATGCAGAAGTACCTATTACCTACATTTGATGATAATTCAGCTAATTATATCGATGGTAAAATAATCCATAAGTAAAAAAAAAAAAAAACAACAGTAAAACATAATAAAGAATAAAGTAAAACTCTTAATAATTTTTTTTTTGTCATGACTTGTAGGTTTTTTTTTATTACGGGTAAGACCTGGATTTAATATAATTTTAAAATTATGAAGGGTCTTTAACGCGAATTTTGAAAACACTATGAAAATATTTAGTTATGCAGCGTGTTCCCCGATTATTCTCAAAATTATTTTTTTTGGCAAATAATAACTTTTAGTACTGACTTAGAGAATTCTCAATAAAGATATATCTATTTCTAGTCTATATTATAATTCTATAATACCTGATAAATGTAATAAATGATATATCATTTATTATCATTAATGTAATAAATGACATATCATTTATTATATCATTAATGTAATAAATGATATATCATTTATTACATTGACTATTAGAGAGGTTGATAAAAAAAACATAGAAAAAATAAATAAGTATTAAAAATAAAAAAAATCATCTAACCTGCCAAAACGAACTAAAAAGTAAAAAACAAACTGTATTTAAGTTGGGGGACCGTATCGTGGAACACTATTTAGTCCAAGAGGTCCCTAGACTGCAATACACTTGTTTCTTTTTAAACATTTAGTTAGTTTTTTAGCATTGCAGTCGTCTTGTTTTTTTGTTATTGCTTATGGTGGTCGATGAGCTGAGCCGGCCTGATGAGAAGAGGTATCCGCTCATGGACTCAACTATACCAAGAGTATTCCCAAGCTACTTCTCAACATTCGTGTATGTGAAATGAAAAACTGAATTTATTTTTGTTCAATACCGTTAAGTTCCACTCAACTCGCTCATTTAGATATTCACAGCCCCACTAAAGTCTGATGAAATAGTTTACATCTAAAGATGAATTGCAGGTGCACATACACCCTACTTATGTAAAATGTATACATGTAAATTAAATAGTATGCAATGTGCTTCTCAAGGCCGTATTTTTTATAGTTTAAAAGATAACAAGAAGACACCCTGCACCTAAATAATTCTTGTAGGTAAAGCGGGGGACTTTACAAACCTACATTTCATATCGTTACAATCCTGAAAATAAAATCGTGGAAACTCCTACTTCAATACATATCGAGTGATCGAGCCATGCTTACCCCAGCATGGATGGACCGTCTCGATCGGAGAAGTACCACCCTCTCACAAAAGATCAGCGTGTAACAACGGTAGTTACGCCTACCGTTGTGTTTCGTATGGTGAGTGAGAGTGCTGGAGGCCCAAACCCCCTTCCTATCCTATCCTTATTATCCTTGCCATCTTCTTAGTACCCTACCTATCCTTTCCTTACCCTTCCTATCCACCTCCTATCCCTTTCCTTGGAGTTAGCGACGCGCGAGTGTTGCCTCTGGGTATGTTGTCTAGCGTCTATAGGCTACGGTATCCGCTTACCACCCATGTAGTATAAAAAAAACCACCCAAACTTGTTAAAAAGAACATTATTATTAGTAAATTTTTACTCTTCATGTGTGAATGGAACGCTTGTCTTATGTCAACCTTGTCAAAAAAAAACATTAAAACAACTTTTAATTATTTTTAATTATTTGATTAATTATTTTATTATTCTCCTAGTACTTTACTAGGAGAATAATCAAACCGTAATAATTCATTAATAAATGTTTATATTTGACAAGCTAGTGAGATATTTTTATATATATTTTTAGCATTTGACATGCTTAGCACTATACATTAAACACAAAGTGAAAAATGTGAAATCGAACATAATAGAATATAGTATAGTGCTAAGCATGTCAAATGCTAAAAATATATATGAACATTTTAGATCTATTTCTTTTAGCAATTGACATGCTCCGCTACCTTTTAAAGTACAAATTGTTTGTGAATAAAGAAAAATAAATTTTTAGTAGGAGCGGGAATCGAACCAGCATCTTTTCCAATCCGGGGAAGTGCTCTAAACCATTAAGCTATCCTACTGATCTTTCGATCATCCCAAATTCTTAATCACATTTGCCTTACGACCAAATATGTAATGCTTGCCGATAGATGGCGTTGGTCGTAAGACAAATGTGATTAAGAATTTGGGATGATCGAAAGATCAGCAGGATTAGGTAAAAATCTTAATTGTAAAATTAAGTTTACCTGGTTGGTATAATGTATGAAAATACTTCCGACAGATGGCGCAGGCGTCACCCAAAGACGTTAAGTATGAATGTGTTATCAAAATTAGCAGTCAGGAGCAATTGTTACGATGGCTGAATTGGCAAAACATCTGGACGGTATCCAGGAGATGCAGGTTCATATCCTGCTCGTGACTGTTATTTTCGATTTGACATTTTTCACTTTGTGTTTAAAGCTAGTGAGAAATTTCTTTCCATGCTTAGGGCAGTCGTTTAGCCATGTTCTTTCAGAAGACTAGCTTGAGAAACACATTGCTTATAATATATGATATATACATAGTAACATATTGTGTCTTGCGTTACTATGCTTTGAGAAAGACTAACGTGCGCTCTGTATTTAAAGGTTTACCTATCTAGAAGCTATGTATTTAAAAGGAAACTATTGTATTCTATACCCTTATAAAATAAAAAAACTCAAATAGATACAATATACATGTTTATTCGACTTATAATAGTTTCTGATTCCTGTTTTTATAACAACAAGAATCACGTAGAGATATCACAAGAATAAAGTTATATCTCAACGAATATTTCGTGTCGCCGCGTGTTCGTGACAATGTGATATAGACAATACTTTAGAAAAGGGTGATGCTTCGTTTTAACCAACAGAGCCTTTCTATGAACACTTACTTGCCCATAGCTTGCTTTGGCTTTTATGATTATTCCTGAAAATCATCATTTTCTTTTTATATACATCAACAAAATAAGTTATCATACATGTCGTTGTAATTTCTGTTGTTTCATCATAATGAACATAACAAAATAATATTATGTTAATATTAGTATAGCACTTAACGGCCATTAATAAATTTATATCTATTTAAAAATTGCTGTCGTGGGACAGCATCCTACATCATACCTTCATCATCGTATTTTTTCACATGTGGATTTGCCGCCAATTGTTCTACAATAAATAGCCTATAACCTTCTACATCAACAAGAGCAAGGCTCTTTAGGAGATGTGATGATAGAGCTAAGGAACAATTCCAACTATAAATAATAGTACTAATAATACATTATTACTGTTCTAGCAAGGTAAGCAAAGTTTTAATTAAAAAAAAGAGGTAGTATTATAACTCAATATGAAAATCTGAAACGATGTATAATTTTTTAAATAAAATAAATTAATGTAACATTAACATGAATAAGTAGATACTCAATAAGTAAGCCGATTTATTTATTCTCTTGGGCGTTGTGGACTATAAATAAACGATTAGCTGTTAGCTAGTGGCATTAGCCAATATTCAGCGGAGGAACATGATTGTAATATGCGGGTGATGATCATCTGATGTTGTTTAAACGAGGCTCAATCGCCAATGCGTTGGAAAAGGGTAAAGTTACATCGTCCTCACGTCCCTGAAATATGATTTCGATAAGTTGGGAGCTATTGGACAGGGTTCCTCTTTTTATAAAATAGTTTATTTTACACGTGCTTTAGTAACTTTATTTATACCGGTTACCCTTAAGTTTCTCACACGATACAACGATTTATTTTTTGATTTAGAAATTACAATTTTTTTCAATTAAATTTGGTGTTTGTAATTTATGACATCAGTTACAATATTATATTTAAGGTAACTTACAAGTATAACTTTATACTAATATAGTATATCGACAAGTTTTGAACAATTAAAATAAGTAAACATGATGTAAATAATGTAAATAGTGTGTATTAACATCAATAACAACAAAAAATAGTAACATAAAAAACACAAAACATTCAAAAAACAATAAACAAAAAAAAAAAATCCAAAATAACAAAGAAAAACCTTCATCATCGTATTTTTTATTTATCTTGAACTTTTAACCTGAAGCGCGGGACAAACGGGCCGGGACAAAAATATTTCTAACGCGGAACGGAGTCCGTGGGCACTGCTAGTACAGGTAATAAAGAGCAATTATTTCTTTTCACACTAATTGTAATACATAATTGTAATAAACACGCAATTTCGTCCTTTCGTTGTTAAGACAAATGTGATGAGGAGATTGGGTATGGCTGAAAAGTGGTGCGGTAGCTCAGTGGATTAGAGCACTTCCCCTAATTGGAAGGGATGCAGGTACGATTCCCACTCGCATTAAAGTTCTCTATTTCCTCATTCACAAATAATAATTTGTACTTTAAATCATTGTTCTAAAAAGAGACAGACTAAAAAAATATTGTATAAGTTTACTCTTATTATCCCCTCTCCTTTTTTGATAAATGTCTTCAATGTACAGACTCACTGAATCCTACTGCTGTATAATATTATATCTATACATTCTAAATAAAGTCATTGCGGTAGCACGACCTATAATTTTTACTATAATATGAGTTGGCGCCGTCTTTGAGACCTACTAAAAAGCAAAATTTGCCTATAATTATTATACGCTATCTATTAAAAACCAGAGTGATATTATAAGGAGTGAGAGATAATGCATCATTCTCATTGATATCATTTCACTACGGCGAAAACCATGGGATTATGTATGTACTCTGTTACCGAAAACCAGCGAGTTGCTAGTTTTAAATAGAGTATTTATAGTCTTAGGAAGACGAGGGTAGTTCACGTCCTACGTATTGTCGATCAGTAGTTACAAAAGCTTCATTCGCCCACAATCATAATCATACTTCATACTAATATTATAAATGTGAATGTAAGTTTGTTTGTAACGATTTCACGCGAAATCTACTTAACCGATCATCATGAAACTGTGTAGACATGTTCTTGGAGGTATTAGAAGTAACATAGGATACAAGTAAAAAAAAAATTTTTTTTACGAAAGATGAAAAAATTGTTTGTCATTTTAAGGGTTGCTTTAATTATTTTTATGAAATTCCTCGCGGACGAAGTCGCGGGTGTCAGCTAGTAATAAATAAATAAATACATTTAATAACTCTTATTTCTGAGATTTTGTTTGGTCAGTTACAAAAATCCTATACTATTAGTTTAGATATCAAATAGAATATTATATTGCTAAATGACATAGGTAATACGAGTACCTATATAGGTGGGTAGGTACTTAGTAGTAAATGATAGTTTTAATATTTAGTTCCCCACAAAGTAATACGAGTTAGATATAGAATCTTAAGCAATAAAATGTACGAAACTACGTATAATTATTATTCTTTAGTTTCTGATACAAAATAATAAGTAATTAAGAAACGGTATACTTGTCAGGAGAGCTCCAAATAATATTATGAAGGAAAAAGAAAGATATTGAAGGAAACGTCATTACGGAAAAAGGAATAGCGTTATTAATCACTCGATATGATGTCAGGAAAATAATATCGTCACATGCTCTCGACACCGTGAGATTAACACGTCTATCCGTTGCGATTCCGATCTCGTACGTTACCAAAAACTCGCTTGCAGAACGTAACGGTGTATAACTGCTGAAGTAAATACACAGCACGAATGAATAACCTCTAAGACTCATCTACCTGTTTTTATTAGCGTTAGGAATATAATCAGCCGTAAAATCAAGCTGTTAACCATTATATCTTTTGCAAACAAACTGATGCATACATTCAGATGGTAGCAAAGTTTTCTGCATCAGGATTAAGTAAGATATTAAAATGTTGTGTAAGAGCCATAAAGGCAACTTAATTTGTTTACCTATCCTCTTTAAGGCTCTAAAAGAGATATTGTGCAATTAAAATAATGTACGTGTATTACGTGCTTTGAAGTGTTGTCAAAAGATATAAAGCCAAATATAAATGAATATATTATGCTCTAGAACACAAAAGAAGAAAATGTATGAAAGGCTTTATTCTTTTTACAGCTCCATTCATTTAAAAACTTTTTTTTGTAAAAAAAGTGTGTTTCCATAGCTAAAATGATAATATTTAATAAAAATACATTTCGTTACGCGTATAAAGCGTACTTTGACGAGGTGGGTTAAGTGACAAATGTCATTACTTTAGCTTTTACGACTGGAATGCGTGAAAATTTGGATTACAATAAAATATATGATTGTGTGCCTTTACACAAATGTCGAGTACGTAGAGTACTGGTGTAGATATATTACTATTAAAACTATAAAATTGCTTAGATAAACTATGCATATCTACTCGTACATTAAAATAAAATTTATGGTAATATATTATAATCTAAATATATTATCGCTCTTTCTTGACATTGTGGTGCAGCGGTAGTATGAGCGACTGCTGATCATGGTTCGATCCCCGGGTCGGGCAGTGGTATTGAGAGAGAGATAGAAAATAAACTTTGGCGAATACACAATTCATCAGTATATTTATAATAAATATTGAACTAAAGATATTTTTACAATTAAGAGAATGAAGTTAAAAATGCTAAAATTCAAGCAAGTTGCCGGCGCACTTAGACTCGAATGTTTTAAGCCCGCATGGTTTTCGTTCTTGGCGGGAACTCGGTTTGTAGAAAGCGTCTTTGATCAGGGTTTTGATCTACTATTTAAATTGAGGACAAGTGCCTACTCCTTTCACACCAATTATTTATCTTTATCTTAAAAATTGGTATTTCAATTTTTAAATAATGAAGGGCACACTTTTTTCGAATGATATAAATTAAATTAATTAAACTAGACAACACCCTGCACTAAGGAATAATCCATGTATCGCGGGAAACTTTTACAAACACACAACTTCACGGACACAAAGTACACCCAGACTCAGAACAACCATTTGCGGATAACACAAAGAGTTGCCTTGTGTGGGAATCGAACCCACAACACTTCGCCATCTGTGTAGTCAATTATGTTATTTGTAACTATTGAAGTTATTTTATTAATTGCTTGCAAAATTACAGATGTAAATAAAACAAAGAAAAAATTAAGAAACGAAAGTTATATTTTCATCAGACACCAGCCGTCTATAACATTACAGAAAACTTTCAAGATAAAGGCGCCAATTAGCCTCCGATTTCTAGTCAAAGAACGCATTTAAATGAAAACACTGTAATGGAAACAGCTCTGACGCCCTCGGGACTTGATAAAAGTACCTAGTGTAGACTTCATATTGTTGAAATATTTATGAAGGTTCAGATATTGTAACTGAGTAGAACTTTAACGTAGACTTTCTATGCAGCGGTTGTGTTCACCTATTGTATAAGTATGCCAGCTAAAAGTGTTCGGTGAATACAATGAGTTGCCTCCACAACTTTGGACTTGCATATTTATAAGTTTACTTTCTTCGTTTTTAAAGTAGCCAGTGTAGTTTTATTTTTAAATAAAAGAAAATTTAAGAAGATGGAATACTTCAACATTTTCAAAAATAGAATCAACATTAAATAATTATGTTTTTTTTTTAAATTAAGTACTTAGTATTCTTTCCTATAGATGCTAGCAGGAAGGGGTTTACACCCAAATCATTTTAGTGATGGAACGTTCCTTGTCCCAGCATGGGTCGACTAGGGAAGTACCACCTTTTTATAGGAGACAAACGTAAAACAAGGGTGGGTACTAATACTGTTGTGTTTCGTATTGTTAAAGAAAACACCGGAAGCCTAAACTCACTCCTAATCCTATCATTATTACCTTTCCTTTCCAACTCGTATACATTTCCTTTGATTTGGTGACGCATAAGTTATGTTTCTGGTGATCCTAGCGTCTAATTAAACTACGGTAATCGCTTACCATCAGGTGGGCCGTGTGCTTGTGTGCCACACTCGTAGTACTTATATAAAAAAGTTTGTAAATCAATACTATAATTGATTTAGAGTAGGTATAGGATATTGACATATGTTTTTATTCAGTCTACTTCTTATAAAATAAACTCCTCAGAGATGGTTTTTATGCTTAACTCTTATTATTTACTAGATTATATGAAGCAAGTAAGGAATATTATTTACCTTTGATTTTTTGTTTTTAATAGCAAAAAGGTCTTGAAACTAATGCAGTCTTACGTCATAAAATATATCGAATTTTAAATCCTGCCTGTTATTAGTAATCAAGTGCTTTTTATATACCGATATAATTTATTTTGGAAAAGAAAAGATTATATAAAATAACTAAATAATTATAAAAATTCTTACTTGGCAATGATTCCCGAAAAAACTTGTTTTTTTACTACGTGGCTGGCAAATAAGCGTCCAGCCCACCTGATGGTAAGAGGTTACCGTAGCCTATAGACGCTAACAATACCAGAGGCATCACTCGAGCGTCACCACCTCCAAGGAAAGGAATAAGAAGTGGATAGCAAGGATATTCAGAAGAGGATAACTAGAGTACCCAAGTAAAGGATAGGAAGGATAATAGGCAGATGTTAGAGTGGGGGTTTGGGTCTCCGGCGCTCTCACTCACCATACGAAACACAACGATAGGAGACGGATCACCCTCAAGTAATAACAAATTCCCTGATCGAGCTGGCCCATTTATGGAATAAACAAGCCTATAACCACTAGATGAAGAGAGCAGATTGGTCACTTTAACTTTACACTTTACATTATGTAAAAAATAAAAAAAACAACTGAAATAATAAATAATGTTCGGCTCATAAAGTATAAAATATTATTTTTTCAAGGGTTCTAAAACATACCACTAATAGCAATGTTACATACATGATAGTTCCGTTTAGTTACCGATCAATAGCCAATAGAGAGAAAGTCTAACAACCATATTCTAAGACGGTTCCTCAACCTTTCCTCGACTCAAACTCAACTGAGGATACCTCAAGGAATATCTCAAGGAATCCTCGAAAATGGTATTCTTAGTTGAAAACTCGAGGAACCTCGAATGAGGTTGAGTCGAGGTAATACGTCATTAATTACGTCATTGTATTGAAGATAGAACATTGTTTTAGGCAAAAATGCTTTGATTTTACATCTGTGGTCACTCAAAAGTTAACAGATGTTTGTCATTTGACATGTAAATGTTTAGATAGGACGATAGGTATTATACAAGGATCGCCACAAGGAGTAAAACTCAGGTAGGTACCTACATAGCAAAAAGTAATACTTACGTTTATCGTATAACCAGAAAGTACCTACATAGCGTCGTCGCGTCAACATTGTTTTTTTGCTGGGTGTGTTTTTATAGCTACATAGTATAAATTGTTTAGATATCATTTATTTTGTAATATGTCTGGAAGATATTCTTACTGAATATCGGTCGGTAAAGTTATGCCTACAGGAACTCTCTCTTAAATGGAAAATCATCGGCATATTTAGTAGGAAAGCAAATAATTTTGTAGGCCAAATCCTGAAATTTGTAGTAAAATATATCCAAACATATCATTTATTTTGTAATATGTCTGGAAGATATTCTTACTGAATATCGGTCGGTAAAGTTATGCCTACAGGAACTCACAATTAAATATAAAATAAATTCGACGGCTACTTTAGGTGCCGGTAATCCTGCTGGAAAAAAAATAGCTTACCTACGTCTTTGGAATTCTACGGTATCGTAAAAGTTGAGTTTGCAGCATCTCGCGAGTAACATCTTATGAGATAATCATACTTAATAATACTAATTCAAAAACCGCTGGAAATACATTATAAACACTAGAAAACAATATTCACATGAAATAGAGTATTCAATAATAAAAATTAAGTTTACCTGGTCGGTATAATGTATGAAAATACTTCCGACGGATGGCGCAGGCGTCACCCAAAGACGTTAGGTGTGATGTGTTATCGAAATTAGCAGTCAGGAGCAATTGTCAGGATGGCTGAATTGGTAAAGCATCTGGACGGTATCCAGGAGATGCAGGTTCAAATCCTGCTCCTGACTGTTATTTTCGATTTCACATTTTTCACTTTGTGTTGTATAGTAATGTATAGTGCTAAGCATGTCAAATGCTAAAAATATATATAAAAATATCTAAATAAAGTACTTAAGTCATAACTAAATCATACCTATTGTTTTTTTTATAATAATAGCTGACCCGGCAAACGTTGTTTTGCCATACAAATAAAAAAATATTATTTCTAAGTCAAAAAAATATAGGTTTCGTATAATTAATCACCAACATATCATATACTAAAACCTTCTCCGAAACACGTTGCATCTTATAGTATTAATATATAAGAATTATTCCGATCGGTTCAGTAGTTTTTGCAGTATAACCGAACAAAAAAAAACGTGTCCGTAAGGATTGAGGAGCCACTTCAGATTTTAAATGGAAAATCATCGGCATATTTAGTAGGAAAGCAAATAATTTTGTAGGCCAAATCCTGAAATTTGTAGTGAAATATATCCAAACATATACCAATGTAAAAATCCAAACATCTGAATCGAGGAGCCGCCTAGAACACGGAAAGTATTAACCAAATATTTATGAAAATTTTCTATCATTTTGTAGTAATTGTGTATAGTGCCTACTAAAAATCTGAGTCCAGTACTGTTGATATTCAAGAATATACAATACTTTTAATGTGGCTCCTCAATCTATACATAGGAATGTGAATTTTTATAGAAGTAAAGGTCAATTTATGTTCCACACAAAAAAACATTTAGTAGTGAGTGTGTTCGAATTTGTAGCATATGCAGAAAGTAGCAAAACTGAGTGAGTTTAGTAAATAAATGCATTTTATTTGGCTCCTCAATCCTGACGTTGAGCCTAATAAATAGTTGACTGTACCTATCACAACGTAATCAAAAACCAGAGACACTAACATTTAGTATAAATGTCTACTAAATAAAAATGTATAGATCAACATTGTATATTTTCGGTATCTTAAAAACAAATAACTTTTCGATATTCCTTAAGAATTCGCTATTAAGGGTGACCATGTTATATAAATGAAACCAAGATACTAGTATTTGAAGTTTAATTTTTAACAAATCGACATTATTGAAATTTTAAGCAACTATTGTAATATATTTTTTATTTCTTTTATCTATCATCTATACCTACTACGTATTATAAAGCTGTAAGAAAGCAGTGTCTGTACATTTAATAATAATAATAATAATAATCTTTATTTAACCAACATGAGTACCAAAATTTTACAATATAAATTAATTTACATATTTATTAGCAGATAAGCTATCAATAATGTCTCTGTACCCCACACTAGGATTCCCTGTGTCGTGAGGGCCAGTCTCTTCCCAAGTTACAAAGTAATTATAACTATGTTTTGCAAAGATACTTATGATCATAATGTGTGTGTTTATATATGTGAGTGCATGTGTGTGTGTGTGTGTGTGTGTGTGTGTGTGTGTGTGTGTGTGTGTGTGTGTGTGTGTGTGTGTGTGTGTGTGTGTGTGCGTGTGTGTGTGTGTGTGTATAGTGCGTGCGTGTGTGTTGTTAAGACTGTGTGTCTGAATCTATGCGTTATAATCCAGTAAGTATTACATTTTCGGTTTCTTTATAATTTTTAAGTCTTAACCATCTAAATATTTCAAGCTTACAATGAAAAGAGGTGCTATGAATTACATCTTTGTCAGTTTTATAAAATTTACTATATAGGTAAGGCCCGAGAAAAGAATAACATCTGCGTGCAAAAGAAGTACGTACTCTTGGACTATTCCATTTCAGAGCTCTACAAGACGTACGAGCCAGAGCCTTGGCTTTTTTATGAAATCGTAATAGTGTCGATGAAATAAACAGCTGTCTCACACGGAGAAGATTACAGTCTGAGTACAAGGCATCTGTAGACCAAGGTTTTTTGTATGCTATTTTTAGTATGCGTCTTTGTGCTCGCTCCAGTTTAAGCAAAAATGTTTTATTTGCAACTCCCCAAACCACTATGCAATAACTTAATATTGTTTGACAAAGACTCAAATATACTATTCGGATTAGATCGGGTTCGGCGATAGACTGCAATTTCTTAAATATATGAGACATCTTCCTAATACGAGTTGTAAGTGCATTTATTTGTGGCTTCCATGTAAGCCGCTCATCAATCAGTACTCTCAAGTACTTGACATGGGAAACCTGTTCAATGAGAGCACATGGGCAACTTGGTTCAAGCTTAGGGTCACACGCATGAAGTTTAATTTGTAGTGCTTGCTCAGGAGCAGATCGATTTGATATTCGAAATGCAATCATTTTTGATTTAGTTGCGTTTACCGTTAATAGATTTTTTTGCAGCCAGCTTATTATCTCTCTAGTTCCATCTTGGGCCATACAAATGACCCTACTCCAAGTGTCAGCAGAAAAAAACTATGGCTGTATCATCCGCGAATGTAAAAATACTAGCATTAGGGAGTTTCAAAGTGCATAGATCATTTATATAGACCAAGAAGAGAGTAGGACCAAGAACACTACCTTGGGGTACTCCATAAGAAATCTCTGCATAATTACTAGCATTGTCTCCTATACGTACACGCTGTTTTCGTTGCTGTAAGTACGATTTGAACCAACTTAGCGCAAGACCCCTAATTCCAGCCCTCTCCAGTTTTTTTAACAGTATCGATCGAGAGACAGTGTCAAATGCTTTGGTAACATCCAGGAAGATACCAACACACTTTTGGCCTGCATCCGTTTTGCCAATAACATGATCGACAAGTTTTGTGACTGCATCCTCCGTAGCTGCACCAGCACGAAACCCGAATTGGTTTTCCACCAAGAACCTACTACTTTCAAGGTATTTGAGCAATCGAACATTAACCACCTTTTCAACAACTTTAGATATTGCACTCAGAAGTGAGATTGGTCTGTAGTTGCTGGGTTGTAATACGTCTCCCGATTTTAATATTGGAATCACGGTAGCTACTTTTAAGCTATTCGGGACTATACCTGTTGAGATGCTAAGATTACATATATAGGTTAGAGGTGCTGCTATCTCAAATTTAATTAGTTTTAAAATATCATTACTAATGTTATCTTCACCGACTGCTTTACTAGGCTTCAGAGTACTTATTAGTTTAATAATTTCAGTTTCATCCGTAGGCGTAAAGAAAAGTGAACTAGTTCGGTGCGTAAGTTATGTTATTAGATAATTCATTTTCCGTCATACCTATTGTATGTAGCATAGCATCTGCTAAGTTATGACCAATTGAACCAAAATAGTTATTTACCACTGCTAGAGACTCCGACGGGTGTTTCGTTGTATTTAAAAGATTGTCACTTTTATTCAAGTTTTTATTTATATTACAAATGTTTTTAATTGTATCCCAAGTCTTTTTAATGCTATTTTTATTTTCATATAAAAGCGTTTTATTATATTTCCATTTTTGTTGTTGGACAATGTTATTACAAATATAACCTATATTTTTCTCGAGCAGCGATATTATTTGGATTATTTTTAGTAATAGTATGGAGTTTATCACGAAATCTTATAGATCTCAATATACTCGGTGTAATCCACGGTTTGATTATAACTTTGGAACTACAGCATTTAACAATTGTTTTATCTCGGTCAATTAAATGATTTATTTTTGAAATGAACATTGAAGTTGCTTCATTTATATCTTTATTATCATAAATATCCAACCAACTGGTTTTAGCTAGATCATTTAGTAGATTTTTATAAATTATTTTAGTGCACTGATTTTTCTTAATATTTCTACGAAAAGTAGCTCCAATGCTGCATAATATAGTACTATGATCAGTAATATCAGAGTGACAAACAACTGTATTGGAAGTCAGCTTAGATTTAATTAGGCAGTGGTCTATGCTATTCTGTCCTCGCGTCGGAAACGTATGCCCAGGCACATAACCATAATGAGCTGTGAGATCGAGATACTCATCTGCTCGCTGATCCGTGGATGTTTCTTTTATATCAAGGTTTATATCACCAACTAGTACACAGGTTTGTGTTTTGCAACCACGTAAGACATTTTCTAATGACAACAGAAAGTTGCTAATGTTATAAATAGATGGTGATCGATAAATAGCTAAAATTGAACAGGTCCGAAGTATATCAATTTGTAAACAACTCGCATCATTAAACGGAGGCTCTGAAACTAATACACTAAGGTCCGATTTATAATAAATCACAATTCCATCATTTTTGTTAATATATCTTTTCGAATAATTACAGCTATAACCTTCTATATTGATAATGTTAGAGGAATCATTTAGCCAACATTCAGTTAATACAATAAGGTCCGGTTTGAACTGCAAGCGGTGCAAAAATATCAGCAGGGAGTCGAAGTTTTTATTTATGCTGCGTATATTTTGAGATAATATTGTAAGTTTATTCTGAGTAGTAAATATGTGCTGTTTACAAAGTTCAGGGTTAGTCAACTCTATACAGCTACATAGCTTTGTGCTGTCAATATCATCTAATAGCTGTTTATTTTTATCTAACATTAAAATATGAGAGAGGAAATTCACGTACATAGGCGAAAGTAGCTATATTTTTAGATAAAAGTGGTGTTAGAGTATTTCTGAACTTTGCATTAATTATATGAAGATTGTAATAAAAATTGTAATGTAAATTATAGTGTACGTATCGGTTGCTCTTAGTTATTAAAGTAAATTGGATAAATTGTAATACCAACAGTATCAGTATACCCCTAAGCAGTACCCTTTTGTAAGCATGCAGTAACGGAGTGGTAAAAAACTTAGTGCTATCTTGTAGGCAGAGCAGGGTATTTATTTCTATAAGTATTATTTTATATACATTATGTATGTAGTATTGTTTAAATACGGACAGATCTGGAGTATACGTGTAATTGAGCATCAAACAAGCGGATCCCATATAGCATTTAAAATTAATTAAGATAACAAATGGATTTGAACGCAGAGTAGCAAATTGAGTAAAATATAAAATATGTTTTTGAACGCACAGTAGCAATTTGTAGTAGATGGTGGTTTTAATTATTATTCTTATACATAAATGTGTATTAGGTTGTATAAATATGTGTATTGTTGAGGTGTGTAGGTAGACAAACAAAATAATTATCCTTATATTATAACAGTAGGAACAAAAACACACATAGAATAAGTTAATCAAAAAATCAAAATTTTTGAAACTTGTTAGTCATTTAGACCGTTTAAGTTTGTTCAGTTGCGATTCACTTTTGACCAGTACATACACCGAACCTTCTTGCTTTTTTAAATAGATATTGCCATTCGCGGTCCAGCAATACTTGTATTTTTCCGTTCTTGCAAAATCTCTTGCAAGGAAGTGGAGACGTCGGGACATGGCAGTGAGAGATTCCGATAGATACAAAGCTGATGAGTTATTTTCTATTCCCAAGTCCATTACTTTTAATTGAGTGGTTTTATTATACTTTCTTGTAGAATTCAGGAAAGCTAACTTAGTTAAAGTATTAGAAAACTCAGCAACAACTGTCGACTTGGCCGGATCTTTTTTGTTAGGCACTCGATATATATCACGTATGTCATTTCTTTGGAGGGCGATTTTTAAAGATTTCGCTAGATTCATAATATATTCAAATAGAGTATTTTTGTCCTCCTTCTGAAATCGGGGAATATATCTTAACTCAATGCTAGTTTTCTTCAGAGATTTTTCAAGATAATCGCACTTCTCATCAATGGTGTTGATTTGTATAGTTAGAGCTTTTCGTTGGTCTTCTAATCCATCTATTTTGGTCTGCATAGATCTTAGCTGCTCAGACATATCCTCTAAAGACTTCTCCATATCTTGATTAGTTATACAAAGCGATGACATCTGGTAAGTGACATCACTCAGTTGTTGGTTTATCAAATCAAACCTTTTATTTTGGTTATCTTTCAGGCTTTCAAACATCTCACGAATCTCATTTTTAAAAGCAAACAACTCCTCATAGCTGTCGTCTGAGACTCGGCGACGTTTCACCTTGTCTTTCCCACTTAGTTGTTTTTGTTTCACCTGTTCATACGTTTTTATCGTAATATCGGTATCTGACAACGATTGTATTTTATTTAAGGGTGGCGAGTGAAGCATGATGTACACTTGCAAGTTTAAACTTTAGAGTAAATATAAACTATAGTGGGTAGGTATACTTACACTGTTACAAAGTACCAGGCGAACAGTATTATTGTAGGTTCTAGGAAGTGTAGGTAAATAAATAATGATTTAATATAAAATGGTCACTCACATCGCAGTAAACACCAATGACCGTAAGGGTTGCGTTCTAATTGGCTTGAGGCTTAAAAAAATGGCGCACACGCAGGCGACGATCTTCCTAGATTATCCGATGACCACACCAGTAGGGCGGGGCTTCGCCAATGAGCAGGACGGTCTACGGCGATTGTGGGATGGACTTGTCACAGCATTTAATTGCATAGGTATACTTGTAATGTCTTATGCACTCCTAGTACACTACTTGATTTAATTTATTTAATTAAAATAAAATAAAAGTATTTAAAATATCTGCACAGATTTGGAGACACGTTAGCTCGTAGTCGAGGTCCATAGGGAAGAGCAATTTAAGATATTCGAAAAAAAAAACTGTACTAATAGGCTATATAGGCGTGTCTAAACACAAAATATTTTTTTTTTATAATTTTTGTCATTAATAAACGGATGTTGTTTGTTTGTTCGCGCATCACGCAAAAACTATTATACGGATTTTGATGCATTTTTTTTATTTGTTAGCTTTTGATTAGACTGAAAAACTGGTAGGTATACATTTTATCCCGCTACTATATCCGGAACCGGATATATAACAAAAAAAAACTAGCTTTTGGCTGCGGCGAAGCCGCGGTTAAAGGCTAGTAAATAGTAACTAATCATTATTTGATGCATTAGTGACTAAAGCAACAAAATCCTTATTATTTATTCGATATTTTATGATTTTCTTCAGAATCAGCCAATATTATAAAAACAAGACGTCAATACTATTTTATAAGCCTTATTCTATACAACAGAGCTAATGCAAAGCTTCAAATTTATTCTCTTACTGTTCGTAATTATAGATCAGTCTTGCATAAATGGCTTAGTTCCTTAAACTATGAAGAAATGAAAAATTTATTAAAACATAATCTCGGCCACCAGACCTTCCAAAACCACACATTTTATTCATGGACACCCTTCAAAACAATTTGTTAGGAAATTATAGGATAGCTAATAACTTCGTAGATATTGAATTTTATGGAATGATTAAACGTGCAATTAGTATAAATTTATACAAAACATAAATGTATTTTGTTCCAAATTTCGTCACAAGTATAAGTAGATAGAGGAAAATCTATTTACGGAAGCATCTCAGATGATGAGCCAGTTAAAATGTGCCATATCTCCCAATTAATTAATTTTTAATTACTGATTCTTGTCCTACAAATCTAATATACTTACTACTAAATGTTTAAAAAATTGCGCATTTATTTAATAACTGCTTCCTTGAAAAATGACGAGTCATATATGTATAGTCTGAGGAGCCACATATAATGTATGGTAACTTTTTTAGTTTTGATACTACTGAACTCAGATGTTATCTTCTAATTACTCTCAAATGCTACAAAATCATACCAAATTTTGATAAATATTCATCTATCATATTCCTAGTTCTGACATGGATCCTCAATCCAAACATTTAGATTGAGGTGCCACCTTTATGTTCATATAACTTTTGAAAATTATACTACAAAATCGCGGATCGATCCTACATTTTTTTTAAACTTACTACTAAATAAGTATAATAATTTCATTAAGATACGAAAAGTGGCTCCTCAATCCTTACGGACATAAAAAACGGCTCTCCATTTATTAGTATATATTACTTTTAATTATATTATTAATAATATTTCATAGCCATGCCGAAAATTTATTATTTTAAGGCACTTTACTGTAAAAGTAGTAATAAAAAAAATGTGAACTTTGAATGTGAAATTGCTATTTCACATTCAAAGTTTCCTTTTTCTTTTTAAGGTAAATAATTTTCGTATTGAATGTCTATATTGGAAAAAGAGAATAAAAGAAAATCAATTTCAGTTCAATGTTTGATATTTGGAGACTAAGATTGTAATTTATTCTTGAAATATTAGGTACTTTAACAGCAATAAATGTAAAAGTGAGTTTGTTTGTTTAATTGTTTATTACGATTTCACGATGTAACTGCTAATACAATCACCGCGCGATTTTATATACGTATAACGTTGGTATAATCTGAACCCAGTAAAAGTTATAGGCTACCTTTTGTCCTTAAAAATAAGGGTTCTCGTGGATAGCTATTTTTACCTAGATAATCAGATGGCGTTATCAGCGAGATGGCCACTGTCAAATTGTAGTTGCTTTGTTGATGAGCCGTTTCATTTGTATTTGGATTTTTGCGGAATATTGCAACGTTGTGGTTCTGAGAGTCCTGCCGTATCGCATGGTTGTATCGCGTTGGTGAGTTTTTCGTAATTATCGTGTATACTATGCTATTATCACATTCTCCTCTATCTATGTTATTTTGTGTAATATTGGCCGTGTGGGGCCGGCTTTAGAATTGTCCCACCCCTCTCTACCCACGGGAGTCGTAAGTGCCGACTGCGGGAATACTCGGGGAGTAGGCAGCAGCAATCCCTCGAGTATTAACAACATCCACTGCGATTGCCGACCCGCCTGCCAAGCGTGGTGATTACGGCATTATCTCCCATGACGGGACCGCTCGTTGTGGCGTTTTCTTGGGGAGGCCTATGTCCAGCAGTGGACGTTGAAAGGCTGATTGATGGATGGATATATAACAAATATATAAAACAAATTAAAAAAGTGTTTGCTCGTATTAAAGGCGTTTTAGTAAAATGCAAATGAAATTATATACGGTACTTATAAAAAAATATTTAAAAGTTTTTGGCTGATTGATTTACTAATCTCCAAAACTGCTAAAACGCTTTGCACGGAATTTTCTTTGGCAAGTGAATGATGTTGCAAGATGCTTTTATTTTGGAAAAATAATTGGGGTGCTGCGCAAAAACTACTAGTATAAAAATGTAAATTATAACAAGGATTTATAATAGTAGCTATCTGCCAGTAAGTGTCAAGGTGTCAACAAAATCAATCTAGCTTTGTCGGAGATTAGCCAGAACCAACATGTAGAAAAATATTTTTTTTTATAAATTTGCTTTTGGGAAAAGTACCGTGTTCACATTTATATGCATTAACCAAAAAGTGCAAAAAGTTACATACTTATGCCACTAATTGGTCGACCTAAGAAATGTTCAAAAGACCATACCAGTACCAACTTTATTCTATTTTGCTCTATGATGATCTAATTTAATCATTAATTAATAGTTCACGGCTAACTACGGCAAGCTACGGCTACTTAAATTGAATGCTCTACATAACGCGATAGGTAGTTAAATATATGGTAAGATTACTACACAAAGATTTAGAAGATATCACGTAGCTATCAGGGGCATCAACCTCGTCTTAGTAATGACTAGACCGTTTGACTACCTTCAAAATTCACGACGCGTGCGTTACTCTGAAACTTTTTACGATTATTACTACGATTTTTGAGCCCCTTTCGTCGACAGTGCCACCTTAGACTTTCGACCCTATAACATTTATTAACCGCTAAATGATAATGGCTACTCGTGATCAAGAATTTATTTAGTGAGTAGTTATTCCTATTAGTCGAATCTGGAATATAATGTAGCATTAAGAACAAACACAGACTAGATGTTAAAATAACCCTATTGTTTGTTTAACAGTGTTAGAATTCCCATATGCGTAAACATAATATCACAAGATATGAATATGATTATGTTTACTCTATATCCTTTTAATCTACAGTTACTGTTATATATATTAATATAATGTTACACTTAATTAGGTTTTCTCTTAAAATTGCTTTTATATTCGATATTTTCTTTTTGTATTTGTAATAATGATTAACAGAAAAGATTTTATTGTACAAACTGTACTTAATAAATATAATAATTCCTATTAAATAGAAAAATGCATTTATATATTATAGCTTCAATTCACTACATTCTTTCTAAATCCTGACAATAGTAAAGAAACTTCTTTCGTTCCCTTGGAAAGTTAAACAGTTGTACTTTACAGCTTGTTTGCGCCGCCAACGGGAAAGCAAAACCACCATCATTCACCGGCTTTCATATATAATGAGGTCACAAATATTTTTAAGTTAGTATACTGGCAAAGGGAAAACTACAACATATTAATTTATAAAATGATGTAATTTGACTTAACAATGAGAACTTGACAATTAATAAAATTTTATTGTGTAGCCATGGAAATAAATAAGAATATTAAAAAAACTTACGGGTAATTACATAGGTCGGTTTATAAGGATATTTGAATACAAACATAATTTCTAGCTCACTGTACCTAATAGGGTAATAGTGCTTTTAAAACTTTCGCGTTTTATATTCATTATATATTTAACCTCTTTAGAAATTTTAAATAATAATAAATGTTCTCGGACATTTTCACACAACGTCCTCTGGTCCCAAACTAAGCTTAACGCTTGTGCTATGGGTACCAGATTATACGGATATAATACATATATTACTTTTTTTTTGTAAATACATACATAATAGATAGAAAACACCGAGACGTAGTACAAATATCGGTTTTCATCTCACAAATAATTGTCCTGAGTGGGAATCGAACCCGACCTCGTGCACGGAAGTCGGTTGCACTACCGACTACGCCACTAGGTCCGTCAAAAATGTGAAATCTGTATGTGAATTTAACCTCGGTGTTTTGGCTGAGTTGCACCGCCGTGCGCCGTTGCGCGTTGCCGTGGTCATTTGAAGACTAGGGAGAGAATAGCGTAAACCATCATGGTACCCTTCTGATGAGCATAATTATGATAGTAATATTTTAACCTTATGATAGATCGTATATCTAACGATTGATTATAAGTATATAGTGTAACCACTCAATTTATTTTTGAAGTATTGTTGAAATGGTGAATGAACGCTGGTGTTGTAACGCACCAGCGTTCATTCACAATTGGCGTTACGTGTGGACAAAGAATGGTAGAATCTTAGCTCGCAAAGAAGCTGGACAAAAAGTTGAGCATATTAAAAATAATGAGGATATTACTGAGGTTTTTGGCAGGATCTAAGTTGGTTTTTATACTCATTTATTTATTGAGCACATTTGCAATTTCATCCTATATTAGGCACAGTTTAGTAACACAAATCAATAATATTACGCAACTATTTTCTATATCAAAATCATATCTATTAGGATATTTTATATATAATATATTTACTTATTTTCTTAGTCTAATATCTAACTATTGTAACTATACACAGTATAAAATATCAGTTCTTTAATATGCAATTATTCCTGAGCTACAACATCGGAGGTGTAATTTAATATACCTGCAGATATTGAATAGTATCATTGTTCAAGTAAAGGTAAATATCAATATACATACATTATTTCTATGGCATAGTCTTAACACTTGCTTAATAGTAATTTCATTAATGGTCTGTTTACTATGTTCTTATATTATTTAAATGATAGTTCCTAAATTTTAAAAAATTGGATTATTTAATGCTGGATCATTATCAACGAACCAAGAAGAATTTTTAATAGCAATGGGTCATCACTCAGTCGACATAATGGCCATTAATGATACATTGTTACGAGCGGGCGAAGACGGGCGAGCGCCTAACGTCCCTGGTTACCGGCTGAAGCACTTACCGCGCCCGGTGTCTATTTGCGAAGGTCGCGGAGGTGGTGTGGGGTTCTACATTAAAACAGGACAAAATGTCCGAACTAAGCTTCATCCCGAAAAGCACAACGTGGAACAATTTTGGATAACTCTAACTCTGAATAGGAAAAAACTATTGATTGGTACTGCGTATCGGCCACCGTGGTTAGATGTGGACAAATTACTACTGCGGCCTCGACCAAATTGTCGGCAAACCGACACATTTCATAGGAAATAGTTTTACGCTTATAGATATAATTTGCACTGACACTAAATTTAAGAATCTAACTATTGATTATAATAGTGACCTTGGACACCATTCTTATATATCATGTCAATTATTAGTAAAAAAGGATATAGAAAAGCTAAGGAGTATTAAATATCGTCCATTAAAAAATATAGATCTTCAACATTTTGAAAGAGACTTAGTTTTAATCCCTTGGTACTCGATGGGTAAAAACCAAGATATAGACCATATGGTAAATAATTTTAACAGAACTTTATTACAGCTCTACGATACACACGCCCCAATTAAACGAAACATTTTTAAAACTCGTCCAACACCCTGGATTACTGATAATATTAAATTAATGTTCAAATTACGTAATGAAGCACGGTTACGGTACAGGTCGACAAAATTGCATAGTCACAGGGAGTATTACCTGCAGCTCAAAAACCTAGCCAAAAACGCCTTACACAACGCAAAGAAAGCGTATTTCACTAAATACATCAATGATATTTTAAATGATGCCAAATCTTTGTGGAAAAATCACGTCATTACAAAAAACAACTATAATAAACTGCCGATTCATTTGCGCGATCCTGAAGGTATCAATAAATCTTTTCTAGACGTACCCGGCAATCCTAATGTCACTTTATCCCAACTAACATATTTCGAACACCATAGATATGGGTCAGATACATTTAATTTAAAATGTGTAGATCAAGAGTTAGTAATAAAATTAATAAATAACATTTCAACTAATGCTGAAGGTGTAGATGGGATCACAAAAGATATGATTTTACTAACGCTCCCTTATTTCTTAAGTGCCATAACTAATATTATAAACAAATATATCACTAATAATATCTTTCCCAGTTCACCAATTAATTAAAAACCCCCACAATTTTAAAGATTTGCGACCCATTAGCACTCTACCGTGTCTGTCGAAAGTCCTAGAGCGGGTAGTGTATTCCCAGGTCATGGCTTACTTGGAAGCTAATAATATTTTACCTGAGCTGAATCGGGTTTTCGATCTGGACGAGGAACTGCCACTGCTCTAGCAGACGTAGTTGGTAACATTTTGGAGGCTAGAGACCGCGGTGAGGGAACTATACTTACGCTCCTCGATTACTCTAAGGCGTTTGATAGCTTTAATATACCTCTATTGCTTTCTAGTTAGCGTACTATGGTTTTGATGTGGGCACCGTCAGATAGTTTTAAAGCTATCTTCAAAACAGAACGCAATACGTCGAAATACTAAGGGATGACGGTTCCACGGTATGTTCTTCAGTCCAGCCTATTACAAGAGGTATTCTCCAGGGATCTTTTTTTTTTGATGTGACTAATAGCATCCTAGACTGCAGGTACCACATGTACGCAGATGACATTCAGGTGTACCTCTCTTTTAACCCTAATGATACTACTCAATCTGTACAAAAGATAAACACGCAGCTCGAAAAAAATTACACTTGGTCCGAGCAAAACTTCTTAATTTTAAACCCCCAGAAGACCAAGTTTCTTGTTATGGGTAGCAAGAAACAAATAAACACTATTTTGTATGAAAACCCTTCAATTACACTAATTGGTAAATCTGTTGACAGGGTAGACTTGGCGAGTAATCTGGGGCTAATTATGGACCCTGAGCTTCGGTTCGAGGAGTACATTAATAACATAGCAAGAAATTGTTTTTATAGACTAAATAGTACATTGTTACACTAGGGATGAAAGCAACTTCGATTTATTGAAGCCCTCGCTACGCTCGGGTGCCAAACCCCGTCTCGGGACTAAATAAGTCTTTATCCCGAGGTAAACACTGTGCTTTTCATTACGAATACGAGGAAACTAAAAATAAAAATCATGAATTAGCTAAAGAAAAAATGGGAGACTAAAAAATTGAATTTTGCATCGCCGTTTTCCCGCCGATTATGTTTTTTTTTCTGTGGCCTGTCAGCTATTCAGCCATTATTTTTCATTTTAATCATTGAAAAAATATAAATCTTCGTTATTTTAAAGATATAGTTGCAATTATATTAATATAAAGTCATATAAAAAACAAATTCTTTAATAAATACTTAACTTTATGTTATTTCAATTTTACATAGCGCTGTAATTGACTGGCTGTACAGAAAATAGAACAGTTTTTTTTTATTACTCAGCTGTCAGTTGAAAGTAATTCTCCCTAGGGCTCAAAAGTATTACTTTCAACCCGCTCCCCAGGCAACTTCAGGCCTTCTTTCAGAGTATGAGTAATGAAAAATACTTTTCATTAAAGACTTTACTTTTTTATATTATTATTTATTAAAGAATTTGTTTTTTATATAACTTTATTTTAATATAGTTGTAACTACATCTTTAAAATAACTAAGATTTATATTTTTTCAACGATTAAAATGAAAAATAATGGCTGAATAGCTGACAGGCCACAGAAAAAAAAATCGGCGGGAAAACGGCGATACCAAATTCAATTTTTTAAAGTCTCCCATATTTCTTTAGCTAATTCATGATTTTTATTTTTAGTTTCCTCGTATTCAGAATGAGAAGCACAGTGTTTACCTCGGGATAAAGACTTATTTAGTCCCTCGAACTATTGGAGCCCTCGCTACGCTCGGGCGCCAAACCCCGTCTCGGGATTAAACTGTACTGTCTAAATTTAATTACTGCTACATAGTCTATGGGCCATGTATATATTCGCGGACTGAAAAACTGATACAGCGCGTACAAAACGCATGCATAAGGTTTTGTTGATGCAAATCTCTTAAAGATGAAAGCTAGACGAGAGCTTCACCTTGCCACACTACTGTTTGGAGTGGTTAATACTAAAAACCTAAATACTTGTACCTCAAACTTAGCTGGCGTCGTGATCACGCATTACATACCCCACGCTCGGTAACGAAACCACTATCCATACCTTACTTTAAAACGGCAGCCTTCAAGGGTTTTTTCAAATTTGCCGCCACCAAACGCTGGAACAATATCCCCCCGCCATGCCAGCAAAAAATAAGTAAAATTACATTTAAAGCAAATTTAAAAAAATATTTATTAAGAAAACAAAAAAGCGAATGAGATTGGTTTAGCTAGGCAATAGTAGGTACTCTATTTTCGTTGATTGTAATTTTTATGTTTTTGTAACTGTAATTAATGCCGATTGTAGATAATGGTTGGTATTCTGTTTTTTATTGTATATAATTTTATATATAAGTACTGCTTATTTGACGTCTGTACGTCACTAACGCAGGTCGCATTGAAAATCAGCGTTGCAGTGTGTTTTAATATGATGCACTGTGACATAGTTGCTGAATGCGGGCTTTATTGTCACCTCGACATTAAGTATGTGTCCAATTTTTGTTTTATCCTTTATTACTAGTGGACATAAAATTATTTTCTTTCTTTCTTTCAAATGGTAAAAAAGGAAAGCACATTCGCAAACTCATATATATATTTATTTGTTAACATCATTTTATTGCGTCACTTTTTATTGCGTGTCTTTCTTTCTGATACAAGGAATTGGATTCAGACCACATCTTTGTTCAATATGTCATCCCTGGTGAAAAAAACTAGTCATTGGCAATTTTGGAGGGGCGCGTCTTCGTGAATGGCACTATCTATATGTACTAACATATAACTCAATGGGTCGTAGACTGTCGTTTTTGACACTGCGGAATTTAACCTAATAGGCAAGTGTAGTTACATAGATTATAGAGTAATACCTAAATGAAAAGTTTTATAAATGTAATTTTGATTAAATGTAAAGAGACCTTAGGACAAAATAAGTCAAATACATTAGTATTTTAGAATAAATTATATTTACGATTATCATCTATACTATTATGAAGCTGTAACAGAGCTGTGTCTGTACATTTAAGATATTTGAGAAAAAAGTACTGTAACAGGCTATAAAATATAGGCGTGTTAAAACACTTTTTTTTTTAGTTTGTGTCTGTTTGTTTTTTCGCGCATCACACAAAAACTACTGAACGGATTTTGATGCAACTTCTTTGTTTGATAGCTCTTGATTAGACTTAACAACTGGTATATATTTTATCCCGCTACTATATCGGGAACCTGAAATATAACCTAAAAACTAGCTTTTGGCTGCGGCGGAGCCGCGGGCAAAGGCTAAGTGTATTAATAAAAGTGTTTTAGAAAAACGTAGAAATTTAATTAACTGCTATCCGTAATAACATCATCTATTGAGGCCCAAGCCCTCTATCATCAAATATTTCGCCAATGTTTTTTTTATATTACCTATTAAATATCGATAACAAAATGTATGACATTCCCTCTAGCAATACTGGTATAGAAGTTCGCTTTTATTTTCGAGCAAGCATGTGTCCATAACAAAGATCATAATTTATAAAGAGAAAAGAGCTTGACTAACAAACTTAGTTTTTAAAATTAAAGAAGGAATCCAATTTAAGTTTGAACACTACACCTATTTCACAAAAAGGTAAATTTAAAAAGAATAATTTAGAAATAGGGAACATGGGCGTTTATGACAAGTGACAATCCGTTGCCTCTGCCAACCCCTCCGAGAGCCTGGATGTGTGTATATATGCGCCAATTTAATCCATTATTTTCGCACTCGAGAATTTAACATTAACGCATTGTTATGATAAAATGTAACTCATACAATAGCTTCATAAAAATGTGCGTACTCGTATATAAACTAATTTGACAGAATTCGTAATAAAAATTTACATAATGCGAGAAAAGACCACCCCGCAAGAAAACACAAACGACGAGAATTTTATTTCATGCTCACATTTGCGCAATTTGTATACAGAATGTAAATTAGAAAGCGCCTTATTTCAGCCAACGGCGTCAGGTTATTTGGTTCAGTGTCGCGCTCTCTTTTGACGAACAAAAAATACAGATACAACGAATGAAACTCTTAAGTAGCATTCATTTCCTTTTAAATTGCCTTCGTTTAATGAAATGTTATGATGAATTTTACATAAATTACTTATCCTTTTTATTATTCTCACACTTTACGCATTACACTTCTTGTAAATGCTTGTTGTAAAATTTGCTCTTCTTTTAATAATAAACCAAATTCAACAAGGTCAATAAAATGCATTACATTATAAAGTACAGCGAACATTTTTCTACGGAAAGTTAATTCGAATCTAACTACAGTGTTGGTTGGGCGTAATAATACATTTCATTTGGTGTCAGGACCCTATCCCCACTCCGTATTTAAAGGTCTGTGGGACTCAGTTACTTACCATCATCGTTCTCTGCATACATAAAATATAATAAAATAAAATATCGTGAGCAAGAAGATTGCCAACCTGCACTGGGCCAGCGTTTGTGCAACATATATTATAGCAAACTATGGCCTACATCCATCTCACTCTAAAAGAGGACCAATTCCCAATAGTAGGGCAGAAGAAAATTGTGTACAACAAAATTCCATTTTCATCAGTTATATAAATTCACTTGTCTGCATTTTCTGATGTGTGTATGCGTATAAATAGGTACTGACTGAGGAAATAAATTCGTATACAGCATAGATATAATATGAAACTAACGTATAGATCACCAAAGCGTGTGAGGGAGAAGAAAATCATACGGTAATATAGCAAGATGGAATAGGAAAGCGAATCTTATGTTATGTAATATGTTTTGAATGATAGCTAGTCAAAAATCGACAAGCTTGAAACTAGTTTCGCGGTTTTTGATTTATTTTTGTTATAAATCTTATTTATTTCAGTAATTATAACTGTTAAATCAATGGTTGTACCTATATCCTGTGAGTAGGTGTGATGTATATCATAAAAATAATCCTGATAACTGCACGTTTCACAGGTAAGTTCTCAAGACGACGTCACTGCTTAGATGCCCATATTTTTCATGTCTGCATTTGTGATGTCTGTATTTGTGTGTGTGTGTGTTTTTTCATATGTTTTTTTTGGAATAACTTTTAAACGGTTTTACTGATCGATTCCGCCAGTCCGGTCAAAATCGGTTGATTCATTCGTGAGATATCGTTGTCGAAAAAAAATTAAAAAAAGGTTTTTTTCAGAATTTCTATGAAATTTTCAGTCTGACCAGTTCGAGCTTTAAGATTCTTCAGAGACAAAGTGAAAAATCTGAAATCGAAAATAACAGTCACGAGCAAGATTTGAACCCGCATCTCCTGGATACCGTCCAGATGCTTTGCCAATTCAGCCATCGTGACAATTGCTCCTGACTGCTAATTTCGATAACACATTCATACTTAACGTCTTTGGGTAACGCCTGCGCCATTTGTCGGAAGTATTTATATACATTATACCGACCAGGTAAACTTAATTTTAAAAATAAGATTTTTACCTAATACACTTTGTGTTTAATGTATAGTGCTAAGAATGTCAAATGCTAAATATATATATAAAAATATCTAAATATTTATAGGGTTTGCGTCATTATTAGGTAAAAATCTTATTTGTAAAATTAAGTTTACCTGGTCGGTATAATGTATGAAAATACTTCTGACAGATGGTGCAGGCGTCATCCAAAGATGTTAAGTATGAATGTGTTAACGAAATTAGCAGTCAGGAGCAAGTGTCACGATGGCTGAATTGGCAAAACATCTGGACGGTATCCAGGGGATGCAGGTTCAAATCCTGCTCGTGAGTGTTATTTTCGATTTCACATTTTTCACTTTGTGTTTAATGTATAGTGCTAAGCCTGTCAAATGCTAAAAATATATATATTATATAAAAATATCTAAATAATCTTCAGAGCTCAAAAATTTGCGTTGAACGAAAATTATACTTTCGAGAGAGTAATAAGTGCAATTTTGAGCGCTTAGCCGTGTGGGGCCAGCTTTAGAATTGTTCCACCCCTCTCCACCCATGGAAGTCGTAAGAGCCGACTAAGGCAATACCGGGGGAGTGGGCAGCAGCACTCCTTCGAGTATTAACACAGTTGTTTTTTAATAAAGTGATAATTTTCTGGTGAAGTAAATAAAAACGAATAAATAAAATTATGCTTGTTTTATTTGATTTTGTCTGTTCTGTTTTATTAGTCGAAGAAAATTAACGAGTTCACCAAAGAAGCGATTCGTGTAATCATTCTATCGATAGTCGATCGAAATCTTAGAACTTACATCATTATCCAACGCACACATTGACAAATCAAAATTGGTAACGCGTTATCGAGCTGTCTGGTGATCTATACATCAGTATATACTATATCTATGGTAGACAGTCAGCTACATTGTACTGTATGTACAAGTCAGATTCCTGTTCCCAATAGAGTGAATGAAAAAATGTATTGTTGGTAACATTGCGCTACAGCGCGCGGCGTGCTGTCCACTGAGAGATTTACAACTCTCCATTACAGCTTCATATACCACTGCACTCCATTCAGTTTTGGCCTACAATATACCTGTACACTCGCGATTTAAATTTTCGATAGGAGACTGACTAAATATATCTACTGAGTAGGCTTTTTTATGTTGATTTGGAAGAATTTTGTAGATGTTATATTCAAATTAAAATTAAAATTCAATAATATATTTATTTTATAGGCCTATTAATAGCAACGAAAATCGTCAATAATACATTAATAATTAACAGGAGTGCCTCAGGCGAGTGCATCCGTAATAACAAAGTGGCGATTGCAATCACCATACGCGGCCGGATTCCGTAAAGCCGTTCATGAGGAAAACCCGGCAAGAAACTCATCATTAGGCAACTGCTTAGCGGCCCAGATCACTTCCCCGGATTGGATGGGATACAGGTTCGAATCCTGCACGCAGTAAAACTCTCCACTTTCACAAATAACTCGTTTTTGTCGTAGTAGTACCGGTCATATTGTTTCGTGTCATTGTTATCTGAAAAAGTTTAAAACAACTGTTTTCCGCTCTTTAAGGTAACATATCCATCGTCTTCTATTTACTTGTCATCACTATCCTGTCTTGGTTTCCACTCCACTAGTTTTAGATTACAACATTAGGTACAGCTATATAGGTTTTCATTAAACTTGACTGGATTGCACAGATGGCGGAATGGTTTAAATACCAGCCTCCCACCCGTGTGTAGTGCACAGCGTGGTTCGATTCCCACACAGAACAACAATTTGTGTGATCCACAAATGGTCGCGAAATTATATGTTTGTAAACTCTTTTTTTTTCTAAATTGTTTTTCACTAATATCTTCCAATATTTTTTAGCCACTTGAAATAACGATGGCAGATGAGCCACGGCTCGGTTAGCCGTTACCTTTACTACGTAAAGTAAAGGTATGGTCATGTTTGCCTAACATACGAGTATAGGTTGTCGCAGAATTCACTCTAGGTATATGTTTCTTATACTCGTAGGAGATCGTTCCAGATTCATTCCCATTTGACTTAGAATCAATAGTGATGTAAAATGTGTGTGTATATACTCTAGTTATATGATGAATCAGCAATATATACCCATTAAAAACAAGTTTTCGATGGATAAGTGTCACAACAACACTTTGTATTAATTCAAGACTAAAACGAGTAATTGGCGGCCTCTCGTACAAATTAGTGCTTTATTATCATATTAGATACTGCCCGCTTTCTGCCCGTGTCGTAGTTTTCAAAATATAAATACTTCACTCTACGGCGCACTAATGATTTTTTATTTACAATAACTATTACACGGGAAAAATCATTTATAATTTTTCCAGAATAAAAAGGCAGTCTTTTTTTTGTTAAGGCAGGGAAAAATGTTCCTAACCGCATACCCCGTTGTTCGGGGCAACGAACAGGGTAGTGTGGGGCCTTCACCCACTAAAGAAACCCTCCGTGTGCCGTCTCTCCACCTTTATTGGCGGCTCTCCGCAACTATATTACATTCCTTCAGCGATAGAATAAAAAGCAGCCTACCACTGAAGTAATGTAACACAGTTCTTCCCGAACGACGGGGTGTGCAGTTAGGTACATGTTTCCTGCCTAAATATAAAAAGATAAAAAGTAGTCTATGTGCTTTTACCATACGAGTACCTATATATGTGCCCAAAATTTCTCAACGATTGGTAGTAAAGCAGTTACGGTGTGAAATTGTAATAAACAAACGGCTAAACAAATAATTTATTTAAAATATGTACTTACTTACTTATCATCACGCCATTTCCCATGCAGGGTAGGCAGAGAGAACAGAGTGCCAAGAGGTTCTATTCTTGCATACATCTCTCGCTTCCTCAACATTCATAACTCTCTTCATACACGCTTGCCGGTTTCGGAGACTCCTGACTCCACCTTCCTTCAATACATGACCAATTTGGTCTAGGTAGGTGAGTCTCGGTCTCCCCCTGTACCTACATTCTTCCACTTTCGCATTGTAGATCTTCTTAACCAGTCGCTCGTCCGGCATTCTTTCCACATGTCCGAACCATCGGAGCATTCCCTTTCGCATCTTTACACCAATACTCTCTTTCATACCTACTCGCTCTCTTACGTCGTCGTTACGAATGCAATCAGTCAGCCTCACTCCACAGATTCTCCGCAGAGATCGCATTCCGACCGCATTGATTTTACTCTCATACTCCTTTTTGCATACCCAAGTCTCGCTTCCATACAATAACGTTGGGACAAGCACTGCGGTCTGTATTGCAACACGTGCCCTCTGGCTGAGGTGATGACTGTGGAGAAGTTGTCCCAATGCTCCGTTCACTCTATTTCCCGCATTCACTCTTCTCTCTACATCAGTGGTGTACCTTCCATCCCGACTGAATCCACATCAAAGATATACAAATTCATCCACTTGTTTTAGCACACCATTTCCTATTGCTACTCTAACATCTGTTCTGGCTTCTTCTCTTTCAAAAACCATTATTTTGGTTTTACTCACATTCACACGTAGGCCCCTTTTCTTACAATCTTCTGCCATTACGTTGACTAGAGTTTGCAGGTCAGCCGCAGACCGTCATTCTTACGTTGCCGGTATATTTATAATATGTATTGCTAGTATTTACGTAATTGGCACAACGCGGTAACGGATAATAAAGAATAATTGTTTATCATAATGAGATAGTTACACATTCATAAGTGTGATGATTTTATAATAATACATTTTAAAAATCTATCCACATCCATGAGTAATCAGTGCTAGTAAAAGTATCAATGTATTTAAGAAACTTAATGTATAATAACATTTTCATTAATAAACATTTTCATTAATTATAACATTTTCAAATATTACATTTAAACCAGTTTACATCCAAAAGTGCCCAAAGTTTTCACATTATTGAAAGTATAACTTTTCAGGTGTTTGCACTTATTAATTATTTTACTAGTTCATGAAACTGTTTGATGAATTTAATGCTCCCTTATTTAAAATTTAATTCATAATATAAATACTTGTCAAATCTCGTTTTTATAAATCTTATGTTACTGCAGCTATAAAAAGTTGTTTACGAGTATATAAACTTAGCAAGACAGCGTTTAGCATTCTTATGGATTATTTTATATTTTTGTGTGGAACGCAATTTTTTTTTCCAAAATAAAAGTTACCTACTCCTTATAACATAAGCTATCTGTCAGTGAAAGTAACGTCCAAATCGGTCTAGTCGTTCCAGATATTAGCTGAAACAAATAAAGAGACTATCTGTCTCTCTGTTTGTTAGACAGACGAAAACTTGAAAGGTTGGTGTTATGTTATATTTATGTAATCTGTATACTTTTACATAAATATAATATATGATTTAGTAAAAAGATGTTAAGTATTTAGAAATTACAAACAGATATTATTTATTCGATACAAAATTTAAATCTATTACTATTATAAAGCTGTAACAGAGCTATGTCTGTACATTTAAGATATTTGAGAAAAAAATACTGATTTAGGCTTGTCTAAGCAACAAACGATTTTTGTCCGTTTATCTGTTTGTTTGTTCGCGCATCACGCAAAAACTACTGAACGGATTTGATGATGCAACTGTTTTTATTTGATGGCTCTTGATTAGGCTTAACAACTGATATGCATTTTATCCCGCTACTATATCGGGAACCTGAGATATTACCTAAAACTAGCTTTTTGCTGCGGCAGAGGCTGGACCTTTAATACATTACATACATAATACAAAACATTATGGCTTGCATTACAGTATTGGACTCTGTCTCTCGAACAGGTTATCATAGACCTGTATCACGAGAGACAGCGTTTGTTCGGCCTAGTGATCTTAATAACTATATACAATTTAACTAATACGAGTGCATGATTGTATAAGAGTGCAAATGAGTGCAAATGTGGGTCAATTTTCATGAAAGAGAACTTTGAAGTTTGTGTATGTTTGAGTGACGTTTTGTTATAGATGTAAGTATGTATCTGCGTGATCTTTTATGTGTCCTCATCAAATGCTTCTTTACATTGTCTTTGTTATATATCACACTTACATTTTCAAGCATAAGCAATTATTTAGATATTTTCGACCGACTTCCAAAAAGGAGGAGGTTCTCAATTTGGCTGTATGTTTTTTTTTATGTTTGTTTGTTACGCGATTATTCCGCCAATTTTGAATCGATTTCAATGATTAATTTTTTGTTTGGTAGGTTCTATATCAGAGGTGGTCCCATTTAAAGTTTATCAAAATCGGACCAGCGGTTTTTAAAAAAACAACAAAAATCTAAAAAATTGCATCTGGTCCTACACCGATGATATTTTCAACCGACTCTGGCTCATTGGAGCAGTGCGTTTAGTTAGCATAGTATCACGACTGTAAGCCCGAAGGGGTAGGCAGAGGTGTATTATACACCCACGGTTCGGCAGCTATGTTTAAGTCCCACGTAATAGGGGACGAGCCTATTGCCGTACATTGCCTAGATTTTTTTTTTTTACGAAAAAGCTCAATAAGACTGCCTGACCCGGGGAGCGAAGCCGAGACCACATGGTCAGCAGTCGCACATACTACCGCTGCACCACCGAGGCAGTTTAGTTTAGTTTAGAGCAGTTTACCCATATACATATAATATGGGTACGCCAATGTTTCTTCACGGTCTTCGGAAAACTCTCGCTGTTTTCTATTGCCCGCCTCATAAACGAAGCGTTGAGGTGGGTACTACTCTCATTTCACACAGAACAGCTTTTTCAAACTTAACATGTCTCTATTTATCATATATTGCACTTGTAAAATAATATATACACACACATATTAAAAAAATACACTATTTTTAACACTTATGCCATTTTTGTTATTTAAACTAGTTAATAAACTTTTTAGATCTATTTCTTTTAGCAATTGACATGCTTCGCTTCTTTTTAAAGTACAAATTATTTGTGAATAAAGAAAAAGACATTTTTAGTAGGAGCGGGAATCGAACCCGCATCTTTTCCAATCCGGGGAAGTGCTCTAAACCACTAAGCTATCCTACATCTTTCATCATCATTCTTTCATATCAGTAGGATAGCTTAGTGGTTTAGAGCCCTTCCCCGTATTGGAAAAGATGCGGGTTCGATTCCCGCTCCTACTAAATATCTCTTTTTCTTTATTCACAAATAATTTGTAAGTACTTTAAAAAGTAGCGGAGCATGTCAATTGCTAAAAGAAATAAATCTAGTGTTCAAAAAATCGCGCCTTCAAATAGTATGAATTTTAATTGCAAAATTAAACTTACTATATTGGATGTATGTAATGCTAGCCGATAGATGGCGTTGGTCGTAAGACAAATGTGATTAAGAATTTGGGATGATCGAAAGATCAGTAGGATAGCTTAGTAGTTTAGAGCACTTCCCCGGATTGGAAAGATTCACGGATTATAAATAAATATTCACGGACATTTTTCACACAACGATGCGAGATGCGGGTTCAATTCCGGCTCCTACTAAAAATCTCTTTTTCTTTATTCCCAAATAATTTGTAGTTAATAAACTGTTTAAAAAAGTTCTGTATTGAACGTCCGTGTGTTGTAGGTAATATATGTTAACACCATAACGACCGACATACTTTACTAATCGAGTCTTTTTTTTTTCTTTTACGATTCAGTATAATTACGAATAGAGCCCTATCACTTTTCACGGTCTGATTCGATGTGGTTTAATTGTTATTAAATAAACAAAAAATAGTGACTTACGCTCGACTCGACACTAAAACCAGTGCTATACCTTATTTTGTGAGAACTACTTCTATAGACCAATATAGAAGTACTTCTTAAAACTGGCACTAGATGGCGTATCAGACCAGAGAACAACATTAGTACTTTTTGAAATTAGCGCTATCTATGTGATTTAACTACTTAGTAAGACCAATACGTTATTAGTTACTTATCAAGTAATTAATTTTATTGTGAAAAATGAACATTATGAAGCGTGCACTTTTGGATTTTTTTCTTTCTCTACTGCGCTTTAGGCGCTCATATTTATCATTTTCAGACTCCTGTGCTCCGAGGAAGGCCTCCCCATCATGTACCAGCTACTCTAACCTACACACCTGTTTTATAGAAAACCACTAAAAAGCAAAAAATAAATTATTTTTAAATAAAAAATTAAACCGCCTTCAAAAGACACCTTGAACTAAAAACCAAAAAATAATTTAGTATTTACATACGATTTCCGTGCTAGACACCTACTGATGTGTTTGAAGTCGGTGCCTAGTTTAAAAATAAAACAATACTTATACTCATATAATAACAAAAACAATAGGTATGTATATATACCTACTTATAATAACATTAACATCATCTTGTCACCGACTTCAAACACATCAGTAGGTGTCTAGCACGGAAATCGTATGTAAATACTAAATTATTTTTTGGTTTTTAGTTCAAAAAGTCTTTTAAAGGCGGTTTTTTTTATTTAAAAATAATTTGTTTATATATATTTTTAGCATTTGACATGCTTAGCACTATTTAGATATTTTTATATATATTTTTAGCATTTGACATGCTTAGCACTATACATTAAACACAAAGTGAAAAATGTGAAATCGAAAATAACAGTCAGGAGCAGGATTTGAACCTGCATCTTCTGGATACCGTCCAGATGCTTTACCAATTCAGCCATCCTGACAATTGGTCCTGACTGCTAATTTCGATAACACATCATACTTAACGTCTTTGGGTGACGTCTGCGCCATCTGTCGGAAGTATTTTCATACATTATACCGACCAGGTAAACTTAATTTTACAATTAAGATTTTACCTATGTATTGTATTGTATTGTAAACGCGGGCTATTTTCCGCAACTCGACGTCGTATGTGCGCCTATTTTGCGTGACGGGTTGCTGGCACTACTCCTGCCAACCCAGCATCACCAGAAAGCCTAGCAGACCCTTAACGTTGCCGACGACCTCTGGGAGCGACCTCGGAGAGCCGAGGTATAGTGCCCGGTATTCCGCCACCCCCGGACATTCAAGGATGACGTGGGCGGCCGTTTCGTCTGCCTCCATGCAAGCTCTGCAAAGAGGACTGTCAGTAACACCTAGAGTAAATAAGTGTTTATTCCATAAAGCATGTCCAGTAATAGCTCCCATTAGAAGCCGGAGCTGAGGCCTCTTCAAACGCCGCAGCTTTAGTGACAATCCGGGGTAGATTGTCGGAAGGGCCTCTCTGGCTTGCCTGCATGTACCTAAGTTAGACCAGTATTCTTGGTGTTCTACCTTGGTGTTTCGTCGTAGTGTGTCTTGGAGCCAAGCGAACGGCAGGGGTAGAATGGGCTCAGGTCCTTCCACTATCATCTCCGAACCCCCCCTTGCCAATTCATCGGCAGCGTCATTACCGCGTGAGTTGCTGTGTCCTTTGATCCACTGTAGGGTTATATCGTTGTCGATACATACCTGTGACAGGGCTCGATGGCACTCGTATATAAGACCCGAGGTTATAGTATACCTTTGAAGGGCCTGTAGGACTGATCGGCTATCAGAGAGTATACGGATTTGTTGGTTCTTTACCTTTCTAGAGTCGATTGCATACGCCGCCATTAAGATGCCCACACTTTCTGCCTGGAAGACCGTGTTATGAGCTCCTAATGGTGTAGATATCTGAATGTTCAGGTCCTCGGAGAATACACCCACACCAGTACCTGACCTTGTTTTAGATCCATCTGTGAAGATACTCATCTCTCTTGGGTTAAGACCTTCACCCGGTTGTTCTTGCAATTGTATCTTATACTTCTTGTCAAATACAAACTGCTTGGGTATCCTGTCGGTCACCGCTGCCATGAGCGGCTCCTTACCTATTACCTCACTGAGGATTTCGGTGTGCGGTACCCTTGCTAGTCTCCAGAGACTCAGGTTTTTAAGCCTTACCGCTGTAGCTGCTGCCTCTTGTTTTATGAACAGATGCAGTGGCGGCAGGCCAAGAATAGCTTCCAGAGCAGCAGTTGGAGTTGTCCTCATGCATCCCGTGGCCGCCATACAGGCCAATCTCTGGAGTCGTTGTAGTTTAGCTATGACAGTGGATAATTCGGTCCGTGGCCACCACACCACCGCACCGTAGCTAATCATTGGTCGGATTACTACCTGGTATAGCCATAGAACGATTTTAGGGTCTAGGCCCCATCTTTTACCTATCATTCTGCGGCATTGCCAAAATGCGACCGTAGCTTTATCTATTTTACTATTTAAATGATTACTCCAGTTTAACTTACGGTCAAGAATTACCCCTAGGTACTTAACCTGTGTTGATAACTGGAGTTCTGTCCCGAATAATTAGGGCAGTCGGTAGTTGCCCAGGTTACGTTTGTTAGTGAACATCACCATTTCCGTCTTTTTTGGATTGACTGTTAGTTCGTTGATAGTACACCACCGTTCCACGATGACCAGCGCAGAGCGTGTAACGTCGCATACTGTACTTGTACTGTTTCCGCATGTCAGTATCACCAGATCGTCGGCATAACCAACCGTATAATAGTGATTGTTGTTCAGTGTAGCAATTAGATCATTTACCACTAAATTCCACAGTAGCGGTGAAAGCACACCCCCTTGAGGGCATCCTTTGGCCACCAGTGCCTTGTGTGTTCCGCCTGTGCTAAGCTTAACGATCCTTTTGCTTAACATATTATCTATCCATTGGATCATAACTGCATTTGCTCCATGTCTTTCAAGTGCTGCAGTTATGCTAGTAAATTTGGTCTTGTCAAAGGCCCCCTCGATGTCTATGAAGGTGCCTAGACATATAGACTTGCTTGAAATCGCTTCTTCAATTTTGCATACCACTGCATGAAGTGCCGATTCTGTAGATTTACCTTGACAGTAGGCGTGTTGATGCGGGTGCAGGGGGGCGCCTAGTAGAACCCCCTCCCTCAGGTTCCTATCGCACAACCTCTCCAGTGTCTTCAACAGAAAAGAGGTCAAGCTGATAGGTCTGTAGGATTTGGGGTCCGAGTAATCGCTCTTACCTGGCTTGGGTATAAAGATCACCTTGACTTCTCTCCAACTTTTCGGCACGTACCTGTGAGCAAGACAGGCGGCCAGAATAGTGGTGAGTATTTGGATGAGTTCCTCCCCGCCCCACTTCAGCAAGGCAGGGAAAATTCCATCCAGGCCAGGTGATTTGTATGAATTAAAGCTGTTAATGGCCCACCGTACTTTTTGTGGGCTAACTACATCAAGTGTTTGGTGCCATTCTGCTTCAGATGGGATGACCTCCTCATCTGTCCAGCGGACTGTCTGCACCATCTCGCAGTCGGGGAAGTGCGTCTGTACTAAGATGTATTCCGCTTCCTCCCATGATCTAGTGAGGGTGTCGTCTGGCTTGCGTAGGGATCCCAACGTAACCGTGGGCTGGTTACAAAGAACCTTACTTACCCTGTTAGCCTGTGCTCCATTCTCTATTTCGGAACAGAAGTTGCGCCATGAGCACCTGCTTCTGTACCTGAGACGCTTTTTGTACCTAGACTTAGTTGACTTATAATTATCCCAGTCCTGGTCAGTACCTGTGTTCATTGCTCTGTTGAGTTGTCGCCTCATCCTTTTCCTGAGTCTATCCAGCTCGGGTCCCCACCAGTCGGCTTTTTTGCCTCTACTGGGCGGTGGAGTGGACAAGGGACACGCCTGATGATAGCAATCCAGCATGGTATTTGTGAGGACGCTTACCTGCCTCTCTATTTCTGCAGCACCTTCCAGTTTTGTGGGAACCTCTGTCTGCACCAGGGCTAGGCACATTTGTTCCGCGTACCGGATACGATCCGTTCTGCGGGGGTTCCTCCACGGGGTTGCTGCGTTTGTCTTTACTTGAATATCGAATCGAATCCACCTATGGTCTGAGCATGATAGATCTTTTGATACATGCCAGTTCGAGATGTGACTCGAAACCTCTTCGGTTGCCAACGTCAAGTCAATGATTGTCTTGCTACGTCTGTTTACAAATGTCGGTTCTGAGCCTGTATTAAGTATATTAAGGTCAGTTGTGAAAAGGTACTCAACAAGTTTCTTACCTCTTTCGTTACTTGTCTTCATCCCCCATAGGGAGTGGTGTGCATTTGCGTCAGTGGCCACGATAATTTCGAGCCCGGTCTCTTCGCAGTAGGCGATTAGCCGTGTCAGCTCGTGGGGTGGCGGATCATCAGCCTCCGGCATGTACACGGATGCAATAACCACCTCCTGAAGGCTTGAATCCGGCGCCCCGTGCACTATAATGGCGCACAGGTCTCTAGAACAGAAACTCGTTAAGGGTTGCGCATGTATATTTCTAGACATGTAAATACAGGCTCGGGGATTGTCCGGCCCTGTTTGTGCAATAAGCTTACCTCCGATGTTCCGGAGTCCGCAGACGGTGCCATTCCTGACCCACGGCTCCTGGATCAGGACTATGGCCGTGTCGTTGACCTCCAACCATTTCCGTATCTGAGCCGTCGCGGTTTCGCTGTGGTGGAGGTTGGCTTGGAGGATATTACAAAGCGGAGAAGGGGGTAACACTGTTAATGTCGTCCTCCTCCGCCGATCCTCCCTCCGCCTCCTCCTCACCTATGGCCAGCTTCTCCAGACCCCGGGCGCAGTCCCCCCCAGCCTCCGAGGGATCACGAAGAAGTTCTTCCTCGTCCCCCTCAGAAGCAGGAGCAGTCCGCGCCGACGTCTGAGACCCGGGCAACACCTCCACTCCTACAGTGCTTGCCCTGGTCCCCACGGAAGTGTCCATAGGTTCGGATTCAGCAGGTGCCGTGTTTTCCCGAGAGACGGTGTCGCTGGGTGGTGGGTATTCCACGTACCTGCCACGCGGTCCCTGGAACTTTACGTACACCGAGCCTAGCAAGAAGCCAAGCCGGCGTTCGCGCTCTACAAGGACCGCCACGACCGTCTCCGGTACACTAACAACAGCAAACGTATCCGTCTCCTGTCGCTCCGTCTTGTGGAGTAACCACTGGTCGATCTGCGCCCAGGGGTTCTGGTACCGAAGTGTTCGCGCTACGGCGCGGAAATCTTCCCAGATCCCCGGGAACAGTACGCCACAGCGTACTCTACGCTGTAGTTCACTCTGGCGTTTCACGGTGACCTTGTCCCCTGTAGACAGGGTCATAGTCGCCGTGCACCGCCTGAGCCATGCCAACGTAGCCTGATCCTCACACCATAGCCGTAGGGCACCGTTGGATAACAACGGCTTTCCCCGGAATAGTGGGCCAGAGGATTGGCTATTGCTAGGCTGCATGGCTTCCTGCATCAGCAGTGCCTGCAGCTGTTTCTGCACCTCCTCAGACAGCTGCGGAGTGAGGTGACCTGAGGTCACTGTGGTAACAGCAACCAGCAGGTCCGCCTTCAAAGCATCCGCATACGCCATCTTCGGAGTATCCCCCGTAGGCTCGAGTCTCAGCCTCTTGGTCTCACCTCGCGGAGAGATGGTCTCGTCCGGGCGATTCCTTTTGGCCGAAGCTCGAGATTCCGGGATTGCGGTCGTTGCAGGCCTGTTCCTAGCCCTTTTCCTTGCACGGCCGGCGCGGCGTGCTACTGGGATTCCAGCGGCTGCCTTCGCCGGCTCCTGCTTGGAAGCACCTGGTTGTTGTTTAGGCGCTGGGGCTGTTGTATTGTCCAATGCAGCTCGCCTCTGCCTGGACTTGCGACGCTGTTTTTTATTTTTGTGCGTCTTCCACTTAAAGTCCGGCACTGTCCAACCTGCATCGATCAGCGCGGATGTAGCGTCCGTTAGGGGTACCGCTGGTGTCCGCTCCGGTTCAACGGATTTCTCCATTGACGGAGCGTCCTCCTTAACGGCTCCCTCGGCACTAAGTATTGGCTGGTTTCGGTCATGAACCTGTCCCGAGCCCGTCGGTGTCGTCAACGTGCCGGGTGTTCGAGGCGCCGGGATCCCAGCAGCCTTTTTACCCGGCACGGACTGGTTTTTACGGGGGGGCACTGTGGAAACAGCACCGCCACTCTGCTTGGTGTATCGAGGCACTGTGGAAACAGCACCTTCTTTATGAGCAGTGTTAGTGAGTGCAGTATTGGTGTGTGTCTTGTTTGTGTGTGTTTTGTTTGTGTGTGTCTTGTTTGTGTTATGTGGTGTGTTCGCGCCTTTCCGGGCCACTTTCGCGTCCCTCAAGGCATGTGTGGGTGGGGTAGGCACTGTGGGAACAGCACCTCCCATTTGTATGGGGAAAGTGGAGGTGTCGGGCACAGCGTGAGCCGCACCGTCTCCTCCGTGTGTTTGGGTGCCTGAGGGGTTAACCTCAGGCGCCCGTGGGGTTTGGGATCTGGTTTTATCCATACCACTTGATTGTTTATATTTCGTCTCTCGAGCTTCCCACCCTCCACGGAGCCCGCACCTTTGGGGATGTCACTTTGGACACCAGGACTACCCGAGAGATATAGACACGGTTGGTTGGGATTCATGCGCGACATCGGGAGCTGCAGACATATGGCCGGGGGTACCGATCCTAGTACCCCCAGTGGTTCCACACGCCCTTGCCCCGTCAGCATGGCCGAACCCCATGTCCCCCCAGAGGACCCCCCCGTGTCTCGCCTGCGGCCCGTACCCTCCTCAACCATACGGGACGCGTGTCCATTCCCCTATAGTGGCTAGCTACAGGGGTACCGTTTAGCCAGAAATCCGGACCAAAGAGGGCGTGTTGTCTCCCGGAAGTATCAACCCCGACCCCGTTCGACTCAGCCCTCCAGGACTCCATCTTCCTCGCGTACGGCGATCAACTGCGCAGGACCAACGCAGGTGGGTGCTGTGTGCTTGTGCGAGCGTAGTAACTATATAAACTGCATAGATAAAGGGGCAATATTTGTGGTTGGTGCCTGCCCTTAGCACATTAAACATATAAAATATATACCTAAAGATATACTATATCTGTATAAATACCATAATAAACCGTCTTCGCACCCACACAAAGGCGGCTTTCTCTATACATAACGGAAGAAATAGAAAAGAAGGGACCATGTATACAGAGATATAATACTAATGAGTAAACTACATGAATATGATACATATAAAGACCCTCCCTATTTACCCGGGCTTGGGACCGGCGAGGCTTCGCAAACGGACCGTCTCTGTGGTCTGTCTGAAGAGCCCCGGCTAGGTTAAGATTTTACCTAATAATGACGCAAACCCTTTAAATATTTAAATATTTTTATATATATTTTTAGCATTTGACATGCTAAGCACTATACATTAAACACAAAGTGAAAAATGTGAAATCGAAAATAACTATATCCTGCTCGTGACTGTTATTTTCGATTTCACATTTTCACTTTGTGTTTAACATAAGCAACTAGTTGTTATAAATATATTGCTTATAATTAAATTGCTAATAATGTAATTGTACCTAGCAGGCTGAGTAGCTAATCGCCTCCCTCGGGTCTTGTAATAGGAAATGTTCTTGCAGCTGTTCGTGTATGAACATGAGTTGTGTATATTATTATATACAGTATATAACGTGGGTTTTAGCATTTATACAACAAAGGTAAATAATATTTTGGTTGAAAAAAAATATTCTATTTGTTTAACTTGTTTTCTGTATCAACATTATGCGCATCAAATCATCGGTGCATCAGGCAAGTGGCCATCCTAGCTTACCTAGCTAAATTAAAAATATAAAAGATTTAGTAAGAAATTGGAACAATTATTTAAATGTTGTGTTGTGATAATTACTTACTTTTTCGTCCGGATCTCCTACTATTAAGGTGCGTCCCGTGTTTCAAATATTGAAAGATTTTATTTAAAGTCATGCTATCCATGTTTTTGTACGATACATGTATACTAATGTCATAAGAAACCTTTACAACCACCCTCGAGTCGCACGTGTGGAATTTGCTAATGAAAAAAACTATTCAGGATTTTTGAAATACTACGACTCACTAGTGTATATAGGTTTGTCGTAGGAAAATTATTGAATTAGTCACATAATGACGTAGCTGACTGCTGATCTTTCTTTGCCAGCATGAACTATATAATAATTCTATTCGCTCGATTAGAAATCTTAATATGATATCCAACACTTAATTTTTTTTTAATTGTTTTAGCAATTGACATACTCAGCTACTTTTAATAACAAATTATTTGCTCTAACAGCTAAGCACTTCCACGGATTGGAAGGGTTGCAGGTTCGATTCCCGCTCGCACTAAAGTTCTCTTTTTCCACATTTTTACAAATAATTTGTTAATAAAAAGTTTAATAAACGTAATTTATTTAATACAAAGTGAAAAATGTGAAATTGAAAATAACAGTCACGAGCATGATAATATATAGTAATGTATAGTGCTAAGCATGTCAAATGCTAAAAATATATATAAATATAAACGTAATTTAGGAAAGACCTTTGTTTAAAACATAAACTGTATCAAAATCCATTGTGTGGTTTGGAAGAAATAAGCTGAGTAGCCGACACATACCAACAGCGACTTTGTTTAATATGATTTATGGACTAGCTGCTAGCCGTAATTCCTTCTGCGTGGAAATATTGTATATTTAATGTTATTACTAGGCAAAACCAAGTTCTGTTTCTAAAATAAAAGTACTTTATTCTTACAACATTAGCTGTCTACCAGTGAAAGTCCCGTCGAAATCAGTCTAGCTATTTTGAAGATAAGTCGGAGCAAATCGAGAGACATTAGTTACATTATTACATTTGGAGTGAATAATACATATAGCTATATAATAGCAGAATTTAGTTTAACACTTAGCAAAATTTATTGTAAAAGTGCAAGCTATTATATTTAGACAGTTTCAAATTGAACAGGAATAATAAAATTGATCGGAGCCAATAAGCCGGCAAAGTCTTAACAAAATGATGGATCGTAAACAGGAAATGCACTGAACAAAAATAAACTAGACAACTTCATTTTATACCGAGACCGTTGGAAATATAACCTAAAAGATGAAAGCTGGCACCACTTGGCTGTTAGTTTAAAAATATCTGACAGTAGATGACTAGTTATTGTGTATCGAGATCTCTGTAAGTGGGGGAAAACGATTTACTCGTGGTAATTGAATCATATGTGACTAACTAATATCCGCGATTGCGCTTGCATTGCTTTTATATTTACGGAAAACACATCCCTATCTGAACATGGAGTGCTTTGGTGCTTACAAACATTGCTGTTTATTAAATCTTAGGAAACTTTTTATTAGTAAACATTAAGTGCGAAAATCTGAAATTGAAAATAACACATTTTTGCACTATGAGGCTAAGCATAACAAATTAAAAATATATAAAAATATCAAACTTTATATCAAATTAAGAAATCACAATATTACCTTCTTGTCAAGATATATATTTATAACAACTAATTGTAAGAGATTGAATTAAAAAATATTTGCATTAAAAATATAGGTGCTAGTTCCTTATGCATTATTTTGAGTTTCAGCTTAGTAGTGTATAACGGCATCTTTTTTTTGCGCAAGCATTTGTAATATTATTGTATTAGTTGAGTTTAAATCTACGAAACACCTAAATGCAAAAAGAACACAATTCACCATATCTAACTGATCTACTTGGCTAAAAGTTACACTCAGTCTCGCAGGCAACAAGAATTAAAGTCTTTTGTACAGCTAATTTTGCAAATAAAGTATTTATCTTTTTATGTAAGCAATCATTGACCTTAACTTCATTATGAACAAGAAAGTGTTGTGTATGCCACTCACGAAGTAGTCTCGTTTGTGAACGTAACAATGTTGAGTAGTAAAAGAGTTAAAAATCCAGCGTTCGGTTTTCATCGACCGAAGAGTCACAAGACGAAAGTGGGTGCTCTCCGTTTTGCAGCACTTGTGACCACTTTATAAACTAGAGATATTTGTACTGCATCGTTTTCATGTTTTTCAGTATTTATATTGTGCCACTTTCGCAACTTTTTGATATATGAATCTCTAACAATAATGTATTTTAAACTCTTGTAGTTTTTATTTTAGTAGTTATTGTAGTAGTAGTTAGCACATAATCATTTTTAAATCCACAATCTGAATATTAACATTATTACATAATAACAGTGTTTCAAAGTATTAAATCAAAATGATCAAGTTAAAGCCAAATGTCAATTTATTCATTCGGCGTCCGCCGACGGTAGATAAATACAAATGAAAATGGTCGCAACTAAATCGGATCCAGGTAGACACGGGCACAAACAATTGGAGCTTATGGAAATCAGGGTCCATAGTATTTTACCGGATTATATATACTAGCAATTAGTGCCTTCCCGGCAACCCCCGGGAGGCTAGTTATTTATTGCGAGGTCTAAGACTTAATTAAAACATCTTACTTTGAGCTACTAGGTGTACGTATCCATTTTGCTAGTAAATTAAATTCAGTCAACTAACATCAGACCAACGTAAGTCAATTAAGTAATGCACTCATTAATACTTTTGATGAATCCGAGCTCGATTTCATTAAAGTCGGCTCTTATGAGTGCCGTGATGAATATTTAATCAATTATGGATAATTTATATGAACAAATTAATTGAACTCTCTAGAGAATAAATTTGTTTATGGACTGAATCAGACAGTGTTGACATATCAGTATTGTTTTATGGCTAACGGTGACCACAGCATCTGATGGTAAGTGGTAACAGAGGTTCTTGAAATAAATCATTATCATCTAATATCTGACAGGATAGAATATCCACCGCTATGTGCAAAACCAAGAAAGAGCGCCACTAAACTTTGAGGATTAGGCATGAGGCAAGCTGGCTACACCTTTGCTAGAAACACATAAAGATGCTTTATAGCTACTTAAGCAGAAAACGGTAGCAGCTACCAGTTTGAGTCCAGAAACAAACTTTCACGTGATGCTAAATCGATGCGGTTTTGTTTCGAGCTGTCCCTCTATTTCAGGCGATATTAATAACCTTTCTCCCCTTAGTCTCCTCTTATAACACTCTCATACATCGTACGAGCTACCCTTTTGCTGATATAGGAACATTTAAAACTATCTCTCTGGTGCAGCGGTAGTGTAAGCGACTGCTGATCATGAGGTCACGGGTTCGATTCCCGGGTAGGGTAGTGCTATTGAGTTTTTTCTTAAAAAAATTCTCAGTAGCAGCCCAGAGTTTGGAAATGTGCTCGGTAGATGGCAATAGGCGCGCCCCCTATTATGTGGGACTTAAATATAGCTGGCAAATCATGGATGTGTAATAAACCTCTGCCTACCCCTTCGGGGAAGGCGTGATGCTATGTTTTTTAAACAATGACATAATGCCTGAGTCTGAGTGAGTGAGAGAGTCCAACTGTGTATTTGGTATATGAAGCAAATTCAACCAAAACTTGTTTTTCGTCTGCGCTGCTAAGTTAACTACGAAATCTTATGTGCAAAAAGTTATAGGAAGTAGTAACATTTAAAATCACTTTATGTAAAAAATATATCATTTTCTCTAAAGTGAAAATGGGCATATTACTAAAATGGCGACAATGAGCACATTTTACAAAGTCTGGCATTAAGGATCCACTGCTACTATCAAAGTATCAGAGTATAAAGGCGGCTGTACACACTCGTCGAGGCACAACGAGACAGGCAAAGGGCGAGTGTGTACATGGTAGCCTCGTCTCGTCTGGGGACTCTCGCTATGTCCCGGAAGAGTTTCGGGTTTTTGTGCACGAGTCAAAGGGTCTCGGTGAGTCTCGCGATGAAAACGAGACCGCGCCTGTACACGCTCGTTTGCTTAGTTGCCCGCCAACTGCGATCGCGTAAAGACGTGATTTCTGCGTGCGACAACGATGTTCTAATGCTTTTTAGATGCCTACCAAAGGAAATCACTATTATGGAATCCTAAGAATGTCAGGCACAAAGATAAACAGCTATTACACGACGCTTGGTTGCGGATAAGCAACGATTTTGATATCCCCTTGGAAGATTTAAAAAAATATATATATACCTGTTGAATAGTGAAAAAGTGCCGCGTGGGGCCGGTTTTAGAATTGTCCTACCCCTTTCTACCTACGGGAGGCGTAAGAGCCGACTCCCTTAGTTAGTCGGCTCTTACGGCCAAAAAAAATTACAATAACTAAAAAAAAAATAAACGCCGCAATTGTTTTTTCCACGTCCATCGCGGCGGGCATCCGAAGTTCAATTGGTACAACGAGCGTATACATGAGACGAGAGTGGACGAGAGGTTCGCGAGACAAATAGACGAGTGTGTACAGCCGGGGTATTAAATTGAATGCCATATTTTTGGTAGATATTAAACTACGCTTTTGACGGAGAACCTCTTTTAAATCATAATAATAAATTAAATACTTAAGTTACAATTTATTCAACATCATTCTAAAAATAAAATTTACTTATTTACAGTAGAATTCATTTATAACTACTACGCTTATAACGACTAACCAATTTTAAATTTTTAAACCTAACTTGAGTTAACATTATCGTCGAATGTTAACTCAAGTTAGTTTTCATAGTTAGGTATTGAGAAAATATAACCGCTTAGTGCGACTCCGGTTTAAGCGACCAACTGCTTATAGCGACCATTATTTATGTTAAAATGACGCGCAATGTTTTGTTTACACAACCTACCCATTACCCACCCAACCAATACCTCTGCGCCCCAACTTCACCCTGCCCCGCGCGCTTCCATGCATCTATCCATCAGCCCTTCCACGTCCACTGCTGGACATAGGCCTCCCCAAGAGAACGCTACAACCAGCGGTCCCGTCATGGGAGACAATGCCGTAATCGTCACGCTTGGCAGGCGGGTTGGCGATCGCAGTGGATGTTGTTAATACTCGAGGGAGTGCTGCTGCTCACTCCCCCGGTACTGCCTCAGTCGGCTCTTACGACTCCCGTGGGTAGAGAGGGGTGGGGCAATTCTAAAGCCAGCCCCACACGGATAACCCGCACGCTTCACCTCTCCATATTCGCTGGCGTAAATCACAGTTAGTGTTTATCACCTGTTACATTGAGATAAATACTACTAGAGTAGTACTCTAGTAGATACAAATAACTCTCAAAGAAACGTACCCACTTGCGAGTTCAAAGACGTAGCTTTGAAACAGATACGTAAGCCAAAGAAAACTATGTTTGTCTCGTTTTTACTATTATCAAACTAATTACGTCAAAAGGAGACAATACATTGTCATTAGGAAAAAGGGCAAAAGTTGCCAGAGGTCAGAAAAAAAATCCCCAGAATTAATGAATAATTTGGATATGATATATAGCATGTGTATTCTGATAAACTTTCAATAGATCATATTAGACCTAAAGAAATTAACAAGGATCACTGATAGAAAGAATAAATAGCTAAATGAGTTAACGTAAATAATTTATTTTTAACAAATGAAATCAATACGTAAAAAGAGAATATGTATTTGTACATAGGCTAGTTGTATAAAGATAAAATTTACAAGTATAAAAAATAAATAAAAATCGTTTACAATGGAATATTATTATATAATTGATGCCTATGTCAATCAGATTTTAATCGACGAAAAAAGTAGGTTCTCAATTTGACACGTAGTAGGAGGTACTCCTTATATATTTTTTTATGTTTGATAACTTTTTATTAGATCCCATTTAATTTTCATCAATATTGGTACAGTAGCAGCCATCTCCCTTGCGGGGTAGGTAGAGAGAACAGAGTACCAAAAGGCTCTATTCTTGCACTCATCGCTTGCTTCCTCAACATTCATAATTCTCTTCATACACGCTCGCCGCTTTTGGAGACCCTTCACTCTTCACTTATTCTAGAACACCATTGCTTATTGATACTCTAACATATGTTCTGGCTTCTCTTTCAAATACCATTATTTTGGTGTTGCTCACATTCGCCCGTTTATCTTGATCTTCGTGTTTTTGATTTATCTTGATATTTTTTAATGTTACGTTTATTAAAACAACATTACAAGTATCTTAAAGATACCTGTTGATTTATTAATCACTTGATATGTAGCTTATCCATTAAAAATAAAAAACGGCTGCTGTTGTAGACGGTAGCCAGCCATTTTTTTTGCTTAAAAGCTTTATATCCACCTTTTTATCCACTCCTCCTTGGCTTGTGATCTTTTGGTACTCTGGAAAATAAATAAGAAATCATTATACATACTATTGGCCCTACTTCTGACTATTGTACGATGATTATTACACATTATGATGAAAATAATAACTGCCTCGGTGGTGTAGCGGTAGTGTTTGCGACTGCTAATCATGAGGTCTTGGGTTCGATCCCCAGGTCGGGCAATGTTATTGAGCTTTTTTCCTAAAAAGAAAAATTCTCAGTAGCTGCCCGGAGTTTGGAATTGTGCCCGGTAGACGTCAATAGGCTCGCCCCCTATTACCTGGGACTTAAACATAGCTGGCGAGTCGTGGGTGTATAATACACCTCTGCCTACCCCTTCGGGGAATACAGGCGTGATGCTATGAAAAAAAATTATGTGTGTGTGTATTAGTGTACATACGTAAGAAGTGAAACTTCTTTATGACATCATTTTTTGAAAAATTATCTACTATTTACAACTTTACAGAAATTGGTTAAATAAAGCTAAATTAGATAAAGTTTAAGCAAAAGGCTTTTATTATCATAGACATGGATACAAATTATACAATTATTTCACCTTATTGCTACTAAGATTATTATAGCATTTCATTAATTATAATAGATTTATTACGGCGTTTTATAGCAGAGTGCCTATTGCTACCTTCCAGCTCCATTATCAGACCCTGGATACTATCTAGAGACAAAGTATTTGTCAAGAGGAATAAAACGAGTCCCAACTCGATGGGGTTGCGTCGTTTCACTACAGAGCTACTGTGGCCATCTTCCAGTTCCATCATCAGACCCTGGATACCAACTAGATACAAAGTACTCGTCAAGACGATTCATATGAGCCCAAACTCCATGGGGTTATGTCGTTTTATAATGGATTTCCTTTGGCTACCTTCCAACTCCATTATCAGACCCTAGATATCATCTAAAGGCAAAGTACTCGTCAAAATGAATCAAACGAGTCTAAACTCGATGGGGTTGCGTCGTTTTATTACAGAGTTAACTGTGGCCATCTTCCAACTCCATCATCAGTCCCGGATACCATCTAGATACCAAGTACTCGTCAAGACGAATCATACGAGCCCAAACTCCATAGGGTAATATCATTTTATATTGGAGTTCCTATGGCCACCTTCTAGCTCCTTCATCGGACCCTGGATACCATCTAGATACAAAGTACTCGTCAAGACGAATCATACGAGCTCAAACTCCAAGGGGTTATGTCATTTTATATTGGAGTTCCTATGGCCACCTTCTAGCTCCATTATCAGACCCTGGATACCATCTAGATACAAAGTACTCGACAAGACTAATCATACGAGCCCAAACTCCATGGGTTATGTCGTTTTATATTGGAATTCCTATGACCACCTTCTAGCTTCGTCATCAGACCTTGGATACCATCTAAAGACAAAGTACTCGTCAAGACGAATCAAACGAGTCCAAACTCGATGAGGTTGCACCGTTTCATTATAGGTATCCTATGGCCACCTTCTAGCTCCATCATCAGATCAGCTTTATGTCATCATAATATTACATTGTCACGCAATATACATATGTCTTATATTATTTATAGTCTTGCAACCCATATTTAAAAAAAAATCATATAAAATAAATATGGCGCGTAACGGAAAAATGTGACGCGTAACGAAAAAATGTTACACTAAATTTTTTTCCAACCCCGATAAAGAAGTTTCACTTCAATAACATAAATTACTAATAATATTTTGACTAACTCTAACTGGCATGTGTTTGTCATTCACTAAGCTCCCAACAGTGAGGGAAAATTTAGATTCGTTTTCTGGCAGCACTGATGGCTAAAACAATATATGATAACTTTATTTCGTTTTAAATGCCATTTTGGATTCCTGAACAAAATTAAGCAAACTTACTTATGAAAAGTAGCTTTATCGTCCTTTTCGATCTGCGACATAGATATTTTAACTGCACAAATCACCATTTTGGAAATTTTTGTTATACGTTGCGGATACGTTTGCGCTCACTAATGTCAAGTTGGCAACTGAAGTCAGATATGCCTGCAGGCATCTAATAAGTAGCCCCGTGTCGGCGCGCTATACTACGTATCTAGTGTTTATTACATCAATGACCTGTTATGAAAAGTTCAAAATATCATCGCCAATGAAGCGAATAGCAAAGATAGTGCCGTCGATGATGACGATTTAGAGGAGATTAATCCAACCTTGACAATGTCTGAAGCTCTGAAGGCTGCGGAAACGCTCAATGTGTTTGTTCAGACTAACTTTGATGATGATCTTATGAAAACAATGATATCACGAATTCACAACGCTGTACGAAGTTCTTACTGCCAAACAAAAGTTTGTCAAAAACAAACTCAAATGACAGACTTTCTACGTTAGTAACACCGAGTTTTTTCGTTTAAGAACCATTAAAATAAAGCATACGTGATTCCTATAAAATGTTTTATTTATAGTCAGATGGGGTAAGGGGAACATACTTTATTTTTCTAATTCTAATTTTAACATCTAGCTACTACATGCTATAATAATCTAACGTAGTTTGATTAACGGGGGCTATAGCTATATTGATTGATTTTTTTAGGGTAGCTTTGATATTTTATAACTAAAAATGCTAAATCTTAAGGTTAGCCCAAGTGTTCCTCTTACCCCGGTTGTTGGGATAAGAGGAACAGTCTATATATTTATCTATAGATATTAGAATTCTATGTATTTTAGTTTGATGCCAATTCATTAGATAAAATTACTCCAGACAAATATGAACTCAATTCCATTCGAATACAGTTTATAATAGAAATAATGAACATAAATGAAATTTGGGGTAAGGGAAACATATGAGTTCGGGCCAGAGGTAAACAACCAAAAACTCTGTGGTAAGTTGTTTATATTTCTTTATCACAATTAATCAGTCTCAAATGTTATATAATACTTAGATAGACCACATCATCACACATACTAGAATTAATTATAATAAATTGAAAAGTTCTTTACAGTTACGTTGTAATCATGTAATTTTCAGTAGAAAAAAAAGATATAAATATTTAAAAAAAAAGGAAACCGCCTTCAATATACTCCTAGGAACTAAAAAGAAAACAAAATGTTATTTACATATGATTTCCATGCTAGACACCTATTTGTGTGGGCTCTATAAAAATATCAGTCACTCAGTGGGCGATGCCGAGCTGTGCTTAGCGTATCCACGTTATGATGAATCTACTCTGACGATTTTTTAAGCTAAAAGTATATGGCATTATGGCTTGGCATTTTCGTATTGAAACTATCGTGAAATTGATACATATTAGAAATATACCTATCACCGGAAATAACTCACGTTGTGGATCGATTTTGTCAACCTGGGTTTCGAGCATATTTGATGCTTATCATCAGGGCGGGCGCGCAGCGGTGTCAACAAGTTCCAGGCGAGCACTCATCTTACAGTTGGCATTTTACAGTTATTTAATCAATTTAATAAATTCTGTGTTTTTGTTTTCATAATAATAGCAACTCATTAAATGTTTATATCCTCTGACATCGGTAAAGAGGGACATATGTTCCTCTTACCCTGGTCAAGACAGTTCCCCTTACCCTACTTAAGAATTTGTAGGTAATGTTTTAAATCACATAAAATTTAGATATTAATATCATAGTTTATATAATTTCTTAAACAAATAAACAAAGTTTAAATTTATAACAATACCTACTAACAGACATTGACAGCCTTATCACAACAGTAGCTTGTCCTCAAAATTAACACTCACAAAAAGTGCTCCCAACTCGTGTTTTCGCGGTTTGCCAAGAGAATTTTTGTTTATGTCAAAATCACAAATTGATAAGACCTAGCGCCTTCTGTGTTTAATATTTGGAATTAAATGCTTATACTGCTTTACTGACCGAGTAATCATAAAGTTACAGTCTATAGTTTTTGATAAATAAACTACTGTTTCCCTTTACCCGTAGTTCCCCTTACCCCAGCTGATCTTACCTAAATAGGAAAATCAAACTTTCACATTTATAATATGTATTCGTAAGTACCTATCCATCTATCCATGAGCCTTTCATCGTCCACTGCTGGACATAGGCCTTTCCAAAACGCTTGGCAGGCGGGTTGGCGATCACAGTGGATGTATATAGTGCACAGGGGAACGCTCATGCCCGGTCCCCCGGTAATCCCTTAGTCGGCCTTACGACTCCCATAGGAAGAGACGGGGTAGAGCTATTCTTGGTGCCCCACACGGCCAGTTCCTATCTACTTAAGAAATTATCCTGGCGTTTTGTGCGTCATCCGATTAGTACGACATAGTATCGCCGGTCCCTTCAAGGTCGTAATATCCAGATTCTATTTTGATAAAAACATTATATCAAACTTATAATACGGAAATAATAAGATATTATAAAACAAGAGAGATTTTTGTTTCAAAATTATTAAATGAAAACCTACACTCGCTGAAGGAAAATTAAAAGTCTAGAGCAACAGACATTAGCATTACTTTAATTGCGGCGGAGGATCGCGTATCTTCGCGGCTTTAAACGTGCAGTTCAACTATACGGGAGCTCAGTATTGAGAATTTAAAACACCGTTTATAAAGATCCTACTTAGTTCATATTAAGACGAGTTTTTATGAAAGCGTGAACATTTTATTAGACAATTTATTTTATATTATTAAATCGAAAAACATAATAACACGGCCCTGTACACCTATTTATATATAATGTTTTTATTTTGGTAGGCTACGTCGACTACTCGATATGGTATTTGTATATTTAAATTGATTTGCATTTAAATTATAAGACACATTAAATTAAAATTCTAATTTATTATACCTGAACAACATTACATAGGTAATATTATAGTATATTTATATTATAGTATATTTTACCATTAGGAAATTAATTAAAAAATATTATAAACGAGACAAACTGATATGATAAATGATTTTCACACGTAAGAAGAACTGTCTCGGTGGTGTAGCGGTAGTGTGCGCGACTGCTAATCATGAGGTCTCGGGTTCGATCCCCGGGTCGGGCAATGTTGTTGAGCTTTTTCCTAAAAAGAAAAATTCTCAGTAGCAGCCCGGAGTTTGGAAATGTGCCCGGTAGACGTCAATAGGCTCGCCCCCTATTACGTGGGACTCAAACATAGCTGGCGAGTCGTGGGTTTGTAAATACACCTCTGCCTCCCCCTTCGGGGAATACATGCTATGTTGTCGTGATGCTATGTTGTTTTATGTGTTGTTTGTGTTTTAGAAGAAAACATAGATATTATGTTTGCATTAGGCAACACGTAAAACTCTCGATTAACATCAAACGCCTCCTTCAGTAGAGTTTAGTGCCTAAAGTTCCCCCCTACCCTTTAGGTGACTAAATTTTGCTTTCACCTCGTCTTCATATTATATTTCATGGTAATTAATTAAGCGGTGCCACATTATGGTAGTATAGTCTCACGCTTTCCTTTCTCGGAGGTGTAAGCAGAGGTGTACAAGCCAACGTTTCGCCCTATGTACTTATATAGATAAGTTAGCAATGAATAGAGAATCTAATGGCATCTAACAGATGTTATCCCAGATTCGATGTTAATATTTTTGCTGAATCGCATAAAAAAAAATAGATTCACCTTATATTTGTAATATTGAGACCACTACATAAAGGCCTGTATCTAAAGTTCATAAAATTGTACGTTTCATTTTTAATTCTAAATAGTCGCTTCATTAAAGTCCTGCGTTTAATGCAGACAAAACCGCAATCCACGCCAGGGTTTATTATTAACTGGCATTAGTAAAAGAAATCTAAAGAGTCAATTTTTGTTGCTTGCCAATAATGCTTACGTTAAAATATAGATACGTTTATTTTCTTAAAAAATAAATCGGCTTTTGATGATACTTTTTGAACATTTTATGTTCCTTTCTACGAGTAGTATAACCATTTTGTTTTTAATTTAATCTTATATTGACGATAAATTATTATTATTATGAAACGTTGTGTATGTGATGTGTATCCTAGAATATGTGAGTAAAACTATTCCACTTAAGTGAGCTATAATAACATATGTGCCTTTATTTACCAACAAAATAATTGTCTATTTTTTTTTTTTGCATGTATTGGCAGACGAGCCGCGGTCCTTCTGATGGTAAATGGTAACCGTCGCCCATGGACTCGACTATGCCAAGAGTATGTAAAGCCGCTGCTCACCAATTCATTTCACAGATATGAAATGAAATATAAAATATAAACGGCTATCTCCTGCTGCAGCCAAAACGCAACGATGTGCTTCATGGCCAGTCACACGGGAGATGGTGGTACCAACCTGCTCGGGCCCGATACCAAGTGAGTACTCCCACTTGGTACCCAGCCCTACTACCAGTCATGCAATGGATGATAATTGCTTACTTCCCTTAGTCGCCTCATACGATACCCGTGGGCAAGAATGGGGTGGTGACACTTGTATTCTTAGTCCGTCACTACACGGTCTATGCAATTAAAGTGTTATGTTGATTACATAACATTTTAATTGCACTTTTTTTACAAAATAATATTTTCTCCAGTGCCATTAGAAATTTTTATTTAAATAGGTGGGAGTTTATGTGCTTATCGTTTTCCTTATTCATGTATTAACAACAATTATAATGTTTTATGATTGGTTGCCGCATATAATTTCTTATTCTTAAAAATATGTAGACGTGATAGTAATGTAATACCATAAGACCGCTCAAAAAACTATGTGTGCATGTTTCACCGGGTGCAAGCTGTGTCTGAACACTATATTTAGGTTTATTTATGCGGGGATATTTGGACTACGATTTGAAGCACCCGATCTATGTGGCATACCTTTGTTTAATTAGAGTGATTATGTTTGTTATTAAATATACTTACGTAATCTGTAAAGAACAGCTTTTAAATGGTACGAAATCAATACTGCTTGAGCAACTGCAACAAGGATGAGTAGATACTCTGTTTGTCTCGGGGGTTAAATGAAAGTAGGTAAAACGAACCAAAATAGTTATGTAAGTATTAAATAAAAATTTGTTATGAATCGAAAATCAAAACATTTTTACTTTCTATTATTCAATATTATTTTAAAGAAAAGCTTCATCTGACAAATCCTTTCCGCGCATAAGTTACAAACCGAACACATTGTAAAACAACATTTTACAATCATAGTACAGTTTCTACCCCATGCTGATAATACATTATGTTATAATTATTAACTTATGGTATACTTTACATCCAAAAGCTTTCTTAAAATATCGGAGTATACTCTATACCATACTATGCATCCAGGTTGTAAAGCTCATGGTGGCTCAGCTGTTCTGATCAAACCAATATCAAACACTGTCAGTCCCAGTCATATTCTAAGAACTACATCCAAGCAACTAATGTGGTAGTTTGTGACTGGCTCTGCAACCTCACAGTATCAGCCCTTTACTGCCCTCCAAAGCACATTATAAAAGACCAACAGTTTGATGATTATTTCAAATCACTCGGAAGTCGTTTTATAACCGCTGGCGACTACAACGCCAAACATACGTTTTGGGGCTTCAGACTCATTTCGCCTAGGGGTCGTGAACTTCTCAAATGTGTGCAGGCAAGGACTATGAATGTGATCTCCTCAGGTCAACCCACATATTGGCCTACCGACAAAGGGAAAACCACCAAAAACCGGATGTTATTGACTTCTGTCAATAACATCCGGTTTTTGGTGGTTTTTGCCATACCTTTGGTGATGCAGAAGCATCACCAAAGGTATGGCAAAAACCAACATATCCTGCTATAGTTGCTGGGATCTATCATCAGATCACTCTCCTATATTAGTAGAAATCACAACCAAGGTTAAAGAAACTAGTAAAAAATGCACCTTACACAGCCAAAAGACTAATTGGGTTCTCTTTCGGGATTTTGTAGATGTAGCTATAACTGCGCCCATTTCACTCCAAACAGAAAATGACATCATAGTTGCTGTGGAATATTTCAACACAACCATTCAAAATGCTGCATGGAACTCGACTCCACTAAGTCAACATAAATCTGCCAACCAACTAATACCCCAAGGATTCTGGATAAAATCAAGGAGAAACGAGAAATCCGAAAATTGTGGCAGAAAAGAAGATGCCCTGAATTAAAAAAACCGCTTAAACAAAAAAGTAAAAGAACTTAAGTGCATACTAGAACATGACCGTAATTCAGGAATTCAGGCATATCTTGAAAGTCTTAATGCAACTACAGCTACAGATTATTCTCTATGGAAAGCCACCAGAAAAATAAAATGACCCGTACAAACTTCACCTCCTATCAGAAAACCAGACAACAGTTGGGCGCGAAATGACGAGGAAAAAGCTAACACGTTTTCGAAATACCTGCTCGATCGAATTAGAACGAGATCGCATGTTTGACATTATAATGGAAAAAGCCAGTATTTATTGAAATCTGCATTTTGATATCTTGTCATATCATCTTTGCTCTAACATTAGGTTGATGGTCAGCGGTTCAATGTTCCGTGGTATATGTATATATATATATATATATATATATATATATATATATATAGGTACTCAGATACTAAATCTTAATCTTGTGAGATGTCGTGATTAATGAACGGCCGCTAACTTAAAATAAAATAAAAAAACGTAATGCATCCTATATCCTATATACGAGTGACTGTTTTTTGGGATAGTCACGGAGTTATCTTAATAGATTATATTCATAAAGGAAAAACCATTACAGGAGCATACTACGCATCATTACTTCACAAGCTGAAGGCAGAAATTGCGAAAAAACACACGGCCACATTTGCAGAGAAAGAAAATCCTGTTTTACCAAGACAACGCGCCGTTTCTCACCTCAGTGGTTGCCATGGCGAAAATCCACGAATTACGGTTTGAACTGCTTGATCCACCTTATTCACCAGATCTAGCTCCGTGCGACTTCTTTTTGTTCCCTTATCTAAAAACTGCGCTCGGAGGACAGAGATTTTCGTCAAATCACATTCGTGAACAATTATTTTGCAGAGAAAAACGCCGTGTACTATTTTGATGATTTACAGAGATGGGAGCATCGCTGGGAGAAGTGCGTAGAGTTACAAGGAGACTATGTAGAAAAAAAACATTGAGAAAAAATTTCTTGTATCATTGTTAGGTCGGAAACTTTTCAGACCACCTGTGTGCTGCTACCTATAAGTGCTTAAAGCGTTATGTGTTTGTTGCGTATTTTTAGAAATAAAACCTAATAAGTTTTGAAGGCTCTAAAGAAATCTATAGCTAACAATGTTTTCAGCCCTACAGTTTTTTTTTTTTTTGTATTTTCACGGACACTTTCACACAACGTCCTCTGGTCCCAAACTAAGCTTAATTCTTGTGCTATGGGTACCAGATTACGGATATAATACATAAACTACTTTTTTTTTTGTAAATATGTACATACATATAATAGATAGAAAACACCCAGATGCAGTACTAATATCTGTGTTCATCACACAAATATTTGTCCTGAGTGGGAATCGAACCCACGACCTCGTGCACGGAAGTTGGTTACACTACCGACTACGCCACGGGGCCCGTCAAATTTGAATGCGATAAAGTAATATAAACAAATATTTCCTACAATGTGATACGTGTGTGAAGTACGTTGCGTAGACTCTACGCCGTAGAGGACCGTAACACCTATCTTTTATTAGCTAACGCTTCATTTTACTCTTTATAAAAATTCAAAACCGTGGGCATATAACTTGAAATCGATTCTGAAGGAATAAATTTAAAAAATATGAGAAAGCATGACTATTTAGGCTATGAACATAGTTAGGGAGAGCCCTAAGCCTTGAGGTACGCCAGCAATAATCTCAATGGTATCAGAGCAGCATACGTCTACTACGACTTAGGTGCTGCGACCATAGAGAAAGCTGGCGATCCATTTGCAGAGCCCCGTGGGGATTCCATATGAATGTCGAATGCCTTTGCGATGTCTAGGCTTGACAAAAGCCGTTGATAAAAAAAAACAAAAACAAAGCTGAAAGCTGGTGATCCTCAAGGTACTGCAGAAGTCGGGGGTTGATAACTCCGACTCTTCTACTCCTAATTTAGGTAACTAAGAAAAATTGTACGTTTACGTTCGGCTGTTTTTGTTCGCATATCACGCAAAAACTACTGAACGTTTTTGTTTGATAGCTCTTAATTATTTAGATATTTTTATATATATTTTTAGCATTTGACATGCTTAGCACTATACATTAAACACAAAGTGAAAAATATGAAATCGAAAATAACAGTCAGGAGCAGGATTTGAACCTGCATCTTCTGGATACCGTCCAGATGCTTTACCAATTCAGCCATTTACTCTTAATTAAACTTAAAAACAATGTTTTATCGGCGGCGGTTTGGCAAAGGCTAGTAGTTACTAACGGCGTCACACCTTCATCCGTAAACGGTCAATGTACATTGCCCATCCCAATCAAGCCTGAATCTAACCCGATATCTTGCAGTTAGGTAAAAAGAATTGTATATTTACTTAAAAAGACTAATGGGCTTACTAATAAACGTTGTATAACCTCTGAATAGTTATTCAGTATTTTATCTTTGTCACTAATATGATAGTTTGACGTTGAAAGAACGAAGCAAAACACTGAACTATTACTATTCGGAACTTACATAATGTTTATTAGTAACGGGGTAATCTATATACTATTATAAAGCTGTAACAGAGCTGTGTCTGTAAATTTAAGGTAATTGAGAAAATGTCTGTAATAGGCTATATAGGCTAAACACAAAACAGCTTTTATTATAATTTTTGTCTGTTTATTCTTTCGCGCATCACCCAAAAACTACTGAACGGATTGTGATGCAACTTATTTTATTTGAGAGCTCTTGATTACACTAAAAACTGGTATACATTAAAAAAACTAGCTTTTGACTGCGGCGGAGCCGCGGGCACGTTAAAAAGACTAGTTATAAAATAACTACGTTTACGAGCCTTCATAGGTAAGCATGGATTTTTTCATAAATATAAGAAAAACATAGATCTAATGAATGGAATGGTATAACGTAAATATTTAATATTGTGTAAAATGTAATATATAAAATTAGCTTAGCTTAGCTTATAAAATTAGCTTATTAATTATTTGGATTCCATCTCAGCTACCAGAGGCTGTGATAATAGGAGTTTATGTTTGTGAAAAGATCATAAAAAAGTAGAGTAAATATTTTGAACGCAGGAAAATTGAATGATACCACTTTTCTTTACAAGGTTAATGATTTACTTAAAATTATTAGATATTTAATACTTTTTTATGACTACGATAAAGTTACTGCTAAATATGAATGCTAAAACAGAAATTATAATATATTGACACAAGGACTTAAGCTTCATCTGTACACGTTTTTCTCATAACAATGGAAATTTATAAATCTATTGTGATAAATCTGATTTAGGACCAACTTTGAACTATACAGAAGACGTTTCATACAATTACATGTAATGTTGGGGCAAATAAACGCACCTTATACTAAACCATTTTGACTTATTTCATATAAATGTAGAAATAATCATGCTCCTACATAATTTAACTGCCTCGGTGGTGTAGCGGTAGTGTATGCGACTGCTAATCATGAGGTCTCGGGTTCGATCCCCGGGTCCGGCAATGTTATTGAGCTTTTTCCTAAAAAGAAAAATTCTCATTAGCAGCCCGGAGTTTGGCAATGTGCCCGGTAGACGTCAATAGGCTCGCCCCCTATTACGTTGGACTTAAACATAGCTGGCGAGTAGTGGGTGTGTAATACACCGCTGCCTACCCCTTCAGATCTTTGAGAAGGAATCTCAGTGGATTGTTTTGTGGAGAGTTGATTCATAACAGTCTGCTGCCAGTTGTTTCATTCTCTATTGATATAACTTTATTGATGTACATGAGAACAAGAAATTATATTTGCAAACAAAGAATCCGATTTCATTAATATGAATACGCATGGATTAGGCAACCCGTCATCATCCACTTTATTAGGATGTTTAGTAGAGAAAGGTAATTTTATCTTCATTTGTCTTCAGAACATAAACGAAGCTTTGGGACAGAGCAGTTGCTTGCCCTCTAACACCACAAGTCGATCAGTGGCGGCTACAACTAACCCACAGGATTGTCTGCGATCGCATCAGCAACAACCAATTTTCAAAGAAAGGGACCTCTAACAATGGTAATAAAAAATATACATTTCATCCAATTATGGACAAACACACACATACATACATAGCTAAACTTAAGTGTAAGTTAATAGCATAATAAAATAACTAAGCGCAAATTTGTTAATTACTGTGGTAACACTACTTTACCGCGGTGCGTGACTGCAATACGAGCAGGTTCTAATAAAAGTACCAACGCTTTATTATAATTTACGGGGGCTATCAATGTTGTTATACCTAGCTGATATTGGTCGTTAAGAATGCTTGTGTATTATTAGTAATATATATGTTCTTGAATATTATATTTTTGTAAAACAATCTTTTTATTTTTTTTATTTTAGGTGGGCAGAAATGTCCTAGTGTGGGGCGGCTCTCACCCACTAAAACCCACCGTGCGCCCTATTTTTGTAAAACTAAGTCAAGTGTATGATTCGTAGGAGTTCACTACGTATGTTGGACTTTGTGACTCGAGATGTGTCCGTGTAGTGACGGACTAAGAATACAAATGTCACCACCCTATTCTTTCCCACGGGTGTTGTATGAGGCGACTAAGGGAAGTAAGCAATTATCACCCATTGCATTACTGGTGGTAGGGCTGGGTACCAAGTGGGAGTACTTACTCACTTGCTATCGGGCCCGAGCGGGTTGGTACCACCATCTCCCGTGTGACCGGCCATGAAGCACATCGGTGTGTTTTGGTTGTAGCAGGATATAGCCGTTAATTCTTTCATTTTATATATGTGAGATGAAATGGTGAGCAGCGGCTTGACAATACTCTCGGTATAGTTGAGTCCATGAGCGACGGTTGCCATATGCCATCGGATGGGCCGTGGCTCTGCCACTACATGCAACACAAACTAAAAATTGTAAAGTGTTTTTTGAGTTTTTTTTTGTGCTCCGAAATGCCACACTAGGCTATATTTTACGTAATGCGGTGTTGAATGCATAAAATATTATACTAACAAAAGTATCCATCCATCCATCAGCCTTTCGACGTCCACTACTGGACATAGGCCTCCCCAAGGAATGGGGGATAGTGCCGTAATCGCCACGCTTGGCAGGCGGGTTGGCGATCGCAGTGGATGTTGTTAATACTCGAGGGAGTGCTGCTGCCCACTCCCCCAATATTCCCTCAGTCGGCTCTTACGACTCCCATGGGTGGAGAGGGGTGGGACAATTCTACAGCCGGCCCCACACGGCTAAAACAAAAGTATACTAACAAAAGTATACGCAATTAATATTTTATTCTACCTATTAATAAAATACCTAATAAAATAATCAAGTAATATAAAATTTTATTGAAAAGAAAACCACAAAATATAATCGCTAGCGTACCCCTTTAATCGCACCGAACCTAAAAATATTACTTTTCATAAAGTTGAATTATCTTATTCGAAGCGTAATTGAAATAAATGTGTTTTAGGTGTTTAATGTAAAGGAATAAAAACTGTTTTTCTCAGAAGAAAGTAACAATGCCGACCTGGCATACAGCCAAAGCTAAATTAGATAATGGAGTTTGCGTGCAAAAATATAGGAAACCGAGAACAAAGACAAATGGGGTCGACTCTGACTCTGAAATGGTGAAATAAAATAACATAGGGAAGATTGAGGCTGTCCCTGTACGGTTGAATGTCACGTGCTTCAAATGTGGTTATTACAAACGAAACCGATATTACATAAGCAGAATAAGTCTTTTAACAAGCTTAAAGTTCCCCTCTTGCAAAACTCCAGAAAATGCACCAACTTGTTGTGTTGCAAACTTTGTCATGTCTATTTTGAAGACTCTCTCCAGTACCAAACTCGAGAGATCGATCAATTTAAAATGTTACATTTTATTAAATATAGTGCTGTAACCTAGCTAAAAATTTAATTGCAAATATGCCATCATAAGATTGTTAATATATATTTAAATTTCTTGAAATATTGAAGATGCCCTCGACTCAATTAAGACGTACCTTTCTAGTCTGTTGTGGGAAAGACAAATAATAACTAGCAAGTTTCCAAAGTTATACCCATAATATAATAATAGTTATAACTGTCATGTAAGAAAATATTGCTACTTTCAGTTTTCTTCAATCTCGTTATCGAAAAAAAATATTTCTGTAATTCACTTTTGTTGGGTTATGTGACTAAATAATACATGCATGGGATAAAACCGACCGGACTAAATAATAACGTCGTGATGCTGACAACGATGATTTATTATATCGCTTTCCTCGGCCGCCCGAATGAACCACATGAAAAATGATCTCTGTTATTGCTAACAACAACTCTGCAGTTGACGCTTTGTTTAAGCACAAATGACTCACTATGAACTTGTTATTTCATCTAACTTATGTTTTTGCCAGATTGAAAAGGCGACCTTCCAGTTGTGTTCACTCTCAATATAACACAATCTAGAAAACATTATCCAAAACCTTGTCAACTTTTTGTCGTTCAGAAAAGTAAATAATTTTGTAGTCATCATGACTGTTCACTGTTACCATCTTCAAACATTATAAAATAAATAAAAATACAAAATATATCTCAGAACATATATTATGTATATGACAAAAATATGCTTGCTTTCAAAAATCATCATCAAAATTATTATTATATGCTTAGTGTGGGTGTAAAATACACGCGGTACACTGGTACCGAGTCCGCGGAGTATGGCGGGTGAGGGCGCACTATTGGTTTTTCGTGGGTGAGAGCTCTACATTACCTTCTAATGTCCCTAGACAGCGGGGAGTCCGGTAGGACATTATTGCACACCTAAAAAAACGATGTAAAATACATTTCTGTGGCTACATCAAAATGAGTTAGGTTGTCAAACGAAAGATAACTAATAATATCACGTAACCATTTTATAATGCCTCTTTCTCAACCCATTAATGTCCCATTGTTTGGCAAGGGCTACTCTCAGAGTCTTTAGTCCACCACGTTATGTCATGTGTGGATTGGCAAACTTCACAAGCCCTCATAAAAACCTCTCAGGCTTGTAGGTTTCTGATCGATGTTATGTTTCACCTACCAGTGCTAATTTGTGTATAACTACGAGATATGAATTGATTCCCTAAAAAAATATAAGCCCAGGTATGTGCTTTGCGGAGCCTGGACCACGGACGCGACACTACCTACTGATTGTGCAGTTCTAGGTTTTAAAACTAGGCTATCACTATATACTAGTTAATGAAATGTCTGACATGTAATTTAATTTTTAAATTTATAAAAAAAACTAAATTATGTAGTTTATTATTTTTATACTTTAACTCACGTATATAATGTTTTTTTTCTTTTTCAATATTTTTTTCTGTCTCTCTTTTGGGTCTCCTCTCAAGATGAGAGAGATTAGGCCATAGTCCACCATGCTGGTTCAGTGCAAGTTGGCAGACTTTACAAGCCGTAGAGAAAATCTCTCACGCATGCCGGTTTCCTCACAATGTTTTCCTTCACGAAGCAGTGATAAATTGTAAACGTATTTGCTTACACACAATTACGAAAAATCTCGAAAAGTCTGTGTGTACCTTACGAGGTCTAGCCTTTGGAACGGGAATCCAACTAGATACCTTTGTCTTTGCAGTGTTTGGCTTTACAGCTGGGCTATCATTGAATGAATGTTAATAATTTACTCTAAATAGACTCTTATACACTTTTTTTTGTTAAGGTGGGAAAAAATGTTCCTAACCACACACCTCGTCAATCGGGGCAACGAACAGGATAGTGTGGGGCCCTCACCCACTAAATAAACCCGCCGTGTGCCGTCAATCCGCCTTTATTGGCGGGCCACCGCAACTATATTACATTCCTTCAGTGGTAGACTCTTATACCCTTATACTATACCTATACCCAATAGTGGGATAGTAATGATAGGCTAAAAAAGATACTCTTAAAATAATGTATAGTCTCACCCACATACATAAACATAGCAAGTATTTACAGTGTTAATCAGCGGTCGGGTAGAGTACTTTTTTGCGGCAAGACCTTTAAATTGTCACTTCACTTTAAACGGAGAGTGCGAAATGGTTGTGATAAGGGTTTCTTTTCTCCTTGGTACCGGAAATTAATTGTCACCGAACGGAAAATAGGGCGAAAGTCCAATTAATTATTAGTCACTTCATTTATTTAACCCGCCTGCGCCTTTTTCTTTCTGATATTAATGTCCAAGTGCCAGACTAATCTTAAGTCACCCTTAAAAATAAAGATCCCGAATTTTTTCACTCTTAATTTCATGATAAATAAGTTTAATAAGTTTTGCCGCTAAAAATTTATACAAAAATATGTAGGTATGTATAAATCTATAAAATAAAGTTTTATCTATATCTGTTTGTAATCCAGGTCTATTTTAATCAGGAAGTTTCTTTTTAACACCACACAATAATATTTTTCAATATTCTAGGAAGGACGGTGAAATTCTTAGTGACAGACTGCTACTGCTTCGTTATAGCTAGGATCCTTGAGCAGGAGGGATTTTTATTTTTATGAATTAGTTATTGTCTTTAGGCTGGTAGTTCCAGAGATCAGTACGCGCTTAAGTTTGTCTAAATTTGAATATTCTTTTAAAAAATAAAAGCAAAAGGCGCCGCCCAATTATTATATATCTAAGTATTATGTAGATTGATATCGCTTTACCTTTATACTAATTTGTTTCTATGAACATATAATTACTGTCAATCCTTTCAAATTCAACTGATATAATACCATATATTTTTAGCAATAAAGTCATCTAGTTATCTCAATAACATTAGTCAATTTTTATGTATAAACAAAAGTTTTGCCTGAAATTGGCAAAAGTTTAAATGAAGTGACTTAAGTAACTTGTAGCGTTCATGCCGTCAGCTGCGGTGGTCTCATCGCCTCCCTAATGCAACAAAATAAAAAATAACATTTTTTTATACATAGATATTCAAAGAACAAGCTGACATGAACAAAGTTCTTTCAAAATCAATGCCGCGGAAGTTCAGAATAACTTTTTAGCAAAGTTAATATCGACATTGTAATGGCTTGATGCTTTTAGTGTTCCGTGTAATCATGACTACGCACAAATCGAACGAAGCGAAACTATTGCGTTTATACACTAGCTGGCTGTTCGGTATACTTCCTCTTAAAAAGATTAGTTATTTAATTTCTCGATGCTTCAATTGAATGTATTGTGTCGATGACCAATTAATATAAATAATCCCTTAGTTCTAAATAGTAACATAAGAGTATAGAATCTTGTGGTTTGACACTTTAAAAGTGGTTTTGTATTCATAACTACATTTGATGTGATTAAGGGAGTATTTGGAACCAATAAAGGCGGAGAGACGGCACACGGCAGGTTTCTTTAGTGGGTGAGGGCCCCACACTACACTGTTCGTTGCCCCGGACGACGGGCTGTGCGGTTGGGATCATTTTTCCCGCCTTAACAAAAAAAAAGGGAGTATTAGGAACAGTTTGGAAAATTTTTAAGTGTACTGTAGATGATAAGTATTTGATAAGTAATTCGTCAGTCCTATGAAGATACTATTATCGTAGCACTTTTCGTTATCAATCAATCAATCAGTTATTAGGGTTTGTTACTTATTATGTTACTTAAATAATACTTACTTAGCATATGCAGATTGTTGGTAAAATTGTAATACACCAAATTGTAACTAGCAACAATATTTTTATCACAATCCTGTAACTATCAAATCTTGATATATGTATACGACAAAATAAAATAATTTTTAACGAAAATATGAACTTCTAAATTTAAAATTAAACTTTGACGCGATCATGATTACTTATAGGTATAAGAATATTAAACTTTTTATGGTAAATCTTTGATTCAGTCAAGACCTTAGAATATTTGAGTATTTCAAAAGACAGCTTTAATTTGTATACATTGATAAACTCTGGAAACCGTCAAGGTTGAGATAATTATGTTTAACATGATATTACAGCTGGAAGGAAGATCACAACACATTCGGGAGTGGAAGCCAGGAGATAAGATAATTTATTTGTTTTCATTTTGTTTCTAATATTTACTTAGATGAGCGTATTCGACTGCGTAATAGAGCCAGGAAGTTAGCAAGCAAATGACATTAGCATTGCCCTAATCGACACCGCGGGAGCTATACGAACAGTCTATATTCAACGGACGGAGATCCTCCTCTCCACTCCATGAACAATTTTCTTGTTTTGACAATTCCACACAATTTGAATATTGTCATCAGTATTCAGTAACAACGACAGTGATTATTTAAATTTTGTACCTCAACGCAAACAGAAAGCTAATCTCTTTTATTTGACAATTAATTTGGCAACTCGTTTTGTAGCGAAATACAGAATCTTATTATAATCCTGTAACGTTGAGCACCTCCTTGATTGTTCAACAGAAAGGGCAAGTGCTTTTATAAAACATTTGAAATTTACTTGCTTCTGTGGTAATGACTATTTAAAATACAGTTATTATTCTACTAACAATAGAAAAACAAGCTATTAGTAACTTTTTTGTTACACAAATTTCTTTTTCGATGTTTTTTTTTATTTAAATAATGAATATAATAAGAATGCAGGATGAAAATCGCACGAAGATGTCACTTGTATTGCATATTTATAGCATTAGACCAACTAAACAATAGTTATTGTATACTACTAAATAACGTTGTATTTAAAACGCTTATTTTGTTATGACTATACGGAACGATTTCAAAGTGTAGATAATTTCAATGAATGTAATGAGACAACTAACAGTTTGCCGCAGTCTGCATGCTCGCTCCGTTTTATTGAAGTAATGGACACATTTATTACATGTTAAGAGCCTCTTTATGTCTATACCATTGCCAAAGAACTAATAGGGTATAAAATAATGTACACGAACATCGACCGCATGAACCCTGTATACGTAAAGCCTTTAAACCATGAACTTTATAACTCTAGATTCGCATTTAAGTTTATTGTAGTTTTTTTTCTAGCAGTAGATCCTTACTTGTCACAGCATGAATATGAAGTCCTTATGAGCAGGGCTAGTTTAACACTGTAGGTAGTTGAAGTTGGCAGTACTAACAAGTATCCGGAGCACCAAAAACGACCTCTTCGCTTATTATGCTCTCCTATTTACGTTATTTAAATTACGCAAATTTTATTTTAAAATATCTTAATACTCGTAGAAAAGAACGCAGTAGATTACGTACCTACCGATCACCTCAAAGCACCAGGTGGAAGAAGAAGTGCTAAGTTAAAATGAATAAAAATTTATGAATGTCTAAGAATAGCCTTAAATTCCAATGTTCAGAAACAGCAATATCCATGAATTTTATAGTTTGTGACTTAAGCTGCCGACTTCTATACTTTAGAAAATTCACCCCCTTCATAACGTTAGGGTAGCATTATTAGATTCTGGTATTTGTTTAATATATTGAAACTGATTTGGTCCCGCCCTCCTTCTTAAGATATGTTTTATGTTACATTATGTTTTTACTCAGATATCATATAAAAGTGTATTGGCTCAATTAACCCTTATGTAATGAAATTTATTGTAGTAGAAAATCTCATAAATACCATCTCGATTCCGATGTTTCTTATTCTTTAAAATAATTATGGTCACGGAAACAACACTTAATTCAACTCTTGCTCTATTTTAATCTGCACACAAAAGATAATACTAATAAGCATACTAAAAAGTCTTAGTGTGTGAGTGGGTACGTGTACACCTAACTCGATACAAAACAGGCTCGGTGGCGCTTGAAGATTTAAAATATTTGTATACATAACTAAAAACAATGTTTTATTAAACTATATTTTTTATATAAAATATTATATAAATTATTACGTATAGTCTATTCTCGGTAGTGCAGCTTAGTAACGCCCGCCGGGACTTTAACGACGACTATAAATAAAGCTAGTGTCCAAATATCCAGAGACCAAACTAATTGCTACAACTTAATCCACTAAAATAAAATGGGCTCGAAATTAAACCTGGCGATTTAAATATACGGTTTTGTTTCTTTATTGAAATTTCAGGACTAAACCAAGATTAATTTGTAATGAATACGAATTCTTCGGATTAGTATAATCATTATGATTTCTTTTTGTTTTGAGATTTACAAAAACCTAGATTTACTTACACCTTTTGTGCTAAAATAATATACTAAGTATATATCTACAAAAAAAACTTGAAAGACTACTGCGAGTATGTTACTAATAATACATAAGCACCATGTCATAAAATAAACAGATATCTAATTTTCTATAAACTTAAAAGTATAATTTCTACTTGAAACAAACGCTGCGCTAAAGTTTTCATGCACACGGACACTGGCACAGTTGCGAATAGCAATTGCGTATTTTATTTTAATAAGAACGCATGGTCGTGGTTATCCTAATCTGTGCGTAGTTTTTAGGGTTCCGTACCCGAAGGGTCATAACGGGACCCTATTACTAAGACTTCGCTGTCTGTCTGTCCGTCCGTCTGTCGCCAGGCTGTATCTCAAGAACGGCGATAGCTAGACAGTTGAAATTTTCACAAATGATGTATTTCTGTTGCCGCTATAACAACAAATACTAAAAACAAAAAAATAATAATATTTAAAGGGGGTTCCCTTACAACGTCTGTCTGTCCGTCCATCTGTCGCCAGGCTGTATCTCAAGAAAGGCGATAGCTAGACAGTTGAAATTTTCACAAATTATGTATTTCTGTTGCCGCTATAATAACAAATACTAAAAATAAAAAAATAATAATATTTAAGGGGGGCTCCCATACAACGTCTGTCTGTCCGTCCATCTGTCGTCAGGCTGTATCGCAAGAACGGCGATAGCTAGACAGTTGAAATTTTCACAAATTATGTATTTCTGTTGCCGCTATAACAACATATACTAAAAACAAAAAAATAATATTTAAAGGGGGCTCCCATACAACGTCTGTCTGTCCGTCCGTCGGTCTCCAGGCTGTATCTCAAGAACAGTGATAGCTAGACAGTTGAAATTTTCACAAATTATGTATTTCTGTTGCCACTATAACAGCAAATACTAAACACAAAAAAAAATATTTAGGGGGGGCTCCCATTGTGGCCCGCCAATAAAGGCGGAGAGACGGCACACGGCGGGTTTCTTTAGTGGGTGCAGGCCCCACACTACTCTGGTCGTTGCCCCGAACGATAGGGTGTGCGGTAAGGAACATTTTTTCCCGCCATAACAAAAAAAAAAACAAAAAAAGGGGGGGCTCCCATACAACAAACGTGATTTTTTCTCCTTTTTTGCATGCTATTGATAACGGCAACAGGTAGACGCTTGAAATATTCACAGAATATTTAGTTATATATTAACTTTAAAAATAAATAATTAAATTAAAATAAAACGAATATTTAAGGGGGCCTCCCATACACAAATGTGTTTCTTTGCTCGTTTTTGCTCTATCTGTCCGTCCGTCTGTCACCAGGCTGTATCTCAAGAACGGCAATAGCTAGACAGTTGAAATGTTCACAAATGATATATTTCTGTTGCCGCTATAACAACAAATACTAAAAATAAAATATTTAAGGGGGGCTCACATACAACAAACGTAATTTTATGGCCCTTTTTTGCTCGCTATTGATAACGGCAACAGGTAGATGCTTGAAATGTTTACAGAATATTAAGTTATATATTAACTTTAAAAATAAATAATTAAATGAAAATGAAATTAAAATTTAAGGGGGTCTCCCATACAATAAACGTGATTTTTTTACTCGTTTTTGCTCGATATTTTTAACGGCAACAGTTAAACGCTTGAAATATTCACAGAATATTTAGTTAAGTATATATTCACTTTAAAAATAAATAATTGAATAAAAATAAAACAAATATTTAAGGGGGGCTCCCATACACAAACGTGTCTAAGTTGAAAACCACGAAATGAGTCAAATTTTACTCGCAAAATTTGGCAACAGCCAAACACCATGGTTACAGAGAGTTACAATTAAATAGTGTAATATTGTTTACCTAGTCAATGGTACAGAACCCTTCGTGCGCGAGTCTGACTCGCACTTGGCCAGTTTTTTCTTTTAAAGACGACACGCTGCACTTATGAATAATCTTTGTATCGCGGGAGACTTTACAATATCACGGACATAAAGTACACCCTGACTCAGAACAACCAATTGTGGATCACACAAAGAGTTGTCCTGTGTGGGAATCGAAACCACATCTCTCGGACCGGAGGCCGGTATCTAAACCACTCCGCCATCTGTGCAGTTTATAATGCAAATCTTAATATTATATTTATAATACATAAAAAATGGCTAATAAATGTTAACAATAAATGACTGTTGATAAAATTGTTAATAGTAAATCTCTTTAAATAGAACTTAATATCTTGATTAAATTCTTATAACTTTGAGTGTTCTATAACAGTCCATCTTAATAATAAAGCAGCTTAAAATTCTTACAGTTGCTATTTGTATTTGTATTGCCTTATTTTAGAAAATGACTAGGGAAATGGGTGCCCCCTGTGGTTCACTAGACGTGTTCCCCGGGCAGTCTCCGCATCCGACACGCTATAAATACGAAGCGGGCACTCGCTTCTATTAATCACGAATACCATCTGCGACTGCCCCAACCTGTGAGGTGTCCAAGCAAATACATTACGCCAGATTAGTGACATCACAATACAAATTTTCTTACTTCTTTTCGCCTGCTTTTATGTGGAATAAAAATTTAAGATCTATTTTCTGCTTATATTTTTGTAGAAAGCTTGATTCGATTTTGTCGTCAAAGATAAACAATAAATTACAAGCGTCATATATTTTATGCTATCCACTTATATATTCTTCTCAGTCAGTTCTTCATTGCTGAAGATCAAGTCTACATTGAGAATTGCTACACAACTAACTGGCTGCACAATGTTGTTTCAAACCGTGTTCGCTGTGGCCTTTTCAGTGTCAGATATTGCAAGGGCTTTTGGAAAGTGATCGGTTTTTACCAACGGGTAGGTTCTGGACCCCAGAGTCTCTTTCCAGACTATTCTTTATTTGATCCGCAAATGGTTGTTGTGAGTCTGGGGGTACTATTGCTCCGTCAAGTATTATATGTTGTTTGTAAATTTCCCTGCGATACAGGGATTATTCAGTAGTGCTTGTAGTTGATGACGTGAAATGCCATTGACATAATAGAAATAAATTAGTATGAGTGGCACTCATAGCATATGACCATACCAAAGATTATAATATAAATCGGGTTTTTTAATAATATCTACTGACAATGTTGTCGCATTTGTTGAAATACTTGAGCAAGAATTTTGTGAATATTTGAACTAAAAATAAACATAGTTAATAATACTTCATATAGGTACTTAAGAGTATGAAATATTGTAAATTTTAAATATTATATTCGTGTCATATGCGCTCCCTGATCATTTTAAAATCTTTATGTTTGACTTAACATTTATCCGTGTGGTGACGGATTAAGTATACAAGTGTCACCACCCCATTCTTTCCCACGGGTGTCGTATGAGGCGATTAAGAGAAGTTGCTTACTTCTTATCATCCATTGCACGACTGGTGGTAGGGCTGGGTATCAAGTGCAAGTACTCACTTGGTATCCGGCCCAAGCGGGTTGGTACCACCATCTCCCGTGTGACCGGCCATGAAGCACATTTGGCTGTAGCAGGAGATAGCCGTTTATATTTCACTTCATCTGTGAAATGAATTGGTGAGCAGCGGCTTGACAATACTCTCGGTATAGTCGAGCCCATGGGTGACGGTTACCATTTACCATCAGATGGACCGTGGCTCGTCTGCCAATACAAGCACTAAAAAAAAATTACACACAAAAAAATCAGAAACCATAACTAGAATACCTATATAGAGTAAGTTAGTTACAAAAAATCTATCATGAGCAATAAAAGGTTGATAAATGTTTTTTCTATTTAATAATTTCTTCCTGTGTCCAACTTAACAAAATTTTAAGTTTTACGCTCTCTTTAGCTATGTCTGTGCACGAATGTGCTCATAGTAGCTTAATTAAAAGAGCAGTTGAAACATATTATGTATTTGGATATGGAATTATATCACTTTCAATATTCAATAACGCTAGATTTTCTTATCAATTGTTCTATGTATGTAGAAATTGTGATAAACGAATCTCTTTCACAACGGCAAAGAAATTAAATATTTCACGCTGGCCAGGTGAGTTTGCTTAGACTCTGTTATAAATTCCTTCTCTGGTAATGCTACCATTTGCTAGATTTTAATTCTTTAGTCAATACAACAACCATGGAATAGAATAACGTAGAATTAAAATAAATATTTATTATGTCACAACAGTCCACACACCTCATAATCGAACTTGCCTCATAAATAAATAAGTATTCAATAATAAATAACTGTATAAACATGTACGGTAAACAGTACCACATAATAATTATATTCAAACACAAAACATAAACTATATGCAAACAACTCCCCGCAATAAAACCTCATTACCTTTTGCCAGTTACGTAAATTGAATCACGTTAGCAAATAAGTTTACAAGAAAAACATTGGGATGTAAAAAAGAAAATCTTACACCGAGTATCCCCTGAAGAATCGCGCTGGCAAGTTTCCGATCGTGGTGCACTTACACTGGGTATAAATAAATAGCTTTGGTAACATCCCTAGCTTCTCACAGGGGCAATTAATCAACTTGACCACCTGCTACTGCACTCTTATATTATGTGAACAATACCGCAAGTCAGATGTTACATAATGAGTTTTGGCCAGAGCATAACTGTAAAGTCTAATACTTCTTACGTTTATAACAATTTACTTTTACAGTCATTATTTTTTTAGAACGTTGATGTTATTTATAATTTTCAAAAATTTTTTTTGTTCTCTCTGCCTACCCTGCGAGGGATATGGCGTGATGATAAGTAAGTAAGTAACACATTGGCATCATAAGATACTATAAAATAATGAGGCATCTCTGTTTTTTAGATACTTTTCTAATCTATCTTTAGCGGGATAACCAAAAACAAACTTACATCTGCTTGAAGAAAGTATGAAATAGTACAAACGTATTTGTAGATGTATAAGTTATACACGTTTGCGTCCATCTGCATTTCTGCAGCGGTAGCGCAGGCAGTCGTAAATAATCCTTTGGACCTGAAAAACGTTTCAGTGAATCCAATAAAATACGTATCCGCAGAGACTACGCCGCAGCGAGCTCGTTACCACGCCTAGACGATTTATTGAGATTTGACGGTTGAAATATTGTAGATGTTCTATTTTAAACTGTTTTATGAAATACAACTATTTGATATATATGTTATAATTCTATAACAGCCTTTGCCTGTGGCTCCATCGTAGACAAAAGCTAGATTGTAGGTTATATCTCAGGTGCCGATATACCAGTTTTTAAGTCTAATCAAGAGTGCCCGAACAAAAAAATTCTTAATTATTTAAAAAAATCTTGTGTTCAGAGACATCTAAATATATATACATTTATTCAAAAATAGCTCTTTTACAGCTTTTAGATATTAACTAACCTGTATTTTTTATGATTAAATATTTTTTTTGAGCAATGATTTTTTTAAATAGGATTTTTGTAGAAAATTTAGCTATTATCGGTGTAATTCAATTAATTTCCGGCGGTGCCAGATCAGATAGTGTCGTGCAAATTATAAATTATTGAAGCAATAATTTTAAACTGTAGCCATTCATTTCTACTTATATCAAGACTCGCCTTTAACAAAATGTATTTATAAACTGGAATATTGTTCATTTTATAGACAACATGCTACATAGTCGTCATGGATTAGTTTAGGAACTTTTCAAAGAACTACGAGTCAACAATAATATCAAAAGTTTTAGGTCACGCGACAAAAGCAAATTGCACTTTTTTTTTTCAAATGATAGTAAAGACGAGTTCGTCTAATTTGACAGGTTAACGACCACCAGCCCCCAGTTAACTCTAAAATGGAGCGAGTACTCTGTAAATGCGTTTCTATCCGGCATTTTGTACAGCGTTATTTTAGTGCTTATTTACATTTGCTATCGAAGCACCAGTTAGCTGCCAAATAATTACACAACGCGGCACAAAGCGAGCGTAGTTAAAATATATTCTGCTTAATCTTCTTTATGAATGTGAAATCCGTTCATGGCCTGAGGCCGTCTCGCGTTTCATGTGACATGGGACACAATGTAGTAAAGATAAGGTGTCCCCTTCCAAGCCACTGAGTCTATTGTCGATCTCTTACGCAGCTCGCCATGTTAAAAGGAGCCTGATAACTCGACCGTTGCAAAGCTATGATTTTATATGAATACATAATTTATAAACCAAACGTTTTCCTTATTATTAATAGAGCCATAAACGGATCACTTAATTTGCGTATTTTCGCAAGTTGATTTAAAAATAATAAATTGATAAAAGAAATAAAGATTAGGCGGCATAGTTCTTAGTGAAAATGGCTTCCTCGAGATAGAGAAAATGTAAAATGGAATGCAATAACTCTTGACCGGGTGTGCGAAGAAATAACACTGTGTCATATTTCACAACCCTCCTACATTTTTATAAAAGCGGACCATCTGCTTTTGACCCCTCATTCTTTTTGTTTTTCGAATTATTCTATATAAGTAAAATATTAGATCTCAGTTGGTATAAGTTTTCCGATGCACGTTCAAGTTAAATCATAAAATTATCGTTTATATTTTTTGTTTATCTTTTTTATTTCTTTTAAAATATACGCTTGCGTCACGTACCTCTGAAATAATGTAACATAGTTAAACCGTGTTAATAATAATACGAGTATTAGTATATTCTTGGCGATTTTTAGTGCTATATTGAAGGCCTATAAAATAATTATATTTTTTATGAATTTGAATTTTGATAATAAAAATAGGTTAGGGATGCTGTTTGAGCCTTCATTCTTACCCACCTTATGAAACACAGCGGTAATAGAGTATCTACCTTTTTTTACGCTCTGTGAGAGGGTGATACTTCCCCGTTTGAGCCGGCCCATTCATTTTGGGGTAAGCAAGGCTTTACCACTACCAGTAGCTTTGATTTTACAAAAAAGCGTCAGACTTTTGCCAATATTAATCCAAAAATTATCTTATTAGAACAATGTGGACATATAAAACTGGTCGAGAAAATACACTCTGAGATAAGACATGCTATGATTAAATAAGATCAAGTGTATGAACAAAGTTACAAAAAAGCAACAGCAATAGGATTTATCTATTTTGTAAATGCCTGTTGGTAAATGGTAATCGCTGCTTATAACTCAACAATACTGCCAAGTCACTTCTGAACATTTCATTTCTCGGATGTAAAATGAAATAATGGACGGCTGTCTCCCGAACCAAAACACAGAGGTACATTACGGTCACTCACACTGAAGAAGTAGTGAACCCATCAGGCCCGATAAAAAGTAAGCATTATCACACGGTATTCAATCCTACCACCGGTAATGCAATGAGCGATAACTACTCCTACATCCCTAAGTTTAATCCATCATAACACCCGCGGGAAAGAATACGGTGGTTACATTTGTATTCTTATTCCTTAGTGCTTCTTGTAATAATAATAATAATAATAGGATAATCTGGATTACGTAATATAAAATAGTGACTGTCTTCATCTGTTTCTCCGCGTATTTCTTCTATACACACAATGGCTTTGATTTTCACTACCATTTAGATTTATTTTCAATTAAAGTTGAACCCTTTGGTCACTAGTACACTTTATGATACTTCTAAGCCACGTAGTAAAAATGAGAACAAAGAACAATTAAGTTATAGTTAATTCAGGTGCGTAATAGTAAAAGTAATCGTTTCCAATTGGCGTCGATTAATTCATATTTTATATTCTGTGAGATTAAACTTTAATTTTATTACACCACTCATATAGAGAGAAGAGTAAATGCGGGAAATAGAGAACGGAGCATTGGGACAACTTCTCGGCAGCCACTACCCCAGCCAGAAGCCGCGGGTCGCAATACACAAGGCAGTGCTTGTCCCAACGTTTATAGGTACTATATGGAAGCGAGAGTTGGGTATGCAAAAAGGAGAGTACTCTCACTTGGTACCTAGCCCTGTCACCAGTAATGCAATGGATGATAATTGCTTACTTCCCTTAGTCGCCTCGTACGACATTCGTGCGAAAGAATGGGGTGGTGAGAATTGTATTCTTAGTTGTCTCCACATGGACATATGAACTACAATTAACTCATTCGACTTAAAACAATTTTTTTTTTTACATACTATACTTTTATTAAATAGATAGAGAACATGCAACAAATTGACAATAAAAAATAATATTTGGTACATAAAGAAATAAACCATTAAAATTTGCGTATAAAATCAAGAAAAACTATTTTTTTAATTGCATGTAGTGGCAGATGAGCCACGGTTCATCTGATGGTAAATGGTAACTGTCGCCCATGGACTCGACTATACCGAGAGTATTGTCAAGCCGCTGCTCACCAATTCATTTCACAGATATGAAATAAAATGTAAACGGCTATCTCCTGCTACAGCCAAAACGCAACGATGTGCTTCATGGCCGGTCACACGGGAGATGGTGGTACCAACCCGCTCGGGCCCGATACCAAGTGAGTACTCCCACTTAGTACCCAGCCCTACTACCAGTCATGCAATGGATGATAATTGCTTACTTCCCTTTGTCGCCTCATACGACACCCGTGAGAAAGAATGGGGTGGTGACACCTGTATTCTTAGTCCGTCACCACACGGACAACGACATATTTAAATGAAGAGAATAACTACAACTTTGATGAGAACAGTGTTGTGTAGATTTTGTTTAAGGGTCATTCTACCAAGTGATAAAAAAATAAAATACTTTTTAAATTTTACAAAAACAGATGTTTAATGTATTATTATAAAGATACATTAACTCATAAGTATCTAAAAATATAATCAGAGATCGGTCGTAACAATTTTACGAAATAATTGCACCTTTTGATTTTACCACGTCGACAGGAGTGATTTTAATTTCAACATAAGTGACAAAAAGTTTCAGAAAGCTAATGAATTTAGAGAATCAAATAAAATTAATAAACAGAAGAAACTTCTTTTGGTGAATAATTCTTAATTATGTCTAATGCAAATAGTAAAACACAATAAAACTTATTTTAGAATGTTAACCATTTCTTTTCACAGAAGTGACGTTATCGTAATATCAGGAATAATCGAATGTAATAAGCCAATAAAAATTTACACTTAAGGAAAAGGAACATTAAAAAATATGTTCTTCATTCGATGAGGTGTTATTTGATGGTCTTTTTGTTTATCTAAACTTCTAATATCAATTACATTTTCCTTATAAGGTATCTGCTTCCTGGTCTTAAAAATCTCTAGGTCGTTAGATGAACTATCCGATCCATGCTTTCTATAAAAATCGATAGAGGTACGTGAGGTTGTTGGTATTGGGTACTTGTATACCTCATACATTGAATGTTGGGATTGCGGCTGTAAATAAGTTGATGTCCTCAAAACTGGTATGGAATCAGTTTGTGGTTGTAAGTTAAGTAAATAAGCCCAATGTCATGATGTGAGCAAATTTGGCGTGTTTCGACAAACATTGCAGCTTAATCTTCTGGCATGCAAGATATCAGGATTAGTCTTATTCCACGTAAGTTGATGAATTGCTAGAGTACCATTAAATGGTCTTGTAGTACCTACTCAGAATATTAGAGATATTATCAACGTGAGTATCGTCAATTGGCAAATTAGAATACCCTTACATTTCTCAAATTAGATATTAATATTTAGAATACCCTTTCTTTCTTTTTAAACAAATTTATCAACGCTTCAAATTCTAGGATATGTCCACTGATTATCAAAAATGCATCAGCTGTTCTTTTAACGCATCATCCATTGTCATCAGGAGCCCCCTTTCCATGTACGGTTTAATTAGAGTGCCATATAATATTAACAACACCAAGTTCAAGTGATTTTTTATATTTCTTATGATGGCAGACGAGCCACGACCCACCTGATGGTAAGTGGTAACCGTCGCCCATGTACTCGACTATATGGAGAGTATTGTCAAGCTGCTGCGCACCATTTCAATTTTCAGATATACAATGAAAGAATAAACGGCTATCTTCTGATACAGCCGAAACACACTGACTTGCTTCATGACCGGTCACACAGTAATGCAATGGGTGATAATTGCTTACTTTCCTTGATCGTCTTATACGACACCCGCGGGAAAGGATGTGGTGGTGACACTTGTATTCTTAGTCCGTTATCCTACGGATAAGAAACATATTTTCTCTATATTGCGATGAAAGACCATCATTTTGAAAATGCACGCTATATTCTTTGATTGATTTTATTTTATCAGCTTCTATCTTTTGTTGTACCTCTCTCTCTGTCTTTTCGACGTCTTACATCCAGTTCAGCCTCAGTAATTTTTTCTCTTTTCCTCCGTATCCATGCCTACTTTTGCTCTCTTAATAGATCTTACTTGTGCTTTATTAATAAAATAATTTAATAATTACATAAAATCTTTCTAAATATTTTTAAGTGACACCTAAATCTGTAACCTGCGTTACGAACATTCGACAGGACGTGAGCAATCACGTACTGTACCTTTAAAAAAAAAGCAAAATTATTCAATTATTAATAAGACGTCTATGTGAGCAGTTAGATAATATCTTAAAGTTAAAAATAAAAGTATTAGAAATAGATAAAAATTGAGCATATTTAACAAATTTTAAGCGAACATAATTTTAGAGTTTCGGTAGAATGACCCTTAATTGCATTTTCTTTCTCTTTTTATGTACCTACTACACGTGAATGTAAGTAGTATAAGTGAGTACTTAATAGATTATAACCAAATTACTGAAGCATGTTTCGTATTGAATGAAAACAACGCCTTCGGTTTTAAAATATATTTTTCACCCCGAATAGTTTTATGTCACCCAGAAAAGAAAATCGAAGTGGCAAGCACTCCTCGTGTCCATAAAAAACTTGGAGTGAACGTGTAAGGAATACTCGTAAGCGTCACAGGAACCGGGGTGACTGCGGTCATTCCGCTAAACGAAGATCAGAATCGCAAGTTGTTAGCATAGAGATTGCGATCGAATGAATACCGCCCCAAGTATTCCATCCCAAATCGAGGGGTTCTGAATATTGTGGCCGCTCGATACAGCCCTTTTTGACTGTTTTACTAAGCCACCCTTTGATTTTCGTTATACCTTAAAAAAACAAATATACATAAGTATATTTATTGACATTTATAGACATTCAAAACGCCACATTCGACTACAAAGTGACCAAAACATTAATTCATTGACGCTTTACAAAAAAAAAAAAGCAAGAAAAACAACATGAATGAAGTATTTGAACACAACAATTGTTTAGTATTGAGAAAAACTTTCTTTGAAATTTGATCGATGGCCTTTTGTCCATTAGGGACCTTTTAAAACTTGTCGTTTGATTTCATTGTATACCTACTCCACAATAATCACGACGTTCTTTGTTCAAAAACTTTCTTTCGAACAAAAAATAAATACCCATTAATCACGAAAATGTTTTGTTTTGCGATTTATTTTATTTATCAAATGAAGGGTGAAATTGTTGTTGAAACGTTGTGTCTTCTCAACTTATACATAGTGACTTATAATTAAATCTCACTCATAATAAATTGGGTACTTGAAAGTCTAGGCTCTTTACTTTTGAAGCAATCAAAATCAGATGTTTTGTACGATATTGGCAAAGCGTGGCGTATCGCAACGCGATTGCACGGTCAGGATGCATAGGATACCAACGTATTTTCTGACGGTTGAACGGTCTGGTAATTGTGGCTGAAACTTATCTCAAAAGAGCGGGCGTGAGCGGAATACCAAATGGTACTGCAAATTATAAGCTGCATCTTCAATGTTTAGCATTATTGATACAGTATTTGTATTGATAGATATATTGCCAATATTATGGAAACTGCGCTATGTAATGCACATTTTGATATTAGAAACATTAAGTGATTACACTGTCAATTTTAAGGCAAATTTAAGTTATTTATTTTGTAAAAAAAATAAATCCAATAGCATTGTTAGCGCCTCTCAGCATATAAACCTGATTTCAAGTGATAAAAGATAACACAAAACACAGCACCGTTAATTAAATTATAAATTTGTTTGTGATGTGTGCTTACATTTGACCAGTATAAAATATCTAAGAAGAACTCTTAAAATTGATTAAAGATCCCGAAACAATAGTACACTTAAGGATTTTTTTTATAGAAAGCCGGGGATGTCTTTTTTATCTTGTTATTGAGTCAGTGCAACTCTCACTCGAGTATCAAAGGTTAAAACTGTTGCCTGAATCTCACTGACGTAGACTTTGTACAAGTTATTTACTTTAGAGCGCGTTCATTAGCTAAATGACCGTGTTTTATTGAAAGAGTAATCAAAAGTGGAATGGAACTAAGTGTACGAAACTTGAATCAGTATCAACTTACAGTTTAAAATGTATTGCGGCGTTCATAATGTATAAAATAAAATAATTATTGCTTATCAATGTAAATATAGATGTTGGCCTTTTTGTTTCACATGCACACACGTGCGATACAGATCAAAAGGGTATGTCCGGTAGTGGACGACGAAAAGCTGATAGATAGATGGAAAGGTCCAGTATTATATTCTTAATATTGTAGCATAATGTGCTTTGTATTTGTGCATTTTAATATAAATAACATTTGTATTAAGCTGACACAAAATATTGCACTGAAATTTTAAATACATTGCGTTTTAGACACAATGATTACACGACATTTAATAATGATTACATTTGAGTTTTGTCAGTATATAGGTATGTCCAAAATCTTACTTTCTTCATAAGCTATTTGTGAGTCTTGACCTCATCTACTGTGGTATGCCACGCGCTTCGACTGCTGGTTTTCCTTCTTCAGTTAAAGATTTTTTTTATAGCCTTCAAGTATCTGTCAATGGAGTATCAGCACCTTTCTTTCGGCATTTCCGTTGGTTTTTTCTGTGCGGATGGATAACTTTTAGCGCTCTTCTATATTGAACAAAAATAATTAAAGAAATACATATTCTAAAATTAGGATCCTACTTACAGAGCAGTTACGATAATAGCATTGTACATGTCATAACCATTAGTGGCATAAGAGTGGGAAAACAACTTACTACTTATGTCTTTTGCTATAAAAGTACTATTAAGATTTTCAAGACCGTAATCAAAACTTTTTATGACATCTAAGATAAATTACATCAACGTTCGTAAAATTACATAATAAACGAGTTTTAAGGAATCATATCGTGCAGTTAGATTGCAACATTGTTAATATTTATAAATTAATGTCTGTTGCCATCAGCTCGCCTGTTTCAGATTTAACGCTGGACAATGTAATCGATGTGAATGTGATTGATGGATCAATTCGAAATCGATAACCCATTGCTAAACATCGCCACCAAGAAAGAAGTAGACAAATAAAAAAATTAAAGAGAGCATTTTCGGCCACAATTTTTTTACACTATGTGATGATGTATGCAATAATAGAGCCTCTTGGTACTCTGTTCTCTCTGCCTACCCCGCAAAGGAGATGGCGTTTTAGTTTAGCAATTTTCTACATATCGGTTCGCCCTTAGAAGCATGTTTGTATTTAGTATTCCTTGTCAAATTGTTGAACCGAGTCTTTGTAGGCTTTAAGTGCATCCGCTAAATGTATATTTGGATTTTATGTGGACACATCGGCTTTATTATATTTTGCTTTATATCTATCTTTGCATAAAGGATCTAGGTTTTGATGATCTAATGCTGCAAGGCTGATGAATCTCACTAATAGAAGAGAAATGAGAAATACAAAAGAGAATATGAATCAATGATTAAGCACATTTTGAAGGTACATAGAATAATATGTATACATGTAATTTCTTTGTAATGCGCGCAGGGACGCAGTGGAAACAAAACCGATATACGGTTATTCCCTGACAGCTGAGCTCTTAGGTGATTGTGGCGGAAACTTTTATCGGATGTCGAACGTGAGCGAAATAGTGATTCCCGTGAGCTCACCTGTTTACACCGATAAACATGTTCTCTCTAGATGAGCTAAGAATGTTGACATGTACCTCTCAAAGTGTCATCGCGAAACTATTCGTTTTATGTGGTAACAGACTAAGAATACAAGTGGCACCACTGTGTTATTTACTCTTGTTTTGTACCATTTGTCGCATTAGTGACGTGAGGTAGGTGTGTTTTGGTTGTAGCGGGAGATACCCATCCATTCATCCTATTCATATAGACGAAATTTCTACCATCAGGCGGGCCATACTCGTCTGCCACCATAATTTTCATATATATATTCTTTAGAACTAAAAATTTAGCATAGTTAATTACGCGAGTCCGATGTGTATAGATTTATAAAATTCTGATTGCAGATTTCCTTGAAATTGTTACTATAACTTACTGGATGGGTAGCAGAAGTCAAGAGTACTTACTTGATATCGAGTCCAAGTGGTTTGGTACCACCCTGTGCCATGTGAACGACCGTAAAAAGGTGCTTTTCGTTTTGTCACTATAAGTAATAAAAAAGAATACTGTTGCTCTTTTTCAAATATATTCACTTCCAGGATATAATATGGTTCCGGTTACAGCTTTTAGCTACTCCCAAACATGGCAGTTTACTATCAATAACGCGTCATTTTACGCCATAAAGTGTATAAGCCTTATGAACTATAAAACCAAAATATGGAATTATTATAATCTAGACGTATTTTAAGAGTGCAGAATCCATAAAAATAAATTGTAAGTGTAGGTACCCATATTATGTTGTTTAACATTAATAAGTATATATCTTTAATTATAATTAATTGAATGAGTTATTATTATATATTGGAAATTCTAGGAGGAGAGCCCACCTCTCATCCATGGATTGTCAATCCCGGTTATCTTTGGACACACACAAAATAACCTAAAATTGTGAATCTGCACTCTTACAGATAGAGGAAAATGTGATAATAGCAGAATAGCATGCACGATAAAGACAAAAAACTTTACCAATGTGGCCATATCATAGAATTTACCACTTCATTGTATGGCCAACCATTTCATGAAATAAAACCATTTCATGAAATGGTTGGCCACACAATGAAGTTCATGAAATGGTTCTATTTCATGAAATAGAAAACATCCGCTGCCATATCATGATATGGCCTAGCCAGATTAATAAATAAGTCAGCGCTTGATGATATGGACAGATTCAGGGTCATATCTTAAAATTATTACATTATTCACCATTAGAGGCACTGATCATGTTTTGTTTTGTGATGTATCTTTGATATCATGACCAGTTTTAGCTGGCCATGTCATGAAACAGACTCATTTCATGGTCGGCCAAATCATAAAGTGGCCAATTATATAATATTGCTACGACATACACATATAATATAATATATCTATTTTATAGCTTTATAATAGAACTAGCTAGTTTTTAGTTATATCTCACGTTCCCGAAATAGTAGCGGGACAAAATGTATACCAGTTGTTAAGGCTAATCAAGATCTATCAAACAAAAAAAGTTTCATCAAAATCCGTTTAGTAGTTTTTGTGTGATCCGCGAACAAACACACAGGTAAACAGACAAACAGAAAAAAATCTATCGATATCTGTATGCGCGAATAAACAAACAGATAAACAAAGAGACAAAAAATCTATCGTATATCTATGATATCGATATATCTTTACTTCAACAAAAATGTTATTTAACAATTGCTCCGCCATCTTGAAAATCTCAGTGACCTGAGTGCATAGCTATGATATCGCCCGGTAGGTTGCCTGGGAATGGCATCAGCGACGAATGGACTAAAACATTGGCAGACGCACGTTTACGTACAAAGCTCCTTATAATTTTGTATTAATATTATCATCTAGTCACCTAGCCGTATCTTTAATATTTTATTTACCGAATGTACGAGTATTATAGGAGTGGAGGCGTGACTACATGATGTAAATTTAAAAATTTTTGATTAAGCAAAAGAGCTGAGAGTTAATAAAGCAAAGGTCACTATATTACAAGGGAAAGGCATTGTCTCTGCCTAGCCCTCTAAGAAACAGCTGTTTTTGTATGTATGCATGGAGTCTACGAATGTATGACATAAGCACATTGCAGCTTAGAGCAACTGGAGTGAGACGCACTCGTAGGTGAGGGTGGGTGTTCTCTTTCGATCGAAGAGAGCTCAAGATATCTGTAATGGCCACTCGAGCTATCTGCTCAACCGTTATTCTCAACAAATCTTCCATACTGCGGCCAACTGAAGCTCAATCAATACTGTGCAATGCGCTTTTATTTTATTTTCTATTTTGAATTTGTTTATTTTTGTAAATATAATCTTATTACTGTGATATAAATAAATACAATTCTGTCTTATTTTTATTATTTTTACTCAGATTGAGATTTTGTATCAATTATTTAAGATCAGAAATTGTAGTCGTCAATCCCCAGCCAAATACAAAACTCAACTCAAGTAGATAAATGCAATATTCTAAAACCTTGTGGCCAGTAAACGAAAAAAGCATTGTGGCACATGTTGGACTTAATATATTATATTGAATTCACTAAAGTTATAATTCTTAAAAAATTTTAAGACTTTATTAATTAGCTAATTGCACCTGTGCGAAGCTAAAGCTAGGCTTAAGGGTTGCTAGCATTATCTATATCCTGTTTTATTTTTTCTAACTGGGAGAAAATTTCCGTCTGGTGGCCTGATGATAAATAGTTAGCGTAGCTCATGGACTTAATACTAGAAGCACTGTGTCGTGCAATAAGTAAGAATTTTTAGTTAGTACAAAACTCCACTACCAAGTGCATTTTTAGTTCGCGCTTGTTCCTTATATGGAATTTAATCTACCTGAAACACAACTAGATTTAATCTACAAATGAACGTTCTCCGAAGTCTACAACTTTTTGTACTTTCTCATTTGAGCGCTGAACAAGTGAAATTAAGATAATGTTCTAATGGGTCGAATAAAGGAAAGTTATAATATCCAGAAGCACATTCGTTGCTATGGAGGTGGCTTGCTTTGTTGCCGACTTTACGAACTTTTCCCTGTTACATTGTTCATTTTGTTGGAAATCGCTACTCTATATATTTGTATTTATTTGTATTCCGTTTACACCTACTCAAACTGAAAGCATTCGTCTGATGAGATAAAAAATATTTGGTGCAGTCTGTTGTTTGTGTTTTCTCAGTTTAATTTGTTAATATTGGAGGTGTTGTTTACGCCGGTGCCTGGATTAAGTGTAGCTGTTACAGCATTGATGGAGGTTGGGGTTTGGGGAGAGAGGAAGCGGTGAGGTGAATAATTGCCACAATCAGTGCCAAGCCAACTAAGTGATAACTAGGCAAGATCTAAATAAACATAGAGATTCCTTGTACTTCATTTGTGTCGTCGGGCTTTGTTTTCTCAGTTTTACTGGTTTATAAAGCTTTTTAACATTGCAAGGAATTTAATTCGATACATAGAAGCAGATTCACTCTTTATCTTATTACTCTGTTTTTACCTGTTTAATGCGTATCAGTTAGCCCCATTTTAACCAATAAAAGGTAAAATGGCGTACCTACTCTACCAAGTGGGTCGGAATGGGTTATGTATTGAGGTTTTTTTCGCTCTGAGTGATATGGTCTTATATTAATTTTAATTGTTTTTACTTTAAATCTCAGGATAGAAGTGGAATGGTGGAGGAAGTCATGCGTAGAGCGCCCCTGGCCATAGGAAGTCTGAAGAAACACCGCGGGGTTTTAGCAGGTATACCTGCTGTGAAATCGGGAGTCCGGCATAACCTCTTTGCCCATCTGGCACAGGGTATCCCTAAATGATTTCCTCGCGAAAAAATGGATATATAAGTGGAATAAACAGAAAGTACAAAAGTGTGAATTTGAGAGTGCTTATTTTGGATAAAAATTCCAGACGTTTTACCAAATAAACCATTATTTTGTTATTCTCTGGAAATTCATATTTATGCGCATCCCTCCCGTCAGTGACAGACGGGAGGTATGTGAGACTCGCTGGGCGCTCAAATCACGCCCGGAATACCCACTAAAACCACAGCAGCCCTTTCCACGCCTATTTGTGGGGCGAAAGATCATCTTACGATATTCTACTCTGACGAACTAAACCATTCCGACATATGCTTGGGGCTATCAATTTCGATAATTGTCTTGTGGCTATTGTTTTTTTTCACATTTCATTACCAAATGCTTAAAAATATTTATAACAATAATAAGATTACATCCATCCATCCATCAGCCGTTCGACGTCCACTGCTGGACATAAGTCTCCCCAAGATAACACCACAATGATCGGTCCTGTGCTGTTTCGCTCATATGGGATCCCCCTGTGTGTGTAGTGCTGTAATCGCCACGCTTGGCAGGCGGGTTGGCGATCGCAGTGAATGTTGTTAATACTCGAAGGAGTGCTGCTGCCCACTCCCCCGGCATTCCCTCAGTCGGCTCTTACGACTCCCATGGGTGGAGAAGGGGTGGGACAATTCTAAAGCCAGCCCCACACGGCAAATACACATATATGATTACATACTTATACATAAACAATACAATTAAATATTCGGGTGGGGACATCTTGTATCCTCAGTCTTTTACCATACGGACGAACTCAGCGAATACGTTAAAGGGTTCTTCTTATCTTTGTAGGTCAATTTATACCGATGCTTATAACACACATGTCATGTTCTTCGCTACACACGCTTGTAACACAGCTGGTGTATTAGCTTAATATACCTAGTGGTTTCAAAGTTATAAAAAAAGATATACATATTATTAAATTCGAAATAAGCGGAACTGCCATATTTATTGGAAGGCTTGGATAATCAATGTCGCCAGTTTATTAGTATACCCATTTTTAAAGCCAAATAGTAAGAATATTGATATGAAATACCTAAATAAAAGAAAACCCACATGAGCTCCTATTATAATACTTAGTATTAGTCGAAGATTATTTTATGAAGTCATAATTATGAAGTTTTGTTTTTAAATTAAAAATATAATAACATTTATTATCTATTTCTAAAAATATTTTAGGATATATATTGTTATTTTACTAGCAACCCTTATTGATTTGAATTTGATTGACAATCTTTCATGATTTGACATTTGTACTGCCGATAATGTATTATGTACGTTTATGTGTTGTTTGCTTTATTTGTGGAAAAGCAGTGGTTTTTTTATTATTATTCAGTGCTTACTTTAACGTTGAGTACAGCAAATTCTCCATTGAGTAATTAAAAAAAAGAGCGTGACGTCGTGTGAGATAGACTTTTTAGTGGTACTAAGACTAGGACTCTTAGAATGTAATCTAAATCCAGAGTAGTTTGCCGTAGCATTATATCCTATCTATATTTCTTACATAGGTACTCTAAAATGCTATTTATACTACATTTTATACTATAATAGAATAAAAGAAATGGATTTCAATGCATAATATAAAACATAATACTAAAAACATACTGAAAAATTAAAAGTCAGATTTCTCTAAACTCCCACCAGATATCTTAATGATATTTTTATTTAAAGACCCTGAGTACATTTACAATGTTCTACAATTAATTTGGTTAAGACGCAACAATAGCCTAACTCTCATAGAAAAATCGGGATTCTCCTTTATCATGATAGGGGGTTATAGTAGTATTCTCATTAAAGAAGAGGTTATAATGTATATATAGTATATAAAGAGGTTATATGTATATTTGCTCTCATAGTTTTAATGTCCATCCATCCATCCATCAGCCTTTCAACGTCCACTGCTGGGCATAGGTCGCCCCAAGAGGACGCCACAACGAGCGGTCCCGTCATGGGGGATAATGCCGTAATCACCACGCTTGGCAGGCGGGTTGGCGATCACAGTGGATGTTGTTAATACTCGAGGGAGTGCTGCTGCCCACTCCCCCGGTATTCCCTCAGTCGGCTCTTAAGACTCCCGTGGGTAGAGAGGGGTGGGACAATTCTAAAGCCGGCCCTACACGGCCGCAATTTTAATGTATATTATATTAAAATTATGAGAGCAAATAGAAAGATAATTGACTATATACCTACAAAACATTTTTTATTATAAGAATGTCTTGAATCTATGATAATATAATTTTCCCATAATTTAATGGAACTACCCCTGAAACTGGTATCATTACGCACGTACACAAACACAAATTGCACAAGCTAAATGTAAATGACAGCTATCACGCACACAAGCATAATAATTCCCACCCAATTTTTATGACGTTTATAAGAGTGACACTCCATCTAGATATATAATTAATCTAAGCCTAGTGGTATAAATTAGATTTTCTAACATCATAAATATTTATTTTGTGGGATTCACAAATAGTTATTGTAAGTTACCACTGCACTAGTGGTAGCCTTGCTTATGCCAGCACGAATGGGCCTACTCGATTGAGAAGTACCACCCTCTCACATAAGATCAGCGTGTAATAACGGTACCTACAGTTGTGTTTCGTGTGGTCAGTGAGAGCGCCGGATGCCCAAACCCCCTCCCTATCCTCTCCTTATTATTTTTCCTATCTTCTCCTTAGTGTCCTGCCTGTCCTTTCCTTACTATTTTTCCTATCCACCTACTATCTCTTTGCTTGGAGCGCGTGAGTGATGCCTCTGGTGTTGCCAGCGTCTATAGGCTACGGTAACCGCTTACCATCAGCTGACCCGTATTATTAGCCATCCATGTAGTATAAAAAAAACGCTACATTGTTATCTGCCCATTGTGGTTAATAGAGAATGGATGGGTCAGGGTATTTAAAATAATATCAACAACAAACAAAAAGAAGAAGAATTGGCTACAAAATATAATAAAAAAAAACTAGACGTCGCGGGACATCTATCAGATGTGAAAACATCGAAATTATTTTGTGGAAATAAAATGATCATAACTTGACAAAGTACTCCTCAAGACGAATCAAACAAGTATACACTCGATAGGGTTGCGTCGTTGCATTACAGAGTTACTGTGGCCACCTGGAGCTGGACTCCATCGTCAGACCATCTAGAGACAAAGTACTCGTCAAGAAAATTCATACGAGCCCAAACTGGATGGAGTTATGCCGTTTTATAACGGAGTTCCTATGGCCACCTTCTAGCTTCATCATCAGACCCTGGATACCATCTAAAGACAAAGTACTCATCAAGATGAATCAAACGTGTCCAAAGTCTACGGGGTTGCGTCGTTTCATTTTAGAGTTACTGTGGCCACCTTCCAGCTTCATCATCAGCCCCTGGATACCATCTAGACACAAAGTACGAGTACTCGGCAAGACGAATCATACGAGCCCAATCTCGATGGGGTTGCGCCATTTCATTATAGAGTTCCTATGTCCACCTTCCAGCTCCATCATCAGATCAGCTCCATGTCATCATAATATTGCATTGTAACGCGATATACACATGTGTGTAAAATTAGCTAATCGGAAACCGGAAAGTGTGTCAAACTTAACTTGCAAGATTTGAGCGGGATAAGGAAAATAAAAGCACCGCCACGCTAACAGCCGATTTTACCCTCCCTCCGCGTTAAATGTTTCACATCAAAAAAATATAAACATATAAATGGGTAATTAATTAGATTTGTTATCGATTGCGGAGTATATGTTATGGGTTCAATTCCCATACAGAGCAATTATTTGTGTGATCCACTAATGATTATTCTGAGTTTAAGTGTGCTTGAAACTTCTTACTTGTACCTGTGAAATTGTGTTTTTATTATAGAGTCAACGGTGGCAGAACACCAAACGACCCTGATGGTAAGTAGTAACCGCCGCTCATGGACTTTGGCAACACCAAGGGCTCAGCCAAGCGGCCGCCGCTGCTGGCAGCGCTGAAGAATCAACCGCAGCAGGAACTTAATTCTAGATCCTACACATGAAAACCAATAATTTTGAAAGAAATCCTTTCCAGGTAGTGTGGATGAACTCTACAACGATGTCTCGTAATCCGGTGGTAAAAAAGGGATCTTTGTAGCAACTGAAACAGCTCCCCAGAACAGTCGCCATCAAAGAGTCGACAGACGACCAAAGAGTCACCCAAAGTCTTTTCGCCGCCACAACGAATTCAGTCCATCCGTGAGTATTGGGATAAGAAAGAAAGAAAGAAAGAAAAATAATTTATTGCCTTGTTGATATTAGAGTACGCGCTTATGCTAATATAATCAGTAAAAACAACATTAAATAAATCTGCAGCATTAAAACTAAATCTATCAGATATATAAAGGAAAAAAGAAATGCAGACTGCATGGGTGCTTACAATTGGTTTTATAATTATAATAAAAAAAAATGAAAAGATAGGTGGTCCTCCAACCATGAGTGAGCAAACGGAACGCTACTCAGTTTGCTGTGAGTGACGCTTTAATCACGGCACCACAGCATCATCGACAATTCGAATAGTACACCTTTGGAGGAGTCAAGTCGATCGAGCTGGTATTTTGGTGCGCTTGCCCAGCGATATGAACAGTACTGCACATGACTTTGCTTTTGGCATTTTGAACTGAACTAAGTGGTACTTCAAACCAAGGTAACGACTTGTGTTGCTCGTATCAGTACAGGAAAGCATTGCTACTTTCAAGGATAGGGCGTAATAACTCGCGAATTCTATCCCAATCTGTTAACTTGTATTGTGGATGATGAATTCGCTGTCCCAAACGTACTTTGGACCATTTCATAGGGTTTGAGAAGTTAAAGAGCAAAATATGTGTTTTTGTAAACCCCCTCAATACAGCGATAATTCCCTAGTGCATGGCGTTGTATATTTTGAAAATAAATAAAAGAAAATGAAGTATACAAAAATCGTGGATCTATTTTAATAAATAAAAAAATGAAAGGCTTTCTCAGATTAATTGAAATAAATTGATCGATGACAGAGCTGAGATTCGTAATACCGTTAAATAGACATTCACAATACGTCGTATATAAGGTAAAGCAAGCAAAATAAAAATAAAAATTAATGAAATTAGTTGTGATGGATGAATACTTTAATATAATATGTATCCAATGGAATATTTACGCGAATTATGATCACAAACACTTATTATAAGATTATGAACATTTATCACAGACGGATTCTGGAGTCAGGTTGTCTTTATGGCCCAAGTTGGCTATACAATACCTTGGAATGTGCGAAGTAAACACTTAACTGCAGATTTACTTGTCGTAATGTAGTGCAAGTTTCCCACACGCTCGACCACGGCACAACTCTTCCCGTATAAAGTTTTACGGTTGCAGTTTTAATGTGGACTAAGCTCCGTTGACTTCACTGTAGACCCACTCTTTTCGCTACATTTTGAACATCAAATTTTAGGGTTATTTTTTTCGTGAAAATATTTAAGAATAATAGTTTCAGGGGAAATTGCGCTATATACGGTAATGAGGGGACTACTCCCTGAAATATAAAACTCTAAATGTTGGATTGATATTTTGTATATATAACATTGCGAAGCAAGGAAACTTGCAAGAGTGAGAGATATTCTAAACAGCTTAGGAAGTCTCCCAAACTACACTGGGCTAACGGGACGCCTCAAGCCTACTCACTTTGAGAGGAGACTCGGTTATATTATTAGTTTTTGAAAAATGTACGATATTTCTTATTATTATCACCATCCTAGGAGTTCCTTTTTTTAAATTTTATTATGATTAGCTGTCTAGTCTATCCCCACAGCAGCAATACTACTTTTATACAACTTCGAGACCATCTTACAGAGCTCTTCAATGTGCAAAATTCCTCACCACATCTTTCTTTACTATTAAATCAGCTTGCATTGGCAGCTTTATAATTTTTGATCTATATTTTTTAGCATTTGTCACGCTCCGCTACTTTTTAAAGTACAAATTATTTGTGAATAAGGAAAAAGAGATTTTTTATACGAGTGAATGTGTAAATGTTTAAAAAATCGCGCCATCAAATAGTATGAATTTTAATTGCAATATTAAACTTACTATATTGGTTTAATGCATGTAAATGCATTCCGATAGATGGCGTTGGTCGTAAAGACAAATGTGATAAGGAGATTGGAATGATCGAAAGATCTGTACGATAGCTCAGTAGCTTAGAGCACTTCCCGGTTTGGAAAAGACGCGGGTTCGATTCCCGCTCTTACAAAAAATCTCTTTTTCCTTATTCACAAATAATTTGAGCTTTATAATTATCAGTTATTTAAATTACTGAATCGTCAGTCTATTATTTTTAGGAAACTAGTTTAGGTGACAATATTTTTACAATATTACTTAGGTACTTATAGAGAAGAATAGGTAGAGAAGACTTTTTAATATGATTCTAAAGTAGTTTAAAATAAATAGCGAATATTCATGTAACGCGAGTAGGAACTGGGAAGTTGGAAAGTAAATGGTATTAGCATCGTCTAATCACTACCAGGGGAGCTTTCCATCTAGTGCTGTGAACCGAGCACCGATCTTTCGGAGCCGTTCCCGTACACTTACTTGGCCGTTCAGGGAGCTTTCTTGAATGCAAATAAGCATTAGGAACGCCTTTACAAGGTTGAGTCGCTCTTTATTGGAGGTGTTCGCGTATAAACAAGCGGATCTGCAAACATCCATTTCCGTCCTATAAGTAACATGTACATCTATAACAGCAAATAAAATTAAATCAAAATTAAGAAACGTAAATCAGTTATGAAACTAAACCATAGGCTAAAATATTTAACGTTAAATTTGAAAAAGAAAAACAAATAGTTGCACATTTTTTAATTGTTAGACTATAGATACTATGAAGTTTAACAACGTGCGTATGCCTGTGTGCCCGAGAGATTTTTTTTCCCGGGGGGTGACAGACTTCAGATGTTCACATCAAGATGTGAAGTCTCTCACCCCGATTGAAAAAATAATGTAACTCTGATTCCGGGTAATTATTATTGTTGTAATGGTTTGTCCCTAAAGTCTTATTTTAAAAATAAATGAGGCTTATATTATTTTCATGATAAAATAATCACCTTTAAATTTTTGAAGGGGAAACTTTTACAAACAGGTTTGGTGAATATTAGATCGATAAAGTCTTATGAGGAACCTCATTAAGGATTTAAGCTCAAGATTTTACCTATCTATCTACCTAAACCCGCACTGACATGCTTTGTGTTTTTTCTTGTCATATAATTTCAACCATTTATGTGATTATTCCATTAATTTTGTACTACTACTGACAACATCACATCACATTTTATTATATCCATGCAAAAATAGTTTTCCCACAGAAACCATACATTTTTCCGGGATATATTGTAGCCTATTTCCTTTTCTAGGCTCCAGACTATTATTTATGATCGGTTTAATAGTTACAGCGTAAGAGTGTAGCAAACAAACAAACGTACTTTGGCATTTATAATATTAGTAAGGATAAAAATTACATATCGTATGAATATGAAATTGACTAAAAAAACAAGTGACTAAAAATATCTTCAACATCTCATTCATTTTCGAATTTTGCTAAGTGGTCATAGACCACATCACTGAAAAAATCGACTGTACCTATTTATATACATGTCATGGCCAGATCATAGAATTGGTCTCTTCATTTGTGCCTAATCTTTTTTTTTTGTTTTTTTAGACTGAAAAAATATATTAAACACAAAGTGAAAAATGTGAAATCGAAAATAACAGCCACAAGCAGGATTCGAACCTGCATCTCCTGGATACCGTCCAGATGCTTTGCCAATTCAGCCATCGTGACCCTTGCTCCTGACTGCTAATCTCGATAACACATTCATACTTAACGTCTGGGTGACGCAGACGCCATCTGTCGGAAGTATTTTCATACATTATACCTAACCGCACACCCCGTCGTTCGGGGCAACGAACAGGGTAGTGTGGGGCCTTCACCCACTAAAGAAACCCGACGTGTGCCGTCTCTCTACCTGTGTTGACGGACCACTGGCACTGTGTTGGACTACTTCAGTGGTCCGCCGGCGGCTTACCCTTTTGGGTACCCTCTACTGCGCGACGCATCCGCACACGGAGCGTTGCACCTTCACGGGAGACCTTGTGGGTGGCGAACGTTCCCCGGTCCATCCACCCGCAGCCTCAGCTAGGGCGGCATGAGGCGCAAGTACTCGCGTCTGCGCCGCCCCAGTCGCTGGCGGCGGTTTGGCTCAGCGGAAGAATCCTCCTCCCTGGCCCTCCTCGCTGCTTCCTTCCGCGAGATAACCTCTTCGCAGAAGGCAGCGATCGCGGTCCAATTCCTGTCGCTGCCGAGCATCGCTCTAATAACGTTTGGCAACGAGAGGTCTCCCCCTATTGCCGTGACGAGTTCACAGCGCTGTTCGGCTCCAGCCGGTCATGACTCGAGCGTGTGCCGCGCCGTGCGCTTCCCTCCTTGCGACTATGTGCAGATATCTGCGAAGCAACCGTGCCCCGACAGCACCTACACCAGTCGGAAGGTAAGGACTCCGTGCTATCGCTCTGGCCACTCCTCCAGCACATTTGTGCCTACCCTTGTTTTGTTAGACTAGGTTTTATGAAATAGTCGGTCACATCATTAAATGGCCAATTCCATGATCTGGCTATGACTTAGGTATTCATAAATAATATGTATATCTGTGTGACTGGGACAGTGGGTCTTTAGTAAATATATACTCTTTGATGATTTGTTATTTGGAAGCGATTTACGTAGCTGACTAACAGAATAACAAAAATCAATTCATGTACCTATAATATTGGGTCACTCTAATATTCAGTCAAAGAAAAAGTACAGATATTTTTCCATTATTTACAAAGTCTATTTATGGACTAAATAGCGTGCATACCTTAATTAAATTCTCAAAAATTAAGGCATAAAACTTTGAAAATCCGAAAAACTCTTAGCATTTAAGAAATTTATACGTTTTAATCAAAAGATAAGAGTGAGACTTAAAATCACTGCTATTTTCGTAGTCGCTGCGCAGTATATGCGATACTCGGGCCCGGTAAATACTAGTAAGAAACTATCTAGTCTAAGTAAACATTACCAACGGAGTGGATTGCGTCAACATGAATAATTGCCTTAATCACTCGATAGTGACTTTCAAGCACAGATAAGATAATAAACAAAGAACGCAATCTTTAGCGCGAACGCTGTCTTTAAAAACGAATTATGTTCCACCTAATTCTAACTAAACGTGACTATAATTGAAATACAACAGTTTTTTTTATTGCTTGGGCTAGTACTACATTTTCCGCTTGTATTTTAATAGTTTGGTTTCGTAGCATAAATATATAAAATTTGAAGACAAGAAAGAACAAGTTTTTTGAAATACAAATTAATAAAATTTTTTGCTGAAGCAAGCCAGTTTCAAGTGGAATTGTGGAGTTGTGTGGCATAAAATTATTCAAAATAAGCGATCCTTTTTAGCAGAAAATAATATTCCTTGCCTTCCTACATTTTCAGATAGTACATTTTATTGTGGTGGTAGGGTTGGGTACCAAACCACTAAAGTAATGTCACAAATGCCAATACAGGGGGAGAGACGACACACACACGGTGTGCTTATTTAGTGGGTTAGTGCCCCACACCACACTGTTCGTTGCCCCGAACGACGGGATGTGCAGTTACCTAATTTTTTTCCCGCCTTAACTAAAAAAAAGGTAAGGATAACAAGTGAGTATTTCCCACTTGGTATTCAAATACAAAGTGGGAAATACTCACTTGTTATCGGAGACCCGAGTGGGTTGGCAATACCGTCTCCCGTGTGATAGGTATTACGCTTGAGAGGTTGAGTCCATCAGCGGCGATTAGCACTTATCATCAGGTGAGCCGTGGCTCATTTGACAGCATAAGCACAGTAAATATATAAGGTTTATATATTTACTGAGGCATAAGCAATAAAAATAATCTATACCTTTGATACAACTCTAAAAATATACAATGGGGCTCTCGCTTAACTACCCCCAAAGGACGTCAGTTACAGGCAGCTATAAACGAGCTACACCTAGACATAATATCGACCGGAGAACCAACTTACTGGCCGACTGACCCAAAAAAAAATCCCAGATTTGGTAGACTTCAGTGTAATAAAGGGGATTCCTACTGACTGTTTCAAATGTACTTCCCTTCAAGATCTCTCATCAGACCATAGTGTAGTTCTATTAGAGGTCTCCCAGGAATTCGTACACCTTAAACCTGCAGCAAGATTACATGAACGTAGAACGAACTTGGATACATTCCGTTTCATAGTAGAGTCTACAATTAACACTAACCTGCCTCTTAAAACCATAGAGGACATCACAATAGCGGTTAAGCACTTCAACGAATGACCTTGAGAAAGGTGAAGCCTTTTCTTCTTACCTAGCTGATGTCTTTGTACCAAACACTGCCCAGAACGCATCAAAAATTAATAGTGACGCACTCATTAACTCCCTTAATGAAACTTGTCAACTCGATCTGCCTATTGAAAGGATTAAGATACGTGAGGTCATTGAGACAATTAGAAATTTAAATAAATATAAAGCCCCAGGATACGATCTAATTACTGCAAAGATACTCTGTGAAGTACCTGAAAAAGCTATACATTTTATGACAAACCTGTTTAACTGCATACTGAGTAAAGGCATCTTCCCACCTCAATGGAAAGTAGCTCAAATTAAAATGGTCCTTAAACCCGGTAGAACACCAAAAGATGTATATTCCTACAGACCGATCAGTCTACTACCCATCCTGTCAAATGTTATGGAGATACTTTTTATAAAACGACTAAATACAGTTATAAAAATAAATAAAATCATACCTGACCACCAATTCGGATTTAGAAAAAAAATCACAGCACAATAGAACAGGTGCATAGACTGGTAGAAAAAATCCACAAAGCTTTCGATAATAAAAAATATTGCTGCGCGGCATTCTTAGATATTTCCCAGGCCTTTGACAAAGTTTGGCACGAGGGTCTATTATACAAAATAAAAAAGAAACTCCCGACAAATTATTATATTTTTCTAAAATCATACCTAGCCGATCGGTTTTTCTATGTTAAGAAAGGAGAAGACATAACCAAACTTCACCGGGCTCATGCAAGAGTGCCACAGGGAAGCGTGCTTGGTCCGATACTTTATCTGATTTTTACCGCAGACTTGCCCATGACAGATGGCGTCGTGGTCAGATGACACAACAGCCCTAGCTACTCATGAGGAACCGGCACAAGCAAGTAATATGCTTCAACGCTCCCTAGATAACATCACAGAATGGCTAAATACTTGGAGAATAAAAGCAAATGAGACTAAGTCGATACAGGTGACTTTTACGACGCAACGCGAAACATGCCCCCCGGTAATGCTCAACAGAGTACCGATACGCCAAGAAAATGAAGCCAGATACCTTGGACTTTACTTGGATCGCTGTCTCACCTGGAAAAAACATATATATTCACAAAACGAAAAGCACTGGGGATCCAACTAAGGAAAATGTACTGGTTACTCGGCAAAAAATCACAGCTGTCGCTGGGAAACAAACTTCTGCTGTACAAATGTATCCTTAAACCGATTTGGACTTACGGAGTTCAACTCTGGGGTACTGCCTCCAATATGACCTTAGAATTAGAACAGTCCATGAAGAGATTAATCACTCAATGAAATCGTACAGGAACAGACTAGACAATCACCCAAACATACTGGCAACGCACTTAATGAATAGTAACTGAACATTCAAAAGGCTAAAAAGAAAATCTCCTAGAGATTTATAGGATAAAAGTGCACGTCGCTGGACTGAATACCCTGCAAGATATTAATTATACTCTACCTTATGCTGAATGTTCACAAGTAACAGATTGCAAGAATAATACAAAAAAAATATACCTTTGATTGATGTGAAATAAAGTATATAAGTAATATTATGTTTCAATACATATCTATCTTTCTATCCTATCTATTATAAAGCTGTAACAGAGCTGTGTCTGTACACTTAAGATATTTTTGAAAAAAATACTGTATGTAGGCTATATAGGCGCCAGAATACATTTTTTTTTTAGTTTTTGTCTGTTTTTTTGACTGCTCTTGATTACTTTTTTGTTTCACTGCTCTTGATTAGACTTAAAATAAAACATGTATACATTTTATGCCGCTACTATATCGGGAACCTGAAATAATTATCTAAAAACTATCTTTTGAATGGGGTGGAGCCGCGGGCAAATACTAGTTTAATGATATAATTTTATATACTAAACATGAAACTTACTTATACGTTAAATTCAAACATTATGTGGATTAAAATTTAGGCGTCCATAGACTAGTTATACGAGTTTCTAGATCCTTAAGAAAGAATCTTCGTCTGTTTATTTTTCAACTAACTTTTAACGTGCTATTAAAAGAATATCTCTCACAACGGATCTCGAGGCGTTTGTGAATATTTATAATGCTGTTGAACAAACTTGGACCAACTTGCACTTCAACTTTTAGGTATACAGGTCATCTGTTATATCACTTCATCTTAGACGAGCCGCTTTAATATAGAGCAAGATATTTTACCATGAATGTCATTAATTTTAGGTAAGTATATTGAATTGCTATTCCAAAATAAATGAGTTAAAATCAATTTATTTGTGAAAGTGAAAATACCTAAATAGAGATAAGGTGTGGCGTTGGGAGAGATAATTAAACAAGCAGATCTATGGCAATACTAACTTTATTTGTGGTATTATTACATTATATAGGAATACACACATTATATTAATACAATGTTTATATACTTAGTATATCTATTACACCTACCTGGAACCCATTCAATCCGGGGAAGTGCTCTGGACCGCTAAGCTAACGCAGTCTCCTAATGGTGACACGAAATCTCCATATCACACTTATTCTAAGCTGTCTGAAAGCTCTCTTTTGCACTTTCACAAATATTTTGTTTTTTAAAGTACCTGACCATGTCAAGTGCTACAATTCAGATCACAATATGAGTAACAAAAAGTTTATTTTTTAATTAAAAAATTCTTTCAAACTTTCATGGTCACTTATAATTCTAAACGTTTTTACGGGATTTATACCATGTAAATTTTTACTTACGAGTTTCCGATATTTCGGCACTGTTGCAAGCGCCATGATCACGGAGCAACTGTTGCTCCGTGATCATGGCGCTTTTGCTCCGTGATCATGGCGCTTGCAACAGTGCCGAAATATCGGAAACTCGTAAGTAAAAATTTACATGGTATAAATCCCGTAAAAACGTTTAGAATTAAAAAATTCTTGTTTTTAAATGTGATAGAATAAAACATTGCAAATCAAAAATACCTCATTTTCTCATCTTTTTTTGAGAATGGAACGCCTTCAACGATAATTCTCCTTGTTTTTGGAGTAAAACTAAACAATTTATGATGCAATAAGTACCAAAATCAGCGGAAGCTTAAAAATATTTAAAGTAACATAAACGGGTATTTTTTCGCGTATAAATTAGGTGAAATTCTAACTACCTTTTACCCAACGTTTCAACTGCGTTGCAGCAGCCGTGGTTACGGAAGAACTGGAGAGGCGAGCTACTTTATTTTTCCTCGACAGTTTGTAGGGTAGATTGATCTACACCGATGTTTGCCCGACACACAACACTCACTATATCGCGAGACAAATGTGAAGATATATTAGTTAGTTTGCACTTATTAATCGCTGGATTCCACGCTGATGATAGATTAAATCTGTCTTCTCTATTGAAATTTCTGTGCTTTTTGATTTCAATAGCTTCGCGCACTAACCGTTTGTAGTAGTGGCGGTCCTGAGATAGGATTATAGGTTGGTGAAGCTCAATTCAGTGATTAGTACCGCTTTTAAGAGATGTTCAGCGATGGCAGATTTGTTTATCTGTCTTTTCTTGACTGCAGTTATATGCTCCTTAACCCTTTCAGCAATCGATCGCTTGGTATGGCGCTCCCACAGCTACAGTTTATTTTACAAAATAGATGTAGATGTTCAGGGTCACAAATATCAATGGCGCTGGTAGTCAATGAAGTTATGACTGACCCTAGGTGACGCGGATGGTGGTGCGATGAGGCGTGCAGATATTTATTTGTGTGTGTCGGTTTTCATTAAACGGTATGGCCAAGGGTGCCGTCGGGTTTCGCCATCAACTTCACGTCAAGAAAAGAAATTGATCTGTCAGTCTCCATCGCACATGTGAATTTTATTTTTGGGTAAAGAGAATTAAGGTGGTTCAGATATTGCTCCACTTGAGGAAATCCTCCGGATATGATGCAGAAGATATCGTCTACGTACCGTTTCCAAAACCTTACTTTAAAAGGCCCAGTTCTTAGTGGCCATTCTTCAAAATACTCCATCCAGATATTAGCCATAACAGGTGCCAATGGGCTGCCCATTGCAACGCCATCTATCTGTAGGTAGTATTGGTTTCGGTATAAGAGGTAGTTCTACCCCTATGCATGATTTTAGCAGAGCAACATATTGTCCTGATATACCATTTTCCCTCAGTTTTTGTTCGATCAGATGTATACAATCTTTCACTGGAATATTAGTGAATAGGGACTCAACATCATAGCTGACCATTATGTCCTCAGCTTCCAGTTTAAAATTGCCGATCATGGCTACAAAATGACGGGAATCTTACATATGTAGAAGTCTTACCTAATAGCGGCTGTAATACAGAAGCTATGTGTTTTGCTAAGTCATACGTCGGTGAGTTAATTTGACTCACAATAGGACGCAGTAGCACATTGGATTTGTGTACTTTATGTAGGCCGTACACTTTAGGTGGTTGCACATTTTTAGGCTTAAATAACTTATCGAATTCTCTGTCATCGAAAATATGCTGGTAGTTCTTGATTAATTTTCTTACCTTACGTGTAATTCGAGCAGTAGGATTGTATGACACAGCCTTATAAGTACTGGTATCCTCAAGCATATCCTTAATTTTAGCATGACATTCAGAAACATCCATTATTACGGTAGCATTGCCCTTGTCCGCTCTAAGTACGAGGATGTCCTTATTCTGCCTTAGGCGTGCTAGGGCCTCTCGCTCCTCCATCGTAATGTTGTTCTTTGGGAGGTTTTTCTTACGTAAAATTACGGCAACGTCCTGTCTTATAACTTCCGCGTCACTCAATGGCATTTTATTGCGAAGTAAACACTCTTCTACACTGCTAATTATGTCCTCGAAAGGAATTCGCTTGGGGGTTAAGGCAAAATTTAGTCCCTTACCTAAGATGCTGGTTGTGGCTTGATCCAGAGTTTACAAAATAAACTGTAGCTGTGGGAGCGCTTACATCGGCCAAACCAAGCGATCGATTGCTGATTGCATTTTACTCATATAAGTAAATATTTATAACCACAAAAAGTGGTAAATACACCGCTCAATTCATTGTTTTTATAAGACAGTTGGTGAATGAAAGTGCATGCTACTGTTTTGATAATTAAAATAATTACTTACATTCACGTACTATTATTTACTCGACTGTGAAGGGTTATGATTTGGATCCGGGGAAGTGGATTGGAAGGGTTCGAATCCCGCTACCACCGAAGGAATGTAACATAGTTCTAGTGGCCCGCTAATAAAGGCGGAGAGATGACACACAGCGGGTTTCTTTAGTGAGTGAAGGCCCCACACTACCCTGTTCGTTGCTCTGAACGACGGGGTGTGCGGTTAGGAACATTTCTTCCCGCTTTAACAAAAAAAAAGAAAGGGTTCGAGTCCCGCTCTCACTAAACTTCTCTTTTTCCACATTCACAAATAATTTGTTAAAGTAGCCGAGCATGTCAAGTGCTAAAATACAGATCAACACATTGTATGTATGTATGTTCATCTGTTCTCGCATATCTTCTACTCTACTTAACATACTTTGACAAATAAGGTGTCGTTAGAAGCGTCATGATTATCATCTATAATATTTATAATTACTAATAATATATTATACTTATAATACATTAAATTGAAATAAACAAATTTCTACTTATTTATAAAATAAACTTTGATATGTAGCACTGGCATAAATTTTATAATAGCGATTGCATTCAGCAGAACTACGAGTACAACCGCTAACAAGATTTAGAGGCAACCTATAACACGTCTACTATAGGATAATTAGTATCGCCTCGCGGCGTCTCATTTATCGTTCTCCACGGGGAGGTGGGTCAGCCAGTAGTAAATCTACCAACCTGTGCGCTTGTCTTTGTAAACTTGGAAATCTAATTACATTTACAACGCTACTTAAGTTCGCCTTTCCTGTTAAATTTGCATTTCTTGATTTTTGTCCCGGGGCTTGGAAAATATTATGTTGCTGTAAGTTCATCTTCATTATGCCGTTTTATTAAAACTATAGTTATTCTTACTACCGATATTGGAATTGACATGACTTTGACAATGTACTTATAATTGAATATGTCACCCCCGCATTCACTTGGGCTTTGTTTGAGCCAGCTAAAGAAATATAGCAAATAATATCATAGAATAACTCAAAACAAAATCGCATATTTCTAGAGGTAGAGCGTTACTTATCTCAGTGTGCATGGGTTGGCTTGATCGTGGAAGTACCACCCTCTCATAAAAGATCAGCATGAAACAATAGTGTACTGCTACCGTTGTATTTCGTTTGGTGAGTGAGAGCGCCAGAGACCCATCTTGCTTCCTAACCTCTTTTTATTACCCTTCCTATCCTCTCCTTCGTTTCCTACATAATAATAACCTTTTTAATTCATGTTTTATATTTATAAATATAATTTTGCAGTTAACACAAATTTGGTTTTTAGTAATAAGTTAGCTTAAATTAGGTTAGTAATATAGGTACGTGTTTAAAGAATATTTCTAAATTAACAGGAATCCCGGTTTGGGTAAAGGCCTCCTTATTCTATCGAAAGATTTACAATTTGTAACAAATGCCAAAAAGTTAAAAAATCAATGATGTGAATTTTTAAATGGGGTGCTGGAATTTCATAAAATCTATACGGACGCCTCAAAGGAAAGGGATTCTATTGGTGTTGCATGCTATGATAAAGTTTAGCAATATAGTCTGAAATTAAAAATAAAGTCCAATATTTCCATTATGCATGCAGAACTCGTTGCTATTTACAAAGCTCTGTCATACGTAGAATCCCTTAACCAAAATAAATATTTAATTCTGACAGATTCTAAAAGTGCAATACAGTATCTAACTCGGTGTTCCAACGTTTTCAGGGGAATCCATGTAGCATATGAGATCATTAGGGCACTTATACGCCTTACCGCGCAGGGTAAAACACATAAGATCCAATGGATCCCATCTCATGTAGGACAAGTAGACAAGCGAGTTCTGACGGCATTGATTTAGAAATTGTCCCTCATTACACAGCATATTCCATACATTAAAAAATCATGCTTGCTGAAATGGAAAGAATATTTTAACCTTCGTTCAAGAGAGAAAGGCATATGGTATAAAACGATCCAACCACAACCTAGTACCAAACCATGGCTTGATTATAGTTCCCTTTCTAGAGCGGACTTGACGTTACTTATGCGACTTCGCTCTGGACACGTGCCCTTAAACAAGTTTGGCAATCTCATGAGGAGAGTACCTTCACCCAAATGCGATGCTTGCAAGGATGACGATGAAGATGTGTATCACAATTTGACAAGATGTGTTCCAAACGAAGCCCTCAGAGCGCGCCTCGGTGTCGAGTTCACGTTATCAAATCCTCTGTCGGATAGCGTTAGATCGATACTTGCCATAGTCAAGTACGCTCTAGACCAGAGGAAACATCTGACAACACAACCTATGTAGCCCGTCAAGATTTTGATGTATGCTTGGCAATTCCTTAACAATATATGTTGTATGTATATATTAATTTAAGGTTACTGTACACTAATGTAATATTCTACACAGCGACATATTCGCGTTTAAAGCGAAATAGCTCTTTAAATAAAGAAAAAAATATATATTTAGATATTTTTACATATATTTTTAGCATTTGGCATGCTTAGCATTATACATTAAATAAAAAGTGAAAATTGTGAAATCGAAAATAACATGTGGTATCGAAATTAGGAGTCAGGAGCAATTGTCACCATGGCTGAATTGGCAAAGCATCTGGACAGTATTCAGGAGTTGCAGGTTCAAATCCTGCTCGTAACTGTTATTTTCGATTTCACATTTTCACACTTTGTGTTTAATGTATATGGCTAAGCATGTCAAATGCTAAAATATATATAAAAATATCTAAATAATAAGAGTTTCCAAAAATTAATAAAGCGCAATAATTCGATGTTATCAAAAACTCCATAAAACTCCATGTTTTTACATTTTGAAATAAACGAGTTACTGCAGCAGTAACTATTTGTTGAATTTTAAATTCTACATGCACACCAAGTACCAATTGATGGGATTTGCACAAAATAGTCAGGCGGACAAACGTGGCTAATCGGATTTCGAGCTGCAATCGCTTTTATTAATGCAGAATAGAGCTATAAACTGTCAGCTACGAATTGCTCAACATAATAAACCTACCACAAAGTAGTTGAAATAAATAATTAAGTTTGAACATCGCTTCAGTTGTTCTGTCTCAGAATCAATGTCAATTATTTTTAGCAAATTATTTTATAACTATCATCATCTCTTTTTTTATGGGGTCCGCATCCAACCGGTTTTAGTTGATTCACTAGTATTTACACGGAGCAACTGCCTGTCTGACCTCTGAGACCCAACTAAGGGGACACACTGGCGACCTTAGGACAAAACCCAAGTCAGATTTTTTATTCAGGACCGACAACCTTTAACGACTGCCAGGATGTTATTTGACAGCCGGGACTCGCTGGTTAAAGTACCTTCTGAAGCACGGAGGAGGTCAGGTGTCCAAATAGAGGGTCACTTTCAGGTCACCCATCTGAGTTCCAGCCAAGCGAAAGTCACTTAACTTTGCTGATCGTTTAAACTGCAAGTGCATAACTAGGCTACGACCGATTAACAATTATAATAAAACATTTATTATGGCCTCTCGCACTGAAAAAGTGTGTGAAGATTAAACTAGGTACATGTGACGTTTCCTTACGGTGAAGTCTGTGGGAGAGACTGCTACTACTGCACTAGGAGATCCTGTAATACCTACCTATTAGCATCCGAATGGTACTTAGGTCTACCTAATTCTTAAAATTGTGAAGGTTATTATGTGAAGAGTATAAAATATAAATGCACACTTATGTGGTGCTAGTGTGTGCGGGTGTGTGCGTCTGTGCGTGTGTGTGTGTGTATGTGTGTGTGTGTATATATGTCTCTCTCTGTGCGTGGGTGTTTATGTGTATGTGTGGAAAAATAATGCGATCTCACGATAGGATCATCTAACAAGATCATCAGAATCTGCTAACAAGCCTAGTAGTATATTCATTAGCTATGTATGTAATGAAGTAGCTATTTCAAATTATATCATCTATGAGCTACATTGTCGCCATTCAAGAACCTTTCTTTTTAGGCGAGCGATGAGACCCGTCCATTGCCGCTTTAGCGTGGCCACCCTGCAGGCTATACCAGTTATTCCTGACCTCCTATGGATTTCTGTACCAGAGATTTATCACGTAGTGTTCCTGGGCACTTTATAATACGTAATCTCGGCTAGAATCTGTTAAAAAGACTTTTGGGTATTACTCTGCTCTCAGAGATTGGCTCGTTGGTTTAGTGGAGTAAGTAAGTATCTAATTCTTATTATTTATTTATATATTATGTACTATCCAAATACAAGTCGATGTAAACAATTTCATCTAACATTGTTTACATTACCAAAATCTATTTGATCTTTAATAACAAACATATAAATGAATCACATTCACGTGTACACATTAATTACTTTGAAGACAATAGTTTGGTTAATAATCTATGTAAAATGGATGAGCCGCTACAACAAAATCGTTTTACCGTTTCACAAAGGCTACAGCCACTTTTCAGAAATGAGTCATAGCTTGAATTGTTACTTCGACTAAAACCTTGCGTTATATATTATGTAAATATATAGTATAATCTATACTATTATGAAGCTGTAACTTAGCTATAAATATACATTTAAGATATTTGAGAATCGGTAACAAATAACTGCCTCAGTGGTGTAGCGGTAGTGTATGCGACTGCTAATTATGAGGTCTCGGTTTCGACCCCCGGGTCGGGCAATGTTATTGAACTTTTTCCTTAAAAGAAAAATTTTCAGTAACCCGGAGTTTGGAAATGTGCCCGGTAGACGTCAATAGGCTCGCCTCCTATTACGTGGGACTTAAACATAGCTGGCGAGTCGTGGGTGTGTAATACCCTGTGCCTACCCCTTCGGGGAATACAGGCGTGATGCTATGTTTTTTTATTGATATAGCATCAATAAAAACAAATATAATTTAAAACTAAATCGGGCATAATTAATAAATATAAAATTTATCATAATAATAATTATGAGCAATATAGTTAAATTAATCTACATAGTTCTTGATCACCATCACTATTTCTAATTTGAGGGATATCAAACTTTATTTTTTTCTATAACAATTAATTTAAGCATTCATAACTGAAATAACAAGCTAGCGAAAATCAAATGGGATAAAATTGTAAACTGTAATCGAAAACGAAATTGAAGTAATATTGGAAAAAAACATAGCATATTTTGATTTCCAATTATTAATGACTTTACTGGCTCACGATTGGAATGTAAGATATTTTACTCAGATTTCATATGGATACAATTGCTTTTTTTTTTTTGTTCCATGTAGTGGCAGACGAGCCACGGCCTATCTGATGGTAAATGGTAACCGTCGCTCATGGACGCAACGATGTGCTTCATGGCCAGTTACACGGGAGAGGGTGGTACCAACCCGCTCGGGCCCGATACCAAGTGAGTACCACTTGGTACCCAGCCCTACCACCAGTCATGCAATGGATGATAATTGCTTACTTCCCTTAATCGCCTCATACGACTCCCGTGGGAAAGATTGTATTCTTAGTCCGTCACCACACGGACACAAATGGTTGTGTTAAATACACTAAAATAAATATACAATAAGAGGTGTATAATGGGCTCACATCTACTTTAGAAAAATAAATTGTACTCATGAATTGTATGTTTCTTTGAAAAATATGTTCTTATTATTTCTTGTTGTTTCAATTCTTTTTCTCGAAAAATACAATACTCTGCACTAAGGAATAATCCTTGTATTGCGGGGAACTTTACAAACATGCAATGTCAAGGTCACAACGTACACGCAGGCTCAGAACAACCATTTGTTGATCACACAAAGAGTTGTCCTGTGTGGGAATCGAACCCACAACACTCGGAAGGGAGAAAAATTAACCACTCCGCCATCTATATACTATACTGAAATATTTATTACTTTAAAATTTACCCATAATATAACCAAAGTGGTTATTTCCTTGCCTAATGATGTTAAGTGATGCGACAGTCTCTGCATACACGATACCAACATAAAAAATGGGTTTCTTTCAGACCCCTTTTCACATAAAGATTCCCCTTCGTTATTCAAAGGGGTTTTTAGTGTGGCTCGCCGGCAAATCAACTTTATTGAAATGGTGGCAGTCTGTCAGAATCATCTCTTCCTGGTTTACTTTGTAGCAGTTTTCTTATAAAATTGTGGGTTGAATTTACATAGTACACGTATGCACTATTAAAAGTAAATCTAGTTTCTTAAAACTTTTGAAACTAATCTCTGTTTTATGTTTGGCCAGAATTATTGTAATATAAAAAGTAGGTAGTATCATAAATATGTGTAGGTATCTTTTTTCAACCGTTTACTTTTCCACTAATTGGGTACGTTTCTCCTCTCAAACTAAAAGGGGTTTAGGCAGTAGGGCCGTAGTCACAGTAGTGTACCACGCTGGCCTAGTGCGGTCTGTCAGAATTCACAAGTCACCAAGAAAATTCCTCAGGCATGCAGGTTTTCCTCACGATGTTTATCTTCACATATCAGTAATAATTTGTTAATAAATACACATATTTTCGTAATATGTCAAAAAGTCAGAGGTGCGTGCCGTGACTTTGGACTGGGGATAGAGCTCGATACCATTGGCTTTTCAGTCTTTCATTCTATCGCTAGGCTATCGCTGCTTTGCGTGTAAATCACACATCTCGATACGGCATCAACTCTTTTGGCTTCTCAGTAAAATTAAAAATACTGCCAAGCCACAGCTTAACATTTCATTTCAGTTATGATCCATCCATCCATCAGCCTTTCAAAGTCCACTGTTGGACATAGGCCTCCCTAGAAGAACGCCACAACGAGCGGTCCCGTCATGGGGGACAATGCCGTAATCGCCACGCTTGGCAGGCGGGTTGGCGATCGCAGTGGATGTTGTTAATACTCGAGGAAGTGCTGCTGCCCACTCCCCCGCTATTCCCTCAGTCGGCTCTTACGACTCCCCTGGGTAGAGAGGGGTGGGACAATTCTAAAGCCGGCCCCACACGGCCAGTTATGATAGTACAACTAAATGAAAGAGTATTGAAACTAGATGAAAGATCAAAACCGCACAGTGTAGTTGGATGTAGTCGACACAGAATCGTTTAATGTGGTACTCTATTAGTGGTCTATGTCTAGCAGTGGACAACAAAAGGGAATATTTACTACCTAATCCTAACTATAATAAAGCTGTAACAGAGTTGTGTCTGTACATGAGAACAAATGACTGTATTAGACTATATAGGCGTGTCTGAACACAAAACATCTTTTTTAGATTTTTTGTCTGTTTATTGATTTGTCTGTTTGTTCGTTCGCGCATCACGCAAAAACTACTGAATGGATTTTGATGCAACTTTTTTTAATTAACTACACAACTATATCTGGAACCTGAGATATAACCTAAAAACTAGCTTTTGGCTACGGCGGAGCCACGGGCAAAGACTAATGATTTATATTCTTAGCGAGAAAAAAAATCTCTTATAAAAACATAAATATTGAAAGAATAGCTAAATAACTTTTGGCAGCGAAACTTACCCCTTATGAGTGGTAGGTATGACAGATGTTATTTTCAAAAGTTTCTGTGCAAGTTCTATAAAGTTTGTTGAACAACGTTATGAAATATTATATTCAAATGCTCCTTAAGATTCACTGTTTGCTAAAATTCTTTTAAAAGTGTCAACATAATATTTAATATATTACAAGTGAATGAATAGGTATATTTTGGATATGGATTCAGTCGGGATGGAAGGTACCTACACCAATAATATAGAGAGAAGAGTAAATGCGGAAAATAGAGTGAAAGGAGCCTTGGGACAACTTCTCCGCAGCTTCCACCTCATCCAGAAGGCATGTGTCAGAATACATAAAGCAGTGCTTGTCTCAACATTATTATATGGAAGAGAGAGTTGGTATGCAAAAAGGAGCATGAAAGTAAAACCAATGCAATCTCAGCGGAAAATCTGTAGAATTAGGCTGATTGACCGCATTTATAACGGCGACGTAAGAAAGCGAAGAGATATGTAAGAGAGTATTGGTGTAAAGATGCGAAAGGGAATGCTCCGATGATTCCGACATGCGGAAAGAATGCCAGCCGAGCGATTGGTTAAGAAATATACAAAACGAAAGAGGAATGATGTAGGTACAGGGGGAGACCGAGACTGATCTACCATGACCAAATCGGTCATGTGTTGAAGGAAGATGGAGTCAAGAGTCTCCAAAACCTGCGAGCGTGTATGAATGTTATGTGTGCATGCAAGAATAGAGCCCTTTAGAACTCTGTTTTCTCTACCTACATAACGAGCCTCGGTGGTGTAGCGGTAGTGTATGCGACTGCTAATCATGAGGTCTCGGGTTCGATCCCCGGGTCGGGCAATGTTATTGAGCTTTTTCCTAAAAAGAAAACTTCTCAGTAACAGTCAGTCAATAGGCACGCCCCCTATTACGTGGGACTTAAACATAGCTGGCGAGTCGTGGGTGCGTAATACACCTCTGCCTACCCCTTCGGGGAATACAGGCGTGATGCTATGTTATGTTTTTCTCTACCTACCCTGCAAGGGAGATGACGTGATGATAAGTAAGTAAGTAACATAATATTTAACATACCAGTAGTGTTTTTGTATTTGCCGTGTGGGGCTGGCTTTAGAATTGTCCCACCCCTCTCCACCCATGGGAGTCGTAAGAGCCGACTGAGGGTATACCGGAGGAGTGGGCAGCAGCACTCCTTCGAGTATTAACAACATCCACTGCGATCGCCAACCCGCCGCCAAGCGTGGCGATTACGGCACTATCCCCCATTCTTTGGGAGGCCTATGTCCAGCAGTGGACGTTAAAAGGCTGATGGATGGATGGAGTGTTGTGATAGTATAGCAGATGTCAAAACTTAAAGAGACGTTATTGTTATAAAATTTTCGTTTACTAATAATTTCCTACAAGGAACTCATATTATTAATTAACTGCCTACATTTTTCGTAACTTTTTTTACACGTCTTTTCACAACATGTCTTCATTTATTTAAGCCACGCACTTACATAAATAGACCTTAATTCTTGTATCCATAATTAAAGTACGCCTTACTGTAAGAGCAAATTAGAATACTTCATAGATATTTAGTATACATAGCTAGACTTTGTACTTTGTGAGAGTCCTTCCTTGTACAAGACAGCACTCTGGTTCCAAATCCAAACAGATACGAGTAGGTGCTTAGTCATGTCCTCTTATAAATTCTTCTATTCTCGATTTATTTTGTTTTTGTACTAAAAACCAACCACAAATCTCACTCGGCTCGTTACTCAAGTGCTGAATAATTTTAGTGCAGTTATGACATTGAGCTTCTGTTTACAGCTCAATGAGCTTTTCTTCTTTTATCTTTATTATGGCAAACGGTGCCGCGTCGTGGACGGCAATTCTAGCTCAATGAGTTTACCCCCTGCTCCGCTAGGAGTACTATTGTTCTGTGAATCCCTATTGGTTTTGTGTCTTCATATATACTCTTTGGTTTTGTGGCGAAGTGGCGATGGTCTACTTTTTTTTTTTTTGTTTTGTTTTTTGGCAAAGGTTTTAGAACATTATTGCCAGTTTTGCGTTATTTTGTTACTATACAACACAATTGATGCCTTTTAGAATTTTGATGTTTTACGGTTCTAAAACAAAAAGTTAACCATCTAACTACTAGCTAATATAAAATCTTACCTATATTTACTGTAAAAACAATGAGGAACAAGTTAACAATGGGTGTTAATAACAATACATGAAAAATAAAATAATTAAAAAACTAAAGTTTTATATTATTTCAGTTTAAATGGTTTACTTTAATGCCATAACACTTACTTCAATGCCATAACACATTAACTTCAACGCCATATTTGACGTTTGAGAGTGTTTTGGAAGGTTTTTGAAACATGTTTTGAAACTGAGACCATGGCTTTTCAGTCGTACTTATTAGCGAGTCATAATAAAATTTATTTTTCTCAAATTTGCCATTGTGTTTTTTTCGTGATTTTATTTTATAATAAAATATTTTAGCAGTAAGAAGTTTGACTGTAACGCCTTTTTAGGCCCAAAAGTGGGCAGGCTCCTTTATGTTGGTCAGCATTCTTCCTTAATATCTTTTAATTTAATATACTGGAATATTACTAGACAATTTATTAATTTTCAATGATTAAAAATGTTATTTATGTAAAACATCTAATGCAGAGGTTTAGACCGGCTGTTAGCGTGGCACGCGTCGCTCGTTGTCGCGCTAATAGCACCGAAAAGTTCGAACACAAGCTCTAACCTCAATTTGCGTATTTCTTTTTAGTATAAAAAATACCTGGTTTTAACAAAATCTAATTATTATATTTTTAATTATGCTAATTTATATTATTTAATGAACTATCCTTCTATACTCATTATAACTACAAATTAATTTCGATGATTTTACATCTCCCGCGAGGGCGCTTTTTTTTATTTTCTAATAAGCTGAAGATATTAATTTGCGACTAACGCTAGCCATTGGCAATCAAAGATGAAAGAGAAATTAAAACAAAGTACCTCCAGAAATATTAATATTTTATAATGATAAAAAAAACTTTTTTTTTTCTAAAGGTATTATGCAATGTAATTTTATATATAATATAATGTTATTACAGCATTTCCCACAGACGTTGACGCATTATTTTTCCCCTCGGATTCCTTGGTATTTCTTCAATGAACTTTACACCTCTTGATTGCATAAACGGAGATACCTAAAAAATTAAGCTACATTACGGTCGGTTACCAAGTCAATGAACATTCTCATTTTGTTAATTAGATTGTAGTTACGTTAATTTGTCTAACACAGTTAAGTAAGATAAGTGTCCAATATAATAACTAATACATTCAATTAATTGACATATTTATTGTGACTTGATGTAAAGAAATATTCAATTCAATTCTTGATTTAATGGCGTTGTAAAGAAATACTCTAACATCTCATGTATATAAGTCTGTAAGTGTAATTTAAAAGTAAAATTCTTGTGATATCTTATTTATGAAAAAACATCAATGACAATAAGTATTAAAGAAGACATACATTTATCTACACAAAAGTGATAAAGTGGTGCTTATACCAGCATGAACGTGCATGGTCTATACCAGCATGAACGTGCAGGGTCTGTATATATATAGCATGAACTATATATATAGCATGAACGTGCAGGCTCGACCGGGGAATACCATGGTATTTAATCGTTTTTTTTTGTTTTTAGGTGGAAAAAATGTATCTAACCCCACATCCCGTCGTTCGGGGCAATGAACTGGGTAGTGTGGGGCCCTCACCCACTAAAGAAACCCGCCGTGTGCCGTCTCTCCGCCTATATTGGCAGGCCAACGGAACCAGGTTACATTCCTTCAGTGGTAATGGTATTTACTCCTACCATTGTGTTTCGTGTGATAAGTAAGAGTACTGGAGGCCCAAACTCGTTCTCTCTCCTGTCCTTATTACCCTTCCTATACTCTCCTTGTTGTCCTTCCCGTCTTCTCCTTACCCTATCCCTTTTTTTGGAGATGGCGATGGCACTTGTGATATTGCTAGCGTCTTTAGGCTACGGTAACCGCTTACCATCAGATTGGCCGTATGCTTGTTTGCAACCCACGTAGTATAAAACAATGTGAAATAAATTATGGTACTACTGTAAGTATATACTTTAATAGTAAACCGTTTATAATTATTGTTATTACTAGACACCACGTAAGCTACTTTGACGGACATACGATAAAATTATAGTTAATTTGGCAGAAGGTTAGAATTATACAAAGGTTGTCAACCTATTTATGTATTTCGCTCCAATGAGGACGCCTTAGTGGGAGCTGTTTAAGATATTTATGTTTTCTCATTCCTTTCCTCCGTAACATAATTTACCTTATTGGCCAGTGGGAAACAAAATCTATTGGAATGATATATAATACAATGAATATTTAATAGGTCAGGTTTTTGGTGTGTGGCACTTATTAGAATTAGATTATGCCCATAACTCTGTTCATATAAACTTCAGAATATAAATTCATTCCACGGCATAAAGATGCATTCATTGATTTAACAAGTTAATAAGACAGATTGCCTCTAAAATATTCAAACGGAAATAAATAAAATTTATCTAACACCCAAGCAAACCACAAGAAAACTTATTTAGGTATTTTGAAATGAAAACTCTAATTGATACATTTACATATTTTTCATAGACTGACGTAGAAAATTAATCCAAAAAGTAATGTTTAGGGTTTAATTTTAAGCACTTTTTAAACTGAGTTTGAGATTAAATTTAGAAATGGGAAAATACACTGATGGTAGGGCTGGTACCAACTGGGACTACTCACTTACTATCGGGCCACCGGGATGGTTGCCACCATCTCCTGTGTGACCGGCCATGAAGCACATCGGTATGTTTTAGTTGTAGCAGGAGATAACCATTAATTGGTTCATTTCATATAATTATGTGAAATGAAATGGTGAACAGCGGCTTGACAGTACTGTCGGTATAGTTGAGTCCATGAGCGACGGTTAGCATTTACCATCAGGTGGGTCGTCGCTCGTATGCCACCATAAGCAATAAAAAAAAATACAGTAGTGGTTGGCATTTCAAGTCAGCAATACTATAGTTTACCCTAGTTACTTTCTGAATGTTATTCTGAGAATTCTTTGGAGAGAAGAATAACCTGTAATCATATTTCATTTCACAATGGACAAGTCGTATCATAAGTGGCACTAAGTATTAGTGTTAATTAGCAGTATGTATTTATGTATTATGATTTGGCGACATAGTTAATATTTACTAATAAGTAGCTAATCGCAGTGTAACTGTTTTGCTTAAAGATGCATTAATTGATTTTAAAACAAGTTAACAAGACATAGATTGCCTCTAAAATATTCAAACGGAAATAAATAAATATTTAACTCCCAGTAAACTTAAAGAAAAAGTTATTTGAGTATTTTGAAAGGAAAACTCTAATTAATACATTTACATATTTTTCATAGACTGGCGTAGAAAATTAATCCAACAAGTAATGTTTTGGATTTAATTTTAAGCGCTTTATAAACAGAGTTTGAGATTAAATTATGAAATGGGAAAATACACTGGCCCTACCAGGCTGGGTATCAACTGGGAGTACTCACTTGCTATCAGGCCCGAGCGGGTTGGTATTACCATCTCCTGTGTGACCAGCCATAAAGCACATCGGTGTGTTTTGGTTGTAGCAGGAGACAACCATTAATTCGTTCATTTCATATATGTGAAATGAAATGCGAGCAGCGGCTTGACAGTAGTCAAGGTATAGTTGAGTCCATGAGCGACGGTTACCATTTACTATCAGGTGGGTCGGGGCTCATCTACCACCATAAGCAATAAAAAAAATACAGTCGTGGTTGGTACTTTAAACCACTACTTTTTGGAGTTTCTTTTCGACTGCTATTCGATTTGTGCATATTTTTTACTAATTTTGGCGGTAGATGAGCCACGTCCCATCTGACGGTAAGTGAGAACCGCTGCTGATGGATTCAACTATATAAGGTACTGTTAATCCATGGTGTGAATTATGTAAATTTCATTATAATTAATGTGTTTTTAATAAATAAAAAATCCATAGTCATAATTTCAGTATGTACATGTGAAAATGAAAGAATGTAAATAAGGCCATCTCCAAAACATAACGAAGTGCTTCGGGGTTGGTCTCACGGGAGACTGGTACCGACCCGCTCTGGCCCGATAACAAATTAGTGCTTCAAGTTGGTACCCCACCATATACTAGTAAATATTTGGGCTGCTTTGTGTGCAGCATGATTCAGAATCAGATAAATTTAAACAAAGATTTTTAAATTCAAAATCCAAAACCTGAATCCCTAAAAGGCTACAGACAATTTCATCTCACTCCAACTCGGTTTTTTTAGTTTTAATATCATGTGTTGCCTCAGAATACCATATCTATTGAAAAATTTTGTGGTTATATATTCGGCGGCTTACAACACGTGAAAAGGCAGGTAAAATACAAACATTTTAGCTAATCCACCAGGGGTGCTAGATAAGTGGTATAAATGCTAGTAGAATAGAATAAAATCGCCCTTTTTTGTTAAGGCAGAGAAAAAATATACCCAACCGCACAGTCCATTGTTTAGGGCCATAAACAGGTTAGGGTTCTAGTGGTAGTAGGTGGGCTTCCACTTACTAAATAAGCCAGCTGTGTCCATCTCTTTGCCTTTACTTGCGGACCACTAGAACTGTGTTACACTACTTCAATGGTGAGTAGAATCGGCATATGTGTATCTACATTCATAATATCAGTACCTTATCCCAAAAACTTAGTTACTCAGCTGAAAAAGTAAGGCCTAGTGACCTAGGATCTTGGACTTTAAAATTTATAATATAGTCTATCATGTGCCCGACTACGTATTCTTAATATAAACCTCGTTTCATTAAGATCTGTAAAGAATAGAGCATAATCCTTTTATAAAATAACTCGAGAACGGCTGGCAGACGGAAAGACCTATACGCTTACCTCCGCTGCAATGTAATCTATTAAACCCTTTTCAGTTACTTCGGCGCCGGGTTGCTTTACAACAAAAGCTGTTGGTTCTTCTCCGTAAACAGGTACTGGCTTACCGACCACCCCTGCCTCGCGGATATCTGGATGCCATCGTAGAATAGTCTCCAATTCTAACGGAGCCATCTTAAAAGTAAATATAGAATTTAGGGTGTAGCTTTAATCAATTATGAGACAGTCTCATTGAATAAATTGAAATGTATAACGATCCTTTTTCTTCATTTTATTCATAATAGATGTTGTTATCTTGATGGATATTAAATACGCTTCTCTAATCTAAGTGATCTGATTCTACGTTTTTGTAATAATATTTGGATCTAGAAAATTATTAATAAAATATTACTTTGATCGTTAAAAGTCCAAGTAAAAGCAACTCCAAGTAATCTCTTATCAACAAAATGTTAACTTTCATTGAATCAGAGTTTTACTCATATATCACCCGTCATCACGTAAACTCAGAAATGCATCAAACACAAAGTGAAAAATGTGAAATCGAAAATAACAGTCAGGAGCAGGATTTGAACCTGCATCTTTTGGATACCGTCCAGATGCTTTACCAATTCATCTGGACGGTATCCAAAAGATGCAGGTTCAAATCCTGCTCCTGATTGTTATTTTCGATTTCACATTTTTCACTTTGTGTTTAATGTATAGTGCTAAGCATGTCAAATGCTAAAATATATATATAAAAATATCTAAAAAAAACTCAGAAATGCTTATACGTATAATGTTGTAGACGTACAGTACATGTTACAGTGCCTGCTTTCATTTTATATATGTAATATGTATATGTTTAGTACAATTTCAGTATTTGAATTGTATACCAAGATAATTTTATTGATTTCTGTTTGCAAAGTAATTGCTCCAATCGGCCTATGAATCAACAAGCAAGCCACCCTAACTAGAATTACTAGTTTATTTTATAACTTAGAAATCAATTATTAAATCTCACGGACACTTTAGAATCTCGTAAACAATTTTAAGAGTATTATCTTGACAAATAAATACACTGGCATCTATTATGAGTGATCATTGTTGCAATATCCACAGTTTTAACAATAAATCTACGGTTTTTTTATAAGTGATCACTGTTTATTTATTACGCCGTTTATTTTTATTTGTGTAGTTATTTAATGTAGTTAATAAGTACTTGTGTTATCAATGTAATAACAAGCGTGCGCGCCTTGTTGGGCTTGATCTCAACTTTTGCCCTCACCACGTCGGTGATTGGCGTACGCATCAGGCCTAAAATATTTTTATAAGCCGTCAAATATATATAACATTCGACTTTGTTAAAAGTTAATAATATCTAAGATAAGACAAGCGAGATCATAAAACATTTCCAGTTTTCTACGGGTTTCTCTAGCGTAGAGTTGGCAACACTTACCCAAGAGCAGAAAAAGAAATGACAATATTGCTGTCCTGCCGGAGTTCCCAGTTGGCACCTTGACATATAAAGTCAATCACTGCACTGTGCACGTACCTACGTTTTGTTTTTGTTTGTATTGTGGCATTTTTATTGACTTACGATTTTACTAACAACGTGGCTTGAATAACAGACTCTGATTTTTTCTTGGAATGTCGATATCTAGCTGTGATTTACGGATCTGTTGTCAACAACTACTTAGCATTAAATACGGATCTAGGAATGTATGTTTAAATCAATTATGTTAAAATAATACTAGTAGAGATTAACCTATCTAGTTATTGAAAACAGTAAATTACTAAATCTATTTTCATTAATATCAGTCGTAGGTATACTACTCTGTCAAGAAAGTACCGGGAAAAGATCAATAATACACAAAAATTTTGTTATTCATCCAAATTTATTTTATCACCTTCAAAGTATGCTCCTTCAGAAACGATAGACTTAAGCCAACGAATAATCCAATCATCAAAACATTTTTTAAACGCTGTTTCCGGAATTGAGTTCAGATCTCGCCGCGAATTCTCCTTAATGTCTTCTACCGATTGAAAACGGGTGCCACGAAGTGGTAATTTGAGTTTAGGAAAAAGAAAGAAGTCGGCTGGAGCCATATCTGGTGCATATGGTGGTTGCTCGATGGTATTTGTTGAGGGTTTGGACAAAAATTTATTCACAATGATGGCCTTGTGCGAAGGTGCATTATCATGGTGCAAAATCCAAGAATTTTCTTTCCACAAATCTGACCTTTTTCGTCGAATTTGCTATCTTAAACGCCGCATAATGCTCAAATAATATTCTTTATTTACCGTTTGACCTTCTGGCAAAAATTCCGATTGCACAACACCGCGATAGTCAAAGAAAACAGTCATGTTGACTTTTGATCGACTTTGGCGTGGCTTTTTCGGTTTCGGTTCAGTTGGAAGTCGCTTGTTGACTAGTTTGCATGTCAAACTCGTAAACCCACGTCTCGTCACCAGTAACAATGCGTTTCATGAAAGTTGGGTCGGAATTGACTCGTTCTAGCACGTCCTCAGCGACTCTCATGCGATTGAGTTTTTGGAGAAAATTCAGGTCTTTTGGGACTAGCCGAGCGAAAACATGTTTCATACCCAAGTGATTATTTAAAATGATACGTATCGACTCGTGAGACACAGAAAGTTCGGCGGCTATCTCTCTCAAAGTTGAATGAGGATTTTCAGTCACTATTTCCTTCACTTTTGCAATGTTAACTTCAGTTGCAGACGTTGATGGCCTACCAGAGCGAGGCAAATCTTCCATCACATCTCGAGCGCTTTTAAATGCTTTGTACCACTCATTAGCACGTGTTTTTGATACAGTCGATTCACCGTAAGCCTTCTGTAAGATTTTCAGTGACTCCGAAGACGAAATTCCATTTGCGATGCAAAATTTAAGACAAACTCTTTGTTCGATGTTTTTGTCCATTATGAAATTTGCAATACAGACTAGATAGGTATGATATAACTAAAAACAGCACTGTATTTAATATAAATAACAGATGCAACTCGAATTCCGCGCCAAAATGGATAACAGTCAACAACAACAAAAAAAAAACAAACATTTGAATTTGGAACCATAAACAAATCACCCATTCCCAATACTTTCTTGACTGAATGTAGACCTACTTACCTATATTTAAGTATCTAGATTAGTTTCCATGTTAAAACACTAAAATACAACAACCCGCGACGCCCTGCTATGTAGTATATCCATCCATCCATCCATCAGCCTTTCTACGTCCACTGCTGGACACAGGCCTCCCCAAATTGGGGGTATAGTGCCGTAATCGCCCCGCTTGGCAGGCGGGATGGCGATCGCAGTGGATGTTGTTAATACTCGAGGGAGTGCTGCTGCCCACTCCCCCCGATATTCTCTCAGTCAGCTCCTACGACTCGCATGGGTGGAGAGGGGAATATGTAGTATATACCTACTTAGAACAAATTATAACCTCAAAATGGGTAACTATTTTGGTTATTATGGAGTTTTCGAAAGTGTCCGTGTCTTTAGTTTAATTTAGACCAAATGTAGTAGTTATTAACCCCATAAAATATTTTTTGTGGCTGTTGGTTCTTAGGCCAATAATGTATGGCGCCTGAACAATGTCCTTTACAGTTTTATACGTAGTTTATTGTAAGTATATTTAAAATCATTAACGTCTGCACTTGGAACTAGTACCCTTTTAAACCTGTCAAAGTAAAACTATCTCGTCCTCTCGTCTTGAAAAAACATATTAAGTAGGTATCGACTTCTTTACAATTTTTTTGTAAATAAATAATAAATAAATTAAACCATTTTTATTTTATCTATAGGTACACACATTTTACTGGTGAAGTTTACCAAAGTAAGCAAAACAGCACATTTTAGGGGTTTTCTCGAAGCTTGTGAAGTAGGTATGTGAACCTATATTGGGCCACGTGGTTGACCAATATCCCTCTCATCTTGAGGGTAGGTACCCGTAACGGAAAGAAATGAGTTGCGAAAAAATACTTATATCCATCATATACTATAATTTCCTTTAACCTTTCAACAATGTAAAAGTATTTATCATCGTCATAATAACCCATATCACCAGTTTTGAAAAAGCCTTGTTGGTCTAAGTAGGTGGACAGATCACCTGCAGTGTAACCTTTCATAAGGACTGGGCCTCGTAGACATATTTCACCACGTTGGTTCGGACCCAAAGTTTGCCTGGTTGCCGGGTCTACCACCTGCATGAGGAGTAATCATATTCTATAAAATCTTATTACTCATGGCACCTTTTCGTTGAAGAATCATGGTAGGTATTAAATTATATTTTTAGGTACAAATATTAATTTCTGTGACTAGATTTGTTCCGGTAATCTGACTAATAATATCTTCTTTTCCTATTTGAATATTATGCAGAAAGTACATCATTACTGTCACACGAATATGTGGGAGGATAAAATGTATGAAAGTCTCTCAGAGTAGGTAACTCTGTTGAAAATCGATTACATCTAACATGATAATTTTAAATTTTTTGACGACGGACATTATAGTCTGTCCTGTGTACGTCACCCAAAGACGTTAAGTATGATGTGTTATCGAAATTAGCAGTCAGGAGCAATTGTCAGGATGGCTGAATTGGTAAAGCATCTGGACGGTATCCAGAAGATGCAGGTTCAAATCCTGCTCCTGACTGTTATTTTCGATTTCACATTTTTCACTTTGTGTTTAACATTATAGTCTGGTCACATTACGGCCTAATTTAAATTAGATTAAAGAGAAAAAAGTTACAAAGTTCACAGAATGTGCCGATTCCTCTTGGATTTTTTACGCCTTATGTGTAAAATACACCGGCGGACGCCCCCTTTTGCTTTTTTTTTTGCATATAAAATTTTAACAATTAGTCGCTGTTATGTAAAATGTTTTTCATTTTCCTCGCAAGAGTAGTATAAAGTAGATGCTATGTATCACTCAAGAAAAGTGCGATTTCCGATCTCGAGTGCTTTTAAAGCCCTCACCTATGGCTCGCGCTTAAGACACCACCCTTGTTTCACTTGACATAAGTCACTTTCTCACTACGATGAATAATGTACTAATGTATTCCTGTCCCTGGTTTAATTTGGTGTTGATAATATATTAAGGATTTTAAGAATTTCGTCTATCGCAGACTATGTTGTATATGCTAGTAACGTAACCACGGCCCATCTGATGGTAAGTGAAAGAATACACTACTATCTCCCGCAACAACTTAAGCACACAAAAGTACTTTATGGTCGTTCATACGGATGATGGTGGTACCGAACTGCTCGGGTCTGATAACAAGTGGCTGATAAGCTTAAAAAACAACAAAAGTATACCTTTAATATAATACCAGGTAAAGCCATACCAACACTACCAGGCTTTGGGCTTTTCGTACCCCAACATTCCGAAGTCACCTCGCCAGCTTCTGTCATGCCATAGCCTTGCAAGACATATTTGAGTTTAGAATATCTACCAAAAAATCAGAGCATTTGATTAAAATTGCAGTAAAAAAGCCCACTAAACATCATCGAGATCATATTTTCACTTAGTCTCAAATGGATTGATGCTACATTAAAATCAAAGAAATAGAATCGAACAATCATCAAACATCAATCAATAAAATATATCCGCTAAATAAATTTGAATTGTTTAACTAAAAAGGTGTGTTAGTTTGTCTCTATAGTATATTGTGTTCGTTTCTATTGCCTTTAAATAGTTGCATTGGCCATTCATTATATTCTTTGCTGTTTTTTCTTCATAATTTGCGCTGTCTAAATATGTTTCAACTTATATACACCGTTCTTGAAATAATAATATTTCCACGTAGTCGGCTGTCGCGTAAAATCCTTAAGGACTAGCCTGATCTTACTAATATTATAAATATGAAATTGAGTTTCCCTTTACTACTATAACTTGACTTAATAACTGCTTAATCGATCGAAAACCATTCAAATTTGGCAAACATAATATAAAATTCGGAGTACAGAGAAGAACATAGGATATTTATTTTGAAATATTAGAGATCTTTTACGGAGATTATTTATGTTTCAGATGATGATGTATACTAAAAGGTGGGAGGCTTGCAGATATAAGCTAGTAGTGATACAATAAAAATAAGCATCCAGTAACTAACCTTTTGAAAAAGAAACATGGTACTCGGTAGTGCGGTTCGAGGATTTGGAGTGTGAAGTCCTACGCAGTACTGCTGAAGATTGTATGGGCGGGAAGTTATAAAGACCTCTTCCCACATTTAAATGAAATTAATTTTATTCAGAGGCGAGTGGACAAAGACCACCAACAGATACCTTTAATAATATCATCGTCTTATAATTACACGTTAGTGTAAAATCACGCACAGAATTACAACCCCTCAGTGAGCGTCCAGTTATGAAGCATTTCTCTGCCTCCTTAAGATATCCGATCCTTTAGCTGTTTAATAGTAAATTTTCATGGATACTCTATTTACATGGATTATCTCTGCCCCTGTTATTGTTGAGCTTGTAAAAAGCTACTTATTACCAAATATTCTAGACCATGTCAGTCCACAATAATAAAAAAAACACATTATAGTGTCTTGTGTTTGTAAATTTATTTCGCTAACAGAGCAGGCATACCTTTGCATATGTACTTAGAAAGCATTTTCTGTGGTTCCATATTGAAATGACTTACCTGAACTTTACCTTTTGTATCGTCTTAACATGCAGAGGTGATGACGCTGAATATAAAACTTTGAGTGAATCAAGATTGGGTTTCTCTGCCTCGTCTATTTTAGATAGATAGCAAACAAAAGATGGTACTATAAAAGCTATGTTAATCTGGAAGAATATAATTGATGAATGAAAATAAACATAAAATAATAATGCTTTGTAATAATAAGATATTGTGGAGAAATTATAATCATTGAATTAGAAAGGTTTTCGAGTGGCAACCACGTATTAAATAGTAATATGTAGAACTCCGACCGGACTGATGATCGTATTAAAGCCATGGAAGCTGTTTGGCATATAGGCAACACAGGGCCATTCAAACTACTTGATCGCTTCTTAGTAAACTTATTTAGTAATAATAAAACGGAATAATAACAGGCCTTGTGGCGTAGTCGGTAATGTAAGCGACTTCCGTGCACGAGATTGTGGGTTCGATTCCCACTCAGGATAATTATTTGTGTGATGAACACAGATATTTGTACTGCTTCTGGGTGTTTCCTATCTATTGTATGTATTTACAGAAGAATAAGTAATATTATGTATTATATCCGTAATCTGGTACCCATGGCACAAGCGTTAAGCTTAGTTTGGGACCAGAGGACGTTGTGAAAAAAACTATATTTATTTCATAAAATCTGACACATATTGCGATTTTATGGATTCAAAAAAAGATTGTTAATGTAAACTCAGGTGATAACAATTTGTAAGGTATGTATAATTTAAAAGTGTAAATAGAAACTTCTACATCCGAACTAGGCGTGAGCCTGTATCTCGGAAGTATTTAATATATTATGTTTATTAAACTTACAACTTGGTATTTCATCTTGGCACTATACCAGAAATAATATATGACCAAAAAACTAGCTTTTCTAATATGTTACTTACGTCACGGTTTTCAATACATTGCAAAACTGCCTCAGATATGGCTTCCTCTATGTAAACAAAATTTTTTTCCTAAAGCAAGTAATTTGTATGTCAAAAATGTGTCGTAAGTGTGATACCATTCACCATAAATAAAAGCTGTGTGCAGTGATTCATCAGTAAAGCTGAAATTATTGAAATATTCCAAATTATTATTCAACCATTTAACATGCTGAACGTATTTATTTAAAAAAATCCAGATAGATAAAGTTCATTACATACACAAATAAACAATAAAAGGTGTGGAACCTTTTATTGTTTATTTGTGTAAAGTAAGCCATCGTCGCAAGTAGTTTTATTACCTATTTTATTTCTATATTACAGGCAAAACTCAATTTACATTACATCGACTTAAGTCATTTTGTATTGGGTTAAGCAACATAATTTATGCTGTAATACAGGCAGAACAGGATATATGTATTTTATCACGAAAAAATATATAGTACCTGTGATGTAGGTAGATAGCAATTTTGCATAGAGAACATTAGCGTGCCAAAGAGTGATAATCTGAACTCTAAGCAGACGAAGTAGTGGTCTAGTTTGGTATAATACATAATTAGCTTTACTTATATAATTGCACATACATAATTAGAGTCAATACTTAACTCATTGGGTAGGCTATTGAGGATGCAATTTAAATGTGTCAGCTGTACGCCTTTTGGTAACCCCGTTGTGCCCGAGGAATACAAAATGAACGCCGTATCAATCTGTCCCTGAACTTCCGCTGGTTCAAATTTATCTATATCCACGTCATTTTTGATCAATATCATAATTGATAATAGAGATTCTACAAAATCAATAATCTTACTTGTAAAATACCAATTTACAGTTAGCAATAATTCTAATTATATTATAAACACATCAAGTGTGTAGAGTTGTTTGGATGTTTGTCCATGAAAACGCCTAAACGGATTTCAATAGAATATGGTTAGGTAAGTGGGTAGGCCTGTAAAACTAAACTACTGAAGTAATGCCACACAATTATTACAAATTTCTGCCAATACAGGCGGAGAGAAGCCATACGGCGGGTTTATTTAATAGGTAAAGGTCCCACACTACCCTGTTCGTTGTCTCAAATAACGGGGAATGCGGTTAGGTAATTTTTTCCCGCGTTAACAAAAAAACTCTTATAAAATAAACAGATTTGAACGAAATCTGGCATGAAAATAATTATGACTTGGTTTATCCAAACTTTCGACATAGAGTTTTTGTATCCTGATAAGGAGTTTTTGTGAGAAACAATGGATTTAAATTTTGAAATCCACGCAAATGGTGTCGTGGGCAGAAACTAGAGGAGTAAATATAATATATTTTTATACTAAAAGGTAATAAGAATAGTTTATGTCCACAGATATAATTCTATCCGTAATTTATAAAAGATCAGATATATGGAGCGTTTAAAAATGTGGCGAAAGAAAGATATTTTGTCTCAGCTCGGCCGCTCCTTAAATCATAGGGGGTGTACGCCGCTCCAGTAAACACGATTGCAAGAACCGTTGGAACGAATTCATTGCGTTTTTCCGATCCCATTGCAACAATGTCACCTCGTTTCACCCCCAGCATTGTCAAAGCTGCGGCCATATTGACGGCATATTGCCTGAATTCCTTGTATGTCAGTTTCTGTTATGTTTTCATGTTCATGGCCGGGACTTTTACGTTTTGATCTCCATAAATATGATTGTCGTGACTGCACATTGTTGTAGATATCAACTAGCTTGATTCATTAATTAATGACTCAAGTAAAAAACCCGTCGCTTTATATACACGACCTAATAAAACGACGTTTAATCAGAATCGACAATAAGTGATTATTGTCGCTAAAGGACCACTATGAAGTAACGTAACTTGGCAGAATTATTATATCAATCAAGCATACTAATGCTCCTTACTAAATGATGTTCCGATCACGAACAGAAAAAAAATAATACTTTTATTTTATAGTGAAATACCTTCAACGTTTATTAATTGATAAGACAATGTACCCTTCAAATTATTCTTAATTGTCAATTAATATTAATTTAATGTGTCAGTTATAATATTCATGTTGTTCTCTATAAATGAGAGATATTATTAGAGATATTATTAAAAACTAATTTTAATATTGCACAATACCTATATATTATAGTACTTGTTTTATATTATACTAGTTGTGCCCGTTTCTCTGTCACGTGACACCAGAAAAACACATTTTTAAAACAGATACGTCATTACCAATTTTATGTGGATATTAATTTAACAAGATTCCAGTGCGACTTCCTCCATGTGGATTTTAGAGTTGCATCTTAAAATATAAATCTTTAATAAAATTCTACAGTACATACATCAATTATCTCTATGCAAAAATAACTATTCCATGGAAACTATCAATTATTCCAGGATGAAAATTAGCCTTCGTTCCTTTCTGGGTTTCAGCCCGTATGTATAAAAAAATCATGATGGTAGAGTTACTCGTATCAGTCACAGCGTGAAAACGTTAAAAATAAACGCACTTTCAAATCCTTACTTCTTTACTAATATTATAAAACTAGCTGTTTCCCGTGGCTTCGCTCGCGTAAAAAAATGACTATTAAAATAAGAACCATTTTGTTAAAAAATACTATCTCTAATGAAATAAAATTATTAGTAATCATCAAAGTTTTAGGTTTAATTACTATAGTAGGTACCTCTTTGTAAACGACGTTATAAGTGTTTCTTTTTGCGTCTAAAATTCACTCTGGAGCATAACAAAATAAACCTTTCCCATGTGAAAAGCAGTCCTTATTTAAATCGATGCCAGTCATTTTCAGTGACTGGCCAAGGGACTTGTTACTTAATTGTTATGGCAAAGCACACACTAAGAGGGATCTGTATTCTTTAATATTATATTTAATTTCTTCAGGATACTCTGATGGAATTAACGGTTTTCGTGGAATGGAAACAAAAATTCCTTGACGTTTTTATTGAGAGCTTTAATTTGTAATCTTGTTCCATTGCAAAATTTAGGAGATTGAGATTTCTTGATAACATTACTGGTGATCCAATTTTAAGAGTGAGTTTCCAGTGAGAAAGTCGGCTCTTACGACACCCATGGGTGGAGAGAGGTGGGACAATACTAAAGCCGGCCTCACATGCACGGTAACAGATCCATCCTAAAACTTACAATATCTGAAATACTGTCATTTTTGATCTATATTTTTTAGCATTTGACATGCTCCGCCACTTTTGAAAGTATAAATTATTTGTGAATAAGGAAAAAGAGATTTTTTTTTCCCGCTAGTACAAAAAATCTCTTTTTCCTTATTCACAAATAATTTGTACTTTAAAATACTGACATATCCACGAATTATTCATCAGAACTCTCATAGTTATTATCATCAACATCATGAGACATGATAGAAAAATCATCTTAGTGAGTGGTTACATGAACAACTATCTCTTCCCGCACCTGTCTAGCCAAGACTTGAGCTTTTATAATACAAAAGATTGTATTGCCCTTTACAGGCAAGCTCCGTCACCAATGAAGCAAAATATTTATATTCAGCATTTCAATTAGAGACCGAAGGAGGACGCTTACGTACAACCCCCATTTTTTGTTAAGATGCGTATCTAACCACACACCACGTCGTTCGGGGCAACGAACAGGGTAGTGTGAGACCCTCATCCATTAAATAAACCCACTATGTGTTGTCTTTTCGCATGTATTGGCAGACCATTGGAACTATGTGACATTCCTTCAGTGGTCGTTTGCGTACAACCTACGGTGTGTTTAACGTTATCTTGCCATATAATAATAACTAGCTGTTTCCTGCGGCTTCGCTCGCGCAAATAAATGAATATTGAAATAGGAACGATTTAAAAAAAAAACTGTCTCTAAATGAAATTAAACTATTAGTATTCATCAAAATTTTTGGTTTAATTACTATAGTAAGTACCTCTTTGTAAACGACGTTTGCAATGTTTCCTTTTTCGTCTAAAACTCACTCTGGAGCATGCAACATAAATCTCTCTATGTGAAAAGCAGTCCTTACTTAAATTGATGCCAGTCATTTTCAGTGATTGGCCTAGGGACTTGTTAATTGTTATGGCAAAGCACACATTAAGAGGAATCTGTAATCTTTTATTATATTATTTTAATTTGTTCAGAATACTCTGATGGAATTAACGGTATTCGTGGTATGAAAACATTTCCTTCACCACGTTCGGTAATTACTGTGGCTCCTAAAACGTTTTTATAAAAGAGCTTTGATTTTAACTTTGTTCCATTGCACAATTTAGGTGATTAAGATTTCTTAATAACATGTGCAAAGTTTTGTAGGATTCTCCTTAAAAATGTGTACTATATCAGAAATATCTGATTGAAGATAGGATGTAACAGATCCATACTAAGGCAAATATACATTAAAATATCATTGGGATCGGTTTTTTATTGAAGTAAACCGAAGGCTTTTTACGGGGTTCCCTCCTATGCAACATTTCTCAAAATTGTGGTATACTTACAATATCGGATGTATTTGTCCGGCAGCTACTAACTCACATAAACCTCTATATAATTGTCCCAGTGAGTGGCTACATGAGCCACTATCTCTTCCCGCACCTGTCTAGCCATGACTTGAGCATCATATAAAAGATAGTACTGCCCTTTACTGGCAAGCTACGTCACCAATGAAGTAAAAGATTTATATTTTGCATTTCAATCGGAGGGCGAAGGAGGTACCTACACTTACGTACAACACTTTTTTTTTGTAAAGGCGGGTATCTAACCACACAACCCGTCGTCCACTAAATAAACCCGCCGTGTGCCTCTCCGTCTGTATTGGCAGACCACTGAAACTATGTGACATTCCTTCAATGGTTACTTAATTTAACTTAACTTACGGTGTGTTTAACGTTATCTCGTCATATAATAATTATAAGCAGCATAACGAAACATTAGCCCGAATCAGAAAACGTGTATAATGCCATCTATCGAGCGTAAACTTATTTATTATGCAAACTATGAATTTAAACAATAAAAAACGTATCTATACAAATAAATAAATTTGAAATGTCTGTTTGTAAATAACAGTTTTTTACTAAAAGCGTATGTGAGTAACAAAATAAAAATTTAAAAGTTTTTGTCTGACTGTTTATTTTGACTAATATCCATAACGGCTGGACCAATTTGGACGGGACTTTCACTGGCGTATAGCAAATGTTACAAGGAGTAACTTAAGATACTTTAATTTTAGAAAAATTATTAAGTTACTGCAAAAAAACTAAATTCCACGTGAACGAAGTCGCGGGTTGCACTTAGTTAATAAAGTTTGTTACTTAACATTTATATAAGATTCTTCAATATTGAATTTTATGATTTTTCTTTTAAAAAAAATGCCGTGTGGGGTTGGCTTGTAGAATTGTCCCATCCCTCTCCACCCATGGGAGTCGTAAGAGCCGACTGAGGGAACACAGGGGGCAACAGCACTCTTTCGAGTATTGACAACATCCACTGCGATCGCCAACCCGCCTGCCAAGCGTGGCGATTACGGCTCTATCCCCCATTCTTGGAGAGGCCTATGTCCAGCAGTGGACTTTAAAAGGCTGATGGATGGATGGACGGATCTTTTAAAAATAACAAACTTTTGACCCCTATTTCAACCTCTTAGCGGTAAAAATTATAAAATCGCTGATATACGTGTTCATTTATGTTTAACCAGAAACAGGTATTTGAAATTTCGTACTTCTTACTTCAAAAGTGATGAAAGTCCCATATAAACTTTCAACCCCTCACATACGAGTACCATCTTAGGCGTATTTCTTTTTTAATATCGCACTATACATGTACATTTATTTCTAACCAGAAACAGGTATTTGAAATTTCGTGCTTCTTACTTTGAATATGACAGAGTTCCATACAACTGTTTATACCTTATTTTACCCTGTTAGGGGGCGAAATTTTCAGAAATCTTTTCTTAAGAAAGATCCTACTCTACAACAAAAAAGGCATCGACTACCAAAATTTCAAGTTTGCAGCCCCAGCGGTTTGGGCTCTGCGTTGATCGTCAGTCAGTCGGTACAAGCAATTATATGTATAGGTATAGATAGATAGATTGATAGATAGATTAACGTAGGCCTTACTGTAAAAGCAAATATGAATTCTTCATAGATATGTAGTATACATAGCTACACTTTGTACTTTGTGAGAGTCCTTCCTTGTACAAGACAGCACTCTGGTTCCAAATCCAAACAGATACGAGTAGGTGCTTAGTCATGTCCTTTTATAAATTCTTCTATTCTCGATATATTTTGTTTTTGTACTATAAACCAACCACAAATCTCACTCGGCTCGTTACTCAAATGCTGTACAAAATAATAATTTTAGTGCAGTTATGATGTTCTATTATTTCATTAACTGGAATGGCGTTAACAGCCGCCGCCGGCTTGGCTTTTGTCATTGAAAAAAATATACAGGACAAAACTTGAAAAGCTATTGGATTAAAATCGCTCAAATAAGAATTTTCTTTTCAGCGAATTGTAAGTTATTGTCGTTGTTTTTTATTTTTTATTTACCGGGGTATATGGTTAATAGAGTAAAAAATACTTTTTCTTCCTTTCTCTTAAATGGCAACCCACAGTAGACTCTCACGGGTGCAATTTACTCACGAAGTAAACGTGTAAGACAACTTATAAAAAATTAATTTGCCTACTTAAAAAGGTTTAATCAGAATTTATCTAAAAACCTTTCTTAGAAACTTTTTTTTAATATGTGATTTACAGATATGTAATTTTTATTTATTGCGTATGTTGGCTGAGGAGCCCCGGCCTACCTGATGGTAAATGGTAACCGTCGCTCATAGACTCAACTATACCAAGAGTGTTCTGAAGCCGCTACTAACCATTTCATTTCACAAATATGAAATGAAAACCTAACGGCTATCTACTTCTACAACCAAAATACACCAATGTTCTTCATGGCCGCTCACACGGGAAATGGTGGTACCAATTGGGCCCGATAGCAAATGAGTACACCTATTTGGAATCCAGCCCTACTACCAGTAATGTAATGGGCGTTCATTGCTTAGTTTCCTTAGTTGCCTTGTACGACACCCGTGAAAAGAATGGGGTGTTGACACTTGTATACTTAGTCCGTCGTCACATGGAAAATATGTTTCATTTGTTTCATATTTTTATTGCATACGTTATAAGATTTTATGTTTATTCCGTTTTTAAGAAACTAAGAAAATATGGCACCAATATTTTATAAAGGCCATCAAATTGATTTAAGAGTTTAAAAGATAAAAGTTTTAAGATTTTTTCGGAACAAAACGTTTTAGCGCGTAAAATATTGGAACATTTGATATTATGAGCAAAGTTCTATGGACGAAGCGAATATCCCGCAAACGATTTTCCTTATAAAGAAATTTGTTAGTGATGTTAACATAACGGTGTTAAAATAATTTAGGGTATCCATAAAATTTAATAGCTGACATTATTGACTATTGAAAGGAAAATGTGATCCCAGGTTACCGATCGCTGGCTTCATAATAATCTTATCCAAATTAACCACGAAACGGCTATTTTGATCGCTTCTCATGAATAAACAAAGCAGAATCACTAATAAAGTTTTTTTTTTAAATTGGAATTAAGCTATAACGTTTTACAACAACAAATAAAATAGGCGATTGTTTGTCTTAGGCAAACATTGAACATTGCTTTGAATATTTATGAATATAAATCAAGCAATAATTTTTAAGAATTAGCTTGCCCGTAACTCCATATTATGATAATAAGTACCAATACAGTATAAGTTTTTAAGTATTCCGGATGTAAAGGACATTATACCGATAGCTCCGGGCAAGGAAGTCACCAAACAACTGTAATAATATACCCCATACAATTTTCGTCGACAACTACGGGATACAAAGTTAGCAATTTTTTAGCCGCCATCGAATCATCAACAATGCGACTAGAAAACATGACGAAGGTTTCAATCCATTGTTGTTTTTGAAGTAAATCAGTAATCATTGGATTTATTGCCTAAAATCAAATTTAGATAGATTAGTATATTATAACGATTTTATGTAATATTCAATTAAAAATATGAAAAAGAAGTTTTAATTTTCATGAAAAGGCTGAAATTAGCATCACCTGGGTGTTCAGAATCGAGTACTGAATCCATGGTATCAATTATTGATTCGATGTAATTTACAGTCTGTATATATATAGTAAAATCAGTAATATATAATCTTAGAACGTACTTGGTTTCATTTGGCAACAATAAATCTATGGCTGAAACTAAGTACTTTAGATATAATTTACGACGTAAAGGATGCTTCTCACCTTAAACGATACCCATGGGAGAGAAAGGACTGAAAACATGTCGTATTTTTAGGACACATGTGTAATTGATTAAACAATTTTTCTAAAATAAATCACGTATTTTAAAATAAATATTTAAAACGAAACACACCTATCGCCTACGGTATACCAATCCAAGTTTTTATAGAAATTGCTGATTGCTATCTCCTAAGGGAATATGGAATAAGCAAATTGTGTGAGGTAGCACAGTGTGGTGACGGACTAAGAAGACAAGTGTCACCACCCCATCCTTTCCCGTGGATGATGTAAAAGGTGACTAAGGGAAGTAGGTAATTATCACCCACTACATTAGGCTGCTAGGGCTGGGTGCCAAGTAAGAGTACTCACTTGCTTTCGGGCCCGAACGGTACCGCCGTCTCCTGTGTGACCGGTCATGAAGCACGTCAGTGTGTTTTGGCTGTAGCAGGAGATAGCCGTTTAATCTTTCATTTCATATCTTAGGAATGAAATGGTGCGCAACGGCTTGACAATACTCTCGGTATAGCTGACATGAGCGACGGTTACCATTTACCATCGGGTGGACCGTGGCTCGTCTGCCATAATAAGCAATAAAAAGAAAATAATGGAAGTAAGCAATTATCACCCATTGCATCACTAGTGGTAGGGCTGGGTACCAAGCAGGAGTATTCACTTGCTATCGGGCTCGAGCGTGTTAGTACACCATCCCCCGTGTGAACGGCCATGAAGCACATCAGCGTGTTTTGGTGCACCAGGAGATAACCGTTAATTATTTTATTTCATATATATGTGTAATGAAATGGTGAGCTGCGGCTTGACTTACACTTGGTATAGTTGGGTTCATTAGTGAGTGAGTGGTTAATATTAACCATCAGGTAGGCAGTGGCACGTCTGCCACTATACGCAATAAAAAAATATAGTAACAGTGCCTACAGATCAACAGCAAGTTTATAACCATAAAAATGTTTTTTTAGTAGCTGCGTGAGCTAGATATGCTCACATCTGTGACCGTTTGATATTGTTATCTCTGACTATTCCCAGGTTTACGTAATATGTGTGTCCTAGCAGTAGAGCCTTGCTTATCCCAGCTTGAATGGGCCGGCTCGATCGGGGAAGTACCACCCTCTTATAACGTCAACTAACGGTAGTGGTACCATTGGGTTTCGTATAGTGAGTGAGAGTGCCGGAGGGCCGAACCCTCTCCCTGTCCTCTCCTTGCTTACCATCAGGTGGACAGAGCTTGTTTGCTACCTACGTAGCATAAAAAAAAAATTCGTAAGTGTGTACAGTGACAACCACTGAGGAACCCTGTTTTATAAATTGCTTGAAAAAGAAAAAGGTAAAAAAAGGTAAAGGTTAGCAGTTCCAGGTCAAAGTAAACAATTTGTGGTGCCTTAGCACCAACAAGTATATACTTGGTGTATAAAAATATTAAACGGGAATACTCTATAATATGAAGCTTAAAAAAGCTAGTTCGGATCAAAGCACGCATTTGAAATCATCTCTAGATCTAAGATCTTTAATAATGAGGTCAAAATAAATAACATCATAGTAGTTTCAATAGATAGCATATTTAAATCAAGGCACTGGAGACTCGCCAAAAGAGCAACCAGCCGGGGATTTGAGCATGCCGCGTTACACTGCACAGTCCAACCTAGTTCGTTGTATTTTCTACGTTTGCCCACTTTACTCGCTTTCGGGAACAAACAATCTCAGCTTGTGATCGGAATGCTAAGATTTTAAATTTAGCCAATTTAGAGATTTGTAACATTCGTTGCGGTTTGCAAAATTATATTTTCTCATTACAGTTTACCTTAATTAAGTACAAACAGAAGTGGGTCACTTATAGTGTTTTCTATATTTTCCTTTAATTATAAATGTATGTTATAAAAACCTCTGAAGACCCTTTAATAAAATGTTTGCGTCATTAATATTAGCTAACGTCATTATTATTTTAGCTCACCTTTATTTTTAAAAAAGTTGATGCCATTAAGAATTTTTTGCCCACCACAGATAGCATGCTCTCTACTGCTAAATATTTTCAAGAGGACAACTCAAGTACAGATATACTGCCATATAGGTAATCCGCCGTCGTTGTGGTGACGGATTAAGAATACGATATGTCACCACCTCTTACTTGCCCGCGGGTGTCGTAAAAACCGACTAAGGGAGCACCAGGGGAATGGGCAGCAGCATATTCATGGGAAACGTTTAACACCATTCTGCGATCGCCAACCCGCCTGCCAAGCGTGGCGATTATGGCATTTCCCCCCCCCTTCGTGGGGAAGCCCATGTCCAGCAGTGGACGTTTATGGGCTGATAGATGGATGGATGAGGTAGTCCGCCCTGGTGACCGCTTTCCCTTCTCCACCTTCAACTTGTAGCTGAAAGTAAAATGAGGGAGAATCGAGACAAATCTCTCGCTACAAGAAATTTAGCTAAGCTCATTGTGTACATCTATAGAATCTTTACATAATTATTATGCTAGCACATACTTACTTATCATCACGCCATTTTCCTTGCGGGGTAGGCAGAGAGAACAGAGTGCCAAGAGGCTCTATTCTTGCATACATCTCTCGCTTCCTCAACATTCATAACACTCTTCATACACGCTCGCCGGTTTCGAAGACTCCTGACTCCACCTTCCTTCAACACATGACCAATTTGGTAAGTCTCGGTCTCCCCCTGTACCTACATCCTTCCCCTTTCGCATTGTTTATCTTCTTAGCAGTTGCTAGCACATGACTGCTAATTAAACTGAATAAGGATTTAACTTTTCAAAAATAAATTCATTCATTCATAGGTCTGACAAAGAAATAAGACCGTTGAAATATTAACGGTTGGTATAGTTAAAATTTTGATTCTTTTTTAGCGTATAATATAATGTTTCAACAAGACTTTATGTAATTAAATTAGCAAGATATAACAAATGAAGCCAAGTTTTAATTACAGAGGGAACAAATCGCCCGCACTAAGCTATATTAATTACTTTCTCGCGTCTTTTACCCTGTACCAAAAAAATGCACTGTAAAGAAATTATGAAAATGGTTCTCTAAATGACCAAAAAGGGATAAACGTCATTTTTTGCGAAATTGACTTAAATATAATTAAGCTAGAATTGTATTTTTTTTCTACGTCTTTCGGCATATTTCATGGCTTTACAAAAAATTTTATATCTTTAATGGTATGTTACATAAGGACTTCAGGACTAAATTCTTCATCATAAACCACATAATTTTGGTGATTATTATGGGTGTTGGATAAAAACGATATTTTAAAACTGAGAGTTATGCTATTTGTCTCTATTCTTGCATACATCTCTCGCTTCCTCAATATTCATAATTCTCTTCATACATGCTCGCCAGCTTCGGAGACTCCTGAATCCACCTTTCTTCAATACACGACCGATTTGGTCTAAGTAGGTGAGTCTCGGTATCCCCGTGTACCTACGTCCTTCCACTTTCGCATTGTATATCTTCTTAACCAGTATATCTTCTTAAGTTAAGGCTTATTCGTAATCTACGAATACCGTATATAATATGCAAAACAGTAGTTATGGATGTGGTCCATGGTGCTATAAACTTTTCGACACCCGGTTTGTACTGGAAGCTAAAACTCAAGCCTCGTAGCAAAACGGTTCGTGATGACTCTCGAGAACAATTTGTAAACGTAGCTCAGGATTTATATAGTTCTTCAGTAATGTTTAGTTCCCTTTTTTAAAAAACAGAACCAGATCACTCGCATTCCACATGCTGATGGATGATGAAGCTAAAGAAACTAGCAAGCTATCTTACCATTGGCCACCTGCCCTAAGAAGCTCGATGGTAACTCTGTCATCATTGGGTGCTTTATTGTTCTTCAGTTGCTCGAGAGCCATCCTAATCTTGCTTTTGTTAACATCGAGAATGTACTCTATTATATAAAGAAAGGAATTGTAAATGTAAGTGAAGAGGAAAGCTAAAAAAATTACGTTGTATTATTGACCACGGATTGCTGAAATCGAGTTATCAAGTTTGAACGCCAGGCTTGTGTCGAAAATTCATAAGACTGCAACTCTGAAGTTTTAAATAATGTTCTTTCTACTAATACTGCCCTTTTCTTTCTACTATTAAAAAAACTGCAAAGAAACCGGTGCCTGTTTAAGAGATATTCTCGACAGCTTTTGAAGTGACGAATATTTGGTAAGTAAAACATAGTTCATTAGAATTTTCAAAACATACATAAATCTCACATCGAGTCATCGAAAATTGGACTCAACGGATGGACCATCTGCGACGTAGCAACGGCCAACATTTTATAGACATAATCTTCAAAAAATAAATGCCAAATAATGTTCTTTCAAATGATAATAAACATTCTCCGTTCAATTTTAATTTTCTGTTTTTTCTTTAAAAAAGTAGGGAACCTTGAAATGGATCACCTCTTAGAAGTAGTATCATTTTCAGAGATGGGATATAGTTCAATGATTTGTGAATAATAAATAAAAGTATTTTTTATTTTAGACATACAATATAATTAATTAGTACAGTAAATTATATCGATTTTACTAACTAATAACAGACACATACCTTATTAAAATTATCATAGATATGTATTATCTTATTGCCCTATTTTATTTCTCGTTATTTTAGTTAGGTATCAATACATAGCCGGGGGACCATTGAAGGAATGTAACATGGTTCCGGTGGCCCGCCAATATAGGCGGAGAGACGTCACACGGTGGGTTTCTTTAGTGGGTGAGGGACTCACACTACCCTGCCCTGAACGACGGGATGTGCGGTTAGGTACATGTTTTCCCGCCTTAACAAAAAAAATGTATTAATACATAAAACAAGCTATCAAGCTATAATTGTATTTATGTAAAATAAGTGAGCTTATGCAAAGGTTTATCTTTTAAGTAATTCAACAGCATACGTGTAAGAGAATTCACCTATATAGCTACATCTAATTCAGACCAGTAATTAAAATACCTTACTGAATTCTACGTACAAAGTATAGAGCCCAGAAAAGTAGTACTTTTCATCGCGGAAAAATTAATGTTTCCTGTGGAATATTTTTTTTTACATAGAGATAATTAATTGTGCCGTAGAGTGATTGTATTTATATTCTAAAGTCCACGTGGACGGAGCCACTTGAAGAATATAGTTTTTGACATTGTTTAAAAAAATATGTGCAAACAGTTGCATATTAAATTTGTTATTTTTTGATGATTCACTGGAACTGGATCTGGTATAGAGGTACATCACCATGCAAATATGTTTGTACGTCGTTCCAATTTAGTTGCTGAGAAACTAATCTTCAGCTCCTAAAGCATTGCCGCTAGGTAGCAAGCGTCTAACGTACGTAGAAACTGAGCTCAACTTAATAAACCTTCATTAACAATTCCCATCCTTTCATTATAAACTATTTGCAGGAATTAGTAGATTACGTTTTAAAAATTGGACTCGACAGGTACTTACTGCACGATGTGTCGTGTCCCTATAATCTCAATATTAGGTAAAGCCAGTTATTCCTAAATAAAAAAAAATTACAAGTAATAAATACTTGCAGAAAGCCTTTTTCTTCTAATCATCCCATAGTATTACAAGAAAAGTTGCCAGACATATTTGAAATAAATACCAACATGAATAGTGGTTATGGGTTTATTGTCCTAAATCCACACTTGATCTCGGATTTGTTACATAAGCGGTGCCGCCTAGTCTAGGTTTCTTTTTGTAGAAGCCTTCAACCTATTTATGCTGCAAAACACTTAGACTTATTTCTAAATTACTAATAACCAAATTAAAAAATCATATAATACAGTCTACAATGCTTTATTAGTATTTTGGCTGCGATAAGAATATTTAAAGGTACCTATAGATATATTATTGACTAAGATATTACGGAATAATGTTAAAATACCGATAGGTAAAAGTATTAAGCTTTATCAGAAGTAAATAGAAGTATATTTGCGAATTGTATATATAGTAATTTATTCTTAAAAGTTGACATAGTTACAATTTCATATCCTTAGAGTTATGTATAGTCTAAGTTCATATCCATATACGATAAAGTTTTTAAAGTACAAATTATTTGTACTTTAAAAAGTAGCGGAGCATGTCAAATGCTAAAAAATACCTACATAAACTTTGTTTATTAAATATACACGTATTTACGAAAAAAAGATTTAGTTATTTTATATTCATCAATGTTTAATATTTTTTTCTAACAGAGGTATTTGTTACTTTTCTATTTTTTTTTATTTTGGTGTACAAGTAAAGAGTTATCTATCTATCTATTTCTTCAGGTTTTAAACTTTTTACTTATCTCAACTTCAAACGCGCCTTCGTTAAACCCTTTTTGAAAGTTAAAATATATTCCAATGACTCAAAAGATTGCGTTATGCGTAGTTGTAGAGATGCTCACATTTTTTTCATTCTGAATCCAAACAACACAAAACACGCAGTTAGTGTCCGTGACGAGCGTGAATGAATGGCGTCGCATTTTTCTCAGCAACTCCGCGTCGCCTCTGCAATAAAACATTCATGAATTCAGGGTGTTACTACTCAGTGCCCTTCGGGTGGGGTTGATTCGTTGCAAATATCTAAAAAGACAGTATCGCCAAGCTCTGATTTGTATCAAAACGCTTATTGCTTTTCGTTTAAGTAAATATAATTTGTTTTCTTATTGTCGCTGAAAGACTCTGTGACCTCATTATGATAATACTATCGTGGACACGCTAAATTAAATATATCTTCTATTCAGAAATATAAATGATCGCAGCTATATCCTTCAATAATGATGATGAAAATGAATTATTGATGACATGGACGCAATGTCGTGCATATCGAAACAATTCATGAATCCAAATGGCTCACAATAAGATGTACAAGATAAAGCCAATTGTAAGGCGGGCCAATAAAAGAAATAACTTCAGAAATGGATGCATAGCTATGTTACCAACATCTATGGTGGGATTGCTCCGCTGCCAGTGGAAGTGCGGCAAACTATGCGCGACGCGGGAATGGAATGCGGACAATTTCACAAAAGCGCGCCGAATGAGATGTACGTACCGTGATAACTATGTCAAAACCAATAAATTTGTTTATAGGGGACGTGAACAAATAAAAATGTATCCAAAGTAATTAATGTTTTAATAAAATACTTCAAAAAATTAATACAATTTTACAGACCTTTCCTTGCGTTGCTGAATCCAAAACCACATAATTCAGGTGGGTCTTTAGTCAGTCTATTATTACACTCAATAAAAAAGAGGGCCAAGAGGTTAACTATAAGAAAGGTTGCTTACCTCGTATGGTTAACTATTTCAGTTTGCATGATTACTGTGGAAGTGTCTGTATGTAATAACTAAATAATATATTTATATTAAATACAAATGAAAATATATAATATATCGTACATATTTTGTGGCGTTTGATATGCTTAGCCATATAAAATATGGTACATACAAAAAACTATTTTGACGGTACTTCTACTGTCTTCTGCTGCTCCTGCTCCCTATGACATCAGCTATCTAGCTGATGTTACCCGGTGGCCCAGGTGAACGACAAACGCGATAAAACTACGCGACGCGACGCGAAAATATCACATAGAGTTTGTATGTATTTATGGCCTACGTTGTCGCCTAATATGAATGCGATGAAACGCGATTTACGTATTAGACGCAATACGTCACATCGCGTAGCATCGCGTCGCGTCTCTCACCTAGGACAACGGGTTACAAGGAGCAGCTTAGATACCTTTTTATTTTTAAAAAATAAATGAAAGTTTTTTTTAGGTAAAAAAGTATAACCTTTACCACGCTGAGGAAGTCCCGGTAGCAGCTTGTTAAAAATATAATAATTACAGAAATATTGATATAACTCAGTGACTTCTAAACATAGACAAGCGGTAGAATAAATATTACATGAATCCAAATTACACGATTGCGGGGATTTTTGTAAGTCAAAAATCCACTAGAACTTGTTATCTAAATGTTTTCAGCGCAAACATGTTTAGACGTTAGATTTATGTTTTTGATCCATCTGCCGTGCCGGTTCGCATAATATTGCGGACGGACCTGGAAAATAATAAAGGAGATAAGGTTTTCGTCTGTTCCAAGGGAAATAGCGGAATTGAGTTGGGACGATAAAATTTTATTTTCATTTTCCTTAAGTCAAATATGGATAAATTAATCGTACTTGAGTGATGTCAGGTTCGTTTTGCGTAATTTTTTATTGTTTATTTAATGTTTTAAACATGAAAAAGATATTGTATATATTTAGGTACCTATAGAATTATAACAATAGTTATGTGAATAATTAATTTATGATAATAAATTGCTACATGTTATTTTGCTATTAACGTACCTATTTATTTATTTGAAGATTTTCTTAGACATTTAAATAATCTAATATAGGTAGATGTGTTCTTGTCCTTTTAGTCTAGTCAAATTCTGCTGTCGTGTTTAGTAAAGTACACACTAAGTATTTAAAAGATTTGCTCTTAAATCAAATAATATATTCAGACTTTATCATTATAATATCATGTGAAATATTGACGATTTTGTGAACTCTTATTCAGCCACCCACAAACCAATTTACATGCTGTTTCATTTAAATATAGGATAATACTTTTAATAGAATCCCACAAAGTTTTCTTAAAGACCTTATTAAAATTCTCAAAGAAAGCGAAGAAAACTCATCACGTGTAAACACTTTTTTACCTGCAGCAAAAACAATGTTCCAGCTTTCAACGCGTATTTCTAAATATACATAAACAGAGTTCCTGTTTATGTTATTCTTACCGTGATCTCACATCACAGAAAATTCTGATACAAATCTTTAGAAATTGAGAAAAATAAGTATTTTCATTTATATTTTGTACTCACTTGTGACAAGCATGCACAGCTATGACACAATTATTGATCTCTATGCAAAAGTTGCTATCCCACAAAAATTATTTCCGGATTTTTTCCGGGATAAAAAGTATCCTTTTCTTTTGTTAAGGTGGGAAAAAATTATCCTAATCTCACACCCCGTCGTTCGGGGCAACGAACAGGGTAGTGTGGGGCCCTCAACCACTAAATAAACCAGCCGTGTGCCGTCTCTCCCGTCTTTATTTGCGGGCCACTGGAACTACGTTACATTACTTCTGTGGGATCCCCCACAAAAGTATTCTATGTTCCTTTTTAGATTCTGGACTTTATATGTGCTAATATTTATAATAATTGAACAGTAGTTACCGTATGATAGCGTAACAAAAGACAACCGCACTTTATAATCTTAGTAAGGATTCTCCTGACTCCAAAATTTAATAACATAATAATCATGATTTTTTTTATAAAACATAATAAACTTACGCTTCTCTTATCTCAATAATACAAAAAAACTAAATATTGCTTTATTTCGAAACCAAAATTGCAATGGAGATTAAAACCAAACATCGATAATAAAACAGAATATAGGAAGAAAGAAATAATAAAAATAGGATTTTAGCGAGGCAAGTTTCTTCAAGCAACGGAGCGGTAAGAGGAACCAATTTCTGAGCCGATGCGGAGCGTTTTGTTGGAAATAGCTTTCCTTCAATCTGCATTTTCTTGCTGATTTACCAACTTTCTTACTGAATGAAACTTTCTGCGACGTACCTAGACGGCGAAAGTTTGCCCGAGTCGACACATTAAATTATGATTAAACTTTACTGTCTAACTCAAGTATATATGACTTGTTATGTGTTAAATACGATTCCATGAATTCATAACATCTTCAAATTATACTTGAAAGGATTCCTCTCAATAAATTAATCATTTTTAATATAATATTAATTATCTTAATTAACTTGTGAATGACAGGTTTCTTTGAAACTAGTTTTTATATATTAGACTGCAGAGGAGTCGTGGCACAAAACTTGAAAAAAATTGTGTGGTTTAGAAATGGTCGCTAGAAGATTTTTCTTTTTCATATTATTTTTTTTAATGGGCCAAAAAGTTGCTAGTTTCAATTTAAGGTAGAAAAAGATATGTTCTTTTTTATGACACAAGCAGTCATCTCAAACAAACACTGTGATATGAAAAATACTGTCATAAAAAAACATGTCATTTTATTTGTAAGTTTTAAAGATTAATAAAACATTAATATTTGTTTCTAGATATTATTAATAAAGGCGTTGTTGCTTTGAAATATCTCCTTTGTTACTGTCTAACAAAATAGATTTAATACACAATTAAAATATATAAGAGATGTTAGTGGACTATGAGAAAGCGTTCGATTCGATCGAAACTTGGGCGGTGCTGCAGTCCCTTCAGCGGTGCCAAATTGACTATCGGTACATCGAAGTGCTGAAGTGCTTTTATGGAAACGCCACCATGTCAGTCCGTGTTCAGGACAGGAGTACGAAACCGATCTAACTGCAGAGAGGTGTTAGACAGGAAAACGTTATGTCCCCGAAACTTTTCACCGCTGCATTGGAAGATGTCTTCAAGTTCTCGGACTGGACCGGATTCGGCATCAACATCAATGGCGAATACATCACTCACCTTCGATATGCCGACGACATCGTAGTCATGGCAGAATCGCTGGAGGACCTTGGCACCATCCTCAATGATCTCAGCAGGGTTTCCCGACTAGTGAGTCTCAAAATGAACATGGACAAGACGAAAGTCATGTCTAATGTCCATGTCATTTCAGCACTGGTCCTAGTCGGGAGTGCGCTTCTCGAAGTTGTTGACCACTATGTCTACCTGAGACAAACAGTCCAGTTAGGTAGGCGCAACTTCGAGAAAGAAGTCAATCGACGAATCCAACTCGGCTGGGCAGCGTTCGGGAAGCTAAGAAAGATCTTCTTGTCCAATATTCCGCAGTGTCTGAAAACGAAGGTCTATGACCAGTGTGTGTTACCAGTGATGACATATGGAACAGAGACGTGGTCTCTGAATGTTGGCCTCGTATCGAGGCTCAAAGTCGCTCAGCGGGCCATGGTGCGAGCTATGCTTGGTATTTCCCTACGTGATCGAATCCGTAATACGGAGATCCGTAGGAGAACGAGAGTGACTGACATAGCCCGCCGGGTTGCCATGCTGAAGTGACAATGGGCAGGCCACATCGCTCGACGAACCGACAACCGTTGGGGAAGAAGGGTTTTCGAGTGGCGACCACGTATTAGACGGCGCAGCGTAGGACGGCCCCCCACCAGATGGACCGATGATCTGGTCAAAGTCGCGGGGAGCCGTTAGATGCGGTCGGCACAGGACCGCTCGTTGTGGCGTTCTCTTGGGGAGGCCTATGTCCAGCAGTGGACGTCAAAAGGCTCATGGATGGATGGATGGATGGAAGAGATGTTTCCCTTGAAGTCAGAAAAACAAACAAATATCGTAAAATTCTGATATAGTAGTCACACTCCGCGTTCGTTTGTTTCTCTTCTCTATTCTTCTAAACCATGCAACGATTTTAAATCAGTTTTACTGTCATTTATATAATTAAATACCTATAAAGAAAGGTTTATATATTTTTTTAAGTATCTTAACTGACTACTCAGATGGTGGAGTGGTTTAGATACCGGCCTCACGCCTGAGTTTTGTGGGTTTGATTCACACACAGGACAACTCTTTGTGTGATCACCAATGTGTTGTTCTGAGTCTTGGTGTACTTTGTGTCCGTGGAATTATATGTTTATAAAGTCTTCCGCGATACAAGGATTATTTCTTAGGGTGTTTCTTTTTTAGAGAGCAAGTAGGTATGAAAGAGAGTATTGGTGTAAAGATGCGAAAGGGAATGCTCCGATCGTTCCGACATGTGGAAAGGATGCCGGACGAGCGACTGGTTAAGAAGATATACACCGCGAAAGTGGAAGGATGTAGGTACAGGGGGAGACCAAAACTCACCTACCTAACCAAATCGGTTATGTATTGAAGGAAGGTGGAGTCAGGAGTCTCCGAAACCAGCGAGCTTGTATGAAGAGAGTTGTGAATGTTGAGGAAGCTAGAGATGTATGCAAGAATAGAACCTCTTGGCACTCTGTTCTCTCTGCCTACCCCGCGAGGGAAATGGCGTGATGATAAGTAAGTAAGTAAGTATTGTCTTTAAAAAAAAAGTTTTTTTTAATGATGATGCGGATTTTTTTATTAATAATAGCTAAGACACTATTAATCATTAAAAAAATAAATATGAAAATCTGGTCAGCCGTTTGAAGCTATGATTTCTCAAACACACCTTCGTCAAATTTAATCAAAACAATCAGATTAAATAAGCGCTACATGCGAAGAAAAATAAAGACGAAATATAAGACGTGAAGATTAGCAAAGTTCTAAATAAGTAACTTTGCGTATAGGGTGGTCATAATAAATGGGTACGGACACGTCCCAAGTCGAGCGGTACACTCGTAAAGTCGCCAGTTCGATTACATACACGAGCGGCTCGTATTGAATTAACTACAAACGGGACCCAACCTCACGTGACCTAAATATTTTCAAAATAAAAGAAATACTTTGCCTTTTTCCTCTATTCCTGAAAACCAGTATATAGGGCGAAAACAGTACAGTGACTTACTCACTAATTAATTCAAAGCTCCATAGAAAGTCATTGTCATATGTCTCTGTGGTGACGGACTAAGAATACAAGTGTCACCACTCCATTATTTCCCATGGGTGTCATATGAGGCGACTAAGGGAAGTAAGCAATTATCACTCATTGCATTACTGGTGGTAAGGCTGGGTATCAAGTGGGAGTGCACACTTGCTACCGGGCCCGTGCGGGTTGGTACCAACATCTACCGTTTGACCGACCATGAAGCACATCTGTATGTTTTGATTGTAGCTGGAGCCGTTAATTCTTTCATTTCGTATCTTTGAAATAAAATGGTCAGCTGTGACTTGACAATACTCTTGGTATAGTTGAGTTCTCGAGTGACGGTTACCATTTACCAGCAGGTGAAATAAGATAATGGAAAAAAATCTCATAATGAATATTATCTATGAATATATATAAGAATTTTCTTACATATTTCAGATTTAATTGAAATTTAAATTACGTTCACACTAAATCTTCTGCTGCAAAGAAAACAATAATTGCAAAAATACATAAACGCTGAGAATTTTTTATTATTGCTAAAAATTGCGCGTATAGGGTGGTCATAAGTGAGCTTCGGCCCATTTCCGATGGTAAGTGTAAAGTGTGTAAACTACATCTCATGGACCTAGTTACCAGGAGCATGGTTAATCAGATATTTATCACGACAATCCACCACTACGCTATAAGATTAAGGATAAAATCACCTGCTTTCACCTACAACTGTAACACATCTTCACCGCTGTTTTCAAATTTATTCATTTTATAATCGTGAAGCGACACAGTCTATTTTCGTTGTGAGAAATAACTAACTGGTTCTATGCGGACTCTAGACATAGTGAGCAATATTCTGGGTACCTGGGTGTTTGGATCAATCCATAGATTAATTATTTCTAAGGTCATGTAATACTAGGGTGATCATAGGCCGGAGCGTGCTCGTCGCAATCCCTGCCGGCCTGTAATCCATAGGCTGCAATCCGGCTCGAATGCGTACCGCAGTGCGGGTTAGGGCGTGCCCCAGAGGCGACGCGTACCAACCCGACCCCGTCGGTACGAACAACGGCAGATGCGGCGATGGGGGCCGCCACCCATCACGCCTTGCCCAGTTTGGCGAGTCGAGGGGAGCAGAGTGTCGAGTAGGCACGTGGAATGTAAGAGGTGGTGTGGAAGATAAGTTACACGAGCTGGTAACCGTCATATCGGACAGGCAGCTTGATTTACTCTGTGTAATAGAGATCAAGCGAAAGGGTAGCGACGCCTGTGATCTTCCTGGTGGCGGGTTAGCTCTGTGGTCTGGTGTACCGCAGAGCGATCGGGCCAGCATAGGAGTGGGGGTGTTGCTGTCCGCTCGCTTGGCCTCAGGTGTAAAAGACTACGGAATGTTTGATCCCAGACTTCTATGGGTCCGAATTAAACTAGGTGTCACCAGTGTCTTTATGCTCCCGTAGGCTCTTCGGTGGCATCAGATCTAGAGAAGTTCTGGGATAATGTTAGGGAAGTTCTGGATTTGGCAGAAGCTAGTGAACGTGTGATCATATGCGGACACTTGAATGGATGGGTTGGGATAAAGCGTCCAGACTTCGAGGACGTGCTTGGTTCATTTGGTGATAAGAGAGTGAATGATGCAGGTAGGCTCATTGCGGATGTATGTATGGAGAAAAACCTTATTGTGTCAAACACATTTTTTCAACATAATGACATCCATATGTATACATGGAGAAGGAATGAACAGAGAAGTATGATAGATTTAATTCTGGTAGACAGTCGCCTCCGAAGTAAAATTCTGGATACAAGAGACTACAGGGGTCCCACTGTTGACACGGACCACTATCTCGTTATTGCGAGATTTAGTGGTCTGTTCAGAAAGTGGAGACACTGGCGAGAGCGTGTCCACTTCGGAGGCCTTGAAAGAATAAAGATTAAAAAGTTGCAAGAAAAGAGTGTAAGATCAAAGTATGTAGAGGGTATCCGTGAACAGCTGACAACGGCAAGTCAGCCGGGATCTGACATAGAAGAATGCTGGAGAGTATTGAAAGATAGTATGGTAGATACAGCGAAAGAAGTATGTGGATGCTCAAAGAAGTATAGGAAAGTGAAAGGTGATGCTTGGTGGGATACGGAAGTAGCAGCTTCCGTAGACCAAAAGAAGAAAGCGTGGCTGGACTATGTATCTTCTTTGAACCTGAGTGCAAGTACGAAAGAACAGAAGAAAGAAATATACCGGCAACGCAAGAATGACACCAAAGCCTTAGTGAAAGAGAAGCGTGATAGAGCAAATATGATTGCAGAGGAAAGGCTGACCAAAAACTTCGAGAGCAGCACCAAACTTTTCTTGAGGGAGGTGAAGAAATCTCGGAGTGGTTGGTCAGCTTTCAGAATGAATAAAATAAGGTCTACAGGTGGAGACATTCTTACGCAAACACAAGATGTGTTAAGCCGACGGAGTGAATATTTTGGAGATATGTATGCAGATGTTCAGGGTGATGCTGGTGCCTTATGTGATCTAACAGATCAGCATTCGGTACCAGCATCCTCTGATGACATTAGTATGGATGAAGTTGAAAGGGCGCTTAGAAGTTTGTAAAATGGTAAGGCAGCGGGTATTGATATGGTGTCTGCTGAGATGATCAAGCTTGGAGGCTCATGTGTCTGGGAATCCTTCCTGATGCTTCTCAATTTATGTTAGAGCTCAGGAATGGTTCCCAAGGACCGAATAAGCGCAGTCATCGTGCCCTTGTTTAAAAACAAAGGTTCAAGTTATGACTGTGCAAACTACAGAGCCATAAGCTTGACCAGTTTGGCAGCCAAAGTATATGGTAAAATTGTTGAAAGGAGAATGAGGATGGTGTCTGATAAATGTTTGTGTGAGGCACAAGGAGGTTTCAGGTGTGGACGAGGATGCATGGATCAAGCGTTTCTCTGCGCAACATTGTGGAGAAGCATCTGGCTGTAGGCCAGAGGGTTTTCTGCAGTTTTGTGGATTTAGAGAAAGCATTTTACAGTGTTGTACGAAAGGAACTTTGGGATATTTTGCCGGAGTATGGTATTAGCGGTAGACTGCTACAAGCGGTGCAGTCCAACTACATGGACTGCAGAGCTTGTGTGCGGCTGGATGATGAAATGTTACCCTGGTTTGACGTCAATATCGGCGTTAAACAGGGCTGCGTTCTATCAGCCAGACTGTTTATCATATATCTGGATAAATGTCTACAAAGGTTGAATGAAATGAATGTGGGAGTTCAGATGGGCGACTCAGTGGTTAACTCGCTGCTATATGCATACCATGCGGTCCTATTAGCGCAGTCTGCGACTGACCTGCAAACCCTAGTCGACGTAATGGCAGAAGATTGTAAGAAAAGGGGCCTACGTGTGAATGTGAGCACAACCAAAGTAACGGTTTTTGAAAGAGAAGAATCCAGAACAGATGTTAGAGTAGCAATAGGAAATGGTGTGCTAGAACAAGTTGATGAATTTGTATATCTTGGATGTAGATTCAGTCGGGATGGAAGGTACACCACTGATGTAGATAGAAGAATGAATGCGGGAAATAGAGTGAACGGAGCATTGGGACAACTTCTCGGCAGCCATCACCTCAGCCAGAAGGCACGTGTCGCAATACACAACGCAGTGCTTGTCCCAACGTTATTATATGGAAGCGAGAGTTGGGCATGTAAAAAGGAGCATGAGAGCAAAATCAATGCGGTCGAAATGCGATCTCTGCGGAGAATCTGTGGAGTGAGGCTGACTGACCGCATTCGTAACAATGACTTCAGAGAGGGAGTAGGTATGAAAGAGAGTATTGGTGTAAAGGTGCGAAAGGGAATGCTCCGATGGTTCGGACATGTGGAAAGAATGCCGGACGAGCGACTGGCTAAGAAGATATACAATACGAAAGTGGAAGGATGTAGGTACAGGGGGAGACCAAGACTTACCTACCTAGACCAAATTGGTCATGTGTTGAAGGAAGGTGGAGTCAGGAGTCTCCGAAACCGGCGAGCGTGTATGAAGAGAGTAATGAATGTTGAGGAAGCGAGAGATGTATGCAAGAATAAAGCCTCTTGGCACTCTGTTCTCTCTGCCTACCCCGCAAGGGAAATGGCGTGATGATAAGTAAGTAAGTAAGTCATGTAATACTATGAAAAATCATCATTCGATGGACGAAAATATCGTTTTAGTAAGTAGTCGTGGCCATTTTTATACATTATCATCCATCCATCCATCAGCCTTTTAAAGTCCACTGCTGGGCATAGGCTTCCCCAAGAATGGGGGATAGTGCCGTAATCGCCACGCTTGGTAGGCGGGTTGGCGATCGCAGTGGATCTTGTTAATACTCGAAGGAATGCTACTGCCCACTCCCTAGGTATTCCCTCAGTAGCTCTTACGACCCCTATGGGTGGAGAGGGGTGGTACAATTCTAAAGCCAGCCCCACACGGCCCTATTAATATACATTAAAGGTGACAAATATGCACACGCCTAAGTTGGAAATCAAGTATGATAGAATGAGCATGAGGGTTCAGGCCACCGGCGCATGAGAGTGCCGGAGGCCTGAAACATAAAGCAACAGTAAAGATACCTAACGTGGCCTTACGTATTTTTTTTTGAAAGGTTGGTAATTATGACCCAGTTGAGTCGATGATATTTATATTTACTGGAATCAGCAGAGCTCTGTCAGCAATGTTCATAGAATTCTTATCCTATATACTCATAGCACTTTTTAGGTAAAAATAATTGTGTATGCATGCTATATTACTACTGATAAAAAAATGCTGGGTAGCATTAACGTGAGAAATTACTAGCAAAAGCACACATGGTTTCCTACGGAAGTTAATTTGTTTTTTGTTGGGCCAAAGATTCCCGGTATGTATTTAGAAATGTTTATATATATTTCTTTAGCAATTGAAATGCTTAGGCATATACATTAAATACAAAGTGGAAAATGTGAAATCGAAAATAACAGGCATGAGCAGGATTTGAACAAGACAAGTTGTCACGATTGCTGAATTCGCAAAGCATCTGGACGGTATCCAGGAGTGCAGCTTCAAATTCTGCTCATGGCTGTTATTTTCGATTTCTTATTTTCCGCTTTGTGTTTAATTTCTGGTATGTTCTTGTAAATACTACTATTTACAAAGTAATGGACTCGGTAATAAAAAAAAAAAATATATTAAATATTGTGGACAATTTGAAAGATTATTCTACATTATTTACTTATTATACTGAATGATAAACCCAATTTATTCACTTCTCCTAAACTGCATTATATTCCAAGTTGTTGAACCCTTGTGATTTGATTTTGCTTTGAACCGCACGGCAAATCCTTCAACAATGGAACGCGCTTTAGACGCCCTGATTCGATCGTAGCATCAAAGGTAAATTTTAAAAATACAATGTGTTTGTGTATTCCATTCCTCTTTTTCCTTTTTGTTTGAACAAGAGAAGCTCTGAAGTATTGTAACATACATATTTACACATATTGCAACAACTAACACTATTAAATTTGCGAGCAATTATTTTAAATGCATCTCTTGCTGCATAAAACAACTTTAAAACTGACGCAGAGTGGTCGTAATAAACGTCGTTATGCTACATTTCGGGGTCGATAGACTTCTAGCTGGCGACGCGACGGCGACTTGCCGAATAACCTCTGCAATATTACTTGATCAAAGCACATATAAAAAAATCACAATTCTTACTCTTAAGACGGGCCTCGTGGCGTAGTTGGTAGTGTAATCGACTTCCGTCGTTCCGGTCGTGGGTTCAATTCCCACTCAGGACATTTATTTGTGTGATGAATACAGATATTTGTACTGCATCTGGGTTTTTATAACTATTATATGTATGTATTTACAAACAAATAAGTAATTATATCTATTTTATCCGTAATCTGGTACCCATAGCTTCTGAGCTTATAGAAAATCGAACACTGAAGGATAGGTTTCTAAAGAACTCTGGAAAAATCTGCTTGGCGATTCACGTAGGATTGTAAATGGCAAGCCTCAACTCAAAACTTTGTAATAGTTTAAAAATATTAGCCTTACAAAGTTTCTAATTAATGGTGACAAAATAATGCAGCAAACTTTGGATATTACTGTCGTTAACTCGATAATTAATGTAGATAGCTATTGATTGCTTAGATAAGAGGACAGAATTCTCTGGTAAGTTTACAACTAAGTCTTGTCAGCTATAATAATCAGTATAATTAGGTATATGGACACGTTCATGACAGTGATCATGATCATGTTTATAGAATATCTATAGTTTATAGAGATTTTCGGGTGAGTAAACAAATTATTAACATTATCATGTATTCTCTCACTGCAGGCACGGGTTCTAGAATAACAAGTTTTAAGACCGCACAATTTAAATTGGTACAACATAAGCCGTCATGATAATATTTGCAAAAAAGAAAAAAAAACTTTTTGTGACAGTAATTTCAAATTCCGTCCATAATTCGACTTTTGAAAAATTTTCTTGGAAAATAAACAATTTGAATAAGCTTTTGTAATTTGAAGGCTTCTTAAAGAGCACCTGTCTAGAATATCAAGGACACGAATAATTATCAAGCTACTAATATAAGAGAATATTGAGGTATGTGGATAAAGTAAGGGACCACTTTTTGTATAGTTATAATATGTCCTTAAAAAGGTTGTATCAACTCGAGAAATATATTTTTATTTTGTTTAAAACTCAGAACAATTATTAAAGGATCCCACAAAGAGTAGGTCTGAGTGGGAATCGAACCCACAACAGTTGGGTGGGAGGCTGGTGTCTAAACTACTCCGTCATATATACATTTTATATACCATATTTTATATATCAATCTAATTCACAAATGGTTTGAGTTTGTAGTATATTTTAGCATTTCACATGATCAGTTAATTTATTAGAAATAAATTATTGTGAAAGTGGAAAGAGAGAAATTTCCTACGAGCATTCGGACTTACGTTTTCCTAAATTTGGGAGGATGCTTTGGGCCACTAAGCTATGGTACAAACCCGCTACAACTCCAAATTTCCACCTTCACATCTTTTAAGGGAAACCTTATAAGACTACAACAATTTTTTGCACTTCCGCAAAAATTGTTTCTAGTCAAAAAATAACTAACTTATGATCACGCCATTTCCCTTGCGGGATAGGCAGAGAAAACAGAGTGCCAAGAGGCTCTATTCTTGCATACATCTCTCGCTTCCTCAACATTCATAACTCTCTTTATACACGCTCGCCGGTTTTGGGGACTCCTGACTCTACCTTCCTTCAATACATGATCGATTTGGTCTAGGTAGGTGAGTCTCGGTCTCCCCCTGTGCCTACCTACATGCTTCCACTTTTGCATTGTATTATCTTCTTAACCAGTCGCTCGTCCGGCATTTTTTCCACATGTCCAAACCATCGGAGCATTTTCACCTAGCACCTTTCGCATCTTTACACCAATACTCTCTTCCATACCTACTCGCTCTCTTATTTCGTTGTTGCGAATGCAGTCAGTCAGCCTCACTCCACAGATTTTCCGCAGAGATCGCATTTCGACTGCATTGATTTTACTCATGCTAAAAATGGTCTCTCGTCAAAAATGGTTCCTAAGACATAATTATGCAAAATTTTGATTATATCGCCAATCAGTAGAGAGCGTGGTAGAAAGGGTATCCTTAGACTTTAAACTTAAATATTTTAATAGCGACCGCAACAACAGTCTTTTTTATATTTTTGACCATTTTTCACTTATTTTCTCTAGAAATTAATGCAAAATGTGCTACCCGTGCGAGATAGCAATTTGCACTGGATGTGCGAATTGCTAGTAGTCTATACTATTATAAAGCTGTAACAGAGCTGTGTCTGTACATTTAAGATATTTGAGAAAAAATTACTGTAATAGGCTATATAGGCGAGTCTAAAGACAAAACAATTTTTTTTAGAATTTTTGTCTGTTTATCTGTTTGTCTGTTTGTTTGTTCGTGCATCACACAAAAACTACTGAACGGATTTTGATGAAACTTGTTTTATTTGTGTAGGCCTTGATTAGGCTTAAAAACTGGTATACATTTTATCCCGCTACTGTATCGGGAACCTGAGATATTACCGAAAAACTAGAAAATTATTTAAACTAGATTTTTTAGAATTTATTTAAAAGAACTACTAGATGGATTTTGATGCAACTTTTTTTATTTGTAAGGCCTTGATTTGACTTATAAACTGGTAGATATTTTATCCCGCTACTATATCGGAAACTTGAGATATAACCGAAAAATAACTTTTGGCTGCGGCGAAGCCGCTGGCAAAAGCTAGTAGTGTTATAAAAATGGATCATAATATTATAACATACGAGTATAAGTAAGTAAAACTTGTAAGTTTCTTGAATTTGTGGGCAATTTTGTTAATATTTTTATAAATAAGAAAAGTAGATATCAGGCACGAGTTAAAAATGACGTGTCAAAAGTTATTTGAATTTGCGTACAAACAATATCTATCAAAAGGCTGTAAAAGCTATATGAGTTTATGTGTCCATATAGTGTAGGTACTAATAGATGCCCCATGTATATTAGGTCCGTTTGCCGTGTGGGGCCAGCTTTAGAATTGTCCCACCCCTGGAGAGGGGTGGTCCTCCCATGGGTGGAGACCCATGAGAGTCGTAAGAGCCGACTGAGGGAATACCGGCGGTGTGGGCAGCAGCACTCCTTCGAGTATTAACAACATCCACTGCGATCGCCAACCCGCCTGCCAAGCGTGGCGATTACGGCACTATCCCCCATTCTTGGGGAGGATGGATGGATGGTATATTAGGTCATTTGACATAAGAATAACTATATTTTTTTACTTAAGAAGTTTCACTTCGATACGATAAGAAATATCTGAAAGATAGAGCTTGTGACTGGTTCACAGAATACACTTTAAGTTAAGTAAAGTACTTAATAAATCCTTGATCTGAAACCTTTTATTCTTATTTCGTAAAAATTTCAGTGACAGGCTTAATGGTAAACTGCTGTCCAATGAATTTTAGATGGATTGTGTCTCAGAAACTCACAAGATTTTGTTTTATGATAGTTAATAACAGATACATTCACTGGGCTTTAATTTTACGTTTAACATCTGAGAAAATCTAATCACGAGGTCGGTTTTACTTAACAAAAAATAACTGATTTGTGATGTTAATTATTTGTATATATTTTATTATAAGTAAGAGATGTGCTTCACTATTCTGTGCAGTACAAAGGTATGTATTTTACCTGTACCTACATACATAATGTCGAAAAAGATTATATCGTATTGCAATGTTGCTTTTCTCAGAATCCTTTGACCACGTCGTATTTATATTGTTTCGTTACGTATATTAAATATATAAAAACCCCAACACGATTATATATATTTTGTTTTATTAATCTTTATCTATCTTTCAGCATATTAATGGAACAAACAAACAAAGAACATGGGTAAATAAAGTATAGGCGATTCCCCTAGTAATGTATAAACATTGTACCTAGCAACATGTAATGCTGAATAGCTGATTAAGATTAATATTTCGTATGAAAAAGCTTTCAGGAAATTTTAATATTATTACTATCCAGGAAATGAAATCATAGAAACTCCTACATCTATATTTATACACAAACTTGTAAAAAAGAAAACATTATTATTAGTAAATTATAGTATGATTATTATTAAATTATACATGAATGAAACCACGGGGCTCAGCTAGTATTGAAATAAAAAACAACAATGACAATTATTCATTTATTAACTACATTAATTTATTATGGAGCACAAGTGATAAATAGATATTATAGGTAGGTAGGGGTATATTATATAATTGCTGCGCTATAAGTGCCGTTTCTTTCCAAATTTTATCAATCATTTCTAGAAATTCGATAAAAGAAATCAATGTTTTGAGATGTATTTCCATACTGTTATAAATAATGTAATAATCAACACAGATAATTTTAGCTTAGCAAATGTCTTTAAAAGTATCGTGAATGTCATATTGTCTTATGTTCACTTTGTCAAACAATTGCTCCTGACTGCTATTTTGTCACGATGGCTGCATTGGCAAAGCATCTGGACGGTATCCAGGAGATGCAGGTTCAAATCCTGCTCGTGACTGTTATTTTCGATTTCAAATTTTTCACTTTGTGTTTAATGTATAGAGTTAAGCATGTAAAATGCTAAAAATATAAATAAAAATATCTAAGCTAGTGAGAAATTTCTTTACAGGGGCAGTCGTTTAGCCATGTCCTTTTTGTGAAAGTGGTAAAAGAGGATGTTTTTCCAGCAGGTTCGATACTTGCATCTGAAATCACAAGTCAATTATTTAGAAAAACGTGTTATCATTTAGTATGATTCTTAATTGTAATAATAAAGCTACTGTATTGGCGTTGGTGGGGGTTTTATACGACTAAATGTGAAATGGAGATTGGGAGTTGTAAGTAGGTTCCTATAGGCTTAGTGATCTAAGGTAGTCCCCCGTATTGGAAAAGATGCAAGTTTGAATTCTGTTCGTAAAAGATTTCTCTTGTTCCATTTTCTGATCCGTTTTTGATCAGTGTGGTGACGGACTAAGAATACAAGTGTCACCACCCTATTCATTCCCACGGGTGTCCTACGAGGTGGCTAAGGGAAAGTAAGCAATTATCACCCATTGCATAACTTGTGGTAGGGCTGGTTACCAAGTGTGAATACTCACTTGCTATCGGGCCCGAGCGGGTAGGTATAACGTATAACCATAGGCAATAAAAAAATCCTATGCTATTTTTATTTTCACAACAATTTGTTCAGATGATGACGTAAACTGCCTACAAAAAAATGAATAGGGTGATATAAAATAAAGAAGACTCAATATAAAGATCAAATAAACATAAATAATTTACTACACAAAAGACAGACTGAAACGTGACTACGTCTGTGAAGCATTGAAAATTATTTTAGTAAGTGATATTTTACATACATATCATCACGCAGTATTCTCGGAAGAGGTAGGCAGAGGTGTATTACACACCCACGGCTCGCCAGCTATGTTTAAGTCGCAGGTAATTATGTCCCGTGGCCGTGTGGGGCCGGCACCAAGAATAGCTCCACCCCGTCTCTTCCTATGGGAGTCGTAAAAGCCGACTAAGGGATTACCGGGGCACCGGGCAGCAGCGTTCCCCTGTGTATTAAAAACACCCACTGCGATCGCCAATCCGCCTGCCAAGCGTGGCGATTATGGTTAAATCCCCATTTTGGGGAGGCCTATGTCCAGCAGTGGACGATGGGGGGCTGATGGATGGATGGATGAAATTATGTCGAGTAGTCGAGCCTATTGCCATCTACCGGGCACATTTCCAAACTCCGGCCTGCTAATGAGATTTTTTAACAAACTGAATTAATATCTACTCGTTATGGCAGAACTAGTTTGGATATAAATTTTTCTCATAATCGAAACCGAGAAAATATTAGTTAGCACACTATTTCATTTTTCAAATTCTCTTGCTTTTTCAAAGGACGTACGTACAGATGACATACTTATTATGAATACTATTCGTATGGGGAGTTACACGAAGCTAGATTTAGTTTATTCCACGATCGAAGTTCTTTACGTCAAAGCATGTCAATGTGGGACGCGTTCTCTTTTGGCGGTATTTTTACCAAAAGCGCATTCAACTTGCTGGTTTTATTTTGGACCTACAAACGAGCTTGAAGTGGAATTAGTCGTGGTTTCAGTATTAAATGCAATACCTACAATTTATGAATACATACTTCTTTTTGATATTAATCAGACCATTTTTGATCAAAACCAACACTTTCAAGTCACTATTAAGTGCGTTGAACTACAAAATCCTTAATTGTTAACTATTTTGATCTGTATTTTAGCACGTGACATGCTCAGCTACTTTAAAGAACAAATTATTTGTAAATTAATTTTTTTGAACTTTCCCAAAAAGCAAAAAGATTCCGTATGTCCGTGTAGTAACGTTTAAGTATGTGTTGTATTGCCCTTTAATTCTAAGTCAAGGAACTTGTAAAAGACCACGAAGAATATATTTAACAGATAATATCACTACATACATACATACACACAATATCACTACTACACACATACAACCTGCAAAGAAGGAGTATCCTCTTTTGGATGCCATTCGACCAACGTGGCATAATAAGCTATTTTCTCCTGCCAATGTGGTGGACGCTCGTACCCAATATTGGAAAATATAATCATACTTGCGAATGAAAATATAAGACAAATCATTTATACCCAGGAATTCCATTCATAAAAATAAGATTAAAATTTGCACTCACCTTAGAAGCTTTTCCTTACGGTCGTTTACTAGTTTAATACATTAATTATTCTGTGGAATCGGACTCCTAGCAGCAATTTAATACGCCTACGTATTAGTCATCCCTGTGGATAGTTTTATCCACTTGTGCCTGTTTTTTATTTTACGTCCCTCTACGTCCCTTTTCGTCCCTCAAATAATAAAATGTTTAATTTTAATCTTCCTTTGAACCTCGAAGTAATTATTATAGACTTTGATTCAAAACAAAAAATTCAATATCTCTAAGACACACAAAAAAAACATGTTTACCTTTCGTAAACAACAATTCATAACTCTGTTCAAAATTATACACGGTATAATCATAACTTTGTGTGACTTACAAGAGAAATACAGATTCCGTTCTACTTATATGTACGTAATAAAATGTTGATCGTAACAATAAAAACATAAATATAACTTTATATCTCATAGCAAAATATTGTGAAACGGGCACTCTAGATGTCCCGATGTTTTCTTACTCTGGCGAAAGTGCCGGGACGTAATACGAGGGGCCAGTTACACTTTAGAACAACATTATTGCGATGCAGTGGTCTAGCATCTTCAACGTTTCTGAGTGTCGGTATAATGTCGTTGTGCATGATACGGCAATAACACTACACATCTTATTCCCAGACGGTTATTATAGTTATATTATACGGGTAAGCTGATTCAAAAGTCTTATAATTATTTGAGAGGTTGGAGTTTCTGTGTTCTGTACTAATCGTCTTTTGTTTGTGCTATGTATGAAACAATCATGATTTATGCAAATAGATCTGATTGGTGGCATGGGTCTAAAAGGGCATCTAAAATCAAATGTGTTGTGGAGATTGAGAACTACTAGTAGGCGACTGCGATAGCTTAGCGTTTGAGAGCATTCCCATAAAGGGAAGGACGCAAGTTCCTTCGCGCAATCATTTTCTTTTTCGTACTTTTACAAAATTTCTAAAAAGTAGCTCGTAGCATGGCAAATATTAAAAATACAAATCGGAAAGTTATTTCATTCTTTCCACATTCTTTTTCCTAACCTCAATCCAGGCAGGGTCGGCTTCCGAACTGACCCTGTACATAAGCGCTAGTAGAATAGAATATAATAATCAACCTTAGTCAATCTCATACAATAATTAATTCTATTCTATTAGCGCTTATGCCACTTGATTAGGACGGCTGTTCTGTATTTGCTGATTCACCTATATTTAGAAAGGAAGATATAATTTACACGCAAGCGAATGCATCATGTTTTTTATTTAGGCCTCTAACAGCCTGTTTCAACTGCCAGGTTAAATGAAAATTCGGTAGGAGAACTCATTACACGCCTACAGATTGTGAATCCGAGCTAACTTAGCAAGCAATAAACAGGGATTACGAAACAGCACTCCTAAGGCTAGAAATGAGGTTAGTAAAGATAAAAAATGCAAAGTGGTAAAAGAGGCTCATTTGTTGCCAAGCGTTTGTCCTGATGACGTCTCGTGCACACGCGAAACACGTGCCACATTTGTGTGTTCGTTGGTTTGCGGAATATTGCAAGTTGTGCCCTTTGGGAGATATATTTTTTATAGTTACTAAACCCCTTTCTATTCTTGAGGAGTGTGGCTGGGCAAGCTCCCTTGTTATAGCTTTGGTGTGTATTAGGTTTTCCTCCCCCAATTTTCGATTTAATGAACTTTTAACAAATGCCACCTATTTCAAACAATTGATACCTATTTAAACAATTGACTGTATATATAGATATATATATAAATTTTTAACCAGTGCGTAAATATTGAGAGAATTAGCAAATTAAGCAAATTTTAATAAACACGTATTTTTATTTTGATATGTCTTAGTACTAAAAAATAAAGTTATCGCTAACGAAAGGTTTTGCTTTTGAAACAGATTTTATCGTCACACTACGCGCGCGCTTCCGTAGGTATAGCTACATCGGCGCCTGGTCAATGCGCCGACGCGTAGGTATCTATGCGGGTTTTATAAGATTCGAAATAATCTTTTTAAACACAAAGTGAAAGTGTGTGAGTGTATAGTGCTAAGCGTGTAAAATGCTAAATATATATATAAAAATATCTAAGTAAACTTTTTAAGTTTAGGTCATGACCTGAAGTTATTTGTAAGAGTAGTTCCAATTTTTCCTTTATACTTTCATGGACTTAGGACCATCAAAGTACGAACGAAGTTGCGCGCGGACGAAGTAGCAGTTACATAACAAGTATATTATAAATGTGAAAGTGAGTTTGTTTGTTTATTTATTTGTTTTTTTCAGCTTTCATGGTGTAACTACTGAATCCCGATAAAATTTTGCCTATGTATAGTCTGGAACATGGAAAGGACTTAGGATTTAAAAAAAAAAAATTTCATGTAAGATAGTTATTTTTGCATAGAGATAATTAGTGTGCCATAGAGTGACGTATATAGGTATAGGTATACTAAAGTCCACGTGAGTGGAGTCGCAGGCAGAATCTAGTTATTATATATACATAAGCAAGGAGGGGAATTTTAATGTATTATTATTTTGTAGATACGAGTAGGTACTACCTATTTTATACGTGCCGAGTGGGGCCGGCTTTAGAATTGTCCCACCCCTCTCCACCCGTGGGAGTCGTAAGAGCCGACTGAGGGAATAACAGAGAAGTGGGCAGCAGCACTCCCTCGAGTATTAACAACATCCACTGCGATCGCCAACCCGCATGCCAAGCGTGGCGATTACGGCACTACACCCCCCAATTTGGGGAGGCCTATGTCCAGCAGTGGACGTCGAAAGGCTGATAGATGGATGGATGGATGACCTATTTTATATAATTTAAATGACTATAACATACATAATTATGCACCTATATCCTAAGTGGATAATGTTTAAATATTAACATGTTGAAAACAACACCAAAGTCAATATTTACCGATCTCTATAGAAGGTTCAAAAGGTTATCTTACAATATTTACTTATATAACGGAGTTATATTAGCCGGTCCCAACGATAAAGTCGCAGCTAGTATTTAACAGCAGACATTGTTTTCTTATAACAAAATTACCACAGATAGAACTCCAAGTTTATCTGTTACCAATTTAATTTGATGATTCACATCTGAGTGAAATCCGCGCTCGAGTTGTTCTTTGCATATTCGTCTTTTGTCTTATTTTATTATGCTGTTACTCAGTCGCGGCAATAAAGACTATCGAGACGGCTTGTCTGCCTAGTCGGCTGTTCCCGGTTTCTCGCCCTTGTTTATCCGGCTGGGGGTAGTTAGTGCGGCAGAGTGGCGCCCCGCGGCAGTGCCACCGCAACCCGCCCAGCGATGGGACGCTCGACACCCGCCCAAGTATTTCCTATCGCACGCGCTCGATCTCAAAAACACAGGTGAAGCTCGCGATCACAGAAAAGAACTTATATCTAATGTGAAATAGACAAAATGACTCCTTTTGTACATTTATATTGTGTTATTTGGATAGAGTTAATGACTGCCTGCTACACCACGACAGGTGAGTTGATAGTGTAATTAGCATTTTTATTGAGTTCGTCGGCAACTTGTGAAAAGTTTAGTATGAAATCACATTGTTATAAAAGTATAAATTTAGGCTATTATAAAGTATATCGTTTAAATATATATCTAGTAACAAAGAAATTATCTTTTTAATTATGATTTTACTTTTCATTCTTTTTAGTTCTTTAATTGAACTTTATAATTAACTATTACTTAATCTATATTCACGCTATGAAAAGATGACCTATATATTATATTTGGATTATGAAATAGTGTAGGTATATTTTTTGTATAAAGGTTCTTTTCCGATTAAAATTAATGATTTGTTTAACATTTGTTTTGTTCTCAAGCAACTCATAGAGTAGAACCTTCTTGGGCTACATTAAATTTAGTCTTTTAAATTTTCATACAAATTTAAAAAATCAGCCATAATGTATTAAAATTAAATAATTTTATAATAAATAGTAACGATTGTAAAAAAGCGTGGGACACCTGCCATCAAATATTACAAATAGGTTTTTGGTTTACAAGTTTTACTATCATTATTAAGTTATCATTTAAAGCACGCTTCCTTTTTTATAATAATGAAAAACCGGACAAATATCTAAAATTATTGTATTTACATCCATTCATAATAATTTCAATTTAATCCGACGTTTTAAAGTGGGTGAAAATCACGTTTAAAGATTACATAAATACCTAGATACATAGAAACACCCAAAGCTAATAAAAGTGTGTAAAAAAAAACAGTAGTGTAGTGTAATAGGTTAATCTTTTGGTCAGTATGTTCAGCATCTAATAATACAATAGAGTACTTTTTTTGTTTAAGCTCATATTAGTTTTAATAGTAGATTTTATGTACATACAATGTGTACCCATTTTTAGTTAGGCCCAATTATTTTGTTCAATGAATCATGTTATTGACATTAATTATTATAATTTACCTTGATGAACATTGCAGTTGTTAAACAAATTATTCATAATTACATTGCGCTTATTATATATTTAGGTATGAAAATCATTCCAGAAAAATAATATTTTACTACCGGATTATTCCAAGTGATATGATTCGTAACTTCCTTCAAGTAGGAGATATGTTTAAAAGGGCACAAAGACGCTGCTGTTTCCATAATTCGGTTAACAAGGGGAAAGGTTCACAAACAAAATATGTAGAGGGTGGACGGCGGTGACGCATCGTCCGGATATCCGTCGGCGTCTTCCGAGGAACACTGATTTTTCGATGTTCTTTGCGGAGAATATTAGTCACAGTAAACAATACACTGTATAAAAATACAAGGCTATGGTTCTCCATTAAAGTATTTACTTGCCTTCTTTCATTTTATGCAATTGTACCCAAGTAGCTATGTTAGTGTCACAATTGTCTCAATAGATCTTTCACGGAATGCGTAGTTTATGTGCTGCAACAATAGTCAATTCAGTCCATTTTTGTTTAGTTGGTGTGGTGATGGACTGAGAATACAAGTGTCACCACCGTATACATTCTCACGGGTGTCTTACGAGGTTGCTAAGGGATGTATGCAGTTATCAACCGTTGCATTACTGGTGGTATGGTTGGCTACCAATTTGGAGTTCTCACTTGTTATTGGGTTCGAGTGGGTCGGTAACATCGTCTACCGTGTTCATCATCGGCTGACTGTAAAGCACCTCGTTGTGATGCATTAAGCATGCGTAATTTTAAATTGTAAATAGTGGCTTAGCAGTATTTTTAGTATAATTAAGTCAACAAGTTGCGGTTACCACTTACCATAGGGTGTGCCGCGGCTTGTATGCCTCATAAGCTATAAAAAAGCTGTTGGAACACTGAGCAGCTTTCATAAACATCTATGAGTTCCGTGATAGAGAGTCAATACTGTCACATTTCTGGGCCTAGAACAATTGAAATATGGAGGAGAAAGCGATGTAGAGACGATAAAAAACAGACATAATTTTGATTGATACTTTAATTGTCATTTAGTTTTTATTTTTTGTTATTATAGTATGTAATTTTATAGTTGTAATTATTGTTGTTGCGTTATTTAGCATATACTTAATATTTTTTATGTTTAAATAATTGGCATCTATGACGCCATCACCATATCCAGCCATCATCATACATACGCACCAATGGAAGATCCGCGCAAGTTTATGTCTGCATCATGCTGAATTGGTGACGTTTTGTGACGAAGCTTTATGTTTGAAATTCATTTAAAAACTATATTATTCTTTTTTGTTTTTGTTTCGTCATAATAAACATTCATGCTTTCTTTCTTTCTTTTTTTCTTTCCTTACATAGGTACCTACAGTTGAATATAGTAAGATGAAAAAGTCAAACCCAATACAATTGAGAATAACAAGGGTTAGGCAGATAATGATGACCGCAGATAGGTTTGGGTGAGGGCAGGAAAATTATGATTGCATTAGGAATATTATACTTGCCCATACCTTGTGATTGATTTATACAATCGAACCTAAGTTGCTAATTGTAGTCAATAGAGCTGTCACGGAATGCGTAATTTATGACCAACGACAATTAGTTCAACTAGTCAATTGTGGTTTAATCGTTTTGATGACGGACTAGAATACAAGTGTTATCCTCTTGTACTTTCCCGTGGGCGCCGAAGAGAAATAATCAGTTATCAACCAGTGCATTACTGGCGGTAAGGTTTGACGGGCTCGTGGCATAGTCGGTAGTGTAACCAACTTCCGTGCACGAGGTCGTGGGATCGATTCCCACTCAGGACAATTATTTGTGTGATGAACACAGATATTTGTACTGCGTCTGGGTGTTTTCTATCTATTATTATATGTATGTATTAACAAAAAAAAAGTAGTATATATAATTATATCCGTAATACCCATAGCACAAGCGTTAAGCTTAGTTTGGGACCAGAGGACGTTGTGTGAAAATGTCCGTGAATATTTATTTATTATCAAGTAGGAGTACTCACGTGTTCTGCGGGTCGGTATAACTCTCTACCGTGTGACATGCCATATGAAGCACCTCTGTGGGTTTTAGTTTATAGTCGTACGTTCATTAAAATGAATTGGTAAGGAGTATGTATGTCAGTATTTCCTAGGTTTTATTTTACCTGTATAAAGGGTTGTGTTGAAAAAGATATGATTGGACGAAAAATACTCAAAAACTTGGAAGTTAACATACGGACTTTCAAACGTTCACATTAAAAAAAGTAAACATACATAAAAATATGTTTAACTTTTCATACTAATGACTCTGGTTCTTCGAATTGACTGAGGATAAAATAAAATAAATTGTAAAAAAAATATTATGTGAATTTTATGTTTTCAAATGAATAAAAACTGTTTGGTAATTCTAATATATAACATTCTCGTGTGACAGTGTATGTCGCTATTCTCCTCCGAAACAGCTTGACCGATTCTTATGAAATTTTGTGTGTAGATTCAGTAGGTCTGAGAATAGGATGGAAATTATTTTTCATACCCCTAAGTAATAAGGGTGGTCCATCCCAAACATTTACTTTTTATTTTTTGGACAATAAAAACAAAAATAATAATTTGGCATTAAAATATACGTACCTTTAACCTTAAATTTCCACCCTTCTACTTCTTTTTTAATAGCGATATTAGTACTTTAATCGTTTTCATTGCAAAATATTCACGAAAAAAAACAAGATAGCGGTACGAAGTTCGCTGGGTGGCCTAGTGATAATATAAAATTTATTTCGAAAAGTTGAAAGAATATGTTCAAAACTTGTATAATAAAATAATTAACTTCTTCCTTTTCGATGACTTGAAAATCTATTACTGTTATTTTGCAAGTTAAAATAAATAAATTCAGAAGCGTTGATCCTCGTCTTCCGACATTCCCTTTTGGGAATCAAATTATAAAACAGAGATTGAAAATGACTGGAATACAAAACTGAAATATAATAATAATTGTTATTCTGTAGGACATTTCGTTTATTGAATTGACGCGATTCAAAGTGCCGGTCGCGGAGACTGGAAATTTAAACCATAAAAAGGCGGTCAATCGCGTAAGCTCTACACAAAATTACGTGAGAGAAATGCGTAAAACCGCCCTTAAAAAAACAAAATACAAAACTTTTTGAAACAGAACAAACGTAAAAGGAAAAAGTTTCTTCTTACTTATGTACCTGCCTACCTGTTTTTAACCTTCTGCTTAAAAACTAAGTCATGTATTCGTGGATTTAAATGCTCTTCTTGTTGCGTAAAAATACGCATAAAGTACGAGTATGCGAGATAACGGCAACTTGATAAAAGCAAATCCTACCACAAAATTGACTTCCATGCCTAATCTAAAGTCTATATCTACACAAAAAAAACACTATTATGTGTATAATTATAGAATTATAATAAATCTAGCCTTTGCCAGCAGCTCCGCCGCAGCCAACAGTTATTTTTTAGATTATATTTTAAATTACCGGTATAGGTAGTAGCAGGATAAATTAGTTTTTAATTATAAAAGCTATCAAATAAAAAAGTTGCATCAAAATCCGTTCAGTAGTTTTTGCGTGATACGCGTCAAACAACCAAATAAATAGACAAACACGAAGAAATCCCTAAATCAGACTTAGACACGTTTAAATAGCCTAATAGGCATTTTTTTGACGTGACAACGTCTAATAAATCGATGAACGCCCCGCTGCACGTACAAAAGAGACTCACTTTCCGAAAAAAGTATGGCGACTGATGCATTGTTTGATGTTGTCTGCGGTAGGGAGGCAGCCGGCTCACCGAACGACATCACATTCTTTGCCCGAACGCGTCCCGGGCAACACGCGTATCTCAATTATTATATAGCAGCAAGTGCGATTGTACCTTTTTATATGTACCATTCGATTTCTATCAGTATTACATTGTTTAAAAGTACAAACCTAATTTCTTCATGACGTTATCACGTAAAATTATCGTCCTTAAAACGACTTTACAGACAAACAAATAGTTTTTTTTTTAATTCCTTAAATTTACAGACATAGCTTTATTACAGATTTATAATAGAATGATTTGAGTTTGCTATGTTCAGTTAATGTAGCATTACGTTTATTAAGGGAGACACCGGTGCTTTTTCTGTAGGGCATGTAAAACGTTACCGTAGATACAATAATTTGTATCTCAAACTTTGAGAGGATCAGGAGAGCCGTATATAATAATGAGAGAGTAATGAGTTCATATTATAACATTTTTGAAAGATGGTGGGAACCACAGGACCGTAACAGTTACTTTTGATGTTAATAATTTACAAATAACTAGACTTTTCCCACTGCTCCGCCACAGGAAATAGCTAGTTTTATAACCTTATACAGTAATTTAGTAATAAAGTCATTACCATCAACCATCATCACACGATTAGGATTACCTAGACAATTCAAGAAAATATTTGGCATCTTCAATTCGAGAACAGTCTTTATACATTAATAAAATAGAGTCACTTCAACTCATTTCGGTTTACTGAGTATTATGCACATTATGTAAGATTGCCTAAAATAACACAGAAACTTTTACCATCAACTGAAATAACTGGCCAGCATTTCTATTATTACACAGATTTATATATAGAATCGGACAATATTCCTTATAAAAGCATTTCAAGTTACTGCTATGATATCTATCCATACATTAACCCATCAGCGTTTTGATGTACATTGCTGGGTAGAGGCCTCCCCAAGAGAGCACCACAATGTTCCTTTTCTGACTGCATCCAATGAATCTCTGCAACTTTGACTAGATCGTCACTCCATCTGATGGAGAGGTTGTCCTACGCTGCGTCGTCTAATAGATGGTTGCCACTCGAGAATCATTTTTCTTCAACGGTTGTTGGTTCGACGAGTGAAATGGCCCACCTATGCCACGTCAGCGCGCCAACCCGATGGGCTATGTCATTCACTCTCATTCTCTTACGGCCTTATGTATTACGGATCATGTAGAAAAATACCGAGCATAGTCTGTTCCTATCATCCGCTACGATAACTCTGCAGTAAATAATGTATTAAGATAGACTTACTACTAGCCTGTGACTGCATTTAAATTCTAAATGTAATGTGAATTTAGCTTAATATCTTTAAATGAGGATAACTTATAATAGGTATAAGCTACATTAAATAAAAAAAATAAAACTATTGCACGCCTCATAAGCGAAGCGTTGAGGTATGGGTACTATTCTCGTTTTACACAGAACAACTGATTTTACAAACTGGAAATGTCTGTATATATCATATATTGCATTTGTAAAATAATATATACACACCCATATCAAGAAAAAACAGTCATGATATTTTTTATGCCATTTTGTTATTTAAACTAGTTAAAAACTGTTTAAAAAAGTTCTGTCTTGGACGTCCGTGTGTTGTAGGTAATGTATGCTAACACGATAACAACCGAAATACTTTACTAATCGAGTCTTCTTTTTTATTAACTTCAGTACAATTATGAATAGAGCCCTATCACTTTTCACGGTCTGATTAGATGTGGTTTAATTGTTATTAAATAAACAAAAAAATAGTGAATATTTACGTTCGAGTCGATGGCACAGTGGTACACTAAAACCAGCGCCATTCGCTATACCTTATTTCGCGAGAACTACTTCTATAGACCAATATATTAGTACTTATTAAAATTTGCGCTAGATGGCGTATATGACATGAGAACCATATTATTATTTTTTGAAATTAGCGCTATTTATGTGATTATTAAAAAATACTTGGTAAGACCAATACACTATTAGTTATTTATCAAATAATCAATTTCATTGTGAAAAATGAAGAGGCGTGCACTTTTGGATTTTCCAAAGTATTGTTTTATATTCTATTAACTTTTTCTTATCATTCCCACTAATTTTATTATATACTAGCTGCTACCCGCAATTTAATTTAGTTAATTAAAATTATAATTTGGTAATTTGTTGTTGGTAACGTATACATTTAGTAAAATGTTGTTATTTAGACATTACAAACAGACCCTTTTTCAATTTTATTTATTTGTATATATTACAAACAGACACTTCACTTTTATCTATTTGTATAAAGATATTTTTAAAGACACCAGGTTCTATTATTTTAATATATGAACAAATTATGAAATAGATTTTGTCCTAACTTAAATATCTTACGTGAAAGTCTAACTTAAATAACTACCTATGCATATAGATGTATAATTATATAATCCATCCATCCATCCATCAGCCTTTTAAAGTCCACTGCTGGACATAGGCCTCCCCAAGAATGGGGGATAGTGCCTTAATCGCCACGCTTAGCAGGTGGGTTGGCGATCGCAGTGGATGTTGTTAATACTCGAAGGAATGCTGCTGCCCACTCCTCCGGTATTCCCTCAGTCGGCTCTTACGACTCCCATGGGTGGAGAGGGGTGGGACAATTCGAAAGCCGGTCCCACACAATTATATAATATTCCAACTTAAAACTTAGTTCGTATTCTGCTTAAATTCAATCCACTTACAAGCACCACAGAACTCAAATAACTTAACCATGCACGTGTAATTGTAGATATACCTCTTTACGAAAATAGATGACATTTGAGGCAAAATTCAATCCAATAAGTTAGCCATTGGGCTGGAACCGCAATGTTTACCCTCGCAGTGACCTCGTGTCAACGCGGCTTAAGAAGTTGAGACCATCGCCACACTTGAACCACAAAACTGTATTTGTGAATATAATATTAGTTTAAACTACAGAATTACCCACGTGGTAGATTTTTCAAATATAATTGTGTGATACGAAGGTTTTTTCTTAATGTTTTAATTTATGTATTTCTTACTTTAAAAACCTTGCTGATCTAGCATGATAAAATAATCCCAATCATATTTTTTAACAAATCTACCTAGGTCGGCTCGATTGGGAAGTTATGTAGGTACCGTCTTCTCTCTGAATATTGGTGTATAACAACTCTTGGTATTCTTACTATAACATTCTGTTCATTATGTGAGAGAACCATAAGCCAAATCACGTCCACATCCCTCTCTATCATACCTTCTCTCTGACTGCTTATCCTTCCTCTATCAAATTTCTTCTCCACCTTCACTATCAACTTCCTTATTCATCTTTTTCTACTCTCTACCTTACCTTAGCCTTGGCAAAGCGCGATTGATGTCTCGCGTTTTACTAGCGTCTGTGGGCTAACAGTAACAAACAGTAGCTAACTATTAAGCAGGCTCAGCATACTTGTGACAAATTAGTCATAAAGTGCTGGTGTAATAAAAAAATTCTTTACAATAGCATACAGAATTAGTTTCTTATGTCAAAATTGCATTAACAATACTAGGGCATAAAATATTATGAGGCGACAAACACGTAGCATCGATACATCTGCCGCATCCATTGAGCTCACTTGTGAGTGTCAATTATTCATCTCTATGTCGATAATGGAACAATCCTGTCGTCGGCGCGGAGTGGGCCTGTCAACGCTAGACGTAATGCATATACGATCCTATTTTACAAAAACTATTCCTGTTTAGTATTATTATGCTTACGTATTGACGGAAATAGTTAGGAAAATACTCGTATAATTTTCATTTATAGTACTTAATAGATATACTACCCAATATAAAGAATGTGTTATTGAAATTCATAGTCCCAAGCCCATTAGCGGATTTGGCAAAGCAATTGGACCGGTTTTCCAGGAGATGCAGTTTCAAATCCTGCATATATTGCACTTTGTGTTCTTGTAAATGGCTGAGTATTTCAAGTGTTTAGAATTAACATAAAAACATGAGAAAATTTATTAATTTACGATAGTGTTTCAAGATAATTTCGTTTTTGATGTGAAACATCTAATGCGGAGGGAGGGTAAAATCGGCTGTTAGCGTGGCGACACTTTTATTGTACTTGTCCCGTTCAAATCTTGCAAGTTAAATTTGACACACTTCCCGGTTTTCGATTGAGCTGAAATTTTACACGCATGTGTATATCACGTGACAATGAAATATTATGATGACATGGAGCTGATCTGATGATGGAGCTGTAAGGTGGACATAGGAACTCTATAAAGAAACGGCGCAACCGCATCGAATTTGGGTTCGTATAATTCGTCTTGCTGAGTACTTTGTGTCTAGGTGGTATCCAGGGCCTGATGATGAAGCTGAAAGGTGGTCACAGTAACTCTATAATGAAATGACGCAACCCTGTCGAGTTTGGACACGTTTGATTCGTCTTGATGAGTACTTTGGATGATATCCAGGGTCTGATGATGGAGCTGGAAGGTTGTCATGCGAAACTCTGTAATTAAATGAAGCAACTCCATCGAGTTAGGGCTCGTTTGAAATGTCCTGACTAGAGTACTTTGTGTCTAGATGATATCCAGGGTCTGATGATGGAGATGGAGGTGACCACAATAACTCTGTAATGAAACGACGCAACCCCATCGAGTTTGGAATCATTTGATCCGTCTTGACGAGTACTTTGTCTTTAGAAGGTATCCAGGGTCTCATGATGTAGCTAGAAGGTAGCCATAGGAACTCCGTTATAAAACGACATAACTCCATTGAGTTTGGGCTCGTATGATTTGTCTTGACGAGTACTTTGTCTCTAGATGGTGTCCAGGGTCTGACGATGGAGCTGGAAGGTGACCACAGTAACTCTGTAATGAAACTACGCAACCCTATCGAGTTTATACTCGTTTAGTTCGTCTTGAACTTGACTTTGTCAACTTATGATCATTTTATTTCTACAAAATAATTTCGATGTTTTCACATCTGCTAGACGTCCCACGACGTCTAGTGTTTTATTATTTTTACTAATTAATAATATGTGGTTTATTATTTTACTTTCCTGCATGATGGCTAAAAATATAAAGATCTTAATACTTTTATTTTTAAATAATTATTAAGGTTGAAATGAGAGAGTTATTGGCATGCTTGGTTACTTAAGGGAATTAAATTATTGTGAAAAGAGAAACATTACGGTGATACACTCGAACCCGTGAAGAAGCTAATTATTTATTTTTATCCATGTGCGTGAGATCTTGGACGCAGGACTCTCTATAGTCTCCCCATGAAAGGTTCATTTTGAGGAACTAAGGCCACATGAGCGCGCCACAGTGCCATCGATCCAACACTGCTATTCTGTCGTGCATAATTTAGCTTCAAGAAAGCGTATTGGTAAGAACCTTCAGCAATAGAAGCTAGAACTGATAAATTTAAAATACAAACAAACGATAATGTAAGATTTGATCGAATTTTCATTAGACATATTTCATCACTAACTTTATAATAAATCGTCTACTCTATCATCGCGTTTATTTTCCCTATGAAATCATTTATAAACAGTCCCTTCAAAAGCTTTTGACATAATCAGTAATACAATTTCGAACCGTAATGTAACGGTATAAGTACTTATTACTTGAGGGGAGGAAGTGCTATATTTATAGTCGCCGCCACAATTAGGCTTCTATCTATAGCAAATGTCGTTAATACCATTTATTATTCACATTATTACTTTAAGCTTTAAATATTTTATAGCAGTACTGTTTTATATAATTTAAGGAAAATAATACGATATAACAAATTATTACACTGACCGCATTCGTAACGATGACGTAATAGAGCGATAAGGTATGAAAGAGAGTATTGGTGTAAAGATGCGACAGGGAATGGTTGAGACATGTGGAAAGAAACGCAAACGAACGATTGGTTAAGAAGATATGCAATGCCAAAGTGGAAGGGAATGTAGGTACAGGGAAGACCGAGACTCACCTACCTAGATCAAATCGGGCATGTATTGTAGAAAGGTGGAATCAGAAGTGTGCAAAACGGCGAGCGTGTATGAAGAGAATTATGAATGTTGAAGAAGCGAGAGATGTAAGCAAGAATAGAGCCTTTTGGCACTCTGTTTTCTCTGCCTGCACTGCAAGGAAAATAGCGTGATGATGAGTAAGTAAGTATTACACTAGATAGTCTCCCCATCCAGATTATTTCAAATTTTAAATAGCTTAGTCAATAATTCACAAATGACCTAGACCATAGAGGCCCGAACTGTGTATTTGGCTAGTGTATGTTGAGTTAGTGTATGTCACCATGACCGAAATCAGTATGGAGATAAGTATTATTGTTATTGCATATACTGCGCTTTACCGTGAACTAGTAATCATTTGTATTATCATGTTTGCGTTCAAACGTAATATGTTTATTGGAATATGTGATTACCAGTCATTCACTAATGAGATCACTACGCAATAGTAATGGCACGCTTAGTGTGTTGTGTTTTGTTTTCGGTTTGTAGATTATAAATAGAAATTGGATTTAGGCAGCACATGCAGTGAAGTACTGTGTTTGGCAACGACAATTTTAGATTTAAATTTATTTTTATTAATTGGAAAAAATATATTAAGTAACACTCGATTTCATCCTAGCATTAATCCGAGTCAATAGAACTATTGAAAATAATTTATCCATTGTAAAACTACCTAATTATAATCTTGCATTAAAAATCAATTACCTCCAAAAAATATGCCTTAGATTGTGGTGATATGTAAAAAAATTGGCTAAGTTTATTGCGTTACTCCACTTACATTTATCTCTGTCCAAGTTCTTTTTCTTTGTTGTATATGTTCAACTATTCTTGAAGCACACTTGTCCAATTTAGTTTTTGATGAAAATACTGATTGTATTGTTACCACAGCGAAAACCTAGCCGTCTGCGGCTGAAGTAATAGTGAAGTGGCTCTATCAAGAAATCTTTTTTAAAGCTGCTTTATCTGCTTAAGCATGATATTAAAATTTCAGTGGTCAAAAATATTATAATTATAGAATCTTGAAAAACGCTGTGAAATTATTTACGAAATATTATTTTCTACTATGCCAACTATATATATATACTATACTTTAAAAAGAAAAGAAAAAGTATTTATTGCAACGATAAAAATATAAACAAGTGATATCTAAATACTTTTTTTTTGTTAAGGCGGGAAAAAAAATCCCTAACCGCACATTCCGTCGTTCGGGGCAACGAACAGAGTAGTGTGGGGCCTTCACCCACTGGAGAAACCCGCCGTGTGCCGTCTCTCCGCCTTTACTGGCGGGCCACCGGAACTATATTACATTCCTTCAGTGGTGACATCTATATACCTACTGTTATAAAGCTATAACAGAGCTATATCTGTACATTTGAGAAAAATATTACTGTATTAGGCTATAAAGGAGTATCTAAACACACTATTTTTTTAGATTTTTTGTCTGTTTGTTTTTTCGCGCATCACGCAAAAACTGCTGCACGGATTTAGATGCTTTTGAACTATTTTTCTTTGATAGTTATTGATTAGATTTAAAAACTGGTATACATTTTGTCTCGCTACTATATCGGGAACCTGAGATATAACCTAAAAGTAAAAAGTATTCATCGTAACGGGTAGAATGAGATAAGACTGAGATGTTGGATGTTGATCAACTATTACAACAGCTTCATCTACCTACAATTATAATGTATTTAGGTAAATAGGTATTAATTAATTTCATTTTATTAATTTTTCTGTATTATTTTTTAATTTCAAAGTATGAATTTTAAGATGATTATAGTATGTACTAGTCTTTGCCCGCGGCTCCGACGCAGCCAAAACTTAATTTTGGGTTATATCTCTGGTTCCCGATATAATAACGGGATTAAATGTATACCAGTTTTTAAGTCGTCGGGAGTTTGGACCCTTCGCTCTCTTAATAAGCCCGCCGTGTGCCATCTCTGCGCCTGTATTGGCAGACCACTGGAACTGTGTGACATTACTTCATTAGTCCGCTGGCGGCTTACCTTTCGGGTACCTTCTACAGAGCAACGCTTCAGCACATGGAGCGGCGAATCTTCACAGGAACCCTTGTGAGTGGCCAACGTTCCCCAGTCCATCCACCCGCAGCCGCAGCTAAGGCAGTATCAGGCGCAGGTACGCACCTGCGCCGCCCTAGTCGCTGGCGGCGGTTCTGGTCAGCGAAAGGATAGTCCTCCCTGGCCATAGAATGGACATACTATATAACTTCAAAAATTCGATATTACTAATTTTGCAAATTCCTGTTGAATACAATAACAAATGTTAGAAACATTTTTCAATTTGGCTTCAATTTTGGATGATATTTTTTTTATGTATGGAAACGGACCTTAAAAAAATCATAACTAGAAATAGCTGATTTCTTGTATTGCCTCATTCTGGATTTCAAAATTTAGGTAGAATAGGTCATTTATGACATTCCCTCTGAACATTATTTATGCCGCCCGCATCCAACCTAAGTATATTTGAGACAATATCAGTATTTTATTTTAAAAAGCTTTTCTTATAATCAACATTCAGAAAAAGTTTATTCTTTTCTTGCACATTTTAATCACAATAATTTTATAGTACTAAGAAAAAGGCAATAAATAAATGTGTAAAATTATAAAAACAAAATGATATATACGTAATAATATAGGTAATATCTTATACTTAGTTTTTTTCAGTGGTATAAAAATGAAGAGTAGGTAAATGTTTTTACAAAAGGTTTTTAATGTTTTCTTAGCTTTTATTTATAATTACAATAAATATAATACATATAGGTATTCCAAGACATTTAAAGACTCTATCATTACAGGTCGTGAATTACCCACGGGCCAAAATGTAGTATCCGTAGCACCTATAGAACTTCCCGATGGTGAGTAAAATAACCAAATTTATTAAGTAATTTTAATGGAGATATCGGTACAAGTCTCATGTGATATTGACAATAAATATTGCAGGCTATTTTCGCATGCCTTGCTAAGTGCACACTTTCCAAATAATTATGTTAATATTACAGTTAGTTACCCCACTGGGTGGAACATCAATGAATTCCTTTCTTCTGTAAATGGATGGACTAAGAATACAAAAAGATTCAAATAAATTATGTTGTCGTGAATATTTTGTAAACGTAAAGGATAATAACACTTCAATTGAAGGAATACTTCAAATAAGAGCATTTCGTCATTGTTTTGTACTGAAATTTTTTTCATTAATTACCGAACACAAATAGCTTCATTAATATTATCGTCTAATTTGCTTTGAAGAATATTGATATATTTTTGTTAACAAGAAAAGAAAACCAACTGTTACTGCTTCATCTTCTCGAAATAGATTTTTGGAAAGTTTTTAGTATTTTACACGAAACGTTAAGATTTTAATACTACGCGTGTCTGGCCTTAACTAAGCACAATCAAACGATGCGATGTCGATACGATTTTGTGTATTACATTCTAAGCCCTCAGGGTTTAGAAGAGGGTTTGAAGCCTTCGCCCACTATATAAACCCGTCGAATGCCATCTATCCGCCTGCATCGGCGGACCACTAGTACTGTGTGACATTAGTAGCTATGCTATGTAACCTAGGCCTGGTGTCTATCTGACTTTAAGCTTCAGGGTATAAAAACAGCTCCATTGAAAAAGAACGGAAAGCGCTCTTGCATCAATATTATCATGATTCATGCCGTGATAAAAATAAGTTCCCGACGACATACTATGTCTAGCTATGCCCAAATAAGATTCATCTTAAAATTGGTACTATCATCTACATAATCGATATGGAAATATCAGAGATCCATTTCAATGATAATAGAAGTACCTACTGTTGAGATAATGGTAGGTAATTTATTCAAGGGTGCTCTACATTCATGGGTATTTATCGACAAAAATCAAACAAAGGAGGCCATCGCTCCAACACGTACGTAGATTTTTCATGTACTTACTCATGACTTTTTTTTTATTGCCTTTGGTGGCAGACGAGCCACGGCCCACCTAATGCTCAATGGTAACCGTCGCTCATGGACTCAACTATACTGAGAGTATTCTCAAGCCACCGCTCACCATTTTATTTTACAGCTATAAAATGAAAGAATTAATGGCTATCTCCTGCTACAGCCAAAACACACCAATCTGCTTCATGGCCGGTCACACGGGAGATGGTGGTACTAACCCACTCGGGCCCGATAACAAGTAAGCACTCCCACTTGGCACCTAGCCCTACCACCAGTAATAGCATAGCATCACGCCTGTATTCCCCAAAGGGGTAGGCAGAGGTGTACTACACACCAACGACTCGCCAGCTATGTTTAAGTCCAACCTAATAGGGGGCGAGCCTATTGACGTCTACCGGTTCCAAACTCCGGGCTGCTACTGAGAATTTTTCTTTTTAGGAAAAAGCTCAATAACATTTTGCCCGACCCAGGAATCGAACCCGAGACCTCATGATTAGCAGTCGCATACACTACCGCTACACCACCGAGGCACCAGTAATGCAATGGGTGATAATTGCTTACTTCCGTTAGTCGCCTCACCACACGGCCTAAATAACTCCAGAATTCTTATAAAAATGTTAGGGAAATATTATATTGTTACTAACAGTGGTAGACGAACAAATTGTTCTCCAGCTCAGAGTTGGTAATCACAGGTCATTATTTCAGCCGAGCCCTAACCAAATGTATCATCTACCCTGATGCTTCCGTTTGACCCAGGAACTGACTAAGCTGACTAAACTCTTCCTGCTCTTATAAATCAATGTGATTCTATTTTGAGTTTAACTACTCTTGCAGTTTTATTATCTTCTTTTTTTCGCTATTTTGGTAACATCTTTCATAGCACGGGTTGAGAGTAGTAGTTTAATAATTGAGTTTTTTTCCTCTAAGAGGAAAAAGCAACAAGGGCACTGATTTAGCAGCAAAAACCAGAAATCCGCAGTGTGTACATAACACTGAAGGGAAAACCAGTAATATGATAAAAAAAAATCGAGACATGATCATGATTTCAACCTAAAGTTTGCGAATATAAAGTGTAAATGCGAATATGAGGATCGTATGACCTGACGGCATCTATTTGACATAACTTATTAATTAATAAAATTACAACAAAATCCTGTTGTAAATGGTTATGTGACGACGTAATAGAGCGAGTAGGTATGAAGAGTATTGGTGCAAAGATGCGAAAGGGAATGCTCCGATGGTTCGGACATGTGGAAAGAATGCCGGACGAGCGACTGGTTAAAAAGATATACAATGCGAAAGTGGAAGGATGTCGGTACAGGGGGTGACCAAGACTCACCTGCCTAGACCAAATTGGTCATGTATTAAAGGAAGGTGGAGTCAGAGGTCTATGGAACCGGCGAGCGTGTATGAAGAATGGATGTCGAGGAAGCGAGAGATGTATGCAAGAATAGAGGCTCTTCAAAGTGCCTCTGTTCTCGCTGCCAACCCCGTATAGTAGTTATGTAAATTAAAGTTTTTTTTTCTGTCATCTACTATAAGCGGTGGGAATAAAACACGTGGTTTTTTATACAATACGCGCGCCCGGCACGTAATGTTTGCACGTTATAAAACTAATCGCGACTGACTCGGTGTATTAGCGAACTATCACTGCCGAGGATAGGTGCCGAGCGCTTCGTTCTTTATTAATTGAGAAACTTATAAATAACTAGGTACCTGCATAAAGAGATATATAATAAGTATGCTTGTGGTGCGTCGCCTACAATCCTGCCTCCTTAGTGGTAACTAGTTAGCACTAAAATTCCGTGAGAACAATAAGGCGACGCGCGTCACCGGCCTACGTAATACACCCGTGCGCGTACGCACGTCCACTACTACGCGGCCATCGCTGCCTGCATGAGTTGCACTTACCAACCCATGACGCCAGCAACTTTGCTCTAGGTTAGGTTCAACAATTATGACATAATCACCTGCTTGTAGCGATGGAGCCTCGTGATTCCATTTTTGCCGTGGTAACAAGGTGGGTAAATATTCTTTTACCCAGCGGACTCAAAACATATCGGCGAGCCTTTGAGCCACCCGCCATTTCTTGCGTAAGCAGAGATCTGTATCATCAAAATCACCGAAATGAGGACTTGTGGAAGATGTGCCGATTAAAAAATGATTGGGCGTTAGTGCCTCCGGGTAGCTAGGGTCACTAGAGACGTGCAAACAGTTGGTCTCAGCTTTAAGACCCAATACTGTTACCGTAAATTATTTACGACTAGTTCGTTTGAACCATGCATTGCTTGTTTGTGATGGTATCCAACCAGTAAGCGAGTAATCCAGTGTTTACCATCTAGAATGACAGGCCGCTTGACCTGCTGTTCTACACCGACAGTCTTGTCAATACGGCCGCCAACATGCAAAATACCTTTTTTATCTAAATATGGCGACAATTGTAATAAGTGGCTATTAGATAATAACTGTTTATTTTTCTTTATATAAGAAATCTCAGTGGCAAAACTATCGAACTGGCACTTTTTTTTAAGTAAATCCTCTGCCTCTTTCATAAGCAAAATATCTAGCGTGCACTCATTGCGTTGACAACTTCTAATGAAAAGCAAGACCCTTTCCATCGCGCGTACCAGGGTGGTCCAGCTCGAGATATTATCTTCACTGGGTGAAGATAAATCTCAGCTATGTTGAACCACTACATGTACAGAACGCTCCTCGCACATTGCTTCCCCTAGCGGTCTGGTATGTTTGAGGTCCTTGGGCCACTGATCTTCAGGACGGCGTAAGAAAGAAGGACCTTGAAACAAGTCGCTAGAGTAGACAAGCCAAGGAGCATCCTCGCGCGTAGCCACATCTGCCACGTTAAGGCTAGTCGGTATGTGGCGCCATTCACAAGACTTTGACAACTCGTCAATTTCACCTAAACGGTGCGCCACATTATACTTTCATGGCTTATAATTGCGTGGGTCGCTACGTATCCACTGTAACACAGTGCGGATTCTCCGTCCAAAAGTATGTCTTTGAAATCAAAGTGTCACTGTGCTCGCGCTGCACAGTAGTCGCAAGTCGCGCACCCAGCAGCGTGCCTTGTAGTTCGAGTCTGGGAATAGATACTGGGCGTAAAGGACTAACCCTACTTTTACTGGCTACAAAACAAATTAATACACGACCATCAGATCGTGTGAAACGCCAATAAACAACTGCTGCGTATGCTTTAGCGGAAGCATTGCAAAATACATGCATCTGTTTATCAACTATGTGAGAATCACTGTGCTCACTAGACGAGTGTAAAAAATATTGCAAATCAAAACTATAGCAGTCAACCCAATAACCCGCATTATAATATCGAGGAATACGAAGTGACCGTAAACATTGTAAATCGTTAAGCCAAACAAGGAATAATGAATGTTCTTCCGGCTGGATATGGCAATCCCGATCGACTCCACTGCGATGAACATTTTGAAACGTAATTATTCCTTTTATTACAAACGGGGAAAGAAAGCCATTATATCGTATACCGACATAATAATACTCAACATTTGTGACTTTGTAGGAGAATTTAAACCGTTAAAAATATCAGGCGAAACTCGATTGATCTTAAAGCCAAGTGAATCATCGTTAGGATGCCACATCAATCCGAGAGTGCGCTCACTTGTATGCGTAGCTCCATGTTTAAATTCCATAGCCGACGGCGCAAGCGCATTGGAAGGAATAGATTGCAATACATTTTTATTATTGCTCGACCAACGCGTTATTTCAAACCCGCCCGATTTATGTATGTTTGTTATATCTTTAACTAGCTTGATAGCCTGATTCTCATCGTCAACAGAATGTAAACAATCATCCATATAATGATTTTGAATAATGACTTGTACGGCTTCCGGCATTAACTCCTGGTACTTAAGTGCGTTTTTATTTCTTATGTACTTCGCAATGAATGGCGAACATGTAGCACCGAATAACAACCGTTCCATTACACATTTTTTAATAGGTGCTTCAAGACTTTCTTGCCAGAGAAATCTAAAAACATGCTGATCCTCGACGCGAATTTTTATCTGAGAGAAAAAATCTTTGATATCGCCATTAAGACTATTTTATGCTCACGGAAACGTAACATAATTCCTAACAAAGAATTATATAAATCGGGACCAGTAAGTAAAACTTCATTTAAACTCACGCCTTTAACTTTACCAGCGCAGTCAAACACCAACCTTAGTTTTCCAGGCTTATTAGGGTTTTGAACTCCAAAGTGTGGCAGGTACCAGACGTGGCTATGTGAGGGTTCATTCTCATTAAGTTCTCGAGCATAGCCCTGGTCGAAGAGCTTCTTTATTTCACTGATGTATCTCCGCGTAACTAGTATCTGTACGGAATTTCTTCAATACACCTGTTAGCCTAGAGCGTGCGTAGTCGTAAGTATCGGGCATGGAAAACACATCATTCACGAAAGCTAAACCTACCTCCCATTGATTACCGACGTACCGACTTGTATCATCTAGGATACGCACTGCTCTTAAATGTGACGTATTCTCACGTCGTAAGGTCGAAACTCCAATGGAATCTAACTCGAATAAGTTCTTAACTAAATCATTAAGTGCCTCTATCTTTACCTGTGTATCGGAGTGAACGAGATGAAATGTATGTCCCTCCACGGATGAACGAGTGAGACCACAGCACCCATGAATGGACCAACCTAGTTGACACCTCGTAGCATACGGCTGGTACTTGTCGCCATGCCGAATCTCCAACGGGGCTATTAAAGAATAATTATCCTGGCCTATAAGTAAGCGAGGCACCTCACATGGCTTACAAACAAGCTCTTTTAATTGTGCTAAATGATTACATTTTAAATTATTTATTACAGACAAATTTTGTTTAGGTAGCTTTAACCTATCAACCTGTCGGAAAGTTACATCATAATATTTATTTTCATAAAAACCACAAATTTTGGTACATATTTTAGGAGCATCAGATTGGTAAACGACAATACCAAATGCATCAGTTAATTTAACAGGGTTCGATTGACAAGTAGAAATACCTAACTCATTAACTAAATGTTTATCTATCATCGAAATAGTAGCACCATCGTCTAATAACGCATACGCACTCATTACACCTTTAGGACCGCACAGATTCACTTTCACGATTTTTAATAACACATCACTACGCAACGCGAACTCTGGACCGCGAGGAGCGCGGGGGCCGCAACCAGCGCTGTTAGAGCGCGGTGCGGGCCCGCGCTGTTTATCTGCTGTGAAGGAGTGAGCCACAGTCTCACTTCGTGCCGAGGATGACTCACCCTCAGCTGACGATGTACGCCCATTCTCCTCCGTAGTTTGTATATGCGGGGCAAGTCTATTGTAGTGTAGTAAGCGATGGTGTGCAAAACCACAATTATCTATATCACACACAGGCGCCGGACAATCATTAGAGCTATGACGTTCTGATAAGCAACAATAACATAAATGCTTAGATTTAACATATCGCCATCGATCTTTTCGCATCGCTCTTTTAAATAGACGACATTGAGCTAATTTATGACCGACTTTTTGCAAAATGTGCAGGTATTGCAATTATCTGTCTTTGTAGTTAATATAGGTCGGTTGTAAGCATTATGGCGTGGTCTCTCATCGGACTTCTTAGTAAGTGGTACATTGTCAGGTTTTCTATAGTCTCGCAAATATGTAACGCCCACAATAGAAATCATCTCAGCCTCTTTTCTAAAAAATGTCGACAACAGATGTAGATTTGGTGTATTTGACGACAGTTTGTTGTAAGCATAATCAGTCCACTTACTTAATAATATACTGGGTAATTTTGACGTAACGGCGGTAACTAGCTCTGGACTCCTGAGATAATCATGGTGATTAAGTGAGTGTATGGTAGCAACACAGTTATTTATTTTCATTGAAAATGCTATAAGATCGTGATGGTAGTTGTTAGATAGTGGGGCTAACATTTTGATCTGAGAGCTTAGATGTTGAATAATTAAATCAGATTGTCCAAACCGTAATCCCAGAGCCTCCATAACCACAGTCGGTAAGGTGTTACCGATCAACAAATCAGTAACGGCTTCTTTCGCTTCACCTTTTAAGGCTTGACGCAACCTCCACAAATTCTCTGAATCACTAAAGTTACACACCTGTGAAGACTCCTCATATGCACTCTTGAAGTGGAGCCACTCAATACAATCGCCACTGAATGTGGGTAGTTTTCGTGGTGTAGACAACCGGGTAAGCAGGCGGTCACCTTCCTTGGTTGATGGTGTGACCATCATATCCTTCAGTGCATGGGCGAGTTGCATGATGCTGTCGACAGAAAGACCTTGTATTGGTGCGCGAAGTTGGTTATTCATTGGTCCGTGCTGCCTCCGTCGTAATCGCCGCTGCTGCCTCTGCTGGTGATGGCACAGGCTTCAGATCATGTCGATCCATCCATTCGTGCACAATAGATTTATTTCCGCTACTACCTGCGTTAGTGTGGTGGGTACGCGATGCACGTGTTCCGCACACTTCTGCTTCGTAATTATCGACAGCTAGGTCATATTCTAGCCTTTTCTCTATCAGCTCTAGTTGGATCTTAGCCTTAGCCTCTGTGGCTGCAAGCTGCAATTGCTTCCGTCTCAGAAGTGAAGAGGTCGTTGACACTGACGAGGCTGGAGCTGGTGTTTTAGCAGGCAGTTCAGTCTAACGCACATTCTTTGACCGTTTGACCCGTCTATGGCAAGCACGCGGTCGGACGCACAATCTAAACGTTCACGTAATTTTTCCCTATTTCTCTAGGACATCATCTTATCGAGATGCTTTGGAGGAGTATTAAACATAGCCGTGGCTAGATCTGGCTCGAAAGGACCAACTTTATGAGCGGTGGGAATAAAACACGTGGTTTTTTATACAATAGGGCGCGCCCGGCACGTAATGTTTGCACGTTATAAAACTAATCGCGACTAACTCGGTGTATTGGCGAACTATCACTGCCGGGGATAGGTCCCGAGCGCTCCGTTCTTTATTAATTCAGAAACTTATAACTAGGTACCTACATAAAGAGATACATAATAAGTATGCTTGTGGTGCGTCGCCTACATCGACTATTTTTATATTTTCTAAATACAAACGCAAGCAGCATCTGCAATTCGACGTTAGATTTTTTTTCTAAACTAATGTATCACGCCTGTATCCCAGAAGTGGTAGGCAGGGGTGTATTACACACCCACGGCTCGCTAAATATGTTTAAGTCCCACGTAATAGGGAGCGAGCCTATATTAACGTCCACCGGTCCAAACTGGCTTAGTCGTTTCGGAGATTAGCCGGCATAAATAGACAGACAAACAAACAAAAATGATTTTTTTATAAATACATAGCATCACGCCTGTATTCCCCGAAGGGGTAGGCAGAGGTGTATTACACACCCACGACTCGCCAGCTATGTTTAAGTCCCACGTAATAGGGGGCGAGCCTATTGACGTCTACCATCTACATTTCCAAACTCCGGGCTGCTACTGAGAATTTTTCTGTTTAGGAAAAAGCTCAATAACATTGCCCGACCCGGGAATCGAACCCGAGACCTCATGATTAGCAGTCGCATACACTACCGCTACCGAGGCAGTTAAAAAAATATATACCTATAATATATACATTAGGTATATAATATATATTCTTTCATATTCAATTAGTAAAAAACTCTTATGTAGACCGTACACAGACAACAGGCAATTTTTTATTTATTTGTATGGATGTAGTATAGGATTAAATTTTTTATGGAATATGTACTCTAAAAAGCATTTATTTTTGTATTAATCCGAATTAAAAAGTAATGTTACTATAACATAAATAAAAATTACAAGTTAAGTTAAGATATTGGAGAAAACATTTTTGTAACAGGCTACTTAGCCATCTGTGAACACAAAACATTATTTCTAGATTTTTGTCTTTGATTGTTAGTTTGTTCGTACATCATGCAAAAGGTACTACTAAAAACTGGTATATGTTTTACCTTGCTAATTTGTGGGGAAACTGAGATATACCATACCATAGATACCTACAAGCTAGTATTTGTTAATACTATTTAAAAATACACGTTTGATTTCTTTTAAGCTAAGATAGTTTGTAGTGGAACACTCACGAATTCTTTCTTTGTCCTAATAAACTAGAATTTGCATTAAATGAAAACAAATTACACCTAAACTAAGGTAAACTCTCTCTTATACAAATATTTGTCCAAATTATAAATCAAACCCTAACACCCTACTGGAAGATCGCTGGTTTAAGCTCCATTCCATATTTGCAGTCAATATGGATTAGGTATACATAAGCCTGTTAGGTCATGTTCGAATAATCTGCCCTTAATGTAGCATGAAAAAACGTGAGGGCCCTACATAAGCGTGTTAATCTTTGGCACGTGACATTTGAGCATCCAGATTTTTTAATCATGAATAGCTCACGCATTTTTATATTTTAAAATTACAAATTTTAACTGAAGCTAGCTAATGAACTCATCTCTTACTCCAACTCCTATATATTCTCGTACATTCGTGAGCAAACCTTTTTTCGACATCGAATTCTGATTTTATTAGTAACAATATTTTACAGATTACGATAACATATCAACTAGGTACTCTTCTAATGGTAGGTTAGCCATATCAGGGGCACAGACGAGTATTGTCTAAATTTAAATATCTTACTCTGATATGTTTGAAAACTAAAACTCCACTACGTATAGGTATATTTGAAATGTGCTAGTTAATTAAATACTTTCATTTGATATTCAAGAAGGCACCATCTAAAAGTTTTTTTTTTGTTTAGATAGTGAGAATTCTCTCTCACTGCCGTTTTTTAGAGATTTCTCTATTATCTAGTAATATTTACTAAACATAGGCGCAGCCTACTACAACGGCTTATAAAAAAAAAAAATCAAAGCAGTCTAAGGACTGCCGACAGTTGTGAAAACTTAAAACTATAAACTAACAGTTAGATATATCCAAAGTAATTGTTCGATCTTAAATTAAAATTAAAAATCAAAATTATTCATTCAGGCATAAAAAATTGATCATAACTTGACAAAGTACTCCTTAAGACGAATTAAACGAATATAAACTTGATGGGTTCGGGTCGTTTCATTACATAGTTACTGTGGCCTCCTTCCAGCTCCATATCAGACCCTGGATACCATCTAGCACTGGAGTACTAGTCAAGACACTTAAAACGAACCCTAATTCGATGGAATTGCGCCATTTAATTACAGTTTCGCATGGCTACCTTCCAGGTTCATCATCAGACCCTGGATACCATCTAAAACAAAGTACTCATCAATACTAATCAAACGAGTCCAAACTCGATCGGGTTACGTCGTTTCATTATAAGAGTTACTGTGGCCACCTTCCAGCTTCATCTTCAGACCCTGCATACCATCTAGAGACAAAGTACTCGTCAAGACGAATCATACAAGACCAAACTCGATGGGGTTGCGCCGTTTCATTATAGAGTTCCTAGGTCCACCTTACAGCTCCATCATCAGATAATTTCCAATGCACACACTATACTGTCTAGTAACGATGTCGCGAGTCCAGAGATTTTATCTCATCTAAAAGAAGTTTTCACTTCAATAAACTGGTGGTACGTGTTACTTTATTGAATACTTTGAAATTTACAATTCTTATGTTAAGTCCTCATTATCGAATATAATTTAATTCAAAAGTCTACACTTTACACAGATATTTAGTTGTTTATGTGACAAATAACGTACTTTATCTAAATCTCTCGAACCCTTTTGCGACCGCTAACTTTTTAGGCCGACGTTTTAGATTGATGTTTTTTAGCATTGTGCTCCTTATACATTATTTTGTCGGTAAAAGAGCGATACAGCGACACACCGCTATTTGTCGTTGGTGGGCCATATATAAATCACGGTACTCTGTCCCGGTTAGGGTCACCATGTACCCGACATATTTTGATTGCACGGATAGAGTAATGGGTATTAGCGAGCATACGTTTCGTATGTTATAGGTTCTGTTTCCACACCAATTGACATATTATACACGCGTTTGCAGAATTTACTAACGTGGGAATTCCAATAATGTTCGATATTGTGGTTACACGAAAAATGCAATTAAGTACTCCAATAAACGGTCTCGTAGGATAATCTGACAATATGTCTGCCTATTTTATGCTTGAAAAAAATCTTAAAACAAAATCATACTAGTGAAAGTAACAAATGCAATTCTTTTTTATTTAATGTGTTATAATAAATACAGATATAATTTCATAATTTAACAGGGACCTCAAAACTTGCATTCTTAGCAAATTAACTGATTTAGAGTGACCATTTTCAGTGCATAAAGCAGGAGAGATCTGTAACAATAATGTAAAGTATATTTGCTCGCAGTTTATTTAAGAGTACAAATATTATGCGCAAGCTTTAAACTCAAAGCACCCAATTTAGTTACTACATAACGGGAAACTGTCCGGTAATTTCATCAAAGAGACTTGGGCACCGTGCCGACGCGACGAGAATTCTAGAACAGGCGACGGCGGCAGACACGCCGGCACCAATCGTCATATTTGTGACTCTTTTATTTCTCCATAGTAAAACTTTTACAACAAGTAAACATGTTTACAACTCATTATACCAGATTTAGGAATTTATTCATTTATTGAGGGACTTTTTTCAGAATCCATGTACCCAAGATTCGCTGAACCAATTCCGAATGTGACGGTTACTGTCGGGAGAGATGCGCTGCTGGCATGCGTTGTTGATAATTTAAGAGGATTCAAGGTAAATAATTTAAAGTTACTACCACTTTCCATTTTTAAGGTGTAATAATCGATTTTTTCATGCCTTTTACTGACCTACTATTGGGCACAAATCTCCTCTCATAGTGCGCATGGGATTTAGTCAGTGATCCTCTATGCTAGCCCTGTGCGGATTAGCAGGCTTCAAAAGTTATTGGAGCAGTGATATAATTTGTAAGTAAATTTGAATGTACACAAAATTTTGTAAACTCAGGGGTGTGTGCCGTGCGAGGTCTGGACTGGAGATCGAACTTTATGCTACTATCTTTACTTTCCTTGGTTTTACGGCTAGCCGCTAGACTATCACTGAAATGTATTAAGGAAATAAAATTAACGTTACCACTACTACACAAGGATAATTCGAATCAAAACTACACCCGGTCGCCAATTCATCTGGTCATTGTGGTATAGTATGGCAATTTTTGTACCACTATGGAAGGGATTTGTTTATGCAGAATAGCTATCGTTTTCACATGATTAAAAGTAGCCAATACTCCTATTCTGGGTTCAAATCTATTTGTATTCATTATTTCATGGTGAATGGTTCCGTAGTTACGGCGTGGAAGCATAACAAACAAACTCTTTTTTACATTTATTTTAGTAGAGATTCGTCCTTCCTACGGCTCATTCTGTAGCTACCTGTGGTTCATGGACTAAGAACAAATAACTTAACAAACCCTTTCAATTACTTTCTATTTTACAGTAGATGAAATAACTCGACCGAAACCCTACGGAACCCATTATGTAGCCATTGTGGTAAATGTATCTCCCACTGCGGAAAAGGGCCGTGCCCAAACGCAGGCTATAATAAATTATTTTCACCCAAAGAGTGACAAATAAGCATTCGGCTCGCCCGATGGTAAGGGGCTACAATAGCCTACAGACGTTAACAATACCAGATGCATCCCACAAGGAAAAGAGATAATAAAGAGATTAGGAGGAAGGTTTATATGGAAGGAATGAGGGGTTTTCTCCTCTAACAACGATATGAGTAGTTACTGTTACTGTACAACGATATTGTGTAAGAACTTTGATACTGCCCTGTTATTCCTCTTCAGTAGGACTCTAACTAAATACAGGAACATTCATAAGCATCTTAGATTCCCGCTTATATTTATAACAAGAATCACAAGAAGACTACAAAAATCGTTTGTTGCAGGTGGCATGGGTCAGCATGGACAAACAAACGATACTGAGTATCCATCACAACATAATAACTCAGAATCCTCGCATCAGTTTGTCTTACAATGACCATCGTTCTTGGTACTTACACATCAAGAACGTGACGGAGGTTGATCGGGGATGGTACATGTGCCAGGTTAATACAGATCCTATGCGTTCCAGGAAGGGATATCTACAAGTTGTCGGTTAGTTATTTGTTAAATTTAAGTATAGAAATTCTTAAAGTGTGCTCCATGGAATCCTAGACCTAAGTATATCCTCTGTAGATATCCTCTGGTTTCACAAAATTTTGCCCACAGTGTAAGAAAATACTAAAGGCAAAAACAATCGAACCAAAAGAGTACCTACGTTTATACAATTTCATATTTCCTATTATATAAAAACAAAAAATGTCAATGAATATAAAATATGATGATTAAGTAAAAGCATCAAACAGAACCCATTAATCTGTAGAATTAAGTGCTTTCAGTATACCTCATTAATATAGAGCTCCATAAAATATTTAGATTTTGAAAAAGTACCTTCGCCATAAAATTTTGAGAAATGCTTTATAGAGTAATGCTCATTATTATATAAAGTTACATTATTGTTACTTAAGTTAAAAATAAACTATATACTAGGATACACACAATAGTTGGGTACGAGTACTTGGCACAGTGATTTGTCAAGACAAACTCAAATGTATTGAGATGGGTAATTGATATATATTTTTCTAGATTCCAAACTATTTATGAGGGCCAAATTTTATAATGATCAGTTCAGTAGTAAAGGTAACTTATCAAATAAATAGACGCACTTTCACATTTATAATATTAGTACAGTTATCATATTATATTTAACTAGCCTTTGCGCCGCGGCTTTGCAGCAGCCAAAAGCTAGTTTTTCGGTTATATCTCAAGTTACAGATATAGTAGCGGGATAAAATGTATATCAGTTTTTAATTCTAATAAAGGTCTTTCAAATAAAAAAGGTTTCATCAAAATCCGTCTAGTAGTTTTTTTAAATATATTCTAAAAAAATCTAGTTTAAATAATTTTCTAGTTTTTCGGTTATATCTCAGGTTCCCGATATAGTAGCAGGATAAAATGTTTACCAGTTTTTAAGTCAAATCAAGGCCTTTCAAATTAAAAAGTTGCATCAAAATCCATCTAGTAGTTCTTTTAAATAAATTCTAAAAAAATCTAGTTTAAATAATTTTCTAGTTTTTCGGTTATATCTCAGGTTCCCGATATACTCGTAGTAGCGGGATAAAATGTATACCAGTTTGTAAGTCTAATCAAGGCCTTTCAAACAAAAAAGTTGCATCTAAACCCGTTCGGTAGTTTTTGCGTGATGCGCGAACAAACAAACAGACAAACAGATAAACAAACAAACAGACAAAAATTCTAAAAAAAATTGTTTTGTGTCTAGACACGCCTATTACAATCATTTTTTCTCAAATATCTTGAATGTACAGACACAGCTTTGTTACAGTTTTATAAAAGTATAGATATAGATAAAGATAGTCAAGTTAGTCTTTAATAAGACCACAGTCATGTTTATATTTTTTTTTTCAATTTTTTAGAACACATCAACCTTTAATAATAATGGAAACCTGCAGATCGTGTATCTATTTTTACAATATTACAGTTATAATACAACTAGCCTTTGCTCGCGGCTCCGCCGCAACCAAAAGCTAGTTTTTACGTTATATCTCAGGTTCCCGATATAGCAGCGGGATAAAATGTATACCAGTTGTTAATAGTGAAAATACACTATTTCTTCTGTATGAAACCAGAATAGCACCCTATTAAATAACTTAGGAGATACTGATATTAACAAGGTAATTAGTAAAGTTAATAACAAATAACTTATTGTATGATATAGTACCTCCATCAATCATCGATAACATGACGTCGACGGATATGGTGGTTCGAGAGGGCTCCGATGTAACCTTGGTGTGTCGTGCATCAGGATACCCGGAGCCTTATGTAATGTGGAGGCGAGAGGATGGACAAGATTTTAATTACAACGGAGAATCAGGTAAATACAACCTTATTTATTTTAAATGTTACAATTTAGATGACGTGAAGATTACATAATATAGAGGTGACGATAAGAGAAAAGTAATAGAACACAAAACAGCTCTGAATTTTGTTCTATCTGTCGGTATTTTTTTTTATTGCCTATAGTAACAGACGAGCACGGCCGATCTGATGGTAAATGGTAACCGTCGCTCATGGACTCAACTATATCGAGAGTATTGTCAAGCCGCTGCTCACCATTTCATTTCACCGATATGAAATGAAAGAATAAACGGCTATCTCCTGTTAGAGCCAGAACGCAACGATGTGCTTCATAGCCAGTCACACGGGAGATGGTGGTACCAATCCGCTTGGGCCCGGTACTAAGTGAGTATTCCCACTTGGTACCTAGCCCTGCCACTAGTCATGCAAGGGATGATAATTGCTTACTTCCCTTAGTCACCTCATACGACACCCGTGGGAAAGAATTGGGTGGTGACACTTGTACTCTTAGTCCGTCACCACACGGATAAAAAAATTAGTGAACATATCTGAAATTACTCAACGGATTTTAATGGAATGTTCACCAATAGATAGAACTTGGTGCAAAATATAGGTTTTATTTTCATTTTTGAATGTAAATAAATAAGTTATGCTCATTTAAGGGTACACACAGACGATGTTGCGTGCATGAGCTAGTATAGCATTCGTTTGTATAAATATTTGTCATAAATAAGAATCGAACCCCTAACAGGTACGAATAAAGATAGTACCTTAACCACGACATCATATTCTATTAGTTGAGCTTGTAGCACGTGACAGTCGATCGATTTGTTGTGGATTCGATTCCCACGCAGGACAACACTGTGATCCACTGTGTACTTTGTGTCCATGAAATTATATGTTTTTGAAATCCCCCGCAATACAAGGATTATTCTTTAGTGAAACAACAGTAGTTACGCCGTTAACCTAAACCTCCTCCATATCTTCTCCTTATTATCCTTCCTACTCCTTAGTAACCTAACCATCCTCTCCTAAATATCCTTCCTATCCTCTTATCTCTTTCCTTGGAGATGGCGACGCGCAAGTAATGCTTCTGGTGTTGCTAGTGTCTATAGGCTACAATACAGTAACCGCTTACCATCGGGTAGGCCGTAGACTTGATTGTCACCCATGTAGTATATAAAAAAAAACACCCGAACTTCTCCATGCTTTGGAAGGTACTTATTGTTTTGAGATCATTACTTGTTTTTCTTAGATGAGTTGTTTAAGTCAGATAGAAGCCATTCCCTATTATTTAACTAACTAATATAACTGAAGCTTATTTCAAAGGGAACAGATGGGTATCCAACCCCAACAAATCTTAGGATAAGGCTAGGGAGATATTCTATTATTTTTTAATTATAACGGATGACGCTTTCATATAATTTCTGAACCGTTAGCAAAATAATAGAATTTTTTTTCAAAACTTGAATAATTATGTTTAGAAATGAGTAAGGACACTTTTGTAAGATATTTAAACCAAACTTGCAAGATTTACAACTTTATTAATTTTAATTTTTTGTTATACTTTATAAGGCTATATAGGCATGTCTAAACACAAAACCATTTTTTTAGATTTTTTGTCTTTCTGTTTATTTGATCGCGCATCACGCAAAAACTACTGAACGGATTTTGATGGAACTTTTTTATTTGGTAGCTCTTGATTACGATATAGTAACGGGATAAAATGTATACCAGTTTTTAATTCTAATCAAGACCTATCAAATAAAAATAGTTGTATCAAAATCCGTTCAGTAGTTTTTGCGTGATGCGCGACCAAACAAACAGACAAAAAAACATGTAGCCTATTACGGTATTTTTTTCTCAAATATATTAAATGTACAGATACAGCTCTGTTACAGCTTTATAATAGTATAAATATTTACGTATAATTTATTCTACACCCTACATGTACAAAAAAAAATGAAGCCATACTAAAATCGAAATTGATATAAAAAAAACTTCCGGGATACACATCTAATTATTTTGAACAGAAAATTATTTTCTAACTTGAGTCTAAGACTTTAAGGACAAATTATAATAATGACGGAAATCCAAATGGAACAAGCCTCAAATTGATATTGAAATTATTTTAACTATTAAAGTTATTTTAGACATTTGGAATCAAACTCTCCAACTATCATTTGAAATACATTATAACTCGTCTAATTGGTGTAAAAGTTTGGCTAGAATTAATTACACTATAATTAACTATAGTATTTTTTATTCAATTATAAAACTAATTACCTATATGACACATTTATTTCAAATTTATAAAAAAATAGAAATATTTAGATATTTTTATATATATTTTTAGCATTTGACATGCTTAGCAACATACATTAAACACAAAGTGAAAAATATGAAAATCTAAAGTAACAGTCACGAGCAGGATTGGAACCTGCATCTCCTGGATACCGTCCAGATGCTTTGCCAATTCAGCCATCGTGACGCTTGCTCCCGACTGCTAATTTCGATAACACATTCATACTTAACGTCTTTGGGTGACGCCTGCACCATCTGTCGGAAGTGAATTGGCAAAGCATCTAGATGGTATCCAGGAGATGCAGGTTCGAATCCTGCTCGTGACTGTTATTTTCGATTTTCACATTTTTCACTTTGTGTTTAATGTATGTTGCTAAGCATGTCAAATGCTAAAAATATATATAAAAATATCTAAATATTTATAGGGTTTGCGTCATTATTAGGTAAAATCTTAATTGTAAAATTAAGTTTACCTGGTCGGTATAATGTATGAAAATACTTCCGTCAAATGGTGCAGGCGTCACCCAAAGACGTTAAGTATGAATGTGTTATCGAAATTAGCAGTCGGGAGCAAGGGTCACGATGGCTGAATTGGCAAAGCATCTGGACGGTATCCAGGAGATGCAGGTTCGAATCCTGCTCGTGACTGTTATTTTCGATTTTCACATTTTTCACTTTGTGTTTAAATTAGAAATATTTTTTCATTGCTTACAGAAATGTAACTACAACTATGTAACTGTACTCATAACAATAGTAAAATCGTTGTGTGATCCTCAAGTGCTAATGGTTATTATAAGTCTGAGTTAATGTTACTTAATGTCTTTTAAATGTTTGTAAAGTTCCCCCCAATACAGGAATTATACTCTAAATAGAGAAAAGAAGAAAAATACATGATAATGTCGGAGAAATTCTTTACCACTACGAAAAACAAGCACACGGGCTACCTGAGTTATCGTAGCTTGTAGAGACTGATTATCCGCCGCCCGCGTTGAGCCTACCGCGAAGGTGTGACATCCCAGGTGCGCGGGGACGTCATTCAGAGAGGGAGCTCGATGGGGCTAGCCACCGCGCGGACTACTGAAGAGAATACACGCGGTAGATAATACAGTGGTCCGGCGGGTACATTTATCCCGCATAAAAAAAAGAAAACCTTGTAGATGCTAGCAACATCCGAAGCGCAGAACATCAGAGGTGGCTTAAGCCTCCGGCGTAGTCGGTAGTGTACAATTATTTGTGTGATGAACGCAGATATTTGTACTCCGTCTGGGTGTTTTCTATCTATTATGTGTATGTATTTACAAAAAATAAGTAGTATATGTATTATATCCGTAATCTGGTAACCCATAGCACAAGCGTTAAGCTTAGTGTGGGACCAGTGGACGTTGAGTGAAATGTCGGTGAATATTTATTTAATTATTATTCAAACTGTTTTTTTTTTTGAAAAGGTGGTACTTCCGCTGTCGAGCTGGCATATTCATGTGCTGGGACATGCAAGGCTCTATCACGACGTGTACCATTAGTATTATATTTTTTTATTGTATACAAACAATACGAAAATACCGATCATGATAAATATTTGTGTAAAAAAAATGTGCCCATTAATTGTTCGTTTCAAAATGTACAGATATTATTCCCTATTAAGAAAAGTAACGCAAATACAATGGTATAGGGCTCAATCCCCAGTCCAAGGTCACGGTCTTACCTCTGACTTTTCGAGATTTTTCGGGGATATGAGTATATTTGCTTATAAACTAACACTGCTCAGTGAAAGAAAAGGTCGTGAGAGATTTACTTGCCCGAGAGATTTTCTCGCGAGCTAGTGAAGTCTGCCAACCCTCAATTGGCCAACATGGTGGACTACTGCCCTCTCACTCTCACTCTGAGACCTGTGCTCACTAGTGGGAGAGTCACGTGAAGAAAAAAGAATTAGGAAATATTGCCTTGAAAATATAAAATGTAGACATTTGGAATCAACTCACAGGATTTGAAACAATAACTCTAGACGAACCTTTTTAAGTTAAGATGTTAGTTCATAATACCAGAATTATTACTAATACCTACTCGAATTCTATTGACAGTTAGTGTAGTAGACGGGGAGACGCTAACAATAACAAAGGTGTCCCGATTACACATGGGAGCTTACCTCTGTATAGCGTCAAATGGAGTGCCACCATCGATTAGTAAACGGATCATGCTCATGGTACAATGTAAGTATAATAATATATCGTTTGGTTATTGATGACAGCTCTAATTAAACGTTATTGACAAGAATATTTCCTGCGTGAATATTGTTGTTGATGTGATTATTTATTTTCGTATAATTATATTGAGTTCTACTGTTATTCCAATAATTATAGGGCGTTAAATGTAGTATATTCATTTGGGAGATACCATGTGATGATGTTTATTTGCTGTAAATTTGATTTGAAATATCTGTTTATACGGCCAACTGTTACATCATTAAATTTTTTTACTTTACAAAAGTTATTGTTCTACCACTTTGTGATTGGGTTTTTTTGGTATTTGAAATGCTTAGCCATTTAAAAGTAACACATTTTTGAGGAAGGAGAATATCTGTAAGCGCAATCTGAACGCGGATCCAGGACAGGATCGGGAAAAGGCGTAGGTTCATATTTGTTCGGATTGATTATTTTGATTGAGTACATTATAGCCAGTGCAAATAAATTATTTTTAAATATAAAAGAAACCACCTACAAAAGACACGTAGGAACTAAAAATAAAAAAATAATTGGTATTTACATACGATTTCTGTGCTAAACACCTACAGATGTGCTTGAAGTCGGTGCCAAAAATTATGTTAGGTAATGTTATTTTTTTTTTTTACTGCATGTAATGGCAGACGAGCCACGGTCCATCTGATAGTAAATGGTAACCGTCGCCCATGGACTCGACTATACCTATAATTGACAATAATATATATTATTGTCAAGCCGCTGTTCACCAATTCATTTCACAGATATGAAATGAAATATAAACGGCTATCTTCTGCTACAGCCAAAACGCAACGATGTGCTTCATGGCCGGTCACGGGGGATGATGGTACCAACCCGCTCGGGCCCAGCCCCCAGCGGAATAATCGCGTAACAAAAAACAACATACAGCCGAATTGAGTACCTCCTTCTTTTCGAAGTCAACTATTTTGACAGTGCTCGTAACAAAATAAATAGTGCGCAAAGAAACTTTGATTTGCTTAACTGATAGCTTTTTATTGTAACATTGCGATATTGGGTGTGTGAATGAATGGGTGAAAGTTTTATGAAAAAGTATTACTATTTCTTAGTCTCACTAAATTTACTTTTTTTATCAGTTCCGCCAATGCTGTCCATCCCTAATCAATTAGAAGGGGCTTACATCGGACAAGATGTGACATTGGAGTGCCACACGGAGGCATATCCTTCCTCTATTAACTACTGGACTACAGATCGAGGAGATATGATTATTTCTGGTGAGACTTGTATTATCTATGTTAACTAATGTGTTTAAAAAAATATACCGCACAGATAACGCGTATTAAGCTTAGCTTGGCAAATAGCTGTGTAACATCTAACCAGGACCTCAGTTCTGGCTTCGAATTTGAGGTAGGGCAAAAGCTGTTACTGGATTTTTACAGTCAGGATTTCTCATATGTGGCACGGAGTCTGGAAATGTTATATGTAAGTGACAGGAAACTCACCTCTATTATTCTTATTAAGGTGCGAGCTTCTTGCTCGAATGCCTGAACTAGGGTGGTTTCTGGGATTGAGTAATACGATTATGTACTTAATAAAATAAACGAGTAAATTAATTGTTAAAACTGACTAACAAATGATCTATTTCATTTTTGTTAGTAGTAGTTAAAATAATACTTTTATATACCGGGTGTAAATAGCATGGCATCACGCCTTTTCTCCCCGAAGGGGTATGCAGAGGTGGTGTATTACATACGTAATAGGGGGCGAACTTATTCCCGTCTACCGGGCACATTTCCAAACTCCGGGCTGCTACTGAAATTTTTTTTTACGAAAACTTGACGAGGTTTTCAATCCACTTTAGTTTTTGGAGTAAATCGGTGATTCCTAAAATCTAATTTAGATTATGCAATAAAATATGACGACTTTATCTTATATCTAATTTAAAAATACTTTGGAAAATCCAAAACTGCACGCCTCATAATCTTAATTTTTCACAATAAAATTGATTATTTGATAAGTAACTAATAATGTATTGGTCTTACTAAGTAGTTTTTAATTAATCACATAGATAGCGCTAATTTCAAAAGGTACTAATGTGGGTTTCATGTCTTATACTCCATCTAGCGCTAATTTGAAGAAGTACTTCTATATTGGCCTACCTCTCACTCAGTTCCAGGCCGTGCGCACGTCAAGGCCACGCAAAAAAAATGTGGAATGTAAAATATGTTTTTTTCGTGTTTTGTAACGTTGGTGTGTTATTATATACGTTTAGTGTTTTTAATTATTGTTATGGATAAAATAGTTATTAAACTTGACAAATATCATCAGATCGTTAAGCAAAGGTTCTTTTAACAAAAAAACAATGTACCGGCCGGGCGAACGGCGTTCTGTTGACGATAGTAAACCACCGGTGGCTGTGCGTACGTAAAAAGGTAGTTCTCATGAAAGGCGCTGGTTTTAGTGTCGCGTCGAGCGTAAATATTCAGTATTTTTTTGTCCATTTAATAACAATTATATTCATTTAATACCACATCGAATCAGAACGTGAAAAGTAATAGGGCTCTATTCCTAATCATAATAATTTGTAAACGAAAAAAAAAGACTCGATTAGTAAAGTATTTTGATCGTTATCGTGTTAACATACATTACCTACAACTCACGGATGTCCAAGCCAGATTTTTTCAAACAGTTTTTTAACTAGTTTAAATAACAAAAATGGCATCAAAAATATCATGAGTGTCAAAAATAGAGTTTGTTCTTTATATATGTGTGTAGTATATTATTTTACAAGTGCAATATATAATAAATAGAGACATTTTAAGTTTGAAAAATCAGTTGTTCTGTGCAAAACGGGAGTAGAACACCTCAACGCTTCGCTTATGAGGCGTGCAAAAAATGAAACAGAAATTGCAATTTTCATGTAAAGACCGATGCAAATTTCCACGACTTAGGGGTTAAGGCATCAAGTACTGAACCCATGGTATCAATAATTTATATCCATAATAAAAAATATACCTATGTACATTCATGTAAGTATCTTATAGGAGAAATTTAATAAATGTAAATACTTTAAATAGCTATACTCGTACTTTAAGATACAATAAATACAAGAACAAAGCTGAATATTGAACCTCAAACCAAACACAAATACAATACATTTATCATATTCGCAATAATAACATGCGTTCCTGTCAAGTAAGGCATCGTTCGATTGTATCGTTGATTTATGACTTCATAATGAAAATAGTTTCTCTTGTATCGCAGCGAACCAACGAGGTACAGTCAAATACGCTCCAAATTTACTTATTCATGCGCAGAGAATACTTGTTTAATGAAATACATTACTATACACAGAATGAACATAACAAACCTTAAATACTTCGAATACCTACTTTGAATGGACAATTCTTTGAAGGATCCTCTATCCTGAAGAATGTTACATATTTAGGTATAAGTGTTGTTTAACCAATGTTAGTGTGATACGAAAAAAATATTTCCATCCATCCATTAGCCTTTCGACGTCCACTGCTGGACATAGGCCTCCCCAAGAGAACGCCACAACGAGCGGTCCTGTGCTGTTTCACTCATTAGGGGGGATAGTGCCGTAATCACCACGCTTGGCAGGCGGGTTGGCAATCGCAGTGGATGTTGTTTATACTCGAGGGAGTGCTGCTGCCCACTCCCCTGGTATTCCCTCAGTCGGCTCTTACGACTCTCATGGGTGGAGAAGGGGTGGGACAATTCTAAAGCCGGCCCCACACGGCCAAAATATTTCAAAAGGACAATATGCGCACGGATATTTGGAATCCTGTATCATGTTGCATCAGTACAATTATTTGTTTTTTATAATTCATATATATCATATTAAGTCCTTTTTTTGTTTTTTTTTGTAAAGTCGGGAAAAAATGTACCTAGCCGCACACCCCGTCACTCAGGGCAACGAACAGGGTAGTTAACTGCTGAAAATGTTTTTTTTTTGTTAACATGAAAAGACCCATGCTCAATCTCAGTAAGACAGAAAAAGGGTTGAAAAAATCCATAGCATAGACTCACGCCTGTTTCCCAGAGGGGTAGGCAGGTACAACGCATTGCCACCTGTCATAATGTAATAAAAAAGGCCTGACGCAGCCCACTTTTTGTCCCCGTAGAAACGAGGTGTAAGACTGGCGTTCGGGTAATTGTTATTAGAAATCTCTATTGCGTTCACACGGAACTGCGTTCCTACGAGATATATAGCAGAATACTTTTAAAATACCTTGTAACAGAATACCATTTTATTATTGTACCTATTTCGTTAAGATATATTTTGGCACAAAGAAAAGTATCTAAGACAAAATCATTTTGATCTATATTTTAGCTTGACATGCTCAGCTTCTCTTAAAGGTCAAATTATAATTTGTGAATAAGGAAAAAGAGTATTTTAGTACGAGCGGGAATCGAACCTGCGTCCCTTTCTATCCGGGGAAGTGCTATAATCCACTGAGCTACCGTACTATTTGTTAGAAATACCCACTCTCCTTACCACATTTGTCTTAACGACCAACGCTACCTATCGGAAGCATTTACATGCATTAATCAAATATAGTAAGTTTAATTTTGCAATTAAAATTCATACTATTTGATGGCGTGATTTCTTAAACATTTTGATCTATATTTTAGCACTTGACATGCTCAGCTACTCTTTAAGTACAAATTATAATTTGTGAATAAGGAAAAAGAGTATTTTAGTATGGATAGGAAGGGACGCAGGTTCGATTCCCGCTCGTACTAAAATACAATTTTTCATTATTCACAAATTATAATTTGTACTTTAAGAAAAAATCGTCTAATTTACCATTAAAATGAAATGCTATCTGCGAATATCTGTGAATGTTATTGTCCAGATAAAAAAGATGTTAGTGTGTACTAACAAATACAGGTTGAATATTTAAGTAGAACTGGAAATTATAGGAGGCAAATACGAAGCTTTCCCGATGGACAGTGGCTACAACAAGTTTATGATGCTCAAGATCAAGAACATCACGAAAGATGATTTTGGTTTTTACAAATGCATAGCCAAGAATTCATTGGGAGAAACCGATGGAATCATCAAGCTTGATGGTAATTATTCAGTTGTAGTATTATTAATATAAAATTCCCGTTGAATGGAAAGATTGAAAGCATTGAATGACTCATAAACTTTGTGTTTACGAGTCATTGAACCATTTTACGATCTTTGGTAACTTGTGAGTGTGCTAAAATCACACGAAACTGCCTGTCAATTCTCGATAAAGTGTTTTAACTCGGATTCTTTACTTATTATGTTGTATTTATTGTGTACAACATTTTCATTATTATTTTGTGTGCACTCTACATATGTTTTAGTACAGTTGATTGTATCTACATTTTTAGTATAACCGATACCGAATCATTCGAAAATCATTCGTCTCAAGTCCATGTTATATAAATCAGTATTTCAGAGAGATACTAAGCGCAGATACTGGCAGCTCAGCACCTTCATAGTTTGGACTGAATATTGTTTTTATTTTCAGAAATTCCTGCACCGCCTTCAGCTTTTACCACAACCCCAAAATCTATTATGGACAATCAAACTATTAGAAAAAAAGGTCGGTTCAACTTCAGTAACAGATTTAGATTTAAGTGCTCAAAACAATTTTATGATTACTGTGATTTTATTTAGTTTATAAATAACAAGCAACGATTAATATATTTTATTTATATTCAAAATTAAACACAAAGTGAAAAATGTGAAATCGAAAATAACAGTCAGGAGCAGGATTTGAATTTTGTTTCATACATTATACCGACCGAAAATACTTCCGACGGATGGCGCAGGCGTCACCCAAAGACGTTAAGTGTGATGTGTTATCGAAATTAGCAGTCAGGAGCAATTGTCAGGATGGCTGAATTGGTAAAGCATCTGGACGGTATCCAGGAGATGCATGTTCAAATCCTGCTCCTGACTGTTATTTTCGATTTCACATTTTTCACTTTGTGTTTAATGTATAGTGCTAAGCATGTCAAATGCTAAAATTATATATAAAAATATCCAAATATATTCAAAATATCAAATGTAGAAAAAATCACGGAATGCAATTTAATGCGCCTTGATTTATTATTGCCATTATTCGACTGAATTAACATTAGCAGCCTAACCCATGGGAAATTTACTACTGTAGAAACATATATATTTATTCCTAAATGAATTACATCCTCGACAGGTTTGCCGCAAATCGTTCAGAGTAGCAACGCGATCAGTTCAAATTTCCAAGGTGAAATGTACGGCGAACAGTTAAGTGATTTCGGTAAATATTTAAGCAATTTTATACAAACTATAATAGATTCTTGGAATAGGCCATTAACTTGTATACTATTTTAACGGCTTAAAAAATTTATACCTAAATACAAATATTTTTGCGATTTTGCCTCTTTATCAAAGTAATTAAAACATTAATATTGTACTGTGCTGAATAATTAGTTAGTAAAATTAGTATAGTATAGAATTTGAAACGTTAACATTGAATCTATATTCACTATAAAATTTATTTTAGTGTAATTAATAAAATAATAAAAAGGTGGCATTAAGCCCACACACTAAGTGTGGGCTTAATGGCACACACAGAAACCTATACGTAGGTATATCGTCTCTAGTATTTTTAGTTAGATATTTTTACATACAGAGTTTTTATGTAAGTCTTTGTTCCAAAAATGCTTCTATAAGATATTGACGCCATGTGATTGCAAATTAATAATGCACACAACCATATTCTATTGTACGGGTATAGTAAAAGGTAACAAAGGCAGCAATATAAAGCAGGCACTATTATACCGAACGAAACAAGAAACGCTCCAAACAAACTCTTAACAACCTGTTTAACCATGGTATATTAGACTAACTCCAAACTCAATATTTTCTCTCTTATTTTATTATATTTTAAAGCGGAATAATCCCTGCGTATCACGAGGGAACTGAGGACATATTAATTCATGCAAAGTGAATCACTATTTTGTAGATCCTACAAAGAATTGTCTTTTGTGGAATTCATACCCAATACACTTAGCACGTGAGGTCGGTATCTAAGGTTTTAGCGTCAAATTAAGGGTCTTCAATGACAGATATACACTGCCTTATATAGTTACATATGTACTAAATTTACTGGTAGCTATTAATTTATTCTATCTAGTTTTTTTTTCAGATGTTGACGCAGAAAATTCAGCATTTCTAAAGAAAATTAATTCAGTGATATACATTGTGTTACTGTGTCAAGTTGTATATGCAGCGAGGCATAGTTTATTTACGTGATAATTATAAGTGGAGAGACACGATTACTTTATTACAGCTATTTGATTACTTCTAGAACTGATGAGACAATAACTCACAATTTATTTGTTACCTACCTATTTATTAATTTAAAATATTTTTAACAATATATAATAAGTAGCACAAATTCTTTACCTATTTTAATGCTTGTTAGTATAGTTTTTGTTGTAAGTATCTCAACGAACCTCTACAGGTTAAAGTTTAATATAATATATGTGTAGGCATCTAGGTTCGCTTATTTTATTAGAAGTAGTATTAAACGTGGGTGTGTAATACATCTCTGCCTACCCCTTCGGGGAATACAGGCGTGATGCTATGTTTTTTTTTTCTATGTTTAGTATTAAACGTCAATATTTTCTGTTACACTACTGTTGTTGTTGATTTTATAAAAAGTCTGGTAATATTTTAGACACAACTTTATTGTCTGTACATCACAAACTTGTATCTAGGTTGTTATACGAGTAATATTAATTTATATTATTTTTAGTGAATGTGTACACATAAGTTAATATAGGAAAACCTTTAGCCTAAAACAATTGCTTTTTTTGCTTTTAAAGTAAGGCTTACTCATAATATGTATTTAATTTTTAATGAAAAATATTTGCTGTGATGTAAAATACTGTTCATAATAGTAAATAGGATGGATCTGCAATTATGATTTGTACTATAATTGCTACACAATAAGCAATGCCAAATGAATTTGTAAAATATGAATATAAAACGAAGCTTGAATAAAATTTGTTTGATTTCATACTCGATTATTCACTTAAGACCTTTTGGTGCAAGCCCTTGAACAAAATATCTCATCTTATGAGATGAAATGTAGTCTATGCTTGTTTAAAAGTGACATAGCATCACGCCTGTATCCCCAACTTGTTTGAAAGTAAAAATACAAGGGTAAGTAACATTTTTGTAAGTAAGCTCGTGTAAGATTTGGCGAGTCGTAATAGATCAGTATATTGGGCAAACTTCTAACTATTACTTATTGGTATTTAATAATACAGATTTCATTGAACACAACGTGCGAAAATGTGAAATAAAAATAATGGTCTCGAGCAGGATTAGAACCTGCATATCTTGGAAAACAGTTCCAAATGCTTATGCAGCCACCGTGACATCCGCTGGGGACTACTAATTTAGATGGCATATTTCTTCGGTGAATCCTGCGTTATCTCTCGTATGTGTTTGTCATCATCAATTTTGGATACATATATAATTTTCTGGACTCTAGACTATATAGTCTAGGGTCCAGAAAATTACATACGCTACATTTCATCCGGGGAAATAAATGGTTCCCGTGGGATAGCTGATTTTACATAGAAATAATTAAATTTTTACCTTGCAATGTTTATAAAAATGGAACTAAATCAACAGAGCTTGTGTGCATAAAAAAATGTACATTTATTTTGTGGTTAGAGCCCTGCTTATCTCAACGGCTTGATTCATAAAGTACTACCCCCTCACAGAGGATTAGCGTGAAACAACGGCAGGTATTCTTACTTTTGTGTTTCGTGAGGTCAATCACTAAACTATGCAATCTATAATCTGGGCCCGAGAATTACCTTTAGACAGAAATTCTATGAATTAAATATTCTGTTGTGTCTCAATTTATACATGATTTTTTAAATGTCAAGAAAAATATCAGAAGCTTTGATAAGTATAGCGACCTTAATATTAATACTAGGAACAAACGCAATCTTATTGTACACAGCACTTGTCTCTACAGAATTAGTATATCTTAAATGGGGCAATGTATATGCTTCTACAATAAAATTCCTAAAAATATCCGAAATATGCCATTAAGGTTAAGAAAGCCATGAAAATTAGACTTTGTAATAAAGGTAATAACACAGTTTCGGATTACCTTGAGGATAAAACAAAATAGGCTTGAACTGCTCCTCATTCATTAATTTTCAAAATTGGTTTATGTGATATAGTATGTCATTTTCGAACATTTTTTCATGTCATTTTAGCTATAAGAATTATATTAAACTGTACTAAATTGGCAAATTAAAAAAGGGCCCATGAGTTTCTTACCGGGTTCTTCTCATGAAAGGCTTTACTACGGAATCCGCCCGGTTGTGGCTATTGCAATCGCCACTTTGTTATTGCGGATGCGGCGGACTCGCCTCAGGCGCTCGTGTTAATTATTACTGTATTCTTGACGATTTTAAGTGCTAGATTTATCATAGGCCTATAAAATAAAGATATTTTGAATTTGAATAAACCAAGCAGCGAGCTCCGGAGACTCAAACCCCCTATCCTCTCTTTGTTATCCTTCCTCTCTACCTCCTACCCCTTTTCCTTGGCGGCTCTTAATACTTAACATGAACCGTTTTAGAGTGCTAAAGGTTTAAGATATATTTTAATTAGCAGAGGTAAAATTTACAAACTGTCGGGAAATTTTTCAGCCATCAAATCTTTTCTGTTATTACAGAGAAGTTTTGATGATATAATTATATTTAAGTACAAACCCATATCACGAAAAATATCTTTAAAACTAAAAGGCAAGCCCAGCTAAAGTATCACATTACAATAAATGTGTAATGTAAAGGTATCTCGGTGCACTACTCATGCAATCGATAGCAGTCCTACTAAGAAATTTAATATTCGATTCTCATGAATTTTCAATCGCACAACTGTAACACACATATTATTAATATAAAAACTGTTAGATATAGTTTATAGCATCTGGACGGTATCCAGGAGATGCAGGTTCGAATCCTGCTCGTGACTGTTATTTTCGATTTCACATTTTTCACTTTGTATTTAATGTATGTTGCTAAGCATGTCAAATGCTAAAAATATATATAAAAATATCTAAATATTTATAGGGTTTGCGTCATTATTAGGTAAAATCTTAATTGTAAAATTAAGTTTACCTGGTCGGTATAATGTATGAAAATACTTCCGACAGATGGTGCAGGCGTCACCCAAAGACGTTAAGTATGAATGTGTTATCGAAATTAGCAGTCAGGAGCAAGAGTCACGATGGCTGAATTGGCAGAAGCATCTAAAGGGTATCCAGGAGATGCAGGTTCGAATCCTGCTCGTGACTGTTATTTTCGATTTCACATTTTTCACTTTGTGTTTAATTGGTAAAGAAGTAAAAATTTGAAAGTGCGTTTATTTTTAACGTTTTCACGCTGTAATTGGTACAAGTAACTCAACCATCATGATTATTTTATACATGCGGGCGAGACCCAGAAAGGAACGAAGACAAATTTTTATCCTGGAAAAATTGATAGTTTCCATGGAATAGTTATTTTTGCATAGAGATAATGCATGTATGTTGAATTTTATTAAAGATTTATATTGTAAGATCCAACTTTAAAATCCACATGGAGGAAGTCGCACCGGAATTTTGTTTATTATAGAAATTAATATCCACAAAAAAAAATGGTAAGTAATGATATCTGTTTTAAAAATGTGTTTTTCACAGCGTCACGTGGACAGAGACACGGGCACAACTAGTATAATATAAAACAAATACTATAATAAATACTGTGCAATATTAAAAACTAAGTATATCTCTCATTTATAGACAACAACATATTATAACTGACACATTAAATTAATATTAATCGACAATTAAGAATAATTGAAGGGTGCATTGTCTTATCAATTAATAAATGTTGAAGGTATTCGTTCACTATAAAATAAAAGTAGTAAATATTTTTTGTCTGTTCGTGATCGAACATCATTAGTAAGTAGCATTAGTATGCTTGATTGTTATATTAATTCTGCCAGTTTCGTTACTTCATAGTGGATACGGTTCTTTAGCGACAATAATCACTTATTGTCGATTCTGGTTAAACGTTGTTTTATTAGGTTGTGTATATAAAGAGATGGGTTTTTACTCGAGTCGTTAATTAATAAGTTGAATCAAGCTAGTTGATATCTACAACAATGTGCAGTCACGACAATCATATTTATGGAGATCAAAACGTACAAGTCCCGGCCCATCTGAACTTCGGGAAATTTATTTTAGATCGGCTACGTCTTAAAAATCACGAAACAGCTTTGGTAAGACTAACGTTTTATTTTTCTTTTATAAATATAAAATCAAAGGTTTTGATTATTCAAAAATTACTTTTGATATTAATTTTATTTATTTACACTGTGCATAGATAAATACGAATTTACTCACGCCGATGAGACAGTAAATCTTTTGGTGTACCTAATAGTATGACTGTGTTAGTCGCGGGATAATCCTGGGACGAACAAAAGCTTTAGTGGATTTTTTCCATTAATCCATGTGGAAGAATAAGAATAGGATTGTCCCCACCTCATTCCTTCACGCAGGTGTCGTGTGACCCGTGTCATACAACTAAGGGAAATCAGCAGTTAATACCCATTGCATTACTGGTGGTAACAAGTGACAGAGCGGGTCGTTACTTGACTTGGCATACCTATTCTTAGTATTGTTGAGTCCAACAGCGGCGGATACCATTTACTATAAGGTGGACCGTGGCTCGCCTGCAACTATTAGTAATAAAATAAAGAAGGTTTTTTTGTAATCCTACGTGGGTGGCAAACAAGTACACGGCCCACCCGATAGTAAGCGGTAACCGTAGTCTATAGAAGCCAGCGACACCAGTGGCATCACTCGCGCATCGCCATCTCCAAGTAATGCATAGCAGGTGAATAGGAAGGATAATAAGGAGGAAGGAGGTAGCCAGCCCATTCGTGCTGGAATAAACTAAAGCTCTACAACTCGAAGTAAGTATTGAGTCTTGAACTGACCAGCACATAGCCATAAATAAAGCTCCTGGCACATTAAGACTAAAAGAATTGCTCACTTGACCTGACTTCAAATATATTTAGGAACATGGTGAAACACGGCAGAAACTGACATACAAGGAATTCACGCAATATGCCGTCAATATGTCCGCCGCTTTGACAAATCTGGGGGTGAAACGAGGTGACATTGTTGCAATGGGATCGGAAAAACGCAATGAATTCGTTCCAACGGTTCTTGCAATCGTGTTCACTGGAGCGGCGTACACCCCCTATGATTTAAAGAGCGGTCGAGGTGAGACAAAATATCTTTCTTTCGCCACATTTTTAAACGCTCCATATATTTTATGTAATCTTTTATAAATTACGGATAGAATTATGTCTGTGGACATAAACTATTCTTATTACCTTTAAGTAAAAAAAATATTATATTTACTTTACTAGTTTCTGTCCGCAACATCGTTTGAATGGACTTCAAAATTTAAATCCGTTATGTTAATTTCGCAGCAACTCCTTATCGGGATGCAAAAAATCTATATCGAAAGTTTGGATAAACCAAGTCATAATTATTTTCATGGCAGATTTCGTTCAAATCTGTTTAGTTTAACAGGCTCTTTTCTATTAAGACGGGGAAAAAATGTACCTAACCGCATACCCTGTCGTTTGGGACAACGAACAGGGGTAGTGTGGGACCTTCACATACTAATAAATCCGCCGTATAGCGTCTCTCTGCCTGTACTGGCAGGCCACTGTAACTGTGTGATATTACTTCAGTGGTTTAGTTTACAGGCCTACTCACTTACCTAATCAAATTATATTCAAATCCCTTTAGCCGTTATTCATGGACAAACATCCAAACAACTTTACACACTTTATGCGTTTATAATATAAACGCATAAAGCGTAATTATAATTATATTATTTAGAATTATTGCTTAATACTGTGAATTGGTATTTTACAAGTAAGATTATTGATTTTGTATTTCAGCTGTATTAAAACATAAGATGACTTTAACAAAACCAAAGTACTTTATATGTTCAAATAAGTTTTGGAGCACTTACGGCGATATATTAAAAGAGTTCGATTGCATAGAAAAAATCATAACATTGGATGATAGCGTAGAATCTCTATTATCAATTATGACATTGATCAAAAATGACGTGGATATAGATAAATTTGAACCAACGGAAGTTCAGGGACAGATTGATACGGCGTCCATTTTGTATTCCTCGGGCACAACAGGGTTGCCAAAAGGCGTACAGCTGACACATTTAAATTGCATCCTCAATAGCCTACCTAATGAGTAAGTATTGACTCTAGTTATGTATATGCACTTATATAAGTAAAGCTAATTATGTATTATAGCTAACTAGACCACTACTTCGTCTGCTTGGAGTTCAGATTATCACTCTTTGGCACGCTAATGTTCTCTATGCAAAATTGCTATCTATATTACAGGTACTGTATATTTTTTCGCGATAATAATAGATATATCTTGTTCTGCTTGTATTACAGCATAAATTATGTTGCTAAGCACAATACAAAATGACTTAAGTCGATATAACGTAACTCGAGTTTTGCCTGTAATATAGAAGTAAAATAGGTACTACAACTACTTGCTACGATGGCTTACTAGTAAAACCTTTTATTGTATATTTGTATTTGTAATGAACTTTTTCTATTCGGATTTATTCAAATATATATATGCTCAGCATGTTAAATGGTAAAATAATAATTTGGAATATTTCAATAATTTCAGCTTTACTGATGAATCACTGCACACAGCTTTTATTTATGGTGAATGGTATCACAATTACGACACATTTATGACGTACAAATTCCTTGCTTTAGGAAGAAAGATTGTTTACATAGAGGAAGCCATATCTGAAGCAGTTTTGAAATGTATAGAAAACTATGACGTAAGTAACATATTAGAAAAGCTAGTTTTTTGGTCATGTATTTTATCTGGTATAGTGCCAAGATGAGATACCAAGTTGTAAGTTTAATAAACATTATATATCAAATACTTCCGAGATAGAGGCTCACGCCTAGTTCGGATGTAGAAGTTTCCATTTACACTTTTAAATTATACAAGCCTTACAATTAATTAATTAAGATAATTAATTGAATGAGGCGACACTTGGCGGAAGTCCATTGTTACTATTATAGAATGGATTTTAGGAGGAGAGCCCACCACTCACCCACGGATTGTCAATCCCGGTTATCTTTGGACAGAATAACCTAAGATTGCCAATCCGCACTCTCACAGATAGAGGAGAATGTGATAATAGCAAAGTAGCATGCACGATAATGACAAAAAACTCACCAACGCGACACAACCATGCGATACGGTAGAACTCTCAGTACCACAATATTGCAATATTCCGCAAAAATCCGAACATAAATTCGACACGTGTTTCACCTCTAAAAGAGGCATTCTCAAGAACGCTCGGCAACAAATGAGCTCAGCAATGAGCTCATTTGTTGTGTCGCGTTGGTGAGTTTTTTGTCATTATCGTGCATGCTACTTTGCTATTATCACATTCTCCTCTATCTGTGAGAGTGCGGATTGGCAATCTTAGGTTATTCTGTCCAAAGATAACCGGGATTGACAATCCGTGGGTGAGTGGTGGGCTCTCCTCCTAAAATCCATTCTATAATAGCAAGCCTTACAAATTATTATCACCTGAGTTTGCATTAACAATCTTTTTTTGAATCCATAAAATCGCAATTTGTGTCAGATTTTGTAAAATAAATATAGTTTTTTTCACAAGGTCCTCTGGTCCCAATCTAAGTTAAACGCTTGTGCTAGATTACGGATATAATACATATATTACTTTTTCTTCTGCAAATACATACATATAATAGATAGAAAACACCCAGACGCAGTACAAATATCTGTGTTCATCGCACAAATCATTGTCCTGAGTGGGAATCAAACCCACAAGCTCGTGCATGGAATTCGGTTACATTACCGATTACGCCACGAGGCTCGAGGCTGAGGAGGATTATTACGTTTTATACGAACATCATTTCGGTCGGAGTTCTACGTTTTACTATTTAATACGTGGTTGCCACTCGGAAACCTTTCTAATCCAATAATTATAATTTCTCCATAATCCCTTATTATTTCACAAAGCATTCATATTTTCTATATTTTTTTTCATTCGTCAATTATATTCTTCCAGATTAACATAGCTCATACAGTACCATCTTTTGTTTGTTATCTATCTAAAATAGACGAGGCGGAGAAACCAAATCTTGATTCACTCAAAGTTTTATATTCAAGGTCATCACCTCTGCATGTTAAGACGATACAAAAGGTAACGTTCAGGTAAGTCATTTCAATATGGAACCACAGAAAATGCCTTCTAAGTACGTATGCAAAGGTATGCCCGCTCTGTTAACGAAATAAATTTACAACACAAGACACTATAATGGTGTTTTTGATGTCAAACATCTAATGCGGAAGGGGGGTAAAATCGGCTGTTAGCGTGGCGACGCTTTTATTTTACTTGTCCCATTCAAATTTTGCAAGTTAAATTTGACACACTTCCCGGTTTCTGATTGAGCTGAAATTTTACACGCATGTGTATATTGCGTGACAATGCAATATTATGATGACATGGAGCTGATCTGATGATGGAACTGGAAGGTGGCCATGCGAAACTCTGTAATTAAATGGCACAACTCCATCGAGTTAGGGCTCGTTTGAAATGTCTTGACTAGAACTTCAGTCCTAGATGATATCCAGGGTCTGATGATGGAGCTGGAAGGTGACCATAGGAACTCCGTTATAAAACGACATAACTCCATCGAGTTTGGGCTTGTTTGATTTACCTTGACGAGTACTTTGTATCTAGATGGTATCCAGAGTTTGACGATGGAGCTGGAAGGTGGCTACAGTAACTCTGTAATGAAATGACGCAACTGTATCGAGTTTATACTCATTTGATTCGTCTTGAGGAGTACTTTGTCAAGTTATGATAATTTTTTACAAAATAATTCCGATGTTTTCACATCTGCTAGATGTCCCGCGATGTCTATTTTTTTTAGTATTGTGGACTGATACGGTCCAGAGTATTAGACAATAAGCAGCCTCTCACAAGCTCATTAATAACAGGGGCACAGACAATCCATGCCAGTCTCAATGAAAATTTACTACTAAACAGCTAAATGATCGGACATCTTACGCGAGACAGAGAATTGTTTCATGGCTGGCTGCTTCTTGAGGGGGAGCTTGCAGTAGAAGCATAATGTGTGGCTGTGTGGCTGTAATTACATGCGTGATTCCAAATAATATTATTTAATTCTATGGGAAGTGCTTAAGTAAGGTAATTTCACGAATAAGATAGAGAAAAAATCTTTTTTTACACTAGCGTGTAATTATAAGATATTATTTAAGGTATCTGTAGGTGGTGATAGTCCTCTTGCCTCTGAATAAAATTAATTTAATTTAAATGTGGGAAGAGATCTTTATAACTTCCCACTCATGCAATTTTCTGCGTAGGACTTCTCGCTCCAAGTCCTCGAACCGCACTGCCGTACCATGTTTATTTTTCAAAAGTGAGGCTTATTTACTTGATGTTTATTTTTTATGGTATTACTACTAGCTTATGTGTGCAAGCAAAAACTAGCTCCCACCATTTAGTATACATCATCATCTGGTACATAAATAATCTCTGTAAAAGATCTCTATTATTTCAGAATAAATATCCTATGTTCTTCTCTTTACTCCGAATTATATATTATGTTTGCCAAATTTAAATGGTTTTCAATCGGCTAAGCAGTTTTTAAGTCAAGTTATAGTAGCAAAGGCAAACTCACTTTCATATTTATAGTATCAGTAAGGTCAGTACTTAAGGATTAACCGCGACAGCCGACTACGTGGAAATATTATTATTTTAAGAACGGTGTATATAAGTGGAAACATATCCGGACTATAAAAATTGTGAAAGAAAAACAGCAAAGAATATTAATAATTAATGACCATTGCAACTATTTAAAGGCAATAAAAACGAACTATAATATACTATAGTGACAAACTAAGACATCTTTTTAGTTAAAAAAATCAAATTTATTTAGCGGATATATTTCATGATTGTTGGATTTTATTTCTCAATCCATTTGAGACTAAGTGATAATATAATCTTGATGAAGTTTAGTAAAAAGGCTTTATTACTACAAATTTAATCAAACACTGATTTTTTGGTAGATACCCTAAACTCAAATATGTCTTGCAAGGCTATGGCATGACAGAAGCTGGCGAGTTGACTTCAGAAAGTTGGGGTACGAAAGGCCCAAAGCCTGGTAGTGTTGGTATGGCTTCACCTGGTATTACATTAAAGGTATACATTTGTTTTTTTTAAGCTTATCAGCCACTTGTTATTAGACTCGAGCAGGTCGGTACCACCATCATCCGTACGAACGACCATAAAGTACCTTTGTGTGCTTAAGTTGTAGCGGGAGATACTCGTAGTTGTGTATTCTTTAATTTACCATCAGATGGGCCGTGGCTAAGTTGCCAGCATATGCAACATAGTCTGCGAAAGGCGAAATTCTTAAAAACCTGAATATATTATCAAGACTAAATTAAGCCAGGGAGAGGAATACATTAGTACATTATTCATCGAAGGGAGAAAGTGACTAATGTCAAGTGAAACAAGGGTGGTGTCTTAAGCGCGAGCCATAGGTGAGGGCTTTAAAAGCACTCGAGATCGGGAATCGCACTTTTCTTGAGTGATACATAGCATCTACTTTTTACTACTCTTGCGAGGAAAATGAAAAACATTTTATTTAACAGCGAGTAATTGTTAAAATTTTATATGCAAAAAAAAGCAAACGAAGGCGGTCCGCTGATGCATTTTACTCATAAGGCGTAATAAATGCAAGTGGAAATTATCATTCTGTGAATTTACATATAACTTTTTTCTCTTTAACATAATTTAAATTAGGCCGTAATGTGACCAGACTATGTCCGTCGTCAAAAAAATTAAAATTATCATGTTAGATGTAATCGATTTTCAACAGAGTAACTCTGATAGATTTTCATACATTTTATCCTCCTACATATTCGTGTGACAGTAATGATGTACTTTCTGCATAATATTCAAATAAGAAAAGAGAATATTATTAGTCAGATTACCGGAACAAGTCTAGTCACAGAAATTAATATTTGTACCTAAAATATAATTTTATACCTACCATGATTGTTCAGCGAAAAGGTGCCATAAGTAATAAGATTTTATAGAATTTGATTACTCCTCATGCAGGTGGTAGACCCGGCAACCAGGCAAACTATGGGCCCGAACCAACGTGGTGAAATATGTCTACGAGGCCCAGTCCTTATGAAAGGTTACATTGGAGGTGATCTGTCCACCTACTTAGATCAACAAGGCTTTTTCAAAACTGGTGATATGGGTTATTATGACGATGATAAATACTTTTACATTGTTGAAAGGTTAAAGGAAGTTATCGTATATGATGGATATAAAGTAAGTATTTTTTCGCAACTCATTACTGTGCAGCACAGGTAACCTACCCTCAAGATGAGAGGGATATGGGTCAACCACGTGGCCCAATATAGGTTCACATACCTACTTCACAAGCTTCGAGAAAACCCCTAAAATGTGTTGTTTTGCTTACTTTGGTAAACTTCACCAGTAAAATGTGTGTACCTATAGATAAAATAAAAATGGTATAATAATTAAAGAAACTTAATATATTTTTTTCAAGACGAGACGACGAGGTAGTTTTTACTATGACGAGACGACGAGGTAGTTTTTACTATGCTAGGTTTAAAAGTACTAGCTCCAAGTGTAGATGTTAATGATTTTAAATATACTTACAACAAACTACGTATAAAACTGTAAATTTGTATATCTTTATTTTGCAAACAGAAACCAAATATCTTCCTATACAATTCAAAAACTGAAATTGTATTAAACATACATATTATTATATAAAATGAAAGCAGGTACTGTAACATGTATTGTACGTCTACAACATTATACGTATAAGCATTTCTGAGTTTACGTGATGATATATAAGTAAAATTCTGATTCAATGAAACTTAACATTTTGTTGATAAGAGATTACTTGGAGTTGCTTTTACTTGGACTTTTAACGATCAAAGTAATATTTTATTAATAATTTCTAGATCCAAATATTATTACAAAATCGTACAATCAGATCACTTAGATTAGAGAAGCCTATTGAATATCCATCAAGATAAAAACATTTATTATGAATAAAATGAAGAAAAAGGATCGTTATACATTTCAATTTATTCAGTGAGACCGTCTCATAATTGATTAATGCTATACCCTAAATTCTATATTTGCTTTTAAGGTGGCCCCGTTAGAATTGGAGACTATTCTACAATTGCATCAAGATATCCGCGAGGCAGGGGTAGTCGGTAAGCCAGTACCTGTTTACGGAGAAGAACCAACAGCTTTTGTTGTAAAGCAACCCGGCGCCGTAGTAACTGAAAAGGATTTAATAGATTACATTGCAGCAGAGGTAAGCGTATAGGTATTTTCAAAATTTTTGACTGTCTTTCCGTCTGCCAGCCGTTCTTGAGTTATAAAAGGATTATGCTCTATTCTTGATTATAGATTATTTTCTATATCCCGAGAATGACTTTACAGATCTTAATGAAACGAGGTTTATATTAAGAACACGTAGTCGGCCACATGATAAACTATATATCAATTTTAAAGTCCAAGATCCTAGGTCGCTCGGCCTTACCACCGAAGGAATATGACATAGTTCCAGTGGCCTGCCAAGAAAGGCGGAGAGACGGCACACGGCGGGTTTCTTTAGTGGGTGAAGGCCCCACACTACCCTGTTCGTTGCCCCGAACGACGGGGTGTGCGGTTAGGAACATTTTTTCCCGCCTTAACAAAAAAAAAGGTCGCTTGGCCTTACTATTTCAGCTGAGTAACTAAGTTTTTGGGATTAGGTACTTATATTATGAATGTAGATACACATAATATGCCGATTCTATTCACGATTGAAGTAGTGTCACACAGTTCTAGTGGTCCGCAAGTAAAGGCGGAGAGATGGCACACAGCTGGCTTATTTAGAAGGTGAGGGCCTCACACTAGCCTGTTTGTTGCCCCAAACGATGGAGTGTGCAGTTGGGTATATTTTTTCCCTGTCTTAACAAAAAAAAGGCTTATTTTATTCTATTTCTACTAGCATTTATACCACTTATTTACCCCTGGTGGATTAGCTAAAATGTTTGTATTTTACCTGCCTTTTCACGTGTTGTAAGCTTATGAATATATAATAACAAAGTTTTTCAATAGATATGGTATTCTGAGGCAACACATGACATTTAAACTTTAAAAAAAAACGAGTTGGAGTGAGATGAAATTGTCTGCAACCTTGTAGGGATTCAGGTATTGGTTTTTGAATTAAAAATCTTTGTTTAAATTTATCTGCTGCTGAATCATGCTACACACAAAGCAGCACAAATATTTACTAGTCTATGGTTGGGTACTAAATTGGAGTACTAATTTATTATCGGGCCAGAATGGGTCGGTACCTGTCTCCCGTGAGACCGACCCCGAAGCACTTCGTTATGTTTTAGAGATGGCCTTATTTACATTCTTTCATTTTCACATGTACATACTGATATTGTGACCATGGATTAACAGTAGATAACTAAACTTTATATAGTTGAATCCATCAGCAGCGGTTCTCGCTCACCGTCAGATGGGACATGGCTCGCCTACCGCCAAAATTAATAAAAAATATGCACTAATCGAATAACAGTCGAAAAAAAACTCCAAAAAGTAGTGGTTTAAAGTACCAACCACGACTGTATTTTTTTATTGCTTATGGTGGTAGACGAGCCCCGACCCACCTGATGGTAAATGGTAACCGTCGCTCATGGACACAACTATACCTTGACTACTGTCAAGCCGCTGCTCGCATTTCATTTCACATATATGAAATGAACGAATTAATGGTTGTCTCCTGCTACAACCAAAACACACCGATGTGCTTTATGACTGGTCACACAGGAGATGGTAATACCAACCCGCTCGGGCCCGATAGCAAGTGAGTACTCCCAGTTGATACCCAGCCTGGTAGGGCCAGTGTATTTTCCCATTTCATAATTTAATCTCAAACTCTGTTTATAAAGCGCTTAAAATTAAATCCTAAACATTACTTGTTGGATTAATTTTCTACACCAGTCTATGAAAAATATGTAAATGTATTAATTAGAGTTTTCCTTTCAAAATATTCAAGTAACTTTTTCTTTAAGTTTACTGGGAGTTAAATATTTATTTATCCGTTTGAATATTTTAGAGGCAATCTATGTCTTGTTAACTTGTTTTAAAATCAATTAATGCATCTTTAAGCAAAACAGTTACACTGCGATTAGCTACTTATTAGTAAATATTAACTATGTCGCCAAATCATAATACATAAATACATACTGCTAATTAACACTAATACTTAGTGCCACTTATGATATGACTTGTCCATTGTGAAATGAAATATGATTACAGGTTATTCTTCTCTCCAAAGAATTCTCAGAATAACATTCAGAAAGTAACTAGGGTAAACTATAGTATTGCTGGCACCACCTTAGTCATTGGCACTTTGGATTTTAAATGCAAATATTAAGAACTGGTATAGCAAAAAACATCTGTTCTACTTTTTTTCATGATCTATAATAGTAACATTGTTTGCAGAAAAAAGTAGGTTTTATAATATTATAGCAGGCAGCATTCAAGAGCAAAATCAAAAATATATATATATATACCGGTGCCATGCAAAACTGTTAAAACATCACTTTCTAATAAGGGCCATCAATTAACGACTGTAACACAGATTATTTATTATTATGCTTAGTTTTTAGGTAAATAATGGCAACAAGTGCTTTTTTTGACCAATTTTCTGTTATAATCTTACTTTATTAGGTGCCAATGACTGATTTCTATGTGTTAATAACAGTAACTGTACTTCTGGTGCCAATGACTGTAATTTCAAATATTTATTTTGTTTTTTTTTGTTTTTCTATTAAAAAAAACTAATTAGATTGATTAATGCATTTTCATTTAAAAATATACATACTAGAGAACCCTTTATCAATGTTTGCTGACTTTTTAAACACCTATCAATTTAAAAAATATATATAATCAATCTTAAAGATGCTTAGAGTGCCAATCATTATACAGTTTACTCTATGTTGTATTGTACTCGTATTTAACAGACTATTAGTTCGGTTTCGTATATATAATTCTGCCAATGTTCTATGGATTTCTTATTTAATAAATTGAACGATAATATTGAGCCCAGTTCCATAGAGAATCAAAGATGTCGTATCATCGTATTACCTATTATCCTTACTTATAATATATATAATACTAGCTTTTGCCCGCAACTACGTACGCGTATACCAGATTTTAATTCTATTCAAGAGCAAACAATCAAAAAAAGTTTCATTGAAATCTATACAGTAGTTTTTGCGTGATACGGGGACAGACAGACAAAAATGCTAATAATTGTTGTTTTGGGCTTCTGTTGCTCTAATGAAGACCTTATTAAATTTTTCTTCAATATCTTCGATGTACAGACATCAGCTTGTTATAATTTTATTAAAGCATCACGCCTGTATTCCCCGAAAGGGTAGGCAGAGGTGTATTACACACCCACAATTCGCGAGCTATGTTTAAGTCCCACGTAATAGGGGACGAGCCTATTGACGTCTACCGGGCACAATTCCAAACTCCACTGAGAATTTTTCTTTTTAGGAAAAAGCTCAATAACATTGCCCGACCCGGGGATTGAATCCGAGACCTCATGATTAGCAGTCGCATACACTACTGCTACACCACCAAGGCAGTTATTTTATTATAATTATGTATAGATTATTAGCTCACCCGGCGAACTTCGTACCGCCATATTTTTTTCGTTAATATTTTGCAAGGAAATTTATTAAAGTACTATTAAAAAATAGGGCTTGGCAGTAGAAGGGTGAAAATTGAGGGTTGTATGTGATTTTTAATGCCGAATCATAAAAAAATTAAATAAAAAATGATGTCAACATAATTAAAAGTTTAGGGTGAACTACACTAGGTGTGCGACTCGGCCATGCCCCGTGTGCGACGTCCTCCTCCAAGGAAGGGGCTCTACTGGTGGTCCCAGGAACTGGCAGTTAGCGACCGGGAGGCCGACCTCAGTGTGCCACCCGTCACCGCGTCGGAAATGGGGGCGGCTGTTTCGCGGATTCGTTCCAAGAACATCGCCCCCGGCCCGGACGGGATAACCACCCGGGTGCTGGCTCTGGCTCTGGACCACCTGGAACCCCGCCTCAGGGGACTGTTTGACGCGTGCATGGCGTCCGGACGGTTCCCTGACTGCTGGAAGGAGGGGAGGCTGGTACTCCTGCCGAAGCCGGGGCGAACGCCGGATTCGGTCGGGGCCTTCAGGCCCATCGTGCTGCTGGACGAGGCGGGTAAGCTGTTGGAGAGAATCCTCGCTGCCCGCATTGTCCAGCACCTGCGCGACGTCGGACCCGACTTGTCGGACGCCCAGTTTGGTTTTCGAGCTGGTCGTTCGACGGTCGGCGCGATTATGCGCCTGAGGGCCGCAGCCGCGGCGGTCGTCGCCGGCGGTGGAGTGCTGTTGGCGGTGTCGCTTGACATTGCCAACGCATTCAACAGTCTGCCATTCAGCTGCATCGGGGAGGCGCTCCGGTATCACGGGGTGCCTGTATACCTGAGGCGGCTAGTGGCAGACTATCTTGAGGGCCGCAGCATTCTCTATGAGAGCCGCATAGGGGACGTTGTGAGGAGACCCATGTCGTGCGGTGTCCCACAGGGTTCGGTTCTAGGGCCGCTCCTGTGGGACATCGGTTACGACTGGGTGCTACGCTGTCGGCTCCCCTCCGGGCTGGCGGTCATCTGCTATGCGGATGACACGCTGGTCGTGGCCCGGGGTGGAAACTTCGAGGAAGCGGCGTTCCTGGCCACCTTAGGAACCTCGGAGGTGGTCAGGAGGATCGGGGCGCTGGAGCTTAGGGTGGCCCTGGACAAGTCGGAGGCCCTGCTTTTCCATGGGCCCCGACGTCGGCCACCTGCTGGCGCCTCGATCACTGTGGACGGGGTCCGAATTGGGGTGCAGGCCCAGATAAAGTATCTGGGTCTAGTGCTGGACGGGCGGTGGCGCTTTCCCGAGCACTTCCGTCAACTATCCCCAAGGCTCGTCGGTGCGGCGTCCGCCCTTGCACGGCTCATGCCGAATATGGGCGGACCCAACAATGCGTGCCGACGGCTTTACGCGGGGGTGGTCCGGTCGATGGCGCTGTACGGCGCCCCTGTGTGGGCGGGGGCCCTGGACGCACTAAACAGGGTTCTTCTGTGGAGGCCACAGAGAGTCGTCGCGTCCAGAGTCATACGCGGATACCACACGGTGTCGACGGAGGCGGCCTGCGCGTTGGCCGGAACCCCTCCGTGGGACTTGGAGGCGGAGGTGCTCGCCGAGGTGTATCGGCGGGCGTCGCAAGAGCGGGAGGGGGGTGGTCGGCCCCCACCCAGCGTGGTGGCCAGATGGCAGGGCGACGCCCGCCGAGCTGCCATGGCCAGCTGGAGGGCGCGGCTGGAGGCGCCCCGGGCCGGTCTTCGGACCATAGGAGCGCTCCAGCCAGTGCTGGAAGAGTGGGCAGGGTGACGGCACGGAGTCCTTACCTTCCGACTGGTGCAGGTGCTGTCGGGGCACGGTTGCTTTGGCAGATATCTGCACATTATGGCAAGGAGGGAAGCGACTCCGGGCTGTCACCATTGCGGCTGCGGTGAAGACACGGCGCAGCACACGCTCGAGTCGTGCCCGGCTTGGGCCGAGCAGCGCCGTGAACTCGTCGCGGCAATAGGGGGGGACCTCTCGCTGCCGAGCGTCGTCAGAGCGATGCTTGGCAGCGACAGGAATTGGGCCGCGGTCGCTGCCTTCTGCGAGGATGTCATCTCGCGGAAGGAAGCGGCGGAGAGGGCCAGGGAGGAGGATTCTTCCGCTGACCCAAACCGCCGCCAGTGACCGGGGCGGCGCTGGCGCAGATACTTGCGCCTCATGCTGCCCTAGCTGAGGCTGCGGGTGGATGGACCGGGGAACGTCCGCCACCCGCAAGGCCTCTCGCGAAGGTGCGACGCTCCGCGTGCGGATGCGTCGCTCAGTAGAGGGTACCCGAAAGGGTAAGCCGCCGGCGGACCACCGAAGGAATGTAACATGGTTCCAGTGGCCCGCCAATAAAGGCGGAGAGATGGCACACGGCGGGTTTCTTTAGTGGGTGCAGGCCCCACACTACCCTGGTCGTTGCCCCGAACGATAGGGTGTGCGGTTAGAAACATTTTTTCCCGCCATAACAAAAAAAAAAAAAGGGTGGACTACACTTATCACTTAGGAGTATAAAAAATAGTTTACATCTTATTCTCACATTTACTGAATATACACACAAAATTTAATAACAATCGGTAAGCCGTTTCGGAGGAGAATGGCGACCAACACTGTGACACGAGAATTTTATATATTAGATAAATTCAAAAGTGAGTTTATGTTCTTGTTACGCTTTCAAGCGTAACTTCTGTACCAATCATAATTAAAGTTTGCACACGCATAACATAGGGCACTTTTTATCCTAGAAAAATGATTGCGTTCTGTGGGATAGCTATTTTAATATATACATAATAAATATGTATATATATTAAATATGTATTTATATTCTGAAGTACACGTGGACAGAGTTGTGGCCATAATCTAATTATAATAAGTGCCACACACCAAAAACCTGACCTATTAAATATTCATTGTATTATATATCATCCCAATAGATTTCGTTTCCCACTGGCCAATAAGGTAAATTATGTTACGGGGGAAAAGAATGAGAAAACATAAATATCTTATACAGCTCCCACTAAGGCGTCCTCATTGGAGCGAAATACATAAATAGGTTGACAACCTTTGTACCCTCTAACTATAATTCTAACCTTCTACCAAATTAACTATAATTTTATCGTATGTCTGTCAAAGTGGCTTACGTGGTGTCTAGTAATAACAATCATTATAAACGGTTTACCATTAAAGTATATACTTATAGTAGTACCATAATTTATTTTACATTGTTTTATACTACGTGGGTTGCAAACAAGCATACAGCCAATCGGATGGTAAGCTGTTACCGTAGCCTAAAGACGCTAGCAATATCAGAGGTGTTGTCGCCATCTCCAAGAAACGGGATAGGAGGTGAAGAGTAGGCATGACGGGACCGATACTAAAGAGAAGACAGGAAGGACATTAAGGAGAGGACAGGAAGGATATTAAGGAGAGGATAGGAAGGGTAATAAGGAGAGCAGAGAGAGAGAGCAGTACTCTTACTTATCACACGAAACACAATCGTAGCAGTAAATACCATTATTTTATGCTTATCTTCTGTACTCCCCGATTGAGCCTGTCCGTTCATACTGGAATAAGCAACGCTCTAGCACTTCTGTGTAGATAAATGTGTCTTTTTTAATACTTATTTTTCATAAATAAGTTATCACAAGAATTTGACTTTTAAATTACACTTACAAATGACTTATGCATGAGATGTTAGAGTATTTCTTTACAAAGCCATTAAATCAAGAATTGAATTGAATATTTCTTTACATCAAGTCACAATAAATATGTCAATTAATTTAATAAATTGTTGTTTAAGAATGTAAGAGTGTTATTATATTGGACACTTGTCTTACTTAACTGTGTTAGACAAATTAACGTGCCTACAATCTAATTAACAAAATGAGAATGTTCATTGACTTGGTAACCGACCGTAATGTAGCTTAATTTTTCAGGTACCTCCGTTTATGCAATTAAGAGGTGGTGTAAAGTTCATTGAAGAAATACCGAGGAACCCGAGGGGAAAAATAATGCGTCAACGTCTGCGGGAAATGCTGTAATAACATTATTATATAAAATTACATTGCACAATACTGTGGAAAAACAAGGATTTTTTTATCATAATAACATAGAATCATGCCTGTATTCCCCGAAGGGGTAGGCATAGGTGTATTACACACCCATAAAAATATAATAAAATATTAATATTACTGGAAGTACTTTGTTTTATTTTTTTTTCTTTGGATTAGCGACTGACGCTAGCCATTACTAGCGTCAGTCGTAAATTATTACCTTTAGCATTTTAGAAAACAATTAAGATTTTTAATCATTGAAAATTAATACATTTTCTAGTAGGTAATATTCCGGTATGTTAAATTAAAAGACATTAAGAAAATGCTGATTAACATAAAGACAATTTCATAACTGCACCTTAAAGCCCAAGGATATAGAGAAAACAGGCATTATCCTTTTAGATCTTTTTACTTATTTAATAATATTATAAATGGAAACTGCATTTGTTTGTAGCGATTTCATACTGCAACTAATTGACCAATAATTTTGAAATCTAAAGTACATAATAGTCCAAAACCCAGAAAAAGACATTTATCCCGGAAGACATGACGTAAACTGATGTATATAATTAATTATCTATTCTGAAGTCCATGCAGACGAAATCTTGTCTTCATTAATTATTCACAAAAGGCTGGTGTGAATTTAAGTTCTATCTTTATAATCGCTGCATGCACCTCGCCTTAAAGAATCGATGGCACTTGTTTTGATATATTTTATGTCAGATGTTAAGATATGAAGATAAAATCTACGCTAACAAAAGTACTGGTAATACCTAGTTAGTAATTAGAAAAAAAAAACATTTTTGTAGACTGACTATTCATCTCAAAATATCTTTTTCTCTAAAAGTTCGAAAAGTTTTCACTTTACGTTCTTTTCGTGAATCGTTGCATTGTAGTCATAAAAGAAACAAAAATATTGGATAAACAGGGGGTGACCAAAAGCTTCACATAACGCAGTAATTACTATTGCTTTGAGTTATTTAGGAACGTCCTTATTGATGCAGTATGACTGAAATTATAATAATACCTCACTTCAGCCCAAAATTACTTTTTAATGGCACCTACTTAATTCGTTCAAGGTAGCTTTTATCTTTTGATAGCTAGTTGAATATTATATGATATACAAGAGGCTGATAAAATAATTAATTCTATAAGGTATAAGATCTAGAAATGTTATTGTATTTCAGAACAACAAATTACAGTTGTAATCACAACTATTAAAGTAAATGCCTCATATAACTCATAAACTCGCCATCACCACAACCACGAAAAAGATCAACAACTACGTCTGAAAACAGTCTTGATAGGATTTTTCTCCTACAACTGAAATACATCGAATGCTTTACGGTTGCTTATGACGACGAAGACATGTTTTTTCTATATAACATGGGTGGCACTCAAGCATACGGCCCACCTAATGGTGAGAGGTAACCGTAGCCTATAAATGCCAGCAACACCAAAGGCATCACTCGCACGTCACCATCTTCTAGAAAAGAGACTGGAGGTGGATGCAATAGAAAGGACACTATGGAGAGGATATAAAGTATTATAAGAAGAGGATAGGAAGGATAATAAAGAGAGGATAGCGAGGGTATTGGGCCTCCGGCACTCTCACTCACCATAAAAAATACACTGGCAGCAGTAAATAAATAATAAATAAAAATTCACGAAAATTTCACACAAACGTCCTCTGGTCCCAAACTAAGCTTAACGGTTGTGCTATGGGTACCAAATTACGGATATAACTACACTACTACTACTTTTCTTTGTAAATACATACATATGATAGATAGAAAGCACCCGGACGCAGTACAAATATCTGTGTTCATTACACAAATAATTGTCCTGAGTGGGAATCAAACCCACGACCTCGTGCACGGAAGTCGGTTACACTACCGACTACGCCACGAGACGCGTACCCACAATAGTTTCACGCTAATCTTCTGTGAGAGAGTGGTACTTCTCCGATCGAGTCGGTTCATTCATGTTGGGATAAGGAAGGCTCTACCAATGGCAATTATGTGTGTTTGCCTTGCGTTGCAGGGGCCGCTCCTTTTTGAGCTCAGTAGAAGGAGAATTGTGTGCCGATACGGCGGGCTTATTCAATGGGTGAGGGCCCCACACTACCCTGTTTGTTGCATCGATTTGCGCGTTCACTGCAAAGAAGGACGCATTTGTCATGACGCCTCAGTTCCAAGGGGTAACTCTCCCGGTCTCCGAGAGTATTGGGATCCTTGGCATCCGACATATCTAGTAAAGTCCAGTTCGGGAGTCATTTGGAGGACAAAGCCAAATTGGCGAGCAAGAAACTGGGCGTCCTAAACAGAGCCAAGCGGTACTTCACACCGAGGCAGTGACTTGTACTGTATAAAGCACAAGTCCGCCCTCACGTGGAGTACTATTCACATCTCTGGGCAGGCGTACCAAAATACCAGCTCGAGCCACTTGACTCCCTGGAAAGACGCGCTGTTCAAATTATCGATGATCCCAATCTCACGGATGAGCTGGAGTCGTTGGGGCGGCAGAGAGACTTTGGGGCTCTCTGTGTGTTCTATCGAATCTTCAACGGGGAGTGCTCTGAGGAACTGTTGAGGTGGTACCAACATCGCCGTTTTACCACCGGAACACGAGACACCGTACTAGGGTTCATCCATACCACCTGGAAACGGTCTCGTCCAAGACGGTTCGTTTTTAGCGTTTTTTTCTACCACGTACGTGTAAGATCTGGTATGAACTTCCTTCTGCGGTGTTTCCCCAGCGTTAAGACTTGTCGTTCTTTAAACGAGCTTTGAGAAGAGTACTTCACTCACGGTAGGCGACGACTTGGCTGTGCCCCTGGTGTTGCCATAGTCCATGGGCGGCGGTTACTACTTACGATCAGGTAGGCCGTTTGCACAGATGTGCCACCATGGGCAATTTAAAAAAAAATCGAGAGATTAGGTTAAATTTTCCTCGCCTTGATAAAAAAAGGCATCCAGGTTTTTCTCACGACGTTTTCCTTCGCAGATTTTGAAGAGTTCGCTAACTTTTAAACATTGATGTATCGTATTAAATAAATGTGTTGCAACACATAATTAAGGTGTTCTCATGTAAGAGGCAAGTTTTACTAACAACTTTACGTAATTTATCTACATGCCGTGCTCGAACCTAGAATTCATGTAGATCAATATTAGATTTGATTAATACAGCACTTTCATAAATATATACTCTGGAAAGTGTTAATAACATGAATTTTCTAAATAGTCGCCCATCTGAACTCCCACATTCATTTTATTCATCCTTTGGAGATATTTATCCACATATATAATAAACAGTCGAGCTGATAGAATGCAGCCCTGTTTAACGGCGACAGTTACATTAAACCAGGGTGACATTCTATCATCCATGAAATTCTAGAATTTCCACTATTTGTATTTTCTTTATATTTATATTAGATTGATTTAGTTAGTAGTAGTACCTATTTAAAGAATTTATATTATAATAATAAAGGCACGTGTTAATTAGTATAGCAAATATCATTACAGTCAGATATTTTTGTTAATAGTTTACTACGTGTTATATAATAACACGTCTATTAACTTAATGGAAATGTTACAGCAAGGAGTCGACGTTAATGGCTATGAGCCTAACCGTTCCACCAAAGGCTTCCTGATAAACATTTAATTGTACTCATTCCTGTAAAATTTAATTAACTAAATAGCCTCTACATGACGGTCATCATAGTCCGGCCCAACCATTGAATATACGTAATAAAATAAATCTACTAAGCTAGCATAATACCCCGGATTTAACGTGTCTCACTAAAGTGGTATACTCCCCTCTTATCTATATATATATATATATATATATATATATATATATGTATGGGCACCTGTCTGCTCATACACTGACTTGTGAGGTGTAATGATATGCTACTCAGAAAGTATTTTATGACGTTTATTGTTACATGATTACATGAAGTTATATTGGGTTTAATTGCTAACATTGCTAATTAATTATTGGTGACTGTGCGATCTCATCGTACATATTCCGGGGCGAGAAAAGGAAAACTAAAAAAGAATTTAAATAGGAGAAGTGCTTCTGTCCATGCGGAGGTTGCGAGGCTCGTGAACTCGAACGACTTCCAGGTGTTCTCTTGCTTCACTTCTGCGGTGAGCTGTAGGTGTAGTTTGAGCGCCTATCTCCGGAGTGCCGGACGACGGCGGGGTTGTAGGTATTCGCCAATGACATTTTGTGCGGCGAGCTACTATAATGATTCCGGTGATGCACACTATCCCAACCATCACATAGATCATGGCGTAGTGATGAATATCGTGATAAGAGAGATCATCAGGTAACATCACTTCCGGCTCGAAGGACCACGATGTATGGGCACTTGTCTGCTCATACACTGACTTGTGAGGTGTAATGATATGCTACTCAGAAATTATATTATGACGTTTATTGTTACATGATTACAATGATACTGCGATGTATTAACTACTTTAATATACACAATACATGAAGTTATATTGGATTTAATTGCTAACATTGCTAATTAATTATTGGTGACTGTGCGATCTAATCGTACAATATATATATAAGCGATTTATCACTCACTGACTCATCACGATATCTCCGAAACCATACGTCCGATTGACTTGAAATTTTGCATAAATGCTCTTTTCATGACGTAGACGCTCACTAAGAAAGGATTTTACGAAACTCCTATCCAAAATGTATATTTTTATGTGCTATCGTATTCAGACTTCTACACTGATTATCACAATAACACACATTGATGTGGTTAATAAAGTACAAAAATCATGCTAAAAGTTGGTTTTTAACAAAATAATTTTAGTTTTTTATGTGTTAAAGAATATTTGACATTTTCAGTTTAATAGTTTTTATAAAGACTTATTTTAGATATTCCGATTTCTATATTTCAATTGGCATTAGTTTAATATTTTTTTTAAGATTTATTAGAGATTAAATTATTTGTGAATGCGGAAAAAGAGAACTTTATTGCGAGCGGGATTCGAACTGCATCCCTTCCAATCCGGGTAAGTGCTCTAAATAGCTAAACTATCGCACTTACCAACGGTCATACCTAATCTCCACATCACAATTGTCTTTACGACCCACTCCACCTACCGGATGCAACGTATTTTGACCAGATCTCAAAACCAACGAGCATGCATGAAAGCGCTGATAAAAGTAGATGAAGCGAAAGATGTGTGTCAGGGAAGGCAGGCAAGTGGAGAGAAGTGGTCTCTGCCTACATCTACGAGAAAAAGGCGATACAATATCTATGTATGATTTTATAAAATAATAACAACTTTTAACTGACTGAAAACTATATTGAAACTATATTTGACGTAGGATACACCTACAATTTCAATGGTTTTATAAGATCGCGGGTAAAATAGGGGTCGCATTAAGAAATTAAACCTTTAACGCTGACGAAGTCGCAGGCATCAGCTAGTATCCTATATATTCTGTAAAATATTATGAACTTATTCTTAACGTCGTTAAAGTTACAAATCAAAATACTTACTTAAAATATCTTGTTATCCTTACTTTAATATTATAAATGGGAAAGTAATTTTGTTTATTTTTTGTTTCTTACAACTTTACGTTTTAACTACTTAACAGAATTACTATCATAATTTTTTTTAAACATGTAGTTTGGAGTCCAGAAATTTACATGGTTTACTTTTTATCCCGGAAATATTCCGGATGATTCATGTGCGATAGTTAATATTCCACAAAGATTAATTTGAAGTGGATTGACGTATTGAGATAGAGTAATATTATTTATATAATTTGGAGTGTTATGTTTGTGATTTTTTATGTTGAGTGACGTATTTATACTCTAAAACCAAAAAAAGATATATTTCAAGCACCAAACAAACTCAACCATTTATTAGAATTATATTTTACATTTTCACTCAATATTTGTAAAGAAAGAAGAATCTATTTTTCAGCATGGCCAAATTTGATTCCTTATTTATGAGGCATCAATATCTCAGCATTAAATAATATATCAATGTTTCATAAATGTATTAAGACAGGTAAGCGATATAATAGAAAACCCTTATTTGTATTTTTAGATAGTTATGTTGTATTAGTAGAATAGATTGCTTACGCTTTTAATATTGTATTGTTATATCTGCTGTTGGCAGATGTGCCCTGGCTTGTCTGTCCCCATTATATTGCAAATCTATTTAGATAAATAAAATTGAAGTGTCTGTTTGTAATTTCTACACAACAGCTTTTTCCTAAATGCATGTTTAAGTATCTATATGTATAGAGTTTTCGGAGTATAGTCATTTTTAGCATAAGAACGTTTAGTTCGTTAAAACAAAATTTGATATACAGTATAAAGAACATGTATAACACATAGAATGAGTTTAATCCTAATAATCCCTTTATCCCTAAAGTTCTCTTTTTCCATATTCGCAAAAGATTTGTTATTTAAAGAGTCCCTTTATCTCAAAGGGTAAATTATCATTGACCCATAAATAATAAGTAGGTATATATTTTTGTCTGTCTATTTTCTGTTCGTTCCGGCTCCAAAATGGCAAAACCAATTTGGATAGGACTTTCACTGGCAGAAAGCTGATGTTATAAAGAGTAATCTTTATTTTGGAAAATTAAATAGTGTTACACACCAAAAAAAAAAAACTAAAAATTTCCACGCGGATGAAGTCGCAGGTAGCAGCTAGTTTATAATATTTTTAGCTAGTCAGTTAACACTGACTCTTAGTATCAAACATATCTCAAACGTTGATAGATAATCTTCCCTCTAGAACACTTCGGATTTTCATCAATTGACTTAAACCACCGCTTAATTCCATAAACGGCGACACCTAAAAAAATAAACAAAATGTTGGCATTTAGGTTAATAACAATCAAACTAACAATCACCTCCTGAGCGATTTATTATTCACAACTTATCAAATAAAATGTGGACATAACCATGAAATTGAAAATACATAGTTGAATAAATGTTTCTGGCAGGTTGAGTTAAAACTATTCAGTGAATAAATATTTAAAAAATCTGAACATAAAGTGTGAAAATGTGAAATAGAAAATGATAGCCACAAACATTTTAGACTAGGTCTCCTGGATTACCATTCCAGATGCTCTGCCAACTAAGCTGTGACATCTGCTCAGTACTATCAATTTTCATAACGTACTTCTGTGCTTAAAATATACAAAAATATCAAATATTATTTAAACATATTTGACGTGATAACGATGAACGCCGGCAGCGGCAGCACGCACGAAAAAGTTTCACGTTCCGAAGAATGTATGGTGACCAATGCATTGTTTGGTGTTCGCGTCCACAAGAGAGCTGCGGTCTGAAGAGTGTCTGCGGGAGAGAGGCGGCCGGCCGCGCTGCCCATGCCGACCGACCAACCGACATCACCTAATAACATTCTTCTTCCCTTAGTTACTTTACTCTTTGCATTCTTCGCCCGAACGCGTCCCGGGCAACACAGCAGCATCTCAATTATTATATAGCAGCACGCGCAATCGTACCTTTTTATATGTACCATTCGATTTCTATCAGTATTACATTTTGTGAAACTCTCAGAAAACATATATGACGTTATCACGTAAAATTATTGTCCGTAAACTGACTTTACAGACAACCTACATATAGTTTATTTCAATGGTTGAATATTGCAATATGAGTTAATTAAACGTGATAGTTTAAAAAAAAACTAGACGTCGCGGGACGTCTAGCAGATGTGAAAACATCGAAATTATTTTGTAGAAATAAAATAATCATAACTCGACAAAGTACTCCTCAAGACGAATCAAACGAGTATAAACTCGATAGGGTTGCGTAGTATTTATTTGAACGGGACAAGTAGGTACAATAAAAGCGTCGCCACGCTAACAGCCGATTTTACCCTCCTTTTATTGTTTGTAAAATTAAGTTTACCTGGTCGATATAATGTAAAAAAATACTTCCGACAGATGGTGCAGGCGTCACCCAAAGACGTTAAGTATGAATGTGTTATCGAGATTAGCAGTCAGGAGCAAGGGTCACGATGGCTGAATCGGCAAAGCATCTGGACGGTATCCAGGAGAAGCAGGTTCGAATCCTGCTCGTGACTGTTATTTTCGATTTCATATTTTTCACTTTGTGTTTAATGGATGTTGCTAAGCATGTCAAATGCTAAAAATATATATATAAATATCTAAATATTTATAGGGTTTGCGTCATTATTAGGTAAAATCTTAATTGTAAAATTAAGTTTACCTGGTCGGTATAATGTAAAAAAATACTTCCGACAGATGGTGCAGGCGTCACCCAAAGACGTTAAGTATGAATGTGTTATCGAGATTAGCAGCCAGGAGCAAGGGTCACGATGGCTGAATTGGCAAAGCATCTGGACGGTATCCAGGAGATGCAGGTTCGAATCCTGCTCGTGACTGTTATTTTCGATTTCATATTTTTCACTTTGTGTTTAATGGATGTTGCTAAGCATGTCAAATGCTAAAAATATATATAAAAATATCTAAACAATTGATGACTTTTTAAATGAATATAATGTTTAAATATAAGTTTAATATAAGATATTTAATTAATATTGTATGCTTAAATAGCGGGACATAGCGAGATCTTTATATATTATCTTGTACACCTTTATGTATTTTACATATGCCCACAATAAATGAATTTGAATTTAGACGTAATTTATTTTTGTTACTATGTAACGTTGCAATCTTCTTCGGTAATGTTTACTCCCGGTTGCTTTATTACAAATGCCATCGGCACTTCATCGTGAGCAGGTACCGGTTTTCCAACTACTGCAGCCTCACGTACTTGTAGAAGAGTTTCCAATTATATTAGCGACACCTAAACATTTCCCATCGTTGAAATAAAATATATTAAATTAGTGCTCGCTTTCGCTAAAAAATAACATAAAATAAGCAAGCGTTTGAAACACCAGAAATATTCGTTAATTAAATGAAATTTTCTAGACATGATCTATAAAATAATAACAGAAAATCTATTATTATTAAAAAGTTTTTCTATTAAATCTAGAGATGGATTAGATTAGTAAATCTATTACTGTAATAATATCACAACGCAACGGTCGAAAATCTGTACATTGAGCGTTTTCACGAAGATTGCCTTGAGAGGCAAGAAATAAGCCGTAGAACCGAAATCAGCTATTTTATATTAACTTATCTTTGTCTCCCTATTCATCCTCATGAATGTCAGAGAAAAAAACTCAACCTATGATAACATGAGTACCATCTTTATACTATATATGCTATGATTGTGTATTACCGCAGTACCATATTATATATGTAGGTACTTTTATCTTTACTAATATAAAGCTGTAACAGAGCTTTGTCTGTACATTCAAGATATTTGAGAAAAAATGAATGTATTAGGCTATATAGGCGTGTCTAAACACAAAACATTTTTTTTTAGAATTTTTGTGTTTGTCGGTTTCTCTGTTTGTTTGTTCGCGCATCACGCAAAAACTACAGAACAGATTTTGATGTAACTTTTTTTATTTGAGAGCTCTTGATTAGACTTAAGAACTGGTATATATTTTATCTTGCTATTATATCGGGAACTTGAGATATAACGAAAAACTAGCTTAGGGCAAAGGCTAGTTGTTGATAAACATAATGTAGGTACTAATATATTTGTCCAGATTATCTATGACCCGATATTTTATCATATTTAATTGAAAAAATCGATATTCCTTATCGCATAGTTAACACCGTTAGGTTCAGAGATAGGTCTTAGATAGCAAACTGTCCAGTGTAATGATTGATTGCAGTCAGAGTTTCCATTCTAAAAAAAAATACCAATAATATAGCTATGGATTACCTTGTGTTATACTAAAATCTTTAGCATTGTACAGAATGTACCTTGTTAGTTTATGTCCGTAACTATGTAAACCACTTTTATATTTCATACAAAATAAAAAAAGGAGTAAATAGGTGGAGTCAGGAGTCTTCGAAACTGACGAGCGTGAATGAAACGAATTATGAATGTTGACGAAGCGAGAGATGTGTGCAAGAATAGAGCCTTTTGGCACTCTGTTCTTTCTGCCTACCCCGCAAGGGAGATGGCGTGATAATAAGTAAGTAAGTAAGTAAATAGAAAATAAAAATCACAAATAGTACAGGAAAAATGTATTTAGACTCACATTATCTTCTTCATAAACAATAGCATCCTTCAACCTTCCAAATATATTTATGTAGTTATCTTCGTCAAAATAACCGAGGTCACCGGTCTTAAAGAAACCTTGTTAGTTTATGAGAGTTGATTGCTCCATACCAATATAACCTTTCAATAAGATCGAACCTTTTACACAAATTTCACCACGTTATTTTGACCCTAGAATTATATGGGTTTTAGGTTAATATCATATTAAAATACCAATAACGCAGTGAAGCCACAAATAATATATCATCTAATTTACTTGAAGAACAGATTGTATATTGGGCAGAAATTATTGGCTTCACATTCACAAATATGGTACCAATAGTAATAGATATTCTTACAATAGTAATAAAAGCCAGTCATAGCGTATTATCCGTGAAAAGTTATTCTAGTAGAAAAAAACACTCACACATATATACCATAAAATTATAGTTACTTTAATAGTGTCACCAGGCGTAGCCACGTAATATAGTTCCAGTGGCCCACCAATACAGGCGCAGAGACGGCACACGGCGGGTTTATTTAGTTGGTGAGCGCCCCATACTACCCTGTTCGTTGCCCTGAACGACTGGGTGTGCGGTTAGTTACATTTTTTCCCACCTTAACATAAAAAGGGGGCAGTCACGCCGACGCTACTAATCTTAGAGCCTTTGATCCTCTAATTTCTGTAGCTAGTTCTACGGTTTCAGTCGGTTCATATCCTTGGAGACCTGACATTAGGGAATTCATAGCGAGCCATATAAATGAAAACAGAAATTCTATGACATTATTAGAAGTTAAAACTTCGCAGGGCATGCGTCTCTGATTTTTCTATTGTATGTGTGATTTGCTGCCCGGTGAAGCAAAATATTGTGTTGAAACCTTCACGCCTGAGAGATTTTCTATATGGCTTGTGAAGTCTGTCAATCCACACTAGGCAGAAGTTTTGGTCATCTTACTTAATTGTAGAAGGAGACTCATGCCCAACAGTGAAATAATCACGCTTTGTGAAAAAAAAAATGAAATACCTATAAGAAGTTATACAATGTTCGGCTTTTTTTGAGAATAATGATGCTCGTCCCTTCTAATATCTATAAGTATAATAGAACTCTCAGAACTAAGGTTTAGGGACAAACTTCGTGTTAATCATTTTTTTAAAGAACATTACTACAAAGGAAACAATAATAATTCTACATTCACGTCCAAGTACCTATTCTGGAAGTGAACAGTAAGAAAAAATTACTAGCACAATACTAATTATTACAGCAAATCTGTTTTGCTAAGCCGGTTTATTTCACCTCTGGAGACTATCGCCACGCCACTTACCATCAGGTAGAACAGAGTCAACGTCAAATAGGCTACTGAGTATGGTCATAATAATCACTAAAGAAAAAATAATACCACAGCTTTCCACGTTGCATAGTGCACTATACTAATATTCAAGCACATAGAAAATGATTGAGAATCAACGGCTTTCGAGCCGCTACTCACCATTTCATTACGCGGATGGGAAATAAATAAATGGACTAGTCCGCTCAGCTCCCTTAGAATGAAAAATGAAACGTTAGACAAACTTTCGTTTCGATCATTATGATTGATCAACAGTCCGACGCGTGATTCCTGATTAGTCGATATTTCGACGCGTGATTCAGGTGGTGGAATCACAATGAAGCGAAACGAAAGTTCGTCTAACGTTTCGTTTTTCATTCTATGGGGACAGATTAGATAATAAGTGCCTCCAATTTGGTACCCAACTCTACCGCCAGTGATACTAGGTGATAATTGCTCACTTCCTTTAGTCGCCTCTACCACGGCCACGACACCCGCAGGAAAGAATTGGTTCACACTTACTTCGTTACCACACAGATATGATACAATATTAGCAAATATCTATTACTTTTTTTAACTGTAATAATTACCTTGATCTGTATTTTAACACTTGACATGTTCAGCTACTTTAAAGAACAAATTATTGTGAAAGGGAAAAAAGCTTTACTGTGAGTGGGCTTCGAACACTGCCTCCCTTCCAATCGGGAGAAGTGCTCTAGAGCGCTAAGCCATCGCAGTAGCCAGCGACACTAATTTTTACTTCACAGAGGTAAAGGCATCTAAAAATTAGAATCCCGCTCGTAGTAAAGCACTCTTTTTCCACTTTCACAATAATTTGTTCTTGTAATAATTACAACAAAAATACTTCATACTTTACTATTTCCATTTTATCGCCTTGAAATCGAATTCTGACATAAATTATCCGAAGTTGATCTGCACGGGTAATTGTAATTATTCGAAGTTGATCTGCTCGGGTACTTCTAATTATCTGAATTTGGTCTGAGCGGGTTTTTGATTTCCTTTAATAAATAAGTTGATTGGGAAACATTTTAATAAACGCGCCTGTTAAATATCACTTACAAGACACAATTAATTATTCTCAATACAATAGAATCATATATCATCATCATCCATAGATCAGATGTGGATGCCAGTGCATGAAAATGTGAAAAAAGAAGAAGAAAAACTAAAGGAGGAGAGAAATATGAAGAAAACGTACAGACCAAAATAAAAACAAAAAGAGAACAAAACAGCAGAAATAAAAAAATGAAGAAAAATGAATCAATTACGATTTAATTTATTTTAGTCCGTTATAAAAACATGGTACATTAAATTATTTTTATCTCTTTATTTACATATGTCTTACAACTAAATACATTTTTAAATATATGTATTATGAAAAATAATAAAATATTTAAAAATATAAAAAGTGTGTAGACCCACCGGCAGCGGGCACAAGGGCCAAACTGCCAGTGGTTAGGGCCCCAGAGACATAAACTTCCTCACGATGCGTGCCGTGTCCAGAAGTACCGCTTTCTGTATCAAACCCTTGATCCAAATACCCAACGTGAGCCTCTTAAGATGTTGGCCGAGGCTCTTGGCTATGAGTCTGTTAACTGAAACCACTATCGGCACAATGATTGCTGAATCTACATCCCACATGTCAACAATCTCGTGAGCCAAGTCCAGATACTTAATCTGTTTATCTTTCTCGGCCTTTACAAGATTCTCGTCATGTGGGATGGTGATATCAACTATCATTGCCCGGCGCTCAGATCGATCAACCAACACAATATCAGGTTTGTTGGCCACAACAGTCCTAACCGTGATGATTCGTCCCGTCGATCCCAATACAGTGTGATACGACCATTTTCGAGAACTGGCTCAGCTACATACCTGTAGTAAGGCACGTCTAGGTCCACAAGGCTGTATTTCAGAGCAATTTGTTGGTGGATGATCCTGGCCACTTGGTTATGCCTGTGCAAGTACTCGCCGTTAGCAAGACGAGAACAACCAGAGACAATATGTCTGAGGGACTCACCAGGATGGTGGCAGGCACGGCATATGTCAGCCGTACCATCTCTCAGGATATGTCTCCGGTAGTTGTTCGTCATGATAACTTCGTCAGCAATTGCACAGACAAAACCTTCGGTTTCCCCAAATAGGTTACCTAAACGTAGCCAGGCCACGGAAGCCATGAAATCTACGTCCGGCCCATGTAAGGCCCGGTAAAACCTTTCGTGGAGTTCCTTGCTCTGCCATACACCCCTGCGATCGTCAGTACCAAGTACCACAGGTCTGCGCCAATTCTCCTTAGCCAAGGAGAGCGGAGTGAGTCCGTAATCTACAGCGACCACATCACGATGCATATCCTTATCAGTATGAAGGAAATATTCCCTAAGGTTGTACACCTCACGATTGTGCAAGGTCTTGGCATTTAAGAAACCCCGACCTCCACACTTTCGTGGGATGTACAGCCTCATTACCGATGAGCGAGGATGATGCATACGATATGCGGTCAATAAACTGCGGACTCTTCTATCCAGAGCGTCAAGTTCAGTCTGAGTCCACTTGAGTATGCCGAAGGAGTAATCAGAAGTGGCATAACCCAACCGTTGTAGGCGCGCACCTTGTTGCCACCTGATAGAAGACTATTCAGTACTTTTTTCAGGTGGCCAAAGAAACGCTCCCGCAACGATTGCTTCATGTCCACCTCATTAATGCCCAGAGCTTGCAACATACCCAAGTATTTATATGTGTCAGTTACGAGGAGTGATCGCAAATGAGTATAATCCGAGAGTTGAACTCCCTCGGATTCCACTACCCTTCCTCGTTTTACATGCATGATCGCACATTTATCCACACCAAACTTCATCCCAATGGAATTACTAAAGGATTCGGTTAACTTTAGTAACTCCATTAGTTGAAATCTGGTAGGGGCAAACAATTTGAGATCATCCATGTAATACAGGTGGGATATTTTGCAACCATCACCTCGCAACCTATAGCCTAGTCCTGAACCCTCTTATAAGGTACTAAGAGGGTTCATGGCTAAACAGAACCATAAAGGACTCAGACTGTCGCCCTGAAATATACCCCGCTCAATCCTTACAAGCTCACCATGACAATCCGGGGTCCGCCGACATACTGGATAGCAAAGAGCTGTCCTCCAATGCCCCATACAAGACTTCAGGAAGGTGCATAAAGTTTCGTTAACTTTATATAACTCTAGCACCCTCAAGAGCCACGTATGTGGCACAAAGTCAAAAGCTTTTTTATAGTCTATCCAGCATGTCATCGGATCCCTTTTCCCACGGCGAGCCTGTTGGCTTATGGCCGCATCAATAAGGAGGAGCTCCTTAGTACCACGGCCCCCCTTCCTACATCCATTCTGAGAGTTGGACATGATCGAATAAGTATCAATATGTTTAGTAATTGTTTTGCAATTTGGTTCTCAGAATGGATGTAAGAAGCTTATAGAGTGATGGTAAACACGTGATAGGTCTATAATTACCTGGTTCCGTGGTACTGCCTGATTTATAGAGCAAATGAGTGATGCCAGTCGTCATAAAATCTGGCAGAGACCCGGATTCCACAGACGATTGAAACTGAGATGCCAAACAAGCATGTGAACTGCGTAGCCATTTAAGCCAAAAGTTGTGCAGTCCGTCCGGTCCTGGAGATTTCCAATTTGCCAAAGAACGAATCTGTCTAAAACTGAAATGCCTACCTTAAATTATAATTAACAACAGCTATGTGCTACCAACAACATATTTTTATGCTACGTGATTGGCAAGCAAGCATACGATCCACCTCATGGTAAGTGGTTACCGCAGCCTATAGACGTTAGCAACACCAGAGGCATTACTCGCGCGTCACCATCTCAAAGAAAAAGGATAGGAGGTGGATAGGCATAATTAGGGAAGGATAGGTTGAATACTAAGGAGAGGATCTATCCATCTATTCATCAGCCTTTTAAAATCCACTGTTGGACATAGGACTCCCCAAGAATGGGGGATAGTGCCGTAATCGCCACGCTTGGCAGGCGGGTTGGCGATCGCAGTGGATGTTGTTAATACTCGAAGGAGTGCTGCTGCCCACTCCCCCGGTAATGCCTCAGTCAGCTCTTACGACTCCCATGGATGGAGAGGGGTGGGACCATTCTAAAGCCGGCCCCACACGGCGAAGAATAAGGAGGGAGTTTGGGCCCTTGGAGCTCTCACTCACCATACGAAACACAACGGTAGGGTACCTACTATTGTTTCACTCTGAGTTTTTATCAGAGGATGGCACTTAATAGATCGAGCCTGTGCATTCATATTGGATAAGCAAAGCTCTACCACTAGATGATTAGATTTATTTTTAAGAATAATAACAATATAGTAGTGATGGACCGATCAGAGCGCCGTGTACTAATTGTCGATGGCACTGTTCCGCATGACGAGAATCTCGTGAAAGCTGAAAAAGAAAAACATATAAAATATTTGGATTTAGCTCACGAGGTTACCGACATGTGGGATGTTGACTCGACAATTATTGTTCCGATAGTCATATCGGTTAATGGTCTGATCGCCAAGAGTCTCGACCAACACCTAAAGAGGCTCTTGTTGGACGGCTGGATTAAGGGCTTGATGCAAAAGGCGGTACTCCTCGACACGGCACATATTGTGAGGAGGTTTCTTTCCATGGAGCCCTAACCACCGACAGCTTGGTCCTTGCACCCGATGTCGGTGGCCCACTATTTTATATATTTTTAAATTAATTATATTTTTTTGTGAATATTTTTGTGATAGTGTATTTGAGTGTGTGTTTGTTTTCTTTTATAATCTGTTTAAAAATATATAAAATATGATCTTAGAAAAGTAACAATAATAAACTGGCAACACTCCGTATAAAGTGTCGCATTATTTCCATTATCCAAAATTTATTTATTCACCTCTTTTGAATAGTTTTATATAATAACTACACAATAATATTTATAAATTTGGAGATCAAAAATATTTAGATCAAAAATATTTAGATGAAATATAAATATGTTATTGAATAAAACCATAAGTAAATCACAATAGAAAAATGACAGATGTCATCAAGAAAATTGTTATAAGAATCACGGATTATATCATAAAATAGATGGAAGACTGGGAAAATGCTGACACGAGCAAAAGCCAGGCTCGCTACCACACTGAGACTAACCCCGGACTCGTCACTCAGCTCCGCCTCGCAGCTACCGGCGGGACCAGTGGCAGTGACATCGGTTACTGTTGAGGCGTCGAGCTCAACATCAAGTGACGAGTACTTCTCCCCACCCACGTCGCCTTCACCTGTACGTAGGAAGAGGAGAGGCCGGCCGCCGGCGTGCTTGGGACCCCGAGGTCAACAGATCTTAAATAGGGCCCCCGCTGCCGGTGGTGATGTGCGCCGCATGAGATGGTCGCATGAGATGTTCACAAAAGATGAATGAAAATGTCATGCGGGCATATTATGTGGCTACAGAGGGAGGAATCAATCTTACAGCGTACCGTGATCGTATGCTGCCTTTGTTTCAGGAGCTTGAGCTGGCTGTCAACGTCACGGCACAGCTATTATCGGATCAAGTGCGTTGTCACCTACTGGATGAAACCGTACTTGAACGGCTTCGCTCAGACGTACGGAGTAACATTGTTACCTCCATTTTCTTGCAAACTGCGGAGGGTATGTCGATGTCGAGGAATATACCACAGTTGAACCCTGTTGAGGAAGTGGAGGACATTGGAACATCAACATAAGTACCCAGTACAATGATCAACTAAGGAGCGCTTTGGAATGTGCATTACAACAGTATCGATTCATGTCTCCTGAGCGTAGACCACGTCTGCCGCGTTTGCCTACTCATAAAAAGAATATAGCGCTGGTGAAGGCCCTGGATTTGCTATTATCTATCTACATAGAAAGCAGTGAAAATTTGGCGGATACGCACTCAATCATGTATTGTGCAGCCGTGGCAGCATATCGAGTAGCAGGAATTAAAATTTCTGAGGAAGGTCCTGTTACTCGGTCAAATACAGCCGCACTGGCTTGGCAATGCAGGATTGAGTGACGTATAGCCGAAGCCAAGGTACTCATCGGTAAGCTTATGTACTTCAGGTCAGGCAACACCCGCCCGAGAGTTATGCGCTTTGTGAATCGGGCGTTCTCGGGGACTGAAATAAATCCTCGAAAATACATGTCTCGCGTCACAGAGCGCATAGACTTCCTGAAGCAGAAAATTTATGCGTGGGCAAATCGAGTTAGGCGCTACAAACGGAGAGTGGATCGATGCACTATAAATCGCACATTCCAAAGGGAGGAAAGGCAGGTCTACCGTAAATGGGAACGACCTGATATAGACCTGAATGCCAGGCATCTTCCAGATATTTATTGCACTACTATGTTCTGGCAAAATATCTGGTCGAGGCCTGTCATTCATGAAGAAGGTGAAGAAGGTGTCGGTATGACCTACCTTATCTATAAATGTGATAGTTCCACGGATCCCAAAAATTACAGGCCAATAACATGCTTACCAACATTGTATAAGCTCCTCACATCCATTTTGACAGTAAAAATTTCTTCACATATTACAAATAATTCAATTTTGGCCATATCTCAAAATGGATGTAGGAGCGAGGCACGTGGAACTAAAGAGCTCCTTATAATTGACATGGTCATTAGCCAATAGGTTCGTCGTAACCGGAAAGAACTGGCGACGGCCTGGATAGACTATAAGAAAGCCTATGACTCTGTTCCCCATGCATGGCTCTTGAGGGTATTGGAGTTGTATAAAATAGATGCAACTCTACGTGCCTTCTTGAAGGCATGCATGGAGCAATGGAGAACGGCCCTTTGCTATCCGGATCGTCGCTGGCTTCGGGTTGAAGACGCACCAATAAAAATTGAGCGGGGTATATTTCAAGGGGACAGCTTGAGTTCATTGTGGTTTTGCCTGGCCCTGAATCCTCTTAGTACTCTACTAGAGAATTCAGGCCTAGGCTATCGGTTGCGGAGAGGATGTCGGAGCCTATCCCACCTCCTTTACATGGATGACTTAAAGCTATTTGCCCCCACTAGATCCCAACTGATGGCTTTACTTAAGGTAACTGAAACCTTTAGTAAATCTATCAGAATGGGGTTTGGTGTGGATAAATGGCAGTCTTACATGTAAAGCGGGGTGGGGTCGTGGAATCTGAAGGAATGCAACTTTCAGATTTCACACATCTCCGATCTCTTTCTGTAACTGAAACATACAAATATTTGGGTATGTTACAGGCATTACTCATTTCTGAGATAGACATGAAACAAAAGTTACAGGAGCGTTTCATTTGCCGCTTAAAAAAGTATTCAACAGCTTACTTTCTGGCGGCAACAAGGTGCGGTTAATCGCCACGCTTAGCAGGTGGATTGGCGAGCGCAGTGGATGTCGTTAATACTCGAAGGAGTGCTGCTGCCCACTCTCCCCGATATTCCTTCAGTCGGCTATTACGACTCTCATAGGTGAAGAGGGGATTACTACCATTACCAATAATAATAATATGGTACAGAGAAGTTTAAATGGCTACAAAATATGCCTTTATGATCATTTTACTATAGTTATAAAGGTAAGACTATTTTATAGGTTTGAGTTTATTTGAAGGATAAACCAGGTATAAATATAAATATTTCACAATAGCTTCACCTGAATATAGAATCGCTCAAATTAAGTACCTACATAATTATGACACAAAAAAAATATAATGTACTAGCCTTTGCCAGCGGCTTCGCCGCAGCCAAGCTAGTTTTTAGGTTATATCTCAGGTTCCCGATATAGTAGCGGGATAAAATGTCTACCAGTTTTTAAGTGAAATCAAGCCTTTTCAAATAAAAAAAGTTGCATCAAAATCCATCTAGTAGTTCATTTAAATAAATTCTAAAAAAAAAATCTAGTTTTAATATTTTTTTAGTTTTTCGGTTATATCTCAAGTTGCCGATATAGTAGCGGGATAAAATGTATACCAGTTCTTAAGTCTGATCTAGGCTTTTCAAATAAAAAAAAATGCATCAAAATCCATTTAGTAGTTTTTGTGTGATGCGCGAATAAACAAACGGATAAACAGACAAACAGACAAAAATTCTAAAGAAAATTGTTTTGTATTTAGACATGCCTATATAGCCTATTACAATCATTTTTTCTCAAATATCTTAAACGTACAGACACAGCTCTGTTACAGCTTTATAATAGTATAGATTAGGCTATTCAGGCGTCTCTGAACAAAACACATTTTTTTATTTTCTGTGTGTGTTATCTGTTTGTTTAACGGGTATCATGCAAAACTACTGAACGGATTTTAATGAAACTTTTTGATTGTTTGATGAGTTCTTTATTAGATTTAAAAACTAGTATACATTTTATCCCGCTCTACTATATTGAAATGTAACCGAAAAAAAAATTAGTTCAGCTACATACAATTATACCTATTATAATTTTTAACGTGATTACGTCTTATAAATCGATGAACGCCGGCAGCACGCAGGAAAAAGTGTCGCGTTCCGAAAAATGTATGGCGACCGATGCATTGTTTGTGAAACTCTCAGAAAACATATTATGACGTCATCACGTAAAATTATCGTCCGTAGCCGACTTTATAGACTGGTCAGGGTTTTTTTTATACTAACTTACTAGGTGGCAAACAAGCATACGGCTCACCTGATGGTAATCGGTTACCATACCCTATAGAACACCAGAGGCGTCTCTCGCGCGTCGCCATCTCCAAGGAAAGGGATAGGAGTTCCATGGGAAAGATATTAAGAAGAGAATAGCCAATAGGAAGGATAATAAGGAGAGGATAGGGAGGGGGTTTGGGCCTCCAGCGCTTTCAGTCACGATACGAAACACAACGGTAGGAGTACCTTCTGTTGTTTCACGATGATCTTTTGTAAGAAGGTGACAATTGCCCAATTGAGCCATCATATTTATGCTGGGATAAGCAAGGTTCCCTCCACTAGACTAAAGTGACATTTTAAATTTCAGCTACATACGATTGGTTTTAGTAGTTATGCGTTGATCGTCACTCACAGCAAAGATATTTTATAACACGAACAATTTTATACACAGCATCACGCCTGTATTCCTCGAAGGGGTAGGCAGAGGTATATTACATACCCACGGTTTGCCAGGTATGTCAGAGGCCCACGTAATAGGCGAGCCTATTGCTGTCTACCGAGTACAATTCCAAACTCCGAGCTGCTACTGAGAATTTTTCTTGTTTACGAAATTGCTCAATAACACTGCCCGACCCGGGGAACGAACCCGAGACCTCATGATCAGCAGTCGCTCACACTACCACTGCACCATAGAGGCAGTAATTATTTTAGTAATTTTATATATTATATTGATACACTAGATCGTACTTCACGCTTAGTTGTATCGAAATAAAAACTTAGAAACTTTTATTTGCCATTTCGTAAATTGAATCATTTAATCCCATCGAATGAGATGGAGTGAACATAATTACGTCCTTAACCTTGATTCTGAGTGAAAATAGAGCAATTAAGTGCCTCGTGTTGAAGAGTTTACTTTGATTTTTATAACTACGCCTTTTATGGGCCTGTGTTTGAAGAGTAAACATGTGAAGTAACGATCGGAACGTTAATTGAACAGGTAGATGCTCTGAGACCCACTAATTTATTATGATTACTTAGTTACAGACAACATGATATTTACTTACATCATCCTTTAATGAAGCAAGAGCCTGTTCAGTCACTAGTCTGCCAAAATGTTTTAAAATAACAACTACACAATATAATGATCTATAACTATATTATAATTATAAATGATGTAGGTACGGGGGGAGAACCGAGACTCACCTTTTTTTTTGTTAAGGCGGGAAAAAAATTTCCTCCACACACCCCGTCGTTCGGGGCAACGAACGGGGTAGTGTGGAGTCCTCACCCACTAAAGAAACCCGCCGTGTGCCGTCTCTCTGCCTTTATTGGCGGGCCACTGGAACCATATTACATTCCTTCAGTGGTCCGCCGACCTTAGATATAACCTAAACTTTATTAGTAACAAGCTTATGGCTGCGGCGGAGACGCGGGTAAAGACTAGTACTATTAAGCTATATTTATACATTTAAGGTGTTTGAGGAAAAACAAACTATATTCGACTATTTAAGCGTTCTGAACACTAACAATTTTTTTTAGAAAATTTGTCTGTTTATCTGTTTGTTTATTCGCACATGACGCAAAAACTACTTAACGGACTTTGATGAAACTGTTATTTTTATAGCTCTTAATTAAACTTAAAAACTGGTACTAATACATATTATCAGCTACTGCGTTGAGAATCTGATATATAACCTAAGAGTTACCTTTTGACTGCGGTGGAGCCGTGGGCAAAAGCTAGTAAATATTTATGAGCATGAAATTTGATATGCTTGGCAATTTTCCAGAACACAAAGTATTGGAGTGAATTTATAATAAAATAATACGACCTTTTATATCTAATCAACATTCCATTTAATTACAATAGACGCCGTACAGTGAGATTATTTATTAATATAGATTCTGACTGTGACTCGGTCTGCATGGACCTCAGAATATATGGGACTTTATGGGACACTAGTTACCTCTATGTAAAAATAGCTATCCCTTGGGAGCCATTCTTTTCCTGGTAGCCTATGTCGTTTTCTGAGCTCCAGACTATATGTATACAAAACATAATATGATGATTCGTCGAGTAGTTACAGCATAACAAACAAACTCACTTTCGCGTCTATAATATTAGTTTTAGAGACATGTTAAAATATACGCTTATACACTTTTTGACGCTTTCTTCTTGTTAAGGTCTTGCTAGTGATTTTTAATTATCTTTATGTTTTTTATCTTTTATCTTTTTGTTTCATTATTCTACGTCTTCAGCAATTCAAACATGTTTAGTGTTACGAGATTGAAATTTGAAGAGAGCAAAATTTGTTTAATATTTGAATGTACTACAGTGAAATTTAACAAAATATTAAAAAGCACGACCCCTCTGGAGTAACAACGCAGCCAAAAAATCTAATTCTGGTTAAAATAAAGCAATCGTTACTTTTGTTTTATGTAATTGATACGTAAACTTTCTACTTCAGTACCTATTTCGCTAATAATTTCCTTAAATACAAGTAATACAATTTTTCAAATAAACAAGCACTTTGTGTTCCCGCTATTTGTACGAAAAATACTAAAAACAAAAAATTCAAAACACTCGCTGCTCGATGACCTTTTATAGTGAAATGTATAATAAAACATAATACAAAAAAAATAATCTTGACTGATACTACAAGATCTGTTCCGCTTTTATCATTATTGATGTGTTCTCTATACCACCAGTAGCGTGGTGCTACTATTTGAGTAGGTTTGTCCGTGTGGTGACGGACTTAGAATACAAGTGTCACCACCTCATTCTTTCCCACGGGTGTCGTACGAGGCGACTAAGGGAATTAAGCAATTATCACCCATTGCGTGACTGGTGGTAGGGTTAGGTACCAAGTGGGAGTGCTCATTTGCTATAGAGCCCGAGTGGGTTGGTACCACCATCTCCCATGTGACCGGCCATAAAGCACATCGATGGTTTTGGCTGTAGCAGGAGATAGCCGTTTGTTCTTACATTTCATATCTGTGAAATTAAATGGTGAGCAGCGGCTTGACAATACTCCCGGTTTAGTTGAGTTCATGAGCTACGGTTACCATTTACCATAAGCTGGGCTGTGGCTCGTCTGCCACCAAACGCAATAAAAAAGAAGTACTAACCCAGATTCAAAAAGGCTCACAGCAACAGTCATTTTATCCAAATGCTTACAATTATATGAGCAATATTTTAATATTAATTTCTCTCTTTTGTATTTCTTTGTAACTACAACAATATCAGCAATTGTTTTATTTTCGGTTTTATTGAATTTTATTCGTAGTTTTACTTTAATCATTTCACAGTATTTCAGAAAGTAATATTATTTTCTTTTACAGTACTCGTAGTTGTTATAATAACTATTCTATATAATTTTATAAACCCCATATATTTCACTATAATATCAGATAATTTTTAATTGAGACTGATATGATATAATTTTCAAACTCACCGACCATTTGTGATAGATTAACTCTAATGAAAGTTCGAAAATGGAAAAACTTTGTCCACTTAGTTTTATAAGCGTCAAAGGAAAAATGTTCAGACGCGGCAAAGCTTCAACTAAGATAAATCATCCATCAAATAGTTTCCGTCTGGAGTAAATACAATCGAAACAAAGAAAAATTGAAAAAAAACAAGTCCCGACGGTTAATTTTTTGTTCAGGGAATCCATCCATCCATCAGCCTTTCAACGTCCACTGCTGGACATAGGCCTCCCCAAGACAACGCCACAACGTGTGTTTCGCTCATATGGGGGATAGTGCCGTAATCGCCATGCTTGGCAGGCGGGTTGGCGATCGCAGTGGATGTTGTTAATACTCAAGGGAGTGCTGCTGCCCACTCCCCCGGTATTCCCTCAGTCGGCTCTTACGACTCCAATGGGTGGAGAGGGGTGGGACAATTCTAAAGCCGGCCCCACATGGCAAACGTTTCAGGAAATAATATGATGTAATATGTCCGTTTGATAGATGAGCACATCAATACTGAACATTTGAAATATTTTGTAATTAGTACCTATATTATAATGCAAAACAATAGTGATAGTGGTAAAACCAAGGAATGTGAAGACAATCGTATCGAGTTCGATCCCCAGTCCAAGTTAAAAACACACCTCTGACATTTCGAGATTTTTCGAGAATATGTGAGTTACTTACAAATTTTATCACTTATGGCCAGAATCCCTCACACTTTGAGAAGAGTCCTGTGCGCTATAATGGGACATTATGGGGTGAAATAAAAACAAATGTATTTTTAAATTTTAAAAAACAAATGTTTTATAGAATTATTTTGTAATTTTGCTTCATATTTTAATCTTATATTTAAATAAATTACGATTTATTTATCAGTTTTGTTAGTAAGTCTTTATGACTAGTCACAGCTAGCAAATCACATATAAGTATGAATTTCAAGTATGAAGAAGTTTTTACAGGCTACAAGGAATTTGTTTAGGTACTAATTTTCGAAACATTCAATTTTACAACAAGGCTCGCATTTGATTTTCTAATAGGTAATCCTAATTTAACACAAAGTGCAAATATGTGAAATCGAAAATAACAGTCATGAGCAGGATTTAAACCTGCAACTCCTGGAATACCTTTTTTTTTATTAAGGCGGGAAAAAATGTTCCTAACCGCACACCTCTTCGTTCGGGGCAACGAACAGGGTAGTGTGGGGCCTGCACCCACTAAAGAAACTCGCCGTGTGCCGTCTCTCCGCCTTTATTGGCGGGCCACTGGAAATGTGATACATTCCTTCGGTGGAACTCCTGGAATACCTAGGCTATTTCAGCAGTCCCAAGCAATTATCACGATGATGAAAATATATGAAAATACCAAAATTATATTGTTAATTTTTATAAAATATTTAATTAACAAATTAATATAAACCTTTACTAAAACATAAAAAAAGAACATAGCATTACGCCTGTATTCTCCGAAGGGGTAGGCAGAGGTGTATTACACACCCACGACTCGCCAGCTATGTTTAAGTCCTACGTACTCGTAATAGGGGGCGAGCCTATTGACGTCTACCGGGCACATTTCCAAACTTACTAAAACATAAACTCAGGAAATGCTTTTAGTTTTTCCAATAATATACATATCGATAACATGTTACCGATATTAAAATACCGATAGTGTCAATCTCTATAAAAGTAAGGTTGTACGAGTAAATAGCAGAAACTCGCGTATTTGTTATCTTTTTATATTTAATTCGAAGGCATTCTGGGTATTCATATGATTTAATGCAATAAAATTCCCCACCCGTTTATGCGCAAAACTTTTGTGGTACTTCATTAGCTCAGCACCTATATAAACAACAAAATATTTTCATGATACGTATTATGTAAAAAGTAAAATGTACAATTCTGTGAGTTTTCTTTCTTAGATGAGTTACACCCGGGCACTGCACACGTAACCATGATTATTCACGTCAAATTAATACAATTACACTATTATTTAAGCAATTTTGCTAAAATATGCAAAATTTGTATTGCTCACGATTGATTTCAGGTTCATACAGGGCCATAGCGTGTACGATAGTGGTCTCGTCTATCTATCTCGCTCTTACATACGCGTATACTATGTTCTTACTCTTTTGCATCGCCGATCTATTTAATATTAAATCTATGCTCTTAGGCGATTACACACAAAAAGTAATAGCAACCTCAGGTATCTTAATTGTTTTGTATACATACATATATCAAAAGGTATTTATTTCTTCACAACAACACAGCCGCCGTAAGCCCTTTTTTTTTTTTTTTTTTTTATGGCGGGAAAAAATGTTCCTAACCGCACACCCTATCGTTCGGGGCAACGACCAGGGTAGTGTGGGGCCTGCACCCACTAAAGAAACCCGCCATGTGCCGTCTCTCCGCCTTTATTGGCGGGCCACTGGAACCATATTACATTCCTTCGGTGGTCCGCCGGCGGCTTACCCTTTCGGGTACCCTCTACTGAGCGACGCATCCGCACGCGGAGCGTCGCACCTTCGCGAGAGGCCTTGCGGGTGGCGGACGTTCCCCGGTCCATCCACCCGCAGCCTCAGCTAGGGCGGCATGAGGCGCAAGTATCTGCGCCTGCGCCGCCCCGGTCGCTGGCGGCGGTTTGGGTCAGCGGAAGAATCCTCCTCCCTGGCCCTCTCCGCCGCTTCCTTCCGCGAGATGACATCCTCGCAGAAGGCAGCGACCGCGGCCCAATTCCTGTCGCTGCCAAGCATCGCTCTGACGACGCTCGGCAGCGAGAGGTCCCCCCCTATTGCCGCGACGAGTTCACGGCGCTGCTCGGCCCAAGCCGGGCACGACTCGAGCGTGTGCTGCGCCGTGTCTTCGCCGCAGCCGCAATGGTGACAGCCTGGAGTCGCTTCCCTCCTTGCCACAATGTGCAGATATCTGCCGAAGCAACCGTGCCCCGACAGCACCTGCACCAGTCGGAAGGTAAGGACTCCGTGCCGTCGCCCTGCCCACTCTTCCAGCACTGGCTGGAGCGCTCCTATGGTCCGAAGACCGGCCCGGGGCGCCTCCAGCCACGCCCTCCAGCTGGCCATGGCAGCTCGGCGGGCGTCGCCCTGCCATCTGGCCACCACGCTGGGTGGGGGCCGACCACCCCCCTCCCGCTCTTGCGATGCCCGCCGATACACCTCGGCGAGCACCTCCGCCTCCAAGTCCCACGGAGGGGTTCCGGCCAACGCGCAGGCCGCCTCCGTCGACACCGTGCGGTATCCGCGTATGACTCTGGACGCGACGACTCTCTGTGGCCTCCACAGAAGAGCCCTGTTTAGTGCGTCCAGGGCCCCCGCCCACACAGGGGCGCCGTACAGCGCCATCGACCGGACCACCCCCGCGTAAAGCCGTCGGCACGCATTGTTGGGTCCGCCCATATTCGGCATGAGCCGTGCAAGGGCGGACGCCGCACCGACGAGCCTTGGGGACAGTTGACGGAAGTGCTCGCGAAAGCGCCACCGCCCGTCCAGCACTAGACCCAGATACTTTATCTGGGCCTGCACCCCAATTTGGACCCCGTCCACAGTGATCGAGGCGCCAGCAGGTGGCCGACGTCGGGGCCCATGGAAAAGCAGGGCCTCCGACTTGTCCAGGGCCACCCTAAGCCCCAGCGCCCCGATCCTCCTGACCACCTCCGAGGTTCCTAAGGTGGCCAGGAACGCCGCTTCCTCAAAGTTTCCACCCCGGGCCACGACCAGCGTGTCATCCGCATAGCAGATGACCGCCAGCCCGGGGGGGAGCCGACAGCGTAGCACCCAGTCGTAACCGATGTCCCACAGGAGCGGCCCTAGAACCGAACCCTGCGGGACACCGCACGACATGGGTCTCCTCACAACGTCCCCTATGCGGCTCTCATAGAGAACGCTGCGGCCCTCAAGATAGTCTGCCACTAGCCGCCTCAGGTATACAGGCGCCCCGTGATACCGGAGCGCCTCCCCGATGCAGCTGAATGGCAGACTGTTGAATGCGTTGGCGATGTCAAGCGACACCGCCAACAGCACTCCACCGCAGGCGACGACCGCCGCGGCTGCGGCCCTCAGGCGCATAATCGCGCCGACCGTCGAACGACCAGCTCGAAAACCAAACTGGGCGTCCGACAAGTCGGGTCCGACGTCGCGCAGGTGCTGGACAATGCGGGCAGCGAGGATTCTCTCCAACAGCTTACCCGCCTCGTCCAGCAGCACGATGGGCCTGAAGGCCCCGACCGAATCCGGCGTTCGCCCCGGCTTCGGCAGGAGTACCAGCCTCCCCTCCTTCCAGCAGTCAGGGAACCGTCCGGACGCCAGGCACGCGTCAAACAGTCCCCTGAGGCGGGGTTCCAGGTGGTCCAGAGCCAGGGCCAGCACCTGGGCGGTTATCCCGTCCGGGCCGGGGGCGGTGTTCTTGGAACGAATCCGCGAAACAGCCGCCCCCATTTCCGACGCGGTGACGGGTGGCACACTGAGGTCGGCCTCCCGGTCGCTAACTGGCTGTGCCATGACCGGGGGCGTGTGCTCCGCCCGTCGTGGGAATAGGCCTTCGACCACCTCGGTGAGGAGGCTGGGCTGAAGGGTCTCTGTGAGGGGGGGGCCCTGAGTGCGGAGCTTGTTCAGAGCCGCACGATACGGGCGACCCCAGGGGTCACGGTTGAGACCGTCCAGCATCTCCTGCCTTTTCTCCGTTTTGGCGCGGCAGATGGCCAACTTGAACGCGGCTCGCGAAGTGCGGTACGCCTCGTACAGCTGGCCCTCCCAGCCGCCGTAAGCCCTGCTGATGGTAAACAGCCTATAGATGCTAGAAACTCCAGAGGTAACACTAGCGCGTTACCAACTATAAGAAAAGGGATAGGAGATGGAGAGGGAGATAACAAGGAGACGATAAGGAGGGAGTTTAGAGCTCTGGCGTTCTCACTCACCATACGAAACAACAGTAGGAGTAACTACCGTTATTTTAAGTTGATCTTTTATGAGAGAATGTTAGGTACTTACCAGGTCAAGCCGGCCTATTCATGTTCGAACAAGTGAGGTTCTTCCACTACTGATATATTCTTTTTTATTCTCATTAATGATGCCATTGATATATTGTGTAACAATCTGTGTGGTAGTATTAACAGTGATCTATGGTACGAATACTTCCTGTTGTCATTCGAATCCTTAATGTATTGTAACTGCCATATGTCCTTAGCAAGTGAACTATAAAATACTACTTTGTGTCGGTCTGCCATCCTGACGGCATTAGTGAATATGGCGCTGTGAAGTGATGACTAAAGTTGGTGTTATTTTGTAATACTGTAAAATATGTTTAATTAGACCATTATTAATACGTTGACTGGTTTTTATTTTCTATATAACCCCTTTCATTTTATAACATTTTATAATTGATAAAGAGTCTCACTTGAGAAGAAGAATTCACAAGTCATCCAAATCAAAGTTTATTGTAATCTTAAACAAAATATTTATTTGCATATTTTACCTACATGCTCGTGCGGTATTTATTCAGATATAATATTATTTGAAACACAAACGTATAACTGCGTAAAAAAAATATTTTTTAAAGTACAAATGATTTGTGAATGAGGAAAAAATATTTTTAGTACAAGCGGGAATTGAACCCGCGTCCCTTCCAATCCGGGGAAGTGCTCTAAGCCTCTGAGCTACCGTACTAACCTCTTCGGTCATCCCTATTCCCTCATCACATTTGTCTTTACGACCAACGCCATCTATCGGAATGCATTTATATGTTTAATACAATGTCCAATATAGTAAGTTTAATTTTGGAAAAGTGCAAAGGGGGCGGGTGCGATTCCCGTACTATAAATCTCTTTTTCCTCATTCACAAATAAATTTTACTTTAAAAAGTAGCTGAGCATATCAAATGCTAAAAAATATAGATTAAAAATGTTAAAAAAAATAAATTGTCTATGTCGTGAATACGAGCATTTTCATTTGAAAACAAATAATCAATACTATTTCAGTGGCAATGGGCTGGCCACAACTGCTGAAGGAGCTCACTGGAGCATAAAGATTCTCGAGTGGACGTCGTTGCTCGGCAGACGTAGAGTAGGACACTCGCCCACTCCTCGCTCGGTCGGGTGAGCTGAAAAAAGGCGATGGAAATGCACGTGTAGAATCAGACCTAGTTGAGTAAATTTAGAGAGGCCACGTGGGCCGGCTTTAGAATTGTCCCACCCCTCTCTACCCATGGGAGTCGTAAGAGCCGACTAAGGGAATACCGGAGGAGTGGGCAGCAGCACTCCTTCGAGTATTAACAATATCTACTGCGATCGCCAACCCGCCTGCCAAGCGTGGCGATTACGGCATTATCCCCCATTCTTGGGGAGGCCTATGTCCAGCAGTGGACGTTAAAAGGCTGATGGATGGATGGATGTCCAGCACAGCAGTGGAAGACATCCATCATCATCATCATCCATCAGCCCTTCGACGTCCACTGCTGGACACAGGCCTCCCCAAATTGGGGGTATAGTGCCGTAATCGCCACGCTTGGCAGGCGGGTTGGCGATTGCAGTGGATGTTGTTAATACTCGAGGGAGTGCTGCCACCCACTCCCCCGATATTCCCTCAGTCGGCTCTTACGACTCCCATGGGTGAGAGGAAGACAACCTACGTCCTATTTTACAACACCCTGGGATTCAATAATAAAACTCCCAGGCGAGGTTCTTAATGCACACTAATTTCTAGACCTTATAAAGCAGTCATATCGTTGTAAATACAATACTAAGATTTCAATGGCAAGAAGTAAAAAATATTAAGATTTCAATGGCAAAATGTTGTGTTAGTAAGCGTACTAACACAACATTTTGGACTCAATGATCTTGTTAAGCCCTCCTTTAAAACAAAATTCTTGAGAAATAATGCTTTTGCAAAACTAAGTCAATCACGCCCGCTTAACTAGATTTACTTTTAAGAAATTAATCCTATTACGTAGCGTAAAAACCATTCACGTAAAAAGACTAGGCGAGGTAAATTGCGCTGGAGTAAAACGATTTATTTTAAATTATGTTAAAAGTTTCATTCAAAAAACGTCAATGTAAATGATTCCACAGCAATCAGTATACATGAGATTTTAATAACCAAGATGATAAATTACAGTGTTGCAACTTTCCTTGAGTTATACCAAAGAGAATTATTAATACTTTATTGTTATTTTAAGCTCAATAATACCGACATTTCAAAACAAATTCAAATTTTAGCAAAAGCTGTTTATACCAAATGTTTGTCAAATTATAAAGTAACTTTGGTAGAAGAGAAAGAAATGTGAGAATTCTTATAATAAGAATTAATAAAGATATCTCTAAGGAAACGAAGTGGAATTAGATTAAGCCATCCAAAGCTTTCAGATGCGACGCGTTAGTGAGATATTTTTTGTTTTCTTGATGCTCTAATGATGACGGGCTCAACACAAATACGAGTATTCTTTACAGAAATAAGAGGATGAAAACAATATGAGATGAGCACTTCTTTTGATGGTGTATTCGCGCACTTTATCAGCATCCTAAGATAGAAAAACTTAATTACTTATTGTGTAAAGTTGATGACCATTCTAACAATGAAAAATGTAACGTAGGTAGTGCACTTTGATATACGTTGTAGTAAAAGAAAGACTTATTATTCACATGTTTATACATCTATGAAAAAAATGTGTGTAGTTGTATTTATAACATGCTAATATTGCAATGTAATTAAAAATTATGAGTGAGAAAGAGCTACATATTTTAAGCGCCCAATAGTTCTAATTCAGATTATCTTGCCTCCGCCGGCGAACCACTGAAGTAGTGTCTTCCAGTTCCAGTGGCCCGCTAGTACAGGTAGAGAGACAGCATACGTTAGTTTATTAATTTGCGGGTAAGTGCTCCACACAACCCTGTTCACTATGACAGGTCGATAGGATGTGATGTACATAATTTTTCCCGCCTTAACAAAAAAGTTATCTTGATTAAAACAAGTAAAACATTTTTAGTAATGAAACTATCGTGAGATTGATACATATTTATTAGAAATATATCGCTGGAAATAACTCACGGTGTGGATCGAATTTGTCGACCCGAGTTTCGAGCATATTCAATGCTCATCATCAGGGCGAGCGCGCAGCGGTTTCAACGAGTTCCCGGCGGGCAACGGGTCCCAAACCCGGGTCGACAAAATCAATCTACAACGTGAGTTATTTTCGGTGATATATTTCTAATAAGTAAAACATTACTTTTTTTAAATAGACTGTAAGCAAAAACAACAATTTTAATAATAAAAATATTATAACTCTAATAAGGAATAAATTATTTGTGAATAAAGAAAAAGAGATTTTTAGTAGAAGCGGGAAGCGAACCCGCATCTTTTCCAATCCGGGGAAGTGCTCTAAACCACTAAGCTATCCTACTAATCTTTTGATCATCTCAATTTCTTAATCACATTTGTCTTACGACCAACGCCATCTATCGGCAAGCATTACATGCACCCAATATAGTAAGTTTAATTTTGCAATTAAAATTCATACTATTTGACATCGCGATTTTTTAAACATTTATAAACGTTTAACCATTTATTTAAACATTTATTTAAAGGATAGCTTAGTGGTTTAGAGCACTTCCCTGGATTGGAAAAGATGCGGGTTCGATTCCCGCTCCTACTAAAAAACTCTTTTCTTTATTCACAAATAATTTGTACTTTAAAAAGTAGCGGAGCATGTCAATTGCTAAAAGAAATAGATCTAAAATGTCTAATAAGGAATTTTAATTAATAATTTCAGTTTATTTGTTATGAGAATCTGTTCCTAACTGAGAAGAACCTATTTATCTCTGATCTCATCAGATTTCAAAAAATTATTAGGTGCGATTGAAATTAAAATGTTTCATTATAAAGAAGCGAATGGTCATGAGGTATAGTAGAGTCATTGGTGAACAGGCATAAAAAGCAACATTGTGCTTTCCCTCCTACCTTTTAAAAGTCGGTAAGCATAACAAATCGAAAAGTCATTATTTCTCACTCATAGACAACAAAATAATATTAAAATTAACATGAGATCGGTATCTGGTATCTCACAGAACTAGTTTTTTATTTTATTATTAATAAAACCTAAAACAATAAATAAAACCTGTTTCTTGCAGCACTTTTCAGGTAAATACAAATGACAACCAGAAATATATAATTATTGTCCAGCATGGATTCGTTCCCATTACGCTCAGCACAGTAAGTATAGGTACCTACCTACCGCGCCATCTGTTGGGACATTTGAATGGATCTACACTATCATTATCACAGATCTCTATGATTATTTGTGTAAGAGAAACATTACTGCTCACTTTGTTACACCTGCAACACTAGTAACGATCAGCAAAACCGATAAAAGTACTAAACTTATTACCTGCAGACCATAATACCAAGTAAAGTTACAACTTTAAACACACTGAATATTTCACTAAGCTATCTAGTCTTGAACTAAGACAATTCTATATAAACGTTTATTTACATTTTATTTTAAGAAAAACCTTATAATTCACCAAATTCTATACCTGCATATTTTTTCTCTTATATTATTTTATAAGAATGCATGCAGCAGAGAGGAAATGAAATGAATGCTAAAATGGATGTGTGGAGTGACAAGAAAGGATACCAATACCAAAGTCTAAGAAAAGATAGATCGATTATGTAAAAGAGGATATAAGAGAAAGAAAGGAGTGAATGCTGAGACAACGAATACAAGAGGGGAGCAAAAAAGAAAAGCACATTGTGCTGACCCCACATGATGTAAGAAAGGGCAGGAAAAATGATATTTTTCTTTAAAAGTGTATATTTACAATTACAATAATATAATTGTGAAAACGATAATAACAGTCACGAGCAGGATTTGAACCTGCATCTCCTGGAACACCAGTCGCCGTTCCCGGAGACGGGGCTTCACTAATTCATCCATCGTGACAATTGCTAGGCTCTGCGCATTTTGACAAATTCCTTTTTAATGTCTCGGATGACGCTTGCGCCATCTGTTGGATGTATTTGCATACATTATTCAAACCAGTTAAACTTAATTTTTACAGTTAAGAATTATACCAAATAATGACGAACCATATAAATATTTTGATATTTCTAAATATTTTTAAGCACTTGACATGCTTATGAAATGAAATGATATAAAAAGAAATATATTTTTTGCAAGAATTTTGGTTACAACATCGCTGAGGTGTAGTTCATAATATCTTCCATCAAACTCTGCCAATGTTAGCTCATATTAAATTAACATCGATTAATGTCAATTGTTTGAAAGTCATTAATAGAATGAAAATAAGCAATATAATAATAACTGTCCTTGTAAAAACAATTACAAAACCAAAATAAAAAAAATGGCATCAAAAATATCATGAGTGTTAAAAATAGTGTTTGTTCTTTATATGTGTGTGTAGATATTATTTTACAAGTACAATATATGATAAATAGAGACATTTTAAGTTTGAAAAATCAGTTGTTCCGTGTAAAGCGAAAGTAGATCCCACCTCAACGCTTCGCTAATGAGGCGTGCAATATTATCATAATGTTATTTAGAAAAAAAAACAATTTACATATATTATTTAAAATAACCGTTGTTGCCTACTGAGTTTTCTGGCCGGATCTTTCTCAGTCTGGCCGCGTTCTGATCCGGTGGTAGCTTTTTAGTCTTAGCTTCTATTAAAATCAATATATTTAATAATATAAACTAATAATCAATATTGTCTTATAACTGGTAGTGTTATGATTACTTAAAAATTTTAAATTTTAAATGGTATTGGTAGAATTTTTTTTTTGCCGTGTGGGGCCGGCTTTAGAATTGTCCTTCCCCTCTCCACCCATGGTAGTCATAAAAGCCCACTGAGGGAATACCGAGGAAGTGGGCAGCAGCACTCCTTCGAGTATTAACAACATCCACTACGATCGCCAGCCCGCCTTTTTTTTTTACGCGAGGAAATCCTTTAAGGATACCTTCTGCCGGGCAGGCAGAGAGGTTATGCCGGAATCCCAATTTTTACAATTGGTATGCCTGCTAAAACCCCGCAGTGTTCCTTCAGACTTCCTGTGGCCAGGGGCGAGGTATACGCTCTTCGCATGATTTCCTCCACCCCTGACAGGTATGGGCCTCCAGTGCTGGTGACCCCGTCTGGTTTGGAGGGCCTGGCCCTCCCTCGTCGAGAGGCGCTCGCGAAACACGTGCGCCGCCATCTCAGGCCTGTTTCTGTTAGGGTGGCGGACTGCCCTGCCACCGAAGGAATGTAAAATAGTTCCAGTGGTCCGCCAATAAAGGCGGAGAGACGGCACACGGCGGGTTTATTTAGTGGGTGACGGCCCCACACTACCCTGTTCGTTGCCCCGAACGACGGGGTGTGCGGTTAGGTACATTTTTTCCCAGCTGGAAAAAAAAAAAGGGTGGCGGACTGCCCTGGGTCCATCACCCTCAAGCCAGCACTTATGGGGGCCGGAGGTCGACAAGCGCCCTTCGGCACCCGGTGCGTCTTCTGGGGTGCGGGAGATGGCTGGTAATCTCCCGCTCACGCTCCGCAGCCTCCTTTGCACGCATCACCTGCTCGCAAAAGGAGACGGTGTCGTCCCACCCACTCTCGCCCTGGACCATGGCCTTTACCATGGCTGGGAGCGAAAGTATTTCCACCCTGACTGCCGCGGCGAGTTCGCGGCGCTGCTCTGCCCAAGCTGAGCAGTCCACTAGCGTGTGCAGCGCCGTGTCCTCAGGGCAGTCCCCGCAGTGATGGCACTGGCATGTCTCCTCTCGGCCTATGTGACACAGGTATTTTTCAAAGCAACCATGCCCGGAAAGCACCTGCGTCAGTCGGAAAGAGAGGGCGCCGTGTCGTCTCTACAGCCACTCGTCCATTATGGGACTTATCGCCTCTATGGAGGCGATTGCCAACCCGCCTGCCAAGTGTGGCGATTACGGCACTATCCCCCATTCTTGGGGAGGCCTATGTCCAGCAGTGGACGTTAAAAGGCTGATGGATGGATGGATGGATGGATGGTAAAATTTTTAAGCACTAAGTTTTAAAACTTAAAGAGAAGTATTATACTAATTTTAGTATACTAGCTTAAAATCTCATACATTGTACGAGGAGGGATCAAAAAGTAGTGAGAACGACATACTCCTTGGTAATAAAAAAAAAAATACTGGCAGGCATAGCTCAGATACATATTTTTAATATTAAAAAAGAAAAAAATATTCGATTCTCTTTTGTTTTTTTCTGAATGTAGTCATTTGTTTGCTTCGTGTCGGAACGTGTTCTCGAAAATGGAGAAAAACTAAGTGTGAGCCGTTATTAAATACCTCTGTTTAAAAAAGTTAACGACGCAAGAGATTCGATTTGGAGGCAACATTAGGAGAGTCTGCTCCGCCGTATTCCACTGTTGCAAGGTGGGCTTCTCAATTTCGAGTAGGGAGAACGAGCACGGAAGATGAACATCGTTGCGGCCGTCCATCGACGTCAGTCACCCAAGAAAATGTTGCAAAAGTCAAGAAAATTGTATTGAGCGATCGAAGAATTACCATCCGATACTTAATTCAAGAAACGGGCATTTCATATGGAAGTATTCAATCCATATTGAAACAATCTTTGAATATGAGAAAAGCCTCCGCAAGATGGGTGCCGAGAATGTTAACCGACAGTCAGAAACAAAATCGACTTGACATTTTGAAGATACTGTTGGACAAGTTTCAAGAAGATTCTGAAAACTTTTTGTCTCGTTTCGTAACAATGGACGAAACATGGGTCCATAATTTTGATACCGAGACAAAACAGCAATCTTCGCAATGGAAACGGCCATCATGACCGACCCCGAAGAAGTTTCGTGCCGTGGCATCGGCTGGCAAGGTTATGGCCTCAATATTTTGGGACTCAGAAGGGATATTGTTGATTGATTACCTGGAGCGTGGAACCACTATAACAAGCCAATATAATGCAGCTTTAGTTCCCAAGTTGAGGAATGCTATCAAAGAGAAAAGCAGAGGGAAACTTCGAAGTGGCGTACTGTTTCATCACGACAACGCACTCGCGCACAGGTCAGCAGTTGCGATGGCTGCCATTCAGCAAGCTGGCTTCGAATTGGTTGACCACCCCCCTTATTTACCAGATCTGGCGCCTAGCGATTTTTATCTGTTCCCCAAATTGAAAGAATACTTAAGGGGAAACAGGTACGAAGACAATAACGAGGTGATGGATGCCGTGGAGAACTTTTTACAGGACCAAGACAAAACTTTTTTTTTGAAAGGGATTGAAGCCTTAGAAAAGCGCTAGACTCAGTGTGCAGAGAGACTCAGAGACTATGTAGAAAAAGAAATTATTAAGTATTCAACAGTCATTATATTCTATCTCATTCTCACTACTTTTTGATCCCTCCTCGTAAGCATAAAACTTAAAGTAGATATTTTTAAAGTAAAATTATTTGTGTCCCGCGCCTTTTCCAAACCGGGGAAGTGCTCTGAACCACTGAGCTATAGTACAGATCTTTCGATCATCCCAATCTTATATCAAAGAATATTATGTGGGTTGAAATAAATAAACCAAAAATTTGTAAAATCATATTACTGTGGGTAGATGAAACCGCTGAAACAACATATCAGCTTTGGACGCCTACCATCTAAGTCCACCCGTGATCATGAATGCTGTAAAGTATTCAAAACGTCGGGATAGTATAAAAACCAAGTAAACGCGATAGATTCCGTAAACGTAGTTTTATTTCAAAAAAAAGTGTAAAATTCGCGTAAATGTTAGAAAGTATTAAAATATTAGGTTATAATAATATATATTTTCGTTTAAATAGTCATTTACTAAATGATAATATTTGTGTAGAAGAAAATTAGATAGGTTTTTCTTAAATATATTTAAAGAGTCTTATATTAAACATGTTACGTTTGTTTTTTACTAATAGGTAATATTATTAGATATTCTTATAGCCATACAATAAGCATTTCTATTAGTATATTATTTGGGTTTCTACATCTTCTTTTAATAACGTCACAATGTTTGTCAAATATATAAATAATTAGCCATATAAATGAACACGTGAGAAAATGTGAAATCGAAAGCACCTATAGATATTCCAGGGGATGCAGGTTCAAACTCTACTCAAGGGGGTTATTTTCGATTTCACATTTTAACAGTTTGTCTTAATTTACATGTCAAATCCTTAAAAATATATATAAAATATCAAAATACAATATTGATGTCCAACGTCTGGCGGTTTATATAATTTTGGTATTCTTGCTAATATCATTGCAATGCATCTAATACTTCTAATTATTGAAATATCAATATATGGTCGATGTACACGTATTACATGGAAACAGCAGTGATGTAGACATGACATAATTCTGCACCTGGGGTATAGTTTCATCTCACAGCTAATTAATTGGATTTCGTAACCTCTCTCATTATACGAGATGGAGGCTATTTACTAAATGGATTTTACAAGCGTGATAACATAAATTCGGTTTACACTCCGCATAATAAATGTAAATAGCTTAGCTTATTGCTTGTGATCCTTAATCATATTGAAAGTATACTTGTTTGTTTTTTAAACTTTCACGCAGTAACTTCCCACCAATAATCATGAAAGTATGCATATATTGTGGAGCCTTAAAAGGACTCAGGATACTTTTTATACTTAAGCTAATATTTATTATTGATATAAGGTAGCATTTTTTACATAGAGATAATCAATGTACCCTAAAATGACGTATTCATAAACCGAACCAAGTCGCGGTCAAAATCTGATACTACATAAATCGGTGCTACAGAATGCTTGATCACCATTTAAATATCAGTGGTATAGTATTTTTTGTTGCATGCTTTGAATGACTATAAATATATATCTGCCTTTTTTACATAGCGTCATTATGTTTTTCTGCCGTTAAGAATGCAAAAGAAAATATTTATTGTTTTTCTTAATTTAATTACTACATGACTATAAATAATGAAAAATGGTTGGATATTACAGACCAGATTGTAGACACAATTCTTGAGATTGCTTATTTCTTAAAACAACAAACTAACTAGTCAATTTTCCTTGCGCAATCGATGAGAAGATGTCCTACGGTGCTAGACGGTTTCCCGGTATCCATCCATCCATCCATCAGCCTTTCTACGTCCACTGCTGGACACAGGCCTCCCCAAATTTGGGGTATAGTGCCGTAATCGCCACGCTTGGCAGGCGGGTTGGCGATCGCAGTGGATGTTGTTAATACTCGAAGGAGTGCTGCTGCCCACTCCCCCCGATATTCCCTTAGTCGGCTCCTAAGACTCCCATGGATGGAGAGGGGTGGAACAATTCTAAAGCCGGCCCCACACGGCCAGTTCCCGGTATCGCGACAGTAGATCTTAAAACAGGCGGTAAGGGTAGTGTTTAGCGCCACCTCCTGTAGTGTGTGTGTAACGGTGAAACCGTCACACCACAATCATTAAGATTAAAGGAAAACCTAAAAGAAATAACTATATTCCCTGAACCTGCCTAAATTAATTGGAAATAGTATAAAAATCCTTGTGGTTTATCCGTATAGTGACGGACTAAGAATACAAGTGTCACCACCCTATTCTTTCCCACGGGTGTCGTATGAGGCGACTAAGGGAAGTAAGCAATTATCATCCATTGCATGACTGGTGGTAGGGCTGGGTACCAAGTGGGAGTACTCACTTGGTATCGGGCCCGAGCGGGTTGGTACCACCATCTCCCGTGTGACCAGCCATGAAGCACATCGTTGCATTTTGGCTGTAGCAGGAGATAGCCGTTTATATTTCATTTCATATCTGTGAAATGAATTGGTGAGCACCGGCTTGATAATACTCTTGATAAAGGGAGTCCATGGGCAACGGTTACCATTTACCATCAGATGGACCGTGGCTCGTCTGCCACTACATGCAATAAAAAAAAAGATAATTATAATAATTGTACAATTTTAATAGTTTATTAAACAATATTTTTAAGAATATAAGCACTACAATAACTTAAAAGTCCAGTTGCAAGTTCAGCGAGTGAGCATAAGACAATTCTGTGTGGAAATAAATATGTGCTTATCTCGAGGATATAATTATGATGCACTTCTAATGATTGGTCATCTTCACCAGTAACTGGATCACGTGTAATAAGTAGTAAGTAGGGTCTGCAAACTCACTACTGGTTTCAGATTAGACAACACAACATAATAACCACGTCTTTATCTACAAGACCAGCTTCAGAATTCTCAGCACCTTTAACTTATGAAGACCAACTCCAGAAAAGAATCAGCGTCTTTACTATTTCAAGATCAACACTAGAATCCCTGCCCACTCAGCTCCAAGGGGTATTTATTTATACCCAGCTCCAAAGAGCACTACGTTTACCCAGCTCTCGGAACTAAACATCAGTTCGAGAGATTCAAATTAATTCCAGGTTCGAAAGATTTCAAATATTTAAATAGTGATTTTCTTTTCTATAAGGCCTGTTTTTTATAAAACTTATTTTTAAAACAAGGATTATGTAATGGGGTATAGTATACATACAGTAATACATTACACACAATCATCACACAATGACTCGTTACATTACACATATACTGTCAGTGTTTATTTATAATATCGTTTGTATATTGCGAATGTGGAAGGATGTAGGTACAGGGGGAGACCAAGAATCACCTACCTAGACCAAATCGGTCATGTATTGAAGGAAGGTGGAGTCAGAAGTGTCCGAAACCGGCGAGTGTGTATGAAGAGAATTATGAATGTTGAGGAAGCGAGTGATGTATGCAAGAATAGAGCCTTTTGGCACTCTGTTCTCTCTGCCTACCCTGCAAGTGATATGGCGTGATGTTTGTATAATATATAATTTCCACATAAACGGTTTTAAGAAGGATTACCAACATAATAATTATTTCATAATTACCTCTAGGTTGTTACAACCATTCGAACAAAAGTGTAAACAGAGAACTTTGTTATTTCACTACTCTACCCTAGTTATAATTTAATGTTGACACCAAACAAAATTCTTTATTGTTCCATCATTAACACCTTGGAAAATATTAACTAAATGAGGAGCAGACCTTTCAAATGAGCGCAATATTGAGTCCATTATTTCATTCAGTGTAATGGTGTGGCAGTGAAATAGGGCAAAGGACGAATAAACGGGACCGTGGAAATGAAGACGCCGTTTGTTCATAACCAGCTCGTTAATTCCATTATTACAAGTCAGAGGAGCGAACAGACCGGTAACAGATGTGCCACTCGACTCGTGAATCTGCAGCGTCTCCTACTTTTCACGGATTTCAACATCATTATTTTTTGTGATAGAGCTAATTTAAAAATAATTGCTTAAACAGATGAAATATAAAAGTTACTAAGCTTTTTCATGTTCAGCGCTTAAATATTTTTTGTTAAATACCGAGATTATTCTGATAAAAAATAATATTTGATTATTAATAGATTTGATATGTATATTTTATTTGACGTAACACATGAATTGAAATTGTAAGCAATCGTTGTAAAAATAAAAAAATATGGTATGCCAATCCTAATTGTGTACGTAACATTTTTGGTACCTACCACTGAATTAATGTCACACGGTTCCAGTGGTCTGCCGCTACAGGAGGACAGACGACACACAACAGATTCATTTAGTGGGTGAGAGCCTCCCGCTACCCTATTTGTTACCCCAAACGACGGGGTGTGCCATTAGGCATATTTATTTTGCCTTAACAAAAAAGTTTTATTTTTTTGCAAGTTCGGTCACGCAACAGTTTATTATTTACAAAAATACTCATTTTTAAAAGGCTATAAATTAACAAGTCATTACTCTAATGCTGGTTATATTTATCCAGTTTTATTCTCCCACAATTTAGCCAAAGTTTGTTTAGCACCTTGATTTCGCACCTAGTTTATAAAGTCATGTTTATTCTACAGACCTAACTGTGAAATTGTATCTAATTTGAAGTTGCGTCCCTTAACTTGTTATATTAATTTAATAGTTTGCCTAAGATTTACCCCATCTATTTCATAAATGCTAATAACTTTTATCAACACTTGTTTAAAAGTTATGAAAAATATATCATCGCTGTTATAACGGTAATCAAAACATTAAGATTGATAAATCTATAAAATACAAAAGCCGAAAAACTATTATTGGCGGATGGAAACAAAGATTGAAAGTTGTGATTCAATAGTAGTAGCATGCTTGTCTGAGCAAGCATTGCTGATTATTTGCGCAAGTACTAATATAATATAAAAACTTCATGGTATAAAATGAGCAATAAAATTGTGTTATTATTCTATGAGAGTAGCAAACAAGCATACGCATTGATGGTATACGCCGTAGCCGTAGCCTACAGATGCTAGCAACTTGTATGGCTTTACATAAAACTAATAATTTCTATTTAGTAAAACTTTTTATTTAGTATCAGTCACAAAAAGCAGGAAATTTCGCTTTTACCGATGTTTCATGACGAACAAAGTACATATTAAATAGGTACTTCTTATTACTATAATACAATATGACGCTTAAAACCTATTTCCTACATTTCCATTTGGGTTTATTTCCGGAAAACATGAAGATGTAAGTTATGAACATGGAGAACGAAAATTGTAGAGTTTGATAGGCGTTATCAAAATAAGGTAGTTAATATAATATTTCCTGATATTTAAGGGAACGTTATACATTATGAAATAATTTTACGTTTACGGATGCCATTGGATATCATAGTATAACATCTCAGTCCACACGTGATCATGAACGTTGTAAAGTATTCCAAACGTCTGCATAATAGAAAATCAAGTAAACGCGATAAATTCCGTAATGGTAGTTTTATTTCATAATAAGGTAGTTAAGATAAAATATTTTATAAAAATATAGTAGGTATGCAAATTAGGTTCTTAAATCATTAATAGGTGTGGTTTGAGTTGTAATCTACGCACAGCTAAGCCAATCTCCGGTGTTCTACAATTGAGACTCTTTCACTAAGCTTACTCAGCGAAAAGAAACGTACCACTATGCACTATAACTATGATCGTGATTTACTAAGTTATTTAAATTAAAAATAAATAATAATAATATATCAATAACAGAGCCACAAACAAATAAATATGGATTATTGTTGGTATAATATTGCAAAACAATAAAATGATTGTATTATTGTGAAACACGATTTTATTAAAAAAGAACTTAAAATATTCATAGGTTTTCACAGGTTACGTGGCTAAATCTTCGGAGATAAATAAAAGTAATGCACTAGAATATCTTAGCTCTCCAAAAATTCTAGAGAAAATAAATTTCAGCCACGCAAAGCGAGGAGAGGTAACTAGTACACATGATACAATTGTTAACAGTAAAAGTGCCATAATTATCTAGTCTATTGCTATAGTTTTTTTAAGGTCTGACTGCTACCGTCTGGATTAGACTTCTAGTATTTAGTAAGTGAGTTAATTTTTTTTTGTAGTTTGTCTTGGCATCACTCTATGATAATTTGTACTCCAGCAAGTATCGGTGATCTAAGGAATATAGCCAAGCCGTTGTATATTATACAAATAAAACATCTTTACACACACACACACACATTATGTACTGTAATGAAGATATAATAACATTTAATTGAAGGAGAAGTTTTTTTGAACATGACAAGTTTTTATCCGCGATATTTTTTTTTATTTATATACTCTGCGAGTCTCCAGATGGTAATATCAGTTACGGTGGCAAGTATCCACACTCTAGCCATATATGCAGGAGAAATTATAGTGCACAAGTATGTGCGGAAACTTAAGCGTACTTTCTGTTCACTCTCATAGTATCTGGACGGCATTTTGACACGATCGGAAAGAGATTAGACGTCCCAGCGTTACGTGCTTTCCGAGGCACGGGGATTTAGTTCCGCTATCTTTCTAACTCCGAGTTGTTATTAGGAATTTCTTGATGAAAACCTCTATAACTTTTTTTGGCCATGAGGTCTATGGTTTGATTCTCGGAACCGAACCCCAGACCTTGTGATCCGTAGTCGCATACACTAAGGCTGGACCACCGAGGGAGTTAATTATAACTTTATTGGTTTACGCGGAGCAGGCCAGTTAACTTTCAGTTCGTATGATTTCTTTTTAATGTCTTAAACTTCCATCGTCATACTTCAGCCAATTTACACAAAAACTTAATGTAGATATTAAACACTTAAGTCTTGCCCATAAATTATTCTATCCATTGGTAAATACCGCATGATATTTCGAAAATCATTTATTGCGTCTAAACAGACAAAGTTCCATGGCAGGGGACTTTATATTATAATGTGTACCTATAGATTTTATTATATTAAAATGTTGTAGGAACAGTAGCAGTTATTATTTCTTGTTGTAATTGCACAGAACTTACTTGGTAAATCCTGTGTTGAGGACGAATATAAAAATGTTTTCAACAATAACTGTTCGTAAGCATTGCTATTTTATATTATCACTACATTCTCCCCACGACTCCGTCTACATGGACTTCAGAATATAGATACATTATATTACGGCACACCAACTATGTCTATGTAAAAATAGCTATCCGATGGAAACTATTCATATTTCGGGACGAAAAGTAGCCTTTTTTTTGTTAAGGAGGAAAAACTGTTCCTAACCGCACACCCTGTCTTCCGGGGCTACGGACAGGGTAGTGTGGGGGCCTCACCCACTAAATAAACCCGCCGTGTGCGGTCTCTCCACCTGTGTTGGCGGCCCACTGGAACTATATTACATTACTTCAATGGTCCACTTAACAAAATGTTGAAATTCATATTCGTAAGTCACAGTCTAGTATTTGTGTTATTGTGTAACTGTCTACCGTTTGTCCTCAATACAAATAGAATACCGATATGCGATAAAATAAAATAGTTTACTTGCGTGAAGCCACGCAATAAACCTCTAACATAGTATAACAGTTTTGATTCCGGCTTTTAATCTCCGCACATTTGCGTCCAAAACTACTTTAATAGAATTACGCGAGACAAGATGAATAATGACAAACGTCCGTTGAACATCAACTGTAATGGTTAACAACAATATTCGACCTCACCCGTAATTACTAGGCTTGATTAATTTTGTATCGTCAGCTTGAATGCAAAATTGTTAAGATAGCCACAGAAAGTAAATGGTACCATTTAGAAATATTGCGTCATTTCTTTGGAGCATTATCCGCTGAATAAGTTTTCCGAAGTGTTTTTTATAATATTATTTTCCATCCTATGCAGCTTATTCGAGCTTATAGATATATATTTAAAGTAACATAAACGGCTCTTTTTTCACGTATCAATTAGGTAAAATTTTAACTTCCTTTAGCCCGACGTTTCAACCGCGTTGCAGCAGCCGTGGTCACGGGATAACCTCGTTGCTTGAGATTGGACCTTTGATCTTGAAATTTGACCTAATTTATACGCGAAAAAAGACCAGTTTATGTTACTTTAAATATGCTTACAATTCGCGAATCTTTAAAGATAAACTTATAGATATATATATAGTATTTTTGGGCAAGTGTCAGATTAGATGATGAGTAGGTTGTAGCCTAGTGGTGCACTTGCTTCTCGAAGGATCATGGGTGACAAAAAAGTGACACCTAATTATGTACACCTGACCTCCTCCGTGCTTTGGAAGGTACCTTATGCAGTGACTCCCGGCTGTGAAATAACATTCTATCAGTCCTTATAGATTGTCAGATGCCTAAATAAAAAAAATACTACGGTGTTGTTCTGAGCTCGCCATTTGTCTCAATCTATAATCTAAGCCCAAGAGCTCCCCTTAGACAAAGAGAAAAATATATTCTAACTGTAACTCACCTTACATATTATGAAAATTCGTTTAACTGACATTAAATTATACATATATTAATCGCCTCTCATCTCCACAGAAGTAGGTCTTTCATGGGGCATTATCTGAAATATGCCAATGGATAAGTATAAAAAGTTATAAAGTAGACTATGTAATTATTCGCATCGTAGGTATACAATTTTGGACTAATTGATTTGAAGATAAAACAACTTAGGCTTCAGCTACTGCCTAATCAATAATATTCAAAATACTGTTTTTGTTAACGCTTAACAATTAATACCTACGGTAACATCATTTTATGATGATATGTACGATATTTTAAATTATAATTTGATATAGGCTTAGTTAGTATTATAGAATGGATGTTTTAGGAGGAGAAACACAGCACACCCATGGATTGTCAGTTCCAGCAAGTCACAGCCCACTGTGAAATTTAACCACTACGGATACTTTAGGAGTGGGAATGGTCGGTTATCTTCTTCTAGAATTTAAATATATCGAAATGTATTACAGTTGATTAAAAAACAATCGTACGTCAATAATACTGGTGGTAGAGTCCTATTTATACCAGCATAAATGGGTTGGCTCGATCGGGGAAATAATGGTACTTCCCCGCCCACCTCAGAAGATCAACGTGAAGCAACAATAGGTACTCCTACTGTTGTGTTTCGTATGGTGAGTGAGAGGGCCAAGGATCTAAACCCTTCCCTATACTTTCCTTATTATTCGTCCTATCCTCTTTTTATTACTCTTCCTATTCTCTTTTTGTATCCTTCCTATCCTCTTCTTAATATTCTTTCTATAGTATCGTTCCTCTGGACATCCCCCTTTGCTTAGAGGTGACGTTGCGCGAGTAATGCCTCTGATGTTTCTAGCGTTTATAGGCTACGGTAACAACATACCATTTGGTGCGCCGTATGCTTATTTACCATCCACGTAGTGTACTCATTTAGGTCCAACTAGTAAGGGATCTCCCTTCGTACCAAACCTTATTACCGGTGTGTAAACAAATAAAGATCAAGTAAGAGCTAAATAATGAAGAAAATACATCAGAAATCGCTGCAATAAATAAAAATCTAAACAAAACCCGAAGCCGTGGTCTGGCCTGATATACATAGAATACCAAATTGATATCTTGCACTCGAGACGCTCTACGCAAGAACACAACAAATAAAATAGACAATGTAGGTATTGTTTATCAATTTATTTCCAAAGTAACAGATATTAAAATATTTGATATTTGTATCAGTTAGACAGTAATTTCTCTTTCTGATTGATTGATTGACATAATTCCATCTCTATAACGTAGTAAAATTCAGAAATTTTAGGCTATTTTCCAACATAAGATAAGAATATTTAGATATTTTTATATATATTTTTGTGTTTAATGTATGGTGCTAAGCATGTCAAATGCTAAAAATATATATAAAAATATCTAAATATTTATAAGGCTTGCGTCATTATTAGGTAAAATCTTAATTGTAAAATTAAGTTTACCTGGTCGGTATAATGTATGAAAATACTTCCGACAGATGGCGTCTGTGTCACCCAAAGACGTTAAGTATGAATGTGTTATCGAGATTAGCAGTCAGGAGCAAGGGTCACGATGGCTGAATTGGCAAAGCATCTAGACGGTATCCAGGAGATGCAGGTTCGAATCCTGCTCGTGACTGTTATTTTCGATTTCACATTTTTCACTTTGTGTTTAATAAGATAAGAAGTGAATTCAAACTTTACCTGTATTTAACGCAAGAATAAATTCAATTTTACTATGAATTTTAGATTGCTATCAAATATTCATTTTAATTTTTACATTATTAGCTGCAACCTGCGTGGAATATGGTTATTTTCATTTATTGTCCGGAACTCTAATTATTTTTCTAAAATAAGCTTATCTGCTTGTTGAAATCCCGCCTAAATCTGTCCAGCCATTCCGACGATTAGCAGGAACAAAACACTTTATAAATAAATAAAATAAATATTCACGGACATTTTCACACAACATCCTCTGGTCCCAAACTAAGCTTAACGCTTGTGCTATGGGTACCAGATTACGGATATAATACATATATTACTTTTTTTTGTAAATATATACATATAATAGATAGAAAACACCCAGACGCAATACAAATATCTGTGTTCATCACATAAATATTTGTCCTGAGTGGGAATCGAACCCACGACCTCGTGTACGGAAGTCGGTTACACTACAGACTACACCACGAGGCCCGTCTTTAAAATTTGGCATTTAGGTATAGGTAACGTATATTCTCAAACGCATTTAATAAAATGCGTTTAATTACACATTACAGACACTTAAATTCCTACAATAAAACAGGCTCTAATGAAATGTTGCATTAACCATTTGATCAAGTACTAACTAGAATGTTGTAAGATAATACAATTCCCTGAAATATAATTACAAAGTAAAACTTATTTAAGGTGGTATTTACAAAAGCATTGACTTCAAATAACGTCTCATATAGAACAGACAACGGAAGTTCAATAATAACTCGTCATGCTACCGAGTCGATATCGTATCGATTTCCCGTCCGCCTGTCCATAAATAATTATATTCCTTTATCTATATCCTTATAAGAGAATCGTTAATTACTTCTTCGAAGTTTGCTGTCTATCGGATAAGGCATTGTGTACTGATAGCTGAAGGATTTATTATAGTCTGTACATAGTGTACATATAGGTATGTCTTGTATCTATGTTAAAACCTGGTATATAATAATGAGATTCTATTATATAAAAGTTTTGCTCCCTTAGCTACTTGTATTAGTTCTAGTACATACTTGAAAATGTTTGTTTTTTTGTGATATTTCAGTTGTAATATTAACTCCTAGCTCTAGAAGACATGTGTAAATATTTGGGAATATTCTCAAAACGTACTAACGTACGTAAAAATTGTCTTTTCATTCTCAACATACCAAATTACGTAAATGAGATCATCCATGTGGTCACGGGTACGAAAATTACATAAGTATCACCAAAAAATCAAATAAAAAAGTTGCATCAATATCCGTTCAGTAGTTTTTGCGTGATGTGCAAACGAACAAACAGACGAACAGATAAACAGAAAAAAAATCTAAAAAAATACACGCCTATATACCTAATACAGTATTTTTTCTCAAATATCTTAAATCTACAGACATAGCTCTGTAACAGGTCTATAATAGTATAGATAAGGAATTTGTAGAGTAGTTCCAGCATTAATGGACCAGTTAGACAGCGGACAGAGACAACGACAACAACACAACAGTAGATACTCCTACTGTTATATTGCGTATGGTGTGTGCGAGTGCCGGAGGCCTCTGCTCCTCCCTTTTCCTTGGAGTAGGCGACAGGCTAGTGATGCTTATATTGCTGATAGTGTATATAGGCCATGGTAACCGCTTACTATCAGGTATGCTTGTTTGTCAACCTCGCAGTATAAAAAATGAAAATTGCAAATATTTGATTTAATTGACGATGTCAAAAATATTTGTAGCCACCTATTGGATGTGTAAATTTGTCACCGTTTCTGTGTCTATTAGCTAGATATAAATCCTTGGAGATGAGGGTCCTTCGCTATAACAATATCTGCATGAGCTAATTAATTTCACTCTAAGGGCTGCCCTTAATCTGATGGTCACTCACGCCAAAACTTTCTAATTGAATTTCAGTTCTCGAATAATTCAATAAACTTATTTTTCATTTAATGTAAGTGAAGTCATGAATGAAGATTCATTAATGTAGCATCAAAAACATATTGAAATAAAACAAACTACTTGTGAAAATGGAAAAAGAGAGACTTACCTACTGCGAGCAGTATTCGAACCTGCGTCCCTTCCAATCCGGGGAAGTGCTCTGGACAGCTAAGCTGTCGCAGACACCCAATCTTCAATCTCAAAACACATATTGTTAATGTAACAATGAAGTGCCAATAAAATTATTTATTTAGAGTCCTAAAGTTTTATTATAAATATTAAAATACATGATATATGAGATACTATGCTTGCAACTTCCAAAATACAGAATTTGTACGAAGCCAATATAATAAAAAGCGTCAAAAAGTACTACAGTTGCCTATAAATCTTGTACAGATTTATCAAACATGGTTACGAACGTGTCTGTCTCGCCAGTATCATAGAAAATTCTTCCAACATCCAGATCAAATTAGACGCCATACACTTTTTGGTTCGTCACGTCTATCGTTTATGCGAAATCGATTCGAACGTTTTATGTGACGTTTCCGAACGAATTTAATAGCTTAAGAGATGACTGGGCGAAGAGTAATAAACAGAAATAAGTATTCTTTCACATTGGACGATAAAACTTTATTCCTTAACTATGTCTAGATGACCGGGTATACCATGGTAACTTATGACCATTAAATAGCCCTAGTTATTCGAATAGTGAGACATTTATTTTAGGGAAAATTTGCTTAATAATTAAAATATCCTATAATTTTACTTTGAATTATATATGACATAGTTTGTTCTTATGCTGAGTAACATGGGTTCGAATACAACGGGGAAAAAATCGGTAGGCTACAAAACTTGTTACCCAGTTATTATGATTACAATTTTATTCCTTTAGTAGTTCGTCTAGTTCCTTGCTATGTTCCCACGAGAAATCAATGTAAAGTTTAGTAATAACTAGGCATCATCAAAAAAATGTAGGACAACAAATACTTATTATTCAAGTTTTTGAAGTGAACATTTTTTTAGAATCCTTGTGATTTGAAACTCGATGAAACAAAAATGCGTCACGATAAAGAAACAAACACATAAATGATTAGCAGTCAGTTGCAGAAAAGTCTATTTATTTTGAAATATTTTTTTGTCACAAAAAGTATTCCTTGGTAGTTGATTTGAAACCTCGGTCTCCGGCTTGCGTGATCAATACTTAAGCCATATGAACAAGCTGTACATAATATTAAGCTTGAAAAAGTGATATGATTTTGAAAACGTTTTCACTGGCTAGATTATAATAGTATTTTTGTGTGTTTGAGTGGGCCTCTAGTTAGTTAAGTTTCACAATTGACCTTGGTAGGTGGCGCTGTGTATCATGTTACAATATTTTTATCACTTTAGTGGTATAGCCTCGCTTGTCCCAGCATGAAGGAGCCGGCTCGATCAGGGAAATACTACATTCTCACAGAAGTTCAGAGTGAAGCAACGATAGGTACTCCTACTACTGTGTTACATATGGTGAGTGAGAGCACCGGAGGCCCATTCCTATCCTTATCCTCCATCGTTCCTTTTTATCCTTCCTCTCCACCTCCTAAACCTTTCCTTGGAATTAGTGACGTGCGAGTGATGCCTTTGGTATTAGTAGCGTCAGTACAATACATTGTAATCGGTTACCATCAGATAGGCCGTATGATAGTGTGCCACCCGTATAATATCAACAATAAAAATATATAAAGTTGTTTTTTTTTTACCACCATACTTTTAAAATTTAAAATAATAAATCGATAAAGATTCTGGAGTCGCATAAAGAAAGCGATCTAACATTTGTCATTGAACTTCTCCTAAACTGCTAGACTGTTTTTTATATGTCTATAGTTTGAGGATTTTTATTGAAGTTTTACTTTTGGCGTTTCGTTTCTTATGTTCATTTTTTACAATGTTGGGAATATCTTGTTTTGTAAATTCTAAGGTTAACTGGCTTAGTTACTAATTAATTTGGAGGGTTTAAATGGAATTTAAATAATTCATAACACACCTAGCATTATATCAAATATATTTGAGCCACAATAACTGCCTTATAACAATGTTTCCATTTTTCCTAACCGAGTAAATTAATTCATCCCTAACAATTGTACTAAATAAGAGTTATTTGTCACTATAATGGCGAAAAAGCCACATAAGAGCGCAATATTTCAATCCAATAATGTGGATAGTTTCATAAATAATTCAATATGTTGTAACAGGTAAGTGGCACTCGCACATTATGGTCGCTTGGAGAACTGGTAGAGAGGTCCACCCCTACACACCATGCGCTGAAATCACGTAAGAAAATTTATAGGTGTCTCAAAATTAATATTTTATTCTATTTTATTTCCTACATCACTTACTAAGAAATCTCTGCTGCAGACGATACTAAAGCGTTTCCCACACCTACCGTAACATGTCCTACGCCTTATTAAATGTCATATGAGTTTGCTTTTTAAATGTATTGAGTTATTTTTTCACAGCGTGTTATTATCCCGCTGTTGGGCATGGATCGCCTCTCATCGTCAACACATTCATTCTTAATGTCTTGGGAGAAGCCTGCGCCATCTATCGGAAGTATTTGCATTCATTATTCCAACCAGGTAAACTTAATTTTACAATTAAGGTTTATAACAAATTATGACGTAGCGCTATAAATATTTTGATATTTTTATGTATTTTTTGAGCATTTGACATGCTTAGTAGTTTATATGGCATAAAATGCCATATAAACTACTTAACACAAAGTGTGAAAATGTGAAATCGAAAATAATAGTCACGAGCAGGATTTGAACCTGCATCTGACGTCCCTGTCATAATTTGGTATAAGTTTTAATTGTAAAATTAAGTTTACCTGTTCGGAATAATGTATGCAAATACTTCCGATAGATGGCACAGGCGTCCCCCAAGACATTAAGAATGAATCATCCATCCATCAGCCTTTCGACGTCCACTGCTGCAGATAGGCCTCCCTAAATTAGGGGTATACTGCCGTAATCGCCACGCTTGCCAGGCGAGTTGGCGATCGCAGTAGATGTTGTTAATACTCGAGGGAGTGCTGCTGCCCATTTCCCCCGGTATTCCCTAAGTCGGCTCTTACGACTCCCATGGGTGGAGAGGGGTGGGACAATTCTAAAGCCGGCCCCACACGGCCATTAAGAATGAATGTGTTATCTAATTCACAGTCCTTTCATCGTGCTTTGACAATAGTGCACCGTGCTAGCCAAGTACAGGTCTTTGATTTTGCAAGCCATCAAGAAATCCTTCATACTTACTGATTTACTCAGTATAGTTTCCTTCGACCGGGAATGGAACTCGATACCCATGTTTTATTACTGGCTAAGTTTATAAAATTTAATTTAGCTGCCTTTACAAAATCTAAGTCCGAGTGAATATTTAAATAAATGTAGACATACACTAACCATTGTCAGCGATACTGAGACCCTTTTCATTTTAACTATCTGTTAGACGTTATCAAGACTTTGTAAAATATTTCCCTTTTAGTATAATACAGTCACATACGAGTACCTATACACAGACAATACAGTGTGAAAGGGAGAATTAGTTTACTTGTGTTTGTACACGCAAAGATTTTGTAAATCTGATGGATTATTAAAGAGGCAAGATTTGAAATGGCCCGTATGTCGCACTTTACACATTATAGCTCGAAGGGGAACGTCCCAACTGAGTTTGAGTATAGATAACTTGATAATTTATGCATTAGATGTTACACCTACCAGCTTCACGCAATAATGTTTAGTAAACTTTCTAAATTGTCTTTAGAACATAATGTGGCCGACTCAACTATATCTGGTGAGTATATTTTTATTATCAATGAATATGATAAATAATTTTGAAGAGATGCAATTAGAGGACAAATAGTCAGCAGCATATTAAGCTTCATCTACTATTGTATAGATTAGAGACATAGATAAGGTGAATGGCTCAATATTTTGTTAAGTATTGTAGTTGTGTCGGGCCTCGTGGCGTAGTCGGTAATGTAACCGACTTTCGTGCACGAGGTAGTTTCCCACTCAGGACAATTATTTGTGTGATGAACACAGATATTTGTACTGCGTATGGGTGTTTTCTATCTATTATATGTACGTACTTAGGTATTTACATAAAAAAGTATAAATGTATTATATCTGTAATCTGATACCCATAGCACAAGCGTTAAGCTTATTTTGGGATCAGAGGACGGTTTGTGAAATGTCAGTGAATATTTATATTTATATTGTCGTTGATGGCCTAGGAATTAATTGTATTATAACCCTATTATGTCCTATGAGATATCCTATTATACTATGAGAGTGGCAAACGAGCATACTGGGTGTGAGTTGAGTGGTTACCATAGGCGCTAGCAACATCAGAAGCGTTACTCGAGCGTCACCAACTCCAAGGAGGTTTTCCCGCCTTAACAAAAAAATAAAATTATAAAAAATAAATGATAATAAGGAGACGATAAGAAACGATCTACGAACTAAGAAAAATAGAAAGTAAATACCATTTCGAGCAAAATAATACACAAAACATATTGTCATAATAGCGACCGAACGCTGCCCCCATCTGAATGAGACATAATGGGTGGCGAACCACATCCCACTACACCAAATTTAGATTATTGATATATAAAACCTCCATTTAATTTCCTACCACTATGTATAAATGGAGGTTCATGTGAAACAACTTATGACAAATAATAATACGCTTCCTATGTAATATAATTAAGCAAATAAAGACATACTGTAGTTCACACAAATTAAACATTGTCAAGCAAGCATTGTAAGCATCAAAAAATTTCTTGTTTAATTTGAATTAATATCAAAGCGTAGTATAATGTTAATTATATAACAGAGTTCTCCTTTGTTAATTCTTTGCACTTGTAGTAGAGTGAACGATCTCTGCAAAGTAACTCAACTTAGTTCGGATTATCCTGTATGCCGATACGTAATTTAGTTGAAAAGGTTGCGACCCTGCTAGTTTGTATTACCCCGACAGTGATATAGGATATTAAGTTCCCTTCCCTGTCTCCCTTAACGCGTAAACAAGACAGAACCTCTCTTCGTATCGCCCTCACTAAGGTTAATAATTTAAAAGACTAAGGGAGAAGAGCTTTACGTATATTTTCTATTTGTTGAAGTGCTGCCTTATATTTTTTTTACACCTCTACAATTTCTGTAAACTGTCGTTTGAAGAATTAAAGATCTTTAAAACATATCTTTTGTTATATACCTGTTTCATAATTTCAATTAACACACTAGATTCTACTCCAGAGTTCGTTCCCGTGATTTTCATAATACTCGTATAGATACGTTACTCTATGGCAGGGGTGGCCAACTTACCACCGAAGGAATGTAACATAGTTCCAGTGGCCCGCCAATAAAGGCGGAGAGACGGCGCACGGCGGGTTTCTTTAGTGGGCGAGGGCCCCACACTACCCTGTTCGTTGCCCCGAACGACGGGGTGTGCGGTTAGGAACATTTTATCCCGCCTTAACAAAAAAAAAACAAGAAAAGGGGTTGGCCAACTTGATAAGACCCAAGATCTACTTTTTGCTTATGCAAGCAATCTACCAATTAAACATTTATTGAAATTTTAAATGAAGCAATATATATTTAAAGTAGCATAAACGGGTCTTTTTTCGCGTATAAAATAGGTGAAAACCCAGTTTTAGTTCTCAAAAAAGTAGCTCGCCTCTCCAGTTGTCCCGTGACCACGACTTTTTTTTTTTTTTTTTTTTTTTATTTTAGGTGGGCAAAAATGTCCTACCGCACACCCCGCTGCCCGGGGAGACAACGGGGTAGTGTGGGGCTCTCACCCACTAAAAACCCACCGTGCGCCCTCACCCGCCCTTGCTACGGCGGATCACGGGAACCGCGTCGTTTCTCCGCGATCCGCAGGCGGCAGCCCCTTCGGGCACCCTCTCTTGTGCGACGCCCCGCGCACTTGGGCGTCACACCTTCGCGGTAGGCTTCCGCGGACGGCAGGGTACTCCCCGACCCCACCGTCCGCAGCCTCGGCTAGGGCGGCATCAGGCGCAGGTAAGCGCGCGCACGCCGCCCCGCGCGCCGGCGGCGAATCGGGTCCGCGAAGGAGGATTCCTCCCGGGCCCTCTCCGCCGCCTCCTTCCGCGAGATGACAGCCTCGCAGAAGGCGGCGACCGCGGTCCAGGCCCTGTCACTGCCAACCATCGCTCGCGCAACGGCCGGCAGCGACAGGTCCACGCCTATGACTGCAGCGAGTTCCCGGCGCTGCACATCCCAGGCCGGGCACGACTCGAGCGTGTGCTGCGCCGAGTCCTCGCCGCAGTCGCAGTGGTGACAGCCTGGGGTCGTCTCCCTCCTAGCGATCGTGTGCAGGTATTTGCCGAAGCAACCGTGCCCCGACAAAACCTGCACCAACCGGAAGGTGAGGACCCCGTGCTGCCGCCCTGCCCATTCTTCCAAGATCGGCTGGAGCGCCCCCACGGTCCAGAGACCAGCCCGGGGCGTCTCCAGCCGAGACCTCCACTTTAGGACGGTGGCGCGGCGGGCATCTTCCCGCCACGCAGAGATTGCGCTGGGCGAGGGGCGGCTGCCCCCCGCCCGCGCCGTCGACGCCCGCCGATAAACGTCGGCGAGCACTTCCGCCTCCAGATCCCAAGGGGGGGTTCCGGCCAACGCGCAGGCTGCATCGCACGAGACCGTGCGGTACCCGCGTATTGCCCTGACCGCTACGACCCTCTGTGGACGCCACAGAAGGGCCCTATTGCGAGGGACTCCGCCCACACGGGCGCGCCGTACAGTGCCATTGACCGTACTACCCCCGCGTAGAGTCGTCGACACGCGAGACTCGGTCCGCCCAAATTCGGCATCAGTCGCCCGAGGGCGGACGCCGTGCCGACGAGCTTTGGCGCAAGACGGCGGAAGTGCTCGTCAAAGTGCCACCGTCCATCCAATACCAGGCCCAGGTACTTGATGTGGGCCTGGATTGGAAAGCCCACACCGTTGACCGTTATCGAGGCGCCGGCGGGTGGGCTGCGTCGGGGCCCATGGAAGAGTAGGGCCTCCGACTTTTCAAGGGCCACCCTAAGCCCCAGCGCCTCGATCCGCCTGACCACCTCCGCGGTTCCTGAGGTGGCCAGCGTTGCCGCCTCCTCGAGGGTCCCGCCCCGGGCTGTGACGAGCGTATCGTCTGCGTAGCAAATTACGCCCAGCCCGGGGGGGAGCCGGCCACGGAGGACCCAGTCGTAGCCGATGTCCCACAGGAGCGGCCCTAGAACCGAACCCTGCGGGACGCCGCACGACATAGCCCTCCTTACAACGTCCCCTTCCCGGTCCACGAAGAGGACGCTGCGGCCGTCGAGGTAGTCCGCCACCAGCCGCCTTAGGTAGAGGGGCACTCCATGGTACCGGAGTGCCTCCTTGATGCAGCCGAATGGCAGACTATTGAAGGCGTTGGCGATGTCGAGCGACACCGCCAACAGCACTTCCCTCGAGGTGACGGCCTCCGCAGCCACAGCCTTCAAGCGCAGGATGGCGTCGACCGTAGACCGACCCGCCCGAAATCCGAACTGGGCATCGGACAGGTCGGGGCCGACCGCACCTAGGTGCCGGACGATGCGGGCAGCGACAACCCGCTCGAGCAGTTTGCCCGCCTCGTCCAGCAACACGATGGGCCTGAAGGCCGCGACTGTATTCGGAGACCGTCCCGGCTTCGGCAGGAGCACGAGCTTCCCCTCCTTCCAGCAGTCAGGGAACCGTCCGGACACCAGGCAAGCGTCGAACAGTCCCCTGAGGCGGGGCTCTAGGTGGTCGAGGACCAGGGCCAGCACTCGGGCGGGAACCCCGTCCGGCCCGGGGGCGGCGCTTCTCCGCATACGCGCCGCCGCCGCCCCCATTTCCGTCGTCGTCACGGGCGGTACCTCCCCGTCGTCGGCCTCCCGGTCGTCATCTGGCGGAGCCATGACCGGGGGCGTGTGCACCGCCCGTGAAGGGAATAGTCCCTCAACCACCTCAGAGAGGAAGCCCGGCTGGAGGGTCTCCGTAAGGGGGGGGCCCTGGGCGCGGAGCTTGTTGAGCGCCGCGCGGTACGGGCGTCCCCAGGGGTCACGCTCGAGACCCTCCAGCATCTCCTGCCTTTTCGCGTCTTTGGCGCGACAGATGGCCAGCTTAAACGCGGCGCGCGCACTGTTGTACGCCGCATACAGCCGGCCCTCCCGCTCTTCGTCGCGGATTCGGCGACGTCGGCTGCGGGTGTAGGACCTCCGGGCACGAATACAGGCCGCACGGAGGTCCGCCAGCTCCGGGGACCACCAGTAGACCCCCTTCCGTCGGGGCGGGCGCCGCACGCGGGGCATGGCCGCATCGCAGATCTGCGTAAGCATGCCGCGAATGCGGCCAGCCTCGGCGCCCACATCTTCCGTCAGGGGAGGAGGCAGCCAAGATTGAAAGATGGCCGCCTCCACCAGCAGCTCCCGGTCGAGCCTACCCACAGCCCAACGCGGAAAAGCGGGAGTTCTGTCCGCCACGTGACCCCTGCTGGCGCCCTGAAGGGTCCGGGAGACCTCTATCTGAATGTATCTGTGGTCAGATAGGGTCTCGACCTCCTCCAGGACTCGCCAGCTCCTTACACGTGCGGCGACACCGGGGCTAGCGAACGAAAGGTCCACTATCGACCCGCCCCCGCGCCGCACGCACGTTAGGGCGGACCCTCGGTTTAGCAACACGAGGTCCGCCGCTTCCGCCCACCCCGTGACCACGACTGCTGCAACGCAGTTGAAACGTCGGGTAAAAGGTAGTTAATAATTTCACCTATTTTATACGCGAAAAAAGACCCGTTTATGCTACTTTAAATATGTGTACAATTCGCGAATCTTTAAAAGTTACTGAAACAATATAGTTACATACTTTTTTTAGATTGTATGTAGTATTTTGACTAATTTGCATAGTCAGTTGTTTATATTTTTTTGCACTACCGCGATCGAATGGAGTTATAGCTACGGTCGATCAGTCGATTTTGATCGACTTGTTGGCCACCCCTGCTCTATGGCATACTAATGTTATCTGTGCAAAAAAGAAACGCTATTCCGCAGCAACTATCCATTTTTCGGATAAAAGGTAGCCTTTGTCCTTTTCTAGGTTCTGGTGTATAGTAAATTTCATGATGATGGGTAGACTAGTTGCGGTGTGAAAACAAACAAATAAACGAACTTTCGAAAATATTATATTTCTAGATTTATTAAATACGTCACGTTACGGCAAACGTGGTGGTGTGGTTTAGATACCGGCCTCCCGCCCGAGTATTGGATTCTATTCCCACACAATACAAATTTTTGTGTGATCCACGAATGGTTGTTATGAGTCTAGGTGTACTTTATATTCGTGAAATTGTATATTTGTAAAGTCACAGAGATACAAAGATTATTCTTTAGTGCAGGGTGTTATAAAATCTAAAAAAAAAAAAATATAAAAAAAACAACATCAACTACATCTAACAAACAAATATCTATCCCACAGAAACCGTAGATATTTTTGCGATATCACGTAGCATTTGTTCTTTTTGGGCTACAGACTACATGTATATAAAATTTAATGAAGATTGGCTCATTAGCTATGAAATGATAGCGTAACAAACAAATTCACCTTCGCATTTATAATGTTATTATAGTAGATAAAAATGTACGTGGGTAACTATTTAAAAATAGAATTAATTAGGTATATGTGTTTTATTATCTATGGTAAATGCACAAAAATACATACATAGACATAGTTAACGAAGTGTAAGCCGCTTTGCAAATTCGATAAGTTAGGTAAAAGCGCGTGGACACGTCCCAAAATAAAGCCCGGGTTGATCCTATTAACACACAGCTAACGGGGAGGATCTTGTGACATCGATACCGACTGTTCCTTGTGTGGACCATGAAAGGATTTACATCATTCAATTTATACAAATATATTTTAACGAGTTTTATGTAAGTGTTGTTTCCAGTTATGTCGCAATCTCTGTCTACATTTGTTTGCTTTTATCGATGGAATGTCAACTCGCCGATATACGATCGGTTCAAAATGAGGTTATTTATTGTCCTTTGCGAGTTGATCGCGTGAAGCTCGCGTGTGCGTCTTAATGTAAATTTATTGTCTTTCAATTGTATATACACACGATCACACTTTCACTTGTGATATTCAAATGGGAAACGTACTTATAAAAATGTAAATTACCTATATATCTTTCTTTGTTTACACTTTTTTGAAGTACGAAAATGCTATTAAGGCAGTTTTTATAACAAAATAAAGGCTTTTTCTATTTGGAGTGGCACACAAGTTCTCGTACACATTGTTTTGTAATCATTATTCCATCTGCGTCAGCATTCAGAGCTCTGATAAAGAATTTATTAAATAGCTGAGTTGATGGAAATAATCGAGTAGCTATCATAGCTACTCGTTTATTTTGTCAGAATAATATTATAATAACGTTATTTTTATTCAGTATGATTCTTCAGTAGTTACTTTCATAATTATTTTTTGTGCGACTGCTGAGTATGAGGTTCTTTTTCGAATTGACAGTAAGTAGGTATAGTATAGTTTACCGCGCTGTTCCGTTATATGTAGTATTCTTCATATTGCAGGGCAAATCTATCAGGTATACATAATTGATAAGAATTAGTACGCTGAAGTGGCAATGGCCAAGTCAAATAGATTTTACGAACCGACACCAAAAGAAAAATGATCTAGTGGTGAACCGCATATTGGACGGAATATCGTCCAAGAGCCAGTGGCTTTTTATGATGATAATTATGCGTTATCATATGCGTTATCGTATGGCAGCGCATAAGATACGAACAAACATTGTTTTTACAAATATAGATTTTTGACCACTAGGTAGCTTGAAATAAAATGTAAACAATAAAACCAATGTTTCAAAGAGTCCAGGTTCACTTCCATTTTAAAACACGAAAACCATCATGAACCGTCACCACGGGTGTCGTATGAGGCGACTAAGGTAAGTAAGCAATTATCATCCATTGCATGACTGGTGGTAGGGCTGCGTACCAAGTGGGAGTACTCACTTGGTATCTGGCCTGAGCAGGTTGATACCACCATCTCCCGTGTGACCCGCTATGAAGCACATCATTGCGCATTGAACAGTGGCTTGACAATACTCTCAGTATAGTCGAGTCCATGAGCGATGGTTACCATTTACTATCAGATGGGCCGTGGCTCGTCTGCCACTATATGTAATAAAAAAAAACAATATTAACAAAACAACAAATAACTAAACACGTAACAAAAAATTAACTTTTTGATCTATATTTTATCACTTGAGATGCTCAGCTACTTTAAAGAATAAATTATTTGTGAAATGTGGAAAAAGAGAACTTAAGTGCGACCGGAAATCGAACCTCCGTCCCTTCTAATGCGGGGAAGTGCTTTAATCGCTTAGCGTAGTTTATTCTTCGAAAAAAAAAACTTCACAAAATTAATAAGAAAACACACACAGGTACATCAAATGAACACATATTTAGAAACAGTAGTAGGTACTCTCATATCAATTAGCTTATCAATATTAAAAATTGTGGATGCACGAGTAACTCTATCGAAGACAAAATGATGACTTGTTTTTAACGCTGACGAGGAACTCCTGTGGTATATGAATAAAGGACTCTGAACCTAATTTAGAATTTGACGCGGGTAAAGTTGTGGGCAGAAGTTTGTATGTGAATATAATATACTTAACTACCATATTGCGCAAAATGACCAGTAACAAATACGTTGGCAGCAATGAATCATGTTCAATTAAAGCTGTAATGAACTGCTGTCTATAGGCAAAAAAGCCTTACAAAATGAAAAGCTTATACGCAAATATTTTTAAAAGATTTCGATTCATTTACACTATTGAAAACGTTCTAAAAGCTTTTATGTTTAGTAATTAAAGCTAAGTGGAACCATCTTTTCAGAAATTTCTTTTACAAAACGCTATTCAAATGTTGAAGGCATTTATTTAATTTAAGATCAATGATTAGAAATTGTGATAAAAAACATGTTTTGTGTTGCTAAAGATGGTATATTTTGATGTGAAACATCTAATGCGGAGGGAGGGTAAAATCGGCTGTTAGCGTGGCGACGCTTTAATGTACTTGTCCCGTTCAAATCTTGCAAGTTAAATTTGACACACTTCCCGGCTTCCGATTGAGCTGAAATTTTACACGCATATATATATCACGTGACAATGCAATATTATGATAACATGAAGCTGATCTGATGATGGAGCTGGAAGGTGGATATAGAAACTCTATAATGAAACAGCGCAACCCCATCGAGTTTGGGCTCGTATGATTCGTCTTGCCGAGTACTTTGTGTTTAGATAGTATCCAGGGCCTGATGATGAAGCTGGAAGGTGGCCACAGTAACTCTATAATGAAATGACGCAACCCCGTCGAGTTTGGACACGTTTGATTCGTCTTGATGAGTACTTTGTCTTTAGATGGTATCCAGGGTCTGATGATGGAGCTGGAAGGTGGCCATGTGAAACTCTGTAATTAAATGGTGCAACTCCATCGAGTTAGGTCTCGTTTGAAATGTCCTGACTAGAACTTCAGTCATATATGATATCCAGGGTCTGATGATGGAGCTGGAAGGTGACCACAGTAACTCTGTAATGAAACGACGCAACCCCATCGTCCTTGGAATCATTTGATTCGTCTTGACGAGTACTTTATCTTTACATGGTATCTAGGGTCTGATGATGGAGCTAGAAGGTGGCAATAGGAACTCCGTTATAAAATGACATAACTCCATCGAGTTTGGGCTCGAATGATTTGTCTTGACGAGTACTTTGTCATCCATCCATCAATCCATCAGCCTTTTAACGTCCACTGCTGGACATAGGCCTCCCCAAGAATGGGGGATAGTGCCGTAATCACAACGCTTGGCTGGCGGGTTGGTGATCGCAGTGGATGTTGTTAATACTCGAGGGAGTGCTGCTGCCCACTCCCCCGGTATTCCCTCAGTCGGCTCTTACGACTCCCATGGGTGGAGAGGGGTGGGACAATTCTAAAGCCGGCCGGCACACGGCAAGTGAAGACAAGTACTTTGCCTCTAGACAGTATCCAGGGTCTGACGATGGAGCTGGAAGGTGGCCACAGTAACTCTGTAATGAAACTACGCAATCCTATCGAGTTTATTCTCGTTTGATTCGTCTTGAGGAGTATTTTGTCAAGTTATGATAATTTTATTTCTACAATGCAATTTCGACGTTCCAGGACGTCTAGTTTTTTTTTATACTACGCAGGTGACAAATAACTAGTACGTCAGAAGTATCACTCGTGCGTCGCTAACTCTAAGGAAAGGGATAGGAGGTAGAAAGGATGTCAACATGTGCGTGCGGGGATGAAGCGGATCGATAGTGTTCTTAAGCTTTCGTTAACTAGCCCTGACCTCTCAGCACAAGTGAGGAACTGGTGTGTGCTTGAGGTGGTCTCCGGTCTTCTCTGATCATCGGTACGGATTAAAGACTTTCAGTTCCTGCACGAATCCAGTAAGGATCACACGGCGTAGAGCTCCTGCGTTCCGGCAGTGGGCTGTGGACTGGTTGGATAGGGACTACCAGCTGCGTGTAGCGCTGAATAAGCTGCATCAGGGAGGCACTCCGGTATTACGGAGTGCCCGCATACCTGAGGTGGCTGGTGGTGAACTACATCGATCACCTCAGCGTCCTCTATGAGAACCACATAGGGGAATCATGTCATGCGGTGTCCCACAGGGTTTGACGTTACGACTGAGTACTGCGTTGTCGGCTCTCCCTTAGGTCGGTGGTTATCTGCAACGCGAATGGCACGCTAGTCACAGCGGGGGTAGAAATATTGAGGAGGCAATTCGGGATTCGGGCTCAGATCAAGTATCTGGTTTGTACTTGTCAGGTGGGAGAGCTTTTACTAGCACTTCTGCCAGCTGTTACTAAGGCTTGTTGGCGTGGCGTCCGCTCTCCCACAGCTTTTGCCGTACATGGTCACACGCTGACCGACCGTAATGCGTATCGACGGCTTCACACGGTCGGTACTTAGTACGGTCGATGGAGATACAGAGCAGCCGCGATTACTTGCGCCTGATGCCGCCTTAGCATAGACCACAGGTGGGTGAACCGGAAAACGTCCACCACCCGCAATGTGGGTACCCAAAAGGGTAAGCCGATGGTGGACCATTGAAGTATTGTCTTCCAGTTTGAGTAGCTCGGCTTATTTAGTTGGTGAGTGCCTCACACTACGTTCGTTGCCTCGAACGACGGGGCATATAGTAATATTTATTCCCACTTTAACAAAAAAAAGTAATCAACCTTAGCAATACTAAAGCCACAGACGGCTAAGCCGCTGCAAAATATTTTTCCCTCAAGGTTATTCAATGGAGGCCATATCATATCAGTCGAAAATAACCACAGCAAAGAATTTGTTTAAGAGGTTTTAAATTAATTAATTGCAGATCAATAATTTAATCGGCAATCTGAATAAATATAATTATTTATGTGTATTTGAAGTATTCTGTATGTAAAATTATAGAAAAAAAGAATAAATATTGCTAATGTAGAGCAAAATCTTCTGATTTGATTTCATTATACTTACTTTGAGATACTTTTTCAAATATTTATAAAATAGAAGTGGGAGTTGTGAAGAGAGCGTTGATCATCTAGAGTAGCTACTCACTTAATTATCTATCAATTTAAATATCTTAACATTTCGAAATGTTTTATGATACCCGAGATTAGTAATTTAATAAAAAAAAAACAGTGATCAACAAGTTGTTTTTTTAGCACCGTTACTCAATTAGATACGCTATGATCAGTCAATGGCATAGTCTACTTGAAAGACAAAATTAGTTACACTTTAAATCAAATTTAAATGCGTTAATTTTGCTTGTTCATTAGATGTAAACGTAAATAAACTTTAGCTATTAACACGTCAAAATTGCTGTTTAACGAGAGGGGAGGGCAATGAATGGAGATTAAACAAGACGATACGGAAACCAACCAAACCTTCTCGATTACTTTATGGAACTAATTCCAGGAAAATTGGGGTTACTACTATCAGAAATTGGAAACTGTGATCTCAATTGATCATAGACCGGCATTGTTTGTGGAAACTAAATAAACCAATAGCTTTCTTAGCAATGGTTCCATTTTGCTTTTATTGTGATTATATTATCTTATGGAATAATTCTCATGGCATAAAACTGTAAAGTACAAATTCTACTTCACCTCAAATTTTCACAACTGTATTGTAATGGATTAATATTCTACAGCGCCAATTTTTAATTAATTTTATCTACTTACATCAAAAGACTTATGTAGTTCATCTATATCTATACTATTATAAAACTGTAACAGAGCTGTGTCTGTACATTCAAGATATTTGAGAAAAAATGACTGTAATAGGCTATATAGGCGTCTAAACACAAAATATTTTTTTTTATAATTTATGTTTGTTTGTCTGTTTGTCTGTTTATCTGTTTGTCTGTTTGTTTGTTCGCGCATCACACAAAAACTACTAAACGGATTTTGATGCAACTTTTTTTATTTGAAAGGCCTTGATTATACTTAAAAACTGGTATACATTTTATCCCGCTTCTATATCGGGAACCTGAGATATAACCAAAAAACTAGAAAATTATTTAAACTAGATTTTTTTGTAGAATTTATTTAAAAGAACTACTAGATGGATTTTGATGCAACTTTTTTTATATGGAAGGCCTTGATTTCACTTAAAAACTGGTAGACATTTTATCCCGCTACTATATCGGGAACCTGAGATATAACCGAAAAACTAGCTTTTGGCTGCGGCGATGCCGCTGGCAAAGGCTAGTTTAACATAATATTGTTGCATGTATATAAATTGCATTGACTAAATGCATGTCATCTTTTCCGGTGTCATGAGCATCGTACCGTTTCTTATAGCGTGTGAGTGTGTAGCACGACTAAAGGTATTCGAATCAAGTATTGGAGAAGATATTCGAGGCTATCCTTATTCGTTATAGCAGTGGTGGGTCTTTAGAGGAGCCAGTCGCTTGGCTTCATTCATGATATTACTAAGTTCTTGAATAGAGGATATCACTATCACACACACTACAGCACTTCCCCGGATTGGAAGGGACGCAGGTTTGATTCCGGCTTGCAATAAAATTCTCTTTTTCTACATTTTCTCAAATAATTTGTTCTTAAGAGGATATCTACTACTTTAAGTAAGCCATCCTCCTCCTAGCCTTTATTATTTTTTTATTATATTAAACACAAACATCATGCTAACTGTAATCTACCCAATATTGACGGGCCTCGTGGTGTAGTCGGTAGTGTAACTTTCGTGCACGAGGTCGGGGGTCGATTCCCACTCAGGACAATTATTTGTGTGATGAACACAGATATTTGTACTGTGTCTGGGTGTTTTCCATCTACTATATGTATGCATTTACAAAAAAAAAGTAGTATATATTATGTATTATATCCGTAATCTGATACCCATAGCACAAGCGTTAAGCTTAGTTTGGGACCAGAGGACGTTGTGTGAAATTGTCCGTGAATATTTATTTATTTATTTAATATTATTTCCGTACTAATTTGTTTTATACTTATTGTAATAAAAATTGGTTCCTAACCAAGTAACTTTTTTTTCCAAGTTATTTATTCATCTTCTACGTATTTTATTGACATCAGAACTAGCCTTTCCCGCGGCTACGCCTCAGATAACTACTGGTTTTAGGTTAAATCTCTCTGACTCTCGATACAGTAGCGAGATAAAATGTATATACCACTATTTAAGTTTCATCAAGACCTATCAAACAAAACAGTTTCATGAAAATTCATTCAGTAGTTGTTGCGTGATGTGTGAACAAACAAACAGACAACCGGATAAAGAATAGCTAGGCACAAATTTTAAAAAATAATTTCGATTCAAACACCCACAGCCTTCTTTTTTTTGTAAAGGCGGGGAAAACATTTCCTAACCGCACACCCTCTCGTTCGGGGTAACGAACAGGGTAGTGTGGGGCCTTCATCCCCCAGAAATCCGCCGTAGCGGAGAAACGGTCTCCGCCTTTATTGGCGAGCCATTGGAACTAGGTTACATTCTTTCGGTGGTAGACACCCACAGCCTAACAAAGTAATTTTTTCTCAAAAATCTACAATATGTATACACAGCTCTGTTATAGTTTTATAATAGAACAGATAGAATATTAACCACCTCACGGAAAATATAACCTTCCTATAAATTCAACGTAGCTTGCAATCACAATGCAACACTCAAACATTGTTGCAATAGTAAACCACTTCAAGTTATTAGTGTGCTTACCTTATGGAGTTGTAGAAAATACCAATATACAGGTGCACCTAAGTCAATGAAAGTCTTGGAAACAAAAATATTTTACATAGATAATATAGAGCAGGAAACAGCGGGAGTACTCAGCACAATTATTTTATACTTTATATTCTACGCCAACCTGTGCACTGCCCTTAAATATAATATTTATATTATGCAAAGTAATATACATATTTATATACGAGAACATATTTTTATTAAGTGTATACTTTTCTTTGTTTTCATACAGATAGAAGAATATGACCAAGAAAATATATGGCGTTCTAGCTTAAATACCTACCTTCCGTACTGTGTTGGTTTTTATCATGATGGCAGATGAGCCACGTCTCACCTAATGGCCTTCCGTATGGCCTCAACTATACTAAGAGTATTTAAGCCACTGCTGAACATTTCATAGCGCGGATATGAATAAATGAATAGTGCTTCATCTCTTGGGACCGATAGCAAGTGAGTACTCCCACTTGGTACCCGTAACGTAATTAGCGAAGATTGCTTATTTCCCTTCCTACGTACGTTACTGTATCCGCAGATTGAGATGGTGACACTTGTATTCTTATTCACCATGCGGTCAAATTTTAGACCAATTCCTACTTAGTTCATTTCTTTTTTTTTTATACACTCTGTAATATGGAACAGTGTCTTTATAGGTAGTATTTTTTTTGTTAGCTCTTGGTGACAGGTGAACCACGGCCGACCTGATGATAGGTGGTAACTCATGGACTCAGCCATACCAGGAGTACCACACGGCTGCCTACAGCGAATTTTAACACCTACGCTTGATAGCGAGTGCTTGGCTTAAGTAGGCATTGACTCGACTATCTTTTTTACAGCCGAAAGACATCGGGAGTCTTCATAGTAGTCTAAAACAAAAGAACAGTATACTACCAACATATAAACTTTTTTTTCATTTTTTTGTTTAGGCGCGAAAAAATGTACCTACCCAATTGCACACCCCGTCGTTCGGGGCAACGAACAGGGTAGTGTAGGGCCCTCACCCACTAAAGAAACCCGCCGTGTGCCATCTCTCCGCCTGTGTTGACGGACCAATGGTACTGTGTTGGATTACTTCAGTGGTAACGTATAATACCTACACGACACGGTTAGTATAATAAAGTTAGTATATTATTATAACAATATTTATTCACTAAACTCCAAAGTAATATATTAAGTCCCATCCGTTTTTGGCATAAGTAAATAGAAGGTAGCATGAAGGATAATATACTTAATATGTCATTATCCTTTGACACTCGCTGGGTCCAAGCGACACCGCATAATTTATCTATTGTGACTGGCAAAGGTTGACTCTAACGTTTAAGCTGACTATTGCAAAGCCAATTGTAAGACATCAGATAGATTAGTTCCATATTAACGATGTATATACCAATTGACTTGTTTTTTTATTAACTAGCTGACCCGGCAAACGTTGTTTTAGGTAAATTATTTGTATTATTTCTAGGTAATTTCTAGTGTAGACAAAAATAACTGACTCATTGTAAGTGTGTAAGGATGTGGTATATGCATGAAATAGACATGGAGCGCTGTGAACGATGAGAGAATATAAAAATAACAAACGCCAAACATTATTATATTTAAGTTATTGTAGGTTATTTCTTAAAATTACATATCTCTAATTAATTACGACAGTAACACTAACAAACAATATCAGTCTTTAATGCTGTAGCGTGAACAATATTTTTTGTTAGCCCATCTTTAGCTAACATAGCGGTCGCCCGCGGCTCCGCCCGCGTGGATGTCGGTTACCGCTGCAAAAAGCCTTCCCAGGAAAGACACGGTCAGCAAAATGATTCCCAGGTCAATTCACAGACACCGACACTAACATCGACGACGCAGTCATTATCCGCAGGCTGCATAGATTGTCTTTATGAGGATGTTAAAGTTAATTAATTGGCTCATTTGTTGCCGAGCGTTCTTGAGAATGCCTCGTTTAGAGGTGAAACATGTGTCGAATTTATGTTCGGATTTTTGCGGAATATTGCAATATTGTGGTTCTGAGAGTTCTACCGTATTGCATGGTTGTGTCGCATTGGTGAGTTTTTTGTTATTATCGTGCATGCTACTTTGCTATTATCACATTCTCCTCTATCTGTGAGAGTGCGGATTGTTAATCTTAGGTTATTCTGTCCAAAGATAACCGGGATTGACAATCCCTGGGTGAGTGGTGGGCTCTCCTCCTAAAATCCATTCTATCAATATATAACAAGTTGTTAATGATGTAAATATTTAAATGTAATTAATACTAAGTTTTCACTTCTGCCGGCAGTCCCGGAGTGAAACCCGTTGTTTTAGGATAGAAAACAAAAGCGATTATTGTAGAGCTCCTCTATAAACAACATTTGACGTTAAATTATTTTCAGGTAACAAAATATAATGATGGTCGGGAGCTCCAACCCGTGATAGGGCAACGTAAAGTTGCCCATGCGTAAAACATTCTTTTCGTAAATCAATTCCTACTAATTTGAATGTTTGGCCCTGGGATTTGTTTATCGTTAGTGCGAAAGAAATTTTTACTGGAAATTGGAGCCTTTTGAAGGGTATAGGCAAATCAGTAGGAATCATGGGTATTCTTGGTATATGAGCTAATTCACCAGCTGCAGGGCTGGTGATAATCTTCGCTACTATTAAATTATCTTTTAGCTCCTTTATAAGAAGTCTCGTGCCATTACACATGTTGGGGGGGCTTAAATTTCTGAGAAGCATTATCAGCGTGCCAACTTTTAACGACAGTTCATGAGGTGGTAGCCCAGCGGGGTTCAGAGAATCTAAAAATTCCTGGGGGTAGTGCAATGCGTCCTCGATGTTAGTGACGGTGTCTATGGATTTATAGAACTTTACTTCACCCGGTACTTTCTGTATAATTAAATTGTTTATTTCGTTGACTGTTTCATTCCTGGGAGAAACTATTGCTCTACAACACAGCCAACGAAAATCATTTTGATGTAAGTTTTCGATGTCAGGATAGCTTCGGAGGTCTTTTAAAGTACGGTCTACGGCCTCCACATGAGCTCTATGACTCATAGTGCATTGATCCCATATTACCAACGACGCGTCTTGCAGTAACTTACCAAGAAGCCCATTTTTCCGAATAGAGCACGTAGACCGTTTATCTAAAGATACGGATAGCGGGAGTTTAAACGTAGAGTGAGCAGTTTTTCCTTCGTTCAAGAGAGTTGCAGCAATTCCTGACGAAGCAACTGCAATCGCTGTCTTCCCTGATTGCCGTATCTTACCAAGTATCAAATTTACGAGAAAAGTCTTTCCGGTGCCTCCTGGTGCGTCCAAAAAAAATAATCTCCCCATGTTATTGTTCACGCTATCCACAATAGTCTCATAAGCATGTCTTTGATCTGGTACTAATTTTGGCACATTGTCATTTACAAACGCTGTTAAATCATTTCTGTTATACTGTTGTACCATTGTGTCAATAGTACTGTTGTACCATTGTGTCTGGGTACGACCGGGAGAAGGTAATCCAAAATCACTTAAATTTTTGTCGTTTAATTCTAGTAGTTTGTTTTCTATTTCAATTAATCCTTCATTATAAATGACTTCAGTGAAGGGTAAAGTGTTATCCTGATTTTGTTGTCTGATACGATGTCTAATATCTTCACAGAACTGATCTTTGAAAGTATCCCATAACTTCAATGGTTCCAATGGTTGACAAAATAAAAGTATGACTACGAACAACTCCCTTAGTTTTTTTGGACAATGTGATAACGAAGCTTGGACACTTTAAGCGAAAGTGTTACCCCAATGGTCATCGTTTTCAAGTCAACCTCGGTCACGGCATGCTGCTTGATACGTCTCTTTAACAATACCGTTTACAGTTTTAAGGTATGCAAATGAGGTCGGACCGCGTACGTGGTGCAGTAGAATCCTAAGATAAAAAAAACACTCTGATTGTGATGGATGTATCCCGTAGACTCTACCTAAAGCGGCATCTTTTTTAATCTCCGGATGTCCAACTACATCTTCACCACGCCTCCTTCTAGTGAATTTATTATTTGCCCATGTATAGTATTGCGGGAATTCATGATACAGAAGAGTTTTCGCGAATTCATCTTCATTACAGAGAGCAAAAAATGCCAGTAATGTGGTATTGCGTGGGTTTTGGACAACTTGATGAGCTGTCCCTGGTGTAAAATACACCCTTTGACCGTTCTCTAGATGAACGGCCAAATGCACTACAGTAGGATGCCGGTCGTGAATGGGAAATTCAAATAAGCGCCAGACAGCTTCAGATGTGCTTATGTACCTGCCATTTAAATAGTTTTCGACCTCATCGTGTGGGTTTCTAAGGCTAAAAGTTGCCTGATCTGAACCTTATTTATATAATTACATATATATTTAATGGCTTGGACAGAGTGGCAATACTACACGTTTATATGAGCGTTAAAAGTGTTACATAGTAGCGGGGAGTATGGAACAATCCACCTATTATCTATCGTCACCATGTTGCCCCTGATTTGTAGCGTAGTGCTCCGACCGCCATGTCCTGTATCGCGCCTACGATAAACTGGATACCCATCCTCTCCGGTCTGGGTATCGTTCATGAAACGGCGAGTTTTTTGTGCGGACACCGTTCTTCATGCATGGTGCAGCTAAATTATGTTCTCCGCAGGGTCCATGTACCATATTTTTAGTTATAATGTCGTGTAGTACCGGATCAATTTCTTGATCGGGTAGCTCCGCAACTATGACACTGTCGATCTCATCTAGTTGTATTTTAGTTTCTAGCCAGAACAGCAAATGACAATGAGGTAAACCGTGCTTTTGCCACTCCACACTTGCCTTATAACATTTTACTTTACCGAATATCCGTTCTTTGACAAATAATTTGATAAATTTCTTCATCTTAAAATGAAATACACGTGAAATTATGTCATGACGGTCGAAAGACCGTTGTCCTGGTAGCAGCTTCGCCTTAATTTCAGGCCATTCGGGGTTACATGTAAAAGTGACAAATATGGTAGACCTGACTGTTCTACCATAATTTCGGACGTACGTCATCGCGTCCTGCGTTTTCTCGTGCATGAAACGCGGAGAACCCGTAAATGACGATGGCAATATGACATGTTGACCGATATTTGATGGATCAACATTTGCGTCATGATTTAAGGCATCTCTGAGATGAATGTAGTCATCAGCTCTCAGTCTTTGTTGATTCCGAGAAATATAATTTAACCTTTCCGATATCATTTTCGCCATCATGTCAACACAATATTGATTAAATAAATCTCTGTAATAATGTAACGGATTAAAAGAGTTAGTTCTAAACATTAATCTAAATGCATAAAATTGCATACACGAAACAGTTTTATTACGCGCAGAACCCTGCTGAGGAATAGTCAAATAATAACCGTCTTCTCCTGTCACAAACATTATAGGATACTGTAGTGGATCATAGGACCGATGTAGCTCAGAAACTCTTTTGAGCTGTCCGTCTCTACCGTGTAAGACTATATCCCTGGGACCTTTGTCTTCATCGACCAAGAGAACGGCTACCTCGTTTACAGTAGGAGCATTATATATCTGCCTCTGTGTGCTGTCTGTGGAGTGCGATCTGAATGAATAATTAACTTTAAATTATCTGAGGAGTTGAGTTCTAAGTTTTGTTTAAAACTTCGTATATACACGTTATGATTATTCAGAGCGGTCTGTAATTCGCGAATTAAATCCATTTTTAAGGTTGGTGCGATGCTTGATCGCAACGATAACTGGTCTGCATCCGAAATAAAATATATTTGCAAGAACTGTGGGTTTTGGCCTGATGGTGGTAAAAGGCTACCAATGAGATGATACACCTGTCCTTCAATTTTAAAAGTGGTGATTCCTTTTGCGCCAAAAGATGTCATTTGAAAAAGACTATTGTATTTACGTATATTTGTTAAAAAATGACCAGATAATGGATGGTTATTAGTTAAAAGATTTTTTATTGGTTGGGGCGGCTCCTGAAGGTTAGGAAGACAAACTTTACCTGAAGCATAGTACATACCATTAGGTTCGTCCACCCATTTCTTGGCAGAGCAGTTAGAGCAGATCTTATTCATGACTCCGATTTGGACGAACGCTTATTGTGCATAATCAACCTGCGGATCATATCTGAAAGCCAGTTTGTTGCTGCTAGCTAAAATTCGATTGCGAACTCGATTTGTGGACAACTGCTGTCTCTCTGCCTGAACTCTAAGTCGCTGCAAACGCTCGACACTCGACTCTCTTTCGCGCAACTGAGAGGTCCTTATATTTTGTTCATGAGACGTTGGGAACGCTCCAGCCTCGACTCTCGTGCACATAAATCAGAGGTTCTCAGATTTTGTTGTGCAAGGCGTTGCGAACTTTCAACTCTCGTGCGCGTACCTGAGAGTTTCTCTGATTTTGTTCAGCAAGGCGTTGTGAACGTTCAGGTGAAGATTCTCCCATACGACGTATTCTTGCTGCCCGTGCTTGAGAACTATGTTTAAAAAGTTGAACCTGGCTCTCTTAGGCATTTTCAAATGTTTAAGAAAATGCTAATAGCGTGTAATATTCTAGTTCTGAAAAGAACTGTTGTTTAGCCCTGAAAAGAACTGTTGTTTAGCCATGAAAAGAACTGTTGGTTAGCCCTGAAAAGAACTGTTGGTTACCCCTGAAAAAAACTGTTGGTTAGCCCTGAAAAGAACTGTTGATTAGCTCTGAGAAGAACTGTTGTTTAGCTCTGAGAAGAACTTTTGCGTAGGTGTAGTTTTAAGAAAGAAATCTAAAAAAAATCGCTCGAAAATTATTAGACTTCGCGCACGACCGCTGCGTAGAGAGCCGACCTCGCGTCTGAGCCGCGCGGGTACCTTCCTCATAGATCTAAACTCCCCTCCCGCATGCGCACCCCCGCCTTGGTGACGCTCACTTCGCAACGGGCCGTGCAGCAGAAATCGTAATATTTTAATTTTGCCATAACTTCAAAACCAAATGTCTAATTTTAATCATTCAAAGACCAAATATTATCTACTTAAACTGTATTTAATGATGAAATAATTTATTTTGATAAGGATTAATAGCATGAGTAAAATAAATGCGTTTAAATGTAGTCCAAAAAATATTCAAGATTTTTAAATAAAAAAATGGTTGTTGGTCCTCACTCGACATAGATAGTGTGCCGCGGACTTTTTTTAGATATTTATAAGATCTAAAATTAATTAGAACATTTTATGGTTCTATATTTTATAGTTTAGGCAGCGTACGCAAAATAAGTAACTTTTCTGGTTGATTTTTTACACCTTGTGTCCGAAAAAACCCAAATATCTTACGGAACCCTATTTTTTTCCAAAATAAAATTTAGCCTATGTTACTCATGGATAATGTAGCTTTCAAATGGTGAAAGAATTTTTAAAAACGGTCCAGTAGTTTTTGAGCCTATTCATTACAACCAAACAAACAAAGTTTTCCTCTTTATAATATTAGTGTAGATTTAAATTTTATTTTTATTGCTTTTCTTGAATTTACATTAAACTTACAATTAACAGCTACTGGAGTATAACTGATCATTTTAATACTAGATTCTGAAAATCTTCATCGATGACTTCAGAATATAAAACATCGCTCTACGGCAGACATGATCTCTATGCAAAAATTTACATTCCACGAGGACTATCAATTTTTTCGGGATAAAAGCCCCCAAAAACATCGGGGTTTTAACTGATATGTATATTAAATTGCATGATGATTGCTAAAATAGTTATGATCTTGTTTTTTGTTAAGGCGGAAAAAAAATGTTTCTAACCGCACACCCCGTCGTTCGGGGCAACGAACAGGGTAGTGTGGGGCTCTCACCCACTAAATAAACCCGCCGTGTGCCGTCATTTCGCCTTTGTTGGCAGGCCACTGGAACTATGTTTCATTACTTCAGTGGAAAATAGTTAAGTCTAACAAATAAACGAACACATACATTCGCATTTATAAAATTAATAAAGATTATTGACCCACTCTTTATCCTACTCATTAATTAGGCTCTATGTAAGGGAATACGGTATTTTAACTTGAATAGTCTTGTGTTATTCCGGTATTCATCAACTAAAATATACCTATATATGTTTTAAGTCTAATTAACAACGTTGATTGAAAAAGGTTCTATTACAGCTTTAAAGCTAATCTATATAAATAAAAATTTATCGGTGAAATTTATGTACGCGCATAACTCCCGAACGACTGCACCAAATTGGATAATTCTTCATTTTTGTGTTCCTTATTGTCAGGACAAGGTTTTTGTAAAAGAAAATATAAAAGAAACGGAAAGTAAAAAGAAATCTCATAATATGTAAACTGAGTGAGTGAATGAGACAGAGACTGTGAGAGATCCACTAGAGATCTTCAATATATTGACAAAACATGGAAATATTGACGTTCAGTTGTTCAACCAGCCAAGTCCAAAATACTTCTTTCAGAATTTTAGAAGATATGACAATTTATTCATGAAAATAAAATATGGTGGTGCGAAGTTCGCTGGGTCAGCTAGTAGTAAATACATTAACTCCAAATCATTCATGGTTTTCTTATGAATATAAAATAAACATAGTTTTTTTAATTCTTATATACAATAATGTAGAAGGTATTAGATTTAAAAAGAGCAGCTTTCAAATGTTTAACGGATTTTCTTTAATCATAGCTAAAAACACTTTAAGTCACCTTTTAAACAAAAAAAAAACGAGGAAGTGCGTGTCACATTCGTACATAAAAGGTTCTGTACCACCGTAGATTACGTCAAAGAAAAAAAAACACAAAAATATCAAGTTCCAGGTTTTGGGACATACCTATTATAAATTTTATTTTATTTTTAGTATTTGTTGTTGTAGCGGCAACAGAAATACACATTCTGTAAAAATTTCAATTCTCTACCTATTTTGGTTCGTGATAACAGCCCGCTGCCAGACGGACGGACGGACAGTGGTAAAGTGACTTAATAATAGGGTTCCATTGGTACCCTTTGGATACGGAATCCTAAAAAACTAAGTCAGAAACACACAGATACACACCCTAAGCTTATTCACCTCTCTTTACGTCAGGAGTTAACCAAAATAATGACTGTATATTATTATCCAATCAGCTCTGTACTCGTAGAAAAAAATATAATTTATTCGAGCCATAGCTAATTACATAATGTTGTCTACATAAAAAGTACTACCAGACCAAAAATAAATGTAAAATGTTTTATATTTTTAGGAAGTAAGGTGAAATATGCAGCCAATGAAGGAGCTAATTATAAAGCAGGTTGCGGCGGCACCTCATTTCTTATGCATTCAGCGCGCCTTAATGCCTTCATTACCAGTTTAAAGTATTAAGCAAATTTTGAAGCTCGAAGACATCTTACTGAGATTTGACTAAGTGGTCGAGTTTTCAGAAGAATTGTTCAGCGCAGTTATATGTATACTCAAGCAAAATAAAATTGGACATAAATTATGTGGAGATTAGAACATTTTCTTTGAAGCCAAAATCTTTCACTATTTAATAATCCCTGTATCGCGGGGACCTAATAGACACACAATTAACAGATTCTAAGTATACCCAGACTCACGACAACCATTTGTACATCATACAAAGGAATAGCCTGGGTCTTTTTATACTCCGAGTGTGGCAAACGCGATGCGGCTACCATACTCGCATTACTCACACGGTGTTAGCTCCAAGGAAAGATACAGCAGGTTGAGAAGAAGTATAATAAGATGAGGGTAAAAAGGGGATTTAGGCATCCAGCACTCTTACTCACCATGTGAAACACAACAGTACCTACCGTTATTCTACGTTAATCTCCCGTGAGAGGGTGGTATTTCCTCGTTTTAGCCTGCCCATTTATATTGGGACAAGTCAGGCTTTACCATCAAACTCACAACACAGGGCATGGAGTCTATCAAATTCGATTTTGTAGTTATACAAACTTTTCAGATACTTTACAGCAATGAGATGAATAAGAAGATACTATCACTAAACATTCCATTGCACAAGTTTCATATAGGTTGACTACGAAAATAAAATAATGCAAACTATACTACTAGGAGTAAAATAAAACTCGAAATAAAGTCTATGACAATTATATCATGGAAAATAGACTAATTTCCCTCCCAAGAAAATAGGGGGAGATAATGTGGAACAATGAGAGGTTAACGACTATAAAGAACAACAAAGAGATTGTCACATCCTCCAAAACCTCATTACGATCATGTAACTAGATATAAAATACGTAGACGTTATTGCATTTCTATTCGTTTAAAGTCTCGCCGTATTTTAATCAAAATTGTATATTGTTTATTCTTGATATGAGACCGCAAATGTGACAAGTGATTATACTCGTATTAACATTAAATTCTAATATGAAATGTTATTCTATACAAATTTGTCGGTTTTGAGAAAGCGAATTGAGTAATAAATTGAGATTTTGTAATGTTTCATAATTAATTAATTGAAATATTGTTCATAATTTGCAATTGAAACGTCCAAAGAACCTTTATAGAATTTTGTAATAACTCGGCTCCAATTCCTGCTTGAAAAGATCTAGGGGATCTAGGGGTAGATACCCTCGGTTTAGGCTTCCGCGGACGGTGGACCCTGCCCATTTCTCTAAGAGACTCGAGCCGAGACCTCCACTTTAGGACGGTGGCGCGGCGGGCATCTTCCCGGCGCGTTCGAGGAGGGGTGACAAACCTCCACCCGCCAATAAACGTCGGGGAGCACTTCCTACAAATCCCACGGAGGGGTTCTAGCCAACGCGCAGGCTGCATCGGTTGAGATCGTGCGATACCCGCGTATTGCCCTGACCGCTAAGAAACTCTGTGTGTGTTGCCGATATTTACCAAGATGACTTTTTGCCAAGCTTTGACGTGTTGGCAAGTTTTAGAATAAACAGTCATTGTCGCTGTACATTCCACCTGCAGTTTATAGTTGACGTACAGTGCATTCCACATGAAATTAACGTCGCGATTTTTGCTGTTTCATTTGCTTGTGAGCTTGTGAGTGAAAAAAACCCGGTGGAACGGGTTTTAAATTTTTCTAAACATTCTTCGACCCAACTTAGAGTGGGTGAAAATAATGACGCCATCTTGTTTTCAGTGCGACCACAATACCCGCGGTCATCGAGTGGAACGGCTTAGGGTCGTTTTGAGCGTTATGAGCTAATGACTCGATGGCAACGAGAGAGACTTTGATTAATAAATATGTGTCCGAAATAAAGACTATGGCTTTGAATATTTTTTTTCATTGGGTATGGTGCAGCATAGGTGCCACGGCCTACCTGATGGTAAGTGATAACCATCACTCAGGGTCTCAATACTATATATTGTCATACATGAGTGTATCCATTTCGTGTGCCCATTTCGTTTTGCAGATATGAAATGAAAGAATAAACGGCTATCTTCTGTCACAACCAAAAAACACCAACGAGTTTCGTGGCCAGTCACACGGGACACGGTGGTAGCAACTCGCTCGGGTCCGATAGCAAATGAGTACTCTCACTTGGTACCATCGCTATCACCTGTAATGCAATGGGTGATAATTAATTACTTCCCTTAGTTGCTTCGTATGACACCCGCGGAAACGAATGGGGTAATGACACTTATATTCTTAGTCTGTCACCACACGGGCAAACATTTTATGCTATATCATTTCTAGTCTCCAGTTTACAAATGATCACAACCTTTTCTGTGTTCAAGCAGCTCTCTTGCCGGATCCAGACAGAAAAGATTTTTGGACGCAGTAACTTCTACCGGAATATCTAAAATAATGTGCATCCTCTTCTACACTTATCGTGAGACTTAGACAGATCAATTCTTTGCCATATCTCTTAATCTAAAGAACAAAATATTCCTTATCTCCAATAGAAATAAATAATTATACCTCCAATTCTTGGCACAAATTATGTCTTTATATTTAAGCAATACTAATTTCCATTAAATAATTACTTACTCTAATGTAAATGAATAACTATGTAGTACAAAATTACATCCTGTACGAAGGTATAGATTCATAAAACACTAATTGGAGACAAAATAGCACAACATTTTCGTGTAGTGTGTTGAGTTTAATAGGACCATAAGACAGGAGGTATTACAGCGCACAAAAGAGGGAGTTTTTCTCCCTTTCAAATAGCAATTGAGAAGTGTTAATGGCCTGGTATTAGTACCATGCTTATGAGTTTCATTAGTTCCGAAGTCGCGAAAGATTCATGTAAGGACGTGCCTTTATTATAAGCGACGTGATTGTCTTGGAAATTACATATTATTGCTTTCTACGTAAGTACGTATTAAATATAGAATATGTATGATGTCAAATAAATCCTATGAGTAAATAAATAAAATAAATAAATAAATATTCACAGACATTTTTCACTCAACGTCCTCTGGTCCCTAACTAAGCTTAATGCTTGTGCTATGGGTACCAGATTACGGATAAAATATATATACTACTTTTTTTTTTGTATACACATACACATAATATATAGAAAACACCCAGACGCAGTACAAATATCTGTGTTCATCACACAAATAATTGTCCTGAGTGGGAATGGAACCCACGACCTCGTGCATGGAAGTCGGTTACACTGCCGACTACGCCACGAGGCCCGTCAGTCGAGTAACAGTAATATTCTGAAGTTTAGATAAGTTTAACGTTATAACTGCCTTGGTGGTGCAGCGGTAGTGTGTGCGACTGCTGATCATGAGGTCTCGGGTTCGTTTCCCGGGTCGGACAATGTTATTGCGCTTTTTCGTAAAAAGAAAAATTCTCAGTAGCAGTAGAGTTTGTAAATGTGTCTCGTAGGCGACAATAGGCTCGCCCCCTATTGCGTAGGACTAAACTAAACATAGCCGGCGAACCGTGGGTGTGTAATACACCTCTGCCTACCCCTTCGGGGATACAGGCGTGATGCTATGTTTTATGTTTATATTTAGACTAGCTTCTGCCCGCGACTTCATCCGCGTGGAATAGTTACTTTGGTCTAACTGGTCTTTTGTTTTAAATTAAATTGTGATGAATAACGTATTTATTTGGATAAAGATTAATATCATGTTTTAAACACCTTCGCAAATAATGCATTATTTTAGAACAAATTTGGTTACCATAAAAAAGGTTATAGTGAGCGAACCTTAAAAGTTAGACATATCCTGTCGCGGACTTTTTTTTAGATCTTTTAAAGGGGAACAATTCTGTTATACATGATTTTTTCAAAACTTGAACCGTTTATGCAGCGCACGCAGCGGAAGCTTTCAAAAGGAATAAAAACCACCAGATTTTGAAACATTCTTCAATGGTGCTCCGCTCCTATTGGTCTAAGCGTGATGATATAAAGCCTTCCTCGATAAATGGGCTATCTAACACTAAAAGAATTTTTCAAATCGGACCAGTAGTTCCTGAGATTAGCGCGTTCAGACACACAAACAAACTCTTCAGCTTTATATATTAGTATAAGATAAGTTTCGCATAATTTTTTCATATATATTATAGCTGACCATTTTTTGGCCGTGTGGGGCCGGCTTTAGAATTGCCTCACCCCTCTCTACCCACGGGAGTTGTAAGAGCTGACTGAGGAAATACCGGGGGAGTGGGCAGCAGCACTCCCTCGAGTATTAACAACATCCACTGCGACCGCCAACCCACCTGCCAAGCGTGGCGATTACGGCATTGTCCCCCATGACGGGACCGCTCGTTGTGGCGTTCTCTTGGGGAGGCCTATGTCTAGCAGTGGAGGGTTTGAATGGCTGATGGCTGGATGGATGGATGATCCTTATCTTTAGTAAGATAGCAACATAGTGGTAGATTTTCACTATACATATACAGCAACTCTTGCTGGGTTCCTAGGTTGTGCACTTAGTGGTAGAGCCTTGCTTATCCCAGGATGAATGGGCCGGCTCGATTAGAGAAGTACCTCTCACAGAAGATCAGCGTGAAACAACAGCAGGTAGTCTTACCGTTGTGTTTAGTATAATGAGCAAGAGTGCCAGAGGTCCTTGCATTATATTTTATTTGCTAACACAAAGTCGGCTACCTATATTATTTTATTAATACAGCAAGCTTATTAATGTTTGTGTTTATACATAGGTACTCGTAAATACATTATTGAAATCATTTACATTTAAGACTTCTTACATTGTTCATCTACTTTTTATTTAATTACAGCTTTTGACTACTGTACTAAATAATCAAAACATGGATGGATTTTCAAGTATAGCTGTAAAGTTAGTGAAACACATTTATATTATACTGGCTTATTAAATAAAAATAGTTGCATCAAAATGCGTTCAGTAGTTTTTGCGTGATGCGCGAACAAACAAACAGACAAATAGACAAAAATCTAAAAAAATAGTTTTGTGTTTAGACACGCCTATATAGCCTAATACAGACATTTTTCTCAATTATCTTAAATGTACAGACATAGCTCTGTTACAGTTTTATAATAGTACTAGCCTTTGCTTGCGGCTTCTCCGCAACAAAAAGCTAGTTTTTAGGTTGTATCTCAGGTTCCCGATATAGTAGTGGGATAAAATGTATACCAGTTGTTAAGTCTAATCGAGATCTATCAAATAGAAAAAGTTGCATCCAAATACGTTCAGTAGTTTTTGCGTGATGCGTGAACAAACAAACAGACAAATAGATATACAGACAAACAGACAAAAATTCTAAAAAAAATGTTTGTGTTTAGACACGCCTATATAGCCTATTAATATTTGTGAATGTGTAAAAAGAGAACTTTATTGGGAGCGGGATTCAAACCTGCGTCCCTTCCAATCCGTGGAAGTGCTCTGGACCGCTAAGCCATCGCAGTGCCGATGGCCGCGCCCAATCTCCAAGTCATTTTTTCTGAAATATCTTAAATGTACAGACACAGCTTTGTTACAGCTTTATAATAGTATAGATAGATATTAAGAACTACCGTAATAATTTTGTACTCAGTTCATATACAAAAGCTACTAATAATAATAATCTGTTTTGATCAGACAACACTAAAACGGCTAACTTTATTTGTAAATGGATTTTGATTAAACATATTATTTTATAATATTTATATATTTTTAACAACATCCAGTAAAATATAAAGAACTGAAGAACGCAAATTATATATTATATCTATTGGAAAATTTATAAAATACGAAGAAAAGCATAAAGTAATAACAATATGACTGTATAGTGCTAAGCATGTCAAATGCTAAAAAATATATATAAAAATATCTAAATATTTAAAGGGTTTGCGTCATTATTAGGTAAAATCTTAATTGTAAAATTAAGTTTACCTGGTCGGTATAATGTATGAAAATACTTCTGACAGATGGCGCAGGCGTCACCCAAAGACGTTAAGTATGATGTGTTATCGAAATTAGCAGTCAGGAGCAATTGTCAGGATGGCTGAATTGGTAATGCATCTGGACGGTATCCAGAAGATGCAGGTTCAAATCCTGCTCCTGACTGTTATTTTCGATTTCACATTTTTCACTTTGTGTTTAATGTATAGTGCTAAGCATGTCAAATGCTAAAAATATATATAAAAATATCTAAATATTTAAAGGGTTTGCGTCATTATTAGGTAAAATCTTAATTGTAAAATTAAGTTTACCTGGTCGGTATAATGTATGAAAATACTTCTGACAGATAGCGCAGGCGTCACCCAAAGACGTTAAGTATGATGTGTTATCGAAATTAGCAGTCAGGAGCAATTGCCAGGATGGCTGAATTGGTAATGCATCTGGACGGTATCCAGAAGATGCAGGTTCAAATCCTGCTCCTGACTGTTATTTTCGATTTCACATTTTTCACTTTGTGTTTAATATATGATAACCAGATCAAAAGCACAAGCAGCACGCATACCACCCCCGGGCTCGTCACACAGCTCTGCGCCGTAGCCACCAGTGATCGCACCAGCCGTACCGGTCACACCACACGCACCGAGCTCTTCCAGTGATGAGTACTACTCAGCGCCGACGTCGCCAATACCAGTACGTCGGCGAAAGAGAGGCCGGCCACCGGCTAGTTTGGCACCCCGAGGCCCACCGGCTTCAAACAGGGTTCCCACTGCCAGTGGTAAAATGCAGCGCATGAAATGGACGAATACGATAAACGAAAATGTCATGCGTGCCTATTTTGGGGCCACAGAGGGAGGAACTTGCCTTACCGCTTACCGTGACCGTACGCTGCTTTTTTCTTCTTTGTTTTAGGGCCTAGAACCAGCCATCAACGTCTCGGCTCAACAACTATCGGACCAAGTACGGGCCATTCAACGATCTCGCATGTTGGACGACACCGTACTTGATCGGCTACGCTCGGAGTTAATGCAGACTAGTCATGTTACCCGCATTCCTTCGCAACCAATAACTGTTACATCCGTTCAAGACCATGTTCCACAAAGGTTATACGAGAATGTGGGTGATGAGACTATTTCTGTCAACACTCAGTACTGCGAGGAGGTAAGAGAGGCTTTGAAACATGCGATTCGTGAGTATAGATTCAAACCAATAGAATTTAGGCCCTATCTGCCTCGATTACCCATGCATAGGAGGAAGATGTTACTGGTTAGTACCCTTGATTCGCTTTCGCCTAGTTACTTAGATACTAGTGAAAATCTTGCCGATACGCACTCCATCTTGTACTGTACAGCCGTTGCGGCGTGCCATATGGCTGGACTCGCTATTTTAAAAAAGGAGTCCACTATGCGGCCGCTGTATGCGAAACCTGTATGGCAGTGCAGGATTGAGTGCCGTATCGTCGATACAAGGGTGCTAATTGGTAAACTGAATTGTTTCAGGGTGGGCAATATACGTCCACGAGTGATGCGTTTCGTAAAACGGGCATTCATGGGGACTGGAATTAGGCCTCAAGATTTTATGTCCCGTGTTACGGAGCGCATCGACCTCCTGAAACAAAAACTATATGCATGGGCTAATTGAATTCGCAGATACAAAAAAACGTATGGAACGCTATACTGTGAATCGCATGTTTCAAAAAAATGAGAAGTCAGTTTATAGAAGCTGGGAGCGGCCTCGTGAAGGTGTGTGTGATGTACAGCTGCCGGATGCTGAAATAACAAATAAATGTTGGCGCAGCATCTGGTCGGTGCCCATCATACATACTAAGGTTGATTGGATTGAGAATGTTGAACGAGCTTGTGAATAAATCCCAGCGATGGAACAAATCATAATAGAACAACAAGACGTAGCCTGTGCAGTCCGTTGTAAATTGTAAGTCTCCGGGACCGGACGGACTGCACAATTTTTGACTTAAGTGGTTACGAAGTTCACACGCTCGTTTGGCTTCTCAGTTTCAATCGGCTGTGGAATCGGGGTCGTTGCCGGATTTTATGACTACTGGCATCACTTATTTGCTCCATAAATCAGGCAGTACGACGGAACCATGTAATTATAGACCAATTACGTGTTTACCGACACTCTATAAGCTCCTTACATCTATTCTGAGAACAAAAATTTCTAATCATATTGAAACAAATTCGGTCATGTCTTTCTCTCTGAATGGATGTAGGAGTTGGGACCCTTGGTACTAAGGAGCTCCTCCTTATTGATACGACAATTAGCCAACATGCTTGTCGTAAGAAAAAGGATTTGGTGACATGCGGGATAGACTATAAAAAAGCTTTTAATTCTGTGCCACATACATGGCTCTTGAAGGTGCTGAAATTATATAAAGTTCATCCTACTTTATGCACCTTCCTAAAATCATGTATGGGGCACTGGAGAACAGCTCTTAGCTATCCAGCGTGTCGGCAGACTCTGGTCCACTGCGGTGAGCTTATAAGGATTGCGCGGGGTATATTCCAGGATGACAGTCTGAGTCCTTTATGGTTTTGTCTAGCCATTAACCCTCTCAGTACACTATTAGAGAGTTCAGGGCTAGGCTACAGGTTGCGAGGTGATGGTAGTGAAATATCCCACCTGTATTACATGGATGACCTTAAGTTGTTTGCCTCCACCAGATTTCAACTAATAGAGTTACTAAAGTTAACCAAGTCCTTTAGTAATTCGATTGGGATGGAATTTGGTGTAGACAAATGTGCGGTCATGCATGTAAAACGGGGAAGAGTAGTGAAATCCGAGGGAATTCAACTCTCGGATTCTACTTATTTACGACCTCTTCTCATTACTGATACCTATAAATACTTGGGTATGTCGCAAGCTTTAGGCATTAGTGAATTGGACAAATAAACAAACAAAAAACAATCGTGGCGGGAGCGCTTATTTGGCCGCCTGAAGAAAGTACTAAGTAGTCTTCTATCACATGGAAACAAGGTGCGCGCCTGCAACGGCTGGGTCATGCCACTTCTTATGTACTCTTTCAGCATACTCAAGTGGACTCAGACTGAACTTGACACCTTGGATAGAAGGGTCCGCAGTCTCTTGACCGCAAATCGTATGCATCACCCTCGTTCATCAGTTATGAGGTTGTACATCCCACGAAAGTGTGGAGGTCGAGGTTTCTTAAATGCCAAGACCTTGCACAATCGTGAGGTGTGCAACCTTAGGGAATATTTCCTGCATGCTGATAGGGATATGCATCGTGATGTGGTCACTGTAGATTCCGAACTCACTCCACTCTCCTTGGCTAAGGAGAACTGGCGCAGACCAGTAGTGCTGAGTACGGATGAACGCAGGGCCGTATGGCAGAGCAAGGAACTCCACGGAAGATTCTACCGGGCCCTACATGGGCCTGATGTAGACTTCTTAGCTTCCGTGTCATCACATAACCAAGTAGCCAGGATCATCCACCAACAACTTGCTCTGAAATACGGGCTTGTGGACGTCGAGGTACCTTACTACAGGTATACAGCTGAGCCAGTTCTCGAAAACGATCGTATCACGCTGTACTGGGATCGATCAATCATCACAGACAAGACTGTTGTGACCAACAAACCTGATATTGTAGTGATTGATCGATCTGAGCGCCGAGCAATGATTGTTGATATCACCATTCCGCATGACGAGAATCTCGTGAAGGCCGAAAAAGATAAACAGATGAAGTATCTGGACTTGGCGCGCGAGATTGTTGACATGTGGAATGTGGATTCGGCTATCATTGTGCCGATAGTTGTTACAGTTAACGGACTGATAGCCAAGAGCCTCGATCAACATCTCAGGAGGCTCGCGTTAGGTGGCTGGGTTAAGGGTCTGATACAGAAGGCGGTACTTCTGGACACGGCACGCATCGTGAGGAGGTTCCTATCTCTGGAACCCTAACCACTGGCAGTTTGGTCCTTGTACTCGCTGCCGGTGAGTCTACGCACTTTATATATTTTTAAATATTTTGTTATTTTTTATAATATATTTATATTTAAAAATGTATTATGTGGAAAAATAATTGTAAATAAAGGAATAATAATAATCTAGCTACATCAGTTGCAAACTTAAGGTGGTATGCCTAACGCGCTGTCGCCTTGTCAGGCACAACTTTAACAAATTACCAAGATAAGTATCGGCGACAAATTATACGGTGTACGACTTTTGGTCTAGAAATCGGAATGTGGTTACAGTAATAGAGTATGTACCTTTTTTGTTAAGACGAATTTAACCGCACACACCGTCATCCAGGGTAGTGTGGCCCTCACCCACTAAATAAACCTTCGTGTACCATCTCTTAGGCCGTGTGGGGCCGGCTTTAGAATTGTCCCACCCCTCTCTACCCATGGGAGTCGTAAGAGCCTACTGAGGGAATACCGAGGGAGTGGGCAGCAGCACTCCTTCGAGTATTAACAACATCCACTGCGGTCGCCAACCTGCCTGCCAAGCGTGGCGATTACGGCACTATCCCTCATACATGGGGAGGCCTATGTCCAGCAGTGGACTTTGAAAGGCTGATGGATGGATGGTACCATCTCTTTGCCTGTATTGACCGACCACGGGAACTGCATAATATTTTTACTTCAGTGGTATTTCATCCCTGCTGTGTGGGGCCGGCTTTAGAATTGTCCCACCCCTCTCTACCCACGGGAGTCATAAGAGTCGACTGAGGAAATACCGGGGGAGTGGGCAGCAGCACTTCCTCGAGTATTAACAACATCCATTGCGATCGCCAACCCGCCTGCCAAGCGTGGCGATTACGGCATTATCCCCCATTTTGGGGAGGCCTATGTCCAGCAGTGGACGTTGAAAGGCTGATGGATATATGGATGGATGGTAATTCATCTTAGTATTTAAAATATAGCATTTTAGCTTACTTCTTTCTTTATTTAAAACTAGATTCTGCCCGCAACTTCATCCGCTGGAATATGCTTGATCTCTACAGCAGACTAATCTCTGATCTCTACGTAAAAATTGCTATTCCACAAAAACTATTGATTAACGAATGCCATCGAATGTCCATCAATGAATTTGGGGGACAATTAGCTAATCGGCCTCCAAATAAAAACTCTCCCGCACTCAGTTTCCCGCTTCAGTTCAAACAAGTTACTCTCTAATTCTCTAAGAGCATTAGGATCCTTGACAAAGCTTAACTGGCTAGAAAAAAACTGTGCGTCTTGAATAGAGCTAATAGGTAGTTCACACCAAGACTTTTAACTACTGTATAAAATAAAGGTCCGTGCTCACGTGTTAATTAGAGCCTTATTGTTCCAGTATTAGGCGGCTCGATCGGAAAAGTACCACCCTCAGAAGATCACCGCCCTTTCATAACTGAATGAAAGAACATAGGCTTCTTTTCCTCCCTGAAAAATGAATGATTGCCATTTTTTCATAGTAAATAATTTACCATAGAGTGATGTATTTATATTCTGAAGTCATCGTGGACGGAGCCACGCGCAGGATATAGTATGTAAATTAAATATATTTATATTATACAAGAATGAGAGAGTTTTAAATAGTTCAAAGACGTCGCGTGTTTATCGTTAGTTAGCGGGCCAGGTAGGTAAAGTACAATATGCATTCCACATAAAATTGTCTGAAAATTGCAGCGTGATATACTAGCAAGCTATAACAAACACCTTGATACATACTTGGGATAGTATTGTTTAATACCAGTATAAGTACTGTAATAATATTGTACCTTATTATATACTCCTTATTTTGAAAAATAGGTTTCATAATAAGACAAGAAGAATGTTTAAATCTCTCGAATCTGGAACGTCAAAAACTGTGCTCAAGGAGTATAAATATCCCTTAGAGCTGTGTGGATGATGATTCTGAAGCTAGAATAAAAACGTAAAACGTGGAATCTAAAGCATTAGTAGTTTGAAAAGTGAAATTTAAAGTTCGTTGTGAGATCTTCATTCGTTTACTTTCAAACTACTGCTCAAAACGTATATATAGCCTCGACCTATGATCAATACGTTACAGTCACCACACGGAATCAGTATTATGCTCGCTCGCTTATTAGGGGATAAGAAACATGAACTGAACTCTATATTGAATTACGTATTATTTATTGGACTTCATCTCTTAAGAGATTAAGTTACTTTTAAGAAGCATTATTTAATAACTAATGAAAATTCTGCGTATATCGTTTAATATAAGTGTCTTTTTTACTATCTCTGATGAATTTAGGCAGGTTAAAAATATAGTTATTTCCTTAGGCCTTCCTAACTCTTTATTAATGGTGATATGATGACTTCACCGTTACACTACAGTACTCATTTTTTTTCTTTAATCTAGTTTTTATGGCGCTTTAGTCGCTTAGCGACTATGACAGCTCCATTACGTTCTTTTCTTACGTGTTACTTAATTAAATTACTCAACATCGTAAATAGTGCTCTGGCTGCTTCGCTCAATGGAGCAGATATAATACCTTGAATCACACCGACATCTCAAAAATCATAGCCATACTGAGTGAGCATGTGCAGCCTCACAGCCCGAGTCCATGAGCACTCGACTAGCAGGTAATACACATCTTCCATAATTCCACAAATATCGCAGGTATTAGATTCTACTAACTTCATTAAATAATTGAAGTTATTTAATGGCAAGTGACCAGACCGTAGTCTATGGGCCATCACTATCCAAACGCCCTTTTATTTTACAGTTTGTAAACCACGGTACTTTAGAAGGTTCCTGCAGCAAAATCATTTATAGTAGTACTCACAATACAGCATCAGGTAATCTAATCAAAAAGGGACGAAATAATATAAGTTACCTTGTTATTAGTGTAGTTACGTTAGAATGTATAAATAACTGAATCAATACTTAAAGACACTTATGGACAATTTTTAAATATTATTTATACAGATGTTTAACAAATTCTCAAAGTTTAAATATAAATCTGAAGAGTGTACAATTATTTACACTCTTCTACTTTTTACTTGTTCTTTTCTTCTCTGTATATGTTCTTTAATAATTCTGGGTACAAAAAAACTTATTAACCCTTTTAAGCTGACCCCGAATCGAGCTCAAAGATCAGTAATTTTCCTTATGCACATTGGAAATTCACACATTGCAAATGAATTTCATTTTTTATTCACTACTCATTATAATCATGAAATATTTTATCATGGTTTCCATAAGCGGTTTTACACAATCTTTATATGTTCATAAGACAAGCATTAATATTAATATATCAATGTGGATACACCTAACGACCACAAGTGTAGTGTTATTAAATATCCAATAACACTACACTTACTATATAACTTTTTAAAGCCATTACTATTGTCATAGATAAATTTATTTAAATACACTGGCAATTTAAACAAACAACATAATATTCCACGAAATAGGCTTTGCGATACGTTATCACCCCAAAATCGATTTCGCAAACGGTTTTAATTCGTATAAATTGGCCAAAGCTGCTTTATAATACATTCAGGCGATTTGCGACAACTGTACGGATTGTGGCAATACAAATCTGATACAGTTCAGCCATTTTGCCAATTAGTCAGCTTTCGGTACCACAACAGATCTAATATCATACAAGCTTCAATATTGTTAAAAATTAAGTGAAACAGGTTTCAAATTAAGCTGATATCTAAGTTTATCATACACTAGCTGCTACTCAAGATTTTATCCGCGTGTAATTTAGTTATCATTTCATCTATCCATCCATCAGCCTTTCAACGGCCACTGCTGGACATAGGCCTCCCGAAGAGAACGCCACAACGAGCGGTCCCGTCATGGGGGATAATGCCGTAATCGCCACGCTTGGCATATATTTAGTTATCATTTGCGGCACCCTAATTATTTTTCCAAAGTAAAAGTAAGTTACTCCTTATAACATCAGCTATCTTTTAGTAAAAGTTCTGTCCAATTAAGTCTAGCCATTTCGGAAATTAACCAGAACAAAGAGACAGATAGATAGATAGATAGACAGATGAAAACATTGAAAATTTGTATTCTGTTATAGGTAACGTTGTATACATTTTACTTTCTGATACATTTAAAAGCTGTGATTTGACGAAATTAAGTGTATTAGCCACAGACTCACCAGTATTTAACCAAGTAAATTCTGTATTTTCGGAGTCGTGTCTTGACCTCATAAAATGATATTCACACAGAGAAATCGTTATAAAAAATAAAGATATTTTTCTTTTATAAGTCTACAACTGTAAAGGTTCAAGAACTTATACTTATATAGAAAAGTGTCTACAAGAGGACTGGTTTTCAGCACGCCCGCGTAATTTATGTATGACGGCGCAAATGCCAATTTATTGCTGAGTAATGGCACCGTTTGGAGATCTGCAAATGGGCTAGTCGAGTAAGAAGAGAAATGGTTTGAAATGTGCGCTACTAAATGTATTTATAATTTATTTATCGGGCATGCTACAAATCTCAATTGTTATCGCAAGAGTGGCTCCTTTTCTTACCAGAAGAGTGTTCGGATGAGTGATGTGGACTGGAATCTTAATGACGCTATTGTTTACAAAATATTATCTATTACCGTTTTGTTAGTTTCCCCTGGCAATTTAATATTACATTATCGCAAAACAATGGTCTCGAAGGTTTGACTGACAGAATAATTAAATTTACCTTAGTTATATTATTAAAAAAAAAACAGTGATAGTGTAGTGGTCCATAGAACAGCAAAGACAGTGGTATTTAGTTTGATTCCCATTCCGAGATTCAAATGCACGGGACACACCTTCCACTTTATGAGATTATTATTTGTGTGTATTTATTTACAAATTAACAGTCTCCGTGAAAACGTCGTGAGGACACCTGAATGCCCAGATATTTCTTCGACAGTTTGTAAGTCTGCTAACCCGTAATGGGTCAGCATGTTGGACTACGGCCTAAATCCCTCTCACTATGAAAGGAGAACCGTGTTCACTAGTGGGATAATAAAAGGGTTGAAAAAAATTTCTTGTATTTCTGCGTTTACCGAAATAAGTTAAAGCAAACAACTATGATAGACTATTAAGAAATCTTATCCATCCACCATTTTGTAGATTACTTCCTCGCAACGAGATGGTGGCGTCATACCCGCTCTTACTCTGGACCATGGCCTGGATCACGGCCTGGCGCGTGAGTTTACACTAGAGAGAGTGATGCTTGCCAGACATAGGGAATCAGCAAGGCCAAAATACGTATTAAGTGTATATTGGGGTTAACGAAATAACGAATCCAATAACCCCAATGCTGTTCTAACAAAGTAAATGTATATTATTCAAAATTTAATCAGCGTCGTATAACCACATACAGAAAACTTAAACACATAAAATATTCTAATGTAATATTTAATTTTAGTTTATGTGAACCTAGGCAGTACCTACATCCAAGGTACGTAGGTAGGCTTTTATGCCGTAAAAAAGTTTCAAAATTAAATTAAGCCTTGCGAGATTGACTGTCGAGATTTGTGACTTTACACAAGAAAGTAAATTTCTTTATAAAATAATTTTAGTTATCAAACAGCTTAAAATTCGAAAGAATGCATTAGAACAACTTTACAAAAGAAACTTAGCACACTGTCGCTTAACTATAATTATGTCTTTCTGACTAGAGAACAACAATCTTGCATGCACTTAACATAGAAGAGCCAAGAGGCAAGTGTGTATAGTCTGTTACCGGTGCATTCCTTTTTATTTGTCTCATATATATTACTTACCTTCTTCCTAGACATATTTTTGGAAATGGAAATTTTATACGAGCAGGATTAGAAATTGAAACAGAACAAGAAAGAAAACTTTTATTAATTAAGTCTCGACACACAAATAACTTTTTTCTAAAAAAAGGTGACAATGCGTTGTCCTCTATCCGGGAGGATGCTTTAGACCGCTAAGTTATTGATAAAGCTTGCTGAAACTCCCAATCCCCACCTTCGCATTGTAGTCTTACAAGACTCCTACTTTCACAAAAATTTGTTTCTAGAAAAATAGCTGATCATAACTTATTTTAAAAAAATCTTAATAAAATTACTTACCTCTTTTTTCATTACTAATTATTATAGTTCAGTGGAGGTAAGCATTTGAGACGACATCTGCACACCTGAGATATTTTTTTTATGACTTACGAAGTACTTACTACACCACATTCATAAGTCATAAAAAAATTTTCTTTGACGGGCCTCGTGGCGCAGTCAGCAGTGTAACCGACTTTCATGCACGAGGTCGTGGGTTCGATTTCCAATCAGGACAATTATTTGTGCTATGAACACAGATATTTGTACTGCGTCTGGGTGTTTTCTATCTATTATATGTACCTATGTATTTACAAAAAAAAGTAGTATTTGTATTATATCCGCAATCTGGTACTCATAGCACAAGCGTTAAGCTTAGTTTGGGACTAGAGGATGTAGTGTGAAAAAAAAATTGTGAAAAATGAATGTATTAGGTTATTTAGGCATCTCTGAACACAAACAACTTACTTTACTTACTTACATTCCTATGCGTAGCATACAAAGGATAGTTGTGGCATAGAACAAATAAATTAGTGAGTATTTTATAGTAGGTAGGTACTCTTCAGATTAAATGCTCCTACACGATCGCTTAGATAACTATAAAACAAATCATGCCAAGACCTAGTGGTAGAGCTTGCTTATCCCAGCGCGAATGGTCCGGCTCGATCGGGAAAGTAACCACCCTCTCACAAAAGCTCAGCGTATAACAACGGTAGTTACACCTACCGTTAACATAACGTTCATCGTATGGTGAGAGAGCGCTGGAGGCCCTGAATCCTGTTATTATCCTTCCTATCCTTTCGTTAATATCCTACCTATCCTCTCCTTGTTATCCTTCCTATCCACCTCCTATCTCTTTCCTTGGAGATGGCGGTGAGGGAGTGATACCTCTGGTGTTGCTAGCGTCTATAGGCTACAGTAACCGCTTACCATCAGGTGTTGTGCCGTATGCTTGTTCGCCACCCATAAAAAAATATTCTTACTAAAATTTATGTACCTATCCTTGAATTAACGTGGCTATGAGTAAAAAACTTTAATGTAGCAGTGGAGCATAATTAGGTATGCTATGATAGACGTTGACCAATGAATAGACAAATGAGCTATTGGTACTGACATATTCGTATTTAAATTTGTATGTATGCATTTACATATCAAAATGAATTGATGAAATATGTTACCACATCAATATAATCATCTCATTGCTTTCATTGTAGCCGTGAAATTGATGGAAGGCTTTTTCACAATTAAAATTGTGGTAAATTTGTAAAATAATCACGTTCCAACAACTGGTATAAACACCAGCGAATAATAAATCTGAATATAAAGATATTATTCAGTTATTTTAGTTGGAAGGCCTCTCTTCTACTACAAGGCTAAGCTACAAGACCTTCAAATCTATATCTAGACTAGCTAATTTACCCTACCAGTGTCATCAGAATACAGTACCATTGATTACTACTTTATCACAGTCCAGTTCCACCTGTCTCCTTATCTAGCCGAATGTCCTGTATAATTTTCCTAATCAAGCTCGCTATGCATATACCCAATTATTAAACTTATATTCGTTGAAGGATTTCACTGCTCATTATTCAAGTTAGAATAATCGATAAGATGCTAATGTATTTTTTTAGATTGTAACCAATCTAGACTTTAATATGGTAATCGAGTATTCTATTCTATCACAATTCTCATCAATCAAAACGTCTCATTGTAGTTCGAACACAAAAGCTAGCCTTTATAAAAATGTGTTTTGGAATAATTCGTATGTGTTCAAATAAATTCTAGTTAAAGTTAAGCAATGCCTTCGTCGATATACGATATTGCATATTACCAATTTTTACACAAAACACGTAATATATATTATAATTCAAAAATAAATAAAATGAAATTATATAACTACTTAATATACCTATATATCCATCTTTTAATGCTTAGATATAAGATATACCTATAGCAATTTTTTTAATGCTAAGACAGTTAGAGTCCAATAGACTCTTAAGTACAATAGCTGGTCACAATTAATCTAACGTTCTTTTCTTTCGGCTGCTAAACAAGAACAATGAACACATGGCCACAAAGGAAACACAAGCACTTACTAATTAATGTGTATTCCTTTATTGAGATTATAATATTTCACTACTGAACAATACCTTAATAAGTTATAGTATTGTCACACCGTAAGTAACTAGGTATATTTATAATATTACTAATAATAGGCTAGCATGGTAGATGGTAATCGTAGTTTATGGACTTAGTAGTCAAAAATCAAATGTCTACTATAGTCTGAAACCGTCTCATGGTGCGTAAGTTTATATTATAAGCGATTACACATATATTATTAATATGCAATGAAACCGAGTAGGTACAATGGCTATAGGATCCTGACAAATAAATAATATGTTTATAGGACGATTTCAGTTATCTAAAATAAATAGGATTATGGGAAAATACGCGCAGAGAGAACGATATCTCAGTTACACGAAGATTCGCATGCCGTATTTTCTGCACATTGTAATTTCAAGGGCACAAATTACTTAATATTTTTTGGCTATTTCAAGAATAGAAAGTTCATTTGAACTACTACCACCATACCCATTTGGGGGCCCTAAGAACCTAATAAATTATAATAACAACATTCTAAGACAAAAATGAGTTTATATATAATGTGTATCTTATTGTTAATATATTTATTAATTTACTTGTATTACTGTGCTAAATTCATGGACACTTATTTAAATAGTAAAAGATAAAATCATATAATCGTATTAAAAACATATATTAAAATCAATAACATACTCGTATATTGCTCAGTAATGAAATCAGTTATGGTAACGAGTTCGAGGAGAATAACTCGAACATAAAGTACCCTTTTGGCTAATGTCATATAATTAGTAATACATATTCCCGAATGTAAAGGACAAAAGAACATTTATAAAAAGTAAAAAAGATGGCGGTTCTAACTGAAAAGTCTGAAGTCGGGTTTTATACTATTACACCTTTGGACCAAAGAAGTGAGGCATAATTTCCTTAATTAAAGCCCGTCGTGATGTAGAAGTATAAAGTAATTCAAAAACTAGAAAAGTGCGAGTATTTAATTAAAGTACTGATCAAAGTCTCTGGAGACGTATGTACTTATACTGAATTATATTTATATAACTTAAAATATTCATCTGATATTTTTCTAGAACCCATTATTATCCCACTGTTAGGCACAGGTCTTTGTCCTTTTTTGTTTTTGTTAAGGCGGCATAAAATGCTCCTAACCGCACATCCCGTCGTTCGGGGCAACGAACAGGGTAGTGTGGGGCCCGCACCCACTAAAGAAACCCGCCGGTTGCCGTCTCTCCGCCTTTATTGGCGGGCCACTGGCCATGTTACATTGCTTCAGTGGTGCAGGTCTTCATCCTGCCAATAACATTTCTATAGGACAGGAATTTAAGTGATAATTCACTACGCTGCACGTTGGCCCTATGCAGATTGATACACTTCACACATCTCCTAGGTTTGGCTTCCGTAATATCAGTTCACCGACTCGCGATAATTTGTCAAGAAACACACATATAAATTCCAAAATTTCTAATTAAGTGCCTTGTGATGTCTTGACCTCGTCCTGGGGTTGAAACTTGATATCGTTGTCTTTGCATCCCCTGGTTAATATCCCCCTGGTTATAATCCCTGGTTATTACCGCTAGGCTATCACCGCTGCTGCTCTATGTTAATGTCGTGTATTTTAAACCTACTCTGTTGTCTAACTTGACCTATATACACGTATGTTATGGCTTCTATCAACATTATTAATCAACATCTATATTCATTTACTTTTCCTTTCTTATTCCCTCATCAGCTCACAATAACCACTCCATTTATGTACATTGTGTATGTGAAACACCAATTTGTCTTCAAAAATAATGTAATAAATGAAGTGCATAAAATATGAAGAATGGAGTTCATAGGGAACTTCATATTTTAAACACTAGTCCTTCTGATATTATATAAAATACATTCAACACTATTTTGATATTTTTATATATTTTTCAGCGTTTTAGCATTAGCCATATAAATTAACACTTTTCACTTTGAATTTTGTTATGAAATATGATATTAGCTTAAATTGTATACTTATCAATGCCAAAGTTAAGGATTACTTTTGGTTGGAAGGTTAGGTAATGCTTCATAATCTGTATAGTATAGTGGCAGAAAGTGTGAAAATGTTAAATCGAAAATAACAGTTATTGGCAAAGCATCTGGAACGGTATTCCAGGACATGTAGGTTCAAATCTGGCTCGTGACTCTTATTTTCGACTTCACATTTTCACTCTTTGTGTTAATTCATTCAACACTGTTTGCGGCAACCTTAAATACGCTTTAATGGTTTAAGTTCAAAGGAAACATTAAAGTTAACAGAGTGTCCGCCACCTCAGAAGTCTATTATTGTTAATCGTTTAATTAAATACATATTTTAAACACAAAGTGAAAAATGTGAAATCGAAAATAACAGTCAGGAGCAGGATTTGAACCTGCATCTTCTGGATACCGTCCAGATGCTTTACCAATTCAGCCATCCTGACAATTGCTCCTGACTGCTAATTTCGATAACACATCATACTTAACGTCTTTGGGCGACGCCTGCGCCATCTGTCGGACGTATTTTCATACATTATACTGACCAGGTAAACTTAATTTTACAATTAAGATTTTTACCTAATAATGACGCAAACCCTTTAAATATTTATATATATTTTTAGCATTTGACATGCTTAGCACTATACATTAAACACAAAGTGAAAAATGTGAAATCGAAAATAACAGTCAGGAGCAGGATTTGAACCTGCATCTTCTGGATACCGTCCAGATGCTTTACCAATTCAGCCATCCTGACAATTGCTCCTGACTGCTAATTTCGATAACACATCATACTTAACGTCTTTGGGCGACGCTGTCGGACGTATTTTCATACATTATACCGACCAGGTAAACTTAATTTTACAATTAAGATTTCTACCTAATAATGACGCAAACCCTTTAAATATTTATATATATTTTTAGCATTTGACATGCTTAGCACTATACATTAAACACAAAGTGAAAAATGTGAAATCGAAAATACGTCCGACAGATGGCGCAGGCGTCGCCCAAAGACGTTAAGTATGATGTGTTATCGAAATTAGCAGTCAGGAGCAATTGTCAGGATGGCTGAATTGGTAAAGCATCTGGACGGTATCCAGAAGATGCAGGTTCAAATCCTGCTCCTGACTGTTATTTTCGATTTCACATTTTTCACTTTGTGTTTAATGTATAGTGCTAAGCATGTCAAATGCTAAAAATATATATAAATATTTAAAGGGTTTGCGTCATTATTAGGTAAAAATCTTAATTGTAAAATTAAGTTTACCTGGTCGGTATAATGTATGAAAATACGTCCGACAGATGGCGCAGGCGTCGCCCAAAGACGTTAAGTATGATGTGTTATCGAAATTAGCAGTCAGGAGCAATTGTCAGGATGGCTGAATTGGTAAAGCATCTGGACGGTATCCAGAAGATGCAGGTTCAAATCCTGCTCCTGACTGTTATTTTCGATTTCACATTTTTCACTTTGTGTTTAATGTATAGTGCTAAGCATGTCAAATGCTAAAAATATATATAAATATTTAAAGGGTTTGCGTCATTATTAGGTAAAAATCTTAATTGTAAAATTAAGTTTACCTGGTCGGTATAATGTATGAAAATACGTCCGACAGATGGCGCAGGCGTCGCCCAAAGACGTTAAGTATGATGTGTTATCGAAATTAGCAGTCAGGAGCAATTGTCAGGATGGCTGAATTGGTAAAGCATCTGGACGGTATCCAGAAGATGCAGGTTCAAATCCTGCTCCTGACTGTTATTTTCGATTTCACATTTTTCACTTTGTGTTTAATGTATAGTGCTAAGCATGTCAAATGCTAAAAATATATATAAATAAATACATATTTACAATCAATATTTGTTTTAAATATATTTGTCTGCTCCGATTTGTTTTAGTTACTTCTCTTGAAAATATTATTGAATATACGCGTTAACGTGATTGTTAATTTTATCGATACTGTAATGATAACAATGAACTTTCCTTGCAAACTTCAGGATTGAGAAAAGTATTACCAGATCAATTATTACTGGTGGAGCTGTGGGTAAACGTTAGTAAATAAATAGCATTGCAATTGCCTCTGTGTTGCAGCGGTAGTGCAAGCGACTGCTGGTCATGAGGTTTCGGGTTTGATCCCCGAGTCGGGCTGTGTTATTGAGGTTTCTCGTAAAGAGAAAAATTCTCAGTAGCCGCCCGGAGTTTGAAAATGTGCCCGGTAGACAGCAATAGGCTCGCCCCCTATTACGTGGAACTTAAACATAGCTGGCGAATTGTGGGCGTGTAATACACCTTTGCCTACCTCTTCGGAAAATACAGGCGTGATGCTATGTAAGGAACATTAATATACCAATGCACATGATCCATTCATTTCTCCGTAATAAAAGGTGATCTACTTGTATATTCTTTACTGTACTCCAGACTATACGCAGCTTTGCAACATTTCATAATGATTATTGAAAATAGTTATGGCGTAAAAGTATAATAAACAAACAAGTGAAAAAATTAACCTTTTGTTTGCATAATATTAGTGTATATCCATCCATCCATCAACCTTTTAACGTCCACTGCTGGAGATAGGCCTCCCCAGGAATGGGGGATACTAGTGCCGTAATCGCCACGCTTGGCAGGCGGGTTGGCGATCGCAGTGGATGTTGTTAATACTCGAAAGGGTTGCTGCTGCCCACTCTCCCCGTATTCTCTCAGTCGGCTCTTACGGCTCTCAAGGGTGGAGAGGGGTGGGATAATTCTAAAGCCGGCCCCACACGGCAAAGTGTATATTAATTAGGGCTATTTTATATTATTTTCAGTAGTATTTTTCAATTTTCACTCAAGTGGTTAAAACTTAAGACACGCTAGTAGTGACTATGATTTAGTTTGTGTTTAGCTACCTATAGTTTGTTACCCTTTTTTATTCAAAAAACTTCCAAAAATACCATAAGTCTCCAAGATATAAAACAAATAAGCACACATACAAGTATCACTCGGATATAGAGAGGCGGTCGGTGTAAGGTCGCAAATATTTGTTTCTTTGAGGACCCTTGCTCTTTGCGCAAAAATAGACTTCAAATTCCTGATATTCCTTTACTCTATAAGTTTATATAATATATTGTGTTCCTGGTATAATAATACTTGTTATATTGTGCTTGTAACTTGTTACTCAAATTTCATAATTTTAGTTATAAATTCTTGTGCTATACTTACATATTTGAAGCTCTTATACGTAATATAGCACTCTGGTAATATTTAACTAAAATAAATACTTAACTATCTACCTATATGTATTGCTGTTCGTGGACTCAGTGATACTAAGGGCATCTTTAAATATTACCTACTGTGGGGCAAGCCACTTACTATGTATAGGTACTTCAACAATCAGGTTAAAACTAAATAAAAACTTTGCGAAGAAAACTTAACCGCTAAACATTTCCCCTAATTTATCCATGACCTTGATGCACGCAAATTAGGTTATTTTCTATATTATTCTAGACGTGTAACTTTAAATCATGATTAGTGCTTGCGGTGGCAGACGAGCTATTTTGAAGTGAAAACTTCTTTAGGCAAAGCACTTTTTGAGTGAACAAAAATCATGTAACTCGCGTCATCGTCACCGCTCCAATCTTCTTTTGAATAAAAGACAACACTGCACTAAGGAATAATCCTTGTATCGCGAGGGACTTTACAAACATACAGTTTCACAAAGTATACCCAGATTCGAGGCAACCATTTTTGGATCACACAAAGAGTTGTCCTGTGTGGGAATCGAACCCACAATACTTGGACTTTGAAGGCCGGTATCTAAACCACTCTGCCATCTGTGCAGTCAAAAAATATCAGTATATTAAGGGACCATGGAAAGTGGTAACTACCACTCATGGACATAGCTATAATAGAAGCACAGCAAAGCTGTAGTCCACTATTTTTGGATTTTTGTCTGTTCGTTCGTTCGCGCATCACGCAAAAACTACTAAACGGATTTTGATACAACTTTTTTATTTGATAGCTCCTGGTTAGATTTGGCCATGTGGGGCCGGCTTTAGGATTGTCCCACCCCTCTCCAACCATGGGAGTCGTAAGAGCCGACTGAGGAAGTATCGGGGGAGTGGGCAGCAGCACTCCCTCGAGTATTAACAACATCCACTGCGATCGCCAACCTCCGCCTGCCAAGCGTGGCGATTACGGCACTATACGCCCAATTTGGGGAGGCCTATGTCCAGCAGTGGACGTCAAAAGGCTGATGGATAATTAGACTTAAGCACAGCAAAGCTGCAGCCCACAAGGTCAACCATTGGGCTTGAGAGGACTGAAAATGAGATGCTTCATGGTCGTTCAAGCAAAGACACTAAGGAACCAGTATTGTTATTCTTCACATTATGTAAAAAGGAAAATATCGTGAAGGAAAAGGAAACAAGTAATTTGTTTTCTCTTCTTCGTCTAAGAGAAACATCCTTTTTTATACTACGTGGGTGGTAAACAAGCATAAAGCCCACCTGATGAGGTTAAGCGTATAGCCTATAGACGCTAGCAACACCAGAGGCATCACTCGCACGTCACTAAGTCCAAGGAAAGGGATAGGTAGGTGGATTATAAGGATAATAAGGGAAAAAAATCCCCCTGGATAGGAAGCCATCCTTCATTACAACGTTATAAAAACTGCAAACGACAGTTTAGTGAGACAAATGATTGTGTTCTTAAATATTTATGGTTAATAGATTGTGTATAAGACATGAATGTTTAAATATATAAAATGAAGCTCCCGTCGTTAGGGTGATCATAGCGTGCTCGTCGCGATCCCTGCCAGCCTGTATTGCAGGCTGTAATGTAGCGCAGTGCGGGTTAGAGCATGTCCCAGAGGCGACGCGTACCGACCCGCCCCCGTCAGTACGAACAACGGCAGATGCGGCGATGGGGGCCGCCACCCATCACGCCTTGCCCAGTTTGGCGAGTCGAGGGCAACAGAGTGTCCAGTAGGCACGTGGAATGTAAGAGGTGGTGTGGAAGATAAGTTACACGAGCTGGTAACCGTCATGTTGGACAGACAGCTAGATGTGCTATGTGTAACAGAGACCAAGCGAAAGAGTAGCGACGCCTGTGTGTGGTCTGGTGTACCGCAGAGTGATCGGGCCAGCATGGGAGTGGGGGTGTTGCTGTCTGCTCGCTTGGCCTCAGGTGTGAAAGACTACGGAATGTTTGATCCCAGACTTCTTTGTGTCCGAATAAAACTAGGTGTCACCAGTGTCTTCATGGTCGCAGCTTATGCTCCCGGAGGCTCTTCGGTGGCATCTGATCTAGAGAAGTTCTGGGATAATGTTAGGGAAGTTCTGGATTTGGCAGAAGCTAGTGAACGCGTGATCGTATGCGGAGACTTGAATGGGTTGGGATCAAGCGTCCAGACTTCGAGGACGTGCTTGGCTAATTTGGTGATAAGAGAGTGAATGATGCAGGTAGGCTCATTGCGGTATGGAGAGAAACCTTATTGTGTCAAACACATTTTTTCAATATAAGGAGATCCATATGTATACATGGAGAAGGAATGAACAGAGAAGTATGATAGATTTAATTCTGGTAGACAGTCGCCTCCGAAGTAAAATTCTGGATACAAGAGCCTACAGGGATCCCACTGTCGACATGGACCACTATCTCGTTATTGCGAGATTTAGTGGTCTGTTCAGAAAGTGGAGACACTGGCGAGAGCGTGTCCACTTCGGAGGGCTTGAAAGAATAAAGATTGAAATGTTGCAAGAAGAGAGTGTAAGAGCAAAGTATGTAGAGGGTGTCCGTGAACGGCTGACAATGGCAAGTCAGATCTGACATAGAAGAATGCCGGAGAGTATTGAAAGTTAGAATGGTAGATACAGCGAAAGAAGTATGTGGATGCTCAAAGAAGCATAGGAAAGTGAAGGTGATGCATGGTGGGATACGGAAGTAGCAGCTTCCGTAGACCAAAAGAAGAAAGCGTGACTGGCCTATGTATTTTCTTTTAACCTGAGTGCAAGTATGAAAGAACAGAAGAAAGAAATATACCGGCAATGTAAGAATGACACCAAAGCCTTAGTGAAAGAGAAGCGTGATAGAGCAAATATGATTGCAGAAGAAAGGCTGACATAAACTTCAAGAGCAACACCAAACTTTTCTGGAGGGAGGTGAAGAAATCGCGGAGTGCTTGGTCAGCTTTCAGAATGAATAAAATAAGGTCTAAAGGTGGAGACATTCTTACGAAAACACAAGATGTGTTAAGCCGATGGAGTGAATATTTTGGAGATATGTATGCGGATGTTCAGGGTGATGCTGGTGCCACATGTGATCTAACAGATCAGCATTCGGTACCGGCATCCTCTGATGACATTAGTATGGATGAAGTTGAAAGGGCGCTTAGAAGTTTGAAAAATGGTAAGGCGGCGGGTATTGATATGGTGTCTGCTGATGAGATGATCAAGCTTGGAGGCTCATGTGTCTAGGAATCCTTCCTGATGCTTCTAAATTTATGTTAGAGCTCAGGAATGGTTCCCAAGGACTGGAGAAGCGCAGTCATCGTGCCCTTGTTTAAAAACAAGGGTTCACGTTATGTCTGTGCAAACTACAGAGCCATAAGCTTGACCAGTTTGGTAGCCAAAGTGTATGGTAAAATTGTTGAAAGGAGAATGAGAATGGTGTCTGATGAATTTTTGTGTGAGGCACAAGGAGGTTTCGGGTGTGGACGAGGATGCATGGATCAAGTGTTTTCTCTGCGCAACATTGTAAACAAGCATCTGGCTGTAGGCAAGAGGATTTTCTGCAGTTTTGTGGATTTGGAGAAAGCATTTGACACTGTTGTACGAAAGAAACTTTGGGATATTTTGCCGGAGTATGTTATTAGCGGTAGAATGCTGCAAGCGGTGCAGTCCAACTACATGGACTGCAGAGCTTGTGTTCGGCTGGATGATGGAATGTCACCCTGCTTTGACGTCAATATCGGCGCAGACTGTTTATCATATATCTGGATAAATGTCTACAAAGGTTGAATGAAATGAATGTGGGAGTTCAGATGGGCGACTCAGTGGTTAACTCGATGCTATATGCAGACGATGCGGTCCTATTAGCGCAGTCTGCGACTGACCGGCAAACCCTAGTCGATGTAATGGTAGAAGATTGTAAGAAAAGGGGCCTACGTGTGAATGTGAGCAAAACCAAAGTAATGGTTTTTGAAAGAGAAGAAGCCAGAACAGATGTTAGGGTAGCAATAGGAAATGGTGTGCTAGAACAAGTTGATGAATTTGTATATCTTGGATGTGGATTCAGTCGGGATGGAAGGTACACCACTGATGTAGAAAGAAGAGTGAATGCGGGAAATAGAGTGAACGGAGCATTGGGACAACTTCTCGGCAGCCATCACCTCAGCCAGAAGGCACGTGTCACAATACACAACGCAGTGCTTGTACCAACGTTATTATATGGAAGCGAGAGTTGGGTATTTAAAAAGGAGCATGAGATCAAAATCAATGCGGTCGAAATGCGATCTCTGCGGAGAATCTGTGGAGTGAGGCTGACTGACCGCATTCGTAACAATGACGTAAGAGAGCGAGTAGGTATGAAAGAGAGTATTGGTGTAAAGATGAGAAAGGGAATGCTCCAATGGTTCGGACATGTGGAAAGAATGCCGGACGAGCGACTGGCTAAGAAGATATACAATGCGAAAGTGGAAGGATGTAGGTACAGGGGGAGACCGAGACTTACATACCAAATTGGTGATGTGTTGAAGGAAGGTGGAGTCAGGAGTTTCCTAAACCGGCGAGCATGTAACATGAAGCGAGAGATGTATGGAAGAAAAAGCCTCTTGGCACTTTGTTATTTCTACCTACCCCGCAAGGGATATGGCGTGATGATAAGTAAGTAAGTAAATTCCCGTCGGCAAACATAGCAAGACTTCCCGATAAATATCCCCGGGCGTCAGGACGCTGGCCGAGCTGCTTTGTTTATGTTGCATGTGCCACTACGTGATGTATTGAATAAGTAGTATATTGTACTGTAGGTACTTATATGTAACTTCATTTACCACAAAAGGCTGACCCCGTGTAGTATTATTATTGATAAAAAATTGAATACAACTACTTTTATCATGAAATTTACATAATATTATAAACAAATTAGGATAAACAAGTAAAGATAATAAATTTTAAGAAATAACTAAAAATGTTGAGATTGGAACAGTTTTATTAGTTACCCGCGTGGGGTTGTGGCTAAGATGCTGGCTGCGTTACCTCGCCGAATCGCTACTCCAATTCGTTGAGCGAGGAACGTGCCAGCTCTCCTGTCACCTGAAGACGAGACCAGCATAGGACTTATTTTATTAATAATGTTTTTAAGGATGTACTCCACGGACCATATGTTTCCACGGCAAGCGGCTCAAACACATAGCTATTTGAAATGGCCACGTATTTGGCTGCGCGTTCTGCCGCAGCTCCCACTGCAGACGCTGACTCGTTGATATGTGAGGGCGCAAGAGTGTCCACACAAGTGGCATTCCAAACAAGTGCGCGCCCTCGCTCCCAAGGGATCAGCGTCATGCCATCAGGTCTCTTGCCGTCCTTGCGTAAAATTCCGGCTGGTTCCAGAATGGCGGGTTTGTCTATGGAGGCAAGAGCCCTCTTTCTGATGACATTGATTTCATGACTTTTATTTAAACTAGAACAAATAGCGAGTAAAGTCTACTAGGATCTACGTGGTAAATTAAGTAATCGTGGTTATCAGTTGGCTTTGTCGAAGAGGTTACGACCCTATTTCATTAGTGATAAGTGTTTGTATTGATAGTTAGTTTTTAAAATGCCTTTATATTGTATAACATAATAATATATCTCGGAAAGGAAAGCGCGTGGGAGTATTAATTAAATTATCCGTATTCTATTGTCATTTTCAGTTTAACTAAGTTTCAAGTCTAAGTGCCTTCATATACAGGGTCTGTCATAAATAATGGATAACCCGTTAATCGGAGATAGCCCTGATGTCAGGCTACAAGAAAATCGACTTTTTATTTAAGGATTGCGATCGGTGTGAAAACGGTAGACAATTTTGTATTTTTTTTTAATTTTCCTTCTTTGCTCATTCACTCGGTCACCATTTCAACAATATAACTTATTTTAATGTATTTTTTTTTCTGACTCCTGGATACTTGTATTATTATATTAGATTACTATATTAGACATTATTAATACAAAATACTGTCAAATTTTACATTTTAAGCATTTTGTAAGTAGATTTTTTTCTTCATGTCAAAATTTTAACATTAACTATGACAAAAAAAATGTACTATGCTATAGCTGCGCATTATCTTAAAAATATGCCTAGTTTATGTAGATTCTAAAAAGATATTATACATGCGTACTTTATAAGCAATATTAGTAACACAAGCGAAATAACTTAGCAAGGTCAATATTTTGGTTTCAAGAAATGTGTCGATGTCACGATCATTTAGGCTCCTAATATGATTTTATTCAACAAGAATTTGCTATTTTATTACTAAATTGTCATCAATTTAACGTTTAACTGTGCCACAGGACTGTTTTATTTTCATAGTTGGAAATTGCATGCGACTAGAAAATAATTTCAAAATTTTTTAAGTATTCCAAATTCAAAAGGATACAACATAGTAATATAAAAATGGACAAACACGACAACAAAGAGCTCTCAAGGGATACAACATTAAAATGAACAAACACGACAGCAAAGGGCCCTCCCTGCATGTCAAAAGGACCTCCGAAGGAAGGATGGCAGACGAACAAGAAGGCGGAGAAAATACATGCTAGAGAGAGTATGAGGAGAAAAACTAGGCCTTCGGTGCTCCCACTCACCTAATGAAACGCAACATTTGGAACACCTACCGGTACTATACGACTATAGTTGCTGATAGCTTAGTATTTTCCCTATTGAGCTGATTCATTGATGCTGAAATGAGCAAAATTCTACGAATATAAAAAATAACTATCATAGTACCTACTTTAATAAACTGTGTCGATTTTTATGCTATTTTTTTAAAACTTAAATTCTTCATCACGTCTTTTCGGTTTAATTATTTATACAATTTCTACGTTTGTCGCTCATTCTTATCTCCATGCTGAGACTAAAAGGCTTCGATATTTTACGTGACTTTTTAAATGATATGTTATGGATTTTATTCCTATCCTTCTACAGTAGAAGGGGCCCGCTATTTACAAAGGGTCTCCTCTAATAGTGAGAGGGATACAGGACGTAGTCCACCATGCTGGCGCAGTGTAGGTTACAGATTTCACAATCATCGAGAAAATCTTGTAGGCATTAAAGTTTCCTAACGATATTTTACTTCACTGTTTGGAAAAATAATATTTCTTTATAATATTAGTAAGGATTTAAAAAGTGAAATTGTTTGTTGGTTACGTTTCCCGCCATAAATACTGGACCAATATTCACGAAATATTGAATACATATACCGTGGTATAGCTATTTTTTGCATAGAGATCATATCTGTACCGTCAGGTGACGTAATTATATTCTGAAAAGTCTATACGAATAAAATCAAGTAGATATTATTCATAGTAATGAAGAATGCAGAAATTAAACAACTGGAACTTGTTAAATTAATATTATAATATCCTTCTAGTGGATACATATAATATTCAGAAATTAGTCCTTCAACTCACTAAAGAACTGCTTGACTTGAGCTCTAATGTCTAAAAGGCTCGTTTCTGTTCGCACTTTGACTAACTACCGCTACCCCACTATCCACTACCACTAATAAACCGGTGTTGCCAGTGGCAGAATTATTTATACCCATATTATTGTGTTAAATGTGTATAAGATAACTGTTGATAGTCATGAGAGCTTACAGTCGCCCATCCGAAAAGAAACGAGTCCCTTCGTTTAAGATACTACAACATATAATGTAACAAAAAAAGACATAATTATTCTATGAATAAGGTACAAATCAACATCAATATTGGATAAGTAGGTACATTTGAATTGTTATTATAATCAACACCTTGATATTGAAAATCTAGAGAGTAATTGATTTTTAAATCATCCAGACAATCCAGGTGGCACTCATGTGCAACATATAATGTAACAAAAAAAACAATACTTAATTATTAATATATAAAAATGGTACAAATTGATATCAATATTGGATAACTAGGTTTGAAATATTCTTATAATCAACCCATTAACACTAAAAATCAAGAGAGCACTCATCAATTAGTAGCAATAATCCAAGCGGCACTCGTGTGTTTCTACTTATGGCAATAATCCAGGCGGCACCCATGTGCTCCTACCTGTGGCAACAATCCAGGCGGCACTCATGTGCTCCTACCTGTGGCAACAATCCAGGTGGCACTCATGTGCTCCTACCTATGGCAACAATCCAGGCGGCACTCATGTGCTCCTACCTGTGGCAACAATCCAGGCGGCACTCATGTGCTCCTACCTGTGGCAACAATCCAGGTGGCACTCATGTGCTCCTACCTGTGGCAACAATCCAAGTGGCACTCATATGCTCCTACCTGTGGCAACAATCCAGGCGGCGCTCATGTGCTCCTACCTGTGGCAACAATCCAGGTGGCACTCATGTGCTCCAACCTTTTATAACACGACACACATCTAGGAGATTAGTATAATGCCACAACATCATGGTACATCAATTCAGAATTAACCGTTTCGAAATTGGTCTGTTTATGCTACGAATCACCACTATCACTAGAACTGGAGCAACAAAGAAACTGGGAGCATTGTAGCTGAGTCACGGAAATATTTTCTCTATCGATACTATATTCTCATAACGTCTACCCTTATGGGTCAGTGGAGTATCTTCGACAACAAATCGATCATTGGGTAAAACCTTTTTTATTTTATACGGACCCTGACATTTGTTCTCTAATTTCTTAGATTGTCCTATACCTGTTGTAACAGTTCTCATTATCCTTACCAAGTCTCCTTTATATTTAGTGCACAGTTTTCTACTTTTATCAAATCTCTCCTTATTTGTGACCTGATTCTTAATTATAGACTCTCCGGCTTCGCCTCTAATTTCATCCAACGATTTTTCTAAAGTACCTTTACCTACCTCTTCTATTACCTCTCTCAGTATGCCTAAGGAAGGGTTCGTGACCCTTCTACCAAGCATTAGTTCAGTGGGACTTTTCTTTGTTACACTATGCGTAGCGGTATTTATGCCTAATTGTATGTCTTGGACTTATTCGTCCCATGTATTGGGATTTTTATCAAGAGTCATAGTGTTAAGGGCTGATAAGATGGTGCGATTGTACCAACTTGGCCACTAGCACGAGGTGTAGCCACTGAATTATATATATATGTTTGACTCCTACCGCTTGTACAAATGATTTGAACTTTTACTTGTAAAACTTGTAACCCTATCTGTTATAAGCCGAGTAGGGGTACCAAATAAGCTAAAAAGGTTTCTAAAAGTCTTTATACTTTCTTTAGATTTCGTACCACGAACTGCTGTCAAATTAATGAATTTAGTAAAAGAATCTCCTATGACTAACAAACTAGTTTTTTTTTTCGTTTACTACGGTTAAAAGACCCTAGATGGTCTGCGTGGATGGTGTGAAACGGTACTTGTACCTTAGGTATGGGATGTAATAATGCTTCTTTAGCTCCAGAGGGTATCTTGTAATAGGCGCATTTCAAGGCACGCGGATACAGATTTTTTTATAAATTTTCGCATTTTAGGAAACCAAAAGTAGCTACGAATCTATCTAGTGTTTTTTCAAATCCAAAGTGACCGACGTCATCATGATTGGTTTTAAGCCTTGCCATCTCACTCCTTTCGGTACCACCCATCGCAAGGTATCCTCGTCGATGATGCGGGAAACGCGACCATCTTGTATTTTGAAGTCCTGACGTATAGTTGCAATTTTTGCGGTCTCTGGATCTTCCAAAATCTCCTTAATACGTTTTATTTCTGAATCCCCAGACTGAACAGTGGATATCCAAATCATCAGTGCTTATTGCTAATATATCAAGAGTGTATCGTTGGTGCCTGTTCTTTAATTGGATTTCTGCTTAAAGCATCTACGTGGGACATTTTTTCATCAGGACGGTACTCTATATCGCAATCATATTCAAGAAATTGGATCCACCATCTTGATATATGGGAGACTAGGTCACGTTTCGTGAATGTACCACGTAGCACGTTGCAGTCCGTGACTATGGTGGATTTGATACCAAGTAAATAGACCCGAAATTTAGCAAGAGCACTGATGGCAGCAAGGGTCTCAAGCTCAAATGAGTGGAGCTTCTGTTCATCAGCAGTGGTTTGCCGGCTGTAGTACGCAACCGGCTAGACCTAATTTACTGGTATCAGTATGGAGTTGAGTTTTTGCCTCTTGGATGTACAGTGCCAGTACTGATCTTTCCGTAAAGGCGCGTTTAAGGGTCACAAAAGAATTTACTTCGACATCGGTCCATCTCCATGAAGAGTCTTTTTTGAGTAGTGAAGTTAATAGGTCTAGCTATTAGAGCGAAGTTTTTGATAAAGCGTCGAAAGAAACTCACGAGACCGACAAATCTTCTAATATCATGTTGGTTACATGGAGTCGGAAACAGACGGCCGCTATCTTCTGGTCACCAGGCTTCTTCTGTACCAATACTATAGGGCTTGCATAAGGTGAACTAGACTCTCTGACTATACCCACTGAATCATTTCATCTATCATATTACGTACATGCTCTTTCTGACAAGGATAATCGGTATGGTCTATATACCACAGGCTCAGAGTCTTTTAGTTGTATCGTCATTTCAGTAACTGTAGGAAATCCTAAATCATGCAACCCATTTGAAAAGCAACATTTATATTTATTTATAAACGTTTTTAAATTTAGAATATCGTTAGTAGTTAGTGATTTACCATATTTTAATTCGTCCTCTGGTTCTGTCGTAAGATTAGATTAAGTACTCTGAGTTTTGCATTAACGCCCCTAGCCCTAGTTATAAGGTGATCTGCTCCTGCCACGTCCATTAGAATCTCGTAACCAATGTTCAGTAGAATACCGTGATGGTCGCTCCTTATGAAGTTCATTCTCCAATAGCTCCAGTCTTTGCCTCTCTAAACAAAAGTCTTCTTCCAAGTCTCTAATTCTACTACGGCTGCGTGTCAGCTCTCGGATTTGGCCAGACTTGGTACATTGACTCGTTGACTATTACGTGGAGTCTCAAGTCCACGCGCTATCTGCAAGCGCTGCATGATACGACTTCTGCGACTTGGTCCATCAAGAGAGTATCTCGATCCCCTTGATTCGTCGTTAGGTCGCGAGAGTATTGGACTTTTTCTGAAACTCGAAATAAATTGTTGAGAGAATAAATTTACTGGGCGTAATGGATAGACGGCCTGGAACTAAAATATTATGTGGATACTTTAAAAGGATAGATTGCTTAGCTAAAAATCGCACATACCCAGAGACTAGCCCTGGCAAGAATGCACAAACTTCAACACGTTAACCACTACATCTCCAGGGGGAAAACCCTGGCATAAATGTAGAAGCTAATAAGGGGTACATTAAAGCGAGGGTAGCATAGTTAAAACCCGTACATACCCAGAGTGTAGCCCTGCCAGGAATGTACACGTTTCACCATTTACGAACCATCACATTCCCAGGGAGTAGCCCTGGCATAATGTAAAAGTTTCAATAGAATAGGGATAACTTAGTACATACTACATAAATAGCCATGAAGCTGAAATAGTTATAAAATAAAAATAAAAAATCTAAGTAAGTATAGTAAGGGGTAGTACAGTTAAAACCCGTAGAGCGTGGTAAGCACTCTGTTCCCCACTAGGGTGGAGTTTACGCCACCGCCCATGACTCTGCCTCCCTTAGCAGTGCCTAGCGCGGAAATCGACGACGACGTTCCCGAGGTGACTCGGGTGGATCTAGCGCGGGCAGTGCAGCGTCTTAAATCTAAAAGCACCGCCCCGGGACCTGATGGCATTCCGGGCCGAGCGTGGGTTCTAGCCCTGGAAGTCCTAGGGCCCCGGCTAGAGGGGCTCTTAAGCGCATGTCTCGAGCGGGGCCAGTTTCCGAAGATTTGGAAGACGGGAAAACTGGTCCTTATCAGGAAGGTGGGGCGCCCAGTGAACTCACCATCTGCGTACCGGCCCATAGTGCTGTTGGACGAGGTGGCCAAGCAGTTCGAGCGAGTGATCGCTGACCGCCTCGTCGCGCACTTAAATGGGCCAGGCCCATATCTAGCCGAAATCCAATATGGATTTCGACACGGGCGGATGGATGCGATCATGCGCGTGAGAGCCCAGGCGGAGGAAGCAGTTTCCCAGGGTGAGGCAGTTTTGGCGGTGTCCCTAGACATCGCCAACGCCCTCAACACCTTGCCCTGGGCTTGCATTAGGGAAGCACTCGTTTTTCACCGAGTGCCGAACTACCTCCGTCGAATAGTCGGGGCCTATCTTTCGGAGAGGGCTGTAGTCTACCCGAGCCACAGTGGCTGGAGTCGGCGACAAGTGTCGTGCGGTGTTCCCCAGGGGTCGGTCCTAGGGCCGCTCCTGTGGAACATCGGATACGACTGGGTGTTGCGAGGTGCTCTCCCCTGTGGTGTCTCCGTGACGTGTTACGCCGACGACACGTTAGTCATGGCGCGGGGGATGACGCACTGGCAGGCAACCGAGCTTGCCATGGTCGGGGTTGCACGAGTCGTGGAGAAAATCCGGCTGCTGGGCCTTCAGGTGGCTCTGGACAAAACCGAGGCTCTCTGTTTTCATGGGCCTCGGAAGGGGCCACCGCTTGGGTCCGGCATGATGGTGGGGGGTGTTCGCATCGGGATCAAGCCGACCATGAAATATCTAGGTCTGGTCCTTGATAGCCGGTGGACCTTCGGGCCTCATCTCCGAGGGTTGGTCCCCAAATTGATGCGGGCGGCAGCTGCACTCTCGCGATTACTGCCCAACCTGGGGGGACCCGACACCTCCTGCAGGAGGCTCTACGTGGGGATCGTGCGGTCTATGGCCCTTTATGGGGCTCCAGTGTGGGCGGATGGCCTGACGGCCAGAAATGCTGCTATATTGCACCAACCGCAGAGAGCGATGGCCGTCAGGGTCATCAGGGGATACCGTACGGTCTCCTACGAAGCTGCGAGCCTCCTTGCTGGAACTCCGCCGTGGGATCTAGAGGCGAGGGCCCTCGCGTCACTTTACCGGTGGCGCGGGGAGGCGCTGGAGCGGGGATTACGGCCGGCGCCTCGAGACTTTGAGGCGCGCCGCTTGGAACTTCGCCGGATCCTACTGGCGGACTGGAGTGCACGGCTCGTGCGACCGAGCGCAGGGCACGCCGTGATCGCGGCGGTAAGTCCCATCATGGAAGAGTGGCTGGAGAGGCGTCATGGCGTCCTTTCATACCGGCTGACACAGGTACTAACTGGACACGGTTGCTTCGGGAAGTACCTGTGTCGAATAGGCAGGGAAGAGTCGGCCCGGTGCCATCACTGCGGAGGTTGCCCGGAGGACACGGCGCTGCATACGTTGGTGGAGTGCCCAGCGTGGGCAGTGCAGCGCCGTGATCTGATCGTGGCAACAGACGTGGGAGTGCTCTCGCTACCGACCTTGCTCCTGTCCATGGTCCGGAGCGAGAGTGCATGGGAGTCCGCCGCCTCATTTTGCGAGGAGGTGATGTACGCCAAAGAGGCGGCGGAAAGGGAACGGGAGGCTTCCACCAACCTCCCGACCCGCAGAAGACGCACCGGGCGCCGGAGGGCGCTGAACGATCTCCGGCCCCCATGAGCGCTGGCCTGAGGGCAATGGACGTAGGGCCGTCCGTTGCCCTAGCAGAAGCAGGCCCGAGAAGGTGGCGCGCCCGTGTTCCGCGTGCGCCTCTCAAAGGAGGGAGGGCTAGTCCCTCCAAAACAGGCGGGGCCGCCTAGGAATGGAGCAAGGCGGCCAAGACCTGCCCGGGGGGGAATGAGGAATACGATGAGTGTGACCCTCCTCCCTGGGCTACAGGTAGTCTGAAGGAACACTGTCAGGTTTTAGTCGGTATACGGCGTGGCATTGCACTAGGCATCTCCATTTGCCAATCGCCGCGTCCGGATTCCGACATAATCGCCCCGTCGCCCCGGCGGGGGGATACCTATAAAAGGTTTCCTGAAAAAAAAAAAAAAAAAAAAAATAAAAAAAAAAAAAACCTTTATAACTGCCAGGGCTACCCTCTGGGTTATAAAAGTTCGGTGTATACAGAGTGGTTCATTATTGCATTCTTAGTTTTATTTTTTAAAATAGAATAAAATAGAATTTTAGCTTCATGGCTATGTATGTAGTTATCCCTTCTCTATTGATCTTGTTAAATTAATATTATAATGTCCTTCTAGTGGATACATATAATGTTCAGAAATGAGTCCTTCAACTCTTATCACTAAAGAACTGCTCGACTTGAGCTCTAAATCAACTCTAATGTCTAAAAGGCTCGTTTCTGTTCGCACTTTGACTAACTACCGCTACCCCACTATCCACTCCCACTAATAAACCGGTGCTGCCAGTGGCAGAATTATTTATACCCGTATTATTTTGTTAAATGTTAATAATCGTGAGAGCTTACAGTAAGTACCTACGGATTATGATTAATATTTTTTAGGTTAATTCACCAAATCTCTAAAGATAATTTATGGATTTATAATAAAAAATATATAGCATAGCATCACGCCTATATTCCCCGAAGAGGTAGGAAGAGGTGTATTACACACCCACGATTCGCCAGCTATGTTTAAGTCCCACGTAATAGGGGGCGAGCCTATTGACGTCTACCGGGCACATTTCCAAACTCCGGGCTGCTACTGAGAATTTTTCTTTTTAGGAAAAAGCTCTATAACATTTTCCCAACCCGGGAATCGAACCCGAGATCTCATGATTAGCAGTCGCATACACTACCGCTACACCACCGAGGCAGTTTATATTTTATACATATTATGGACATTATAAATATCTCGCCTTGCCCAAAACTTTATTGTCCTTGGCTTCTTTTCTACTTCGATTTAACCGATCACCAATACCTACTCGTACATATTTACACGGAGTAAACCCTATCTGACTTCTGCGACCCAACTAGTGGTAACTGTCGACATCAGAGCAAGGCTTATATGCAAAATTCTGACAACCTTTAACGACTATCAAGAATCTACCGAAGCACCAAGGAGGTCAACTATTCTCAAATTGAAAACATTTTATTCCCATCTAATGCAAGCTGCTTGTTACTTACGTATATAGGTAGGTATATAGGTCATAATCGCATACTTTTTCTTGTACATATTAATGACGCAAACCTTTTTCGTTGCAAGCAACTGAATGTTCCCTCAAAATCAACTAAGAAAGTTAAACATTTTTTGGCTTTACGAGCAAACTACGAATAAAAAATCTATCTTGAAATGTATTTGCTTACTCGGACCCCGATTAAGGGGCAGTAAGTATTTACTTTGAATATAGTATAAGTCAAGAAGCAATTTATCTACCAAAATGAAGTTTCAAATTTTAATACAGGGGGTATCTCACGAGATTTGGCCCTTTGAGTCAGTGGTCGGCCGCTAATTGCTTTTTCGAAATTTATTTCACTCTATCACTAGGTACCAGTAGGAATACAAAATTAAACATTAATTAAAATTTTACTTACTTATAATTACGACATCTCCCTTGCGGGGTAGGCAAAGAAAACAGAGTGCCAAAAGCCTCTATTCTTGCATACATCTCTCGCTTCCTCAACATTCATAATTCTCTTCATACACATTCGCTGGTTTCGGAGAGTTCTGACTGCCTTGATTACATGACCGATCTGGTCTAGGTAGGTTAGTTTCGGTCTTCCCCTGTACCTAAATCCTTCCACTTTTATATTGTATATCATCGTAACCAATCACTCATCCGGCATACTTTCCCTTTCACATCTTTACACCAACACTCTCTTTGAGACCTACTCGCTCTCTTACGTCGTTGTTTCGAATACGGTCTGTCAACCTAACTCCATGAATTTTACGCAGTGATCGCATTTCGACCGTATTAATTACTAACTTGCCGTGTGGGGCCGGCACCAAGAATAGCTCCACCGGGTCTCTTCCTATGGGAGTCGTAAAAGCTGACTAAGGGATTACCGGGGGAACGGGCAACAGCGTTCCCCTGTGTACTAAAAACATCCACTGCGATCGCCAACCCGCCTGCCAAACGTGGCGATTATGGTTAAACCCCCATTATGGGGAGGCCTATGTCCAGCAGTGGACGATGAAAGGCTGATGGATGGATGGATGGAATTACTAATAATTAGTCTCATGCTCCTTTCTGCATACCCAACTCTCGTTTCCATTTAATAATGTTGAGTCAAGCACTCCGTTGTGTATTGTAACATGTAAATTAAAATTGTATTTGTATTAAATTAAATACCTGCAGAAAAAATATTATATCAGATTATTTGCCTGTTCGCTCATCACCTAAAAACAACATAACGGATTTTCATGAAACCTTTTTGCTTAGGTGTTAGCTCTTAATTAGACTTAAAAACTGGTATATCTCTTAGGCCGCTACTGTAAAGGGAACATAAGATACAACCAAAAAAAAAAAACTTTTAACGAAGAAGATACTCGTATCCTGCACTGTCCCTATGAGTACATTGGTTGTGGTTAATAATAATAAAAAGATTGCTATAAAATAATCTAATCAATAATATTTAAACAGACTGTTTCCTACTCAATCTGTGTAGTGAAACCATAATTATTCTTTACTAGTTAGTCATTGTGGGCTAAAAAATAGGTATACAATTTGGGCCAAGTAATTAGCACTATTTTTCTTCTAAAACCTCGTTAAAAGCAGGACATGTCATAGCGCTGGGAAAACCCCGCAGCAGGAAGTTTTTTTCAGAGCTTTCACGTAGTTAGTATACGTGGCTGGAAACGGAAAAAATAATTGTAGACAAGTTCTCAAATGGCAATATAATAGCATCATAACACACCACCGAGGCAGTTTATAATGATAATAGAAATAAATTTAAATAATGCAATAAATAAAAAAATACATAATAGCTAAAATGGTATAACAGAAAAAATAGAACATGAGTATTTTAACGAATACTTCATAGAATTTTGTAAAAGTTATTATAAATCCATAATAGAACTTTGTAAAGTGTTGTACCTATATCTAAGAGCTGTATTGTCTTAATTGTAATTTCATCGACATAGGGCCTCCGGACACAAATGCATTCCGCATGGAGGACCGTTAGCTTCTGAGACTTACAGTAGAACCTTTTTGTCAGAGGAGAACAACGCACTCTGGACATGGCCGAAACACAAACCTGCGAGTTTCCTCATCTACTGGGAAGCTGAAGGGACTGGGAGACGTCGAGTGTTGTGGGTTCGATTCCCACACAGAAGAACTCTTTGTGTGATCCACAAATGGTTATTATGAGTGTGGATTTACTTTGTGTTAATGAAATTGTATGCTTTCAAAAGTCCCCTGCGATATAAGGATAATTCCTTAGTGCTATCAGTACATTAGTGAGTGTTATCTTAACAAAAAATCTCTGCAACCTGGTCTGCTCATGAATATCTTATCTAGACATGATTTACTATAAAATGTATGTAAATAACAGTTGGTCGAAGACTGATCCTGTATTTTCTGTTTCTCAGATGATTTATATAAATAAAATACTTAGAGACAGATTGTGTGTTTTAAAAAAATGCTTATTTATTTTTAGTCGCTCTCAAAAATGGAAACAGGGGTAAAAATAGCACCCTACTAAGTTTGTAAGTTTAGATGTTTAGATTCTTGTTACTCAATCACGCAAAATCAGCTGTGCAGATATTGATGAAATTGGGCACACAGACATTTAATTTCCTGGATTAACACATAGGATACGCTACCCCGGAAAAATATGAAGGACCTGAGGGGTACCCGTTGTCCTTAGGGATTCAATAATATGCCAATATGTTTCCCCCAATTCTGAGGCACAAACGTTGTCGCGAGCAGCAGCTAGTATCGTAATAAAGTCGATCTCATCATTGTAATGTAAATTTAAAGATAATGTTGGAATTATAGATTTATATATTATATCTATGGTTTGAATCATAACGTGGTTACGTTATTTTCTCATTAACTTTCTCATTGCTACTTACGTTTAGCTTATTGGCCAAGTTACCCTTGTAATAAAATAAAGAAAAGTCCACTCAAATAAAATAGACCCAGACTTTCCTTTTTATAAGCTTTTATTTTAACCTCCTTTGATATACCTACACATTAATACATAATTAAACAACATCAACAACATTATGTATTACGCAAAAATAAACTTCTCGCTAAATATTGAGTATTTCTTGGATAAATCTAATAGCCTGTAAATAAATACGAATACAAACCCTGGCTATGTTATTTCTGTGAAATTCTGAGGAAGTACATACTTGCTAATTAATGAAAGAAGTGTTTCCTCTGTTTGGGCGGGGCTATTTTTCCTGTTCACTCACCGAGAGAAAAGTTAGATTAAATGCGACTGCGATGTACATTTCTAGCTATAAACATTGGATCGAGAAATAATAGCGATTAAATAGCTACAAAATTTTTACATTCATCTTTATTAGAATCTGTTTAGATTATTTGAATTGGGAAATACAATATATTTTAAATCTATCTTAAATGAAAATTGCTTGTCAAGCATATCACTGCCTAACTGAATTTGAACATTATAAACAGACTTTAGTATACTCGTATTTAAGGTAAAAAGAACAAATGATAAAATTATGACCTACCTACTATTTTTTATTATTCTATCGATTTGAGTGGATACTTTAAAAAACAAATTATTTGTGAAATGTGGAAAAAGAGAACTTTCAGTGCGAGTGGGAATCGAACCTGTGTCCCTTCCAATTCGGGGAAGTGCTCTAACCGCTGCTCAGGGGTTGGGTTCATTCAGCAGGGGATGCAGGTTCGATTCCCGCTCACACTAAAAGTTATCTTTTTCCACATTTCACAAATCATTTGTTCTTTAAAGTAGCTGAGCATGTCAAGTGTTAAATACAGATCAAAAATGTTGAGTGGATACTATCCTGTAGTATTAAATTTATACGGGATAATAATTACCCGCAGGTAATAAACTATATGTGTGCTTAATTTCATTGAACCTGTTCAGGCCTTATTACGCGAATGAGAAACACCCGAACCACCATCACCACCCAATTCTTTCCCCCGGGTTCGTTACTGGTGGTAGGGCTGGGTAGCAAGTGGGAGTGATCCTTTGCTATCGGGCCCGAGCTGGTTGGTACCACTATCTCCCATGTGACCGGCCATGAAGCACATCGGTGTGTTTTGGTTGCAGCAGGAGATAGCCGTTAGTTCTTTCATTTCATATTTGAAATGACATAGTGAGTGTATATGAGTATGATATAAAATTGAACTATACTTATAAAAAGCCGTTAAATGGAAAGTTACATAATTCACGAGTAGATATAAATACGTAGGTATATGATAACCTACGATAAATACAGTAAGTACCATACGAGTAAATAATGAAGTAAGCCTGACAATTTGCCGACGTATCGTTAATTGTTACAAAACAAGTTTAATCTTTATTTGCTGTCGGCTTTGTCAGCGGTAAACAACCATCGGCGCCGTGTCCAAACGCCCGAAGCAATTTAATCGATATAAAAGCTTGTATTTGTTTCGTACCTTGAACATTACATTATAGATACTGTCCCGTTAATTAAAAGGCTTAAAGTTAAACATGCACCTGCAAATAAATCTGTTGATAAATATTTTACTTGAAGAATACTTATTCCAGTCCCAACATCTATGTGGCGATTGGAACCTTACCCTTTCTGTACTTAAACACCTTTTTTTTATTTATTTTTTTTAAACACCTAAAGAACTCATATTGAGCAAATGAAAATATTAAATAATTTTTACTAACTCAAGTCGCAGGCAAAAGCTAGTTAAATATATTGTAGCTAGCTTATATTCCATTTGTCAACATAATAATTGCTTGTATTTTAATTAATTTTGTTTACTTGGTTATAGAAAATATTGTCTTCTATTTAAGAGAACAAAATGGTAACGTTATACTAACTACCAATCCTCTGAGGCACGATCTCTCCTTAGCCACATTGTAATAATACTACATTTTTCCAGAATATAAATAGGTCAACTTAACTACTATTTCCATGTAAAAGTAACCATCCCACAGGAACCATCCATTTTTCTGGGACCTAATCTCTAACGACTTAGCAATTACTTGTTTATTCATTCGTTTTAGTTCAATTGGTTACAGAAACTAGCGACTGCAATTTTATACTAAATAGTTATCCTCTGAGGCACAATCTCTCCTTAGCTACATTATAATATTCTTGAGATATTTATTCTCAGTGCAATTTTACGAAGAAACATAACCAATTGAAAGAAAAATACTCCAAATGGGTTATTGCCTGATATTTGATCAATTCTGCCGTAAGAGTAATCTCAGAAAGTAATTATTTCAGGGTTGAGAAGATATTCCACGAGAAAGCATTGAGGTGCTTGCTGTTCCTTTCTATCTTCTCTCTCCAAGAGCATAAGTGAAGAATCACATCATAAAGTTAATGGCTTATTTGTAAACCGTAGCTGATTTAAATATCAAATATTTTAAATCCCGGCAATTCGAACTGAATTTAATATTTAGCTGTTTAATAATTTTGTCATTTTCAGTTGTCTGTTCTTTACTACAGCTGTTGAGCATAAAAATATAAGAATATATTTTTATTACAAATTTCTTGCTTATTCATTCGCAAATACAATCCGTAACCTTAAAATAGGTATTGCCATATTTCTACTTTAATCTTGTATTTTACTCTTTTCAATTATTGTTGACACTTATAGTAGCAGCACTTGCAATCTTTGCCGGGAGATACGTTCCCTCAGGATGCAAGATTTGATAGAAATCTATTTAGTAGTTTCTATATTAACTTAAAGATAGAGAAGAAGAACCGTTACTTAGTCGATGCGTGCGCGCGATGCGATGCATTTGACCTATTTTTGACAGTTTTTAATAATTTCGACAGCACTTTGTGTATGTCTATATAATAAATGTGTGTGTAAACCTATTATTGTTTAATTCCACATTGTAAGTCAACTTGTGCGTTCGTGCATCATCGTAGGTTCGGACTGAAAATCAGCGCTGTGTTCTCATAACACAGCATCATGCTGAGTGCGGAACTCGTTGACACAGTCGCGATATACCTAGATATCTACAATCTCTCTGTAATAATAAGATGTTTTAATATTACTAATATCTTATGTATGTCGAGACTGTGGAAATAAAATATTTTTCTTTCTTTCTTTCTTTATATAGGAAAGTCACTAAATAATGTGATTTTATCTTCATTCCACATATTACCGAATCAAATGATACAACACAATACTACTTAAAAGATTTTTGCTGAAATACATATCTCGTAAACAATAAGCTGTAATTGAATGTGACAAACTACACACAAGAGAATATTAGCTTGAAGTGCATTTCAAATATGCTATTTCCTATAGAACAATTAACGGCTAACCTTATCACGTAGGAGGTGGAATACATTTTGTAAAATCAATTATCTGAAAAAGGAATAATATAGAATGCAAATTGTGTAGACGTTAATGAATTTGCGTATGTTTTATAAGATAGCCTATTTCAATTGTAATTTACTAGAATAGTATGTTTATTTTTAATATTTGCATTTAAATTACATGAGAGGGCTCAATGAATTGCAAAACTGGCTATAATTTTAGAAGTAACATGAAAACCATTTATCGACAGTGATCATAGTCCGGAGCTTGCTAGTTGCGACCCCTGCCAGCCGAGTATTCGTTGCAATTCGGCTCAAATGCGTACCACAGTATGGGTTAGGGCGTGCTCTAAAGGCGATGCGTGAACAGCAGCAAATGCGGCGATAGGGGCACGCTACCACCCATCACGCCTTGCTGGGTTGAGGAAATGTATCATATGTATGTAATATTGCTGGTAACCATCATGTCGAATAGACAGCTTGATGCACTTTGTGTAAGAGAGAACAAACGAAGGGCAGCAATGGCTGTGATCTTCCTGATGGTTGGTCTGTTTATAAAGTGAAGACATGACCGAGAACGTATCCACTTCAGAGGGCTTGAAAGAATAAAGATTAAAAGGGAATTGGGCATCGCATAATGCTGAAGAGTATTGAAAGAAAGTATGGTGGATACAGAGAAAGAAGTATGTAAAAGCTCAAAGGATCTTTTGAAAACAAAATGTTCTGTAGATCAAAATAAGAAAACGTGGCTGAACTAAGTTTCATCTTTGAATCTGAGTGACAGTATAATAGAACAGCAGAGAGATATAATTATATCGGCATCCTCTGTTGACATCAGTAACAATAGACGAAGTTGAATAGGAGATTAAAAGTTTGAAAAATAGTAAGGCAGCGGGTATTGACATGGTGTCTAATGAGATGATCAACTTTGGGGGCTCCGAGTGTTCTCTCTGCGCAACGTTGTAGAGAAGCATCTGATTCACTGGCAGTTGTGTGGATTTGAAGAAAGCTGGTTTTTTACGAAAGGAACTTTGAAGCAATAAAGACTTTTAAACTTTCGCGATTTGTACACATTATACTGTTTCGGAAATCAAGATATAAACGAGGCGAGGGTAGTTACAGACACTCGCGCTTCACGGAGGCAACGCTGAACTACACCAGTCAACCCGTGACCACGGCCGATGCAATACGGTCGAAACGTCGGGAAATTAAGGTATTCAACCTCAACATTATATACGCGATTAAGACCCGATATATTAATATTTGTGTATAACTTTGAAGCATTTTGCCAGAGTACAATATTAACAGTATTCTAATCACATGGACTGCAGAGCTAGTGTGCAGGTGGATGAATGTCACCCTGATTTAATGTAAATATCGGCATTCAAGTCAGACTGTTGTCACAACTAGACTTGGTTTTTTTATGTAGTTTGCAATAATATCGAAAATAAAAACAGTGTAAACTAGGTAATAACACGTATGGCGTATTGACGCCCATGTATAAAGTCGCGGCGGTCAAGTTTATATTTATAATAAACTTATGTATACAATCTGGTAGCGTGTTTGGATTCGAAATATAAAGGTATTAACTGTAAAAGTAACAATTTTGGCCTAATCATGCTTTGGAATATTTTCAACCTCACGCTTTTATTATGATCAGTTTCCTATTCGATATATTATTCCTAATCGTACAGAGATCTATTATAGAGAGCTAAAAGCCTTTCTATTTTAATAACCTAATTTCTTATCCCGAAATACGAAATGATATTCTACAACTAGATCCTTATCAGAATACATAATTTAAATACTTTAATATTAAATTCATTGCCACTGTTGGAGAATTCCAACAGTTGAATAGACCATCTATGTAAAACGTATTGTTTGAGCTAACTGCATTATACAGTTATGGTTGCTTTTTATAATTTAACCATACCTACTAGAAATGTTTTTTTGTCGACCACTATGTCTACCTGGGACAAACAGTCCAGTTAGGTAGGCACAATTTCGAGAAAGAGGGCAATCGACGAATCCAACTCTACTGCGCAGCGTTCGGGAAGCTAAGGAAGATTTTCTCGTTCAATATTCCACAGTGTCTGAAAGCGAAAGTCTACGATCAGTATGTATTACCAGTGATGACATATGAAACAGAGACGTGGTCTCTGAATGTTAGCCTTAGCCTTGTATCAAGCCTCAAAGTCGCTCAGCGGTCCATGGAGCGGGCTATGCTAAGTATTTCCCTGATTGAATCCGTAATATGGAGATCCGTAGGAGAACAAGAGTGACTGACATAGCCCACCGGATTGGCATGCTGAAGTGGCGATGGGCAGGCCACATCGCTCGACGAACCGACAACCGTTGGAAAAAAAGAAAGGTTCTCGAGTGGCAACCACGTATCGGACGGCGTAGCGTAGGACGACCTCCCACCAGATGGACCGACGATCTGGTCAAAGCCGCAGGGAGCTGTTGGATGCGGTCGGCGCAGAACCACTCTTTGTGGCGTTCTCTTGGGGAGGCCTAAGTCCAGCAGTGGACGTTTAAAGGCTGATGGATGATGGATGGACTAGAAATATAAATAGTTTTATCCAATATGTGCATAATGATATAGTCCAAATCTACTAATATGTTTGTAAATTGCTCTTGTAAGTACAAATTATTTGTGAATGAGGAAAAAGAGAACTTTAGTCCGAGCGGGAAACGTAAAAGTAAAACGTCAATAGACAATCTTTAATACATACTTACAAACTTCAACATTCTAATTTGAAACCTTGTAGGTACTATTATAATAGTGTTGAGTTTTCTTTGCAATAATTTATTGGCTTATTTAGCTTCTACCAATAGGCCGCACCATGATCACCTTATGCAACTTCTAGTCAATATGATGTGTTGATAAATTGTTTTTACAAATATTCAAAAGTTAAAACAGATTCTTTGTTCACAAAGTGTGAAAATGTGAAATCGAAAATAACAGTCACGAGCAGGACAAAACCTGCATCTCCTGGATAGCGTCCAGATACTTTACCAATTCAGTCATCGTGACAATTGCTCGGGACTGTTTTTATCAATAACACATTCATTCTTAACGTCTTGGGTGATACCTGCGCCATCTGTCGGACGGAACTAAGTACTAGTAACTAAGAAAACTATAAAATTAAGTTAACCTGTTCGGTATAATGTATGTAAATACTTGTCATGTCAAATGCTGAAAAAATATATAAAAATATCAAAAGATTCTACATGCAAATGATGAAACAATAGTCTATACTGAAAATATTCTTTTTCAAAATACAGTACGGCATATTGAACTTACAGTCAAGTCGGTCGACCAAACGAGACTGGCGCGCGATTATTTCTCATTTGGCGTTTTTTTTTTCTGTTTTGGTTCGGACAGTTTTGAGCGCGGACACGAGGTCCATTTGTTGGTAGGTAAATGGTTTCACATTAACTAAATTTCTGAGATCATCTATAAACCAATTACCACTCATGCCAACTACAAAGATACAGCTGCAAGAATGGACACTAAAAACATAGTTATGTGGATAATGTCAATTCTTTCTAATACTGATTAACCATATGAAGTACCAATAGTAAACATTTTTGATCTGTATTTTAGCACTTGACATGCTCAGCTACTTTCAAGAATAAATTATTTATGAAATGTGAAAGAACTAGTTTTTTAGTGGCGCTTCCCCGGATTGGAAGGGACGCAGGTTCGGACCCGCTCACAATAAAGCTCTTTTTTAGTCCATGTTACACCCCTATCTCTTCAACGTGCCATAGAAAGTTTGTGTTCCAGTTTTATCCAATGTAATCTGACGTATATTTTGAATTAGCGCCCTATGAACATACACCGTGTGTATAAAAAGCAAATTAGTTTCTTTCGGTTTAACAGTAATTAGTAGAGCAGCGGGCCCTGTCACACACAAGCGTAACTCGACGTATTTTTGAAATCAAAAGCATCAAAGACTATAACTTCAATGCTCGGATCATCCAGACAGCTGCTGATCTGTGGCTTGGTCCCTAGGGGGATGCCTTCTATCGAAGCTAAGATCTTGTGAGTACACAAGATCAAAACGTCGATAGAAGGCTCCTATACCAGACCTTGTTTAATATGAAAATGTAAATATAAAACAAAGCAAAAGGGGCAAGATAAAACGAACGTTATTTAAAAACAAATTACGTTTAGTTGTCAATATTTATTTATGTTTCTTTTCTATATTCATTTACTTTTCATTTATATTTTCTTACTTCTTTTCTTTTCTTTTTTGGTTCTGCCTGCGACTTCATGATTTAGAATATTTATACGTCACTCTACTACACACAATTATCTCTATACTAAAAGTGCTATCCCTCAAGAACTATCCATTTTGCCAGGATAAAAAGAAGACTATTTATTTTTCTTTGACTCTAGAATTATGTATGTTTAATTTCATGATATTTTTTAGTAGTTGTGGCGTGAAAGCGTAACAAACAAACACTCTCTGCACTTATAATATTAGTAAGGATTGTATGAAAGTGATTTTATTTACTTGATATGGTTTCACGCCTTAACTGCTACATATAGCCCGGAGCCCTACAAAAGGAGATAGGTGAGGGTAGTCTAAGGCCTCGGTCACGAACTCAGCGGGAGCGGGGCGGCGGTGGCGGCAGCGTGGGGAGTGGCGCAGCAACGCTGTACCCGGTCTCGAAGCCAGCGGGCAGATCGCACAGCGTTAGAGCGGCGTAGTGCTGAGTTACGAGAAATTAGTATCTTTGTTCGCGAACGAAATGTCTAAACGGCGATGAAAATATGTTTTTGATACTTATTCCATCCTAAAGTTTGATTTATTGTGAGCAAAAGAAGATCTGAATTCTACTACGTCACTATGCCAATGCAGACGCGCGGGCACTGCTAGTTTGGTACGCACCGCTCGTACGCCGCTCGCCGCCCACTCCCCACGCCGCTGCCTTAGTGGATAGTTCCATATATTTATATATATTTTTAGCATTTGACATGCTTAGTACTATACATTAAACACAAAGTGAAAAATGTGAATTCGAAAATAACAGTCACGAGCAGGATTTGAGCCTGCATCTCCTGGATACCGTCCAGATGCTTTGCCAATTCAGCCATCGTGACAATTGCTCCTGACTGCTAATTTCGATAACACATTCATACTTAACGTCTTTGGGTGACGCCTGCGCCATCTGTTGCAAGTGTTTTCATACATTATACCGACCAGGTAAACTTAATTTTACAATTAAGATTTTTACCTAATAATGACGCAAACCCTATAAATATTTATATACCCACCCGGAGTTTGGAAATGTGCCCGGTAGACGGCAATAGGCTCGCCTCCTATTACGTGGAACTTAAACATAGTTAGCCAACCGTAGGTGAAAACAAATACACCTCTGTCTAACCCTTCGGGGATACAGCCGTGAAACTATGTTATGTTATGCATTTAGGTTAAAAAGATCGGCCTGTCTGCCTAATACTCTTTAGAATCACAACATTTATTAGTTGCGTGATTGGATGTTATTTTGACACGTCTATCGGTTTGGCTACCTAATTGGCTAATCGAGCATCTTTATGAAAAAAACCGCGTTTTTCCTAAAGCATTGCACAAAGGATGCCGACACCTAAAGCATAATGTACACTGCACTATTTTTAATTCAACATCTTTTTGTTATTTTGGAAATGAATTCAGTTCACATTTTGATAAGTACTCTAATGTAGGATTATTTGAAATTTTCTTTAGCTGACATTGAAAATCATTCTAAATTTGTATTTACTTTCATTAAGTACCTAATTACCCAATAAAGATAATTCTAATAGGCTCCTATTAAGTTTCAGTTCTTCACGGATATATATAGTCAGAAATGGATATATCTTTGACCGTCCTCGTGTCAGTATTAGCTAGGTCACTATGTAGCTTTATTTTTGCCCGACTACGCGAAGCAAAAAGGAGGGTTATTGTACTTTCGAATCTTACAATTATTACGGTTAGTAACTATTGCCTTCGTGACGTATTGACTAGCGTATGCGACTGCTGATCACGAGGTCTCAGGTTCGATTCCCGGACTGGGCAAAAATACTTATTGGCTTTTATGGAAATGTTCCCGGCAGACGGCAAAAGGCTGGCCCCCTATTACGTGGGACGTAAACATAGTTGGCGAACCGTGTATGGAAAAAAATACACCTTTGCCTAACCCTACAGGAACACAGGCGTGAAACTATGTTATGTTATGTAGTTCCTTATTTTGTTTATTTGTCATACTACGAATTATTTGTGAATAAGGAAAAAGATACTTTTTGTCGGGAGTAAATGCATTCCGATAGACGGCGTTGGTCGTAAAGACAAATGTGATAAGGAGATTGGGATGATCGAAAGATCTGTACGATAGCTCAGTGGCTTAGAGCACTTCCCCGGATTGGAAAAGACGTGGGTTCGTTTCCCACTCGTACAAAAAGTCTCTTTTATCTTATTCACAAATAATTTGTACTTTAAAAAGTGGCGGAGCATGTCAAATGCTAAAAAATATAGATCAAAAATGTTTAAAAAATCGCGCCATCAAATAGTATGAATTTTAATTGCGAAATTAAACTTACTATATTGGTTTAATGTATGCAAATGCATTCCAATAGACGGCGTTGGTCGTAAAGACAAATGTGATAAGGAGATTGGGATGATCGAAAGATCTGTACGATAGCTCAGTGACTTAGAGCACTTCCCCGGATTGGAAAAGACGTGGGTTCGTTTCCCGCTCGTACAAAAAGTCTCTTTTTCCTTATTCACAAATAATTTGTACTTTAAAAAGTGGCGGAGCATGTCAAATGCTAAAAAATATAGATCAAAAATATTTGTCATACTGTTACTCAATAACGAGAGTGTTACTGTAATTTTATGTGAAATACTTACATAAACACAAGCCATGTGCATGCCTTTCCGTATTATTCGCTCTTGTGTGGTTCGGTCTAGTGTGCATACACCTTAATTATGTCGCAATTTCAAAGGGTATTTACTTACTTATTAAATTAAATGTAGTAGTCTTCCTGCTGTCGTACTTGTTAGTTCGTCGCGTTGGACTATTTGGATTGCGGTGACTTCGTGTGATAATCATGGCAGATTATGGAAACAATGAATATTACGACATGATAGTGTGTGTTGGTGCGGTGAGGAATAACAATCTGATTGCTGCCCGAGAATTGTACCACCGTCGGTACCGGAATAGGAGACTTCCCTCATACGCCTTTTTCCGCTGGAAGAATTGCCAGTGCAACAGGACGGCGCGCCGGCGCATTACGCCCATGGTGTCCGAGAATACCTGGATCGCCGATTTACGATGTGGATAGGCCGCGGCGGCACGGTGCCTTGGCCGGCACAATCTCCGTACTTAACTCCGTTGGACTTCTTTCTGTGGGGCTACCACAAAAGAGTAGGTTATGCCACTGACTGTGAACTGTCAAAGAAATGCGTGACAAAATTATTTCTGCTTCTAGTACGGTCTCCCCACAAATATTCCGGAATGCGACGCTGTCCATAGCTCGCCGAGCCGAATTATGTATTGAAAGGAAAGGACGGGACATTGAACCCTTCCTTTAGTAGTGTGGCTGCAAAACCTACCTACTTCCATCTATATCCTGTATCATGTTGTGATGCACCTGTGCTGCTTTGAAAGTACTCGTGATCAAATAACTACATACTTAAGTACCTAACAACTTACTAATTAGCTAAAACAAAACCAACATGACATATGATGTGGTGTATTCCGTGTATTTTATGTTGTGAAACTTCTGAAGTGTAAAGTTGCGCAGGATACAAATAAGAAGGATGGTATGTACCTACGCTTTGTTTATGTTTATGGTAGGCCTTACGTCCGTAAGTAGATAGTTATGTTGCCAACCCCTTTTTTTTTTTTTTTTTTTAGGTTGGCAATATTGTCATACCGCACACCCCGCTGCCCGGGGAGACAACGGGGTAGTGTGGGGCTCTCACCCACTAAAAACCCACCGTGCGCCTCCACCCGCCCTTGCTACGGCGGATCACGAGTACCGCGTCGTTTCGACCGCGATCCGCAGGCGGCAGCCCCTTCGGGCACCCTCTCTTGAACGACGCCTCGCGCACTTGGGCGTCGCACCTTCGCGGTAGGCTTCCGCGGACGGCAGGGTACTCCCCGACCACACCGTCCGCAGCCTCGGCTAGGGTGACATCAGGCGCAGGTAAGCGCGCGCATGCCGCCCCGCGCGCCGGCGGCGAATCGGGTCCGCGAAGGAGGATTCCTCTCGGGCCCTCTCCGCCACCTCCTTCCGCTAGATGACAGCCTCGCAGAAGACGGCGACCGCGGTGCAGGCCCTGTCACTGCCAACCATCACTCGCGCAACGGCCGGTAGCGACAGGTCCACGCCTATGACTGCAATGAGTTCCCGGCGCTGCACATCCCAGACCGGGCACGACTCGAGCCTGCTGGCGCCCTGGAGGTTCCGGGAGACCTATATCTGAATGTATCTGTAGTCAGATAGGGTCTCGACCTCCTCCAGGACTCGCCAGCTCCTTACGCGTGCGGTGATACCGGGGCTAGCGAACGAAAGGTCCACTATCGATCCGCCCCAGGGTCGCACGCACGTTTGGGCGGACCCTCGGTTGAGTAACACGAGGTCCGCCGCTGCCGCCCACTCTTGGACCGCCGCACCTTGGGGGTCCGCCCTGGGGGACCCCCACGCCGTTAATTTGGCGTTGAAGTCCCCCAGCACGAGCACAGGGCTCGGTGCTGTACGCCGTATCGAGGTCTCCAGGTTGTGCAGGAAGACCTCGAAAGCCGCCAGACTACGACTAGGGGAGAAGTACACGCCATACAGCGTGACCTCTCCCCATTCGGCCGCCATATATCCCGTGCCCTGGTCTTTGAGTGACAAGGGCGGGGAATGCGGCGCCGCCGAGCCGACGACCGGCACGGAGCCATCCCCGCTACCCGCCCAATTGGGGCGATCCGGGACTATATAGGGCTCCGCGGCTACGGCAACACCGATCGACCGCTCCGCCATGGATTGCAGGAAGAGGTTCTGCGCCCTGGTGGAATGGCCGAGATTCCCCTGGAGGAGGATAGCGTCGTGATCCGTTATTGGACCACAATATCCCCCTCCATGCGCTGCGGCGGTCCAGCCGCGCCGGGTTGGGCAGCCGGGGCCGATTGGCTGCCCACCCCCCTCTTAGGGCCTGACTTGGCCGGAGGCCTGCACCCCACTCGCCCCATACAGTGGTTGGCGAGGCGATTGCCCGCCGCGCACGCGGGGCAGTGTGGGGCGGCAGAACAGGCAGCCGCCTGGTGCCCTGCCTGACCGCAGAGACCAGAAACCTACCGGCGGCAACCAAATTCTTGGCCGCCGCGACAGGGCACGAGACCCAGACAGCACCCATACCACCTGGACCTGGGCGAATGGTGCCCACCCGGACGGCGCTGCCGGGAGATCCGGTTTTCGAGACGATTGCCTCCCGGATCTCTTCCGCCGTCACGGAATCGTCCAGCCCGCAATGCGCATTTCGGCGCACTTCATGGGTCTGGCGACCCGGAAACCACTCTCCTCTGGGAACAGGCCCAGCCTCGCAGCCATTGCGTCGGCCTTCTTGGCGCCATCTGGCCCCAGGTACTCGAAAATCCGAACACCTGTCCGGGCTTGGCGGGAGCGAGCGGAAACGTCCCCGAGATCGGAGACGTTTATCTCCCGCCGGGCACGCTTCAAGACGGCCTCGTAGGTCAAGCCTTTTTCTTTACCCTCAGGCAGCACGGTGATCACCACCGCAGCTGCCTTCGGGACCTTTAGTTTCCGCGACTTCTTCCTCCGCGGCTTCGGGGCTTCCCCTCTCTGAATGATTGGCGCCGCCTCGCGCTCTGAGGCAGCGCCACGACCCTTGGCCCGGGATCGCCGGGCCCCAACCACCTGCCAGTCCCCGTCTGAGGACGTAGCAGCGGCAGGGGCGGGGGTAGGAGCCCGAAGTGCGACCGCCGCAGCCCGCGAGCGTGCGACCGTTCGTCGCGGCGCAGCAGAATGCGGAGGTGCAGCGGCGCTAGGCAGAGGCGGGAACTCCTCTCGGGGCTGACCCCTCGGGGCTTGTCCTGCCTTCTTCTTTTTCTTTGCCTTTTTTTGGCCCTTTCCCTGGGCTACAGGGGCCGTAGGCGAAGGGCTGGTCGATGGTGTTTTGGCCGCCGGTAGTTTGGCCGCCGTCGTGGCAAACGAGACATACCCCCCCTTGCACGGCAGGGATGTCGGTGCCGAGGACGCCGCAGCACCTCTTTTGTCAGCCGCAAGCGGCGGCCGAAGTCGGGGCTCCGGCGGCAATCTCGCGGCCAGAGCATCGAACCGCGGACCAAAGACCGCAGCAATGCGGTCAATGATCACGTGGAACGATTCATCCTCCAGTTCGGGTCCAGCGCCTGACTGGGCAGTGGACGAAGCCGGGGCAGCCGCAGGGAGCCCAAGCTCAACCCGCAACCCAGCCTGTCCCTGCTCCAATTCCGCCATCCGCACCTCGAGGCAGCAGAGGAGCGCTTGGCGCTCGAGGAGCGCCAAGCGCTCCTCTGCGTTTTGCACCGTCTCCGCTTTTCGTAGGCTTCACGCCTCGGCCTCTTTTGTTGAGGCGGCACGCGGTATCGGCGTCCCTGGTCGGCCGATGCCTCGACCCCTAACCGCTGCGGATATTTTTGGGGGAGGCATCTCAGTCGAACTCAGGTCAGACTCCGAGGCAGCGCCCCCCTGAGACAGGGTACGCTTGCGCCAGAAGCGAGACACCGACACCGCATCTGCCGGCCGCGATGGCTGACTTTCGGTAGCCTCAGTCAGGCCACCCTCCTCAGCGGCAGACATCTCGGTGGCTGAAGTGCCGGCCGAGCTGCCTATCATCGAGCCGTCCCTTGACGACTGGGACGATCCCTTGGCCACCTTTTTGCCCTTGCGGGAATTTTTGCTGCCGCGCGTTTTACACGCAGCTGCACTAGTAGGGGCCGCATTTACAGCTGGACCCCTTACGGATGAGGCGTCAGGTGCATTACCCGACTCAGTCGAATTTGTTTTTAAATTTGCTAAATCCATTTGATTCCCACGAGTGTGGGAGAAAAGAGGTCCACCCGGGCAGAGCTCCCATTACCCGGGTAAGCGTACATTTGTAACTCAACACAGGGGGTCCGCAGGTACCCTGGCTGGGTCTGCGCTCGAGACTGAGCTACCCATCAGCCATGCATCTCTTCGCCGCGCGCCAGAGCTTGAGATTCATGGTAATTTTTTATAGAGGTTGTCTTCCTCGCGGTCTGTGCGATTAAGCCAAGACCCTCGTTCCTGTGTGCCTGCGAGACGTAACCACAGACACGCGCTCAGGTTTACAATTTGGGGCGGGGGGGCCCGCTGTGGCCCCACTGTGCCCCCTCTCCAGAGCCCGGTAAGCCAGTCTGGCCCCACCGACTCCGACGCCTGGTCTATCCGCCGTGCCCTCTGCTGAGTCAGAGGGACACGCAGAGACCCGTCCTGTCCGGAATTTTAGCCGCCAGCGACTGCCGACGTTGCCCGGGATGCACCACTAGGAGGTAAACCGGACAAATTAGCACCTCTATGTTGCCAACCCTAACTTGTAGTATGTTGTCAACCCTAACATGTAACCGAGCCTTACGCTCTGACGCATCATATTGTTATCAAGCGTGTGGCGTGATGTCTGGGCCACGGGATGTCGCGCGATGGCCACCTACGTAGATGTACTCTTATAATGTATTAGACGTAAGTATTCACTAAGACAGTCTTACATGAACTTCTGTAACTTGCATACGAAAATTATAAACTCTAATTTTTATATTCATGAAATAATAGTTTTATTTTGATTCGCTCCCGAAATCTAAGTAGGTTACCTTACTCTGTTTATAAACAACGGCTCCGCCCAAAAATGGTGGTCTCTTCAAAAGTTAGGGTTGTCTAAGAAAATAAATTGAAAAATAATATTTTTATTTTGTAGGGTTCTTTTTTTATTGACTTATTAAAATTTAAACGTCACAATACTATTACATATGGCTCACATAACGTAGCATTGAAGGTATGTACTACCCTTTGTGTTTCACGTAGTATACTATTAGCTATCTATAATATTATAAAGCTGTAACAGAGCTGTGTCTGTACGTGTAAGATATTTGAGAAAACAATAATGTATTAGGCTATATAGGCGTGTCTAAGCACAAACAATTTTTTTTTTAATTTTTTGCCATATCTATTTATCTTGGTATATCTATTTATCTGTTTGTTCGTTCGCGCATCACGCAAAAACTACTCTACGAATTTTGATGCAATTTTTTTTATTTGGTAGCTCTAATTTAACTTAAAACTGGCATACATTTTATCCCACTACTATATCAGAAGCCTGACCCGTTGACCCGTGACTTATTACGGTTAACCCGTTGTCCTAGGTGAGCGACAAACCACGTTCTGCGCCGCGACAAACTGCCGCATACACACGGGCCGCGGTGGTCACAGCCCCGGCTCCTTGCCCCGCTCCTGCCACTAATACCTCCTCAGATGGGGACTGGCAGGTGGTTGGACCCCGGCGATCCCGGGCCAAGGATCGCGGCGCCGCCGCGGGGCGTGAGGCGGCACCAATTGGCCAGAGAGAAGCCCCAAAGCCGCGAAAAAAGAGGTCGCGCAAACTCAAGATGCCGAAGACAGCAGCGGTTGTCATCACGCTGCTGCCTGAGGCCAAGGAAAAGGGCCTGACGTACGAGGCCGTCTTGAAGCGTGCCCGGCGGGAGATAAACGTCTCCGATCTCGGGGACGTCTCCGCTCACTCCCGCCAAGCCCGGACAGGTGCTCGGATTTTCGAGTACCTGGGGCCAGAGGGCGCCAAGACGGCCGACGTGATGGCCGCGAGGCTGCTGGGCCTGTTCCCGGTTGAGAGTGGTGTCCGGGTCGCCAGACCCGTGAAGTTCGCCGAACTGCGCATTTCCGGGCTGGACGATTCCGTGACGGCGGAAGAGATCGGGGAGGCAATCGCCTCGAAAACCGGGTCTCCCAGCAGCACTGTCCGGGTGGGCACCATTCGCCCAGGTCCAGGTGGTGTGGGTGCCGTCTGGGTATCGTGCCCTGTCGCGGCGGCCAAAGATTTGGTCGCCGCCGGTAGACTTCTGGTGGGCTGGTGCGCCGCGCGGGTAACCGCGTTGGAGTCCCGGCCTACCAGGTGCTACAAGTGCATGGCGGTCGGTCACACCCAGCCGCTGTGCACCAACTGCCTCGACTGCAGCGGGCTTGGCTTCCGCTGCGGTCAGGCAGGGCACCAGGCGGCGACCTGTACTGCCACTCCACACTGCCCCGCATGCGCGGCGGGCAACCGCCCTGCCAACCACTGCATGGGGCGGGTGCAGGCCTCCGGCCAAGTCAGTCCCTAAGAGGGGGATGGGCAGCCAATCGGCCCCGGCTGCCCAACCCAGCGCGGCTGGACCGCCGCAGCGCATGGAGGAGGATGTCGTGGTCTAGTTTATGGACCACGACTCTATCCTCCTCCAAGGGAATCTCGGCCGCTCCGCCAGGGCGCAGGATCTCTTCCTGCAATCCATGGTGGAGCGGTCGATCGGTGTTGCCGTAGCCGCGGAGCCCTATATAGTCCCCGATCGCCCTAATTGGGCGGGTAGTGGGGATGGCTCCGTGGCGGTCGTCGGGTCGGCGGCACCGCATTCCCCGCCCTTGTCAGTCAAAGACAAGGGCACGGGATATGTGGCGGCTGAATGGGGAGGGGTCACGCTGTATGGCGTGTACTTCTCCCCCAATCGTAGTCTGGCGGCTTTCGAGGTCTTCCTGCATAGCCTGGAGACCTCGATACGGTGTATGGCACCGAGCCCTGTGCTGGTGCTGGGGGACTTCAACGCCAAATCAACGGCGTGGGGGTCCCCCAGGACGGACGCCCGAGGTGCGGCGGTCCAAGAGTGGGCGGAAGCGGCGGACCTCGTGTTGCTAAGCCGAGGGTCCGCCCTAACGTGCGTGCGGCGCGGGGGCGGGTCGATAGTGGACCTTTCGTTCGCTAGCCCCGGTGTCGCCGCACGTGTAAGGAGCTGGCGAGTCCTGGAGGAGGTCGAGACCCTATCTGACCATAGATACATTCAGATAGAGGTCTCCCGGACCCTTCAGGGCACCAGCAGGGGTCACGTGGCGGACAGAACTCCCGCTTTTCCGCGATGGGCTGTGGGTAGGCTCGACCGGGAGCTGCTGGTGGAGGCGGCCATCTTTCAATCTTGGCTGCCTCCCCCCTGACGGAAGACGTGGGCGCCGAGGCTGGCCGCATACGCGGCATGCTTACGCAGATCTGCGATACGGCCATGCCCCGCGTGCGGCGCCCGCCCCGACGGAAGGGGATCTACTGGAGGTCCCCGGAGCTGGCGGACCTCCGTGCGGCCTGTATTCGTGCCCGGAGGTCCTACACCCGTAGCCGCCGTCGCCGAATCCGCGACGAAGAGCGGGAGGGCCGGCTGTATGCGGCGTACAGCGCGTTAAAGCTGGCCATCTGTCACGCCAAAGACGCGGAAAGGCAGGAGATGCTGGAGGGTCTCGAGCGTGACCCCTGGGGACGCCCGTACCGCGCGGTGCTTAACAAGCTCCGCGCCCAGGGCCCCCCCCTTACGGAGCCAGCCGGGCTTCCTCTCTGAGGTGGTTGAGGGACTATTCCCTTCACGGGCGGTGCACATGCCCCCGGTCATGGCTCCGCCAGATGACGACCGGGAGGCCGACGACGGGGAGGTACCGCCCGTGACGACGACAGAAATGGGGGCGGCGGTAGCGCGTATGCGGAGAAGCGCCACCCCCGGGCCGGACGGGGTTACCGCCCGAGTGCTGGCCCTGGTCCTCGACCACCTAGAGCCCCACCTCAGGGGACTGTTCGACGCTTGCCTAGTGTCCGGACGGTTCCCTGACTGCTGGAAGGAGGGGAAGCTCGTGCTCCTGCCGAAGCCGGGACGGTCTCCGAATACAGTCGCGGCCTTCAGGCCCATTGTGTTGCTGGACGAGGCGGGCAAACTGCTCGAGCGGGTAGTCGCTGCCCACATCGTCCGGCACCTAGGTGCGGTCGGCCCCGACCTGTCCTATGACCAGTTCGGATTTCGGGCGGGTCGGTCTACGGTCGACGCCATCCTGCGCTTGAAGGCCGCGGCTGCGGAGGCCGTCAGCTCGAGGGAAGTGCTGTTGGCGGTGTCGCTCGACATCACCAACGCCTTCAATAGTCTGCCATTCCGCTGCATCAAGGCGGCACTCCGGTACCATGGAGTGCCCCTCTACCTAAGGCGGCTGGTGGCGGACTACCTCGACGGCCGCAACGTCCTCTTCGTGGACCGGGAAGGGGGCGTTGTAAGGAGGGCTATGTCGTGCGGCGTCCCGCAGGGTTCGGCTCTAGGGCCGCTCCTGTGGGACATCGGCTACGACTGGGTCCTCCGTGGCCGGCTCCCCCCCGGGCTGGGCGTAATTTGCTACGCAGACGATACGCTCGTCACAGCCCGGGGCGGGACCCTCAAGGAGGCGGCAACGCTGGCCACTTCAGGAACCGCGGAGGTGGTCAGGCGGATCGAGGCGCTGGGGCTTAGGGTGGCCCTTGAAAAGTCGGAGGCCCTACTCTTCCATGGGCCTCGACGTGGCCCACCCGCCGGCGCCTCGATAACGGTCAACGGTGTGGGCTTTCCAATCCAGGCCCACATCAAATACCTGGGCCTGGTATTGGATGGACGGTGGCACTTTGACGAGCACTTCCGCCGTCTTGCGCCAAAGCTCGTCGGCACGGCGTCCGCCCTCGGGCGACTGATGCCGAATTTAGGCGGACTGAATCTCGCGTGTCGACGACTCTACGCGGGGGTAGTACGGTCAATGGCACTGTACGGCGCGCTCGTGTGGGCGGAGTCCCTGGCCGCTCGCAATAGGGCCCTTCTGTGGCGTCCACAGAAGGTCGTAGCGGTCAGGGCAATACGCGGGTACCGTACGGTCTCGTGCGATGCAGCCTGCGCGTTGGCCGGAACACCCCCGTGGGATCTTGAGGCGGAGGTGCTCGCCGACGTTTATAGGCGGGCGTCGACGGCGCGGGCGGGGGGCAGCCGCCCCTCGCCAAGCACAATCTCAGCGTGGCGGGAAGATGCCCGGTCGATGTCTCGGCTGGAGACGCCCCGGGCTGGTCTCTGGACCGTGGGGGCGCTCCAGCCGATCTTGGAAGAATGGGCAGGGTGGCAGCACGGGGTCCTCACCTTCCGGTTGGTGCAGGTTTTGTCGGGGCACGGTTGCTTCGGCAAATACCTGCACACGATCGCTAGGAGGAAGACGACCCCAGGCTGTCACCACTGCGACTGCGGCGAGGACTCGGCGCAGCACACGCTCGAGTCGTGCCCGGCCTGGGATGTGCAGCGCCGGGAACTCGCTGCAGTCATAGGCGTGGACCTGTCGCTGCCGGCCGTTGCACGAGCGATGGTTGGCAGTGACAGGGCCTGGACCGCGGTCACCACCTTCTGCGAGGCTGTCATCTCGCGGAAGGAGGCAGCGAAGAGGGCCCGAGAGGAATCCTCCTTCGCGGACCCGATTCGCCGCCGGCGCGCGGGGCGGCGTGCGCGCGCTTACCTGCGCCTGATGCCGCCCTAGCCGAGGCTGCGGATGGTGGAGTCGGGGAGTACCCTGCCGTCCGCGGAAGCCTACCGCGAAGGCGTGACGCCCAAGTGCGCGGGACGTCGCACAAGAGAGGGTGCCCGAAGGGGCTGCTGCCTGCGGATCGCGGAGAAACAACGCGGTTCCCGTGACCCGCCGTAGCAAGGGCGAGTGAGGGCGCACGGTGGGTTTTTAGTGGGTGAGAGCCCCACACTACCCCGTTGTCTCCCCGGGCAGCGAGGTGTGCGGTAGGACATTTTTGCCCACCTAAAATAAAATAAAAAAAAAAAGGTGAGCGACAAACGCGTCAATACTACGCGACGCGACGCGACACGAAAATATCAAATAGAGGTTGTATGTACTTATGGCCTACGTTGTCGCCTAATTTTGATGCGACGCAAAGCGGTTAAAGTATTAGCCGCAATACGTCGCATCGCGTCACGTCGCGAAGCTCACAAGTTTATACTTTTTTTTTTCTCAATTATCTATTATTTATTCTTTCTTTTCATATCTGTGAAATAAAATGGTGAGCAGCGGATTGACAATACTCTCGGTATAGTTGAGTCCATGAGCGACGGTTGCCATTTACCATCAGATGAGCCGTGGCTCGTATGCCACATGCAATGAAAGTACACACAGCTCTGTTACAGCTTTATGATAGTAATAGATAGATTTAAGACTATATAAATAAAAACAGATAACTGACTGTCTGAATTTGGGCTGTGCGTTGATATGTCAATTAATATCAAGGCAAAGCCCAAACTCCTGGGGCTAGGATCGTAAATTTACATATGGTCCTACTACTTACTTTGATCCTATCCAAAATGGATTTTTCATAGTATGACGTGAGCGAAGCCGCAGGTAATGCCCTAGTATGCTTACATATAAAACTACTGAAGGCTTATATTAGCATCATAAGAAAAGTTTTACTGAGCAAAAAGTTATTCTAAGACATTCATAAACGCAAAGTTTATGCGCTATGGAAGTCATGCGATAGTTTTATTCGGAAAATCGTCACGCGAACTCGCGGCTACAGCAGTACTTCTATACAAAATACATTATATCTAAAGCACATACTTATAAAAAAAAATTCAGGCTTTTAAGATATAGAATATCCTAAACATTATAAAGCTGTAACAGAGCTATGTCTGTACATTTAAGATATTTGAGAAAAAGCTACTGTATTAGGATATACATATAGACGTGTCTGAACACAAAACAATTTTTTTGAGATTTTTTGTCTGTTTATCTGTTTGTTCGTTCGCAGATCACGCAAAAACTGATGAACGGATTTTGATTCAATTTTTTTTATTTGATAGTTCTTGAGTAGACTTAAAAACTGATATACATTTTATCCCGCTAATATATCGGGAACCTGAAATGTAATCTAAAAGCTAGCTTGTGACTGCGGCGGAGCCGCATGCAAAGGCTATTAGAATACAAATTTAAACATTGTAAGAAATTTGAGTTTAAAAAAGTAGCTCATGAGTTTCTTGCCGGATTCTTCTCAGGAAAAGCCTTACTCGGAATCCAGCCGCTTGTTGCGATTGCAATCACGACATTGCGGATGCACTTGCCTCAAGCACTCGTGTTGGTTATTAGTAAGTTTGACGATTTTAAGTGCTATATAGGTAATAAGCCTATGAAATAAAGATATTTTTGTATTTGAATTTAGCAAATTAAAATAAGTTCCACTAATAAGCTATAGGTATATGTGTGCATTTGTGCGTTATGACGGTGGCTAAAAACTCATAACGTCAGAGGGAGTGTGATAAGAAAGTAAAATCAAACTAGCAATCTCTGAGGTGATCGGTTATGGCCACATCTTGCGACTTAGAAAACATAGTCATATTGACTAATAGTAAGAGTGCACTGCAGCATCTCGCTCGATGCACCTCTGGCAACAGAGGCGTACTGATAGCCTACACAGTACTACAAAAAATTATAATTTTCCTCAGAACCGAAAATCCCTAAGATTGCAATGGATTCCAGCACATAGAGGCTTATGGGGAAATGAGGTGGTTGACCGAATAGCGAAATTGGCACGCGTCACAGGGTTAGATGTTGCTATTCAACCTTCTCATTCAGAGTATCTCAGTGAACACAAATATGTGTGTTACTCATTATGGTAAAAGCAATTTGACAAGCAGTCAAAAAACCAAAGGGATATGGTATAAGACAACACAAAATAGACCCTTTTGCAGTCCGTGGTTCAGAAAACCCACACTGAGTAGAAGCATAATGAAATAGTATTTAGAATAGGTGCAGGCCAGGCCTTTTTATTTTGTTTTTTTTTAGGCGAAAAGATGTGCTTAACTGCACACCCCGTCGTTCGGGGCAAGGAACAGGATAGTGTGGGGCCCTCACCCACTAAATAATCCCGTCGTGTGTCGTCTCTCCGCCTATATTGGCGAGCCACTGGAACTGTGTTACATGACTTCAGTGGCCGGAGCTTATAACTAGCTTATAACTAGCTTCTTAAGCTAGTATTTTAAAAGCTTGATAAGCTGTTGATTTCCGCGACTAGCAAATTTATACATAACTAATAAAATATACACCAAATTATTCAAAAATTGAATAATTTTATCCATTGTAACAAATACTTGTCGTTTTTGAGTATATTGCATTCAGACAGATTATAGAGAAAGTCATACTTGGTGGGGCTTTATTTTATAATATATATTTTTTTATACAGCTTAGGCGGCAAAGAATCATACATAAAGCCTTACCTTAGCCTATAAACGTTAGCAATACTATATGCATCACTAGTGCATCGCTAACTCTAAGGAAAGGGATAGGTGGTGGTGGGGGATGAAGTATAATAAGGAAAAAGTAATTAAAGGGTTTGGACCTCCGTTGCTCTCACTCACCATATGAAACATAATAGTAGGACGAACACAACAGTAGGTAGCCGTTGTTTTACTTTAATCTTCTGTGAGAGGATAGTACTTCCCCGGTTAAAGCCTTTCATCCTGGGACAAGTAAGGCTCAACAAATAGATAGAATGTATGATTATATATTTCAATATGAAGCTATCCATATTTTTATAAACATTAACTAAATATAAAATACTAGTACCTACATTCCCCACGGCTTCGCTCGCGTCATAGTATTGTCGATAAAAAATCAATTTCGGATAGGACTCCTATAAATAGGTATAAGCGTCGCCATGCTAATAGCCGGTTTTACCCTCCCTCCGCATTAGATGTTTCACATCAAAAATGTAGGTTACAGATAAGTAATCACCAACATATCATATATTATACTAAAACCTTCCTCCGAAACACGCTGCATCTTATAGTACAAGTATTATTCCGATCAGTTCAGTAGTTTTTGCAGTACCTATAACCCAACAAAAAACCGGCTCTCCATTTATTAGTATAGATATTACATTTAGTACCTATCCTAATTTATATTCAGAATAAAACGGTGGTGTATCTCGCTAATATGAAGCCTTTTAAACACTAAAGATTTAATCCGCACCACCGAAATCCCAACAGGAAACATTTAATCCCCCCAGCCCCTTCAAGTAAGATTTTATAATCTCTTTATCCAATAAACCTAGAAGCAAATTTCGAATAAAGAGTGAGCAATGAAAGCTCAAGGTAAAAACACGTCCCAAGCGCCACAGCGCTAACCCACGTACTTTTCATGTAAATTTTAAGCTGTCGGTTTTTGCGAGGATTTTGAACAAATCCGAATTGTCGAGACAATTTTCAAGTTAACTGCAGTTAAAACATGGACGTAGATATTTATTTATTAAACATTAATATATATATATATATATATATATATATATATATATACCGTCTATGTGTTGTTGCCTCCAGCATAACTTTTTGAATGGATTTTCCATCCATCCATCCATCAGCCAGCATCCAATGGCTCCCCACGGCTTTGACCAGATCGTCGGTCCACCTGGTGGGGAGCCTTCCTACGCTGCGCCGTCCGATACATGGTCGCCACTCGAGAACCTTTCTTCCCCAACGGTTGTCGGTTCGTCGAGCGATGTGGCCTGCCCATTGCCACTTCAGCATGGCAACCCGGCGGGCTATGTCGGTCACTCTCGTTCTCTTATGGATCTCCGTATTACGGATTCGATCACGTAGGGAAATACCAAGCATAGCCCACTCCATGGCCCGCTGAGCGACTTTGAGCCTTGATACAAGGCCAACATTCAGAGACCACGTCTCTGTTCTATATGTCATCACTGGTAACACACACTGGTCGTAGACCTTCGTTTTCAGACACTGCGGAATATTGGACGAGAAGATCTTCCTTAGCTTCCCGAAAGCTGCCCAGCTGAGATGGATTCGTCGATTGACTTCTTTCTCGAAATTGTGCCTACCTAACTGGACTGTTTGTCCCAGGTAGACATAGTGGTTGGCATCTTCGAGAAGCGCACTCCCTTATGTTCATTTTGAAACCCACTAGTCGGGAAACCCTGCTGAGATCATTGAGCATGGTGTCTAGGTCCTCCAGCAATTCTGCCATGACTACGATGTCGTCGGCGTATCGAAGGTGAGTGATGTATTCGCCATTGATGTTGATGGCAAATCCGGTCCAGTCCAAGAGCTCAAAGACATCTTTCAGTTTCGGGGACATAACGTCTTCCTGTCTAACACCTGACGTGACGGGCCTTGAAGTAGGTCGACCCGACCACGTGGACAGTTTGCAGTAACCTGCTGTTCATACCGCTCGCTGATTCACACTCATCTAGACATTGGAAGTGATTTTGTAGTTCGAGCTGAAAGCTCTCGGGGTTCTGGTATTGGGCAGGTGTTGGTCGGAGCGTAGACTTCATCAAGCGCGACCTCTCGACTTTTGTGCTAATATTCAAGATGCCCCTGACTAGTCGGCGATCACTCCCAGTTTTAATCCTGCTGATCACTGAAATATCAATGAATATGTGTCGTTTGTTCGACAAGATGAAGTCAATCTCGTTTTTTACTGAACCATCAGGGCTAATCCAGGTCCATTTCCGCTGGGGCTGCTTCCTGAAGAAGGAATTCATCATGTAGAGGCCTTCCTTCTCCAGAAAATTAGCCTGCATCTGGCCCCTGTGGTTCCTCTGCCCGGATCCATAGTGCCCCACTTTCAGCTCATCGTCTGTCCTTTTGCCTAGTTTCACGTTAAAGTCTCCCATTACCACCGTAAAGTAGGTTTTAGATAGATAGCCTTTTTTTTTATTGCATTTAGTGCCAGATGAGTTACGGCCCATCTGATGGTAAATGGTAACCGTCGCTCATGGACTCAACTATACCTCTCGGTATTATTGTCAAGCCGCTGCTCACTATGTCATTTCACAGACATGAAATCAAAAAGTAAATGGCTATCTCCTGCTACAGCCAAATCGCAACGATGTGCTTCATGGCCGGTCACACGGGAGATGGTGGTACCAACCCGCTCGGGCCCGATACCAAGTGAGTACGACACCCATGGGAAAGAATGGGGTGGTGACACTTGTATTCTTAGTCCGTCACGGAAAAATTCCTTCGAGATTCCTTCGAGATGTCCTCATATAGCGCTTCCATCTCGTCGTCGGAGTGTGTCAAGGTCGGTGCGTAAACCTGTATGACCTTCAACGAATACCGTTTGGTTATTCTGAGTATAAGGTATGCTAACATACTCGACACACTGTCAATGCTCTCCACGTTACCTACGAGAGACCTGCGAACGATAAACCTGACACCCCCTTGGGACTGGTGGTCCCGGTGGAAGAGCAAGTTCCCGGACTGGAGGATTGTCGTGCCTTCACCCTCTTTTCGGACTTCTGACAACCCTATAATGTCCCAGCGGATCTTGCTCAATTCCTCTTCCAGCTCGGTGATTCTCTCGTCGGTCCGTAGTGTCCGAACGTTGTGCGTAACCGTTGCCTTGCCGCGACCGGAGATTCTTCGCACCCCCTGCTGCTATCGTTACCGGGCCCGCTACCGTTAGACATCACAAACGCATTTTATTTATTTCGCTCATATGGGGGATAGTGCCGTAATTGCCACGTTTAGCAGGCGGGTTGACGATCTTAGTGGATGTTGTTTATAGTCGAGGGAGTGCTGCTGCCCACTCCCCCGGTATTCCCTTAGTTGGCTCTTACCACTCCCATGGGTGGAGAGGGGGTGGGACAATTCTAATGCCGGCCCACACGGCCCATGGATTTCACAAATACTCAGTATAATAACTTTAGCTTTAATACAAAATATAGTTCCTTAAGCTCCTATAGGTACTAAAACTTAAATACAATTAATAAATTGTTTAACTAGCAGTTACTTTAAGTGTTATATGTTCATGTCCATGACTATCGTAGTCATAATAATTTCCGTCCCAGGAATCTAATCTATCGCTCCGAAGCCCAGGGTATTTTCAACTTCCCTCCTCCACCTTGCACGGTCTTTGACATCCCTAGTGGTGAGATAAGCAAACACGCCATCTACCATGATGTCTAACCGGCACTTCTAGGGTCTCACTTTATTACCTAGGCCCAGTGGAAGCACCAGCCAGACATTTGTTTCTCGCGAAACTTGCAGGTTTCCCTTATACCTTTTCACTGCCATATAACGGGACAAGGTTTCAAAATAAGAGTGCAAAACCAATTCTCCTAGTGAGAGGTGTTAGACAGGGAGACGTTATGTCCCCAAAACCCTTCAACACTAAAAATTGTCAAAATATCAAAAACGTCTTCAAGCTTTTGGACTAGACCGGATCAACGGCATCAACATCAATTAGTCGGTGCGCTGAAGCGGCAATGGCCACATCACTCGACGAACCGACGACTGGTGGGGAAGAGGTTCCAGTGTGAGTTCGAACTCGATACCCCTGTCTTTGCAGTCCTTGGTTTTGCCACTAGGCTATATATAACTCACTAGGTCTTAATTTTCTCCATTTTGTTCACACACTTTTATTCGACTTCTAATATAATGTATGGGTCAAAACCCGCAAATATAAAAAAATTGAGGAATTATTACCAATGGGTTGATCACTAATCTGATTTGATAATGGAGCCGGCAGGTGGTCATAAGAACTCTGTAACGAAACGACGCAATCCCATTGAGTTTGGGCTTGTTTTATTTATATTGATAAGTGCTTTGGTTCTAAATGATAACCGGAGTATAGTGATGGAGTTAGAAGGCAATAATAGGAATTCTATAAGAAAACGGCGCACTACTACGTCAAGTTCGGGTTAGTTTAATCTATCTACCTTTATAGTAATCTACCTTACATGGTTTCTGATGTTAAAATAAAAATGTATACAAAATTCTAAGTCTAATCAAAACCTATTTTTTGTATGTACGAGTATGTACATCAATTTGTCCTAGGTTTCTGGACCAATGGTTTCTGGCCCGATTTGCGTATTTCTTCTTTATTTAATAGTGTAGGTACATTACCAAGGTCCTAATTATGGTGATGATTGAATACTCTTTGGATTGATGATCGGTTTCGGGAGTTAATTTGAAGTTGTTTTTTTTTTAAAGTTGACATTTATTTATTTTTATCCTGTAAAAATTTTCGTGAGAATAATATTACTCGGGATGTATGAAAATACTTTCGACAGATGGCGCAGGCGTCACCCAAAGACGTTAAGTATGAATGTGTTATCGAAATTAGCAGTCAGGAGCAATTGTCACGATGGCTGAATTGGCAAAACATATGGACGGTATCCAGGAGATGCTTCAAATCCTGCTCGTGACTGTTATTTTCGATATAATTTTTCATAGTACTGTAGCGACATTTATTTCACCACATACGAACTAATAACTGACGTATCCTACATAGCGATATGAAAAGTTATCCGAGCGGTGTACATATATACAAGAACCCGACCACTACCGTCGGGCAGTTAGTCCAACCAGACACAACACCCGTCTGGTCGGAGGATCCTCCCTTTTCAATGGGGGATGAGGAACTTTTACACCCTGTTCCTCTCACCCCAAAGTACGATTGCCATTTGGTTCAATTTTGTTTTTTTTTTTCATTCGTATTATTTTGAAGTTTGGATAACGAAATCTGGATGGATCCGCTGGACACAGAACCCCCTGATCCTCCCGATCCCCCAGATATTCGAAGAGGGGCTACTTCTCCTGGTTTGTCTATTTAATCAGGAGATAAGCGTCATTTGCAAGACGCTCAAAATGAAAATAGCAACGCTAAAAAAACGATTGTAGACCAGGAGCTAGCTGTCGCTTCCAAAGAAAAAGTGTATATTCATACGAAAATTGTTGTTGGAATTAGAGAATATACAGATATATTATGGACAGGAGACCATTTATTGTCCACCTGCTGAGCTGAACGTGGACTTATCCATGGATGAGTTTGTGGAGGTTGTCACTCTCCCTGATGGTTGTGGCCCTATCCTGAAGGCTCGTCGCTTGAACAGGAAAATAATAAATGATGGAAAGGTAACTTGGACTCCTACCCAAACAATTGTATTGACTTTCCAGGGTCAAAGGTTACCCTGTAGTCTTCTGTTTTCACACTTCTCTCCCGGTGGAAACTTATCAGTATCCTACGATTCAATGCTACAACTGCTATAGGTTTGGCCATGTCAAAAGTCTATGCCCATCAAGCCCAAGGTGTTATCGTTGTGCTCAACCCCATGCTGGAGACACTTGCAAAGTCGATGAATCCACTGCTTCATGTTTGCACTGTTTGGGACAAAATTTTGCCAACTGTAAAGACTGTCCTGAACAAGGTAGACAAAAATCTATTAAGTTTTTAATGGCAAATGATAATATTTCATATTATGAAGCATCTCACCTCCATCCAAAATCATTTAAACCTTATGCTGAGGTAACACAAGGCGGTACATTTATAAGCTCATCTAATCAAACATCACAGTCATCCACTCTTCAGAATCAACCTGCGAATTCTCCTTCTCATACATCATATCGTAACACCGTTTTCTCCACCCCACGTTTACGTGCTCCACTAGGGAAATCATATGATCGGGTTTCTCATCAAAATATTATTGCTACCTCATCATCATCATTATCAAATGAATCTGCTTTGAACTCTATGTCTAATTCTTCTAACCTTCCCCAATTAGCCCAGGATGATAGTGTCCTGGAAGCTCTCCTCTCAATGGTTATTAGTTTACTGTCTAAATCTAATAATAACATACCGTCCCACGTTACCAAGACTCTTCTACAATTCTTCAGTGGAACATAAAAAGCATTCGTCATAAAAAACATGAACTTCTACATTTAGTCACTAAATTTCAGCCATCTGTTTTGCTATCTCTGAGATATGGTTAATGCCTGGTTCCCATTTCTGGATTTCAGGTTACTCCTGTCTTCGGGATGACATAGCAGATGGTTATGCTGGAACTACCTTACTTGTGAGGCGTTGTTGCTCATTTTCACAAATTTCACTTCCACCCGTATCACCTGACATCAATGTTGTCGCTGTAAATATGTGTAATATATCTTTTGTATCTACATATATTCCTCATTCCAATACTTCACTAGTCTCAGATATTTAATATATATATACTCCGACTCCCTTCACAGAATCCGAAAAGTGTAGTTGATCTCACTGTGAACCATCCCTTGAATCAACTCTATCATAGTGTGTCTTGGAATACACTTACGGTAGTAATCACTTTCCCATTCATATTAACATCTGTGACAGATCTACTCCAGTTTTTAACTTTTGCCCTTCTCTAAAATACAGACTAAATCATAATACTGACTGGTCATCATATTCTAACTCCCTTGATAGTAAATTATTACAACTCCCTTCATTTTCAGTCCGTGGGACACTGAATGTTCAGACATTATTAAGAAAAGAAAGGCAGCTGAAAAAAGCTACATATCAAATATGACTTTACAAAACTTTTTGGCATATAAAAAGATAGCTGCTTAAGCAACTAGAACTTTAAAAAAGAAAAAGAAGCTTGGATGGTTACAATTTTGTGAACAGCTTTCTCTCAGAACTCCATCTAATTTAGTTTGGAAACAAATTAAAAAAATTAGAGGATCATGTTACAATAGTAACATGACATCTAATGATCCTTCGTTATGGCTTGAGGAGTTTTTGGATAAATTGCCTCCACCTTTTGTTCCAACTAAAGATTCAATTCCCTCTCTTCCAAATTCCTTCCCGTCTTTAAACCATTTGGACTCCCATTTCACTTTTTCTGAACTTAGTCTTGCTCTTGACCCCTCGAGGATCTCCTCCTCTGGTGGATATTTCACCTGGTGCAGACGGTATCCATATTCTTTTTTAAAAATGCTAAACATATCTATGAAAAACTCTAAACATATCTATTTGAAACTAATTAACAACTCCTTTGAATATGGAATCATACCTCAGGAAATGAAAAAGCAAATAATTATCCCTATTTTCAAACCAGGAAAGTCTGCAGCTAACCCTAATAACTATAGACCAATAGCTCTTGCTTCAGTTTTAAGTGAAATTTACAGAACACATGATTAAACACCGTTTGGAGTGGTTAGTCGAAAATAGAAACCATTAGCTAAAACTCAATTCGGTTTCAGAAAAAGTATGAGTACTATGGATAGTCTTAGTATTCTTACCTATGATATACGCATTTCCTTTCTTAAAAAAGAATATCTAGTTGGTGTTTTATAGATATTGCATCAGCGTATGATAATGTGTTTACCAGTACTCCAAAATAAATTACTTTATCTGAACATTCCCATAAAACTGACCCGTTTTATATGTAATTTATTTATACACAAACAAAACACACACATATAGCATCACGCCTGTATTCCCCGAAGGGGTAGGCAGAGGTATACTACACACCCACGACTCGCCAGCTATGTTTAAGTCCCACGTAATAGGGGGTGAGCCTATTGACGTCTACCGGGCACATTTTCAAACTCCGGGCTGCTACTGAGAATTTTTCTTTTTAGGAAAAAGCTCAATAACATTGTGCCCGACCCAGGGATCGAACCCGAGACCTCATGATTAGCAGTCGTATACACTACCGCTACACCACCGAGGCAGTTATTTATGGAAAGATTTAAATATCAAAATTACTGTTATCCACCTAGAACTATCTGGAAGGGGGGAGGGGGGCAAGGTTCAGTGCTTAGCCCTTTATTGTACAGTATATGTGTACTAGTGACTTAAACACTACAGTTCAACCATTCTGCCAAATATTGCAATATGCTGATGATCTAGTTCTCTATATTGCTACCAAGTCTTTGGAAGAAGCAGAGAGCCGGTTAAACTCTGCTCTTAGTTACTTATAAGATTGGCTTCTCAGGCATGGTTTATCCATTTCACCTTCAAAAAGTAGTGTTGTCATATTTACCAAAAAAGAACCATTTCCAATATTTCAATTAGTATTAATGACTATACAATTACATAAAAATAAAATTAAGTTTTTGGGAGTGTGTTTAGACGTTATTGACAGGTACTGTTCATTTTGACTATGTGACTCAGAAATTTGAGAGAAACATTAATATTCTTCGTTCTCTTTCTGGAGTATAGTGGGGGGCAAATTTTTTCACCCAAAAATCTTATATAATGCTATTATTCGCAGTCATATGGATTATGGTTCCTTCCTTTTAGACCCTTGTACTAAATCTGCCCTTAAAAAATTGGATAAAATCCAATCTAAATGCCTACGTATTATTCTTTGAGCAATGAAATCATCGCCTATTAACGCAATGCAAGTAGTCGTACCACCTCTTTCATTGCGTAGGCAATTCCTCTCTGAAAGATTTTTTTTTAACTTATTCAAAATTGTGATCATCCTCTCATCTCACAATTAAACAAATTGACTGCTCTTTACAACGCTCATGACCTTCAGTCATCATCAGACAAGTGTCCTTGTATTCTCTGGAGGTTTCTTAAGTTTAATCAAGTATCTAATTTGTTTTATCGGTCACGCATTCTGCCACTATACTCTTTGATTATGAAGCATTAACCTTCCAACCAAAAGTAATCCTTAACTTTGTCATTGATAAGTATACAATTGAAGCTAATATCATATTTCATAACAAAATTCAAAGTGAATATAAGAATTGGTTTACTTTATACACAGATGCTTCTATATCAGCCGATAGTATCGTAAGTGTAGCTGTGTGGATTCCTTTCACCAGAATCGTATTATCTTATAAATGTCCACCTGCTACTTCAATATTCACTGGCGAATCAATAGCTATTTTAGAAGCTAGTTTATTTGTGAGATCACACAATTTGAATAACTCTATAATATTTTCGGATTCTAAAAGTTGTCTTCAATCCATCATATCAAACCCTTTTAGATCTAAAATAAGATTCCCTATTTCCCTAAAAATTAGAGAGGAATTGTTAAAGTGTAAAAACTCAGTATTAACATTATTTTGTCTTGGATTCCTGGACACACAGGTATCCTGGGGAATGAAACTGCTGACCCATGCGCCAGATCTGCAGCGGTTGTAGGCTCCTTAGTCTATTCCCAATTATATTCCCATGACATCTGTGCATCCTTAAAGACAGCCTTGTTCCAGCAGTGGACTAAAGAATGACTAGTGTCTAAAACTTTAAAAGGAAAATTTTATGGTGATATTCAAGTTGATATTCCACATAAACCCTGGTTTTCTAAATTCTAAAAGGCTGACAAGGCAACCACTTCTACCATCTTTCGCTTACGTTTGAACCATTCTTGTAGCCCAGTATTTTTGGCCAAACTTAGGATTAGGGATAGCTCTATTTGTGAATGTGGGCTAGCTCAAGGAAATGTGGACCATATTTTTTTAGCTGCACCAAACTTCGCTGCTCATTGTATGATATTTTACCTCATGAAATTCCCCATCCTACCTCATTTAAATCACTTTTATCACTTGTATTTACTCCATTTGTGTTAATTCTCCAGGTAAATTTATAAAAGTAAATAAGATTAAATTGTAAATAAATTTCTTTAACACCGTACATTAGAATAATAGATTTTAGTATGATATGTAGTTAGTTGATGTTATTTGTTTCAGAGTATTTAATCATCAGTAATTTGTTAAGTTTGACACATAATCACCGGCCTTTTTATTATCGCCGAACAATCTCCTTCGTTTGACGTTCTATCTCTGCCACGTGACATTGGCAAAGTTGTGGACATACTCCTGCAACAGCCATAAATCAAGAACTTAAAATTTTCCTCTCCTGAGGAATATTTACTAAATATAATGTTCTTCCATTATGAACTGCATGCTACAAAGACCAAACGGAGGACTTTATGTTGTTTTTCATCAACATAGTACAAAAGGTGTCATGAATACAATTTTAAAGACACAGTATTTAGCGGTCGTAGACTATCAAGCAGTACCTACAACCAGGTTTTTTGATCTAGGTATTAGCAACTTACTTAGCTATATACTTATAAACCACTGAAGGAATGTAATATGGTTCCGGTGGCCCGCCAACAAAGGTGGAGAGAAGGCACACGGCGGGTTTCTTTAGTGGGTGAGGGCCCCACACTCCCCTGTTCGTTGCCCCGAACGACGGGGTGTGTGGTTAGGAACATTTTATCCCACCTTAACAAAAAAAAATGTATATATGTACTTATAAATAGGTACCTACGAGTATATTAACGCAATCAAATACTTAGTAAAAGTAATTTACGTGAATTAATTTAATCTTTTGAAAGTATCCTTCATAAAATCAATTATGGCATTTTACGAATATAAACATAAACTTGTGGCTTAGTACTGACAAAAGTTTAGTAATAATCTGCCAAATATCACAAATATTAGGCCAAGTTTCAGATGATCACTTCTTGCTATAATAATCTGAACCTCATTATTTTCACACTACGGTGAGCTCCAAAAAAAAGGTTTGCCGTACCTATAAGTATATAAACATAATTATAATACTTTACCTCTTTTTACCCTGTATTTCCTCGTAGGTGTGTTTATCCTGTGTTCCTATATAGTCCTGTTTACAGCTCAATGTAATAAAGGAAATAAAATCTTTTCCAGTTTTTCAGTCTAATCAAGATAATTATTAAACATCAAAAACGTTATTGAAAATCTTTACATGATGCGCAAACAAACAGATAAGCATTCTAAAAATTATGTTTTAGGTTAAGTGACACTTAAACACATTTATTTTAATTTATAGACCCAGCACTGTTACGGTTTTATATAAATATTGGATAGCTCCTGTTCACAAGCAAATATAAATTATGAGTGGTACCATATCATGTCCTAACAATACTTCAGATTAATTTCATTGGGATTTTGAGAGGATCCCATGGAGATACCTTACGCGGTGGCAATGAGGAAGGAATACCTCTCGTAACTTGGAAAGAGTTAGTGATCAATTCGGGGGACCTGAGCATACGACGCTAGATTATTATTATCTTCAGATTGTGCAGAGCATAACTCGCCGCAGCAATAGATTCACTCTCCCTATCATGATTCAAACCAAGATCTGATAGGAGAGCTCAATCATACTTGCCACTCCGAAAGTTAGTCTAAATGAATATCGTGCCTTTGTTTTGACCAATATATCGTGTACTTTGGGAGTAAGTCATGCCAGCCTTTCAGGAGATATCCGTGGCCATAAAGGGTTTCCTCATTATTCCCAAAAGTCCCAGAGCTAGTGGTCCTGTGTCGGATGAGTCCAATAGCCAGCCACGATTTTACGAGACTGTCCGTCCACTATTCCTCCTACATTGCACTATCCGATACGTAGTCGCCACTTGAGAACCCTAGTTTTAGGATTGCCACACATAAAATAAAAAAGGATCTGTGTGTGTCTTGTAAGGTTATAGCAAAATATTAGGTATTACAAAGTTAAAAGAGAAGAAAAAAACATGAAAGAAGCTAAAAATTATTCATCATAAAATTTATCCTCATCACTGACTACTGGCAACATGCCCAAAAGGCTGACAGCATTGCCCCGTTGAATGGCAATACTAATCCTTTGTACTAAGGCCGGCCTTCTGATCACGTGTAGCGTCAATATTAGTCAAATGTTATGTGAATCAGAAATGAGAGAGTTCCAGACGCAGTGTTCCTTTTAAGTAAAAAATAAATCAATAAAAATAACAATATAACAAACACACACTTTATTCAGAATTGAATACAATTTTAGTATAAATGTTTAGAATAAAGAAACAATATTAAAGCAGTAAAATCCAAAGTACTGAAACAATCTTGATATACTCGTGCTTACCTCGAATCAAATAATAATTAAAATCGTAGCAGAACGCCCACTGTTCTAATAATTAATAAAGGTGTTGAAGTGCATGAAACATTTTTAACTCTCACCATGTTGCAACAGGGTATCTTTAGTTCAAGAATAATGCTGATTTTGACGGTAAAAAGATAATAAATTATTAAAAACTACTTTTAATTCTTACAGTTTGGTACCAATTAAATTTGTAGCTTGATTATTTTATTTATAGATCCTGTTGTCCTTCATAGTACTGTGTGAATCAAGAGACAGTTATAGACGTAAGTTTACCTTATCTACTGATAATTTAAACACCGATGCTCTGTCATAATTACTCTTATGGTAGAGAGTTATGTTAAATAACAATATTGAACAGAAATCATTATGCCAAACCTTCATAGCTTTTAATAGCATTGACTTGGATCCCCAGTCGGTTGTCTCCTCACACCATACACCTCTGACTTTTAAGATTTTTCGAGATTGTTTGTGTATACGAGTATAAATTACTATTGCTCGGCGAAGGAAAACATCATAACGTGAATACCTGAGACCTTTTCTAAATGGCTTGTAATGTCTACCAACCCAACTGAGCCAGAGGGATGGATAACAGCCTAAACGGCTCTCTGAAAGGGGTTCAACAGTGGGACACTAATAGGTTAAAACATAAAAGAAAAAAAATAGTAAAATGACTTTTCCGTCTATATGAAGAAGGATCTTTTGCATCAGCTCATGAGGTACTTAGCTATAATAAGGTCTAAAGAAGAAAAATAATGTTTCCTGAATCCACCATGTAAAAGGGTCTACTGTCTTATCTGTTATAGGTAATCAGTCAGGAGCACACTGATATGCTCTTAGTGTACTGGCTTGAAGGAATCGCCATTCCTGTACTTAGTTATAGATTTTCATGACAGGCAACTTGGTTTTACGCATCAGTGAAAAGTGTTTGTCAACGTCAATTTACTACCTTCTGAAATTAATTAACTTACTACATCTCTTATTAATTACAACATATAACTTGTTCTTTATTTATCTATATCCTAATTATAAAGCTGTTACAGAGCTGTGCCTGTACATTTAAGATATTTGAGTGTCTGAACACAAAACAATTTTTTTGTCTGTTTGTCGGTTTGTCTGTTTGTTCGTTCGTGCATCACGCAAAAACTACTGAACGAATTTTGATGCAACTTTGTATTATTTGATAGCTCTTGATTAGATTTAAAAACTGGTATACCTACATTTTATCCCGCTACTGTATCGGGAACCTGAGATATAACCTAAGAACTAGCTTTTGGCTGTGGCGGAGCCGCAGGCAAAGGCTAGTAGTTTATACATTTTCTGACACTTCTGTCATTCTATATATGTATAATTAGATTCTGGAGATTATAATCGGAGAGCTGATGATGATGACAGCAATGAAAGTAACAAAAAAATGAAAGCAAATCCGGAATCAAGTGACAGTAGTGACATGGAACCCATCAAAAATGACAAAGCTAGTAAAGAGAAGGCCTCACAAAAGAAGCCAAATTCGAGTAGTAGCAATGAAGAGACTGGTAAACACCTATTTTGAGCTTAATGTTATTTTTTTTATTGCGAATGGCGGCAGACGAGCCACGCCTCTCCTGATGGTAAATGGTAACCGTCGCTCATGGACTCAACTATACCGATAGTATTTATTGTCAAGCCACTGCTCACCATTTTATTTCACAGATATGAAATGAAATAATAAACGGTTATCTCCTGCTACAACCAAAATACACCAATGTGCTTCATGGCCAGTCACACGGGAGATCGTGGTACCAACCCGCTCGGGCGCGATAGCAAGTAAATAATCTCCCACTTGGTACCCAGCCCTACCATTAGTAATGCAATGGATGATAATTGCCTTACTTCTTATACGACACCTTAGTCCGTCATCACACAGGTATCTATGCTTGAATGAAAATCAATTTAATAATCAAATACGTCTTCAGAAATACTTTAATATTACTTCCTACAAAAACGATCTTTTAAATCCTATGATAATAAATACAATAAGTATAACATTGGATTGCCGTACCTTTAGTTTAGTATTTTTTCTAGTATCTATGGGCCTAGCCAAGTTTAATTCTGTGATCGCTAACGCCTTAACGCTATATAAAACTATTAAAATGTATGGGAATTTGACATCTATAACTATATACGAGTATAACGCTAAGTCTGACTTAACGTTAGAGATGTCAAATTTCCATGCATTTAAAAAGTTTTCTATAGAGTTAGCAATCATAGAATGCAACTTGGCTAGGCCCACAGTACCTATAGATATCGTTAAATTTATAGTTAATTAGTGCAAAACCTTTACAGTAATTTAATAGATAAAACTATCAGAATTAGTAATTAAACAGCCATTCAAACTTCAATAATTAATAAAGTCCTAAACTACAAGTACTAATTTATGGATATTTATTATTAGATATTATTTATTTACATGAATTAAAAATATTTCCAATTTATCATATTCAGAATTCAATTACCTATCATAGTCAGAAATCAGTTACCAAATAATTTCTGCTCAGATAATGAGTTTTTCGTAGAAATATTGTTACACGTCTTCAATGTAACTTTGTAATCTATTTTTAAATAATTACTAATTGTAATTATTTTCAGAAAATGATAATGAACGAGACGATATGCACAGTACCAGAGGACTAAAAGCCGATGATTTTGAACCGGAATACGGTATTTACTTAATGTTATAATCAATATTGCCCTGTATGTACGTAGGTACAGGAGGATACCGAGACTCACCTAGCTAGATCAAATCGATCATGCATCGAAGGAAGGTGGAGTCAGGAATCTAAAAAACCTGGAGAGAATTATGAATGTTGAGGAAGCGAGAGATGTATGCAAGAATAGAGCCTTTTGGCACTCTGTTCTCTCTGCCTACCCCGCAAGGGAGATGGCGTGATGATAAGTAAGTAAGTAACATTGACCTGTGCTATTAGTTCTTAAAAAATCAATGACCATTGTTATCTTATCGCTAAGTCGCATGGTCCGTCGATTCACACTGTGCCCTCTACTCTAAATACAAACGTCCTGCCCCTTATTTGACTACATTATTGTTATTTTGTATAGTCAGTGACGTTTTTGTAATCGATATATTTCAATCTACATAAAAATTATATAAATGTTAAGTTTTTGCTGATTTGAGAGTGATCTCTGAATGTTGGCCTAGCTAGTATCAAGGCTTAAAGTCGCTCAGAGTGCCATTTAGCGGCCTATACTCGGTATTTCCCTACGTGATCGAATTCGTAATACGGAGATGCGTAGGAGGATAGGAGTGACTGACATAGCCCGCCGGGTTAGCATGCTGAAGTGGCAACGGGCAGGCCACATCGCTCAATAGGCCGACAACCGTTGGGGGAGAAAGGTTTTGGTTTTCGAGTGGCGACCACGTATCGGATGGCACAGCGTAGGACGGCCCCCTACCAGATGGACCGACGATCGGGTCAAAGTCGCGGGGAGCTCTTGGATGCGGTCGGCGCAGGACTGCTCATTGTGGCGTTCTCTTGGGGAGTCCTATGTCCAGCAGTGGACGTTGAAAGTCTGATGGATGAATGGATGGGTAACTATCAAATTGCTACTATTTCGATACCCATATGTATTAACTCATTATCTATGCATAAACAGATAATCCTAAAGTGCATTCCAACTACAAACGCGGGCCTGACAATTCGGATGATGAGAGTAAGTAGTTTCCCTTGATTTATTTTTCGAAATGTAGTTGTGTACAGGTTATTGTACTTTGGAATGCGTTGCCATTATAGCTCAGAATGGCTACAAGTCGTGTAACATTCAAATCCGGGGTGCGGGAGTTATGTTCCCGTATTTTGACTGAGTCTCCTCTAACTTAATAACTCACATCTATTCGATTTGTTATAAAATATTTATGTAAGTAGATATTTTTATATGTTTACATCAGTATATGTTTAAACAGATATATATATATATATATATTGCTTTCTCATCTTTCATCACAAGCACCTACCACAATCCATAAATCTCTGTTCTGCCCCAGGTTGGCTGGTAGAGAATGCCTACGGCATTAAGTCCGCCTTGTACCATTTTTTTGTGCTAAAGTTATAAATAAATAAATAATATAATTTTTAAAGTACTTATTTTTGAAACCGATAGCCGTCCATTTCCCCGATTTAAAAGATAAGTGAAACGCGTCGTTATTTATTTATATTCAGTACCTATGTAACAGTATTTCATATTTATATATTCCTATCTACAAAGAACAAAGACTTTCATATAAAGGTCCCTATCTTCGAAATTCAAGATTAATATATAATTATATAGTTAAGGCAAAAGAACTCGCTGACTAAACGTGAACAGTCTTTTGAAACTTGTAAATTAATTATACCTACATAATTAAAATGAAACATTAGATCCCGGTTTGTCTGAACATTGAACAATTAATTAATGTACGACTACAAAACGATTCGAAAAAGTTAATAGAAAACAATTTTTTTATTAATTTTATCTGTCTGATTGTCTTGTTGTTAACGCACCTCTCTGAAATTACTGAATTAATTTTAATGCTGTTTTCACAGTAGATAAAGCTTAGTTTGAAACGGAATATAGGTTGCTATTCTTTTATATCGGATTTAAACTGGAAATTAGCTAAAAAAACTTATGATGGATATTAAGATAAAACTAACGCAAGTGTAGTCTCAAGCGATAGCTCGTTATTAATATGGACAAAACAGGCTATAGTTAGCAATTGCCTTAAAAGCCTTCCAATAACACAAATTATACCTTTCATTTTAAAATTGTATGCTCATTGGTTTACAGGTTCTTCTCGTCGAAGAAGATCTATTGATGAATTCAAGATCATGGCGCTTATGGATAATGTTTATTAAGTAGGCAATTAATATCATTTGAACTGTGTTACTTAAATAAAACAAAAATGTGAAATCATAAGTATTATTTACTTTCAAAATTTTGCGAATATAGAAAAATAGATAGCTGCATGTAGGATTTAAGTAATTAGCCTAAGCAAGTCAAATCCTAAAAATAAAAAACACCTATGATATATAGCAACGATTTCTGTCTCGTTATATATCTATCTATACTATAAAGCTGTAACAGAGCTATGTCTGTACATTTAAGATATTTGAGAAAAAAAAACTGATTAGCCTTAATCAGTTTTTTTATAGGCGTGTCCGAACACCATACGATATTTTTTACATTTTTTGTCTGTATGTCTGTTTATCTGTTTGTTTGTTCGCGCATCACGTTCGGTAACTAAAGTAGTGTATAAACTTCCTGGTGAATCCCAAACATATCTTTCCATCAATGCAGTTTGCAATCTGGATGAAGCTGATAATTATCCAATAGGTTTTAAATACTATAAATATGCCTGCTCTACCCCCTCACAAAGTAGAACATAAGATTGGTGTACCCATCATACTACATCGTAATTTAAACCCACCGTAACTTTGCAATGGTACTACATTGCGAGTAGTATCATTGCAAGGAAATGTTCTAAAAGGACTTTTAAAATCCGAATGTGGAAAAGGTGAGACGATATTTATACCACGAATTCCTATAATAACGTTGAATTTTCCCCTTAAATTTAAAAGATTTCAATTTCAAGGGTTGCTTTATTTCTTTTTATGAAAATCCACGTGGATGAAGTCGCGGTTAACAGCTAGTACCTACTATTATAAAGTTGTAACAGAGCTGTGTCTGTACATTTAAGATATTTGAAAAAAAATACTGTATTAGGCTATATAGACGTGTTTGAGCACGAAAAAAATTTTTTTTAGGTTTTTTGTCTGTTTGTCTGTTTGTTTGTTCGCGCATCACGCAAAAACTACTGAACGGATTTTGATGCAACTTTTTTTATTTGATAAATCTCGATTAGACTTAAAAACTGGTATACATTTTAACCCGCTACTATATCGGGAACCTGAGATACAACCTAAAAACTAGGTTTTGGTTGCGGCGGAGCCGCAAGCAAAGGCTAGTTTTATTATATTTTTGTAACTATGTACATTACTGGACTAATAGTGCAGTGCCGGACTAAGAATCTTCACGCTATTCCATTCCAACTCTGCAGTAAAAGCCACATAAAAGAGAACACCACTACAAGGAAACTTATATAACAGACCAAGCATGACACAAAATATTATTCTGTTTCCTTACTATGAGAATATTATATAAATTATTTTGAATATAGATTACCTTCTTACTGAAATAAAACTAATTAATCGAAAAATGCGATCGGTAAGGCGAAACAAATAAGGTGCGATCAAATCTATAAAATTGGTTCTAATTCAAAAACCCTAAGGATCATAATCATCATCATCATCGTCAGAATTTAAAATATTACAAACCATACATATGTAATATATTGTAAACGCGGGCTTATTTTGCCACAGCTTGACGTCGTAAGTTGTTTAGTTATTTTGCGTGATAAATATATATTTTTATTTTAACTACATATATTTATTTTAACTAGCTGTTACCCGTGACTTCGTCAGCGTGGTATTTAGTTTAGTTTTCTTTTATTAGTGCAGAAACAAAATATAAGTAACCAAAGTTACTCCCTATAACATTAACTATCTACCAGTGCAAGTCACGTCCAAATCGTTCCAGCCGTTCTGAAGATTAGCCGGAACAAACAACCCGAACAAAAATTATATTTTCCTATATAGGAAGTACAATACCAATGCATTTAATAAAAAGCTGTTATTAAAAAGTTTTACGTAATTATATTTTGTATTATTGTTATTATACCTACTTATAAAAACAATGTTAAATAATGGTCACAAGATATTCGCCATCTTATGTTGCCCCCGTCAATTGATCAAACCGTGAATCGCATTTATCACTCTTTTATATTGATTCCTGTAGAGGCAGCCCCCTATAAATAATGTATGGTTTCAAATCACGACCTTTTATTGTCCGTGGTGTAAATGTCTCAAGTTTATATACCTATAAGATATCACCCGATGGGTAGCAACATGAAATATTCACAAATAGGTGGCCTTCTTCTTTGTGAAAATGCTTTGTGTGCTAAAAGCGTATTCCTTTTATGTAAGGTCAAGTTGAAAATTGGTACCTAAAGAACATGACCGTTCACGAAGGGAGAGCACTTGAGTATTTGAATATAATTATCGTACAATCTTGAGAGTAGGTACATATAGGTAAGGTCATTTGAAGATACGTTCTTGGGCCATCTTTAAACTAGGTACTCGTATTTGTAAAAAAAGACGTTACCTATCTCTATGTTTACTAACTGTAATGAAAATTACATATTTACTGACGCCAAGTTCATCTACGTAGAATTTAGAACATTACAAAAAATCTCTATTATGTTGGTTTATGTAGCTTTAATACTATTTAATTTTATACTAGCCTTTGCTCGCGGCTCCGCCGCAGCCAAAAGCTAGCATTTTGGTTATATATCAGGTTCCCGATATAGAAGCGGGATAAAACGTGTACCAGTAGTTAAGTATAATCAAGAGCTATTAAACAAAAAGTTGCATCAAAATCCGTTCAGTAGTTTTTGCGTGATGCGCAAACAAATAAACAGATAAACAGACAAACAGACAAAAAATATAAAAAAGTCGTTTTGTATTTAGACACGCATATATAGCCCAATTCAGTCATTTTTTCTCAAATATCTTCAATGTACAGACACAGCTCTGTTCCAGCATTATAATAGTGTAGATAACTGACTAGCATTAACATTTACAACAAAATATATGAACTTGTGCGCCAACCTGCAGCCATTTTTTTCTAGGGGAATGGGAAAAAAAAGCGTAAGTCTTTTGTGGATATAGTACCTACCTATAACCGAACTTTAAAAAATTAACGAGTGATCAAAATCGATTTGGTGATATAGCCGCATTTATAATATTAAAGAAATGAGATGCATCTACGGAAAGTCACTTAAACTTTTTTTGCTCTTTTTTTGTTAAGGCGGGAAAAAATGTTCCTATCCACACACCCCGTTGTTCGGGGCAACGAACAGGGTAATGTGGTGTCCTCGCCCACTAAATAAACCTGTCGTGTGCCGTCTCTCCGCTTTTATTGGCGGGCCACTGGAACTATGTTACATTACTTCATTGAAAACTCACTTAACCTACCTATATACGTATTTAACTACAAAGATCGAAGTACAAATTATAATTTGTGAATAAGGAAAAAGAGTATTTTAGTACGAGCGGGAATCGAACCTGCGTCCCTTCCTTTCCGGGGAAGTGCTCTAATCCATTGAGCTATCGTACCATTTCTAGAAATACCGAATTTTGTCTTCACATTTGTCTTAACGACCAACGCCCTCTATCGGCAATGCATTTACATGCATTCATCCAATGTAGTAAGTTTAATTTTGCAATTAAAATTCATACTATTTGATGGCGTGATATAGATCAAAAATACAAAGATTGAATTAAAATACTATAGAAAATCTTCTTTATTTGGTTCAATATTAGTAAAATAGTTTATAACCACTTCTAATCAGTGTTTTCCTCTACTAACGATAGAATGTTGCATGCAATCTGGCGTCTGTCAGAGGTCGGCGGAAGGTTGGTAGAGTTCACCGCAAGATATTGCAAGAGCCTGCGAAATTACACTATTAAGCTGAATATATTGCGCTCCACAACAGTCGGTTGGTGATTCTCAAACTTTATAATCGATTTATTTCAAAGCACTGCATATTTTACAACTCATGATCCTGTTGTTATGTGCCTAGCTAGGTAGAAGTTTCGTTTAAATTAGTTGAAAAAATTGTTACGCAGGAAAACCCTAACAATGAAATAAAAATAAAATTCAAAATTTAATATTTAATTCCATAAAAAAAATATTTCAAAAATAATTAATTATTTAAAAATTTAACGATTCTGAAATTAATTGAGAAAAGAGAAGAGAGCTATGAGAAATCAGGGGGTGGTTCGCAACTCAGGGGATTTCCCCAAGACCGTCACCTACGGGTACTCAACTGCGGGCCGGCTGTAATTGGGCCAAAGGGCAGGCCCTCGTCCTTCGGCGTGCGCAGATTTATGCCGGTAGGCGGGTGAAGCCGGCGCAACCGGCGCCGGAATCAGAACCCGTAGGGCAGCCGCAACCCGGAAGGTCGTAACCCGGAACTCGATTGCAGCCAGGAACAGTTGTAGCCAGGAACTTGATCGTAGCCAGGATCTAGGAACTTGGAATCCCAGGAGCTTTTATTCGGGTGTTAGTTATTAATGGGGGGCGCGGTATATTTAAGACACGACGCTCGCTACAGCTCAGTTCTTTGGGGTTTCCTAGTCCCACACTTTTACTTTCAAATGCCCTAGGCAAAAACAAAATATTTTATATATATTACTATAGTAATTTACGCAGTGTTATCTGCCTTGACACACACGATAATTCAGAGTCAGAGAAAAAGATTCTACCCGCTGTCATATCTTATATTTTCATTCTGATAGTACCCCCTTCTAAGATTATTATTGCCTTCTCCCTCTTGCGCATTGCGTCTGGCCTGCTCATTGGTGGATAATTTTTTGTTCTAGAACTTTTCCTATCCATACGCTTGCGATTGGAGTACCTAGCCATAGAACGTTCTCGAACCTTGGCGTACTTTGCTCGCATCCGGGATCGCATGCTGGCCATATATGGTAATATAATGAGATTCTGGCCTTTGTGAGACTGGAATCATGCGATCCATTGGCAATAATCTAACTGGGTAGAGGGCCTAGGTAACCGCGCGTATTGTAAATTTGCGGATATCATGTCCGGTATCAATTGAATATGCAACTTTATAATTTATTTAGTAAGTCGATCGGTTACATCGTAACAAAATATTAGTATGCTTATGTCGAGGTGGTTTTAATTTGATCTTGATTATTTAATCAAGATAATGATGATGCACAGTAAAATGATCATTTTTGATGTGAAACATCTAATGCGGAGGGAGGGTAAAATCGGCTGTTAGCGTGGCGACGCTTTTATTCTTATCTTGCAAGTTAAATTTGACACACTTCCCGGTTTCTGATTGAGCTGAAATTTTACAAGCATATGTATATCGCGTGACAATGCAATATTATGATGACATGAAGCTGATTTGATGATTTAGCTGGAAGGTGGACATAAGAACTCTATAATAGAACGGCACAACCCTATCGGGTTTGGACTCGATTGATTCGTCTTGACAAGTACTTTGTCTTTAGATGGTATCCAGGGTCTGATTATGGAGCTAGAAGGTGGCCATAGGAACTCCAAAATAAAACGACACAACCCGATCGAGTTTGGACTCGTTTGATTCGTCTTGATGAGTACTTTGTCTTTAGATGGTATCCATGGTCTGATGATAGAGCTGACAGCTGGCCATGAGAACTCTGTAATTAAATAGCGCAATTCCATCGAGTTAGGGCTCGTTTGAATTGTCGTGAGTAGTACGCCAGTCCTAGATGATATCCAGGGTCTGATGATGGAGTTGGAAGGTCTATGGTCACCTTCCAACTCCATTAAAAACGGCGTAACCCCATCGAGATTGGGCTCGTATAATTCGTGTTGACGAGTACTTTGTCTCTTGATGGTATCCACGGTTTGATGATGGAGCTGGAAGGTGGCTATGGGTACGCGCTAATTAAATGTCACAACCAATCATCAATCGATTTAGGGCTAGTTTGAATTACCTTGAATAGTACCATAGTCGTAGTCATAGGATGTTGACGTTTTGAGGTCCTAGGAAGCTTCCCCGAATGTTTCCGCGATGATGTCCGTATGTGTGTGTGTGGCCGTATGTAAACCTCTCATAACTTTTAACCATAGATAAAGAACCTATATTTACCTTATAAGTCTTTAACAATATCTATAAAGCTAAGTCACGCGATTTAAAGTTAGAGATGTTAAATTTTCATACATTTTAATAGTTTTCTATTAGCGTTAGCGATCATAGAATGCAAGTTGGCTAGACCCGCAGGTATCAGGTAAACAGACAAACCGACAAAAAATAGTGACGCGAAGAGAAAAGTAATTGATTTAGTTCTATTATTTACCTTTTTCTTATCACCCTTACCACCCCATTTTTGATAATTACCTGTATCTACAGACACAATGAGTGTTTTAACATATACAAAGAATATCTTTGTACACATAATAATGCATTATAAAAATAGAACAATCTGAAAAAGGGCTAAGTCCAAGATGTCTCTTAAAAGTACTTACTTATCATTACGCCATCTCCCTTGCGGGGTAGGCAGAAAGAACAGAGTGCCAAAAAGCTCTATTCTTGCATACATGTCACACTTCCTTCCCAACATTCATAACTCCACAGATTTTCCGCAGAGTTCGCATCTCGACCGCATTGATTTTGCTCTCATGCTACTTTAGCATACCCAACTCTTGCTGCTGTATAATAATGTTGAGACTAGCACTGCGTCATGTATAGTGACACGTGCCTTCTGGCTGAGATAATGGCTGCGGAGAAGTTATTCCAATGCTCTGTTCACTCTATTTTCCGCATTTAGGTACTCTTCTCTCTATATCAGTGGTGTACCTTCCATCCCGACTGAATCAGTCAGCTCTCAAAATTGTACTAAGTTTTTTGAAAGTTCGGCTTAGCCATGGTTTTTTTTTTCTATTTCCACTCTGTGTAACTATTCTGAAGAGTAATATTCAAGGATTATTTATAAAAATAAATGTTATAATTGGACCGTGTTGTTACAGAAATGATCCAACCCACAAACTGGACAAAATTAAGATTTTTAATGCCAAGCACTCGAACAAATACTATTTATTTTTATGGCACAAAGGCTCGTTTTATTCTGCCAACTACATTTTTTTTATGATAGGTTATACCAACCCAAGACTACGAATAACACTGAAAAAATAAAGCTGAAGTGGTTAAGAACAGCATAATTTTTATTTATGTTTTTGTGGATTAGCTCATTTCTGCACAACACGATCCAATTAATCCTCGAACACATAGATATGGTTGGTGCTACGTTTAATGCTAAGCTTCAAATAATTTATTATAGACTAGCTCTTACCCGCGATTTCGTCTGCGTCACTTATTATGTTTACAGAAAACACACATCACTAAACACGTATAGTGGTTATAAAAATCGTTGTATCTTAACACTTTAATAATGCTATATAAAAGTTAAATTAAGGTATCGAAATTTATTATTTTAAGTAAGGGCCAACTAATAAAAACTTAAATAAAAATGTTGTTTAAATCTCTCCAGTAGATTTTCCGTGATGCGCACCCAACGGCAGACTTCCATCATTTTATTTATACAGATGCCTAATTTTTTTCTTCGTACCGGTTTCCCCTTAAGTATTCTTTCAATAACAGGTAAAACAGATAAAAATCGCTAGGCGCCAGATCTGGTAAATAAGGGGGGTGGTCAACCAATTCGACGCCAGCTTACTGAATGGCAGCCATCGCAACTGCTGACCTGTGCGCGAGTGCGTTGTCGTGATGAAACAGCACGCCACTTCGAAGTTTCCCTCTGCTTTTCTCTTTGATAGCATTCCTCAACTTGGGAACTGAAGCTGCATTATATTGGCCTGTAATAGTGGTTCCACGCTCCAGGTAATCAATCAACAATATCCCTTCTGAGTCCCAAAATATTGAGACCATAACCTTGCCAGCCGATGCCACGGCACGAAACTTCTTCGGGGTCGGTCATGATGGCCGTTTCCATTGCGAAGATTACTGTTTTGTCTCGGTATCAAAATGATGGACCCATGTTTCGTCCATTGTTACGAAATGAGACAAAAAGTTTTCAGAATCTTCTTGAAACTTGTCCAACAGTATCTTCAAAATATCAAGTCGATTTTGTTTCTGAATGTCGGTTAACATTCTCGGCACCCATCTTGCGGATCTTTATTCAAAGATTGTTTCAATATGGATTAAATACTTCCATATGAAATGCCCGTTTCTTGAATTAATTGTCGGATGGTAACTCTTCGATCACTCAATACAATTTTCTTGACTTTCGCAACATTTTCTTGGGTGACTGACGTCGATGGACGGCCGCAACGATGTTCATCTTCCGTGCTCGTTCTCCCTACTCGAAATTGAGAAGCCCACCTTGCAACAGTGGAATACGGCGGAGCAGACTCTCCTAATGTTGCCTCCAAATCGCAATGAATCTCTTGCGACGTTAACTTTTTTAAACAGAGGTATTTAATAACGGCTCGCACTTAGTTGTTCTCCATTTTCGAGAACACGTTCCTACACGAAGCAAACAAATGACTACATTCAGAAAAAAACAAAAGAGAATCGAATATTTTTTTCTTTTTTAATATTAAAAATATGTATCTGAGCTATGCCTGCCAGTATTTATTTTTTTTCTTACCAAGGAGTATGTCGTTCTCACTACTTTTTGATCCCTCCTCGTATATATACATATGTGATTGCGACATTATAATATGCAATTCGCATGATCACCATATACACCCCATTCTAAAAAAAAAATGTTTGCTATCATTAACCATCACAAAATACAACAAAACCAAAAAAAAACAATAGAATGCCATGACCTTATTACTACTAACACAATTTATACACAATAATATTATTTGCTAACTTTTTTGCCCCTGCGTTTTTTTTATTAAGGGCGTGTTTACATCATTCTTATGCTGATTCAAATCATTATTACACGCGCTGTTGGAATCCTCTAGACTGTATGCTGGCTTAACCCTGTCGATAGAGACCTTACACTCCTTACCATTTACCAAAATGGTGAACACCTTTTTGTCTCTTTCCACAACTTTGTAAGGACCACTATATAGTGGCGTCAAGGGTTTTCTCACAGCGTCTATTCTTAGGAACACATGTGAACAGGAATTTAAATCAGTATGTACAAAAATATTATTATTACTACGACTGGCGTCCCTACTTTTAAGTCTAATTCTATCTATCGTATCCTTAAGCCTAAGTACGTACGCTTGTGGATTATCTATCGTAGTGCTATTCTCATTACAAAACTCACCAGGTAACCTTAAACGATGCCCCAACGTAAATTCCGCGGCGCTTATTAAATCGCTACCCGCTTGACACGCAGCTCTCAACCCTAACATTACTGTGGGCAATTCCGTGAATCAATCTACATTATTTCTTAACCTACATGTAAATGCTCGAAACGGTCGCCTATCTCAAAATGGCTAAGCCTAGTTACACTATCCTTAACTAATACGATGGTTTTCCGCTACCTGTTCTTGGGTACACCCGTCCACCGCTGCCGAATGTACCGCGCCTAGCTTCCCGTGGCCTTGTTAGACCAGGCGCATGGCTGCTCCGCCTCGCATTTTTCTTATATCGGAAGTGGAACCTGCATAGCCAGTCCGCGTCGCCGGGTGACCTCCTCCTTGACGCCGAACGACTCCTGTATTCCTGCTGACTCCCGCTACGCGCGCGCCCTCGATCTCTTACTTCGTTGCGCAGCAATGCTACTTCCACAACCAGCTTGCTCATCTTGTCGACCAGCTCTGTTACCGATCCTAGCGTGACCTGCGCTGAGCCGTCGGCTATAGCCGCTACGTCGCTGGACCCTGTGCTCTCCACGATTTTATCTGCTATCGCCGCTATGCTGTCCAGCGGCTGGTCCTGGCACACGGTGATGACCGCTCGTACACATGAGGGCATCCTCGACAGCCACAGGCTCTTTAGCGTCTGGTCCGAGACCTGCGCCGTACACCCTAACTCTCTCATCTGCCGCAGAAGATGTGTAGGCTTCTGAGCGCCCAGTTCCAGCTCTGACACTAGCTTCTGGAACTGGCGCTCGGCGCTCTCCTCGTACACCTGCAGCAGTCTGTTCTTCATCGTGGCGTACTTGTTCTGTTCTGGAGGTGACGTCAACAGGTCGCTCACTTGTTGGATGGACTCCCTTCTTTGCTCCTTGTGGGGATGATAATAAAACGTCGGTGAGCGCTGGTTATATTCGTATATTAACTACATTGCGTTCTGTCCGACTGACCTCTTTACATACTAGCCTCTATATATACATATGTGATTGCGCCATTATAATATTGCAATTCGCGTAATCACCACATAGATAATTAAATACGTAGATTCTGAGTAGGTATATTCTTGTTACTTTAAAAATGTTAGCTAAAAGTGATCTCACCAAGTGTTAGGTACCTACTTACTTAAAACTGCAAAAAGTTACTAACATAAAAATGAAACGACCAAAATTTGTTAGACATTTTTATTGCTCGGGATTCTACACAACAAGCTAACATCTTTCAAGTCAGTGCCATGGACACAGTTCTCTTTTTAAAAACATCAAGACACTTTGTGAACTAAAAACTTGATTGTCTTTATAATGATTCAAAGCTTAACACATAAGATATAAAGTAATGCAATTTTCAAAATAAAATTAATTAAACCTAGATATATCTACAATGAAGCGGCCTTTTTACTCGCAATTAAAATAAATTAAATGGTTAATCAGTGATGAGCTTACCTTTTATTTGTTTTGTTAAGAACTTAACTTAACTTATCATCACGCCATTTCTCTTGCGGGGTAGGCAGAGAGAACAGAGTGCCAAGAGGCTCTATTCTTGCATACATCTCTCGCTTCCTCAACAATGATAATTCTCTTCATACACGCTCGCCGGTTTCGGAGACTCCTGACTCCACCTTCCTTCAATACATGACTGACTTGGTCTAGGTAGGTGAGTCTCGGTCTCCCCATGTACCTACATCCTTCCACTTTTGTTAAGGCGGGAAAAAATGTACCTAACGGCAAACCCCGTCGGGGCATCGAATGGGGTAGTGTGGGGCCATCACCCACTAACTAAACCCACCGTGTGCCGTCTCTCCGCCTGTATTTTCAGTGGTCCGCCGGTAGATGATGAGCTTATCGGGCTATAAAAAAAAATTATAATACCTTCTTTTGATCTATATTTTTTTAGCATTTGACATGCTTCGCCACTTTTTAAAGTACAAATTATTTGTGAATAAGGAAAAAGATTTTTTTTTGATCCCGCTAGTACAAAAAATCTAAAATCCCGCTAGTAAAAAAAAATATTTGTGAATAAGGAAAAAGATTTTTTTTTGATCCCGCTAGTACAAAAAATCTCTTTTTCCTTATTCACAAATAATTTGTATAATTAATTGAATGAGGCGACACTTGGCGGAAGTCCATTGTTACTATTATAGAATGGATTTTAGGAGGAGAGCCCACCACTCACCCACGGATTGTCAATCCCGGTTATCTTTGGACAGAATAACCTAAGATTGCCAATCCGCAATCTCACAGACAGAGAAAAATGTGATATTAGCAAAGTAGCATGCACGATAATAACAAAAAAAAACTCACCAATATTGTGGTTCTGAGAGTTCTACCGTATCGCATGGTTGTGTCGCGTTGGTGAGTTTTTTGTCATTATCGAGCATGCTACTTTGCTATTATCACATTCTCCTCTATCTGTGAGAGTGCGGATTGGCAATCTTAGGTTATTCTGTCCAAAGATAACCGGGATTGACAATCCGTGGGTGAGTGGTGGGCTCTCCTCCTAAAATCCATTCTATAATAGTAAATAATTTGTGCTTTAAAAAGTGGCGAAGCATGTCAAATACTAAAAAAAAATATAGATCAAAAATGTTTAAAAAATCGTGCCATCAACTATATTATGAATTTTAATTGCAAAATTAAACTTACTATATTGGCTTAATGCATGTAAATGCTTCCGATAGATGGCGTTGGTCGTAAAGACAAATGTGATAAGGAGATTGGGATGATCGAAAGATCTGTACTATAGCTCAGTGGCTTAGAGCACTTTCCCGGATTGGAAAAGACGCGGGTTTGGATCCCGCTCACTGGTACAAAAAATCTCTTTTTCCTTATTCACAAATAATTTGTACTTATAAAACCTTAATAGCAAGCGAATATTACGAACCAATGTGAAAAATACTGAATCAAATAATATGATGTTGACTTTTCTAAACTACCACGCAAGCGCAATATAAAATACAAAAAAGTGAAAGGCTTGTTTGCCATAAAATCACTCACAATTTTTTCCTTCGTCACTGGACCCAATCCGGAAATCCAAACAGACGATTTCGCAGGTAGAAGGTAATAATGCATCATTTAGTTTAGTATTTCTCATATAGATACATAATATTTGCTTGCGAATGCTTCGACTAATAATCTCAATGGCATTAACAATGAATAGACAATATTATGATTGCGCCAAAGTATGAAGACGCCCGTGCGCATACCTTAAGCTCGTCGCTCCGAATCTCAAACTTTATAATTGAATTTCCAACCCTTAATTGAATAGTAACAGTCGAAGTCCAGATGAATGAGATACTTGACGGTGGTGGCTAATCTAACGATAATAGTTACTATGATGGGATTAGGTAGGTACCTATCTATGATAGCTGATAATTACGCACTTTACTTACCTAAATATTTACAAAATTAGCTGACCCAACAGAAACTTAAGTAGGTATCCCTTCAATTAGTAATATCCAATTCGATTTATATTTAACCTATGCCAGAGTCATAGTGTTTTAGATTACGAATATAATTATTAAAAAATATATTTATAAATACGAGTACCTATATCTTACATTTCTTTAGATTGATGTCTGACAGTTTCACTTTTGCGACAGGTAATCTATTAGACAGTCTCGGAAGGTGGTAAAATACCTATTGTAGTTTTAGGTGAAAGGAGAGAGGTGTTATATGGTGGAAACCAAACTTGTCTTTCTAAAAACTATTTATTAATTATTTTATATTAATATTATTAAATACAATATTCTTGATTTTAAGATGTGTACAAGTTCGAGGTTGGAGAGAGACTGCCTGCCTCTGTGAGTTGTTACCGTTTAAATAAGGGATGAGATACCATTACATGTGCTTACGCTAAGTATTATGAGAATATAATGTAATGTACACAATTCGTAGAATATTAACGGAAATGTTGTTTAAACTAATGCTAATGATATTTGTATAATTATAAAAACCGGCCAAGTGCGAGTCGGGCTCGCGCACGAAGGGTTCCGTACCATTGACTAGGTAAACAACATTACACTACTGTAACCATGGTGTTTGGCTGTTACCAAATTTTGCAAATAAAATTTGACTCATTTCGTGGTTTTCAACTTAGATGCGCATAACGAAACAGTTTTAAATGTAAGAAATTATGTTAACATTAGAGTCATTCGAGGTAACTGTGCGCAGTGGGTAAGCGTACGCAATCTCATATATTTAGGACTAAAATGAATGGGTTTGCACACTTTTACCCACTGCGCTTACCCACTGCGCCCATTTGCTACGAATGACTCAAAGGAGGCCCCATCGTGAATGAATTTTTATAGTGTTAATTCCATCAGCTTTTTAAACTTTTATTATTATCTGTAAGGGCGTAAGAATTAGGTAGGTAAGTAATATAAAGAAAGTAGTGTTAACAATCACTTGATAGGTAGGTATGTAGGTAGTAGGACCGCCCACTTTTGTTTATGATTTTCAATTAAGTACCTATCTACTTACTTTTCAGACAGTTTTGATAAAAATTATAATTACTCAATTTAAAATTGTATCCATAAAGGCCTATGGTAACTAAATAGTGTACAGTATGTGCCAGCACTTAAAAGTTAATATATAACTAAATATTCTTTAAACATTTCAAGCGTCTACCTGTTGCCGTTATCAATAGCGAGCAAAAAAGGGCTGTTTGTTGTATGGGAGCTCCCATTAAATATTTTTTATTTTATTTTTAGTATTTTTTGTTATAGCGGCAACAGAAATACATCATTTGTGAAAATTCCAACTGTCTAGCTGTCGCTGTTCTTGAGATATAGCCTGGTGACAGACGGACGGACAGACAGACGTTGTATGGGAGCCCCCCTTAAATATTATTATTTTTTCGTTTTTAATAGGTATTTGTTGTTATAGCGGCAACAGAAATACATCATTTGTGAAAATTTCAACTGTCTAGCTATCGCCGTTCTTGAGATACAGCCTCGTGACAGACAGATGGACAGACAGACGTTGTATGGGAGCCCCCCTTAAATAATATTATTTTTTTGTTTTTAGTATTGGTTATTATAGCGGCAACAGAAATACATCATTTGTGAAAATTTCAACTGTTTAGCTACCGCCGTTCTTGAAATACAGCCTAGTGACAGACGGACGGACAGACAGACAGACAGCGAAGTCTTAGTAATAGGGTTCCGTTTTGACCCTTCGGGTACGGAACCCTAGTTAGGTATCTAGTGTTAACAGTGATAATTAGGTAAATAAAATATTTAATGCTATCGTTAGTCTTATGGCTACATAACAAGGTACTTAAGCTAATGTTAGGTTATGGCTACATAACAAGCGTGGTGGTGTATCATCATCTCTCATAACAATGGCATGGTGGCAAAAGTAAAATTGTATGTTTGTAAAGTCCCCCGCGATAAAAGGATTAGGTATTCATAAGAGGGTGGGCCGGGTGCTGTCTTTAAAAAAAACATGCGGGGCAGTCTATACTGCCGATAGAAGTGATAACTAAGTAACTTATGAATTGTATCATCGAGCTATTAGATTATTATTTTTAGTTTCTAAATAAGAAGTGTTAATGACCAATTAATTGGTTGGAGCGGTCGGTGACGATGACGCGAGTTCCATGATTTTTGTACACCCAAATAGTAGGTACTCAACGCGCCTAAAGAAGATCGGAGCATTCGATGCTCAACGCGCCTAAAGAAGTTTTCATTTAAAAAAAAGGCGACCTTTTTACAATCATTTCATATTTTATTTACAATTCGCTCTTTTTTGTTATAATAATACCTAACAAAATTGTCTGTCCACCATCATAAAAACGCCTGTAAAGTAAGAACACTAACTAGCTAATGTACAGTCAACCCAGTAACAAACACGAAGACGAAAGAGATGAGAAACTGCTATTTTTGCTGCCACTCCGCGGGGTTGCGCTGACCCCTAAAAATCGTAATTTTTTTATAAGTAAGTGCGTCCGCAGGTAATGTCGCGATTGGATTCGTCACAAGCGGCCGGATAGTAGTAATGTTTTTAATTAGAATAACCAGTAAGAAACTCAAGTTATTATTACAAGTAAATTAGTATGAAAGGTGTTGCAAGCAAGACAACATTGAGGTTTTTAAATTTGAAAGATTTTAGCACTTAGGTAGTCTCACTTTGTTGTCTGTGTAAATGGTGCATCCAACTCTCGTAAGGTAAAAATGTTCAGTGATAAAACTACATTTGCCACATATTTGTAATTACGTCAATAAAATTAAAGAACAGAATACTTAATTTTTGACGGGTCTCGTGGCGTAGTCGGTAGCATAACTGACTTCCGTGCACGAGGTCGTGGGTTCGATTCTCACTCAGGACAATTATTTGTGTGATGAACACAGATATGGACGGTATCCAGGAGATGCAGGTTCAAATCCTGCTCGTGACTGTTATTTTCGATCTCACATTTTTCACTTTGTGTTTAATGCATAGTGCTAAGCATGTCAAATGCTAAAAATATATATAAAAATATCTAAAAAAGGACTTGAGCTTGAGCTTCATACAATATTTTTTTAAATATGAGTAACCACGCCTTAAACTCGTGAATGGGTGCTGCTATTGGTGGATCAGTCTCATGGGCTTGGGTGACGTCACCGCGGGGATCATTACCTACCTATCTGTTTTCTTCTTCTAAGTATAACTTATTAAGTAAATAAATAATAATCACAGACTTTTTTCACACAACGTCCTTTGGTCCCAAACTAAGCTTAATGCTTGTACTATGGGTCGATTACGGATATAATACATATACTACTTTTTTATTGTAAATACATACATTATAGATAGAAAACACCCAGACGCAGCACAATAATGTATTAATATTTTTCAATAATGTATGAAAATACTTCCGGCAGATGGCGCAGATGTCACCCAAAACACGTTAAGTATGAATGTGTTATCGAAATTCGCAGTCAGGAGCAATTGTCACGATGGCTGAATTGGCAAAGCATCTGGACGGTATCCAGGAGATGCAGGTTCAAATCCTGCTCGTGAGTGTTATTTTCGATCTCACATTTTTCACTTTGTGTTCAAGTCCTTTTTGTTTTATCTTTAAGATAATCCGAAATCGTCTAATAAATTTTTTTGTTAGAGCCTTGCTTTGTTCCAGCAAGAACGGGCGAGTTCATCTTTGGGCTACGGTAGCCACGCATCAGGTCCACCCGTGTTTTTTTTTACAACGTGGGTGGCAAACTAGCATACGCCCCACCTGACGGTAAGTTTATACGCCAGCAACACCAGAGACATTCACGTCGCCATCTCCAAGGAAAGGGATAGGAGGTGAAAAGGAAAAATAATATGGAGAGGATAGTATGGATACTAAGGAGAGAATAGGAAGAATAATAAGGAGAGGAAGAGGATAGGGAGGTACCTGCCGTTGTTTTGCGACGATCTTCTTCTGAGAGAAGGTGTTACTTCCCTGATTGAGCCAGCCAATTATGCTGGGATAAGCAAGCCGTGTGGGGCCGGCTTTAGAATTGTCCTAACCCTCTCTCTCTCTCTCAGGGAGTGGGCAGCAGCACTCGATTCTTCGATTATTAACAACATCCACTGCGATCGCCAACCCACCTGCCAAGCGTGGCGATTACAGCACTATCCCCCATTCTTGGGGAGGCCTATGTCCAGCAGTGGACGTTAAAAGGCTGATGGATGGATGGAAGCAAGGCTCTACCACTAGATACTACGTGTAGCATAAAATAAACCTTGAATAGAGTGTGTTTTTATAGGTTTTTATGTTTATTCATTGGCATGCTTGGGATATTTGCAAGAATTTTATTGTAGAATCGTATACATTTTCTCATGATAGAATAGTACCTAGTTGTAATTCTGTGGACGCACTCACTATGTGTGCAATAATATTGACGGTCCTAGTAATAATATGTTGAATGCCACTCTTCTTTTTATTTATTCTACTCTTTGAATGCCACTATAATTCAAAGCTAGGTACTGATATTTTTTGTGATATATAATATTTACGCCATCTAGCGCAAGAAGAGTGAAGCAAAACTAAGCTTCAAGCGCGAGGAAGGTACCATTAATGGGATACACGAGCAAAGCTGAGTGCAGATGACGCTAATGGCGAGATGGCCAGATGGCCACTGTCAAAATGTACTTAATTGCTTTGTTTGCCTGAGAATTGTTATTATATTTTAGTATAGCACACAGAGGCATATTACGAGAAAAATTACTTGAACTAACTAGGTACTACTAATATTTTGTCACCACACTCCTGCTGAGTAATTTTGGGTAGGTATAATTATACTATAGAACACTAACCTTTGTCCGCGGCTCTGCCGCAGCCAAAAACTTTTTAGGTTGTACCTATCTTTAAAGTGGCCCGCCAAGAAAGGCGGAGAGACGGCACACGGCGGGTTTCTTTAGTGGGTGAAGGCCCCACACTACCCTGTTCGTTGCCCCGAACGACGGGACGTGTGCGGTTAGGAACATTTTTTCCAGCCTTAACAAAAAAATAAAAAAATAAAAATGTTGTACCTATCTCAGGTTCCCGATATAGTAGTGGGATAAAATGTAGGTATACCAATGTTTAAGTATAATCAAAAGCTATTAACCATTAACCCCTCCAAGCTCAGTTTACGACAGGTGCACAGACTACTATGAGAACACATGTAAAAAAAAAATAGTTGTGCCGATTGTTTTTTTTTTGTTCATATTTTACACCAAAGAGAATTTAACCACTACGTTTATTTTAGGTATATTTAGGATACCATTCGGATAAATACCTAAAAAAATATCTAGACCACCTATCCCAGTTCTGTAAACGGTATTGGCTTTGAGAATTGTTACTTTATATAAAGTTCTAAAACTAATATCAACTAAATAAAAACGGAAACAATACGACAAAGATCGTTGTATTCCTATAAGTATATTTTTATACGAAATCGAATGTTATGTGGTTAGAAATTAATTAGAAAAGCATAACGTCTATTTTTAATATTTCAATAATAATATATTATAGATTACTTCGTAAAAATAAGAAATATTTTGAAATCTGAATTTCTTTATTTTCGTACGAAAACAGGCTAGTATTGTAGTGACGCGCTGCGTCCGCGATCGACATATCAATACGTGCGATCGATAGAATCGTAATATCGTTTTTTAACTGTATGTGTTATAATTGCTATTTAGACTTATATGTAGTAGGTGTATATTAGTAAGACATACAAAATCGTTATTCTAAACATATTGTTTTATTTGGAAACCACCTTATAAATAAATATTATGATGACGAGTTTAGGACCAGATACTTCTCAATATTATAAAGTTTAGAGGAATCGACAAAAATACTCTTTGGGTTTCATAAAGCCGGTTCATTGTTCAGGATCAGAAATATCTAACGTACTCGGATAATAAAATGTTTACCACCATTATCTTAGCTTTAGTACTATAACTTGTTTCGGATCTGGAGGTAAAATACTAATTTATCTGCTCAATATCGATTTTTTTTGCAATTTTATAGATATTTACGGATATACAAAATATTGGAGATTTTACATAAGGTTGTAATTACAAGAATAAAATGTTTACATTATTAATATATATATTCCCACCTATAACATTTCAGTAAATAAAAAGATCCCGTAGATAAACATTAGACTAAAACAATGTGAGAATATGAAATAGAAAATGATAGACACGAGTGAGGATCAAACCCACGCCTTCCAAGTTACCTACTTTTAGACGTTCTTCCAAATAAGCTATCGTGACATTCGTTTGTGGCTATCAAATTATATAAATATATTATTATTAGGCCGTGTCAGGCCGGCTTTAGAATTGTCCCACCCCTCTCCACCCATGGGAGTCGTAAGAGCCGACTGAGGGAATACCGGGGGAGTGGGCAGCAGCACTCCCTCGAATATTAACAACATCCACTGCGATCGCCAACCCGCCTGCCAAGTGTGGCGATTATGGCACTATCCCCAATATGAGCGAAACACATGTTGTGGCGTTCTCTTGGGGAGGCCTATGTCCAGCAGTGGACTTCGAAAGGCTGATGGATGGATGGATGGATTATTATTTTTATATAGAGAGAATTTTTATATTGCTTGCTAGAGGTCGAGGGAGAAGCGGGTGGCATCCAGTGTGTTATGGATCTGAAATAAATACATTGCCATTAGTATGTAGTGGCAGACGAGCCACGGCCCACCTGAAGGCAAGTGGTAACCTCCACTCATGGACTCAACTATACTAAGTATACTGAAAAGTCCCAAGGCCCTCCGTCCTTATTATCCTTTATCTGCACGTGATATCCTTTTCCTTGTAGCTGGTGACGCGCAAGTGATTCTTCTGGGGCTGCTAGTATCTATAGGCTCTGGTAACCTCTTACTATCAGATAGGCCTAATGCTTGTTTGCCACCCATATAGTGTGGTGACGGACTAAGAATACACGTATCATAACCCCATCCTTTCCCACGGGTGTCGTACAAGGCGACTAAGGGAAGTAAGCGGGTCGGTACCACCGTCTTCTGTGTGACCAGTGATGAAGCACGTTAGTGTATTTTGGCTGAAGCAGAAGATAGCCATTTATTCTTTTATTTCATATCGCAGAAATAAAATGGTGTGCAGCGGCTGACAATACTCTCGGTTTAGTTGAGACCATGAGCGACGGTTACCACTTACCTGACCAGGTGGGCCGTGGCTTGTCTACCATCATAAGTAATAAAAAAAACACAATGAAGTACTCCCTGAGACTATAGGCATGGTGGTGTAAGGGGAGCGTATGGTGGCGGTAACGAAGTCCGTTGATCAACTAGATTTTCCTAAAAACAAGTTAGTAGGCCCGTGGTATCCACTGGGCGCTCTGTCAATTCAATGATAATAATTACTGACTATCCTTACAAAATCAAAATATAATGAATATGAAAGTGAGTTAGTTTGTTATGTTTTCCAACTGCAACTACTACTGAACCAATCTTCATGAAATTTTGCCACTCTGAAAGTGCCTACGGCCCTATTTGTCAGTAAATCTCTTCAAGAAGTAAAATACTACAACCATAAGATCAATATTTAGAAAAAAATAATCAGCTCCTCCTCCTGTGGAGTCTCCGTATATATCTAGTTTGTCGACCTTGTTCGTCTCATCCTCATCCTTACTAACCTCCGCATACCGAATAATTAGGTGAAGTTTTCTGCTCCCACGTCATTTTCTCTAAAACATAAATACTTAAAAAAAGATATAGATATATATATGTAATATGGGACCGTTGCATGCAGGCGGCATATAATCTCTCGATGGGGTGCTGCCTTGGAGAAGTCTTTGTCTGTATGTCCAGCAGTGGACGAAAAAAGCTGATGAATGGAGATTATGTCTCAGATTCCTGATATAATAACAGGATAAAACGAATACGAATTTTTAAGTCTAATCAACAGCTATCAACCAAAAAAGTTGCATCAAAATCCGTTTAGTAGTTTTTGCATGATGGGCGAACAAATAAACAGAAAAACCTACAAAAATTAAAAAAAAAATATTTTGTGTTCAGGCACACCTAAATAGCCTAATACAGTTTTTTTTAATTTATTAAATGTACAGCTCTGTTACAGCTTTATAATAGTTAGGATAAAATCTATATAATAATAATATAATAAAAGGTAGATACATGACGACGGTGAAACTATCGACAGCTAACATAGTCGATGCTCATCGCTATAACACCAACCTTTTTACCAAAATTAACTGAATTTCTCCTTATTCATTTTTTGACTTATTCTTAGTAATATACAATTACTTGCATAAATAATTATTATGAATATCATTATGCAGCCTATTACTATTTTTTTTTTTCAAAACTTTGTTAGCCACACATCAAAATAGGGTAATTTATATTGCCTATTTTCAGCACGTAATTAATACAACTACAATGAAATCCACAAATTCAATTATGTAAATAACTTTATCATATCTAACACTCCGCATTACATTTTTTTTTTGGCGGTAATGTACTTACTAACCTCTTTAAAAAAAATTATTTGTTTGGCTGTACCCGGAGCCAGCTCCGGCGCCAAGTCGAACCCACAGAGCACCCTAGTATTTACGGAAAGCCGAGCCACCGGTGGCTCTCGGGCTCCTGAGGGTTAAATAAATAAGTTGTATCAAAATCCGTCAGAAGTTATTGCGTGATGCGCGGACAAGCAAACGGACAAAAATCTAAAAAAAATATGTTTTGTGTTCAGATACGCCTATAGCTTAATACAGTCACTTTTTCTCAAATATCACATGTTTTACAGACACAGCTCTGTTTTACAGCTTTATAATAGTTATGGATCTTTTTATTTTTGCAAGAACTCTTTTAGGAACTATAATAACTCGACTTTTACTTATAGCATTCAACGTAAAAGAATACATACATGCCTACATGTCAAGTGTCAACTATCAATTTTATTATCATTTGTCAAAAATTGCCAGTGTCAGTGTCAGTTGTGATAAATACTGTTTGTGAAATTGTCCTATTGCCTCAAAATTTTAAGAATATCCTGCTTTTAGTTGCCTTAAAGTCAAATATTACTTAATTTAATTACTTAACAATCAACAACTAAAATATTTTTCGGGGTTCATATTCGTTCTATCATTCTGTCTTTGCCGCTAAACATAATGACATCTGTTTGTTTTGATAATATTATAATAAATTAACCATTTAGATTGGTTTATTAGCTGTTCAGCTACGATGGAGGGTGGTGGATGGAGAGGCAACATTGTAAGCCAACTACAGGCTCGAAATAAAATAGAAACTGCTGCTTTTCAGGACATTATCGCCTTTCGTAAGTAACATAACCTATGGGTTTCTTTGTGTTGTTATTCAATTTGTTATTCAAACTAATAAACTATTGTTATCTAGGTAAGAGTTTGTTATCCTTTGCACTTGTTATCATAGCTGCTAACTGTTTTCTTTAAGAAGTCTTATTGCTAGTACTGAACTGAGATCATTGTGTGAATGATAACTTTTTCAAGGTAGATATCAAATTATTATACTACTGGTGACTTAAAAAAATAGACTTACGAAACATTTAATTAAATATGGGCTTTTAAGTACACTAGTGAAGTTTATAATATTTTTCAATTGGAGATTCTTATCTATTTACATTTTAATTAATATTCATTAGCTAGTCAACAATAAATGGGGTTTGGTAAATTAGTATACTATTACTAAATTAGGTCTGTCTTTGAACTTATTAAAAACTCGGGTTAATTTGTTAACTCTAGTAACTATACATCCTCCTTATACATTTGAAAATGTTATTCGAAATTTTAATAAAATATTGTACCTAATTACATTAATGATAATTGAGGTCAATGTTTCAAATGCTTGCGTAATGCTTATCAAAAATCGTAAATCTTATTGTGTCACGTCTTTCACAATTTTATAATTAGGTACTACTATTTTATAATTTGAATAACTCTAAACCTACATAAATAAGTGTATACTTACTTAGAATAATTACCCTGACAAAACTTGTTTATAATTTCCAGAAAGCCGATTATTTGATAATGTGAATACATTAAAAAATGAAAATCTACAGCTAACATTACTCAATGAAAGAATAAGATTCAGTGGAACAGATAGCGTTTTATCAGCTACTGGTAAGCAATTTATAGTTGTTCAATCTGGATATGAAACAACATAATAAATAGATAACTATGAAGAGTAGAGACTGAAAATAGCCATAAATCTAAATTAGGTATTCTGTGCATTTGAGATCACTTGTTGGGGGCTAATATTCCTTTTCAATAACTTGCAGTTTTTTGCATGGTTTTAATTTATCAGTCAAATGGTAATAAGCAGAGATCAGAATATGTAGAATATACTTAAAGTACAAATTATTTGTGAATGTGGAAAAAGGGAACTTTAGTGCGAGCGGAATAAGTTCTGTTTTTCCACATTAACTAATAATGTGTACTTTAACGTAGCTGAGCATGTCTAGTGCAAAAATACAGATCAAAATGTAGAATATATTTATTTACCTGTACATCTAGAAAGTACATAACATAGACCGGATAATACCTCTCTAAAACCCCAGATCATAAACATGACATTAAGTCCTGGGATTTAAGAAATTGAAAATTATTTTTGTAACTGAATATATTCGTTACAAACTATTATTTCCAATAATCTTATTAAGTATGTTATAGGGCTGCATACTAAAAGTGCTAAGGTTATGTTAAAATAAATTGTTGAAAAGTAAGCTGATATTTGTGTGTGTGCACCTCAGATCCAATAAATGACCTCAATGCAATAAATGAATTGAATTGAATTGAATTGAGATCAAATAAAAAATCAAGATAGAACTCTGCAAACAAAGAAGTGAGGCCGGTTAAAACTACGCCTTGCCGTGTACATACACCGTTACACGCACACATGTATAACGAAACTACGCCTTAAATAGTCATTCGAGCTATCGCGGCGCTTCGATTAAAACGTCATCAAAAATATCATAATTTACAAAGTAAAAATGCCGAATTGTGTTGTGAAAGGGTGTGAAAACCAAACTACAAGAGATAAAAAACAGGATGGAATCACATTTCACACCTAAGTAAACTTGGAAACCAATATTTTCAATAAATCAAAATAAAATTGCAGTTTATTGCTTGAAACATATAAGTGTTGCTATTATAAACTGTTATAGTTTACCCTATTTTTGGGCAATGTGACTCGTGTTTTTTACCCCCACACAAAAAGGGGGGTGTTATGTTATAAGTTTGACCTGTCTGTTTGGTGTCTGTATCACATCCCTGCTCGTATCGTATAGTGTCTGTTTGTGGCATCTTGACTCCTAAACGAATGGACCGATTTTGATGCAGTTCTTTTTTTAAACAGTGAAAAATGTGAAATCGACAATAACAGTCATGAGCAGGATTTGAACCTGCATCTCCTGGTTACCGTCCAGATGCTTTCAAGCAAAGCATCTGGACGGTAACCAGGAGATGCAGGTTCAAATCTGCTCTTTCACTTTGTGTTTAATGCTAAGCATGAAAAATGCTAAAAATATATATATAAAAATATCTAAATACATTTCTTTTTTGTTTAAAAACTGACGTGATCGATTCAAATGATTGGTCTTCATATAGAAAAAATGTTGGTGGTGACTCAAAATTTTGTTTTGTATTATTACTTCAATTAATGTATTTTTTTTATTGAGTATGGTAAATGGTAACCCTCGCTCATGGACTACTATACCTTGAGTATTGTGAAACCGCTGCTCACCATTTCATGTCACAGATATGAAATGAAAGAATAAACGGCATCTTCTGCTACAGCCAAAACACACTGATGTGCTTTTTACCTACTCGTCCGCGCGGGCCCGATAGCAATTAAGGGTACTCCCAATTGGTACCCAGCCCTACCACTAGTCATGCAATGGATGATAATTGCTTACTTCCCTTAGTTCACTCATACGACACCCGTGGGAAAGAATGGGGTGGTGACACTTGTATTCTTAGTCCGTCACCACACGGAATACAATCGCTTGTCGTAATAGTTGCCCCGAGGATGCCCTGTGGAGCGGCAAAACACGTGTAGAGAGAAGTAACGGTATAAATGTGTAATCGGTGTGTGTTGTTGCACCGCTCCTGCATATTGCATTAAATTACAGGGGAACGGGCGGTGTACTTAACTGTCTTGCAAAGAATACCATCTTTTGTGTGAAACAACAGGGCAACAACCAGGTTCTTATTAATTTAGAGATAAACACGAATATGCTGGGCACGAACATAAAATTAATTTAATACGGTGCGTTACTGAGAAATATCTAAGCATTAGGTTCCACCATATTGCTAAGTTAGAAACAATTTTCAAATTGATTGAAAGTAAGAAGCAATCTTACAAGAAATTAATTCAGCACAAAGGTTTTTAAATAAATAATAATGCACAAAATTAAATACTCAGTAATTTTATTTTTAAAATATTTTTCTTCCCATATCCTTTTCACTACCGCCACTACTTTTTACATACACTTCGCGTCCGAATGGCTGATAGAACACTTGTTCTATCGTGTTTTAACATTTAACAATTAGTAACATTATTTTTGTAATATTGGGGTAATTTGAATTATGATTGCAACAACGGCCCACGCACTACATCTTTATAAAACCGGCCTCACTTCGTTGTTCGCAAAGTTCCATCTTGACTTTTTTATTTGATCTGAGGTATGCACTTGATTATATTGTAAAAAAATCGATTATATTGTTATAAAAGAGGTTATTTTGAATATAAAAAGCAAATGACCTACTCAAATCAATCTATACTAACTTATGTACAACTTCCAAAAGGAGGAGGTTCTCAATACAACTGTATGGTTTTTTTATGTTTGTTATGCAATTATTCCGCCAATAATGAATTGATTTCAATGATTTTTTTTTGTTTGTTGGGTGCTACTTCATATATGGCCCCATTTAAGTTTTAGCAAATTCGTTCGAGCGGTTTTTGAAAATTAAACAAAGATCTAAAACGTTGTTTACATTGACGATATTTTTCGTTTACTTCAAAACCTCGCTGTCTCACTGGAGCAGTGCGTTTAGTTGGCGTACCCATATTATATATAAATCCTTTCTTCACGGTCTCGGAGCGTCTTCCGAAAGACGCTCCGCGACGCTGTGCTCTATTTCTTTCTCTATTGCGCTTTAGGCGCTCATCTTTGTCATTTTCATACCCTACGCTTTCTCATACGAGATACACGCAAGGGAGAGGCCCCCCATCATGTACCACCTACTCTAACCTACGCACCTATTTTATAAGGACACTAAAAAGCAAAAAAAAGATGTATTTTTAAATAAAAATAGAAACCGCCTTCAAAAGACACCCAGGACCTAAAAAGCAAAAAATAATTGGTATTTACATACGATTTCTGTGCTAGCTACTGATGTGACTGACAGATGTCTTTGAAGTCGGTGTCTAGTAACTGCCTCGGTGGTGTAGCGGTAGTGTATGCGACTGCTAATCATGAGGTCTCGGGTTCGATCCCCGAGTCGGGCAAAAAGCTATTGAGCTTTTTCCTAAAAAAGAAAAATTCTCAGTAGCAGCCCGGAGTTTGGAAATGTGCCCGGTAGACGTCAATAGGCTCGCCCCCTATTACGTGGGACTCAAACATAGCTGGCGAGTCGTGGGTGTGTAATACACCTCTGCCTACCCCTTCGGGGAATACTGGCATCTTTGCACCAATACTCTCTTTCATACCTACTCGCTCTCTTACGTCATTGTTACGAATGCGGTCAGTCAGCCTCACTCCACTGATTCTCCGCAGAGATCGCATTTCGACCGCATTGATTTTACTCTCATGCTACTTTTTACATACCCAACTCTCGCTTCCATATAATAACGTTGGGACAAGCACTGCGTTGTGTATTGCGTCACGTGCCTTCTGGCTGAGGTGGCGGCTGCCGAGAAGTTGTCCCAATGCTCCGTTCACTCTATTTCCCGCATTCACTCTTCTTTCTACATCAGTGGTGTACCTTCCATCCTGACGGAATCCACATCCAAGATATACAAATTCATCCACTTGTTGTAGCACATCATTTCCTATTGCTACTCTAACATCTGTTCTGACTTCTTCTCTTTCAAAAACCATTGCTTTGGTTTTGCTCACATTCACACGTAGGCCCCTTTTCTTACAATCTTCTGCCATTACGTCGACTAGGGTTTGCAGGTCAGTTGCAGATTGCGCTAATAGGACCGCATCATCTGCATATAGCAGCGAGTTAACCACTGAGTCGCCCATCTGAACTCCCACATTCATTTCATTCAACCTTTGTAGACATTTATCCAGATATATGATAAACAGTCTGGCTGATAGAACGCAGCGCTGTTTAACGCCGATATTGACATCAAACCAGGGTGACATTCCATCATCCAGCCGCACACAAGCTCTGCAGTCCATGTAGTTGGACTGCACCGCTTGTCTACCGTTAATACTCCGGCAAAATATCCCAAAGTTCCTGTTGTACAACAGTGTCAAATGCTTTCTCCCAATCCACAAAACTGCAGAAAACCCTCTGGCCTACAGCCAGATGCTTCTCCACAATGTTGCGCAGAGAAAACACTTGATCCATACATCCTCGTCCACACCTGAAACCTCCTTGTGCTTCACACAAAAATTCATCAGACACCATCCTCATTCTCCTTTCAATAATCTTACCATACACTTTGGCTGCCAAACTGGTCAAGCTTATGGCTCTGTCGTTTCCACAGTCATAACGTGAACCCTTGTTTTTAAACAAGGGCACGATGACTGCGCTTCTCCAGTCCTTGGGAACCATTCCTGAGCTCCAACATAAATTGAGAAGCATCAGGAAGGATTCCCAGACACATGAGCCTCCAAGCTTGATCATCTCAGCAGACACCATATCAATACCCGCTGCCTCACTATTTTTCAAACTTCTAATCGCCTATTCAACTTCATCCATACTAATGTCATCAGAGGATGCCGGTACCGAATGCTGATCTGTTAGACCACATGTGCCACCAGCATCATCCTGAACATCCGCATACATATCTCCAAAATATTCACTCCATCGGCTTAACACATCTTGTGTTTGCGTAAGAATGTCTCCACCTTTAGACCTTATTTTATTCATTCTGAAAGCTGACCAACCACTCCGAGATTTCTTCACCTCCCTCCAGAAAAGTTTGGTGTTGCTCTCGAAGTTTTTGGTCAGCCTTTCTTCAGCAATCATATTTGCTCTATCACGCTTCTCTTTCACTAAGGCTTTGGTGTCATTCTTACGTTGCCGGTATATTTCTTTAACATAGCATCACGCCTGTATTTTATATATTATTTCTTTCGTTCTGATCTTTCATACTTGCACTCAGGTTCAAAGAAAATACATAGGCCAGCCACGCTTTCTTCCTTTGGTCTACGGAAGCTGCTACTTCCGTATCCCACCATGCATCACCTTTCACTTTCCTATGCTTCTTTGAGCATCCACATACTTCTTTCGCTGTATCTACCATTCTAACTTTCAATACTCTCTGGCATTCTTCTATGTACGATCTGACTTGCCATTGTCAGCCGTTCACGGACACCCTCTACATACTTTGCTCTTACACTCTCTTCTTGCAACTTTTCAATCTTTATTCTTTGAAGCCCTTTGAAGTCGACACGCTCTCGCCAGTGTCTCCACTTTCTGAACAGACCTATAAATTTCGCAATAACGAGATAATGGTCCGTGTTGACAGTGAGACCCCTGTAGGCTCTTGTATCCAGAATTTTACTTCGGAGGCGACTGTCTACCAGAATTAAATCTATCATACTTCTCTGTTCATTCCTTCTCCATGTATACATATGGATGTCCTCATGTTGAAAAAATGTGTTTGCCACAATAAGGTTTCTCTCCATACATACATCTGCAATGAGCCTACCTGCATCATTCACTCTCTTACCAAATGAACCAAGCACGTCCTCGAAGTCTGGACGCTTAATCCCAACCCATCCATTCAAGTCTCCGCATACGATCACGCGTTCACTAGCTTCTGCCAAATCCAGAACTTCCCTAACATTATCCCAGAACTTCTCTAGATCCGATGCCACCGAAGAGCCTACGGGAGCATAATCTGCGACCATGAAGATCCTGGTGACACCTAGTTTTATTCGGACCCATAGAAGTCTGGGATCAAACATTCCGTAGTCTTTCACACCTGCGGCCAAGCGAGCGGACAGCAACACCCCCACTCCCATGCTGGCCCGATCGCTCTGCGGTACACCAGACCACAGAGCTAACCCACCACCAGGAAGATCACAGGCGTCGCTACCCTTTCGCTTGGTCTCTGTTACACAGAGCACATCAAGCTGTCAGTCCGACATGACGGTTACCAGCTCGTGTAACTTACCTTCCACACCACCTCTTACATTCCACGTGCCTACTTGACACTCTGCTCCCCTCGACTCGCCAAACTTGGCAAGGCGTGATGGGTGGCGGCCCCCATCGCCGCATCTGCCGTTGTTCGTACCGAACGCGTCGCCTCTGGGGCACGCCCTAACCCGCACTGCGGCACGCATTCGAGCCGGATTGCAGCCTGTGGATTACAGGCTGGCAGGGATCGCGACGAGCACGCTCCGGACTATGATCACCCTATATGTTGGTACCTGCTATGTTTCTAGTCCGAAAATAACAAAAATAATACTTATACTCATATAATAACAGAACAAATATGTAATAAGTCGAAATGCGATCTCTGCGGAGAATCTGTGGAGTGAGCGACGACGTAAGAGAGCGAGTAAGTATGAAAGAGAGTAATTCGTGTAAAGATGCGAAAGGGAATGCTCTGATGGTTCCGACATGTGGAGAGAATGCTGAAAGTGGAAGGATGTAGGTACAGGGGGAGACCGAGACTCGCCTACCTAGATCAAATCGGTCATGTATTGAAGGAAGGTGGAGTCAGGAGTCTCCGAAACAGGCGAGCGTGTATGAAGAGAATTATGAATGTTGAGGAAGTGAGAGATGTATGCAAGAATAGAGCCTTTCGGCACTCTGTTCTCTCTGCCTGCCCCGCAAGGGAGATCGTGTGATGTTAAGTAAGTAACTTCACAACTGCTAAAACATTACTTTCTTATTTTGTTGAAGACAATGTGTGCTTTAATGTAGTGTTGTGGGTCTCCTGACATAGACAATGATTTTCACAAACAAAAAATATTAAATCCTTAGTTATAACTAATATTATATATTATTATATCATCGTACCTCATAAATGTCTAGAAGTCTAAGTAATTCAAACTTTACCATGTAGTTTGTTGATTCTCTAGCTCAATATAAGCACAATAAGCAGTCCAGATTGATATGATATCAACTTACAGCTAGCAAATTATTCTATCCTATAGAAAAACTTACCATTGTAAATTTCAGATGACAATCCTAGGCTAAACAGATTTGACCTTGACTATTGTACCACTTATTGTACATTCTCTATTAGTGTGAATGAATGAATTTGATTGTTGCCTTTAAAAATAAATTTTTTGGATACTGTTGGCTATACAAGTTGATTATTATGTTACAGGAGCTGCCAGTAATGAAAGGATACAAGCTTTGGAGCAGAAAATCTTAGTGCAACAAGAGGAATTAACCTCCCTGCACCGAAGGCGTGGAGAAAATGCTCAACAGATTATGAGTTTAAATGAAAAAGCACATGATTTAGAAAAGCAATTACAAGCAAAAGATATAATGTAAGTTGAAACTAACAGTTTGTAGTTAGTCATATGTCATAGAAAAGCAATTACAAGCAAAAGATATAATGTAAGTTGAAACTAACAGTTTGTAGTTAGTATATGACTGATAATATATATTACTAGATTCTGCCGCCACTTCAGAATGTAAATACATCACCCTAAGGCACTTTAAATATCCCTATCCAAAAATAGTTGCCCTACAGGAAACCTTAATTTTTCTGGGTTAAAAAATATATCTCAGGTTCGAATATAGCAACGGGATAAAATGTATACCAGTTTTTAATTCTAATCAAGAGCTATCAAATAAGAAAAGTTTCACTTTAATCCATTCAGTAGTTTTGCATGATGACTCAACAAACAAACACACAAAAATTCTAAAAAAAGTATTGTTTTGTATAAATAAATATCCTAATTAATTATTTTTTCTCAAATATATTAATATCTAGCGCTGTTACAGCTTTATAATAGTATAGATATAAGTATTGCATTATCCATCCATCCATCAGCCTTTCGACTTCCACTGCTGGACATAGGCCTCCCCAAATTGGGGGTATAGTGCGGTAATCGCCACGCTTGGCAGGCGGGTTGGCGATCGCAGTGGATATTCTTAATACTCGAGAGAGTGCTGCTGCCCACTCTCTCCGGTATTCTTTCAGTCGGCTCTTACGACTCCCACGGGTGGAGAAGGGTGGGACAATTCTAAAGCCGGCTCCACACGACCAGGCCAATAGTATTGCATTAACTATTTATAAATTATTTACTTTCAGTATTTCAGAACACACAGCAGTGATAGCATCTTTACGAGCAGAGATTCAAATGTATGAGACCAACATGACTGAACTACAAGGACTAAATCAAGTTTTGAGGGATGAACACCAAGCATTACAAATAGCTTTTGCGTCAATAGAAGAGAAGCTCAGAAAAGCTCAAGTAAGTCTATCAAGCGCTTTACTGTTTATTTTATACTGGTGATGTGTTGGCTTTGCACAGAATAGACTAAGCGTAAGGCTGTTTGCTCACACGACAGTATTTGTTTTGCTTTAGCATTTTATACCGTCGCAACTTGTATACCGTTTAGTTAATCGTATCTTTGTCCCATTCGAATAGTTTAAAGAGGAATTTACATGTACATAATCAACCTTGATTATAAAACTATTTAGTTGAATATGTATTAATACGAATATCATCAAATTCTCGGCTATTTTTTCAAATGACTTCAAAACGCTTTTCTTTCTTTATCTTAAAATTATAAAACAAATATATATTTAAGATACTCGCAATGAGCCGTTTCATGTGATATGTCACACAATATAGTTTGCAAAACTTTTTTTAATAACATAGCATCACACCTGTATTCCCCGAAAGAGTAGGTAGAGGTGTATTACACACCCACGATTCGCCAGCTATGTTAAGTCCCACGTAATAGGAGGCGAGCCTATTACCGTCTACACAAAAGTGGCCGCCATGTTTAAAATTAATTTATTTACGTTATAAATATATGTTTAGGTTACCGACTTAAATTAAGTATGTTTACAAAATTTCAACTCTATCAAAAAAAAATCAAATTGTCTGTGATAGATGCACAGACGAACAGACACACGAGTGTTTCTAAAAGGGTTACATTTTTCTTTTTGAGGTACTCAACCCTAAAAAGAAAAATACAATTTAATAAATTCATTTACAGCATTTATCTATAAAAGATACAAATATTCTTCTACAATAAAATTAATAAAAATGTCGAACCCTAAAAAGAAAAATACGATTTAATAAATTTATTTACAGCATTTATCTATAAAAGACACAAATATTCTTATACAATAAAATTACTAAAAATGTCCGAATCATACCACTAAATAAGTTTAATAGAGCCATAAAAATTAGACTTCGTAATAAAGATTATTACACTGTTTCGGATTATCTTGAGGATAAAATAAAACGGGCTTGAACTGCTCTTCATTCATTAGTTATCAAAATTGTGTGTGTGTTTCAATTTTGTTGTTGTTGAATTTTTGAAATGTATCTAAGACACAATTAGGTATACCTTACGCTGCAATGTTGGGCGTTAATCAATTAATTTTTCAATTAACTCGTTAATAATTGTTTTATGAAGACAATTAAAACTAACAATTACCTTGCATTTACTGAAATCTATTAAAAAGTAATAAAGTATTTATTAACAATAAAATAATGATTTATTGACAATAAATCATTATTATTATTATTTCGAAATCATTGCCTTAATAAATCGACAGTATGTTCACTAACTAACTTATCATCACGCCATTTCCCTTGCGGGGTAGGCAGAGAGAACAGAGTGCCAAGAGGCTCTATTCTTGCATAGATTTCTCTCGCTTCCTCAACATTAATAATTCTCTTCATACACGCTCGCCGGTTTCGGAGACTCCTGACTCTTCAATACATGACCTATTAGGTCTAGGTAGGTGAGTCTCGGTCTCCCCCTGTACCTACATCCTTCCACTTTCGCATTGTATATCTTCTTAGCCAGTCGCTCGTCCGGCATTCTTTCCACATGTCCGAACCATCGCAGTATGTTCAAAAAGAGAATATGTAGTATTAAAATGCAATCTAAATTATTAGCTTATCCCAAACCTTTCTTCGTGCTGGGACGAATGGGCCGGTCGCCATGTCGTCAGAATAGGTTCGCGATTTTGGGCTTTGTAAGATTTTTCGGATATTGTTTATTCTACTTTGGTTGCGTTTAATAGCCCAAAAGATGCCGTTATAACAAAGTGGGGCTACAACATACAATAGAGTGCTATAATTTTATCTCAATAATGGACGTAAATTCACCAAAAAAGTGTCTCAAGTCAATAGACTACAGTCAATAGACAGTCTATATACAAACTTCATCATTCTAAAAGGGTAGTGTGGGGCCCTCACTCACTAAAGAAACCCGCCGTGTGCCGTCTCTCCGCCTGTGTTGACGGACCACTGGTATCTACTATGTTGCATAACTTAGTGGTCCGCCGGCGGCTAACCATTTCGGGTACCCTCTACTAAACGACGCATCCGCACACGAAGCGTCGCACCTACCCGGGAGGCCTTGCGGGTGGCGGACGTTACCCAGTCCATCCACCCGCAGCCTCAGCTAGGGCGGCATCAGGCTCTAGTACTAGCGCCTGCACCGCCCCAGTCGCTGGCGGCGGTTTGGGTCAGCGGAAGAATCTTCCTTCCGCGAGATAACCTCCTTGCAGAAGGAAGCGACCGCGGCCCAATTCCTGTCGCCGCCGAGCATCGCACTGATGACGTTTGGCAGCGAGAGGTCTCCCCATATGCCGCGACGAGTTCACGGCGATGCTCGGCCCAAACTGGGCACGACTCGAGGGTGTGCTGCGCCGTGTCCTCATCGCCGTAATGGTGACAGCCCTGAGTCACTTCCCTTCTTGCGACTATGTGCAAATATCTGCCGAAGCAACCGTGCCCCGACAGCACCTGCACTAATCGGAAGTTAAGGACTCCGTACTGTCGCCCCGCCCACTCCTCCAGCACAGGCTAGAGCGCCCCTACGGTCCAGAGATTAGCCCGGGGCGTCTCCAGCCGCACCCTCCAACTGGCCATGGCACCTCGGCGGGAGTCGCCCTGCCACCTACCCCCTTAGAATGAAAAACGAAACGTTAGACGAACTTTCGTTTCGCTTCATTGTGATTGGTCGCCTGAATCACGCGTCGAAATGTCGACTAATCAGGAATCACGCGTCGGACTGTTGAATAATCACAATGACTCGAAACGAAAGTTCGTCTAACGTTTCGTTTTTCGTTCTAAGGCGGCTGGCCACCTCGCTGGGCAGGAGAAAACCGCCCCTCACCCGGTCTTGCGACGCCCGCCACTACACCTCGGCGAGCACCTCCGCTTCCAAGTCCCACGGGGATGTTCCGGGCAATGCGCAGGCCGCCTCGGTCGACACCGTGTGGTATCCGCATATGATCCTGGACGCGACGACTGATCTCCACAGAAGAGCCCAGTTCGGCGCGTCCACGGACTCCGCCCACACAGGTGCGTCATACAGCGGCATCGACCGGACCACCCCTATATAAAGCCGTCGGCACGCATTGTTGGGTCCGCCCATACCGCTGACGTATCATGATCATCTTATGCGCGTCTAGTGAATATTATTTGTGATTTTTTTTTATAAATATTCAACATTTAAAACAAATTCTACTTGCAAATGATAAAACAATAGTCTACATAATGAAAATATTCATTGTTTACTTTATTTGAGTAGTTTTTATACGTTTTCACAATACAGTACGGCATTTCAAACGTATAGTCAAGTCGGTCGACCAAACAGGGGGGTTAGGTAAAATGTCATATTTCACGTGTCGACCGTATCGAGATCACTGTGATTGGTTGAGAAACCGACGCGTGATGTCACAATAATCCGTTGGCCAATCACGGTGATCTCTCAACCAATTACAGTGATCTCGATACGGTCGACACGTGACATATGCTGCAATCCACTTTGTATACCCCTGGTCCATGACCCACATCTTTCCTACGCATATCAGTCTTCATGCAATTCATCATCTTTTCTTCGGCCGTCTTTTCCTAAAATTGCCATCCACATTCAAATTTAGTACTCGTTTCGCTATATGGGAATGCCATGTCCATACCAAGCAGGTCATGGTCGCCATTCTTGGCAGCCTTCTTTTTTTGGGACGAATATTTACTGGTTATCCCCCGTTCGTATTCGCCCTTACTTCGGGCCATAGCTTGAACCATAGACGATAGCAAGAAGTCATCTACCTTTACTGCGGTGCCGAGTTCACGGCGCTGCTCCGCTTAAGCAGGGTAATCCATGTTTGTATCATATCAATCCCGCAGTGATGATACGTCAAGCTAAGTGACCGTTAAGGCCTAAACTGGAGGACCAATAGGGACCAACCCTCGGAAATGAGAAGCGAAGGCTCATCGGCTATCAAGAACTACTGATGAGATATTTCATGGTTGACTAGATGCCGATGCAAACACATAGGTACTGTTATGCTGGGTCCTATTCGTGGATACCCACGGAAACAGGGCTTACGCTTTGTGTATGGCCACCTCAAAGCCAAGCTGCTGGATCTCTGAATGAGTTTTGTGACCATCGCCGAAGCTAACTGCGTGGTCCCCAGCTCTGTGATCTGTATGTCGTCGATATAACATAGCGCAGCATAGCATCATGCCTGTATTCCCCGAAGGGGTAGCGTAGCAACCCAATAGTAACCATCCATCCATCAATCAGCCTTTCAACGTCCACTGCTGGACATAGGCCTCTCCAAGAGAACGCCACAACAAGCGGTGCCGTCATGGGGGATAATTCTGTAATCACCACGCATGGCGGGCGGGTTGGTGATCACAGTGGATGTTGTTAATACTCGAGGGAGTGCTGCTGCCCACTCCCCCGGTATTCCCTCAGTCGGCTCTTACGACTCCTGTGGGTAGAGAGGGGTGAGACAATTCTAAAGCCGGCCCCCACACAGCCAATAGTAACCGATGTCCCACATTAGCGGTCTTAGGATCAGTCCTAAGCAGGGGATGTTCGATATCAGCTTCGGATCCGATGGAACACGGTATGACATCTCTTGTTGACATCAACCATTGTGACTCGGCTCACGACCCTATCTGATATAATTAAGGCCCAACCATCCATCCATCAGCCTTTCGACGTCCACTGCTGGACATAGGCCTCCCCAAGAGGGGATATTGCCGTAATCGCCACGCTTGGCAGGCGGGTTAGCGATCGCAGTGGATGTTGTTAATACTCGAGGGAGTGCTGATATCCACTGCCCCGGTATTCCCTCAGTCGGCTCTTATGACTCCCATAGGTGGAGAGGGGTGAGACAATTCTAAAGCCGGCCCCACACGGCAAGCGGCCCAACCATATAGCAACCATATAGGTAGGTCGGTGTCTATGATAAAGAATTGCCTCCCTATTGTTATTTCAGTGTAAAGTATTGACAGTGTTGGGGATGTCGAGAGACACCGCTAAGGCAACATCATCCCGCGAAACTGTTTCTTCCGCCAGAGTTTCTAGAAATTTCAAAAAAACTTGGCAAACGAGCCACGGCCCATCTGATGGTAAATAGTAACCGTCGCTCATGGACTCACCAATAATAATCAATACCTCTCGGTATTATTGTCAAGCCGCTGCTCACTGTTTCATTTCACAGATATGAAAGAATAAACGGCTATCTCCTGCTCCAGCCAAAACGCAACGATGTGCTTCATGGTCGGTCACACGGGAGACCAACCCGCTCGGGCCCGATACCAAGTGAGTATTCCCACTTGGTACCCAGCCCTACCTACAGCATAAAAAAAAAACATAGCATCATGCCTGTATTCCCCGAAGGGGTAGGCAGAGGTGTATTACACACCTACGACTCGCCAGCTATGTTTAAGTCCCACGTAATAGGGGGCGAGCCTATTGACGTCTAACAGTCGTGCAATGAATAATAATTGCTTACTTCCCTTAGTCGCCTCATACGACACCCATGGGAAAGAATGGGGTGGTGACACTTGTATTATTAGTCCGTCACCACACGGACACGAGCGAGAAGTCGCCCCTTCTAAGTGTGTACTTAATTGTCGCATGTGCAATAACTAATTCATTCTTGCAGAATAGCTTAGGTTTTGAGAAGGAAGAAAGGTCTTAGTGCAAGTCCTCGAATAATATCTCAGCTACGCCTATTTTAATATTATCATTTTTACAGTGACTTGGCAGTATTCTTAATATTGCTGGGTCCAAGAGCGGCGGTTACCAATTACCATCAGGTGGCTCGTTGTTCGTCTGCAATCTGAAGCAATAAAAAGTATACTTACCAAATTATGTATGTGCAATCACCATTAACTAGGTATACTTATAATCGCTCCAGCCGGTGCTGGAAGAGTGGGCAGGGCGACGGCACGGAGTCCTTACCTTCCGACTGGTGCTGTCGGGGCACGGCTGCTTCGGCAGATATCTGCACATAGTCGCAAGGAGGGAAGCGACTCCGGGCTGTCACCATTGCGGCTGCGACGGGGACACGGTGCAGCACACGCTCGAGTCGTGCCCGACTTGGGCCGAGCAGCGCCGTGAACTCGTCATGGCAATAGGGGGGGACCTCTCGCTGCCGAGTGTCGTCAGAGCGATGCTTGGCAGCGACAGGAATTGGGCCGCAGTCGCTGCCTTCTGCGAGGAGGTTATCTCGCGGAAGGAAGCGGCGGAGAGGGCCAGGGAGGCTGATCCTACCGCAGACCCAAACCGCCGCCAGCGACTGGGGCGGCGCAGGCGCGAGTATTTGCGCCTAATGCCGCTCTAGCTGGGGCTGCGGGTGGAGGGACCGGGGAACGTCCGCCACCCGCAAGGCCTCCCGCGAAGGTGCGACGCTCCATGCGTCGCTAAGTTGAGGGTACCCGAAAAGGTAAGCCGCCGGCGGACCACTGAAGGAATGTAATATAGTTCCGGTGGCCCGCCAATAAAGGCGGAGAGATGGCACACGGCGGGTTTCTTTAGTGGGTGAGGGCCCCACACTACCCTGTTCGTTGCCCCGAACGACGGGGTGTGCGGTTAGGTTCCCGCCTTAACAAAAAAAAAAAAAAAAAAAGGTATACTTATAATATTTATAGAGATGTAGTAGATAATTGTTTTAAGTTTTTGTGGCAAGTTATTAGATTTTTTTATATTATAATATATGTCGTGTGGGGCCGGCATCAAGAATAGCTCCTTCCCGCCCTCTTCCTATGGGAGTCGTAAAAGCCGACTGAGGGATTACCGCATGGCCGGGCAGCAGCGTCCCCTGTGTACTAGAAACATCCACTGCGATAGCCAACCCGCCTACCAAGCGTGGCGATCATGGTAAAATCCCCCATTTTGGGGAGGCCTATCTCCAGCAGTGGACGATGAAAGGCTGATGGATGGATGGATGGAATATATTATGTGTAGGTATGTAACAAAATATTACCTTAGTACCTATCTCTCACTGAATATTTCAAATTGTTTCAGGAATTAAATTTATTACCACAATTATGTTTTATTACATTAGTGCTTAGATAAATAACCTATAGATGTAGCCATGATATATTAGGAAGTGTGGAAGTGAGACGGGCATATACAAAATACCTAAGAAAATTGAGACAAAGTATCGTATCTTCCTGTCTCATATGACGTGCAGGTTTTTCAACTGGCGAACTTTAAAATAGTTTGCCATACAACTTAATCACCATGACTACCAACGATGCCATTAAAAGGAAAATTAGGTGCCGTGTTTTGGGGTTGAAAAAATGCCGTGTCAAATTTATTAAAAAGCAGACTCGCACCTGATTATAATAATAAATAATAATAATAAATGCATATTGTTCCTATAGTTACAGTGATTAAAAAGGTTTCCGTACAAAATCTATAAAAATATGTCAGATAAACAAACTTTATTTGAATTTCACTAAATTCATACAAAACTTAAAACTTACTTTAACACACTACACTCAAGAGAAAAGTTTAGGATGTGTGATGGATTTTCTTTTTTAAGCTGTAAGTAAGTATTTTTATAAATATGATTCAGATTGTAAAAGGCAGTGTGCCTTTGCACGCCTTTACGAGTATTTCATACATTTTATTTATCACAATATCCGATGTGAAATCGCTACAATACATTTACTAATAACTACGTGATGTTATAGGATTTTTGTGTTGAACATAAAAAATAAAACCTTTTATAAATAGTTACACTAAAATTTTTTGCGAGTTTATTATGTCTAAACTCTCACATAATTATGCATTCATAATAAGTGATCGATATTAATGTATTAATCAATTAGTGATTTATTCAGATAGTGGTCAAAATTATATCGTGGTCTTCATTTAATTATTGCCACATTTATTTTGCGAATTCTACGTAATAGCCACACTGAAGTGTAATATTGATGTCTCATGAGTGGCCACGCGATGGCTACATCTATAGGTTTTTTATCTAAGCATTAGTGTAAATCAAAGAAAATATAAATAACGACAAAAACAGTGTATAAACGTAAATACTGGCAGTCAAAAACATGTGTTCTAAAATAATAAATAGTGATGTTGAATGCAATGACGTCACTAATCTTCGCAGTGTGGGTGCGTTAAATGATTTATTATACCAATGGATTTATCTGTACGCATTTACACCTTTTTCACCTATCATCGCATCACACATATATTTTTACTAGCATCTGTATGTAAGTTCATCGGCGTAGATTAAAAAATTCAAGTCCTTTAATTCCTTTAAACGTATCCCACAGCAACTCTTACTTACTTATCATCACGCTATTTCCCTTGCGGGGTATACAGAGAGAACAGAGTGCCAAGAGGTTCAATTCTTGCATACTCGTACCTCTCGCTTGCTCAAAATACGCTCGCCGGTTTTGGAGACTCCTGACTCCACCTTTCCTTCAATACATGATCTATTTGATCTACGTATGTGAGTCCCGGTCTCCCTCCGTACTGGTTAGGTAGCTGAGTGCCATTTTGGTATATGATTTGTTCGTCTTTCACATTAATAGGATGAAAGTTTATGCCAATACAAACCGATTTGGTCCTGTAAATTAAAGTCGTATGGCCCTGCGTTTTCAAGTTACAGCGCTTCTAAAATGTAAAAAAAATAGTGATACTAAATCATTTGTTCGCGTCTGCCACTTGGACTGATGGTCAAAATCATCCTGAAAACTATAAACACCGAAGAGGCAGATGTGCAGGGCTCTGTTTTATCACGGGACGTAAGTGCAAAAATGTAAAAAAACAGCTATACTAAATCATTTGTTCGTCGTTCTCGTGGCGTCCATTCGATTCATTAGGACTCTTAGAATCGGAAAAAAAGGTTGGCAGATGTCTAGGTCGCTGATTTTTTTATGTACGATTTTTTAAAGTTTTTTTCAGTAATTAAGGTAAAGCGGGTATTACAGTTTATTATTGTTATTACTAAGAGTTCACGTAATAGTGTATTATTTTCTGTCTTTTATGAAAGGAAATAAAATTTTAATCAATTAAAAATTTAAAAAGGTTTATTTAAAAAGAACATAGCATCACGCCTGTATTCCCGAAGGGGTAGGCAGAGGTGTATTACACACCCACGACTCGTCAGCTATGTTTAAGTCCCACGTAATAGGGGGCGAGCTTATTGATGTCTACTAGACTAAGTAGGTATATAATTACTATAGATCAAAAATGTTTAAAATAATTTCAATTTAAAGTACAAATAATAATTTGTGAATAAGGAAAAAGAGTATTTTAGTACGAGCGGGAATCGAACCTGCGTCCCTTCCTTTCCGGGGAAGTGCTCTAATCCATTGAGCTATCGTACCATTTCTAGAAATACCGAATTTCCTCATCACATTTGTCTTAACGACCAACGTCCTCTATCGGCAATGCATTTACATGCATTGATCCAATGTAGTAAGTTTAATTTTGCAATTAAAATTCATACTATTTGATGGCGTGATTGTGATTTTTGAAAAATCACGCCATCAATTGCAATTGCAATTGCTATATGCGTATGTAACCAAACTATATAATCATGAATATCTTATAATAAAAGAGAGTATTATTTGGGCAGTCGTGACTATCATTTCACTCCACAATACCTCCGTCCTTACATGGCGACCCTGCCAGCGCCACGCGCGTGCGGTCGGGTATTCGACACCTACGTGCCATATATGGATCGTAGTTCTTAAACAATCGGACTAAGTGAAATAAATTCAAGATGAGTTATAACAAGTATTTGTTAGCGATTATTACGTTCGCGGTGGCAATAAAGCGAGTTTTGTTCGGTGCTCAGGACAATTGCAAGTTTAAAAATGGGAGGATAACAAACTAAGGAAGAAACCCTGGTGGTTCAGAATTCTGATGGAGGAAATAATTATTCACAGTTGGATGAGGTAAAAATCCACATTTCTACTATTTCTATTCTACTGACCATAGTGGTGCTGGTTCTTGGACTCGGCGCTCTCTTCTTTTTGCTGCGTATGTATCGGCGTTGTCATACACGTTGGATAAATCAAGAAATTTACAGAAGTGCAATACTTAGAAGGTCCGGCACGAGACAATCTTTTCGTCTTACAGGAAAAGAAATACCAAATGGCGGTATGGTATGAAAACAAAGATAGCAGTGTCCAGTTATTTATCAGTTCAAAGTGTGGTCGGCATCGTTAAAGTGTTACAAAAATATATCAAAAGCGAATAGTGTAAAAATAATATGTAAAGTGTTCGGCAATATAACTATATGTATATTCGGTTAATAACGGGCATCGTAAAATGGACTTTGAACTGTTTCTACTATTTGCATAATCGTATTAATAATCTTGTCGTAATATGTTATATGTATATGTAATAAGTATAGTGTTTTTAACTATTAAGGATGGTAAGTTATGGCGGATGTCTTAGAACTTTTATATAAAGAATTAGTATGTATTAGAACATATTTAATTAAAATTGGCCCTGGCCGTAGACAAGGAAATATATTAGAAAAAAAACCAGGGGAGTCAAAGGAAATAATTGTCACTCCACAAGTTTTGGAATATCCAGATTTTTCAGAACAAAATCAATATGTTATTCAGACATATGCTTCTAATTATGCAATTGGTGCAATTTTATCGATTAAAAATGGTAGGCCTGTCTCTATCGCTAGTAGGACACTTACTAAATCAGAAATGAATTACCCAACAATTGAAAAGGAACTGCTGGCTATAGTGTGGGCTATTTTACACTCGTTCATATTTATATGAGAAACATTTTAAAATTTTAATAGACCATAGACCTTTAATTTCGTTATTTAACATGAAAGACCCGTCAAGTAGATTATTTAAATTTAGGTTATTATTAGAAGAATATGATTTTAGAATAAAACATGTTAAGGGTTAGGAAAATGCGGCTGCAGACGCATTATCTCGAATTTCCACAACATCTAGTGATTTAAAACATATGCATGAATTGTGTATTTCGATTATGACTCGAGCTCAGAAAAGAAACCTGACTGACAGTACGTCTCAGATAGATGCGAGTAGTATAACTACAGTTTGGTCTGATCAATCAAACGCGTTGGAAACTCGTAATATTTTAAATCAATCAGTGGGACTACGTTTTATAGATGCATGCAAGTTAGAGAAATTTAGAAAAATGGGTATTATAAGTAAAGAAAGTAATACATTTATATACATTCCTAATGAAAAAACTATCTATATATAGTTACATATTTATGTAACTTCTCCATCGCAAATATCGCGAGCCGAATTTGTGACAGAGTTGCAAAAGTTCTGTTAAAGCATAAATGTTACTGAGATATATTTAATTAAAAGTAATAACAATAACATTTTTATAGAAAAGTTATTAAATGAGATAGATAAAATAAAAAAGTGGTCCGTACCACACCTACATATAGTAAAGGATGTACATCGAATAGAAAAAAAGATGACAAACGAGTGACACTGAACGATTTTCATCTCTTACCCACTAGTGGCCACGCGGGTGTGAGACGAATGTTCAATAATATTAAAAAATATTACTATTGAACAGGATTGGAAAATGACGTCAAAGAATTTGTCAAGAGGTGCGACAAATGTCAAAAACAAAAATATACTGGGAATAATATAAAACAACCAATGGAGATAACTACAACAGCGCATAGTGCGTTTGAAAATATATATATATTGACTTAGTAGGTCCTTTAGATAGGGATGATTATAATTATGTGTACATTCTCACGTTGCAGTGCGAACTTACTAAATACATAGAGGTATATCCCTTAGTTACAAAGAAAACGGAAGAAGTAGCGAGAGCGTTAGTTAATAACTTTATATTAAGGTATGGAGTACCAAAGGTGATAGTGACGGATCGCGGTACCGAGTTCCTGTCATCAACATTTAAGGAAGTATGTAAACTTTTAAATATTGAACAATTGAACTGAACTGCTTATCATCACCAAAGTATAGGTGCTTTGGAAAATACACATAAGCATTTAAATTCATTTCTCCGTATTCAAACAGACAATCATTCCGAGTCATGGAGTACGTGGCTTCCGTTTTGGTCTTTTTGCTACAATACTTCAGTTCACTCATCAACTAAATATACTCCATACGAGTTAGTTTTCGGAAAAAAGTGCTCTTTACCAAGTAATTTGACAAAGTATTGTTGATCCACTATATAATGTTGATTACTAACCGTTAGAGTTAAAATTTAGATTGCAAAAGTCACAAAAAGAAGCACGAGACAACTTACTTAAAAGCAAATTCGAACAAAAAAACCGATATGACAAATGTATAAATCCTGTTACTTACCATCCTAATGATTTAGTTTTAGTTAAGAATAATATATGTAATAAATTAGATTGTATTTATTCAGGACCATATAAAGTTATTTCCGATGACTCATCAAATATCAAAATATTAAAGAATGGGAAAATAGATATAATTCACAAAAATAGAACAAAATTGTACCTACAATATTTCTGTTTTTTTTTATATAATGTAATGGTTTACTTAATGATTATTTTTCTTTATATAATATAAGCAAGTACTATATTGCATAACCATTTTTATATAGGTACATTAATACCTAATTACTGTAGATAAATAAAACAAAACTGTAATTTTATTTTATTTTACCTCGCCATGGGAGGTGTAGTGTGTATCTCTATATCTATGTATGCGTATGTAACCAAACTATATAATCATGAATATCTTATAATAAAAGAGAGTGAATGTGAGCAAAACCAAAATAATGGTTTTTGAAAGAGAAGAAGCCAGAACAGATGTTAGAGTAGCAATAGGAAATGGTGTGCAAGAACAAGTGGATGAATTTGTATATCTTGGATGTGGATTCAGTCGGGATGGAAGGTACACCACTGATGTAGAAAGAAGAGTGAATGCGGGAAATAGAGTGAACGGAGCATTGGGACAACTTCTCGGCAGCCATCACCTCAGTCAGAAGGCACGTGTCGCAATACACAACGCAGTGCTTGTCCCAACGTTATTATATGGAAGCTAAAGTTGGGTGTGTAAAAAGGAGCATAAGAGCAAAATCAATGCGGTCGAAATGCGATCTCTGCGGAGAATCTGTGGAGTGAGGCTGACTGACCGCATTCGTAACAATGACGTAAGAGAGCGAGTAGGTATGAAAGAGAGTATTGGTGTAAAGATGCGAAAGGGAATGCTCCGATGGTTGGGACATGTGGAAAGAATGCCGGACGAGCGACTGGCTAAGAAGATATACAATGCGAAAGTGGAAGGATGTAGGTACAGGGGGAGACCGAGACTTACCTACCTAGACCAAATTGGTCGTGTATTGAAGGAAGGTGGAGTCAGGAGTCTCCAAAACCGGCGAGCGTGTATGAAGAGTGTTATGAATGTTGAGGAAGCGAGAGATGTATGCAAGAATAGAGCCTCTTGGCACTCTGTTCTCTCTGCCTACCCCGCAAGTGAAATGGCGTGATGATAAGTAAGTAAGTAAGTAAAAGAGAGTATTATTTGGGCAGTCGTGACTATCATTTCACTCAACAATACCTCCGTCCTTATTAAAAAAAATTATATAAAAATGCTCTGCCCTTGGAAAATCAGAGGTCTGGACGTTTGCCTCTTCGATGTTTATCGTCTTGAGGATGATTCTGACCATCAGTCCAAAAGGCAGGTACGAACAAATTATTTAACTGTCATTTTTTTACAGTTTTAAAGCGCTGTCGATTGAAAACGCAGCGTTATCATGGTGGCAGACTATTTTTCTGTGGTTCTTTATATCGTCATTAATCGAATAATTCGGGTCTCCCAAGCGAACAATTTATAAACAAATTTTTAAATCATAAAAAATTGTTTAAAAGTTTATTACTTAAAAAGTCAGAGGGCTGGACGTCTGCCGCTTCGATGTGCCTCGTTTTGAAGGTGTTTCTGACCATCAGTTCAAGAGGCAGAGACGAATAAATGATTTAGCATACCTTCTTTTTTTACATTTTTAAAGTGCTATCAATTGATAACGCAGGCCTGTTATGGTGGCAGACGCGGTCCTTAATGCTTTTTATGGTACAATCATCGATGTTAATCATGTCTGCCACACGAGCAGATCATATAGAAATTTTGGCATCCAGCTCCCTAACCATACCTACAATGTAGTACATCCTTTCACTTTCGCATTGTATATCTGCTTAACCAGTTGCTCGTCTGGCATTCTTTACGTATGTCCGAACCATCAGAGCATTCCTCTTAATTGGAAACTCTTAATTGGAACTCTTTATTGGGATGTAAAAAAGCCAATGTGTAAATCTATGTGTTTATCCAGAGCATAATTTACCAAATGTAAATGCAAATCCTAAACGGATTTCATTAGGTGTATGCCAAATTAGCTGTCCTGCAGGAAATAATATTTTTTTCTAAGAAATGAAATATTTGGACTTATATGATGTACGATTTTGATTCGACAACTTATTGTTCCATTAGTCATTTCGGTTGATGGATTGATCGGTAAAAGTCTCGACCTAGCCTGCGCCTAAAGAGACTTGTTGGACGGCTGGACCAAAGGCTTGGTACAAAATTGAGAGGAGTTACCTTTGTCTGGAGACCAAACCACCGGGGCAGCTTGGTCCCTGCACCCGACGTCGGTGGTCCAATATTTTATACATTTTTAAATTAATTATATTTAGTTTTTTTTTTGTGTTTTTGTAATACACGTTTATAATATATTTATTAAAAAATGTATGATATACCTACGATATAAAATATGTAAGGAGAATATAATATTATATTTATTTCAGACTAAAATTTTATATATTATGTTGTTAGTAGGGATTTGTTATATATGCTACTAGCCTTGGCCCGCGGTTTCGCTGCAGCCAAATGCTAGTTTTTACGTTATTTCTCAGATTCTCGATATAGTAGCGGGATAAAATGTATACCAGTTTTTAAGCCTAATCAAGATATATCAAACAAAATAAGTTGCATCAAAATCCGCTCAGTAGTTTTTGCTTGAAGTAGTTTTTGCTTGATGCGCGAACGAACAAACAGACTAACAGACGAAAAATCTAAAAAAAAAATTCTGTTTAGACACGCCTATATGGCCTAATACTGAATTTATTTCTCAAATATCTTAAATGTTCGGACACAGCTCTGTTACAGCTTATTTAAATAAATAAATAATATTTAAATGTCTCTTTATAATGTCTAAATAACTCTTTTTACTTGGTCCATATGAAGAAAATACGTGAGGTATAAAAAACAACATGCCTGTAACAAAACACCAATTTTGAAAGTTTTTGTCTGTCTGCCTGTTTATTATTAATCTGGGTAATCGCCGAAGCGACTGCCATGTGGCCACCATTTACCACCCGTGCCATAGCTTGTCTGCTACCATAAGTAATAAGAAACCATTGCACATGGCTTAGACATGTAATTAAAAATCGAATTCCACGTGAAGGTTAATTTACCTAGTTTAATATCAAAATATTGAATAGATAGTATATAGGTTAACGTCTTTTTTTTTTGTCAAGGCGGGATAAAGTCTAGCCTGATTCATCGAATCGTACACACTAGAGGGGTTAGAAGGTACCACTGAAGTAATGTAACAGTTCCAGTAGTCCGCCAATACAGGCGGAGAGACGATACACGGTGGGTTTATTTAGTGGGTGAGGGTCCCACTAACCTGTTCGTTGCCAAGAACAGCGGGGTGTGCGGTTAGGTACATTTTCCCCGCCTTGGGTGAGCAATTATTGCGACATCACGTTCAATGTCTCTGCCAATCACAATAAGACGACACGAAGTCGATACGATTTTGATTCGCACGTTCTAAGGGGGCTTGCATATATTTTAAATTTCTAACGGCTCGTGTATCGAAATAAATAAAGATACGTTTGGTAAGGAATATAATTCAATGCACTTAATACCGTCCAGATGCTTTGCCAATTCAGCCATCGTGACAATTGCTCCTGACTGCTATTTTCGATAACACATTCATACTTAACGTCTTTTGGGTGACGCTTGCGCCATCTGTCGGAAGTATTTTCATACATTATACCGACCAGGTAAACTTAATTTTACATTAAGATTTTTACCTAGTAATGACGCAACCCTATAAATATTAAGATATTCTTATATATATTTTTAGCATTTGACATGCTTAGCACTATACATTAAACACAAAGTGAAAAATGTGAAATCGAAAATATCCTGCTCCTGACTGTTACGACAGATGGCGCAGGCGTCACCCAAAAGACGTTAAGTATGAATGTGTTATCGAAATTAGCAGTCAGGAACAATTGTCACGATGGCTCAATGCACTTAAATTAAGCAATGGCTTAATGTGGTCCCTCCATATAATGTGATGAGTGTAGGTTCCTTGCCAATGCTATACAAATAGTGGACTGCGAACACATAGACATATCGATCGACTTACATGTGACCATGAAATTCTACTGCCCACAACAGGTATGGAAAGGGTCGTTGTTGTTTTAGTGACTATTCCGGCACTGAGGAGGCAGCTTCGCTACCCTCCTGCCCGCTTCTGGCAACAACATAAAAAATAGGTACCTATAGGAACTAGTAAATATACCTTTTTTGTTGAGTGTTTTAGTAATCGAGAGTCATATTTTTGTGTACAATACTATTATTTGCATTGCAGCAAAAGTCTCTACTCTTTAGATTACGTAGTAGGCGTGTGCTACTTAGTTTCCAGTTTTCTACGCATTGCTCTGTAAAATAGTTCCCTCCTAGGTAATGAATCATGGTTTTTATTCGAGGGTAATTAAACATGTTAGTTTGTCTTGTTAGAAAAAAATACATGTGCTACTACGTTTGAAGCGTCTCTGCCATTGTTTATACTGAGTAAAATATTTTTGGCATAGTACTGTCAGTGGCTATGAAATTTTTTCCTCTGGAACTTTAAGATTTTTATAGCATCATTTAAAATTTGGCATCGTTCCACGCCCATTCTAGCTTGTCTTCATAATAATATCCAGCGTGTTGCCATTTTATCAATAAGAAAACCGTTCAATAACAGAGCAAGAAAGTTATATTAATTTCGCTTACAACTTCAATGTATATATTTCCTCTAGATTTTTTTTCATGAAGTAACTTAGCCATTACGAGTTCAGGCCACATGTTGCGAAATCATCAGTAATATTGATCAAAAAGGTTACTGGTGACAGGGAACCTAATCAATGAGTAGGTAGATATCTACTAAATTAAAAGTGAACGTTGGAAGTCCGAGGCGTGGTACAAGCGTAAAAATATAATAAGAAGGAAATATAAAACGTGATGTGAATACTTGAACTTACAAATGTGAGAGAATCCGTATTCTACCCATCTTCTAGGTTACATCTTACTCTTCAGGATAATGAGTTTCTCTGACCATATCTTAATTCAGCCCGCGACATCGTCCGTGTGAAGTACATAATTGCGTCAATAGCCTTTAGTACTTACTCTACGGCCTATCAATAATCTTTTTACAAAAAGTGTTATCTAACAGAAACCGTCCATATTTTGCATTTAGTTTGTCCGTGTGGTGACGGACTAAGAATACAAGTGTCACCACCCCATTCTTTCCCACGGGTGTCATATGAGGCGCCTAAGGGAAGTAAGCAGTTATCATCCATTGCATGACTGGTGGTAGGGCTGGATACTAAGTGGGAGTACGCACTTGGTGTCGGGCCCGAGCGGGTTGGTACCACCATCTCCCGTGTGACCGGCCAGGAAGCACATCGCTGCGTTTTGGCTGTAGCAGGAGATAGCCGTTTATTCTTTCATTTCATATCGGTGAAATGAAATGGTGAGCAGCGGCTTGACAGTACTCTCGGTATGGTTGAGTCCATGGGTGACGGTTACCATTTACCATCGGATGGGCCGTGGCTCGTCTGCCGCTACATGAAATAAAAAAAAATAAAAAATATTTCCGGGTTTAAAAGTAGTACATAATGTCCTTTTCTGGGTTCGAACTATATAGGTATAGGTATAGGTAAGTAAGCTTTCATGGTGATCGATTAAGTTGTTACGGCGTGAAAGCGTAACACACAAACAAACTTTCACCATCGCATTTATAATAATAGTAAGGATCGTCTTCTATGTTGTGAACTATATATATTGTGTTAAGCTCTTGAAAATTAGGAAAGTGACATCTTGATTTTTAAAAAATCTGCCATATTTGTTATATTGTATACACTACACTATTCGCATTTACGAAAATGTTTACTATAGAACACGTAATTGTTAAGATACAAAGGTAATGTTGGATATCATTAATAAACTACCTGCATTAAAGAGAATAAATCAAAACACACCTGTCCATTTACTAATGAAATGATAACAAACCCATTGTGTTGCGAATATAATAACACTAAGTGACCTACTGATAAAAATAAATTCATAGTATAGTAATTAACTTAATGACACGAATGAGGCCGTTTATTACTAAAATACCGTAAATTGAACCACCCTGTATACTTTACGATACTCACGTGATAACAGCTCTGTATGAAATGCTATAGCAAAATCTCATGCAACATCACTTACATTCAGTCAAATAGAAAATTTCGTGGCAGTGTGTCAGTTATTGATTTCTGCACAAAGTGTACTTGAAAATAAACTAGATTGTTACAGAAATATTTCTTGTATAATATGCGGAAGATTTTTAAAAGGGTAATTATTAATGTGTTGTTGTTAGCGGTGATGTTTTATGCAAGTGACAAGTTCTTAGTGTACTTTTCGTTTTAGGATGAAAATCGGTCGTTGGTGGAGAGACTCATTAAATACAAAGCTAAGGATGCTGATAAGATGAACGAAGAAAATGAACACTTCCTCAAGTAAGTGCTTAATTAATTCGGTATCTGAAAAATTAAATATAGCTTTTTAGTATTTTCAAGTTTCCAGTTTATAAGCTATGGTTTTAAACATTTTTGATGTATATTTTTTAGCATTTGACATGCTCCGCTACTTTTTAAAGTACTAATTATTTGTGAATAAGGAAAAAGAGATTTTTAGTACGAGCGGGAATCGAACCTGCGTCTTTTCCAATCCGGGGAAATCCAGTGGCTTAGAGCACTTTTTTGGATTGGAAAAGACACGGGTTCACAAATAATTTGTACTTTAAAAAGCTATTGTTTTATTAATTAAACACCAATTGTTTGATATATAGAACAATTGTTTATATTGTTTATATTTTAATTTAAAAAATGTATCTACTTCATTTGAATACTTTGTATAAGTTTAGTAAATGGGGCATTTGGTCAGTACAAATATTTGATGTAATAGTTGATATAAATTTGTCTGCCTGTCGGTATTAGAGTTGCAATGAATTTGAAGTGAATGTCGCTATTGTCTTAGTATTAATGTGCACTGCAATGTAGATTTTATTATTGTCATGTATAAATCGCCGAAACTCTGTCTAATTATCATCATTTGATTTGATGGTCATTAGATTACGTAGATTATAGCTAAAAAAATATTGTATAAAAAATAATATGATTGTCTATTTGTAATTTTGATTTATATGTGACATGTAAAAGTAGAGCACATACTTAATGTTAATTTTGTGTTAAAACATGTATTTTTATTTTGGCAATTGTCGTCATTAGATTGGGATTTGTGTGTGCGAGGCTTAGAGAGCTTGCATAAGATTCCATATTTTTGTTTTTTTGCTTCTTTTTGTATAATTTCTTCAACAGGTCAAGCAACCCTACCGCGTTTTTCATCAAACCGTTTGCTAGAGTTAGTTTCGGGTGAGTTTGACATAATGTGAATGACGATGTGGTGGTTTGAAGGCATTGTGGCGTTCATTTGGAACATATCTCTTCATGAAAATAGCCCGTATATTTATGTCTTAACTGCACTCTGAAACTGACTCATAATTAATTTCTATCATGGTTTTAAATTAATTCGTTTGCAATATATTTTTGTAACGTCTATTTTTTGGCGTACTTAATAGAAACGATGACGATCTTTCTTTTTTATATTTGTATTTGATAAAAAAGGGTAACAAATTAATTTATTATATACCTGTATTCCGCGTCATCTTTTTACTTTTATTTGCATTTGATTACGTATGCATGCTATCAGTTTTTTTGACATTAAAACTTATTCTTTATCATTAAATGAGAAACATGTATTTTTTACACTTAAATTATGTTTTGGTCAATAATTTTGTCATGATTTTAATATTAAACTATTTTATATCGTACTTGGTTCATACGCATGAACGAATTCATAAACTGAATGACTGAATGAACATAGCACACAATTTGTTTTTAAGCGTATAAAATTTATAATAATTCGTCTTTACAAAGTGTAACCATAACTGTTAAAATTATATTTTAAGACTCATACGTCTCTTAATGCAATTACATAACTTTCGGTATAATTACAAATTTTATTACATCTTTGAAGTGGACGTGTTTATTTACTTTTCAATCATTTATTTTCATGAACAGATGGTTTAAATAAACCGTTTTGTTAGTTGTGAGACGTTTGATCTATTCTATTTTATAATGTTATTCATTTACCGACCTTTCTTATAAATTTTATGTTAAATTTTAACAGTTTTTATTTTATTCATTTGGGCTGTAGTATAATACAAGTCCCATGTTTGCATCTTGCATGTGTATTGGCATTAGAAAACATACTATTATACCTTCTTAAACACTGCTGGAGAGAGGCTTTTGTAAATATAATTTATAGACAAGTCTAGCAAATGAAAAGTAAGTATTGTTTGGGAGACAGTGGCTAAACTCCAACAACTGCAACTACACAGTGTTGTAATGCTTAAGCTATTTAAGTTTGCCGCCCTTGCCACCTCATAAAAGGTTAAGGACACAAAGAGTAATGATGTGTGTTTGTGTGTGTGCGTGTTCCTTGTGTTTTTTATCACTGGGAATTAGTCACTGTTGTCTTTGAAATTGTTCACTGTCCGTGGTATGTGAATCTTGGAACATATTACTGCTAACTATATATTTGTAATATACAATCTAAAATTAAATTTTAATGTTGCAAGATTTATGTATCCAATCAACGATGCTTGTGACGTGTGCGGCTGTATACTAATAAGCACAAAGATTGCTGTTATTTATGTGCATGTACATAGTTACTGGTTGGGTGAAAGATAGGTCATGCCTATAAATAACGTTTTATGATTTTATTGAAAATTTCCGCTGCAAATATTGCTTCACGGAAAAGCGGTCATGGCGGTAGTAAAATGCGGCCTACAAAACATATACATGCAATTACGGATTGTTTTCTTGCAGAAAGAAAAGCGATAAGGTGAGGAAGGAGCTAGAGGAAGCTGCGAGGGAAAGCGGAAGCCGAAGTAGTGGATCTGGTGGCAGCGTTGATGAGAAAATATTGGACTCAATGCCATATTATGCGACTGTGTTACCAAGCAAAGTTGCGTTAAGATTTGTAAGTTCGCCTAAAACCACACTTAATTGTGTTAAATGAAATTATTTTCTACAATTTTACTGCGTTTATTAGGGTTCCAAATATCCCTATGTCTAAGATATTTAACAACATCCCTGCCTGCGCAGGGCTAAGGTATTCAAAGTCAAAGTTTTTGCAAACCTACATAAACTAACAATGAATGTGTTACTCCTTAAATGTCTTCTTAATGCCTGTGTAAAGTGTTACCTGCATGATCAATGAAATGGAGTAATTACAGGAGATGGTAATTATTATAATTATACTTTTGTGAGGAAACGGTTTTATTTAATAGAATAATTGCTAGAACACAAAAAAGTGTAAAAATGTGAAATGGAAAATTATAGACAAGCAGGTTTTGAACTGGCCGTCATTTGTCGAAGGAATATGTTATGAGAATCGATAGCTCCGAGCAAATGTCTTGATGCTCTGTGGCAAAATGGTTTGAAACTGTAATCTGGGAGACGCAGGCCTGCAGATGAATGTACTGGCGAGTGATGATCGAATAGGTAAGCTAGTGGGTTAAATGAGAGCATTTGTGTGTTTGAGTACTTATTATACAGTCTATTATGAAGATCTTTGTCATTACGTAGTAGATGATAATAGAAAAACTACGAATTATGTATGGTGAGAGATGTCATTATAATATTAAGTACGAATGGTGTTTTTTTTATTGTTATGATGGCAGACAAGCCACGGCCCACCTGATGGTAAGTGGTAACTGTCGCTCATGAACTCAACTATATCGAGAGTATAATCAAGCCGCTGCGCACCATTTGACTTCTCAGGTATGAAAAATGAAAGAAGGCTATCTTCTGCTACAGCCATAACACACTGACGTGCTTCATGACCGGTCACACAGGAGACGGTGGTACCTACCGACCCGTTCGGACCCGATAGCAAGTGAGTACTCTCACTTGGTACCTAGCCCTACCACCAGTAATGCAATGGGTGATAATTGCTTACTTCCCTTAGTCGCCTTGTACGACACCCGCGGGAAAGGATGGGGTGGTGACCCTTGTATTGAGAGTAAAAGGAAAGGTGTAGCTGAGAGGGATTCATTGGATGTTTGGCACCAGCTTGTAACTTATAATATTAACGAATCACACCACATAATCCGAAAATAGTTTTATGTTTTTTACGATAGAATAACAAAACCACGATTATTTACATGTGTCTCATTACTCAAAAAGTGCACTGACTGGAAGACTGTTGTAAATTCTTTAGTATTTTATAGGTATATGATTTGCTTAGTTATTTACTAGCATTTTTTTTGTGTTTTAATGGTCTTCGAACAAACAAATGTTTTTTTAACTTTTTTATGAAATTAGACAAGGATATTAATTTGAACCTGTGTTAATTTTAAAATCACATGTTTTTATAAACCTGCGTAAATTATGATATCACGTGGTTTTATTATATTATTGGTTGATCTCATGTAATTTATCAATATCAGTACAATTTATTTACATATCTATATTGTGATCAAGCTTAATTATCAGTAAATCATGTGATATCGAAATTGATCACTGCGGATTTAAATTGCGGTAACTGAGCCCATTTTAAGCGTGTTTTGTTTTATTTATTTTTTTGTTTCTTATTTTTGTATAATAATTATAATAAAATCTTTATTTTTATAAGTTTTTATAAAGTTTTATAATATATTTTAGACATTTATATTTTGGTTATGACCAGGATGCTCATGATGGCGAAGTGAATGCTGTTAAGTGGAGTCCAACAGATAGAATTGTAGCAACCGGGGGTGCCGATAGGAAAGTCAAATTATGGGATGTCTCGAAATGTAAGTTGTCCTAAGACTAACGTAAAGAACTAACAAGAACTAGCAGTGATTATATGGTAAGAACTAGAACTGCCTGGACATATATCACTTTTGATCCCCAAAACTACAACGCTATGTCTGAGAGAAAAATGCTTATTTTATTATTTTTATATATACGAGCCCCGATGCAAAATAGTTCGTCTAGTATGGAAAGTAGTGCAAAGCGTAAAATATAGAAAGTAAATATTGGTAAAATAAATAAGAACGTTTAATAAAAAGTAAACCAGAATTTGAGGAACATTTTAAAGTTTATTTTAACATAACTGAAATTCTTTCATGACTTTTACATAAATAAAAAATTTTTAAAAATATTCTGAAAATTCGTCTACCCTTGTCACTCACGCAAAATAGTTCGTCTACCACTTAGTTGTGTCGCCTTTGCTCTCAATGACAGCTTTAATGGGAAGAGGCATGGTTGCAACCAACGCTGCACACTCCTCAGTCGTAATTGACTCCCAGACAGCCAAGAGTTTAGCCTTTAAGTCGCTCTTCGATCTTGATGGATTTTTACGGAGAACTTTTTTCATTTTCCACCATAGGGTTTCGATCGTCGACAAGTCCGGGCTGTTAGATGGCCATTCGATTGTAGGGATGCTTTTCGCCAGTAGCCACGTCTTTGTTGTCCTTGCAGTATGGCAGGAAGCACCATCCTGTTGAAAAATGAAGGAAACTTGATGCTTAAGTGACGGAATAGAGGGCAGTAAATTCTCTTCCAAAAGGTTTTGATACCATGCAGCATTGATAGAACCATCCACAAACTGCATACCACCAACACCTTGTGCAGACATGCAGCCCCATATCATAAGAGACGCCGGAAACTTCACTTTGCGTTTGAGACAATTAGTATGAATTGCCTCATTTTTGTTCCGAATCACATTTTTCCTTTGATCGCCGACTGTCACTTCAAATTTGGACTCGTCACTCCAAATGATACTACGCCACTGACCGGAAGTCCAATTTAAATGATCACGAGCAAACTTCAACCTCTTTTTCTTTTGTACAGCAGTCAACAGTGGTTTCTCCTTAGCGGTGTAAAATCCGTAACCCATTCTTTTAGGACTCTTGCAAGTATCAACTGAGACGTCTTTGTGAATCATGTCCTTCCATTGCCGTGAGTTCTCCAGCTCGAGCACGACGATTATTTTTGATAATTTTCTTCAGGATTCTGTTTTCTTCTGCACTTGTGATGCGTAGTCGACCAGTTTTCTTCAAACAAGAAGTCGTTATTTTCTTTTTATAGTGCTGAATGATAAATTGGACTGTAGACCTGGGGAGTATCAAGTCTTTAGATATTTGGTAACTTGATTTGCCAGCATCGACCCCACAAACTATTCGCTTTCAAAGCTCTTCATAAACAGGTTTGTCACGACCCATTGTTATTTGAAAACTAATGAAAAAAACTGAAATTTTCAGAATTTATACTGTCTCACTTGACAAATGACACAGAATTACTTTTACATATTTAAATTATGCAACATAATTGTACAAAGAAGGAATAATCTTATTTAACTCACCAATAGACTAACTCTTTTGCATCGATTAACAATTAGACGAACTATTTTGCTTATAACTTCTTCGCATTTAAAACAGGGTATGTATAAATTTAAAAAGCTAAAATAGTTTTATTGGTTCATAATTAAAATATGGCATAAGTAACGCGACATGTGATAGTAGAACAGCTTAATATTTTATATAGATATACAAAAATAATGAAGTTAGAAAAAATCTCACAGAGAAAATTTCACACTAGACGAACTATTTTGCATCGGGGCTCGTATTTATAAGCATTTGACATGCTTAGTCAATAAAAGAACGCAAGGCTTTTCCAATTCCACCACCGCGACATGGATTTTGCGAGGATGGTTTTCCAGGATCCTGGCTGTTATTTTCGAATTCACATATTCACACTTCGTGCTTAAAAAATAGCTATTTGATGGTTGATTTGGGTTTGGTGTCTCTGAACACAAAACATTTTTTAGGATAATCTGTCTGTTTGTTAATTCGCGTATCATGCAAACACTACTAAAGAGATTTCGTTTTTTTGTTTGATAGCTCTTGATTAGACTTAAAAACTGGTATACTTTTTACCTCACTACTGGATCGGGTATCTGAGATATAGTTAAAAAAGTATAAATCATAAAACCACGCAATGGATTTTGAAACGGTTTTCATTGTAAAAACCATTTTTCAACCATTCGCTTAGATAATTTTTCAAAGAAAGTATGTATTTTCGATGTATTAAAAACTAATTATTTTTTGTATATAAGAATTTGTAAATAAATCATAATCCAATTCCAAAGTCGGTCATTGCGGTAAAAAAAAAATAAGCATCTATTAACTTTAGTCCACTTCAGGTATGCTTACAATACTTTATTTAAACTTAATTGTAGGTATTTGCTTCTAAAAACTGCTAACATTTTGAAGAACCGTTCACTATCTTAATGCTAAGGTGATTAATTAATTAATTATGATGATGAGATCTAACGTTGTCTTGCAAATTTCCTTATTGCTGTTTCTTTAGGTTGTCTTTTTATGAGGAGTTTTGGATACCTATTGTCAGCCTTGTAATCCAAAGATATACTTTACTAAATTCTGCTCGCGATCACTTCTGGATTTCAGAATATAAATACGTCATTCTATTGCGCATTAATTATATATTTATACAAAAATAGTGTGTGTGTGAATTCTCGAAGTTGTCGATCACTATGTCTACCTAGGACAAACAGTCCAGTTAGGTAGGCACAACGTCGAGAAAGAGGTCAATCGACGAATCCAACTCGGCTGGGCAGCGTTCGGGAAGCTAAGGAAGGTCTTCTCGTCCAATATTCCGCAGTGTCTGAAAACGAAGGTCTGCGACCAGTGTGTGTTACCAGTGATGGCATACGGAACAGAGACGTGGTCTCTGAATGTTGGCCTCGTTTCAAGGCTCAAAGTCGCTCAGCGGGCCATGGAGCGGGTTATGCTTGGTATTTCCCTACGTGATCGAATCCGTAATACGGAGATCCGTAGGAGAACGAGAGTGACCGACATAGCCCTCCGGGTTGCCATGCTTGAAGTGGCAATGGGCAGGCCACATCGCTCGACGAACCGACAACCGTTGGGGAAGAAAGGTTCTCAAGTGGCGACCACGTATCGGACGGTTTGGAACTTGTTTTAGGATCTTTTCTGTAAGCAGGACTTTAGGAGTTAATGTGTCTTTAATACTACATAGTTTACAAAATCACCACTTAAAATCAGGCGGTCTTGTCGTCAATATTAGCAATCAAATACATTCATATTTTCAGGTATTGTAGAAAACAGAGGAACGTTAGTTGGCTCGAATGCTGGCGTGATGTCAGTTGATTTTGATGCCACAGGTGCCTACATCGTAGGGGCTTCCAATGACTTTGCGAGTCGGGTGTGGACTGTCGGTGATCAAAGATTAAGGGTGAGTAAGCATAAAATTTTGATATTGTGTTGTAGAAGTTAAAGTTACCTCAGTGAAATATTCTTATTAAATTCGGGCGTGTTTAAAAATGTTTGTGTTTTTAAATATCTAATAAAAAATCTAAAATCTTTTAGCAAAATTTATTATGCGTATCTTGAAAACGGGTTTTAACATTTTCAATTAGTGGATGGTTATAATAATATATAATATGACTTAATTATATAATACGACTTAATAAATTTAACTATATAGATGTATATCCTGAGTAAGAGCTATTTTTTTTTATGAGCAATAGCATATTTGTAACACCATCTCGTGGATATTTAAGGTTTGCTATGCTGTTATTAGAATATTACCTGTACCTCAAAATTATACTAGATGGAATTAAAATAATTTATCAAACGTTTCTAAGTTTGTCTAAATTAGTATCTTTTTCGAAAAAACACGTACTTACATAAATAAAAGCCGTCAAGAAGTCAAGTGAACATCGGTCGCCCAGGTACTGTACTTTATAAAAGATATATGTAGTTCAATAAAATTTACTATAACAGATCATTGTCATAAAAAAGCTTTGGAGATAGTTTGTATCTATTTCCCACTTTTTATCAAATTAAATAGAAAACAACAATATTTCAAATTTACACTTCGTAAACACATGTATACATATTATGTGGTGTGTTTATTATTATGTTTTTTTTTATGTATTGTTTTTATTCGTAAGTTTATGAATTATTACAATTATGCATTCAGATGGTAATCTTTTCTTACTCATTAGAATAAATAAATGTTCTCTGAAAATCTGAGTTGAGTTGGATTGCGTGCAATTTGTGAACGGCTAAGCAATAATAATATCCGTCATTTCGGACATTATTATTTAGCTCTGGAGGCGGGGTCACGAACACGATCGTCTATTAGCGAATTGTTAGCGCGTTTGCTCGCGCTTCGTGATCTCACTTTGATCACTTCCGACATTTCTCGCGAGTCAGCGAGAGACTTGTCCGACCTCTACGTGACTTATGTACATTATTTATATGAGGATTTCAATCTATATCCTTTAGTGCTTACTGGAATTTTGATTTAAAGCCACGTCCGTTGCATTCGCTTACAACCGTTAGACAGACATAAATTATAATATCTTAACGTGATTAAATATTAACTTCGTATTTAATAGGTGTCAAACTATACTTATTAAATACTTAAGATTAAAAACCATCAATCAATTTCAAACTTTATGCTTATTACCAATAAAGTTGAGCAGGATCAGCCGATATAAAAGATCTATATTCCACCACGAGTGTTATTTTATTGCGGAGCTACTTTAAACCAGCTGTATAGTTTACTCAGCTTTATATATTGGGCTTAACATTTGTGATTCATTTGATTCAGATTTGTGTGTAAACCCGGTCAAATAATAATATTTGTAGGTAATACCTAATGTCGCTGCCCCTATTACAGCATATATTACATAGGCGACAATGTGTACTCTTCGAGTATAAAGCTTGAGCTTATAAAAAAATTAAATATGGAACAGAGACGTGGTCTCTGAATGTTGGCCTTGTATCAAGGTTCAAAATGGCTCAGCGTGCCATGGAGCGGACTGTGCTCAGTTTTTATACATTTCCCCACGTGATCGAATCCATTACGAGTTCGATAGGAGAACGAGAGTGGCCGACATAGCCCACTGGGTTGCCATGCTGAAGTGGTATTTGTTAGACCACATCGCTCGACGTACCAACTACTTTTGGGGATTAAATGTTCTCGAGTGGTGTTCTGCAGCGTAAGATGGCCCCCTAAATACCATATTATGGGCCAACGATGTTGTCAAAGCCGCACATATCCGTTAAATACAGAATGCACAAGACTGCTCGTTTTGACGCTCTTTTGGATTGGAAATATTATAATGAAATATTGCACTGGTATGTAAAAATGGAATATATCATACTTCATCGTTTTTATATGCAAGAAGCGTTGGTGGTTTTGGGTATACTCACTCTATTTTTTTTTTATTCAACCCTTTGTTTGTCCCACTATTGGGCACGGCCCTCCTCTAATGGTAAGAGGGAATATATAATAATAATAGGCCATTATATATAGGGAGGGAAGCGACTCCGGGTTGTCACTATTGCGGTTGCGATGAGAACACGGCGCGGCACACGCTCGAGCTTGCCTTCATTGTCGGCTCCATAGATTGATTTGCAAATTGTACATAATGGCATAGTAAATTTCTATAGATGACATCCAGCATTGGTTATACAATTGCAGATTATTAGCCCTTGATTTTTGATGTGAAACATCTAATGTGGAGGGAGGCTAAAATCGGCTGTTAGCGTAGCGACGCTTTATTTTACTTATCCCGCAAGTTAAATTTAACACATTTCCCGGTCTCCTATTGAGCTGAAATTTTACTCGCATATGTATATCGCGTGACAATGCAATATTATGATGACATGCTCCATGTCATGATCTGATGATGGAGCTGGAAAGTGGATATAGGAACTCTATAATGAAACAGCGCAACCCTATCTAGTTTGGACGAGTCTTGACGAGTACTTTATCTTTAGATAGTATCCAGGTTCTGATGATGGAGCTAGAAGGTGGCCATAGGGACTGCAATATAAAACGATATAACACCATCGAGTTTGGGCTCGTATGATTCGTCTTGATGAGTACTTTGTCTCTATTTGGTATCCAGGGTCTGATGATGAAGCTGGAAGGTGACCACAGTAAATCTATAATGAAATGACGCAAACCCGTCCAGTTTGGCTCGTTTGATTTGTCTTGATGAGTTTTTTGTCTTTAGGTGGTATCCAGGGCCTGACAATGATGCCTTATGCCCATTTCCATTTATTTCTACTCATTATTTCTACAAAATAATTTCGATGTTTTCACATCTGGTAGACGTCCCGCGACGTCTATTCTTTTTTTTTATAGTACGTTGGTGGCAAACGAGCATATGACCCACCTGATGACAAGCGTACCGTAGTCTATAGATAGACGCTAGCAACAACCGGGTCATCAGTCGCGCGTCGCCAACTCCTAAGGAAAGCGAGGCGGGGCCTCCAGCGCTCTCAATTACCATACGAATCACAACAATAGGAGTACCCACCTATCTACCTGTTTTACCCTGGTCTTCTCTGAGAGAGTGATAGTTCCCCGATCGAGCCGGCCCATTAATGCAGGAACGAGCATGGCTCTACCACCTGCAAAAACTAACTATCATTATTTCATCATTCTTCGCGTATTATATTCCCTCAAAGAAATCTACTGTCTCCGAAGTAATTGAAAAATATCAATTTATTATAGTAGATATCATGTTCGCTACACGTATTTCTGAAGAAATATATTAAACTATCAATAGTATATTTTGTAAGTCGGTATCTCAGTGATTTATATATGGTTTCACAAGTAGGAGTAACCAAATGCATATTTCCATCGGCGACGTGACGAAGAACAATTTTATGATATTCAAATTATCGATCTTATCTGCATTCATAATCTCCGTTATTTCTTGATGATCGTCTATGATATTATATCGTACGTATACGCATCGGCTGCCGTATGAGTGCAGTCGTTGCGTGTATTACTCGTATCTGTTTTTTATTATATTTTGTTGCAAATTGTACTATGTTTTTCTCTTTTATTTTGGATATTATGAATCAATATTCTAATTAATTATTCTAAACTTAGTTCCTACTAGTTAATAACTACAAATTACTATGAATTTAAACTAGCTGCAGTGTTTTTGTTTAGCTCATTTATGTAAGCGTACAATTCGTTAAATATAATAAATAAATATTTACGGACATTTCACACAACGTCGTCTGGTCCCAAACTAAGCTTAGCGCTTGTGCTATAGGTACTAGATTACGGATATAATACATATATTACTTTTTTGTTTGTAAATACATACATATAATAGATAGAAAACACCTAGACGCAGTACAGATATCTGTGTTAATTACACAAATAATTGTCCTGAGTGGGAATCGAACTCACGACCTCGTGCACGGAAGTCTGTTACACTACCGACTATGCCAAGAGGCCCGTCATCTTCAATAAAGTTCTGTTATCGTTCATGGCTTTTTTAATATTTATATATCGAATAATATTAATTGACATGTGACATTAGGTACTAATTACTTTATTTTATGTATGCACACTTATTATGCTTAATCAACCTGATTTCTTACTACTTAACTATTAGTACTTTATTCATAGAGAAGAGACTTTTTTATCACGACCCTTAACACTGTCCTATTCATCTGAGGTGAGAGGGATGTGAGGTGTAATCCACTACGCTGGCTAAGTGTGAATTAGAAAAGTACACGAGATGTCGAAAAAATCTCACATCATGCAGGTTTTCTCATCCACTGAACAGTGATAAATCTTTAACAAAATAGCAAGCCGAAGAAACGAGGCTAAGCATGGTATTCTATAGACTAGTTATTTATTGATCGTACTCTTCATCGTCACTGCAATAGAGAAGCTTGCTAGCAGGCCGAAGAAACGAGGGTAAGCATGGTATTCTATAGACTAGTTACTTATTGATCGTACATTTCATCTAGATATTTTTATATATATTTTTAGCACTTGACATGCTTAGCATACATTAAATACAAAGTGAAAAATGTGAAATCGAAAATAACAGTCACGAGCAGGATCCTGCTTGTGACTATTATTTTCGATTTCACATTTTTCACTTTGTGTTTAACGTATTTTTCATCGTCAAATTAAGTCGTTAGCATCTGAAGCATTATCATCTTAACGGTTTGGTCTACTGAAAAGACCAACAGTCGAAATATTATAATGGTGAAGTTTTTGTTCTGGTGAATGCAATTTCTAGATAATTCTTTAGATCTGCATAAGTATAACCTTTGTACCTAAGTCCAGGTACTTGTTTTGTTTTTATAAAAGTATCTACTAGTCTGTATTATAAAATATAACGCATGTCTGTACGGAAAAATGTATGTATATAATAACTAAGTTCTCAGCTGCCTCCTATCTGGTAGCAATTTACTTGTACTCGTAAGTTGCGAAACGCCACAGGCATAGGTAGTAAAAACATTTCACAGACACCTTTACGCGCTAGAGACAGAAAATGTTTCTGATATCGTACACTTGAAATAAATGGCAAGCTTGTTGTTATTCGATGACCATTATGGAAATGTGTATCTATATACGTTTTCCAATATGAGATATTTTCTAAATAACTTCCTATATATGTAAAATTCCACTAGAATAAAGTAATTAAATGCTTCAAGCGTAATTGAAAGATGTTGTAGCTATACCTTATATACTATACCAATATTATTAAGATTACTTAACATAAATTATTGTTTTTTTTGTTGGTTTTGTTGGATTTTACTAGGTATCGGTGCTCCGTGCGTCGTTCCACCCCGATTCACATGTACCGATAAAGTACAAAGCTTGGGTCACCAGTGTCACCACATGCTATCGTATATCAGCAGCGCTGGCGTTTTTCTCATCACGGTACCTTGAACTAAGTCATCCGTCGGGCTTTTGCAACCACAAACGTCCGCAACTTTGGGAGCTAGCCGGCTTCTTACGGGACGATGGTAAAAGATCCGACGGAATGACTTCCTCTACTGCAGCAACCTAGTTTTTAGGTTCTATCTCACGATCCCGATAGAGTAACGGGATAAAAAGTATACGTACCAGTACCAGTACGTACCAGGTTTTAAGTCTAATCAAAAACTATCAAACAAAGTTTCATCACGTGATCGTAAATTTATAATTGATTGATTGAATTACAGCACTTCCCCGGATAGGAAGGGACGCAGGTTCGATTCCCGCCTGTACTAAAATACTCTTTTTCCATAATCACAAATTATAATTTGTACTTTATTGTAGATCTGATCACCATTTATTCTAGCGGTTCCCTGTTGCCTCATGATGTCATTTTCATTTGACGGGGTCCCTGTTAAGAACTCTCTGATAAAATGTGAGTGTTATTTCCCTATTAAAATCGAGATGCTTATGCTGATTGTAATAAATTTCTTTTGGAGACATCATTCTGGTCCGTATAATTTAATATTTAATAACGCATAGTATGTGGAGAAGAAACCCGTTGGTAATGACAGCGTCTACAGTTGTTATAATACCAAGATTTCAAAGCGAGCGATCTATTGTAATACCTACTTAATTAGATTACATATAAAATAACACAAAGTGTGAAAATGTAAAATTAAAAATAACAGTCACGAGCAAGATTTGAACCTGCATCTCCTAGGATACCGTCTCAGATGCTTTGCCAATTCAGCTATCGTGACAATTGCTCAGGGCTGTGGATTTCGATAACATTAATTCGTAACGTCTTGGGTGACTCCTTTCGATTTCACATTTTCACACTTTGTGTTAATTTAAGTGGCTAGGCATGTCAAATGCTTCTCCTCACCGGGGTGGTCGAGGACCTATTCCCACGACGGGCGGAGCACACGCCCCCGGCCATGGCACAGCCAGGTAGCGACCGGCTGACCTCAGTGCACCGCCCGTCACCGCGTCGGTAATGGCGGCTGTTTCGCGGATTCGTTCTAAGATCACCGCCCCCGGCCCGGACGGGGTACCCGCCCGGGTACTGGCCCTGGCTCTGGACCACCTGGAGCCCCGCCTCAGGGGATTATTCGACGCGTGCCTGGCGCCCGGATGGTTCCCTGACTGCTGGAATGAGGGGAGGCTGGTACTCCTGCCGAAGCCCAGGCGAACGCTGGATTCGGTCGGGGCCTTCAGGCCCATCGTCCTGCTGGACGAGGCGGGTAAGCTGCTGGAGAAATTCCTCGCTGCCTGCATCGTCCAGCACCTGCGTGACGTTGGACCCGACTTGTCGGATGCCCAGTTTGGTTTTCGAGCTGGTCGTTCGACGGTCGGCGCGATTATGCGCCTGAGGGCCGCGGCCGCGGCGGTCGTCGCCGGCGGTGTCGCTTGACATCGCCAACGCATTCAATAGTCTGCCATTTAGCTGCATCAGGGAGGCGCTCCGGTATCACGGGGTGCCTGTATACCTGAGGCGGCTAGTGGCAGACTATCTTGAGGGCCGCAGCGTGCTCTGAGAGCCGCATAGGGTACGTTGTAAGGAAACCCATGTCGTGCGGTGTCCCACAGGGTTTGGTTCTAGGGCCGCTCCTGTGGGACATCGGTTACGACTGGGTGCTACGCTGTCGGCACACAACCCTGTTCGTTGCCCCGAACGACGGGATGTGCGGTTAGGAACATTTTTTCCCGCCTTAACAAACAAAAAAAAAAGGTATGTCAAATGCTAAAAAAAATTATAAAACATTCAAAATAGATTACATATTTCATGAGATGTCCCAATGTATTATTTGAATAGCGGTAGCAAGCTTAAGATAGTATAAAAATATTGCCTTAAATGCATGCTATCGAAACAGATACTACAAGATAAATTTAGCCTAGGTTTCCCCTTAACAAAACAGTTGGAAGGACATCCCTGGCAAAAATACCAATCTTTAAAATATGAGTACTGCAGAATTCATGAGCGATGTTCACAAATTCAGATCTTTCAGTTGGTCCTATTTTTGCGTCCGCTCTTTGCTATTCCGGTGGCCGTCGATTCCCCGTTTATGAATATTTCATATTATTGTAAACAACTTTATCAGCCGCACAATGTTGCATGCAATATCTGAATTTTATAGTTCTACGAAACTGGCATACGTTTGTCAGCTACAAAGTGCGTCCGTCCCTTACGTCTACTAGGAATTTTAATTTTATTATTTTTATAGCCATCGCTTAAGCTCTATATGAAATAGAGTTTGAAAATAAAACTCGAAACAACTTTTATTATGCGCACGATAAGTTATAAATTATATAATTCGTTCTCCCTTCGTAAATTCTTTAAGATGTTGTTGGTCTTATCGCCTATGTGAAAAAAAGTGTTTCTAAAATATTAAATTTTGTAAAGTAGGCAATAATTATTTTTCTTTGATGCACACGAAACAGCGGCAGTAGTAAAATCAAGGACTGCTAGGACAATGGTATAGAGTTCGATCCCCAGTCCAAAGTCACGGCACACACCTCTGACTTTTTGAGATTCGATTTTTCGTGAATATGTGCAATTCATGTATATTTGCGATACTAATTTATATTTTCTACTAGCCTTTGCCCGCGGCTTCGCCGCAGCCAAAAGCTAGTTTTTGGGTTATATCTCAGGTTCCCGGTATAGTAGCGGGATAAATTGTATACCGGTTTTTAAATCTACTCGAGAGCTATTAAATAAAAAAGTTGCATCAAAATCCGTCCTGTAGTTTTTGCGTGATGCGCAAACAAACAAATAGATAAACAGACAAAAAATCTAAAAAAAATCGTTTTGTGTTTAGACACGCCTGCCTATAGGTATAGCCTATTACAGTCATTTTTTCTCAAATATCTTAAATGTACAGACATAGCTATGTTACAGCATTATAATAGTATAGATTAGAACCTGAGATGATACATGGCATAAAACTAAACCTTTTGGAGTATCAACATATGTATAATTTGTAGATTAAAAACGAAAAAGTTAATAGCTTGAATATATCTGTTATGCTGTACAAACAAGACCCCTGCCTCTAGCCTTTTTTTTGTTAAAGCGGGGAAAAAGTACCTTACCGCACACTGCGTTCTTCGGGGCCACGAACAGGGTAGTGTGGGGCCCTCACCCACTAAACAAACCGTCAAAATGTGCCGTCTCTCCGCCTGTATTGGTATGTGCGGACCACTGGAACTGTGATATTACTTGAGTGGTCCGCTGCTGCCTCTTCAGCCTAAAGATAATATAAAGTACTGGATTTTGCCCTTAACATAGTCCGCGTGGAGTTCAGAATATAAATACTTCACTCTATGGTACCTTAATAAACTCCAAGCAAAAACTGCTATTCCACAGGAACAGGTTTGTTCTGATTCCGCCAATAAAGGCGGAGAGATGGCACACGGCGGGTTTCTTTAGTGGGTGCAGGCCCCACACTACCCTGTTCGTTGCCCCGAACGATGGGGTGTGCGGTTAGGAACACTTTTTCCCGCCTTATAAAAAAAAAAGTTTTGTTCTGATTGATTTTGTAATTATGATATGTAAACGTAACAAACAAACCAACTTTCGCATTTATAATATTAGTAAGGACTTTAAAGTACAAATTATTACGAATCTGCCAATTCTCTCTATCTGGGTGGCCAAGCCGATAAGCTATCGCACTGACTAACGGCCTTATCCAATCTCTACAATACATTTGTCTTTACGACCCACGCCACCTATCGGATGCATTTACATGCATTAATCCAATATAGTAAGTTTAATTTTGCAATTAAAGTTCTCTTTTTCCACATTCACAATTAATTTGTACTTTAAAGTAGCTGAGCATGTCATGTGCTATCAAAATTATTAGTAAGGACTTGTGAGATTACCCCTATCAAATGAATTAATTTAGTTGTAGTAAAAATCCTAAAAATGTTTGCTTTAGTCAATTGCATCCTTGTTAAACGAAGGTGGGTCATTAAGATATAGCATTAAACGAAATCACTGTCCGCGTGTGTGTATGTTTCTCTGCTTATTTCTTTTTAACCCCCGACGCAAAAAGAAGGTTGTTATAAGTTTGACGTGTCTGTGTATCTGTATGTGGCATCTTAGCCTCTAAGCGTATGGACCGATTTTGATACGTTTTTCTTTGATTGAAAGCTGACGTGATCGAGATGGTTCTTAGCTATCATTTATGAAGATCTGTTCAGGCGTTTCAAAGTCGTCTATTTTTTTTTGTTAGCTGCGGAAGGGATCTTTTTAGAGTTTTATTTCAGTTGGGGGTTACTTAAAATTTAAGTATTATATTATGATTCTGATGCGGTGATCACCATTTTTTTTTTTTTTATAAAATGTTTGTATTTATTTTTATAAGTATATCAACACAAACTTTATTTTGTATTCAAGTCGCAAATAAAGCCATGTTTGCCATAGATTACGCTGAGCCTTGCGAGATACATCTAAATAAAGTACCACAGAGTACTACTATTCTTCAAAAATTCTAGATAATCCTTTTCAAGTGAATTGCAGCAGTGTTGAGAAAGCACAAGTGAAAGTTTACACTTGTTATCGGACTTGTTTAAATAGGTTTTAATTTTATCTTTTATTTATTTATAGTCTTTATTTTTAATATATTTTAATACATTATGAATTTTACAATAGCATGCGACAAAAACCATAATCTATACTATTATAAGGCTGTAACAGAGCTATGTCTGTACATTTAAGATATTTGAGAAAAAATGGCTGAATTAGGCTATATAGGCGTGTCTAAACACAAAACGATTTTTTTTAGATTTTTTGGTCTGTTTATCTGTTTGTTTGTTCGCGCATCACGCAAAATCTTCGGAACGGATTTTAATGCAACTTTTTTTGTTTGATAGCTCTTGATTAGACTTAATAACTGGTATATATTTTATCTCGCTACTATATCGGGAACCTGAGATATTACCTAAAAACTAGCTTTAAGCTGCGGCGAAGCCGCGGGCAAAGGCTAGTTAATTTATAAGCGCAATCTATTCGTCGTAGGTACTTAGCAATAGATATCTTCGTAAGTAGGTACCACAGTCTTCTGAAAACGAAGGTCTACGACCAGTGTGTGTTACCAGTGATGACATATGGAACAGAGACGTGGTCTCTGAATGTTGGCCTCGTAGCAAGTCTCAAAGTCGCTCAGTGGGCCATGGAGAGGGCTACGCTGGATATTTCCTTACGTGATCGAATCCATAATACGGAGATCCATAGGAGAATAGGAGTGACCGACATAGCCCTGCGGGTTGGTATGCTGAAATGGCAATGGGCAGGCCACATCGCTCGACGAACCGACAACCGTTGGGGAAGAAAGGTTCTCGAGTGGCGACCACGTATCGGACGGCGCAGCGTAGGACGGCCCCCCACCAGATGGACCGACGATCTGGTCAAAGTCGCGGGGAGCCGTTGGATACGGTCGGCGCAAGACCGCTCGTTGTGGCGTTCCCTTGGGGAGGCCTATGTCCAGCAGTGGACGTTGAAAGGCTGATGGATGGATGGATAGTAGTCGATACGATTAACTCTTTACTCTATTTAATGTAATGGCAAATTTTCACGGCAACATGGATACCACTAGGTAGGCCATGGCGTGACTGGCGCCATCCTTATGCTTTATAATATCATACATGTGAAAGTGAATTTATTTGTTACGCTATCACGCTGTAACTACGGAACCAATCACACTGAGATTTTGCATACATAGACTAGAACCAGCTGGAGGCCTCTTTTGCCTCTTTCATTCTCCTGTTCTCTTTCGTACTCTTGACTTTTTGGAGAACATCTCCAATTTGATGAGAGTGCTCGACGAGACCTTGCCCCATTCACACTCACCATACATATCTTTTTCCATCCGCCCTACATGCTCAATCTCTGTCACTATATATTTTTTACACCACACTGTTCTCTCACTACGCATAGGTACTATTCATCCTGCAAAAATTACTGGCTTCCGGGGGATAGCTATTTTAATATAGGGGTAATTAATGTACTGTAGAGTGATTTATCTGAAGTCCACGCAGACGGAGTCGCAGCAGAATCTACTTAGCTAATAAAAGGTGAAGCTTTTTGACGTGATAACGTCTTATAAATCGATGAACGCGGGCTGCACGCACGAAAAAGTGTCACGTTCCGCCTGAGTCTAACGTGCAAGTGAGAGCGCGGAACAAGCGATAGAGAGGCACGATCAGCCTAAGAGTTCGGCTTGTGGCGCATCTATCGACATATATGACGTTATCTTGTAAAATTATCGTCCGTAAACCGGCTTTACAGACAACCATATAGCTTTTTGTTTAGTTTTAATCTCTGGAAGTACAAAGAGGATTTAATTTTTTTGTAGCATGTTTATCTTATTTATCAAGAAAGGCTACTTATCTAACAACACATTACGATCTCGCAGTGAAGCAATTACTTGCTAATTGCGGGTGGACAAAGAAAAGCCGAAGTGTTGTTTTCTATTAGTAGATTAAAAACTATATCGACGCCATAAATCACGAGGTACAGCTTGTTTTAGATAAGTTTGCGCGAGTCAACAGTAGGAAACATATGTCTGTTATAATTAAGTAAAACGAAACTCATAAATTTTCTGCTCATTATGGAAAATCATTGTATTGTTGAATTAATTATTTATTGATGATTTAAAATAAGTTTTATGTATCATTAAGCAAGGCGAATATATTCAGGTGATTTGTCCAAAAGTGTATAGCCAATGCCTTTTTTTGGTAAAGCGGCAAAAATATACCTAACCGCACACCCCGTCGTTCAGGGGGTACAGCCAATGCCTAACGTTTGAATTTGTCTTTACAGTAATCATATATAGGCTTACTAAGCTCTGTAATAGCAATTTTAACATTTCTTAAGGTTCATATTGTATACCTACCTATATTTAATTTTATATGTCAAATTTTAATTTTCTATTCTATACTATTATAAAGCTTTTTAGATCTATTTCTTTTAGCAATTGACATCTCTGCTACTTTTTAAAGTACAAATTATTTGTGAATAAAGAAAAAGAGATTTTTAGTAGGGGCGGGAATCGAACCACGCATCTTTTCCGATCCGGGGAAGTGCTCTAAACCACTAAGCTACCCTACTGATCCTTCGATCATCCCAAATTCTTAATCACATTTGTCTTACGACTAATTAAACTTACTATATTGGATGCATGTAATGCTTGCCGGTAGATGGCGTTAGTCGTAGTTATTTGTATTATAAAGCTGTAACATATTTGATAAAAAAAAAGAATGTATTAGGCTATTTAGATGACTGAACAGAAATCAATTTAATTTTCTAATTTTTGTCTTTATATTTGTTCTGGCTTCATGTATTCATGCAAAAAGTTTCGACAGATGACAGATTTTGATGAAACTTTTTTCTCTTAATAAGCATTAAAATCTTATACCACTGCTATATCGGCAACCTGAGATTAACATAAAAACTAGTTTTTAGCTGCGGTAGCAAGTTAAGGCCTTAAATTTATTTATTTACTTTCAAAGCTTTGACTATAATCTCTTGTCGGGGGCAAATTCTTTGTTGCGGTCAACTAAAGATAGTTGTTAGTGTCGGCACGTGTGTTCAGTCGCGTGCCGTCGTTTATGCGCACACGCCGATCGTATCTGTCTCACGAACCAAACGAGCCGTGCCCCTTCACACGTGAGGGTGACAAACTTAGTCCAAAGATCCCATCTCATTGAAGTTCGCATTTTTAAGGAAAGTACTTACATCTAATCTAGATTTGCATTTTATTAATATGCACGTTTCTCGTTTGATGATTATCAAGAAACTTGACTCGGATCTAAATTTTTTAGGTAAAATATAATAGTGTCGTGTTATGTTTGTTCTAGTATAGTTTCCGCAAAAGCCTAGGAGTATGAAAAATTGTGTCTTCAAATAAGTTTATTTTTAAATACATCTATTAATTTTCAAGAAAACTACCCGATTTTTAGAAAGCATTCGTTTGATTCATCTTATCAGTCATTGTATACCTGTCGAACTTTTCTCCAATTTCACATAAACATGATTTTCTGTTGATAATATGTTAACTAATGTAATCTTTTTATGTTTCAAGGCATTACAATAGCTTTGCTTGTATAAAGCTTTTAGTAGCTTTTATAAAGTTTCTTAAACAATACGTTTATGGTGTAAGTAAGAGGAGTGATCAAAAAGTAGTGAGAACGACATACTCCTTGTTAAGAAAAAAAAAATACTGGCAGGCATAGCTCAGATACATATTTGTAATAATAATAAAGAAAAAAATCTTCGATTCTCTTTTGTTTTTTTCTGAATGTAGTCATTTGTTTGCTTCGTGTCGGAACGTGTTTTCGAAAATGGAGAAAAACAAAGTACGAGCCGTTATTAAATACCTCTGTTTAAAAAAGTTAACGACGCAAGAGATTAATTGCGATTTGGAGGCAAATTTAGGAGAGTCTGCTCCGCCGTATTCCACTGTTGCAAGGTGGGCTTCTCAATTTCGAGTAGGGAGAACGAGCATGGAAGGCGAACATCGTTGCGGCCGTCCATCGACGTCAGTCACCCAAGAAAATGTTGTGAAAGTCGACAAAATTGTATTGAGCGATCGAAGAGTTACCATCCGATACTTAATTCAAGAAACGGGCATTTCATATGGAAGTATTCAATCCATGTTGAAACAATCTTTGAATATGAGAAAAGTCTCCGCAAGATGGGTGCCGAGAATGTTAACCGACAGTCAGAAACAAAATTGACTTGACATTTCGAAGATATTGTTGGACAAGTTTCAAGAAGATTCTGAAAACTTTTTGTCTTGTTTCGTAACAATGGTTGAAACATGGCTCCATCATTTTGATCCCGAGACAAAACAGCAATCTTCGCATGGAAACGACCATCATCACCGACCCCGAAGAAGTTTCGTGACGTGGCATCGGCTGGCAAGGCCTCAATATTTTGGGACTCGAAGGGATATTGTTGATTGATAACCTAGAGCGTGGAACCACTATTACAGGTCAATATTATGCAGCTTTAGTTCCCAAGTTGAGGAATGCCATCAAAGAGAAAACGAGAGGGAAAATGCGGGGGAAATGGGGCGTGCTGTTGCATCACGACAATGCACCCGCGCACAGGTCGGCAGTTGCGATGGCTGCCATTCAGCAAGCTGGCTTCGATTTGGTTGACCACCCCCCTTGTTCACCAGATCTGGCGCCTAACAATTTTTATCTGTTCCCCAAATTGAAAGAATACTTTAGGGGAAACAGGTACGAAGACGATAACGAGGTGATGGATGCCGTGGAGAGCTTTTGGTAGGACCAAGACAAAACTTTTTTTTTGTAAGGGATTGAAGCCTTGGAAAATCGCTGGACTCGGTGTGTAGAGAGACTCGGAGACTATGTAGAAAAATAAATTATTAAGTTATCAATAGTCATTATATTCTATCTCATTCTCACTACTTTTTGATCCCTCCTCGTATTTTAAAATTTATTTTATTTTCTATAGTTACTTAGATGTAAAGAATAGATATCAGATTATTTAATATTCTAAATTATAAATTAAAAATACTTTAACAACAAGATAAATGATAAATAAATAAAACCCCTGACGCTCTGACCTATATTTTTGATCCAACTTTAAATTCTATCACCGTCTCTCTATAACCTTGAGACTATTCCAATGAGCTAACACAATACCACTACTGTAAGTTGGTGAAAAAACAGCTTGATAGCCTTGGTAGTACAGGACTTTAAATATTTTTTTAATCTTAGCTAAGAACACTTCTGATAGAATTTATTTAAAAAACTAAATCAAAATCCGTTTAGCCAGTTCAGTTTGGAAGCTATGATGCCATAGACAGACACACAAGATACTCACGTTAAACTCATAACACCTCTTCGATTACGTTGGGGTTAAAAAATAAACTCAGTAAATATTTTTTAAAGTTTATTTATAATAATGACAATTTGGACAGATGAGACAAGATAATGAAAATGTAATTTCATAGAACATTTTATCACTTGGACATCTTTTCGTTAAGGCACTAATAGATATAATAAAATACTTTCAGTTTACATATGAAATAGCACATTTTCGTAAGTCGTAAGCTTTTATTTGTTTAGGTAGGTATTTTATTTATATTATTTTTTTTATTAAATAGTATTAAATTCAATCATAAATTACGTAAAAAAACTAAACTATGTAAATTAAATAAATTACGATCTCGGGACGGCCATCAATTCATCATCTCTTGACTTAGGTCGCACGTTCGTTTATCTACTTAAAAGGTACGGAATTGTTACTTGTTACTTTTTACTTATCACTAGGTATCATAAAATGAGACTTATACTACTTTTTAAAAGAATATATGGTACAGTACGTAATCGGACTGCTGCAAATGAATGTCCGAGTGTAAAGAGAACGAATGAACGACGTGATCTTGAAAACGAATCACGGCCGCGGTCCCGTAGTCGACGCTAGAGATGGGGACAAGCGAGCGCTCATACACTGCACGCATTCATCACGCGGTCACACTACGATGCTACTCACATTCATCCTCATTCGCACACGCTCTTATGGTCGTCCCCTTCTCTGTGCCGCACACTCCCGCACTCTCGCTCCATTGCGTGGTACGTGGTGTGGAAGCATTCCAAGTCTATCCATTAAATAACCGCTATCGCTGTCCTATACTCGGTGAGAGAAAAGTTTGTCAATAAACGAACATGTCTTCACGAGTCAGAACTCGACGGGGGTATATAAACTAATTAAATATACTACTATTGCGGACGCTCTTGGCGTCGTTACGTCTGTGTCTGTTTAAAAGTGCCTCTGGTGTGCACGAGAAAAACTAGAATCGTAGACCTTGCAAAGAGCAGACGGGGCATTGGGTCCCGGGAGTAATTCGGCAGCTTTAGCAGCAGCGCGTCGTCGCTGCCAACTGCAGGTCCACGCTGCTAATACGACTAGTTGGGCTGCTAAGAACGCAGCGGCCGCGAGCATTGCACCTGCTGCATTGACACAAGTTACTTCATTCTCTCGGACGTAAACAGAATCTTCAGTGATATTCTTTGCGCGTTGTTTGTCAAAACCGAACTTATCGGTGATCTGAATTGTTTGTACGAGAAGCATATCATCGGTGGGAGCTGCGGAGGTAGAACGCCTCTTCCTACGTCCGTAAGACATGACGGAGCGGAGTTCGTTCGGGCCACCGTCACACTGCACAGGTTCGCACGTAGGCATGCAAGGAGTTACCAACGCACGGAATTGCACGACTTCGGAGGACGGGAATTTGAAAGCGTCGAAGTGTGATAACAGCATCTGGAATCAAATAAATAACGAAATTAAAATCGCTAATTATTGTTGAACGTGCAATATAATATATACTCTCACACCGTCCTTCAAAAAAGTTTTTTGGTGCGGTTGAATAAAGTAACAAAAAAAAGTTCAGAAAAGTCTAAACAGCCTAAATACAGTAATTTTTCTCTTTCTGTAGAAAATATATTCTTGGTATATCAATGGTACGATGTGAAATTTATTAAATAGGAAAATAAACATAATTAGATAGGATTCTTCTTAAATTACCTTTCCGCTGTTAGCTGATTTGAAGAGAGGTCCCATGATGAAGTGCTCAGTGGGACAACCATCGCTATCAATAAGAGTGATTTCACTGGAATCGACACCATCCATGGCAACGAGCTCGCGAACAAAGATCTCGAATGGTGAATTCGGGTCCATGATTTCGAACCTGAGAGCCTGAGCGTACAAAAAAATATTAGACTCGAACCAAATATAAGATTAAACATAATAGTACAATAAAAAAAATATAAATACCAAAGGATCTCCAACTTCAGCAGATGCAATAGTGTCGTCGCCATTCCTGTCTGTAATACGCATAGCCACGTTGGGAGAGTCGACGATGACCTCTTCCGAGAGATCGGTCATGATTTCTCCGTGAATACCAAGATCGACTTCGTTGGCCACTGTCTTGTTTGTTAAGTCGTACTGACAAGTCACAGCTAAACCAAGGTCAGAGGACGTGACAATAGTGTCATGGTGTTGAATAACTACATCATTTAAGTATCTGAAACAGAAAAGCAATTATATTTGTATTTTTACGTACTAATAGACTAGTATAAGAAATACAAACGTTGAATAATATTTCCCCTAAAGTATTATCCGATAGGGCACATATAGGTATTAGGCCTATGTCCAGTAGTGGACGATGAGGCTGATGGATGGATGGATTATCCGATAATAAGATATTGCACTTGAAAACATCGCACTTTATAATCTTAATAAGTACTTATGTTAAAACCGACTCTGCAATACACAAACAAAAATAAACATAAAAAGATATGTAAATACTATTTAATTACCTTCCAAGTCCGTTTTGCTTAACATTACACTCAATGTTGTTGTATCCCATATGCAACTCAAATTCGAGACTCTGCTTAACGTCAACGACACAAGAGTTGGGGCTACCCTTAGCGTAGATTTTGCCATCGAACAACTTAGATGTTTGAATACGGGCGACCATGTCCCCAGCACGGCAATCGATGGACACATTGTAGCAAGATGATAGCTCATATGTAGCTGCCTCTGGTACTTCCAAGTAAGGATCCTAAAAATAGATGATATTTAGTTGACTACTACATGACATCTTTTATTTCAAAACATAATAAACAAAATAATATAGTTGCCGTTTATAGATATTAATTTAATATATATCTTGGTTACTTTAAAATGTTTAGCAATAATTTTTATCTATAATAAAAAAAACACATTTTACCTGAATATCAGCAAGGGTAGCGCGCGAATGATGAGACAGACGACAGACGTGATCACCAGTGTCGCCGTGGTCATAAGAATGGCAACGGAATGGTGAGTTGAGACACAGTTCGCGGCATTCCTCTACCGTTTGGACATCTTGGTATACAGAGTCCACGGTCTTTAGAATACGGCCACCCATTTTTTTAAATTCGCACAATTTTGTAGGTTCTTCGACGCAATTATTCTCCAAATAATCGGTGTCTAAAAATGTATACATCGTTAAGCTTCGACTATCTTGAATTTAATAAAAAATATAAAATATTGCTTTTAACTGTACCTTCGTTCGCTTGGAAAGAGTTTGTTCCCGCCAACGTAATACGGTCCATGTTTGATAATACGCACTCTCCAGTTTTATTGTTGTAGTTCGCAGATCTGTAACAAAGTTTACCCGATTTAACAGCAACTGTTTTTCTTGCCTCTTTATTGTGTGAATTTTCTCAAGTAGTTAAGCGCACGCATCGTACAAATTACGGTGCATCGTTTAATTGGTAGGTAATTATCGTATTTTATAAGCACATTATTCGTTAATTAAATTAAACCGTGTTTAATCTTGATTCACCATTTTAATACATTGTTGACACATTGACCTCAGAAACAATAAATTTCTAGAGGCCTATGTATACGTCGATATGTATATTTATATTATATAGTTTTGATTTTGCGCGTTATTTGAAGATATCGTTTGACGATACGCCAATCAGAATTAGTCTCTAAATACGAGTAGAATGTATTATGTGTGTCATTGTGATCGTTCCTTTTAATAGCCATCTCTAAGACTACAAGTATATTGCCGTGCAAAGCTTTCTCATTTAAATCATTCGTATGTAAGATGATACTTTTACTTTCAACTTAGTATTAGAAGTATTAAAATGACTCTGGAGACTTTGATTTCATATAATTTCCTATTCTATCAAAATTACTAATATGATTTCTTATTACAAATAATACATTTCTTATAAAATAAAAAATATTACATGCATATATTATTTATTTTTGTTTTTTTTTTGTATTCTACGAGTATAATATGTTAGCTGTGTAAAATATTTGATGTTTACAAAATACTTTGTCCAAGTTTTTTTTCTAAATAAGTATAGTCTATAATATTATTTTCGTAGATAGTGACCCCCAACGTAAGTAGTCACCCAACTACCCATGTAAAATTATCTTTTTCATCTAACTCAATATTTTCTCTCGATGTACAATCGATTCCAATCAAATGACCCTTGCGCTAACCTATAGGAACGCCAAGATGGGTACATCTATTTGTTATACATATCATGAGAACTTTCTGTTTCGCCATTATAAAAATACTTATTTGGTTTACTATAAATAACTTTTTGCAAAACCATTTCATAGTATAATGAGTTCCTTATGGCAATGAACTAATAAATTTACATTCTATATTATTATTTTATTAAAGCCCCTATTACCTATTAGAATTAATTCGTTTAAGTTGATGATTGCGAGTAGGTATTCCGCTACCGGTTGCCGTTATTCATTTAACTAAACAGATTGCGAAGCTACAACATATATCGACTTCAACAGTAAAAAGAAATATAATTTAATTATCTACAATTTGCGAAGTAATTTCCTGGTCCTGATTACTTTGGTTTTTTTGCTGATCTTATTTAAATTCTTGTTTAGAAGATCTTCCCAATTGATATATGTGTTATTTTATTATATAGTTTTGTAATTTGTCTATACGGACATAATACTGTTCCTAAGTAATATAAATCTACTCGTAGATATAGGTAACTTGAATGCCTCATGACTTTTTAATGTTCTATAATGTTGGTTTATCAATCTTCCTTTTCAATCGTAAATTATATGTGACTGCTGTTATTATATCCAGATATTATTACGTAATTTAAATGGGTAATATTTAGTTCCGTATCAATATGTAAGAAAAATCATCTTTGGTGGTCGAAATAAAAAGTAATTGTGAGTAATTTATTGATGGTCTATAATTTATGTTGTTTGTAATTCATACCCTTTAGATTTATTGTCTGGGAGTTATATTTTATCTTGATTTACTTTTCTGTATCTGTATCATTTTGTGTTATCACAATAATTGTTTAATACATAACTAGAAAATAGGATAGATGCTATTTTTTATAAATGTTTAACAACCTAGCTATAATACTGTTTAGTTTTTTTTTAACAGTAATACTGCAAGAGAAAAACAATATGTGTTTAATCAGTTATAGTATCGTGGAAGTAGGAAGCGATAGGGCAGACCGCTCCCACACCGTGTGGCACTCTGTCCGCCACGTTCGGGGAATATTTGCCAAATGTCGTGACTGTCGAAGATCGCGATGTGCGCCGCCCGGGGTGCGCCTGTGCCGCTTGCTCGCTCAATGGAGATACGATGATTTGTACCCAACGGTACACGTGTCGAATTTAACTCTACCGCGTAAGACTGCATTTAAAACAGTAATCGTTATCTACACCCAACCATAATTAGAATTCCGAGAATAGCGTGGAGTTTTGGAATCTATTTTAGGCATATTTTTATGAGACCTTACTGCAAATTTCCAAAATTATACTAATACCCACAACAATTATAACGTTAACATTTAAATTATAAACATAACATATACTAAAATAAATAAAAAAGAAACGGAAACACTGCTTTTAACCGAACTTTAGTGTCACGAGGAAGTGTTTGAATCTTTTTATCGTTTATTCAGTTGTCCGTATTGCAGAAATAAGAGGAACTTCTAAACTGCGCCGCCAATACCTAGCGTTTTACATAGATAATGTTGTAAAAACAAAAAATCTCATTATATTTAAATAGAAAACACTAATTCCGAGAACTATACTAGTACGTGCACGTAGTGAACGCATTCAGAAGCAAATTAGCGCTACATTCCGCAATCGTTATTGAGAAGCTACGCTTGACCTGAACACGCCAACAAATACGTGTATCGAATGTGAGTGTCTGCCGCGGTACACTATTTATGTTAATGATATCAAAATCCGTACAAGGATATAAACACAATAGGACAGTCGTGTCTTGCTACATTAGACGCCTGAGACGTAGGCTGTTCAATTGGCCTCCCTGCTTTGTATATAATGCTCGTTTGTAGAATCCAGAAACGAAACGGTTCCTAGGAAGAGGCTGTGACTTATCTACTGAACTGTGCTACATAGTTGTACCGCGGGATCCGCTATGTAGGTATTGTGATTTGTTGATGATTGATTGACTTCGTTATCAAGCTAACTTATAAATTACTTTTACTTAGGCATCTAATGATCTGACTTTAATAGTAAATGTTCGTTAATTAGGAAAATCTGTCGCTGTAACGGCTCAATTCATACTGATTGTGTATTTATCTGCACACGCAAATAGCTGTACTTATGACGTACATTATTAAATGATTGTCTAAATCATAGTATCTGATTGAAAGGAATACAATCATGACCTAATGCATGTATTTTCACGTCTTGTTAGTTCAATTGTTGAATATGTTACACCGGTAATGCATCTGTGTATTACTTATTTATCGACTATTGCATACCACAGAACTATGGACACTATCACAGATCACAGTTTCCGTGATGAGTGTACACTAAAGTGTATGTTTATTATATACCTACTCTCAATAGATTCCTACCGTAATTAGTATAATAATTAATAATCACATCCTATACTAGATGACCCTTGTAAATACTTCGCACCGATCATCAAGTCATATTATCGTAGTGCTGTTAATAAATTGCTCTTTCCTCATTTTACACTTCCAACGTAAGTTTTGTGAAAATCAAAGCTTCATAAGATTTGATTTCGTAGTTACATTTCGCAAATTATACGTGGCGCGCACAAATAGCAAAATTTATCCGTGTGGTGATGGCCTAAGAATACAAGTGTTACCACCCCATACTTTCTTGTGGGTGTCGTACGACGTCACTAAGAAATGTTAGCAATTGTCATCCATTGCTAGTGGTAGGGTTGGGTGCCAAGTCAACTCATTTCTCATCGGGCCCGAGCTGGTCGGTAACACTGCCTTTCATGTGACTGACCGTGAAGCATCTTGTTGTATTGTAGCGGGAAATAGCCATTCATTTCCATCCGCAATATGAAATGGTGAGCAGTGGTGTGGTAGTATTCTTACTATTGCTGTGACCATTAGAAGCGGTTACTACTTACCGTCAGGTACCATAATAAATGTGGATCACACAAAGAGTTGTCCTGTGTGGGAATCGAAATCACAATGTTCGAGCGGAGGTCGACTCCGCCATTTGTGTATTTTTAAATTCTCGTGTCAAGATGCTGCTAAGTTGATAAATCTGTTTTAGATCCCTTGTTTTAGCTACCATTATGTATAAAATTTACCCACCTCTTGGTAAATATATAATAATGTCTTCAGTGACTTGTATATATTGGTCTTGCCTAAAGCAATTGCAATGAACGACATAGCAATTAACATATCTCTCATTATCTAAAGCTCACCTGAGCACTTTTAATTGCAGCAATAATTACGGCTTGAAGCAACTGGGGATTGTTAATTAACATTAACTTGGCTATTGAATAACTATAAATAACATCTATTCGCTGAAAACTATTTAGTGATTAAACCGTTTCAATTAGAATAAAATTATACTTAATTCACTTTCGAGTTTGCATTTAAACAAAAGTATATCAAATACAGCGTTTTTTATGATTTTTGAGTGTATCCAGTAGGCAAATCGTGGTATAAGTAATATCAAAGTTGTACCGGCTGCGCTATTACTATTCTTAAGTGTTTGTACGACCGAGCATAGGTCGCGTCGAGGGCAATGGTGCTCGCGGGTCATTCATGTTTCACTCCGCCCACACAACGCTCTACTTTAAACTTTATTTGTATTGTTTTGTAATTAAGTTAATAATTGCAAATAAAACTTCTTTATTGCAAACATATTTGCAAACCATTGTTTATCATTACAAACAACTTAATTAGTACAATTAAGACGCATTTTGATTGTTATACGAGTATGTGTATTTAAGCGTTAATCTCCACATCGTTTATGTTTACAAATTCGGAGAAAAAAGTTTTCTTTTGTTGCATTCCAGAGAAACACGTTGATACAATAATACAATAATGAGTCGACTATTTCTATATCCTACGGGTAGAGAACTTACTCGAACGTGTATCAGTAGAATAGATATGATTTCAATAAATTTACCGCATCCTTCTATTGTGTTTCGAGTACGAACATAAATCTTGAATTTATGTCCAAGCAAAAATATGAATATCTACTATAAGTCATTGTATTCATGTACATTTTCTTGGCGTAACTGCATTATTAACTTTCGAATAAAACGATGTTTAGAGGTTTAGATTATATTCTAAGTAACAAGGCCGTAAATTTATATTTCACATAACCCCAAGTAGAATTGTTTAGAGTATAAATTAATGTTAAGAAATTGAAGGATTGCCTGATATTTAACTTACCTACATACAAATTCATTTTCGCCGAGGCAGAGGTCAAGACACATTTGCCTGGAGCTGACGGTGTGTGTCTTTTTGCCGCGGCCTTTGAGATGGTAGCCACGCACACGATCGAAACACCAAGCTCTTTCACATGGACGTACTCCAAGACAAGACTTCTGTGCGTAAATAGTGAATACAGGGAATTGTGATTTAGTCAAGGCACCTGGAAGTAAAACATAATTGATTTATAGTATGTCCAATACCTATGAAAATCGCTTTTAGAAAATTCATAAATTAATAGCGACGTAACTGTTCCCATACAAGTTAATAAAATACTCTAAGTATTGCACTGTTACAAGTTTACGTGGCTAGATGGAATAAAACGTCTTGTTGATTATAAACTAGATTGAAACTACACTGGTGTGCAGTGTTACGTACAATTATTTGTCACCTTATTACATGAGCCCCAGTTTCAATTGACAACACAGATTTACACTAAAATATCGATTCTTATATACCGACTAGTGGCCATAATCGTAATATTCATCTGCATTTAGCAACTAATCACCAGAAAAAAAAACATACATATATCTTCATTTTCTTACCTACATAAAATATATGCCATTTTAAAAACTAAGACAAAGTAAATTACGTTTTATTTTAACAATAAAAATAACAACCTTTCTCGTTTTATGATGCTTATTCAATTTATTTTTATAATCTAGATACCTAACTTAGTTCTTTACCCCATGCCGTCTAGCTAAAAGAAAAATAATCATATTGAGACGCTACTTTTCTATTATTTTATTTTTATTTCTGCCTTCGAGACTTGGCAGTAATAAATAAAATACTGTTATCGTAAGAATACGGACTTTTTATAAAATATCATTTTGTGGAGTGGTACTTATCTACATATAATTTTAAATGCTTACACTTTATAATAGGTACCTACATAAAATAAAACGGATACACAATTTACAATAGTTATTTTTGTAACCAATTTCCTTTCTATAGCAAACACGACTCGTTTGATGAAACCTTTTTTGTTATTAGCAAAATTATTCTGTATAATAAAAACATCTATCTATTCATAGTTATGAGGTCAAAGCGCGTTCCACTAACTCGTACTTAAATACACTCGGTCATGTTTTCCTTTTCGCGGTGAGAGTATTTTTTTCCCAATAAGGCGTGATGAGTGAGCATAGACCGCCGTTATTGACATTCAAATGATGTGTTGAAGCAAAAAATCGGAACGGTTGTTTGTGAGTTCACACCTCCATGTCGAATGAGATTACTAATGCCATGACTCTCCAACCTGCTATAATTTGTTCCGATGCATCTAGTTTGTTAATAATATACCTGAGCTGGTTAAAATATTTTAAGTGTTTATTATGTATCCACAGTTTTATTTTATTTTTAACTAGCGGTTACGCTACTGAAGCTATAACATATTAGTATATTTATCTATCTGGAATAATATACTTTTCTATAGTGAAAGAGTTTTTAGTATTGTTTCAGTAATTGCAGAGATTACCCCTTATAAACAAACAAGGTTTATCGATGTTATATGAGTATTAATTGATTATGAAATAAAACTACGATTACGGAATCTATCGCGTTTACTTGATTTTCTACTATGCCGACGTTACGAATACTTTACAGGATTCATGATCACGGGTGGACTTAGATGGTAGACGTCCAATGATCACCACCCGTGATCATGAATGCTGTAAAGTATTCCAAACGTCGGGATAGTAGAAAGTCGATTGATTGCGATAGATTCCGTAAACATAGTTTTATTTCATAATGTGTAAGATTCACGTAAATATCAGGAAATATAAATTGATGAGATAGTAGTAGTATTAAATTATTGCGTCAAATATACTATCCTTATCAATAAAATTTCAGAGAAAGTTTCATTCAGAGTAGTATTAATGTTAAAACTTGCAGGTTGTAAATACTTTACAAATATTTTGATGATTGATATGCGCTTTATGGATTTGTTTTATTGCAACCTAAAGAAAGTTGGTTGTATAGTTATTTTCTACACAATAAATTACATTAAATACATAAAACGCTTATTTTATTGTATTGTTATTGGCAAAAACTTGAATTCTGCGTCGAGAAAGTATTTTTCACGGTATTATTGGATTTTTGAGGCACTGTATTTTTAGGAATCTTGAATATTATAAAAGACCTTCCCTGTTTACATGATACTATTCTATGTTCTGAAATGGTCACTTATATATTTTTTAACTTACCGGGTAATTGATCGGCGTCTGAGCTGAAGAGAACGCAAAGACCAGTCTCGTAGTTGACGGCGCGACAAGTATCGTTGGCCTGGCATTGCTCTAGGCAGTCGGTCAGCATAAGTGTGCCGGGAATATCGTCTAAGATGTGAGATGGCGCAGAAAACACGTACCTGCATCATAGTAACGTAATATTTTTAAAACTCAATTGTCTTAGATTTAAATGCCTAGCGGTAAAACCAAAGACTGATAAGAAAGTGGTATCGTCGAGTTCGATCCGCAGCTTTACGCCGCGTTCCCACTCTGTCGTGATGACAGATAGTTGTGTAGTTGAAATGTTCACATATTATAGGATGGGGCAATTAGTCGTATGTCGCGATGACTATCTATCATAGCCACTATAAGAATATTGCCTCGTCATTTATATGTGCTTCTTTACTTGCCCTGACGCCATACTTCCGTCTTTCTAAAAGCAGTACATTATTAAAATTCCCTTTTTTATCCATTGTCCTCTGGATCTAACACACACTACTGATCTCCAATAGAACGTAGGGTGACTGGGCTAACTGATATGCAAAGGACAATGTGACTGCCGTGCTGATAAAATGTCGTCACGATCCAATGGAAACAACTAGATATGATAATCGTTCAACGGTGACGACACAATAACTACAAACAATCTTTTTATATGGGAACAGCTAGAGACGACAGTCGACCAACGATAAATTTTTCGTTGTGACATAGCGGGAACGTGGCCTTAGGTCGCATACATACAATTCTGAATTTACAGAAAAATAAAAGTGAGGAAACCGGCAAGACAGAGTTTTTCTCGATGGCTTATGAAGTCTACCAGCTCATACTGGGAGAGCGTAAATCCCTCTAACCCTGAGAAGTTACCCACCTAGCAGTGGGACAGGGTTGTCAAAAATATAAAAAAATATTTTAAATTTAACTTGATTACTAATGATTCTGTCCGCGTGAACTCTCTATTATCTCTATATAAAAATAGCTACCATAGTAGCCACCCATTTTCGGTAATAATAACCCATGTTCTTTTCTGGATGCCAGGCTAAATGTAATGCAAATTTTATGATTGGCTCAATAGTTACAGCGTGAAAGCACAACAAATCTCTTTCGCATTTATGATATTAGTAAGGATTAGTTAATTTACCAAATAGGTGTGATATAGGTAGTAAATTTGCTTACCCGGTGACAAGTTCAAAACCGATCATCTCAGGGTCACATTCTTCTAAAGAGTTTGCAGGGGCAGATGGGGCAGAAACTCCGCTAGGAGCTGAAGGTGGAACACCTCCCGAGGCAGTCTCTGCTACAGGTTCTGCAGCATCTACTGCTTCATCGGGTACTGGAGTTTCTGTTGGCGGTGGGGGTGCTCCTGGATTCTTGTAATCTTCAGGAGCTGCTACTACAGCCGGTTCTGGAGATTCAGATTCTACGGCTAGATTGTCCTGTGGTGGAGCATCAACTGCTGATCTTAACGTCCCTTCGAATTTCTTTGCAGCTTCGGCAGCACATGCCACTAATAATATACTAAGTAGCAACCGCATTGTGTACTCTAATAGGCTTCGTGGCAATATCTTTTACCTGTAACAAAAGTATATTATTGTTAAAAACCTTTAATGATAATTAAAATACGGAATTCATGGGAAGCTTTAACATTACGTACATGAACTCGGATCTGCTATGCACGCAATCATTATTTCTAGATGGGATAAATTGCTCAATATCTTACGGCCATATTGAGCATCGCTGGCCGAAGCTATCCATGAGATGTGTTCTACTGATAAGTGCTTGTTTACAATTTGTGGTCTAAAAGCGACAACTGAACTTCTAGTTTCTTCCTTATAAGTACTAAAATGACAGTGGATCCGCCATTACGATTACAGTCGATTCTATCACACTCTTTTGCTTTCGTTGAATGTATAAAAAGTTGCTTCTAATGTTTTTAAATGTTAATATTGTTTTTATTTACAATAGAAACTGTCCAAATGTCTGTTAAGAGAGGGGCCAGCAAAGACAGGTATCGAGTTCGATCTCCAGTGTGTGTGTGTGTGTGTGTGTGTCGAGATTTAGATGGCCTCGTAGCGTCGGTAGTGTAATCGACTTCCGTGCACGAGGTCGTGGGTTCGATTCCCAATCAGGACAATTATGTGTGTGATGAACACAGATATTTGTACGACTTCGGGGGTTTTCTATTTATTATATGTATGTATTTACAAAAAAAAAGTAATATTTGTATTATATCCGTAATCTAGTACCTATAGCACAAGCGTTAAGCTTAGTTTGGGACCAGAGGACGTTGTGTGAAAAATGTCCGTGAATATTTATTATTATTTATTTATTTTGCAATTCAAACATTTTTTTTTGATAGCTTGAGAAGTCTGGCAACCCACAGTAAGCGTGGTAGATTGTGAACTAAAAAACAGAAATACGTAGATTTTATCTGAACTATCATAAGGTAATTTCAAGGTTAAGTAATTATTAAGTAAAGAGTATGTTATGAACGTATTATATATGAGAAAATGAAAGAGGAAAATAATTAATTGCGCTGTCTGAGTACTAACTTAATAATTGCCCTCGCGTTGTAATTAACTAGCAAAAACGCCTTAGGAACATAAGACACGTAATCTTACACAGCTGAGTGAACGCGTTAGACGTATCATTATACAATAATAAACCCTAGCAAGTAATATTTTTCGAAAATGCTTTTGTGTTAGACATGAGACTGATATTATGAGCTTTTACATACCAGTGTGAAAAAGCCTTTCTGCTTTTATTTCTCCTAATTTATGTTTCCACTGCCAATTACTGGTTAGACTGGCATACTTACAAAAAAGTAGTGCAGCCTACTTTAAGTAATGGCTTCATAGACCACCGTGCAATAGAAGAAAAGGCTAAATGTATTGCACAATCATTTACACAAGAAGGTGGAATTGAATGTTTATATTCCCATTGTTAAAAAAAGTTTTCTAAAATTCATTAGAATATTCGGGAAGTGTATGTCATTCCCGTATCAAGATATAATTCATACATCTAGTTATAATATTTCAATTATGATTACATGAATATTCTATGGAATTTATATTTCCTAGTGGTAGAGCTGGGATATCCAGCATGAATGGAATTGATCGGGAAAGTACCACCTTCTCACAGAACATTAAGGTGAAATAACGATAGGTTGTAACCGTTTTGTTTCGTATGGTGAGTGGGAGCGCCGGAAGCTCAAACCCTCTCCCTATTCTCTCTTTATTATCCTTCCTATCCTCTCCGTATTATGCATCCTCTCCACCTCCTATCCCTTTCCTTGGAGATGGCGACGTGCGAGTGTTGCACTCTTTTTGCTACCGTCTAGTTACGGTAACTGCTTACCATCAGGTGGGTCGTATGCCTGTTTGCCACCCACGTAGTAAAAAAACTATATGTACTATTTTGAGTTATTAATAGTTGACTGTTAGCACTTATCGCATCAACGCGTACGTACACTTAAGTGATAGTGCCCAAGGAAACCTAATTCATTTCATGCGTCGTGTCTCATGTCGCTCACGGCTCGCAACTAATTTGATCTGCCCATCCATGATGAATATCAAATTATCTGGCTATAAACGAACAACGTTCGTCGTATTAGCTACGTATTTGTTACAATTATTTATATTCTACAGAAATGTCTATAGCATGAATTACAGGGACTTATTCTGTTGGTGTTAGTCGTTATTTTCCTTCAGTATAAACATAAACAATACAGGTCAGCTTGTTTTTTGTTATTTTCAAAACTTCAAAGCTAAGTGCAAACAATTTGATAATTTAGTTATTGTACAAACAGTTTAATTTTATTATTATAACTAGCTTGTATCCGGCAGTGCCACCATTTTTTTTCTTTTTTTTTTGTTTAGGCGGGAAAATTATTCCTAACCGCTCACCCTATCGTTCGGGGCAACGACCAGGGTAGTGTGGGGAAATACTGCCAATTATATTAAAACAAATCTGATTATTATTTATAAATAATATAGAGCACGGGAAAATCGTTTCCTTTTAATATTGGAACTTAAAAAAATTTATTGTACTCACTTGTCATTAGTAAATAAAGACGTGGTCTGCGTTGTTGGAATGTCCGATTTTAAATGGGGAAAATTAAACTTAATGTAAAATTGTCTAATTAAATAAAATGTTTATTGTAGAAATCTTATTTTACGTGCAAAGCTGCTGGCCAGCTAGTATTAAATATATTGTTAATCATAATCAAAAGTAATATACTTTCTATTATTTTATTAAAACTATTTGTACAATTTCAATTTTTAATTAATTTTATAATATGGTTTAAAACGAATAATAATTAATTTGATTGTGTTTTATATTATTATATAATTGTACATTTTATTTTTGGGTAAGTATAAGGGTATAAAATAAAGATATCATCGTAAAAAACGTTGATGATAAATTACCGCATAGTGTCCACTATGTTCGACACAGTGAATTTAGGTACAGGCTTATAGCACCGATCAGATGGGGTCAACCCATTGAATAAGCCGGATGCTTTCAACCCACTATTTAAGTTTTACCACACCAATACTAGTTGGCACACTATGTATCGTCTTAATTTTATTATATACATTACAAGTAATGCCACTTTTATGCGGTCAGCCTATAAATTTTCTCAATAATTCTCACGTCTTTCCTCTTGTAGCGTGATTATAGCGTAAGTAGCTCATATCATAGCCTGAATAAATAAGCTATAAAATACTAAAATATATTTCTGATACTTCCATAGATTTTTTTCTTTCTCAGTGCATACTTTGTTAGATCAGTTTTATTTTTATAGATAAATATCTCTACAGTACTAATTATTTCTGAATGTGGAAAAAAAGAACTTTAGTGCGAGTGGGATTTGAACCTGCGTCCCTTCCAATCCGGGGAAATTCCGGACGCAGGTTCGAATCCCGCTCGCACTAAAGTTCTCTTTTTCCACGTTCACAAATAATTTGTACTTTAAAGTAGCCGAGCATGTCATCATACAGATTAAAATGTATAAATATCTATATTATGATTTGACTACTGTACATTGATTAGTTAAGAGTAAACGAAAGAATAATATTGTATGATGATAACAGTACCGTAGTGTGTTTAACTCATACTTTCACGAATACTACCCATCCAAACATTGTTCATGGGAAATGTAAAACAGTAACTTACCACCGAATAAGGTCGGTCACCCACCGAATACTGAAACGCTATAGATATAATATATATCTTGTGAGTTAAATAGTAGGTAAATATATGCATCTATTTGCATATACTTACAACTATTCTCACACGATTATAAGTGCAATTTATGAATCATAAAGCTATAATGCTGACTTTTATATACCTATAATTACTATGTGCAACTTAGTATGTTTGGTGCACAGATTATCGTTATAGTAGTAATAAAGGTAAAGTTCCCGTTAAGTACATGAGCTATTTGAATATATCTCTGACTGCAGTACGATACAGATTGACGTACTCGCCAGAGCACAATGGGGAAGCAGAACGACTTAATCCGCTTGTCCGTAAACTATTAGGCGTGTCCAAGTTCAGCCATTAGCGTCGGTAAGAGACCGTTCCGCGGATTTACATTGAATGAAATTGTAATTTGTTGTGTCTCTCTCTCTAATGGGGTGGCGGTTTCCTTATGCATTGCGATTGACACTAGGATTTGTGACACTTGGCCCTTACAAGGAGGTAGTCACTAGGCGTCAACGTCGCTCGTTGTTCAATGCCTATATTTGAAATGAAATATGGCTGTAACCTATAAATTATCTGCGTGCGCGGATTTTGTAATCTCTAATATGACTGTATTTGATCTTACCTTATATATATGTACTTGCCCACATGTTTTGGTTTTCGTAGCTAATTTTATTATATTTTTATGACATGTTTTAAATCTGACCTGTTTAATTTGCATTCCTCTTGGACTTTAATTATGAAGTACTAAGTTAAATTTAGAGCAGTAGACCAATTAGAGTCGGATGAATGCCCGAGTTTTATACAAGACAATTAACCTGATTAAATCGACAATATTTATTTAATAAACCGATAGATCTCGAACTTGCTTGTCATGCGTCTTGATTAATCTGAATGTTTCCTCTGGGCCGTTGGATGTTTGATAAACAGAATTTTTGATTATTATTAAAGTGTTCTTTTGATCATCTTTTTTATACTATGTGAATAGGACGTGTAAACTTTGTAGAATAGAATACGAGCCCTTTGTATTTGTAATAACGTCAAAGTCATGATCACTTAAAAACTCCTTTAAGCGCTATATAACCTGATGATTTCATACGCATGGCTGACAATTGAACGATTTGCAGATATCTTATTCACGGTCGCAAAATTTATTACTCTGAAGACAAGATTATTCATCCATACTCGTTTTATTTGCTATTTTACATTATATAGATAATATCAAAATTAATATCTGTGATATTTTTGGAGATTTTAAAGCATCTGTATTGAAGTATTTTCCATAACATAATAATTCATGCATTAAATTACGCTCCCTATTACGTGGGACTTAAACATAGCTGGCATATAACCGTGGGTGTGTAAATCACCTCTGCCTACTCCTTCGGGGAATACAGGCGTGATGCTGTTATTTTTTAATTATAGGATTTATACCGTATTTTATCCGGCAATTTCACAGCAAAATTTATACCTAATCGACATAAAGAGTAACTTAATAGTAAATAACTGCCTCGGTGGTGTAGCGGTAGTGTATGCGACTGCTAATCATGAAGTCTCGGGTTCGATCCCCGGGTCAGGCAAAGTTATTGAGCTTTTTCCTAAAAAGAAAAATTCTCAGTAGCAGCCCGGAGTTTGGAAATGTGCCCGGTAGACGTCAATAGGCTCGCCCCCTATTACGTGGGACTTAAACATAGCTCGTGTCGTCGTGGGTGTGTAATACACCTCTGCCTACCCCTTTATTATTATAATTTTTTATTTATTTTTTATTTTTGTTAATAATAAATACCTTGTTTGTAATTCTTACTGTATGATTAATGCCTATCACTTAAACACACTTAAAGCTGCATGACTGATCTTGCAGTACACATAATTGGATCATTAGTTACTGTAAAACGTAAAAGTAGATAACTATTCTAATTATAATTAATATTATAATACTAGGTACTACATAGTTGTGTATGATATGAGACTGTACTAGCCTTTGTAGGAGTCTCTGAAGCTAACACAGTTTTACAATTTGGTTTGTCTATCTGCGTGCTAGCGCTTTACTACTGAACTGATTTTATAAAACTATATTTTGATAGCTTTTAATTATAAAGTAGAATCCGTTTATTATGACTCCGCCTATATTGACCAATCGCTTATTATGACGTAATTACACAGTGAAGTTTGGTTTTCATATAAAATTCTTTATAACTAAGTCGGATATAATGACTTCGCTTATAGTGACATGTCGCTTATTGTGACCCACTTTTAATAAATTGCGTCCAGTTATAGTGACCGGCATGATTCCTAACACCTTCGGCAGTGTTCGGGGAAGTCACGTAATGCCCGACGACGTTCGGCGCGTGCAATGGCTTTTTTGTTTTGAGTCTCGGTGGGTAATTGATTTTGTTTCTCTCTATAAAAATAAATACATACTAACAAAAATAAGAGATTGTTTATTTTCTACAAAATGCTTTGTATAACGATCGCTTAGTATGACGTATATTCATACTAAGCGATCGTCATTATGTCCCTGCGATGTCATTATAAACGGATACCACTGTATTTGAAAACTGGTATACATTTTACCCCACTTATATCGAGAACAATAACAAAAAATTGGTCTTGGCTGAAAGCTAGTTATAATCTTTATACATGTAAGTATTTTTTCTGCACTTGTGTTTGTCACTGAAGTCCATCTATATGGCTGAAATTTTTGTTTGTTTTTGTTGGACTGGATAAATGGCATTACGGTCGTACTCTAGGATTTATGTATTCATTTCTTGATGAATTTATAGTTTTATTGCTTATGGTGGTAGCTAAGCCACCAAGAGGTCGTATCCTAGTGCACTTGCAGTTCGAACGATCTACAACCATAGTAAACAAAATAGATTGTATTTATAGATGCATAGAGAATGCCTTTGTCATACGAATATTTATTTAAGTCCCCGTATGGGAGGTTAGTGGGTTGATATGCCAACTGCGGCTTTCTGCTGACGCGATTTACATTAATGAGAGAATCGCGATTTCTCTGATTCCGATTAGTACGACTTGCTACAACCGCCTACGTGACTAAATGTACTACTGCAATACAAATTTTAAATTTGTTCAGTTTAAGACATAAATAGCAGACAGACCTGCTTCTGTATTTAAAATTATATTTCAAGTTAATAGTTCGTTTGCAACTTATCAATCAACTTAAATATTTATAGTTCACCCACAAAATGTTATAGACAACCATATTTTAATCCGATTTAGTTACATATACTATGTTCAATTGTGCATAGTGATTGCATTTAATTCGATTCGTTGAAAGATTAGAAATATTAGACCACTTTCCATGATGTAGCTCTCGGCTTACATTCCAGTGGGCAGGTGGAAATTGCGTCGTTTTATTATTCTTAACGACCCGTGGTCTTGCAATGACTGCATAGGCTATTTAAATAAAGAGATACAATTACTAGCAATGAGTTTCCATTGAAAACATCCCATTTACAAGGCGGTGCCGATGTCGGCAATATTCAATCTTTTAGTGGTCGTAACACCATTACTAATAATGAACACTTTTGCAATAACAATGCCTAATAAAAAGAAGTTATCCAATTTTAGATTATTTATTGTTAGTGAAATCATAAGGTATCGACTATAAACGCAGCTACCTACTTTTACAGTACAGAAAGGGCTCAATACTTTTCCTATACAGCACAAACGTGAAATGCGATAGCAATAAATGAAGCTCGCGTGAATCAGATGTAGGTATAATATGTGTAATTTAGACGTATCATGGCCCTTTGCATTATTTTCTAACACATGCTTTTTTTTTGGGAAATCATTCGATCGTGGTCAGAATGACTTTGCTAATGATCAGTACTGCGTAAAACGTGTCTTCTTGAATTACCAACCTATAATCTATCCTAGATTTCTCCACTATTGATCATGCTATCAACTAATGAGGGGATGAAGTTTTGAATCCTATAATCTCGCAGTATCGTAGAAGCATAGACCTGAAACTCAATGATATAGGTAGAGTAGTTTTATTGCTTTTAAAATCTTTGAGAAACTACAATTTGACCATTAAATGAAAACATGGATAAATTATCTACGTTTGGGTAACATAGCCTTAGTACTTAATGTAGGCCGTGTGATGATCGCATATCTTGGTCACCCAGTGTATTCTCCAATGTAAGATCGTGATTTGTGCCAACTTATCACCTTTTGTAGTATTGTTTCCGATTGCCTCGTATTCCTTTGCACGGACTTCGCGAGTATCGTTTTGATAAACTAATTTTAAATTTGGGTACTTAAAAATCATCATTCTACATTATATTTCTGCAGTAATAAAATTATGTAAAGGTACCAACGAATTTACTTAAAACATCATTCAATTTATTTTAAGATGGTGCACGCTATTTTGCACGACGTTCCATTTTGACGTTCCATACCATTATGGCGCCGCATATCTGCAATCAAATTTCTTTTTATTATCTGTATGCATGACATGGTGTGTAAATTTTGTTTAATCCTAGTTTGTGTCCTGTCATTTCCATGTAAGGCGTCATCCGTATTTGCATCTGGTCAACAAACCATCATCTAAGCCGGTTTGATGGCTTCTTTCGATTAACTATTCAGCATATAACTGTATCATGTCTAAGACACTAATATTAAGATTATTTTCTGACATTAATACAGTATTAGTTGGAAACATTATTCTAAACTAAGCTAATCGTTTTATCAGACTACTTAATCTAATTGAAGAACATCATCACGCACTATCTTTATCACATGTAATACTTAGAGGATTACACACTGTGTTTATCACATCGTGTAATCAGTATTTGAGGGTTATTTTGAAGAATCTGCCAAAAGAGCCTATCTATTTTCCATTCTCGATCTGCTTATTTAGATAAATTAAAATTTTAGCCAATCTTCGGCACAATATTATGGGCAAATGATACCGTTTCAGTGTAATGACAAGCATAAGAATGAGCCTTAATGGACTCAAAACGAGTGTTTATTTTTTTTATTGCTAGTAATATTTTTAATGGTGGCACATGAGCTACGGCTCATCTTATGGTAAGTGGTAACAAATGCTCAAGGATTAAGCACTACTAAAAATACTGCCAAATCGCTGTCATCGTTTCATTTCTTGGATGGGAAATTAATCAATGCTATCTCCTGCATCGAGTTCGGTCATATAAAAAGTAAGTACTCCCACTTGGTACCCATCCCTTCTCTACCGAATTGTTATCAACATACATTTTGCAAAATTAAAGTCTTATGCTACTACTTAAACTTTATACTTACACGTCAGATACAGAGACTTTTAATACGTACCAACAAACTAATACGTGAAATACCATTGATACTACATAATTATGAAATAAAACAATAAATAGTTGTAATACATGTACTTGTGGCGCCCCGGGCAGAGGCGGCGCAGATCACAGGACGCTGAACAAATATTTTATAAATTAGATATTATTAAAATTATTGAAATAAAAAGAATATGTATGTATACCTATATACTTTTATTACAATATTTTTTACTAAATTTAGAATAATTTTATTTATCATAAGCATCAGTTCTATTCTTCTTGACTTGAAGAAAGAGACGATTTTGAGCCATGTTCGCACAATAAGACTGAAACTTGTCTTGAATTGCAAGTTTTCTTAAGATGTTTTTTTTTCATAGTTTACTGAAAATCACCATCAATAATTAAATTCTTCTATAAAAAGTTGAGACATGCTTGCCTTGGATATGATTGATTTTTTTATTGGCCAACGGTGGCAGATAAGAAGTGGTCCACCTCAAGATAACTGGTCACCGCCGCTCATGGGTTTTGGCAACACCAGGAGTAACCGTGAGTAAAGTTGCTTCTCAAACTTTGTTCAAAAAAGTTTGTAGCGCTTAAGAAACACCTCAGCAGGAAGTTAATTCGAAAGCCTACACATACGTGGTGGTGGATCGCTGGAAACGTCTTAAATGACATTGTTTCCAGGTGGTATGGATGAACTTATTGCGGTTTGGTAGTAAAAAGACTATATTGGTATCACCTCAAACCTCACAGCACTTCCTGAGTAGATGTGTTTTGAACGCTTCAGTAGAGCACCCAGTTTCTCCGACCTAGCTGAGTAGGCCAACGTTCTAAGTTATATTCAAACTAAATAACCTACTCCTTTATCATATTTTTAACGCATTGCTTAGAACAAGATATTTTTTAATGTTTATTCTTATAGTATTCTCTAGAAAACACTCATGTAGAATGAATTCTTACAAATAGCATTTGCTTAAATGTTATTTTAATTTTGATGCTGCATTTGAAATTAAGTAATTACTGAAAATAGAATTATATTTTAGCGGATATTATATACATATTTTGTCGAATTCCTATTACGCAAATGATACGGTCTAGTCGGCGGGCGTCATTGCGGCTTCGGTCGTGCTGTAACGGCATCATCAATCATCTGTAATTTGATTTCTATGCTCAATTATTGCGTTCGCGTAGGTCGAAGTAGTTGTACGCTACCACGTACTTCGCGTACTTTGTTCCCTAGACGTGCAAGGAATAGGTATATCATAGAATTGGCCTCTTAATGATGTGACCGACCATTTCATGAAAAAATCTAACCATTTCATCATGTGGCCACGACATAGACATAATTCACCAAATGTATTGTTATAAATGGTTTTGTGCCTTTAAAAACAAAATATGATCGTACTGATATTAAGAACAGTGAAAACAATGTAATTTCTAAAATGTCCACTGTCTTTGAAATACTTTTAGACAGTTTTGTAAAAACAAATTTTTATTAATTAACCCTATTTTACGGGTGAATGAGTTGAGTTTTGTAGCCGCGTTTAGCAAAAAGCTTGTGTCGTGTCTCAGGTACAACAATGGTGCGCCGTGACACAGGCGCTAGACATGATAATCACAAGTAGCGCATGACAAAGCTATACACGCGCGGTGCTCACGACCGTAGCTGTACATCTCTGACCCCTAGTGATACTACCTAATTCGAGCACTACTGATAGGTAAATTGAGCCGATTATTTCAAGTATTTCACCTTTATATAAGTAACAGTTGCTATCGAGCACTTTTCCATTCATCCATCCATCAGCCTTTCGACGTCCATTGCTGGACATAGGCCTCCCCAAAATGAGGGATAGTGCCGTAATCGCCACGCTTGGCAGGCGGGTTGGCGATCGCAGTAGATGTTGTTAATACTCGAGGGAGAGCTGCTGCCCACTGTCCCGGTATTCCCTAGTCGGCTCTCATGGGTGGAGAGGGGTGGGACAATTCTAAAGCCGGCCCCACACGGCAAGCGGCGAGCACTTTTATTACGGTAAAAAAATATAAATGTGATGCCATAAATATGGCACCTGTTGTTTTTGTTACTATATCTAATCTTGTTTCTTTTCTACTCATCAACGTTGTTATCCTAAGGAAGTATTCATGTCTACTACCACGTGCGTTGGCAGACATTGCAAATACATATATCGTTAGTAGTAGAAAGGTCGGTTCCAGTAAAAGAATGCACGCATCTCTACCGAGCTTAATTATGTTAACGTATTATAGGAAACTAGTAACTCGCTCTTGCTTTACACGAGTGCAATTAATGAACATTTTCTAATGAATCTTAAAAGAATTACAACTCTCTATTGCCGTATCTTAAAGTCTATTAAAACTTAGCAAGCGTATGTCGCAAATATGCTGACTTGATTAAAAAACAGTATATTTTTTTGCATAATGAAGTAATTAGGATAAAATATCTAAATGGCAGTGAAAACCGTTTCAAACTCCGATGCGTGGCTTAGAAAATTAAAATGGAGAAACATAAACAAACACACACTCGACTTTATATTATATATAGATACGACGTAGAAGAACGATAGACGTAGATAGAACGTTTATTTGAAACTAATAACATTAAATATTGTGATCTGTATTTTAGCACTTGACATGCTCAGCTACTTAAAGAACAAATTGTTCGTAAAAGTGGAAAAAGAGAGCTTTTTAGCATTTGGTAAGGCTACGTCTTTTGTACATCAACTTTACAAATTAAGTTAAAAGAGATTTAAGTAGCGTACAGTTTTAGATGAGATCACTAACATTTTCCGATAATTTTACGCGTTGAACAAGAAAAATGGATTTTTTAATATTTTATAAATAAATTTCCTTTACGGCTCAGCCGCGAGTATAAGCTTTTTTGCTATTGTGGCTGAACACATCAAGTATCATATAAAAGTAACAACATAGTTATTTTTTCAACTCTGTTGGTTTCTTCAACACGGCGTTCTCCAGTCATTATAATTTTTTCTGCCATTTTCAACAATCGTCATCATAGTTCAGCCAATTTACATAAAACTGTAGTGAATTACACACCTAAACCTCATTTACAAATCACTGCATTTCATTGGTGAAAACCGCATGAGAATTAGTTTTTGAGTTTATTAGTTTCAGACAAACATGCACACGCCGTGATGCGACTTTATTTTATAATAATATTATGCTACTTTATTTTAGAATACATTAGATTCTGCCCGCAAATCCGTAAGTGTGGTTCAGAATATAAATACGTCAATCACTCTGCGGCACATTAATATTCTCTTTGTAAAAATAGCTATCCCACGGGAACCGTTCATTTTTCCGAGATGACAAGTAGCCAGTGCCCTTTTCTGGGCTCCTGACTATATGTATGTAAATTTGTGATGATTGGTTCAGTAGTTAAGGTTAAACAAACTCACTTTCGCATTTACAATATTGATAAGAATGTACACTGTGCACATTTCGAAATTTAAGTCCGATTAAAATTTTGTTCAGGTAAAGTTATATCTATCGCTTCTTCTTCTGTCTTACTTTAATAAGGTATTAGCTGATGTTGGCTATAATCCGCTATCGCGTGGGTGATCGTGTAGATACAGATATTCTTCGTAGAATGTATCCGGCCCTTATACGTCCTATTGCGGATAAGGGCGTGTTTCCAAACGAGCCCTCCTCCATAGTGGAAGAGAAACTCTCCTTCTATACAGTGATCAAATAAGTATATCGTCGTCACAAGTCTTCGCTTCAGGTCATCGTTGTCACGCAAGGGTTTGTCAACTTAATTTTACTTTTTTAGTCGTGCCTTTGTTTATTAGTCCATTACAATACGGACACATAATACGTATATTATAATCATCAGTCGCTTTTGAAGTTAACTGTCCAGTAAAGTGGTGCAATGTAACGGTAGGCGCCGCGCTGGGTTGCGCACGAGCACTCACTGCGTCTGCGACCGCGCCTTCGTCGACCCTTTCACTCCCCATCTTTCTCCGAATTTGTCAATGCTCAGACAAATTTAATTCGTCACATTTTTTTTTAACCAAAAGTGTGACCTGAACGTAGCGGTATCGAATTGAAATATTTTAAGGTAATTCTGAACGGCCTTTGAATACAAATCTTGACTTATATACAACAAGCATTTAGTTTGCGTGAAATTCAAATTTTCCAATTCTGATACGGGATATCTATCTACTATTCATGTGGTGTTTCTTCGACCTCCGTGGTTAGGTTTACTATTACCCGTGGTATACACTGGTTTCAGTCCTGCTCCAGGTCCCCCTGCAACTTGCGCTCTAGTAGAACTACGATATAGGTTTTCTGAGTTGCTACCTTGTGGATTATTAAAATCGTGTAATTGGTGCCAGTGAATGTCGTCAAAGTCAGTTCAGCCGTTCCGTACATTGTCACGGACAGAGCGGATAAATATGCAGTCAAACGTTTAAAAATGTGTTTATTTACTGCTAATATTTAAAATAAACAAGCTACGTCAAAAACAAAACAAAAGCTTTATTTAAATTAAACAGGTTTTGTACAGAGTTTATATTTTATATATAGATATTAATTATCGATGTATTAAAAAGTGTATGCTATATTTTGCTGCTCTTAATAAGACATCAACGCGTGCTGAGCAAGTGCCCCGCTGGTAATTATCGATACCTAGAATTTATCGTTCTCACTACATCTCCCATATTTTGCTTCGCGTAAATCACATATTGAGTAGCAGAAGTTATGTTGCAGTTCTTTCCATTAAGTGTTTATTAGCTCATTTAGTACCAAGCTAAGTTTGGATTTTTTTACTAACGTCAATGGACAGACACCAACACTGACTTTTGTTGTAATTTGCAACGTAATGGATTATCTGATTAAGTATATATATTATGAATTATAAAACTACCTAACCAGTCATTCCATAACATTGTGCAAATAACAAATTGGAATTTAGAAAAAAGCTATGATGTACTTTTATACTTCTTACAAATAGATTATTTAATTTGATTTGTTACATACAAATTAAATTAAATAATCAACAAATGATATCATTTTTTATTGCGTTTGGTGACATACGAGCCACGGTACCTAATGGTAAATGGTACTGGCTTCCTAAAGAATCATGTTCGGCTGCATTTTTTTACTTTTATGTATGTAGCTGATTTCTTCATTAATTTTGGCTTGATTTTAGTCGGTTTTTGGTTTTCTACTAATAACTGTATTAAAATAATGAAAATGTATGTGTGATTTACATGAAGATTTAATTTTATTCTAGGCTATACCAAATAACCGCACACCTCGTCGTTCGGGGCAACGAACAGGGTAGCGTGGAGCCCTCGCCCACTGAAGAAACCCGCCGTGTGCCAATAAAGGATGAGAGACGGCAAAAAAACCCTGTTTGTTGCCCCGAACGACGGGGTGTGCGGTTAGGAACATTTTTTCCCACCTCAACAGAAAAAAAAGACTATACCTTAATACTTAGTCAAGTCATCGAAGTGAAAGCTTCGAAGATTATCAATCAAAATGCACATGGTAGTTACTTAAAGGAGTGATATTGCCGGTGTGGTCTTTTTATATTGGAAACTGAGTTGTCGACCACAAGGAAATCACACGGCGCTGCATAATGACAGAAACATGTACGTGATAGATTTGATTTACAGGTTTACTTCAATCTTCACCGCGGTATATGATACAAATTGCATTGCGGCTTTCATAGTATCGGTGGGGTCCAATAGTATATTTGGCTATTTTTATTTCTCTGGCTGAAGCCTAAATATATTACAGTCGTTTATTTAAAGAAAAGGTCTACCTTTATTATGGAATAAAACCGCTTATCACGGAATCTATCGCGCTTTTCCAATACTTTAAAGCATTTATAGGCTACCGCTGACTGATAGAAAATAATTTATCATAAAATATTAGGTCCTTACACATGAATTTGGTGTTTTGTCAAACTGGCCACTTTGATCTCAAAAATCTGGCGTTTGGTTAGGAATTCCTAATTCAAATTTAGGCTCGTGTATTTGTTTCCAATTTAGCAATTCATTTGTTTTCGCGCCATTTGACTTTTCTTTGACATTGTTCTGTTCACAATATCGGGTTATTTACGAATACGAGTTCCACTGTGGCACCAGCGCCACAGAAATATCTCGAAGGATTAATGACGTGTATGGGGAAGCTACCGTAAAAGAAAACACGTTATGTTTTTGGTTCCAACGTTTTCGTTCTGGAAATTTTGACGTACAGGACAAACCCCGTGGACGGCCGAAGACCCTAGTTGACAATGAAGAATTAAAAGTAATCGTGGTAGCGGATCCATCGCAAACCACGTCAAAATTTTGGCGGCAGGCTTCGGTGTGAGTGATAAAACAATTTTAATTCACTTGAAACAAATTGGAGAAGTTAAAAGCTAGAAAAACCGCATGAATTGAGTGAAGCAAACCAACAAACACGAGTTGAGTGTTTACTCAACCGTCACAATAACGAGGGGATTTTGAATCCTATCGTTACTTATGATGAAAAATGTATTCTGTACGATAATCGGAAATGCTCATCACAATAGTTAAATCCAAGAGAACCGGCTAAATCCTGCCCCAAGCGAAAGTTGACTCAAAAAAAGGTACTGTTCTGGTGGACCAGTGCTGGTGCCATCCACTACAGCTTCCTAAGATTTTTCCAGACGATTATGGCAGATCTGTATTGTCAACAATTGTAAAACCGTGATGGAAAAGCTAGCCGTTAAACAATCGAGACTGGTCAATTGCTTTAGCCCACTGCTGCTTCAGGACAACGCTAGAACACACACTGCACAACAGACGGTCGCTAAATTAGAGGAGCTGCGATTGGAATGTCTCCGACACCCGCCGTACTCCCTGGGCCTTGCTATTATTAGTATATTGCGACAGATTATTATTTTTTTCCTGGAATTTGGACTACTTATTGTAAGGAAAAAAATAAATTCTGATGAGGCTGTCAAAACCGGCTTCAAAGATTTTATTATTGATTTATGAATTTATATTTATTGTATCTATTTACTTTACTCGTGTGTGTGTACAATAAAGAATTAAAGAACTATCGATAAAATAGAGAAAGTGCATAGATAACAATGGTATAATTAAAATATTTTCATTTTAAAACCTATTACCTATTAGACCTATAAGTTAGACAAATTAGAAGATTATCTGAGATATTGAGATTCTGAAAGTTAAAAAACGCATATTCTATTAATATGCAAGTCACTTTGAGTTAATCGTCATACATTAAAATAAAAGGATGGCTTTTTACGTAAATTACCGGTACAAGAGTTAAGATCATAATATAACATAATATCGAACATAATTATGTCGTTGCCGCTTCTTATAATTATACCATAGTAAATATAAATTTTCAGTTGGTAGACACCTTTTTATATTAAATAACAGTCAATTCGTACTGGGTGGTGACTCACCCAATTACAGTTTTTATACTGTTGCTGTTATTTTTAACAATGCTCATAATTACTGTAAATTTAAGTTTCAGAATTCACTTACAACTATTACTGAGCTATTATTCAATATAATTAGTGTCACAGAATGCATTTTGATATCACAAATGGTTTTCGTGGAGTTTAGTGGCACCATTGTCTTTTCTCTTTTAACAAGCAGAAATCATTTTTGTTATTAAGAAAAAGATAAAGATAGACAGCGATTTGCCAGTGATCTTGAATTTGATGAGAATACAAGTAGTGATTACTGCTTCTAAGATAGATAAGAGAAGAGATAAGAACGGCTCCTGGCTCGTTTTCCACCTCTAAAAAGTGTTATGTATGATAAATTATAAAATATATATTATATTAATAAAATCATTAAAAATGGTAATTACACTAAAACCGATTTGCATTGTAAATAATATTTTGTATATTTATTTATTCTTTCATTTCATATCTGTGAAATGAAATGATAAGCAGCGGCTTGACATACTCTCGGTATAGTTGAGTCCATGAGCGACGGTTACCATTTACCATCAGATGGGCCGTGGCTCGTCTGCCACTACATACCATAAAAAAAAATTTGTTGTCTCATAGTTTATTAAAAGAAGTTCGGATGAAAACTCAATGTATTTTTATGCCGAGATCTCCTTATAAAATTACATTTACTGCAGATATTTGTGCAATGTTTTTAGATAGATATTAATTTAGCAAATGCATGTGCACTTTTTACCACATGTAGATCAAATGCACCGAGCTCATGTCTGTAGTGGTTGCTAGTCTCGTACCTTTTTTCAGTGTTTATTGCTAGTCTCGCACCTTTTATGTTTTACTAACGATCCGGCCCGACTTCGCGCGAAGACTAAATATTTTCGGCCTAGTGCTATTCATATTACGTCCGAATGCTAAATTTCGAATTTTTACTCGTATATTGCCTCACTATAAAAACCGCAGTGACTGTGTCGTTTGTTTGTGCTATAGTATCCTAAAATATACCACTAATTTTTAGCCTTTACAGTACTTAAAATTCTCAAGCTCACATGTCGTATCTAAGTGTCGTATTTAAAGATAATAATATTGATTTCGTGCTAAAAGTAAAATTCAGCCAGGTAAATGCAGTGAACATCTAGCGCACACGCGGACAGACAGACATGGTGTTGTATTAGCTATAAATGTGTAAATGCAGATCATTTCGTGCGTCTGCCTCGTGTAGTCACTAATATTTTTCCTTCAATTTTATTTACAACCAGGCTTTTATGCAAGGTTATTATAGTATCTAATATAAAGTTCATTTTAAATGGATCGGAACCTCGGGGTGATTATGTAAAACACAAAAAGTCAGCTTCCACCTGATACGAAATTATTATGGCTTTTTATATTCTTACATTTTAATACGAAGCTTCGGTACCATATTTATAACGAATTAAGTCTGAGGACAACTTTGACACGTTTCAGTGGTGTTGTTTGTTGTAAGGCGCTTTTCTGTAGCGACCACGTAGCGCCCGCTGGCGACCACGAATCCTCCGCCTACCGAGCACGTTGTATTGTTCTGGTTCCTCGAGGCCACTATCGCACCCGCACACGATACGCCATCCTCCTCCAGTTAAATGTTACTTTACGATTTTCTAACTCTTCTGATAAAAATATTTTATAGCGCAATCAGATTGAAACACAGTACACGGGCGTGCTTCATGTTGAACATTGTACCGACTAGCATTCGTAATACAATTACAGCCAGGAAATCATGATATTTGATTCAAATTATTTTCAATTGTTGAAATGATTTATGTAACAGTATATTTGATTTCACCTTAACGAGCTCGAGCTATTTATGTTGTTCTTGTAAATAGAGGGACGATATTACACAAATAATACCTTTATATACAGATAAGCATTAAATTATACTTTTCTTAGACAGTCATCCGTTGACCGTTTCGCAGGCGCAATGCAAATCTGGCGTGAACTGTAGACTCCACTTCACATTAAGATAATATGTAAGTGATTAGTTCTTGATGCACGAGAGTAGCGGTGAACTTCTGTCCCACTAATGGAGGATGCAAAAACATTAATGATATAACGGTAAATCTAATCTAGCTTCACCAAACTGTACGCCCGTAGGATACAACTTTATTTTATTAATAAATTGAAAGGCAATTACAAACGAAAATACAGCGGCCAAGTGGTCCAAATACATTCAGTGCACATTGACACACAACTAACATATGCACGTTCGATCAATCAAATTACGATCTTGTAACCGCCACTGGTAATAAAAACCTGTATTGAAGATAGATACTCTTAGTAATATTTTTTATAAAGATATTTAGATGTTTGTAGGTCATCCACGCGCAAACGATTGAACGGATATCACATGAAATTTGCTAAATAAATAGTGGAGGCTAGAAAAAAATAATAGCCCCTTAGGGACAACTATTTTTGTCATATAGACTTAACAAGTAAAGATATTGAATGAAATATGTATACAGACTATGGCTATATAAACACATAATATTTTCATCGACGGGCCTTGTGGCATAGTCGGTAGTGTAACCGACTTCCGTGCACGAGGTCGTGGGTTCGATTCCCACACGGGACAATTATTTGTGTGATGAACACAGATATTTGTACTGCGTCTGGGTGTTTTCCATCTATTATGTCTATGTATTAACAAAAAAAAAATATAATGTATTATATCCATAATCTGGTACTCATAGCACAAGCGTTAAGCTTAGTTTAGGACCAGAGGACGTTGTGTGAAATGACCGTGAATATTATTATTTATATATATTTAATCTTGATAAATATATATAACAAACGACAGGGTGTTTCGCGATAATCTCTACGTTAGTCTACACAGAATATAATTATATCTATGACCAACGTAATTTTTGTCTGAATACGTCGCAAGTGATTCATACGATCAACAAAGATCAGAGGTTAATCCATCCTTCCTGAATATTTAATGTTTTTATTAAAAAGAACAATGCAATCAAATATTTCTGTTAATGTTATATTTTGACCCGCTGATTATTTCGTGTGGTTAAACACTTAAAAAAACCGTTACAACACCACTGCTGATTTAAAATATTACTCTTTGATTTAAAAACGTATCTATTATGTGTATATCTGTTGATATTACAAGCTGTCAGTCATCGCAGTGAAGTGTTTAATTACAGTGCCACTAATAGCAATCACGCCTCTAGACAAAAGATAATTTGTGCCGCCCATAAACAATTAACTGGCCACCTAGAACTTAACAATACTTTTTATTTGTACTCTGAATGATTTATGTTACTAATAAATAGTAATCAAAGGTGTTATATATATCCGAATACATCATTCATTGGATTTTTTGTAACGGTATATATTGTTTTAATGGTTCTTTTACTTGGTTTGGTTTGCGCCCATTATTTTTGATGCTCTACAATTTAAACGGCGGAAGAGGTTCCGTTGTACGTGGGAGGCTCTCATTGAGGCATTACCATTGTCTTAGATTTACAAAATCTTTATCTTGAAATAATTTAAGTCCACTCTACGTACAATGTAAATAAATCAATATTGTATTCGGCATAAAGTGATAGCGTTGTAGAATGTTACCATGTACTATGATAAATTGTGAGCGAGGATTACCCACGTCTTCACTAGCATTCCAGAAGACGTGTGTTTGATTCCCGCTGGTAGTTGTAATTTTCTATTTACATTTTCTCACAAATATGCTAGTATGTTATTTGTGTATTGATATTATTTAAAATATATATATATATATATATATATATATATATATATATATATATATATCTCTCTCTTATCATAGCATATGTAACAAGAACATGAGTTAGTGTGTCGCAAAAAATATAGTATAATTGCAGGACTAGTGACAATAATATTCAGCTAATATATATATATATATGTACATAGTTAAATTTAATGATTTTTATCGTACATACTATATATATTATATAATTAATTAGTAATAAAAATGCATCAAGGGGAATTTACTGAATTTTTTTCAACCCAATTTAGCAGAGTAGTACAGTTTTTAATCGACTTAGAAAAAACAGGTTGTTTGTCCTGTATTTCTTTTATGTATGACACTGATGTTGATGACCAAGGTGGTCCGATAGAAATATGGTGATAGGTTTGGGAGATACTTTAAAAGTTAGTTTTTTTATGTTCAAATATTCTTAATTTAAAGAAATACACACAAACACACACTTCTACATTTCAATCAAGCATTTTTTTAAGCAAATTTATATTGACGTTTCGTTTGACATACATCTGCGTAACGTCATCTTGCACCTACTGTTATCAAAAATTGATTGAAAGCTTACGAAGCTTGTTTAGGTACGCTTTTCGGCTACTCGTCGAAGCTGCGTTATATAGTATTACTGTATAGATTTAACAAAACTCAACCGGCAATATTTCAAATTCACATAATCAACATCTGTTATTAATCTTAAAATATTTCTACAGAAAGTATTACCACTACCTCTTTAATATAGATGTTAGTTGGTTGCTGCTTACAAGCAAACAGGTTGTTTACAGGTTTCCCTACTATAAAATAGTGTGCCCGAGCATCGAGTCAGGTGCTACAAGTACAAGCAAGAGTAAGAGCGTTTTTATAGAGCTAGGTATCGCGATAGCTTACCGGAACAAGCTTGCACGTAATTTAAGTGGAGCGATGTATTGCGGCCGCGCGATGAGACGCGAAACGGTGTCGGCGCGCGAATCCCGTTGGGGCGGACGCCATTACCGCCCACCGCACCGAGCACGCGTAGAAAAACTAACCTCAGTATAAAGATGTCGCGCACAGATAACATTGGACGGACACTTGACAACGCCGGCTTCTAGACGTCCTCGACATGTTTATCTTTGAAATCGCAGACTTACCGCGAATGTCCAATTATGTTGACATAGATCCCGCCATGCGATCATATTTTGAATGCTCTATATCGCAGCATCTTTGCATGCAAGAAACCAAACTTGACTCGCCAACAACACCGTCGTAATTTTCTAAACAATGCTCGTAAAACAAGAAATAACGTAAGTACTGCTCAGCGGCTGCTTTTATAAACCAGAATAATACGTTACACACATTTTAATGCGACATTATAAATACCGTTAACTAACGCCTTAAAACTTGTTTATAATATCTGGATTTGGTAAATCCCAGCTTAGTGAAGACATAACCATTATAGTTCATATCGTTATTTACATACAGGTAGACTACTGGGACATCACTAAAAATTGACTTTGAAATGTAAAAACCTTATCGCATACTATCAAGAAGCTTTGACTAACACCGTCAAATTGAGTCTTACATGTCATGTTTATGGTGTATGAATTAGTCAGTCTGATATTGCTTTTCAGGAGGTACAATTTAAGTTAATTACTATTCAAATTCCTATAAAACGAACTTCTTATTACTAGTTAGCAATATACCAGCTTTCCCGGCAACAAAACATAATTAAGCGATATAACTTCCTAAATCCTTTTTAGATAAGCAAATAATTTATCCAACCTCATTAGTTTATTGAGTGGATGTAGGACCTAGTACCATTTGAGAAGAATCGCTATCATACAGTAATGAGAGGGTTAGAGGTAAAACGCTATCGTCTGGCATATCTATGCAGGTCGGTCGCAATCTATTGTCAATTAAAAGCCTCTGGCGAAGATCACGACCGCCTTTTGCTTGTTCTATACAATATACATAATTGCAATCCAGTGCATATCTTGTGCCTCAGGGTGAATATTGCTTAGACATTTCCTATATTACTAAGCTGGATGACCGTTTGAAATTAATCTTTATTATGATCGTTCTCTAAATTAACACAAAACCTATTTTAGTTTATATTTGAATAGTTTCTTGATTCTTGTTCATTCAGGAAATAATGCGAAGGCTTCAATTCTATGGTTAATTTTACCTCATTTTATTATGATTAGTAGTTTCGCATCTTTTTAATGTTCTAAGTTAACAGAGATATTTTATGAAATTACTGCTTTGGCAGAGTTGCTTTACAGCATTTATAATGGAGTCAATTATTACTGTGTCGGAATATCATTCAAACCTCCCTCGTTTTATAATATACTTTTTTAAAAAGACAACATTCTTCATCCTTTATCCATCCATCAGCCTTTCAACGTCCTCTGCTGGAAATAGGCCTCCCCAAGAGAACGCCACAAATATTTTATAATTTTAAAATGTTATTACTATTTCTGGCTAGACTGAGCATTTATCATTCTGACTGATATTGTTACTAGAGGACATATATGTATACTTTTGAATCCACTAACTGCCTCGGTGGTGTAGCGGTAGTGTATGCGACTGCTAATCATGAGGTCTCGGGTTGGATCCCCGGGTCGGGCAATGTTATTGAGCTTTATCCTAAAAAGAAAAATTCTCAGTAACAGCCCGTAGTTTGGAAACGTGCCCGGTAGACGTCAATAGGTTCGCCCCCTATTACGTGGGACTAAACATAGCTGGCGAGTCGTGGGTGTGTAGTACACCTCTGCCCCCTTCGGGGATTACAGGCGTGATGCTATGTTTTTTTTGAATCCACTAATAAATAAACTCAACATAACATGTATGAAAACGGAAATTTAGGATAAATAAATATGTAAAGGCTTACTTTCGCTGGGATAAACCTTCAAAGGGTTCTTTATAATATCAATAATATTAAAATTGTTAGTGCATAATTATTTATTCTTTTATATTTGTAGTATATTTTACTCAAAGGATATAGACATATTAGATAGGAACGAAACAAAAACAGTAACAATGTGTGTTCTTTTGGAACACACACATTTCCCAAAAAAGTTTCAAAACTAATGCAAACAAAATAGCAATTTATTTTTTCATGACTTCTTTTGGCACAATTTCTACACGAACTTGATTTTTTCCTATCAAATTCCATTTTTGAATTTGAATTGAATTTTGAATTAATTATCACTATGCAAAAATACCCCGCAGGAACTATTAGTTTTAAGGTATAAATTACTATTTATACATATGTAGGCCCTTTCTAGGCTCCGTACTAATATGTATATGCAAATCTCATAATAATCGCTTAAGTAGTTACGGCGCAATAAACAAACTCACATTTATATTATTCAGAATTTAACAATTAACTTTAGCTGTTGATATACGAGAGGGTAGCATCTCCCTCGGGTAATAATATGTCATAATATATACTGGTAAACAATCATTCGGATTTCGTCGTCATAAACCCTATGTATAAAATAACTCATCATTAACAGTGTAGTGACACTCAAAGCTTAAATGGTACATAGAGTTTATTATCTTAAAAGCCATAGTTGTGCTGATCGCCTATTAAGATAATGTTACTGTGAGCGCAGATACAACTCTTTATAAACAGTTTGAACGCGTCGGTAACGAGATAATCATAATTGAATTAACACAAGAACGTCACTTGTTACTGCTGTGTGTGTAGAACCGCCTGCGTCGGCTTTGGCGCCGTGAAAGTGATTTTAATATAATAAACCGTTTAGTTGGTGACCTACAATAAGATATCTATATTACGTAGACCACGCTTAGATATATACAAAACAATCTTCATTGTTTACAGTTTTACGCTCTTAATTATTATTTTTATTTATACATTTTGCATAATACTCTTATTTAAAAAAGATTATGTAGTTATTACCATTAATTTTCATACTAATTGTAAAATTTCAGTATTAAGTTACAAGTAGAGTTTTGCCTTACAATTTAAAATCTACAGTTGGGTGTGTAACTGTATATTATAACAAAACTTAATGGTATTTTTTTAGTTAGAGGCAAGTAAATCGGAAATGATCGGTCTTTAAGTAAAGATCCCAAATTGACGGACACGCTTGCGTATGACTGCACGCTATGTGGTTCACAGTTCGTAAGTTTGATGGTATTTTCACTGCTGCGAAACGGTAAAAAGTAACAGGATAATTTTGTACGCAAACCGGTTCATATAATTTGAAAATCGAGGTGCTGGTCAAACTCTCTAAAAACATTTAAAAAATTGAAGTGAAAAATTATATTAGTATTTTTATTGTTGTATCCCTATCCTCTCCTTAGTATCCTTCCTATCCTCTCCTTAGTATCTATCCCATCCTCTCCTTATTATGCTACCTCTCCACCTTATATCCCTTTCCTTGGAGATGGTGACGTGCGAGTGATGCCTCAGGTGTTGCTGGTCTATAGGCTACGGCAACCGCTTACCATCAGGTGGGCCGTATGCTTGCTTGCCACCCACGTTGTATAAAAAAATATAATATAACAATACTCTTTATTGTACAACAGAAATTTTACATAAAAAAGAAATTTTCTTAAATTAATGTACAAAGGGCGGTCTTATCGCTAGCTACGATTTCTTCCAGACAACCTTGGTATGGAATAAAATAGTGAGAAATGAAAATTTGGTAGAAAATTTGTAACAATTTGATATAAATTACATATCTTCTATTATAAAATTTTAACAGTACTGTGTCTGTACATTAGAGATATTTGAGAAAAAATACAATATTACACTATGAAGGAACTATGTCTGAACCCGAAACAATTTTATAGAACTTTTGTCTTTCTGTGTTTTTACTCGCGTATCACACAAAAGTTTGTGGGTGATTTATTAAAAAAGAAATTGATAGCTTTTGATTATACTTCAAAAACATTTTATCTCGCTACCATGTTGGGAACCTAAGATATGCCGTGAGCAATCGCTAGTTATTAATCAAAACAAGCACACGCTAAAAACAAATATAAATAAGTGGCTAGTTAGCTTTTATTTTTCAATGATCAATAGTGTATTAATATAAGGTAATCAATCATCAGGGCTCTATTTTATTTCGGAGCAACGGTAACTGACTTGTTCCTCATCTCAGCAACTCATTTCGTAATGCCCGTGCATCAATTTTGGTAATGGGCGTTGCATTAATAACGATATACGCTTACCTACCCAAGTATATCGGCGAGTCATTTAGTGAGTAACACCAAAGAAATAACTGTATCGTTTGCACTTCGTTGGTTTTTAACTTGTTATTTCTTTTTGATTTATTTCTGTTTAGTTATATAGTAGTATCATTAACAATGATCGTGCAGTATTATTAATACACCGTTACTAATAATATAAACGTAATTAGTTTTAATAACTTAAAATTTTATTAAATATGCCATTAACTATGAAGTATCAATTATTTGCTAATGGACGCTATAATGTATAGAGGAACAATCTCTTAATACAATAGGTGTTATTTTCCTTACATTTGTTCTAAGTGCTTGCTCTACGGCTAATAAGACATAATGATGTGTTATTTGTGAAGATTTACGAATTCCGATCTTATGGTATCTAACCACGAGGTTACTAACCTTAGTGCGTCACAACCGCTTCTTGCAATCCACCACTCTGTGTTCTGCAAAAGAAAAACGCCATTGTTACTTACGTCATGTACACAAGAGTTGTATTACAATTATTAACATGTTCTATTATAATATTATACAGGTAACTTTAATTAGACATCAGTACTTTTAGTATTTCTTAGTGAATAAATGCAGTAGTCATGGTCTTTCAACTTTACTTCCTTACTGTTATATTATAAATGCGAACGTGCGTTTGAGTGTTAGTTACGCTTTTATGCTATAATTAAACAGATAATTTTGAAATTCATCGCAATAAAATGGGTACCTGCGGAATAGCAGATTTTGCATAGAGTTAAAAAAAAATATAGCATCACGCCTGTATTCCCCGAAGTGGTAGGGCGGTAGGCAGAGGTGCATTACACACCCACGACTCGCCAGCTATGTTTAAATCCCACGTAATAATGGGCGAGCCTATTGTCGTCTACTGGGCACATTTCCAAACTCCGGGCTGCTTGTTTATGTTGAGTTGCTAAAAGTTTTGGTATGGTTCAACTGGCGTTCTACAGAAACTAGCGAGTATTTTTCTTCATACTTCAAACCACGATAACGAGAAAGCTAACTCTTCTGAAGACTGTTTTGAATATTCTTTTTTATATTTACTAAATGTATTAATTCAATTTAAAATTTAAAGTTACAGGAAATTATTTAAGCTGAACATTACCTTGTTCGTAAAACATTTTGTTTTTTGATTGCCCATTATTACCTATCAAACGATGCTTTAATTAAATAACTATTTTATAACAGTGTGTATTTTTGTTTCAGGTAAACATTTGAATAGATTTTTAAATGCCGTGAGAATAAGTTTTATGTAGGTATGTATATTTAACTTCTTATTTATAAGAAGATAACTGGATAAACTCATAAAATTTTAGAATATATTAACACAAAGTACGAATATTAACAAAAATGCGAAATCCAAAATAACAGTTACGAGCATAATCCTGCAAGCCATCCTGCCTATCAAAATGTTAAGAGAAGATTGCTGAAAAAAATATGCTTTTAAAAAAATTTTTCAGTTTGAAAAGCACTAAGCACAGTTCGAGCAGCAATGCAATTGTGTAAATGCTTTGGCATATAGTATATACTATGCTAGTATATACCGAATAACACAAATATGTAGAAATATGTTTTCTATTTATTTATACTAAAATATCTGTTCATATAGACAGATTTATTTTCTTTCACTAATAAAAACAATGAAAAGCTTTGTCACAAAGCCGTTATAAACCAAATAGAGAGATATAGGTCATGTACATGTTGGCACCGTTGAGAATCGAAATGAGCCAGACAAGGCAATAGATCTACCAGCATTGACGTTTAAAACATTGTACATATGTATTTATACACTTCAATGGATTCAACAAAAACTGTGTAAAATTATCATAAGAATATTTTTGCGTGACAGTTTCCGCTTCAATTCTAATTAAAAGTACAATAACCTATCGCATAAAAAAACTGATTTGTACGCGTCACTCCGCATCGACCGCACGTCATTTTAAAACGCATGCCACTTATCTTATGCCAACTCAATTTTCTCAATCTTTTCCATTAATCAAATCTTGGTACCTGTACATACCTTACGTCACTGATTAACCACTCGTCGCTATCCCACGCTTGAGCAAGCCGGACGCATCATACCTACCGGTAGAAAAGTTACCTATCCGATTGAAGTAGTCTTGAGTGATCCTAGTGATCGTTGAACCTTGAACGGCACTTTGGCTCCCATAGATTGTTTATATTCAGATAAATACGCTCGACTGGCTTACAATTGCAATTTCACAGTCAAATAACAGAAATAGACATTGGTTTAACCTACACGAAGAAACCGAGAGTATTCACAAGTTTTTTCATAGCATAAAAACAAAGCCAAATCGTTTTGGAATTGATACTATATTTTTACCGTTAGTTACCAACAAAATAAAAATTTCTTTAGTATACGTAATCTATTATTTTTTGCAAATATTATAAAGCACTATGTAATGACTAGTCGTGGAGGAAATTTGTGTCAAATAGATTCTAATGTCATGTTTATGTTAATTAATGACTAAGATTTACATATGCCGTGAAATAACTGTGTGCCGTATAGGAACTCATTTCAGTGGTTTTATTAATGTCAACTAATTCTTAAATGCTTTTTTAATCCCTTTGGCAAAGGAAGTTCTATTTTTTATAGTAATGGGTTATTTTATAAGTAGTAATAGGTAATTTAAATAATATCCGATATAGTACTTGTAACGGTTTAAGACTTACAGTATCTAAGCCATAATTGACGCTAGATCTGTCGAAATAAAGTAACAGCTAGGATTATACTTTGCAGCAGGCTTACCACGAACTCTTATTGCGATCCAGTTTAGGACCCAAACTGAACTGAATCGCAATTTCGTACCATGACGTGTCAAAGATGCAATCTTTTGTTTTTTGCCGAATCAGCACATAAGCTGAATCGCAAACATGACATCTTTGTATTGAAATTCCATTACCATGAACTTGCTTGACAACCTAAACAAGATCGCTCAATTAGACATCATGGTACGAAATACAACAATACTAAAATAGGTATTTTGAATTTCGTCGGAATTGAATCGCTAGCTATTTTACCTCTTGCTTTACTTTAGTTTTTATTTCATACATATTTTATTGAATGATCCTTATAATAAGTTACTCCCAAATAGATAATAGACTAGACTCGCCAATGCCTATTTACCCTGACAACGTAATAATTATTGACATTTCCGGCAATATTTTGTTCGATTATCAGTTGCCAATTCTAACGCTAGTTAAGTTGATATTTTTTGTTGAACTCTACTTATTTGTTTAGACAACTGATATGTATCAGCGGCACTTTTTTACTACTGTAATATATTTATACACCGTAACAGAGGTTGTTATTAATTCTGACTCATCATTGAAATCTAGCAATGAATAATATAGGTTTGATAAATCAATTTTGTGGTTCATGATAACATCTTTAACAACTACAGTTTTGTATGTTTAATTCTAGACGTGTGAGATATAATATTCAAATATCGAAACCTAATTTTAAGCGCATGATTATACTCGGGTCTTTATTGTGGGAACTGGAAAATTTATAAACTTTTTCTACACTATGAAGTTCAAGCAATTATTTTTTGAGAACAGCGGGAGGTCATATCCTAGTTAAAAAACGTAAAACAATACATTACGCCTGTACAACACGCATTACGCCTTTGTCGCCGAAGGGGTAGGCAGAAGTGTATTACACACCCATAGTTCGCCAGCTATGTTTAAGTCCCACGTAATAGGGGCCGAGCCTAAAGTCGTCTACCGGGCACATTTCCAAACTCCGGGCTGCTACTGAGAATTTTTCTTTTTAACATCAGCAGTCGTGCACTCTACCGCTGCACCACTGAGGCAGTTAAATCCTCCTCTTAAGTGATTTCTTGGAAAAAAAATATGTCCTATGCTTATCTTGCTATCAGTAGGTACTACATAGGTCACTAAAATAGTGGATGTTCCCTCGCTTGTTTGAATTACACGAGATATTTTTGCTGAATAACAAAAATATTTGTGTTCATTACGATTTATAATACCGCGAAATTAGTACATCACATATTCTGTATTTTTTATAATAATCAGAGGACCAGGAATGCAAAGTTGAGTAGTTTATAAGATAGTTTGTATAAAAAATATGATTAAATTTTAAAGATTAAATAAAATCTAGACAGATCTAAGCGCACGGTAGTGGAACACAGGCCGAGTATCAACAATACCGTGTGTAACTTTCCATGAAACATTTCAGTGCATTTTTTAAGTTCCCGTGGCTAAAGTATATCGCAAGTTAGACCTCTAATATTTTAAATATTTATAATTATATAGGTCAGGTAGATAAGAAAGATCAGGTCATTAGGTTGTACCGTTACGAAGTGGTAGCGTTCCGAAATTTCCAATTTTGTGTACTGATTGAAAAACTGATTGATCAGTATCGGTCGTTTGAGTTTTAAAGTACAAAATCAAGCATTTTAAATAAAATGGATGCGTCTGCGTATCATTTAGTAAACATATGTTTTTAAGTAAAGTAATCATAAGTACCTATCTACAAAAGCTTGGGGACTGCATCTGATCTAATATGGCACCAGCTCATAAATTTCTAACTCCACTTCTTTCATGCTGTGTTACTACATAGCAAGAACCGTAAGTAACTAAGTAAATACTTACGGTGCCTGAACACCATCAGTCACTGTCGGGCTAAGCAATTCTCACGGAACCGCCTCACGGAAATGTTATTATTACCATTCTACCACTCCTGAAGATGCAGTAAGTATTGTAGTACATATCCAAGTTCTAAATTTACATTAGATAACGGAAATCGAACCTCAAACATGGATTGTTTCTCATGAGTTCGTGCCCTCCTTGTATCAGAATTTAATCAGATGCTTTCAATTCACGATTCCACGCTGTTTACTTGAGCATACATATTTATTTTAGAACGTGCTTAAAATGTTTAGAAATGTTCAATGTTAATTTAAAACGCAACTTGAGCTGATAACAGGTAGAGTACTCAACATACAAGTAGGTATAATATATGTCAGTAAAACCGATATCCTACTAACTGTTGGAAGAAAGGAAGTCAGGTCGACAACCTATAAATATTGACTCATCTCGAAAGGCATGCGCCTATGCACACAAGGTGTGCTGTTGTTGTAATGGGTGTACCTTTCCTAGAGAAATTCGATTACTCCATATGCTTATAATACAAATAACTAAATAACATGTGATAAAATTGTCTATTTCTGAATAATAGTAGTATATTTTTTCCTGTAGGAGCTTTTTAGTGCTGCAGGTGGCAGACGAGTCTAAACCCTTCTCATGGTCAGTGGTAGGTAACTAAAGCTCATCTCGATAATACTAGTACAGTGGCCAACCTGCTACCTATCGTGTGGATCCACCACACCAAGCTTAGCAAAGGAGTGAAAACCGAAACACACCGAGATCATCTAAGGAGGTGCTTCGTCATATCATAAGAATTATAGTTTAAAAATCTAATAAAAAGTTACGCAAAATTATTATAAAAAAATTTGGAGTGCTATACTTCAAATGTTTCAAATAGTTCATTGGTAGCTGTTTTTTAATATTTCTTATGATTATTAAGATATGGTAAAATGCCTCGGTGGTCTAGCGGTAGTGATGTAATGATCATAAGGTCTTGGGTTCGATTCGGGTCGAGAAAACAGAAAAGTTATTGGATTTTTTCGTCAAGAAAGCCCAGAGTTATAAGTTGGCGGTGTTTCACCCCCCGTTCGGGTCAGCGGAGGAATTGTCCTCCTGACCCTCTTTACAGCTGCCTTCTGCGAGATGACATCCTCGCCAGATAGATCTTAAAAAGAGACTATACCGATTATTATCATATTCTTTTTATTTATTTTATAACATATTTCAGTTTTTTTTAAATACATTATAAAAATACACAAATAGACTATAAAAACGCAAACAAAAACAACAGAATATAATTAATTTAAAAATGTATAAAATATGAAAACGGTGGTTAGGGCTCCACAGAAAGCGCTCCGGTATCACGGGGTGCCTATATACCTGAGGCGGCTAGTGGCAGACTACCTAGAAGGCCGCAGCGTTCTCTATGAGAGCCGCATAGGGGACGTTGTGAGGAGACCCATGTCGTGCGGTGTCCCACAGGGCTCGGTTCTAGGGCCGCTCCTGTGGGACATTGGTTACGACTGGGTGCTGCGATGTCGGCTCCCCCCCGGGCTGGCGGTCATTTGCTATGCAGATGACACGCTGGTCGCGGCTCGGGGCGGAAACTTCGAGGAAGCGGCGTTCCTGGCCACCTTAGGGACCTCGGAGGTGGTCAGGAGGATCGGGGCGCTGGGGCTTAGGGTAGCCCTGGATAAGTCGGAGGCCCTACTTTTCCATGGGCCCCGACGTCGACCACCTGCTGGCGCCTCGATCACAGTGGACGGGGTCCAAATTGAGGTTCGGGCCCAGATCAAGTATCTGGGCCTGGTGCTGGACGGGCGGTGGCGCTTTCGCGAGCACTTCCGCCAACTGTCCCCAAAGCTCGTCGGCGCAGCGTCCGCCCTTGCACGGCTCATGCCGAATATGGGCGGACCCAACAATGCGTGCCGACGGCTTTACACGGGGGTGGTCCGGTCGATGGCGCTGTACGGCGCACCCGTGTGGGCGGAGTCCCTGGATGCACTGAACAGGGCTCTTCTGTGGAGACCACAGAGGGTAGTCGCGTCCAGGGTCATTCGCGGATACCGCACGGTGTCGACGGAGGCGGCCTGTGCATTGGCCGGAATCCCCCCATGGGACTTGGAGGCGGAGGGGCTCGCGGAGGTGTATCGGCGGGCGTCGCAAGAGGGGGCGGGGCGCAGGCGTCCCCAACTCCGTGAGGTGGCGAGATGGCAGGGCGACGCCCGACGAGCTGCCATGGCCAACTGGAGGGCGCGGCTGGAGGCGCCCCGGGCCGGTCTTTGGACCGTGGGGGCGCTCCAGCCGGTGCTGGAGGAGTGGGCAGGGCGACGGCACGGAGTCCTTACCTTCCGACTGGTGCAGGTGCTGTCGGGGCACGGTTGCTTCGGCAGATATCTGCACATTGTCGCAAGGAGGGAAGCGACTCCGGGCTGTCACCATTGCGGCTGCAATGAGGACACGGCGCAGCACACGCTCGAGTCGTGCCCGGCTTGGGCCGAGCAGCGCCGTGAACTCGTCGCGGCAATAGGGGGGGACCTCTCGCTGCCGAGCGTCGTCAGAGCGATGCTTGGCAGAAGGAATGCAACATAGTTCCAGTGGTCTGTCAATAAAGGCGGAGAGACGGCACACGGCGGGTTTCTTTAGTGGGTGAGGGCCCCACACTACCCTGTTCGTTGCCCCGAGCGACAGGGTGTGCGGTTAGGAACATTTTTTACCGCCTAAACAAAAAAAAAAAAACAAAAAAAAGGGCTCCACAGAAAAGAACCTCCACAATATGTGCCGCGTAGAGGAGTACTGCCTTTTGCATCAAACCCTTAATCCAGCTGCCCAACGAGATAAGAAGAGCTCTTTAGATGTTAATTGAGACTTGGCGATCAGTCCATTAACCGATATGACCATCGGCACCATAATTGCCGATCAACATCTCACTTGTAAGTAATCTCCTGAGCTAAATCCAAATATTTAATGTATAGTGCTAAGCATGTCAAATGCTAAAAATATATATAAAAATATCAAAATATTTCATTTGTTTTGTAAAACGATTTTTTTAGCTACGCTTGTATCTTTGTAACAAAGTATTTGAATATGATTTGGGCCTACTACGTAATGTCAGATCAAATTAAAACTTTCGCACACTCTTTAAATACCAGTACAGTACGATAATAGAAGCTTGTCCGTTCTAAAAAATCACGTTTTAAGATTCTGTTACAAACATAGATAGATATAGGTGAACCTAATAAAATCGTGTTAAAATGGAGAAAATGACAGTACTTACACGTCTGCGCACTGCAAGTATCGAAATATAGCGGTATCCACCTTCTCCAAGACACCGAATACGTCACCGAGGCACCTACATAATGTCGTATACTGCAACCATATTGTATATCCAAGCATAAATATAACCAAATCTTGTCGTTGAAAACTCGATAACTTGATAATGACAGAACTTTCCTTAGACTACAAAACATCTGATAGTTTTGTCGATACAAACAAGTTCCAAACAATAGAGAAATAAACCATGTTCTATTTTCCATCTCCGCTGAACTCGACCTTAAATATTCTTTGCCTCGGTAAGAGACAAATTTCTTATCTTTCTTGTAAGCTACCTACTGGATGGTGTATGAAATATTAGATACTGAATTGACATTATTGTGAGTTGAATGAACCAAATATAAAAAGGCACCGTTGTATTGGAATATTTGTTTGGCAATGAGTTTTGTATAATTCGATTAAATTTCGTAAGTCGGCCGTCGACCCGCGCCGACGCAGAACGTTCACGGCGTTATTTTGGATCTATGTCTACGTGATGCCACGCATCTTTTACAGCCACCGTTCCACTAGACTGCGTTTACTATTGGTAGATTTCACAGTGGTGGAGAACGTGATTGTGTCTCGAGCCACACCGATCCAAAACTTCATGGAACATTTTTGGTTCGATACCATTAATAATTTTAAATGAATTTTGGTCTATCATTAGTACACGTTTCTTCGAAGAATTATATTATTATTCTCTATATAAACATGTTTACATCGCGTTTAGGTTAATCAACCAAGTTATCAGTTTTGATATTTTGCTTATCAGTTGGAATCACCAGTATTCCCATAACGTTAAACTTGTGAAAAAAGTGATACCTACTAACCATTCTCGTACACATAATTTCATATTTTGGTTCCAATTCTGCTAGTAACTACATGTAATCGAATCTCATTTAATACAACATAATTATGGTTGTGTAAAAACATTATTGAAGACAATGATGTCTCCAATTAATTTAGTCCCACCTTTTTTTACTAAATTGCACTCAGTTTTAAGGAAGACATCAGTTTATGAACGGCGTGGTCTCAATTTGATACGCGCACAAAAAGTTTAGTTTTACCTTATTTAACCCAATCTTGAACACGCAGCGACCAATTCGGTTTCTTTTTGTCTTGCTAAAATAACCCATAAAGATTTCAGTGATATTTTACAGTGACTACAATAAAAAATACTCCAAAGAGTATAAAAATGTAAGTACTGCTAGAGCCTTCAATGCAGACCGTGAAATTTGCAATATAGCTATTGAATTAACAGTGAAACGCAGTGACTGAGACGATTTGATAAAATAAAAACACTTGTTCCTCTCTTGGCATTCAATATCTTGCAGTTAACTATATTGTAACTAACAAGTTGTTCATTCCGAAAACGGAATGTTTATATCATTGTAGCGAGCTGGTGGTTTTTAATTGTGAGACTTGCCCTAAACGATCGACAATGTGAACACGGTTATGGGATTTTAATTGGCAGATAACAATGATATCGATGGACTCCATAACCGCATTTATCCAGGTTAACTGTACCACTACCGTAAGACACGAACCGCCTGTCACTTGTTCGCTTCTAGCTACCACCACAACGGGAAACGGACGTCGCTGTCAACGGCAACGACCTTCTTTTAGCCGCAGTCATTTCCTCCAGGAACCGCATTTAATAAAACCACGAGAAATGCTATATCGTAAACGCTACCTCATTCAAAATCAGAAAGTGTTGTGACGTCGCATCGCCTCGAACCTTATGACTTGCTCATTACAAATTCTAGTTAGTAACTCTTTCTATGTCATCTCTATGTTAAATATTCGCCGTGTCGGTTGCTAAGTAAAAACGTCGTGAAAATCTTTTATTCTTCTTAATGCGAGCCGTTTCGGCTCTTGTTCGGGATCCTACTGTGACAGCTATTATAATTCCGAATGAATGTGGAAGTATACAAAGACGGCTTTGTAACCGTCATAAATATTTATAAGCAAGTACTTATTTTCTACACACGTGGGTCGGTGGATACGCACGATACTACCATTCTAATTGGATGTCTATAAGCGCGAATTTATATCATACTAAGGGAGCGAGCTCTACCTACAAAATAATTTATGACAGTAAATTGTACTTCCTGGTTAACACATTCCCTGTATTTATAATATCGGTATTGGATTTTGATTGGCATTATTTAATTTATATTTGTTGTAGCTACGATTATGTAATGATAAACATATAGAAGATAGTAATCCTACTTTCTCTTAACTTGTTTCTTGAGGCCACTACAAGAAAGTAAAACCCCGCTATGTTAGCGCTCGCCCCGTGTCCTGTTGACACACAAATTGCTGTGCTAAATTCACCTGGGGTACTAATTTCCATGACACTGTTAATTGATTTCTTTAATGATATATCTAACGAAAGTATTTAAACTTCTTTGAAACGTTGTTATAAACGTAAAACATGCCACCAAACATAGATCTATTATAAAATCTCTAAGATCTATTATTAAATAATATCCCACCAAATAATATGGAACCCGTCGATACCCAAAATATATGTATCTCAAAATTATTAATTTATTTTGATATTATTAAATCAGTGACCTAATCTAAAAGTAGTATTATATTTTCTATTTATTTAGAAATATTGAATATAGTGCTTTGACAACGTGTAAAAGTCATCCTTTAGGATTCTCAGTAAGCAGCGATTGATTTCATATAAAAGCAAAACGCTTTACTTTTGTTTGAAATAAGTATGTATATATGTGCAGCACAAGTGCGTCCGTATGCACATATAAGTAAATAATGGTAGTTATCAACGCGACGGATGACCTCAATCCTGTGTATCTAGGTATGCTTGCATGCTCATGGTATATCTGGAACGCGGGAACGGTAGTGTGACTGCGGACGGTATGCCGTCTTGGCCTGGCACTTGACCCCGAACAGCTATAAACTTTTTGCTATCTTCCTTCGCTAAAAGCTATCTAGTACCTCAGTATATTTTGTGATAAATTAATAAATATAAAAATCAATTGTCTTGGGTTAGTCTCACAAAAACTCGAAAATGGCTGCACAGATTTTGATAAAACTTTATCATGTCTATTTGAGATGTTTTCATTCATATTGGTCACTGATGGCGCTGCAATAATGTACCAGTATTTTTATAATCAACTTTTGGTGGTAATTTAGTATTTTGTTATTTTATGATTTCTTGCATATCGGATATACAATTCTTAGCACAGTTCTTATCGAAAATTCTAATATTTAAAAAAACTAGGGCTGCTAATAGCACCACTGAAGTAATGCAACATAGTACCAGTGGCCCGCGAACACAGTCGAAGAGACGGCACACGGCCGGTTTCTTTAGTGGGTGAGGGCCCCACACTATCCTATTCGTTGCCCCGAACGACGGGGTGTGCGGTTAGGTACATTTTTTTCCCGCATTAACAAAAAAAAAGGCTGCTAATAGCAGGCAAGCCAATTACAAGTAGGACAATGTCTACCGGTTTCATCTAATGTTGATATATTTTTAGATATGGCTCCTGTAAGTTTATGTTATATTTTACGACCCCTTATAGCCACAGGACACTTGCCTAGTGTAGACGCCGGAGTAACGCATATTATCTATTGCAAGATATTTTATTTTATAAAATCTTTAATGTATTTTATCGTTAAAGCCGACGATGACGAACCAAAACTACAATATTATTGCTTGTTCCACATGATTATCTATCAACGTCATCTTGAAGTGAATTTAAATATGGGAAAAAGAATATTTGGTGAATAAAAATATTTTAACATAAGTCCATCCATCCATCCATCAACCTTTCGACGTCCACTGCTGGACATAGGCCTCCCCAAATTGGGGGTATAGTGCCGTAATCGCCACGCTTGGCAGGCGGGTTGGCGATCGCAGTGGATGTTGTTAATACTCGAGGGAGGGCTGCTGCCCACTCCCCCCGGTATTCCCTCAGTCGGCTCTTACGACTCCCATGGGTGGAGAGGGGTGGGACAATTCCAAAGCCGGCCCCACACGGCTCCTTAACATAAGTGGTGTTGGTATATTTTAATGTTGATGAACCGTTACTGTTCGCTATGAAAGTTAGCATCTCTCAGTGTTTTCAACGAGAATATTTTTATGTTCTATGTCATCATAACTTTCTACCTGATAGCGCTGCTGCTTATCAACTTGTATCAATTATGGGATAATTATAAACGTTAGTGCAATTTGTACATTCTGCAGGAGAATGTAAATGAATGCAAACAATATCACAATCATTATCTTTTACATTTATTTTAGGTAAGGTAGGTTTATTAGTAGTAAAGCCTTGCTCGTCCCCGCGTAAATGGACCAGTTCGATCGAGGCAATATGAGTACCATTCTCTCACAGAAGGTCAGTGTGGAACAACGAGAGGTACTCCTATATTTGTGTTAATATGGAGAGTGAGAGCGCTGGAGGCTAAAAACCACTTCTAATGTTCCATTATCTCATTATTATCCTTCTTTTCCACTTCCTTAGCCTTTCCTTGAATTGTTGACACGCGATTGATGCATCTTGATGTTGCTAGCGTCTCTAGGCTATCAGGTGAGCCGTGTGCTTGTTTGCCACCCGCGTAGTATAAAAAAGATAATATAGATGCGGTAGTATGTCGTTAATAAATATTCTCAAGAAGATTCATGCTAAAAAATAGCTACAATCTAAACAGACTGAGGTCAGACAAGAAATCACCTTGTCGCTTTGGTTAGATACATGTTTGGCACACTTTCAGGAGGTCTTAGTTACAGCGACGATATCACGTTTCCCATGTTAGGGATTGTTTATTGAAGTCATGATGTGACCTTAACATTGTATTTTACGATTGTCTCGTCACTAGTCCGCGAACTGACATTTCAATAGAGAAGGTGAACTAAGGTCGCAACGTGAGCCGAAGCACGACGGTCGGCCGCATACCCAACTACCACAAACACAACCGCGTCCATAACCCGCTTCCTGCATCAACACTTTTCAGTGATCACCGTTAGTTGTACATATTGCATAGCTTATTTTTATCAGATCGCAAATATCCGGACAGCAGAAACATTACAACGTTTTGAAACATGAATACCCACACAGATCCAAGCAGCATTGCAAGAGATCGGTATTAATTTTAACTTTGCAGTTGACTTTCTCAAATTACCCCGTAAAAGCATATCGGCGTCAGTGTTGACTTAAATTTGCATCTAGCTGGTATTTTCTCGTCGCCACTTTGATAGCGTGTGCTCACGATTTAACGCTGGTATTAATGTATTATTCAGTTGGGTTTTCATTAGACTGTCGCTATCGGCGCGAGGGATCGAGCTCTCGTTAAAATGTACGGATGGCATGACGAGTGCTCGTATTGGACGAGAATGCGAGTGCTCACCTATCGCAACTCTAATTCAAATCACTAAAGAAAACTTATGCTGATTCACATTTTCTGTCGCCTACGTTCGTAGCTGATATCAATTAATTTGCATTTACTCACTGATTCACGGAGCAAGCCTACTTCAAATTCTTTCTTGAAAAGCTGCTAACGCGATTAGCTTAGCATATTTTTTTTTTATGGCGGGAAAAGTTACCTAACCACCTACAATTGTAAATAGATTTGCTATGCATATAGGGTAATCGAAGTCAAGTTTTGGTGATGTTTTTTTTGTTGGCATTCCTTTTTTGAACGTAATGGGAATTTTTTTTTTTAATTATGAGAAAGAGAGAATGTGTGCTCGCACCTCTCTCTCTCTTGCCCCTACAGTAATATACGAAACGTAGCTCTCTCTCTTTCTATCTTCACTACCTTATATCTCCCTCTCAACTTCTGTTCGCCTCGCCCGATCACACTTTTCATAACGCTCACGTCACGTATTCACCAGCTTACTCCTCAATTCAAGCGTGCGTAAAGAAGTGTTTACTTTCAAAAATACACTTTTTATGGTGTCTAGTTTATTTTTTTATGAATATAAAATTAATTATATATTATGACAATAATAGCATCACTCTGCTGACCTTTACAAAAGATAGTGCTATCTTTACCTAGTAGGTTTTGAGTTATTACTCGTTTACTTGTATCCTAGGCAATAGTGTCAGCAATTAGTAATGTTAATATTAAGCTGTAACGGATGAAAACTAATAATTCTTACACAGAAAAAACGATGGTGTGGTGACGAACTAAGAATACCACCATTTTTTCCCACGAGTGCCGTACGAACTAACTGCCTCGGTGGTGTAGCGGTAGTGTATGCGACTGCTAATTATGAGGTTTCGGGTTCGATCCCCGGGTCGGGCAATGTTATTGAGCTTTTTCCTAAAAAGAAAAATTCTCAGTAGCAGCTCGGAGTTTGGATATGTGCCCGGCAGACGTCAATAGGCTCGCCCCCTATTACGTGAGACTTAAACATAGCTGGCGAATCGTGGGTGTGTAATACACCTCTGCCTACCCCTTCGGGGAATACAGGCGTGATACTATGTTTTTTTGGTGCCGTACGAGACTTATATGCCACCGTAAGCAATAATCACACAATCATAAAAATAGAATATAAATATTTGGTTACTAAAAATGTCAAAAGCAAAACATTTTTTATGATTCCTCATATATGAGAAGATCCTTCATTAGCGTACGCGAACGCTACACGTAGTTTAGTACCCATGTTTAAATTCCTCACGTGCAATGAAGAAATGCAATTAGCACAGCAAAGAGGACTATTAAATATCAAGCTTGACCAGTTTAAAAGAAACTGGTGCAATGCGCTAAGACAGGTTTAACAACCCCACACATGATACAAACTCGCGGATGTGGTATACTTTCGTCATTAACGAGCGCATATCACACATGTGACGCCCTAAATATAGAATCCTCTTATGCTTACAACGACCTTCATATTATATTTTCGATTACACATTTTCACACAAAGTGAATAAAGAAAATAACAGTCACGAGCAGGATTTGAACCTGCATCTAAAGAAAGAAGGAAAGAAAGAAAAACGTTTATTTTGGTTTCTACAATATAAAATAACATAAAAAAGACAAAAAAAAAATGCAGTCATCGAGTAGAAAGCCAAAAAAGGTTTTATCTCAGCGTATGCTGAATCACTAAAGCTCTTCAGTGCTGGTTTTCAGAAAAATCCTTAAGAGTTGTGCCCGCCACGACACAGGACAATATTTAAGTAGTTAATTAAAAATGAAAAAAATGTATATATAGAAAAATATAAAGCAAAGTACTCTGTGCAAGTACAAAACTCAAAGTACCAAGTGTGCCAACATGTAGCTATGAGGCTAGGTTAGTATTATCCACTATACAGGAGCAGAACCACATTAAATCTGATGCAGACTATGTATTAGCGTATAGGAATTAAATAGAAGTGTTAATAAGAACAAATATAAATATATTATAGATAGTAGGTAACTGTGAATAAAATCTTATAGCTGAGCGGACTGACCCGTTGCCAGCATCTCCTGGATACCCTCCCAGATGCTTTCTGCAAAGCATAAATGAATGCCAGCATCAGAGATGCAGATACAAATCCTGCTCATGACTGTTATTTTGTATTTCACATTTTCACACTTAGTTGATTTATATTTCTAAGCATGTCAAATGCTAAAAAAGTACATTAAATATAAAAATATATTTCAACTCGTTATTGCATTTGCGTTTGTGATGTTTATAAGAAGGCGTTCGTTTATTTAAACATTTCAATTCCTAAAATATCTCGTTGAGACAGCGATGCAACGCAGATAAATATAATAAATGAACATTAAAAAATGTTTTATGAGCCACGTACTGTGCCTTATTTATAAGAATAATAAATATTATAAATTACGAAGGTAACTGTATAATTAATTTGACTGCGCAGACGATGCAGTAATATCATTCAATAGTCACCTACGGCCCACGCTCCTATGCAAGTAATACTACCAATGTCAGGAAAAAATTTGTCATTTGAACATTGCGAAGTTCTAAAATTACATTTTCAAGGTTTAAAACGAAAAATGTATTCTGGTCGCAAAGGTCCGTATACCTTTTGAATGTTTCAAATACAGAGGTCACTAGTAGAATTTTGTTTGAAGATAGTTTTATATCTTTTAATTTGGTACAAACCACACATTTAAAAATACATTAAGATCGTAGAGCTAGTTTCTGAGTTCATCGCGAACAAACATTGTGATAGGGATTTTTTTGGTATATAGATTTATTGTTTGCCTTCAACACTACGGTATATAAGTGTCCGTGCTTCGTAAGACACGTTTAGAAGTAGGTTTAAGCTGTCAAATAACGTCCTGGCAGTCGTAAAAGGCTGTCAGAGTCCTGAATAAAATTCTGATGTCGGTCTTGGTTGTCATTAAATCCCCTAGTTGAGTTGTGGAGGTCCAGATCGGCAGTTGCTCCATGTAAATACTGGGTCATCAGCTTAAACCAAACAGAGCGGAAGCCGATCCTTATAAAGATTGGGATAAGGCTAGCAAGATGATGTTGACCAAGATAACTAATAACATTAATTTTCTCATTATCTTTTATTGTTTTTAACTTTGTAAGTTAATTAAAAAAGACGTTATAACTATTTTGTGTAAGTGAGTACAATACATCTTCGCTCTATTTTTAATTACCTTGTCAACGCTTCGGCTCCAAGCGATGGCTGTCGTCTCGGTTACCTGTAGCAATCGTAAATACATTAATAATAGAACGGCATAACTAACTGTACTACAGCACTTGCACAGCCTGAGTTTTAGTAAAGAGTTATACACTTTTCCTTATTTGTTAAATAAAAAAGACCATACAACATTTCTGCATTTCTGTTCAATGTTAAACTAGCGTGTGAAGAGCCAGTCTCCACATATTCCATCACGTAATATTTCTACTGCAACTTATTTTGGTTTGGTATACTATTTAAAATTTTACACTCACGCAGTTATAAAATAACTAGAACATCTACTGAAATAAGGCTAGTAATTAATATGTGAAGTTTAAAAGTCGTTAATATATGAGATGACTTTTAAATCTATACAAGGGTATTCCATTAACAAGCTCAATTTATTGATATTTTAGCTTATATTCGAATACACACCTCAAGTGCGCGTGTTATATATTATATAGAATATAGATCAGTTTACAGTGGGGTGGATTTGCGATACTAGCAAATATTAATTAGAAGTTCGTATTTTACAGATTTATTAGTTACTGCTAAGTGCCTATGAGGCGTGAACGTCCGTATGTTATGTCGCGACACTCTTGTAAACAAAGCGCCTTACTGACCGGGTTAGCCTTGAATGGTAAATGTGTGAAGTTTCGCTTAGGAAAATATGCCATTGATGCAGCCAGTGTGCGTGCGCTGGGTAACGGTCACTACGAGCCGAATAAGTGGTTTAGTATCGTACGTGGAATGATAATGTTTAGAGTGAGACTTGTCACGCGATTGTGCTCTGTCACTAGCGCACGCATTCGCAGACCCACTTTCTTACTTTGTGTCCTTGAACTACGCGAGTATATCGACACTGCTATTTTTTATCAGTAATATCGCCAGTCGCTTATTGCAGCAATTTCACAGTAAAGATAAGAATAATAAATCTCTTTTATATTTCGTCCAATTACAGAGGGTTGAATGTCGGTGTCAGTCTCTGGGCTCGAATAATGCGCTATTGCTAACGAGATAAAACGAAGACAGAATCCGTCAGGCGGTGAGTTTACGTCGCTTAAGGAACACCTCAATTCGTTCTTTATTTACCTTGGCATTTTACTCGCCCGTAGAACTCAATCTCACCCCGACTGCAATAAAGCTCGAAGCAAAATCACGACTTTGCAATGTCTGCTCTTTATCGCCCCCGTAGAATACAGTACGATCTTAAACGGAATTTAATAACTTCCACCCGCCGCGCCGGTTGCTGTAATGGGATCACCATGCAAATGTCTATGCCCATGGTTTACCGTTACTCACTGGTACCCACGGTAACTAACCGCCCCATGACATAAAGAAATGCAATAATTGCAAACGGGAAATCCGATCATGCCATAGGCACCCAATGGCGGCACCGGACAGGTTCCATTAAGGAGCTTCAAGAAAGACGATACAACTATGTAAATAAAATTGTTTGCTAAGCACTTAAACATGCCTGCAATTTCTAGGATGCAACGTTAAAAAAACACTGGCTTGACTGGAAGAAAGTACATATATACGAGTTCCTGTGTTCGATCCAATCTTAGATAGAACGAGGAAAGTTGGACCTGACGTACGGAGTGTGGATTTGAAGTTCCCTTTCGTGATATAGCAAAGCGCTTTCCCTGTCGCAACTCTGCGCTCTGACACTTGCACTCTTCCTTTCTATATTAAACTCGCTAGCGGAACGGTAATATCACTTAGCTATTTGGTTATAATAAACACTTGATAAGTATATTATAAAGTTCTTACTATAATATAGATATGAAGCAAATATTAATTTTGAAAGGTTTCTATTAACTTATACGAGAATAGACTACGAAAGTTCAAGTTGGCTCTTTTTTGAATATGTGTACAATTATTTGCTATAATCGTAAGCTATGTTTGCTTTTATCGTCCATGTAATTAAATCCTTTGAGTACTACTGAACTATCTTCATCTATTTTTTAAGTTTTCAATTCAAAAGCTGCTTCATCATCTCTCCTTGCAAACTGCTATTACAAAATAAGATTAACAATTTTCTCACGTCCGCATCGAGATCAAGTTAGGCGACGACAACCTCTGCAAAAAGTAAGTTGGAAATCTAATAGAGTTTGTGGCAAGCCGGTTATTTGTGTTATTTTTTAGTTTCGCTGAAGCTGAGGAGAAATGCTACGTAACGCTCGCGAACGAAGACGAAGTAACCTAACATTATAGTAATAACGCTGAACCGCCCTTCTGTCATTATTCTGTACACTTTCCTCGGGTACCTAAACATAGAATACTTCTTATTTTTTAAGGCCACGTTCATTACAATTGCATTATGGTTTGTGTTCGTCTTTTGATAGCAAACTTCTAATGATAGGTCTTCTTGTGTAAGCTTTGATTACTTACCAGATTCAGTGTACCAGTCGCATGTAAAAATACTCGTCATTTTAATTAGTGAGTGGAAGGACAGTTTTAACACCTGATTGAAGGTATGAATTATGTTGTTTAAGACTTCCTTTGATTAAGATTGGTCACGTATGTTGCAACGTCGATACATCGTAAGGACGTGATGAAACCAGTTGAACGGTAACAGATGATGCCTTAGCGTGGTCACTGCCCATTACATTAAATACCATGCAATTAATGCCACCTTTGATTACAACTTACAGTCATACTCCTGGCACATTATTCCTGCTTAATTGTGCTTAAATTTCTGTGTAACTTGATACAGCGTCTTAACACTCAGTAAAGATTAAGTTACATCGTAATGTTGTTTTATTTAATCATAAAGAAATATTTTGCTTTGAATTGCATATTATTATAAATTACTAGAAAGTGCCCGCGATTTTGTCCGCGTGAACTTTAGAATATAAATACATCACTTTACATTAATTATTTCTTTGTAAAAATAGCTATCCCACGGGAACAATTCATTCCTTCTTATTATCATTTCCTGGATGAAACGTAACCTATGTCCTTTTCTGGGCTCTATCTATAGGTATGCATGCCAAATTTCATGATGATCGGTTCTCTAATTACGGCGTAAAAGCGTAACAAACAAACTTGTTTTCGCATTCATAATGTTAGTAAATTCAAATTCATTTATTCACACTAAATAAAGCTTAAAGTCCAATCTATTTAGCCTAGGATTGGCATGTGAAATTTACAATATAAAGTTACATACTTTCATTGGAATAATATGAGTTTAATAATTTAAATTCAAATGTATAAATTAATTATGAAAAATGCATGATTAGAAATAAATTAAAATAATAATAATTTAATCCGTCCATAATAGTTAGCATGCTATGTCAATGTAGATAGTGAAAACAAAATCAAGTCAGTCTCCTTAATATTAATTATACAAACATAAGGCTATATTTATTTGGTGTCAAGCCATTCATTTACTGAATATAATTCCTTATTAACAAGTAATGTCTTTAGTTTGCGTTTAAAATTTGATACGGGGAGATCACATAAGTGTGACGGTAGTTTATTATACAATTTAACACACATCGCATAACAATTCTTTTGATATAGACTGGTTCTTGGTGTAAATTCAAGAGCCAGCCGGTCGCCTCTTCTTGTACTTCTGGAATAAACGTCCCGAGCTTTCACAAATAATTCTGGATTCTTTTTAACAAATACGCACACTTCAAATATATACATACCAGGTAGGGTCAAAATATTTAGATTTTTACAATAATGCTTACACGATTGATAAGGAGGAATGCCAACCATAGCTCTTAAACATCGCTTTTGCGATATGAATGCTCTGTATGAATCAGTTGAATTACCCCATAATAATAAACCATATCGTAAAATAGCGCCCACATGACCATGATATGCCATCCGTACCGTTGTCTGAGGAGTAGTGGTCCGAAGTCTGTTTAACCTTTCTGTTTAACAGACTGCTTCAACATGTTCCTTCCAATCACAGTATCTGTCCACTATTAATCCAAGAAATTTGGCAGAAGATGCTTCTTTTAAAATATTACTACCATAAAAGATCGCTCTCTGAGGAAGTTTTTGTCCATGCGTTTGAAATTGTATATATGTCGTTTTATGAATATTAGCCTGTAAATTATTGATGTGAAGCCATTGTATTATTGATTTAATTGTATTATTAATCTCTATGTCATAGTCATCCATGTTATAATTGTCATTGTTTGTCATAATAATTGACATATCATCTGCAAATAAAATACATTTATATTTGGTTATGTCAGGCAAATCATTGATGTACATTAGAAAATACAGCGGCCTCAATATGCTTCCTTGGGAAACCCCGTAACTATTTACTACGGGATCAGATTTTCCGTGTTTTAAAGTATCGTCTGCCAAGCATGATATTTCTACATATTGACGCCGATTTTTGAGTTAGCTTTTTGACCATTCCAGAGCTGGACCTCTGATTCCATAGCTCTCCAACTTATCTAAAAGGACTGTATGGGAAACAAAATCAAATCAAATTTCTTAGACAAGTCGAAGAAGATAACCGTTGTTGGTTTCTTTTTATCGAGATTAATTAATATATTATTGACCAGATAAAAGGCAGCCATTGCTGTTGATTTTCCTTTTTGGAATCCATATTGTTCATTTTTTATTAGTTTAAACTTGTTGAAATAACTAAATAACCGTTTATGCATAGCTTTTTCAAAAAACTTTGAGAATATGGGAATCAATGTTATTGGTCGATAGTTTCCCCTATCTGCTTTATCCCCCCTTTTATATATTGGTTTTACCACAGAGGTTTTTAAACTTTCAGGAAACGTTCCCATTTCAAACGAGGAATTAATAAGGTGTGTGAATAGTGGTGTGAGTAAATCCACACATTGTTTTATAATATGAGTAATAATTCCATCATACCCTACCGATTGTGTATTTTTTAATGACAATATAATATCTCGAACTTCCAAATTATCAATAGATTTCAGAAAAATACTGTTTCTAACCCATGTCCTACAGTTACTATAACGAACATTTAAATTTCTGCTTCCATTAGCAGGATCATTAGTTACCTATACGAAGTATTTATTAAAACTATTGGCAATATCTTCTGGTTTAGTTAACATTACATTATCTATTTTAATTTCTTTTATAAAGTCTATGTTAGCTTCCCTATCATTATTAATGACCTTCCATGCAGCTTTACAGATATTCCTAGAGTTTGTTATGAATTTACTATTGCTAATCTTTTGTGAATAATTTATGCAACGACGTAATATTTTAGTATATCTATGATATTTCAATTTATTATCTGCCGTTCTTTTCTTATAAAAATGATATCGTAGATCACGTTTAATTTTACAGCTTCGTCGTAGTCCTTTGGTAATCCAATTTATGTTATAATGTCTCACTGATAATTTCTTTATATAATTAGGAAAGCATAATTCAAAAAATAATTCAAATATGTCATAGAAATATTCAAATGAAGCATTCATATCCTTAGCTTCATACATCTCTCTAAAGATCAAGCTTGCAAGACAGTTTTTGAACTTTAGAATATTATGCGGAGAAAAATCTCGTTTGGATATGCAAGTTTTTGAAGGCTGAAAAATATCTTTGTTTATCTTTATGACTGAGCTGTATCGTGATCAGAGAGACCCAATTTTAGTATTTTACTTGTCGAATTTTTAATGTTACTGATTATGTTGTCTATACAAGTATTTATTCTAGTAGGCTCCCTGATATGTAATACCAAATTATAACTATGTAATATATCACTGAATTTCTGTACTGTTTTGCTTATTTTGAGTGTATTAATATTAAAGTCCCCAGTAAGTACAATCCTATGTTTATTAAATTTCTTATCTAAACATAATTTATTTAATATTCTATATATTTAATATTCTATATCTAAGTATTTCAAGAACACTTCTGTTTTTGATTGTAGTGTACGGTAGAGGCATGTCACAATGATTTTTAGTTCTATGATTTCAACCCCGCAGCATTCGAACACGTGCTCTCGTGCAAACGTATGAACCATATTAAGAGCTCTATGTCTGATGCCATTCTTAATATATATACACGTACCACCCCGTTTTTTTTCCCTGCAATATGTCGATCCTAGGTGATAGCCTGTAATTCTGCAGTTACATATGTCGTCTTTGGTTAAAAATGTCTCTGAAAAACATAGTATTTCTGGAGTTTTATGGCTACAATTAAGATTAGTAAGAGCTATTTCTACAAAGGACTTTTTAGATAATAGGCCTGCAATATTTTGGTGGAATATTTCAAGTGAGCTACTGTTTTTAGTTTTGACGAAAAAACTTTTCATTTTTGTTAGTGTCGATGGCGTTGGTTTTTTTTGGAATGCTTACAAAATAATATGGAATCGTACCCTTCAATAATTTTCCTTTTTTGTTATTTACATAAGACTACTTATGTTGACAAATTTTTTTTTGGTGTTTTTTTTGCTTAAAATTTTTTTTGGTTTTTTTGTAAAATCATATACTGTGGGTAGATGAAACCGTTGAAATAACATATCAGCCTTGGACGTCTATCATCTAAGTCCACCCGTGATCATTAATGCTGTAAAGTATTCGAAACGTCGGGATAGTAGTAAAATCAAGTAAACGCGATAGATTCCGTAAACTTAGTTTTATTTCAAAATGTGTAACATTCGCGTAAATATCAGAAAGTATTAAGTAAGGACTAGCCTTTGTCCGCAGCCAAATAATAGTTTTTAGGTAATATCTCAGGTTCCCGATATAATAGCGGGATAAAATGTATACCAGTTGTTAAGCCTAATCAAGAGCTAAAAAAAAATGTGTAAGTGCTCAAAAGAGAAGAATTGCTAATGCTAATATCACTCAATATTTTCCCTGAATAGGTATATAAGGGTCACTTTATGTAACGGTGAATACGTCATCGCGTCGTATGAATATTTGCGGTGATTATTAACTTAGCGTATCATCAGGTGTTGCGTAATTGCAAGAATGCGGCGGCATGCACCTGGAAGACAGGTCGGATGGTCCTGTTCGCATGTGAACTGTATTTATTGTAATTACGTCGCTCGGCCGCTGACTCCTATCGATCGCGATGGCACAGGAAAACATCCGCATGAATCTCCAACGATAACATCGTTCCCATTTTATCTATGCGGCACTTGCGCTTCATATAATTACATCAAATCATGTTTAAACTTTCGTTATATCTAGGTTCTATTAACTTTCAGACGCGAACATAATATATGCTTCGCTCCAGAAATGTTTAGGGATATTATTCTATTTCTTTAAAGAGTAATAGAAAATATGTTGAATATTATTATAGGAAATAAATGAGAAATTGTGTGGTCTACTTTCATGTCAATTCCTCTACAAAAATATTTTATTAACCTACATATATACATGGTCAGCATTAATTGGGGTGGCATTCCCGATTAATGCATAAGATCGTCTCAAGGTAGGTCTGTTTGCGTTTATCGCAAAATCGCGGGCGCAATCGTAACCTCTTCCCACATAATTGGCGTGTGGGCGCGGCGGTGATGTTATCCCGATCGCCGCCCACCGGCGACGAGGCGACGCCCGATTTGATAGCTCCACTTCGACACTCCGATCTAGGCAACACCTCCCAACTGCCGATTTACCTGCGTTAGCATGATTCTTACGCGATCGCGATACTCATTAAGTAATCACTGGTTCATCCACACCTTGTGCTCGAGAACTCCCATAAATTATCATGGGAATTAAAATCAACAAAGTGTAATGTTTGTTGTAATGGTATACTATATAAACAGAATTTCAATTTCCTTCAAACATAAGGACCAACGGGGGATTCGTTAATTGCGTATTGTCGTAGCCTCTGCAACCAGCCGATTACATCTAGTAAATCGCGGAGGTGATCTCACGACGTTCTTATTTCCGCTCGTTATTCTGCTAACAACCGAGTAAGTTTATGGCTATGGTTCATAAAATATAATCTATGTACAGCAAAATCAATCAGTAGGTGATAGGCATGTACGTAGCTGCCAGGATTAATCAGATGATTGCAAGGGGCGATACCTTTTTTTTTTGTTAATTAATAATTGACATAACCGCGCACCCTTTTTTTTGTTTAAGTGGGAAAAAATATACCTAACCGCATCGCGAGGCAATGAACAGGGTACTGGCGGACCACTAAAACTGCTAATCAACCTACGCAAAATCTGTGTATTTCTGTAATAAAATAAGTTTAGGTTTTTTCTAATAGATATTACAGAAATTATGCTGTGATTGCCAAGTTTTAAGTACATCGCAAGCGGTTCTTAATTTTTCTTATGCCAGTCAAACTTCTAAATTTTTTTTATAGGTAACTGACTAATACATAATATTCCAGACGTAAAAAAGCAAACGACCCCAGAACCTGCGTGCATAACATAAATAGGTGCAGATATTTGTAGACATATTCATATATTACTAGCCTTTGCCCGCGGCTTTGCCGCAGTCAAAATCTAGTTTTTAGGTAATATCTCAGGTTGCCGATATAGTAACGAGATAAAATGTTTACCAGTTTTTAAGCCTAATCGAGAGCTATTAAATAAAAAAAGTTGCATCAAAATCCGTTCTGTAGTTTTTGCGTGATGCACGAACAAACAAACAGATAAACATACAAAAATTCTAAAGAAAAATGTTTTGTGTCACACGCCTATATAGCCTAATGCAGTCAGTTTTTTTTTTAATATCTTAGATGTACAGACATAGCTCTGTTACAGCTTTATACGAGAGATGACTTCTATTAGACTCGTACAGCTAGATTTAATATCCCACTGTTGGGCATGAGCCTTCGTCTTAATAAGAGGGTAATTGGCGTTCTATGTCATGCCTAAGTAGCTTCTACGCTATATTTAGGTAATGGAATGGTGACAACGTATTTTTAGTCCTTTAACAAACGGAGAATTGTATACTATACAATTATCCGTTATAGTAGGTAGTACTACTAGAATTAAAAAATAATAATTCACAGAGATTTTCATAAGCATTTATAACCAACGAGGGCTAACGTTAATTGGCAAAATTAGCTTATTTAAACGTGCGCAAATCGCTACTCAATTAGTAGGTATTGCATTTATGTAAAGCGCCCACTCGAACTCTCGTTACCGTGATCGCAGCCGTCTTCGATATACTAGTCTGGGGGTATAATGTTACGACTATAACGAGAAATGGAATGTGTTATCTCTTTATGCAAAACAAACGTTTGACAAGATGTTTTGAGAAATATGCAGTAGCCGTTTGAAGCAAAGACTGACCTTATTTGGATTGCGCGAGCAGATAAATATTCTAACGAAACTATAATAACTATTAAATAACTATTTAAGGACTAGGAAAGTAATTTCTAAAACAATTCTGGCCTCTATTGAATCATCAGAAGCAAAGTTTCGATATTTCAAGAAATGAGTGTGTTGTATGCCTTAACCAACTTACTTATCATCACGCCATTTCCCTTGCGGGGTAGGCAAAGAGAACAGACTGCCAAGAGGCTCTATTCTTACATACATCTCTCGCTTCCTCAACATTACTCTACTAAACTCTCTTCATACACGCTTGCCGGTTTCTGCGACCTACCTTCAATACATGACCGATTTGGTCTTGGTAGGTGAGTCTCGGTCTCCCCCTGTACCTACATCCTTCCACTTTCGCATTGTATATCTTCTTAACCAGTCGCTCGTCCGGCATTCTTTCCACATGTCCTAACCATCGGAGCATTCCCTTTCGCATCTTTATACCAATACTCTCTTTAATACATACTCGCTCTCTTACATCGTCGTTACGAATGCGGTCAGTCAGCCTCACTCCACAGATTCTCCGCAGAGATCGCATTTCGACCGCATTGATTTTACTCTCATGCTCCGTTTTGCATACCCAACTCTCGCTTCACCGCATCGTCTGCATATAGTAGAGAGTTGACCACTGAGTTGCCCATCTGAACTCCCACATTCATTTCATACAACCTTTGTAGACATTTATCCAGATATATGATAAACAGTCTGGCTGATAGAACGCAGCCCTGTTTAACGCCGATATTTACATCAAACCAGGGTGACATTCCATCGTCCAGCCGCACACAAGCTCTGCAGTCCATGTAGTTGGACTGCACCGCTTGTAGCAGTCTACCGTTAATACCATGCCGGCAAAATGTCCCAAAGTTTTCGTACAACCGTGTCAAATGCTTTCTCTAAATCTACAAAACTGCAGAAATCCCTCTGGCCTACAGCCAGATGCTTCTCCACAATGTTGCGCAGAGAAAACACTTGATCCATAAATCCCCTTCTACACCTGAAACCTCCTTGTGCCTCACACAAAAATTCAGCAGACACCATCCTCATTCTCCTTTCAATAATATTACCATACACTTTGGCTGCCAAACTGGTCAAGCTTATGGCTCTTTAGTTTGCACAGTCATAACGTGAACGTTTCTCTACATACATACATCCGCAATGAGCCTACCTGCATCGTTCACTTTCTTATCACCAATTGAACCAAGCACGTCCCCGAAGTCTGGACGCTTGGTCCCAACCCATCCATTCAAGTCTCCGCATACTATCACACGTTTTATTTATTTATTTTATAAGTACAACCACATCATACATATAAATACATTATTTCTTATAATACACTAAAGGTTTCATTATCTGATATGTATGACACTTACGGTGTACGCAGCATTGGCAAAAAAAAATTACAAAATAAGATCGTATTTTAAAAACCTATGAATGTAATAAAAATGTAAGTAATAAAATAAAGATATTAATTTAAAACATTAGTTCGTTACACGAGACATGCAGGCTCTTCACGTTTACTAGCTTCTGCCAAATCCAGAACTTTCCTAACATTATCCCAGAACTTCTCTAGATCTGATGCTACCGAAGAGCCTACGGGAGCATAAGCTGCGACCATGAAGACCCTGGTGACACCTAGTTTTATTCGGACCCATAGAAGTCTGGGATCAAACATTCCGTAGTCTTTCACACCTGAGGCCAAGCGAGAGGACAACAACACCCCCACTCCCATGCTGGCCCGATCGCTCTGCGGTACACCAGACCACAGAGCTATCCCGCCACCAGGAAGATCACAGGCGTCGCTGCCCTTTTGCTTGGTCTCTGTTACACAGAGCACTTCAAGCTGTCTGTCCGACATGACGGTTACCAGCTCGTGTAACTTACTGTCCACACCACCTCTTACATTCTACGTGCCTACTCGACACTCTGCTCTCCTCGACTCGCCAAACTGGGCAAGGCGTGATGGGTGGCGGCCCCCATCGCCGCATCTGCCGTTGTTCGTACCGACGGGGGTGGGTTGGTACGCGTCGCCTCTGGGTACGCCCTAACCCGCACTGCGGTACGCATTCGAGCCCGATTTAAGCCTGTGGATTGCAGGCTGGCAGGGATCGCGACGAGCACGCTCTGGACTATTATTACCCACCCGTGTTGTATGGGTATATGTTAAAGCATACATTCAATGTGTAAATTTAATCCCATCAAAAATATAAATATTAAATGAGAGAGCCAAGTTCAATATTATGATATATGCCTTGGTTGTTGACTTCAACGACAAAAGAAGTGAGATCTAAATGTGTGCCAAGATCAATGGTCAGTCCTGTAATTTATTGATAACAACATAAAATATATAATAATAACTTAAAATATAATTTCTTCTTATAACTTAGGATAATATATAGCCTCCGCTTCCTCCCCATAAAATGTGAATGTCCAAAAAAACCCGAAATGAGTGAGAGATATTTTCGGTCACTGTAATTCAAAATATCATGTTTCCAGCTTACAAACAATGTTCCACCTTAGAGTTGAATTATCAAAAAATATTTTTCAAACGGTGATTTCATTATACTTGTAAAATAAACAGATAAGCAGATTTCAGATTTAGTCTACAAATCCTCAACTACTGTTTAGGCTGTGCATTAAGTCAGGACAAGCAATTTTGTTACAATTTATAACACCTATGTATGTCCGTTAAATGTAAATTTGCAAGTTATCATACAACGCTATGATATAAGCTATTCATTAGTGCTTAACATGTTTCAAGTAAGCTTATTACGGGAGTAGAAAATACAGTTGAAAGATAAAATCGCAAACATTGTGTACGCATATTTACTGTTAGTGGCTTAAAACGCAAATAAAATTAACGAAATACAGAAGTAAACGACCGCACAGACACATACATTGCGGTCCAAAATAGCGGGGCGCGTTGCATTCCACATTCACACCACGCCAAATAAGTGCGGAACGTAGTACGTATTTAGGACACACACTGATTCTTGGTAATGGAAGTGTAGAGCGTAAACTTGCGGAGTTTCACCGCAAGTAATTTGACAGATGTATAAGAAGTTCTCCGCTAATTTGCGGACCGCATGTTTCGGGCTGCGGTCATGTGCTTTCCGACCGCAACTGAATTCCGCTACTAGTACGTGCGGCGTAGTACGTCTATAGACATGCCTTTTTACCACTATATTCTATCCTCAGCAATTTATATATACATATCACATATTTATTTACACACTAATCTAATACACATTTTGTGGTATGACAAATTACATTGAACCCACTCTAATGTGTGGTAGGCAATTTTAACTTTTCAGGTCTAACCGCACTTACATATTACCTACTTATTAATTTACTTTAATAGTTTTTTTTTTCTTTATAATGAGCTAATATTTAGATGTTAACATATTAAAATCTGCCATACAGTTCGACTGATTTAACATTGCTCCGATTTATGTTTCTATTCATATCAGCCTCAAATAGTAAACGTAATGCATATCTATTGCAATAACGTATTTATACGTATAATAACTTGTCTTTAATAGATATTTGATTCTACTTTATCGATTTGTTTTAATTATAAAGCAATAAAGTTAGTGTAATTTTTGTGTTTTCACCTGTTATAAAGAATACCTATAACTTTAAGTTAAACGTTCAGTACTAGTGATAATATAAATAATGTGAGAATTGACGCTATCGATCACAAGTTGCGACGGTATTATGGGTAATATAATGCAAATTAACACAATCGTATACATTTGCATCTACTTTATTGTTTTCTTCTAACAAGCTCATTGTGTTCAAGCCATTTCGTGTACTTTACGTCACTGTAATCTATTAACGTCCTTGCGCTGCAAGTCACAATAGTACATTATAATACGTGAACTAGCAGACTAACCTATACGGATTTTAGACAAACTGTTCACTGGCTTCTAATAAAAATCATTTTGTAAACACTTCACGACTTAAATTTAATTATTTTACGTTTTCATCAATATGTTTTACTTTTTTGAATTATTATTTTATAGTTTTACTACCCGTGATTTCGTCCGCGTGACATTTAGTTTTATTTTTTTATACGCAGTATTCTAATTATTTTTCCAAAACAAAAGTAGCCTTAGCGACTTCTTACAACATCAGCTATCTGACAGTGAAACTCCCGTCTTAATCCGCCCAGCCGTTTCATAGATTTATTTATTTATTAAGGTACATCAACAATATACATATATAATTTTCGTACGAAAGGAGTACTGTTCTGATAGTAAGTGGCAACCATTGTACGTTCTTATAATCTGTCAGGATCACAGTCAAGGTGCTGTCTATGGAATTACTAGTCCACTTGGTAGTCACTGATCAATTATCTATATTCGAGTTTCCTTCTCTGAACCCTTAGTCAATCTAAAATCGGGTATGGTGTACTAAAATCCATATTTTATTGGAATTAACACATTGCTTTGAATTTTAAGTTAGAATCGGTATAGAAAGATTCAAACAGAATTCCAATAGAACCTCTTCTAAATCGAACGCATTAACCTTGCTTAGCTTTATTGTTGGATCAAGACACAAAGATATATTTACATACAAATGTAGCAAGGTAGCTGCATGGCAGTTTCACTCACGATGCGTGCAGTTTTTCGTCGGGAACGCGATCGCGACCGTGATCAATAGCTCACATTGTGCTCGTTGACGCCCGCGCGCAGGTTGCATAATGTGTCAGTCGTGGGAGCGATATAGTCGCGCCGTTATGCGACACACGCCACCAGTACCGTTCCATTAGTGATTTTATTAGACGATTCGCGTGTATCGCCTGTAATCAATTTGAGCACATTGCAGGCGTTGTAAGTCGCCCTACTTGCAACGTATTATAGAGCATAAAACGCTTTACAGCCACGGTTTCCATTTAAGCTCACACGGCATTACATTCTGGGCTTAATGTAAATTTTGCTATATAGTAGCTATGTAGTAGTAGTATAATTTTATTTTGTCTGCTTTATTATGTAGGACGTGACAGTATATCACGAGTTTTATTGACAAGTCAATATGCTTGATACGAATTCTAGAAAAGACTAATTTTTATATAATGCTTTTAATTTATTAGTTTTTAGGTCTTGCATACTTACCTACTGGGTCGTGATGTTGTAAAAAATATTTTACATGTAATTAATTATAGCAATTCTGTTAATGTCGACTTTATAGGAAAACATATGTCTACTTTTCAATATATTCCTCGGAGAAAAATCTTGTTCATAAGAATAAAAATAACGTTTTAAAACGCGCTCCTTTTTCAAATTTTGCTTAATTTATTACCACGTCTATATTTGGGTATTGAAGTCTGTGTCAGTGATGAGTCAACGTTAACTGTCGACACCCACAATTGTGTTAGCTTCTAAGGCGCACAGGTTACTCTTATTTACATACTTGTTTCGCCATAAACAAACATTCGCATCAGTATTTTTCTGCAATCGGAATTTTTAGAGATTGCTATAATTTGATTTTACTGTTATCGCCCTTGATTTAATAGTATAATGGGTAACTTTTGAGTTTTAGTGATTTAAATTGCTAGGTGACATCATTCAGTCCAATTGCTTTCGGATTTCGTTAATCTTTTGAACAGATTTAATAGCCTTTTTGCTTTTCGATATGATTTTAAAGAATCACAATATAATAAAACTTTTAATAACAATTTAACCGTCGATTATTATAACTAAAAATAGATTAAGTTACGGGACACCTGTTAAAGGAGAATTCTTTCAAAAGTAGGCACGCATCCGCACCGCGCTACCGTAGGTCGTTAACCCCGACACGATGTAATTAAAATCCTTCATGAAGAGCATGCCTGATGGAATTCATCCTGACCCCGCTTGACCCCTAACGATATCGCCCTAACGATACCTTATTAATGAGAGCAACTGTGGAAGCAACTTAGTGTTGCTATAGCTTGGCAAAATTTTATAATAAGCATAATGTCAACGCTTTCTCTGACGAAGAACATATAAAATTTAAAACCTTTCCCTTGCTTTACACATAAAATTTTACGCGTTATTTAATGATATGATAATTTGACAGATTACTTATTACTTTTTTTAGGTTTTAAAAGCAACTATAAGTAACTAGTTGATCCGCCTCGACTACACAAAGGTTTTTAATTTATCCTAATGAATTTGTGATTTGTATTTTTTCGCACTTGAGATGTTTCTAAATTTGATTTCCCCGAATTGGATTAAGACGCAAGTTTTAGCTTACACGCATTCTTTTTCAACAAAAAGCTATTTCTGGTTATCATAATGAACTTAAAATTCAATTTTAATATAAAATGTTTCTCTATAATATCTATTCAGATTGAGCCAATATTATAAGATGCTTCTGGACAATACTGGCTAAATTATGTTATCATTAATTGTAAATACACAATAGAATTTTTCTATCAAAAAACAATCAAATAATACAAAAGGAGTCCTAGTGCTTCATGATTTTACTAATATTTCAAGAATGGTCTTTTTTTTTTTAATGATGGATTCGTTAGTATTTTATTTGTATTTTTTCATATAGTTTTAACAATCTAGAAGCTTGAGTTATGACCCAGACCTAAATAGAAAATGAAGGCTCTATTGTATATATTGATTTAAAAAAATATCGCTTATATAATTAAATTGTAATACATATAATAAACATGATTAAAATATATAACATGCAATGATACATACATAAATAATATATAATGCTAATAATATTTGAAATGAATAATAAATTTATTATTAACAAAAAATAATATGTAGCAATAAACAATACAAATAATTACCAAACATACCTTTTACGTCTTCCTCTTTTCTACTTGTCGCTGTGCCCAACAGGGTCCATAATTGTTACTCTTTTATTTTTATCTTACCACCTACTATATTAATTGTGGAATGCGAAAATAAATGAATATGAACATGCATAATTAATGCACGCAATTAGGTTCGCGAATTAATTGCGCGCAGCTATATTTTACCTATTCCTATAATTTCGATTCTAATATGAGTTAATCGGAAAATCAGGGCACGGTATCTCCTTGTAACCAATCGTTCAGTGAAAATAGCGTGTCGCTGGCGCAAGCATAGTCACGAACCACGTTGAGATCCATCGCTGTTCTCACGTGACCCTCTTAATTATAATCTCAGTGAACTTGCAACCGGGTCAAATAAGTACCTACCTATATAAACGAAATTACCGCGTATACAGATATTTTAACTAGTTTTTTATTTTCATTAATCTCAAAGTATCCTATATAGAGATGATCGCTCGATATGAGAGCCGTGGTTTTAAAACCCAAAGGATGTTCAAAAACTTTAAACTCAATCATTCAATTTGTTATTACTTCTAGTAATTAAGGTATCTGCAACCTTTAGACGCAACGGAAACGCCAGTAGGGTAAAACCAAATCACCATCTACCGAAAAATACATTGATATGCCCAAATTAGCATCGACATTAGTCGGTCCTTAAAAATTGTTACGACTATACTGTTTCTCTTTTTATTGGCAAAAATGTCTTGATATAAATAGGGAGTTATAATAACTAATTGAGTATACATTAACATTTACTTACTTAACTTTTCATTAATTTTTCGTTTACTCTAAAATCCGTACGATAGATCTCTTTTTATTTGAGCTACGAGTATATCGTCTAGCTTTTTTTGTACGTGACTAAGTTTTTACATTAACTTGTAACGACAGAAACTTAATAAAATTTCTCACACATTCGCAACTTTCTGAGCTTTCAACTGGTAACCTGAATAATTAATGTAGAGACTGCATCTTGTATGCGTGATATTTTTATAACAAATTTTATGTTAGTGCTGCCGCTTTCGACGTCCATAAATTTTAATACTAACGGCTTACAATAGAGGAATTCCTAAATGTCTGTAATGTAATAGCTTTGGGTTGTAAGCTGTGTATTCGTGATCTAATATGAGTAACGCGCGAACTTTCAACCTTCCCTAGCTTTGATCGTGTACACTAGATCATTTGTTGTGCTTTTGACTTTTGCAAAAGCTGCTATTTGTTCCGGATTTTATTATGAACTAGCATGTGACGAAGAGCTTAATGCAGGCCAAAGTATAACTTTATGTTATCATTGCTTTCGTTTTGAATTCTTTAAAATTGGATATAATTGCAACAAACTTAATTATCATCCCCTAGGCTTCATGATTCTCAAAAGTATTAATTTCAATATTGTAGTTAAACTTGCAGTAGTTTTCCGTGTGGAATCTGCCTCATCAACCCAAAGGTGACGATATTCTAAGACTATCTTGGAATATTGGAGCATATTTTCTCTACATAATGACAAAACGAATTCTTTTTATAAAAAATTGTATTTGGTGCCTTAAGGACTACAGTAGCAGCCATACATAGCAAACATTTTTATAGTTAGCTTAGAAATCGGCATGGTCTGGACTGACATTATCAAGAATATTTGAATTACCTTGAAAGTCTAGTAATATCAATAAAATGTATTCATCAAAATCATATTTTGCATAATGACGAGTATTTAAATATTACAAAATTTTAATGAATATATTATATCATATGATCAATACATTGATACCTTTTATTTCTCTTTAAGTTCCATTATTACACCGAGTTCTTAACATAACATTTTATACCCTCGGTACAGGTTACGCATAAAACGAGTTACAGGTTTATTTTTAATACCTTTTTTATATTATACATACATTTTAAACTTTTTATTTTGTTTTGTTTGTAAAAGAAAGTGTTTATTTTATCACAAATTGTTGTTATTTTTGTCATGGTAAAATATAATCATTTATATAAAATTTAATCTGCCTAATGTACGCCTTTTGTCATATTTGGAAAATTATCTAAATTTATTTTAAAATCTATTTTGATCGTTTTCTATTAAATAATTGCTTGGAAACATACACATTTTTTGCCCATTAATAGGTACATAGATACTGCCTTGTGGCTTAATAATTAATACTTTTTCTTCTGGTTTGCGACAAATTACTACTCTATTTACAACTACACTAACTACCATGATGAATTCAATGAAGTACTTACATAATAATTGAATACTCAGTTTTATTTATAGATTTTTTAATTTTCTTAATCACATGTCATACACAAACACTAATATCCTACACATGCGCTCGTTGATGTCTTTTACTTACCTTTTACGTTAACTACTTATGCAGTCCTTTATTTAATGATTTTTGGAAATGCTGAATGCTTATAATATATGAAATGATATGGTTATTATATTTTGTATTAACAAATACTACACTTCATTTCTACCTATTCTTTTAGTATTTTATACTTATACCAGAGGCTGTGCTATTTTAGCTTCTCTTTTATTGTTTATATTTATTTTTATATAAAGATATAATTTGGAAATGTTATGTCTGTAACTTAAAAAGTACTGCATAAGTGATCAATGTTGCCGCAGAAGGAACCAAACGAAGCGACTCTAAATATAGCGCAGTACTATTATTGCTGTATGTGCATCGGAGCTTATCGCTCTATAGACGATTGAAGACAAGCTCGCGCGCATGGGCGCAAAAACCTTCTACAGTAACGGTACGCAATACAAACTACTCATTTTTCAACGTTATTATTGGTTTCTTCACCTACGTAGCAGGAAACGAAAAAAAAATAACGAATTACAATTTTACAACATACAGTAAAAACAATCCGGAAAATGGTTCTACCACGATCGCACAGTAAAAATATTCAACTGTATATTAGCAATAAATAGAGTATATTGAGGTACTTTTTTAAATATAATGGTAGTAAAAATAATATTTCAGTATTATTTTTAGCTAAACACTGCATTGAGCTTTATAATCACGTTAAAAATATTTTACAGACCAGTTCCAAACAGGATCATCTGGATGCCTTTAGATTGACCAGCCTTAAGAATAAATATTTTGACCTTGACGTTTTTAAATGTCCTATAATTAAAAGTATTAACGTACCTTCCAAGGGCAACAATAAAGCTAGTCGAGGGATACGCGACACGTGATGAATATATAGTTCAACAAATTTCAACACGCAGTTCATGAACTTTTCACTGTTCGATTATCACAGGCTCGCACAGTCCTCGAGGTGACGCACACGCAGCGATGGTCACGAACCTAGTGTCGCGTCCACTCTCCACGAGACACTGAACTTGCCAGAGTGCGCCCCAACGGTTATAACATAACACGTCTGACGTAACCTTAACCTTGCAAGAAGAAGAGGAACGAGCTGCCGAAGGACGGAGAGAGAGAGCGATAGCCCGAGAGAAAGGGAGAGATAGTGTGCGGACGTCGCGGCCGGACCCGAGGCTAGCCACCGCCGCAGCCACTGTCACCGGCCCTCACCCGCCCCGAGTCGTATTGCATCCCGCTTCCCATACCTGATAATGTTTATCTTTCACACCACTGTTTGTTTACTTGCACATGCAAGTCAAAAACCGTGGACATCAATAATTCTGAGTATGTTTACGTTTCTATAATGGATAAAAATCAAATATAAAAAATACATCATAAAAATATACATCAATTGTATAAAAATCAAATATATTCCCAAACAAAAACATTGGGCAAACACTAAAAAAGAACAAGTTTTCATTTGTCTTACGTAGTTCACATATTAGGTATATTTTATATATATTGTTTTCTATGACCAACACAACGATACACATTTACACGTATGTATAATGATTTTTTTTAAGGAAGGGACTTGACATCTAGAAGTCACGAACACAGATGAAATATATTGGTAGTAGTATCTGTTGTCACGGAACCGCGTTAGCATTGCTGACAATAGGACTCCTAGGTGCCGTCTTGAGTGTAGTTCTCTTCCACCTTCTTAGCCCGCAGTAACTCACGCACGAACCCGTTGATCGTTGCCCAATCTCTCTCTCACCAGGATCAGCCTCTGACACACCCTTGACCAGATCACCGTAGATCTCGCCAGCGATGGCACTCAAAGTAAGGTGTTCTGTGGCGTGCACATCTTCCGGACAATACGCAAAAAAGGATTGTTTTGGATCCCCATGCTATGCGAGAATTGGGCATGACCGACCTGAAACTATAAGATTTCTAGTCTTACAGTTTCCGGTCGGTCATGCCCAGTTCCTTCGCCATGTTTCCTTTGTATCCAGTCTTTGATACATTGCAATAAATTTATTATTAAACTAATAGTACCATTGACCTTCGACATAGTTTATCCAGATATACTTCGTAAAACACAATCAAAATGAAATCCATTATGATGCATTCACAATACACATGAACCCATTAATCATAACTGTCAATAGCAAATGTCAGTTCAAGGATCATTCGGTCGCATTTATCAGTAAGAAAAGGTCCTTGAAATATAACGGTTTATCTGAGCTCCATTGGAATACGTAGGGCAAATAGAAGGAAGTTTATGTGCCGCGCTACGATAGTCCAGTTGTCACTAAACGACATATTTATGGTGTCATACTTTAAAATACTTATGCTGTTGATCTGATCCTAAGTTACGAAAACTAGATTTGCGTGACCGTTCTATGGTAACTTATGGGCCGAAACTGTTGCATGTCGAGGTAGAATATGACTATGCAGTAATACGACTACATTATTGCAGTCAACGGGAAACGTTCGTGCTATTCGTGTATTATGCAGCAACGGGTTAACCCACAAAAATACTACTTATGAAAGATTTTTTTTTTTCTTGCATGTGGTAGCAGGCGAGCCACGGCCCATCTGATGGTAACTGGTAACCGTCGCTCATGGACTCAACTGTACCGAGAGTATTGTCAAGCCTCTGCTCACCATTTAATTTCACAAATATGAAATGAAAGAATAAACGGCTATCTCCTGCTACAACCAAAACGCAATGAAGTGCTTCATGGCCGGTCACACGGGAGATGGTGGTACCAACCCGCTCGGGTCTGATAGCAACTGAGTACTCCCACTTGGTACCCAGACCTACCACCAGTAATGCAATGGGTGATCATGACTTACTTCCCTTAATCGCCTCATACGACACCGATGAGAAAGAATGGGGTGGTGACACTTGTATTCTTAGTCCGTCACCACACGGACAAACTTGTTGTGTATTATTAATCGACAATGCTTAACAAAATGTGCATATTATAGTACAGCTATCGCTTTGAACTAGTCCTATCGAGATTTCTTTCTGTATTGAATTCACTGTAGTAGCATTTAAAATTGTTATCGATTATACCGATGGGACTGAAAATAATTTCGAAATCTCGCAAGGTAGGCAGAGTCCCGATATTCTGTAGGTTGTGTTATAAATATGCCACGACTAGTTGGTAGTGGTAGTTATCTGTATTCCTGAGATTTGGTTATAATTATAGCTAGTATTAAAGTTTATAGGCTTTCATGAATCCAGTATGCTTTAGCATCTTTTTTTTGTTAAGGTGGGAAATAATGTACCTAACCGCACACCCCGTCGTTCGGGGCAATGAACAGGGTTGTGTGAAACCCGCAGTGTGCCGTCTCTTAATTAAACACTGGCTCCTTTTGGGATAAAACACAATGAGTGTAATCTAATAAAAAAAAGGTTAGCGCAAAATGTACCATTCCTCATAACGACACATATTGTAGATACCGTCACTTTCTGCAAATATAAGTTTTAGAAAAGCTTTTAGCAGAAGTCCTACATCTTGCTTGTCACTGTGAACTGTGATATTATTGGAATACATTCACTATATAGGTATTAATATACTATCTCTTCTATTAGTAATAGCTGGTCAAGAATGTGAAGATTCTAATATAAAAGTTATGTGTTTTTGTAACAGATATATTAGTTAAGTAATGTTGTTTGCCTGCCGTGTGGGGCTGGCTTTAGAATTGTCCCACCCCTCTCCACCCATGGGAGTCGTAAGAGCCGACTGAGGGAATACCGGGGGAGTGGGCAGCAGCACTCCGTCGAGTATTAACAACATCCACTGCGATCGCCAACCCGCCTGCCGATTGCAATTACGGCACTATCCCCCATATGAGCGAAACACATGTAGTGGCGTTCTCTTGGGGAGGCCTATGTCCAGTAGTGGACTTCAAAGGGCTGATGGATGGATGTTGTTTTTTCTTGGTTTAAATAACTTCAGAAGCGAATCTTTAAATTTAAAAGCTTTTCATGGATAATTATCGGGGTTTTCAATGTCATTGTTATTGCATTATTTAGACAAACAAATGCAGCGTTTTTTTGAAGAGAAAATTCGTTTCATGAATTTTAATCATAAAAACGAAGTAGACGAATTCTTATATATACATATATATTATTATTTTTATTGCTAACGGTGGCAGACGATCAAACGGCCCACCTGATGGTATGCGGTAACCGCCGCTCATGCACTTTGGCAACACCAGGGGCACAGCCAAGCCGCCGCCTACCGTGAGTAAAATGCTCTTCTCAAACCTCGTTTAAAGAGAGACAAGTCGTAACACTGGGGAAACATCGCAACACGAAGTTCATTACAGAGCTTATACGTACGTGGTAGAAAAGAACGCTGAAAACGAACCGTATTGGACGAGATCGTCTCCAGGTGGTATTGATGAACCCTAGCACGGCGTCTCGTGGTCCAGTGGTAAAATGGCGATGTTGGTACCACTTCAAACAGTTCCTCAGAGCGTATACAATAGTACATTCTCACAGGTGCAATATACTAACAAAGAAATATTTAGGACTTTTTAGAAACAGGTTCCGTATATATTTGTTCGCGAGTTCATTATAAAAAGTTTAAATTGTCTAAAAAGTAGTATATGTGTCTGTAGATGGTATTATACATATAAACTTTACTTGATAAATTATCAATACGAAAAGCGTTTCAAAATCCATTGCGTGGTTCAGTAAAAGATAACGGAGAAATAGAGAGACGCGCACAATGACTTTATTTTATGGTTATTTATAGATTATCTGCTTACAAAGACGAAAGCAGATTGTTAAATAAGAAATAAAGAGTTAAATTGTTGTTTGTATTGCTAAATAGTTTACTCTCATCTTAATATTCGTGAATGAAATTGTAAAAGCATTTCACTTTCAAATTGAACAATTGCAACGTTTTGCCTAATGACATATGCCAAAGAAAAGATTATGTCGATGACCTCCACTTTCTAAAGCATTTGAAGTTCAATTTTGTTTTTTTTTGTTTTTTAATGATTTAATATTTAAACTTCATTTACCTTTTCAGTTTTTTCACTTTCATTTAAATCTTGTTTTGAAACAACATTGAACCATCATGTAAAAGCATGCTTAACCTGAAAAGATCCCTTTTCTTCTGAAGTATATCAACCTTTTTGTTGTTAATTTCAGTTTTACCTAAAAACATACGCCGAATACGTTTTGCATCTTAGGGGTATCTTGCAGAAGAAGGCCCTAACTCATCTCTCTCAAAAGCTTGCTCTTTGATATTTTAGTTAAAAATGTCATCAATCTTCTATAAACTTATTATTTAGTTGCGACTAACAAAAAACGAAATATATGTCACTATGATAGGCTCTATGGTTATTAGAAACCTACACGCAAACGAACGTGACTCAGAGTCATAGAGCATTGTAAACCTATTCCATATATAAGCGATTCAAATTTTTTAATGATTACACTTACAAACAAAGAGAATGTGTCTCACGCTAGACATGCTAACGTATTAATACTAACTGTTGCTATAGACAAGCTCAATTATCTATACGTCTATCCAATTTTAAATAATATTTTCTACGATAATCTCTTTGTATTGCTTTACTAATAAGACTTGATACCTAAATTTAACAGATTAATAATGTCACTGAAAATAAGGAAAACCAGCAGCCAGCAAGTGACATATATATCAGTTTAAAAGCTTAGAAGCACATATAGAAATTTCAATAAATAAATACATCGAATAATTGACATAATGCAAAAAATTTCCTAATAAAATCCTATATAAGTGCTATATTTTGCACTACAGCATCAATTAACATAACAATAAATAAAAGTTCACACACACTTTTCCTCACTACTATTCCCGTGATTTTAATCATCAACTCATAGTCGTCAATAGCGCGGTCAATTCCTCATTGTTTCACATCGGTTCATCATGCTTCCCCTTTGTCAATTATTACATCATAAAAGAATATTCCCAAGGCTACCTGTAGTTTGTTATGCTTCACATCATATTTCCCGTGCCGGCTACTCATTATGCTTCGGGATTGTAAGTTTAATAATTCGTTTATGCGTGGGTGTGATACGCATCGTATTCTTTATTGTGAAAAGCAATTTTTTTTCGTAGGGCTATAATTAACAGAATTAGATACACATGAATGTTCTGTCATAAATTTATATTTTGTGATACCGGAAATTATTTTGATGATATAATACGCTAACAATATATTATGTATGTTGTATTAGTACGATGTCTTAAAACAGTAACGGAACATCAAGAGAGGTTTTATAATCAGTAATATGTATAAAACATAGAACCGAACATGCTTAGCAAATAATACACTCGGATTATAGAGGATTATTTATTTGTGTATAGTACATTAAAAAAGTTGAATGGACAGCTATGTCAATATTAATATCAATTTAACTTTTTGCGTAGACATCAAATGTTAAAAGTATTGATTAACATAAAAAATGGAGCATGGTGGAATTACATTGATACAATATTTAAACAATTATATGTAGTAATTCTTAATTGAATAACGTTATATGCATACTTATAACAGGAAATAAAAGGCTAAAGTACGAGTAGAATAGCTCAAAGAAATAAAGATTTGACTCCCACGGTGCTTAACTCCGACTTTTCGAAGTGCTTATTAAGTTCCAAATTGTCGCTTAGCCCATTGGAAAGCACATAAAGCAGGTGGCTGCAAGTGTGGTAAATATCTTTGAGAGTCATTTTAGATAAATATTCTGCTAATTGTGTGTAGACTATAGCAGCACGAAAAATAAGGCTAAGAAGAGTGATTGCGACTTATCCATACTAATCTCTCTTATATATAAAATTCCCGTGTCACGATGTTGGTACGCGATGAGCTGCGAAACTACTTAGACGATATTAATGTTTTTTCTTCAAAAGACATTGCTCTGCGTCCATACATAGTTTGCCCTGAAAAAAACTCAAAACTAGAGCATATGTTGTGTTAAAACATATTACTCTTTTATAGCAGATTCTTTTGTAGCTCTTTATTAGCAGTCAGGCGCAAATGTCGCGATGGCTGAATTGGCAAAGCATCTGGACGGTATCCAGGAGATGCAGGTTCGAATCCTGCTCGTGATTGTTATTTTCGATTTCACATGTTTCACTTTGTGTTTAATGTATAGTGTTAAGCATGTCAAATGCTAAAAATTTATATAAAAATATCTAAATATTTATAGGGCTTGCGTCATTATTAGGTAAAATCTTAATTGTAAAATTAAGTTTACCGGGTCGGTATAATGTATGAAAATACTTCCGACAGATAGCGCAGGCGTCACCCAAAGACGTTAAGTATGAATATGTTATCGAAATTAGCAGTCAGGAGCAATTGTCACGATAGCTGAATTGGCAAAGCATCTGGACGGTATCCAGGAGATGCAGGTTCAAATCCTGCTCGTGACTGTTATTTTCGATTTCACATTTTTCACTTTGTGTTTAAAATAATTTTAGTTATGTTTATGAGTAGAGCATTTGGCATTAGTTTAATAGTTTTTTTAAAGACTTATTTTAGATATTCCGATTTCTATAATATTTCAATAGGCATTAGTGTAATCGTTTATATAAAGACTTATTTCAGATTACAAATGATTTGTAAATGTCGAAAAAGAGAACTTTAGTGCGAGCGGGATTCGAACTGCGTCCCTTCCAATCCGGGAAAGTGCTCTAAGTCGCTAAGCTATCGCACTGACCAACAGCCATACCAAATCTTCACATCACAATTGTCTTTACGACCCACGCCACGTATTTTGACCAGATCGGAGACGTTCTTAAGGAAGGCCAGGTTAAGAGTACTCGAAACCAACGAGCATGCATGAAAGCGCTAATGAAAGTAGATGAAGCGAAAGGTGTGTGTGTCAAGATCGTAGCAAGTGGAGAGAAGTGTTGGAAGCGAACTGCCTACCCCTACGGGAAAAAGGTGTGACAATATGTGGGTATGTATGATTTTATAAAATAACTACTCTTACTCTTGCTCACCCGGCGAACTTCGTATCACCATATTTTTTTTTCGTGAATATTTTGCAATAAAATTAATTAAAGTATTAAAAAATAGGGGTCGGCAGTAGAAGGGTAAAAATTTAGGGTTGTATGTATTTTATATATTAGACTAGCTGACCCAGCAAACGTTGTTTTGCCATATAAATTATTTCTACATCGGCAGTAGAAGGGTGAAAATTTAGGGTTGTATGTATTTTATATATTAGACTAGCTGACCCAGCAAACGTTGTTTTGCCATATAAATTATTTCTACATCGGCAGTAGAAGGGTGAAAATTTAGGGTTGTATGTATTTTATATATTAGACTAGCTGACCCAGCAAACGTTGTTTTGCCATATAAATTATTTCTACATCGGCAGTAGAAGGGTGAAAATTTAGGGTTGTATGTATTTTATATATTAGACTAGCTGACCCAGCAAACGTTGTTTTGCCATATAAATTATTTCTACATCGGCAGTAGAAGGGTGGAAATTTAGGATTGTATGTATTTTATATATTAGACTAGCTGACCCAGCAAACGTTGTTTTGCCATATAAATTATTTCTACATCGGCAGTAGAAGGGTGAAAATTTAGGGTTGTATGTATTTTTTAATGCCAAATAATAATAACATAAAAATAAAACATTTTGTTTAAAAATAAATAATAAATATTTACTGGCGGGTCACCCTTATCATTAGGGGTATAAAAAATTAATGCTGCCCGATTCTCAGACGTACACAATATGCACACAAAATTTCATACAAATCGGTCTAGCCGTTTCGGAGGAGTTTGGTAACAAACACCGACACAAGAATTTTATATATTAGATAACAACTTTTAACTGCGTGTGTGAGTTTAATGACACTATTAAGAAAGAACGAGAGAAAAAGAGATAGTCAATTAGTTTTTCAAAAGAGATTTTTGTATTATTAGGCACATATACACAATACTAAACGAAATGAGTGCAGGAAAGCGTAATCTGCACTCAAACGCACTTTTAGTGCCTAATTGTGCCTCTGTGGTGCAGCGATAGTGTAAGCGACTGCTGATCATGAGGTTTCGGGTTCGATTCCCAATAGGACAGTGTTATAGAGCTTTTTAGTAAAAAGAAAAATGCTCAGTAGCCGCCCGGAGTTCGAAATGTGCCCGGTAGATGGCAATAGGCTCGCCCCCTATTTCGTGGGACTTAAACATAGCTGGTGAATCGTGGATGTGTAATACAACTCTGTCGACCTTTTCGGGGAATACAGGCGTGATGCTATGTTTTTGTTTATACATCAATGTTTATAACACATAATTATACTAGGCTGTACGGCTTTATGGTGAGTAAGACGGTAAGTTTGCCACGCCCTGAGTGGTTGGCGTGATAGCCTATAAACCAAAGGCAACCTCCGCGAGTAATCCACCCCAAGAAAAGCTATGTCCTATGGCTTTTAAGAATGAGGAATGACGATATAGAGGAGATGAGGAAGTGGTTGTTAAAATAATAGGAAGGGAAAGAGGGGGTGGTTTGGTAGGTTTCTAATTTAGAGATAGAAACACACATATTTAGACATTTTTGAATTCTGAATGTTAAATTTTATTTGATATTGGATATAGGATACACCTACATTTCAATGGTTTTATAAAATCGCGGGTAAAATAGGGGTTGAATTAAAAAATAAATCTTTAACGCTGACGAAGTCGCGGTTATCAGCTAGTTACTTATATGTACGGACAAATATTTTATAATAGTACAGACTCTCCCGTGTGACCCACATCGTTGCGTTTTGGCTGTAGCAGGAGATAGCCGTTTATTCTTTCATTTCATATCGGTGAAATGAAATGGTGAGCAGCGGCTTGACAATACTTTCGGTATAGTTGAGTCTATGAGCGACGGTTACCATTTACCATCGGTTGGGCCGTGGCTCGTCTACCACTACATGCAATCAAAAATAAATTTTAAAAAACTTAACTTTTGCCTGCTTTTTGGATCTAGAGAAAACTATCAAGTGTGTGTGTGTAACTAATAATAAGTAACTACAGTATATAAGGCAATGATGTTTAGCAATAAATCAGTAATCCATACTAAAATTATACATGCAAAGTGCGTTTGTTTATTACGCAGAAAAAAACATAGGCTACTTTTAATCTCGGAAAAATGGATAGTTATCGTATTTATATTCTGAAGTCGGTGGGTTTATTTAGTGGGTGAGGGCTCCACACTACCCTGTTCGTTGCCCCGAACGACGGGGTCTGCGGTTAGGTGCATTTTTTCCCACTTTAAAAATAAAAAAGATTATATTGGATTGTGTGCAAAGAAAATTTATGACTTTTAATACACACGAATAGAGAAAACGATGACCTCGATGAATCAACAGCAACTTAACAAAAATATCTATTATTAAACATAGATTATTATAATATTTTATAAGTAACGGATTCTTAATAGTTACAACAGTAACAATGTCCAACGGATTTTAGGTAAAAACATTTTAAGCTTTTAAATTGCTGGTAGGAATTAAACTTAAAATTATTTTGTGTCAATTTGACACTTAGACGGATTTACAAATGCCTTACAACATTCTGCGTAGATTTCAAAGTTTGGATTAACTGTATTGTTTTTTATATATTTGCGAACATGACACAGATTAACACAGCTTAATATTACGTTTTAAAATAACACGCAGTTCAGTAAAAATTTCTTAAATATGACAAACTTGAAGGATTATTCATTGATATTCATATAAATATTTAATGAAATAATTACACTGTATTTTGAATCGCTGCTCATAATTAGACAGTGGTCATCAATAATAAATAAAATTTCTTTGTAAAATATAATTTATTTGTATAATTTATATGTAAGAACCAGGGACTCCAAAAACGGTAGTATCGAGTTCGACCCCCAGTCCGATGTCCTTCTACGGCACACACCTGTGACTACTCGAGATTTTTTAAGATTGTGTATATTTGTTCACAAATTATCATTGCTGGAGGAAAAAAAATCATCGTGAGGAAACCTGCAAGCCTGAAAGATTCTCTCAACGGCTTGTGTGGGCCTAAATCCTTACAGGAGACCTACCACTAGAAAAAGTCCTACATTGTGTACTCTAATCGCCAATGAGAACCTTTTTCACCAACGGCTTTTGGTTCGTCGAGCGATGTGGTCTGACCATTGCTACTTCAACTCTGTGGGCTATGTCAATCACACTCTTTCTCGTATTACGGATTTAATCACGTAGATATCCATATTCTTTTTTATCCTCCTAGTTTTTTAAATTCTCAGTAGCATCATGGACTTAGGAAATGTGCCTGGTAAACGGCAATAGCCTCGCTCCATATTACATGAAATTTAAGAATAGTCCGTGAACCTTGGTTGTGTAATACACCTCTGCCCACCCTTTCGGGGATACAGGCTTAAGACTATTTATGTTTATAGAGATTCCATAACACGCCAATATTTAGGGACCACGCGTCTGTTGCGTACGTCATCACACTGATCGCCCTTACTATAGCTGTCGTTTAATAAATTTAACTGGAAGGGCTAGTTAATTAAGCTAAAATATTTGAATTTGGTATCCGTAGATAAATATATGATGTATTTAGTTCATTATGAGTGTTCTTTGCTACTTCTTATAAACGACCGTAAAATTGAATATGCAAGATAATAGTTGTATAACAGTTTCTTCACAACACTATATAGAGTAGGTGCATAATCGTAAGAAGCTAATCCAAAATTTTTGAAAATATTCCCGTGGTAAGTAATTAGAAGTTTTTTAACATTATTTTGGATCCAACATTTTGACCTTATACATTTAAGAGCTCAACTACTTTATTATAACAATTTTTTGAGAAAGGGAGAATAAGGGTATTATTTACTTATTTGGATCGCTAAAATAGACTCTTACAGTTTAGTTATTTACAATATTAGAATTATGTGATATTTATTGTACAGTCATTCTGGGTAACTTTGACATATTACAGTGATATTTCTCACGGTATTTTAAATGTTTTAACATTTAAATGACAATATTAAACTTTGTTAGTGTTCTCAAAATATTTTTTATCCATAGATAATAATGAAAGACTATAATATCCATTAATTATAGAGAAAAATCTGCTTTTGTAGTATGTCAAAGTTACCACCCACAAAAGTGTAACTATGACACACATTAGATCCGTCACATAAATGAGGTAATATTTGATTATTAAATAACTTTGAATAACATTGGTTTACATTATTCTCAAATTAGGGATGTGGCTGTGCCAATAAAAACGTAAATATGTTGTAGTATCATAGGTATATATATTTGTAAAAAAACGTCCATCAATCAAAATTTAGCACTTACAAGTATATTTTTTTAATTCGCATCAAAACCTCGTTTAAATCCTATAATGAACAAACCGTTAAGCATATTAAAATGAAGACAAACTAAAATAATTAAAATTAACAAAAAATATGTAAAATTGGGGGTTTGAAGTATTTATTCGCCCTACCCCATATAGAGTAAATTGTCATCCATACAATCACAGAATATCAAAAAAGTTATTCACTGTTTCATGAGTTCAAATTCGCGCGCTAATTTCGGACAAAGTTTTGGCATTAATTCGGTTTGACAACTTCGCTTTTATTTTAAGGTGTGTTTACGGAGCTTGTTTACAAAAAAAAATCTAAAGCAAGCATTAACAAAAAATATTGATTTCATAAGGAAAAAACATTAAAACATTATCATAGTCACACTGTCAATGTTACCCGAAGGAATCAAAGTTACCCAGATTGACTGTAATAAACTCTATTTTATTTAAATTTTATTTAGTTTTTTTATTAAAAAATCTATTAATACACTACATTGTATCTACCCAATAATACAGGATTAGTTACTCAAAACTAGCTCAAAATTTGAATTTCATACTAATATTCGCAAAACAAAAAAGAAAACATTACAGCTTGTCTCTGTAAGTTTAGAAATTATAATTGTCATCTTCATCATGCCTTAGATAAAGTACCTATAGATGTAGCCACCGCGTGGCTGCTCATGAGACAGCAACATAAAACCTCAGTGCAGCTATTACGTACAATTCGCCCTAAATGTGACAAAAATTCAATGGAGATCGTGATATAATTATTACCAGTACCTATCTAAATAAATCACTAATTGATAAATACACTAAATCAGGTGAGCGTACTAAGAGAGACTTCATCTATATTTTCATGATCCCGAATATTTTTGCCGACTGTGCAAATATCTGGCCAAGGCTTTATGATGACGGAAACAACCTCTTTGAGTTTGATGATTTTCTCGTTAATCCCATAGTCAGAAATTAATTGTATTTACATGGCACCATACTATAAAATTAATATATTATGGACAAGACAGACTAATCATATCAACCCCTCTTATTTAAATTTTCTTGAATGTTATGTTTATTCCAACCCCACAAAACCCACAAACAACGTACCGTGTTAGAACTTTTAACCTATTTATAAAAAAAAGACAGCCATATTTTGCGTCAAAAGTTTAAGTTGACAAACTTGTAGCGTGTGACATATAAATATATTACAATCTCGATAAGTAATGGATACGTATTTTGTAGTTATTAGTCACTCCTATAGATTTATAAATAATATAAGAGTAAAAATTGATAAATTACACAACATTGCTATATGTAAATATTATGTCCATTTATGTCATCTTATTTTTTTTTTACTACTAAGCTAACGTATTTTATTAGTGTGAACGATAACGATTGTTTTAATGGGTATTTTAAAAAATTTTTAATTTAATGCCAATGTTATCTATAAAATGTTATTTGTATATACTATCAATCAATCATTTGTTTTTATATTATGATTAACAACAGATATTATCTTGTCTTACCGTTAACTGGTGCCAGTACCTTCGCACGCGTGGTTTAAGTAACTGTCAACAAATATTTAGGCTACAAATATATTTAACTACATTACAATTAAGGCGCATCAGAAATATAACTAGCTTATAGCCGCGGTGGATTTTTTGTAAATGTGGGTATTATATACGTCTGCTCGCCCACCCCTGAAGGGATGAAGCCTTGTCTATAAAATATAATAAAATAACCATTTATATTAGGTCCTTACATATGAAATTGGCGTTTTGTCAAACTGGCCACTTCGATCTCAAATATCTGGCGTTTGGTTAGGAATTCCAAATTCAAATTTAGGTTTGTCCGCGTTCTGTTCACAATATGGAAAACTTGTAAATTATTTTTAAATAAAAAAAACTGCCTTCTAGGTATATCTAGGAACTAAAAATCAAAAAGTAATTAGTATTTACATACGATTTCCGTGCTAGACACCTATTGATGTGTTTGAAGTAGGTGCCTAAATGATGTTAATGTTATTATAAGTATATATACCTACCTATTGTTTTTGTTATTTGAGTATAAGTATTCGTTTGTTATTTTTAGCCTAGGCACAGATACTTGTATTATTTTATTAAATTACTATATTAGACATTATTAATATAAAAAATTGTCAAAAATTAAAAATTTAACATTGACTGTGAAAAAAAACATGTACTATGCTATAATACTGTACTATGCTATAGCTGCCCATTATGTTAAAAATAAACATGTTTTTAAAAGAACGGATAGCTATAGCATATTGCATTTTTTTCACAGTCAATGCTACTATTTTAAGATAAAGAAAAAAAATTACTTACACAATGCTTAAAATGTAAAATTTGACAATATTTTACATTAATAATGTCTAATATAATAAAATAATACAAATATTCAGGAGTCAGATACAAAACAGTACATAAAAATAAGTAACTTTGTTGAAAGAAAAATTAAAAAATAAAACAAATATATGTCTACTATTTTCACACCGTTGATAACCCTAAAATAAAAAGTCGATTTACTTGTAGTTTGACATCAGGGGTACCTCCAGTTAACGGATTATCCATTATTTACGACAGACCCTGTATATGCTTTGCATGAAAAAAACTTGATTGGTACTGAATATAATAGACGACACAAGATATTCTGAATCATCTAACAACATTATTATTTTTTAATATAAGCTTCTGAGGCACAGCTCTTTTTTATTACTTTTTTGTTACATATTATTCAGTCAACTCTATGCTACGCGTACGAATTCAGGGCAGTTGCCAATGTAACAAAAATAAGTCTTATTTATCGAGAAAGAGATAGGTAAGTTATAAACATAGACAGCATAGCTCCCAATCTCCACCTCATATATTTTGCGGTCTAAAGTATTTCCGCTGAAGAAGGAAGAGACGCGTGCTGGGATCCTGCCCGCTGTGATCTCTTTTTTCCTTTTTCACAAACATTTTACTAGTAGTAAGGTTGGAGAGAGAGTCGGCTCAACGTCTTTTGTGTGAAGCATCTTGAAGATAGTCGTGCATTTATTATTTTTCCATCTGTGAAATGAAATGGTCAGTAGCGGCCTGACCGTATTCTTAGTCCCCATTTCTGAATCCACGAGCGGCGGTTACTGCTCACCATTAGGTAGACCGTGACTCTGCTACTACTATTAGCAATAAGAAAACATTTAATAGTTCAGCATATCCAATTCTAAAAAGATCGATCGAATGATTTTAAAAAGTATTATATGAGCACATTTTTTATAGATAAATGCTTTATATTAAATAAAAAGGTTTAAATTAATTATAATTTTACCACAAAAAAAAGTAAGCAGTTCTAGATTAAAAACTTGTTTTTAATTAATGTAAAGGTAGAAGACCTCACATAAGGGTATTTATCAAATATAGTTGGTAATTTGATATTCACTGGTCAGTGAAATATTGATCTACCTCTTTAATTAGTTGTAGAAATTATAAACGATGCGACGATAACGTGGTCTTTTGATTGCTATCTTATAATGTGCTTTATTTGGCCGATTAAAATCGCATAATTTAGCATAATATATCACAACAAAATACAAATACATATTAGTATATTGTTAGCGTAAAGTCCGCCCTCGCTTTTTATTGGAACCGTCTGATTCGTTTAAGAGGCCGTGAAGCATCTCAATGTATTTTTGATGATTTATTCCTACTCCAATCAAGCATATTAACCAAACTTCTCAGCTGCTTGCCAGCTCTTCTGGTATTGCTGAAACCATGACCGGCAGTTACCACTAACTTCGAAAATTTTCTAGACCTTTCACATACAATTTAAATCTGATATATGAATATATCTGCTTGCTTGATTATATTGTACATATATACTTACATACCTACAGGTAAATAACCTCTTTAATATACAATTGCCTACCTATCTAATATTATACATATTACAGAAAGATGAAATTGTATACTTATTTGATATAAAAGAAAAAACCTATAATAAGCTAACCATCTACTTACCTTATAACGTAGTTGTTTCTTTTGTTGTCGATTTCCCCTTTCATGCATAGTATTACTTTTGCACAAACATAAACACTAAACGTATAATCAGTCTACTTGTATCCTCATTTCCAGAAAATCTAGATGTGTGATCAAATATTCATGGGTATTAATAACAGCTAGTAAATTATCAAGTTTGTTGGTTACAACAACCACATGTTACTACTCGTTAGTATTAATATTCTACCCAGGGGCTAAGCGTCATATAACTCTGCTGCATTATGTACACTACGAAAAACGCGTGATGTTTGTGGGCGTAGCGGCTCATAACGTACGCATCGAAGCTGGTTTATACCGGCTTTTTTTTCTTTTTCAAAAGGGTTGTATGCACAGGTCGTTGTTTTAAGCATATTTTTTTTATATTTTATGACTACTTCTTAAAAGGCTTTTTTTGTACTGTGAATCTGAATCAAACTAGATAAAAAATAAAATATGTCGTATTTTATCCATCCCCACTTAACATATGAAATAATGTTCGCTTAGGTTTACGTGTAGGTACGTTAGTAGGCATGTATAAATTACGTAAACTGTTGAACAATAATAACATGATGCAACTACTCATGTAGTAATAAAATAAGAAAAAGAGCAAATCGTATTAACATTCACCAAATGGTACTTATTAAAATTTAAAGCGGTAGGTACCTACCACACAATGGTAAAGGGTAAAATCATTTATTCTAGTTGACATTAGTTGCTGGTAGCTTTTAAAAGAGAGGATATAAGGAAATTATTGAAATATAAAAAGTATACATAAGTAATTAGTATGAATACGTAATTTTATTGTCAATAAGTTAAGTTTAATTGTCAATATATTTTTTAATTTTTTTATATAACAATTAACTAAGCATATATTGTAAAAAAGAATTGGAACAATTCAATCAAATTAAATTCATTAAAACCACCCGTGACAACCCTTTTTTTTTTTTGTTTAGGCGGGAAAAAATTTATCTAACCGCCCACCCCAACGACGGTTCGGGGCAACGAACAGGGTAGTGTGGGGCCCTCACCCACTAAAGAGACCCGCCGTGTGCCGTCTCTCCGCCTTTATTGGCAGGCCACTGGAACTATGTTACATTCCTTCGGTGGTCCGCCGGCGGCTTACCCTTTCGGGTACCCTCTGCAGAGCGACGCACCCACACACGGGGCGTCGCACGTTCGCGGGAGGCCTTGCGGGTGGCGGACGTTCCCCGGTCCATCCATCCGCAGCTTCAGCTAGGGCGGCATTAGGCGCAAATACTCACGCCTGCGCCGCCCCAGTCGCTGGTGGCGGTTCGGGTCTGCGGAAGTATCAGCCTCCCTGGCCCTCTCCGCCGCTTCCTTCCGCGAGATAAACTCCTCGCAGAAGGCAGCGACCGCAGCCCAATTCCTGTCGCTGCCAAGCATCGCTCTAACGACGCTCGGCAGCGAGAGGTCCCCCCCTATTGCCGCGACGAGGACACGGCGCTGCCCGCCCCAAGCTGGGCACGACTCGAGCGTGTGCTGCGCCGTGTCCTCGTCGCAGCCGCAATGGTGACAGCCCGGAGTCACTTCCCTCCTTGCGACTATGTGCAGATATCTGCCGAAGCAACCGTGCCCCGACAGCACCTGCAGGTAAGGACTCCGTGCCGTCGCCCCGCCCACTCCTCCAGCACGGGCTGGTGCGCCTCTACAGTCCAGAGACCGGCTCGGGGCGCCTCCAACCGTATCCTCCATCTGGCCATGGCAGCTCGGCGGGCATCGCCCTGCCACCTGGCCACCTCCCTGGGTGAGGGACGACCACCCACCTCCCGCTCTTGCGACGCCCACCGATACACTTCGGTGAGCACCTCCGCCTCCAAGTCCCACGGAGGGGTTCCGGCTAAGGCGCAGGCCGCCTCCGTCGACACCGTGCGGTATCCACGTATGACCCTGGACGCGACGACTCTCTGTGGCCTCCACAGAAGAGCCCTGTTAAGTGCGTCCAGGGACTCCGCCCACACGGGTGCGCCGTACAGCGCCATCGACCGGACCACCCCCGCGTAAAGCCGTCGGCACGCATTGTTGGGTCCGCCCATATTCGGCAGGAGCTGTCCAAGGGCGGACGCTGCGCCGACGAACCTCGGGGACAGTTGGCGGAAGTGCTCGCGAAAGCGCCATCGCCCATCCAGCACCAGGCCCAGATACTTGATCTGGGCCTTCACCCCAATTTGGACCCCGTCCACTGTGATTGAGGCGCCAGCAGGTGGCCGACGTCGGGGCCCATGGAAAAGTAGGGCCTCCGACTTGTCCAGGGCCACCCTAAGCCCCAGCGCCCCGATCCTCCTGACCACCTCCGAGGTCCCTAAAGTAGCCAGGAACGCCGCTTCCTCGAAGTTTCCGCCCCGGGCCATGACCAGCGTGTCATCCGCATAGCAGATGACTGCCAGCTGGACGGGAAGCCGACAGCGTAGCACCCAGTCGTAACCGATGTCCCACAGGAGCGGTCCTAGGACCGAACCCTGTGGGACACCGCACGACATGGGTTTCCTCACAACGTCCCCTTTGTGGCTCTCATAGAGAACGCTGCGGCCCTCAAGATAGTCCGCCACCAGCCGCCTCAGGTATGCAGACACCCGTGATACTGGAGCGCCTCCCTGATGCAGCTGAATGGCAGACTATTAAATGCGTTGGCGATGTCGAGCGACACTGCCAACAGCACTCCACCGCCAGCGACGACCGCCGCGGCCGCGGCCCTCAGACGCATAATCGCGCCGACCGTCGAACGACCTGCCCGAAATCCGAACTGGGCATCCGACAAGTCGGGTCCGACGTCGTGCAAGTGTTGGACGATGCGAGCAGCGAGGATTCTCTCCAGCAGCTTAGCACGATGAGCCTGAAAGCCCCGACCGAATCTGGCGTTCGCCTCGGCTTCGGCAGGAATACCAGCCTCCCCTCCTTCCAGCAGTCAGGGAACCGTCCGGACGCCAGGCACGCGTCGAACAGTCCCCTGAGGCGGGGCTCCAAGTGTCCCCCCCGTCCGGGCCGGGTTCGGTGTTCATCGAACGAATCCGTTTCCGACGCAATGATGGGCGGTACACTGAGGTCGGCCTCCTGGTAATCGCATGCCATGACCGGGGGCGTGTGCTCCGCCCGTCGTGAGTATAGACCCTCGACCACCTCGGTGAGGAGGCTGGGCTGAAGTGTCTCCGTGAGGGGGGGGCCCTGAGTGCGGAGCTTGTTCAGCGCCGCACGGTACGGGCGACCCCAGGGGTCATGGTTGAGACCATCCAGCATCTCCTGCCTTTTCTTGGTTTTGGCGCGGCAGATGGCCAACTTGATCGCGGCCCGCGAAGTGCGGTACGCCTCGTACAGCTGGCCCTCCCGCTCCCCATCGCGGTTGCGCCGCCGACTGCGGGTGTAGGACCTCCGGGCACGAATGCACGCCGCGCGGAGGTCCGCCAGCTCCTGGGACCACCAGTCGAGCCCCTTCCTCGGAGGAGGACGTCGCACTCGGGGCATGGCCGAGTCGCAAACCTGTGTAATCGCAGCGTGAAATCGCTCAGCCTCAACGTCCAACCCCTCGGTCAGGGCTGGTGAGGACAGCCACGATTGAACGATATCTGCCTCCACCAGTAGGTCCCTATCCAGCCTGCCCACTGCCCACCGCGGGAACGCAGGAGTCGTGCGCGCCGTGTGACCCCTACTGGAGCCCTGAAGTGACCGGGAGACCTCAATCCGGATGTACCGATGATCGGACAAGGTCTCAACCTCCTCCAGGACACGCCAGTTCCTCACTCGTGCCGCAACGTCGGGGCTAGCGAACGAAAAGTCCACTATCGACCCGCCCCGTCGCCGCACGCACGTGTTGACGGACCCTCTGTTTAGCAAACAGATGCCCGTCGACGCCGCCCACTCTACCACCGCCGCTCCACGGGTGTCTGTCGCAGGGGACCCCCCCGCCGTGGATTTAGCATTGAAGTCCCCCACGACTAAGACGTGGCCAGTCGCCGTATCGAGGTCTCCAGGCTGTTAAGCCAGACCTCGAAATCAGCCAGACTCCGGTTGGGGGAGAAGTAAACGCCGTACAGCGTAACTTGCCCACAGTCAGCTGCTACGTATCCCGTGCCCCTGTCTCTGATCGACAAGGGCGGAGAACGCAGCGCCGTGGAGCTGACGATTGCCACGGATCCGTCGCGGCTGCCCTCCCAATGAGGGCGGTCAGGAACGCAATAAGGCTCCGCAGCTACGACTACACCAATCAACCACTCCACCATGGTTTGCAGGAGAAGATCCTGCGCCCTGGCGGAGTGGTTGAGATTCGCCTGGAGAAGGAGTGTCACGGTTGAATTTTAAGCCGTAACCATATCCTCCTCCACCCGAGACGGTGGCGAAGCCGCGCTAGGGGGGGCAGCCTGGGCCGATTGGCTGGTCCCCCCCTTTTTTGAGCCTGTCGTCAGGGGTCTGCAACCCTCCCGCCCCATGCAGTGCTTGGCAGGCCTATTGCCTGCCGCGCACGCGGGGCAGTGAGGAGCAGCGGTGCAGGTTGCTGCCCGGTGCCCTGCCTGACCGCAGCGGAAACAAAGATCGCTGCAGTCGAAACAGTTAGTGCACGTCGGCCGGGTGTGTCCGACCGCCATGCACTTATAGCACCTCGCGGGTTGGGGCTCCAGCACGGTGACCCGCGCAGAACTCCAGCCCACGAGGAGTCTACCTGTGTCGGCCAAGGTTTTGGCCGCCGTGACAGGGCAACTCGCCCAGACGGCACCTACACCGCCAGGACCGGTCCGAATGGAGCCCACTCTGACGGCATTTGAGCATCCGGTTTTCGAGGCAATAGCCTCCCGGACTCCCGTCACTGAGTCATACAGACCGGAAATGCGCAGTTCAGCGCACTTTACCGGTCTGGTGACGCGGACTCCACTCCCCTCGCCAAATAGACCCATTAGCCTTTCGGCCACTGTGCCGGCCGTCCTGGGGCCCTCCGCCCCAGGGAACTCGAGAATTCGAGCTCCTGTGCGGGCTAGGCGGGTCCGGGCGGCGACGACTCCTATGTCGGAGATGTCGATTTCCTCCCGGGCCTTCCTTAAAATGGCCTGGTATGACAGGCCTGCTTCCGCCTCCGGCAGCATGGTGACTACCACCGCTGCCGTTTTTGGCGCCTGAATCTTGCGCGGCCTCTTGGGGCCGGGTTTGCTCCTTGACGCAGCGGGTTCCACAGCCCGGCCAGCAGCCTCGGACGCGGTCCCCTTCTTCCTCTTGCCCCGGGATTTCTTCCTCCTACCATCCACTCTCTGCCAACCCTCTTCAGAGAGCGCAGGTCCAGAGGGCGCGGGAGGTGGGATTTGAAAATCCTGGGACACGGCTGCTGGGGCACACGATGGCTGGCCAGCACGCGAGAGAGGAGGGAACTCCTCCCTGGGCTAGCCCTTGGGGCGCTGCCCAGCCTTCTGCGCCGCTTTCGTCTTAATAGCTTTGCCCTGCCCCTTGGGTGGCGCAGCTAAGGCCGCAGAGTAACCAGCCACGCGGCCATCCTGGCATGGCAGCGGCGTTGGGCCTGAAGGCGGCGCGACCTTCTTATCTGCGGCTAATGCTGGGCGGAGCCTTGGCTTCGGTGGCAGCCTAACGCTTACGGAGCCGATGCGTACGTCATAGACCGCGTTGACGTGATCCGTGACCTGGTGCATCTGCTCCTCCGTCAGGAGGCCAGGGGCCGGCTGCTGGCTGGCGAGCTCCTTCCGAAGCTCTGCCACCTCCGCCTCGAGGCGCCTGCAGCGGCAGTGCGCCTCCGGCTGCCCAGTCTCCCCTGGCGCCAGGCTACGCCGGAGTGACTCCACCGAACTATTTACTACTTCCGAGGTTTTCCTGAGGGCCTCCGCGAAGTTGCCCTGAAGGCTCCGCGAGTCATTAGCTACCGCGGAAACGATGGCTAGGGCGTCGGAAACCTTCTGGGCAATCTGGTCCGCTGTAGGCGGACCGTCCTTCTCCAGAGGCTCCTCTCGGAGCCTCGATGTGAGGAGGGTTACCCGCTCCTCCACCGAGAGCTCCGCTCCCAAATCTTCACTAGTCGCCTCGTCCGCAATGGACAAGGCGTGCGGAACTGTGCGCCTGTTGGCGCCTCTGCCCCTCTTGGCCGGTCTTCCCGGCTTTCCTGGTGGAGGCATCTCGGTGGAGCTGCACTCCGTTTCTGACGCAACTCCCTCTGGCGCAATTGAGCGTTTAAGGAGCCGTGAAGGCTGCTTCGCCGATCCAGCTACAACTCGTTGGGACCCACTTGGTTTCGGAGATAGGGCCGCGTCTGTCTTCTCGCTGCCATCCGTTTCCATCTCCGTCACATCGGTGGCGGTGCCATTGCCCCCCGTCAAACTTGCTGCAGGTGTTGGTATCCTGCCGCGGGTCCTCCTCCTCGCTCCTTTCTTCTCCACCTTCTCCACCTTCTCTTCCTTCTTTTTGCTTGTGGCGTTGGTTGCCCCCCTCAGATACATGGGGCTGACAGAGCCGGTCTTGTTACTCGGCTCTGTGAGGGATTCTCCAGGCGCGTTGCACCTGGTACCCTCTTGAGGAATCTTTGTATTTTTACGTTCCGCCATGATGAGTTTAGAGTCCTTCGACTATGGTGCACACCCTCGTGACTGAACTCCCCTCCAGCCATTCATCCCTCGCCGGGTGGCAAAGCTTGGATTAGGGTTTTTTTTTATAGGGGTTTTCTTCCCCGCGGTCCGAAGACCCCCGGTCCTGTCCGTTCAGGATTACGGGTCGGGCCGAACGGAGGTCTGTACCAGACCGTGCCCACCGCTTGTATCAGCAAGCGGTGAGCCCGTCGCCCCTCAGGCACTGTAGCCCCATCTCCTTCCCAGGGCCGGGGAGGGCCACTCTGGCCCCGCTGGCCCTCCACGGCAGACCTCCAGCCAACCGGTCGCAGAAGCAATCGGCGAGCCGGTCGCCCCTCAAACTGAGAAGCTCCGTCTCCAAGGACGGGAGAGTCACTGTGACCCTGCTGTCCCCTCCCAGAGTCGGGGGGGCCACTATGGCCCCGCTGACCCTCCACGGCGGACGTTCGGCCTGTCCACTGCTTATCAGAGGGACACGCGGAGACCCGTCCCCTGCCGGGATTCAGCCGCCGGTACTAGAGTGCCGACGTTGCCCGGGGTACACCACGCAGAGGTATCCCGACCCGCACCCCACCCGTTACAACCCTGTGACTCTGTATAGCTGCCGTGATGTACTCAATACTATAACTCTGTTCTAACCAGGGGGGTTAGAATGTATCTCACTCCATCTTATCGATATCGCATCGTGTTATTGTTATTGGTTGAAGATCATCGTGATTGGTTAAAAATCATCGTGATCTGCCGAGGGATAATTGCGACATCACGTGTCGGTTTCTCTACCAATCACAATCGAGACGATACGATGTCGATACGATTTAGTGAGTTTACATTGTACGAGGCCTTGCAACTGGCTAGTTATTGCCAGATATGTGAATTCAATACGTTAAATAGATAAATATCTTTAACTCGTTAATTATACAATGGCAGGCCTTTTTTTTTTTTTTTTTTTTTTTTTTTTTTTTTTTTTTTTTTGTTTAGGCGGGAAAAATGTACCTAACCGCACACCCCGTTGTTCGGGGCAACAAACAGGGTAGTGTGGGGGCCCTCACCCACTAAATAAACCCGCCGTGTGCCGTCTCTCCGCCTTTATTGGCGGACCACTGGAACTATGTTACATTCCTTCGGTGGAACAATGGCAGGCCTAAGTAATTACTTCCGTATGGTTCTAGTTTTCAAAAACTTAATTATATAATTTAATTCACTTTAGTTTAAACTCGCTGATACCCGCGATTATGCACGCGTTGCTTAATATATTAACATCATGATGCAGAGGTAGAAGAAACTTCCTCTCTTACGGAGAGGTCCGTGGCAAGATAACACATACTGAACATTTTCTTCCTTACTAATAAACGTTGAAACCTCTGAATAGTTATTCAGTATTTTTTCTTTGTCACTAATATGACAGTTTGACGTTGAAAGAACGGAACAAAACACTGAAATTTGAAGCTTAAACAATGTTAATTAGTAAGGGGAATAGTGCTTATAAACATCGTTGCTTCTTAAAACTTTAATAACTTATTAGATGAAGATATCGCAATATATATTTTTTAAGATAAGGGCCAAGTGTCTAAGAAATAAAAATTAGACAGGATATTATATGAAATCTATCCAGTAGTTTTTCCTTGATTCGTGGGCAACGGCAGACCTATATTATTTTATTTATATGTATATATGTAAATTGCATGACAGTAATGTGTTTTTTTTTTAGTCTTTTGTGTTAGAAATAGCTTACAGATAAAGGTCGGCGTAAATATTAAGAATATTATATTAAGTAAACTAACACGGCCGGAAAATAATTCAAAAACCCACGTATTGTCTGCAGCTCGTGAGGCTATGTATGTTTGGGCATAACTCCGTAATAATATATAGAGGCAAAATTCACAACTCTTTTTTTGTTCGAAAGGAGTTTATCCCGAAATGGTCCCATTTAAATTTCGTTGAAACAGGTGCAGCGGTTTTCAAAAAATCAACAAAAACCTAAAAATTGTATACATAGATGATATTTTTTCGTTTACTCTGAAACTTCACTGTCTCATTGAAGCAATGCGTTCATTTGGCGTACTCTTATAATAAAGCCTCTTTGCACGGTCTTCGGAAGACTCTCCGAGGCTGTGCTCTATTTCTTTCTCTATTCCGCTTTAGGCGCTCATCTTTGCTATTTTCAGACTCCTGTGCTCGACGCTTTCTCATACGACATGCACGCAAGGGAGGCATCCCCATCATGTACCACCTACCCTAACCTACGCACCTATTTTATAAAAAAAAACACTAAAAAGCAAATAATAAACTATTAAAAAAAAACACCCAGGAACTTAAAATCTATAAATAATTGGTATTTACATACGGCCGTGTGGGGCCGGCTTTAGAATTGTCCCACCCCTCTCTACCCACGGGAATCGTAAGAGCCGACTGAGAGAATACCGGGGGAGTGGACAGCAGCACTCCCTCGAGTATTAACAACATCCACTGCGATCGTCAACCCGCCTGCCAAGCGTGGCGATTACGGCATTATCCCCCATGACGGGACCGCTCGTGGTGGCGTTCTCTTGGGGAGGCCTATGTCCAGCAGTGGACGTTGAAAGGCTGATGGATGGATGGATGATTTACATACGATTTCCGTGCTAGACACCTACTGATGTGTTTGAAACCGGTGCCAAAAATATTTTTAATGTTTTGATAAGTACTTTTCTGGCTTATGGGCTATAACGTATACTGATAATTTAAATACCAGCCAACAGCTGGTAGAGTAGTTTGGTGTAAAAGCATAACAAACAATCAAACGCAATTCGCTGTTATAAAATTATAGTAGAGGATACTAAAATGTTTATAACTTACGCTAATATTACATGATCCTATAACCTCACTATTTGCGATGTCTTAATATAAAGTTGTCGTAGGTAGTTTGAATTCGTTTCAATATAAAGTTTTTATAGATGTGGTTAGTAATCGGATCCAATGTGCCTATTTACAATGGTATGATCGCCGATTGAAATTACTTACATTAATTCTAAAGTATATGTAAAAATGTCGATGACCGCATATTATTATGACCGTAAAGGTACTTTCGATGCTGCTATCGTTTATATGTATTTTTAAAGATTTAAGTATTTTGCACATGTATATTATTGTTATCATTATGTTGAAGCTTTTAACACGTTTTCATGTTTAATGTTTGCATGCATTTTATCAGTTAAACCAAGAAACATTTATTATCTAATAATTAATGATATATAAAATAATGTAAAATACTTTGGAAAATCCAAAAATGCACGCCTCATAATCTTCATTTTTCACAATAAAATTGATTATTTGATAGGTAACTAATAATGTATTAAGTCTTACTAAGTAGTTATCAATAAATCACATAGATGTGCTCATTTCAAAAAGTACTGTGGTTTTCATGTCTTATACGCCAGCTTGCGCTATTTTTAAGAAGTACTTCTATATTGGTCTATAGAAATAGTTCTAACGAAATAAGGATACACGCTGGTTTTAATGTCGAATCGAGCGTAAATATTCACTATTTTTTTGTTATTTAATAACAATTAGACCACATCAAATCAGACCGTGAAAAGTGATAGGGCTCTATTCGTAGTTATACTGAATCGTAAAAGAAAAAAAATACTCGATTAGTCAGGTATTTCGGTTGTTATCGTGTTAACATACATTACTTACAACAAACGGACGTCCAAGACATACCTTTTTCAAACAGTTTTTTAACTAGTTTAAATAACAAAAATGGCATCAAAAATATCATGAGTGTTAAAAATAGTGTTTGTTCTTATGTGTGTGTAGATATTATTTTACAAGTGCAATATATGATAAATAGAGACATTTTAAGTTTGAAAAATCAGTTGTTCTGCATGAAACGAGAGTAATACCCACCTCAACGCTTCGCTTATGAAGCGTGCAATAAGTAAATTTTGAACAGAATAAATTCTTTTTTCTACTGATATTAAACACACAAACCTTATTAAATTAATAAGGTTTGTGATTGAATGAAACACGTGGTTTATAAATTGTTGTTGTAACATGTTATCCTAAAAACAAGCCTACTTTGTTGTCAATTAACATTAAAATTGTGAATTTAGTATTTCACCATAAGATGGTATGCTGCAGCTATTTTACTCTATTTCACTTTGAGAAATATGTCGGATTTTTTTATCCATATTATTTTAATCAATCCGACATTTTAAATGTCTCTTTAGATCCCATTTTGAATCCACAGACGAAAGTCGTGAGCTGTCGTTACGGTAATTGAGAGTCCTGAGCAAATGTCACGATAACCCAATTGGCAGAAAGTCTGAAAACGTAATCCAGGAGACGCAGATTTTAATCCTACTCGTGGCTATCGTTTTCTATTTCACATCATCGTACTTTGTGTTCCGGTAATTATAATATAAATACTAAAAGAACTACTTAAATGCTAAAAAAGTCTGCACAGACCTAACAAATTTACATTATTTTTACAATTGTACTTGTTTTTGTTATAATACTTTTGTTGAATTTTCATATAACATTTGGTGTATTTACATAGAATTTCGTGTATGTAAATGTATTGTTGTACATACAATAAGCGTTTTAAAGACAATTTTTACGGTGTCTCCTCTGCACCCTCATTGCATACAGACGTTGAATAAAAACAATTCAAGGCGCATAGTTGTTAGCATAGTTTTAGAATGTCCCCTATATTGGCACCAGACACGTCAGTATTGCTTTTTGTTTGAGTGAACTAGACTATTCTTATAATACAGTCTTGTTAATATAAATTCTGAAATACTTTTTTGATGACGTTGTACAATAACATTGTTATTTAATAGTTTAATTAAACTTTCTCTGAATATGTTTGACTAGATTTTGCCCGCAACTTCATCTGCGAAGACTTCTATATACTATTATATACGTCACTCTACGGTAACAAATGATCTCTATGCAAAAATTGATATCTGATAGCAACCATTCAATTGTCCGAGATAAAAAGTATCAATGTCCTTTTCTGGACTCTAGATTATATATAATACATTTATAGCAAAATGCATGAAGATTGGTTAAGTAGCTACAGCGTGAAAACGTAATAAACCAACAAATAAACAAACAAACTCACTTTCACATTTATAATTTTTTTTCCACCCTTTTTTTGTCCTACACGGGCACGGGTCTCCTCTCATGGTGACAGGAACTACTACTACTAGCCATAGTCTACTACGCTGGCCCAGTGCGGGCTAGCAGACTTAACAAGCCGTCGAGAACATCCCTCAGACATGCAGGTTTCCTCACATTGTTTTCATTCACCAAGCAGTGATAAATTGTTTTTTTTTATTGCGTGTAGTGGTAGACGAGCCACGGTCCATCTGATGGTAAATGGTAACCGTCGCCCATGGACTCGACTATACCGAGAGTTGTCAAGCCGCTGCTCACCAATTCATTTCACAGATATGAAATGAAATATAAACGGCTATCTCCTGCTACAGCCAAAACGCAACGATGTGCTTCATGGCCGGTCACACGGGAGATGGCGGTACCAACCCGCTCGAGCCCGATACCACGTGAGTACTCCCACTTGGTACCCAGCCCTACCACCAGTCATGCAATGGATGATAATTGCTTACTTCCCTTAGTTGCCTCATACGACACCCGTGGGAAAGAATGAGGTGGTGACACTTGTATTCTTAGTCCGTCACCACACGGACAATCTTAAACAAATACACACATAATTTCGAAAAATCAAAGGTTTGTGCCGTACGAGGTCTGAACCTTTGATTGGGGAGTGAACTTGATACCACTGTCTTTACAGTCCTTAGTTTTACCGTTAGGCTATCACTGCAATATTAAAGATTCATATAATTATTATTTAGTAATGTGTGGATTGATTTACAGTGAAAGTATAAAAATAAAAACAAATCTGGTAATAGCTATGCCATTTTTTTTTTTAAACAATACCAATGCTATTGTCAAAATCGAGTCCGTAGACAATATTGACTTATAGGGGACAAGTTTATAAATATGTTACGATTTTAAAAATATATCTATGATACGTTGACTTTAACATACAATTCTAATAATATAAAACGAAACCGTTACTTTCAACATAATCTACAATGGACAATCGTAGGACGTTATTACCGTAAAGCTTGATAAAACTTTCGATAATTTTATAACGTTGACACGCCATAAATATTTAGTCTAGTCAAGTTGACTCATAGAATCCTGTTGAAAGTCTTCTTACTTGTTGTTACTGTGGAAATACATATCAGTTTCACTTTTCCCTCATCTATAAATGGTGATATTCGTATCACGATCGGGGTCGCACGTGCTAACTGTCTCGACATGTGTGCGAAACCGATTTTCACCGCTGACTACTGAAAAATAATGTTGACCTCATCATAACATATGTTTATTATTAAAGCAAGAACGTATTACACGATGTGACTTTCCAATACAGTGTATATATTTAGAATATTTGATTACGTGAATGCTAATATATTCAACAAGAGAGGAACCTGTCTTCATTACAAGAATGTGACTATTAGTGTTCTTAACTCATTAAATATACCTATAGATTTAAATATATTATGACTTTAATATTAATCCAATCTATATGCAGTGCTCTCAATTATTGACGTATACAATATAAAATATGTATACATACTCGTAATATATTATCATATTATGGAGGTGCTCACAGCTTTTCTATTTAGAACATCTGCAGGTATAAGATAAAAAGAAAACCAAACCTTTACTACTCAAAATGCTTATTCACTTTACAATTTAAAGCAATTATTTTTATTAATTGTAATAATATATAATTGTATATAATTGCTAAACACCTTTATAGCATAATTAACTATAGCACAATATCGTTATTTAAAGGTCACTTATAAATCGGTTCGTTGTTGTACATATAAATAATATAGGTCTACATTTGCTTAAAAATTAACGTTATAATTTGCATGTTTGTTTTTGGCTAGAATATATAATTAATCACGTACTTAATCTTTTATTGAGTGTAAAATAAGATGTAATCTTAAATCAATTAAATATGCATATATATGCATGTTATGTAAGAAAGAAAGATAACATAAAAAGCTTTTCACACGTATTTCAGTGTGCAATAAAATTGTCAGTGGAGACTTCCGTTCACTACACTTTATATTAATCCCTACGGCCTTCATAAATTATCACTTTATAGCTAATAATAATGTGGGTCTGACGCGGTATCATACTTATTAATTTTTATGTATTTTTGTTTCAGGTAAGTTAAATTCAACATTGTCCGGAACATTATCAAGATGATATATTTGCGTAAGCTACAACTATTAGCATTTTTTTAACTATCAATTATATATTAATTAAATAATACACTTATGGAGGATCCTTCATCCATAAGTTAGGCCTTAAGCTTTACTAGCTGTACTGTACACAAATTCTGAATTAATACAGGAGACAATTAACTCCAAGACAACAAGAATTAGTTTCAACGAAACAACACTCAATGATCATCAAATGGTTTGTCACGATTACATTTCTCCACAGTAGTCATGAACGAGCAATCGTAATTCTCGCGGTTGTTGCATTTTGTAGTAACTAGTATAATTTCCTGTCGTTGTGCAGAGGCATTTATTCGAGTAACACGTACCGTTATACTTCGGACACTAACCCACTGAGCTAGACAAATTTACTCCACTTTCCATTTTTAAAGGCCATTTTCTTACATGCAGACGACATGAGTTGGGATTTACTGGAATAAGATGTAGAGTACCAAGGCTAATCTTCCACATAACCCACTTCTTATACTACACACCTTTATAAGTAGCGTATGTATAAACAGTATAAAATAACGTTCGCACTACATGTGTGATCTTACCTACTTAAAATAATACCGTTTGAAAACTGAAACAGTTCGGACGGTGATTGTCGGAACATACCTAAATAAAATAAGTTTAATGAGAATACAGAATATAGCTAGTCCGTTAGCTAGACAAACAAATACAATCATCATTTACTGTCAATTGTAAGCGATGGTGTATGTTTTTAAGTCTGACTACTAAATATTTTTTTCCTGAAATAATTTGTATTCTGTTTCATTTATTACCTTGCAATAAAAATATTATCAGCTTACTTTTCCATACAAGCATGTTAAAGTCAGGTTGATACCGGATAAAATTTATCGGGACTTGATTCATAAATATTTACCTCTGTGTTTTTATGTGAAAATTAACGAGGTCTAAAGATATTTCAATGAAACAGAGAACATTAATAATCTTTCTTAATGCTTCACAAGATGTCTTCATTATGGGTCTGAATAAAAACATATTGACAAATCATCGATTACGGTGTTCTTAGTCTATACTTATATTTTTACTGATGCGATGTGTATAATTTTTTCAATAAAATATAAATAGTGCAATATAGTTAAAATATCACATAGATCATATTTCAGTATTTTTTTGAACCATTACTGCCCCACTATTGCGCACGGGTCTCCGCTCAGTGTGACAGGAATATAGTCCCATAGCCCACCATGCTGGCCCAGTGTGAGTTGGCAGACTTCATAAGCTGTCGAGAAAATTAATCAGGCTAAAGAGCGATATTATTCTTCACTAAGCAGTGATGATTTGTCAAAAAACACATACATAATTTGAAAAATCAGCGATGTCTGTCTTGCTAGGTTTGCCTTAGACTAGTGATCGAATTCGATCGTGTTTGCATTTCGCTACGCTACTTTTGGTTCAATAATCTTTCATTTATTTTTCTAAAGTCCAAACTTCCCAATAGGCATCTATTACTTTAAAATAAAAAATAATTTAGATAAAAATTGACGATTAACATTAGTTAATGTATATCGCGGATTGTCATTATAACTGTCGTATCTATTTTAATACTTAATTTATGTGAACCACCATAATATTATTGGGCAATGTATATAAACTTACCTCGTGCACAACAAACGAGATAAAGTATAATTACTACACCACAATAGTATTTTTGGTTTTTCATTTATATATTACTGATTATCATAGTAATATTCAAATTATTAGTAATATACGATAGCAATAATACTAAAAACTTCCATATACGATTGTCATTCTGAACCGGTGAAAGGTATTAAATTGTTAATTTACTGTTACTCGCTAAATATGTAAGAAAGATTGGTTTTATCATTGTACTTTCACACCATATCGGTTCGTAGAGTTATCGAATTGAAACAAGATGTCAAGTTAAATGTAGGTCATCTATTTTGACCCGTAGTCTGTGTATAATTAAATCTTTACCTGCCAGTACACAGTATATGTTTCTGTCCTCATACAGGCGAAGCTCTTCGATATGCGATGAGTTAAAAACGCTATTTATCGCTAAATATTGTTTTCGTTGGTTTCGCCTGTAAATCTTATTTTTTTTTAGGCCAAACTTATTGGATTACCTACTCGTTTTAATTAGATAGTTTATTTTTAAAACCAATATTGTGATGAGCAAGTTTGAGAAATGTAGTACTTATATAAATATTACGATACTAGAACCACTAATCGGGAAATTATTCTCAACTCGTTAAGCATACCATTTCATGGATGACTGATATATACTTTCTTGTCATCTATGAAGTGATAGCATAAAAGTTTTCATCTGACAAGGTATGTAAAATAAGTCTATGCTACTTTTCTTCGTCCTAATGTGATGTAACGAGTGATTTTAATCTGCCATTGGTAACTAAAACTTTTTTTTAAACACAAAGTGAATAATGTGAAATCGAAAATAACAGTCACGAGCAGGATTTTTCACTTTGTGTTTAATGTATACTGCTAAGCATGTCAAATGCTAAAAAAATATATAAAAATATCTAAATAAAACTTTTTTTGTTTGATTAACTATGATTAGTTTGTTTGATTAGCCTCAGATGGCTAAGACAACCTTACCTGGACAAGAGATGAGCACAGAGGGCTCTCAACCCAAAATTAAGTAACGTTACCCAAAGGCACTCCTCTGTGAGGTACGCCCCTCGACTTGGGGCGTTGCTGCCAGAATGGGAGTACTCAGGTTCATAATGTTAACGCGACGCGAATTCCAAGGTCGAAATCATAGATATTTACGTTTATGGATATTTACGTGCAGTAGCTTCGCTAGCTGTGTAAGCTCCTGATCTGAGTGAGAAAAATATATTTCAATTTTATTTTTAAATAATGTTTACATTTGTCTCTTTGTTATTATCGACATATATGATGATACATAACTACTTTTACATGTTAATACATAAATTATTCTTGAAAACATTAAAATTTATAATGAGTTATGTAGACAATAACATATCAGATGCAGTTAGAACAAACGACCTCGGGTGTTGTTTTAACCACCTGTACATTATTACGTCAATCAAACTATAAAGTCAGTAATAATTAAAAATAATTATATTTAATTAATATTTATTTTGTTATTTGTAAACTGATCGCCCAGTACCAGTACGTTTAATCCCATTATAATTACTAATGTAGGTGATGTATCAGGTACCAAAATGTATAAAATAATATTTACTGGATTTAATATTTTATTACTATTATAACAAATTAAATATCGATTTTGCTAACATATACTCATAATTATTGGATTTAAGTCAACGAAATTTATACGCAGTGTTGTTAGTCTATGTTATAAATAATACCTACTTGTCTCCCACGCAAAAATATATCGACATTTGTCAAAAAAGTTATATGCACAATGACTGATGTGTTTACTTAAAATTTAATGAATTATAATTAGTCTGTTAAAAACTTTCTGATCTGATAGACGTTGTCCTGTCCGTACTTTGGCTTGCGTGATTAAGGGCTTCAGCTCAGGGATTTACTCAAACACACAAGATCAATTTTATATAAATCTCTCTAACTGGTTAAGAGGAATTCGGCTGCAAATACATGTACATAAGAATTATATAGGTATGTATAGGTATACGAATACTAGCTGACCCGACAGAGATACTTTGCCCTGTCCATATCAAGTCAAGAATCAAATAAACAATATGTCAATCCTCTCACTAGACGATTAGCCAGATTCTATACAATAATTATGATTCTATATTCTTTCTGAGTCTTCTACAAAAGAATTAGGCTTAGGCGTATATTATTTACTATCGGTACATTGAAACGTTGAAGTGCTTGTATAGAAACGCCACTATGTGAGTCCCGCGTTCGAAACTGATCCAACTGCAGAGAGGTGTTAGATAAGGAGACGTTATGTCCCCGAAACTCTTCCCACTGCACTGGAAGTTCAAGCTCTTAGACTGGAACGGATTCAGCATCAACATCAATGGCGAATACATCACTCATCTTCATATCGAAGGTGATTGATGTACCTACGACACCGTAGTGATAGCAAAATCGCTGGAGGACCTTGGCACCATGCTCAATGCTCAATGATCTCAGCAGGGTTTCCCGACTAGTGGGTCTAAAAATGATGACCGGACCGGTCTCGACTAGAGTCGGGAATGCGCTTCTCGAAGTTGTCGACCACTATATTTACCAACAAACCGTCCAGTTATGTATGTGAATCAACTCGGCTGGGCAGCATTCAGGAAGCTAAGAAAGATCTTCTTGTCCAATAACCCGCAGTGTCTGTAAGCGAAAGTCTACGACCAGTGTGTGTTACCAGTGATGACATATGGAACAGAGACGTGGTCTCTGAATATTGGTCTTGTTACAAGGCTCAAAGTCGCTCAGCGTGTCATAGAATGGGCTATGCTCGGTATTTCCCAACGTAATCGAATCCATAATACGGAGGTCTGTAGGATAACGAGAATGACGTGGACATTAAAAGACTGATGGATGGATGGATACATTCTTGATAGTCTTGACTTCATACAAAAGTCCCACAGAAAATGTTATTTTATTATTTCAGATTATCCTGAATTTCTCTTCTTATTTTCCTTAAAACGAACACGTTTCAAAAACAAAATTCAGCTATATCAGTTCAACCGTTCTCAAGTTTGTTATTACTTATTTATACAGATATAAACTATGAACAATTTTTAACCATAAATGTTCTTACCGGAAATTCTCAACGACTCGTAGTTAAATCCCGATCGTAAGTCGCCCAAGGTGCTCTATTTAAAATGGCTCACAAGTAGAAGATACAGATACGTACAGAGAACTGAACAAGAATGGAAAAATAAGATCAAATACTAAATTTGATCTTATTAATCACTTAATTTTTATCATCCCAATCAAATATATTCTTTATTTTTAATTACATACGCTCTGCATAAACAAAATAAATGTAAACAATCATGAGACAATCAGTTGCGGGTTCAGAAGCACTTTACACAAAATTTGATATCTTATAATGTTTAAGGCCGTTGGAAATAGGAGTACCTATGCATTTGATCAAATCACATTCGTGTTAGTTTTTGGTATCTCTATTAGAACCCCATATTGATACTGAGGATGGTGGTAGTACTTCTCTTGAGGAGATCGTAGCCTAATTGTGCACTTGCGTAAGTGCAAGGTTAAAAAACTTTCGCTCGGCTGGCATCAAATGGGCGACCAAAAAGTAAAACCTGTTTGTGGACACCTGACCTTCGTACTTTGGATGGCACATGAAGCAGCGGGTCCCTGATATCAAATAACATATTGATAGTCGTTACAGGTGTGTTGGGGGTGCTTATGACCACATTTTGTATTTATAAACACTGCAAAGGTACAAAATATTTCAAATGAAAATAGAGCATTTAAAAATGTTGCATTTTATGAATATATTATTTTAAATACTCACATGAGAAAATCTTTCTTAAAGTATCAAAAAAAAAACAATGTAACTTTATTGAAAAATAATATTTTTGTGACTTGTGAGTAGAGATATCAAAATCATAAGAATGATTATCCTGCAGAAATATATAATAATATTTATAGTAGCGGATACTACTTAATGCATTTATAGTATAAGTAGTTCTACTTAACACGTATGTATTTAAATTTTTACAATAACTTGTAAATGTTTGGCAAACCACAAGTTTGAACTAATTTTTTTGACACAATAAAATTGATTCTAAGAGTGTACGTAGCTAACAGACTTGGTAACTGCCAATTACTCCATTGCGATAACGTACAAAGTTCGACAGCATGCAATAAAAGAAATCAATCTGATATAAGGAGAGCAGTGTACCAAAAAAACTGCTAACCGAACTTAGTGTTAGAATGCCACTCATTCATAATTATGAAACGGTGTGGTTTAATTAATAGATACTAATTAAAATTTATTTCGATATTAGGTAAGTGTACATTTATAATGTAGATATATATATATATATTGTGTAGTCATAGAAAAAATAAATTACTTTAATACATTTGTATTATGTTCTTTAAAATAAAACAAAACACGCTCATTGTATTAAATTTAAAAAAGGAAGTAAAAAATGGCCTATATAGTAGATAGGATATTTAGGTGTCGTTTAGTCAGCGTAATCAAGCCGAACGCGTAAGACGTGGTCAAGGTGACGAGTTAAAGGCAGTGCACGACGAACAACGAACTGCCCATCCACTGCTGACGAATGTCAATGGCACGCCGGCACCGTTACTCGATCTCGCGTCCGCCGAATTAATTCGCCAATGGAAATCTGTACAGCGATTGATTCTTACATCGAGGAATTTAATGAGCAACTTGTCGCTTTGGCGCCATACTCCCTGAGCCCTAAACGCAACATCACATCTAAAAATGCAAATAGGCTAATTGCTTATTGTACTTTTACTCCCATTTCAATCTGTAGAAATCACCAAAGTCGTCTATAACTGTAAAAAATCATTAAAAACATTAAAAGAACTGGTTGTAAATAAAACTGTACAGCATCGACTAATACACAAGTGTTGCGAATAACATCTCATTGATATTGAGAACTGGAGCTGAAAGCCGGCAATAATTGGAACGGTATATCGTTTTAAGCATAACTATCGTTTTGTGAAACTTTATCCAAAGTTTAATATAGAGACTTGTCGGAGACCTCATGCTGTTATGCGTTAAATAGCATTTGCATGGCTAGTGAAGCCAATAAAATAACAGAATAAGCATTATTTTTTTCCAATCAGTACTTGTTTATAAATAGAGTTACTAGATGTCTATCGATTGGCGCCATACTTTTACTTACAACTTACCACGGCCGCGATATATCATGTAAATACAATAAATCTGACACAGTTTTTTTGTGGTTACTTTTGATAATGAATAGAACTAATTTTCAATGTGTATGGAATTAACTTTGTAATAAATTTTAATAAAAAATATCTAAAGAGGTTTGTATACCTAACTCTTTACCACCTAGAGTAGAACCTCAATCCAAACTCTTATAATTTCTATGGCTTTCCGAATTTATATGTGCATTGGAAATTAACAATTCCCTTTGTGGGTACATAGAGCAAGCATCTAGATTGAAAATTTCCCTGACCGTATTTCGGTCACGATGCCAATGTTAATAGCCTAACCATCTGCGTGAAACTTATCAGAAGTGCTTAAACAGGTGATCTCTATTGCCTCAGTATCAACAATGACACCCTGAATCAACCGGAGAGTGATAAAGACTAACGAAAACACGTGCCCTTTTGAGCACCAAATAGTCTATAATTACCTATTTTATATGTATATAACCACAGTATAGAAGTCTCAAATTTAACAGAAAACAATAAAATTATTAAAAAATATAACAGTAACTGCCAACCTAGCTGTAAGCTTATAAATAATCTTTAGTTTTTAATTAGTATTTGACTTAGTATTTGACTCTAGATTCTAATCTTAACACCAACCCGTGCATATTATCGAAGCGCCATGGTACATATCAATTACATCAGTATTTATTGCGATCATCGATCATCTGCTATCAACTTCCAGCAGAGGTCAATATCTTTCTTAAACTCGATCATAACATGTTATTTTTTTAGCTAAATAACCAATTAGGTATAAAGTAACCACATTACCTCGTGTAATCTACACGTCATCACATCATAGGCTACTATAGTACTGTTTCACGATTTTTCGTAATATTTTATTTCTTTTCGCGATATATTTTGTCCTATTTTCTTTACGGCATACGACATGCGGCATTCACGTATTTAGGTGTTTTTTTTTGAATGAGAGACTTCTTAGCTAAGACAGTTGAAACCTTACAAGTATAAACAGCGTTACAGAGCTGGGACTTATTTTTTTTCCAATTAGGTATTTACAAAACTTACTTGCGCCTCATGCCGCCCTAGCTGAGGCTGCGGGTGGATGGACCTGGGAACGTCCGCCACCCGCAAGGCTTCCCGCGAAGATGCGAAACACACGGCGGGTTTCTGTAAAAGTAGGTGAAGGTCCCACACTACCCTGTTCGTTGCCCCGAACGACGGGGTGTGTGGTTAGGAACATTTTAACCCCCTAAATAAAATAAAAGCTATTTACAAAACTGACTAATGCTACTTTTAAGTCCGATTGTATTAAGTGCTAATTGATCTGACACAGTTATGTGGAAGCCATACCAGGATCGCTAAGTATAAAAAAATGCAGATATAAAAATATAAAAATCATTTCCAGATTTAAATACGTCATTTAAAAATATTATCATGTATCTTTTCCGATATTTTTTCCTAAAAACTTTATTACTATTGACTATGAAAAACATTAAATCCAAATGAGTCTTACTGTCCTAGTGTCATACGCTTAGCAATAACATTTCATATTTGTCTCTATCCATACTCCCATGATTTTTTTTCTTGTTTTATTTTGGGTATTTTATATCTAACTAGCTTTTGCCCGCTACTTCGTACGCGGCGATATTGGGAATCAAGTAGGTACCTATATATATTTTTATATTTGCAAAGACAGTTGAGAACTTCATTCAAATTCAACTCAACTCAAATTACCTTAGTTTGTACTACAATAATAACTTACTATTAAAATAAAATGTAATAACAGAAACAAACAAACTTATGTAATGTTATAGGCATAGGTAATAATTTATTTCTTTGAAAGTAGCTAATAAGATAAATTAAGTAGTAGTAGTTTATAAACTTACAAAGTTTTGAGTAATGACGCTGAAATCCCATTTTAAATATATTGTTGGTAATATTTCTATCTACCACATAAAATATTTTCGATATTTATGGGTATAAGAAGCATATTATCTTACTGCGTGCTAACCTTCAAACCAGTTTAATCTTTAAAGGCAAAATATTCAGCAGCTTGAATTGCGAAAGAAAATAATGCGACACAAATATTGAAGCATGATGAAAATCTTTTATACGACACTAACAGCATTTAGTAGTAACATAGTGTAGGTGAAAACCGCAGGCATATACCTACCTACTAGGGATACGTATACTCTACAAATCATTAGAATATTAGTGGCATTAGAATAAGTACTTACGAGTATTATTTAATTTGTTGTACCTAATACACTCCAATTAATGACCATATTTGGGATTTCTTTTCATATATTATTATGTTTTTATCGTGTGTATTAGCTGAAATCAATGTTTAGGATCTTTGGATTGAATCTTTATTCATGTTTTTTTAGTTGAAAGGAATTTTGAACCTGTACTTTTTTGTTTGACATCTTTTAATTAGAATAATAAAACGCTACTATATCGGGAACCAGATATGTAACTAAAAAACTAACTTTTGTATGCGGCGGAGCCGGGGGCAAAGATTATACTAATTTCCAATATCAAATGTCGGTCGACTCCCGAGCGCCTATTTTAAGTTTTCAGTAATCATTTTCCACTACACTAATATAGTACACTTCCGACCTTGATAAAGGATCTAACCTTGAATATCGTTACCCCTTTGATTTGCGTAGTTTAGGTGTCAGCAATAGGTAAATAAGTTATTATTTTGCGGAACCCATTTAAGATAAGAAAACTAATCCTAATACAATTGATAATATAAAATCTTAGAAGTACCAAATATGCCAAAGAATTAATTACCTTCTATTAGATTAGACACGTGAACAAGATGCTACATGTCTGTTACTATCTTATCGGATTAGCTAAAACAATATTATACAACTTGTAAGTGTACAAGTCTGTCTAATTCTTGTCACTAAGGGCAATTTGCGCGGAAATTTTGAGATAACTAAATACCTTTGCGTTTACTAACTTAGGTTACATGAATAACTATCTAATACAAAATTTACCTTGCACGTATTAAAATTCATCCAGGTTTTACTAACCTCATTCCGCTTACATCCAGCCAAATACAAAGGAATTAATGATGAACGACACAAGTATTCTTCCCTCTCTCACACAACTGTTACTTGCATAAGTCCTTGTTTAATGTCAGATTGGAATTGACGCCAAGTGTTTTTGGTAGTTGATATTGAATGGCGATATGTCATTATGTCAAATTGTTGTTTATTTACTATCTCGAGTGTATTTTGTGACAATATAGGTATCTGTATTATTTTGTGAAATTTGAGGCAGATCTTATATACGTGGCCCTATTTTCACAAGTGGTATCAGTTTACTTCTTTGTGATATAATAACTAAATATGGGTAAACTTGTTATTGAAAAAAAATAAGAAACTGCTGGTGCTATCCTGAACTGACCGGGCCCTGTAGATAAGTGGCGTCAGATGATGTACTATATATAGCGAAGTGGCATAAATGCTAGTAGAACAGAATAAAATAGAAGAATAGAAGAATTATTCTAATATTCAATGTATGGGATTGACATAAGATTACGACGATATATTTAGTATATCCCGTTGTCTAGGGGGGCTGAACACACATGAACACATCATCAGAAACCAAAAAGTCACTCATCAGGACAATAAAAATAAACGATGCAATGTTATTTTGTTGTTGTTTTTTAAATACTAAACACAAACTAGCTCACAATTTTGACGTAATTTTAACGTAATTAATTTTCAACAGTTAGCAGAGCGGTCAACATTTCTTCCAGGTCTGAATGAATTTGCAAAGCATCTGGTACGGTTTTTCCAGGAGTTGCAGGTTCAAATCCTACTGGTGACTATTATTTCAGATTTTACACTTCTCACTTTGTGTTCACTTATATGGCTAAGCATGTCAAATGCTTAAAATTTATATAATTATGAAAACATTCTTCCAGTTATTTATTTAAAATTAAATAATGTGCCTAACATTTTTTACAAAAATAATTTTAATAAAAAATCTTTATTTTCATTAAAAATACTAAGTTATCTATGTTCAGTCAGTAAGCTAACATAATAGCTAGTATTATCATTTATAGGCGCTTAAAGTTTTATTGTTAAGAGTATAACTGTACATTTACTACATAAATACGGACTAAATACTTATAGGAAATGAAACATTATCGCTCAGTCTTCACTCATACTGTTTTATTATAGCTTCGTGTCTATGCAAGTGACGTTTGTAATCAAAATACAAGACAAGGATTTAGAAACGATTTCATCTAAAATGGTTTGATTTTGTCATTCTGGCTATCATTATGTTGATCGTTCGATCGTTGATATTGTATAACGACATCGTAACTATAGTATTAAAATTTTAAATTTAATATCAAAATGACCATAAATTTTGATATTAAATAAACTAAAAGCGTGAAGTCAATATTTCACGCTTTTATTTATTTTTAATAAGTCTACGTCTTTACTGCACTGCAACTACCTATGTACTTTCAGTGCAGTAAAACATTAAATAGAATGTCTCATTTTATCATTATATTTATAATACAAAATTGGTATTAATTAGATCCTGTTTTTTCTTAAAAAATACTTTTTAAATATACTGCACAGACATTGTTAGTGCTGGAATTACAACACCGACGCGTCCTTGTGCCACGTCCTTGTCGATTGATCGTAAAATTATCGTTTCTTTGCACTCCTTAAACCTATCTGTTTACAAATCTAGCTGTCTCGCTCCACATTACTGACACTCGCAGCGCGATGGACTCGATGCACCTAGTGATAAACCGCCGACGACAGCACTCGCATACTTGGACGGGACGAGTTAACTCGTTCCCTTTTTATTTACTACTCAATGACGGTGCCTCGAGTGTATTAAATTTAATCACAAAATCTTTTTTTAGCCTGCACATTCTCATATCTTGCACACGGCGCTGGATTCTACTTTTTTATTTTGTTATCAGCATATTACACAGTTAGACGACAAGGTCGACCAGATATGAGAAACCGCATTGTTTCATGTCTTTTATAATAAATTAAATATTTAAATTTTCCCTAAAGGCGATTCTTTACAATTTGTTGATGAATATTTATTAGGGCGGGCGTGTCGGGCGCGGGGCTACATTGAGCTTACCGCAACCGTGTAACTGCCTAATGAGGAAGACCCTTATGCGGACCGGCTGTGTTAGAAAATCCCTAATTGTACATAACTATGTCGTTGCTATTCAAAATGCGTACTTCTACGTCCAATTAAACAAGCTTTGCACCTGTACATACTTAAGCGCTTATTATTCATTTAAACCGAGTAGGTTTGTAGCTCTCTTGTTAATTCAATAATGATATGAACATACCTGACTTTATAAAATACGATAAAGACTTTACGTTCTTTAGAATTTAAAAAATATTTTAAAATTACTGTCAAATGCCTACTGAGTACAGAATTTCTTAACCTAGTCTGTAATTTTCATTTTATTTTACACTTACATGTTGAAGAATCACCTATTTAATAACATACTTGGAATATCCAAGCCATGTCATGCTGTAGATAACGGATTGTGAATTGTGTAACATACATACGAATGTTTATTAAATATATCGTATGCGTCCGTAAATATAGTTAGGATTTTGCGGAAACGTTATTATCGAAAAATATTTATTTTATGAGAACATGTAATCGTATTTTTTTTAAATATACATTATAAAAGTATGTACCTATATTTTTTTACTGAAAATGATAGAACGATAATGTTGCTTAGTTGATAACTTTTTTTATTTTCTGTCTTTTTCTTGTGCGCTCTCTCCATAATCATGCCAATAAAATTTCGACCGCATGCTGCGTGCTTTTAATTGAAAAACAATTGACACCAATTTCCATTTAATTATAACTTGATAATTAATTTATAGTATGATGCTAATAAAAACCAAACAAAAGTGAGGGATATCTTAAAGAGTTTGTAGGTCAATTGGTAAGAGTAAGAGCCTGGCCAATAGCCAGATTTGATAATGTTATATAGCCTCTTTTGATAATATTATCTATTTTTAAGCATTTGACATGATAGCTATATAAACGAAGACAAGCGGTTTTCCAGGAGATGTAAGTTCAAATCCTACCCGTGATTGTTATTTTCGGTTTCACACTTTCGGGCTTTGTGTTCATCCGTATTGTCGTTAATGCGTCTATTTACGGACAATGTCCAGCAAGCCTCAAGCACCAACGTTATTGGCGCCGTGATTAGTAATGAATCAGCGGTTCATTAATTTATTATCTAGGTTAATCGCAAGTTTTTATATCATTTTTATTATTTTCGTTGTCTATGATACACATGAAAACTTTTATATGTGATAGTTATTATTACCATATAAACATTTAAACTTGTACATAGGTACATACCAATCAATAAGTATATCAAGGTACATGCCAATCAATAAGTATATCGATAAAAAATTAAAAATTAAGCTCTTTACTTGTCCTTAAATTATATCTGAATATCTGATCATATACATTGTTTAATTAAAAATGTTTGCATCTTTATTCCGAAGTAAAATAGTAAAGTCCAAAATAAAACGTGGTGTATTCGCTTTTCAATCGTTTGGCAACGGATATATGTCGATACTGGAAGGTACCACATTCGATTGTCGATAGAGTTAACCGGGGATACTCATCAACATGCGTTGCCAGACTCTTAAATGCAATGCCGAAGCCCCTTTTACGAGCGCGCGTCTCGATGCGAACCATTTAAGGCTACTTGAGCGTGTTACTTTGATATATAGCTGCTAGTCCGCAAGCAAAGCGACTCACACAAGCGGAATAAAGTAAAAAAAAAAGACATACGAAAGCAAAGTAATAATTTACTCCAGGATCTTGTTTAGAAAATGGAGTATGTACTCGTATGATACTTACAATTAGTGAATTTGAAAATTCATAAATTTTTGTCTAAGATTGCGTAAATACTGATTTCCATATAATTCACTCGTGATTCACAAATTTAGTGACTCATTATTTTTACTTAAACATTTACATATATTTTTAAATTATCAATAAGATTATCTAAATTAGAATAATACATAAAAATGGCGTTAGTACGGGACCTACGTATATAAAATCTAGTAACTCACTGAAGTGCAAATAACACATGGTTATTATATTGTCTATTAGCCACAACATTAGCTATCTGGTAGTATATAAGTACTGTCCAAACCGATCGAACAGTTCCGGAGATTATCTGAAACAAACAGGCAAACCAACATTTTATAATTAGTTTTTTTTTTTATATATATGCACCTTTTCTATTTTTTCTTATTAAATTAGTGGAAAGCTGTTTATTTAGACATTAGAAACAGCCACTTAAATTAGATTTATTTGTATAGATTACGCTTGCGTCCCTCTTTAGCGATAGTTGAAGTGTTCACACCTTTACCGAACATCGCAGTGTAGTGCGGCATACAGGCGCCTTTTGATTTACAACAGCGCCATACACTATGTCACATTCCTTGATATGTCAACTAATAATTATATACGTCCAGTACTGTTATCCGCATTAGAATCTATGCACGTATTAACTAAAACGAACATGATCAGATTATTATTTAAAATTCACGTGTCACTAGTTATTTATATGTATAAATAATTGCAATAAAGATGTAAGAGGTTACATATAACAAATAAATATTCACAGACATTTTCACACAACGTCCTCTGGTCCCAAACTAAACTTGATGCGTGTGCCAGATTACGGATATAATACATTATATATGTATATTACTTTTTTTTTGTAAATACGTACATATAATAGATAGAAAACACCCAGACGCAGTACAAATATCTGTGTTCATCACACAAATATTTGTCCTGAGTGGGAATCGAACCCACAACCTCGTGCATGGAAGTCGGTTACACTACCGACTACGCCACGAGGCCCGTCAAAACATATCTTCTTAAAGTATTATGAATACTTAAGTAAATTCTCGCCGTGTGGGGGCGGCACCAAGAATAGCTCCATCCCGTCGTTTCCTATGGGAGTCGTAAAAGCCGACTAAGGGATTACCGGGGGACCGGGCAGCAGCGTTCCCCTGTGTACTAAAAACATCTACTGCGATCGCCAACCCGCCTGCCAAGCGTGCGATTATAGTAAAACCCCCATTTTGGGGAGGCCTATGTCCAGTAGTGGACGATGAAAGGCTGATGGATGGATGGATTGATGGAAGTAAATTCTCAAAAATGTATTGATTATGATATTTAAGTATTTATTTATACCATTGTCTTTTATGACAGGCATTCACACTAGTCAATTAGTTCATTATTTTATGCTGTTGAACCAATAAACGAAGTTTAGTTGGTAATCAAAACAATAAATAAAGTATTAAAGTATAAATCTTCATACATTAGTCACGTGCATATCTCAAATGTGGGCGCTAAAATGTAACTGTATTTTAATCCACAGACCCGGTTATTTTTATTTGCTATAGATAATATAACACCTTCAATAGCAGTATTGGTGTTAAAATGCTTAAGATTGCTTGCAGGCTCTGATTTGAGACAAACAACCTATATGTTACAACCTGTATGTATCCAGAACATGTACCATTCTTAGTTGCGAATAATTGTCTTTTAAAATCTCACGAACATACACACTCATAACCCTCAAATTTATAACTAGACTAGCCTTTGCTTGCGGCTCCGCCGCAACTAAAAGCAAGTTTTTTAGAATGTGTCTCAGGTTCCCGATATAGTAGCGGGATAAAATGTAGACCAGTTTTTAAGTCTAATCGAGATCTATCAAATAAAAAAAGTTGCATCAAAATCCGTTCAGTAGTTATTGCGTGATACGCGAACAAATAAACAGATAAAAAATCTAAAAAAGAAACTTTTTGTGTTTAGACACGCCTATAAAGCCTATTACAGTATTTTTTTCTTAAATATCTTAAATGTACAGACATAGCTCTGTTACAGCTTTATAATAGTATAGATATAATAAAAAATGCATGTGCCCACAACTTACTATGCAACTTTAAAAATAAGTGAAATTTCTTCAATCAATAGTTTTTGGTTTTTTTTATATTTTGTTTATTTGCAATTTATTGTTTCGGAGACTCCTGACTCCACCTTCCTTCAATACATGACCAATTTGGTCTAGGTAGGTAAGTCTCGGTCTCCTCCTGTACCTACAGCCTTCCATTTTCGCATTGTATATCTTCTTAGCCAGTCGCTCGTCCGGCATTCTTTCCACATGTCCGAACCATCGGAGCATTCCCTTTCGCATCTTTACACCAATACTCTCTTTCATACCTACTCGCTCTCTTACGTCATTGTTACGAATGCGGTCAGTCAGCCTCACTCCACAGATTCTCCGCAGAGATCGCATTTCGACTGCATTGATTTTGCTCTCATGCTCCTTTTTACATACCCAACTCTCGCTTCCATATAATAACGTTGGGACAAGCATTGCGTTGTGTATTGCGACACGTGCCTTCTGGCTGTGGTAGTGGCTGCCGAGAAGTTGTCCCAATGCTCCGTTCACTCTATTTCCCGCATTCACTCTTCTCTCTACATCAGTGGTGTACCTTTCATCCCGGCTGAATCCATATCCAAGATATACAAATTCATCCACTTGTTCTAGCACACCATTTCCTATTGCTACTCTAACATCTGTTCTGACTTCTTCTCTTTCAAAAACCATTACTTTGGTTTTGCTCACATTCACACGTAGGCCCTTTTTCTTACAATCTTCTGCCATTACGTCGACTAGGGTTTGCAGGTCAGTCGCAGACTGCGCTAATAGGACCGCATCGTCTGCATATAGCAGCGAGTTAACCACTGAGTCGCCCATTTGAACTCCCACATTCATTTCATTCAACCTTTGTAGACATTTATCCAGATATATGATAAACAGTCTGGCTGATAGTAAAAATGCTTTCTCCAACTCCACAAAACTGCAGAAAACCCTCTGGCCTACAGCCAGATGCTTCTCCACAATATTGCGCAGAGAAAACACTTGATCCATGCATCCTCGTCCACACCTGAAACCTCCTTGTGCCTCACACAAAAATTCATCAGACACCATCCTCATTCTCCTTTCAACAATCTTACCATACACTTTGGCTGCCAAACTGGTCAAGCTTATGGCTCTGTAGTTCGCACAGTCATAACGTGAACCCTTGTTTTTAAACAAGGGCACGATGACTGCGCTTCTCCAGTCCTTGGAAACCATTCCTGAGCTCCAACATAAATTGAGAAGCATCAAGAAGGATTCCCAGACACATGAGCCTCCAAGCTTGATCATCTCAGCAGACACCATATCAATACCCGCTGCCTTACCATTTTTCAAACTTCTAATCGCCCATTCAACTTCATCCATACTAATGTCATCAGAGGATGCCGGTACCGAATGCTGATCTGTTAGATTACATGTGGCACCAGCATCAGCCTGAATATCCGCATACATATCTCCAAAATATTCACTCCATCGGCTTAACACATCTTGTGTTTGCGTAAGAATATCTCCACTTTTAGACCTTATTTTATTCATTCTGAAAGCTGACCACCACTCCTAGATTTCTTCACCTCCCTCCAGAAAAGTTTGGTGTTGCTCCCGAAGTTTTTGGTCAGCCTTTCTTCTGCAGTCATATTTGCTCTATCACGCTTCTCTTTCACTAAGGCTTTGGTGTCATTCTTACATTTCCGGTATATTTCTTTTTTTTTTTAAGATCAGAATCTTTCATACTTGCACTCAGGTTCAAAGAAGATACATAGTCCAGCCACGCTTTTTTCTTTTGGTCTACGGAAGCTGCTACTTCCGTATCCCACCATGCATCACCTTTCACTTTCCTACGCTTCTTTGAGCATCCACATACTTCTTTCGCTGTATCTACCAGACTTTCTTTCAATACTCTCCAGCATTCTTCTATGTCAGATTCCGGCTGACTTGCCTTTGTCAGCCGTTCACGGACACCCTCTGCATACTTTGCTCTTACACTCTCTTCTTTTCAATCTTTATTCTTTCAAGCCCTCCGAAGTGGACACGCTCTCGCCAGTGTCTCCACTTTCTGAACAGAACACTAAATCTCGCAATAACGAGATAGTGGTCCGTGTCGACAGTGGGACCCCTGTAGGCTCTTGTATCCGGAATTTTACTTCGGAGGCGACTGTCTACCAGAATTAAATCTATCATACTTCTCTGTTCATTCCTTCTCCATGTAAACATATGGATGTCCTTATGTTGAAAAAATGTGTTTGACACAATAAGGTTTCTCTCCATACATACGTCCGCAATGAGCTTACCTGCATCACCAAATGAACTCACTCTCTTATCACCAAATGAATCAAGCACGTCCTCCAAGTATTTTTGTCCCATAAATACGTAACTGACAAAATCATATCAAATATTCATAATTGTGTCTTTAATAGACACTATCCTCGAAGTTTCATCCATCAGCCATTCAACGTCCACTGCTGGACATAGGCCTCGAAGTTTATCGAGTTCTAAATTCTGCCCGTGTCGTCTATATATATATATATATATAGACGTCAAAATTTGATTAATTGATCAATTTATATAAATAGGTCACTCTACGACACATTGATTATCTATATTCAAAAACAGCAACACAGGAACCGCTCACTTTTTAGAGTCATGTCCTTTTCTTAGCTCTGGACTATGTATATGCAAAATTTTATCATGATTGTTGTTAAGTAGTTATAAGTGTAAAAGTGTAATAAACAAACTCGGTTTCGCATTTATAAAATTAATATTATGTAAGGAAGTAGGTAGAAGAGTACTCGTTTAGTACAAATTATTTGGAATGAGGAAAAGAGAACTTAAGTGCGAGCGGGAATCGAACCTGCGCCCCTTTCTATCCGGGGAAGTGCTCGAAGCCGCTAAGCTATCGCACTGACCTTAGGCCATACCCAATCTCCACGTTACACTTCTCTTTACGACCAACGTCACCAATCCTATGTGATAAGGATACGTTAAATTGAAGTGCAATTTAAATTATGAGGCACGCGGATGACGGTTTTTCCAAAATTATCTTTCAGCCAAATAGGGCTTTGTAAATCCTACACTGTATGGTAGACGGGTGTATAATAGTTTAGTTTTACGGAGAACTTTGTCCTTGTAGCTATGTTTGGGATATTGTCAGTTTGTATATTGAATTGATGCCGTATGGGGCGGGCACCAAAAATAGTTCCACCCCGTTTCTTCCTATGGGAGTCGTAAAAGCCGACTCAGGGATTACCGGGAGACCGGGCAGCAGCGTTCCCCTGTGTACTAAAAACATCCACTGCGATCGCCAACCCGTCTGCCAAGCGTGGCGATTATGGTAAAACCTCAATTTTGGGAAGGCCTATGTCCAGCAGTGGATGATGAAAGGCTGATGGATGGATGGATGATATTGAATTGAGAGGGAATGAGAGTGAATGATTGTTTCTGAAGAAAATTATCACATTTGTTTCCTGTACGCGGTCGACTGAAGTAATGTCACACAAACCCTATAAATATTTAGACATTTTTATATATATTTTTAGCATTTGACATGCTTAGCACTATACATTAAACACAAAGTGAAAAATGTGAGATCGAAAATAACAGTCACGAGCAGGATTTGAACCTGCATCTCCTAGATACCGTTCAGATGCTTTGCCAATTCAGCAATCGTGACAATTGCTCCTGGCATGTTGATAAGACACTAAAGTTTTATAAAGTAAAACATTTTGTTTTCAATGGCAATTCCTTTTACTAAAACGCTCATAAAATAATTATAAATCACTTAATTTACTATGAATAGAAAAATAAGCGTATCTTTTCAGAACAGCAGTTGATGTATTTGGCTGGAATTGTGATATCACCATTAAGAGGAATCGAATAACCAAGTGACCTAGTAATCGATGTCACGATGTTCTTCCGCCATAGTTGTATGTCCGTAACTAACTGTGATAGTAAAGTTTTCCTCCTATGGCGCATGCGCATACAATATAAATTCCTGCATAATCGAGCAATGTTTTTTTATTTGATAAGTTTTTCCGTCTCTATTGCCCTGGGCCTTATTTTATTGTCACAAGTATAAAAGAAATTTTATAGTCATTATCCTCAGAAAAGCCGGGAGTCTCACGACTTAAGTTCGGAATAATAATCGCAGTTATATTTTTACTTTATCATTAACAGATAATACGGCTTATTTAAATTCACATTTTAAATATTCATGAACCACTTATCACATCAATCAACATCGAACTATTTGTTAGCTTTATTGCAGGTTTTATAAAAACGTAGTAAAGCGCAGGTTTAATGTAAAAAAAACCTCTTATAATGACTTTATTACAGTTCTTAGCATTAAAGGAGCATTATTTAAGGATGTAAATAATTCCATTACAACATTTATAATAATAGACTTACTCGGGATAAATTGTCATTTTTGCGTAACCGTACTTTTGAATAAGTAGTTGTAATGGAGTAGTGTTATTTGCATAATTAATTACTAGTTCATAATTATATACAACAATACAGGCTTGTTATCATATCTAATTTACCATCTGATTCGGCTCGGCCTCGCAAGCCCTCTAAATACGACTGATATTATTGTAAAAGGGTTTTTAATTATAGATGTTGCTTCATATTTTTATTGGTAACAGTGGTAGATGAGCCACAGACCACCTGGTGATAAATAGTAACTGCAGCTAATGGGTTTAGTAATACCACAAGCCACAGAAAGCTCTTGAATACGGTAAAAATCCACTACACTCCAGAGAAGGGTGGAGACACGAACAGCTATCTCTTCACCCGAAACATGGTCCGATAACAAATGCGAACTTTCGATTGGTACCAAATATCATCAGTGCAATTTTATTTCGAATTTTGTCTATAGTATGTAGTTACTTCCTATATATTGTACAACATATAAAATTATATTAATTGTTAGATTTTTAACCCTATTTCGTTTCTAAGTGATATTTTCACAACATTTTCACAGCCAGCCACATTTTTGTTTTATAATAACTAAACTTCACTACAATCAATGGAACAATCCGCGACTGTATAGAAACATTACTTAAAACAGTAAAAACAAAGATATTAATTCCTATAAAGAGATAATACCTTTGTACGATGTGTTATGCAATTGATACTAAAAAAGCGACTTTTTTTTTGTATGTAGTGGCAGACAAGCCACGGTCCATCTGATGGTAAATGGTAACCGTCGCCCATGGACTCGACTATACCAAGAGTATGTCAAGCCGCTGCTCACCAATTCATTTCACAGATATGAAATGAAATATAAAATATAAACGGCTATCTGGCTGTAGCAGGCTACAGCCAAAACGCAACGATGTGCTTCATGGCTGGTCACACGGGAGATGGTGGCCCGCTCGGGCCCGATACCAAGTGAGTACTCCCACTTGGTACCCAGCCCTACCACCAGTCATGCAATGGATGATAATTGCTACTTCCCTTAGTTGCCTCATAAGACACCCGTGGGAAAGAATGGGGTGGTGACACTTGTATTCTTAGTCCGTCACCACACGGACAAAATTGCGATATTGGTTTACACTTACATTCCATTAGTCGTAGGTACTTATTTAATAATTAAACATTTTATATATACTTTTCGATAATATGGTAGAAAACATTTGCATAATAGATTTTTAATTATACATACAATGTAAAAATCGAAGAATTTCCCACATTAATTCTTATTTGATAATCTCAATGTAATAAAATTATTTTATAATGGCTCTGCTGTTCTTTCATCACGTTTAGCGTGTAAAACATATATCTGTATTATGTAGCATTAAATCAAACATAATTGATCCAAACGTTTACATTGAAAGTTTAATATGTTTTTTGATTAATGTATTTATACGTCAATAAAATTTTGTCACCTAACTTGTGAAAGCAGTTAAACTGCATGAAATCAACTATGTAAATATTATCTTTATTTTTTAGTGTACTTCTTATCATCACGCCATCTCCCCTGTGGAGTAGACAGAGAGAACAGCTTGCAAAAGGCTGCATTCTGACATAAATTTCTCGCTTCCTCAATATTCATTCATTTTAGATTTATTATTATACCGGCAGTAACTCACGTTTAGTTTCATTCTCTTCATACACGTCCGCCTGTTTCGGAAACCACCTGCCTTGAATATATGACCGATTTGGTCTAGGTAGGTTAGTCTCGCTCTCCCCCTGTACCTACATCTTTCCACTTTCGCATTGTTTATTTTCTTAACCAATCGCTCGTCCGACATTCTTCTCACATGTCTGAACCATCGGAGCATTCCCTTTCCCATCTTTACACCAATACTCCCTTTCATCTTACTCGCTCCCTTCCGTCGTCGTTCCGAATACTGCCAGTCATCCTAACTCCACAGATTTTCTGCAGAGATCGCATTTTGACCCCATTGATTTTACTCTCATGCTCCTTTTTGCATACCCAACTCTCGCTTCCATATATTAATCTTGGGACAAGCACTGCGTTGTGAATTGTGACACGTACATTTTGGCTGAGCTGGTGGCTGCCGAGAAGTTTTCCCAAGGCTCTGTTCACTCTATTTCCCGCATTTACTTTTCTCTATTTATCAATGGTGTACCTTCCATCCCGACTAATCCACATCCAAGATATACATATTCATCCATATAAATATACAAGAGAAACTAATATCCAGGGAGAATATTATGAGAGGTGTCTATACATTCGTTACATAACGTTACGTAGAACGTAGTGGTATTTATTAATTCAAATACATGCCTGAAGTTTTCTATTATATTAAGTTAAACTTAAATTAGAAGTGTTGTCTAATCTTACAAATTAGATTGCACCTACGTCTGTTACTTAAGTCTTACTATAAACTAATGAGACGTGACGTCACAACTGTTCTTCGGGCGTGACGCTCGTGTTTTACTCAGGGATAGCAAGCTAAACACTCATTACGTCACGATTTAGTCATATGTGCCAGACTGGGAGAGCCACGACCTGTCATTAAACCACCCAACCTATGATTGGTCAGATATAAATCATGGTAATAGTAGATTATTCTAGATGCATCGAAGGAGAAATGCGCTCGAGGCAACCATTATATGGAACCTACTGTCGTAATTGCATCGCTCATTGATACCTCACGAATTGTAATTAGGCTTTGTTCTAGGTAAGTACTAGTTCAATACTCGCTCGTATTTTTTCCCCTTAATTATGGCATTAGCTAAATGACAAATAGGAAATAATATGTTGGATAAAATTTATTGTTCTCACGATGTTAATAGATTTTTCCTGCTTCTTTCTACATAAATTTATGTAAAAATATTGGTTGTCAAATATCTATCCATCTATCCTTACATCCATCAGCCTTTTGGACGTCCACTGCTGGACATAAGCCTCCCCAAGAGAGTGCGACAACCAGCGATCCTGTGCTGACTGCATCCAATGGCTTCGTCCGTCTTCTTTTACATGATTCTCTCGTTATACTGTTTCGTACACTGCCTTTCAATGTCATATTACATGTCACATCTAAAAACTGCCATCTCCCCTACCCTCATTCTACCTTTCACTCTTTTTCTGTCACATAAAGATTTCATTTCTGTACGTTAATGTTGGCACTAACACACAATTCACCGCCTGTCCAGCCTTTATGTAGACTCACCTACTACTCGTAAAGGAGTGTAGAGCCCAATTGCATGATTACCTGCATTCACTTTACTTTCAATATTCTTTTTATACTCCTCATTTCTGGTAAATAACGTTCTTAAATATTCATACTTATTCTACATTGATTTCCTCAAGCAATATGTCACACGTCCCTTTCTAGAACCATCACTTTCGTCTTTTCAACATTCACTTTCATTCCTTTCTTATTCATAGATTCATTCATTATTCTTGCGATCTCCTGCAACACATCAACTTATAACGAAAGTATAACTTGGTTATCAGCGTAGAGAAGACATTGGACGAGTAACTTAATCATGTACAAATAACTCGTACTCACTTTCTTTTAAATTTTGGAAACTTACTATCCGTGATTATAGTCCATTGAAATGTTACATGATCTTTACATTTTTTAGAGGACGCAATTTTATTTTTGGGACATGTGGGGGGGGTCAATAGAAGCTTAACCCCAAGTTTGTGGGGTTGCCGTCCTTGTCCCCCGGCCGCCATCTTTGAAAAAGGGGTGCAAACACCTTTTTCGCGAAATCTCGGAAACTATGCGTCCTACAAAAGAATCGTAAAGAGATAATTTGTAGCAAATCGCTTTGCCTACAATTATTTTCATATAACTTTTTGCCCTAAATTTAAAATAGAAGTTATAAACAAAAAGTGAGAAAATTTCTTTAAAAAAATTATTTTTTCCCCATATAACTTTTTTTTATACATTTTACAAAAACATTACCTCAGACCAATCTTTTAGATGGTATTTTAAGGAAATTTTTTTCTATTATTTTATTTAATTTCATTCATTTAAAACGCTGTTACAGCGCTCCAAAGTTGACCAGGTTCGTCAATGCTCATGAGAATTTGGTCAAAACTAAGTTAATAGTTTTATGATATATTTTTTTATTGTAAATACATTCTTAAAAAAATTTTGTTAAATCCGTACAACTTTACCTATTCATTCCTGTTTTCCTTACTGTAGAACTTACCAAATTATTGTTGGATCAGTTATGGTCTGGTCAGTTTTATAGCCCTTCAAGTTTTATGTATGGTGATCTTATAGCACAGAATTTGCTGTTTCTTCATGCTTTCTCAGGATGTGATACAACATCAGCAGCCTATAATATGGGAAAACTAAAATTTATAAAAATTATGGAGAAACATCCTGAATTAGCTGGTGGTACCGCGCTATTCCTGAGTGAGAAATTCGATCCATCTTTGTTCACTCTTGTTGGCGAACGTTTTTTTGTAGCTTTATACGGCTGTAATAAAGACGACTCACTAGACGGCATGCGATACAAACGATTTGCCAAGATAGTGACTAAAAATTCATTTAGTTTATCATCGCTGCCTCAAACACAAGATGCAGCTCGTTTTCACAGTCTCCATGTATATCACCAGGTCCAGTCGTGGCTCGGAAGATATCAAAATCTTGAAGATTGAGGCTGGAAAAAGAATGCAAACATTTGGATGCCAATACAAGCTTCCAGGCCTCCAGCACCCCCAGATCTCATGAAATTAATTTTTTGCAGATGCAAAGGAAATTGTGGAAGCATGTGTGGCTGCAGAAAAGCAGGCCTCAAATGCTCTACAGTATGCTTTCATTGTTCTGGCGAAACATGCAGCAACATCATGGAAATATCAAAGTTAATGGAAGAAAATGAATTCGAAGATAAACTTCCAACTATGACTCCAATTTTAACTCCTGTCATTCCCCAAACCTTCACATTTGACGTTGAATTAACAACCATCGAAGAAAAGTAGAATAGAATAGCTAGCTAATAACTGATTGAAAATATGATTATGTCGAGGATTACCTCATCGGCAAGATGTCTGTGGAGTAGGCCTACTGGGGATACCTCGTAAAGAAAACGCGCCTACAGACTCCCTCATAGGTGGCGGGGAAAAGAGTTAGCAATGAATAAGTACAGTTGTAGGTAGAGATTTAACAAACATTTTTTAAGAATGTATTTACAATTTAAAAAAAAAGATCACAAAACTAAGTTAAACATTTCGTTTTAACCGGATTCTCATGAGCATTGACGAACCCGGTCAACTTTGGAGCGCTGTAACAGCGTTTTAAATGAATAAAATAAAAAAAAATATAGAGTAAAATTTTCCTAAAAAAAACCATCTACAAGATTGGTCTGAGGTATTTTTTTTGTAAAATGTATAATTAAAAAAGGTATAGAGCAAAAAATAAATTTTTTATAGAAAATTTCTCACTTCTTTGCTTATAACTTCTTTAATTTTAAATTTAGGGCAAACAATTATACAGAACATATTTGTAGGCAAAGCGATTTGCTACAAATTATGTCTTAACGAATTTTTTTTAGGACGCATAGTTTCCGAGATATCGCGAAAAAGATGTGTGCACCCCTTTTTCCAAGATGGCGGCCGGGGGACAAGGGCGGCAGCCCCACAAACTTGGGGTTAAGCTTCTATTGACCCCCTACACATATCCCAAAAATAAAATTGCGTCCTCTAAAAAATGCAATATTAGGTCCTTAAATTGTAACATTTCAATGGACTATTAGGATAAATAGTCATGGAGACACTACACATCTCTGTCTAATACCCTTTCCGATGTTAATCCATTCAGTATATAACCCATGTTTCCTAACACAAGCTCTGGAATCCCTATAAAGTGATTTCATAGCCTGAATTAGTTCGTTGTTCAACCAATACTTGGACAGTATCGTCCATAGTTCATTTCTGAGAGGTCTTCTTTAATGTAGAAAGGTAGATATGGCTATTTCACTAAGAGAGAAGACCTGATCCGTACTCTCTTTCCCCGATATTCTTGACTTTCCCATATTCTCCTACTGGTTTCTTTCACAACTCTTTTACTTAATTGTGTAATTGTTTTATTTAATAGTGCAATTGGTTTATGCATATATTACTTAGTTTTGCTGTTCTGGTGTTAGCTTTTCCCTTTGTGAAAGGGCTCGACCACAGCCTTGCATCAATCATCTGGCCTTCGATCTATTTTATAGCATATTGTTTAAAGGCCGTAGAACTTAACTCGCTAAACCAACAGGTCCAGCCTTCAGCTTTCTTCAGTTATCCTATCACACACCACTGACTTTCTTCATTTCATAACCGTTATGGCTTCCACAGTCTTACCTATGCCTATATTAACAACACAGTCCTTCTCATTCATATCGCATATTAAACCTAAGTCATTACCTCTTTTAAACAATCTCTCAAAATATTTCTTCCAGTGATTTAACCCAATGCTCCCTTTAGCCATATTTTTCTCTCTACTTTCTGGTAAAATTGAGTTTACATTTTTAACTAAATGCACGGATTTTAAGTAAAACTTAATATTACTCCGAACATTTTCAAATAACCTCCTATACCTATATATTCATCAATCAGCCTTCATCGTCCCCTGCTGATTACAGGTCTCTCTCCAAAATAACATATTAACTGTCACTCCTCTACTATCTACATGCAACAGCTTCCTGCTTTTGACCTGAGCTTTGACTAGACTTAGACTTTACAATATAATCGTAAGGTTGTGTTTCTGTGCTGTGCTCGCTTTACAAGTTACTTCCATTTATCAACCTTTCCACGTCCACTGCTGGACATAGGCCTCCCTAAATGGGGGATAGTGCCGTAATCGCCACGCTTGGCAGGCGGGTTGGCGATCGCAGTGGATGTTGTTAGTACTTGAGGAAGTGCTGCTGCCCACTCCCCCGGTATTCCCTCAGTCGGCTCTTACGACTCCCACCCCATACGCCCATGGGTGGAGAGGGGGTGAGACAATTCTAAAGAAGGGGAAGTGCTCTAACCGCTAAACCCGTAATCTGTCATGCAAAATATGCCACGTTGTTAGTAGTTCATCGCAGAAATAATACAGTTGTATGTGGTTCAGGTCAACGATAACCTATCGGCCCACAGCCCCATAACGCTCAGTAAGACGCAGCAGGCGTTATCGTGTCTAATCAGGTTCGCACGCGGCGCGGTGGCTAAATCATCCGATTATTGATTTCCGATGTCGCGGTCGTGATCGGGCGCGGGATTCAACGTTAGGCGTGACAGTGCAGCCATTGTTGTAGCCGATGCCGGCGCGCGCTCTGCGACGCGCGTGCGTTCTCCGTGATTAAACGCTTGTAATTCCAATAATATCATCCTGACCGTCGAATTCAATCTGCACAAGCCGTACGCCACTCATTTCATGTCATATTGCCGCAAACTAACCTAATGGCACAATTAAGTCTCCGCTCACTCGCTATCAGTAAGTGCATAAAGGCACTTAACAAACTAAGCAGCATTTATGTAATGATCAGTTTGAGTACATTATACCAATATACGAGTATAATAATATCGTTAATATATTTTACTAATATGAGATATTGGTTTAATGCAGATCGTTATTTCATATTGTGTTCATGAAGCTTTCAAGTTTAAATTAAGTTTCTATCCTACCTATCGTAAAGAATGCATATGTACATAAATAAATCTTTCGTGTCTATTCCTGAGCACATCCATCTCAGACACTTTAATGTGGTTCATCCTTTTTCAATAGTTCGTATATCAGCAAAGACGTTACTCGCAATTTTTTGTTCTTATTACGTAGGTACTTGGCTGCACTACCAATAATAGGGAGGCAATTTCTTGCGACATGAGATGGTCGGATGGTAACGAGCTGTCCGTTGTTGTTATTAAACCCCATTGTTGTGATGTTCCGTATAAAGCCTAACGCAGCATAGTCCCATTCTAATGCTGCCAATAAAGCACTGAAAGTGCATTTGCAGTACGATTAACTCTCTTGGGTGGATACTATGCACGACGTGAGTGCGACTGTATAGGGTTGTCTATTTAGAAATAAACTACGCAAAAATGATTTATTATAATAAATTATTGTGAAAATCAACGAAGATACTATAGTTGAGCATCTAATTTCACATTTTTTCTAATAAATCGCATTAGATAAGTCATGATCAATCAGCTAATGGCAGTCCACTGCTGGACAGCCTCTAATAATATTTAGGCTTCAACCAGATTCTCCGAGTCTGACCCCATCCTCTTTTTTAGCTCATCAGACCATTTGAGTAGAATTTAGCAACACCTATGATAAAAGCCAAGCGCGTGATTATTAAGAAATGTTTTATTTCTAGATCACAGAAAGAAATAGATTTTTTCCAACCCTTTTTCTAGTAGTGAGAACTATTGGGCACGGGTAGAAGACCCCAAATGACGACAGGGATTAGCCCATAGTTTATCACGCTGGCTTAGTGCGGGTTGGCAGACTTCACAAGTCCTTGAGAAAATCTCTCAGGCTTCCTCACGATGTTTTCCTTTACCGAGCAGTGATAAATTGTAAACAAATACATAATTTCAAACAGCCAGAGGTAAGTGCCGTACGAGGTCTAGACCTTGAACTGGGGATTGAACTCAATACCACTGTCTTTGTAGTCCTTGTTTCTACCGCTATGCTTTCACAGCCTTCATCATTGAGAGATGTCATAGTGTTTGGGAAATAACATAACAGCAAATTTGTTCTAGAAAGTACATAAAGTACTTGGTTGTAAGAACCCTAAAAGCATAATGTCGAGTGAATCAACGTGGCTAATCGATAAAATTCGATTTAAATATATCACTACCACTTAAGATAATAGTAATGTATTTGCCTAGTTTTCGTAAGGCTATCTGACATATATATTATAACAAGAACTCTCAGTTCAACGAAATTGAAACTAATGAAATAAATTTTATATATAATCTTTATATTATATAATTCTACTGTACGTATGTATGTCACTGAACTCCTCCTAAACGGCTGGACCGATTTGAATGATTTTTTTTGAATTTTTTGTTTTTGTATTTGTTTGAGTGGCACCCTGGATGGTTTAGATTCACATTTGGAGCTGCTAGGTGGCGCCACAATAGGATTTAAGGACTTTTTCTTCTATTTATTTGTAAATGTTTGAGTAAGTACCGGGATGGTTTAGATTCACATTTGGACCCGGTAGATGGTGCCACGACAAGATTTCAGGTTTTTTTTTCTTAAATTTTTCTAATGTAAAAAGATATACCTATCTAACGAATCCAAACGAAACGCCAATGTTTGGACAGGACAACGTCCGTTGGGTCCACTAGTATATGTATAAAATTCTCGTGTCACACACAGTCTTGTCGCCATACTCCTCCGAAACGGCTTGACCCATTCTTATGAAATTTTGTGTGTATATTCAGTAGATCTGAGAATATGATGTAAACTATTTTTCATACCCCCAAGTGATAAGGGTGGTCAACCACAAAAAAGTTTTCTTTTCTTTTCTGGACAAATTTTTTTTATTTGATTTTTTTTATGATTTTGCATTAAAAAATACATACAACCCATCATTTTCACTCTTCTACTACCAACCCCTATTAAAACACGGCGGTACGAAGTTCGCCGGGTGAGCTAGTTTGTAAAATAAAATGTTTCTATTATTCATGTAGTATATGTTCTGATTTGAGTGTACTTTAAAAAACAAATTATGTGTGAATGTGAAAAAAGATAAGTTTAGTGCGAGCGAGATACGAACCTGCGTGCCTTCCAATCCGGGAAATGCTCTGGACCGCTAAGCCATCGCACTGACCGACGGCCATTCCCAATCTCCACATCATATTTGTCTTTACGACGCACCAAACTTCTCTTGTCGTTCCCGCTCGCACTAAACTTCTCTTTTTCCACATTCACACATAATTTGTTGTTTAAAGTAGCTGAGCATGTTAGGTGCTAACTACAGATAAAAAATCGAGTGTACATTATTCAATCATACTACTTAGCCAATCCGTAAATACAAATTGTCATTTATAAAGAGTACCTTTCTTATTAGCAATTTACATGGACAGCATAAGTAAGTAATTACGTTCACCTTCAAATAGTTCCGAGGTTTTAAGTGTGTTAGCAATACTTAATCTACACACACGTTTCAACGACTCTTAGAATATCTTCTTTCGCTTTAAGTTCAACTACGTGATGTTATTTAACAACTCCAAAGATGTGTAGCCTAGATGTAGCGTGGCTCAGCTTTAATAGCGATATCGTTTGACCTTTAGCAGTTGGCAGCCCTGCTAATCTAACTCTGAACTCTATTATCGACTGTTAATAAAACTAGGTAGCGCACGCGGCGGGGTAGTTACTGTTGGTGCTAGATGGCGTCGGCGGCGGTAGATGTGCTTGTGCATTTGCATAAGGAATTGGGTACGCACGCTTTAGTATAGTCTCGCGGCGTATTTCTCACGGTACCCTCGGCCATTGCACGCTCTTACTGTCAACGCCTCCTCTTGTCTAGCGGTTATGTCAACACGCTCGCGTCCCCATCTTAATACATTTATTTCTATAACATCTATCAAAGTCCCATGTAGAACATGTATACTGCAACCTATAAACATGTTCTAACAGGTTTCCAGAAAACCGTTCGATAATAACACCTCTAATTTATTACATTTCTTGAGCAATACGGTATTGGTAGAGTAATAATGCATACCGAAAGAAACATGCGATGTTATGTTAATAATTATAAAATTCTCGGGATCGTTAGAGATCGAAATCGGTCGATCATTTTTCACTATTAAAATACATGTTTGAAAGATTCGGCGGTAATGTTTTTAATTACTCGGTGCGTTGATAGCGGGAGTTAGGTGATAGGTGTTAGACGTGTTAATAACGACCTCAATTGGAACTACCACAGCTGAAACGCTCAAATTCGTGGAACTAATTTCAATAATTAAAAACGAGAAACAAAAATAAAGGTGAAGCGCGAAACAATTTGAAAGCATTACTAAAAATAGTGCCACAAAATAAACATTGTACAGCAATACTTAAACAAACACCAGACGTCATTTGAGATAGTAAATAAAATCGCCAGCCCTTAGGAATAAAAGACAATAGCCAAATGAATATTTCATAAGCCCATTATTTAATGATGACACTTAAAATACAGCAGTACTATCAATTAGAAGCGAAATGGCAGTAATTTCTTTTAGCAGATTAAATACAAAGCCAGTTATGTCCCATGACCTTAGAGGTCAGAACTTATTTTATGAACAGTGAGCGTTTAAATACTCCTCCACAAATACTGTGCTTTATTTTGATGTTACAATGATTTTAACCACTTATTTAATTAATGTTTTTAATATTGTTTAATTTGATGTTTTTTAATGTGATGTTATTTTACCAAAAAATATGATATAACGTCCGTAAAAGTGTTACATTCTTAAAATAACTTAGCATAATTTAGTTGAATAATAAAGTTTAATTAAGATATGTTTCTGAGAGTGCCAACTTCATTTAACATTGTAACATAAATGAATAAAGCATTTAGTACCGACATGCACTTTGTAAGGAACCATAAAACCAGTTATATTCGTAGCATATTTCGAATGAGTGTTATCATTCTAAAATGTATTATGACTGAAAATTATGTCTTGGTTACAAAGTTTGTCAGATTCAATTCGTATATCCAATGCCTTGTCATTAAATGTTTCATCAATAACTATAAAATGTTGATTGAACCTAATATTGATTTATTGAATGACCAAAATACTACATTATTTAGTTGATTGATTAAGTTCAATCAAGTAATCATCAAAGATCTATTTCACAAATTATTTGTGAAAGTTGAATAAGCGACCGAGATCCGAACCTATGTCCTTTCCAAACCAGGGAGTGCTCTCGACGGCTAAGCTATCGCAGTTTCCTACTGATAACTCTCTATCTTTTAACAAATAATGTGTTATAGCAGGGGTCTCCTAACTACGGCCCGCCAGTGCCATCAATCCAGCCCGTGATAGCTTAAGACTAGTGTCATCAATCTGGCTCGCGACAGCCAATATCTTATTGTTGTTACTATTGCTGTGATAAGTTGAAGAAGAAAACGCACACAATTCTAATTGAAATGCAAAAAAGCGTATGTTTGCTTCGGTCGCGCACTTTGCGAAACTAGTCTAGAAATATAGTTAAGGACAGAAAAATTAAAACTGTTTTGGCCCTTGGAAAATACTAAAAAAATCATTATGGCCCTAAGGTTTCAAAGTTTGGAGACCCCTGTGTTATAGTAAATACTAATAATACTATTCACAATATATTCTAAAATTTATTCGTGCAAGATTGTTTAGGTAAATTCTTATAACTTGCGCCTAGAATTTGGTTTGTGGTGGCTATTGTAAGTAGACAGCACACAAAACATTCTCATGTTGCATGTTCCCTGTTGCCATGTTCCTTGAAGTCGTCTGGGACCGCTACAACCGTGTGCATCTAGCTCGAGCTCGCGTTAGCCTCGCAGAAAGCTAAAGCCACCTGAGTATGCGTAACTGATGTGGCTGCCTACACATAAAATTCTATTGTAATATTTCTTGTGAATAACTTCTGCTTTTAACAAGTATAACTTATTATTATTTTTGTAAAGATAGTTAGAAAATAATTAAAGAATATCATTTTGATGCTTCAATATCAGAAAAAGAGAAAAGGAAGAAGACCAATTTTATGCTCGTCCCTTTTTTATTCATTATAGCTTTGGTTAAATAATTAATTAAACACGTCTTGGCAAATCTTTATGAGTAATTTTCAAAATTGGTATAATATGAGAACTACATATTAAAAAAAACTTTATTTGGTTTAGAGTGCAAGTACATCTTTAAAAATAATAAAAATGATATCTTTTATAATCTAAATATTATTATTTTTGATAATTGACAAATATAACTGCGAGTGGGGTTAGAACCCATTAATCTCCTATTTTCACCGAAAGCGCTGGATTGCTAATCTATCGCAGATACTACTTGCTGTGATAAATTTCCATGTCACATTCTTTTGTAAGACACGTCGTCCTAGTTTCGAATTCTACTAGTTACCACCGTTCAAATATTTTTTTTCTATTATGTTAGCTGAGCTTATCAAATAACAATTAATACGTTTTGTTATTTAATGTAATATACAACAATCGATATCAATGTATAAGTGTTCGTAGAATTTCACCTCTTAGCTTTAAATTCATCCTTACGCGTTGAACTCTTTTGTTCGGATGTTTACTATGGAATAAAATTAAGTAATTTTACTATTAACTTAAATTTGTATGAACCATTTGCTATAGAGCATGCCTCAGTTAGAACATTAAACTAAAAATCTCAATGATACAGCATGTTGCGTCAGGTTATTAACCCGTAACTTGGTAGACCATACCATACTTATTTTTTGCCTGTCAGACTTTTATGACTTATTTGGCATTTTTTGCTTATCAAACAATTTATTAAAAATAAACGCAATATTAATAAAAAATCGTTTGATTGACTAGTTCATAGCTACCACTACAACGGAATGATTAATGATAGGTCTCCACTTTCTTAATAACACATGATTTATATGTAAAATATACCGCTATATGAGAACCAGTTAAAGTACATTAATAAACGCATACATTAGTTATGATATCAATTACTTAAACTTTTATTTTGATAAGAAATTATCATCAAGCTATTATATATCCCGCCGATATAGTCACCACGCTCATTCAATGAGGTTTGATAGACTGCATAAGATATAAAGAAAATATGATAATTAGGTAGGATATACATTATCCGTGTGGTGACGGACTAAGGGAAGTAAGCAATTCAATTCAACCACCGTCTCCTGTGTGACCGGTCATGAAGCACGTCAGTGTGTTTTTGCTGTAGCAGATAGCCGTTTATTCTTTCATTTCATATCTGAGAAATAAAATGTTGCGCAGCGGCTTGACAATACTTTCGGTATAGTTGAGCCTATGAGCGACGGTTACCACTTACCATCAGGTGGGCCGTAGCTCGTCTGCCATCAATAGCATTAAAAAAATACATATAGTAAATATATACAGGCACCAGATATATGCATCGTTGTAAAGCAGTGATGTGTTAAAATGTAATTTTGGGGAACGTACGAATATCTCGAGACCTTGTCCAGAAATCTGACTTGATTTGATCAAATGCCATCTTGGCAGCCGCCCTTAGTCTTGTATTTATATATGATCACAAAGTTATGCCAAAATATAACAACTGCATAAAATTGAATCTGAGAAAATGACGTTAAAGTTTGATGCTTCTTGCTGAATGGTAATGTACCCCATTCTGATCCATTTGATTGGACAATTTGTGGGTTGTTACCCTTTGTCGTAACTGAATCCATATATTTTTTTATTGCTTGCGGTGGCAGACAAGCTACGAGTCACTTGATGGTAAGTGATTGCCACCGCTCATAGACTTGGTAATACCGGGAGCATAGCCAAGCCGCTGCCCACAATGAACAGAACAGCTGGCTTCTGAAACTAAAAAGCACCGAGGTGCTTCACAAAGACAATAACGGTACCTACCCTTTTGAAACATAATTATAACTTCATACTATCGTAACTAAAATGTTTTCTTTTTTGATGTTTTATTTTAATTTGATTAATCTTTATTATAATTCCTTTTGACCATATTGTGCGGCGAGATAATCCTTCACTAATAAAGGATTAAGTTACTGTATTAGTTTTATTATATAAATTAGTGGTTGAAAATAAATACTTAAGCAGATTATGCTAATTATTGAGATATTTTTGAAATATTTTTGCTAATTAAGTACTTATAGGCTGTAGATAACGGTAAAAAGATATAAAATTTACTGGGAGCCATTGATATTGCTTTTGACTAATTTATTTTTATGAAGCATTATGCTTAAAAAATATATACTTAATAATATAAATATATTTAATACGTTATTTTGGATTATATTTATAACTACTGAACTAACCATAATTAAATTTTGTATACAGATAGTCTGGAGCCAGAATAGGACATTATGCTACTTTTCATCCGGGAAAAATTAATGGTTCCCGTGGACTACCTATTTACATTGAAATATTTAGTGTAAAAACAGATACGTAGCTATTTATATTTTAAAGTCTACGCGGACGGAATTGCAGGCTGAATCGAGTTTAGCATCACGACTGTATTCTCTGAAGGGGTAGGCAGATGTGTATTACACACCCACGGTTCGAGCTTAATTTGATAAAAAGGACTATATAGGATATTTAGGCGTCTCTAAACATAATATATTTTTTTAGAAGTTTCTTTTGTTTGTTTGTTCATCGCACCACTACTGAACGAATTTTCATGAAACTTTTTTTGTTTGATTGACCTTGTTAAAAACCCTATATAGCTTTTCCCGCCGCTATATGCAAATCTAAGATGTAAAACTAGCTTATGACTGCTGCTGATGGCTTTTTATAAATGTAGTAGTGTATGATAAAGGGAGGTGCAAACAAGCTGTTAGGAGAGAGTGCCAATATCGTCATTGGAACGGCCTCTGAAAATTTATTTATCAATTATCATAGTGCACCTCAGCGCCTACGGATAATTGGCTGAGAATAGCGGGTGGGCTAGGCGATACGACTCGTCGATACGCGACTACGCTTACTTCCTAACATAAATTTGGCGCACAGGAATCGGATATTATTATTCAATCGTACGATCAAGGTTCGCGCGGGGGCCATAAGTCACAGCGACGCGAGCGCCGGCGGCTGCCGTGAGCACTAGCGCACGACCGCGATGCCATCGCGTCTGTACGGACCGCTAGGTGCGATGCGCACTCTGCTCACCACCGCGTACTTCCGATACGCATAATTATGTCATCCTGCTGCCTAATGCCGAGACCCTCATAGTTGTGCTCATTGCAATCAGTGAGCAAGATCTTTTCTGTAGCTATCTGATCAGTGAGCATACAACTACGAAGGAAAACAAATACTATTATTTGATACTATATCTTTGTTGTCTTTTGCAAGCAATAAATATAGTAAAGTGAGAATAATTGTTTGGAACTTTTTGAAGACGAAGGAATATATCTGTGTTTGTCTGACTACAAACGTACTGATGATGAACGCCTACAATTAGCACAAACACTTACATATGACACGTTCTATGACATAATTTAATCTACTATATAGTTCTATAATTATCCAGTTAACTATGTAGTTCTATAATACCACAGTTCCAGAGAGAGAGAGAGTGCGCCAATAAAGGCGGAAAGACAGCACACGTTGGGTTTTTTTAGTAGTTGCAGGCCCACACCAGTGGCGGGTTATGCAGTAAAGTAATTTTGTTCCCACCCTAACAAAAACAGGATATCAATGAACGTTACTATTATAAGTAACTGTACAGTACGAGTAAATTCTGTTCTGTAGCTCAACCATGAGTTTTGCTCACGTAAACTCGCTAGCGACTACGTAAAATATTTGTATGACAAACCTTACAGCGCCTCTGGCGGTTACTTTAAATAATTAAGTTCGGTAGTATGAGTAACTTAATATTTCGATGCGTAAAATACCTATCGAAAGGAATTCGATAGCGACTTGGCATTTGTATAGTTTGTATACAAATTTGGTACCATGAGTTATGAATTTGTCTTACGCTATCGAACAAAACCGTTTCGATTGTAGTTACGTAACTCACTGCATTATTGTGTGGTGAAAGACTTAGTTTATCTATAATACTTACTAAAGTTTTGGTGTAAATGCCTGAAAAAGAGCATATTTAGCATGGAATATGTTAGTGGTGGCTGAATATGAGGATAATTGCCGGGAATAAAGAAAAACTCAAGCTAATATGAGAATTCTAGTTGGATGTTCATTAGAAAATATTAGTGAGAATACGTTTGCAAAACTTTACAGGCTTAACAAAAAAGTCTTTTTAAGATTATTTGTGCAATTTTACCTCAGTTTACAGAAGTAAAGTTTTCACAAAGGGTTTCATTGGAATCAAAGGTAAGTTATGATGTTACAATAAAATATTGTTGGGTTGGGTATGTTACAACCCGCCGGCGACCACCATCATACACTCCACTAGTAATTGAAATCGAGAGGCACTGCTTCTCATAATATTAATACAAAAAAGTTTCACAACAACAATATACCGCACATTATCGATCGCGATCTACAATAAATACAATGGGGATATAAGTGAGATGTGAGATTGATTGACTTGGCAATATTTTGTTGACATTAGCCACTAACATTTGTTTACATTAAAGAGGCAAAATTCGAAATCGAACTATTACGAATACACACTTAAACAAAAGCGAGCCATCTATTTAGTCGGATAACAGCACGGAATTGAACTTTAGCATTTTTCTCTTTCGTTTATACTAAGATAGAAAAGGAGAACAATAACAAGCCTGAAGCTAGCTGTAAGTAGTGTAAACTTACCAACATAACGACATGCTACGTAAATCTACTGTCGAGCTTACTTGAGCAAGTGACGTAAGCGGCAATTTAACTCATGGTACGAGTACTATCGAAATCTATCCTATACACGTATAAACGCTAGCGACTCTAATTACCTATCGTATCTTTATAGCATAAACTCATGGTCTAGCTACTGATTAAAGCGCACTAAGTAGCTCGCCTCTCTCCAATCGTCCCGTGACGACGGCTGCTGCAACGCTGTTGAAACGTCGATTCGTCGATTTGTCGTCGTTCATGTTATCATAACTATTATAAAGCTGTAACAGAGCTGTGTCCGGACATTTAAGATATTCGATTTAAAATAACTGTATTAGGCTATATAGGCGTGTCTGAAAACATAATTTTTTTTTAGCTTTTTTGTCTGTTTGTTTGTACGGGTATCACGCAAATACTACTGAACGGATTTTGATAAAACAATTTTTTGTTTGATAGCTCTTGATTACACTTAAAAACTAGTATACACTTTATCCCGTTACTATATCGGGAACCTGAGGTACTTATAACTTAAAAACTAGCTGTTGCCTGCAGCAGAGCTGCGGGCAAGGCTGGTTTTATATAATAATTCGCGAATCGTTAAAAGTTACTATTGTACAAACGGGCAAGATTGGATTAATAACATTTTATCTGTCACTGCGTTCTACATAGAGATCTTAAATTTTGTGGTATTCTGACACCTTATAGTTATGGCTTTTAATCCACCCATGTACCTACAGTACAAATATTCTTTAAAATTAAATTATTGGTAAATTATGAAAGTAATATTACAATAAATTAGAAGCATTACGTTTGATATGTTCTCTTGTGTCGGACTTTATGGGAGGCACTAGTTTGCCTATTGATAAGTCCATGAGCAGTCACTGTGCACCGCCAGGTAACTTCTCTGTTACTAAGCAATAATTGAAAAAAAAACAATAACATTAGAATTTGAAGATTACGAAGCTGTGAGTTATAAGCCACATAGTTCTTCAACCAGTATGCTAATGATTAATGATCAAAGATCAAAAAAATATCATTAGGAAACCACAAGACGCCATGTTAACATTTATTAATATCACTAAATTCACAGCATTAAATCCCAGGTTCATCTTTTGGCCACTTATAAAATTACTTTTAAGTTCAATGGTCTACGAAATCTGCTGTAAATTATGGGTTCACACACCTAATGTTTTCACTACGGCGAGTAATCGTGACCGCTATAAGTAACTTCAACTAACATCGATCCATGTAGGAATTTGGTTGATTTTTTACCGTTACATATTACTTGCCATCTCTATCTCATCCCGATCCTAGCCCGTCATTATGTCTAGTTGTTTTATAATTTAATATTTTCAAAGTCACGCAGTTTGCCGGCCTCATTATCTAATTGTAAGCAAGATAACATTTGTTCGCAATCACATCCACGTACTAAATATAATTTATTATGTGATGAGGAACAAAAATTTCAACTCGACCATAGCTTTAGTTCCGTAAGCTCAAAAAAAAAGAACTGACTTAAGTACCATATTTCATGCAGACATCGAACATTCATATACCTAATAACTCCGACAGACTAATTTAACAAAAAAGTCTTCGCCTATTATTTCTAATGCATCATAAATTACAGTCTGAGAAAGTAAATTATAATAAGAATATTCCGCAAAATTCCATCCTCAATAAATCCAATACCTAAACAACTATTCTTCTAGCATGCAAGAAGTGTTACGGTAATTGTAGATACATTGGTATATATACGTTTTCCTCCACACAAGGTTTTGCTTTAAATATTATCAAATTACACGTACAATAGGGCGTCATTATACGATAACGGTTTTGTCAATTAATATGATTAAATCGACCAAATGAACTCGGCCGATCACGTACATCGACGCTCCCGTGTTTATTGTTCGTTTAGATCCAATGTTGTCGCCGTGTCATCTAAAATCTTTTGTCGTTTTATACCGTGAACAAACCAACTGACGCTTAGAAGCAAATGTAGCTGAACGAATTTAATGTTTGAATTGAATAGATGTTACTACTTACTCTACTACAAACAGAGGAAAAGGAATTAATGATTACCAACGAAATAATTTCATGTCAGCATATTTATTGTGCACTGTTTTAGTCAATATGATTTGCATATTTCACCTATGTATCTGCTATTGTACGCATAACTCGTGTGTAGAGTACTTGTATAAGAGCTCGTTAAGAATACTTATAAATCTTGTAATGTTAAATACAGTCATTTCTTGTAAGATTTAATATAAATTGCTACAGTTACCTGTCTGTACTTCTTCTAAGAAATGTTAATTAAAGCTGGCAACAAACCTGCAGGGGCAACAACGCCAAGGCACACAGACCGCCGTATAATTATCGACTTTCGATACATTTCGCTAATACACAATCGTACAAATGCTTCTTTATGGCTTAACACGCCCACTTAAGATTCTTCGACTCCATACGCATACTGTAAATCGTTGAATTGTCACTTTACGACCAATTGTTCGGCGACTTTGCGTTGCGCGATGCATGTCTGTAGTGACAAAATTTGATAAAATACTGTATTAGTTATATGAGAGGAAAATGACATGCAATGAGAACGTATGAAAGACATCTGACGCAAACACAGAGTTTTGACTGGTTCGTTTAGATTTGTTTAGATACAACAAAGTGGTTTAGGAAACCGCCCTCTCATGCCAATGGTTGTGGATCGTATCTCATCAGGACAATTTGTTGTGTAAGCCACGAATAGTTATTCCGAGTCTGGGCTTACTTTGCGTCTGTTAAATTATGTGTATGCGATACAAGGATTATTTCCTATTGTAACTTGTTTTATTTTTATATATACAAACAATAATATTAACTTAATTATATTGGTTAGAACACAGATGATGTGTATTCTTGCATAGTTTATCAGTCATGTTGATTTATTACCGCAGGTACCGAATAAACGGATTGCTTTATCTTACCATAACTGTTAATCTTTTGCAATAGATATCTTTCTATCGATTGCAAATATTCAAGCGCGTTGGAATCCGGAGACTTCACTTGATGCCCATTTAGACGACGATGCGGTCATTGTATGTGATTCTGGTATCATGAGGCTATCGTAGAAACATTAGCATTATCAAAAGGACCGCGGGCGTCCTGCTCATATCGACGAGGACACGCGACGGTCGCGGAAGCGCTTCATGAAGGCAAAGGCTCCGACGGACGAACGACGATAACTCAACTCAACATACCTGAAGTACAATCGTGTGGATACCATGCCGTAGACGCGTGGGCTGCTAGTGTATATGTTGCCTTTGTTTCCTGTTTTCTTAAAAATATTGCCTTGTATACCTAGTGCTATGCTTGGATTAAGAAGCTACATTATTGTAGTGTCTGTATAAACAGCAATAATTCATCTGTCTGACGTTTCAATAATGGTTCTCATTGCGGTTCAAAAATGTATGGACCATAAATGTTTATTATATTTTATCTGCCAACGTCTAGAGCTCATTTCTCGTCACATATTTTACAATGTCAATCACATGTATTGCTTACTGCTGCCCTGAATAATTTTCTATTGAGATCTCTGCGAGACGCTTTATAACGATATTGATTTCAATAATTCCTGAATATCACTATGAAGATGTTTGTCTTAACAATAATTAGACAGCTTTAGTAAATAATGCTATTAATCAACAAATGTGGTTAAAATACGACTTGTAACTGTAATTTGAATTAAATCAGCAGTAAATATGAAACATTCGTCTCTTATCATTACTAAAAATAAAATATTTTGATCTGTATTTTAGCACTTGACATGCTCAGATACTTTAAAGAACAAATTATTTGTAAATGTAGAAAAAGAGAACTTTAGTGTGAGTGGGATCCGAACCTGCGTCCCTTCCTATGTGGGGAAGTGTTCTAAGCCGCTAAGCTATCGCACTGGCCAAGGGCCATACCCAATCTCCACATCCCATTTGTCTTTACGACCCTCTGTTTAAAAAAGCGCCATCAAATAGTATGATTCATAATTGCAAAATTAAACTTACTATATTGGATTAATGCATGTAAATGTATCCGATACGTGGCGTGGGTCGTAAAGACCAATGTGATGTGAAGATTGGGTATGACCCTTGGTCAGTACGATAGATAAGCGACTTAGAGCACTTCCCCGGATTGGAAGGGCCGCCGGTTCGAATCCCGCTCGCACTAAAGTTCTATTTTTCAACATTCACAAACAAAATATTGTTAGATACTTTATTGGTCTACCTGACTGTAGAAATAAACCTTACTTAAATAATAAATGCATAAGTGTATGAGCACTTTTCAAAGAAAAAGAAGCAATTACTACTTATTACGCTATAAAGTTTAAAATTGGAAACGGATGTGATCCTATAGCTATTATAAAATCAATTGCACAGATATAATGACGACTTCCCGTGCTCAGTGTTGTAAATTCGATTCCCACGCAGGACATATATTGTACAATCACATCTTAGTATATATCAAATAAATCACAACGTTCACACTGACTCGGGTGTTAAGGTGTACTTGTACCCCAAATTCTCAAATTGTAAGTTCCTGCCACAGACGAAAAACACCTACGAGTATATGCCTTCTGATATTGATGCGAATGTTACAAATTGTGAAATAACACTAAATTTATGGAATCTGTCGCTTTTACTTCATTTTCTACTATCCCGATGTGTCGATTGCTTTACAGCATTTCCGTGACTAAGCTCAACATGAAAATCACGTAGACGAAACAAAAAAACTATCGTAAACGTAGTTTAATGTTATATATAACGTGTGTGTCTGGTTTACCATAGTTTAGTAGTAGTAAGATCAATCTATAGTAAAAAGAAGGTGTCATATATTCTTTTTACATTGCATTTGTAATTTATTGAATTGCACGCCTCATAAGCGAAGCGTTGAGGTGGGTTTTACTCCAGCTTTGCACGGAACAACTGATTTTTCAAACTTAAAATGTCTCTATTTATCATATATTGCACTTGTAAAATAATATCTACACACACATATAAAGAACAAACACTATTTTTAACACTCATGATATTTTTGATGCCATTTTTGTTATTTCAACTAGTTAAAAAACTGTTTGAAAAAAATCTGGCTTGGACGTCCGTGAGTTGTAGGTAATGTATGTTAACACGATAACGACCAAAATACTTTACTAATCGAGTCTTTTTTTATTTAAGCCAACTTCTAACGAACAATTGTTAACATTGTTACTTAATAATAATAACTTTATTACACAAAACAGCCTGTAGCCCGAGCACGAAATACTTGCGAAAAAATATTCGTATCGTATCAAAAACAATAAAATATGTATGAGAATTGTGCAGCGCTATCGTGCGTAAAATGAACTTATTTTGCTACGAATGATTTCGTATCGCGAACTTTAATTTGACGTACGGTAATCTAAATTTCGAAGGCTGGCTATCGAGGGGTGCGGGTCGGGAAACCTCCGCATTGGTGCACCCCGGGCAACGACGGCACTCTAGTGCCGGCGGCTGAATCCCGGCAGGGGGGGGACGGGTGTCCGCGTGTCCCTCTGATTAGCAGAGGGCACAGTGGATAGGCCGTACGTCCGCCGTGGAGGGTCGGTGAGGCCACAGTGGCACCCCCGACCCTGGGGTGAGGACAGCGGGGTCACAGTGACCCTCCCGTCCCCGGAGGCAGGTCCCGAGTGGCGACGGGCTCACTGCTTGCAGTGGACCGAACGTCTGCCGTGGAGGGCCAGCGGGGCCATAGTGGCCCCCCCGGGCCTGGGAGACGGAGACGGGGCTTTTTAGCCTGAGGGGCGATGGGCTCACCTTGCTTGCTTTGCGAGCGGTGGGCACGGTCTGATGCAGACCACCGTTCGGCCCAACCCGTAATCCTGAACGGACAGAACCGGGGGTCTTCGGACCGCGGGGAAGAAAACCTCTATAAAAAATTACCCCAATCCAAGCTCTGTCGCCTGGTGAGGGATAAATGGCTGGAGGGTATCCAGTCGCGAGGGCGGCACCACCACAGTCGAAGGACTATAAACTCAAAATGGCGGATGTAAAAACTACATGTATACCTCCGGAGGGTACCGGGCGCACCGCGTCCGGAGAATCCCTCACAGGGCCGAGTACCAAGACCGGCCCTGTCAGCCCCACGTATTGGAGGGGGGCAACTAACGCCGATAATAAAAAAGAAGCAGTAGGGAGGAAGAAGAAAAAGAGGAAACCCGTGGGAAGAAATCCACACCCGCGGGTAGTTCAGCCATGGGCAGCGGCTCTACCGCCGATATGGACACATCTGACGGTGGCAACAGTTCTGCCAAAATGCCGGTGTCTAAGCAGAGCGCGGCCATGTCGACGGAGCAGCCAGCTGCAGCAAAAGAGAAACCAGCCGCTTCGGTGGAGAAGCCAGCGCGCCCTCTGAAGCGCCCGAACCCAAAAAGGAGTAGTAAATCAAAAAAAAAAAGAAAAAAAAAGGAAGAGTGAATCATCGGAGTCAGAGGGCAGCTCTACAGAGATGCCCCCGCCGGGAAGGCCGAGAAGATCGGCGAAGAGGGGCCGAGGCGCCAAAAGGGGCATGGCAACACGAGCTTCATCCCTGACGGATGAGGCCATACTGAAGGACCTAGCAGTGGGTCTTTCGGTAGAGGAGAGGGTAACTCTCCTCACATCGAGACTTTGTGAGGAGCCTCCGGACACAGACGGTCCACCCACGGTGGGCCAGATTGCCCAGAAGGTTTCCGATGCCTTGGCCGTAGTTTCTATGGTGGCTAACGGGTCACGGAGCCTTCGGGGCAACCTCGCGGAAGCCCTCAATAATGCTGCCAAGGTAGCATACGAGGCAATGGAGTCTCTCCGGCGTTACTCGGTGCCGGGGGGGACCGGGAAGCTGGAATCTGTCGCTGCAGGTGCCTCGAGGCGGAGATGGCAGAGCCCCGTAAGGAGCTCGCCGGCCGGCGAGTCAAGCCAAGCCTTGCCAATGCCGGGCCGGAAACCTCTGCCTCAACGGCGGGCGCGGTCCGGCCCCTGGTCTCCTTACAGAGGAGCAGATGCGCCAAGTCATCGATTGCATTAGTGCCATCTATGACCCGCGCACTCTTTGAGCACCAGAGTGCCGCCGGCGCCAAGACTCCGTCCAGCGCTGGCCGCGGATAAGAAGGCCACGCCACCTTCGGCCCTAACGCCGCTACCCTGCCAGGGTGGCCGTGTGGGCACTTATTCCGCGGCCGCGGCTGCTACGCCGCCCAAGGGCCAGGGCAAAGTTACCCCCAAGGCTAGCAGGCCAAAGACGGCGCATAAGGCTGGGCAGCGCCCCAAGGCAAGGGAAAAGGAGCAATTCCCTCCACTTCCTCGTGCTGGCCAGCCCTCACGGACCCTAGAAAACGTACCCCGGGATTCGCAAATCCCGCCGGCTTTACGCGGGAGTGGTCCGGTCGATGGCGCTGTACGGTGCACCCGTGTGGGCGGGGTCCTTGGACGCACTGAATAGGGCTCTTTGTTGTTTGTTGGTTGCGTGTATACCGCACGGTTTCGACGGAGGCGGCCTGCGCGTTGGCCGGAATCCCCCCGTGGGACTTGGAGGCGGAGGTGCTCGCCGAGGTGTATCGTCGGGCGTCGCAACAGCGGGAGGGGGGCGGATGCTCCCTACCCAGGGAGGTGGCCAGGTGGCAGGGCGACGCCCGCCGAGCTACCATGGCCAGGTGGAGGGCACGGTTGGAGGCGCCCCGGGCCGGTCTTTGGACCGTAGGGGCTCTCCAGCTGGTGCTGGAGGAGTGGGCAGGGAGATGGCACGGAGTCCTTACCTTCCGACTGGTGCAGGTGCTGTCGGGGCACGGTTGCTACGGCAGATATCTGCACATAGTCGCAAGGAGGGAAGCGACTCCGGTTTGTCACCACTGCGGCTGTGACGAGGACATAGCGCGGAACACGTTCGAGTCGTGCCCGGCTTGGGTCGAGCAGCGCCGTGAACTCGTTGCTGAAATAGGGGGGGACCTCTCGCTGCCGAGCGTCGTCACAGCGATGCTTCGCAGCGACAGGAACTGGGCCGCGGTCGCTGCCTTCTGCGAGTAGGTTATCTCGCAGAAGGAAGCGGCGGAGAGGACCAGGGAGGAGGATCCTTCCGCTGACCCAAACCGCCGCCAGCGGCCGGAGCGGCGCAGGCGCAGGTACCTCGGCCTCATGCCGCCCTAGCTGAGGCTGCGGGTGGATGGACCGGGAAACGTCCGCCACCCGCAGGGCCTCTCGAGAAGGTGCGACGCTCCGTGTTCGGATGCGTCGCTCAGTAGAGGGTACCCGAAAGGGTAAGCCGCCGGCTGACCACCGAAGGAATGTAACATGGTTCCAGTGGCCCGCCAATAAAGGCGGAGAGACGGCACACGGCGGGTTACTTTAGTGGGTGAGGGCCCCACACTACCCTGTTCATTGCCCCGAACGACGGGGTGTGCGGTTAGGATTTTTTTCCCGCCTTAACAAAAAAAAAGGCTGGCTATCGAGCACTTTCGAAACTTTTTTCACTTAGAAATTGTCGGTGAGAAAAGATTCGAAACATATGAAATCTTAGGTTTTTGAGTATGTAATGTTTTAAAATTACTATTACAACTTCGAAAGCCAATTAATCTCACAGTAATATATGACGATGAAAAAGTAGATATAGATTATAGATATAATAAAATAAATTTGTATAAAAATATGCCGTTCATACCTACATAGTAATAGCAATGTTCACATAACAAAACAGGCTATTTTGGAAGTAGTTTATTTGTGGATAATATAGATGTAAAACCTTGTATATTTCTATTAGTCTCACATATTTTACCATAAGCATTGACATTATTAAGGGAACTTTATAATTACCTACGAATAATATACACTTTTGTGTTCATAAAGGTGTAACTAAATAATTAAAATAGATGATTTGTCAACTAATAAAAATAATGAGTCAATATAAAAAATGTTATAATGAGCCAGCATATACATTTTGTTCTCATTTTAACTATAATACAATAAAATGCATTAAAATCAAAATACGGCATAAGAATATCTAACTTTCACTGTCACTCGGAAAACATAAACAAACAAGCTTGCCTTCGACAATGTCATGTATAGTTGTTCGAAAACCATACAATATTTGTTATATTATCGTGGACTCGATACGTTTACGATACGAATTCGATAGTTTTTCGTGCTTGGGCCTCTGATTACAACAATAAATCGATCAGAAAACAAAACAAAGTATAGGCTTATAATATTATTATAAAAACAATAATAATAACATTGATGCCCTGGCTCCTAAACTAGGTTTAACTCCCTGTATCTTAGGCGCCAGAAACCTTCTTACCAAAAAAAAACCTTTTTTATAATGACTTAAATTTTATATGTTTTTTTTTTCATATTAATTTTTACATAGCTTTTTATAATATGCCCCGCATGCGCGGCAGGCAGGCACTACCCAACCTGTTTGTTGCTCCAGACGACGGAGTGTGTGGTTAGGGAATTTTTTTGAATTAAGTGAGTTATATGTTTTAGTACGGATATACTCGTATAAATATATGAACCAAATTTAGCGTTTCATCAGTAAATGAATACTTTCTTTAGATGTAAGTGAAATTGTCACATACGAGTATGTCCAGTAGGCGTAGCAGGGAAGCAGTTTAAAGCGGCACACGCGTCATTACTGTCAACGTCCATTACATGACCACTCTTAATTATCAACAGTTAAATGATACCGCTCTTACGCATCACGAAACACGACACCGTAACAAAATAATCCTTAGAATATGCACAGCCTTCACATCACATGTTTTAACTATTCCTTCGTGTTGCTAAATTATGGGGAGAATTGTAATTTACACATTTTTTTAAGACAACATCCATCATCGCGGGAGGCCTTGCGGGTGGCGGACGTTCCACGGTCCATCCACCCGCAGCCTCAGCTAAGGCGGCATTAGGTGCAAATACTCGCGCCTGCGCCGCCCCATTCGCTGGCGGCGGTTCGGGTCTGCGGAAAGATCAGCCTCCGTAGCCTCCGCCGGTTCCTTCCACGAGATGACATCCTCACAGAAGGCAGCGACCGCGGCACGCAACGACACAAAAAACAAGTTATGTTTTAATGCATGGAAACATGAAAAATCGTTTCAGTACAACCTTATATCTTTTTTTTTTTATCGCGTATAGTGGCAGATGAGCCACGGTCCATCTGATAGTATTATATCTTTTTTTTTTTTATTGCATGTAGTGGCAGATGAGCCACGGTCCATCTGATAGTAAATGGTAACCGTCGCCCATGGACTCGACTATACCGAGAGTATTGTAAAGCCGCTGCTCACCAATTCATTTCACAGGTGAAATGAAATATAAACGGCTATCTCCTGCTACAGCCAAAATGCAACGATGTGCTTCATGGCCGGTCACACAGGAGATGGTGGTACCAACCCGCTCGGGCCAGATACCAAGTGAGTACTCCCACTTGGTACCCAGCCCTACCACCAGTCATGCAATGGATGATAATTGCTTACTTCCCTTAGTCGCCTCATACGACACTCGTGGGAAAGAATGGGGTGGTGACACTTGTATTCTTAATCCGTCACCACACGAAAAATAGGAGCTTTTATAAAACATTATAGCCTGAAGTCTTTACATTCAAATTCATTATCCAGTCTACTCTTCATTTGGTTAGATATCCAATATGAACCTTAAGAAAATACGTACTCATGTGTTCTGCCATGTCACTGTATTATATTTATTGGTGGTTAAACACGAACAATAGTGAGAAATCATTAAATCGGCCTGAGTCCGGAGATTTCTTGTCTACAGTGCGTTAGTAGCATCTGAGTGTGCAGCAATGGTGAGGCATCGGGGCTCGCGGTTTGATCTCTCACATGATAGTATAGCGCCCTCGGCGGATGCCACGATACCATCGTGTTAACCCTAACGTCGCCGCCGCGTGCCACCGCCAACTGTTCTTCTAATTACTAACACTATCTCAAACATACCGGGTACTCCGCAATAGGGATGTGCACGCGATGCGAATACATTAAAAATAGATTGCAATGCCTTGCGGGTGTGTTACAAGGTGATTCTACCTCAAAAGCTACCATCAGCACAGTACCTGGTAGGGTTATTTTTTATTTTCTGTTTAGTTACCGCCTATTTAATAGAGCTGCACCGTTGAGTAATGAAAGACAAGTTCCGACATGATACTAGGCTTTGCTTTGTTACTCTTGTGCGATGAGCGGAAAACGTACGAATAAAATGCAATTTTAAATTGCACGGTTTACATGTAAGCTGTTAAAAAGAGGTTTTTACATTTACACAGCTAAAATTATCACTTACTAGAAATTCTGCCCGCGGCTTCGTCTGAGTAGACTTCAGAAATGGGCCAGTAACATATAAATACGTCATTTTTGCAGCACATAATTTTTAGGCTAAAATAGCTATCGCACAGGAACGTCAACGATTTTGGGCTCTGGATGATATGTATACAATATGTAAATTTCATGATGATCCGTACACTAGTTACGGCGAAAATAAACAAACAATAACACTTTTACATATATAGTATTAGTAGGAATTATGGATGGATGAAAGAAATTATTTGACTTAAAGCGTAGTAAATTAGTGAAATGTGTAACGAACAGAGACTACACACTGCCGAAATGGTATGTTGCGGTGGGCTTTAGGTGGGCATTTAAGGATAAGGTTCGCAATTACTACATCAAAGGTAGCACCGAGAAACTATGCAAGTCACGTACTGCGCACATCCGAGGATCACATTATGAAAATTTGCCTTTCCATCGAAACTACTAGAAGAGCATGGGGAAGACCCGCTACAACGTGGCTGACGAAAATCAAAAAAGATGTGAAAGCACTTAATTAAAAAACAAAGATACACACCAAGAAACAGTCCGGTACCTCAAGATGAGGAAAGCTGACCCCGTCTAAACGGGATCAGGCGAAGACAAAGAAGAAGGAGGAGTTTGTAAATTAGTGAAGTGTATATTTAAAGCTTGACTGTGTCACCACAATATTTTGTATTACCAATTCCTTGAAAACTACTAACTCGTACTTATAGTAAACTTTAAGACTTAGACTACACTTATTTTCTTTATATTGCGATATTTAAATCTGCAACAATTAAATTAACATAGATCTAATCTGTTCTTTTTATATAACGGAATTAACAGACATCTAATACAGATAACCCTATTCGTAGTTTTAGAGTCGCCGCTACACTAAGATTTTTATGTTGTAAAGTAAGTTTTGCATGTGGCTTCGTTTACGTAAACATTAAAATTGGTCCATACACATGTTTTGGTGCTTCCCTAATTTATTAGAGATAAAAAGTTGTGTTAATCCTCTTTTACTATCATCTGATTAACAACTGCTACAGTTTTTAACTGAATTCATAAAAGGAGGAAGTTATCAATGTGGATGTTTTTATGAATTTTGGGTCATAACTCCGATATATATAGACGGATTTGCAATATTATATTTTCTAGAAGTTTATTCCGAAATAGTCGTTAAGATCTGATGATAAGTTACGGAGACAACGGATCTCCTGAAGAAATCCAGCTTATCAACCACGATTGCTGATATCGCATATCTATGCATTGCTTACGCAATCACAAAACATAACATTACGCCTGTACCCACTAAAGGAAAGAAAGGGGTTTTTTTTTAAATACTTTATATAAAGATAGTCCTAATTGGAAACTATTTGTAGCATTAAATAACATTAACATACTCATTTCAACAATCACAGTGATTTATTCCGAAATACTATTATAATTTATCAAAATAGGAAAATACGCGGCTATATTTAGAATACAGACGTTTTTAATATGTACTGTCACTCGTAGCTATATATATGTATATTTTCGTTTGACAAAAACTGTGATGAATTATTTCAAATCATTTAGAATCCTCCATGATATCTTGTTTGAATAGAAGACGATCAGTTTGAGATGTTAATAGATGATGTTTATCGATAATATTAATGCATAAGCAGTATAAGTTTATCACAATGGTATTTAAATAACTAATTCTCGACAAAAAGTTAATAAATCGCATTTTGCAGATAAAAAAGCTCTCATTGTGTACGTATAGTATAGAATATGTTAAATATTTTTTTGTATAATTTTACAGTTATCACTTATATTTCAATATATAATTTCGTATCAAATATAAATGAGAACAAAATAGGTATCTAAAACTATTTACAATTTTTTGTTTAGTTCCGGCGCATGACCGATTGGCCAAACATCATTGTGTCCAGTTTCACGCTCCTTGTCTCTTGACAAATGATGTTTTTACTCTAACATTCTAAATAGATAGTCTTTTTTGTTCGTGTCAGTGCACAAAAACTTATTGCTACTGTTTTTTTGACAATATATATGATTGATATTTCTCGAACCCGTGCGGTGCTTGACTCTCACATACTAAATAAAAAAAGACATACAATATAATGTTGGTGCGTATATTCACTGACTATTAATGCGTTAAAACAATAATACAGCAGTTAATGCCTTTCTTCCCACAATTGTATCGTTGCAGAGTAAACGAAGTCTGCAGATTTATGTTTACCTACTCTAGTAAACGCGGAATTAGCGTCGCGACGGTTTATTTAATAAGAATTCTAATTAAAGAGATATAAACATTCTAGAATAATATAGGACCGCTAACAACTGGGCGTCCTGAACAGAGCCAAGCGGCACTTCACCCCGAGGCAGCGACTTGTGCTGTATAAAGCACAGGTCCGCCCTCACGTGGAGTACTGCTCACATCTCTGGGCAGGCGCACCAAAATACCAGCTCGATCCACTTGACTCCCTGCAAAGGCGTGCTGTTCGGATTGTCGATGATCCCAATCTCACGGATGAGCTGGAGTCGTTGGGGCAGCGGAGAGACTTTGGAGCTCTTTGTGTGTTCTATCGATTCTTCAACGGGGAGTGCTCTGAGGAACTGTTTGGGGTGGTACCAACATCGCCATTTTACCACCGGACCACGAGACGCCGTGCTAGGGTTCATCCATACCACCTGGAGATGATCTCGTCCAAGACAGTTCGTTTTCAGCGTTCTTTTCTACCACGTACGTATAAGATCTGGTATGAACTTCCTGCTGCGGTATTTCCCCAGCGTTACGGCTTGTCCCTCTTTAAACGAGGTTTGAGGAGAGCACTTTACTCACGGTAGGCGGCAGCTTGGCTGTGCCCCTGGTGTTGCCAAAGTCCATGAGCGGCGGTAACCACTTACCATCAGGTGGGCCATTTGCTCGTCTGCCAACGTTAGCAAAAAAAAAACCGGTTACATAAAAGTAAAAAGTATTTAATATAATACAAAAGTGTGTGTGATTAGTAAAGTGACTGTGTGCCACATGCCACTTGTTAAATAACTGTTGACTGTAAAACACTGGTCCTGTAGAAAACCATGAGGTTCTTACCTCATGTTTTCTACCGCTAAGAAAATATAGAAACAGTTAAATACTATACATATAATTTCTAAATTTTGAATCAAATAAATATTTTGATATTTTTTAAGCATTTGACTTGCTTAGCTATATAAAATTAACAGAAAGTGCCTCCAAGGTGAGGCGTTACCGAGCAATTAAACGAAAACCGAAAATAAACGAGATTCTTCTGGTAAGTATATTACAAAGTACACCTTGAATAGTAGCGGAGTTTATCATGATTGATTTCTTTCATGAATGATGTCTTAAATTTTCAAGCATTTAAAACAACAAACAGGTACATCTAACTATTTAAAAATGACTATTACTTATGTATTCCATAATCAAAGTAAAGTTTAAATGTAATTTAAATAAAGATATTTAGTTACGGTCAGTAGAATTTTGAATTGATACATATCAGGAGTACGGAATTTGTGTGCTCAGTCAGCATACGCATACTGGTACAGTATTCGGTATTTCACCCTGCTACGGTTTCCAGTTCCGCACCGTTAATTTGAAAGGCAACAGTTTGTTACAAACCCCCATGTTTTTAGGTCATTCGAGAGAAACTGGCTTTGTTTTTGCATATGGAAGCCACAATATTATACCTCTTTCTTCCTATAATTTCACTCATAGAAATTTTTAATCAAGATGTCTCGATATAATAGAATTATGTTTTATAATAAGAGAAGTCACAAAAAAGTGATGAAAAGAGATGCTCATTTCAAAATTGAAAAATCTAGAACAACTAGTTTTTGTATTGGGTACACAATTAATCAGACTACTGTTGCCAACATACCAATAAAAAATAAAAAATTCACTTTTATAAAAAATGAGAATGCGTTTGTAATATAATTACATTAAATTCAAAATGATTTTAAGGTTAGAGACAGGTTTGTCTCTGGACAAGTCGGAGGCCATATTGCCCCTGACGTCGGCTACTTGGCGGCATCGATTACGGTGAACGGAGTCCAAATCGGAATCCGGGCCCTGATCAAATATCTGAGCCTGGTAATGCACGGACAGTGGCGCTTTTGCGAGCACTTCCGCTACCTTTCACCAAGGCTCGCTGGCGTGGCGTCCGCCCACTTATGGCTAATGCCGAATATGGGTGGATCTACGAGTAATATTGCGTGCTGACGGCTTTCCGTGGGGCTGATCCGGTCGATAGTTCTATATGGCGCACCCGTGTGGGTGGAGACCCTTGACGCGCCTAACAAAGCTCTCTTGTGGAGATCACAAAGAGTCGTGGCGTCTAGGGTCAGACGCGGATCGGTGTCGACCTAGGTGGCCTGCACGTTGGCTGAATCCCCTTTGGAGGTGAAGGTGCCCGACGATCTGCCATAGCTCTTTAGAGGGCATGGCTGGAGAAACCCCAGGCCTTTCTTTGGACCAGGTAACTTCCACCACCCGCAATGCCTCCCGCGCAGGTATGACACTCCAGTAACCTGCTGATGGTCCACTGAAGTAATGTCTCAAAGGCCCATTGGTCCGCCAATACAGGTGGATAGATGGCACACGGCAGGTTATATTGAGTGGATCCCCCTGTTCGTTGCTCTGAAAGACAAAAAAAAAATACCGTAAAACAGTTTTAGTAATTATAATGTACTAGATGCTCGATATATGGTACATTCATTATCTCTATACATGAATAGCTATCCCACAGGAACCTAATAACTTTTCGGAAAAAAATATCCTATGTGTTAATACACAAAAAAATATCAGTGTGCAAGATACACTTCCCAATCTGTGCAACCGTTCTTGCGTGATTGAGAAACAAGCATACCAACTTTGACGTTTATAATATTAGTAGCGTAATAAATAGTAAATGAAAAAAAGCCTGGTCCAGATTCAATCTAATATTAATACATATGAATAGATTAATGATAATGTATAGTGCTAAGCATGTCAAATGCTAAAAATATATATAAAAAATATCTAAACATATGAATAGATATAAATATCATATCTACATTATTACAGAGATTATTGTCTAATTTAAGGAGAAAAATATAAAAACGAATAAGTTTTAATGGACATCAACTGAAAGGCTTGCTCATGTGCGCAAAGGTTGTTATGGTTTTGGAACGATGGTGGGCATTCACATCAGTGTGAACTTATTTAGGATTCATTCACCTCATGTTACGCTAGCTGGGCGCCTGGACTGCACATTGTCTCACACGCGGCACAAAACGCAAATGATCCTTTGTTTGTTACACTTTGCCTACAGTGTAACCCAAACCAATAAAGGAATACTTAGCACCTACCTCTAACCGTAACATTCACGCGGCTAAGCTCACGCTCGCTAGTTATTCCGGCTTTTCCAACATTTACTTTGAAATAACAATGCTCTTGCTGTTCTGACGTTGAAGTTCTCGAACTGATAGTGACTGAGGAATTTTAGAATAATGATATCCGTTTGTTGGTTCTCTGCTATCTACATTAAAACACATAAATTTTACAACTCAAATATGAATTAATTTTAGTGATTTCTAACCTATAATTATAATTGCTGATGAACAAAGCTTTTAGTATACAGTAAAATAGTACTCTGTTATTATTCATTTTCGTGACCGCGATATTGTAATTTTGATGATTATTCAGATTATGAAATGTTAACTAGTTTTGCATACGACACATTTACACGTTTATACAAATAATCTACTGATTTTTAACCGACTTCCAGCCAGTAAAAGTTTCTGAGTTTCCTTTTTCTGCATTTTCAGCGGTAATTCTCGATCTTTCGACTTCCTAAAGCAAACCCTAAGGGGTATTATCAGTTTTATGAACTTAATTATTTTATTTTCAACACCAAAATCATATTTTTTACTGGCTTTTATACAAATTGTACTGTTGGTAATCATTAATATAACGTTACTTTCAGCTAGACCAGAAGTGCGAAAATGTGAAATAGAAAATTATAGACACGAGCGGGGTCACTAACTTACTGCCAACTATTATTATTAATTTAGTTAAACAGTTAATGCGTGAATGTACTGCTGCACTTAGCGAGACAGCTATGCGTACTGCATGTGTACACCATTTTTACCAAGACAAGAATGCAAAGGGTTTTCCTTTTATAAAGCGAGAAAAATTCTACTGTTCTAATTCATAGATATTAAGTAGTTCCACAAAAACAAGATGGGTACTTATCTAACGTGGGAGAATCACACGAATATATTTTTTCTCGTCTGGGCAGGTGCGATAATGAGTTCAAAAGGTCTGCGGTTACATTAAGCTACTTGTATATCTCCATATATCATGTATATTCAGATTTACATGATATTGACAGGTACGTACTGACTATGTAACAGATACATACTGAATATGTACCTAAACAAGTAAGAACAACACAACAATATGCATTACTATTAACACCTTTCGCTCGATTCTTTAAACCTGTGAAATCATGTCTAAAAACTTAGTCATTGGCTCCAGGTTCATAGCTCATAATTTACTAGTTGTCAGGTGTGAATTATATAGTTACTGCGAAATCTAATATTCCTGATTGCCAGTTGAATAGCTTACCAATATATCATTGAACTGTAAGGGAAGTTAAGTGTATCCTAATGTATACGTATTTTAATATCCAATTCCATCGCTCAGCGTTTATTCAAGTACATCCATTACATTAAATTACTCCTTATGATGATTAGTCATTCAAGTAGTTTAAAGGTCCTAACTGTGCTAAAATAAGTTTCAATTTAGTTTAAATATTTATAGTCACTTCTAAACTGTAATTTTTTTAATATAACTTAAGTGCCTACGCGGAAATGCGCTATATTAAAAAATATCATGTAATATAGGTACAGTTAGCAATAACAATGACTTTTACAACCTTAAATATCTCATTATTATTATATTATAATAGGTATAATAAAAATAGCCAACATTATCTCGGTTTGTGAGTTAAGTGTATTAACACGGCTAATAGCAAACACAATTGTAAGTTGCTTTATCAATTACTTATCACTCTCACGATACCACTAATCGCCATTATAACAACATTAGAGATGGAGCAAACACGCCATACCTACATTACAACCATTCGTAACACGGTCACTTATTTTCTTGACCGACCAATTTTGGCTTTTACTGTAAACTTTTATGGTTTGTAAGCAATTTTTACATGAGCGTGCGAAAACAAGTTCGAGCTGTTCGATTGAAGGTTTCCGATACATCCACTTACCACAGACACTGCGTTAGTGTTTAGTGTTTTAATTGGATTTACTGTATTCTATAATGAACGTTTTCTTTAATTGCTAATGATGGCAGACGAGCCAAGATCCACCGGATGGTAAGTGGTAACCGTTGTTCATGGACTCAACTATACCGAGAGTATTGTCAAGCCGCTGCACACCATTTCATTTAGCACATATGAAATGAAAATGTGTATCTAAAGTAATTAAACACTAGGAAAATATGTATGTATAAATAAATATAGGTATTATATATAGGAAAATACTATATACTTTACAATAGTATAGTATTGAAACTAAATCGTGATGAATTTATAGTGGTAGGTAGAGGCTTGTTAATACCAGCATGAATGACCGGGGAGGGTGGAGTATCACGATCTTGAAGAATATTGGCGTAAAGCACGGTATCCTGCTGTTGTAGTTCGTTTCTGAAGGCTCCAATCTCCTCTCTATGATCCCTGCTCTCAACCACCTACTTACATGTCATTGGCAATACTCTAATGTCTCTGCTCTTACTAGTATCCGAAGGCTTAAGTTACCGCTTATCATAAGGCGGTAAACTATCGTAAGATAAAAAAATATTTTTAAGAAAAAAAATTAAACCGACTTCAAAACCATTAATGGCACTCATAAGCGAAAAATTAATTAATATAACTATTATAAGCGCTACCCACTCATCTATTTGAAGTCGGTGCCAGCCAAGTATAATAGGTAGTAGATAGATACTATGTATGTAGTAATTAGGTAGATACTTGTAGGTAGTATCTATTTACTACCTATTATACTTGGCTGGTTTTTAACAAGTTTTGAAGTTGGTTTAATTTTTTTTCTTAAATTAATTTATTTTACCATTTTTAGTGCAAAACAAGTTTCCATTTACAATATTTTGTGTCTTTGTTCTTCGGCATAGAGTAGTTCCACTATCCACCTCCTGACTCCATAATCAGATCAGCTCAATGGTACCAAATTATTGCATTGTTACTAATCTTACATAAGTATGCAAAATTTCAGCACAAGCGGAAACCGGGAAGTGGGTTAAAATTTACTTCTAAGATTTTATTACATTGTTAGTTAGAGTTTCCTCGATTTGCTTGAGATTCCATCATCAGATCCTAACTTGATGATAATGGGACCATCTCGGGAGTATACTCTTTCGAACTAAAAGAGATTTTTTTTTAATCGGTTCACAATTGGCGAAAATATCGATGAACATACACAAAAAAAAATACATACAGACGAACATAGAACCTACTCCTTTTTGGAAGTCGGTAAAAAATTGCACAGATTCCATGTTTTTAATTCCTAATCGCGTAATAACATAATAGAAATGGTTTGATTGAATAATGTAAGTAATAATCCTAATGGTAGTAATATGGTAATTGATTATAAATTAACATTTTCGTGTAGTAAGGTCATGACCTAACGCTCGCACACATACATAAATGGGAGGAAGTCGTGTCGTGGACGAACACCACTGCACTTAAACCGCCAATACCAATACAAGGAAGCATAAAGCCGCGGTTTCTGCTACCACAACTCTGTTACATACACCATAAAATTGTACTGCAATCAATATTCGAACCTGTTTTTTTTATTACACAAAGAAATTTTCAATTAATGAATACATCAATTTAATAAAATGTTACACATACCGATGTAAATGTATCGAAATACATTTCCAATCATCGCATTCTGACAGTTGCTAGGAAAGCTTCATAACTTTTAATACTTATGGTTAAACTCGCTACATATACATCTCTATACATAGATACACATTCAATAACGGTGTACCAATATAACAATATCATTTGTTCCACAAGTTTAGTATATTGTGTTCATTTTATTTAAATTTGACGCAGTAATAATGTTTCCTGTTAAATTGTACAGACTAAAATAGAGACGCAGCGTATTAGAATGCATGTTTATAGTGGTCTGTAGTTTAAGGTATATATCTCCTTTAGATACATACTTTTTCAATTAGGCTGGCAAAGCATTAACGACCCATATGACGGCTTAGTGTTCTTTGACATGTTTCTTTATAATACCAAGTTTTATAACATACTAGCGGACCTGACAGGCGTTGTTCTCCCTTAGCTATGAATATTCAATTACCTGCAAACTGTCAAATGCGCAAATTTAAAATAGTAAGTAGTTAAGAAACATAGCATCACGCCTGTATTTGCCGAAGAGGTAGGCAGAGGTGTATTACATACCCACCAGTTAAAGTCCCACGTCCCTCCACGACGTCTACCGGGCACATTTCCTAACTGCGGGCTGCTACTGAGAATTTGTATTTGAGTAGTTAAGTTTTCAGAAATATTCCAATTTTCTTAATTTTTCTTTACGTAAGACAACCTACTTTCTACAAAGTATTAGGAAACTTAAAAAAAGATAAAAGAAATCGGTAAAGTTCTTCTCAAGTTATGGCGTAACCAAAGGAAATAGAAGGGATTCATTTATATTTATCCTAACTATAAAGCTGCGTCTGTACATTTAAGATATTTGAGAAAAAATGACTGTATTAGGCTATACAGGCGTGTTGGAACACATACAGGTTTTTTTTAGTTTTTTGTCTGTTTGTTCTTTCGCGCATCACACAAAAACTACTGAACGTATTTTGATACAACTTTTTATTTTATAGCTCTTGATGAGACCTAAATACTGGTATATACTCGTATTTTATCTCGCTACTATATCGGGAACTTGAGATATAAACTAAAAACTAGCTTTTGGCTTTAGCGGAGCCGCAATGTATTTTCTAGTGGACATCAATGTATTATGTAGTATTTAACAAATAACAATCAATATTTTCTTTGAATTCCGATTGCAAATAAATATAAAGTACATCCAGTCTCAGAACAACCATTTGAAAAAGAAGCAACCTCCTCCTATTCACAAAACAAAACAATAGATAAAGTTCCAAATCGACTTGTCTGTAATGAAATGATAGTGAACGACGTTTGTGACAAATCGGTGTACCTAAACTTCATACATACAGTTGGAAACGGTCCGCTGACGGTACACCACGTATTTCGTTAATTGATTAACTGTACCACGTTGTAGTGCACGCTACAGTTAGGTACATATTTAATCATCAGTAAATTGATTTATTCGACCACTTTTGAATTGACACAAGTCTCATTGCTTGCATCACTTATGTACAGAACGAACATGTTATAATACAATTTTACGATCTCAATATTGAATTTGCCTGACGACAAATATCCTTAGAAGTTATCTTTGTGTCACGTGATATACATTAATATAAACTATTCAAAATATGTTGATTATAAAAAAAAATATCTTGGATGTGGATTCAGTTGGGATAGAAGGTACATCACTGTTATAGAGAGAAAAGTAAATGCGGGAAATAGAGTGGACGGAGCATTGGGGCAACTTCTCAGCAGCCACCACCTCAGACTCAGAAGGCACGTGTCGCAATACACAATGCAGTGCTTGTCCCAACTTTATTATGTGGAAGCGAGAGTTGGGTATGCAAAAAAGAGCATGAGAGTAAAATTTATGCGGTCGAAATGCGATCTCTGCGGAGAATCTGTGGAGTAAGGCTGACAGACCGCATTCGTAACGACGACGTAAGAGAGCGAGTAGGTATGAAAGAGAGTATTGGTGTAAAGATGCGAATGGGAATGCTCCGATGGTTCTTACTTGTGGAAAGAATGCCGGACGAGCGACTGGTTAAGAAGATATACTACTCTGTCAAGAAATTACCGGGAAAACATCAATAATACACAAAAATTTTGATATTCTTCCAAATTTATTTTATCACCTTCAAAGTATGCTCCTTCAGAAACGATAGATTTACGCCAACGAATAATCCAATCATCAAAACATTTTTTAAACGCTGTTTCCGGAATTGTTCTCGCCGCGAATTCTCCTTTATGTCTTCTACCAACTGAAAACGAGTGCCAACAAGTGGTAATTTGAGTTTAGGAAAAAGAAAGAAGTCGGCTGGAGCCATATCTGGTGAATATTGTGGTTGCTCGATGGTATTTTTTGAGTCTTTGGACAAACATTCATTCACAATGATGGCCTTGTGCGAAGGCGCGTGATCGTGGTGCAAAATCCAAGAATTTTCTTTCCACAAATCTGGCCTTTTTCGTCAAATTTGCTCTCTTAAACGCCGCATAACGCTCAAATAATATTCTTTATTTACCGTTTGACCTGGCAAGAATTCCGAGTGCACAACACCGCGATAGTCAAAGAAAACAGTCAACATGACTTTGACTTTTGATCAACTTTGGCGTGGTTTTTTCGGTTTCGGTTCAGTTGGAAGTACCACTCCGAAGCTTGTTGACTAGTTTGCATGTCAAACTCGTAAACCCACGTCTCGTCTTCAGTTACAATGCGTTTCATAAATGTTAGGTCAGAATTGACTCGTTCTAGCATATCCTCAGCGACTCTTATGCTATTGAGTTTTTGGAGAAAATTTTGGTATTTTGGGACTAGCCGAGCGGAGACATGTTTCATACCCAAGTGATTATTTAAAATGGTACGGATCGACTCGTGAGACACAGAAAGTTCGGCGGCTATCTCTCTCAAAGTTGAATGAGGATTTTCAGTCACTATTTCCTTCACTTTTGCAATGTTAACTTCAGTTGCAGACGTTGATGGCCTACCAGAGCGAGGCAAATCTTCCATCACATCTCGACCGCTTTTAAACGCTTTGTACCACTCATAAGCACGTGTTTTTGATAAAGTCGATTCACCGTAAGCCTTCTGTAACATTTTCAGTGACTCCGAACACGAAATTCCATTGGCGATGCAAAATTTAAGACAAAATCTTGGTCAATGTTTTTGTCCATTATGAAGTTCGCAATGCACACTAGATATGATATAACTAAAAACAGCACTGTATTTTATATAAATAACAGATGCAACTCAAACTTCGCGCCAAAAAGGATAACAGTTGTGCCAATCTAACACAAAAAAAAAACAAAAATTTGAATTTAGAACTATAAACAAATCATCCATTCTCAATACTTTCTTGACTGAATGTACAATGCGAAAGTGGAAGGTTGTAAGTACAGGGGGAGACCGAGACTCACCTACCTAGATAAAATCGGTCATGAATTGAAGGAAGGTTGAGTCAGTAGTCTCCCGTACCGCGCGGCGCTGAACAAGCTCCGTGCTCAGGGCCTTACGGAGACTCTCCGGCGGGGCTTCCTCTCTGAGGCGGTTGAGGGACTTTTCCCTTAACGGGCGGCGCACACGCCCCCGATCATGGCTCCGCCAGACGACGACCGGAAGGCTGACGAATAAGAGGTACCGCCCGTGACGACATCGGAAATAGGGGCGGCCGCGGTGCGTATGCGGAGAAGCGCTGCCCCTGGGCTGGACGGTGTACCCGCCCGAGTGCTAGCCCTGGTCCTCGACCACCTAGAGCCCTGCTTCAGGGGGCTGTTCGACGCTTGCCTGGTGTCCGGACGGTTCCCTGACTGCTGGAAGGAGGGGAAGATTGTGCTCCTGCCGAAGCCGGGACGGTCTCCAAACACGGTCGCGGCCTTCAGGCCCATCGTGCTGCTGGACGAGGCGGCCAAACTGCTCGAGAGAGTAGTCGCTGCTCGCATCGTCCGGCACCTCGAAGCAGTCGGCCCCAACCTGTCTGACGGACAGTTTGGGTTTTGGAAGGCCGCGGCTGCGGAGGCCGTCACCTCGAGGGAAGTGCTGTTGGCGGTGCCGCTCGACGTCGCCAACGCCTTCAATAGTCTGCCATTCGGCTGCAGCAAGGAGGCACTCCGGTACCATGGAGTACCCCTCTATCTAAGGCGGCTGGTGGCAGACTACCTCGACGGCTGCAGCATCCTCTTCGTGGACCGGGAAGGGGACGTTGTGAGGAGGGCCATGTCGTGCGGCGTCCCGCAGGGCTCGGTTCTCGGGCAACTCCTGTGGGTCATCGGCTACGACTGGGTCCTCTGTGGCCGGCTTCCCCCCAGGCTGGGCGTAATTTGCTACGCCGATGATACGCTCGTCACAGCCCGGAGCGGGACCCTCGAGGAAGCGGCATCGCTGGCCACCTCAGGTACCGCGGAGGTGGTCAGACGGATCGAGGCGCTGGGGTTCAGGGTGGCCCTTGAAAAGTCGGAGGCCCTGCTCTTTCATGGGCGCCGACGTGGCCCACCCGCCAGCGCCTCGATAACGGTCAATGGGGTAGGATTACCGATCCAGGCCCATATGAAATATCTGGGTCTAGTATTGGATGAACGGTGGCACTTTGACGAGCGCTTTCGCCGTATTGCGCCAAGACTCGTGGGCACGGCGTCCGCCCTCGGGCGTTAGATGCCGAATCTGGGCGGACCGAGTCTCGCGTGTCGACGACTCTACGTGGGGGTAGTACGGTCAATGGCACTGTACGGCGCGCCCGTGTGGGCGGAGTCCCAGGCCGCTTGCAATAGGGCCCTTCTGTGGCGTCCACAGAGGGTCGTAGCGATCAGGGCAATACGCGGGTACCGCACGGTCTCGTCCGATGCAGCCTGCGCATTAGCCGGAAAGTGGGATCTAGAGGAGGAAATGCTCGCCGATGTTTATCGACGGCGCGGGCGGGGGGCAGTCGCCCCTCGCTGAGCGCGATCTCTTCGTGGCGGTAAGATGCCCGCTGCGCCACCGTCCTAAAGTGGAGGGCTCGGCTGGAGACGCCCCGAGCTGGTCTCTGGACCGTACGTACGCTCCGGCCGATCTTAATTGAATGGGCAGGGCTTCAGCCCTGCCCGTGCTGCCGCACGGGGTCCTTGCCTTCCGGCTGGTGCAGGTTTTGTCGGGGCATGGTTGCTTCGGCAAATGCCTGCACACGATCGTTATGAAGGAGACGACCCCAGGCTGTCACCACTGCGACTGCAGTGAGGACTCGGCGCAGCACACGCACGAGTTGTGCCCGGCCTGGGATGAGCAGCGCCGGGAACTTGCTGCAGTCATAGGCGTGGACCTGTCGCTGCCGGCCGTTGCGCGAGCGATGGTTGGCAGTGACAGAGCCTGGACCACGGTCGCCGCCTTCTGCGAGGCTGTCATCTCGCGGAAGGAGGCGGCGGAGAGGGCCCGAGAGGAATCCTCCTTCGCGGACCCATATCGCCGCCGGCGCGCGGGGTGGCGACCTCGCGCTTATCTGCGCCTGATGCCGCCTTAGCCGAGGCTGTGGATGGTGGGGTCAGGGACTGCCCTGCCGTCTGCGAAAGCCTACGCGAACGTGTGACGCCCCCGTGCGCGGGGCGTCGCACAAGAGAGGATGCCCGATGGGGCTGCCGCCTGCGGATCGCGGTCGATACGACGCGGTACCCGTGATCCGCCGCAGTAAGGGCGGGTGAAGGCGCACGGTGGGTTTTTAGTGGGTGAGAGCCCCACACTATGCCGTTGTCTCCTCGGGCAGCGGGGTGTGCGGTAGGACATTTTTGCTCACTCAAAAAAAAAGTAGGCTACGAAACCGGCGAGCGTGTATGAAGAGAATTATGAATGTTGAGGAAGCGAGAGATGTATGCAAGAATAGAGCCTTTTGGCACTCTGTTCTCTCTGCCTATCCGTAAGGGAAATAGCGTGATGATAAGTAGTAGTATTAATATAATTACTTCACATAAAAGTTTACTACACATTTACGCAGTTATAAACACGTGTCATAAAATCAGTAAGTAGGTACGCATCATCTGAAGTGATTTTCAATATACTAAACCGTTATATTAACTGGTAATAAACTTAAGCTAAACTGCAAGATTTGATACAGTAATGCAAAAACTTAATGATCACTTACAAATGGTAAATTGAAATCAAGCATCAATTTTATGTCGCGGTAATTTAAATGCTGTTTGTCATACATGATTTTACATTAAGCTGGTACATCAGTCATCCAGTTTTATGCTTTAAATTGCTCAGCTTGCGTTTAATGGATGATTAAATTTGGATTAAGGCGACCCATGTAGTTAGGAATACAATGCACGCAGATAATTTAACAAGCGAATCAAATTATATTTAAGACTGAATAAGTTAAAAAATAAACGTCGTTTATTTATTTTTTTATTTATGTTATTAATCAAAAATTAGCTTATGATTATATCAATTTTAGATTTTTTTATTACCTACGGTGACAGACGAACACCTGATGATGATATCTAAATCACATTTACATAATATTTAAATAAACTACGATATGTTCTTTTAAGAATAAAATTCACTAAATCCTCTTAGACATTAATAATTTCTTCATTTATTATTTTCATTTACTTCTTAACACAGCAAATTTTTCGTATGAAACTTTTTACAAATCATTTGTTGCTACTAATCGGCTGACAAGCGTAGTGTTAAGTGTCAACCTCATTGAGTAATTCTCACATTATTGGCGGCTGTGTCGTGATTGTCTCGCGTTAGCACCGATTCTTTCCTCTGTTTATCATGAAGTAACCTAATAACTTACAAACACTTTTTACACCATAATGCTACTTATCGCTATAAAGCAAATTCCTATATCACACATTCTATTTGTATTAGACATGTATATGTGACCTTAGTGAGGTTAATTTTATTTTTATAGCCTCATGCCTTTGTTTTGCAGTTTTCGCAGAATTTGCAGTCCCGAGCAATTGTTACGATTGCTCAATTGGCAAAGCATCTGGGACGGTATTGCAGTAGATGCAGATTCAAATCCTGCTTGAGACTGTTATTTTCGATTTCACATTTTCTCACTTTGTGTTAAGCCGGGAAATGCTAAAAAATATATAAAAATATCAAAAAAAATACAGAAGTTTCATAATTGTGATACAGCTCTAAAATTTCTGTTATGAATTGAAAAGATATTAAGTAAATACAATACGAACAAACATATGGACGGAAATATTAACTAAATATGATATGTTCTCGATATAATGTAGTCCTTGTAATTTAGATTGTTTGCCAAGGGTTAGTAAACTCTCATACGGGATCTTAATTATTTCTTGTCAAATTAGTGAAATACCGAGTTTGCTATGTTCAAATTATTATCTGAAAACTATATCATTCATTTAAATTACTATAATTACTTGCTATAGCTTTTATTGTTTGAGCTCGAGAATATGACGTTGTACTAAGAATTATGTTTAGTGTTTAATTAAGCTTGAATAATGCTAGACTTCGTTAAAAAATAATTTATACATAGTTTCATGAAGATATTTAAGTAATGAGATGTGTTTAGCTATACAGTTTTTATTTTCTTTCTATATACCTAAATAGCTGCCTATAACCTGGAGCATTTCCAACCTGGAAATTGCACTAGCCCGCTAAGCCATCGCAGTAGCCAACGGCAACAACCAATCTCCACTTCACATTGCTTTTTAGATGTCTTTACGACGGAAGGGATGCAGGTTCGAATCCCGTTCGCAGTAAAGCTCTCTTTTTCTACTTTCACAATAATTTGTTCTTTAAAGTAGCTGAGCATGTCAAATTCTAAAGCTAAATACAGATCAAAATAAAGGGTAGATACCCTAACTGTTGTATTTCGTATGGTATAGAGCACCGGAGGCCCAAACCCCTTCACTATCCTCTCCTTATTATCCTTCCTTCCACCTCTGATCGGTGAAGGAAAACATCGTTGAGAATCCTGCATGCCTGATGGATTTTCTCGACGGTTTGTTAAGTCTGCCAACCCGTACTTTCACTATCAGAGGAGATCAGTGCCCAATACTCAGTGTGTAGGGTTGAAAAAACAGAAAATAATTCAACTTATTTTATAATTTGTAATTTCAGACAACATGTAAAAAAATATTGAATGATATTCCACTTTATCATATCATCCTCTGCCGGGGCCAAAGAGATATATGCTAAAGTGGGTGTACTCTTGATAAAAATCTGTATGCCTTAGCTTCGTTACAATAAGAATAAAACTTTATTACGCTTTAATATCAGTAATTAAAATGCTTTCTTGAAACGCCTATAAATAATGTAAGTACATGGCACGAACAGCTGACAACGCGCACGCAACGCCTTCTGAAATGCAAATTTTGTATTCTAGAAAATAACATCAAATAAATACACATCTTGCAATAGAAATTACGATCGCAAATACTGCTTCGGAAGTCTCGACGTTCAAAGAACCCCAGCGCAGTGTTTCTAAACAAACATTTATCTCATAATTTTATAGTTTAGGTTAGATACCATTATTAATCAGACATAACCACAATATCGTACGGATCGCCCTTAAAGATAATATGATTCAAATCGTATGTGGTCTTATTTGTGATTGGGAGGTACATAGACACGATATGTCGCAATAATCGCTCAACCAATCACGATGATCTTTCAAGGGGGGTTAGGCAGAATCTCATATCTCTCATGTCGATCGTATCGTGATCACTGTGATTGGTTGAAAGATCACCGTGATTGGCCAACGGATTATTGTGACATCACGCGTCGGTTTCTCAGCCAATCACAGTGATCACGATACGGTCGACACGTGAAATATGAGATTCTGCCTAACCCCCAAGATCTCTCAACCAATGACAATGACACGATGCGATATCGATACGATTTAGTGAGTTACATTCTACGGGCGCTGGATACAATCCGCCCAACAACGAAATGGTGCATGCTGGAGGAGGTATATACCCAGTTGTGGGACCACAAGAGCTAATGATATTAATTCATGTTATCATAAAAATTACCATACCTCTTAGTTTGTCTCAGTTAAGTAGTTGATGTTTAAACTACTCTATAAATATGGTGCCTTATTCTGGGATAAAATATTAAGGCTATCCTTACATTAGTATCTATTAATTACAAACGCGAAAACGCGTTTGTTTGTTTGTTACGCTTTCACGCCTGCCTTTCACTACTGAACCAATCATCATTAAATTTTGCATACCTGGATCCTGGGATAGCAATTTTTATATAGTGATAAGTAATGTTCCATAGAGTGATATACCTATATATGTATATTCTTAAGTCCACGCGGACGCAGTCGCGGGAAAGTCTAAACACACACACACACACATAGCATCACGTCTGTATTCCCCGAAGGGGTAGGCAGAGGTGTATTACACACCCACGACTCGCCGGCTATGTTTAAGTCCCACGTAATAGGGGGCGAGCCTATTGACGTCTACCGGGCACATTTCCAAACTCCGGGCTGCTACTGAGAATTTTTTTTTTTAGGAAAAAGCTCAATAACATTTGCCCGACCCGGGGATCGAACCAGAGACCTCATGATTAGCAGTCGCGTACACTACCGCTACACCACCGAGGCAGTTCTAGTTATGAAATAAAACTACATTTACGGAATTTATCACCTTAACTTAATTTTCTACTATCCTGGCGTTTCGAATACTTTGTACCTTAAAAATTACATATTATTTTAGGTTGTTTAGGATGACAACATTTAAGCGAGGGTCTGCAAAATGTTTGTTCGTAAATCCTGTGACACACAGGTTAAAACCTGCTTAGTGCAGCAGTTTTTAAAAAGACAAAAAGATGAAATCAACAAAATGTTTCTTTGGAGTCATCACCCGTATAATTATTCACAATATATGTTGTGATCAAAAGGACGGTATTCCCAGGAGCGCGTTGACCTCAAATATATTCTGGTACATTTTTAACTGACTTGTAATTCCGTTGCATGCAAATTAATAGGTAGCCATGTAATTATCCGTCACAAAATAATATCAAACTTATCTTGCTCAAATAGGAAATTACCATACAAATTCATTTAAGAAACATTTTATTATACAACTAGCTCCTATAGTAATTACCTTAGAGATATTGGTAAAAAATCACGCTCTTAATTAATTTGAGTTTTCTCAACGTGAGATAGGCATTTCCTAATCGATGTAGCTGCTTACTCTTTATTACTATTCCATCAAACAGTTTCTTAAATGTTTCGTGTAGTTTGAATTAGATTACAGGTACATATAGACTCGCTGACTCGACTCGACTGCATATCAATTGCCTCTGTGGTGCAGCGGTAGTGTGAGCGACTGCTGAGCATGTGAGATCTCGGGTTCGATCCCTGGCGGAGTAGTGTTTTGATAAAAAAAAAAAAAGAAGAAAATTTCTTAGTAGCCCGGAGTTTGGAAAATGTGTCCGGTAGACGGTAATAGGCTCGCTCCCTATTACGTGGTACTTAAACATAGCTGGCGAACCGTGGGTGTGTAATACACCTTTCCCTACCCCTTCGGGGAATACAGGCGTGATGCTATGTTTTTTTTCTATAGACTCGCTGCTGTAGGCCACTATTTTCTTTAACTTTGATTGGCTCATCACCCAACTTTGGTGATTAACAAAACGAAACGTATAGTTTCCTTTTGTCCTCGATATTGTTCCTCATCGTCTTAACTTATTATTGTTCAACTCTTGGCTACACGTCTCTTCTCAGAGCAGAGGGACTTAGGCCATAGTCCACCACACTGGCCTATAAACTCTGTCTTTGGTTTTACCACTAGGCTTTCATATATTACTCTCTGATAACCTCTTATACAGTTCTGGTGATATGGTATAGTTTCGTTCGATTTAAAAGCAAATTTATTTGTTCACAGGCTAAGAACGCAATGAAAGGATTTCTTATTTTAGTATTTGATCTTTATCTCATTATTAATGATATACATCTGGATGAGACAAGTTGACACAGCTCCATGACTCACAATATTTATAAACGTTTGAACTGCTAAAGTAATACTCTAGATGTTTTAAAATGATGTCTAGTCTTTTAATGCATACCAATAGTAGCAAAATTATTTAGCATTCAATATCTCCTATACAAAATGTGGGCTCTGTATATAACTAATGATGGCAACACTTGGCAAGTGCTAGTTGATTGCATCTGTTGTTGCTCTTCATATCGCGAATACAGCCGTGATTTAACCGCCACCTGTCGTGGTTTATGTCCTCTGATAGCCGCACACAAGGAAGTAAGTGGAACTAGAAACTAGGTGTGACACACTATCTACTCGTACCGACAATTTGCACTGTCTACAGAAATATTCAGCTTTATAATACTCGCACGTAATTTTGCTGGTTACTAAAAGATACGAAAGCGATTAGATAAAAAAGATTATCTTAAAATGTAGACATGAACTGGCGCCAACGTGTTTCTTATCTTAAGAAAGATAAATTCTTTTTTTAAGGATTTTTTCGAGATTCAGAACATAAATATAGTGGTAAATATTACGATATCACCAAATACGTCTTTTTATGTGCGTCTTGGTTAAAACTATAAATAAGATGAATTTTACCGACAGGTCAGTTTTGTGTATTATCGTTATCGCATATATCACTGTTCACTTAATTCATTCAGCTATCGGGGTAGATAGTCGCGTATTCAGTAGCTAAATGTAGATACTTTATAAATGGATTTCGCCGTGTAGCCAAAGTAATAAGTTGTGTATTTCTGCGCAACGCACCGCGGCTGGAATCACTAATGAGCGCGCAATTCAAATCAACTGATGTATAAGGAGTAAATTATTTCATGAGCGCTCTCACAATATTTACTTGTCTTCTAACGGCCGAATAGACATTGTAAGCTATTATTGAGATAAGTATAATATGTACCAGATATTCAATTTCGTGCAAAATTAAACTAATAAACCACCAGTGTTCTTAGTCATTAATAGCAAGGTCCGTAATGCGAATCTTGGAAATTACAGTATATGCGAATCTTGGAATATACACAATAATCAAGCTTAGTGATATCACATTTATAAAACAAATCCATTATTAATGGTTTGATATTTTTTTCGTCGGGGTTCATTGAATTTTATTTGCAATAAATATAAGTGGATAATATCGAAATGATAACATTGGGAGGTCCATTCAGTGGGAAGATAGTACGTCAGTTTATATTAGCTCGTTAAGAGTCGGCAAGCCTTGTCTGGATGATATCGCTTAACCCCCACAATTAGTGTGCCCTGACTATCGCATGGCAATATTCCAAAACAGCATATAAGCCCCTCGTGACGCTTGGAACGAACCAAATGAGTGTACTCTTAATTAGCCGTTATACTATAAATTTTAAAAGCGTTGATATGGTCCCGTTGTTTGTACACAAGGGACAACCCAACGCTTAATGATACCTTAAGAATTAAATTTAATTAATTCTTCCTCGCCGAATGCGTTCTCTGATTTAAATTTGGCTTCCATGTAAACTATCCTTAATTATTTTAATAGTCAAGCCTTTAACCCTGAAGGGATAAGCAGTGGTTTAGCACAGCAATAGTATTGCTATTGCCAAGTTATATTGGGAACACAGGTCCAAACTCCGTGATGTTACTTTTGGTCTCTTGATAGCAAAATCTAATAGAGTTTCTGCACGACCCATGAATCGAACCTATAAATAAATTAAATAAATGAATATTTATTGACATACGGACATTTTCCACACAACGTCTTCTGGTCCCAGACTAAGCTTAACGCTTGTACTATGGGTACCAGATTACGGATATAATACATATATAACTTTTTTTTGTAAATACATACGAGTACATATAATAGATAGAAAACACAGATGTGTTCATCACACAAATAATTGTCTTAAGTGGGAATCGAACCCACGAACTTGTGCACGGAAGTCGGTTACACTACCGACCGATGATGGCGATCGCGCCAACCCGCGTGCCTAAGCGTGGCGATTACGGCATTATCCCCCATGATGGGATCGCTCATTGTGGCGTTCTCTTGGGGAGGCCTATGTCCAGCAGTGGACAATGAAAGGCTGATGGATGGATGGATGGAATTACAACCGGCCACAGCAATGCTTGGCTAGATTAGCAGACGCTAGAACAGTGATAAAACTTAAATTCCTTGATACATCGAAATAAAACCTTTTATTTAAACACACATCTGATTACTTGCAAATATATATAATGAAGGTAAACAAGGGTCAATTGCTCCTCAGTAACATCATTAATGTCTTTTATTGCCACCATTATTTTATAACATTATATCATGTTACCGTTTTAAATATTGTATAATGGTATCTAAATTTGCAGTACGTGCTCCTACGTGCATCTTAAAGAAGAATATAAAAACAGTAATGACTTTAATGTCTCAACATGTTAACGCAATCTCTTTGAGATATGGTTTGAAGATCATCGGTATTATTATAATGATATTTAGTATGATCATGAGTATTGGTATAATCAAAATAATATTACACTAGAGGCGACCCAGCACAGGTTGTTCTGCCCGATCGTTGGCTTTTCATTTCTTTTTGAAGTTATACTTCTTTTGGCGCGATAGAGAAAAATGATGAGAGTGAATTTTTACGATGCGCGCGCACACCGACACCTAAATTCTACATCGTGAAGTTAGTTCTAGGTGGCATGCATGAAAATTGATAACTATGTTCAAGTTGTATATTCTAGTATTTTTATATTTAGAACACGTGTTTCGTAAAAGTACAATTAAACAGTGTGAATAAATAAATATTATTTTGGTGTATTTATTAAATCAATTTCATATACGACGGTGATACTAATAATTTATTATTTATTAGTATATCTATATATATTGAATATTAGTGATAAAACTGATTTGAATAAACTGTTTTGAGTGCATTTATAGATTTGAGGTTAATTGTGGGTATGTATAATTTATTTACATCGTTAATTAAAAATTATTACATTATTATCTAAAAAATATTTGTTTTTTTTCGTTTTGTTTTATTTCTGGTATATTAACAAATTTTAAGCATAAATAAAAAAAAAGATTTTCTATACTTGTTTATATTAACCTTAAATGCTGAATTTTTATTTTATCTTTGATCTTAACTATTTGTTAAAATTTGATTTATTGATATTTCAATAATTTTTTTAATGACGATTTAAATCTATTAATTAATAATGACTCTTCAGTTTCAACAACACGGCATGGCATTTTCCATACGCCAAAGAAGTATAACTTCTAACGCGTGTACATAAGTACACACATTTTAATTTTTATCATTGTTGTCTCGGTGTTGGCCACGGGTATTAGTAGCCCCAAAAAGTGTGTGATATTTTAATTTTCGATAAGGTAGTGAAAGTTTAAGGTTAATAATAAAAAAAATACTTTCAGCAAATAATTAAAATGTTAAACTTGAAGCACGATCCCAGAACTAAAAAATAAAAATTAATATTATAATAAAAAATGTAAAGAAATTGTTGGGTGCTTTGCGTTAAATTAATTGATGACGATATAGTAAAAAAACATCCCACGCTTTTTTATCACAATTATCTATCTATCTATACTATTATAAAGCTGTAACAGAGCTGTGTCTGTACATTTAAGATATTTGAGAAAAAAATGACTATAATAGGCTATATAGGCATGACTAAACACAAAACAATTTTTTTAGAATTTTTGTCTGTCTGTTTGTTTGTTAGCGCATCACATAAAAACTACTGAACGGATTCTGATGCAACTTTTTTTATTTGAAAGGCCTTGATTAGACTTAAAAACTGGTATACATTTTACCCCGGTACTATATCGGGAACCTGTGATATAACCGAAAAACTAGAAAATTATTTAAACTAGATTTTTTTTATAATTTATTTAAAAGAACTACTAGATGGATTTTGATTCAACTTTTTTTTATCTGAGAGCTCTTGATTAGACTTAAAAACTGGTATACATTTTATCCTGCTACCATATCGGGAACCTGAGATATAAGCCAAAAACTAGCTTTTGGCTGCGGCGAAGTCGCGAGCAAAGGCTAGTTTATTATAATATTACTTATTTATCGCATTCGTAATTCGTAACGACGACGTAAGAAAGCGATTGGGTATGCAAGAGTGGATTGGTATAAAGATGCAAAAGGGAATGCTCCGATGATTCAGACATGCATGGAAAGAATACCGGAAGATCGACTGGTTAAAGAAGATATACAATACGAAAGAAGATATACAATACGAAAGTGGAAGGATGTAGGTGCAGGGGGAGACGGAGACTAACCTACCTAACTAAAGTACCTAGACCGAACCGGCCATGTATTGAAGGAAGGTGGAGTCAAGAGTCTCCAAAACGAGAATTATGAATGTTGAGGAAGCGGGAGATTATGTACCTATGCAAGATTAGAGCCTTTAGATACTCTGTTCTCTCAGCCTACCCGCGTGATGATAGTAATAATAATAGTCTGGGTGTTTTCTATCTATTAAATGTATGTATTTACATTTAAAAAAAAAATGTATTATATCCGTAATCTGTTACCCATAGCACAAGTGTTAAGCTTAGTTTGGGACCAAGGACGTTGTGTGAAAATGTCCGTGAATATGTATTTATATTATACTTATTTTGTACTTTTTAGGTCAAATAGCTATTATAGCAACTTTTTTAGTTTTGGTAACTATAATTTATTTTCTTCTTTTTGAGTCTCAAAAAAGTATAAAAATTATGTGAAGTACATACTAATTAAAACACCTTATATTATAATTTAAACACCTTTTACAAACCGGTACTTTATACTAGATTGTAATAAAAAAATGGACAAACTTCTTAAATTATTGTATCACCGGTCCTTGATAAGTATGCAGTTTTAATTTAATCTGACGTTTTCAATTGGGACAAAATGACAAGATACCGTTACATAGATAAAGGTCAAACTAATATAAAGCGTGTTAGAAACTAGCTATTCGTTGCAATTTCAACCCTGCATTGTAAACATAAAGAATTGGAGGGTTAGTCCAACACGCTAGCGCAGTGCGCGTTGGCAGAATTTATCGCGTTTAATCACTGTAAATGCGATTATCAATCTGAGGTCAATACTGCGCTAAAACTGCTATCCTACGGGAGCTATTGTTATTTGGAATAAAACCATGCCATGTGTTAATTCAGAGTTTCATCTATCTATCGTAGATGTTTAGGTGTACATATTAAATTATACATCTTGGCCGTGGCCGTATACATACCGCCATTGACATGTGGAAGATATTGATTTTGGAAAGTCTGTTATACTTACTATAATTTTATATATGCAAAAGTCAGTATATTTGTATGCTCGTTTATTTCTTATGCTTTACTCAATGATCTCAGCAGGGTTTCCCGATAGGTGGGTCTAAAAATGAACATGAACAAGACGAAAATCCTGTCTAATGTCCATGTCATTTCAGCACCGGTCCTAGTTGAAAATGTGCTTCTGGAAGTTCTCGACCGCTATGTCTACCTCGGAACAGTCCAGATAGGTAGGCAAAACTCCGATAACCACTGAAGTAATGTAACATAGTTCCAGTGGTCCGCCAGTACAGGCGGAGAGACGGTACGCGGCGGGTTTCTTTAGTGGGCGAGGGCCCCACACTACCTATGTTGTTGTCCCCGAACGACAGGGTATGCGGCTAGGTACATTTTTTCCCGCCTTATTAAAAAAAAAGGAGTGGGCAGAGATAATATTGTAGTGACAATAACATAACCCTATTAATGGTGGAAATAATTTACCTAACCGCACACCGTGGGGATTGTGACATTACTTCAGTGGTAATAATAACGTAACCCTGAATACCTGTTTACAATACCACCAGACTGCTCGCGACTTCGTCCGCATGGACTTTAGAATATAAATACACCACTACGCTTCACTTATAATATCTATACAATTCAACCCAATAGGATATATCCAGTTTTACCCGATACAAACTAACTTATGTCCTTTTCTGGGTTATGAATTATTTGTACGCTAAAGGACAGTGTTCAGCTGCCATACATTGTTAGCCCAAGAACCAGCAGCCACAAAAAAATACTTTTTGTGTGGTTAATAACGACTATATTTAATCAAAATTAAATTAAAGTCACGGACACTTCCGAAAACTGCATAATAACCAAAATGGTTACCCATTTTGAGGTTATAATTTGTTTTCAGTAGACGTACATCTACATAGCATAGCGTCGCGAGTTCATAAATATTTTAGCGCTTTCACATGAAAATGAATCTAGAATTATAATTATTTTTGTTCTATATTTTTTATCATTTGACATGCTCCGCCTTAGAGCCACCGGCTTAGGGCACTTCCCCGGATTGGAAAAGACGCGGGTTCGATTCCCGCTCGTACAAAAAACTCTTTTTCCTTATTCACAATTAATTGGTACATTATAATTATTATTATACTTTCCTATAGATCTACAACTGAAATGAAATAAAATAGATTTAGTAGCTTGGTTGGTAATCCGCTGGTTTCATGATTTTAAATAGGTAGGTTCGTCGTTATTATTTTAACATAAGTACTTAATTGATTTATGTCTAGATAACTACAGATAGGTACCCATCTATTTGGGTGTGTAACACTACGTTGCATTCGAGCAATATTTGCTATACGACTACATTGCGTCAGCTTAATCAGAAAATAGATAACGTTTAACGTTATAAACCTACCTATGGCTAGAAAGGTTTCAAAATTAATCGTCGCTTCCATGCGATTCAAAAAAGAAGATTATCATCGAGCGGCTATTTTGTATTTAGGAAATTGCCTCCGATGATTTAGGTACCTAGTACCCATGTGAGTTTACAATAAGTACGAAGATTTGGCACTTCTCTTTTAAGCTTGAATGCATGGGTAAAAAGAGATCTTATAATTAAAAAAGGAAAGAACAATAAAAGTATGTTGTTTCAAATACATCTATTATCTAATATATACAATACGTAAGCATTAACAGAAACTATTCATTCACATCTGGAGGATCGTCTATATTTTCAACGAAAATATAATTGAGAAACTGTACAGGAGGGTCGATGATAGAAGTTTGATGTCTTGCCCAGCTTATATACCATAATATGATTGACATAACATGGGCGCAGCAAACCGATAGTTCTGCACCCTACAATGCAATTAAAACAGTACTGCCTTATTGCATTACTGCCAATTTGGGTATTATCTACCAAAATGTAAATGAAATATATTTTTTACTAATATGGTGACTACGTATTTTACCTCGTACCAGCCATATATTTGTATTACTTAGTTCTAATTCTCGTGATAACTCTTCATCGACCTCTCTGCATACTTCAATAATATATGATCCATCTTGTCTCATGAGTTCACCATAGTATGACCGAGCCTATTTAATTTGATATATTCCTAGTGATATTAAAATTAAGTCATTATATTGCATTTGTGGAAAATCTCCAATATTGTTATCTTCCACAGTGACACTATGAAATTGTGCCCGTCTCCTATTTATATTATTCTGTTCCACAAAATCAGCCAATGAGTTATTAAAGAACATATTTAGCTGTATAATGGATACTATTTCCATTGCATCCTCTCTATCAACTAAAACAGAGTGAAATCTGTTAATTAAAGTTGCTGCTACCTGAAAATCTCCCATTAAATGCTTTGAACCTGTATTAAAATACTCTTGTCGCAGCAACTTAAAATCCCGCTTAAAATCCCGCCCATTCACCACTTCTGCTACCCAACGACATAAATATTGGTAACTTTGCGGGATTCATTTGCATTTGTAGTAGTCATCTGAGATTCACCCTGTTGAAGTGACAAAGGGTAATGTACCGAATAATTTAAACTCTCTAATAGGGAAATACTATCTCGAAAACCTCTGTCCAAAATAAAAACATCACCTTCTCTAAAATATTGTCTCAGTACATTAGTGGAGTCACCAAACTCATATTTTAAAATACCAGCATCTAATTTTGTGGTAGGATACGGGCCCAATACATTGATTGTGTAGCCATCGCAACATACTATGAGGAATGGTTTGACATGATTTCTATATTTATGAAGAGAATAAGTTTTTTTTTATATAAATAGTTACTGCTCTTTTGTACGTAAATGTATGTTCCGTCCATTATTACAATGGCGTTCCTATCTTCCATTGTGCTGCCAGGATTTCCAAACATTGAGTTAGAAATATAAAAGTTTCTTCCTGCAACTTCTCTTCTCGTAATATGATGCAAACCTAAATGTTGTGGTACAAAGGGTTCCACCATTTTATCCCTAGTCATACTAATAAGCCTGTTGATTGTAGTCTGACTAATATTTAATAAAGTTCCAATCCTTTCATCAGAGTCTCCTGTTCGTAGCTTCATAAGATAAGCTACAAGTGCAGTGCTTTTCTTCTGAAAATGAGGTAAATTAGCTTCTATCTCTCTAAATTGTTGTTTTGTACGTCCCAGCCAGTACCACACCAAATGGTCATCCATGCCCTCAATATTTTCAAAATCTAAGCTGTTTTTGTCATGTTTCAAAAGCTCACAAAACTCTTCTATATGAGAAGCTGTAAAATGGTGATGCAAATTTTCAGCCTCAAATAAAAGTGACCATGGTTAGGTTTCCAAATGAAAATTATATATACGACAGCAGGGTGGTATATAATGTTTGTGATCACTAAATAACCTTATTCTTAAGGCATATGGCACTAAGTGCTGTAAAGTGTTGTTGCAAGCTGGGAATATGCATCGCGAATGTGTGTCAGCTAATCTTGAGTAATTTGGTAGATGAATTGTTTCAGACTGCAGTGCTACAGGGCTATTGGCAGTAAGTGCATCTGCGCTAAGAGCTACTTCTGCTCTTTGGAAGCATCTATGGCAAATGACATCTAATGCACGTACCTAAAATATACAATAATTGTTAAGCGTTGATATACTTAATGGTTAAATAAATTGGGTCTTGGGTCAGGTTAAATAAATTCATGTAATGCAGTTTCAGAAGCCTTAGGCTTCTTAAACTGCACGACCTACTGCTGCTGTAGAAGCAGATAGATAGGTTTGAACTACATATATTTCTTCAAATTTAAAAAAAAACACCTGTGTCATGTGTTCCAGTCAAGTTAATAACTCACTTGCACATAAAAGTAAGTAATAAAAGAGTGTTGGTTTAATTATTAAACATAAATATAATCAAACCATGACATAGATAAATTATTGACTAAAGTGAGCTCAGTCCACTGTTTAATCTATATGATTCAGTATTACAATTATTACTCGGCTATTATTGGTGAAATTATCCAATTCCATATTTTTAAAATATTTCAGCCAGGACTCGGATGTCAGCAATAGATCATATGGTTTGAACCATTTAAATGAATTCATTAATGACATGTATAGGTATGCACTGATGATATCTTCTTACCTCTCGTAGTTGAATCGAATTTCGCACAATACTTAAAATATGCTGGTGAGAATCATCTTGTACAATGTGATGTTGGAGCTGTGCTACAGAGCGACTATATTTGATACAAATATTTTGGTGACCCACATATGGTTCAGAACCTTCTACAGCAATTATGTCATCATTATCAAATAATGAGTGGCAAGCATCACATATGTAATCGCTTGTTGTCACCTAAAATATAATTATTTAATCTTATTGATGTGGTAAATTAAATACCTCCTCCCATATTTAATAAATAATAATGTAACAATCACACACCATTCAGAATATAATATGTGAACACTCACCACTTGTGGTGCCACCTGTGTCTGTACTTGCAGTAGAATTCTAACATTATTTAAATCGTGGCGTCTCATCCTAGTTACATCAATTCCACAATTCACATATGTGATTTAAGAGGTGGTACTTGAAATAACCATTGAAGTTGATGGAGTCGAATTATGCTTAGCTGCACGATCAGCTCTTTGCCAGCAAAGATGGCAAATGTAATGTGATGCACGAACCTAAAAATAGAAAACAATAATTTTATTAAAACTACTAGCCTTCTCCCACGGCTCTGCCGCAGCCAAAAACTAGTTTTCAGGTTCCCTATATAGTAGCAGGATAAAATGTATATAAGTTTTTAAGTATTATCAAGAGCTATCAAATAAAAAAAAGATGCATCAAAATCCATTCAGTAGTATTTGCTTGTGTGTGAACAAACAGACAAAAAGTTAATATTTTGTGTTTAGACACGCCTATATAACCTAATTCAGTAATTTTTTCTCAAATATGTATCTTAAATGCGCAGACACAACTCTGTTACAGCTTTATAATAGTATAGTATCATGCACAAAAAAAAACAATAATTTTATTAAAACTAAAACTTGTTTTACAAAGTATCTTACTATTAAATAGCTCTGATGGAGCATGTCTTTCCATGATAATATTTTTAATATTCATATAATGTTGGGTATCTGTCCTCAGTGCAATTATTTGATGTGAACGAGCCCGATGTGGCAATGTCACTTGACAAAGAGCACAGCTTTCGCCCACATGAGAACTATTTACTGTTGTGCCTCTAGCCTCCGTCCAACGTATTGTACAGAGTAAATCATGTGCTTGAACCTGAAAAAAAATTGAAATTACTAAGCTATCAGAATATAAGTTCATATAAATGTTATACGATAACTGTATCCGGCAAGTACTATAGCTAATACAACCTAATAGCTATAATGATTATTTTTTCATATCAGAAGGTGATAAAAATAAGTAAGCAGTCTACACTCTCCAGCTTCCATAAGTTAAATAATAGGGATTGTTTAAAAGCTAGCTAAAATTACCACGCCTTTACCGTAGCATGAGAACAACTTACTAACAGCGGAGTGATCCATTGCTGTATGCAGTGAAGAATCCGCTCGTCTTCTAATGTCATGCAACCAGAAGCAGAGCCGCAATTGACACAAAATACACCTTCCAATTCCATATTAGCTCATAGGTCCGTACGTATTGCCAAGTTTTCGTTTTCAGTAGTCAAGTAGATCCGTTAATCACAGCCAGATATCAATATTCAAAGAAGAAATCAGAGTCCGTAGTTCAAGCCAAGTCGTTAATAAAATCGTCAGTTAATAATTCCACAATAAAAACAAAACTAAAACAGAAATCGCAAGTACACAGTGATTACTGTACTGATCACCTGTCACTGTCACCTGCTGTCATTTTTTCTTTTTCTGCTCTTGGGTTAGTATTGCCAGCTATATGCTAGAGAAACCCGTAGAAAACTGAGATTATTGTATTATCTCGTTCACCTTATCTTATTTTAGATATTTTTTTATATCATTATCAGGTAAAATCTTAATTGTAAAATTAAGTTTACCTGGTCGGTATAATGTATGAAAATACTTCTGACGGATGGCGCAGGCGTCACCCAAAGACGTTAAGTATGATGTGTTATCGAAATTAGCAGTCAGGAGCAATTGTCAGGATGGCTGAATTGGTAAAGCATCTGGACGGTATCCAGAAGATGCAGGTTCAAATCCTGCTCCTGACTGTTATTTTCGATTTCACATTTTTCACTTTGTGTTTAACATCTTATCTTAGATATTATTATGTATTTTTTAGTTGAATACATTTATACGTCAGAAAATATTATTGATCTGATGCGTGCACCAACCGCTGACGTGGTGCAAAAGTTGCGATAACGCTCAAAAACACGAGCGTGCTTGTTGTCGCAATAATAACACTAACTTAACAGTACTGGTTAACTTCATAAAATAACACAAACAAATAAAGGGCACAATATATAAACAATGACGACTTGTAAAAAAAACTTAGATTTATTATTAAAACTGTATGTATTGCAACATTGACCATCCATAATGAACCGATATATTTGTTGGTCGTGATGATACTTTTTAAATTGTTTACGAGATTCTGAAGTGTCCATGAGATTTTAATAATTGATTTCTTAGTTATAAAATAAAATAGTAATTCTTGTCAGGATGGCATGCTTGTTGATTCATAGGCAGATTTGAGCAATGTCATTTTATGATGATCGTTTGATTACGTAACAAACAAACAAACACACTTTCGTATTTATAATAACTATAATAATAGTTAATAAGGAATTAAGGATTAGAGCATATTAGTGTTTGCAGTATGTATTTAGTACATAACTACTTGCCCGAGTAGTGTTATAAAGATCCAATTTACATTAAGTAGAAGATAAGCTGTTTCGCAGAAGAACTTGCGACTTACGGATTTAATTTACACGAGTGTGTTCTAGGCGAGTGCAGAGCACTGTTCACCTCACTGTGCGTTCTAGTATTTGTTTATGTGAGTGTTTACTGCACATAAACGGAATGAAACTTGGCGGCTGTACCGTCCAATAACGGAGCGCTTTGTCTGTAATTAAGAACGGCGGGAACGGGTCAGCCGTCCACTCGAGTATTACCAGAGTTATGGGAGACGTTTTAAGCGTGTCCAGATTGTTCAACAACAGTACTGTCATGTTTGTAATATACTTGTGTAATAAATCTGCCATAATGTCATGATTCCAGCGAAATTGTTAGTTAATTATAAAGAGTACCTAACCTACATTCAGTCATATCTATGTATGTATAATCTATGCTATTATAACGCTGTAACAGAGCTATGCCCGTACATTTGGGATATTTGAATAAAAATAAATGTGTTAAGCTATTTAGGTGTCTCTGAGCACTAATCATTTATTCGTATTCTTATCTGTTTGTGTATGTTTCCGAAACCAGTGAACATGTATGAGGAGAATTATAAATGTTGAGGAAGCGAGAGATGTATGCAAGAATAGAGCCTCTTGGCACTATGTTCTCGCTGCCTACCCTGCAAGGGAAATAGCGTGATGATAAGTAGTAGTAGTAATATCTGTTTGTTTGTTCGGGCATCACGCAAAACTACCAAACGGATTTTGATGAAACTCTTTGTTTAATAGCTCTTGATTAGTCTTAAAAGCTGTTATATATTTTGAAATAAAACTACGTTTACGGAATCTATCGCGTTTACTTGATCTTCTACTATCCTTACGTTTCGAATAGTTTACAGCATTCGTGATCATGGGTGGACTTAGATGGTAGACGTCCAAAACTGTTATGTCTACCATCTAAAAATATCAAAAAGTTTTATATAGCTGTTATATATTTTATCCCGCTACTATTCAGAGAACCTGAGATATAACCTGTAAATTAGCCTTCGGCAGCGATGAATCTGCGTGCTAAAGATAGTATAAACTAAAGTCACATATCCGCGTCTGTCTGTTGCTACAGTCTCTTCTAACCACGCAACGGATTTCAAAACAATTTTCCCGTATAGTTTCATTTTCTAGAAAATATAGGTTGTTATTATATGAATTGTCCGAGGGGTGACGGATTAAGAATACAAGTCTCACTACCCCGATCTTTCCCACGGGTGTCGTCCGAGGCGACTAAGGCAAGTAAGCAATTATCATCCATTACTGGTGGTAGGGCTGGGTACCAAGTGGGAGTACTCACTTGCTATCGGGCCCGAGCGGGTTGGTACCACCATCCCCCGTGTGACCGGCCATGAAGCACATCGGTATGTTTCGGTTGTAACAGGAGATAGCCGTTAATTCGTTATGAAGCACATCGGTATGTTTCAGTTGTAGCAGGAGATTGCGGTTAATTCGTTCATTTCATATGCTTTACGTGCTTCCCGAGGCACGGGGGTGACACACCGGCAACTTCTCAACTCCGGGATGCTATTAAGAATTTCTTGACGAACTTTTGGGCGACCCAAGGCCAAAAATGAGCCCGAGACCTCATGATCCGCAGTCGCATACACTATCGTTAGACCATCGAGGCAGTTATCGTCATACGTTAGTGAAGCATCCAGTCGATATGATTTATTTGAAAACATTTTCTAGAGTAATTTACTCTAGCCAATTTACACACAAAATCTAATGAAATATACTTCTAATCCTTCCTCGTGAAGTTTTCCATCCAATGGGTAAGAGCGCATGAAAACCCGTTTATGTAACTTTTAAGTTTGTTGTGCTCAGACAGACACGGCTGGGGTAGAATATCATCGTGAAGCAATGGTAGATATTTCTACTAATGTGTTTTAATCGGTAAATGGGATCTCTAGGGGCTTAAACGCCCTTGTCAGAATCCTGCTTGTTCGCAATCTCATTCACTCTCTATCATCCTAGCAGCATCATCTGCTCCTTATCCCCTTTCTATCATCCTTCTTCACTACCCTTTCCTTGTGGTTGGCAACGCACGAAATAGGGCGTCCCTCCTATTGTTAGTGTCTATTAATAAGCAGCCAACCAACCGTTCATCATCAGGCGGATCATATGTTGCCATCCTTGCAATAGAAAAAAACTCTGCCATTGTCTTCGAATATTGCTATCATTTAGCAACCACCAACTGCATTGTGAATGACTATTGAAACAATAGAAAAAATAGAATCCCAAAAATAATGTAAAAAAATATATGTAAATAAATAAACACAACGCACAACGTCCTCAGGTCCCAAACTAAGCTACCTTTTTTTTTTTTAACACGACGTCCTCTGGTCCCAAACTAAGCTTAACGCTTGTACTATGGGTACTAGATTACGGATATTAATACATATACTACTTTTTTTTTGTAAATACATAGATATAATAGATAGAACACACCCAGACACAGTACAAATATCTTTTTACATCACACTAATAAATGTCCTGAGTGGGTATCGAACCCACGACATCGTACACGGAAGTCGGTTACACTACCGACTACGCCACGAGGCCCGTCCTATATAGTGATCTGTGCCAATATAGTAAATAGTTATAGTTATTAATGAAAAAATCTTTTAACAAATGTGGATAGAACTTTCTGGTAACCGTAAAAATGAATTTAATTTAATCAAACGCAACACTCATTAATTTAAAAGGGATCAGAGAATAATGCAAGCAATCACACTTGAATCAAAATATATTACTGTATTTAACATTATCGTAAACCCGGCAGTCGTATACAAACAGTGACATTGAAGCAATTAATAGGTACTTTAGATGCAAATAAGCCCGAACGATTTCCTTCGTGACACATCGATTTGGTGCAGTGCAGTTAAGTGCAACTGCGTGGAGAGATCACGATGCTATAAAGAGGAGACAATAATAGTCGTTACTTACATGCCGGGAGCCACGTGTTAACACTGTCTATGTCGGCTACTGGTCTACCAGTAACCCGATGTGAATGTTCTTACTTGATCCTGAGCTTTCATTCATTCTCGCTCCCTAGAGCTACTAATTAATTTATTTTTTTACTAGGTACAGTAACAGATAACAATTAATAATCACACAAAAATAAACAAGAAAGGTATAATATCAAATCTGTAGTCCAATTATAACTATACACATCATACGTTAGTTACAGAACTTTAGTGAGGTGTTAAACAAGAAAATAATGTAAAATCCAGATAAGTACAGTCAATCTGGGTAACTTTGATTCCTTCGGGTAACATTGACAGTGTGACTATGATAATGTTTTAATGTATTTTCCCTATGAAATCAATATTTTTTGTTAATGCTTGCTTTAGATTTTATTTTTTAAACAATCTCCGTAAACACACCTTAAAATAAAAGCGAAGTTGTCAAACAGAGTTAATGCCAAAACTTTGTCCGAAATTAACGCGCGAATTTGAGTTCATGAGACAGTAAATAACTTTTTTGATATTCTGTGATTGTATGGATGACAATTTACTCTATATGGGGTAGGGCGAATAAATACTTCAAACCCAAGTGTTTACAAAAATATGTAAATTATAATTATTTTAGTTTGTCTTCATTTTAATATGCTTAACGGTTTGTTCATTATAGGATTTAAACGAGGTTTTGAGGCGAATTAAAAAAATATTCTTGTAACTGCTAAATTTTGATTGATGGACCTTTTTTTACAAATATGTATATATATGATACTACTACATATTTACGTTTTTATTGCCACAGCCACATCCCTAATTTGAGAATAATATAAACCAATGTTACTCAAAGTAATTTAATAATCAAATATTACCTCATTTATGTGACGGATCTAATGTGTGTCAAAGTTACACTTTTGTTGTGTGGTAACTTTAACATACTACAAAAATAGATTTTTCTCTATAATTAATGGATATTATAGTCTTTCATTATTGTCTATGCATAAACAATATTCTGAGAACACTAGCAAAGTTTAATATTGTCATTTAAATGTTAAAACATTTAAAATACCGTGAAAAATATCGCTGTAATATGTCAAAGTTACCAAGAATGACTGTATCATAATACAATAAACATTAACACAGAAATTAAAATGAAATATAAAAACGTTAACAAAGTTGATAGTAATGGAAAAAGTACTATAACCTAATCCTGACTACTTTAAAGCTGTAACAGAGCTGTGACGATACATTTAAGATATTTGAAAAAAAATACTATATTAGGCTATATAGGCGTGTCTGAATACAAAGCATTTTTTGTAGACTTTATGTCTGCTTGTTTGTTCGCGCATCACATATAACCTGACTGGATCTTGATAACTGGTATACATTTTTATCCCGTTACTATATAGGGAACCACCTGAGATATAAGCTAAAAAATAGCTCTTGGCTGCGGTGGAGCCGCGGGTAAAGGCTAGTTACAGTATAAAAATTTACGAATTGGAGGATAAGGCACCGTGGTTTTATGCATTCTTCAAATAATGTTTTTTTTTTAATTGCAGGTGTAATCTAACGTAAAAATGTAATGTGTAGGATGGTTACATTCACATTGAAAAATAATTCACTTTTTTTGTGGCAAATGTGTTAACAATATCTCTTTATTTGGTTCTAGCACACGCTCACGGGTCACAGCGGTAAAGTCATGGCTGCAAAATTCCTCGGAGAACCTACTAAAGTCATTACAGGAAGTCATGACAGAACACTTAAAATTTGGGACCTTAGAAGTAAAATGTGTGAGTATGCACTATTACTACTACTTATTTCATACTAGATTCTGCCGTCCGCGTGGAATTCAGTATATAGATACGTCACTCTACAGCATATTAATTATATCAATGTAAAAATAGCTAACCCGTAGGAACCTCTCATTTTTCCGGGATGAAGAGTAGCCAATGTCCTTTTCTGGGCTCCAGACTATTTATATGCAAAATTTCATGATGCTTCGTTCAGTAGTTATGGCGTGAAAACATAACAAACGAAACTCACTTTTGCATTTATAATATTATTGAAGATTTTGTTGGTTGTAGCCGATTTGTAGGTACGTATGCAGGTATGGTACAGGAGCCGCCGCCTATTTTTTTAAGTGATTAATAACAGGTTTCTATCTTTGTGAGTAGGTACCGTTCGACGAGACACTTAATAGCTACCTCTTACAAGATTTTTGACTGAGAAAAATTGCCGTGTCTCATCGTACGGAACCTACTCACAAATAGTCAGCCTGTTATTAATCACTAAAAAAAAATAGGCGACGGCTCCTGGACCAGTATGCATAACTCGTCGATGACCTATCTGGCGAAAACACAAAATTCTAACAATAGCCACTTCCATAGTTTTTGTGGGGCGCCAGAAAATCATTTACGGCCAGCGTTGCTGTCTATCCCCTACTTTATCTAAATATTAATAGAGTTTTTGGAAATTGTATCTAAGGTTTTCTTTTATAAGCTTACTAAATGTCATAATAAAATTAAATACACCCCTATAAAGTCTATATATATTATCTTTCAGATATTGATTGCACTGTATAGCAGCGTATTTCATTATATTTTAGATAGCGATCTACTGCGCCGATTGCCTTCAAAACTTATTAAATTTGGAACTCTGTTTGAGAGTCTTTAACACAGAGCGAATGAGCAAGCCCGTAGTTCGTCTGATCATCCAAATTTCATAAATCCTGTGGACATTAACCTCTAAGAACAACTCTACACTTTCGATTTGTAGATAAGATCTAATTTGGGATTTCTGGTCTGAACATAGTAGAAAAAATATAAATCATACTTCTGACTCTTAGTTAATAAAGTTTTGGTGAAATTATACATTAAATCCCTTATATGATTTTTAGATGCACATAATTGCCGAAACCAACTATTTAAAATACACTACGAATTAGGGATGTTATCACATTTTGTTACAAGATCAAAGCAATTGATAATGGAATATTTTTAATATATCCGGTAATAGTACGTACCATAGATATAGTATATACTGACGTATAGATCACCAGACAGCTCGATAACGCGTTACCAATTTTGATTTGTCAATGTGTGCGTTGGATAGTGATGTAAGTTCTATGATTTCGATCGAGTATCGATAGAATGATAAAACGCATCCGTTTCTTTGGCGAATGTGTTAATTTTCTTCTACTAATAAAACAAAACGGACAAAATCAAAAACAAACGTAATTTTATTTATTCGTTTTTATTTATTTCACCAGAAAAATATCACTTTATTTAAAAAAGTATATTAAGTAGGCACAGCTCCTTTTAATAAATTTGTATTTATTCGGCTTTTTCTATTATAATTATCAGGAAAATGTTTTCTGCAGATTGTTGAGTACTTAGGTATTTGAATTTCAACCAACAGGGCCAATAAGAGCCTCCGCACATTAGGGCCACCAGTCGCCGCTACTAAACGCGACCACCAGTGGTTCAGTCAGACCACTCACGCCGCCACCAGTGGCAGCCACTGGTGGCTGGATGCGGCCTTCAGTGGCTGCCACTTGCGGCAGTTCTTCAAGTGTAAGAAGCCGGCGACTGTGGCTGAGTGTGCGCGCGAGTCGAACGACAAACGCGCCCACAAGTAGCGAGCGCGGTCGACTCCCGCAGCTTGCGGCTCGAACGCGGCCACTCAAACGCTCGGTGTGCGCCGATGCTAAACAAAATGTATGAAGAAACGCGTCCGCAACTTGTGGCGGCCACTAGTCGTTCTAGTGTGGTCGCCTCTAGTGGCTCAATGTGCGCTCGCTCTTAATCTCTCTCTATTTGCCCAGAGGTAATCTGTTGGACAAATTGGCAACAAGTTAAACTCTTTAAACAATTAGGTATAACATTAGTCTGAAAAAATTAAAATTCAGGATAAATATGGACGATATACCTAGTCGATAAAGAATCAAGCCCAAGTGTATATGCACGTGTTATTTATTTATTTATAATTGAAACCGCAAATATCAGTAATTATAACCAAACATATGGGCTATCTAAGCAGTGACGACGTCTTGAGAACTTACCTGTGAAACGTGCAATTATCAGGATTTCTTTTTATTGCTTGTAGTGGCAGATGAGCCACGGCCTATCTGATGGTAAATAGTAACCGTCGCAAATGGACTTAACTATACCGAGAATATTGTCAAGCCGCTGCTCACCATTTCATTTCACCGATATGAAATGAAAGAACAAACGGCTATCTCCTGCTGCAGCCAAAACGCAACGATGTGCTTCATGGCCGGTCACACGGGAGATGGGGGTACCAACCCGCTCGGGCTCGATACAAAGTGAGTACTCCCACTTGGTACCCAGCCCTACCACCAGTCATGCAACGGATGATAATTGCTTACTTCCCTTAGTCGCCTCATACGACACCCGTGGGAAAGAATAGGGTGGTGACACTTGTATTCTTAGTCCGTTATCACATTCATTCACGAGACAAACAACCATTGATTTAATAGTTATAATCACTAAAATAAACAAGATTTATAACAGAAATAAATCAAAAAACCGCGAAGCTAGTTTTAAGCCTTTAGACTTTAGACTACCTGTCATTCAAAACAAGTTACAATGGCATTAGATTCGCTTTCCTCTTCCATCTTTCTATATTGTCGTTTACGATTTCTTCTCGCTCACACGCTTTGGTGATCTATACATCAGTATAAACTATATCTATGGTACCTACTCTACTTATATCACTGTACAATCGCAAATCGTTAGTTAGATATATATATATATATATATATATATATATATACGAGTCCTTAAATGTATAGTACACATTTTACGATACACTGATGATCGTTAGGCTTCGTCTGAAGTATATTCTTATAAAATTACGTTTGTGAAACGTTGATGCGCAAAAACGTTAATTGGTTAAATAGTACCCTTAGCTTGGATGTTCCAATTAATTCTTATAACTAACTAAAACGTAAAGTTTTAGTACACCCAGTAGTTTAGTTTTAGTACTATATTATTTCATCTAAAACAACTTCTTACACGAGATTTATAGTTTAGTCGTGTTGCATCTTATATTTTCCATTACTGCTTGTGAAACTAGTTTATATTACGTTTAATATATAATTATATTACCTTGCTAAGTCAGTGCTTTATTTAATGAGAACAATATTACCACCAACGATACCTCAACATGAGGTGAGACTTACAGTAAATATCCTTAGATCATGACGGAAATTTTGCAGGCATTATTTTTTAATGAATAAAACGTCATTATAACACCCCGTCGTTCGGAGCAACGAACAGGGGTAGTGTGGGGCCCTCACCCACTAAATAAACCCGCCGTGTGCCGTCTCTCCGCCTATATTGGCGGGCCACCGGAACCATGTTACGTTCCTTCAGTGGTGGCATCTCTACTTATCCCTCTCTACCTCCCCTCTGCCTACCCCTTCGGGGATACAGGTGTGATGGTATATTATGTTATATCATAGATAATATAAGAATAGCCAAGGCGCTATACTCAAGAGTACAGAGTGAATTGAATTGGACATCAATAAAGATGGATTAATACCGATATTTGTCAATATCAGCTGATATGAATTTATTCTTCAAGTAAAATCATAATATGTAAACTAATATATGAATATCACTAATATTTAATACGGAGGAGATAGAGATATGCTGCATATCATATCATGTATGCATATCAATTAGTTTGTGCTATTCGTTTCATAATAATATCTAACTACCTATCATTATATTCACATTAATATCTGTTTAATATTGTTACTTGTTTTAATAATGGTATTCTATAGCATTATTAAAACAAGTAACAACTTTAAAAAAATCCATTATTAAAACAAATTACAATATTAAACAGATATTATAATAAATAAGTATAAAAAATATTCTGGTATAATATATTTATGTAAGTGTATGTTTTTTTGCCGTGTCGGGCCGGCTTTAGAATTGTAATTGGGAGTCGTAAGAGCCGACTAAGGGAATACCAGGGGAGTGGGCAGCAGCAATCCTTAGTGTATTAACAACATCCACTGCGATCGCCAACCCACCTGCCAAGCGTGGCGATTACGGCACTATCCCCCATTCTTGGGGGGGCCTATGTCCAGCAGTGGACGTTAAAAGGCTGATGGATGGGATGGGTGGGATGGATGGATGTTTTTGTGTAATATATAATGTTGTACATAGAATTCATTCCTACTGATCTCTTTCCAAAATGAAATCCTCAATCCCAAAATCCTTTTACTGTCCCACTGTTTCCTTACCTTTTGTTCGTGGCTAATACAAAAACTACGTTAGCCAAAAGAAAAAGCAAAAAAAAACAGATATTAATGTGATGTAAAATATATGTCTGTGGTTAATTCATGATTTCTTTTAGGAATTTATTTATTATAATTCAACTTTTGTTATTGTCATATAGAGCATTGTTATTTTGTCAGCCCATACGTACGATGTTCTCACTGATGTAAAAGCATTGATAGATACTATGGAGTGTAGAAGTAAGGAGGACTAACTCAGTATATTAAAAACTGTCCGCTGAAAGGGAGCCAATTAAGGTCCACTGTAACAAGTGGACAGATTTTAAAAACAGCGCCATTAACTATTTGATTAGGATGATACTACTCTGCTTTGTTAACGTGCATTTTATATTTAATTACTTAATTATATTTGACTACGTAAATAGTTGAATTTAAATACTGCATATTTTTTCGACGGGAGCCAATTAACCCTTGAACACCCACGCGTTGCTAATAATAATAATCGCCGGAAATATCAAATAAAAAGCCAAAACTAAGGAAAGTGAAATATTTGCCCTGCGGGCGCGGGGTCTTTTTGTTTCATTTTTATTTTTTATTTAACTATTAGGGAAACTGCTATAAACATAATAATTAAACCACTTAATTCTGTAAAAGGTATCGGCTTTGTGAATTGTTCCTTTATTTTATAGGCGTAAAGTGCAGAAGATAAAATAAACAATAGACCACGTAAATACGCACTTTGTCCACAGGAGTGACCAAATTGCATTTTGAAGCATTTCATAAGAAATATTTTATAAGAATTTTTATATCTATTATATCAAAAATTGGTTCAAATACATAAGCAGAGTCTATTTTTCATATTTCAATCACAATGATTTATATTACAATCAAAAAATAAAATGTATTGAATTTAGAACATTTTTATTTGTACGAAAACAGGTTGTATGAAAACATATGAATGTGGCACCACAGTAGCAAGTGGAAAGATTTAAAAAATAGCTCCATAAAAACTTGCTGTTTATATTATAGGTGGACACTTTTTTTCAACTTATCCCATATACAAGACGGTCCTCCTTACTTCTACACTCCATAATAGATACCACCATTTTTATAACAATGATACGTACGATGTTCTGACCGATATGATTCGTACGATGTTCTCACCGATATGCGATTCTATCTAATCTATGGATATAGCAACACATCCATGTTCAGTGGTCACTGTTCATACGATATAGTGAATATGGCATATTAGCAATACGCCCGTATTAGCATATCAGATTGATTCGGATTACTGATACATGAATACCTCCAATAGCACATATCTTAATGGATATGAATATATCGGTTCCATCTTTAGACATCATCTATAGTTAAGGTACTATGAGATGTCTCACGACTATTGAAAATAGAGAAGTAGGACTGGGTATCAATTGGGAGTACTCACTTGCTGTCGGGCCCGAGCGGGTTGGTACAACGGGGTAGTGTGGGGCTCTCACCCACTAAAAACCCACCGTGGGCCCTCTCCCGCCCTTACTTCGGCAGATCATGGGTACCGCGTCGTATCGACCGCGATCCGCAGGCGGCAGCCCCTTCAGGCACCCTCTATTGTGCGACGCCCAGCGCACTTGGGCGTCACACCTTCGTAGTACTTTCGCGGACCGCAGGGTAATCCCCGACCCTATCGTCCGCAGCCTCGGCTAGGGCGGCATCAGGCGCAGATAAGCGCGCCCACGTCGCCCCGCGTGCCGGCGGTGAATCGGGTCCGCGAAGGAGGATTCCTCTCGGGCCCTCTCCGCCGCCTCCTTCCGCGAAATGACAGTCTCGCAGAAGGCGGCGGCTGCGGTCCAGGCTCTGTCACTACCAACCGTCGTTCGTGCAATGGCTGGCAGCGACAGGTCCACGCCTATGACTGCAGCGAGTTCCCGGCGCTGCTCATCCCAGGCCGGGCACGACACGAGCGTGTGCTGTGCCGAGTCTTCGCTGCAGTCGTAGTGATGATAGCCTGGGGTCGTCTCCCTCCTAGCGATCGTGTGCAGGTATTTGCCGAAGCAACCATGCCCCGACAAAACCTGCACAAACCGGAAGGTGAGGACGCCGTGCTGCCGCCCTACCCATTCATCCAAGATTGGCCGGAGTGCCCCTATGGTCCAGAGTCCAGCCCGGGGCGTCTCCAGCTTAGACCTCCACTTTAGGACGGTCGCGCGGCGGGCATTTTCCCGCCACGAGGAAATCCTGCCCGACGAGGGGCGACTGCCCCCCGCCCGCCTATAAACGTCGGCGAGCACTTCCGCCTCCAGATCCCACGGGGAGGTTCTGGCCAATGGCAGGCTGCATCTGTGGAGACCGTGCGGTACCCGCGTATTGCCCTGACCGCTACAATCCTCTGTGGACGCCACAGAAGGGCTCTGTTGCGAGTGGCCAGGGACTCCGCCCACACGGGTGCTCCGTACAGTGCCATTGAACGTACTACCCCCGCTTAGAGTCATTGACACGTTAGAGTCGGTCCGCCCAGATTCGGCATCAAACGCCCGAGGGCAGACGCCGTGCCGACGAGTCTTGGCGCAAGACGGCGAAAGTGCTCGTCGAAGTGCCACTGTCCATCCAATACCAGCCCCAGATATTTAATATGGGCCTGGATTGGTACCATTAACCATTATCGAGCCGCTGGCGGGTGGGCCACGTCGGGGCCCATGAAAGAGCAGGGGGTTGGCACTTAATCCTATTACAAGTTAATATTGTTTTTAATTTTCTTTTATTTGTACTGTGATCGCATGTTGAATACTTTTTTCCTTAGATACTGCATCCAACACCTAGGACTTTATTTTGACATATTATTATTTGTCATTTGCACGCCTCATAAGCGAAGCGTTGAGGTGTATTCTACTCCCGGTTGACACGGCACAGCTGATTTTTCAAACTTAAAATGTCTCTATTTATCATATATTGCACTTGTAAAATAATATCTATACACACATATAAAGAACAAACACTATTTTTAACACTCATGATATTTTTGATGCCATTTTTGTTATTTAAACAAGTTAAAAAACTGTTTGAAAAAAATCTGGCTGGACGTCCGTGAGTTGTAGGTAATGTATGTTAACACGATAACGACCAAAATACTTAATTAATCGAGTCTTTTTTTTTTCGTTTACGAATTATAACTAGGAAAGCCCTATTACTTTTCACGTTCTGATTCGATGTGGTTTAATTGTTATTAAATAAACAAAATAATACTGAATATTTACGGCATTTACGCTCGACGCGACACTAAAACCAGCGCCTTTCATGAGAACCTACCTACCTTTTTACGTACGCATAGCCACCGGTGGTTTTACTATAGTCAACAGAACAGAACGCCGTTCGCCCGGCCGGTGCATTATTTTTTGTTAAAAGAAAGTTCTTACCTTTGCTTGACGAACTGATGATATTTGTCAAGTATAATAACTATTTTGTCCATAACAATAATTAAAAACACTAAACACACGTAAATAATAACACACCAACGTTATAAAACACGAAAAAAACATATTTAACAATCCACAATTTTTTTTGCGTGGCCTTGGCGTCACGGTGTTTTCACTTAGAACAAAGTATAAAATTATAAGGCAACCAAGTTAGGAAGATAAATGGTTTAGAGATTTCTTGTTGAACTCATTGATTTTTAAATAAGTCGTATAATATTGTCCAAAGTTGCAATTTTCTATTGATGTCGCTGTTTTAAAGTAAAAGAGACATTGACAAATGCAGCCCTAGATGTCGCAAGTGGCAATTTTAGATGTATTCAGTTGCTGTTGTATATATAGAACCACAATATTGCTTTTTTTGTAAGGAAACTAGCGATTTCTTTTTGTTTTCTTAAATTGTTTTTGTTTACAGTTTAATAAATTATTCAATTTCACATGTTTATATATATTATATGCACTTATGCAGGTATATATGTAAACTCATGGATTGTTGTTCTTACTAATTGCCAGATGGCGCTTTGCAAAATGACAGAGGTAGACCAATATAGAAGTACTTCTCTTAAAATTAGCGCTAGATGGCGTATAAGACATGAAACCCACATTAGTAATTTTTGAAATTAGCGCTATCTATGTGATTTATTGAAAACTACTTATACCAATACATTATTAGTTACTTATCAAATAATGAAAAATGAAGATTATGAGGCGTGCAGTTTTGGATTTTCCAATGTATTCTCGCCAAAGACATTGATTTTATTTTCAAGTTTACAACATCAATCAAAGTAATAAAAAAATATTAATTATACACCACATTTTTCTGTGTGCCTTCAGTTAAACTACGCGGTTAGTTGACTGACATCCTGTATAGTATTTAGAATATTAGGGCAGGTAAGCTTGAGTAGTTAAATAGTAAATGGTTGTTCGTGCTTTACAATTATTACTTCATGTAAATCATGTATTTACGATTGCGACGATAAACTGAGACGCGGTGTGGAGCTTTTCATATTATTATATTTTTAGCTTAATTACTGTTATATTATTTATGATTCATGTAATATAATACAAAGGAAATTGTTAGTAATAATTATAAATATGCAAATATGATTTTTCGTTTTTAGTGTTTCCGACGATATTATTATTTAATTGGATTAAGAATTCTAAGAGATCAATTTAAAATTTATTACTTATCTGAGTTATATGTCCTTGTTTATTCACTACAAGTCCTTAAACTAGAGCTCATGTGAGAACAGTTGGCCTACTGTATCCATCAGCCTTTCAACGTCCACTGCTGGGCATAGGCCTCCCCAAGAGAACGCCACAACGAGCGGTCCCGTCATAGGGAATAATGCCGTAATCGCCACGCTTGGTAGGCGGGTTGGCGATCGCAGTGGATGTTGTTAATACTCGAGGGAGTGCTGCTGCCCACTCCTCCGGTATTCCCTCAGTCGACTCTTACGACTCCCGCGGGTCGAGAGGGTTGGGACAATTCTTCTTTAATAACTACGAGATATTTCTTACAAAGTACAATTAAAGTACTTTTTCCACATGAGCCTCGAGGGGATAATCTAAACCAATACATAATATTTAGAAATAAATGTAGATAGAATATTTAATCTGAAGATCATTAAATGTATAATCCAATATTTTTAATTTGATTACTTATTATATTATGTCGTATGACTATTTGAGTTTATTTGAATTATTTCCGTGACATTTGAGGTGTGGAGGACATTGCCATGGCTTCGATGAACTCATTTAAGTATATTGACATTATGCTTTAAAATACATTAGCTCTATTTCGAGAAATCTTCACTAGCCTTTTTATAGCTACATACAAAATTAAATTAATTTGACAAAAATAAATATTGATGATTAAAAAGATAAACAGTAAAAGTGATCTAAAGTCTTTCCGTTAATGAAACGACACTTCTGCTGTTCCGTAGTTTAGAATAGATTAGAAAAATTAACAAGACAATTATCAGTGTACTACATTTTTTTAATGAATTACAAATATTTAACACCAAAGCTTATTTGTGTGGAAAATGAAAAGACTTAAAGCGCAGAACAATCATGATACTTGGATTATCATTCGTGAAAGATAGATAGATGACTATAATATACATCATTTTAGTATTTATTCATAGCAAACCGTAGGTATTAAAATCGCCAGCATTCATGTTCTTTTATAACTTCAAATTGAGAGTTTAATAGATATTCAGTAAGTTTATGTGTTTCACCACTAATAAAGATCCAAGCTTCATGGTGAAATATTAATTTACCAGTGTTATATTTTGTCAATGGATCACTGAATCGTTTTACTGCACAAGATGTATCATAGCACCGTTGTGCAGTGAGGCATAAATATGTTTACGGCAGACGCAAAGCTGTGCGGTTAGCCGCAATCAAGTGATGTACGGGTGCTTTTTGCACTCCACGGGTCCAAACATCCAAATAATTTATAGTCAATTTGATACTTTATTTCTCAGTTTATACTTTCTAAACTAACACTTCATAATTATGAAGACATATAAAGGCACCCTTATTTTAAAAGTGCAAAAGACCTCACTCTTATGTTAACGGTACTTTTAAGAACCGTTTTCGCTTTATAAAAAATCAATTAAAGCAATATATCTCTGGTATTTTCCCGTTCACATGAGAGCCTTTGTTATGTGGTATCTCATTGGCATATCACTGAATTCATTCGTTTTATTCTCATTCCAACAGGTACAGAAACAAAGTTTGCCGGCTCGTCATGTAATGACCTTGTGACGTCAGACGGAGCAGGCTCAACGATAATCTCAGGACACTTCGACAAGAGAATAAGATTCTGGGACATTCGAACAGAAATGTCTGCAAACGACATCATGCTGCAGGGCAAAGTAACATCACTCGACCTAAGTAGAGGTAAGTGTCCTTTATCTGTAGGACTTCGTTAATAGAAGCTAGTTTAGGTTGAATTCATGCTAATGCGTTAATTTAAAGCTCATGCTTAAATGCAAAAGCGACCTGTTAAAACAACAGTAGTTAAGATAAACATCTCAACTATCTACTGTTACACCAGACGACTGGCACATTATCAAAAGCTAAATAGCTGTTTATTCTGTAAACTACTTGTAAATTTTCGTAATTGAATGCGTCGCATATTAGTGTCGGTATTTGTGTCAGTACTAGAACGTGACGGGTGCGCAATGCCCATTTCCGTTACGCGTGTTTCTATCGAACCCTTTTTTGTCTGTAACGGTCTGTGCATCGCACGAAAAGTTGAGATTGATACCTTCAATCAATCGGAGTGTCGGGACATCGCTACATCGGAAACTGATTATATCACGTCGATTTCATCGGACAAATGAATGGGGAGACAGTTCACAGTTAGACATCACGCTTGATCCAGATCTATCATCACTATCGGCAATCTATCATCATTCACGGGATGCCGATTCATTTCTTAAACATGTTAGAATAAGAAATTAATGAACACATCTTTTTCTGTTGATTTCTTTGATCTATTCATATTTTCCAATTATAGCCTATGTGAATTAGTACCTCCGAGTAGATTTATACATAGGTAGGTTTATTTACAAATTACAGCCTAATAGAAATGCTATAATCTCTTATGGCAACTGAAAGATTTTGAAGGTAATTTTTACATAGAATTTATATTAGAAAGACTTTGTTCTAAGTCAAACAATTATGATCTTTTTTTTTATTCTAAACGAGCGTACCTTCTTGTTACGATGCACGAAACATAAGGTGAAACAATTAAACGCAAGAGTATTGTAAATTAATAAACTTCGGTATCTCCTACGTTAAAAGATGATATAAAAACTTAATATAGGTTTTTCGAAATCCACCATATTCACTGAACCATATAGTTCTTACTATAATTTTAATAAATTCTGAAAAATATTACTTCATGAGTTCTCCCTATGGTCAATTAATATCAAAAATTAAATGACGGTGTAATTTATTGAATTGGAATAGAACTTTTTATATAATTTGGCAAGTACATAGGATAATATGAAAGTAGCATAGGACCGATATATATATATGAGTATATAGTATGATCGGGTCCCCAAAAGTGATCCATAACGATACGTCTCCTTTATTGTTTTGTTAACAATCGATGGGACACGTTTATAGATAGCAATTCATATTATTACAACTAGCTGCTTCTGCCATTGCTAATATTTTAGTTTTCTTTTAAATTCCAGGCTCATAAATTAAACTTTTATTTGTATTTGAACTGTCGTTTCAGATAATAATTACTTGCTGGCTTGCGTTCGAGACGACACAATACAGCTAATAGATCTAAGGATGAACACAATCGTACGCTCTTTCAGGTACCAACCACACTATAATTTTAATGTATTATTACAACTTGTGACTTACTGACCATAAATTTTATGTGTTTTCTAGTAATGTTTTTGTTCAACAAATACTGTTACTTAAATGTAATTTGCAAGTAGCAAAAGAATGCCACGTATGGTAATAAAAAGCGCAACCTTTGAAAGCTGTGTGTCCCTCGCAGTCACCAATTTCTACTTTCCGATCGTCCAGTAACGTTTTCTTGCTTTTTATAAAATGTATGTTTCTTCGTATAATACGACTATAGCTAATTTACTCAATAGTACTTAGGCTGTCTCGAACATATAAGAGACGAACTGTATTCATTTATATTTTGATAAGATATTTGTTAGTAACTGTAAGTTAGCTAGTAACTAATAAATAATCTGTAAATTTTGTATCATTATTTAGAGCGTATACTCTCGGCTCGATACTATAGTATCTGAAAACCATTTCAAAGCACGTTATTATTTATGAAGTTGTGATAAAGCCAACGTTTATTAGTTGTGACTTGAAGAGATAGTACAAAGGTGAATATTTCAATTTCAGTCACGAGTCGTTCAAGGTAGGTTGTGACTGGTCCCGGGCGACGTTCGGGCCGGGAGGGCGACTGCTCTCTGTGGGCGCGGCCGACGGTGCCGTGTACGTTTGGAACACGTACACTGGAAAACTAGAGACGATACTCAAGGACCACACGTATGTATTAAATGCATTTTCAGTACTGTAGATTTTAAGTAAATCAATTTTAAATCTTATTGCTTATTCAGCAGTATAGTTTCTATGGTAGACATGATTTTGAATTTTTCCATGTTTAAACATCAAGATTTCTAATAAATTTGTACTTATAATTTAATAATGTATTTTAATTTGTACTTATAATTTAATAATGTAGTCCATGTGCTTGCTTGTTCCTATATTTTAGTTTCATTATTACTTTATTACTGTCCTAGAATCATCATTGAATATTGATTGATTTCGAGACAATAGGTTTCCTAGATATTACACAGCAATTTGTTATCAATTTGTACGTTTGTAACTGTAAGGTTTATTTATGCCATGTGACCTTTTAGATTCCTAATAAATTTTCAGCATTCACATTTCTGACCTTGAATTTAAAACTGGAATTGTTTTGCTCGTGACATCGTTTGGTATCCCCGTAACATTTTGCATGGACAATTGAAATCGTGAGGTCAACATTGGCTCGGGCTGTCTCACCATTGCAAATTTCTCTTTCCCATACTGCACACTGCATATTTATTTGGCATTAAGTTATCGTCGCACCTGCACTGCTCGTTCAAACCTAAGAAATACGTTTGTATCTATTGAAATAAAAATACAAAAGGTTGACGGCAATTTGTCTTGTGAATGTCGTAAATGCGATATAGATTAGGTATTCAAACTTGTTTTGTATTAGGTATGCTAATTGTATAATGCTATAGTATATCTAGGTATGATTTTTTAAACAAAATGGTAAAAAACATTTTTTTACCCCCCCGCCGGGCTCGCGAAGAAGTTATACCGGAGAAGTCTCATGTCTCTGTCTCCGAAGGGTTAAGTAACTTTTGCTTATTAACTGTTTAATTTTGTACCTGAATAAATATTTAGCCTTTTTTAATTTGTATCCATTTATTCTGAAACTCCATAAAAGAAATCATATTTTATTCACAATTTATTTACGATAAAATTACCCGACTATCGGCAGCATTTGCGCGACAGTCAAAGGTATTAGTTTTACCCTTAGGTCTTGTCAGACAGTGAACGTTGGAGTGTTATCGGCAAGCGCTCGCTGCAATAGGCTTGATCGAATCTCGGTAGAGCCTCCCGCACCCGTCTATGTGGTCTATTCTACAGCAAATCGCCGCAAATGGGACATATTGTTCCCTTCCGTGTCTACTGCAAGTGGATGCCGCGATGCGATCGCTGTTAATTCACGCCGAGACACCATACACAATAGTGTAAACAATTTTACCGTAATAAGGACAAAACCAACGCGGAAACGTTGCCTCGTATCTCGATATGCATATTTTGTTGAGAAATACTTCCCATATTTTAATGTTACTTTCTCAAGCTGTGGGAATTCGGTTACTTATGTTTTTAACAACCTATTACTGTGAGGTATGTGTGGAGCCTGTCCTTTTTTATTGGTCTGTCCGTTCGCTGGGAAATAATAATTATTGACCAAATACATACATATTTTTGAAAAATCAGAGATACCTTGCAAGATATCGTATCTTTGTGGGACCTACAAATGGTTGTTCTGAGTCTAGGTGTACTTTTACAAAATGTTATTTTTGTAAAGTCCCCTGCGGCTGTACCGCTAATTATTTTCTGGAATAGGATTTTTTATTAATAAAAGTAGCAGTATTCGATCATACAACTAAGCTATTAATGGCATTTATTAATTCCAATCATAAGTATTGTACTGATACCTACTACTGTGATTGTATAATTACTGTGTGTTGTACCGATTAAAGAATCGGGATTATTTTTTCATAAATCACAGTCACCATGCTATCTCGTACCTCTCTAAATTGCAGTAAAAACGATTAACGTTTACGTCCTGTTATACTAATTACTTCAGTAGTTATATTTTCAAAGTATATTTCCAGTGCGAACTATATAGGCCAGATTGAGCTGTCAAATTCAATTGTTCAATAGTCTTCTTTAGGTGAGCTTAAACGCTCCTTGTGCGGGGGCGTCACTCAGTACGCGAAAGGGTAAGCCGCCAGCGGACCACTGAATTAATGTCACACAGTTCCAGTGGTCTGCCAATACAGGCGAAGTGATGGCACATGGCGGGTTTATTTTGTGGGCGAGGGCCCCACACTACCCTGTTCATTTCCCCAAACGACGGGGTGTGTGATTAGGTACATTTTTTTCCCACCTCAACATAAAAAATGTGAGCTTACAAAGAGATTGCAGTGCGCGAGGTAACAAAGGGGCCCCCTGCTCTTGATATTGTAACGTAATACATACAGGAGGTTGCAAAAATTATGACATTGTATGACAACAGGGACGTGGTCCAAAAAAATAGAATTTTGCGTGTCGTAATTTATGTGTGCCTCTAATGCTACTTACTCGCAGGGGGTTTGCAAGTTCATCTGCCATTATATGCTAATAATCGGTATTGATCAAGAAACAAAGGAGATGGCCGAAAATTGTATGGACCTGTGCCCCAGAGTGAACATTAATAAAATCTATGTTATTTGATAATAGAGGTCTTGTAGAATGTACATAAAAAAAGTTGCCTATTGCTAAGCAGTTGTGGACTAAAGTTATGAAGGTTTCAAAAAGTTGATTTTACACAACGACTAAGATAATGTTTTCTATATAGCATTGATTATAATAAATATATATCTGTCTCAGGGGTTTAGTGTTCGTTGTAAGTAAGTATTTAAGTCAAAAAAATTGTAGATGCAATATTTTTAGGTACCTAGAAAAAAATTATTGTACACTACTAATTTTTTAAATATTAAAGATATAAGACAGAAAATAAAACAAAGTATATTATTTTAATCATTTATTGTTGCTAATACACTATCTAAAAATGCAGCTGGGGAACAATAATGTCTTGATATCTCGCCCATCCTAAATACCAAAGAGTTGTCATGACATGAGCACAACACCCAACAGTCAATTTATAGGTAGGTACTTAACAAAACTCAAACTTACCTCAAAAGTTAACCACTCTGATAAAAGAACAATCATATCAGGGGATAGTGAACATATTAAATGCCGCCTGATGCGTTCTCTAATTGCGATACCACAGTTTACACACGCTTGAAAAAGTTAAATTTTCCTTATGTAGAGTTTACGTTTAATGGAGCACTCGCGTGGGTCTACGACACTATAAATATAAACAAACAATTTATTCCACTTAAACATAAAGCAAACGATATAACGATATTCACCGGCGCCGCAAGGCAAGCATCAAACTTCATCAAAGCCTCTCTTTTGTGAAAACGAAAAGAGATATCTGAAAGCAGGATTAACAGGAAAAATGTATATTAGATATATTCAGTTTTCGATGGTATTTCACTTTCCTTGGTGCCCCCATCAAATTATACCACTAGCTGATACGCGTGACTTTGTCTGCATTGCTTATTATATTAACATCATGCAGAGGTAAAGGAGACTTCACCTCTCACCCACTTCACCGCAGCAATAAAATACAAAAAATATTTCTTAAACACTTTAAATAACTTTATATTAAATAAAGATATCGCAATAATTTGTTAATTAGGTAAGTTTCTATGAAATAAAATGAGAAGAAGAGAGAAAATAAAACTTATTTAAAATATAGGATTTTTTCCGTGATGGAAGTCCAACGGCAGATCTCTCGTTTTATTTATATAGATTTTATTGATTGATTGATTGATTCGTAATTAATATTGCGACTATCATTCTGTTTTTCATTTTACCGTTGCTACATAAAACTCATTATCATCTCCGGTTAATATCAATTTGACAACAACCATATAGAAACAAAGTAAGATTGCATTTCTTGAGACCCAGCCATTGTTCCCACTTTATATGGGTTTCATGTCACCATAAATTTTAATTGTTTTTACCACGAGAGAGACGTAAACTATTTTGTCATTGCTCACAGAATTGACAGAACTATACTTAATTGTTTAATTTCCTGTACTCATTCAGTTGGTTTACAGCTAAGAAACTTAATAGCTAAGCTGTTAATCTACGAATTTAATGTTTAGTACAAAGACCAATTAATCTAGAAATCCAATGGTGCCATATTTTAGGAACCTTTCTCAATAACAGTTAACGGTATTTAGCAATCTCATATTTAGGTTATTAAGATTTCAGTGCGTCTTTCACTTTAATACCTGCTATAAAATGCACAATAACATTAATATATGTAAGAGAATAGTACTACGTGATACTTGCCGCCACGCTTTTATTCAGAACTAGCTGACTCGAGAGACCTTGTCCTGTCTTAACTATGATAATGAAATTCGAATAGGTATAATTATTAAAAAAAATATTATTCAATAATTAACAATAATAAACACAACAAAAAAGAATTAGCGAAATTGTTCCATCCGTTCCCGCGTGATGCGATGGCCAAGGGAAATAGAGATTCATTTTCATATATAATATAGACGATCTGACCCAGCACACATTGTTTTGCCATATAAATTATTTCTAGAGTTTTTAGGGAATTTCTAGCATAGAAAAAAATAACTAACTTATTGTAAGTGTGTGAGGATGAGGATGGAGGAGGCATGGAGCGCTGTAAATGACGACGGATTATAAAGATAACAATACTAATATTGCTATTAAAAATAAGGGTTGCCATTAGAAGGGTGAAAATGTAGGGTTGTATGTACCTTTATATGCCGAATCATAAACTAAAAAATCTCCAAAAAATAAGAAATATTTTTTTGGGGTGGACCCTTATCACTTATGGGTATGAAAAATAGTTTACATCCTATTCTCAGACCTACTGAATATACACGCAAAATTTCATAAGAATCGGTCAAGCCGTTTCGGAGGAGAATGGCAACTAACACTGTGACACGAGAATTTTATATATAAGATAGGTAATAAGTAAATACTTGTTGTAGAATGAGTCTCTAGAATACATATTTCGATGTTGTTTTTATTTTTAGTTTGTGTTTTAATCCGTGTTAAAAAGCAAATATCCGTGTTAAAAAGCAATAATCTACTTCCTTTATAACCTTGATAAGAAACAGACTGTTTAACCATGGATGTTCTATTATTGTACCAATGTAACTCCTAGAAATTTACTAAAGATTTTCAAAATTCTATATATATACACTCCATATTCTTTAATCCTTCACGACCAGGGTTTTACAAGAATGAAACAATTATTTGTATTTGTATATGGAAGCGAGAATTGGGCGTGCAAAAAGGAGTATGAGAGTAAAATCAATGCGGTCGAAATGCGATCGCGGAGAATCTGTAGAGTGAGGCTGACTGACCGCATTCGTAACGACGACGTAAGAGAGCAAGTAAGTTTGTAAGAGAGTATTGGTGTAAAGATGCGAAAGATAATCCTCCGATGGTTCGGACATATGGAAAAAATGCCGGATGAGACATATACAATGTGAAAGTAGAAGGATGTAGTTACAAGTGAAGATCGAGACTCACGTACCTAGATCAGATCGGTCATCTATTGAAAGATGATGGAGGAGTCTCTGAAACCGGCGAGCGTGTATGGAGAGAATTATGAATGTTGATGAAGCGAGAGATGTATGCAAGAATAGAGCCTTTTGGCACTTTGTTCTCTCTGCCTACCCCGCAAGGGAGATGGTCTGATGATAAGTAAATAAGTATAATTATTGGTGTCGTTTTTTTTTGTATCTTTATTTGTTTTGGGGCTTAAAACATTAAATGTTAAGCCTATTGGTGTCGTATTTACAGCTATTTCGCTGTTATGAATCTTTTATATTCGTGAGTTGTGTTGTCACCATGCATTATATTCATGACATTTCATGATCTTTATAAATAAAAATATCGATAATACTTTCTGATATTTACGCGAATGTTATACATTTTGAAATAAAACTACGTTTACTGAATCTATCGCGTTGACTTGATTTTCTACGATCCCGACGTTTCAAATAATTTACAGCAGAATTACAGAATGTCAACTAATTACTTAATATATAAAAAAAAATACATTCAACAAGGTGACTATTCGTTTTTAGAACCGAGAACGTCGTATTACACAGACTAGTTGGTCGTATTATGCGATCAAAGTGAGCAAAATGCGTTGAAGTATGAGCATCGTTCGAGACTGCCTTTGTTTTAATACGTACTCTATTTGACTGGTTCATAAAGGGCCATCGTCGATAATTTGAAACAAAATATATTGAAAAATTAAAAAATGCGACTCTAAAGCAACAAACTATGTATGAAATAGAAATACTGTCTATTAGTACTTACCGAAAATAAGAAACGCCATCCTTTTTTTGTATTTTTAATGCACTATTTCGGCATTTATTCATCGAACAATTAGACATTTTGATACGCTTTGTCTACTCGCGCGTCGAAATAATACTAAACGAAAGGAGTGCAGGAAAGCGTAATCTGCACTCATTGATAGTGGACACTTTTCGTGCCTGATTGTGTATCTTCCCTTTTTTATAAATCAATGGTATAAACTAAAAAAATATCTCTTAGAAAGAATTCTCTCGTTATTTTTTATTTTGAAATAAAATTACATTTACAGAATCAATCGCGTTTACTTGATTTTCTAATATTAGGCGGGTTAAAATAAATAAACTAAAATTTTGTAAAATCATATAACTGTGATTAGATGAAACCGTTGAAACAACATATCAGCCTTGGACGTCTACCATCTAAGTCCACCCGTGATCATGAATGCTGTAAAGTATTCGAAACTTCGGGATAGAAAATCAAGTAAACGCGATAAATTATAAACGTAGTTTTATTTCAAAATTTTTAAGGTCATTTATTATTTCGAATTGGATAAAAGGAAAATGAGAACCAAACTGAGGAATAATCGCTTCCTCACCCATTCTTTAAATGCGCTTTAAAGAAAAACAAAGATAAATTGCTCTGATTATTATTTGCAATGGCCTTATACTATTTATTCTTTAAGTTAATTCTCAACAGCCCTCTGGTGCTTACTCGATCAGGATTTTACACGAGTTTTCAATAAGAATGTGTACTTTATCCGCTGGTAATTATACCATTTATTGTGGTATATGTATACACCAATTCACCTCAAACCAGTAAATACAAAAAGCTCGAGGATATTTTATGCAATGCTGTCAAATGCAGCCTGGTCCCAATACGCAATTTAGTTTGGATAGATCAATTGATCACCTCTGAACATAATTAAGGTTTGTGTATTCAAAAGGCCTTATTTCTTCATGAGTTTTTTAATGGATTGAATGGACAAAAGCATTAAGAAGCAAGTCTCTTTAAGGCTGAACAATATATTTTGTTTCTAGTGGTAGAGCTTTGCTTATCCCTGCATCAATGCTGGCTTGATCGTGGAAGTACCGCTCTCTCACAGGAGATCAGCGTGAAACAACGTTAGGTACCGTTGTTTTTCGTATGGTGAGTGAGAGCGCTGGAGGCCCAAACCCCCTACTTATCCTTTCCTTACTATTCTTCCTATCCTGTCTTTACTGTCTTTCCTATACTCTCCTTATTATCCTTCCTGTCCTTCTCTCAGTATCTTTCCTATCGTCTCCTTATCATTCCTTTTCTCCATTGCCTATTGTTACTGTAACACCTGTTCTGGTTTTAAAAAAAATATAGACCATAATTTTGGTTTTGCTTCACATTCACTTTTTTTCCATAATAAAAAAAGTCATTTTGAAAAGATCCATCCATCCATCAGCCCATAAACGTCCACTGCTGGACATGGGCCTCCCCGCGAAAGGGGGAAAATGCCATAATCGCCACGCTTGGCAGGCGGGTTGGCGATCGCAGAATGGTGTTAAAAGTTTACCTGGAGTATACTTCTGCCCATTCCTCTGGTGCTTTCTTAGTCGGTTTTTACGACACCCGCGGGCAAGTAAGGGATAGTGACATATCGTATTCTTAATCCGTCACCACACGGATGATACGGAGATACTCCTCATTAATTGTAAAACAGTAGGTCAGGTAAATTGGATTCATAACTTTAGTCCTATTTATCAGGGTAGTGCATCGTCCGTGTTCACTAAAATGTCCACGGACTTGTTACGAGTTATAAGGTCGAACTGAATCCTCCCAGTTTCTATTGTAAGTAAGACAGTAGTACAGCTTTTGTTAAGGCGGGAAAAAATGTACCTAACTACTCACCGTCGTTCGAGGCTACGAACAGTCTAGTGTGGGGCACTAAATAAACCCGTCATGTGCCGTCTCTCCGCTTGTATTGGCGGACCACTGGAACTGAAAAACATTACTTCAACGATACAGTAATACGGCGTAGTCGAAAAACCTAGGACTGCAAAGACAATGGTCTCAAGTTAAATCTGTTGTTCTAATTCCAGACCTCGTACGGTCTTCTTATTTATATCTTTAATGTTTTAAAAATTTCGTTGAAGGAAAATCATGATTTAGAAAAAATAAGTCAAAATGATATTTCATGCTTTGTAGTATTTGTGTACTGGTTGGTACATATAATTTAAGAGTTAATATGCAGAGCGTACATGAGGTCGAATGTTCACGGCTAAATGTAATACACCAGTAATGTCGGATAGTGTTTATGTTACCGCTAATGTACGAAAACAGTTGGAGCGCAAATCAACCAGATAGATCTCACTAAGCGGTTTAAAAAAAAATTGTGGCTATTGTTAACAATTTTAAGTGTTTTCAGACTCTCAGATGAGTATACTCTATGTTATTTATAGTCAATGCAATTGTATTTTTTTTCTATCCTAAACAACCATAATTTTTATTCCATTATTCTTCTCTAGAGTCGTTGCAATACCTACATTAGCGGACATGAAAATAATTTGTTTCGTTTATAGTAGAATAGAGCGTGCCAAGACGCCTTTAATTGGCCAAGCAATGCTGATATAAAGACGACCAGAAAACATAAAAATACTAAGTTTTACTTTCGTTGGTATAAAAAGATCTTACTTTACCTTTATTTCAACGAATAATAACAATAGAAATATTTAGTGAAAATGGGATTCATAGTTCTGAGTGTTTATCAACAGGATTGAACCTACAGAATAAGTAAGGGTAGTTTTGTCCGTGTGGTGACGGACTAAGAATACAATTGTCACCACCCCATTCTTTTCCACGGGTGTCGTATGAGGTGACTAAGGGAAGTAAGCAATTATCCTCCATTGCATGACTGGTGGTAGGGCTGGGTACCAAGTGGGAGTACTCACATACTATCGGGCCCGAGCGTGTTGGTACCACCATCTACCGTGTGACCGGCCATGAAGCACATCGTTGCGTTTTGGCTGTAGCAGGAGATAGCCGTTTATTCTTACATTTCATATCTGTGATGAAATGGTGAGCAGTGGCTTGATAATACTCTCGGTATAGTTGAATTCATGGGCGACGGTTACCATTTACAATCAGATGAGCCGTGGCTCGTCTGCCATTACATGCAATAAAAAAAATTAAAAAAAGTAAGCCAAGCGCACAAACTGGAATGCTAAATTGTTTCAGTGAAATTTATTTCTTCAAATAATACGTCTCAAGTAATTTTCAGAATATCTGTTTAATAAGATATATTGACATATCCCGCACACTATCAGTAACAGTTGTACATGGCCGAGCTTTTGTACCTTACGTATGTACCTGCAAATTGTGTATCCGTCTCGTCGTTTTATGCTTAATGCCCAGCATGCGGTCATAGCAGAAAATTTTAAATTACATGTGCGACACAACGTTAACATTGTACTGTGACGATCGTAATTTACCACTTTGGCGTTCAGTGTAATGAGTTGATTTTAGTTTGGTGTAGTTACATTATGAGCAAATTTAAAATACATGCCAAAATTGTTTTAATCTCTTCATTTGACATTATTTATTTTGCCTTTGTTTTACCTTTTTTTCCAAAGTGCTTACGGTGTTCTGGAAAGTAAATTATTGTCATAAATTACAACATATATGTTACTTGCGAGCCACTCTCGCTTTGCAGGGGTACTTTATTATTATTTCTATGATTTTTTAAGAACTACAACAACAGTATTTATTCCAAAGAAATCTTCACTTGCTTACTTACCATAAACTCTACATAAAAATATCCGAATCTGCCATTTTTCTGAGATAAACAGTAGACTTTCTTATGTCCTAGTCTATACTCCGGACTATATGTAGGTATACCAAACTTCTGCAAGTCGAATTTCTTGTTTTTAGTATATAAGAAAGTATTTGGTCCAGGAGCCACCGCCTATTTTTTTTAGTGGTTAATAACAGGCTGAATATTTGTGAGTAGGCTCCATTCAATGAGACACGCAAATTTTTCTCTGTGAAAAATCTTGTAAGAGGTAGCTACTAAGTGTCCGTGAATTTGAGAACATCCAGGCGTGAGACAGATTAAACGTACCACTAAATTTGTAGGACTATAATATGGCCATTTCATTACATAACATAAGAAATACAAATATTAACAAAGCTGCATTAAAAAAATCAGATGGTTAATAATTTGAATGACCTCTTTATTTATGTGTGTCTCTCTATATTTGTAGTGGGGCACGCTCCAGTCAAACTACCCATTTTGTAGGACAATTGTTATTCCGAGTTTATTATCAAATTATCATAACATTTAAACTTGCTGTTAGTCACAGACAATTTCGACACCCCACTAAATCGAAATGTTTTATACCTGCGCTCTTTATTAGCTACCTCTATCGAGATTTTTCACATAGAAAAACTTGGGCGTCTCGTCGAACGGAACCTTTTTTTTTTTTATTGCTTGTAGTGGCAGACGAGCCATGGCCCATCTGATGGTAAATGGTAACCGTCGCTCATGGACTCAACTATACCGAGAGTATTAAGTCGCTGCTCACCATTTCTTTTCACAGATATGAAATAAAAGAATAAACGGCTATCTCCTGCTACAGCCAAAACGTGGTACTCCCACTTAGTACCCAGCCCTACTACCAGTCATGCAATGGATGATAATTGCTTACTTCCCTTAGTCGCCTCATACGACACTCGTGGGAAAGAATGGGGTGGTGACACTTGTATTCTTAGTCCGTCACCACACGGACCGCAAAGATTGAACCTGTTATTAATCACTTTAAAAATAGGCGGCGTTTCCTGTACTAATTATATAATAACTCCGCATCGATCACGGAGTACAATTCTTTAAGTTCAACCTTAATACTCGTAATTAGTTTTTAGCCTAGACAGTTACATAATTATAATTAAGTAAATATCGAATATTCTTATTTTTATGCAGGAAATATATCACAGGGATTTAAATAGGTGCATAGTCTTTTAACATTACTGGATAATCTAACGTACAAGTCATAAAAATTACTATTGACGATAACTAGTACATCGCGTGTTAGAACTTAATAATATCCGCACCTTATAGTTTATTGGTTCAGTAAAGAATTTACTGCCCAATAAACGTCGTGGACTATTAGCGGAAGCTCATTTTATCTTACCAAGTAAAGAAAATATAGTGCAAGCTATTCCAACTGCAATACATAAGAAGCGGAGTGCATTTAATCTTCATGCTAACTACGTCCTGATGTACAAACTCGTTGTTATGTCGTGAAATGATGCTATTCTTGTAATGCGTAAAGGTTAATCTCTGTGTAATACCTAGTATCAGTTTCAAGAGCCCTCTAGATCACGCATGTACTGCAAGTTTGTACGGGCATTGGGTTCTACTAATAGCTTTACATGCTCTTTGCAGCGGAAAGGCAAATGGCCGAAGGGGATAGGTTTTTGAAATTATTGGATAGTCTATTTACAATCACGGTAAAGTAAACCGGAATTAATCAAATGATGTATCTGATAAAGATTCATTTGTAGCTCTATAAAAGCTATCAGACAAATATCGCCCATCAACTAATTATATTTCCATGTACCAAATAAAACTAACGATAAATCCAGTTTATGACTGTTATAATTTTCACTCAACTTCAATTATTATTAATAAGAATTTTAAAACGGCGCCCTGTAGGTAGAACCATCAGAGCCATATCTTAATTAACTGCCCACGATTTCAATATGTGAAATGGAATAAATTAACAGCTATAAAGTTTAATATCGATATGCCGATGTGCATATAATAAAAATAGTTGTGATATCTTAACTACGGAATGTAATAACGAGATAATCGCAAGTTCTTGTTACCAGATTTGTTTGTTGTGTAGTACTTCCTGGTATCTACCCGTATTGGATATCCTTAAGTTGGCTCGTTATAGGCAACCGGGAGCGGTATGTGTAAACGAGCCGAACAAACTCGACGCTAATTCTTGTTTATGAGAAACGTCGCCCCGCATAGTTACGACGTAAAGCCTTTAAGCGGCCACCAGCAATCAAAGCTAGACCAACTCAAAATTGTAAGATAAGTCACCATCCCTCACACGTTAAATGGGCACAACTCTAGGAATAATATATTTTAAAGTTTTCGAATACGCTCTCAAATCTATTCCGATAATAGTATAATATAAAGTATGCTGTATATAAATCGTGGCGGTATGCTTGTAATAGAAGCGTTATTTAAAAGTATGATTAGTGCTTTTAAGTGCCAGTAACACACATTAGACTGTTGATAAAATATTCGTAATGTACGACAGTTTAAACTCAGAATACCGTTTATACTCTACTCATACAATATTCTAAGAAGCGTAACGGTTCACGCAACATACAAAAACGCTCCAGTTTTGTAATAAACCTTAATGCTCTATCTCGGTTTTATTTTACGGCCGGAGAGACTTAGATTTTGTCAAAATTCTTAGCTGAGAACTTTAAACTTGACCAAAAGAGAATATCATAAATAAGATGGCCTTTGTGATGGCTTACTATTTTTATGCACATAAATGCGTGTTTTTCTTAATAAATAAATGTCAACGTGTCTAAATCATATTCATCTTCAGAAAAATATAACAGTGTATTTTGAATCGTAAAATATACTCGTAATCTTAATAATTTAATTAGAACTGTAATTCTCAAAATGAATTCTTTTAGATGACACATTGTATAATACATGGTATTAAATACAGAGTGTAGTCTACACTACACTGTATAGATATACCAAAAAAAAATTAAACTTATAACATAGCATCACACCTGTATTCGTCGAAGGGGTAGGCAGAGGTGTATTACGCACCTACGATTCGCCTGCTATGTTTAAGTTCCACGTAATAGGGGGCGAGCCTATTGCCGTCTACCGGGCACATTTACAGACTCTGGGCTGCTACTGAGAATTTTTATTTTTATGAAAAAGCTCAATAACATTGCCTGACCCGGAGATCGAACCCGAGATCTCATGATCAGTAGTCGCTCACACTGCCGCAGACCACCGAGGCAGCAGTAGATATACAAGGTGTACGTAATTTGCCAAAAAGTCTTAATAACTGACGCGTTTTTTAACCTACTTCAAAAAGGATTTTTTATTATCCACGAGAACAATTCCAATGATTTGGAAGTCGCTAATTACTTCTTTTTATTTTTTTTTTTGATAACACGACACCCTGTCCTAAGGAATAATCCTTGTATCGCGGTGGACTTTACACACATACAATTTCACAGACAATAGTCACGGAAGTACACCCTGACTTAGAACAACCATTTGTGGATCACACAAAGAGTTGTTCTGTGTGGGAATCGAACCCACAACACTCGGACGTGAGGCCGGTATCTAAACCACACCGCCATCTATGCAGTAATTTACATTATTTTGTTATATAACTAAATATTTATTAATGTCTGTTTCTATGATGCTCGTGAAGATTATTACATTTAAGTGTGTTTGTTTGCAGTTCGGCTGTGACAGCTGTTTCATGGCACCCTCAATCAGGATTACTGGCGTCGGTGGATCGTGGAAAAAGAGCAATCATTTGGGGAGATTTGTGACAAGCCTGGGAGGCTCCCGTGCTTGTGCCGCCCACCGAACAGGTTCAGATTTCATTACTTTATGACCATTCCAAAAACAAATTACACATTAACCAGTGTATATTTACATTAGTATTGGCTATTAATTGTAAATACGACGACGAACTATTAATACTGAGGTATCAAAGAGTGTCAAAGATCTTAAACGCTTGTTAGATATTATCCCTTTCACTTTACTTAACTAATCGAAATGACAAACAAACGAGGATGCATCAATTTATTCATGTAACTATACGCTCCTTAATATACTGTCGTATCAACTTTGTCTATACGAGCGTACCACATTATTTTTTACATATTTTTTTATTATTTTATGTTTCTTTAGTTGTTATCTTCACGGTGTTACGCCTGACGGGTTGATCCAACCATAACCTTGTTAGCAATAAACACATCAACACTGCTTAGAGTCAATGCCAGTAATAACTACTTCTTATTCTATTATATTAACGGCTCATTTATCATCTTGATATGTTTCAAAGAAGCGGGCTTTGGACTAAGAAATAATTATTGGATTAAACCAATATGTTGTTACATGTTATCCTTATAACACATTATAATACATTTTTTTTATTGGTTGGCATTATATTTTGTCGCTCTGTAGAGGGTATACCCGAAAGGGTAAGCCGCCGGCGGGCCACTGAAGTAATCCACACAGTACCAGTGGTCCGTCAACACAGGCGGAAAAACGGCACACGGCAGGTTCTTTTAGTGGGTGAAGGCCCCACACTACCCTTTTCGTTGCCCCGAACGACGGGGTGTGCGGTTAGGCACATTTTTTCCCGCCTAAACAAAAAAAAAATAGTTGGCATTATATTTGATTAACAAATTCGTGTAGAACTTTACCAAGTAATTAATTTCTCTCTATTTATAGAGTCTATTGATGCCTTGCTTATCCCAGCACAAATGAGCCGGGGAAGTGCCACCTTATCACAAAAAATCACCGTGAAAGAACGGTAGGTACTCCTGCTATTGTGTTTCGTAGGGCGAGGAGGCAGTCTCCGCCGCAATCACAAACCCTCCCCTTATCATTTTCTTATTATCCTTGATCACTACCTCCTATCCTTTTCCTGAAGTTGGCGACGTGCGAGTGATACGTCTAATATTACAGTCTATAAGGTACAATCACCGCTTACCATCAGGTGGGCCGTAAACCTGTTTGCCACCCACGTAGTATTAAAAAATATATTAAGAATTTCATTAAAAATCTTTTCGAGAACTCAATATATACTTTTAGCAAGTTTCCTTAAAGTAGAATTGATCATATTAGAAAGTAAAGATAATGAATTTCGCGATAGCATAATTATTTTGTTTTCCATTTAGATAAATTTAAGGTTGCAATATAACTAAATAATCATCCTAATAAAAACGTTGTCCTCCTTTTAGCTTTACATATATCGAAACGACTCTTCCAAATGAGTTTACCAATTTGATCAATGTGTGCTTTTAAGGCCGCCGCTAACATTCTCTTCGAATCCTTTGTGCTAATGGCCTTTCATTCATACGACGTAATATTTTCGCAGTTTTAATTACTTCACATAAAACCTTGTTCGTTTCAGATAAACATGCGTCGCATACATAAATCAGTGTACAAAATTCCCAGCATTAATACAATGAGGGCAATTTTATGATAATCTCAACTGAACTGTGTACCATTTTCTACTAATTTCTAGTTTCCAATTAAGCTTTCCATCGTAATACTATTAAAAATATATTTTGATTTCTCCCAAGTAACTTGTGCTTTATATAGTTCGACTGTACTGTTATTTAAAGTAGACAGCGGCCAATACCCTTAGCTCAATTTTAATTACACCTGTGGCACTGAACCTTCCTAGCGACAGACAACTCTCACAGAATACAATGCAAGTCGACACCAACGTAGGGGTTAAAAGGTTTACAACTTTGTTAACCGTTGATATAGGGTTTGCAAACATAGAACATATTTGTTATATTATATATAATAATTTATATTATAAAGGATTCTTTAAAATATCCCAAACAAATAAATCTGATCTTTACTGTGTAATGCAGTAGGTACAGAGAATTTAAGTAAATAGATAGATGATCCAGGAAACAAAAATCATGTTAACAACTAAATATAGTATTAATTTCAACGAGTATTATGATGTAATTAGTTACAGAGCCTTGCTTGTCCCAGCATGAAATGGGCCGGCTCGATCGGAATAGTATCATCCTCTCTCAAATGATCATCAGAAGCAACGATAGGTATTGTTATTATAATTGTTTCGTATGACGAGGGCCAAAGAGCTCGGAAGCCCAAACTCCTTATTATCCTGCCCTTAGTGACTGGAACATTTAATATATTTTACATTTTTTAATTATAAGGTACGTTTGTACCTATACTTATATTTCTGAGGGTGAGTTGTCGAACGACAAGTAGTAACCCTATATCAACATTATAGCTTTTGCTTTCAAGAACTCCCCGTGATACCGAATTAGCCCCTACAAATTTACACGTCGCCAACATTAAATTTTCACATAATATATTTTTAACGACGCTGTCTACATATTACTAGACATTTTTATTTTACATGTAACATAAATTTAAATAGTATTTCACGTTTTCTACAAATTATTTTCGGCATGTTGCGTTCTCACTACAACTACATATTCTCGGCTTAGTTATGTTGTCATTTATCTCCGTCGACTAAATGACTAATGACTTATTACTCTATCCATGTATACTGTCAGAGTTGTTTATATCCGTGTCATTTTTTCGCGGACTTTATTATATCTTTTGTTAGTGCAGCAAAGAAGAAAGTGCGTTTGAAAGCATTTATCAAAACAACTCATTCAATTGACATAAATTGCGTTTTGTGGGTCAGAGGCATCGGATTTTTTACGCTTTTTATTGAATTTCTATAAGAATTGATGTGATAATTCTTGAACATTTTAATAAATTCAATGGTTTGACAATAAAATACCCAATTGTAAGACTAAATTCCGATGATATGTTCTCAATTTGTTTTTTTTTTAGACACTGGAATCTGCCCGCGACATCGTTCTCGTGAACTTCACATTATTAATTAATACGTCACTCTACGTTACATTAGTTATTTCTATGCATAAATAACTATCCCACAGTATAGTTACAAAACGCATCACCACACAATGCGGGGAGGGGTCCCCTAGTTCTAGGGATAAAAAAGGATGTCAACGTAGTCCAGATAAACAGCGAATGAATTAATTGCATTTGTGTTATTTTACATCAAAGTGGCCTTTTAATAAAATTAATAAGGAACGCTGGACTTTCCAGCATAGGTATATTATACACAGGAACCATTCATTTTTCGGGATAAAAAGTTAATTTCTTTTTATGAGCTCCAAACTTTATGTACCTTTGTAATATTTCATGGTGATTGGTTTTGTAAATACGGCGGGAAAGCGTAACAATCAGATAAACTGAGTTTCTCATGTTTGTAATGTTAGCAAGGCTGTCTGAAGATTTCAAAATATCCTTTGCTAGTGACCCGTTCTCGCTTTGATTGGTGCAATTTACTATTTATATTTTTCTTATAGTTCTCTCATTATCGTGAAGATTACATTACCAATATCTTCCATCAATACCGACACTGAAAAATCTCTATGATAAAATACAATTATAAGGACTTATGATATGTATTATTGCTAAATTTAATCAGCAAAACTTAACTACCTAGTCAGATCATAAGTTCTGTCACAATCAAAACTATTGAATTTAGGATGCTGGTCACAACGATTTTGTTGAGTTTGAATTTAGATTTTTTTTTTTTATTACTTGTAGTGGCAGACGAGTCACGGCCCATCTGATGGTAAATGGTAACCGTCGCTCATGGACTCAACTATACCGAGAGTATTGTCAAGCCGCTGCTCACCATTTCATTTCTCCAGTATGAAATGAAAGAATAACGCCCAAAACGCAACGATGTGCTTCATGGCCGGTCACACGGGAGATGGTGGTACCAACCCGCTCGGGCCCGATACCAAGTGAGTACTCCCACTCGGTACCTAGCCCTACCACCAGTCATGCAATGGATGATAATTACTTGCTTCCCTTAGTCGCCTCATAAGACACCCGTGGGAAAGAATGGGTGGTGACACTTGTATTCTTAGTCCGTCACCACACGGATAAACGAGTTAGTTTAAAAAATGTTAACTATTTCTAACTTTCTGTTTTTTAAAGGAATGGACATGTAAAGAATACCGCATCGCGGTTAGGCTACGCGCCAAATCAGATACTAATTAAAAAATTTCAAATAACTAAAAAGAAAATCGTTTATTAAACGGTATAATAAATATTCAAGATTATTACCATAAGAAGTGCCTTTTGGTATATAAATAAATGGTTACTGTTAAAATAAAAAACTGTAACTGCCTCGGTAGTGTAGCGGTAGTGTATGCGACTGCTAATCATGAGGTCTCGGGTTTGATCCCCGGGTCGGGCAATGTTATTGAGCTTTTTCCTAAAAAGAAAAATTCTCAGTAGCAGCCCGGAGTTTGGAAATGTGCCCGGTAGATGTCAATAGGCTCGCCCCCTATTATGTGGGACTTAAACATAGCTGGCGAATCGTGGGTGTGTAATACACCTCTGCCTACCCCTTCGGGGAATACAGGCGTGCTATGTATGTAAAAGCATATCAATTAGTACACCATAAACTTGTGACAAAACATTATATGACCTGACTATGTATTATAATACTGGTAAAATTGTGTTCATCTAGGTACAAATGCTTAAAAATCTTAACGTAATCCACTAATAAAGTTTTAGCTTTTGATTGAATAATATTCTTACTCTGGATATACTGTTCATGTATATCAGATGTCACCCGCAACTCCGTCCACATGAACATGACTGCTATTTTAGTTTTTTTTTTAGTAGCCTAAATTGCTCCTTGTCTTCTTCTTTCTATGCCTCTCCAACTAGTGAAGGTTGACAGTCAGCTGCTGTGTTTAGCGAAGTTGAACAGCTCCGCAACACCTTCATTCATTCTCATATATTACGCAGCCACGACTTCTCCCAACCTCTTTCTATGCCCAATAGTTATCTTGCAGAGAAAGCCCCATCAAAATTGATCTAGTCGTTTCGGAGATTAGCTGGAAAACAGCCAGATAGACAAAAAAACAGGAGTTTGGGCTGTGGGTGGATATGTCAGTCAGTCAAATATTTATTCTTGTATAATATACCTGTATATAGTTTAACGGTCAGTAAAAAGTTTAATTACTTTATCTTACATAGGTATATATTTATTCATATCCATGTGTATTTTATAAATATTTTTACGGCGCATAGTTGATGGCATATTTAATTAAGTAGCGACCTCTGTGCGAATCATTCTCATTGTTCTCCAAGTTTGCCGTAATAGAGATATTTCTCTTAGATGAAATATTGTGCTTAAAAAGTTAAATACTTTAAGACTCAGCCGTAGATCAGAAACTGTGTATTATAAAAGGCAAGGTTTAGTAGTAAATATTACAACATAATGCAACTTTTCTTCCTTATAACTAGATAGAACATAATAAGGTTGTATGTAAACTTGCACAGCTTATTAGCTAAGCTGTTGTTTTAATATGAATTTATGTACACTATACTGCTCATTAAAATTCAACCTGTACTTGTAACAAGGCAATTGTGATTTGTGCTGGAATACATAACTGGCATGGATAGATTAATATAAAATCTCAGCTATTAGATAGGATCCGGTGAAATATACCAAATTTTTTTTAACCTTTTCCAAACACATTTTGGGAAAACTAACTCCTATAAAAACACAACAGTTTCAGTGAATTATACAAAAAAGTAATGTTTTTACTATTAACTTGAATTAATGTGATCCTGAAAATTCCGAGATTCAAATATACATTATGATTTGTAAACTTAAAAATTGGAAATATTTCTGACTTCGAAATGTACACTCGTCTAATATCTAATACATTGTCTTCATTGTGGCCTTACAGTATGGTTGCGTGTCTCCAAGAATGTCTTCGCATAATGATCGCATGCCTTTAAAAATGAAACATAGAATTTCTTTATAACATACAAAGACAACATAATAGCAAAAAATAATATATTTAAAAAGTTTTTAATATTCTAAGTGAAAAAAATTGATAGTGCTTAAAATGCTTCTCATTAATGTGTTTCGTTTGTTGTTAAACTTACAAGTGCGGCCCTGTTGTCAAGAAATACCTTACTTTATACTTTAAGGTGGTCCCCCAGTCGAAATTATATGCAGGAATGCCAGTTGCTTTAATCTCGATACGACTTTTACATTTATGTATAAAGGCTAGTACTCGTAATTCTAAATACTACTCATACAACCTTATTGGAAGACATCAACTTTCAGATCAGTACTGTCTTTAAGGGCGTTTTTATGGCGATGAGTCAAGGGATTTTCTTTTTGGTCCTTTTGTCGTTGTGGACCTTTGTATCGATTTGTTACTCTCATCTTTCTTAAACTTTCACTAACTCAAACGTAATGGTTTCGAAGCACGATAATTTCGATAATTCTTTATAATTTAATATACTTGTATTTATTGAATTCATCTTAAACAAATGTTCCTAAACCGATGACTATTGTTTATTATAAAGTTCTGTTTACTGTAGAGTTCTATATAATAAATATAAGATTATTTTATAGGAATATTTAGTTCGAAAACTGCCTCGGTGGTGCAGCGTTAGTGTGTGCGACTGCTGATCCTGAGGTCTCGGGTTCGATCCCCGGGTCGGCAATGTCATTGAGCTTTTTCGTAAAAAGAAAAATTCACAGTAGCATCCCGGAGTTTGGAAATGTGCCCGGTAGATGCCAATAGGCTCGCCCCCTATTACGTGGGACCTAAACATAGCTGGCAAATCGTGGGTGTGTAATAACCTCTGCTTACCTTTCGGGGAATACAGGCGTGATGCTGTTTTTTTTTTATTTAGTTGAAATGGAAATGGTTATCGTAAATCCTATTTTCTCGCTTCTTGTTAAATGAAAACGTTCATTATGAATACTACCAGGGGAAAGATGATTCTTCATCAGCTATATTACAAACAAATTACCTTGATAAAAATTATAATTTATCTTAGCTATAATTTGTTAATTATGCTTAACACGTTTACTCACATAACTCTGATTTTATAAATTCTGTGCGAATACTTATTGTTTAAATCTGCAGAAGACTGAGGTATGTACTATTACTTCATTCAAGAACTGTAATAATGTTGTGGTACATGTCGCATTGTATGCTATACCTGGTTAAAATGTATGCTGTAGCTAATGGCGTGCCAATGACCGGCTAGACTGCTAATGTATCGTCTATGAGAACGCCACCCTTGTTTTAAAAAACTTTAAGAAATACAATTGAAATTGTCTTGTATACAATTGACGCACTGTACAATACCGACAAGTGAAAGCGTACTTTCGACTTTCATTAAGTTTTTGTGCAGGTAAGTGTATGTATGGGTTTCGTTGCGCGGCGGCTGGACCATATTGTCTCGCCCGTGACATAAATCTGCCGGACATGAGCTCTGAGTAGGTATTGCTCGATTTTTACTTTCAAATGGACGTGATGAAAGCTTTGTAACTAATTAGATGATAACTAACAAGTTTTGCTTTTAGTTTTATATAGACCATGATCTTCAAATTTCAATAATAAATCACTAGTGAGCTGTTGTTATTAGTTAGCTGGTCTTATTTTAATCCGTCACTAACGATAATTTTGTTAGTAATGTTATGTTGGAGCATTATGTATTTAATCTAGATTAACTTTAAATATAAGTTTCTTAACCGCTTTTACTTTACGAGCGTATCTTGAAAACATTCCTATCCCTACTTTTCGTATTATTATATAAAGATTATATGTTAGATTATATTTATGTGAGAAAAAGTTCATTGGCAACATCAAGTGCTCTAATAAAAAGATTTCGGCAGAGCTTTGAGATGTTAGATATAATAAGATTTTAAAAATATTTTGGGCCTGTTTTCCCCGCCTCGTATGTTTGAGTCATAAAAGTCTACTATCAATAAAAAATAGTTACAACCTAATGGAGCGACTCTATTGACGACAAATTTTATTAATCTGATACGTGTTTTTTAATTGCCGTAATTTATTTAAATTTTAAAACATAATCAACAATGTTTTAAAACAATATTGTATAGATTTGAGGCTTTCGCTTTACTTTGCGTGGCTGTCCCTCTGGTACGGGTCTCCTGAGTGTGAGAGGGGTGTAGGACATAATCAACCACGCTGTACGGGTTGGTGGACTTCACACTCCATCGATAAAATCTCTCAGGCTTGTAGTCTTCACACGATGTTTTCTTTCACCAAGTTGACAACAAATACACAATTTTGAAAATTAATCTCGACCTTAAATACTACTAGGATGTCACCACTGCGAAAATCTAGCTATGCACCACATAACTTTTAATGATATAGTACTTACTCAAGGAACAAGCTGTCTGATCATTATTCTACCAGAGAAGTTTACCTCGAGCTTCAAATGGAGAATACCATTTCTTTAGTTCTACTTTTGGACCATCGGTACGATTGTACATTTCTGCAACATGATTGTTATGGGATACGTACTCCCCGGATAATCGATGTATTCTTGAATCTGAGTGGCTGTTATGAACACGACCCTTTTATGTGGTCATTTAATACCATGCATGCGACTTATTTTTAAAACATTAGGTATAGTATCCCAGTGTCATTCGTCTACATAGGCTTTATAAAAAAATTAATCTAATTATTTTTCAATTATTGTAACTGAAATATAGACATACATACAACATTTTTTACGATCGCTTTGCTAAAAAATCTGATACTGAAAAAAAAAATGGTAATTTATACGCGTGGATAGGGCAGACAGACACACATTCAATGTATGCTAATTGTTGTTAATAGGCACAACACTACTTTTGCTTTCCATATTTATGGCGTACCGAAATCGATAAACTTGTCCGATCAATAGGAAAGTATTTAGTGTCATCCCTTTCCTTAACATCTATAGCCACTACTAACACATTATTGAATATGTAGGCCGGTCTTATTTATAATTAATTTATTTTATCGTACATCGGTACAGATAAACATGTTTATAAATTGACTGAATGTGCTGTTCTACATTGATTCGTGGTGAAAAAATAATGAGGTATTTAAATAATAGTAATAGAGAAGCCAGCATCGCTGTGGCGTCCGGTCGGTATTGGTCTCCAAATTGAAGTGGCGCGCTCGACCGTTCACAAACCGTTTGTCGCCAAAACGAAGCGGAAAATTTAATACTCCAGCTCTGTACGTGATCAGTATTATTCTTTTTGAATTCAAACTGCTATGGCACACTTTCATTTCCCATCAGAACAGATCCTCAACCTACTCAGTTCTTGTATACACCAATATTAAAGTCATTTTAATTGACTGTTTTACACAAAATTGAATCATATACTCTCATGTCTAGATCTAAAATAAAGATCTGAAGTTGTTAATCTAAAGGCACTTCAGAATCCGTTCATCCATTCAAAAAGACTAGTTGTCAATCAACATGAATGTTTGATTTATCGATGTATCTATTATTAAAAAAACTATTTTAGCGCGAATTATAGTGGAGAGGTGTCCATTAGACGATTCATCTATTTATGCTTGATCTTCTTACAGTTGTTTTGTGATCTCAATATGTCTATCAATAAACTAAAATATTTCACAAATCACTCAACTCCCACTATTAAATTAATGCTGATAATATAAAAAATAAATAAGGATAATAGTCACTTTGGCGCAATTTATCCTAAAACATGTCGTCCGTACATGTAGTACCGTTGCGCGGGCGGTGTGCGGAGGGCGCGTAAATTCGGCGTAATGACCTGTGCAGGTGCTCGCCGCACAAGTGTCGCAGATCTCAATCATTCACGGACCGTAACTGCAGTCTCGCAAATTGCCGCAACGCCTTATTGACACCGTCATTCGTTATAGAATAATTTGTGACATAAAACGGCTTTATTACATTGTTTTAGACATGTACTTATTAGAAGGCGCCAAATAAGTAAATTATATTATTAGATTAGTTGCCCAATCGGCGTTTTAATTTAAATACCGATGCCCACCAGACCATATCTCCCGTCTTACTTTGGGTTCGATACCCACAGAGCACAATTATTTCCGCGATGCTTAAATAGTACTTTACTACTTTTTTTACGTTTTGACGTATTTTGTGTACGTAAATTATTACATAAAGTCCCTTGCCATTTAGAAATTATTCTTACTGGTACAACAGATTCTTTCAGGTATAATAACAACAATAATTCTGCGAGATCCACAGTGGTTCCTTAGTAATTTTTCGGCCTATAAATAATGTAAAATTTTGCGTATAGATCCTTATTGATCCTTTCTTTATGTTATCGTTGCTCATCTACAAAATTAAATGACACAAAAGGATAACCATTATTGTTATTAAATTGACTCCAAAAACTCTTACGAATAACCATCTACACAGAATCGTGGATAATCGTGCATGTTGCATCAAAATCTGATATTAAAAAATTACATTAATTCTGGAGGCCGCTATAAGTTTCCTAACGGTTATATCGCTTAATTTCTCCGTGTACTAGGTATTACTCACCGCTAAATTTGAGTAGCTATATATGCCATACGTAAAAATAAATAATAAAATCTAAAGGCTTGCTTTGCTGTAAAGCTACAATAGGTCTTCTAGTAATTAAGCTTTATAAAATTAAAGCCGGTACCTTATCAATGCATTGAAATAACGCCCGAATGTCGGCACTTAAAAAAAACGTGACACCGATTTTACCGTAAGACTATCTGCACATAGAGGATCAATTAACTGTTACCGTTTTAGGAATAATTATGTTTTTGTGTATGAGATTGTAAGGCCGGTAGTCGACACGCAACATCTCCGAGAATTGACCGAAGGCGGGCTAATAGCCACTATTAGCAAATCGCTCTGAGAAATCGCGAACAATGAACACGAAATATACTCATTGCCGTGTCCCATTCATTAAACTTTTTGCGATACTATCTCTCCTGTTTTAAATGTATGTCACACCTTTTTCTTTTCATCTCTCTTAATAAACGGAGCAATTTGCCCTGAAGCGCGGCTAATATCGTGATTAAATTATTATCTTGGCGCGTTTATGCGCTATCATTGTATCATTTGCTTGTGAACCGGCAGTGATTTGCAACTATTACTTTTATTTTGTGTGGTAAAAACTAAAAGTGATATTCACATTAAATTTAGTAAATGTTATTGTATGGTCTACTTTTGGTGACAATAATAGTTTCCTGTATGGTTGAATATAATTATACGAGTACATACAAACGTAGTTTTGAGAAAGTTTGTAAACATCAATTTTACAATATCCACATTGGAAATTTTAAAAGAAATTAAAATTGAAACTGCCTCTGTGGGCAGTGCCGCAGCGGTAGTATGAGCGACTGCTGATTATGAGGTCTTGGGTATCAAACCCAAGACCTCATAATCAGGTCGGGCAGTGTTATTGAGCTTTTTCGTGAAAAGAAAAGTTCTCAGTAGCAGCCTTGAGTTTGGAAATGTGCCCTGTAGACGGCAATAGGCTCGCCCCCTATTACATGGGACTTAAACATAGCTGGCGAACCGTGGCTTTGTAATACACCTCTGCGTACCTCTTCGGGGACTACAGGCGTGATGCTATTATGCTATTTTATTATTTTTTTTTTATTGCGTGTAGTGGCAGACGAGCCACGGTCCATCTGATGGTAAATAGTAACCGTCGCTCGTGGACTCGACTATACCGAGAGTATTGTCAAGCCGCTGCTCACCAATTCATTTCACAGATATGAAATGAAATATAAACGGCTATCTCCTGCTACAGCCAAAACGCAACGATGTGCTTCATGGCCGGTCACACGGGAGATGGTGGTACCAACCCGCTCGGGCCCGATACCAAGTGAGTACTCCCACTTGGTACCCAGCCCTACCACCAGTCATGCAATGGATGATAATTGCTTACTTCCCTTAGTCGCCTCATACGACACCCGTGGGAAAGAATGGGGTGGTGACACTTGTATTTTTAGTCCGTCACCACACGGACAAAATGCTATGAAAATTACGCAAGTAAAATGACATATCGTATGTGTGTTTATATATGTATGTAAAGATATGCAGATCGGTCGGAAAAGTCTATTTTTAGATTAGTACAAAAAAGGAAACATATAGGTACAATTAAAAAGTTACACAATGCACTAAGGGTGGGCTTGTCGCTAAATATTTTTTCTTCCAGTCACCCATTTGTTAGGTACTTTCTTTAACAAGTACACCTAGTATCTGTTCTCATCTCAATTTTATTTCAAGAATTTTACCACATTATATAGGTTTAATATGCAAAGTGACCGCCGTCGAATTTTAGCACATGACACAAGATGGATATTTTTCAAATCTATTTCAATGGCTATATTTAAAGTGGATAGGGACCTCAAAACAAATTGTACTCATAACTTTGGTCTACTTATTCTCCTTGTGCTTATGAGTTTAAAACTTTTGACACTTTAACACAGATACGTCTCTTCGCACGAACAACTATTCCCTTCTAGGTGAGAAAAAAGAATTGTTTACATTCATCATGGTAAACTGTTCAAAATGTGGCGTTAAAATTCTGTGATATTACTAGTTTTTAGTAGAGATCGTCACGCAATCTCTTTTTGCGTGCACTGGTATGCACGTTCAGGCACCCAGTACGTGACGATTGCAGCCCAGTCGTCGAATGCATTCAGTAAATGTGGTCTTTCCAATACGTTTTTGCTTGTAATCAAAACATGGATATAGTTGAACGATTAAAATCAGGAATTACATAATTTATCAATGATCACTTAATAAAATGGATGTAACATAATGTGGCATTTAGGTCGATCTCCGCTCGAGTTGAAACTCGAGTAATCAATATTTACAAACAGTAGTTTGGAATGGCGTACTAAAAATCTAAGAGGATAACGTTGTGGATCTTAATACAAGTAATATTTGATGTGTAGGGATCGCATATGCAGTATTCGATGTCAGTTTCGATTATTTGGCATTATATATCCAATAGAGGAATAATAATGTCAGTTATCACGGTTAAACCGTCTCTCAAACTCCGACTTAACAATGACGTTATAACGACACAAGACTTTATTTGCAGGTTTACAAAGATGAAGATTCTGAAGCAGTCGCCGATAATGAAGCTGGAGAAATTTTCGACTTCTTACGCGGACTCACAACGGACATTTTCCATAAATTTACGTAACGAAGTCAATATTCACATTGTGTGTTGATTTCCTATTATATTTACACTACACACACTCTCAGAAATGTGTAAATAAACGTCGTATATTTATAAAACGATGTCAACTCAAAATGCACACTACAAACATAAATAGAATCCATTGTAGTGTCAATACAAATTATAATAAAAGAAGTATCTTTCTAATCCTAAACCTAAATAAATCCTTTAGATTATTCCATATAAGTGTGATATTTGGACTGTATATGTATAGTTTGTGAAGTCAAATAATTGTCTAGGATTGGACCATCGCCGATTATATTTAAGTTTTCTTCTTTGTGCATCAATATTATAATTAATCATCTCCATTCCTAAAATATATGTACAATTTGCTACAAGCTTTGATGGTGTATTAAATAACTCTTAGTTGTCAAAAGTCGCTCAAACCTTGCCATATTGAAAGTACCTTAAGTGCATTAACAAAAATATTGTAATATTCACTGAATTGAAAAATTACTCAATTGCCCTTCAATAAGCTATTTGTAGTATGAACAGTAACTGCTAGTAATGGCTAGTTTTGTGACATATAACGTTGATGTTATTAGGTACCGTTACGTTTATAGTCATAAGCTTAAGTTAAAGTAATAGAGGTCATTTATTATTGTCAACATGACATCGTATTTGTTTTAGTTTACCGAGCTAGATGGTGGACCACCTGTGCTTCCCGAAGTCTCATTAGCAAACAATGATCGGGCGTCGGCGACTACCGAAACCTCTCGCGATCAATAAAGCTGTTGAGCCGATAAGCGGACATCGGTTAACAATAGGGTTGTCTCGCTCTAGGACTAACATTAATATTTTTACTTTGCTAAAAATTGCACAACCATGTTTAACTATATAATTTTGGAGTGCTCGTATTTAAGTCATTAAAATACTAATAACTATACTATAAGCATTGTCCTTCATTCATGACAATACTGAATTTAGTTGAACAATTATACCTTTCTAATCAGTATAATATATTTAAATATAATAATTTAAACATAAACAGTGACAACCCTATAAAAAGCGTGCGTTCGCTGCGGGCGACACATCCATATTCCTGTGACGTGTGTTTTACAAGCTCACTGGACAAGATTTTCAACTTCGTTTTTTGCAATATTTTTTTGTCAGTTCAACGACCCAGCGCCACTCATAATCTTTATTTATACATGTAATTACACATTACTGACCGCTTAATTACTCGAAACTGCTGCGACGTCCGGGCTTGGAATCTGATCAGAGAAACCTAATCCGGTGCTGTTCTAAATTACACTTCGTTACCCTTCGTATTGACTAATAATAGTGTAAGCCTAGTTCGTAAACAAGCATCGGTCTGTCTCTCTATATATGTATAACGTTAAATAGTCTCTTGCCAAATATGTGTTAAACTTTTGGAATATATACTCAAAAATTTTTACTAGTTATCCTTTGTAATGTGGCAATATTATTAAACTAACATTTCGGCAACATATAAAACTAGTCACTTTGATTTCAAAATATTTTGTACTTTTACTCTGCACATTTTTTTTTGTTGTTTATTTGTAGGCAATATAATAATGTGTATAAAAATTTAACGTCAGAATCGTCAATGATATAATTTTTATACTTTCAAAATTATATTAAAATTATCATTAATCAACAGGTTGTTTCGTCGTGTTAGTCATTAGAAAATAAGCACAAAAAGCCATCGTTATTTTATATAAATTGTAAACAAACTTTTAAAGTATTCCTCGTTATGTTGGAAAAATAAAATGTTTTCGTTATCGTTACATATTTAAGCACCTAATTAGAGGATTAGGAATCCAAAGATTTCTATTTGGGATCATATACATTTCTTCAATTTATTGGCAATATAATCTAATCGTTTTGTATCGTTATATATCTAATAGCTGTCATTGAAATTAGCATGCAGCTATATATTTTGTATCTTTATTGATAGGCATCAGCAACCGCTAAAGCTATGTAAAGTGGTGCCAAGTTTTGTCAACCGGACCTCTTAGTGAAGGATCGATAATATCGTGTAGCTGAATTTTATCTGAGTCTAAGGAGTATTTGACATAATGTGCCTTTTATTAGTTCGTAAGCGAGTACCTATGTATGTGCAAGATTAAGAGCTGGTTACTTGAATGGAGCTTCATTATTTACTTCAGATTTTTACATAAATCATATTTTATTACAACCTAGGTTCCACCCGTGGATTAGCGCACTTGTCTCGACATAAAGATATCGAATAATACTTGTATCAATGCGACTCACGATTATCTGGAAAATTATTTGTATCACTTTTATTCTGTATTCTGGCACCATAGCCTGTATTTTAACAAAAAAAATTACATAGCATGACGCCTGTATTCCCCGAAGGGGTATTCAGAGGTGTATTACACACCCACGACTCGCCAGCTATGTTTAAGTCCCACGTAATAGGGGGCGAGCCTATTGACGTCTACCGGGCACATTTCCAAACTCCAGACTGTTACTGAGAATTTTTCTTTTTAGGAAAAAGCTCAATAACATTGCCCGACCCGGGGATCGAACTCGAGACCTCATGATTAGCAGTCGCATACACTACCGCTACACCACCGAGGCAGTGTATTTTAAAGTTACCTTTATCACGATATAATTTCATTCTTTTTAATGTTGATTACAATTTCACTACCAGCGAAGTATAGTAATAACTCTTTGCAGTCTGCACAAAAAAGAACTGGGAGATCAGGAACCCCACCTGCACAGGTGCGTCGTTATAGACCATCAGCCGGACTACCTCCATATATAGTCATCGTCACGCTAGGTACGCCCAGGGGGGTTAGGTAAATTCTCATATTTCACATGATTATTGTGACATCACGCGTCGGTTTCTCAACCAATCACAGTGATCTCGATACGTGAAATATGACATTCTGCCTCAGGGGGCAGGTTAGGCATTAACCACCCCAGAACGAATGCCCTGCCAGCCATATGGGCCCGTACCAAATCAAGCTCTATCCAGGTACCGTCGGGTGGACCAGTTCCAATTGTAGCCGATGTTCCACAAGGAGTTAGCTCACGCACAAAACTTAACTAGCATTGTATAATAGATCAGTTTTCGTGTCATTATATACGTAGGCCAGCAATTAGATATGAACGACACGAATAGACCTGAAAAGAAACGAGATAAGAGAAGTGAAAATTATTTATTTTGATCCTGCCCGTGTGGTGACGGACTAAGAATACAAGAGTCACCACCCCATTCTTTCCCATAGGTGTCGTACAAGGCGACTAAGGGACGTAAGCAATTATCACCCATTGCATTACTGGTGGTAGGGCTGGGTACCAAGTGAGAGTACTCACTTTCTATCGGGTCCGAGCGGGTTGGTACCACCATCTCCCTTGCGTCCATGAATCACATCAATGTGTTTTCTTTGTATCAGGAGATAGCCGTTGATTTCATATATGTGAAATAAATTGGTGAGCAGCGGCTTGACAGTACTCACGGTATAGTTGGGTCCATATGCGACGGTAACCATTTAACATCAGGTGGGCCGTATAGAAAAAAAATTAACGCTATGATATCTCAGTTGGAAAATTCTTGAAATGGTAACAAAATATTTCGAGTAATCTTATGATAATCATTTTTCTTATTTATAATTTCGCAGGAAAATATGTAAGTGGACTGTTCGTCACCAGCTCTTAGTCTAAGTGTAAATGGGTAATTGAAAACGGAGTCTTCTCTATTTTCCATGTTTATAGTAACTCCTTAACAGTAAATTGTAAATATAGTGTAGGTTATTATTATACAGCTTTACAAGACTGTTGTCCCTTATTTTAGAGAAGATAGCATCACAAGTATAACTTTGAAAATATGTTATCAAGATTTTTACGTAGGGTTTTTACATTTCAGCCTGTTGTACATAGGTATACATTTGATTGCATAATATATGGATATTATAATAGATGTATATTATGAATATATTGGCTTGAATGTGTCTAAAGATATTTTTGTATGAATTGTGGTACAGCGCAACAAGTTATAATTAATCGTAAGATATGTCAATGTGAAGCCGTATAAAATGTACACATATATCTTCTGTCACTTTTAATCTAGCTAATATATTGGATATAAAAATAAACGTGTAATTATTTTTGTCTTCAGGATAAAAAAGCTATGACTGTAATGTAACCCATTCTGCACATATACATTAAAGAATTAATTTTTTGCTTAGCCTATTGAACGTTTCTTTGTTCAGCAGTATATTATTAAGTTCACATATTCATTCTGTGCTTGTCAAATTAACATTAATTCGGTTGAGGAATAACCGCTACGTGTGATTTATTTAGGTGAAGTTATTAAGTGCGCTATTAGTGAACAGCCGCGGTCATCACACATTGACCTCGCAGTTTCTCCAATTATACAGCACCCGAGGGGAGACGTCGGCACTTGAACAATAACTTATACAGTACTAGTACATCTATTACAACTATATATACCTACGTGTTGTACGATTTAGGTTAATTGATTATCTTTACTTATACACTGTACACGCCTTGAGTTAATTAGAAGTTTCGATAATTGATATCGCTCTAATTTGAAGGTGTTACAACCTCAGACGCATAATAACATAGTGGTTGTAAATAAAAGTAAGCAAATTGCCGTTGTAAGGTTTAAGATTATGACCAACAGGCAAAGAGACACGGTGGGTTTATTTAGTGGGTGAGGGCCTCACACTACCCTGTCCGTGGCCTCGAACGACACGTTGTGCGGTTAGGTACATTTTTTCCCACCTTAACAAAAAAAAGTTTTAAGGTCGGCTTTTGCTCTGAACTCAAGTCCACCTGAAGAAAACAGAATTTGATGTTATCTTTATCTGCACCAATGTGGAGTGCAATTTATCATCATGCTAATTATGCTTTTATCAACACCTATGGATTGATTTGTCACACGGAAATTTTAAACACAATTTTATGCATATTCTCTACGCATGTAGGTATAACATTTTAATGTCTATAAATAATTGTATAAATTACAATTGTCTAATTATAATTTTTATTAATCTTACCTGAATTTTACCGGGTGCGCATTTTTTGACCACTAGGGACATTTAAGTACTGAGTTAGCAATTTTTCAGATAAATATACCCTATTTGCAATCGCATCTTTATTCGTAGCATCATTAAAGATAATGAAGAAGTACAAGTCTATCATAAATTTAAAAAAAGTATAGATACCATACCTAGTACACGTTGTACTAGGTATGAAAATATTATAAATGCGAAAGTTTATGAATATGTTTAGATGTTCTTGAAATACGCCTAAACATCTGTACGGATTTGGATGACATTTGTTTTCTCGGTGTGAGAGGAGTTTAGGCTCTAGTCCACCACGCGGACAGTGTGGTTTGGCAGGAAGGCGTGTACCTTGTGATGTCTCGACCTTATATTGAGGATCAAACTCGATACCACTATCTTTGTAATCTTTGTTCTTATCACTAAGCTTGCTGGTTTGAGAAAAAATATGATCTGAGTAAACACATACAAAAGTCGTATTCCAAAAATTCGAAGAAAGAAAATAAGGCAGAAGATAGAATGTGAATAGGTGTGTATATCTAAATATATACATATATTGTAGCTTTTGGGTCGTTGCCTGGAGTCGTCTCAGTCACCGATCAGCTCGTGCCCGCCTAATGGCCTCCATTACGCGGCAACAGCACAATGTGCCCAATTAGTCCAAGCAGTCAAGATTTACCACCACCAGTACAAACCACATTACTTTAACCGCATTACTCGGAATCGGATAATTACCTTGCTTCTACGTCTTCATTATCCCTTTAGTAATTTCAATATTTTTGTTTGTTTTTAAAATACGAGTTAGCGGCCAACTTAAATAGCAACTGTAAGCTCGTGCTGCACAGTCAGTGATTCTCATCACCAATTAATAAGAGATAAAAATTATAATACTGTCCGGTACGAAGGCTAGTGAAAATTAAGTTTTATTAGAAAAAACTTACTGTTGCTCCATAGGTACATACTAATCGGCGTAAGTGTAAGTGTTTTGTGTGGCATTCCGTTCTTTAAAAATTTGGGAGAAATTGCATTTTGAAACAGAATAGACAAGAGTAAACGGGTATAAATTTAAGAGAAGCGTTACATTTTTAGACCTTGGGTCTATTTTTTACTAGCCGGCATGATAAGCTTTAAAATTGAGGGGGAAATGCAATTTGATAAAGGAATATGGAAGATCTCGCGGACCGACAGAAAAACAGGCTAGAGAAATAATTTATTGATTGACTTGATGTCATAACTACTTAACCACGAAGTTTGCCATACACATAGTCCGGAGTACAGAGAAGGATATATGTACGAGGAGCGATCAAAAAGTAGTGAGAATGAGATAGAATATAATGATAGTCATAACTAAATAATTTATTTTTCTACATAGTCTCCGAGTCTCTCTACACACCGAGTCCAGTCCAGTCGCTTTTCCAAAGCTTCAATCCCTTTCATAAAAAAAGTTTTTTCTTGGTCCTGCAAAAAGCTCTCCACGGCATCCATCACCTTGTTATCGTCTTCGTACCTGTTTCCCCTTAAGTATTCTTTCAATTTGGGGAACAGATAAAAATAGCTAGGCGCCAGATCTGGTGAATAAGGGGGGTGGTCAACCAATTCGAAGCCAGCTTGCTGAATGGCAGCCATCGCAACTGTCGACCTGTGCGCGGGTGCGTTGTCGTGATGAAACAACACGCCCCTTCAAAGTTTCCCTCCTTTTTTCTTTGATGGCATTCCTCAACTTGGGAACCTTTAGTTCCCAGTGGCATAATATTGGCCTGGAATAGTGGTTCAACGCTCCAGGTAATCAATCAACAATATCCCTTCTTAGTCCCAAAATATTGAGGCCATAACCTTGCCAGCCGATGCCACGGCATGAAACTTCTTTGGGGTCGATGATGATGGGCGTTTCCATTGCGAAGATTGCTGTTTTGTCTCGGGATCAAAATTATGGACCCATGTTTCGTCCATTGTTACGAAACGAGACAAAAAGTTTTCACAATCTTCTTGAAAGTTGTCCAACAATATCTTCTAAATGTCAAGTCGATTTTGTTTCTGACTGTCGGTTAACATTCTCGGCACCAATCTTGCGGAGACTTTTCTCATATTCAAAGATTGCTTCAATATGGACTGAATACTTCCATATGAAATGCCCGTTTCTTGAATTAAGTATCGGATAATAAATCTTCGATCGCTCAAAACAATTTTCTCGACTTTTGCAACATTTTCTTGGGTGACTGACGTCGATGGACGGCCGCAACGATGTTCGTCATCCGTGCTCATTCTCCCTACTCGAAATTGAGAAGCCCACCTTGCAACAGTGGAATACGGCAGAGCAGACTCTCCTAATGTTGCCTCCAAATCGCATTGAATCTCTTGCGTCGTTAACTTTTTTAAACAGAGGTATTTAATAACGGCTCGCACTTCGTTTTTCTCCATTTTCGAGAACACGTTCCGACACGAAGCAAACAAATGACTACATTCAGAAAAAAACAAAAGAGAATCGAAGATTTTTTCTTTATTAACATTACAAATATGTATCTGAGCTATGCCTGCCAGTATTTATTTTTTTTCTTACCAAGGAGTATGTCGTTCTCACTACTTTTTGATCCCTCCTCGTATTATGGAAAAACGGAGGTTATTTTTGTGCCAGATAGTAATGATTTAGACCAGAGATGGCTGGTGGTAGTTTGGACGTAACAGGAACCGCGAGCTAGTTTACGTAGGTAATTTTTTTCATTTGTTTGCTTACTTAGTTTTTTATCAAAGTAGATTATACTCTTTACATTTACTCATCATCTCGACGTACTATAATCTTATGTATCTTATTGAATAATATTGGACCAGAGTGAAGAGATGCGTGCACATAAGTCAACACACCCATTTTTACACTATAATGTGTCTGAAAAACTAGTCTCCATTGACGTGACCTGCTGTGATGCACAGCAACGTCATGCTGGATAAAGCAAGAGGCGCCAAAAGCACAGATTACTAAATAGTTACTACGTAACCAAAAGGCTAATTATGTGTATTTTACCTATAATAAGCATAACTTCCAACGTGATGACTTACCTCATAAATGAATTTAAACCTTGTATCATTACTAAATTAGATCCAAATCGTTAAAGCCGTACAAGAATCGCTCATTTGAAATTATAAGACATATTTATATATTACAACCAGCCTTTTCCCGCGGCTTCGCCGCAGCCAAAAGCTAGTTTTTAGGTTATATCTCAGGTTCATGGTAAGGATAAAATGTATACCAGTTTTAAGGTCTAATCAAGAGGTATCAAATAAAAATAAAAAGTTGGATCATAATCCGTTTAGTAGATTTGCGTGATGCGCGAACAAACAAACTGACAAAAAAAATCTAAAAAAAAACGTTTTGTGTTAAGACACGCTTATATGGCCTATTACAGTCATTTTTTCTCGAATATCTTGAATGTACAGACATAGCTCTGCTAAATTGGTATTTTAACACTTGTTTTGAAGATACACACAATCTTTTGTTGCAATTTTTTTTTAAACAAGTAGTACTTCTAAAAATCGTGCTCAAATTGACTTTTCTAAAGGGCCAGCATTCACGATCAGAAGTAGGTACGTTACTAGTCACAGCAAGTCGCAGCAGGGCACAATTTCCTTATGAAATGAGAGATTCGGAAAACAGTTCTCTAAATATAAGTATATTTATCCTCCTAACTAGATATCGTTATGTTTTCATGTTTGTAAATGTCCCGTTAGACAAAACTGTATTCTAGCTGTACTTACATAATTAGGTACATGTATCGCGAAAGTCCGTATTGAGATAGAGTTTCATAGACTTCATTACACGTCGCAATTTGATGAATCATTATGTGATAAACAAATACGTATCGCGTACCACAAGGTTGATGCTGTAGATTCGGGTCTATTGTATAAATATTAAATTGCTAGTAACGACGATCTTCACCGTCATGTCATTATACATCCCTCCTACGCGAGCAACAGATGTGTTTTAGCCATTAGTTTATTTTATCGAGATAGGATCTTGACGGATGTGAGCAGCGAACATCATTACAATAGACGGAATGTCTTCTGTAATGGACATAGGTACAGATAACGTAAGCATCTAGAGCAAGTAGGTTCAATGAATGGAAAAAAAACTCAATTTTATTATTTGGAAAAGAACGAGTCAAATATTTGAATAGATAGATATTGCTCATCTATACAAATACATTTTTCCGTGTGGTGACGGACTAAGAATACAAGTGTCACCACCCCATTCTTTCCCACGGGTGTCGTATGAGGCGACTAAGGGAAGTAAGCAATTATTACCCATTGCATGACTGGTGGTAGGGCTCGGTACCAAGGGGGAGTACTCACTTGGTATCCGGCCCGAGCGGGTTGGTACCACCATCTCCCGTGTGACCGGCCATGAAGCACATCGTTGCGTTGTGGCTGTAGCAGGAGATAGCCGTTTATATTTCATTTCATATGTGAAATTAATTAGTGAGCAGTGGCTTGACCACTTGACAATACTCTCGGTATAGTCGAGTCCATGGACGACGGTTACAATTTACCATCAGATGGACCGTGGCTCGACTGCCACTACATGCAATAAAAAAAACCTGAAGTGTCTTTAATGTCTGAATAACGGTGTTTTATTAAATGCATATGAAAAACGATACCTATAACAAAATACTAATTTTAAAGATTTTGTCTGTCTATTTTGGCTAATCTACGGAACGGCCTATATTATAAAGAGTAACTTAGGCTACTTTTATTTTGGAATAATAATTACGGTTTCACACAAATAATAACATATTTAAATTCCACGTGTCGTGTACGTTAATAATACCCAGTCAATTAATAACGAGACTAGATCGAGCTCCCTATTCTGTAACAGTCTACAAATTGTATTAAAGATGACAGGTGCTATTTTCCTAGAATAAATAACCAGGATATTTCAAGTGTCATTTAAATCTGTGATTATTGAGGTGTATCATCTAACCCTATCTAATCCCATCAAAAACATAAATGTGAAATGAGAGCCAAGTTCAATATTATGATATATGCCTTGGTTGTTAACTTCAATGACAAAAGAAGTGAGATCTAAATGGGTGCCAAGTTTTCTTCTTATAACTTAGGACAATATATTGAAGCCTAAGATCTGACTTGGCTAGTTTTGTAGTTTTCATATACGAATTATATTATAGCCTTCGCAAGTTCTAAAGCTGTAAGTTCTTATTTTATTATATACATATGCATCTCGCAAGTCTCAATATATGAGCCAAATTTGACATGTTTATGTGAAATAGTTTTTGAGTTATGAAGTTAAGAAAAAATTGGCTTCAAATGGTTTGTGTAATATTACACACGGTACTGCTCGCCAATTCTTTAGCTTGAACTTGGTTTGACACGCTACCGCGTGTCTAGATAGTTACAAACGCACTTTTATAAACTGATTTTTTTTTGGTATGGCAGAAAAATGGGGCGGGAAGTACTCTATAAACAACTCTATTTTTTCAGGAATAAAAGTAGCCTACGTCCTTCTCTATACTTGGGACTATACGATAGCCAAATTTCATGATGATCGAGTAAGAAATTACGACGTCCATACATATTAAACAAACAAACTCACTTTTACATTTAATATTTTACAGCCACATCTAAGGCTAGGGAGACGATATGATAACCCAACTCTTTAGTTAGGGTCGGCTGCCGATTTGTTCGCATTTAGCTGGTTCAACAGTATTTATACGGAGCAACTGCTTACCTGACCTCCACGACCCCATTGAGGGGACAACTGGCGACCTAAGAACAAGACTAGAGACTGATTCGTCATTTAGCATCCAGACCCTGGAACGACTGCTAGGATTTTAACGTGCCTTCCAAAGCACGGATGAGGTCAGGTGTTTGTGGACACCAAGTGTCAGTTTTTGGTCACCTATCTGCCTGCCAGCCGAGCGAAACCTTCCCGATCGTTCGAACTGCAAGTGTGCAACTAGGGTACGACTTCCTCCTGCGTCTGGGTGTTTTCTATTTATTAAATGTATGTATTTACAAAAAAAAGTAGTATAATGTATTATATCCGTAATCTGGTACCCATAGCACAAGCATTAAGCTTAGTTTGGGACCAGAGGACGTTGTGTGAAAAATATCGGTGAATATTTATTTATTTACATTTACTATGACATTACGTAATTACGTATCTATTTTTGAACAAGATATCATTTGGACGTGGGTTTGTGAGAATGTGGGATATTTAGGCCTTTTATGAGGCTAGCCCACGACAGGTTTGCAGGCTTCGCCAGTCGTACACACAACCTTTCAGTGGTGTAGGTTTCCTGACAACCGTAAAGTCCATGTTGGCGAGAGATACAGTGAAATGCTGCGGTCTTCTTCTGCGAAGTGGTTATGCTTTTGAAGGCAGCTGGCGAACATCGTTGGGATGGTGGCAATGGCTGCTAATCCGATAGCCCTTTTGGGTTGAGATCACTCAGAATGCCTCGCTCTGAGTGGCTCCGAGATGACAGTGGACTGTTGTGACGCAAATCCACTGTACCAACAGGTTCTTGCTAGCAAGAAAGAGCTGTTTACTTTGCCCGACGCGTCGGGTCGCCGGTATCTCTTACCAGACTTCGTGAGCATGTCACCGTGGTTGTTTTAGTCGGTATACCCGGAGAGGAGGCATTGTAGAGTCTAAAATAACCTCTCTGCATGCCCATGTGGAACATGCAAAGTGGTTATGGAGTATGCTTGATGCATTTCCCCACGTAATAAAAAAAACAATATTGACACTAATTAAACATTGTGCACTAATTAAACATTGTGCACTAATTAAACATTGTGCACTAATTAAACATTGCAAAATATTGTGCTGAAAATTTGTGTACTGTGGACTTATTAATTCAGCATCACACCATTTAGGATAAAAATATATACCTATGTACCAACGTACCCCAAACTATTCTGACCCTGGTTGTCGTCAACGAAACCGATATAAAACAAAAATAACATTATTGGCGCACGGAGTGTGAAGTTTTTGTGCTAATAAAAAGTAGTCGGCGTGAACTTATTACGATGAACAAATTAGACGTCGAGTCGTATGTAATTACAACGAACACAGCGTGCAATATTTCGTCAGTTATTATTGTATTTGGCATGCGAATAATAGCGATGTACACTCGATAAAGCGATCATAGACCGTGACCCAATATTAAACACTTGTAGCGACACCCGACAGGTCTCTCCACTATTCACGGTCAATACCTGTCTGTACCACAACCTACATCAGGCACACACGTACCTCGATACGCTTCCAAATGGAAAAATATCTCTGTAACCAAATGGAAACAATTGCAAGTCTACGTGCAAAATCGATTCTAAATTAGTGTAATCCGTTAGATTCAGAGAAAGGTCTTGTTCGCATTCTGAGAGACTAGCCAATATATTTACTTCAATAAAAGGTTAAACATTTAAATAAGTCTACTTATATTTTTATTTATCCAAAAAGATTCAATGTTCTTGTTGATTTGCTGTCCTTAATTTATTTGGCACGATAATGAGAAGATATTTACTAGGTAGATACATTTGTTGCGATTGTTAGAAGAGTTGTTAAAGGCATTTGTTTCCAGTTTTTCGTACTTGATTAAAACTAGTTAATGAGAAAATTAGTTTTTCTTGTTTAAAATTTGCTGTCTTCTTGTTTCGTTTAAACAAGAAGACAGAAGATATTTTTGATGTACATGGTGTTGTCCGTGTGGTGACGGTATTCTTACAAGTGTCACCACCCCATTCTTACCCACGAGTGTCGTACGAGACGACTAAAGGAACTAAGCAATTATCACCCATTGGATTACTGGTGGTAACGTTGTATACTAAGTGAGAGTACTCACTTGCTATCGGGCCCGAGCGGGTTGGTACCACCATCTGCTTGTGACCGGCTCTGAAGCACATCGGTGTGTTTTGGTTGTAGCAGGAAACAGCGGTATGTTTTTTTATTGCTAATGGTCGCTGACGAGCCACGGCCCACCTGATGGTAAGTGGCACCTAACCGTCGCTCATAGACTCAACTATACCGAGAGTATTGTGAAGCCGCTGCGCGCCATTTAATTTCTAAGATATGAAATGAAAGAATAAACGGCTTATCTTCTGCTGCAGCCAAAACACACCGACGTGCTTCATGAGGAAACGGTGGTACCGACCCGTTCGGGTCCGATAACAAGTGAGTACTCTCACTTGGTACCCAGCCCTACCTTTCATATCTGTGAAATGAAATAGTGAGCAGCGGCTTGACAATACTCTCGGTATAGTTGAGTCCATGAGCGACGGTTACCATTTACCAGCAGATGGACCGTGAAAAAAAAAATGAGTAGAGCTTAATTGAATGATAATTTTTGGAATTAACTACTATGTTACATTAGTGTCGTTAGTAAGAGAGGTAGGTAAAACTTCTCAAAGAGAATACCCGAAAGGGTAAGACGCTGGCGGACCACTGAAGATACAGGCGGAGAGACCGCAGACGGCAGGTTTATTTAGTGGGTGAGGGCCCCACACTACCCTGTTCGTTGCTCCGATCGACGGGGTGTGCGGTTAGGCACATTTTGCCCATCATAACAAAAAAAGGTAATATCTTATAACCATGAAATGGAAAATCCATTTGGTCTTCCTCGTTGCAGTAAAGGTACTTAGGTACCAGGTTCAAATCTCGTATTTTTCTTTCGATAATAGTAGTAACACTGGAATTCTACCCCCTTTTACGACTTACTTAGGAGAAAAAACACACCCTTCTTTATATATACGAATACTTCCGACAAATAATGTATGCAAATACTTCCGACAGATGGCGCAGGCGTCACCCGAGACGTTAAGAATGAATGTGTTATCGAAATTCGCAGGCACGAGAAACTATCGTGATGCAGCGATGGCTGAATTGACAAAGCGTCTGGGACGGTATTCCGGGAGATTCCTGGTGACTGTTATTTTCGATTTCACATTTTTACTTTGTGTTAATTTATATGGCTAAGCATGACAAATGCTAAAAATTATATAAAAATATCAAAATATTATTATAAAATTGTTAATACAGCTACAATATCTTTTATAACAAACTACCGCATTTTCCATAGTCCTAGTTCCAGGAGTGTGTGCTATTTGTTGTTTTATATCAATCAGTCAGTTATTCTTTAATATATAAATATATAGTGTGTGTGTGTGTGTGTGTGTGTGTGTGTGTGTGTGTGTGTGTGTGTGTGTGTGTGTGTGTGTGTGTGTGTGTGTGCGTGTGTGTGTAGAAACAGATTAATTAATCACAAAAGTTTAGAAATATTCTTAATATTTACCACAAATATTATACTTATGTAAGTCATTAATTTTACATAATTAGGTATATTTATTTCCACATAAACGATCGAACTTATTACATATTCCGTTACAGATGGCGCTGTAAGCATTATTCAAATGAGATTACTGTACCTATTCAATAAAATAATTAAAGTTGAATCAGAATAAATAATATAGCACCCACATACACGTATAGCAATCAGCGTGGTTTAATAGACCAATAATGGAAAGTGTTGTTATGTGGTAAACAAAAAGAAGCGTACCTGTACACGTTTCATATGAAGTTTAAAATAGAGTAGTGCTCTGATAATTTTGCCAAAACATTTTTGCATTCGAGGTGTTTTTTCCTAATTAGAATGTTTTGATACTGGGCGTGGGCTCCGGGATAACGGTCTACTTATTAGACACACTTGCTTTCCAATCGAACGGCTGATTTATCATGTACATAACATAAAAAAACATGTACAACTGAATTCGAGACGACTGTCAGTTATGTTTTTTACACTAGCAAAAACAACTTTTTCCATTTTAGTTGTCACTTATTGATGTTGAAATTAGTTTGGCTCATTATTCTCTTTTATTTGAAGTAATTAATTTTGTTCATCTTATTCCGAGAACTTTTACAATGCTGTTAAAGAAATTTTAAAATAAATCGATCTTGATGTTTGTCCTATGTTAGACAATGTGATTTACATTCTGCAACACATTTTCTTTCCCATCCCAAATACAATATCGCTTTCGCAAAATAGAAGTTTGATCAGACACAAGTAATTTTTCGCTACAGTGTGATAGTAAAAATCAAAAGAGCATTCCTTACAAAACCTAAAAGTGGTTATGAACATTATATTTATCGTCAGAACGAATAAAAGTTGGGGCTGTTCGTGACACTGTCACCCTTCCGCGCCGTTGGTTTCATTGTCAAGAAGCTAGAGAGTCTCGCTCGATGGGCATAGCATTCAAGAATTACGTTCGCTAACAAGGGAAGCTGGTATATCGCCTGATATTATAAAATGTGACAAAGGTGAACGAGAGCTTCTAAGGAAACGTGACGTTTGCAATTTACTTAATTTTTTTTTTATTTCAATGAAAGGTAACCAAAATTAGAAAGTGGAAGATTTCATAAATTGTGACGAAGTTCCACGATAGTGGAGGAGGGAGTACAAAAAAAGCACAATATAATTACTAATTTGATTCAAGTTTTAATGATGATAAGATTAGATTAGGTAAACTACTTCCTAGGGGATCTGCTGGTGCTACCCAGAACTGGCGGACCTCTGTGCGGCCTGTACACGCGCCGGATTCACGACGAAAAGCTGGAGGGCCGGCTGTATGCGGCGTACAGGAGTGCGCGTGCCACTTTTAAGCTGGCCATCTGTCGCGCCAAAGACGCAAAAAGGCAGGAGATGCTAGAGAGTGTAAATTTTGGAGGTTGATAATAGAGAAGTTGGATTAACATATAGAGTTAATATGTCTATAAAATGGATAGCTAGATTAAGCATAGGTATATATAATAACGAATATACAAATTGTGACTTGAACATAAAATTGCTAAACTCGCTTCCAGGTGATAATCTGTACAACGATGTTTCGTGGTTCTGTGGTAAAGAGGTGATGTTAGTACAATGAGTTCCTCGGAGCACTCCTTTGATGAGTTGATAGAGCAACACAGACCCAAAGTCTCTCAGCAGCTCCAACGACTCCACCCCAGTAGATTGAATTATCTATAACTTGAATAGCACGCCTTTGCAAAGATTCAAATGAGCCGAACTGGTATTTAGGTGCACCTGCTCAGACATGTATGCAGCACGACACTTCAAAGCGGACTGGTGTTTTTAGCTAGAGTATTTGCATGTCATAGTTATAATCTAATACCGTGTGGGGCCGGCTTTAGAATTGTCCCACCCCTCTCTACCCACAGGAGTCGTAAGAGCCGACTGAGGGAATATCGGGGGAGTGGGCAGCAGCACTCCCTTGAGTATTAACAACATCCACTGCGATCGCCAACCCGCCTGCCAAGCGTTTCGATTACGGCATTATCCCCCATTTATTGGGGAGGTCTATGTCCAGCAGTGGACGTTGAAAGGCTGATGGATGGATGGATGGAGTTATAATCTATCTATACTATTATAAAACTGTAACAGAGCTGTGTCTGTACATTTAAGATATTTGAGAAATAATTACTGTAATAGACTATATTATAGGCGTGTCTAAACGCAAAACAATTTTTTTTAGATTTTTTGTCTATTTGTCTGTTTATCTGTTTGTTTGTTCCCGCATCACGCAAAAACTACTGAACGGATTTCGATGCAACTTTTTTTATTTGATAGATCTCGATTAGACTAAAAAACATTTTATCCCGCTACTATATCGGGAAACAGAGATATTACAGAAATAAATAATTTTCAAGTTACCGTTGTAAGATGTTTTGCTGTACCTACCCAGGTATTGGTACTTATAATGGAACAACCTTTTCTTATAAGCAATACGAAATTCTTACTTAGTTAGGTTATTATTCCAAATACGTACTTAAAATAACGGTTCAATAAAAAAAAGAACAATCTGCCCTAAAATCACGTTAATTCCCCAAGTAGTAACATTGTATTTCATTTAGATTAGATTTACATAAATAACGTAGCCTATTTTGTTTAACATTATCAAGTTCCCGATTACAGAAACCGGATAAAACGAATACCAGTTTTTAAGTCTAAAGCTATCGAAAAAGAAATGTGGTATTAAAATTGGTTCAGCGAGTTTGGACACGTCTAAATAGTCTAATATAGTAGTTGTTCCTATTTTTTTATTGCTTATGGTGTCAAACGAGGTGCAACAGCCCAAATGATGGTAAGTGGTAACAGCTGCTCATGGACTCAAGTTACTGTCAAGCTACTGCTACCATTTAATTTTAAGGATATGAAATAACAAAATAATAAAATATATAACTTAGGGCTGCTTCATGGCCATTCAAAAAAGGGAGAAGGTGGTACCAACCCGCTCGGGCCCGATAACAAGTGAGTACTCCCACTTGGTATCCAAACCTACCACCAGTAATGCAATGTGTGATAATTGCTAACTTCCCTCATAGATCTCGCACGACACCCGCGGAAAAGAATGGGTGGAGTGGTCCGTCACCACACAGATTAAAAATGTACAGCCTCCGAAAAACCTTATATCTAAAATGTACTTATATACACAGCTCTGTTACAGATATCTTCTATTACATATAATAAAATTGAAGTGTCTATTAGTAATGTCTAAATAACAGGTTTTTTACTAAATGTATACAAGAGTATATACGCCTATAACAAAATACTAATTTTTTAAGTTTTTGTCTGTCTATGTGACTGTTTGTTCCGGCTAATCTCTGGAACGGCTGGACCGATTTGGACGGGACTTTCACTAGCAGATAGTTTGCGCGTTGTTATAAGGAGTAACTTAGGTTTTTTTATTGCATTTAGTGCCACGGCCCATCTGCTGGTAAATGGTAACCGACGCTCATGGTCTCAACTATACCGAGAGTATTGTCAAGCCGCTGCTCACCATTTCATTTCACAGATATGAAATGAAAGAATAAACAGCTCCCGCTACAGCCAAAACGTTACAATGTGCTTCATGGCCGGTCACACGGGAGGTGGTGGTACCAACCTGCTCGGGCCTGATACCAAGTGAGTGCTCCCACTTGGTACCCAGCCCTACCACCAGTCATGCAATGGATGATAATTGCTTACTTCCCTTAGTTGCCACGCGTGTGCGCATGTCGTATGCGACACCCGAGGGAAAGAATGGGGTGGTGACACTTGTATTCTTAGTTCGTCACCACACGGACATTAATTTAGGAAAAATAATTAGGGTTCCGCGCAAAAAAAACAAAAACCCGTGAGATTTGAAATTGTGAATGAATACCGATTCAAATAGATACGTATATAAATCGAATATACATATATTCCAACTAGCTTCTGCCTGTAGTTTCATCTACGTGGCCTGCAGGCAATAAATGAGATATTTTTTTAGAAACAAACATTATATGTTATATATTATGTTAGTTATACGCAGGTATTACCTTTTTTTTTTTTTTTTTTTTGTTTAGGCGGGAAAAAATGTACCTAATCGCACACCCCGTCGTTCGGGGCAACGAACAGGGTAGTGTGGGGCCCTCACCCACTAAAGAAACCCGCCGTGTGCCGTCTCTCCGCCTTTATTGGCGGGCCACTGGAACTATGTTACATTCCTTCGGTGGTCCGCCGGCGGCACGCAGGTATTACCTAGGATTTGTAGGTGTATCTGTAATACCTATGTATAACTAACATAATATATAATGTTTGTTTCTGAGAAAATATATCACTTCAGAGTTGCGCAGAGGGCCATGGAGAGAGCCTTGTTCAGGGCCTCCTTGGGCGACTGAAGAATAAATCTGTGGATTAGTCAGAAAACACACGTGAGAGATGTGATGGAAACCATCACGCAGCAAAATTGGATATGGGTCATATTGCTCGGACGAGCACAGATAGATGGGCATGGAAAGCCCTAGAGTGGACGCCGTGGATGAGCACCAGACAACGTGGTTGCCCACCTAAGCGATGGGTAGACTGCATGCCGTGCCTGGATAAATCAAGCAGCAGACAGAGTGTCCTGAAAGAAATTGGGAGCAGCCCATGTGTAATTATGCACCCAGGAGAGGCTGACAACAATGATGAATTAATTGACTAGCTGTTACCGACTCTTTCCAAGGGACATTTAGATTTTTCGCGGTATTCTAATTTATTTTCCAATATGAAAATAGCCTAAGTTATTTTTTCTAGCATGAGCTATCTGTCGGGTCTCCTCTCATGGTGAGAGGGAGTCCACCACGCTGGCCCAATGCAGGTTGGCAGACTTCACAAGTCATCGAGAAAGTTTCTGAGGTATGCAAGTTTACTCACGATATTTTCCTTCACCGAGCTGTCATAAATTGTAAACAAACACACATATAATGTTGCAAAATCTCGAAAAGTCAGAGATGTGTGCGGTGAGGTCTCAACCTTGGACTCGGGATTGAAATCGATACCACTGTCTTTGTACTCCTTAGTTTTACCACTAGGCTATCAGTGCTATTATGTTTTTACATGCAGGTAGTAAAAAGTTGTTATGTAAACATTGTAAACAGACACTTAATTTTTATTTATTTGCTTAAATTAATTATTTAACGTAGGTAACTAAAGTAGTGTATAAACTTCCTGGTGAATCACAAACATATCTTTCCATCAGTGATCTGCATTGCAATGTGGATGAAGCTGTTAATTAAACACTATAAATGTGCCTGATCTACCCCCTCACAAACTAGAACTTAAGATTGGTGTACCCATAATACTACTTCGTAATTTAAACCCACAGAAACTTTTCAATGATAATAGATTGCGAGTAGTACCTGCCATTGCAAGGAAATGTTTTAAAAGGACTTTTAATATCCGAATGTGGACGTGAGACGGTATCTATACCACGAATTCCCATAATATTATAAAGCTGTAACATAGCTGTGTCTGTACATTGAAGATATTTGAGAAAAAATGGCTGTAATAGGCTATATAGACCACCCTTTTTTTTTCTTAAGGCGGTAAAAAATGTTCCTAACCGCACACCCCGTCGTTCGGGGCAACGAACAGGGTAGTGTGGGACCTACACCCACTAAAGAAACCTGCCGTGTGCCGTCTCTCCGCCTTTATTGGCTGGCCACTGGAACTGTGTTACATTCCTTCGGTGGTATATAGACCACTCTAAACTCAAAACAATTTTTTTTAGAATTTTTGTCTGTTTGTCTGTTTGTTTGTTCGCGCATCACGCAAAAAAACTACTGGACGGATTTTGATGCAACTTTTTCTTTTGTATCTATCATTTTGTAATAATATTTTTATTGTTTTCTTATGATACCTAATTCCTTATTAGGTATAACGTATTTAATTGTAAGTTTAATGCTTTCAGAGATTTTATTGACCAGCAGTTTTGAGAGATAAAAATGTTAAATATGCTGTGTGTGTTTATCGTTTGTTCATGTGTATTTGTTTGCTAATTTTGTTATTGTTGTATGCAAAGACATACATTTTATTATGTGTATATTACGATTTTAATTAAGATGGGGTGTGGGATTGCAATTGTATGGGCTATTGTGTTTTATGTTATATACGTGTAATAATAAAGGTTTTATAAACAGATTTCCAATGAACTTTATCGATATTTTAGGTTTTAAGATTTTCGGTTTTATAACTTTTGTAAGCTGTATTCCTGTTTTGAGGTTTTGACTAACTAACTAACTTATCATCACGCCATTTCCCTTAAGGGGTAGGCAGAGAGAACAGAGTGCCAAAAGGCTTTATTCTTGCATACATCTCTCGTTTCCTCAAAATTCATAACTCTCTTCATACACGCTCGCCGCTTTCGGAAACTTCTGACTCCACCTTCCTTCAATACATGACCAATTTTGCCTATGTTGGTAAGGTTCGGTCTCCCCCTGTACCAACATCCTTCCACTTTCGCATTGTATATCTTTTTAGCCAGTCGTTCGTCCGGCATTCTTTCCACATGTCTGAACCATCGGAGCATTCTCTTTCGCATCTTTACACCAATACTCTCTTTCATACCTACTCGCTCTTTTAAGTCATTGTTACGAATGCAGTCAGTCAGCCTCACTCCACAGATTCTCCGCAGAGATTTCATTTCGACCGCATTGATTTTACTCTCATGCTCTTTTTTACATACCCAACTCTCGCTTCCATATAATAACGTTGGGACAAGCACTGCGTTGTGTATTGCGACACGTGCCTTCTGGCTGAGGTGGTGGCTGCCGAGAAGTTGTCCCAATGCTCCGTTCACTCTATTTCCCGCATTCACTCTTCTCTCTACATCAGTGGTATACCTTCCATCCTGGCTGAATCCACATCCAAATATACAAATTCATCCACTTGTTCTAGCACACCATTTCCTATTGCTACTCTAACATCTATTCTGGCTTCTTCTCTTTCAAAAACCATTATTTTGGTTTTGCTCACATTCACACGTAGGCCCCTTTTCTTACAATCTTCTGCCATTACGTCGACTAGGGCTTGCAGGTCAGTCGCAGACTGCGCTAATAGGACCGCATCGTCCGCATATAACAGAGAGTTAACCACTGAGTCGCCCATCTGAATTCATTTCATTCAGCCTTTGTAGACATTTATCCAGATATATGATAAAATAAAAATAATATAATCAGTCTGGCTGATAGAACGCAGCCCTGTTTAACGCCGATATTGAAATCAAACCAGCGTGACATTCCATCATCCAGCCGCACACAAGCTCTGCAGTCCATATAGTTGGACTGCACCGCTTGTAGCAGTCTACCGTTAATACCATATTCCGGCCAAATGTCCCAAAGTTCCTTTCGTACAACAGTGTCAAATGCTTTCTCCAATTCCACAAAACTGCAGAAAACCCTCTGGCCTACAGCCAGATGCTTCTCCACAATGTTGCGCAAAGAAAACACTTGATCCATGGATCCTCTTCCACACCTGAAAACTCCTTGTGCCTCACACAAAAATTCATCAGACACCATCCTCATTCTCCTTTCTTACCATACACTTTGGCTGCCAAAGTGGTCAAGCTTATGGCTCTGTAGTTTTCACAGTCATAACGTGAAGTTTTTAAACAAGGGCACGATGACTGCGCTTCTCCAGTCCTTGGAAACCATTCCTGAGCTCCAACATAAATTGAGAAGCATCAGGAAGGATTCCCAGACACATGAGCCTCCAAGCTTGATCATCTCAGCAGACACCATATCAATACCCGCTGCCTTACTATTTTTCAAACTTCTAATCGCCCATTCAACTTCATCCATACTAATGTCATCAGAGGATGCCGGTACCGAATGCTGATCTGTTAGACCACATGTGGTACCAGCATCACCCTGAACATCCGCATACATATCACCAAAATATTCACTCCATCGGCTTAACACATCTTGTGTTTGCGTAAGAATGTCCACCTTTAGACCTCATTTTATTCATTCTGAAAGCAGACCAACCACTCCGAGATTTCTTCACCTCCCTCCAGAAAAGTTTACTGTTGCTCTCGAAGTTTTTGGTCAGCCTTTCTTCTGCAATCATATTTGCTCTATCACGCTTCTCTTTCACTAAGGCTTTGGTGTAATTCTTACGTTGCCGGTATATTTTTTTCCTCTGTTCTTTCATACTTGCACTCAGGTTCAAAGAAGATACATAGTCCAGCCACGCTTTTTTTTTTGGTCTACACGAAGCTGTTTCTTCCGTATCCCACCATGCATCACCTTTCACTTTCCTATGCTTCTTTGAGCATCCACATACTTCTTTCGCTGTATCTACCATACTATCTTTCAATACTCTCCAGCATTCTTCTATGTCAGATCCCGGCTGACTTGCCATTGTCAGCCGTTCACGGACACCCTCTGCATACTTTGCTCTTACACTCTCTTCTTGCAACTTTTCAATCTTTATTCTTTCAAGCCCTCCGAAGTGGACACGCTCTCGCCAGTGTCTCCACTTTCTGAACAGACCACTAAATCTCGCAATAACGAGATAGTGGTCCGTGTCGACAGTGGGACCCCTGTTGGCTCTTGTATCCAACATTTTATTTCGGAGGCGACTGTCTACCAGAATTAAATCTATCATACTTCTCTGTTCATTCCTTCTCCATGTATACATATGGATGTCCTTATGTTGAAAGAATGTGTTTGACACAATAAGGTTTCTCTCCATACATACATCCGCAATGAGCCTACCTGCATCATTCACTCTCTTATCACCAAATGAACCAAGCACGTCCTCGAAGCCTGGACGCTTGGTCCCAACCCATCCATTCAAGTCTCCGCATACGATCACGCGTTCACTAACTTCTGCCAAATCCTGAACTCCGATGCCACCGAAGAGCCTACGGGAGCATAAGCTGCGACTATAAAGACCTTGGTGACACCTAGTTTTATTTGAACCCATAGAAGTCTGGGATCGAACATTCCGTAGTCTTTCACACCTGACGCCAAGCGAGTGGACAGCAACACCCCCACTCCCATGCTGGCCCGATTGCTATACGGTACACCAGACCACAGAGCTAACCCGCCACCAGGAAGATCACAGGCGTCGCTACCCTTTCGCTTGGTCTCTGTTACACAGAGCACATCAAGCTGTCTGTAAGATATGACGGTTACCAGCTCGTATAACTAACATTTACTTTTATTATTATAAAAAAAACATATATTAAGTTTACCTTTCAGTATGTTTACATTGACCAGGGAGGCCAATTCTTCCGCTGTCCCGAACCGCGGCCAGCAACTGGGACACCGCAGGCGTGAGTACTTGCACCTGATGCCGCCCTAGCTGAGTCTGTGGGTGGATGGACCGTGGAACGTCCGCCACCTACAAGTCTCTCGCGAAAGTGCGACGCTCCGTGTGCGGACGCGTCGCTCAGTAGAGGGTACCTGAAAGGGTAAGCCGCCGGCGGACCACTGAAGTAATGTAACTTGGTTCCAGTGGCCAGCCAATACAGGCGGAGAGACGGCACCCGTTGGGTTTATTTAGTGGATGAGGGCCCCATACTACCCAGTTCGTTGCCCCTAACGGGGTGTGCGGTTCGGTACATTCTTTTAACAAAAACAAAAAAAAAGCATGCGTTTTCATTTGTTGAACGGTGCGCCCTGAGAGGAAAAAACAAGGATTGGCGTTAATATTTCTGTGACGAAATACAGTTGCGCGCGCGCGGTAGTCTGCTGCCCGGCCAGGCGTACTTTTAGGTGTTCTGTATACCGCACATTACCCGTGCGTATCATCTGCATAGCCATTAATATTATCAAATGATAGCACATCATTTATGTACAGGATTAATAGCGTTGGGGGAGCACTGAGCCCTGTGGTACGCCAGCATTAAAGGCCATGGTTTCAGAGTGACAGCTCTATTCGTCGGTTCTGATACTCTTACCATCCAAAAATCTGACGATCCACTTTAAAATCCCTTGGGGATTCCATATGACGGTGACTTTGAAAGAAGAGCCCTGTCCAGACCCTGTCAAATGCCGTTGCGAATGCAATGTCTAGAATCTAGATTATAGGCAAAATTCTCACCCTTGTTATCCAAAGCCTCCGCTTACCGATGTGTAAGGTACACAATATGACGGCAGCCACACTGGCGATCGTTAATTAGCTGATGGCCCTCAAGGTACCGTAGGAGCTGGTTGTTTATTACTTTTTCTATTCAAATTCAAAAATATCTTTATATTATAGGCCCATTATATAGCACTTAAAATCGTCAAGAATACACTAATAACTATCAAGAGTTATTATTACATATTTTGGAGAGCAAATATGTCATCGCTATAGGGCTATAATTTGATGGGTCCGACCGATCGCTCTTTTTAGGGATAGGGTGAATGTGGGCAATCTTCCTCGAAGATGGAACCCTTTTCTTATCATAGGAAAGACGGAAGAGGCGCGTGAGGACGGGCCTCAATACAAGAGCATACGTCAGAACCACTGCTGGGATACCGTCCAGCCCATTCAGCTTTTGGAAGTCAAGGAGCAAAGCTAGAAATCAAGTACCTATCTAAATAATGACGAAATAAATTGAATCGAAAAATCTCCTATTCTAACCCACTCAGCCAGTATGGTGTCAGGGGTGGCCAGTAGATTCATTTCTCTCCTATTATAGTGAATACCTTATCCTGAAATACACATCATCCATCCATCCATTAGCCTTTGGCCACTATTAGACAGAATCCTCCCTACAAGAGCATTACAACAAGCGATCATGTGTAGACCGTAAGTATATATACAGTGTGTTTAGTCAAGTAGTTTCAGGGTGCATGTTCGGAGTCCAAGACCCATTACTAATGAAGATAATAGAGTACATTGGACAAATACTGAACCTAACATAAAAAAACATCAAATCTCTCCATAAACAAAAGTGACTTCCGAAACAAAAAACAAGCCTGCTGTTTAGCAGACAAAATGTTAACCGTCTCCTAAAAATCTTCCATAAAAATCTTACTTGTTTATGACTTTATTAAGAGTAATTTTAAGCTAATTAAGTTTTATGAAAAAGCACGTTTAAAAACTTTATATTGGTTGCATAGGCATACCGTATCGGAATATTGATAAACTATTCGTATTTGATGGATGCCTGAAGCTAGCGAGAGAAAACGCGATGGATATAAAGTAAATTGACGAATCGTGACTAAGTCATTTAATCATAAACATCTAAGCTAATTAGAGTAGGTCGCGAACTCTTGGGACCAGTAATGAAAATCACAATTGAAGCTGCGGTGGAAAATTACACTTGGCGCAGCATTCTAGCCGACATTGCTAAGGGCTTTCATAGCACTGGTTGTCAACCCGCCACGATTATGCAATTGTTCTCTGTAAATATATATATATACATAATTGTGCTTAGCTAATACCAGATAATTATTTTCAACCTTTTTTAATAGTGCAAACATGTTATATTTCAGTAAACAATATCCTTTGTCTTCCGTAGCCGATTGTAAATATAGCTAAACTTCTAATTTTTCACGATATATACCTAAGTACCTAGATTTGTTAAAATTGCTTACTTTGACGAATCGACAACCGTAGGGGAAAAGATAAAGAAAAGGATTTTACCACTTAAGTAATGTCACACAATTCCAGTGGTCTGCTAATACAGGCGGAGAGACGGCACATGGCGGGTTTATTTAGTAGCTGACACTGTTCGTTGCCCCGAGCGGCGAGGTGTGCGGTTGGGTATATTTTTCCCGCCTTACCAATAAAGGGGGGGGGGGTTACTAGAGGTGACCACGTATAAGACGGTGCAGTGTAGGAAGGCCTTCACCAGGTAGACCGACGATCCAGTCAAAACCGTGGAGAGCCGTTGGAAGCAGTCTGCACAGGATCGCTTGTTATGGTGCTCTCTTATGGAGACTTATGGCCAACAGTGGCCGTCTAAAGACTGATGGATTCACTATAATAGGAGAGAAATGGAGTTACTGGTCAACACTGCTACCATACTGGCTGAATGGGTTTCGATTCGGTTTATTTTCTCATTATATAGGTAGCTCCTTTTTCACGTACCGAGATAAGATGGTGACACGATTCCTTTTTCACACAGATAAGATAAAAATGTCGTAATGTATATTTGGCTACTTACTTTCAATCTATACATCTGTAGATTAGTTCGTTGGTCTAGTCTCCATGAGTACACGATTTCTAACGACGAGGTCTCCGAGTCTACAAAAACTGTAGGTAATAAAATTCCAATCAACATGCGTAATGTCGCTCTAAACTCCACACCTGTCCAAACTTTAATATATGGGCACAAGAAATTGGTGAAGCATTTATATTTATGTCTTTTTTTTGTTAAGACGGGAAAAAATGTTCCTAACCGCACTCCACTTTGTTCGGGGCAACAAACAGGGTAGTGTGGGGCCCTCATCCACTAAAGAAACCGTTTACCGTCCGTATACCGTCTCTCCGCCTCTATTGGCGGGCCACCGAAACCATATTACATTCCTTCAGTGGTATTGATATTTATACCTATCGTTATAATTACTTCAGTATTGTTAAATTATTAGAGGTCAGGGATCGGTTGCTAAGTAATGCCGTTCAATGTAGTAGATACCCACCCTGTCGGTGCTGTTTACGATACATAATTGTTCCATAAAACTGTCAGTTATGCGAACTACTAATATGTTGTACTCATTACATGTGTATTATCCCTAATATCTCTCTTAGAATTTAACGAAGTTGTAAACGCTCAATGTTTTAATAAAAACTAGCGACATGACCAGAGTTTGTATAGATAGTTCCACTGTTGGAAAGGGATCTCTTCTCAGAGTGAGTGGGATTTCGGCCGTAGTCCACCAGCTGGTCCAGTGCTAGCGAAGCCTTCGCGAAGAAGCCGTCATCTCTCTGGCATGCAGATTTCCTCACATATTTTTCTTTCACCATGCATTAATAATTTGTTGTTTACAGATTTTCAACTGACGTCGAAAAGGAGGAGGTTCTCCATTCGGCTGTATGTTTATTTTTGTATGTTTATACGCAATTATTCCGCCAATTATGAATTGATTTCGATGATTATTTTTTTGTTTGGTAGGTTCTACTTCAGAGGTGGTCCTATTTAAATTTTCTCAAAATCGGTCGAGCGGTTTTTAGAAAATCAACAAAAATCTAAAAAATTGCATCAGCACACATACATCGATGATAAATATGTTTTCGTTTACTTCGAAACCTCTCTGGCTCACTGGAGTAGTGCGTTTAGTTGGCGTATCCTTTCTTCACGGTCTTCGGAAGACTCTCGCTGTGCTCTATTTCTTTCTCAACTGCGCTTTATGCGCTCGTATTTTGCGTTTTCTCCTGTGCTCGGCGCTTTCTCATACGAGATGCGCCCCAAGCAAGGCCGCCCTATTATGTACCACCTACTCTAACCTACGAACCTATTTATTAAAAACCACTAAAAAGCATAAAATAAATAATTTTTAAATAAAAAAAGAACTACCTTCGTAAGTCACCTAGGAACTAAAACACCTAGACACCTACTTGTGTTTGAAGTCGTAATATTAGTAGTCGTTGTATTATCTTATTATTTTTTCTTTTTTGCATTCTTTGTACTAATCATAATCAACCAATATTGTATTAAGTAACAAAGTTATGTGCCTATACCTAATGCGGGAAGGAACTGTCTCCTGAGACACAGATACAATCTAATTCAGGAGGCAGACATTCCATTTTTTTGAATGTTTATGCTTATCTTATTATTATTATTATTATGTAAAATGTAGCCGTGTGGGGCCGGCTTTAAAATTGTCCCACCCCTCTCCACCCATGGGAGCCGACTGAGGGAATGCCGGGGGAGTGGGCAGCAGCACTCCTTCGAGTATTAACAACATTCACTGCGATCGCCAACCCGCCTGGGGCATTCTTGGGGAGGTCTATGTCCAGCAGTGGACGTTAAAAGGCTGATGGATGGATGGATGATGTAAAATGTAGTCATTTCTCTCCTGCTACAGGAGGTTTACTAAGCACGGGCCAAAGCCAAGTGCATAAATGAAAATCTTCTATGAGTTTAGGAATTTACGTACTATTCTGCAAGTGTTTAGTATTGCAGCTTTTTGTAGTAGTATGTATGTTGTTGGTGGTATTCCCAGGGTGTGCAAACTTACCACCGAAGGAATGTAACATAGTTCCAGTGGCCCGCCAACAAAGGCGGAGAGACGGCACACGGCGGGTTTCTTTAGTGGGTGAGGGCCCCACACTACCCTGTGTGCGGTTAGGAACATTTTTTCCCGCCTTAACAAAAAAAAAAAAAAAAGGTTGTGCAAACTTGTGTGAAGTGTTTTAGGTATTACACCTGTCGTCGATATTATGATGGGTACGGTTCGTGTAGTGTTTACTCGCCATTGAGTCTTAATTTCTACGGAGAGGTCTACATACTTTGCGATTTTTTCTGTGTGGGTAGGTACTAGTGAGGTTATGTGTATTGCATACAGCGATGTCAATGAGGAAGACTGATTAGTTTTGTTTGTTTAATACAGTTATATCTGGCCTATTAAAGTGTACTGTTTTATTAGTGACTATAGTTCTGTCCCAATATAATTTATATGACGAGTTCTCTAGGACAATTTCTGGTTTGTATTTGTAAAACGGTACTTTTTCTTCCACTAAGTAATCTATATTTGTAGGCTAATGTTTGGTGAACTATGGCAGCTAATTGGTCATGTCTGTGTTTATAATCTGTATGTGCTATTGATTTACATGCTCCTGTAATATGCTGAATTGTTTCTGAAGCTATATGGCATTGTTTACATTTGTCATTATAATTTGGGCGACGTATGATATAGCGTTGATAGTTTCCTGTGTCAATAACCTGATCTTGTATCCCTAGCTTATAATTTATATTATTATTATTAATATGCCGTAAATGCCAATTATTTTTTTGGTTTTTAGTTCCTAGGAGTCTTTTGAAGGCGGTTCTTTTTTTATTTAAAATAATTTATTACACAAGTAGTTATCTAAATGAAAAAAAGGGAAAGAGGTATGCAAATATTACATGGTGTGCCGTGTGGCGTGAGGAGCCTCTTTTATTGCTTATAATGTCAGACGAGCCCTAGCCCACCTGATGGTAAGATGTTAAGGTAACCGTCGCTCATGGACTCAACTATACCGAGAGTTCTCAGATATTAAAAATGAAAGAATACCTAACCGCACACCCCGTCGTTTGAGGCAATGAACAGGGTAGTGTGAGGCCCTCACCCACTAAATAAACCCGAGGCCCTAAGGCCGTGTCTCCGCCTATGTTGGCGGACCACTGGAACCGTGTTACAGTTCAGTGGTCCGCCGGAGACTTACCCTTTCGGCTACCCTTTGCTGTCAGCCGTGCGGGGCCTGGTTCTAGTACTGTGGATCGAACTCGATATCATCATCTCGACATCTTTACAATCCTTTGTTTTACCACTAATATTTTTAAATACAATAATAATTTTTCGTATGAACATATTTTAACCTTTTTCCTCCCCTCAACCATTAATTTTTACGTACCTACTGCTAGATTCGTTACAAATCAGATGTTATTATACGATTTAGGTGTAATATCATCCAACTTTCGTTATGACATCTGAATTTTCAGCTTACGCTATGTGCATTAAATAGAGTGAAAGGAATATCAATAGATATAATATGACATTCTTTGCAGAATTATCTTACCTGTGATTTGAGTGCCCTTATCTTTACATCACTTTTAAGCCTACGAAAAGGTGACGTTTGTTGATGTTGTCATGGTTGAAATACGAAATAAATATTAGTATATTAAGCGTTATCTCTGACTAAACCGTTATAAGTAACCGTTCAGAATGACTCCATGATATCACTGAGTGTATCAATTTAAATGTCAACGGATCTAACAAAAAATACCTACTTGGATATATATATTTAAATTTTTCTAACTGTCCAAACCCATTTAATAATTACTTAAGACGCTCCTAAATATTACGGTATCCAAGGACAATACACATACCTACATAACAAAATGTTTGGTGACAGCACAAGCATTTTTACTTATCTATTCTTCTCTTTAACTTTGGTTCTTAAGCGGAACATTATATATTACAGACTAGATTCTACCTGTGACTTCGTTTGCATGTACTTCAGAATTGGACCAAATAACTTAAATATATACCTATTATGCCTATGACACATTAATTATCTTTAATTATTTGCCGTGTAAGGCCCCCCTTAGAAGGGGTTTTAGAATTGTTCCACCCCTCTCCACCCATGGGAGTCGTAAGAGCCGACTGAGGGAATAACGAGGGAGTGGGCAGCAGCACTCCTTCGAGTATTAACAATATCCACTGCGATCGCCAACCCGCCTGCCAAGCGTGGCGATTACGGCACTATCCCCCACTCTTGGGGAGGCCTATATCCAGCAGTGGACTTTACAAGGCTGATGGATGGATGGATAGACATTAATTATCGAGGTTCCGCCGCGGGCAAAATATAGTTTTTAGGTTATATCTCAAGGTTCCGATTTAGTAGCGGAATAAACAAAAGCTATCAAATAAAAAAAAAGTGTCATGAAAGTCCATTCAGTACAACTAAGAAAACAGGAATCCTAAAAAAATCAAATCTTTCTAAGGACTGCCGACAGAAGTGAAGACTTAAAACTATAAACAAACAGTTGTTATTTTTGGATATCCAAATTAATTGTTCGATCTTAAATTAAAACTTGTAAATCAAAATTATACATTCAGGCATTAAAAAAAAATTACCATAACTTGACAAAGTACTCCTTAAGACGAATTAAACGAATATAAACTTTATGGGTTCGGGTCGTTTCATTACATAGTTACTGTTGCCTCCTTCCAGCTCCATATCATACCCTGGATACCATCTAGAGACAAAGTACTCGTCAAGACGAATCATACTAGCCCAAACTCGATGGTGTTATGTCGTTTTATAACGGAGGTTCTATGGCCACCTTCTAGCTCCATCATCAGACCCTGGATACCATCTAAAGACAAAGTACTCGTCAAGACGAATCAAACGATTCCAAACTCGATGGGGTTGCGTCATTTCATTACAAAGTTACTGTGGCCACCTTCCTGCTCCATCATCAAACCCTGGATATCATCTAAGACTGGAGTACTAGTCAAAACATTTCAAAAGAGCCCTAACTCGATGGAGTTGCGCCATTTTATTACAGTTTCACATGGCCACCTTCCAGCTCCATCAACAGATCCTAGATACCATCTAAAGACAAATTACTCATCAAGACGAATCAAAGGAGTCCAAACTCGATGGGGTTGCGTCGTTTCATTATAAGAGTTACTGTGGCCACCTTCCAGCTTCATCCTCATACCCTGGATACCATCTAGAGACAAAGTACTCGTCAAGATGAATCATACAAGCCCAAAATCGATGGGGTTGCGCCGTTTCATTATAGAGTTCCTAGGTCCACCTTCCAGTTCCATCATCAGATCAGCTCCATGTCATCATAATATTGCATTGTCACGCGATATACATATGGGTCTAAAATTTCAGCTCAAACGGAAACCGGTAAGTGTGTCAAATTTAATTTCCAATGCACACACTATAGCTGCGTCTCATAACGGTGTCGTGAGTCCAGAGATTATATCTCATCTAAAAATATGCGTACCACGCTAAAAGAAGTTTTCGCTTCAAAAAAGTTGGTACTTAAATGACCTAATACGGTGACCAGCGACTTGGCAGTATTACAAGTGCTGCTGACTCCATGAGTGGCGGTTACCACTTACCATTCAGCCATCACAAGCAATAAAAAGTGGGTGTGTTATATAGTACACTTGCTTTTGCCCGTGGCTTCGCCGCAGCCAAAAGCTAGTTTTTAGGTTATATCTCAGATTCCCGATATAGCAGCAGGATAAAATGTACCTATACCAGTTTTAAGTCTCATCAAAAGCTATCAAATAAAAAAGTTGCATCAAAATCCGTTCAGTAGTTTTTGCGTGATGTGCGAACGAACAAACAGATAAACAGACAAGAACATCTAAAATAATTGTTACTATTGTGCCGAGATAGCCTCAATCAGTCTGTTTTTTTTTTAAATATCTTATATGTACAGACACAGCTCTGTTACAGCTTTATAATAGTATAGGTATAGGCACAAACTATTTATATACGACTAAAACATTTATTAACATTTCAAAACACCGTCGTCGTACCGTACCTTGCAAAGCTAATAGGTCAATTTCAAATTAATTTTAAAGTAATAGACAGTCTACGATGATGCATTGAATGCACCGTAATATTTATTAAACCTCAACAGAGTCATGTACGGTCACAATTATCATAGTTTGACCTTTGAACAAGTTAAGTTCATAGCAAAACAATTTAATAGCTTCGTCTGATGGTCCCTTTAGCGCTATATTAATCTTCCCTGTAGGAAATTACAGGTAACAAGCTTTCACGCACGCGTTTATCTTGCCAATCAGGATTTCCTTGCAATACGCAGGAAGTTGAGTGGACAAACTGGCCTGTTGAGTATTTTTTCTTGCAGTCTTGTTACTTCATGAGTTTTCCAATTGATTTTATGATTTAAATTAGGTATCTTGTTCTTTTTAAGGTAACCTGTGTCAGTACAGCCAGACTTAGAACAAAATATCAGAGACATATATTTTTATATTGTTTACTAGCTAACCCAACAGACATTGTCCTGTCTTAGCTATGAATATTCAAATTCAAAAATATCTTTATTTTATACGCGTATTACATAGTAGGTACTTAAAATCGTCAAATTTACACTAATAATTAACACTAGCGCCTGAAGCTAGTGCATCCGCAACAACAAAGTGGCAATTACAATCGCCATAAACGGCCGGATTCCGTAGTGAAGCCTTTCATGAGAAGAACCCGAAGAAACTCATGGGCTTTTAAATTATCAATTTATTACATTTTAATATAATTCTTATAACTAAAATTACATAACACTAATGAGGAGCAGCTCAAGCCCATTTTGTTTTATTCTCAAGATAATCCAAAACTGTGTTATATAACCTTTATTACAAAGTCTAATTTTTATGGCTGTCTTAAACTTATTTTACGACATGTTTCGGACATGTTCAGGAGTAGCATTATAAACATTGTCCGATAAAAGATCTACTAATTCTGTGGAGACGAGTACTGTGTGCAATGAGATTTTTTTTTTTTTGGCGTTTTTTTTTTTAGAAGATGTACCTAGGGGTATGCGACCCCGTCGTTCGGGGCAACAAACATGGTAGTGTGGGGTTTTCACCTACTAAAGAAACCCTCCGTGTGCCGTCTCTCCGCCTGTGTTGATGGACCACTGATACTGTGTTGGATTACTTCAATGGCGCAATAATTGCCTGTCTTTCAACTACATATTTGCGAACTGTCAAACGCGCGAAGTTAAAATTGGCGTTATCTAAAATTCAGCAATTTTTTGCGCAACTTTCATATTGCACGCCTCATAAGCGAAGCGTTGAGGTGTGTTCTACTCCTGGTTTACACGGCACAGCAGAGTTTTTTTCTTTCCGTAAGAACTTTCTATAAAGTAAAAATCTTAAAAAATAAAGAGGAATGAAACCGGTAGCCGTTCTCAAATTATGGTTTGACCAAGAGAAATAGGGATTTATTTATATATAGATAGCTATATACCACGAAGTTATATGACACTGTAATACATATAACTACAAAATATTTATTATTATGAATCCATAATGCACTACAGTCCGGTAACGGGCCCTTGTCCCTTTGTCTCTATTACGGGTTGTCGGACGTATCCTTATCTACACGTGTATCACTCTATATGGAGACTGTTGGGTATTATCACATCAGCTTGTTCCGTGCGCGGTCGCACGGTAAAGGCCCCATTTGCATACAAGCAAATATCTCGATCTACGGGCGCAGTGAGGGCAGATTACGGTCGCAATACTTCAGTACTCTCTGTATTGAATTCGGTACCAACGGTCCCGACTCCCATTACCGGTACACATTTACTTGTTAGTGTGATTCTCAAATGATAACAATCGCCCGGGTAAGTTCTAGTTACAGATACATTTTACAGTAACTGTCTATATCCAGATAACATTATCTTTTATATTTTATGTTGTAAATAATGTTTAAAATTATAGGAGACAAAGATATATACACATATTTATGGATGACTTGCAACCCAGTCCGGCGTCTAACGATTTTTTCAGCAGTAATGATGTTGTTCGCAGCCCTCCTGAAGACGACGAGTGGCTCATGTAATGAAAGCTATGGGTTAGAAATTAACACACTAAATCGTATCGACATCCCCGCACCTTATCATTGTGATTGATTGAGGGATCACCGTGATTAGGTGAGCGATTATTGCGACATACGCATCGATGTATCTACAAATCACAACAAGACGATAAGAGTTTTTTTTTTAAATCTTTTATTTGTCAAGGCTTTAGTGCCACAAGGCACTATGCAGGCCTCGTAAGGTTGCTCTACAATTATAAATGCCTATTTTTAACAATTACAATGAATTAGCAGTAACATTTCGGGATAGATATGCCTACTTAACATATTTATAAATAGCTATAGATTTATCTGAAACAGGTTGGCTCAAAATTATATTTATTATCCCACTGTAAATATTTGAACCAATATGACGTTGTAACAGCGATTGTCTAATACTGGAAAGTAAACTGCATTCGATTGAAAGATGATATAAATCGTCAACTTTAGTGGAACAAATATCACAGTGAGGTGATGGTTTAACACCCATTAAATGTAGAAACTTATTAGTAGGATGACCAGACCTAATTCTAAAAGCTAATACTAATAAATCTCTTGATAGAGAATTATTAGACGATCCGGCAGGCAGTTTGCAAAAAAAAACGATTTCATTTTAACTACATTTAATTAATAAAGATTACAATTTCAATTTATAACTAAAGTAATGACAATTGTTCGATGGTTGAAACAAAAGTGTGGAATTTTTCCGTGGTATCGAACGGCGCGGTGTCTGAAGTCCGACCGGTGTCACGCGGCGCCTTGTCAGCGATTTGAACTGGGCCGCCTGGTTGATGCAACTTGTAATAGAAATAAATGCATGTTTTGATGAAATTACTAATTTAGCCATTTCCTGGTATGTCCATGACTTAACACGATGTCGATACGATTTTATACATAACATTTTAAAGTGGAGGAACTTTTCTAAAGTGGAGTTCTCTTTATTTTACGCTGTAACTACTGAACCAATTATAATGAAATTTTGCATACATAGTCTGGAACTTAGAAAGAGACATGGACTACTCTTTTCATCTCGGACAAATGTATGGTACCCGTGAAATAACTATTTTTACATACAAATAATTAGTGAGCCGCAAATTAATTTATTTATAATTTAAAGTCCATGCGTACGGATTCGCGGGCAGAATCTAGTGTATCCTAAAACTGAAATACGCGGGTTAACTCGAGCTAGAAGGGCTCCCTTCTTCAAAGTCAGACGGCGTAATTTATTAAGAACGCCTACATGTATAGTGTTAGCAATAATTATAAATAAAAATAAAAGGAAACTATCTCATCCTAGGCTGTTCTCCAGGGCTCTTTTCTACCACGTCACATATTTGTAGGCTAAGTTAACGTCCTGCTGCGATGATTTGTCAGCTCTACACAATAGTTGTTGGGCTACACTAATGCCCGGTTCCTATATTCAACGAATAGTCATTGTATGACAGCTACCAGAAGTTTTCAAGATACCGATACCGAGGCTTCACAGGTGTTTCACAACATCATTATCATGTCTAACAGTAATGAACAACTGTCGATTAAGAATACCGATGACCCTCTTTGCGTTTCATTATTACATCAATCGTTTCACATGATGTTCAGAAAAAACGGTGTGTTTTAAAAATAAATAATATATATTTATATACAAAACTTCAATACAAATAATTAAATTATAGTTTATTAACAATGAAATATGGGGTGGGACAATTCTAAAGCCGGCCGCACACGGCGGCTAGTCTGTTTATCATAGTTATATCTGGATAAATGTCTCCAAAAGTTGAATGAAATTAATGTGGGAGTTCAGATCGGCGACTGAATTCATTGCTATATGCAGACGATGTGGTCGATGTGATGCTATTAGCACAATCAGTGACTGATCTGCAAACCTTAGTCGACGTAATGACAGAAGATTATAAAAAAAGGGGCCTCTGTGTGAAAGTGAGCAAAACCAAACAAATAGTCTTTGAAAGAGGAGAAGCCAGAACAGATGTTAGAGTAACAATAGGCAATGGCGTGCTAGAACAAGTGGATGATTATGTATATCTTCAATGTAGATTCAGTTGGGATGGAAAGTACACCACTGATATATAAAAAGATAGTAAATGCGGGAAATGGAGTGAACGGCGCCTTGGGACAACTTCTCGGCAGCCACCACCTCAGCCAGAAGGCACGTGTCACAATACACAACGCAGTGCTTGTCCCAACACTATTAATGGAAGCGAGAGTTGGGTATGCAGGAAAGAGCATGAGAGCAAAATTAATACGGTTGAAATGCGATCTCTGTGGAGTGACGCTGACTGAGCGCATTTGTTACGACGACGTAAGAGAGCGAATAGATCTGAAAGAGAATATTGGTGTAAAGATGCGAAAGGGAATTCTCCGAGGGTTCGGACGTGATTGGTGAAGAAGATATAGGTACAGGGTGAGACCGAGACTAACCTACCTAGACCAAATCGGTCATGTATTGAAGGAAGGTGGAGTCAGGAGTCTCCGAAACCGGTGAGCATAAAGAGAATTATTAATGCTGAGGAAGCGAGAGATGTATGCAAGGATAAATGATGTAATAATAGAGCCTTTTTTAGATTTAACTAAAATGCATACAATATTAGTAGGTAATACTGTTGGGTAAGTAATTAAGTGATTTATTAAAATTAAATTACAAAGTGACGATATTTACGGGGAGGGCCCCGTCCAATGAATTTGCCACGGGCCCCAGATGGTATAGTTTCGCCACTGACTGCGTTATCACTATGTTTATATGGTTTTAACGAATAAAAACAACAAGAAAATAACCTCTTTGGCTTGGAATGCTGTTTTAAGCTGTTACAAGCCAGCATAATGAAAAAATGAACCTAACCGCACACCCCGTCGTTCGGGGCGTCGAACAGGGTTGTGTGGGGCCTGCACCCACTAAAGAAACCCGCCGTATGCCGCCTCTCTCGTAACCCGCCGTGGGCCACTGAAACTATATCACATTCCTTCGGTGCATAATATCACACCTTGCAAAAGTTTTTTTTTTAAATAAGAAATACCCAATCGCTTTTGAAAGTCACTCTTCTGATAAAGTAAATGTATGGGAATCATGATTATGTTCATCTATAGGTACCGACGGTCATTTTTGATTCGTTACAAATATTAACTCATTTATTTTTAAGACTACCACTGATAGTATTAATAAGTAATGAGCATTAATCTTCAAAATAGATTGTACAAAATTAGCATTAGCAGCCACGAATCCTATAAGTTAAACAAGGCACGAATAACTACGGGAGCAACGACATAACGGGGACATTACCAGCATGTTTTGACCTGTACATAGGATTCGCCATGTACCCAGTGTGTAGGGAAGCTAGGGTAAAAGGTCAACTACTACTGCGTGGGAAACGCAGAAGCCGCCAGCACACTTCTATTTCACCGTGATACCTACTTACCTACAAGCCGCTTTTCAAGCCACAAAAGAATTGAAATGATTTCGATGATTTTAAAAGAGCTTCTCATCAAAAAAACCTTTATAAGGAATACTTTTACGACACAAAATCACATAGATATTTGATATATGCATGCAATGCATGTTTTTATTAAATAGGTACCTCACAATCTACGTACCTAATATTGACTAAAACCTACATTTTGTACCTACTTATCAGGTCTCATGACAAAATAAATAAATGCTGCAAAGCAAAAAAAAATATATAGTAAGTATTCCTTTCTCACCGGACTTTCCTTCTCCCGACATCGGCACAGCGGGCCATAGGGCGAGTACATTGTTTCCCCTGGCCGTATAGGTACCTACTTCTTACTCAAAAATTTTCTTCTATTTCAAAAAATTTTAATCAATTTTCTAACGAGCTGCTCAGATACCTACCTACTTTGTTCAAGTAACAGCTGCCTCGCTAAGATCTGCCGCTTATAACCACCGCCAATGGGTCACACAGGGCGAACGGAATAAATCAAACAATACTGCTGCTTTCGAAGGTAATTGGTCAATGCTTTGAATGCTTGCACTTAGGAAAATGATTCAAATGTGAAATTCAAAGTTTAGCATGAGTTCAAATTATAGAGGTGTGTACGGTTATTGTAGGCAAACAAAGCGTAGGGGAACGTAGATAGTAATTGACATGTAGGTCTAGATCAACTGCTTTAGGCTTTAGGCTCACCTTTGCCCTCCAGATAGACCTTCAGTGCAAGCAACTCTATACCTATCTACATCGTTATGAGAATATTTTTCCTCATGGGCTATGAACTAAAAGCGAATTATTAACAGAACTCATAATTCCAATTATATATTTTGTTATAATTAAAGTAATGTTGTAGTGTTCATCGTAACCATAGAGCTTTTAGGGTGCTGTAATTGCGTTCGAAAGACTAAACCATAGTAGAAAGAGTGGGAAGTAGGTTATCTTCATACAAACGCACCGCGCGTGGCTTGTATGTGTGCGCCATAGTATCGTACGCACACTAACAAAATCTCGACCCGTTTCTCAGTGCGCCATTCGGGGCTAACGCCGCACAAGGATCGCGTGTCACGGCTTTTCGGTACTGCTAAATAAATGAAAAATGTGTGATAATCGCAGGAGAACTTATTGCTGTGTGTTTGGCTGTCTAAATAATTCATCGATTCTTGAGTTATCTCTGTTCAGATTACCTACTAAACAGGAAAGGTAAGGAAGTCACTTATAATACCTATAATTTTTACATGATGATGAGTGAGATACCTACTTATTTTTTTGTTGTATTAGGTAGTGTTTTATCAGACAGACGAAGTAGGCACGCCTACTTGCCTAATATAATCTATTACCTAGGTATTTTTGATCTGTCAAATTGACACGCCGCTATTGCTTTGTTTACGTTTAGTCATGTCGATTTCTCAGTATTGTAGGTATAGTGACTAAGTAATAATCGTAAGTAAAAATAAAATAATATAAATAATAATTACTTTCTCATTTTTAAATGATACCTAACTTACGTTATCACGCACTTCAATATTATGTTATGAATGGTAAAAATATATCATTTGAGTTTGATCCTCAGTTTGATTTCGAGACCTCTCACGGCACTTGCTGCCCGGTGAAGGAAACCGTTGTGCAAAAACCAGTTGATTAAAAGATTTTCTCGACGGCTTCTGCAACCTATCCACCCATACTGGGCCAGCTTAGTGGTGTGGCCTAAATTCAATTCGAGGCTCCTTTCGAGCTTTCGACAGGTGTCCACCCGTGTCAGATATTTCGCTACTCACTATGGGATAGCTATGGGGAGAGAAAAAAAAAGATACAAACACAATTCCAAATGCTTATTAGAAATCTTCAAAATCTTCTTTTCTTTATCTTTCTCTTAGGTCTATCAAATTAATCTAGAATTCAGAGAAACTGATTTGCTCTCTCTTGTAAAACTTGACTGGGATTTAAGGGTTTCAAAATAAAACCCAGGAGTAAAACAAAATTAAATAAGATATATTCGCACCCCAAATGGTAGGTGGCAACACAATTTTATAAGGTCGTGGTATTCGTCCTATAGCTAACTTCACCACTTATAGTACTCTCTCTCCCGTGGGACCGGCCATGAAGCACATCGTTGCGTTTTGGTCGTAGCAGGAGATAGCCGTTTATTCTTTCATTATACGAGTATATCAGTGAAATGAAATGGTGAGCAGCGGCTTGACAATACTCTCAGTATAGTTGAGTCCATGAGCGACGGTTGACATTTACCATGAGATGGGCCGTGGCTCGTCTGCCACTAAATGCAATAAAAAAAAAGTTCTTATTCAATTAAATAAATCAGCGCTGGAAGGATGATAATTCTTTACTTATTTGACCCAGAAAAGAAAGAAAAGATAATTTAATTGTATTCTTGTGTACTATTATTTTATTAAATATAACTTATTATTATTTACCAGATGAGATATCGAACAGAACGGCAATATATGGAGAAGCAATACTTATCTTGCATCAAGGCTCAAAGTCTTGGTGTTTCTCTACGTCATCGAATTCTTATTACGGATACGGAAGTAAAACGTGAATATCCGACATAGCCCGCCGAGTTTGCATGCTGAAGTGGCAATGGGCAGGCCATATCGCTCGACGAACTGACAACCGTTGGGCCAAAAGAAATATTGAATTGAATTGACAACCGTTGGGGAAAAAGGTTCTCGAGTGGCGACCACGTATCGGACAGCGCAGCGTAACATGCCCTCCCACCAGATAGACCAAATATATGGTCAAAGCGGCAGGGAGCCGTTGGATGCAGTCAGCACAAGCCCGCTAGTTCTGGTATTCTCTATGGGGAGGCCAATGTCCAGCAGTGGACGTTTAAAGACTGATGGTTGGATGAATAGATGGGGTCGAAGATTTACTTTTAAATAATCATTTTGATAAACGTTGCGATTTTCAATAAAATATTTGTTACGAAGAGTTTCTTATTTACGACCTAGTTACAGACCTCATTCTAACTATCGTTTAATTTGCCCAAATATGGTTAAATATTTGTCAACCTGGCAACATTTAAAAAAAATATTGCTGTTTCAAGTGCGGCCACGCCGTGGCTCCGTCTAGTAGTTCTTAGGAGTGCTCGTTATATTAAATAACTAATAAAATCACTTGCTATTTATAAATAATCTATAGCCCCGTTATTTATTTCACCAGGCAAGCGTTATTTTCGATTATTTTTAATATATAAGCGCTATCACAACCGCTATGTCACGACGTGGACGACACACTACACTAACAAAACATCACAGTCACATGCACACTTGAACAGTCAGTCACTTCAGTCAGTCATACCGCGAAAGAAAAAGACAGAACGGAATGACCCTGACCCGTTCATATCATTGTCACATGCGAAATTATGCTCTAACTTTACCACTTATGAACTATATTTCTGTCAATTATAAAAAATAAGTGCAAAATAATCTAACGGCCGAATACTGAAACGCTACTCAACTCCGTCACTTAGGTAAAGGCCTCCTATATATAAGCATCCGTCAAATTTAATTGGTATACACAAACGCCACTCAAGTAATTTGAAACCGTGATTAACTAAGCAAGCCTCAGATGTTTGCATCATGGCAACACCTACCCAGAAAGTAAGTTCTCAGTTACCAAAATAAATAACTTGGTGTCGTGCATTCATTTTGCCCATACATAATTGAACAAACTGTAAACATTGAACGAAAATTTATTACATTGATTCGTGTAACCAAGAACGGAATGTTGCCGATTTGACGGGCGTAAAAGACTAAACTTTACACACATTAACATGTCAGATCCACCCATCCCTCAGCCTTCTAACGTCCACTGCTGGACATAGGTCTCCCCCAAGGGGGGATAATGCCGTAATCGCCACGCTTGGCAGGTGGGTTGGCGATCGCAGTGGATGTTGTTAATACTCGAGGGAGTGCTGCTGCCCACTACCCTGTTCATTGCCCCGAACGACGGGGTGTGCGGTTAGGAACAAAAAAAACGGGTTTCATAGTGCTGCCGAATACAGAGTTCAAAAAGCACAGTTTCTTTGGAAACGCGGAACCGTGCACGAAACTCCACATTATTGTATTTTTCGAAAGCGTCAAGTTTTTCGACGTTTCTTGACTACCTGAAGGTCTTTCGATATCAGAAAGCGATAATAATGATGATAAACTTACTTATAATCACGCCATTTCCCTTGCGGGGTAGGCAGAAAGAACAGAGTGCCAAGAGGCTCTATTCTTGCATACATCTCTCGCTTCCTCAACATTCATAACTCTCTTCATGCACGCTCGCCGGTTTCGCAGACTCCTGACTCCCCCTTCCTTCAATACATGGCCGATTTGGTGTAGGTAGGTGAGTCTCGGTCTCCCCCTGTACCTACATCCTTCCACCTTCGCATTGTATATCTTCTTAACCAGTCGATATGATGATAAAGACATTTTTAATATTTAAATAATAGTATGTAATAGATTTAAGACACGTCGCGACCACACTTAGGTTTAAGGGCTACTTAGAACGATTTGACAGTTCACTTGATAGCAAAATGGCGTTGAGTAACGTTTCAGTATACGTATTTTTCACTGAGTGGTGTTTAAGTTGGGCTTGCGCTAAGTTGGACTTATATTTTAAGATATGCTTAAATTTTACTTTTGAGAATGCGAATTTCGGGTTTAGTAGCTACTCAAGAACCTAAGTAGCTGTTAAATATTTGAGTGACGTTTCAGTATTCGGCCGTAAGTATCTAAAACATCGTTTGGTTATTTAATTTCTATTTCGTTATATTTTTGAGCGCTTATATAATTAATCAGTACGGATAACTTGCTTAAGCTGGAATAACGTATGATTATCCTGAGTTTTTGAGCGATTGCCGCGCGTTATTTGTTTAGATGTACTTATAGTTTTTGATTTTAAATTATTCGTGGTGTTGGTTTGTTGTGTCTGTTTGTTTAGTGTATTATAAAACTGTAAATAAAAATTTGTTGTAGTATAGTGTAAATAATTTTCGGTTAGATAATATCTTTAAAATTCAACTTAAATTTAATCAAATATGTCATTGGGTCAGTAGTTATGGACATTTTAGTGTATAAAGTGTATTAGTAAGGATTGACCCAATTCTGAATGAAGTCCACGCAGACGAAGCCGTGGGCAGAATCTAAATAATAATATATCTTAGATCACAATTTCAATTCACTTAGTAGACAGTAATCTATTGTTAAGATTGTTAACTGCTCAACGCGCGTACATAGCTATATTAAATAACGTAACCTCAAATAGCGCACGATGTGCTTATGTTATTTAACGTTTTTATTAAATAGCCGTTGCGAACAGTAGTTCTTAGTCTGAGATGTAGATCATCGTACCCTCGGACCTTAGACGAAGGATATTATAGACAAGCTATCAGCGTATACAGTGTCGAGATAGCAATAGATAACCGGAATAATTTTAAAAGATAACTATGATTATAACTTTATTGACTAAAAATGTACTACCTGTTTTAGCCGGATAAAAGAATGACAGGACATAAGAAATTGCAGTTATGCTTATATTTTGCTTAAAATGTATTAGAACATGTAATATTAGCGTATATAACGTGATTAGTAAAGGGTTTTTTTACGTCAATACAAAAACAAGCTTACATACTGATGATGGGAACGGTTGGCCACCTTATTGTTTGGACCCAGTTCATTGGGTTCAAATACAACTGACGCATACGCGAAAAGGATAAATATACTTATACCTGGTAAAACCTAGTATGTGCATCACTCTTGGTAAAACCTAGTATGTGCATTCTTTTCTTCATCTTTAATGTCAAAATAGTAGTGAGTCTATATTATTCTTCGTCTAAACCTCGGACCAATAATATACTAGTCTATGATCGTACCTGCCTGTGGTCGTATCATAATAGCACAGACTATTAAGAGAATAATCGATCGCGGTCATGGAAGTAACAGTTGTATGATAGGTCCAAGGAATATACTACTCAAGAGGATAGGTCCATGATCGCGGCTTACATTTGATTAGATGGCGCTTTGAATTAGAAAAGAAAGAGCTGTCATTTTTTCCAAAACGAATGGCTCGAAAATTTAAAATCAAATTATCGACATCTCGTGTAAATCCATAGATGTAGTATATAGAAATCTCTGAATCGATTCTCTCCTTTCTCTTTGATTCCTTGATTTGGATTTTGGATTGACATTCACAGAACATTTTTCCCGAATAATAGATATTCAATTCGAATCGAGATTGGATTCCGAATTGTGATGTGATGTGACGTACTGAAGTGTGACAAAAATGGTGGCCGTTTACCAGCTGGCATATATCAATTAATGCAAAAGAATTGCGTTGTAATGATAAAAGTTCTTTATAATGGCGTCGGTTCTTGATTTAATTAAACATTATCAAAGTGCTATAGAGAAAAACCCGCATGACGAACAGAAAGTAAGTTTTGATTTTACTCATCTTCCATTATTGTCATGTCTTCTCCGCACGATGATAATGAATTTGGAATGATTAGAATAGTTATATATGAACACTCAACTTTACACGAAATTGATATAGGTGTCACTAAATATAATATTATACGAATTAATTACACTGCGGAATAGTTCGCACTTCGCATATGTGTGGCTACGACGGATTCACTACCTTTCCCTTCAAATCTACAGACAGATGGCAGTCGTTACTAATAACATTCTAAAGGATTCTTTTGTAATATGTTGTAGATACTGAAATGCATCGACAAGTTGTTCAATCTGGATGTGACAGTGCAGCATCTACAAGAAACAGGCGTCGGGCGAACAGTAAATGCCCTACGGAAAGAACAAGGTGATGTTGGACAGGCGGCGAGGGCCCTCGTCTACAAATGGAAACTAATGGTGGCTGCAGAGGAAAGTGATACAGAAGAACAAAATATAGACAGTGAGCGAGACACTTTTTAAATTTTTAACATGAGACTATAGTGTAGTATGTATAAAATTATTGACTTGCATGAGGAAGGATGTGCAATAAAATATTAGTTTATAGTGCATATTGCGAAAATGACCATTCCAACATTTAAATGAATCGCTCAGTTTTAAATTTCACAACTTGTAAACTTTACATTTGGAAATTATTTATTACATATATAACTTATCTTAGTTTGTGTTTTTATTTTGGTAAAAGATTAAGTCCGTCCTTTGTATACTAAAACATTGTATGTTGTTATTAGTTGTAGTGTAGTCATTTCACCAAGATTTTGAACATTTTGAGCTTCTAATTTTATTTTAAGCTAGTTGCTATAATACCTATTGCATCAGGGCTTTCATTATAAGCACTAACAATATAAACTAAAGCTAGATTGGAACAATGAATAAATCTTAGATAGCAGTAAAATAACAGACTAGTTAACAAAAACTATTACTTACATGCATGTTTAGTTTTGATGTAAATAATCAGTATATTATCAATAAATAATGCCTTAACACTTGATTACTACTATAGAATAGTAGTGTTGTAATCGTGCCTCAGAAAAAAAAAACAAAGATGCTTGATTAAACACTTGTGTTATGTCAATGCCTACCACTAATAAAAAAATGAAATCCTACATTTATTGTAGCATCAACATACAATGGTAACGGAAGTGGGAAAGAGTCTGATGATAATTGTCAAAAATCTTCAAATCAATATGAAAAGTCTAATAAAACATCTAGATCAAAAGAAGACAGTGAAAACTATAGTGAGAGTAAGAGGAAATATCATAGTAGTGAGGTAAGTGCTTCTAAAATGATTGTTTAAAATTTTTTTTCAATTCCATATTTCACAACCAACACACACATACAACAAAAAGAGTACATTGTTAGTCAGTTGTCAGAGTTCATTGTAGATTTCTTTAATATAACAGTGAAGAGTATGTACCAAGGTAATATGCCCAACAATGCTAGTATTTATTGGGGGTTATTATCACAAGGGATACAATCAAGTGCTGGTGTATAGTATGTACAAAATATAAGACCTAGATAGTGTACAAATTATTTGTGAATAAAGAAAAAGAGATTTTTAGTAGGGGCGGGAATCGAACCACGCATCTTTTCCAATCTGGTGAAGTGCTCTAAGCCACTGAGCTACCCTACTGACCTTTCGAGCATCCCAAATTCTTAATCACATTTGTCTTACGACTAACGCCATCTACCGGCAAGCATTACATGCATCCAATATAGTAAGTTTAATTTTGCAATTAAAATTCATACTATTTGATGGCGCGATTTTTTCAAACATTTTAGATCTATTTCTTTTAGCAATTGACATGCTCCGCTACTTTTTAAAGTACAAATTATTTGTGAATAAAGAAAAAGAGATTTTTAGTAGGGGTGGGAATCGAACCACGCATCTTTTCCAATCCGGGGAAGTGCTCTAAGCCATTGAGCTACCCTACTGACCTTACGATCATCCCAAATTCTTAATCACATTTGTCTTACGACCAACGCCATCTACCGGCAAGCATTACATGCATCCAATATAGTAAGTTTAATTTTGCAATTAAAATTCATGCTAAAAGAAATAGATCTAAAAAACCTAGATAGTGGTTTAACTCACAAATTTCTAACCATAAATAACCACAACAATTCCTGTGGGAGATAATAATATCTCATAAGAAGTGCTGCTGTTTTAATTACCACACAAACTTCATATATATTATTAAACAACACGGTTGTTTTGATACTGAAACAGAAGTTTCATCTATAATATTCGGTTTTTAAAGTATTCCAGGATATAAGGATTTATTTGTTTTTATAAAATTAAAACAAAAAAAAATATCAATCAGTCCAGCATATTTTGTGATATTTTTAGGAGGAAGATACACACAAACGGCGAAAACATTCTACCTCTAGCGAAGACAATTATCATAACAGGAAAGGAGAATCTGAGAGTGAAAGTAATGATAGTGACAACTCACAAAGTTATGATAGCGACTCTGAAACATCTGATTCTTCACAAGAAGAAGTAAAAGTTAAACAAGAAATAAAAAAAGAACACACAAGCAGTCATAAATCATCATCCAACAAACATTCATCACACAGTGAACATGCAGACCACAAAAGCTCTAGTTCCAAAAAATCCCATGAGTCAGACAAACATTCCAAATATCACAGTTCTCAACCTGAAGTCAACACATCAGGAAAGTCTTCATTGAAGGAAAAAAGTAGTAGTTCTAGCAAGCACAGTAGTCATAACTCAGAGAAACCAAGCAGTCAGAGTAGTGATAAACATAGTAGTCATAGTTCAGAAAAACATAAAGGTCATAATAGTGACAAACATAGTAGTCACAGCTCCGATAAACATAAAAGTTCAAAAGACAAAGAATCTAGTTCTGTGAAAAAACCCATATCTGATAGTGAAAAAAGTCATAAAGAATCAAAGTCTATCAAGCACTCTGGCTCATCTAGTTCTGAAAAACATAAATCAAGTAGCTCTCACAAGATCGACAGTAGTTCTGACAAAAGATCAAACTCTGATAAACACAAATCTGACAAACATAAAAGTTCTAGTCAGTCTCATGGTTCTGATAAAGAAAAACATAAGAGTTCTTCAGAAAAAGAAACCTCGAAACACAAGACGAGGGATGGTACTAGCAATGGTAATAGTTCTGTGGAAAAGCATAGCTCATCCAGCAAGGATAAATCCAAAGACAGGAGTAGTTCTTCAAAGGAGAAGTCGAGTAGTGATAAAAAGCATTCAAATGAACATAAGTCTTCATCGAGTAGCAATAGCAAAGTGATCTCTGAGAAAAACTGTGACAAGAACAGTGATCGAAAATCTAGCCATAAAAGTTCCTCTACACACAAAAGCAGTAGATCCAGTAGTAGCAGCACTAAAAAAGAAGATGTACCAAAAAAGAAAGTTCAAATAAATGAGAGAGCTAATAGTGATGATGGGATTGACTGTGGTTCAGGTGAGACATTTGTTTGAAATCATTCATTTTTTGCGTCCATTACAGTCAGTAGGACTATAATATCAAAACAACCGCTTTTCCCGAATGCAAAGTTTTGTCAATGTGCACAAAACATACTGAAATCAACCAATATTTCATTCAGAATATGCAACAAATTCAACGGACAACGACGTGACATTATATTATATTTCACCAATTAGTTTTTATCTTAATGGGTAAATCATATCACTGAGTTTTCTTCCCACCGAAGATGTGCAATATAGCAGAGGTGTGAAATAGGTCTTTTAAAAAAGAAAAAAAAAACATCGCGCCTGTATTTCCCGAAAGGGTAGACAGAGGTGTATTACACACCCACAAGGGTCTTTTTTAAACTAAAAGAATGTCTTGCCGGGCTGCAAGCCTGCCTATGTACATGTACACCTTAGTATACTATGAATATGTGTGTTGCATGTTGATTAAGAACAGAAAGAAACACGCGCATCCCATAAATGGCTAGTGTTTATCTTTAGCACTTACCTGATGGTAAGTGATAAGTTGGTAACCGACGCTCATAGACTCAGCAATACTAACAATACTGAGAAGCCGCTGCTTACCATTTCATTTCGCGTATGGAAAATTAAGAATGAAAATGAATTCAATATTAAAAAATTCAAAGCTTTAATGAGGACTGCCGACAGAAGTGAAAACCTAAAACTATAAATAAACTATAATAAGTTTTTATTTTTGGATATCCAAATTGTTTGATCTTAAATCAACTTGTAAATCAAAATTATTCATTCATTCATGAAAAAAATTTATTTAAAACTATTCATTTCTTCATTCACAGCTTGCCCAGCGCTATAAGTTATACTAATAGGAACAGATATAGCGTTATCGTTAATACCTCACGTGACGATGTCGATGACGACTTACATGAATTTACTTCCTATCCAAACCTTCCTATAAAAGTGTTCACTTCAAAAATAACATTTAAAATCAAGTAATTCTACACGTGACCTGATACCTCTTTTTCGCTTCTAAAATTAAGTGGGCTAGGAACATGAGATATGGATGTCAAAAATTGAAAGGTTGAAATATTCGCGTTGGGTTACATTGCGTTGGTCGTCGTGCATGCTTTTTTTAGTACAGTATATCACGTGGTTTTTATTGCACTGTCGGGGCACCAGTAGCACCCGTCACTTACAGGCCCTGTAGATAAGTGGCTTAAACGCGTAAAAATGTATGGAGGTAAGGTTACGCTTACGCCGTCATAACATGTTTTATGTTTTAAATTTTTGCCATATTTGTGTTTCAGGTGCCAGTTTTGCTGAAGCACTTGGTATGATCAGTCCTGTAAAACCGAAAAAAAAATGCAGTAGCTACAATTGTAAAGACATGACTTCACCAAATAGTGATGTAAGTGTAAAAGACCACATCAGTTAGCGTACAGTCAGTCGATATCTCAAATGTTCTAAATAGATGTTGATGATGTTAGAAAAAACCCATTGAAGGGGTTAGCTGGATCTAAGAAAAGTCCTGTTGCCATTCAGTGCCAAAAAATGCAAATAGACATAATAGACAAAAGTAATAATTAAGGATTTATACATATCAAATTATTTAAGTTAAGAGTAGCTATGCAAAATTTTTCAGATGAGCCCAGCTTCGTTACTCTCTCCTAGTGCTAAATTAGCGCCATTGCCCGCCATAGAGATATCTGCACTACCGGAAATCTCACCGAACTACAAACCGCGACCACCTCCGCGGCCATTGCCTCATTTCAATGAGGAAGAAGCCATGAGCCACGTTATATCTTCTAAAAACCAAAGGTAATTCTTATACTTGTTATGCTAAATATACCGTGTCTCCAATCCATTCCTGTTCCGTAAGAATCTATTAAAAACCGGTCCGTCTGGCTAAAAAGAAAATTATTACAAGTGTGCCACCTTGCCAATACCTTTTGTTTTTCGAGGAAATCCTTTATGGACTGCGCCCGGCGGGCAAAGAGGTTATGCCCGATTTAATAACCCGTATACCTGCTAAAACTCAGCGCTATTCCTATAGACTTGCTTTTGCCACAAGTGAGGTATACGCTCTATGCATGAGTTCTTACACCCCTGGCAGATCTACGCCTCCATTCCTGGTGTCCCTGTCTGATTTGGAGGGTCTTTCTACCCTTAGTGAAAGACTGCCCTAGGCTCATCGCCCTCAAGCCTGCGCTCATGGGGGCCGGAGATTGACTAGCGCACTTTGACGCCCAGTGGGATGGGCGGCGACTGGTCATCTCCCGCTCACGCTCTGCCGCCTTCTTTGTATGCATAACTCGCTTGCAAAAGGCGACGGCGGCGTCGCACCCGCACCTAGCCAACCCTAGAGAAAGGTATAGGAATTGGGGAGGAATGATAGAAAGGGGATGAGCTGGACAAAGGGTTTGGGCCAGTTGGTAGTTTATATCATAAAGAAGCAGGTCACAATATATTTGACGATCATATATTAAAATTAAATGATAGCAAATATTCCAGAGGATTTAAAAAAAAATATATAAATTTGTGCATGATTGAGCTAAAATAAATGCATGGCATGATTTAAAGACCAAGTTTGTATTATATTGGCGTTGCTGTGGCAAACAATTAAATGATGCAATAAAAAAAGGAAATAATCGTAATAAAAACTATCCTATCTTTTGAGTTGGACCAAACTGCACTCAGTGTGCAAAATTTCAATAAAATGGGTTCCTTAGCTTAGCAGTTCATCGCGTATAAACAACGTGATTCAAAATATTGATACATAAAGATTATGTAAAACGCAGAGCTAATAAATTGTTACCTGGTATAAACAATCCATACTGACTATAGTTTGCACAAATGTTTTCACAGTTTACGCTTTATGACGGTCTGTTTTACGAATATAAGATTTAGCTACTTTGTTATTTTTCACTCGCTAATGTACTAATCTAAAATATAAATAAAAAATAAATTTTGCCGTGTGGGGCCGGCACCAAGAATAGCTCCACCTCTTCCTATGGGAGTCGTAAAAGCCGACTAAGGGATTACCGGGGGACCGGGCAGCAGCGTTCCTCTGTGTACTAAAAACATCCAATGCGATCGCCAACCCGCCTGCCAAGCGTGGCGATTATGGTAAAACCCCCCCATTTTGGGGAGGCCTATGTCCAGCGGTGGACGATGAAAGACTAATGGATGGATGGAATGTACCTTTAGTAGGTAATTTAATAGGTCGCAATATTTCTCTCAAATTGTGTTTGACTCGTATGGTGTCTCTCGACCAACTGAAATTAGCCCTCATAAAGGGTATTGGAGAATCTTCTCTAATTACCAAATAGTATTTTTGGGGATATGACATATCTCTTATAGTACTAATCATTAATCTTGATCAGTATTATGGGAATGGAAGTAGTTCATCTTGCACGTAATGCACTTACGAGAAAAGAATTTTTGCTACAGTCGGTGTCTCTATTGGATTATAATAAGCGTGATTAGAATAGATAGTTTATTGTGGAGCTAGTGCTGCACTTCCGACTTCCGACGCCACTGGAAATATTGTTATCATAAATAGTAAAAAATAATTAATTAAGCCCCCTCCCTATCTTCTCTTTATTATCTCTCCTATCCGCAACTTATTATCCTTCCTCTCCATCTCCTATCCCTTTCCTTGGAAATGGCGACGTGTGAGTGGCGTCTCTTCGGTTGCTTTCTCGAAGCTACGGTAACCGCTGCTTTCCATCAGGTCGGCCGTATGCTTATTTGCCACCCACGGTATAAACAAAATCTGTTATTTAGACATTAAAAATAGGCACTCATTTCATTTATTCGTATAGATAATATCTTGATTATGGCTCAATAAGTTGTTCAAATAGTTTTGCATATTTTTTCATTGTCCGTAGATATTATAAAGGTCAAAGTTCACAAAAACAGTTTTATTGTAAATATCTAGTTCCCTTTGTTGTGTAAATCGTAATTGAAGCACCCCTGAACGCTAAATGTAGCGCATAAAATTATCAGGTTCTAGGTTGAACCTTATTTTCTGACTGGTGCATATTCTGTCGGGGCAACGGTTGATTCAGCAGATACCCTTAGTCGCAACGCCCTGAAGCGACTCCGTACTGTCATCATTGCGGCTGCGACGAGGATATGCTCGAGTCGTTTCCGATTTGAACCTAGCAGCACTATGAACTGGTCGCGGCATTAGGGGGGCAACTTCTGGCTGCCGAGTCCGTCGTCAGAGCTATGCGCGATGGTGACAGGAATTCGAGAAAACATCCTCGCAGAAGGCAGCGACCGCGGTCCAATTGCGGCGGAGAGGCAAGGAGGAGAAAGGGTGGATGGACCAAGAAACGTCCGCCACCCGCAAGTCTCCCTACCGCGAAGGGGTGACGTTCCGGTGTATGGAAGCGTCGCTCAGTACCCCTGTACATTTATCTGATAGGGTAAGCCGCCGACGGACCACTGAAATAATGTCACACAGTTCCAGTGGTCCGCAATAAAAGGTGGGGTGACGGCACATGGGGGCTATATTTAGTGGTAAAAGACCCCACACTACCCTGTTGATTGCCCCGAACGACAGGGAGTGCGGTTATGTACAATTTTCCCCCTAAACAAAATAAGGTTGAATCCTTATTTGAATTGACTACATATATGTAATTTTATTTTTACAGAACTAAAGTATATTCTGGCAACAAAGTTATGGGAAAAGTACCAACACTTTATGAAATGTGCGTACAAGTTCTGCAGGAACATATTGACGGTAAGATTACTTTTTTGAATTTAAATAACTCGAATTCGTTAGGTTGTTTAATATCGACTCAAGGTTAATCAATAATATACCCAAAACTATAAGCATTACAACCTAATGAACTTATATAATATTTTTTGTGAAATCTATCATCATTGTTGAACAGTGGGGTTCCAGGTTCGGAACCTTTGGACTCAACGCATACAGTAACAGCACGAAGCCTAGAACTATGCCTGGTATATGGCAATAAGCTCACCATCCTTGTATAACATAGTCCTTTTTTAAAAACTATTCCTAAATGTGTTACCTAGAATTCAAAGATTGTTAGTGATCATGGGTATAGGATAGTACCTAGTTTATAATGCTGATCGACCGATCGGCAAGATTTTAATAGGGATTCACATTCAGTCATCAGATGGGTACCGAATGTGACCCGTATTTGTAAACACGGAACCTCTTCCCGCCTTCGGGGGGTTTGTTAATTAGTGGATCCCGGCTGTACTATAACATCCAAGCAGTCGTAAAGGTTGCCTGAATCCTGAATAAAAATCTGACTTCGCAATAGCGAGACAGCTCACGACCTCATAACAATAGTTATGAGGTCGTGAGCTGTCTCGCTAATAGGTTCGTGGAGATCAGAAAGACAGTTGCTGTGTGTTAATACTGGTGATCAGACAAACTGATTGGATCTAGCTAGGAAGATGATGAGGGGTATTTAAATTATATACGCTTCTGTTTTATAGTAAATCTAGTTTGTAGGAGCTTAATATCATAATTTTTCAGCTCTTGAATTCACGGGTGGCGTGCCATATGAAATCTTAAAGCCCGTCGTAGATAAGGCAACTCCGCGGCAGTTGTATTTGCTGGAACATTATAATAATTACCTGATGGAGGACACAGATCATTTGTGGAAAAACTTCTGTCAAAAACATTTCCGCAACAAACAGAGACAAGAAATGGAAACTTGGAGAGAGATGTACACTGTGAGTTATTTTTATATTGAACACTTACAGTCAATCTGGATAACTTTGATTCATTCGGGTAACATTGACAGTGTGACTATCAGAATGTTTTAATGTATTTTCCCTATGAAATCAATATTTTTTGTTAATTCTATTTTTTAAATAAGCTCCGTAGACACACCTTAAAATAAAAGCAAAGTTGTCAAACAGAGTTAATGTCAAAACCTTTTTCGAAATTAGCGCGCGAATTTGAGTGTATGAAACAGTAATTAACTTTTTTGATATTTTTTGATTATATGGCACTCCATACATTTACTCATCAAGCTCTAATAAGGGGGAGAGGAAATGACTACAAATTTACCGAGCCAATTCTTTGAAATCCAAAAATGGCGGAATGTCCGCTAGGGTAGCGCGTAAAAAATATCGATATCGATACTTCAGTCCTTCAAGCGATCTATAAATTTTTGGGTGGACAAAGGTTTTTTTAATTGCTTAAATCCTTATCTACCTGTACCTATAATTATATCTATGTGTGTTAAAGTGCAACCCAATCCATTCAGTCATATGAGCTAGTGGTTGATAGATCAATCAGAAATGCCTTCTTTTTAAACAAACAGAAAATTAAGCGCGTAACACTTTATTGAATAGATTTGGGTTGTAAAAAGCTTGAAGAAATAAATAATAATTTAATCCTGGGTATAGACGTTCATTTTAAGTCCAAATATACCTATATAAGTTTGTGATGTGATGACATCAGGAGAAAAAGATTTGAAAGTGAGGTATTACGATAGCTAAAAACAAGTATATAATAATATTTTATTCCATCCATCAGTCATTCGACGTCCACTGCTGCACATAATATTGTGGCGTTCTCTTAGGGAGACCCCTAAGAGAACGCCACAATAAGCGGTCCTTTTTATTTGTTAACACAGTCCAAAATGCAAGTTTACGCACTTCACTGGGGTACCAACAGGATCCAGGGGGAGTGTTGGGCTTGATGTTATACAGGCTCGATTCTTGTGTCCAGTTCATGAGCCACAATACCGACTAAAACATGACCGCGACGCCTTCTTCCGTCATAATGGAGTGTCATAGGATCGTCTACAGATATTCCACACCGACGCTCTAGTGACTACATCCAAGAGTGCCTTGTGGTTTTGACCAGGTCGTCAGTCCTTCTGGCGGAAGGCCGTCCTATGCTGCGCCTTCCTGTGAAACATCTAATGCAGAGGGAGGGTAAAACCGGGTGTTAGCGTGGCGACGCTTTGACGTGACAATACAATATTATGATGACATGGAGCTAGTCTGACTATGGAGCTGGAAGGTGGACATAGGAATTCTATAATGAAACGGCGCAACCCTACCGAGTTTAGACTCGTTTGATTCGTCTTGACGAGTAATTTGTCTTTAGATGGTTTCCAGGGTCTAATGATGAAGCTAAACGGTGGCCATAAGAACTCCGTTATAAAATGACATAACCCCATTGATTTTGGGCTCGTATGGTTACTCTTGACAAGTACTTTGTCTCTAGATGGTACCCAGGGTCTGATAATGGAGCTAAAAGGTGACCACAGTAACTCTGTAATGAAACAATGCATCCCCATCGGGTTTATACTCATTTGATTCGTCTTGACGAGTACTTTGTCTCTAGATAGTATCCATGGTCTGATAATGGAGCTAGAAGGTGGCCATGGGTACTCGTTAATTAAACGTCTCAACAGATCGATTTAGGGCTAGTTTGAGTTATCTTGAATAGTACCATGATAGCCCTAGATGATATTCATGATCTGGTAATGGAGCCACAATCGCATCAACTTTGGAATCGTTTTATTCGTTTTGGCAAGTATTTCGGTTCTAGAATCATCTAGAACCTAGAATCATCTAGAACCGAAATACTTGTCAAAACGAATCATAAATCTAGGAAGATATCAATCTAGGGCCTGATGATGATGATTTATGTCCATTTCCGTTATTGTAGACATGTCATAATTATACAAGCACGCATTAAAAAAGTTATTATCATTTTATTTCTACTCACAATTTCTTTTTAAGTAAATGCTTTGAATGCTAATAATAATAGAATTCAAGTGATTAATCAATTCGATAAAATAATTTATTTAATGGTATGCTGCTAAGCGACTGCTCGCCACTTCATTTCGAGCACACAAAATTAATTAATGGGCGACATCGATATATCGATAGTTGTTCCTGTTGTTCTGTCTTCCTGCATCCCTAGTTGACAGATGACATACAACAAAAAAAAAACTTTGTTCCAATATACACTGCGAGCACTGTGATATCACGTGATCAACAGCCTCCATAAATATAACAACAGACACAAGACGTCATTTGCAAAACACCAATATTACGTTATATCAACAAATCCTAAAGCAGCACAGCATTCTTAACTTAAATAGATACGACTTAAACACTATATTAACTAACTGGCTTCTACAAGAAGAATATTTAAGTACCGAAGCATTATTAACATACATTATATAATTATATAATAGTTCAATACACACACACACACACACACACACACACACACACACACACACACACACACACACACACACACACACACACACACACACACACACACGAACACACACATACGTACACATAGAGAGAGAGAGACATACACACACGTATAATTTCACACAAAAGTATGCACCCACAGTTTTTTAGCTTATAAATATGTTGTACTTACAATATAGATGTAACCATTCTGCTTATACATTATATAATTAAATGTAATTTACCGACGGAATCTTGTCTCCTAAGATACAGGCATTAGCATAGTTTAAGAGGCAAAGATCCAAAGATTTGCACAGCTTGTATTGGCTTTTTTTTAACTTGCACTATGGAATATTATTATTATTATTGAATATTATAAATAAAAGATACCCAAACATGGCAAATGTAAAGAAATTGTGTTTATTGCAGTGTAAAACCAATACTTTGTATGAAATGGAAGTAATGACAGATCAGTATACTGGATTGCATTCCGTTATAAACAGTAACCAGTATAGCTAACTATAAAGGAAAGACTTCACAGTATACTAAATTGACATCACGCCTTACAGTGCTCGCAGTGTATATCGGAACACACCCATATTACGCTGTCATCTTACCTATTAAGATGTCGGACGACAGCCGAAGTAAGGCACTTTTACTAGGTATATGAAGATTAAGGCGCCTCCTCCTTATAGAGCTCAATGCATTTACTATAATGATGACAATTTACTCTATATGTAGTAGGGCGAATATGTACTTCAAACCAAAGTGTTTACATATTTTTTGTTCATTTTTAGGATTTAAACGAGGTTTTGTTGCGAATTAAAAATATATATACTTGTAACTGCTAAATTTTGATTGATAGAGAATATATATGATACTACTACAAATTTATGTTTGTATCGCCACACCACATCCCTATTTTAGGAATAATATAAACCAATGTTATCCAAAGTAATTTAATAATCAAATATTACCTCACTTATGTGACGGATTTAATGTGTGTCAAAGTTACACTTTTGTGGGTGGTAACTTTGACATACTACAAAAATAGATTTTTACTTACTTATCATCACGCCATTTCCCTTGCGGGGTAGGCAGAGAGAACAGAGTGCCAAGAGGCTCTATTCTTGCATACATCTCTCGCTTCCTCAACATTCATAACTCTCTTCATACACGCTCGCTGGTTTCGGAGACTCCTGACTCCACCTTCCTTCAATACATGACCAATTTGGTCTAGGTAGGTAAGTCTCGGTCTCCCCCTCTACCTACATCCTTCCACTTTCGCATTGTATATCTTCTTAGCCAGTCGCTCGTCCGGCATTCTTTCCACATGTCCGAACCATCGGAGCATTCCCTTTCGCATCTTTACACCAATACTCTCTTTCATACCTACTCGCTCTCTTACGTCATTGTTACGAATGCGGTCAGTCAGCCTCACTCCACAGATTCTCCGCAGAGATCGCATTTCGACCGTATTGATTTTACTCTCATGCTCCTTTTTGCATACCCAACTCTCGCTTCCATATAATAACGTTGGGACAAGCACTGCGTTGTGTATTGCGACACGTGCCTTCTGGCTGAGGTGGTGGCTGCCGAGAAGTTGTCCCAATGCTCCGTTCACTCTATTTCCCGCATTCACTCTTCTCTCTACATCAGTGGTGTACCTTCGATCCCGACTGAATCCACATCTAAGATATACAAATTCATCCACTTGTTCTAGCACACCATTTCCTATTGCTACTCTAACATCTGTTCTGGCTTCTCTTTCAAAAACCATTACTTTGGTTTTGCTCACATTCACACGTAGGCCCCTTTTCTTACAATCTTCTGCCATTACGTCGACTAGGGCACCTTTGTAGACATTTATCCAGATATAATATATGATAAACAGTCTGGCTGATAGAACGCAGTGTTTAACGCCGATATTGACATCAAACCAGGGTGACATTCCATCATCCAGCCGCACACAAGCTCTGCAGTCAATGTAGTTGGACTGCACGGCTTGTAGCAGTCTACCGTTAATACCATACTCCGGCAAAATGTCCCAAAGTTCCATTCGTAAAACAGTGTCAAATGCTTTCTCCAAATCCACAAAACTGCAGAAAACCCTCTGGCATACAGCCAGCTGCTTCTCCACAATGTTGCGCAGAGAAAACACTTGATCCATGCATCCTCGTCCACACCTGAAACCTCCTTGTGCTTCACACAAAAATTCATCAGACACCATCCTCATTCTCGTTTCAATAATCTTACCATACACTTTGACTGTCAAGCTTAATGGCTCTGTAGTTTGCACAGTCATAACGTGAACCCTTGTTTTTAAACAAGGGATAGATAGATTTTTTTCTATAATTAATGGATATTATAGTCTTTCACTGTTGTCTATGGATAAAACATATTCTGAGAACACGAACAAAGTATAATATTGTCATTTAAATGTTAAAACATTTAAAATACTGTGAAAAATTCAAAGTTACCCAGAATGACTGTATTTCTTGTTATATAAGTTTTTTTTACACTACGTGGGTGGCAAACAAGCATACTGCCCACATGATGGTAAGCAGTTAATGTAGCCTATAGACGCTAGTAACACCAGAGGTACCTATCACGCGCGTCACAATCTCTGAGGAAAGGAATAAAAGGGGAGAGAAAAGATACTAAGGATAGGATAGGATGGATACTAAGGAGAGGCTGAAAAGGATAATATGGAGAGCATAGGGACCTCCCTTCGGGTAGGGGCTCCGGCGCTCTCACTGACCATACTAAACACAATGGTAGGAGTATATACCGTTGTTTCACGCCGATCTGTGAGAGGGGGGTGGTGCTTGCCCGATCGAGTTGGCTCATTCATGCTGGGATAAGCAAGGCTCTACCACTGAAAATTTCACAAAACATTCTTTTATTAGTCTTTCTTCCATAGTATAGTATCAAACAAGTCGTATGCCGCGTCTGTCTGAACAACATAGCATCACGCCTGTATTCCCCGAAGGGGTAGGCAGAGGTATATTACACACCCACGACTCTCCGGCTATGTTTAAGTCCCACGTAATAGGGGGCGAGTCTATTGACGTCTACCGGGCACATTTTCAAACTCCGGGCTGCTACTGAGAACTTTTCTTTTTTTTTTACGAAAAATCTCAATACCACTGCCCGACCCGGGGATCGAACCCGAGACCTCATGATCAGCAGTCACTTACACTACCGCTGCACCACAGAGGTAGTCTGTCTGTATATATAACCGCTAACTCCTCCTAAGGTTAACCCATCACTTAGATCATTTCTTTCGAAAGGTTTAATTTATTTGCCTTACTAATAAACGTTGTATAACCTCTGAAATAGTTATTCAGTGTTTTGTCTTTGTCACTAATATGACAGTTTGACGTTGAAGGTTAGAAGAGATATGTATTAACATACATGCATATTATTAGTACATTGCACCCGTGTGAAGCTGGGCAGGGTTACTAGTGCCTTATATAACTCTTTTATTTTCTTTTTATTCTTATGAGTCACAAAATAAAAATGACTTCAATATTGTACATTAAAATTTACTTCCATGCCATGCATACACTAAACTTTCTTGTAATAATAAAAATCATTTCAAAAAATCCCGGTCAGTATGGACATTTTTGATATAATAACGAGATTATTTACTTAACAAGACAAAGTTGAATGATCAGGTGAGTTGGAACAATAGATTGTGCATCTGTGTCACCGCACATACCCCAATATTCTGCGCAGATTGCCAGTCACCGTGATTATGGCTCGCCGTAGCCCTATTGCAGAGATTGCTGTAACATAATTTATATTGTAACCCTTACTATATTTTAGAGATGTGAAGAAGAACAAGAACATAGATTGAAGTCGCTCACGGCCAATATAAAAATTGCTCAAGAAGCTAAAAAGGCGCCTATTAAGCAGACAAAAATGGCGTACGTCGATTCAGTTGTGAAGCCACCACGCAATATTGCCAAGAAACAGGTTAGATTTATAATTAATCATCTAGTTTTGAATCCATTACTGGGTAGCTAAGTTCAGACTATTTTTTTTTTGAAATGAAAACTTCTATAGGCGCTTTGAGCTTTTGGGTAAACAAAAATCATGGAACTAGCGTCATCGTCACCGAACGCTCCGATCTTCTTTAGGCGCGTTGAGTACTTTTTGGGTGAATAAAAGTCATGGAATCGTCACTGAAAGCTCCGATAGAAGTGAAAACTAAGTAACTTGTGAATTGTATCGTTGAGCTATTATATTATTATTTTAAAATTATTTTTGGTTTGTAAAGAAGTGTTAATGACCAAAATTTTGGTTCACAAGTTTACTTAGTTTTCACTTCTAGTGGCAGTCCCCTAAGGTGGTAGGGCTGGGTACCAAGTGGAAGTATTCACTTGGTATCCGGCCCGAGCGGGTTGGTACCACCCCGTGTGACCGGCCATGAAGCACATTGTTGCGTTTTGGCTGTAGCAGGAGATAGTCGAGTCCATGGGCGACGGTTACCATTTACCATCAGATGGACCACTACATGCAATAAAAAAAAATGAACTGCTTATGCTTATGATCGTACGTGCGTGGTCTCTAATATTTTGCTACTGTCAGTTTTTTTATATCTATACAACAGTCTATGATATGATTCCGAAACCGGCGAGACTGTATGAAGAGAATTATGAATATCGAGGAAGTGAGAGATGTATGCAAAAATAAAGCCTATTGGCACTCTGTTCTCTCTGCCTACTCCGCAAGGGAGATGACGTGATGATAAGTAAATACTAAAAGATTTTATATTATATGCAAACACGGTCGATGACGTCATACGATATTCGTGGTCATGTGATAATGTGTAGTATTCAAAACATTTTATATAATTAATTAAATGAATAATGAAAAATGTTTTAAACACAAAATATTTCAGATATTTAAATATTACTATTATTGATATTGATTGACTTCAATTGACATAAAATTTTAACTAGAGCCAATATCCGCATTTCTTATGAACAATTCTAATAATTTTAGAGCCTATTGTTCCTCACTAATTTTCACACCGAAAGTCCGGGGTTCAAAAAAACATAGGCTACTTTTTACCCGGAAAATTGCTGTTTTGCCGTAAAGGTAACAAATGAGCTGTAGAGTGACGTAGTTAGATTATTATAGAGATCTAAAGCCGACGCGTAGCTAATCGTGAGCAGGATTTAGTTTATGATAATTGTTTACAGGCTACACATGGCACGGCTCGCATGACAACAGCAAGTCCCGCGGCACGAGTAGCATCCTTAGCTGGCACCCCCAACGTGCTGAGGGGAGGGGCTGGCGTTCGGGCTGTTGCTGCACCTCCCACCTCTGTTGCTTCCGCTTTCAAGCCGAAGAAAGCACCCCTCATGGCCAAGGCTCTGCAGATCATGAGGGGTCGTAAACGGTGATAAACTTGTGTGATTTACAAGGGTTAAATTATGTCCCATTGGAGACAAAGAGTTACCAATTTACTTAAATGCACTATTTTATCATTATTAAATCCTGGTATTATAAAAAAAAATATAATACATACATCCTCATTTGCGCGTAGTATTTATCATAATACTTTTATTTTGGCTAACCTTGATTCGGTGAAGTTGCATCATGTTGATGCTCTCTTGACGCGCCTCTTCTGCAACTAAATGTGTTAATATGAGAATTATAAAGAAAAACTTAAAAAGTACTGATTGTATGGTCTCAGATCTCTGTTGTCATTCATTTTTTTATTTAGATTATTGAAAATACAACTTGTATGGAATTCGTATCTAAAATTATGTTAGTACCTATACCTCAGTAGTTAAAATATTGGCCTGTTATGATTCTTATGCATAACAGATTTTGTGTATCCACCAAACAGCTTTTCTAAGATGTGTCCGTTTTATATTTTAAAGTCCCTTCCGCACAGGAATTATTACCCAGTATGAAGTGTTATTAAAATGAACTAAATGTTAGGGTAGTATTCGTTGTCTGTATGTTAATATTAGACCGTTTTAACCAAATTTTTTAGATGTGTTCCCAAGTTAATGTAAATATTTATATTAATGTTAGCAAAATATTTTTCTTTCATAGCAACTGATTCCTGATAGATTTGGTGGAAGGAAGCGCAAAATCCAATCCTCAATTTGAAATGTTTGAGATGTATTAGCACATTTGACTGTTTTCAGGGACAGTTATTCAATAGGATCGCCATAAACAAGATTAATAATTATACAATTATTAAATACTTGATGACCTCAGATCTGCCCTTAGTATATGAAAAATATCTTAAGTCTGTGGATATTACAACTTAATAATAAATTAATATCCCTATAATATGTGTATATATTTATCAATTATTTATATATTGTGTGATTTTTTTAATGGTTAGTTTAAAAAGGGATAATATGTTTTGGTCGTATCTTACGTTTTGACAGTAAGCCTGTTGTGATTTATTTTAGTTAATTTTTAAGTTATTGTACGGACAATCTCTGTGTATTTATCGTCTCCACTATGTGTGTTGGTGTTTGTAAGATTTAGAACAATAAAAATATTCAAATAATTTTTATAATAAATGTGTAGGTAGTTGTATGTTCATCTTTCATATATATCTTTCAACTAATTTATTTTTCAATCGATATTATATCGATTTTACCTTGTTACGAAATACACTACTAATTTTAAATGTGTGTAGGTATATTCGTATCTATATAATATACAACATGTATATTTCGCCATACTTAATGAAACTTTACTTACGATGTTGTAGGTATTATGTATAATAAAATTTTAATACTGTCGCACTTTTACTTAGCCGGTTTTTACGATTGTTCCTGTTCGAAACCAAAAAAAGACAGCGTGCAAAAATATAATTTAATATTATATAAAATCTAGAACAAATAAATTTGAAGTTATTAAAATTTCGTAATAAGTTTGTTAAATGTCATTTTATTGTAAAGTATCAAAATTATAGTGTAATTATAATGTAGACGTTCTAATTTACATATAAAAAAGGTTTTTTATTGGGGATAACTGTTTTAGTCTCACTGTGGGGTCCTTTAAATGATGTGAAGGATACTGGCCTCTCATAAATATAGGTTAGCATAGGGCAATTCTTCTTTTTGGGAATATAAGCACTCGGATATATCAAAATATATTTTATTTTGCTTAAATGTTGTCTGTAATATTATGGTATATGGTAAAATCATATTGTGTGTTTAGCTTTTGATGAGTGTCATTAGATTTTAATCTTGTTTTATGGAAGAAATGAAGCGTCTGGATCGTAACAAAAGTATCGGTATGCTGTGATAGGTTTGGAATAGAATGTAAAGGCCTTTATTCACGAGATAGTTACCTCCAACGAAATTTACTCTGTATTGTGTTGTTGTTATATTCAGTACTAAGCCTTTGCCAGTTTTTTTATGCTAGTTTTTTTTAATTATATCTCAGATTCTCGATATAGTAGCGGGATAAAATGTATACCAGTTTTTAAGTCATTGTCTTATTTCATAGCTCTTGATTGCAAGAGCTATGAAATAAAAAAAGTTGCATCAAATCTATTCAGAAGTTTTTGTGTGATACGCAAACGAACAAACAGACAATAAATCTAAAAAAATATGTTTTGTGTTTAGGCACGCCTATACCTATAGCCTAATACAGTCATTTTTTATCAAATATCTTAAGTGGACAGACACAGCTCTGTTACAGCTTTATAAAAGTGTAGATTCATAAAAGTTGTACTTAATATTTGCTCGAATAAATTTGATTAATTCGGAGTATACATACCTAAGCATAGTAGGTATTATATTTATGAAGATTATGTCCCGCGGTTTCATTTGTCGTTTACTCCTAAAAGGTTGTAGCATGATGTTAAATAGTCATTTATCTATGAAATGCAAAATTATTTAACAATTAATACAACTAGCAGTTGCATCTATTATCGCTTTTGAACAAAAAACAAACTATTTAGCTTTATTATATTTAGTAAGTATATTGAAGCTAGTTATTACGCACTGTCTTCATCCGCATGATCGAAGAACCGTAGGAATTAATGATCTTTCTTCTCTCGAGCCCTGCATTGCTTACTAGGAAGATTGTAATTTAACGCTGGTCTATTCCTGAAACTTAAATTTGATTGCACGTTTACTATTTATATTTAATTGAAGTAAAACTTCTAATGCGACTTCCAACAAGGTTGCGTTAAACGTTTAACGCTACCATGGAGGGGATATGAGATCACAGTTGCGTTAAACGTTTAACGCTCCTGGGGAGGGGGAATAGAAAGAGACAGATCGAGAGTGAATGCGTGGCACTCGAACGCATGCGCGTAGTATACCTGTTATTGTTAAGTTTTACTTCAGTCGTGTTGTCTAAAGCACATTCGTTTTTAGATATTTTTATATATATTTTTAACATTTGACATGCTTAGCACTATACATTAAACACAAAGTGAAAAATGTGAAATCGAAAATAACAGTCAGGAGCAGGATTTGAACCTGCATCTCCTGGATACCGTCAGGATGGCTGAATTGGCAAAGCATCTGGACGGTATCCAGGAGATGCAGGTTCAAATCCTGCTCCTGACTGTTATTTTCGATTTCACATTCGTTTTATTCCCCTAATAAGCCTTGCAAGAACATGAGGTATGGTTTGTTACCGAGTGAGGGTTATCGCTGGTTGCTGAGTACGAACTGGTAGGTAATCTCGATGTACCACTGAAATCATTTCACACAGTTTCAGTGGCCTGCCAAATCAGGCGTAGTACACGGTGGGTTTATTTAGTGGGTGGGGGCCCCCAAACTACCCTATTTGTTGCCCCGAACGACGGGGTGTGCTAGGTGTTTCGACAGAGGAAGATTATCCTCCTCAGCAGTGCTGATTACGTCAATAGGTCTAGACGGCGGCCTATTTTTGAAGACACTTGCTTGTTTTGGAAAAATAGATATTATTAGTTCTTCATCATAGCGAATGGCTCGCTATATTTACTAATACTACGTATAGAGGTGACATTTTCTGTTTCTAGCCAAATTTATGCAAACAAGGAAAAATGAATCGCGCCCAGTAAGTAACGTCGTGCGAGCAACATGTTATTGCAAAAAAGCAGCATAATATTAGCATGGGCCTAGGGCGCTATCACTTACCACTGAAGGAATGTAACATAGTTCCAGTGGCCCGCCAATAAAGGCGGAGGGATGGCACACGGCGGCTTTCTAGTGGGTGAAGACCCCACACTACCCTGTTCGTTGCCTTGAACGACGGGGTGTGCGGTTAGGAACATTTATTCCCGCCTTAACAAAAAAAAAAGGGCGATATCACTTAGCTATCTAAGTCCACAATATAAAGTGCGTCCCAACGTAATTTCGTGTATTGCTCATTTTCGTTAATTTCTGAAACCTATGTAATTATAAATATTAAAAAAGAGCTGTAGATATATATATTGACAACAACGCAACGCACAACGTTAATTAAAGAATAGGAAACCAAGACAGGGATCACAAGCTATGGGAATAGAGATAATAATTAAACATTTAAAAAAATATCTTAGATATACGTTGGCTGCAGTTTTAGTTCATCCGTTCAAACGTACTTTTTCAACCGACTTCGAAAACAGGTTCTCGATTCGGCTGTATGTTTTTTTTTGTGTGTATTTGTTACGCGATCATTCCACCAATTATGAAATGATTTCAATGGTTATTTTTTTGTTTGGTAGGTTCTACATCAGTGGTGGTCCCATTTAAATTTTATCAAAATCGGACGAGCGGTTTTTATAAATCAACAAAAATCTAACAAATAACATCAGCACATACATCGATGATATTTTTTCGTTTCCTTGAAAAGCTTTCTGGCTCATTGGAGCAGAGCATTTAGTTGGAATAGCATCACGCCTGTATCCCCAAAGGGGTAGGCAAAGGTGTATTACACACCCATGGTTCGCTAGCTATGTTTAAGTCCTACGTAATAGGAGGCGAGCCTGTTGCCGTAAGCATTTCCAAACTCCGGCTGCTACTGAGAATTTTTCTTTTTCTAAAATGCTCAATAGCACCACCCGACCCGGGGATCAAACCCGAGACCTCAAGATCAGTATTTGCACACACTACCGCTGCACCACCGAGGCAGTTTTGTTAGCGTACCCGTATTATATGTATATGGGTACGCCAACCTTTCTTCACGGTCTTCGGAAGACTCGCTGTGCTCTATTTCTTTCTCTACTGCGTTTTAGGCACTCATATTTATCATTTTTAGACTTCTGTGCTCTGAGGAAGGCTTTTCCATCATGTACCATCTACTCTAACCTACGCACCTGTTTTATAAAAAACCACTAAAGAGCAAAAAATAAATTACTTTTAAATAAAAAAAATACCGCCCGTAAAAGACACCTAGGAACTAAAAACCAAAAAATAATTAGTATTTACATACGATTTCCGTGATATGTCTATCACCTACTGATGTGTTTGAAGTCGGTGCCTAGTCTAAACAAAAAACAATACATACCTACTCAAAATGTAGGCGTGCCTACAACATATCAGGTATACCTAAATATGTTCCGTCGCCATAAAAACGTAAGAACCGCTACGGTAGGCTATCACTACTTAGATTTGAGCTCATTAAGCTGAATTCCCTACATTGTTGAAAGCGCCTAAGCACAGGTCTAATGAATTTAGGGGACAAAAATCACATTGATATGGATAGGAGACTAAAGTTGGAGAGAAACTTATCTTGTGAGTAAGTGGCGTGGTGTACTTAGCTAGGTTTTGAAAGACATGATGTGAAGCGATTTTTTAAAATGTATGTAGATCCTTTAGGAATACTTACTTTAATTCTGTTGTTATACGTTATTAGGGCACATGACACATGTTACCATAGAACGTGATTCTATCGCACAAGCTAAACATCAAAACCACAAATCCGCCAATTTAAAGCTTGGTTATGTGTTAATTGAGTCCTTTATGTGGTTAAAAACATAAGATTGTTACTAGCTTCAGCGAAAAAAAAACAACAAGTCGTGTCTGTTATAATATTGTAATTATTACTGTAACATCACAATAAAATTTGAACATAAACATAAAAAAAAATAGTTTTACTTAATTATTATAACAGCTAGATAGCGACCGGTATATTGGATCTGTTTAACAGATTCTTTGGTCTTTGTTCAATGGGATTATTTTTTTAAAATATCCACTCAATAAATTTATTGGTCCAGGTTTGGTACCACTTTAGTTCCGAGTCATACTCGTCAACCATTACATCATATCATTCAAACCATAATATGTTAACAGACAACCGTCCTAATTAAAACGTGACGTCATAAAAAAATATAAGCTGACTTTTATTTGTTTGCTTTGTTTGATCAAGACAAGTCAAAGCACTACATTTTAGGATTCTATATTTGAATATAAATATCCTGACTCATTCACTCGCGCATAAAAACAATTTTATGCCAAATACAAAACAATCTTATTTGATAGAAAACGCGCTAAATGGCCTTCATACATACGAGTCACTGCGGGTTCCGCTCAAGGTAAACAACTATTAGATGAATATATTAATTTATCGTTCCCTATCTAACAAAGACGCTGCGTTCACTGTCCTAGAAATCCTTACATCAGTACATTTCGTAGTACTTACATGCAAATATATTAAAATCTACAAAGAATTGTAGATAGCAAATTAATATTGATAATAATCCCATTGCACTTAAAAAATTACAAAATACTACACAATAAAGATGGGTCGCTTCAGTAAATATTTTTCATGGCTCGTGATACAATACTTTGTACAAGTAAACTACATAATATGTTGGTAACAACAAACCACCTAATTATTTATTTATAGATAAAATTACTGAATCTGTTTTACTTGCCATGATTATTGTAATAAAATATTTTAAATAAGTACAACGATTTATAGTGCTATGTAACATAATTGTCATGAATGAGTTTTCTTAAATACCTACTAGGTTTAATATAAAACAACATTAATATTTCTAAATTTAGAATTCAACTGTTTCTCGTAATCAGTATTTATGATTTTAGGACACTGATATAGAGCAAGAAATTTAAGATTCTTGTAATATTCTGAGATAATATCAACTATGGGAGGCGAAATATTTCCGATTCTAGATAAACTCAATCTTTTCAAATTCATCAATGACGGGTTGCTAAACGTCCTACGTAAAGCCTCCTCTGTAAAATATACGTTATTCCAAATCTGCAAACTTTGTATTGCTTTTAAATTGGTCAATTCGATTAACCCTGCATCTGTGAGATTCTCGCATCGTATAACAGCCAAATCCTTTAACAACTTGCACTGTGACATCAGGCTCAAGGTCTCGTCAGTGACTGCGTCCCCCCCATAGATATGGAATGCTTTTAATATATCCATTTTCGATCTAATCAATCTATGTATGTAATCTAAATTAAGATCTTTTATTTTCTCTATAAAGACATGACTTAAATAATTACAGCTTAATAAAGTATCTCGCGTGAGAACTGGTAAACCAAAATCCGCTAAGGCTAAATATTTTAAGTACTTAAAACTATTGTATGAAATAGCCAGATCTACATTGTTTGCTAGCATGAGAGAGTTTTTTAAGTTAATTATTTTTAAATTGGGCCACTTTGTGATGTCTTGTTCAAAGTCTTTGTTAATGTGGCACATTACAAGTTCAAGAGATACGAGATTATGGCACTGCTGTAATATTGACATGACCACTGGGTAACTGTTAACATACTGTAACTTTAGACAACGAATATAATCGTGATGAGTTTCTATGATGCGCAGAGTTTTTTCGGTAACTTCACTTTGTCCTGGTTTCCCGGAGTATACAAGTGGAATTCTTCTCCAGACACATGGATCAAGAGCCAGCTTCTTCCAACGACTGCATACATTTTCACAGTCTAATATATTATGTACAGGAAGGAATTGGAATATATTTATTATAAGTTCATCTGGTAGCGCATTAATTGAAATAGTGCGCCCTTCATCTTCCGGGTTCATGGTTCCAGATCTGATAAAAGAAATACTCAACTTACCAGACATTATTAACACAACAACTCGCAATAACATTATGATAATTATAATAATTTTATATTAACACAATTGAAATAAATATAATTAACTTTACCTGTATTTATTCGTTGATTAACATTTAACTTACGCTTTAAGCGCATAATAACAAACTACGCAACTTAAAAAATGCAAATCATTATATATTTATTTCTTACTGTGATTTAATTATTCGCGAGCATTGCTCAACCGCCCCCGCTCAAACAGAGCCAAGAGTGACAGATAAATGTAGTAATTAAATGAAAATAATAGTATCTGCATTGTTTACATAGGTAGTGTCAAGTGGAATAAAACTGATACTAAACTAGAAATAATAGATAAAACGATAACCTTGATTATATTTCGTCGCCCCATTATGTAGTCAGGCAGTAGTTAACATTATCATTTCTAAAATCGAACAAGTCCAGGAACATTAACAGAGTTATAACCACATTACGATTTAGTCGCGTTATTGTGACTTGTAGCTTGTAGCAGGCCAAAAGCAAACAAAACTGCTCTGAAGTTGTTTCATTTTATATTGCTGTGTCGATAGAAGAGTTGCGATTTCTCTACATTTAGATGGCGTTAGGTACTTTTTATGATCATAGACAACAATGCAGAACTGAAGTATCGTATTCTATTATTACTTCTATTAGTGTCTATGAAACAATTAAAGCGCCTTATACACGACCCATCCCAGCCGCAACACTATCGTGCGTGCATTCAGTGTGCTAGATATAATCGAATTAATTAAATGAGCGCACGTGTTACATATTTAAAATGCCACCAGATTTATCAGAACGTCATATATGGGAGTTCTGTTGTTATCAGCAAGCAAAACAAAATAAAAACAAAGAAGAGGTTTTGGATGAAAAAAAAAATCATAAACATGAAGATTATACTCAAATGATTAATATGTTTATCCACGTAGTCCGCACTTGAGACATTCCAGAGACAATTGTGGGACTTATATCTTTTAACAAATGTTGATAATATTTCGTGATCCACTTTGAGATGCAAAACTAACGTTACGATACAAGCTCTATACCTATATCCTGAATCTGCTGTACAGCAAGTTTATACACGATCAAGCACACACGTTGTACGATCGGTTTGACATACGTCCGTGTTATTCACTGTCTTTCTGCACGACTTTCGTGGTGATGGGGGCGCTTGCTGGATGAAAAATTGATCGTGTAAGTCTAGCGAGCAGCAAGTACTATATTTATTGACGTACCTCAAAACTATTCACTGTCGTTTTTCGTCGTGCATCGTTCATGACCTTGGTGGGACATACCGCCAGATGGAACGTGAATAAGACGCTTAAGATAAATGGTAAGCGCTGGATCTACACTAGGGGAAAATACAAGGCGAGAGAAATAATAAATATAATTATTTAGGTAACGTCATGGAACGGCATTTTTAAGGCGCCCCACCAAAACGATATTAAAGGTACCGAAGTCCAATTTTATAAAGTGTCTTTATAACATTAAATGTAATATTTATAAGATGAAAAAAAGATTATTATTGACTATAAAGCTCTAAACAACTAACATCAGTAATTTTACGGATAAATACTGAAATTGTATTCATTCCCATCACGAGTCGCTCAGAAAGCGTTCTAAATTCAAATATTTACGAAATTTTGTTGAACTTATTTATCGTCTGTGCCCTACTTGGATGGATACGTTCTATGGACATTATCACATGTTAGTTCGTCAATGGCCTCCTTTAGCAGCACTAATGTAGAGTTTAATCGATGTTAACTTGATGTTAAAATTACCTGAATTAGTTTACGATAGTTAAGTACTGGACTTAAATAATATCTTTTTTTTTTACTAACAATACATTATTTGTCTGTAGACAATAAGAATATTATCACCGGCCATGATAAAATGATTATATAGGAGTCTTGTGACCAACTTCGTGTTTCGTTATCTTTGTCCGTTTATGTTGGTTAGAGCGAGAGCAAAAAGCCGCATCACAAACGCGAGCCTTTATCTTTTGCTATATGCAACACTTAACGCAGTGAGCCGGATTCCGTCGGGGCGGGTCGTCTCTACGGTCTTATTTATTGCTGTATACATTTGTATATTTTAAATTAAGTGTGAAGTAGGGCGGCCCGATCTTATTTCCGACTAACGTACTTAAACTAATCACAATGCTGCACCTTCGTAATATCGCCAAAACAGTCGCGCCGATAAAAAATAGCATTCAAAATGAGGCAGTCAATAATATGCTTAAACTTGCGCCTGCTAGTGTAAATGTATGCTGCCGCACATATGCTAGCCATGAGATTCCAGAAAGGCTTAAAGATATTCCAACGAGCGCAAATCCAAGATTCTTCGACATGGTGGAGTATTTCTTCCACAGGGCATGCCAAGTAGTCGAAGACAAACTAGTGGATGACATTAAATCAAGAGGGCCCGTGGAAGAAAAGAAGAAGAAGGTAGCCGGTATCCTAAAGCTTATGCAGCCATGCGACCACATCTTAGAAATTCAGTTCCCTCTAAGGCGTGATTCAGGCGATTATGAGATGATTTTAGGCTACAGAGCACAACATTCCTCACACAGAACCCCAACCAAAGGAGGTGAGTGCCATATTTTATACGTTGTTAACTTCGCTTACATCATCTGTGCAAGTGATTGTTGGAATGATTTTTTTATTTATAGCACACGAGACACGTGATATGACATTATACGTATTATTATATTAGTAAAAATATATTTTATATATTCAAACTGGTTAACATCTCTATAGAGGTACCTAAATTAGATAGTAGATTTAGCGCGTTACTTAACATTTCGGTAACTAAAGATCTATAGACTACTATAGCTATAGTTAACCTAAATTTTGCTGTCACATGCCAATTAACTTACCCGTAATGCCGAAATATGCCATTCACCTTGATTCGATAATTTGTTTTTACGTTTTTAGCATTCAGAGGCCCATCCTGCCTAAAAATAAGCAGGTACTCCTATTATTACGCCTGTACTAACGCTTAGAGAATACTAGAAATGTCATATTAATATAACTACTTCGACACTTTTTTTGAGTGCTCATTACTAGGTACGATAAAATCTAGCAATCGCTTAGTATAATGCTGAGATTGAATTGTTTTGTCCATGGTATGGTATAGTTATGAAAGGCTCACTAAAATCATTACAGGTGAAAATAAAGTTAAACATAACGGAATTAACACCCAGAATTAATACTTACCTACCTATTTAGTATATAAGTACAGAAACGCTAAAACTATACATTTTAAAATATCTTTACTTTTTGATTGCTAAACTTACAATTTTGTGATAGCAAAAATCTGATTGATTACCTTTTACTGATTTGATAAAAAAAGATAGCATAATAGGCTACATACACTTCTAAGAGATTAGTCGCTACCCGCGGGTCCGTCGCAAACAAAAGCTGGTTTTTAGGTTATAACTCAGGTTAGCGACATAGTACGGGATAAAACGTATACCTGTTCTTTTAAGTCTAATCAAGAGCTATCAAACAAAAAACTTTAATTAAAATCAGTTCAGTTGTTTTTGCGTGATAACCGTACAAACATGTAAAACTGACAGACATATATTCTAAAAGTATGTCTAATTTTATATCCTAAAATAGGTAGGTATCTACAGTACAGACATTGGTCTGTTATTGCTTTATTATTTGCAACTTCAATATTTGTACGTTTAGGCCCTTCTGTGACCTACAATATTGGCACATATATCTAAATTCTTACAGATAAGAAAGTTCCTAAAATTTAGTCTTCTTTTTAATCTTTTTCTTAGTAATTTTTAATAAACTAAAAATACCTACTTATCTGCATTCCGCGATCACCCGATAGAAATCATCCACCATGAAGAAAATTGTATTCGATAAAGACAATTGTCCTGTTTCAATATTATGATTAGGTTTTACACCTCTATGTTAATTCTTCTATAAATATGTTATTTACTCATTAATTATTTTTTCTATACATGATTTACTAACTAAATGGCTAGACCGATTTTGTCGAAAACTTTTGTGTGTTTCCATGGATAGTTTACATTCATAATTGAACCCTCTAGGTGGCGATGCAATTGTGTTCCAGGGTATTTTTGTGGATTTTGTTATTTCATGGTTTATATAGCAAACTTCCGTCGCCTTTATCGAAGATTGAAATATCGAAATAACTTTCTTGAACAGTTAATAGCCAACGTCGGCCGGGTTCAGCTGGTACTATTATAAAACTGTAATAGAGCCGTAATTTTATTGTAATACCTATTTAGCATTTGACATGATGAGCTATTTGAAAAGGACCTGTGTCTGTAGGTAGGCACGTTAAATATATTTGAGAAAAAATGACATATTAGGCTATTTAGAAGTCTCAAAAACCACTTGATTTGGGTCTTTTTATTTGTTCAACACTGAACGGGTTTTCATGAAATTATTTCGTTTTATAGCTCTTGATTAATTCTTGTCCTAATTGGTATATAGTGCTACTACTATACTACTACTGTCGGGAACTTGGATAATAACTATACTAGCTTTTGCATAGGCTAGAAATTTAACATAGCAGCTATGCTTGTAGAAGGTACTCACATACTCACCTATTAGTTTTAACTAAAATCCAGTAATTACTACTTTACAATCTGTACGTGGTAGGTAAACCACACCAATTTAGTTAAAATATTTATTCACAAGTATGGATAGGTTATTGCGGTGATTCTAGACGATACTTTGACTGATCGAGAATACTGACGACACTTATTATTCACGTCGTAAATGATTGATGATGACCTAGATGTTCCTGTCCTAAATATGACAATAATGTTGGTTTCTCGTTTGCCTAAGTGCGATAACCATACGGACTCCACACACCAAATCTTGTCCCTGAACGGATATGGGTACAAAGAGATATTTTTATTGCTTAGTGACAGACGAACCACTGAAGAAATGTCTTCCAGGTTTAGTGGTCCGTCAATGCAGGCGGAGACACAACACACGACGGGTTTATTTAGTGGGTGAGGGCCCTACACTAAGTTCGTTGCTCCGAACGATGAGGGGTGTGGTAACAAACCACCTGGAGCCCCGCCTCAGGGGACTGTTCGACGCGTGCCTGGCGTCCGGACGGTTTCCTGACTGCTGGAAGGAGGGGAGGCTGGTACTCCTGCCGAAGCAAACCCCGGATTCGGTCGGGGTCTTCAGGCCCATCGTGCTGATGGATGTGCTGTGGATGAGGTGGGTAAGCTGCTAGAGAGAATCCTCGCTGCCCGCATTAACCAACAGCTGCGCGACGTCGGGCCCGACTTGTCGGACGCCCAGTTCGGATTTCGAGCTGGTCGTTCGACAGTCGGCGCGATCTTTGCGAGGGTCTGAGGTCCGCGGCCGCGGCGGTCGTCACCGGCGGGGAAATGCTGTTTGCGGTTTTGACATCGCCAACGCATTTAATAGTCTGCCATTCAGCTGCGTCAGGGAGGCGCTCCGGTATGGGTTGCCTGTATACCGCCTAGCTGGTGAGCAGCGCAGAGGCGGCTGGTGGCGAACTATCTAGAGGGCCTCAGCGTCGTCTATGAGAGCCGCATAGGGGACGTTGTGAGGAGACCCATGTCGTGCGGTGTGCCGCAGGGTTGGGTCCTGGGGCCGCTCCCGTGGGACATCGTTTACGACTGGATATTGCGCTGTCGGCTCCCCCCCCCCCGGGTTGGCGGTCACATCTGCTATGCGGATGACACGCTGGTCGTGGCCCAGGGTGGAAACTTCGAGGAAGCGGCGTTCCTGGCCACCTTAGGGACCTCGGAGGTGGTCAGGAGGATCGGAGCGCTGGGGCTTAGGGTGGCGCTGGACAAGTTGGAGGCCCTACTTTTCCATGGGCCCCGACGTCGGCCACCTGCTGGCGCCACGATCACGGTGGACGGGGTCCAGATTGGGGTGCAGGCCCAAATTAAGTATCTGGGCCTGGTGCTGGACGGGTGGTGGCGCTTTCGCGAGCACTTTCGCCAACTGTCCCCGAGGCTAGTCGGCGCAGCGTCCGCCCTTGCACGGCTCATGCTGAATATGGGCGGAGCCAACAATGCGTGCCGACGGCTTTACGCGGGGTGGTCCGGTTGATGGCGCTGTACGGCGCACCCGTGTAGGCGGGGTCCCTGGACGCACTGAACAGGGCTCTTCTGTGGAGACCACAGAGTCGTTGCGTCCAGGGTCATACGTGGATACCGCACGGTGTCGACGGAGGTGGCCTGCGCGTTGGCCGGAATCCCCCCGTGGGACTTAGAGGCGGAGGTGCTCGCCGTGGTATATCGGCGGGCGTCGTAAGAGCGGGAGGGGGGCGGACGCTCCCTACCCAGGGAGGTAGCCAGGTGGCAGGGTGACGCCCGCCGAGCTGCCATGACCAAGTGGAGGGCATAGTTGGAAGCTCCCCGGGCCGGTCTTTGGACCGTAGGGGCGCTCCAGCCGGTGCTGGAGGAGTGGGGGGGACGGCACGGAATCCTTACCTTCCGACTGGTGCAGGTGCTGTCGGGGCACGGTTGCTTCGGCAGATATCTGCACATAGTCGCAAGGAGGGAAGTGACTCCGGGCTGTCACCACTGCAGCTGTGACGAGGACACGGTGCGGCACACGCTCGAGTCATTCCTGGCTTGGGCCGAGCAGCGCCGTGAACTGGTCGCGGAAATAGGGGGGGACCTTTCACTGCCGAGCGTCGTCAGAGCTATGTTTGGCAGCGACAGGAACTGGGCCGCGGTCGCTGCCTTCTGCGATGAGGTTATCTTGCGGAAGGAAGCGGCGGAGAGGGCCAGGGAGGAGGATTCTTCCGCTGACCCAAACCGCCGCCAGCTGAGGCTGCGGGTGGATGGACCGGGAAACGTCCGCCACCCGCAATGCCTCCCGAGAAGGTGCGACGCTCCGTATGCGGATGCGTCGCTCAGTAGAGGGTACCCGAAAGGGTAAGCCGCCGACGGACCACCGAAGGAATGTAACATAGTTCCAGTGGCCCGCCAATAAAGGCGGAGAGACGGCACACGGCGGGTTTCTTTAGTGGGTTAAGGCCCCACACTACCCTGTTCGTTGCCCCGAACGACGGGGTGTGGGGATAGGAACATTTTTTACCGCCTTAACAAAAAAAAAGGGCGTGGTAACAAAATTATTAAGGCCGGAATAAATGTATCTAACCACAACCCTTATTTAAAGGTGGCAGAGGAGCCACGGCCCACCTGGTGGTAACTAGTAACCGCTGCTCATGCACTCAGCAATGCAGAATACCGCCAAGATGTCGCTCGTCATTTTATTTCGCGGATGACAAATTAATTTATTGAGGCTACAAAAATATATTTATAAAGAAATTAAGCATTTCAACTGATGCTATCCTTTTTATATAATAATATACAATATCATTGGATGCTATAGAATTATTATAATTGACATATCATGTCATAGGAATTCCTATATACCTTGAATACATCACGACCTTCATCAGAAGAACCAGGTCACTACGGTAGCATGCATTAGGATCCTAAATCTGTAACTATATATAAATATGAATTAGCATTTGGCAACATGACGTTCGTATCTACACCACGATATTGTTGCGTATAAAATCATGCTCATTTATAATAATTTAAATCTTCAGCCATCCAAAGCCCTATCTATTCTCTAATGAATATTTGAGTTCCAAAAAAACTATTGATCAAAAGATTTTATCGGGTTTAGTTGCAACTGAAACGCCATATCTCAGCGTCACTTATACGCCTCTACCGCGCATGAATCTGGCCGTAGTTATGCGTGTACTTTTGTAGATAATGGGATTAGACAGTCGGAACAACAAGATAATGAAAGTTTTTATACTAGGTTGGCAACGGGAGGCGTGGTTGTGACGCAGTTTCAAGAGGTTGCGTAATTTCTAGGTATAAATAATAATCGGATGGCATTTGTTTTTAAGTTGTGGCGACACTCATTTCTTCTAAAGATAAATACGGCGTAAATGTATGTACCTACTACGTATTATATGCAATTTGAAATGTTCACGGTTATTGTTGGAAGTAGGTATCACGAGTTGTATTTAAAATAAATTATCACCTGCGACGTTCCAGGGTTTGTTCTATCATTAGTTACAAAAGTTACAATATCGATTAGTCAACGTTTTAATTTGTAGGTACTTATTCGTGTACAGTGATTTATCTATTGAATATTATTTTATCATAATCTTTTGTTATTATCATCATAATCACAGACTTTATTTTAATGTACCATATCGATATGTCCGCTTTTACCCACCCATAGCAGTTCCTTTTGCTTACACAAATTACAGACAGAACTCATACCTTTTGCCGAGCAAGCCATGATTATAACAAATTATGTAAAGAACTTTCGTTAGACCCATTTATTGTCAAAAGCAGCACGGTTCGAAACATGCTTAATCTTAAATTCTTCAACTAAACAATTAAGATCATCATTTTATTTTTGTATTAGATATCTAAATTCTTTCTCTCCTTTTATATGTTCATATAATATCGAGTGTTATAATAATATAATATATAATTCTGGATGTTATAATCAGCTTCTATTGGTGAAAACCTGTAATTGGCTTTCTGTCACTTGTACTAAATTTATGTTACCTTACTTAAGCTGTTGGTTTTCCATAAATAAATAATAGTGCAGGTCTCTCAATAATCTTAGCTGAAAAAATAGCTTAGTATGTATGTATAAAGTAATCCAAACTATATAATTGTACCTATATCAAATTTATTGTGATCACTGCAATTTCACAATTTTTTTAAAATACATATTATATTTGTACATGTATTTTTTGTTACCATTAGGTACCTACTTGAATAGAAACTGCACATAAACTTAGCAGTAGAAAGCTAAACCAACATGCGTTAGGTACCATAGGGATACCACCGAAGGAATGTAACATAGTTCCAGTGACCCGCCAATAAAGGCGGAGAGACGGCACACGGCGGGTTTCTTTAGCGGGTGAGGGCCCCACACTACCCTGTTTATTGCCCCGAACGACGGTGTGTGCGGCTTGGTACATTTTTTCCCGCCTAAACAAAAAACAAAAGGTACTATAGGGATTCTTCACTATGCTTGAAACACTAAGAGGGGATTAGAAGGCTTAAGGAAACATCATAAGGAAACTTCTTTTCTATCTGAAACAAAACACATCAAAATGCCAGACGGCTAGCCTTACATTTGCCAATGGTATCCACTCTTGAGTGGATGGAACGTTTTGCTAAAATCATATCAGATCAGGCGCAGGACTTACGGCCTTACATGCTTTTCGGGACATGGGGGTGAAACATCACACCGGGCAGCAGCAATGGAGAAGCTATTGAAGTGTTCCTTTGCTTTTTCAAAGGCAATTTATCTATTACTAATTGCTGCCCCCGACTTCGCCTACGTGAACCAGGTACCTACGTCACTTAATGGCACATAAATTATCTCTGGAAAAGTAACTAGGTATTAACAAAGCTAACATTTTCCGGGATCAAAAGTAATTCGATGTCTTTATCCAGGTAATAAACTGTATGTATGCCAAACTTTATCCAAATCTGTTCAGCCTGTTTTTGCTGATAAATTGCTAATACATAATAACCTATATTTGCGATAAATGTAAAATTATATTGTCGTTGATTTTAATTCAGATCTAAAATCTAGATATACAATTAATATAGGTAAGTACCTAGATATTCCTTAGTAATTGCTATCACTTAACAGTTAAGTAGGTAGGTATATTATGTAATAAAAAGCAGATAATATTTTATGCAAAATTAATTGAGATAGTGTCACTGTAGTTTTATTGATAAGAAATAAAACGCGATAAAAGTGATAGATTTACGTAAATATCCTCAAAATAAATGTGTTATTATTGTAAGCATAACAACTAAAATATTTATATGAATTTCATCATACGTAATCAACATCATTATCGCTTGGCTGGGATAACCTCAAAATGTTCTCATACAACACGGTTTTATTATTTAAAAAAAAATGTTAAGGTCATCTGATTAAATATCAACGCGGAACCTTTTGTTTTTGTTAGGGCGGAAAAAAATCCTAACGCACACCCCGTCGTTTGGGGAAACGAACAGAACAGAGTAGTGTTGGCCCTCACCCACTAAATAAACCCGCCGTGTGCCGTCTCTCCACCTTGGATTGGCGGGCCACTGGCCCACTGCTGCTATGTTAGGTACCTACATTACTTCAGTGGTATCAATGCGGAACCTGCGTTTTTGTAGCCAATGGTACCCATGTTCCGACCTATAAAGTAGTGTTCGTTACAATCGATATTTGTAGGGAATAGTTTCCGTCATCCCACATAAAGCCATAGGATGAGTACAAGGCATTTTTTTATTACCTATTATCATCACACCATCTCCCTTGCGCAATAGGCAGAGAGAACAGAGTGCTAAAAGGCTCTTCTTGCACACATCTCTAGCTTCCTCATCAATCATAATTGTCTTCGTATACGCTCGCCGGTATCTCCACCTTCCTCCAATATATGACCGATTTAGTCTAGGTAGGTCAGTCTCAGTCAGGTCATACGCCGTCGTTCAGGGCAACGAACAGGGTAAAGTGGGGGGCACACCCACTAAATATACCTACCATATGCTGTTTCTCCGCCTGTATTGGCAGATCACTGGAAATGTGTGACATTAATGAACTCCAGGCCGTAATTTCCTCATGGCGGCCATTGTGGCAGAAGGTATTTACACGAACATTCGTACGCAAACACAAGCGTAGTCTGTTCTTTTCCCTTACTCTCATAGTCCGATTGGACGGCATTCCGGTACGACTGAAGAGAGATCCGGCACCGGACCAACGGCTTTATGTGCTTTTCGAACATGGGGTTAAACATCACCAACTTCCTATCTCTGGGCTGCTATTAAGAATTTTTTGGCGGAAAATCGTAATAATTTTGTATTGGCCCGACCCGGAAATCAAACCCGAGACCTCATGATCTACAGTCGCATACGTTACTACTAGACCACCGAGTTCAGTGATATGAGTACATAGGCTTTAGTTAGATGGTGTATACAATAATAAAGACACACTCATTGCCTTCAAGATGGTGACACTTGATAATCACAATAATGCTGTGAAATGAAACTATGTTTACGGAATCTATCGCGTTTACTTGGTTTTGTACGGGTTGTGACCCGTAACTATGGATGCTGTATAGCCGCGGTCAGCAACACGCAGCCCGCGGGCCACATGCGACCCGCGAGCTACTCTCTAGCGGCCCAAGATAATAATAATAAGTAACTCTACATAACGTAAATAATTATGTTACTAAATTGTAATGGGAAACAGCTTAATATGCCAAAAACCCTTGCTATACAAAAAGTGTAAACGTGAAACGCCATTATGATACCGAGCATAAAGTTAGTTGCAATTTTTTTTTAGTTTGAAAGTTTTTTATTTCTCGTCATTTTTCTTAATAAAATTAAAATAAAAAGTCTTTAAATTTCAAATAATATGACATATACGGCCCGTTTTCCCTGTGGTTCCTAACGGCCAAAAGGTTGCCGACCCATGCGTACACGTCGCTCGGTATAGAAGAAGATCAAGTAAACGTGATAGATTCCGTAAACGCAGTTTTATTGCATAATGTAATATTTGTGAATACGAGTATAGGAAAATAATGCTTTATGCACGGCAGCTACCTATAAACAACAGATTATTATGTGTAACGCACACATTATCATAATTTGTTGTAAATTTAATTTGCACCTCATTATTACTACCATAAATAAGGTGATTGTTTGTTTATAAAATTAAGTTTAAACAAACAATTAGTAACATCCTGGAAATGCAAATACATATCAACAGAAGAGTATTAAATACCTATACCTACCTGACTGCAATAGCTTAGCGGTCTAGAGCACATCCCCGGATTGGATGGGACGCAGGTTCGAATACTGCTTGCATGAAGTTCCCTTTTTCCACTTTCACAAATAATTTCATAATTTTGCGTTTTGACTAAAACCGTTAAAGTGAAAAAAAAATATTTACTCACTTGCCTTTGCCCGCGGTTCTGCCGCAGCCAAAAGCTAGTTTTTAGGTTATATCTCAGGTTCCTGATATAGTAGCGGCATAAAATGTATACCAGTTTTAAGTCTAATCAAGAACTATCAACTAAAAAAAAGTTGCATCAAAATCCGGTCAGTTGTATTTGCGTGAGGCGCGAACGAACAAACAGGCAAAAAACCAAAAAAAAAGGACTGTGTTTAGACACGCCTATACCACCTATACAGCCTAATGCAGTAATTTTTTCACAAATACATATCTTAAATGTACAGACACAGCTCTGTTACAGCTTTATAATAGTATAGATAGATATAGATTTACTCACACATGACATAGTGTGCTTGTTGCGTGTGTGTTAATTGCCAGTTCCTATCACATGAACCGTTTATGCGATAAATAGCGCCAACAATTTAAAACAATCAACGCTTTCAGAGAAATGTGTAATGTTGCGTATCCAACATTCATTCATTTCATGTGTGTTATCTGTATGAAAACACGTATTTTTTTGCAAAGTACATAATACCTTTGGTATTATTACACTACCTACTGTATTATTATATCGTTGATAATTAATAAAATACTAACACCCTATAAGGAAACAAAAAGTATAAAAAAATATTGTGAATTGGTTGGATTTTGGTTTCACCTATTCGCTTCTGTTGTCTTACAATGTACGAGTAGTTAAGTAGGTACCTATATCATTTTCAAGTTGACTAGTACCTATTTATCTTAACTGAAGAAGCTTCGTTAATTTTCCTAAGAGAAATCTTTGGAATATTACAATAGATTTACTCGACACGAACAAAATACACTAGGTATGGAATATCAATTACAATAAAGTATAGCTTGGCTATAGCGGAGCAGTGTCCTTAATTCTAGAGATAATATAGGCATATCTGACTACCTCTGGAAGTGGGAGAGTTAGAAAACTATTACTAATTCCTATATTAAAACGTACTTATTACCACACAGCCGATCACGGCAAGTCTTTTTTCGGATTTGGATAAAGTCATCGAGAATATTACTGTATATACCTAATACTACAGTAGTACAGTATACAGTATATAATACTACAGTAGTACAGGACACTTGGACAAGTCAGTTCTCCCCATAAGATGAGAAAACTTGTTCGTTTGTTGTCCGGACCACAGGCTCCCAAGTTGACTGGTGGATTATTAATGATTTGTATTTGATTGTTCGCAGGTATTAGATTCTCAACTGACGTCTCCAGAGACGAAGTAAAAGCCTTATCTGCTTTGATGACGTTCAAATGCGCCTGCGTGGATGTACCGTTCGGTGGCGCCAAGGCCGGAATCAAGATCAACCCCAAGGAGTATTCTGAACATGAACTGGAAAAGATCACTCGTCGCTTCACATTGGAACTCGCTAAGAAAGGCTTTATTGGTATGTTCTTAATTATACCTACTATAAGCTACTTTTATGCAAGACCTTATTATACGTATACATCGAAGAAAGTTTTCAGATCAGTTTTTCTCGAAGAGGCCCCGAGTGCATAACACTCCATCCATCAGCTTTCAACGTCCACTGCTGGACATAGGCCTCCCCAAGAGAACGCCACAACGAGCGGTCCCGTCATGGGGGATAATGACATAATCGCCACGCTTGGCAGGCGGGTTGGCGATCGCAGTGGATGTTAATACTCGAGGGAGTGCTGCTGCCCACTCCTCCGGTATCCCTCAGTTGGCTCTGACTCCCGTGGGCAAAGAGGGGTGGGACAATTCTAAAGCCGGCCCCACACGGCCATAATACTATAAATTAAAAATTGTATTTAAGTATTGGACTAGCTTAGATCAATATTTTAGAAAGATACTACTCTGTCAAGAAAGTACCGGGAAAAGATGAATAATACACAACATTTTTGTTATTCATCCAAATTTATTTTATCACCTTCAAAGTATGCTCCCTCAGAAACGATATGACTTACGCCAACGAATAATCCAACCATAAAAACTTTTTTTAAACGCTGTTTCCGGAATTGAGTTCAGTTCTCGCCGCGAATTCTCCTTTATGTCTTCTACCGATTGAAAACGGATGCCACGAAGTGGTAATTTGAGTTTATGAAAAAGAAAGAAGTCGGCTGGAGCCATATCTGGTGAATATGGTGGTTGCTCGATGGTATTTGTTGAGTGTTTGGACAAAACTTCATTCACAATGATGGCCTTGTGCGAAGGCGCATTATCGTGTTGCAAAATCCAAGAATTTTCTTTCCACAAATCTGGCCTTTTTCGTCGAATTTGCTCTCTTAAACGTCGCATAACGCTCAAATAATATTCTTTATTTACCGTTTGACCTTCTGGCAAGAATTCCGAGTGCACAACACCGCGATATTCAAAGAAAACAGTCAACATGACTTTGACTTTTGATCGACTTTGGCGTGGTTTTTTCGGTTTCGGTTCAGTTGGAAGTACCACTCCGAAGCTTGTTGACAAGTTTGCATGTCAAACTAGTAAACCCACGTCTCGTCTCCAGTAACAATGCGTTTCATAAATGTTGGGTCGGAATTGACTCGTTCTAGCATGTCCTCAGCGAGTCTTTTTGGACTAGCCGAGCGGAAACATGTTTCATACCCAAGTGATTATGGTACGGATCGACTCGTGAAACACAGAAAGTTCGGCGGCTTTCTCTCTCAAAGTTGAATGAGGATTTTCAGTCACTATTTTCTTCACTTTTGCAATGTTAACTTCAGTTGCAGACGTTGATGGCCTACCAGAGCGAGGCAAATCTTCCATCACATCTCGACCGCTTTTAAACGCTTTGTACCACTCATAAGCACGTGTTTTTGATAAAGTCGATTCACCGTAAGCCTTCTGTAACATTTTCAGTGACTCCGAACACGAAATTCCATTGGCGATGCAAAATTTAAGACAAACTCTTTGTTTGATGTTTTTGTCCATTATGAAATTCGCGATACACACTAGATATGATATAACTAAAAACAGCACTGTATTTAATATAAATAACAGATGCAACTCAAACTCCGCGCCAAAATGGATAACAGTTGTGCCAATCTAACAACAACAAAAAAACAAAAATTTGAATTTGGGACCATAAACAAATCATCCATTCCCAATACTTTCTTGACTGAATCGGCCTATTTCTCGGTAGCCGATGGACCTTGGGACCTCATCTCTGAAAGTTGGCCCCCAAACTAACACGCATGGCGGCCGTAATTTCGTCTCTGCTTCCGAACTTGGGTGGACCCGACACCTCCTACACGAGACTGCATGAGGATCGTACGGTCTATGCTCATATACAGGGCCCCATTTTGGGTAGGTGCCCGCAATGCGCAAGCACTGCTCCAACCTTAAAAAGTTATAGTCATTAGGATTGTTAGGGAATATGTCCTCCTTGAAATACATAGCCAGAGTGCATAGCACGCTAAGCGACTTTGACCATGACCGCCCATCACTTTTTCAGACACACCTGCGGGTTGTAGTCCATTTACTAGGCACACCTTGGAAACGTGACCATTAACACAATCCGTCATAGTAGGTGTGTTTAATATGTATTAATTAGCTCATTATATTTGTTGAATAATAATATAGATTACGTGTCAACTACGTACTATGACCTTGTTAAGTGCATTTTATAGAATAAGATTTAGGGTTGCTTAGATATTAAAGAAACATTTTTTTCTTAACTCAAGATTAGGGGTCACTCAAAAGTAGGTACTAGGTAAGTAATACATAGCTTAGTAGGTACCTACTACCATCTACTACTAATGTTGTTACTTATTCATCAATTCAAGGAGCTACAATAATTGAATTCTAATTACTGATGATTGGGGAACACTTAGGTTTTGAACAAAAATCATTACTATTATATTTAGCGTTAAATAACAATTTTATATTTCGTTAGTTGAATGCCCGACAGAGGTTGTCCTGCCCGTGTGTTGTCATTGCCATGCCTGTTAAAATACGGCTCCAAACTTATACCATTTTTGATAGGGATGGGTGGGTGGTGGTGGTTTGCGGTGAAATTTTGTGGTTTTATGTTCTGATATGCAAACAATCATAAACGAATTTAAAACACTATTCAAATAATTTAACTTCTTTAACAAAAATCCATATTTAAGACTAGCGGAGAGGTGTAGCCTAATGCTTGATAGCCTAAATTATTCCGCTAACTAATCCGCACAAACTTTTCCGCTTTATTATATTAGTATATGTAGTTAGATAAGCATCAATGATATCTTATTTAAAAAGTCTATTTATAACGACAACCCTCGCCTTAGGTCAATAACCACCATCAAAGAAAATTACTCTTGCATGACGTAAATTATCTAGTCACGAGCTTAGTTGGTAAGAGCATGAATAGTCACCAAATGGCAGACTTCCGCAATACGTGTAATAATAGGTGTCTGTTTTATTTCAGTTTTGCGTTATTTTGTATCTATTAGTAATAAATTAATATTTGTTTTGACATCAGTGCCTTTTTTTTGTTAAGGCGGAAAAATTGTACCTAAACGCACACCCCGTCGTTCGGGGCAACGAACAGGGTAGTGTGGAGCCCTCACTCACTAAATAAACCGGTCGTGTTCCGTCTCTCCGCCTGTATTGGCGCACCACTGGAACTATGTTACATTACTTCAGTGGTTGGACATCACTCACGATCTTCACTTTTCTCTTCCTACTACGTAACTTGCGAGACAGTATTTTTATGTGTACTTATTTATATTAATTATAATTGGAACGAGAATAAAAAATAACTATTTAATTTTGCCACAAATTAATTCGTTTATAATTCAAGTATAAAAAATTACATTTTAAAAAACTTAAATTTGCTATTACATCAAAGGACCAATAAGTAAATCTATTGCATAATTAAACATTTATTTAAATTTTATCAAATGTATAACTATGTAATTTATAAAATTTCGCAAAATTTTAATAAATTTTGTATTTCAATTAATTTCCTTTCATATTTTTAGTAACCTACCTATTAGATAATATGAATGTACTCATATCGATACTGGAATACTGACACTGAAAACTTATTCCATTCCATTGCTGTTTATGTTACGAAAGACGCAAACCGTGTAGTTCAGACTGATAAATAAATTGGACCGTGTTGTGCAGAAATGATGAATGTACTCGTAGATAGTTTCTTATAAAGGTTTAAGCCCCATATCTTAGAAAGATGTTTGTTTAGTGACTCCAGAACGATTTCGATCACAGTGGCCAGTGTCAATGGACAGTAGTCAACTACGTAGATAGTAGATATTATAGTGCACGAATATGTGCGCTGCGCAAACAAAAGTGCACTCTCTGTTCCCGCACTCTCTTAGTCTGATGGGACGGAATTCTGACACGACCAGAGAAATATCAGGCGCAATACTAACTGGCTTCATAATGCTTCCTGAGTCACGGGAATGATACTCCGCTAATTCCCCAACTCTAGCTATCATTGAGAAATTCTTGAAGTAACAGCTTTATAATTTTATGAGAGCTCGATCCGGGTTTCGAACCTGAGAAATCTATTAATTACTTATCCAGTAAACCTTCAAATGAGATATACTTGATAAGGGACTAATGTGTATCTGTTCAGGACCTGGTGTGGATGTGCCCGCCCCTGACATGGGTACCGGCGAACGTGAAATGTCATGGATCGCTGACACATACGCCAAGACCATCGGTTACCAAGACATCAACGCGCACGCTTGCGTCACCGGGAAACCGATCAACCAGGTGAGGAGACATACGTTATATAAACCCATAATATTGTTGTGGTATATCGGAATACCCTAACACCATTAACTTAACTTACAATTAGTTCTTGTTACATAATGAGACTTGACCTAAACGTCTTAGTTACCAGGCCATTAAAAAAAATTAAAAAAACTTAGTTCTTGTTAAATTTGGATATTACGGGAATTGTAAGAGTACCGTACGAGTTATGGAGGATAGATGTCTAAGAAACACTGCCTTATATGGGGGACAAGTTGAAAAATTGACCAGCTTTATGTTGCAAATAGGAGATTCAAGAACTAACCACGATAGCGCTAGTGTTCGTATAGTATGTTATGACTAAAGCCTTAGATAAAGTACCTAACTAAAGCCAATGTAGACAGAAGTGTGATAAGTTCAAAATGGCGGTACCTGCCTATACAAAACCTCAACTTACGTAGCCCAAAATAATTAATAAACTAAAAAATTGCTGTGAGATACTGAATACTGAAGGTAACTGAGAGAGCAATGTAATAATTATTGTAAACTTTTAATAATTTCCGATTTTATGTTTAATTTGAAAAGGGCGCGTTACGCATTTTATTTTTCAAAAATTTACTCTACACTACCAAAGCGCCAATCTAATTTGACGCCTTTTTACACTTCTTCATTCACAGAGACCGTTTCCCTTATATGACTCATCTTCTACATTCCATTAGTACGAGTATATTCCTAGTATTTACAGTAATTCCGATGCTCATGACCTCAGTAACTGGCCGTCTACTGCACTTCCAACCAAATACTTCGCAGTTCGACATGTATAGTCGATACACTCATTATTTAAGTTGCATTGTACCACGGGAAGATTGGGTATCCATATGTTTGTGATGACCAAAATATCGCCTTTATAACAAACAATATAAAGTTAATTGAGGCGTTTAATATAAATTGCTTAATTAAATAGAACTGATAATAAAGTGAACGCTTAGTACATTAGTAGGTTAGTTTTACGTATAATTAAAAGTCAATAAAATATATCCGATAGTTTTATGTACTCATTCATATATTGCTGAACCCGTGGCTGCACCCACGTCGAATACAAATGTAAAGGAATACTTAAATAGCATAGATAATTAGGTTATGTCTATTTACTTACCTTATTTATTTCTATGCTATTTAATATTGGTAATACCCGTGATTATTACACAAGTTCAAGATCAAAATATTTGAACGCTTTAAATAAAAATTATCCGAAAAAGAAAATTATATTATTGTTTTTCTGTACACATAGGGAGGAATTCACGGCAGAGTATCTGCTACTGGCAGAGGTGTGTTCCACGGTCTGGAGAATTTCATCAATGAGGCCAATTACATGAGTATGATTGGTAAGTAACAGTGCCTACAAACTTTTTTTAATTCTAGTTCGAGGCTTTTGTATTTTTGTGTAAAGATTCCATATAATTTTCTGATCACTCGGATTTATTAATTCAGATTCTAGATATAAGTTCATCTACGTAGGTATTTAATTATATTAGTAAGCGTATAGTAGAAGCGCCACATTGATTATACTTTAGAGGTGATAAAATTATTCTCTTTGAATTTGACAGATACGAAATTAATAGAGATAGTAATGCGTTTTATTACATAATCTATCTGGCTGGATAGTCGTAAACTACAATAAAAAACATGTAAAATCCACTTGTACTCGCATGAACACATTTTATGACTACTCTGTATCATTAATTGCGTTTATAAGTATGATAACTTTTTACTGTATGATATTTATATGATCTACGGCTCATGTGGTGATAAGTGGTAACAGTTGCCCATGGACATCGCAATACAAAGAGCACAGGCAAGCCGCTGTCACCGTACACAAAAAACAAGCAAAAGACTTATAGTGAAGTGTCGATAAGATTGGCCTCAAGATCATGTTCAAGGTCTCACTACTACCCCAAAACCAGCTTACATGTGCAATAAAAACCAACATTGAGATTTTTCTGATCTTACTCATTAGGTTGATTCAGACCGTGACCGTTTTGTCCGTGTGGTGACGGACTAAGAATACAAGTATCACCACCCTATCCTTTCCCGCGGGTGTCGTACAAGGCAACTAAGGGAAGTAAGCAGTTATCACCCATTGCATTACTAGGGCTGGGTACCAAGTGAGAGTACTCACTTGCTATCGGACGCGAACGGGTCGGTACCACCGTCTCCTGTGTAACCGGTCAAGAAGCAAGTGTTTTGGCCGTAGCAGAAGATAGCCGTCATTTCATATCTAAGAAATGAAATGGTGCGCAGCGGCTTGACAATACTTTTAGTATAGTTGAGTCCAGGAGCGACGGTTACCACTTACCATCAGGTGGGCCGTGGCTCGTCTGCCATCATTAGCAATAAAAAAAAACAACAAAAATGTTACATTATGTATCTAATGGACACAATGATTGTTATGGCAACATTTTTTAGGTTAAATTATTATTATTTTTAAGGTCATCTTTAAACACCTGAAGATGTAGGTATTTAGATACGTAACTATTCTGTACTGATTAGTTATCTGTTTTGTTATTGATATTTTGCATTTTTACTGCCTGTTTTATCAAATCTTTGGCAATTTTAGATAACGTGATTTGTTGCCATGCACTTCACAACTTTTGTTTTATTGCATCATTGGTATTTATAGAAACGTCACTACGTAACGTAACTTTACCAATCTTGATATTTTTTAGCATTTGACATAGGTACTTATGAAAATGTGTTTTGTTATGGAAATTCACAGTCCCGAGCAATCGTCACGATTGCTGAATTGGCAAAGCTTCTGGAACAGTATTCCAGGACATGTAGGTTCAAATCTGGCTCGTGACTGTTATTTTCGATTTAACATTTTCACACTTTGTGTTAATTTATATAGATTTTTTTTGTGGGATTAGTCGAAATTATAAGCTCTATTAATATAACTTATACCCTATTCTCTAGGCACTACACCTGGATGGGGTGGCAAGACCTTTATTGTCCAGGGATTCGGTAATGTAGGTCTGCATACTTGCCGCTACCTCGTCCGTGCTGGTGCCACTTGCATCGGAATCATCGAACATGATGGCTCCATCCACAACCCTGAGGGTATTGACCCTAAGGTAAGATTATTTAAATATTTAATTACGAGTACGTTAAACGCCAATTAATTAATCAGCCTATGCCATGCTACTGATGTATACAGCGCTTTTCAGTAAGTGATCTGAGATTCCATCAAGGTTTCTCAAGTCACCACTGAAGTAATGTCACATAGTTCCAGTGGCCTGCCAATAAAGGCGGAGAGACAGCACACGGCGAGTTAATTTAACGGGTGAGGGCCCTACACTACCCTGCTCGTTGCCACTAACGACGAGGTATGCGATTAGGTAATTTTTTCCCGCCTTACCAAAAAAAAAGGAGGTTTCTCAAGTCAAGAGATCGTTCCTACGTGAGTATAGATACCTACTCTCTGTACATTCTTGACTTTTCCCCCAAGGAATTTGTCCACGAATAAGTTTAAATAGTTACGTAGATACATTTTATTGGCATTTAAAGCTGAAGTTATAACCGATGAGAGGAGTCTGAGAACGCTATAGGTACATTGCCACGATGTAGCAGCGCCGTTGAAGTACCGAAGCACGCCGTTCAAGTACGCATTATATTATATTATGCTCACGTTTAACACTTTAACATCGCTGCTGTGTTTACTATCCCAACGGAATCTTCGCATAATCTTTAATCGCCTCTCCATGGTCATTTGAATTCTGACAATAAACGACAATCAAATAACCTATACCTACTATTGTAATAACGTTAGGTACTTCTAGAGAATATTAATGTTATGTAGTACTTATAATTAAATATGACTTTGATAACACCAGATGATAACACTAGGTAGATAACATTTTTATCTTAAAAAAAATATCAAATAGCCATAAAATAATGTACCTACGATATACGACGTTTTTTTTCATTTATCATATTTTTCAGATCAGTTACTGCTTGGCTTACGAACTCAGTTCTAATTTCTGCAATCGATCTTAGGGTAACTACCTATAGTAGTCACAACGGTTCTTTGTGTCTCTGAAGTTAGGTACAGAGTCAGAGCAGAGAAGTGAGGATTGTGACGGAATCATACGATTTGTGCTGACCAATTCAAATGTTATTACTCGATTAGCAAAACAATCGAATGAGATCATTATGTTTTTTTATCTAAATGTTTAGGTTCTATTTATTATTTTTATATTCAATAAAAAGTATACGAGCGTTTTGAGTAAATAAACTTTAATCTAGATAGAGAAGAGTCCACATCTTTTAGTACGATCGATAAATAATATGATTATTGATTACAATTGTTAAATTGTATCGAACATTTTTTGATTACTGTAAACTGTAGAAGATGCACATGCACAGAATAATTTATTTCAAAGCGCACATGCCTTGCAACATAAAAATAACTACCTACTGCGCAGCGTCTTGCAGCCAACTTCAGAGACACAAAGATCCGATGTGTTGTGACCACTGTACCTTGTACCTCATAGATAATATACTAATATAAAATATTGTACCTGTTCTTTTCTTGTGATAATTAGGCATTTCGCTGCGTGTATTGCTTCGACGGCAGACCTTTTTTCCGGTTGTCACATGTTAAAATTTAAACTTTAATTTGGGTACATATAGCACTCAATTACCCAATTTAAAAAATAATTTATGTATTTCAGCCGTCATAAATTATAATTGTTGTGTAACTAAGATTACGTTAAAGTTTTTTATATAGGTCAAAAGCATTATAATGCAATAGAATAATGAATTAATAGGTTCGTACTCGTATATTATAATGCTGAAATTATTAAATACAATAACATAAAGTCATTTTTTACACAAATTTAATCAAACGACTTACGTATTTAAGATAAATCGCCACAATGAAAGTAATAGTAGGTGAAGAGTGGCTCATTTTACGTACAATTAATTTAATTAACTAATTATCAGACCATCGGTTCATTGTTGTATATAAAAGTTAATTTTATTCCCGTTGTGGAGTTAACTTTTGCGAACGAACATCTAATATTGGACGTATAGGACCTGTTTGCACCCAATATAACTAAGTAGGTACATGGGCTGACCTATAAGTATATTATCCCACATAAAGTTACAGCGAAAAGTTTAGAATACAAATAATAAATAAATATTCACGGATATTTTCACACAACATCCTCTGGTCCCAAACTAAGCTTAATGCTTGCGCTATGGGTTCCCAGATTACGGATATAATACATATATTACTTTTTTTTGTAATTACATACATATAATAGATAGAAAACACCCAGACGCAGTACAAATATCTGTGTTCATCACACAAATATTTGTCCTGATTGGGAATCGAACCCACGGCACGGAAGTCGGTTACACTACCGACTACGCCACGAGGCCCGTCATAATATTAAGTTCGATAGCAAGTACCATCTAAGTGATATAGATGTGCATAACAACACGCGACACAGAATAGGTAGGTACTTCTCATACGACTTCCAAGCAAGAGAGTAACCTAAAACTCATAGGCAATATAAAAGAATAGACCTCCCACGAACTCACGTTACTAACGATAATAAATGATTATAAATTATTACATTTATAGTCCTGTGGCTAACGTTTATATTACCTCATTAAGATAAAGTGAAACGCTCACTAATTGGCTGTAGCCACACAATTGGACGTAAAACTGCAATCACCCGCTGCATGAACACGAACTGACTTTCGACGTTTTAAATGTTAAAGTCTTAGATTAATTATTTAACTAGATAGAGTGTCACTCTTATAGACGTCATAAAAATCGGGCGGGAATTATTATGCTATTAGTGTCCGTGACAGCTGTCATTACGCTTATGTAATTTGTGTTTGTGTGCGTGTATAATGATACCAGTTTCAGTGGTAGTATAAAATTACGGGAAAATTATATTATCATAGATTCAAGACATTCTTATACTACAAAATGTTTCGTAGGTATATAGTCAATTATCTCTTTCTATTTACTCTCATAATCTTAATAGGTACTATATCATAAAAAATATATACTATATATAACCTCATCTTTAATAAGAATATTACTATAACATAATTATAAATTTAAAAATGTAAACAATCTTCATAATTAAAATAAATAATAATATTACAAATAGTAATATTGTAATTAATTCCGAAAATGACGACTGTGCAGCTTTATAGATCCATAAATCCTAATAATTATGTTAGGTAATGTTTCTATTACTCTCTATCGTTAAAATATCATCAACTTTGCAAGATTACGCGGGAAATTTTAGTTCATAAACTGGTATTAAAAAAAAAATACGAACTAAAATTAATTTATTTTCGGAATATTTAAATGACTTATTTAGCCAATTATTGTATATTATAATGTTACTAACCGATGATAAGAGATATCTTTAGTGCTCATTTTCCGTTTTTTGTAGTTTCGGCACACTTTAATTATACATATTGACATTTTAAATTACACACTATTGCTCCTGGATACGACCTTGTCAAGTGACGTCACGATTGACACTAACAGCATTGGGGTGAAAAGTTCACCCCAATTTTTTTTGACGCGTTTACAGCGCCGAGTGTCCGTCTAGATATATCATTAATTTAAGGTTAAAGTAGTTTTTAGACAAGCTTGGCTACACTTGCTTTGTTCTAAGTATCTTAATTTGCATCCGCACAACCTTACCACAAGATTATACAATTGGTCATAAAACACTGTAATAGAATGCCTGAGGCATTAAGTCTGCCTTATACCTATGATATGTGCAGAAGTATTAAATAAATAAATAAAATGTTCGCTGACATTAGTGAGTGGTCTACCCTTCTAGGTTCTAGTAGATTATTCGAATTTGTGTAACTGTCATTAAAGTCCCTTGATGATTTCAATCTATGTACATAAGGCCGTTTTGTTGTAGTGAAGATACAAACGGTAACTTATAAATAGTTCTTTTTAAACATTTGGAATTTTAATATCATGAGATGAAAGCATTCACTTGTGATTAAATTATTAAATCGTTTTAATAAATAAGTGACACTAACTGACTGGGAAAGCAAACTGTATACCTACTGTATTGTACATAAATGTATCTATGCTATCCCGTAGGAACTTCCTTAATAAAAAGCCAACATCCTTATCCCGGTTCCGTAGGTAGGTACTATAACTGTGTCAGTAATAACTATGGTACCAAACTTTTAAGATGATTGGTTCAGTATATATAGGGTTCAGCTTTCCTATTTATAATATTATTAAGGATTTATGAAATGTTTCAGGCTTATATAATATTATACAGAAAAATATTGTTCGATTATAATGATAATAATTTCCAGACCGATTTCGATCACATTATCAACTAACACTAGCCAACTACGCTCGTGTGTGCGCAGACTCAAGTGCACCTTCTGTGGGTCTAGTCAGGTCTAGTCAAGTTGCATTCTATGATCGCTGAAGCTAAAGAAAACTATTAAAATTTATGGAAATTTGACATCTCTAACGTAGTCACGGACGTAGCGTACTGTTCCCTCACTCTCATAAGTCTGATAGGACAGAATTCCGACACGACCGGAGAGATCAAGCGCAGGTTCAACGATTTTACGTGCTTTCCAAGGTACGGGGGTGAAGCACTCCCAACTTTGTAACTCCCAGATTCTATTGAGAATTTCTTAATGAATAAATCCAATAACTATTTGTGAGCCCGACCCAGGATTCGAACCTGAGACATCATGATCCGCAGTCCCACACACGGATCTATACATCACAATTATCGCCACAATCGGTAGGTATATTAACCCTTGTTTTTCCTACAGGCTCTGGAGGACTACAGAATCGAGAATGGAACAATTGTGGGCTTCCCAGGAGCTAAACCGTACGAAGGCGAGAACATGCTTTACGAGAAGTGCGACATTCTCGTTCCCGCTGCCATTGAACAGGTCATTCACAAAGAGAATGCACACAAGATCAACGCTAAGGTAATCTTTCTTATAATCTATACTATTATAAAACTAACAGAGCTGTGTCTGTACATTTAAGGTATTTGAGAAAAATTGACTGTAATAGGCTATGTAGGCGTGTCTAAACACAAAACATTTTTTTTTCTCTGTTTGTCTGTTTATCTGTTTGTTTGTTCGCGCATCACACAAAAACTACTGAACGGATTTTGATGCAACTTTTGTTATTTGAAAGGCCTTGATTAGATTTAAAAACTGGTATACATTTTATCCCGCTACTATATCAGGAACCTGAAATATAACCGAAAAACTAGAAAAAATGATAAAGAAGAGTTTTTTTTAGAATTTAATTAAACGAACTACTAGATGGATTTTGATGCAACTTTTTTTTTATATGAAAGGCCTTGATTTGACTTAAAAACTGGTAGACATTTTATCCCGCTACTATATCAGGAACCTGAGATATAACCGAAAAACTAGCTAGCAAAGGCTAGTTAAATATACATATTATTAGACTTACACAGAGAACTACATCAAGTTTTAGTTGTATCTTCTAGACAGATTAAATATTTAGCTTCCTCGAATTGCGAGAGCAAGAAAGTGAACATTTAACTGCTTTATGGCGCATTTTTGTTCTGAACTCTACTATAAGGGCTATGATCGATTTGCAAAACAACATAATATAAAGAATAAGCGAAGTGCTAGCAAAATTGCCGAAAATGTCGAGTGCTTAGCAGGGTTTCAGATCAGCTCAACAATTTAAAAAAAAAACATCCCAGTTTTGATTCAAATAACTGATAAAATTCAATAAATCAACCATTATTGTGGTCCTGATTCCCTCCCAGAATCATCGTCATCATTATCGATACGGAGTTTCGGAGCCTGGGGTCTGCGTTCGTTCAAAGGGACACAATAATTTCTTCTAATAAATGTGCTTTTACCTTGCAGTAAATTGAAATTCTTTGTGTGATCCACAAATCATTACTCTGTGTGTACTGTTACCGTTAAATTGTATGCTTACAAAGTCCCTCGCGGTACAAAGATTATTCCTTATGTCTTGTAGAGACAAGAAAGTTTTAAAAGAAAACTCACTCACTACTACTTATAACATTTTATATTAATTACGTATTCTAGATCATCGCTGAAGCTGCCAACGGTCCTACCACACCCGCAGCTGATAAGATCCTCATCGACCGCAACATTCTTGTCATCCCCGACTTGTACATCAACGCTGGTGGTGTGACTGTTTCCTTCTTCGAATGGCTCAAGAACTTGAACCATGTTTCCTACGGACGTCTTACCTTCAAATATGAGCGTGAATCTAACTACCACCTGCTTGGTAAGTTTCTATAGTGTGCACCACATTTAAACTTTAGCGCTACTTGTGTAAAAATTATGTCTTCTATAAAACTCTCATATAGCTAATTTAATCAAATGATATTGTGCCCTAATGTATGAAGAGAATTATATGCAAGAATAGAGCCTCTTGGCACTGTTCTCTCTGCCTAAACCGCAAGAGAGATGGTGTAATGATATGTAAGTAAGTTATTATGCCTTAGAGTTTTGGTATAATCATTACTAATATATTATAAAACCAAGAAAAACAATGATTGAAAAGAAATTAACTATTTAGATATTTTTATGTATATTTTTAGCATTTGACATGCTTAGCACTATACATTAAACACAAAGTGAAAAATGTGAAATCGAAAATAACAGTCAAGAGCAGGATTTGAACCTGCATCTCCTGGATACCGTCCAGATGCTTTTAAAGAAATTAACTATTTGGTAAATGGAACCCGCTAATCTTAAGAGTACCTATTTAAAAAGAGAGTAAGAGAAATGAGTGTATTTACTCACATTAATTTTGAAAAGCTTTTTCTTAAAAATAAATAACAAATACAATATGGATGTTGTCCAAGCTAGAGTGGACAGATTTTTACTAAGCTAAAGCGTTTTACCATCCTATATTATATTGCCACTTACCATCAGGTGAAGTATTGTCAAGCACTCGTATAGAATGAATATGTAATTGTTTTTTTTTCTATTTAGATATTTTTATATATATTTTTAGCATTTAACATGCTTAGCAACATACTTCCGACAGATGGTACAAGCGTACCCAAAGACGTTAAGTATGAATGTGCTATCGAGATTAGCAGTCAGGAGCAAGGGTCACGATGGCTGAATTGGCAAAGCATCTGGACGGTATCCAGGAGATGCAGGTTCAAATCCTGCTCGTGACTTATTTTCGATTTAACATTTTTCACTTTGTGTTTAATGTTTTTTTTTCTTCTCGACGAGATAATTATTGATTACTATTATGTACAAGTGTAGCGTCTCGTAATTTGAAGATTTTGTAGCTTGTTGTTCATCCATCCATCAGCCTTTCAACGTCCACTGCGGGGACATAGGCCTCCCCAAGAGAACGCCACAACGAGCGGTCCCGTCATGGGGGATAATGCCGTAATCGCCACGCTTGGCAGGCGGGTTGGCGATCGCAGTGGATGTTGTTAATACTCGAGGGAATGCTGCTGCCCACTCCCCCGGTATTCCCCCACTCGGCTCTTACGACTCCCGTGGGTAGAGAGGGGTGGGACAATTCTAAAGCCGGCCCCACACGGCCAAGCTTAGCTTGTTGTTACGTTACAATAAACCTTAATTTATGTTTACAGAATCCGTGCAGGAATCGCTAGAGCGGCGTTTCGGTCGCGTTGGTGGACGTATCCCCGTCACTCCGTCAGAATCTTTCCAGAAGAGGATCTCTGGTGCATCGGAGAAGGATATTGTACACTCTGGTCTTGATTACACCATGGAGAGATCAGCGAGGGTACGTATTGCCTTACATTTATATATATTCTTTTTTCATGTCAGCCCGTATTTACGTTTATAAAGTTTACAAGCCTGACAAGGAACGAAACTTGTTACAATTGGTGTGAACATTTTTAAATTATCTTTATTTCGCAGCCGTACAGTCTGCTTTCTGCAGCTTCGATTTAATGAAATAGTGACACTATTAAACTCAATTATAGTTTTTGATCATAGAAATATGAATATCTACATATGAGTATGACTTATATGTATAGATATGGTCTTGTTTGGCAGTATGTTAGCGGCTTTAATCTGTTAGCAGTTTGATAAAATGTTAAAATTTTCCTTTAGAAGTAATTTATACGACAAAATATGTCTCAAAACAATAACATAGGTCACATATATTTTTAAGAGAACCGCGGAATATTTCACTAGACTTCACAATCATATTATGACAGAAAGTGCACCTAGACGATCGTCGATCGCACGTTTATTATTGTATACATTTGCTGTATTGGAATCAAACTCCAACTTAGTGTTGGTATTTAAACCTACTCTGTTTTTGTTGTTCGTCTGTGTAGTTTCATGTGATGGTTTCTTTATTTCCAGGCCATCATGAAGACCGCCATGAAGTTCAACCTGGGCTTAGATCTGAGAACAGCGGCGTACGCAAACTCAATCGAGAAAATCTTCACCACATACGCCGACGCTGGTCTTGCGTTCTAAACATCTTACATCAATAAAAGTATTGTCTGCATTTTAAAGACTCCATTTAGCCCTTGTGCACTTGTAATTATAAGGCATTAATCACAGTATTTTACATTTGGAATTATGGCTTTTTTACTTTATGTAAAAGAATGTTAAAGAGAAAATTTAATTTTCCAGTATTGTATCGTCTTACTTTTTGAATAAAATTGTTTTACTGTTATTCATAAATTGTTTTTTATTTTCTAATGCGAACATACATGCTGAAAGGTAGTCGTTTATTAGATTAAAGGGGATTAAGGGACGATCATGAGAGTCGTAAGAGCCGATTGAGGGAATATCAGGGAGAGTGGGCAGTAGCACTCTTCGAGTATTAACAACATCCACTGCGATCGCCAACTCGCCTGCCAAGCGTGGCGATTACGGCATTATCCCCCATGATGGGACCGCTCGTTGTGGCGTTCTCTTGGGGAGGCCTATGTCCCAGCAGTGGACGTTGAAAGGCTGATGGAGGGATGAACAATAAGCTACAAAATCTTCAAATTACGAGACGCTATACTTGTACATAACAATAATCAATACGTATTCGTAGATCACAAAAACACACTAATTTTTTTTGTTTTATTTTTTGACCTCGTTAATAACCCAGTGTGGGTCTCCTCTCCGTGTGATAGGTATTTACGCTGTAGTCCACCACGCTGGCCCAGTGTGGGTTGGCAGACTTTACATACAAGCTGTCACAAAAATCTGTCAAGCATGGAGATTTCTTTATGATGTTTTCCTTCATCGAGCAGTGATAATTTATTAACAAATACACGTGGAATGCATTCCCCTAGATGGCGTTGGTCGTAAAGACAAATGTGATGAGGAGATTGGGATGGCCGAAAGGTCGGTGCGGTAGCTCAGTGGCTTAGAGCACTTCCCCGGATTAGAAGGGATGCAGGTTCGATTCCCATTCGCACTAAAGTTCTCTTTTGCCACCGTTCCTGAATTTTTTGACATGGTGACGGACTAAGAATACACAAGTCTACACTGTTCATTCCCATAATTGACGACAAACGTGATTAAGTATTTGTTTTGACGAAAAACGTGATTAAGTAGTATTTACTTAATCACGTTTTTCGTCAAAACAAATCTTTCTTTTTTTCTTTATATATTAGAGAGAAGAGAGTGACAACGGTATAATTCCCCAGGTATTTGGGGTTTTTCTATGGGGCATTCCACGTAAAATCACGTGGTCATTGGCCTGACCTCCTCGGATTTGGATGTCCAATGAATCGTGGGTTTCGTTTGACTCCAAATATTATTTCAAATTAAAAAAAAAACATTAAATTTAGGAAAAACATAAAGAGGAGCCTCTTTTATTATTTTATTAGATTCTGACCATCAGTCCAAAAGGCAGACACGAATAAATTATTTAGCAAACATTTTTTCTTTACACTTTTGAAGCGCTGTTAATTGAAAATGCAGCGCTACCATGGAGGCAGATTATTTTTCTATGGTTTTTATATCGTCATTAATCAAACAATTCGGGTCTGCCAAGTGAACATTTCATATACACATTTTTAAATCATTAAAAAATATTTAATTACTTAAAAAGTCAGAGGCCTGGACGTCAGCTCCAAGAGACAGACACGAACAAATGATTTAGCATACCGTTTTTCTACATTTTTAAGATGCTGTCAATTGATAACGCAGGCCTGTTATGGTGGCAGACATGGTCCTTGGGCACCCTGCTCCCTAAACATCATTGATTAGCGTATAATTTAGAAATATTGTCATTGCAGTTTTTGTTAGATAGGTAATTATCCGCCTAGAATAAGATTCCACACATTGTGCTCATTTAAAGCTAAATAGTAACTCTATTGTATCGATTAAAATATTCCGTATAAAAAGTTTTTTTTTATTTAGTAAAGATTTAAACTTAGCATTTCTTCATTAGTGGCAGCCCTTGGACATTGATCATTACGGTGATGTGATTTTACGTGGAATGCCCCATAGAAAAACCCCAAATACCTGGGGAATTATACCGTTGTCACTCTCTTCTCTCTAATATATAAAGAAAAAAAGAAAGACAAACTTTTGAAAAAATAAATATGTTAAAATGGTTTGGCCTAATATAATCTCTGGACTGTCTGGACGTCTGCTTCTTCGATGTTTATCGTTTTTAGGATGATTTGACCATCAGTCCAAGAAGCAGACGTGAACAAATTGAGGTAGAGCCTTGCTTATCCCAGCATGAATGTACCTGCTCGAAAGGGAAACCTCTCACAGAAGATCAGCGTTAAACAACGGCTGATACTAATACTGTTATATTTCGTGTGGTGAATGTGAGTACCAGAGGCCCAAATCCCCTCCTTATCCTTTGTCTCCACCTCCTATCCCTTTTCTTGGAGTTACAACGTGCGAGCGACACCTCTGGTGTTGCTAGCGTCTATTCTATAGGTTTCCCGCACCGCGTGCCATCAGTTAGGCCGTATGCTTGTTTGCTACCCGCGGAGTACATAAATATATATATGCTATTAACATAAAACGCTGTAATATAATGTAATACGCCTGCAATACAAACATTCTCTCCAAGAAATAAATAGTATCTTTTTCAACTTTGGCTATTTATTGCATTATGGAACGGCAACGCTATGTACACAGACTAGCTTCACTATCTTCTGCACTGCACGAGGTATTCTGTGGCTGTGAATTTTTTTGTTTGTTATGTCCATGGAATGTAGAAAACGTACAGCGCAGGCTATTTATTTATTATTTTTTATTTTGTGGGATTTAGCCATATATGTCAGCAACAAACAAATATATGTATTTAAATGTAACTATGTCTATTTGTAAGAATGTATTTATTTATAAGAAAATAGAAATAATAATTTTACAGTAATTGGAACACTAAATGCTCTATGACCTCTATGTTGGTGTCAAGTAAGGTCCAGGACATTGCTGAAAATCAGCATTGGAATGCCATCCGGCATTGCAACATTTGCTGAGCAATGGGCCTTTTTCTGCTTCATAAGACAAATACCAATCCTGTATAATTCTGTTTCAACTTTTTACTATAGGTAGTTTTTAGGTATATTAAATTTTATAAATATGCAAGCTGAAGTCTTTTGTAGCACGAAATAAATATTTTCTTTCTTTCTTTCTTTCTTTCTTTATCTAAGAGAAATTACAAAATTTATTCTGAAAGATATACATATAATATTTATGCCAAACGAAATGTACTTACAACTTTTTTTTTCACATATATTATGTGAACATAAAGTTGTACATTTCGTTAGTTAGAGACGGAGAGAGTTAATCGTTATAGATTAATTAAAAATTATTAGTGGCAACCCTACACAAAAAAAAAATAGATTGACAATGTCGTCAACAATAGCCCAAAAACACACATGTGACTTTGCCCACCCACATATTTTAAATATATAATACACTTGGTTTTTGGCGGCAAATACGAATTCAATATTATTCATTTCGTATGTAATAACAACGACAAAAAAATTAATTACCTGGTGTAACTCCAAATATCACTTTTTGGTAAAGTTTTTTTACTGGTTTTTGCCCGCGAAAAAACACTACCTGTTTGCACAAGCTCTGACAGGCAGCTAAAGTGACATTCGTGGCACAGAGCCCCGTAAAGTTGTCCAAAAAATAGTTAATTATTCACAGATAAAACATTACTTCTTTAAAAGGCCAAATTTGCTATGTATCCATTTAACCAAAAAGTACACGACTGGGCAAAGTCAAACCTCAAAGGCAAAGTTGCCATGTTCTACGGTACCTAAGTAGATACAGGAGAACGGAAACTAAACAAAGAATTAGTAATATTATATTTAGATATTTTTATATATATTTTTAGCATTTGACATGCTTAGCACTATACATTAAACACAAAGTGAAAAATGTGAAATCGAAGCTGTTAAGTCACGAGCAGGATCTTTGTGTTTAGTAATATTATTATAATACTTTTCTTTTTTTTGTTTATGCGGGAAAAAATTTATCTAACCGCACATCCCGTCGTTCGGGGCAACAAACAGGGGCCTTCACCCACTAAAGAAACCCGCCGTGTGCCGTCTTTCCGCCTGTGTTGACGGGCCACTGGTACTGTGTTGGATTACTTCAGTGGTCCGCCGGCGGCATTATTATAATACCTAATTATTATTTTTATACAGCACGGAATTGAATGGGAGATATGTGCGCAAACGATTGACAAGGTTTACGCAACTTTCACCGGTCGGCATCTGATGTTCAACCAAATGTAGACATGTGATTACCGCTGATTTTTGAAAGTTTGTCCTGCTAATGGCCCGTTGTCCAGTTATAAAACAATTAAATTCCACAAACTTAGATATTACTAGCCTTTGCCAGCGGCTTCGCCGCAGCTAAAAGCTAGTTTTTCGATTATATCTCAGGTTCCCGATACAGTAGCGAGATAAAATGTCTACCAGTTTTTAAGTCAAATAAAGGCCTTTCTTTTAAATAAATTCTAAAATAAATTCTAGTTTAAATTATTTTCTAGTTTTTCGGTTATATCTCAGGTTCTCGATATAGTAGCGGGATAAAATGTATACCAGTTTTTAAGTCGAATCAAGGCCTTTCAAATAAAAAAATCAAAATCCGTTCAGTGGTTTTTGTGTGATGCGCGAACAAACAAACAGACAAATAGAAAAAAATTCTGATAAAAATTGTTTTATATTTAGACATGCCTATATAGCCTATTACAGTATTTTTTTCAAAAATATCTTAAATGTACAGACACAGCTCTGTTACAATTTTATAATAGTATAGATTTAATATACGTCCAATGTGTGCAAGTGAGAAAATCAACACAAAAGCGATACCTACTTGTAAGTAAGAAAGAGAAAACAAACAACGCCATTGTAACTTGTTTTGAATGACAAGTCGTCTTAAGTCATACGAGCCCTCACATAACAGTATTTTGTATTTATTGAACACTAGGTAGGTACCCGCAACTTCGTTCGCGTGGAATTCAGTTATTTTCTTTTTTAGTACCTACATAATCCTAATAATTTTTTCAAAATAAAAGTAGTGATCCTCGGCCCGTGAGCATTCCGTGAGTCCCGTCCAAATCTGTTCATCCGTCCAGGAGATTAGCCGTGGATGTGTATTCTACGTAAGTAGGTATATACTTATCTAGGTATTTGAATCGGTATTCATTCACAATTTCATGGCTGTTTTTTTACGCGGTACCCAAATTATTTTTCCAAAATAAAAGTAACCTAAGTTATCTACACCTTATAATAACAACTATCTGCTAGTGAGTCCCATCCAAATCAGCCAGTCCTGAAATTAGCCGAAATAAACAGACGACCCAGAAAATTGGTTATTTGTTGTAGGTAGCGTGTATACCTACTCTTGGATACATTTAGTAAAAAGTTGTTATTTAGACATTACCACGGAGTACAGAAAAACTCTTTTTCCGTACTCCGTGGAAATTACAAACAGACACTTCAATTTTATTTATTTGTATAGATAAACGCGAATATTGTTGGGGTAAACACTGCGTTGTGTATTGCCACAGTGCCTTCTGGCTGAGGTGATGACTGCCGAGAAGTTGTCCCAATGCTCCGTTCACTCTATTATACTCTACTCTATCTCACATTGTTTATATGTATATAGATAATCAGTATTGGGCATAGACGCAATGATACAATATCGTAGGATTTTTTTCGCTACGCTTAAAAGACCAATGAAGCGTTGGAGTGAAAGATCCTAATCAAGTATAAACCGCTGCAAGAGTAACAGAGATTGCGAAACAATATGCCGTATGTCAATGTATATCAGGATCAGGTGGATTCGTATACACCTGTAATATAAGCAAAAACTTTCCTATTAGATCTAGAAGCGGCGTTATACTTTCGCTTATCTTCTTTTGCGTTCAGGTCGTGACACCTCCTACCGCGTACCTATATTCACGGCGGCTAGCCCTGTGGGCGTCCTCTCTGAGCGACGTCCCTACGCACCTGGGGCGTCGCACCATCGCGGTAGGCTCTACGCGAGCGGAGGACAATCCCCCGTCCAACCATCCGCAGCCTCGGCTAGGGCGGCGTTAGGCGCAGATATCCGCGCCCACGCTGCGCCGCGCGCCGGCGGCGAGTCGGGCCAGAAGAGAGGTACCTACATCCCGTACATCTTGGTCTATCCACTGTGCTCTCTGCTTAGTCAGAGGGACACGCGGAGGCCCTTCCTGTCCGGAAATTTAGCCACTGGCAAATGCCGACGTTGCCCGAGGTGCACCACGAGGAGGTATACCGGCACCGCACCCCCCCGTCAAGTCCTAACGTATCCATGCGGTTATAATTTCTGTATAAACCGGGAATTTAAAATGACAACAAATAAATCAATAACACGAAGAAAAAAAACAATTTAATAAATAACATGACGTAAATACCTACTTAATATATTCGATAATGGGTTCGCTGGTATGACACAAACTTTTTGCTATCAATTATTTGTGAATACTCACAGACAGATATGACATGTAATTCTTTTATATTTTTTTCTCACATTTCATGTAAATAAGTAATAAATCTTTGAAATAATTTATATTTTATAAAGGAAAATAAGCTAAATTTACTTATTTATGCCGAAAATTCTTATAATTATTCTTTTATAATATTAAAGTGACGATATTGTGGAGTTGTGGGTATAATGCACTTTTCGACGACACATGGCTCTTTGTAATGAAACAAATAAAATGTGTTTTAAAATATAATTATATAAAAATTTAAGCGAATTACACATGAAATGATATGCCATCTTGTTTTAATTTTGCTCCTGAGCAATTTTTACACCCATCAACAGCGCACTTTATTGTTAAAAGAATTTAATAGCAATTTTTACAATACTTATTAGTAAAAATCTGATTATTTATATAAAACTAGGTTTTCTTTATGATATTACTTTTTACATTTAAATAGGTACTAGTGCGGCTTATAGGTACCTATGTATTTATTCTCGGTTCCTTGTGCTCAGTATAGTTTTATCATTAAGTTGATTTAAGCTAGGAAAAACCAAAATTAAATCAAAACGAGATCGTCAAATTTATGGCTCTTTTTTTTGTTTTCGCAGGAAAAATGTGCCTAACCGCACACCCCGTCGTTCGGGGCAACGAACGGGGTAGTGTAGGACCCTCATCCACTAAAAAAGCCCGCCGTGTGCCATCTCTCCGCCTTTATTGGCAAGCCACAGGAACTATGTTATATTGCTTCAGTAGTCCGCCGGCGGCTTACCCTTTCGAGTACCCTCTACTGAGCATCCGCACACGGAGCGTCGCACCTTCGTGAGAGTCCTCGCCAGTGGCGGACGTTCCCCGGTCCATTCACCCACAGCCTCAGCTAGAGCGGCACTAGGCGCAAATATTCACGCCTGCGCCGCCGTGCCGCCCCAGTCGCTGGCGACGGTTCGGGTATGCGGAAGGATTAGCCTCCCTGGCCCTCTCCGCCACTTCCTTCCGTGAGATGACCTCCTCGCAGAAGGCAGCGACCGCGGCCCATCAAATTTATAGGCCTGTGCTTCAAAATATGCACAGATGAAAAATGTGTGTTCCATGTTCGTATAAAAAGCTAGATTCCGCCTGCGACTTCGTCCACTTTAACTTTCGAATATAAATACATCACTCTACGGCACACTAATTAAAAAAATGCCAGACTAGCCACCGGTTAAGAAGATATACAATGCGAAAGTGGAAGGATGTAGGTACAGGGGGAGACCGAGACACCTACCTAGACCAAATTGGTCATGTATTGAAGGAAGGTGGAGTCAGGAGTCTCCGAAACCGGTGAGCGTGTCTGCGTGTATGAAGAGAATTATGAATCTTGAGTAAACGAGCGATATATGCAAGAATAGAGAGAGAGAGCCTTTTGGCACTTAGTTCTCTCTCCCTACCCGCAAGGGAGATGGCGTGATCCCTATTACGTGGGACTTAAACATAGCTGGCGAGTCGTGGGATTGTAATAATTTTGTAATAGGATTGAAATTAATCCGCAACTGAAACAGAAAATATAAGTAATTATGACCTAAAATAAAAGCATTTAAAGTGTGATTAACATCCTGAGAACTTACCTGTGAAACGTGCAATTCAGGATTGTGTGCACGATTTACATCACAGGGACTCACGGAACAAACAACCATTGTATTTAATAGTTATAATTATATAATCATATAATAAACAAGATTTATAACACAAATAAATCAAAAAACCGCGAAGCTAATTTCAAGCTAGAAGACTGTAGACTACCTGTCATTCAAATGGGTTACAATGACATTAGATTTGCTTTCCTCTTCCATCTTGCTATTTTGCCCTATAAGATTTTCTTCTTGCTCACACGCTTTGGTGATCTATACGTTATTCTATATCTATGGACTCAACTATACCTGCTGAGAGTATTGTCAAGCCGCTGCTCAACATTTCATTTCACCGATATGAAATGAAAGAATAAACTACAGCCAAAACGCAACAATGTGCTTCATGGCCGGGAGATCACACGGGAGATGGTGGTACCAACCCGCTCAGGGTCGATACCAAGTGAGTACTCCCACTTGGTACTCAGTCATGCCATGGATGATAATTGCTTACGGGAAGTAAGCGACGTTAGTCGACTCATACGACACCCGTGGGAAAGAATGGGGTGGTTACACTTGTATTCTTAGTCCGTCACCACACGGACAAAAGGAGAATACAGTGAGATTTATGGAGTGTAGTGTACTTTATACTCCGTAATGGGGTACCAAAACCACCTACTCGTTAAGTAATACTACAGCTTAGTGGCAACAAAAATGCAAGAATATAAAAGTTAAAATAGAATACGTCCAGTATATAGCAGTGATATATTAAACATAATATTCGAACGCATCCAATTACGTGGTAAAATGTCACTTGTCAATCGATGCGAATTGTATGCTATGTTGTGTATGTCTGGCAATCTTTTTCTACGAACACAAGCATTATTTTCAGGTACTTACTGGTAAGCCATTAGGAGAAATATTAATGATAAAATGTTTATTACTTCGTTAATAGTTACAATATTGCTTTCCTTAATTAATGGCATCTTTTCAAAAAGCGTGGAACTTACTTTTGAATTACCTGATAGTGCAGTAGAATGTTTTTATCAAGATATCGAAAAGAATACTTCAGCGGCTTTAGAGTACCAGGTAAAATAGCATTATTAAACTCTGTATCATAATATGACTAGCATTGTCGACACCTAATCGGCTCTTACAGAAAAGCACTGTCATAACCTTTGTGACATGTTTGTCTTAATTATAGGTAATTACTGGAGGCCAATATGACGTTGATGTGAAGATCGAAGGTCCTAACAAGCAAATTATTTACCAGCAACAAAAGATGCAATATGATTCTCATCAGTTTACTGCCCAACAAACAGGTAAAAGTTAAAATGAAGTGTAGCTCTCATTGTAATATTTTTCCATATACCTTGTGTTATCAATATGCTAATTATATGCAAGTACATATTGAAGATACAATTAATATCCTTTCTTTCTTGACTATGTTGGAAGTAATATAGTAGAAACTATACCTTTAATTAGATTTTTATGTCCATAATTTTATGCATTATAAGTACTTAATTATTAATTACTATATCATTCTTTCAGGCATATACAAAGTGTGTTTTAGCAATGAGTTCAGTACATTTTCTCACAAGCTAGTCTACATGGAATTCAATGTGGGCCCTGAAACACCATTACCAGGTCTTGGAGATCACGCAACAGTTCTTACACAGGTTAATCTGCAATACCTTTTATTAAAAAATTGAATTTTTAATAATACTAGCCTTTGCTCATCCACGGGTAAAACCTAGTTTTTAGATTATATCTTAGGTTCTCAATATAGTAGAAGGATAAAACAGCAGTTTTTAAGTCTAATCAAGAGCCTAACAGAATTAAAACCTATTTATATATGGTGTAAAAACAAACAGAGAAACATAATAATTCTAAAAAAGTTATGTTGCCTGGATAACCCAATACTTTAAATTATTCTCTTTTAAAAGTACAGTCTTAGTACTGTTACAGCTTTATAATATATTACAGATTAGGCTTTATACCAATATAAAATTTTACAATTTTGACAATAAATTACATCACATTAATTCTGCTTCAATTTGTGTTACACCAAACACCACCCACTTTTGTATGCAAAATTTCAAAAAAGGTATATGTCTTATTCTGAATTTTCTAATAAGATTTCTAGTCTCCTTTTCTCAATGTAAATAAAGGCACAAGATAAAATAGATATTTAACCCCTAACTACTAGGGAAGATAGGCACAGTACACCCACCATGCAGGAGCAATTTTGCTTACATTAAATTTTTTGTTTACATGACTTTCCCAAGAGAACTTTTACAGTATCTTATAATATTAAGACCAGTGCTTCACATGAGACATTGTTAATTATCCATTAACAATTACTTTTATGATTTTAGCTGGAAACTTCTGCAGAAGAAATTCATTCAGCTCTTAACAGAATTATTGACCATCAAACCCATCACAGGCTAAGGGAGGCTCAGGGTCGGAAGAGAGCTGAAGATTTGAACGAAAGAGTATTCTGGTGGTCTTTGGCTGAAACATTTGCTATAGTTTGTGTCACATTTGCACAAGTTATGGTTCTTAAAAACTTTTTCAGTGACAGACCTACACTATACAACAGAATGTAATACTTAGTTAATTATATAGTTTATTTATTAAAAAATGCTTTGGTGTTCATTTTACAAAATTTATTTAATAATTTACAAATTACAATTCATACATGCATGAGTAATCGAGTATTATATAACAAAAAAAATGGATGTGCCTAGCAATAATTTGACTGTTAGGAAAGAAAGGGGTAGGAAAGAATTTCTTATAGAACCATATACTAAGTTTAGGTTCAATGTCTAGGAATTTATTAAATAAAATAGTGAATTAAATAGAAACATTTTGAATGAGAACAACATACCTACAAGATATTTAACATCCATGCAACTTAGATTTTATGTACATCATTAATTTAAAAGAGGACCAGTAGAGCAAATACTCCATTAACTAAGGCACAAGGGTATGCAATTAAAGGCCTTTGCTCTGCATCTCCTGACATAGTAACAAAAAGTCTACTTGCAGAAAGTGCTGACCATATCACTGCAACAGCTGATAAACTGAGTCCAATTGATCCATCAAGTGAAATAAATATACCAAGAGTCGCTAGTACAACCATAGGTAACATACAATATCCCAAAACACTAGCAACACTTAGTATTGTAAAAACTCCTTCTGAGCGACTCATTAGAGACAGCAAACAATACATTAAAATTACAGACATGACAGATAACCCATACACATAACCAAAATGTGCTTTATTTCCTGATAGAAATAAGCATACTGCCAACGCTAAGCAAAATGCTATCGGTCCAGCAATATCTGTATCTCTCAACAGGAAGTTTGCGTCATCAGCCTTCGACTGGCCATGGAATGGATTAAGTACAGCTAAAGTTTTCTCTAATATTCTATCGGGATATATTTCTAGTTCATCTAATAATGGCGGTTCATCAAAGTCTGTCGTTTCTGTGACTGGTTCTCCAGGAATGGGCGCTGGAGTGAATAGACTGGGATTATAATACTGGTTATTGTTGGCAGCCATCTGGCCCTGTGCTTGGTCGAATGAATAGTTCTGTTGGTCGGTTGGGAAGTTTTGAAAATCTGAAACGTTTACCAAACAATTAAAATTAATATAAAGTAAAATACAGGTACTAAAATGAGAAAAAACAATGATACCTGCTTACCTAAAGTCTGCGCTTGATCGCCAAACGTATTAGAGGTATTAAATGAATAATTATGACTGGCATTTTGTGCTTGCCATGAATAATCGTTTGGATTATTAAAATTAGCCATAATTAACGTAACCGCCGTGGAAATTTATGTACAACGATCGTATTTTAAAATAACAAAACCACCTACTACAATAGTTCCATGTCACTATGTGTCAATATTGACGTTTGACACTACAGATTCAGACTCAGAGAGGTGTTTACGTTTCAATCATGCTCGTGTATATTAATCAAGTCATGGTTAAATTTATTTTGTGATTTATGTATTTTTCCGATTTGTTGTCTAACCTAATAGAAAATGACTCGCACAATAATCTTGTATATTATAAAGAAATGTATAAAGAAAATGGCTCTAACGATTTCAATAAAATTTTGTATTACGATGATAAAGTTGTGGTTTCTAACCCTATTTTTTATGTTTTATAAAGTAAAATATATTTTTATACTTAGAATAATAACGCTCAGAACGATAGTTTCATTTATAATTCCGCTCAAATTTGAAGCAACATAACGATGAATGTGTGCGTAAACGTCACGTAATTACATTCAACGGCACCCACATACACGATCAAATAATGATACAAGTAAAAAAATTTTCCCCAAAAAGTGAGGAAAACGGCACACTATTCCAGTTTTGCCAAACCATGATACTCGTATATAAGAGGTGATCAATTTCGAGGTTCCCTACGTTTTAAAGAAAAAAACAGTAAATTCAAATTTAATGGAGAATGTTTATTATCATTTGAAAGAACATTCTTTGGCATTTATTTTTTGAAGATTATGTCTCAAATGGTGGCCGTTGCTACATCGCAGATGGTCCATCCGTTGAGTCCAATTTTCGATGACTCGTTCGATAGATGTCCAAAGCTGATATGTCTATCAGCTTTGGACATCTACCTGCTAAGTCCACCCGTGATCACGAATGCTGTAAAGTATTCGAAACGTCGGGATAGTAGAAAAATCAAGTAAACGCGATAGATTCCGTAAACGTAGTTTTATTTCAAAATGTGTAAAATTTGCGTAAATGTTAGAAAGTATTATATGGATCACCTCTTAGTTTTCTGATAGAAAATTGTAATAAATAGTAGATTTATATGGAAAAAGACGGGATATGTAAGTAGAAACACGGAACTTAAACAAAATTTGTAATTTATTAATAATGCAATTGTAGGTAATGGAACTTAAATTACCATTTTTCCGTGTGATGACAGACTAAGAATACAAGTGTCATCACCCCATCCTTTCCCGTGGGTGTCGTACAAGGCGACTAAGGGAAGTAAGCAATTATCACCCATTGCACTACTGGTGGTAAGGCTGGGTACCAAGTGATAGTACTTAGGTACTTGCTATCAAGCCCGAACGGGTCAGTGCCACCGTCTCCTGTGAATGAAGAGAAGAATAAAACAAGTCAGTGTATTTTGACTGTAGCAAAAGATAGCCGTAAAGAATAAATCTTTCATTTCATATCTGAGAAATGAAATGGTGCGCAGCAGCTTTACCTTGAATACCCTCGGTATAGTTGAGTCTATGAGCGACGGTTACCACTTACCGTCAGGTGGGCCGTGGCTCATCTGCCATAAGCAAGTAATACTATATTAAGTATATACCATAGTAATACCATACCAAGTAATACCAGGTAGTACCATCATAAGGTAGTACACTTTTCTTTGTCACCGAAATGCTCGGCACATATTTTTGTGTATCTTGGTGGTTTCCAACATTTTTCGCTTCAATTAAGTCAGATTTATTGTATTCATCGCGCAGCAATAATCGGATTTGATGAAAATCTAAAAACGAATACAATTAAATAGATATTTTTTGATTCGGGGTAAATATTTTTTCTAATGCTGGCATAATTTTGATTGCAATTAATTTTCTGTTTGAATGTAAAATTATTAATCATCAAAGAGTACTTACGAGTGAAATGAAATCTTCCTATCATTATTGTGGTTATGAGACGCGTTGTGACGTCCTTTCACGGTGCAGTAAGTCATTTTTAAATGAAAAAACAAAAAATTTAATTACAGAGTTTCGCATGGCCTCATTCCAGCTCCATCATCATACACTGGATACCATCTAAAGACAAAGTACTCAAGATGAATCAAACGAGTCCAAACTCGATGGGGTTGCGTCGTTTCATTATAGAGTTACTGTGGCCACCTTCCAGCTTCATTATCAGACCCTGGATACCACCTAGAGACAAAGTACTCGTCAAGATGAAACATACGAGCCCAAACTCGATGGGGTTGGGCTGTTTTATTATAGAGTTCCTATGTCCACCTTCCAGGTCCATCATCAGATCAACTCCATGTCATTATAATATTGAATTGTCACGCGATATACATATGCTTGAAAAATTTCAGCTCAATCGGAAACCGGGAAGTGTATAAATTTTAACTTACAAGATTTGAACGGGACAAATATAAAAAAAAGTAACAAACACAAAATGTATAAAATTAAGAGCAAAGAATAGTACTCTCTACCGAGAGATTAACAGTAAGTTGCAGAAAAGTCCATAGTAATTTTAATTTTGAAATAGTTTTTTTATAAAGCAGGTCAATGTGTTTTGGCTTTAGCAGAAGATAGCCGTTTATTCTTTCATTTCCTATCTGAGAAATGAAATGGTGCGCAGCGGCTTGACAATACTCTCGGTATAGTTGAGTCCATGGGCAACGGTTACCACTTACCATCAGGTGGGCCGTGTCTCGTGTGCCATCATTAGCAATAAAAAAAAAATAGCCTTAATCAACTACCTACCGACTTGAGAATCATTCATCGAACGATGCAAGCAAGACATGAAGATTACTAAACCCTTAGTTTATACTCTAAGACTCGACCATTATCGATTGTCATGAAGGTGTAATTTAATCTACTTCTTCTTCTAATGGCAATGAAGTAGTTTAAGATTTAGCAAAAACAAAAAGTTAAAAAATATATAACCTAAAAGAAAAATACAAGTTTAAATAAAATTAATGAAAATATAATTGGGGAAATAAAAAAGGCTTGATAAATAAAAAACCTATTAAAGGAACGGCCACAAAAAAGAATTGCTGGACAAGAATATGTGCAAAGTGATCATCGAATCTAAATCTATTCCACTGGAACATCATCGAATCTAAACCACCACCTAACCCGTTCATTAGTAAAACAATGTGGAAATAACTGGGAATATATTGATACTGAAAAAAGACCGAAGATATTTAATAATTTCTGGGGACTATTTGGAAATCTTCAAAGAGATTGATTCAAATTCAAAAATAACTTTATTTCATAGGCCTATTAAATAGCACTTAAAATCGTCAATAATACACTAATAATTAACACGAGCGCCTAAGGCGAGTGGATGCACTCGCAATAACAAAGTGGCGATTGCAATCGCCACAAGCGGCCGGATTCCGTAGTAAAGCCTTTCATGAGAAGAACCCGGCAAGAAACTCATGGACCACTTCATATAATCTTTATTGATTAGTTAGTATAACACAAAAAGAAGAGATAAAGTGGAAGCGGCTTGATTCGGGACATCGCTCGGCTAGTTCTAAGTATCATATTAATGAAAGGGAGGGCAGGAGACCAGTATGTTTATAATTTTAAGAAAATCTTATTATGTCTTCTTTGCCTGGCCCTATACTATTTTATTTAGGATCGGCCCTCCGTATCATGCGTCTCCAGGCAGCTCGGTCCTAGGTCGTCACTTTGTTGACTTGGGCTTCTTTGAAGTTCTTATTTACTACGTACATCCATGTGATTCGGGGTCTTCCTCGTCCTCGGGGTTTAGTTTCGATATCTAGCACTTTTCTGTTCATGTGGTCATATGGTCGCCCCATAACGTGTCCGTACCACCGCAGACGGCTCTCCTGTAGTTTATCTGGGATAAGTCTCACTTTGAAGGTGCCTCTTATGTGTGTGTTTCTGATATGATCCAGCCTAGTTACACCACCTGCCCACCTGAGCATCTTCGTATCTGCGCAGTGTAATTGATTTTCGTGCTACTTTTTGAGTGGCCAGCATTGGGCTCCATATGTCATGGTCGGTCTGACGGCTGCTCTATATACTCGTTCCCTTTATGCGCACGGGCATTTGAAAATCTAATAATGTGATTTTTAAAATCGATAAAAATCTCAATTTGTAAAGTTCGCAACCTAAATTTACTTCGTTCATTAATACTTTGCTTTGAATTTAGTACAATTACGTTAATAAATATTTTATTGTGATAATATAGTACAAAAAAGGGATATCAGTGAATGTAAGCAAGACGAAAGTAATTATTTTTGAAAGGGAAGATAGTATGACAAATTGCGAGATTCTGGTTGCAAGAGGAAAAAGTGGAACTAGTGAAAGAATTTATATACCTTTACCTGGGTTCAAAGTTTACGAGAGAAATATGACTGTGATATTGAGCGGAGAGCAAAAGCTAGAAATAAAGTGAATGGGGCACTGCATGGCTTTATGAACAGCCAGAAAGTGTCAAAAAAGGCACGACTGGCAGTGCATAGGGGAGTGCTGGTCCCTACACTTATGTATGGTAGTGAATGTTGCATGGCAGAAGAAGCATGAGAGTACTGTGGAGAAGAGAAGTCTGAGAAGCATAGCCGGAGTGACCCTGATGGACAAAGTGAGAAATAGTGTTATACGAGAAAGCTGTGGTGTGAAAAAAGATGTAGTCATAAAAATAGAGAAAGGAATAATTAGGTGGTTCGGACACGTAGAGGATGGATGAAAGAAGATTAACGAAACAGATATACAAGGCGACTGTGCATGGGTAAGTTGGTAGAGGTGGATCTAGGCGAACGTATATTGACCAGATCAGAGAGGTTCTTAGGTTCAGAGTTCTCGTAATCAACGAGCATGCATGAAAGCGCTGATGAAAGTAAATGAAGGGAAAGATGTGTGCCAGGATCGTAGCAAGAGAGAGAGAAGTGGACTCTAACTAACGCTACGGGAAAAAAGCGTGACAATATGTATGTATGTAATATAGTACAAAGTTTCTTATGGGCTATTGTGTTGTGTTAAAATGTTATTGATAAGCTTACCTAATATGCCTTATAAGTAATAGTAATGTAAGACTGCTGAAAATGGCTGATCTGAAACTTACACTTAATGTTAATAGGTTGATTTAAATTTGGCTCATTTTCTTCTTAGTTGAAATTGTGTGCTACCTATTTGTACTGATTTTGAAATTACTAACAAATATCTAAAAAAAATCAATGCTTTATCTGTTAAAATTTATTTTTGGGAACAATTGATTTCAGTTATTGTAAGTATTCAACGACAGTCCACATTCTTTGTAAGATCAGCTATCCACGTTGTGAGAGACTTGACTGCAATATTCCTATAATAGAGGTCTAGAGACGTCCTTAACATAGGGTTAGTCACTGGTCTAAAACCCCCACCAACCCACAGCATGGTCGGGTATGCTAAATTACTACAAGGGCATTAATCATGCTGATGATGACGGTATCCATCGAAAACCTTTATCCAAAAGTCTTTGATTTTTTTGTACCAAACAAAGTTTATTGCTACTTTTTCAAAACAATCATGCATTGATCTTATTTAATTTGAGCTATGTTTAAAATTGGCTGGCAGAAAAGTTTTTTTGTTTTATATTCAGATAATTTTATATGCGTGTGAAAAATGCGCTCCTTCCGGAAGCGTCTTTTTTCTTCATACAAAATTATAAAATAATGAGGTTTAACTAAACCTAACAAGTAGTATTAGTAAACAAGTAGTATTAACTAATACTACTTGTTTTATAATTAAATTTTGTTGTCGGTAAGGAACTTCTACCTGTTTGTGTTTTTAATGAAATTATTACTAACCGACACTATTTCATAAGATAGAAAAAAAACACATAATTTTTAAATGCCATATTATTAGTCCTTAAAATTGCAATTAAAATTAGTTGGAATCAAGTAGTTATGACAATTAATAGACTTTTTACGATATTTTTTTCGAAAAATGAAACTAAAATGCTCTAGTGTAAAGTTCACTATATGTCGCTTGGTAATTATTGTCTTTCAAGCGACGATATATTATTCTACCTACGATATGTATTAATTTTTTTTTTAATTAATTCTTTGTAGTTCACCTAAGCACACATCACTACGGCACATTTGTCTTACGACTAACGCCATCTATCGGCGGACCTAGATTTCTTTTTCTTTATTCACAAATAATTTGTATTAAACACAAAGTGAAAAATGTGAAATCGAAAATAACAGTCAGGAGCAGGATTTGAACCTGCATCTTCTGGATACCGTCCAGATGCTTTACCAATTCAGCCATCCTGACAATTGCTCCTGACTGCTAATTTCGATAACACATCATACTTAACGTCTTTGGGTGACGCCTGCGCCATCTGTCGGACGTATTTTCATACATTATACCGACCAGGTAAACTTAATTTTACAATTAAGATTTTACTTAATAATGACGCAAACCCTTTAAATATTTTAGATATTTTTTTTTTTATATATATTTTTAGCATTTGACATGCTTAGCACTATACATTAAACACAAAGTGAAAAATGTGAAATCTAAAATAACAGTCAGGAGCAGGATTTGAACCTGCATCTTCTGGATACCGTCCAGATGCTTTACCAATTCAGCCATCCTGACAATTGCTCCTGACTGCTAATTTCGATAACACATCATACTTAACGTCTTTGGGTGACGCCTGCGCCATCTGTCGGACGTATTTTCATACATTATACCGACCAGGTAAACTTAATTTTACAATTAAGATTTTACTTAATAATGACGCAAACCCTTTAAATATTTTAGATATTTTTTTTTTTTTTATATATATTTTTAGCATTTGACATGCTTAGCACTATACATTAAACACAAAGTGAAATCTTAATTGTAAAATTAAGTTTACCTGGTCGGTATAATGTATGAAAATACGTCCGACAGATGGCGCAGGCGTCACCCAAAGACGTTAAGTATGATGTGTTATCGAAATTAGCAGTCAGGAGCAATTGTCAGGATGGCTGAATTGGTAAAGCATCTGGACGGTATCCAGAAGATGCAGGTTCAAATCCTGCTCCTGACTGTTATTTTAGATTTCACATTTTTCACTTTGTGTTTAATGTATAGTGCTAAGCATGTCAAATGCTAAAAATATATATAAAAAAAAAAAAATATCTAAAATATTTAAAGGGTTTGCGTCATTATTAAGTAAAATCTTAATTGTAAAATTAAGTTTACCTGGTCGGTATAATGTATGAAAATACGTCCGACAGATGGCGCAGGCGTCACCCAAAGACGTTAAGTATGATGTGTTATCGAAATTAGCAGTCAGGAGCAATTGTCAGGATGGCTGAATTGGTAAAGCATCTGGACGGTATCCAGAAGATGCAGGTTCAAATCCTGCTCCTGACTGTTATTTTCGATTTCACATTTTTCACTTTGTGTTTAATGTATAGTGCTAAGCATGTCAAATGCTAAAAATATATATAAAAAAAAAATATCTAAAATAAATAATTTGTACTTTAAAAAGTAGCGGAGTATGTCAATTGCTAAAAGAAATAGATCTAAAATGTTTGAAAAAATCGCGCCATCAAATAGTATGAATTTTAATGGCAAAATTAAACTTACTATATTGGATGCATATAATGCTTGCCGGTAGATGGCGTTAGTCGTAAGACAAATGTGATTAAGAATTTGGGATGATCGAAGGATCAGTAGGGTAGCTCAGTGGTTTAGAGCACTTCCCCGGATTGGAAAAGATGCGTGGTTCGATTCCCGCCCTTACTAAAAATCTCTTTTTCTTTATTCATAAATAATTTGTACTTTAAAAAGTAGCGGAGTATGTCAATTGCTAAAAGAAATAGATCTAAAATGTTAGAAATATTTATTTCCATTCGAGTTGACCATAACGCTAGAACGACGTACTTCGGTGAAATTCGATTCGTTTCGTCTGAGATAGATGCACAATGAATACATGCGATTCGACTCGACACACTTCGATTCGACGCGTTTGAGTATTTGCAAAACAATAGGTATCGGGTTCCTTCAATAAAAAACTACAATAAATATGGCATATTTTATTAAGTTTATTTAGTCACTGGATATTATGGAATGCTTTGAGTTTATTCCAGTAAAATACAACATTTTTTTTTGCAATACAGTCGTTTTTGGCGGGACGTCTTGGCGAGTTATTGAAAACATTAATGAAATATATAAAATATAATGTATACCACTGACGTTCATAGTTTACAAGGTGAATAAACAAAGTCTACTCCAGCTATAGCAGAACAACAACATTGTAAAATAAGCCAATATACATTTGCAAGCAAAATGTACGAGTTTTTAAAAAAACATTTTACTATTTCTAGCCTAATATTCATGTTCTTCTCGAGGAGATTGTTAAACTCAATGCAATACTGTTTTGCTTTATTTTATGCACCATAAACATTTTCTAAATAGGTACCGTTGGTAATTTAAAATTCATATCGCAACAATGGCGGTTTCTGCTAATTTTTAATTTGTGTACATTAATAAGAATTTGATACAAAATATCATGTTTATATCACGTAAATTACACATTTAAAAAAAAATCTGTTTACACAAGAAATGTTTGCAGCAAATTTTGTGGGCTTTTAATTATAACTTTATAAAATAGATAGAACAAATGTATTGTATTTCTTAAATTGAAACTTTAGCAGACTTAATATTAATGAAGCCAGTTTCTCTCATATACAATAAATTAACAAAAAGAACGTAAGTTATGAGTCAATTTACTTTTATTATAATTTAAGATAGCCAAACTCTCATTTTTGCATAGGTATTAAAACGTATAGACACTCAAGAGAAATGTTATAGCTCATACTCAGACTAACAAAACATATAAAGACACCGCATTGCTAACTAAAAAGTGATGTCACTTTTTTAAAGCTGTGTGCGTGAAAGTATTGTCGCCGGAAAGAAAAAAATCCTTATAATTTTTTTTTTAAGTTCTTTGTTAAAAACATAAAGGAATAAATAGTAAAGGTGTAAAGTAAATTTACAGAAAATCATATTTTATAGAGTATATTATGCCGCTGACGACGTATTCATCATGTACGTAACGTACTTATGAAATCGTAGTCATTTGGGGTAATTTTAAATCATACTCTAGTAACACTCGTGGTTTATGTCACTTCGTTTTGGCATGGTTCTGTTTACATGTCTGTGTGTGCGTGAGCCGTATAATTACTAGTTTGACATAGTTTTATATGGCTTCACTGGATTGTTCGTAATGATCCGTCTATATTTTTTCCTTGGTCTGAGAGCTCCTATTAGCAGCTGAAATAATCTCACTACAATGGTTGATTGGTACAAGTTTGGCTCATTAGAAGAAGAAAAGTTGGATAAGCAATATTATTAATCGAATGCACCAAAGTCATATTGACTTGCACCAAAGTCATATTGACAAAATAATTATCGTAAATTATAGTAAATTACTGCTTGGTCAAAAAAAGAAACTATTTTAATAGTTATTAATACTCAAGTGCAATAAGAGGCTTTTGATTAGACATTCAAAGCAAAAATAAACTGCATTTAAATTTTCACTATTACAGGGTTTTTTTTTATACAAACATCAACTTTTTTCTTGAATTTCATATTATGTATTGTAAACATATTTAGGTTGGTACATAGGCATTACAAAAGAACTTATTTTGACTGCATTTCTTGTCTGAAGTATAAGACAGAAGCATAAGTCGAACGCTATACGAGCTACCGGTAGCATTTAGTGATAACCATAGAATGCCAAAGAACCAGATGTAAATCAAAGTATCATGAATTAAAGAAAATATTGTGTACGTTTAGTTACACAATACTGGCAAGTATCGCGCTTCTTCTTGAACAACAATAGAAGCTCGTATCAAAAATGCCCATGTTGCCTACATTCTAATACAATGTTTATTTACCGTTTACATTTCAGGGACATGTTGATAGTATTACATTCAAATCATGGCACCATGTTGCCAAATTATTCAAAGCTTGAGATTCGTAAAAAACTTGACTGCTTTTTGCGAAGAAAATTTTTCGAGAAGACCGTCTAAAGTTGGAAAATAAATTATATACAGGGAGTCCCAAAGTGAGAAGTGGACTAACAGTGTGTTTCTATTGGACAAAAGTTGCATCTATCTCCCACACGCCGTTGGTCCACTACTTACAGGACACCTGTATAATTGTCTACCTTGCAATATGGGTTAGTTCCAATTGGTAGTGTTAAATGTGCAATTTAAATATGAACATGAAGTACCAGCCATACTATATGTTCAATTTTTGATACAAACAGCGACATTACTATGATGCTATAATTCATTACTCTTAATCTTTGGTGCATCCAAGTAAATTACTTTCGTTGAATAGCTATCATGAACGTGAAATAACATTATCAGGTACATATTTTTGCTTATAAATGTGAAAACAATTTACATAAAAGAAATAACACTTTGTTACTTATCTTGGAATTAATAATAACTTGATACTCATTCATTAATAAATGCAACTTTTACATTTAAATGAAAATAAGTAGTTGATATTTATAAATTCATAAAAACAGTACGTTAATAACAATTAAAACAACAAAATATAAAACAGATAATATTAATGCTATTTAAAAATTATAATGTACATTAAGAACCATAGAATGTAATGAATTTATGTATTACATTTGCAATATCATCAAAATAGAGTATAATATTTATCAAACTCACAAAAACAGTCTTAAGCTAAAATGCGGGCTCCATATACTACAACAGTCACCATATCGAGACAGAAATATATTTATTCTTGATTATGATATCAAGTACATAGGAGTTAATGGCCTTTGAGTCTTGGTCTAGAAATGTAATTAACATTCCTGAGGAATTCCTTATAAAATTCCAAACCAATTTAACAATGTACTACCCAAAGTAACGCCTTATTCAAATAATTTTGTTTCTATGAACTGTTGGTCAAGAACCAATACTTTTCTACAAACATAAATGAGACTGCCCAAATTGCATAAAAAGAGACATTCGCAACTCCACTTTAAATCCTTTCATATAGATCAGTTAATAAAGTTAGTCATAAATTACTTAAAATTAAATAAAATGTATGTACAATCTACATATTGTACATTAATATATTATAATACATGCATACATTTGATTAATACTTTAATGAGTAATTAGTTTTATGACAATGACAATACATTTTAAACACAGTAATAAATGGAGATTTTATAAAAACTCATTCTCGTATGTCCATTAGCTAGATGCTCTTAAATCTTATGGAATAAAAAAAATCAAAAATTCAAATTTTATAACATACTTATATCACAGATACCTAAGGAAGATTTATTGTATGCAACACTGAGGGATCGTTTACAAATCCCTAATCCCTAAAGTATTTAATAAATAAATAAAAAGCACTCAATCTCAAAATCTAATGTGAATACTGGTAATAAAATATTCAATCGACAATTAAGCTCCTGCTTCTTATTGTTCATGAAAAAAGTACCATCAGATATAAAATTCTGAAATACATTTACACTTGAAAATAATCACTGACTATGGGTTCGCCACCATTGTTAATACTGGTTTTGGAATTGCTACTCTCTGGTACATTTATCTTCTCATATCCTGCCGATGAATCTGATCTTTCTACGCTACAGCCAGCGCTAATCTCATTACTAACTTTCTCGTATGGTGGTTCCGTCTTAAATAAATCAAAATACTTAACACTTTCATAGTTCGGATCCTTTTTGGAACGCACTGAATCGTATTTAGGATCTTTGGAGCGAACCGATTCATATTTTGGATCCTTACATCTAAGTGATTCATAATTCGGATCTTGTGTATTTACGCTCTCGTAATTAGGATCTTTGGGTCGGACTGATTCGTAATTAGGATCGGATTCACTTCCTGTATTGTATAAGGCATCGTGGGGCATAGACTCGTAATTTGGTTCCACCATGGGTTCTTCTTTGTTCGACCAGTTGTTATATTTTCCAGGTTTTTTGTTTACAGTAGAGTAAGTTGGCTGCACTTTATAGTTTGGAGCAATAGTGGCATAGGGCGGAGTTGGTGGCTGATTTCTCAAAACTTCATAATTCGGATCTGAATCGGAGGCATTGTTGTCATTCTTAGAGATGTGCTCGTATCCCGCATCACTACTGACAATACTGTTAGGACCACTGTCTGACAAATGGTTTAGTTTTAATGAGTGATTAATGAAATTTGTATTTCCATTTGCGTGGCTTCTCTCTCTCACGGTTTCATAACCGGGATCCTGATTTTGAGATAATTTTCGATCTTTGTGAGCGATTGTTTCGTACCCGTGATTGATCGATTTTTTCCTGTCGATCGTTTCGTATCCTGGGTCATCCCCGCGGTATTTTGAAGTGCGAGGCTCGTCGTCGTCGCCAGAAAATTCCTTGGACCGCCTGATGGATCCCTCAGTCCGTCCTTTGGTTTTCTTCATGACTTTAGCATACATCTCTTCGACGTTTTTTGAGGGACTCTCGGTAACACGGTGGTCAGAGTTTAAGCTGGTATTTGCATCAGCAGAAGAGTAATCACTGTAATTAGGGCCTTCAATAGAATTGTACAAATTGTCTGTTGGACCATCACGTTGATCAATATCAAAGTTGAGCTCTCTAGCGACAAGCGGCCGTGTCAAGTCGCCAGAACTAAACCTATGCTTCTCAACTGGATAGTTGCAGCCGTAAAAGTCCGAGGAGCTAACACAACTGTTATTGCGTTGATGTTTCTCATTGAGACTCCGCCGTAGTTTGTCGTGGTTGAAGTGAAGATCGCCTGTGATACATAGGTGATGAACATGAGATAATATATATTGTACTTTTTAAGAAAGTCTCCGACCGCAGTGTGAGCAACTGCAGAACCAATAGCTTTACGTGCTTCCCGATGCAGGGGGTGAAACACCGCCGCCGGTGGACAACTGAAGTAATGTAACATGGTTCCAGTGGCCCTCCAATACAGGCGGAGAGACGGCACACGGCGGGTTTATTTAGTGGTAATGTGGGGCCATCACCCCACATTACCCTGTTCGTTACCCCGAACGACGGGGGTGCGGTTAGGTACATTTTTCCCGCCTAAATAAAAAAAGGGGGTTGAAACACCGCCAACTTCCTAATTTCGAGCTGTTATTAAGAATTGCTTCAAGCAATCAAAATTTACACAAAAGTGATATGATTATACTGCTTACATAGGATAAAGACTTTTTCAATTATATTGAATGATTTAAATGCATCATTAGAATTTAAAGGTAAATATTAATTGTGTATATTATAATTTGTGAATAAGGAAAAAGAGTATTTTAGTACAGGCGGGAATTGATCGTTAAGACAAATGTGATAAGGAGATTGGGTATGTCAAAAAGATAGTACTGTAGCTCAGTGGATTAGAGCACTTCCCCGGAGAGGTAGGGATGCAGGTTTATTTCCCTCCTGTACTAAAATACTCTTTTACCTTATTCACAAATTATAATTTGTACTTTAAGAGTAGCTGAGCATGTCAAGTGCTAAAATATAATACATGAAAATGTGTAATATATTTTATGAATAAACACTTATTCAAACATATTCCTTTGGTCTTCTTTGGGGTCATTGATATAAAAGTATTATAAATAAGTTTATATGATAGTTGAATAATTTTTGTAATGATCATCAAACTACCTACAAAATAATATATATAAAAAATGTATTGCTTCATGCTAAAATTAAACTGATTGTAGTTTGTTTTTGAGTAATAAAGTTCTCTAAACTGAATATGTTTACATGTTCAAATAGATTACCAGTGCTGGATATCCGTTGATGTTTCTGGGCTTGTTCTATAGCTGGCTGTCGGAGTGTAACATGGGCAGGCGTATGGGAGGAGGCGTGACCTGCGTGAGAGGGGTTGTGTGGCACGTGGCTGTTGGCCTGATTAGAGTGTGGTGGGGGCGGCAGTGGCGAGTTAGCTTGACGTTTCTCGGGCTTCGGTGAGCCCAAAGCACCCGTTGAGTTTGAACACGATGATGACGATGCTGTAATTAATAAAAATTAAAATAAGGTTTTCGGTAACACAATGCAGCAAATAGTTATGACTACATAGTCACGACCCGTCTAGATTCCCCCCATAAATGGTAATCTTGGGGGATAGAATGTATCTCATTAAATCGTATCGACATCAGATCGTGTCATTAGCTAGCCATACACGCACAGATCTGCCCGCCGGATCTGTCCGACAGGCAGATCCGTGATTCGCCACACACGAGTACGGGCAGCAGTTCAGATCGTAACTCCAGCAAATACGGTTGTTTGTAAAAATGTCTATTTCAAAGCATAATTTAGCAATAATATGTGGTGGTTTTATTTGTCTCGAAAAAAGAAAACGAAGAAGAGTTTGGGTAAAGCAATGGCTAGAAAAACGGCCGCGATATAGCCATATGAATCTACTCAGAAATTTGTCAATCCATGAGCCTGATGATTTGTAAATTTTTTTAAGAATGGAAGAATGGATATCATCTTTTGAATACCTACTAAGTAAAGTGAAACGCTTAATTGAGAAAGAAAATACAGTAATGAGATATGCAGTTAGTCCAAGAGAACGTCTTACAATAACATTACGTTATCTGGCAAGTGAAAACTCGTATGAAGATTTAATTATTTTTTTTCCACAAACAAGACAAAGACTTATAAATTTCTATAAAACTTGTCCAAAACTCTTTATTGCCACTAAACGCCATTTCTGTGATCAAACTATTACTTCGAGTGTTAGTGCGCGACTGACGTCAAATCTGGCGGGTGCATCCGCTCGATTTGACCACGGGCAGCGGGCAGGCACCCGGCGTGCAAATCCGTGTCCGTTCTCACCATACACGCACGGATCTGTCCGCCAGGCACGTCTGTCGGACAGATGCGGCGGGCAGATCTATGGAGTGTATGGCTAGCTATTGTCATTGGTTGAGAGATCACCCTGATTGGCCGAGGGATTATTGTGATATCACGCGTCGGTTTGTCTACCAATCACAAGCGAGACGATAACGATTTAGTGAGTTACATCCTACGGCCCCTGATCTCGGACACATTATAACAAAAAGACATTCTGATATCTGGCGGTAGAACCTAGTGTGTTGATCGATAGTCGACACTACTACTTCAACCACGTGGTAGTTGAAGTAGTAGTGTAAAAGTAAGTGTGTCCCCTAAAATGCATTTGTTGCGTTAGGATTATATGACATATTGTGATAACATTATTTAACTTACAAAATCAACTTAAAATTATCTCCGTAACCCAATATCAGATCATCACCACATTACTAACCACCTTGGTAGTATTATCTTAGAGTTTAGACAATATATTATGTATCCATCCATCCATCAGCCTTTCAACGTCCACTGCTGGACATAGGCCTAAACCAAGAGAACGCCACAACGAGCGGTCCCGTCATGGGGGATAATGCCGTAATCGCCACGCTTGGCAGGCGGGTTGGCGATCGTAGTGGATGTTGTTAATACTCGAGGGAGTGCTGCTGCCCACTCCCCCGGTACTCCCTCAGTCGGCTCTTACGACTCCCGTGGTTAGAGAGAGGTGGGACAATACTAAAGCGGGCCCCACACGGCAGTATATATTATGTATAAAACAATAAAATAATTACGTAAATTGAACCAGATTTCGAGGTCAGATAAAAATCATGACAATATATTTGTAATTTGGCTGCAACAGATTCATTATGAAATTAAGAATTTAAGAAGTACCTTGTCGGGAGTGTGTAGCACGAGATGTCGAGGCTCCAATGTCTGGCGGTTCGCTTCTTCTGTAAATAATTCAAAGATTATAACATAATAATAACTTATTGCATCTTGATCAGTTACAGAATGACAATAATTATGTATTTACGGTTGTCACGATGGCTGAATTGGCAAAGCATCTGGATGGTATCCAGGAGATGCAGGTTCAAATCCTGCTCGTGACTGTTATTTTCGATTTCACACTTTCCACTTTGTGTTTAATATTGTATCCCAATAATAAATTTAGTAGAAGTATTAGATGAAATATGATGTACCGACAAAATGCGTTTGGGTAATAAGTATAAATATTGCAGTCGTTATAGCTTAACGGTCTAGAGCACTTCCCCAGATTGGATGGGACGCAGATTCGAATCCCGTTCCCTTTTTTCACTTTCACAAATAATTTGTTATTTAAAGTAGCCGAGCATGTCAAGTGCAGATAGATCTATACAGATCAAAATAATAAGTATAATGTAAAACGAGTAATATAAAAAGATCTATGAACCTAGTTAGGTGAGTGGGATCCATCTGCAGCAAGTCTGGTGTGGGGTCCCGTCGTCGCAGCTCAGTGCCGATCTGCGCGTAGGTGTCCGAACCTTCCCCCACGCTCGCCTCTTCAATAGCTGCGTACATCTCATCTATACAGATATATCTATTAATGTTTACACTTAAATTAATTCTATTTAATTGCGAGTTATATTGTTCAGTTTGTAATTAAAATTGTTATTACGTCTTTTATCGTCGAGAGGAGAAATGTTGCACTCAATAACATATATGAAATACATACAGGTATATCCTGTATTGCTTAGTTAAAATAATGAAATACGAATCTACTAACCAGAGTCGTCTGAAACTGTAGCATAGTGAGGCTGCGTCGCAGGCTTGGTGCTTTGAGCGCGAATATTACTGAGCGGTTCGCGCACCGATATACTCGTATAACCCTCTGAAAATAACATACATACTGTTGATTGATTCACGTATCTTTCTAAACAGAGTTTTCTATTGGTACGATCCATACCAATGGGTTGAGGCTATCCTGAGCCTGCCCCCTTCTTTAGAACGTCATAAATAAATGAAATAATAGACGCAATGGAGATTTTTTTTTCATTAGAATGACGGCAACGTGGATCGCCACCCATCACGTCGCGGAGGTAAAGGTGACTGGTAGTTCGGTTAACCGACGCCGACCCTTAGGCGATTAACACACTGCCACGCACCACGCTGCATGTTGCCGCATCTACGCGCGTACTTGCGGGAGTGCAGATCTGCATCATCGTGCGGGTTTTTTACGTACTCACGCGCATGATGCGTTTTGTGGATTCACGGCGGCTCTGACTTATTTCATTCAATGCTGTTGGCTGGGGCACAGCGGCGGGCGGGACTCGGTATGCCATACCTTGCGTCTCGCCCCGCACCCACGCGTAGGGTTGCATGTTTTTCCGCTTGTAGGCGCGTGATCTGCATGAACGCGCTTGGATGCATTCTCTGTGTTGAACAGTGCGTGTTTTCTATACAAACGGAGATACTTACAAACAACGTTAGAACTCGCATTCACGCGCTACGCTGCGTGGTGCGTGGCAGAGTGCTAATCGCCTTAGTGAACCTTATCCGATCCCAGTCGCGAAATTAAGTACCTCCTATGACAAGCTTTTGTACTTTTGTTTTTTATGTTTAGTCTGTGAGACAAATAATTGTCAAGCCACTCGTACCTAGACTTTTATAACGACGGCAAGGTATTCTAACGTGGAATTAGTGGAAACAGAATACCTAAACGAGATATTGGATTGGATATGTTGATACAATGGCCTATAATTTTAAAGTGACAAGAAAACTTTACTTTATTAGTTTTAGTCTGATCCGCCACGATCCCAGGATCTAACGCTATTTAGAGTATTATAGTGGACACTCACGTCCTTACCCACTAAGGCCACACGTAATAGGGGGCGAACTTATTGGCGTCCACTGGGAACAATTCCAGATCTCTAGCTTCTAACGAGATATTCCTGAAAGAATAATCCCCATAAATATTTTGCACGCGCCCTGCAATTGAACCCGTAACCTTGCCGTTACTAGTGCATATTTAGTCCACTAAACCAAATTCAATAAAAGCAAGTAAATTACTTAATTTATTTGAAATTTTTAACTCGGTACCCTAATCATAACCTACTTCTACTCAAGTACTCTCTACTCTAACGAAACAAATAAACCTTAATATGTACATCGCTAATGTACTAAGATTAACCAACTTGATTTAGCTCTACGAACACCCCATTCCCAAGGATAATAGATTTATAAAATACATTGGCGTTTTAAAAACCAGTTATCATTTTTATAAATTTCGCGCCAAAACTTACAGATAAAGCGCACGCGCTCGATGTCTGTTTGTTTTGTATGTGTTTTTATTTCAACTTTGTTAGCCGTAGGCATTTAAACGGCGACTCGCTTCCCTATTCTGGGGGGTTAGGTAGGATGTCATATTTCACGTGTCGACCGTATCGAGATCACTGTGATTGGTTGAGAAACCGAAGCGTGATGTCACAATAATCCGTTGGTGATCTCTCAACCAATCACAGTGATCTCGATACGATCGACATGTGAGATATGACATTCTGCCTAACCCCCCTGTGCACTCTCGCGTGTTATTTCGGTTTCAGCTCTACTAATTTATCTGAATATCCTCTTAGTGAAGAAGCATATAATGTTTTAACCATTTACTAGTAAAGACTTATGTTTGCGGATATAGCGTGGTTTTTAAGACAACAGCTTAAATATTACTAAGTACTAGAAGAAATGTATCGTTTCACAAGCACGTATTTACGTTCTTTTACATATTAATGTACAAAAATCGATCGTATCACAATTATTGACAATAATTTAGATGCATTATAGTGATTTCTAAGAAATACTTGCATTTAAATCTTGATTAAATAATATGACAATTATATGCAACACGGTAAGCATTTAAATCAATAAAATAAGAACTCTATGCAAAAAAATAATAAAGTCGATTTATGCATACACAAAAGAAAGTATCATAATTAAATATTTTTCACATTTTTCACTTTGTGTTTAATTAAGTAATCTGTTGAAAAATCGGATCATAATAATTAATTTCTTAGCTACCTACAATGATTACAAAACTTATTGAAATAGGAAGAGCAGATGGCGATCTATTGATTGAAGATTAAAACGTACGAGACGGGATAAGTCTCAAATTATGGCGAAAATGTTTAAGGTCTGAAATAGACATGAAATTATGTAAGTAGGTATAGGGGTAAATTATGTAGGTAGGGGGTAGCGGTTATCTAAGATACAATTTTTTTATTTTATCCAAAGCAGCGCTCAAATATAATAAACCCAACCTTTATATATTTCATTCTTTAAAGTACCAAACCCACCCATAGGTGGCGTGGGTCGTAAAGACAAATGTGATGTGGAGATTGGGTATGGCCGAAGGTCAGTACGATACTTCAGCGGCTTAGAGCACTTCCCCGGATTGAAAGGGACGCAGGAGCATGTCAAGTGCTAAAATACAGATCAAAATATTTCATTCTCTTAGTTTTCCTTGCGTTGAAAAATTTCACAAATTAATCTTAGCTTATGTAGGTCTGGCAAATGTCTGCTGTAACAGAGCTATATCTGTATATTTGAGAAAAAATGGCGAACTATGCGGGTGTCTCATATTTATGATTTCAGCATATTGTTTGTACCTCCTAAAAATATGTACGGCAATTGATAAAACAAATACGTAGTTTCGTTCTGCATCATACTTTACACTTTGTTGTAATTGTTCCGTGTGGTGAAGGACTAAGAATACAAGTGTCACTATCCCATCCCTTCCCGCGGGTGTCGTATAAGGCGATTAAGGGAAGTAAGCAATTATCACCCATTGCATTATTGGAAGGGCTGTGTACTAAGTGAAAGTACTCACTTGCTATCGGGCCCAAACGGGTCGGTACCACCGTCTCTTGTGTAACCGGTCATGAAGCACGGCAGTGTGTTTTGACTGTAGCAGAAGATAGCCGTTTATTCTTTAATTTCACATCTGAGAAATGAAATGGTGCGCAGTGGCTTGACTATATACTCTCGGGTCGGTCGAGTTCATTAGCGACGGTTACCACTTACCATCAGATGGGCCGTGGCTCGTATGCCATCATAAGTAATAAAACAAAATTGTCTGGTAAAAAAAAATATTCCGGCACGATGCTTCAAACTAGAATAGAGCATTTTGCCTGTAGCACATTTGAACAGTAACACCATTTTTGGACTGATCATCAACATTTTTTATTACTTACTAGCTGAATCTGTAGAATCACCACTGAAATGCACGTTGTTGTCGGTGTTCGGACGCGGTGAAGGCGGCGTGATATAAGGCAACTCTTGACTTGACGGCAGTTGTCCGCTTATCGCCACCGACGCTGATATTACCACGGATTCTGAAAAACAACTTGGTAGTTTGATTGGAATCACTTTAACGAATACGATAAAATTGGAGAAATTAGTTTCTTTTTTATTTACAAAACCATTCAGGATCGTGACTAGTAATGCAGTCCTATATGGTAAAGTACATTTCCGGACTATTACTAACCTCAGATCAAGAAAAAAAGATAGACGGATCATTACGAACAAACCAGTGAACCATATAAAACCATGCCACACTAGTAATTACACGCACTCACGCACACAAATACAAACAAAACCAAGTGATATAAACCACGAGTTTTAACAAAGTATGATTTAAAAATTACTCCAAATGACTCGACAATTTCGTACAATACGTATATGACTACGTCGTCAGCGCCATAATATTCATAATATTGTTGTAAACTTACTTTATACTTTTACTATTCCTTTATGTTTTCACATACTTTTAAACATTTACCCAACGATTTTCTCTTTCCAGTGAAAACACTTTCATGCACACATCTTTAAAAAGGTCGTTTCACTTTTTAGTTGACAATGAAGTGTCTTTCTTTTTTTGTTAGTCTGGAGTTACTAACTTAATTTAGGGATTTGGCTACAGTAAATAAATAAATAAATATTCACGGACATTTTTCACACAACGTCCTCTGGTTCCAGACTAAAGCTTAGTTGTGCTTGGATACCAGATTACGGATATAATACATATATTACTTTTTTTTTTGTAAATACATACATATATAAGGTAGAAAACACCCAGTAACTAATCAACAGTACATTAATCGCCTTGTATACACGCCGCACGTGTAAGTGACCAGTGTGATCACATATAATATTGTAGTCTCCCATAATACGATCTCAGAGTGAAATTGTGTGTACAGGGGAAGATTTTCGAATTCTATTGGGTAAATTTTATTTTCCAAATCTCTTTATCAATGTTTTGACAACGTATTATAATCATTCTCCGAATCTAAATTTCCGAAGTCTTTATCGAGATTAATAAGAATAGTATGATGTAAGCAATCGATAAGTTTCAATTACTTTTAAGATATAGATAGTTATTTATTACTACAAGGCGTTTATTGTAGGTGTCCCAATAAATCGATACTTATTAAAATAATATCGATTTATATACCTGTAGTCCAAATAAATATCTTAGTTATTATTTTCTTTAAAACACAGATAATTCTGTCATCTAAAGAGCTTTACGAAACGCTATAATAGATATATACAGTTGCTAGGGTTCAGGGTTGTGATAAACAGAATGTTGCTAGGTTACCGCATTACTTTGTTATCGTCAATATGCGTGCCCCAAATATTATTTACGTAACATAGGAAGGTACTTATGTAAACTTAAAAACCGTAATAAACGTTTGTTTTTCACAAAACCGACGCTTTAATTGTAAAATTAGTAATTAACCACTAATATACATAATAATACCCTACACCTCTTATTAACAAAAGCCGAAGCAAGTGTTAGCGGAAACCAAGAATTACTACGAGAAATGGGTGTTCATGGAATCATCAGCACCTTTGTTCTGACTTTTTGTACATAATAGTAATTACTAACTGCTTATATGGAACATTCTATTTGTTTTATTATCCAATTAAACACAAAGTGAAAAATGTGAAATCGAAAATAACAGTCAGGAGCAGGATTTGAACCTGCATCTTCTGGATACCGTCCAGATGCTTTACCAATTGATAATATCAATTGGTAAAGCATCTGGACGGTATCCCCTGTTATTTTCGATTTCACATTTTTCACTTTGTGTTTAATTGGATAATAAAACAAATAGAATGTTCCATATAAGCAGTTAGTAATTACTATATGCTTTACCAATTGATAATATCAATTGGTAAAGCATCTGGACGGTATCCAGAAGATGCAGGTTCAAATCCTGCTCCTGACTGTTATTTTCGATTTCACATTTTTCACTTTGTGTTTAATGTATAGTGCTAAGCATGTCAAATGCTAAAAATATATATAAAAATATCTAATTATTATCCAATATTAATAATTAATATATACTTGCCTGCAGGATTTTGTCCGACTTCTCTTTCGTCAATTTCTATTTCTCTTTCGGCAGAGTCATCAGTTGTTACTTCCACAAGTCTGCAAACCAACACGAAAGGATTTAATTCGTATAAAAAAAGGACATCATAATGGTTTTAACCATAACTTCATTAAATCATACTTTTAATATTATAAATGTGAATGTAAGTTTGTTTGTTACGCTTTCACGTGAAAACTACTTAACCGATCATCATGAAACTTTGTACACATATTCTCGGAGGTATTAGAAGTAACATAGGATACTTTTTATTAAAAAAAAAATACGAAAGATAAAAAAAATTGTTTGTCAAAAAATCTCAAAATCTAGCTACTTCAACGCCATCTAGCATTCCAGTAATGAAGTTCCAACCCCGAGTACTGTAATACCGTTGCACTGGATTACCGACAATTTCAAGGGTTGCTTTATTTATTTTTATGAAATTACTCACGGACGAATTCGCGGGTAACAGCTAGTAATAATCTAAAATCTAAATTATAGACATTCGATATCTATAATATAAAACTAGAGAATAATTAATTAGTGTCGCAGGGGACACAAAGCAATGGATACTCGCCTTCTAATAGAAGATCGAATTTAGCCTTTGTCGTCCTCGGTATAATTTACCAATTTCAAAACCATACAACCATATTGTATATATATTATAAATGTTGTCATCATTTATGTTGTTTGAAGTAATCTAACCAAAATATAACATTTAAGTATTGACCTCTCTTGCTCTAAATAGTTATCCTGAATCTAGACGTACTTTTAGTTCGTTGAGTGTATTTTTTTAAAATCCCTCGCGATACAGGATACAATGCCTAAACAATATTTGAAAATAGTAATGTCAAAAAAAAAAGAAAAACAAAAGGCTGCTGTCCAACAGGGAAATAGTCGTGTTATGAAAAAAAAAAATCCCACGGTTACGTAAATCGATATCGGATTAAATACTTTTCGTATATGATATGTTCGATATGTTCTCGAGGTGTAGCTTTTTTTCTTTTTTAAAGAAAATGTACATAAAGGCACACCCCGTCGTTCGGGGCAACGAACAAGATAGTGAGAGCCCCACGCTGTGAGTTGATGGAGCCCACTAAATAAACCCGCCGTGTGCCGTCTCTCCGCCTGCATTGGAAGACCACTGGAACTGTGTGAAGTTAAATCAGCGTTGAGGTGTACCTTACTATTATTTTTATGAAATATAAAAGTTCATATACTAACACCTGGCTTTCATTTTGTAGTTTGGCATATGCGTGTTCATAAGGATGATCACGGCTCGTAGATGGTGTCGGCACAGTTATGTTACCTGCGATAAAACAATGAGGATTAGTTAAAACATTGATTGATAACTATTTAATTGACGATAGTATCGTCCGCCGGTTCCTTTGTTTGAAATTTATCGATCATAAGCGATAATGAACATTGATTAATATCTATTAATTTGATCATAACTACACAGTAGCAGTAAATCTTTATGAACTTGGTAGTTACCTTTTTTTATTCTACATGGGTGGCGAAACTGGCGAACAAGCACACGGCCCACCTGACGGTAAGCGGTTACCGTAACCTATAGACGCTAGCAACAACAAAGGCATCATTCGCACATCGCCATCTCCAAGGAAAGTGATAGAAGGTGGATAGGTATGACAATAAGGAGAGGATAGGTGGGATACTAAGGAGAGGGTAGAAAGGATAACAAGAAGAGGACAGGGAGGGAGCTTGGGCCTCCAGCGCTCTCACTCACCATACGAAACACAACGGTAGGTGTAACAACAGTTGTTACACGCTGATCTTTTGCGAGAGGGTGGTACCAGGCGTACATCACACGCTCAAGGCCCCGAATTAATTAATTTATAAAAAAATAATCCGACTTGAAAATAACATTTAAAATGATATAAAAAGTAATCAAATAGAATCTACTAGAAAAATATTTTTTTACGTTTTATAAACGACAGCTTTGTTGCTGTCGGTGGAGTCAGGAGTCTCCGAAACCGGCGAGCAGAAACCGGAGAGTGTATTAAGAGAATTATGAACGTTAAGGAAGCGAGAGATGTATGCAAGAATAGAGCCTTTTGTGACTTTGTTCTCTCTGCCTACCCCGCAAGGGAGATAGCGTGATGATAAGTAAGTAAGAAAAATCATCATAGGTGCAACTCTAGCGCATTCGTTGAATGATGCGGTTGTCCGATGATCACGCGGCGGGTAAAACAATCTCAACTGTATTTCTGTGTACATAAGGTATATTTCTTCTCGCTACGAATAATTGGTATTATTATTAAGATTTTGTAGGCTATTATAGAGAGACTTTGGACAAGTTTTAATGGAAGTGATGTTTCTGTCCGTAGGACTAGTATTTATTCTGTGGTGGTACTTCCCCGGTGGAGTCGGCCCATTCATGCTGGGATAAGCAACACTTTACCACTACAAATGTAAACTATATATCTATATACTATGCGATATATATGTAAACTATGATGTAATTAGCAATAATGTCATGTAAAGTGTTAGCCGGCTTCCTGGTTTTTGTCAAAATCGTTGTATGTCCATAAGTGACTTAATTTCCTTGCTCGATTGACTATTTAATAGCACCAAACTTTCCTACTTTTTTTTTTAAGGCGGGAAAAATGTTCCTAGCCGCACCCGGGGCAACGAACAGGGTAGTGTGGGGCCCTCACCCACTAAAGAAACCCGCCGTGTGCCGTCTCACTGCCTTTATTGGCAGGCCACTGGAACTATGTTACATTCCTTCAGTGGTACCAAACTTTCCTCCTAGAATCACCTCTTTACAGAAATAAAGTAGTAACTCTACTCTCTATTTTCGTAGAGTTGGCAATGCGCAAGTGAAGCCTCTAGCTAATGTAACAAAGTAATGTAAAGATATTTATGATATATGTACAAGACTTTCTATCGACCGACTGCTAAATTTTTTTACACCTACTTTTAGTTTGTTTAGTTGGCTGGGTAGACCAGACGACCAATTTATCGTACGGCTGATAAAAAAATTCAGTCTGCGTTACATCTATAAGTACTATTATAAAGTTGTAACAGGGCTGTGTCTGTACATTTAAGATATTTGAGAAAAATTTACTGTAATAGGTTATACATAGGCGTATCTAAACACAAAACATTTATTTTATAGATTTTTTGTCTGTTTGTTTGTTCGCGCATCACACAAAAACTACTGAACGGATTTTGGTGCATCTTTTTTTATTTGATAGCTCTTAATTAGACTTAAAAACTGGTATACAATTTATCCCGCTATTATATCGGGAACCTGAGATATAAGCTAAAAACTAGCTGTTGGCTGCGGCGTAGCCGTGGGCAAAGGCTAGTATATAATATTTATGTTAATCTTCTATGGGTGTGTAATACACCCTACTGCCTACCCGTTCGGGGAAAACAGGCGTGATGCTATGTTTTTATGTTCTATGCTATTATACCGTTGTAACAGAACTTTGTACATCCTCATATTTGAGAAATAAACAATGTACATATTTCAGCGTCTCTGAACACAAATATATTTTTTTAGAATTTTTGTCTGTTTGTCTCTTTGTTTGGTCGGGCTTCACGCTAAAACTACGTAAGATTATAACAGAAAATTGGTCAAAAAAAAAAGCACTCGTTGCCATTATTACCTAAAAACTAATCATAATAATAAATAATCTATGTTACAGTCTCTAATTGATGACCCTTATTAGAAAGTGATATTTTAACAGTTCTGCATGGCGCCGGTATATATTTATTTTATTTAGTGCTGCCAGCTATAATATTATAAAACCTACTTTTTTTGCTATACCAGTTCTTTAATATTTGCATTTAAAATCCAAAGTGCCAATGACTAAGGGGGTGCCAGAAATACTATAGTTTACCCTAATACCGTTGACAAAATTCTGCGAATTAGCTGAATCACCGGGAATGAGAGGAAGATTTCAACGAAACCTTACCATACCATGTGCGAAAAGGTAAAACGACTGATTTTCTTAACTCTTGTTAGGTAACTACGAGTCCGTCACACAATAAACGGAACACTAATTAAAGCAAACAAATGCTAAAAATAGCTATCGCCCGTGATGGATCGAAATAACTCGGTACAGTTCAAATATACGAAGCGAAGCAATTATAGCATTTAGATATAAGAATTATATTTATCACGTATCCGCTGAAAGATTAGGTTGAAAATTATAACAACTGCCAAACAACGATACATTTACTAAACGTGTCGTGTGTATTTAGAAAAACCTTTTCATTAATTACTATACTTGATAAGCGTTCTACAAGCTAAGTATGAAAGAATCCACGATGTGAGGATCAGCAAATCTTTTACAATAGTTTTCAACGGCTGGTATTTAGTTAATGACTACACTTAATATCAATTTTCATCCTACAAACAGAAATCATTAAAAAATATATGATGCAAAGGTTCGGCTGGCGAAACACCCCTAACGTTATCAGGAACCTACTGTCGTTACTATGTTCTCAGGTGATCCTTACTTAACTAAATAGCGCTTATCGTTGTATGGATATCTCAAAATGGCAAACCTTCATCCAAATTCACAGTGGCATATATTTCTGAGGCAGTATCTCCGCTGTCGTGTCTTCCTACCGGTTGCGGTATCTCTGGCAAACTCCGCTGGCTGTTTTGCGTAGATGCTCTATCAAGAAAACACAAAAACTTGTTAACGTAATACTATCGTGTTAATTGAACTTTACAGCTTAATTATAGATTATATTTCATATTAATTTATTATAATAGATTATCATTGGATGCTAAGTTTATATCTTCCAGAAGCTAAGACATCTACACAGGCATACCAGTTCATATAAATTGTTGCATGCTTATTAAAACATAAATCCTTAGGTGTGAGTAGGACTGGTTAAGGCAAGATATAAAACATATATAAAAGCATTATAAGCATTTATAGAGAGTTCCTTAGCATCTCTAAACAAAGCACATAACTTTGCGTGCAACACGCAAGAATCAGATCTAAATGCCATAATGCCGCTTTAACAATAGCCCTGTTAGAATATCGGAATATATATCACAGTTCTAAGGTCAATGTTTAGTAGGTAATATAAATATCACGAACATAAGTATATCTGGTTTTCTAGCGAATAAAAAAGCAATACGATCGGTGATGCAGCTATAGACGGATAATACAGTTATATTTCTCGAAATCCTGTGGGATAACTAGTATTATTCTGTGAAAACTCCCCCATAAGAGTGGCCTAATGGTCCAGGAGCCCCACATCTCTATTTTTTTAAGTGATTAATAACAGGCCGAATCTTCATGAGTAGGTTGCGTTCAACGAGACGCCCAAGTTTAATGAAAAATCTCGTAAAGTGCGCAGGTATAAAACATGTCGATTTGTTGGGGTGCCGAAATTGTATGACTAACAGTAAGATTTTTATTAAAATGTTAAGATAATTGCATAATAACTTGGAAGAACAATTTTATTGTCCTACAAAATGGATGGTTTGACCGGGCGTCGTCCACTCCAACTATAGATGCATACACTTTAAATTCATCGATATAAAATTTATTTTCTTAAGCACTCATGGTACCTTGGAACGTTGACTATAGGATCACATCATTGTGCGTATTCTAATTGTAGAATAAAGCCATGCATGTCAGATGACGCACGCACAATACGTGGATGGATTCTGGTGGAAGGCGCAAAACGTTTTCAGGTGACAAGTTAATTTAGTACATCAGAGTCGCGTCACCTGTCCCGCCCATTCTCTGTTTGGCGAGAACTTTAGTATAGCCCTAGCTAGCGCATCGTGAAAAAAATACCGTTCCATTACGTAATCTTACTTGCATGCAACTGCATATGACACCCGCGATAGCCTAAAATAGAATAGCAGTGGAAACAGATAAGGTTTGACTACCATTCGTAGTGATATTTATATTTCACAATTTTTATATAAATAAATATTAACCGTGTGGGGCCGGCTTTAGAGTTGTCCCACCCCTGTCCACCCATGGCAGTCGTAAGAGTCGACTGAGGGATACCGGAGGAGTGGGCAGCAGCACTCCTTCGGGTATTAACAACATCCACTGCGATCGCCAACCCGCCTGCCAAGCGTGGTGATTACGGCACTATCCCCCATTCTTGGGGAGGCCTATGTCCAGCAGTGGACTTTAAAAGGCTGATGGATGGATGGATGGAAATATTAAATAATTAAGTTCATTAATGAGTAGAACAGTCGAACCAATTAAAACAGGGCGTTTTCTAGCGATTCGTTACATCAACGACACAACACCTAATTGTATCTCTATTCCAGTGCTAGAGCTCGATCTTGAAAGTATCACCCTCTCACAGAAGATCAGCGTGACAACTGTATAGGACCTCCTACAATTGTTTCGTATGGTGAGTGAGAGCGCCAAAAGCCCAAACCATCACTCCCACCTTACCCTCTCCTTATTACCCTTCCTTTCCACTTTCTACCCCTTTCCTTGGAGTTGATGCTGCCGTCTATAGACTACGGTAACCGCTTACCATTAGGCGGGCGTATGCTTGTGTGCCACACGTGTAGTATGAAAAATAAGTATCATTCTTATTAATGTTATTAATACATTATATTTTATAAACCCTAGCGCATATAATAATGTTACGTCGCCTTAGATAATGGTGCTAAATCATTTGCTCAATTTTGGGAGTTGTTTGAAAGTTTATCTCATCAAACTAGATATTATCTAAAATTATGTCTTGACTGATATGCTTTTTATATTCAATCAACTTTCATGAATAAAAAAATACTATACCTACTTGATACAATAGGTCGTTTAACGTTATAAGTGTAACATAAATTGAACAAGCTTTATGACTCATATCCAGAGTTCGTGACTCATTTCTACAAAGATCACTTTCAGTTTTATAAGTCGGTATATCGTGTCCTAATCTGATATACAGTTATTATAATATTTATATTCAGTAACGAAGAATCTTCGCCAAAGACCAACCCCGGCGATGCATTGTAGGTACCTACTTAATTAATAGTATCGTGAACAGTAACATAGTAATTATTATAACCAACGTCGTGTTTACATTGCTAATAATTAATTAACAGGATAATTAGCACGTTTAACAGGATCCATAAGATTCACTTTAAAATATTATAGATTCTCCTATGATTTATGGTAGATTCAATATGTTCCGTGAATGATTCCAAATGGTACAATAATAAAAACTATAAAAGATTTGTGTTAACTGTTACTGATCATTGTGGTGTCTGTAATTATCAATCTTTGAATATAGCACTTATTTGTTTTAGTCTCGATTTATAATAAATTTTATATTATGACATTGTAATCTATACTATTATAAAACTGTAACAGAGCTGTGCCTGTACATTTAAGATATTTGAGAAAAAATGACTGTAATAAACTATATAGGCGTGTCTAAACACAAAACGACTTTTTTAGAATTTTTGTCTGTTTACCTGTTTGTTTGTTCGCGCATCACGCAAAAACTACTGGACGGATTTTGATGCAACTTTAATTTGAAAGGCCTTGATTAGACTTAAAAACTGGTATACATTTTGTCCCGCTGCTATATCAGGGACCTAGGATACAACTGAAAAACTAGCTTTTGGCTGCGGCGAAGCCGCTTGCAAAGGCTAGTAATTAATAATATAATTAACCAAAATCCCGAAAGCATCACATTTAGGTTTAAATGAGTACCTCCTGAGTTTAGAGTAGGTACCTACTTAGCCATGGGCACGCCTCCATAGAGGCGATAAGTCCCATAATGGACGAGTGGTTGGAGAGACGACACGGCGCCCTCTCTTTCCGACTGACGCAGGTGCTTTCCAGGCATGGTTGCTTTGGAAAGTACCTGTGTCGCATAGGCCGAGAGGAGACAGCCCGGTGCCATCACTGCGGGGACTGCCCTGAGGACACGGCGCTGCACACGCTAGTGGACTGCTCAACTTGGGCAGAGCAGCGCCGCGAACTCGCCGCGGCAGTCAGGGTGGAAATACTTTCGCTCCCAGCCGTGGTAAGGGCCATGGTCCGGAGCGAGAGTGGGTGGGACGCCGCCGTCTCCTTTTGCGAGCAGGTAATGCGCGCAAAGGAGGCGGCGGAGTGTGAGCGGGAGATTACCAGCCATCTCCCGCACCGGGCGCCGAAGGGCGCTTGTCGACCTCCGGCCCCCATAAGCGCTGGCGCGGCCTGAGGGTGGTTGGCCCAGGGCAGTCCACCACCCTAACAGAAGCAGGCCCGAGATGGTGGCGCACGTGTTCCGCGAGCGCCTCTCGACGAGGGAGGGTCAGGCCCTCTAAACCAGACGGGGCCACCAGTACTGGAGGCCCTTACCTGCCAGGGGTGGAGGAAATCATGCGAAAGGGGAACCTCGCCCCTGGCCACAGGAAGTCTGAAGGAACACCGCGGGGTTTTAGCAGGTATACCAATTGTAAAAATTGGGATTCCGGCATAACCTCTCTGCCCGCCCGGCAGAAGGTATCCATAAAGGATTTCCTCGCGTAAAAAAAAAACGTTCCTACTTAGCTTTGATTCTAATAATTTTAAGCAGAATCAATTTAGCTATGTTTACAATAAATAACGGAGTGAGGCTGACTGACCGCATTCGTAACAATGACGTAAGAGAGCGAGTAGGTATGAAAGAGAGTATTGGTGTAAAGATGCGAAAGGGCATGCTCCGATGGTTCGGACATGTGGAAAGAATGCCGGACGAGCGACTGGCTAAGAAGATATACAATGCGAAAGTGGAAGGATGTAGGTACCTACAGGGTGAGACCGAGACTTACGTACCTAGACCAAATTGGTCATGTATTGAAGGAAGGTGTAGTCAGGAGTCTCCGAAACCGGCGAGCGTGTATGAAGAGAGTTATGAATGTTGAGGAAGCGAGAGATGTATGCAAGAATAGAGCCTCTTGGCACTCTGTTCTCTCTGCCTACCCCGCAAGGGAAATGGCGTGATGATAAGTAAGTAAGTAAGTAAGTACTTGTTACATCAAAAACTTCGAAATGATCTAAATAATTTTAAGTTACACGCTAGATAAACTAAGGTCGCGGAGTGTTTAGTGGTTTTGTAAATTCTCATACAATTTATCCATTCGTTTTAACAGATGTATACAACAGAACTGTCAAAATATTGTTTATTAGTAACATTGATGTTACATATCTCGTATACGCCGTGTGTAAAATTGTATTAGTAAGACGGTAAATAAACAGCGGTCGCGAGGTGTATAGCGGTTGGGTAAATGTCATAGAGTTATGCACGCGTTATAACAGATGTATACAACAGAACTGTCAAAATATTGTTTATTAGTAACATTGATGTTATACATCGTGTACACGCCGTGTATAAAAGTTTATTAGTAAGACGGAACATCTTTAAGTTTACTTTTAATAATACATATATAGAACACTATAAATATTATAAACAGTTTAGTTGTTAGGTTGAGAGAATTAGATTACTAACACAATGACAACAATATCCTCTCTCTCAATAAATGTACTGTACCTAGTTAATTTTATATCAATAGCAGATGCCTTTAAAACCGCCAAACCATTACTAAAAAGAACTAGTTCCAAAACAACGACTAAACTACAACTAAATAAGGTTTACATCACAAAGGGGAATTCGGAGTAGCCTAGTCTATTCGTCGATTACTTGAATAGATCCATTCACGTGTTCCTTGGAGCGTAACAAGATCTTTTAGAGATTAGATAATTTAGCCAGGTCGTAAAACAAACCAAAACGTTCGATAAATCAGTTTTTTCTCGAGATATGCATCTTAGTATTATTTATTAATATGAGGTGGACTCCTCCGCGGGCTAACTCAGTAGGAGTTGGAGGAGAGAGCTCACCTGCCTACCTCAGGCACCACAGTTGTATACAAAAAGGGGACATTCAATTAAGTCAGAGACCTTGATAGCCTTCGGGTAGACACACCCAATAGGCTGCCCCCTTAAAATGAAAAACGAAACGTTAGACAGACTTTCGTTTCGCTTCATTGTGAATATTGTGACAGTTATTCCGAAGCCTTGCAGAAAAACTCTATCCGTGGTACTACATGCCTGTTAGTGTCCATAAACTTCTGATGTATGAAGCACATATTTGCAGCTTTTCAGTTTTACCCATTGGTAGGCTTAACAGCTTTAACCGACTGTAATCCTCTTTATTTATTTCAAAATTATAATGTAACTGTATATATCGCTCATTTGCTACAAAGATGACATTTCTCAAAAACTATAATTTTACAAGAGAGCAATTTTAAAGTTCAAGTTAAAATTATACCATAATTGTTGATTTTCTTGGGATACTTATTAAGACAAAAATGTAGTGCGGTTACTATAGTTTTCTGTTAAAATATTAAAACTTACGTATAAAGCACACATGATATACTGTGATATTTTTTTGCAGCAAGGAAACACTTATGTCGTTGTTGCTGATAAATATATAAATATTTTTGTAGTATTTTGATTTATGACGTTATACTCAATAATAATTTTAAATTTGAGGTAAACTTAAAGTAATAATAACAAAATACGTCGATATTGAAAAAAACTTTTTAATAATATAGGAATCAAAAGTGGACGACAACATAGTCTCTTTCTAAACAATCTTTATAAAAAATCAACAGTAGGTATTTGGCTTAATTCTAGTTATTTCATTAAACTAGTCTTTGCCCGCGGCTTCGCCGTAGTTTTTCAGTTATATTTCAGGTTCCCGATATAGTAGCGGGATAAAATGTATACCAGTTTATAAGTCTAATCAATGCCTATCAAATAAAAAAGTTGCATCAAAATCCGTCCAGTAGCTTTTGATGCGCGAACAAACAAACAGACAAATTTCTAAAAAAAATTGTTTTGGGATTAGACATATATCCTCTTACAGTCATTTTTTCTCAAATATCTTGAATGATCAGACACAACTATGTTGCAGCTTTATAATAGTATAGATTGGCACAGTGTTATAAATCAAATTTTCCACATTACTTATATTATTGTTATAGAATAATTAAAATCACCAAGTCGGACTCAATAATTAAGTTCTGTCTCTCTCTATATATACTTTTAATATCTTAATAATCATAATTACAATCTTAATGTTATCACAAAATAAGTATCAACAATGAAATTTCAGTCTCTAACACAAACTATACATAAAATTCAAAACAATGTTCAAAAATACTAAAGGAATCATAACACTATTGTTGAAAAATACTTACAAAAAAAATTGTAAAATCGAGCATAGAACTGTGGAACTAGGTTACTGCTTAACAAGTCCAACACATTTGCTGTCTTTTTGTGCGATATGACTGGCTTATAATGATAAGATTTCTTGACATACCCTTTTTTTTGTTTAGGCGGGAAAAAAGGTACCTAACAGCACACCCTGTCGTTCGGGACAACGAACAGGGTAGTGTGGGGCCCTCTAAAGAAACTCGCCGTGTGCTGTCTCTCCACCTGTGTTGGCGGGCCACTCGTACTATGTTACATTGCTTCAGTGGTTCGCCGGCGGCTTAACCTTTCGGGTAGGGTACCCCCCTACTGAGTGACGCATCCGCATACGGAGCGTCGCACCTTCGCGGGAGGCCTTGCGGGTGGCGGACGATCCACCCGCAGTTTCAGCTAGGGCGTAACTTTTTCGTTTTCTTTTTTCTGTTCCAATTTGCTTTTGCCTTCAGACTTGCAGGAGATAAAGTTATGATCCTATTTCCTGTTAAAGTTGATGACAATGGGATTATACTATCCAAATTGTTAATTGCAACGGAATTCTCCTTTATCTTTTTAGCCGACAACTCAGGAGTGCGCTTCTGAGGAGCGGATTCGGAAATAGTTATGACACTATCTGTCGTTGAAGTAGATGGTAATGGAGTTAAGCACTCAATTGTCTCTATCAACTCGGCACTTTCTTGCTGAAAAGTTGCTCAGGTTGAATTTACATCGGATCTTTGACAGAATCGTCTCTATCTGGAAAATAAATGTAAATATAATAAGTATTTAATTTAAGTATTTCCATAAACAAATTACATTTGGTGCCATAAAAAAATACCCAACCTTCAATAAACGTGTCATCTGATGAATCCGAATCAGATGACGAGCTGGTAGAAGAACTACTCTCATTTGATAAATATCTCATCTCGTGTGATGTTTGGTTAACTCTTTCATTGCCTGAAAAAATAGTGCTTAGGTTAATTTTATAAGGATGCTAGGAAAAAATTTAATTACAAAAGAAAACAAAAGTACAGTACTGGTTTCATTAGGCATGTGTTCTTCATTGGGCGAACTATCATGCTTGTCAATCGAAGCTACAATTTTTTTACCTCTTTAAAAATTAAGTACATATGTGGAAACCCCCTTAAAATACAAAATAAATATTTTTAAGAAAAATACATAAATGCGAAAACGTGTCTCGTTACATAAAACGTTTTATTACAAAATGTTGCAATATTTTACCATAATTAACGCAAACTATTTTTAAGTATAATGACATAAGTGTAGATATTTTTTATTGTAATATTAATTTGTTGTTTTCTTTGTTATCAACAACGTCAAAATTTGAAATAATACTCAAATGGTTGTTAATTTTTTCAGCAATATTGTCATAACACGAAATATGCCTATACTAATTTATTTAATATTAGTAAGCATTAACGACATATTTATACTAAATACGTTATTCTTGAATAAAATATAATCAATTTTGCTTAACTTACCGGCAAAATCGTTGTAACGTAAAAAAAGACGATCTTCAAGAGCACAAGTACAACCTACCGCTCGTACCGGTACATAACAATTAAAATAATGTTATTGTTGCACCAAGTCACCCAAACGAAAGAGACAATACTATAACAACGCCATAATTGTGAATATTTGCTCTCTCTCTCTTACTATATGGTTTATAAAAATGACGCTTTTACAGTAAACAGAGCGTATTTTTTTAAACACAACTGTATTATTAACTAAAAAATCATGAAGTTTTAGATATGTCGTCCTTGTAGCAAATGAGCGATATATTAACGTAAATGATGTTTAATTTTTATTTTTAGGGTTTTTGTCAGAGGAAGCTTCAGAGGCTTGTAATAAAGACTTCAGGAACGTAAGAAAGACAGGAAGGGTCCAAACCAATGAAGATATTCTTAATGGGCTTTTAATAAGCTCAGAACATTTCACGGATCAGGCCGTAATTTTTGAAGCCTAATCATCAAGAGTTTCTTCCTGAGGCAGTTTAGTTGCTAGAAGTAGACTTGGAGAACATTGGCGTGGAAGAAGAGGAGGATGTTTTTATAGAAAACTAGCCTTTGGCTGCGGCAAAGCCGCTGGCAAAGGCATTTCAGTTATATCTCAGGTTCCCAATATAGCAGCAGGATAAAATGTATACCAGATTTTAAGTCTAATAAAGGCCTTTCAAATAAAAAAAGTCGCATCAAAATCTGTCCAGTAGTTTTTTTTAAATAACTTCTAAAACAATCTAGTATAAATAATTTTCTAGTTTTTCGGTAATATCTCAGGTTTCCGATATAGTAGCGGGATAAAATGTATACCAGTTTTTAAGTCTAATCAAGGCCTTTCAAATAAAAAAAGTTGTATCAAATTCCGTCCAGTAGTTTTTGCGTGATGCGCGAACAAACAAACAGGTAAACAGACAAACAGACAAAAATTCTAAAAAACAATTGTTTTGAGTTTAGACTCGTCTATATAGCCTATTACAGCCATTTTTTCTTAAATATCTTCAATGTACAGACACAGCTATGTTACAGTTTTATAATATTTTGAAATAAAACTACGTTTACGGAATCTATCGCGTTTACTTGATTTTACTACTATCCCGACGTTTCGAATACTTTACAGCATTCATGGACCCCGATTCTCGTGCATTAGACTTTTATCTCGAACTCGACATATGTCGAAAAAAATGGCAAATGTCGAGTAAAAACCAATTTTCGTATTCTCGGAATGTCACGTTAGAGATATGTCTACCACTCAGCGCACGACATGCAACGAGTAGTCTATAGCAATCGACATCATGTGTCGAATGCAAAGTCGAATGATAATTCAAACGTCACTTTGTTTTTGTTGTGAATAGTTGTGGACTTGAGGTTGTGAAACGTCTTGTAAACTTAAATTTTGTTCCAACCCAATCCTTGATATCAAGTGGAAGTCGAGAAAATGGATGATGAGCTAATTGTCGCATTTATTAATAATCTGGTGGAGGCTACAGAAGATGCGGCACTGGGTATTCCACATCGGCAAGGTCTGTGGCGTTATAACGCTATGGAGTTATGTGATGCAGCGTTCCAAAAAAACTTTCGCCTATCGAAGGAACTGACGGATGAACTAATAGACATAGTGGAACCAGTCTTATGTCATAGGACACGACGCTTTTTTTTTTTGTTAAGGTGGAAAAAAATGTTCCTAACCGCACACCCCGCCGTTCGGGGCAACGACCAGGGATAGTGTGGGGCCTGCACCCACTAAAGAAACCCGCCGTGTGCCGTCTCTCCGCCTTTATTGGTGGGCCACTGGAACTATGTTACATTCCTTCGGTGGTATAGGACACGACCCTGCATTTTTTAATTATTCTATACTTAGAAACACAAATTAACAAACAAACGACACTGATAAATATAATACTATATTGTAGGATTTTTAATTTTTATCGTTTTGGTAAAACATTTCGTATAATGCAAGTAGTCTTTCTACAATTTTTTGTTATACTATATATATTGCAGTAAAAGATCTTCTAACTGTGCAGTAATAAATAGAATTATAATATTAAATTGACGCTACATATATATATATACACCTTCTTTTTTTTTTAAGGCGGGAAAAAATGTTCCTAACCGCACATCCCGTCGTTCGGGGCAACGAACAGGGTAGTGTGGGGCCCTCACCCACTAAAGAAACCCACCGTGTGCCATCTCTCCGCCGTTACTGGCGGGCCACTGGAACTATGTTACATTCCTTCGGTGGTATATGTATATATAAACACCTAAAACATATTTTAAAACATTTTTATCGCTTAATCGATATTTTTCCCAACACAATCGATACTTTTATAAAATAATCGAGAAAACGAAACGTCATTTTTATATGTCTATAGAAAAGTCGAAGACAAGAATCTCTATTGTGACCGAGAATACAATTTTATGATACTGTAGACATTTTGGCGACATTTTCCGTAGAGATTTTATAATTAGAGATTATCTCTAATCAGACATTATCTCTACAAAACGAGAATCGGGGTCATGATCACGGGTGGACTTAGATGATAGACGTCCAAGGCTGATATGTTATTTCAACGGTTTCATCTACCCACAGTATATGATTTTACAAAATTTTTGGTTTATTTATTTTAACCCACCTAATATTCGTTCAGAAACACAGTGAAAATATCTACTTCAAATGTTTATGCTTACAATGTATGAGACTAAGTTAGTATATTAAAATGAGTATAATACTCCTCTTTAAATTGTAAATTTTTTTTGTTTTTATTTAGTGCTCAAAAATTCTACCACAAACTTCCAATTACTACCAGTAAGAAGACAATCTTGGTTATTAGTTTATATTATTAAATATTAATAAATTGATTTTGCCAAAAGCTAAGACTAAGAAGCTACCACCGGATCGGAACGCGGCCTGACTGAGAAAGATCCGGCCAGAAAACTCAGTAGGCAACAACTGTTATGGATTATTAAATTTTGTACGGAATTACTGAGAGCTAATAAAGTTTAAATTTTTTAAATTTTTACAAAAGGCAAAGACTAATCACTACTGTGGGTTTTATCTACACAATAAGCGCTAACTGTGTCTTGCAATCTTGTGGTGTGCCTTCTTGTTTTCTGTTTGGTGAGGCCTATCACAGGATTCCAGCTTGATGGTAAGACCCAGCCGTCTTCTCTATTGAAATTGGGATGTTTCTTAATTTCAATAGCCTCACGTATCATTCTAGGGCGATATCGATGTTCTTTTGCGAGGATTTGAGGTTTGTCAAACCTAATGTAATGGCGGGTGTGGTCCTGTGTGTGCTCGCAAATTGCAGACTTTGTATAGGGACTGTGCTTCACATCAGCTATGTGTTCTTTGATTCGAGTTTTTATGGATCTCTTTGTTTGCCCAATGTAGGAGATAAAACCCACAGTAGTGATTAGTCTTTGCCTTTTGTAAAAATTTAAAAAATTTAAACTTTATTAGCTCTCAGTAATTCCGTACAAAATTTAATAATCCATAACAGTTGTTGCCTACTGAGTTTTCTGGCCGGATCTTTCTCAGTCAGGCCGCGTTCCGATCCGGTGGTAGCTTCTTAGTCTTAGCTTTTGGCAAAATCAATATATTTAATAATATAAACTAATAACCAAGATTGTCTTCTTACTGGTAGTAATTGGTAGTTTGTGGTAGAATTTTTGGGCACTAAATAAAAACAAAAAAAAATTTACAATTTAAAGAGGAGTATTATACTCATTTTAATATACTAACTTAAAGTCTCATACATTGTAAGCATAAACATTTGAAGTAGATATTTTCACTGTGTTTCTGAACGAATATTAGGTGGGTTAAAATAAATAAACCAAAAATTTTGTAAAATCATATACTGTGGGTAGATGAAACCGTTGAAATAACATATCAGCCTTGGACGTCTATCATCTAAGTCCACCCGTGATCATGAATGCTGTAAAGTATTCGAAACGTCGGGATAGTAGTAAAATCAAGTAAACGAATGTGTAACATTCGCGTAAATATCAGAAAGTTTTATAATAGTATAGATGAAAATATACCATATCCATTGCTATAAATAAATAATGTTAGTTTTATATAACTAAACCTGTCCTTGAAAGGACTACGCATAAAACAGCCCTTTTCAGGGCTACAGATTTATCTCACGTTTCTGGCAGAAAGTCACACTAAATAAGGTTAAAACACACCAATTAATCAGCAATATTACTCAGATTTTTTGCGGTCACTCATAATCGGTAGTTTTTAGAAAGTAAAAAGAAAAAATATCTCTATATTTTAGGTATACATAACTATTTATATGTTGTGCGTGATTTTTATTTAGTAATTTTGGATCAGGTGCATTTTTGTTAAGTAAAGCAATTAAGTATATAAAAAAAAACTATTTTTTTATTTTAAGGATAAAAAATCTTTTTACTTTGTATTAAAATATGAGCTACTAGCCGAAAATACATAAATAATTTCCTGGAAATGAGCAATCTGCAAAATACGCGAAAAAAGTATGCTATTTTTGTCATCTCATTTCTCGCGCGGCCGCAAGTGCCCGCGTTGGTTTTTTTTTTTTTTGATACAATACCACCAGGACTTTGATACAATACCAGTTAAACCCGTCACTATTTGACTCAACTTGAGAAAAAAAATAAAGAATGATTTATATAGATTTTTTATCTCGAAAACTATACATCCTATGGTTTTTTTTAACAGAAGAAATGTTGTTTGTGTAGTGGAGAACTATTCCGTAAAAAAAATCAGATTGAAATTCCAACTTTAGGTCCTAAGTCCACCTTTTTTCAAAATGGAACCACTGTGTGGCGTTGGCGCTAGCATTTTCGCAAAATCAACCATTCGTGCTTATGTAAGTAATTCATGCTAAATCTCCACGGACTTAGCTAAGGGCGCCGACGGCTATACGTAAGGTTGGTCCGGTCAATGACGTATTTAGCGATAACTGTGTGAGCGGAGTCAGTGACGTCACAGTACTATGCCTTCTGTGGACTCTGCCGACTCGCCACAAGTACCTACTATAGGAAACATTGTATGTGCACAAAGAAAAGTAGGTTTGCAAATATTGCGGATTGGAACTTTTCTACTCAACCAATTTTACTAAGTTCTTTACTTTTATGACTATCTACATATTTTCACAAGATGTTTGGATATTGCAATACATAGTTGTCTGTGCAGTAGGATGCATATTTCGCAGAAGACAGAATATGCGATAATCAGAGCGCCAAAATATGTTTACGAAACATATTGCACTTATGACCAAGTCAATTAAAAATCCATACCGGTTGCAATAATAATTATAGCAAGTAAGATCCTACAAAAAAAATAATAATTTTACATCAAATCAAATCAAAAAATAAAATATGACATAATAAGTAAATACTATACTACTAGAATAATACAATGGGAAATTGGGCATAACCTAGACATGCAGTTTAATTACCCATTCAATTGTTTTGTTAGTATTAACCATGGATAAGAAGTGAAACATTGATATTCTTTTTAAAAAAAAAAGAGACCTTAGGCATCATAGAATAATTTCTGTTTCGGAAAACTTTACTGACTAGGTCTTAGGTATCAGGTCACTGAATTCCAAAAAAAATATATATATATAAGAATCTTTACACATTAGTTTACAAAGTACACACAAATTAGAGATGACTATTTGTCACAATTTCACACTTTTTAATGATGAGCAATTACTATATTAAATATTAAAAATAAGACCACACTACAACAAATTGACTGCCTCGGTGGTGTAGCGGTAGTGTATGCGACTGCTAATCATGAGGTCTCGGGTTCGATCCCCGGGTCGGGCAATGTTACTGAGCTTTTTCCTAACAAGAAATATTCTCAGTAGCAGCCCGGAGTTTGGAAATGTGCCCGGTAGACGTCAATAGGCTCGCCCCCTATTACGTGGGACTTAAACATAGCTGGCGAGTCGTGGGTGTGTAATACACCTCTGCCTACCCCTTCGGGGAATACAGGCGTGATGCTATGTTATGTTACTACAACAAATTACTCACATTTAAGTAAATTTTTATTTTTACTGTAATATTTTCAGCTTATTAAAAATTTAAAGAGTTAAGTTAGGATAGTTAATATATTAAACCCCATGTAAATAGAATTAGATTTAATATTAAATGCATACAAACTACACTAAACAATAATTAGTTCATATTGCACATGAAATGAAATGATTTATCACTCTAAAGAGGTAAAATGTTAGCTGTTATGTTTATCAAGACATGACCATGCTTGGGGTAAGTCAACAAACCGCTTGATAGAGGCCGGAGTGGTGGGCGTCGGAGATGGTGCCTCTTCCTCAAAACGTATTTTGACCACACCGGCCGTACCAACCAACTCACTTCTGTTGAATATAAAATATTCTCTAATAATATTCAATTGTATAATAAAACTTCTTCAAGTATGTCATAGCTACATACTCATAGTATATGTAGCATGTAAATGTATAATGTACATTATCTAAATATATAGATGTTGTGCAACTCGGTTCCATTGGTAGATATATAAATAGCAATTGCAATATTAATTAATTAAAGACCATTTTAACTACTTTAATTTAAATTTAGTCAGTGTCAATGTAACTTTACTTTCACACTTTTTCTATTACATACAACTTATTAATGTTGTTTAAATTATTAACTGCTTAATTTTTAAGTAAAAACAACCAGTGAAAATCTTTGAATTAGCAAAAGAATATTTGGACAGAAATAAAAATCTAAATAATAAAAATCTGTAATTATGAAAATACCGATTCTGTTCAGTCTATTATACTATAACTAGACATTTTTAACATAAACATCCCTTTCATGTCTACACACAAATTGGTAATTTAATCCTCATAAAAAAAATTCACATCTCACCTAAATATATAACTATATTATATCTAACAAACTAACTAAAAACAAGGTAATGAAAATATATTCTATTGCAATATAGGTATAACTAATATTAATGCAAATGTCTATATGGTACACAGTATTTATAAACATGTCAGATAGTTTAAGGAAATCATAATAATTTCTCTAAATGTTAGTTTCTATTTTTGTCTTTCATTTATAAAAGTGAAAATAAGATAAATACTTACTTTGGGTTGGAATTCTTGCATCCACAAACACATATTGACAGTGCTGTAATGAGAGTGACTAACACCCCCACACTTAAAGCTATCTCCACTAAAGTATACATAACAAGAGTTTTTCAATGAGTTGGAATATTACTAGACGGAATACTATACACAGATTCCATCACATACTTATCATTAAGTCACTCCTCTAAACAGAATCACTTTTACACAATTCTCTTCCATTACAATAAAATAATTATGTCGAAATGTAGGGCACACGTCTACGTAAACATCACGAACACTAATAAATAATTGATAAGAAATAATACTTCTGAAATCATATACAGGGGTTAAAAGATCTTTCGGTGCACATCTACCTGCTTTGATTATTTTTTGATATGGATATTTGGGTAATTGGGTATTATGATATGATACGAAGAGGGAGCGAAATGCGAGATCTAAACACTACGACCTACAACGACGTCCACAATAGGGATGTTAAAAAATTATCGATTTTTATTTATAACGATTATTATTTTCTTGTAATCGATTTTTAATAAATCGATAATATAAATTACTCGATTAAATCGATTTTCATGAACAGCACCATCTATGCGACGGATGAAAAACCATTGGAAGTAAGTTTCAATTATATAAACTGCGCCATCTATGCGGCGGATGAAAAAACTCTAAGTTAATTATTACTTAGTTTATTAAATAAAAAACGGCGCCATCATCTTTAGGTATGTATATTTTAGTTTTTGAGACTACAACGTAGTTGTTTAGTTTTTATTGTTTTAAGTATGTATTTTATTTTAAAACTAAAATGTTAAATAGTACCTACTAAACATTTATGGAAATTTATATAATCGATTTAAAAAAAAATTTTTTTACGGAAAATCGATTAAAATATAATCGATTTTTCACGTTAAGGAAAATAATCAATAAATTAATAATCGATTTTCTATGAAGAATGTCACATTCCACAACCGCACAGTGTTGCTATCATAGATCACAATAAAATGATGCAGAGAGAGATCAGATCACAAAAATATTACTCAAGAAGATGATGGATCAGATACACTACACCTCAGACTAAGAACTTAACACTACACATACTCAGTACCATACTCAGTCTAAGATATTTAGTCTGAGGCACCACACGATCTATGCACATGACAGCACCTTAGACAAATAATAATATAGACTCGCTACTATTTTGACTAAGGATAAAGAAAAGGATGCACATATTAGGTTTTAGCAAGGGTGAGAGAGACACATGTATAACTATTTTATCCTTTTCGCGTATGCGTTATTTTTATTTGGACCCAATCAACTGGGTCCCAACCATAGATATAGTTAGTCTCAACAATAAGGCGGCTAACCGTCGCCATCATCGGTATGTAAGCTTGTTTTTGTATTTACGTAAAAAAAACTTTAATTAATCACGTTATATACGCTAATGTTACACGTTCTAATACATTTCAAGCAAAATATAAGCATAACTGCAATTTCTTTTGTCCTTTCATTCTTGTATCCGGCAAAACAAGTTTAGTCAACAAAGTACAACTTTATCATATCATAGTTATCTTTTAAAATTATTCCGGTTATCATATGTCAAACTATTGCTACACAACACTTGACTGCATACGCTGATAGCTTGTCTATAACAAATAATATTCTTTGCCTAAATACAGCCCAGAACCTTAGATAAATAACCTATATTTATCTAAGCCCCGAACATTTTTACTCTACACAGACCATATACATTAATTATAAGCACTATAACTAGTGAGTTGTCATCGCAGCCTTTAGTAAGCCTTATATACTCTTTGATCGCAGCGCAGAACCCAAAGCGTAAAGTAATACTAAAGGGCAAGACCAGAAGAGCAGCAGATATCTGAGCCAATCTGACTACAAAGAACGCAAACGCGTGCGGACACGCTATACCCGGTCACGAAGTCGGCGTGCAGATCGCGCGACGCTATAGTGGCGTCGTGTTGTGTTACGAGAAATTAGTGTCTTTGTTCGCGAACGAAATGTCTAAACAGCGATGAAAACATCTTTTTGATACTAATTCCTTCCTAAAGTTTGATTTATTGTAGGCAAAAGAAGATGTAAATTCTACTACGTCACTACGTCAATGCAGACGCGCGGGCACCGCTAGAATAATACGCACTCGCCACCCGCTCCCCGCGCCGCTGCTTTCGTGGACAGTTCCATAATAAATGTATGCATTGAAACACGCTGCTCCCCACGCCGCGTTTTATAGGCTGAAGAGGTGTATGTATCGACATCCATACACCTCTTCAGCCTATACAGTTGAAAAAGGAGAGAGTTAAAAATTTATACCTGGTCAATTGAATCGGCACTAATATCTGAAGAACACCTTGGCCTTCATTGATGAAACTATTCCTTTTGTTGCCCCACACTCTCAGCTGTAAATTTTGCCATGAAATGCCATAAATCACGTTTTCTTAAAGGTCACGGGGCTAAATCCCATTAATTAAGCTTATTAAATTACACTAGACAAGTCGCTTAGGCCATGATATAGGTTTGTTTCATTAGTAATTTGAGCAGCTATTATTTTACTTAGTTAAAATGTTTAAGTAAATGTAAGCAATCTGTTCGAATATTAAATTCTGCCAATGACCTCAACCATTCCAGATGCACACTGCATAGAATGTTTCTTTTTAATTCATTTCGCACCATTATAAGCCAGCGTTTTCACTACTTCAAAGGCTGATACAATGTTTTGTCTCAATAGCAGCATTCCAAAGAATGCCAAGCATTAATAACCTATAATAAAAGAGACTGGTTCCCGCTATAGTAGCAGGACAAAATAAATACCAGTTTTTAATTACTATAATAAAAAGCTATCAAATAAAAAAAGTTGCATCGAAATCAGTTCAGTAGTTTTTGTGTGATGCGCGAATGAACAAACAGACAAAAAATTTAAAAAAAACGTCGTCGCGGGCGTCTACCACATGTGAAAACATCGACATTATTTTGTAGAAATAAAATGATCGTAACTTGACAAAGTACTCGTCAAGACGAATCAAACGAGTATAAACTCGATAGGGTTGTGTCGTTTCATTATAGAGTTACTGTGACCACCTTCCAGCTCCATCGTCAGACCCGGGGTACCATCTAGAGACAAAGTACTCGTCAAGACAAATCATTCGAGCCGAAACTCGATGGAGTTATGTCATTTTATAACGCAGTTCCTATGGCCACCTTCTAGCTCCATCATCAGACCCTGGACACCATCTAAAGGCAAAGTACTCGTCAAGGCAAATCATACGATTCCAAACTCGATGGGATTGCGTCGTTTCATTACAGAGTTACTGTGGTCACCTTCTAGCTCCATCATCAGACCCTGGATACCATCTAAAGACAAAGTAATCAATAAGACGAATCAAACGTGTCCAAACTCGATGGGGTTGCTTCATTTCATTATAGAGTTACTATGACCACCTTCCAGCTTCATCATCAGCCCCTGGATACCAACTAGAGCCTAAGGACCCGTCAAGAAGAATCATGCGAGCCTAAACTCGATGAGGGGGGCAAAACGAGGGACTTTCTGGACACCACACTGGTCAGTCTTGGGTCTATGGTCCTTACAGTCTTGCTCTGGCACCGTGTGACTTCTTTTTATTCACTAAAATAAAACATCAGCAGAAAAGGGATACAGCTTTCATCGCCGGAAGACGCGCTAGCAGCATTCGAAAAGGCCGTGGAAGAGGTGTCTGCGGTGGACTGGAAAAATGTTTCGAAAATTGGTTCAGACGCATGAAACTTTGTATAGAGGCTGGTAGAGAGTACTTTATTTTTTCTGTACCCCGTACTGTTTTTGGCGGCACGTCGTGGTGGTTGAATTCCTGTCACATATTCCCGTAATTTTATTATTTACTGAACATTACAGAAATTTATGAGGATGATGAAGTTATTCCATTGACGTGCAGTTCCAGTTTAGATGGTGTTGAAAAAGGCCACCTATTATCTAAAGTCACCAACCAACAAACTGAACTCCAGCCAGAATACAGGATGTGTTCCGATATGCACTGCGAGCACTGTAAGGTGTGACGTCAATTTATCATACTACGAAGTCGTTTCTTTTTAGCTATACTGGCTATCGTTTAAAACGAAATGCAGTCCAATATACTATCATCTGTCATGTTTCACACTGCAATAAACACAATATCAAAATTTTCCATGATAGCTTTAAAAGTCGGTATCTTTGAATAACAATATTCAATGATAATATTGATAGACACGTTCTCAGCGTATGCAATACAGTTTCGAGATAGTAATAGTTTGACATAATATATGATAACATTGATGATTGATGGCTGAATTGGCAAAACATCTGATCGGTATCCAGGAGGTGCAGGTTCATATCCTGCTCGTGACTGTTATTTTCGATTTCACATTTTCAAACTTCGTGCTTAATGTATTAGAACGTGTAACATTAGCGTTTAAAACGTGATTAATGAACGTTTTTTTTCGCAAATACAATAACAAGTTTACCTTTTAACGTGCGCATCCTTTTCTTCATCTTTAGTATTTAAATTGTAGCGAGTCTAATGTATCCTCTGTCTACGCCTAGGATACTATAATGCTGCGGCAGTATCCTGGTATCCGCTGTATACTGTCAGTCCATAACGGAACGAATTTCTCACCAGTAAGAGCAAGAGCAGTGGTCACTGTTGCCATATGTACGGATTCGTCCGTACAGGTACGGAATTTGGAGTATTGCGTAGGGATAAAAATGGCGTACGGATATCCAATAATACATAAAACGTACATGTTTTCAAATACAACACCCAAATTCTCTAAAACCACAGAATTGAATATATATAGGTCCAAAACCGATTTATTGATATTTTTTCGCTCTTGACAATCCTTTAAAGAATTGTATTAACCCTTTTCTTGACAATTTATCTCCGCAGATACATCAAAGTTTGAAACATTCTACGCCAACTATTTATTTCTTATAACGAATTATATTTATGGGAATATTTAGATAACATCTTGTTTTCAAATGTACGTTTATTATTTTAAAATTGGCAAGACTAGTGAGCTGTCAAATTTATTTTATTTCATACCGACGCCATGCCTCCGCTAGGAGTAGTATTGTTCTGCTCCCGCGCATACAGGTAAGAAAAATACAAAAAATAATGTTTTTTATGCTTATTTCAAGCATGTGTTCGTAAAATTATAAATAACAATTGTTTTTCTACTAAAATAATCAATTTGGAGCATAAATATTACCCAGTGGATGGTTTTATTCACTTTTGTAAATGGGTGTATCTCGTCGTGCACACTGCCAGCTTCTCTAACAAGTAATACAGAATCGTCGTGTATCTATACGTGCACACTACCAAGACCATAAACGGTTCATTACGCGAACAAAAGCTTAGCTTATTTTCTGTTATTTTTAGGTAAAAAAGCTGCATGTGCTTTCGAGGGCTAGAAATATACTTGATTTAGTGCCAAAACTCAATCAATCATCAAATGATGAAGAAATTAGGAGTCTGATTGTGAATTTGACAATATTACTTACTCTTCGTAAGCATGTCAGTAATAAATCTTCACCGGATTCTTCGCTTTCTTCTTCGCTTGAAAATCTTAACATACTTTCTGACGATGAATGTAAACTTGCCATGCAAACAATAACAGATTCCTGCCATTTGGAGCCTGCACAACCACCTATTGAAACCATTTCCGCGAATTCTTCAGCTTAAGGGTCTCACCTCGTCTCTTCCTCCCTCGCCAACTACCTACTTGAATTTTAGTCAAACCAAAAGACCTAGGACTAACCGAATAGTACCTAAAACACCTGGGCCATCACCATCAATAGTATTAGCCTCATCGTCGCCATCCAGCATAAAGAATACGCGTTCTAAGCCGACCTGCGCCTATACAAAGGAAACGATTAAATTTCTATTTGGTTTACATGAAATTTGAATACAAGGCTGAAATACACAATAAAGAGTTTCCAACTACGGACAGCATTATAACGCATAGTGAAAAGGCTAGTGAAAAGCCAGGCTTTTCTAATAATTAGCTTAGCTAATTTATACTATCAAAATGAAATGGGAATATTCTCATTGGGTACGATTAGATCCAATCGATTGCGGCAAAAAACAAGAAAGGGCAAAAAACAAGAAAGGGCAAGACTCAGACTCTCAAGTTGTAAGTGGCAAAAATAAAGTTCCCATCATTCCCATCAGCATTATAAAAGGCACGATAGTAAAGTTGTCACCGTCGCTAGCATCTATGTATATAAAACGCCAGTTGGAGTAATACAACGCTATAATAAGGAAACAAAACGTAAAACGGCTGTCCGCTGTCCTGAAATCTTCAAACACTAAAACGCGCACCACGGGAGGTTGCGGACATTTTGGTTGCCCTCTATAGACCAGAACTGAAAAGTCATAGGTGTTACTTGCCAAAATTTTCAATTCTGGATATGTACGTAAATAATAGCTGAATTTTATAGCGCAGACATATTGCCGGAAATAATTTCAAGCAACTGAGCCTGAAGAAGTTGCGTTATCATATAATACAAGAGCTATTACATTCTGGGAGAGAGCAACCATTAAATAAATCTGCTTTTGTCCCACTAGCACCAAAGAAAATGATCAAAAAAACTTGTGCTGCAAGATGTAAGATTTGATGAATATAATCAGTTTCCAACATTTCGGCCCAAGGGTATATGAAAACTTAGCATAAAAGATCAGACCACAGTCATGTGTATGAAATGCGGTATGAGACTTACTGTCAGAAAGAAATAAGGTTTTTCATTTAAGGAAATTGATATCATTTAGTCACATTCTTTTGAAAAGTATTTCTATTTTTGGTATTTTTTGTTAAGTTTGACGAAAAAGATGTTTGATGTTAAAACATTTTATATTTTAATAAAAGTTACTGATTATTGCTTAAAAAGCCACTTTTATTTTTTTTCTACCAAATTATGTAACAGTAAAGTTAGCATAGCTAACCTGGCAACGTATCTTTCGAGATACATTGAAATCATTGTGTTGTTATGGATTGTTGGCAATGTATCCCACAGGATACATGTGTTTTTTTTTAAATACTACCCTAATGAAATTTTTATTATTATTTTTCTAGGCATCTTTGGGTCATAAGTATTACCTGATTAAAAATCATATCGATATTAAAAAAAAAATTTATCTGCCAGTTAAGGGTTAAAAAAATAAAGAACCTACTTGATTGTCTATGACGATGAATTACCGTATGATCTTTCCTCTATGACTGACTGACAACGATGTCATATTACATGGTTGACCTCGGACCAACAATACACTGGTTGACCGTTGATTACAGTAGTAAATGAAAGAGATAATATCCTTTGTCTAAGGTAATATATTATTACCTTAGACAAAGGATATTATAGACTCGTCATCAGCGTATGCGGTGTCGAGATAGCGATAGTTTGAAATAACTAGATGTACCATAGCTATGAGGCAATAATATACCATACTTTAACTTGTACCCCCTTTTATGGGTAAATTTTACTATTACGTATTTAAATTTTCCTTAGTTTAGTTTGTAGCAATTACTATTAGTAGTATGGTGTACATACGAGAAAATAAAGCAAAACCGATTTCTGCAAAATTTATTTCGTTCATCATATAAAACTCATCGTTCATCTAGCCATCCATCAGCAGTGACGGCCACTGTTGGACATAGGCTTCCACAAGAGCGCGCCACTACTACCGGTTCTGTACTGACTGCATCCAATGGCTCCCTGCGGCTTTGACCAGATCGGTCGATCTGCTCTAATTCGTCCTACGCTGCGCTGTCCGATACGTAAACCACCACTCGAGAACCTTTTTTCAGCATGCCAACCCGTCGGGCTATGTCAGTCACTCTTGTTCTCCTACTCCGTATCCGGATCTCCGTATTACAAATTTAATTACGTGGAGAAATATCGAGTAGGAGTGGACTATACGCTTCACGGCACGCTGAGTAACTTTGAGCCTTGATGCAAGGCCAACATTCAGAGACCATGTAGCTGTAGCACATGTCATCACTGGTAACACACACTGGTTATAAGCCTTTATTTTCAGATACTGAGGAATAATCGACGAGAACATATTGCTTAGCTTCCCGAACTATTTTGTAATTCACTCAAAACCATTCTGCTGGCAATAGGTTGCTCAATCGTGATAGATTTCTTTTCTTTTGGTGGCTAAAAAGGAAAATTATGAGAAACACATTTTAATCAAAATGAGAAGAATAATATCAATCAGCTCTCAAGCAGTTACGATTTAAAAACAGCGTAAAGAATAAAAATGCTCCTTTAACTGGACCTGGATGGTCCAGTTAAAGGAGTTGTTATCAGTCCCAATAAAACAGCTTTACGAAAAGATAGTTATGGTAATGCTAAAGAATAATTAAAAAATCTACTTACCTCGATTTGTTAGTCATTCCCATATCCAGATACCATCCCAGATACCTCCATAGTGACGGAGTTATCTGCTCCTGGCGGCTAAAAAGTTACGTTGAAAATATAACTTATTTGTAATTTCATATATTAAATTTATAAGAATATCAAAAAAAGGTTAAATGTTCCCGCATAGGATTGGAAATTCATCACCCTAGCAATAGGTGTTACAACAATTTGTTATAATTTTGAAATATATAATAGAAAAAATAAGATTGTGCTTATTTATCTATTAACATAAATGTGCAATTAACTAAATAATTTCATTGGGTAAAGTACTTACGGGTATAAGCAGAGTGGGAAGTGGGAATCTGGATTCAAATACGTGAATTTTTTTGCCTTGCGAAAGCATCTTGACTCGCAATGTTTCGAACATATTTGAGCATCCAAAGGTGGTTGCCAATTTTTCCGTCCAGTAAGTACAGTCCATAGACCTCTAATCTTATTTTTTTCTTGGGAATACTGCAATAAAATATGTAACTGTTAAAATTAAGTGTGTTGTAGTGTTGCGAGATTTTTATGGGAAACCTGTCAGCTACAGACTGGCATCCCTAACAGATCATAACCGGAATAATTTCAGAAAAAAACTACCATTAAAACTTTGTACCGTAGTATCTCTAACTATTCTGTGACAGAATAGATTCTGTGCTTTGTAAACTATAAATGCACTACCTATTTTAGCCGGATACTACAAAAGAAACTGCAAAATAATGTTTAGATTTTGCTTAAAATGTATTAGAACGTGTTAAAATAGATCTATAACGTGATTAATTAATGTTTTTTGAAACACTAATGCAAAAACAAGCTTACTTACCGATGAAATGTGATGTTCTTAATATTTTGTTCTGGTCGATTTTTGCAACCTAATATGCAACAGCAACCCATGTTTAATGTTCTTATCTCTTCTCTAGTTTACTTTCTCCAAAATTATCACTAAATCACTAAACTTATACAATTTTTAATTCAAGATGTTACAAAATATCTATTGTAAATTCTGCCTATTATGACAGATAAGCATTGAACTCTAATAAGGGGGAGAGGAAATGACTACAAATTTACAGAGCCAATTCTTTGAAATCCAAAAATGGCGGAATTTCCGCTAGGGAAGCGCGTAAAAAATATCGATATCGATACTTCAGTCCTTCAAGCGATCTATTAATTTTTGGGTGGACAAAGGTTTTTTTAATTGCGTAAATCTTTATCTACCTGTACCTATAATTATATCTATGTGTGTCAAATTGCAACCCAATCCATTCAGTCATATGAGCTAGTGCTTGTGATCAGGCATGCCTTCTTTTTAAACAAACAGAAAATTAAGGGCGTAACACTCTATTGAATAGATTTGGGTTGTAAAAAGCATAAAGAAATAAATAATAATTAATCCTGGGTATAGTTACGTTCATTCTAAGTCCAAATTTACCTATATAACTTTGTGATGTGATGACATCAGGAGAAAAAGATTTGGAAGTGAGGTATTACGATAACTAAAAACAAGTATATAATAATGTTTTATTCCATCCATCAGTCATTCGACGTCCACTGCTGTACATAATAGGTCACCCTAAGAGAACACCACAATAAGCGGTCCTTTTTGTTTGTTAATACGGTCCAAAATGCAAGTTTACGCACTTCACTGGGGTACCAACAGGGTCCAGGGGGAGTGTCGGGCTTGATGTCATACAGGCTCGGTTCTTGTGTCGAGTTCATGAGCCACAATACCGACTAAAACATGACCGCGACGCCTTCTTCCGTCGCAATGGAGAGTCATAGGATCGTCTACAGATATTCCACACCGACGCTCTAGTGACTACATCCAAGGGTACCTTGCGATTTTGACCAGGAGTCCTTCTGGCGGGAGGCCGTCCTATGCTGCGCCTTCCTGTGAAACATGTGAAACATCTGATGCGGATCCCTCCCGGGTAAAACCAGGTGTTAGCGTGGTGACGCTTTGACGTGACAATACAATATTATGATGACATGAAGCTGGTCTGACGATGGAGCATAGGAATTCTATAATGAAACGGCGCAACTACTGTAATATTTGACTCATGCATATGCCTAAAGATGTCTAAAACTCAAGGTAGGTCACATAACAAAACTCAATCTTTCAGAAGAATTAACAAAAAGTCCGGCACACAATTTTTGAAAGTTGGTTGCCTTATCTTACACAAACATTTGGGGTGAAAAAGTGTCTTCTTGGTGGAGCCCATACAATTTGACTGATGTCTGCGACTCTTGGTGCTATCCTTGCTAGATTTAATAAACAGGTGCCATATTTGGTGTTTGGTATACATAGTTATAGCTGACGAAACATGGATTTATGGCAACAAAAACAATCCCATAAAGATAGCAGCAATTGAGCGAACCTTCAAGTTGAGGCAAAACCAAACAAAATGGCACGCTGCAAAGTGCCTGCAAGCGGTTAACAACTTCCTTTTTTTATAAAACTGGAGACGTGGCTACTGTTGTTTTGGAATCATTCTACCATGAATAGTGATAGGTACCAGGAATAGTAAAAGTAACGGTCGTACCATATATTTGCTGAAAGTTCCCGCTCGTACTAAAAATTTCTTTTTTTTTTATTCACAAATAATTTGTACTTTAAAAAGTAGCAGAACATCGGGAGTATGCCAAATGCTAAAAATATAGATAAAAATGTCGAAAGTTATGGACAATATCCTTAAAAATAACAGTTAACGTCGTATCATCTTGCACTACAATAAAGATAAATATTATACGGCCAGATAATTTTCAAAATTGGTTTAATCGTATGAGAAAAAGCATTCAAATGAGAAAGTTTTGAGAAACAATAAATTCGTTATTAAGTATAAATTATTTGTGAATAAGGAAAAAGAGATTTCTTGTAGGAACGGGAATCGAACTCGCGTCTTTTCTAATCACCCGCTCCTACTAGAAATTTCTTTTTCCTTATTCACAAATAATTTATATTTTAAAAAGTAGCGGAGCATGTCAATCGCTTAAAAATATAGATCTAAAATTAATTAATTGTTGACCATTCATAGTATTTAATTTCAACTTTATTTTGGAAACTTTAAGCGCTATAATAGAGTAGTAAAATAGGCATGTGGGACTCATTTAATGGTTAATAATAATAATTAACTAATTTATAGAAAGCGGGTTTAAATATGGCATTTCAGCACGGTCCCGCAGAATACGAGTCGGTTGGCCACCTTAATGTTTGGACCCAGTTGAATTGGGTCCAAATAAACATACCGCATACGCGATAAGGATGAAAAACTTGTATATGTGTCTCGCACACTCTTGCTACAAACTAATATGTGCATCCTTTTCTTCATCCTTAGTGTCAAAATAGTGGCCAGTCTATCATATTCTTAGTCTAAGTATATTACGCTTATCTTATCTTATCTTCTTGTTTAATGGCTCTTGTTGTGGCAGTGTGAGCACAATTTCGCTAATATCGAGTATTAATTTAAGGTAGACCGTCAAACGAAGGAAATTTGTTCGGTGAAAGAGAAATAAACGGTGAAAAATGAGTCCAACACGACGGATTACCATGAGATATACACTGAAACAAAAAATACAACTCTAACTACATGACATAAAACTACTTATAGGAATACAATATAAACAAAACCAAAACTATTTTTTTTTTTAAACTAAATACCCTTTACCTCTATAATATGTACATACATTTACAATTTAATCTTATTAACTTTTATGAATTTACAAAGTGTTTTAATAAATGGAGTAAATACAAGAGACAAAAGAAGTTTAAAAGATATAGGACGAGAGATTTCAGTTGGTAAAATATTATATAAAGAACAGGTTAATTTAGGGCAACAAAAGAATATATGGTTTATATTTCCTTGAGCCAGACCACATTCGCAAATGGAATTATCTCTAATCCTAAGTTTAGCAAGGAATACCGGAGTGCAAGAATGGTTTAAACGTAACCGACAGATGGTAGAGGTGGTAGCCTTATCAGCCTTTTTGAATTTAGAAAACCAAGGTTTGTGGGGAATCTCAGGTTGAATATCACCATAAAATTTCCCTTTAACGTTTTTAGAAATATGCCATTGTTCAGTCCAATCCTGAAATAGGACTGATTTCAGGGAGGCACAGATGTCATATGAATATACATGAAAATGATCAAGGGAACCTACAACTGCTGCAGACTTGGCGCACCAATCAGCTGACTCATTACCTAAGATACCCATATGACCAGGAATCCAAGCCAAAATAATATTAATACCAAGTTTATGACATTGGAACAATTCATCTTTTATTTGAAAAATAATTGGAAATTTTGATTTAGACCTGAAAGGATTAGATAATATTGCTTGTAGACAACTTTTAGAATCTGAAAATATTAATGAATTATTTAAATTATGTGATTTCACAAATTTTATTGTTTCTAAAATTGCTATTGACTCTCCAGTAAATACTGATGAAGCAGATGGACATTTGTACTTTAGCATGATTCTTGTGGAAGGTATCCAAACTGCTACACCTACTGCATTATCTGAAGATTTAGATGCATCAGTGTACAAAGTGTACCAGTTCTCAAATTCGCTTTGAATTTTTTGTTGGAAAACCTTATTGGCCTCAATTGTATCTTTATCAATGCCAAAATTCAAAATAATGTTGGGCTGGAAAATCAATGTATCATAATCAAGAGAATATAATGGTAGACTGGGATTTTGATAAACTGGATTGGCAAGATTGTTAGATAAACAATAACTGCGGAGAATACAAGGGAAAAGGTGAGATGATTGTGTGTTATGAGAGTTATAAAGTTCAGACAACTGTCTCAATTTTAGGGATAAGGGGATGATCAGACCATTGAGTTAATTTAAAAAAAAATCTGTTGGCAAGGTATTGCCTACGTAGTGAAAGAGGAGGTTCAACACACTCTACTTGCATCGCATTAATAGGTGAAGACTTCATAGCCCCTAATATTATACGTAAACATTTGGCTTGAATTTTGTCAAGTCTCTTAAGAACGGATTTATTACAAGGGTCTAAGATAAAAGAGGCATAATCCATATGGCTACGGATGATGGCATTATATAATAATTTCTGAGTAAAAGGATGAGCACCCCACCATACCCCAGAAAGAGAACGGAGGATATTAATGTTCTTTTCACATTTCTGTATAACATAATCAAAATGAGAAATACCAGATAATTTTGAATCAAGCCATAATCCTAAAAATTTTACTTTGGTCTCTTGAGGTATCACATTCTCATTAACTCTAACTGTGATATTAGGAATAATCCGTTTTTTAGTAAATATCACTACTTTACTTTTAGAAGCTGATATAGAGAGACCATGCTCTAGGAGCCAGTCAGATAAGTACCTTAGAGCAGAGTTTAATTGGATTTCTGCTTCTTCTATAGATTTAACTGAAGTATAAAGAGCTATACCGTCCGCATATTGCAAAATTTGACAAAAAGATAGTACTGTAGACTCTAAATCACTGGTGTAAATACTATATAATAAAGGACTTAATACAGAACCTTGGGGTAAACCTTTCCAAACATATCTGGGTGGAAGGAAAGAATTTTGATGTTTGATTGAAATGGATCTTTCCATAAAAAGATTACATATAAAACGTGTCAACTTTGTGGGAATATCCAAATGTAGGAGTTTATTTTTAAGCACAGGCAATAATACATTATCATATGCTGATGCAATGTCAATAAAAACTCCAACTAAATACTGTTTTTTTAAAAATGATATATGCATATCAGTAGATAGTATACTAAGACTATCTACTGTACTCATACCTTTCCTAAATCCAAATTGTGATTTGCTAATAATTTTTTTGTTTTCTACCAACCATTCTAAACGATGCTTGACCATATGTTCAGAGATTTTGGATAATACAGATGGAAAAGAGGGAAATACATTTAAATTTGGAACAAAAGGAGGCGCCAACTTATCTGCAAATGCCTCGAGCCATACGGAGGGATCATTGGAAGAGATATTGTTATTTTTAAAGGATCCTCTAAATTTTTTAATATGATCCCATACTAAAGATGATGGAGTTTTCGGAGACAATTGTTCACAAAAATATGTCCAACCTTGTTTCTTTTTCTTTTTTAGAAGTCTAGAAGTTTGTGCAGCAATTTTTTTATATTCCAAAAAATTTTCTGTTGTCATATTCAAATTGTAACGTCTTTCAGCTGCTTTCCTATTCTTAACAACTTGCGAACATTCAGGATCCCACCATGGAGGGGAAATTTTGAATTTAGATTTTTTTTTCGACTGAAAAGTCTGATCAGCACTTGAAGTAATTGAATAAACAAATTTAGAATAAATATCAACAATATTACTGGAAGATACTGGAGGAAGGGATACTACTTTACTGTCAAGTGAAGATGCATAAGATGACCAGTCTGCATTTTTTAAACGGTATTTAAAAGAAGGATTAAAATCAAAAATTGGAGTAGATCTATTACAGATGTTGATAAGGATAGGAAAGTGGTCACTACCATAAGTGTGATCCAAGACGTTCCAAGACAGAGTGGAAGCAAGAGAAGGGCTACATGCGGTAAGATCCACTACACTTTGAGGGTTTTGAGAGGGAAATACCCTCCGAGTAGGAGACCCGTTATTAATAATACATAAATCAGTTTCATCAAAAATTTCTAGTAACTGACGTGCAAAAGAATCGTCATGGATAGAACCCCATGAGGTGTGATGAGCGTTAAAATCACCCATCAAAATAACAGGAGGAGGAACAGATGATATTATGTACAAAATGTCTGAAATTAAGGATGAATGAGGGTGAGGGATGTATAATGATATAAATGAGATGTTAAAAATATTTACAGCGACAACATTAATGTCAGGATGGGAACTTGATCCATTATTGGAAGTTAGGGAAATGATTTGGGAAAGTTTTTGGGCAACGTGGGACGGTATGTTTGAATTTGATTTTCCTAACAAGTCAAATATCATATTAATCAGAATTTCCAGGAGATTGACATCCTGGAGAACCGGTGGAGAATTGGAAGAGGGAACAGGAGATATAGCACAACCATTTGGCATAGCTGAAGGAGGGTTAGCAACAAGAGCCTGATGGGATGCTCTATCGTATGTTTTTCCCAGAGGCGTATGGGGGCGGGGAGTAGAGAACACAGTTTTCTTGTATGATGAAATGGGAGCGTGAGTGGATGGTTGTCTAAGTACTGATGGATGATGAGGGCTATTAATGATAGCAGAAGTTTGTGCAACTTCTGCATATGATTTACTGGATTTAGGTATTGATCGGGATGCTTCTTGGTATGATATTTTTTCTTTTGCCATTAATAATTTAATGGACTTTTGCCTACTTTGCTCGGGACAGTCCCTGCTATTAGCATAGTGAAGTCCCGAACAATGCAGACAAGAAGCTTCCGCCTCAATAACACTGCAAGAATCTCCTGCATGCGGCTGAGCACAACGGTAGCAACGAGGCTGGGATCGGCAAAGGCCTTTAACATGACCAAATCTACAGCAGTTATAGCATTGGATTGTCGGGAATTGATATAAATCAACAGGAAGGCTGGTGTGAAAACAATAAATTTTGCTGGGGAGAACTTGACCTTGGAATGTTAGGACAACTGTTTGTGTACGGGACCAAGTTACCTTACCATCTGCGTTAATCTTTCTGTTGAGTCTGCGGGCCTTGAGAACAGGACCACATCCATTCGGCAAAATGATAGAATCCACAAATTCATCCATGGACATATCAACAGGGACCTGACGTACTACACCCATCTTGGTGATATTGTATGTGGGGATTACGGGAACAAATTTAGAAATTTCTAAAATTTTATTATTAAAAAATTATTTGCATCATCTGCTGTTTTAAATTCAACTGAGATTTTACCTCTACCAACTTTTTTAATACCATCTGTGCAGATATTATTTATTTTATTACGTGAGAGAAATTGGCCTAACTTGATTGGGCGAATAGCTGTTCCAGCGATTGGGTCTGGTTCAGCCCGGGTAATATGAACAATATAAGGGCCACTATCGAAATTCGTGTAACATTTAACCCCCACAACTAGTCTGGGATGGGTATAAATATTTTGGATTGAAGCTACTGCTAGGTCTTTGTCAATAATAGTTTTTTTTTTAAGCGACTCGCATTGTTGACTCGCCTGATTATCAATTAATCGGCGTTTAAGTCCGGGAACTAAAACTTGCTCAGGTGATGAAGTACCAGGACAGGGATCTGGAGGGTCCGGAGGATCAGGAGGTTCAGGCTCCTGAGTATCCGACCAAATTTCCTTCTCCATCATATAAAAGCTAAATTTACACCAAAGAAAAACGCAAAACAAATGAATGAAAGAACAATGAAACAAATAACTTACCAGTAGGTACAATATCTACATTTGAGCACAAATGATTACACTACAAATGAATATCTATCCACAAGTGATAATGCAATGAAAAATTTCGATAATTTAGATCAGAATTAAACAGAAATTATTAAAATTTGAACAAAATCTCTCTGACACGTGTGACAACCATCCGATAATTTTATAGTCTATATTACGCTTTATTGTGTTTGTAATAATGAATGAATGAATGATAGTGACCAATTTAATTCTTTGTTGAATTGCACAAAACCTCATAAAGAAACTATTTCCTTCATATATAAGTTTCCTCACTCTGTGCGCAATACGCATTGTTTGCTTCCATGTTTCTGGTCATACGCATTTCTCTTTGGTTTCCATTTTGAACTAGAGACGTTGAGTGTTTTTGTGGATTATTTGTGTTGAGAAATTACCCACTTTATTTATGTAATTATGAGTGGATATACAAAAAAGGGGGTGTTGGCCATGTGGGGCCGGCACCAGGAATAGCTCCACCCTGTCTCTTCCTATGGGAATCGTAAAAGCAAACTGAGGGATTACCGGGGGACTGGGCACCGGCATTCCCCTGTGTACTAAAAACATCCTCTGCGATCACCAACCCACATGCCAAGCTTGGCGATTATGGTAAAACCTCATTTTGGGGAGGCCTATGTCCAGCAGTGGACGATGAAAGGCTGATGGATGATAGATGGATACAAATAAAGCACGTAGAATGCAACGTTTTAAAGAATAATGGTTTTATTTCGTATGGAGTTTTAGATTTATTACACTTACTGATTTTGTACGGATTTTGGCTGTCGGATGTACGGATTTTTAGTTCCTACAGTATGGCTACACTGGCAGTGGTTTAGTGGTCTCAGTGTATATCAGAATACAGCCACAATACAACAACAACAACTGAGACTTGTCTTGTTGTCAACAACTGAGAAGTATTCTTCTCTGATAAGGAGTTTATGGAGGACTAACTCGGTGTATTAAAAACTGTCCGCTGAAAGGGAGCCAATTAAGCTGGCACCACAGTAGCAAGTGGAAAGATTTTCAAAAGAGCGCCCTAATTTATTAGAGTAGGATATTAAATTAAGAAGGAAAGAAACACTTCCACTTTGTTACCACGCATTTTATATTTATTAAAAAATTACCTTTGACTACGTAAATAGTTAAGATTTACTATACGAGTACTGCATATTTTACGGAAGCCAATGAATGTGGCGCCACGGCGCCACAGTAGCAAGTGGAAAAATTTAAAAACAGCGCCATAATAACTCAGTGGTGGACACATTTTCAACTTATCCGCTATACAAGACGGTCCTCCTCCTTACTTCTACCCTCCATATTCTCGGATACGCAATACTCTTTGATTCTTCTCTTGGTCTGTGTTAATTTTGGCGGGAACATGAAGAAGATCATTATTTTGTGTTATTTCAAGTATTCATATGTAAAAGTGGTAGTCTTTTGTTTATTAAATATTTGTATGCATAAGTGTTGGCAAGTAATGTAATGCGACGTAGTGTTTTTTCCTGTTGTTTATAAAACTCCATAAAATAAAAGCTTCAGTAAAGTCGACATCCGTTTAGTGGATCAGGACATTAATGTGACTCTGTCTAATTTTATATGATTGACTTCAACTAGGAGTAGTTTGATGAATTAAACTTACCTGTGATCAGAGAATAATGATATTTATTTTCTGTTAGGCTGATGGCTCTTCCAAAGCCTTAAACAAAAAATTAAAAAAATTGTGTTTTTTTGACTTTTTACTTTGAGGTTGAGGTTAGTTGTTGTAAATAATCTTTTACATTTTCAATAATAACGGTTACTTAATTTTAAAATTAACGAAGACTAGAGACTCGGAGAGTTCGACACCATTATCATGTTATATAGTATCCGCATAATTTTTTCAAAAATCTAGTAAACGGCTATGTAAATATAAATGATCACCGGTGGATATAAAGTGTGATAATAATTATTTTCATCTTATATGGCGTGCTTGAATTGAAAATCATCTCTGATCTATTGGCAACCGGTATGGAAAGTAAAAGTGAAATATTTTCTCAAAGGCTGGTTATAGCTGTATTATGGAATATTGGACTACAGATGTTTCTGGCAGTTGTGTTAGTGTTTCTCATTCAATACGACATTTTGCATCCAGTGTCATGGATTACTTCAACCTTTCGTGATATATTAGGTTGGAAAATGACCCTCAATCTTGTACTACTGGGACTCGTATCGTTCTTTCAAGCCTATGTTTATGGAACTATGTACATGATACCTTTACCAAAGTATTTTACGAGGTTCTCTATGTTTATAAACATGTTTTCAGTGCAGAACACAATGTTTAGTATTTTATATGCGCTCAGTGGCTATTTTACTATGGGGTTATATTCATCATTAGCTAAGAGCAATTATAATGTTCTGAAGAAAAAGTGTGATTCTTATGATGGACAATGTCTCGTAGAACCAAGCTTATTTCTGCAGTTTGGTGGCATGTGGATGGGTTTATACTATTTTTTTAATATACACATTGCTGGCAATGCTGTGCTGATGTTCCCTCATATATACCAAGATAAATTTCAGCAGATCAAACTAGCTGTTAATAATATATTGTCTATGGGTTTTAAAAATTCAATAATGCCTGTGGTTTATTATTGTTTTTTTTATTATATATGGGGTAACAAGCCAAGAAGTATGGTTTCAGAAGTCTACAGTTTATATCTGGAAGATCCACCTTTAGATAATGTTTTTAATTTACTTATGTCAGGTATGTGGATTGGCCTTTGGTTCTACACTAGCTTGTTTTTTGTGTCGGTTTATACAATGAGAACAATATTCAATATTATACTTACTGAGCCCATGAAGTTCCCAATAGAATCTAAAAGTAGTTTAACTCTTCAGAATGCTTTAGCACAAAGATCCCTTTTCAATGGGTATTTAGGAGCCCAAGACTTGAGAATCATGTCTATGACTGATATTAGCAGAAGGCGGGAAATTTTCACCCTTTCACAACCTGGAGGACATCCAAGAAACTGGAATAATTTGTTAGAAGATTGCCTGAGCATTATTAATGATTTTAGTAAGGAATTAGAAGCAGTCAATGGAGATGCAAAGCCTGCAGAAAGTGAAAATAATGCCTTTAAGAATAATAACATAGGGAACATCTCACATAATAAAAGTTTAACTTATTCCGGAAACCTAAGGAATATGGCCGTTTCTCCCAAGCTAAGAGAACTAAAAGACCATAACAAAAAACAGGAAGATGAAACATTTATGAATGTGGTAAAAGAGGAATTCAAAATCCTTGTACAGAAACTGTGTCAAAAACCGGGGATAAGTTATTTGTTTGGAGAATTGACTGATACCAAATTGAAGTTCCTTCTAATGCAAGCTCAGCCAGTGATATGGACATCGGAAGGATTGGCATGTATCACTGCAGCATCTTTAAATGAAGACAAGTTTGGAGTTGTACAAAATGATTTGCCTATTGTGATATCAACTTTGATCTCCCTCAAACAGAATTTAGATAAATTGACAAAACCTGGTCTAGTACCCAGGAAGCATGTTCTTAACGACATGTTTGCCATTAAAATGAAGACAGCCTTAATATCGTCAGTTAAGAGAAGTATCTATAAGATTGCAATAACATTCTCAAAGTTCATCCACGAAATACCTTTGGATCCTGATATTCAATTAGCTCTACAGCCTTTTTTGTTGTGTAAAGAAGCATAAGTGTTCTAATAATAAGACTGGATAACAAATTAATATCATCATGGTGTTTTATTTAAACTTATCACTAAAATAAAACAATTTTCAAAATAATTTGTATTCTCTTCTAAAAATGTAACCAATGCCACACATATTTATGATCTAGTAGGTAGTAGTAACATTGGTATCTAATACTACATTATCTCAACAAACATTCAATTAGTATATTAATTACTACTTCATTTAATTGAGATCTTTTCAAATTCTAAGTTGCCAGAACTTTTTGTTATTTGTAATACATTACTATAATATTATTAGTAACTAGCCTTTGCCAGCGGCTTCAACGCAGCCAAAAGCTAGTTTTTTGTTTATATCTCAGGTTCCCGATATAGTAGCGGGATAAATTGTATACCAGTTTTTAAGTCTAATCAAGGCCTTTCAAATAAAAAAAGTTGCTTTAAAATCCGTTCAGTAGTTTTTGTGTGATGCGTGAACAAACAAACAGGTAACCAGACAGACAAAAAATTCAAAAAAAAATTGTTTTGTGTTTGGACATGCTTGTATAGACTATTACAGTAATTTTTTCTCAAATATCTTGACAGACATAGCTCTGTTACAGTTTTATAATAGTATAGACTAGCCTTTGCACGCGGATTCGCCACAGCCAAAAGCTAGTTTTTCGGTTGTATCTCAAGTTCCCGATATAGTAGCGGGGTAAAATGTATAACAGTTGTTAAGTCTAATCAAGAGCTATCAAACAAAAAATGTTACATAATCCGTTAAGTAGTTTTTGCGTGATGAGCGAACCAACAAACAAAAAAAAAAAAAAAAAATTGTTTTGTGTTTATAGTTTAGACGCCTAGGCTATATTACATTCATTTTTTCTCGAATATCTTAAATGTACAGACAGCTCTGTTACAGCTTTATAATAGTATAGAAGTATTTGTTAAATTTAATAATTTAGGCCTCACACAAGACAATAAATAGGACAGACCAAGAGATATTTCGTTGCATATTGTTAGATTAAGAAGTTTGAAAAGTATTATAATAAATATTTTATAATTAATTTTTCTTTATACTATGCGGGTGACAAATAAGCATACAGCCCACCTCATGGTAAGTGGTTACCGTAACATATAGACGCTACCAACAACAGAGTAATCGCTCAAGAACATTCAACTCCAAGGAAAGGAATAGGAGGTGGGGAGAAAAGATAATAAGGAGAGGATAAGAGAGGGTATGTGCCTGCTGCGGTCTGACTATATTTAACAACTGTAGGAATACCGAACAGTTGCTTCACGCTGATCTGGGAGAGGGAGGTACTTTGGCAGTCGAGCTGGCCCATTCATGCCGGGACAAGCAACACTACCACTAAACAGAATAATCAATTATCTAAGATAATGGTATATGGCACTAGTAAAACTAAAGGAGTGTGTCTTCATCGCGTAGGTCACTGCTCAGCAGGGAACGTTGACTAGCCGCGCCGAGGAGAGCGGTGCGCTCAGCGGACGATGTCCCGGACTCGCAGCTCAGGGAAGCTAGGTGATAATATTTATAATTCTAATAAATTTTTCACTATGTTGTTAATTTATACAACCAACAATGTGTCATTATTTGTTCAGTACTAGACAGCAAATAATATAGACACAATAGATAAAGCCATTAACAAAAGAGACAGTCACATGTGCTATTCATAGTCAGGAATTTACAAGAAACAAACAAGTATATAGGTAGTTAATTAAAATATGGAGATGAAAGGGCCTTTTGTGAAAAGGTGCACATGCAAAGCTATGCGAGTAAGTATAAAGGTTAAATCATGCCGCTGGTGCAAAAGTGGCGTAACTTATATTTTCATATTAAAAATTAAGGCACAGGTAGTTTCACTTTTGTGCAACCTTGGCTTTATATATGCGTAATGCAAAATTAAAAAAAAAAACATCCAAATAAACTATAGCTCGACCACTTGTATAAATTGTATAAAACACGATTGATAGACTGGAGCTGAGCGAAGGTGTGCGTGAAGTTAACGGTAGTATCAAACTTTCACACTATTATTAATTGCGTAAATGCGCAAAAGGACTGGCTTCCAGTTCATCATATTAAACAAAAATGTGAACTAGGCCACTGTTTGAACTGACGGCATCGAATAGAATAGGTAAAAACTTACGAGAGAAGTCGGGAAGTAGAGGCGAGCGGGGCGACGATTACGTATATATGGAGCGGTACATACAAAGGGTGGATTACCGTCGGGGCTGGCGCGCGGGGTCGCGCTGCCGCGCCGCTGGTCGCGCTCGCTGCCGCCCGGCGACTCCGCCATGGACGCCTGCAGGCTGTAGCTCTCCCTGCGGACACCGACACGCAGCTCAGCACTCACCCACAGACCGTAAACGTCGCCTTACCAGATATATCGTAGTACGTGCGAACTCTGGGATGTGCGCAGAAATCACAGTTTCCACCATTGCGTTTCTATCGGTCTACTTACTTACTTATCATCACGCCATTTCCCTTGCGGGGTAGGCAGAGAGAACAGAGTGCCAAGAGGCTCTATTCTTACAAACATCTCTCGCTTCCTCAACATTCATAACTCTCTTCATACACGCTCGCCGGTTTCGAAGACTCCTGACTCCACCTTCCTTTAACACATGACCAATTTGGTCTAGGTAGGTAAGTCTCGGTCTCCCCCTGTACCTACATCCTTCCACTTTCGCATTGTATATCTTCTTAGCCAGTCGCTCGTCCGAAATTCTTTCCACATGTCCGAATCTATCGGTCTATCTTCCATCAATATATTGTATACTCTACTTAATATGAACTATGAGTTTTGGGTTCGCTATTATAATTTAGCATACGATTTTGGTTTTTCTACAGTGGTTTTATATTTTCATTTTCAAAAATTGATTCTTTCGACATTTCCTTGGACTTAAGAGCTTTATTGCACACTGTCTGCTTCTACTGAATGAAGTAGATATAATGCTAGCCTGTATCCGGACGTCGACGAGGTTTGTGAGATCTCGCTGTCGTAGGACGTGTCGGTGTTGATGTTGGAAGGCTGAAGGAACGGTGGCTGCGACCAGGCGCGCCTTAGCGGGGTTGTCTCTGGTCCGGGGGATGAGCAGTCGTCCGATTCCAATCGGACGTGGGAGACCTGCCCAAATATCTTGTTTTATAGTATAATAAATAATATGTTTCGAGTTTATTATGAAGAGAAGAATAAAATTACATCTTATGATATTTTACGTAAACATAATACCTAATATTAATTTATCCATATTTGATTAGTTCGATTCCTAGATGATGATAGATTATTGAAATTCAGTTTTATTTATTTCTATAAATAAAACATTGGTTACAAAGATAATTCACTTTCTTCCATGTCACATAGCTATGGGATATTGGTACCTCAAAGGAAACAAATTTATTACCTCCGGCTTAGTATGTCTGCTACGTCGAAACTTGAATGTCTTCTTAGACGGTCCGTGAGCTCGTTGCAATCTTGGTCTATCGCCGGTCTCTGGAGTATCAGGTCGTTCATCAACTAGCACTTCCAGGTCACGGTTTGGGCCGCCCGGAATAGTCTCGCCACACGATGCCTCACCAGGCGACATTGGGGACAAGGGGCTCGTAGAGGTTTCTCCTAAAAATAAAACCATTTAAGAAATACATTTTTTCCCGGTAAGGTTCGACTGTACACACATATAAGAGAGAGAGAGATCGCACGAGTGGCCAAGACTGACTTTAAATTGATTAACTGTTTTACGCGTATTCCTACCACGATGTTTGCCGATGCATGTCCATGTTATGGCCTGTAGATATTACCGTTTCTAGGTGGTACCAATGACCTTTACTGCGGAAGATAGTGGTAGCGTGGCATAACGATGATGGTAGGAGATGATTCATATTATGTGACAATCTTTTGTCACGATTTCATTCCCGTTAAATTAGGGAATGCACTGCGATCGCCAACCCGCCTGCCAAGCGTGGCGATTACGGCACTATCCCCCATATGAGCGAAACACATGTTGTGGCGTTCTCTTGGGGAGGCCTATGTCCAGCAGTGGACTTCGATAGGCTGATGGGTGGATGGATGGATAAATTAGGTTGTTATCTCAGAGGCAAAAATAAATTATTTGAGAATAAGGAAAAAGAGATTTTTGTACTAGCGGGAATCGAACCCGCGTCTTTTCCAATCCGGGGAAGTGCTCTAAGCCACTGAGCTATAGTACAGGTACTTCGACCATCCCAATCTCCTTATTACATTTGTCTTTACGACCAGCGCCATCTATCGGAAGCATTTACATGCATTAAACCGATATAGTAAGTTTAATTTTGCAATTAAAATTCATACTATTTGATGGCGCGATTTTTTAAACATTTTTGATCTATATTTTTTTAGCATTTGACATGCTCCGCCACTTTTTAAAGTATAAATTATTTGAGAATAAGGAAAAAGAGATTTTTGTACTAGCGGGAATCGAACCCGCGTCTTTTCCAATCCGGGGAAGTGCTCTAAGCCACTGAGCTATAGTACAGGTACTTCGACCATCCCAATCTCCTTATTACATTTGTCTTTACGACCAGCGCCATCTATCGGAAGCATTTACATGCATTAAACCGATATAGTAAGTTTAATTTTGCAATTAAAATTCATACTATTTGATGGCGCGATTTTTTAAACATTTTTGATCTATATTTTTTTTAGCATTTGACATGCTCCGCCACTTTTTAAAGTATAAATTATTTGAGAATAAGGAATTTATACTTTAAAAAGTGGCGGAGCATGTCAAATGCTAAAAAAATATAGATCAAAAATGTTTAAAAAATCGCGCCATCAAATAGTATGAATTTTAATTGCAAAATTAAACTTACTATATCGGTTTAATGCATGTAAATGCTTCCGATAGATGGCGCTGGTCGTAAAGACAAATGTAATAAGGAGATTGGGATGGTCGAAGTACCTGTACTATAGCTCAGTGGCTTAGAGCACTTCCCCGGATTGGAAAAGACGCGGGTTCGATTCCCGCTAGTACAAAAATCTCTTTTTCCTTATTCTCAAATAATTTATACTTTAAAAAGTGGCGGAGCATGTCAAATGCTAAAAAAATATAGATCAAAAATGTTTAAAAAATCGCGCCATCAAATAGTATGAATTTTAATTGCAAAATTAAACTTACTATATCGGTTTAATGCATGTAAATGCTTCCGATAGATGGCGCTGGTCGTAAAGACAAATGTAATAAGGAGATTGGGATGGTCGAAGTACCTGTACTATAGCTCAGTGGCTTAGAGCACTTCCCCGGATTGGAAAAGACGCGGGTTCGATTCCCGCTAGTACAAAAATCTCTTTTTCCTTATTCTCAAATAATTTATACTTTAAAAAGTGGCGGAGCATGTCAAATGCTAAAAAAATATAGATCAAAAAAAGGCAAAAATAAGTTTAGAATACAATCTTCAAATTCGTTCTTAGCGGATGTCCACGTTCAGATAAGAAAAACTATGAATAATTAAACCACAAACAACACACTTCCTTAGACCAACCCCTCGTCCCTCTTTGTGACAATTTATCACACCAAGCGACACAAGCGATACCTCCTTCGCTCCTTATTTGCGTATATTATGTATTTTTTAACAGCCCTTTATGTATTATTTTTTAAGTATTTTAGTCTATACGTCAGTTGCTAAAATTGAAAATAGTGTTAATTATCATATAAAACGAACTTACCAGTCGTGAACTTGAGTTCAACCGAAGGTACAAATCGCAGTTTAGTTTGAGTGCTGGAATACGACGGCGTGCTGGCTGTAGGCTTGGTGTCGCCACTGCCATAGTTAATTGATCCTGATACAAACATGCACCAACATTTTATTCGATTTTCTTAAATAACATTAATACTCACAACTATTTAATCGAGTTATGGGGATATTGATTTTTTTTAAGCGTTAATACCGACTTCGTTTAATAATAATACTCTTTTATTTTCGAGTTTAAAAACTAAATAGGCTGCAATCCATGCATCAGTTAGACCTTTTCAATTTGTAAATAAAAAATACACGCATTAAAATAATCTCTACACAATAATTTTTCCGGGATCAATAGTAGGCCATGACTTTCTCCGTACTCCGGACTATATGACGTGATGATCGGGTAAGTAGCTAGGCGTCAAGGTAGGTAACGAACAAACAATTAGACTAGCTTTTACATTTTAAATATTGATAAGTATGGGAGTTAATGGTGCTTCTGAATGATTCATATCAGAATATAGCTTCAAACAAAATTGATTTACTAGAACCAATTTGTGAATGTGGAAGAAATATCTGCGACTAAAATTCCTGATACTGCCTCTCCTTTTGCGGATAGGTACGCTCTAGATCGCAGAGCTTGCTCGCAGAACACAAAGTGCGAAATCGTGAAATCGAAAATAACAGTCACGAGCAGGATTTGAACCAGCCTTTGCTTCTTAATGTTTTGGGTGGCGTTTCGCATTTTGTGTTAATTTATACAGCTAAGCATGTCAAATGCTTAAAAAATATAGATATTAAAAAAATATATAGATATATAAAAATATTAAATTATTTTAGTAAGTATCTACTTAAAAACATGACATGTCATATGTTAAATGTAAATATTACGGAGTAAAATTGATTCCTTTCATAAAAGATTTATTTATTTATCGCTTTAATAAGTTTGCCTTTACATTTCTAAAATGCTAATGTATTTACCGATATTAGAGTTACAGCTGCTGATGCCGCTGTGCATTGGGGCCTCAAATATTGGCATGTGTTGACTCGTTGTCGAACTACTGGACACTGATTCTACAACATTATGAACTGGTATGAAGTAATAGAAACAGATCCGATTTAGCACTACACTATTTATTATAAGCATTCGAAAAAAAAAAACAGGGGAACAAAACATTTTATTTTCAAGTCAAACTATTATATTTACACAAATGAGTTTGTTTGCGGGTTATTATTATATCATCATAGTCAATTTTGAAGTCACGTTTTGGTCACTGTGGATTTGGTTCAGACTCGAAATTTACATGTTGTAAGCCGACAATGTAACAATTAACTAAATCAGGAAACAGATAAACGTTCCAACACTATTAGAAACACTCCTGTTATCATAACTTAAAAAGGGATTAATATATAACTTTAAATTTAGTGCAATCATAGTAAAAAAATAAACTGTGTTGGAGCACGGAGTCTATACCTGAGGCCTTGTAGTGGCGTGGGACTATGAATAATTGTTATTAACGAAACCAAAATGTGAGGTATTGTGAAATGTGCTATATCATTGCGTAAGCAGCAAGTTTCTTTGGGCATAAATGGTGTATAAAACAATGGTTATACCTCTTTGCGCGGAGAGTGGGGCGGAGGGGTGGTCGGGAGTTCGCGGCAGTCCGCTAGTACCACTACGTCCCACCAACATCGAGATCAACGATGGCCGGTGTTGTTGGTGCTTGTCAGATATTGTGGTGGGCCGCGGGAATACTTCTGACGAACGTTTGCCTCCGCCTTGACCCAGGTTTTCTGTTATTTGTTCTACAATAAACATAATTTGAAATGCAAAATTTTGCCTTCGTCTTACTTATCCTAATACTACATGCGAGTTAATATCCCATTTTATGATTGTTGTAACAGTTGATACTGAGAGGAAAAGCAACATTTACACAGTGACTGTATTGATGGGTAAATATTTTCTTTATACTATGACAAAAACGACGACAGTAAAAACAAGCATTGGTAAGCGGTTAAAGTAACCTATAAACGCTAGCAATACCAAAGGCATCACTCGCGCGTCGCCAACTCCAAGGAAAGAGAAAGGAGGTGGAGATGGAGGACAACAATAAGTAATACATCGCTCGCTCAAGGCCCCGAGTTAAATGCCGATTACGCGATTTAGAGTATTTCGACATTGAAATTTAACCGAAAATTCAGAGCTAAAACTCTAAACGTATATGATCAACAAAAAAAAAATCTGACTTGAAAAACATTGAAAATGATATAAAAAGTAATCAAATAGAATCTACTAGATAAATAAATTAGAAAGTTTTATAAACGGCAGCTTTGTTGCTGTCGGTGGAGTCAGGAGTCTCCGAAACCGGCGAGCGGAAACCGGAGAATGGATGAAGAGAATTATGAATGTTGAGGAAGCGAGAGATGTATGCAAGAATAGAGCGTTTTGTCACTCTGTTCTCTCTGCCTACCCCGCAAGGGAGATAGCGTGATGATAAGTAAGTAAGTAAAATCATCATAGGTGCAACGCGAGCGCATTCGTTGAATGATGCGGTTGCCGTGGATCATGCGGCGGGCAAAACAATCTCAACTGTATTTCTGTGTACATAAGGTACATTTTTCTCGATACGAACAATTGGTATTATTATTAAGATTTTGTAGGCTATTATAGAGAGATTTTGGACAAGTTTTAATGGAAGTGATGTTTCTGTCCGTAGGACTAGTATCTATTCTGTGCTCCGGTGCTCACTCGCTATACGTACCGTGAGTACCGTTGTTCACGCAGGTCTTCTGTGAGAGGATGTTACTTCCCCGATCTAGGCAGTCCATTTATACTGGGACAAGCAAGGTGCTACCACTAGCGATGGAATGTATACATTTACTAATCAATACATTTTAAATGTATATATTTACCCATCAATACAATATAATATGCTATAGTATTAGTGCGTTTCCGTTCTTCGGAGTACCTACTCGTACATTTGCCGGTATTGCGCTATATCTCTCCCTCTGGTTATATATAGATTGTCGTCTTATCAAACAATCGAATGAGATCATAATGTTTTCATATATAATTGTTTAGGTTCTATTTATTATTGCACGCCTCATAAGCGAAGCGTTGAGGAAGGTACTATTCTCGTTTTACACAACTGAATTTTCAAACTTAAAATGTCTCTATTTATCATATATTGCACTTGTAAAACAATATATACACACACATATCAAGAAAAAACATTATTTTTGACACTCATGATATTTTTTATGCCATTTTTGTTATTTAAACTAGTCAACAAACTGTTTAAAAAAGTTCTGTCTTGGACGTCCCTTTGTTGTAGGTAATGTATGTTGACACGATAACAACCGAAATACGTTACTAATCGAGTCTTTTTTTTCTTTGTAACTTAAGTATAACTACGAATAGAGCCCTATTACTTTTCACGGTCTGATTCGATGTGGTTTAATTGTTATTAAATAGACAAAAGCTACTGCCGTGTGGGGCCGGCTTTAGAATTGTCCCACCCCTCTCCACCCATGGGAGTTGTAAGAGCCGACTGAGAGAATACCGGGGGAGTGGGCAGCAGCACTCCCTCGAGTATTAATAACATCCACTGCGATCGCCAACCCGCTTGCCAAGCGTGGCGATTACGGCAATATCCCCAAAAAAAAAAAAATGAGCACCTAACATAAAACGGCCTCCAGTCACGGCAGCTCCGCTATTCCGTGGCCTAACGGTAGCGGGCCCGGTAACGGCGGAGCAGGGGGTGCGAAGAATCTTCGGTCGCGGCAAGGCTACCAAACACAACGATCTCTGGCCCTGGTAACGCACAACGTTCGAACACTTCAGACCGACGAGAGAATCACCGAGCTGGAAGAGGAATTGAGCAAGATCCACTCAGCCGATTGGTCCTGCCTAAGGCGGTTAAACAGACAGATCTCCAAGGCTGTGCAGCACGATATTCGCCAATTTAATACTACCCGTATTAAAGAGGCGATAGAGCGGAACCTAGGCTCGAAAGTGTTCGCAAGAGATCTGTCTATTGGCCAAAGTCAGTTGACTAAACTGAGGACCAACAACGGCACTGTCATTTCTTCTCGAGATGAGATCTTGGGAGAGGTCCAGCAGTTCTATGGACAGTTGTACAGATCCCAGAGCCCTGCTGTTGGCTTTGTCCAAGACCCCAGATCCAAGCTAACTCGGCACTTTACCGAAAATATCCCGGACGTCAGCCTGTACGAGATCAGAATGGCTCTCAAACAACTAAAGAACGGAAAGGCACCGGGAGACGACGGAATCACCACAGAGCTTCTGAGAGCAGGCGGAAAGCCGGTCTTGAAAGCTCTTCAGAGGCTCTTCAATTCCGTCGTTCTCGGGGGCGACGTTCCAGAGTAGTGGACCAGAAGCGTGGTGGTGCTGTTCTTCAAGAAAGGTGACAGAACCGTCTTGAAGAACTATAGACCCATCTCGCTCTTGAGCCACGTCTTTAAGTTGTTTTCGAGGGTCATTACAAATCGACTCACATGCAGGCTTGACGACTTCCAGCCTGCCTAACAAGCCGGTTTCCGAAAAGTCTATAGTACATAGACCACATCCACACGCTACGCCAAATTATACAGAAAACCGAGTAATATAATCGGCCTCTGTGTTTGGAGTTTGTGGACTATGAGAAAGCCTTCGATTCGATCGAAACTTGGGCGGTGCTGCAGTCCCTTCAGCGGTGCCAAATTGACAATCGGTACATCGAAGTGCTGAAGTGTTTGTATAGAAACGCCACCATGTCAGTCCGTGTTCAGGACAGGAGTACGAAACCGATCCAACTGCAGAGAGGTATTAGACAGGGAGACGTTATGTCCCCGAAACTCTTCACCGCTGCATTGGAAGATGTCTTCAAGCTCTTGGACTGGACCGGATTCGGCATCAACATCAATGGCGAATACATCACTCACCTTCGATATGCCGACGACATCGTAGTCATGGCAGAATCGCTGGAGGACCTTGGCACCATGCTCGATGATCTCAGCAGGGTTTCCCGACTAGTGGGTCTCAAAACGAACATGGACAAGACGAAAGTCATGTCTAATGTCCATGTCATTTCAGCACCGGTCCTAGTCGGGAGTGCGCTTCTCGAAGTTGTCAACCATTATGTCTACCTGGGACAAACAGTCCATTTAGGTAGGCACAACTTCGAGAAAGAGGTCAATCGACGAATCCAACTCGGCTGGGCAGCGTTCGGGAAGCTAAGGAAGATCTTCTCGTCTAATATTCCGCAGTGTCTGAAAACGAAGGTCTACGAACAGTGTGTGTTACCAGTGATGACATACGGAACAGAGACGTGGTCTCTGAATGTTGGCCTCATATCAAGGCTCAAAGTCGCTTAGCGGGCCATGGAGCGGGCTATGCTTGGTATTTCCCTACGTGATCGAATCCGTAATACGGAGATCCGTAGGAGAACGAGAGTGACCGACATTGCCCGCCGGGTTGCCATGCTGAAGTGGCAATGGGCAGGCCACATCGCTCGACGAACCGATAACCGTTGGGGACGAAAGGTTCTCGAGTGGCGACCACGTATCGGACGGCGCAGCGTGGGACGGCCCCCCACCAGATGGACCAACGATCTGGTCAAAGCTGCGGGGAGCCGTTGGATGCGGTCGGCACAGGACCGCTCGTTGTGGCGTTCTCTTGGGGAGGCCTATGTCCAGCAGTGGACGTTGAAAGGCTGATGGATGGATGGATGGATCGATGAGACAAAAAAAATACTGAATATTTACGCTCGACTCGACACTCGACACTAAAACCAGCGCTATACCTTTCATGAGAACTATTTCTATAGACTAATATTGAAGTACTTCTTAACATTAGCGCTAGATGGCGTATAAGACATGAAACCCACATTAGTACTTTTTGAAATTAGCGCTGTCTATGTGATTTATTGAAAACTACTTAGTAAGACCCATACATTATTAGTTACTTAGCACATTCATACAACCCATACATTACTCAAATAATCAATTTTATTATGAAAAATGAAGATTATTGGCGTATAGAAGATATAATAGAAGATATAGGCGCGCAGTTTTGGATTTTCCAAAGTATTCAATAAAAACTATACGAGCGATTCGAGTGAATAAGCTTTAATCTAGTTTTATAAGAGTCCACATCTTTTAGTACGATCGATAAATAATGTGACTATCGATTACAATTGTTAAATTATAATCGAACATTGTTCGATTAATGTAAACTGTAGACGACACACATGCCTTGCGACACAAAAACGGCTACTGCGCAGCGTCTTGCAGCCAACTTCAGAAACACAAAGATCCGTTGTGACTACTGTATGTGTTAATATGCTACAGCATATTATATGTATTTGAACTTTAATTGAAATGGCAGACTTATTTTATATTTTGCCTTTACAGACTACATTACAAGGAATTACTTTGGACTTTACAAACAAAACAAAAGGACACAGAGTAATGCAGCTAGACTCAAAACTACTATTTATTGTTCCCACACAGATTCGTCCTGTGCGGGAAATTAACTCTAACACCACATATGTAATGAAACTCTACAAATAAATCCGAATAGTTGCCTCAACTACAAGTTAACAGAGTTATTTACTAAAATATACTCACCAAACTTATACTGGTCGTGTGACTCTCGCATGTTCCGCAATTCTCTGGCGAGTTCAGCGAGTAAGGCGCCTCTGGCTCGGGCAGCGGGTAACTTGAGGCCGCGCACTCGTTCGCGCACTACGAACTGCATATGGCGCTCGTTGTCACCAATAGGGGGCTGTGATAACTGTATAAACAAAATAATAGCTGTTGTGAATATATTTTTATATTTGATAATCAACTCCATCCGTGTGGTGACGGACTAATAATTCTAGTGTCACCACCCCATTATTTTCCGCGGGTGTCGTACGGGGCGACTAAGGGAAGTATATCACATATTGCACTAGTGGTAGGGCTGGGTACCGTGTGAGAGTACTCACTTGCTATCTGGTCCAACAGGGTTGGTACCACTGTCTCCCGTGTGATCGGCCATGAAGCACCTTGGTGTGTTTTGGTAGTAGCAGGAGATAGCCATTTATTTTTGACACTAATGACATCTCTACATATACTATATTCTATCCATAGTCTAGGATAAAAAAATAATGATTCTGGTTCATTATAACAGAGAATGAATAATTTATATTACTACACAAACTCACCTTATGCACAATAAACGGTTGTAATAGTATGTATAAAGGAGTCCGGTAAGTGACCACATGTTCTAGAAAGTCCCACAGGTGATGTGCGGCCTCATTCCGTCGGCCTAATTCTCGCATAGCGCGAGCTATACGACCCCACTCGGTACATAGTTCGCTAGTGAAGCACGCACACAAAACTTTTAGAGCTGCAATACACAGAAATTACCTATCTTAGAACACGGATTAGTAGTAGTCCAGGATATAATAGATAGCTAAAGCAAACACGTGCGAATAAACTGTAAAATCCTTATTAGTATTATATTTGAGAAAGTTCAATTGTTTGTTTATTACGCTTTTACGTTGTAAATACATAACCAAGCCTACCAACTATAATTTTATATACATAGAATAGCATCACGCCTGTATTCCCCGAAGGGGTAGGCAGAGGTGTATTACACACCCACGATTCGCCAGTTATGTTATATCCCACGTAATAGAGGGCGAGCCTATTGTCGACTACCGGGCACATTTCCAAACGCCGGGCTGCTACTAAGAATTTTTCTTTTACGAAAAAGCTCAATAACACTACCCGACCCGGGAATCGAACCTGAGACCTCATGATCAGCAGTCGCTCACACTATCGCTGCACCACAGAGGCAGGCACACTCAGACTCAGTACAACCATTTATGGATCCCACAAAGAGTTGTTCTGTGTGGCAATCGAATCTACAACACTCGAGCGGGAGGCCGGTAACCAAACCACTTCTCCATCTGTGCAGTTTAATTGGTTCAGTAGTTACGACGTGAAAGGGTAACAAGCTCATTTTAAAACTGGGATTGACAATCCGTGGGTGAGTGGTGAGCTCTCCTCCTAAAATATCTATTCTATAATAATAGCTATTTATGTGTAAAATTATATCAAAATTAATTGAGCCAACAATTTCAAACAACAATTTTAATGTTTATAATATTGTGGTAGTGACATACTATTTCCGTTAATCTGTTAAAAAGAAAATGATTACATCGTATTTATGTTTAATCGATTCATCAGTGTATCCACTTACCTAGAAAAGCGATTCTATAGAGCTGGTTAGACAGTCTCGTGGTATTCCTGGTATCTCTGCTGCCAGTGAACGTGAGAGAGTTAGTGCGAGCTTCAGTCACGTTAAGCTTAACAGCGGCCGCTTGCTGAGGTGGCGCCGGGGGACACAGTGTGTTTAATACCACTGATACTAGGTAACCCACGTCCGACTGACGCAGAGGCGGTACGTCTGCGATACATATAAATACTTTGTAAAAGATCTTAGTTTTACGGGGCAATGCTCGTGTGTTTGAATTTTCTCGCTAGTGTCGTACGTCGCGACTAAGGGTATGTTCCGATATACACTGCAAGCACTGTCTAGTGCTCTTACTGGTGAGAAATTCGTTCCGTTATGGACTGACAATATACTGCCGCAGTATCCTAGGGCAATATATGATGACATAAATCGTCGCGATTTTTGTACTATGAGCACTGGTGTTTTCGAGGTAAGATGCTCTCAGTGCCTTGATGATGTGATCAATAGCGTCCAGTAATTTAACAACTTGCACTATTGGTAATTATTAATATTATTGAATATTATTATTTAAAGATACAGGCTGTTAAAAATAAACATGGAAAATATAAAAAAAAAATATTTATTGCAGTCTGAAACCAATACTTTGTATGAAATACTGATGACAGTACGACATCGCAGTATACAGAATTGATGTTACACCTTACAGTGCTTTCAGTGCATATCGGAACATACCCTTTTTTTTTTCTTTTTTTTTATTGCCAACGGTGGCAGCCGAGCAAGCGGCTCCCACGGCTGGTAAGTGGCAACCGCCGCTCATGGACTTTAGCAACACCAAGGGCACAGCCAAGCCGCCGCCTACCGCAAGTTAAGTGCTCCTTTCAAACCTCGTTTAAAGAGGGACATGTCGTAGCGCCGGGGAAACACCGTAGCAGGTAGGTCATTCTAGAGCTTACACGTACGTGGTAGAAAAGAACGCTGAAAACGAACTGTCTTTGACGAAATCGGTTCCAGGTGGTGTGAATGAACCCTACCGCGACGTCTCATGGTTCGGTGGTAAAATGGTGATGTCGGTACCACCTCAAACAGCTCCTCCGTGCACTCCCCATTGTAGAGCCGGTAGAGCACACAGAGGGACCCGAAGTCTCCGCCGCTCCAACGACTCCAGAATCTCCGTGAGATCGGGATCATCGACAATTCGAATAGCACGCCTTTGCAGGGAGTCAAGTGGGTCGAGTTGGTACTTAGGCGCACCTGCCCAGAGATGTGAGCAGTACTCCATATGAGGGCGGACCTGTGCTTTATATAGCATAAGTCGTTGCCTCGGTGTGAAGTACCGCTTGGTTCTGTTCAGGACGCCTAGTTTTTTACTCGCCAATTTGTCTTTGTCCTCCAAATGACTCCCGAACTGGACTTTGTTAGAGATGTCGATGCCGAGGATCCCAATGCTCTCGGAGACCGGGAGAGTTACCCCTTGGAACTGGGGCGCCACGACAAATGCGTCCTTCTTTGCAGTGAATGCGCAAACCTGTATCTTCGTGGGGTTGAATTGAACCATGTTCTTTTCACCCCATTCCGAGGCCCGCCCAAGAGAGCGCTCGACTTCAGACACAAGTTCGGTCCGTCTCTCCTCCAGCATATTCCGAGGGACTTTCTGACGGCCGGTATATCGCGCATCACCCGTACTGTCATCCGCATAGCAATGTATATTCTCTATTGAGAGCAAGTCATTGATATGCAAGATGAACAGTGTCGGGGACAGTACCGAACCTTGTGGTACGCCAGCATTAACCCCCATGGTATCGGAGCAGAAGCCATCTACTACGACTTTGATGCTCCGACCATCTAGGAAGCTGGCGATCCATTTGCAGAGTCCCTCGGGGATCCCATAAGATGGTAACTTCGATAGAAGGGCCCTATGCCAGACCCTGCCTAACGCCTTCGCAATGTCCAGGCTGAATGCCAAAGCTTCACCTCCACCCTCTAAGGCCTCCGCCCAACGGTGGGTAAGGTACACGAGAAGATCACCAGCAGACCGACCGTGACGAAAGCCGTATTGGCGATCATTGATCAGCTGGTGATACCGTAAATGAAGTACCTAAGCAATTTTGTTATCGATGTGGAATATCCGCCCTTAATGCTTAATTTCCGCTCAGAAACTGGCCATCTGGATAGTTTCAGAGGTTTATTTAATCTTTTCTTTTCAGTAGCGTTGTTAATGTTACTTTTATAGTCAAAATTTATAATACTATAAAATGGTTTGGCGATAATTTGTATTGTTTTAGGCACCTTTTCTTCCACTCCCGACACGTAAGCATAGAGGCATAAACAGATTCATCAGCATATTCTCAGTCTTCTCCGCGGATTGGAATGTCGCACTGGCTCCGCACATTTGTTCCAAGGAATAATTGTCCTGCAAAGTTACAATATATTTTGAATTAAAACTACGTTTACGGAATCTATCGCGTTTACTTGATTTTCTACTATCCCGACGTTTCGAATACTTTACAGCGTTCATGATCACGGGTGGACTTAGATGGTAGACGTCCAAGGCTGATTTACAAGGCTTAGTTAAAATATATTCAATTCAAAAAAATATTTAGAGTAATTATATAAAATATATTTGATGCCGCGTTTTAACCTAAATAACCTTCGCCTTTTATTTTTGTGCTTTTTCAAAGAAAAATTGCGCAAAATTAACAAGCTAAACTTAAATTATTACTAGAATATTCTTTAACACTGTCTCGGAGAGTTTTGTGATGTACCAGTATGCTAATAACAATATAGGAAGCCTTACAGGTCTACGAAATAACGTTGCAGTTGAGTTTTTCCGTGAAAAATCGCGATTTCAAACTATGTAGACAAATTTAACAAGTAAAATTTAAGGACCACGAGCATTTATGAAAAGAATTGTGAATTTGGGGAAGCGAGATATCGTTGTAAATATTCGTAGTAAATATGGCAATCATTTGTCAAAAACTCACTATAAGTCATGTTATTACAAGTTGCAATACATACCCCAGCATTAATAACTTGTAGCGCGATGAGTCGAACGACAGTGCTACAGAAATGTGGAGGCGGCGGTTGAGACATCAACGCCGCGGTCGCCGAAGATAAGTTTTCTCCACTATTGTTCTCAGATACGATCAATGCCTACAAAAGATATAATCCATAACTATCAACTCTTATTTTAAACATCGATACAGTACATACTTTCTACTATAGCGTACATGCATCTTCGAAAGTTGGCGTACTATACCTATCACTACTTCTTTGTTAAGCTGGGAAGAAATGTTTTTAACCGCATACCCAGACGGAGTCCGCATAAAATTTTATTCAAAGATGTTTGTCCTTTCAGTGGCACTTATTGTCTGGTTTATTTCGCTTGTTTTTAATGTAATGATAGCAAGTTTTTTTTAAATCAATCATTACATACTACTCAAAAAAAAATTCTAGGGGGAAAAGCATGTTTTTCCTGCCTAAATGAAAAGGGGGGGGGGGGGGGGGGTTGTTACAATGTACTACTGACGTAATCCAACATAGTACCAGTGGTCCGTCAATACAGGCGGAGAGACGGCACACGGTGAGTTTCTATAGGGTGAGGGCCACACACTACCCTGTTCGTTGCCCCGAACGACGGGGTGTGCGGTTTGGTACATTTTTTCCCGCCTAAACGAAAAAAGGGGAGGGCGTTAGAATCTATCTCACTAAATCGCATCGACATCGCATCGTGTCATTGTGATTGGTTAAGAGATCACCGTGATTGGCAGAGGGATTATTGTGACATTACGCGTCGGTTTCTCTACCAATCACAAGCGAGACGATACGATGTTGATACGATTTAGTGAGTTACATTCTACAGGCCCAGGTAATAAAAGACTAGTAACTAGTTCGTGTACGAGTATATGTGCATAAATTATCTATCATCACGTTATAACCCATAGGGGGAGATAGGTAATTAATATTAACCATGGGGAGTTACAGTTAATTGAGAAAAACTTACTTGTACAGTGTTGAGGAGAGTTTTTACTTGTTGCCAATGCATAATATAGGGACACCGTATCATAGTTTCATACACTCCTTTCAGAAGTACTGCTGCGGAGTCCCAATCAGTATTTCTCTGTATAAGAAAATCAAATGAATAGAAAATGTGAATTTATAATTTACTAAATTATATTTAATATGCAATAAATTTTGATTTGTAAGCTTTTTTCCTGATGTCGATAATTATGTGCGTTAAAACATATCTCAGGGTTTATTATTGGTTGAAAATTTTTATTTACATATTTTTGTATTATGCTAAATATTATAATGCAATATACCCTTATGCTAGGTTTCTTTGAAATCTTCAAAAAAACTTTGTCAAGTCTTCTTAAAATCATAATAAGAGCTGGTCGTAGCGCATCGTCAGCCCAATCCGCGGCGGGTAGCACTTGAGTCATATATCGCTGAAGTCCACGACAGCCCATTGACTCGGGATCGTATGGTGATACCTTTAGTAAAGAATGGGCTATGTCTGCTAGACGCTGTTAACAATAATTATATATTAGTATAAACATTTTAAAAGCACTGCGAGACGAGCTTTGGACTGGCCCTAGTCTTATAAATAAAAAAAAAATAACAACAAATCCCTGCGCGTATGGAATTATAAAGACTTTATTCCTCGAAACTCTTGCTTTAAATATATTTGTTTAATTTTCCGTAATATTAACTTAAAAAAAGGTATATTTAGGTTTACACAATTTAGGTCTATCCAAGTTTATATAGCTTAAGCTCTTTTGGGATATTTAGTATTAAAGTGTGTGATATCGAATCAGAGTATGCTCGTATATTTGCCGAACTTTTTTATTAATTTCAAAACTTTGAAGAGAGGAAAATATTTTTTTTTTCTCTAGTACAATTCCCAACCACATCTTTCATGATTTATCCGCTAGAATATTATCTACATAAACAGAATTATGTTCAATCTCAAATATATTTTTATTGTTTTTGTTCGTTTAACCTCCCTAATATTAGTAATGAAATAAAGCTTTTGACAAGATCCAAACTCCATAAATCATAATTATAAATATTATAAAGCACAAACAATTTGATTATGATATTAGCGAAGCAGATGCTTCCTTTCAAATCTTTTTTTTTTTACAGTGAATTTAAACTTACCGCATGTGATTTAGAATCAAGTAGTTCTACAGGTTTTCCTTCACTACCACCGCTGCCTTTCGATCCGTTAATTTCTAACAGACGAGAAGTAGCTCGGCCGATGAATTCACCGACAAGAGATAATAAAACGTCACGTGGTCTTCGATATTCGGCTCGCACCAACTGTGACAATTCACAAATGTTTCGGCCAATTGTTATTCTATACTAGTTATTGCCTGCAAATGCGTCTGCGTGCAATTAAATTTCATCTGAATATCTCTAAATGAGAATTACTTTTTTCTGACATCCTATTTAAATCTGCCACAAGCCAAAGTCTAAGCGCTGGACATTAAAAACTAATGTACAGACAAATAATAATCGTATCTAATTACATTTCTCTTAACGCTTCAACATTTTTGATAAAATATCTTTAACGTACAGAACCACTGCGTTCCTTAATTTTATTTTATGTATTGAAGAGAAATAGAAGTGCCGTGTAGCCATAGCCCATGCAATAGTCAACTAATATACCTAGATGTGACATCACCTCATTCAATGCCATCTGGGCTCAGCGCAATGTATTTACATCCTGCATATGCTCTAGCAATTTAGATAATAGGGGTACAGCCGACTCGCTGCACAAGAAGGAGAAAATCACAATTACGCTGAGGATAAGAGTGGTAGCAGAACCACTTCCTTTTCTACATATTAATGAAGACTTACTCAGGGATTGCATAGAAATTTCATTTGCCCTCCTTAACCTTTAGTCGAGTGCTCATCATACATTATTTTTAATAAGTAATTACGAAAATAAGCGTTTCAAAGTAATTATTCACCTCAGAATCTTCAGCACCAGTGTATTCTGGTATTCCTGGCAACTTGGAATTATCATACTTAGAGTGTGATTCTTCAAAGGCAATTATAGTTGCGGCTGCTGTCCTGGGGCCTGTTCGCTGCGAAGAACCCTTGTGCTCAGGCGACGTTCTATAGGGCCCATTGTATGATCTACAAAGATAAAATTAATGATATTAATAAAATGAACAATTTGCCAGCTATGGTGTTCCCATCCGATTACCTATAATTTGGGTGTCTTTAAGGCTAAAGTCAATAGGTTGTTACTAAGCTAGTGCGTCTCAACATCCTAGACTATATTTCCACTCATCATAAGTGGGGTACAATCCCACCTCTTTCCCATTGCCTGACTCAATCTTACGGTTATACAGGCCGAATCACAACAGAGTGCACTGCTACTTGCCGGTGGCTCTTTCACAGTGCACCTTTCTTCCTACAAGTGATTTCAATTCTGTCTCCTTGTCCCTATGGTTCCCATTCTGGGGTGGACAAAACTCGTGACGCCTTCGGTGCCGTCCAGGTCGTCCGAGCCCACCCGAAGTGGTACCGCAATCTATTAGGTGAGGCACAGTCTAGCGTTCGCTCAGAACATGTAAAATATGCTCCGGTCATAGTCCGAAGCGTGCTCGTCGCGGTCCTTGTCAGCCTAGCACATGCTGCAATCCGGCCCGAATGCGTACCGCAGTGCGGGTTAGGGCGTGCTGCGGGGGCAACGCGTACCAACTTGCCCCCGTCAGTACGAACAACAGCAGATGCGGCGATGGGGGCCGCCACCCATTACGCCTTGCCCAGTCTGGCGAGTCGAGGGGAGCAGTGTCTAGAAGGCACGTGAAATATAAAACAATATAATAAATTAAATAGTGCAATAGCGTTATGTTAATATTAACTAATGTCTTTTTTAGAGAATTTTCAATCTACAAGCCAGTCTAGCTTACGTAAAATAAAAAAAAAAAATTAGAAGCGGCGTTTGAAACCGCAAATTCCATTCTAAAGCACAGCTCTAGACGCACTGCCAACGGAACTACTGTATAGCAGTTGCTCGCAGTCATCAATTCCTCTTTCACATTCTATTAATCTTGGGGGACACCCGTATCATCTGTCGGAGTCGGAGCATACTTTGTACCAAAAAGTTATGTTTAATTGAAGCATGGTATAACTTACTTTGAAAGTCCTTCGCAGTTGTTGACGAGAGTCTTAATGGCGATAGCCAGTTGCTGGATTATTTCCTTCTCTGTTTTGCCTTCTCTATTGTACGTCGGTAACTGTATTTGCTTAACATAACATGGTAGTATGGCCTCCAAAATTATCTGTTAATTTGACATAATAATAATAAGTTAGATTTGGCATCACGGCAACTACGTTTCTTTGAATTCCTGTGCTTTACTGTGACTTATTATAAACTAGATTCTGCCCGCGACTCTACCCGCGTGGACTTCAGCATATAAATATATCACGCTAATAATGATGTAAAGATGTGAAAGGGAATGCTTCGATGGTTCGGACATGTGGAAAGAATGCCGGACGTGTGACTGGTTTTGAAGATATACAATGCGAAAGTGGAAGGATGTAGGTACAGGGGGAGACCGAGACACAATCTAGACTAAATCGGTCATGTATTGAAGGAAGGTAGAGTCAGAAGTCTCCGAAAGCGGCGAGTGTGTATGAAGAGAATTATGAATGTCGAAGAAGCGAGCGATGTATGCAAGAATAAAGCCTTTTGGCACTCTGTTCTTTCTGCCTACCCCGCAAGGGAAATGGCGCGATGATAAGTCATAAGTCGCTAATTATCTTTAGCTAGAAATAGCTATTCCACGTGAAAAAAACATTTTTCCGGGATAAAGAGTGACATGAATAGTAGCCTATGTTCTTATTCGCGTTTCCAGACTATATTTAAATTTCATGATGATTGGTTAAGTACCTACTTACATCGTGAAGGTGTCACAAACAAAATCACTTACGCATAAATATTAAAATAGCGATGTGAAAGTGAGTTTTATTGTCTGTTGTTATGCTTTTTGACATCATAACATCATAAATTAGGGATACATATAATCCGGAGCAAAGAAAATGGTAGAATATATTGATTGATGACGTAATCATATTGTGAAGGGGGTGGCACTCCATAAATGATGCTATGGATTTAGGCAAATAAAAATGATTTAATTCATGGACCAAGATAATAGATACAAAGGAGCGAGGAAGCACACGCGATGACCGCTAATCGTGTACTGAATGCTGATGGCTTATTAATAAATTATAATTGTGGCGTAAATACGCTATGTAAGCATTTTTATTGTTCGGTTTCACCGTACATGTTGTATGTTGTCCACGGGTAATGTCCCACCCCTCTCTACCCACGGGAGTCGTAAGAGCCGACTGAGGGAATGCCGGGGGAGTGGGCAGCAGCACTCCCTCGAGTATTAACAACATCCACTGCGATCGCCAACCCGCCTGCCAAGTGTGGCGATTACGGCATTATCCCCCATGACGGGACCGCTCGTTGTGGCGTTCTCTTGGGGAGGTCTACGTCCAGCAGTGGACATTGAAAGGCTGATGGATGGAAACTGTAGTTCACGTTGTAATTGGCTTGGAGTTATCAAGTGAGTGTTAAACTTGCCGTGGTAAATATCCGTGATCGTGTCGAACAGAATATCTTGGATAGTTAGCACACTAGCGGGTGCTAACTTTTATTTAAAGCTACCGGTTAGTAAATGACCGTCCCGTTGGTTTAGTCATAGTTACATGAGTGTGCAACTTCTAGTTTAGAGATCTCGGGTTCCATTATGCAAAAATTGTGTTTTCCGTCAGCAGATGACAGTAGTAGTACTCTACTGTTGCCTGCCTATCCTCCCTGTAATCTCCTGTTATGTGGTAACAGGCACAAATAGCTCTTCAATCATTCAAAGGTCCACCAGACGGATTTCGTGGCTTGGTCGGTAGTGTAACCGACTTCCGTGCACGAGGTCTTGGGTTCGATTCCCACTCAGGACAATTATTTGTGTGATGAACACAGATATTTATACTGCGTCTGGGTTTTTGATCTATATTTTTTTTTAGCATTTGACATGTACTTTTTAACTACAAATTATTTGTGAATAAGGAAAAAAAGCTGCGTCTGGGTGTTTTCTATCTATGTTATGTATGTATTTACAAAAAGAAAAGAAATACATATATGTATTATATCCATAATCTGGTACCGATAGCACAAGCGTTAAGCTTAGTTTGGGACCAGAGAACGTTGTGCGAAATATTCGTGAATATTTATTTATTATTTATTACAAGAAGTCGTTAATAATAAAATTTCATCAAAACATTGATCTTACCAGCATTTGATATCCTCGCATACTCTCAGCAGCATATGACACGACCATCACACAAAGGCTGATACAATCTAATACATTAACCATCTCATCTTCGTCGCGGTAACAAAAATCTATGGGTTTCAAAGGCTTCTCTTCCTTGATAAGTTCAGCAATGTGAAGTGGGTCAGGCGATGGAGTTTCAAGACTGAGTAGCAGGTTGAATAGGCAGCTTGATTGTACCTATTTGGAAATAAATTATTTTAGAGGCAGAACCTTGCTTATGCCAACATGAATGGGCCGGCTCGATCGGGGAAGTGCCACCCATTTACAGAAGATCAACTCCACTATTTATCTAATCCAATAGTTTTTTATTGAGCACTATATGAGTATATATGTATAATACAATCTTATTGTAACAGAGACCAAGCGAAAGGGTAGCGACGCCTGTGATCTTCCTGGTGGCGGGTTAGCTCTGTGGTCTAGTGTACCGCAGAGCGGTCGGACCAGCATGGGAGTGGGGGTGTTGCTGTCCGCTCGCTTGGCCTCAGGTGTGAAAGACTACGGAATGTTTGATCCCAGACTTCTATGGGTCCGAATAAAACTAGGTGTCACCAGGGTCTTCATGGTCGCAGCTTATCCCGTAGGCTCTTCGGTGGCATCGGATCTAGAGAAGTTCTGGGATAATGTTAGAGAAGTTCTGGATTTGGCAGAAGCTAGTGAACGCGTGATCGTATGTGGAGTCTTGAATGGATGGGTTGGGACCAAGCGTCCACACTTCGAGGACGCGCTTGGTTCATTTGGTGATAAGAGAGTGAATGATGCAGGTAGGCTCATTGCGGATGTATGTATGGAGAGAAACCTTATTGTGTCAAACACATTTTTTCAACATAAGAACATCCATATGTATACATGGAGAAGGAATGAACAGAGAAGTATGATAGATTTAATTCTGGTAGAGAGTCGCCTCCGAAGTAAAATTCTGGATACAAGAGTCTGCAGGGGTCCCACTGTCGACACGGACCACTATCTCGTTATTGCGAGATTTAGTGGTCTGTTCAGAAAGTGGAGACACTGGCGAGAGCGTGTCCACTTCGGAGGGCTTGAAAGAATAAAGATTGAAAAGTTGCAAGAAGAGAGTGTAAGAGCAAAGTATATAGAGGGTGTCCGTGAACGGCTCACAATGGTAAGTAAGCCGGGATCTGACATAGAAGAATGCTGGAGAGTATTGAAAGATAGTATGGTAGATACAGCGAAAGAAGTATGTGAATGCTCAAAGAAGCATAGGAAAGTGAAAGGTGATGCATGGTGGGATACGGAAGTAGCAGCTTCCGTAGACCAAAAGAAAAAAGCGTGGCTGGACTATGTATCTTCTTTGAACCTGGTGCAAGTATGAAAGAACAGAGGAAAGAAATATACCGGCAACGTAAGAATGATACCAAAGCCTTAGTGAAAGAGAAGCGTGATAGAGCAAATATGATTGCAGAAGAAAGGCTGACCAAAAACTTCGAGAGCAACACCAAACTTTTCTGGAGGGAGGTGAAGAAATCTCGAAGTGGTTGGTCAGCTTTCAGAATGAATAAAATAAGGTCTAAAGGTGGAGACATTCTTACGCAAACACAAGATGTGTTAAGCCGATTGAGTATTCACTCCATTTTGGAGATATGTATGCGGATGTTCAGGGTGATGCTGGTGCCACATGTGATCTAACAGATCAGCATTCGGTACCGGCATCCTCTGATGACATTAGTATGGATGAAGTTGAATGGGCGATTAGAAGTTTGAAAAATGGTAAGGCAGCGGTTATTGATATGGTGTCTGCTGAGATGATCAAGCTTGGAGGCTCATGTGTCTGGGAATCCTTCCTGATGCTTCTCCATTTATGTTGGAGATCAGGTATGGTTCCCAAGGACTGGAGAAGCGCAGTCATCGTGCCCTTGTTTAAAAACAAGGGTTCACGTTATGACTGTGCAAACTACAGAGCCATAAGCTTGACCAGTTTGGCAGCCAAAGTGTATGGTAAGATTGTTGAAAGGAGAATGAGGATGGTGTCTGATGAATTTTTGTGTGAGGCACAAGGAGGTTTCAGGTGTGGACGAGGATGCATGGATCAAGTGTTTTCTCAGCGCAACATTGTGGAGAAGCATCTGGCTATAGGCCAGAGGGTTTTCTGCAGTTTTGTGGATTTGGAGAAAGCATTTGACACTGTTGTACGAAAGGAACTTTGGGACATTTTGCCGGAGTATGGTATTAGCGGTAGACTGCTACAAGCGGTGCAGTCCAACTACATGGACTGCAGAGCTTGTGTGCGCTTGAATAATGGAATGTCACCCTGGTTTGACGTCAATATCGGCGTTAAACAGGGCTGCGTTCTATCAGCCAGACTGTTTATCATATATCTGGATAAATGTCTACAAAGGTTGAATGAAATGATGTGAACATTCATTGAGTGAACGGAGCATTGGGACAACTTCTCGGCAGCCACCACCTCAGCCAGAAGGCACGTGTCGCAATACACAACGCAGTGCTTGTCGCAACGTTATTATATGGAAGCGAGAGTTGGGTATGTAAAAAGGAGCATGAGAGCAAAATCAATGCGGTCGAAATGCGATCTCTGCGGAGAATCTGTGGAGTGAGGCTGACTGACCGCATTCGTAACAATGACGTAAGAGAGCGAGTAGGTATGAAAGAGAGTATTGGTGTAAAGATGCGAAAGGGAATGCTCCGATGGTTTGGACATGTGGAAAGAATGCCGGACGAGCGACTGGCTAAGAAGATATACAATGCGAAAGTGGAAGGATGTAGGTACAGGGGAAGACCGAGACTTACCTACCTAGACCAAATTGGTCATGTATTGAAGAAGGGTGGAGTCAGGAGTCTCCGAAACCGGCGAGCGTGTATGAAGAGAGTTATGAATGTTGAGGAAGCGAGAGATGTATGCAAGAATAGAGCCTCTTGGCACTCTGTTCTCTCTGCCTACCCCGCAAGGGAAATGGCGTGATGATAAGTTAGTTAGTTAGTTCCAATCTTATAGTATGAAAACAAACCTTGCTTGCATCACCGTAAGTGGATTCTTCGTCAGTATCCAGAATTGCGGACACAGAGCCAAACATTTGCAGTATAAACGGTTTACGATTCAATAAATAGAATTGTTTAACAGCATACTCTATGGTCGTGGTCACTAATTTATTGGTTTGGAAGTTCGAATAGATCTGTAGTAACGTAGGCATGATCAGCAGATATCTGTAAAATTATTTACGTATTAAAAGTATGAACTTGCTGCATACTTGCATAAAATTATAAATCTTACTATTATCCGCGCCATTAAAGAAACGAAAATGGCGGCGCTAATTATTGCTTCTCACTCACTCCTTATATCCTGTCTTAATAACACCTCGGTACGGTCAGCAAAAAATATTAATAATAATCAGTCTGGATCTGCTTGTAGAGCTGTCTAGACACGCTCGATTTTATCTAAATTCATTGCTATTTTTACCGTTATACTTATATTTTGTTATTGTTGTTTGTCGTACTATTTAAAATAAGAACTCAAAATTAGGTTTTATATGCTCTAGAAAATACGGAACCCACGGTTTGCAAGTCTGATTAACACATGATATTTTTTTAAATAAAAATAAGAACTCAAAATTAGGTTTTATATGCTCTAGAAAATACGGAACCCACGGTTTGCAAGTCTGATTAACACATGATATTTTTTTAAATAACTTTACTTACTATTTATTTTCAACCAATAAACGTATTTAATAAAAAATATCACTGCACTTGCAAACATGTTTTGTTGACGCTCCAACCTGGTTAACATAAGTACAAGCAGCCAATTCTTGATTCGTATCTTTATTGGCGTGTATAATACTTACGACACTCATAGGACATTAAATAAATTATGCAAAATTTTCTATGCTATAGGAATAGTCTAATTTTTCGGAATTAAAAGTTCCGGATATTTTATGCAAAATTTCATATTGATCTGCTGAGTAGTTACGTGAATGCGTCACACACAAATAAACATATTGTCGCATTTATAATATTACTAATTAATTATGCAATAATGTAAAGTAAGTCTATGATTCATATTAAAAGTTAGCATTATATAGATGATGAATTGTGATAAACTTTGAGTTCACTTACCCATTTGTAGAGAAAATGCTTTTGAAATTAAAGGCAGCGTTGACATACGTTGCGATGACGTATCTCAGTATCAGAGAGTCTTCGCTATGCAACATAAGAGCACCATTGAGGACGTTCAGAAACAGATGGATGTCTCTCGAAGAAGTAAAGTTGCCGGCCATTGCCTCGAACATACGAGCTATAAGCCGCACCCACCTGGAATATTCAACATAGTTGTTATTTGTGTCAATTTCTATAATTACAATTACTTTACAATCTTGTACACTATTAGGAAATATAAAGTTTATCGTACAAATTATTTGTGAATGTGGAAAAAGAGAACTTTTGGTGCGAGCGGGCATCGAACCTGCGTACCTTCCAATCCGGGGAAGTGCTCTAAGCCGCTTGAGCTATCGCACTGACCTTCGGCCATACCCAATCTCCACATTACATTTGTCTATACGACCCATGCCACCTATCGGATGAATTTACATGCATTAATCCAATATAGTGTTTAATTTTGCAATTAAAGTTCATACTATTTGACGGCGCGATTTTTTAAATATTTTGATCTGTATAGCACTTGACATGTACATCTCTTTTTCCACATTCACATATAAGTTGTACTTTAAGGTAGCTGAGCATGTCAAGTGCTAAAATACAGATCAAAATATAAAGTTTATTATTAAAATTAATGTCAAAAAAACTAAACCTTTAAAATAGTAATTCCCTGACCTTTAAACGTGAATATAAATGTTCCAGAAAATAAGACGCTGTGAAGTATTTTTATATACATAATAATATATAGTAAAATAGCATAATAGTATATTATATCTTCCATATACGTATATTATTGAAGTTCTTAAACTATTAAGATGATAAGAATAACTTAAATCCTTGTTAGATAAAATAACTTACATGAACTTATGCAATACATCTAGTCCCAGCAAAGTAGACCCGAGCGGGCCGCGGCTATAAAGCACTAGATCTGCTTCTAGCGCTTTCCGAGGGAATGATGGCAGTTTCATTAATTCGTCATGAAGGAAAACGACTCTTTGGACAACCTATAAACACAACAGTATATATTTTTGAATATGGAATAGAACGATGATAAAAAGGGAATTAGGAGACGGGGAGAAAGAAGAGATAATCAGATGAAAAATAAGAATGACAGAAAGGGATAAAGTTGTGAATAGGGCGAATGAGCAGCCGGAGACAAAATATTATAGTGTAGGAATAAGGAAGATATCTGCGCTCAAAAGGATAATGCTCCTCCAGATAGTAAGTAGTACCTACTACTACGACTCAGCAATACTATTTCTACGGCTAAGCCCATCATGAAGATACATCACTACATTATAAGTAGTGTAGGGCTAGACTCTCATGGAGATACCTAGCTATTAAATTTATTTGTACAACTGAAAATAAATAGTATTATAAAAGCAATCTATTTATACGTAATTTTACTCTAAAACATATTAAGTACCATATCAACGTTTTTGAGAATAGCCCATGTGAGTAAAACTTTTCCGATTTCAACGAATTTCTGCAGTAGTTCTTGTTCCTGCAATTTTTGGAAGGCTTCGTCCGGTTCCATGTGTACCAACCCTAATTGAGGATACTGGGAACGTTTGAAGAAATAGTGATCACGAACGTAGCTTTGCGGGTTGTGTATTTGACCTATAAACAGTCAGTGTATTATATGCCTTATTGATACCAAATTTAAAAAAGCATCCGAGAAGAAGGATACTAATTATAATATAAATATTGATAAAAATTAAAAAAAATTATAAGTAAACTAGCCTTTGCCCACGGCTTCGCAGCAGCCAAAAGCTAGTTTTTTGGTTATATCTCAGGTTCCTGATATAGTAATGGGATAAAATGTATACCAGTTTTTAAGTCTAATCAAGGCCTTTCAAATAGTCTAATCAAAGATGCATCAAAATCTGTCCAGTAGTTTTTGCGTGATGCGCGGACAAACAAACAGATAAACAGACAAAAAATCTAAAAAAAAGTAGTTTTGTGTTTGAGACACAGCTCTGTTATAGCTTTATAATAGTATAGACACATTTTTTTTTATTTATTTTACAAAGAACCGTCAACCAAGAGATCAGAATTATCCACCAACTACTTGCTTTTAGTTACATGCTTATGCACATCGAGGTCTACTAGTTACATGTATGTAGCAAGAACATTTTTCACACGATTTGTACGAAAGTTCACAAGCAGAACAAGCGTCACAGGTTACCAGAGACAGTGGTAACCTGTGACGCTTGTTTCCGTTGTGTTTTTTCCGTGTGGTGACGGACTAAGAATACAAGTGTCACCACCCCATTCTTTCCCACGGGTGTCGTATGAGGCGACTACGGGAAGTATGCAATTGTCATCCATTGCATGACTGGTGGTAGGGCTGGGTACCGGGTGGGAGTACTCACTTGGTATCGGGCCCGAGCGGGTTGGTACCAACATCTCCCGTGTGACCGGCCATGCACATCGTTGCGTTTTGGCTGTAGCAGGAGATAGCCGTTTATGTTTCATTTCATATCTGTGAAATGAATTGGTGAGCAGCGGCTTGACAATACTCTCGGTATAGTCGAGTCCATGGGCGACGGTTACCATTTACCATCAGATGGGCCGTGGCTCGTCTGCCACTACATGCAATAAAAAAAAACAAAAAAAGTTTACTTATATACCTATACTCTGGTTACTATGTTTTTATTGAAGAAACTCATAATATAACTTACGTGTTTTGAAATCAACCAAAAAGTGTTCGTGGTGTAGTTTTTCTGGTATTCCAAAGAAATCTAGTGATTCTTTTAGTATTTGACAGAACACTGTGTCTTCTTGTACTGGGAATTGAGATGGTATACTTCCATCGTTGTCAGCTAAAATTGTGAAAATTAGAACATAATATACTTTCCGTAAACAGTGGAAGAACAATAAAATCTCTTCTCCGCTTTCAAAATATTCGTCTGTGGACTGTATGTCTAAGTCCTAGAAATTACTTTTGTGTTTCAACTACCACTTTATTATACCTAAATGCGAAAATGCATTTGCTTATTACGCTTTCATGTCATAACTGCTCAACATATAATCATGTAATTTAGTATATATATATATATTCCGGACCACAGAGAATTTAGTTAGTAGGTTATAGTAAAATACATACCTATATTGCCTCCTATCTACGTTGACTAAGATAGATTTCGGCATCAACATAATATAACGTGGGTATTAAAGATATACGTGGCTTTGTACTTACCAGGACCATGGACAATAATCTTCTTAGCGGCCGGTACGTTAGCAGTTAGTAGTATAGAGGCATCGCACTGTTCTTTACGCAATATTTGCTTTAGATCTTTGAACATTATACCGTGGACACTGTGAACCACCTACGGAACAATCAATGATCACTTTTAACCAACTTCTAAAAGGAGGAGATTGTGTATTCAGGGCGCATCTTTAATGTATCTATGAACACTGATTTCACCGAGGCTTCTGGACGGATTTACGTAATTATTTCTTTAAAGCACAAATTATTTGTGAATAAGGAAAAAGAGATTTTTAGTACGAGCGGGAAACGAACCCACGTCTTTTCCAATCCGGGGAAGTGCTCACACTCACTGACTCACAGTCACTGAGCTATCGCACCATTCTTTCGATCATCCCAATCTCCTTATCACATTTGTCTTTACGACCAACGCCATCTATCGGAATGCATTTACATGCATTAAACCAATATAGTAAGTTTAATTTTGCAAATAAAATTCATACTTCAGCATAATCATAATCCTTGTATCGCGAAGGACATTACAAACATATAATTTCACAGACACAAAGTACACCCAGACTACAACCATTTGTGGATCACACAGAGTTGTCCTGTGTGGGAATCGAACCCCAAACACTCTGACGGAAGGCCAGTACATAAACCACTCCGACGTCCATCAACGACAACAACTGCTGTGGACATCAGGACAGGCGCCAGAAGCTAAGTCCATCCTCATTTCCTTCCTTACCTCTCCAACTTCTAGCCCCTTGGGAATATGTTGCTGCTGGAGTGCTAGCGTATACAGGCAGTATCTTATAGTGACGTGACTGTATCCCCGTTGTATAAACTATCAGCTGTTACTAACTACCGTTAAGTAAACAAATGACACTAAAAACAGCGATGAGAAGAAGATTAAGCTCATGACAATTAGCTTGATTTCATCGAACTATTTCTTGGAATAAGAATATATTTGTAAATATACTTCAACTCACCATCCACAGTATCGACAACGCAGCACCAATCAATCTTTGGCCATCTTCATGTGGACTTCTTACGTAAAACATGACGTACCCTATTATATAATTATATAGGGCAAAAGCTGCCTGTTGTGGTAAACGCGGTATGAACCGGATTAAGTGTCGCAGGAGTTTGAACATTTCGTCTTGGTGGTCTCGAGTTAAACGTTCTAGAACGTGGCGGAGAAATAGAGCTGAGTCTTCTACAAGACAGCTCCATATCACCTGTAGAATACGACATTTATAAATTTATCGCCATAGTTTACCAAATAAAAAGGTGCTTTGAATACTTAGTTGCAGTTTTTTTTTCTTTTATTTATTAACAAGGGTTTTGTCTTACAAGATAATGTCACCTTCGACGGGTCTCTCAATAATTACATACATTACTGCGTTTAATTCCTAATTTAACAATTTTATATAGCATTCTGGCTTCCCGGGAAGATAGAGCGGCCAGAATGCTATTATACAGCCCTAAGTTAATAAATAACATTGTAATTAAATTGTATCAAAAATTATGTCCTCTCCGTTTCATTCCGGACACACTCCGTCATAATGTGCATCACATCCTCGACCATATGACACTCAGTACACAGGGGGGACTCGGCCTTTCCCATCAAGTTTGCGAACCTATTCAAGGGGATGTGTCCAGAACGAAGCCTGAAGGCAGTTACGCACTCGGTTCGGTGCATATCCACGCTCCCGAACCACGGGGAGCGAGAGAGGCTAGGTTGGATGGTTCTGTACCATATCCCCTTGCATCTTGATCTCTAGTCAAGGTATTCTCTCCACATATCCAGGCATTGTTTACGCACTATGGAGATAAGGTCGCTAGCGTATGGTAGACATCGTATAGAAACTCCATCTGTGATGGCTTCTTTTGCTAAGCGGTCTACTTCTTCATTCCCTCGTATCCCTATATGAGATGGTACCCACTGTAGTACAATATTTTTATTGGTTAGTTTACTGACGGATTCCAGTATACTATACGCTATCGGTGTGCCTCGAAAATTCGAGGTGCAACGAGCGATGTGCTGCAAGGCACTCTTGGAGTCAGTATCACGTAGTTGCCGGGCTCACATGACTGGATATAAGATATAGCTTTGGCGATTGCTATTAGCTCGACATACATTATGGAGACTTTAACATTAATTTTTAGTTTGACAAATGCCTCAACTTGGGAGTCATATACAGCTGCTCCCGATGCTTCCCCTTCTTGAGATCCATCCGTATAAATGGTGTGGTAATTACCATACTTATTAACTAAGTAGTTTTCGCAAACTTGTTTTAACTTACTGTCTTTATAATGATGTTTCCCTTTAGTAACATTATCTATATTAATTCTAATAATATCAGAAAGATCCACATTGCTGACCCATGTGTCTAACGTAAAACGTTCTAGCTGGCTTGATGAATGTACAGGATAGGTGTCCAGAAGTCCTAAAATAGGTTTCTTTTTTGGCCGCCAATAGCAAGTATTACTCAATTGTGAGAGGTTATTTAACTTAACAATGATTTCATTATCTTTAAATGACTTTGCTTTCAACCAGAACTTGCCAGCCAGGTAGTGTCTACGTATATATAGAGGTTGAAGATGTAGCTCTCACTCCATTACATGTATGGCCGTATTCCTCAAAAATCCTCCAATAACACGCATGCATTGATTTTGAATTTTATTCAATTTACTTATAACGTTTTCAGGACCGTGATCATAAAGAAAGCTGCCGTAGTCTATTCTAGAACGGATAATTGAAATGTACAATCGCCTTAGATGGATTGGGTGTGCTCCCCATCCTGACCCAGCAAGAATTTTTGATAAATTTAAGGATTTTAAGCCTTTCTTAATTAATACATCTAAGTGTTTAGTCCATTTAAGTGAGCGGTCCAACCACATACCTAAGTACCTAACATTTTCTACTATTTGTAACGGCATATTATTTATTGTTAAGTTAACATCTGCGCGTCTATATCCCCGTTTAAATATGCAAACTTTACTTTTTGAAGTTGAAATGTCCAAGCCTATATATATCTGAGAGCAATTTTGTTAGTGTCTAAAGAGTTTTGTAAACATGCTACGCCTTGTACTTCACTTCTACAAACAGTATATAAAACAGTATATAAAAAATACATCCGCGTATTGAAAATGAATATGCCATCATTTACAATCACCTTGCAGATATTTACGGTGCTCAAATTAAAAAGTAGTGGGGATAGCGGATCGCCCTGGGCCAAGCCCCGGCCAGTACTACGACATGAATATGAATTATCTACTAAAATACTTAAATGTCTTACTTTTAAAAAGTTCCAAAGGTATTTACATATCATAGAACCAACCCCCATTTGGTCCATAGTTTGTACTAATGCATTAATATTGACATTATTATAGGCGCTATCTACATCTAAAAAACATCACATTGTTATATGAGTATCCTATCTGTATATCTGAAATTAAACTGACAAGATTATCTAAAGTAGATCGACATTTTCTAAACCCAGTAGTACTATTTGAAAGAATGTTGTTATTTTCTATAAACCATTCTATCCTATTAGTTAGTATACTATGGAACACCTTACACACACACGACATCATAGCAATAGGTCTGAGCGCATCCTGTCCCGGTTTAGGTATTGGTATGATCGCGATATTTCGCCACTGAACGATACCTGTGACGTAAAAGTTATTATATAGCGATAAAAGTATGAATATGCCATTTCCTGGTAAATATTTAATCATAGAATAGGATATATTGTCGTGTCCGGGTGACGTGTCCTTATCACGAATACAACGGTTAAGTTCTTGTTTAGTAAACATTTTGATCTATATTTTAGCACTTGACATGCTCAGCTACTCTTAAAGTACAAATTATAATTTGTGAATAAGGAAAAGAGTATTTTAGTACAAGCGGGAATCGAACCTGCGACCCTTCGTATCCGGGGAAGTGCTCTAATCCGCTGAGCTGCAGTACTATCTTTTAGACATACCTAATCTCCTTATCACATTTGTCTTAACGACACGTCCTCTATCGGAACGCATTTACATGTATTAATCCAATATAGTAAGTTTAATTTTGCAATTAAAATTCATACTCGTGTTTCGTTCGTGGAGTATGCCGGCTGCAGATCGGAACCGTATACCAGAGTTTGGGATTCATACTTCGAAGAGCAGAAGAGTTTACTAGTATAGCTTCAATTACAACACTATACAAAGCTCTGGTAAGGAGTCAGCTAGAATACAACGCAATCATCTGGGCTCCACATGAAGCTAAATATAGTCTCATGCTGGAGCGACTACAAAATAAATTTACTAGGTTTTTGTATCTAAGACTTAATGGGGTATATCCATTTTATCCATTGATGTATCCGACTTTGTTTGTGATTGGCATGGTCGGATACAATAAATTGGAAACAAGAAGGGAAATGGCTCTTGCAACAAATATTTTAAAGTTATTACGTGGTAAGATTTAAAATTAGGGGGTTTTAAAAGAGGTAAGTCTATATGTTCTCGTCTATTGGCGGTGCCCAGCGCAAGGACAAACTTGTTAGCTAAGGCGCCATTAAAACGCACCTTACATACACTAAACAAAGTTGCAGAATGTATAGATCTTTTTACGTGTCCTCTGACTGAATTCGAAAAAATTACGCTTCGTATTATGTTACAATAATTAAGGACCACGCTATTGTATTAGGGTAGCCTGTGATGATAGTGATGTTGTTGAAATAAATAAATAAATACTATTTGATGGCGTGATTTTTTTTTTAAACATTTTGATATATATTTTAGCACTTGACATGCTCAGCTACTCTTAAAGTACAAATTATAATTTGTAAATAAGGAAAAAGAGTATTTTAGTACAGGCGGGAATCGAACCTGCATCCCTTTCTATCCGGGGAAGTGCTCTAATCCACTCAGCTACAGTACTATCTTTTAGACATACCCAATCTCCTTATCACATTTGTCTTAACGACCAACGCTCTTTATCGGAACGCATTTACATGCATTAATCAAGTTTAATTTTGCAATTAAAATTAATACTATTTGAAGGCGTGATTTTTTTTTAAACATTTTGATCTATATTTTAGCACTTGACAGGCTCAGCTACTCTTAAAGTACAAATTATAATTAGTGAATAAGGAAAAAGAGTATTTTAGTACAGGCGGGAATCGAACCTGCGTCTCTTCCTATCCAGGGAAGTGCTCTAATCCACGGAGCTACAGTACTATCTTTCTTTCAAAAAAATCACGCCATCAAATAGTATGAATTTTAATTGCCAAATTAAACTTACTATATTGGATTAATGCATGTAAATGCGTTCCGATAGAGGGCGTTGGTCGTTAAGACAAATGTGATAAGGAGATTGGGTATGTCTAAAAGATAGTGCTGTAGCTCAGTGGCTTAGAGCACTTCCCCGGATAGGAAGGGACGCAGGTTCGATTCCCGCCTGTACTAAAATACTCTTTTTCCTTATTCACAAATTCTAATCTTGTTTAGTAATTGGTGATCCTAATTTTGAGTTACTCGAAGTAAAAATTGGATCTGACGGAGTTACGTAGTCAGGGGTCAAACTGCGGAGAAGCGCGTATGCTTTCTCGCCATCTACGTAGTTATTAATACTACCACGACCCTTTAACCACCTTAATATGTTCCACATCATACCTTGAGGTACTGTGCCATTGATGAAGTTACAAAGCTCCTGCCATGCTTTATGTTTTGCGTTGCGTACCGTTTTTTGTGATTCGTATGTTTTTATATTTAGGATAGTCAAATTATCTGGTGTAGGATTCCGCCTAAATCTAGACAACGCCAACCTACGTTTGGCAATTGAACTTGATACATCTATATTCCAGGATGGTTTTGGGTAAAATTTGCTATTAGGGTTTGTATTGTGTCGTGTAATTGGAATGTGTGTGGATACATCGCGATATCTAAACAGGCTAAAAAATTGTCATAATCGATTTGAGGACTGCCCGTCCATTCAAAATTCGCGAATAATCCTTCTAATACCTTTTCATAACCAGACCAATCTGCTTTTTTAAAATTTCTACGTATAATGTTTGAAGGTATGTATTTAATACAAGTGCTAATTTTTATAATGAAGTGATCGCTGCCTAAGGTTTCGTTAAGAATATTCCAATCAAATAATAAGGCTATATCAGAAGAGGCAAACGACATATCAGGCGCGGTCTGTTGGAGTCGGTTATTAACTAACTTAACGCATGTGGCGCTTCCGTTGTTTAGCGATATGTACCTATTATCTAAGATTGCGTCATAAATAAGCTTACCCCTTGTATATGTTTTGACTGACCACGTGATAGATGTGCATCGAAATCACCTAAGACTAACGTTTTTCTACTAGCTAGCGAAAAGACAGTATCCCAATCCCGTTGCTGCGTATGCACAGATGATGCACAGTATATACCTATAATATTTTCAATCTCTATACAATTGTGTATTTTAATACCTATAAGTTCGATACCCGGGTTGGGAGTTTGTACATCGTAAAGTTGCGAATGCACTGATTTGTGTGCAAAAATAGCGACTCCGCCATAGGCTTGGTTCCTATCCCTACGATAAATATTATAATTTGATACTCTAAGCTGAATATTCTGGACTACCCATGTTTCACTTACGACAGCAATGTGGACCCTTTCTTTAAACAAAATATTTTCAAAATTAAGTAGTTTTTGTTTTATACTTCGAGCGTTCCACTGCGCTATATTAAGTTTAACTGTTTTTTGTTTTTTAGACATGTTCATAAACACGTAACATTTTTTTAAATACCGGCCAGTCTGCTAAAAAATCTTAGACCACCAATATTAGCCATTCCACACAGCACTTAAGCATATTTTTTACTTTAGATTGTAACGTAGCTTCTTTCATAAAAATAATTTCTTTCAAACGTTCTAGTAATATACCAAAATTAGTTTTCTCTATCTTCTCTGCTGTATGAACGTCTGATTTGGGACTTGTGACTTGTGGTTCAGTGTCTATGTTCAACCCAAATTCGAAAAGAGACTCATCTTCTGTCTGCAAGCCTTTACGGTATCGTGGTATCTTGGTATGTGGGCGCGTATTTTGCTTGGTCTTCGGTTGACTGTGGATAACAGCCTCTGTTTGTACAATATCAGAGTAGGTTACTGCGTCTCGTTGTGACGATAGTGCAGGTGGTACACGTCTTTGAAGCGGGGGAAAAGAGACCACCGATGCCGGTGTAAGTGATATAATGCCTGGAGTCGCCTTTTGAGTAGTCTCTGAGAGTCTTTGGGGACTAGGCACTGTGTACATGGTGAGTGCTCTTTTGTACGTTACATTAAACTCCGCCATAATGTCTCTTAACTTTTTTTATTTTATGAAAGCTGGGCATCCCTTGTACATAGACATGTGTGCGCCACGACAATTAACACATTTAAATGATGTGGTTTCACAGTTCTCATGGTTGGCTCCACATTTTGGGCACAAGACCTTTTTGGAAGAGCATCTTTTTGAGGTATGGCCTAGTTGCCAGCAAAATGAGCATTGTGATACGGGAAATACGTAAGGATCCACTCGCATTCTTAGACCATCGACGATCACGTATGCTGGTACAATATTGCCCTTAAAACATAATCTAACAGACTCACTCCTTGTCCATCTTGCGCTTGATATGCCGCGACGGTTGAGACGGAATACAGACAGTAGTTCAACTGATCCTGGGCATGTTATTCTATCAAGTATATCTTGTTCTGTAATTTCTAAATCAACATCCCGTATAACTCCATAAGATAAATTCTTTTCCATCGCTATTTGTGTGCGCCAACCCTTATCAGTTATTGCCTTACAGTTTATTCATTTCTCCACACTTATTTCGTTTTTAATATCTAGGCGTACCTTGTACGGATTAACATACTTAACCCTCTCAATATCTTTAATACTATTATCTTTCAAAAACTTAGCTAGCGCGAATGCTTTCGGTAACTGCTGTTCGCTGCAAGAAATATATACCTCTGTTTTTTCTACATGGGGTTTATGTTTTTTTTTTGACTTCACCTCTGTCCATATCTCACCGTCCTCTCTTTCTATTCTTTTATCGCGTCTCGCATGAACTATCACGTCTTCTGTTATATTTTCTTCGCAATTATGTTGTCCCATATTCTCATTAATCATATCCTCTTCACTCATAGTCACGCTACTCTTCCTTGACATTGAATCTATATCTGAATCGTCTTCACTGGCGGCCATCACGCGCAGTTTAAAATTTTGTATTTAAACGAGGGTTTGCTTAATAACTTTATGTATGTACCTAAGTAGTACCATTTGAGTAGTTAAACAATTAATGTTGTGTACGTCTTTAACAGATATGCATATTAGAAAAATATGTTGCCAATAAATCCTGTGAAAATTATATATGTATATTGTATATTGTTGATATACCTTAATAAATAAATAAATAAGTATTTTTCTGAAAAAAAAAAAACAAAACGCAATTTTACAGAAATAAGATAATTAAAAAAAAACACATGCGGGGCAGTTTTTGGGGACTGCCGATAGAAGTGAAAACTAAGTAACCAAAATGGTTATTAACACTTCTTTACAAACCAAAAAAATTTTCAACAATAATAATCTAATAGCTATAGATACAATTCACAAGTTACTTAGTTTTCCCTTCTATCGGAGCATTCGGTGACGATGACGCGAGTTCCATGATTTTTGTTCACCCGAAAAGTACTCAACGCGCCTAAAGAAAATCGGGGCGTTCGGTGATGATGACGAGAGTTCCATGATTTTTGTTCACCCAAAAAGTACTCAACGCGCCTAAAGAAGATCGGAGCGTTCGGTGACAATGACGCGAGTTACATGATTTTTGTTCACTCAAAAAGTACTCAAGGCGCCTTAAGAAGTTTTTACTTCAAAAAGAAAATCAGCAGAAATGTGATTTTCCAGGTTTTGCAGGTTCAAAATCTGCTCGTGACTATTATTTTCCATTTCAAATATTCGAACTTTTATTTTTTAGTTTCACTGGATGATGGAAGGCGGATGGATGAGTAAATATTCACATTAAATAAAAATAGGATATTTTCTATGTGATGGTCAGCTACAAACGGGACTAAAATCTACTGTAATTATTTACCTGATAAGCAACTTCGTAAACCGAACAACCGTCTCTAGAAACAGCGGCGTCGTCCAACAACGATATAATCTCCGCTACAGCAGAACACAGTGTTGAGGGGAACAAAGCCATTGCTACTGTCGTGTGGTGCGTGCCGCGGACACCTTCCACCAATTCTTCGTCTGTTGGTGCTGTTGTTAAATATTATATTGTTAGCGACAAAAGTCAAAAGGAGGAGGGGACTTCAAGTGGTGGTGGACAGCGGGCCTATATAAACACTTTTGCTGTAGTTGTTAGCTAATTAAAAATAATCAAAGTTGAATGTGCTGTTTTTTGAATTGTTTCTTTTTTAATATTATTTTTTATTTCCTAACAATATTATATTCAAAAGAAACCAGAATACGTATCAACCGATTCCTATCTCAAGTTTCGGAATATTTAAATTAAATTAAGACCTACTATAATTTTGATAAATGGATCCATGAAATAATAAGCAAACCCTGGATTATTCTAGAAGCATTATTTTCAATAAAATATATATAATATAATACAAATTCTGGTTAGTTATACCATTTATAACTTATGATTCTTAGGGCGGATTCGACTAAACAAAAATACATTTTATCCTAGAATAAATCACTACTTACTCGAGAATAAATCAATTTTACATTTTACCAACAACAATTCGAAGAATAGCGAGCCTATTTGGGAATAGTCACTATACCACCGATAAGCATCGAATAAGGAGTTAATCCAAGAATAAAAAAAATGGCGTCATCTTTTTTGTGCTGTCATTTTTCGAAACCAATATCGGTTTCGGGCGTGTGACAGCTACTTTCTCACGCTATAATACGACAAATAAGAGTTGAGATGAGTTAAGCTATACACTGTCCCGTTTGTAGAACAATTTCTTTTTGCTGGGTATTACATTCACTTCGCTATTCGCGAATAGCTATTCCAAGTATAAGCGATACGTCAGATGGCGTGGAAAAACGACTGTTGATTATCTAAGAGAATAAAATCGTGGAATAAATTATTCTCGGTATAGTTATTCTTGTAATATATTCGAGTTTGGTCGAATCCATTCTTAGCCAATTTTTATAATCTTTGATTTGTTGGATTTAACTCCACCCGGAATAGCAGTTACTTTAAAACAATGGAAAATTCACAAAAAAAAAAATGAAACAAATAATAATAATTTTCTCATACATTTAGAATAGAATGGCTTTATTGATTAAAAAAAATTAGACATTTTTGATGTTATTTTTTAGCATTTGACATCACATTTGTCTTTACGATCAACGCGACTTTGGTCGTAAAGACAAATGTGATGAGGAGATTGGGATGATCGAAAGATCTGTATGATAGCTCAGTGACTTAGAGCACTTCCCCGGATTGGAAAAAGACGCGGGTTCGATTCCCCCTCGTACAAAAGATATCTTTTTCCTTATTCACAAATAATTTGTACTTTAAAAATATAATTTAGGTCAATAAACGATATTGAATGACCATACTCTATGCGTTGTTAGTTTTAATGATGGGTGGTCGCAACAAATTAGTTTCATACAGAAATTATTAGGTATTTTTGCATGAAAGAGTTATTTTTTCTTTACTACGGTCTTCTTGAGTTATTTTATCTTTACTTACGGTCGACATGGTCGTCCGGCGCATGATCTGACGCCGGTTCTCTGGCCGCCTGTCTCGTGATCGGTATCGTAGTGATAAGGAAACTCTCTCGTTCAGCTCGTTTCTGATCATTTCGCTGTTGTAACGCCTTTTTTATAGCTTCTGTCTGTTGTTTCTTGCGAGTCTTCGTTGCAGTTACAAGAGAACGCTGCGATTCGGATTTATTATATGAGTGACTGGCGTCTTTCATTATAAACATAATGTATGTGAATCTAAAAGTATGTAGGGTTTTATTTGAAATTCAAGCAAGATAACTTTTTAAGTAGATTTTTTTAATAAATGATGTATAACCTGATTATTAAGAATTTAATCTCATTATTGAATCCATCCAGTATCAAATTAATAGGTTCTTGAATAAATATCTGTATATGATTTTAAAGATGAATAACAATATTTTGTGGCTGACTGTGGGTTCTTATTAAAACCTATAACATAGATTTATATCGCACCTGATAGTAAGTGGCAATATAATCTAGACGAGAGAGCTAGTGGGCTTAGGAAAATCTATTCTCTCTGGCCCACATTGTAATCAGATGGGAATACTGAAGTTGGCAACTTCTTCCATTCCATTACTGTGCGTTTTATGAAAGATAATGCGAATCATTTAAGTCAGACAGATGGAATTTCTAAAATATATGGATGGAAGGCCGCCATTCGTCTGGTCGTCCGGTGGTGTAAAGTAGATGGAGAGATTAAATCATGCAGTTCCTGCGCACACTCCAAAGTGCATCCTATAGCATACTGTGAGGTGTGGGTAAACTCGCAAAGTGCATCCTATAGAATACTTTAGGTCTGTGTGCAAGGTTCTAAAGATTGGTTTCAACCGGTTCGGCATCACAAATTAACTTTTTAGCACGCTTCCCCATTGAATTCAAGACGAACAGATGACATTTAGCAGCACCGGTCTAAACGTGGCAACAGTACTCCATGAACATGAATGAAGATTTATTAAAGTTTAAAAGCTGTCCCGATGTAAAGTACTGACACACTTTTGCTAGTAGGCCAAGCTTCTTGGGTTCGGTTTGGATTCAATGTATCACCCGAGCAACGATAGTACTATACATAGGTTTTTTAACTGCCAGCATAGCAATGTGCTATTTACCTACAGCAATATAATCGACAGTGGAATTTTATGGATAAAAGCAGACATGTTGTGACTTAAAGCATAGTTGAAAAAAAAACAAGAAACATGTACACTGCACCATAACGTATAGGAAATTTGGAATACCAATTGCACCTAAAACCAATATTTACATTATTTTTTTATATAATTTCCACTACAGTAAATTTAGTACAAATTTGGCCTTACATGTCTCTCCTGATTCAAAGTCATCTCCATATCTTTGTCTTTAACCTGTGGGCTCCATGGCGGGTCTACGACAGCGAGACACTCGATGCCGATCTTCGGCGATGGGAGTGTGAACTCTATGCCTGGAGGTGGCACCTTGAAGGTAACTGAAGCACCTTCTTCCATGCGCGGCCAGACTTGGTACCGTAGTTTCCACATCACTTGAAATCGCAGTATTGCGTTTATCCTGAAGTAATATTATAGAGGTTTATTTATTTTTTAACATATTTGAAATGTAGTAAAAAAGTTTAAGGGCCTTCGTTGCCCTATGACATGCGGTGTCCCGCAGGGTTTGGTCCTAGCGCCGCTCCTGTGGGACATCGGTCATTTGCTATGCGGATGACACGCTGGTCACGGCCCGGGGCGAAAACTTTGAAGAAGCATTCCTAACCACCTTATCCGAGGTCCGGGATGTGGTAAATATTAATCATATTGAGTATTTAGTTCATATACAATTACATAGTAATAATTAATATCTAATAATTAATAATTGCTTGCCAGTCTAATTGGAATGGTATAGAGCTATAAGGAGATATAGAGCTATAAGAGTGTACAATTAGGCATCTGATATTTTCCAGCTATTTACCTGGTCCCTGGATCTGTGTGTTTCAAATCATTTTGCATGATTTCTGTAGCGGTATGAGGTGCTTTAACTGCTGATAATATGAAAAGTGCTGCAGCACATGAGCTCAATTCGCGGTCTGATTCCAACAGCAGTTGCCACGCGACCGGAGCGCATTCCGCGAACATCTCTTCATTCATGGTGGTGGCACCTTTGATTAGTGTAGCCAGTGGGGTGTGGTAGGCGTCCCGGACCTATGGAATATGTATTTTCATAAAAATCTATAGTATTACTGTCCCACTATTGAATACAGATCTTTTTTTAGCTCGGGACGTGTCCTAGGCTCATAGAATAGAACGGGTGTTTGAGGGTTAGCCAGTTATAGAAGGCGTCAATTATCGATACCTTTAATTTTTTTAATCCAGGCTCAGTGTGAGACCCGACTCGTGAGCTCCCTTGACAAGGTCGAAGACTTTCATTAACTTGTAGTTTTATAACTTTATCTTTAACAGATAATTACAGCACATTCTAGGGTAGGTTTGTACTTTTAGTTTTATTTTCAATTTGTTTATTACGATTTAGTACGTCATTTATATTTTATGTAGACCCCTTTATTATTTACTATTCTGTTTTAAATCTTTTTGCTTTCATTCTAGTTTCAAAAACTCAGTAGTATATTAATATTGCATAGCATGTTACTTGACAAATTTATTTATTTCTCTTTATTTTGGTTATTGTATTTATTTTGATATACAAAGGTATATTTTAAGTTGTGATTTAAAGTTGTAGTTTCTTATTCATTTATAATTTATCTATTGTCTGTATTTTATTTGTTTTGTTTATAAATATATGCTATTTGCATATTATTTAAAACTGGAAAATTATTTGTTTAGACGTTTTTATTTTTATTAGTTTCGTTCAAATTAAATGTTTACTTCTATTCTTTATTTATTATATTACTTATACTGCTATATTATTATTACATATCTGTATTTTAATATCTCCATTATTTATTTTATTAAATTTTATTCTATTTAAGGAGATTTTGCCATTTTATTTTACTAATTTCGGGCTTTAATATTGTTCTATTCAAGTATGCAGGTGCATTTGTATGTATGTTTGTATGCATGTTTGTGTGCATGTATATATGTATGTTATATGATTATTTATATTTACATTGAAATATTTCCATTATTTTGTTTTATTTGGTTTTATTCTATTTAACAAGGATGTTGCTGTTTTATTTAACTAGATTTAACTATTTTTGTTTATACGAGTATATATTTATTTATGTATATTATATGTATGTATTTGTCTATATATGTTATATATTTATAATTCGATAGTGGAATTTAATTTTATCAAATGTTTTCATTTTATTATTTTCACTAGGTTATTATATGTTGTTTATTCGTTAAGCTGTATATTTACTCTTGTTGTATTAATTTTGTATTTGCATATTATTATTTCAACTGATTGTTTTATTTAACCTCTTTTTATTTGATAGGGATGTTACTATTTCATTTTATTAATTTTAGACTTTTCTATTGTTCTATACGGGTTTGTATGTTTACATGTTATGTTTATGTGTATGCATGTATGTATGTATGTTACAGCGTCATTAAATGTCTATGTGTATTGTATGTATCATGTGCATATTCATATGTTAACCATATCAGGGGTGGAAACTGATTCTATAGCCGAAAATACTGATTTTACTGACTAAAACTCTCTAAAATACTGACCATTTACTGACCAAATCTAAAATACTGAGTCGGTCAATTTAACATCGAATTACTAATATTAGTTGCTGTTAGTATGTTAATAGTATTATGGAGAATGTTTGTAAGAAAAATGTTTTTTTCTGTTTGGCCTCCACCATCCCCATAGGCAACCTGCACCGTCCTTTATTATTAAAAATTAACGTACAATGTCAACAAAACAGTACTTATATTATTTTATATTAAAAAAAGAAGTTATTAATTTATTTTTCTTATTGTCGACATATTTTTGTATCTTTTCTGCCTCTTTAATTTTCTTTTGTTCCTCTTCTCTTTCGTTGACTATTGTATTAAGAATCACGTTGGCCATATTTATGGCGATCATATCGTTGTCTTTCAAGCCTTTTTTAGACATTCAGTTGCTGAATTCAGTAATCTGGAATAAGAATAAATTGTTACATTTTTAATTTGTAATTTTGTTTTTAAATGAAGTTTCCTTATCACTTACCTATTTACTGTTTCTCTTTTTAATTTCTCTTCCTCTTTTACTTTTTTATGTTGCCTTCTCGTCTGACTATGCTGATATGCTTGTTCTAATTTTATTTTTAGATTTTTTTCTCTTCTTCAGCAAGTCTTTCTTCTTCTTCTTGAATATGTTTTTGTTTTTCTTTGATTAGCGTTTGTTCCTCACAGTAATGTTTGTATCTTATGTGTGCAGTTCTAGCCAGCGATATAAGATCTTTTGTTATGACCACGTTTTCAATTTTGTTTTCACTCACTGAAATCGAAAGGCATGGCCAGTGCAACCTTTACAATGCTTCTTCGGTTATCATTTGCTTTCGGGCTAAGCACAGACAGATATTTTAACAAATTATTCGATATAGACGTCTTCGCCATAAGATGGCGGCATGCTGCTTCATATTGTTTTCTTGCTTTATTCAAAAAGGTAATCCGGTCTGTTTTGTCCAGTTTTTTTATCGTCTTGTTCCGATGTCTCGAGATCTTCTCTATTGGCAAATAATATTTAGTTGAAAATGCGTCATTTGAGCTTGGCGCTTCGAAAATGTTCGTGCACTGTGCACTCTGAATGTCAATTCGACCTCTGCAGTGGTCATCGTCATTTACGAAGAGTTTTATTCACATTGGGTCCATCACTCCCAAGCATTAGCAACTTTTTTCTTGATAAGTTTGCCTCGTTGAGTTTTGAGGCGATACAAATGCAATAATTGGAGTTTATTATTAAACGCGATCAGATATTCTATAAGAAATTGGTTTAATTAATTGACACCCTTAATATTCACAATAAGAAGCATTTTGCTGTAATCTTCCTAGTTTTTTTAACGAATTTTATGTTTAGTTGCTTACGTCTGAATTTTTAACGACACGATAGTTTCTGGGCGCAGCCGCAGCGTATTCACGACTTTATTGTCATAAAAATTATGGCAGCCGCCTACAAGCACAGACCCCCTTGCTGTTGAATTTATTTTCGGAGTATCGCCTTAAAGAGATAATGTATATCCAAAAAAAGGGATTAAGAGAACAAATTCTTTGAAAAAGGTATTTTAGAGACCTACTGAAAAGAAAAAGCTATCTTAAGAGACTTTTAAGGGAATTCACTTCAAAACGGAATTTTTATCACCTCAATCTGCAGAAACCAGCCCCTGATCCTCAAAATACTGACATTACTGACCATTTTTCGAAAAAACTGAGTTCTACTGACTTAAGGTAAAAAAACTGACTCTTACTGACTTTACTGACCATTTTCCACCCCTGCCATATGTTTATATGTATACATGTTTGTGGGTGTGCATGTATATATATATTTCAGTGTTAGTATATTATAATATTATATTAAATGTCTATATGTATTGTGTATATTATGTGCATATTCATATGTTATGTACCAATGGGTATAAGTATATAAGTATTAGTGTGCATATATGCCTATAAGTATATAAATAATATACAAATATACGCATTTCGATGACTGAAAGTGAATTTGTGTTTCGTGAGTTATTTATCTGTGTATGTGTCTTATTTTTATTATTCTGTATTGTATGTGGTGTATGTATGTATATATATTGGACTATTTCATGTATAGGTGTATCTAATATACACGTTATACATCTATCCGTGTGAAATAGTTTACGTGTTGTGTATGTTGCGGTAATATTGTATGTATGATACAGTTTGTGTTTATGTATGTACGTGTGTATTCCGTCTGTGCAGGTTTATTTGTGCAGTGTTTATTTGTTTCGTGTTTGCATTTTTTATTGTTGTTACTTCGTGTATGTGTTTGTGTATAGTATGTTGGATTTTGTTGATTTATTATGTACTATTTCGAAAATGAGGGTGCGCTATTTATATTAGGGTACGCTGGTATCGCTCTTTTGTAGTTCTAGTGGAATATCTTAGCCATAGGCTACGGCAGCTCTTGCCAGTTCATCCCATTTTCTGCGCACAGGGCAAGCATCACTATATGCAGTATGATTTGTCGACGTATATTTGGCCCTGGCGCAGTTTTTACATGAGGGATCCTGCCCCTCAGCCACCCGCGGGCACTCAGCCTTGTGATGCGGGCCACCGCAGTAATTGCATAGGTCCGCATCCTCAGTACAGAGCTTCCGCCCGTGTCCGAGGCCCAAGCACCTCGTACACTGCACCAGAGGCGACTGATCCTGCACCAGCACGTGCTGAAGGTCGATGTAGACTTTGCCGGCCGACGTGAGCCTCCGCCATAAAATAGGCGAAACCTGGAGGACTACGGGGCACTCTGCGGTATTCCTCGCCTTCCTCCTGTATTTTACCTCGACAGCGGCGTCGTCGGCCGACAAATCCTCCAACAGGCACTTATTATACGTAATCAGGGCCATTTTAATGTCTTTGTCTGTATTATAGTTTTGTACATTTTTGAAAATATCAAGCGGTTTTCTAAATTTAGCCTCCTCTACTACCAATTTTGCGGTCCTTAGTCGCGCCGTAACTTCTTCCAACTCTCTTTTGCTGGCGCAACTGATGACCACCTTTTTGTCCTTGATCTTGGTAAGTTTCTCAACCTGCAATCCACTTTTCTTCGCGTCCAGCGCCCCGCGCATCTTCTCAATCACTTCCGCGCCCGAATCTCTATCGTCATTTGAACCCACAATGACGGAGAACTTCGGTGAAGTATTTATTGGAGGTTTCTTAAGGACTTCAGCGTAAGTTGATGCATCTAACACCGAACTCTGGCCCTTCAGTCCTTCCATTGTCGCTCTGAGGTTCTTAACTTCTTTCAGAAGCTCTCCGTCATTGCGATCGATCTTTTCACTAGTGGCAAAATCTTTTGTTATTCTCTTTTGGTATTTCCCTAAATTGTGCTGAACTTCTCCAATTTTAGAGCTATTCTCTTTTATGACCTCTATATTTTGTTTCAAGCCATTTATCTCTCTCAATATTCCAGGGCTATTTCCTCCCTCCTGTCCCAATTTATCAGTTCGGTTCCTGAGGTCCCGATACCTTTAATTAAGCTTCCACACCTCAGCAAGCTTATCCAAGACATTCTATTATTGATAACTTAATTTAGCAATATACTAACTTGCATTACGCCAGCCTTTTTCATAGTAACCTTGAACTAATAATATTTATGGTCTCCAAGATGGATTTTCGTCAACAGACACCATAGCCAACTACGCAGTAAATATTGAAGTGCACGAGTATGTGCGCAAACATTAGCGCACTCTCCTCACACTCATCGTCCGATGGGACGGCATTTCGACAAGACCGGCGTGATCTGGCATAGGGTCAACAGCGTTTTGCTGGCTCAATCTGGGATTAGAACCCGAGACCATTAATCTTGATCCGCAGTCGCCTACACTACCACTTGACCACAGTTGTTCTCATTATATGAGACTTGTGTCCAAAATAGACAGCAAATCCATTGACACGCGGCTTATAACTCACTAGCGATAAAGATTATATTAAAAAAAACGCCTTACCTGCCCTTTCAAGTATTTGAGTATGGGTGGCGGGTCGGCCGGGGGATAAGGCATGGCGGCTGGACGAGAGGCAGCAGTGGCGTCAGGTGTCGACGCGGTTTGTTCGCCTCCCGCCGCTCGGTAAGCCAACCCAGCGCTTTCTATTACAGACCGCTCAATCCTAACATAAACAATCATGTCATCCAGATATATCGAGCTCGTTTAAGAAACTGCGAAAGCAATACAAGTTTAACTAACAATTAAACGATTTTAAGAAAGTAGTAATTTAAGAAAATTAATTAATATTCGAATTTAGTTAAAGTAGTTTATTTTTTAAAATGGTGTTGCTATATCAGTTTGTATTAATTTAATAGTATTAAAGTACTTATAAACGATAAATATCAGCAAAATGGCACCGTACTGTGTGTACCTATCTGTAGTCGTATGCTCAGAGGCTTTACGAGAACGTCGTCCTCTGCGTGCCCCACCGCTACCTTCCTCTGAGCTTGTCGTAATTATTTCTGGACCAAATTTTTCACCGTAAATCTATAAATAAATATACCATAAATATAATTATATTCACAAGCCTACAGCTAAAGATGGGTTACATTATAAAACCCAAGCATATAGGTAAATATATATTAAGTATTGCATTACTCACTCAATCATTTGATACTTTTCTGAGTATCATGTTTACAATATTATTATGCACGATTAGAAATATTTTCATTGATAAATAGTAAGTATTAAGACAGTGAAATTATTACCTTTTGTACAGATTTCATCAGCCTAATACTAGCTCTCATATTACGACGGAAGCAGTAAGGATGGCAAAAGTTTTGATGACAGCATACATAGTTGAACGAATTCAAGAACTTTATCATCACCTGCCGAAATAAAGATGTAAGTTCTATTATATTACTTCTAGTTTTAGTGGAAGAGCCTTGCTGTTATGTTACGTATGGTGAGTGAGAGCTCCGGAGGCCCACGCCCCGTTCTTATCCTCTCCTTACTATCGTTCCTCTCCCCCTCCTATACCTTTCTTCGGCGATGCGCGGTGATGTTGCTAGCGTCTCTAGCTACGGTGGCCGCTTACTATCAGGTGGGGCCGTATGTTGTTTCGCCACCCACGTAATATAAAAGGGGCCTCGTGGCGTAGTCGGTAGTGTAACGGACTTCCGTGCACGAGGTCGTGGGTTCGATTCCCACTCAGGAAAATTATTTGTGTGATGAACACATATATTTGTACTGCGTTTGGGTGTTTTCTATTTATTATATGTATTTAAAAAAAAAGGTAGTATATGTATTATATCCGTAATCTGGTACCCATAGCACAAGCGTTAAGCTTAGTTTGGGACCAGAGGACGTTGTGTGAAATGTCCGTGAATATTTATTTATTATTATTTATAAAAAAAAACTTTTTTTTATTCTATTTAAAAGACTGGATAAACTGCTTAGGATGAATCCTTTAAAACTTTATAACTATGTAAATATATAAACAGACCTTAAGCCAAGGGAAACCTTTGTTATTGTCAGGAAGGTCGGTTGAATTGCTATCAGGGCTGTCTGGTGGGTGGTCGTGATCGTCGGAGAGCACACCAGGGCTCTCCTCACCTCCACTGTCCATCTCATTAGACATTATCACTGTTCCACCTGTCAGATTGAAAACATCATTCTATACGGATCAGGGTAAAATACAGACTGATTCTACAAGTGGACCAAGAAAATAATATAGGCATTCTCACTTAACAGTTACATGTCAAGTAGGTATTACCAGATTTGGTACAAAGGGAGTAGCAGATATTTAAGACAATAATTTTGATAAAGAGTCCCAGGTAATTATTTGACCGAAAATAATATACTCTAAATAGAACCTATCATGTCACGGTCAAGAGTTGCATACTTATACCCCTATACCAAAGAAGTGATTTAGGCTTTTCAAAATAATGTCCTGTAACAGGATTTGTTTAATATAATTGATTGAATGAGGCGACACTTGGCGGATTTCCATCGCTATTATTATAGAAGGGAGGAGCTGAGTGGTCCTGAGGATGCCTCGTGTAGAGGCGAAACACGTGTCGAATTTATGTTCGGATTTTCGCAAGTTGTGGTTCTGAGAGTCCTGCCGTATCGCATGGTTGTGTCGCTTTGGTGAGATTTTTTGTCATTATCGTGCATGCTACTCTGCTATTTTTACATGCTCCTCCATCGGTGAGAGTGCAGATAAGCAATCTTAGGTTATTTTTTGTATGTCCAAAGATAACCGGGATTGACAATCCGTGGGTCAGTGGTAGGCTCTCCTAAAATATCTATTCTATAATAATAATTTGTATAATAATAATTTGTATAATATCTATCTTAGAAACTACTTATCTAATCTTAAGGTAATTTTTTCACAATGTACGATTTGTTTCAACTTAAAATATAGGATTGTTTTTATCCCGATTATTTCCTTATTATTTTTTGCAAAACTAACGAACGAAATATGTGTGCCGCGGCAACGCGTTGCCCGGTATGCCAGTATTACCTATATAAAAAATCCCTCTCACAGTGTTTGGCCGCGGTGAACTTTAAAACTACTATAGTTGCGGCACGCTATGATGGTCGTTTTGACATATTACAATAGTGATGTGAAATGTCAAATAATTCTCGAAAAAAATTATCTGCGTACGTTCAGCCATATCAATGAAATCCACAACAAAAGGCGTAAACAGAGTCCAAATTAACGAGCAAGGGTCAACAGTAATGCAGTATCAATATCCGAAATCCAAAGCCAGGTCAAAACTATATCACAATCGCAGTGCACTCACAGTTTGTACTTTTCGAAGTAACGTCGAGTCGAAACTGTTTTGTTTTGCATTAAGCATTGACGCGAGTTTGCCGGAGGCAGTAGTTGTGCTGGCCAGCGATCCTAGTGACGATCATATTAGATTTAATTTAAAAGAAAATCGAATTTCTAAAGACAAATGCCGAGTTGTGTGGTAAATAAGTACACCAATAATTATAATCTTATAAAAATAAAAAATAAATGTTCGCGTGACCCTAATATATATAGTTTAGAAATCAATGTAATAAATAAATTTTGTGTCCTAAAATTATACATTCGATAAATTTTATGACTAACTGCACGTCACTATTGACAATAAAGAACAGCAATTTGCTCCTTCAAATGTAATTATTAATTAATACGAAACTTCATGAGTGGACAAACGTCAAAATGGCCATCATAGCGTGCCGATAGTATAATCTGATATTAACCGTGTTTTTTTATTTGGTCCAACTTAAAATATAGGATTTTTATCCTGAGTATTTCGTTTATTGCAAAATTTGGAGGGAAAAAAAGACAACCTGACAAACGGTTATCCGATCAATACTAAGTATTGTAATATATAATATGTGAACGAATTATAAGTGTGCCGTAGGAACGTGGGGCCGGGTGTGCTATGCTTTATAGGCTGTAAAGAAAAGTTACCTGTGCCTGGGTAAACTTCTGAAGTGTCACTTCTGTCAGACGAGGACACTTTCCTTCTACTTTGCATTGAATCTGATCTCCTTGTAACAACTGCGCAATAAAATGAATATGACTTTCAACAATGTAATGTGATAACAATTAGTCTTTCAATTATGTCTTGTATTTTCTAGTGGTAGAGCCTTGCTTATCGCAGCATGAATGGACCGGCTCGATCGGGGAAGTACCACTCTCTCACAGAAGATCAGCGTGAAGCAACGGTAGGTATTACCACCGTTATGTTTCGCATCGTGACTGAGAGCGCCAGAGGCCCAAACCTCCTCCCTATCCTCTGCTTATTATCTTTCCCATCCTCTCCTTAGTATCCTACCTATCCTCTCCTTAATATCCTTCCTACCCATCTCCTTTCCATTTCCTTGGAGATAGCGATACGCGAGCGAAGCCTCTGGTATTGCTAGCGTCTATAGGATACGGTAACCCATATGTATATATCACCCACATAGTATAAAAATAATGCCTACTGCGAAATCAAATGGTGAGCAGCTCTTTAGCAGTATTCTTAGTATTGCTGAGTCCATGATTTGCCCTTACCACATGCCATGATGTGGGATGCGGCTCATCTGCCACCATAAGCAATAAAAAACTATTTATAGCGAGTGTAAATTACACGAGCCTCTACTAGATTGCAATGCCAGATACTGCCCTGAGCTATTGGAAATAATGTTCCATGCTATGATGAAAGGCCTAGCAAAAAATATTTACATTCATCAAGGTCTCTGTCCTTTTGTCTAAGTTTGATCGAGCGTCGCTTGAAGGAACCGTATGCGGAATGTGTTTGCTGCGTGTTGCGACGATGTATACCCCCCGCCTTGCCCCGGGATCCAAGGCGACCTTTTTTATCGTCCACTACCGGAGGTATCGCATCTGCTAACTGTTATAGAAAAAAAAATGATAATATTTTTCTTAAACAAAGCTGTAACAAAGTTTTGATACATTTAGCACTTGACTTGCTGAGCTACTTTAAAGAACAAATTATTTGTGAATGTGGAAAAAGAAATGTTTAGTGCAAACGGTATTCGAACCTGCGTCCCTTCCGATCCGGGGAAGTGCTCTAGACTGCTAAGCCATCGCACTGAACAACGGCCACTCCCGATCTCCACATCACATTTGTCTTTATGACCCACGCCATATTCACAAATAATTTGTTCTGTATATCCATATAGAAGTGCCCATAACTTTTTACAACGTCCCCTGTCTTACTGTCCCTGTAGGGCTCGTGTCTCTTCTAAGAGTAATTGGATTTAGGCAGCGGTGCAGTGTGTGTACCCAACGTCGAGGGAAGCTAAAAAAAAAAATATGTAACATTGTGTACTTACGGTAACATTACTTCCACCAGACACATTTTCTGGTTCATGTAAGACAAACGAGATTTTCCTTTCGGTTTCCACTCCAGCTATTGATTGTAAGCTTTGAGCTGAAGCCTGTGAGTGTCCCATACTCGATAAAGCCATGCTCCAACGGCGATTAGCTTCCCTGAGATTCAAGTTAACCGTGTTCATATTCCGACACAACTCATTTTATACAAATATATGTAAAAATATTACCAGCTATTTTATCAATTAGCTTCTATTGCTCATTGCTATAATATTTTGTAGAAATCTTAAATTTCGATGCATGCCAATGTAGCAAAAGCATTATTTAATTTTTTACTAATATTATCTAAGCTATTTTTATCAATTATGAAAACTATTCGACAAAATTTAGAAAGGGTGTATATAATTGACAAAATAATTTCAATATTCGTGTAAAATTATTATTTTAGAAAACCTTTAGTTGATAGCAATTTAGGTGTATTATCTTACAACATTCCATGCATTTGAGTGTGCGTTTGCACATTTTACCGAAATTTGAGTACCATTATTATATTTAATAAGTAATGGGACCTTCATAATCGTTGCCAAATCTTATTATCAGTTTAATTAGAATATATTTTATGAGATCAATAACGTTAAATAAGAGTTATATTGTCATGTGACAACAATGATGAAGAAACCCGAGTGCCAAAAGTGAAATTTATCCGCTACGCGACTCATATTTATTGTTAGTGATTTGCATATAATACTTCCATTTTAAAAGTGTATGTTATTATGTACATACTACATACGCATGCACGCTTAGTGCCGTATGCAAGGTAACATGCATTATTTTTTTGAAAACATACTCGACTGGCATTAATGTGTGTTGACTGCTAAGAGCCCTGTTAAAATAAAAGTATTGTCAAATATATGCACGCTCTTTAATTCATTTCAAATGAACGGAACATAAATAACTCACTTAGTCTTACACAAAATACGTCGTTTTTCCATCCATCTTCGCACAACATAATGACAAAAAAATAACATTGTTTTACACCAAAGAATTCATTAACTACTTACCAAAATAATTTAACACTAAGGATAAGGGACTTTGATACCTGTAAACTCTATCCCAAGGTCCTCTTTCCTTTAATGAGGACCGGCATGTTTTGGGTAAGTTCTGATAACCTTCGCGTAGGAAGGTTGTAATCTCGAACAAAAGTACGCAGGCGATTATCCTCAAAGCACGTGGACATTCAGCTCCTATAGGTTTGCCCGGAACACGGATACTTGCTATAAGAAAAAAAGGCTTATATTTTTGAAAGTTTCACATAGTATAAGACTGCACAGATGGCGGAGTGGTTTAAATACCGGCTTCCAGTATTGTGGGTTCGATTCCCACACAGGACAACTCTTTGTGTGATCGACGAATGGTTGTTCTGAGTCTGGGTGTACTTTGTGTCCGTGAAATTTTGTTTGTAAGTCCTCCGCGATACAAGTATTATTCCTAAGAGCCGGGTGTTGTCATAAAAAATAGAAAAAGTGTATAATTGTGTATCAGGGGGATTCCACTTAGCTTTCTTCTGTAACAGAGATAGCGGGTGTTGTTCTAATTCGATTGAATCATTCGACAATTGTTGAAATGCACAACATATTTCGTAATAGTTATAATTAATTGATAAATGGCGAATTATGTTTGCAGTTATTAGTAAGATATTACCTTCATCAAGAAAATCTTCTTCTTCATCTTGTTGAAGTAGGTCACGTTGACCATCAGGATCATTCACTAAATTGACGACGGTATCAATATGCTTTTTGTCTTCAATCAACATTTCTTCCAGTCTATTTCCTATAGCCTAGAAAAAAATAGTACTTAAGGCTATATTTAACAACCTAGTGGTATGACCAAAGACAAGGGTATTGAGTAAGATAATTTCTAGTCAGAGGTAGGTTAGCGGACTATGGCTTTAATCCCGTGTCCAATAGTAGCACAGAAAGAAACTGTGATAAATATAATGATTGTCTTATTTATAAATTGTATTGGATACAGGTTGTAAATGACATCGTACCGATAATTGATACCATGGGTTCGGTACTAGATTCTGAACCCCCAGGTGGTGGAAATTTGCATCGGTATTTTCATGAAAATTGCAATATTATTTTATTTTATAAATTGACTAACCTTTGCCCGAGCTTCGCCGCAGCCAAAATCTGGTTTTTAGGTTGGGGAATAAGAGATAAAATCATTATATTGTCCTATTTAAATTCGATTTTAGGTAATAAACCCATTAATCACCGATTTACTCCAAAAAGAAAAAACTACAATTGTTTGAAACCTTCGTCATGTTTTTTAGTCGTATTGTTAATGATTCGATGGCGGCTAAAAATTGTTATCTTTGCAACCCGTAGTTGTAGACGAAAATGGTATGGGGCATATTATTACAGTTATTTGGTGACATCTTTGCTTGGAGTTATCGGTATGATGTCATTTACACCCGGTATTATATGATTACTTACTTCAGCCCATTGGTAAAAAAGTTTGCCAGCGAGACGCTGTCTTCTTATTAGTGGATTCGAAGACGCTGGAAATAGCATTAAATTTTTATCATTTTATTTAGATATACAAAACACTATAGGTGTAATTATAGTAGGTACTTACAGATGTAAATATACATTTAAAAAAATAAAACATATGTGCCTGTACCGCTACCTCAAATTGATGATGATTTAACAGGCGAATAATAAAAAAATACTTTGGAAAATCCAAAACTGCACGCCTCATAATCTTCATTTTTCACAATAAAATTGATTATTTGATAAGTAACTAATAATGTATTGGTCTTACTAAGTAGATTATATAATAAACCACATATATAGCGCTAATTTCAAAAAGTACTAATGTGGGTTTCATATCTAATACGCCATCTAGCGCTAATTTTGAGAAGTACTTCTATATTGATATATAGAAATAGTTCTCATGAAAGGTATAGCGCTGTAAGCGCTGGTTTTAGTATCGAGAGAGTAAATATTCAGTATTTTTGTTTATTTAATAACATTAAACCACATCGAATCAGACCGTGAAAAGTAATAGGGCTCTATTCGTAGTTGTACTCTAGGTAAAAAGAAAAAAAAAGACTCGATTAGTAAAGTATTTCGGTTGTTATCGTGTTAACATACATTACCTACAACCAACGGACGTCCAAGACAGAACTTTTTTAAACAGTTTCCTAACTAGTTTAAATAACAAAAATGGCATACAAATATCATGAGTGTCAAAAATAGTATTTTTTCTTGATATGTGTGTGTTTATATTGTTTTACAAGTGCAATATATGATAAATAGAGACATTTTAAGTTTGAAAAATCAGTTGTTCTGTGTAAAACGAGAATAGTACCCACCTCAACACTTGAGCAAATGAGGCGTGCAAAACTTTTTAAAGCCGCATGAATACGGTACGAAGTAAAGTCTTAAATGTCTGTCTTGTGGTAATTAAATCACTAAACTTAATTTAAAAAAAATTTGTACTAACTAGCATTTTTGGACGTATTCGACTTGAGCCAGTAAGGCAATTGCCCCTTGTTGCAATTATGTACTAGATGCGCACACTCTAAAAGTATCGCCGCTCTTCCAACTACTACAGTATACGGCTGAAAAAAAGAACAGAGGACTGATTAAAAGAAGGCTTCCCGTTCTCTTTTCTCCTATCATATTGAAAGATAGAAAGAGAGAGAGAAAGAGAGAGAGAAAGAGAAAGAGAGAGAGAGGAGAGTGAGGAGTGTTTACGACTGTAGTCCACTGCGTTGGCCCAATTGGGAGATTGGCAGACTTCGTAAGCCATTTTGAGAAGATCTCCTCGAATTCCGTTATAAAAAAAAAATAACCTCATTGATAGCAGTAAAACCAAATTAATATTTCCGGACTCACCAAATCTAAAAGTGCGGCCATGAAGAGCGCGTCAGGCATACTTCCGGGTTGCGTGGCGTCTAATAAAAAGTTGAATCTGGCTAGTCCTGCGTATAGAGGTGCAGCTGCTACTAGCCTGCGACGTTTCAGTATTACTACCTCAGATTCACCCCCACCTGATCCACCTTCTGCGGATCCACGTCGCGACATGTCTAAGGACAGTTAAAGTATTTATATTAAGCCCCGGTTTCATAAAGGTAAGCAATATAAATTCATTATATAAATAATTATGTAATGTTCATTGTCGCACTCACATCCACCACTTGTGTCTTCAATGCTGCCATCCCTCTTTTTCCCCATTTTTCTGATTCCAAATCTATTCAATCTGTCTTCAACCCGCTTTCGCGCCCTGCGACAAGCACGGTGAGAGCAAACACAAGTTATTTAATGTAGAATGTGATATTATATTGTTATGCTCGCGAAAAGTTTGGATTAAATTTATAATGATATCCGTTATTTGTATTGGGGTTTTAAGAAATAAAGAAGGATTATTTGAATACTTTCTGATATTGATGCGAATGTTACACATTTTGAAATAAAACTACGTTTACGGAATCTATCGCGTTTACTTGATTTTTCTACTATCCCGACGTTTCGAATACTATATTTGTTTAAAATATCAGCCTTGGACGTCTATCATCTAAGTCCACCCGTGATCATAAATGCTGTAAAGTATTCGAAACGTCTGGATAGTAGAAAAATCAAGTAAACGCGATAGATTCCGTAAACGTAGTTTTATTTCAAAAGGATTATTTTATTGTAATGAACATTTATTTTAGGCAAACAAAAAAAAGCCTCATAATGAAACTCATAAGACCTACGCTGATCTTGATCTATGTGTGTTAAAACACCATCAAAGCCTACTTATATTTAGAAGATCTATTTCTTTTTTTATGGTATGTGTGCCGATAAGGCTGGTTTGTAATAATAAAAAAAACAAAACAAACTTCTTATATTATTGTATTGTCATTGGACACATTCAAGATTTTAAAAATTTTTTAAAATATATAAAAGATATTTAGATATTTTTATATATATTTTTAGCATTTGACATGCTTAGCACTATACATTTAACACAAAGTGAAAAATGTGAAATCGAAAATAACAGTCACGAGCAGGATTTGAACATGCATCTCCTGGATACCAAAGCATCTGGACGGTATCCAGGAGATGCAGGTTCAAATCCTGCTCTTGACTGTTATTTTCGATTTCACATTTTTCACTTTGTGTTTAATATATAAAAGATCTTCACAGAAGATCAGTGTGAAGCAACAGTAGGCACTCCAATAGTTGTGTTTCGAGTGGTGAGTGAGAGCGCGGTTCAAACTCCCTTCCTATTATCCTCACTGTCCACCTCCAATCCCTTTAACTGGGGTCGACGTCTCTAAGCTATGGAACGCTAACGAGATGGACCGTACCGTATGCTTGTTTAGCAACCTTTTTTTTGTTAAGGCGGGAAAAAATGTACCTAACAGCATACCCCGTCGTTCGGTGCAACGAAAAGGGTAGTGTAGAGCCCTCACTCACTAAAGAAACCAGCCGTGTGCCGTCTCTCCGCCTGTATTGGCGGGCCACTGGAACTATGTTACATTACTTCAGTGGTCTTGTTTGGCACCCTAGTAATATAAAAAAGATACTTAAGTCATAAAGACATTATTCTTACCTATTGAGTGTATATCCAACTCTTTTTTTAACATGGACGGGCCGACTTGTTTGTACCGGTGGCATGAGCGGTGGTCGCGTCAAAGATATCATGCTTCCGGATATGGGCAACGACTCTCCGGACCCGCCGCCATTACGGATCAGAGATTGTGATTGTTGTGGCTTTTGGCGAAACCAGTTTACTGTGAATGATGTAGATATTATTGTGAAATTACTTTTTAAAAATTAAATAAATGTTTGTTTAGGTTTTTAAGATACTATTACAACAAGCTCAAGGTTTGCTTTACTCGCATGGATTTTTTTTTAGGATAGCTTCATATATATTTTACATAAGACAGTCCAGTTATAGTTGTAGCAAGATACTTAGCCTATAGCTTTTCTCTTTTTTTCCTAATCCGCTTCATAGTTTCAGAGATTAGCGCATTTAAATAAACCTACTCTTTAGCCTTATTATATTAATTTATCCAGGAATGCTATATGCTGTTAAACTATGCTAATTTAAACAAGTAAGTGCTGTAGTGCGCAGAGAAAGGTTGGACTTCATTTCTCAGTACAGTAGTCACAACGGATCTTTGTGTCTCTGAAGTTGGCTGCAAGACGCTGCCCAGTAGCTATTTTTGTATGGCAAGGGATGTGCGTCTTCTACAGTTAAAATTAATCGATAAATATTAATAGAATTTAACAATTGTAATCAATAATCATATTATTTACCGATCGCTCTAAAAGATGTGGTCTCTTCTATATCTAGATTAAAGCTTATTCACTCAAATCGTTTGTATACTTTTTATTGAATATAAAAATAATAAATATAACCTAAACAATTAGATATGAAAACATAATGATCTCATTCGATTGTTTTGTAAACCGAGTAATAACAATTGAATTGGTCAGCACTAATCGTATGATTCCGTCACAATACCCACTTCTTGCTCTGTGCCTAACTTCAGAGACAAAAAGATCCGTTGTGACTACTATAAGTGTAAATGTTCAAACCGCAGGGTATAGTTAATATTTTCTACTTACCAATGCCACTAATATGAAACTTGGATGGTGTAGATTTGGAGTATAACTTATGATGTGGAGTAATGTCGGTAGAAGATACGGACGGTATTGTTCGTTCAGATTGTCGTGGGGTCAGTTGATACCGGCGAGTTCGCACTGACAGAGGCGATTGACTCGCCGAATCATCACCGGTTTCGGTCTCTAGAAGGCTCTGTGGAATACACCGTGTTAAAATCAATGAGGTTAATCTATCATATCCACATCTCCAAAAGGCTAAGGTGTATTACACACCCATACTTCAGCTATAAGTCCCTAAGTGATAAGTGCAAGGACTAAAGGTAAAGGTATCTAGTTCTATCCCCAGTCTGAGGTAAATACCACGCTAGGCCTGCACCATCTCTGACTTTTCAAATGTGGTTACGTGTTCCTAATTTATCACTCAAAGAAAACACTGTGAGGAATGCTGAGATTTTTTCGACGGCTTCCTAAATCTGGCATCCCGCACAGGACTAGCGAGATGGACAAAGGTCTAAATTCCTCTCACTAGTTTGTAAAAAAAGTGCACAATCCCAGGCGCAAACTACTAGTCACTATTTCTCGTTAGAAAAACTAAACATTTGCGCGAGAACTGGAACCCGCAATCTCCTGTTTACAAATTGCATAGTTACGTATATCGTATCTGTAAAGGTCTTTTTGTAAGTGTGTATCTACCTGTAGGCTTATTACCACTCTTTCAAGCGTGATGGAGTTTCACAGTAGGTAACAGCTGGGCTATGCTCCAAACAGCTTAACATCAAGGGGGACATGGTAAACCTGCTACTGTTAGTTATAATGTTGTTTTAGGCAAGAGTGCTCTTAACCCCCCACGATTATAATGACCACTTTGAACAGATAGCTGCATTATAGACTTATAGTCAAGCATTTGCTTGTACTTAGCATATAAAAAAAAAATGGACGAACATGTGCTCCAGTGGAAGAAGTGCTCCGTTTCTTGAAAGTGAACTTTTTGTGTGTTCGTTCATCAGGCGCGCACCCGGAGTCAGCGCCCGTATCCGATCCTCTTTCTTCTTCATTCATACGAGGGATGTGCCTAAGTAATACGTCAATTATATTTTAGATTTAAGTATTAAAATAGAAAGTAAAAGGACTTGGTGTGAAAGCTAATGGGACGATTTATGATGATAACTAGTGTTTTTTTTATACATAAAGTTATATAAATAGCGTTCTAGATTTTCTAATAGTTTACAATATTTCACAATTCTTTAGTTTTATTTCTAGTTAGTAATCTAAATTTAAATCATATAATAAAGGTATTTGCAAATATACGTAGAAGCATCGGTGGTTCAGTGGTAGAATGCTCGCCTGCCACGCGGGCGGCCCGGGTTCGATTCCCGGCCGATGCAATTTCTTTTTGCAGATCTTTAGTTTTTTAATATTTTTATAACTCTTTATATTCTCTACTTTATTATAATTTACACATATAATAGAGTTTTAGAAAGGAAAAAATATCAAAATTAATTCCTGACATCAATTTTATTACACGTTGTCACAGCTTTCTAAATTCAAGTTAGTTGTACTCAATTCGCAAAAAAAAAAAAATCAATATAAAAAAATATTACACTGCCATCTACTGATTTTCCAGTGTACTATTGTGTAATAGAAGTAAAAGTCCGTGATTCATGCCTATATAATAAACTGATTTCATATAATCATATGAACATTTACTATACATTCTCTAAAAGGTTTTTAACTTTATAGTCCATCCATATCCATCAGCCTTTTAAAGTCCACTACTGGACATAGGCCTCCCCAAGAATGGGGGATAGTGCCGTAATCGCCACGCTTGGCAGGCGAGTTGGCGATCGCAGTGGATGTTGTTAATACTCGAAGGAGTGCTTCTGCCCACTCCCCCGGTATCCTCAGTCGGCTCTTACGACTCCCATGGGTGGAGAGGGGTGGGACAATTCTAAAGCCAGCCCCACACGGCTAACTTTATAGTATGAATTAAAAAGCAGTTTTATTCTGTTTAACAAGATTTGTTATTCTCTACAAAGCTGCAGTTTTAGGTGGGTCTAAATAGAAGAGTTTCATAAATTATAACAATAAATTCTAGACAATAATTAATTATTATAATACTGAATTTAATAATGATTACCTGATAACTCTAGTAGTTTGCATGTTCGAATCCTTCTGTTGGCTGTCAGGTCTTTCTGATGTATCGAGTAGAGCGCTAAATGCTACCACACGAAATTCTCCGCCATGAGCTTCCATAACGTAGTTCAATAGTTGCCGAACTTCTGTGTACAGTGCCTAGAAAAAATTAACCAGCATAAGAATTGGACCGTGTTGTGCAGAAATGATCCAACCCACAAACTGCAAAAATTTACGTTTTAAAGCCAAGCCATCGAAAATGGTGGTAGGGCTGGGTACCAAGTGGGAGTACTCCCTTGGTATCAGGTCCGAGCGGGTTGGTACCACCAACTCCCGTGTGACCGGCCATGAAGCACATCGTTGCGTTTTGGGTGTAGCAGGAGATAGCCGTTTATTCTTTCATTTCATATCTGCGAAATGAAATGGTGAGCAACGGCTTGACAATAGTCTTGGTATAATTGAGTCCATGAGCGACGGTTACCATTTACCATCAGATGGGCCGTGGCTCGTTTGCCACAACATGCAATAAGAAAAAGAAATATAATCACTATTTTTATGTCACGAGGACTCGCTTTATTCTAGCAACTACAATTTTTTATGATAGGTTGTACCAACCTTTTTTTTGTTAAGGCGGGAAAAAATGTTCCTAACCACACACCCCGTCGTTCGGGGCAACGAACAGGGTAGTGTGGGGCCTTCACCCACTAAAGAAACCCGCCGTGTGCCGTTTCTCCGCCGGCGGCAGGTTGTACCAACGTAAGACAACGAATAATCTATACTATTATAAAGCTGTAACAGAGCTGTGTCTGTACATTTGAAGATATTTGAGACAAAGTGACTGTAATAGGTTATATAGGCGTGTCTAAACACAAAACAATTTTTTTTTAGAATTTTTGTCTGTTTATCTGTTTGTTTTTTCACGCATTACACAAAAACTACTGAACGGATTTTGAAGCAATTTTTTTTATTTGAAAGGCCTTGATTAGATTTAAAAACTGGTATACATTTGGTTGAACCACATCTGCTTTATTTTTTCATCAGCATAACTTTTATGTGGGTTAGCTTATTAACTTTATTCTTACACTAGGATTTATTATACATTAGTACCAGTGGTAGAAGTTTGCAATGACCTGCAATGAAATCACATACCTATTCTTTCAGTTAAGTTTATTACTTACAGCATTATCAAGCATCTTTAGTTCTTTGTGCATCAATGCGAATCTTGTTACAAGTACTCTAAATGTGGTTTCTATGACGAAATTTTCTATCGCCCTGTTTGTATTCGTCCCCTGTCCAGCGCCGAAGTTCGTTGCGTAACCAGTTTGTAAATGGCTCATTTCAGGGGATTTTGTAGAGCCACGCTTCTGCTGATCTAAAAATAATTGATATACCTAGTATTTAAAAATAAAATAACGAATCTTGAATTAAACTACATTGATGTAAAATAAATTTTCATATCGTGTAACATTCGCGTAACTATCATACAGAATCAGAAAGATTAAGATCTATTTCTATTCTTTGGTACTATTTCTAGAAATACCGAATTTCCTCATCGCATTTGTCTTAACGACCAACGCCATCTATCGGCAATGCATTTACATGCATTCATCCAATGTAGTAAGTTTAATTTTGCAATTAAAATTCATACTATTTGATGGCGTGATTTTTTAAACATTTTGATATATAAAACAAAAAAAATCCTTATTCACAAATTATAATTTGTACTTTAAGGTGCGAGTCTACTCTAAGAATGAGCGAGATTCAAGGCACAGGCCACCACGCTGGCCCAATACGGGTTGGTGCTTTTTCAGTCATTGAAAAATTTAACATAGGTACATGAGTTTTGCGAAGGTTTCGTTTACCCGGCCGAAAAAAAAATGTGAATAATTACGCACACATACAACCCTATAGACGTATCACGGACATTTAAATAACATTACAGAGAAATACTTACTCATGGGAGAAACCATAGTGGCAGGTTCAACACAATAACCAACGGTTGCATGCAAATTATCCAGTACATCTCTAATTGGTGCGTGTTTAGCCATCTCTTTCAAACGTAACGTGAATTTAGGTATGCAGTCAGAACGCAATTGGCGTAGAGAATTTCGAGCCTGTACGCGTAGACATTCGGCTTGGGGTCCACGCAGGGCCGACGTACAACCGTGGGAACAGCCTAGTTGACGTAAATGTCTAGAAGATGAGAATTAAAATAAATTATACTATTTTTAGAGCAGAGTAATTGTATGTGACTGAACACCCCACTGTCCACTTAGACAACAGGTAGTGTGGAAGACCTTCAACTACTAAGTATCTTGCTGTGCACCATCTCTCCTACCATATTAGGTGGACCATCAGCACTGGATGTTATTCACTTCGGTGGTATTGTAACTACAACAAATATCTATTCCATAAGTCCATAGGTTTAAGCACCATCTCGTCGACATTGAACATCGACTAAATCACGCGCCGCTGGTCAGAGTGAACGTAATTGTGGTTACACGGTTCATGTATCCACAGTTATGTCTTTGCTGCTGAAGCCGCAATATGTTGCAGTATAATCATAAATATGTGAAATCCCACTTTGCAGGTTATCACATTTTCCCAAGATATGCCTAAACTCGGTTTTACAAGCAGGTTTCTTATTAAAGGATTGCTAAGGGTAGTTACATAAGAGTTTTTTCAACTTATTTTTACAAACTTACCGTAATATAACATGCATTATCATGTAATACGGACAGTCCAAGTTTTCTTCCTCTTTTGATTTTTCTTTCATTTCCGCTTCAACGTTCGTAGAGTCTTGACTGTGAGCGCATGGTATACCGGAATCCCTTTCCTACCAAAATACGACCTCTATAAAATATCATAACATTTAAGTATATAAACAATATTCAGATTAGGAACTCTTTTAAAAAGATAATCCTCAGCGTTAATAAAGTACAGTCAAAAAGAAGTCGGCATCGCATAATAAAGTTTAGCTTACGAATTGAGTGTCTCCAAAAACATTTCTTCTTCATTTTTATACATAAAAAATTTGTGTCACATTGTTTGACCGCGATAAACTCCTAAACTATTTAACCGATTTTAATAAAATTTCGCAAACTGTGTGCAGATTAGGCAGACTTAAATGATAGGATAGTTTTTATCTCGCTTATTTCCTTTTTTATTTCAATATTAATATACGAATTATGTGTCCTGCAGCAACGCGTGGCCGAGTCTGCTAATACATATATTAAAAAAAAAATTAACTGAAGAATGGCTGGGCCGATTTTTATCTTTTTGTCATCCCTGATTTTTTTGGACTACGCACCATCCATCCATCCATCAGCCTTCCAACGTCCACTGCTGGACATAGGCCTCCCCAAGAGAACGCCACAACGAGCGGTACCATCATGGGGGATAATGTCGTAATCGCCACGCTTGGCAGGCGGGTTGGCGATCGCAGTGGATGTTGTTAATACTCGAGGAAGTGCTGCTGTCCACTCCCTCGGTATCCCCTCAGTCGGCTCTTACGACTCCCGTGGGTAGAGAGGGGTGGGACAATTCTAAGGCCGGCCTCACACGGTCTATGCACAGAGTAGCAGAACTATTAAAAGTGGAAAAACATCACGAAATTTAGTTACGTAGAAAATTAATTTTCTCATACTTTTGTACGGAACGGCTTTTTTATGAACGGATTGACTGATTTTGATGGTTCTTTTTTAACGAATTCAGCTAATAAGTTAAAGAATATATTGATATTAATAAGAAGTTCGCGTGGGACAGCTAGTTTTTTTATAAACTAGACAATGCTCTATTAATATTGCACAGAAATTCAGGCAGTAACAAAAACGTTTACCACCTTACTAATAAACAATAAACATTGTTTAAGCTCCGAATAGTTATTCACTATTTTGTTCCATTCTTTCAACATCAAACTGTCATATTAGTGACAAAGACAAAACACTGAATACCTATTCAGAGGTTATACAACGTTTATTATCAAGGCAGTTACAGTATAAGTGATAGTGTATAAAAATAAAACTCAAATTACCTTATTTTCCTTGTCTTTTTCTTTATTGAAATCCGCCAGAGGATCAACACTGGCAGGTTGAGGTTCATCAACATTGTTATTATTCTGCCAATTCTTGTGTACGTTCATCTCCATGAGAACGTCCACCAAGTTGAGCATTACTTCCATTACGCGCAAGGTAATATAGTAACTATCCATTGTAGATACGGAATAAACAGCCTGTAATGGAAATTAGCTCTAAATAAATAAATAAACGATATATCCTATGGCACGCGAACGTACACGTTTTATGGTCGGTATACGTAAAACGCGTACGTACGTACTTTCGAATAGAATTTATAGTGAATATAGACACTGGGTGAGGGAGGATATATTAATACAGTCTGGTAATTTTTACGCTCAATAATACAACAATGATTTATAATGTTGGATACAATATCATCATCAAAAAAGAAAGAAAGAAGGAAGGAAAAAAAGAAAAGTTTATTGCAACAAACAATATAACAGATTAAAGCTATACATAAAACAGAAAAAAAAAACCTTTGAGAAGAGGCTCGTTATTAAACGACTTTGACTTCGCATTGTGCAGCCTATAAAAGCTGCGCTTAGCTTCTGTCAAGCCGCTGTTGTCACGTCACGGATGATAATCAATTAGATAAAAATAATTGCTACCAATAATATCGAGAGGTCGTAGTTTTAGTCAAAATAAATGCAGTAGAATTGTGTATGTTTTTATGGAATATGTAACTGAAATCTATCCAATGTCACTAAAGACAATATGATATACTAAGTTTAGACCAGAAATCAGAATATTTTGAGGATGTACATACAGGCAGAAGGCCAGTAACGGCTTAGGTGTTCGAAATATATAGACGGGACTGCCTAAATTACCTTCAATACAACTTGAAAATCAATGTCACCATCTTTTGTGATGTAATGTGTGGAGCCAGCAGCTTCCTGTATCTCCTCTACGACATAGGTGATGTTTGAGTCAGTCTGAGATCGCGTGAGACTCGGCTTGCGTTCAGGTGTTGATATATGTTGCGAGCCTTGCATGCTCACAGAGTCGATCTGTGATTCCATTGAACCCTGTAAATAAAATTTTAACTATTAAGCTAAGATTAAAACAGCAGTGCACTTCACCGAGTAGAACGTAAACGAACCACATATCTCAATTAGAACCGAAGATATAAAGAAAGAAAGTTATGAAAACATGAGAAATGTACAACAAACAATCCTGTGTATGAATGAGTCAGTTGATTTCTATTGATTGATGACAGATCTGTGCATAATAGCTCACATTAAAAAAACGATTCAGATGAATAGAAGGTCCCGGACAGCATCGTAATAGAATTCATATTTTTTTTTAATAATTTGATTATTTTAACGAAAGCGTTTATTCCCAAAATGAATGCATACTTGTCTCGTTTTCGAAAGATAATCAGGTGATGGTGTCGGAGTGTGTTCTGTGACAGTAATAATAGGGTTCTTTTTCTTCTGAACGTAAACTGGCTTAGTTGTCACTGGCCCTTGAGTTCGTTCTGTTTTCACTTCACCGATATATCTGAAATGGAGATATTTATATCAAAAATATACAAATTATAATTTGTGAATAAGGAAAAAGGGTATTTTAGTACGAGCGGGAATCGAAACTGCGTCCCTTCCCCGCTCGTACTAAAATACTCTTTTTCCTTATTCACAAATTATAATATGTACTTTAAGGGTAGCTGAGCATGTAATGTGCTAAAATATAGATCAAAATGTTCAAAAATATACATTGAGACAATACACTATATTTACCTTTGACCTTTTTTATAAGAACCTCGACGTATTTTTTCTTAAAAGCAATATAAATTAAACAAGTCTATATTATTGCAATGTAAATTGTACACATCAGTGACGCATCAACACTATTTAATTATGTGTGCTTCGTTGCGATAAAAACATGCTAATTTAAAATTGATTTTATAAAATAAATTGTATCTAATTGTTCGTAATACAAAGCAATATTATTATTTTATTCAGTGTTGGTTTTCGGGCAAAAGATGACGTTTTGGCGGTAATGTTTGGCACTACTAAAAAGAAAACTAACATGAAAGCTTCGACCATTACAAAAGACTCTGAAAGACTATTTCGTTATACTAATAACGATATCGGACCAGCACTACATTAATTTGGCATGTTAGTGTTGCATTCCATTGCTCGATTATATAAATATTAAAAAAAAGGTACAAAGTGTATGTTCTACAACATCTTTACCACGTTGTATAGTGAAATCTAAAGATGTGTTATCGTGCATATAGCTAGTTTTTTGTAATATCGGTACTGTGATTTTGTCTTTATATTACTTAATTTTATTTATATCAAAGCTGTTAATTGCTGAAATAAGCTTGGATTAAGATATCTTAAGCTGAGAATTTAAATTATAAGCAAAATACTAAGTCTAATCACAGTTCTAGATTGTTTGTGTACCATCTGGTGAGCAAAACTATCGTTATATTATGAAGCTTCTAATTTCTTATAGTTGACTTACCCATTGGATGCTAACTCATCAATCAAACAGCTAGCGACCATACCGTCGGTCCATTACAATAGTGTACGGGTATAAGCGTTAAAAAGACCGGAGAAAGAGAATATAAATACATATATTTTAAACAGGAATAGTAACACAAGATATTGTGTGGAATAAATAAACATGCTGTGCTATGTAGAACACGAAATAAAGAGGATGACGATATAATAAAAAAGGTCATAACACTTTAGAAAAAAAAGACCACAGTAATTTTTTTATACTCGTAATTACTATTTTCAAAATGGCCGGTGTTTTATTTAGTTTAAGACGAAGAAAAAGAAATGAAACAAAATACCATATTGGTCTTAGTGAAAAGACAGTTAGGAATTCATTAATATTTCTACAGCTATTAGGAGCCTACAATATCTAAAGGTTGTACTCGTATGAGTACCTAAATATTAATCTGTATCAAACACACATACAGCAATTTACAGTAGGTTTATTTGTAAGAACTATAAGTACATATTGTTCGTTTATAGTAGTATATAATACGATCAATGAAAATGCTAAAGAAAGGAAAAACATGTTGAATAAAAGATGACTATATTCACCTTAGGCTTGGCATACTTTTCCCTTTAATAAGATTGCAGTGGAAAAGATCTCCAGTTAGCCTGGGCGCTAATGGCGGGAAATTTCTTGCTAACGCAGAATTAGATCTGTCGTCCGCGTTGTCTAAACTTCTGTGATACTCCTAGAAAAACGTTCATAAATTAGGAACAAAATTCAAAAGTGCATAACACGACAGCAATAAAAAAAAATATAGCTACGGATATCATCCTAACTGCAGAATGAAACGAAAACTTTGTGTCATCGTGTCCAATTTTTTCAAGAGCTTTTTCCGACTTCGACAACAGCTTCGTTTCCACAAACGCTTTTAGGTCAGCCATTTTCATTTTACGTTTTATTTTTTCACTTGATCGCCTTGTCATTACGTTTTCGTCTTCAATTTTTGGTGGTGAAGCAAAAGGCATTTCAGCCAATGGTGACATATCTTTTACTTCTGGAACTTCTATGAAGTTTTTTAATGAATCGCGATCTTTTACATCCGGACTTTGATAGACGGATATCTCAATCTTAGGTATCGGTAAGGAGTTGCTTCGTTTTCTCGGTTTAGTCTGCTTTGACATGTCGTCGCAAATATCTCGTAATCTGTAATTTAAATCTTTTATGAGCCAAGTCACTATGCGGATGACAGTACGGGTGATGCGCGATATACTGGCCATCAGAAAGTCCCAAGGAACATGCTGGAGGAGAAGCGGATCCAACTTGTGTCTGAAGTCGAGCGCTCTCTAGGGCGGGCCTCGGCATTCCGAGGCTCTCCCCATTGGGAGAAAAGAACTTGGTTCAATTCAACCCTACGAAGACACAGGTTTGCGCGTTCACTTCAAAGAAGGACGCATTTGTCGTGACGCCCCAGTTCCAAGGGGTAACTCTCCCGGTCTCCGAGAGTATTGGGATCCTTGGCATCGACATATCTAGTAAAGTCCAGTTCGGGAGTCATTAGGAGGACAAAGCTAAATTGGCGAGCAAGAAACTGGACGTCCTGAACAGAGCCAAGCGGTACTTCACCGAGGCAGCGACTTGTGCTGTATAAAGCACAAATCCGCCCTCACGTGAAGTACTGTTCACATCTCTGGGCAGGCACACCAAAATACCAGCTCGACCCACTTGACTCCCTGCAAAGACGCGCTGTTCGAATTGTCGATGATCCCAATCTCACGGATGAGCTGGAGTCGTTGGGGCGGCGGAGGTACTTTGAGGCTCTCTGTGTGCTCTATCGACTCTTCAACGGGGAGTGCTCTGAGGGACTGTTTGAGGTGGTACCAACATCGCCGTTTTACCACCGGACCACGAGACGCCGTACTAGGGTTCATCCATACCACCTGGAAACGATCTCGTCCAAGACGGTTCGTTTTCAGCGTTCTTTTCTACCACGTACGTGTAAGATCTGGCATGAACTTCCTGCTGCGGTGTTTCCCCAGCGTTACGACTTGTTCCTCTTTAAACGAGGTTTGAGAAGAGTACTTTACTCACGGTAGGCGGCGACTTGGCTGTGCACCTGGTGTTGCCATAGTCCATGGGCGGCGGTTACTACTTACCATCACCTAGGCCGTTTGCTCGTCTGCCACCGTTGGCAATAAAAAAATAAAAAATAAAAAAAAATGCCCCGCCCCATGTTCAAAATTTATTTATTTACGTAACACGTGTTTGGGTCATAGATTTACACATGTGTGTGTACCAAATTTCAACTCAATCGGTCTATTAGTTTCGGAGCAAATTGGCTGTGACAGACGGACAGACAAACTCACGAGTGATCATAAAAGGGTTCCGTTTTTTCTTTTTGAGGTACATCCATCAGCCTTTTAACGTCCACTGCTGGACATAGGCCTCCCCAAGAATGGGGGATAGTGCCGTAATCGCCACGCTTGGCAGGCGGGTTGGCGATCTCAGTAGATGTTGTTAATACTCGAAGGAGTGCTGCTGCCCACTCCCTCGGTATTCCCTCAGTCGGCTCTTAGACTCCCATGGGTGGAGAGGGGTGGGACAATTCTAAAGCCGGTCCCACGCGGCAGAGTGCGGTTTTGAGGTACGAAACTCAAAAATAAAAGTAAAAATGCTTATAACATGCACTACGCAATGTCATATAAATAAATATTCACGGACATTATCACATAACGTCGTCTGGTCCCAAACTAAGCTTTACGCTTGTGCTATGGGTAGCAGATTACGGATATAATCTATTATTTATATAATTCCAGTGTCACGATGTTTGTCCGGGATGAACTCGAAACTATTGAACCGATTTTAACTTTTCTTTTTTTTTAAATATGTGTTTTGTTCCAACTTAAGAAATAGGATACTTTATATCTCAATTTATGATTGCAATATTTATTCATGAAAAAATATATGGCGGTACGAAGTTCGGCGGGTCAGCTAGTACATTATATGTCCGTGTGGTGACGGACTAAGAATGAAAATGTCACCACCCCATTCTTTCCCACGGGTGTCGTATGAGGCGACTAAGGGAAGTAAGTAATTATTATCCATTGCATGACGGGCGGTAGGGCTGGGTACCAAGTGGGAGTACTCACTTGGTATCGGGCCCGAGCGGGTTGATACCACCATCTCTCGTGTGACCGGCCATGAAGCACATCGTTGCGTTTTGGCTGTAGCAGGAGATAGCCGTTTATATTTCATTTCATATCTGTGAAATGAATTGGTGAGCAGCGGCTTGACAATACTCTCGGTATAGTCGAGTCCATGGGCGACGGTTACCATTTACCGTCAGATGGACCGTGGCTGGTCAGCCACTACATGCAATAAAAAAAAACTTATTTTTCGTAAGTACATACATATAATAGATAGAAAACACACAGACGCAGTACAAATATCTGAGTCCAACACACAAATAATTGTCCTGAGTGGGAATCGAACCCACGACTTCGTGCTTGGAAGTCGGTTACACTACCGACTACGCCATGAGGCCTGTCATAAAATAACTTGACTATAAATGTATTTTTTTTTTATATTAAGGAAATTTTGAATATCAGTAGATTACCTGTTGTACAAATAGTGTAACGCCCAATACACGCCTTCTTCTTGCCACTGTAATGTAAACAGGCATCGTAGTGTAGCGACATCTAGAAAAGTAGCCGCAGACACCTGCAAACAAAACCCATTGCAAATATTTAGTTGGTTATTTTGATCTATATTTTAGCTTGACATGCTCAGCTACTTTAAAGAACAAATTATTTGTAAAAGTGCATCGCATTCACCAACGGTGACTCCAAATCTCCATTTCACCTTTGCTTTAGATGTCTTTACGATCCACCTATCGGATGCATTTATATACATTACCCCAATATAGCAAGTTTAATTTTGCAATTAAAATTCATACTATTTGATGGTGCGATTTTTTAAATAGTTTGATATGTATTTTAGCACTTGATATGCACAATAATATGTTAATTAGTTGGTTAGTTTGTATTCACTGTTATTTAAAAAACTTTGGAAAATCTAAAAGTGCACGCCTCATAATCTTAATTTTTTACAATAAAATTGATTATTTGATAAGTAACTAATAATGTATTGGTATTACTAAGTAGTTTTCAATAAATATAGATAGCGCTATAATTTCAAAAATTACCTATTGGTGTGGTTCTCATGTCTTATACGCCATCTAGCGCTAATTTTAAGAAGTATTACTATATTAGTCTATAGAAGTAGTTTTCACGAAATAAGGTAAGTATAGCGCTGGTTTTAGTGTCGAGTCCAGCGTAAATATTCACTATTTTTTATTTAATAACAATTAAACCACATCGAATCAGACCGTGAAAAGTGATAGGGCTCTATTCGTAATTATACTGAATCGTAAAATAAAAACTAGACTCGATTAGTAAAGTGTTTCGGTCGTTATCGTGTTAACATACATTACCTAAAACACATGGACATCCAAGACAGAACTTTTTTAAACAGTTTTTTAACTAGTTTAAATAACAAAAATGCCATTAAAAATATCATGACTGTTAAAAATAGTGTTTTTTCTTGATTATGTGTGTGTATATATTATTTTACAAGTGCAATATATTATCAGCCTTTCGACATCCACTGCTGGACATAGGCCTCCCCAAATTGGGGGTATAGTGCCGTAATCGCCACGCTTGGCAGGCGGGTTGGCGATCGCAGTGGATGTTGTTAATACCTTACTCGAGGGAGTGCTGCTGCCCACTCCTCCCGGTATTCCCTCAGTCGGCTCTTACGACTCCCATGGGTGGCGAGGGGTGGGAAAATTCTAAAGCCGGCCTCGGGCCCATGGTGGGATTAGCAAGGCTAAATCATCTTAAATGTTCTGCGCAGATGTCTAGTCTTATTGGTTGATGTTAGTAGTCTGGCTAGTCTTGTCGACTCTTTTATGGAATCGATCACGTTTATTTGATTTTCTACAATTGCAGATATTTTATTCATATATATTATACATGCTCACGGTTCCCGACTGTAAAGTAAATGGGATCGTTTCTAGATGGCATTTGTCCAACATTAGGATGTACATTGGCTGTGATGTTGATGAATGCAGAAATATTGACTGATAGCAAAAAGTTAAATTTTTTACTTACATGCCCTTGTTTAGCAGAAGGCGGTTTCTCTGCAGTGGGTGTGCATTTAAGGCCGCCACCACCTCCGCTATCTGATAGGGATTCTTTGTCAGACGAACTGAAAACATTAAATAAATTGAAACCATCATAAAAAAAATATAAAACTATACAAAGATGCATCCTCAGGAAAGATAGTACCGTAATAACATTAAGGTTATGGCATCACTGCGTCATCCGTTACAGTTAGCCACTATATTCTACCCGTAAATCTGGTGCGTATACTTCAATATATTAATCACTACGGCACGATAATTATTTCCATGTAAAAGTAGCTATCTCACGGAAACTTATGCCTATGTCCTTTTCTGGGCTCCTAATTATTTGTATATTAAATTGAATGATGATTGGTTCAGTAGTTAAAGTGTAAAAGCGTAATAAAGAAACAAACTAACAAATTCACTTTCGAATTTATAATTTCAGTAAGGATTAACTACTCGTATATTAAGTAAGCAATCATTAATTTTTTTGCAGATACTTTTATACTATATATGGGTACAATGTTAAAAAAATATATTAGCAGAAAGAATTGATTTAAACTATTACCTCATCTTGGTGATTGGTGGCAAAGGTTTAATACCAGGAAGAGGCTGCTTCATGGCGTCACTTTTTCGAGGTTGAAATATACTCGGGTCAGCTGCATAAACTGTGTAAGCTTCTTTGATAGCACCACCAAAATTTTGTTCAGACGGCAGACGATAAATAAACTAGAAGATAAAATTATAATACAAGCAAATCCTTTAAAAAAATGTAATCGAAGTTTTAAATTTAGCAATTTTATTTTAATTTTAGGAAATCTCCACGTTTCGACTGCTGGACTTTTAAGAAGAAATAAGAATAAATTCTGAACTTGCCACGTGTTCTTCCTCAGTACTGGAACTTTCCTCGGGAATAGTCTCAGGAAATATGGTGTCCTTAGGTGAGGACAGCCATGGTTCTTCTTCAGTGCTAGCCTGCTTAGAAGTTACTTCGGAATTTGACGTCGACATATTTTGACTAGGTGGACTACCAGTATCGTTAAAGTTCTTCGCTTCTTCTTTCGACAATTTACCTGTTTAATATTAAAATTAGATAGGTACAATAAACTTAGATTAAAATCAGAATACTGAAACGTATAAAAATAAAGCAATATAATATGGAAATTGTACCTAAACTACCTGTAAAATTGCAAAATGGTTACTGCCTATCAACATGCAAATATACATGGGGATACTAAATTCAAGTCAAATATATTCAGTCATGCTGCACATAAGCAAAAATTTATGAGACACTATTAATAGGATTAATAAAGACTTGACACAACATGATTGGTTTCTCTACATACGCCCCATAAATACGTCGCCTGGTTGCTGCTTCTTCGAATACTTGCCACCAAGAGGTCTAAATTTTGGCTTCACAAGTGTGGTGAAGCAAGAAGCATCTGGATGTCTAAATTCCCACATTGGTTGCCACAATTTCAGACCATTCTCTAAGCGATACATGCTATTAAAATCCGACTCCTTCAGGTGATGAGACAATGGTGCGAAGAGGAACACAAATAACTGGAAAAAATTTAGTAGATTTCAAGTTATTTATTCTCTACTTATAGTAGTGATATAGCTTACTACCAAGGACGGCAAAGATGATGGCATCGACTTCGATCCCCAGTCCAAGATCACGGCACACATCTCTAGACTTTTCGAGAATATTCGTGTGTATTTGTATACACATTATCACTGCTTGGCGAAGGAAAACATCTGGAGATCATAATTTCAATGGATTGTGGAGTCTGGACTACGGCCTGGATCCCTCTCACTTTGAGAAGAGATCCGTGTCCAAGAATGGAACATGAATGTGTTAAAAAAAATATTGAATAGAGGAAAGCAACCAGTTTCTTAAGAAAAGAGAGGTTAAAGACAGACGTTGTCGCAATCTAGTGCTACTCGAAATAAGTAGGTAGGTACTTTTATTATATTATATTATTTTTATTACAGTATTTCTATAAGTACTATGTTTTATGTACAATTCTGTTTCGCAGAATATTGTTAAAAAATACTTAATAATTACGTACATATAACATTGTATCAGATACATTTCCTTATGTTAATTTCAAAAACACTAAGTTATAAGTATTAACTTTGTGTTTTTGTGGTGATCCTCAGAACATTATTAACACGTATAGAATGGTCCCCTAGCCGTCACCACCTAACTCACATGAGAACGGGACGCGCCACAAGCAAAAAGAACCAGACGATTGTTTTTTTATAGTCAAGTAAACGTGACAAGAATAAGAGTGTTCATAGATTCTCTAAGGATAAAATATGGTAAGATATTGTTAGTTACCATCTAGGTAGAAGATTTAACTTCTTTGGTATGTACCTAACACAATTTAAACGTAATTTATCTTACTTATTAATACATTGGTACAAAAAAAGAAAATTACTAAATTCCATGCGAAAGAAGTTGCGGCTAGCAGCTAATTCATTAATAAATATAAGTACTTACTGTCATGGTAGGTATTGATAGTAAATATTGGAATGGATTAGTGTGTAAAACACCTTTCTCATAATCAGCCTCAGCACATTCATCTGATGCATCAAGTAATATCCAGTGTAATGTATACAGCAATTTTGTTTCCGGAGTTCCTAAAGATTGCATGTTGTCTTTCACTCTGGAATAAAGAAATGATAGGGTAAACAATCAAATTATTTACACTTTGTGTGTGTCTAAGCATGCTAGAGAAATATTATGCAGCTGCTATTTGAAATAAAATACATTTTGCAGGTGGTACCTTTTTTTTTTTAAACTGAAGCATTATGTATAATTTAGATTCTTCAGTTTCATCAAAATTCATCAGTCATTCATTTTTACTTTTATCAAAATCGATATTGACACTTTTGTCTCTATTATTGTCATTCTAAATATGTATTATTAACACCCTTCACTGTTAAAGGAACATTCAAATATTCTTTATTAAACTAAATTTTGTCCATGTGGTGACGGACTAAGAATATAAGTGTCACCACCCCATTATTTCCCACGGGTGTCGTATGAGGAGACTAAGGGAAGTAATCAATTGTCATCCATTGCATGACTGGTGGTAGGGCTGGGTACCAAGTGGGAGTACTCACTTGGTATCAGGCCCGAGCGGGTTGGTACCACCATCTCCCGTGTGACCGGCCATGAAGCACATCATTGCGTTTTGGCTGTAGCAGGAGATAGCCGTTTATATTTAATTTCATATCTGTGAAATGAATTAGTGAGCAGCGGCTTGACAATACTCTCGGTATAGTCGAGTCCATGGGCGACGGTTACCATTTACCATCAGATGGATCGTAGCCAATAAGCCACTACATGCAATAAAAAAAAAAATTATGCCTCTATCTATAAAATACATGTAGTATTTTTGTATTTTTTTTATTCCTTATGGTGGCAGATGAGCTACTGCCCACCAGATGGTAAATGGTACCCGTCGCTCATGGACTCAACTATACACAGAATACTGTCAAGCCGCTGCTCACCATTTTATTTCACACATATGAAATGAACAAATTAACAGCTATTTGCTACAACCAAAACACACCAATGTGCTTCATGGCCGGTCACACAGCTGATGGTGGTACCAACCCGCTCGGGCCAGATAGCAAGTGAGTACTCCCACTTGGTACCCAGCCCTACCACCTGTAATGCAATGGGTGATAATTGCTTGCTTCCCTTAGTCGCCTTGTACGACACCCGTGGGAAAGAATGGGGTGGTGACACTTGTATTCTTAGTCCGTCACCACACGGATAAGACAACAAAAACAAATATTTAGTGAGAAAAGTAAGATTTCAGATATTATTAGCAACATTAGGTTTTTTACAATCATGTTGCAGATTTCACATATAATTGCCTTGTGTGGAAATTCTGCTTATAAAATTGGAGGTCCATGTATAAGCCACTAATCTACCTTGACAGTTGAGTACCTGTTGTGTAATAAAGCTGCTAAAGCATGCATCACATGAGGCAGAGCAGCTTGAATTAGGCGCCATCGAGGTATTGACTGTATAGCTTCGGTTAGACTGATAGACAAGTCAAAATGGAGATTTTGTACCAGCACTCTCTCAAAGGACTGAAAATTTTATTATAATGTTATAGTATAAAAATAATTTATTAATCCTATCCTAGATAACGAATAATTTGTCCACATGACAATGCAGTTCAGTTGAATATGTGGCTCTAAAACTTATTCATACTGCCTACCTTAACCCTTGATTCTTTTTCTACCTTAATATTTTGCTCAAAAAATATGACAGACAATCGTGTCCATCTTTCAAGTAGGAATAAGCTGACATCATGTAGTCAGTTCAACAAAAGTTTGGCTACTGAATAATTGTATGTTCTTATTTTAAATGTCTTGTTTTTATTTTAAATGTCTTGTACATCTTAAAACTAAAAATAAACCCATACTTATTGTGTACCATAAATAAAAACTGTAACATTATGGGCACAGCCATTCTTTAATGTTCTAACACTATGTCCGGAACAGTGCCCTTAAAAAGATTACATTTATTATTTTTAAATGAGTTTCAAGGGAGAGCAATTAAGGCAATCTATTAATTTTTAATTATACAGAAGATGAATATGCGAAAGAATCGGCTTGCCATTTTTGGTACACAGGCAATGAAACCGATTCTTGGAGAAGTTCCATGAAATATATACAATAGCTGTATATTGTATGTATTCATTGAAATACACAAAATTAAGTGTTACATGTACAGAAACTAAAAAATATTTTAATCATGTGAAAATCATTAGGTACTTATTGTATAATTATAAAAAAAATCCTTACCTTACTTGCCTCTTTGACCTCCTGAAAAAATCGATCGAAAATAACATTAATGGACTATTATAATATTTTCTAATATTATAATGGGTTCGGAGACTTTATGCATATAAAGCCTCTGAGCCCAAAGCTTAAATGTCCCACCACTCAATATTAAGTCAAATCTACTGGGCGTAACTCGTAACTAGCTAATTACTTAATTCATGGTATAAACACAGTAATTATATAATTCTTAGATTTAATGTAATACATGTAAGTACTAAACAGGTAAGTAATTGAGTTTTATTTAATATAGAAATACGATTACCTGGAAAATCAGTATTTTTTTAAACAATTGGAGGATTTACCCCAGTATCACTAAAATTAAACTTACGAGTCCAAAGATGTAGGGTAATATTAAAACTTAAAAAGCGATAAGTTAAAAAATACCAAAATATAAATCATAGATAAATAACTATTGATATAAATTCGTATTTTTAAATTCAATTCAATTATCTTCTGTTCTGACATACGGATAACCAAAATCAAAACAAACAAACATAAACAATTTGCTGTCAGAGTCAGACTGACATTCATCATTCATATTGTGTTGCCATTCAGCCATTGTTTTCTAGTTCAGGATCCAACTTCCGTAATTTTATTATTCTCTCTAAATAGTTAAAAAAATATATTGATATTAAACTCCAATATAAGGGTTGTTTGGGATACAAAACAACAAGGAAATCATCATTAAGTACCTAAGACTGAACTTTAATTAAACAAGGATATGATCATGATCATACATTAAACGTGGAATGGGCAACATACACTAGGCCAGTAAACAAAACTATAATAATTAAAAATTAAAATATGATTATTTTAACAGGTCCATATTTATTTATATGGTTCTTGGCTGCAGTTTCCTGTCATCCTAAAACTTCAGTATATGAGTATATAGAGTAAATGCGGGAAATAGAGTGAACAGAGCATTGGGACAACTTCTCGGCAGCCACCACTTTAGCCAGAAGGCACTAAACGTAGTGGTTATATTATATTATATTCTCTTTGGAAGGCACGTGTCGCAATACACAATGTAGCAGTGCTTGTCCCAACGTTATATGGGAGCGAGAGTAATATCAATGCGGTTGAAATGATATCTCTACGGAGAATCTGTGGAGTGAGGCAGACCGACCGCATTCGTAACAATGACGTAAGAGAGCGAGTAGCTATGAAAGAGAGTATTGGTTTAAAGATGCGAAAGGGAATGCTCCGATGGTTCGGACATGTGGAAAGGATGCCGGACGAGCGACTGGCCTTCACAATTACGGTAACATTTAGATTTTTTTTATACCATATTCGTGGCGAACAAGCATACGGTCCACCTGATGGTAAGCGGTTACCTTATGAGCAATAAAGACACACAGGATAACTGATTACAAAAGATATTTATTGTAAAATTTAAATAAAAGCAAGAACGCGTACACCATTACAGTCAGTCAGCAGCGCGGAGAGATTTATTTTTTTCTTTTTTAATAGATATGACAATATTTCATTGAGTTTATTTACTCTATGACCTATTTATAAATTAACCTGGACGTCCTGAGCAGAGCTCTTTTGTGGAGAGTCGTCACGTCCAGGGTCATACGCGGGTACCGCACGATGTCGACCGAGGCGGCCGGCGCGTTAGCCGGAAATCCTCCGTGGGACTTGGAGGCGGAGGTTCTCGCCGAGGTGTATTGGTGGGCGTTGTAAGAGCGGGCTGGGGGCGGTTGGTCCCTACCCAGCGAGGTGTCCAGGTGGCAGGGTGATGCCCGCCGAGCTGCCATGGCCAGTTGGAGGGCGCGGCTGGAGGCGCCCCGAGCCAGCCTTTGGACCGTAAGGGCGCTTCAGCTAGTGCTGGAGGTGTGGGCAGGGAAACTGACACAACAGGAAACGGAGCCCTCACCTTCCGACTGGTGCAGGTGCTGTCGAGGCATGGTTGCTTCGGCAGATGCCTGCGCATAGTCGCGAGGAGGGAGGCGACTCCGTGCTGTCATCATTGCGGCTGTGACGACTACACGGCGTGGCACACGCTTGAGTCCTATCCGGCTTGGACCGGGCAGCGCCGTGAACTCGTCACGGCAATAGGGCAGGACCTCTCGCTGCCGAGCGTCGTCAGAGCGATGTTTTGCAGTAACAGGAAATGGGCCGCGGTTGCTGCCTTCTGCGAGGAGGTCATCTAGCAGACGGAAGTGGCGGAAGGGGCAAGAATGATCCTTCCGCTGACCCGAACCGCCGTCAGCTACTGGGACAGTGCAGGCGCGAGTACCTGCGCCTGATGCTGCCCTAGCTGAGGCTGCGGGTGGATGGACCAGGGTACGTTCGTCACCCGCAAAGCCTCCCGCGAAGGTGCGACGCTCCGTGTGCGGAAGCTTCATTCAGTAGAGGGTACTGCGGAGGGCTGTTGTATCAAAAAAAAAGGCCACACTAACGGGAAACACCGTTAATTATCGCGATGATGGACGTTTTATGATGGTGTAGTCACGACTTATCGCGAGAATTCGACAATTGCAAAGGCATTCATTTGTTTCGTGTCGAACCGCTGCCTCACGTTTACCGTGCCGCTGGATATAAGCGGGCTGCTGTAATACGGTAGCAGTCCGACACCAAACGGCGATAGATAATCGCGATGATGCGCCCTTTAGTGCAGCCCGAGCATCAGCGTGGCCCGACAATAAAAAATACACCAACCAGAAACAAGCGACAGGGAATTCCCTATTTCATTCCATAGACATAGTTCAATAGTTCGATAGATATAGTGTTAGTTATTAGTAAGTAACTTTGACGATTTTATGTGCTATAATAAGCCTATGAAATAAAGATATTTTTGAATTTGAATACGGGTTGATTCATCTGTGGGTTACCAATCTATAATTGGATATTATTTAATTTTGCATAATTTTTCTTTACGTCAAAGCAGGTATCGTCTATTATTTTTAATGGGGGTTGGGGGCCATTTGTATACACGGGGCCCTGGACTGCAGCCCAAAAAGCCCTTAGGTAGATCCGCCCCTGATTCTTCCACTTTCACATTGTATATCTTCTATGGAGACGCGCGCGTGATACGGGTGATACCTCTGGTGTTACTAGCGTCTATAGGGACCCTTCACACCGTACAGCGACGCCATCGACCGGACCACCCCTGCGTAAAGCCGTTGGCACGTATTATTGTATTTACATATTCGGCAGGAGCCTTACAAGGGCGGACGCCATGCTGACGAGATTAGGGGACAGTTGGCGAAAGTGCTTGCGAAAGCGCCACTATCCATCCAGCACAGGCCCAAATATTTAATCTTTAGCACTCCGATTTGGATCCCTTCCACTGTGATCGAGGCCTTTTGGCACTCTTTTCTCTCTGCCTACACCGGAAGGGAAGTGGTGTGATGGTAAGCAAGTACAATATGAGGAACTAGTACATCCGGAAAAAAGGCAAATATTTTTGCGAATTTTGCGAAACGAACCCACAACTAACCTAGAACTAACCACTATCTCATCTGCGCATTTACCAATACAAAAAAGATACATTTTTTTGTCAATACAAAAATTAAGCATAGATTTAGTATCTACCATTATTTTTTGTAGTTCATAGCTTAGTTTCCAAAACCTACAATTTTATATTTCCGAATCCTACAATAGTCTGAGAACTAAACATATAGAAATTAAATCAAATACCTATTAGATATATAGCAGCAGGCTATCTGGTAAGGCTGTGGGGTTACTTACTTAGCAGAAGAGGAGTTAGCTTTAGCCAATAGCTTACCATTGAGGCAGGAGATTAGTAAGTTAATGAAGGAAATAGTACACCTAATTCAAGACCAATATAACATAGCAATAAAATATAACATAGCCAAAAGCTAGTTTTTAGGTGATATCTCAGTCTCAGGTGTCCGATATAGTAGCGGAATAAAATGTATACCAGTTTTTAAGTCTACTCAAGAGCTATCAAATAAAAAAAGTAACATCAAAATCCGTGCAGTGGTTTTTGCGTGTTGCGAGAACGAACAGATAAACAGACAATGACAATGTTTCAACTAAGAATATAGAATGAAGCAGCCTCCACAAACGCTTCTAATATTAAAAAGTAAGAAACCAAGACTAAATATACTGCTGCTGGACATAGGCCTCCCCAAGAATGGGAGATAGTGCCGTAATCGCCACGCTTGGCAGGCGGGTTGGCGATCGCAGTGGATGTTGTTAATACTCGAAGTTGTGCTGCTGCCCACTTCCACGGTATTCCCTCAGTTGGCTCTTACGACTCTCATTCCAATTCTAAAGCCGGCCCCACACGGCATATAGGTAGACCAAATATAGGTTCGATGTAAAATTAAGTTTACATTTATGTAGGCATCCATTCATTCATCCATCCATCCATCCATCAGCCTTTCATCGTCCACTGCTGGACATAGGCCTCCCCAAGAGAACGCCACAGTGAACGGCCCTGTGCCACCTGCATCCAACGACTGCCTGCAACTTTGACCAGGTCATCGGTCCACCTGGTGGGAGGTCGTCCTACGCTGCGCCGTCCGATATGCGGTCGCCACTCGAGAACCTTTCTTCCCCAATGGTTGTCGGTTCTTCGAGCGATGTGGCCTGCCCATTGCCACTTCAGCATGCTGACCCGACGGGCTATGTCGGTTACTCTCCTTCTCCTACGGATTTCCGTATTACGGATCTTATCACGCAGAGAAATCCCAAGCATAGCCCGCTCCATGGCACGCTGAGCGACTTTGAGCCTTGATATAAGGTAGGTGTGTACCAGTGAAATAATGTAACATAGTTCCAGTGGGCAGCAACCACAGGCCGAGAGACGGCACACGGCGGGTTTATTTAGTGGGTGAGGGCCCCACACTAGCCTGTTTGTTATCCCGAACGACGGGGTTTGCGGTTAGGTACATTTTCACTGCCTTAACAAAACAAAAGGTGTCTACTGTAGGGCTGGACTGCAACCAATGAGAACTGGGCATGCATAAGTCAAGATATGCGTATTTCAACGTGTTTTGGATGTATTTTTTATCACAAAATTACCTCGGTGTCGATGCATTATTAATTTTAAGAACAGCACAAAATATAACATTAACAAACTGTAATAGTCACTAATTAAACATTCCCATGTCACTAACGCCAATGGAGTGTTTAAATGTAAACTCTTAGATGTGATTGTTGATCGAAGTGTAAAGTAGAATATTTTTAATGATTTTTGCGTGGTGATCCTTTTTTTTTTTGTTAAGGCGGGAAAAATTGTTCCTAACCGCACACCCCGCCGTTCGGGGCAACGAACAGGGTAGTGTGGGGCCTGCTCCCGCTAAAGAAACCCGCCGTGTGCCGTCTCTCCGCCTTTGTTGGCGGGCCACTGGAACTATGTTACATTCCTTCGGTGGTTGCGTGGTGATCCTGTGAGTACCTAATCATGCATGACTGCACAGATGGCCGAGTGGAGTTTAGATACCGCCGATACCGATCTCCCGTCCGAGTGTTGTAGGTTCGATTCCCACACAGGACAACTCTTTGTGTGATCCACAAATGATTGTTCTGAGTCTGAGTGTACACAAAGTCCGTAAAATTGTATGTTCGTAAGGCCCCCGCGATATAAGGATTATTCCGTAGTTAGGAATGTAACATAGTTCCAGTGGCCCGCCAATAAAAGCGGAGAGACGGCGCACGGCGGGTTTATTTAGTGGGTGAGGACCTCACACTAGCCTGTTTGTTACCCTGAACGACGGGGTTTGTGGTTAGGAACATTTTTTCCCGCTAAAACAAAAAGGGTGTTGTTTAAAAAAAAAGAACAATCTGTCAAGGGTAATTGTAAACGTTTGGCATTACCCTTCAGATAATAATAATAGTACATTGTTACCCTAGGGATGAAAGCAATTATTTAGTCCCGACACGGGGTTTGGCGCCCGAGCTTAGCGAGGGCTCCAATAGTTCGAGGGACTTTATCCCGAGGTAAGCACTGTGCTTTTCATTACGAATACGAGGAAACTAAAAATAAAAATCATGAAATAGCTAAAGAAAAAATGGGAGACTTTAAAAAATTTAATTTGGAATCGCCGTTTTCCCGCCACTGTCAGCTATTTAGCCATTATTTTTCATTTTAATCATTGAAAAGATATAAATCTTCGGTATTTTAAAGATATAGTTGCAATTATATTAAAATAAAGTCATATAAAAAACAAATTCTTTAATAAATAGGTACTTAACTTTATGTTATTTCAATTTTACATCGCGCTGTAATTGACTGGCTGTACAGAAAATAGAACTGCTTTTTTTTTATAATTACTCAGCTCTCTGTTGAAAGTAATTCTCCCTAGGGCTGAAAAGTATTACTTTCAACCCGCTCCTAAGGCAACTTCAGGCCTACTTTCAGAGTATGATTAATGAAAAGGTTATTTTAACTCTTAGCGATTTATTATTTTTAAGTAGTTTTGGTCTGTATTTTGACATGCTCAGCATATCAAAATACAGATCAAAACTACATATATATCATAAACAACAAATTATTTGTGAATGTGGAAAAAGAGAACTTTACTGCAAGCGGGATTCGAATGCGTCCCTTCCAAAATGGGGAAGTGCTTTAGACCGCTAAGCCATCGCAGTGACCATTCCCAATCTCCGCCTCTACATATTTTTAGATTATTTTGCATTTGAAAACACAGCAAAAAATCTCCAAAAAGCTATTCAAGATTGCGAAACCAAAACGTATGTTTTTGCTGAAGTATCACAAAATAAAACAAACGAAAATTACGATCTTTTGATGTGGGAATATATACTTTCATAAGTACGAGGTAATCAGGTATTAGTTTCTTCTTTCACATTACAAAGTACATTGAATATACGGAGATTTCACATAAGGACATGTTGTGAAGATGATGATGCAGATGGATGTAAAAGGATAGGATCAGATATTATTATAGGTATACCTAACTCCCCATAGTTTGATAGTAGTACCAACGACAGAGAAATCGAAGTGCAATAGGTTTACATGACATCAAACGAGGGGGGGTTCAATGTTATACGGGTAGAACAACGTAAAGCATAAAGGTGGCTATGAGTAAGAAATAAGCAAGATTTTGTGTATTTTTTAAGCATTTCAGTTAGCTACTAACTAGAAAGAAAAAAATTTGTAAAAATAGGATATTTATAAACAAGATTTATAGGATATTTTATACTCATTCCGGTGATATAGGTACCTACACTCTAGCCGCTAAACTACCACAAAACTTAATCAGAAACTTGAAATTCCACATCTGTATCTTAATAGGATCATACGCCATCTATTGAAAATGTACCTACTCGTATTTGTTTAGGTACATTTTTGATTTTCATTTAGGTTATATTGATAAGCTAAAGTTACTAAGTTAGGTTTTGAATTTTTTCATACATATAGTTTGTAAAAAACTGGTTAAATACATTTAATAAAATTGTTTATATCATAGCTTGACGACAGCCATCATTTTAGGTCCGTTATAAATTACTGATTTAGTACCGATTAGGTATACCAAAGTGAAAGATTTATACTTAAACTCTTTCTCTATTACTGTACAAGCATATTTAATTTTTTTATAAATTAAGTATATTTTGAATTACTAACACATCTTTAATATCTCTTTGGATACAATTATCAAGCCGACGTAGACGAATCCGCAGGCAGAAGCTAGAATAAATAGATCAATAAAAATATAACTATGCAAATCATTAGTTCATCATACATCGCTCTATTAGTACAGCTACTTACCAATATACCTACGTTTGCGAAGCAACATGCCATAGAAATTAATAAAACCTACCTGACCTAAGATTTAGTCCTTACAAAAGTGCATACATTTTATTTACAAACTATTAATTAAAAGTATGCAAACAAAAATCACAATCAATGAGTACTTACATGATGTCCAGCAGCCCGTTGACAGAACTGCGTGTTATCAACAAATAAGTTGTTTTTACAATGAACACAACATTACCTATACCTACACGTTCTACAAACATTTATTAATTAAATGTCGAAGTAAAAAGAAGCAAAATCTGTTGATCGAGTTTGAAAACTTTTTAATGAAGCAATATCATTTTTAATGAGAGAAGGATGGAATTTGATAATACCAAAAAAATGGATGGGTTTTGATAATACCAAAGGCCCCTTTAAAATATTGTAATTTCATGTGAAAGAGAGTGTATCCATAAGAAATTTAGAGTAATCCAGACACAGCAATATCATTTTTAATGAGAGAAGGATGGAATTTGATAATACCAAAAAAATGGATGGGTTTTGATAATACCAAAGGCCCCTTTAAAATATTGTAATTTCATGTGAAAGATAGTGTATCCATAAGAAATTTAGAGTAATCCAGACACATAGTTAGTCACATCAATAATTAATTTCAATTATGCTGAAAAATATACCTACGATTGAAAATACGTAGGTAGGTATACCGTGTAAGACCGATAGACACATTAATATGGTCTGTATATTTCTGATTCTGATAAATCAGAAAAAGGATAAATAATTACGAGTATATTTACATAAAAACATCGATCAAGTTTTAGCTATTTACATTAGCGTATAGGCACATTAAAAATGGGTAATTTTTACAATGTAATGTAATTTTAATTAAAATAATAAATTTTACATACCGCACAAGCGGCATCGTGGAGTTTACCAAGGCGCGGTCTGACAAACGGTGTCGTCTGCCTCCAGAGAAAGATCTGAACCGGTATTGGTACTACCTCTTCTGTGTTGTGAACTTCTTCAGGGGGGTCTTTGACTTTCATCATGAGGCAAAACCTTAAAATAACAGGTGACTCTATTATATGTGAAAGCTTATCAACTATCAATTTAGCACTAAAATATGTTAATAATAAAGTATATTATTGTTAACAATTGACACACCCTGAATATCACGTGGCCTTGTATTATTTTTTAGGAGCGAAAAGATATACGTAAGTAATACGCGTTCTATGTATAAATTAAAATTCAAAAATTAAAATTCACCTTAATTAAGCTCACTTGTTATCATAATGTACTCTTACGGATCAAGCACTCACTGTTTACATTCGATGGTATTGTACCATGGGAAAATAAGGGTGAAAACGAGCACCTCTTCTAAGGGAGGCGAGACAAGGAATGAGGTACCACGCATTTGTATCGAGTCTAAAGCGTAGGGTTGGCAAAAAGCTATTTGTAAAATATACTCATATCTTATATCATAGTTTGCTAATCACACTAGTTTAAAAATAAGTATTCATTAATATTATTTTTCTTTAGGTAGAGTCCATGAGCGACGGTTACCACTTTACCATCAGGTGGGCCCTGGCTTGACTGCCATCATAAGCTATAAAAAATACTTAAGGACGCGTATTGCACATTTATGTCATAACTAGATATTTTATTTTTTGTAACACAGATTTAAAAAGAACACAAATAAAAAATATTAGGTCAATATGAAACAATGATAACCAGCTCAGTACAATATTTTTAGTGGATATATAAAATAAAAAGTTCCTTACTTATCTACACCTTCCAAAACTTATAGCATAGGTATTTCTTTATTACTCGTATTTAAAAGTTGATTCGTACTATTCGTTGATAATATCTTCAGGCTAATGCTGCCTTTGCAGGTTGGCAATTTTATATAAATACTTCACGTAAACAAATAAATTTATCGAGTATTATAATTTTTGGAGTAAAGTTGCAGCAGCCCTGTTATATTTCAGCATTGATCTGGTTGCGCGAGTCGGTCGAGTGGCAGAGAGGCAGCCTCTGGTTGCCATAGAAACGAGAACATGGCCGCTCTCCGAAAATGTAGGCCAAATACCCTGTTTTAATTCACGCAGTGCTAATATAATTCTAATAAAATGTGTTTTTAGATGTGTCGGATTCAAGGAATGTTATTTGCCTTTGATGACATTACATTTTATAGTATCGTAAATGCTTAATATAAACTAAAAATACAAAATAGCATTTCGCAAATAGCATTCCCTAAATAGCATTTCCTTTTATATATATTTGTATTTTATTTGATTACTATTGAAAAAAATACCTTAAAAATTATACTTAAAATCAGTAATTAATTTTTTTTATAAAAATATGTTATGTGTATTATGTATTATAAAGATATATTATAGTTAGACTCGAGACTTGGTGTAGGTTCATATCGGATTGAAAAATAGGATTTTATGCGGTATTGTCGTTGAAAATCTAAAGGTTACTATCACGGCAATATAACTATTAAAACTGGTGTTGCAGGTAATCCGTGGTGTACAGCAAGAAATATACAAACGTATTATCTACTTCGCAAAACTCATCTCATCATTATGGTGTTAGTAATAAAAATCTACAAAATCTAACTGTCGTGTTTTTATATTGAATATTTATCAACTCAGTGATAGCCTTTTTCTTTTGTTATGGCGGGAAAAAATGTACCTAACCGCACACCCCGTCGTTCGGGGCAACGAACAGGGTAGTGTGGGGCCTTCACCCACTAAAGAAACCCGCCGTGTGCCGTCTCTCCGCCATTATTGGCGGGCCACTGGAACTATGTTATATTTCTTCGGTGGTAGCTCAGTGATAGCCTAGCGGTAAAATCAAGGACTGCAAAGACAGTGGTAGCGAGGTCGATTCCCAATCCAAGGTCCAGACCTCGTACCACACCTCTGACCTTTCTAAATTTTTCGAAACTATGTGTGTATTTATGTACAATTTATCACTGCTCGGTGAAGGAAAACATCGTGAGGAAACCTGCATACCTGAGAGACCTACACTGATCCAGCGTGGTGGACTATGGCCTAATCCCTCTCACCATAGAGGAGACCCGTGCCACCCGACCCAATAGTGGGACAGAAAATGGGTTGGAAGAAAAAATAAGTGTTTCTTTTTAGTTTCCAAATAATTGAAGCCGTAAAACTATAGTGCGAATATGATGTCTACCGTTATGGACATCAATTTCAGTCTTTAGGGGTAATTAGTACCCTTCAATTATCATCTGGGTTTAATTCCGAATACTGTCATATCTGTGTCTAATATGTTTGAATCCATGATTCTTAAAGATAAAACGAATCCACCAAATTCATTTTACCACTGCTATGAATTTTAACTAAACAATATAATTATGGCGATTTAAGTTTTTCGCTGCCCTTTATCTTAAAGGAACAGGTTTCACGTTTAAGGCAATGAGATTGATATTGAGTAGTTAAGCCAAATAAATCCGTATATTTTAGCTTTACTAACAACCCTCGTATTTGCAATTTATCTAATATGTTCCTAAATAAATGGGCCACATAAAGACACCGAATTAACAAGATTGACATAGATATCAATGTTCGCTCTGTGGCAGGCAATTTACTTTATAAACAGAGGTACCTAGTAAGGGCGCGGCAGCACTAAACAGCACTTATTTTATAAATGGTTTTCGTTACTTGTGTCTATGTATATACTCGTACATAGTCGTTGTTTTATGTACTTAAATACCTAATCGTATGTAGATTTTTAATACCAGCATGAAAAATGCTTTAATTATCGTAGTGCTTTGGTATACATCCTCAACTATACAATAACTATCTGCAAAGAAAATCAAGACAAATTTCTTATAAGTGATTTTATTTCATCCTTACTAATATTTTAGTTACTTTAGTGAGTGTGTTTGTTTGTTTGTTCCACTTTGAGACTGTTACTTAACGTCTGTAGCTTAGAAATGGACATAGGCTACTATTTATTGCGGAAAAATGAATGGTTCCTATGGGATTGCTATTTTTACATAGATATCTCTATGTGCTGTAGAGTGACGTATTTATATTACGAAGCCTTTTTTTTTGTTATGGCGGGAAAAAAAATTTCCTAACCACACACCCCGTCGTTCGGGGCAACGAACAGGGTAGTGTGGGGCCCTCACCCACGAAATAAATCCGCCGTGTGCCATCTCGCCGCCTTTATTGGCGGGCCACCGGAATCATATTACATTCCTTCAGTGGTTATATTACGAAGCCTACGCGGATAAAGTCGCGGGCAGATCTAGTGTGTAATATTTTAACTTAAATAGTAGAAGGTACCTATTAGATACATATTTCAGGCTATTATAGACGAGCCTCGTGGCGTAGTCGGTAGTGTAACCGACTTCCGTGCACGAGGTCGTGGGCTCGATTCCCACTCAGGACAAATATTTATGTGATGAACACAGATATTTGTACTGCGTCTGGGTGTTTACTATGAATTATATTCAAGTATTTAAAAAAAAAAAGTATATGTATTATATCCTTAATCTGGTACCCATAGCACAAGCGTTAAGCTTAGTTTGGGACCATAGGACGTTGTGTGAAAATGTCCGTGAATATTTATTTATTTATTTTATTTATTTAATATACAAAAATATGAATAGATAACGCCTGCAAAGATGGCGGAGTGGTTTAAATCGGCTTCCCGTCCGAGTATTGCGGGTTCGATTCACACACAGGACAACTCTTTGTGTGATCCACAAATGGTTATTCTGAGTCTGGGTGTACTTTGTACCGTAAAATAGTATGTTTGTAAAGTCCCCCGCGAGACAAGGATTATTCTTTAGTGCAGGGTTATGACAGAAAAAAAAGGCCAAGGTGGTTGATTTCATGGACGTATGCCTTTCTGGTTCTAGACACTTCTAGATCATACTAGATTGATGAGGAGGCAGATATTATTGCCAATAATTCAGAAAAAAAAACTTTTATTTATATATAAATTAACCATCAATAAATAATATATAAATTAACCATCACAGTAATATAAATTACCCCCGCTATTTACACATGCAATATTTAAAGGGTACATACGTCTAAATTGCTGTAAATACCTATAACTAAATATTAGTGGTAGAGCCTTGCCTATCCCAGCATGAATGGGCCAGCTTGATCGGGGAAGTACCACTCTCTCACATAATAATCGTCGTGAAACAACGGTAGGTTCTCCTGCCGTGGTGCTTCGTACAATGAGTGAGAGGCCCGAAATTCCTCCCTATCCTCTCCTTATTATCCGTCCTATCCTCTCCTCATCATCCTTTCTCTGCACCTCTTATCCCTTTCTTGGAGATAGTGACGCGCGAGTGATGCCTTTGGTGTCACTAGCGTCTATAGGCTACGTTGCTACTATGGTTGGCCGTATGCTTGTTTACCACCCGCGTAGTATAAAATATATATATACCTAGTTACTAGCCTTTGTCCGCGGCTTCGCCGCAGCCAAAAGCTGGTTTTTCGGTCATATCTCAGGTTCTCGATATAGTACCTAGCGGGATAAGATGTATACCAGTTTTTAAGTCAAGTTCAAGGCCTTTCAAATAAAAAAAGTTGCATCAAAATCCGTTCAGTAGTTTTTGCGTGATGCGCGAACAAACAAACAGATAAACAGACAGGAAAAAATTCTAAAAAAATTTGTTTTGTGTTTAGACACGCCTATATGAGAAAAAAATACTGTAATAGGCTATCCTATTACAGTAATTTTTTCTCCAATATCTTGAATGTACAGACACAGCTCTGTTACTGCTTTATAATAGTATAGATATAGGTATAGTCCCTATACATATTTCTAAATCATGCAGTCATTCTGTGAGCAAGAAAATTATTTTTTCTATTGCAAACGTAATATTATGTAAAGAAAAATAAATATAAGTATTTCACAATTTAGTAAATAATCCACAAGATACCTACTTTGCTTCTAACAGATTAATAATTCTACGATACGATATTTCAACAAAAATAGAACGAGGTTGATGTTTCAGAATATAAATATGCAACAAACTATAGGTATTGGCTGGGCGTTACCAAAATAGCGGCGTTGTGTTTTGAATGGAAAACACTTCTATGCTATTTTGAAATTTTCTCGAGCATAATCTTTTACTGCAAAATAGTTGTAAGTTAAACTTTTTTATGAAACTTAAACCAAGTTTTCTTTTTTTAGACTATCCTGAACAGTACTGTCCTAAAGCCATATTACCTATTTAAAAAGTAGACGTCAAGAATTCTCAAAATCTGTCAAAATCTGTAGACCGCCAAACATGAAAATGACAAACAAGGAAGGTATATATGTTATTATTAATTTATAAAACTAAATTAGTTATTATGCTTCAATAAAACATTCATATCATATTTTAAAGACAGTGTATACGCTCACTTCCTTTATATGGAGGGTTAGTAGACATTGGTATATAGAGTAGTTCCAGTCAGTTTAAAGCACAGGGTTAAAGAAGCACGCCCTAATGTAAACAAGTTTTTTTAAAGTAATTTTTTTAAATAATATATTTTGTTACCAACGTGCTCATAACGATTTTGCAGTACTTCTTGCACGATCCTTAGTCATATGTAGGTGTTGCGAAAGCTCGTGCTTGTGTGCAACAATTATTCCGTTTTTCCCAGAGTTCAAGCCTTATGTATTGAAGGAAGTAGAGTCAGGAGTCTCTGAAACCAGCGAGCGTGTATGAAGAGAATTATGAATGTTGCGGAAGCGAGAAAAGTATGCAAGAATAGAGCCTCTTGGCAGTCTGTTCTCTCTGCCTACCCCGCAAGGGAAATGGTGTGATGATAAGTTAGTTAGCTTTTTTTTTCAAGCTTTATATGGACCAACAAATCTAAGCGTTAGTCCATTCTCATATCCGTGTTCTTAATCAATCAACTTTTCATTTTCTGAATTTTACATGGCGAGGTGCAGGCTTTAACGCGCACAGAATTAGATATAACTCTTGTTTGTTTTTTGTATATAGATACATAGTCATACAGTATTTATTATAGACTCAAACTTGTTTCTCAAAAGCATAAGCAGAGATATCGGGTTGCCACTTGTCGTAAAAAGACTTTCCACTGCCTACTTTTCGCCCCCGTGGCAATGAGACGTGACGATCTGAATGGATGCCAAATGGCTTTAGAACTCTCCATTGCGTTCCTATGGGATTATTATTATTTTTATATTACTTAAAATAATAACAAATTACTACAAAAAATTAAGCAATCACATAATCGCGGCAGTGACAGCCTAGCGGTAAAATCAAGGACTGCAAAGACAGTGCTATCGAGTTCTATCAGTCTCAGGTCCAGACCTTGTACGGCGGCATATGCCTTTTCAAGATTTTATGAAATTATGTGTGTGTTTCTTTACAATTCGCTGCTTGGTGAAGAAAAGCATAGTGAGGAAACCTACATGCCTAAAAGATTTTCTCGACGGCTAGTGAAGTCTGCCAAATCGCACTGGGTCAGCATGGTGGACTATGGCCTAATCCCTCTCACCATAAGAGGAGACTTGTGCCCAATATTATAAGCGTACCTTATCGACCGCAATCTCTTCCAGGGAACAATTTGTTGTCAATAAAAAAGATTTCAAGATAAATAAAATTAAGGTTTCCTTATGACTTTTCTTTTTTTTCATCTTTTTTAATGTAAATGAAATACAAGGAAAAAAGCGTTGTCTATACATATTTAATAGATAATAAGATAAATCAAAACAAAATTATTACTGATATAAATAGTACGATTGATAAATTAACATAAGCTAACATTAAAGGTACCAAGTTTTATCATATTGTGTAAATATTGTTAACTTAGACAACCGTATCTGGTATATTGTCCGTTTAATGACAATATACGAGTGTAATTTACCCACCCTTTGCCGCAGGTGTCGTACGCGACTGCCACCATCGAAGGAATGTAACATAGTTCCAGTGGCCCGCCAATAAAGGCGGAGAGACTGCACACGGCAGGTTTCTTTAGTGAGTGAAGGCCCCATACTATCCTGTTCGTTGCCCCGAATGACGGGGTGTGCGGTTAGGAACATTTTTTCCCGCCTTATAACCCACTACTTTTCTGGTGGATGGGTTGGGTACCAAATTCAAATTCAAATTCAAATTCAAAAATATCTTTATTTCATAGGCCTATTAAGTAGCACTTAAAATCGTCAATAATACACTAATAATTAAAATAATTAACACGAGCGCCTGAGGCGAGTGCAACCGCAATAACAAAGTGGCGATTGCAATCGCCTCAAGCGGCCGGATTCCGTAGTAAAGCCTTTCATGAGAAGAACCCGGCAAGAAACTCATGGGCCACTTTTTTAAATTGCCAATTTATTACAATTTAATATAATCTTTATAACTAAAATTACATTATATCTTATAAAACAATTTTGAAAATTAATGAATGAGGAGCAGCTCAAGCCCATTTAGTTTTATCCTCAAGATAATCCGAAACAGTGTAATAACCTTGATTACAAAGTCTAATTTTTACGGCTTTCTTAAACTTATTTAGTGGCATGTTTCGGACATTTTCAGGAATTTTATTGTAGAAGCATATACATTGCCCCATGAAAGATCTACTGATTCTGTGGAGACGAGTACTGTGAGCAACAAGATTGCCTTTGTTCCTTGTATTAATGTGATGAACGTCGCTATACTTATCAAAGCTTCTGATGTTTTTCTTGACATACAACAGATTTTCATATATAAATAGAGACACGACAGTTACAATATTTATTTCTTTAAATTTCTGTCTAAGGGAAACTCTCGGGCCCAGATTATAGATTGCACGAACGGCCCTTTTCTGAAGTACAAATATAGAATTTAAATCGGCGGAGCATCCCCATAGCAGTATGCCATAGGACATAATACTATGAAAGTAACTGAAATAAACTATTCTAGCCGTTTCAACATCAGTCAATAATCTAATTTTTTTTACCGCATATGCCGCTGAGCTAAGCCTACCTGACAATTTTTTAATATGGGGGCCCCATTGGAGTTTGTTATCTATAGTGATACCTAGGAAAACCGTGGACTCCACAAGGTCCAGTTCGACGCCATTCAATTGTACATTGGTTTCTACATGCTTTACATTGGGTGTAGTAAATTTTATACATTTAGTTTTATTTTCACTTAAAACTAGGTTATTAGTATTGAACCAATGAACAACTTTAGATAGGGTGTTGTTCACATCGTCATAATTAAGTTGTTGCCTTCTTATTTTAAATAATAAAGATGTATCGTATATACCAAGTGAAAGTACCTGTTATCAGACCCAAGCGGGTTGAGCCAACCATCTACCATGTAACCGCCCGTGAAGAACCTTGGTGTGTAGTTTATAGTGGGAGGTAGCTGTCAATTATTTTCCCATCCGCGAATAAAATCAAATGGCCTCATGTCGCTGGTAATGCATTCTATAGGCATAGGGAAGTGACAGTGGAGGAATGGACGTAGAAATTAGTGGAGTGAATTCTCATATTTAACAGGCTTCTTTTGTAGATATAGACGCTGATCCAGGTTATGACCCTCGCTTCGCAACCTTTCTGGCAGTACACCTCGTCAGTCAAATTTTAGAAGATGCCTACGTTATTGTCAATGCTGCTTCAGATTCAGGTACCTACAGTCTCTGATATATTTTCTCATCTACACAGGACAACTCTGTGATCTACAGATGGTTATTCTGGATCTGGGTGTCCTTTGTATCCGTGAAATTGTATGTTTGTTATACAGAGATTATATTATTCCCTGGTACAGGGTGGAATTTAATGAAAAAATATTACACTATTTTCACTGTAATTTAAGTACTCGTGATAAAATAGTCGGACTACATTACATTAATCTCGCCAGGTCAACCGTGGCGCTATCAGACAGTGGTTAAAGCTGTACGACAATCTATAACTGATAATAAAGATGTTTCAACTAAAGGTGAAAATGAAATCATCAATGAAAATAAGTTCGAGCCTGTTGCCAATACAATTGCTACATCGACGCCACAAAAAAATGCAGGTATTTTTTCCTCAAGCCAAAACGTCGAATTATTTAAAATAGGTAAATATAAAAGCTACATTTTTATTTATAAATATGTTTTAGGTGACGCACTAACCTGTAAGCCGGAAGAAACCAATCTTACTCTCGAAGATGAAGATCTTGAAATAGTAACGCTTATATTCAGTTATTTCATAATTCAGAATAAAATTAATCAGTAATTCAATTAATTTTAAATGTTTTTAGAATCAAGATGATTTAACCAATTCAACGTCAATGTTCATAAATAATCTCTTCGATATGAGCGACGTTGAGAAAGTATATGAGTGTGATGATACTAAGAATATCCACAATAACTTAGATTCGAATGAATATCTAACTCAAGAAATAGCAAACATTATGGATTCGTATATCAATATTGCTCTGGGTATGGCATTAGATCAAGCAAATCAGCTTGCTGAAGATAATATTGCTGTTAAAGGGTCGTCCAGTGCAGGAAATTCTGAGTACTCATTACTAAGTGATGCATTCGCTGCCGATATAGGTCAAGAATTTGCATACTATAAAGATGATGCTGAGGACGTACTTAGAATTACTGATGAGAATTGCGAGCTAACTTATTTAGTTCCCTCTGTAAAAATAATTGAGGTTAGTGGAAAAATAAGATCATTACTACAAGTCAGTATGGATGAGTCGATATTTGTACATGTACACGTACAATATTATAAATTGTTCATGTTTACTTACTAGACATGCTTAGTAGAGCCTTGCTTGTCTCAGCATGAATGGATCACGATCGGAGCAGTTACACCTCAGAAAAGATTCGCGTGAAACAACGTTAGTTGTAGTTACTCCTACTGTTTCGAATGGGGAGTGAGAGTGCCGAGGCTTAAACCCTCTCCTTATCCTTTCCTTATTATTCTTTATCACGTAGGATGGAATAATTATATCTATCATCTTTATTGTTACCAGATATATGATGAAGACACTGAAAATTGCAGGGAAAAGAATGATGTTGTCCGATTAGCAAATGCATACTTATCTTTAAACCGTGAGTAAATTACTAGAACCTACATTGGCTGACTTTATAATAAATAGAAAATCAAATTATTTTAAAATAAATAATTTCTATTATAAACTTAGGTGATTATGATCAATGTTCCGAGAACGAAGGGAACGTAATTTTAGAAGACCCTAAAAGTATGACGCTCCAAGAAGTAGAACTACTGACTGCAAATTCATCTGATGAAAATTTATCTACACAGCATGAAGCAGGTCTTCAAGATAAATGTGTAAGTGTTATTTGATTAATACAAACATACATACAAATCGATATCGACACAACAACGACTCATAACAAAATCTATCTACAGTGTATCTATAGTAAGTCTTAGTCATATGTGTTACGTAAGCATCCTGTAGGCGGGGAGTTTAATAGTTTTTTTAACTATGAGTGCCACGATGAAGAATGTATATATACAAACTATGCATGTTCTAGAAGAGAGGTCGCATGTGCGCAATGCGAAAATGCGAGTTTCAATGGTGATGGTTTTAAGGTAGGTTTTATAGTTTTAACCGGATGGCGCTGTTATAAAAATATATCTACATTATTAATTAACAATTACGTTAATACTACTTACGTTGTTCCTATAATCATCTCTATTTATTAACCCCCGACGCATAAATAGGGGTGTTATAAGTTTGACGTGTCTGTCTGTCTGTGGCTCCGTAGCTCGCGAACGGATGAAGCGATTTCAATTTAGTTTTTTGTATAAAAGGTGAGTTACGGGCGAGTGTTTTTAGATATGTTTGATGAAAATCGGTTGAGTCGTTTAAAAGTTGTGAGGGGTGAAAGTGGGGAAGAAGAACCAAATGTCTGCAAATATAATCGAGTGGGGTCTCAAATGAAAGCGCATCACGTGCACATTACAAAATAATATGTGCAATGAAAATCGGTTGAGCCCTGAAAAAACTCTGGATGTAAAAGTGGGGGAACTACCCAATATCTGCAAATATAGGTGGGGAGAAAATGAGGATGGAAATCCGAATGTCAACAAATTTACCCAAGTAATCAGTAAGTAAGTAAAACAAAAGTGAATAAGCTTGACCTTAAATCTAATCTTAAATTTGAAAAATTTCGACAAGAATCTATGTATTAACAACTTAACAAAATCTACATTATAATAAGTGTGTACCTATAAAAAGTACAAAATAAAAATCTAATTCCAAATTTAAAAAAAATCCCGACACAATAACCTGAGTTCCCTTTAAAAAGTAAAAAATAATGAAAGACACTCAATCTTAAAGTACCTAAGTATGTACGAGTATTAATAATTCTAAAAAATATAATTCGCGTTGGTGGACCGCTCCAAACCTAACGATTCAATTACAAATAGTCTAAACTAACTTAAAGTAACATAATTATAGTAGGTAATAAATAAGTAGGAGCGGTCCCCCAACGCGATGTATTTTTTTTAGAATTATAATACTCGTACATACTTAGGTACTTTAAGATAGTTTCTTTCATAATTTTTTTTTTACTTTTTAAAGGGAACTCAGGTTAATGTATCGGGTGTTTTTTTAAATTTTGAATTTAATTTTTATTCCATAAAGGTGTTTTCTATGGCTTTGGAAATATCTTCCATAATGATAATAGTAATCATAATTAATATTTAGATATTTTTATATATTTTTTTTTTCGCCGTGTGGGGCCGGCTTTAGAATTGTCCCACCCCTCTCCACCCATGGGAGTCGTAGGAGCCGACTGAGGGAATACCGGGGGAGTGGGCAGCAGCTCTCGAGTATTAACAATATCCACTGCGATCGCCAACCCGCCTGCCAAGCGTGGCGATTATGGCACTATCCCCCATATGAGCGAAACACATGTTGTGGCGTGCTCTTGGGGAGGCCTATGTCCAGCAGTGGACTTCGAAAGGCTGATGGATGGATGGACATTATACCGACCAGGTAAACTTAATTTTACAATTAAGATTTTACCTAATAATGACGCAACCCCTATAAATATTTAGATATTTTTATATATATTTTTAGCATTTGACATGCTTAGCAATATACATGTATACATGTATGAAAATACTTCCGACAGATGATGCAGGCGTCACCCAAAGACGTTAAGTATGAATGTGCTATCGAGATTAGCAGTCAGGAGCAAGGGTCACGATGGCTGAATTGGCAAAGCATCTGGACGGTATCCAGGAGATGCAGGTTCGAATCCTGCTCGTGACTGTTATTTTCGATTTCACATTTTTCACTTTGTGTTTAATCATAATGAATGTTTGATACGCTATTTTAGAACCATTCCATTGCGCAATCTGGAAAAAATAGTAGATAGAAATGAAATAGTGCGCAGCGGCTTGACAATACTCTCGGTATAGTTGAGTCAATGAGCGACGGTTACCACTTACCATAAGGTGGGCCGCCTGCTATCATTAGCAATAAAAAAAAGTTAATTTTGTTGAGTGTTTTGTGAAGTTTTACTTTTTACTTAAAATGTTATAAACCTTCTGTTGCCACGTTGCCGGTTATTTTACTATCATATATTATTATATCGTAGTATACTTAAAACTCGTGCTGCCATTATATATTGTACAATGTGGCAAATAACTCAGCACTAAAATGTGACTTGATCAGTCGCGCGAAGTATTCGCAGGGGTCATCTACTTTCCAGTGGCCCGCCAATAAAGGCGGAGAGACGGCACACGGCGGGTTTCTTTAGTGGGTGAAGGCCGCCACACTACCCTGTTCGTTGCCCCGAACGACGGGGTGTGCGGTTAGGAATATATATTCCCACCTTAAAAAAAAAACAAAAAAAAAGGGTCGTCTACTTTACCACTGAAGTACCTAATATAACATAGTTCCAGTGGCCCACCAACCCAGGTGGAGAAACGACATACGGTGGGTTTATTTAGTGGATGAGGGCCCCATACTACCCTGTTCGTTACCCCGATTGACGGGGTGTGCGATTAGGTACATTTTTCCCGCCTTAACAATAAAGAAATGAAGGCGTCACGAAAATGTAAAACACTACACATCATTATAACTCGTTTCCGATTTTGATAAAATTAAAATAAAGGCTATACGCCTAAAAGATGTATAGAGATCCATATTATATAAGGAGTATAGAAATCCATATTATCTGACTCGGTCAAATGCAGCGATTTAAGTAAATTAGACGCTTAATTTTTGGATTTTATAAATCTTAAGATAAAAAATGACAGATTACTAAATGTATGCACAGAATATTAAAATTCAGTATGGATGTGACGTGGTGAAATAAATAGTAAGTTACATATTTTTTATTGGTACCTGTACAAATAAAATCTAAATTAAGGGGTGGCTGGATTTGTCTGCGCCCTAGATGGCTAAAGTTTCCTGCGCCGGGGAGGCAGATACCCACTACTCTACGCCACTGTACCTGACCAATTTATACTTCGGGAAGGATTAAGGAAAAATCGCATCTTGCAACACCAATTTCGATACCATTCTGAAGGAGACTCATCCTGAATAATGAGTCAACAAATCTATAAAATAAAATCTTTTATATAACTACACATCTCATAAATTACTCGATCTGACCATCCCGAAATAGCTCCGCCAGTAGAGATAGAGCTTGCTGACGCTTTCGACTGGCTAAAGGACTGAGGGAGAGGAATGTTAGCTCCACCAAAGCCGAGGCCTCCGAATCCTTGTCCGCCATAACCGCCGCCATGTCCACCCCCATAGCCACCATTTCATAATCAAAACCGTATCTTCTAATTAGTTCACCTGAAAATAATGCATGCTGTATTACCATCGAAGGTACTTTTAGCCTTTTGAATTACCATAAGTACAAGTAAATGATAGATTTAGTAAACATTCATATTTCATATTTGTTACATACATTCCATATCGTTTCCGATTTCGATAAAATTAAAATATAGGAGTAGAAATTCTTATAATAAGTAGGTATGTGATACGCTGCGCGGGGCGTCGCAGAAGAGAGGGTGCCCGAAGGGGCTACCGCCTGCGGATCGCGGTGAAACGACGCGGTACCCGTGATCCGCCGTAGTAAGGGCGGGTGAGGGCGCACGGTGGGTTGGGTATGTGATTCGCTCAGGTGACGGCCGGTTTCGAAATAATGTGCTTATTTACTTAGAAATTATTACCACCTAGAGAAAAAAAACATGGCAAAGAAGCCTGCATGCCCGAGAGATTCTTTTGTAGGCTTGTAAAATCTATCAACCCGCATTTGGCTGCTGTGTGGTGGACTATGGCTGTATCTCGCTCATTCTGAGAGGAGAGCTGTGCTTAATAGTGTAAAATTGATAAGATCTAAAAAACTGACTTTAATGTTACAAATCTTTAGGAAAAAACTAAGGAATTGACAGCAACATCCGCCGTCTCTGCCAGCTCAAAGAGGAGTCTAGTTAGTCGGTGTCGTAGTCAAGGCGCCAGGCTCTTAGCATGTCTTCGAGGTTGGTGGCGTCGTAGAACACCTGGAAAACGCAAGGTACTATAACCGTTACTATGATATATATACTGCTATATAGTCTTTGTAACCGACTGGCTTTATAAGCACCATTAATGTTGAGCGACAGCGCTTATAGAGATTAGGCTAAAATCAATGGTTTCACTCATAATATATTGCTAAACTTGAATACTAACAACTCATTAAACTAATAATTTACAAATCTATACTATACTCGATATAAAAAATTTGGTATCTAAATGACTTTAACTAACTAACGCCATAATTACAGTGGTAGAGCCTTGCTTATACTAGCATGAATGGGCTGCCTCGATCGGGGAAATATCACCCTCTCACAAAATATCAGAATTTAAGTGGTAGGTCATCCCACCGTTGTGATTCATACGGTCAGTGAGAGCGCCGGAGCCCCAAACCCGCTGCCGTTCCTTTCCTTATTATCCTTCCTATCTTCTACCTACTTAGTATCCTACCTCTCTCTGATATCCTTCCTATCCACCATACATTTCCTTGGAAATACCGACAAGCGAGTGATGCCTCTGGTATTGCTAACGTCTATAGGCTACGGTTTACCACCCACTTAGTATAAAAAAATGTTTAATGAAATGCTCAATTTATGTGTGCAAGTATTATTATTTACTATTAGGTACTATAGTGCGTAGTTGTAAACTACTTATACTACTGGCTCATAATTAGTTTCAGATTTCATAACGAAATATAAGAGCAATAGATAAAAGTTGGCATAATATTCGCGGTAGCCAGGTGTCAAATTATATAGCACTGTTAAGACGAATACAAGTATACTTGTATGTAGAACTAATTTAAGTTTATTTCAATGTGTCACAAGCTCCCGATATAGCTTGTGATGCACACAGAAGTATAGAAGCTGGTAATAGCTAAATGTAAACATAATATTATTTATAATTTGAATAGGAACATCAAAGTCGAGTCGTTGGAAGTATCCGCGGACTATGCCCCCTGTCACCAGATGCGAGACGACGCGCTGCAAGTCTTTTAGACCAACATTTCTGCCAATCACCAACTCCTTCCCGCTCTGCTCTATGGAAGTTTAATACAGTCAACGAAGCCTTAGTTAATTCCTCACGTTGGAAGGAATACTCGTTTGATAAGCAACCATACGAATGTGGAGAAGGTTAATTTATCTGAATAGGTCTCAGTTTTTAGTTTTAAATTATTTTGCTTTCTGACAATAAAGATTTACTATATGAATATTGCTTTTTATTTACTCGCAACTAGCTACTACCCGCAACTTCATCCGCGTGGAATTTAATTTATTTTCTTTTATAGTGCAGAATCCTAATTATTTTTCCAAAATAAAAGTAGTGATCCCCCAATGAGTCCCGTCAAAATCGGTCCAGCCGTTCAAGAGATTAGACGTAGATGTGTATTCCACGTATATACTTATCTATTTAAATCGGTATTCATTCACAATTTCATGGGTAAGTTTTTGGCGTGAAACTCTAATTATTTTAAAGTACAAATTATAATTCGTGAATAAGGAAAAAAGTATTTTAGTACGAGTGGGAAACGAACCTGCACCGCTTCCTTCTTTTTCCCTTCTTCCTTCCTAATCCACTGAGCTACCGTACGGTACCGTACGTACCGTACGGTAGCTCAGTGGATTAGAGCACTTCCCCGGAAAGGAAAGGACGCAGGAGCATGTCAAGTGCTAAAATATAGATCAAAATGTCTAATTATTTTTCTAAAACAAAGCCTAAGTTACTCCTTCTAACAACAGCTATCTGTCAGTGAAAGCCCCATCCAAATCAGTCCAACCATTCCAGAGCGGTATTCATTCACAACAAAAAAAACATAGCATCACGCCTGTATTCCCTGAAGGGGTAGGCTGAGGTGTATTTACACACACACGATTCGCCAGCTATGTTTAAGTCCCACGTAATAGGGGGCGAGCCTACTGACGTCTACCGGGCACATTTCCATTCATTCACAATTTTATGCTTTTTCTTTCCCGCGGAACCCTAATTATTTTTCTTAAATAAAGTAGCCTAAGTTACTCCTTGTAACAACACCTATCTGCTAGTGAAAGCCCCGTCCGAATCGGTCCAGCCGTTCCTGAGATTAGCCGGAAAATACACCCACACCAAAATTAAAAAAAATTGGTAATTTCTTATAGGTAGTGTATATACGAGTACTCTCGTATACATTTAGTAAAAAGTTATTTAGACATAACAAACATACACTTAAATTTTATTTATTTGTATATAAATGAGCACAAAGTTTGATCTTAAAAAAACAACATATATCTATCTATACTTAAACAGTAAGAAATCGTTGATGAATTTAATGATTTCTAACATATTTGAGACACCTTAAGTCAGATAACAATGTACCTCACATATCGGATCGAAATAGTTTAGCATAAATGTAGATTTACTATTACAATTGGCTTTTGCATGATATGGACACACGAGGCAGGTGTGAATCATTTCATCTCTTTTTCACATGTAGCCGTAGTATGCGTCTGAAGATGCCATGGAAACGGACCAACTTCGCCGAAAATAGAACGGTTGCGGATTCCTGGGCCAAATCTCAAATATCCAGACGTGTGCGCCATCTAAGTCAGTTAAAACAGTCCCGCGAAAAGTTACCGAGCCCCACTTCTTGTCTGAACGTCTGCCAGTGAAGACCGGGAGGGAACCAACTAACACCACACAAAATGGTGAGTCACTGACGGCAGTGAAAATGTGGAAAGGTGTTTAGTGATAATATGGACTGTTAGCTTCACAAGTGATAATTAGTAAGCGTGTTAAACATCCGCAGACCGGATAATCGCGAACGAATTGGATGCATTTAAAATGGTATCTAAAATCTAATCAGTGATGTGATAAAAGATCAGTGATAGAAGATGGTATCGTATAACTTGAGCAGAAAACTAATATACACTGAGCCGATACTATAATGAATACACATCAACTAATACTCACACACTGCATGGAATCAATTATATAAAAGGAAATAACAAAATGTTTTTGGTAATTTTCAGAGCGACCTCAGCAAGAACGACATTGAAAGTAAGTAAAATCTATTTTTTTTTTTGCTAACTTAATTAACCCATATTTATATACTTTACTGGTGCTGATATTAGACTAACTTACTAGTGTCCGATTGTTATTGTCTGAAAGATGGGATAATTTTAGAAAGTTGATGTTTTGAGCAAGTTAATTTGTGTGCTAATTAGCGTAACTTTGCATAAATGAAACTTAACAGTATTATATCATCTATGTTTAGCATCGTTTCTCATAAAAGGTGCGCGTTAATAAGAACTGCCGGTAGCAATACCAGCTGAACGACCACGTTGCGCGCCCGCTTCGTTCCAAATTTAAACTCGTGCGTCACGTGATCCCGAATCGCCGCCCGCCCAAACAGAGAAACTCCGCTCGGATTTCACTGCAAGCGAGCTGTGAATCTTTTGGCGTCGAGTCAGAGTTTACCTAAATAGCTACTATTTAAATAATTATCAAATATATTACATCAATGTAAGCAACCTAAATAACTGTCATTATCAAGGTCGGTATATGATCTTGAATTGGCTGAAGTGCGTTTAATGAGCTATATAATTTTTTTTATGGTAATGTTTTTAGTTGTCAGTGATAATGCATCCGGTATGATAACACTATTTAAGAATAAAATATGAAATAAACTATAGTACTCTGATAAAATTTAAATAGTTATTATGACTTTGCCGATTATATTGTTGAAGATATTGTGTGGAACAGCACACAACCAGAAAATCTAGGGCGCAGATTCAATCGAGTTATATTTAGATTCACACCGAATATATATCGTAACGTATCTTGGAAATGAATTATTCTGAGCGAAGAATACCCGCCTCCGCTCTAACACATTTTGTGTTCGTATTTACGACGATCTTTTCTAGAATTTCGAAAGCAGTCAATTAAATTTTGGATTATATTTAATTTAGATTCAATAATTGTTTCATATTGTAGTTGGCATAGAAATTCTAACATGGTTAGACATTCTAAAAAACGAACATTATTTTTGCAAAGGACCATGTAGCATTTTATAATTGAGAGGAAAAGAAAAAATTCTCAATTGAGAGCTGAGGCTTCAAAATATAGTTATCATGTTGAATAATAAAGGTATTTTTTTTTTAAATCATGGAACGAGATTAGGCCTGCCACGTGGAGATTGTTGTTTAATTATTGACCGATTACCTAGTCGATATACTAATTTCTGATATTTAGGCGAATATTATTATGAAATAAAACTATGTTTACGGAATATTTCGTGTTTACTTGATTTTATACTATCACGACGTTTCAAATGCTTTACACTATTTATGGTCACGGGCGACGTAGGTATATGAAGTAAACGCAATAGCTTCCGTAAACATAGTTTTATTTCATCAGCAGTTTTTAGCATGTAAACTTTTGCTATCCAGGGGCATCCTTCGCCTTCTCCATCTACGACTTCGAGGGTGTCGGCAAAGTCGATGCCTACAATCTTGGAGACATTCTCAGGGCGCTCAACTCTAACCCCACGTTGGCCACAATCGAGAAGCTCGGTGGTACCAAGAAGAAGGGCGAGAAACAGCTCACCGTAAGAAAGTTTTATGATTTAATCCATTTACAAGTAGTTAAATAAAGCACATTTACGATAATTAAATATTTCTAGTTGAGAAAGTTTAACTCAAAGTATGTTCATCCTCCGGAATGATATAGAAGTTAAGGTTACGTTGACAATATCAGTGCTTCCTTATTTATGATATTTAAATAATCTATATAAATAAAATGACAGGTCTGCCGTTGCACGTGCATCGGAGAAATATGCTGGATAGATTTCAATTAAGTTTTATTTCTTAGATAGCCCTTATCTAACGAAAAAACTATTGCGATATCTTCATTTAATATAAAGTTATTAAAGGTTTAAGAAACAATGATTTTTATAAGCACTACGTGTTCAGTGATGTGTGTATCCTGTTATAATATAAGCAACGCAGACGAAGTCGCGGATATCAGCTAGTATAAAATACAGGGTCTGTGGTTATGAAATGGTATTCATTGTTGTTTAGATATTTTCAATGGAAAATACATGCTAATTAAACTCCTTTGTGTGGAGAAATTCAGTGTTTTATAGAAAAGTCGAGTGTTTTTTTTATTGTTCGAAAACCATGAGCACATGAACATAAGACTAATATAAAAATATATAATAACACAAGACAATCTTTTGTAAATATATTTTAGATCGAAGAGTTCCTTCCCATCTACGCCCAAGCAAAGAAAGACAAAGACCAGGGATGCTACGAAGATTTCCTGGAATGTCTGAAGCTGTACGACAAGAACGAAAATGGCCTTATGCTTGGTGCCGAGCTTACACACACTCTCCTCGCGTTAGGTAATACATTATTCCATAAATTATAGTAGATTGAGATCCTATTACTAGACAAAATATGATCCTATTGCTCAGTGTCAATACAAACAGGCGATCTGCGAGTGACATTTTAAAGTCTGTGTGATTACACATGTGTTCTCTCAATTCTTTCTATAAGTTCATTGGGATGACAATCTGACACGATTGGAAACGCCTGACATAGGACTCGTAAAGAATTACTCAGATTGAATACTATTAACTAGTGATACATCTAAAAACCAGATCATACCAAGGATGCTTATTTGCACTATCACTTCTGCATTTATGATAACATCCGGGTATGGAGGGTAGAGGTAAGGAGGACCGACTCATATGTGGGGCCAAACTGAAAAAGTGTCCAGCTGAAAGCATCAAATAACAGTTCAAAATGTGACCAGAATGGCGCTTGTGTAGATTTAGGTTCGATACGAACTTAGCGGTTGTATATCTACACTTTATCAAGTGAAGTGTGCTGAGTAGAAATATTTAGCGATTGTAGACAAAGTGGCGTGTCCTGAGTAGAAATGATACTTAATATCTCGGGCAACTACAGTAGTTAATGAAACGGCCGTAAATAAAACGTAAACTACTCACGTAGTCTAAAAGAATTTAATAAATATAACCTAACATTTGAACTGATACTAACACTACAATAGCGCCACCTTTATTCGCCCCTGTTTTACAGACACTTTTTCACACACAGAGTCGGTCCTCCTTACCTCTACCCTCCATACATCCAGGTATGAACGTCAACAGACTATTTACATAAGATGCATAATTACTTTTGTATGAAATACAAACAGGTCAATAGATAAACTGACTTCGACTAGATTCCGAATAGGATATGCATTGAAATTAGTTTGCTAAAATTCATCGAATAATGATTATAAATTCAAAATATTTTTATTGCTAACGGTGACAGGCTAGCCCCAGATTCGTAAGTGGTAAACGTCGCTCATCCACCAGACAGTACCACCAGAGGTGAAGTCATTCAAACGTGCAGGTTCATCACATAGAAGAGAGGTTGGGATAGGATTGACTCTAATTTGGCCGGAACCCCCCCTTGGGATCTGGAGGCGGAAGTGCTCGCCGACGTTTATCGGCGGGCGTCGACGGCGCGGGCGGGGGGCAGCCGCCCCTCGCCAAGCGCAATCTCTGCGTGGCGGGAAGATGCCCGCCGCGCCACCGTCCTAAAGTGGAGGTCTCGGCTGGAGACGCCCCGGGCTGGTCTCTGGACCGTGGGGGCGCTCCAGGCGATCTTGGAAGAATGGGCAGGGCGGCAGCACGGGGTCCTCACCTTCCGGTTGGTGCAGGTTTTGTCGGGGCACGGTTGCTTCGGCAAATACCTGCACACGATCGCTAGGAGGGAGACGACCCCAGGCTGTCACCACTGCGACTGCGGCGAGGACTCGGCGCAGCACACGCTCGAGTCGTGCCCGGCCTGGGATGTGCAGCGCCGGGAACTCGCTGCAGTCATAGGCGTGGACCTGTCGCTGCCGGCCGTTGCGCGAGCGATGGTTGGCAGTGACAGGGCCTGGACCGCGGTCGCCGCCTTCTGCGAGGCTGTCATCTCGCGGAAGGAGGCGGCGGAGAGGGCCCGGGAGGAATCCTCCTTCGCGGACCCGATTCGCCGCCGGCGCGCGGGGCGGCGTGCGCGCGCTTACCTGCGCCTGATGCCGCCCTAGCCGAGGCTGCGGACGGTGGGGTCGGGGAGTACCCTGCCGTCCGCGGAAGCCTACCGCGAAGGTGTGACGCCCAAGTGCGCGGGGCGTCGCACAAGAGAGGGTGCCCGAAGGGGCTGCCGCCTGCGGATCGCGGAGAAACGACGCGGTTCCCGTGATCCGCCGTAGCAAGGGCGGGTGAGGGCGCACGGTGGGTTTTTAGTGGGTGAGAGCCCCACACTACCCCGTTGTTTCCCCGGGCAGCGGGGTGTGCGGTAGGACATTTTTGCCCACCTAAAATAAAAAAAAAAAAAAAAAAAAAGGATTGACTCTAATATATTATAACATTGAAAAGCTACAGGACAGAGTAATAGGAGAGGCAGTGTAACGTAATCGTACAGTGTAGTAACATGTTATATTCTAAAACGCTATTTCCATATCACCAGGTGAGAAACTGGAGGATAGTGAAGTCGCGGAAGTCGTAAAGGACTGTATGGACACTGAAGATGATGATGGCATGATCCCTTACGCACGTAAGTATCTCAATGATTTATGTATACAGTAAGATACATTTGTAATTTGATATAGATATAATCTTGAAACAGTATTATTTGTGGATTTTTTCAACCTAGACAAGAAGTTTCTGATCCATTGTAGGAATAGTAATGCATATTCATATTTTAAAATGCCCTTTCACCTACCCCGTGCACTTATTTTTTAATTATTTAGTTATGAATGAATATTTTATATGATTTGCATGTTTACCCTTGTATCCTTTGAAGAGTATTTTCTTTACGTTATATAGACTCTAGCGATGTTGATATAGGTACCTCAATTTCGTGGTTGTAATATGTAGTTATTGGATTGCAACTGTAGAATCCATATTTTCTTCTGTAAGCATGAGGGTCCTATGTTATGGTTTGTGTGTTGCACCTTGTTTGACAAATTTTCCATTTGCAGCATTCCTGAAGAAGGTGATGGCGTAGGAAGCAACTCATCTCATCATATCTTTAGTTATAAGATCGTAAGTGATTCAACGCAAAGGTGTTTAAACAATAATTACTGTCTTCGTTTTTGCTCTCTATCATATTCAAATTAATAACATTACTGATTTTTTCTATTTCTCTCAATTTCACCTTTATATTCAACTTATTTCATATTATGTTAATCCTAATCGTTAACACTGGACAAGTCATCTTTCGCATACTATAACTTTTCTCTACTGTCGATTATAACGCTTCAGACATGGAATAACGATTAACAGGTGGCATTGTTTGTTTTGTCTATTGCCTAACAATAATGTTATGTATTTTCAGCGTTCCTTCGAAAAATGTGCGATGGGTGGCAGGGACCTAAATCTAAGAAGGCCGCGGTAGAGGCGGAAGAAGCACCAGCGGAGGCTTAAGCGCTCGACGCCGCGCGGGAATGGCGCGGCGGACGACGCTCGGCGCACCGAGGAGTGCGCCGTCGCTGCCCGCCGCGTGCCTCCCCGACCACCCTCGGCTACACTGACACCCCGTATACGCCATCGTAGATACGGACTACCCCCTTTTTATACGAATATAACATCAAATGCACAACCGTTTTGTACAACTTTCTACCTATGACTGTACATACTAAAGTAAGATTAAATTAAACATACTGTAAACACACGTTGCACGTGTCTTTTAAATTTATCATTATTTATTAAGTACGTTTATAATGACAAAAATACTAAAAACCGTAAATTATTTTATAATAAACTGTTAAAAGTTAAGTTTGGTGTTATCTTCAATCGATTCATTGTAGGTAAGTAACTATTGTGGTTGGTGGTATATGGTTGTCTGTAAAGTCGGTTTACGGACAATAATTTTACGTGATAACGTCATGTATGTTTTCTGAGAGTTTCACAAAATGTAATACTGATAGAAATCGAATGGTACCTACAAAAAGGTACGATCGCGAGTGCTTCTATACAATATATTGAGATACGCATGTTGTTCGGGTCGAAGAATGTGATGTCGGTCGGTGCCAGCGCGGCCGGCCGCCTCCCTTCTGCAGACGTTCTTCAGCCTGCGGCGCTCCTTGTGGGCGCGAACATCAAACAATGCATCGGTCGCCATAGGTACATTTTTCGGAACGTGAGATTTTTCGTGCGTGCTACCGCGGCGTTCATCGATTTATAATTAAGACGTTATCACCTTAAAAATATAAATTACTAGCAGATCCGGCGCTGCTGTGGCACAACATCTTTAGATAATTTTGCAATAAAAAAAGGACTTAATTGAGATAAAAACTCTCTTATCTTTAAAGTTGGAACACATCGAATTTTGAAAAAAATAATGTTAATATCCGATATGTAGTTTCGGGAGTTCATCGGGGACATACAACGTTACACAAAATTTATATATATAAATATTATTAGAAAGCAAGAAAAATCATTTATTAGCCCATTGAATACAAAAGAAAAAGAAAATAAAATAATTTGAACATTAAACACAAAGTGTGATTAGAACATTATTTATTAAGTCAATAGCCAAATGGTTTGACAGCTCAGCATAGTGCCAGGACTGATGCTGGTATTGAGCTGCAACCACATATTGCTCAATAGATAACGGATATTTTTAACAACTGAAGACTATTACTTGTAAATATGCGTTGGAAATTATAACATGATAACTGTCACTTTTTCACTTCTCACTTTCAACATAGCATCACGCCTGTATTCCCCGAAGGGGTAGGCAGATGTGTATTACACACCCACAGTTCGCCAGCTATGTTTAAGTCCCACGTAATAGGGGGCGAGCCTATTGACGTCTACCAGGCACATTTTCAAACTCCGGGCTGTTACTGAGAATTTTTCTTTTTAGGAAATACCTCAATAACATTGCCCGACCCGGGGATCGAACCCGAGACTTCATGATAAGCAGTCGCATACACTACCGCTACACCACCGAGGCAGTTAAAGTGCTCTCACGTTTATGAGAAGTTCTCTGAAATAAAGTTCAATATGTAATTGAAGTTAGTAATGAAGCCATAATAGACAATAATAGTTATTTGAATATTTAGCTTAGATATTTAGCTATATTCACAGATTACCTTAGGAGGTATCTAATCTGTGGCTATATTACACACACACACACTGTAGGTAGTTTGATATATACATTATAGTCTCCTTTAAGAGGGAGATTAGCCTACACAGACCAGATGCATTTCGTATAGGACATAGGAGTATTTCAACTCTCTAGTGATGTTGACTGCTTAATTATAATTCCTTAGTAGTTTTACGGTGGTGACTCTTCTCTTCTTCTTTTTCCACACAGTCCACACCCACTCTGATTTAAATATTAGGAACAAATTACCTATGATATTGCTTCAGGACGATGTTGCTTTAGTATATTATTAGGTAAATGGTGTGTAGTCACATAGTGATGGTTATAAAGACAAATAGCTTTGAACCTCAATATCCGGCAAGGCAAAAGGCAAGAGTATTGAATGATTGCTAGTAATTAATTTATTACTCATCGAGAACATTACTTTAATTTGCGAAAGTTTATGTACTCATAGTATATACAAAGAGATATCCGATAGATGGTAAGTACATCAATGATGTAAAAAATTATACTTAGCTATGTGCAGAATCTACTGTTTACGATAGTGCTATAGTCAAAGCCTTGGATCGGATTGCCATAAGCCGTGGATTTATATTCCACCTTTAAATGTATTTTTGTTTTGATCTATATTTTAGCACTTGACATGCTCAGCTACTCTTAAAGTACAAATTATAATTTGTGAATAAGGAAAAAGAGTATTTTAGTACAGTGCGGTCGTTAAGACAAATGTGATAAGGAGATTGGGTATGTCTAAAAGATAGTACTGTAGCTCAGTGGATTAGAGCACTTCCCCGGATAGGAAGGGACGCAGGTTCGTTTCCCGCCTGTACTAAAATACTCTTTTTCCTTATTCACAAATTATAATTTGTACTGTATTTTTCGTTTTGAAAATAATACTCGTAAATGTATCTATCCATCCATCTATCAGCCTTTCGACGTCCACTGCTGGAGATAGGCCTCCGCAAAATGAGGGATAGTGCTGTAATCGCCACGCTTGGCATAAATGTATACCTATACATAATCTTGTTTTAAATAGTACGTCACAAATTATTTTAAGAGCTGGCAAAGGGGAAGTTGGTCGCAAACAGATCTGATAACATTGTGACCGGAATCATGCTGCCAACATACAGCTCACCTATTCTGTCGAGTGTAATACCATATTTTATCATGTTACGACTCATCTCAAAAACGATTTGCACAGCTTTAACTGTTGGATATATCAACTATTTTAAAGTATAAATTATGGTTATAATTACCTCCATAACTACTAAGTTCTAGATATGTTCTAGACGTGGGCTTTCTGTCATTATATGCATTAATTTTTCCCTTAGTATTACTTTACTCTTTGATTAATTTATCCGAAAGATTCATATACCTACCATAGGGATTTACTCAAAGAATAGAATAATCTAAGTTTTAGTTTTCCTGTTTGGAGAAGGGCAAGGCCCATCTGATGGGAAAACACCGCAAGATTTATCTAGCAACACTGAGTAAGCGATCAGCTAATGCCTACCGTTTATATCTACCAGTAAGCTCAAGAAACAAAGGATCTATTACCTACAAAAAAACACCTGATGATTGTGATGATTCACGATATCTGCTGTTTAAAATGGAGAAAAATATGGTATTTACCTGTTGGGGTCTGGCAGCATCTCAGAACTTACATTTAGTATCTATCAAATTTTATTTACGCCTCGCCTCTTACGACACCCACGGGGAAGAAAGAGGTGGTGACAAATTGTATTCATTAGAATGGTGGTGATATTTTTTTTTGCGACTGATGACATATGAGCCACTACCCACCTGATGGTGAATGGTAATTGTCGCTCATGGACTCAACTATACCGAGAGTATTGTCAAGCCGCTGCTCACAATTTCATCTCACATATATGAAATGAAAGAATTAACGACTATCTCCTGCTACAAACAAAACACACCGTTGTGCTTCATGGCCGGTCACATAGGAGATGGTGGTACCAATCCGCTCGGGCCCGATAGCAAGTGAGAAAGTACTCCCACTTGGTACTCAGCCCTACCACCAGTAATGCAATCGGTGATAATTGCTTACTTCCCTTAGTCCCCTCATACGACACCCGTGGTATTTTCTTTCAAAGGGGTGGTGACACCTGTATTCTTAGTCCGTTACCACACAGATAAAATTTTTAAAAAGCAAAATTTTGACATAGTGTGATTCAACAGGTGTTCTTTTTTTGAAAATGCACCTAACCACACCCTGTCGTTCGAGGCACTGAACATGGGGGTTAGGCAGAATGTCATATCTCACATGTCGATCGTATCGAGATCACTGTGATTGGTTGAGAAACCGACGCGTGATGTCGCAATAATCCGTTGGCCAATCACGGTGATCGTACAAGCGAGACGATACGATCGACATGTGAGATATGACAGTCTGCCTAACCCCCAGGGTAGTGTAGGGCACTCACCCATTAAATAAAACCATCGTGTGCTGTCTCTCCGCCTGTATTGACAGGTGACTGGAACTGTGCGACCCGATTTCAGTGGTAAGACCGAGCTAGACGTTTTGTTTTTGTTGAGGCGGGAAAAAATGTACCTTACCGCACACCCCGGTCTCGCACACTCGTTCGGGGCAACGAACAGGCTAGTGTAGTGTGGACTCCTCACCCACTAAATAAACCTGCCGTGTGCCATCTCTCCGCCTGTATAGCCACTGGAACTGTGCTACATTACTTCAATGGTAGACCGAGCTAGACCTATAGGTCTAAAAACTAGACTGAATAAATGTATGTTAAAAAGTGAAATAAACTTTATTAAATAGCTTACAACGTCACTGGGTTTAATGGTTCAATAATGAAATGCAAAAAAACAAGTAAGCTCCTAAAATGATAGTGCTCTTATGTAAAACTGCGACGCGCGTCGGTGATCCTCTCAGCAGGCGTATGACGGATGATAAGTTCAGCAGCGGACAATGAAGGTTAAGATATAGAATAAAGATTTTATTGCACGGAAATTTAGTATCAAAATGAGTATGCTATCTGTACACTTAATTAAGTTCAGCTATACCTGAAACCCCGCGTGAGTACTGCAATCATGTTTATTTCAAGGGGGTTCGAATCCTCTTGTTCATTTTAACGTCTACGGGACTCGTTCTTGTGATGAGCGTCGTCAAACGGCTTTTTTTCTCTACTTTGCTATCATTGTCCTACTTTTGCGCACGTGTCTATTATCCTCTCAGAGTAAGAGAAATTTTGGCCACATTGTACCACAAGGAGCTAGTAACGTTGGCACACTTCGCAAGTCGCAGGCAAAGGTTAGGAACATTTTTTCCCGCCTTAAAAAAAAAAAAAAAATGATAGATTGTACACACAAATAATTACGAAAAGTCTTCTTTACTTTTTTTTTATTTTAACTATATACGTAATAAAAAGTACATACATATCAAAATATGTATATAGTAGAGCGTTGTGGCATTAGTTTCGTAGGTTTAAAAGCTGCAACTGATTTGAACCACATTACAGTAAAATTAAATTAAAAATTTAAAAAAAAACCCGACACAATAACCTGATTTCTCTTTAAAAAGTAAAAAATAATAAAAGAAACTCTATCTTAAAGTACCTAAGTATGTACGAGTATTAATAATTCTAAAAAAAAATACATCACGTTGGGGGACCGATCCTACTTGTTTATTACCTACTATTAATTTTTTCATTAGTATATAATTGTACTCTAATATGACTATTTGTAATTGAATTATTAGGTTTAGAGCGGTCTCCCAACGCGATGTATTTTTTTAGAATTATTAATACTCGTACATACTTAGGTACTTTAAGATTGAGTTTCTTTTATTATTTTTTACTTTTTAAAGGGAACTCACGTTATTGTGTCGGGGGTTTTTTAAAAATTTTTAATTTAATTTTTATTTTATACTTTTTATAGGTACACACTTATTATAACATTTATGTTTATTATTAATTTTGTAAAGTGCATGTGATGCTATTTCATTTGCGACCCTACTTGGGTGAACTTGCTGACATTCGGATTTCCATCCTCATTTTCTCCCCACCACATATATTTGCAGATATTGGGTATTTGCCTAATTTTTACCCCCAGAGTTTTTTCAGGGCTCAACCGATTTTCATTGAACATATTATTTTGTAATGTGCGCTTTCATTTGAGACCCCACTCGATTATATTTGCAGACATTCAGTTATTCTTCCCCACTTTCACCCCCCACAACTTTTAAACGACTCAACCGATTTTCATCAAACATACCTAAAAACTCTCGCCCGTAACTCACCTTTCATACAAAAAAACTAAATTGAAATCGCTTCATCGGTTCGCGAGCTATGGAGCCATAGACAGACAGACAGACAGACATGTCAAACTTATAACACCTCTCTTTTTCGCCGGGGGTTAAAAATATTATGTTAGAAAGCCGTTTTAAAGTCACTTTGAAATAATAGTAACAAATCAACAATATTAATGTTTACAATCCACAATCCACTAGTAGACTTAGTAAAATTGGTTAATCTAACTTTATAAATGTGATTAATAAAACTAGGCATTTTATAAGTGTAAGTATTCTTATTTTAATACCAAATATTACTATATTTTATAATTTATAAAAAAATTAACCTCGTCATAACATCGACTAGGATTAAACTAGGAATAAAGTTGTAACAGAACTGTGTCTGTACATTTAGAATATTTGAGAAAAAAAATGTCTATATTTATTAGGCTATAGGTATGTATAGGCGTGTCTGAGCACAAAACAATTTTTTTTTAGATTTTTATGTCTTTTTGTTCGTTCGTGTATCACACCAAAACTACTCAACGGATTTTGATACATCTTTTTTATTTGATAGCTCGTGCTTAGACTTAAAAACTGGTATAAATTTTATCCCGCTACTATATCGGGAACCTAAGATATAACCTAAAAACTAGGACAAAGGCTAGAATTATATAAAAATGTATTTAGTAATAATGCTTATTTTCAATAAAAGCGATGCAACAAAATACTGTGAAAATGCTCCTTAACATTAGTACATTGCCAAAGAAAATGGCGCGGAAAATGTTTAGTCGTCATCAATAGAGGTCTTCGGCTATTATCGCGTAGCATTCGGTAATATTCGGCGTTCGTAAGCCAAGAAGCTGTGACACAGTGTTACCAGCTCTTAACAAGCCTCATTAACAGAGTAAATTGTTATGGTAAGTATATTATACATATAGGCATCATGGATATGCGAGCTAATGACAACAGAACTTTTTTAATGTGTAGGTTTTTATATGCTTGTGGCCCTTGATTCCCTCTATTCTTCTTTATTTCTCAAAAAAATACTGGTAATATGTTAATCGACACTGTTTCCACTCAAAATACCATTACTCAAACTATCTTTGATATTGGAGAATTATTATAAAGACAATTTGAATAGAACATATTTAATAATTATATAAAAATAACATTAAATTGATCTGATCACCTTAAAATTGCACTGCCCGCCACTAAGCATAAGCAGTTCATGTACGAGTAAGCTAACGTAATGATTATTACATTTCATACAGTACCAATAAAAAGTTACTAGAAGTATCACAAAATTTTAGGCACTTTCAATTTAAGCATGGTATCACCACGCGGGCACTTGCTAATTTTCTAGGGAGTTTAGCCCAACTCTACGTAGTAAGGCAGTGTAACTCAGTGTTGATCTTGCTGCGAGCGTTCACTCTGTTTGTTTAGTGTTTACCTTGTAAGTGTGTTACCGTTTATTTAGTGATAGCAAAAACCAGCGTAAACTCTTATCAGGTTTGTACATATTTACAATATAAATTTATTTTTAGAAGATTATATAAGTAAATAATAAAAAAAAAATTGCCATAGAGTTTGAGAAATATTTAAGATTCTATTTGTTTCGATGTGTGCATTGTTTTTAATGATATACTCATGTGAAAATTATCAACTATACTCATGTTAAAATTATCAACTGTAGCACCTATATGATGTCAGCGGGTAAAGTTAGTTAGCTCGTCACTTATGAACACTTTTCATTTCACTATAAGTTGTTTTGTAATTTGTAAGAGACAAAATATATTTTAAAACATAGGTACATGTATGTATGTGAGTACTTACGAGTATACACACATTATGAATACCTACAGGCATTGTTGTATGTTACAATTTATTATCACACGTATAATTAAAGGTGATAATGTTCAACTGGCTGATTGTTTTTTTTCAAGTAATGTAGGTCTTTGATAAAATACATTAGTCGTAAAACTAACAATTGGCGTAAATTAATTTCAGGTGTTTATTTAAAAGTATTATGATAAGAGCAACGTCGTCTACATTTATGTTAAACTATATAACTCATACCAATACATATAATATGGGGGTGTAACAAAAATAAACTAATTTTAAAATAAATCACAAACAAATATGTATAATAGTACTCAATATTATAAATGCGAAAGTGAGTTTTTTTGTTTGTTTGTTAGTTAGGCATTCACGCCGTAACTACTTAATTAAACATCAAGAAATTTTGCATACATATAGTCTGGAACCTAGAAAACATGGACATAATGCTACCGTTTACGGGAAAAATGGTCAGTGACTATGGGATAGTAATTTTTGCATAGAGATTAATGATGTGCCGTAGAGTGACGTATTATATTCTGAACTTAGAGTATAGTATTTATACTTTAAGATTCTGAAGTTCTCGCGGATGAAATCACGGGTAACATCTAGTAGTCTATTATTAATAGTAAAACCGTTTGTGTTGGAGTTTCTTGACATATGCAGCTCCTCCTGTAAATTAATAATAAACACAATGTTTGTGGGGTAGTAGAATAAAACATGACAAATAAATATTAAACAAAAAATATTGACATGAAATTTATAACTTTATATGAGCACGTAAAATAATATAAAGGTCTGTAGGAACGGATGATATAATTCGGCCATTAGGGGCATTGTGGAATGTTAATTAGGATATTCGAGCATTGTTAAATTTGTTAGTAAACAAATATTACATAATTCTTCTTTTATTATTTCAGACTTCGCTGTTTTGAGATATCCATAATGGCGGATGTTAAAGAAAATCTGGTAGAAGGCAAGCTCTCAGACAAACATAACACAGGTAAAATAGAATTAGCAATAAGATCTTATGGAAGACAGCAATGGGTCAATAAAATTTCTAGGACTTAGACGTAATTAATTAATATTAAAAAGTGGTCTGTTGAGCAGACTGCATTTAAACATGTTCCCCCTTACTAATAAACATTGTTTAAGATCCGAATAGTTATTTAGTGTTTTGTTCCGTTCTTTCAACATCAAACTGTCATATTAGTGATAAAGACAAAACACTGAATAACTATTCAGGAGTTTATACAAATTTTATTAGTATGGCAGAGACAGTTTAAAACTTGTTTATGAAAATGTACTTTAAGACATTTTTATTGATTACGGACTACAAGTTTGCAAATAGGTAGCGAAACAGAGTTAATTAAAATTAGGTAGGTAGCCATTTTTACTGTTTAACTTTTTAAATCTTTAGCATTATTACAATCCTTCATATAATATTAAGGAGATTCAAATTATTCAGTATTGTACAAAAACATTACTTAGTTCAAACCACTCTGGTTTCTGTTGTTTAACTCAAATGTTAAAAACTTAACCACTGGCCACACCGACTAACATAGTTTAGTACTTTATCCACTTTGAGACAGTCTGTTAATAATAAATATTTTCTGCAGAGTACTTTGACTGGACGTTACTGCGTATTTTGTAAAGGGTGAGAATAGTTACTACGTATTATTATAAATTATAAGGGAACCAGTAACGCTACGATTGCATGTTATTAAGTTTATATTTATTTTAATACGTACTCATTTCTTGTCAACTATGTCTGCAGTGGAACGAATTAAAATAGTTATAAATACATATTTAATTAAGCTGATTTATTGGTTACTAAATGCCTTATTATTTAAAAGTCATAATTTATTATTGCTCTATTAAAATGCGGTACTACCCGTTCTATCACCTTTTTTGTTATTTTGTTTCTGCTGATAGTACATCGGCGTTGCCTAATGTACCGATTCTCAGCCCAGAACTTAAACAAATCGCAGGCTCCATCTGGCTTTTCGGTGATTACTCAACGATGCCATTTTCACCTAAGGTTGAGATAAAAGGCAAAAAGTTTATTCCGCTACAAGCTATAAAAAAATTAATTAGTTGCATCAGAAAACCCAAAGCCCTCTAAGATTTCAACAAATTGTTAAAAGGGATACTATGACTACCTTGCATTAAAGGTCAAATAAACGGATTAGGTAATTTCCTTTCCTTTGATTTTTTCCTACAATTTTTACTATGTCCCATTTTCTACGTAAGAATCGAGCTTAACTTAAGTTTTAAAATCTTGTGAGGTTTTATAGTTATTCGGATTGAAGACCCAATAAGTAGTGCGAGCTCGCATTAGAGCCTGAGATCCTGCTGTTAGGAGTTACCTACTTAGATTACAAGAACAGTTAGACAATTCAAAATTAAAATTTGCCTAAAATTATAAGAATTTATATATCATATTAATTACTACTTTTAAATAAACGCATGTTTTTAATGTATAAATAGTGTAAAATAAAATCGTTGCTTGCGTCTTCTGTCCGTTTCTTCCTTATTTCTTTTAAATCACGCAACAGATTTTGAAACAGTTTTCACTTTTATATCTTAGGGAAGTAGCGTCTCAAGTAATTTTTAAAGTGGTCCCGAAAAAATTAAATTGCGGCGCAAACTGGCGAAATTTTAAGAAATACTTTTTCTTTTAATCCTTTTTCTGTCCCACGGTGAGAAGGATTAGGCATACATAGTCGACCACGCTGCCCCAGTGCAGGTCGGCAGACTTCACAAGCCGTCGAGAAAATCTCTCAGGCATGCAGGTTTCCTCACAATGTTTTCCTTCACCGAGCTGTGATAAATTCTTCGATCATTGTTGATTGATTGTTGATAAATTGTAAACAAATACATACATCTCGTAATGTCAGAGGTGTGTGCCGTAAGAGGTCCGAACCTTGGACTCGGTATCGAACTCGATACCACTGTCTTTGCAGTACTTGGTTTTACCGCTAGGCTATCACTGTATGAACAAAAAATAATTAGATACTTACATCAAAACAACTACTGTATTCGTACTAGAGTCCGTAGGACTAGTATCTATTCTGTGCTAGAGTGTTGTAGTCCTTCGAAAGGCATGGCGAGTCGCTTGTTTTTTGTTAAAGCATTAGATATAACGTCATGGCGCCCGCCATATTGCTTGGTCAATAGACAAGTTTTACAACTTTTCAATTTATTTGTCGACACAATCATGTATGTACCTAATGAGTTTTTTTGAGAAATCACAAAGCATCGATCGCGTATTACCCATATTCATTGAAGCTATCCCCAGTAACTTATGTATTTTTGTTAGACAAATTTAGTAAGTATTAGGTAATGATCCATACTAACGGATATTTGTGTGGGAACACTTCATGTTGTGGTATTTTGTTTGATTATACGGTACTTCAAATTATACCAATAAGTTATTTATAAATTGATAAATATTGGATGGATATAGGTACTTTAATTACAATATTTATGTATCTAATATCTATATGAGGCCGTCATAATTATCTATTACTTTTATTTTTTTAGGTATCTCCATAAATCTTATAACTACATCTGTTTTTTTTTTGCTATTATTTGGTAATGATCCATTCTTTCTAGCAATTTGTCATCTCCCGTATGGTCTAGTGGCTAGGATACCTGGCTTTCACCCAGGAGGCTCGGGTTCGATTCCCGGTACGGGAAAACTACTTTTTGATACCAAAATTCTTATTTTAAATCCTTTTTTGCATAAATACCTACTTCATTCACAATACAATATATGTTACGAGTATTATCAGATCTACATATATATATATATATATATATATATAAATTACGATAACAAAAATTATAATCTGAAGGTGTTTTTTTGTTTTTCTGCCTTTTTTATCATTAGGAAGGTAAAAAAATGATAATTGATCACATAGAAATTGCTTTGCACAGTAGGCTTGTGTTTTAGTGGAAGAGCCTTGCTTATCCTAGCATAAATGGGCCGGCTCGATCGGAGAAGCGGGAGAACTATCACCCTCTCAAAATATATCGACGTGGAAAAACTCCCTACCGTTGTGTTTCATACGGTGAGTGAGACCGCCGGAGGCCACAAGCCCTTCCCTATCCTCTCCTTATTATACTTCCTCCCCATCTCCTATCCCCTTCCTTTTAGATGGTGACGCACCAGTGATGCCTCTCTGCCTCTGTTACTAGCGTCTATAGACTACGGCCGTATGCTTGTTTGTCACTCACGTAGCATAAAAATAAAGAAGAGTACATACGAAGTACATAGTTATTTGAAATAGAAAAAAACAACGTATGTTCTACTTATTCCTTTGTACCTTCCTAGTATTCACTAGATGTATCTACACCTAGGTACTATCCATTAATTTCGTTTGTAGCAGGCTAATCTGCCATATTATTTTTTATGTTAAGATGAGAAAAGAATGTACCTAACTACGCACCCTGAATGGCAACGAACAGAGTAGTGTGGTGCACCCACTAAATAAACCTGGCGTGTGCCGTCTCTCTGCATGTACTGGCTGACCACTGGAACTGTGTGACATTACTTCATTGGTAGGCTAATCTACCCTCCAACAAGGTGGCCAGGTCCAGCGAGGTGGCCAGTTGGCAGGGCGAGGCCGCTGAGCTGCCATGGCCAGTTGGAGGGCACGGCTGTAGGTGCCCCAGGCCAGTAACTGGACCATAGAGACGCTCCAGCCGCTGCTGGAGTAGTGGGCAGGGCGAGCATGGAGTCCTTACCTTCCGACTGGTGTAGTTGCTGTCGGGGCACGGTTGCTTCGGCAGATATCTGCACATAGTCGCAAGGAGGGAGGCGACTCCGTGCTGTCACCGTTGCGGCTGCGACGAGGACACGGTTGGCACACGCTCGAGTCATGTCCGACTTTTAGTGGGCGACCTCTCGCTCCCGAGCGTCATCAGAGCGATGCTCGGCAGCGACAGGGATTGGGCCGCGGTCCCTGCCTTATCTCATGAGTACTTGCGCCTGATGCCGCTCTAACTGAGGCTGTGGGTGGATGGATCGGGGAACGTCTGCCACCCGCAAGCCCTCCAGCGACGGTGCGACGCTCCGCTTCGCTTAGTAGAGGATACCCGAAAGGGTTAACCGACGTACCACTAAAGTAATATAACGCAGTTCCACTGGCCCGCCAATATAGGCGGAGAGACGGCACACGGCGGGTTTATTTAGTGGGTGAGGGCCCCACACTACCCTGTTCGTTGCCCTGAACGACGGGCCGTGCAGTTAGGTACATTTTTTGCCGCCTTATCAAAGGCTACCCTACTACCCGTAAAATATATATTTTAAAATTATGGCCTGGGTAAGCTCTATACCAAAATATAAAGTTCACGCAGACCTAGTCGCGGACAGGAACTAGTAGAAATATATAAAAAGTATTTAGATCTGATATTTCAGTCTATTGTAAAAAAATCTCATGAATCATATGCAAGTAGGACTAAAGTATGCGACAGTAAAACCTACTTACATTTGGACATAGGAAGATGAAATTGCCAGTAATAAACTTAGTTAGGAGCTTCATCCCGTTGAAAATGATCGCATTATTACGTAGGCGCTACATAATAACGTTAATCCACTTTCCTAAAGAACATTCTTTGACTGTTACTCCATCGTTCCTAATTGAATTGTTCTACTTAACGACAACATTGTTATTAAATGATATACCTACCTATAATTATGTAATAAGAATTACGCATTAGATCTAGATCACAGAATCCATATTGCACACAATCATGCTTCACCTAATCACTTTGAATTTATATTCTTATTCTGGTGTTCGTAGAAATCCCTTAATTTTAAATAATTACATTAGTAAAATGTTAAAAGATTTTTCAAAAAACAAACACTGAGCTATCTCATTGTTATCAAGTTATAATCAGTCACGTTTATCAAATTATTCTCTGTATTGATATTTACTTATATTATAGTGGTTGTAATACTTTTTGCAATTCTAAATTGTGATAATGATGTCAGTATTATTATGTAAAGGGCCTGCATTGTGTAAGAATAATTATTACATTGGAATAAAACACATCTAAATAAATTTTTCACTTTGTGTTTAATGTTAAATAAATAAGCTTAGCATGCTGCATATGTTTAATGCTTAGCATGTCAAATGCTAAAAATATTTATAAAAATATCTAAACACATCTAATATATAAAATTCTCGTGTCAGAGTTTGTAACACAGATGTCAGAAACAAGGCAACCTTGTTTCTGACATCTGTGGTTTGTCACCATTCTCCGTAACAGCATGACCGATCCTTATGAAATTTTGTGTGAATATTCAGTAGGTCTGACAATAGGATGTAAACTATTTTTAATACCCCTAAGTGATAAGGGTGGTCCACTCCAAAATTTCAATTATTATTGGTAAAAAAAATTATTTTGTTATGATTCAACATTAAAATACATACAACCCCAAATTTTCACCCTTCTACTGCCAACCCCTATTATTTAATTGGGATATTAGTACTTTAATAATTTTTATTGCAAAATATTCATGAAAAAAGAATATGGCAGTACGAAGTTCGCCGGGTAAGCTAGTCTACGTACAAAAGTAACATATTAATAAGCATGTCCGATAAGAAGTAAATATTTTCTACAGACATTTTTATTTTTTATTAGTGGTATGTCTCTACGTTTTAGTTTAACAAACGGATTCGGCACGTTGACCGTGCTTGTTCCTACAAATAGATGAGGTGTAGGTGGCATTTCTAAGAATACTTACATTAAATTGACACATCTCGCATATAGCTAGAGATATCCCCTCGATGCATCAGTTCAGGGCCTTGACTTCATTTATCCGGAGCTCCTATTATTTCATTAGCCATTCCCTGCTGTAACGAGGTCCCTGTTTTAGTCGCACGGAAGCTTTAACACCTATGTTATGTAATACTTTTTGTTGCTTTTTAATTTTATTGTTTTTATTTTTTATTTTTGATGAGCCATGGCCCATCTGATGGTAAGTCATAATCGTCGCTTTGTCGGACGTGTATTGTTTTAAAATATGAGGAAGTATTTTAGGAGCACCAGCACCAGCGCTTTTGTTATTAACGGTGGTTCCTAGTGTAATTCAAAAACAATAATTACGAATGAACTTTACAGTCTGTTAGAATTTACTTTGTTGGGTAGGTACTACAGGAAAATGGAATATTCCTATGGGATGTGAATTTTTGCATAGAGATAAATAATGTAGGTACGTGTGTGTGATATTTATATACATTGACCCAAGTCCATGCGGACAAACTTGCGGGCAGAATCTAGTGGGTAATAACAGGATCTAGGATTCAAACCCGCGAAAATGTGTTTAGAAACGGGGCTATTATAAATGTATAAGTACCGATTAAATGTAGGCTTAGATACTTAGTTGATATTTACAGTAATTATGAAGGCATTGGGTTTGTCGGGGTGCCCAAGGCTATAATGACGCCTCCTTTAAGAATTTGCTGGTGCCTGACACTAACCGTACCATAATGACAGTTAGTAAATTTTAATTAGTTTGGAATTTATTTTAATTTGGATGATTAATTAAAGTAAATTTACGATTTTAAACAATCACGCTATGATAAAAAAACCCCTACCTTAAAATCCTACGTTAAAACGAGACGCTTTTAACAACGAAGCAACAAGGTTCAATAAATCTGGTAGATACGTGATATGAATGTAGATAGTCGAAGCAATGAAGTTGTTACCTAATTCAATTTTTCAAGTTGTGACAATTTGTAATTATATACTCGTAGAAGTACCACCCTCTCACAGAAGATCAGCGTGAAACAATGGCAGGTACTCTTACTGTTGTGTTTCGTATGGTGAGAGAGAGCGCCGGAGACTCCCTCCTTATCATTCCTCTCCACCTTCAAATCATTTCCTTGAAGTTGGCGAAGGATGCCTCTGCCGCCTCTGCTATTAACAGCCTACCATTGGCCCATACGGCCCGTGGGTGGCTTGTATGCCACCTACGTAGTATAAAAAAAAACTTATATGGCGGATACTAAACCGTTAATCCTGTTGGTTCTAAGAAGATACGCATGTTTGGCAACCAAAAAGGCGATACTTAGATAACAATATTTTTTAAGAAACAAGTTTTATCATTTAATTTAGGAACATAATACTCGTAGTAGTTTTAGTAACACAATTTATTGTGCAAAAATAGGAGCGGAATATTTTTTAATTACTTTGCGTTTATAAAAAACGAGGCATTCTGTTGTAGAGGCACCATCCAAAAGTGACGAACAATGATTTGCGATTTGGAGCAGTTTGATTAATGAGTTTGGTGAAAGGTTAAAATGTTTAATCACATTTCGGAATGAATAATCTCGTAAACCTATACGTAGAAAGTTTTTTGTATGTGAAATAGCGCGGCTTGGTTAAGCCTGCATTTCTATCGAATATCATTAGCTTAATAACGATTCTATAAGATTATACCTTACAACATTTTTTTACTACTAATTGGAGCAGAAATTTACACTAGCGTAGACTGTAACTTATATGTGAATAAACAATATATCATATATCAATGGTGAACAAAGTTTTTTTAAACGCCACGCAGACGGCGTTGCGGGCAGAAGCTTGCAAAGAATATATTATATTGGTACATACTAAGTTGTAATGGATTGGATATAGGTAAGTACTATTTACAAATAACCACAACTCATTGCGGTTCTCTTATTCGCTACTGATTAACGACTACTTGAGTCTCGACCTGACTAGGTCGTGGCGGCCACCTTCGCGTCATCTTAACGTTACAAACATCCTGTAAGTATATGTTTTTCACCATGATAAGGTATCGTTCCACTCTTTGTTGTGTATTTAGAATATATATTTCAAGGTTCTATAGCAATGAAACTATTACGGGACCGTCTAGGAACTATTTATATTAAATTTAATGAAAAAAGAAACATTTTCAAACTGTACATTAAACACAAAGTGAAAAATGTGAAATCGAAAATAACAGTCAGGAGCAGGATTTGAACCTGCATCTTCTGGATACCGTCCAGATGCTTTACCAATTCAGCCATCCTGACAATTGCTCCTGACTGCTAATTTCGATAACACATCATACTTAACGTCTTTGGGTGACGCCTGCGCCATCTGTCGGAAGTATTTTCATACATTATACCGACCAGGTAAACTTAATTTTACAATTAAGATTTTACCTAATAATGACGCAAACCCTTTAAATATTTAGATATTTTTATATATATTTTTAGCATTTGACATGCTTAGCACTATACATTAAACACAAAGTGAAAAATGTGAAATCGAAAATAACAGTCATTATTTTCGGGTTAAAAATATATATAAAAATATCAAAATATTTTCAAACTGTTTTTATACATAGATATAGTTAGATAACAATCTAAATTCAGACAAATTGACATCTGCCTCCTTTTTGAAATTAGCTTTTAGAAAAATTACTCATATTAATATCGCTTTGGACTTCAAAAACATTAAAATGTTAATATTTACTTTGGATGCAACACAAACCAGCGTGATTCGACAAATCTGATTCATTGAGTAAATCAACGATGAGATTGGAAGAAGCAACTGGGCCCGTTGTGTTAAGTAATACCATAAATACAATTAAACTCACTTACTCTCGTTAGTGATGATAATGGTCTGTGTCTTTGCCCCCGAGCGTGAGCGCCAGAGCCCGGCTACTTTATTATACCCATAGGTATGAATCCATTGTCTTCGTAAAACCAGCTGGGCCGACAAGAGTTCAGCAGGGCATTGTATGCCTCAGAAATAATAAATTATAACAATGGATTACGCAAACACCTATACTTATAAGTACTTTCTCGTTTTGTTTTGTTTTTCATTGTAGATTATAAGCAAACAAAATACATAGACAAACTCTTCATGAGACAATTCATGATCCAAAATTTGAGATACAAGATATATTAAATGAATACGTAGTATTAGGCCAGGTCTGATGTAGTGAACCATTGTAATGTGCTACTTGTCTATAAGTTCGTTCTCTGGACTAAATGATACGTCCTTTATTTGCAGTTAATAATAATCAAGTTTAATGAAGGCAAATACCGATCGCTTAATAACTATGTAGGATGTTTTCATTCATAAGATCTTAGATCGAAGATACCATGAGTGCGATTCAGTGACTATCAACAGCTTTGACTCCATTAGATACTAAATTAAATAAATTAACATACAGATAACTTCATAATTAAAAAAGTTGACGATTAAATAGGTACATGTCGTTTGTTGTGTATACTTCATTGCACAAGATCTATCGGAGTCGACATAGATCAAGTTTTTTTATATCGTTGGTTTGTTTATTTCGGTTATATAAATGTAGTTTGGTTGACATAACGTGGTTGATCACTAAGATTTATTTCTACTGCCTAATGCAGCGTATCCGTTTCTTCAAAGGATGTTTCCCTTGCCGTACACTTGGACATAAATATTATATGATTTTTTATAGGTTTGATATTTATATTTGAATATTCTCGATGTGTTTGAGTGGTATTGTATATATTATATTAACGTCATTGTCTGCTGCTACATGAACTTCCAGAGTAGGTAGTCTATATAGGTAGTCAGTCTACTGACTGAGCCTACTCAAATATCTTGACAGCTGTTCTAACTATAATATCTTCTTGTTTAATGGCTCTTGTTGTGAAACTATAATATCCTTTATATTGATTTCCTTGTGGAGGGCCACGGTCAAACAAATTGTCAAATCAAATGACGTCTTTCATAGAGTAATATAAATAGTAATATTTAATATTTTTTGGGCGTCAACCAAGATTTTTTTTTGTATTATTCTTGCAATCTGTTACTTGTGAGCATTCAGCATAAGGTTAGAGAATATCTTGCAAGGTATTCAGTCCAGCGACGTGCACCCTTTATCCTATAAATCTCTAGGAGATTTTCTTTTTAGCCTTTTGAATGTTGAGTTACTATTCATTAAGTGCGTTGCCAGTATGTTTGGGTGGTTGTCTAGTCTGTTCCTGTATGATTTCATTGAGTATTTAATCTCTTCATGGACTGTTCTAATTCTAAGGTCATGGTGTAATTGAAGGTTTGTAATGAACCAAGGGGCATTAGTAATTATCCTTAGCATTTTGGACTGGAACCTATGGAGTATTTCTAGGTTTGAGTTGGAGGCTGTACCCCAGAGTTGAACTCCGTAAGTCCAGATCGGTTTCAGGATACATTTGTAAAGCAGAAATTTGTTTCCCAGCGACAGCTGTGATTTTTTGCCGAGTAACCAGTACATTTTCCTTAGTTGGGTCCCCAGTGCTTTTTGTTTTGTGAATATATATTCCAAGGCTTCATTTGCTTGGGGTATCGGTACTCTGTTGAGCGTTACCGGGGGGCATGTTTCGCGTCGCGTCGTAAAAGTTACCTGTATCGACTTAGTCTCATTTGCTTTTATTCTCCAAGTATTTAGCCATTCTGTGATGTTATCTAGGGAGCGTTGAAGCATATTACTTACTTGTGCCGGTTCCTCATGAGTAGCTAGGGCTGCTGTGTCATCAGCAAAGGTACCGATCACGACGCCATCTGTCATGAGCAAGTCTGCGGTAAAAATCAGATAAAGTATCGGACCAAGCACGCTTCCCTGTGGCACTCCTGCATGAGCTCGGTGAAGTTTGGTTATGTCTTCTCCTTTCTTAACATAGAAAAACCGATCGGCTAGGTATGATTTTAGGAAAATATAATAATTTATCGGGAGTTCCTTTTTTATTTTGTATAATATACACTTGTGCCAAACTTTGTCAAAGGCCTGGGAAATATCTAAGAATGCAGCGCAGCAATATTTTTTATTATCGAAAGCTTTGTGGATTTCTGCTACCAGTCTATGCACCTGTTCTATTGTGCTGTGATTTTTTCTAAATCCGAATTGGTGGTCAGGTATGATTTTATTTATTTTTATAACTGTATTTAGTCGTTTTAGAAAAAGTATCTCCATAACTTTTGACAGGATATCCTGATCGGTCTGTAGGAATACACATCTTCTGGTGTTCTACCGGGTTTAAGGACCATTTTAATTTGAACTACTTTCCATTGAGGTGGGAAGATGCCTCTACTCAGTATGCAGCTTTTTCAGGTACTTCACAGAGTAACTTTGCAGTAATTAGATCGTATCCTGGGGCTTTATTTTTATTTAAATTTCTAATTGTCTTAATGACCTCACGTATCTTAATCCTTTCAATAGGCAGATCGAGTTGACAAGTTTCATTAAGGGAGTTAATGAGTGCGTCACTATTAATTTTCGATGCGTTCTGGGCAGTGTTTGGTACGAAGACATCAACTAGGTGAGAAGCAAAGGTTTCACCTTTCTCAAGGTCACTTTTTGCCCAGGAACCATCCTTTTTACGTATCGGCGGATCAAAGGTAATGGGTCTTTCGAGTCTTTGAGGTGCTTTCCAAAGGGAATAGTCACTAGCAGCAGTTGTATCTAGATTAAGCATGTAATGCTGTACCTCTTTATTTCTTTCACTACGCAGTAGTTTTTTAAGTTTAGTTGTTAGGTAGTTCAGCCGCGTTTTGTCTCCGGGGAATCGAGTAGTTTGCCACAATTTACGAGCCTGTCTTTTTTCGGCTAATAGTTCACGAACGGACTTGGAACAGTTTGCCTCAGAGTGTTTATTGGCAGGAGGAGTGCTATCCCAAGCAGCATTTTGGACACATTCGTTGAAGTGCTCAACCGCAATTGTGATGTCCTCTATGGTTTTAAGAGGCAGGTTAGTGTTAACTCTAGTTCTAGTTAGTGGACTCTACTATGAAACGGAATGTATCCCAGTTCGTTCTACGTTGATGTAAGCTTGCTGTAGATTTAAGGTGTACGAATTCCCGGGAGACCTCTAGTAGAACTACACTATGGTCTGATGAGAGATCTTGACATTTGAAACAGTCAGTAGGAATCCCCTTTATTACACTGAAGTCTACCAAATCTGGGATTTTTTTTGGGTCAGTCGGCCAGTATGTTGGTTCTCCGGTCGATATTATGTCTAGGTGTAGCTCGTTTATAGCTGCCTGTAACTGAAGTCCTTTGGGGTAGTTAAGCGAGAGCCCCATTGTATATTTTTAGAGTTGTAATCTCCACCTGCTATAAACCTTGGTCCTAATGTTTTGAAAAATGATACATAGTCGTCTTTTTTGATCGCATGTTTAAGGGGGGAGTACAGTGCAGTGACACACAAGTATCCTCGCCAATCCTCAACAACGATACTTGTAGCTTGTATCTCAGGAGTTTTGAATGGCTCAACCTCATGATGTTTAATATTATTCTAAATGAGTATTGCTGATCCTCCGTGAGTACTGCTCACTCTCCATCTGGATGCATTGTTTGGTAGAATTGGTAGTTGAAGATTTTAAAATAGTTTTTATTTGTAAAATGTGTTTCAGATACCAGTAAGATATCAATCTTGTTTGTTTTTAAGAATGTCTCTACTTCTAAGATATGGTGTGAGAGCCCATTGGCATTCCATAGGGCTATTTTTAATGAATAGAATGTGTCAGTGTGGTCATGATTTCCATTAGGAGTTTTGTCATTGAAGTTAATTGTTGCATTAGTTGTGTCATAGTATTCATTATTTCTTTAATGTCATTGTCGTTTGTCAATTCATTAGGACTATGCTTGTTGGCAGGTGCGTGTGAAGGTTTATCAGATGTTAATGCTTCCTTATAAGATAGCTGGTCTTATTGCTTAGTTGTGTCGTCTCTGATTGGTTGACGATTAATGAGCTTTATCTGTCGGTGATTTACAGGTTGAGCAGGATATTTTATTTTCTGGAGCTCCTTATAGATTGAGCACCCTTTATAATTTGCAGGATGGTTGCCATCACAAAGTACACATTTGACTGAGTCGGACCTTTCTTTACGTTCACACTTGGACGATGCATGGTCTCCAGCACATTTTATACATTTAGGCTTCCTGAAGCAGTACTTTTTTGTGGGTCCGTATTGTTGGCAATTGCCACACTGTGAAATTTTCCGTTTAGGTCTTGGTGGTTCAAAGACGACTGCAGTGCAAAAGACTTTTGATGCCATAGATATCTTTGTTGTTGCTATTGGGTTCTTTTTCTATGACGTATATTGGTAATGGTTTTTTAGTACTTCTTTGTTTGACGTTCCAAACATTAGTGACATTATGTCCTTGCTTTTCTAATTCAGCTTTAATTTCTTCAATATCAGTGAAAGGGTGCAGATTTTTGAGGACTACTTTGAAACAGCGATCTTGTTTGGGTTTGTACGTAGAAAGTATTTTTTCTTGCAGATTTTTCACTATTTTTGTATATAAATCTGTAGATCTGGGTTGAATTCTAACTTGTTCATTTCTGAGAACTTTTACTTCATAGTTATTTGCAGCTACCTCGTCAAGCATTTTTAGTAATGGTTGGATATTGCTGACCCGGTCTACATATAAGGGTGGAGCCTTAACAATTTAATTGTTTATGTATCTTGCGTACCACTATCTAATTCGGAAAACCTGTTTGAGCTTGGTATAGGTTGGCTCAGCCAGTAGGTGTCAAGTTTCGTTTGCTTTTGGAGTTTGTTTGTTTCAGGGCTTTCGCGTTGCCGTTTTCTTTCAGGAATTTTTGTCCATTGCTCGCTATCAGCTGTAACTGTACCTATTTTCGTTTCGGCTGATGTTAGGTTGTCGAGATTATTCAGTGACTGAGCTCTGGTGTTATTAAAAAAGGATTTGTGAAAAATTTGTTGGGCTAGTATTTTATTTTTGGGTTTTTCAGGTTGAGAGAGAGTGTTTGTTTCTTTATTTTCCATAACGTTCCCACGAGTAGGGTCGATATAACAGGTCACACACAGGGTAACACCCATTCCCATGTGAAGGCACAATACAACAGTATGAACCAGACCCACTGAGGTTGACGCTCGCGGCTGATATCCTATCAGTCATTCATCCTATTGGCGCATATCCCACCGTAGGATTGGGGTGAGTTTTTATGGAGGCTTTCTACCTCTTGGCCTAGGCGGCTAAGCCAAGACCCCCGATTTCGCTTGAATAGCACAGTGGAAGCAAAGTTACGGGTTGCAGTGGTCATTTCCTACCTCTGCTAGTACACAATCGGGATAATTAACCGTCGCCCGAGGCTCGACGTTGATCTTTTCGGTTGGTTTGATCTATCCTGTCCAGCAACCAACCCTCCTCCTTTTTCATACGGGCTTGGGATCGTTAATGGCGGACCCAAGATATGAAGAAGTAATGTGTTATCGATATTCGTAGTCCTGGGGTGTCACATTGGCAAAGCATCCAGGAAGGTTTTCCAGGAGATGCAGATTTAAATCCTGCTCATGATTATTATTTTCGATATCACATTTTCGAACTTTGTGTTCATTTCTAGGGCTAAATATTTCAATTGCTTAAAAAATATATAATAAATAAAAAATATAATATATTTTTTTAAACTTAATCCACAATTACATTAGGTACATACATTATTACAAAACATAATTTGACACTAGAAAAAGGAAAAGGAAAAAAAATAATATAAAAAGATGCATAATACAATCATTATAAGGGGTAGATACAACCTAAGTCAAAATTGATTAAAAATTTATTAACTAATAAAATTTCAAGGTATGGCATCGTAGGGCATTGTTGGGTGTGCCGGTATTCCATCCTAAAACTCCATATTATCCCATCATTGATTAATGAACTGTGAACTGAACAATAGCTTCTTAGATGTTACTCCACAAGCTTTTTAGACGTAATCAATATTCCTGTGAAGGCACATATTGCATTGATTAATTACAAAAATATCAAGGAAAAGAAGTTTTCATAAAGATTGCGCGTAAGTTATGCAGTATATCATCTAGGTATGCATGTAGCTGAAGGTGGTGCATTTCGGATTACGTTTTAATCAAATAGGTACTCAACTGTATTCGGAACAAATATAATTTTACGTTATTTATTATGAAAACGTGAACAATAGGATCAAACATTACTTAAAAAAAATGCTATTTTATGTTGGCATAGCATGGTCTAACAATAATTTAACTAGCATCAATTGTGTTAAGAGTATTTGTTTTACTTTTTTATAGTTCATTCGACGACTCACTCTCGATTATATGACATAGGAGGGAAAGAAACGTTGATGTGCTGGCCAGATTGGCGGCATAGTTTTCTTTTAACTTTCTGACAACAGTATAAGAATTGAAATGGTACTGTCACAGACTATCTGTGGTTAAAGTTGAATGAAACAACAGGCGATTAGCAACAAATGTTCATCGCTTATAAAATATTAGAAGACACCTAAATTCCAATCTAGTTACAACTAGTAAATGATTGTTAAATCTCCGGATGACACGCAGCAGCTTCATTTCCCTCCTCTGTCTATGTATTCGGAGCTTACATAAAGAGCACATATAATCAGTTAGATGGTAAACTAATTTACTAATTTGGATAGCCAATAATCATTATCCCGATAAAATATATGATCCTTTAAAGGTTAGGTATATCGTAGGTACGGTCTCCGTCGAACGATATTTGGATTTAAGTATAACAATTGATTCAAGTCTTTATCGGTTTTAAATGAAGGTAGTAAATGGCGCCCACGGATCAAATTTAACCATTCAGTACGTCACTATAATTGTAACGATTAGTACAATTTAGACGCGACATTGCGTGCTATTGGCCAATCAGATGAAACCACCAATTAAAGTCGGTATACAAAAATAAATTACACAGCAAATGTTAACAGTCGAACTAATTTATTTTAGTTGCATTGTTATGTCATTTTGTGTTGTTTCTAAAATTGTTTACTGTATTATTTAACGTAAAGAGGTAATCGTTATTATAAGATGCTAATGATATTCTTCAGTAATACGAATCTCTACACACAATATTGAAATCTGGCATTTTGACAGTTTAATAAAAGGTGAATGCCATCTGTTGACTACTGTAGCTAATTATTCAATATGGGTGAATGGTACTGAATGGATATGGACTATATTTGTAAACACAATTCCAGTAAAAGAAAACACTACATAATTTACGAGTACCGCTAAGAATTCATCATAGTCTTCTTGTTCGTGGTTTTAATTACAAGATAATTATTTAGTTTCAGATAGGACACAACAAAAACGATGAAATGCTCAGGAAAAACAAAAAGAATTAGTCAGATAATCACTAGTTCAGTACTAAATGGTCTTTGAAACTGAGCAAGCATACGGGAAAAGTAGGTGCAGTGGTCAGTAGATATAAGCTAAAGGATACAAGTAACACAGTAAGATGTAAATAAAAGAGAGAACAAAAGCGAAGCGCGAGATTTGGCCCCGGAGGTGGTACTTGGGCCGTGAGGTCGCATACAAATTAGCGTAGAGTTGCGCACGCGTAAACACAATATCATGAATGTGTAGAATACAGTAGTAGGTACAAGTGTGCAATTACAAATAACAAGACTTAAGATATTGTTGTTGCATCTCTCCTACCATAGGGTCCTCTATTAGGTTTGCTATACTATATGTTTGTTTGTATAACAGGCTAATGAGATTTTTAGCATTCATGAGACTAATCAAAACTAAGACCTTAATATTAGCTTGTGTTAAATTTCTAAAGCCGCTTCTTGGTGCGTGGAAGTATAAATTAAAGTAGACACATAGAGGTTTATTCTATATGTACATTTTTAGATCCCATTTCTGTTCTCCACGCTGGGATATAGGTTAGTAAACTTCGTAAGTAATCGAGGAAAAGGCTCGAGATTGCAGACGTATTCTCTTCCACTGTGATTTGTTGTATCGAAAAGACAGCTCTTGTAAATTTGGCACAGGCTCATGATGGAACTGGTCAGATAGACTGGTTGATAATACTATAACTACTCGAATATCATTAATTTTCATACCAAGTTACCATAAATATTCCTAGATAAGAATTCCCGTTATTATTTAAGTGATATACGACGTTAAGAAGACTTAATGCATACAAACAGTAGATGCAATAGACCCAGATAGATAAGATAAATAGATAAACATTTCAAAAAGCGAGTGTCGCAAAAGGTGTGTCGGCACCGATGACCCATAAATTAACGTAAGTTTAAAATATTATTTGTAGTGATGATGTAAGAAACCGCACTGGCGAGATTCTAATGATTACGACATTTGAAGGTCGTGTTGTGTTCTTTTCATTCATATGCGATAAGATGGTCTATGCAGACTTAATTAGAGATTAGTATTACAACTATTACAGACAGAAAGATACCGGGAGAGGTGAAATTAAACAAAAGCTTGTGAAAAGTGGTATTCTTGTAGCTTCTTGTAGCTAACAATGAAGGCAAGTGGGCCGCTTGCTACAGCCTGAATGCTCTGTAACTATAATTTTTAAGTAGGCACTATTCATATTTTTCTAAAACTTTAGGAGGGTTTTAAAGCGAAAGTAGAGGCAAGATCCAGAACAGGCAAGCAAATGGTAACTGCTTCCAACCTAGTGAACCTAGGGGTATTGTAAAGCCACCACTGCTACTCGTTTGTTTTCAGGAATAAATGGGACGACACTGATACCGAACTTATGAACCAACAAATAGTAGAACTGCATTACAGCCTGGCTGAAAAGCTTAGTATAATAAATTTATTTTAAATTTACTATTTTTCAAGACGATTTTACGATTTTAATTAGAGAAGTCGCAACAACGAGACTTTTCATTAGAGTAACGTAACTCCCGTCATGAAGTGGAATGGATGTATAAAAAAACATAAAACAGGGTTCTAAGTTCTAACCGAAAAAAAAAAAAATATAATGAATTATATTTTAGTAGCATTAGGTATTGCATAGAAAGTTATGTCGTTGTCGTTAGTCGGTAGTATAAAATATCCTTGGAACTTGTACCTACTCGTATTAAAGACAAATCGCATTAAAAGAGGTTAAAGTGCATGCGACATACAAAACTTTTTCAGCTTTATTATTTCCAAGTTCGACTAAACAGGTGCATTTCATCACGCCATGGCAATGGGTTTTTAAAATTGCTATTGGGTAATTTCTATGCAAAAGTAGCAGATATTGTGAGTACTTGGAAAATTTTATTGTCATTGTTTGGTAAGTACTTTTTACTGGGACAATTTTTGCGAAAAATGGACCCAACGAAAGGCATAATTTTCTTTGCAAGAAAACTTTGTTATGCACAAGCCTAGCTGGCTTCTTCATTATTTTGAAAGAGTCTAATTGTCTGAAAAATTAACAAATGCCTTTATAGTCATATATGTTTCTCATGTGGGTTGAAATTAATATCCACCCACTGCGTGTGTGTAACCACAGACACAATAGCGATAACAGAATAGGTACTTTATATAAGCAAGTATCTACTTGAGTAGGTAGGTACTTACCTAGTTAAAAGACAGGAAACCTAAATCAAAAGAATTTTCTAGGATATTTTGTAACCGATCTATTAGCAATGGGGATCCACGGGCAAAGCTACGGGCCTCGGGCATAGTCGGTAGTGTAACCGACTTCCGTTCGCGAGGTCGTGGGTTCGATTCCCACTTAGGACAACTATTTGTGTGATGAACACAGATATTTTTACTGCGTCTGAGTGGTTTCTATCTATTATATGTATGTATTTACAAAAAAAGTAATATACATATATTATATACGTAATCTGGTACCCATATCACAAGCGTTAAGCTTAGTTTGGGACCAGAGGACGTTGTGTGAAAATGTCTGTAAAATATTTATAAAAAAAAAAACTGAGTGCAGATGGCGAGAGCCATCACTGTCAAATTGTAATTGTTTTTTTTATTGCTTTTAGTGGCAGAGGACCTACGGCCCATCTGATGGTAAATGGTAACCGTCGCTCATGATGGACTCAACTATACCGAGAGTATTGTCAGTCAAGTCACTGCTCACCATTTCATTTCCTCGATATGAAATGAAAGAATAAACGGCTGTCTCCTGCTACAAAACGCAACGATGTGCTTCATGGCCGGTCACACGGGAGATGGAGGTACCAACCCGCTCAGGCCCGAGACCAAGTGAGTACTCTCACTTGGTATCCAGCTCTACCACCAGTCATGTAATGGATGATAATTGCTTACTTCCCTTAGTTGCCTCATACGACACCCGTAGGAAAATTCTTAGACCGTCTCCACGCGGGCCAACTTTGACTTTGTTTGCCTGAGAATTTTTTTTCGCTATTTTTTTGTTATTATTCTGTTTGATCAGCGATATTGTTAGCATGTAGGTATCGTACCTGGAAGATCAAAGAAATGAAGGACGTTATTCTGTATAGCCACAAAATTTTTGCGACACCATTATATCTTTTCTTTTTATATTGGATCTTTGTGAAATAAATGAACATCGGGGTTATTACATCTTGGTTCTGCACAGAGGCATATTAGAGAAAATTTAAATTTAACAAATTACAACCCCATGTGTACCTAACCTGTTATTATGTTAATTTCTTTTTTCATATCTATACTTATAATAAAACTGTAGAGAGGTCAATTCTGTACATTGAATATATATTCAAAATTAATATTGGAGGATGAATGGTGATCGATTCTGATGCCAAAAATGTAATCAGTAATTTTTTTGTCTGTCTGTCTGTATATGCACGCATGGGTCAAAAACTACTGAAGGGATATTAACCAAACTTGGTACGATTGTAGTCCATACTCCTGGGCAGGTTATAGGCTATATAACATAACGCTAAGAAACATAGGAGCTGAGCAGTGAAGATAAATTTGAAGCAAGTCGGATGAAAATGCGCTTTCGAGCTTATCCTCGCATACGTTGATCATACACCAAAAAAAATGTATTACAAAGATGATGGTCTTCAAAAGATCCACAAAAAAGTCCTCAATAGTATATATCTTTTTTTTATAAATTAGCCACAATATCGTGTTTAATCGTTAGGCATTTCTTCAAAGTGTATTATTAAAAAATACATAAATATATTGTATTTCACTTAGATATATCTTTATCAAACTCCCATATTCAAAAAGCACACTTTAATATCTATTTTATAAAAAAAAAATTAGAAATCGCTTTATAAACACACAAGATATAGATGAAATAAAACTTCCAAATCTCGCTGCGCCAGTATGGGTACGGCTATACGGTTGATTTTTGTTTAACGCGCGAAACGGCCATCTGCTGCATCTATAAAAAGGCGAGGGCGCTCACGCGCCAACTTCAAATCATAAACGTGGGAAATCCCACTTTGCCAGCAACAGCCCGAGCCGAGGTCCTTACCCCACAGGGGGTGCCCTCGGGTAGCGTTGCCTAAATGTTGGTTTGAGAGCCCTCTGCGCTCATCCATCCATCCATTCATCAGCCCTTCATCGTCCACTGCTGGACATAGGCCTCCCCAATATGGGGGTTTTACCATAATCGCCACGCTTGGCAGGCGGGTTGTCGATCGCAGTGGATGTTTTTAGTACACAGGGGAACGCTGCTGCCCGGTCCCCCGGTAATCCCTTAGTCGGCTTTTACGACTCCCATAGGAAGAGACGGGGTGGAGCTATTCTTGGTGTCGGCCTCACACGGCCTCTGCGCTCACCAATTGTCAATTGTCCGGGTAAGGTTGTCATAGCCAACAACAAACTGAGGCTAACAACAAACGCCACACAAAAAAAAAACGCACTGACTTCACTCACATTGTCACTCTTAATTTAATGCGAACGGACGTGGTTCTTACAACCCTTCTCGGAATAAGCGCGTTTTAGATTTAAAAAATACATAGAGAGGTACGTAGTTTTTAGGTATAAGTTTAAAGTAGGTATTAGATAATAATATAATTAGTTTGCTTAGTGTTATTGTTTGCTTCTCCTTCTTTTCTTTATATAATACATAAGTTGTTAAGTTAAACGTTGTAAAGTTAAGTATAAATTTCAATTAAGTAAGTATACATTTTTTCTTTTTGTTTTTTTATCTCATTAGGTTCTTTTTATTCCGTAGATATACATTTTTTCTTTTTGTGTATTTATCTTATTAGGTTCTTTTTATTACACCTACGATGCCACCAAAAAAATGGTCTTCCTTATCTCGAAATTCGAGAAATGCCAAAAGAATGAGAGATGCGCGTTCTCAGGAATCGTCAGAGGAAAGAGCGCATCGTTTAAACTCTATGAGAATTAATAATGCAACTGCACGAGCACATGAACGCAGTTATGAGAGAGAGATGGGATTAACTTCTGATAGAAAAAGAAGAGCTATACAGTCAATAAGTTTTTAAGAAGAGATTTTGGTATTATTAGGTATATTGATACGTTGCAGAAAACAATACTAAATGAAATGAGTGCAGGAAAGCGTAATCTGCACTAATTTATAGTGTACACTTTTAGTGCCTAATTGTGGATTTTCTCCGTTTTATACTTCAACTGCCTCTGTAGTGCAGAGGTAGTGTAAGTGACTGCTGATCACGAGGTCTCGGGTTCGATTCCCGGGTCGGGCACTATTATTGAGCTTTTTCGTAAATAGAAAGATTCTCAGTAGCCGCCCGGAGTTTTTAAATGTGCCTGGTAGACGGCAATAGGCTCGCCCCCTATTACGTGGGACTTAAACATAGCTGGTGAATCGTGGGTGTGTAATACACCTCTGCCTACCCCTTTGGGGAATACAGGCGTGTTGCTATGTTTTTGTTATAACATATAATATATTATGTTATCAATGTTTATAACATATTATTATACTAGGTTACGGCTTGATGGTGAGTAAGACGGTAAGTTTGCCATCCCATGAGTGGTTGGCGTGGCAGCCTATAGATCAAAAGCAACCTTCGCGAGTAATCCACCCGAAGAAAAGGTATAGGACATGAAGAGGAATGATGATATAGAGGAGATGAGGAAGTGGTCAGGTAAAATAATAAGAATAATAGGAAATGTGGGAGTGGTTTGGTAGGTTTCTAATTGGGAGATAGAAACACACATATTTGACCTTTTTAGAATTAAGAATGTTAAATTTCATTTTATATTTGATACTAGCTGACCCGGCGAACCTTTGAACTTTGTACCACCATATATGTATTATTACATGAATAAATGTTGCAAATATAAATTTGAGATATAAAGAATCCTATCTCTTAAGTTGGAACAAAACACACATTTAAAAAAAATCGGTTTGTTGTTTCCAAGTTCATCCCGGACAAACATCATAACACTGGAATTATAATAGATGGGATACACATACATTTTAATGATTTTATAAAATCGCGGGTAAAATAGGGGTCGAATTTAGAAAGTAAAACTTTAACGCTGACGATATCATGACGATATATCAGCTAGTCTACAATAATTATGAAAATTATAGTTTTCAGTAGCCATGCCGGTAATACGCCACCTGCCGTGAAATAATGGCAGTAAACATCTCCATTGTTTTGTTGTCAGTATTATTTAATTTTAATCATAAATATTGCTTCTTTTTTGGAGGCAGAAGAGTAAAATGTATCTAACCACATACCCTGTTGTTCGCGGTAACGAATACCGTGTGCCACCTGTATTGGCGAACCACGGGAACTGTGTGGTTACTTCAGTAGTCCGCCGGCGGGTTACCCTTTCCCCTCTATTGCTACTCGCGGGAGGCCTTGCAAGTGGTGGACATTCCCCGGTCCATCCACTTGCAGTCTTAGTTAGAGCGACATCAGGTGCAGGCCGCTCACATTTTTCACTTTGTGTTTAATGTATAGTGCTAAGCATGTCAAATGCTAAAAATATATATAAAAATTATCTAAATATTTAAAGGGGTTGCGTCATTATTAGGTAAAATCTTAATTGTAAAATTAAGTTTACCTGGTCGGTATAATGTATGAAAATACTTCCGACAGATGGCGCAGACGTCACCCAAAGACGTTAAGTATGATGTGTTATCGAAATTAGCAGTCAGGAGCAATTGTCAGGATTGCTGAATTGGTAAATCATCTGGACGGAATCCAGAAGATGCAGGTTCAAATCCTGCTCCTGACTGTTATTTTCGATTTCACATTTTTCACTTTGTGTTTAATGAAAATTTAGAGCTAAAACTCTAAACGTATATGATCAACAAAAAAAAACAACTAAGTAATAAAAAAATAATCCGACTTGAAAATAACATTTATGATATAAAAAGTAACCAAATAGAATCTACTAGAAAAATAAATTTTTAAGTTTTATAAACGACAGCTTTGTTGTTGTCGGTGGAGTCAGTAGTCTCCGAAACCGGCGAGCGGAAACCGGAGAGTGTACGAAGAGAATTATGAATGTTGAGGAAGCGAGAGATGTATGCAAGAATAGAGCCTTTTGTCACTCTGTTCTCTCTGCCTACACCCCTAAGGGAGATAGCGTGATGATAAGTAAGTAAGTAAAATCATCTTAGGTGCAACCCTAGCGCATTCGTTGAATGACGCGGTTGCCCGAGGATCATGCGGCGGGCAAAACAATCACAACTGTATATCTGTGTTCATAAGGTACATTTCTTCTCGCTACGAACAATTAATATTATTATTAAGATTTTGTAGGCTATTATAGAGAGATTTTGGGCAAGTTTTAATGGAAGTGAGGTTTCTATCCGTAAGAGTAGTATTTATTCTGTGACTCTATTACCGATAATGTTTCCATCCATCAGCCTTTCAACGTCCACTGCTGGACATAGGCCTCCCCAACAGAACGCCACAACGAGCGGTCCTGTGCTGACCGCATCCAACAGCTCCCCGCGGCTTTGACCAGATCGTCAGTCCACCTGGTGGGGAACCGTCCTACGCTGCGCCGTCCGATACGTGGTCGCCACTCGAGAACCTTTCTTCCCCAACGGTTGTCGGTTCGTCGAGCGATGTGGCCTGCCCATTGCCACTTCAGCATGGCAACCCAGCGGGCTATGTCGGTCACTCTCGTTCTACGTTTACGTATTATCAAGCATAGCCCGCTCCATGGCCCGCTGAGCGACTTTGAGCCTTGAAACGAGGCCAACATTCAGAGACCGCGCCTCTGTTCCGTATGTCATCACTGTTAACACACACTTCGTTTTCAGACACTGCGGAATATTGGACGAGAAGATCTTCCTTAGCTTTCCGAACGCTGCCCAGCCGAGTTGGATTCGTCGATTGACCTCTTTCTCGAAGTTGTGCCTACCTAACTGGACTGTTTGTCCCAGGTAGACATAGTGGTCGACAACTTCGAGAAGCGCACTCCCGACTAGGACTGGTGCTGAAATGACATGGACATTAGACATGACTTTCGTCTTGTCCATGTTCATTCTGAGACCCACTAGTCGGGAAACACTGCTGAGATCATTGAGCACGGTGCCAAGGTCCTCCAGCGATTTTGCCATGACTACGATGTCGTCGGCATATCGAAGGTGAGTGATGTATTCGCCATTGATGTTGATGCCGAATCCGGTCCAGTTCAAGAGCTTGAAGACATCTTCCAATGCAGCAGTGAAGAGCTTCGGGGGCATAACGTCTCCCAATCTAACAACTCTCTGCAGTTGGATCGGTTTCGTACTCCTGTCCTGAACACGGACTGACATGGTGGCGTTTCTATACAAGCACTTCAACACTTCGATGTACCGATAGTCAATTTGGTACCGCTGAAGAGACTGCAACACCGCCCAAGTTTCGATAGAATCGAAGGCTTTCTCATAGTCCACAAACGCCAGACACAGAGGCCGATTATATTCCTCAGTTTTCTGTATAATCTGGCGTAGCGTATGGATGTGGTCTATGGTACTATAGCCTTTTCGGAAACCGGCTTGTTCTGGCTGGAAGTCGTCAAGCCTGCGCAATGTTTCTATAGTAATTATATATCCACGAACTATTGTTACAGTACCTACCTCGAGTTCTCCACAAGTACCTACTATTATGTCATACCACTACAATGAACTGTAGGTACTCGTAACTACATGAATCCTGTAGTACCTATTTACCTATTATAAAAAATGCAATCCTTAAATTATAATTGTATTTCGAAAATTCTTCTTACTCGTCTGAGAGTTTAGCCTTCGGACTCTTTAATAATTGGTTATCTAACATTCATGTTTATTAATTCAAATTCAAAAATATCTTTATTTCATAGGCCTATTAAATAGCACTTAAAATCGTCAATAATACACTAATAATTATCACGAGCGCCTGAGGCGAGTGCATCCGCAATAACAAAGTGGCGTTTGCAATCGCCACAAGATTTAAGAAAACACATTAACTTCTGATAAAAACTGAAAGAAAATGGAGTCTTCAGAAAATGCTATTACTGAATCTGAACTATTAAGCTAAATAGAACTATGTCTAACTGTGTATTCGACTATATAGCCGTCTCTAAAAACAATTTTTTTAAACAGTTTGAAAATGTGAAATCAAAAATAACAGTCACGAGCAGGATCTGTTATTTTCGATTTCACATTTTCACACTTTGTGTTTAATGTATATGGCTATTGGCATTGTCAAATGCTAAAAATATATATAAAAATATCTAAATATCATTTTTTTTTGTTTGTTTCTTCGCACATCATGCAGAAACTTATGAACGGATTTAAATTTAAAATTTTTGTTTGATAGGTCTTGATAAAACTTACCACCGAAGGAATGTAACATAGTTCCATTGGTCCGCCAATAAAGGCGGAGAGACGGCACACGGCGGGTTTATTTAGTGAGTGAGGGCCCCACACTACCCTGTTCGTTGCCCCGAAGTGTGCGGTTAGGTACATTTTTTCCCGCATAAAACAAAAAAAAGGTCTTGATAAAACTTAAAACTAGCAAGCTACGTTTTAGTCGGCTATTATATCGAAAACTAGAGATATGATTTAAAAACTAGCTTTTTTGGCACAAAAGCTATTCTAATTTCTAAATTTTTTTTGTAAATTCTATACTAGCTTAGGTATTTAGGTAAGTAGGTATAAAAAGTTAGAAAATCTTCGTGTTTAGAGCCAAGATTTGATGAAAATCTATTGTCTGGTTACACGTATTACTCTTTGATAAGCACTATGGTGCGTATGCCGCGGTGGCTGGTAGTTTAACAAATTCATATTATTTAATACTAGCCTGTACCTGCGGGCTCAACCTCAGCCAAAAGCTAGTTTTTAGGTTATATCTCAGGTTCCCAATTTAGTAGGTAGCGGGAAAAAAAAATTAATACCAGTTTTTAAGTCTCGTCAAGAGCTCACCCACTAAAGAAACCCGCCGTGTGCCGTCTCTCCGCCTGTGTTGACGGACCGCTGGCACTGTGTTGGTTTACTTCAGTGGCACGCCTATATAGCCTAATACAGTAATTTTTTCTCAAATATCTTAAATATACAGACACAGCTTTATAATAGTATATACCGAAAAGATACTTATACTACCGAAAAGACAGTAATACCACATAATAATTATAGATAGAAACGCTAAAGTGAGCGCCATCTAGTTGAAATTTGTAGAATCGGCGAATCGGTTGGTTTGTTACAAAACAAACGCGCATCACATTTTTATTCGAATAATAGCTACAACGTTTGTGATACAGCGCCGCCATTTTACTTTCATATATGTTCGATAGGTGGCGCACTGTTCTAAAATCTTAAAATTATACGAATACTGATTTTCTGTCGGTCCACGACAAGTCAAGTCCTTATTCCTCTATCAAATTATAACTTGTTGAGATCCGGATGCAAATATCTGCAAGGTGTTTTTTTTTTTTAATGAAAGTACTTAATTTTTTTAAACTTATTTAGATATCTTTATATATATTTTTAGCATTTGACATGCTTAGCACTATACATTAAACATAAAGTGAAAAATGTGAAATCGAAAATAACAGTCACGAGCAGGATTTGAAACTGCATCTCCTGGATACCGTCCAGATGCTTTGCCTATTCATTCCATTCCATCGTGACAATTGCTCCTGACTGCTAATTTCGATAACACATTCATACTTAACGTCTTTGGGTGCGCCATCTGTCGGAAGTATTTTTATACATTATACCGACCAGGTAAACTTCAAATTAAGTCCATGACTTCAATATATTATTCTAAGTTACAAGACGAAATTATAAGTTGTTATAAAATATTTTATGTTGTTATAAATAAATTTTAGGACTGACCATTGAACTTGACACCCATTTAGGTTGTTTGTTTCTCACTTCTTTTGTGGTTAAAGTCAAAAACCAAGGCATAATCTTAATAATATTGAGCTTGGCTCTCATTTCACATTTATGTTTTTGATGGGATAGTTTATCTACATATTTTATTTTATCAGAATGCTGATCTTTTCCCTTAAATATTTAAGGAGAATATAAAACTATACACAATTATGAGACAGCCGGTATTGATTGACCGATATAAAGGTTTCCTACAGATTACTAAAGACACACATTTTTCAGTTCAAACGCTAGAGAATGAAACACGCACGAATTGGTAATAATATGAGAAGACACGCGATCGTGAGCGCTCACTTCCTGGTTGGAACCAAGCTCGTAATTTTCAAGGACTACAAATTGGTAGTAACTTGAAAGTTTTTATGACATACCTACCTATGTTTTAGCGGTAAATGTACGCACAAATGCAACCTTAGATGTCCCATGACACACCACTGAAGGAATGTAATATGGTTGCGGTGGCCCGCCAATAAAGGCGGAGAGACGGCACACGGCGGGTTTCTTTAGTGGGTGAGGACCCACACTACCCTGTTCGTTGGCCCGAACGACGGGGTGTGCGGTTAGGATAATTTTTTTTCCGCCTTAACATTAAAAAGCAAGTGTCATATGGCTATGTGATGCGAATGGGCGAATGGCATGTAATCAAAAAATGTATAATATTTTATAGAAAGAAGAATATGAAAAATATAGATGAACTGACTAAAAATTTATTTGTCTAATTGTAAAATATATGTATATATAGGTTAGATAGGTAAAAGTGCGATGTACCTACGAGTATTTATAACGTGATCATTTATTTTCCGATCAATACGGGACGCCAATATAAGTTACCTACTCCATGCGGGACGCCAACTAATTTACCTTATTAGCTGGTTCCTAATGAGAGAGAAAGAGATATTTAATATATTATATCTATGGGTTCTCGAGTGGCGACCGCGTATCGGACGGCGCAGCGTAGGACGGCCTCCCTCTAGGTGCACCGATGACCTGGTCAAAGTCGCAGGCATTTGTTGGATGCAGGTGGCACAGGACCGTTCGCTGTGGCGTTCTCTTGGGGAGGCCTATGTCCAGCAGTGGACGATGAAAGGCTGATGGATGGATGGATGGATGATGTTTATTAATGTGAGATTACAATTACAGATCTACATCCCATTATTCCAAATTAACCACTCTTTTTTTTTGTTACAGGTAATAGAACACGGGACACAGACCCTGTTACCTTTTTTAATTTGGGGTATAAGCTGACGTTTGGCTCATCTGTAATCACAAGTACTCAACAAGGTCTAGAGATAGATTTTGAGAAGTAGATGTTTTTTACTATGTCGATAAATTGATATGTGACGATAACAGGATTTTTCTTATCATCTAATTTGTGATTATATTACAGGGATTATATTATCAACTTGTCATCATAAACTTATCAAACGCGGATATATGAGTATAAGTTGTCCGTTTATATACATAACTTTCTGTCTGGAATCTAATTAATAAAACAAATATTTTATATCATATTACTTGACTCCATTATTTATTATGACAAGAGTATACCTTATACCTTAGTATTTACCATAGATTTAGATATTTACCTACACTCTTTAAAAGCTACTTTGAGTCCGTACCTACTCGTATATGAGTTTTCAATGCAAATATGGTAGATAGGTCCTAGACATACACTATAGTTTTATATGGCAATTGATGAGGGATCTTTGAGTGTTTTTCCGTAGGTTTTCCTGTAAGTGGCCGGTGGTTATGCGCGCGCACAATTTCTAGGGCGCAGGACACTTTTTCTAAAGAGCTATGAAGGGTTTAGACAGGCATGAGCTTAAAATTTTCATACGTTCAGTTCGTATTAGTATTTATTTCTTAATAGCGTTTTATAATGAATTGATGCCAGAAACAAGGATTTGAATCCTCCGGTGGTAAGTTTTGGGTGTATTTTTTTAAGTATACTTATTAGTAAGAAAGAAGGATTTTTCTGTCATATAGGTGTATCTGTATATATAAAAAATATTACTACGAACTACTATTTGCCAGTTATATGTACATTACATTTTTTCACACACGCTATGAATTCTGTTAAGACTATACTACTCTCATTCCAGTGATTAGTTTTACGGAGAATTATATCCTTATTGCTTTGTTTTGGATGTTATCAGTTTGTATATTCAATTGAGAGGGATTATAAACACTTATAATATTTGTTCCTGAAGAAAAAAGTCATTTTCTGTAGGCCACGCAGGCGAAGTTGCGAGCAGAAGCTATTGATATATATTTGGAATCAGCGATTCTCTCCGTCACTAGAGCAGGGGGTTAATGTCTCAATGCTATGAGACGTTGTACATAATTGGCTTGATAGTATATTAAATTGATTTTTACCAAAAATCACCAAAAATCTATTTACAAAAATAGAAAATCAAGTATAAGCTACTATTATTTTCCCAGAATTGTAATTGAATGGCAGATAAACTATATCGTTATAGCTAATCGTGGAATGTCCCTTCTTACATTTTGTTTGCCACTAGTATCACAACGCAATGTCACTTCAAACGATTTGTTTTAACCATTTTCACTGTCTCTATTTTAATTCAGATTAGACGTCTAACAATTCTTTTTTCTTCACCCAGTGACTTAAGTGCTAGATTATTAATTTTGATAGTAGTAAGTAATACATTCATAGCATTTTGAAATTGTCTTTGTTTCATACTGAAATAAAATTAATATTATAATTTGCCCTCTGTAAACTTTTAGGCAGTCTTTGAGTAAGAATACTTTGGTTGCCGATAGAGGCCGATGTATCACGACACTTCAGGTTTTGCCGGCGTCCATTGCGGAACGCACCCCTTTGCTTGGAATAACCAACTATTGTTGTAAAATCAATCACATTTCAAAGTAAATAGATAGTGTTATCCCGTCGTCTCCGGCAGGGTAAGTGTTATGATGTACTAAATAAACACTAACACACTGAGGCTTCAAGCAATCGCACACCGAACATTCTAGTATTCATTCGATATCACTTAACGTCGAGAACCAACGCAATTGTCCACAGTCATGTTGTAGATATTGATCCTGAACACATTTATCATTTATGTATATTGTATTGCAAAGGAGCAAATGCTATTTTCAGTACCTCTCATTACGTTCGACGCACTATAGGCATCAGCATCAAGGGGAAAATTAATTAGAGTGATTGAATCAAGCGAGTGGCGGTAAATAGGATTATTGTAAAGTAATAGGTAATTTTATGGATGAATTAGAGTAAGATTTGATTTGTAAATCAATATCTAGTGTTTTAACCTTCCTGGTTCATTTAAGACGCAATTTCACGTTATAGATACGAAAGCAATTAAAGATTTCCCTCGACAATTGTACTGTATCAGATAAGATATTGACTTCAATTACGACGATTGATCCGGGTGGTTCTTTTGATTAGTTTGATAGGAACGATAGGTATTTATATGGATAATATGAATGTACTTAGCAAATTACTGAGAAATTGATCATCAGAAACATTACGTATATTTCCGATGTGTATTTGAATTAGATTGTAATTATTGTACTTGTATTTATTATCCAAATATAGTATTATAACCTTATAATATTATACCTACTAATGTGGCTGTAGATTCTGTCTAGGAAATTCAACGTACAAGTAAGTAATACGTATATAAAGGAATTAGTATGATATAGAAGTAGTTCGCAAATATTTTAGAGAAAATCTAGCATAATCGATAGTAAAAACAATAGTAACGTAATAAATTACGTACGATCCAGACAGTAGAATACAGCTCTCGCTCAAATTGGGTTATATATAGTAAGTATATCCAAATACGTTAACTTATACTCGTAAAAATCGTTTCTCTAGTCATATAACATCGTACGTCGTCACGTGATCTTAACGTGTAAAAGAGATTCTCTAATTTTTTAAAGTGCCTCAAACTCAATAGCAATTACGATATCTTTCTATCAGAGTAAAAACCGTTTTTAGTTCATACGAACTTTCCGTATATTTTCCTAGACCAAAGTGCTTAAAGGCTGTGAATTATCTTATATACCTATACTTAATGAGTATAAAACAAGCAGGGTAGACTTCTAACTGGTATTTTGTATCTCCTAAACATGGGGCAGAATTAGGAACATTTAGGCGCGATAAGAAAATATTACGAATAGGTACCTACATTATCGTCGCGCAGAACTCATGGCGCGAAGAGTCACAACGATTTAACTGCTCCTGTGTTCTCACTGTTCAGTTTACTTACATACTCGTACCTATTTAGCAGTGGTACAAGCTACTTTGTCATTTAACAGATCCACCAACACACAAACGCCTACATCCAATTGTTTTTTTTTTAACAATTTGTTTGAATTACTTTTGATGTTTTAACATAAATTACACTGAACTACTAGTAAAACTTGACCTAATTGATCTTATTATTCCCAATATGATCCCAATATGATTTCAAGTGTAACCAGATTCAACAGAAAATCAATTTCAATTAATTTTTTTTTTGTAAAAAGCAACTGTTACAACCGTTTTGAGTTTTTGAATAGAGGCCATTGCCCGTTTGAGCATTGGTTCCATTAAAAAATGGTTTATAGGGAATGGGAATTGATAATAGCCATGCTGATTATTAGCAATTTACTCGTATGTTGTCATCTATACTAATATTATAAAGAGGTAAAGTTTGTGAGGTTGCAGATTAAGATTAATAGGATTTAGCTAAAAAATTTAAACATTTCTTATTTTCAGTGAGATTTTTACCAAATATAACTGAGTATTCTGATTCATTCAAATTGGAGAATAACATAAGCGATTGTTGGCGTGACTCACGCCTTTTTTCGGTGACGCGATGCCTTTTCCACTGATGTTATATACTTACCGTTGAAATAATTTTTTTAAGAATTCATGTGTCATATGGCTTAAATGCTTAGCATGGCAAACGATTTCCAGATCCTCTGTTTTACGATTCTTGGCGAAATGAATAGGTACGGTAGCGTCTTTCAGTATCATAAAAATCCATTACTTGCGTTGTTTCGCAATGTGTGATACGCAAATAAACATCGAGTTGAATTTGTAGGAAGATTTTATATGTTTATAAATAGTTGTGTTTACGACGCTTATAGTTACGTAATTATTATACTCTTAAAAATAAGAAAGATGAATATCATGATTATCAAAATGTATTAATTTCTTTTTGTGAAATTTGTTAATAGACTTTTTATTTCGCTCAATGTCATTGTCTTCTTGATTTTACTTCTAGTTCTTACGGCCGAAGACCTATAAAATAGGCTGGTGGCAATATGTATTTTCGTTTCTGTCAATACAAGGATGATTGTCTCTGATATCTTTCCTATGATAAACTTAAATAAAAAAATAGTATCCGCAAGATATTGTTTCTTAACTCAGCATATTAAATACTTACTTTAGTCCATTATTCTGTATCGAAACGGATACAAACATGTTAATTAAAAGGTCATATGAAGTAGCAGGTTTTTATTTTAGAAGTGCGCTATAATAACGGACTTGTCAGAATGGGAAAATTCACTACAAAGTGTATTATTATATTTTGTAAGTAAGTGAGAAATGACAGGCTTTTCTGTATAATACCTATATACCTAATTAGAATACGATGACTGAAAAAATACAATTGCTCTATTCAATATTGAAAGCTATAGTAGATATAGTTGTCCAAGAACTAAACTGTCCACAATTAGTTGTTTTAGTTCTGGATTTCACTTGGGTCTTTTATGTTTTTTTATATTTATATTTACTTATTTTTTTTTAATATGTGTGTACACAGATTAAAAATATATTATCTATTGCATTAGTCCTAGTATAATAAATTGCAGAATCAAACCGAAGTAAAATTAAAATTATTAATTATATCGTTAATTTACACGGGACTAGAAATGTATTATGCGATTAAGAATCTACATGTCTAAGGGAAATTATTTCATACTTTATGTTACATTTTAAGCGTGATTCTCTGTGTTAGTTCTAGCGGGAGATCTATTCTTTTATATCTGAGAAATGCAATAGTGAGCAGTGGCAGTATTCTTAGTATTTCAGATTCCGAGCAGTGGCTTGTCTGCCATCGTAAGCAATAAAATAGAGGGAAAAATTATCTACTGTGAGTGAGGGGGTCGACATTAGGATGGGTCACTTATCTATGGGGAAAAAAAAAGAGTTTAGTTTTTATATGGTCACAGCAACAAAACGGTGCTAAATTATGAGTGTAAAATGAAAGTATGAATGTGTTATCGAAATTAGCAGTCGGGAGCAATGGTCACGATGGCTGAATTGGCAAAGCATCTGGACGGTATCCAGGAGATGCAGGTTCAAATCCTGCTCGTGACTGTTATTTTCGATTTCACATTTTTCACTTTGTGTTTAATGAGTTAGAGGTCTTGTCTCACAGTTCTCAAGTTCTTTGCCAATTGTCCTTGAAAATGTTTGTGGCCCAGACGTACTGCCATCAATGTGTTGAAATAGATGTCTAAATGATGTGATGTGTTCATTCATATGCAATAACAAATAATCCATTTTAAAGGTCTATCCAATCTTTTTTCTAGCATTAAAAAGTATTACGCATGAAATCGGATATCAAAAACATAAGTACTCGTATTAGTAAACTAACGTCAAAAATCTACGTTTTTTAAATAGTTCTATGACAATCCGGAGGCAATAAAACACACCATTTGGCACCTTTTTAATGCTGAGCGTATTTTGAAAAACGAGAAAAAAATAATTTGACCCACCCTAGTGGACATAGCTTTTTCTTTTGAGTGTCTAGTCTGCCCCACTAATATTGCCTGCTTCATTTAACATCCTTAGTCCCCTCTCACAACGCACGTGGAATGAAAAGGGGTATTGACATTGTGTTTTTTTTATTTAGTCCGTTATTGCAGGAACAAAACGTGGTCCAATCCAAGTCCAATATTTGTTGCCTATATAGCTTTCAAATAAATTCGTGTAATGAGGAGTATATTATTATAGGTATGCTTCAATGTTATCTAAAAGAGATTGACGGCACATGCTACATTCCCAAATTTATTGGCACAAGAAAAACAAACATTCTTATTGACGTCATCTGTCCGAAGAAAATGCAAAAAGACGTAAATGCAGATAACACATTTGTATTGCATTAAGGATTTAATTATACGTATATCTTATGACTTGCTACGCAGTACATAATTTTGAACTTAACATAAAGTAATTACCTATTTGTCTTAAGTTCATTAAAAGTTTAAATAATCATATCAATAAAAATACTGCTATTCACTTCATATCACAAAAACACAAAAGTCACAAACACTACGTTAGGTAATTTTTCATGATTTGATCATAACTAATTCAAACTTATCACTAAAGAGGTTAGCCACACATTTCCTCTGACGTACATCGTGTAACGCCAAAATTTAAATTTCTCCCGATTTGTCTTCGAGAATTACGTAGATTCAACTTCAACGCAACAAGGCGTATTTTTACACGACTTTCTTGAAAAGTCCGTCCAACAAAATGGCACGTTGCCATTTATATCCCAATACTTGTATTCGTCGTAAAACAGCTACCCTATTCTTTGTGGGAAGAATTCGAGGGGTTTGGGGTCTGCTTGAGGTGGTGGAGTGGGTGGCATGACGTGTTGAGGTTTGAGTAGCCAAGGGCTGTTTGTGCCTTGTTGTGTTCCCTCGTTCCGCTTCTGGCCGCCGCCTGATGGTGTTAAATGCAGTTGAGGTAGCTGGCTTTTTGGACATACAGGTGGTCTGTCAGATTTTGGTTGCATATTGTTTTCTGAAAAGTAAATATAGTTTAGTTAGTTTTGTTTATTAATATTTTACATTGTAAAAGCATTCTAAAAAAATGTTTTGTTTTCAGAGACACCTGACCTAAAAAACCTAAACAATCATTTTTGCCAAAATATATTCAATGTATAGACATGACATAGCTCTGTTACAGCTTTATAATAGTAATTTAGATTACACCTTCATATCTAATAACTAAATCACTGACTAAACAAACACGTAATGCTACTTACAACTCATAAAAATAAATTAGGGAACTTGTGTTTTTGAAGGGTTTTATTTTAATAACGCGCGTGGTGCGCTTGTTTTGTGCAGATAGATAGATATATAGCAGTAGATGTGGATCTACCTGTTGTTCTCATTAATTCTGAGGCATTACGAGGGCATCATTACTATATATTATGGAAGGACTACAGTGAAATAATTATTATTTAATTTAATTTAATTTTATATACAATAGTTGCTTAGCCATATTTTTTTTAAGTCTTTTATTAGTCATGGCTTTAGTGCCATAAAGCACTATTCAGGCCTCGTAAGGTTACTCTACATATTTTATTACTAAAATAAAATAAATACACACACTATACTCACTTTCTGTGTTTAAACTGATATTTTCCAATTGAGATGTGATAACGAGTTCGTTGTCAACAAACATTAATAGTTTGAGAATATATTAAATTTAAAAACACCCAACTCGGGTTGAATGTTTGATATCGAATGTGCTGTATGTAGATTGTCCGCGCGGTTTTATATCGCTACTGAGTCATTTGGCAAGAGAACTCAAACGTCACTTCGGCGGCTGACGCTCGGTGCTCTGTATCTGTTTTCTTTCCTAGCCTCGCTACGTCTATGCGTGCATGTGTGCGATCAATCCACTTATTATTAGCGTGGCTAATAGTTACGATTGAAGTATATTATTTGTTATTGTCTATTGTTGTATGAGCTTTAATTACTTACATACTTTAGAGTTTTTTTTTCTAGTGGCTTTTTAATATATTTTTTTAAAGCCAACAATCACCCTGCACTAAGGAATAATCCTTGCATCGCGGGAGACATTTGTGTTCGAAAATTGTATGTTTGTAACATACAATTCCCGGACACAAAGTACACCTAGACTCAGAACAACCATTTGTGGATCACAAAAATAGTTTGTTCTGTGTGAGAATCGAACCCTCAACACTTGGACGGAAGGCCGATATCTAAACCACTCCGCCATTTGTGCAGTCAAATTTTATATATTATAGATTATATTTATATTAGATTTAAATATAAAAATTTGCGAAAATGGTTGGATCTGTTGATGTTAGACTTTGTCTGTTAGTAAGTCTAATCTACTGAAAGGATTTGGATGAATGATTTGAACGTAGTTTGCTATACAGATTAATTGGGCCACATATAAACGGTTTTTTATCATAGTTAGCCTTACTTTCCTGTAGAATATACTTAAATAACTTAATGTGTTTGAATTTTGTAGTCCACGACGACGAAGTACTAGGACTACAGAAACTACTGTGATATAAATCGAATGTGGTCTTACTTAATTAAGTCGATTCCATTATATTTTTTCAAGGGACAAAATAATAATTGTATAGATATACACATTCTCGAGTATTAACAAAATCCACTGCGATCGCAAACCCGCCTGCTAATCGTGGTGATTATGGCATTATCCCCCCTTTGGAGAGGCCTATGTCCAGCAGTGGACGTTAAAAAGCTGATGGATGGATACATATTCCCAAATTATGTGTAATTTTAAATCTGGATACATCTTACATGGCAGTGGAATATTACTGTTTTTACAGTACGGTAGACAAATTATTGTTCAGGAAATTACAAATGTTTTCATATTACAAGTATAAATGTAAATTTGATGGCATATTTTTCCTCTGCTTTCGTAATTTTATTTACTTGGGCGTCATCAGCCGAGTGTTTATTTAGGGAAATGAAAATATGAAGCAGAGATGGCGTTATATAAGTATGTCAGGGTTGTATATGTTTATCTTTTTTATTTGATTACGTTTGATTATAGATATATATTATATACATACGTTTGATATATAAAAATGGTACTTACGCGTTCACTTTTTATCTAATACAACTATAAGTAATGGAATCAATACATCGTTTAAACGTCATAATACACATTTGATAAGACGATAAGTAACACGTTTCGATGTTAGGTATTAATGAGCACAAATATGTAACTCACGAAAGTTAAGTAGATATTAATTAGCACAAAATGAAAAACGTTCCAACTCACAATGTCAAGTTTCGAGAAAATTTAGTTTTTAGTTCAATTAATAATATAATACACTGCATAATCGAGTATATATCTTATACTCGATTATGCAAAATGTGAGATAGTAATAAAAAATTGAACTAAAAACTCAATGTTCTCGAAACTTGACATTGTGGGTTGGAACGTTTTCCAAAAACTATGTCCAATGTAACTCACAAGATTTACTGGAATCGGTGTTTAACTACGATTGATATTTATAAAATCTTTTATTTAAATACAAATAAGTATATTATTATAAAGTATTGTAACTAGCTTGCTGTAAATAAAATATAGGTAACAATAAACCCCAACGCGTTTACGAAACAATAATGAGTACCTATATTATTACGTAAGCACTTATGCATTTTCCATTGTTGCGTGTCAGTTGTATAATTTCTAGCTTCGATCAATAAAATGTTCTATGATTGAAGGTTACCAAGTATCAAAGGCTGCCATATATTCTATAAGTTGTAAAAACTACCCCTTTAATCTAATGACAAAATTTACAAGATCTAATTGTGAAGTCACGGCTACAAATGCCAAGTCAAGCTCTTCAAATTTTTGGGTTATATGAACCCGAACTCCATCCCTATCCTCTCCTTATTATCTTTCGTATCCTCTTCTTAGTATCCCATCCTATGCTTCCTTTCCAATTCATATCCCTTTCCTTGGAGATGGTGATGCACGAGTGATGCCTCTGGTGTTACTAGCGTTTATAGATTACGGTAACCGCTTACCACTAGGTGGGCCGTATGCTTGCTTGGTGGCAAGCATACGGCCCGTAGTATTATAAAGTAAGTAGTATAAAAAGAAAAGCTGTAGGATACAGCTAGCAACTCGCTCTGTTCCTGATCTCTTTTCGGTTATGTATAGAGTTAATCTGCGTCGTCGCTATACCAAAAGTATTTATTTATAACACTGTTCGGCTGACATAGCATCATTTTCTGCTAGGACCGGAATTCGGCCGAAAAGGATATACCTACGTATGTATATTTGTTAAACTGAATGTTTCCCCGATTAAGGAAAGCATGGTGAGGAAATGAGTGCCGCATACTTGAGACATTGTCCCGATAGCTAGTATAGTCTGTCAACACGCATCGGTCTAGCGAGGTAGACTATCTTTATCAGAGTAGACCCGTGCCCAAGAGTGTATTAATAATAGGATGTGAAAAATGAAAGTTTAGATGATAAAATTCCGTCCACAAATGGCAGTTAAGGAAGATGTATTTAAAAACAGTTTCTATTTACAGGGTCAATAATCCAATAAATTTTACCAGTTTAGTCAATGACACCAAGAACCCCTTAGATTTTTTTTAAAGGAGCATTTTGAGAATTTATTGTCGGTACCTATATGTCGATACCTATATGTATAGCAACGAAATTTCTTGTTATTAATGTTATATATTTAATCAATGTTATAATCTTTTGAAATTAAACTACGTTTACGGAATCTATCGCGTTTACTTGATTTTTATAATAGTCGGGATAGCCCGACGTTTCGAATACTTTACAGCATTCAAACGGTTTCCCGAAACCGTTAAAACAACATATCAGCTTTGGACGTCTACCATCGAAGTCCACCCGTGATCATGAATGCTGTAAAGTATTCGAAACGTCGGGATAGTATAAGAATCAAGTAAACGCGATAGATTCCGTAAATGTAGTTTTATTTCAAAATGTGTAAAATTCGCGTAATTGTTAGAAAGTATTGATGTTATAATGATTAAATTAAACATCGTATATTAAAGAATATGATAGAGTAAATAGGTACTTGTAGTTTTTATTAAACTATTTAAGATCTAAGCCGTGTGGGGCCGGCTTTAGAATTGTCCCACCCCTCTCCACCCATGGCAGTCGTAATAGCCGACTGAGGAATTACCGGGGGAGTGGGCAGCAGCACTCCCCCGAGTATTAACAACATCCACTGCGATCGCCAACCCGCCTGCCAAGCGTGGCGATTATGGCACTATCCCCCATATGAGCGCACAGGACCGCTTATTGTGGCGTTCTCTTGGGGAGGCCTATGTCCAGCAGTGGACGTCGAAAGGCTGATGGATGGATGGATGGATTTAAGATCTATAATAAATTACTTTTTCACATAATTATGCAACTGCAAGGTTCTGCATTCGAATTCATCATGTTCAAAATAAACTAGCTTAGCACACTAAACTTTCTATTTAAAGCTATTAGTAAACGAGAACACGTAATCAACATAATGAAGGTCGGACCCACCCAGTAAAGGGCGACTCCCAGGGGAGTGTCTCAGTGACGTTACTGCAGCATGTCCAATCATTCATCGATCATGTGAAAACTGCGTGTTGCTAGACTAAACAAATGAAATAGTAGGATTTTGTAACGTATTAGATAGTAAGGCCTGGCCAAATATCCCTACTTGTTGTTTGTGAAGTTTTCGTACTAAAGTGGCTAATCTCTGACGTGCGCATATTTGGTATAAAAACTTTTCATTTGTTTCATTTTGAAAATATACGCTTACGTATTTTTAGGAAGCAGATTTATTTTTAATAGTGATTCACTTTTACCGTTGTCTCACGTAAAGCTTTTGACCTTAATTTAAATTTCTTATTCGGGATTTCAAATGTTTCGAAAATGAAAAATGAAATATTCATTTTGTGAAATTCATGATAACATCAGTAAACAAAATTATCGACTAATAACGTCAGAGTTTGACTTACTATTTTCATAATTCATGATCATTTCAATAATCTATACGTTTCAACCTTTCTTTAGTGGAAAATCACAAAAGGTAATAAGCCGGAAACCAATAACGCTTTAGGGTTTCATTTTTTAAAGATTATGTTCGTTGCTGTGTACGTAACTGCTGTATTTTTTTTTTAGTGGAATTTTATTAACATCGGATGGTTAATAAAATTTAATGCGGACAAGAGGTGAGGGTGTTTTTTCTCTTAGTTTTTTCTAACGCTACGGGTGGCGAAAAAACATACGGCACACCTGATGGTAAGCGGTTACCGCAGCCCAGCGCCAGTAACACCAGAGGCATCACTTGCGCGTCGCCATCTCTAAGCGAAGGGATAGGGGGTGTTGGAAGAAAGTCGTGTGGGGCCGGCTTTAGAATTGTCCTACCCCTCTCCACCCATGGGAGTCATAAGAGCCGACTGAGGGAATACCGGAGGAGTGGGCAGCAGCACTCCCTCGAATATTAACAACATCCACTGCGATCGCTAACCCGCCTGCCAAGCGTGGCGATTACGGCACTATCCCCCATTTCTTGGGGAGGTCTATGTCCAGCAGTGGACGTCGAAAGGCTGATGGATGGATGGATGGAAGCATAATAAGGAGAGGATAGGTAGGATACTATGGAGAGGATAGGAAGGATAATAAAAAGAGGATAGGGAGGGGGTTTGGGCCTCCGACGCTCTCACTGACCATACGAAACACAATGGTAACAATAAGTACCATTGTTACACGCTGATCTTATGTGAGAGGGTGGTACTTCTCCGATCGAGCCAGCTCATTCCTGCTGGGATAAGCTAGGCTCTACCACTAGATCTATCCCTAAATGTGTGGATAACCTGACCCGGACTGCCGGCGAAATGGGATTTCCCATGTTTCTGATTTTATCTATATATATTTAACTGCCTTGGTGGTGCAGCGGTAGTGTAAGTGACTGCTGATCATGAGGTCTCGGGTTCGATCCCCGGATCGGACGGTACTATTGCGCTTTTTCGTAAAAAGAAAAATTCTCAGTAGGAGCGCGGAGTTTGGAAATGTGCCCGGTAGACAACAATAGGCTCGCCCCTATTATGTGGGACTTAAACATAGCTGGCGAATCGTGGGTGTGTAATGCACCTCTGCCTACCCCTTCGGGGAATACAGGCTTGATGCTATGTTTGTTTGTTTGTCTGATTTTACCGCATTTCGGCATCAGCGAAGGATGAAGCCGATGTGTAGAAGCTGTGTTAGCTAGCTGTATATGTTTTAATCTGAGTGCGTATGCCTTGTTCGGTTTTACAACCACTAGGCTCTTTGTACTCAATTCATAGTCCTTCTGTAGAAAAAATATTGCTTGATTAATTGAATAAAATTCCAATCTAGGGAAATAATAATGCCTAGGACGATGAGCTGTTTAAAGCCTGATTTTACATCGATGGTCGATGATTAGTATCTTATCTTATCCAAGGTCATATTTCAGTTTATTGTCACGTATTGTGCATTTACATAGGATTTTATTGTCTAGAAAAACCGCAGACATCACACAGATAATCATATGGCTATCTTTCAGATAAGTCGTCACAGGTCACATATATTTAGGTGTTTTAAAATCAAGAGTTGGGTGTCATATTTTTTTTTCTAATCTACTATATAGCATTATTACATCTTTTAGAGAAACATGCAATTTGTCTTAGTGTAATATGTATCTTTGCCAGACATAAAAAGGTCTACGCTAATTGATTCCAATATCTCCCAATTTTCCAAGCAGATTTTCTCTTGTTTCACATACAATCCATAGATTATATTAAACTTGCCAGTGGGCCTAGCCATGTTGCATTCTATGATCGCTAACGCTACAGAAAACTATTAAAATATATGGAAATTTGACAGCTTTCGATATCTACATAACGCTAAGTCACGTGACTTAACGCTAGAGATGTCTAATTTCCATAATTTTTTATAGTTTTCTATAGCTGCATTCTATGATCACTAAGATCATAGAATACAACTTGGCTAGGCCCACTGGTTTCAATATTAAAACATATTGACATTTAAAGTAGACAGTTTATGAATCGAATACATTTACTGTTACTTATGTATCATTAGTACCCTCACTAAATAATTAATCAGACATGCACGACACTCTCGGTCGGCTTTGGACAGGTCTATTTTTGGTGAAGTCCACTCACTTAAGTAATATAGTAATCTGTAGCTCTAGGTCCAATAGAGGTAATGATTCATTGTTTTACTTATATGTCAAGCTTATGTATATTTATGTATCGTTGTTCAATTACGATGGTGTGTTTTTGTTAAGCTACAATCGTAACGTCCTGGGATTAGTCTTTTTAATGCAGTAGGGGATTACCTATTCAACTCTAGATTAGTATTTAGATTAGTTTTTTTACTTCGAATATCAAGCAAGTACGGCATGATCGCTCAATATAAGTTTCCCCATTTTGCTTGAATTTTAAAGTGGTGTGATCCACGCCAAGATGAGTCATACATTCATGACTGATTCGATCTGAAAACCGTAATATAAGTAGATCATTGACGTACATAAGATGTAAATGCGTATAGACTAATCATCAATTTATATATACGTGCTAAATAAATTATATTTATTTTATTATTAGAATTTTAATTTTGGTAAAATTATAGTGAAGTCACTATAATTAATTCATTTATATTTACATTAACTTATTGTTCAAATTATTATTTGTGAATGAGTAAAAAGATAACTTTAGTGCGAGCGGGAATCGAACCTGCGTCCCTTCCAATCCGGGGAAGTGCTCTAATCCACTGATCACTACCTTTCGGTCATACCCAATCTCCTCATCACATTTGCCTTAACGACCAACGCCACCTATCGGAACGCATTTACATGCATCAATCCAATATAGCAGGGGTCCCCAAACTATGCGCCGCTTGCCCTGGTGCGCCGTAGAAGGCGAAGAAGGGCGCCGTGAAACGATTGTGTTTACTATTTTCCGAAACTTCATCTTAAGTCTGTTTTTAATGTTTTCTGTGTTGGTTTTATCTATTCTATTAGGAAACTGTAACAGAGCTGCGTCTGTACATTTAAAATATTTGAAAAAAAAAATGGTTGTATTAGCCTAATTATATACTATAGGTTAACTTATTTGTAAAGCGTAGTATAGATAGCTAGTAGGGCATATTATTATTATGGTTATTGTTTAGTGAAGCATAAATAAGCCTTGTACACAATACCTATAAGTTATCATAATGATCCTTTGTTCTTTCTAGTTAGAAAATAGAAATGTCCTTATCATGTTTGATATAATAAGTAGGTACTTGCTGAAAGTTGTCTAATTCTTAATTGCAACAATCAAGTTGATGATATCGGAACAAAAATGTTTGTAAATACACTTTTGATAGATGGCGATGATCTTAATAAGATATTATGTGTAAATTGGAGTCTTTGAGCAAGGTCTGTGGTACCTTATAGCGGCTAAATGCGTCTTCTCCCCGGATATTGATAGACGCAGGTTCGCATCCTATTCATAGATATGGTATTTCCACAAAACTTATTCTGTTAAATAACACTGCTCCATTTAATATTTTTTGGCGAAAATATGATGGAACTAAATCTAGTACGATGAAAACTTAATATTATTGGTTTAGCTACATTATATGTACAAATATCTATAGGTACCATATTATACAAATCATATTGTCGTGAGTATATCTTTCAAAGAAATAAGTGCATTGGGGATTTCCCCATTCCGCAAGAGAATACGTGATTAAAATTCACCAATTGAAATAACTAAAATTTACCTACCTTGATTACTTTTTCGTCTTTGAAGTTAAAATGAAACAGCTTATGTAAATAGATAACTTATCAGTTGTAAATACAAACTGTAAATGTAGATAACAAATTACGTTATCTATCAATCTTTCTGAGTTACAGCCTTAGATTAATAATATGTCTAGATAGACACTCGGCGTCCTGAACGTGTCAAAAAAATTTGGGTGAACTTTTCATCCCTGTTACTGTTAGTGTCAATCGTGACGTCACTTGACAAGGTCGTATTCAGGCGTAATAGTGTGTCATTTAAAATGTCAAATGTGTGTAATTAAAGCGTGCGAAACTACAAAAATCGCAAATTGAGCACTAAAGAGATCTCTTATCATCAGTTAGTAACATTATTTCATACCATGACTGGCTAAATAAGTCATTTAAATATTCCGAAAAGAATTAATTTTAGTTCGTATTTTTGTGTGTTTATTGTTTATGAACTTAAATTTCCCGCATAATCTTCAATGTTGATGATATTTTAACGATAGAAAGTAATAGAAACATTACCTAACAATTATTTATTAGCGTTTTTAATGGATCTATAAAGCTGCACAGTCGTCATTTTCGGAATTAATTACAATATTACTATTTGTAATACCTATTATTATTTATGTTAATAATGAAGATGGTTTACATTTTAAAATTCGTAATTATCATGGGTTATAGGAGTATTCTCATTAAAGAAGAGGTTATATATATAGTATATATATAAGATCAGGGGTTATTTTCTTCTTGCAGTACAACACAATATGATTCATCTAAAACAGAGAATCGACAATTAAATGTTCATGCTTTACTATTCTTATTATAAAAACTTAAATCGTCTTTTGCACTTTTAAATTAAAGCAAATTCACAAACATAACAAAGAAATTATTAAACAACAATTGTAATCTAACTATATGTTATTATTCGATAGAAAAAACATGTTTTATTCTTTTACATTCTCCTCACTGGTGGCTCCCTCTTATGGATGAACTAATACATACTCAAATGTCAATGTCAGTGTCAATGTCAACACAAAGCTTACAAATATATATTTTTATTTATAATAGGGTTTAAAGTATGAAATTGCCGTTTTATTGTAATAGGAACTTCGAATTGACATAGATCCTTAAAAAAAAAACTATTTTTTTAATTTTTCTGCACAAATCGGCAATTTTATACTTTAACCCCTAATATATAATAAGATTATGAGAGTAAATAGAAAAGGATAATTGACGACCTAAGGAAAGATTTTGTAGTATAAGACTGTCTTGAATCTATGATAATATAATTTTCCCATAATTTAATGGTATACCACTGAAACTGGTATTACGCACGCACACAAACACAAATTGCACAAGCGTAATGACAGCTGTCACGCACACTAGTATAATAATTCCCGACCGATTTTTATGACTTTTATAAGAGTGACACTCATCTAGATATATTATTAATTTAAGGTTACAGTATATTTACGCATTTTTTTGTAAGTAAAATTAGGTAAATAGAATTTCACATTAGATGCAAAAATGTATGTTACGTATAAGGCACTCGTTCACCATAAAACTCAAGCATACTCGTGTAGTTGTCACAGTTAAACGCATCGACGAAAAACACCAGCACTTTTATAGCCAATAGTTTAACGTGATGGAATCGTGTCTAGTAATTTTTTATTATCTTTTATAGTTTCAAGGAGATATCGCAAAAAAGCGATAACCTCACGGAGCCAAGAAATATGATATAGAGTGTACTAAAATTTGAAGATAAATATTACTATTTGCATTCAACAGTATGGATGCAAACAGCGCCAACAGGGTAAGCCTCGTGGCTTCACGAGGGCACTGATCATATTGATAACATTCTGCACGAATGCACCTATAAACAAGAAAAACAAACAACATTTTCTATTCATTGGAAGAATTAAATAAACAAATAAGCACTGTAAAAGTAATTTAACAAGGCACTAACTCAATAAATTGAATAATGGGTTTTCATGACAAGTAAAACGATATTACTACTATAAAGTCTAACCAAAAATTACCGATTCGTGAGAACTTTGACATTGTATAGCAAAGCACTAAAATATACCAAAAGTATATAAATGAACTAGTTAAATTAGTTGTCTTTTGAAACTTTTGCTTTTGAGTATAATTTTTTGTTATGAGTACCTATTTGAAAAGAATACACGGACTTCGAAGATTATGGGGTACGGAGACATGGTACTATAATGGGATTTATTAATTTAAACATCCTTATCTTCACTATGTGAGGAAACCTGTGCCCAATAGTTGGCCTGAAAAGGGGTTGAAGAAAAAAATTTAAACATTCCGTATTTTATTTTTAAAACACCATTTCATTTATAATGTTTTTTATATATATTATATATAAAAACATTATAAATGAAATTGTGTTTTTAATCACCATTTAATCCCTTCGTGCCCTATAGGGATGTTATCGTAGGACGTTGTACTGAATTTAATTTATAACCGTACAATAATGTGTTGCTGCTACTTGCAAAATGTCCCAACGTTGTCTCGTAAAATTAGATATTGGTAGACGATTGCAGCAAAATATTTTAGCCAAATCACGCGATGTAGAACGTCAACCCTAAGTATAGACAGATTATAGATACTCCCCCACACTACCCTGTTCGTTGCCCCGAACGACGGGGTGTGCGGTTAGGAACATTTTTTCCGGCCTTAACAAAAAAAAATGTGTTGTTCTTTATAACGTTTCGTACCTACTTACTTATTACTAGAATAACATTGAATCGTTAGCAAATAAATTTATATTTAAAAAGTTCTCTTAAAGGTTCTATCTAGTTTTGAAGTAGGAAAACCTATAGGTAATATAAATATTTCAAATTTACTAATTGAATAGTTTTACCCGGTTAAGGGTATTTGCAAATGTGAACAAATCATCTCAGTAGGAGCTTCAAAGTTTTATCATAATGTGAATTAGGATAGAAGTCCATAGGCATACTTATAAATGAATGAACTACGAATATGATTGTTAATTTGAATAATTTTAATTAATTAAACAAGTTATACCTAAATATCCAAAATAGAAATGTTAAGTATATTTGCTTCTAATTTTAAGACTTTTTCAAGTAAAAACTTGTTTATTACAGAAACATAGACTAGACCGAATAAAAGCATGCTAAATAAATATATCTTTTTAAAGGAATTTGTGTAAACTTTCCCAGAACTATCAAGTACAACCAAAACTTAAAAACAAAATAATTATGTACCGACATATACCTATAGAAAGAGAGAGCTAAAAATTAATATTTTAATTAAAATCACTTCAAATCTTTCCCTAATTTCCATATATTTTTTATCCATTAGTCTTTATCTTAAAAATATTAGCCCAGAAAAGTTTTATAATAAACTAACCTTTGCTTGCGGCCTCGCCGCAACCAAAAGCTAGTTTTTAGATTGTATCTCAGGTTCCCAATATAGTAGCGGAATAAAATGTATATCAGTTGTTAAGTCTAATCGAGATCTATCAAATAGAAAAAGTTGCATCAAAATCTGTTCAGTAGTTTTTGCTTGATGCGCGAACAAACAAACAGACAAACCGATAAACAGACAAACATAAAAAATCTAAAAAAAAACGTTTTGTGTTTAGACACGCCTATATAGCCTATTACAGTATTTTTTCTCAAATATCTTAAATGTACAGACACAGCTCTGTTACATTTTTATAATAGTAATAAAAAATAAAATAAACAAGCATTCTTTGAATTAGCTTAACAGAAATGTTCATAGTACTGTTTGCACTTTCATTGACATTTAATTTCCAAACATAATTTTTATTTTTGACTTTATATCTACATAGATTTATTATTGATAATGATAAAAACGTTTTACTGTTAAATCAAAAAGCCACGTGTTAATGATTTGATTAACGCATGGCCTATTTTATGTACCTAGTTATAAAACAATTACCACCAATGCCAGTTTACTCAATATTAGAGTGAACGTTTATATCTTTAAATTTTTTAGTGTCGCGGTGAAAATATTTGGGATATATTATTAACGTACCTACTTACTAATAAAAGAATATAGCTTGTTGACCCAGTAGCCGAATTCGTGACAAATAATTGAGCCTACATAATATTGCGTTTTGCGTTTGAAACATGCGTGTGGGACCAAACGAAACTGACGAAAACTGAAACTATGGAAAATAATATATATTCTTTTATTAAAGATGAAGAGTTAGTTTGTTTTGATTGTGTCGAGTGAGTACCTCGGTGACGGCGCCGTCGTCTCCACCTTGTATGGGCACGCTAGATATCGTGTTGAATCATTCCTCATTTTGTAAATTATTGGCAAAATTTCTAATATATCATAGATTTTAAATTATTCAAAATATTATTACACTTTTTAAAACTATCTTTGTTATCACAAATAAACGATTTATATTATTACTATAAAACAAATTCAAACAAGAGGAACATGTTACTGTAGTGTTAAAAATAATTTGTAGTTAAATGCAAATAATTAAATTTTTTCATCAAACTAACTATAAGCTATTTAGATATTTTTATATATATTTTTAGCATTTGACATGCTTAGCACTATACATTAAACACAAAGTGTTTTCACTTTCACTTTGTGTTTAATGTATAGTGCTAAGCATGTCAAATGCTAAAAATATATATAAAAATATCTAAATATTTAAAGGGTTTGCGTCATTATTAGGTAAAATCTTAATTGTAAAATTAAGTTTACCTGGTCGGTATAATGTATGAAAATACGTCCGACAGATGGCGCAGGCGTCACCCAAAGACGTTAAGTATGATGTGTTATCGAAATTAGCAGTCAGGAGCAAGTGTCAGGATGGCTGAATTGGTAAAGCATCTGGACGGAATCCAGAAGATGCAGGTTCAAATCCTGCTCCTGACTGTTATTTTCGATTTCACATTTTTCACTTTGTGTTTAACTATAAGCTGCATAAGTTTGTTATTGGTAGGCTTACATGTAGGTCTTACACTGTTAGATATTATTTCAAAATTGCATAAAAGAACATAGTACCTAATTACATTTCTAATTAATGATCATATTAGTTACGCGACAGTTTTAATTTTACAAATGTCCAGCTTTAATAAATAATATTCTTGCAAAGGGCTTGGCGGAGAATCGTCCGCTGAATACTGGATCAGCTGTTCAAGAACCGTCCCAGCCACCCCCGATTCGTCCATTGAATAGAACTGATTCACGGTCGGCTTTGCCATCGCAATCACCAAGGCCGGGATTACCACAACTTCAACCAAGACCTCAGTTTCAAACAGGAGGACCAGTAACCCCTCCACCACAGCTTACACCAAGAACACCTGTACCACCTCCAAGAGGTCCAGCTCCTTCTGGTGCTACGAGTCAAAAAATTGGACCTATTCCACCTCCGTTTCGACCTCTGGGTCCACAGTCTATTGTACCACAACAAAATCCAAGACCAGTACAATTCCCACTAAACCAGCCAATACAACGAGCTCCTCCACCGAGCAATTTACAATTCGGGCCCAAGCAGTCACCAATAGGAAACCTGACCACCCCTGACGGTAGCAGGATACAGACGTTAGCCCAACCCGGTATTAATAAAAACGAATCGTTACCTGGTCCGGGACAGGCACCAAAGCAACCATCTCAAGGTCCTCTAAAGAGCTTTGATTCATCTAACTCTTACCATAATAAATCAGTCAAACTGGATAATCAAGGCATAACGGGCGATATCCAAAATGCAAATAAAGATGAAAATGGTATCGATGCACCTGGCATGGCTAAAGGCAGGAGTTATAGTATTGCAGCGGCACCAGGTGCGCCTAGTCCGTTGAAAATGGATGATGATCGACGTAAATCTATAAGTGCTATAGGTGATAAAATAGATGAATACGTTAGCCGCAGTCCAGGTTTATCATTAATACAGGAAGCCAAAGTAGACAGCAAAGACAATATTCGTGATTCCAAAGAAAACGTTAAATCAGATACATCCAATGAAGGTATTAGAGAATTTCCAGATCGCCCCGAATCTCGTGTGGCTGGACTTAAAACACCAGTATCTGCTATTGGTGTTCTCCCAAGTCCAACTCCAAACAGGAAATCAAGTAGTTATGATGACGCAATCCCTCAAAGCAATTTAATCGCAGCTAGAGCTAATAATGAGACCTCCAAACCTAAAGAAGACTTTTCCGATCGCTCCCCATCTCTCACACGCAGCGATGATTCTCCAGAGCTAAAACAAAAACCATCACCTAGTCTTGTTGTCACAAATAAATCTCAGAGTGCGGAGCCACAACGCCCTAAAACACCTAAACAAGAAGATAAACCTCATGTCAGGTCAAACACGCTACAAAGCGGTTCTCTAGATGAAAATGCTGTACCAACAAATTCAAATAGCGAGGGCTACATTCGTTTGACAAGTGCTACTTTAACTGTTAGACGTACGGGTACAGGAGCATCAGCTTCTACATCACGCCCCAAAGGTAATATTAAGATATTAGTTACAAGTATTTGTGATTTCAAAGGAGCCAAGCGTCATCGTGTCTTTTTATATAAAAAAAACCAAAGAATTTATGTTATAAAATTAACACAGTAAAATGTTTAAAAATTATATAAAAAATATCAAAATATTTATGTTATAAAAAGTAATAAGTAATATTAATTTGCAGATGGCGATAATGATAGTGGTGTGGACGAATCTACTCAAGGAAAAGTAAAAAATGAAATTTATTAAATATATTGATTTATAAAGGCTATGGAAAATATATTAATTCATGTTTCTTGTTTAGGACGTAAATGGAATGCCTGGTTCGCCAAATAAAAAGACACCAAGTAAATTACCAATGAAGGAGAAATCAAACAACAGTCTGAAAACAAGTTTATCAAGGTCATCAAGTAAAAGTGCCACGGCCAAAACTCCAGAGAACCCTCCACCAGCAGATAAAAAAAGTAAGCAATCATGACTGTAGTTATCTACAATTTTAGAAAAAAGACCATTCTTCTACATTTTCTTAATACGGCAATTCCTATGGAATATATGATATTTAATAAAATTTGAATCATCACAATTTTTCACTTTGCTAAGAATAATAAAGCAATATTAAACATTATTACTTACGAAATTAAAGTAAATCGAATTAATGGATTTAATTAAATAATGATAGCCATAGTGTAAAAGCAAAATGTATTATTTAATATTGTAGAGGTACCCATGAACAAAATTCAAGTTGGCAACGCTCCGTCACCCAACATTAAAGCGGTGAAGTCAAAAATTGGCTCATTGGATAATACAACTTACAAGCCGGGTGGTGGGAAGATTAAGATCGAAAACCGAAAATTGGAGTTTGGCAAGGTCACACCTAAAATTGCTGCCAAAAATGAGGCGTATACACCTAGTGGTGGTGCTAAAAAGGTAAGCAAAAAATTAAATTAACTACATTTGTATGTGTATTTGTGTAGGCTCTGTCAGATTCTCTTCTTCACGTACAATGCTTCTCAACTTCTTTAATCTTAGTGATAATTAATAGATGGTACAAATTATGTTTACTCTGATATAATATGATATTTAAAAGTATAAGGAATGTTCGCATGTAAATACAAGAGGATGTTGAAATCTGGAATGCATTTGATGCTTGAATATTTGATAAGGACAAGCAACTTTGTGAGGGACAAAATTCGCAGTTATCTGTGAAAAGAGGTCAATTGCTCCCTTCTTGCTTTGTAAGGCACGGTAAAACAATAAGTTTCGGCTGTTATTAACAAACTGACAATCGTTATAGGTTGGTAGAATCTTAAATAAAAATCTTATTACTAATAAAAAATACATAAGAAATATATATATATATATATATTATGTATTTTTCTTGTTAATGGATTTGTTAGACAAGTAGCCATAACTATGCTAGTGTCTGCAGAAATTTAAATATTATTATATATCTCTTTAGCATTTGACATGCTTAGCCATATATGTTAAACACATATTCACAATTTGTGTTTAATAAATTAAAATTGCTCAGTTTATATTGCCGCCATAATGGCAGAAATCCTTAGCGTCAATGTTTACTGTTTTCAAGATGCAGTTTTAAAACAAAATAGCGTCCGACTTAGGTACTTTGAATTTTCTCTGATATGAAATGACGAAGAAAAGAAACCTTCGTAATGATTTCGTAAAGCTAGAACAGGCTACTGTTCTATCTTTACGAACTAGGTTATTTGCATAAAATTTAAATAAATTCAGTTATTATTGTGGCCGACAAACCTGATTGTAACGAGTTTAGTGTTATCTAAATAAACGAACTGGGCCTACTTAACCTTTCAATGAAATTTGGCAGATACTTACTAAGAGTTTTTCAGACAGCGGTTTTACTGGATATGAAATTGGGTGCATATGCATAATAATCCGAAGTCTAATAATAAAAGACTGGTTCACCAACAGTATGGGCATGAATGAGGGTCTTCCTCAGTCTCCACTGGGAAATTAATAGGTTTTACTTGCTAAGGGTTGCTGAACTGCTCACTCTCTTATACTCGTACGTATGTACTAATTCTTGATCTTAATATCAAAACGGTATGAGTAGGTATAATAAAGGATGACGCAAACCTTTCAGTTTGATCTGATAAATAATAATTCATATTTCTACAGATTATAACCACAAAATTGGAATGGAATGCAAAATCAAAAATTGGCTCTTTAGAGAACGCTACACATAGACCAGGTGGCGGTGACAAGAAAATTGAAACTGTGAAACTTAATTTTAAAAATGCAAAACCAAAGGTGGCTTCGACGGTTAATATCACTCATAAGCCTGGAGGTGGAGATGTTAAGGTAACTTTATAAGGAAATAAAGTTTTACTTAGTTAAAGTAATAATCTCTTAGGGCTGCTGTTATTTGGATTAGTATCGTGTATCTATACATAAGTGAGTATAAATTTAGTCTGCACAACCGAACTCATTAGGTATAATAATAAGTAGCGCTTAAATATCGAGCATTAGGCGTCAAGATACGACATGTTGAAAAGTCATGTTACGCAAATAACTTATTTCACTAGATGCACTTAATGTAAAATTAGTAAACTATACACATATATATAACATGAATTGTATTTAAGATCGACGTCTATAATAATTTTTCTTCCTCTTTAGTCTACAATAGCAAAAGACGGAACAGGAACAGTGAGTAAACATACATAAATTAAATTGACGTGAACACCATCACTTGCCTGCACGTTTGTTTAGTTATATACGACTTTTTGTTGAGTTAACTGCAATTAATATTCGGCTTTTATAGTTACACAATGCCGGATATTCATACACAATTCGTTTGACTTTTAATAATTTTGTTATTTCTAGTACGTAAAGTGGGCGTTACCGCGATGGAGGGCGTCGCATAAACATTTTGCTTACCACACTTTGTGGCATAAGGTTGGTGGGACGGTGCCGTTTTGTATTAGACGTGATTGAATAGCTTTTTTTTTCGATGTGCGATCTAGGACGGGCTGCGGCTGCTTTGACTCCATGCTGAAGTGTTTTGCTTTTAAAATATGCGTTTCATTTCACGCATAGTTCTTTATAAACGGTTCTAAATAATATAAATATGCCTGAAAATTAAATAATTACTAGGATAAAAGTCGTGACACTATTCTTTTTATTTCACATGAATGCCAAATTACTTATTATAAAGTGTATGATTGAAAAAACAAATATAATAACAATTATAAAGTGTAGTATAAACGTGCATACAGTATGTTAACTTCGTTACACAACCAACACAAATATCATCGATAAGCACGCCACGGAAATAATCGATAACAGTTATGCGCTGTACTTCTACAGTATCATATTTTACTCATACATAGTAGGTACATAATATATTTATGATACTTTTACTCATAAATAGCTCTCAAAAACCACCAATGATTAATATTATTTAGTTAATACCTATTCAGTTATTTTATTTTGGTTCCATAGACATTAGAATTCTTATGATTATATTGTGTATGAAATGGTTGCCGAATAGTTCAGTCGGGTCCTTTTAATGGTGTTATAAGTTAAAAGCAAAACTACTAGAAAACTATTATAATTCATCTCTCAAGCTAGAAAAATATCCTATAGGCACTTAAGAGATGGGGAAAGTGACATTCAGCTTGTATGTATCTGGATGCATTTACCTAATTATTCATAATAATCTATTTAAACGTGGAAGTAGTCATTTAGTCGTGAGTGTGTAATACACATCTTCCTACCCCTTCGGGGAATACAGGCGTGATGCTATGTTTTAAACGTGGAAAATAAAAAAATCGTGCTCTAATTTCTTAAAGTAAATAAAGCGTTAGTTGCAATTTGATCATTTCATTTTTTCTTTTAAATTACTCAGGTAACTTACTATATTAAATTAAATGTCAAATTAATTTCGTGCACAAAAAGCTATAGTAAATAATATATATTTATTAGTTTGAAAATCTATGGAACTCAAAATTATTTGTTTATATAAACACACATTATATATTTATTATTACATATTATTATTATGTGCACACTGACTTTTTGAAACAGATTGAAAATCAAAAATTGGAATTCAGAGCACAAAGTAAAGTGGGGTCACTGGATAATGTAAAACATAGACCTGGCGGAGGTGACATCAAAATTTATGACGACAAAGATTACATCAAGCAAATGAGTGGACAATCCCCGGTGCCTGATAGTCACGGTCACTCGCGGCAGGAGGTGAGGCCCTTTATAGTGGGTTGGCGGGTTTTTTCAATTAATTACAGTATTGGTTTTCCTTTTTGCTTTGGTGAAGGGCTAAATTCACACATTTTCATTTTGTTTCAGCCAGAGTATTTATACACATTTTATTAAATAGGTAACACCAAGATTCATTTCGTCAATTTTGTCTCATTCGCTAACGACCTTTGTTTTTGTTTGTTTAACCTCATTTTTGTATTATGGTTGAGTGTTTTCTTGTGAAATAATAAACATGAGCACATTTTCTATCAGTAAACTAATACGGGTATTTATCTGTTGTAGAGTCCATTACCATCGGCACCAGAGCCTCCCAAGTCGGATGAGAATTTGAACCAACACGAACCTTAAGGATTCTTATGAAGATATGTTTCTCAGCAACAATATTTTTGTAATCGTGTCCAAAGCTATAATATAACAATTTTTTATTCATTTTTTTTCTACTCGAGTAATTTACTCAGATTCTTTGACAAAAATTGGATTTCTAACTTTAGTAATCTACGTCAATAATTTCTTGCATATCTTTTTGGACAATACGTCGACTTGTTTATAAGTGTTACATTCAAATTTTAAATATAATTGTTATATGTACGTAATTATAAGTTTGAATATTGTACTTGTAGCATAATAATAATGGTTGATAAATATTTTTACGAGTGATTCTTTGTCCAATTATTACGCCTGATTAAAGATAATAAGTACCATGCGTGCCAATTCATAATAGTACCGTATAATTAAATATACATACAATTTAGAACAATCCAGCACATAAAGTATTGAATATTCATTTAGAGCTTTTTCCACAAACGTTAAAATTATTAGAGTAAAAGTGATTTTAGTAAATCCTTCATCAAATACGGCTTGTACCTACAGCGTAACTGAGTCATGTAATTCATTTTCTCTGCAAAACTTACATCTAAGTCTATATAAATCCTTTAAATATGAATGTGTTAGATTAATATTGGTATTCAATGTATCTAGTTACCTACCTTTATATGTGTATATTTATTTGCACTAGATAGGTGTAGGCTTTGTTATAACTGTATTTTGTTATTTCCAGTATATATTATAAATTTACAGTGCACTTGGTATATCAATGTGTTATATTTTGGAGTGTAATGGCAAGTTCCTGGCACGGCGTTAATAAAAATGGCCTGGTACACAGATTAATAATAATATACCACCATATTTGACCCGTTTTGTACCTACGAACGAAGTGTTGAATGTAAGATATAAAAGAATATAATTATGTAGCGACACTGCCGTGGCCAGAAAAGGGGGAACGGGTTTGACTGAAAAGATTTATACTAAATGTTTAAATGTGTAATTATAAGTAACATTAGGTTTAGATAGCACATATTAATTGTATTGAAGCTTGAGTCACAAAGGGCGTTCTTACATTGTCGTTTCATTATAAGATTGATGATATTCTGCATTTGTTTAGTTATCCATATTTAAGCACACTCAAATTTTGTCGCCATATTCTGCATATTTTATTTGCATACTATTTATTATGCAAGCTTCTGGAAATAATATTTTAGTGACTAAATCATTAGAGTTACCTATATTTATCTGTAATAGACAACTGTAACTCCCAATTTTTTATAGAATGTTTAATGGATCACTGGTCGTGTTGTATACCGAACTATTAGGTAATTGTTTAATACAATTTAACACTATAACACTTCGTTTTATTTGATTAGCACACAATTTTGTTGTAGGTAGACGCGATTAGTATTTTAATGTAGTTATTTGCAGCTCTTGAATATACTTGCACATTCACACTCAGAGAAATTATATACTGGATTTTTGGTAAGTACTTTGAAATAATTTATTGGTACTGTTAGATATCTATACTTACATTATATGTAAGTTAAAAAAAAATATATATATATATAAATGAATGCCTATTTCCATTGGTCATGCCATAACTTAAAAACGACTCTACCGATTACATTTATCTTTTTTAAAGTTTTCTGATAATTTGTAGAAGTTTCTTACGGAAAGAAAAATTAAGAAAATTGCGCAGACAGTTGGAAAATTTCAGATAAACTTAACGACTATTTCGACTTTGCGCGTTTGCCAGTTCGCAAGTAGTAGATTTATAGCTAAGATATGACAACGTCAGTCAGTCCAGCTAGTTTGTTACTTATATAGAACCAAATTCTGTCCGCGACATCGTGTGCTCTTGAGATTATAAATACATCACTGTAAGACACACTAAATCTTTATGCCAAAATTGCTATAGGTACCACAAGAACGATTGGCTTACGCCGGGATAAAAAATATGTTTTCCGGGATTATGAGCTATTTGTATGCTAAATTTCATGATAATCAGTTGAGTAGTAATGGCATGAAAGCGTAACAAGGAAACAAAAACCCCACTTTATATATTAGTATGGATGAACCAGCTTCTATATGGCTTAGTATTGTATAGAATCATTAGGTAGGTACCATGTGTATATAATTTCATCTTTGTAGGGAGATATTTTAGACCAACAGAACCTTACCTTTGGTGATGTCGATTAGTAATATAATTATCATACTATATTATTATAAAGCTGTAACAGAGCTGTGCCTGTACATTTAAGATATTTGAGAAAATATGACTGTAATAGGCTATAACTAAATAGGCGTGTCTAAACACGAAACAATTTTTTTTAGATTTTTTGTCTGTTTGTTTGTTCGCGCATCACGCAAAATCTACTGGACAGATTTTGATGCACCTTTTTTTGTTTAGACTTAAAAACTGGTATACAATTACCCTGCTACTATATCGAGAACCTGAGATATAAGCTAAAACCTAGCTTAGCTAGGCTAGGTTGATATATTAATAATACTTATCCTATGAAATATAATAAGTTGCTACTCTTTATTTTTTATATTAAATCTTGGTTAACATTTTAGTGTTACCAGAAATCCTGTCACATTCTACTACAACTTGTAGTAACACTAAAATTAGTAGTCTAAAGTATATTTTATAGCAACAATTAATCGGTTTAGAAGGAAATATACGTCTAAATAGTAAGTATTTAAAATAGAAATCGTTTAGTATTCTTAAATACCTATACTGAAAAATTTACCTAATACAAAGCGTATAAAAATTTCACTAAATTAAGTGAAGTAAGTAAGTTTCAACTTCAACCCAAACTGAGGGATAATTAGGAACCAAAAAATTCAGTTTCCCGTTTTTAATAGTGTTCTAGATACCTAATTAGAGATAATGATTGCCATTAATTCTTTATAACTTGCTAACGTGACCTTTATTTACGCAGGATCATTATTACATGTCCGACCATGGATGGACTGATGATCGACCAAAGTCCAGGTGCTTGTCAGCTAGAGCACCACGCACGCCTCGAAACTTGTCACCACGACGCAAGACCACTGCCATGGAAGAAGATAACATGGTACAAAGATATAATGAGAGAAACCGACGCAAATCTGTAGCGAGACCTATGAGCGCTCGTGAACCACCCCTCTCTGCATATTCCCGGCGGACTTCAATTTCTCAACGTCCAGCGTTCTCTATATACTAAAGTAGTGGTCACCTGAGAATTGTATCGGATATTTAACACCTTCTGGCACAGATGTAGCCTCAGCAGTTTCAAGTATAGTAATCATATTAGAGAATAGATTCACTGCGTAATTTGGTCTCCTGAACATTTATAAACATAGCACCACGGGGAATACAGGTTCCCCTAAGGGGTAAGCAGAGGTGTATTACACACCCACGATTCGCCAGCTATGTTTAAGTCCCACGTAATAGGGAGCGAGCCTATTGCCGTCTACCGGGCACATTTCCAAACTACGGGCTCCTACTGAGAACTTTTCTTTTTACGAAAAAGTCAATAACACTGCCAGACCCGGGAATCGAACCCGAGACCTTATGATCAGCAGTCGCTTACACTACCGCTGCACCACAAAGGCAGTTTATTTTTTACATAAGGATCGTTGTTAACATTGCTAAAACTAGCTTTGGTAATGTATATGTTTTGGCAATAGTGATTCTAAATAGAAGTGAGTGCAATAACATCACTATACTATTACGATTTTTAGTTTTTTTTGGCAAAGATATATATATGTCGGCAACCCATGGTTGCAACCCATGGTTGCCGACAGTTAATTGACAGATACTGAAAAGGCACATGGTGTACTAAAATAATACCAGAATACGTATCTAAAGTCACGTTAAAAGTAGTTTAGGTGATGTATGTAATAGTAGGTATACCTACATTAGAGATATTATAAATGTTAGATTAATCACGATTAGTGATACGCTTGGCGAAATTCAAACTTTGTATAGTAGCACACCTTAATAAGACAATATAATCATATATTTTTCTTAATTTGTTGCTATCCTCCATATTAATGATATCGTTCTCGGCTATATACGTAACATACTGAAAAATCATAGATAATTAATATATTTTAACATAAAACATATAACATACGCTCACGCCTGTGTTTCCCGAAGGGGTAGGCAGAGGTGTATTACACAACCAAGGTTCGCCAGCTATTTTTAAGGCCCACGTAATAGGGGCGAGCCTATTGCCGTCTACCGAGTACATTTCCAAATTCCGGGCTGCTACTGATAATTTTTATTTTTACGAAAAACCTCAATGACATTGCCCAACCCGGGGATCGAACCCGAGACCTCATGATCATCAGTCGCTCACACTACTGCTGCACCGCAGAGGCAGGAGAGTTATTTAAGATAATATTATTTAAGATAATATTATTTTAAGATAATACATATATTTTAAAAATCGATTTATGCCTTTCCTATCATAGTATATATCAAACCAAAGCAATGATTATACGTACAATGTTTCACTAGAACACGAGTAGGTGAAGTAAACTACACACCACAAAATACTCTGTTTTGTGCTCTACACTTTTGTTCTTAGTCTGTAGTATATAGATGTTTCTGTAGATATGAATGTATGAGATTATTATGTTAATTAAAATACATAATTCACTAGTAAACGTGTTTTATTGCATCGATACTTTATACTTACATGGTGACAAATTTTATCCAATCGTAACGACGGGCCTCGTGGCGTAAAGAAACCCGCCGTGTGCCGTCTTTCCGCCTGTGTTGACGGGCCACTGGTACTGTGTTGGGTTACTTCAGTGGTCCGCCGGCGGCTTACCCGTTCGGGTACCCTCTCCTGAGCGACGCATCTGCACACGGATCGTCGCAACTTCGCAGGAGGCCTTGCGGGTGGCGGACGTTCCCCGGTCCATCCACCCGCAGCCTCAGCTAGGGCGGCATGAGGCGCGGTCGGTCCAGAGACCGGCCCGGGGCGTCTCCATCCGCGCCCTCCAACTGGCCATGGCAGCTCGGCGGTCGTCGCCCTGCCACCTGGTCAGCTCGCTGGGCAGGGGACGACCGTCTCTCGCCCGCTCTTGCGACGCCCGCCAATACACCTCGGCGAGCACCTCCGCCTCCAAGTCCCACGGGGGGGCCAATGCGCAGGCCGCCTCGGTCGACACCGTGCGGTATCCGCGTATGAGCCTGGACGCGACGACTCTTTGTGGTCTCCACAGAAGAGCCCTGTTTTGCGCATTCAGGGACTCCACCCACACAGGTGCGCCGTACAGCGCCCTCGATCGGACCACCCCCGCGTAAAGCCGTCGGCACGTACTGTTGGGGCCGCCCATATTCGGCATGAGCCGTGCAAGGGCGGACGCCGCGCCGACGAGCCTCGGGGACGGTTGATGGAAGTGCACGCGAAAGCGCCACCGCCCGTCCAGCACCAGGCCCAGATACTTGATCTGGGCCTTCACCTCAATTTGGACCCCGTCCACCGTGATTGAGGCACCAGCAGGTGGCCAACGTCGGGGTCCATGGAAAAGTAGGGCCAACGACTTATCCAAGGCCACCCTAAGTCCCAGTGCCCCGATCCTCCTGACCACCTCCCAAGTTCCCTAACGTGGCCAGGAACGCCGCTTCCTCGAAGTTTCCGCCCCGGGCCGCGACCCAGCGTGTCATCTGCATAGCAGATGACCGCCAGCCCGAGGGGGCGCCGACAGCGTAGCACCCAGTCGTAACCGATGTCCCACAGGAGCGGCCCTAGAACCGAACCATGTGGGACACCGCACGACATGGGTCTCCTCACAACGTCCCCTATGCGGCTCTCATAGAGAACGCTGCGGCCCTCAAGATAGTCTGCCACTAGCCGCCTCAGGTATGCAGGCACCCTGTGATAACGGAGCGCCTCCCTGATGCAGCTGAATGGCAGACTATTGAATGCGTTGGCGATGTCAAGCGACACCGCCAACAGCACTCCACCACCAGTGACGACCGCCGCGGCCGTGGCCCTTAGGCGCATGATCGCACTGACCGTCGAACGACCAGCTCGAAAACCGAACTGGGCATCCGACAAGTCGGGTCCGACGTCGCGCAGGTGCTGGACGATGCGGGCAGCGAGGATTCTTTCCAGTAGCTTACCCGCCTCGTCCAGCAGCACGGTGGGCCGGAAGGCAGGAGCACCAGCCTCCCCTACTTCCAGCAGTCAGGGAACCGTCCGGACGCCAGGCACGCGTCGAACAGTCCCCTAAGTCGGGGCTCCAGGTGGTCCAGAGCCAGGACCAGCACCCGAGCGGGTATCCCATCTGGGTCAGGGGTGGTACTCTTGGAACGAATCCGTGAAACAGCCACCCCCATTTCCGACGTGGTGACGGGCGGTACACTGAGGTCGGCCTCCCGATCACTACCTGGCGGTGCCATGAACGGGGGTGTGTGCTCCGCCCGTCGTGGGATTAGGCCTTCGACCACCTCAGTGAGGAGGCTGGGCTGAAGGGTCTCTGTGATTGGGCTGGGTGCGGGGCTTGTTCAGCGCCGCACGGTATGGGCGACCCCAGGAGTCACGGTTGCGACCATCCAGCATCTCCTGCCTTTTTTCTGTTTTGGCGCGGCAGATGGCCAACTTGAACGCGGCCGGCGAGGTGCGGTACGCCTCGTACAGTTGGCCCTCCCTCTCCCCATCGCGGTTGCGCCGCCGACTGCGGGTACAAGACCTCCGGGTGCGAATGCACGCCGCACGGAGGTCCGCCAGCTCCTGGGACCACCAGTAGAGGAGGAGGACGTCACACACGGGGCATGGCCGAGTCGCAAACCTGCGTAACCGCAATGCGAAATCGGTTAGCGTCAACGTCCACCCTCTCGGTCAGGGCTGGTGAGGACAGCCACGATTGAACGATGGCTGCCTCCGCCAGTAGGTCCCTATCTAGCCTGCCCACAGCCCACCGCGGGAACGGAGTTCTGCGCACTGCGTGACCCCTACTGGGGCCCTGAAGGGACCGGGAGACCTCAATCCGGATGTACCGATGATCGGACAAGGTCTCAACCTCCTCCAGGACACACCAGTTCCTCACTCGTGCCGCGACGTCAGGGCTAGCGAATGAAAGGTCCACTATCGGCTCGCCCCGTCGCCGCACGCACGTGTTGACGGAGCCCCTGTTCAGAAAACAGAGGCCCGTTGACGCCGCCCACTCTATCACCGCCACTCCACGGGCGTTCGTCGCAGGAGACCCCGCCATGGATTTGGCGTTGAAGTCCCCCACGACTAAGACGTGGCTAGGTGCCAGTCGCCGTATCGAGGTCTCCAGGCTATTAAGCCAGACCTCGAAATCAGCCAGACTCCGGTTGGGGGAGAAGTATACGCCGTACAGCGTCACCCCCCCCCTATCGGCCGCTACGTATCCCGTGCCCTGACTCTGATCGACAAGGGCGGAGAACACAGCGCCGTGGAGCTGACGATTGTTGAGATTCGCCTGAAGAAGGATAGTGTCACGGTTGAATTTTAGGCCGTAACTATATCCTCCTCCACCCGAGATGGTGGCGAAGCCACGTTAGGGGGGGGGGGGAATGGGTCAGCCTGGGTTAATTGGCTAGTCCCCCCCTTTTTTGGGCCTGTCGACGGGGGTCTGCATTTCTCCCGCCCCATGCAGTGCTTGGCAGGCCTATTGCCTGCCGCGCACGCGGGGCAGTGAGGGGTGGCGGTGCAGGTTGCTGCCCGGTGCCCTGCCTGACCACAGCGGAAGCAAAGACCGCTGCAGTCAAAACAGTTAGTGCACGTCGGCTGGGTGTGTCCGACCGTCATGCACTTAAAGCACCTTGCGGGCTGAGGCTCCAGCACGGTGACCCGCGCGGAACTCCAGCCCACGAGGAGCCTGCCTGCGTCAGCCAAAGTTGTGGCTGCTGCGACCGGGCAACTCGCCCAGACGGCACCAACACCGCCGGGACCGGTCCGAATGGAGCCCACTCTGACGGCATTCGAGCATCCGGTTTTCGAGGCAATAGCCTCCTGGACGTCGTCCGCCGTCACCGAGTCATCCAAACCGGAAATGCGCAATTCAGCGCACTTTACCGGTCTGGTGACGCGGACTCCACTCCCCTCGCCAAACAGACCCCTTAGCCTTTCGGCCACAGTGTCAGCCATCTTGGGGCCCTCCGCCCCAGGGAACTCGAGAATTCGAGCCCCTGTGCGGGCTAGGCGGGTCCGGGCGGCAACGACTCCAATATCGGAGATGTCGATTTTCTCCCGGGCCTTCCTCAAGATGGCCTGATACGACAGGCCCGCTTCGGCCTCCGGCAGCATGGTGATTACCACCGCTGCCGTTTTCGGCATCTGAAGCTTGCGCGGCTTCTTGGGGCCGGGCTTGCTCCCTAGCGCAGCAGGTTCCGCTGCCCGGGCAGTAGTCTCTGTCTCGGCTCCCTTCTTCCTTTTGCCCCGGGATTTCTTCCTCCCACCGCCCACCGCCTGCCAACCCTCATTAGAGGTGTACACCCAATCCTAAAAATTCGCTAGTGTTGTACAAAAGGTCTCTCACCACGCTCAATAGTACGGACGTAAATATACTGTGGCTGGTGGTACCTCAATATCACACCATACTTTTCTAAGAAATAAAACATATTATGGCATTGAGTAGTGTTAGTGTTTGAATGTTCAAAACATAGGTAGGTATATAGTAAACCAATTAGACCGAGTTTATCCGCGACGGAAAATGATTAGCAGTATTATACTTTATAGTACGCAGGTGGTAAGCAAACATACGCCCAGCTGATGGTAAGAGGTAGCCGTAACCTATAGGCGGAAAAAATATCAGAGGCATTACACGTACGTCACCAACTCCAAGGAAAGGTATAGGATATGCAGAGGAGGAACCACTGAAGGAATGTATATGGTATGGTATATGGTTCCGGTGGTCCGCCAATAAAAGCGGAGAGACGGAACACGGACGGTTTCTTCGGTGGGTGTTGCCCCAAACGACGGGGTGTGCGGTTAGGAACATTTTTTCCCACAAAAACAAAAAAAAAGGATATGCAGAGGAATGGTAAGGAGGAGGTGTGGGGGCTCCGGCGCTTGAAATGATCACACCAAACACAACAGGAGTACTTACCTGCCGTTGTTTCACACTGAACATCTGTGAGTGGGTGGTACTTCCGCCAACGTGTCAGCCTATTTGTGCTGGGACAACAAGGCTTTACCACTGTTAAAACTTTTATCAATAATATTTTGCGAAACATGTAGACACAAAAAATAGTGCTCTACGTAGGCACTATTTTTTGATATAATTGAGTAATGTCTATAGGTAATTTTAGCACCTGATTTCTGGAAATAGGTCATTGACTCAAGCTAGCAAATATGAGTGCGTTTAAAGGGCACACTAACACTTCTCAGTATCATCTATTTTATTTCTTAGAAAATAAGTATAGTTTGGCAGTGGATTTGGATCTATAAGAATAGAATAGAATAAAGCAGTCACCGAACTCGTTTAGATATACGAGTATGTATAACAATATAGGTTGTACACGATATGGTTTGAAGTCCAATCTGGCAAAAAGCCGACATAAAAACAAGCCATCACTTCAATCTAATCATGTTATTTGTAGCCAGCAATAAAAAAAAGTGTACTCGCACTGACTCAGTACAACTATTTGTAGATTAGAATACTCTCTTGAAAGTTGTGTCTACATCATTGTCTACCTATACATATGACATAACAAACTTTTAGGTTATATCTCAATTTTCCGGTATTGTAGCGGAATAAAATTTATACCAGTTTTTAAGTCTAATCAAGAGCTTTCAAAAAAAATATCAGCAAAATCAGTTCAGTAGTTATTGCGTAATGCGCAAACAAAGAAACACACAAATTCTAAAAAAATAGTTTGTGTTCAGACGCCTAATACATTCATTTTTATTTTAAATTTCTTAAATGTAGAGACATAGCTCTGTTACAGCTATAAATTAGTACTGATTTTGTACCAAAGCTGGTTGAAATCAGGTACAAAGAATTATAACACCTATAATAGACATTAACATGTCTTAGTCTAACACACATATGACTGTACAATTTATTAAACACAAAGTGAAAAATGTGAAATCGAAAATAACAGTCACGAGCATGATTCGAACCTGCATCTCCTGGATACTGTCCAGATGCTTTGCCAATTCAGCCATCGTGACCCTTGCTCCTGACTGCTAATATCGATAACACATTCATACTTAACGTCTTTGGGTGACGCCTGCACCATGTGTCGGAAGTATTTTCATACATTATACCGACCAGGTAAACTTAATTTTACAATTAAGATTTTACCTAATAATAACGCAAACCCTGTAAATATTTAGATATTTTTATATATATTTTTAGCATTTGACATGCTTAGCAACATACATTAAACACAAAGTGTAAAATGTGAAATCGAAAATAACAGTCACGAGCAGGATTCGAACATGCATCTCCTAGATACCGTCCAGAAATTAGCAGTCAGGAGCAAGAGTCACGATGGCTGAATTGGCAAAGCATCTGGACGGTATCCAGGAGATGCGGGTTCGAATCCTGCTCGTGACTGTTATTTTTGATTTCACATTTTTCACTTTGTGTTTAATTTATGTTGCTAAGCATGTCAAATGCTAAAAATATGTATAAAAATATCTAAATATGTACAATTTATATTCGCATAGGCAGAAACGTTTTAAATATGAAAGCATTTAATACAAAGAGAGGGTAAAACCGGCTGTTAGCGAGGCGACATCGCCATGCCAATTTTTTTATTTAATGCCATCTGTTGACAAAAGCATCTAACTAGAAAGTATAATGTCAATCAATAAACCAATAACAGTTTTAATTCGTCTATGGATTACGAAAGGGCGCTTACTAAGAATTATATAAGACTCAAAAATATTTGAATAAAGAAAGAAAATCGATTTTTTCACATCTTCGCGACGTCCCGTGAGGCAATTTCTTTTATATCTCTAAGAGATCCTGGCTTCTATACCTATCCACTAAAAAATATCCATTCAAGAATAAGTCATTATTACCCACCTTTCGTTTATATAATAATCGATTATATACCTAATAATCGTGCTGTTAATTATTAGATTCGTGCATATACTAACCACTGCTGCACCGGACACAGTCCCAAACTGTATTAGGATTTAAGATTTTCACGATTATAATAAAATCATTATCGTTCCTTGTGAGTGCTGGTTTTATCGAAACATTGTAATAACTAATAATTAAAAAAAAAACATAGCATCACGCCTGTATTCCCCGAAAGGGTAGGCAGAGGTGTATTACACACCCACGACTCGCCAGCTATGTTTATTTCCAAACTCCGGGCTGCTATTGCGATTTTTTCTTTTTAGGAAAAAGCTCAATAACATTGCCCGACCCGGGGATAAGTAATAAAACTAAAATTATTTATTTTAAATATTGTTTAATTGGTGTACATGGTTATGCATTATAATATTTATCAATTGTTAATTCATTAAATTATGGCACTTAACACAAAATAATATATAATAATGAGACAATACATATATTAAATAAAAAATGTCAAAACGGAGCATAATTGATACATGTACCTATATAGATTACAATACATATTTTCAAAATTTTCGAAATAATCTTATAATAATATTCGGAATTACTTTCTCAGTCGTTCGTTGATGTTTCGTAAATAACGAAAGCCTCTTTTTCATTTCATATTTTTTTTTTACGAAAATAAAGCTCTCAACACAAAATTCAACTCATTGTTCCCAATCGTAAAAAATATAAATTAAATCTTACAAACAAAATAGTATAATAACTTAACCTTTTGTTCCCACAAGGACAACTGACTCACCACACACACGTACCCAATAACATCTTTAAACGAACGCGCCGCGCAGGATATCTGATGATTTATCATTATTGTAAAAAACCAGTTCAACATCATTCAATAATACAAACTGTTGATAAAAACTTACAACTAACAAACTCCTATAAGGTATTGCAACTGCGTAAACGTACACGCGCTATTTTAGAAGCCAATAGGTACTTAGGAAGCCGGCTCTAAGCGAATTTACCTATTCGCGCATAATAATTGATATTTCAGGCATAATTGTTCGACTAATACTTTGATACTAGCTAAGGAGTTCGATTACTATAATAAATAATTTGTGGAAGCATACCCCATCCTATAACGTTGATAAGACGATACAATGAAATACTTCGACTGATGCAACAAGCGTACACACACGACGTTAACATTTTAAAACTTCAATTACAGCAAAGGCCACAACACATCATTCAGTCACAAAGCGCGAATTATCCCTAATTAATGAAGTTTACATGTACAGAAGTCCAATCGACTGCATGGAGGTTAACGATCTACATAATATTTCAACTATAATGTACACGATGTTATTAATCTAGTTATTGTATAAATTATCTATTGTAAAGTTCTAATTTGTGTCAACTTACGTCCATTTAATGAGATTTAAGTGTCAACGAGCCTCCAATTGTTAGATCACTGAACGTAGCCAGCAAGATTCAGTACATCGCCGCTACTCTGAGAGAGACACACATACGTACACAATATTTATACCTCGTTCACTACGAGTATATCGCTACTAATTCGCTAATATGTGACTCGATCGCACGAACAACTACGAGAGGAACTGTATCGTGCATTCAGAAGGTTTTCGTACAAATTTTGACCCCTAAAATCACTACTAAGAATATCTCCATAATATATATTATGTACAAAACACTACAAAGATTAATGAATACTGAATTTTACATTAAAGTATATCATCTCAATTTATATTTAAATATCGAATATCGATTATATCATCCGATTATGTTGCGCTTCCAACTTGAGCAATAAAATACAATACATACCAAAAATATCATTTCTTTCCGCATAGTAACAGCAGTGATATGGCTATTAAATATCACAATAATTCTTGTGACTAAGCAGACATAGATTTAATTAGATCTAATACTTTACATAAACATAGATACGGCCATATACTCGTATATCGTGAATACAGTTACAGTGATGGTTCAATTCAAGGATATGTAAACTGGAAGGGCGCATGCAGTTAATTGACAACGATGGTTATGTACCAACACCGTATTAACAACCTATTAAGGTGTAGATCAGTTCTAGGAGAGATTTAAGGCTTAGGCCATGCAATTAGTAATTACACACATGTTACCTCACCTACACCATGAATACATTTTGTCCTTTCACCACAGACCGTCTTAGGAGGGTATCTAGGAAAGGCAGCATGCGGTTAAAAGCTAGATATGTTAATACAATCTGTGGACGCCATAGTATCATTAATTATTTTTGTTTCCCATGTACCTATGAATCGAATCAACCGTAACTACAGTAAATGGTATGAATCATTTACACGTATTACATTTGTTTAAGTACTTAGTCAACAAAATTTTATAGAAATGACCTTATAATTTACATCACTTAAATATCAAAGGCAGTAATTATCATATCACACACGTATTGTTAATATGAAGGGGTAATTTTGGACATCAAATTCACATTAAAGATATTATTATTCATCTAAACATCGAATTATAGCGTCTCTCTCTCTCTCAGCAATGGCGAATTCTTTTGTGATGATTTTAGCATACGAAGGAGTTTGCCTTTAAGTTATGAGATTTTGTTCCTACCGTAAAAGTAAATAGTATTCTATATATCACATATTATTGAGAAACATATTTACTGTTAATGTACCTAATAATACAGTTCTCGTTCAATATAGTGTGTCACTCTCAGTAAATATCTTCACAAATTGTGTTACTTAAAATAAATTTATATACAGTCCAAGACCTTGTCGTGCCTTAAAACGTAAGACTAGATTTTAACTACAATAATTAGAAATATGATAGATTAATTAAACGATGTTAAACATATTGTGAAGATTGATGAATATTGCTGAGTAGCAATTATTGAATTAAATACATTTAAATAATTATAAAGACTAAAATAACTCTACAGATGAGTGAGTAAGGGTGAAATATAATCAAATACAATATCTTATCAATACACATAGTCCTTGACCACGAGAACATTCCAAATCCGGAACAACACAAAAAGTTTTTACACATTTCCAATCACAACGAAATAGTTCCATTATCAATTTCTCGATCAAAACCCACAGTACAATATCACCATTCAAATGTCTCACGTGTTTCTGTAATTATTGGGAAATATAATAAACTATAGACGATTTGTATAGTTTATCATATTCTATAATTTATATGAAACGTGCACACATAAAAGTTCCTGCCTTTACTTTCTACCGTTCAACTGTAGCGGCCGCCAGCACGGCTGCCAGTCGTGCTATGGCTGCCAATATCAGAAGTCCTCTAACAAAACTGCATCGCGTGGAACCAACCCTTTTTGTTCGCCCCTACAACACAATACGTACTGGTCGTCTACCTCGAGTATCAGCCGCAGACGCTCGCCTTCATTGAAAGCGAGATGTCCCGAATCAGAAGGCAGTCGGTGCCAGAGTGTTCGCACGTACCTGAAAAGGACACGGTAGGGATATATCCTCAACATTTTTTATATCTTTTAGGTCTCTAAAACACCGTGTTATAGTCAGACGCTATTAAAAACTCCTTTAAGAATGCTCTTAAAAGCAAAATACTTAATTACTATGTAAGAAAAGGGGATAGGGGTCTCTAGGAACGTTCGAAAGAATATCGCACCGGCAGCTTGGGTTTGGTACTTACGCTACCAGGGGGAAAACAATCTCAAGACGGCATATATAGTTGGTAAAGCATCTGGGAAGGTTATCCAGGAGATGCAGGTTCAAATCCAGCTCGTAGCTATCCTTTTCGATTTCACATTTTCTCTTGTATTATCTTAGATAAAATTGCACTTGGATGCGTGTAGGAACTATAGGACCATTATCGTCTCATTCTCTTGAGAAGACTTATGCCCAGTAGACAAGGTCTGAGATATGAATAGAAGAAACATTACGGGTAGATATACGTACTTGTGCTTCTGTGTGGCGGAGGGGCGGGAGCGCGCGGCGGAGGAGGAGGCGGCGCGGCGCGGCGCGGCGGGCGGCGCGCTGCGCCCGTGCGGCAGCGACGCCGGCCGCGCCGCGCCGCCCGTGCACGCGCCGTCCACGCGCGACACCCTACGTCACAGCCATGCCATGTTATAATAGTGAGTGTGTATATTAAATATACTCGTATATATTATTTTGCATATTTCCATAGTTTAGTACCTGCATAAATATTATATGATACTTTGAATCCCGGATAAATATTATATTTCTATGGGATTATCAAAAAAAATACGACAAGACATATCTACCTACTTGAAATTTATTAGACGTTGGTATGGTATCTTATGGAATACTAGCTCTTGCCGACGGAGCCGTAAGCAGGAGCTAATACGATACTACTACGATGCTCTTTGAACCAGAGCTCTTACACCTTTAATTTTCAAGGCATTAATGTGCTGTTGACAATTAAGAATACACGTGTTACCACCTTATCCTCTCCCGCGGGAGTCGTACAAGGCGACTAAGGGAAGTAAGCAATTATCACCCATTGCATTACTGGTGGTAGAGCTGGGTAGTGAGAGTATTCACTTGTTATCGGGCGCAAACGGGTCGGTACCACTGTCTCCTATGTGACCGGTCATGTGTTTTGACTGTAGCAGATGATAGCCATTTATTCTTTCATTTCATATCTGAGAAATGAAATGATACGCAGCGGCTTGACTATACTCTCCGAGTCCATGAGCGACGGTTACCACTTACCACCAGGTGGGCCATGGCTTGTTAGCCATCATTAGCCATAAAAAAAGGACCGATAAGAAATCTAATTTATTGAGGCTCACCACACGAAAGCACCTTTTCATGATGTCATTGACGATCATAAAACATCTGTATTAATTTAATTGTAGATCTCTCGCATGGATGAGAAAGAGCACCTCGTCACATCAAACATCTCTATTTACAAAGTACCGTATCTACTTATTAAAAATACGTCTAAGTTCAATTTATATAACCAGTTATACCAAGTTATATTAAATATAAATTTATTTAATCATATTTTCTACAAAAATATGTAGAAATTAAATCAGTCTCCCGAAATTCGTAGTTAAGGTATTTTGAACTACCAGATACCTTTTGGTTGAGTCAATATTTTTAACATTAACGCGAGTTTAAAAAAAAAGAAGCCCGATCTTCTTATTCTCCACCTCCTTCGTAGACAATGAGCAATTGTCTCTGTAACAGATCTATATACTACGGTACAGAGTACATTTTTATAACTGAGAGGCTACGGTAACTGCTTACCATTAGGTCGTTATCTTGTTTACGACACATGTAATATATTAAAATTAAGATAATGATTTTATATAAATCCTAACGTGTAATTTTATAGCGTTATTATGAACGACACGCAAAGCAGGGTCGTGGTATTATTTAGTTTTAGTAGAGCTCTGTTAGTGAGCATGCAGATATTAGTTAAAATCACTGGAAATGGAAGCCTTTCTATGACGGTGATGTGAACACTGCACCTGCAGTATAGGTTACGTACCTATGTACATAAATATACGTTTAATATACTATATGGTATGTAGGTACCCATGTAAATTCATACGTAGCCACAGACATCATGAAATACTAAATAAATGGCTCAATTATATGTAATGATTCATTCATCATAGCGACCTAGTTGTGAAATAACTAACACGTATTTGATATAAAAGGTTTAGATGATTTTAAAACAGCTCAAAATAATCTTATTTCGAATTGTTTGTCGAAATGTTTATAACTTTTTTTATTTGATAATATAATTAGAGCTCGTTAAAAGGAGATAATTTCCTTTTTACTAACATTATTTTGCAACTTAAAGACTTTTTATGCAGATACAGTGAACAATATATGATAAGTACATGCACATGCTGTTAAAATAAACCCGGCATAAGCATCGTTAATCTATAATTCCCATCTAGTACATACGGCTGTGTTTTCTTAATATTAAATGTGTTTTTAGACTCAGCATCACTTTGTATTCTCGTTTGGTTAACGTTGATCTTCTTCGTAGTCTTCTCTGGTATAACTCTGAAGATATTGTGCGATATAAGCAAAGTATAGTGGCGATACTATCAAATAAATATCGTGAAAATAACATAATACGCACCAAATAATAGAATTAAAGAGACTCTGAAATATAATATTAGAATACTATTTTTATGAAATACTTAACCGAACTTATGATTTTGATCACAACAACACAACGATAAATAATAATAAAAAAAATATCATATTGACAGTATTGGAACATGATAACTTATCAGTCTTGTCACTGATAAGTTATACTTATCAGTCTTGTCACTGATAAGTTATAGGTCTCTAAAAATCTAAAAATGTGCATCTTGTTAACACTTTTATTCGAAAATATAAATAATTCCCGCCACCGCATAGTGTAGAAACAAAACTACGCATAGATTGGTACTAAAACACTCAATAAACTATAATCACTATTAAATATTTTAAAGAGACATTTGTTATAAATTTTGTAATTACAATATAGGTACCTGTTAGCTGGTTGCGGTGTTTTCTTGTTGGCAGTGGTGGCTCTTGATGTAGAGCGTGGGTTTGCTGTAGTGGGAGACGTACTCTTACGTACCGGTACTGGAATACCTCTGCAACATTAAAGTGTCACCATTATAATTTAATATTACCCAAAAGTGTAAGTAGTTTAAGAATCAGCTGAATTCTAAATACAAGAATTTAGTGGTAACTAGCCTTTGACCGCGGCTTCGCCGCAGCCAAAAGCTAGTTTTTGGGTAATATCTCAGGTTCCCCACATAGTAGCAGGATAAAATGTATACCAGTTGTTAAGTCTAATCAAGAGCTATCAAAAAAAAAAAGTTGCATCAAAATCCGATCAGTAGTTTTTGCGTGATGCGTGAACAAACAAACAGACAAAAATTCTAAAAAAAATCGTTTTGTGTTTAGACACGCTAGTTTTTCATTTATATCTCAGGTTCCCGATATAGTAGCGGGATAAAATGTCTACTAGTTTTAAGTCAAATCAAGGCCTTTCAAATAAAAGAAGTTGCATCAAAATCCATCTAGTAGTTCTTTTAAATAAATTCTAAAAAAAAATCTAGTTTAAATAATTTTCTAGTTTTTCGGTTATATCTCAGGTTCCCGATATAGTAGCGGAATAAAATGTATCTTCTCTCTCTCTTTGAGTCTGACTCTTTAAGTCTAATCAAGGCCTTTCAAACAAAAAGTTGCATCAAAATCTGTTTGGTAGTTTTTGTGTGATGCGCGAACAAACAAACAGACAAACAGATAGACAGACAAAAATTCTAAAAAAAATTGTTTTGTGTTTAGACACGCCTATATAGACACACATTATGTACAGTCATTTTTTCTCAAATATCTCAAATGTACAGACACAGCTCTGTTACAGCTTTATAATAGTATAGATGAAGTAATGAGATAGAGATAGCCGTGTGGCTTTAGAATTGTCCCACCCCTCTCCCCCCATGGAAGTCGTAAGAGCCAACTGAGGGAATACCGGGGGAGTGGGCAGCAGCACTCCCTCGAGTATTAACAACTTCCACTGTGATCGCCAATCCGCCTGTCAAGCGTGGCGATTACGGCACTATCCCCCATTCCTTGGGGAGGCCTATGTCCAGCAGTGGACGTCGAAAGGCTGATGGATGGATGGATGAATGATATAGATAGAACGTAAATAAATTACATATTACTCAAATGTCAAACATCAAGACAAAGATCAATAAAACGACAAAACAATCTTATTTTATTGAAAGCTTTGTTTCATCATCAATTTAAAGACTTGTTTATACATCTATATCTATAATATTATAAAGTAGAGCTATCGTATGTCAGTATATTTATTTGAATAAAAATAATAGTGTATTAGGCTATTTAGGCATCTCTGAATACCAAATATTTTTTTCAGATTTTTTGTCGTTTGTTAGTTCTCTCACGACAATCATGGTATTGAGGAAATTGATATGTATGTACCTATTACTATAGGTAACAAGCGTATCTATACATTTTTTTTAAATAGATTCCTGATTGTACCAATTTATGGATCAGCTAAATGTCCGCAAGCGGATAGAGAATATGGTCAAATCCATAACAGCTTTGAAAAGAAAATCTGGAACAAACCTACAGTATTATTTAAAATTGCTTTATATTCAGCAATTCTAATTCAAATTTTAATTCTATCCACAGTAATATCTAAATAATATACGTTTAAATATCTCTCTAAGTAGTTTTTGTGTAGTGGATATTAAAGAACTAACTACAATTCTATTGTAATGAATGAAATTTAGTAAGTTGATGTAAAGACAATTTTATTACTTACGGAAAAATTAAACTTACCGATGGGTATTCTTAGCCGGCGATTGTAGTACCGGTGCCTGAGGTCGGACGGGCGATGACACCGGCCGAGGGATTTTGGATCCTCGAGCCGCAGCTGGGGACGTTTCGCCTGGGAATTTACATAAAACCTTTCAATAACTGTAATAAGGAAATAAACGTAGTCGTATGTAATAAATAAAATATAATTATAATATAAAGGTAAAATTTCTCTAGAAGAAGGCACTTCAATACTTTATGTAAGTCTCCTAATTTATTCATTATACGAATACTAACATCTTTACCATTAGTGAGGTGACCGTGGCAAAGTTGCCAACACAATAAACAATGGAATGCCACTTGATGTACTCGTAATAAATAAAAAACCTATTTCCCAGACTGAATGAGAAACTTAGAAATAAAACTATGAAAATAGACTAATACTCGTATAAATCAAGTTGCTTTCTGAGTGATGCTCGTTTGCCATCCATCATTTTATTTAGGAAGGATTTACGCAACGTTGTTTGGAAAGTTTCGATTGATTACGTCGTCTATAAATATCGAGCATCGATTTCTACTACAACAATATTTTAGTCAATTATCTAAGTATAGTATAAATTTATGGTTATTGTAATTACATTTTAGACTTCGTGATTTCTACATGCGTACATAATACTCAGGAAAGGGGTTTCCCAGAGGGTTAGGCAAAGATAACAGATTACCCTACCACGGCCCCATGGTAACGAGACGTGACCGGTGGCAAACCACTTCGCCGCCATTCAGATGGAGAGAAATCTCTATTACGTTCCCACGGAATAATTTGTGATATACATTTTGAATATCTACGCTCATTATACTTACCAACTATTACAAAATGTTGTCTCCCAATTTCAACAACACATTTATTATATTGCCTATTTAGGACTGAGTTAATTTCGGCGATATCGCAGCGATCTATCGCAGTTTCGGAATAGGGAAGTTGCAGGTTTATATATTGCTTGCAGTGACATCTTTTTCCAAATTTAGAAGTTCTAGCCCATTAAAGATTTGATTTTCTCTGGTAGTGGAATTTAGTGCTTAGTGAGATCTTTTTACTTGACTATGGTTGACTTTGTCGATAATCGGTGGTTAACATTTACCATCAGGTGGGTCGCTTGTTCGTATGCTACCGTCCCAAAGAAAACAATACCGACCTGAAGGAGTAACGGGACTTTCTGCGTTACTAAGCATCTCCCACTTGAGTTGTAATCTTCTAAACTTGCCGCCCGAGTTAGCACTTGCATTGCCTGTGTTGCCGCTTGCACCACTGCTGGCAGAGCTTGGTCGCCATTGTTCCTCGCCACTACAATCCAGCTAAAAATATACAAAAAATGTGTAAAAATTTTAATGTTAATAGCTAAATATTTTTTTCTGCTATGCACCTACGGACTTGAAAATATTTTACCAAAAATCCTAAATACTAATTCTATAAGTAATAAAAGTCCCTAAATACAATATTTATTCCCTAACCAAATTTAATAAAATACTTTAAGACTACAATTAATAATATTATTTAATTTGTGTTTCATTAGTCAACCTTAAAGTAAGAGTTGGAGATAAGAATTTAATTCTTTATTACATTTGGTTACGGTATAAAGCAAAAGCAAATGTAAGGTAACACGATATCGTTAGGACAATACAAACAGGAACACAAAATTTGTTGCGTACATACACTTGATGAATGCGTGATGTGAAAAATCAATTAAAGCAAATTATAATGTTAGAAGCTAAAAGCACGACGCCCACGATCTGCAAATCATAAACAACGAGGCCCAGAATAAAACCATTTGTCTAAGCACATGTACGTAATGTTCACACGCAAGCACCGCCGAATTTACCTTCACTTCATTGCTGGAGGGCTTAGCGGGAGGCTTATTGTTCTCTAAACTATCTGAGTAATCATCGCTGTCATCGAACACAAGTCTATCAAATGCCTGCATCAGCTTAGAGCCCAAGTGAACCCCTGACCATCTGCGATTAGTTTCCAACTCAATTCTGCTATTGTTAGGACACATATCATAACCGATCAATGTCGGATTAACACATGAACGTGGTCTAGTCTTTTCAACAGTAGTCTTTACGTTCGCTGAATCATTCAAAAGATCAGGGGTGGATGGTTCTTTAATTCTGGGGCCTTCATGTCTCATTATGACAGAGGTTTGACAGTCATCACTTGATAATCCACTTGACTGCATAGAACGCACCAGCTTCAGCAAATTCCGTTGGTTCAGAGTTAGTGGTGGAGTGTTAATTGTAGTGGGCTGTTAAATACACCAAATTCTTTTAGCGTCATGCATCATGCAATTCAATGTTAGTCTAACTTTAGTTATATTATGTTAGTCTAACCTCAGGTAACTTTAAGTCAGTGACAAGGTCATAGATAGAATTTTATTACTTGGTGAACCTTTATTTGCATTTTATGTAAGCTGTGCACGAAAGTTAATGCTAAAATATAGCGTTCATACGCCGTGAACTGTGATTTAAGCACATGCGGTAAACAATAAAATGCAAATAAGACAATGTTACTCCAGCAGGCGGCTGTTTGATAGTACCTATAGCTTAGTGGTTTTGGAGCACGAAAGACACAGAACATTGATTATGTATTTTCAAAAGAAGAAAATAGTAGTTGTGAATTCGTATTTTACATAAAATTATGGATTATAATAATTAAGTTTGACACTTACTCGACTTGCAGCGCGCATATCACTTTCAATTTTCTTGAAACTTCTATGTAGTTCTCGCATTTCAAACATGAGATCCAAGGTAAAAGGTAGCAATTTCAATGGTTCGAGGCTTGCTAGTAAAGTATCTAATAGAGCTCGACAACGTGGTTCTCCTACACAGCCAGCAAGAATCAAAGAATCAGGTGTGTAATGCTTAGCTAATACGGACTCTCTTGTGCGAACGAAAGATACCCAGGCGTCTACAGATTGCGAGCTAAAATTTAAACAATATTTAGTTTAAAATTACCCATGTACGAGTAGAATATTACTATGGAGCGAAATATTATAATATATACATTTATTACTTACTTCAGCAAACCGAGGATGAAGGCATTAAATTTAACAAGTCCTTCGGTAACCGCATCCTCACTATTGATTCTCAATACTAATTCATTGAGAGATTTTGTTATAGGTCCTTGTCTTGCAGTAGCTTCAACCATTTGCCAAACAGAATTATTTACGGGTCCGAAAGATGTATCAATATTTTCTTTCAATCCATCTCGGAATATGGCATACAAAGCTGGGCACAGTGCATTTAGTGCTATTTTTGCACAAGCTGGAGACTCTTTAGAATCACCCAAAAAGGCAAGCTCAGCTTGATCAGTTGCCGAGGAGAAGTGTTGAATAAGCATTTCGACCGCGTCGGTCACACTGGAGACCAAAGCTGAAATAAAAAGGATGTTTTAAATAAGATCCTATCTAATGTAAATCTTTTTAATTAACAACCCCAAATAGTTAATTATATTACCTCTCTTCTGTGACACGTCAATCAGATCATATTTTCCTCTTGTGTCATGGTGAATAGGACTGCCAAATTCATCAGGACTCACTTCAGCTTCTTCACAAATAGGTAGTTCAGCTAAATTTTTACCCTAAAAATTTGTTTTTACTTTTTAAATATATTATTAATATGCAACCAGAACACATATTATGGTTAAATGACTGACAAGCTTAAGGAGTGTAACCAAACAGTGCTCTAAAATATTAGGCAAAGAAAAATATTATTAATAGTAATGTGATAATTTGTAGCGTCATATATATATAAAACTAACTATCATAGGTGGTGAATTCAGAAAGGAACATAAGAGCAAATAAAAATCGAAGATACTCACAAAATTAACGCGCAATGATGTGGGTGAGCAGAAATATAGCAATTTACACATTACCTGGTAATGCCGCTGCGTTAGCACAGTGGAAATGTTGGGCGAGTTGGGTGGAGTCGTAAGACTTACACCTTTAAGCTCTTCCGTAGGCCTTAACTGTGTTTGTTGATTATCTTTGTTGACATCAGATTTTTGCGCAAAACTCACCGACTTCTTACTATTACAACTACTGCTGCTAGATTCTGTGGATTTTTGATTCTCCTCTTGAGAACGTTTCATCTGAAGGAATTTGGTAACCTGATTCCTTACCTTTTGTACTTGATTTTGATCCCATTCATCCATATTTTGACAATTGAAGCCACTATGTTTTAAAAATTCTTCTAGTTGTTGCAAATCAGCACTGCTAATAAGCGCACCGGGTGGTGGAAATTCAGTATATTCCATTTTCTTCGTTCTGGGTTTAGGTAGTGGCGGTGTATGAGGTCTATGAAACTTAATTTCATTTGACTTTCCTGATTCTAGGCTACTCTCTGTTCCGACTCCCTCATCTGCATAGTATTCATTATAATCTGCATCTTTTTCTGCTGCATCTAAAAATTGCTGTGATAGTCTCTTAGCAGCTAAATCATTATTCTTTCTGTAGTCTAAGTTTTGGTTTTGCAGGTAATATGGTTCTTGTAAAGATCTTCGTTTAGTTTTATGTTCAGAGGCCGCCGTTAAACATGTAATAGGATCTTGAACAAGATCATCCATTTCAAACATGCTATAGCGTTTAGCGTGTATGCTCGACTTACGAGTTTTATCCATAGACTTACGTAATATACTCTTAGGTAACGGTGGCCTTGGAGGCACTAATTCTCCTTGTTTGAGAATACGATTTTGTTCTGCTAATGATAGTGATCGTTTTGGAATCACAGGATTGGTTCTCTGACCTTCATTATTAACCCCACTGGTATCCGAGCTTGTAGCGCTATCGTAGCGATAAACAAACAAAGGGTTAAAATTTCCAGCTGGTGCAGGGCTGTTTTGTGCTGAAGAATCTGTTAGCATTGTAGAGGAGCCTCGGTAGCCCGACGAAGGTTGAGTTGCCGTACTCGAGCTTGATGAGACTGCAGTAGTGTTTCCTGCCAGGTTATGACAATCGCAGCTCATTGGTCGATTTTTAGATTTCGTGGTAGGAGATGCGTTGCAATATTTGTCATTGCATTTAGGTGTAATATCTTTTTCTTTTACATGATGCATCAGTTCAGGCACTTCGGATAATAATTGTCTACACTCTAATGGAAGTAAAAAGTTGAGTGAGTCCCAATCCTTAATATGGCTTAGGCCCTTTTTCTTTAACATTTCAAGATCATTACAAGAAAAAGGGCGCTTGCCTTTCACTTGCAACCTATTTCGTTTGGCTTCGCTTAGTTTAGGTGACACATTTATTTTAAGAGGATTCAGATAAATATTTGGCCTTCCATTTAAGAAACTAATATCTGGCAAAGTATAGTTAGGATATAAAACAAAGACAGGCTTTTCACAATCGCCCTTTTTCAATTTTTCTAAAAAGGATGGCTCTACAAGTTGAAATATATCTCGTTGAGATTGGGTATTTGATATTTGCATACAGGATGTCTGCATACTTTTGTCTGTAGTATCAACATCAAGATGGGTTGATGTCGATTTATTATCACAAGGTTCACGTTGTAAGATTTTGTTCATTCGGGTGATTTGTGTTCCGTCAGATTCAGAACAGCTCGAAATGCTAACACTGGTGGCTGAGGATTGTGATGAACAAGACTTTCTGTTTACTCTTAACTTTGAGGGACTATTCAATATATTTATGTTCGTTCTTTTTAGATGCGGTTTATTTACTGTAGCATAAATATTAGTTTCACTATCACTTAATTTAGCCCCATCTCCTATTTCTTCCTCTTCAATTAAGACTTCATCATATACTCTATAACTCTGCGGATTAGTGGGTTCAATCTCATCATAAACAAGTGATGTTGCCTCTTCTACTGCATCACTAGGCAAATCTATTTGGGGACGTTCAGAGATTCCTAATTTTGAATTTTCACCCATGGACTCTCCACTTTCACCACCAGAACTTGAAGGCCAGCACTCTGATCTTTCTAATTGCTCCATGCTTACAATACCGTCGTTACTCATACTTTTCTGTTTCATAAATAACTTAACTAAGCTAAATGTCTGCTTAGGCTGACTTTTATCCGAAGACGTTTGATTTTCAGTAGATGAGGTGCTCATAGGTTCAGAGTGCTGACTTCCATGTGTCGACCTATGCTGTGACACATCGTAAACTTTCATGCATATGGGAGCACCGGTAAGCCTTTGATTGACAGTAAAAGAATCGACCTAAAACATAACATGACTTGTATTTACGAATGATATTATTTTAGTAAAGGATTTTAAGCAATCAATATGTGCCGTGTGGGGCCGGCTTTACAATTGTCCCACCCCTCTCTACCCACGGGAGTCGTAATAGCCGATTGAGGGATACCGGGGGAGTGGGCAGCAGCACTCCCTCGAGTATTAACAACATCCACTGCGGTCGCCAACCCGCCTGCCAAGCGTGGCGATTACGGCATTATCCCCCATGACGGGACCGCTCGTTGTGGCGTCCTCTTGGGGAGGCCTAAGTCCAGCAGTGGATGGTGAAAGGCTGATGGATGGATGGATGGATAAATAACACTTACGGTCGAATTACTCAAAGTAGTCGAATTTATGGAACTAGTCATAAGTTTCCTTCTGTATAGATTTGGCAAACTTTGGCTTTTTATGACTGAATTATTCATGTTATCGTTTGTTGTATCAGTGTTTTCATTTGAACCTTCATTATTGTTTCCAGAGGGGTGTCTAAAATACAAGAAAATAAAATATATATTCGGAAGAGATGAATGTGAACTCAGTAGAGATGAGTGGCTATTGAGATATTTACCTCCGTAAGGGTGACTGACTTGTTTGTTTCTTAAGCTTACTCCAAGTAGTTAATCCTAAATCACTCCTAGCCATAGACATAGTTAACTTATTTGTTATGTTCTTACATCTTTCTAATAATTCTAAGTTCCTGCGCGTTCTTTCATCGTTGTTTAAATTAAATGTTTCTTCTTCGCCCAATTTGTCTGGAAAGATAACGCCAGTATAAGTTATCTACATGAGTAACAACATTATATCCCTATGAATCAGAATTTCATTCTTAACCGAAGTTTATTTTCATTATTAACCGAGTAAATATTATATCATTATTTCATGTTTTATAGTTTCGTAGTATGATTACGTAGGATGAACGTACCATGTTTTTGATTGACGGCTGGTTCAGCACACTCACTGTCCTCAGAGTATGTGGTGAGACTGCCCTCGAAGGCGATGGTATAGTTGTCCTTATTGGCCTGGCAGGTCAAAATGAGATCCTGCTCAGAGGGCAGTTCGCAGTCCAGGCTATCCACACTAAAGTGAACGCCATGTACACCCTCTTTTACGGGGGAGAACAGAAGTTCAGACTTGCATATCGACATCGTGTTGATCGAACCGACGGATTCTTCACCCTATGGAAACAATTTGTGTAATCAGTCATCAATCAGTACTTTGACCCACATGCGCCAGTATCTAATTACTGAAGTACATTAGATACTGGTGATAACACCGTCAAACTATTGTGAATTTATTCAAATCATCAGTTTTACTTTGAAGATTATAATGAAATACATTATTATAAGTATATCAAGCATAAATTATATACTTAAATAACATTCATTTAAAAAACAAATTATTTGTTAATGTGGAAATAGAGAAGTTAAGTGCGAGCGGAATTCGAACCTGCACGAATTCGAAAATTCCAAGGAAGGACAGAAAGGACGCCGGTTCAAATCCCGCTGGCACTAAACTTCTCTTTGTCCACATTCACAAATAATTTGGTCTGTATAGTAGCTGAGCATGTCAGCTGCTAAAATACAGATCAAAATAACACTCATTTTGCAATTATGTTATTCAAATAAGATTATCGTTAACTTATCATACATATTATATACGTTATAGTACTTTCTGATCGCACACGGGCCGTGTACGATCAGAAAGTACTATAACTGTTCTCAGTAGATGTCGAAACTGTAACACATGTAGAACATAAACATTTACATCTAGTTATAGCTTTGTATGCGGATGCAAGCAAGTCGCAGCTATAAATAATAGACTGAGGTACCAACAGGTAGCTACTGAATCAATGTACGACGTGTACATATCCACGTCGCTCGAGTAAATTTATAATCATTGTTAATAAAATTTGTTACTAAAACTGTTGATAATTGACATGAACACGCCCTAACTAGAAGCATTAGTTAGCAGTCAGTGTCAGCAGAATGATTCCAAGTGACCAAACAACATGGCTGCCGACGAGCGTTATCATCAATTTAAATTCCCTTTCCTGTTATAAATGAGGTCAGATATCCAACAACAACTCATAACAATGGTATTGTAAATAATGTTTATAATACTGTTCAGCAATTCTACTAACTGAGGGTAGAGGTAGAACTAAAAACTGGTAGAACACTAAAGTATTGGAAGTAGATAGGTTATAGGATACCTATGTTCGTATCGATATAATAATAATGAATACATGCGTTGTCATTTATTGATAAGAACGGCTATAAAGAAGAAGATGATATAATTTTAATAAGTAAATATTCTTTTAATATTATCTACTACAGCGTCAATGACAAGCTAATGTTGAAATAAAAACAGCTAAATCAACGTGAGTCACTCTATATTCAGAGTTACGAAACGATAACAAATCATTAACAATACAAATATAAAAAACTAAAATTACTCACTGAAATGTATCCATTGTAAGAATCCCAATCATATTCCGTCACACCCATTTTTAACACTCCTACTCCTATCCCTCTGTCTCTAATAGAATAGAATCACGGAACTAAATCATTCACCAATTACTTAATCACACTGTCCCTGCTATCATACATAAACACTTGCACTGTCGAAATCTATAGTCCTCAGTATTTATCAGAACACTACTTATCTAACGCAAACACAATTATCTATTAAGTTCTTCGAACTTCCACGTTTATTGGAAAACCAACATGTGATCGACTTCATTTCAAAAACTAAACAGCACAGCACTCCCGCGAGTCCTGGGCACAACTGGAGAAGCGGGCATATTAATTTTAATATTAGCCACACCAAATGGTTCTCAAACTTTTCACTTTATTTATCTGTAATAAACAGATGCTACTCATTTGAAGCTTGGAGTCGCACTGTTCTCAAAGCGCAATGCATGCTAAACTAAATTTAATGAGGCCAACAGATGCTCATTAGATCCCTAGTAATTATTAATTAGCAGACCCGACTGTTAACACTACATCAGGGTTAGTAATTGTATACATGATATTATGTTTCCTTTATTTTATACGCCGTATATTGCAGTAGATTTTTATTGTATAATATGAAATGTTTGAGAGCCACTGAGCTAGAGTATAGACTTCATTGGCAACTCACACACTAAGACGTCATGAACAGTCACACATAAAGATGATTAAATATAGCACACTCACACAAGCGTAGTCAAAGAGGGGAAATGCTGGCTGGGGAATAACGATGGTTAAACACTGATTGACGCAACTCGGTGCGTACAATACACACACATTGATAGCGATCTTATTTCGTCTTTACTACTGGCGCGGCACATCCCGTGGGACCAACGCACTTCACACTATAAGGAACTAAAGGAACAATAGTTTTAATTGTGAATGCTAGTCAAGCGTCTAGTTGGACTTATGAATTGTTATATATACCTATTTTATTATATATATTATGTGCGAATATTGAACAGTTGATTACCGGACAAATGTGCCAGCTTAAAGTTTGTATGAAAAGGTTAATTGTCCCCAAAAATTCAATGATGTCATCGTTAATTAAGGATATTAAAATAATTAGGTCATTCTCTATATATCAATGGTCATTCTGTGAAACAATCTACTTAAAGATAATAAACTAATATTATTGAGCCACCAAAATAAAATTAATAATGTCTAAGACATTAAATGTTTTGTTTACGACCATATATTTAGTTAATTAACGCCAATTAAATAATTTAGTAATTATAAGCGTTAACTAGGAGTGCCATAAACAAATAAATTTATTGCTATGAAATGTATTGATGATAATAATATTTTCTTGAAAAAAGACGTGAAAAATAATTTATTAAGAAAAATAATGATATGACCTTGAAAAAACAATAGCATTTTGATATTCTGGTCTTCACTGCTGGACCTTACATTCGATCCTGCGCCTTCAACATCCAGCCTACTTTATTCGCCTGTCGCTTTTCAAATGTGTCCAGGCGTTCTATGGAACACTTGCCGATTCTTGGTATGCGGATAGAACAGCGGTCCTCCGCTTTTCGACTGACTTGGCCAGCATATTGGTATTTTAGTACCTAGCTATACTAATTCTAAGAGAATGTTGGTGACTCCTGCTCTTAGGTAGATATACCTACTTGTTTGTCCGTAAGAGAAGCCCGTAGTGCAGATTGCTCTAATGTAACTACTCTTGGAGCAACTTTGAATATGTGGAGTAGCCTTATAGCTAGTGTCCACGTCCCGGTTCCATAGGCTATGCTTATGACGCATTAGATTTAGACATTTGCATAGCCGAAACGGACATTTGGTATTCCTTGGTAAAATAATCCTTACTTCTATCCTAATATTGCAAATGCGAAAGTGACTTTGGTTTGTTTGTAATGCCTTAATGCCGTAACTACTTAACCCATCATTGTCATGAAATTTGGCATACAGTCTGGAGTACAGAACAGGATATAGGCAATTTTTTTTATGCTGTACTAGCTTCTGGCCATGACTTCGTCCGCGTGGAATAGTTACTTTGGGCTCAAAAGGGAAAAATAACCGAGTTTGAAACATTCTTCATTGGTGCTCCGCTCCTATTTGCGTGTTGATATACGAGTATACCTTCCTTGATAAATGGGCTATCAAACACTGAAAGAATTTTCCAAATCGGACCAGTAGTTCCTGAGATTAGCGCGTTCAAGCACACAAACTCTTCAGCTTTATATATTAGTATAGATGTATAGATAATGTGAAGGTTTCCTGTGGAATGGATAGTAATGCATAAATTATTTTATGTGTCAGATATTTAGGTACGTAATAGATATTACAGGCTAGCTTAATCATAAGCTAGCAAATAATAATCGTTAAAATATATGTCGAAAATATAAAATTTTCAAGAAATAAGCAACTCTACAGTGGACGACAAAAAACAACTGCATACTAATCCGTAAAAAAAAGTCGGCAACTCTATGTACGTACATAGTTAAAAAACATTCGTATAGTTATTTTCTAGGTTATAAATAACACATAAATCACGACTATAACTAGCGCTAAATCTTAAAGGTGGTTTTGTTCATTAAAATTATCCCCTGTTTTAACAGCTGGATATGATTTTTCAAATATCTAATAAAACTATGTTTTAAAAAAGTAACTAATTTAATATTTGCTTCTAACGCCACCTATCGATGTCAACTTAAATCAATAATAAACTGTCAATCTTGTATTCTAGATGGCGCAGTATTCCTATATCCTTATAGAGTGTTTGTGCATTGATATAAATATAACGTGCTATTAGAATAAACACTAAATGTGATTTTCAAAATATGATAATGAGATGTTTTGAAATTTAAGAAATGAATGAAATGCACATTGAACAGCAACACAATGCGAACCTGGATACTACTGTTGGCACTGATACTGCTGTCGAAACGAAATCTTTCCATGAGAGAGCTAGAGATGCTCGCGAACATCTCGCCTCGGGGATTGCTCTGCAATACACCATAACAGGTCAGCCATAAACAATTAAAGGTTAATAACTGCAAAAATAAATGTATAACAATATAAAAATAATTTATAATAAACACAAATTATTTGTGAATAAAGAAAAAGAGATTTTTAGTAGGGGCGGGAATCGAACCACGCATCTTTTCCAATCCGGGGAAGTGCTCTAAGCCACTGAGCTACCCTACTGACCTTTCGATCATCCCAAATTCTTAATCACATTTGTCTCACGACTAACGCCATCTACCGGCAAGCATTACATGCATCCAATATAGTAAGTTCAATTTTGCAATTAAAATTCATACTATTTGATGGCGCGATTTTTTTCAAACATTTTAGATCTATTTCTTTTAGCAATTGACATGCTCCGCTACTTTTTAAAGTACAAATTATTTGTGAATTGCAAAATTTAACTTACTATATTGGATGCATGTAATGCTTGCCGGTAGATGGCGATAGTCGTAAGACAAATGTGATTAAGAATTTGGGATGATCGAAAGGTCAGTAGGGTAGCTCAGTGGCTTAGAGCACTTCCCCGGATTGGAAAAGATGCGTGGTTCGATTCCCGCCCCTACTAAAAATCTCTTTTTCGTTATTCACAAATAATTTGTACTTTAAAAAGTAGCGGAGCATGTCAATTGCTAAAAGAAATAGATCTAAAATGTTGGAAAAAAAATCGCGCCATCAAATAGTATGAATTTTAATTGCAAAATTAAACTTACTATATTGGATGCATGTAATGCTTGCCGATAGATGGCGTTAGTCGTAAGAAAAATGTGATTAAGAATTTGGGATGATCGAAAGGTCAGTAGGGTAGCTCAGTGGCTTAGAGCACTTCCCCGGATTGGAAAAGTTGCGTGGTTTGATTCCCGCCCATACTAAAAATCTCTTTTTCTTTATTCACAAATAATTTGTACTTTAAAAAGTAGCGGAGCATGTCAATTGCTAAAAGAAATAGATCTAAAATGTTTATAATAAACACATAAAAATATAACATAATGACAGGCATAAATAAACTACAAATATTATATGGTTTATTTTATATTATTTGTCATATAAGTAAGTGTATTATAGTATTAGTTTATATATCTTGTTTTCTCGTCTTTCATCACAAGCACCTACCACAACACATAAATCTCTGTCCTGCCCCTGGTTGACTGGTAGAGAATGCCTACAGCATTAAGTCCGCCTTGTACCTATTTTTTGTGCTAAAGTTATAAATAAATAAATAAAATAAATGTTATTTTATTAAAATATATCAGGAGGGGATCCACGGGCAAAGCTGAGCAGACCTGAGAATTGTACGCTATTTGTGTTTAATTCGGTTGATCAGCTATGTTGTTAAAATGTAACTGGAAGATTAAAGAATTGGAAGAGGTTATGCTGTGTAGCCACAAAAAAAATGTGACATTACCCACTTTTTTTTGGATCTTTGGGAAATAAATCTACATTGGGGTTTATTACATTTTAGTACAGCACAGAGAGGCATATTACGAGAAAATTAAAATTTAACAAATGAAAAAGAAATGATAGTTTTCAATTGCTATGTTGATAATACGCCATCTGCTGTGAAATGATGGCAGTAAACATCCCCATTTGATGTATTATACTACCTAATATAAGAGAAAGGATCAGAGTAATACAATGCTTTAGTAAATATTCTGAGAATACAATGTTCGTGTATACCCATTTCAACGTAAAAGTAAACGTCTGACTGACATCTGTCGGTATAGTTGAGTCCATGAGCGACGGTTACCATTTACCATCAGATGGACCGTGGCTCGTATGCCACCAAGCAATAAAAAAAAAAAGAAATCCCATAAACTAGCTTCTGTCGGCGGCGGAGCAGCGGGCAAAGCAAAATAATTAAGAGAAGAGATAGGTACATACCTATACACTCATTCTAAAGACAGTTAGCAATATGGATTAATATTATATATGTTAAAAAAATATTTTACAAATTTCTTACGCCATTGCAAATAGCCTATAGTTATGCTATTTTAACACTTTAAAATAAAAACAATATTTAGTCGAAATTCGGCCCTAGTTCGCAACTGTACTTATTTCGGGGTAGGCGCACCAAAATACCAGCTCAACCTGCTTGATTTTTTAACATGCGAATCGTCAATGTTCACACGGAGAATCTGGAGCCATTGAAATTGCGGAGGGACATTTCGGAACTCTCCGCATTTTATACCAGTTGTTCCACAAGGAGAGCTTCCAGAACTTTTTGGTACTATCATTACCGTTCTACCACCGAACCACTTACCGCCATAGTAAAGATCATCCTATAGTAGTCGCAACGGATCTTTGTGTCTCTGAAGTTAGGCAGAAGTGGTGATTGTGAGAGAATCATACAATCAGTGCTGACCAATTCAAATGTTATTACTCGATTAACAGAACAATTGAATGAGATCATAATGTTTTCATATCTAATTATTAAGGTTCTATTTATTATTTTTATATTCAAAAAAAAGTATACGAGCGATTTTAGTTAATCAGCTTTTATCTAGATATAGAAGAGTCCTCATCTTTTAGTACGGTCGATAAATAATATGATTATTGATTACAATTGTTAAATTATAATCGAACATTTATCGATTAATGTAAAGTGTAGAAGACGCACATGCCTTGTGACACAAAAATAGCTACTGCGCGTCTTGCAGCCAACTTCAGAGACACAAAGATCCTAAAAAATATGGAAAAACACCATAAGTACGTTTTCAACTTCGTTAGTTCAAAGTAAGTGCAAGATTTGGGTCACAATCACACCGGAGATGGTGGTACCAACCTGCTCGGGCCCAATACCAAGTGAATACTCCCACTTGGTACCCAGCCCTGCCACCAGTCAAAAACTGCTGTGGATTTCCCCGAGCGGTATGTCGTATCCTTTTTTAAATAAGTCTTAAGAAGAGGTATTTACGCGTTAGGTAGCATAGGTAGTAGAATCCATAAATGGCTGTTACCACATACTGCTTCGTCTTTGGGAATCTTTACGCATAAAAATATCTAATGGTAGAGCCTAGCTTGTCCTAGCATGAATGGGCCGGCCCCATTGGGAGGAACCGCCCTCTTACAAAAGATCAGCGTGAAACAACGGCAGGTACTCCTAATATGGTGAGTGAGAGTGTCGCAGTTCTAAACACCCTCCCTATTCTTTCCGTATTATCTTTCCTATCCTCTCCACAGTATCCTTCCTATGCTCTCCTTAAAATCTTTCCTATCCACCTCGTATTCCTTTGCTTGGAGATGGCGACGCTTGATGCCTCTGGTGTTGCTAACGTCTATAGGCTGCAGTAACCGCATGCTATCAGGTGGGCCGTATGCTTGTTTGCCACCCGCGTAGTGTAAATGAAAAATTCAACTATGAATACAAAATCTTGGCAATGTATTTTATCAAGGGTTACCATGACGATGGCTATGACTGTGTGTAGCAGAAATACCTCTGCATCAAGCTGCCTATAAAAGGTAACACCTAACCTAACTCCTGGGCGTAGTGGGGTGCGTTTTTACGTGTTATAGTTTAGCTGACAAGACTGAAAGACATCTAAAAACTAAAAAGCAAAAATTAATTGGTATCCTATGTTTTTGTTATATGAGTATAAGTATTTTTTTTGTTATTTTTAGACTAGGCACCGGCTTCAAACACATTACGGCATACCAATAACTTCTTGCTTTTTGTTCCCAGTTCTTTTGAAAGCAGTTTAGTTTTTTTTTAAAAACTAGCCTTTGCCCGCTGCTCCGCTGCAGCCAAAAGCTCGTTTTTAGCTTAATTATATCAGGTAGCCGATATAGTAGCGGAATAATGTATACCAGTTGTTAAGTCTAATCAAGAGCTATTACACAGAAAAAGTTGCATCAAAATCCGTTCAGTAGTTTTTGCGTAATGCGCGAACAACAAACAGACAAAAATCTAAAAAAATCGTTTTGTGTTTAGACACCGCCTATATAGCCTATTACAGACACTTTTTCTCAAATATCTTCAAATGTACAGACAGCTATGTTACAGCTTTATAATAGTATAGATAAATAATTTTTTGCTTTTGTTATAAAATAGATGCTTCGGTTAGAGTAGGTGGTATATAATGGAGAGCCTTCCTTGGCGTGCATATCGTATGAGAAAGCGTCGAGCACAGGAGTCTGAAAATGACAATTATGAGCACTTTAAGCGCAGTAGAGAAAGAAATAGAGCACAGCGAGAGTCTTCCGAAGACCGTGAAGAAAAGGTACGCCAACTAAACGCACTACTCCAGTGAGTCAGAGAGGTTTCGAAGTAAACGAAAAAAATATCATCGATGTATACAATTAGATTTTTTAGATTTTTGTTGATTTTTTAAAAACCGCTGGACTGATTTTGATAAAATTTAAATGGGACCACCTCTGAAGTAGAACCTACCAGACAAAAAACAATCGTTGAAATCAATTCGTAATTGCCGGGATAATCGCGTAACAAACATACAAAAAAAGACATACAGCTAATTGAGAACCTTTTCAAAGTCGGTTGAAAAACCCACTGTGGTTGGTTTACCACTTATCAGGATAATCAAATATACGAAAGAAGTTAGTGATAAACGTAATTACATAACCAGCTACGATATCAGATCAATAATACCAAATCGGAGATAATATTTTGTATACTTATGTAGATAAGATTTTGTAATTGAGAATGTATTTTTGCAAGATTGGAACTGGGCAATCAACAAGATTGAAAATGTACAATTTGAAAATTATTTATCACTTATCAATTATTTATTTCACCTTCCTAACCATATTCGAAGCATGAAATAATATTACAAATATTTTGTTTAGATACGTCATCCAAGACGAATGAATGTGTTATTGAAATTCGCAGTCCACGAGAGCAATTGTCACGATGGCTGTTTATTCAGAAAAAGCTTATTACTTATATGAAAACATAATATATTATTATTTATTGTGAAAATTTTTATATTTAGGTATATACTTTAAGCATTTGACACTCGGTCTTTAACCAGAACACAAAGTGCTAAACTGTGAAATCGAATGTATGTCCTGCTTGTAATAGTTACAAGCAGGACTGTGGCATCTGCTCGGGTCTATCAATTTCGATAACACATTCACCTTTTTTGAGCACCTTTTTCCGCGAAGTAGGTATAAATTCTTGGTAACCTTTATATTGCTACTTACTATAGAATATCAAATAGTTATGCTAATATAATATATACTATAATTATAAAGCTGTAACAGAGCTGTGTCTCTACATTTAAGATATTTGAGAATTACTGTATTAGACGGGTCTAATAACAAAAAAGTTTTGTTTTGAATTTTTTTCTGTTTTGCTGTTTGTCTGTTTGTTCGTTCGCGCATCATGCAAAACTACCGAATGGATTTTGGTGCAACTTTATTTAATAGATTCTGATTAGACTTAAAAACTGATATACATTTTATCCCGCTACTATAATGGGAACCTGAGATTTAACCTAAAACTATCTTGGCTGCGGCTGAGCCGCGGCCATAGGCCAACTAAAAGACTATTGGACGTAAGATCTCCGATTTCGGATGTAGAAATCAGAATCGATTTCGAGGTCATTCTAGCTTTTAGACGATTTGTAAGTGGAACGAGGTAGTAAAACATGTGTTTTAGTTTGTTAGCTCAAAGATTTTATACATGCAAGTAAAATTGTACATAATTTGTGATTGAGATTATCGGCACTTAGGTAGGTATATTACAGAACAGGTTGCTTTCATAATTAGTCTTATTTTAATAACTGGCCACAACACATCTGGCAACCAAATTTATAAGTTTGCAAGAAGCACCTGTGAACATCGGCTTTAGTTACAAAAATATAGCTGTTAATACATATTATTTATGTTACGAGTAATGGAACTCTCGGTTCGTAATATGCAAATAAACATAAATATATATTTAAGTCGTTACGTTACCTCTCAATAACATGTCCTTTTATGGCTTTATCATTGCAACATGCCAAGTAAATGTATTCGCCAGTTGCACAGTTTCTTTTAAAAGCGTAATTAATTTTTGTTTTATTTTTAGCTTAAAATCACACTTGGTGCATTACGTAATGCGTGTTGACTTTTATCATAATAAGCAAAGAAGACTGTGATGAAAATTGTGTACTAATCAAAATTTTCTTTAGAGAAATTATACCCTCATATTTAATTTAGCTGCTGCCTGCTACATGGTAAAGAGAAAGAGACTGACACGCAAAACTCGATTTGGATCAGTGCGGCGCACACTTCCCACTTATAGATATTTATAACATGTTGAAAAATTATTGCTTACGAAACATAAGTTAACCTATTGATTGTTTGTATGAACATATATTATTATGACGGTAGTTAATGAAGTACGTACCTTCAAACACCCTAACATCGCATTTCAACTTAGAATACTGTCGAAGTAAGATTGAAAATTGGTGCAAAACTCAAGCGTATAGTACTCTTATTGTACATATAGCTCAAAAATTTACGAATAGGCTCATGATTAGATACGCCCTGTGGGCGAAGGCTCTAAGGTTCGATGCTTACATCAAACGCTAGCACATCTACGAGAAAATACAAATGACAGAACACCGTGAAGAAGTAACATTCCAATATTCGGGTCAGTTACGATCAAATACAGCCCGAAGGTAGGTCAGGATAGAGCATGCGAATGTTATAATCCAGGCAGTCTCTAAATAGGGCAATGCTAATCTTGACATGCCAACTAAGCCAATACACAGGCTGAATATACTATCACTAGATGGAATATAGTCGCGCACTGACTAATTATTGTAACAAACTGGTTGTTGTCAGCTATCAAAGCAAAAACATACTTATTACGAAAGTCATGGCTGGCACACTAGAATTTAAAAAACTACTTATTAACTATTTAAAAAATGTACACTAACGGTTTTCGAAGAGTGTTCTCAACATATGATTAAGAAACTACGTTATGATCATTACAATACGGTATCTGACAGAAGCCGTTGAGGTAGGTGGAAAACGGAATTAGCTTGGCATACTTTAAACTTGTAGCTAAACTAAGGATAGCATTAAAATGACATGGTGATCCATGTGTTGCATTATACTGATTATCAAATTTGGTAGCGGACATAAGAGTGGAGCAGATGAAGAACTAATAGGGCAATGGGTGTTATTACAAAATAAAACTGCTGCAGATAATTTTTGCCACAATAATATTGGTATAGTAATTAACATCGATATGTTACTGCTAATTGCATTAATTTAAGGATATCATGAGTAATAGGAAGTAAACAACAATTAATTATTAAAGTCAATGCTACGGAGCTACCACTAACGACACTACATACCCTCACATATGTACGACATATCTAACCGATGATGTGTGTATGTATGTATATATTACAGGAAATATAGAGTATTTTAAATATCACCGCAATAGCAAAGCGATCCTTGAATTTCTTGATCTTTGTCAAAAAAGCAGACCATTAATATCATTATACAGTTTTCTTTGATCACTGAATCGAAAAAGATGGATGTTATACTATTATATAATTGTCAAAACATAAACATTTATAACTTAAACCTTTTCGTGGACTGTTACGCTTACCTACTGATCCGTAAATAATGGTGAGAGTAAGCCAGCTTGAAGTGGAATATTGGATTTTTTATTGAATAGCTTCGTGATCAATTGTCGGAGGATAAAATTTATATCACAGTATAATGCAGACTGTGTTAGTGAACCAATTACAATGGATGTAAGGTAAATGTATTTGTTTAGGTCATGCAAACATGTGGTGTTCTTGCTATGTAATTTTCTTTTATGTCTATATATACTTACATCATGTGTTCTATCATCAATGATGGTATCGTGTGGCAAGTTGGCGGTCATCAGTAGTGCATGTATGTCTTCAGTTCGAAAACTTTCCATATCAGCCTCGGCAAGGTTAGCGTCGAGGTCCCGCGCGATGTCGTTGTAGCGGGACGTATACTCGAATCGTGATGTCAAATCACTTATGCCTTTGTACGAAGCTGACACGGAAGACAGCACTGAGGTGTGGTGGCAGGAGCCGTCTCGGAAAATTGGGCTGTAATATAAATAAACATGCATTTGAGCCTCCAATATTTAATAAAAATACTGATTAATAACTTTTTTAATTGCTTATGGTGACGACGGGCCATGGCTCACCTGATGAGATGAGATTTACTGCGAGTGGGATTTGAACCTGCGTCCCTTCCAATCCGGGGAAGTGCTCTAGACCGCTAAGCCATCGCAGTCACCGACGGTGACTCCCAATAACACATTACACAATAGCTTTTAGATGTCTTTACGAGCACTTCCCTTTCCCCACATGGGAAGGGGCGCAGGTTCGAATTCCCATATTTTTTATTTGATAGCTCTTGATTTGACTTAAAAACTGGTATACATTTTATCCCGCTACTATATCGGGAAACTGAGATATAACTTAAAAACTAGGTTTTAGCTGCGGCCGAGCCGCCGGCAAGGGCTGATAAATAAATAAAAGCTAAATAATATTAAGGCAACGTTATTTCGATTTAATAGTAGTATACCCCCAATTTGGGGAGGCCTATGTCCAGCAGTGGACGTCGAAAGGCTGATGGATGGATGGATGATTTCGATTTAAACTTGCAATGGATTATAGTCATTGTTAACTTGAATCAAATATTTGGAGATCCCAGAGGTTGCCAATTACCCGCATTAATAAATTTGCATAATTGTACTTAAAATTTGTCTAGAAGGGGAAAATTAATTGTTCAGGATTGGCAGTATAAACGATACCAAGTAGCTCAATTATGACGATGTAGTTTGTTAAAAACAAACTTAACTTTTGTTAAAAACAAACTACATCTAATTTAATTTAATCAAGATTAATATAATTTTATTGATCAAAAAATACCAGCTTTTATAATAATCGTTTAGTTAAATATTATCTAATCGTATGTTGGTATATAGGATTTACACATGTTCTTTCAGTTTCTCATGCGACCTTGTATCTCTGGCGAGTTTTCTGGCGAATTATAAACAATATTTACATATTTTCGTTACTCTACAGAAACTTAGCTTTTCTATATGTATATCTATGCTATTATACAACTGTAACAGAGCCATGTCTGTACATTTAAGATATTTAAAAATAATGACTATATATTTTTTCTTTTTTTATACCTATACTAGATACGTCAGCGTAACCTATAGACGCAGCAACATCAGAGGCATCACTTGCGAGTCGCCATCTCCAAGGAAAGGGATAGGAGATGGATAGGAATGGTAATAAGGAGAGGATAGGTAGGATACTAAGGAGAGGATAGGAAGGATAATAAGGAGAGGATAGTGAAGGGCGCGGTAGGAAACCACCGAAGGAATATAACATAGTTCCAGTGGCCCGCCAATAAAGGCGGAGAGATGGCACACGGAGGGTTTCTTTAGTGGGTCAAGGCCCCTCACTACCCTGTTCGTTGCCCCGAACAAAACAAAAAAGAAAAGGTAGGAAAACCTACCGTTGTTTCACGCTGATCTTTTATGAGAGTATAGTACTTCCCCAATCGAGCCGGCCCATTCATGCTAGGATAAGCAAGTCTCTGCCACTATAAAGACTATTTAGACGAGTCTCTCTCTTTCGTCTTTTTAGAAATTTTGTCTAATAACTGGTACATGTTTTATCTTATAGCCCGTTAGACACGTAGCTATAATATATATTGATATACCATGTAAATAAATTACGGTACAAGTTAGCGACGTTATAGAAATATATATATATATATATATATATATATATATATATATATATATATATATATATATTATAGCTGCATGTGCGGACACTCGAAAATTTATATAGAAAAAAAACAAAAAAAAACATAGCATCACGCCTGTATTCCTCGAAGGGGTAGGCAGAGGTGTATTACACACCCACGACTCGCCAGCTATGTTTAAGTCCCACGTAATAGGGGGCGAGCCTATTGACGTCTACCGGGCACATTTCCAAACTCCGGGCTGCTACTGAGAATTTTTCTTTTTAAGAAAAAGCTCAATAACATTGCCCGACCCGGGGATCGAACCTGAGACCTCATGATTAGCAGTCGCATACACTACCGCTACACCACCGAGGATAATTATATAGAAAATATATCGTAATAGAAAATATATCGTGCCTTGTTATGATTTGTATTATTATATATTACGAGTATAGCTACGTGTGTGTCTACTTAATTGGAAACCTGAGGTTACATGGTTTTTCAGATGACGCTTATATATAGTAGTACAATAATAATAAAATATAGGTACTCACTTATAATCGAGAAACCAGAGATACCCAGAGTTGTCGCAGTGTGCGTCAATTTCATCTTGTGTAGAGTGCTGGCTCCCGGTGAGGCTGGTGTTGCTGTTACAGTCCTCGTCGGCGCCTGCCACCCCGGGACTCGCCGCCTTCAGCCCCAGCCGTGGCGGTGGCCCTGGAATTTACACAAGTTCACCTTGTTAATTACATATTTATAACTTAGTTTGCAAGCGACCGACGTGGTAGGCAAAAATTCTTTACGATCTTATATATTAAGCTCTGTAATCAATCAATAAAAAATATAATTGGCTAGGTCTTTTCTCATGGAGTTTTGATCTGTATTTTAGCACTTGACATGCTAGACGCTACTTTTAAAGAACAAATTATTTATGAATCTGGCAAATAGAATCGTAAATATAAATGCGACTTGGAGATTGCCATCGGTCAGCGGGATGGCTTAGCGGTTAGAGCACTTTACCAGTTAAGAAGGGGCGCAGTTTCAAATCCCGTTTACTCTTAAGCCTTAGACTGTAATGCTTGAGGAACTATGCAAGCAGTAATAATTCAGCCAATACATATTCGTAATACCTAATACCATTTCATAAAAGAATCCTACAGTAGAAACAATTTCTTATGTATGATCAACAATAGGGGCCGTGTGCGGCCGGCTTTAGAATTGTCCCACCCCTCTCCACCCATGGAAGTCGTAAGAGTTGACTAAGGGAATATCGGGGGAGTGGGCAGCAGCACTCCCTCGAGTATTAACGACATCCGCTGCGTTCGCCAACCCGCCTGCCAAGCGTGGCGATTACGGCACTATACCCCCAATTTGGGGAGGCCTATGTCCAGCAGTGGATGTCGAAAGGATGATGGATGGATGGATGATCAACAATATTATGAGGTCAAAGCTATCTAGATGATTAAAAATCCTAATCCTCCTCTTAATCGACTGCACAGAGCGTGCAGTGGTTTAGATAACGACCTCCAGTGCCAAGTTGGGTTCGGTTCCCACACAGGAAAATCATTTGCGTGATCCACTAAAAGTTGTTCTGAGAGACTGGGTGCACTCTGTGTCCGTTAAATTGTACGTCTGTAAAATCCCCTGCAATTCCTTAGTACAGAAAAAATATCACAAAATATGATTTAGAAACAAAATGTCATAATGATTTATCGTCTTGTGTCAAATAGGTTAGGTGTGTTTGATAGTGAAATGGAAATCTTAACAAATAAAATCTTCTAGCCACGATTAATGGTTCACCTCATGGCGCCTCGTTAGGCCGTCATGAGCCAAGTATTGGAATACTAATATGTAGGAGTAAAGGTTGTTTTATGTAGCAATAGCGGCGTGGGTGCTCAAGCAGGCTGGACGACATGCCATCTAGGGAATGTTGATGTGCATCCACGCGCTATAAGGAAAACTGTAGAATATACAGCTTTGAAATCAATTTCTGAGTATTTGTAAATATTGGTTTTCTTGTAATACTTTCTTATGTTTACGAACATATTAGACATAGATGGTGATAACAACGGTTTTTTTATGTACCCATAGATACGTAAATGACTAAAAAAGTCGAGTTTGGGTATTGAAATATCCCTATCGCTATATAGCTTCACTCAAATGTCAATATAGTTAGAACCTTCATCTAAAATTAGCAAAATATATTTGCATCATCTTCATAATTTCTGTGCCATAGATATCAAATAATCTAGGAGTAAGAAAAATCCTTATTAATCTAAGAGTGACGCACACAATATTGATTGAATGCTGTATATCTATAGTCATTAAGAATATAAATATGAATATTTCATTGTTTGTCCCTGTATGCTCTTATCTAAATAATGTAAATATGAGTATCATTCATGATATTGGGATGTACTTCGCAATTTATTCATATGCCTGTAAAAATAATTGGTTTAAGTATAACAAACAATTGATAGTGAAGCTAAAATTGACTATATAGTCGCCGCACCCGTATTTCTATACCTACTCTCCAGCTTTATCTATACAAAAAATAGAACTGAAGTGTCTGTTTGTAAAATAAAAGCATGTTCACACAATGCTTTTACCAAACAATCAGTTTTGTATTTTAAGACCATCCATCCATCCAACAGCCTTTCAACGTCCACTGCTGGACATAGGCCTCCCCAAGAGAACGCCACGACGAGCAGTCCAGTCATGGGGGATAATGCCGTAATCGCCACGCTTGGCAGGCGGATTGGCGATTGCAGTGGATGTTGTCAATACTCGAGGGAGTGCTGCTGCCCACTCCCCCGGTATTCCCTCAGTCGGCTCTTACGACTCCCGTGGGTAGAGAGGGGTGGGACAATTCTAAAGCCGGCCCCACACGGCCTATTTTAGGACCATAGATATAGTACATATATATACTGACGTAATTCAGACTAGTCTCTGAAATGGCTAGACTGATTTTCTTTCACTATCAAATCGCGGATATTATTGTTAGAATTCACTTAGGGTAATTTTTTTACTAAAATATAATAAGGGATTCGCGTCAAAAATAATCTAAGTTCCACGCAGATGGAGTCATGGATAGCTGCTAGTAATCTTATATTTATGTCTGAATAAAATCAGCACATTACAATTCATATATACTATATTCTATTGAATCTCACAGCATTGCGAAAGATAGGACTATACCTGTTGTAGTGATAATAAAAACACGGATAAGAATCTTCACAAACTTAGGCGAGTCTGTGACTCCCTTGTGAGTCCATTGAGTCAGTGACGCAAGTAGTCACATAATATATATTGATTCATCACTGATGCCTCATTCACAGCAAGAAACGATTATGACTGACAGCCATTTGCTTGGGTAGCCATGTTACGAGTATGTTATCGTACTTTGATTCATAAATTAAACAAAAATGCTGAACACAATATTTATTTCTTTCATTGATTACAGTGCCTAATAGGTACTGGGAAGCCACTGCTCATTATGTCGTTTCGCGAATGGGAAATTTTATAAATGGACTGCGATCTCCCGATACAACCAAAACACGCGAACACCTTTAATCCCATGGGCGATAAATGCTTCCTTCCTTAGATACACGTAGTAAAAAATGGGGTGACACTTGTATCCTTCGTTGGATTATTCAACTGAAAGTGAGTAACGTATTCAAGTAGGAAGATAGATTATTTGCTAATATCTTTACAACCTATGATATCTTAATATAGGACACCATCCTACTCTACGACTAGAAGAAAAATCATAATAAAAACGAAAAGGGATGTATTAGAACAGTACAATTCTTTCTCATAATTATTTATTTAGGTGTACAACACATACCACCGAAGGAATGTAACATAGTTCCAGTGGGTGAAGGCCCCATACTACCCTGTTCGTTGCCTCGAACGACGGGATGTGTGGTTAGGAACATTTTTTCCCGCCTTAACAAAAGGTGTACAACACATACTGCATTTCAAATTAAAAGGGCTTACAAAAAGAGAATCCCAGTAATTTGTATTGCAATTTAAAGACATCTTAAAACCATCATGCTACTCATCATACTACGTGTAATGGTAAACAATAGTCTTGTTTTAAAAGTCGTTTCTATTACGTACGTCCCTCGTATTTACAATTTAGAGATAAATTAATTGAACTGTGAGTTGTATTACAGTGACTAACGTTAGTTTGACGTACTGAGAACTAAATGTGGTTTGGTTTCATTACATTGGCCTCGGAGCTCACGCGACGACAATGGACGGACATTCTGCATTACTTCATTGCCTCAATTCTTGAAATCTCAACTCTTGCTTCGTAAAATTCTTAAACCTATTTCTGCTATAACAGCTTACTGACTCAGAATTATTTTGCAATAGAAGTCCTCCTTGTAATATCTCACTAAAGAAAAAACATGATAAAATCAAGTTGTTTCTCACGTAGTCGTTTCATTTTAATATCTTTAAATAAAGATAACTTATTTCCTGAAGCCTTTTCCTTTATGTAATCCTTATTAAAAAATAAAATCCTTTATGTAATTTCTGAGCCTTAACAAACCAACAAAAAAAGACTAGTGGACAAAAATGATAAAATCGATCGATGTTTGTAGTTTTTGTTCTACTACTAGGAACTCTGGACTAGTGCTGAGGGCCCCAAAAATGCATCTGACATCTTATACTAGCGACAAAGATATAATTTTGCAAAATGATAACGGCAATTACCGACTATAATACTACATAACTTTTTGTGTGTGTATGTGCCTATAAAAAATAAAATAACAGTTCAATAAATCTGTTTTACTCATATACTCCCTTTGCCTAATTTTAATAAAATAGTCCTGTGTCAAAATCATAGGAGGGGCATTAATTTAAAGTGCCTAGTTCTTGCTTTCTCCTTTTGTGAGGTAATGCATGCAACGGAGGAGGCAGAGCCTGAACACGGAAGGCCAGCTATCTCCCGTCCCGCGGCGTCGCACGTATTCCTCAAGCACCTCTTGAAGAGAGAGACCTAGAAGGACCAATTCAGACAGGGCCAGTTATCGAGGTCCAATGCTACGGGCGAAGGAACCTCGCGTCTGGCGAAAGGCACCTATGCTTGAAGGAACTCCGTGGGGCTTTAACAGGTAAACCTTAAATAACGAGATTCCGGCATAACCTCTTCCTAGGTAGGTATATTGAACAATTCTAAAAAGATTTAATTATTACTGACATACCTAGAGTGAAAACTCTAGTCTTTATAATTAGCAATGAAGCGTATCACCACGGCAAACTTGTAACATTTCATCAACCTTGTTTAGCACATTATATACCTAGATATATTTTATGCATTTGTTTCTATTTGCGTCGCGGACAAGGCAAATGGCTGCTCGTCTGGACGACCATTTTGTCTGACGCTGTTCAGAGGTATCAATTTAAGAAAGAGATTAATTCACTATAAAAGAACTGGTAGATATTGCCCTTTCTGTTAACTTATAAATGTACTACTTGCCTGCCTTTGAACGCGGCTCTGCCGCAGCCGAAAGCTAGTTTTTAGGTTATTATCTCAGGGTCCCGTTAATGTAGCGGGATAAAATTTCAAATTAATAAGTTACTTTTAAATAGGTTTAGTAGTTTTTGCGATATATAGTGACGAACAAACAAACAGGCAAATAATATTAAAAAAATGTTTTTTGTTCAGACACACCTATATAACTAAAGGTATTGCCTAATATAGTATTTTTTTTCTAGAATATCTTAAATGTACAGACACAGCTCTGTTACATAATAGTTAGGATATGTAGGTAATTAATAGTTTAAGAACCTGCTTTATATTCAAAATCTTATACTTCAACAAAGAAAAATAATGAGAAATCCGTTAAAGCTGTTTCAAAAATTAAACAAGCATGAGAAAATATTATAAGTGTAATCAAGTTAATTACTATCTTAACAAGTATTGACAAACCTAAGTTATAATTGCATCTTCACAATTAACAGTTTAGAGTTTGCAGTGACTTTTTGCATTGCTCAAAAGACAATGAAAAATATCCGTGAGATCGCAATTGAGTTGACCATGAGTTTCAAATGGAGGTCGACTGGCTTCTACCACGGTATAGAATTACTATTCATTCGTTTTTGCTACTCACTTATAACTGGATGTAGATTCAAGACAGAAATAAGATGAATATCGATTTCGACTATCAGAAATTTTCTTTGCCCGATCAAGGATGCAGACAACTGCATTTATTAATAAAAATGTATTAACTTATTGCGTCAACTCCATATACTCATACAGACAGCAGGAATATTCGCGTTCATGAGCTGTAATAATTAAGTATAAAGAAGTAGTTGGTGTGATTTAAGGGTGCGTTTCCACTGACGCGGAGTTAAGCGGAGTGGAGCGGAGCGGACCGTAAATTGGCCAATCACAGTGCTCGAAATGTCTACTCCGTATATCAGTGGATACAGTGTAAGTTGAGCAGAGCGGAGCTGAGCGGACTTTCAAATAAAATATATGAACACAAGGCCCCGAGCCGTACAGAACGGAGTGAAGCGGAGGACACGAAACGGAGGTTGCGGAACGGTACCTTTTAAGCATTTGACTCGTGTGTTGCATTTTAGTTTAGTGCAGATCTGGTCTGCCCGTCCTGCTCCGCTTCAATGGAAACACTTGCCACTTTTTACTGCTCTTCTCCACTCCACTCTGCCCAGCTCTGCGTCAGTGGAAACGTTCCCTTATAGTTCCCTAATAGCACTATTTCTACCTCTATTTTATTTGCTATAGAATCCTGTCATATTCAAATGGCTTTCTTACCGAAGTACTACCACAGCAGCCATTAAGACTAGCCTTCTGCTGGTGACATTTAAATATAGTTTGTGTGTATGCTATTATAGTCCGATACTTTTTTAATTTTGCAAAGGTTTGACACGACTATAAAAAGATAAGACACATTACAGTAATATTCCTAAATCCAGACTGCTATTAAAAAAAATAAAAGCACTTCTTGCCACAATACAGGCTTCGTGCCCAGATTCTTGCTTAATTGTGCCATTAGAATGAAGCGGTAATTTTAATGGCATTCACTGCAATATATTCAACAATTAATCCCTACCTACTACATACACAGGTATCGTTCCTTACTCATTCAAATATTAGACCTATATACATACTGTCAGTGTGAAGGAAGTCATTTTAAAACAAAGTGCGAAAATGTGAAATCGAATATAACAGTCACGAGCACTGAAGTAATTTTAATAAAAACACCTAAATATTCGACAGTGGTATTTCACACTACAATTACAGTAAGCGCGCGAATGACAGAACACTGCCACGTAACCTTTCACCTCTCCGAAGGCTTGTTCTTATACAGACAGACACGCGGTGCCTAAAGACCACACACAGTTTTATACAACCAGCTAAAATAATGTTCTAAGAAATGACATCACAAGCGAGAAGTCTAAACAATGAAAAAATACTGCTAATGTATAAATGCCAGACCTACAGTTTTTGGGAGAGGTGAACTTGTATACCAAGAAAAGTGATAATGTAAACACATACCTACCAGTTACTAATCGCTTTAATTGTTTACAATGAAACTGCAATAAATTTTATTTACTCCAACCAACGACATAGATGGTTTGTTTCCAAAAGCTTTAAACGTCACTGTAGACTAACATTGATCTGTTATACGTCTGGATTTTATCCGTGTGGTGACGGACTAAGAATACAAGTGTCACCATACCATCCTTTCCCGCGGGTGTCGTACAAGGTGACTATGAGAAGTAAGCAATTATCACCCATTGCATTATTGGTAGTAGGGCTGGGTACCAAGTGTACATGAAGCACGTCAGTGTGTTTTGGCTGTAACAGCAGATAGCCGTTTACTCTTACATTTCATATCTGAAAATTGAAATGGTGCGCAACGACTTGACAATAATACTCTCGGTATAGTTGAGTCCATGAGCGACGGTTACTACTTACCATCAGGTGGGCTGTGGCTTCTCTAGTCATTAACAATTAAAAATGTATAAGTGGCTACCACTGAAGTAATGTCATACAGTTCCAGTGGTCTGCCAATACAGGCGGAGAGACAGCACACGGCGGGTTTATCTAGTGGGTGAGAGCCCCACACTACCCTGTTCATTGCCCCGAACGAGAGGGTGTGCGGTTAGGTACATTTATTCCCGCATTAACAAAAAAAAAGTGGTGCTGACTGACTGTTATTTTTTTTTGATATCTCATTGACTGGCACCTTCGACCACACGACTGTTTAAAAAATCTATAATCTAATTACACTTTATTTTATAATAAATAACAACACGCGCAAAGATCGCATAGTTTTTCTATTCCGGTTCCATTGTTGTAGGATCAATTCCTCTGCAGGACAATTTAACTGCGCGATAAACAAATATTTCTTGGTGCCTTGTTTTGTGCTTTGTTACCATTAACTACGTGTTTTAGAGGCCTCCACAAAATGACACAAACATTTTTCACTAGGGGTATAAAAAAGTAAACTAACTTTAGTACATGTACAATGACATTAAGGAAATAAAGGTACGGTAGTACCTATATGTATATTAAATCTATGGTAATAATTATTTAAATTTGCGATTGCAACCACAGTCTCTAGCATATTTAAAATTGTTTATAGGTATAGAGCATGTTTTTACAGCTATCAGATCGCTTTATATAAATTTAAAGAAATACAGCACACTGTCCGTCTGTCTTAAAATCCCAATTTTCTAGTACTAATCTTAATAAATAAATAAATAATATTCACGGACATTTTTCACACAACGTCCTCTGGTTCCAAACTAAGCTTAACGCTTGTGCTATGGGTACCAGATTACGGATATAATACATATACTACTTTTTTTTTTGTAAATACATACATATAATAGATAGGAAACATCCAGACGCAGTACAAATATCTGTGTTCAGCACACAAATAATTGTCGTGAGTGGGAATCGAACCCACGACCTCGTGCACGCAAGTCGGTTACACTACCGACTACGCCACAAGGCCCGTCAATTAATTAATCCTTAAGTAATGTATGAGAATCCTAGATGTTATAAAATATAGGCACCACAATGCTTTTATTTCTAAAGGGGTAACGCCAGTGAACTAAGTAACGAAGATTTGATCAATGTTCGTAATCATTCTAATGAAATGGACGATGTTCACAATCTTGAGTGTTACTGAGTATTGTATAGAAAAGCTCACTATTGCATTTTATATGACCTTATTCCGTTAGAAGTTATATGCTTATACCAATACATCAATGTGGCAGTCGTGATTGGATGTTGAGAGCCACAAAAATACTCACTACCACTTTTATTATAAAATCATTACCTATCAAAAGTTTAGGAGTAGAAACTTTAAAAAAATAATATACATAATTAGTCACAAAGTCGAATACGGATACAATATTGCATTATCTATTGATACATCTACAATTCGTAATCCATAGATGACTCTGTACAATTTTAGCGACAATAATGAGGCAATAAACAAGCACATCAGTAACTCATGCGAAGTTATTAATAGGAATAATGATTCATCAGAAAAACAAATTGTTAGACCAAAGGAGACTACAATAAAAGAAAACGTAACAGGCGCCGGATAATTTCACAGCGACTCGTGCGAGCTCGTCACAAAATGGAAGAAAACCAACCCTTATAAATAGATTTACTCGACTGTAAACTGCATGACCAATTCTCTAATTCTGTAGTCAGTTACTGGCCAATTTTGCGATTCATTTATAAGTGTAATTATATAGTAGTCTATACCGCATCTCATTATGTGCTTGGAAAAAAAAATACACGAGATTCAAATATAAAACATACGACAACCACTCTACAAATAGTCCGTGGAAAAGTCACATGACCTTACTGAGCAATAAATATTTAGAAACCGATACTTACTATCTCAATGAGTATAATATTGTACAATACATTGTTACTTTTAACATATGTTACATTTGGAAAGTAGATAGATATGCATACGTACAACGATACAACGCCCACTGTAAGACGTAGGTATCACACAAGAAAACGCGAACCGAATTATAATTATTTTCGCATACAGGTTTGTATACACTCACATGTAGTTTGTCTGTTTTTTAAATTATTGACCGTCCCACGCGGAATCAGAACAACGACCGTTGTGAGGTCACGAGAACCTTGAGAGCAGCTTTTGCTCACAGGTGAACTAGTGACATGATACATAAATGACTTCGTGAAAAAATACAAATTTACTATCTTTACTATAAACATGTACTTCGATTACATTCAGTTAAAGACTGTTATTATGAGGAAGGTGGGCATTGATACTTCAATGAATGATACACCATTAGACAAACATGTATGACTAATCAAGTACCAATCTGTTCGCGGTAGGAGTCAGGGTCACTTACATCGATGGAGCGATGAGACCGTTTCATACGGCAATTTAGATGCTCCGCTAACAACAACTTCCTTTTTGAAATGGCAAATGGCGAACGCCTTTGGAGTTCTTCTGTGTTAATGTCTAATGTACGGTACACATTTGGCGCAATAGAAATAGGCATAGCTTAACAAACGTACACGGATGAACCAACCTCCATACGTACAAAAAATGTGTTTATAATCTCTGATTATTATTAGTTTTAAGAAACATAACATGTTTATTTACAGAAGAGCTGCAAAGTAAACCCAAAATGTAAGTACTACACATTCACTGCTTCCCTATAATAAAAAGTACTCTGTGTTCACTGCACAGCTTTTTTTTTTATTGCATGTAGTGGCAGACGATCCACGGCCCATCTGATGGTAAATAGAAACCGTCGCTCATGGACTTAATTATACCGAGAGTATTGTCAAGCCGCTACTGACCATTTCATTTCACCGATATGTAAATGAAAGAATTAACGGCTATCTCCTGCTACAGCCAAAATGCAACGATGTGCTTCGACGACTGCCTGCGACTTTGACCATGTCATCGGTCCACCTGGTGGGAGGCCGTCCTACACTGTGCCGTCCGATACGCGGTCGCCACTCGAGAATTTTACTTCCCCAACGGTAGTCGGTTCGTCAAGCGATGTCACCTGCCCATTGCCACTTCAGCATGCTGACCCGGATTGGTTTATCTACATTAAATCCTCATTGGATAATATTTAACATAATCTAAGACTAACAACTATTTAATTAATTTAGTTTTTTTTTTAACCTTTTCGCCGTCCCACTATTTCTGTCCCACTATTGGGCACGGGTCTCCTCTCAGCGTGAGAGGGATTTGGCCATAGTCCACCACGCTGACCCAATGCGGGTTGGCAGACTTCAAAAACCGTCCAGAAAACCTTTCAGGCATGCAGGTTTCCTGACGATGTTTTCTTTCACCGAGCGATAAATTGTAAAGAATTACGCACATAATATTGAAAATATTCGAAAGTCAGAGATAACAGGAGAGACGAGGTCTGTATCTGGACTCGGGATCAAACTTAATACCAATTCCTTGGTTTTACCGCTAGGCTATCGCTGCTTACATCTTGATATTATATTTAATTTACTCGATAAACTAATATCTTACTTCTACTATCACGCCATATCCTTTGCGGCGTAGGCAGAGAGAACAGAGTGCCAAAAGGTTTTATTCTTGCATACATCTCTCGCTTCCTCAAAATTCATAATTCTCTTCATACACGCTCCCCGGTTTCGGAGATTCCTGACTCCATCTTCCTTCAATACATGACACAGCATTATAGACGCCTAATCACGTTATATTTGTAAATACATATTATAAGAGATATTAAGTATTGAGGGTACCTAACATACTCACACGGTGCGTGCACCAATTACATGGGCCAATGGATGCCCTACCTTCATCAGAATACAAAGAGCCCTTTTTGATTAGTCTTATTATGCGTACCAACACTCGAATGACATTAAGCGCGACATTTTCGTGCATAATGACAATGCGTATTAAACTGTTTTGTTTGAAAATTTATACTGATTCATTGTGTCAAATTTATAAAGTAGATCCTTCCCGTGACTTCGTCTGCATGGACTTCCCGATATAAATACGTCACTCTACTACGCCACACTAATAATACCTATGCAAAAATTGGTACCCCACAGGAACAATTCTTTTTCCAGGATAAAAAGTAGCATAGGTTTTCTGGGCTCCAGACTCTAAGAATGTAAAATGTCATGATTGATTCAGTAGTTTCGACGTGAAAGTGTAGCAAACTAACAAACGCAATTTCGCATTAATAATAGTATCTGGATGACCGGTTTCTTTTTTGGTAAATCGTGAATTTTTCTCACGAAAGAAAGAACTTGAAAAAAAGGGAAATAAATAATCAAGCTGGAAACTCGAACCGAGGCCTTCTGGTTTTGGGACCGCCCGATTTCCCACCGGAGCTATTATAATATAACCTTGTAGATAGTGGCGAAATTTACTTTCTTCTCTCTTTGGCGAAATTTACCTTCTTCTCTTTTTTTCTTCTTCTTCTTGGTTAACCCAGATAAAACGACGTTTTCTAAAAATTAAACCTAGCTAGATCGATTTATCGCCCCCGAAACCCCCAGCATACTAAATTTCATGAAAATCGTTGGAGCCTCCTTGATTCAGATTATATATATATATAGTTACTAGTGGACCCAACAGACGTTGTCCTGTCCAAACATTGGCGTTTCGTTTGGGTTCGTTAGATAGGTATATCTTTTTACGTTAGAAAAAATTTAAGAAAAATATCCTGAGATTCTATCGTGGCGCCATCTACCGGGTCCAAATGTGAATCTAAACCATCCCGGTACTTACTCAAACATTCACAAATATTATAGAAGAAAAAGTCCTGAAATCCTATTGTGGCGCCACCTACACACGATACACACGTACAGTAGAATTTATAAAGATATATATATATATACAAGAATTGCTCGTTAAGATATTATAGATACGATTAGATAGATAGATTAGATTATTATAGTGATAAGCAAGGGATATTTTTCAACTCATAACTGCCCCACTATTAGGCACGGGTCTTCTCAAAGTGAGAGGGGTTTAGGCCGTAGTCCACCACTCTGCCCCCGTGCGGGTTGGAAGATATCAAGCTGCTGAGAAAATTTTTCAAGTATGCCGGGATCCTTGCGATTTCTTCGGATAATTTTTAAACAAATACACAGGTATTCTCGAAAAATTCCCGAAATGTCAGAGATGTGTGCCGTGACCTTGGACTGGAGATCGAACTCAATACTTTGTCGTACGTCTTTGCAGTCTTTGGTATTACCACTAGGCTATTACTGGATTCTATTTTCATTATTTATAATATTTGACATTTAACGACTATTTATAAAAGAAAATTCTTCTGCGTGACGCAGCACAATCTCATGTCATATATTATTCGATATTCTACCTTATTTTTTTAAGATGACTTGCTTTTGAGTTAAAAACTCTAGCGTGATAATATTTATTATCTCAAACGATCGAAGTTTTATGTCAAACAAGCAGGCAACATTTGCTAAATCTATTCCCAGGAATGATCTAGATAGACAATAATAAACCTACTCTATATTTTAAAATACATTAAGTTTATCTTTTCTTTATAATTCTATGTGAAATAAACGTATTTCCAAAATATTTTTGGAAATAACTGAAAATAACGTCTATACACGTTTTATATTACTGAATATTCTCCTTTAACTGTTTATTACTTGCTTGATGACTTTCTATCTCGCTTAGCAAGTAAACAGTTACTCATAACTTTGTTGATATAAATCATGACACAGATATTTAGAAACGAATATATTACACACATCTATTTTGCAAATGTTCTATGTCAACTTAAGTTCAGAAAGGAATGCTAATGTTTGCATATAGAATAATACCCATGCATATAAATAGAAAAGCAAATAAACAATAAGTAAAACCACAAATAATGCTACAAAACAGTCTTAAAATAAACACACGTGATTGTGAATCAGAAAATCTATGTTTACTATCGGAATTATAATCCAAGCCGACCCAAGCGTGACTCATCTTAACAGAAACTATGAATGTTAATCAAAGGTGTTGGATGTTACATATAAAATTCATCTGTTATATAAAATAAGGAGTACGCGCTCTGTTGTGTTAAAGCTTGAAATTAATATTTTTCTTTTCTTATGGACGTGAGTTTTAAATTGTAGTGAAATCGGTGTAACAATGCGACTGAACGTTGTCGTCCTTGACTCGCAGATTGGCGCCAGCAACCTTCGCTGTCTCTGAGACTACACCACGAGTTCTAGCCTATTACCTATTTTGGATGGAAAGAGAAAGGCTACCAAGTAAGTGTAACGCCAGCCTGCTCGCTCGCGAAACCCGTAAGCAAATCTTGCATCGTACTTCGAATTTGGTACGATCTCAATCGCCCACATCCTCATCCCTCAGTGACCACTTATATTATATTTGGTGTTGCGAGCATTTGATTGTGTGACTCTAACATCGTACCCAACTATCTACTAAATATACTTAAAGCTTATGATTATATAGCTACACTAGCATTTGCCCGCGGCTCCGCCGCAGCCAAAAGCTAGCTTTTGGGGTTATATCTCAGGTTGCCGATATAGTAGCGGGATAAAATGTATACCAGTTTTTAAGTTTAATCAATAGCTATCAAAAAAAAAGCTGTATCAAAATCCGTTTAATAGTTTTTGCGTCATGCGCGAACGAACAAACAAACAAACAGACAAAAAATCTAAAAAAATGTTTTGTGTTCAGACACGCCTATAAAGCCTAACACAGACATTTTTTCTCAAATATCTTAAATTTACAGACACAGAGCTCTGTTACAACTTTATAAGAGTTAGGATAAAGCTTTATCCGAGTTTAGTAACCCCACCGTTTTAAGCGAGTACATTTTTTAGTCTCAGCAAACATTATCTAAGCATTTATAGTTTGGCCTTACTGGGTCTGCCTAGTCAATAATTGCTTCTAAAGGTAGGATATTAGCCTTGCTGAATAAATTTGATATAAAATATGTTACAAATCTAATAGGTACATCCAAAGATAATGCGTTCAAATAGACGAATAAAAACTAACTACCTACCTATTCAGCTTAGGCGTTAATCATTCAGTTCAAGTGGTCCACCAGTAGAGGCGGAAAGACAGCACACGGAGGGTTTATTTAACCCCCACCTCACACTTAACTGCTCGTTGCCTCGATAGGCGGGGTGTGCGGTTCGATAATTGTTTAAAAACAACCCTTTTTTCGCTCGTTACAGCAAGACGAAAAATTAGCATACACAAATGAGTGTACAAAAATAATGTGTTGGGTCCTTTTTTTAGGGTAACTTGGGTAATCTCCATAAAAATATGCGGGCTCGAGTTTCTTTAATTGTAGGCCGTGTACGATTAGGGTGAGAGGCTCGGTATAATATTACGAGCACGGCGGAGATATTTTCTAGAAATTTATTAATATTTTTTAAATATTTGTATTATCATAAGGCGATTGAGTGAAATACCACAGATCCTACTTTGTTTAGGTAATCTTTAAAAAGTGAAATGGTCTCAAAATTGTTCCTTTGTTAACGGTATAAAAATATAATATACGTTAGCAATTCTGCCAGTATCAGTCAATAGTTAATGCCTTTCGATAATTTTACTATTACAAATTATTTAGAATTAACTGCCTCGGTAGTGTAGCGGTAGTGTATGCGACTGCTAATCATGAGGTCTCGGGTTCGATCCCCGGGTCGGGCATTGTCATTGAGCTTTTTCCTAAAAAGAAAAATTCTCAGTAGCCGCCTGGAGTTTGGAAATGTGCCCGGTAGACGTCAATAGGCTCGCCCCCTATTACGTGGGACTTAAACATAGCTGGCGAGTCGTGGGTGTGTAATACACCTCTGCCTACCCCTTCGGGGAATACAGGCGTGATGCTATGTAGAATATATATACTTACTAATCTACTACGTTTCCAAATATTAAAAAACTATAATAAGTGCACACACGGTACGCAACATGAGCTTTATTACGAGGCTAATGTTGGAAGTCCACCACGTCTCCATGTCATGAGCCATAACGTACATTGATCGTTGAACTTCCTCTTCAGCCGTTGTGAGACAAACAACCAAAAATATTCTAGGAAAAATATAAATTATTCCATAAACTGCCTCTGTGTGCAGTGGTAGTGTAAGTGACTGCTGATCATGAGGTCTCGGGCTGGATCCCCGGGTCGGGCAGTGTTATTGAGCTTTTGCGTAAAAAGAAAAATTCTCGGTAGCAGCCTGGAGTTTAGAAATGTGCCCGGTAGTCGGCAATAGGTTCGCCCCTTATTACGTGGGACTTAATCGGACTTAATCTGGTGAACCGTGAGTGTGTAATGCACATTTCCCTACCCCTTCGGGGATACAGGCGTGATGCTATCTTTTCAGTTTTTTTATGTGAAAGTTTTCACAAAACCAGAAATTTCCAGACTTGGCAGTGTGTTGTAAGGAAGTGCCTTGAATAATATCAATGTTTGCATCTTCCTATGCCATTGACCTTATTTCGTTTAAAGGCGCCAATAAATTAACATAACGGCACATCACAAATGCATATATTATATATTTTAATTCTTATCTTACTTCCACAAGTAATAAGTGACATGTATGTATGAGACATTTATAGTATATGTATAGTACTATATATACATATAGTCACCACCCATTTCATTTCACGAATGATTGATGTAGTATTCACTGAAGAAGTAAAATTATAAAAGCTACACAGCTTCAAAACAAAACCCTTCTGCCAATTTTACCCCTACAGATGAAGTATACTCGTATAATATATTATATTATTATATATATATATACACTTCATCTGTAGGGGTAAAATTGGCCATCAGTTGGAGTCAAGACATTTTTTATTTGACTATTATGGTCTGTAATGACAATGTTGAAATAAACCCATTGTGGTAAACGGTAAATAAAAGTCAATGACCACAAACGCAACATGTCACGAACCATAAACACCGTAATGATCGTCTTAATAGACACGTTAACATCAGCGAATTTAGGACAAATTTGTCAGCACAAGAAATAAGTACACGGTCTATTGATTAATTATTATCTTCAGTTGAAACTAGTTTAGAAACACCGGTTGGTACACAGATTAAAATGTCATGAATGAGGTCAAATGGATTCTAGTGTGTCACTTGGTAGGTTATACTTCATTATCTGACATATCTCGCTAAGAGCACATCATACCATCTAAACATAGCATTACGCCTGTTTTCCCTGAAAGGGTAGAGAGAGAGAGGTGTATTACACATCCACGGTTCGCCAGCTATAGCCCATGTAATAGGGGGCGAGCCTATTGCCGGCTACCGGGCACATTTCCAAACTCCGGGCTGCTACTTAGAATTTTCTTTTTAGGAAAAATCCCAATAACATTGCCCGACCCGGGGATCGAACCCGAGACCCCACATTATCAGCAGTCACTTACACTACCGCTGTACCACAAAGCCAGTTATATAAAATATATATAAAAATCAATTGCTGTTTGTTAGTCTCGTTTAAACTCAGAAATGGCTTGACCGAGTTGAATAATTGTTTTTTTGTATTGTTCGCTCGAATACAGTGGTAGAATAAAAGATAAAAAAATAGGGAAAACCCATCAAACAGTTAAACTATGGAAAAATCTAAATTGATTATTTTGTACGGATATCGCCTTTTTCGATTGTGGGACTTACAACAGACAACAATATAACACCTTGTCATTCTTTTTTAATTCATTTAAATTACAAGCAAGTTTCATTTAATAACCTATTTAAATTCAAACCTGAGACGATACAGATTGATTAGGATTAATAATCGCTGATAAACTAAATTGTAGGTGTTACGAAGTTCACCGGGTCATTTAGTCAGTCTATATAATATGTAGGTACTTACACCAATTTTGAAAACATACTCTAACTCTCTACTACGGATGTAGAGTCAGTGATGTTTCACAAGTGTATAAGATTAATACTTACGTGATATAAAACTAAATTACATATATTGTATCTGGTCTAGGTATTGTGAAGATATGTAGATAACAGGTATTAACCAGTACGGGGCATATAAATAGCATGGCTGGTTTCTAAAGCGGGCTAAAGCCGGCCGGTACAGCGTGGGCAATGGATTCAGTGGATGAGACGCGTTCCATATGGATGAACCAGCAAAGGGCATACGTGATCGCATTCCAAATGCACGTTAGACTCATTCAATGGGAATAAAATACTAGATTAATTGGTCATTGTTATGAGAAAGGTTATATTTTATGTATATCTAATTAACTATAATTGGTAACGTTATTGTTCCTTTCTCTTTTAATTATTTGGGTTACTTTTTTAAATTTAAGATCGCGCCTTAACATGTCTTGATTTTTAACATATTGACACGGTATGAGAAAAGTAGTAACTAATGATTGAAGTGTTTTCAAATAATACTGAATATAAAAAATACTTTGGAAAATCCAAAACTGCACGCCTCATAATCTTCATTTTTCACAATAAAATTGATTATTTGATAAGTAACTAATAATGTATTGGTCTTACTAAGTAGTTTTCAATAAATCACATAGATAGCGCTAATTTCAAAAAGTACTAATGTGGGTTTCATGTCTTATACGCCATCTAGCGCTAATTTTAAGAAGTACTTCTATATTGGTCTACCTCTCAGTCATTTTGCATGGCGCCATCTGGCAATTAGTAAGAACAACAATCCATGAGTTTACAATAGTTTACATATATACCTGCATAAGTGCATATATATAAACATGTAAAATTGAATAATTTATTAAACTGTAAACAAAAACAATTTAAGAAAACAAAAAGACATCGCTGGTTTCCTTACAAAAAATGCAATATTGTGGCTCTATATATACAACAGCAACTGAATACAATGATATCGACATCTAAAATTGCCACTAGCGACATCTAGGGCGGCATTTGTCAATATCTCTTACTTTAAAACAGCGACATCTATCAATAGAAAATTGCAACTTGGGACAATATTATACGACTTATTTAAAAATCAATGAGTTCAACAAGAAATCTCTAAACCATTTATCTTCCTAACTTGGTTGCCTTATAATTGTATACTTTGTTCTAAGTGAAAACACCGTGACGCCAAGGCCACGCAAAAAAATTGTGGAATGTAAAATATGATTTTTTCGTGTTTTATAACATTGGTGTGTTATTATTTACGTGTGTTTAGTGTTTTTAATTATTGTTATGGATAAAATAGTTATTATACTTGACAAATATCATCAGTTCGTCAAGCAAAGGTAAGAACTTCCTTTTAAACAAAAAACAATGTAGCGGCCGGGCGAGCGGCGTTCTGTTGACGATAGTAAAACCACCGGTGGCTATGCGTACGTAAAAAGGTAGTTCTCATGAAAGGCGCTGGTTTTAGTGTCGCGTCGAGCGTAAATGCCGTAAATATTTAGTATTTTTTTGTTTATTTAATAACAATTAAACCACATCGAATTAGAACGTGAAAAGTAATAGGGCTCTATTCCTGGTCATAATAATTCGTAAACGAAAAAAAAAATCGATTAGTAAAGTATTTTGGTCGTTGTCGTGAACTAACATACATTACCTACAACTCACGGACGTCCAAGCCAGATTTTTTTCAAACAGTTTTTTAATTAGTTTAAATAACAAAAATGGCATCAAAAATATCATGAGTGTTAAAAATAGTGTTTGTTCTTTATATGTGTGTATAGATGTTATTTTACAAGTGCAATATATGATAAATAGAGACATTTTAAGTTTGAAAAATCAGTTGTGCCGTGTAAACCGGGAGTAGAACACACCTCAACGCTTCGCTTATGAGGCATGCAATAACTATACAAAAATAATGGATATTATACAATTATACAGGTATTTAAACCTACTGTACGTTACATACCACTGCAAAAAAATTGTATGGGTAATATTGTGTCATAAAATCAGCTCAGGTATTATTCCGAATGCCCAAAAGTTTTTATATTTTTCTTATACGAGTATATTCGCTAGAAAAGCTATAGATATATGGAAAAAAACTATGTGTATATGTATGGAATTAAAATGTATTCTATGTTATGTATATCTACTTAACACATAACATTTTTCTAAAGCGTTAATTCTAAACGGTTATGTATCTAAATAAATTTGACTACGATTGCATATGTTAATATATAGTTTATTTACCTACCAATTAAACTAAGTAGCACTAGATGCAAATTATAGCACATTGATCAGTAAATACAATACAAAAACAACACTTTACGCGTGTTAAGTTAGTACACATAAATTACAGCATCGTCTATCCCAAATGTACGAGAAAAAACCTATTCGAATTAAGATAGCGATTTGTTAAACGGAGCCATGAAGATATGGTAATAACCGCCTTGTGGCTGATAGCGCATCCAGACGTGTTATCTAGTCGCCAGCACCCTTGCGTCGTTAGATGTTCGTAGCATAGCCGCGTATTCTACCTCGGTTATAGCCAGATGAAGAAATTTAACATACACTTAACTATAATGAATATAAAAATATCTGCAGAGATAACTTAAACTGTAAAAGACGAAGTTATTGCAATGACTCGATAGCTCTGTTACAGCTTTATAATATTATAGATATAGATACACATACTTACCGATTTAAGTGAAAACCCGCTTTTTTTTCAACAATATAGATACGCTTAGAATAGTGAAACTTGCTAATAATTTGTGTCTGCGTTATAAAACATTACACATTAATACATATACAGTATGTCTTGTACATTTCAAAATAACAATAAGTATAATAGTATCTACGTCTGGCGTTGCGTGATCTAGAAAATTGCTTTGAGACCATAGATTTAGTATATATAATTAAATCCATGTGTGAGACCAAAATGAGAATAGAAATTCTATGAAGTTCTCAACCTTGAATTTATGAACAAGATGATTTGAAGACATATCAGTATAATTAGTACAGACTTGGCTGGCCACGGAAGCAATTCATCCATCCATCAATATTTAGAGGTCCACTGTTGGACATAGGCATGCAATTAAATATAAATAATAATATATCCTTTTATTTTATAAATATCAGACGATCCTGATATTCTATAAATATCAGATAAGGAATAAATAAGTTTGAAAACTTTTTGCCTTCTATCACAGAATATAGGCTATCTATAAGTATATTAAGTATTATACCATATGCTATCACAAGCTATTACCACAGAATAGATACTAGCTACTACTATGAGCGCCGAGCTCTGAATGCTTATGCTTATGTACGTTGCTTATTTTTATTACAATAAAATTGTAATTGAACATTTAAATATAATCTATAATGTTATTGTTATTATACAAGATTGCTTCCGCGGAGTACTGGTGAGTCCATCCCAATAAAATTTTTATTTTATTTTCTGATATAGAACAATTTTCACTTTGACATGTTTAAGTGTTATCGCGGCAACAATTGCGTGTAGGTACATGTTAAATTACTAACATGTCGTATCAACGACGTCCTTAGTTGTACGACTTAAATAACCATCACATATCTAAAAGAGGTTTTATAACAAAACCATTGTTGGTAGACAACCAGGAAACAATTAAAACGTATAACGCCGTAGGTACTATATCAAATGTATTTGCATCACGCATGCTCGCCTATGGAAAATCACGTTCATTATTATAACCACATTTCGTAATGTTAGTTTTAATTTTAATGTAATATGCATAACATGGCACGGGGGCTAATTCTGTTAGGCATAGCCATTTCCATATGTATTACCTAATCATTTCACACTATATAATTTTAATACTATAAAATTTAAATATTTATGTTACGTGCATCTTGGAAACGGCTCTAACGATTTGGTTCCAATTTTGTATTTAGATAAGTTTATCTATAAAGGTACTTTTCTTGAAAAAAGAACGCAATTTTACAGATTTTTTGTTGCCCCAATTTATCTAAACACTTAAGTATCTTTACCGAAAACACTATTTATTCTTCGACAAACGTCGCCCAGCTACTATGTGTATTACTTATCTTAAAACGAATCTATTAATTAGCGTATATTCATCTAGTAAAATATATTCTGTTTGATTCTTTTTTATTAGTTGAGCTATAGACTAAATTGAATTAAACATACTTAAAGAACATTTCTAAGAACATTAACGTCCACACTCCGGGTCTTTCCCGCCTGCATAAATTGGTAAGTTCCTAAGTGGTAGTACCGTGAATATAGCCTATATCCTTCCTCAATAAATAGGTTATGAAATACCAAAGGAATTATACAATCGATTCTTGCTGGACACAAAAACGCTTTGACACCTTAAAAACAACATGCGGGGCAGTCTTTGGGGACTGCCGATAGAAGTGAAAACTAAGTAACTTGTGAATTGTATCTTCAAGCTATTAGATTATTATTTTTGGTTTATAAAGAAGTGTTAATAACCAATTAATTGGTCATTAACACTTCTTACTTATAATAATCTCATAGCTCGACAATACAATTCACAAGTTACTTAGTTTTCACTTCTATCGGAGCGTTCGGTGACGATGACGCGAGTTCCATGGTTTTTGTTCACCCAAAAAGAGCCCAACGCGCACAAAAATGTTTTCACATCAAAAAAAAATTATATTACGTAGACTTTTAACTCATTTAAGTCCCCCAGATATTAAAGTATTAGTAAAAATACTAAATTAAATTTTTGACCACAGAATCAACACCACTAGAGTGCTTTTATTGTACTAATTCTTCATCTAATCTTGACAGCTATTTGTTATTACGTTACGCGCTCTAAAAACCAAAAAGTTTTTAGTGGAGCATAAGCATACCGTTAATCAGTCACCATCTGTTTGAAATTAAATCTTAAGATAATGGCCTGTCTTATTATAGGTATGTATTTTTATTTAATACAATAAGTACTTGTGGGTGTTTGTACCAAAAGGACACTCGTCATTAAATGATCATGACGAAATGGATTTACGTCTAAGAATACAGCTATTAGCAACTACTATTACCACGATAAGAAATTTATCAAAAATTCGAACACTTATATAACTTCGCTGCGTGTTGTAATTTAATTAACCAAAAATTGAACTGCAATGTAGATTTGAAGCAGTACAAATTCTAGCACATATATTGGTGCTATGCAAATATAACGAAAATAAATTTTTTGTGCAAAATCTAGGTGATGAAATTTCGATCTCTATTTTTTTTGCGCAATCAGATCTAAACTTCAGGTTAGTTACTCTATTTATAACTCAAAAACAGCTGGACCGATATTTGTGATCTTTGCTTGGTTGGATTTGTCTACGCCCGGTGTAGCAGAATAACTATTAAAACAATTGAAAAAATTACGAAAAAAATATTTTTCTCGTAGGTTTAAAATAAAAACAGTCTTCGATAAAAAAAAACCTGAATTTAATTCAGCTAATAAGTTAAAACAGCGGGTCAACTAGTTTTATAATAAAGTCTACAACATAAATTACTAGATACTTTTATTTCATGATTTAGATTTATTTCATTAATTATATTCAGGATTATTATACGTTGCAGGTTAAAATTGATCACGGTTATTAAATTTATGCCTGTCTAAGGCTATAGCGACGTTACAAATTACATGTTTTAAAAGATTTGTCATTAATTTTATGTACCAAATCCTAATAAGAAAAAACACAACAGGATCACGCCTTTATTCCCCGAAGGGGTAGGCAGAGGTGTATTTTACACACCCACGATTTGCCAGCTATGTTAAGGCCCACGTAATAGGGGACGAGCCTATTGCCGTCTACCGGGCAGATTTCCAAACCGGGCTGCTACTAAGAATTTTTCTCTTTACGAAAAAGCTCAATAACGCTCCCTGATAAAATGTATACCTTTGCTTATACCTGCTGAAATAAAACTTATTTTATCGTAGGCAGTGAACATGGATGCTGTAAAGGACTCAAAACGATAGGATAACTGATAAAATTAATTAGAAAAAATCGGTAGATTCAATTCTAATAGGCACCTGATATTAAATGTTAAGTTAGATTCGGCTTCATTTATAACTTGCCCAGATATCAGGATAGGTCTAAACATAGTGGTGAAGCAGCATTCACCGTAACAGCAGTTATGCGCGTGGGTGAACAAGACCAAAAACCCTTGTTAGTTATGTACCTATAAGCGACAGTAATAAAACCAATCGATTCCAATTAGGTATGTAATTGGCGAAAGTAACATTTGAAACGCCGTCGCACATCATTTGGTGTTACGACACATCCTTTAACACGTAGGTTGTATTTTATATTTTTTATCCAAAACAACTATTTGATTTATGTTGATAACGTATATTTAGATTAAATCATTTATCATATTCGTTCAAGGGGTTTATATAATAAACTATCTATCTTCCGTCCATCAGGGTATTACAACGAATATACTTATGCGAAACACCCAATATATTCATTAATAAAATGTTATCGTAATCAAAATGTTGTGACAAGTCTTGCCACTTTTACAACTTTATACTTCTAATAATTATAAAGCAAAAGATAACAGATCTATTTCAATAATTGAGAACAAATACTATTATGGTGGTATGTTTGCGAACAAAACATCACACAAAAGATACTACCACGATGATTTTCGTGAAACTTTTTTATTATTTTTTTATTTATACAGCTCTTGATTAGACTTAAAAACTGGTATACTTTTTATCCCGTTAATATATCGGGAACCTGAGATATAACCTAAAAGTCAGCTTTTGCCTGCAGCGGAGCCACGGGTGTAGTATATATGTATTTAAACTGTGATATCACTTTCAAAATACATGCCTTCCATTCTCGTAGTCGATAGTGTCTGCATTCGTCAAAAGTATTGTGCGTCACAAGTGAGGTTTCTGTCCATGGTTGGATTGATAACGTGATTGTTATGTAAAAGAAGAAATCGTACATACTTATAAGTAATACATTTGTAAAACAAAGTCGCTGTCCCCATTTGTCTGATTCTCCGCTTCTTCTAAACTGCGCAACGTATTGTTTTGATACTGTTGTCACTAGCGTAAAGATATTTTTTTGATGGAAACTTTGTGTGTGTAAAACCTGAATCAAACATTTTTATTTTAGAGAAATTCAATGTTTAGTATTCAAGTCACGCAAAGCTCATCAACTAAACCTGCGTAAACCTTGAGATATATAAATCACTAGAGAGTTGTGGTTATTCAAAAGCCTAGAAGAGATATTCTTTATTAATAAATTACAACTGTGTGGGCTGAGGTCTGTTGCTAGTGCGTAGTTACAAGACTCTTGCGGGTAATTCCTAAAAGTTATATTCATCTATTCCCTTTACGAGAAAAGTTTATTTACAGGCTTAAAAAAATCTGATTTTATATATAAAAAAATCTAAAGTTTTTACTTATTAATAACCTAGTTGTTAACGAGATTGAAAGAAGGCTTTAAATTTGCTTAATTAGAACACGATGACAATAACCAGTAAGTACCGACTTTATAAGCTCTCCAAAGTACACCTTTAATGGAATCGTAAATCCTGTAATGTGGATGTAAGGTAACATAATTAAATTGTAAGTACATAATTATGTATCTATGTGATTGTTATATTAGATACTAGGGGAACTGTCGAGAAATTGAAATAAATGAAAAGATATGCGATGTGATGTGATGCGTGATATCATGATATCATGTGGTGGGCGTTAGTTAATGACTAATTAACGAGTACCTACCTACGGTTATCAGTGTACATGTCATTAAGGATAAAAGTAGATTTAATTTTTTGGAGTAATAAGTATTTTATATAGGTACAAGTAAAAGTATTTGCGTACCTAATATTTTTTTAAATGAACTTGATTACAAACATTCCTTTCGTTTGGAACGTTTTCTACAGTAGTATGAACTTCTTTCCACAACTGTTTTATAACAGTACTAGTTTAGTTTTATTACCTCACTTCACCATAGGTTTATCTAAAGATAAACCTAAAGTAAACTACCTTATTATACGAGTATATCCTTGTATTGTCATATTGTCCGTGGCTTTATCTTCGTAGGTTTTGCTTTATTTTTTTAACATCACAAAACAAAAACATACCATCACGCCTGTATTCCCCGAAGGGGTAGGCAGAGATGTATTACACACCCACGACTCGCCAGCTATGTTTAAGTCCCACGTAATAGGGGGCGAGCCTATCTACGTTTACCAGGCACATTTCCAAACTCCGGGCTGCTACTGAGAATTTTTCTTTTTAGGAAAAAGCTCAATAGCTTTGCCCGACCCGGGGATCGAACCTGAGACCTCATGATTAGCAGTCGCATACACTACCGCTACACCACCGAGGTTTATTTTTTTAATACCTTCAAATGAGGATAAGATTTTCCTGGGATCTGATTTAAATGAAATAAAGCCTACGTATATTCTACTTCAAACCACGCTCTATCTCTTCCGTAGCTCTTCCGTATGAAAATTCATGGAATAATTTTAGAGCTACGTTAAAGAAATAAAGGTAAACATACAGACAAAATAGTTGAAATCTTAGCAGTAAAACCTACCAAACAATATCGCTATTAAGCAATTGAAACTACCATTATTCATATGGGCAGCTTGGCGTACAAGACCGATTTTCTTCATGTTGTATAACAGACTCGTGTCTCAGAGTAGGACACATAATGAGCTCTTAAGATGAATAAGAATTATTTCGATAAAATCTCCATCTTATTGTTCTCTAAGGGACTGAGTTTAATGCAACTGTTAACACACCTTTCAAAGTGCTTTGTGTCACTTATATTGTATTTGTGTAAGTAGCACACACTACATTGTAGTACCCTATCAAATAAAATTTATAATATAAAAAAAAGTCCATGGATTCAAAAACGAATAAATAGCTTATTAAACACAAAGTGTGAAAAAGTGAAATCGAAAATAACAGTCACGAGCGGGATTTGAACGTGCATCTCCTGGATAACGTCCAGATGCTTTGCCAATTCAACCAGCGTAACAATTGCTCCTGACTGCTAAAAAAAGCATGTCAAATGCTAAAAATAAATATATAAAAATATCTAAATAATAAATAGCTCTGTAAGAAACAGTAGATATTCTTTAAGAATTACGCAGTTCAGCAATCTAAACTTACCTTTTGATTCAAATACAGCATATAATTATCATCAACTTACCTGTAAACAACGAAAATAGACAATTAAATAAAGCTATATTATAGCCTTTACAATGTCCATGAGTTATTTCTCATCTTTCTTTACAATGGTTTAAAATCAAAGTATCAAACATTTACAACCAATGGGATTTATTTCGACGTTCGCTTGTCTTCCTCATTTGACATAATTATGACACCCTTAGTAAAAGAAGAGGGTGATTATACAGTCATCATATGTAGCAAAGAAAAGAGGCAAATTAATATTTCCTACCACAAATAACTACAGTTGCATTTTGTACGAGTAAACAATATATGCATAACTGGTTTAACACATGACATAATTTTATCGGCACTCCTTTAATGAAAATTTGAGAATAATTTATGACCGAACAAAATGAGACATCTTGCATTTATCATTGTTATATAATATAGAAAGTCCAGCCAATTAATGATACATTATATAATTACTTAGAATCAAATATGTTAATCCAAGCGATGTCAAATTGATAGATAATATCATAAAGATTCTGCGCCATCGCTCGCCCCATCAGTAGCGCTATACTTCCGATTATTACATAACATTTAACTTTTTTACATCTTACATAACTGTAGTCATCCTGAAGCCTGTTTCTTAGAAGAATGGAGGAGATTCCTGACATAGGTACTTCATTCACTTAAAATTCACATTGATAATACAGAATTACAGAGATATCTACTATATTTTCCTGAAAGGTTGCTATCAAATCATCATTGTATTTTCAAGCATATTCTGATTATTTAATAAAACTATTTTCACGGAATCTTTCGCGTTTACTTGATTTTCTACAACTCAGGCTTTCCAATACTTTGCATCGTTTATCATCCGAGGCAGCATAAAAACTATTCATGATCTAAATAAAGACGACCTCCTATCTATAAAATATCCCTGTGAATTTACTTAATTTAATCCACAAAAATTGATGGTATATTATAATAAATCTTTAAAAAATACTCACGTGTAAATTAATATGTTTTATTCGTCTAGTAATTAGAATTCAACTTTATTTACTAAAACAGCTAACCGGTACATATATATATTTGTAGGCTTCATATAACTAAGTCTAAATAATGCAATAAAGTGTAACACTAAAAGAGGAAAACCATTGCAATTAATAAACAGCCGTCATGGCAGTCTAAATGACAACTGAAACGAGATTTCGCCAAGCATGTCCTTCCTCTGGAAACCACTAATGTTGAAGGACGTCCTTTATGTTCTAGTTGCTCACCTCGACGCCTGTGCTTCAAACAACCACTGTCGTGATAAACGATTCTACAATTAATGTCATCGTAAATAAGGATGATATTTTATGGAACTATACAACGACGCAAGAAGACTCAGTGAATGTGACTTGCACCAGAGCATGAACCATGTAGAGAAGTACTTAACTTGACACTAAAAGATAAGGAAGAATGTAAACAGGTCCATAATATAGTCAAGATTTTCTATACTACGCGCGACGCTAAAACCAGTTTCTTATAAAACTTCTCTGATTTTAGAACTATGGATTAAATACTGTCTGAATATATACCATAGTTAAAGAACACTTGTTCTTGGAAAATTGTTATAGATTTAGGTTTGAAAGTTTTAAAACAATATTTATGATATACTAGTCCTCTTTTTTTGCCGATAATGTCACTAGAAGGACCCGTAAAAGACCGTTTTCAGAGACTTCGTACTCCACCTTCATACATGATCTTCATGATGATCCATACATGACCGATGGTTGGTTGGTGTGGTTGTTATATAAAATATTTAATATGCACGTATGTACTCGTATATTAATGAGCACATGTTATTTTGTATTCTATTCAATTATTTAAATAAATATCTCGCTCTATATCTTACTTAACATTCCAAAATACACGCTCTATATCTTAACATTCAAACATTAGAAGTTAAAACGAGGTTGCATTTATTTTTTACATAATGGAATACAAACTTGTTTGCTCATAAATATTGTTTACGAGAAGGGATTTCTTTTGACTTTTAAAGCATATTAGAACCATGAAATAATTAAAGGACTGTGCATGCGGGCGATGCGATTCAGATGAATAGGGGTCATTGATGCCGTACACACATGGCGCCTGCATCGTCGCCTTAGACTCCCCGGATTAAACGTATGCAGTTGAACACAATATTATTCAGTACATCTAAAATGTTGAACACTGTATGAGAAAACTTAGTGAAAATACGTTCATCAATACAAATGAAATAGCGTAAAACGTTACGCAAATACTTTACATACTTCATTGCAAAAGATATGCAAGTTCACAAGTATCATAAATGTTACTGTAAATGAACTTATAGTAAACAACTATTCTTATTATTTATGTCAATACCCAACAGACTGATTCTCTATAAATTCAATCTTTAAACTCAACCACAAACTTACACGACTCATAATTAATCAACCAATGGGCTCGTCATTCGATCGCTATCATAAAAGGCAGTCTATATAGGGATAGAAACTACTACAAAGTCACTGACCATAAATTTATTCTAATGACAACTGAATAATAATGTCTATATTTTCGGATTACTTAATAAAAAATACTATATCGGGAACTGTTTCTGATAGAAATAAAAAAAAACATTCCACGTTTGAGTGCGAGTACCAACCAAATACACACTATTCTCTCGACTATTTACTAATATAATTTACTCTACAAAAGAGCTTTTATATTGGTACTAAAATAAGCCTGGAATGAGAAATCCTAGGAGTGAATTATATTACTTCGCTGCAAAAGATTTAATTGATAGGTATAAGTACGCCATATCATATTTTGCTACCTCTTCGATTCAAATTATACGTCTGGGCCGTTTCTTCTGTCTTATCTGGCACAATACTCGTCTATTCGGATGATCAGTATTGTTCAGCCTACGCCGAGTCACTTTTTACAATAGGCTGTATTTGTCCTATTAAGCAACAGTTTTATTGTGTGCCAAATATCCTTGTGTATAGTGAACACTTCATTTGCAATACAATTAATATAATATTTACATTGACAAAAGATCGAAATACGTTCTCTAGCTTTATATTATAGACTTTATTCAATTTAAAGGCCAAAATATACTACAAGCGGTACTTCAACGTTACTGTTTATTAAAATTTTTCTTTTAAGCAATAAAGATACACTCAATTGTAACATTGGGTATTTCGACCCTTGCGGTTTTTTGACGAAAAATACAAACAAAAAGTTACTTTCGCCTTGTCATAATGTAACTGTGACAGTACGTACTTGACAGTAGGTAACTTTCCGCTGTGGGTGTCACTGTCCGCCTATTGTGTTCAGCGAAAGCCGAATAAAGAAAAGGTTACGTGTGGTAAATAGATCTGATTCACATTATTAGTGGTATTCATCAAACGTATAAACGCTAGTACTAATATATACTAGATATCGCTCATATTTTCATCAGCGAAAAGTAAAAAACAAGTGACGAATAGTTACTTATGTTAGCTGCCCTACCAATCTTCTCGTTCCAGAGGAAGTTTAATTTGCTGTAACGTATTATGTACGACACGTACCTATATCATGAAAGTGAAACAAAAATAATTACAAATAGAAACCGCTTTCCCTTATAATTGAGGACATAGTCCAAGGTACGGTTACATCAACAACCGGATGAATTTCTTGATATTTTTTGCAAATAATAAAACTAGTTTTTATCTGACCTACAAAACTTGGAAACCCATGTTTAGATAGCGTTGAAATGCTCAAACGATCGTTTTTTCTATAATCTGTCAAGTAAATGGCGAAAATATAGAAATCGTTGCGCCTCATAACTGTCATTGTGGTTATGATAAAGTGCTGTATTAAAAAGGAAGGAGGTACGATTGGTATTGCATGAATGTCTCTAGAAAGTCGTATGTAACTTTTTATCTAGATAGGTATCATGTGGATAGGTCGCCTTACTGGCTAGAATGAGAACTGCGTTATCACCTGTCTCCACTTATAGTATGATCATTGCCATGTCGCGACGTCTGGTTTTCTCTATTTAATGGATTTCCGAGACAGACAGGTGAATCGGATTTCATTTATTTTATAAATATTAATAGAATGATTTGAAATTATTAAAAACTTTCATATAAACGCAGACTTTAAATTAAAATATACTTTAATAGGTGCAAAATAGGCACAGATTCTTTTTTTTGCCTGACTTGTGGCGATCCTGATAATTCTACCAATAACAATTAGGTACAGATATATATGTCAAAAAGTATTAATGACTGCCCATAGATGATATTATTAATAAATGTATCGGCCTTGGCACTTCGTGTATCTAATTATATTCAACCTAGGGCATAATGCCAAGCGAATAGGTAACAGGAGATTTATTTACATACTCGTACACATATAGGTACATATAAATTTTTCAAAAAATTTCAACAACATCTACATAACTATCTAATGAATTTGATTGCCAACACAGGACCGATAAAAAATAAATAAATAAAAAATCCTAAATCTCTTTCATTTTGAGAGGAGTGCCAAATAATAGGACAGTAATAGATTTAAAAAAAACCAACCGACTTTTAAGTAAAACATAAAAATATAACTGAATTTACTTCGAAAAACACTTTCTATTGATTAAAACCAAGAATCTGAGTACCTACAATGTTAACAAAGTAGTATGGGGACGTAAATTCATAAGATAAATAAACATGTGACTACGCGGGCCGTGCATGCAAATCGATACGCCCCTTGTTCACGAGCCATGATTTTATCCAACCGCGACTCGACCATGCACAAAACAGTCGGAAACAAACGCTTCATGGTCGCTTACTTTTTGCTCACGCTTAATAGGAGCTGGAGTGTTCAAAAACTGCTCAGTATTCATTTACACACAAACTTTGTTACTCGTACATTATTAACTTAATAATTCGTCAAAATACAGACACCCTGAAACACATAATTCGTCTCCGATTGCTCTTGATGCTGTCTACCGTTAGCAAGTGTTCTTGTCTGTGACAACTTCGTGATCCCCGCCTGTGATTAATATTACATATTCTAAATAGATATACCTACAATGTCAACTGTAAAGGAAGTGGAAGAAAGGTAACTTCCTTAATTTTTCTTAGTCATACCGTGTAGGTATACTATAATACATGTGCTAGTTAACTGTAAAAATAATGAAATACCATATAGGTAATATATTATGCCGTGGTTTCAACCTTCGATCAACAATAAAACGTTGGTATTGTTGATCGAAATTTGAAACGGTGATCTCAAAACATGACTATCGATATCAAATACCCAAGGACTTATGTGGGTGGCAAACAAGCATACGGCCCACCTGTGGTAAGCGGTTACCGTAGCCTATAGACACTAATAACATCAATGGCATTACTAGCATGTTGACATCTCCAAGGGGAGGGTAGATAGGAAAGATATTAAGTGATATGAACGATGATTAGTAAAGGATAGGAACGATAATCAGGAGATAATAGGAAAGATAATAAGGAGAGAATAGGAATGATAATCAGAAGGAGATAGCAGGAATAATAAGGAGAGGATAGTGAGGGGGAACGCAACAGCACAGTAGGTGTACCTGTCGTTGTTGTGTTTTTTAATATTTTCAGAAAGTTTTTTTAAGTAGAGTTTCAATGATTTCTAATCACGTGGCGAAAAACTCAGATTCCGTATATGACACTGGCTAAACTTTTAAAGATACATCAAAATTATGTTTTGGTAGATTTATAGTATGTTCTTGAAAAATCTTGGAAACTTCAGTTATTAATTTGCAACCGTGCAAAGCGAGGGCGGGTAAATAGTTTTACTATAGTATGCCTCTACGCTCTCTAATATGTTTACGACGTGCATAAAAGGCAATTGAAAATGAATACTTCTTACATTAGATAATAATGGGTCTGTGTTAAAAAGGACAATATCTGTTATATATAATTCTCGTGTCACGTTGTTACTCACAACGAACTCCGAAACTATGTAACCGATTTGCTGACGTGCCTAAGATAGGATAGTTTGTATCACGTATTTTTTATTGATTTATTGCAAAATATTCACGAAAAAATAAGGCTGTACGAAGTTCGCCGGTTCAGCTAGTACCTTATAAATAATGGGGTCTATGATTTACGTAAGTACATAATTATATATTTACATGCGGTCGCGTTTTAATTCAGATAACTTACATTGTTTTAAAGTTTCTGTTGAATAAATCTAATATAAAAAAATATGTGTCTTTTCTATCGGCTATTTGTCAATACCTATAAATAAGATAGTGTCCAGTATGCTATCATAGACTACTAGATGTAGATAGCTATAATATTATATTGGTCGACCTCTATTTAGTTCCAGTGCATTCCATTCAGTATCATTAAATGCTACTTATTACAAATACTAAGTTAAAAGACGATGACTCATTCATAAGTCATCTGTGGGCCTAGCCAAGTTGCATTCTATGATCACTAATGCTATAGAAAACTATTAAAATGAATGAGAATTTCATATCTATAACGCTAAGTCACGTGTATTCGACAGCAATCATAGAATGCAACTTGGCTAGGTCCACTGATCTCCGGATCTATTGTCTATTCTAATTAAAAATTAATGTTGACACCCTATGCTATTCCCACTCTAGCGGTAACCACCTCTAAGGTGGGTATGGTTTTGCTAAATCCATGAGCGGCAGTGACCACTTACCACCAGGTGGAACACAGCTCGTTTGCTACCGTTACCAATAAAATATAACTAAACGCAAATGAACTTAATAAAAAACACCATAAAGTTGGAAATGATATTAAGGTTACACGTGTAGGTAACATTCAGACTGGCAGGCGATTACATCTACAGAAAACTTGACTCAAGCACACATGTTTAATTATTAGTTTTATTATTCATACATAACTGTTTACGTTTTTAATATAAGTACATATACATATATATTATGCTAATCCCTGCTAAGGTCCATGAACTATATTTTTTACTGGAAAAGGTTTGTATGAGTACCAATATATGAAGAATACAAGTTGTTCTATATTATCTTGTTAATATAGCTATATAAATATAAATAGGCTCATAAAAAATATATAAGGTATCTTATAAAATTGGCGTTTAGTCTAGCTGGTTATTTTGGTCAAAAATATTGGGTGTTTCGTTATGAATCCCGAATTCAGATGTATTTTAAATCTAAGCTCTTGTTTATGTGTTCTTTTGAATTTAGTGATTTATTTTCGCGTCATCATATGATTGAAACGTTAAATTTTAATATTGTACTTTTACGCATAATTAAGTTATTACCTTTTTTTTGTGCGGAACACTAATTATTTTGAAAAAATGTAGCCTAAGTTACTTCTTATTACATCAGCTATCTGCTAGTAAAAGTCCTATCCAAATCGGTCCAACAGTTTCGGAAATTAGGAACAGACAGACATACAAAATCTTTAAAAATTGGTATATTATTATAGGTATTGTATCTACTTTCATACACAATTAGTAGAAAGCTGTTATTTAGGCAATACACACAGACCCTTCAGTTTTACTATAAGCTACACAAGAAGAGACAAGAGAAGCATAACAAGTTTTAGTTTGTACGGACGCGAAAAACAGATTATTTTGATGATTATAATCATGTGTTCTTCGCATTTTCTTCTACATACATATTTACCTATATGTAATTATTTTATTGTTTATTTTATTGGGGGAGGACTAGATAGACAAAAGAGGTTTAGATCCCGCTCGAGTGTTGTGGGTTCGATTCCCAGAACAACTCGTTGTGTGATCCACAAATGATTGACTCTGGATATACTGTGCCTGTGAAATTGTATGTTTATAAAGTCCCCCGCGATACAAGGATTGTTCCTTAGTGCAGGGTATTTTGATTGTCTTTAAAAAAAATATCGGACGGACATACTTACTCCCCACGCTTATTTTAATAGCTTATGCCTAAGCTATGATACGTAATAGCGAGGCGATTAATAATAATCTAGCTATTATAAAATAATGATTTTAATTTAATTAAAATATTTTTCTAAATTAATCTAGTTCAAAACAATAGTGCATATTATTTTCGTCGGATATCGGATTGGGATCATATCGTTAGGTACTATAATCCAATAAAAATTGTTCAGCGGGAAAGTTTTGAGTGAAGATTCAAAAGAATATTTTTAAACAGCAACGATAAACATCAACCCAGTACACTAAAAAAATATGATACGCCTACATTGGGACTCACATATTTGGTGCCGACTACTGATGATTCCGTCCTTTTTTGCTTTGGAATGTCAACTTAGATCGGCCTGTAACTTCATTCCTTTTTTGCTTTAATCCTTCACGCACCATACATAATGTTTCTATTCTTGTATACGCAACATGCGAAGGTATTTTTGTGGGTCATAGTGTGTGTCTGCTGTCTATTTATGGGCACTACATTTAGTAGTCGTTAAATTGATTTTGAGTACTTTATACCTACTTCAACATTATTAGAGCTGAAGCCGCAAATAAATTCCACATAAACCTTACTTTAGTTTTTTCACATAACTGTATTCACTTGTTAATAGATATTAACATTATTAATAATATATATATTGTTAAGTTTTACTTCAGTCGTGTGGTCGCCCATCGTTTCGGGCAACTAACAGCGAACTTTTAATAAACCTGCCGTATGCCGTCTCTCCGCCTGCGCTGGCAGACCACTGGAACTGTGTTATATTATTTCAATGGTAAAATACTAGTACCTACGCATTATGGAACCTTCGCTACAAGAAAGATTGATTGGTATTAAATATAGTAAACATTAATCACCTTGGAGGTGATGGTAGAAAGTACTATTAATATTTATTATTATTACTGTAATAAGGTCTTCCCTTTTTCTTATTTTTTTATATTATTTATTACGAACAATAAATGGCATCCTATTTTCCAGTTTTTTTAACTGGCTTAGTTAAAATATACTGTGATAAACTTAAATATTACAATGTACGGCAATTAATATCATGACAGTCATGTGGTTTCAACATGTGTCAACGCAGACAGACACACCACACATACCATCGCAACACGTCCATTAGTGATAATTAAGCAGGACATTTCAGAGCCAGTGCTTAAAATGTCCACTTACATCACACAGCTAATAGAGGAGTTGAAAAGTGCAATCATAGATAAAACTTAAACTAGAAAGTCTGTCAGTAATCTTATCTTACATCACTGTCTGTGCGATTACGTTCCTATATAGGAACGTAATCGCACATGGATATCCATAGAACGTATGTTCAGTATATCCTTAGAACACGCCTTCTGTTAAGGCAAAGTAAATCTTTTTGAAATAAGTCTTAATGAATCATATCACACTTCATAATTTAGATATTTGCCTTTATTAATTCAATGTCAAAGAGAAGCCAACGTGGTCCAGACTCAAAGTAAGGAAACAGATCTGTGGGTCTAGTACTTACCTACTTTACTTACTGACAAGTGAAGTGAGTGAAGCTGACGGCTTAGTTTTATTTTTAGAATCAAGAGAATGGCACTTAAGCAGTAGTGTTATATAAATAATGATTATAATATACTTAATATAGCATACAATATTTATTATGTACTTGAAATACCAACCGTTTTGACTGTACTCACATATTTTTTTAAGTAGGTTCCAACCATGAGAATATGTACCTATTCCAATTCGATTAACACAGAAAGCCCGATTTAATGTACTAATAAGATAGAATGTTGATATATCCCATATCCATTTTTATATGATAAATCATAATTTAGACCTGTAGTAAATAGTGGCGAATAAAGGCGGAGAGGAGAGACGGCACACGGCGGGTTTCTTTAGTGGGTGAAGGCCCCACACTACCCTGTTCGTTACCCCGAGCGACGGGGTGTGAGGTTAGGAACATTTTTTCCCGCCTAAACAAAAAAAAGGGTATAACCATAAAAAAGTGATTTGATTTCGAAATACGACCACCCAGTATTGTTTTTTTTTCCATAACAGAAATAAGGCCAGACAGTTTTAATCTGATATTTGGATGTCAAAAAAAAAAATAACAGGGCGTTAACACGTGCATACGTATATTTGGCTTTATTTTTCTCTCGCTGAGAATGACTCAACCCCACGGATTTGACAGACATTTGTTGTCACTGACGCAGCCGGCGGAGAGCGGAGACAAGATTAAAATTATACACTATTCAATTGTCATCGAAATTTCAGTTCCTCATCTTTGTGGAAAGTTTTTATTACCGGAAGATGTTATTGTTATTTATAAAAATTTAACGAACAAAAGTTTTTTTTTATTACTCAGTGCATCAAGTCTCGGTAACTGCCTTCTTAATTCCGTGCTACTTACAATACAAAAGATGTAATCTAATTATGTATAATACTTGCGCGCACCGCTCTATTACTAATGTAACAGACATATTTGTATGAACAATAAGCCGTTATCTAGATCATTTAATTAATACCATGAGAAGACACACTTCTAGACGATTTACGGACTCGTTGACGCAAATAGATGTTCCGCACGGAAATCGAATATTCTATAACAGCAACGCGAATTCAGACAATACAGAGTTTCAATTTAGCGTTCAATCCGATCACACGTTAGTTAGAATACAACGGCTTATTGTTAAACATGTGACTGATGTGACTAACGCTGGTATTTTATAAATGTTAATGCAGATATAAATATGTTTTTGTATATACTAAAAGAGTTTTGCTGCATCGTAGATCTAGCAGTATGGGTTATGATGACTAACAAAAGGTTATTGGGTAGTGTATCTATACTCTAAGGGATTTTCATCAAGAAATTATCAATACTTAGCTGGAATTAAGGAGCTGCCGGTGTTTAACCTCCTGGTTTCCGAAAGCAAGTAAAGCTGTTGATCCCGCACCTAATCTTTCACCGGTCGCGGCTGAATGCCGTTAGATCGGACTTAAGTGTGGGGGAACAACGAGCGCACTTATGATTGCGCACATACTCGCACTTTAATATCTCCAGAGCACTTGGTTAGTGTCTGTTGCCACTGGCTGCTGCGAGCTGTTCCCTGGATACTATTGCCTCCCTATCCTGCCTCTATCATACCTCCTCTCCACCTCCCATCTCTTTCCTTGGAGATGATGGCGCACGAGTGACGGCTCTGGTGTTAGGCGTCTATAGTCTACAGTTACTAACTTACTATAAAAAAAGACTGACCGATATCGGATTGAGAAGCCGAAACGATACTTACAATTTAAATATTAATAAATAGTTGTTATATTCAATCCGATAAGTTATAAAATAAAATACAAGCATAAATTATCACAACTATAACAACACAAGTTTTACTTCCCCGTATTTTCAACTTTGTTGTATGATATAATTGATACATAATATTATTTTTTTATTTCTAAAGTACTTTTTACTCTCCGCTAAAACGTTTTTGAAATATTATATTTTATATTTTTTTAATCAAATTAACCGTCATTTTAATGTAGTTTAAATTATAGTCGTCTGGTTACTCTGCAAGAAATTACGATGCATTCGACATCCTAATTCTTGCTCTTTGCATTTCTATAAATGTATTGTGGGGCAAGTTAATCAGAGACAACTCATGTCGTACAAATGATAATGGATGTAGATGTATGTATGTATAACCAAGTAAATTCTATTATTAAACTTAGTCTTAAATCCGGGAAAAGTAATATAACGTTGCCACACTCTTAACTTAATAAAGATAGAAACAAGTTACCTAATCGAGCTTGACCTTTCAAATTTACTTTAATCTCTTTATGCAGATACTCAAATAAGTAAATTTTAATTTATGAGGCAATTAAAAACTGATCTCATTTCGGATGATTCAACAGCTGTTTATGGTTAATGTGAACAACTCCCTATCATAAATGGCGTGTCCGTATGTATGACGGACCGTATGGAATTTTTAATAATAACTCGGTGTTATTATTAAAAATAACGAATTGAGCACGCATTCCTGTCTGTGTCAGTAAGTGCCAGTTTGCAGCAAAAAGTGTTATAAATAGAATCGTTTTAGGTATGTGGTAAATACGCTGAAATTTTGGAGTCAGTACAGCGTAAGTTCCCCAAATCGATGCATTACAGATATTTTCACAAATACTTACCTTACATAAATATAATGAATTACTCAAAACCTACAACCTAATGAGCCTCAAGTCTAGACGTCTATTCTAGAAACTTTCGATATTTGTAATTATAATAATATAGCTGCAATAAAATAATTAACAAATTGTGCTATACTGTACTAAGAACTGTCATCAGGTGAGAGGTGTGCACGTCTACTTTTTGCAGTTTCTTCTTGCCATACTAACGCAGGAATTCGCGCACCTTTTCGTCGCCTAGTAAAAAAATACAATGATTTTTCTAGAGAATTAGATTTGTTTGCAACGCCTGCTAATAAATTTCGAAATAATCTAATCATTTCCATTAAAAACTATGTTAACGATGTGATTAGTTTTATCTAACGTGATATACTTACCTACCTAAAATACTATTTTTAAATCTTATGTATTGTTGGTTCACCATGTAATATTTGGATAACAGTGTTCGTACACATTTGCTCATAATGTAAAATGTTTAACGGAATATAGACCTATAAAATAATGTGTAACTGTTGGTTATTCCAAATAAATAAATATATTCAAGATAGGTGCCAGCCTAAGAACTCTAAAGTCTAGACTATCCAACCATACTTGTAATTGTTTAATGTACATATGTATATTGTGTAAATAATTCATCGAATTTATTAATTGAGGAGGTAACCTAGTTGTGCACTTGTAGTTCGAACGATCCGTAAGATTAAGCAACTTTCACTCGGCTGGCAGTCAGATGGGTGACCAATAAGTGACACGTATTTATGGATAAACCTCCCCGGGTTTGGAAGGCACGTTAAGAAGTGAGTCCCCTTTGTCAAATATCATCCTGGCAATCGTTACAGGTTGTCAGTCCTGAATAAAAAATCTGACTCCGGTCTTGTTCAAAGGTCGCCAGTTGTCCTCTTAGTTGGGTCGTGGAGGTCAGATAGGCAGTCGCTCCATGTAAATACTGGTGGAGTGCTGGATCAGCTAAAACCAAACAGTTCAGAAGCTGACCTCAACAAAAAGATTGAGATAAGGCCAATGAGATGATGATGATGATTGTGTAATTAATTCTTAACATTCGATATTTGACTGCACAGATGATGGAGTGGTTTAGGGTTTCTAAACCCTCCCGTTTCAGTGTTGTTGGTTCGATTCCCACACAGGACAACTCTTTGTGTGGTCCACAATTGGTTGTTCAAATTGGTTGTTCTGAGTCTGGGTGTATTTTGTGTCAGTGAAATTGCTAGGACTATTCCTTGGTGCAGGGTTTTGTCTTTAAAACAAATACTTTATTGTAGTCCCATCCAGTTGTGCTTCTTACTGATGTGGCAACTTGATATCAATATTTTCTCTGGTAGATAAAGTAGAAGTGCTCTAGATTTATGACAAGTACCTTTAATAAATAAGATATCCGAAGAATTTATCTGTTTTGGTTTCGTTTTGATTTGTCTGATGTTGTGTTGCTAACTTACATAAAGAAGAAATTAGGTACACGTAGAAATGTTATGAGTGACTCAACCCTCGGTATAGGTCGACATGAGACATAGGCATGCTCACTCCTATAGGAGGTGCCTACTGAGTGTAGTGGTAGAATATTGTGGCGTCTTTGATGTACCTGTATCTGGCACAGATTAGTTCAACAAAATTGTTGCACTATCAGACAGGTCCCTAGTTAGCTGATCTTTGTAGGTATATAATAAAAAAGTATAAATATGTACTTTATTATACGTCTCTTAAATAATTTTGACTAATCATTCCCACTACTGTTGGCAGAGCATCAATGTCGTGGTTAGTCTAAAAGGTGCAGTATACACCTGGGCGAGTAATATCTACCTATCGTTGCAGTCGCCAAATGATAGTTTGCCAAGTTGTGACGCGCCAAAAGGCGCCAATGAGCCATGTTTATTTTAAAACAATAACAATCTCCTCAAAATTCACGAATATAGTTATTCATAATTTGTAGTTGCCTTTTTTAAATTTATTGATTTTTTTAAAGGTGACCTAAAGCCCCAGGCAATTTTTACCACTTGACTGGTGTTTGGTGCTAAACAACAGTGTTTTGTAATCCACCTACACAATTCTAATTAGGTTGTAGTTCTCATTAGGTTGTAAGTTTCGAGTAGGTAATTCATTATCTGTAAGGTACCTGTTAAAACTGTTTGCATCGATTTGAAGACCTTCCGCTGTACTGATTCCAAAATTTCAACATATTTACTACAGTATGGGTTCCATATTACTATCAGCATACCTTATAAGAGAATTATAAAGATGTATGTACCTAAGTACCTACTTGCCGATTTAAAGTCATACGAGGATCTCATTACAAATCCATAAATTATGATACGCGTTCTTTTTATACCTAGAGTAAACATTACTAGGGCGTACAATCTGCACTGTGTTTATTAATTAGGTAACTAACGTACAACGCAAACATTTATTTCTCTTTATTTATAAAAATACTTAACATGTTTAGATATTTATATATATATATATATATATATAAATATATTTAGCATTTGACGTGCTTATAGGGTTTGCGTCACTAATAGGTAAAAATCTTAATTGTAAAATTAAGTTTACCTGGTCGGTATAATGTATGAAAATACTTCCGACAGATAGCGCAGGCGTCACCCAAATACGTTAAGTATGAATGTGTTATCGAAATTAGCAGTCAGGAGCAATTGTCACGATTGCTGAATTGGCAAAGCATCTGGACAGTATCCAGGAGATGCAGGTTCAAATCCTGCTCGGGACTATTATTTTCGATTTCACATTTTTCACTTTGTGTTTAATATACTTAACATGAATAAAAGATTTATGATCTATATTTTTTAGCATTTGACATGCTCCGCCACTTTTTAAAGTACAATTTATTTGCGAATAAGGAAAAATAGATTTTTTTTTGGATTGGGATGGTCGAAAGACCTATACTATAGCTCAGTAGCTTAGAGCACTTCCCCGGATTGGAAAAGAAGCGGGTTCGTTTCCCGCTAGTACAAAAAATCTCTTTTTCCTTATTCGCAAATAATTTGTACTTTAATGAATAAAAGATTTTTCTGTAATATTGTCCATCTGCATTTTGTAGGTCTTCGTTGAAAACAGCTATAATACCTTCTATATATATATAGAAGATACTAATCGTGTTAATTTACGTATGAATCGATCTTTATTGATAAGTTTATACTTGCCCGGCCCTGACACCATATTAACCAATGTAGGAGTATTGTTGTTACAAGAACTGGGTTCTATACATGTGGTTTTTGCTAACGAAAAATAAACCAACAATGGAATTTTTACGTAGCAGTGTACTGTTTATTGCTATAAATAATGTAGACAAATCCATATGATAATATTTTTTATAAGATACATTTATAGGAGGATCCCATTGCTAGCAAAGGTATGCTGCAGAATATTATACTGCATTATAGTTTGTGTTATTCATAACTTTATAAGTTGTCTTAATTGAGGAAAATGAGAATAATATTAATTTCACAAACTTTTACATATCTACCTTTTAAACAAACAAACATTCAATATTTTTTTATAATAATAAGTTACTAAGACTTAGAAAATGACTATTTTTTGAAAACTGATTATTTAAAAACTTCGAAAACACCAAAGTATTTTTGCTTTAGATTTTATCAAATCCATAACATGGGTAGTAGGTACGTGCATATCGAACACATCGCACCTTGAGTGCACTGCAGTTATTTGTTCTATAATCATGGAATGTAGATCTGCAAACCTTTTTCATACGCCAAATTAAATGTTGCTTTGTTAAATTGCACGGTTGACGTGTATCATTATCTTCCAACTACCAATCGTTACGCAACTCGAGTTGCCCGGTGGGCCTCTAAGCAAAACTAGCCATATATTTTTTGCTACTCGTATTACGGTTATTGAAGCTACACGGAAAGGTTCACACCTAATAATAAGAGCTGTCAGATACCTAACACCGCCACCGTCTGTTTTCCATCATTACTGAGAGCGCCCGCATCAGATTATCTCGATGTATTTATAGGCATAATCTCATATTTTATGAGAGCGTCAGGGGTTTTTTAAAAGACTGATATTTTAAATAATAAATTATTTTTAAATATGGAGAAAGGAAACTTTATTGCAAGCAGGATTCGAACCTGCGTCCCATCCAAACCGGGGATCCGGGGATAGATTTCCACTTTCACAAATAATTTGTTATTCAAATTAGCTGAGCTCATGTCAAGTGCTAAAAATACAGATCAAAATGTACTTAATATTTTATTGAAATCAAAATATCTTTAGGGTTATATCAGATTCACCATACGGTAACAAGAAAATTATTTAATAATATTTCAATAAGTACCTATATTTACATCGACCTCGCAAGAGAGTTTATACAGAGAGATAACATCTCTCTTTTGGTACTAAAACCCAGAATCGAAAAAAAAAAAACATTTTGTTGCTCACACAAATATTTCGAAACACTCGACTCAGTGATATAATTTAATGATATAAATTACTGCACGTTCAATGTAAGCAAAACTGTTAAAGCAAATTATTTTCACACCAAAATAATCAAGATTCAGCGCGTTTTGTTATATGTATACAATCTACACACATAGAAAGTATTATAAAATGCTTTAGTCCAAAATATTTTTAAAACACAATCCTTAGATTATTGATAGGTATCCTAAACGTTTTTGAGTTTCCAATCTGTTTGGTTTTAGCTGAACAACAGTACTTTTATTCACAATCATCGATTGGTGGTAATCATGTACCCTGTTGTATACTTAATAGTAAAGAATTGTTTACATTAAATCCATTACTTGTCCCTACTTAAACGTTCAACAAACAATTCTGTTTTCAATATACATAGACAAGTTATCTTATCTAAGATGATAGACACCCTGTTTCTTAACTTCGCTAAATATTGGTACTTATTACATATTTAGCTATAGTTGACATGTATAGCCTTGGTCTACATTGCAACACATTTTAAGTTTTACATGTGAATAAAGTAGGTCGTGAACTCTGTATTTACATATTACTATTGCAAAATTTAGCGAATATTAAAATTTTCATCACGTAAGTAGGTATACGATAAGCCATTGCCTTAACAAGAACATAAAGGTACCAAGGACTTCTTATTTATATGGTAAACGGTGAAGGAGCATTAAAAGAAGACATTCATCAATTGATATCCAACTAACAGCGATACCTTTATTATTTGGCTGACGACATCAAAAGAGCGCTAAGCCAAAACGGAAGAACTTATGACTCTAATAAAGCAGATTAAGTTTCTGTTAGTTGTAGATGCAATAAAACTGATAGGTTATTGCCATCTTCGTCTAGAATGCCGACTGCAAAATGTCCGCGTATCGAACCAGGCAGGCAGTAAAATTGCAAGGAAAAGTTGGCGTCGAGCCAGGCGTGCGTACAGACTGCCGGCGTGTACCGATTTATTGTTTGCAGAAAGGAAACTCCCATTTCTTATTCATGTGGACACAACACTTCGAGCATTGAAAGTGATATCAGTTTCGAATTACGTCTCAACAATGTCAACTGCAAATATATAAGCGATGTCGACTTTGTATCTACAATGCAGTTTGTGAGCGTCTTAAAACGTAGCTTCAATATTAGCAAAGATGTACTTAAGCAACCAATTTTTGATGTGTTAAAGATTTAGGTAACTACAAAAGGAAACTTAAAACACAACATTAAAAAATAAAACATCCATAACATTTTTGGGCTACAACAATTTGATGCCAAAAATACAGTAATTATAGTTGATGCATCATTACGTAGACATTTTAATGGGTGTAGGAAAAGGGCATAAAAATAAATTTCGCCGGGTTGGATACGCACCACCCACGGAACTCTGTTGCCGCCCTCGCAATTGTTCCCTGGCGTGACTGCTGCGTCTATCTCATTACATTATCTTATGCTTAACATGAGGGGCACTACAATACCAATCGTTTTTTAATTTAATGCTGCAGACATATTGTTGAATGAATTTGGATGGATTTGACAACAAAATTTTGTCTAAAATTTTTTTGACTGCTTGTGACTATTTGTTTGTACCTAATAGTAATTGGGAAGAATAAAGAAGGGTCTTAAATAATATAAATATGTTGCTATTACTGTTATATCTATTCACCTGAAGTGTTTCAATGCCTCTTGTATCCAGTGGTAACATGTGCTTGAAGTAGGTCCATATACTAGTGCTATCCTGTCCCCAAAAACACAGAAAGAATATGACGATGAAGTCAGTTGCCGTGCCCAATCGTACATACTTAACACTAAACTACATAGGTAATAATCATGATTGCACTCACAGTCCCCTAAAAGTTTTACCTGGAGTATCTATACATATCTAGATAGGTGTAGGTATATAGGTACAATTGCCGTCGCAGACAGTTATTGTAAGAGGGTTCGACGCACTGCTGCAACCCTGACAAATTCTTGGTAAGTCATTGGCAATATCATAACAAACTTTTGCAACTTCGCTTGCTAGCTTCTATGTTATATACATATATTCAGTAAAAACTTAATCACCACCTACGAACAAATCAAAATCAAGCGCTTGGCCTTGGGCTGTTTAATAACTCACATTTACCTAAGATTCGGTTCACTTTTGATTAAACATGACCTTTAACCGTCAAAACAAGCGAGAAAACAAGACCTAATTAGCACGCAACCTTTAGAACTCATTTAGACGATATTTTGTATAATCAATATACCTAGGCTGAAAGTTATATTCTAACACTTGCTTTCAAACAAGTGACGCTGAAGGTCACAATACGTAGCTACATTACCGTCCATAACCGCAGCAAACAATCCAATAAAGACTAAGCACTATATTACAACCAATGCGCCCCTAAGCCCCTCGGGCTGTTAATCCTTGCGAGTTCTCTCTGCTCCAGCAAAACACGCACTGTATGATTCATCCAATATTTTCGAGCAGGGCGGGTCTAACACTTGCCAAGGATATTCAATTTATGAGTAAGTCCTTAAAAATCTTCTAATATATATTTCCTAGATTAAAATTAAAAGAGAGTCATTAGATTATGATTTAAACTTGCATAGATACTTGTATAGTGTTTATTGAAGAAATACGATACGTGACCTTATCTGCAAGATTAGCATGATATTTTTTACCTTTTTTGCATCAAGAAAACTCTTTAATAAAAACTAAGGGTGTACTGTAAAGACACTCCCAGAGTCATCATCAAAGTGACAAGAGGTGGAAAACAAGCGGCATGGACAATGTTGGATTGATTTTGTTCTATTAATGACTCACGCTGCGTATGTTTGCGGTTATTGTTTTTTACTGTTCGTTAAACATCTCACAAGGAAAATAGTCACGTTGGCATAAAACTCTGTTTCGATTTTTCCTTTGCCTATAGTGATACTGTATCCTTAATTTTACAAGATAATCGCCTCTTACGACACGCGTTCCATTATGGAATGAGGAAGGAATGCCTACCATTTAATCTTAGTCCGTTACCACAAAAACACGATATGGAAAAACAAGAATTTGTGATCATCTAACCTATTTTCTTCTCTTAGGGCCAGTTTTTGGACGAAATTGACTATGACTTTTTATTGTGCGGGTTTTAAACCACGTTATGTATAGTAAGACATCACAACGAGATATACGTATAACATAAAGAAGAAAAATAATTTTTAACAACATTTTTATTAGTTAATAGGTATTACGAGTACAAATTATCAATTATTCAGATCTCGTAAACATAAATTTGAATTAGGTTGTTCGGTGCGTTCATATTAGTTAATTAGTTGTGTATATTATTGATTAGATAAAAATTACTTTTCTGAAGTTTTAAAAAATTTACATAACAAATGAAGAGCAAAACAGTAATGATTCACAGAATATGTATAATTATGCATAATGCAATCATAAGACGATTATTAATACCGTATTGAGCACGTTCAGTTCTCGCTAATTCTTTCAACCAATTACCATTTTTAATCAGTAAAAGTATATTTTTAATATTAATATTTTGTACGGCATTCATAAATTTCGTTATGCATAATCTCGAATTCTTGAATAGATTTGTAGTAAATATTTTGAAATTTGCAAAAGTTATAGACAAGTATTAGAGATTTTCATTCAAGTGTACCCTCTTGTCGTGAAATATTTATTGATCTAGATCTACTGGTAAATCTATGGTTTTGAATTGTTCTAGTTATTCTCAAAATACTTGAAATACGTTGATACAATGTTATAAACACGTTATAGTTAAAATCTTATTGTACAGTTAGAGTAAAATTCAAATATAGGTATTTTTGACAATTTGGCATCAGTTTATACTTTATAATAAATACTATCTTTACCTATTTGTAGATTTCTAAATGTATGTAGGTAGCACAGTTTTATTACTGTACATACAATTTTTATATTTACTTAACGATCTAGACACACTAGTTACACTACACTACTTTTGTATTATTTATAAATACAAAATAAGAACTCCATTATTCTGTGAAAGTCTAGAAAGTTGACAAACTATAACTAGATGATAAGTATAATAGTAGTTGCATACTTATATGTAATAATATTATTTCCTATAAAGTGATATCAAAACGACTCAAATGTTTTATTTAATTTGTTTGTAGAACTAAAACTGATTTTATCTTAAATAAGATATTGACAGTTTGTTATAAAGTTGATTTCGTTAAAACTATTTTTTTTAATTAAAACCTATATATATTATTGTAATGAACTGATGAAACATTGAAACAGAAATTTGAAGGCGTTGCTAAATTGTTTACAAACCGAGGTCTCGCTCAATGGTTCCAATAAAACGTTAAACAAACGTTTAGTAATTAATTTTAATGGATTTAGTAAATTAAACGAACATGGCAGATGTAAAAAACATTTAAGAAACATGTTGTGTAAGGTAAATTTTCTTGCTAACCATTTTTGGCGCAGTTGCCTTATTTCGATCCCTGACATTTTATACCGTCAAGTCAGCTGATCACTTTACCTCATTTGTCGCTTTTTTACTGTTAATTTATTTTACTCACATTCCAAATTGCCCTAATCAATTTAAAGGTGGTGGTAAGGCATACATGTTTAATAAATCGATATCAGGTGTAATAAACTATATTTACATGAACAACACGCAGAAAAGGCTGGACGGATATGGCTGAAAATTAGCTCTCTGGTAGTTTATCACCTTGCTATATGATAAAGGGTATTTTTTTCAGAATAAGGTTGCATAAGACACATCTATAATTATCATCTAATAAAAAAGCTAGCGCATGCCTCGTTTTCTGAGCTCTATATTCATGCGAAATTTCGTGATGTTCAGTTAAACACTTACGAAACGGGTATGAAAAATAAGAAAAAAAAAATCCAATGTTTCCGCTTTATAACGTAATAAATAAAATGGTAGAGTAGGGGTCTGCCGTTGGGTGCGCGTCACGGAAAAACTACTGGATAGATTTCGATTAGGTTTTCTAACTTTTAGTTCTTAGGCACACGCGATATATCTTCATTTAATAGAAAGTCATTCAAGTCATTTATAACAACTATTGTTATAGCAACGCAGACGAAGTCTCGGTTATCACGTTGTATCATATATTAATATCGGTTCTTACCGGTAGCATGCGTTATATTTGTAGTTAAAAGTTTTAATCACTGAGGCGACAAAGTTAAATATTAGCCAGTAATTTCGAAAAAAAAAATATCGTAATCAAGATTATGTTCGTTATATAAGTACATTTTGTTTTTATCATTTACACTTTACTGAAAATTTGTTACGTTTATTATTTATGTTACAAACAGTGAATAACTCTCCAACATTCCCCTATACGGTCTTGTACCTTAATAATAATTATATATTTATAGAATGCTCTTGACCTTTTCAGCTGAACTTCACCTTTAACGGTCACCCAGCTTACCAGCTTACGATCTAGGTGTATAGCTGTCGCGTAATTCACAAATCTAAGGATGTACGTATAAGAAAAGTAAGTATGCGTTCCACTTTAACTACATATTTTTTTTTTTTTTCCAAGCAGCTTACGAGATTAGAATTTATTTATTTGTATTAATAAAGATTGTTGGTTGTATTTCACCACTTTACCACTGATGACATATGGGACAGAGACGTGGTCCATGAATGTTGTCCTTCTATCAAGGCTCAAAAGTCAGCGGGCATAGCTCGATATTTCTCCGCAATACAGAGATCCGTAGGAGAACGGGAGTGACCGACATAGCCCACCTTGTTGGCATGATAAAGTGGCAATGGGCAGGCCACATTGCTCAGCGAACCAACAACCACTAGGGGAAAGGGTTCTTGTGTGGCAAAGACATATTGGACGGCGCAGCGTAGAACTGCCTTCCACCAGGTGCTCTGATGATCTAATTAAAGCCGTAGGGAGCCGTTGGATGCGACACTGTACCGGTCGTTGTGGCGCTCTCTTTAAGAGTCTCATCTCTTACAGCGCACGTCGATAGGCTGATAGATGTATTAATAAAGAGTATCGAACGCTTGTAGACAGTTATACGGAGCAATGGCATATTCCATTCCGAAAGTGATATAATCAATTAAGTGATTAAATTCTAAGAAAGATCCAAAACTATGACTCAGTAGGTACTAACACTTTTGGGAAGTTGGGAACCGTACTATAAATAGGTCAGTCCGACCACAGTTGTGTACCCATTAGAGGAAATACTTATAATTTATAAGATCTAATACATACTACCTGTAAAGGTAATTTAACAATTTCTTTTCCGACATGTTGACTTATTTTAAGGAAGTCAGCACCACACATCCGTTTATACCAGCAAGGTCAATTACATTATTATAATACTACGTCGACTAGACAGGTATTTATAACACTCAATTGTTGAAATAACATCGTACAGATAAACATGGTCTGCCTTACTAATAAACGATAATTCTGTGTTTGTCACTAATATGACAGTTTGACGTTGAAAGAACGGAACAAAACACTGATTAACTATTCGGACCTTATACAATGTTTATTAGTAAAGGGGATAGAGTTATATGGCAATGCTCCGGTTGTCAGTAACTATTTGAATTTGGGGGCAATTAATTTATTGATAAAATAATCAGTAAAAGTACGATGATTAAATCACCGAAGAAATCAAGCCTCGGGGCCTAGTCGCTTACTATTAGATTAGCCCTTTAAAGGTATCTAATTCTAACGCTACTTACGCCCGTATATTGTGTATTTTACAATGCATGCCAATAGACAAACCTGTAAGAGTTTAATTTATTCGGGTGATTGCACTTTAGTCTTTAGTATAAACATGCACTCGGTTACTTCCCTTCAATGGCAAAGCAGGACTTTAATATGATTACATGATACAGATTATAAGCCAAGGTGAAACTAAAGTTAAACCTGCTCGTATAGAATACCTAAAACAGTTTCATAAGTATAAATGTAATATAGGCAAATCTATACACACATATATAAATGCTGATGTTCTAAGACAAGATAAGGTAAGGTTGCAAACCTTACATCCCTGTTCGCCTCTTTACACTGCTAGATAGAATAACTGTATTATTAATTAATCCAACTAAGACTTAGCGCTCGGGATGCGAATTCCGACTTTATTCAAACCTTATTATAACATCTCCAAATGATTATCTTAATAACTTTACATAACACTATGTGAAGTTATTTTGATCTATCCGAGTAGGGTATAAGGAAACAAATATTGTTATTAGCCTCACGACCATTGCATTGCAACTATGAACGTTACAGGAAGCTGGAAATTAAAAGCTATATTTAAACTCATTATACAACAGCTACCCATGAAAACAATATACCAGGTCAACTATTATCTTCGTAACACTTGTAATTTGCAATTGTAATGTTATGTTGAAAATGATGATTCAGAAACGAACCTATTTAAGAGGGACGAACAAAAACTCAATAAAAACATGCTCAAAAACAACATAATACAACTGTAAAAAAATACAGCTCTTTACTGCGTCCATAGAGAGGCATCAAGAAAACGTTAGCGCATAATACTGTTTGATGAAGAAGTCTCGTTGTTGACGAATTCATTTGAAAGCCACTTGACCGATTTGGTTGTTTAACCGTGCATCACGGCTCCGAAGTTCCGAGTCTACCTCAGTTGGATGTCGGGGCTCGGAATAGTCTGTAGACGACTTCCATTTCTGTTTGTTTGTTCGGGCGTATTTCAGTAGTTTATAACACGTGATGTATTTTTGATCTATATTTTTTAGCATTTGACATGCTCCGCCACTTTTTAAAGTACAAATTATTTGTGAATAAGGAAAAAGAGATTTTTTGTACTAGCGGGAATCGAACCAGGACTCTAGTACAAAAAATCTCTTTTTCCTTATTCACAAATAATTTGTACTTTAAAAAGTGGCGGAGCATGTCAAATGCTAAAAAATATAGATCAAAATTGTTTAGAAAATCGCGCCATCAAATAGTATGAATTTTAATTGCAAAATTAAACTTACTATATTGGTTTAATGCATCTAAATGCTTCCGATAGATGGCGTTGGTCGTGAAGACAAAAAGCGATAAGTAAATTGGGATGATCGAAAGATCTGTACTATAGCTCAGTGGTTCAGAGCACTTCCCCGGATTGGAAAAGGTGCGGGTTCGATTCCCGCTAGTACAAAAAATCTCTTTTTCCTTATTCACAAATAATTTGTACTTTAAAACGTGATGTATATATAAAGTACTGAACGGATTTTGATGAAACTTTTTTATTAGAGAGCTCTTTTATTAGATTTAAGAACTGGCATACATTTTATACCGCTGTTATATCGGGAACCTGAGATGTAACGAAAACACTAACCTTTTTTTAAGATACTAACCAACTGACACATAATAACTAATAAGTAGAAATATAAGTGCTGCAGTAAGAATTCATCGTATAGGTAGCTACATAAGAGCAAATTACATAAGCAAAGTTACGTTTGCAGTAATAAAACTAACTAAATTATTTAAAATAATATTATTATGCAATATGTAAATATAGAATGTATATTCATTTGCATATACTACTGCTATAATAGTTCGTTCGTAAGCGTCATGTGTATCGTAACAAAGGAAACTTAGATCTGAATGAAATCAACAATGTTACCTCAAATTACAAGTTTCTTTATAAGCATACTAGCCTTTGCCCGCGGCTCTGCCGCAGCCAAAAGCTAGTTTTTAGCTTATATCTCAGGTTCCCGGTATAGTAGCGGAATAAAATATACAGATACCAGTTTTTAAGTCTAATCAAGAGGTACCAAATAAAATAACTTGCATCAAAATCTGTTTAGTAGTTTTTGCGTGATGCGCGAACGAACAAACAGATAAATAGACAAACAAACAAAAAATCTAAAAAAAATTGTTTTGTGTTTGGACACGCCTATATGTATAGCATATATACAGTAATTTTTTCTCAATTGTATTAAATGTACAGACTCAGCTCGGTTACAGCTTTCCTAGTATAGATAGATAAAAAATTCGAGTCACGTAGTTTGGCCGCGATGAACTCCTAAACTAATGAAACGATTGAACACTGTATATGCAGTTTGGTCCAACTTGAGATATAGGATAATTTTATCCAGATTATTTCCTTGTTTATTACAAAAATAACGAACGAATTAAGCGTGCCGTGGCAACGCGTGGCCGGATCTCCTTATACAATATATTTTATAGTATCAAATCTTGATAGGGAAGTCACCTGAGTCAATAGTTATTCATGTAGCGTTCTACGATGAGGGTGCATCGGGGAATCGATCGCATAAGGAAGCCTCTGGCTCCCCTCTGTTAGGGTGTCAAGGGTAGGCTCTTGGATTCAGACAGCCTCGGCCAATCTTATCTCAAAGAATACTTATCTTTAAGCAAATAAATGTCTCCATATAAAGTAATCCTTGTTTTCTTTTGTTCAATCTCACGGTCAGTTATTATGGACAAGGTTAAAAATAAGAAAAAATATTAAGAACTATCTGCAATTATGAATATTATACTAAGATTTGCCTTATCCCGCGACTCCGTCGCAGCCTAAAGCTAGTTTTTAGGTTATATCTCAGGTTCCCGGTATAGTAGCGGGACATAGAGCAACGCGGACCCCCGGCGAAGTAGCGGGATAAATTGTATACCAGTTTAAGTCTAAAAAAGTTTCATCAAAATGTTTAGTATTTTTTGCGTGACGCTCGTACAAATAAACAGATGAGAATTCTAAAAAAAATGTTTTATGATCAGAGACGCCTAATTACCCTACCACAGTTTTTTTTAAGATCTTAAATGTCAGAAATTGCTCTGTTACAGCTTTTTTATAAAGTACCTAAGTATAGATATTTAGATACTACCTATCTAAAAACAAAAATATTTATCGATAAATATGTTGTACTATGAAGATTTACGTGTCAATGGTTGGTGAATGTTGTATTCAGCGATAGTGTATTTTATTTGCTAGTCAATAAATTACATCGTTGTGAATAGCTTATTTAAAGAGAGTATATTTCAGTAGACAATAGAAAATATACGTCGCGTGACAGCAGCTTATTTAGAACGAATTTAGTTTTAAATGACCTGAAATTAAACCTACGTGTACAATTAGTACAGCAAAAGTGAATTATTGTTATCGTGTTAAGTATAACAATATACATTATAGTGTATATATATTATGTGAAACAGAATTGTAGTAACTGCCTGTTAAGAGAACAATGGGACGTTGTTGAACCAAATGAATAAGCCATCGCCGCACATTAATCAATATTGTTCTTTTATCTACATTTACTTCAGCTTCAGCCTATAAATACATCATTTGTAAGACCTACATCGATTATCATATTAGTGTAAGAAATTGTGTACATATAAATTTTCGGAGCACTTACTCTTGCTCGTTAACACAAATACTTATGTGTAAAAGTAACACGCTATTGTATTGTAAATAATATCTATAAGGCATCATCCATTAATCACGTGAGGCTCGAAAGGGAAGGGAGGGGGTTCGACAAAAATCAAGAAATATCACAAGGAGGGAGGTGGCTGTAGTCAGATATCACGTGAATTTATTTTGTCGTTGAACGCGCGATTTCTGAACGACCGAAAAGTGGCTTGTGAGCTTGAATTAGATTATACTTACCTGTATTTAAAGATCAAGATAATATTCTGATTTTTTTAAGATACTTTGTTTGACCTAAAAAAATACACATGATTTTAGATAAGTTCTAAGTAGTCATAAAACCACATCACATATCACCAGGGTAAGGGGAGGGTTAAAAATGCTAAAACACATCACGTGATTAATTGACTATCCCTAATCCAAATACCAAATCAATACTGCTGGTAGCTAAATTCACATTTAAAAGTGTTACAATTTAAAATGCTTGGTCGCTCAATTTACAATAAATAGCCTTGTTGAAAACTGTTTCAAGTGGTTGTAATATTTTATTGATTTATAGTTATTATGACTACGTTCTATATCAATATTTGTATATATTTAATATCTAGTTAGATACATAAATAATTATCTCTTAGAACTAACTATTGAGGGTGCTTTCAATGACAATAGAAGGTGAAAGACGCAAGCACAAACTTACGACTGTATTTCTTTCGGCTCCCATTTGGATCACCATATGGGCTTTGTCTTATTATGAGTGTTAACGTTTCTGATGAAACAGCGCCCGGCCTCAGTGGACTCAATTGCACCAACGAGAGAAGAGGACAAATCATCGTAATTTAAATCATTAGAACGTTTAAGACTGAATTCGCAACAGCCGCGGTAATACAGCTATATGTAATGCTAATGACGTTGCTAATCTTAAACTTGTATAACGAGTTGTTTTATATTAGGCACACATTGCCTAGAATAGGTACGATTTTTGCATTTCTCAAAAACTATTTCAATAGGCACGTCATAAATATCGCCGTGATAGTTTCTCGTATTAATTTAAGTACATTCAATGATAAGTCGCTTGTAATTTCGTCTGCTCTCAATAATTCTGATTTATGTACCTAGTAGTAGGTACCACATAGTATTACCTCGTACGTAGGTACTTAAGGTACCGTACATCTTATGTTTATCTAATCAAATTAGGACTATTGAACGATTACTAGTTCAGCGTAGATACAATTGCCAAAGTGTGGAAATATAAATATAATTATGTTATTGTTGAGAAGAAAAAATAATTAAATGCAGCTTAAAAGTATTTTTTGCATGTTCTTGTAAACTAAGCTATTAGCAGTACCTACATGAAATAAAATTATTACATTAAATTCATGTGTACTTAGGTATATTTGTTTATTATAAAATTAATGTATGTTTTCGGTGAAGGAAAACATTGTAAGGATCTAAGGATACATAAAAGCAAAATCTGCCGACTCGTACGTGGCACGTAACTGATTAAAGCCCAAATCTTATTTCTCTCAGTTCTCTCTTCCTCTTTCTCTCTCTCTCTGAGAGGACACCCGTGCCCGGCACAAAAAAAAATCACTTTATATAACCACACTAATATATATTAAATAACAAGAACAGTTTGAGTACCCACGTATAGGAGACCACGTCACAAATGTTTGTTTAAAGAGATGATTAGTTAAATATACTACGATTTACCTACCTTTTTTTAAAAGAAGAAATTAGAAAACCTGGATGCTATGTAAGGCATATAAAAATAATGTTTATTTTTATATTTCTTCGCGAAGCATTACAATGCTTATATGGCTAAGTCCCTAATAAGAAAAATTGAGGTTACAGTAAATATTTCAATTACGAAAGAAAATTACACAAAATAAAAACACTTTGAAGTTAGAACATGAGAAAACTGAACTAAATAATATGACTAATTACACTGTGACAGTTCCTTAAAAGCATCCTCCACATAACAATTCTAATGAAAGTTTAAATTTTACATAAGAACAAAACGTGAGAGAAATCCAACTTTCACACCTAATAACAATAGCGTGCTTGTACATTTTCATTACAATTATTAACCATGCCAAATGTGGTTACATCAATATTGCAAGTGTTTTACGACATCCACCCGTAGACTTAAACGTAAACGCCCAAGAAAGTACTATCAATAAGAATATAACTGCTAAGCTAGAAGTACTGCATGTGACAGGATTGTTAGTTATAGCTAGTTATGAGCAAATTGCAAGAACAAAACCAATATTAGTACCAAAATGCAAGACCGACTACATGACAAGATCACGACTCTTGATGTTTGCATTCAATACTAGTTTGGCTCATTAATGAGTAGCAACTAACAACTTAGTTTTAGTGTACCTAACTAAAGATTTTTTTTAATAATAACTTATGTTCATATTATATTTCGAGATGATCAGGTTCTGGCCACTGTAAGTAACGGTTAAGGTCACTTATATTTATGTATAGATAATTAAATAATTCTGTTTTTTCTAGATTATGACTTTATTTAATTGTCACACGATTAAGGAGCTCAAATCGTAGATCAAGGCATTGTAGGTAATAATACTATATTAGATGCGGACTTACCCACATATTAGACTATAAGTTCTACTCATTAGTGATTAAGGTCATAAATTGAAAAAAGTGGCCAAAAGTGATTGATGGACACCTTGTAACATTTATGTCTAATATTGTAATATATATTTTTATTTAAAAACATACCTTTTCTACAAAGGTATTTATTTAAAAGTACTAAATCGTACACGCTTGAATGAACTAACTTAATATTGACCATAGCTGAGTATTATATTAAGCAAGTATTGGAGAAACTTGTGTGCAACTAATAAGCGCCACTTTTATAATTGATTATCCTTAAAAATATATTAGACACTAATAAAAATTAATTAGAATATTTACCATTCGGGCGAAAATCTGAGTATGTCTTGATCCGCATTTTCTTTTCTCAATGTATCCTTTACGTAATATTCGATTAAGGTACACTATAGCAAATTAAGAGCCTTCATCACTTAACACTTGGACACACGAGGGTAAAAACGTCTCATATTTTGTGTCTTCAATCGATTTTTAATAGTGAGAGTCCGAAAGGATACAAGTTACTAAGAAAATTACATTAACAATCACTTTTCACATTATTTTTGCACATAACAAACACAAGTAAAAACACTGTAACATGAAATAAAAACATTACATTATTAGTGGTTAGACACTACAAGGGTCGCGTAGTAGTACCGCGTATCGCTTGATTTGACAGCTGCGAACGCGCTATCCCCAATTCCCGATCGGAATATTGGATGAATCGCGTGAATTGACGCGGGGCGCGGGAGCGAGATAACTATACTGTGAACATAGCCACGTTTGACAGGGACCATGCGTTGGGAACGAGACGGGATGCAAATAGAACAGGATTAATTTCATTATACTACGGGTGAACAGTCTTGACACTATTATAATTCGGAATATATATTATAACAAAGAAATGAAATCAAATTTAAACTCTCAAATTAATTTCGTGCGTTCGTAGGTATTCAAAGTTATTGAAATGGCAGCCGAACACGTTCTATATTTTTTTTATAAAAATCATATAATCAAGTGATAACGTTTATATATATATATCAGATCAAGCAGTACGATGCACTAAATAGTTGTTATCATTATAATGTACATTATAATAAGAAAATAAAACTGACATTGTTAAGCGGATCACGACTACGACACCGCCGAGTAAGCGTCAAACGCGCAGGCGCAGCGCCTGTAACTGACGTACGCATGCGCACCAACTTCATACCAATGGCTAGTCACTTTTCACGATAAACCTCTATAAGGTAGTAGGGTGCATAATAAATGGAAATAATGGTCAATCTAACTTTAATGTGCTGCTGTCGTGAATATTAATATAGTTAAAACGGTGCTGGTTACTCGACTGGCTCTAGATGCTACTTACATAAGGGTGTTAGTAATATGTGCTTAGTAATTGAATGTGGTTAGTGGAGAGGATTAGACAATGTTAGTTTTTGTTTTTAAACTTGCATGGCATTTACTACTTTTAGCTCATATTATTAAATCTATTTTAAACACTATTCTAATAAACACTTAGGAATTAAAGCAAGAGTAATTGTCCATGACCCCGCGATCGATGGGTCCCCGTTCCTACTAAGTAATAGATTAGCGTAAAATAATCTACACTACAGATCAGTTATCTATTTGCGAAGATCAACTATAGATAACTAGCTGTTTCCCGCGGCTCCACTCGCGCAAGTAAATGAATATTGAAATAGAAACGATTTTGTTAAAAATACTGTCTCTAAATGAAATTAAACTATTAGCATTTATTATTATGTCTGAAACTTACTCTGGAGCATGCAACATAAATCTCTCCGTGTGAAAAGCAGTCCTTACTTCGATGCCAGTCATTTTCAGTGACTGGCCTAGGGACTTGGTAATTGTTATGGCAAAGCACATATTAAGAGGGATCTGTATTCTTTTATATTATTTTAATTTGTTCAGGATACTCTGATGGAATTAAACGGTATTCGTGGAATGAAATCATTCCTTCACCACGTTCGGTAATTACTGTGGCTCCTACGACGTTTTTATAAAGTGCTTTGTTTTGTAACTTTGTTCCTTTGCATAATTTAGGTGATTAAGATTTCTTAATAAATCTTAATAACATTTCTTAATAACATTACTGGTGATCCAACTTTAAAAGTTTCCACTGAGAAACACAGTCGCTAACCATATACCAGGCGCTTCTTTTTTTAAATTAAAGGACGTTACAATTTACGTATTCCTAACTCATTGCGCTCTACAAAACGGATTCATCATTTTCGTAAAGTATTTTGATCGGTATTTTACTGCGAGCGGGATTCCCTTCCAGGGCGTAGGTTCGTATCGGGGGAAGTGCTTTAGAGCGCTAAGCTATCGCAGTCACCGACGGCAACTCCCAATCTCCACCTCCTAATTGCTTTTAGATGTCTATATGTTTCGTAAACTATCCTAGAATCACACTTCAAAATGATGTATCCTTCCACGCAAGCAATCGCCGTTTTGATCGTCTTTCTGGATAATTTTTTTACCTACAAACGGATGCTTTGTGAATATCCGGGTGGTTATTCAGGTACAGCTATTCTGTGTACCTGAAAATGGTTTTATTTATAATTAATTACTGAAGTTCTGTGAACTCTTTTTTATATTTAGTATCAGTTTTTTTGATCTCTGTCTTTCCAGTAGCATTTGTTAATCTTGTGCGATATTTTGTAGGATTCTCCTTAAAAATATAAGAGATATTTGATTGAAGATAGGATGGAACATATCCATAATAAGGCAAATATACATCAAAATGTCATTGGGATTGGTTTTTTACTGAACTAAACCAAAGCCTTTTTACTGGTACGGTCACTGAAAATGACTGGCATTGATTTAAGTAAGGACTGCTTTTCACACGGAGAGATTTAAGTTGCATACTCCAGAGTGAGTTTTACACGCAAAAGGAAACACTGCAAACGTCGTTTACAAAGAGGTACTTAGAGTGGATTCGACCAAACTCGAATATATACAATAATAACTATACCGAGAATAATCTATTCCAGGATTTTATTCTCTTAGATAATCAACAGGCGTTTTTCTACGCCATCTGACGTATTGCTTATACTTGGAATAGCTATTCGCGAATAGCGAAGTGAATGTAATACCCAGCAAAAAGAAATTGTTCTACAAACGGGACAGTGTATAGCTTAACTCATCTCAACTCTTATTTGTCGTATTATAGCGTGAGAAAGTAGCGTAAGTCACGCGCCCGAAACCGATATTGGTTTCGAAAAATGACAGCCCAAAAAGATGACGCCATTTTTTTATTCTTCAATTAACTCCTTATTTGATGCTATACGGTGGTATAGTGACTATTCCCAAATAGGCTCACCATTTTTCGAATTGTTGTTGGTAAAATGTAAAATTGATTTATTCTCGACTAAGTAGCGATTTATTCTAGGAATAAAATGTATTCTTGTTTGGTCGAATCCGCCCTTAATATAGTAATTAAACCTTTTTTGTTTGTTAAGGCGGGAAAAAATGTTCCTAATCGCACACCCCGTCGTTCGGGGCAACGAACAGGGTAGTGTGGGGCCTTCAAGCACTAAACAAACCCGCCGTGTGCCGTATCTATAAGTAGGTACATAATATAAAATTGAAGTATCTGTTGAAAAATTTAAATTAATGTTAAATGAACCAATTTTTTGATATGTTTGTCCGTCTCTTTTAGGGGCTAATCTCCGAAACGGCTGCACCGATGTGGGCGGGATTTTCACTCTCAGACAGGTATGTGACTTACTTTACACCTTATAAGGTGTAAAGTAAGTAACTTATATTTTGGAAAAAAAACTAGGTACAATACAGAAATTAGACTAAGTTCCACGCGAGCAAACCATCTAGTAATATTTATTAAAAAAAACATAGCTCCGCGCCTGTATTGCCCGAAGGGGTAGGCAGAGGTGTATTACACACCCACGATTCGCCAGCTATGTTTAAGTCCCACGTAATAGGGGGCGAGCCTATTGCCGTCTACCGGGCACATTTCCAAACACCGGGCTGTTACTGAAAATTTTTCTTTTTATGAAAAAGCTCAATAGCACCGCCCGACCCAGGGATCGAACCCGAGACCTCATGATCAGCAGTCGCTTATAATACTGCTGCACCACAGAGGCAGATAATATTTATAGCCCGTTATTTATAGCTATATATACTTCACAGCCTTAAAGATGTTTCTTAGCAAAGACCAATGCGTAATAAGAACTGCTCTACATAAGAAATTGAAAACCACGTCACCCTATCAACTCATATATATATATATATATAATATAGCAGATCATGGGAATCTCCTGAATAGTATAATTGTTTTTCGTAAATAATCCTCACTGCTTGGGTTTGGCATCAAGTGAAAGTTATAACTTGTTGTTAGACACCTACTGTTCAGGTCTAGGCAGCAATATATTTTGTGTCAAACTTCTAATGCGACTTCCAACAAGGTTGCGTTAAACGTTTTAACGCTACCATGGAGAAGGTATGAAAACACTGTTGCGTTAAACGTTCAACGCTCCAAGGGAGGGGGAATAGCGAGAGTGAATACGTGGCACTCGAACGCATACGCGTAGTATACCTGTCACAGGCCAGCGCGAGCGTTAGCAAATAGTAGCGTCCAATTTCCACATTTCGAAGTTTCACTTCTTCCGCGCGGAGGGATTCCACGCACTATTGATTTTTTTTTTGTAATAGCAGTACATCATCTCGATGTGGGTTGGGTGCAGAAGATAGCCGATCTTATTTCTAACTCTCGGAAATGCAGTGGTTGATCTTCACGGCGGGCACCGGGTTGGCTGTGCTTCTAGTGTTACTGAGTGTATGACTGCCAATTACCTATTACTATACCATCGTCATACCTCACCATCAGGTGACGTCTACCACCGTAAGCAATAGCAAAATATACCTTTATTTTTTGTTAAGGCGGGAAAAAATGTTCCTAACCGCACACCCCCTCGTTTGGGGCAACGAACAGGGTAGTGTGGGGCCCTCACCCACTAAACAAACCCGCCGTGTGCCGTCTCTCCGCCTTTATTGGCGGGCCACCGGAACCATATTACATTCCTTCAGTGGTCCGCCGGCGGCATAGCAAAATATACCTACCTAAATACCTTTTTTTTGTTATGGCAGGAAGAAATGTTTCCAATCGCACACCCCGTCGTTCGGGGCAACGAACAGGGTAGTGTCTACCTATATAACCTACATCTTCTATACTATTATAAAACTGTAACATAGCTATGTCTGTACATTTAAGTTATTTGAGAAAAAATGACTGTATTACGCTATATAGGCGTGTCTAAGCACAAAACGATTTTTTAATGATTTTTTGTCTGTTTATCTGTTTGTTTGTTCGCGCATCACACAAAAACTACTGAACGGATTTTGATGCATTTTTTTTTATTTGAAAGGCCTTGATTAGACTTAAAAACTGGTATACATTTTATCCCGCTACTATATCGGGAACCTGAGATATAACTGAAAAACTAGAAAATTATTTAAACTAGAATTTTTTTTAGAATTTATTTAAAAGAACTACTATATGGATTTTGATGCAACTTTTTTATTTGAAAGGCTTTGATTTGACTTAAAAACTGGTAGACATTTTATCCCGTTACTATATCGGGAACCTGAGATATAACCGAAAAACTAGCTTTTAGCTGGGGCGAAGCCGCTGGCAAAGGCCATTCATAATATAAACTCAACGAGTATGATTAAACAATTCTCGCATACTAAGATTAAACAATATTTTTGAGTAAATTATAAGTATATTATGTAGGCATTCATGTGACTAGTTTTGTGCTTATAAGTTAAAACGCAACCCATAAATACGATTTATTTTTGAAAATTGAGTAATAAGCTATAATTTAGCTATTATTCCTTTAATTATACTTGAGTTTAGTGTTAGGTGACTAATTATTTTTCAAAGTAGTTAGAAAACTGCGCGTTAACTTGAATGGCTTGATTAATTATAAGTACATCTTCTATCGTGTACGTATGAACCAAAACGACAAATCATTAAGGGAAATGATGGTAAAAGTATACGAGTACATTCAATTTCATTGAGTTACCAAACGTAGTATGAAATAAGAAAATTAGACAAAATTAGAAACGACTATTGAGGTTTTGTTGGTTTTGGATTGCAGTTTGCAATTACAGAAAAGACAAGTAGAAACAACTGCGCTTAATATAGCAGAGACATACTGGTACACGACATTTGTTTAAATTTCTACTAACATGTCGTAAAAAGCATACACGGAGCTTCAATTACCTATTAGCAGGGTAACACCAGTTGACTAAAACTTAACGGTATGTTTGCCAAATCACTCGGTCATACCTACAGTGTTAAGTGAACGACCTCACAAATTCAGACGCTAATGCGGATTGTTGATTCTTGGTTTCTCATTCCCATGGTTTGCCTACCGACGTTACGTTACACTGATAATATTAAGCAAAGTTTTGCAAGACACAAAGTTATGTATAATATTAATTTTAATTGTTATAAGTGCAAGTATTTGGTAGTTATATAGGTAAAATGTTTTTTTTTTTAAGTTTTATCAATCTCAGGTACCTACTTAGTTGCGTTTCCCGCGACGCGTCGCTCAGTAGAGGGTACTCGAAAGGGTTAGCCGCCGGTGGACCACTGAAGTAATATAGCGCAGTTCCAGTGGCCCGCCAACATAGGCGGAGAGACGGCACACGGCGGGTTTATTTAGTGGGTGAGGGCCCCACACTAACCTGTTCGTTACCCCGATCGACGGAGTGTGCAGTAAGGTACATATTTTCACGCCTCGACAAAAAAAAAATACTGCCACAACCCATTTATAGGTAGAAGCTTACCTTTTTTTTCTTTTTTGTACTACTTGGGTGACGAACAAGCATATGCCCAGTTACCGTAGCCTATAAATGCAACACCAGAATTATTCGCTCGTTGCTACCTTCAAGGAAATGCCAAACAGGTAGAGAGGAAGCATAACAAGGAAAGGATAGGGAGCCACCATACGAGACACAACGGCAGCAGTACCTACCGTTGTATCACGCTCATCGAAAGGATGGTATTTCCCATATCGAGCCGGCCCATTCGTGCTAGGATAAACAAGGCTCTACCACGAGACGATACAATATGCAGTACATACTTATAATTGCCGCCGTGTGGGGCCGGCTTTAGAATTGTCCCACCCCTCTCTACCCACGGAAGGCGTAAGAGCCGACTGAGGGAATACCGAGGAAGTGGGCAGCAGCACTCCCTCGAGCAAAATCCACTGCGATCGCCTACCCGCCTACCAAGCGTGGCGATTACGGCATTATCCCCCTTTTGGGGGGGCCTATGTCCAGCAGTGGGCGTTAGAAGGCTAATGGATGAATGGACTTATAATATCGATAACTAAAGGATAGCGATACCACTAGGTAGGTAGACACAGTAGTCTATTAATACATACGTTTATATCAAAATAGATTATTTGTGGCGGCTGAGGACCTACAAGCCACCCGATAGTATCTAAGTGGTAACCACTGCTCATGCTCTTATCAATATCAGGACCACTGTCCAGCTGTTGTCCACCGTGAAGTTTACCACTATGCGTGATAAGAGTAGTAATGATTAGTTATCTTCTTTTAAAACCGAAAACAAAGAAGACGGTGCCTACCCGTTCGGACCTAGCGAAAACTGATGGTAAATTTACCATCAATGTAAAGTTATGTAGCAGTTTTACAAATTAATTGGTCAACAACAGTTTTATGGGGAAAACAATAGACTGCTATGCAAAGGCCTAATGTTCTATTACCATGTTCAGGCCAAGATATACCTAGTTTGTCGTTCTTGCTTGTGATAAAGAAATCTCAACATATTGAGATTATTATAAGCCTTTTTTATTGTAACATGCCCTTAAAAATATGTCTTGAATTACCTAATTTAAAATTGGTATAACGACGTTATAATTCAGTTAGCGAATTCTTTCGTCTGCAAAATACATTACAATAGATCCGGTATTCGTCATACATCCTTTATATTACAACAAAGACAAGAAAACCGGATATGACAAATGAATCTGAGGAACACATGAGACGGCGACTTGAAACAAATTTAACGATTAGATCTTATATGAACATAAATAAAAAGAGAAAGTTGATGAATTATATTAAAACGCATATATAAGTAACAAACAACATAGATAAAATTGTAATGTCCATGAGTATAACCTAAATTCACATTACACATCGTCTACCGCCATCTAGTGATACTACTGTGACTTTTAATCAAAACTAACAATAAGTTGACTCATCATCATTTCGTACTCAGATTCAAGCCGCTACTTTATTACTTAGTTATACTAGTAACGGATAGATGTCATTGTAAACAGTTTATGTTGTTATAAAAAATGACTCCACTTGGCATCCCACGAGGAGTTACATGATTACATCATTGTAATCTAATGACCTCGGTGACTCGTGATATAAAAGAATATTGTAGTGAGCACAGAGGTTGGCATCATAAATAAATATATGTAATGGTATTACTAATATAAGAATTAGCGCTAGAAAGTGGTACTGTATGCAAATATCTACTTACAACTAATTGACTAACAGAATGATTAAAATATTTGTTAGCACGCAAACCTGTGGACGTTCTTAAATTTTGATAGTTAACTACAAATTTAGTAACTTTACCTTTCCATCGCGTTTTCTTTCGCAGTCTTTTAGTGAGTATTCTAGAAGTTTGTTTCTTCTGTTCATTCTCTCTTTCGCTTGCGTAATAAGCATTCCTCGTCACTTCAATTACTTTGCCAACCAAACACAGTACTATGGCAATCATTTTGCAGTCACTAAAATCTTTAGAGTTCGGACAAGTTTATCTAGTCACTTGAGAACTAACACTGATATCACGCAAACAGAGTTTATTTTATTTCTGTTATTGGTATATAGCTTTTATAAGTACTAGTTGTGTGTTTCTTTGCCCATATAAAGTTCTACTTGTTATGTTTTCTAAAGTCATCTTAATACTGTTAGATAAATAACATTTACTCGCTGCGATTTCAGCACTTCACTTAACTAAAACGTATGCATAACTGTGTTCTTTCCTCAGTGTATGAAAGATTATTATTTGACAGTATACAAATATTATAGTAGTATTTTAGGCGTAAACGCTAAAAATAAAAACCACACACGTTTAATCATTTTTAACTCAATGCTACTATGAGCACTTTATATCGATGAGACGACCAACTTAATTATTTAAAGAATACACCTACAATATCTATAACTCTGCTTTGTAAACAATTGCACTCGATACTTATAACTGTGTTTTATATAATGTGTAACTAGTTTATAGTTGATCCTTCAAAGGATTACTGCGGAATGTATCCGACTACTCGTCGTATAACGGTAGTTCATACAACTAATATTAATATGCATGCGTGCTTTGTCTTTAAATACACAAAGTAATATAATCATAGACATAAAGGTATATGTATAAAGGTCAAAGGAGGATTAATTAAAAACTAACACAGGAATTAGCGTCATTGTTACAGAAATACGTATATTTTAATTACACAACCGTCCCAGATGCTTTGCCAATTCAGCAATCGTGGTAACACTACGAATCTCGGTAATACAAGAGTTAAGAGGCACTTGGGTAACCCCATCTGTAGTATGTAGCTACCTATATGCACGCATTATTCGGATCAGGTAAGTTTTATTATGTACGATGGTTTACCAGGAGATGCAGGTTCAAATCCTGCTCATGACTATTATTTATAAAATTTACATTTTCGTACTTTGTGTTCATTAATATTATGGCTAAGCATATGAAATGCTTAAAATAATATACATAAGAATGTCAAAATTTATTTATTTTTAATTATTTATTTATAAAATAAATAAATATCAAAATAATCAATTCATAGTTTGTATTAGTGACAAATTGGCTGACGCAAGTAGGTACATGTAAAGCAGATTCGACGAAAATAAATCTCTGGATTCAACTCAATGTAAAATTGAAGATGGGCGTGTGAGTGAGTACTTACTTCTTTATTGCACGCCTCAAGCGAAGCGTTGAGGTGGGTTCTACTCCCGTTTTTCACGGAACAACTGATTTTTCAAACTTAAAATGTCTCTATTTATCATATATTGCACTTGTAAAATAATATCTATACACACATATAAAGAACAAACACTATTTTTAACACTCATGATATTTTGATGCCATTTTTGTTATTTAAACTAGTTAAAAACTGTTTGAAAAAAATCTGGGTTGGACGTCCGTGAGTTGTAGGTAATGTATGTTAACACGATAACAACCAAAATACTTTATTAATCGAGTCTTTTTTTTTTCGTTTACGAATTATTATGATTAGGAATAAAGCCCTATTACTTTTCACGATCTGATTCGATGTGGTTTAATTGTTACTAAATAAACAAAAAAATACTGAATATTTACGCTCGACGCGACACTAAAACCAGCGCCATTCATGAGAACTACCTTTTAACGTACGCATAGCCACCGGTGGTTTTACTATCGTCAACAGAACGCCGTTCGCCCGGCCGGTACATTGTTTTTTTTGTTAAAAGAAAGTTCTTACCTTTGCTTGATGAACTTATGATATTTGTCAAGTATAATAACTATTTTATCCATAACAATAATTAAAAACACTAAACACACGTAAATAATAAAACACCAACGTTATAAAACACGAATAAAACATATTTTACATTCCACAATTTTTTTTGCGTGGCCTTGGCGTCACTGTGTTTTCACTTAGAACAAAGTACATATGTAACTTTTAAAGATTCGCGAATTGTACACATATTTAAAGTAACATAAACGGGTCTTTTTTCGCGTATAAAATAGGTGAAATTATGAACTACCTTTTACCCGACGTTTCAACTGCGTTGCAGCAGCCGTGGTCACGGGGAGTTGTCCTGCTTGCAGCAGCCGTGGTCACGGGGAGTTGTCCCGTGACCACGGCTGCTGCAACGCAGTTGAAACGTCGGGTAAAAGGTAGTTCATAATTTCACCTATTTTATACGCGAAAAAAGACCCGTTTATGTTACTTTAAATAAAAGTACATATGTGTCAACTCGATTTATTAACCCGAGTTAACTCGAGTTAAGCTTAACTCGAACTAATTCGAGTTATATTCTGTCTGACTCGAATTGATTTGGCTTTCAACAATATTCAAAGCATTGAACGCTAATTATGAACTTCCCAGTAGAAACAAATTACGTGTACGTGTATTTTTATCTAATAATAAGTTTCTGTTATTATTAGATAAAAATACATTATAATATATAAATGGGCCGTCCTTTTACTTGTTGATTAGTTAAAAATTCTAATTAAAGAATTAAGTAAAAAGGCAACATAATACAATAATAAAGTAATAAATGATAATAATCAATAATACCTAAGTGGATGAATTTGTATATCTCGGATGTGGATTCAGTCGGGATGAAAGGTACACGTTACAACGTTATTATATGGAAGCGAGAGTTGGGTATGCAAAAAGGAGCTTGAGAGTAAAATCAATGCGGTCGGCAGGAATGTTGAGGAAGCGAGAGATGTATGCAAGAATAGAGCCTCTTGGCACTCTGTTCTCTCTGCCTACCCTACAAGGGAAATGGCGTGATTATAAGTTAGTTTAGTTAGCTAAGTTTTATAAAAACATTTTGATTGTGATAATTAAACAATTATAAGCATAAGTAAGTACCTACGATGCTAGCTACATATCAAAGTGAGACTGTTAATATTATGTGAAGGCTGTTATAAAACTGGTTTTGATGGTAATAAATAGAAATACTTTAGGTTACAAAGATTTAAACCAAAATACATATTATATGAAACATAAAACAAACACCTTTTTTCTTAATTCAATTATACCTACTTTAATTATAATTTTGTCCCTATACATATCTACTTCTATACCATTATAAAGCTGTAAAAGAGCTATGTTTGTACATTTATGATATTTGAGAAAAAATTACTGTAATAGGCTATATAGGCGTGTCTGAGCACAAAACAATATTTTTATAGATTTTTTGTCTGTTTATCTGTTTGTTTGTTCGCGCATCACGTAAGAACTACTGAACGGATTTTGATGCAACTTTTTTTGGTTTGATAGCTCTTGATTAGACTTTAACAACTGGTAAAAATTTTATCTCGCTACTATATCGCGAACCTGAGATATAAGCTAAAAACTAGCTTTTGGCCGCGGCGAAGCCGCCGACAAAGGCCAGTATGTATTATTTCTGTAGCCTGTTTATGAAATCTTCCTTTTTCCTTTATAAAATTCCATGATTTACCCCCTCTCTTTTTAAGTTCGATATTTCGATAGATTTCGAATCTGATTCGATAAAATATATCAAACTGCGGAATTCCGCACAAGTGATCTAGTTTACTACGAATTTGTTTAAATTATTTTACTAGTTTGGAAGCTACACATAAAAAAATCATTATTCACTTAGTTTCATCCATTTAACTCGAGTCACGTAACTCGAGTTCAATTCGAGTTACGAGAATTTCAACTCGAGTTAAATCGAGTTGTGATTATTACGAGTTGGCACATCTCTAGAACAAAGTATAAAATTATAAGGCAACCAAGTTAGGAAGATAAATGGTTTAGAGATTTCTTGTTGAACTCATTGATTTTTAAAGAAGTCGTATAATATTGTCCAAAGTTTTTGTCCAATTTTCTATTGATAGATGTCGCTGTTTTAAAGTAAAAGAGATATGGACAAATGCAGCCCTAGATGTCGCTAGTGGCAATTTTAGATGTCGATATCATTGTATTCAGTTGCTGTTGTATATATAGAGCCACAATATTGCATTTTTTGTAAGGAAACCAGCGATGTCTTTTTGTTTTCTTAAATTTAGTTTAATAAATTATTCAATTTTACATGTTTATATATATGCACTTATGCAGGTATTTATGTAAACTATTGTAAACTCATGGATTGTTGTTCTTACTAATTGCCAGATGGCGCCTTGCAAAATGACTGAGAGGTAGACCAATATAGAAGTACTTCTTAAAATAAGCGCTTGATGGCGTATAAGACAAGAAACCCACATTAGTACTTTTTGAAATTACCGCTATCTATGTGATTTATTGAAAACTACTTAGTAAGACCAATACATGATTAGTTACTTATCAAATAATCAATTTTATTGTGAAAAATGAAGATTATGAGGCGTGCAGTTTTGGATTTTCCAAAGTATTTTATTTTTTGACACGCTATAAATTAGATTCACCTGTGTCCATCTATGTAACAGAATCTTTCAACGTGATTTTAACCCACTTACCATCAGAATAAATTGTTTTTTTTTTATATTTATCAAGGACTGAAGAAAATAAAATAATTTAAGAAGTGCCCAGTTTGGTGTTTATAAGTGGCAATTTTTGTAGACCAAACTGTCAGGTGAACTCCTTCACAGAACAGGTAGAGTACCGGTATTATTCAAGGCCTTCGTGAGTAATATGAAAATCTCGTTTGATTTTTTTTTCTATTTGATTAGGTATCAACTCAACGCACTGAAGTAATATAACACAGTTCCAGTGGTCCGCTAATATAGGAGACACAGCAGACGGCGGGATTATTTAGTAGGTGTGGGCCCCACACTACCCTTTAATAAAAAAAACTGGTATCTACCCAACAATATGATTGATACTATGGAGGTAAATTAGAGATTGTATAGATATAGAGAAATAAATGTCAGTACACAAAATATCGTTATGTTAACAATATTTTGTAACGAAGAAAAAACAATTTCTGTTTTGATAAACTTGAATCACTATGGTAGTAGTAGACTATTTATAGTTACCATACGAATACCCTGATTAGTTATTATTCAGATACTCTGATATCACTACTTATCAGATTTGTATAATCTAAAATTCTAAACCTTCATGAAGATTGATTAACGAGATTTAGTGCTGAAAATATTAGAGAAAAATCAAAATCAAATAAGCAATAGTCATGATAAACTTAGGCTATATTTAATTATACATATTTGTTAATTATATCTACATGAGTTTCTGGACCTTTTTGTATAAGTAAGCAGTATTTGACAATGAGGTTTCTGATTTTATAAAAAAATATAAAAAAAATGTTTGTCTGTAAAGTCGGTACCTATACGGAAGATAATTTTACGTGATAACGTCATATATGTCGATAGATGCGTCACAAGCCGAACGCTTAAGCCGATCATGCCTCTCTATCGTTCAGGCGGAACGTGACACTTTCATGCGTGCAGACGGTGTTCATCGATTTATAAGACGTTATCACGTCAAAAACATTTAACTTGGTTTTGCTTTTCTTGTCAGAGGTCACGAAATCTACGTGTATGTCATTTAAATTTAGCTTATATCGAAACAGAGTTCCATACCGGAGAAAAAAACCGGCTCTACATTTAAGAAACTACACACGAGCAGTACAATAAAATGTAGTTGTCCGGTCTAGCGCACCATCTGTAACCTATAGAGGAGTTTCAATTGTAGCCTCTAGCTATCATCGTGGTTCCAATTAACATGTACAACCAGTACACAGCATTTGGTAACTCAGTTGGCAGGGACCTATTGTATATGGTTCCGGTGGCCCGCCAATAAAGGCGGAGAGACGGCACACATGGCGGGTTTCTTTAGTGGGTGAGGGCCTGACACTACCCTGTTCGCTGCCCCGAATAACGGGGTGTGTGGTTAGGAACATTTTTTCCCGCCTTAAAAAAAAAAGTATGTATGCACTTTAATGTTTCGATTCGATGCATCCATTTCACTTTTTTGCAGTATTCTAAATGCGCAAAATGTTTATCGTTATTTATAATTTTTTAAGTATAACATTCACTTTTTGTGGATTATACTCAGATTGCTTTCATTAATTACTAACTTACAGCAAACAGCAAACAAGTTGACTAATAAGTCTACGTCAGCCAAATTATAATTCGTTAGATTGTATTGTAGGCGTCTTCAAGGTAACTGCGATTATATTATTACAAAGTTATTGCACCGTCTTAAATAACAATGGTATGCCATTCATATTCTGCATAATAATTAAATATTGTTATCCCAAAAACTATCAATAATCTAGGTATTTTTAGAATTTGACCATACGGTATGGTTTTTTTATTACCTAATCCAACTAATATTATAAATGTGAAAGCTTGTGAAGATTAAAGAAGATGATTTGATGTTTAAAAACATCTAAACATGCAAACATTGAACATCTATTACCATGGGATTTGTCGACCAATTACGTCTAAGCGACGAAAAAAAAACTAGACGTCACGGGACGTCTACCAGATGTGAAAACATCGAAATTATTTTGTAGAAATAAAATTATCATAACTTGACAAAGTACTCCTCAAAACGAATCAAACGAGGATAAACTCGATAGGGTTGCGTCGTTACATCACAGAGTTACTGTGACCACCTTCTAGCTCCATCGTCAGACCCTGGATACCATCTAGAGACAAAGTACTCGTCAAGACAAATCATACGAGCCCAAACTCGATGGAGTTATGTCGTTTTATAACGGAGTTCCTACGGCCACCTTCTAGCTTTATCATCAGACCCTGGATACCATCTAAAGACAAAGTACTCGTCAAAACGAATCAAACGATTCCAAACTCGACGGGATTGCGTCATTTCATTACAGAGTTACTGTGACCATCTTCCGGCTCCATCGTCAGACTCTGGATACCATCTAGAGACAAAGTACTCGTCATGACAAATCATACATCATCAGACGATGGATACCATCTAAAGACAAAGTACTCGTCAAGACGAATCAAACGATTCCAAACTCGATGGGGTTGCGTCTTTTCATTACAGAGTTACTGTGGCCGCCTTCCAGCTCCATCATCAGATCCTGGATATCATCTAGGACTGAAGTACTAGTCAAGACATTTCAAACATGCCCTAACTCGATGGAGTTGCGCCATTTAATTACAGTTAAACATGGCCACCTTCCAGCTCCATCATCAGACCCTGGATATAAAGACAAAGTACTCATCAAGACGAATCAAACGTGTCCAAACTCGAGGGGGTTGCGTCGTATCATTATAGGGTTACTGTGGCCATCTTCCAATTTCATCATCAGCCCCTGGATACCATCTAAAGGCAAAGTACTCGTCAAGACGAATCATACGAGCCCAAACTCGATGGGGTTGCGCCGGTTTCATTATAGAGTTCATATGTCCACCTTCAGATTCCATCATCAAATCAGCTCCATGTCATCATAATATTGCATTGTCAGGCGATATACATACGCGTGTAAAATTTCAGCTCAATTGGAAAACGGGAAGTGTGTCAAATCTAAATTGCAATATTTGAACGGGATAAGTCAAATAAAAGCGTCGCCACGCTAACAGCCGATTTTATCCTCCCTCCGCATTAGATGTTTCACATCAATAGTTCGCGTAGGATAGCGATATTTTTTTCAAATAACCTAACTACTAAACAGATTTATACGAAAGGTATACGGATAAATTATAGCCTATATATAAATATCCAGATAAATTATAGCCTGGATAAAAATATAAATATTTTTTTACTAGCTGATCCGGCGAACTTCGTACCGCTTCAGAATCAACAAATTTGGTTAACTTATTACTTATTTACTTGAATTAATTTTATTAAATTCAGTTTTTTTTTATAAAAGTCGGTTCGTAAAGTAATATATGAGATTATTAAGTACCTATATTCTAGATATTTTTTGTGAATATTTCCATTGTTTTATCTAATAGTTAATCTTCTATTCCCGGCAGACACAAATCCAACAAACCAAAACTCATAAAAATCTGTCCAGCTGTTCTTGAATTATAAATGGTGTTGAACCGACTTTGTTTTACGAGTATATAATATAGATTTATATTTTTTAGTTCGATAAGAAGGTCCTGTGGGATATTCCTAATAAACTATCCGTGTGTCAAATATCATCCAAATCTTTTCATTAGTTTTTGCGTGATTGAGTAGTAAATATTCAACAAATAAAAAAATTCACATCATATAAAGCTGTAACAGAGCTATGTCTGTATATTGAAGATATTAAAGAAAAAAAACTGTGTTACGCTATGTGTTTATTTTTATTTGAAAGCTCTTGATTAGACTTAAATACTGGTATAGGTTTTATACTGCTCCTATATCGGGAACCTGAGACACAACGAGTCGGGCGGGTACTATATTTTTTCTATAATACTGAGGTGACAAAGAAGCATTTATGACAAGTGGCTATCGTAGTCTATAAATGCTAAAAATACCAGAGATGCCATTTACGTATTGCCTGCCCCAGAGAAAGGTATAGAGGTGAATAGGGAAAAAGAGAACTTTAGTGCGAGCGGGAACCGTCAAATAGTAACATAGCATCACGCCTGTATTCCCCGAAGGGGTAGGCAGCTAATACACCATTACACATCCACGACTCGCCGGCTATGTTTAAGTCCCACGTAATAGGGGGCGAGCCTATTGACGTCTATCGGGCACATTTCCAAACTCCGGGCTGCTACCTACTGCGATTTTTTTTTACGAAAAATCTCAATAACACTGCCCGACCTGGGGATCGAACCCGAGACCTCATGATTAGCAGTCGCTTACACTACCGCTGCACCACAGAGGCAGTTAAATAGTATGAAATTTAATTGCAAAATTAAACTTACTATATGGGATTAATGCATGTAAATGCATTCCGATAGATGGCGTTGGTCGTAAAGACAAAGGTGATGAGGAGATTGGGATGGCTGAAATGTCGGTGCGGTAGCTCAGTGGCTTAGAGCATTTCCCCTAATTGGTACTTTGAAAGTGGCTGAGCATCTCAAATGCTAAAAACAATATAGATCAAAAAGGTATAGAGGTGATGAGGAAAGATTATGGGGGAGATTATTAGGAGGTACAAGCTTCTGGCACTGTATCCCATCGAAAAAAAGAAACGGTACGAAAATTATTACTTTACGCCAATATACTGCAAATAGGGATGTTTCCTCGATCAAGTCAGACCATCCATACTGGAATAAATATGACTCTACCAACATCGATTATAAGTATTTATGATTCACAGAGGAGTGTTAGTAGCCCAACTGCCTACCTTTTTTTTGTTTTTTTTTGTTTAGGTGGGTAAAAAATTACCTAACCGCACACCCCGTCGTTCGGGGCAACGGACAGGGTAGTGTGGGGCCCTCACCCACTAAAGAAACCCACCGTGTGCCGTCTCTCCGCCTTTATTGGCGGGCCACTGGAACTATGTTACATTCCTTCGGTGGTCCGCCGGCGGCTTACCCTTTCGAGTACCCTCAACTGAGCGACGCACTCGCACACGGAGCGTCGCACCTTCGCGGGAGGCCTTGTGGGTGGCGGACGTTCCCCGGTCCATCCACCCGCAGCCTCAGCTAAGGCGGCATTAGGCGCAAATACTCACGCCTGCGCCACCCCAGTCGCTGGCGGCGGTTCGGGTCTGCGGAAGGATCAGCCTCCCTGGCCCTCTCCGCCACTTCCTTCCGCGAGATAACCTCCTCGCAGAAGGCAGCGACCGCGGCTCAATTCCTGTCGCTGCCAAGCATCGTTCTAACGACGCTCGGCAGCGAGAGGTCCCCCCCTATTGCCGCGACGAGTTCACGGCGCTGCCCGCCCCAAGCCGGGCACGACTCGAGCGTGTGCTGCACCGTGTCCTCGTCGCAGCCGCAATAGTGACAGCAGCCCTTCTGTATTACCTACCTTGCATGTAAAAGGTTACTCAAGCAAGTGGATATTAATGTGATGTTTACAAATTAGGTATTTGTGGTGCCTTATTTGATCACAGTTAAGTGAAAATGTACAAATTGGTTTAAATGCCGTTTAAAGATTGAGTTTTCAATACATCCTTATCCTTCCTTCTATCTATAGATACTATTATAAAGCTGTAACATAGCTATGTCTGTACATTTAAGATATATATGAGAAAAAAAAAATATATAATTATGTATTAGGCTATTTACTCGTAGGCTCTTTATCTAAACACAAATAATTTTTTAGATGTTTTGTTTGTTTGTTCGGGCTTGACGCGAAATCTACTGCACGGATTTTGATCAAACTTTCACGCCACGTTATGCTTTCACGCCATAACGACTCAATCAATCATTATACAATTTAGCATACATGGTAGTCATGATATTTAACTAAAGATAAGTTACGCTCATATTAAATGGCTTACCGATATTGTTGCATTATAACAAAGCACTAATTTATAGAGGTGTGCATACATTACGCGATAGATAATACGCATACGCATGATACAGAAAGAGACCGAAGATCACCAACTAAAACAAATTCGGCCAATTGGCTCAATTCATGTGCAACAATTACTGCTGGCTAATGCGTAATCTACTCTTTTTCATACCTATATGAATAACATCATTGATTTTTCCATGATTTGTGGGTTGTAACATTTTGGCATAACTTAATCTACTTTTTCTTTAAAAGGTAAAGTGTCCACAAGTAACTATGCATATAGTGAAGCAATAGCGCGGTAGAGTAAAAAATTGGGAGCAGTTTTAATATGTAGGAAATTAATAGAGAAAGATTATTATGAAGCGATTCATAACGACAGTGTCACACAAAAATAGGTAACAGTGTGAATAACTGGAAAGGGATTAATTTTTTAAACTTAGATTAATTATTTGCACTCATAAAGAGTATTCCTTTTAATGGTGTACACAACTAAAAATTTCTTGAGTTTACCCATTATGAAATTACTTGTTCTGAGTTCTCTATCACTGATCAAAACATAAAGTAGTAGATATACCAAGAGCTTCGCAAGGTACGGTGTACCTATGTTTGATTAAGACAGGTCAATAATTATAGGAAAAATGATCGTCAATTTTTGCAAAATCCTAAATTAGAAACACGCTGTATCAAGCTTCATATTTTGCTATTACACAAAGAAGATGTGTAATATTTTGCAGTTAAATAGAATACCAGTAGTTTTGCTCGTCTAGTAAACTATTATTAGCTTATTCACTACAGGAAACAGTTATCATCTTCTTCCTATTAAAAACACTGGCTACATGAAGAAAAACTTCTATATGTCTTCCTACATATAATGACGAATAAATGACGATCATACGAAAAAAAAAAGAAAAAACCACGGATAAGGCATTTGTTATTCAAAGTTAACTACTTATAACAAAAATGTTCTCTAACTAAGAGAACGTACCCATACATGACATGACCATGACATATTTTTTAAGATTTTTGGACCCCTCCCTCCCCTCGGTGACTACTCGTAGTACCTATAGGACTACTCGTAGTACCTGTAGGTACTACGAGTAGACATATATGCCTAGTAAATAAATAATAGACTTGGTAATTTCAAAGATAGGTCGAAAAAGCGCGAAGCTCTCTGTCAAATTGACTACGCAAAAAAATCTAAGACAAGCCCTGAAGACTTCCTTCCCCCCTACCCCCCCCCCCCCCTTAAACGGGTCACGTAGTATGGGTACGTTCCTTAATTATAAATAGGATTATAATATATATCATATTTTCTTCCAATAAAAAATATTTTCATTATATTCGACCATCAGTCTACGTTTAAATTAGAAATTAAAAGTAGGTAAACTTACCCAGCATTCTATTGACTTCGCTTTTTTCAGTCATCATCGTCATCAAGGTCTTTCATGGCTTTAAACCTGCAATCAAATATAATGATTACTTAATAAAAAGGTTTCTTATAAGGGACACCAATAAAACTAAACTTCCTGCCAACGCTACGATATGTTTGAGAAGAGCATGTTACTCACAGTAGGCGATGGCTTGCTCCTAGTGTTGCTGCTAAAGACCACGAGTGGAAGTTACCGCTTACCATCAGGTGGGTGGCTTGCTTGACGCTCTTATGCCACCGTTTGCAATAAAAGTGTACAACATACGACACACTCCACTATTACAAAAACCGAGCACAGATACGACACACAGTTTTTCTAACAGTAATGTTTTCTTATAAGAGCGTTCACTTTAAGTTTGATCTTTACATTAGTATCGAACTACTTTCACCCCCTAAAACACAACAGTTAACCACTATCACCAAAACCTATTTAACTCGCGTTAACACCTTTATTTATATATACTTTGTTAGTAAAAAACAATAGCAAACACATACTCGTTAAACCACTAACATTTAAACGGAAAACCAAGGAAATATTATAAAGATTTGTACAGTTTCTATTCGAGCCATCTCGACGAGGGTTGGAAGGCGAACACCACGGAAATGCGCGAACCAGCCCGATCATTACCGAATGCAAATTTCACACAGGGGTGGATCTTGGATTATTAACTTCCTTATAATTTATATAATTAAAGCTAAAAAATAGTTATTCGGAAGTAATACTGAAGGTTTACGGATGCCAATATATATATTTTTACATGTCTAATGTATCAATTTAAAAAATATATGTATATATGTGAGATTATTAAACTGTTTCGTTTTTAGGTAGAGAGTACGTTCCTGTATAGTGGGCATGTACTGCCCCGCAAAGAGGTCGTCGGCGTTTCGCCAACTCTTCTACGCATGCGTGTCTTCCACCACGAGGGGTAATCACTAACATGGTGTTACGTATATTTGGTGTTGCCAGCCAGGATATTTTAATAATATATGAACCCTTTTTTATTTGCTATCTTGCTAATATAATTTAAAATATGACTTTTGTATTTTATTTATAATGTGTACAAAATATTTTAAGCTACATAATGTTGCCACATACATGGCGTTCCACTAATCTATATATGAGGCTGTAGGCTGTCAGATCAATAACATGACGTCACGTCATTGAGTACAGACTATTGTACTGCACATCTGTTACGGAAATAGGCGTATGATGGCTAAATATAAACCGCTGGTTTCATTTTGTTTTCTGACGTAAGGTAGGTCTGTCGATATACGCCTAGTTGCTAATTACGCCTATGCCCTGAAAATCCTATTTACATTAAAGCTAGCTTTACAAGTCTCATCGCACTCCCGCACTTCATCCTCGTCTCTCCCCACTTTGTACGCTAGTACTGGACTGAACATGGGTGCGAGCAGATGCTGTGCGGCTTTTAATTAGACAAACCAATAAGTTTACGGTAAGTTTTTATTCTAATTCAGACTCGTACACAAAAATCTAAGGTATACTCGTGTAAAATAAGTATTGCTTGAATCTAAAGCAGCTTATTTTAAACATAAAATTATTAGCTTTTGTTTTTTTAGCAATCTTGCTACCTATTGGTCAGGACTGGTATTTACGACTAGGCGGTACTAGGCGGTATAACCCATACCAAATACTACTATTGGAGCAATTGCCCATGACGTAGGCGTAGGTAACCTCGTGTTTAGCTTAAACCTTTCGAAAGTTATTTTGACCAAGGGATGCTGCAGCGTTTCTACGAAACACATGCTCAGAAGTTGTCTCGCCCCGAATTCAACAAGATTTTGTTAAAAATTTGGTCGAGATGCATGTCACATGACAACATCATTAGCGGTTTTCGGGCTACAGGGTTATATCCCTTTAACTCGGAGGTTTTGATTGTAAGTGCTTTTGCACCCTCTGTATTAACAGAACAAGTCACCTCAAAATGAAAAGAGTTGTGAATCTCGTGCCATGTCTCCACTTATAATTGACAATGAAGAGCTCCAACATTTGGTATATATCCTTCAGGAAACACTCCACCTTGCTCACTGGTTGTGTTACTCCACCGAGCTCACCAAACATGAATCCTTCTACCAGTGGCTTGCAACCTACAAAGACACTTGTGTGTTACAGTTCGTCTGATTATTCTAACGATGGGGATGCTTTTGACGGTGACAATATTCAGGCAATCGTGCACCCTATTCCAGTAGTAACTCCTCCACGCTCCTTTGTAGTGGGTCCTTCTACAAGTCGCACGCTATCTACCAAGATATACTATACTACAGATGTTTTTGATGATAAATATGCTTCTGATGGTGAGCATACTTCTGAAATTATGACTAGATTGGTCACAAGACCACACACCCAGCAATCTTTAAGTATTTACTCATCTGAGTCAGACACCGATAGCAATAATAAAAATGATGAATAACTAGCTCAGTTACCTGAAAAATCACAGTTTCAACTATTTATGCCCACACCGAACTATGCAATTATCAAAAATCACAGAAAAGCTTTAAATTATAAAGGACAAATAATAACAAAAGATTTATTTAACGACTCAAAGGTGGTGATAGAGAAAGGAAATTGTAAAACTAAAAATAAATTTATTTCTAAGAGGAAGCTAGGTGAGCAAATTAAACAAACACAATGAAAACAGAAACGAAAACCAAAAAGAAAACTACACACAGAGAGAAAAGAACGAGAAACTGCGTAAAAAGGATAAAGAAAACAACAGAGGTGATTGGTATTGCTATGCTTGTTATGAGGATCGTATTGCTGATATGAGACAATGTGCGAATTGCAAAAATGGTACCATGAGGATTGTATTGATCTGATCAAAAATTATTTAGAAATATTTAGATATCCTGATGGCTGTGACTAGGAATTATAACGAATTTTGAAGCAACAATTCATTTTAATTATGATCGACGATTGCCTTGCTGATGGAAATTTAAATTTATTGTGGGATATCACGCATCTATTCTCGTCGAAGATCTTCATACCAAAGAAAAAGCCCTGTTTGTACTCTTACCTATGTGCAAACTTGTAGAAGGTAATACACCATCACTGTAGGCGATATAACCATAACTGGGCTTAATAACGCCTAGTGTAGTTTCTTTTTTAGAATTATTTTTTGCTGAAAACTTGTCTAAATACAGTTTAATCAAGCTTTAACCGTGTGCCACTAAAAATTATAAGAATTTATGTTATTTACCTTAGTAATTTAATTTTTTTGTTAACTGGTCTTTAAGCTATGAAAAAGTTCAAATTTTTTTTAAAACTGTTGGTTAGGTTATTACTACTATCAGACTGATTTTGGTCCTATTAACAGAAAACTATGATATCGCTGGAGTAAGAGGATATTATAAGGTAATGATCATAGGCGTAATTAAAGCTCAAGAGTTTAATTCTGCCAAACTCAGTGTGTTAGAATTTGATTATTTTTGTTATGTTATTTTAAAAATAGATTTTTTTTTCATAAGTTTATTGTATAGATAGTAAAACAACCCTATGATACACATATTCTTTTTTTTGTTTCCTCTAATATTTATCAAATAAAAGTAGCTTAACCTTATGTAGGCGTAATTCGACAGACTTACCTTATAAGACATATATATTAAAATGCTCGTCAAATGATAATCTGAGTTTTTTTCTATGGACAACGTTGAAATATAATTAAGGTATTTTCTGAACTAATTTTAACTTATTTCGCTCATTTATTGCATGGATTTTAATTGAGATACAACTTGCCTAGTTAAATTATTCTAATAGTGGCGCATAGAGCTACGTTCCATACCATATATTCCATATAATATAGGTACATATTATATATACCTACGTACGTGCCATCCCCATAAATATAGGGTAATTAACCTATTGTTATACTACGTTGGCCTGACGTTAGTATGGTCTGTAGTTTTGTTTTAAATATTTACTTACTTAATTATCATCACGCCATCTCCCTTGCAGGGTAGGCAGAGACAACAGAGAGCCTCTTGACTATTCTTGCATGTAAACATCTCTCGCTTCCTCAACATTCATAATTCTTTTCATACACGCTCGCTGGTTTCGGAGACTCCTGACACCACCCTCCTACAATACATGACCGATTTGGTCTACGTAGGTGAGTATCGGTCTCCCCCTGTACCTACATCCTTCTACTTTCGCGTTGTATATCGTTTTAACCAGTTGCACTTCCGGCATTCTTTCCACATATTTGAACCACCGGAGCATTCCCTTTCGCATCTTTACACCAATACTCTCTTTCATAGCTACTCGCTCTCTTACGTCGTTGTTACCAATGCGGTCAGCCAGCCTCACTCCACAGATCCTTGGCAGAGATTGAGCGACTATTACTACTACGACTAGAATCTACTCGTGACCACAGCTGGTGCAACTCAGCCAAAACGTCGAGGCTAGTCACAATAATAACATGTATTTTGAGAAGTTTAAATGCGCGTATAGACTCGTTAAATGTATTATAATGAATATAAAACGCGGAAGTTTAAAAAGTGCATATATTTGTTTAATTACAATTACAGTCCCCTTCATTTTCCTTAAGCTCATAAATCCCAAGAGTCACTTTATCCTGATATCTAAAATATAATATAACAAATTTCTGATAAAACTTTCCAAATTTCCCCATTTTAATTAAATTTCCTTGATTATAAATAGTTTTTAATTTATTAAATCGTGTAAAAGTTACTCCTTTTAGTTCTAATATGACTCCTTGGATTATAAACAAGCATAAAGCTCACCTGACGGTAAGCGGTTGGCTGTAGCCTATAAATGCTAGCAACTCCACAGGCACTCACGCGTCGCCATCTTCAAGAAAACGGATAGGAGGTGAAGTGCATAATAAGGAGAGGATAGGGAAGGCCTTCGGTGCTCTCACTCACCATACGAAATACAATGGCAGGAATAACTATAATTGTATCACGCTGATCTTATGTAAGTTGGTGGTACTTCTCTGATCAAGCGGCCCATTCATATCGAGATAAGCAGAGCTCTACCACTAGAAAAGTTATAAGAAATCTTTACTAATATAAAATTACTCCTTCCTGAGTAATCACTAATTTCTGTCTTTATTTATTGGAATGGTGAATAGCTTTTTAATTGACTAAATGACTAACTTGAAAGTTGTGAGCGTACTAGTAGTGAGCGTTAATTTCTGTCACATAAGTATGTGTGATGTGTGATATAAACGGTAAATTGAAAAATATATGAATGTCAGTAACAAATGGAAGACATAGCACACATAGCTTAGATATGACCTACTGTTGTGAGGTTCGATTCCCACACAGGGTCATTCTTTGTCTGATCCAGAAATAGTTGCTCTGAGTCTCTAAAAATTTAATTTTGTAAAGTCCTCCGTGACACAAGCATATATTTATTATTATTCGTTGCAGGGTGTATGTAGTGTTTAAACAAAATGTTATACACTCCTTCGCAAAAAAAGTGCGTCTAACAAAATTTAAATTTGGGTTTTAATGCCGATTTCAGTTAATTCAATTGAATTTAATTATATAAGATTGCCCTTATTTTTTTAATCTTCTAAATTTATAAGCGTGAAGTGAATTCTAGCAATTAATATAAATTATTTAATCATAAATCGATGAATTCAATAAAACCGTTGTACTAGTCGTACACGTCCAAAAAATAAGAAGTGGTCATCAAAGATTTTTATAGTTTTTATAATAAATTAAAAAAGTTAAAAACGTAAAAGTCCTAATAATGAGTGTGATGACCTCCTTTTAACATAATCACCATGTCAATTGTGAGATATGAGATTCCGTCTAACCCCCCAGGTCTTCTTGGGACCGAACCGATCTCTTGATATCGTTGTCAAGCCCTCTTCGTTGTCAAGGACTGGTGGTAGGCTGGTTACCAAGTGAGGATTCCCACTTGCTATCGGGCTCGAGCGGGTTGGTACCACCAACACCCGTGTGTCCGGCCATGAAGCACATCGTTGCGTTTTGGTTGTAGCAGGAGATAGCCGTTTATGCTTTCATTTCATATCTGTGAAATGACATGGTGTGCAGCGGCTTGACAATACTTCGGTATAGTTGAGTCCATGAGTGGCGGTTACTATTTATCATCAGATGAGCTGTGGCTCGTCTGACACCATTCGCAATAAAAAAAACGTTGAACTACTCAAACTTAGCCGCTGATATACGTAAGATTGCGAACGATCTTCTTGACGTAGGGCTATAATATTACGCCCTCAGTCATGGCTCCGCCAGATGATGACCGGGAGGCCGACGACGGGGAGGTACCGCCCGTGACGACGACGGAAATGGGGGCGGCGGCTGTGCGTATGCGGAGAGGCGCTGCCCCCGGGCCGGACGGGGTTCCCGCCCGAGTGCTGGCCCTGGTCCTCGACCACCTTGAGCGCCGCCTCGGGGAGCTGTTCGGCGCTTGCCTGGTGTCCGGACGGTTCCCTGACTGCTGGAAGGAGGGGAAGCTCGTGCTCCTGCCGAAGCCGGGACGGCCTCCGAATACGGTCTCGGCCTTCAGGCCCATCGTGTTGCTGAACGAGGCGGGCAAACTCCTCGAGCGGTTGGCCCCGACCTGTCCGACGCCCAGTTTGGATATCGGGTGGGTCGGTCTACGGTCGACGCCATTCTGCGCCTGAAGGCCGCGGCTGCGGAGGCCGTCACCTCGAGGGAAGTGCTGTTGGCGGTGTCGCTCGACGTCGCCAACGCCTTCAATAGTCTGCCATTCGGCTGCATCAAGGAGGCACTCCGGTACCATGGAGTGCCCCTCTACCTAAGGCGGCTGGTGGCAAACTACCTGGACGGCCGCAGCGTCCTCTTCGTGGACCGGAAAGGGGACGTTGTAAGGAGGGCTATGTCGTGCGGCGTCCCGCAGGGTTCGGTTCTAGGGCCGCTCCTGTGGGACATCGGCTACGACTGGGTCCTCCGTGGCCGGCTCCCCCCCGGGCTGGGCGTAATTTGCTACGCAGACGATACGCTCGTCAGAGCCCGGGGCAGGACCCTCGAGGAGGCGGCAACGATGGCCACCTCAGGTACCGCGGAGGTGGTCAGGCGGATCGAGGCGCTGGGGCTTAGGGTGGCCCTTGAAAAGTCGGAGGCCCTACTCTTCCATGGGCGCCGACGGGGCCCGCCCGCCAGCGCCTCGATAACGGTCAACGGTGTGGGCTTCCCAATCCAGGCCCACATCAAATATCTGGGCCTGGTATTGGATGGACGGTGGCACTTTGACGAGCACTTCCGCCGTCTTGCGCCAAGGCTCGTCAACACGGCGTCCGCCCTCGGGCGACTTATGCCGAATTTGGGCGGACCGAGTCTTGCGTGTCGACGACTCTACGCGGGGGTAGTACGGTCGATGGCGCTGTACGGCGCGCCCGTGTGGGCGGAGTCCCTGGCCGCACGCAATAGGGCCCTTCTGTGGCGTCCACAGAGAGTCGTAGCGGTCAGGGCAATACGCGGGTACCGCACGGTCTCGACCGATGCAGCCTGCGCGTTGGCCGGAACCCCCCCGTGGGATCTGGAGGCGGAGGTGCTTGCCGACGTCTATCGGCGGGCGTCGACGGCGCGGGCGGGAGGCAGCCGCCCCTCGCCGAGCGCAATGTCATCGTGACGGGAAGGTGCCCGCCGCGCCACCGTCCTAAAGTGGAAGTCTCGGCTGGAGACGCCCCGGGCCGGTCTCTGGACCGTGGGGGCGCTCCGGCCGATCTTGGAAGAATGGGCAGGGCGGCAGCACGGGGTCCTCACCTTCCGGTTGGTGCAGGTTTTGTCGGGGCATGGTTGCTTCGGCAAATACCTGCACACGATCGCAAGGAGGGAGACGACCCCAGGCTGTCACCACTGCGACTGCGACGAGGACTCGGCGCAGCACACGCTCGAGTCGTGCCCGGCCTGGAATGTGCAGCGCCGGGAACTCGTTGCAGTCATAGGGGTGGACCTGTCGCTGCCGGCCGTTGCGCGAGCGATGGTTGGCAGTGACAGGGCCTGGACCGCGGTCGCCGCCTTCTGCGAGGCTGTCATCTCGCGGAAGGAGGTGGCGGAGAGGGCCCGTGAGGAATCCTCCTTCGCGGACCCGATTCGCCGCCGGCGCGAGGGGCGGCGTGCGCGCGCTTACTTGCGCCTGATGCCGCCCTAGCCGAGGCTGCGGACGGTGGGGTCGGGGAGTACCCTGCCGTCCGCGGAAGCCTACCGCGAAGGTGCGACGCCCAAGTGCGCGAGGCGTCGCTCAAGAGAGGGTGCCCGTAGGGGCTGCAGCCTGCGGACCGCAGTCGTAACGACGCGGTACCCGTGATCCGCCGTAGCAAGGGCGGGTGGAGGCGCACGGTGGGTTTTTAGTGGGTGAGAGCCCCATTCGCCCCGTTGTCTCCCCGGGCAGCGGGGTGTGCGGTAGGACATTTTTGCCCACCTAAAATAAAAAAATAAAAAAAAGGGCTATAATATTATCGGCCCATATCGATTTATCAGCCATATCAGAAAGTGGTTTTCAATGTAAAATAAATTATTTAATTAATTAATTTGCATAAGTTATCCAAAAAGTATACACATTTTTCTACATTTTTATATTCAACAAGTAACAGTGTCAACAATTCGCGACATTAATAAAGCATTTTTACAATAAACATTCGTTTTCTTTTGTTAATTAAAAAGAAATATATTTAGAATGCCAGAATACTTCAAATAACTTGCAAAATTACCTCTTTCTTGTAATATTCATTTAAAGTGCCAGTTATTTTTTTGCAAAAGGGTTTATATTTATATAAAACCGAATGAAGTAAACTTGAGTTCTGGAGAAAGTTGATGAAAAAATAAAAGGCCCTACTCTAGGAGGTTCATAAACCTAATCTATACAATAGTATACACAGCTCTGTTAAGCTTTATAATAATAAAGCTTAACAGATCTGTGTCTGTACATTTAAGATATTTAAGAAAAAAATACTGTAATAGACTATATAGGCGTGTTAAACACAAAGTGAAAAATGTGAAATCGAAAATAACAGTCACGAGCAGGATTCGAACCTGCATCTCCTGGATACCGTCCAGATGCTTTGCCAATTCAGCCATCGTGACCCTTGCTCCTGACTGCTAATTTCGATAACACATTCATACTTAACGTCTTTGGGAAACTTAATTTTACAATTAAGATTTACCTAATAATGATGCAAACCCTATAAATATTTAGATATTTTTATATATATTCACTCATTCACATTTTTCACTTTGTGTTTAATGTATGTTGCTAAGCATGTCAAATGCTAAAAATATATATAAAAATATCTATATATAGGCGTGTCTAAATACTTAACAATTTTTTTTAGAATTTTTGTCTGTTTATCTGTTTGTTCGTTCGCGCATCACGCAAAACTACTTAACGAATTTTGATGCAACTTTTTTTATTTGACAGCTCTTGATTAGAGTTAAAAACTAGTATACATTTTATCCCGCTACTATATCGGGAACCTGAGATATAACCCAAAAAACAGCTTTTGGCTGCGATGGAGCTGCGGGCAAAGGCTAGTATTATATAATTTAATTGTTGTATCCAAGAAATTAAAACAGTATACATGTCGGTCATTGTTCATTTTCATGCATACGTACATACGAGTATGTTTATTGAATACCCACGTCATGAATTGGCATTCGACCATTGGGTTTTATTCGAAGGCTTCGTCAAGGTCAACCATATCCATATAAGGGTTGAACAGTCATTCAATTATAGTAAACAAACCAAATTTTCACATTTATAATTTGTACTAGATTCTGCGTGGACTTCACAATTGGGTGAATATAGGATACATAAGTCACTCAAACATAATTACTACTTGAAAAAATAGTTATCCTACAGGAACAACGGTTCCTGTAGGATAACTATTTTTAAACAAACGTGTTTATCTGCAATAAATCTCTCTATCTCAGTTAAAATTATTTAAAACAATTTGTTTAACATTTACGCCCATGTTTAACAAAAAATTAGATGGAAATCGGTTCACGTCTTCTTCTTCTTGTAGTGCCTATCCAACTAGTGAAGGTTGGCCGTCAATTAATTAAACTACTGTCTGTCCTTCGCGAGACGGAACAGTTCAACGGCGCTGTTGATGCCGGTCCACTCGCGAATATTGCACAGCCACGACTTTTTTCTTCGGCCTACTGATCGTCTCCCAGCCGCTTTGCCCTGGCTCGTCATTATAAGTTGCAGCAGTTCGTATCTGTCATGTGGCATAACATGGGCCAGATAACAAACGTTTCTCTGTTTGACGGTTTGCATAATTTGGTGTTTCTGACCATCTCGACGGAGAACGGAGAACGTCTTCGTTGGTCATTCTATGCGTCCAGCTAATAGCCAACATACGTCTGTATCACGGTTCACGTAATAAACCATTATTAAAATTCATTAGTCCTAGTGTAGAGTTTAATGATTTTGTATGAATCCAATAATTAGGATATTGTTATGTACTTATTAAAAAAACATAAACAAATTATATTTTTGTAATTCAGAAGAATGGGCGTTTAGGAATAATAAGTAGATCCTACTATGGTACGGTACATAAAGGAATATAAGTAGTTATTAACCCAGCTACGTATTTATTATTCTATCTGTTTAGTGACGAACTAAGAGTATAATGTGTCACTACCCAACTCCTTGATGTGGGTGTCACATGAGGTGATTAAGGAAACGAGTGTCTTACCCTGATCACACAGTCAAGTATAGGATAGGAAGGATTATCCTGTTGAAAGGCTCTGAATGCGGGCTAGGTACTACTCACCTAGTTAAATCATACCACCGAATACTCGTAATGCATATAATGTTACAGTGTGCCTATCACAAACGATATTAATTTATGTGTATGTTATTAACTGCCTCGGTGGTGCAGCGGTAGTGTGTGCGACTGCTGATCATGAGGTCTCTCGGGTTCGATCCCCGGGTCGGACAATGTTATTGAGCATTTTTATAAAAGATAAATTCTCAGTAGCAGCCCGGAGTTTGGAAATGGGCCCCGTAGACAACAATAGGCTCGTCGCCTCCCATTACGTGGGACTTAAACATAGCAGGCGAACTGTGAGTGTGTAATACACCTCTGCCTACCCCTTCGGGGAATACAGGCGTGATGCTATCTTATGTAAGTTATTAGCATCGCCCCAGTCTACGGGTGCATTTTTGTGTCAGGTGCCTGATGCAGGGAGCTAGCGGGATCGCAAACTGTCTACCAATACGTCATTGGCTTAACAACTAGCAAAAAGCTGAGCTTTGTGAGGGCTCGGGAAGTTTTCTACTTAATTTATAACTTTTGAGAGATGGCGTTAGGAATACAATAAAATTTTAATTACTACAATTTTTTATATGTATAAAATACTATGTTTTATCATAGATAACACATCTAGAAATAAATTGAAATTATTATGTCTAAGCCCAAATCTGAAAGTGTGATAGTTTCTCAGTAAAGTGTACCACAATATGCATAGATTGTGGAATACTACTATAAAAGCTCTACCAGGATGGATACCAAGTGGGAGTACTCGTTTGTGGTCTAGGAAGAGCGGGACGGTGTGACCATCTTCCGTGTGACCGACCACGAAACACCTTGATGTGTTTTGGTCAATTAATTCATTCCTATCTGCGGAATGAAATGGTGAACAGCGTCTTGACAGTATTCTTAGTATTGTGAGTCCATCTCTGGCATCTGTTAGGTACTATTAGCATAAAAAAACAATGATTTAGGAATGAAATCGGAAATTGTCTTCACAAAGATGGTGGAGTTGTTTAGGTACCGGCCTCCCGCCGGAGTGTGGTGGGTTCGATTCCCGCACAGGATAACTCTTTGTGTAATCCACAAATAGTTGTTCCGAGTCTGAGTATACTTTGTTTCCGTGAAATTGTATGTTTGTAAAGTCTCCCGCGATACAAGTATTTTTCCATAGGGCAAGGTGTTGTCTTTTAAAAAACAATATTTTTTTTGTTCTTGTAAGAAATATAAAATATTGTTTTAGATGTGTTGAACTAAAGTTTGTTAAACGATAGCTTTAGGTAGTTCTCAAGGCGGTCAGTTTATGAGAAAATGCGAAGAAGTTTTTTAGCGAAGTGTGGTCGTGCTTTGTAGAGTCCGTCGAGGATAGTATGTACTGTAAAATACCAACGGAAACACAAACCTTAAACGATTCAGCGTATAATGATTTATGTGTAATGATTTATACGCATATAAATCTGCAACATTTGGGATTTAAATCAAAACATAAGTAATTGGGATCCAATTAAATCCTTACTATTATTATAAATGCTAAACTGAGTCTGTTTGTTACGCTTTCACGCTGTAACTACTAAAGCAATCAACATGAAATTTTGCGTACATGTAGTTTGTCGCCCAGAAAAGAACATATAATTCATTCATTATGGAACAATTAATGGTTGCCGTGAGATAGCTATTTTTACATAGATACAATTGATGTGCGGTAGTGATGTTCCGATGTCCACGTGGACGGTGTCGCGACTTACCATCATGCCATCTCACTTGCAGGGTAGGCAGAGAGAACAGAGAGAAAAATCTTAATATTGATAGTACTTAACTTGATGAAAGAGTTTTCATGTTATTTCATTGGCTTCAGTTGTTGGGTATTGAATCCTCGATTTTAAGCCTCGATTTGTAATCCTGATTTATAACAGATCACCATACATAGATTCGAGCACAGGTACAGAATGGTATACATCTCAGTTTTAATGGATGTATTTTGACTACATCGTCTTCATTTCAATATCAGACGTCCATAGGAATAGCTGGATTCCATTCCATCCATTCCATCTAGACATTCCATCAGTCCGAATTAAATAACTTGCGTCATCTTTCTTAATACGTATGCCACAGAATAAGATGCCAGCTTATGTCTATCTCATTTCATTGTGGGTGTATTTAACGCAATGTTTTTATTAGGGTTCCGAACCCAAAGGGTGGTAACGGAACCTTATTACTAAGCCTCCGCTGCCCGTCCGTCCGTCGGTCAGCGGGCTCTCATAATAATAGGTAGAGATTTGAAATTTTAACAGAATGTGTATTTCTATTGCCGTTACAATAACAAATACTAAAATGAAATAAAATTTAAATATATTTTAAAGGTGGTCGTACAAGAAACTTGAAATTTTTATGAACCGTAATAGATAAATACATGGTTGAAATTTTCATAAAATGTGTATTTATAAAGCCACTATAATACCTAATAATAAAACTGAATTTAATTTCAATATTAAAAGCGGTTGCTATGCATTATGGAACTTAATTTTATTGAAGTTTTCTGCTGCATCTCGTGAACCTTACAGGTAAGTAGTAGCCATTTTCATAGTGTGTATGACTATGGCCGATTTAACAACAAATAATAAAAATATTTTAAATATCAGAATTAAAAAAGGAAGGAAGGAACTTGATATTATTCTCTTGGACGTTAATCTTATAAATCCTACGGTGGTACGGAACCCTTTATGTACGAGTCCGACATGCACTTCCATCCATCCATTAGCCTTTTAACGTCCACTGCTGCACATAGGCCTCCCCAAAGGGGGGATAGTGCCGTAATCGCCACCCTTGGCAAGCTGGTTGGCGATCGCAGTGGATGTTGTTAATACTCAAGGGAGTACTACTGCCCACTCCCTCGGTATTCCTCAGTCGGCTCTTACGACTCCCGTGGGTAGAGAGGGGTGGGACAATTCTAAAGCCGGTCCCAATCGCGACTTATCATTATAAAAAATGTACTTAAATATATTTACTTTAAATAAGAAATATATATAATGGTAACGGTTTTAGTTATACTCGTACATTCAGTCAAGAAAGTATTGGGAATGGATGATTTGTTTATGGTTCCAAATTCAAATTTTTGTTTTTTTTTGTTGTTGTTAGATTGGCACAACTGTTATCCATTTTGGCGCGAAGTTTGAGTTGCATCTGTTATTTATAATAAATACATTGCTGTTTAGTTATATCATATCTAGTGTGTATTGCGAATTTCATAATGGACAAAAACATCGAACAAAGAGTTTGTCTTAAATTTTTAAATTTTGCATTGCCAATGGAATTTCGTGTTCAGAGTCACTGAAAATGTTACAGAAGGCTTACGGTGAATCGAATTTATCAAAAACACGTGCTTATGAGTGGTACAAAGCGTGTCGAGATGTGATGGAAGATTTGCCTCGCTCTGGTAGGCCATCAACGTCTGCAACTGAAGGAAATAGTGACTGAAAATCCTCATTCAACTTTGAGAGAGATAGCCGCCGAATTTTCTGTGTCTCACGAGTCGATCCGTACCATTTTAAATAATCGCTTGAGTATGAAACATTTTTCCGCTCGGCTAGTCCCAAAAGACCTGAATTTTCTCCAAAAACTCAATCGCATGAGAGTCGCTGAGGACATGCTAGAACAAGTCAATTCCGACCCAATATTCATGAAACGCATTGTTACTGGTGACGAGACGTGGGTTTACGAGTTTGACATGCAAACTAGTCAACAAGTTTCGGAGTGGCGACTTCCAACTGAACCGAACCGAAAAAACCACACCAAAGTCGATCAAAAGTCAAAGTCATGTTGACTGTTTTTTTTGATTATCGCGGTGTTGTTCACTCGGAATTCTTGCCACAAGGTCAAACGGTAAATAAAGAATATGATTTGAGTATTATGCGGCGTTTAAGAGAGCAAATTCGACGAAAAAGGCCAGATTTGTGGAAAGAAAATTCATGAATTTTGCACCACGATAATGCGCCTTCGCACAAAGCCATCATTGTGAATGATTTTTTTGTCCAAACACTCAACAAATACTATCGAGCAACCACCATATTCACCAGATATGTCTCCTGCCGACTTCTTTCTTTTTCCTAAACTTAAATTACCACTTTGTGGCACCCGTTTTCAATCGGTAGAAGATATAAAGGAGAATTCGCGGCGAGAACTGAACTCAATTCCGGAAACAGCGCTTAAAAAATGTTTTGATGATTGGATTATTCGTTGGCGTAAGTCTATCGTTTCTGAAAGAGCATACTTTGAAGGTGATAATAAATTTGGTTGAATAACAAAAATTTTGTGTATTATTGATCTTTTCCCGATAGGTACTTTCTTGACAGAGTAGTACATAACGGTAACGTTTCTGTAAATACTTTTATCTATAAGCTTTATTATATTGCTTGGATATGGAGTACAAAGGTGAAAGGCTAACATAACAGTAAAAAATAATAAATAAAACACTATAAAAATAACTTCTTGAACTGAAATAAAATTAATAAAAATAACGTTTCACTTATAAACTTACTTGTAAGATGTAAACTTGAATTAATATAAAATATATTCATTCCAAACTTGATTTTGCATGTTGAAGGTAAAATACATATCTAATACTTGAATAAACACACTTGTTGCTTGAATTTACAAAGGCACGGTTATCCATTAAATAATTTCTTCACTAACTAAGCAACCACGTCGCCTTCGCATCCATATTTACGATCATAACAATCTTTATTTTAATTTATCCAAATAAAATAGGTAACGAGTATAACAACGAACGTTTTCAACCAACTGACTGATTAAGGACGTTTTGTAAGACTAAAATTACTCCACTTTCAAACTAAAATGTTTCATAATACTGCATAGTTAAAATTGTTTTTGGCGCATACGCTTGCTTCCGCCTGAAATATAGGTGAATCGAAACTTGTTTAGCCGAAACAAATAGTTAATTAACGCTAATTGGAATTTTGTTATTTTTTAAACTGTCTTGAGCTGAAAAGGTCGAATGAAATGTAAAAAAACTATTTTAAATGTGGACCTATATACCTATATAATTTATTTATTTGCCTCATTTTAAATAAATTGTGTAATTACGTTTTACCAACTTATATTCTGATAATAAGTGTTTTATGAAAACCTAAGTAATAATCTGGCTTCAGACCCATGTTATCCGTTCCGCAGAAAAGAGGTCATCGTTGAAATTGTTTATTTTTTTTTGTGGTATTCTAATTCTGTTCACATTAATAGTTTTTACGAAATTGACATCCACAGTTTGTTTTATTGAAATGTAGGTATGTATACAGAACGTACTAGAATTTTAAACACAAAATGAAAAATGCCAATGTACATAATCTTAATTTGTCTCTTATACAACGAATTACACACGGTATGACAGAAGTTAGGGAATTTGTGACGATGAGGAGACTCATCATTTCACAATGCAAGCCTTTTATCATAATAGATTTTAAGGCATAACGCTTCATTAATATTTGTCTGTGCAGAAAATCACAAATATTTTAACAAATTAAAATGTAATCATACCCACTGATAACACCAAAGATTGCTAAGGCAGAGATTCTCAGCCCGAGGCCAAAAGCGCGCATGTTACACACCTGGGACTTTTCATAATGGTGTGTGTTGTTCACAATTTATCTCTGCCCATTGATAGAAACATCGTGAGAAAAACTGCATGCCCGAGAGATTTTCTCTCTCTTTGTTGACGGGCCTCGTGGCGTAGTCGGTAGTTTAACCGACTTCCGTGCACGAGATCGTGGGTTTGATTCCCACTCAGGATAATTATTTGTGTGATGAACACAGATATTAATTTGTACTGCGTCTGGGTATTTTCTATCTATTACCGGTGTATGTATTTAAAAGATATATATTTGTAGGGTAAATAAACTGTATAGTGAGTCTGGGTCATCTACTAGCGAGTCGTGGGTGTGTAATACACCTCTGCCTACCCTTTCGGGGAATACAGGCGTGATGCTATGTAAACTGTATAATGATTGGCACTCTAAGCATATTTAAGATTGATATATTTATATATTTTTAATTGATAGGTGTTTAATAAGTCAGCAAATATTGATAAAGGGTTCTCTGGTTCTGTATATTTTCAAATGAAAATGCATTAATCAGTCTAATTAGAGATTTTTATTAGAAAAACAAAAAAAGAAACAAAAAAAAACTAGACGTCGCGGGACGTCTAGCAGATGTGAAAACATAGGAATTATTTTCTAGAAATAAAATAATCATAACTTGACAAAGTACTCCTCAAGACGAATCAAACGAGTATAAACTCGATATGATTGCGTCTTTTCATTACAGAGTTACTGTGGCCACCTTCCAGCTCCATTGTCAGGCTCTGGATACCATCTAGAGACAAAGTACTCGTCAAGATAAATCATACGAGCCCAAAATCGATGGAGTTATGTCGTTTCATAACGGAGTTCCTATGGCCACCTTCTAGCTCCATTATCAGACCTTGATTACCATCTAAAGACAAAGTACTCGTCAAAACGAATCAAATAATTCCAAACTCGATGGGGTTGCGTTATTTCATTACAGAGTTACTGTGGTCACCTTCCAGCTCCATCATCAGACCCTGGATATCATCTAGACACAAAGTACTCGGCCAAACGAATCATACGAGCCCAAACTCGATGGGGTTGCGCTGTTTCATTATAGAGTTCCTATGTCCACCTTCCAGCTCCATCATCGAATCAGCTCCATGTCATCATAATATTGCATTGTCACGCGATATACACATGCATGTAAAATTTCAGCTCTATCGGAAACCGGAAAGTGTGTCAAATTTAACTTGCAAAATTTGAACGGGAGTTCGGGATAAGTAAAATAAAAGCCTCGCCACGCTAACAGCCGATTTTACTCTCCCTCCGCATTAGATGATTCACATCAAAAATATTTGAAATTACAGTCATTGGCACCATAAGTACAGTTACTGTTATTAACACATAGAAATCAATCATTGGCACCTAATAATGTAAGATTATAACAGAAAATTGGTCAAAAAAACCACTCGTTGCCATTATTTACCTAAAAACGAAGCATAATTATAAATAATCTATGTTACAGTCGTTAATTAATGACCCTTATTAGAAAATGCCTTTATTGCCGTGTGGGGCCGGCTTTAGACCTGTCCCACCCCTCCCCACCCATGGGAGTCGTAAGAGCCTACTGAGGGAATACCGGAGGAGTGGGCAGCAGCATTCCTTCCGAGTATTAACAACATCCACTGCTATCGCCAACCTGCCTGCCCAGCGTGGCGATTACGGCATTATTCACCATTTTTGGGGAGGCCTATGTCCAGCAGTGGACTTTAAAAGGCTGATGGATGGATGGGTGGATTAGAAAATTAAGTTTTAACAGCTCTTCATAGCGCCGGTATATATTTATTTCCTTCAGTGCTGCCAGCTATGATATTATAAAACCTACTTTTCTCTGCAAGCAATGTTAGTATTGCAGATTATGAAAAAAAGTAGAACAAATGTTTTTTGCTATACCAGTTCTTAATATTTGCATTTAAAATCCAAAGTGCCAATGACTAAGGGGGTGCCAGCAATACTATAGTTTACCCTATTATATCCGTAATCTGTTACCCATAACACAAGCGTTAAGCTTAGTTTAGGATCAGAGGACGTTGTGTGAAAAGTCCGGAATATTATTATTATTTATTATAAATGTGCTAAAGTTCCTAAAATTGTTACATAACTAGTCCTAAAAAATTAATAACGTACGATCATATGCATAACAGCAACACAGAGTTTTCAGAAATAAATGGAGTAGTATAATTAATTTGGCCAAACATGTAACCTATTTCATGTGTTAAATTGGGTGATCATATTATTAGACCACGAGAACATGCAATACAATTAAAAAAAAATAACATACAAATCACTCAATCTTTATTGTTTTGTAGCTTCAACAAGGTATAACAATATGATGACCCTTGATATATTACTGTACATTACCCATTTCAAGGATTTGCATTGCTATGCAAAAATATTTTCATGCACACATGTCCGAACACAATATGCTTTAGCAAAATGATTCATGATACTTAAAGAGCCGTAGATTATAAATTGATAAAACACTCGTACCGCACGTACGCTTACATTTTGTAGCACATATCGGAATTGACCTCCGTTAATCACTTTAAGTTAATCAGTGATAATTGAACACGTAATAGCCGCGTAAAGTATCGTACCGGCGATGGTAACGCGTGCCAACAACCGCGAAAGATTCTCAACTGTTTTATTTTAAAGCTGGCTCGCATACTTTGGCCGTGAAAATATTGCAAAGGTATAGTATAGGACTGGAATGGATGAGCAATAGATTTATCGTTCAGTGACTGTGCAACCAGACTGTTGTCTCACACGTTATTAATTGCTAACGTTATTTTTTTAACAATGAAGCATGAAATGGATTTTCACAGTACATTTTCTTTAGCGGCCGTTGCAAATCATACAATCAGTGCTAGATGTCTAGCGTCTTTGTGTTTTATTTCACAAACCCTGAAAACTAATGGTTTGATATAACGGATTATGTTTCTTATTAAACGTATAAACAGTAACAGAACAGTATTAAAGAATAATATCAGCATTGTAAAAAAAAAATCAGCAAAGGATTATATTAGCGCTACGATATAGCATATGTGATCTACATCACGTAGGTGAATCATGAATCTAATGACAAAGTGGCATGGTAGATTATGTTTGCTTATTTATTTGTCCTCATGCCAATGTTTATGCATATAACTATAGTATATATACTTCACACAATTGTGTACCTTGATCTTAGAAAGCGATAATGGGTTTTACGATTTATTCCTATTTTCCATTTTGATGTAATACTTTAAAATGTAACTAGCCTTTGCCCGCGGCTCCGCCGCAGCCAAAAGCTAGTTTGTAGGTTACATCTCAGGTTCCTAATATAGTAGCAGGATAAAATGTATACCAGTTTTTGACCTATCAAATAAAAAAAAAGTTGCATCAAAATCCGTTCAGTAGTGATTGCGTGATGCGCGAAAGAACAAACAGACAAAAATTCTAAAAAAAAAAAAAAAATTTTTTACCGAATAATCTATACTAGTCTAAACAAGACTAGTATAGATTATTCGGTACATTAGACATTTTTAATTTCGAGTGTATTGACTTTTTTATATTATACTAGCTGACCCGGCAAACGTTGTTTTGCCATGTATATTATTTATAGGAAACATTTTTTCAGTTCAATAAAAATAACTATCTACTATAACGATACCAGAAGTATCAATTAACGTAAGGGACATTTTGACGAAAATGAGTTATACTCGTATATATCATTGGATTCAGAATTTGCCGCTCTATCTACTGCTATTATTAAAATCTCTGTATCGTTAAAAAAATGTCCCTTACAGTACATATTTTAGGACTACGTAAAACGATTTATGACAAAGAAAATGATTTAACAGTCAGTAAGATTTTTTCTTCTCAGAAAAATAATATGACTCATCGTGTTAAATAATTTATACCCTTACCTTAAACCTAAAATCAGTAAATTTAAATAACATGTTCCTTACTTTAATTCATGATTAGAGTTCTTTAAGAATTATTCTCTTACATTGTGATCTCGCAAAACTATTTTTATTATATGCTCCTTACGCAAAGCTATTTTAAGCTATTTTATTATATATAGACGGGCCTCGTAGCGTGGTCGGTAGTATAACCGACTGCCGTGCGCGAGGTCCTGGGTTCGATTCCCACTCAGGACAATTATTTGTGTGAAGAACACAGATATTTGTACTGCGTCTGGGTGTTTTCTATCTATTATATGTATTTATTTACAAAAAAAGTTAATATATGTATTATATCCGTAATTTGGTACTCATAGCAAAAGCGTTAAGCTTAGTTTGGGACCAGAGGACGAAATGTTCATATAGGATTAGAAGAAGATTAGATTAGAATGTCCCATATGTATGATGATGAATGTATAGAATTATTATTATTATTATTGATTAGAAGTTTGAGAAATGGTAAGACAGCATATGGTGTCTGCTGAAATGATCAAGCTTGGAGGCACATGTGTCTGGGAATATTTCCTGGTACTTCTCAATTTATGTTGGAGCTCAGGAATGGTTCCCAAGGATTGGAGAAGCGCAGATATCGTGCCCTTGTTTAAAAACAAAGGGTCACGTTATGACTGTGCCTACTACAGAGCCATAAGCTTGACCAGTTTGGCAGCCAAAGTGTATGGTAAGATTATTGAAAGGAGAATGAGGATGGTGTCTGATGAATTTCTGTAAGGCACAAGGTTTCAGGTGTAGAATGTATGTATTTTATTTGTGTAACATTGTGAAGAAGCATCTGGCTGTAGGCCAGAGGGTGTTCTGCAGTTTTATGGATTTGTAGAAAGCATTTGACACGGTTGTACGAAAGGAACTTTGGGACATTTTGCCGGAATATAGTATTAACGGTAGACTGCTGCAAGTGGTGCAGTCCAACTACGTGAACTGCAGAGCTTGTGTGCGGCTAGATGATTGAATTTCGTCCTGGTTTAATGTAACTACCGGCGTTAAACAGGGCTGCGTTGTATCAGCCAGACTGTTTATCATATATCTGGATATATGTCTACAGAGTACTACACTTGAATGAAATGAATGTGGGAGTTCAGATGGGTGACTTAGTGGTTAACTCACTGCTATATGCGGACGATGCGGTTTTATTAGCGCAGTCCACGACTGACCTACAAACTCTAGTCGACGTAATGACTGAAGATTGTGAGAAACGGGGCCTACGGCTGCATGTTGGCAAAACCAAAATAATGGTTTTTGAAAGCGGAGAAACCAGAACTGATGTTACGTATCACAAGTGAATGAATTTGTATATCTTGGATGTGGATTATGTAGGGATGGAACGTACACCACTGATATAGAGAGAAGAGTAAATGCGAGAAATAGAGTGAACGGAGCATTGGGACAACTTCTCGGCAGTCATCACCTTAGCCAAAAGGCACTTGTCGCAATACACAACGCAGTGCTTGTCCCAACGTTTTATATGGAAGCGAGAGTTGGGTATTCAAAGGACCATGAGAGTAGAAATGCGATCCCTGCGCAGAATCTGTGGAGTGAGGCTGACTAACCGCATTTGTAACAACGACGTAAGAGAGGGAGTATGTATGAAAGAGAGTATTGGAGTAAAGATGCGAAACGGACATGTGGAAAGAATGCCGGACGAGGGACTGGTTGAAAAGATATACAATGCGAAAGTGGAAGGATGTCGATACAGAGGGAGACAGAGACTCGTCTACCTAGACCAAATCAATCATGTATTGAAGGCAGGAGTTTTCAAAACCGGCGAGCGTGTATGAAGAGAATTATGAATGTTGAGGAAGCGAGCGATGTATGCAAGAATAGAGCCTTTTGGCACTCTGCTCTCTTTGCCTACCCTGCAAGGGATATGGTGTGATGATGTACCTGCACCTAACGTTTGATTTGAATCATTAATATTAGTTCATAACAACATTATTCATGCAAAGAATTGATTTTCATGGTGTTAAAATACTACTTTATACTACTTACTATTTAATATAATCTATAGTTACATCAAATTGCAACACTTTAAAAGTCCTTTACAATAGAATGACGTATACTTGACGGTTTACGCATTAAAAACTAGTAACGTAAGGCACAACTAATCCTATTTTTGTAATGTAAGGGACATGCTATATTCTAAACCACTGGGCATTCCTAAAGTGTTTATATCATGAAAGAAGATGAAATTCTAAGAAACTTTGCTCTAGACACAAAATAATACTTCTGGTATCGATAAGTGTGCGGGGATTTACTTATAATCGAAAGCGTTGTAGACAATGAAAGTATGCTTTATTTAGGATGTACTTTATTCCCAAATACATTTTTATTGAATGTAAAAAAATATTTATTAAAATTGTCTTCAAATAAATTAAATTATTAATAATTAATAAATCCTTCTATCAGTGTAGTGGTGAAAAACAGTGAATTAATATTGTATTCGTTTGCTTATTATTTGACTTACTTTTCACAATAATAAAACCGGTATATTTATTATACACGTACACCGCGACACGAGAATTTTAAATATTAGATTATAGTAAGTCTCCTCACTTACAGATATTATAAAATACCCAATTCTTTGATACCTACTATTATGTAGGTATATCTATTGTTTGTGACACTAAACGCATTACTATATCAGTTACTACATGATTTCTGTGTTATCGTAACTCAATTGGTATCAGTGAGTGTGTTGGAGCCAATTGCTGTAATCGAAGCAATTGGCTCTGAAAGGAACCTCGCTGGTTACACACGCGAGTCGCAACCTGCATTTATTTAAATGTTCGTTATATATAGAAACAATAATGCACATTATTCAGTTAAATATATATTTTTATTTGCATAACCTCTTTGTTTCAAATTTGCTAACAGAGGACTATCTTATCAATTCATAGTAGAAGGACTTTAATATCACCGGCTACACGTCTCCGTGTCTGCGCATACAAGAGTGATATACCACAACTATTGTGTTATAACCATAGTGATGTGAAGTTACACAAGTGTTTTAATATTGTGTGGTTATATATTATTACATTATTATCATATAGTGAAAATGAATGAAGGCACAGTTGATGTTCACGAATTAGAAAAATTAAGGTTTGTTTCATTAACTTTTGCTAAGGTACTTTCAAGAAATATATTTAATATAGACAGTAAATATTAACAATCAAATGTATCATATGTATATTTATAAAAAATATTCGGATATCTTTCCATTAAAAATGTGTTGCTATCTTAACTACTATCAACAATTTCGTAATTCTACGGTTTTACATTTGACACCTAAGAGCTTATTGTCTTGATAAGATGCTATAGTTATTTTGTAGCAAAATGCAAACACAAAATCTAGGCCAATGCTTGTTATTTTGTATATCGTATCTACGCATAAGTGATGCGATTCTTATCCGTAAATATTATTTACTATGTGTAGAATACTATAATATTTAATAGTTCAAACGTTAGTCACGCACATAATTGTAATATAGTGTTGCGATTTCTTCTTTTAAAGAGGTCATGAAAATGAGGAAGAAAATAAAACGACGGGTGGGGAAAATCAGACTGAAAAGTATCGGGTCCTGCTCGAACCAGCGTTAGTTGGAGCCATGATAGCCATAAATCTGGGTCAGACATCATTACAGAACTTCTACCTCCGGACTGCCTGCACTGTTGATTTAGGGAATCCTATAGAAGTCTGTGATAGGGGTGTCGGCGACGAATTTCGACAAGCTGAGGTAATATTGTTTTGTGTTAAATGTAACTTTTCTTAATGTTTCGGGGTCCCGTATATTCCCAAGTATTTAGATAAATACTAGGTATATTTACAGAAAACGTTGAATACCTGATACCGCTCTGTTTTGACCCTCTAATATTTTTTTTATTTAAAAAAAAACCGTCTGCCAAGCGTGGCGATTACGGCATTATCCCCCACGACGGGACCGCTCGTTGTGGCGTTCTCTTAGGGAGGCCTATGTCCAGCAGTGGACGTTAAAATGCTGATGGATGGATGGTGTACCTGAAATCCACGTAGAAAAAATTATAAACAGAATTTAGTTACTAACAAATTTTTGCTATTATTGCCTTATACTCGTATATTCTGCTGTTATTGGCTTCTAAAAGCAATGGACCCGAAAAGCGTAAGCAGAGTTAATACACGTGTACAATGCACCTACTCTCATGTCACAAGGGGAGGACCTATTGCCGCTTAACGGATACACAACATAATAGCTCTGGATTGATATGAACGCAGCGTTTCGTTCTTTGTAGACTACTTTTTTATATGACTTCTTAGGCACCTCGTAGTTACAACACCGGAAGGGAAAATGGGTGTCTTCGATGATTTTGTATTCGCTCGTCACCTTACGATGCATATTGAATTCATATATTTCTTTCTTTCTTTTTATGTTTGATGTGGGTTTTCTTATAGTAGTATTGTCCGTGTAGTGATGGACTAAGTTTACAAGTGTCACCACACCATTTTTTCCCACGGGTGTCCCATAAGGCGACTAAGGGAAGTAAGCAATTATCATCCATTGCATGATTGGTGGTAGGGCTGGGTACCAAGTGGAAGTACTCACTTGGTATCGGGCCCGAGCGGGTTGGTACCACCATCTCCCGTGTGATCTCCCGGCCATGAAGTACATCGTTGCATTTTGGCTGTAGCAGGAGATAGGCGTTTATTCTTTTATTTCATATCGGTGAAATGTAATGGTGAGCTGCGGCTTGACAATACTCTCGGTATAGTTAAGTCCATGACCGACGGTTACCATTTACCATCAGATGGGCCGTGGCTCGTCTGCCACTACATGCAATAAAAAAATTAGTAGCAATATTCCAAATAATATCTTACTAACAAAGTAGCTGAGCATGTCAAATGCTAAAAAATATAGATCAAAAATCTTACAAATATTAAAAAAAATGCACTGAATTATACTTATTAGGTATATTATACAATGCCGTTTGACAACGAAAACATCGCATTTTTTTTAAAGTCTCACTGCGAATTCCCACGGCATCGTTCTTTTTGAAAGGAATTTACCGTATATTAAACGTTATTTCAACACATTTACATAAAACTAAATCTTTTTTATTTATTAAGTTATTTCTTTATTGGTAGAGCCTGGCTTATCCCATCATGAATGGGCTAGTCACGCTGGAGTCCCAAACCCCCCTTCTATCCTTTCCTTTTTATCCTTCATCTGCACCTCCTATCCCTTTCCTTAGAGATGGTGACATAGCTAGCATCTATAGGCTACGGTAAACGCTTACCATCAGGTTGGTCTTATGCTTATTAGTATAAAAAGAACTCACCACCGTTCCGTGTGGTGATGGACTAAGAATACAAGTGTCACCACCCCATCCTTTCCCACGGTTGTCGTACGAGGCGACTAAGGGAAGTAAGCAATTATCATCCATTGCATGACTGGTGGTAGGGCTGGGTACCAAGTGGGAGTACTCACTTGGTTTCGGGCCCGAGCGGGTTGGTACCATCATCTCCCGTGTGACCGGCCATGAAGTACATCGTTGCGTTTTGGCTGTAGCAGGAGATAGCCGTTTATATTTCATTTCATATCTGTGAAATGAATTGTTGAGCAGCGGCTTGACAATACTCTCGGTATAGTCGAGTTCATGGGCGACGGTTGCCATTTACTATCAAATGGACCGTATCTCGTCTGCCACAACATGCAATAAAAAAAAAGAAGCCATACTATAACTGCCTCGGTGGTCTAGCGTGTGACTGCGAATCTTGAGGATGAAGTTGCCGTGGTTCGCTCACGAGTTTCAGAAAGCACGTAAAGGCGTTATTCCTATGCCTAACCTCTCTCAGGTCGTGTCAGAATACCGTCTCATCGGTTTTTAAGAATAAAGGAATATATTAAACACAAAGTGAAAAAATATAATGTATGAAAATACTTCCGACAGATGGCGCAGGCGTCACCCAAAGACGTTAAGTATGATGTGTTATCGAAATTAGCAGTCAGGAGCAATTGTCAGGATGGCTGAATTGGTAAAGCATCTGGACGGTATCCAGAAGATGCAGGTTCAAATCCTGCTCCTGACTGTTATTTTCGATTTCACATTTTTCACTTTGTGTTTAATGTATAGTGCTAAGCATGTCAAATGCTAAAAATATACATAAAAATATCTAAATAATAAAGGAATAGTTTAGTTATCTTTTTACCGCGTAAAGTTGCAGACGAGCCACGGCCCACCTGATGGAAAATGCTAACCGTCGCTCATGGACTCAACTATATCGAGAGTATTGTCAAGCCGCTGCTCACCATTTCATTTTACAGATATATATTAAGTGGACGAATTAACGGCTATCTCCTACTACAAGCAAAACACACCGATGTGCTTCATGGCCGGTCACACGGGAAATGGTGCTACCAACCTGATAGCAAGTGAGTACTTGGTTCCCAGCCCTATCACCAGTAATGCAATGGGTGATAACACTGCACTTGTACCTATACCACATCTCCTGCGCGCACACTCTAATATCTCTTGCGTGACTAGTCTACGTGGACACCGATCGCCACGACCGAAATCGGTCTGGATAAAACATTATTATTTAAATATGGAGCAAACCAACATGTTATTATTTGTTTTGACAATATGGCAACGGGATTGTTTTTTTATTAAATCAACGAAATCTCATCCTCTTGGCACTCCTCTCCTCGCAAAAGTAGAGGAATAATAAAATTTAAAATCATTTCATTTGACGTCAAATATACGAATTTTAAAAATGTAGAGTTAGCGTTACCTTCCATCAGCCTTTCATCGTCCACTGCTGGACATTAGGCCTCCCCAAAATGGGGGGGTTTTACCATAATCGCCACGCTTGGCAGGCGGGTTGGCGATCGCAGTGGATGTTTTTAGTATACAGAGGAACGCTGCTGCCCGGTCCTCCGGTAATCCCTTAGTCGGCTTTTACGACTCCCATGGGAAGAGACGGGGTGGAGCTATTCAAATTCAAATTCAAAAATATCTTTATTTCATAGGCCTATTAAGTAGCACTTAAAATCGTCAATAATACACTAATAATTAAAATAATTAACACGAGCGCCTGAGGCGAGTGCAACCACAATAACAAAGTGGCGATTGCAATCGCCACAAGCGGCCTGATTCCGCAGTAAATAAAGCCTTTCATGAGAAGAACCCGGCAAGAAACTCATGGGCCACTTTTTTAAATTGCCAATTTATTACAATTTAATATAATCTTTATTATATTCTTGGTGCCGGCCCCACACGGCAGTTACCTTATAAAATCGAAACTTCAAACTGGAGGCCGAACAAACCATATATACAATAGTATATATACTGACGTACGAAATCACAATATAAACGAATTCAATGTTCCGTCTTGACAGTCCTTAAAGTGCCTCTCTTGTATAAAAAAGGGCAAAATTTTTCATTTCACTTTCCATTTCTATCTAAGAGTTCTTATAAAGCGATACTGATAAGACAACGAAGTTCACTCGGAAACAAGGTTTTATTTGTTTCAATAAAATTAAAAAAAAATCATAGGTAAACTGAGATAAATAAATTTACTATATTTATATTACAAACGAGTTTCTGAAAAGGTTAAGAATTTCCCTTAATCACTAACTCTAACTCACTCGTCTAAGGCAATGAATGGATATGAATTAAATGAGTAGTATAAAAATAAAAGAGTTGTCAAATTAAATTATCCACCTCTTCAGCGCAATATGTAGGTAGGTGTGCACATAACGCTAAACAAAACCGAATCGGTGGCGAACCGAAATTTTTAAAAAGTGCACGTCTCATACTTGTATGTTATGACATAATTATCTAAAATCAAAATCTTAGAAAATTATTCATGAGTTCGAACGAAATTATTCATGAGTTGATAAGTACAAAGGAAATTATTTGTAACAACCCTTAGAATAAACGAAAATATATTTAACAATGATCTATTGTGTACGATGATGGTCTTTGTCCGGTCGAGCCAGCCTCTTCATACGTTTAACATTAGTATAAACTATACAATATAAGTAACCTTTTAAAGAACAAATTATTTGTGAAAGTGGAAAAAGAGCTTTACTGCGAGCAGGAATCGCACCTGCGTCCTATCCAATCCGGGGAAGTGCTCTGGACCGCTAAGCTATCACAATCACCTAATGTCGACCCCCAATCTCCAAAACACATTTGTTTTAGATGTCTTTAAGACCTATGGGTCAGGTGGTATGCCACCTGTCGGATGCATTTACATACATTTGAATAAAATATAGTAAGTTTAATTTTGCAACATCCATCCATCCATCAGCCTTTTAAAGTCCACTGCTGGACATAGGCCTCGCCAAGAATGGGGGAAAGTGCTGTAATTGCCACGCTTGGCAGCGGGTTGGCGATTGCAGTGGATGTTGTTAATACTCAAAGGAGTGCGGCTGCCCACTCCCTCGGTATTCCCTCAGTCGGCTCTTACGACTCCCATGGGTGGAGAGGGGTGGGACAATTCTAAAGCCGGCCCCACACGGCGACAAATAAAACTAATCGATGGCGCGATTTCTAAAAGTAGCTAAGCATGTGTATACAGATCATATAAGTAACCATCACATTCGGAAATAATTCCAAAGTAATATTACGAAAATAGGATACTCCCACAAAGTACAACTAAATATGCTGTTAGGAGTACGTGTATTAAATTATACTTTACACTAAAAGTCAGTACTTACAAATCTGATTACAATGCTGATGTTGTCATGTATTTTTCAGGCAGCAAGTCAAATTGTAGTATCGGGAGTAAATGTCAGTCGCAGTTTTGTTGGATCACTTGCGGCTACCTTAGTTTTACTATTCGTGGGACCATGGAGCGATTGCAGCGGTCGTCGGAAGCCTCTCTTAATATTACCTTTAGTTGGGATGTGTGTTATGACATCAAGTGTAATACTCATGCTTATATTTCCTGGAGCATCGACCGTCCAAGTATTATATGCAGTACAGCTGCCTATGAGCTTTGGTGGCAATTTTGGATTATTGTTAGCAGCTGCTTTTAGTCATATAGGAGATGTGAGTACATACATACTTACCTATAACCAAGTTACAGCTTATATTTGGAAGGAGGTACCTAATTAAAGTTGAATTTTAGTAATAGGTACATGATATTGAGCCTCAGTTATAAAGAGCCGACAATAGCTTACTTAGATTTTAGAGTTCACAGTTCTCAACGGTGCCGATATAATGATGAAAATATTTGCTAACTATTATGAAACTGTAACAGAGCTGTGTCGGTACATTTAAGATATTTGAAAAAGAAATGTTGTATTAGACTAAATAGGCGTGTCTGAACACAAAACAATTTTTTTTAGATATTTTGTCTGTTTGTTCGTTCACGTAGCACGCAAAAACTACTGAGCGGATTTTGATGGAACTTTTTTTACTTGACAGCTCTTGATTAGACTTAAAAACTGGTATACGTTTTATACCGCTGTTATAACGGTAACCTGAGATATAACCTAAAAACTAGCTTTTGGCTGGCAAAGACTAGTCTATACTAAAGCTGTAACAGAGCTGTGTCTGTACATTCAAGATATTTGAGAAAAAAATACTGTAATAGGCTATATGGGCGTGTCTAAACACAAAACATTGTTTTTTAGAATTGTTGTCTGTCTGTTTATCTGCTTGTCTGTATGTTTGTTCGCGCATCATGCAAAAACTACTGAACGGATTTTCATGCAACTTTTTTATTTGATAGCTCTTGATTATAATACTTTCTGATATTTACGCGAATGTTACACATTTTGAAATAAAACTACGCTTACGGATTTAACTATAAAATATATAAAAACTTACCTATAACCATCTATTTAAAGTTAAATTTCAGTATATCTAGTTAAAATTAAATTTCAGTAAAAATATATGATATTGAGCCTCATTTATAAATAGCCTATCTTATGTATTTTAAACTAGAAAATGTTTGTGGTACTACTAATAAATGTATATTACTACCTTGACGATAACACGGATTATAATTAGACTTATTCCTCCCATGAAGATTGTCATTTATAGTCTCTCAGGACAAACTGCAACCAGGTATCTCCTACAAGACCATTGACCGTACGACCTCGACATAGAGTGTTAAAGGACACGTCATTTAAATACATCTACACTGTGATACGTCAATATTCTTCAGCTCCGATTATATATACAGTCCCAGTTATGGCAAATTAATGTTAAATAATATAACCACCCCATTCATCACCGTTGGTACCCTTGCAAAACTACAGGTACTGTCACTGCTAGAGAAGTTCATTTCGAATCGAATCAAAACTGCAATGATCATTGTTCATGGCCCTGGATGAATACAGTCTTCATCACTGTTCATTAACACCCGTGAATCGTCAGAAGCAGCTCAATGTGTTTCAGTTGTAGTGAGAGATAAACAATGATAGCTCTTACACAATAACATAAAGATATTAATTATGAAATTCTTACTAAAGTTTTAAAAATATTAATTATGAAATTCTCACTTAATACATCGTTGAACGCACAATAATAATTAGCCATGAATTAACGCAGATTAATATAATGTATAAATCGTTGCAGGTGTGCTTCGCCACAGGACGTGACATAACTCGCACAATGGGCACTCACCGTGCCGCTATACAAATAGCGCACGTGGTGGGAGCTATAAGTGGTCCCCTGCTATATCGGTACCTTGGATTCTTCGGTGTGTTTCCACTAGTTTTATTATTACAGGTATATACATTGTAATTTTGAATATATATAACAAGGCAGCCTTAATAAATTCTGAAGCCCCTACCTATTATATAAATACGAGATTATTTGGCTCCTACCATCTCTGTACATACCACAAGAATCCTCAATTTTTTCGGGATGAAAAGTAGCCCATGTACTCAAGACTACATATACACAGTATGCCGAACTTCATGATGATCGGTTAAGCAATTACGGCGTTAAGAAATAAGAAATAAACGAACTAACTTTCAAAAACTTTTTTGTAATGCTTATGGTGGCAGACCAGCCACGGCCTACCTGATGGTAAGTAATTACTACCGTATTTTAGATATTTTTATATATATTTTTAGCATTTGACATGCTTAACACTATTCATTAAACACAAAGTGAAAAAATGTGAAATCGAAAATAACAGTCAGGAGCAGGATTTGAACCTGCATCTTCTGGATACCGTCCAGATGCTTTACCAATTCAGCTTTGTGTTTAATGTATAGTGTTAAGCATGTCAAATGCTAAAAATATATATAAAAATATCTAAAATATTTAAAGGGTTTGCGTCATTATTAGGTAAAATTTTAATTGTAAAATTAAGTTTACCTGGTCGGTATAATGTATGAAAATACGTCCGACAGATGGCGCAGGCGTCACCCAAAGACGTTAAGTATGATGTGTTATCGAAATTAGCAGTCAGGAGTAATTGTCAGGATTGCTGAATTGGTAAAGCATCTGGACGGTATCCAGAAGATGCAGGTTCAAATCCTGCTCCTGACTGTTATTTTCGATTTCACATTTTTTCACTTTGTGTTTAATGTATAGTGTTAAGCATGTCAAATGCTAAAAATATATATAAAAATATCTAAAATATTTAAAGGGTTTGCGTCATTATTAGGTAAAATTTTAATTGTAAAATTAAGTTTACCTGGTCGGTATAATGTATGAAAATACGTCCGACAGATGGCGCAGGCGTCACCCAAAGACGTTAAGTATGATGTGTTATCGAAATTAGCAGTCAGGAGTAATTGTCAGGATTGCTGAATTGGTAAAGCATCTGGACGGTATCCAGAAGATGCAGGTTCAAATCCTGCTCCTGACTGTTATTTTCGATTTCACATTTTTTCACTTTGTGTTTAATGTATAGTGTTAAGCATGTCAAATGCTAAAAATATATATAAAAATATCTAAAATATTTAAAGGGTTTGCGTCATTATTAGGTAAAATTTTAATTGTAAAATTAAGTTTACCTGGTCGGTATAATGTATGAAAATACGTCCGACAGATGGCGCAGGCGTCACCCAAAGACGTTAAGTATGATGTGTTATCGAAATTAGCAGTCAGGAGTAATTGTCAGGATGGCTGAATTGGTAAAGCATCTGGACGGTATCCAGAAGATGCAGGTTCAAATCCTGCTCCTGACTGTTATTTTCGATTTCACATTTTTTCACTTTGTGTTTAATTACTACCGCTCAAAGACTCCTCAATAAAAAGAGTACCTAGTGCTCAGCCGCAGCTCACCATTTCGTTTCATCCATCCATCCATCAGCCTTTCATCTTCCACTGCTGGACATAGGCCTCCCCAAAATGAGGGTTTTACCATAATCGCCACGCTTGGCAGGCGGGTTGTCGATCGCAGTGGATGTTGTTAGTATACAGGGGAACGCTGCTGCCTGGTCCCCCGGTAATCCCTTAGTCGGCTTTTACGACTCCCATAGGAAGAGACGGGGTGGAGCTATTCTTGGTGCAGGCTCCACACGGCAGACCATTTCGTTTCGCTCATGGGAGATAGATAATGTCCCGCAACAATCAAAATATACCGAAATGATCACGCTTGGCCACACTGGAGACGAAGGTAACGTCCCGCTCGAGCCCAATAACATGCTCCCACTTGGTCCCCATCCCTACCCCCAGTAATGCGATTTCCCTTAGTCGCCTCGGACGACATCCGCGGGATACATAGGGTAACGGACCAAATTACCACTACTAGGTATACATCGAGGCAGTTGCTTTTACAATACCCCTTTGTTAGTGTCAGGGGTTAAAAATTGATAGCATTTCAGAATGCCTCATTAATTTTGGCTCATGATTTTATAGAGTACAATTATGTGAGCCTAAGATTGTATGTAGTGTATAACCACCCTTGTTGGTATTCAAGTACTTTCTTTCCTCAGATAACAATGGACTTTTAAATTGCGTACTTTTAAATAGCAAATCGGCTAGTCTGCAGTGTTAAAACATTTTATATGTTATTTTTTGTGAATACATGCTTTTGTATGAGCATTATGCAATGAAGTGAGCGGTATTTTCCATTGTTTTAAAAAAACAGGAAGTGTGACAAATACTACCTACGAATATTATACTTACAAAATCTGTATTTTCTAAATTAAAAAAATATAAATTAAACAAAGCTCTTCATTAAACACAAAGTGGAAAATGTGAAATTGAAAATAACAGTCACGAGCAGGATTTGAATCTGCATCTCCTCGATACCGTCCAGACGCTTTGCCAATTCAGCTATCGTGACAACTGCTTCTGAAATACAAAATGAATCCTATCTTAATTGAAAAATAAAGTTTACCTGGTCGGCAGGCGTCACTCATGACGTTAAGTATGAATGTGAATATTTATTAAAAACATTATATAATAACTTTATTTTGATCATAACCTACCCTATAGGTTTACTTTTTAAATTCGATTTATTCACCATTGCCCTTAAATGATGACTTTGGCGATGGCATCTTGAGGGCGATCATAGTCAAACAAAATCTAGTACTTATCACACTATCTGTGTACCCTGAGCTGTTTCCTAGCCAGTGCATTCGGAGTGAGTTCTTATCCCACATAAGGTGCTAACGATCTTCTAACTCCGCATATTAGACGCCTGTGTTCAGCATCTTCTGCGTCACTAATCTCATCATTTTCACATGAGTAATTTAGTTGTAATATCAGGCAGCGAAAAATCAATCCTTTACCACATACTCTTAAAGTATGATAAATAGATAGTTGAGTGTGAGAAGGGAGGGAGCTACTTATCACAAAACCAATTCTGAGGCATGCCACGGTTGGGAACAACGGGTACATAAGCCCTACGCTGCTTCGACGACGACCAATATGTTGATAGAAGTTGCGCAGCGCCTATTGTGCCATGATATTTAAAGCATTACATTCCTAACTTTTGTATACTGCAAGAATTACCTTGAAATTTTAGAAGTTATACCTATCCATCCATCCATCCATCAGCCTTTCAACGTCCACTGCTGGACATAGGCCTCCCCAAGAGAACGCCACAACGAGCGGTCCCGTCATGGGGATTATGCCGTAATCACCACGCTTGGCAGGTGGGTTGGCGATCGCAGTGGATGTTGTTAATACTCGAGGGAGTGCTGCTGCCCACTCCCCCGGTATTCCCTCAGTCGGTTCTTACGACTCCCGTGTGCAGAGAGGGGTGGGACAATTCTAAAGCCGGCACCACACGGCCTATAAGTCTAATAATTAATAAGGAGATCCTGCCCGCGTTTTAACAGTGTGAATTTGAGATTTTAAATATGTCAATCGACGCTTCACTAATGGTCTCCATACAAAAATTTCTATCCCACAAGAACTATAAATTTTTCGGGATAAAGAATAGCTTATATCCTTTTACTCTATGTAAAATAATGAGCGAGAGAGAGCTTACTCTATGTAAAATAATGAGCGAGAGAGTAAAATCAATGCGATCGAAATGCGATCTCTGCGGATAATCTGTGGAGTGAAGCTGACTGACCGCATTCGTAACGATGACGTAAGAGAGCGAGTAGGTATAAAAGAGAGCATTGGTGTAAAGATGCGAAAAGGATGCTCCGATGGTTCGGAAAGACAACTATTGCCGGACGCGGAACTAGTTAAGAAGATATACAATGCGAACGTAGCAGGAGATCGACACTCACCTACCTAGACCAAATCGGTCATGTATTAAAGGATGGTAGAGTCAAGATTCTCCGAAACCGGCGAGTGTGTATGAAGAGAATTATGAATGTTGAGGATGTATACAAGAATAGAACCTTTTGGCACTCTGTTCTCTCTACCTACCCCGCAACGGAGATGGCGTAATGATAAGTAAGTAAGTACTTATGTATGCTAAATTTAATGATGTTCGATTGATAAGTTATGGCGCGAAAGCGTAAAAACAAACAAATAACTATCAGATGTACTTACTTTTGCGTTTATACTATTCCATCCATCCATCAGCCTTTCAACGTCCACTGCTGGACAAAGGCCTCCCCAAGAGAACGACGCAACGAGCGGTCGCGTCATGGGGGATAATGCCGCAATCGCCACGCTTGGCAGGCGGGTTGGTGATAGCAGTGGATGTTGTTAATATTCGAAGGAGTACTGCTGCCCACTCCCCCGGTATTCCCTCAGTCAGCTCTTACGACTCCCGTGGGTAGAGAGGGGTTTTATACTATTAATAAGGATTAATAAAAGTGTATTTTTGTGAAAACATATTAATTTATGATACTTAATGTCACTTGCAGGTATCATCACTTATTTACGTAATATTTGCCGTGAGAGATGTTAATGTGAACACAGAGAACAAAGTGTCTGTGTTTAACTGGAAACTACCATTTAATGCTGTCCAGTGTTTGATTAAAGCCAGAGACGATTACAAACGGATCATCATATTACTTATGCTTATCGTCGCTTTGGGTGACAGGATGTTATTGTCTGGTTGGTAGCGCTATTTATACAACAAACCTAACTATTATAAAGCTGTAACAGAGCTGTGTCTGTGCATTTAAGATATTTGAGAAAAAAATACTGTATTAGGCTATTTAAGAGCGACTGAACACAAAAAAATTTTTTTTTTAGATTTTTTGTCTATTTGTTTGATCGGGCATCTCGCAAAAACAACTAAACGGATTTTGATGAAACTTTTTTGTTTGATAGCGTTCAATCTAACTTAAAAACTGGTATACATTTTATCTCGTTACTATATCAGGAACCTGAGATATCCTAAAAACTAGCTTTTGGCTGTGGCGGAGCCGCGAGCAAAGGCATAGTATTCACATACATTTGAAATGCTGCCTAGCTGAAGACCTCAATATTATTATAATATCTGTGCTTTAGACTCGTTTTCGTTCCGTAATATACCAATAGATGGCTCTTTGTAAAGTGTAAGAAAAAACATACATAGGTTTTATTACTGTACTGCATAGTTCACTGAGACAAAAATAGATGGCAATGTTGTTCTACTGTAAACTGCCTGATAGCTTTCGGAGTGCAGTCCTAATTTATTAAATTAGATAATTACAAGTACAGAATATAGCTACTTTTACGCATTTCATCATGTTTAATAGATTTCATCTATCACATTTGGGATGCTTTACGGCATCCGTGTTAGCCTGGTGGTAAGGCCAAAGGGCTGCCAAGCTCAGTCTGAGGTCGAGACTTTACAAGGCACACGCCTCTAACTTTACAAGGAAAAGTGTCTACTTAGTTACGAATTCACAGTTCAGTAAAAACTAACTCTCTATCTAAAGGAAGAGTCCCCTGCAATGGTCGTTAAAAGAAATCCCCCAGTAAGAGATCATTTAATTAGTTTAGTAGTAGTTTAGTTATAAGTCCCTTACTATGCCTGTTTTAGTAACCTACAGGCAGTCACGCAGAGGTTTAGAGTTCATTGCCATGAAACGGAGCGGTTTTTGAAGTTTTTGAAGTTTGATGTGCACTTTTCAAATGACAGTAACCTTATTCTTTTAATTTTTTTTATACTGCGTGGGTACTAACAAGCATACGACCCACCAGATGGTAAGCGGTTGCCGAAGCCTATAGACGGTAGCAACACCAGAGGCATAACTCGCGCGTTACCATCTCCAAGGAAAGCGATAGGTGGTGGAGAGGAAATATAATAAAGAGAGGATAGGATGGATACTAAGGAGAGGATAGGAAGGATAATAAGGCTCTCCTTGTGTGTCCTATACTCTGATAGGGAGGGGTTTCGGGTCTCCGGCACCTTCGATCAACAATACCAACATTGTTGATCGAAGTCCGGCGCTCACAATCACCATACGTGCCTAGCGTTGTTTCACGCCGATCTTCTGTGCGAGTGTGTTACCTCCCTGATCGAGCCGACCCATTCGTACTGGGATAAGCATGTTAAAATATGGAGAAAACTTTTGTCAAATGAATATAATATTACATACATTATTTTGCAGCTGAAGTTCTGCTCGCATACATGTACTACAGGTACAAATTTCACTGGGACGATGTAATGTTCGGCTCCTTCTTAGCCTATAGAAATATTGTTAGTTTTATTGGTAAGTTTATTAATTAATTAACCTATTTTTTTTGTTAAGGTGGGGAAAAATTTACCTCCCGCTCCCCTACCTACCTTTACATCCCGTCGTCCGGGGCAACGAACAGGGTAGTGTGGGGCCCTCACACACGAAATAAACCCGCTGTGTGCCGTCACTCCGCCTGTATTGGCGAGCCACTGGAACTGTATTTCACATTACTTCAGTGGTGCCATCTGACACCCTAGGAATGGATTGCAAAAGAAGCCAATTTTAAGCCCCAGATTCAAAGCTACCCATACCATGTTTTCTAGATTTCATTGAATCAATTTTTTTATGCTTGAAAACCGCACAGCTAATCCCGGGAGGTCACCAGTGACCTTAATTGCAATTTTTAAGTTATGGTTTACAATGTACTTACACGGAATATAGTTCATCAGCTTATATACTCCTGTAAAATATTAAAAAGTATAGCAGGGGAGTGACGGAATGTCTCCGATAAAAGGATAGTAATTTGAACTGGTTATTTTACAGGAACGCTGTTAATTTTAACAGTGCTAAAGAGGCGGCTCCGCCTTGCTGATGAGACGGTAGGGTTGTTAAGCTGTGTTTCCTACATGCTTGCTACTTCGGGCCTTATCGCTGCTTCTTCAACAATATGTGTTTTTATATGTACGTATATTGGATATGTAATATTATTACTTGTTTACTGTTATTAAATGCGTGTACTATGGCTTACTTAGATGAATACCGGAATTAGGTATTAAGTACCTATAGCTATTTAGATATTTTTATATATATTTTTAGCATTTGATGGGCCTCGTGGCGTAGTCGGTAGTGTAACCGACTTCCGTGCACGAGGTCGTGGGTTCGATTCCCACTCAGAACAATTATTTGTGTGATGAACACAGGTATTTATACTGCGTCTGGGTGTTTTCTATTTATGATATGTATGTATTTACAAAAAAAAAGTAGTGTATGTATTATATCCGTAATCTGGTACCCATAGCACAAGCATTAGGTAAGCTTAGTTTGGGACCAGAGGACGTTGTGTGAAAATGTCCGTGTATATTTATTTATTTATTTGACATGCTTAGCACTATACATTAAACACAAAGTGAAAAATGTGAAATCAAAAATAACAGTCACGAGCAGGATTTGAACCTGCATCTCCTGGATACCGTCCAGATGCTTTGCCAATTCAGCCATCGTGACAATTGCTCCTGACTGCTAATTTCGATAACACATTCATACTTAACGTCGTGATCACTACCTACACATATATCACTGATACCTATATATTATTTATAGGCAAATTTTAAACCATAATTTCGTAAACTATACCTATGTTCTATCTATGTGGCAGTTAGAATCGCAGAAGATAGGTACTACATGGCAGTGTAAAGTTGGTAAAGGTATGGAAACCTTTGGCTGTTGAGAAAAAAATGTGTGTAGAGTAGGGCGGAGAGACAGTAGGTAGGGAACTGTACCTAAATTATAATTTTTTTTCTTTTCTGGTTTAGACTGTTGAAACACGATTGTTATTTTATTTGCTTCGATCCTAGACGATCAAAGTCAATAATATTTTACTGCTTTGAATTATTTGGTAAGCGTAAACGCAATATCTGTTAAACTTGCCCAGCAGGGGGCTGGAACGCAAGTTCGTCTAACGTTTCATTTATCATTCTAAGGAGGCTGTGCCCTTTTCACATAAATTTTCTCGCCAGTGTACGTAGGCAACTAGTATCTATTCTGTGACATAGGTACCTATTAAAACTTCTATCAATGGTCTGTGGCTACACGATGACAAAAGATTTAGCTTACTAACTAATACTTACGGACTCGGAAGGGGGAAGGAAAATTAAATAAACCAATCCGTTACGCTTTACGTATTTTCTTTACGGGTAAGTATCATGTTGGAAGACATATCACGCCTAAAAATCTAACCAGGAAAGAGAGCTAGATACGGATGCTCTCGAAAACATCATCCATGCCCATAGCAGCATAAAAATAGATAATAAATGTAGCTTATCTCATCATAATTTAAATAAAAATGTACATTTTGTTTCAGTGCCCTTGGTTGGTATAATATCACAAGGTTCACAAGTGGTACAGAGACCCATATTAAATAAACAGATACTACCCAACGAGCAAGGTAAATGATACTATCAAACTATTGTTGTTACATTGATGTAATCTAGGACTCTGAACGTCGGTTCCTGTATGCACTAAAATAACACGTTTTGACGTCATTCATATCAGTCTGATAATTTATTCTTTAACAACCAACCTGAAATGCCATATCCGTGGTGTTAATCTCTCAACACCCCACATTTGTTTAATTGTTGTGCTACAGAGCAATTTAGTGAATGTGTTTCTATATTATTGGACAACCGGGATCCCAGTGTAACCCAAAGCAAGCAATAGCAGTGTTAACGTGCCTTCCAAAGCACAGAGGAGCTTAGGTGACACTTTTTGCTCACCTATCGGATGCAAGCCGAGAGGAAGTTGCTTAACCTCTACGATCGACCGCAAGTCCACAACTGGGCTACAACCTCGCCGCTCGCGATTGTGCATTATTTGTAATAATTATTTCTGCTACTAAGGTCTATCTCTAGGAAAGGGCGGTCTGTTAACAAGCACAAAGTATACCTACTTACTTACTTATCATCACACCATTTCCCTTGCGGGGTAGGCAGAGAGAAGATAGTGCCAAGAGGCTCTATTCTTGCATACATCTCTCGCTACCTCAACATTAATAATTCTCTCCATACACGCTCGCCGGTTTCGGAGACTCCTGACACCACCTTCCTTCAATATAATTAACCGATTTGGTCTAAGGAGGTGAGTCTCGGTCTTCCTCTATACCTAGATACTTCCACTTTCGCATTGTATATAAACAAATAAATATTCACGGACATTTTTCACACATCGTCCTCTAGTCCCACACTAAGCTTAACGCTTGTGCTCTGGGTACCAGATTACGGATATAATACATATACTACTTTTTTTTGTAAATACATACCTATAATAGATAGAAAACACCCAGACGCTGTACAAATATCTGTGTTCATCACACAAATAATTGTCCTGAGTGGGAATCGAACCCACGACCTCGTGCACGGAAGTCGGTTACACTACCGACTACGCCACGAGGCCCGTCGTTTTGTATCTTCTTAACCAGCTGCTCTTCCGGAATTCTTTCCACATGTCCGAACCATCGGAGCATTCCCTTTCGCATCTTTACACCAATACTCTGTTTCATGCCTACTCGCTCTCTTACGTTACTCTAAGCATCTACCTACACCTAAACTTAGAACAACTAGTTATTTGTGGATCGGGGAACTGTATCCTCAAAACTCAGTACTCAACATGGAACTTCAGTAACTAAAACACTATCTACCCATCAGCTTTTCGACGTCCACTGCTGGACATAGGCCTCCCCAAGTGAACTGCTCATTGTGGGGGATAATGGCGTAATCGCCACGCTTGCCTGTCGGATTGGCGATCGCAGTGGATATTGTTAATACTCGAGGGAGAGCTGCTGCCCACTCTCCCAGTATTCTCTCAGTCGGCTCTTACGACTCCCGTGGGTAGAGAGGGGTGGGACAATTCTAAAGTCGGACCCACACGGCGTAACACAACTAAAACACTACACCATGTGTATGTGGATTTTCCCTATAAGTATTCAGCTACAAATACCTACGTAATAGTTTGATTCAACCCGTTCCGTTTGATGTCTAGATTCTCTCTGTATTACGACAGATAGTCATGTCTAAACTTCTTTAAAACGCACTCATATTTGTCTGCTCTTCTATGCATCATCTACTCTTTTAGACCACGACTCTTAAGATTTGAGGCATTGACGTTTGTCCGTGTGGTGACGGACTAAGAATACAAGTGTCACCACCATTCTTTCCCACGGGTGTCGTACGAGGTGACTAAGGGAAGTAAGCAATTATCACCCATTGCATTACTGGTGGTAGGGCTGGGTACCAAGTGGGAGTACTCACTTGCTATCGGGCCTGAACGGGTTGGTACCATCTTCTCCCGTGTGACCGGCCATGAAGCACATCAGTGTGTTTTGGTTGTATTACCGGGCAGGAGCTAGCCGTTAATTCTTTCATTTCATATCTGTGAAATGAAATGATGAGCAGTGACTTGACAATACTCTCGGTATAGTTGAGTCCATGAGGGACCATAACAATAAAAAAAATCATGATCAATATATGTCGTTATATCTCATCCACTATTATAGCATATAATTGCAGCGATCACTGGAATTGAGCAATTGAAACAGTATGAATGTCTTAGGTGTCATCCTAATACAACGTGATACCAAGATCATGGCATGAACTGGCGAATGCACGATAAAAGCAAACATATTATACCGAGTAGGTGTCCCAATTGACGCTCACGCGATGTGATCAATCACGATCAATAATATACTTTTATGTCTCTTTAGATTCGATTCTTTAGATAAATATAAATTACAGATCTAATCAATATCCGGTGTTTTGCAGGTAAAATCTACAGCGTTTTGGGTGCTTTAGAATCAGCAGTACAAATGATGTCATCGCCGCTTTATTCTCTACTATACACAAAGACTGTATCAAATATACCTGATGCCTGGCTGTTGCCTGGTATCGCCTTAGCCGTTATCCAATTGTTTGCCTACTTATTATCAAGAAAACTGGGACAGAAGACAATATTAAAAGTAAATACACCAGGTTATGTTGACACAGAAAAAAATGATGAAAATAGAACAGGTTCAAATTCAAAAATTGCAAGTCGTTAACTTTTGTTCCTAGCTTACTTGATTTGCTAGCTAATAAAATGTCCTTAAAGAATATTCTAATAAACAGGTTAATCAATTATTTTAAGTGCACTAGTGAAGAATTACGTAATATTTCTGTGAAATAAAATTTAAAATACATTTTATTTTTAAAACGTATAATATTTTTTATTTTTATATTTAATAAATAAAATTGAATTTGTTTTTGTATTTTATCTGAATTACAGCGTTTTGCTAAATGCATATGAAAGTATATATCATACTTATACCAATATCAAAAATGTTGCTTAATTTAAGCTACCATTATACAACAATGACAGTGGATAATGGGAGAATCCCATAAACACAAAATAAATATGCTTAATTTAACTTCAGAAAGTTATCAATTTGGGCTGTATACTTTGACTTAGTGGAATACTTCGACTCTATAGTCAACGTGATATCGATTGTAAAGAAATTAATAAAATACGATGAAGATAGTTTGATCTCTACGATAGACATCTATTATTTTCTTTTTAAGTTAATTGTAAACTAACTGCCTCGGTGGTGTAGCGGTAGTGTATGCGAATGCTAATCATGAGGTCTCGGGTTCGATCCCCGGGTCGGGCAATGTTATTGAGCTTTTTCCTAAAAAGAAAAATTCTCTGTAGCAGCCCGGAGTTTGGAAATGTGCCCGGTAGACGTCAATAGGCTCGCCCCCTATTACGTGGGACTTAAACATAGCTGGCGAGTCGTGGGTGTGTAATATAACTCTGCCTACCCCTTCGAGAATACAGGCGTGATGTTATGTTTGTTTATGTAAACTAACTGTAACCTGCACATGGAATTTAACCTTGCTACATAATTTTGAATATCAGAAAGTATTACTTGCTACATAATTTAACGTTTCTTTAAGCGGAGCCCAAATTTATCTTTTTAAATAAAAGCCTTAGGTGCTCCTTATACTATCGGATTTATTCAATTTAACTAATATTAATGTTAATGTAAAGTTACTGTAAACTATAAAATACAAACAAAAATACTTTGGAAAATCCAAAAGTGCTCGCCTCATAATCTTCATTTTTTACAATAAAATTGATTATTTGATAAATAACTAATAATGTATTGGTCTTAATAAGTAGTTTTCAATAAATCACATAGATAAATAAAGCTAATTTAAAAAAGTACTAATGTGGGTTTCATGTCTTATACGCCATCTAGCGCTAATTTTAAGTAGTACTTCTATATTGGTCTATAGAAATAGTTCTCATGAAAGGCGCTGGTTTTAGCGTCGCGTCGAGCGTAAATATTCAGTATTTTTTTGTTTATTTAATAACAATTAAACCACATCGAATCAGACCGTGAAAAGTAATAGGGCTCTATTCGTAGTAATACTCAAGTTAAAACGAAAAAAAAAAAGAGACTCGATTTTTTTAAACAGCTTTTAACTAGTTTAAATAACAAAAATGGCATAAAAAATATCAAAAGTGACAAAAATAGTATTTTTTCTTGATATGTGTGTATATATTGTATTACAAGTGCAATATATGATAAATAGAGACATTTTAAGTTTGGAAAATCAGTTGTTCTGTGTAAAACGGGAATAGTACCCACCTCAACGCTTCGCTTATGAGGCGTGCAATACGAGTAGCAACTTCTCCCAACTAAATTATTATACAAACAAAAAAATTCTAATTATTTTATAAACAACAGAACTTTTTGGTTATACCAACCTAAGATATAGAAACTCAAACTTAAACATAATTTTCTCGAATTTATTCTATAGACACGGTTTGTACATTTAGCCTTAAATAAAAATAAAGTATAAATTGAATTAAATGTATTAGCAATTAATTGCAGCCATTTTTAACTGCAATTTTACTGTAGTTTTAATATTTTATGGCATATTTGGTCATTTATGCTTTTATACGCAGCGGGGTCTCTATATGTGAGTCCTCACCACGTATAAAAGCTATCGAAGGGATTTTCATGAGATTCAACAATGGATGGAGGGATTCATGAGGAAGGTTTAGGTTCATGAATTTTTTATGTTAATTGTCTGAAGTATGACTATTAAAGATGTCGGAAGCACTCGTACCGACTGGGAGCTTAACGGAGTTGTGCCACGTAAATGAATATAGATTATGTATAATGAAAACAATTAGCTTATGGCGCGTCAAAGCTGCGGATATAAACTAGTATCATGTAAATTAATATTATCTTTTCTATAGCATCTTAATAAAACGTGTATCGTTTTGATAATCTAACTAAATAAATCAAAGTATTAATTGATCACGTAATTATCGACAAACAAATATTTATTTATGAATGATTCAATTCGTTTCCATTAATGTTTTCATTACAAATACATACTTACATATTGATATTGGACTACAATAGATTTCATAGTCACCACTTAATAGGTGTTATAGTAAAATCTACAAATAGCTGCTTATCTATTTTCATACTTGTCATAGTGGTATAATTTGTATATTTACTTACTTACTTACTTATGATCACGCCATCTCCCTTGCGGGGTAGGCAGCCAGAACTGCAGAAAACCCTCTGGCCTACAGCCAGATGCTTCTTCACAATGTTGCTTAGAGAAAACACTACTCTACGTACTATTTCGTAACTATATATAATGGTAAATCCCTTCCGGCTCTAAAATGATTGCGATAAGTTAAATAGTAAGTAGGTACCTGCTTGTTTGAGATAAATTTCAATATTTTTCTGCCATAAGATGCAAAGACAGTAGTATCGAGTTCGAACCACAGTCGGAGGTCTTCGCACAGCACACCTTTAACCAGGAGAGTTTTCAAAACTACTATTGAAAACAAATTATCCCTGCTCGGCAAAGGAATATATCATACAGAACTTACATGCATCACAATATTTCACGACCCGAGTCAGCGTGGTGGACTACACCCCTTTCACTCTCAGAGGAGACCCGTGCACAAGAATGGGACAGTGGGGTCAGTGGGAGTTGAAAAAAAAAATATAACAGTGGTATAAATTTATACTCTCAAGCCAAGTTCTTATTTTAAAAGGCTTTTTTGTAAATAAACATTAAATCTTATATTTACATTGTGTATAATACGACACCATAAAAATTCTCAATCAAGTCAAAATCGCACTTATCGAACTTAGATGGATGGATGGACTATATTTACATAACCACCTTTTTTTTTGTTAAGGCGGGAAAAAATGTTCCTAACCGCACACTCCGTCGTTCGGGGCAACGAACAGGGTAGTGTGGGGCCCTCACCCACTAAATAAACCCGCCGTGTGCCGTCTCTCCGCCTTTATTGGCGGGCCACTGGAACCATATTACATTCCTTCAGTGGTCCGCCGGCGGCTTACCCTTTCGGGTACCCTCAACTGAGCGACGCATCCGCATACGGAGCGTCACACCTTTGCGGAAGGCCTTGCGGGTGGCGGACGTTCCCCGATCCATCCACCCGCAGCCTCAGCTAGGGCGGCATTACGCGTAAATACTCACGCCTGCATCGCCCCAGTCGCTAGCGGCGGTTCGGGTCTGCGGAAGGATCAGCCTCTCTGGCCCTCTCCGCCACTTCCTTCCACGAGATGACCACCTCGCAGAGGGCAGCGACCGCAGCCCAATTCCTGTCGCTGCCAAGCATCGCTCTGACGACGCTCGGCAGCGAAAGGTCCCCCCCTATTGCCGCGACGAGTACACGGCGCTGCTCGGCCCAGGCCAGGCACGACTCGAGCGTGTGCCGCGCCGTGTCCTCGTCACAGCCGCAATCGTGACAGAACGGAGTCGCCTCCCTCCTCGCGACTATGTGCAGGTATCTGCCGAAGCAACCGTGCACCGACAGCACCTGCGCCAGTCGGAAGGTGAGGACTCCATGCCGTCGCCCTACCCACTCCTCTAGCACCGGCTGAAGCGCCCCTACGGTCCAAAGACCGGCCCGGGGCACCTCCAGCCGTGCTCTCCATCTGGCCATCGCAGTTCGGCGGGCGTCGCCCTGCCACCTGGCCATCTCCCTGGGTAGGGGGCGAACACCTCCATCCCACTCTTGCAACGACCGCCATATAGGTATATATATCTAACCATCTACCTGATCTATAAATAGCTGTCCATAATGAGATACTTGCAAGCTATATTTTGTACCTACCTTCTTGTAAACTGATATGATGGTGACTGGTAATACTGTAAAATTGTGGCAGAGTTTTGAAATCACATCGGATTAATATTTTTACATCTTTATCTAGAACAGTGATAGATAAAGATGTAATAATATTAACCATATCTTCCACCGTTAACGCCAGACCGGATCTCAGCGTATAATCGTCTTTTTAATATTTTTTTTTCTACAAATTGGTAACGACATCACACAAAGCAACGTTATACTTGCTCATTAAAAAAATACCAGAAACAAAGCCAGGTGAAACATCTGGTCTTTCGCAAAAGTACTTGAAAATTACATTTTTAAATTATGTTGCACCACACCACTTGATTGTGTGTAGTTAGTAGTTGGCTTTTAAAACTCATAATACTATTGAAAATTAATTTGAGTAATATTTTGATATTTTTTTAATCACGACCAAGATCGACGTCGCCTAAGATATCTATTAGGAAGGACTACGTTATCGAAATTGATAGTCCCGAGTCTATGTCACGATGGTTTAGTTGTTTTCCCAACTCCAAACGCCTGGAACGGTTACCCAGGAGACGCATAGCACTCACACGCAAACACAGGGGTTATATATCTTTTTACGATTTCACATATTCACATTTTTGAGTAATATTTTCCAATCATTCTCAGTTGAAGGATGTGAAAATGATACCAAATCGGTACTTTATTGAAGGAAGGAAGGTGGAGCCAGGAGTCTCCAAAACCGGCGAGCGTGTATGAAGAGAAAATTGAATGTTGAGGAAGCGAGAGGCATGCAAGAATAGAGCCTTTTGGAACTCGTTTCTCTCTGCCTGTCCCGTAAAGGAGCTAGTTTGATGATAATTATAAGTATCTATTTTCTGATATACCTACTTATATTATTATAAGTAATAATTTATTTCTGTAACATGGATTATGGCATGGTAATAAACGAATATAGATAATTTGTCTAGATTAGCTAAAAATAATGCCATACTTGTTGATACCTAAACCTGTGTACCAATTTGTTGAACAGTTTTTAATTTTCACTTTAGTCATATTAAGTATATTTTTAATGGCGATACTGATACTGTTATAGCCATAGATATAGTATATAACGGGCCTCGTGGCGTAGTCGGTAGTGTAACCGACTTCCGTGCACGAGGTCGTAGGTTCGATTCCCACTCAGGACAATTATTTGTGTGATGAACACAGATATTTGTACTGCGTCTGGGTGTTTTCTATCTATTATATGTATGTATTTACAAAAAAAAAGTAGTATATGTATTATATCCGTAATCTGGTACCCATAGCACAAGCGTTAAGCTTAGTTTGGGACCAGAGGACGTTGTGTGAAAAATGTCCGTGAATATTTGCTTATACCTACGCACCTATATACTATATATATGGTTATAACTATGACATATTATTGATTACAGCTATGTCTTTGTTTATTTAGTAATGTAGGAAAAACAACACAGATATTGAATTTGAGTGACGCTGTCATGCTCTAAAAACAATCGATATAGGTAGGTATTATAATGGAAAATGCAAATGGTTCGACGGTCGACAGCCGATACCACTGTGACATGGAAATAAATGATTGTCATGATTTTGTGCGATAGCTTAACTCGTGCAAATAAACAGATAAAGAAAAGTATAAATGTATGCTACTTCCAAATCTTTGATCAGAATTCTGAAATCAGTCGATTGTACAGATATAAAATTGTTTATTTCATATTTGTGGAAATAATAAAGCCTATTATGTAAGTATTTCATAATTTCAGATTTCATTGTCAAGGTGTATAATTATTTATTGTACAAAGGTTATAAAAACCTTGATTTGTACTATTAATATGGATATTAACAGTATATTAGTGGTAGGATGTAGGTACAAGAGGAGACCGAAACTAACCTACCTACCTAGACCAAATCGGTCGTGTATTGAAAGAAGGTGGAGTCAGGAGTCTTCGAAACCGGCGAGCGTGTATTAGAGAATTATGAATGTGGAGGAAGCGAAGAGATGTATGCAAGAATGACGCCTTTTGGCACTCAGTTCCTTCTGCTTGCCCCGCAAGGGAGATGGCGTGATGATAAGTAAGTAATATGGATACTTAAAAACTTCATTGCCACCTAGTATTCCCTGATCTTTTTGTAGTTAAAAAAGAAAGCTTTGAATAGGTATATTTTTGATTAAATTTGTTTAATGAAGTGTATATTAACTTGGTACCTGTGAACACTACCCTACTAACTTCAGGATATTGAATAAGTTCCACCGTATAGGTTTACCACCTGAAAAAAAAGTTTTTGCTACAAATATAAGTAATCATATAATGCCATTGAGTGACCTCAGCGACGTATTAACTGTCTATCGTTGATGAATAACGAATTGCTAACATTACAGAATGCAGCGCCCTCCTTATGGTAACCAGGGATATCCAGGTGGCATGAACAACGGTATGCCTATGCAGCCTGGTGCACCTGGAGGCCCAATGTACCACAATCCTGAAGGTCCTCAGTACGCTCCTGGTTACGGTCAACCCCCGTACGGTGCCCCTCCTAGACCAAATTTCCAGCCTAATGCTGGTAATGCTGGATGCTTTATGCCTGCCGCTACTATCCGTAAGATCAGTAACACTACGCCGCCCCAACGATTCGACCCCTCGTTTCAATAGGCAAGTAACCAACTGAATCTCGTGAACTTGTAATTATTATGTAATATTCATATTCGTAAGTAATTTTATTATAATAAATATTATCAATAAACTGTGAGAAATCACAAACTACATTGTGTTTCTATGTAACCAATTTTTTGAATTATAGTGTGTTTTATCTTTTGAAACATTGTATTGAGTATATTCTACTATATTCTGGCCGCGACTTCGTCCACGTGGACTTTAGAATATAAATAAATCACTCTACGGCACATTACTTAATTATCTCTATGTGAAAAATATTATCCCACAGGAACTATTCCTTTTTCCGATATAAAAATCTTGTGCTCCAGATTATAGGTATACCTACAAAATTTCAGGGTGATTGATTTAGTAGTTACTGCATAAAATCTTATCAAACAAACAAATTCACTTTTGTATTTATAATATTAGTAAGGATAAGGGACAAATAAGGAGTGCATATTAAGACAAAACGTAATAAAATCATAAGACAAAACGTAATAAAATCATAATTCTAAATACACACTGTTCGATTCTATGCTGAATAATACATCAAACGACCGTCATCGTTACGTATGTGTATCAATATAATAATTGTGTATCAATATAAATCTAAGGTCAGATTAAAGTCGATAATTTCAAATTGAACATGTCTTTATAAGATAATTTCGTAGGTAAGTAATCACTTTACGTGTATTAATGTTCGTTATTACCGATACGAATCAAAATAAAACATGGTCAGTCTCACAAAATATACTATTATTTAATTATCAAGAAAACAATAAATACGTACTTTGTCTGATTTTGCAATAGCTACAAATTGTATAAATACAAAATAGTATGAGTGATTCTCTTGTTTATATCGGGTTGTAAGCTCACACTTATTTCTCCCTATCCATCTTACCCTTCACGATGAGCAGCACTTTAGCAGTGCTCGTAGAGGACATAGCTAAAGTCACGTAGGATTAGGCCCACAGATATATTAACAAAAACATAGTCTTACGCCTGTATCCACGAAGGGGTAGCCAGAGGTGTATTTTAAACACCCACGGTTCGCCAACTATGTTTAAGTCCCACGTAACAGGGGGCGAGCCTATTGCCGTCTTTTTTTTTATGTTGTCAACGGTAGCAATGAGCAAACGGTCCACCTGATGGTTAGTGGTAATCGCCGCTCATGAACTTTGGCAACATCAGAGGTCCTACCATGAGTAAAGTGCTCTTCTCAAACTTCGTTTAAAGAAGGACATGTCGTAGCACCTGGGAAACACCGCAGCAGGAAGTTCATTTCATTTCCTCGAATGCATGGTAGAAAAGAGCGCTGGAAACGTAGGTACACGTACACATGTCACATGTACGTCTTGAAGAAGTACAGGATCGTTTTCAGGTGGTGGGGATGAACCCTACTACCACGTCTCGTAGTCCGGTGATAAAAAGGAGATGATGGTACCACCTCAAATATTTCCTCAGAGCCTTCCCCGATGAAGAGTCGATAGAGCGTACAAAGAGACCCAAAGTCTCTCCACCACCTCAGCGATTCCAGTCCTTCTGTGAGATTGGGATCATCGAAAATTTTGCTCACCAATTAGCCTTTGTCTTTCAAATGACTCCCAAACTGGACTTTGCTGGAAATGTCGATGCCGAGGATCCCAATACAGATATCGGAGATTCGAAGTTACTCCATGGAATTGAGGTGCCACGACAAATTCTCTATCAAGAGTATGTCATTGATATACAGGATGAACAGCGTCGGTGAGAGCACCGAGTCTTGTGGTACGCCAGCATTAAGTTCCATGGTATCAGCAGTCTACTACGACTTTGATGCTCCGATCCTGCAGGAGTCTGGCGATCCATTTGCAGAGTCCTTCGGGTGTTCCATGGGATTGTAGCTTCGATAGAAGGGAAGGCATAAGGATGCCAGACCCTGTCGAACGCCTTTGTAACGTCCAGGCTAAATGCTAGAGCCTCACGCCTACTCTCCAAGGCCTCTGCCCAATGATAGGTATGATACACATTAAGATCACAAGCGCATCGACCGTAACGAAAGCCATATTGGCGGCAGCGGTGCAAATTGGCAACCATATTGATCAGGTGGTGATCTTCAAGGTACTGCAGAAGCCAGCGGTTAATAAACTTCTCCAATACCTTAGAGAAGATATTATGACATCACAATCGGCCTGTAATTCGACGGGTCCAACCGGTCACCTCTTTTGGGAATCGGGTGAACATGGGCTACCTTCCACAAAGCTGTAACCCTGCCGGTACTGTATGATGAGATATTAATTGAGATAAAAATTACCAACAAAGCTTAAAATTCCAATTTAGTTTAAATTTATTTATCTTCATAGTACAACAAAAATCACAGTCTTATGCTTTAATTAATTAAAACCTACTTGTATTTTATCTATCTTATCATGATTTAGTATGTTGTTTCTATTCATAAATCAAACGATTTTTATTATTGAAGTGAAAACACCTAATGCGGAGGGAGGGGACTGTTAGCGTAGCGATGTGGCCACACCAATTTATTTAATTGTTTTTTACGCCATCTGTTGACAAAAGTATCTAACTAGGAAGTCTAACGTAAATCAATAAACTAATAACAGTTTTAATTCGACTATTGATAACGAGAGGGCGCCAAGAATTATATAAGACAAAAACAAACAATATTTGAAAAAAGAAAGAAAATGGATGTTTGTCATCTGCGAGACGTTCCGTGACGGCTCATTTTATTTATCATTTCATGATTTTATCAATTCTAGACTAGCAAAGAGACATACTGTGATATGGCAAAAAAAGTATCAAAAACCTTTTCTCTTTTGCATAATAATTTCGCATTAATAAAAAGAGATCTGCTTTTACTTTGAAAAGCTACTAATATAATTAACGTGAAAATTTGTATGTGTGATATTTGTTACACAATCACGAAAACCACCTAACAGATTTGGATAAAATTTGTCATAAAGTTAGTTATAATTACCTGAATTAACACATACGACACGTTTTATTCCGCAGAAACTTATTTTGCCAAGAGATAATCAGTGTGCCGTAGAGTGATGTATTTACCCAACACCATTATCACGTTATTCCTACCACCATTTCTGAGGTCCACGCAGATGAAATAACGGTCAGCAGCCAATGAGTAAATAAACATAAAAAAGTTTTTTTTCGCTTTTGTATATTATTAGTATTGTTTTAGTTTAATGTCAGTTTATTTTCTTTTTAACAATACTGTTAAAAAGGAACTAAGAAATTGAATATAAACTTTAATGAGTGTTACATTTGACAGCAGAAGAGAAAGAGAGAGTACCTATTCATCCATCCATCCATCAGCCTTTCATCGTCCACTGCTGGACATAGGCCTCCCCAAAATGGGGGTTTTACCATAATCGCCCACGCTTGGCAAGCGGGTGCGGGGGGGCGGGTGCTCACGCGGGCGATCGCAGTGCAGTGAATGTTTTTAGTACACAGGGGAACGCTGCTGCCCGGTCCCCCGGTAATCCCTTAGTCGGCTTTTACGACTCCCATAGGAAGAGACAGGGTGGAGCTATTCTTTATAACGCGCCTTTATTGGTGCTTTTTAGTCCCTTACAGTTCCAATGGCCGCCTTCCGGCTCCATCATCAGAATAGCTTCGAGACCTTATTATATTTTATCTGACTATGTATGTATTGTTACTATCGGGGGATATAAACTATCGGGATCAGGGTCGGTAAATTAAAATATCGTGAGGAAACCTTTTTGTTTTAATGCTAATAATAGCAGACTAGCCACGGCCCACCGGATAGTAAGTGGTAACGCGCACCATTTAATTTCTCAGATATGAAATGAAAGAATAAACGGTTATCTGCTGCTACAGTCAAAACACACTGACGTGCTTCTTGACCGACCACACAGGAGATGGTGGTACCGATCCGTTCGGGTTGATAGCAAATCAGTACTCTCACTTGGTACCCAGTCCCCACCAGTAATGCAATGGGTGATAATTGCTTACTTCCCTTAGTCGCCTCATACGACACCCGCGGGAATGGATAGGTTGGTGACATTTGTATTCTTAGTCCGTCCCCCCAGGGACCTGCAATACCTAAGTGATTTTCTCGGTGTGGCTTGTGAAGTCTGCTAACCCTCACTAGGCTGGAGTACGGCTCTCCCTCTCATTCTGAGATACGTGCCTAAAAATAGGACAGGAATAGGTTGGATAAATAAAATATATGTATACTTGGGGCAGGAGATATACGAGTAACCTAATTCTATGGGTGAGGAGTCTTCGAAACCGGCAAGCGTGTATGAAGACAATTATGAATGTTGAGGAAGCGATAGATGTTTGCAAGAATAGAGCTTTTTGTTACTCTGTTCTCTCTGCCTACCTCGCAAGGAAAATGGCGTGATGATAACTAATAGTATACTGCGCCTCCTGGATTATCGTCCCAGACGCTCTGGTAAATGGTTGAGCAAGTCAAGTGCTTAAAATATGTATAACAATACAATATATTTCCAAATTACAACATGATGAATGGTTATAAACAACTCGCTTTGATAATATTATAAACATAAACTTAGACTACCTAGGTGGTCTAACGGTACAGTATGCGACTGCAGATCACAAGGTCCCTGTTACATTTTTTTTAAACTACGAGAATGGCGAACAGTTATGCGGACCACCAGATGGTAAGCGGTTACCGTAGCCTATAGACGCTAGCAACACCAGAGGCATCTCGCACTCGCGCGTCGCCATCTCCAAGGAAATGGATAGGAGGTGGGTAGGGTGGATAGTAAGGAAGGGATAGGAAAGATAATAAGGAGAGGATGGGGAGGGAATTTGGGCCTATGGCGCTCTCACTCACCATACGAAACACAACGGTAAGATTAACTACCGTTGTTACACGCCGGTCTTTTGTGAGAGGGTGGTACTTCCCCGATCGAGCCGGGCCATTCATGCTGCGATAAACAAGGCTCCGCCGCTAGAAAAGTCAGATACATGACCAATACTTATTAAAAACTATGCATGATTAGGTAGACCTCCTGTTTGATAATCTGAACAATATTGGTTATCTAAGTACATACTTAAGTACGAACAAGGTGAAGATATCGGGTGTTTTCTGATCGGGGATTTTTAAGAAATTATGTGATATAGTTATTAGTCAAATACTGAACTTTAAATTAATATTGATAAAATGTTAGAATAGAGATATATTCTTAGGAAGAAGAAGAATTGTGTGTAAGATTTTAGGGTAGAAACATTCAGATTAAGGCTTTTGAATTAACAATCCTAATTTAATTTTATCTTTTAATTAGAATTTATATATTTCAGTGATTTACAAATCGTATCTCAAGGGTTCAAAATGGAGGATTAAATTTAAAACATAAAACATTCATTATCGCTGACAAAGTTGTGTTGCAGGCATATATTTATGTATTAAATCTATGGTTGCGGGCAACTGCTAGTAGATATTTACCATACCAGTTTATGAAGATGTTTGGATGTTTGTACGTACCTACATGCATAAACAACTGTACGGATTGGGATGAAGAAGGGTAGATGAGATTACCACCGAAGGAATGTAACATAGTTCCAGTGGCCAATAAAGGCGGAGAGATAGCACACGGCGGGTTTCTTTAGTGGGTGAAGGCTCCACACTACCCTGTTCGTTGCCCCGAACGACGTGTGTGGTTAGGAACATTTTTTACCGCCTTAACAAAAAAAAAGGGTAGATGAGATTGTCATATAGATAGGATATTTTTAAAAATAGTAGTTTTTCTTTTATTTGTACTACGCGGATGCCATACCAAGCATACGGGGCCCACCTGTGCGGTCACCGTAACCTAAAGAGAACATCACTCGCGCGTCGCAAACTCCAAACAAAGGGATAGGAGGTGGAGAGGAAGCATAATAAGCCTCCGGCGCTCTCGTTCACCAAAACACAAATATGGGATTACCTACCTACCTACCGTATGTGTCTGACAGTGATTGCACTGTGACAGATTATAATGATTTTTTGTTTGTTTGAATGGCTCCCTGAATACCTCGGATATACAATTGTATTCGATAGATGGCGCTGTGGTAATATTCTAAGATTTGTATTTTCACTTTTTGAACTATTTTTATTATTATTTTATGGAACCTTTCACCCAAACCCCCATATGGAAAATTCAAATTTCAACAATACTTCTAAAGGCACTGATAGCAGGCAAAACACCGTTCAGGGAGGAAAATGTCTGCCAGTACCACTAGTAAGACTATATACTAATCTTCAGAAATTGTATATTTATAAAGCATCGTAATTATTCTATAATATGGTACCAATTCACTGAATTAAATTCAGGTTAATTACCTTGATTTGGAATACCCGGTAATCTCAGCCTTCGTCTTAAATATTTGCTTTAATTATGGAGATAATAATTTATAGGCTAATCGCAATCATTGAGGATTTATTACTTTTGTTGATAAAAAATTAGTCATTAAAATTATTGCGAAATCATTTGTTATTATTTGTGATAAACATACACAGAACAATTACTTTACTCCTGCAATTAAATCCAAAGTAATGTTGGTGTATAGGGGCACGTACCCTACGCGTTGGAAAACGTCAACATACTTTAGGATTAGTTGATACGTAGAAGATGGCGGTAGTCCAGTTCAAGTGAAATCTTTTAGTTGGCACCAACTTCTTGTCATCGACATAGTTTTAGTTGCAGTTGTCTTTTTTCACATTTATTATTTCTCATTTAGATGCGAAAGGAAATGCTCCCATGTTTCGGACATGTAGAAAGAATGCCGGATGAGCAACTGGTTAAAAAGGTATACAATACGAAAGTGGAAGGATGTAGGTAAGGGGGGAGACTGAGACTCACCTACCTAGACTAAATCGGTCATATATTGAGGGAAGGTGGAGTCAGGTCTCTGAAACCGGCGATAGTGTCTGAAGAGAATTATGAATGTTAAAGAAGCGAGAGATGTATGCAAGAATAGAGCCTTTTGGAACTCTATTCTCTCCGCCTACTCCGCAAGGGAGATGGCGTGATGATAAGTAGTAGTATTATCTTAGTTTTTACTTCGTCAGACAAGTCTACAAGTATGGATTGCAATCAATATGTTTCTCTTAATGCAGACTAGTAATAGATTACTACAATGTTAGATGCATGTCATTGATTTCCTCAGATATGTTGTAGGTGACTGTGTTGCGATTGTTATCTGATTACCTAGAAAAATAAACTCTTCAATATATGTAGTATAGTTGTTTATTAAGAGCTTTGTATTCTGTGTTAGTCAATGTATGTTATCGTATTATAGTACATGTATATTGTCTTTGTTATTTTATTTCGTAAATTTTCCGCCTTACGTAATTAGGCAAAGACAATATTATGCTATAATTTGATCATTTAGATTATAGTCCACTGCCTTCAGATTCGAAAGTATATTAATATGTATATATAATAATTAATCCCATCAAAAACATAAATGTGAAATGTGAGCCAAGTTATATAATATTATGATACAGCAAGTCTTGGTTGTTCTTGACTTCAATGACAAAAAAAGTGAGAACTAAATGGGTGCCAAGTTCAACGGTCAGTCCTGAAATTTATTTATAACAACCTACAATATTTTTCATACTCTGAAAGTAGGTTTGAAGTTGCCTGAGGAGCGGGTTGAAAGTAATACTTTTCAGGGAGAATCGTTTTCAACAGACAGCTGTCAAATTGTTTAAAAAAAACTAGTTCTATTTTCACATTTCTATTGAACCTTATTCTAACTTACTACAGCCACTAAATCACAGCGCGATGTTTAATTGAAATAACAAAGTTTAGTATTAAATAAAGAATTTTTTAACGACCACCTGTTATAATTTACTTACTTTCAAATATTTCTTTAAAATAATATAGATTTGAGTAAAATATTTTACCATTTTTTCAATGTTGAAAATGGGAAATAATGGCAGTTATGCTGGCCGGCTACAAAAAAAAACTTTAAATAAATAATTATTTCAGCAGTTAATGTAAATTAAAATTCACTCATTTTTGCACGTTTTTATTTTTACTTTCCTTGTATTCGTAATGAAAAGCACAGTGTTTACCTCGAGTTACTTTCACCCCCTTGGGTAACAATGTACTATTTCATTACTCATACTCGGAAAGTAGGTTTGAAGTTGCCTGAGGAGCGGGTTGAAAGTAAACCTTTTCAGCCCTAGGGAGAATCGTTTTCAACTGACAGCTGTCAAATTATTAAAAAAGAAAGACTAGTTCTATTTTCACATTTCTATTGAACCTTATTCTAACCTACTACAGCCACTCAATCACAACGCGATGTTTAATTGAAATAACAAAGTTAGGTATTAAATATTTATTTTTTTTACGACTACCTCATATAATTTACTTACTTTCAAATATTTCTTTAAAATAATATAGATTTGGGTAAAATATTTTACCATTTTTTCAATGTTGAAAATTAAAAATAATGGCAGTTATGCTGGCCGGCCACAAAAAAAAACTCTAAATAAATAATTATCTCAGCAGTCAATGTAAATTAAAATTCACTCAGTTTTGCATGTTTTTATTTTTACTTTCCTTGTATTCGTAATGAAAAGCACATTGTTTACCTCGGGTTAAAGACTTATTTAGTCCCCAGACGGGGTTTCGCGCCCGAGCGCAGCGATATAGCCTATAGTTCGAGGTTACTTTCACCCCTAGGGTAACAATGTACCTACTATTACAACAACTTAAAATATAATTTCTTCATAAAACTTAGGATAATATATTGAAGCCAAGGTCTGACTTGGCTAGTTTTCATAAGTAACTAAGTGAGTTCAATATACACCTGAGTACCCACTACTACTATAATATACTAACTTAAAAATTCGTACATTGTGATTCTAGAAATTAGATAATATTACTTTTGTTTCTGAAAAAATTTACTGGGTAAAAATAATAAAACTTAACGTTTGTAAAATAATTATAATTGTATTGTACTAATTGATCGACCATTGAACGCCCAAAATCTCAGTCCACCCGTGGCCATGAATGCTCTAAAGTACTTATTCTAAACGTCGGTTTAGTAGAAAATTAAGTAAATGCGATAAACTCCGTAAACGTAATTTAATTCTTTCATTTTAGGAAGTAGATATGCTATTAATACCTGTTCAGGGGCTGGACCTATATCAGTAGGTACTTATCAGATTAAGGTTATAAATGGTAACGTATAGCAACTCTTGTAGAAAAAAAACACGTGTCGTAAAATCTAGAACAATATTACACAAATAAACAGCTGCTATTACTGTGCTGGCTTTATTTATGATATCTATAATATTATAAAACTGTAACAGAGGATCTGTACATTTAAGATATTTGAGAAAAAATATAATATAATAAACACAAAACGTTTTTTTTTAGATTTTTTGTCTGTTAGTCTGTTTATCTGTGATGCAACTTTTGTATCTGATAGCTCTCGATTAGACTTAAAAACTGGTAGAATTTTTTTACTACCTATATCGGGAACCTGAGATATAACCCAAAAACTAGCTTTTGGCTGCGGCGGAGCCGCGGGCAAAGGCTAGTTATATATAATTTTAGTACCAAGTTGTATGGATACCAAGTGTATATCTAACTAACTAACTAACTTATCATCACGCCATTTCCTTTGCGGGGTAGGCTCTATTCTTGCATACATCTCTGGCTTCCTCAACATTCATAACTCTCTTCATACACGCTCGCCGGTTTAGGAGACTCCTGACTCCACCTTCCTTCAATACATGACCGATTTGTTGTAGACAACAAGTGTATATCAGTCATTGATATATATATATATATATACACCAATGATATCAGTCTATTTGGCCTTCTAATAAACCTGGATATATTATATATATACTAACAGACCCGGTTACGCGTTGCTTTACACCTAAAATTCGTTAAATTATTATATACTAAAAATAGGAGGATCCCTCACCGGATATAAAAATCGTTAGTTTTTGAATAAAAAAGAGAATAAACGGGATAAAAACAATACTAGGTACCTCTCAAGTTGGACCAAATTGCACAGTGTGCGAAATTTTATAAAAATCGGATCATTGTTTAGGACTTCATCGCGGACAAACAACGTGACACGTAATTTTAATATATAAAAACTGGACTAGCTGGACCCGGCAGACGTTGTCTTCTCCGAACGTTAGCTTGCCTGCTGCTAGCGGCCCCAGATTTTCGCGAAGGTGGTAGGAAGGTGTGCGAAAGCCTCGCTCAATGGAGGGTACCCAAAAAGGTATGCCGCCGGCGCGCGGACCACTCAAATAAAGTCCCAAAGTTCCAGTGGCCTGCCAATACAGGCAGAGAGATGGCACATGGCGGGTTTATTTAGTGGGCGAGGGCCCCGAACGACGGGGTGTGTGGTTAGAAACATTTTTTCCGACAACAACAAAAAAACAAAAAATATTTGAGGGGTGATCTTTCATGGCTGTTCTGATATTCGAAAAGTCATACAAAAAATATTAATCTTTCCCTTATAGTAAAAAATCTTGTACATGGATAGCATTGCCCTCTAGAAAGTCCATACCATCACACATTCAAATACACACAAAAAAAATCTCAAAAATCGGACCAGCCATTTCAGAATTTTTGTGAGAATAACGCATGGCAATGGATTTTTATATACTCACGTATATATAGATATTGAACACCTTGAACACCACATATATGCTTATATGTATCATAATCAAGATATAGGTATTACAATAGCTTTGACGGGCCTCGTGGCGTGGTCAGTAGTGTAACCGACTTCCGTGCACGAGGTCGTGGGTTCGATTCCCACTCAGGACAATTATTTGTGTGATGACACACACAGATACTTGTACTGCATCTGGGTGTTTTCTATCTATTATATGTATGTATTTACAAAAAAAAAAGTAATATTGTATTATATCCGTAATCTGGTACCCATAGCATAAAGCTTAGTTTGGGACCAGAGGACCTTGTGTGAAATATATATATATATATATATATATATATATATATATATATATATATATATATATATATATATATATATATAAATTGAGGTACATATACTTTCGAACTTAAGAACTAACGAGCCGTAGGTACCTACTTTTAAAGATACGGACAATGGCTCTAGTCTAGGAATCAAGGATGTAAATAGAAATACATTATCTTTTCTTTGTGCTTCTTTGGTCTAGTTATGTTATATAAAGTTTTAAGGGACGCCTCTGCTCTCGCTAACTATAGAAACGACAATGGCATAGATAGATTACCTACAAGACTGCCTGTATAATCGGGGTCTCAGCGCATGTTAAACAGTTTACTTTGGTAATTTTTATTAAGTGCTATTAGTTAAACGTGTCCCGAGAGAATAAACCTTGGCCTAGAGGTAATTGGCATTACCTCTCTGGCGATCACGAGGTATGTTTCATTCATAAATTCTACCAAGGCTATAATAATCAGAAATATAAAAACAAAAATGGCAACTAAATATTTTTCTAAACATTCAGATAAAAATGAGGTTACTGTTATAATATGACTGGATCAGATAATAAATGTGTTGTGACAGTAATCTGATAACACAATATGAATTCTGTATATATATGCCGTATTAGCTGCAACGAAATAACAGAAAGGACTGTTATTGATAGCAACCACAAGTGTGCTTAAACCACGATCAAGCAATTTTTTCACAGTGATTTTAATTAAGACATCACGTAAGTAGCTATTTTTCTATGCTATCTTTCTATGCTACTTGGTTTCAAAGGAAGGAAAAGCTGCGGCATAAATCTGGAATACCATTCGGATGATTCTTACTAAAAATTATTAGTGAAGATGCACAAAACCAAACCAGCAAATTTGGGGTGGTTTATGTCCAGCAATTGACTGCAACTGGTTGATTGTTTAAAATAGCTTTTTTTTTTGTTTTATTTTTTTTATTTTTTAGCCTGTGTCTTACAATTGCTCTCTCATTACAGTCTTCATACATGCACCTTGGGTAAAAGTATGCCTGAGCCGACCTTCCTTAAGAATGTCTCTTATTAGTCACAGAACGTTCGATGAGGAATTGCTCTCCTAACTGCACCACACACACACACACACACACTTTTATGTATATCTTTTTTGTCATCCTCCTTTAATCCATCCTTTCTAGGTGCCCAAACCATCTTAATATTCTTTTCTCAATCTTTGTCACTATATCTTCTTTTACACCACATCGTTATCTCACTACACTGTTTCTTACTATATCTTTTAATGTTACACCTTTGAAATCTTCACCTTTGAATCTATTGTATGTAAAATTGGCAATTTAAAAAAGTGGCCCATGAGTTTCTTGCCGGGTTCTTCTCATGAAAGGCTTTACTTCGGAATCCGGCCGCTTGTGGCGATTGCAATCGCCACTTTGTTATTGCGGATGCACTCGCCTCAGGCGCTCGTGTTGATTATTAGTGTATTCTTGACGATTTTAAGTGCTAATTAATAGGCCTATGAAATAAAGATATTTTTGAATTTGAATTTGAATTGAATTGTTCGCTTGTTCTGTGTTAAGTTGATGTCAATATAAATATTATTACAATATTTTTATGTGTTCTTGTTTTGTACGTCAGATGACAATCGTTATATGTTAAAAAGTTTATAGTTTTTCCAAATATGGTAACAGTGCAAAGCCAATCCAAATAATATTGGTAGTAAGGGCTAATATGACGTAGTTATAATTAGACGTTATCCAATTCGAACTTTAATATCACTGTATTTACTTTTACAGAATGCAGCGCTCAACAGCTTTCTCTGCTGCCATGAATAACGGCTACCAGAACTATTGCATTGCTCCGAGATCCTGTGTGGGGCCAACCAGGCACCTACACCAAGCAAACTCATCAAGCTACACTCCTCAGATGCCCCAACATTTCCAACCAAATACTTGCTTCATGACTGCTTCAACTATTCGTCGGTTGAGTAACACACCAGCTCCTAACGGTTTTGGGCAGAACTATTAAGTCATTCTCTAGTGAAGTGTGTGGAATCTCAGTGCAGTAACTCGATGTGGTTAACGGTTAATTTATGATTAGACTAGCTTGTGCCCACGATTTTGTATGCGTGGACATTAACATTTGGTCCTTATTATCCTTCGCACTACCTCCTATCCCTTTCCTTGGAGATAGCGACGCGTGAGTGATGCCTTTGGTGTTGCTAGGGTCTATAGGCTAAGGTAACCGCTTACCATCACGTGGTTTCCTTGTTTGCCACCCCATAGTATAAAACATAGCTATATATATATGTTATGAGAATTATTCCTAGTTTTGGGATAAAAAGTACAACAACTAACAAGCGTCCAAACATCTTCTTAGACTTGTACATTTATAGTTTTAATAATCTCGCAGTTTTGCATTATTATTATTTTTTAGTTACAGCCTCACAGATTACCATCGATCGAGATGCTTAAAATAATCTTCACATAAATAGGTATCATAATTTGTCATCACATTATAATCGACTATCATAATCTTATTTTATTCTCTATCCTTTGTAATTATCTAATATTATAAGAATAAATAATATTATTTATAATACTTAAATTATTTTATTATTACCTAATAGTTATAACCACTACATAGGTTGCAAAAAACTACAGTCCAGCAGACCACTGAAGTAATGTCATACAGTTCCACCAATAAAGGCTGAGAGACGACCCCTGATCTCAGACTACTTGAAATCTATGGTTTCGATCTTTAGAGCAAAATAACTGATCCCGTTCCTAATAATTGCTACGTCCATAAAGTCCACTTTCACGCTGATGCCTCCAAGTGTTTCATGTTTCTTCTCTATTATTATACTAGATTTAAAAATAAGTAGATAAATAAATAACATTACAGTGGCTTCGCTGATGGGTTCAGCCAACAAGTGTACATCCAAAGATAGAAAATTCTAAATCTACCTCTGCTGATGGATGTCAACAACAACACAATTACAATAACAAGTATAAGAATCTACCATTCGAAACAAACAAAATCATTAATAAAAATCGAGGCCTGGAATCCTTTAGAAAAAAATTCAATCTAATTAGAAATATTTAATTTCTAAGTAAATTAAGTAACAGTGCTGGTATTAAACCCAATAATATAATAAATTGTAACAAAATTATACACACTTTCGATCCAAGAGCATAACCTGTACCTGTTTCAGAAGATGAAATGTTGCTTTATGTTCATCCATCCATCAGCCTTTTAACGTCCACTGCTGGACATAGGCCTCCCCAAGAACGGGGGATAGAGCCATAATCGCCACGCTTGGCAGGCGGGTTGGCGATCGCAGTGGATGTTGTTAATACTCGAAGGAGTGCTGCTGCCCACTCCTCCGGTATTCCCTCAGTCGGCTCTTACGACTCCCATTTGTGGAGAGGGGTGGGACAATTCTAAAGCCGGCCCCACACGGCAATGCTTTATGTTACAGAGGATGAAATGGGTCATATTCTAAGCCAAGGCACAAGGCAAAAATGGTAGTATAGTACCTACTTTAGGGACAGCTAACGCCATCTCTGGAACGATGAAGCTAAAGCACACATAGGCACATAAAACGCAGAAAGGCGTCTGGCTATGACGCGGTATAAGTAGAAATTGTCCAAACAAGGTGTTTACTGTATACATACTACACTTAAACCTGTCTCAAAGCTCTTTAAGCAGATGCTATACGATTATACTACTTAGCAGAACACCACTGTGGCGATTCTTTATAAAAAGGCATTAAAAGAAAAAATCTTTATGTACGAAAACTTATATGACGGGAAACAGGGCTGTTATGGTCGGGCTACACTAACAGGCAACTTCAATGGTCATCATTGTAATAATTTCTTTGATGTACCATCAGTGATGGTCCATCACTGGAGTTACCGCCTAACGTCAACCGCCAATGTGAATGCCGTTGTCGAATTCTCGCGATAAGAAGTGGTGGCTACACCAACGGTAAACGTACGTCATCGCAATAATTATCGGCGTTTCTCATTAGTGTGGCCCAGATATTAACAATAGTGTTAGAGGTGTGCGCCGTGCGTGGTCACGCCCTCAAATTTAGTAGCGAACTCTTTTTCTTCTGTTTTCTCTTTCTTCTGTCTTTGCATTCCTTGGTTTTAGCACTAGGCTTTTCTTAGAATTGTTGTAATAATACGGGAAAATTTTATTCAGATAAAACAAAAGGTACAGTAATAGCTGCGTGTATTTTAGATTCCCGCCATCTTATTAGTTAGTTGTGTCGTTATTATAATAGGTCCTTACATATGAAATTGGCGTATGCATGGAAAAAGCAAAACTTAAAAAAAAAAATCTTTTTAAATTAAATTATTTTAATTAATCAATCAAAGTATGTACCATTTTTATCTATGCACATTTTATCGCTAGTTCATTGATTCCTTTGCTGAAAAAATTGTGGGAGCGAGAATCAATAAAATCTTTGAAGGCGGTTTTGACAGCCTCACCGCAATAGAATTTTTTTCCTTGCAAGAAGTTGTCCAAATTCCGGAAAAAGTGGTAATCTGTTGGAACAAAGTTCGAGGAGTACGGCGGATGTCGGAGACATTACAATCACAGCTCTAATTTAGCAACCGTCTGTTATGCAGTGTGTGTTATCTAGCGTTATCCTAAAGCAGTAGTGGGCTAGATCAATTGATCAGTCTCGGTTGTTTAACGGATAGCCTTTCCATCATAGTTTGCAATTGTTGACAATACAGATCTACCATAATCGTCTGGCCAGATCTTAGGAAGCTGTAGTGGATGTCACCAGCACTGGTCCACCAGACACTTACCAGTGCCTTTTTCTAAGTCAACTTTCGCTTGGGGCAGGATTTGGCCGGTTCTCCTGGGTTCAACCATTGTGATGAGCGTTTCCCATTATCGTACAGGATAATTTTTTTATGACAAGTAACGATACTATTCAAAATCCCCTCGTTATTGTGACGATTGAGTAATGTAACGCAGTACTCGACTCGCGTTTGTTGGTTTGCTTCACTCAAATCATGCGATACCTATTTTTCAAGCTTTTTTACCTTTCTAATTTGTTTCAAGTGAATTTAAATTGTTTTAACACTCACACTGAAGCTCAGAGTTAGCGGTAACTCTGACGTTTGCGATGGATCCACTTCCACGATCACTTTTAATTCTTCATTGTCAACTAGGGTCTCCGGCCGTCCACGGACATTGTTCTGTAAGTCAACACTTCCAAAACGAAAACATTGGAAACAAAAACGTACCATGTTTTGTTTGATAGCAGCTTCCCCATACACATCATTAATCATTCCACCACGTATTCATAAATAACGCGATATTTTAAGTTTTCCATATTGTGAACAGAATGATGTCAAAGAAAAATCAAATGGAACGAAAACAAATGAATCGCTAAATTGGGAACACAAATACACAAGTATTTAGATATTTTTATATATATTTTTAGCATTTGACATGCTTAACACAATACATTAAACACCGAGTAAAAAATGTAAAATCAAAAATGGCTTGTTTTCACTTTGAGTTTAATGTATTGTGTTAAGCATGTCAAATGCTAAAAATATATATAAAAATAACTAAATATTTATAGGGTTTGCGTCATTATTAGGTAAAAATCTTAATTGTATAATTAAGTTTACCTGGTCGGTATAATGTATGAAAATACTTCCGACAGATGGCACAGGCGTCACCCAAAGACGCTAAGTATGAATGTGTTTTCAATTAGTAGTCATGAGCAATTGTCACGATGCCTGAATTGGCAAAGCATCTGGACCTGGATACCTCCAGGAGATGCAGGTTCAAATCTGGACCTGGATACCTCCAGGAGATGCAGGTTCAAATCCTGCTCGTGACTGTTATTTCCGATTTCACATTTTTCACTTTGTGTTTAACAAATACACAAGCTTCAATTTGAAATATTTTTTTTGGAACTCTTAACCAAACGTCAGATATTTAAGATCAAAGTGACCAATTTAACAAAACGCCAATTTCTAATATGTAAGGACCTAATATGTTTTGCCCTTGTTATTCCGTATGAGGTTGCGGGCTTATTTTTAGTTTAATAATCAGATTTAGTAAAATATCCAAAAAGTTGTAGGGTTTTCCTATTCCCAATATGTTAACGTTATCGCTATCTTGCAGTATTTTTGTGTCGTCACTGCATAATTGTAAGTACCTAATCATTCACCGGTCGGACATTCAAGATCTGGGAATTCTACATTTAAAAAGACTTCACAGATAATTCTTTCAAGATTAGACACTATTGTTATCCGACGGAAGTGTATTTAAACGAAAAATTTTTGAATAGAGTTTAGTTGCCATATAACCTCCTAAAGCGGCGTTCCTCAAGTTTGCATTAGTCGTAATTTAAATAAAAGGTACGGAACATCTTTTTAAATATAATTCCTATGTAAATGTGTATGTTACTGACTTCCTCCTAAACAGCAGGACTAATTTTGATTATTTTTCATAGACGCCTTTGCTAATTATGTTGTATGCTTCAATAAATTTGTATTATGTGATATATAGGTAGTACCTATGTCATCTTGGTTGCAGCATATTTTAGCGTCATTTTAGTTATAAGAATATTGAACTGTATAATAAATTGGTGAATTAAAAAGTGGCTCATGAGTTCCTTGCCGGGTTCTTCTAATGATAGGCTTTACTTTGGGAATCCGGCCGGTTTTGGCGATTGCAATTGCCACTTTGTCGTTGAGGATGCATTGGCCTCAGGCGCTCATGTTAATTATAAGTAAATTCTTGACGATTTTGAGCGCTTTTGCAATTGTTGGGGTCAACAACAACCCAAAGTAAACCCAAGTGAATGACGAGGAGAGAAGACGCCGAAATGACTTCCTACAAAAAACTCCAGCAATGGAAACATAGATTCCTGAAAGAACACCTCCTTGTATGTTACTTCTTCTGCCCGTGGCTTCATTTAGGTAGTCTTCAAAATTGGGTGAATATAATATGAATATTTCACTCGTAGAATAATAATCTCTATGCAAAAGTAACCATCCCATAGGAATCTTTGATAAAAAAATATGCTGTGTAATTTTATGTTCTCCGGACTATATAAATTTCCAGATCCTGTAATATATCTCACAGGCTTGGCATAGAGTATCTTCGTAAGGCATAAATAACAAACGCTTGACCAATAAAATCTGCTGCATATGAAATTGAACAGTGTAGCAAACTGTGACCAAGGATCAAGCAGGCGATTATCGTGCGTAATGATGTTATAAAAATATGATTATAATTATTGTTTCTTTTTAATTGTTGTAGACATGTCTGGCTCTGGTGATAAGAAGGATCAGAAACCAAATCGCCCACCTCCTTACGAAAGGCCTTATGGACCACCCGAGGACACGAAGGAGCGCCCAAGCGCTTAAATGAGAAAATTAGTACATTTTCTTCACTTCAACCTTTGTTTATATGACTAGCTCCAGCTAGCTTATATGTACACAAATATAAACAAATATGTTTTCAATGGTGTCCTAGGTATCTAAATTACCCGCCGGCGGACCACCGAAGGAATGTAACATAGTTCCAGTGGCTCGCCAATAAAGGCGGAGAGACGGTACACGGCGGGTTTCTTTAGTGGGTGAAGGCCCCACACTACCCTGTTCGTTGCCCCGAGCGACGGGGTGTGCGGTTAGGAACATTTTTTCCCGCCTAAACAAAAAAAAAAAAAAGGTATCTAAATTACAGAATTGTGTTTGACAGATATGAATATCAAGGTCTAGCGAAGCATGGGATATTTTTTTTTAACCTTAGTAAATACTTTTTGATCTATATTTTAGCACTTGACATGCTCAGCTACTCTTAAAGTACAAATTATAATTTGTGAATAAGGAAAAAGAGTATTTTAGTACAGGCGGGAATCGAACCTGCGTCCCTTCCTATCCGGGGAAGTGCTCATGTACCTAACCACACACTCCATTTTTCCGGACAACTATCAGGCTAGTGTGGGGTCCTCACTCACTAAATAAACCTCCCGTATGCTGTCTCTCTGCTTGTACCTACTGGCGCACCATTGTGTAACATTATTTCAGTGATAATAACTATCAGGAGACCTACTTCTCGTACCTACTGTAATATGAATGATGCTAAATAGAATGTCTATATTTTATTGCATTTTATTTATTTTAGTTTTATATAAATTATTTTAATTTTTTAAGCATTGCGGAATCTCAAGTAAGTTGTTGATTTGGCTCATCTGATACGTGATATGTAGTAGAAGGAAGTATTTATGAAACTGGAAAAAGAGAGCTGTACTGCGAGCAGGATTCGAACCTCCGTCCTATCCCATCCAGGGCAGTGCTATGGACCACTAAGCTATCGCAGTCACCTAATGATGACCCACATTCTCGACTTCACATTTGTTTTAGATATCTCTAAGATATGTAGCATTTTAAGGCAATCTATACCTACAACAACTTCTCTTCTCACATCCTCTACGAAGCTCATTGCCCATTTTATATATGTTTTTAATAGATAGAATCAGACAAGTTTTTATAATATGGTATTTGCTCACAATCTGCGTTGTAGAGAATTAAGTGCAATCCAATATACACTCATGAAGTTTTTACAGTTAAAAGGGTTCAAACTTGAATGATTTAACTTCTTCAAGGAAATAATTGAGTGAATAAAGATATAGATTTCGTTCTAAGAATTTACTTTGCGGAAAAAAAGAACAATAATATTTCTAGATTTATTAAATATTATGTAATTGAATCTGTAATTAAATGTATTAACAAAACATACACTTTAATTTAAGAAAATCTGAATCATTATAATGCTATATGTAATCACGTTAAGTATTGTACCAAGCAGCATAGCGTAACCCACATGAAATAGGTTGCAGGCGGTGAACTGAAGGCGATCGTTGCTTACTAGTTGCTTGAACGTTTCCAAATCCTTTTTGAATACTTGAACTAGAATCAATATATCACGGTTAATAAAACCTAGTATTAAAATAGCTAATATACCTACAATATTGAACTCCATTTCTAATAAAAAAAACAAGACATTAAATTTAATGCGGAGGGTTGATTGATTTTAGGCTAATAATATTTATACAGACTTTTAAAACCATTCCTTTGCCATAATTTTCCTGTTGTTATCCTATACACGGCTTTAACTACATTTACCTACAACGCTCCTGTTGATTCCATTTTAGCTTAGGTCGAGCTGGCTAAAGTCGGAGCAAGGATCTAAACTTCTTCGTTTAGTACGGTACCTAGTATGTTAGACACAGACTAGTGTGAGTCATGATATGTCCCTCATTTATTTTATTGCGTGTCGTGGCACACTTGCCGTAAATGGTAACCGTCGCTCACGGACTTGAGTCCATAGCCGACTATACCAAGAGTGTTGTCAAGCCGCTGCTCTCCATTTCATTTCACATAATTATATGAAATGAAAAAATAAACTGCTATCTCCTGCTACAGCCAAAACACACCAATCTGCTTCATAGCCGGTCACACGGGAGAACATACTAGCCTGAAATTGTTAATCGCAAATAGCTAAGTTTCTATAAGATACAAACTAGCGCCAGCAATCGATTCTCATTCAAAAACAAGTCTTCTCGTCGTCAGAAAACTCAACTCTTTAATATATTTATTTTTGGATATAGTGATTATCTTGTAAGTAAAATTACGCCTTTTGCATACATTCGAGCAATACTCACCACATCTGTAATCTATCAAACATTTTAAAATTAACAATAACGTTTGATCCACTTCTGTACGCAATTGCTCTTCAATGCAACATCCGATATAACACCAGAATAATGGTAAAACACTTTTGACTATTACCAGCCATTGGATAGTATTCTGAAATTTGAATTGTTAATAATGTCTAAAGGATTTGCTAAAATATAATGTATCAACTTCTATCCATGGCATCAATTGCATGTATTTCAAAATACTCCATATTTTAAACTAATTAAAATCGTGTTTACATAAACATTGTCCGTTTAGAATTATGTAGCTGCCTACCAAAGTCGTTATTGTTTAAGCGTAATTGTCACTAACATCCAAACACCTTCTTCTATAAGTACTATTATAAAGTTCACTGATTATAAATCTCTAACAGAGCTGTGTCTGTACCTACATTTGAGATATTTGAGAAAAAATGACTTTATTAGGCTACTAGCCTTTGCCCGCGGTTCCGCCGCAGCCAAAAGCTAGTTTTTAGCTTATATCTCAGGTTCCCGACATAGTAGCGGGATAAAATGTTTCACCAGTTTTTAAGTGTAATCATATATTTTTCCGGTAGACGTCAATAGGCTCGCCCCCTATTACGTGGGACTTAAACATAGCTGGCGAGTCGTGGGTGTGTAATACACCTCTGCCTACCCCATCGGGAATACAGGCGTGATGCTATGTATATATCTATCAAAGAAAAAAGTAACATTAAAATTTGTTCAATAGTTTTTGCGTGATGCGCGAACAAGTAAACAGACAAAAAATCTATTTATTTCATAATAAAAAATCTAAAAAAATGTTTTGTATTCAGACACACCTTTATAGATACAGTATTTTTTCTCAAATATTTTAAATGTACAGACACAGCTCTGTTACAGCTTTATAATAGTAATAGCCTTTGCCCGCGGCTTCGCCGCAGCCAAAAGCTAGTTTTTATGCAATATCTCAGCGTAGCAGCATAGTAGCGGGATAAAATGTTTACCAGTTGTTAAGTCTAATCAAGAGCTACCAAATAAAAAAAGTTGCATCAAAATACATTCAGTAGTTTTTGCGTGATGCGCGAACAAACAAACAGATAAACACACAAACATTAAACACAAAGTGAAAAATGTGAAATCGAAAATTATGTTTAATGTATAGTGCTAAGCATGTCAAATGCTAAAAATATATATAAAAATATCTAAATATTTATAGGGTTTGCGTCATTATTAGGTAAAATCTTAATTGTAAAATTAAGTTTACCTGGTCGGTATAATGTATGAAAATACTTCCGACAGATGGCGCAGGCGTCACCCAAAGACGTTAAGTATGATGTGTTATCGAAATTAGCAGTCAGGAGCAATTGTCAGGATGGCTGAATTGGTAAAAGCATCTGGACGGTATCCAGAAGATGCAGGTTCAAATCCTGCTCCTGACTGTTATTTTCGATTTCACATTTTTCACTTTGTGTTTAATGTATAGTGCTAAGCATGTCAAATGCTAAAAATATATATAAAAATATCTACATATTTAAAGGGTTTGCGTCATAATTAGGTAAAATCTTAATTGTAAAATTAAGTTTACCTGGTCGGTATAATGTATGAAAATACTTCCGACAGATGGCGCAGGCGTCACCCAAAGACGTTAAGTATGATGTGTTATCGAAATTAGCAGTCAGGAGCAATTGTCAGGATGGCTGAATTGGTAAAAGCAACAGGACGGTATCCAGAAGGTGCAGGTTCAAATCCTGCTCCTGACTGTTATTTTCGATTTCACATTTTTCACTTTGTGTTTAATGTATAGTGCTAAGCATGTCAAATGCTAAAAATATATATAAAAATATCTAAACACACAAACAGATAAATAGACAAACAGACAAAAAATCTAAAAAAAATCGTTTTGTGTTCAGACACGTCTATTTAGCCAAATACAATCATTATTCCTCAAATATCTTAAATGTACAGACACAGCTCTGTTACAACTTTATTATAGTCGGCTTCGCTCGCGTTAATAAATTAATATAGGTTACTGCAAAAAAATTAAAACTAAATTCCACGTGAACGAAGTCGCGGGTTGCACTTAGTTAATAAAGTTTGTTACTTAAACTTTATATAAGATGCGTCAATATTGAATTTCATGCTTTTTCTTTTAAAAATAACAAACTTTTTATGCAATCTTTCGACCCCTAATTCACCCTAACCAGAAACAGGTATTTGAAATTTCTTATTTCTTTCTTTGAATATGTCAAAGTTCCATACAACCCCTTAGCCTCTTAGGGGTGAAATTTTCAAAAATCCTTTCTTAGTGTATATCTACAACAAAAAAGGCATCAACTAAGAAAAATTCAAGTTTGCAGCCCCAGTGGCTTAGGCTCTGCGTTGATCGACTCGAAGACTAACCTTGGTTGCGGCGGAGCCGCAAGCAAAGGCAAGTATATTAATATTATTATAGCTACGTGTGTGACGAGCTGAGAAAAAAATATGTAGATAAAGTTTATACCATCAGTTGAATTATCGTGATTAGCAAGCACACTTTATTTTTTTTTGTAACAGAATAGTACTTATTTAGTGGTATTTACTATTTAGTAATATGAATATTCCTTTAGTTATATAAATATATAATTTTTCATTTTCTCATTCACGAATAGTGTGGGTACGTAGCATGTTCTTATGCACTTAGACTAGATTCATGCCGCGATTTCGTTCGCACGGACTTCAGAGTATACGAGTTTATACGTCAATCTACAACATATTATTTATCTCTATGCAAAAAACACCGACTTGTCCCCCATGAACCATCGATTTTCCAGAGATAAAAAGTAGCATATGTCCTTTTCTGGGCTCCAGACTATAGGTACGTAAAATTTCGTGATGCTCGGTCCAGTAGTTACGGCGTAAACGCGTAGTAAGGAAACAAATAAACTCACATTCTAATTTGTAATATTAGTAACAGTTTGCACTCAGGAAAGTTTTACGTATGAATATATCTTCTTCAATACACGTAAATTTCATAACGTAAATAACGGTGGACTGACGTGAATAATTCATATGTGTAGAAATACCTGATCACAAACAATTATGGTCATGCCAACCACTCCACTTGTAAACATTAACCAAATTGACAACAGCATCTGAAATTTTTTTTTTATCAATAAACATGTAACTAACTTATATTTTTTTATACGACGCGGGTAGTGAACAAGCGTACTGATAGTAAACGGTTACAATAGCCTATAAACGCTAGCAACAGCAGAGGCATCACTTGCGCGTTGCCAACTCCAAAGGAAGGTGAAGGAGGTGGAGTGGAATATAATAAGGAGAGGATAAGGAAGGGGTTTAGACCTCCAGCGCTCTCACTATACGAAACACAGCGGTAGGAGTATCACAGAACTTTGAGTCTAGAATATCTGAGTCGATCAAGTTGGCCCATCAATGCTGGGATACTACTACTAGTAATGTAGTAAAAGTAACGTTAAAAATTAACAAAACAAAAACATACTACTCGTATATATATCGAATAAAGAATGGGATTATAAATGGCGTCGCCACTATTTACTTCTCGCTCACACACTATCGCCGTCTATACTCACACCTAACGGTATAGACAGCAAAAAAATAACGGTATTCATGTTGCGTGAACTATTGTTTATAGTTACGCCGTAGTATGCTGACAGTACAGGCTCAATGTGCCGCCATTTATAATCCCATTCTTTTTCTGCACGAGTAGTACCTTTTGTTGTGTGACCTCATTCATGTACCTGACTTTTAGAAAGTCCTCAGCCTCGCTATAATATATTTTCCCTCACAAAGTGATAATTTGCGAACAAATACACACATCATTTTGAAAAGTCAGAGGTGGTTTTACGAGTCCTCAACCTAAGAATGCTGATCAAACTCGATACTATTATTTACCAGGTTCCTCGTGGCTTCTTTGAACTTACCACTAGTTTATCACTGCCTATAAAAAAGTCTAATTGTGATAAATTTGTTTAATGTTTTTTATTGCATTTGGTGGCAGACTAGTCACGACCCACCTGATGGTAAGTGGTAACCTTCGCTCATGGACTCAACTATACCGGGAGTATTGTCAAGCTACTGCTCACTATTTCCTTTCACAGACATGAAATCAAAGAATAAAAGGTTGTCTCCTGCTACAACCAAAACACACCAATGTGCTTCATGGCCGGTCACACAGGAGATGGTGGTAACAACTCGCTCAGGCCCGATACCAAGTGAGTACTATCACCTGTTACCCAGCCCTACCACCAATAATGCTATGGGTGATAATTGCTTACTTACCCCTAGTCGCCTTGTACGACACCCGGCAGAAAGGATGGGGTGATAACACTTATATTCCATATATGAAGTTTACAATAGAATAAAAATTAAATAAAAATAGGTTAACTCAATTTAAATTGGCCAAAAATTACAACTTAGTTTCCAAATATTTATAATATAATGTTCTTACCTCTAACCCATGGCACTGTTCTAACAGATGAATGCAGGTGCTTAAGTTATCGTAGATTTTACACAATAGTTTTGGGTCAAAGCGAATATGATCGTTATATGTAACAAATTTTATAGTTGGAGTGAAGACATATCTTACACTACCTATGGGTCTTGATTTATCATCTTCAGCTTCATCATCACGATGAAAAATATCGCTCACTCTAGTATTAACAACTTTAAGAAGACCCGTAACGATGTACAAATGCATAAACAAATGTAACATTGAGAAGAACATAGGTATTCTTATTAAAAGGATATAAGGTGGGCATTTACTCAATATTTCCACTATAACTAAAATCCCATACATAATGGTTGGTATAGAAAACCAAAAGTACATCTTTATAGCAAACAATTTCAAAACTATTTGCTCAAAGTTAATATCGCTGAAAATAACATTGAAAGTCTTATGCAAATTAATGGTAACTTTTCCACTGCTAAATACATTTAGCAGTATAATAAAAATATTGATTACCAAATCATTTATATCTGATATTAATTCAAAATTTGCTTTCAATTTAATATCACTTAAATTTATAAACAAACAGAAACTGGCAATAAAAAGTGCAACGATTATTAGACACCAAATTTTTACCAAGGGATTAGTTGATACTGATTTTCCTTCAGTCGTAACATGTGGTTTTGATAAACCAAAAATATTGCAAAAGCAGTTTATATATTTCATGTATTGATAAAACATTTTCTTGAAGCAATAAATCGGATTCTAACACTACGAGTATATAACTTCAAAGGCACAATCCTCTCCAACAAGTTATGAAGAAAGTAATAAATGCTAATAACAAAGAAAGTAACTCAATTAAAAGTCCATTCACTGTCATTAATTTAAATGTTAGTTACTATTACGATTCTTGATAATATCTTGACATATGTTTTTACTTAAAATTATTAGAAATATGTAACATGATGGCGATCAAACACGTAATCATGTAAAATTACGATCATCTGCAATTATGTGAAATGACTATGATGATGATTTATTCTTATAATTAATATTATTATTATTTTAAACAGCATAACTAAAGGTTTCCTCCCCCATGAATATCTACATTAACCTTATTTTCTTCCAAATATTAGGTACCTACCCCACGATGACAAGTACCAAAGATATAAAAAAGCTATTTATTTATATTCTATTTAGACACGCGGTAGCGTGTCAAGCTAAAGAATTGGCGAGCAGTACCGTGTGTAATATTACACGAACTATTTGGAGCCACTTTTGACCCCCTCATAACTCAAAAAGTATTTCACATAAGCATGTCAAATTTGGCTCATATATTGAGACTTGTGCGATACATATGTACTCCAAATTTAATAAACAATAAATTATAATAAAGCCTTCGGGAGTTCTAAAGCTGGAAGTTCTTATTTTATTCTTCCAAATATGGTATATTAGAACTAGCCAAGTCCGACCTTAGGCTTCAATATATTATAAGAAGAAATTATATTTTAAGTTGTTATAAAATATTTTATGTTGTTATAAATAAATTTCAGGACTGAACTTGGCACCCATTTAGATATCACTTCTTTTGTCGTTAATGTCAACAACTAAGGCATATATCATAATATTGAACTTTGCTCTTATTTCATATTTATGTTTTTGATGGGATGTTCATTAATACTAAAATGTACTTGTTATTTCACTAATAAATGATAAGAAGAATTTTTTCAGGTTTAGTTGGCCGAAATGATGATGATACTTTGGTCAGTAAAATTAGTCGTTTTAATACACCTCTTGAGATATACATTCAAACTAATTACATTGAAGTGCACAGCATATATTGCACTTGCTGAACCCATCAGACGATATCTACTAGGGATTCGTCCTTCTCGTAGTTTCGGGTAAGACAACGTCACGTGTTCTGGATCACCATCCCAGGCGCTCTGCCACCTTTAGCTATCGTAGAAACTATAGGTCCGTTTTATCATTTCGCCTCTCTTGTTTTTGAATATTAGAAATTTACCAATACCTCAATTGCTATACATCTCCTTTTAAAGTTTGAGGAGTTTCATTGTGTATCTTTGGAGTCCAAAGTACAATGGAAATTAATTAGGGAGGAATTCTTTCATCATGAATATACGTACTTTTTTTTGCAATTCTGATAATTTTCGTAAACATACCTATATTGCTTTTGCATTAAAAATGAGTGAATCTGAAGATATTGACATCGACCTTCTAATAGATGAAGTAGAAAATTGGCCAATGATTTGGAATTAGGTTCGGTACGAGTAATTTTGCAAAGCTCGTTAGCGCTCGTCCTATGAACTCTCTTTAAATTTTATCGTGCATTAACGCGCGTTACATGTGTACTTAGCCTAAGTTGATCCTATCGAATTTCTAAGTCCACGCTACCACTTTCACTTCTTTCTTTCCGATAGCTGGGGCCCTTCGCCATTCAGTCACCTGCAATAATAAAAAATAGCTTACTAAAAGCCTGTGATGACAAGAAAATAAACATGTACCTACTGTGCGTCTAAAGGAAAATAGAGCCGTTTTAGTTATTTCAAACGTTATTGTAATCCTAAGAATAATATAAAAGTAGGTGGACACCTACCTACCTAAGCAGCATATACCTAAGCATATTAAAATCCTTTTGTGTGTCCTCTGTGAGAACTTAGAGCAAAATCAAGCTCGCCACATCAAGCAGACGAGCAGTAGTAAAACTCAGCCCAAAATGCCATTGTTTTTTTTTTATAATATGTGCCTACGTGCACAATGATGAGCTGTTTTAGGTCCGGATTAACATTATTTATTCCCTTCATCATAAATTATTTTTGCATAATATAATTCAATAACTTATAGCAAAGATGAGTCATATTAACTAACTAACTAACTTATCATCACGCCATTTCCCTTGCGGGGTAGGCAGTGAGAACAGAGTGCCAAGAGGCTCTATTCTTGCATACATCTCTCGCTTCCTCAACATTCATAACTCTCTTCATACACGCTCGCCTGTTTCGGAGACTCCTGACTCCACCTTCCTTCAATACATGACCAATTTGGTCTAGGTAGGTAAGTCTCGGTCTCCCCCTGTACCTACATCCTTCCACTTTCGCATTGTATATCTTCTTAGCCAGTCGCTCGTCCGGCATTCTTTCCACATGTCCGAACCATCGGAGCATTCCCTTTCGCATCTTTACACCAATACTCTCTTTCATACCTACTCGCTCTCTTACGTCATTGTTACGAATGCGGTCAGTTAGTCTCACTCCACAGATTCTCCGCAGAGATCGCATTTCGACCGCATTAATTTTGCTCTCATGCTCCTTTTTACATACCCAACTCTCGCTTCCATAACACATCAACAAGCAGGGACAAGCACTGCGTTGTGTATTGCGACACGTGCCTTCTGGCTGAGGTGGTGGCTGCCGAGAAGTTGTCCCAATGCTCCGTTCACTCTATTTCCCGCATTCACTCTTCTTTCTACATCAGTGGTGTACCTTCCATCCCGACTGAATCCACATCCAAGATATACAAATTCATCCACTTGTTCTAGCACACCATTTCCTATTGCTACTCTAACATCTGTTCTGGCTTCTTCTCTTTCAAAAACCATTACTTTTGGCATATTAACTACATATATATAAGTGCTAATCCTAACTAGTCCATACTAATATTATAAATGTGTAAGTGCGTTTGTTTGTTAGATAAGCTTTCACGACGTAACTACCGAACCAATTATCACTAATGTTTATATAAATATATATATTATTTCGAAAAAAAAAAGACGAAAATTACTTTTTATTACCAAAAATAGATGATTCCAGTGGGATAGCTGTTTTTTCATAAAGAAAATGTTAAGGTGCCGTAGTATTTATAATATATTGAAGTCGCGGTCAGAATTTATTTACCTACCTACCTATATTTTGATATAAAGTATAAAACTTAGAGTCATATTATCTTATCATGAAATGCGTCGAAGTTTCCAGCGATATGATACGACTATTGTGAATCATATATGATAGCTACAAATATATGATAAACAGCTTGATTGCCAGTAAAGGATATATGTAATTCAAACGCAAACAAATTGTGACGATAATCATTTATTATATTTTGCAAAGAATATACATTATTAATACATTTTAAAAATGTCGCACGGTAAGCATTCATTTCCTTGAACACAGTATTGTCCATATATAAAGAAGATAAAATAATAAAATAAAAATAAAATTTAAGGTAATACCATGTTTTTATAACGAACAATCTTGTCTGTATTTTGTTTCCAATCTTACAACTATTTTAATTATTTTATACTTTTTAGTCCATTATAAAAACATGGTACTTACTTAATTTTTTTTCTGCTTTTTAAAATGATGTTTTTCTTTTTTCACATTTTAATGCATTGTCATCCACTTGTGAGCTATGGTCCAAATTTCAAGTATTTAGCTCATCAGGAAGTTAGTTTAAAATTAATTACAAAATTCCGCCCGGACAGATACTTTTTTAGAAAGCGAGTTAATAAACATAGCCACATATTATCTAGTATCTTTTAATATTATTACATTTTCAAATTAATTTTGCATTAGTAAACACTTTTTATTTATAAATTTTCAGTGCCTCCAAATGGTCCTCCACCTCCCTATTACGGATATGCAGGCCAGCATCCGCCGCCTCCTCCGGTCCCCGGCTACGCGTATGTGCCTACTCCAGTGATGATGCCAATGCCAGTCTACACTCCTCATCCTCCAGCACCACAACCGGAACCGGTCCAGCCTCCACAGCCAACTTACGTCACCAACTACATCTACCAGCAACCACCACAACCAGAACCTGTTCAAGTTGTTGAAGGTAAATGCTTAAAAAGTTTTTCTTATTACCAACATACTTCTTTCGATTGATCTCTGGCAAACTGTTAATCTTCTGTTCTGTGCCTTTGTGAGAGTCCTAGTTAGAAAACGATATGTCAAGACTGGAAGGACACACGTGTTATATATTTTTCTTTTTATGCTTAGTTATATTTCGTATACGGATAATGAAATATTGGAATACCGGAATGCTCCGAAGATACGGAAATGTGGAAGCAATGCCGGCGAGTGACTGGTTAAGAAGATATACAATGCGAAAGTGGAAGGATTTAGACACAGGGGGAGACTGAGACTCACCTACCTAAACCAAATCGATCATGTATTGAAGGACGGTGGAGTCAAGAGTCTCCCAAACCGGCGAGCGTGTATGAAGAGAATTATGAAAGTTGGAAGCGAGAGATGTATGCAAAAATAGAGCATTTTGGCACGCTGTTCTCTCTGCCTACCGGGGAGATGGCGTGATGATAAGTATATATATTTCGTTAATTTTCATAATTTCTTTGAATGCCTCTTGTTGCCCCCAAACGCTTGCTGACTCCTGCTTCTATTCCTTTTGAGATTTGGTCTACTGGTGCTATAATTACTTGATCAAGATACATATTTCCCTGATCGTATTCAATGTAGTTATCACTGATTGTAATTGGCTGTTCTATGTTGTTCGTCATAGCTTTTATTTTGATTGAATTTTGACCAGACATTAATAGTTTTAAATTATATTGCTTAAAATAGAAAAAAGAAATGACTATAACTTCGCGACAGATTCAACAACTGTAACAACGGTAACCCTCAGCCGGCCCCAATCGTTATTCCCAGCCCTTCGCGAGCAGCTGTCTAAAACTTGGTCGCATGTAGATGAATGTGTCACCAAAATTCTGAGCGGCACTGGTAATTTTAAATTGCATTTTTATTATTGAAATTCTAATATTAAGTCAAAACTATGGTCGCGGGCGTATTTACATTATCTAAAATTGTATTATGTAACTATTTTCTACCCGCAGCTCGGCCCTATAAAATAATATTGGTCTATTTGCGTCAAATTCATACGATTCACTAAATATAAAAGCTTGGACTATAAATATTTTGTAACGCAGCTTCATATTCTTTAAGTTATATTATTGATTTTTCAGATCCAATTGATTGGGCACCAGCAACTCCTGTTTCTGCTGCGACTTTTACAAACAGAGCTTTCGTCGCAGGCCAAGAAGGTTGGGATAATAGTCCACTGTGGGTCATCAGGGCTCACCACAGTGGAGAATTTATACCAGGCAAGTTGGCGATCAGAAGCCGTGCTGCCTACATACCTCATGGAGGGAAAGAAGTTCCTGTACATAACTTTGAGGTAAATATTCGCATAATCGGGTAGCTTCAGCTCGCAACCTACAACCTCGCCCCTTATCAGGGTAAAATCAGGGTGAATACTGTGTTTAAACTCCAATCCATAATTAAATCCTTTTTTATTAAATCCTTTTAGTCGATAGATTTATATGCTAAAAATATCTACTCTATTGGAACTAATCTTTTATTTGGGATAAAAAGTACCATATACGTAACATATATTAATACTGGATTAACAATCCAGTGTAATATCTATCCTTCCACATTCAAATATACGTAAGTTTGGGCGTAAAGCGACGGCGTGACAGCATGTGTTTTTAATTTACATACATCCAATAAACATCTTCACAAACTTTCATATTTTTAATATTACTGGGCAGGATACACACACTTGACTCACATAACGTTAGGTATTAAACATAAATTTTATTTAGATTTGAAAAAGCTTAAAGATTCCTTTAATTCAATAACTGATGGTTAATTGATATTTTTGGGTAGACAAATGATCTAATATTGGCTGAAACTTAAAATCTGGTTAAGCTTGAAATGGTTAAAGTATTTAAAGCAATGTTTTTTTAGTAATAAAATTGTCTTTTTAGTGTTATTAGTGATTTTTTTTTGTTCGTTTTTCGATATAAATTTCCATGATGTGTGTACAAATCTAATATGAGAATGTCACAAATCAGAACCAAATAATGTCTACACTGCACAGTCTTAGTAAAAGTATCACCCCATTACATTTTCAGATTTTACTAGCTCCATCACACGCAGTTCGTTGGTTGCCAAGCAGCAACGGTCAAGTACCAGTAGGTGCCATCGCAGCCGGCAATACTCATAACGGTGAACCTCTTTATATTGCGCGTGTCAGGCACCTGCGTTCTGTCACTCCTGGCAAGGTAAATATTGATGATATCTGTTTTATTTTCTTTTATTTTACATTATCAACGAATGTTTCCTCTAAGTGAACTAAAGTCACAGGGAATCTTTAGATGCAAGTGAACAGAACCTCTTCTTAAGATGTTCGCTTTATGGTGACGTAAATGTAAGACGCACACCCATGTGACGCTGGTAGGCCGCCTCCCTTAGGGAAGCTAAATTAGTGATGGTCTGTAAAAGATTTATAAATAGTCAAAACTAAAGCAAAAAAAAAAGGAAGTAGGTAACTTCAGTTACTAAAAAATTGCGCTGTAGAACGGTCGGTTTCAAGGAAAAATAGTATATCCTATTTCCACTCCTCTCTTGAGCGATCTTAAAGGTAGACAACAGATTGTCTATGTCCCATGTTTTTAGTGTCGCCGTGAGGATCACCACTTATCTATCATTTGCCCCTTTTCTTTGTAAACTAAAACTCATTTTCATTCACAGGTCCATCCCAGTCACGGATGCAGCTATATTTCGTTTGGAGGATCTGAAATTTCTTACAAACACTACGAAGTCCTGTGCAAAATTGTAGGTTGAAATGAAAAGTATAGTTAAACGTACTGACCTAAATAAAGTTTTTGATTCGATACAGTCGTGAATATAATAACGGTAAATTGTTGTCAGCCTTGTACAGAATTGTCACTGGATCAATTTAGAAACAATACCAAACTTATTTTAATCTTTGAACACTTTCACTAGCAATCGCGACAACTATTTTTTTTTTCTCTGGGGATCTTAATATCAGCTTCCTGTTATTATAATCCTAGATTTCGGGGAAAGTCTTCGATCTTCTTGATTGAACGGGAAAGGTGTCTTTATAAGCACTTTCGAGCTAGATAAGCCTACATTATATTACTGTAAAAACCATTTTTCGATTTCACATTTTTCACTTTGTGTTTAATGTATGTTGCTAAGCATGTCAAATGCTAAAAATATATATAAAAATATCTAAATATTTATAGGGTTTGCGTCATTATTAGGTAAAATCTTAATTGTAAAATTAAGTTTACCTGGTCGGTATAATGTATGAAAATACTTCCGACAGATGGTACAGGCGTCACCCAAAGACGTTAAGTATGAATGTGTTATCGAAATTAGCAGTCAGGAGCAAGGGTCACGATGGCTGAATTGGCAAAGCATCTGGACGGTATCCAGGAGATGCAGGTTCGAATCCTGCTCGTGACTGTTATTTTCGATTTCACATTTTTCACTTTGTGTTTAATGTAATCACTATGTGTATGGGTAATCGCTATGTGCACTAGGGAATAATAGCTATATGTATTGTACTTTACACTACCCACGTAATTGTACAATTAACCGGTCGTTTTTTATAACCCACGCTTAGGTGACTGCGTAAGCTTACAGAGCCAGAGCACTCCCCGAGATTGGAAGCGACGCAGGTTCATAAATCTGCTCGCGGTAAACGTAATTAATTACTGATTATTTAATTTTACTATAGCTGATTTAAAATGAATAAGGAAGACATCGTCAGGAAACCTCCATATTTGAAAAGCTGTCTCGATGGTATCAAATCCTGCTTAGACACATGTAGTCAGTGTGTTAGATTATGATCTGAACCCCTCTTATTCTGCAAGGAAAACCTATAAGCATTAGTGGATTCTTTTTCAATCCTTTATCTGTCCCAATGTTGAGGACGGGTCTACTCTCATGGTGAGAGAGATTAGGCCGTAGACCACCACGCTAGCTCAGTGCAGAATTTACTAGCCGTCGAGAAAATCTCTCTGCCCTGCTGGTTTCTTCACGATGTTTTTGTTCACCAAGCAGTGATAAATTGCAAACAAATACACACGTGATGTCGAAAAATCTGCACACAACACGACACAAAAGGTCTGCACGTTCGACTGAGGACCGAACTAAATACCACTGTCTTTGCAGTCCTTCGTTTTACCGCTAGGCTATCACGGTACATTAGTGGGAGGATGATGGATAATGTGAGTGAATTAAGCCTCAGGCAATTTCGCTATATACAGTAAAATATGGTAGTGGTAGTACTGTGTGGAGCAGAACTTGCTGCCGTAAAGTTAAGACAGGTGAACGATGATGCTATAAACACTAAATAACAGAAAAATTGGGTGTGCACACTTATTTTAATCATAGTAAAAAATAAATACCTAAATAAAATATGAAATAAATTATGGAAATATTACGTAATGTCTAAAAATAAACAAAATATATTTGTTCAAAAGTATTCGCGATATATATAATTAGCCTCTATATAGCTTGGAATTATCACGGTCATCTAACATCTCGTATATTATGTTACATAGATACTGTCGATAGCAATTTTCTCTTTGAAAATAATCAAAGCTCCTACGTTAAGTCTGATAATTGACTATACACCAAACAAGGGTAGTAAAACCAAGTACTCTAGTGGTATAGAAGGCTTCGAAGTCATTAAAGGAATGATCATTTTCAGACCAATCTTCAATGCAACGTAAATATTCAGATGTTTTCGTAAAATTGATATTATTGTAAACATTTCGTGCTACCTTAACGAAATACTTTTCGTATTTTATTTTCTTATGTAGTAATAATGGAATCGTAACTGTCCCAGTAAGTTAGATTGCCTCATTCAGTCTGTAATACGAATACTTTGTGAACATATTTGTTTTTTTTAATCATCTAGTCATATAGTGCGGGGGTCCCATCTCAACGTTGTCCACGACGGTAACGCCAGGGCCAGGTGGTTCAAATCCCGCGTTATCTACCACATTCACTGGATCTGGTGAATCACCACAACCGAAGCAACTGCAGCAAGCACCCATTTTGTATCCTGAAAATATATTAATATTTGCAACTATGAGAATTTACTTACTTACTTCCTTACTTATCATAATAGGCAGAGAGAACAGAGTGCCAAAAGGCTCTATTCTTGCATAAATCTCTCGCTTCCTCAATATTCATAATTCTCTTCATACACGCTCGCCGGTTTCAGAGACTCCCGTCTCCACCTTCCTTCAATACATGACCGATTTGGTCTAGGTAGGTGAGTCTAGGTCTCCCCCTGTACCTACATCCTTCCACTATCGCTTTGCACATGTCCAAACCATCGGAGCATTCCCTTTTGCATCTTCACAATAATACTCTCTTTCATACCTACTAGTTTTCTTACCTCGTCGTTACGAATGCGAATGTTAGTCAGCCTAACTTCTTAAACTTGGTTAGAAATAAGACTAACTAGATAATTATGTGAATGAGGAAAAAGATAACTTTAGTGCGAGCGGGAATCGAACCTGCGTCCCTTCCAATCCGGGGTGCGGAGTTAGAGCACTCCACTGAGCTACCGCACTACCTTTCGGCCATACCCAATCTCCTCATCACATTTGTCTTAACGACCGAACCGATCAATATAACTAGATATGGACAAAGTCGCATCATTGAAGCCCTTTTGTTTTGAAGTTGATAATAGAACACTACATGACTACGAGTGTGGCAAACAAGCACCATCTAGGCCCATCTAATGGTAAGCTGTTACCGTAGCCTATAGATGCTAGCAACAGCAGAGGTATCGTTTGCAAGGATAATAAGGAGAGTATAGAAAGGATAATATGGAGAGGATAGAAAGGATAATGAGGAGAGTATAGAAAGGATACTAAAGACAATAAGGAGAGGATAGAGAGGGCTTGGGGATTGTATTCTTAACCCTTTTTTCCCTTTTTTTGTGTTTATGGCGTTAAATATTACTTATGTCACCTATAAGAAGGCCTCACACGAGGCACTTTAGCTATCTATGTGGCTACGCTAAGTACACGGGCATCCTTCACAATGAAAAATATTAACCAGATAGCTTGTCATAAGGTTTTATGCTTAGGATACCCTACTTACTTAGGTATCATCACGCCATTTCCCTTGTGGGGTAGGCAGAGAGAATAAAGTGCCAAGAGGCTCTATTCTTGCATACATCTCTCGCTTCCTCAACATTCATAAATCTCTTCATACACGCTCGCTCGCCGGTTTCGGAGACTCCTGACTCCACCTTCCTTCAATACATGACCAATTTTATGATCCCCGTGGCGTGGAATAGACCGAGGTCGCATACGTGGAAGATACTTATATTAAGAAATTTGGAAAAGCGGATGCTATGGCGAACTTTAATTATGACACTTAACAAGTTCCGTGATTTAAATTTAAATACAAATTACAGAAAACATTATTATTATATATAATTATTTATCGATATCTTTCTGATACACACTTGGGCAATCATTACTTATAATTACAAAGCCCGCGACTGCGACTCCAAAATTTGGTCCTCAAAGTCGTTTAGGTATATCACACAGGAGTCTTTTGGGTATATTATAATGTTTATCCAAGCTATAATTTATCTGTATAACAAGTTTTGTTAGGTCATTTGCGAAAAATAACTGTCCTACTAACATTTAAATATCTTCACAAACTCTCACTTTTATATTATTATAGTAGCATTGTCTATTATAAATTAATTTCGCTATAACATTAGTTACTCAATCAAAAGTTTTCTTACCTTCTATAACGCTTGATTAACTTTGGAATTACCTATATGTTACAACTAATTCTTGTGTATTTTATGTTTCACCACCCGTTTCAATATGAACCCAACCCGACTGACGCCATTGGTAATGGTGACAAATAAGATAAGATACATAGATATATCTTGACCGACAAATCATTTGATTCATCGGTATAAGGCTCACTTTACATTAGGTATACCTATTTCATTCAGTTATACCCTTAAAATGAGTATCAACACCAAAATAATTAGAATGTGGTATGTTACCATTTATCAAAAACAGTCCAAGATCCAATGACATAAAAAATATAAGATATGAACTAACTCACATGTATGGACTAGGTACTTATGTTTTATTGCTTATGGTGGCAGACGATCCACGGCCCACCTGATGGTAAATGGTAACCGTCGCTCATGAACTCAACCATACAGAGAGCACTGTCAAGCCGCTGCCCCCCATTTCATTTAACATATATGAAATGAACAAATTAACGGCTATCTCCTGCTACAACCAAAACACACCAATGTGCTTCATGGCCGGTCACACAGGAGATGGTGGTACCATACCGTTCGGGCTGATAGGAAGTGCGTACTCCCACCCGGTACCCAGCCCTACCACCAGTAATGCAATTGGTGTCAATTTCCTACTTCCTTTAGTCGCCTTGTACGACACCCGTGGGAAAAAATGGGGTGGAGACACTTGTATTCTTAGTCCGTCACCACACGGTATGTGTATAGAATACGTTTTTTTTTGAGATTTGATGACATTTTGTTTGATTCATCTTGGCATAACTAACTATGATTTGTTTAAAATTGTATTCATTGGACTTACCAATCTTGAATACTACCAACTCAAATAGTATGGCAGTAGAGATTACTAAAATCCGCCTGCTTCCATCTGGTACCGTTCCTGACTGACCAGTACATACGATTGATTTCGTCTTATGTAACAGTTTTGAATTATGCAAATTATAGCGGTAATTCGGTAATAATGTAAAGAAGAGCGCTCAGTTCCTGGGGTAACTGATGTATCACGGAAGTGGGCCAGCCTCCAGAAGTACCTAAACCTAAAAATATAATGAGATATAATTTGTAGTAGTCACATTCAAGTAGCCTCCTCAAGACTACTAAATAGCTCTTACGAAATATGAACGCAACTTTGAAACCTGTGCGAGGCGTAGATATATTGATGGCAGGGTAGGCTACCAATCGATGGCGCTGTACGGCGCACCCGTGTGGGCGGAGTCCCTGGACGCACTGTACAGGGCTTTTCTGTGGAGGCCACAGAGAGTCGTCGCGTCCAGGGTCATACGTGGATACCGCACGGTGTCGACGGAGGCAGCCTGTGCGTTGGCCGGAATCCCCCCGTGGGACTTGGAGGTGGAGGTGATCGCCGAGGTGTATCGGCAGGCTTCGCAAGAGCGGGAGGGGGGCGGACGTCCCCTACCCACGGAGGTAGCCAGGTGGCAGGGTGACACACGCCGAGCTGCCATGGCCAGATGGAGGGCACGGTTGGAGACGCCCCGGGCCAGTCTTTGGACCGTGGGGGCGCTCCAGCCGGTGCTGGAGGAGTGGGCGGAGTGATGACACGGAGTCCTTACCTTCCGACTGGTGCAGGTGCTGTCGGGGCACGGTTGCTTCGGCAGATATCTGCACATAGTCGCAAGGAGGGAAGCGACTCCGGGCTGTCACCACTGCGGCTGTGACGAGGACACGGCGCGCCACACGCTCGAGTCTTGCCCGGCGTGGGCTGAGCAGCGCCGTGAACTCGTCGTGGAGGTAGAGGAGGACCTCTCGCTGCCGAGCGCCGTCAGAGCGATGCTTGGCAGCGACGTTCGTCGCTGCCTTCTGCGAGGAGGTTATCTCGCGGAAGGAAGCGGCGGTGAGGGCTAGGGAGGAGGATTCTTCCGCTGACCTAAACCACCGCCAGCGACCGGGGTGGCGCAAGCGCAGGCTTTTGCGCCTCATGCCGCCCTAGCCGAGGCTGCGGGTGGATGGACCGGGGAACGTCCGCCACCCGCAAGGCCTCCCGTAAAGGTGCGACGCTCCTCTGCGGATGCGTCGCTCAGTAGAGGGTACCCGAATGGGTAAGCCGCCGGCGGACCACCGAAGGAATGTAACACAGTTCCAGTGGCCTGCCAATAAAGGCGGAGAGACGGCACATGGCGGGTTTCTTTAGTGGGTGCGGGCCCCACACTACCCTGTTCGTTGCCCCGAACGACGGGGTGTGCGGTTAGGAACATTTTTTCCCGCCTTAACAAAAAAAAAGGGTACGCTACCAAGTGCGAGTACTTACTTGTTGCCTATATTAAACTGCTCAGAGCGTGAATCTGGTGGTCTTGCAATTGATCCAGTCGTCAAACATAAATTTTAAATCGTCGCTTTTAGGTATCGTACCTATATGATGATAAATTATAGTTAATCACGTTTGAGAAAATATTTAATTAACATGTATATTGTTTATTTTCTTAAAAAACTCCACATTACACTAGTCTATAAATAGTCAGGTACTTATAAATTATTTTATATCGAACAATAACATTATGATGGTAATATAGAAAAGCCTTTAGTATTTAATCTATTATTTTACCGAATTTCTTATCTACGGTCGGGCGGTTATAAGTAATTTGGACCATAATTAGGCACTAATAGTATGTAATAAATATATACATAAAATTGACTTATTTGTAGTTAGAAACGAAATCTGCATTTAGCTTTATCAGGTAGGTACCCCCCTAATCTAGTACAGTAGGTACCTTCCTAGTCTGCCTCACAAGTACGAATTACATAGCATCACGCCTGTATTCCCCGAAGGGGTAGGCAGAGGTGTAGGTATTACACACCCACGACTCGCCAGCTATGTTTAAGTCCCCCGTAATAGGGGGCGAGCCTATTGACATCTACCGGGCACATTCCCAAACTCCAGGCTGCTGCTGAGAATTTTTCTTTTTAGGAAAAAGCTCAATCACATTGCCCGACCCGGGAATCGAACCCGAGACCTCATGATTAGCAGTCGCATACACTACCGCTACACCACCAAAGCAGTTACAACACAAAATTATATGCAGGTCATGTATAAGTTTGTTTTTTAAGAGAGATATGACAAATCTCCCGAAGTCAGGCGGTTTTAATCTTCGGAAATTGCGCTCAAACCTGCCTTTACCTTTTCGACCATATAAATTACTCTCAAAAGGATTTGATTTTAAACAATTGGAGTCTACGAAAACATCAGGACTCAGGTGGAACTCCAAAGATGACCTCTTTATCTTTCATCCCATGGAATTCTCTGCAACAGAAATCCCAACTAAGTGAGAATTCTTATCTAACATACGAGTATCTAAGATATTTGACCCCTAAGGTTGGTTAGCACCAATCACAATCAAACTTAAAAGTCTATTCCTAGAAACATGGAAAAAAATGTTTTGTGTTAAGGCACACCTATATAGACTAATACAGTAATTTTTTTTTTCAAATATCTTAAATTTCAGATACAGCTCTATTTCAGTTTTATAATAGTTATTAAGAAAAGCTGTCCTGGCGTGAAGTAGGTACTGCCGCACTTGCGCGAGTATGCCAAGCTTCCTTGCGACTACTTTCGCCTTGGATTCAATTAACCGTCCGAAGGCTCGAAGTTATCTCGAAATCCAGCAACTGAAGGTGGTCGGTATATTCTAAAGGTGCATCCCGGAATGTAGGAGCCAAGGTGAACGAGCTCCTTTTAGAAGAAATGAGACACGTTTGTGTTTTGGTGGCATTAAATTTCACGAGATTGGCATCGCCGCGTTTGGAGACTGCCTGAAGTGTAAGATTTATACGCTCAACCATGGCCTTCCTTTGAGCCTGTACTTGAACCCTACTAACATGAGCACTTAACCGATAGCTCTTTACAACTGTGTTGTCATCTGCGTACCCATAGATACCGGGTATGAGCAAATTATTGATATGCAGCACGAATAAAGTTGCAGAAAAAACAGAAACTAAAAAGTAAGCAAGTCGAAACAACTTATCACAACATATCTATGTTATTTTCGATTTCACATTTTTCACTTTGTGTTTAATATACATGTTATCATAAATAAATATTATTTTACGAATATTTCATATACCTATTGGAGATTGTTCTCTGTATTGGGAGCTATACCCCTTACCGCATACAAGGCCATAAATAGCTTTAAAAGTTAATATTTTTTTTCAATATATTTAAATGTTGTTATTTCGCAACCAACGTTGAATCCTTTTACATAATTCGTTCGGAACGTATTTTAGGCAACAATGCCTATAGCAAGTGCAATCTGTAAAAATATTAGCGGTTATGTTCAGCGTGCCCGACCGTTAGAGTGCAATTAATTCAATGAGGCCTCTTTTTTACATACAATATCATTGAATTAATTAGTGTTAATTTATTAATGGGAAAATAACAATATAACGGTAAGTAAAAAAGCCTAGAATTTCAACATACAATGTTTATGTATACTTTAATAAGAAATAGTTGTCGTTTCGGCAATTTCGTGTTTTTTGTTTGTTTTTGAGCTTTATCTTAATATTGCCATATTTGGCTTCGTACGCGTTTTTGTCAAAAACATCATGGGGCATATATGGCTTCGCATGCACTCAGATGCTTTTTCTTTTCCTTGCAGCAATAAACCCTTCTCGGCAACTACGGAGCATATGCGTAAAGCAGGAAAAGTTTTGGGCAAAAAACGTGGTCGTCCAGCTACTTAGGAACACCATCCTCAAGTCGAGCCGATACTTAACCAGCCGAGTCGACAGTCCATATCAGGTGGCCAAAAAACGTGGTCATCCAACGTGCATCCAAGTCGGTACCCCAACAAGCCGAGGTGCCACTTCAATCAGCATGCCGGACTCACCTGTACCCAGTAAAAAGGCACGAAAGACTCCAGCCAGGTCTTGAATGGGTCATGTCAGGTCTTGATGACCTACCACCACATTCTGTACGTTCAGATAACGTAGACCATTTCCCCGAGTGGACGAAATCAAGTCGAAAAATTCAGTTCATTTACCAAATGTGGGAAATGTAAAGTTAATTCATGTTACAACGATAAGGAAATTGTTTCAAAGATTTCCATAAAACATTATTTCATTTTTTAATTAATATTCGTTCATTTTTATACATTCCAACATCATATAAATAATTCCTATCAAACTGGATACTATTAAGAAGCTTATTAGGCTATTTACAAAGCGAGATTGATATATGGGTGGCAGTTCTAGGCGTTAATGCACGCCTACGGGTTGTGATTCCCCCTCTGTCATTGTCTTCTCTGATGGACCATTAGTTTTAGCCTAATGTAGTTTGTTATAGCGTGAGAGAACTACTCTCGCTATGTAATTATTAACTAATTACTTACTTACTTGCTTATCATCACGCCATTTCCCTTGCGGGGTAGGCAGAGAGAACAGAGTGCCAAGAGGCTCTATTCTTGCATACATCTCTCGCTTCCTCAACATTCATAACTCTCTTCATACACACTCCACCTTCCTTCAATACATGACCAATTTGGTCTAGGTAGGTAAGTCTCGGTCTCCCCCTGTACCTACATCCTTCCACTTTCGCATTGTATATCTTCTGAGCCAGTCGCTCATCCTGCATTCTTTCCACATGCCCGAACCATCGGAGCATTCCCTTTCGCATCTTTATACCAATACTCTCTTTCATGCCTACTCGCTCTCTTACGTCATTGTTACGGATGCGGTCAGTCAGCCTCACTCCACAGATTCTCCGCAGAGATCGCATTTCGACCGAATTGATTTTACTCTCATGCTCCTTTTTACATACCAAACTCTTGCTTCCATATAATAACGTTGGGACAAGCACTGCGTTGTGTATTGCGACACGTGCCTTCTGGTGGTGGCTGCCGAGAAGTTGTCCCAATGCTCCGTTCACTCTATTTCCCGCATTCACTCTTCTCTCTATATCAGTGGTGTACCTTCCATCCCGACTGAATCCACATCCAAGATATACAAATTCATCCACTTGTTCTAGCACACCTTTCTTCTTGCTACTCTAACAATTAACTAATTAACTTTTACATTATTTTCACATAACAATTTAGTTTGGTTTATGACGATATACGATATGTACACGATCGATAATATTATAATCTAACTGCTGAACACTATCGATATGTATATACTATCGATATGTAGGTACAGGATCGATAATATTATATCTAACAAATGAATTCTGATTAAAATTTTAGCACATAACAGGCGAAGAATGGCCAGAGCCTGACTAAACTAATGGTTTTTCTTTCTATTTGTTTTATAACCAACTAGAAAGACAGTCAAAATATTTTATTTAACTACAAATATCATATAAACACGAATTAACATTTCCTTCCTATCTACAATATTGTAAAATAATAATTTAAGTGTTTAATTACATAACAATAAGAATAATTTATAACTCTTAGAGATTCTTCGAACTTTTGTTAAATCGTATTCTTCAACGGAAATGGGGAGGGCCATGTGGTGGACCATGATGTGGTGGGCCATGATGTGGTGGTCCATAATGTGGAGGGCCGAAATGACCTGGTGGCCCGTGATGCGGCCCGTGTGGAGGAGGAGGTGGACAGCAGCAAGGCAAGCATATGCAAGATGTACCGTTACCCATTGCACTGAAATACAAAATGAATAATTATTATAAACATATCTACCAAATTTCATCTAACACCGCATTTTGTATCTGTCACATTAACAATATTAGATTATAATACATTTTACCTGCTATTTCTACCAGGTTAATTATCACATGTATCAGAATTTCTTAAATTGAGAATATAAAGACAATCAACCATCCCATAGACTGGTTTGGTGGTATTACAAAGAAAAAATGATCATAAAAACACATTTTTTTTTATTGCATTTAGTGACAGACTAGCCACGGCCCATCTGATGGTAAATGGTAACCGTCACTCATGGACTCAACTATACCGAGAGTATTGTGAAGCCGCTGCTCACTTCACCGATATGAAATGAAAGAATAAACGGCTATCTCCTGCTACAGCCAAAACGCAACTATGTGCTTCATGGCCGGTCTCACGGAAGATGGTGGTACCAACCCGCTCGGGCCCGATACCAAGTGAGTACTTCCACTTGGTACCCAGCCCTACCACCAGTCATGCAATGGATGATAATTGCCTACTTCCCTTAGTCGCTTCATACGACACCCGTGGGAAAGAATGGGGTGGTGACACTTGTATTCTTAGTCCGTCACCACACGGACAAAACACATAATGGAATATGACTATACTACTACGAGAGCAGCTGCGGGATAATGCGCTAGTATATAATAAAGTAAGACTTGTTTTTTTCTCTCTCTCTTGTGCTATGAACGCCATTGCCGACTAAATAGAGGGTGTGTGTATAAGTACAGTACAACAGATATAAGTAAGTAGAAATGTTGGTTTTCGATCAGTAGATATTTCAATATTTAAAAAAATATAGAGGTCGAATAAAATATCAACTCACCAATATATATACCAAGAGTATATAACTAACATTACTATTAACATTTTTATAAAGACGCTCACCTATTGAATGAAGAGTTCCAAAAAGGTAGATTGAATTTGTTACGTGCACGCGATAGTTTGGTTGTATTGCAAAATATAACACTGATAGTTACATCCACATTTGTGTTACATATAAATAACGATGTTATCATCGATAAATTCTGATACTGATAAGTTACCCGAAGTATTCACGAAACGTCTACTAATATTATCACAACAAAGCTTATTCGAATCGTATCTTTCTTAGTCACATTTCGCATTATTATGTGGATCAATAAGAAGAATTATATGATTCACCTTACGTATACATAATCACAGTAAAAGTACGTCAAATAAGACAAGAACTAACTATTATGTTTGTATAACCTGTAACTATTAATAGTATGTATTGTTAGGCTAACATTTTAAGCCGCTGATTTAATGATACTAGGCTAAAATTAGAGCTCGTAGAATTTTACGCGTAAACCTATACCCAAATTTTACATATATTTATGCATGTGACGAGAATATTACTCACAGTGGCGGTGATAGACTAAGAATTCATATTATCACCATCACGTTTCAGGCTCTGGTGAGTGAGTCACTGAGAAATACCTCTAGCTAAATAGCTTTTGCCAATCTATCTAGCCATAGCGGAGGAGAATTTATTTACTTATCATTTTAGGAGGCTTGTGCCCAGCTATTGTTAAGAAAAATCCTTTATCAATCTCTTGTCATCCTCTTCTTATTATCCTTCCTCTCCACCTCCTTACCCTTTCCTCGAGCAAGTGATGTCTCTTATGTTGCTAGCGTTAAACAGGCTACAGTAACTGCTTACCACCAGGCAAGCCGTATGCTTGTTTGCCGCTCTAACCAAGAAATTCTTACTATTATATTATATAGTAACTTTACTAGCCTTTGCCCGCGGCTCCGCTGCAGCCAAAAACTAGTTTTTAGGTTATGTCTCAGGGGCCCGATACATATTTGGATGATGCGCAATCAAATAAACAGACAAACATCTATTTATTTCATAACAAAAAATCTAAAAAAAATTGTTTTGTGTTCAGACACAGACACAGTATTGTTTTCTCAAAGATCTTAAATGTACAGACACAGCTCTGTTACAGCTTTAGATGGATGGAATGACTTTTAATGTGTGTATGTATCCTACACTGTGTTAATATTCGAAGGGGCAAAGGAAAGTAAATTCTCTAACAGTGTATTGTGATGTCATTTCATACCATATTAGGTACATGGTACGTATATATCATATTTGAGTTCATCATGCAAACAAATACTTGGCATGACTCAATAGTTTCAGCCCATTTGTGGTGGCAACTACGTGGATGATTTATTTTTGAATACTTACTTGATGTTGTCGTCAGGGTTAACAATAGTACATTGTTACCCTAGGAATGAAAGCCCTCGAACTATTGAAGCCCTCGCTACGCTCGGGCGCCAAACCCCGTCTCGGGACTAAATAAGTCTTTATCCCGAGGTAAACACTGTGCTTTTCATTACGAATACGAGGATACAAAAATAAAAATCATGAATTAGCTAAAGAAAAAATGGGAGACTTTAAAAAATTGAATTTGGCATCGCCGTTTTCCCGCCGATTTTGTTTTTTTGCTGTGGCTTGTCAGCTATTCATATTTAAATTTTAAAATTGTCATTTTCCATAAAAATGTCCGAGACTACCATGTAGAGCCTTGTAGAGGTGACACGTGACTGAAAAGTGCTTACCTATGCCTTAGCCGAAGGATGAGCCTCGCAGCGAGCTAATTCAGCCAACATTTTTATCAGGACGTTGGCGATTGTAAATTGTCGCTTGAACGGTTTTTAGTATTAGACCAGTGTCGATAATTTTCGAAACCAAATAAATAATAGTAGGATGAAAACCATTGGAAAAGTAAAAAAATATAATCAAAATAAGAAGAAAAAATCAATATTTTGCATCAAAAAAAATTACAATGTGTTTGAGATATAATAAAGTAAGTTATCACCAAATTTCGCGAAAAAATATTATTTTTTGTGGAAGTTAAAAGTAAAAAACCAAAAATTCTGTGTTTTAGATTTTTCACATAAATTTTGAGGTTATGTGAAAAAAGTGTTAATACAAAAGTTGTAGATCTGTTATTGCCTACAATTTTGCCATTTAACTTTTTTCGATAGGACTCTTAGTTTTGCCGGAAATCGTGATAAACCGATTTATACCCTTAAAAGCTCACCCCCACCCCCTTCCCGACCTCAAATCACCCGTAAATTATTTTTCCTTTTATTTTTGTTATATTTTCTTACTTTTCCAAAGGGTTTCATCCTACTATTCTTTTTTTTTCACTTTTACCGTTTTCAAAGGCTTCGGCACTGGCCTATATGCTTGGTGTAAAGTTCGTTAAAGTGTTCTTATCTATGAAGTTAAATCTATTTCCGTGAATTTAGCTTGTCAATTAAAGATTAACCGTTATTTATGGGTCTATTTTAAAAAAACACGTTTATATTGCCTCACATGCAACTAACTTTTAAACAGGTAATTCCAAGGCTAGTAGCAGAATAGCAGTATAAACAAGACCAAGGCCAAGATCTTGCATTTGTTTTAGGTAAACATTTTTATAAAAACAACATTTATTGATCCGCCAAAACTTGTATTGTTTGTTCTATTCAGGACAATTATTTGAGTTATCCACAAATGATTATTCTTAGTTATGCATTTGGATGTACTTCGTATCTGCTAAATTGTATATTTGTACAGACGAAAACCGTGAAGAATTGGTTTATATACATATGATATGGGTATGCCAAATAAACGCACTGCTCCAATGAGACAGCGATTTCGAAATAAACGAAAAATTACCATGATGTATACAATTTTTTAGATTTTTGTTGATTTTTTAAAAACCGCTCTACTGATTTCGATAAAATTTAAATGACCTCTGAAGTAGAACCGACCAAAAAAAATAAAAAATTGAAATCAATTCATAATCGGTGGAATAATCGCGTAACAAACATACAAAAAAAAACACAGTAAAATTGAGAACCTCCTCCTTTTTAAGTCTGTTGAAAATAAAGATATATTCTTTTTTTTCTCAAAACTATTTTTTAATTTAAGTAGGTACATACTTTGAACACTGACATTTTAATTGCGTTCCCTGTATTATCGTAAATTACATAAAGTACTGAACATCATACAAATAGGTACGTAGATATTTATTAATTTGTAATACATACCTACTACATTACTAGTTTCAAAGATTTTTGTAACGAAAGTAAAAGTAATAATAGATGAAAATGTATTGCAATTTATATATAATTTAGATGGGACTGATATTTCCCATTTTATAATAACTAACAAAAGTGCCTCAGAATAAAATAAATACCTACGTAGTTTATAACTAACAATTATCTAAATCATAAATATTAGGTGCTGCACTATCACATATACATACTGATACATATAATAAAAAAATAGATCATATGAATAGAAACATAATAAAATCTAAATTGCGCGTGATTAAATTATTATCTTCAAAGGCTTAACTACGTATGTTAACATAATACAGAAGACTATATTAGACTTCATATAGACATCAGCAGTAATTTTCTAATGTGATATATAATATGATATTAATATATTGCAACAATTCTAAATCACGCAAAATGAAAAAGTAAACACATTGTGTGCGTATGTGTTCTTACATTCGTAGGTAAGAAGCTAAGGATTACATTTACTAAGAAACAAGTAATAAAATAGTTTATTTCTTATATACTAACCAGTTGTGCTACGTAATTCGGTGTTTGCTCACACTAACTAAACAATAGGTACATTTATTATTTAAAAAGCAACAGTTCTGTTTACATCGTAATCTTAAAAATAAAAATATTCATATTACCACATTGCACTCAGTATAATTTTAATGTTATTAATAAATATTAATTATACCCTTTTATGTAACCTTTTTCTTAAATGACCAAAAAAGAAAGTGAAGGAAAAGCTACAATATTTATCGAACATATTTTTTTTTTTTTGTTTAGTCGGGAAAAATGTCCTAACCGCACACATTTTCCCGTCACTTATTTTGTAATACAATACGGAACCTGTATACAGTAATTTTTATTACTAAATTAGTTACTCCATAATTTTTAGGTATAACGATCAAACCTGGAGAAAAAAATTACAACAAACAAACTTCAACAAAACCATTGCCGTCACCTAAAATAAGGTACCTAACACTACCATTTTTCGGGTGAGCTATATTTGAAGTGTTATTTTTGTTTGGTAAAGCAGATACACATTCCAGAAGGCTTTGTGTTGTAGGTAGCTGCAGAAAGTCTAAAATAAATAGCACTCGTACGAGTTGTAAAGCCACTCACGTCGTTATAAGAGAAGCCTTGAGTGGAAGGGCCACTGAGCCCTACCTATCTAAAGGCTTAAACATCACAGAATAAACATGTACTTACAATAATTGTAAAAGGTTGATATTAATTAAAGAAGCACATACTTGCTTTACATTTAATTCAACAATCGGATTGAATGTAAAGTAGGTATTATACCTATAACAATTAATGAATTCTCTGATTAAAATAATACCACAGAATTAAGAATATTTTACCACTAAATTCACTGGTGACGAATCAATTTGGTTCGATTGCTGCCGACTTTCCTTGGATCAAGGTTGTCGTTCTACTTTTTACAGTGTGAATGGCCACGGTTGGCTTACCTTACGTTTGGAACAATACAGGTGTTTATTGCAAAGTAATTCATAAAACAACCTAACCTGGTAGATACCTAACTTATACAATTGTACTTCAAAGCTATTTATTATAATTATACAGTAATTATTGAGGACATTCACTCTTACCATCCATCAGCCTTTTAAAGTCCACTGCTGGATATAGGCCTCCCCAAGAATGGGGGATAGTACCGTAATCGCCACGCTTGGGAGGCGGGTTTGCGATAGCAGTGGATGTTGTTAATACTCGAAGGAGTGCTGCTGCCCACTCCCGCGGTTTTCCCTCAGTCGGCTCTTACGACTCCCATGTATGGAGAGGGGTAGGACAATTCTAAAACCAGCCCCACACGGCAATAGGTAGAAAAAATAAGCACTGCATGATATAGACCATTAGATTTTGATAACCTTATGTATAGTCACTCCAAGAAACATTGTTGTAACAGTTTCAAGATTTAACAATACATATATCTTCTTAATAAATTAATATTGTAATTCTAATGGATCACATTACACATAAGGAACCATGGAAACTAATTATGCCTTCAAAAGTCGTATAAACATAATAAAGACCTGTTTTGTAAGTCCCAAAAAGGATTATGAGTTGATAGTTGACATTAGTATAATTATCGCCATTTTAAAATTCTACCTTAATCTACTTAGTACATATATTATATAGTGTATGGGCCAGTGATTTATGCAATTTAAAATTATAACAGCTCTATCTATAGGGCGGTGGTGGTTGAACAGTAATCACTGTACGTTGTGGTGGTGCGGTTTGAGTAACATGATGATGGACAACAGTAGTTCTGGATGGAGGCGGACTGCAACAGTCACAACATAGACCAGGGCAACAGCAACAGCAACACGGTCGGCATGAGACGTAGCAACCCATTCTGAAAAAATGATAAGATCCAAGATAACATTTGGTTTGTACTATATCAAAACCTGCGGCGAGTCTATAATTTTAGTTCAAAGATTAAATTTTCAAGATTAGCAAATGAAATACATATTTTAAGAAAGTATGCTAGTTAAGGTTCTCAAAAATCGAACACTAGCTTTTGCCTGGGACGAAACAAGTTTGGTTATAAAACTCAATATTACCGTAAACGATCTAACAATAGATCACAATTATGTATGTCTTATCCACAGTTGTACGTTCGTCGTTTTTTAAATCTAACTCACTATACTTAAGAGGAAATGTACATTAGAAGGCGTACAAGGTTAATTAAATTTCTGATCGGCTATAGATTTTAGTATTATTAACAACAAATTAACGATGACTTGCAGCAAATATTTCACAATCAATATGATATTAAAAGGATTGCTGCCTCTTTGGTTATCAAAACAAAATAAACAGCTGCCCGTGGAGACAGCAGGGTAGTTTGGGGCTTTTTCCCACTAGAACCCCACCGTGCGCCCTCATCCATCCTTTCTACGGCGGATCACGTGTACCGCGTCGTATTGACTGCAATCCACAGGCGGTGATCTGGCGAGTGGGCCTAAACCACCCAGGCCCACGCCTATGTCTGTAGCGAGATCCCGGTGCTGCCCATCCCACGCCGGGCACAAATCGAGCGTGTGCTGCGCCGAGTCCTCGCTGCAGTCGCAGTGGTGACAGCCTGGGGTCATCTCCCTCCTAGCGATCGTGTACATTTATTTGCCGAAGCAACCATGTCCCGACAAAACCTGCATCAACCGAAAAGTGAGGACCCATGCTGCTGCCCTGCCCATTCCTCCAAGATCAGCGGGAGCGCTCCTATGGTCCAGAGACCAGCCCGGGGTGTCTCCAGCCGAGATCTCCACTTTAGGACAGTGACATGGTGGGCATCCCTCCGCCACGAGTAAATAGCGCTCGGCGAGGGGCGACTGCCCCCGCACACGATGCCAGCCGGTAAACGTCACCCAGCACTTTCGCCTCCGTCTCCTCACGGGGGGGTTCCGGCCAACGCGGAGGCTGCATCGGTAGAGACCGTGCGGTACCCCAGATTGCTCGGATGGCTACGACCCTCTGTGGACGCTACAGAAGGGCCCTATTGCGAGTGGCCAGGGCCTGCGCCTGCACGGGCGGAGGACGGCGCCGTCCAGTGCCATTGACCGTACTACCCACGCGTAGAGTCCAGCAAGCACCAACTCGTAGGTTATTTGACCCTACAATTTATCATTTTGATACCTATCTAATTTAAATTTAATCCTGTATCATGGCTAAATCACCCGTAAACATTAACACAAAAATGTGAAATCGAAATTAACAGTCACGAGCAGGATTTGAACCGGCATCTCCTGGAATACCGTTCCAGATGCTTTGCCAATTCAGCCATCGTGACAATTGCTCGGGACTGTGAATTTCGATAACACATTCATTCTTAACCTCTTGGGTAACAACTGCATCATGTTATGTACTTAATTCAGCTAGCAAAAATAGTAGATGTTCTTTATTCTTCTTAGACTAATTCGTCACAATAATAGGTATCTACGTTCTTGGTTTATTTTGTCAGAATACTGTGATTAACCTTTATGTTAAGGATAATGAACAGGGTAATATGGGGCCCTCAACCACTAAATAAACTCGTCCTTTGCTGTCTCTCTGCCTCTATTGGCGGACCACTGAAACTGTGTGAGATACCAATTTTCAAATCACCTAATAGTTTTACTATTTGACATTCCAGCCTATAGGTACATTTTTTGTTTAATATCCATTTACGTGAGCACTCATTACTAATAAACAAATACATTACGCACTTAAATTAAAAATGTTGCGAGTCGCTAAGACTGTCTAAATACGAGGTACTCGTAGATGTGTCAACGTTTGCCCTCTTGCATGTTTTACATGATAAGGATTTTAAAAATACACAGTGAAATAATGTCTCATTAACACGCAATCGAATAATGGTGTGGCTTTTTAGAGAACTGAAATGTTAACAATAAGTAAGCTAAGTGCTGTGTAAATTTACAGAACTCAACTTATTCATATTAAACTAAACGCTTACGTGACTTTTAAGTTGGTCTTACTGAAACTAAAGATCAGCAAAATAATTAAATACTATAATTTTTCCAACATTGTGGAATGATCTAAATCATTGTAGTAGTCTATCAGGGCTGAAGGTACAACCTTAACAGGCATATCAATGATACGGAGCTCAAGGGCGACAGGAGCAATGGGGCCCTTTTCTAAATTATTTTCAAGAAACTACGCCTTATCAACACATAAAGAAAAAATATTAATTAACAATAAAAACCTTGTACTAAATATAATTTCTAATAAAAAAGACGAACATAAGACGAACAGACTGCTTTTATGTCGATAAATTTCGAGAGGTAATTATGTGTTAACACCATAATACAATGATATTTTAAATCAATGAAAATTTTGAATTGGAACCGAATTGCACAAAGGAAAACAAGTTACATCGAAAATAACAAATAAGCCCTTTTCGAAAGGGACGTCTCAATCTCATTTATCTAATGAATTTCTTTAACTTCTTTTACAGATGAATTATAATTTGTTTCAAAAAGAAATATGTAAAGATCTTAAAAAACTTGAATTGCCATTCTTAAACTGGTCGGAACCCCTCGGCAAGCGGGTGTAAACCAGGATTACTCCGTAGATTTTATAGATTTACAGCGTAATTCAATAAATTATACATTTATCATATGAAGCGGAATAAAATGTAAAAATCTAAAAGGGAAACTGGGAAGTTCCAAGTTGGAACAAAATCTAATTTGGGAAATGTGATTCGCGTTGAAGGCGTTCCTTAAAAGGCTCATATGTGAACAAAAACTAATTAACTCGATCTAAAACGGCACATATTTACAGATAAGCACTTATGCTAAAGGTTCTAATGAAATTATCAGAACGATATGATGTGGTCACGTTAGTTATCGATATCACGCCAAAGCCATATACCTAATACAATGTACTAATATCCTTATCTGACATCATAGTATTTACTATTTAACTTCAGGGCAAGCGCGCAATTAGTCATAGGGTGTGGATAAGCTCTAAAGGGTTGCTGACGAAAAATGGCTCTGCAACCCAATGATGACGCACTTGCAGTTGTAATAATATAGATCAATCATTATTTTATCAGATATGTAAGGAGCTTGTTAATCTCTTACCTCCGTTTTTATGAACTTAGATTACTTACGAGTACTGTTAAGAACGACCTCCAGATTGATGTCTTATAAAAAAGTTTTTATTTACCAAATATTTAATATTTACTATTATTTACACAACAATACTTTTAAAAATAATAGTTATTAGACCGCACACTCTGGATGATGGATCTGCGAAAACCTGAGATATAACCTAAAAAACTTTTGGCTACGGCGAAGCCGCGGGTAATGATAAAATACACTTTTAAAAAATCACTTTTTATTTTACAAACAACAATATCAGTCAATCTAGATTTATCGTTTCCAAATATTCGTGGGAATTAGGCGTCTTAATTAAGTTCACCATTTACCTAGCTCTAAAACTACTGCTAAATTTTGTAGCGAAAGCTATTATTTAAGCAACTACATATTGGTCGTCCACACTTCTTACCTTAATTAAAATCCGATTCATCTGTACATTGGTTGTTGAGGATAGGGATAGCCACCTGGTGGGGGTGGATAACCTCCTGGTGGTGGATACCCTCCTGGTGGTGGATAGCCTTGAGGAGGTGGGTACGGATATCCAGGTGGAGGTGGCTGTTGTTCAACGAATACAGGTGGCTGGTGGACAACTGTAACTGTCTGAGGTGGATGCTGCTGTTGACCACATGCGTTAGGGCAGAGGCACGGCACCAAGCAGCAAGCACTCAACGCCAAGCAGCAAGGATTGCAGCAGACGTCACAGTCTCCGCAGTCCAACGAAAAACAGAGACCCATTCTCTTGCTCTGCTCACTTCAACTAAAACGTACAGCAAGGTGTTAGCTATTTACCTTATCATTTGAACAAAGAACACAATGCGCCAACTGTAATTGTACCTCACAAAATGGCGGTTATTTATCGTTGTCAGGGTCCTTATCATAAACTGTTATCTTGAGATAAATGTGTATTTACTCACTCACTTTACATCAGTGAATAACCTGACCAATTATAGTAAATTGGTGTGACGTATTATATTTTTAATCAGGCTTATAACCTATAAAGAAAACACAATCAGGCAAAGACCTACCGCCTAATTTCAGACAGGTACTTATCTTAAAAATACAAAAAGCAAGAGCTTCGTAACAAGAACTTTGTTTTAAAAATACACGAGTCTTTAATTAGTCGTTAAATAATGGATTAGGTATGCGTGTAAAAATAATACTTGGTATATCTACAGTATTATTATTATTACTCCCATGGAATACTTTTACTCTTTTTCCGTCTGCATATTTGTGTAGTAAAGTAATGATGTATATTATACTTCCTCGATAACAAAATAGTAGGAACCAAATAACTAAATTTTCCAAAAACATTTCTATATTTTTACATCATTGTCATGTTTATAATAAATTTAATATGCATTATAATTTTGTAGGTGTTTCGGACACACCCCTGAAGGAATGTAACATAGTTCCAGTAGCCTGCCAATAAAGGCGGAGAGACGGCACACGGTGGGTTTATTTAGTGGGTGAGGGCCCCACACTACCCTGTTCTTGCCCCGAACGACAGGGTGTGCGGTTAGGAAAAATGCTTTCCACCTTAAAAAAAAGATTTTTCAGACACAACCTAAATTATTATTGTCCTGTTTCGTACTTTTTAGATCATTTTTTCATTTCCGTAGTCGGGTTACAAATTTTAAACTTTATTTTTTATTTTATACTTTTTCGTTTTAACGCTTGATAAACGTTATAATAATGTAAATGCATATCTTGTGAGCATTATACGGGTACTGAGTACTCTACGAGTGAAGATATTCTCTGAAAGAGCCAGCAATTCCTTGCTAAATGGCCTCTTGATGTAAAATTTAATTAAAACTCGCGGTAAAAAAAAACTATTGTTATATTTACTGTGGTTTAAGCCAGTTAAAATGTAGCCAATGTTACCCCAACCATAATAAGGAATTGATTGACTCCTTACTCATCAAAATCGGATGAATAGTTTAGGGCTACGGAGGAACATACGTAAATACAAACATACATACATAGACTGCTAAAATCATAACCATTTCCTTAGGTTTCGCCGTAGTTGGGTAAAATATATAGAGTAAATCATTATAATAATTGTGTTATCACACTAAACAAATCAATGGTTATCCGGCAAAATATACAGAATTTAATTTATATATTTAACGATTGATCGTTAATCCTTATTATCCTAACTCTAACCCCAATATCCTAATCGAATGTTGGGTTAGCTCATCATGTGCATTGGTGCAAAATTAGCAGAGCATAGATACTGACGACAACTCGTCCATGGAAATGTCGTTTAATTATAATTATGATAAAAGCTAAAACTCTCATGAGGCTAATTTATGTAACACTCACAATAATTATTAGTCTAATTAGTGGCAAACACGAAAAACTTGATTAAAATGGAATTTTGTGTAAGTAGCTGTACTATGTTGCAACTAAAATGAATTGTGCATGCAGCACCGCACACTTTTGAAGAAGTGAAACTTCTTAAGAACTCGTCATGTATATAATCAAACAAACAAACACATGACACAAATATAAATAATCACAGAATATTAATCACACAGATATATTATGATGCCTGATGCGTAAGTCTACAAATACATGCGTGCGCGACACTATTTTATTGCTTTGTACCGTACAAATATATCGTATTTTTCTTTTGAATGTATTGTTTTTGAAATTTTACAAGAAAATGACCAAGCTTGTCGAGTGCTTGAAATATAAATTAAAATAAGAACATAAAGATTATCATTACGATTGTTTAAATTAGGAACGATTACAGAATACCAACACAACACAAGAGTGCAGAACAGTAAATTGAATTGATGGTGATGGTGCCAAAAAATATTTTTTATAAGTGGATCTCTCTGGTCCATATATATACCTACCTAAGTAGATACTTATTTATTTAATTTAAATATTTTTATCTATTTACTCGTACGTATTAGATATTGGAACTACCTACATAGTTTCACAAGGGCAAGGTACTTACTGTAAATTTGTTTTATTAGTACCTATTGTTCTCGTCTTCGAGAGTATCAAGCAGGTGGGTATTAGGTACATAAATAAACATTAGTAACACCTATGACCATATTATGTAGGTGTAAAGTGAAGTGATAACCTCGTGGCATACGCGTTGATGTTCTGTGCTAGTGGTAAAACTGAGTAGATACTGGAAAGACAGTGGTAACTAGTTCGATTTAATCCGAGGTCCTGATATAGCACGGTTCACACCTCAGCCTTTACGATTTTTTTGATATATATTTCCTATATGTATGTGTATTTATTCGAAAATTATAACTCCTGTAAAAAAAAATATTACGACGAATCCTGCATGTCTCAGAAATTTTCTCAGCGGCTTATAAAGTCTGTCAACCCACACTGGGCCAGCGTAGTGGACTGTGGCCTAAATAGACGATCCGGGTCTAACAATAATGTACTAAGAAAATAAAATACATTGTTCTTTGACAAAATAATATGTACACGATAGTACTGGAACTGGTAAGTCACATAATAAAATTATTATAGCAATCGTTACTTTTACTTTAGTAAAATTTACATATAAGTAAATATAATTGAGACCTATTTTAAACGTTCTCTTGTCTAATTATAATATTTATGGTCACATTTCTAGGAATTACAGAATATAGTAGTATAGTATTTACGTTAATATAAAGATCTAAGAACTAGATAGAAATATACATATCTACAGAAAGGATCACATGATGTTTTACCTGATAAAATGTTAATGTATTTTAAAAGTTAGCGGACGACCTTTGTTAACAGCCCATAAAATATATATTAGACAAGCTAAAACTACGTAGGTATCTACTAGATGTTATTTTGATACAAGCACAATATAAATATAAAACTTACCTAAATATGTATATTTTGAAGTAACAATAACACCATCGCCAACGCTGGCACAACTTGTAAAATACAAACGTCAACGAATCGTTCGTCTACTGTGGTTTAGTCATACGAGAAAAACCGAGCTATGACGAGAACGTCTACGCAGTACCAAACAAGTAAATACAAAGTTCTGTCTCATTCATGCTAAATCGGAAAATTTGAAGATAGAATGAGACAGAAACTATTAGACATAATGCTTAAATTAAAGCAACAGCAGTGTCGACTCAGCCTTGCTGTAACGTTGCACGTAAGAGCAAGGCCTGAAGTACTTAAAACCTACAAATTATTCATTGTGTGTAACAGGTAATAACAATGAAATGCATTTCTTTTAAGAACCAAGGTTATAAAGGAGAGCATGGTTAATTTAAACATTACGTACCGTTATTATTATATTTTTTGTGTATCTACGGGTTGGTATGATTTATTGAAAGAATATTTTTAAAAGTAGTAATCCGTTTAGTGCCGGACTAAGAATATTATAGTGTCCTGCCTCCCCTTTTTCCCGCCGATGTCGTATGCGATTAAGGAAAGTAATTAATAGAGTGGTTTCCAGTGGTCCCCCAGTACCACACCCACCACACGGTCGGTTCATTTATGAAGGCCCCACACTACCGTGTAAGTTGCCTTGAACGACGGAGTGTGTGGTTAGGGATATTGTTTCCCGTTTTAACAAAAAAGGGTGGTAATAAGTGATAGTGCTCACTTGCTATTGAGCCCGAGCGAGTCGGCGTCGGTACCACCGTGGTTTTGGTTGTAGCGGAAAATAGGCATCAATTAATTAATTTCTCATCGGCAAAATGCAATGGTGAGCAACGGCTTAGCAGTATTCTTAGTGTTGCTGAGGCCACGAGTGGCGGCTTCCCCTTTTTTATAATATTTTAAAAAAATATCACAAACTGCTTCGCCTAGCCTTAGGGTAATGAATGTACCCACCAAAGGAATGTAACATAGTTCCAGTGGCCCGCCAATAAAGGCGGAGAGACGGTTTCTTTAGTGGGCCCCACAATACCCTGTTCGTTGCCCCAAACGACGGGGTGTGCAGTTAGAATTTTTTTTCCCGCCTTACCAAAAAAAAATGTAATGAATTTAAAACTGACTATTTTATTATCCTGATAATACTAAGATACTTGGCTTTCGTGATGTATGTTGGCTGATAGTAAATAAATATTTTTAACGCTTAGATATCTTATGCATATACGAGTATTATTTTAATACTTTAAGTAGCCTACATGGGTAATAGTGTTATTTTATTGTTGAGTTAGAAGAATAGCTTGCTTTTATTTTTATTATAGTAACTTTTTAGGTTATATCTCAGGTTCCCGATATAGTAGCGGGATAAAATGTTTACCAGTTTTAAATCTAATCAAGAGATACCAAATGAAAAAAGTTGCATCAAAATCCGTTCAGTAGTTTTTGCGTGATGCGCGAACAAACAAACAGACCAACAGATAAACAGACAAATAATCTAAAAAAAAACGTTTTGTGTTTAGACACGCCTATATAGCCTAATAGTCCTTTTTTTTCAAATATATTAAATGTACAGACACAGCTCTGTTACAGCTTTATAATTATAGTAATATTGACCTTTTACAATTTTTTAGGGTGCATCCATCCATCCATCAGCCTTTTAACGTCCACTGCTACATAGGCCTCCCCAAGACTGGGGGGATAGTGCCGTAATCGCCACGCTTGGCAGGCGGGTTGGCGATTGCAGTGGATGTTGTTAATCTCGAAGGAGTGCTGCTACCCAGTTCCCCGGGATTCCCTAAGTCGGCTCTTACGACTCCCATGGGTGGAGAGCGGTGGGACAATTCTAAAGCCGGTCCCACACGGCAAAAGGTGCATATTTAATCATATTTATAAGCCTAAGCAAGTTCCTGTAATCACAGTAATCTTGTTATCTTATCAGTATATTGCGTCACATTCAATCAATGCCAAAACTGAGACAACAGCTCACTCTAGTGTGATAACTGAGCAGAGTGTATACAAAATGTTAAAAATAAAATAAAAGTTATGTCTGCAAAAGATCTATCAGAGATTGCTCCGGTGGAAACGATAGCATATTATACTAAATCAACAAATATTGATCAAACTAATCAGAAAAAAAAAAAAAATAGAAAGATAGAAGATGATAAAGAAAAGCGGAACAGACGATTCGCGGGTTTACAAAGAACGCTGATTCCAAATCCTTTCGGCAGACTTCGCAAGAGTTTTCAAAAATTAAGTTGTTTTAAAACACATGAGGATGAAGAACTACCTATGATTGACATGCCTCGACACAAGAGCATCGACATTAGCGTGGGGATAGCAAGGCGGATGTCACATTTTCTATTTACAAGAAGAACAGTGTGCGTACATCCATATCATCCTTACACACCAGTGCAAACCACAAGAAAAATATACGTTTTCCACGATGAAAAATAATCTACTGTTGAGTCTTGTTATGCTACGAGTATATACATAATAAGTTTTGCTTTATATGCCAATAATTTGAACTTTCTTGTTATTTGTTAGACAAAAAATTGTTAAGTATATTTTATCTGTTATGATTATTACAAACTGAAAATAACAATTTAAGTCGGCTTATATAACAAATCTACATTACATACCACGAGAATTAGATAATAAATGTTTATCAAAATAATTGTTGATAAAAGTGTTATAATAACATGTATAATTAATTAGTCAAAGAAGGGTACAAATATCTATTTATGTATAAGGGCAATTATAGTTCTATCATGTGTTTTCTAAAAGACTGATTACAACATAATGAGATGGATAAGTTCTGCGACAATATTCAAATGGCTGAGACAACATTAAATTGTATTGGTACGTAATTACTAAAACTAAATTATTTAATTTATTCACTATTTTAGATTAGACTGCTCCGGTATTCAGACTGTCAAGTCATACAATATACGTATTTAGTATATTTTTTACAAGTATGAAGTGTATTGTTGTCAACTTACATAAGGAAATTTTGAGGATACGGAGAGTAAATTATGTGATTCTCTTCTATACTTACTCAATTAAATTTTTGAAAGACGTGTAAATAAATGTCGACATCAAAATACGTAGTATTCTTTCTAGCCCAATTTGCGTATTTTTATTCGATAGTGCGTAAATACGAAGGAGTTCCCGTAGATGATCTGATTATAGATTCTGGATTATTTAATTTTTAGTCTTTTTTTTAAATTATTTTCAACTATGTACAATAAAATAGCAGTAGCAGCCCGGAGTTTCGAAATGTCCCCGGTAGGCTCGCCCCCTATTTCGTGGGACCTAAACATAGTTGGCGAACCGTGGGTGTGTAATATAACCTCTGCCTACCTCTTTCGGGAATACAAGCGTGATGCCATATTTTTATGTAGAAGAAAATTACATGGGCATTATTATATATGTATATACTCGTAATAAATATCTTAAATGCAGTGATAACTAAGTATAATTATCCTTTTTGACAGCCTATTACTTTTCTAACCCATGTGCAATACTGAAAAATGTAAAAAAAAATCAATCTAAAGCCAGACATTTTATTTATCTACATATATAAAAGAATAATAACTGAGTGACATGTCAACTCACAGCCTAAACTCCTGGGCCTGACGACGACGGTGAAAATTCACATAACATGCCACGGTTAATGTTCTAGTATATAATAAATCATTGAATATCTATATAAAAATGAATCTCTATTTCCCTTGGTCATCGCATCACGCGTGAACGGATGGAACGATTTCACTAATTCTTTTTTGATGTGTTTATTATTGTCAGGAGAAGGTTCTTATGAAAGAAAAAAAATAAGAAAATTGCTCATAGAACTGGAAAATTTCAGAAAACTTAACGACTATTTTAACTTAGCACGCTTGGCAGTTCGCAAGTACCCGGACTGACTAAGAATACAAGTGTCACCACCCCATTTTTTCCCACGAGTGTAATATGAAGCGACTAAGGGAAGTAAGCAATTATCACCCTTTGTATTACTGGTGGTAGGACTGGGTACCTCACTTGCTATCGAGCCCGAGCGGGTTGGTACCCCCATCGCCCGTGTGACCGGCCATAAAGCACATCGAAGTGTTTTGGTTGTAGCAGGAGATAGCCGTTTATTCCTTCATTTCATATCTGTGACATGAAATGGTGAGCAGCGGCTTGATACTCTCGGTATAGTTGAGTGAGTAGTATGAGCGACGGTTACCATTTACCATCAGGTGGTCCGTGGCTCGTCTGCCATCAAAGGCAATAAAAAATACTTTGGAAAATCCAAAAGTGCACGCCTCATAATCTTCATTTTTCACAATAAAATTGATTATTTGATAAGTAAATAATAATGTCTCTAAGTGGTCTTACTAAGTAGTTTTCAATAAATCACATAGATAGTGCTAACTTCAAAAAGTACCTTCTCATGTCTTATACGCCATCTAGCGCTAATTTTAAGAAGTACTTCTACATTGGTCTATAGAAATAGTTCTCACGAAATAAGGATAGCACTGATTTGTGTCGCGTCGAGCGTAAATATTCACTATTTTTTTGTTTATTTAATAACAATTAAACCACATCGAATCAGACCGTGAAAAGTGATAGGCCTCTTTCGTAATCATAATAATTCGTAAACGAAAAAAAAAAAGACTTAGTAAAGTATTTTGGTCGTTATCGTGTTAACATATATTACCTACAACAAACGGACGTCCAAGACAGAACTTTTTCAAAAAGTTTTTTAACTAGTTTAAATAACAAAAATGGCATCATAAATATCATGAGTGTTAAAAATAGTGTTTGTTCTTTATATGTGTGTGTAGATATTATTTTACAAGTGCAATATATGATAAATAGAGTCATTTTAAGTAAGAAAAATCAGTTTTTCTGCGTGAAACGTGAATAGTACACACCTCAACGCTTCGCTTATGAGGCGTGCAAAAATCAATGGGTTTCACAAAGTTTTTTTATGGTTTTTGGCGTGAAATAATGTACCTAGACGCAAACCCCGTCGTTTGGGGTAACGAACAGGTAAGGTAAGGGCCTCAACTTATTAAATAAACCCGCCGTGTGGCGTCTCCGCCTGTACTGGCGGGCCACTGGAGCTGTGTGACATTACTTCAGTGATGTGTCTTTGCAGTCCTATGTCTTACCACGAGTCTTTTTATTTTAAATTGATTATCAGCGGCGCAATAGTTAAAAAGGATTAGGTCGTATTTTTAATTACTTTGGGTTAAGACTTTTCTTAATGTCTCCAGCCGGTGTTTTAGGAGTGGTGAGTGCGACGGCCTAGTTCTAATTTTCTGACTGCTGCAGATGCTGTCGGGCACGGTTTCTTCGGCAGATACCTGTATATAGTCACAAGGAGGGAAGCGACTCCGTGCTGTCACCGTTGCGGCTGCGACAAGGATAAGGCGCGGCACACAATGGGCCAGCTTGGATCCAGCAGCGCAGTGAACTCACCGCAATACCTCTCGCTATCGAGCGTCGTTAAGGCGATGCTTGGCAGTGACAGGAATTGGGCTGCAGTCGCTGCCTTCTGCGAGGATGTCATCTCGCAGAAGGAAGCGGCAGAGAGGTCCAGAAAGATCCTTCCAGTGACCCAAACCACCGCTAGTGACTGGCGAGGCGAAGGTGCTTATAACTGCGCCTGATGCTGCCCGAGCTGAGATCACGGGTGGTTGGACCGGGGCGTCCGTCTCCTGCAAGGCCTATTGCGAAGATGCGATGCGACGGTCCGGTACGCGGAAGCATCGCACATAGAGGGTACTTACTTACTTACTTACTTACTTAGTACTTACGTACTTAGTAGTAGACGTTTAGGTCATCGTTAAAAATTACTTGAAGAGATTGCATGTTATTTATATTATGTATTTAGATACAAATGCCTTATAGGTAGATACAAGACACAATTGGAAAATAGAGCTTTAAAACTACATATATACATATTATAATAAATATAAGATTGGTAAGGCTTCATATTTGCTGCAGACAATGTCGTCTGGTCTGTAGATGGTGGTAGCACAGTCGAAGAACCATACAGTCGACCATCGAAGACGGGGTGGGACGCGGACGTACGTATATAGAAATACTTAAATATTTTATTTTAGAAAAAATATACAATGTCCGCCGCGTACTTTATGTTTTTTTTTAAATATGGGTTACAAGGCTGTAAATTCTCGAATTATGTTAGTATTACGTTATTTATGTTTTTAAGTTAATTTTCAAGTTTCTATTTAACTTGTCCTGGTCAAATTTTACAAGTTAAATTTGACACACAGGTGACCATAAGAACTTCAATATAAAACGACATAATCCCATGAAGTTTGGGCTCGTATGATTCACCGCACTGTGCACGTGCCTACGCTTTGTTTTTTTTTTTGTATTGTGGCATTTTTATTGACTTACGATTTTACTAATAACTTAGCTTCAACAACCGACTGATTTCTTTTTCGAATACTAATATCTGGCTGTGATTTACGGACCTATTTATAACTGACATTAAATACCGACTTAGGAATGTATGTTATGTATGTTTAATAATATGTAAATGTTGTCATATTGCAAAGATTACTCGAATGCAACGCTCTTTTTTTTTGTTATCGCTGTGGAAATGCATTTACGCATCCCCCCGGTGAGAAACAGCGGGTATGTAGGACTCGCCGGGTGCTCGGATCTTAATTGCGCCCGGAATACCCACTAAAACCACAGCGGCCCTTTCCAAGCCTATTAGCGGGGCGCCTGAGGGTCGTCTTTCGACATTCTACTCTGACGCCCCAGGCGGATGGCCTACTGGCTACGCCCTGTCGTCATCAAGGCGGTGAGAGGAGGTGAGCGTAGCGACGCCTCCTTCCTCATGGCCACCGCCGGCGGAGCGAGTCAGCGTGGGCTGACGCCTCGCGTTCCCGCTCCGCGGCCTTCTTCCGTGCAATCACTGCCTCACGAAAGGAGGCAACGGCCGACTAGAACCCGTCGCCGCTGAGCATTTGGCTTACTACGACCGGCAGCGACAGGTTTCCTCCAATTGCCACCGACAGGGCGCGGCGCTGGGGCCCTCAGGCGGGGCATTCCTCAAGAGTGTGGCACACGCCGTCAACTTGTGCGCCACACTCGTGGCATCCGGGGGCTCCTTCCCTAACAGGTACTTACCGAAACACCCATGTCTGGTAAGTACCTGCGTCAATCGAAAACTGCCGTGCCTTCGATTTAACCAGCGGTGGAGGTGCGGCACAACCACCACTAAAGTTTCCCGTCCTGCTCTGGAGTCTTTCGGAGAAGACAGCAGCATGGCTGCGGCCCAGGACACTGTATAGTACCTCCTAATGGCATTTACCGCTATGATCCTCTGCGGGCGTCGCAAGAGGGTCCTATTAGCAGCGAAGAGGACTTCCGCCCAGATTGGAGCACCATACAATGCCATAGACCGCAGTATACCGCTATAAAGCGGCAGGACGACCCTGCGCCTCCCTGGTGTTTGGTAGAAGCCTACCCAAGGCCGCGGCAGAATTAACAAGCCTAGGGGCAAACTGGGCAAAGTGCAGTCCAAAATTCCACTTACTATCTAGTTGCAGACCCAGATATTACATCTGGCTCTGCAACGGCAAGGCAACCCACTGCACATGCAGGCATGCTCCTCGGGGGGGGACCTTGGCGAGGGCCATGAAACAGGAGGGCGTCGGTATTGGACAACAAGACCCTCCGATCCAGCATACCGATCCGGTCAACAATGAGCGCGACTCCAACTTCCGCCGATCGGACGGCTCCTCAAAGCTGGCCGTCCTCACGGTGACGAGGGTGTCATCTGCATAACCAACAACTCCCATCCCGGGAAGGAGCCGGCCCCGCAGGACCTAGTCGAATCCGACGTTCCACAGGATTGGGCCAAGGACGGATCCCTGTGTTTAATAGTGTAATAAAAAAAGAACTGCCTCTGTGGTGCAGCGGTAGTGTAATCGACTACTGATCATGCAGTCTCGGGTTCGATCCCCGGGTCGGGCAGTGTTATTGAGCTTTTTCATAAAAAGAAAAATTCTCAGTAGCAGCCCGGAGTTTGGCAATGTGCTCGGTAGACGGCAATAGGCTCGCCCCCTATTACGTGGGACTTAACTTAGCTGGCCAATCGTGGGTGTGTAATACACCTCTGCCTACCCCTTCGGGGAATACAGGCGTGTACTATGTATGTATGTATAAAAAAATAATATAAAAAAATATAGATTTATTAATATATGTCTTTATTTCCTGCCAATGTGACAAGCCTAGCACTTTTATCCGGCTTTTTCGATAACATCAAAGGCGAGGACTGACTGTTTGGTTCTCCGACTGTGGTGGTAGTATTATTCGTACCAAGTCGAACCAGGTTTTAAGATATTATTATAGTGTTTATAAAAATTTTATGAAAAACATTAATGGAAAAAAAATAGAAGAATTCATCGAATTAATGTATAATAAAAATTATTAAAAATATTTAGAAAAATACATCACTTATTGAAATAGTGCAAAATATTATCTCAAATATATCACAACCACGAATATACCAAGAATACTGTCCAACGATTAACAGTGAACATCTAGCAGCTGTTTCCCCCTGCAGTTATAAACCCATCCGTACCAGGCGTGTATGCCCTGTTGAGCTAAAACTGTTTTAGCACACGATACCGATGCTGAAATATCGTCTGACAGGAGATCTACACAAAAAGAAAAATATATTAGATGACAAAAAAACACTGCGACGAAAATTATTACTGTCAATATGTTCATTTGCTTATTATATGCGTATATTTTCACAGAATAAAAATGACTTTTCAACAATAACAGATGATTATAGAGATGATGCAGTCAGATTTCTCCACTACAGCCAAAAAATAATCATAATATAAAATAGTTAATAACATTAGACTGTATAACACATTTAACGGGTCTATATGCGCGTTAAACTTCTTCTCAAAATACTATTATTTTGACTAACCTCGACGTTTCGGCTGAGTTGCACCAGCCGTGGACTCCGTAGTAGAATAAATATAAAGTTAAATGTGTTATAATGAATATAAAACGTGAAAGTTTAATAAATACTAGACTCTGTATTATAATAATAGGAACTAAATTGTACTTACCATTACAACGCACGTTGCAACCCTTACCCGGACTATCGGAGTTATTGCACCAGTAACGGTCGTTAATTTGAAATAGTCCCCAATCGATAGAACCATCTGCATTTTGGGTACCTTTCAAATTAGTTTGGAAAGAACTTTCAAATTCTACCAGGCAAACAACTGAAATTATAAGAAAATTTGATAGCTTGTACTATAAACTTGCTGTTGCCACGAATGACAGACAATGCGGATAGGTATATTTTTTAAATAAGGTCATTATTAGCTTTGATCTAAGATACCCGAGCAAAGTGCTCTATTTCCTAATGGTCTCTTTTGAATCAGGTTTGGCCGGTAACAACTTCTAAACTTATCCAAGTAAGTAAAAGAAAAAATCGTAAGAAAACCTGCATAATTGAAGATTTTTAAATAGTTTAATTTCTTAAATTATTTAGACATCTAAGTAGTATTAGCCCAGGATGCCACAATTTGAAGACTCGGAGAGCGAATTATGTAAACTACATTTCTGGTCTCATGTAAAGCTTGAAAGTATGCCATGAAGTGAAGCATATTTAATAAGGACAATTTTCATAAAAAGGTGGCCCAACTCAGCCGTAGGACGTGTAAATAATAAACAACTTACTTACAATCCTTCATTAGATATTCAGGAAAGCCATGTTTTCTAAGCTCGTTAACTAACTCACATTTAGAAACAGTCCTTGCAAGAGTTGGGTCGATCAACCAGTATATAAAAGCTAAATAAATTATACTCGACATCCTACTGTAAATTCACAGTAGTTAAAAGGATTAAGAACACTTATTAGCTAGAAAACCTTACCAGAAATGAGTTTCAATTGTGATTTTCTTCATTTATATAGCGTAAATTATTTAATAAATAAGATAACACTTAGTCAGCGTACTAATTTATTTTCCTATGTTTTGGTTAACCCCGCAGCTAAGTTGTTTTTTCCCTAATAATTAAACATAATGACATAGCTGCTCCAGACATGACTAACATGATGACTTTATAAGCGGGTTAATAAGTATAATATAAATACCTACCTTGCTCTATGCAGAAACAGCTATCCCACAGCCATATCTTTTTCTGGTATGAAATGTTGCCTAAAAGTTATCCACCGTGACGGGTCTAAGGGACAAACAGTCAAACACATGAACATCTTTACAAATTTTCGCTTAATTTTATAATAGTTAATTTCTTCTTAATAGAATTTAATAATTGTCCATCAGCCTAATGAAATTATCATCATTATCATTAGGATGCATGGATCAAGTGTTTTCTCTGCGCAACATTGTGGAGAAGCATCTGGCTCTAGGCCAGAAGGTTTTCTGCAGTTTTGTGGATTTGGAAAAAGCATTTGACACAGTTGTACGAAAGGAACTTTGGGGCATTTTGCCGGAGTATGGTATTAACGGTAGACTGCTGCAAGCGGTGCAGTCCAACTACATGGACTGCAGAGCTTGTGTGCGGCTGGAAGATGGAATGTCGCCCTGGTTTAATGTAAATATCGGCGTTAAACAGGGCTGCGTTCTATCAGCCAAACTGTTTATCATATATCTGGATAAATGTCTCCAAGGGATGAATGAAATGAATGTGAGAGTTCAAATGGGCGACTTAATTGTTAACTCAATGCTATATGCAGACGATGCGGTCCTATTAGCTGCAAATCCTAGTCGACGTAATGACAGAAGATTGTAAGAAACGTATGAATGTGAGTAAAACCAAAATTATTAAAAAAAAAAACATAGTTTCACGCCTGTATTCCCCGAAGGGGTAGGCATTACACACCCACGACTCGCCAGCTATGTTTAAGTCCCATGTAATAGGGGGCGAGCCTATTGACGTCTACCACACACACACACATTTCCAAACTCTGGGCTGCTACTGAGAATTTTTCTTTTTAGGAAAAAGCTCAATAACATTGCCCGACCCGGGGATCGAACTCGAGACCTCATGATTAGCAGTCGCATACACTACCGCTACACCACCGAGGCATGGTCTTTGAAAGAGGTGAAGCCAGAACAGATGTCAGCGTATCGGTTGGCAATAGTATGCTAGAACAAGTGGATGAATTTGTATATCTTGGATGTGGATTCAGTCGGGATGGAAGATACACCACTGATATAGAGAGAAGAGTAAATGCGGGAAATAGAGTGAACGGAGCATTGGGACAACTTCTCGGTAGTCACCACCTCAGCCAGAAGGCACGGCAATATACAATGCAGTGCTTGTCCCAACGTTATTATATGGAAGCGAGAGTTGGGTATGCAAAAAGGAGTATGGGAGTAAAATCAATGCGATCGAAATGCGATCTCTGCGAAGAATCTGCGGAGTGAGGCTGACTGAACGCATTCGTAACGATGATTTAAGAGAGCGAGTAGGTATGAAAGAGAGTATTGGTGTAAAGATGCGAAAGGAAATGCTCCGATGGTTCGGACATGTGGAAAGAATGCCAGACGAGCGACTGGTTAAGAATAATAGAATATACAATGTTCTCTCTGCCTACCCCGCAAGGGAAATGGCCTGATGGTAAGTAGTTAGTCTAATGAAATTAACGATCAGCAGCGGCTTGACAGCATTCTTTGTATACTTAATTGGGTGAGTGAGATTAGGTATATATGTATATGTAAGTATATTATACTATACTACAGCTATTTATAGTCATGTATATAACGCTATCTAATAAAGAAAATTCCAATAAAAGGCGGTGTAGGGCAGTAACGTAACTATAACGTCGGAGGCCGCTGGAAAATTCATTGGGAGGGGGGGCTCTCATTAATTTTAATAAATCACTAAAGTAGGTACAATATTACTAAAACCGTGTGCGTTTTAATTATAAAAGCTTATAAAATTGATTTCAAAAGCATACGTATTATTATCATTTTAATAACAATTTAATTTAATATTAAAAATATATTTATAAATAACATTCTTTTCTGTGATCTCTATGTTCTGCAAAAGCATCAATAACGTCATCAAAGTTTAGAGATCGAGCCATTGAATTTATAGGTTATTATTAATTTTAGTATCAAAAATGACCTTTAAATTTAGCACTAGCTGTAGTCACAGGAAAATTGTAACAAATAACATTAATGCGGTACAAACCTACTTCAGGAAAGTTGCACGACTTAATATAATTCTTTATTATTTATAATTCTTTATTATTATATTATGTCTTTTAACAAATTCTAGAGCTCTTAAACACAGAGTGAAAGATGTGAAATCGAAAATAACAGTCACGAGCAGGATTTTGAACCTGCATCTCCTGGATACCGTCCAGATGCTTTGCCAATTCAGCCATCGTGACAATTGCTCCTGACTGCTAATTTCGATAACACATTCATACTTAACGTCTTCGGGTGACGCCTGCGCCATTTGTCGGAAGTATTTTCATATTTTCAAAATTACTATATAATATGTATCTGTTATTTTGGCTCTATGATTATTGCTAATTCTGTGAGGGGACCATTCCGAGATACAGGTTCACGCCTAGTTCGGATGTAGAAGTTTCCATTTATATTTTTAAGTTATACATGCCTTATAAGTTATTATCACCTATGTTTTGGATATAACAATCTCTCTCTAATCCATAAAATTGTAATGTGTCAGATTTTTGTGAAATAAATTATTATTATTATTATTATTTTCATACAATATACCGACCAGGTAAACTTAATTTTACAGTTAAGATTTTCACCTAATAATGACGCAAACCCTATAAATATTTAGATATTTTTATGTATATTTTTAGCATTTGACATGCTTAGCACTATACATTAAACACAAAGTGAAAAATGAGAAATCGAAAATAACAGTCACGAGCAGGATTTGAACCTGCATCTTCTGGATACCGTCCAGATGCTTTGCCAATTCAGCCATCATGACAATTGCTCCTGATTGCTAATTTCAATAACACATTCATACTTAACGTCTTTGGGTGACGCCTGCGCCATTTGTCGGAAGTATTTTCATACATTATACCGACCAGGAAAACTTAATTTTACAATTAAGATTTTTACCTAATAATAACGCAAACCCTATAAATATTTAGATATTTTTATATATATATTTAGCATTTGACACATTCATTTAACGTGTTATCGAAATTAGCAGTCAGGAGTAATTGTCACGATGGCTGAATTATAAAAATATCTAAATATCTAGAGCTCTTTCTAAAAGTTCGGTGTCATTTAAATATTGCGAAAGGGCAGGTTGCAAAACACTGAAATGGAAAACAATATCATTCATTGGAAGGAATGTGACGGGCCTCGTGGCGTAGTAGTGTAACCGACCATAGAGTAACTTTTATATTAGGACCGACTTCCGTGCACGAGGTCTTGGGTTCGATTCCCACACAGGACAATTATTTGTGTGATGAACACAGATATTTGTACTGCGTCTGAGTGTTTTCTATCTATTATATGTATGTATTTACAAAAAAAAGTAGTAGGTATATGTATTATATCCGTAATCTGGTACCTACCCATAGCACGAGTGTTGAGCTTAGTTTGGGACCAGAGGACGTTGTGTGAATAATGTCCGTGAATATTTATAAAAAAAAAACTTTAAAATGATGTCCAATATTCGATAAAATATGTTCATTTTGAACAAACTTTCCGGATCTTGGAGACGTTTATCTTCGCAAAGTTCGTCAAAATGGCGTTTCACCTGACGAGTTTTAGAAAATTCAGAGTTGATGGACCATTGGCGGGTGAGGCTGGAGACGCCTCGGGCCGTTCTTTGGACCGTAGGGGCGCTCCAGCTCGACTCCGGGCTGTCACCACTGCAGCTGCGACGAGGACACGGTGCAGCACACGCTCGAGTCGTGCCCGGCTTGGGCCGAGCAGTGCCGTGAACTCGTCGCGGCAATAGGGGGGGACCTTTCGCTGCCGAGCGTCTTCAGAGCGATGCTTGGGCAGCGACAGGAATTAGGCCGCGGTCGCTGCCTTCTGCGAGGTGGTCATCTCGCGGAAGGCGGAGAGGGCAGGGAGGCTGATCCTTTCGCAGACCCGAACCGCCGCCAGCGACTCGGGCGGCGCAGGCGCGAGTATTTTGCGCCTAATGCCGCCCTAACTGAGGCTGCGGGTGGATGGACCGGGGAACATCCGCCACCCGCAAGGCCTCCCGCGAAGGTGCACCATATGGGGATGCGTCGCTCAGTTGAGGGTACCCGTAAGGGTACGCCGCCGGCGGACCATTGAAGGAATGTAATATGGTTCCGGTGGCCTCCTAAAAAAGACGGAGAGACGGCACACGGCGGGTTTCTTTAGTGGGTGAGGGCCCCACACTACCCTGTTTGTTGCCCCGAGCGACGGGGTGTGCGGTTAGGAACATAAAAAACAAAAAACAAAAAAAAAAAAAAAAAAACGGGGGGGCGCTCCAACTGGTTCTAGAAGAGTGGGCAGGGTGACAACATTGAGTTCTTACCTTCCGACTGGTGCAGGTGCTGCCGGGGCACGGTTGCTTCGGTAGATATCTGCGCATAGTCGCAAGGAGGAAAGCGACTCTGGGCTGTCACCATTGCAGCAGCGACGAGGAAACGGCGCGGCACACGCTCGAGTCTTGTCTGGCTTGGGCCGAGCAGCGCCGTGGACTCATCGTGGCAATAGGGGGAGACCTACCGTTGCCAAGCGACGTCAGAGCGGTGCTGGAAGTGTGAAAATGCTAAGCATGGCAAATACTAAAAAATATCAAAATATTTCTGGATTTAATCATTTAGTTGGACATTGCTAAGACAGTTTGGTCCTTAACCTCATGAAATGCTAAAAATGACTCTGATGAGCGCCTTTGGGATTCCATTTTCGTCTACTCGATCATACAATAACGGTAAAGTTCACACATTTGATCTGTTTTTGAAACATCTTAAGTCGTATAGAATAATTATGATAAAGTAAATTGGTGCGCCATCTCCCTATTTCATTTATGAGTGTATTTTATATTTTTAGAACCAGAACAGAAATGAGCTCATTTTGTATTTTGGACTTCATTATTTTATCTGACTTTTTGTTTTATTAACAGTTCTTGTAAAATCGGATCGTGTTTTGCTAATAGCTCAATAATATTCAAGTTTCCTTGAGAAGATGCGAAAGGGAATGCGCCGATGGTTCGGACATGTGGAAAGAATGCCGGACGAGCGACTGGTTAAGAAGATATACAATGCGAAAGTGGATGGATGTAGGTAGGTACAGGAGGGGGAGACCGAGACTCACCTACCTAGACCAAATTAGTCATGTATTGAAGGAAGGTGGATTCAGGCGTCTCCGAAACCGGCGAGCTTGTATGAAGAGAGTTATGAATGTTGAGGAAGCGAGAGATGTATGCAAGAATAGAGCCTCTTGGCACTCTATTCACTCTGCCTACCCCGCAAGGGAAATGGCGTGATGATAAGTAAGTTTCTTGAGAACTTGAACATTGCTATCTGCCATTTTTCTGTGGCCACGTGTTTAAATTATATGAATAAGAAACACGATGGAGTCTAGAGTAGGTAGTTGGAGCCAAAAAGATTTTTCTATCTAGATCCTGGACTGTTGCTGTTCGTCTAATGTTTCATGTTGCCTTCATTGACAAGAATCCATCCGTAGTAGGTACCTACCTACCTAATGTCTTTTTAGGAAAGATCTATTGTCATGTCTTTTAAGAAAGGACCCTCAGGTTTACAAGGTTCTTTTTCAATTACAGTTTCACTTGTCTTGATCATTTACTTTTTTAATTACCATTATTATTTAGAATACCTAATATTTATAGTGAAATTGGTGAAGATGGACTATTATTCACTCTAAAATATGAATCACTTACATTTTGCTTGTAACTTACTTACTTGTCATCACGCCATTTCCCTTGCGGGGTAGGCAGAGAGAACAGAGTGTCAAGAGGCTCTATTCTTGCATACATCTCTCGCTTCCTCAACACTCATAACTCTCTTCATACACGCTCGCCGGTTTCGGAGACTGCTTGTAACTTGTTCTAGTTATTTTAGATTTGGATGTATAAGTAGGTAGGTAGGTAGGAGAGAGTTTGCAATTAGAAGTTATGCCACCAGAGCAACAGTAGTTTTACTGTTATTGCTAAATGAAATGTTTGAACCATTCGGTAATTTATTTCTATACGGTCAGATGGGGTAAGGGCAACATACTTTATTTTTCTAATTTTAATTTTAACATCTAGCCACTATATGCTATAATCTTACGTAGTTTAATTAACGGGAGCTATAGCTCGGTGTGTCAGCTTTTCAGGGTTTATTGATTTCTTAGGGTAGCTTTGATATTTTATAACTAAAAATGCCAAATCTTAAGGTTAGTCCAAGTGTTCCTCTTACCCCGGTTGTTGGGGTAAGGGGAACAGTCGATATATTTATCTATAGATATTATTTAAAGTACAAATTATTTGTGAATAAAGAAAAAGATATTTTTAGTAGGGGCGGGAATCGAACCACGCATCTTTTCCAATCCGGGGAAGTGCTCTAAGCCACTGAGCTACCCTACTGACCTTTCGATCATCCCAAATTCTTAATCACATTTGTCTTACGACTACACAAATAATTTGTACTTTAAAAAGTAGCGGAGCATGTCAATTGCTAAAAGAAATAGATCTAAAATATAGATATTATGTTACGATGTAACCGAACAAATTACTATATAAATTACAAAGACGCATATTCAATTGATACCGGATACCATATCCGGAAATTTAAAATACGCGCGGTTGCCTAGACTCCCTACCCAGTTAGATTATCGCCAATGGATCGCATGAATCCACTCCCACAAAGGCCAGAATCAAATATTATTACCATATATGGCCAGCGTAGACCACATTATTAACACTACACAATTAATATTTACAAATTTAAATGAAATTATATTGAATTTTCCTCTTACTACAATGTTAAATTCTTTTTATTAACTAGATACTGACTTAAATAATATAAATTTTACATTAATAAATAATAATATGACATACGTATACTCATTAGAACAATACTTAAGGAACAAATCAATTATAGAACGGACACATATTAATATTAGCCACTTATTGTATAGATTAGGTAGAATCGTTAAATCATTATAGCTAAACGTCATGCCATCTCTCTCTAGTCGTCTATTCATACTAGTATTTTTTTTTAATTTCGTATTTATTCTCTCAATTTTTTTTATTTTTTTTTATTATAACACATTCTCGGTTGTTGACCTCGTATCGGATTATTTTGTTTTGTTGTTTGTTGTTGGAGATTTTAGTTGTAGTTTACCTTTTTGCGAGAGTTCAATTTAGATTTTGTTGGTGTTTTGGTCTTTGAACAGTTAAAAAATAAGCCTTCACGAAACTTTGATGATAGTTGGGAGATTTTTGTTTTTGTTTTTTCTTCGTTTGCGCTTAAAGCGCGTATGGAGCGGGCCGTGACTTCTTAAATAGGCCTTCACCTTTTGTTGTTTTGCGTTTATAGCGCGTATGGGGCGGGTCGTGACTCCTTAAATAAGCCTTCACCTTATGTTGTGTTGTGTCTGTGCGCATCTAGAGCGGGCCGTGACTCTAGTAAATTCATCAAAGACCAAAATCACTTCACAATTGCCGAACCGTCATAATATTAGGTACCATCACTCATATTCTTTCCTTAGGATGATCCCTATCAAGCAGTTTCTGTTCTGGAGTCCAACTCGTTAATATTAAAGTTGTTGTGTAAGGAGGTCTTTTGATTCAAGGACTCAGACACTTTGTCAGGTATGTTTGGTCGTTTGTTAGTGGATGAATGCATGTGAGACAGTAACTGGCTGTTCCAGCCTTCTGAGGCGCTTACCGCAGCGGATTTTACTGCGTAAATTTTTTTCTCCGGGAGACTATTGTTACGATGTAACCGAACAAATTGCTATATAAATTATCTTGTGTATATTATCTTGTGTAACAAAAGTATTTACTTGCTTTGAATGCTAATAATAATGCAATTCAAATGATTAATCAATTCGATAAATTAATAAAAAATAATTTATTTAATGATATGCTGCTAAGCCACTGCTCACCACTTCATTCCGAGCACACAAAATTAATAAATGGTTGGCTTCTTCCCACTATATGAAAATTTGTGACGAATAAAAATCACAAATTATTAGTGGTGGATGCTAGGTTGGAACCTAAATAGCGCAAATTAAATATTTAGAAATAAAGAATATTTAATATATCAATATTTTATAAAACATCGATATATCGATAGTTGTTGGTTCTTCCTGCATTCCTAATTGACAGCTGACATACAACAGATAAAGGCCTTGTTCCGATATACACTGTGAGCACTGTGATATCACGTGAGCAACAGCTTCCATAAATATAACAACGCACTATGGAATATTATTATTATTATTGAATATTGTAAATCAAAGATACCCGAACATGACAAAAGTAAAGAAATTGTGTTTATTGCAGTGTAAAACCAATACTTTGTATGAAATGAAAGTAATGACAGATCAGTATACTGGACTGCATTCCGTTGAAAACAGTAACCATTATAGCTAACTATAAAGAAACGACTTTACAGTATACTAAATTGACATCACACCTTACAGTGCTCGCAGTGTATATCGGAACACACCCAAATTACGCTGTCATCGTAACTATTAAGATGGCGGACGACAGCCGAAGTAAGTCACTTTTACTAGGTATATGAAGATTAGGGCGCCTCCCCCTTTATTAGAGCTCAATGCTCCCTACTCGTGTTTTCGCCATAGATTATATATAGATGGGCAATGTCAACTACCGAATGAGACCAAAAAACAATTATGTATGTGTGTGTGAGTTGTCAATGTGTGCATTGAAAGTGCTGCGCATGAATTTATGATTGTTATCGATATCGATAACAGTGTACGATACTAAAAAATACTTTTGAAAAGGTTTTGAGAGTAACATAGAAAGTGAGGTGGTGAGACGATCGGGAATTGTTTTTTTTTTCCCGATCGTTTAATTAATCTTGTTGGTGAGACGAAAGGGATAATTTTATTTCAAGTCAACAATTTTAGATTTTGCTTCTAGCAACCTTCTACAATTTCCTGCTACCCTGGTACTTGAATGCGTAAGTCATAAGTATTTAAAAGAAAGATGATTATTGATCGACTTCCGTCACTCAGGACAATTATTTGTGTGATGAACATAGATATTTGTACTGCGTCTGGTTGTTAATATTTATTTATTTTATTTATTTAGACATTCAAAAATCATGTGTGTAACCGGTGTAACGGTTCCTTCTTCTGTTCCGCAATTTGGACAAATGCTGTTTTCAACGATGCCGAGTCTTGTAAGTTGTGACGGAGAAGTAATAATACTTCTCCGCTGGCCAATCTCGTTTGGCCATAAGGCCAAAGCGAAATCTGTTTATCGTGGTAATAAAATCACGATTGTTCTCTTCTATTTGTTAGTACCAAGGTTTAATCGGCAAGTTATCTTGAATTTCGCCATACCACTTTCCTTTTATTTCCTAATCTTTCTTCCACATTTTAAGCCACAGTTTACTAATGGAGGTCTATGTATTGCAGAAAATCAGTCATAGGGACTTCCATTGCGTGTTTTACATCGATGGCATTAATGCCTTCATATGCGGTTTTATCGGCCATTTCATTGCCAGAGATACCTCTGTGAGAAGGCACCAAATATTGTTCTGTGGAAGGCACCCACAAGAAGGAAATTTCGATATTTTTTTGATAATATTGAGCAATCATTTCTTTTACGAAGTACAGTATATAGTTTTATTTGAAATTAACTGTTAGTCTGGTTAAAGCTTCTATCAAACTCAAACAATCTGAGATTATTAAAACATACTTAACATTATACATTTCTTGAATTCGTTTTAATATCTGATAGACCGCATATGCCTCTGCTGTAAATATGGTACAGGACTCATGCAGAACAAAACTTTGAGAGAACTTAATTTGCGGATCATATAGTCCAGCACGTACATAATCGCTTCCTTTACTACCATCTGTGTATATACTATAATACTGTTTATTTGACACTATGGTTTTTATTATAGTAATTGGATGTGAAATGCATTTATAGGAGAAGTAGTAACAAGGCCATAGACTCTGTTTTCTGACTGTAAACATTTTGTCTGTTTCTAGCAATGTATGTGAGAGACGTGGAGATTTATCCTGTAAGAGGTTCTCTCCTGTAGCAAATGGATTGGGAGTTCTATTTCTTAGAGGTACAATTTTGTTTATTATTTGTGTATTGTTAGAGGAAATTAATTTTAAACAGTATCTTTTTGCAAGTAACAATCTTCTCAAGCTAAGGGGCAATATTTTTGTCTCAACCTCCATGGCCCTTATGGGAGTTGAGCGCATAGCACCGCTTATTATTCTCAAAGCCCTGTTCTGCAAGATATCCAATTTATTTACATGTGTGCTATTCATATATGCAAGTGAACTATAGTCAAAATGACTCCTAACTATAGATTTATACAGAATGGTAAGTATTTTGGGATCTGCTCCCCATGATATACCGGCAAGAGATTTTATAATATTTATTCCTTTGAAAGCATTTTTTGAAATATAATTAATATGCTCCTTAAAAGTTAATTTTCTATCTATTATTATACCTAAACAATTTTTGAATTTACTTTATTTATAATTTGTCCATTGTAAATAATATTTGTAATAGGTACTTCATTGCTAAAAACTATTATACTACTTTTGGATGTGTTAATTTTCAAATGTAAGTAACCTGAGTAGTATTGAAATAGTTGGATTAAGGCTTTGTTGATATTGTCTATTGCAATCTGTAAATTATAGTAGTTGCTGCTGTACAATATAATATTGTCAGCAAATTGTAATATATTTACATCCTTAGTATTGACAAATTTACAAACTTCACTTGTATATATATTATATAGTAAAGCAGATAAAGCTGCCCCCTGTACTGTACCTTTTGAAGCAGATTTAGGTCCATATAATACATTATTATATTTGATATATAGTGTCCGGTTATTCATAAAATTATATATCCATTTACATAGTAGCCCAGGTATCATTACTTTGACTAGTATACCAAGATCAACACTATTGAATGCAGCTTGAACATCAAGGAATACGCAGACGGTACTTAATTTTTTATTTTTCCCAAGTTTCAGATCAGAAATCTCATCACATCTTTAATATAAGCAATGGTTACAGGTGTGTTATCACCCTTGTTGCCCACCTCCACCAACGTCTATACTAGGGCCCTAAGCACATCATTGTTGGTGGTGATTTGGGTCTTTATGTCCTCCTGATGTAGGACTTCTGTTTGTTTATTTATATTATTTACAGGCTTATTTACATTATTTACAGGCTTATTTGCATTATATACAGATTTATTTACATTATATACAGGTTTGTTAATAGAAGTATGTACGGGTTTATTTACAAATTGGGTTTTTGGTGGAGAAAGTGGAGGAAAATCTGTAGTGTTTTTAATTTGTTTTGGTGAGGTGGCACTTGCATAAGTTATGTTATTTTTCTTATCTAGAATTTTCTAAATTTTTATTGGACACAACCTAGAAATGGCTAGGTGAGGTCCACTGCAATTTATACAGCAGATCTCAGATGGTTTGTCACATTCCTTATATAAGTGATCACCTCCACAAATGGAACATTTTTGTTTATTATTACAGATCTTGGCTGAATGGTTGAATATTTAGATATTTTTATATATATTTTTAGCATTTGACATGCTTAGCACTATATATTAAACACAAAGTGAAAAATGTGAAATCGAAAATAACAGTCAGGAGCAGGATTTGAACCTGCATCTTCTGGATACCGTCCAGATGCTTTACCAATTCAGCCATCCTGACAATTGCTCCTGACTTCTAATTTCGATAACACATCATACTGAACGTCTTTGGGTGACGCCTGCGCCATCAGTCGGAAGTATTTTCATACATTATACCGACCAGGTAAACTTAATTTTACAATTAAGATTTTACCTAATAATGACGCAAACCCTTTAAATATTTAGATATTTTTATATATATTTTTAGCATTTGACATGCTTAGCACTATATACGCGTCATTATTAGGTAAAATCTTAATTGTAAAATTAAGTTTACCTGGTCGGTATAATGTATGAAAATACTTCCGACTGATGGCGCAGGCGTCACCCAAAGACGTTAAGTATGATGTGTTATCGAAATTAGCAGTCAGGAGCAATTGTCAGGATGGCTGAATTGGTAAAGCATCTGGACCGTATCCAGAAGATTGCAGGTTCAAATCCTGCTCCTGACTGTTATTTTCGATTTCACATTTTTCACTTTGTGTTTAATATGAATGGTTGAATTTAAAACACTTAAAACATTGTTGCAATGGTGGTACATATTCGAATTCTCTATAAGAAAATAGGTCATATTGTACATTCTCAGGAAGTGTATTAGATAGAAAGGTAATGCTAACTGTTTGTAAAGGTACTCGTTCTTGACCAATTTTCTTACTAAATCTACGAATAGCTATTATCTCGTATATCGATGAAAGTCTGGTATATAAGTCTTTATTTGATATGTTTGCTGGTACATGTCGGATAACGCCAGTTTTCTCTATTTGTGCAGCTGGTATAAAGGCTTTCATGTCATGTTTTGTAAGAAAAGTTGTATTGTTTATAAAATTGTTGGCAGTATTAATTGTTTGAAAATAACAGCTATTTTATTGGCATTCACTCTGAATTGCCGTCACACCTTTTATTTGAGTAGAAAATATGTGATTTAGATAAATGGGGCTCTTGTTCCCCAGTTTGTCCCTATTTGTGGACTCCACACATACTTTAAATTCGGTATTGTATGAGTTCTCTGGATATAATCTCTTATAGTTCGGTTTTATATATGGTATAAAGTCACTTAGCTCACTGCCGCCGCCATCTCCGCAGTCCATTGATGTTCCACCACCGCCTTCATCCTCAGTACAAGGACGCTTATATAAGGTGGGCAGGTTATCCCCGCCCCCTCATTTCCTTCTATTATTGGGCGTTAGTGCACCCAAACGTTACTTTTCTATCGACTTTTACAGCAAAAGAAAAGCTATTTGAGTATATAATGTTTTTTACGAATTTTTCGCAAAACGCGCTCTTTCGTAGTTCTCACCAAAAAAAAATATTGTATTATGTATGTTAATAATAGTTAATATTGTTGTTATCCGACCATCAAAGTCGATATCAACAAATAAATCAAGGCCTTCGCATCACTAAAAATGAGGTCATAAATCTCCTCATATTTCCGTATTTGTAATCTCTTAAATATGACTGGTTCGTGTACCCCAAATCATTGTAATAATATAATAAACAATTTGCTCATATTATTTTCTCCAAATCTGATATAGATAGTGCCATCCACGAAGATGCGCCCCACTCTTTTTTCTAATTACTTACAATGCAAGTGTGTATCGTTTCACCGAATTGCCTATTACGCACGCACACATCGATGAATAAACAAAATCACTCAGAGCGATACGGTCAACTAGGAAGATGCTCTACTTTAATATTATCAACCGACTACAAAAAGGAGGAGGCTTTCAATTCGACTGTATGTTTTTTTTGCTGTGCTTTATTTCTTTCTCTACTGCGCTCCTGTACTCGATGCTTTCTTATACGAGATGCACCCAAGGAATTCCTCCCTATCGTGTACCACCTTTTTTTTTTTTTTTTTTTTTATTTTAGGTGGGCAAAAATGTCCTACCGCACACCCCGCTGCCCGGGGAGACAACGGGGTAGTGTGGGGCTCTCACCCACTAAAAACCCACCGTGCGCCCTCACCCGCCCTTGCTACGGCGGATCACGGGAACCGCGATCGTGTACCACCTACTTTGACCTATTTTACAGAAAACACTAAAAATCAAAAAATAAATTACATACGATATCCGCGTTAGACACCTACTGATGTGTTTGAAGTCGACCAATTATTTTTTGCGTTTTAGTTCCTGGGTGTCTTGAAAGCGTTTTTTTTTATTTAAAAATAATTAATATTTCATGTTGTCGTTCAGTGTGGGTTGTATGTCATTATTAGTTAATAAAGTGTAAGATTTCCATGTTAAGGGAGCAATTATAAACATTAATAGTATACTAAAAAAACTATATGGTTGTCTGTAAAGTCGGCTTGAGGACGATAATTTAACGTCATATATGTTTTCTGAGAGTTTCACAAAATGTAATACTGATAGAAAGCGAATGGTTGGAGTTTTAATTTTCTAGACATTTTAAATTTTTTTATTAAGTAGAGCAACTTTCTTGCCAAGTCTGGATTTAAACAACGTGAACTGTACTACCCATGTGCATCCGGCTCGCGACTGACACTTGGCTCAATAGTCCCACACCCCGCAGCCCCATCGCCAAATTTGGAGGGGCGCGTCTTTGTGAATGGCACTATCTACACATTTGCGTAACCGTTATTTTGAATTGAAGATAATAAACAAATAGTAAACTTACTGGTGAAATGAGTAATCCTGTGGAAGATCATTTTTTGAAGAATTACAACCTGGTACTGCACAAATAACCATCGTTATAACGTTATTATAATACTGGTAAAAACTTTAATTACAATAAATAATCGCCAAATCATGCACGCATAAACTTGACAAGGCCGCTACAGGCCGGTAACAAATAAATGTAGGTCTCGTTGACAGCATCACTCTCTCTCGTTCTAACACATCACAGTACCATTAGCTTCGGTGGGTCTCTTTTACTCTTATAGCCTATCTATGGAGTATATCCTAAATCTATGGTTATCGCGGTTTGCCAACAGATTTTTTGTTTATGTCAAAATCACAAATTAATAAGACCTAGCGCCTTCTGTGTTTAGTCTTTGGAATTAAATGCTTATACTGCTTTACTGACCGAGTAATCATAAAGTTGATAAATAAACTACTGTTTCCCTTCCCCCGTAGTTTCCCTTACCCCACCTAACCTTATCCTTGGATGCATAGTAAAAACAAAACAATTACGTTTAACTGTAAAGGTATTATTTAACTAAAACTTAGTTTGAATATTAGAAGCAAATAAATAAGCAATATTAAATCATTATTTTATTATATTCAGCAATATTATTAACAACCACACAGATTTTATGGGGAAAATAAACAAGTGAAAACTGAACAATAAACAATTCAATTAAATTATATAAAATATAACCACAAAAAAAAGTATTTAATAAATATAATTTAAAATGAGGAAACAGAAAATATAATATAAGTTATCAATAATATCAAAAGAATTAATACCGTGTGGTTTAGAAAGCTCAAGCTCCCTCTAATTAAAAACACGCTTTTAGGATAAGCTGCCCCCTTAGAATTAAAAACGAAACGTTAGACAAACTTTCGTTTTGCTTCATTGTGATTGGTCGCCTGAATCACGCGTCGAAATTTAATCTCGACTAATCAAGAATCGCGCGTCTTGCTGTTGATCAATCACAATGACTCGAAACGAAAGTTCGTCTAACGTTTCGTTTTTCATTCAAAGGGGGTTGTATCTTTTAGAAATATAATTCATATATTATGAAGATGCGCAAATAATACTTGGTGCTCACAAATTGACAATAGTACCTAATACGAGCCCCGATGCAAAATAGTTCGTCTAGTATGGAAAGTAGTGCAAAGCCTAAAATATAGAAAGCAAATATTGGTAAAATAATTAAGAACGTTTAATAAAAAGTAAACCACAATTTGAGGAACATTTTAAAGTTTATTTTAACATAACTGAAATTCTTTCATGACTTCACACAACATAAAAAATTAAAAAAAATATTCTAAAAAACATAACGCAAAAGTATTTGTCTACCCTTGTCACTCACGCAAAATAGTTCGTCTACCACTTAGTTGTGTCGCCTTTGCTCTCAATGACAGCTTTTATGCGAAGAGGCATGGTTGCAACCAACGCTGCACACTCCTCAGGCGTAATTGACTCCCAGACAGCCAAGAGTTTAGCCTTTAAGTCACTCTTCGATCTTGATGGATTTTTACGGAGAACTTTTTTTATTTTCCACCATAGGGTTTCGATCGGCGACAAGTCCGGGCTGTTAGATGGCCATTCGATTGTAGGGATGCTTTTCGCCAGTAGCCACGTCTTTGTTGTCCTTGCAGTGTGGCAGGAAACACCATCCTGTTGAAAAATGAAGGAATCTTGATGCTAAGTGACGGAATAGAGGGCAGTAAATTCTCTTCCAAAAGGTTTTGATACCTTGCAGCATTGATAGAACCATCCACAAACTGCATACCACCAACACCTTGTGCAGACATGCAGCCCCATATCATAAGAGACGCCGGGACCTTCACTTTGCGTTTGAGACAATCAGTATGAAATGCCTCATTTTTGTTCCGAATCACTTTTTTCCTTTCATCGCCGACTGTCACTTCAAATTTAAACTCGTCACTTCAAATGATACTACGCCACTGATCGGAAGTCCAATTTAAATGATCACGAGCAAACTTCAACCTATTTTTCTTTTATACAGCAGTCAACAGTGGTTTCTCCGTAGCGGTGTAAAATCCGTAACCCATTCTTTTTAGGACTCTTTTGCAAGTATCAACTGAGACGTCTTTGTGAATCATGTTCTTTTGCACCGTGAGTTCTCCAGCTCGAGCACGACGATTATTTTTGATAATTTTCTTCAGGATTCTGTTTTCTACTGCACTTGTGATGCGTGGTCGACCAGTTATCTTCAAACAAGAAGTCATTCTATTCTTTTTATACTTAGTGCTGAATGATAGATTGGACTGATAGACCTGGGAAGTATCAAGTCTTTAGATATTTGGTAACTTGATTTGCCAGCATCGTCCCCACAAACTATTCGCTTTCGAAGCTCTTCACACACGGGTTTGCCACGACCCATTGTTATTTGAAAACTAATGAAAAAAAACTGAAATTTTCAGAATTTATACTGTCTCACTTGACAAATGACACAGAATTACTTTTACAAATTAAAATTATGCAACATAATTGTACAAAGAAGGAATAATCTTAATTAACTCACCGATAGACGAACTCTTTTGCATCGATTAACAATTAGACGAACTATTTTGCTTATAACTTCTTCGTATTTAAAACAGGATATGTATAAATTTAAAAAGCTAAAATAGTTTATTGTTTCATAATTAAAAAATGACATAAGTAACGCGACATGTGATAGTAGAACAGCTTAATATTTTATATAGATATACAAAAATAATGAAGTTAGAAAAAATCTCACAGAGAAAATTTCACACTAGACGAACTATTTTGCATCGGGGCTTGTATAATGTAACTCTGAAAAAGAATGTTTATCAAAACTTGATATAGCTATTTCTTATTGCCTTACTCCCATGTGCATTTATCTATGTTGAAGCTTTTTCTAGTACAAAGGTTAAAATATTCTTAAGAGAAGGAGTCTCTACCAATTTTTTGCAAGGACCTCAGGCTGAGAATCAAAATCGATACCACTAAGTTATCACTGATGTATTAATATTTATTGCCTATGATGAGACATATGCCAACACGTATTACATTGCTATAAATAAAAACTATTATTCTGATTGTTGTTGTTGTGTTATATAACATATAAGAGCTTATAATATATTAAATACTTTTTCAGCACTATTATGGGAACAAAAATGTGAAAAATTACAGTTTATTTTTTATACTAAATAAAGATAGTAATATAAACTAGTAAAATATATAGTTTTAAATAATATTAAGTACATAATAAATCACACCTTAATCTTATTATCAGATCTTACTTCCGTTATAATTAGGTTAAGCAAAATATTTAGTAATAACATTTTTAGCACACATTTCCAAAACATAATTGCAGTATTGCTGTAGCGGAATGTATGTATCAAGCTTGTATAATGTATAAATGAAAACAAAAAGATCATCAGAGATTATCTAATTTTATTTTTGGAAGATTTATCATATCAATGAATTTATCTTAGATATTAAATTACAATGCATTGACATAAACAGGAGATTAATAATTCGCAAAATCTACAATACATTCCGTTATAATACTATTTTTCTTACATCCTATAATCTGTGCATATTGTTAATGCAAATAGAAATAATTTTTTTTTCCTAGAGGTTTAAAACAATACATAATATTAAAAAAATACAATATATTTTTATATATTTTTTAAACATTTGACTTACATACTTAGCCATATAAAGAACAAAAAGTGCGAAAAGTGAAATCGAAAATAACAGTCACAAGCAGGATTTGAACCTGTATCTCCTGGAAAATCGCCGTGATGCTTTGCTAATTTAGCAATAATTTGACAATTGCTCGGGAATGCGAATTTCGAAAACACATTTCTGCTTAATGATTTGGGGATGCCTGCGCCATCTGTCGGATGTATTTGCATACATTATTTCGACCAAATAAGCTTTATTATTATAATTAAGACTCATACCAAATAATGAAACAGCCTTAAATTTTGATATTTTTATATAATTTTTAAGCATTGGCAAAGCATCTGGGACTATTTTCCAAGAGATGCAGGTTCAAGTCCTGCTTGTGACTGTAATTTTCGAATTCACATCATGTTCAAAAACACTGTGTACAGTTTGATGGAAATTATTTAAGAAAGCTTAAGAGAACCATCCAAATATGATACCATACTTAACCTCACTTATTTCTTGTGATGGAAAACTGATGTCCTTCATTCCTCATGTGCTAAGTAAAAGCTAGAAATACACTTGAGATTCAAAATTCCATAGAGATGTCTCCCAATTAGCTAACTAATAATAGAATAGGCTTTGTAAAAATCAGATCACTGTATTATTTGCCAAGGTTTTTGGTCTGCAGGGTTGCTGCTTCAATAGCATTAATTAAAGTTGCTCTGCAATAAAAATATTCAATTAAGTGACAGGTTTCAGTTTATCTCCGATTCACGCAACTGAAGATTATGATTAGCATAGCTACTTTTCCTGTGGACTCAGTGGCTAATATATAATAGTATTTTTTACAATTATCCTCTGTATGTGTATCCCTGCAGGTCCTGCTAATATGCTGGACAGATTTTAATGAAGCTTTTTATGTATGTTTGTGTCCCTAGAGATTTTAGATTCACAATTGGACTTGGAAGATGACGATTATCAAGTTTTTACAGAAATTGTAGTATCTATTCCTTTACAAATCTGTACATAAATATAACTACGAAATTTCGTTTGTACGAGGAGTGATCAAAATGTTGTGAGAACGACATACTCCTTGGTAAGAAAAAAAATAAATACTGGCAGGCATAGCTCAGATACATATTTGTAATAATAATAAAGAAAAAAATCTTCGATTCTCTTTTGTTTTTTCCTGAATGTAGGCATTTGTTTGCTTCGTGTCGGAACGTGTTCTCGAAAATGGAGAAAAACGAAGTTCGAGCCGTTATTAAATACCTCTGTTTAAAAAAGTTAACGACGCAAGAGATTAAATTTGAATTAAGTCCATGAATGGATGGACTTAATTCAAGAAATGGGCATTTCATATGGAAGTATTCAATCCATATTGAAACAATCTTTGAATATGAGAAAAGTCTTCGCAATATGGGTGCCGAGAATGTTAACCGACAGTCAGAAACAAAATCTACTTGACATTTCGAAGATATTGTTGGACAAATTTCAAGAAGATTCTGAAAACTTTTTGTCTCGTTTCGTAACAATTGACGAAACATGGCTCCATCATTTTGATCCCGAGACAAAACAGCAATCTTTGCATGGAAACGACCATCATCACCGACCCCGAAGAAGTTTCGTGCCGTAACATCGGCTGGCAAGGTTATGGCCTCAATATTTTGGGACTCAGAAGGGATATTGTTGATTGATTACCTAGAGCGTGGAACCACTATTACAGGCCAATATTATGCAGCTTTAGTTCCCAAGTTGAGGAATGCCATCAAAGAGAAAACGAGAGGGAAACTTCAAAGGGGCGTGCTGTTTCATCACGACAACGCACCCGCGTACAGGTCGGCAGTTGCGATGGCTGCCATTCAGCAAGCTGGCTTCGAATTGGTTGACCACCCCCCTTGTTCACCAGATAAGGCGCCCACCAATTTTTATCTGTACCCCAAATTGAAAGAATACTTAAGGGGAAACAGGTACGAAGACGATAACGAGGTGATGGATGCCCTGGAGAGCTTCTTGCCAAGGACCAAGACAAAACTTTTTTTTTAAAAGGGATTGAAGCCTTGGAAAATCGCTGGACTCGGTGTGTAGAGAGACTCGGAGACTATGTAGAAAAATAAATTATTAAGTTATCAATAGTCATTATATTCTATTCTATCTCATTCTCACTACTTTTTGATCCCTCCTCGTATAGGTCAATGTCTGCAGGATTCAGCTAGTAGTATTTGTATTTCAATGCAGTATATAACAATTCTATTTCTAGTTTACATTACTTTGTATATGATACTACTCTCATATACAATCCACTGAAAAGTTTTTATTCAGATGTATTGTGTGTGAGAACCAAACGAGCGACTCTCATCACAGCAAAACAATATTTGAAATCAAAATATTACAGTAACAATATCTGCATACTAACCTAAGTTTACCATTTTCAAGTGCAGAGATGCCACATATTGTAGAACCACCCGGTGAACAAACTTCATCCTTTAGTAAACCAGGATGTTTACCCGATTGCAACACCATTTGACCACTGCCAACAACCATTTGAGCAGCGTGACGCAAGGCTGTTACTCTTGGCACCCCTTGCTTGACAGCTCCATCAGCTAATGCCTCTATTACCAAATACATCTGCAATTAAGAAATCCTTACTAATATTCCATCCATCAGCCTATCAACATCCACTGCTGGACATAGGCCTCCCCAAGAAATGGGGGATAGTACCGTAATCGCCACGCTTGGCAGGCGGGTTGGCGATCGCAGTGAATGTTGTTAATACTCGAGAGAGTGCTGCTGCCCACTCTCCCGGTACTCCCTCAGTCGGCTCTTACGACTCCCGTGGGTAGAAAGGGGTGGGACAATTCTAAAGCCGGCCCCACACGGCACACTAATATTATAAATGCAAAGATGTTTGTTACGCTTTTCACACCATAATTACTGAACCAATCATCATGAAATTTTACATACATATAGTCTGCAGTGCAGAAAAAATTATGTTGTTTCTTATCATTACGCCATTTCCCTTGCGGGGTAGGCAGAGAGAATGGAGTGCCAAGAGGCTCTATTCTTGCATACATCTCTCGCTTCCTCAACATTCATAACTCTCTTCATACACGCTCGCCGGTTTTGGAGACTCCTGACTCCACCCTCCTTCAATACATGACCGATTTGGTCTAGGTAAGTGAGTCTCGGTCTCCCCTTGTACCTACAACCTTCCACTTTCGCATTGTGTATCTTCTTAACCAGTCGCTCGTCCGGCATTCTTTCCACATGTCCGAACCATCGGAGCATTCCCTTTCGCATCTTTACACCAATACTCTCTTTCATACCTACTCGCTCTCTTACGTCGTTGTTACGAATGCAGTCAGTCAGCCTCAATCCACAGATTCTCCGCAGAGATCGCATTTCGACCGCATTGATTTTACTCTCATGCTCTGTTTTGCATACCCAACTCTCGCTTCCATATAATAACGTTGGGACAAGCACTGCGTTGTGTATTGCAACACGTGCCTTCTGGCTGAGGTGGCGGCTGCTGTGGTGCTTTTAAATGATAAAAATGATTGCTGTTTTTATGTAGAGATTAATAATGAGCCACAGTGACGTATTTATATTCTGTCCTGTATATGACTCACAGGCAGAATCTGGTAGAAGATATTTATCCACAAAATTTTAACAACTACATTTTTCACATACTAAATATGAGGTCTTGAAGTTTATGTATAGCTTTTTGTGTTTTTTAAAGAAATGAGGGCATACAGGGAGCTGGTTATTTAGTCAACTAAATACTTCATTTAAACCTCGCCAGGCATTGTATTGACAGCCACTGAAGGAATGTAATGTGGTTCCGGTGGCCCGCCAATATAGGCGGAGAAACGGCGCACGGCAAAGGCTGCATTGACAAAATCTGTCTAGACTGACATTTTTAGTTCAAAGGTAAGGAAAGGGGGTCTAAATTTCTTGCTATAATATGAAGGGTCTCAAAATTGTGATACAGTGTGACAAACTTTATGAATGGCTGTGCTTTAAGGGCCTAAGGACATTGCATTTTTAAAAATTTTAATGCATGTAGGTATTTTAATCTCTGACTAGGGAGTAGTGATGTAACGAATGTTCGCGAATGCGAATGATTCGCCTGTTTTCAACAATTCGCATTCGCATTCGTATTCGCATGATACGATGCGAATGTTCTGCGAATATATTTAGTCCATTGAAAAGTTACATTTAGGGTTTGCTTTTTTTAGAGTACGCAATTTTATTTTTTTGATGTGTAGGTTAGTATAAGCGTAAGTTCTAGTTTGTGGGGTCGCCACCCTTGTCGCCCGGCCGCCATCATCATCTTGGAAAAAGGGGTGCAAAGGGTTTTCCCGCTGTATCTCGTAAACTAGCAAACCTACAGAATATTCTGTAAAACATTATTTGTAGCAAATTAAATTGTCTACTTCTTTAATCTATTACTTTTATCCTAAAATCGAAGACAAAAAAATATAAACAAAAATAACTGAAAATTTTTGAACAACTTTTCTTTTGGCTGTTATAACTTTTTTCCTGGTCATTTTACAATAAAATCTCATTAAAGCAATCTTATAGAGGGTTTTTTAATGAATAATTTCCACTATAAATTTGTTTAATTCCATTAATTTATCTGGGTTTTACAGCGCTCCAAAGTTGACGGAGTTCTTGAATACTCGTAAGAATACGATAAAAACGAACCATTAGGCTTAGTTTTGTATTAGCTCCGCACTCAGGTCACACAAAGACCCTTCAGCCCAGCCTCCTCATCAAGGTGGTAGAGGGCCTATTCCCACAACGAAGGCGGAGCACACGCCCTCGGTCATGGGACCGCCAGGCGACCGGGAGGCCGACCTCAACGTACCGCCCGTCACCGCGTCGGAAATGGGAGTGGCTGTTTCGCGGTTTCGTCCCAAGAAGCCCCCGCCCCCGGCTCAGACGGGATAGCGACCCGGGTGCTGGCCCTGGCTCTGGACCACCTGGAGCCCCGCCTCAGGGGACTGTTCGACGCGTGCCTAGCGTCCGGACGGTTCCCTGACTGCTGAAAGGAGGGGAGGCTGAGGTGAATACTGGATTTGGTCGGGGCCTTCAGGCCCATCGTGCTGCTGGACGAGGCGGGTAAGCTGCTGGAGAGGATCCTCGCTGCCCGCATCGTCCAGCACCTGCGCGACGTCGGAACGGACTTTTCAGACGCCCAGTTCGGTTTTCGAGCTGGTTGTTCGCGCGTGAGGGCCGCGGCCGCGGCGGTCGTCGCTGGCGGTGTCGCTTGACATCGCCAACGCATTCAATAGTCTGCCATTCAGCTGCATCAGGGAGGTGCTCCGGTATCACGGGGTGCCTGCATATCTGAGGCGGCTAGTGGCAGACTATCTGAAGGGCCGCAGCGTTCTCTATGAGAGCCGCATAGGAGACGTTGTGAGGAGACCCATGTCGTGCGGTGTCCCACAGGGTTCGGTTCTAGGGCCACTCCTGTGCGACATCGGTTACGACTAGGTGCTACGCTGTCGGCTCCCACCCGGGCTGGTGGTCATCTTCTATGCATATCACACGCTGGTCGTATCCCGGGGCGGAAACTTCGAAAAAGCGGCGTTCCGGGCCACCTTAGGGGCAACGGAGGTGGGTCAGGAGGATCGGGGCGCTGGGGCTTAGGGTGGCCCTGGATAAGTTGGAGGCCCTACTATTCCATGAGCCCCGATGTTGGCCACCTGCTGGCGCCTCGATCATAGTGGATGGGGTCCAAATTGAGATGACGGCAGTATCTGGGCCTAGTGCTGGACGGGCGGTGGCGCTTTCGCGAGCACTTCCGTGAACTGTCCCCGAGGCTTGCACGGCTCATACCGAATATAGGTGGTCCGGTCGATGGCGTTGTACACGCACCTGTGTGGGGGGAGAACAACGAATATTTTTGAATGAACTCAATCCGACTAACTTCATTCAATCCATTTGTCAAAATGAACCTCGGCTATATTTGGTTTAAACATGGGTGACTGACAGTGACACTAGATGTGAAACCCGTATGATATTTTGCCCTTATAATAATATACGCATACGCGAATGCTTATAAACTAACATTCGTTACATCGCTACTAGAGAGTATCGATATAAGCGCGAGACTGAAAAATCTCAGATGTGCAAAGGTCTACAAGCTGCATTTAAGTCTGTTTGTACCGATACAAGCGCACGTCGATGGCGCGTTTAAAAAACGTGGCGTGATAGGCCATTATACCTATTCATCGTAGAAAACAGTTTTAACAGATCCAGATAAATCTTTTAACCCATAAACGGTACAAGCACCATAATATTGTGTGCAAATAATAATGTTGCATTTCAAGATGCAATGAATGTATACAGAATATAATAAAAAGTTAGTTTGTACTTACAAATGCTGGTCCACATGCAGTTACAACACCTAGAGAGTCCATTAAACTTTCAGGAATTCTTTCACAAAGCCCACATCCACTCAAAAGTTTTTCTAAGAACTGACAATGCTCTTCAGATACTGTTGTGTCTGGTGTGTACAAACAGATACCTGCTCCAACCGCCAGTGGTGTATTTGGCATAATGCGTGTCACTGTTATGTCTGCTTCAGGTAGGTAGAATCTTAATGTCTGTAACATTTAAGTCATTATTTTAAATAAGTATCACCAATTATTTGAAAACTACACTTTTACTTCCCGAAGGAATAAATGATTGCTGTTTTAAGCTATTAAAACTACATAATACAGTACCTCATAATAATGGTTTATGTGTTGTTACCAATAGGTCAATGATTGTTACAATTAAAATAAACAAGAAAACGGCTGAGCCCTGCTTCCCCCAGCATGAATGGCCCCGCTTGACTCACAGATCAGCGTGAACCAATGGCTGCTGTTGTTTCGTATGGTGAGTGATAGTGCTGGAAGCCAAACCCCTTCCTCCTCTTCAACCGCACCTTATCATCAGTCATTTCTACCTCCTATCCCTTTCGTTGGAATTAGCGACTCGTGCTCAGTCCCATACACTACCGCTAGACCACTGAGATGTATGAAAAATCAGAATATACTGTGCAAATTAACGGGCCTTGTGGCATTGTCGGTAGTGTAACCAACTTCCGTGCACGAGGTCATGGGTTTAATTCCCACTCAGGACAATTATGTGTGATGAACACAGACATAAATACATTTGTACTGCATCTGGGTGTTTTCTATCTATTATAATATATATGTATTTACAAAAAAAAAAGTAATATAATTATGTATTATATACGTAATCTAGTACCCATAGCACAAGCGTTAAGCTTAGTTTGGGACCAGAGGGTGTTGTGTGAAATGTCAGTAAATATTTCTTTATTTATTGAAATGCTAGATGATGGAAGAAGTATAAATATACACACCTGTTTTAGTGTCAAATTTTTTTTTCCAGCCAACATAGAGACAAATAAGACTTTCTTTGTAATCTTTTTTTTATCTTTGTTAATTGTTTCTAGAGCTTTGTCTAATTTTTCTACCTTTACTCCTAAAAATATCAAATCACAATTGTCTAATACTGTACTATTTTCTTTAGTCACATTTGCACCAAGCTCACTCCAATGCTTGAGATTTTCAATATGTGGTCCTGACACCCAAATATTGCCAGCAGGATAAGCATCTGTAAAAATAAAATTGAGGACTTCTTAATGTCCAAAAATAGGAATATTTAAATAAGTTTACTTTAATCTGTAACTCTATAAATAAATATAGCAATTATAGCCCTTTTTTTGATGAGGGGCGGGAGGCGGCACAAAAGGTATCTAACCGCACACCTGGTCGTTCGGGATAATGAACATGGTAGTGTGGGGCCCTCACCCACGAAATAAACCCGCCGTATGCCGTCTTTTAGCCTATATTGCCGGATCATTGGAACTGGAAGGTATTAATTTAGTGGGGCTGTAAGTCCATACCGACGAACCTAACTTTTCACGTTCACTCAAAAAACACTCCATCCATCCATCCATCAGCCCTTCGAAGTCCACTGCTGGACATGGGCCTCCCCAAGAGAACGCCACAACATGTGTTTCGCTCATATGGGGGATAGTGCCGTAATCGCCACGCTTGGCAGGCGGGTTGGCGATCGCAGTGGATGTTGTTAATACTCGAGGGAGTGCTGCTGCCCATTCTCCCGGTATTCCCTCAGTCGGCTCATACGACTCCCATGGGTGGAGAGGGGTGGGACAATTCTAAAGCCGGCCCCACACGGCAGAAAACACTCACCGTTTTTTAATATTCCCTTTACTATGGCAGTAGACATATTACCACCACCTATAAATCCCAAATTAGAAGTCATATTAAATTAGAATTAGATTTAGTGTTTTCAATGTAGTTATTGCTTGCTTTTTTTGATTTTTTTTTGATTGTTTAAGGCATTGGAAGAACCATCAGCCTAACAGTAACTTATAAACATCGTTATTCTCTCATCACACGTAAGTTTAGATCATAAAACAAGTCATAGTCGAAGTCAGTCATATAAAATAAGTCAGTCAAGTCAAAGTCCCACTCCAGTAAGACGATGGCGATCTTACTGAAGCTTCTATGGAGTTTTGGAGACAACAGGAAAAAACACGTTATGTCGCATTACATCACTTGCCAACACTTATGCACATACACAAATAGTTAATAAGCAAAAGGCCACCACTTTTACACATTAATACTTGAAATAACACAAGTTTAGGAAAATAATGCAGAGCGACGACATGATCTTCGTGTTCCCGCCAAAACTCCGTATATCCGTATATCTAAGTTATAAACGTAGTAGTTATCATCTTAGATCTTAGATAAAAAACCTATAGATGTAGCATCGCGTGGCCACTTATGAGACAGCAATATTTGAATATTACACTTCAGTGTGGCTATTACGCTACGGCGATGAAGATCGCGATAATTATAATTTTTACCACTATCTAAATAAATCACTAATTGATTAATACATTAATATCAATCACTTATGATCCTGATTAATATTGTGCATGCAAAATTAGGTGAGAGTTTAGAGATAATAAACCCTCACAAAATTTTAACGTAACTATTTAAAAAAGGTTTTATTTTATATGTTCAACACTAAAATTCTGCAACATCACGTAGTTATTAGTAAATGTATTGTAGCGATTTCACATCGAATATTGTGATAAATAAAAATTTTTACATGTCATATAAAATAAAGAATAAAATTCAAAGAAAATAAAATAAAGAATTTTATTATTTATTTTATATTTTTTTTTATGTTTGGGGACTTTTATCGAACATGGATATGCTAGTCCCATTGTACTCTTAACTAATAACAATCTTAACCTAATCTAATCTAAGCAGCAGGGAGGAGCTGCCGAGAAGCAACCACTATCTTATAATTACCCTTCTTACAACAACTGAAGTGGATTCTGCCAGAATGGATTGGAAAATACCCACATTGCTTCTAATAAGCCCAAACTCTCTCAGCAACGCTTCGCTATGACTCCGGTTCCTATCACACTCTACTAACAAATGATGCACGTCCTCTATCACATCACATATCTCACATTTAGGTGAGGTGCATTTTTCTAACAGAAATGAATACTTGCCGACGGATAGTGACCGGAACGGAGTTTGTAAACAATTTTTAAATATTAGCTGTTAATTATGACATCTCCGGACCAGGGGCTACGAAAGATTGAGCACTGTATGGTTTTATACCTAATACCCTTTTCTCTTGATCTTATATTTTTCTTGCAACGTCCGTGTGGTGACGGACTAAGAATATAAGTGTTAACATCCCATCCTTTCCCTCGGGACGAATTTAGTGAAATTCAAATAAAGTTTATTTATCTGACATATTAATATAGATTTTGTACGGAAACCTTTTTTTTAATCATTGTAACTATAGGAACAATATGTAATTATTATCATTATTTATTATTATAATCAGGCATGAAAATCTGCTTTTTAATAAATTCGTTTGAGACACGGCATTTTTTCAAACAGAAAACACGGCACCTAATTTTCCTTTTAATGGCATCCCTGGTAGTCATGGTGATTAAGTTGTATGGCGAACTATTTGAAAGTTCGCCAGCTGAAAAACCTGCACGTCAAGGAGACAGGAAGATACGATACGTGTCTCAATTTTCTTAGCGTATTTCATATATGCCTATATATCTATATCTCACTTCTACACTTCTTAATGTATCATGGCTACATCTATAGGTTATTCATCTAAGTCTTAGATAAAGTACCGATTTCTTTTTAGGAATTCTACTTAAGAATCTAGCGGGAATGCCAGAAAGTAGGTGCTGATAAATAAAGGCGATAAATCATAATAATGTCCAAGTTTATAAGCATTACCGTTCTTTAAATGCGATTTTATTTATTTTAAAATATTGTGTTCCTCTTTCCAGTCATTGATGCCAGTGATGATCGATTATTAAACACGTGGCAAATATTTTGCTCCTCTGTAATATAATTTATACTCAACTATGCAGACATATTGTCGTGAAGTGATGCAGAGGAACGTATTTGATATACTCTTGTGAATAATCCAAGGATCTGGATACCGACATATGCATGTTTTTTCGTAAAAAATATTTGATTCAAATGGCTAAAATAACAATGTATTCATGCCACTAACATAATATTAGATAACTATGCGTTTGAATGTGAAATTTAATTTCTGCAATAGCAACACTGTCAGTTTGGGGCTTCATTTTGTAGGGTGAGGTGTAAGTTGTATTTTTTGGATTATTTTGATATTGTTATCAATTTGACAATGCTGAAATAGTGATTTAATCTTGAAAGTGCTCAAATATGTGTCGTTATAGTGATTCATTCAATCATAGTTCGTATGAAGTGTAGTGTCCAACATGTTTCGATGTATACCTTTGTTCAAATGTAATCGCCAAGTGGAATGTGTAGACAAGCGGCATTGCTCATTACCAACAGTACCTGAAGACATTTTGCGATATTCCAGGAGTTTAGAAGAGCTTTTTTTGGATGCCAATCATATTAGGGATTTACCGAAGGTGAGTTATAGAGTAACCTAAACCAAAATGATCAATTCATCCGTGGGCGTTTACCTTATCACTGGCTAAGTGTAAATAATCTCAAGGCGTCTTGTGTTGTTATTGCTATTTATCGTGTAACAAATCCTACGCGATCAGCTTATAGCGTTATGCTGCAAAATACATGTACTACCACTATACTAACGCTATAGCATTCTAATAGGTAGTTTCTGTTAAAAATATTCTCTGTAAATACTCTTAAGTTTTAGGCCTATTTTATCCAATTATTTGTGTGTAGAAAAAACAATATTTTAATGTTCTTATTAGAGTTTGATTATTGAATATGCTACTCTTCTTTTCTATCATATAATATGATACCTGTAGTGTGTTTTGTTAGGCATAGCAGCTGGTCCGGCGCCCGATCTCTCTCCGGTCGTGCTGGAATGCCATCGCCGAGAGTGAGGGAACAGAGAGTGCATTTGTGTTTGTAGACAAATTTGTGCACTATAATATCTCCTGCATGGGCTAGTGTCAGTTGACACTGTCGCCATGGTTGAAATTACAGTCTGCAGATCATTACTTAGTGTGTTTTTGTACAAATAATTGTGTTACACAATAAATACCAGATAAGTAACATACCTACATAGATAAGTCTTATTTCCATTATAGTGACATTTTAACCTCCATCAAAATTTTTGTGGAATATATCTGAATCTTCATACAATAACTTTCAGATCTCCTTCATTAAAAGATAATAATTAACCAATTTATGTATGTAAATCTCAGTAATCAGGTGCATAATAAATATTAATCTAGGTTACAGTATTTAACACGTTGAATGTCAGACTAGAAACCATGTTTAGCCCAGTGGGCTGCGGCAGACACTTTGTGACCGCCAATATGCGGGGTCCTGGGGGCCGCATGGGACACCGTGTGTCCGCATACTATCTATCACTATGAACGTCTCTAGTCGGCCGACGGACAGCGTTTCGACGCTTTTTACTGAGGCAAGGTACCTGTGCGGCCCCACAGTGCCTTGCCTCTTGGCACAAAAATATTTGATGGGACTTAGGATTTATGGGCTTTTCAAGAGGTTGTTTTCAAAAATGTTATAGCTACATAAAGTAAGTATTTTGAATCGTTCAATTGAGTGATGTTATAGTTAAATAGACCTTAATTTTTAGGTTTTATATGGTACTAGAAAGTCATTAGAATTATGAAAGTTTTCAGTTTAGTACATATTAAATAACTAATGGGTTCAGTAGGTAATCATTTACGTAAGAAACTACCTTTACAAGAAAAAAATTAAGGTATCATGAAGAATAAAACTAAATAACTTCTAATAATTGTTATAGAAGATAGGTAACAACCATCCATGATAAAAATAAATAATGAACTTCTAAACTATGAGAATAGGTTCAAGGTATCCATTGGTGCCTTGTTCATCACAACAAAATAAAACAAAAAGCCATCTGGTCCGCTATATGTACACCTCCTTTAGCTTTGTTGTATTCCAAAACGATTTTAGGCTTTCTCACTATTTTTCCGTGTTTTGAGATCTTGACGAAGTGCACGGAGTGCTTTGTGGATAAAACAAGAACATCGCGCTTGTCTTTAAATTTCAACACCTTTATTCCATCTTAACTTTCTTCAGCGTAATAATGCCCCTCTTGAGTTTGGTGCTAATTACTTTTTTTGGAAGACTCCGCCTGTTTTTCCTGACCGTCCCGACAAGATGAGTTTGCTTATCCAAATCAATGCTGGTATTCCAATTGTCGGTGTGCAAAGAATGTCCCCTGTTATAATAGTCTTTACACAAATCCATCACATTTGTGTGTTTGTAATGTATTTTTTTTCAGCGTAGACATTTATTTTATGTGTAGGACCGGCTTTAGAATTGTCCCACCTCTCTCCACCCATGGGAGTCGTATGAGCCGACTGAGGGAATACCGGGGGCAGCAGCGCTCTCTCGAGTATTAACAACATCCACTGCGATCGCCAACCCGCCTGCCAAGTGTGGCGATTACGGCACTATCCCCCATATGAGCGAAACACATGTGGCGATCTCTAAAAAACATGCGAAGCAAAATTTCGAAACGGTTACGTGACATAACAGTTCTAGGAAAGTTATTCCCGATAATTTTGTTCTTCGACCAATAGTCCGATAATTTTGGAAGCTTGACCACACCCATGGATAGAACAGCAAGCATAAGAATTTCTTCATCTCTACAAGATTTGTTGGAACACACTGGTTGATCCGTGCACCTGCAGATGCAGTATTTTCGCTTCCATTATCCTCACTTTCCGAGATACGGAGGCGCCGATAACATTTATTCGGCTGCGATACTAAAAAATCTCATTCTCATCTTCAGAAGATATGTGAAAACTTGAATCAAATAAGCTTATTTCAATGTTCCTAATTTCTTTTAAATCTTCTTGAGTTATTTCAAAATTATTGAATTCTTCCATGGCGTCCTACGAGTATAACTTCAACGGAACCCTAATTTTCTCCTATGCAAGCGCTAAGTCATATGAACGAGTGAATCGTCTCGCTGAGGTTGGCGGGTGCGGGCGGCGCAGCGCGAGGGGAGCCGACAGGGTGACCAGCGCGGCGCCCGCGCATGGAAATACGGTTGGACATTCTCGCAGGCCGCGACGGACACTGGTGTCTGCCATTTGATATCTCGGAAAATAATAATTACATCACTGTTTCCATAACATGCTAATTATTTTAGAGTTATTTCCTGACAATATTTGCAAAAAAACACCCTAACGATTTTTGAAGATTTTTGATATATCGCGTGCGGCCCTAGGGGAAAGTATGCTGTCGGACATATGGTGTCCATCATGGCGTTCAACGTGTTAAACAGTTATATTGGATAATACAACATTGTTAATGGGTATGGGGTCCATCCGCAATAGTGATGAGAGCTGCCCCTTAGAATGTGATACACAAAATCATATCAACATCATTGTGATTAGTTGACATATATGATGTTGCAAGACATATATGATGTTGCAATAATCACTCTGTCAATCATGGTGATCTCTTAACTAATCACAATGACACAATATGATGTTGATACTATTTAGTGTGTTACATTCCCCTGCTTCATAAAAGATAATTTTGGAATGTGATTTTTGAAGGCTGGGAGAGCAGACTCAACATGCATGGAGTAGCACCTTAACAAGGTGGACAAACCAGCATATTGTGGCCTGTCTGATGTTAAACAGATGAAAATAATAGGCTGGCAATACCAGTGGTGTCACTCAATAACCTTAACAAGGTGGACAAACCAGCATATTGTGGCCTGTCTGATGTTAAACAGATGAAAATAATAGGCTGGCAATACCAGTGGTGTCACTCACATTATTACCATTGCTCTAAAAATCAGGATAGATGGTAGAGGTGAAAGATTATGGACATTTTGTTTGACCTATATTATAAGTATAATATATGTATTTACCTAATAGGGCCCCACTAACAAAATATGTTCACAAAAAAGAAAGTAGGTAGTAATCATTTAGTGTGAGGAAATCTTAAGAGGAGGGTTGGAGGTGTCTTAAGGAAATATGATGTATGAACATCTTTCACCACCACCATCTTTCATCACCATTTGCTTAACAAGGTAAAAAAGGAACAGGGTATCCCAATTTCTATGGGGGATTAAAAAAGTTGTGAAGCAGTGTTGCAATATGCGTCCAAAAGAGCAGAATATAGCATGGCATATTTTTATTTGGATTGTGTAGAATACCCAAACTCACAATAAAGATGTTAGTCAAATACTGTTCCAAAAAGCTCATTGTAAATATTTTTAAGTTACAATACGTTGGTTAATGCTATATTTAGCATACCAAATAGGCCTGCATGTAAATGTAGATTCTATGATTATGATGAAAAATGTGTTAGAAAAAAATTGCAAGAAACAAGCCTTGGTCTAAAAATAAAGATATTCATAACTTTTTAGATATATTTTTTTAGCAATTGACATGCTCCGCTACTTTTTAAAGTATAAATTATTTGTGAATAAGGATGCATGTAATGCTTGCCGATAGATGGCGTTGGTTGTAAGACAAATGTGATTAGGAAATTGGGATGATCGAAAGATCAGTAGGATAGCTCAGTGGCTTAGAGCACTTCCCCGGATTGGAAAAGACGTGGGTTCAATTCCCGCTCTTACTAAAAATCTCTTTTCCTTATTCACAAAAATTTATATTCATAACTTATTTTTATAAATCATAAATGTTTCATGATTGTTTATTTCTGCACAGTAAAATAATATTTAAGTAGGTACTTGCAGTTCCTTGGAAACTACAATATTTCCATACATTCATCATTACTTTTTGGATGGACTGGAAGTCTATGTTTTATAGTTTGTTTTATTTTTCTTTCTATATATTTTTTTTATTGCATGTAGTGGCAGACGAGCCACGGTCCATCTGATGGTAAATGGTAACTGGTACTTCATTTAACATAAAGACCTGATATTTGGCTTATAAATTTCTTTGTAGTAACAAATGTCACAGACTTGTACTTCTGTACATAACTTGTTTGCTCATTGTTTTACTCAATAATTTTGACCTCTTAACCTCAACTCTGCTATTGATGATGCTGCATCAATGACAAATGACCATATTTGAACTTCCAATACACTCTTCTAAATAAGTAACCATGTTCTAATGATGGTTTCTGTATTCAAATATTTTAATATTTCTTCGAAATTAATGATCTTATTTCAAAATCTGAACAAGGATGGCACCCGTTAAAAATAGTGTATTTTGATGCAACCGACATATGGAATTGTTCCTTGTGGAGAAGGTCTTGTTCTTAAATTTGTGGCTTCCAGACAGAGAATCTGTTAAGTAAGACCAATATCAGCACTATTATCTTCAATACTCCTAGCAGTTAGTTATAGCATATAATCCGATGTCTACTTGTGACATCAGTAGTTTTCTTTTGAAGAATGCTGTTTTTCGATATGTAACTAATTTAAAAAATATTTATTTGTTACAGAATTTCTTTAGACTACATAGGCTAAGGAGATTAGGCCTCAGCGATAATGAAATTCACAAGCTTCCAGCAGACATACAGAACTTTGAGAACTTAGTTGAGCTAGATGTATCTCGAAATGGTAAGTTACATTTACTTTTAAATATTATTCCAGCCACCTTGTCTGAAATATTGTACCGACATTCATATATTTTCTTCCATCACAATGAAACCAATATTTTACGTAAAAGCTTTACAAGCTTACATACCTACAATGTATAGTATAATTTTTAAGATTAATTGTAATTACTTATTGTTGCCTACTTGTGTAATGCAGAGGTTCATAACTGGCTTAATACATAACAATGGCGTAATTTCCGATAGCAAGATCCATGTTTCAAAACCTTATCAGCAATTGCAAAAAGTGCGTGGCGGGAAAACGGAAATAGACTCGCCATCTATTATATGGAATTAAGTTATACAGGCGAAATAATATATACGTGTTACACTTCTGCTTACCCTATAGGTCTGAGCTGTGAGACTAAAACTAATATCTGAAACTGAAATGTTCCAATTGATTGCATTTATCGATCTTAGAAAGGACGTCGAATTCTTTTGCAACAGATTACGTCATTTATTGAATACAGTCATCTCAGTGAAAGTTGAAGCACTTGGACCTTTTTTACTTTTGACAAAGCAACTACTATAGCAGCAGATGTCTCTATTCAATGTTTGTCACTATCTTGGTTGCCGTTTGAAACAGTGTATAGTCGTCTATGGGACGTAGTTGCACCATATATGGTTTAAGAACGTGGCCAGTTATCAGTACGCTTGTGGCATAATAATTGACTAGGCGCATAGCTTTGCGTACAGACCAGGTGCGAAAATACACGTGAAATAAAATATTATAACAGCAAATCTTCCTACTCAAAAGGTTTCACGACTTAGGTACATCCTTTAGGAATGGACATCTTGTAGTTTTATTTATGAATGTTGACATTTAAAACCGCAAACACTAAGTACCTAATAAACACCACTTCAATTACACAGGTGTCGTTAAATATCATCATTTAGTTTACATATTAGTGCTACTCTACTATCATTGATTGTACTTATGTATGTTGACGTTGGTATTTCGAATTTATGTATAAGTATTCAAATTAATTAGTAATACGATTGTGATTACTTTAAACATTATTGCTTCATTACGGAGGCAACTACATTAAGACCAGGAATCCTGGTTTTAGATTACTTTCCTTGGCATTTTTATACTTGCGTTTCCTATTTATTCGTTACACTTAAAGAAATTAATAAATAACAGGAACGAAATGAAATAAGATTGCTTTCAGAGTCAAATAACAAATTAAGCTATAGTTGCAATCTTAGGTTATGGTCGCAAAATGTCTTCATAACCAAACGGAAAATACAAAAACATTCTTTGTGTATCGCGTGGAAAAGGCGAATTAAAAGGACTCGTCGTACGAATTCTAAGCAACATACATATACGAGTATATTATGAATGTTGGGGCTAAACCACGTATTTTCGTAATCTTTATTATAATAATTCTGTTCTGTTCTGTTTGTGTGTATGTCACTGAACTAAACGGTTTCACCGTTTTTGAAGTTTTTTTTTTGTTTGAGTGGGTCCCGGGGCGGTTATATTCACAATAGGTCTTCAGATATTTTATTAAATTTATTCTAATGTAAAAACGTTTGACAGCAAAATTTCACACACCAATCACCCAATTTGTTTTATGAAAAATAATCCCGAGTATTCGTAAATAAATCACTCGCAAACGGAACGCCAATGTTCGGGGAGGACAGTCTGTCAGGTCCGTTAGTTGATTGATAAATGCCAGATCATCATCCTGTAGCTAGCTGAGTTAGTTAAATAATAATTTATTTTCTGTCCTTTTTATTATTATTATTAAACTAATTACCCATGCAATAGATGCATCTTTGCCAACGCAGTGGCAGTTTATTGATTCCCTCTTTGAAGAAATCAGCTGGACGGGAGGCTCTAAAGGCATATTTTTTACTGCCTTACGAGTATTGAGTTTTTTCCCGCCAAAAATCGTCTAATTTCTGGAAATAGTAGTAAGTCTGTAGGCGCAAGGACTGGTGAGTACGAGGGAATTCTTCCAACCCCAGCTCATTCCGTACACCGTCTGGTGTGCAATATGGGTCCCCAATACCCCTGCTTTTGCCACACACCCCTGATTTTCAAGTAGCGACGACGAGCGATTGACTATAGATGGGTGAACTTCTCCATCATTGTATTCAGTTCTTCACAGTACACATCTGCATTGATTCACCATTCATCCTGTTTGGTAAGAAGCTGTCATCACACCGGCACTAGAACCATCTACAATCATTAGAACGCAGTGACGGTGATTTTTCTAGGGGTGAATTTTCGTTTAGGGCATTAAGTGCTGAACCAAGATTTAACAAACTTGCTGAGCGCTTGCGATTGTCAAACAGAATACATTTTTTCTGGCAGGTAACAATGCGGTTTAAAATTCCTTCATTTATTTGCCGGATAAGCAGAGCAAGGCAGGCCTCGACGCGAATCGCGCTGCCAGTTTCAGTCAAGCTTTTATACCTTTCCTTACCTTTTTTTAAATGGACCAATATTGTTTTGATTTTAACATCGAAAGCTGCTGCTAATTCAGCCGTAGATTGTGTATCATCAGCTTCCATAATCGCCTTTAATACGTCATTGACGATCAAAATTTTTAGACGATCGCCGGATTCATTTCTCATATCGAAATTTCCAGAACGGAAGCGGGCAAACCAATAACGGGTTGTGCGTTCGTTTGTAGTATTCGATTCGTAAACGTCGTTGACGTTGCGTGCCGCTTGTGTCGTCTTTAGGGTTTGCATTCGAATATTCGAATTATTCGAATATTAAACTTATTCGGATATTCCAATAATAAAATATTGTATTCGAATAATCTTGTCTAGTAATATTATATTTTTATTACACCAGTAACCAATATTGTGTTGTGTATGAAGTAAGTAACAAGTAATCTGACGCTAATTTATCAGACACACAGTACTTCTGAGAGCAGTCGGAAAGCCGGTCCTAAAAGCTCTTCAGAAGTTGTTAAATTTCGTCTTTTTTGGGCAGACGTTTCAGAGTCGTGGATCAGGTGGTGATGCTAGTCTTGTGACAGAACCCTCTTGAAGAATTTTTGACCAATCCCACTCTTTAGCCACGTCTATAAGTTGTTATTAAGGGGCCATTACAAATCGACTCACGCGCAGGTTTTAGTGACTTCCAGCCTTCCGAACAAGCCGGTTTCCGAAAAGGCTATAGTACCAGAAAGCACCTCCATACGTTACGCCAGCTTACACAGAAAACCGAGGAATACTCGTATAATCGGCCTCTGTATCAAGCGTTTATGGACTACTTTGATTCGATCGAAAGTTGAGCGGAGCTGCAGTCCCTTCAGCGGTACCAAATTGACTATCGGTATATCGAAGTGCTGAAGTGCTTGTATAGAAACGCCAACAAAACCGTGTCAGTCCAAGCTCAGGACAAGAATACGAAACGGATCCAACTGCAGAGAGGTGTTAGACAGGAAGAAGTTATGTCACCGAAACTCTTCATCACTGTACTGGAAGATGCCATCAAGGTCTTGACTGGACTGGATTCGGCATCAACATCAATGGCGAATACATCACTCACCTTCGATATGCTAACTATATCGGAGTCATGGCACGCTGGAGGAACTTGGACCTCAATGTTCTCAGTAGGGTTTCCCGACTAGTAGGTCTCAAAATAAACGTGGACTAGGCGAAAGTAATGTCAAATGTCCATGTCATTTCAGCACCGGTCCTAATCGGTAGTGCGCTTCTTGAAATTGTTGACTATACCACTATGTTTGTTTAGCTGTGACAAACAGTCCAGTTAAGTAGGGGCACGACTTCGAGAAAGAGGTCAATCGACGAATCCAACTCGGCATGGCAGCGTTCGGGAAGCTAAGGAAGGTATTCTCGTACAATATTCAGCAGTGCCTGAAAACGAAGGTCTACGACCAGTGTGTTACCAGTAATGACATAAGGAAACAGAGACGTCGTCTCTGAATGTTGGCCTTGTAGCAAGGCTCAAAGTTGCTCAGAGCTCAGCGTGCCATGGAGCGGGCTATTCTCGGTATTTGCCTACGTGATCGAATTCGTAATGCGGAGATCCGTAGGAGAATAGGAGTGACCGTCATAGCCCTCTGGGTTGGCATGCTTAAGTGGCAATGGGCAGGCCACATCGCTTGACGAACCGACAACCGTTGCAAAAAAAAGGTTCTCGAGTGGCGACCACGTATCGGACGTGACGCACCGTAGGAAGGCGGTCCACCAGATTGACCAACGATCTGTAGCCCGAGCACGAAATACTTGCGAAAAAGTATTCGTATCGTCATCGAAAACAATAAAATTCGTATGAGAATTGTGCAGCGCTATCGTGCGTAAAATGAACTTATTTTGCTACGAATGATTTCGTATCGCGAACTTTGATTTGACGTACGGTATCGAGCACTGTCAAAACTTTTTTCACTTAGAAATTGTCGGTGAGAAAAGATTCGAAACATATTAAATCTTAGGTTTTTGAGTATGTAATGTTTTAAAATTACTAAACTTCTAAAGCCAATTAATCCCACAGTAATATATGACGATAAAAAAGTAAATATAGATGATAGATATAACAAAATAAATTTGTATAAAAATATGCCGTTCGTACCTACCTAGTAATAGCAATGTTCACATAACAAAACGGGCTATTTTGGAAGTAGCTTATTTGTGGATAATAGAGATGTAAAACCTTGCATATTTCTATTAGTCTCACATATTTTACCATAGGACATTATAAAGGGAACTTTATAATTAGGTACCTACGAATAATATACACTTTAGTGTTCATAAAGGTGTAACTAAATAATTAAAATAGATGATTTGTCAACTAATAAAAATAATGAGTCAATATAAAAAATGTTATAATGAGCCAGCATATACATTTTGTTCTCATTTTAACTATAATACAATAAAATGCATTAAAATTAAAATACGGCATAAGAATACCTAACTGTCACTGTCACTCGGAAAACATAAACAAACAAGCTTGCCTTCGACAATGTCATGTATAGTTGTTCGAAAACCATACAATATTTGTTATATTATCGTGGACTCAATACGTTTTGCAATACGTGCTTGGGCCCCTGGTCAAAGCCGTAGAGAGCCGTTGGATGCGGTCGCCGCAGGACTGCTCCTTGTGGCGCTCGCTTGGGGAGGCTTATATGCAGCAGTGGACGTTGAAAGGTTGATGGATGTATGGTTGATGTATGGAAAGTTGATGGATGGAAAAAGTGGACAATTAAAGTAGCATTTGTTTATTCGAATATTTCTCAAAAATGAAAAGAATATTCGAATACTAAAATTTTCGAATATTTGCAAGCCCTAGTCGTGTTTCTGCCACGACGGTACTCATATTCCATAATTACTCGAATTTTTATGTATCCACAGTGAAAACATAACCCTAATCGATAAAAAAAATACTGATTTTGAGAAAAATAACCTTGTTGACGCTTTTATTTTTATGTATGTAACTGAATCTTCGAACGTGATTCTCAACCACTTCAAAACGTCGGATTAATATAAAACTGCACACTTATCAAGGACCGGTGACAATGCAATGATTTGAAAAGTTTATCCGTTTTTAGGGTTCCGTAGCCAATATTAACACGATTTAATTAGCTTCATACGTATGTTTGTAATTGTATTTATGTAACGGAATATTCGAACGTGATTTTCAATCACTTCAAAACGTCGGATTGATTTGCAACTTTGCACACTCATCAAGGACCGATGACAATGCAATAATTTGAAAAGTTTATCCGTTATTAGGGTTCCGTAGCCAATAAAGAACCCTTATAGTTTCGCCATGTCCATCCGTCCGATGAAGTTTAAAGGCAAATTATCACAGCTCAGTAGGTTTTATTTCTTTTAAATAACAGTACTTTCGATACTATTTTGAGACTAAAAAGTAGAAAATAAATTATAGTTTAAAAAACAAAATAACACGATTTAAATAGCTAGTTGAACTAAAAAGTAGTAAATAATATTACAATAAAAAAACGTGAGGTGCTTGAAATCAAATGTTACAAATAGTTCACTTATCAATGACCTAAGGAATTTTCCAAGACACTACACAACTGAAAATGGTATATTAACTAAAAAACTTCTAATATAAGAATAACTCCCTGCAAGAAAGAAGTGAATCGCTACAAAAAAGCTGCAAAAAGCTGAGTGTATAATTCCGTTATAAAATGCATAATATCGTTGACTGACGTTGCTGGTGAAATAAATGAAACGGATTAATTATGTTTGTTTTAATTTATTATATCTGTTTTGTTTTACTAGTTGAAGATGATTATTTGAACGAGCGAGTTCGTTAAAGAAACTGATTTGTTTTATCATTTTATTGATAGTCAGTCTATGTCTGAAAACTTACATCACTATCTAACGCACACATTGACAAATCAAAATTGGTAACGCGTTATCGAGCTTCAGGTGATCTATCTATACGTTACTATATCTATCGTCACATGAGTGTGCACTACACTATTTACCATAACAAACTTGCATAATACCTCACTACCGCTATTTAGAATGTCTGCATCCTTACTAAAATTATAAATGCGAAAGTCTATTTGTTACGATTTCCCGTTGTAACAGATATTCAGTAAATCAATCATCATGAAATTTTGCATACACATAGTATGGAGCCCAGAAAAGGGCATATTTATGCTTCTATTTATCCCGTAAAAAAATGTTGTTTACGTGGGATAGTAAATCCTGCTCATGACTGTTATTTTTGATTTCACATTTTCGCACCTTCTGTTAATATGATTAAAAGGTTTTTATCATTTGATTTTTTCTCTCTTGGAAATATTGACACTCCCTGTGGGATAGCTATTTTGCATAGAGATAATATAATATTTTTACTTATAAATAATTAGTGTGTCGTAGAGTGATGTATATTTATATTTTGAAGTCCACGCGGATGGAATCACGGGTAGAATTTAATATTTTATAATTATAATATAACTAGACTTTGCCTGCGGCTTCGCCGCAGCCAAATGCTGCTAGGTTATATCTCAGGTTCCCGACATAATAGCGGGATAAAATGTATAAGAGTTTTTAAGTCTTATCAAGAGTCATTTTTTCGCAAATATCTTAAATGTACAGACATAGCTCTGTTACAGCTTTATAATAGTAGGTATAGATAACACATGTTCATCACTGATACTCTTATGTATAATAAACAACGCCGCGCGCATTATGTTACTAGTTATTTCAAAAACACCACTAACTTGATTAAAAAAAGCATTACTTAACGTTCAAAGTGTTTACAAAATCCAAATGATCGCAAATTTAAAATACTTTGGAAAATCCAAAAGTGCATGCCTCATAATCTTCCTTTTTCACAATAAAATTGATTATTTGATAAGTAACTAATAATGTATTGGTCGTACTAAGTAGTTTTCAATAAATCACATAGATAGCGCTAATTTCAAAAAGTACTAATGTGGGTTTCGTGTCTTATACGCCATCTAGCGCTAATTTTAAGAAGTACGTAGTAGTAGTAGAAGTAGTTCTATATTGGTCTACCTCAGTACCTCTCCATTTTACCATTTTAGTAGTCTGGTCTGTATTCTAGGTTATAGTTAAAATTACTCAAGCCAATATAAACTGTATCTTTGTAAAAACAAGTTGTAAAATCGCTTGCGCTTGGCCGTCAAAATGAACCGTCATTACGTCAAGCCAGGTTGACATTTCAGTGTCGTAAAAATTGTGGAATGTAATAGTACATTGTTAACCTAGGGACGAAAGCAAACCTAGGGATGAAAGTAAAGACTTATTTAGTCCCTCGAACTATTGGAGCCCTCGCTACGCTCGGGCGCCAAACCCCGTCTCGGTGGTAAATAAGTCTTTATCCCGAGGTAAACACTATGCTTTTCATTACGAATACGAGGAAACTAAAAATAAAAATCATGAATTAGCTAAAGAAAAAATGGGAGACTTTAAAAAAAATAATTTGAAATCGCCGTTTTCCCGCCGATTTTGTTTTTTTCTGTGACCTGTCAGCTATTCAGCCATTATTTTTCATTTTAATCATTAAAAAATATAAATCTTCGTTATTTTAAAGATATTTAGTTACAAATATATTAAAATAAAGTCATATAAAAAACAAATTCTTTAATAAGTACTTAACTTTATGTTATTTCAATTTTACATCGCGCTGTAATTGACTGGCTGTACAGAAAATAGAACTGTTTTATTTTTTATAATTACTCAGCTGTCAGTTGAAAGTAATTCTCCCTAGGGCTGAAAAGTATTACTTTCAACCCGCTCCTCAGGCAACTTCAGGCCTACTTTCAGAGTATGAGTAATGAAAAATGTTTATTTCGTGTTTTCTAACAATTACTACTACTACTCTGTTACTAACAATTATATGGATTATCAATGTCCGAATTAAATGAATTTAATAATAATAATAATATAACGTTGGTGTGTTATTATTTACGTGTGTTTAGTGTTTTTAATTATTGTTATGGATAAAATAGTTATTATACTTGACAAATATCATCAGTTCGTCAAGCAAAGGTAAGAACTTTCTTTTAACAAAAAACAATGTACCGGCCGGGCGAACGGCGTTCTGTTGACGATAGTAAAACCACCGATGGCTATGCGTACGTAAAACGGTATTTCTCATGAAAGGCGCTGGTTTTAGTGTCGCGTCGAGCGTAAATATTCAGTATTTTTTTGTTTATTTAATAACAATTAAACCACATCGAATCAGACCGTGAAAAGTAATAGGGCTCTATTCCTAATCATAATAAATCGTAAACGAAAAAAGGACTATTAGTAAAGTATTTTGGTCATTATTGTGTTAACATACATTACCTACAACTACAACTCACGGGCGTCCAAGCCAAATTTTTTTCAAACAGTTTTTTAATAGGTTAAATAACAAAAATAGCATCAAAAATATCATGAGTGTTAAAAATAGTGTTTGTTCTTTATATGACGGGCCTCGTGGCGTAGTCGGTAGTGTAACCGACTTCCGTGCACGAGGTCGTGGGTTCGATTCCCACTCAGAACAATTATTTGTGTGATGGACACAGATATTTGTACTGCGTCTGGGTGTTTTCTATCTATTATATGTATGTATTTACAAAAAAAAAGTAGTATATGTATTATATCCGTAATCTGGTACCCATAGCACAAGCATTAAGCTTAGTTTGGGACCAGAGGACGTTGTGTGAAAAATGTCCGTGAATATTTATTTATTTATTTTATTTATTTATGTGTGTAGATACTAGATATTATATTACAAGTGCAATATATGATAAATAGAGACATTTTAAGTTTGAAAAATCAGTTGTTCCGTGCAAAACGGGAGTAGAACCCACCTCAACACTTCGCTTATGAGGCGTGCAATAGGTATGTATATTAAGAACATTTATGGTAATTCTTCAATAACTTCTTATTATTGTGTAAATTCTCTGCATTACTATCTATTACCTCCTCCTCCTCGAGAAATTTTTCTTCTATTTAATATCTATATTGATGACAAGTTATAGTTTAATGGCGGTTCGTGTGTTGCCGTCATTTTGCATTGAAGTTTGTTTGAATCAAACATTGATTTCGTTTACTCGGCTATTTAAATCTGCCATTATTCTGCATATATTCATTACGGTATGGATACCGTTTTAATGCTAGTGGTGGTTAGCTATGTTGCATATCGCATTTGAGCGTGTGAAAATCTCAATGTTAAAAACAATGAAGTAAGGCTTTGAGAATCTTACATTTAAGTAAGAGATTCTGGTTCACAGTTCACATTGACGAGTGCCTCTATCTAGAATTATTATAGATAATTAAATTAAAGCACTATGTTTTTGATTATCTATGTCTTGTTGATTAAAGTAGCTAAGTATTGAACACAGTAAATTTGTTGTGTGTACTTAAATTTTTATACTAACGAAAATGATTTATTTTTCAATTCTGTTTGCAATGTTATTTGCGTAGAATTTAGAATTGGGTCATGTTAATAATACGTCACTCGACGGCACAATTACCGCTAAATAAAATCGCTATCCCATAAGAACGGACGGTTCTTTCGACGGTTTTGCTGGGTTAAAAAGTAGCCTTAACATCCCAACAAAGGCACTTTTGCTTTTATAATATTAGTGAAGATTAGTTTATTAAGAGATGACACAAAAAATTGAGCTGTATGCTCTATTTAATGCTAATTATGAAAATTACTATTAAGCACCTATTTTTCAGAACCTGAATTTGCAGGTCATCTTTTTACAGGAATGTCAGTGCCCCCTGTTTTTTTGTTTTGTCGGGAAAAAATGTACCAAACCGCACACTCCGTCGTTCGGGGCAACGAACAGGGTAGTGTGGGGCCCTCACGCACTAAATAAACCCGCCGTGTGCAGTCTCTCCGCCTTTATTGGCGGGCCACCGGAACCATATTGCACTCCCTCAGTGGTAATGTTAGTGCCCCTGCCCAATCCGTACTTCAATGATACTTGACGAGGCCAAGTAAGCCCTCAAATATGTATATAATTTTGCGGTCATTTCATGGTGGCCTACCCACCACTATTGAATTATCACGGAAATCAATATGGCCCTACTGAATATTTTGATTCAAGCAACATTGTCTGTGCAATTGTAACAATTTGAATCACGATACTAGTATTTTTTTTGGTATTTTACATTTAGTTTGACGTCAACACTCTTAAAAAAATATTAAACAATTTTGGTCTTATTAGCGGCATTTCGGAGAATTTGTAGTTTACGATTCTATTTGTTAAATTTATTGATTTATTGGAATTTGCGTGTAAATATCGATGTAATTTCGTAATACTATTACTTAAACGTATTCATGCTAATCAATATTTGTGCATTTGTCCCAGATAACCATTGTATACTATCGGGCGATATTAAAAGTATACCTATATTGTCAGAATATGTATGACATGTTATGTATATTGATGATGTTCATCAGAGCGATAAAAATCGTTCTTCTTTATAAATTGATTGTGGTACTAAGGTATCTATCTATACTATTATAAAGCTGTAACAGAGCTGTGTCTGTACTTACATTTAAGATATTTGAGAAAAAATTACTGTACATATTAGGCTATATAAGCGTGTCTGAACACAAAACAATTTTTATAGAATTTTTGTCTGTTTGTTCGCGCATCATGCATAAACTACTGAACGGATTTTGATGCAACTTTTTATTTGAGAGCTCCTGATTAGACTTAGAAACTGGTATACATTTTATGCCGCTACTACGAGCCCGATGCAAAATAGTTCGTCTAGTGTGAAATTTTCTCTGAGATTTTTTCTAACTTCATTATTTTTGTATATCTATATAAAATATTAAGCTGTTCTACTATCACATGTCGCGTTACTTATGCCATTTTTTAATTATGAACCAATAAACTACCTATCTTAGCTTTTTAAATTTATACATATCATGTTTTAAATTCGAAGAAGTTATAAGCAAAATAGTTCGTCTAATTGTTAATCGATGCAAAAGAGTTCGTCGATTGGTGAGTTAAATAAGATTATTCCTTCTTTGTACAATTATGTTGCATAATTTAAATTTGTAAAAGTAATTATGTGTCATTTGTCAAGTGAGACAGTATAAATTCTGAAAATTTCAGTTTTTTTCATTAGTTTTCAAATAACAATGGGTCGTGGCAAACCTGTGTATGAAAAGTTTCGAAAGCGAATAGTTTGTGGGGTCGATGCTGGCAAATCAATTTACCAAATATCTATAGATACTTCCCAGGTCTACAGTCCAATCTATCATTCAGCACTATAAAAAGAATAGAACGACTTCTTGTACGCATCACAAGTGCAGTAGAAAACAGAATCCTGAAGAAAATTATCAAAAATAATTGTTGTGATCGAGCTGGAGAACTCACGGCAATGGAAGGACATGATTCACAAAGACGTCTCAGTTGATACTTGCAAAAGAGTCCTAAAAATAATGGGTTGCGGATTTTACACCGCTAAGGAGAAACCACTGTTGACTGCTGTACAAAAGAAAAAGAGGTTGAAGTTTGCTCGTGATCATTTAAATTGGACTTCCGATCAGTGGCGTAGTATCATTTGGAGTGACGAGTCCAAATTTGAAGTGACAGTCGGCGATGAAAGGGAAAAAGTGATTCGGAAAAAAATGAGGCATTACATACTGATTGTCTCAAACGCAAAGTGAAGTTTCCGGCGTCTCTTATGATATGGGGCTGCATGTCTGCACAAGGTGTTGGTGGTATGCAGTTTGTGGATGGTTCTATCAATGCTGCAAGGTATAAAAACCTTTTGGAAGAGAATTTACTGCCCTCTATTCCGTCACTTAAGCATCAAGATTCCTTCATTTTTCAACAGGATGGTGCTTCCTGCCATACTGCAAAGACAACAAAGACGTGGCTACTGGCGAAAAGCATCCCTACAATCGAATGGCCATCTAACAGCCCGGACTTGTCGCCGATCGAAACCCTATGGTGGAAAGTGAAAAAGTTATCCGTAAAAATCCCTCAAGATCGAAGAGCGACTTAAAGGCTAATTCTCTTGGCTGTCTGGGAGTCAATTACGCCTGAGGAGTGTGCAGCGTTGGTTGCAACCATGCCTCTTCGCATTAAAGCATCATCATTGAGAGCAAAGGCGACACAACTAAGTGGTAGACGTACTATTTTGCGTGAGTGACAAGGGTAGACGAATACTTTTGCGTTATGTATTTTAAAATATTTTTTTAAATTTTTTATGTTATGTAAATTCATGAAAGAATTTCAGTTATGTTAAAATAAACTTTAAAATCTTCCTCAAATTCTGGTTTACTTTTTATTAAACGTTCTTAATTATTTTACCAATATTTACTTTTTATATTTTACGCTTTGCACTACTTTCCATACTAGACGAACTATTTTGCATCGGGGCTCGTATAACGGGGACCTGAGGTATGACCAAAAACTAGCTTTTGGATGCGGCGAAGCCGCGGGCAAAGGCTAGTTAAGACTAAAAACTATAAATTGGACCTGTACCAATATGTAAGCCTTTATTTGGTATACCTATATTCTTTACCCACCAAACTAAAATAAAAGGCTTAATGATGTTAAGTAAGTAGAATAAAAGAAATAAGTAAAATAAAATATAATATGCCAAGTTTTTCAAACGTACAGTAGTTTTGAATTATTTAATACTAGATTCTGCCTGCTACTTTGTCCACGTGGTTTTCAAAACATAAATAGTTACGTCACTCTAATAACTATTAATTATCTCTAAGTAAAAAAAAATAGCTATCCCAAAGAACCATTTTTCCGAATAAAAAGTAGGCTATGTCCTTTTTCTCATGGTCTCTTTTTCCGTGGTCCTATTTTTTTTCTTAAGGCGGGATAAAATGTTCCTAACCGCACACCCCGTCGTTCGGGGCAACGAACAGGGTAGTGTGGGACCCTCACCCACTAAAGAAACCCGCCGTGTGCCGTCTCTCCGCCTTTATTGGTGGCCCATCGGAACCATATTACATTCCTTCAGTGGTTCCGTGGAGAGACCACGGAACCACTGACCCTAGATGAATGCAAAATTTCATGATGACAAGTATTTGTAATTGTGTAATGTTAAAGCGTATCAAAAAATAACTTTTGCGTTTAAAATACTTAGTATAGTATAAAATACTTAGTATAGTAATTTGCTCACTTGCAATAGGAATAATTATCGTAAAACTAAGTAATTTTCTCACTTCCATACGAGTAAGTCTTGTAAAACTATTTTTGTTTTAAAAACAATTTTTTTGTGTTGTTTTATAACTTTTCCAATGGCTTATTCCTATATTTTTAGCATTTCATGTAGAATACTATATATACTATATTAGAAAATTGAAATAGATACGAATATTTTATTTTCGTAAACATTAATGTACTAGCCTTTGCAAGCGGCTTCGCCGCAGCCAAAAGCTTGTTTTTCGGTTATATCTCAAGTTCCCGATATAGTAGCGGGATAAAATGTCTACCAGTTTTTAAGTCAAATCAAGGCCTTTCAAATAAGAAAGTTGCATCAAAATCCATCTAGTAGTTCTTTTAAATAAATTCTAAAAAAATTCTAGTTTAAATAATTTTCTAGTTTTCGGTTATATCTCAGTTTCCCGATATAGTAGCGGGATAAAATATATACCAGTTTTTAAGCCTAATCAAGGCCTTTCAAATTAAAAAAGTTGCATCAAAATTCGTTCAGTAGTTTTTGTGTGATGCGCGAACAAACAAACAGACAAAAATTCTAAAAAAAAATTGTTTTGTGTTTAGACATGCCTATATAGTCTATTACAGTAATTTATTCTCAAATATCTTAAATGTAAAGACACAGCTCTGTTACAGCTTTATAATAGTAGATAATATAAAAGTTCGCGGCTTGTGATTCGAGATCGTTTCCAGCGACCCGTGTAGATGAACTAGATTTCCTGTTAAACTCGCCCGTCAAGCGGTTAGTGCTGTATTGAATGCTAATCTCCCTGAATTATTCACAGTTAACTGCTCCGCTCTAAATTTGAAACAATGCAACGATGTGTTTGTAAATTTTTGTGTTTGGCAATACATAGACAGACAAGAGTGCTTTGTATCCGCTTGGTCACAGCATTTCTGGACATAATAAAGTAATATACATTTTCATTACTCATACTCTGAAAGTAGGCCTGAAGTTGCCTGAGGAGCGGGTTGAAAGTAATACTTTTCAGCCCTAGGGAGAATTACTTTCAACTGACAGCTGAGTAATTATAAAAAAAAACAGTTCTGTTTTCTGTACAGCCAGTCAATTACAGCTCGATGTAAAATTGAAATAACAAAAAGTTAAGTATTTATTAAAGAATTTGTTTTTTATATGACTTTTTTTAATATAGTTTATTTATTTATTTATTTATAGATGAGCAGCACATGCTGATGTATCTATATCACAGAGTTGAAAATTGTTTCGTATCATATTTCACTAATCACTCAACAACACTTTTTTGTTTATAATCCAATTGTCTAGTTTGTTTTTAAAGGAGTTGATTGAAGTCGCAGAGACAACTTCTTGGGGCAGACGGTTCCAGTTGTGAACTACTCGATTGGTAAGGAAGTGATGTGCAGTGTTGGTTTTTGATAAAGATCGTGCTATTTTAGATTGATGTCCTCGAGATGACTTATGGATTTCTTTCATTACAAATGCATTGTGTAGGTTTGGAAAGTTATAGTTTCCAGTGAGGATTTTATATGTTTCGATCAGATCTCCTCGGCAGCGTCTCTCCTGTAGAGTGGTGAGGTGTAAGATGCGTAGTCTTTGTTCATATGGCTTATTTCTTAGGGCAGCTGGCATCTTTGTCGCCTTTCGTTGTACACTTTCCAGCAGATTGATATCCTTCTTTAGATATGGGCTCCAGATTTGAAAACCATATTCCAACAATGGCCTTATATATGTTTTATATATTTTAATAAAGAGTTCAATTGTTATTGATTGGAATGATCTTCGTATAACATAAAGAAAACAGTTGGCTTTTTTTACTATAGAGATAATGTGATCCTCCCATTTCAATTTATGAGTCATAATTATTCCCAGATCATTTTGTTGACTGGTTGTGTTTAAAGGGGTATTAAACAGGTTATATTCAATTTTTGGGTTAGGTTTTCCAAGGTGTAGGACATTGCATTTGGAAGTGTTTAATTTAATCATCCCGTCATTTGACCATCTCTGTATTCTGTTTAGATCTTCTTGTAGTTTGCCTGAGTTTATCATGGGATTGGCAAAGAACTTACCATCATCTGCAAAGAATGCACACTGTGATTCTATTAGTTCCACAAGGTCTGTTATGTAGATTCCAAATAGGAGGGCTGAGAGGACTGAACCTTGTGGGACACCGCTCAACACAGGTCTACATTGTGAAAGTGAGTCTCCTATGCGTACCTGGAAGGTTCTACCAGTCAGATAGTTTTTTATCCAGTGAAGAAGAGTGCCTCGTACACCAAAATGTTCAAGTTTGTGTAATAAGCGTTTATGTGGAACTTTATCAAATGCTCTTTCAAAGTCTAGATATATCACATCAACTGGTCTATTCGCATCTAATTCTTTGGTCCAGGTGTGTAAGCATGACAATAGATTGGTTATGGTGGATCTTCCCTGGACAAACCCATGCTGCTTGGCAGATACGACAGATTCTTTGCTAAGAAATTCTGTAAGTTGCGAACTTATTACTTTCTCCATAATTTTGATTACTGAACTAGTGAGGCTGATTGGGCGAAAATTTTGTGCAGAAGTTTTATCTCCTTTTTTAAAAATTGGTGTGACAATTGCATGTTTCCAATCTTGAGGTAAATATCCATTTTGAAATGATTTTTTCATTAGTAATGTTAGTACAGGAGCAACAGTTTGGCAGCAGTTTTTTAAAATGCAGTTTGGTATATGGTCTGGTCCCGGAGACGTCTCAAGATGTAATGCTGAGATTACTGACAGTATATTATTTACTGAAAATGTAATATCAGTTAGGCTGTTCTCTACATATGCAATTGAATTTATTTCTGCAGGTTGGTATATTGTTGGTTCACTAGTATAGGCTTTCTGAAATTCTATGGCAAAAGCATCGGCAATGTCACAGGGTTTTGTCACAAAGTCACCATTTTGGTTTCTAATTGCTGGTGGGATGCTTACTTTAGATGATATACGCTGGCGGATATATGAGAGAAAGGCTTTATGGCCATAGTCTGGTATTTTAGATTCAAAATGACTCCTTTGTTTTCTACATAGGGTGACACACATGTTATTCACCTCACGGAAGCTTTTATAGTCGTCTAGGTCTCCTGATGACCTATATTTATCCCAAAGTAACTTTTTATTAGCAATGAGCTTCAGAATGTCTTGAGTGATCCAGGGCTTATTTCGTATTTTGGTTTTAACTCTTTTTAGAGGTGCATGTTTGTCTGTAGTTGAATTAATTGCTTCTAGTGTATCTGTCCACAACTGCTCCGTGTCTTTTGTGAAGTCGGTGCTCTCAAATATTGTTGCCAAATCCGAATTGAATCTATTGTAGTCAATGTATTGATAATATCTTTTAAATTTACCTGAAGTATTTGTTTTCTCTGTGAGGCACTGAATGCTAAATTCCATTACACAGTGGTCGCTCTTGCCTATAGGAGGCCCATATTTAATTTCTTTAATCAGTGAATCTTCATTAACCAAGATCAAATCTAATAGAGATGGTTCATTACCTTGCTGGAATCTCGTAGGTCTGTCTACTAATTGAAATAGGTTACTATTTGAGTACCTAGAGGTGAAAAGTTCATCTGGTCCAGTTTGATGATGTTCTGTTTGTATCGGCCACCTTAACGCAGGGTAGTTAAAATCTCCGGCAATAACAACAGTGTTATTCTCTGAGGCTGTGAGAAGGTTAGTTAGTAGTTTTGTATCACGGGGTCTCCATACAACTTCATCTGTACTAGCCGGTCTGTATACTCCTATTACAAGAAAGTGATGGGTCTGTACTTGGATGTCAACATAGAGTGCCTCAACTTCATCACACATGTAATTTTTATTGAGTCTTGATACAATTGGTACACCTTTCACATTGTTTTTAATGTAGATAGCTATGCCTCCACCCCTAGTTTTACCTTCTGCTTTATTTTTTTTGTGTATTCGATCAGCTCTAAATAGAGTGTACCCAGTGATTTTAAAAGTGCTGTTTCGGTCTTTTGAGGTGAGCCATGTTTCCGTGAGTAATTACACATGGCTGGTAAGTATTTACGCGTTGTAGAAAAAGATCAAACTTTGGTGAGAGCGAGAATAGGTTTGTGTACATAAATGTAAGGTCGATATATGGATTTGTATGATTATAAATTAGTTTTTTGGCATCTGTATAATTTTAGGACATCCTCTTACATACTTTATGGTAAGATTGGTTTCACCTGCATCGACTCTGGTCTTTAGGGTAATGCGGAGATTGTTTAACTCGTCTCTTTGCTGGGGTGTCTTATCATCATATACTTTTATCTCTTTGGGGACCTTACACTTGTTTTTCAGTACAAAAAGAGCATCTTGACGGGATTTGAGAACTACTTTGATTGGTCTTGGCTTCAGATTTCCTGATTCTCGACGACCCAGACGTTGAATAAAGGCTATTTTACTAATGTAATCTTTACCATTGTTTATGTGCGACAGGACGTTCTCAACATTTGATTCGTCATGTACTTTTCTATCTTGGCCTTCGCTTGCATCGCTTTCCTTGATTCCAACCAAAATAATATTATTGGCTCTCCATTCTCTCTCAGATAATTCTTTCAGCACGTCATTGGTATCGATGTTTGCTGGTGGTTGTACTACCTGTGTGGCAGTCTGTTGTAAGCTACTTGCCTCCGAAAGTTGTTTTTTCATTTCATTTAATTCTTCGCATAACCCATCGTAAGATTTGATAAGTTTAGGTACCTGAAATAGAGCCTCTCGACATGATAAACACAGATATAGAAGTGTACGCTTGCCCTTTAAGCCCTTAAGTTGCAACTATATCTTTAAAATAACGAAGATTTATATTTTTTCAATGATTAAAATGAAAAATAATGGCTGAATAGCTGACAGGCCACAGAAAAAAAAACAAAATCGGCGGGAAAACGGCGATCCCAAATTAAATTTTTTAGTCTCCCATTTTTTCTTTAGCTAACTCATGATTTTTATTTTTATTTTCCTCGTATTCGTAATGAAAAGCACAGTGTTTACCTCGGGATAAAGACTTATTTAGTTCCTCGAACTTGTGCGGCGCTAAATAAGTTGCTTTCATCCCTAGGGTAACAATGTACTATTTCAACACGATATAATCAACAATTAATGTTATAAAATATGGTTTTAGCATCAAATAGCTACAAATTTACAAATATGATTAGGCTGTATGACGACATATCTTCGTCTTAAAAAATAAAAACTAGACGTCACGGGACGTCTAGCAGATGTGAAAACATCGAAATTATTTTGTAGAAATAAAATGATCATAATTTGACAAAGTGGAGTACTTTCAAGACGAATCAAACTAGTATAAATTCGATAGGGTTGCGTAGTTTTATTACAGAGTTACTGTGGCCACCTTCCAGCTCCATCGTCAGATCTTGGATACTATTTAGAGACAAAGTACTCGTCAAAACAAATCATACGAACCCACACTCGATGGAGTTATGTCGTTTTATAGCGGAGTTCCTATGGCCACCTTCTAGCTCCATCATCGGCCCCTGGATACCATTTAGAGGCAAAGTACTCGTCAAGACGAATCATACAAGCCCAAACTCGATGGGGTTGCGTCGTTTCATTATAGAGTTCCTATATCCACCTTCCAGCTCCAACATCAGATCAGCTCCATGTCATCATAATATTGCATTGGCACGTGATATACACATGCGTGTAAAATGTCAGCTCAATCGGAAACCGGGAAGTGTGTCAAATTTAACTTGCAAGATTTGAACGGAACAAGTACTTACAATAAAAGCGTCGCCACGCCAACAGCCGATTTTACTCTCCCTCCGCATTAGATGTTTCACATCAAAAGTGCGCCTCTATCTAACTGACAGTGACAGCGTTGACATTGGTTTATTGAGATTCAGGCATGGAAGTAATATGTATATCAGGTTATATTTGTACTAATTGTAATTAATTAAAACATATTCATTATTTTCGGGGTTTCGGCTGCGCATTTTTTTCAATCTGTATACTATATAAAAGTACTCTGTGATACAGTATAAGTTGTTGTTTGTTTTCAGTTTTAATATAAAATAATGGCCGAGAAAAGAAAGCGTTCGTACATGTACCTGACATCGGGATATTCTAAAATGTGCTAAATTTTTTGTAATAAAAACGACACACTTTCCTTGGATAACCTATACCTTGTAAAAAGTCTTTATCGTCATAGGTACGAAAAAATCTGGTCTTTCACGAAAATACGTGGCCAAGATAATAATTTAGGGTTTTCTAATAACTCTACAGTCTCAATCGCTTCAAGACTATCCAAAAACTCACATAATAAATCTTCCATTTTAACGAAATAATCAAGAACACGAGATTTACATCAAACCACTTAGTTAGGGAAAGGTTAGGGGCTCAATATTCGGGCCCCTAAATATAAGTGGTCCCTTTATACTTTAGGTGTCACCTAAATGTTGGTGAAAATAAAACTAGCGCTAAGTGTTACCTAAATTGCCTTAGGGGTTACTTAAAATTTAGGGATCGTTGGTGAAAACTGGCAAGTCTCTAAAAGATGTGTTCTTTAAGTTAAGCGTTACTTGAGGTAAAATACTTTGGAAAATCCAAAAGTGCACGCCTCATAATCTTCATTTTTCACAATAAAATTGATTATTTGATAAGTAACTAATAATGTATTGGTCTTACTAAGTAGTTTTCAAATCACATAGATAGCGCTAATTTCATAAAGTACTAATGTGGGTTTCATGTCTTATACGCCATCTAGCGCTAATTTTAAGAAGAACTTCTATATTGGTCTACCTCTCAAATCCGGGCCGCGCGCACGCCAAGGCCACGCAAAAAAAAGGGCCCCCGCGCCGCTAAAAATATTCCCGCTTAAAATTTTGGTATAGGTCAATGTCTTTAAATTTTATTAGTCTGTATTCGTTATAGTTAAGATCTGTATTCGTTGTAGGTTATAGTTAAAATTACTCAAGCCAATGTAAACTGTATCCTTGTAAAAACAAGTTGTAAACTCGCTTGCGCCCAGCCGTCAAAATGAACCAAAATGTCATTACATCAAGGTTGACATATCAGTGTCGTAAAAATTGTGGAATGTAAAATATGTTTTTTTCGTGTTTTATAACGTTGGTGTGTTATTATTTACTACGTGTGTTTAGTGTTTTTAATTATTGTTATGGATAAAATAGTTAGTATACATGACAAATATCATCAGTTCGTCAGGCAAAGGTAAGAACTTTCTTTTAACAAAAAACAATGTACCGGCCGGGCGAACGACGTTCTGCTGTTGACGATAGTGAAACCACCGGTGGCTATGTTGCGTACGTAAAAAAATAGTTCTCATGAAAGGCGCTTGTTTTAGTGTCACGTCGAGCGTAAATATTCAGTATTTTTTTGTTTATTTAATAACATTTAAACCACATCGAATCAGACCGTGAAAAGTAATAGGGCTCTATTCCTAGTCATAATAATTCGTAAACGAAAAAAGAAGACTCGATTAGTAAAGTATTTTGGTCGTTATCGTGTTAACATATATTACCTACAACTCACGGAATCTGGCTTGGACGCCAGATTTTTTTCAAACAGATTTTTCTAGTTAACAAAAATGGCATCAAAAATATCATGAGTGTTAAAAATAGTGTTTGTTCTTTATATGATAAATAGAGACATTTTAAGTTTGAAAAATCAGTTGTTCCGTGCCAAACGGGAGTAGAACCCACCTCAACGCTTCGCTTATGAGGCGTGCAATATGTAATGTTTGACCATGTTTATTTAGCCGCGTGTTTAGTTTTTTAGACTACAACCGCACTTACCGGACAGGCTAGCGAGTTCTTAACTATTATTAATAATAATCATCAATTTTAAATACGCACGCTTCTAACGGCTCGGTCCGCAGCGGTCATGGTCAGTGAGATCAAGCGCGACACACACGAACACACGTCGCCTTCGAGATTTCTTAATTCAAACTGCAGCAGCTGGTATCCACAAAGGGTTATTAAGAATTTAGAAAGAAAGAAGAGCTCTGATTTATAAAATAATATAATATACTAGCTGCGGCCATGGCTTTTATCTGATTCTAAATATTAGTGATTGTTAGAACCGGAGTGATTTCGGAGATTATCCCCAACAACGAAACTTACAAACCTCTTAATATTATAAGCATAGATTAGATCGTATGCAGCATGAAACTAGTATCGTTGGAGGCTACGAATGAAGTAAGTAATGGAATTGGAGCTTTTTTTATTGCCAATGTTGGCAGACGAGTCAGCGACATCTGATAAGTTGTAACAGGCGCTCATGAACTTTAACAACACTAGGGGTTATAGACAAGCCGTCGCCTACAGTGCGTAGTGCTCTTCTCATACCTCGTTTAAAGAAGGACATGTTAATATATTATGGGAAACCTCGCGGAAGGATGTTCGTTCCTTGTGACTTCTCGAATTAATCATAAAAGCAACTGAGAATTATCTGTAGTCACCGCTTACTACTTAGTAATTGCCTGGCCGCCACAACCTGGCGGGCCACTATTTGGCCGACATCAATAAAAATTGTAAACTTCCTTTGATATAAGATTAAAATACACCTATAACAGTCTATATATAGTCTATATATAGACTATACTAAAGTCCGACATTGAAGTATTTTTTACGTGTTGATTTAGTCGTGCCAAAGAAAAAAAATAACTTAAAAAAGTTTTCAGGGAAAAGTACCTGTAGGTATTTCATGAAATTTGAAAAAGGCGACTACTTAATGAATTGTAATAAATTTGAAAATGCGACTTCTTCTCACGAATTGTAATGATCGCGATTTTGCTAACAAACAATCTTCGGCTTGATTTCTGGAAAGGGGAGTGCACGTAAATATATGGTTTTGTTTTGTATTAGACTTAAATTGTTGTCAAAAATTACGTTTATGCTCGTAATATTTACAAATTGTAGAAGACTAATAGGTATATCAATTTACAACTATGAATTGTATATTTTGATCACTTGACATGCTCAGCTACTTCAAAGTAGGTAGGTACTTACAAATTATTTGTGAATGAGGAAAAAGATAACTTTTGTAAAGACAAATGTGGGAGATTGGGTATGGCCGAAAGGTCAGTGCGGTAGATCAGTGGCTTAGAGCACTTCCCCGGATTGGAAGAGATGCAGGTTTGTTTCCCGCTCGCACTAAAGTTCTCTTTTTCCTCATTCACAAATAATGAATAGTTCCTATAATTAATTCATGGATTATTTTCATCAACAAAACAGACAGATTTCGTCGTCATAACAACATTTAAAAACATCATAAGTACCTAATTATATTGTTTTTCTTTAAAATGATAACTATTTGTCACATCAAATTGATGAAAACGTTGAATATTTGTACGATTATAGAGGTACCTACTTAACGTGTAAATTATAACCTAATTTAATGAACTTAATTAGCTATTTTCTCGAAAATCCGGCGAACTATATACCTACCTATATTTTTGTAATTGTGTGTATCATTAATGTGCAAGATGATACAATATAAAATTAATGCTCATACTTTGGTGGGCAATGTTCGTTAAGTTTCTCTACAGCCACAGTGTAGTTGTATTACGTTGTGTGCTACAGTATTGAATTCTAATTGGAGCTTTGGTTTGCGTTCGGTTCGGGTCTTACTATCTTATTGATTGACACGTCTGTGTACGTGCTCTCGGTGCGGGACGGTGCGTGAAGAGATCTTGATAGGTAAACAAAAGGAAATATAAAGCAAACTGTAGTTACGATATAATCTAAGTAGAACCAATGTTTGGTATAATGTTGGGTAGGTACTGATCACCTCCTTTCAAGAAGATAACATAATTATAATAGACAACCACGATGTTCGAATTCGAGATGTTGGACTTATATGCGCTGTGTCAATGTTACGAAGATTGTTAAATGGTCCTCGAGTCGAGAATTTTACTTGTAGTTTCTGCTCGTGAGGAAATAACAGGACTGTGTCGAGACAAAAAAAAAACAGGGGATGGAATTCTCAGAAACCCCCTAAATAGGGCATCGGCGTACAGGGCTTGACGAGCCCTACACGATGGTGTGATAAACCACTAGTCTCTATAGAAAAAAGTGAAATTAACTTTAGAAAACTGATGAAATTTTGAAAAAAGTTAATAAAACATATAAATAATAAAACATATAAATAAATTCTAGCTGATAACCAATATGGTTTCAGACGAAGAAAAACACTGAAGACGCTGTTCTAGAACTAACCGGTACTGTTGCAAGAAACTTACAAAATAAGCTCAAAACTATTGCTAATTTCATTGATCTTTCTAAAGCTTTTGATATTGTCTCTGTCCCTCTTACTCTAAACTCCAAAACATTGGCATTAGGGGGCTACCTTTTAATATTTTCAACAGTTACCTGAGTGATCGTACCCGAGCCGTTAAAATTAATAATTGCATATATCAAGCAAAGAGGAAGTTTTTACTTACGGAGTTCCATTCTAGGACCTACCCTTTTCTTGATATATATCAATGAACTATGTAAATTGTCCCTTACTAACTCAAAAATCCTAGTTTACGCAGATGACACTGCATTAGTTGTTCAAGGCAATGATTGGACGGAAACCCGATTTCATGCCGAGTCTGCGTTGAACATAATTATGAGTTGGCTCTCAAATAACTTACTCACCCTTAACTTGGATAAAACTAAATTTATTACGTTCACACCAATGACTGCATCACAACCAACCTCTCCTTTCGTCCTAAAGGCATACAAATGAGGTTCTATTCTTGACACAAATTGTGTATGTAACACAATTTGGCATATTAAGGACAGTAAAATGTCATGGAATGAACAAATCGAGTCTTTAGTTGCACGGGTCAGAAAACTAATATTTATTTTTAAAAATCTGAGATCTGCATACTTCTCAACCTTTAAAAAACTGTTTTTTTTTTGCCCTGGTACACTCTATTATTAACTACTGTATAAATAGCATGGGACAGTTCTGGTAAATGGTTGCTACTGCGGCTTGAAGGAGCACAGAGGGTAGTACTTAAGGTCATAATAAACAAATCAATCCATTTCCCTACACACCAATATATACACACCAGTGATATAACGAATGTTCGCATTCGCGAATATTCGCCTGTTTTCAACATTCGCATTCGCATGAAACGATGCGAATGTTCTGCGAATATATTTAGTCCATTGATAAGTTACATTTAGGGTTGCGTTTTATAGAGTACGCAATTTTATTTTTTTTGATGTGTAGGGGGGGTTAGTATAAGCGTAAGTTCAAGTTTGTGGGGTCGCCACCCTTGTCCCCCCTCCGGCCGCCATCTTGGGAAAAGGGGTGCAAAGCGTTTTCGAGCTGTATCTTGTAAACTAGCAAACATACAGAAAATTCTGTCAAACATTATTTGTAGCAAATTAAATTGTCTACTTATTTACTCTATTACTTTTTATCCTAAAATCGAAAACAAAAAAGTCATAAACAAAAATAACTGAACATTTTTGAACAACTTTTCTTTTGGCTGTTATAACTTTTTTCCTGGTCATTTTACAAAATGAAATCACATTAGAGCAATATTAAAGAGGGTTTTTCAACGAATAATTTCCACTATAAATTTGTTTAATTTAATTATTTATCTGGGTTTTACAGCGCTCCGAAGTTGACATCATGAATTGAGTTCTTGAATACTCGTAAGAATACAATAAAAACTAACTATTAGGCTTAGTTTTGTATTAGCTCCGCACTCAGGTCACACAAAGACCCTTCAGCCCAGCCTCCTCATCAAGGTGGTCGAGGGCCTATTCCCACGACGAAGGCGGAGCACACGCCATCGGTCACGGCACCGCCAGGTAGCGACCGGGAGGCCGACCTCAGTGTACCGCCCGTCACCGCGTCGGAAATGGGGGTGGCTGTTTTGCAGTTTCGTTCCAAGTACACCGCCCTGGGCTCAGACGGGATAGCCGCCCGGGTGCTGGCCCTGGCTCTGGACCACCTGGAGCCCCGCCTCAGGGAACTGTTCGACGCGTGCCTAGCGTCCGGACGATTCCCTGACTGCTGAAAGGAGGGGAGGCTGGTAGTCCTGCCGAAGCCGGGGTGAATTCCGGATTTGGTCGGGGCCTTCAGGCCCATCGTGCTGCTGGACAAGGCGGGTAAGCTGCTGGAGAGGATCCTCGCTGCCCGCATCGTCCAGCACCTGCGCGACGTCGGACCGGACTTGTCAGACGCCCATTTCGGTTTTCGAGCTGGTTGTTCGCGCCTGAGGGCCGCGGCCGCGGCGGTCGTCGCTGGCGGTGTCGCTTGACATAGCCAACGCATTCAATAGTCCGCCATTCAGCTGCATCAGGGAGGTGCTCCGGTATCACGGGGTGCCTGCATATCTGAGGCGGCTAGTGGCAGACTATCTGAAGGGCCGCAGCGTTCTCTATGAGAGCCGCATAGGAGACGTTGTGAGGAGACCCATGTCGTGCGGTGTCCCACAGGGTTCGGTTCTAGGGCCACTCCTGTGGGACATCGGTTACGACTAGGTGCTACGCTGTCGGCTCCCACCCGGGCTGGCGGTCATCTTCTATGCGGATAACACTCGAACTGCACTGCGAACTCAATCCGACTAACTTCATTCAATCTACTTGTCAAAATTAACCTCGGCTATATTCGGTTTAAACATGGGTGACTGACAGTGACACTAGATGTGAAACCCGTATGATGTTTTGCGCGCGCTTATTTGAAAATCAACATTCGCATTCGCATTCGCGAATGTTGGAGGGAAACATTCGCATCCGCATTCGCATTCGCGAATGCTTATAAACTAACATTCGTTACATCGCTGATACACACTATGTAAAGTACCTACGGTTAGAAATACCTATATTCTAAATACAATTGCGCAAACATGTAGAACTTGTATTTGATCCTAATATTAATAGACAAAAACGCAGAGCAGATAGAGTTTGCCAAATAGAATCAGCTAATATTGTAATAGTAAGACGTCAATACTATTTTATAAGCGCCATTCTATACAACAGAGCTAATAAAAAGCTTCAAAAGACAATGCCGAAAACCAGGCTATATTGTGCCCGTCTTACGTCTTAACTATCTAAACATAAAAAATCGTCTTTTGAATAATGATGTTATATGTATTTATTTTAGTCATAAGCGAAGTGGGGTTTCAAAGTTATAAAAAAAAAGATATACATATAATTAAATTCGAAAAAAGCGGAACTGCCATATTTATTGGAAGGCTTGGATAGTCAATGTCGCCAGTTTATTACTATACCCATTTTTAAAGCCAGATAGTATCCAAGAATATTGATATGAAATACCTAAATAAAAGAAAACCCACATGAGCTCCTATTATAATACTTAGTATTAGTCGAAGATTATTTTATGAAATCATAATTATGAAGTTATGTTTTAATTAAAAATATAATAACATTTATTATCTATTTCTAAAAATATTTTAGGATATATATTGTTATTTTACTAGCAACCCTTATTGATTTGAATTTGATTGACAATTTGACATGATTTGACATTTGCACTGCCGATAACGTGTTATGTACGTTTATGTGTTGCTTCATTTGTGGAAAAGCAGTGGTTTTTTTATTATTATTCAGTGCTTACTTTAACGTTGAGTACAGCAAATTCTCCATTGAGTAATTAAAAAAAAGAACGTGATGTCGTGTGAGATAGACTTTTTAGTGGTACTAAGACCAGGACTCTTAGAATGTAATCTAGATCCAGAGTAGTTTGCCGTAGCATTATATCCTATCTATATTTCTTACATAGGTACTCTAAAATACTATTGATACTACATTTTATACTATAATAGAATAAAAGATATGGATTTCAACGCATAATATATAACCTATATACTAAAAACATACTGAAAAATTAAAAGTCAGATTTCTCTAAACTCCCATTAGATCTCTTAATGATATTTTTATTTAAAGACCCCGAGTACATTTACAATGTTCTATAGTTAATTTGGTTAAGACGCAACAATAGCCCAACTCTCATAGAAAAATCGGCATTCTCATTTATTCTCTTACTTCTCGTAAATGTAGTCAGTCTTGCATAAATGGCTCAGTTCTTTAAACTATGAAGAAATGGAAAATTTTTATCAAAACATAATCTCGGGCACCCCCCTTTCAGACCTTCCAAAAATACACACAGGCACTCACACACTCACTCTCTCTCTCTCTCACTCTCTCTCACACACATACACACATGCGCCACGCATACACGCACACGCACGCACACACACGCACGCACACACACACACGCACACACACACACACACACGCACACACACACACACACACACACACAATACATTTCTAATTATTTATTACCCTACTAGTATCTAAATAATATTTTCTCATTTAGATTTAAGATTTTTTTGTTTCAATAAAATTGGAAGACTGTCGTCTAAAGGTTACAGTTAATAAAACGACACAGTTTTTTTTTCTTAAGTAATGTAGCTACGAGTTAACGAATACTAAGCTTGTAAACTTTTTATTGTGTTTTCCAATAAAGTTATCTTATCTTATCTAGAAATGGAAATATATTACTGACTAGCTGCTATCCGCGACTTCGTCCGCGTGGAATTTAATTATGTTCTTTCTTTGTGAGGAACTGTAATTACTATTTTTTTTAAATGAAAGTTGTTGGAACTTTTCAAGATAAATAATTCTTATTTTTTACTTAGTTGACGACAATGATCATAACTTTCGGTAGTAAATAAATAGAAGGTATATTAGATATTGTGCAATTTTTGCAACACAAGGCTGTTGTATGTATGTATTCTAATCTCCCACATGCAACATATAATTGTAATGATTAAATATGAAGTATGTATATATGTGTATATGTATTAGAATGACTCAATAGACTGAGTATTGTCTTACACAGAAATTGTGACCGCGTTAATACTCTCTGCGTTAGTTTCTGTACCTGCGAGGGAAGAGATCACTATTTTACAAAAATCGTAATTTATTATCATATAAGTATGTTCATTTTAAGTTTTTGGAATTCCGTCAACAGCTTAAGTTAATTCCGGCTTTTTCATTATTTTGTTCGAAATGTTCTGGTTCAGGGATACTAATAACAGTATTGATCACGTACAGTAACTATGGTAACGATCCGTGTCGCAGTGACCAAACCTGTGGGGAATAGAAAAATATTTCCCATGATACACATACATTCACATAACACAGTAATCAAGATTAAAATCTATGTGAAAGGCAAATGGTTATTACGTAAGGCTGCTTATCACATTATCTAGACCTCAAGATACTATTGCATTGAGATAAATAGGTACTCATCCATCCATCCATCAGCCTTTTAACGTCCACTGCTGGACATAGGCCTCCCCAAGAATGGGGGATAGTGCCGTAATCGCCACGCTTGGCAGGCGGGTTGGCGATCGCAGTGGATGTTGTTAATACTCGAGAGAGTGCTGTTGCCCACTCCCCCGGTATTCCCTCAGCCGGCCCCACACGGCATACTAAAAAATAGGTACTAGGCACTGCTTATGATTATGATGGCAAATATAATCGTTATCAATGCTTTTTTGCAAGCCTACGTAAGCTACCTCATATTTGGGAAAACTTGTACAAAAATGCTTTTAGTTGCCAATTACCTAGTACTATTCTTTTTTATCAAAATAATAAATACTTTGGAAAATCCAAAAGTGCACGCCTCACAATCTTAATTTTTCACAATAAAATTGATTATTTCATAAGTTAATTAATAATGTGGTCTTACTAAGTAGTTTTCAATAAATCACATAGATAGCGCTAATTTCAAAAGTACTAATGGGGTTTTCATGTCTTATACGCCATCTAGCGCTAATTTTAAGAAGTTGTTCTATATATGGGGTGATCATAGTTCGGAGCGTGCTCGTCGGGATCCCTGCCAGCCTGTAATCCACAGGCTGCAATCCGGCTCGAATGTGTACCGCAGTGCGGGTTAGGGCGTGCCCCAGAGGCGACGCGTACCGACCCGCCCCTGTCGGTACGAACAATGGCAGATGCGGCGATGGGGGCCGCCACCCATCACGCCTTGCCCAGTTTGGCGAGTCGAGGGGAGCAGAGTGTCGAGTAGGCACGAGGAATGTAAGAGGTGGTGTGGAAGGTAAGTTACACGAGTTGGTAATCGTCATGTCGGACAGACAGCTTGATGTACTCTGTGTAACAGAGACCAAGCGAAAGGGTAGCGACGCCTGTGATCTTCCTGTTGGCGTTATAGCTCTGTGGTTTGGTGTACCGCAGAGCGATCGGGCCTGCATGGGAGTGGGGGTGTTGCTGTCCGCTCGCTTGGCCTCAGTTGTGAAAGACTACGGAATGTTCGATCCCAGACTTCTATGGGTCCGAATAAAACTAGGTGTCACCAGGGTCTTCATGGTCGCAGCTTATGCTCCCGTAGGCTCTTCGGTGGCATCGGATCTAGAGAAGTTCTGGGATAATGTTAGAGAAGTTCTGGATTTGGCAGAAGCTAGTGAACGCGTGATTGTATGCGGAGACTTGAATGGATGGGTTGGGACCAAGCGTCTTAACTTCGAGGACGTGCTTGGTTCATTTGGTGATAAGAGAGTAAACGATGCAGGTAGGCTCATTGCGGATGTATGTATGGAGAGAAACCTTATTGTGTCGAACACATTTTTTCAACATAAGGACATCCATATGTATACATGGAGAAGGAATGAACAGAGAAAAGGGGCCTACGTGCGAATGTGAGCAAAACCAAAATAATGGTTTTTTAAAGAGATGAAGCCAGAACAGATGTTAGATTGCTACCAATAGGAAATGGTGTGCTAGAAAAAGTTGATGAATTTGTATATCTTGGATGTGGATTCAGTCGGGATGGAAGGTACACCACTGATGTAGAGAGAAGAGTGAATGCAGGAAATAAAGTGAACGGGGAATTGCGACAACTTCTCGGCAGCCACCACCTACCACCTCAGCCAGAAGGCATGTGTCACAATATACAACGCAGTGCTTTTCCCAACGTTATTATATAGAAGCGAGAGTTGGGTATGCAAAAAGGAGCATGAGAGTAAAATCAATGCGGTCGAAATGCGATCTCTGCGGAGATACTGTGGAGTGAGGCTGACTGACCGCATTCGTAACAACGACGTAAGAGAGCGAGTAGGTATGAAAGAGAGTATTAGTGTAAAAATGCGAAAGGGAATGCTCCGATGGTTGGGACATGTGGAAAGAATGCCGGACGAGCGACTGGCTAAGAAGATACACAATGCGAAAGTGGAAGGATGTAGGTACAGGGGAAGACCGAGACTCACCTACCTACGCCAAATCGGTCATGTATTGAAGGAGGGTGGAGTCAGGAGTCTCCGAAACCAGCGAGCGTGTATAAAGAGAGTTATGAATGTTGACGAAGCGAGAGATGTATACAAGAATAGAGCCTCTTGGCACTCTGTTCTCTCTGCCTACCCCGCAAGGGAAATGGCGAAATGATAAGTTTAGTTTGTAGCACTTTTATATTGGTCTATAGAAATAGTTCAAGTAGTTCTCACGAAATAAGGTATAGCGTAGCGCTGGTTTTAGTGTCGAGTCGAGCGTAAATACTCACTATTTTTTTGTTTATTTAATAACAATTAAACCACATCGAATCAGACCGTGAAAAGTGATAGGGCTCTATTCGTAATCATAATAATTCATAAAAAAAAAGACTCGATTAGTAAAGGATTTTGGTCGTTATCGTGTTAACATACATTACTTACAACAAACGGACGTCCAAGACATACCTTTTTCAAACAGTTTTTTAACTAGTTTAAATAACAAAAATGGCATCAAAAATATCATGAGTGTTAAAAATAGTGTTTGTTCTTATGTGTGTGTAGATATTATTTTACAAGTGCAATATATGATAAATAGAGACATTTTAAGTTAGAAAAATCAGTTTTTCTGTGTGAAACGAGAATAGTACACACCTCAACGCTTCGCTTATGAGGCATGGAATAACTAAATGCGTAGAACATTTACAGAGCAGAGAATAGGTACATAAATGGGGACGGGCCTCGTGGCGTGGTCGGTAGTGTAACCGACTTCCATACACGAGGTCGTGGGTTCGATTCCCACTCAGCACAATTATTTGTGTGATGAACACAGATAATTGTACTGCGTCTGGGTGTTTTCTATCTATGATATGTATGTATTTACAAAAAAAAAGTAGTAGGTATTATATCGATAATCTGGTACCCATAGCACAAGCGTTAAGCTTAGTTTGGGACCAGAGGACGTTGTGTGAAAATGTCCGTGAATATTTATTAATTAAATATATACACATTATCAAAAATTATTATAAAATAAATATAAACATTATCAAAAATTATTATAATTGTATATATGTATATTAGGTATATAAATATACCCTGTTAAGATCAAGATATTATGTGTTTGTGTTTCGTTTGTTCGGGAATCCTTTTTAGTTTTAGTTTACTCTTTACTATTAAAAAGCTGTAACAGAGCCGTGTCTGTACATTTAAGACATTTGAGAAAAAAATACTGTAATAGACTTATATAGGCGTATCTATGCACAAAACAATTTTTTCAGAATTTTTGTGTGTGGGTTTATCTGTTTGTTTGTTCGCGCTTCACGCAAAAATTACTAGACTGATTTTGATGCATTTTTTTTATTTTATAGCTCTTGATTAGAGTTAAAAACTGGTATACATTTTATCCCGCTACTATATCGGGAACCTGAGATATGACCTAAGTTTATTATAAAAGCGTCTAAATAAGTTGTAATTTTAATGTATTTTTGGTTTTTAGCTGCGTTGCGTATGCTAATTATTGCCTATGTTGGCAGAGGATCCACTAGCCTACGAGATGGTCCTTCACACGCTAATCTTAAACTGATTTTGTAGCGCGCTTAGATCTACCGGTAGGTTGCAGCGCGCTCGAGAGCCGCTGTCTACCGTGACTAACTGTGTGGTGGGCTAAGTGTCGCCAAACTTTGTATTGTCGTTGATAGTAAGTAGAACTAAAGAATAACAAGCTTTCTTGTGTTGCCCGTCTTTCAAATAGTAAGCGTTTTACATCACATCACAAACAAAACTAACTACCTATTTTTTCTGCATAGTAACTTATTTAAAAGCTGTCAAAGAATATATCCCGGCTTTCGCTTATGGAACATTGGATCATCACAGTGAGGTCACTTTTAAACCGGTTTGGTTACATACAATAATCAAGTTGTCTATGGTATTTTTAGAATTTGATATGGATTTTAAACCATCCAATTTTTATTCAAAAGATACAGTTACGCTTCCAATATTTGGTTGCAACTCTATTCAAACTGTGATACTTATTGTGTTATTGCTACCGTAGATTTAAAAGAATTTCCATTGCCTCGATTTTTATTGAAACTATATGATTGCATGAGAGATTTTTACTTGCAAATACAGACCCACGAAAAATAAATTTTAGGTGATGATTCGGATTTGCAATTCTACGATAGCTTAGCAGTCATTGAGTTATATGTTACTACGTACGAGTACATACGAGGGGTGATCCAAAAGTAATGATAATTGGTTACTTCAGGTCCACATAAAAATCCAAAAAAAATTTTTTTCGCTAGCCTGTACACTCACTACGTCAGCCTAAAAAAATCATATAAATAGGTCAGGATTTCCGGGAGATACATTCATTTGAATACGAACTGTCGAAGAGATAACATCAACATGGAGAAAAACGAAATTAGAGCTGTGATCAAGTACCTCTGTTTGAAAAAAATGTCTACAAAAGACATACACTGTGACTTGGTGGAAACATTGGGGGACTCTGCTCCTCCATATTCTACAGTTGCACGCTGGGCCAAGGAGTTTAAGCTGGGCAGAACATCCACTGAAGATGAACATCGCGAAGGACGCCCATCCACGTCCCTCACAGAAGACAACGTGAAAAAAGTCGAAGATGTTGTGTTGGCAGATCGAAGAGTGACCATCAGGCATGTAGCTGAGGTCACAGGGATCTCATATGGAAGCGTTCAAAGAATCATTTCGAACGAGTTGCATATGAAAAAGGTCTCTGCGCGTTGGGTTCCCAGAATGTTAACCGACGAGCAAAAGAAAAAACGAGTTGACATTTCGAGGGTCAATCTCGAAAAGATCCAAGCAGATAAAGAAAATTTTTTGTTGCGTTTTGTGACTATGGACGAGACCTGGATCCACCATTTTGATCCTGAAACAAAAAAACAATCGATGACTTGGAAGCGAGCCTCCTCACCGACGCCAAAGAAATTCAAAGTCTCAAGTTCGGCGGGAAAGGTTATGGCGTCTGTTTTTTGGGACGCTAAAGGAATAATTTTGGTGGAATATTTGGAAAAGGGAGCCACTATTACGGGCTCTTACTACGCAGACCAAATAAGAAGATTACGGGAGGCCATTAAGGAAAAAAGACGCGGCAAACTGCGAGCTGGAGTGCTGTTTCACCAAGACAACGCACCGGCTCACAAAGCTGCAGTTGCGATGGCTGCCATTCAAGAAACGGGATTCGAACTGGTCGAACACCCTCCCTATTCGCCAGATCTGGCTCCTAGTGACTTTTACCTCTTTCCTCGCCTCAAGGAACACCTCCGAGGCAAGAAATTTGAAGACAATAGCGAAGTTATGGCCGCTGTTGAGGCGTTTTGGGAGGGTCAAGAAAAGGAATTTTTTTCAAAGGGAATCCTGGGTTTAGAAAAAAGATGGACTAAATGTATTGATTTGTTAGGAGACTATGTAGAAAAATAAATTATTATTTTAACTTTAATTACCGTGTTTTATTTTCATTATCATTACTTTTGGATCACCCCTCGTATAATATATGTACTCGTACGAGTACATATAATATCTGTATTATATATACATCAATCTTAGCAATCTAAAACGTTCTCACCTGGAACGGGAGAGTCGCGGGTTAAAGTTCTGCTCATATCTTTGTGCACCTTAAAAAAATCCACTAATAAGTGGCTTAGCATGTCAATTTTGTTAAAAATATTAATCATAAACTTTAATCCTTTGCGCGTATCGGATCCGGTTTTGTACCGCGTTAGGTGCGCATGTACGCTCGAGAGGTAGTTCACCAACAATTAACAAAAATTTTAAAAAATGTTGGAAAGTCCATAAGTGCGCGCTTCATAATTTCATTTGCACAATAAAATTGATCAGTAATTGAAATTGAATAAGTAAATAATTTGCTGTGTGGGGCCGGCTTTAGAATAGTCCCACCCCTCTCCACCCATGGGAGTCGTAAGAGCCGACTGATGGAATACCGGGGGAGTGGCCAGCAGCACTCCCTCGAGTATTAACAACATCCATTGCGATCGCCAACCCGCCTGCCAAGCGTGGCGATTACGGCACTATCCCCCATATGAGCGAAACACATGTTGTGGCGTTCTCTTGGGAAGGCCTATGTCCAGCAGTGGACTTCGAAAGGCTGATGGATGGATGGAAGTAATTAATAATGTATTTGTAGAATAAAAAAAAAACTATTAGTAAAGTATTTCGGTCGTTATCGTGTTAACAAACATACAGAATCCGCACATACAGACACACGGATGTCCAAGACAGAACTTTTTTAAACAGTTTTTTAACTAGTTTTTATAACAAAAATGCCATTAAACATATCATTAGTGTTAAAAATAGTGTTTGATATGTGTGTGTATATATTATTTTACAAGTGCAATATATGATAAATAGAGACATTTTAAGTTTTTAGAAACAAGAGTAATACCCACCTCAACGCTTCGCTTATGAGGCTTGCAATACAACTTTGACATAGTGCGTTACTTTGAGGTGTACATTGTATTTAAACAACATGGACTAAAAGCCTAGATCCTTGCGTTTGTCATGCTGGGAGTAATGACGCTTTTTGTGTTGCAAATGACTCTTAAGTGGTTTCATAGATGATTATTCAATGTAGCCCAAGTCGCAGATATCGATTACTGACTAATGCTGAGCGGTAGTCAATTAATCACTAAAAGACAGCAAACTAAACTATATAGTCAATAGCCCTACAATCATCCTTTAATCTATTAAATTAAGGTGATCCGTTACAAGTCGCTTGGTCACATCGTCCAAGAGATGACGCCTATTGGAAGTGGTAGGGAGCAAGAATTTGCCTATTGGAAGTGGTAGGAGCCTTGCTGCAAGAACCAGGCCCAGATCAAATATCTGGGCTTGGATTTTGACCCCTACCCCGTTCAACAGTATCGAAGCACCGGTGGGTGGACCGCGTCGGGGCCCGTCAAAAAGCTTGGCCTCCGATTTATTGAGGGCCACCCTAAGCCCCAACGCCTCGATACGTCTGACCACCTCCGCGGTACCCAAGGTGGCCAGTAACGTCACCTCATCGAGGTTCCCGCCCCGAGCTGTAACGAGGGTATCGTCGGCGTAACAGATTACGCCCAGCCCGGGGGGGAGGCGGCCGCGCAGGGCCCAGTCGTACCCGATGTCCCACAGGAGCGGCCCCAGGACAGATCCCTGTGGGACACCGCACGACATGGGCCTCCTCACAGCGTCCCCTTCCCGACTTATGAAGAGGACGCTGCGGCCTTCGAGGTAGTCTGCCACTAGCTGCCTCAGGTAGGCGGGCACCCTGTGGTATCGGAGTGCCTCCCTGATGCAGCTGAATGGCAGACTGTTAAATGCGTTGGTCGACCGTCGAACGCCCCGAGCGAAAACCGAACTAGGCGTCCGACAAGTCGGCGCCCACCTCCGCAAGGTGTTCGGCAGGAGCACGAGCTTCCCCTCCTTCCAGCAGTCAGGAAACCGTCCGGACGCCAGGCTCACGTCGAACAGTCAGGACAAGGGCCAGAACTCTGGTGGGAACCCCATCTGGCCCGGGGGCGGTGTTCTTCCGCATGCGCGAAACCGCCGCCCCCATTTCCGTCTTGGAGACGGGTGGCACACTCTCTTCGACGGCCGGCTCTTCCCGGTCATCCTCTGGCGGAGCCATGACTGGCAGCGTGTGCACCGCCCGCTGTGGGAATAGACCCTCGACCACCTCGGTGAGGAAGTCCAACTGGAGCGTCTCCGTAAGGGGGGGGGCCTGAGTGCGGAGCTTATTCAGCGCCGCACGGTACGGGCGTCCCCAGGGGTCACGATCGAGACCCTCCAGCATCTCCTGCCGCTTTGTTTCTTTGGCGCGACAGATGGCCAGCTTAAACTCAGCACGCGCGTTACGATACGCCTCGTAATGCCGGTCCTCCCGCTCTGGATCGCGGCTGTGCCGCCGGCTGCGGGTGTAGGACCTCCGGGCACGGATACAAGCCGCACGGAGGTTCGCTAGCTCGCGGGACCACCAGTAGACCCCTTCCTTTGGGGTGGACGCCGTACACGGGGCATGGCTGCATCGCAGATTTGCGACACCACCTCGCGCCAGCGACCAGCCTCATTGTCCACGTCCTCGGTCAGGAGGGGTGAGGACAGCCAGGATGACACGATGGCCGCCTCCACCAGTAGGTCCCGGTGGAGCCTACCCACAGCCCACCGCGGGAAAGCGGGAGCTCTGTCCTCCGCGTGACCCCTACTGGGGCCCCGGAGGGATCGGGAGAACCCTATCCTGATATAACGGTGATCGGACAGGGTCTCAACCTCCTCCAGGACACACCAGTCCCTTACCCGTGCCGCGACGGCGGGGCTAGCGAACATAATGTCCACTATCGACTCGCCCCACCGCCGCACGCACGTATCGGCGGTCCGCCTGTTCAGCAATCAGAGGTTTATATCAATCTGTAATTTATTTAAATAGATATTGATAATCGCCAAGTTTTGTTTCAAAATTTGGTGTCGTTGCATCGTATGTTTAGTATTATTTTCCACATTGCAATATTGCAATGCTACTTTAAATTTATGGTAACGTTGTCGCTTATTTCTGATAGTATAATGAATGCTTTTCATCGACTTTTAGGTAATTTGTAATTTTCCATAATTTATCGACAGTTTGTGGTGCAACTAAAATACTAAACAATATTTAATTACTATGTAGGTAATCTGAAATCGTGTTAAGTATAATATGTACGGATGATACTCCAAGTCATAAATATAACTTTGGTATAAACTCGAACTGTTATTTTTATTAGCCACGTTAAGTTTATTTTATGCAATAGAAATGATTTTTAATATAGTTATAGCTAATATTATGTAATCATAAACCACATTTTATTTTTATTGAGGTCTATCAATCTGAATAAATAGCTTTAAGTAAAATATATCTTTATTCTATTTGAGGGGTATTGATGAGGTACCTACGTAACTTTCGAGTCTCGCAATTAAAAATTATTTAGCTAATTGTCTCCAAAACAAGATGCGCGCAACGTAAACCGTTAGCGAACTAACATGAATAAGAGAAGTAAGCAGAGTCACTGAAAGAAAAGTAGAATTTAAAAAATCACCGCAGTTTTTTAGCATCAGGATTTTCGTTTTAAAATTCTCATAGTCTTATAACATCCCTGTGTTCTCTCACGGTCTACTCAAGTTCTACTCATATTATGTTCCACACAATCCATCTTTCTATTATGGATTGTCTCCTGTGTCCGTAGGTTCCGAACTTCTTTCGGTGCCTCTACAACTAGTGAAGGTTGGCAGTCTGCTCTGCATAATTTTCTCGGTCTTTGGCCGTTGAATAGCTGTATAACACTTGTAATTCCAGTGCAATCTTGTATGTTATGCAACCACGCTAATAGCTCTATTGCCAGCCATTTTCCCGCCCATCATTATTGAAAAGCTTCCACACGTTTTCGGAGTTACTCTTTAAAGAGTCCAGGCTTAAAAGAGTATCTCATTCTGTTTCCCATAAATATATTATTTGAAAACATAGACGTCATTAGTACAATATTACTTTCATAGCGGAGTCGACGACTCAAATGAGATTTTTGCTCTTATTGTGTCCCGCTGGTTACGACTAACGTCCATTACTGTGGGTGGTGGCTCGGCGTAGGCTCTCTGTACATTGTTTTTTGCGATGAACAACTCAATAACGTTATAATGGGAATTCAGTGGTGGTCAGCCGTGCGAGACTGCCGTTCGATGGGTGCCTAGAACTTTTACTGTTCGTTTATCGAACTCGTATTGTTTGCGACTGCCTATTAATGTAGCAACCACTGTCCTCCTATATTATATAAATATATTTTTTCATGCAAATTTCTATAAACGATAGGTATGACAACATTTTTCATATTTTACCAAGCATCTACAGATTATAACGTGCCTTAAGAAGACTAACTCAATAGAAGTCATTGGTTGCCGCCCACTCAACTTGTTACATCATTTCCTAATTTATAATTAATTGCTTATTTAATTAATAACACTGGTTCTGCGAACGTTTTGTCGAGAAGTTTAGCGAATAACTTCACAATCATACACTACATCATAGGCAAGTTCTGAAAAATATTTATAAATAAATAATCGTATTATGGTATTGATCGATGGCTGAATTATGAATTTCATTAAATTTATCAATTATTTTTAAAGTGGCTTATTTTGTCTAAATGGATTCGACTTACAAAATAAAAAGTAGAGCACTATGATGTCGAACAAAATGCTTTTTGTAGAAAATTTTCTAGTGGATAATAAGCTAGTGGTAATAAGCTTTTATAAACCATTATGATATCATCTAAAATCGTTGAGTGAACCCCACTCCACGTCAACGATCCCAGTTAGCATGAAATAAAAAAGACTTTTCCAAAATGAGGAATAAGCTCTCTTCAATTATTTTCATTTTATAGACGTCAATATATTCTAAGTATGTAGAACGCGTCTTTTTGCTAAAACAATGGCACGTAATCTTGTATACAGTGCGTTAACAGAATTTTAAATAAAACTGATTCATTCACCTGCACCTTATTTGACGTGACATATATTACATACTTTATTCTTTTCATTTGAATACTTTCAATGAATTTTGCAATAAGTATCGACAGATTCGCGTTTTAGAATTTGTGTGTCGCATCATCAACTTATTTTGTTCAAAAGAATATAAAATAGATTACGGTTTGGTTTTGTATGAGATGATGAATAGCTAGCCACAGTTTGACGTCTTCGTGGTAAGATAATCACAATAAATGTATTATTGGCTTGCAAATCGAACATTAATTTCCTCATAAACGTCGTTGTTCCTATGTTGATTTGTTTCTAGATTGCGTTTTGTAACGGATATTACCCGTCCGTGGCTACATGTTGCTAGTATTTGAGTCGTGTCAATCATCGTCCTGTTATTATTTGTTTTAGGTAGGTAAGTACCTAGTATAATTATCTTTGTGAATTGTATTTTTAACGTTACCGTTTTACATGGTTACATTTGTGGAAAAGAATATCTGTGAACACCGTTTGTGGTAGCTCAGCGACTAAATCATACCTACCTACCTATATCCCCGTATGGCGCAAATTTAAATATTGCTCACAAACATTTTCTTACCACAAAGATTTCTATGTAATTAACATTTCATTTTGGTTTTGTGAATAGCAGAGATCAAAGATTTCGTTTCATTTCAACACCCGACTGGACTCTCATGAACCATTGCGAAATTCTCCAGGTGTGTCATACTCATAATAAAAATTAACAATTCTCGAGTACTACGATAAGTGTAGTACCTACTACCATAAGTGTAGTAGATTTGACTGCATTTGAAACTTCTTTTTTGGTATTTTTAAATATCGATTTTGACAATGTAATGTGACTACAAGGCCCTAAACTTACTTTACATAATCTGCGTTCATTTATTGCTACATAATTAGAAATTTGTTAATTGAAAGGAAGGTTTTAAATCTATATCACTAAACATACGTTACTTTAGAAAACTTTCTGTATTCAACATCCATTTTGGTCGGTAACACATTAGGACTATGTAAATAAACATTTTAAAAAGTGTTCAGAGTACAGCGGAAGTACTTGTTATTGCTTTATCCCTACGCCGAACATCATGTACCACCCTTAAGATAAATGAAGCGATGCACTTATCGACATAGTTGCATTCCTTTCTTAAAATAACATTTCTTACTTAGTGTGTAGAATTTCTTTGAGAAAATATATTACATATAAGTATGTATGTGCTGTTGATTTATAAGTGCTTCGAACATCTACTATAAGAGTATTTTCACTCTTAAATAGTATTTGTAGTATATGTGCAGGGTGACCTTACGTCTTAGTATATGTAAGACGATTCTGTATACCAGAAATAACTTCAACATTTCAGTCATCAGATGAGGCTTAATAACAAAAAAACAGATGTCCAATCGGCTTCGATTCCAAATAGATGGATTGCATCGTGACAGCGGCTAAACGGAACCGGATAGTGCACATGGTAGTACACAAGGTCAATGCCTATTCCCTTAGTAGCTTTCTGCGACATCCCTGTAAGATTGTAGAGTGTAGTACGTTAAATTGATTTAGCATCTATATTGTTTGTCCAAACAGCTGGTTCAGATCATTGCTATCCAAACAGTTTATGTTTTATTTATTCTTTTACAAAATAGTTGTATGGAAAAAACAAAGTAGAAAATCGATACCGCGTCCTTTTGTTTCATTCACTATATAGGACAAATAACTATTTTTTATTAATAATGGCGATACGCTCGTTTGAATGTCTGCACGTAAACCGGAAATAAGGCGCTCTACCGTTAACATCATGACATTAGAAAACCGGTTTATAACCGCTTCGTCATAGTATTTATTTAGCTAAATAGTTAACGTATTGAGATTTAAAATGTTGTTCTCGTTACGGCACATTTTATTGTAATCAATGCCTACATAAAAATCGATGGCATGTATTGATGCAATGATGATCACGTAACTCAAAGTTTCAACACCTTTAACAGCGGGAGTCTCTTTATGGCTATCAGTTAACGACATCATATTTTGTTCTTAGTAATGAACAAACAAGAACAAGGCTGAGTCTTGGGCTTGCTTCATTTAGTTTTAGTCTTGCATTCTCGGTAGTAATTTTAGTGTAGGTCGGTTTTACTACTGTAAATATGGTCTTAATCCAGTAAGACCAATTTCACTCATCATTATTTTGTTTGATATTTTATGGCTTCGTATTTTCATGCAATTTTCAATCCACGAATCCTATTAATCTTATAAGTTTAATCCCATAAAATAACTGATCGAAAAAGAGCCAATCTCAGAATTTATACAAAAATATGCCTATAAATCTAGTGATATGGAAAAAAACAATTGCCAAGCAAGGACTTATTTGTCATACTTTCATTTCCATTTCTCTGTTTTGCATGGAGCTTTTTGTATTACAAATATTACATGAGATATACTTGGTTAATTTCGAAATCTTACAGGAATAAAAACATTTATAATACAGTGACGATCACATCAGACATGAGTTGGATCCTTCTCACCTATAGCATAAGTCGAACTTTCTGAAGGCCAATCGTCATGAAATTTGGCATACATAATATATTCCAGATCCCAGAATAGGACATCGGCTCCTATTTATCCCGAAAAATGGACTATTGCTATTTTTACATAGAAATAACTATAGTATTTATTTTCTCAATTCTGAATCCATACATTACATCCATAAATTTGCGGGCAGTATCTAGTAATATATGTTAGAAAAAAAATACTTTAGGGACATTTTGTACTTCCCATGTGCCTCTCTATTATCCCCCATGACGGGACCGCTCGTTGTGTCGTTCTCTTGGGGAGGCCTATGTCCAGCAGTGGACCTTGAAAGGCTGATGGATGGATGATTGGTAACGGTTGTTAACACGATGAAATAAGCAAAACAATAATATTTGAAAAGTCAAATTGAAGGATTATTTTGATATAATAATAATAATAAAAACTGAAATAAAAACTTTAATATGTGTTTTTTGTCAACTACAGGCTGAATCCAAATGATGCCAAAAAAATATGCACTATTTAATAAAACCCTAACGAAAACGAATATATAAACATTTAATCTACGTATAAAGACTAATTCCGTACAACTAATTTAATCAAAGGGTACCGTTTTCTTAGAAGGGTAGCTGTGACAATGCAACAATATTGTTGACTTAAACTTTTAGAAAGCACGTTGAATGTTAAGCTAACACTAAATAGAAAATTAATTAACATTAATACAAATATCTCGATATTTTTATTTATGCCGTTGCCGACTAAGTAATTTGTAACAAATATTTATACACATGTGTTTTCTTCACATTATGTAAGTATCTCATTTTATTATGTTAATTTTCGATTCTGAATGGAAATGTTAAATTGGTTGAGTAGATCTTCAATATTAACGTGTGGTTTGTCACGTTTCACATCTTGTGTGGGTGGGTTGTTTCAAAGATGTTTTGTTTAATAAAAACTTTGGTGATCTTATTAATTATGGAGTACCTATCTGTTCCAAAGGATTTATATCGCCAAGAATGTTTTGATGGATTGAACTGACAAAAGGAGTGAGAATTAAGAAGCAAATCTTTTTTGCCTGAAAAAAATGCTTTTAAGTATATACATTTGTAGAGGAAATAAGCTGTTTCCAAAATAATATAATTGAAAATCATTGAGAATACAGTGTTGGTGCTGAATAGCACTAAACAAAAAAACTTCTTCCAAAATGTTACCTTTTGAAACAGCATTTAAGTAAATGTCCTTGTTTAATTATCATAGATTCATAATCGGAGATGACTTGACTTTGAACGAAAGCCTTTGGCGTTTTGCACTGATTTGAGGTTAAAGAAGCTTGTACCTACGCCTAGGCATAGGTACTTGACAGCGTTCTGAGTCAGTCAAGTACGATGCATATCATTTAGTTTCATACAGAGCTACAATGGATTTGATTGCCACCGAGCCTCACAATCGAAGTAACCAATTGCCTTAACAGATAAATAAAATCACAGATTATTGCCTCTTCTCCTCTCGAACGACATGGATTAATGTAAGATTGCTTTCCATAAACGAAATTATAATTCTGTGCTTGTCGACACTGCACGCAGGGTAGGTTATTTACTACTTAAACCTCCGAGGGCCTCCGATCTGGTATTACATCGCGTTATCTGCACATATACCCACTTTTTGCGCTCTAGGAAATTGATATTTTGTCCAAGTAACATATTTTGCTTTCATGTCGAAATTATCCAATCCTTAAGTGATTAAAGAGTGTGGTTGTGCTGCAATAGTTGTTTGAGCGGAGATAACTTTGGCATTATGTCGAAAAAGTAACTCGACGTTAAAACTCAACACCGTATTTGGATGTTCAGTGTTGCAACCTGTGTAACATACTTTCTTTAATCAAGACATCATGTTTATTTATAAAGGTGGCCTATACCCGTGGCTCCGCCGCAAACGAATTTTAGTTTTTAAACTTATATCAGTTTTTAAGTGTAATCAAGAGCTATATCTATATTATCAGTTGCATCAAAATCGGTTCACTAGTCTTTGCGTGGTGTGCGAACAAACAAACAGACGAAAATTCTAAACAAAACATATTTTGTGTTCAAATAGTTAGTAAAGGACAGGCAGGTCTGTTACAGATTTATAATAGTTTTTAAGGCGCTGACTCTACGAGCGAGAGAATCGCGACGAGTCCGCGCTTCTATCGTCGGGTAATCTCCACGAACGAGCGATTATTCCGCCGGCGTATCGTCTCGACTCGTGACGGAATCTCAGCGTGTCCGCGACGAATCGTAACGGAATCGCCGCATTTCTTTGACGATGCGTTGTGCTTTTATTTGTTGAAAGAAAAGCGACCGCCGTGCGCTCGCTGCGAGAGCGCCACGTTCTGCGGCGAGCGCGCCACCAGCCCACAGACGCGTTTGGAGAGAGTATATAGAAATACGTGGCACGACGATAATATCGTCGCGATTCTCTCGCTCGTGGAGGCAGCGCCTTAGGACAGATTTTCGTAATCGGAGTTAGTCAAAATACGAAAAGTATTATATTTCAAAAAATACGACTTATTTAGTTGCTATCTTTAATTTATATGTATATTGCATTTTTATCATCGCGCCATCTTCCTTGCGGGGTAGGCAGCGAGTATAATTTTGAATTTGAATATTATACATTTTACCCTGTATAAATAAAATAAAAAAAGAACCACCAAATGTACTCTGTCCTTATTATCAGCTCTGATTATGATCAAATGTTCCAGCCAATTTACTACGAACATTCACAGTCGTGTTGTTATTTAGAGGGACCTATACTGATTCTTTTATTGTGGATGGATGTAACAATTCCAGTGACACTATCAATTTCATAATTAAAATTAATTCACTTTTGATCTATATGCGATGCTTAAATTTATGTGAATGTAGTACGCAAACCCAAATGGGCTGTCATATGACCTAAATACATATTAAGCAAGTGGGCAATGTTCTCACTCTAATTCATATGCATAAAAGGGGCTTGTCCTGACTGACTTATCAACGTTTAACCAAAACCGTTAGATATAGAATCTTGAAATGTTGAGTAACTGTTGCTTTTCCACTTATTCAGTTTTAGGATTTTCTTTGTTTTATAAATATTTAGCTATAATTATTATAACATAATCAACTATCTGAGACATCTGAGAAAATCATAAAATGCCTAAATTTAACTTTTCTTGAGTGGATCAACCAATTCCTATGATTATTTTTATTGCTAATGGTGGCAGACGAGCCATGGCCCGCCTGATGGTACCTAAATGGTAACCGCTGCTCATAGACTCAACTATATCGAGAGTATATTGTCAAGCCGCTGCTCACCATTTTATTATGCTATCTCCTGCTACAACCAAAAACACCGATGTGCTTCATGACTGGTCACACGGGAGATGGCAGTACCAACCCGCTCGGGCCCGATAGCAAGTGAGTTGGTATACCACTTGGTACCCGGCCTTACCACCAGTCATGCAATGGGTGATAATTGATTTTTTTGTTTGTTTACTAACAATTCAATCACATCGAACCAGACCGTGAAAAGTAATAGGGCTCTATTCGGAGTTATACTCAAGTTAAAAAGAAAAAAAGACTCGATTAGTAAAGTATTTCGGCTGTTATCGTGTTAACATACATTACCTACAACAAACGGACGTCCAAGACAGAACTTTTTTAAACAGTTTTTTAACTAGTTTATATAACAAAAATGGCATAAAAAATATCATGAGTGTCAAAAATAGTGTTTTTTCTTGATATGTGTGTGTATATATTGTTTTACAAGTGCAATATATAATAAATAGAGACATTTTAAGTTTGAAAAATCAGTTGTTCTGTGTAAAACAAGAATAGTACCCACCTCAACGCTTCGCTTATGAGGCGTGCAATTGTAGTTTGTGATGATGAAATTAAACAGCCTTTAGGACAAATTATTGTGAAATGTGGAAAAAGAGAACTTTAGTGCGAGCGGAAATTGAACCTGCGTTCCTTCCAATCCGGGGAAGTGTCCAAGCTTAGCAGTTAGTGCATTTCCCCGGATTGGAATGGACGCAGGTTCGATTCTCGCTCGTACTAAAGTTCTCTTTTTCCACATTTCACAAATAATTTGTTTTTTAAAGTAGCTGAGCATGTCAAGTGCTAAAATACAGATCAAAAAGCTTTTAGGACTTCACATTTGGGTTTTATATTTTTATGTACGTGCTGGTCGTTTGTGTTACAGCTTCATAAATATAATACACACAATATAAAAGCTGTCTGCTTCAACTTGTCGTTTTAGGAGTCACGTTTGAAATATACATGGATTTTTTACAAGTGTTGCTAATTTATAATTCCATTTACTTAAATGTACGTTTTAATTAATTTTAACAGTAAAATAGTTTCGTGAAGTTCTTAACAACAACATGACATGCCATTACTTGCAATCGTCTGCTAGCGTTAGCTATAAAAAAAACTGCTGAATTTAAAACTCCGAAGTAGTCACCTAGTAAATTAAGGGTAATGTTAAATGGTATTTCAAATATTTTTTGATTAAGTACTTATTTAAATGTGTTAATACATTTTGATAAGTAAGGGAATTTAAATATTAAATTATATGTGTTATCTGCAGACATTCCTGACATCCCTGAAGATATTAAGAAGCTGCGAGCGCTGCAGATTGCAGACTTCAGTAGCAACCCGATACCGAGGCTGCCGGCAGGGTTTAGCCAACTACGGGCTCTCACAGTACTCGGCCTCAACGATATGTCACTCACCAGCCTACCTAGTGACTTCGGCAGGTGAGAACTTACAAATATAATTTTGCCTTTACATATAGGGCAACATTATTCCAGCTACCAATATTGCCAATAACTCGGTTTTCGAAACATATTAGTTGGCTTTATCCACGTCGCCTAGTTGTTACCGATCCAATTATAATATGAAAATTTCTGCTCTAATGGGTGTGTACTAACAGATAAACATATTTGCCTCACTAGCTATTATTTACGAGCTGCAACTCGCGACTTCGTCCGCGTGGGGTTTTGTTATTTTCTTTTAAGTGCGGGTCCCTAATTACTTCACCAAAATAAAATTTAAGTTACTCTTCATAACATCAGCTATCTATCAATAAATGCCTAGTTTAAATCGGTCTAGCCGGTCCGGAGTTTAGCCTGCACAACGAGCAGACAGACCAAAAATTTAAAAACATGTAAGATTTTTGATAATGACTATATACTCTCACACGCATTTAGTGGAAAGCTTTTATTTAGACATTACAAACAGACACTTCAATTTTATTTATTCGTATAGATTTACGTATAATATGTATGTCTAATTTAATTATACCCTCCGGGATTTTTTAGTCGTAGGTATATTTAATAAGTTATAGCCAAAGGCGGTGACTACTTTTTGGAAGTTCGTATGTATTTCGAAGAGAATGACTGTTCAAATGTTTTATGATTTTCACATATAGACTTAAGCTCGAACACATAATTATGACAGTGGTTTCAACTGGTGTCTGTATTCGGGAATTACATGCTATATGGAATACATTAACAATAATTGCAAGAATCTCCAAACTACCACGTGTCTGTGGACGTGTAGAAAAGGTAGTGTACGTATGTTTAGTAAGTAGTCTATATTGCCTTTATTATAAAAGTTTCTGACATGATTTAATTTTTGAACCGAGTCCGATACAGGTCAATTTCGATTTTATCTTAATTTAGATTAAATATCTAGTTCGTATATAAAGTTATTGATACATATTATTATAGGTGACAGCTTTGAAGTAACCTCTTCGATAAACACGCAGCTGTGTGTTTCAGAATGCTCTATCATCTCTTTTTTGGTTCATCTCAATGTTTAGACGTCTGAATTTATTAAATGGATGAAGTGTTTACTTTGAATTTAGTCAATCTGCAAATTCAAATTGAAGTCTCGTTCCCATACCGTTCCATTAAAATGTACTAAACTAGCTTTTGCTTGCGCTTCCGTCACCGCCAAAGTTAGTACTGTTTGTTAGTAGTGCTACTGGTTTTTAGGTTATATCTAATGTTACCGATATAGTAACGGAAAAAAACCTTTAGGCACCAGTTTTTAATTCTAATTAAGACCAATGAAACAAAAAAGTTGCATCAAAATCTGTTCAGTAACTTTGGCGTGATGTGAGAACAAACAAACAGACAACCTGACACATGTATAAAAAAATCTAAAAAGGTTGGTTTTTCCATACTACATGGGTGGCAAAGAAGCATACGGTCCACCTGATCTCCTGAGAGTGGATAGGGAGAGTGCCACCGGCATTCACACCATACAAAACACAACGGCAGGAGTACCGTTGTTAAAAGCGGATCTTCTGTGTAAATTAATTAAACATAGCATCACGCCTGTATTCCCCGAAGGGGTAGGCAGAGGTGTATTACACACACCCACGACTCGCCAGCTATGTTTAAGCCCCACGTAATAGGGGGCGAGCCTATTGACGTCTACCGGGCACATTTCCAAACTCCGGGCTGTAACTGAGAATTTTTCTTTTAAAAAAAGCTCAAATTATGTTCGGAACATAGCTATGTTATAGCTTTATAAAATGATATGCAATGTGTGAGATACTGTAAATCAGAAGTGAGGTTTTTTGTTACTTTGGACTATGTGAAAGTTAAATTGATGATAGTAATTACATTTTGTTATAACATATATGATTACAATACGTACGGGCCAAGCTTTGTTTGAAGGTGAAAGCGAAAGTTGTACTGGAAAGCAATGGCCGGCTCTTATAATAACCTTCGTAGTCGTCCACACAAACAAGTAAGCCCCTGTTCAACTTATGGATTATTTTGTCGGCTATACGGCTAGTTAATTTAATTGTAAACACTTCCCTTTGTATTGCGATTTACGCTTAGTGTAATATTATAATGTCGTGATAGTTTGTTTTTATTTATGTGTTCTGAAAATAGTTACTTCATCAGGTCAATATATTAATGTTAGATTCATGTTTGTGGTGACGTTTAGCGTCACATAGTATATTATGCCCTTATATAAATTCACGCAAAATTGGATGGTATAAGTGGCGATCAGCGACCCAAGCTCTTCCTTTAAGTTTTATATATAATTCAGAGATTCAGAGGATTTTTAATTATAAAAAAAAATATTAAATAGATATTAGGAACTAATAATATATTTGAACGCTATAAGCTAGGTACGAGTTCTTGTTAAAATGTATTTGAAATTGTCCGTTCCAAAATGCTTCACTAAAACGTTATATTAAAGAGCTTAAAGAAATAAAAGAGGTTTTCTGTTAAAAGTTTATAAGATGAAGATGTTTTTCATTGTTCAAACAAAGGTTCAGCTCAGTTGCGTAGCCAGCTTGCATCCAACGGCTCTTACGGCTTTGTCCGAAGATCCACCTGGTAAGATGCCGTCCAACGCTGCACCGTCCTAACTGAACTGTTTGTCCCAGGTAGACATAGCGATTGGCTTTAACGAAGGTTTAAATATAAATATATACTTAAAAATAATAAAAGTTTGTGATTTAATCAAAATAAGATGTTTTCTTAAACAATAATTATTTGTGTGCTACAAATAACGGAGTTCACCCACGAACTTCTCTTTGTTTTGGCAAATAACACCCTACGGCAAACAATACGACGTCTCGTTGACCTCAACTTGTTATCGGTAGGAAGGTGCCCCAGATATTACCTTCTACGTATCCACCCTATGTATCTTGCTCGCAATAATCGCTCACCTGGCCGTTCACCATGTTATAGTTTACTGTATGTATTGAATTTCGTGATAAAGTAAATTGACACTCAATTTTATTAACTAATGGATAATATATAGATATAACACTCAATATATTAAACAATGTGTTAAGTATGTATACATATACAAATGTTCGTCACACTCCACCGAACGACCGAACGTCTCAAACTTTGTTTTGGGTAGATTTATAAATACGATACTATAGTAAGACTTAGACCCATATTCTAAGACGGTTCCTCGAAAATTTCTCGACTCCACTCAAGCGCACTCAAGGAGTTTGGTATTCTTAGTTGCAAAAACTCTCCTCCACTCGACGCCTTTCCTCACTCGAGGTGAGGAAACAACTGTCAATCTCAAGGTACGTCGGGACCAACCTTAAGGAATACTCAAAGAAGTTTTTGTTCTATAAACAATTTACTGAAGTTTATTATTTCATGTGAATATTGTTTTCTAGTGTTTATAATGTATTTCCAGCGGCTTTTGAATTAGTATTATTAAGTATGATTATCTCATAAGATCTTGCGAGATGCTGCAAACCCAATTTTACGATACCGTAGAATTCCAAAGACGTAGGTAAGCTATTTTTTTTTCCAGCAGGATTACCGGCACCTAAAGTAGCCGTCGAATTTATTTTATATTTAATTATGAGTTCCTGTAGGCATAACTTTACCGACCGATATTCAGTAAGAATATCTTCCAGACATATTACAAAATAAATTATATCTAAACAGTTTATACTAGCTATAAAAACACCCAGCAAAAAAACAATGTTGACGCGACGACGCTATGTAGGTACTTTCTGGTTATACGATATACGTAAGTATTACTTTTTGCTATGTAGGTACCTACCTGAGATTTACTCCTTGTGGCGATCCTTGTATAATACGTATCGTCCTATCTAAACATTTACATGTCAAATGACAAACATCTGTTAACTTTTGAGTGACCGCAGATGTAAAATCAAAGTATTTTTGCCCAAAACAATGTTCTATCTACAATACAATGACGTAATTAATGACGTATTACCTCGACTCAACCTCATTCGAGGTTCCTCGAGTTTTCAACTAAGAATAACAATTTCGAGGATTCCTTGAGATATTCCTTGAGGTATCCTCAGTTGAGTTTGAGTCGAGGAAAGGTTGAGGAACCGTCTTAGAATATGGGTGTTAAACGACTAGTGGTCCGCGCTAAGTTTTTTAATTAATCCATTTCGCTATTAATTAATATTTGATGTAAGTAATTCTCAAAGAAGTAACACATTTTTAAATGACGTGGTTTTTCGTTTAGTAAAGATCTAAATTGACTATAATTGACTGTACAGATGGCGGAGTGGTTTAAATACCGGCCTCCCGTTTGAGTGTTGCTCACGTGTGTGTCACTGTGATTCATAAATGGTTGTTCTGAGTCTGGGTGTACTTTGTGTCCGTGAAATTGTATGTTTGTAAAGTCCCCCGCGATACAAGGACTATTCCTTAGTGCACTTACTACTGTGTCTTTTTTAAAATAAATAATAAAAATAATGTTAAAGTTAAAGGTTGTCTGTTCTTTAAGGATCGTTTTTGAGTATCATACACACAAATAATTTCCTAGTGCGTAATGATAATCAATATAAATTTTCAATATTCAGAGTGAATTACGTTTGGGTGAAATGTAATTATCGAGCTTTTGAGCTTAAATCAATTTCTATTTCGTTTGATCGAAAATTGCTCGAGCCGTTATTTGGAACGAAATATTATAGATAGATCAACATTCAACATGGTACCAATCTATTTGTTTGAGACGTCCTGATGTGGATATCTATATTTCTATACTATTAATATAATAAAGCTGAAGATTTGGTTAATATAATCTCTGCAACTACCAGTGGGATTTGAAAAAAATATTTTCATAGTAGGTAAATTTTTGGAACACTATTACAGGCTATTTAATATCACGCTAAAAACCTTAAGGACCGAGCAAAAATAAAAAATTTGGAAAATCCAAAAGTGCACGCGTCATAATTTCATTTTTCATCTTTCAAGGTGTCACTACTGTTGAACTGGGTGTTAATTTAAATTGAAAAAGTAAATATTTAGATATTTTTATATATATTTTTAGCATTTGGCATGCTTAGCACTATACATTAAACACAAAGTGAAAAATGTGAAATCGAAAATAACAGTCAGGAGCAGGATTTGAACCTGCATCTCCTGGATACCGTCCAGATGCTTTGACAATTATGGTATACGGTACGGTATAATGTATGAAAATACTTCCGACAGATGGCGCAGGCGTCACCCAAAGACGTTAAGTATGATGTGTTATCGAAATTAGCAGTCAGGAGCAATTGTCAGGATGGCTGAATTGGCAAAGCATCTGGACGGTATCCAGGAGATGCAGGTTCAAATCCTGCTCCTGACTGTTATTTTCGATTTCACATTTTTCACTTTGTGTTTAATGTATAGTGCTGAGCATGTCAAATGCTAAAAATATAAAAATATCTAAATATTTATAGGGTTTGCGTCTTTATTAGGTAACAATCTTAATTGTAAAATTAAGTTTACCTGGTCGGTATAATGTATGAAAATACTTCCGACAGATGGCGCAGGCGTCACCCAAAGACGTTAAGTATGATGTGTTATCGAAATTAGCAGTCAGGAGCAATTGTCAGGATGGCTGAATTGGCAAAGCATCTGGACGGTATCCAGGAGATGCAGGTTCAAATCCTGCTCCTGACTGTTATTTTCGATTTCACATTTTTCACTTTGTGTTTAATGTATAGTGCTAAGCATGTCAAATGCTAAAAATATATATAAAAATATCTAAATATTTATAGGGTTTGCGTCATTATTAGGTAAAAATCTTAATTGTAAAATTAAGTTTACCTGGTCAGTATAATGTATGAAAATACTTCCGACAGATGGCGCAGGCGTCACCCAAAGACGTTAAGTATGATGTGTTATCGAAATTAGCAGTCAGGAGCAATTGTCAGGATGGCTGAATTGGCAAAGCATCTGGACGGTATCCAGGAGATGCAGGTTTAAATCCTGCTCCTCACTGTTATTTTCGATTTCACATTTTTCACTTTGTGTTTAATGTATAGTGCTAAGCATGTCAAATGCTAAAAATATATATAAAAATATCTAAACATTTATAGGGTTTGCGTCATTATTAGGTAAAAATCTTAATTGTAAAATTAAGTTTACCTGGTCGGTATAATGTATGAAAATACTTCCGACAGATGGCGCAGGCGTCACCCAAAGACGTTAAGTATGATGTGTTATCGAAATTAGCAGTCAGGAGCAATTGTCAGGATGGCTGAATTGGCAAAGCATCTGGACAGTATCCAGGAGATGCAGGTTCAAATCCTGCTCCTGACTGTTATTTTCGATTTCACATTTTTCACTTTGTGTTTAATTGAAAAAGTAACTAATAATGTATTGGTCTTACAAAGTAGTTTTCAATAAATCACATCACAGAATTTCAAAAAGTACTAATGTGGTTCTCATGTCTTATATAGATGGCGCTAATTTTAAGAAGTACTACTATATATTGGTTCTATAGAAGTAGTTCCCACTAAATATGGTAGAGAGCTCTGGTTTTAGTGTATGATCGAATCGATTATACATATTCAAAATATTTTTTTGTGTTTATTTAATAACAATTATATCATATCGCATCAAAAATATCATGAGTGTTAAAATAGTGTTTTTTCTTGATATGTGTGTATATATTACTTTACAAGTGCAATATATGATAAATAAAGTTTAAAAATCAGTTGTTTTTGGTGAAGTGACAGTAGTACCCACCTCAACGTTTCGCTTATGAGGCGTGAAGAATAATCAATAAATATGTGCCATTACAAAATTAAAACTGAACTGCGATTATAATAACGATGATCGTAATATCGGTTACGGCGGCTGAGTCAACAGACACTATCCATATGCTACAAAAAACAGGGAAGCAAATACCTCTAAGGTAAACCATCAATAGTACGAGTAGAGCGTTAGCTCCAGCCATGTTGGCTGACGGAAACCCGTGACTGCTGATGATACTTAGCGCTACGAGTACAGGGTCTGTAGAATGTAACTCACTAAATCGTATCGACATCGCATCGTGACATTGTCATTGGTTGAGAGATCTTAAAAGATCACCGTGATTGGTTGAGCGATTATTGCGACATCACGTCTGTAGAATGTAACTCACTAAATCGTATCGACATCGCATCGTGACATTGTCATTGGTTGAGAAATCTTAAAAGATCACCGTGATTGGTTGAGCGATTATTGCGACATCACGTGTCTATGACTACTAATCACAAATAAAACGATACGATGTCGATACGATTTGGTAAATCACATTCTAAGGGCCCTGGTCGGACGCCGTGAACATGTGACTATAGTCCTATAGTCACAGTACAGTATAGCCCGCGCTGACCCTAATATCCGATTATACCTACGTCAAAGCATTTCCACAAAAAATAGGTGTAGGATTACATAAATCTTAACCTGTAGAAATAACAGGTTATGGTAACACATATTGAAAAACCTGATAAGACAAGGTGTTATGCGTTGGTTTATTTGCTGCGTTTTATAAAAGTAAATAATAAACGTTGAAGTCTTTAAAACGCATGCAAAGCGGTTTATTGCATTTTCTTTTATCAACGTAATAAATCTTAATTTATATTGCCGTAAAATATTTTTGTGATATTTAGTTGCGGTCCAATAAAGAGGAATTATCAAGAATACAACTTTATTAAGTTGCTATTTCTGAAATCGGGTCATGAACATAACCATTCTTACTCTAATTATACAGACGATATTTACAAATAGACTTTAATTATTTGAGTACACGCGTAGAGTTGTAAGAATCGAGTCAGATGCCTTAGTTACAATACTATTGCTAAGTACTTTGACATCGGTTACGGAATGCGGTCTCTAGCCTCTAAACAAACATGACGTGACGTGTGCTCAGCGTATACTATAAAGTAAACAATACAGTTTTTCATAACACTGTAACCAAACAGTTCACTAATTTTAACAAAGAATTATGGTGCTCGATAATAATAACACTACAGCGTGGATTTTATAGTTTTATGGGCGTTTAACCCAGAATTGTGTCGCTGAATTCAATGGAAGACGTAAATCGCGACTTAACAGCAGACGTAATGCATATTCGAATTATATCGATCACTGTTATGATATAATAGAACCGTGTGGTTATGGCCCATGAACACGAAGTCTCAGCACGTTCAATCACGCAGGTGTTGTATGAGGTGACTTGAATAATTGTTATTAAGAGAACGCAACTGCAATAGACTAAAAAAACTGTACTGGTGATAGAGTATTAACCATACTCAATGTGTTCTACCATCTCAATGTTATTATTACATCACAAAGTGCGAAAATGTGAAATCGAATTGTAATAATTAAGCTTACCTTTAAATTAACTTGGTCGGAACAATGTATGTAAATACATCCGACAGATGTTGCAGACGTTAGTCAATACATTAAGAAGGAATGTGTTATCGAAATAAAATAAAATGAATAAATATTCTCGGATATTTCACACAACGTCCTCTGGTCCCAAACTAAGCTTGCGCTTGTACTATGGGTATCAGATTACGGATATAATACATTATATTACTTTTTTTTTTGTAAATACGTACATATAATAGATAGAAAACACCCACACGCAGTACAAATATCTGTGTTCATCACACAAATAATTGTCCTGAGTGGGAATCGAATCCACGACCTCATGCACGGAAGGCGGTTACACTACCGACTACGCCACGAGGCCCGTCAAATTGACAGTCTCGAGCAAATGTCACGACGGCTTAGTTGCCAAAGCAAAATCTGGAACCGTTATTCAGGAGACGCAGGTTCAAATCCTGTTCTATCATTTTAAATTTCATATTTTCGCACTTTCTGTTCGCGAGTATGGTACCTATTACCCGAACCGTCTAGTTCATTTTAATCGACGTGACGAATATCGGGGTGACTCCGTTAAAGTAAGATAGTTTTGTCCTTTAACTCCTCTCTTACATAGGTTTTTCCATTATACATTGGCTTGGCTGAGCTTCTTGAATAGCTATGGTTACGAGACCCCATTCAGGGTCACCACTCAGCGTCAAGTAGAATCAAACCGAATATTTTGACATGATTTATAATGAGGTAGAATCTAATTAATTTAAATGTTTATGTTTATTTTGTTCATACGTATGCCAATAGACCGAGTTATAGAAATTTTGTTGATTTTATTTCACTTTAATTGATCGAGGACAACATTTTTTTTACTAGTTTAGCAAATTTAATGTAGAATAACGTAATGAACGTATCTATTAATGGGCAGTGTAATGACTGCACAGATGACGTAAAGGTTAAGTAATGACCAACAACGAGTGTTGTTGCTACAAAACCCCCACGAGACCAATATTATGTATGTGTTACCCCCACGAGACAAGTAGGCTGGGGGTGTACCTTGTATCCGTCAAACACAACGGTAGGAGTATCTACCGTTGTTTCACGCTGATCTTCCATGAGTGGGTGGTACTTCCCCGATCGAGCCGGCCCATTCATGCTGGGATAAACAAGGCTCTACCACTAGAACATTTTGTCTCAACACATATATCATGTGTATCCTTCCTCTAGTGCTTTGCATTCTTTTTTATTTGCATGTTAAAGAAAAATTCTTTGAAATACAACATAAGTAGGTAGGTAGGTACACATTAAAAATAATTCTCACGTACTCAATGTGTGGTACGTGGGAATTAAGGTAGGTATTATCTTGGCCAAAAACTTGCACATCTATGCTTTACTCAACTTTGTCCTTGGATCGGATCTTTAATAATGAATTTCAACATTACCTACTTCTCATATAAACAGATTTAACTGTGGCTTCTCTTTAAAATATTCGCTAAAAATAACCCAATAGACGTTGGAACTTATTTTGATAGGTATTGAACTAAGAAAATATATTTTGAGATTTAAAGGAAATTGAGAAACAAACGTGTTATACGAGCCACCCTGCCCTGTAGCGGGTTGAAAAACTTCACAAGCCTTCGAGAAAATCTCATCATCTTGTAAACGAGCTTGTTTCGTATTTAAATGTTCTATGTCGGGTGGATAAAATAGTTATAGTATATACATAATTATAATTATGTTATAAACCTGTTTGGAAATGTTAGTAATGCTGTAATGTAGATGCTGGCAATCTAAAATTTGACCAGTAACTATTAAAACGTACTCACTAGGAACAAGACCGACATTCATTGGTTACACACAACAGAATCAACATAATTATTGTCAGGGTAAACACATTGTAACATTACTATGTATTCCTTTTCTGCAATGCTCACTGCAGTAAACACAACAGTTGCAAGTAAATACCTACTTACAGTTCTACGCAACAACAAACTTAGTATTTTTACTACTATATGTATACATAATAACATTGTAGAGGGAGTAAAAGTGGATCACGATTTGACAAAATTAGATATTTTTGAACGTGTATTTTTTTTAGCATTAGTCTCATTGAAAAATATTTTATAGACTATTTATTTAGGAAGGCTGTGGCTATACGGCATCAGTAGTAGTTTTTATTTGAGCGGAGCAGTAAGCGATTATATGCGAATGGACCCAGCAGGCCCAATCTGTAAATATTTTTTTTGTTGAGGCAACCTCAACAAAAAAAAGTCTAAATTGAAGCGGTCGATACCTTCAAGGTATACTCGTAATAAGACCTAAAATAAAATTTTGACTTTATTTTTTTCTCTCTTTACTGTTTTATTTCATTCATTTCCATTCCATGGCAGGGTTCTTTGGGTGCTTCATTTTTTATATTTCTGTGAAGAACTTGCGCGGATATGACTTTCCCAACTTAATTTAATTATCTCTAAAAAAGCAATATTCTCCAAGTTTGAATAGCCTCTTTCACATAAGCGCTTGTTTGCTTTGTTGTCTTGTTTATTTTATCATGAAGATTATATTAGTGTTAAATTAACCTTGCAGCGGTGCAGTGGGATGCGGTCGTTACTGTCATACTTATTCTATTGTCTTTCCACCTCGCTGAATTGTCTCATCAAATTGTTATGTCGTTATTGTCAGGCTATGAAGGTTACATGTTATTAAACTTGTGCGTTGGCTAGTTTTAGTTTGACTTAGAAAATGACAATATTTATATAAATATTCACATAATATTCCTAATATCAGTATTGAATAATTATTTTCGTTCTATTTAGGACATCTAATAACTTCTTAACGAGTAATTATTGTATTTATTATATAGATGCATTAATATAAAAAGAAAACAAAAAGAAAAAAACATTATTTATGCCATCGCCATAAAGATTTACGTATCTTTGAGGTAGTTGAAGTGTTGCTATTTTACATGTAACACTACAACTACCTCAAAGATATGTAAAATAAATACTTAACTTTTACTTTCCAATTCTATCTAAATGATACTTACTCTCCAATGGATTATAAAAATGGATTATACAAAACTGGTCGCCTGGAACAGAATATTTTAGTGACTTGTTGTAGTATATTATGTATATAAAAGAATAACTGACTGAGTGACTGACTGCACATCAAAACTCCTGGAGCTAGGACCGTGAAAATATAGATAAGCGTATCTTTGATAGGTACTGCAGGTGAGCACTAAGATGGGATTACACAAATCCTATCCAAAAAAGATTTATCATGATACGCGGGCGATGCGCTGGTTATATATTAGTACATATGTTTCAAGCAATAACATTTTTGTTTACAGTTTAGTGTCCCTGCAATCCTTGGAACTACGAGAAAATTTATTGAAATCTCTTCCCGAGTCGTTGAAAAATTTGACAAAATTGCAGAGGTTGGATCTTGGTGACAATGACATTGAAGAACTGGTAGGTGTAGAACTGTAGATATACATTATGTGTGACCGACCTCTTTAGATTGACGACTCGTTGACATTAATCACTTGCTTTATTAAATTCCAGCCGGGCTTTATTGGCGAACTGCCTGCGCTGGAGGAACTATGGTTGGACCATAACAAACTACAGTATCTACCTCCCGAGATTGGAAATCTGAAGGCTCTAATATGTCTTGACGTAAGTGAAAATAAACTAGAGAAAATTCCTGAGGAGATTGGAGGACTCTCTTCTTTAACCGACTTGCACCTCTCTCAAAACATGTTGGAAACGGTACCAGACGGTATCGGTGATTTATCCAAGTTAGCCATATTGAAGTTGGACCAAAATAGATTACATACATTAAACGAAAATGTAGGAAGGTTAGTATAACGCAATGTTTAAGATATATTCCATTTTGTTAGTTTATCTTGTAGCTATTTTTAACATTGATGATTCTGTATCTCACTTCCAGGTGTACAAATCTTCAAGAGCTTATCTTAACAGAGAATTTTTTAATGGAGCTGCCTAAATCAATAGGGAATCTCAAAGAGCTAACTGTACTGAATGTAGATAGGAATACTTTGGCAGAAATACCGATAGACATTGGTAATATGACTTTACTGGGTGTGCTATGCTTAAGAGATAATAAACTTACGAGATTGCCAAATGAACTGGGAAATTGCAAATCCTTACACGTTTTGGACGTAAGCGGCAATAGGTGAGTTGATATTTATGTTTTTTTTTTAAATTCTCATACGCTTTTTTTAGCTTTGTATGTATGTTTGTTTGTATGAAACGGAATCTTTCAACGTGATTTTGACCCACTTCGAAATGTCGGCTTAAATCGAAACTGCACATTTCTAAGACCGATGACAATACAATAATTTGAGAGATTATCAGTTTATTGGGTTCCATAGCCAACAGAACCATTTAAGTTTCGCCATGTCCGTCCGTTCGCTGTTTGCAGCTTAGCTCAGAGACTTAACACTAGAAAGCTGTAATTTGACTGTAATATATTAGTCACGCCGAAAAAATGATAAAAACACGTATTACCTCTACACGTAAAGTGGAGATGTTTTTTCTCGTCTATCCCATAGTGTGGGGTGTCGTTGGATAGGACTTTCAAAAATATTGTGAGTTTGTGAAAACAAATTTTCGAATAAAGGATCCGTTTGTGTAATGTAATATTTGCCGTGTGGGGCCGGCTTTAGAATTGTCCCACCCCTCTTTACCCACGGGAGTCGTAAGGGCTGATTCAGGAAATACCGGGGGAGTGGGCAGCAGCACTCCCTCGAGTATTAACAACATCCACTGCGATCGCCAACCCGCCTACCAAGCGTGGCGATTACGGCATTATTCCCCCTTTTGCTTTTGTCCAGCAGAGGACGTTAAAAGGCTGATGGATTGTGTAATATTAAGATTTAAAACGCTAATTTAACCAGTTTTTAAGTCTAATCAAGAGATATCAAAAAAGCTTCATCATGATTCGTCTATTAGGCTTTGCGTGATGTGCGAACAAACAAACAAAAGGTTTGTGTTCAGACATGCCTAAATAGCCTAATACAGTATTTTTACCTATAATATAAATGTACAGACATAGCTCTGTTAGAGCTTTGTAATAGTTAGGATTTCTAACGAAAATAGACATCGGTGTACGTCTTTGAGAAAGTCGTCTAGCTTTTCTAAAGTTTATTGAACCAGAGAGCACGGGTCTGAATGCTGGACGGCCTTTTCCAGCAGTGGATAGGGATAGCCTCATAGATTGATTTATTAATTAAACATTACGACTTATTTTTTTTGTTAGGTACTGCACAGGTGGCGGATTAGTTTAGATACCGACTTCCCGCCCGAGTCTTGTGGGTTCGATTCCCACACAAGACAACTCTGTGTGATCCACAAATGGTTGTTCTGAGTCTGGGTATACCTACTGTGTCCGTGAAATTGTATATTCATAAAGTCCCCTGCGATACAAGGATTATCCCACAGTGCAGGGTTATTCTCTTTAAAAAAATGTACATTGAACTTTGCTTTAATGTTTCAGATTACAGTACTTACCCTACACGTTAGTTAATTTGGAGCTAAAAGCGGTGTGGCTGTCAGAAAATCAAGCACAACCATTGTTGACCTTCCAAACAGATAGAGATGAAACCACAGGGGAGAATGTCCTTACTTGCTTCTTGCTACCTCAACTTAGTTATACGCAACAACCTGGTATGAATAATAAATGTTGTTTGTTTGCTTTTAGTGTTCTTACATGTAGAATTTTTGGTGGATCATTAATTTCATCGTTTTCTATCATGCTGTTCGATTATAATAAGCTTTCGGGCATAGGCAACACAGAGCAAATTATACCACTACATACAACATGTTAATAAATACCGTCAGGTTTTGTCGATATGCGACTGTAGTCATACCCATAAACAGGTAAATAAACTTTACATTATTGGATATAAGTAGTTAATGTAACCGACAAACAATTGACCTCATTCAATTACAGAACACTAAAAAAAACTACAGTAAGTTTAAAGCCGATACGTGCATTAACTATTATATTGCTTGACCGTTTTATCAAGTTGAGAAAATTTTTAGTATCTTTTGGTCGGTATAGTGCTCGAATGTCAATTTAATTTAAATTTAAGTTAATTTTTTTATGGGCGGCAGTTCTCACATACCATCTCGTAGGTTGGGCGTTTGCCATTGTTAGCATTAGAAACCTAAATATCAATCTTGTATGGCTGAACATAATTCTCGTAATGAAATCTACCTTATTATCTATATTGACGCAAGTAATAAAAAAGCCTATATAAAATATAGTTAATTTAAAATATTTCTTGCATCTTGTAATTTTGTTAAATTCATTATTTACATTTAAATTGAGATATAATACCTAGCCTTTGGATAATAGAATAATGTATGGCTTGTAAGCTATATAAATAATATAGTTGAATAGAAAAATATTTGTAATGGAGCTTATTTTATTTGATCGTCAGTCACAATATTTCTCTCTGAAATGTAATATTTATTAAGGAAATTTATGCGACATAAACTTTACTTAAAAACTACTTGTACATAGACACATAGTATAATTGTACTTGCGGTATTTATTAGACATAATGATGTAGATAATCTGTGTTTGTGATTCATGATGCCTTCTTATAATCCACTGCAATGCATTTTTAAATGTTTTATCGTTGCTAATGCGTACATCATAACCACATTATGATGTACTTACCATTTGCAAATAATCCCGTCAACTGAAGACGTAAACATTCTGTCAGTACCTACAGAGATAACTTTGTAAACGTGTGGGATTCTATGTGAGCATCTAAATTAAATTTTGCCCATGCTTTCCTGCTTTAGTTATGCAAATATTTAATGACAGTACACAATATATGAGAATGCGAGTTATTTGAATATATCTGAGGGTCACGGTGAAGAGCAATCAAAGTCAAATTGATATCAATGCGTATTTCATTCACCGATGTAAGTGGAATCGGGACTGACATGCCTCTGGAACCTATTAATTGGTCATCAACAATAATATTGGCCTTGGTTCGCAAAATCTTCAATATTCCGTTGTACTTATAACATCATATGATGCTAAATTTTATTATATGATTATAAATTGGCTTTTTCTAAATAAATAAATACTTATTTACAGAAAACCAATGCCAGTGGGTCATTGTTGTTATTCCAGACTAACGTTACTTAGCATTACTTTTTAACGTTAATAATATTGTGAACTATACATTAAACACAAAGTGAAAAATGTGAAATTGAAAATAACAGTCACGAGCAGGATTTGAACCTGCATCTCCTGGATACCGTCCAGATGCTGTATCCCGGAGATGCAGGTTCAAATCCTGCTCGTGACTGTTATTTTCAATTTCACATTTTTCACTTTGTGTTTAATGTATAGTGCTAAGCATGTCAAATGCTAAAAAAATATATAAAAATATCTAAATATATTGTGAACTGTCATTTTGCTGTATTGTTTTGTTTTTGCCATGTAAATATACTAAAAGCACTTGTCACATCACGAATAGAGCTGGAACACACGTCAGAAGTCGGCAGTGGACACTGGTTCAGGGAACACAGATTTAATTCACAACCAGAGATAGATAGAGGAAGAGGTAAGATTCATAAAAGTATGTACACTGTATACGTTGGTATTTAAAGTATTTGCTAGGAAATAACTGATATTAGAAATGCAAGTTGATAAAATAATATTGCCAAATAAAAATATACATCATATATATTATATTTGTTAAGTTTTTATATCTTGAGCTAAGAGCTTTTAATTATCTAAAAAAATAAAAAGAATCGTTGAGACAAACTTTTGTATTTTTTACAAATAACATTGGCCTCAAATGAGAAATCATTTGATTGCAACTTTCGTTTGATTGTGTGATATTAGAACAAAAGTCATCACATTTTTCTTCGTGATTGTTGTACATGACATTGAAATATAATTATATAGTGTCGTGTCAGTGAATACTTTGTTGGAAAGATATGTATTGTGACAATTTTGCACCATTTTATGTTTATAACACACGTACATCGTGATATTGCACTGCACTTAGATATATATATTTATTATTAGCTTGCATAATACGAATTATGTAGATAATTAGTTTGTAGCGTATATTCATAACGTTTCATTACAATTTACAAGATGCAGATAAAATAATTAACATATATTACGGTAATTCGTCATTGATACGTATTCATACATTTTATTATTTCATGGCTTTTAATGTATTTGTATTGTCCTGTGTCGTTATTTTCAATGTCTGTGGTGTGTTATTTATTATTTTTTAGTATAATCAACTCTAATTAATCTCGTCTGATCATTCTCAGTATTTCTTGACCTACAGAGTACTTACTCTACATATAAAAAATATTTTCATTCTTCATTAAATCTTGCAATTGTTTTCTAACTGTAGCTACTTCTAGCTAAAAAAATAGTAAGTAGTTCTATTTTGGATAGTATCTCAAAGATACTCTATGTAAATTCAGTTCAAAATAATAAGTATAATTATGTGGGTTATATACAATTTGTCTGTGAAATTCTATAAACAAGTATTTCACTATAAAAAAAATATAATAGTAATCCTTATACTTTCCAATAATAAAGATTCATAAACTTAAAAACATGTTAGATTTTAAAGAGTTTTTTGCTAATATAAATTGATCCCACAGAATCGAGTGTTTCACGAGACCGAGATTCGGACAACGAAGACTGGGAGCAAAAAGAAAATTCACGTACACACTCCGTCAAATTCACCGAAGATGTTCCCGAAATCAAAGAGGTGAGATTTTGCTGTTGTAACCTCTTCAACAGAAAATTCTACCAACACAACAAACGATTATTTAATAGTAGTAGTAGGGCTATTCGGGATACTGTACCTAAACGCTTACACAATATTAATATTACACTAAGAAATCGGTGGAGGGACTTAGGTTCTTGGCTAAGAACAAATGTACGAGAAAACTTCTCCAAGCACAGAGCTTATTTAGCGCTCAGTACTATAGCTGTAGCTTTAGAATAACTATATTAGGTTTATTACTTTATTATTAATATTAACACTTTATAGCATGTATTATAAAATGTTTCTAAACTTACTAAAGGATTATAAAACAAAGAGGTTCGTGGTTATAATTTTTTTTATTTGATCTGCTTTCTTAACATCCAGTATTAGTATTTATTTAAGACTACTAATTATTATTTATTGTTTATATTTATCAATAAAATATAACCTTAATAATTTATGTTTTATTTTCTATCGCATGATATTGTTCAGTTACAAATACCTTCAAGTATTTTCGTACCTATAGACAAAAACTTGATGTCGATTTCGTTCTACAAATAATATGATTATATAGAGAACCTGTATCTTTGGGTACGAGTAGGTATTTTAGTAGTATTTATCTAGATAAAATCTGGATTAGATCAATAAAATCCAGTAGTAACAATTACGGCATTATTACACCTTTTTCCTTTGTAATAGCTGCTATATATTTTTTTACCGGCAAATAAAGCTTTTGCAAAAATGATTAAGTCTTTATCTAAAAATGAAATATATAAATACTTTTTATGTATAACATTTAAGAAGTTTAGAGATGCTAATGAATTAATTTAAAAAAATAATTGCTCATATTAGCTGATGATCACTGTTTACAGTAAACACATATTTGTTTTTCAGTAACCAAGATTTATAATAAAAAATTGGTGAATTGTTATAATCAGGATAATCACGTAAGGGAAATAAAGTTGTGAACACACCATAAATTATTCATTTATTACTTTTATATGTATTTATTTATTGAAATTGATATATCACACTATAACAAAAATATTCATGCCAGCCTCCGAAGGTTTCTGGAAAGAAATTTTAATTTTAAGGTTCCATCGATTCAGGAGGACAGTGAGGCGACGCCTTCTGAGTCGTTCTTCTCTCAGCAGTCGATGCTGGTGTTGAGGCGGCCCATAGACGTAGTTCGCAAGCTAGTCGCTACACAGCGGAGGAGTTCCCTGCAACGACTCTCCTCCTCTATAAATAACTTAGCGGAGGTACGCGGCAACGCGTTGCAAGGCAGTGTGGTGCATTCACAAATTACTGTTTTAAACTTATAGTTCAATTGCGGATACTCTTACATTAAGAAAAAAATATATATATATATATATACATAAATACCGCTTTTTAATTAATTTAGCAATAATTATTAAGTTTCAAACTACACTAAAACGTTTTTAAATATTTATAATCGGGGTGAACTGTACATTGTAAATCAATCTAATAGTATACTTTACTGTCTTGTCTTGATATTTATAATTTACATAGAACCGAGATATACTTCAATAATTGACGCATACTAGGGGGGGCTCTTTTAAAGTTTACTAAATAATATTATAAATATTTACAACTTACATATTGCTAAGTTTAGATAAGTATATTATATCAACATCCTTATGTTTGTAGACACTTTACGTTAGCAAAATATAAAATCTAATAATATTGTGAATGCACTGCTATGAGATAAAGAATGCGCTCGCCGCCATTAACCTCAGTTCTCTCCTTATCAGTATTAGACAATTGTTTGTTTTCGCTAGAAGTAGAATGATGCAGTTTTAGATTAATTACTGTTTGTATTTTTAAGTCGCATTATTGCTACGAACCGAGTTCCACATTAATACAACCTAACACTGATTACGCAATATAAACCACACCCTGTCCCATAAAATAACAAAATCACCCTCGTTATCACAACCTACATACGTCCAACTTCACTTACGATAACATCTCAACTGAATTTAAAAACCAAAATTAATTTCACTAGCACACAATATTTAAATTGCACTTAATTAGATTATAATATACAAGTAACAGACGTCGTAGTGCTACGAGACAAAGTCTGAGTATGATATCATGTCCCGCTAATCATATATTATGTCCATTACGATGTTATACGGTTAATGGGATAAGTGCCAGTGTGATTATATATATATGTTTGAAAGCAATAGTATGAAAATTGCCGCGCAATTAACTAAAATACCTTTTGTGATTTGTCTTCAACACGTTATGATTAATCGACCATCTCGTTAATGAGGGAAGGGGAATGTCTATACACACTAACTAGTCGGGTTAGTGTAGGGATTTTATTTAGAGTTTGCTTGAAATAAAGTATATAATAAATTATATTTAATATAATAAGTTTGTTTTCTAATAACATTCTGTCTGCTTATTCTACTTTAACACCTTGCATTTGTTTTTGATTAGTGTTAACATTTTATACACGACCTTTTTGGATTAGAGTTAACATTTTATACACGACCAGCAAATTTAAAAATGTCATTAAAATCCACCAAATACATTATATCACACAACATCAAAATATTATTATTATTAAAACATCAGAGTATTACATTACGCTTGCTTCTTGTGGTTCTTTGACATAATTTATAATAAAAGTACATACTTGTAGTATGTTGATTTCCAAATCCATCCATCAAGATGTTAGTTAAATCATGGCGTTTATGGTTTTAAGGGCTTCGATAACTTGATGGCTGACTTGTTTTCATCGCGTGCATAGATTTATTTTTTTATTTCCTAGCTTAAATTGATATAATTGTATAAATGTGTAAGACGTTGAGCATGCGCATGTTTTTGTTAGGTTTTATTTCATTTTATTATATATTTTTTTTCTTTTCCATATCTCTAACAGTTTTCATTTTTACAGACACCGTTTGTTCGTCAAAATACACCTCATCCAAGAGACTTAAAAGTGAAAGCGCAAAAACTTTTTGCTGGACGATCGCCGGATACAAATGTACAGACTGCAAAACAAGAAGCCCCAACTACCAACGGGATTCCTATCTCCCCACCTGAACACACACAAGTTGAAGACCCTGTAGAAACAATTCAAGTATGTCGCATATTGTTTAAATATTAGATATTGTTTGTAGCTGTATAAACGCGGAATTAGACGAAAATTAGTAAGTACTTTCGCTTGTACAGCAGCTTGCAGTGCAGCGTATTAGTGTATTTAATAAAAGCAACTACCCGGTTTCCAATAATATTTGCTACCTAAACTGAAACAGACTACTACAACTATATTAAAAGATGTAACTTTTTAAAGACAACAGCCGCAATAAGAAATAATCCATGTAGCGGGGGGGACTTTACAAACATTTATTATTTTTATTACAACAATTTCACGGACACAAAGACTCAAAACAACCATTTGTGGATCACACAAGGTTGTCCTTTGTGGGAATCAAACCCACAACACTCGGGCGGGAGGGCGATATCTAGACTACTCCGCCATTTGTGCAGTCAATGTGTTCCTAAAAGGATTCCACTGTAACCTCAAATTTACATCAATTTTAAGTTTATTTGGACATCATTAGACTTAGGATCTATAGAGGACCATCATCAATTACAGGCTTTCTTTCTATCTTCTTTTTCTAGGGTATCTTCAATTCTAAATAACTGTAAACTCTTGGCTACGCCATTCTGGAATTTGGCTTGCTATTACTAGTCTAAATCAAGTGCAATGGTTAATGGGATCTTGTTAACATAGCATGCAAAGTTCAGGTCGTTTGTGACTTCTCAGTTCTCGTTCAGTAGCTTTTTACTGGGGTCCTGAGGGTCGTTGCGTGAAATTAAACAGCCACTAGCTTTTCTCTAAAATGGGGGGGATCTTATACATAACAATTTTTCAGATCAACTGATAGCTCTACAGTTTAGCACATATAACAAAAAAACTGAAACATTTTTTGTGAAAGTTGTAAAAGAGAAATTTTCTACGAGCAGAACTCGACTACCGTCTTTCCCGGAATGAGGAATGCTTTAGATTTAGACCTCTAAGCTATCGTAGATACTCGCTTTGCAATCTTCATCTCAATATTTTGGCTTAGAAGACCATATTCCATATTTTTCTTCTAACGAAATTATAAAACAAAAAAGATTCCCATTCCAAAAGTAACCTATTGACCTATCGTCAAAAATAAAATACACTTGAAATATGATGTTTCACGTGATGGCTTCGTCTTAGACTTTTGATTTACAAAGTCAAAGAAAAAACTAAGTTTGTTGACTTTTATTTACTAAAAAAATAGTCACGATTTTCGTGAAATAAGCCTTGAAATTAATTTAAAAAGAAACCTTGATTTTATGTATAAATATTTACACCACCAAAATCGATAGCGCTGTTTGTAATTTATGGCGGTTTGGAGCATATTAATTGAGTCCTTTTAACATATAGTTTATCATAAAAAAATGACTTCAAATTATCTCCGGAACCCATAGTTAAATCCTCACCTATGATATGTCCCAAATACATAACCCCCGTTATTTTTTAAATCAGTTTAAAATGTAAGTCAGCTGTCAAATAATAGTTTTGAGGACTATTGGAACTTAACAGAGCTCTTTTGTGTTTTTTTTTATTGAATCGCAATAATTGTTGTTTATAACTAGGAACACTAAGATTAGATTTATTATAATACCGACAGTAACTCACGTTTAGGATCGATTACGTGGACCCGGGTTTCGAGCATATCCGATGCTCATCATCAGGACGAGTGCGCAGCGGAGTCTGCGAGCTCCCGGCGTGCACTGCGGAGCGCATGGCGCGCGGCTCGACGCGACAGCGGTGCAGTTTGCAGTGGGGGGCTCGCTGGTGGAGCGTGCCCGGCATCGACGATGTCGGCCGGAGATGGTCGATCGTGTCCGGGAGTGGATGGATGTGTTTTTGCTTCGTCCCTCACTATATTATTGTCCCTCGTATGTTTACATACCACACTGACTGTGTCGCCCTCCAAGTCCATGTTCACTTTTTGTTTCAAGGTAGCATTAAGGGCCGGTAACCAAGCTGACGAGAGCCTCCACCCACCATCTCTGTTAAATGTTTGATGACGGTTGATCTCTATAGCCTCACCTATCCTTCGGAGAACGTAACATTTGTCTTATTCGACCAGGGGGACGAAAAAACGTTTTTATATCGTACTTACGCTTTAAGAAGTAAGCTATTTTGTCGGTTACTCCTCTAACAAAAGGTAGGTAGGAAAGATAAAGACCACCTCGGCGTACCGGGTGTTTACCGAATCCCATGCGATTGTGGCAAGAGTTATGTAGGAGAGACGACTCGACGCAATATCGCCACAAGACTAAGTGAGCACGTCAGGAGCATAAAGAATATGGATACCAACCAATCAGCTGTAGCAGAACACGCACATCTCTGTGACATAAAGCATTATATAAGGTTTGACAAAGCTTCCGTATTAGTTCGAGAAAAGTTTTACGTTCCTCGCAAAGTACGTGAGGCTATAGAGATCAACCGTCATCAAACATTTAACAGAGATGGTGGGTGGAGGCTCTCGTCAGCTTGGTTACCGGCCCTTAATGCTACCTTGAAACAAAAAGTGAACATGGACTTGGAGGGCGACACAGTCAGTGTGGTATGTAAACATACGAGGGACAATAATATAGTGTGGGACGAAGCAAAAACACATCCATCCACTCCCGGACACGATCGACCATCTCCGGCCGACATCGTCGGTGCCGGGCACGCTCCACCAGCGAGCCCCCCACCGCAAACTGCACCGCTGTCGCGTCGAGCCGCGCGCCCTGCGCTCTGCAGTGCACGCCGGGAGCTCGCAGACGCCGCTGGGCACTCGTCCTGATGATGAGCATCGGATATGCTCGAAACCTGGGTCCACGTAATCGATCCTAAACGTGAGTTACTGTCGGTATTATAATAAATCTAATATGTGTCAATATCACGATAATTTCAATACTAAAAAAAACACTAAGATTGTTGGTGTTATTTGGGAATTTTTGGTGGGATGTCATGGGATACGGTTGAAATCCTGTCACCAACTCCAGTAAATTACAGAAACAAATGTATAATTACGAAGTATTTCATTAACTTACATACAGGTAGTTTATAAACAAAATATTATAATATAACAATACCAAGACCAAATCGATTATGTATTGAAGGAAGGTAGAGTCAAGAGTGTCCGAAATCGGCGAGTGCGTATAAAGAGAATTATGAATGTTGAGGAAGCGAGAGATGTATCCAAAAATGGAGCCTTCTGCCCTTTCTGCCTACCCCGCAAGGGAGATGGTGTGAAGATAAGCAAGTAATGAAACAAAATGTGTGTTATTTCTTCACGTATCAAGTTATGGCACATGGCAAGTTATGGCATATGGCAAGTACCACTAGGGGAGTTTAAAATATGTTTTATAGACTGATCACTGTCATAACGGAAATTCAAACCGTAATTAGTTTAACGTGTCATTCTTTATTTTTATGACAGGCATCTAAGTGTCAAATATGCTCATGCGCCAGACATTTTATTGCTGTAGCGTCGCTATAAACTGTCTAATAACTATTGTCAATTGCGACAAATCCACGGTCATTATTTTAATGGGAATAGGAACGTTATTTCCGAGCGTTAGTTTTTACAGGATGTCAAGCGGCTTTGCTAATTGCATAATTCAGATTAAACCACTTTTGATCTGGTTTTTAATGAGAAAACAACACTTTCACGATAAACCCTGGCTTTGGGTGTACCCCGGACGCTGACGAAGTTCATTATCACCGGCCTTCTTTACGCGGTTCATTGATTTGTATATTACTAAAACGATTAAGAACGAAAATACAGTAAATTACCAAAATAAATCAAGACCGGTGATAATTTATAAGGTTTTATAATTAGATTACTTACATTATATTTTTGTTCTTTCTATTAATTAATATAATAACTAAACGTATAGTCAAACTATTTTTTTCATAAGTATTGGAAGTGACCGTGGCCAAGAAAGGTGTATGGTATCCAATAACCAGCGAAATTAATATCTAACAGCATGACCTAAGGAAACGAATAGATCTACTCGAGTTACAATCTTTTTTTGCATTTGAATATGATAAACCTATCAGAGATATTGTTTTTTTTTTCCCATATCCTTGTTTTGACTATATACCAAAACCCTAACATATGCTTCTTCTTATGTTGCGATAAGTTTAAAGTTTATATTCAAGCTCGATATTTTATTAAGGTTTTTTTCACAGCCGGTAAACGCCCAGATTTTACCTCCAGAGCAAACGAAAGAGGAAGACAGCGAAGACACCCAGACCGCTGCAGATCGAGATTCATCTGATGACAATGATGAATCAGACGAATTAGAGGTAAGTTTATATATATATAGAGCAATTTTCAAATAAAGAACTACCTTTGTGGAAGCTTCAATAAAAAATACTAATTTTCAATATTTTTAAAGTTGCAATGATTGAATTTTAAATGAAGGGACTTCCTGATTTAATATGTAATAGCGTTGGATGTACGCATTAACTACAAAAAATGCAAAGTGAGCATCACATGACAACGTTATTGTTATATAGCAATAACGTCGTCTACTAAGACTTCTTTAAATTTTATTGCTTTTGAAACATGACTGAATAATCTAATTTTCTATTATAAATTCAAAATTGACATAACATGGAAGTAACAAATACTTTAACAGTAGCAACTTTATTTTAATAGAAGCCTTATAATTAACTCGAGTAGCTAGGCCATTAACATTTTTAGGGTTGATAATAATAATTCTCATCATTCAAAACTAATACTTTCTTTCCTAAGGATGCGTTACTAAGGGGAAACTTACATTAAATACGCTTCTCATTAACTTTATTATTCATGTGTTTATTTCTATGTGGGATTGTCAAAAGCAATCTTCTTGAACTTATTTCTGAGTGGTATTTCTATGCTGTGTTATTTATTTAATTATATAGAGACATTTTTTTGGAACTCAGAAATAGGTGTTGGTATTTAGCAACCATTACTGGAACTGAAATAATATTACTGATCGAAGATGCACAGCACATATTAGAAAATATACTTATATTCATTTAATGTTAACATTTTAATTATTGTACTTTTACGGATTAAGTACAAGAATGCTTTAGACGCATCCATACCAGTTGGTAATTGTCACAGTGCGTACAGTAAAAATGCCTCGCCATGGTTTCCTTTTTCGTTATAGATCAATGCATCACAAACCTGCATAGTTAAGAAATTTTGTGTGTTAAGTTATAGCTTGTAATTTCATTCTAAGAATATACTTGTGCTAAAATAACGAAACTTTTTGTCACTTACAGATGCATCAAAGATATATTTTTTTGCTAAACTGTGTACAAAAATAGTATATACCTAACTGAAATATACTATAATATTTAATATTAACATACTAAAACCGAAACGACTCAAAATCCCAATCAGATAACGCTCGAAGTTAATCGAAATAAATTATTTTAATGGGTCTTTGAGGCGTTACTAATTTAAAATAGCGTTATTAGAATTATTGCCGTACAGTTAAGTGCAAATTCAGATCAGAGATCAGTGATGTTATGGTAGAGTTGTAGCGATGGTTGGTATATAGACGGGTGTGTATGGTGGTGGTATAGCACACGGGGCGACGTGTGGCGTGGCGGACTAACGTGGAGGATCACGGCGCGATCGGCGGCCGACTCCATCGCCGCGACACACCGCACCACCTGAAGAACAAACGAATCAATCAGATAGACGCGAGGCGCGCTCGCGACCTTATCGCGCAGGTGTGCATTACACAGCGCTAGGCCGCACTACGGTTAAACGCTGCGTAATTTTTTGATTGAAGATACTATGGACGCACGGATGAATATCTTCATATTGAGCGGAATCTGTTGCTTGCGGCCAAAAACCGCAGTGCGGCCTTGCTTAGTGCAATTTTATGTTTAGTAATTGCCAAAGTCGTACCTAGAGTCCGCCAATGGATGACGCACTCGATCAAAATATATATTATCTATCTAACTAAAGCTATATGTTTGAATTTTATATTTTTTCTTATTTTTTGGCCCGCAACAGTGTCATCAGCTGAGTAGAAATTTGAAATAAATTCGTAAAATACATTTAGGTACATAGGTAACGTCTTACATTTACGTAAACAGTACAAAGTATTACAAATAATAATTTGTACTTTAAAGTAGCTGAGCATATCACGTGTTAAAAATACAGATCAAAATGTTTAAAAAATCACGCCATCAAATAGTATGAATTTTAATTGCAAAAATTAAACTTACTATATTGGATGAATGCATGTAAATGCGTTCCGATAGGTGGCGTTGGTCGTTAAGACAAATGTGATGAGAAGATTGGGTATGGCCGAAAGGTAGTGCGGTAGCTCAGTGGATTAGAGCATTAGAGCACTTCCCCGGATGGAAGGGACGCAGGTTCGATTCCCGCTCGCACTAACATGTTAATGCGTTCCGATAGGTGGCGTTGGTCGTTAAGACAAATGTGATGAGGAGATTGGATATGACCGAAAGGAGGTAGTGCGGTAGCTCAGTGGATTAGCTTGCACTAAAGTTCTTTTTTCCTCATTCACAAATAATAATTTGTACTTAGGTACTTAAAGTGTTAGGTAATATTTTCTAACCTTTAAAGTGCGCAATGCGACCCTAGCGACGACTCTGGTGATAGTAATAAATATTGCTTGCTTTTGTGGTGTGTGTGATGCTAGGTATACAATCACAATTGTAGATTTTTTTTTAATTTAACTAAGTTTAACTTGCTAAGTCATAAGTAGGCTTGTGTTCAATATTAAAGATATAGCTGTAAAGAGAATAGAAAGAAAATTTTATTTAAAATATCAAATTCTTGACATTCTCACGATACAAATATACATTAAAACAATCAATTTAACTTATCATGAAAATATATTTGTGCTTGTTGTTTTATGTGTGCGTGTTCAATTTTTGAGATATGTTAGTTAAAATTATCTTCGTTCTTGTGTCTATAGGATGACTATCCATGAAGAACTCAGTTTCATAATGATTTTTCACTTAAAGGTTATTTATAACAACTAAGAGAAGCATCATTCAATAATATGAGCGATATCACCGCAGGGATTCTATCGCCTTCGTTGCTTAAACTTAGATAGTTATATCTAAGTTTTAAAGTTGTATACCTAGGCAATTAACTTATGTAATAAGCTATTCTATTTTCTATTGTGTGGTTATAACCTTTATACACATAGATGCGTGTTTACTAATTTATTTAAAGTGACAATTTCATGCTATCACTATATGGAATCATGGTGTTATAGTTCATTGATATATCAATAAATGGACTTCGTCACAGTTTAAAAAGGTACCCAAACTGGTATAATCTTAATATGAGAGAGAGAGAGAGGGGGAGAGGGAACTACCATTTGTCAACAGGGTTTAATAATTTATTGCTTGATGGATCTTCGTAATAATATTTGTATACAGACAGACTGCATTGTTGCTGTAATATATCCAAAAACATGTAAAGACTACTATGAATTTAGAAAATTAATCTCTATTGCAGGAATATTGTGCCGTTGTTATAGGATTTATTGCACTATTTACACATATATTGGCCCTTAAATCAGTTAATTAGATTGTTGCTTAATTTCTTAGTTTTGTATTGTAAGATCAAGTCCGACCTTCGCTATAATTAGATACAAGGCTGTGTTAAGTTATTCATTCATGCATGTATTACATAACATCTTACAATTATTAAAGGTACCTATCATATAAAACATATTATGATCCTGTATTTTATTTGCAATTTCCTGTAGTGTTTCTTATTACTCTCACACGGGAGTTGTGAAATTATTATATGGACCTATCTAATAATAATATTGATAACATTTGTGTGGAGTGAACCGGTTCACTGTGTTGCGAACTTTATATAGGTATCTATATCGGAAAGCTATTAAATCGATAAGTTTCTCTTGCGGCCCTCCTCTTTAAATGCGTTATATCCTTCTAAATATCGCGTCTTAGTTATTAATAGTAGTATTGGCATTTTCGAAGCAGTCCCACGCAATCTAACGGAAAAGTAAGCGATACGTCATCGATGACTATAGTACTGGCAAAATAAAATCAATTTATTGCTGTTTCTTGAGCTTAATGCCTCACATAATATACATTATTGCTGAAATATAATATTGCTGAACAGCTAATACGTATGTATGTTCGCGACTCAATTAACGACAACTGTTTAGCAGTTGTCGGTAAAAATCAATGTGGGGTGAACTGGCGAATATCGCAACAATAATTTGTTAATTTCACTACAATTTCCTTTTATGATTATTTATTATTGCACGATAAATTTAAACCAGCCTGCCATTTATGTAAGTGGAAACGTAACACTTTCTTCCGTATTTTATCAATGTATTTTTATCTGACAAGTTATATCTAACGTCAATTTGAAGAGAATTACGACATTGTTTCTTTTATACAGTGATGTGTGTAAAAGTTTTTTTTTTATTTGAGGCATATCTATCAAAAGCGTTCATCAATTACATGTAAGAAATATATCGTGCAGTCGTGCTGAGCATCACAATGGCATCTAAATTGCGGACTATACAATAACGCGAAAGGGTAAAAGCTGACGCCGCGGTCCGCATCGAAATTTCTTGTTCAACAGAGAATAGCAGAAACAATAGCATCGTGAGATCCCTTTCGCGTCGCACCTGTACTCTGTGAATGTATCAATATTATATAAAACGGTTATAGGAGCTGGAAGTCCCGCTGCACAGATTGTGTATCTCAACATTAAAATATTGTGCTCGAAAACTTTCTTAGAAATGCATTCTAAATAAAAAGTTAAAATAAAGAATCTGTAAATATGTAATAAATCAGAGTGCGAATCGCTCCGTTTCCGTAAGCACGACCGAGCCGTGGGTAATTGTCGGAATACCACGGTTGTTCCGGGCTGATGCGCGCGGGCCCTCGACCACGACGTTCTCGGTAGACCCTCCGCGAGGCTCGCAGAAATGAGTGCCTTCCACCGCGCCTCCATTAACAATGCTTCGTGTACCGCGATTAATCGATAAGTGAAGTGCCGCTTTCTCAATGCAAGTGTAGTGTTAAATAAATCACCAATATACACCGGCTAGTTGCCAGTGTTAAGGTACACTGAAATTAAAATGAGGTGCTTGAAAGCGGCGGGAGGATGGCTCGTTCGGGTGAGATGCGTATGCAAGATATAGAGACATTTAGCGCAAGATTTCAATTTAGATTCGTCTGCATTTTGTTTGGCTTCCTTAGCTTACTGTCGTGTCACGATCATAACATTTCACCGGCATGTACAATGTGACATTTAAGTTACTTCATTAACTTGTAAACAGTGTGGCTTATGTTTTTGTTTTATTTTTCCGTTAGCTGCCATAAAGTCTACACAGTAAAGTTGCGAGTAAGTAAATATATCATGTCCTTTTACAGGCAATTAAGAAACGCGAGCAACACGAAGAACAGAAGACTGATGACGAAGAAGCCACGGAAGATGTCCAAGATGGTGAGTCTAATTTTAAATTTTAATTTTCCTTAGAAGTATGCAGTAAAGGACGTACATTAATTAATTATTTTCTTTCTTTTTTATTTTCCGTTGACGTCACAGTTATGAACATGAAAATTTGCCAGTAGATAATAAAGTTACTATACTGCTCTTGGTTGGCATAGGCTTTTGTTACTAGGTTTTTTATTCTAGCACATGTATTTTCTCTATAATTTTACGTCCTTACGACGGTCGTTGTACCCATCGAAAAAGAATTGAATTGCGGCATTCTTAGCCTGTATGTACTGTACCTTTTTAAAATGTCACTAGATATTTTTTTGTCTAATAAAGTGATGCAAGACCTACCTGTGAGATATCCAATAGTTGCAACATAACTATACTAGGTCGTGACCATACTATGACGTCTTGAGACCACGAACGTGAACTGAGCGGTACGCGTCTGTCAATCTCACATCAGACAAAGACTTCTCGCCTTTATTTATATGTGGGAAATGCCTAACTGCGAAATAAACTTTCCAATTCAATGACGTGTACTCTTACAGCTCATTAGTGTGCTAGGATACATCAGTATCCAAGTGACTTATGAATGAATAATATACTTCAGCAGTTTATTTAACATATAAGAAATAAGAAGTAAATCTTTTGCTAACATCATGTAAACTCATTTTGGTAAACGTATGAAGCAACGTGCCTACAATATTAGCGTTGTATTAAATCGGTATCGTTTTGTTATCAGCTTATCTTCAGCACTCGGCATGCCATTTTGTTTCGTTGAACGAAGCCCCGCAGTGTTTCGCTTACTTCTGGCCAGTTTGCCGCTAATTCTACCTTGTAGTTCGGTAAAAATAAGTACTTATATTCTAAGTACCCCATTTTCGTGACATACTACAGTGTAGTAGCAGTACACAAATCGTGATGTTTGCTGAAATGGTATCCCTACATTAAACAGCCGACGCAAGAGTCTGCTCTGACGCAATGCATCCCAAATACATCGAGATAAAAAAAAGAAACGCAGAATACTTATTCAGTGCCGGATGTGTATAAAGTGATAAATTAATTTAACACTAGTGTTTATTGGTAACGATTGAATGAAAACCAATTTGTTGTTAACAAAATATTTAAATTATCTATTATCTAATACTTAGTTATGATATTCTAGAATATTGTGCTAATATTAACAACGAGCGAAGGTTAAGCGCAGTTTTGTGACACATGAATGCGTCACTAGGTCTTCTGTTACTCTTTCATAAATATTTCAATGTTGTGCGGAAATTCACGGTAATCTGTTTTGCTCCATTTACTTTAGAATTACTGTTTATACGCCCTGCACTTACGTGCACTTTCCCTATGTTTTACTTTGATACACGAGCTCCTAATGATTGTTGATTTGATCTTGGTTTAGGTAACTTGACAATTTTTTAAGAGTTTAGATATCCCTTTTATACGCAGTCTTGAGATAGAGCGTTGAATAGCAGAATGGAGTGGTACTTTACTTCATTTTATAGCTAGTTTTATTATCTAGATATTACAATAGCTTTTCATACGATGCTATTCAAAAATGAGCATGTGATTAAAGAACACCTGTGACCTTGCCCCACTTTGTACTTTATCCTTAACTATGAGTGTTCAAGGAAAATTATAGTCGTTTTGTTCAGGTAATACACGTGTATAGAATTCCGTGTTCATAAAAATTTCAAGAACATTTGCAAACAATAACTTGGATAAAGGTTACCTAGATGTACTTTCCTCTTGAGCATATAAATACATACTGAGGATGCGAGTTATTGAACTGACGGCATTATCTTATCAGCTTTATAATAAATTCTTCAATCGAGTTGTTAGTTGTAGATGAACACTCTCTACCTCTACATCGTTAATTGTTATATATTTCGCGTGCACTTGAAAAATATTTAATTGGTTACCACTCGCGTTCCGCTAGTGCCTCAGAAGAAATTATTTCGTTAGCTACTGAAACTAAGCAAGTGAAGTCACCCTGTTTGCGCGTATATTGCATGTCGAGAAGCTATCCATGAAGTGGCCTCGCGTTGTTGATATATTTAATTTAACTACTTTTGATCATTATAGTTTTGCTAGAAATTATTTATATCCTTTTTCTCACCTAATAAAATAATTCCATCTTTTAAAGTTTATGACATCGTAAGTGATATTTATCCTAATTGATCTGGACTAACAAACCTTGATTCTCATAGCTTTCACGCTTTTTTTGTGCACCATTGGTATCTACATGATTTTGCATGGCATGAAATTGACGGCACCTTTGTCTGCAAGTCGTGTCCACGTTTTTTCTAAACTATCTTAACATCTATTAAGATCCACAACAGCGGTCTTGTTCTCGAGTCTCTGGTCATTTATTAATACACGATCATTACTCATCGTTTCTTGTACACGTAATTAGCTTTCCTAAGACTGATGTGTTTTTAACTCTAAGCTATAATTAATTCATAACTATGTCTAAAACAATTTCTAATGTTACATTGTAACAAATTGCGATATTAAAGTGAATTACGCGAGAGTTTAAAAAATGAGAGACAAAAGACTAGAAGTGAAGTTGAGTGTTCGAGGTGATGGTTCATTGAGCCGAAACCCTCTTAGAAGCAGTACAAGAAGTAACCGCAGCATTTCAAGCAACAATAGTAGCAATATACCTGTGAGCGAAATATTCAACAACGATCGTTTCACGGATATTCCTTACAATAGAACTTTTGATATACTCGACAAATACCGCAGGCCAACAAATCAATATGGATATCCTGCACAGAGTTTACAAGCCTTAAATCACTACGAACAATCTCAGAATAATGGTTACGGTATTAGGGATAGAAGAAATCCCTATGTTGATTATACAAATACAACGAAGCCTTATTACTACCAATCCCAACAGCTATATGATAGAAGCCAGTATCAACCTGTGTATAATGATACGTCGATTCGATTGCACGGAACGCTACCACGTTCAGTTAGCCGATCAGAGGGGCCAAAGGACATTCCAATATATCCCAATAGCCATTACACGTTGCCGGCAAAATTTGGGCCTAGACGAGTACGCATTAGTAAACTGCAGCCAATAGTGCATGGATACGGTACGTATGCTGCTAAGCTGTGACGTCTTGTCTTTTATATATTAGTTTTGTTGTTTCAGTACTTTTAGGTAACTTAGCTCATCAATTGATGCATTCATCAATCGATACATCTCTTAAGGCATTGGTTATGATTATGATACATCCCTGAAGCTAGATTGTATAAGGGATATTGCAGGGGCTTTATGCATATTTGTATTCCAATATATTATATAAATAAAATAAATACGTACATATATAAATTTGAGTTATAACGGAACGTCGGACGGACGTGTGGTGACGGATTAAGAATACAAGTGTCACCACCCCATTCTTTCCCACGGGTGTCGTATGAGGCGACTAAGGGAAGTAAGCAATTATCATCCACTGCAAGACTGGTGGTAGGGCTGGATACCAAGTGGAAGTACTCACTTGGTATCCGGCCCGAGCGGGTTGCTACCACCATCTCCCGTGTGACCGGCCATGAATCACATTGTTGCGTTTTGGCTGTAGCAGGAGATAGCCGTTTATATTTCATTTCATCTGTGAAATGAATTGGTGAGCAGCGGCTTGACAATACTCTCGGCATAGTTGAGCCCATGGGTGACGGTTACCATTTACCATCAGATGGACCGTGGCTCGTCTGCCACTACATGCAATAAAAAAAAAAGTTAAATGTTGTATTCATTTATTGAACGCACACGTACATTACAAGAGATGTCTCAAGCAGAGAGTGGGCAAAGATGTTGCCAATTGTTACAATTAATACAAATAAAACTTATATATGTCATAGATAAATCTTACAATCAATGGAAAAGGGAAATTTGCAGTAGAAAGTTGGAATGAAAACTAATCTATTCTCTAACCTCCCAATATATCACGTCGCATCAAGGTATAGCGGCCGTATAACACTTGCTTTCAATTCTACCTTCAATGCCTTTTGTATGCACATTATTGATATCCTAACTATACGGTGACTGGTTTGCCTTAAGTAGCTTGGTACAGTTAAATTCAGTGCACATTTTAAACTTTTACTGATCTTACATTCAGATTAGGTACAGTTTATAGGTATATGCACAAAAATAAAGGTTAATTATAATACTAACCTAGTGAGGGACTATATTTTCGCTACAGTTTTGTTGTACATAAATACAAAACAGGTATGGCACGTAACATAATAATTTGGGTCTTATGATTTTTTTTTTCAATCCGTTACTGTAGCAAGGCTGGGCACTGGTCTCATCTCATAGTGAGAGGGGATTAGGTCGTAGTCTACCAACCTTTTTTGTTAAGGCGGGAAAAAAATACCTAAACGCATACACCGTCGTTCGGGGCAACGAACATCATTACTATGATGTATAAAGCCCTTACTAAATAAACCCGCCGTGTCTCGTCTCTTCGCCTGTATTGGCGGTCCACTTGAATTGAGTGACATTACTTCAGTGGTCCATAGGCGCGCGGCGGCGTAGTATCCAACCCTGACTCAGTGCATTTGGACTTAACAGAGAAAATCTCGGGAATGCAGGTTTCCTCGTAATGTTTTCCATCACCAAGCAGCAATAATTTGAAACAAATATACACAAATAATTTTGAAAAGTCATGGGTGTTCGTCGTGCGTGGTCTGGACGTCCGATTAGGGATCGAATTCGATACCACTATCTTTGCAGTGCTTGGTTAAACCATTACGATATCACTGCAATTTTTTGCCATTACGAATTTATAAACATTATGAACGATATTAATTAATTCATTAGATTAATATCTGATGTTATTAGTTCAATGTTTCGATTCTTAGTTGAGTTGATTTTAATGTACCTATCTATAGATACAAATATATAAAATTAAACTAAAAATGAATTAAAAAAATAACATAAGTCGCCATCCTTGATATAAAGGCTTATAAATATATGCGTGTGTACGTAAATAGGACGACATCTGGGCCATACCTCCCGAGGGACGGACAACAATAGCTGCAGCAGGGCACTCTCCCCGCGTTTACTGGTCCGCTCTAATGAACCAGACCGTTGTGTGAGCTGCCTCGTCTCAGTGTCCCATATGCCTCTAACTTAACTACTCACATTAATTTTTTTTGGTGTTAATATTTTTAATATTGACAAGTGTAGAATACGATATGGCCGTCACAAAATCAGTGGTTCGGGGCATAATGTGTTCCATCATGGAGTTTACATTTAAAGCAAGTAAGATTTAAACTTGTTACCTCTGTCCCAAAATATTTGCGTGATAACGATCAGTACCTATCTATTTTCCTTTATAAATAGTACCACCAGTTCAAGAAATGCTTAACACAGACAACGGAAATCTATGCTATAAATCTTTAGAAACAACTTTAATCCGTATTCCAATAGCTAGTACCGTTATAATAGTTTTGATATTAGCCTGTCACCATCTTGGAACTTTGCACAAAAGGAACGTGGTTCATAGAGACTACAAGGCCACCATTATATCTACATAATTATGTCTCGCCGAAGAATAACTCAGTTGTTTACGCTTGCGTTACAAATTTTTCACTTGAATGAGAACAAACTGACTACAGTTGATACTAATATATATTCCTACCTTTTCAATAAATATAATATGTATTGTAATAGCCTAGCGGTAAAACCAAGGACTGCAAAGATGGTATCGAGTTCGATCCCGAGTCCAAACTTCAGACCTCGTAACGGCAAACACCCCTAACTTTTCGAATGATATGTGTTCTCAATTTATCACTGCTCGGTGAAGGAAATCACCGTGAGGAAACCTGCATGCCTGAGAGATTATTTCGATAGCTTGTGAAGTCTGCCAACCGCATTAGGCCAGCGTGGTGGCCTATGGCCTAATCCTTCTCACTCCGAGAGGAGACCCGTGTTCAATAGTGAGACAGAAAAAGGATTTCAAAAAAATTGAAATGCCGAGTCCTTTGTGTATTCTTACAAGTTTGTAGTTGAATATACAAAATAATTGTAGCATATCTTAGTTTCCGGCCGAGACATGTTCCTTTTGCGTGCCTTATTAAGATACGGGGCTTACGTAACATAGTTACGGTATAAAACATAATAAATGGCCCGTAAACCATAATCTATATCTTGAAAGTTGTGCAATTGGTCATTATCGGATAGAAAGTACGGCATGAGATCCCTTACAAATGATTATGATTTAGTTTACATTGTAGTTTGTAATTGACAAGGTGGCTCAGCGTGTGGCTTGGAAAACGTGGCATTCCTGCATCGATACCTGATAGAAAAGGAGACGCGCACGAACGACACGCGTGTACTCACATAGATTTTAATTTACATACTTATACCGCGGTATAAATGTTAGTTTTGCCCGAGTTCCTTTAATAATCATTATAATAAAGAATATTATTATTTGGATTATGTTCTTGTAATATAATGGAAAAGGCGAGTTATGCAATAGACCTAAGCATGAGGATCAGTCACGTCAGAACGTAAATTATCAGGCTTCACTTTCGAAACTCAATAAATAAATGTCATAGATAGTAATTTGGTACACGTTATTATAATGTTAGATACAAAACACCTTTCTCTGTAACAGTAATTACAGTAGGTAGTGCACTCACGTTTTTCTTTTGCATTATCAATCTTCGTGCATCCGCGTCTTATTCAATGCCGTGAAAGTCCTTGTTATTGTGTGTAACAGCCTCGTGAACTTAATAATTATCGTCGTTGTTATAAGCCTGTCCAATGAAGAATGCACAAATATTTCATCTACGCTAGCTTCGATCAACACTTGTCTTGATGATCGAAGTACGCTGGTTACAACAATATTTCAGCTGCGTTGGTTGGTTTGGTTTCTTCCTAACTGTTATAAAGCTGTAACAGACCTGTGTCTCCGTTAAGATATTTGAGAGCAAAAAAATACTGCAATAGGCTATTTAGGCGTGTCTGAACACATAAACAATTGTTTTTAGAATTGTTGTCCGCACATCACGCAAAACTCAATGGATTTTGATCCTACTTTCTTTTCTGGTTGATTGCTCTTCATTAAATATAAAATATTTGTAGTTTATCCCGCCATTATATTGGAAACCTGAGATATAACATAAAAACTAGCTTTAGTCTGCGGCAGTTACCTACGATAAAATGAATAAGCCAACCTTCTTTCATTTATAGATTGATCAAAACTTCTTGCCTAATGTTATCTCAACTTTTCGTATACATTTGTGTAATACAGTTTTAGATTTTCACTGCGCTAGACTTTAGTATAAAATGTTTGTATAATTAACCGCAGTAATTGACCGTTAATACGGCGTCTAGATGTTATTACGGTTGGGTACATAAATTCATCAGTGTGCACAAGAAAACGTGCTTTGCGGTTTGCATCCGTGCTGCGGGTTTTGATCTCGAAAGTGAACCTGTGAAATGAGTTATTGAAGCGCATCAATAATATGATACCATGTGAAAATGTTTTCGAATCATAGTATAATATTATAGCTTTATTGTGTCGCTATTACTTTTGTTTCAATGAAATACTATAATATTTTAGAACAATTCTCACAGAAAAAACCCTTTTTCAAAATCAAACAATATATATATTAATTAAGCTTATATATATATTAAGCTTTATAGAGTTTTAACGTAAACCTTTTAGCGGATGTGGAGGCGCAGGTGTAGAGCATGACTTCCCGTAAGCGGAGCTTAACTGTGCCGGTATAATATTATATGCGTTAAGATCTACGATTAGGTCTTAAGTTTTAAGGAAACCAGTCGTGTAGCGCGTGATTGATGTATTTTTATAATGCAGCCCCCCCGGATAGAGTCGCGGACTAGATAAATTAAAAATTCCAATACAAATTACAAGTACAATAATATATAAAATTTTAGTTATCTCAGAGATGCTACGATGGCTTATATACCTACATAGGTATAGATGTAAAGTCATATATACCCGGTCGCTGCTCTCAATTTTAAAATGCTATAGATCAGACTGCGCTTTGTCTGCAGAATTGCCCAGAAACCACTTAAACCTTAATTTGCGTGGATTTCTACTAGTTACATTGGAAATGTCGAATTACATTCGGTTCGACTTTCCTTTAAACCTGATTGAGTTGATTACAATTATCGTCTTAGATAGCAGTCTATATTCCGCCTTCGCCTCCTCTATATTCCAAATTCATGTAACTACAAATGTAAATGAACTATTAATGCAACACTAATCTACTGTTTTGAGTGCAATACTTTACGGTATAACACGTTTTAGCATCAGTTCACCACCTACGGAGAAACAGTATCAAATTCTTAAAAAGCTATGTCACCACAACCCGTTAACTTAAAACGTAAGTTTTATAAACGTGCGAGAATATGAGAATGGTCCTTTCGAGAACAAGTTTCTTAGTCTTATATTAAATAGGTCTCAACGTCAATTACACCTGACTTGTGACACGTGCTGTATCTAATTGGCATCCTTGCATACATTAATCGGCAGTGTATATTGCATAGTTGCTATATTATATAGATCACTCACTTGGGAACCAATCTAACTGCTTTTCGAAAGCTGAAGTCCTGTTCATTAATCCACAGTTAAACTGAAAGCCGTATCCCAGCTACGTAAAGCGATTTCTAATTTTCTCCGATGCTTAACCATATTATACATAACAAAATTGTAGAGTATCGACCTTAACGCTCTTAGATTCATATTTAGTTTAGATACATTTAGGATTATTAGAGCAGTCAGTTGTCCCAATCGTTGGGTTGCAGAGGTTAGGTAGGCAGTCTGTTTAGATACTGGTGATCAGCTATAATCGAACAGATCGGCAGCTGACCCTGACCCCAACCATGTTTGGAATAAGGCTAATCAAGATGCTGATGAAAGTCCCCAATAATCATTTTCCTGTAATAGTGTAGTAGTGTGTACTTATGACACAGGTGTAATCTCTATCATAATCTGATGGAATGGTAATCTATGCAAAGAGGATCATTGGTCTTCCACTGAAGGAACGTAATATAGTTCCAGTGGCCCGCCAATAAAGGCGGAGAGACGGCACACGGCGGGTTTCTTTAGTGGGTGAGGGCCCCACACTACCCTGTTCGTTGCCCCGAACGACGGTGTGTGTGGTTAGGAAATTTTTTTCCCGCCTTAACAAAAAAAAAGGACCATTGGTCTTGCGTTCTACCCAAGGTACATGGTTATTACACTGCCAGCCTGGGATACTAATAAAAAATAGAAAAAGCCAGTTGCATTTGTTGACTCAATAAGTTGAAACCCGGGATTTTATTTATTATATTGTGATTGTAGTTAGAAATTTCATATTTATAGCACTAGACGGACAAAACATTACTACTCTCTAGCCTCATGCCAATTTTTGGTATGTCTACTTGTCTTCTGATTCTCACTAAGGCGGAGTTCACTTTAAGATTTTGGCTTAGAATTATAACTGGTCTGCATGACTTCAATTTATTTTGGTAATGTTTCTGTTTGTATTTTCTATAATAAATTAAAAGAATATTCCAACCGTCCAGTTTAGTTTTAACTTACATTGAAAGGTAAACAAAAAGAACGTAGGGATTTTTTTTAAGATATTTTTTTAAAATCTTAGTGTTGAAAATAAAATTTGACCTCTACATTTTAATAGCAAGAAATTAAACTAATTTAATTTGAGTTCGCATCGTATTTTTAACATGATAATTTGTCAAATGGTGCCCGCATGATATATATATTTTTTTACTTATAATTATGCAATAAATAATCCTATAAATCCTTTGGAATTAGTGATTTAATTTTGTAAAGAAGCATTAACACCCGCATACAACGTAAAAAAGTTAAATGCCATGATCGAGGCTAGTATTTAATGAGTCAATTTATGAACTTTATTTACATTTTACTAGCGCAGTTTTTATTTAAACGATAAAGTATCAACAAAGTTTCACTCTAAGATTTTTTGTTAGCTATCCTATAATATTCACAGTATCGAAATATAAGTGGTAGGTACTCGCATTGATATTTAATAGTTTACATTGTTGTGTATAGAATCGAAAGTGTTGGTAACGAGATCGGATGTAGATGAGATTCATCGATTCAGATAATGGGTAGGTAACGTTAGGGTAAAAATAAAGGAATTGCTGGGGGCCTGGTTGAGACTTTCTATTTTTAATCGGGCGGAGAGGTCGCGGCGCGGGCGCCGGCGCCACAGCCTCCGATCTGGTGGTAGTTGCAGCGCGCGCATTCCGCCATCGTATGCGCCCCGGGCAGCGCGCACTCTACGCGTTTCGTATTCAAACCAGTTGGTACACGATTTGGTTGTTTTGATCTGACGTACCTGAACCAAAGCCGGCTTACTCACATTGCATTCAACGTAAACAAATCGTAAATTTGAGATGATGTGTACATTTTAAAATTACAAATAAATTGGACGATGACCTAGTCGGAATGCAATAGGGCGAATAGCCGGCGTGTGCCTCTATTTGATTGATGTATGTACGATATTAACCAGATGCTATCGCTACAAGAGCCATTAATTTAATCTACGGACATAGCAGCCTCTATCAGGAAGTTTTCTGTTAAGGAAATGGGTGTAATCAGAAGAAAAAAACGTAAGTTTGTTTTCTTAGACATGCAGTTAATGTGCGCTCGTGGAGTTATCAATAATTGATTGTAGTCATACATATTATTATGTTCTCGTTACTTAATATATTTTTACTCATTGTTTGGGTTTTATAAATTTTCTCATTCTATAAATGTACCCTAAAACTATTCTGTTGATTTGAATATGAAATTTAAATTGTACATACTTACCTTTGTTTCTTATTTACTCTTTCTCACGTTGTGAAACTTATCTTGATTTCTTTTTATTAATTTGTGTTGTCAAAACTGGTAACTAATTTATCTTGTAGTTGAAGAATAGTATGACTAAAAACATTACTCGTGCATGATTAGGAATGTAGATACTGAAAAGTCATTTTCTTTTTTAATTTATTATTACTTCTTTAGTCTAGGTAAATATGTGCATATCTGATTTTGAAGCCTAAAATTAGGTTACTCACTAGGCATATAACTTAGAGCTAGTGTTAAACTTATACACCTAATTTCGTGCAGTGTCTAACCTTTATTAAATATAATGTCATTCACTATGCGTTTAGCAATAGCACCAATTATTGAAGCAAATTTGTCTATTTATGATATACCTATAGGTCTATAAGCATAAAGTTTAATTAAAGAATTATTTGTTTGGGCTTACCAATGTAAACTATCAGTGTAAATAATTTACATAGTTTTCTCTCAGTTGCAATGTTTATTCTATGATCAAAATTGAGAAAGGTAATCTGTTATGCATAACAAAATATAATTATTTTCAACACGCAAAGTGATTGTATACGCATTGTTAACGTAATATGATAAATATACTATGTTTTATTACTAAAATACTTAAATTTTATGACATATTTTACTGCATCACATTTATGTTTTTTGTAACGTTTGATTTCTAATGTTTTTTTTCTCACACGATATTGTTCTAGAGACATCAAAGAGTAGGTCACAATCATTAAAAGAATACCATCATACTTGTATATGTCGTAACAATTTATCTGTGACTATAAACTATATTTTACTATATTATGTATTCAAGAAAGAGGCTCTACCTCTTGGCACTCTGTTCTCTCTGCCTACCCCGCAAGGGAAATGGCGTGATGATAAGTTAGTTAAGTTAGTTACTATATTATATATTAATGAATGCTAACCGCAAAACAATGCATATATTATTGCACGCTTGTACCAAACTATAAATTTGCTCGCCGCTTCTGTGGACGCCGTTCAATAGCCCATACATAACATATTTTGAATGTTTTTGTAAATACGCACGTGTGAAGGTGAAACAATATTATGCTATGTGGTCATCACACACGTATGTGTGGCCCCTTCTTTAAAGTTATAGGTACTCACTTTAGTACCAATCCTTACTAATATTACTAATGCGAAACGGGAATTTGTTTTTATATTTGTTTGTTTGTTGTTACCGAGTTCACGCTTACTAAACCAATTTAGCACACATATAATCGGAAAAGAAATAGACTTTTCATCCCGAAAAAATTAATATTTCCCGTGGGATAGATGTTTTTACATAGAGACAATAAGTGTTCCATAGTGTTATGTATTTATTTTCTTAAATCCACGCGGGCGTAGTCGCGGGCTGAACCTAGTAATTATTAGTGGCGTATTTAGTTGACAACCATAACAAATGTTATTGTAGAATGAAAATTTGTTGTGACATCAAGACGCCCTTTATGTACACACATGACCTTTATTGGTTGTGTCTACTTTAAAAATACACAACATTGCGTAATCAATATTAGGTAGGTATCACTTACTGTTGTTTATGGTTTTCGTAATGCTACAAGGATATCCTCTTTTTTAAGATGAACGTGTATCTATTATGTTTCTATTAATCTGTTACTGTCTATATTGACATGCTGTGTGGCCTAAATGACAATAGATATTAATTAATCTCCTCTTAACTGTTGAAATTACATACATAATATTATTGCAAATAAATAATTTAAAAAAGTTTTATCAATCAGTTTAACTTTTGAGGTTTAATTTAAGATTCCTTTAATGTTTTTAATTTTCTGGCTTTTATATGTGTTAAATATTAACACACATATCCATGTGTTACGTAAGCTATTGTTATAAGCTACTACCCTTTACTCCGCCGCAGACAAAATCTAGTTTTAGGTTTTCGATATAGTAGCGGGATAAAACATACCAGTTTTTAAGTCTGACCAAGAGCTATTAAACAAAAAAGTTTTATCAAAATTTGTTCTGTAGCCTTTGTATGGTGTGCGAACAAACTAACATATAAAAATTCTAAAAAAGTATGTTTTGTGTTCAGACACTCCTAGTCTGAACACATCACATTAATAGCCTATTTCTTTTCTTTTTAAATGTGCAGATATAAAACTGTTACTTTATAATAGCGTTAGGATTTTAACTATTACAATAAATTGTTAAGTTTTATTTTGATAAACCTCTCCACGAGAGAGGTGTAGATACCTGTGTCAGAATGCAAGTTTAAGTTGCTTCTTAAAAGTAACGGCTTTTAGTAGACAGTAGATTGATTGTGGTCATGGTGTTATCGACTTTTGCGATCAATTATTATTAAATGGGCTGAACGTCTTGTAACAAATTCTTACTATTAGATATTATTACACGTTAACGTAAGCTATAGGTAACTGTTTACACACCTAAAACAATTTAACGCAGATATAGTAAATAGAAGAGTTCTATAGAGGTAGTTTTGCTTGTCCCAGCATGCATGGGCCAGCTCGATTAGAGAAGTACCACCCTCAGGTAGGTACTAGGTAGATAAGTACACCTACAGTTGTTTCATATGGTGAGTGAGAGCGCTGGAGACCCAAGCAACCCCTTCCCCTATCCTCTCCTTATAATCCTTCCTCTACCTTTCTTTAGAGTTGGCGATGCGCGAGTGAAGCCTTTTGGCGTTGCTAATGTCTAGGCTACGGTAACCGCTTACTATCAAGTAAAAAATTAACTATAGTTATTTTGAAATGAAACCTAATCTATTATTGGTCGATATGTATCGTTTGTGTGAGAATGTGTTACACCTTAGAATACGACGGTGAAGGACTTAAATTACCAAATAGCTCTTAAGTAGTAGGTAGCTACTTTATGTAGTTAATTGTTCTTAGTTAAGAGACCATTTCATAGTGTAGCAATTAACTCATTAGAATGTACTGTGAATGACGAGTTAAGATCTAGTATTTTTTTTGTGAAAATATTAATAATCTCGTCAATATTTAATGGTTATATTACCAAATTGTATTATTTAACATTGAGTTTTATTTTGTGTTCAGACCGACAGACAGACAGACGCGGCGAGAAGAATTTGTATAGATAGATATATTTTATACATACATATTTTGCATCATGCAACCAAATAGCTCGCACTGTCATTAGTGCCAAAAGAACATAAGTCTGTAAATCACATCTCGTAATGGTGTTATACCGTTTTAAATGATGTATGAAGTCATATACTTTGTGGATTTACGGCGTAATGATCTCGAGGCCGCTCGTCTGACACGCAGACCGTAATACAGTGTAAACCATTTACGTGTTTACATCCATTAGGTTCATTCCAGGCGTTCGCAACTGCCATTATATCAAATTGTTCCTCTTAACATTAACGGAGTACTTCTGAGCTCATTAGTTAAGTATTTCTCTCTCTCATCAAAGTTGTAAGTTCTTACATAGTTTCTTAGGTATCGTATACCTTGTGATTTAGTAATTACTCGAGTAGAGATAACAAGAACGTAGTTCGTTAGGTTTATAACATGAAAATTGCTTTACTACTTTTACTTAAACAACTTTCAGAATGAAATTATTGCGATAATTGCGATCATTAATTATCATTTGTTTGCTTATTCGATAAATTGCTTACATAATTATTTCAGAACCGTGACTTTCACCTGTCCGTTACATTTAGATTGGACCTAAATTACCTACATTTATAGAAACGAGCATTTTCCAATAAGACTACTGTAAACGAGGGTCACGAATCCTTCTGTAAACTATCACGACTTGTTCTGGAGCACAATAGTTGTGTAGTTATTCTATTAAGCTTATCCGGGGGTGAAAGTATCACAACTGATTGCCTATTGTATTGTGGAAGATGGGAAGCGGGCCCGACTATTCTGGACCATGATTTCACAAATGTCATTCAGTCGTCTCGACAAGTTATTAACAGACGTGCGATCTCTTTTATTCAATTCTATACTAATAGCTATAAGAGCTGTGAAATTACATATTTGAATGTAATAGTAATGCAAGTATCATTAATGATACTAAAATCTTCATTAATTGAATAATCATTTATAGAAAGTATTTTAAAAGAGATCAAGGGCGTGACAAATGTTGTTGATAATAATATGTCTATATTGTGACGATACATTTTATGTTCATGTTGATGACAACACGAACATGCAAGCATGTGCAGTACATTGCGGTTCATTCATGCTCACAGCTGGAAGGTCAATGATTAATAAATTGTTCTCTATTGGCGGCTCTTTTCATGCACCCATCATCCTGTGCTACAAAAATACCTCACTAATAAGGTTTAAAGTCATTATTACAGTTCCACTAATTAGTCTTGAAGTCTTCGACTATTACATTCTATTGTTCTTATGTAGCCATTTACATAATCATATCGACCTTAGTATTAGTTTACAATAGGATTATTACGGAAGCGAGGGAACTCAATGATCCGAAACGAATTGTGCGACGACGATATTATTAAGATAACGTTACAATTATTGTTATCTCTTATGAAACTAATTAATATTGTATAATAATATTTGTCTTCGATCACGTTAAAGTTCGTACTTTAGTATATCATCACATAAATTAAAAATGTTTTTAAGGAGTGTTAATCAATACAACTCAGGGCTTAAGTTTGATAAAAATATGTATGTTCGTAAATGTCGTAATATTGCAATGTTTGAAAAATAAATTCTGATTGATAACAAGTCATGAAATCTTATCGAAGCCATAAAATGGGCATGCTTCTTTCTTAATGATGCATTTTGGCGTCCTGCTGAATTTTAACGAAACGTAAATACTACTCTGTCAAGAAAGTACCGGGAAAAGATCAATAATACACAAAATTTTTGTTATTGTACCAAATTTATTTTATCACCTTCAAAGTATGCTCCTTCAGAAACGATAGACTACGCCAACGAATAATCCAATCATCAAAAAATTTTTTAAACGCTGTTTCCGGAATTGAGTTCAGTTCTCGCCGCAAATTCTCCTTTATGTCTTCTACCGATTGAAAACGGGTGCCACGAAGTGGTAATTTGAGTTTAGGAAAAAGAAAGAAGTCTGCTGGAGCCATATCTGATGAATATGGTGGTTGCTCGATGGTATTTGTTGTGTTTGGACAAAAATTCATTCACAATGATGGCCTTGTGCGAAGGCCCATTATCGTGGTGCAAAATCCATGAATTTTCTTTCCACAAATCTGGCCTTTTTCGTCGAATTTGCTCTCTTAAACGCCGCATAACGCTCAAATAATATTCTTCATAAGAATTTCGAGTGCACAACACCGCGATAGTCAAAAAAAAACAGTCAACATGACTTTGACTTTTGATCGACTTTGGCGTGTTTTTTTCGGTTTCGGTTCAGTTGGGAGTCGCCACTCCGAAGCTTGTTGACTAGTTTGCATGTCAAACTCGTAAACCCACGTCTCGTCACCAGTAACATTGCGTTTCATGAATGTTGGGTCGGAATTGACTCGTTCTAGCATGTCCTCAGCGACTCTCATGCGATTGAGTTTTTGGAGAAAATTCAGGTCTTTTAGGACTAGCCGAGCGGAAACATGTTTCATACCCAAGTGATTATTTAAAATGGTACGGATCGACTCGTGAGACACAGAAAGTTCGGCGGCTATCTCTCTCGAAGTTGAATGAGGATTTTCAGTCACTATTTCCTTCACTTTTGCAATGTTAACTTCAGTTGCAGACGTTGATGGCCTACCAGAGCGAGGCAAATCTTCCAACACATCTCGACCGCTTTTAAACGCTTTGTACCACTCATAAGCACGTGCTTTTAATAAAGTCGATTCACCGTAAGCCTTCTGTAACATTTTCAGTGACTCCGAACACGAAATTACATTGGCGATGCAAAATTTAAGACAAACTCTTTGTTCGATGTTTTTGTCCATTGTGAAATTCGCAATACACACTAGATAATGATATAACTAAAAACAGCACTGTATTTAATATAAATAACAGATGCAACTCAAACTCCGCGCCAAAATGGATAACAGTTGTGCCAATCTAACAACAACAAAAAAAAAACAATATTTGAATTTGGAACCATAAACAAATCATCCATTCCCAATACATTCTTGACTGAATGTATGTAATAATAATAAGATTATGTTTCAAATATAATATATTTAGTTTAGTATAGAAAGTTAAAATGTGGATTTTAATTTATAGCGATTTTTAAATAGTTGAAAGTATATTGAGAGTTTATTAACTGTTAGAAAGTTTCCTTTATTAAATATAGGTACAAGGATATCCATAAGCAATGTGAACGTCACTAAGAGATTTATGAAATGATTTACGAAACGAATACGTTATAACATTTATATTTTGGCTATATCCCTGTAGTCAAGTGACATATATTCGTACAGCAACCACTGCAGAAAAAAAGAACAATTCTATTCCAACCCGTTTATCTTCAAGGAATTAAAGATCCATTTCTCTTTTATTATGATAGATATTTGTCTTCTTTTAGACCATAAATCATTTTGACCACGGAGCAAAGTCAAATCAATCAGCTTACGAGTTTTACACTTTCGCGAGCTGAAATAATTTTATATTAGAGTACCGCACAAACACATCAATCAATCATTATATTCAAACAAATACCTCGAGACAAATTCAGTCTCCGCACAGTTATTTTTAAAACACTGATCAATGCCTTGGAAAACACTTAATGCACACACAAGTGTTGACTGTCATGAATACAAATGTGTAAGGTTAGCTTAAATGTCTGCTACAAGTGGCATTAGACCTCGAGGTCCGGTAAATGTTAGATAGCGGTACAGTCATTCTGGGTAACTTTGAGAGATTACAGCGATATTTTTCAAAGTATTTTAAATGTTTTAACATTTACATGACAATATTATACTTGGTTAGTGTTCTTAGAATGTGTTTTATCCATAGACAACAGTGAAAAACTATAATATCCATTAATTACAGAGAAAAATCTATTTTTCTAGTAAGTCAAAGTTACCACCCACAAAAGTATAACTTTGACACAGATGAAATCCGTCACATAAATGAGGTAATATTCGATTATTAAATTACTTTGGGTAACATTGGTTTATATTATTCCCAAATTAGGGATGTGGTTGTGGCGATACAAATATAAATTTGTAGTAGCATCACAAATATTTGTAAAAAAGGTCCATCAATCAAAATTTAGCAGTTACAAGCATATATTTTTTTTGATTCGCATCAAAACCTAGTTTAAATCCTAAAAATGAACAAACCGTTAAGCATATTAAAATGAAGACAAACTAAAATAATTTAAAAGAAACAAAAAATATGTAAACACTTTGGTTTGAAGTATCTATTCGCCCTACTACATATAGAGTAAATTGTCATCTATACATCTGTAGATGTATGGAGTAAGGATACAATCACAAAATATCAAAAAAGTTATTCACTGTTCCATACACTCAAATTCGCGCGCTAATTTCGGAAAAAGTTTTGACATTAACTCTGTTTGACAACTTCGCTTTTATTTTAAGGTGCCTACGGAGCTTGTTTAAAAAATAAAATCTAAAGCAAAACATAGCATCACGCCTGTATTCCCCGAAGGGGTAGGCAGAGGTGTATTACACACCCACGACTCGCCAGCTATGTTTGAGTCCCACGTAATAGGGGGCGAGCCTATTGACGTCTACCGGGCACATTTCCAAACTCCGGGCTGCAACTGAGAATTTTTCTTTTTAGGAAAAAACTCAATAACATTGCTCGACCCGGGGATCGAACCCGAGACCTCATGATTAGCAGTCGCTGCATCGCGCAGTGATGATTATTATACACTACCGCTACACCACCGAGGCAGTTTATCTAAAGCAAACATTAACAAAAAATTTATTTCATGGGGAAAAAAACATTAAAACATTCTCATAGTCACACTGTCAATGTTACCCGAATCAATGAAAGTTACCCAGATTGACTGTAGCTTTGTGGAAATTTGAATTTCTCGTAATATTTACTGGTACAGTATACTGCTCAGTATACTCAGGACTTGTTAACCCTTGTAATATAACTTTTACGACGATGTCTTGCTTTAGTTACGCATCGATTGCTACTCACAAATCTTTCATCGAGATATCCGTAGGTTTCCAAAGCGATTACAGTAACTAAGTAAATTATATAATTATGAGAATATGCTATTGTTAATTTTAATTGGTATTCCTTAGACTGTAGTTATCTGGCGGCAAACGGTATTGCCTGAGCTTTCCTTGATGAAATTAAATTTGTTTTTGTTTTATACCTATCCGGCAATTAAGCAACTTTTTTTTCTGTAACAGGCGAATCCGTATCCGAACGAGCAGAAAGCGAAGCGCGCGTACTAAACGATCAACGATGCATCGAAGTCCGAATCGCGCGCACTGCTGGCGGACTCGGATTGAGCATAGCTGGTGGACGGGGCTCCACACCTTACATCGGTGACGATGACGGAATATTCATATCTAGAGTGACGCAGAATGGACCCGCTTACATGGCTGGACTTAGGGTAAGCAGAAGAAATAAATATTCGGGTTATATTGAAAGGGATTATTATTTCCATTGTACATACTCTTGTATAGAATATCGATAACTTTTATATTGCACGCCTCATAAGCGAAGCGTTGAGGTGTGTTTTACTCCCGGTTTACACGGCACAACTGATTTTTCAAACTTAAATCATATATTGCACTTGTAAAATAATATCTACACACACATATAAAGAACAAACACTATTTTTAACACTCATGATATTTTTGATGCCATTTTTGTTATTTAAACTAGTTAAAAAACTGTTTGAAAAAATCAGGCTTGAACGTCCGTGAGTAGTAGGTAATGTATGTTAACACGATAACGACCAAAATACTTTACTAATCGAGTCTTTTTTTTTTCGTTTACGAATTATTATGACTAGGAATAGAGCCCTATTACTACTTTTCACGTTCTGATTCGATGTGGTTTAATTGTTATTAAATAAACAAAAAAATACTGAACATTTACGGCGTTTACGCTCGACGCGACACTAAAACCAGCGCCTTTCACGAGAACTACCTTTATACGTACGCATAGCCACCTGTGATCTTACTATCGTCAACAGAACGCTGTTCGCCCGGCCGGTACATTGGTTTTTGTTAAAAGAAAGTTCTTACCTTTGCTTGACGAACTGACGATATTTGTCAAGTATAATAACTATTTTATCCATAACAATAATTAAAAACACTAAACACACGTAAATAATAACACCAACGTTATAAAACACGAAAAAAACATATTTTACATTCCACAATTTTTTTTTGCGTGGCCTTGGCGTCACGGTGTTTTCACTTAGAAAGTAGTTTAGAAGTATAAAATTATAAGGCAACCAAGTTACGAAGATAAATGGTTTAGAGATTTCTTGTTGAACTCATTGATTTTTAAATAAGTCGTATAATATTGTCCAAAGTTGCAATTTTCTATTGATAGATGTCGCTGTTTTAAAGTAAAAGAGATATTGACAAATGCAGCCCTAGATGTCGCTAGTGGCAATTTTAGATGTCGATATCATTGTATTCAGTTGCTGTTGTATATATAGAGCCACAATATTGCATTTTTTGTAAGGAAACCAGCGATGTCTTTTTGTTTTCTTAAATTGTTTTTGTTTACAGTTGAATTTAATAAATTATTCAATTTTACATGTTTATATATATGCACTTATGCAGGTATATATGTAAACTATTGTAAACTCATGGATTGTTGTTCTTACTAATTGCCAGATGGCGCCTTGCAAAATGACTGAGAGGTAGACCAATATAGAAGTACCTACTTCTGAAAATAAGCGCTAGATGGCGTATAAGTCATGAAACCCAAATTAGTACTTTTAGAAACTAGTGCTATCTATGTGATTTATTAAAAACTAATTAGTAAGACCAATACCTACATTATTAGTTGCTTATCAAATAATCAATTTTATTGTGAAAAATGAAGATTATGAGGCGTGCAGTTTTGGATTTTCTAAAGTATTTGTTAGTTATTGTCACTATTTCTAGTTGATACTGAATTACCTTTAAGGTTGGAAACTATATTCTATACAGATTCTAATACTATGTATAATGACTGCCGAATTACAGGTGACTTAGTGTTTAGGGAATTAAATTATCATCAGATTTAGTATCTATATAATAATATTTTATTTTTAGATGTTATTGTAGAACATATATTTAGGTAGTAGTATTATTGCACATTAGTAACTATATAACCTAACACAAAGTGTGAAAATGTGAAATCGGAAACTATCGAAATTCGCACTCCCGAGCTTTTGTCACGGTGGCTGAATTGGCAAAGCATTTGGGACGGTATTCCTGAAGATGCAGGTTCAAATCCTGCTCGTGTCTCTTATTTTCGATTTCACATTTTCACGCCGTGTTAATTTATATGGCTAAGCATGTCAAATGCTAAAAAAAATATACATATATATCAAAATTAGTATATAACTTTTTAAAGAAGTGACATTTAAATTTTAATGCTTATTTATTAGCTTAGTCACCACTTCAAATACCCATTGATTTTTCATAATTTCTTCTAAACTAACTATTATAAGTGTATGACTTTTCAAACTATTCATTATTCAAAAAAGAAGCCAAGTAGGTACAAAATTGTTAAATATCTTTGGTATTGCTTCAGGTTGGCGACAAGGTGCTCTCAGTGAACGGTACATCAGTGGTAGATGTGGATCATTATTATGCAGTTGAAGTTTTGAAAGCGAGCGGTACCACGCTTACACTGGTCGTGACCAGAGATTCACCCAATTCCACCAGGCTCGTATTTTATTTAATAAGATTTATCAATCTGTATATTATGTATACTTCTATACCAATGATATGTATACATATAATGAGTTTGTATCTTATGATTAAATGAACGCATCAGTTGGTTTTATATTTTCAAAAAGCTTTAGGCTATTTAACATAACGCCATGAAGAGCCTAATATAGCGTGTAAGCGTGCCCAGAGTTTTGAACTATGAACGCTTACATTTCTAGGAATCCATCCATCCATCCATCAGCCTTTCAACATCCACTGCTGGATATATTCCTCCCCAAGAGAACGCCATGGGGGATAATGCCGTAATCGCCACGCTTGGCAGGCGGGTTAGCGATCGCAGTGGATGTTGTTAATACTCGAGGGAGTGCTGCTGCCCACTCCCCCGGTATTCCCTCGGTCAGCTCTTACATCTCCCGTGGGCAAAGAGGGCTGGGACAATTCTAAAGCCGGCCCCACACGGCCATTTCTCAGCCATTTCTAGGAATGATTATTCCTATTATAAACATTAAACACGTTTAGAATCACCATTAATATTGAAACTTAGTGAAAATAAATATCAATTAATAATAAATACTACTTATTCACGCGCTATCTGTGAACCATACAAATACTCATTAGGCACTCGATCACCAACTTGGTTTTTACAAACGATTTATAATTGTCTTTAACATTCTGTATTGACACAGGTATTAGTCAGTATAATTTGCTTGAATTCTCTTGATATTGCAATATTTATGTTGATATGTATACACTCGCTTACGTTATTTATAATATTAAACAGCTGTAGTCTGTGTCCTTCCTTATACCGAACAGTTGTATGAGAGAGACTAATAAGTAAGAATATTTATTACTAGATATCCAGCATAATAGAGATAGTAGTATTTGAATGTCAAATGCTATTACTAGAAAATACTCGGATTAACTCGGATTATCTTAAATGATGTCACTACAACTTACCGGTTCGTGAGACACAGAAAGTGGGTCTGAAGGATCTCTTCTGTATAAATTAGCATTTGAGTTTCACAGATCGTGGCGATATTTCAATGCCACGAGCGAATAACGTTTGTATTTGTATACCAGAAATGATATTTGGTTAAATAGTACATACGCATACAGCGACAGAGAATGACATATTTTTTGTCTTAAAAAGTATTGTGACATAATTTATTATTGGAAATTATATACGCCGAATATATCTTCTCTTTTTTGCAGTCGGTTAAAAATAAATAAATAAGGTGAGTTGTATATATGTCACAGTAGCTAAGAACGTGGGAATTTATAATATGTGATTTTTTGATAAGTGAATCTTATGATGATATTATCTATACAATAAATAACATCATATGTCATATATAGATTACCTGTAACAAAATACAAATTTTTAGATATTGTCTGTCTGTTTTTTTCTGTAAAATTAATCTCTGATATAACATCTGCACAGGTAGCGAAGTGGTGGTCTCCCGCCTGAGTGTTGTGGGTTCGATTCCCACACAGGACAAATCTTTAGTGCAGGATGTTTAATTAAAAAAAAACTATATGGTTGTCTGTAAAGTCGGTTTACGGACGATAATTTTACGTGATAACGTCATATATGTTTTTTGAGAGTTTCACACATCGGTCGCCATACATTTTTCGGAACATGAGACTTTCGTGCGTGCAGCCGGCTTTCATCGATTTATAAGACGTTATCATGTCAAAAAAAGGAGTATCGGCTACTTTTATTTTGGAAAAATAATAAGTGTCCCGTGCAAAAAAAGGCAACTAATTTCTACGTGGAGCTAGTATTGTAATATAATTATTGATATATTATATAGGTAAGGACGACATGAAAAAAATGTAATAAGTGACAAACAATTACAACTGTATATTTAACTAGTATATTACTGTTATACCTAACTGTATTCCTATTGATAAAAAAATGTTGCAATTGTTGCTTCATGTGTTGTTATCAATATCTATTGTCCTTCATGCGTCAAATACGCCATCGTACAATGCATTTGTAACAAGATTTTGAAATTTTTAACCGTAGATTGTGACTTAGGAGAAATTTACGATGCACGAATTTGGATAATCTTACATTCTAAGACAACCAATTTCTATCCAATCCTGCACATATTTAATCGTTAATTTATGCATAATTTTCTAGGACTCACAGTCGAGCGCCGAGTGGAGCCAGTCACCACTCAGTGTCGAGCACTACAGATACCGTATCCACATTAGAAAATGGACAGGTACTTAACATCAATATAAATACTGATATAAATCTTGCGTCATTAAACAAATACTAGTCATATACCATTTGTTAAGCAAACTCACTGCGTCGCTGGTATATTGATCTGTACTATTATAAAACTGTAACATAGCTATGTCTGTATATTTAAGATATTTGAGAAAAAATGTCTGTAATAGGCTATATAGGCGTGTCTAAACACAAAACGATTTTGTTAGATTTTTGTCTGTTTATTTGTGCGCGCATCACGCAAAAACTACTGAACGGATTTTGATGCAACTTTTTTAACTTGATAGCTCTCGATTAGACTTAACTGGTATACATTTTATCCCGCTACTATATCGGAAACCTGATATATAACTCAAAAACCAGCTTTTGGCTGCGGCGGAGCCGCGGGCAAAGGCAAAATTTAATAAATGTCGACTTTAGTATTCATTTTTACGCACAGGTGCTAACCGGTCGGGGTATTCCAACAAAGCCTCTGATTATAACCAACCCTTACGCGCAAGAGTTTGAGCCAGAACAAAAGGATGTGAGACCAACTACACCAGTGGTGAACAGTCCAACAGTACCGGTGGTAGTAACTAACGTTGAGAACAATAGTCCGTCGCCAATACGGCCGGCGTCATCGGATAGTTATCAACGACTGCAAGCATCGTCCCCACCACCTACCACATCACCATATATACCACCTGGTAAGTTTACTACAAGAGTAGGTAATTTATTAATTATCATGAGCGAAATTTGAATTTTCTTTTAAATGACTGCCTTTGTGGTGCAGCGGTAGTGTAAGCGACTGCTGATCATGAGGTCTCGGGTTCGATCCCCGGGTCGGGCAGTGTAATTGTGTTTTCATAAAAAAGAAAAATTCTCTGTAGCAGCCCCGAGTTTGGAAATGTGCACGGTAGATGGCAATAGGCTCGCACTTAAACATAGCTGGCGAATCCTGGGTGTGTAATACACCTCTGCCTACTCCTTCGGGGAATACAGGCGTGATGCTGTTTTTTTTTATCATGAGCGAAAATTGCCTTTTTTTATACTACGATGGTGGCAAACAAGCATACGCCCCAACTGATGGTAATTGGTTACTGTAGCCTATAGACGCTAGCAAAACCAGAGGCATCATTCGTGCGTCGCCAAATCCATGGAAAGTGATAGGAGGTGGACAGGAGGGACAAAGGATGAGAAGAGGGGGTTTAGGCTTTTTCCTGTTCAACAAAACAACCTTCCCTGCCTTTCTTTACCAAGTCGTGGCTATCTACAGTAAAACGCATCTTAATTTGCTTTTACTGTTTTAAATGAACGAGTGCTTAACATACTAATTACTATAATTTCTTTTTATTTTAAATGCTAATTAGTACTTAATTATTCCTTGCTCTGTTGAGCCTCGTTGGCTTGGTATGCAACTTCTTACCGGGAGATCTCGGGTTCTTATGAGCTAGGCAATAAATATTACTGGTTTCTTCATTTAGGGCTTCTATCCTTAAACAACATTAGCCTCGTTCCTTATTTCTCGAGATTAAGTTGCATCAAAAAATATGGATGTGTTTAACCTCTGCGTACCATTACGGAGATAAACGCTTGACATTTTTACAAACTAACATTCTTCTCATTTATGTTTTTAGTATATCAACAAAAGGTGTTAGTGCACACCACACTGATCCGCGACGGCGCAGGACTAGGGTTCAGTATAGCCGGTGGTAAGGGCTCACCTCCATACCGGGACGACAGCGATGCTATTTACATATCACGTATATCGCCGCAAGGTGCCGCAGCCAAGGACGGAAAGATGCAAGTCGGTGACAAAGTTGTATCCGTAAGTAGTTACATATAATTATAATTTACATGGTTATTAATATAGCAGACAGTAAGAATTCCTCTCCATTTCGAGAGTATAACGATGTTGTAAAATATATCTTACATATCTACCCAAAGCACCGTCACTATAAATGAGAAGGGGCAAGCCATGCCTTAATGTCTGATTAAGACATTATATCATGTCTTAATGTCTGGTCGTAAGACGGTATTGTGAGGTATTTTTTTTATCTGAATATAATAATAGCTACGGATTTGTGCGTTTCTGTTTATAAATGTTCACTAAAACCACGAATTAAAGTATGAAAGAAATATAATTACAATGTCTAACATTATATAATTATAACTGCCTCTGTGGTGCAGCGGTAGTGTGAGCGACTGCTGATCATGAGGTCTCGGGTTCGATCCCCGGGTCAGACAGCTCAATAACAGCTTTTACGAAAAAAGAAAAATTCTCAATAGCAGCCCGGCGTTTGGAAATATGCCCAGTAAACGTCAATAGGCTCGCCCCCTATTACGTGAGACTTAAACATACTTCGGCGAATATAGGCGTGATGCTATGCTATATCTTATGTTCTAACAAGTTGTAAAGATACTCATTATAGAATGTTATGAATATTTAGCTTTCATAAACACTACAAGAAATTTATCGTGCCGTGACTAACTTAACAAATATTTACTTCTTTATCTCGGTAGATCAATGGCGTAGATATGGAAAGCGCTCCTCACGAATCAGCTGTCTCTCTACTCACGGGACACGAGAGATTTGTTAGGATTGTTCTACAGCGAACCATCACCACAGAACAAGGTAAGTTCGCATTCCAAGATTTTATCTATGGTGTACTTTTATCAATGCAATTTACAGTATAAGTAAATTTTAAATTACAAACTGCAATAATAATTTACAACTTGTCGTAAAAATTAACTAAAGAAGTAAAATTAAATTCAAACACTGTGGGAGTAGAAATGAAATGCCTATGATAAAAAAAACTATAGATAATGGCTTAATCAGTGTAGACCAGTTTATTTGTTTGGAAGGCTCAATTATGGGCTACCGAATGTATATTGTAAGAAAACCAAAAGATTTAAACTTCCACTCAATCATAAAACATATAATTTCTTACAGGCGAGTTCGTCCCGCGGAAGTCGACATCAGACGAAGTGAGAGAGCACAAGACGAGTCTGCAGAATGTGAACATCACACCCACACCGACACCCACCACTAATCACATAAACGCACCTCTAGTTGGTAACCATACGAACACAGCACGTGTGTCCACTCAAATTGCACCGCCGGTACACACGAGCACTCCATCGGTACAGTCCGTCGTACCACCGGTGGTATCACAACCACAAGTGATACAACCACCGGTACAAGCACAGAAACAAACAACTTTCGCACCCACCGTCCCACCGCAACCCGCACCGCGAAAGCTGAGTCAAGTTAATGGACAGGTGAGACTCAGTGTTGCCCTTTCTTTGGTTTAGAGGTTTCTCTTTTGGAATGTAGCGTATATAGTGTTTATATTTCTCATATTCCTAATGTAGTTTACCTTGTAGGTAGTATAGAGAATTTATGACTATAATATTTGACATTAGTGTATATCAAGAACATGTCATATTTTAATAAAAAAATATTGTGCCTGTATTTCCTTAAATTGCTCTAATATAAGTGCTCTTGAAGAACCTAAGGCGGTATTCCCGATGTGTAAGTGATAATGTAATTGATATTTTTGTCAGATTTATTAATGTGGTGAACATTTTTATTATTCTATTAAAATTTTGATATTACATTGGTTTTCTTCTTTTTTTCAATATGTATACGTTAATCTACGTAAACATTAAAGTTAATCATTCAATATAAGTTAGTGATATCATTTTATCATTATCACTTATATAACTTTTGCTAAATGTATATTGATAAACTTTTAAGCGTGAAATCGCACTGCGATTATACGTCTTTGGTTTTAAACGCAAAATTTCGTGATAGTACAGAAGCGCACGCACTTGCGATCCTTTTACCAGAACTGAATACGTTCATCAGGAGTAATTTAGCGGTAACCGCTAGAGGAAGTACCATAATGTGGTCTCGTGCTTAATTTGCATAATGCTTGCAAGTAAAAGCAATAATGCTTGCCACCGATACCACACACTAGTATTGCTATGTCTTGCTCACTCAAAAATCCTATATCTTGCACTCCAGGCCAAAACATCAACTAACAGTGCGAGCACGCCCTTAACACCCGGCGCTGATAAAATCCACGGATCTAACGACGATGTCTTCGACGACATACAGGTAAGTTAGTTGTAATTACGGCAACAGCATTGTAGCAGATCAACATATTCACAGGTGATGGTTATTGGTTTAACACGTTCACATCAGAGCTTTACGTTACGGCTTCAACGCCATTGTGTCCGACACCTTAGTTCACTTCATTATTTAATTCCATTGAAAGTTCGTGATAGCTTGCAGTCTCCAATAGTTATGAAAGATATTGTATCCAATGCATTACGAAATATAGAGCTCATATTTTGTGATGTTCGGATGCGGTATTAGTCATAATTATTATATATGGGCTACAAGCAATCCCAAAGCTTTCATTGACATTTTGTGCGCTTAATTTATTTTACATAAGTAAGTTGTTTTCAGGAATTTAGAGGCTGTATTAAAATATATGGGTAGTATTAATTGAACTTCAAACTAGTAAACATGCTAACATATCATTGCATTTATTCTAAAACCTTATCCTTGTCATTAGTATATAACATTGTAATAATTAGTTATTACGCATCATATAACTATATAGAGACTGTAGACAAACTGCTCATTATTTATACGCTCGATGCCTGATATAATGTTTCATAACCGCTAAACACGCCCAACAATTTTTTTTAACGATTATATGTCTGTTAATAACTTATGTGAATTGAATTGTTAAGGAATGTGCACTAGCATCGTTTCGTAATATACAAAACCCGCATGAATCTAAAATTTAGAAAATTCTTACTATAATAATTTATTCATAACGATAATCGAAATTTAACTCTCTGTTATTTTTATAACTTGAAGAAGAAGTAGGTATTTATAAAATTAAGAATACTAGAAACTAAAAAAAATATACTCCCACATGATCTGATGTGACATTAGCTAGAGAATAAATCTGGAGTTAAATGATCACAATTTAACGTTAATAGAAAGGAAAAACCTTTACCTTATATGTCCATATTGTTATTGAAATTATAATTAAACCAAGCCAAGACGACACAAATTTAAGCTGCGTCAAATTTTTTGTATATAACAATAATTTTGTAGGGTACACAATTTAAACCTACACGGAATACTAAGATTAAATCCATGTGTAGATACTAGTCTTCTGTAGATATAGAAAAAGTGTATAGATGTATCTACATCCTTACAATTATTTATATCACAATAACTTAATTTACTCTTTAGATTTGATTTGCCAAACAGCAAGGATTATAATTCTGTTATTTGAATATTAAATGAATTAATTGTAATGACTTAACCTCTGCAATTTCACAATATAATCGAAAGTTATGATTCTGCCTTCTTTTAATCAGTAATAAAAAATCACTAAGGTTACGTTAAAATTCACCATGCGAGTTAATTTCAATGTTTTATTATATTTTTGTGGAATGGAATACGTACAAGTCTGTTTTTATAAATAATTGCACATGTATTAAAATGAGACCCACGAACAAGTTAATATTTATCTATTTCCATAAACAATTTTAAGCCTAAGTCATCGTAGTTATGTTTGCTATGATATTTTGATACAAAATACAAGGTTTGACCAATTTTATGACTTTTATATGCCCCTATAGTTAAATGTTTGTGCCGTGTTGACTGATTATTATGCCGTATATCAAATATGCAAAAAAAAAATACCGATGCAAAAAAAAAATACCGATGCATGTCTCAATTTCACTTTCTTATGCTGCTGCTTATGACTTTTAGTAATACTTTCGTTACATAATGTATCCTGGACCCCAGCTGCACTAATATTTTCACAAAGGCGTAGGCTGGATGGCAGATAAAATATAGCCGGATATCAGTCAGTAGGTGAGATTACTAATACATAGATTGATACGATGTGAACGTGTTAAACGCGCAGCCGTCGCGGCCGATGACGAACGAAGAGTTCCAAGCGATGATACCGGCGCACTTCCTGGGCGGGGCGCGGCCGCGTACTCCGAGCTCGCCCCCACACAGCGGGGTCCGCGTCACCGTGGAGCGGGCGCCCCCCGCCGTGGTACTGCCCCCGCCGCCCGCCACCCTCGGCCGCGTCACCGAGACTATCACCAAGTCCACCTTCACCGAGACAACGGTTACGCGCATCACCGATAACCAACTCGTCGCGCCGCTCATCATCGAAGTAAGGCCGAGGAACAGCGTTTGTCAGGGCTTGGCTTCGCAATATGAAAAAAATATTTGCTTGAGGCATTGATTACGAAAATAATTTCGTCAATTAAAACAAATAAATAAGATAATCAATTAATATTGCAATTTAAATTAAATTATGCAAAGGGTTTGTTCTCCTCAGCCACAATCAACGGTTAAATTATAGTTTCTGGAACTTGCCTTGTCTCACAGGATTGCATCCGGTACAAGTAAAAAAATCACATTTTAAAAGTTAAAAGATATGGTTTAAAATAAATTCGTTAGTGGCCCTCTTTCTCCGCCTCTATCTCTATTAGCACCCTATACGCTGTATTGCGAGGTTAAAGCCCTAAGCCAGTAATAAAAAAAAAAATGAAACCAATGATAAATGAAGGATGATGAAAGGTAAAATGCATGCTAAAATATTTGTAGAATTATATCTTTTTATATTTAATTTTCAGTATTAATTAATGAACTCAAAATAACAACATTGAAAAGTGTACTTGCCTTCATTTCATCCTCTGTGTAGCGCAATATGTATGTTCAAATTTGTCTTAATTCATTTTGCATCAACTCATTGGAATGATTTCTTATTGCAGCGTTTTTATGTTAACTTTCTGTAAATAATTTGGAATATGAACATCTCAATATTTTGGGGATATACATTCAAGCTATTACATAATCGTTTAAGCTCGTCAAAAAAAGTTTTTTTTAGTTAAGACGGGAAGAAATTTACCTAACCGCAAAGCTCGTCAAAAGCGTGCCCGCTGTTCCATTACTGTACAATATTGCAATTCGAGGCAATTAAAAATCTTTTAAAATATTGCTGTCTTTGTAGCGTCCTTGCTTTGCATGTTACATTATTTGATAAAGATATTACTAGTTATAATCATAATATAATTTAAAAAGGCTCGCCCCCCCATTACGTGGGACTTAAACATAGTTGGCGAACCGTTGATGTGTAATATACCTCTGCCTACCCTTTCGGGGATACAGGCGTGAGACTATAACTTACTATAGCTAGTAAGTAAAAATAAGTAATCGGGAACCTATGACACATCTCAAAATCTACTAAATTGAAATTTGATAAGTACAAGTACAAGTTATTTGTGAATGAAGAAAAAGAGAATTTTAGTGCGAGCGGGAATCGAACCTGTGTCCGTTCCAATCCGGGGAAGTGCTCTAAGCCACTGAGCTACCGCACCGACCTTCCGGCCATCCCAATTTCCTCATCACATTTGTCTTTGCATTTACATGCATTAATCCAATATAGTAGTAAGTTTAATTTTGCAATTAAATCCTTTGCGTGATTTTTTTAAACATTTTTGATCTATATTTTTTAGCATTTGACATGCTCAGCCACTTTTAAAGTACAAATTATTTGTGAATAACGAAAAAGAGAACTTTAGTGCGTAAACTTACTATATTGGATTAATGCATGTAAATGCATTCCGATAGATGGCGTTGGTCGTAAAGACGAATGTGATGAGGAGATTGGGATGGCCAAATGGTCGGTGTGGTAGCTCAGTGGCTTAGAGCACTTCCCCGGATTGGAAGGGACGCGGGTTCGATTCACGCTCGCACTAAAGTTCTCTTTTTCCTCATTCACAAATAATTTGTACTTTGGCTGAGCATGTCAAATGCTAAAAAATATAGGTCAAAAATTGGATGAGTAGTTTCGAACATTATCCCAGACATTCAAACTTACCAACATTACCTCTTTATCATATCAGTATAGATAGTGTGAAAGTGTAGACTATAATGTGGATTACATAAAGAAACTACCATTATGGCAAAGTCAGGTTATTCTCTCCTCCGACTTTTATGAAGACAAATCAAAATTATTATTTTATGCAATCTAATTAAAGACAATAGAACCTAGATTACTATTATAATTTAATTATAACCTTCCTTTCTTATTATATCGCACTTTTTGTTGATTTACATGGCGAAGCATGTCAAATTCTTAAATATTTATAGGGCAGCGTCATTATTGATATGATTCTTAATTGAAATAATTAAGCTTACCCGTTATACATCGGACATATTTAGCAGGCGACAGCCAAGACATTAAGAAGGAATGTGTTATTGAAATTGATAGTCCCGAGCAAATCTCACGACGGCTTAGTTGGCAAAATATTTGGAAATGGTTATCCAGGACACGCAGGTTCAAATTCTGCACGTGACTATCATTTTCGATTTCACATTTTCGCACTTTTTGTTGATTTATATGGCTAAGCATCTCAAATGTTTAAAAACATATAGAAATAATAACGTAATATAAGAAATAATAATCTTTTTTTATTGCGTATGGTGGCAGACGAGCCTTGGCTCACCTGATGGTAAATGGTAACCGTCGCTCATGGACTCGTCTATACCGGGAGTATTGTCAAGCCGCTGCTCACAATTTCATTTCACAGATATGAAATTAATGAATAAATGGCTATCTCCTGCTACAACCAAAGACACACTGATGTGCTTCATTGCCGGTCACACGGGAGATGATAGTACCAACCCGATCGGGCCCGACAGCAAGCGAGTACTGCCTTTTGGTACGCAGCCCTTCCACCAGTAATGCAATGGGTGATAATTGCTTAATTCCCTTAGTCGCTTTGTACGACAGCCTTGGGAAAGAATGGGGTGGTGACACTTGTATTCTTAGTCCGTCACCACACGGACCAAATCTTCATTTATTATACCTTCATTTTTTGTTAGGGCGGGAAAAAATTTACCTAACCGGAAACCCATCGTTCGGGGCCACAAACAGGGTAGAGTGGGGCCCTCACCCATTAAATAAACCCGCCGTGTGCTATCTCTACGCCTGTATTGGCAGGCCACTGGAACTATGTTACATTACTTCAGTGGTCCGCCGGCTCATTTGCAATACCTGTTATTGCTATTTGTCTATAAAGTATACATAAAAGTTTATTTGCTGAGTAATTAATGTCAACATGCACATAGATATGCATACATCTGAATAGAATATTAAGAAAGTCAATTACAAATGTTTAATAAGTCTATAATACGAACCAATCATCTCAACAGTTCAGTTCAGATTTCTGAATTGAACTGTTCAGATAATTGATAAAAGAGACAGGGCAAAGACAAACAACGTTAGATATAGAACCTCAATGTAGGTTACTCATATTCCTTATTATTACAGAATTGATTCTTATGTTCAAATTATGCTGCTGTTTCAGAAGTTGCCTTAGGTTTGCACACACATAAATAGCTATTCAATTAACTTCACGGATAGAGAGCTCCATTCGTGAAGCTAATGTGATAGTTAATCAATCAGATAAATTATACTCAAGTTTGTAATGTAGTGTAGAATATTTTTTGTTCGTTTAATCTTATTATATATTTTGTATTGTTGCAGGACGTCACCTTGTATAAGGAAAGCGGATCTCTTGGATTTAGCATTATTGGCGGCACGGATCACTCTTGTGTGCCATTTGGCGGCAAAGAGCCTGGCATTTTCATTTCGCATGTAAGTTTGATATTTAATATAAATATTTGGGTAACATTTTTGTAGATGAGAAAAACGTAAATAGACTTGTGAGTGAATTACCTGTTAGAAGTTATTATTGTAGTTGTAACGTTTGATTTTCTTCATTTTATGTTTTCGTGGTACTACTATATTACATTTTTTTATCAACGAATCTAAAGAATCTGGTGGAATAACACATAATTCGGGTGACACGTGGGTTGATCGTGGTGATAAATTGATGATGTGGACTAGTCCTAATTACGTTTATTTTTATAACAGCGAAGATGGCAAGGCCGATGATTGCCAAGACCACTTCTGCGAAATAGTAGTCTTTTTGACTTTTCAAAATTTTCTATGTATCACAAGATCACACCAATCACAGATTATATATTTAAATTATATTAAGTATTTATTATTAATTATATTAGTTATTATTCTAAGTAATGAATAATAACTTATATTAAAACTAGCTGACCAGGCGAACTTCGTACCGCCATATTTATTTTTCAAGTTCAAATGTGAATCTAGACCCGTATGTTTCGATGTGGACAGCATGAATATTGATGAAGATGAACTTAGTAGTAAAATTAAAATTACACAGGTGGTGCCAGGCGGTGTCGCTGCTCGCTCTGGCAAGCTACGCATGGGTGACCGTCTGCTTAAAGTGAATGGCACCGAACTAACTGGTGCCACGCATCGTGAAGCTGTGCAGCTGTTACTGCAGCCCGGCCCTACTCTTATGCTAACCGTGCGACACGATCCCCTGCCGCTAGGCTTCCAGGTTTGTGCCAATAATTCTATATAAAATATTTAGTGACACGGGATTGATGTTCATTATTACTTCTGTAACTAGTTGCCTGTGCGGAATTCCGCAATATATACAATACCAAAGTATATTTATTGAATCCGATCCGTCTATCGAAAAATCGAAGCATATATTAAAGCGTCTTCTTAGATATAGGCTATAATATATTAATTGTATATATATTAATTGTATATTAATTAATGCCACTCTATTTCAGAATATAATATATTAATTAATGTCACTACGGCACATTCATTATATTAAACCAAAATTTCGTCATGATCGGTTCAGTAGTTACGGCGTGGAAGCTTAACAAACATATAAACAAACTCACTTTCGGATTTATAATATTAAGTAAGGATAGTACAGTATCTTATATAATTTAATTATTCGGGTGTTGTATAAATGTAAATTATACAGCGATTAAATTAACACACAATCCCGTGTCACACAATATTTTAAGCAAATGAATTTATTAATCCATATATTTCAGTCGTTTAGTCCAGAACGATTAATTAAATGGACATAAGTTTTTATTTTCTTAATAAAGGTCAAAATATTATATTTCAAATGAATGTATACACACATGTAAACGCGCAATGATTTGCATGTTGTGTGCAAGTAACTATTTTGTGGGTTTTACCGGCAAGAAATTGCAAGCATAATGAGAATTAGAATGATTTGGGTATGTCGCTTATAGTAGTCCTTTGGCGTATATAACGTTAAATTAATTGCATATTGCTTGTACATGATTTTTCGACATATTAACATGTACTGACAAGAAACAGTCTCAGTTGCTGTGAATTCTGTCGCTTAAGCTAGCGTTTGTTATTTACACAGCGCATATTTGAATGAAGTTTAATTTTGTCGTTATAAAACACTAAATGTTGTTTGTTCCACACGTGCGCACTACACGGCCATCGCCTCATACGTTCAGGGTCTCATTCAAGTTGAGATTGTTGATGCAACTGTAAGTGTGAACGTCTAACGGCGATCTCGACCTTATGTGTGCTACTTTACCAAATATATGTCAGTCCACCCCCTCATCCAGACAGTCTGTTTGCCCAGCTATCGTCGTATTCTGAATGGTTATTTAGTAATAAAGCTTTAATTTTGAGTAAACAACGTGACCTGTCTGTTATTGACTTTTTTTTTTGCTTCTATGTACCTATAGTTTTCATTCCAACACAAAACTTACTCCCAATAAATGCATTTGTCTTGTGCTAGGCTTTTTCAAAGAATTACGTTATTTGAATAGTATGTGTATGAAAGCTTATGTTATTACAACCTTGAATGCATGGGCTTTGCATGTTCCAAGTATTTGTGAATTTAATACATATTTGTGTAAAATGTGAAGTATATTTATTATCTTGACTTGTATTCACAAAAAAATATGCTTTAGGACCTCACAATCGTGAAGCAAGACGGCGAAAAGCTAGGTATGCACATAAAGGGTGGTTTGAATGGTCAACGTGGCAACCCTAACGACCAGAGCGACGAGGGCGTTTTCATCTCGAAGATAAACAGCGGTGGCGCTGCCAGGAGAGATGGAAGACTCAAGGTTGGCACTGTTATTGTTATATAATGAAGTCTAGCATACTATGATAGATTATTATTAGTAAAGCAAGGCGTTGAGTATATTGTGTGACAACAATAAGGTATCCCACCACAACAACAATTTTTCTTTCTGAAGTTGCTGGTATTAAATCCTGAGTATTCCTGAGCATTAATATCACCATAACCATTGATGTAACTGTTACCGGTATTTTAACTGCTGACAAGAAAGTGGTATCAAATATAATTGGGGGCTAGGATGATGCCGAGGTTACTTTTGCCCAATAGTAGCCCAAAATGATGATCACGAACATAATTATAAGAAGAATTATATATGGCACTTAAAGGTGGGCATGCGTCTACTGGAAGTCAACGGCGTGTCTTTACTGGGCGCCACACACAATGAGGCAGTGAATGCGCTTCGCTTCGCTACACACGCGCCTTTACATCTCATCGTATGCCATGGATATACGAGACCTGAAAAACACAACACGGTACCGTGCTTATTATTATATTATAATTTATATTAAGGTGTCCGTTGCGTCACACTTTAAGATCGGTAGAAATAGGTAAAAGATTTTGCGAAAGACTACGTCTTTCGTTGTTCAAAACTAATTTGACATTGCTTCACCTAATATCAGAATCTTTATAATTACTTCTAATAAATCTGCATAAAACGCAAAGGTATCTTGTAACTAGTTCCTACGCAATTCCTACTACATTACATATATTTTTGTCGATCTTCAATATCTAGTTGTTTTGATTTTGATGCACTTTGTGTTAGATGATCGTGTGCTCACCCATTTAATATTAGGTATATTTAAAATATGCACGTAAAATTGCAGTGCTTTTAGACGCTACATCACCCCCAGATATAAATAAAAATAAGATATTCTTCGGCGAATACTGCACTCTCTCCCTCATTTCTTGCCTTATCTTATGTAAGATTTATTTATTTAGAACTTTAAATTACTTACACAAAATTATCTTACTACTATTTATGCTACCGAACTGTACATCACAACACGCTGCCGACAAGCAGCGTGTTGTGTTTACATAATACATGCTTACCAAAACTAACTTAGGACAAAGTTCTCTTACTGCTTATCTAAATGAACAACAATATAATAAAAATAAAAAGTAATACAAATGCAAATATAAATTAATACCCATATCATGCATATACACCCAATAAAAGTTCTTCAAAATGTTAATTATAGTTAATCTTGACGACAAGCTTACCCGCTAGATTTAATCTACCTACTGTAATGCATATAAAAACAATATTATTGACAGTATGTCGGTAGTCTGAGCAATCTTATCATTTTCACATTTTGTGTTCTGTAAATGGTCCAGTAACAACAGTTGCCAGACAATTCGATTTCTTTGTATCGAGTTGTTGTTCTCAATTAAATTTATATTTGTAGCACAAGCACAATTATTGTAGCACTGTCTTGAATATTTTGAGCACTTTGCGTATAACACATTCAAACTCGACAATGACTTGAGTCACTGCCTGTGCTTTTAAGAAAAAGATAGAGAAATGCAATGTTTGCACAGACCGGTAGCGAGAGCGGGACGGCGGACACCGGCGGCTCTCTGTCTCACTCAACGTCAAGCCTGGATAGAGAAGAACCGTTGTCTCAACATCAGGTTTGTTATATTTGACGCATCAATTTTAATAATTTTGCTTATTACCTATACTAAGTTTTACTTGTCTAATATTGATTCCACCTCGGAAATCAATAATAATATTTTTTCATCATGTTCGCACTCAGAGCGAGTTTCTACTTCTTAAAAGCTCTTGTACTTTTCACTATTAGGTATGAGCCTCTTTCACAACGGGAAGGATATTGCCTTAATAGTTACGTTACACTGGCCAGGAGGGTTGATTTGGTTCAAATCTTTCTCTTGCAGAGTTTTTATCTGTTTTCTTAGCCGGCATTGACTGCGTGTAATGAGAGTGATAGGTGCCTGATATTTAAGTTTTATGTTCTCATTATTTAAACTGTTTATTTTAGGAGCAACAATTTCAACAGGATCTAGTTGAGTTTGAACATGAGAAGCAAGTCGCGGAGATGAGAGAAAAGTCAACGCCGGAGAAGGTAAATCATTCGCGTTTTTCATATATGTATATTGTTGAGATTATCTGCGATTCTGGATAATGTGAGAAGTCACGATGAGTAACTACTGACTGTGCGGGATCTGGATGGGATAAAAGGATTTATTATTATTGTTCTTCCTAAAGGAAATTCTCATTAGCTGCACAGACTTTAATAATTGTGCGCGGTATACAGTCGGCAAATTAATTTATTATAGGAACTAAGTTACACGGGCAAAATGTGGGCGTTTTATCTATCACTGTGACTCTCCTGCCCGACTGGTACTGTATATAGACATGATGGTATATAACGTTTACAAATGGCAGGTATTAGACATAGTGCACGCTGTAGAGTGCATGGCTATGGAGCCTGCTCCACCGATATCGCCCGAAATGCAACACAAAACGACAACGGTCGTCATGTCCAAACACACACTTCAACCTCAGGTTAGTGCCAACTAATGCAAAGTGTAATATTTGTATACATAATATGTCTATACGTTTTTTGTCTTACGTAAACGGTATATTGAAATAAAATCGTAAATCGAACTAAAGTTTCTTTTGAATTTATATTTTGTTAATAATACCGAACTTTTTCTGTTTTTCTTCAAATTATTTATTGAATCGTCACACATATAGTACTCCGTGTTAAAATTAAATTGATAGTTCATAAATTATGTTGTAAGCGCAGTTCTCATTGTAAAAATTCTCTCAATATACTGTTTTGATAATCAACACGAAAGTATTTGTTTGTCTACAACGATCGATTTTGCCGTAGCGGTACTTTGCAGATATTATGAAGGGATACCTTTTAGTTATATTTCAGGTTAACTTTGGCGCGAAGTACTTATTAATTAAATAAATCCAAAGCAAATATCGGTAGATATGATAAACCACGTAAGACGAAAAACGTTTTTAAGACTTGCGCTATTGTAAAAACGAAATAAAGCTTAATTTCTAGCTAATAAATCAGAAAAGCTCTTGTAAAATAATATTATTGGCAATAAAGCTAGCTTAAATTAATTATAAATTGTGTTGGCAGTGAAACATCTCCTCCCGATTATTTCAAACACCAAAATAATTATATTTGCCTCTTGAATATTAGAAATTTGTCAATAAAATAAACACGTGGACTTATATTAAGAAATATTATCATTGTAATTTAAAACTAAATTGTTGTTAGTATTTGAATTGTAACGACTCTGCTGCAATTATTTTAAACAGATTACACAGCCCTTGAGGTACAATGATAGTCACTTATTCCTAGTCTTCATCACTATTAAAACCATTCTATTCCGTCTGATAGTTTTCTTCATAAGAGTAATAAACTTATAATCAATGTAAAAATCAAAAGTTATTGAAATTGTGCACATAGAAAAAAAAATAAGACAGATGCCATCATTCCTGTTAGCAAATTGATGTGGTATTAGATCCTTGAAGTAAATACGTATCCCCCTTTTCTAAAGAGAAAAGTCATCAAATAATTTGACGTAGTAGTTGTTACATCGCTGAACACAGATAAAATGATATATTTAGACAAAATTTTAAACTTGCCTCTAAATAAAAGCTTTGTAATTTAATCTATTCCATATCCAAATGTTAATATTTGAATTTGCATGCAGTTTAAAGTTATAAGCTTGATATTTTTATAGAACTTTATTACAGCATGAAGAACCAACGTAGCTTTATAATATAGATATATTTAACTTGTTTATATACTGAAGGCCAAAACAATACTGCCGTATTACTAATGCACGGTATATTTCCCAATGTTGCAAGCATGCACTGTCTATATTTTGTAGCATATATTTAGCATGCATGAAAATATACGTAAGTATCTGTGTTATTTAAGGTATACTATTTATGTGTTTAACATCTTCCAAAATAAATGTTGTTTAGCATAATATACATGATTGATGCATTTTCAAAGTAGTTTGTTATGAAGTGGACGGGTAGCACTTAATTGGAAATTACGATGCTGTCATAAAGCAAAGAATATTATTTTTGTGACTGTAAATGTACTCAACTGTTACAGTGCTCAAATTAACTCTTAAGTATATTGTTTTGCATGTATTCTTAATTTGTTTACATTTTTTTTCTGTTGGGAAGATATACTATAATATATAATAATAGATAGAACATCTAAATGTACTCTACCTCTCTAGTACCAATAGTAATATATAGTGAGACGATGTGATTCATTTCTTGTTTATTTTATGTAGCTTAGTTCAGTGTCGTCCCGTGTTAGCTTGTATACGATTCCTGCCTTGAGGACAAACCCTAATTGGTGCAGTTTGTGAATGAAAGTAATGACAGAACATATTACGTCCATTGCAGAACTCAAATCCCGAAGAAAAGGAGGAAAACACTTAGTACGACAATGATAACTTCTGTCCAAAACAGATTTAAATATTCCGTGAAATCCTCGGAAATTAACAAGTCCAGTTTATATTCAAGTCCATTTATGTTGACTTAAACAGTTCTACATACAAATACTTTATTAAATATATTCTTTGACTTTTTTAATTATATTAAAATAAAATTGATGTTTTAATGGAATAGATGTAATGTTGCTTTATTATTATCTGTTGTGATTGTTTGATAATTAAGGTTAAAACCGTCTCGATGTTTGGTGTATATCCACTTGAAATTTTAAATCGTTAAGATCGTGAATTGATGTAAAACATAGAAATATACAAATAAAATGTTAATGTACGTACTTATATAAATTTATTGTATATATCATAGTTAAATGAGGAATGATCATCATTGTTTAGGGTTTCGGAAAGGATACATGAGCATTTGTTAGAAGTTTGTGCTTCACACAAACTTCTAACTTCTATTCGCTAGTGAACGTTAAGCTAAATGAGGAAAAAACATTAAAATTTAACAATAACATCATTAGCGCGAAACGACTTTTTATAACGATAAGTAACAACGTTTTGTTGTGTGTTAATCAGTAAATTATTTTTGAGCCATAATTCTATAATACTGAACTAATGTTAGTTCAGCTGTGAACTACTACTTTAATTTATTTTTAAGCTCTAGATATGCCATGTCAATAATAAATCCACGACTGTACAAAACAGAACTAGTTCTAATAATAGTACATACCTACTATTTCATATAACGTGGTTTAAGATTAAATGTTAAAATTAATCTGCGTGTAACTACTTACATATTTCTTATTTTCCTAAAGATAATGCATATCGTATCTCCTAACATGGCCCCAGGGGCTATTTCAAATGTGACAACTCTTTGATAACCGTTTTTCTATCAAACGTGACGACACTTTAACTATTACTATATTTATATAGCATGATGCATATTCAATGGGAGAGAGTCTTCACAAAAGGCCTATTTTCTTATTTTCAAAAAATCATTTTTCTTTTGTGCTATTCGGTCCCAACTCCATTTCTTACATGGTATGATGTTTTATTATAGTATATTTCCTCTATAGTTTATCTATAAAAAAGGTATACTATTTATGTGTTTAGCAGTTAGCCTCATGGACGTTGAGCATACTGTTCAATGACAATGAGGCTAACTTCCATGTCCGTTCAATCTAATCATTAATAAAAAAATAGTCTTTTTGGAAAAACACTCCTTAATTGCATTGTTACTACAAGTACAGACACATACGCTAAATGACCAATTTATATTATATACTGACTGTTTACCTGCAACATGGCAGATTATAACTCGACCTCTATATACATATTTATATCAACGTAACTTTTCTATTTATACTGGAAAAGACCAATTTTATACCCTTAGGTACCTGATTTTTTTTTTGTTTTTTGTTTTTGTTTTGTTTGTCTAAACTCATATATCAAATCATAATATTATAATAGTATCTGTTATTTCCAATGTAAATTAAATATTTTCAAGTGCGTTTGATGTGTAATTGTTATAAATGTATTTAATTATTTTTACTATCAAGTTAATATAAGCTGTTTGGCCAAATTATCGTTATCAACTGCCAATTATTTTATATTAGTATTAATTGTCGTATTGTACGTATACATTTATTTTTAACGTAAAACTTATACTATTTGACGTTATGTATAATCTTGCATTAAAAAATGTTCCAAAGGGTATTTTCATTTAATTTTACGTTAGCATCTTTTTAATAACATTTATTTTGGAAGAGTTTCATTATTTTTTGGTCACATAGACCTGTTTTTGTTTATGAGTTACAGATAGTTACGTATTCGTTTTCATGCGTATAGCTTCGCTATAACTCAATATAATATGATAATTAAGAGGTTGGTTGAATTTATATAGCTCTGTTTGTAATTACGCTCGAGTACGTAGCACTTTGTTTTGGTCTCTTTAATAGCCGTATTTAGCTAAAGTAATGAGTTAGTAGCAAGTGGTGCAGTACATTATGTTGGTTTGGTTAGTCGGCGCCCCTCCCGCCGCTCGCGAAGCCCACACAGCAGAAAGCGAAGACGCCGCCCCCCTCCGCACCGACCCCCCCGCCGCCCTCGCCCCTGCGCCGGCCGCAGCGACCGCCACCCGCGCCGCCTATCCCTGCCAAACAAAAACCTCAAGTGCCTCGTAAACCACAAACAAAGCGAGTTAGTTTCACACAAGAAACATTGGACGAACCCGAACGATATCCACTGTCGGAGAATGAAACGATTCAGTCCTCATTGCATGAACTTGACGACGACCCAATCAGAGAAATCATTGATACTAACGATGCATGTGAGGGAGTTAACTCTTTACTAATCCGAAACCAAACGTCCACCGAATTGGAAGTGTTGAGACCGGTTCCCAAAGCGAATAGAGTGCTTCACGCAGATCTCATCATTCCTCCTCCGCCTTTGTTCGATACTTACGTAAGTGATAGTGAATTAATTGACGATGCGGATTACGTGGCGAGTTTGCCACCTATTACAGTTATAGCCGAGCGCATTGTGCTGCCTGAGCCTGTCGTGGCCGAAACATCCATGCAGTCCTCTAATTCTACAAACTCTCCCGAAACCGAACATCCTCCCGCTGTAAATTACAATGCTTATCCGCAATTGGTCCCGGAACCGGTCGTTTCTGATGCAACTTATCGTTCTGTCATAATATCTGAAGTACCTTCAAATCAAGTCTTCCGTATGCCAGAACTTCCTTTATTAGATAATAATGAATACTGTAAAGAGCTTTCTGTTAGTCCCATTGGAGATCCTAATCCCCCAGAGTTATTGCATGCTCAATATAAAACTCTACCTACCGTTTCACATGTACCTAATTCGCCATGTAGCTTACACCCTGATGAAACTTACTTTGATGAACGAACCGTTCATGTTCCTGCACATCGTTCTTTACGAGATTTGAGAACGGATAGCCTTTCCTCTAGTATGGTTCATTCTAACACATACCCGCCGATCAATCCTTATCCATCTTTGACAACAGTAGCAGGAACGTACAATCCGTACACTTGCACTGTACCTGTATGTGCTTCACATCAAACTGGTTACAGTCACAGATCACAGACCGCTCTAGTCAGTACTCTAGGACAAGATATAAACGCAAACGTCACTTCAGACGTTACAATCGCTGATGATAATGCGCCAAAAAGTGTTCATTCAGAGAGAAGAGTTCGTTTCGGTGAGGTGATGACGTTGGCCGAAAACGATAGATTATCTGACAGTTCGGAACCCTTGAAGGAAGGGAGCCCGACGCCCGCATCTACCTTGAAATCCGCATGGAGCAGCAAAATCCAAGCCTTTGCCATCGGCGAGGTAATCAACCGGTATCTTATCCTCGCACACACACACACACACTCAGCAGCTTCTTTTGATTGTGTTCGTCGACAACCCATCCAGAATACTTGACTAAAACTCACTTGGTCTGTCATTCCTCCATTTCCCATTTTGTTACTTACCCCATATTGAATTATTGTTTTAACTTGCAATTACTTATATTTTGCATGATCAATTTATTTAACAGCCATAACTCTTATGATTATTATCGTTGACTAATACTGACTGCATGGGTGTTAAGCCTTGTGGAGAAGGGTTTTTCATAGCTTGTAAATATCATAAGCTTTTTATCTCATTGAATTTTATATTGACATTTAAGAAAAATGTTATAAGTTGGTCATGTATGTAAATGTTCTCAGGCTTCCCCACCTCATTCTGGTAATTTTGTGAAAGCGTCTGTCAGCGATAAGAAAAAGTTTTTCGAAAGTGCTATGGAAGAGAGTCATAAACCATCTCCGAAGCCAGGTATTTTGTTTTTATTTCTTGTGACTGTTATTATATTAGTTGCCTTGGGATTAATGTTATCTATTTTTTTAAGAAAAAGTTTTCACATTCCTGTCAGCGGATGAGGTGGAGAAATTGAAGCAAGAAGAGGAGAAGAAGATGGCCTCTCTATCGCGGTCAGAGCTCGGCTCGTGGTCTCCAGGAGATGACCGACAGAGTGGTGATAGCTCGCATTCCGACGAGGAACCATATGAGAATGGCCATAGGTAATTCGATTGTTTGTTAAATAGGTGTATCATGCTTACTTTGTACAGTTTGATTGTCATTATACTTAGGGGGGTTAGAATGTATGTCACTCGATCATATCGACATGACGTCGTGTCATTGTGATTGGTTGAGACATCACCGTGATTGGCCGAGGGAGAGGTTTCTCTACCAATCACAAGCGAGACGATACGATGTCGATACGATTTAGTGAGTTACATTCTACGGGCCTAGTGTCTAAAAATAGTCTCACTACATAAGTACAATAGACTTTCGAGACACATCAAGATTTAGCTACCCTTTGAATACAATTAGTGTGTCGTCACTAATTCTTGAATCCAACGGTCGTTTTTTATAGCAGAAATAGCCACCGCATAGTCACTTCAGTATTATATCCTTCTGTTGTTTCATAAATTGAAACAAATTCTAGTGTGTCGGGCGGAGTTAGTCCGTCGGCGAAATCTCAACGAAGACGAGCCGGTCGCGATGGTGAGGTAGAAGATGCTGCGACACGAGCAGCCAGGCGAGCGGCCTGGCGCGCTGCCAGACTACGCTCACTCGAACAGGTTGGTAAAAATCGGAAGTATAATCCTGTTAGGAGCGCTTAGTCACGAACGCAGACCAGAGACGGCTGCGAACGTCTTCAGCGTGCTAGTCTTAATAAGAGAAGATCAAGGCGCAGAGAGCTGCCTGAAGTTAAGTAGTGCATGTACAGATACTAGCCTTCAACTAAAATTGTCTGTAAGAATGTTAGTATACAATGTTCTTTAACAACAAGAGTTCCGTAGTACCTTTTCGCCATGAAGGCTCTTCGCTAAAGATTTCCTTGCAAAAGAGAGAGGTTAGAACAAACTATTAAACGTAGCAGCAAGCTGACAATGGCTTTTTGTCCCTTATTGAACAATTGTGTCACTAGTCGAGGACACGATTATGAACTTTCTTTTCTCTATACTTGCTGATAAACACTGGCGATATAATTTGTTCTTACCTATAAGTATACTAGACATATACTCCTTCATATTGGGGACCTTGTTTTAACAGATGTCTAGATTAAAAAAAATAACATTTGGGATTGATGAAACATAAAGAAAATAAACACTTAGGAAACAACTAACGCAATATTTCGTGCACATAAAGGAGGCGATCGAGTCACAGAAGGTAATTAAAAGCATGGTTGGGCCAGCTAATGATATTTTGGAGGATGTACCACCGAGGGACAAGTCTCCATCCGAGGTAATTGTCTTAAAGTTTACACCTACTTGAAATAAAGTTTATGTTGAATGTTACCCAAATTAAACTACTAAAGCAACCAGTTCTGTGATTGGAATAAAATAATTGCTCCTCTGTAATGACTTAGAACATGCAACGTAGTTTACTTATACGACCCATAGTTTATTAGTCCTAATATTCTTTGTTACTTTGTGTGTCTGTTTAGCAGTTATTTTTTCCTTTTTCAGATTTAGTATGTTTGAATAATTACATGTATTAATTGTTTGCCTATAACTGTTAACATTGTAATTAACACTAATTGAATTGTTACATCTGTGATTGTCTTTTAGAATCTAAATGTCGATAAAGTGTCTATCTAATGGAACTAAAACTAACACACCGTGGTTGTTTTGTCGTTGGGTTTAATGTCGCTTGGCATACTTTGTACGTTTACACTAGGATGCAATTGTCAAAATTAGCTTTACCAATTATAGAAATGGCCCCTACCACGTATCGCGTTACGTACAAAACCGGGCCCTATACTGGCCGTGAAGGAGAAAGAAAAGTTGTTAGACGAGCGGATTACACTCCGCACCGAGGAATACGTCTGTCCGGCAACCGGCGAGACTAAAGTGCGAACCGTCGAGTACATTGAGAAAGTCATTGAGAAAGAGGTACGCGTAAAACCGCGAACTGTACATTGTGCTATATACGTAACACGCTGTACACAGCAATGCCGTATCGTGTGTGGTTTATTATCTTTGTAAATCTTACAAACTACGCTTAGCTTGAACGCGCAAACTTTACGACGGACCAATGACATAACAATGACGTCTGTACTGAACTAGCTATCTGTAACTCGCCACGACTTCTGCCCCCTAAATTTATTTCCTCTGTTTTACCTCTAAGAGGGACAAAGCTGAAACGTTGAATGCAAGTTTTCTTCCCATATTAATATCTCAGAATTATTTTTAAGGATGCAGTTTCTGTCGTTGCCAAAATATAATCAAAAATGAATAGCGATTTAGTTCAAAATGCGTAAAAATGTAAACAGACTTGACGTTTATATTAATACGCAAAATAGTGACTGTGATCTGTATATTAAGACTAAAACATTGACTGACGAGAAAGATATTATAGTTGTATAAACACTAGATTGTAACAGGGCCTGTACGAGAGCACATAACGAATTCACAGCACCAACACAAAAGTGACCACAATTGAGTTAGATTCGGCTGTAGATAGTCACGTAGTACTTATAATCACTTAAATGTAGTACTAAATTGATGGGGTAGTAACGAGACTTAAATAACTTTGTGTGTGAATTCCATGTTATTTAATTAATTGGCTTATTTGACAATATCCTTTATTGTTTTGTTTATATTATAATCTTATTTATTTACTGTTTACACGAGTGTTGCATGATAATTTGGCATGGCATGTTAACTTAATTTATTGTGTAATTTGTCAGACGATACCTGGATTCTAGACACGGCAAGCTTCGTCGAAACAATGGTTTGTTGCGTTTATTTCTCTTCAACATTCATATTTATATATTATGTAATTAGCAAAGCTTTATCATAGCTTGAGTAGCTGAAGCGATACAAATCACTAACACATACTATATAATTATATTATGTTGGAAATGTAGCTAGTGCATGCCATTTTTGCTGTGGGTTAACTAAAATATATAATAATGTGTATTGTGTTATATGATCTCATAGATCTCATGCATTTACATTTAAATTTAATTCAAGGTGTTAAAACTGTATTATAAATTGTCACAATCGCCGTAAACCTTATGATTATCACGGTCAAGTTTGGATTCATTTATACATTTACATTCGCATCAAATTGTAAAGATATCTACTATTACTATCGGTTATTTACAATAAAAAATGTGTCACAGGTGGAAACAACGCAAGAAAAAATTATTTCGCTGGAACTAACAACTAGTCCGAGTAGCGAGACAGCTCCCACTGAACTGGAAGAGGCTGGGGTCAGTTTAGGGGAAGGGGAGACGGGTGATCATTCCCTGCAGCCGGACATAGTGCAAGTTGTGAACCCTTTATTAGATGGCGGCGCTGGCCTTGTCACAACCATCCCTGTGGGGCCTGCGCAGAGGCTTACTACATACACAGAGACACATCAATAAAACACACAATCAACACCTCCATACCTACAGTGCTTGCCAATCTTTTGACCGCTTTTAATGCACAGAACGTAAAACTAGTGCACTTAAACTTATGCGCGACCTCTTGAATTTGTGTTCGTTATACAAATTGGAGGTTATGGCTATAATCAGAGCGGTTGAAGACATTGACGCGAACTGTACTTACAAGTCTCTATCTCCGATCCTATATACAAATCATCCCATGACAATATCACAGAGACACACTACTTATCGCAGATACTCGCTCGACTGCGGTCGAGCATTTAACTCGGTTGTAGATTTCTTCAACGAAATGAACGTTAATGAAACGAGTTTCCATCTTTATTTTGTATTGTAACTGTGATAATAATATTTAGATTCCACCGACTTGTTATGTTACTTAAAGACTCATGAAGAACTCTACTAGCGAGACCTTTTACGTGGCATTTTAATTCGATCACAATTTTTATTTTTATAAATTTAGTTTTGTGACGGAGATTTTATGTTAGAGATAGGTGTTACTATATATTTTTGAAAATATTAATAGATAATATTCTTTGTATACTTTATGTATTTAATTTTAAATAATTTTCATTCCGTGCAACTTTTATTTTTGACTGAATGTTGATGCTGTACCTGCTAAAATAGTGACTGGATAATCAAATAGATTATAAATGTAGGCTGAATGTGAGAAGTGATTTAGTTGTAAATTATATCATCGACAACACACAGTGGAATGCGACGCAAGTGTACGGATACTAGCATCACATCTGAATATAACATTCAAATATTATTAGATATCTTAATTTATATGAACATATATTTTTACTTAGTTTATTCATGAATTGTTGTTAATTCATTCAGTATTTTGTGTTTTACGGCGTAATATTTAATTTTAATTAATTTAATTTTATGTGGTGCCTTTATTTCTTCAAAATAAATTTTATATTAATATACGATTTTATGATTCAATAATGTTTTAATTTGAATATTGTAATTATGTCAAAATAATTATATACAAAATAATTGTAATACTACAAAAGGTGATTAATTACGCATTTGCATCAGTAATGAGAGCCTAGTGTGTATTTAGATTTTGTAATGTCTGTAAATTACCTTATTCCCAGGTACAAATGTACTACAAAGTGTACATTTCCAAGTGTATTAAGTATGTGTAATATTAGAGTGTAATATCACGGTAAATAGATTGAAGTGTTGAATGGAAGAATGTGTGTCCTTTATACCTTTTTAGTGATATGTACATTGTAAACTATTGAAAACATTGTATGTTTGTCCCAATTAAATGTTTTAATATATATATTTTAATAAAATTATTTCATTGTTTAATTGCAATTCTCTATCAGTAAAGAAAATGAACGTCACTTAATTATAGTTTATTTAATTATAATATATTTAGTAACACAATTAAAATCTAATAACGAACACAAAAACATCTTAGAAATTACGCAGAGAATTACAACGATGTTACTTCTTTGGTGCTATGATACCTTCCAGTTGTGCCTGAAACAAAAACAAGTTTAATTTTACTCGACACTTCAATTCCATATAAAACTAGAACCATTAAATGTTCTCCCTCTAGAAGATGACAGGCAAAAAAACTAATGATTCAACTCTTTTGTTTTTTACCCTGCTCCGGGGAATCCAAAATCCCGTATCGCGGGGGACTTAACAAAAATTATACAATAAAACTACGTTCACGCAACCTATCGCGTTTATTTGATTTTATGCTAGGTAAGTAGGTATACCGACGCGCGATTCAAATATTATTTGGCTATTCTTTAAATTATTCGAAACTTCGAAATAGTAGAAGATAAAATAAACGCCATAGATTATATAAACGTTTATTATTATTATACAATGTCACAGAAACGAAGTACACCCAGACTCCGACAACAATTTGTGGGTCGTACAAACAATTGTCCTGCGTGGGAATCCAATTTATAATATAGGCATGAGAGGTCAGGTATCGGATTAGTGATTTCCAACAAATTATAGCTTCGACACCCATCATCTGGTGATCTTCTATTTATAATTGACGGGCCTCGTGGTGTAGTCGCTGGTGTAACCAAACTTCCATGCACGAGGTCGTGGGTTCGATTCCCACTCAGGACAATTATTTGTGTGATGAACACAGATATTTGTACTGCGTCTGGGTGTTTTATATCTATTATATGTATTTATTTACAAAAAAATAGTAGTATAAGTATTATATCCGTAATCTGGTACCCATAGCACAAGCGTTAAGCTTAGTTTGGGACCAGAGGACGTTGTGTGAAAATGTCCGTAAATATTTATTTATTATAATTATAAAATTGTTTCTCCTCCTACTGACAATCAAAGCACAGCCAGAAGCAGAGCTGAATTTTGGAATGTACGAGTACATTTCTTTTATATCGTACCTAGGCATCGGAGGCCGAGACTCATCTACCTAGACCAAATCGGTCATGTATTGAAGGAAGGTGGAGTCAGGAGTCTCCGAAACCGGCGAGCGTGTATGAAGAGAGTTATGAATGTTGAGGAAGCGAAAGATGTATGCAAGAATAGAGCCTCTTGGCACTCTGTTCTCTCTGCCTAACCCGCAAGGGAAATGGCTTGATGATAAGTGAGTGTAGGCATCATGGGGGGAAATGGGAGTCAGAACTTTGTTTTTTGTAGATAGAAACATGCAAATTTGAAATACAGTTACATAAATGAGCAACGAAACGTGCGAAGCTGCTGGCACCGGCTAGTTTAATATAACTTCTGATTGTGACAGCTGGAAATGTTCTTTCGTAGAACTGTAAGTGTATTTTTACTTAAATCTATTCCGAGACAACTACATAATTACATCCTTAATAATATTACGAGGAGTGATCAAAAAGTAGTGAGAACGACATACTCCTTGGTAAGAAAAAAAATAAATACTGGCAGGCATAGCTCAGATACATATTTGTAATAATAATAAAGAAGAAATCTTCGATTCTCTTTTGTTTTTTTCTGAATGTAGTCATTTGTTTGCTTCGTGTCGGAACGTGTTCTCGAAAATGGAGAAAAACAAAGTACGAGCCATTATTAAATACCTCTGTTTAAAAAAGTTAACGGCGCAAGAGATTAATTGCGATTTGGAGGCAACATTAGGAGAGTCTGCTCCGCCGTATTCCACTGTTGCAAGGTGGGCTTCTCAATTTCGAGTAGGGAGAACGAGCATGGAAGACGAACATCGTTGCGGCCGTCCATCGACGTCAGTCACCCAAGAAAATGTTGCGAAAGTCGAGAAAATTGTATTGAGCGATCGAAGAGTTACCATCCGATACTTAATTCAAGAAACGGGCATTTCATATGGAAGTATTCAATCCATATTGAAACAATCTTTGAATATGAGAAAAGTCTCCGCAAGATGGGTGCCGAGAATGTTAACCGACAGTCAGAAACAAAATCGACTTGACATTTCGAAGATATTGTTGGACAAGTTTCAAGAAGATTCTAAAAACTTTTTGTCTCGTTTCGTAATAATGGACGAAACATGGCTCCATCATTTTGATCCCGAGACAAAACAGCAATCTTCACATGGAAACGACCATCATCACCGACCCCGAAGAAGATTCGTGCCGTGGCATCGGCTGGCAAGGTTATGGCCTCAATATTTTGGGACTCAGAAGGGATATTGTTGATTGATTACCTAGAGCGTGTAAACACTATTACAGGCCAATATTATGCAGCTTTAGTTCCCAAGTTGAGGAATGCCATCAAAGAGAAAACGAGAGGGAAACTTCGAAGGGGCGTGCTGTTTCATCACGACAACGCACCCGCGCACAGATCGGCAGTTGCGATGGCTACCATTCAGCAAGCTGGCTTCGAATTGGTTGACCACCCCCTTGTTCACCAGATCTGGCGCCTAGCAATTTTTATCTGTTCCCCAAATTGAAAGAATAATTAAGGGGAAACAGGTACGAAGACGATAACGACGTGATGGATGCCGTGGAGAGCTTTTGGCAGGACCAAAACAAAACTTTTTTTTTTAAAGGGATTGAAGCCTTGGAAAATCGCTGGGCTCGGTGTGTAGAGAGACTCGGAGACTATGTAGAAAAATAAATTACTAAGTTAGCAAGTCATTATATTCTATCTCATTCTCACTACTTTTTGATCCCTCCTCGTATAAATGCGATAGTACGTTTGTTACTTTTTCACGCCATAACCATTCGACCGATCATCTTCAAATTTAGCATATTATAGATTTAGTCCAGAATCCAGAGAAGGACATAGGCCCATCTTTTATGTCGGCAAAATGTATGGTTCCTCTGAGATACCAGATTTTGCGTAAAAGTCATTTGTGTGCCGACGTCCAACTTAAATTCTGGAGTATATGCGGATGAAGTCGCAATCAGAATCTAGTCAAGAAAAATTTAATATTTCAATAAAAATATAAATTTTATTAACCTTCAACTGGGCATTTGTTTTCTTCAGTGCCAGCAATTCTTCCTGGTGTCGTTTCTCTTCAGCGGCACGCAGTTCCGCCGCACGGCGCTCTAATTGTTCCGTCTTTTGTTTTAATTCCATGCATTGCTTTTCAAGAGATGATCGTTCGGCTTCCAATTTTGCTACTTGATCCATCAAGTCCGATTTACCTTGCTCTGACTACAAGTAACATTTCCTTTAATAGAGTAGATGAATGGGTTGTATATTACGTTTTGAAGATGACAACCTCAGGTAAAGAGTCTGTGAATTTTTTGCTATCATCTCAAGTTGAAAATCAAAATGTTATTTTGATCTATATTTTAGCACTTGACATGCTCAGCTACTCTTAAAGTAGGTACAAATTATAATTTGTGAATAAGGAAGAAGAGTATTTTAGTACGAGCGGGAATCGAACCTGCGTCCCTTCCTTTCCAGGGAATTGCTCTAATCAATCGAGCTATCGTACCATTTCTAGAAATACTGAATTTCCTCATCACATTTGTCTTAATGACCAACGCCATCTATCGGCATGGGTTAGAGCACTTCCCCGGAAAGGAAGAGACGCAGGTTCGATTCCCGCTCGTACTAAAATACTCTTTTTCCTTATTCAGAAATTATAATTTGTATCTCAAGTTTAATTGTTTTTATTAAGGCGGAAAAATATGTACCTAACAGTACACCCCGTCGTTCGGGGCAACGAACAGGGTGGTGTGGAGCCCTCACTCACAAAATAAACCCGCCGTGTGCGGAGAGCCGCCTGTATTGGCAGACCACTGGAACCTATCATCGTACCTACCTATCAGTGGGGAGGGGTGCATGTTTCAATCGAACTCTCGACACTAATTGGTCTTGTTTGCCAGAACTTATTAATCGAAAAGCCTTCTCAAATATACAATAATATAACACAACTCTTTAAATAGGTAAAAGATACAAACCTGTAAAGCCTTTCTCATACCAAAAGCGATGGAGCTACAGTAAAGAGTTTGGTAAGCTTCCATCGTGATCCTCGCCTCGTCACGGACTCTTAGTAAAAGAAGACCTCTTTCACCACAGTTGATTGTCACCTGAAAAATGACAAATAGATATACAAATGTATCAATAAGGCCCCAATGTAATAGTGGTAGGTGCTACTGCGTGGCAATATACATTAGAGAATTTAAATATTTACCTACCTACCTAACTAATTGCTCCGCAAAAATGGGGATTACTACTAGAATCAATTCGTCTTTTTTATTACCTACTTATGTTGGCAGCCACGGCCTACCTAATAGTAAGCGATAATCGCTGTTCATGGACTTAACTACACTAAGAATATGTACTGCTAGGCCTTTGTCTCATTTTGGGGAAGTGAAATAAAAGAATGGGCGGCTATCTCCCGATATAACCCAAACGCATACCTACACAACAGAGGTGCTTCACATTCCGTCACATGGAAGACGGTGGTACCTATCCGCTCGGGCCCGATACAAGTGAGTGGGTACTCCCACTTGGTACCAACCCAACCACCACTAATAAACATAGCATCACGCCTGTATGCCCCGAAGGGATAGGCAGAGGTGTTTTACACACCCACGGTTCGCCAGCTATGTTTAAGTCCCACGTAATAGGGGGTGAGCCTATTGCCGTCTACCGGGCACATGTCCAAACTCCGGGTTGCTACTGAAAATTTTTTTTTTTACAAAAAAGCTCAATAGCACCGCCCGACCCGGGGATCGAACCCGAGACTTCATGACCGGTAACGCTATGGGCAATTGTAGTGCTGGTTTTAACTGCCAACTTCCCTTCGTCGCCTCGTACGACACGCGTGGAGAAGAAGTGACGTTTGTATTCTTAGTTCTTCAATACTATAAAGATAAAACATGGCCATAAACATCTTGAAGCTATGGGCCTACAATAAATGTGTCACCTCAAACCATATTGATGTTCTTCCTCGAATTATTTATCTATAAATGAGACACGCGTCTAAACTCACCTGGCGTATTAACTCATCAAAACATTGGGTATACAGTTGCCTGCGTACGGGACAAATTCCAGTTTCTCTCGCTTGTCTTTGTTGCAAACGCGTATCGAGCATCTCTTGTAGATTTATCACGTCCAGTCGTGTAGCAGGAGTTGAGGATATCTAAAAAGATTGACATTGTAATCTTGCTATGTCTACTTAAATATAATAAATAGGCTTAAATAACTAATCTTTTGTGAATGTGGAAAAAGAGAACTTTATTGTGTTCGGGATTCGAACCTGCGTCCCTTCCAATCCGGGGAAGTGCTCTAGACCGTTCAGCCATCGCACGTGACCGACAGCCATTTCCAATCTTCAAATCACATTTGTCTTTACGTCGCTAAATAGGCTTAGGTAGCTAGCTGTACTTGTACCTACTTATACTGAAAAAGTGATGAAAATTATCCCATTCGATCGTTGGGGTACCTAGGCTCTGAACTTGCATGGAAACGCGGTTTTTATGTAATCGAGTCACATGTTTTTCAAAGGCCGCCGGCCGCTATTATGGTTGTGTATGAAAAGTGGTTGTCGCTTGCGGTTTTAGTTAGTTTGGAGTTGCACTAAAAATAAGGTAAATCAATGGCAAGTACCCATTGGACCAAGAATTTCTGAGATTTTGTTATCGAGCTCTCACTCCACTGAGTGGAAATCTGTGAATCTGTGTGAAAAAAGTACTTCCGTGAATAAATAAATATTTATATAAAGCACTTGCCTTTTGAGTCCATATTTGGCCATCCTCTTCCCATTCTTTGGGAGGCAGAATAGCATTTAGAATTTCTTCTGTTTCACGTTTGGCTTCTGTGGGTATGCATGGTTGAACAGACGCGCCAGCTCGAGGTGAAACCTTCAAAAACATTATTTAGTTCAGCACACAATATCTATACCTATTGATAACCCAACTACTTTTATGGGTAGTGATTCAAGATATAGACCTCCCGTGTAGGTTTTAAGTTCGACTCCCATATGTTGTTGGTAGGTATTTGTACATTTACATAATAAAATTGTTCGGTGTCAACACTGTATCCATCCTTATAGGTGAACCTAGATTATGCCCGCTACTTTGTCCACGTGGACTGCAGATACTTATTTAAATACCTATAGGTGTTCACATCACCAATTAATTATTTTAATTATTAACACGTTAAAATAGTAAATAATCCTACATTTGGAATTAAGTGAAGTGAAAAGTATTAAGTGAACGAACTAAACTTACAATTTTCTCCGGCTTTTTAGTGACTAATACAGGGTTATCATAACGCACTAAAGTCTCTTCTGCAGAAACCGGAGCCCTCTCAGCCATTCTTATTTTAACTTACCTTTAAAAATATTTATATATTTAGTTTTGAAACGTCAGTGGGTAACTAATATTTAGATAAGTAAATAAATAACCAGTTGCCATGGCTACTGCCTGTTGCATAGCAATGTAGTTTCCACAGACATTTAAAAAAGCACTCTTCACTGAGACTCTTCATTTCTACCTTTTACATAGATAAATAACTATAGGTACTTGGAAACCATGTACGTGTAGTCTCTGGAATGACCTCCCTGCTGTAGTGGTTCCCCAGCGCTACGACATGCCGTCATGTGTGGGTGGTGGGTATCTAAAATTAATATTAATTAGAACATTTCTGATTGGGCGTGTGGGGCCGGCTTTAGAATTATATATATTCAGTATTTCTAGAAATGGTACCATAGTTCAATGGATTAGAGCACTTCCCTGGAAAGAAGGGACACAGGTTCGATTTCGTACTAAAATCTCTTTTTCCTTATTCACAAATTATAATTTGTACCTACTTTAAGAGTAGCTGAGCATGTCAAGTGCTAAAATATAGATCAAAATGTTTGAAAAATCACGCCATCAAGTAGTATGAATTTTAATTGCAAAATTAAACTTACTACATTGGATGAATGCATTGCCGATAGATGGCGTTGGTAGTTAAGACAAATGTGATGAGGAAATTCAGTATTTCTAGAAATGGTACGATAGCTCAATGGATTAGAGCACTTCCCCGGAAAGGAAGAGACGCGGGTTCGATTCCCGCTCGTACTAAAATACTCTTTTTCCTTATTCACAAATTATAATTTGTACTTTAAGAGTAGCTGAGCATGTCAAGTGCTAAAATTTAGATCAAAATGTTAAACTTGAGATGATAGCAAAAATTTCACACATTCTTTACCTGAGGTTGTCATCTTCGAAACGTAATATACAACCCATTCATCTACTCTATTAAAGGAAATGTTACTTGTAGTCAGAGCAATGTAAATCGGACTTGATGGATCAAGTAGCAAAATTGGAAGCCGAACGATAATCTCTTGAAAAGCAATGCATGGAATTAAAACAAAAGACGGAACAATTAGAGCGCCGTGCGGCGGAACTGCGTGCCGCTGAAGAGAAACGACACCAGGAAGAATTGCTGGCACTGAAGAAAACAAATGCCCAGTTGAAGGTTAATAAAATTTATATTTTTATTGAAATATTAAATTTTTCTTGACTAGATTCTGCTTGCGACCTCATCCGCATATACTCCAGAATTTAAGTTAGACGTCGGCACACAAATGACTTTTATGCAAAATCTGGTATCTCAGAGGAACCATACATTTTGCCGACATAAAAGATGGGCCTATGTCCTTCTCTGGATTCTGGACTAAACCTATAATATGCTAAATTTGAAGATGATCGGTCGAATGGTTATGGCGTGAAAAAGTAACAAACGCACTATCGCATTTATACGATGAGGGATCAAAAAGTAGTGAGAATGAGATAGAATATAATGACTTGATAACTTAAAAATTTATTTTTCTACAGTCTCCGAGTCTCTCTACACACCGAGTCCAGCGATATTCCAAGGCTTCAATCCCTTTAAAAAAAAAAGTTTTGTTTTGGTCCTGCCAAAAGCTCTCCACGGCATCCATCACCTCGTTATCGTCTTCATACCTGTTTCCCCTTAAGTATTCTTTCAATTTGGGGAACAGATAAAAATTGCTAGGCGCCAGATCTGGTGAACAAGGGGGGTGGTCAACCATGATCGGGTCGGTGATGATGGTCGTTTCCATGCGAAGATTGCTGTTTTGTCTCGGGATCAAAATGATGGAGCCATGTTTCGTCCACTATTACGAAACGAGACAAAAATTTTCAGAATCTTCTTGAAACTTGTCCAACAATATCTTCGAAATGTCAAGTCAATTTTGTTTCTGACTGTCAGTTAACATTCTCGGCACCCATCTTGCGGAGACTTTTCTCATATTCAAAGATTGTTTCAATATGGATTGAATACTTCCATATGAAATGCCCGTTTCTTGAATTAAGTATCGGATTATACACAAATATTAATATATCGGGTCTTAATCGCGTATATAATGTTGAGGTTGAATACCTTAATTTCCCGACGTTTCGACCGTATTGCATCGGCCGTGGTCACGGGTTGACTGGTGTAGTTCAGCGTTGCCTCCGTGAAGCGCTAGTGTCTGTAACTACCCTCGCCTCGTTTATATTTTGATTTCCGAAACTGTCGGTACTTCGACACACCACACCAACGACATCCTCACACTGGCGCGTAATGTTTGTTCGGCGATATGTACACTTACTGATGACAGGATTCCATGATGTTGACAAACGGTATCCATCCTCTCGGTTGAAATTAGCATGTTTTTTGATTTCAACCGCTTCCCGCGCCATCCTGGAGTAATAGTGACGGTCGGTGGAGAGGACCTGTGGTTTATGCAGTTCAATCCAGTGGTTGGATCCCGCCTCCAGCAAGTGTTCCGCTATAGCTGACTTTTGTGTATGTCGGTGTTTTACAGCCGCGATATGTTCTTTAACCCTTTACGCAATTGTACGTTTGGTTTGTCCGATATAAGAACTACCACAGCTGCAATCCACTTTGTAAACGCCAGGTGTCTGCAGAGGGATTATATCTTTTGGAGTACGTAGGTGATGTGATACTTTGGAATGCGGACTATATACAGTCTTAATGGAGTATTTCTGTAGTACTTTTCCAACTTTGTCCGTTACTCCTTTAATAAACGGTAAAAAGGCTGGTGCCCTGTCTACCCCAGTTCGTGCCTCCTTCTTCCGCAGTCGTCATGTGCTACCCCTAAATCCGTTTCGTTTAAGTGCCTCCTGAACATGTGTGAGCTCACTATTCAATTGTTCAGGGTCACAAATGTTGTATGCTCTATTGGTCAAAGATGCTACTACGGATTGCAGGTGTCGTGGATGGTGGTGCGAGTCAGCATGCAAGTATCTGTCAGTGTGCGTGGGTTTTCTGTACACAGTATGTGATAAGGTACCGTTTGCTTTGACTCTTAGTTTTACATCAAGAAATGCTAACGATCTGTCCATCTCCATTTCAAAAGTAAACCTGATGTTCCCAACATCAGGTTTACTTTTTGTACGGAGTTCAAATCCTTAGCAAATGTTTCCACTTCTTGTCTGCCGCCCTTCATAATGCAGAATACGTCATCAACGTATCTCTTCCACAGTTTAACCTGGGACAGTTTCGGCTTGATCATTTCTTCGATATGTTCCATCCAGATGTTGGCCATAACCGACCCCAATGGGCTGCCCATGGCCACTCCATCGGTCTGGAGGTAATACTGTCCCTGGTAGATGAAGTAGTTGCCTTCTAGACAGTTTCTTAGTAGAACATTGTACTCACTGGACAGATCATTCGCTTTTAGTTTTTTCTCAATGACCTCCAGGCAAGCATGAATGGGAACGTTGGTGAACAGTGACTCCACATCAAAACTCACCATCACCTCATCTAAGTCCACTTCCATGTTCTTGATGATATCCACAAAATGTCTAGAATCCTTCACGAACGATGCAGTCTCACCGACTAATGGTTGCAGTATTTTGGCGAGGTGTTTAGCTAGATCGTAAGTAGGAGAGTTAATTTGACTTACGATCGGGCGAAGTGGCACGTTGCTTTTATGGATCTTTGGCAAACCATATAACTTAGGTGGCTGAACGCTTTTAGGTCTGAAAAGCCTTTCAAACACATCATCCGCGAACAGATCCTTGTGGTCCTTAATTAGTGCTCGCATACGTTTCGTGACTCTAGCTGTAGGGTTGTACGACACTGGCTTGTACACAGAGGTGTCACTTAATAGACTCCTTAGTTTCTCATCATAGTCACCGGAATTCATCACCACAGTGGTATTTCCCTTGTCGGCCTTTAGCACTAAAATATCCGTGTTATCACGCAGCTCTTTCAGCGCGAGACGTTCTTCTGCAGTGATATTTGGTTTAGGCAGCTTTGATTTTCGAAGGATAACGGCCACATCCTGTCTGAGCGTTTCCGCATCGGCAGACGGCAACTTGTTTCGCATTATCACTTCTTCGACACCACTAATGACATTCTCATACGGAATCCGTTTCGGTGTTACAGCATAATTTAACCCTTTAGCTAATATGTTCTGTGTAGTGCCATCAATTTTTGTACTCGACAAGTTTATTACCGTCGTTTCGGGGGTAGGTGGTCCTTTAGTCGTGATTTTACCGTCCCGGCGACAACGCAACTTCTCGAATTTTGCATTATGTCGTATAGTACTTAAATCATTGATACGACGCGCCTGCTTGTATGTTACGCGATCACACAACTCAAAATCACTCACTGATAGCACTGCACTACACTCCATATGTAAACTATATAGTTCGCACTGCACACTGTTTAAGTCATACCGACAGTTTCGTATTAATTGTCTCAAGAGACGAACACTCGCATTCCTTAGAATCCCTTCGGAGTGTGGAATGTCATTACGCGGCTTGATTCGCACTCCTGTAGGTACTAAGTCCGACTCACGACATTTTATAAGAAAGGTTAAGGATGATTCTAACCGTACACGTTTTATACGAAGAGATTCCAGACGTTTTATTTTGTTTACAAACTCCGGCCCGTATCGGTTTGCAATAAAGACTTTTAAACTTTCGCGATTTGTACACATTATACACAAATATTAATATATCGGGTCTTAATCGCGTATATAATGTTAAGGTTGAATACCTTAATTTCCCGACGTTTCGACCGTATTGCATCGGCCGTGGTCACGGGTTGACTGGTGTAGTTCAGCGTTGCCTCCGTGAAGCGCGAGTGTCTGTAACTACCCTCGCCTCGTTTATATTATGATTTCCGAAACTGTCGGTACTTCGACACACCACACTAACGATATCCTCACACTGGCGCGTAATGTTTGTTCGGCGATATGTACACTTACTGATGACAGGATTCCATGATGTTGACAAACGGTATCCATCCTCTCGGTTGAAATTAGCATGTTTTTTGATTTTAACCGCTTCCCGCGCCATCCTGGAGTAATAGTGACGGTCAGCGGAGAGGACCTGTGGTTTATGCAGTTCAATCCAGTGGTTGGATCCCTATATATCGGATGGTAACTCTTCGATCGCTCAATACAATTTTCTCGACTTTCGCAACATTTTCTTGGGTGACTGACGTCGATGGACGGCCGCAACGATGTTCGTCTTCCATGCTCGTTCTCCCTACTTGAAATTGAGAAGCCTACCTTGCAACAGTGGAATACGGCGGAGCAGACTCTCCTAATGTTGCCTCCAAATCGCAATTAATCTCATGCGGCGTTAACTTTTTTAAACAGAGGTATTTAATAACTATTTCTGTTGATTCCTTACTGGGCGGGAAGCGAAAGAAAAACTTAGAATGCCCCAGTAGCCTTACTTTTGCTAGGCTGGTGGAAAGAGTCCACCAATGGTAGAAACGTCATCCAATCAACGAACAGAAAAGGAAAATTCGAAACAAACCCTATACCAACCCGTCCGGCCAGCGTGGTATAGTAGGCCAAAACCTCTTAACATGACAAGGCACCTAAAACAAAGGCCCCCAGTTCTCGGTAGCCCCGCTGCTCGCTGCCACGGTAGCGGTCGTGATAACAGCGGGGCAGGGGGTGCGAAGAATCTCCGGGCTACGACAAAAGGCTACCAAAAACACCTGACCCTGGCTACGTACAATGGACGCTCTCTACGGCTGGACCAACACCTCACTGAACTCGAGGTAGAACTAGGTCGCATAAACTGGCACATATTGGGGTTATCCGAAGTCCGAAGACAGGGTGAGGACACGATAACCCTAGAGTCAGGCCACCTATTCTACTTTTGGGAAGGTGATTGGCCCTCTCAGGGTGGTGTCGGTTTCCTGGTCAACAAAGCTCTCACAAGCAACGTTGTGGAAGTAAGCAGTGTGTCGACACGGGTAGCGTACCTCATAATTAAAATCACTAACAGGTACACCCTTAAGGTGATACAGGTATATGCGCCGACCTCGACATACTGCGACAATGTAGCCGAAGCCATGTATGAAGACATAGCCAAGGCATTACATGGTACCACCAAGGCTCACTACAGCGTTGTTATGGGGGACTTCAATACCAAAGTGGGAGTACAAGAACGCGGCGAAACGAAAATCAGACTCCACGGCGTGGGGCGTCGAAACCACAGGGGGCAGATGCTGGTCAATTTTCTGGAGTCGCAGGGGCTCTTCTTGATGAATTCTTTCTTTAAGAAGAAGCCTCATAGAAAGTGGACATGGCGAAGCCCCGACACTGTGACGAGGAACGAGATAGACTTCATCATGACTGACAGGAGGATTGTATTTAGAGATGCCTCCGTGATCAACAGGTTAATACCGGCAGCGATCACCGACTTGTTCGAGGCGTTCTAAATATAGACTTCAGGGCCGAAAGGTGTCGCATGGTGGGGTCTACTCTCAGACCTACTGCGCCTCAAACAGCTTTGGGGTCCGAAAAGTTCCAACTGGAGCTTCAAAATCGTTTCGACCTGCTGGAAACCGAAGGCAACGTTGACGAGAAAACTGACACAGTGGTCAAAACGCTACAGGATGTGTCTCGAAGGGTTTTTCCCGGAAAAAGCAGTAACAGAGGGTCTAAACTCTCACTCGAGACTCTCGAACTTATGAGGCAGAGACGGCAAATGTCATCCACGCAGGCGTTTTCGCCAGATGGGAGAAACCTCAACCGGAAAATCCGGAAGCTGGTGTGACGTGACCTCCGATGTTCCAACATCCGCGCCATCGCGGCTGCGGTTGAACAGAACAGAGGCACCAAAGTTTTCGCTCGCCAGCTAGGTAGACCCCATCTGACGAAACTTAATACTGCGGATGGCAAAACCGTGACCTCCAGGTTCGAGATACTCGAGGAAATTGAGAGTTTCTATAAAAACCTGTACTCATCACGGATGACTAAACCTACAAGACCCAGCGCTGACGACCACAGAGCCCCACTGACACGGCATTGCACTGAAGACATCCCTGATGTCAACCAAGACGAGGTCAGAGTGGCTCTCGAGCAGCTCAAAAACAATAAGTCACCAGGTGATGACGGAATCACCACTGAGCTCCTAAAAGCAGGCGGGACTCCAATCCTATAAGAGCTAGCGAGCCTCTTTAATTCTGTCATCCACCAGGGCTTAACACCCCAAGCGTGGAGCGGGAGTGCGGTGGTTCTGTTCTTCAAAAAAGGTGACAAAGCCTTGCTGAAGAACTACAGACCTATCTCACTCCTGAGCCACGTTTACAAGTTGTTCTCGAGGGTACTCACAAACCGCCTCGCCAGAAGTCTTGACGAGTTCCAGCCTCCGGAACAAGCCGGGTTTCGAAAAGGCTACAGCACCGTAGACCATATCCATACTGTTCGGCAGATTGTACAGAAGATCGAAGAGTATAATCCGCCCGCTGTGTATGGCTTTCGTGGACTACGAGAAAGCCTTCGACTCCATTGAAACCTGGGCGGTTTTGGATGCTCTGCAGCGGTTTTGCATCGATTGGCGCTATATCGAGGTGCTGAGATGTCTATATGATACCGCCACAATGACCGTTCAGCTCCAAGACCAAAAGACCAACCCGATCGAGCTGCGTCGAGGGGTGAGACAGGGGAATGTAATATCCCCCAAGCTCTTCACCAATGCACTCGAAGACGTCTTCAAGACACTGGACTAGACTGGGAGGGGCATAAACATCAATGGCGAATACATCTCACACCTTCGGTTTGCCGATGATATCGTCTTCGTTGCGGAGTCACTGGAACAGTTAAGCGGAATGCTGCATAGCCTAAATGGAGCCTGAGACGTCGGCCTCGGCACGAACTTGGATAAAACCAAGATCATGTTTAATGAACATGTCGCGCCGAGACCGATCGACGTCGATGGTTCGATGCTCGAAGTTGTTCAGGAGTATGTCTACCTTGGACAAGTTGTCCAATTTGGTAGAAACAACTTAGAGAAAGAAATCAACCGCAGGATGTATTAGAAGATATCTATGACTCTCTTATTACACAGAACTGAACCAGTGGTAACGTAAGGGACCGACCACTAAACATGTAAGATTCTAAACATGGAAAAACGAATTTACTAACTTACTCCATGCAATAATATACGTCTGCCAAACTCTAATGCTGCTTGCTCTAGACGTGTTTGTCTAACCTTGCCAATTCCTTAAAAAAAAAACTAGACTTCGCGGGACGTCTACAAGATGTGAAAACGTCAAAATTATTTTGTCGAAATAAAATGATCATAACTTGACAAGGTACTCCTTAAGACGAACCAAACGAGTATAAACTCGATGGGTTTGGGTCGTTTCATTACAGAGTTACTGTGGCCACCTTCTAGCTCCATCATCAGACCCTGGATACCATCAAGCGTCTCGGCTCTCTTTGCCGAGACGGCACGCGGGACCGGTGTCACCGGCCTGTTGATGCCTTGACCCCGGAATGATGTTGTTACCTTCGGGGGAGGCATCTCCGTCGAGCTACCATCGGATTCCGACGCAGCGCCCCCCTGAGACAGGGTGCGCTTGCGCCAGAACCGTGACGGTAGCGGCTCTGCTGCAGCCACAGCCTCTGCTAGCTGCGGTGTCGTAATAGTGGCACCCTCGCTAGGACCACCCTCCTCAGGGGCAGACATCTCAGCAGCTGAGGTGCCGACCGAGCTGCCTGCCGTCGAGCCGTCCCTAGATGATTGGGACTGCGTCTTCTTGCCCTTGCGGGGCTTTCGAACGCCGCGCGTTTTCTGCACGGCTGCTTTGGTAGGGACCGTATTTACAGCCGGACCCCTTTCGGCTGAGGCGTCAAGTAAGTTACCCGACTCCGTCGAATATATGTTTATATTATTCATGTTTTCCATTTTATTCCCACGAGTGTGGGAGAAAAGAGGTCCACCCGGGCAGAGCTCCCAATACCCGGGCAAGCGTACATTTGTAACCCAACACAGGGGGTCCGCAGGTACCCTGGCTGGAGGCGCGCTCGAGACTGAACTACCCATCAGCCATGCATCTCCTCGCCGCGCGCCAGTACTTGAGATTCGGGGTAATTTTTTATAGAGGTTGTCTTCCTCGCGGTCCGGGCGGTTAAGCCAAGACCCTCGTTCCTGTATGCCCGCGAGACGTAACCACAGACACTTGATCAGGTTTACGATTTGGGATGGGAGGGCCGCTGTGGCCCCGCTGTCCCCCTCTCCAGAGCCCGGGCAGCCAGTCTGGCGCCACCGACTCCAACGCCTAGTCTATCCGCCGTGCCCTCTGCTGAGTCAGAGGGACACGCGGAGACCCGTCCAGTCCGGAATTTTAGCCGCCGGCGACTGCCGACGTTGCCCGGGGTGCACCACTAGGAGGTAAACCGGACAAATTAGCACCCCTAAAGACGACACCCTACCTTAAGGGGTAATCCTTGTATCGTAGGGGACTTTACAGTTATATAATTTCACGGGCACAAAGTACACCCAGACTCAGAAATATCCATTTGTTGATCACACAAAGTGTTGCCCTGTGTGGGAATCAAACCCACAACACTCGGGCGGGAGGCCGATAACTAAATCACTCCACTATTTATGCAGCCTTCAAGAGCGCTTCATAGATAGTGGCGTCAGCGCTTCATTTTCTATTTCACAATTATAATGTTACTAGATTGTGCACGTGACTCTAGTCGCGTGGACTTCAGAATATAAATACCTACATCAATCCACGGCATATTAATTAACTCTATGTGAAGAAGCTGTCCCACGAGAACTATTCATTTTCCGGGACAAAAAGTAGTCATGACCTCTTCTGGGCTTCTGTATAAGTTTATGCAAAGAATCATGATGATTCATTCAGTAGTTACGGTGTGAAAACGTAACAAATAAATAAACTTATTCACATTCTAAGTATTAATATACTTTTTTTATTTGTTTATTTTACGCTGTAAATATAGAACCAATCATGATGAAGTTTAGCATACATATAGTCAGACTGTATTCCAAATAAATTGATGGCTTCTGTGGGATGAGTAGCATATTTGCATTGAAATAATGTTTGTGCCGTGGTGATGTAATATATTCTGAAATCCACGCGAACGGAGTCGCGGACATAAACCTACTTTAAAATGTTAGTAAGGATAAGTAGGATAACAAACATAGTGTGTTTATTTGAAGTAATACCTACCTAATTACCTACCGATCAAAATTCACTATGTAGCAGTTGTATAAGCACCCGAGCACGCGTTAGTTATGTATTTAAAATACAATCTTAAATCAATGCATTAAGAGTCACGCCACATGCACTCGTTATTTGTAAGAACTATATAGTTATACTGAATGTAAATATTGAATCTATGTAACGGTCGGTTATTATTGACCAAACGAATAACGATACGATGAAATATTGATCCAAGCTCGGTATCCATAAGATACATAGTTATTAAAATAAATAGTTTCAATACGTACGTGGTATCACCAATCAAACCAATAAATAGTTTCGGTATTACAATAACTTGTACCGACCCACGACACGACTGCTAGAGGTGGTCGTTTAATCAATAAACTGATTTCTTTAACGGCTTTTCATTCGTCAACGAGTTAACTGTTAATCATCAATGAAAAAACAGGTTGAAAATATTAGCTATTAATTTACGTCAACGCCCAAGACTATCATTATTTTATTCAGTTAAAAAAAACCGTTGAAAATATAAACTGTTAATTTACGTCAACGGAATAAATTGACGTTGAAAATTCAAAACCTGTTATTAATTTAACAGCTTTTTTAACCTGTTGACCATTTATCAATGATTGAAATTGAAAACTTTGACATAAAATTGACACTCAACATTCAAAACCTGTTATTCATTTAACAGTTTTTTTAACCTGTTGACCATTGATGATGATTAACAGTTAAATTACATTAATGAAAGAACCGTCAACGACCTATGACTAACGACTGCCAAGTACAGATGTGTCAACTCGATTTATTAACCCGAGTTAACTCGAGTTAAGCTTAACTCGAACTAATTCGAGTTGTTTTCTGTCTGACTCGAATTGATTTGGCTTTCAACAATATTCAAATCATTGAACGCTGATTATGAACTTCCCAATAGAAACAAATTACGTGTACGTGTATTTTTATCTAATAATAAGTTTCTGTTATTATTAGATAAAAATACATTATAATATATAAATGGTCCGTCCTTTTACTTGTTGATTAGTTAAAAATTCTAATTAAAGTATAAAGTAAAAAGGTAACATAATACAATAATAAAGTAATAAATGATAATAATCAATAATACCTAAGTGGATGAATTTGTATATCTTGGATGTGGATTCAGTCGGGATGGAAGGTACACCACTGATGTAGAGAGAAGAGTGAATGCGGGAAATAAAGTGAACGGAGCATTGGGACAACTTCTCGGCAGCCACCACTTCAGACAGAAGGCACGTGTCGCAATACACAACGCAGTGCTTGTCCCAACGTTATTATATGGAAGCGAGAGTTGGGTACGCAAAAAGGAGCATGAGAGTAAAATCAATGCGGTCGGCAGGAATGTTGAGGAAGCGAGAGATGTATGCAAGAATAGAGCCTCTTGGCACTCTGTTCTCTCTGCCTACCCCACAAGGGAAATGGCGTGATTATAAGTTAGTTTAGTTAGCTAAGTTTTATAAGAACATTTTGATTGTGATAATTAAACAATTATAAGCATAAGTAAGTACCTATTATGCTAGGTACATATCAAAATGAGACTGTTAATATTATGTGAAGGCTGTTATAACACTAGTTTTGATGGTAATAAATAGAAATACTTTAGGTTACAAACATTTAAACCAAAATACATATTATATGATACATAAAACAAACACCTTTTTTCTTAATTCAATTATACCTACTTTAATTATAATTGTCCCTATACATATCTACTTCTATACCATAATAAAGCTGTAACAGAGCTGTTTGTACATTTAAGATATTTGAGAAAAAATTACTGTAATAAGCTATATAGGCATGTCTGAGCACAGAACAATATTTTTTTAGATTTTTTTGTCTGTTTATCTGTTTGTTTGTTCGCGCATCGCATAAAAACTACTGAACGGATTTTGATGCAACTTTTTTGGTTTGATAGCTCTTGATTAGACTCTAACAACTGGTAAAAATTTTATCTCGCTACTATATCGGGAACCTGAGATATAAGCTAAAAACTAGCTTTTGAACGCGGCGAAGCCGCTGACAAAGGCCATTATGTATTATTTCTGTAGCCTGTTTTTCTGTCGGTCCGTGAAATCTTCCTTTTTCCTTTATAAAATTCCATGATTTACCCCCTCTCTTTTTAAGTTCGATTTTTCGATAGATTTCGAATCTTATTCGATAAAATATATCAAACTGCGGAATTCCGCACGAGTGATCTAGTTTACTACAAATTTGTTTAAATTATTTTACTACAGTTTGGAAACTACACATAAAAAAAATCATTATTCACTTAGTATTCATTTTCGATAATAATCTGTATTTTAGCATCTTTAGACCTTGTGCTTAAAGAAATAAGCTATAATTCTCTTTGAAGACTATTTAAGATTGGAGTAAGTGCAATACATCGTAGTACAAGCAAAATTTTGAGATAAAATGCAGCGTACTCCAACATCTGGTCAACCAGTAAGGTTTTCTTCGCAACCCGATCTGTCACATGAATTACAAGACCATGACATTATTCGGAATTTCAATATAAGAAAACGGAAAAATCCTGAACAGGAAAGCTTAGCGGATCTAAAAGATGAACTCATGAAGTCTTTCAAGCAATTGATGAATACCGAAATTAGTGAGATAAAGCAACAAAATACACAGATACTGGAGTCCAACTCGCAGATCATAAAGCTTCTAGAGGTGAATGCATCTAATTATAAGGAAATTATGGGCAGAGTAGAAACACTTGAAGTTAAATATGAAGCACGAATAAGTGAGTTAGAATTTCAAATAAATGAGTTACAAAAGCAATACGTTAAGAATGCTATTGGAATTAGGAATATTCCACGAGAGGATAAGGAAGATGTTAATAAAATTGTCAGGAATATTTACAATACTTTGAACATACAACCATTTGATGAAACAACTAAGGTATATAGAAGAGGTAAGCAAAATGGTCCGATTATTGTAGAATACGGGGATGAGAAGAAGAGGGAAGAAGTGTTAAAGGCAGCTAAGAAATATAATTTTGAAAATAAAGAAAGACCGATAAACTCAGAAATGTTAGGAATTAGAGGCATTAATTCAAAAGTTTATATATCTGAAGCTCTAACACCTATGTCGAAAAATTGCTGGCAGCAGCTCGAGATCTAGTGAAGAATGGAAAGTATAAATATTGCTGGGTATCACGAGGAAATATCTTACTACGTAAGGAAGAGGGTATGCCTGCCATAGTTATTAAAACAGTAAATCAGGTAAAAAATCTAGACATGCCATGACTATTTTCAGGTATATGTTTTAAATTATTGAAACTTTTCAAACCTAACATGGTTTATTTAGGTTTCTTTGTACTTGTTGATGATAATTCAGTTAATGTAAACCAAACACCAATACTTAGTATTCATAATTGCTTGATATTAATATTTCTATGCTATTACATTTATAATCCTCTTATATATAAGCATATAACTCATATATACAGTATATATTGTGTATGCATATATCATATTACTATAATATTTTTATATCACATTTATAACTCGTCCATTCGTAGTAAATCAGTGCTCTCTGTAGCTTTCATCCTCAACCAAATATCTCGTTCTGCTATTCCATCACATTATTTAAACAATGGCCCGCAATCTAGAAGATGTTGTCACTGACGTTGATAATAATGTCAACGTTGGAGACTCTTTTTTGTTGAGGATCCAGAATTGCTTTTGCATTATAAAGTTAATACGGAATTATCTCTTAAAGTAATTGTACAAAACATTCGAAGCATTAACAAAAATTTAGAAGATTTTAAAGTTTTTATGACAAGGAGTAAGTTATATTACGATATTATTATCCTAACTGAGTGTTGGTTACCAAATTTAAATTCAATCCCAAAAATAGACCAATATGTTGCCTATAATACCAATAGGCATCTTAATCAGAACAGTGGTGTGGTCGTGTATGTGAATAGCAGTTTAGAAAATGTAAAAGTTTATGAACCAAAGTTTGCAGACGCCGATTGTTTAGTAGTAGAAATAGATAAAAATATCGCCTTTATTTGCCTATATAGATCGCCATCTTTTGTTTCTGTAACCAACTTTCTTTCCTCTTTGGATGAACTATTGATCAAGCTAAGAAGTATACCTAACATCTATTTAACTGGAGACATAAATATTGATATTGGTAATAATGGCAGTGACTCTAAATCTGAAGATTACCTAGATCTATTTGCAATCCACTGTCTTTTACCAAGTCATTTATTTCCTACCCGTCTTGATAAATGTTATGATCATTGTTTTGTGAAGTCAAATTTAAAAATGTTGGTTGTAATTTGTAAGTCGTCTGTAACTGATCATATCGCAGTTTATATTTAAATATACCTCTGGCACAACAATGTAAACATAATAAACATAAAAATAATTCTAAAATCGAAATTACCTATAAACGCTATCGTAATCATTGTAACAATCTTTTACATAGTTTAAAAAATGAGCATGACAAGCGTAAGTTAAATGTAAGTAAAAATGACATAAAAAAGACGTGGAAAGTTATAAAAGATGTATGTAATTTGAATATATCAGATAAATCCAAAGTACCGCATGAACTATTATATATTAAATCTACACCTCAAGAATCTCTTGATTATGCTAATAATTTTTTCGTGAATGTTGGTGCTAATCTATCAAATAATATATTTAAAAGATTAAAACTTACAGAGAATGAATTAGTTCAAAAATTAGGTTTAATCGTACTCAGTTGAAGTCTTTCATGATGCTGGAAACCGATGAAATCGAGGTGTACAATATTATTATGTCTCTGAGGAATACCAAGTCCACGGGTTGGGACGGTATATCTTCAGAGTTTGTCAAAAAGTTTGTGAAAACACTTAATGCGCCTCTCACTCACATTTTAAACTTGTGCTTGTCAAGTGGTAAGTTTCCGAACTTGTTGAAGGATTCCATTGTGGTACCTATATTTAAATCAGGAGAAAAAGATAGCCTAACAAATTATCATCCAATTTCACTCCTACCTACATTTGCTAAAATTTTGGAAAAGATCTTGAACAAAAGATTAGTTAAGTACTTAGAAGATAATAATATATTTTTCAAAAAATCAATATGGCTTTAAAAAAAACAAATCAACTTCTGATGCTGTAGAGGACTTGGTTAATAATATAGCATGCAATTCTCGACTATAAGAAAAAATGTATTGGTGCATTTTTAGACTTAACTAAGGCCTTTGATTCTATCTCAATTTCGTTACTAATTCATAAACTAGAGTCAATAGGCATAAGGGGTGTACCATTGCATCTATTTAAAGATTATCTTTCTAACAGGACACAAACACTAAGAATTGGAGACCAATTTAGTTCTAAGCTAAAGGTAAATTTCGGTATTCCACAGGGATCTGTGCTAGGGCCTACGTTGTTTCTTATATATATAAATGATCTCTGTAATACGGAAATACACAACGCGAAAATGATTGCGTTTGCTGATGATCTTGCAATTTTATTTCAACATTCATCATGGTCACGGGTAAAAGTAGCAGCTGAGACAGGACTCAAAAATATTACAGGTTGGTTGGATTATAACTTATTAACTTTAAATCTAAATAAAACAAAATATATAACTTTTAGCATAAGAAATAATTTACAGCCTCCAAGTGATTTCATTCTGAAAGCCCATACAGAGGCATGTGCGTCTAATTGCAGTGTTCTTGCTGGAACATGCGATTGCTATACCTTATCAGCTACTAATAGTACAAAATACCTGGGCATTGAAATTGATAAAAACTTAAATTGGAAAACACATATTAATAATCTTAAATCGAGACTACGTAACCTATTTTTAAGAAAATTAGAAACTTGAAATGATCCAAAAACTAGCAGGATGGGATATATAACTACACTGGCGTACGTCATGACAGGACGTATGCAGGCAGTGTAGAGTCTGACCTTATTCCTAAGCGAGAGTTTTGACCTAGCGTTTAACAGATAGTGGAAACGTCCCATGACAAAGGCTGCGCGCGAGCGTACCACCTGAATGTGACGGGCGAATGTGAGTCTGTTATCTAAAATTACACCTAAGTACTTGGCTCGCCTACTCCAAGGAATAGGTTTACCAAAGATGCTAATCTGTTTGATCTTCTCCGGGGGATACAGTCGGGGTAGTCTCCTATGAAACATGACCGCTTGGCTTTTCTCGGGGTTGATCTCTATTCTCCACTTGCTAAACCACGTACTGAGGGCAGTGGCCGCTGATTGGAGTTTCCTATGCACTGTGATAGGGTTAAACCCTGCATAATAAATAGCTGTATCGTCTGCAAAAAGTGCTGTCTGCACTTCCCGATGCTGAGGCATGTCGCTGGTGTACAGCGAGAAGAGGATCGGAGAGAGCACGGAGCCCTGTGGGACCCCGGCGAGTATGGGGTGGGGGGAGGATAGTACCCCTTCCACTCTGTAGCGGAAACTGCGGTTTGTTAGAAAGTCTCGTATGATGTAAACGAGATACCGCGGTACTCCTAAGTGGAGTAGCTTGTATATTAGGCCGTTGTGCCAGACTTTGTCGAATGCTTTCGCTACATCGAAGAAAAGTGCACCTGTAAAAAGGTTATTTTGTTGCATTTTAGAGTAGGTATACTCTACGATGCGGTGGACTTGTTGCACACTGGAGTGCTTGGCTCTAAAGCCAAATTGGTGGTGGGGGATGAGATTATTAGCATCGGCGTATGCTTTCAGCCTACACAAAACTAATCGCTCGTAAATCTTACCTAAACCTTTGAGCAGACTTATCGGTCTATAACTAGATGGTTCGGATCGCTTTTTGCCGGGTTTGTGGATTCCTATTACCACGGCCTCTTTCCACTGAGGGGGAAAGATGTTATTGTTGAGCGCTGCGTTATATATACATGTCAGAAGGACTAATAATGACTGGGGGAAGAGTTTAATAACCCTATTCGATATTCCGTCCGAACCGGGGGCTTTCTTTCTGTGGAGGTTTTTAATTACAGACTCCAGTTCGGTGGTGGTAACTGGAGGTGGCTGTTCCACTAGGTCCCTACCTAAGGTGTCTACCGGTGGGGCCGAGGGTGAGGCCCGCGACTCCACTTCCATATTAATGAATGCGTGGTGTGTTTCATCTACGTGTAATGTACTCGGCGTACATTGTCGCTCCAGACTATCGACTAGGCACTCGGACTTCTCCTCGTCCTCGAAGGCGGGTGGAAGGTTGGGTCTGTTAAGCGGAGGCATGGTAGACACATTGTCGTTTTTGAAAGTGCGGGACAGTTGCTAGAAGGCTTGATGGGTCGGTTCTAGGCCTCTCAGCTTGGTTTCCCACTCTGAATGACGTAGAGAATCAATTGATTTCTTAACAGCCCTTTGTAATGAGCGCATTATGATGCGGTTATCCTCGCTGGGATGACGATCATAGGCACGTATAGCGGCGTTCTTCTGCCTCAGCAAGTCACGGACGTCATCGGGTAGGCGCCATCGACGATTTCTCGTGTCTGGTACCTGCCGAGAACAATCGTTAATTAACGATTGTACGTGGCTTGTGAAACAGTCGACCGCAGCCACCGTATCCTCTACAGTACTAATAATAGGGAGGAATTGGTCTAGGTGTACAGACGACGACGACCGGAGTTTACTCTCCAGCCGTCCCCAGTCTGTCACCGTCATCGTTTTGTCCTGTTGGCCAGAGGGGCCAGGTGAGGGGGAGGCGAGATCTAAGATCACAGGACGGTGGTCAGAGTCTAACTCATGTAGCACTCCTACCAAACGCAAACATAGGTTTACGTTTTCTAAAAGAGCCATGTCTAATATATCGGGCCTGTAATCAACACAGGCCGGGTAGTGAGTGGGCTCCATAGGCGCTATGATGTCGAACCCTAGTCGCTCAGCCAGTGACTCGACGGCCCTGCCCCGCGTACTAGTAACGTGGAAGTTCCACGAGGTGTTTTTGGCGTTGAGGTCGCCGGCGATGATAACGGCGCTTCCCAAGTCTAGCAGGGCTTTTAAGTCCCTGGTTATAAGCGGTGTCGAATTGCTACTTCCGGGTCGGATGTAGGCGGATACTACGACTATAGGCTGATGGCCTGTGAGGGCTAGTCTACAGACCGAAGCTTCGATGAACTCTAGTGGGGGCGGATCCATAGGCGTGCAGTGCAGTGACCTTTTATAATAAATGAGTGTGCCACCTAGTGGTGAGTTTAGCCTATCGTTACGTACTACATTGTAGTTAGCAATCCTCGGGGCCCTATGGAAGGGTTTGAGGAATGTTTCCTGTACTAGAAATAGGTCCAGTAGTTGGTCTTGTAGAAACGTGGCTACCTCGTTCCTCTGCTGGGACAGGCCATTGGCGTTGAAAAACCCTAGCTTGAGTGTGTATGGTTTGACCCTGCCTGAGGTGTGCGAATCCATTATACGGTAAACGTGTTTAGTTTTTCGATGACGGTCGAGAACCGTACGGCGGTGTTAAGTAGGGCAAGACTATTGCCCTGGTTAGCGCGGAGTTCGGCCGCGACTTCCCTAATCTCGCTAAAATCTACGAGAGGTCCGAATATGTGCTCTGGGGCGTCCTACCCGCTGGGCCTACGCCTACAGCCGGTGTCGGCTCGGTGCTTTGCCCTGAGGGGGCTTATGTTGGCCCACGGTGGGCTTCGTTTGCCCAACGACTGGCGTCCCTATGGGCTTAATGTTGTTAGACAGAGGCTGGGAACTCTGCCTGGCTCGCTGGGCGTACCCAAGCGTTGCGGAGGGGTAGTCTAGCATTCGAGAACACTCAGGAGTATATATATGCCGCCGGTGCACATCTTAATATCGGGATTCAGAAACATGGGACAACACCCTCTAGTTGATATCACGTCAACTTACACATTCAACAACTACGGAACCCTACAAACCGACAAATACCGAATAATTTTATCAAATTAGTGTATTGTCATCGGTCCACGATAAATCTACAAAGTTTGAACGAAATCTGGCCGCTTAAAATGGGTCAAAATCGCGCCCAAAGGATTCGGTTACAAACATACAAATATACAAAAATACAGGTGAAGCTAATGAAGTGTGTAAAAACAGTAAAAAAACAGCTGGGAAAATATTACCAAGCGACAACACAATATACTTTTTAGGTAGGAAAAACATTACTATATTACGTTTTAAAGTATATTGCATTTAAGAAAAAAATACTAAATGAAAATGAAGATACATAATTAAGGTGTGTCAAAGTCTTAAATGACGAATAATTGAAATTTTCAATCGAGTAAATTTTCTTAAGCAATATTCTTACCCTAGATACCGTAAGGAAGAAAATACTTTATGTTTAAACGCATTAATTCGAGTCAAAGCAAAAATTACCAAGTGTAAAAAGTTAAAATCAAATATTTACTAAGAATGAAAGTTAATCAAAAATCGGTAAAATTTTGGTCGCTTGGTCGCCGAAAACATGAAAATGTGATATTTTTTAAGTTACCAAGCGACATTACCTAAAACTATTCCTAGCGGCTGAGTGTAGGACTAATCGACGCAGAATTTTTTTCTGAATTCCGTGATGTACCTATATACCTAACTCATATCGCCCAAAATGTCGCTTGGTAATTATTGCCTTTCAAGCGTCGATAGGAATTTATTACGTTCTAGTGGGTAGAGCCTTCTTTTTTTTTTGTTTTAGGTGGGCAAAAATGTCCTACCGCACACCCCGCTGCCCTGGGAGACAACGGGGTAGTGTGGGGCTCTCACCCACTAAAAATCCACCGTGCGCCTCCACCCGCCCTTGCTACGGCGGATCACGGGTACCGCGTCGTTTTGACCGCGATCCGCAGGCGGCAGCCCCTTCGGGCACCCTCTCTTGAGCGACGCCTCGTGCACTTGGGCGTCGCACCTTCGCGGTAGGCTTCCACGGACGGCAGGGTACTCCCCGACCCCACCATCCGCAGCCTCGGCTAGGGCGGCATCAGGCGCAGGTAAGCGCACGCACGCCGCCCCGCGCGCCGGCGGCGAATCGGGTCCGCGAAGGAGGATTCCTCCAGGGCCCTCTCCGCCACCTCCTTCCGCGAGATGACAGCCTCGCAGAAGGCGGCGACTGCGGTCCAGGCCCTGTCACTGCCAACCATCGCTCGCGCTATGGCCGGCAGCGACAGGTCCACGCCTATGACTGCAACGAGTTCCCGGCGCTGCACATCCCAGGCCGGGCACGACTCGAGCGTGTGCTGCGCCGAGTCCTCGTCGCAGCCGCAGTGGTGACAGCCTGGGGTCGTCTCCCTCCTAGCGATTATGTGCAGGTATTTGCCGAAGCAACCATGCCCCGACAAAACCTGCACCAACCGGAAGGTGAAGATCCCGTGCTGCCGCCCCGCTCATTCTTCCAAGATCGGCTGGAGCGCCCCCACGGTCCAGAGACCAGCCCGGGGCGTCTCCAGCCGAGACTTCCACTTTAGGACGGTGGCGCGGCGGGCATCTTCCCGCCACGATGACATTGCGCTCAGCGAAGGGCGGCTGCCCCCCGCCCCCCGCCCGCCTATAGACGTCGGCGAGCACCTCCGCCTCCAGATCCCACGGGGGGGTTCCGGCCAACGCGCAAGCTGCATCGGTCGAGACCGTGCGGTACCCGCGTATTGCCCTAAACGCTACGACCCTCTGTGGACGCCACAGAAGGGCCCTATTGCGAGCGGCTAGGGACTCCGCCCACACGGTCACACGGCCACAGTGCCATCGACCGTACTACCCCCGCGTAGAGTCGTCGACACGCGAGACTCGGTCCGCCCAAATTCGGCATCAGTCGCCCGAGGACGGACGCCGTGCCGACGAGCTTTGACGCAAGACGGCGGAAGTGCTCGTCAAAGTGCCACCATCCATCCAATACCAGGCCCAGATATTTGATGTGGGCCTGGATCGGCAAGCCCACACCGTTAACCGTTATCGAGGCGCTGGCGGGCGGGCCCCGTCGGGGCCCATGGACGAGTAGGGCCTCCGACTTTTCAAGGGCCACCCTAAGCCCCAGCGCCACGATTCACCTGACCACCACCGCGGTAGCTGAGGTGGCCAGCATTGCCGCCTTCTCGAGGATCCAGCCCCGGGCTGTGACGAGCGTATCGTCTGCGTAGCAAATTACGCCTAGCCCGGGGGGGAGCCGGCCACGGAGGACCCAGTCGTAGCCGATGTCCCACAGGAGCGGCCCAAGAACCGAACCCTGCGGGACGCCGCACGACATAGCCCTCCTTACAACGTCCCCTTCCCGGTCCACGAAGAGGACGCTGCAGCCGTCGAGGTAGTCTGCCATCAGCCGCCTTAGGTAGAGGGGCACTCCATGGTACCGGAGTGCCTCCTTGATGCAGCCGAATGGCAGACTATTGAAGGCGTTGGCGATGTCGAGCGACACCGCCAACAGCACATCCCTCGAGGTGACGGCCTCCGCAGCCGCGGCCTTCAGGCGCAGAATGGCGTCGACCGTAGACCGACCCGCCCGAAATCCAAACTGGGCGTCGGACAGGTCGGGGCCGACTGCTCCTAGGTGCCGGACGATGCGGGCAGCGACTACCCGCTCGAGGAGTTTGCCCATCTCGTCCAGCAACACGATGGGCCTGAAGGCCGAGACTGTATTCGGAGACCATCCCGGCTTCGGCAGGAGCACGAGCTTCACCTCCTTCCAGCAGTCAGGGAACCGTCCGGACACCAGGCAAGCGCAGAACAGTTCCCCGAGGCGGGGCTCAAGGTGGTCGGGAGCGGCGCCTCTCCGCATACGCGCTGCCGCCACCCCCATAACCGTCGTCGTCACGGGCGGTACCTCCCCGTCGTCGGCCTCCTGGTCATCATCTGGCGGAGCCATGACCGGGGGCGTGTGCACCGCCCGTGAAGGGAAAAGTCCCTCGACCACCTCAGAGATTAAGCCCGGCTGGAGGGTCTCCGTAAGGGGCCCTGGGCGCGGAGCTTGTTAAGCTCGAGACCCTCCAGCATCTCCTGCCTTTTTGCATCTTTGGCGCGACAGATGGCCAGCTTTAACGCGGCGCGCGCACTGCTGTACGCCGCATACAGCCGGCCCTCCCGCTCTTCGTCGCGGATTCGGCGAGGTCGGCTGCGGGTGTAGGACCTCCGGGCACGAATACAGGCCGCACGGAGGTCCGCCAGCTCCGGGGACCACCAGTAGACCCCCTTCCGTCGAGGCGGGCGCCGCACACGGGGCATGGCCGCATCGCAGATCTGCGTAAGCATGCCGCGAATGCGGCCAGCCTCGGCGTTCACGTCTTCCGTCAGGGGGGGAGGCAGCCAAGATTGAAAAATGGCCGCCTCTACTAGCAGGTCCCGGTCGAGCCTACCCACAGCCCATCGCGGAAAAGCGGGAGTTCTGTTCGCCGCGTGACCCCTGCTGGCGCCCTGAAGGGTCCGGGAGACCTCAATCTGAATGTATCTGTGGTCAGATAGGGTCTCCTTCAGGACTCGCCAGCTCCTTACGCGTGCGGCGACACCGGGGCTAGCGAACGAAAGGTCCACTATCGACCCGCCCCAGGGTCGCACGCACGTTTGGGCGGATCCTCGGTTGAGTAACACGAGGTCTGCCGCTGCCGCCCACTCTTGGACCGCCACACCTCGGGCGTCCGTCCTGGGGGACCCCCACGCCGTTGATTTGGCGTTGAAGTCCCCCAGCACGAGCACAGGGCTCGGTGCTATACGCCGTATCGAGATCTCCAGGCTGTGCAGGAAGACCTCGAAAGCCGCCAGACTACGACTAGGGGAGAAGAACACGCCATACAGCGTGACCCCTCCCCATTCAGCCGCCACATATCCCGTGCTCTGGTCTTTGAGTGACAAGGGCGGGGAATGCGGCGCCGCCGAACCTATGACCGCCACGGAGCCATCCCCGCTACCCGCCCAATTGGGGCGATCCGGGACTATGTAAGGCTCCGCAGCTACGGCAACACCGATGGACCGCTCCGCCATGGATTGCAGGAAGAGGTCCTGCGCCCTGGCGGAACGGCCGAGATTCCCTTGGAAGAGGATAGCGTTGTGATCCGTTATTGGACCATGATATCCTCCTTCATGCGCTGCGGCGGTCCAGCCGCGCCGGGTTGGGCAGCCGGGGCCGATAAACGTCCCCGAGATCGGAGACGTTTATCTCCCGCCGAGCACGCTTCAAGACGGCCTCGTAAGTCAGGCCCTTTTCTTTTCCCTCGGGCAGCACGGTGATCACCACCGCAGCTGCCTTCGGGACCTTCAATTTTCGCTTCGACTTCTTCCTCCGCGGCTTCGAGGCTTCCCCTCTCTGATTAATTGGTGCCGCCTCGCGCTCCGAGGTAGCGCCGCGACCCTTGGCCCGGGATCGCCGGGGCGCAACCACCTGCCAGTCCCCGTCTGAGGACGTTGCAGTGGCAGGGGTGGGGGCAGGAGCACGGGGTGCGACCGCCGCAGCCCGTGAAGGTGCGACCGCTTGTCGCGGCGCAGCATGACGCGGAGGCACAGTGGCACTTGGCAGGGGTGGGAACTCTACTCGGGGCTGACCCCTCGGGACTTGTCCCGCTTTGTCCTTTTTCTTGGCCTTTTTAGTTTGGCGCTTTCCTTGGCCTACAGAAGCCTGCGAAGGTTTGGCCGCTGGTGGTTTGGCCGCCGGTGTTTTGGCCGCCGTTGCAGCAAAGGACACATGCCCCCTGGCACGGCAGGGCTGTCGGTGCCGAGGACGCTGCAGCACCTCTTTTGTCAGCCGCAAGCGGCGGCCGAAGTCGGGGCTCCGGCGGCAATCTCGCGGCCAGAGCATCGAACCGCGGACCAAAGACCGCAGCAATGCGGTCAATGATCACGCGGAACGATTTGTCCTCCAGTTCGGGTCTAGCGCCTGACTGGGCAGTGGACGAAGCCGGGGCAGCCGCAGGGAGCCCAAACTCAACCCGCAACCCGGCCTGTCCCTGCTCTAATTCCGCCATCCGCGCCTCGAGGCAGCGGTTAGCCTCGTCGAGGCGCTGATTCTGCGCCTCCAGACGAGTGTTCTGAGCCTCGAGGCGCTTATTTTGTTCCGCCAAGCGCTGGACCGATAGCTTGATCTCGCGCGCGGCGTCCTTGAGGCCACGCGCGAAGCTGCTTTTGAGGTTCCGCGAACCAGCAGCGACCGTCTCGACTATGGCCACTGTTTAGGGCCCTCTCCTCAACCTGGGCCGTCCCTATATGACCCTCGTCTGGGAGGCGGAGTTTTTCAGTTAGGAGAGCCAAGCGCTCCTCTGCGTTTTGCACCGTCTCCGCTCGCTTCAGACTTCGCGTCTCGGTCTCCTTCGCCGAGGCGGCACGCGGTATCGGCGTCCCGGGTCGACTGATGCCTCGACCCCTAGCCGCTACGGGTATTTTAGTGGGAGGCATCTCCGTCGAGCTTAGGTCGGACTCCGAGGCAGCGCCCCCCTGAGACAGGGTGCGCTTGCGCCAGAAGCGCGACTCCGACACCACCTCTGCCGGCCGCGATGGCTGACTTTCGGCAGCCTCAGTTAAGCCACCCTTCTCCGCGGCAGACATCTCGGCGGCTGAAGTGCCGGCCGAGCTGCCCGTCGTCGAGCCGTCCCTGGACGACTGGGACGCGCCCTTGGCCGTCTTGTTGCCCTTGCGGGACTTTCTGCCGCCGCGCGTTTTACGCGCAGCTGCACTAGTAGGGGCCGCATTTACAGCCGGACCCCTTACGGCTGAGGCGTCAGGTGCATTACCCGACTCCGTCAAAGTTTTTTTTAAATTGTTCATATCCATATGATTCCCACGAGTATGGGAGAAAGGAGGTCCACCCGGGCAGAGCTCCCTGTACGCGGGTAAGCGTACATTTGTAACCCAACACAGGGGGTCCGCAGGTACCCTGGCTGGGGCCGCGCTAGAGACTGAACTACCCATCAGCCATGCATCTCCTCGCCACGCGCCAGAGCTTGAGATTCGGGGTAATTTCTTATTGAGGTTGTCTTCCTCGCGGTCCGGGCGATTAAGCCAAGACCCTCGTTCCTGTATGCCCGCGAGATGTAACCACAGACACGCGCTCAGGTTTACGATTAGGGACTCGCTGAGGCCCCACTGTCCCCCCTCTCCAGAGCCCGGTGAGCCAATCTGGCCCCACCGACTCCGACGCCTGGTCTATCCGCCGTACCCTCTGCTGAGTCAGAGGGACACGCGGAGACCCGTCCTGTCCGGAATTTTAGCCGCCGGCGACTGCCGACGTTGCCCGGGGTGCACCACTAGGAGGTAAACCGGACGAATTAGCACCCCTAGTGGGTAGAGCCTTGGTTATTCCAGCACGGACGGGCCGACTCGATCGGGGAAGTACTCTCCTCCCGTCACTCTCACAAAAGATCAGCATGTAACAACAGTAGTTACGCCTACCGTTGTTTCGTATGGTGAGTGCGAGCGCCGGAGGTCTCCATCCCTATCCTCTCCTTATTATCATTCCGATCCACCTCCTATTTATTTATTTATTTATTTGCTTATAATGTGGTAGGTACAAAGATGACATCATTTTAAAAGAACAAGACACATTATGCCATGTTATCATGGCATGCAAATGTTTAGCATAATATATAACAATTGACAATTATTAATTAAATTCAGGCAACATAAAATATAGAATAATAAACCAAATTACAATAGATAAGAATTCATTAAGTACAATTAAACATTAAAGATAATATATTAATATCACAATGCATTTCTAATATAGTATGACTTATAAGCGAATTTTTTTAAAAATTCGTTAACCGAATAAAACCTTTGTTGAACTAACCATTTATGAAAAGTAGGGCAGAACTGATTAAAAGGCAGCTCAACAATATTATTAGGTATTGAATTATATATAAGGGGTGCCATGTATACACAACTCATCCTAAACATTTCCAGGCGTGGTACCGGTAATGTTAAAGGTTTGTGGGTAATTTTTACGTCTATTCATATTATCTTTAGCTTCAAATAATTCATAATTAAGTTTTACAAATTTAGCTACTTCATATATGTAAATACTTGGGACAGTTAAAAGATTTTGCTTTATAAAGACTTGCTTACAAGATTCTGACCATTGTAAGTTATATATCGCTCGAATACACTTTTTTTGTGCTAAGAAAACACGTGAAATTTGTGACGAATAACCCCATACTAGGATGCTATACCGAATTATGGAACACATCCTATCCCTTTCCTTACAGATGGCGAAGCGCGAGTGATACCTCTGGTGTTGCTAGGGTCTATAGGCTACGGTAATCGCTTACTATCAGATGGACCGCGTGCTTGTTCGCCACCCATGCAGTATAAAAAAAAAATATATACTTTAAGAGTAAGATTTAACCAAATACAGGTTAGTGGTCGAGAATGGAAAAAGACAAAATACGAACAGACTTATTAATAATTATTTATTATAAATATTCTAAGTGTACGTAACAGTAATACATTACTCTTACTTAAAAATACTGAACTGCACATTCGAAGTATGTCTAAATGTGCATTAAAAGTCTTTTAAAGCACAATATCTATTTTTTCACTTTTATTCATTGGGAATCGCTACTTGAACTAGAACTACTATCAGTTGACATAACTTCAACATCTTCCTGTGTTGGGGCGTCCTTGCCGCGACTGTCTAATGCTACAGAATTACCACCTCCCACTGACATGTGAAGCTCTCCAGACGAATGCCAGGTAAATTGATTAGTTGGTGTCGCTGGTACTGTGAAAAAGATATATAAATAAATATTCACGGACATTTCACACAACCTCCTCTGGTCCCAAACTAAGATTAACGCTTGTGCTTGTGCTATATAATCTGGTATTACGGATAGAATACATAATATTACTTTTTTTAATATATACATTTATTAGATAGAAAACACCCCAGACGCAGTACAAATATCTGTGTTCATCACACAAATAATTGCCCTCAGTGGGAATCGAACCCACGACCTCGTGCGCCGAAGTCAGTTACACTACCGACTACGCCACGAGGCCCGTTAGTTTTATATTATTCTAATTATTACAGGATTACTCAGGTTTTGGGTAACCTTATAGTGAAATGTCATAAAAATATAATAAGCTATAGACCACTTGTCTAAATACACCAACAATAGCATGACAAGTCTGTGTGGTGATAGAATATACTTCATATACATTTTATTGTTGATAGTGTTATGTATAGTAAATACAGCAATATATTACGAATCTTATCAAAATTAATTTGATTTAAGGCGAGACCTCTTTAGCCTAACAACATCCTCCCTCCCTATAGAGTATATATACATAGATAGCATCACGCCTGTATTTCCCAAAGGGGTAGGCAGAGGTGTATTACACAACCACGGTTCGCCAAGTATGTTTCAATCCCAGGTAATAGGAGGCGAGCCTATTGCCGTCTACCGGGCACATTTCCAAACTCCAGGCTGCTACTGAGAATTTTCTTTTTATGAAAAAGCACAATCTGCCACTGCCTGACCCGGGGATCGAACCCAAGACATGAGGTCTTGAGTCATCAGCAGTCGCTTACACTGCCATTGCACCACAGAGGCAGTTATAGTGTATAGAGAGAGTTCTATTATACTTCCTCTCCACTCTTATCACTTTTCTTAGGGATGGCGAAGCGCTAGTGATTTCTCTGGTGTCGATGACTTAGGATTGCAGGCACAAATTGACTTTCCTCAACAATTAATATCAACTCTATGACCTTATAGAAAAATATTTCCTTGAATCACAAAACAGCAATAGCTAAGCATTTATAAATAAATATGTGCTAACATAACATACTTACCATTCTATCTAAAGAAACCAATTATATTTATAAAAAAAAAACAAAATAAAAAAAACTTATAATACCATGCAATTCTTAGGAAATTATGAATAAATGCTTTACCTCCTCCAGTAGTCATTCTATGTAGTTCATTTAGTGTGGAAGGAGTGTGCCCATTGATAGGCAAGTCAGAAAGGCGCCCAAGCATTCCCAACCTCATTTCCAAGTCTGTAGGATAAGGGCGGCGTGGATCCCCAGGTTGCCACGATAGAGGAGCACTTACGGCATTTGACGCACTGATCCTGTGAACATATATGAAACACGTAAGCTATTTTTTTTTCATATATTCGATTTCTTTATTGTAAATTCACAAAGCACTTCCATATTCACATACCATTTTTTTTAAAGACAGCTAGCATCAAGAAACAATCTCTGTATTGCAAGGAGTTTAAGAAACATTAAATTTGAGCTTGACTTAAATGTTTATTGTTTTAGAGGTCTAAAACTAATTTTATGATAATCAGAAAACATATTACCAACCAGGATTGGAAACTGCAATCTTGTGCCACATCATTAAGCACCCAAATCAATGATCTGGCTATGATATCTACACTTTTTAACAGCTATGATGGCACAGATTGTACCTGCAGTGATCAATTTCAATACCAAATTTTTTAAGATACCTCATCCGTTTTATTTATTGCTAATGTTGGTAGACTAGCCACAGCCCACCTAACTCAACTATACCGAGAGTATTGTCAAGCCACTGCCCACCATTTAATTTCTAAGATATGACATGCAGAATAAACGGCAATCTTTTGCTACAGCCAAAACACACTGACGTGACACAGGAGACGGTGGTACTGACCTGTTCGGTCCTGATAGCAAGTGAGTAATCTCACTTGGTACCCAGCCCTACCCCCAGTAGTGTAATGGGTGATAATCGCTTAATTCCCTTAGTCGCCTTGTACGACATCCGCGGGAAAGGATGGGGTGGCGACACTTGTATTCTTAGTCAGTCACCACACAGACGAAATGTAGTTTAAATAGTAGCATACCTATGTGCAAACTTTATTAGTTCTTCTGATGATACTGGTTTCTTCCTAGACTTAACAATGGAAGCAAGTTTCTGCCTAGCTTGATATAGAGATGTTGCAAGAATCTGCTCCGCATCTTTAAGTTGCCTTTGTAAATGAAATATATCCTGATCCTGAAAAGATACAGTTGTAGCACATCAATAATAGACAAAAAATTACACAATAATAAGATGTTGTTGATCTACAGGTCATTTATATCTTTAATGTTAATACTGTGACTGTTTTGAAATGGTAGAATTGCATATTGGGGCATGGACATGTTAAGAGTGAATCTTTAAGCAGGTATGAAAATCCCAATGTAGTATGGGGGGCAGATATTATGCTTTAGACTTTTAAATAATTTACTGTGTAATAATTTACATTTCTTCTTCTTTTTCTTTGGTCTTTGGATTTAGGGTCACAGATGCAATTTCACCAGTGTGAGTTATAATTTAGTGTTGTAAATTAGAGGAGGATATACCAAGTAATCATAAATTTGACCGGTTATATTAATTCTGTAATCTGCTGGCCATCTCATTGTATTGTACCATTTTGTGGTGTTTGCAACGGCTATTTATTAAAAACATTAAATAAAGATGTGCTATTTTTAAAACGCCTATTATTTTTTACGCTTTAATATATGAACAATATCTTTTGATTATCGTCGTATAGTACATCTACATGTATTTAGATTCTGCATGCGGCTTCGTCTGCGTGGACTTCAGAATTGGGTTGATCCTTACTAATACACTTTATACATTAAAATGTGTGTTATGCATTTACGCCATAACTACTGACCCAATGACATTTTTGATTAAATTTAAGTACTTTTAAAGATATTATTTAACCAAAAATTATTTACAATATACTACAACAAAATTTTATTTACAGTTTTATAATACACTAAACAAACAGACACAACAAACCAACACCACAAATAATTTAAAATCACAAACTATAAGTACATCTAAACAAATAACGCGCGGCAATCACTCAAAAACTCAGGATAATCATACGTTATTCCAGCTTAAGCGAGTTATCCATACTGATTAATTATAATCATTCAAAAATATAACGAAATAGAAATTAAATAACCAAATGATGTTTTAGATATTTAGATTATTTTGCACTTATTTTTTATAATTAACAGAAATATAGTTCATAAGTGGTGAAGTTACGCAGCATAATTTCACATGTGACAATGATATGAACAGGTCAGGGTCATTCCGTTCTGTCCCTTACTTTCGCGGTATGACTGACTGTAGTGACTGACTGTTTAAGTGTGCATGTCACTGTGATGTTTTGTTAGTGTAGTGTGTCGTCTACATCGTGGCATAGTGGTTGTGGTAGCGCTTATGTAATAAAAATAATCGCTCAACAAAAATAACGCATGCCTGGTGTAATAAATAACCGGGCTATAGATTATTTATAAATAGAAAGTGATTTTATTAGTTATTTAATATAACAAACACTCCTAATTGTGACTAAAAACAATAGACAAGGACAACATTTGGGTGTTACACAACAGGTGTTATTTACAGAACAAGAGAAAATGAGGGAGGGTAGGCATTTGAAAGAGGTAGGGCGAGGAATTTCAGTAGGGAGGATGCCATAGAGAGAGTAGTAATAATGTTATTAATCAGCAAACCTTATTTTCAACTTCAGCTTTTAAGTCATTCATTTTTTGTTGTATGTTTGCTTGTTCATCAGCCAATTCCAGAGTTTTTTTCAATTCCGAATCTTTAGACAGAAGTAAATCTGTAAGCTGCGCGTGGTCTGCTGCCGAAAGTTTTTGTGGCTTGGGTGCTATGGACACTTCTATCATTTCTCTGGAATATCAAGTATGGAAAGATAGGGTATAATTTATTACATGACACTATAAATATTTTTAAAACAATTATTCTTACTTCGATATTAATTCAATATCATCTATTAACGCCAATAGACGATCTTTAGTACTCAGATGAGATGCCATAGTCTGCCAATTTATCGCACTAGAAATCCAAAAGTTTTCAACTTTAAAATAATATATAAGCCATCACACTATTATAGCCAATTGGCAGAGTACTGCTACTGTTAGTGAATAGAACTTTTTCTTTAATGTTCATGCGTTCATGAATTAAAACTAGTGAGGTGCTAGGATTTTGAACTTCAACACTGGTAAAGAATAGAGAAACTATGTACGTAAAACACGGGAATTGTTTTTAATATTGGTACACACAAATATGCACTCTTAGTGCAGAAGTATATTAGCTTAGATTTTTTTAATCTAAGGTAAATATAAATAGCGATTTTAATTCCGTATTTTCCGTAGACTCAAATGTGAAATGACAGCTACACATGCCAAAGAGTATGCATGCACAAGCTACAATGCTACACACAGAGTACTTTTATGCTACAAAACCAGAAACATGGAAATCTCAGACTTAAACTCAGACTAACTAGACGGAGCCACGGCGTGACCGAACTTGAAACAGCAATTTTTTTTTAAATGTTGCCAGGTGGACAAATACTTAACCATATTTGGGCAAAATAAACGATAGTTAGAATGAGGTCTGTAACTTGATCGTAAATAAGAAACTCTTCGTAACAAATACTTGTACGACATTGGCCTCCCCAAGAGAGCACCAGAACTAGCGGGCTTGTGCTGACTGCATCCAACGGCTCCCTGCAGCTTTGACCATATATTTGTCCATCTGGTGGGAGGCCATATTACGCTGCAGTGTCCGATACGTGGTCGCAACTCGAAAACCTTTTTCCCCAACAGTTGTCAGCTCGTCGAGCGATATGGCCTGCCCATTGTCACTTCAGCATGCAAACCTGGCCGGCTATGTCGGATATTCACGTTCTACGGATCTCCGTAATAATAATTCGATCACGTAGGGAAATACCAAGCCTTTGAGCCTTAATGCAAGGTAAGTATTGCTGCTCCATAAATTGCTGTTCTGTTCGATATCTCATCTGATAAATAATAATAAGTTATATTTAATAAAATAATAGTACACAAGAATATAACTAAATTATCTTTTCTTTCTTTTCTGGGTCTATTTTCTTATTATGTATAATGAAACATCAACAAAATGTCGTGGAACATATTTTGGGTACTTCATGGGTTGCCTCGTTTTCCCGTAGCATACATCCATTTCGATCTCTCATCTGGATTAGAGGGAAACCTAAAATAGTAAATATTTATCATCATCTCATAAATTACATATAAATTTTAGTAAAATGAAAACTGGGCAAATTAAATTCGCAATAAGGCAACACCGAAACAATTCTCGGTAGTAGAAAGTTAGCTAGAAAACGTGTTTTGCGAGTGTATCGTAGTATCAATTATTAATTTCGAGTAGAAAAGCCCATTTTATATCACTTTATAGCATTCAATCATTAATTTTTTCGTTTTCGACTACATATGAATGAAATGTTATACCTGTATTTTTTCGCTCGCTGTAGCTTTTGTAGCATAGTACACTATTTTACAAGCACTATTATCACGTAGTCTTTTTCTCAAAACACTCATTAACACAAATTAACATTAAATTTTAATTAAAACCCGAATTTTTATACAAATTTTCGATTGTGTCAGTTGAATCGTGACAGACAAAGCATTTTGACATCGTGACAATACCAAAAACTGGCCACAGTGACAAAGACAAAAATCTATGACTGTCTGTTTTTTTGCACCAGTAAATTGTATCTTACGTTCTCGCTCATACATGTCAAAGAATTTTCTTCGCTCTGTCTAGGACGTATTTAGTCTGAGGACTTAAACAATGCGTATTGTGCACAGAGTAAGGAAACTTATAGTATGAAGGAAACAGTTTAGTTTCCTAATAGACAAAGAAGAATGACGCCAACTTTTAATATCGGAAAATATTAATTAATTATCTAAGTTGCGGGATTTTACAAATAAAAATATTAAGTATCCTCCCGTAAATACTGAATAGATAGACATTAATGTACATACATAATGTGATTTTAGTAAAAGGAATCCACACAGCAGTACCTACCGAACTATTAGACAATTTAGAGGCTAAATAAACTATGAAGTTCCTTGTTCAATAGTACTTACTTATCACGCCATCTCCCTTGCGGGGTAGGTATAGAGAACAGAGTGCCAAATGGCTCTATTCTTGCATATATCTCTCGCTTCCTTAACATTCATAATTCTCTTCATACAGGCTCACCAGTCTCGGAGACTCCTGACTCCATCTTCCTTCAATAGATCACAGATTTGGTCTAGGTAGAGAGTCATTTATACACCAATACTCTCTTTCATACTTAATGGCTCTCGTACACGTCGTCGTTACGAATGCGGTCAGTCAGCCTCACTCCACTGATTCTCCGCAGAGATCGTATTTCGACCGCATTTGATTTCAATCTCATGCTCCTTTTTGCATACCCAACTCTGGCTTCCGTATAATAACGTTGGGACCAACACTGGGTTGTGTATTGCGACACGTGCCATCTGGCTAGTGCTTTTATGAATATGAAAATAAATAAGTATTTTTGGTTGAAAGACCTAATAAAGTCTGTAAAATATAAAGGTAAGGTTAGGTTAGGTTATAAAATAGAAGATATTTACCTACTTACTTATCATCACGTCATGTCCCTTGCGGGGTAGGCAGAGAGAACAGAATGCCAAAAGGTTTCATTTCGTACGTAGGTACTTCTCTTATATTAGTATTTATTTACGATAGTACTAGTAGTAGTGCGTTAAACAAAGTAGATATTTTATTTTATCAAACGGCACGTTGTACGCACAATTCTGTCTCCGGCGGCTGGAAAAGAGAACGAGATATTAATTGTACTCTTCGCACGTTAGCAAAGGCGATTACCTACACGCATTTGGCCTTTCACTATGCGATGAGCTCAGATTTTAAAATAAATAAAATGTTTGTTCTGTAATCTGAGGCGATGAGAATTTGAGTCCGTGATTCAATCAAATATGATGCCATTGTGCTCAGAGAAACACCAGCCGCTATTAACGCGTTTGCATGAATTATTTTGTATGTTTATGTCGATTACAAATTTGGCCGTACCTAGCTAAATTTCATTGATAAGCAAATGAATATCGCATAAATATTATGATTTAAGTATCACCACCCATTATTTCCCGCGGGTGTCATACGGAGGCCGCTAAGGAACGAACTCAGCGGGAGCGGCGCGACGGCTCGGCAACGCTGTACCTTGTCTCGAAGCCAGCGGGCAGATCGCACGGCGTTAGAGCAGCGTAGTGTTGTGTTACAACAAATTAGTACCTTTGTTCGCGAAGAAAATGTCTAAACAGTGATGAAAATATCTTTTTGATACTAATTCCTTCCTAAAGTTTGATTTATTGTGGGCAAAAGAATATGTAAATTCTACTACTTTACTACGTCAATGCAGACGCGCGGGCGCCGCTAGATTGGCACGCACAGCTCGTGCGCCACTCGCCACTCGCCACCCGCTCCCCGCGGCGCTGCCTTCGAGGACAGTTCCATATAAATGTATGCATTGGAAGGCGCCGCTCCCCGCGCCGCCGTCGCCGCCGCCCCCGTTGCCGCTGAGTTCGTGACCGAGGCCTGAGGGAAGTAAGCAGTTACAACCTAATGCATTCTTTATGGCAGGGTTGCAGTGGAAGTACACTTGGAATCATGAACGAGTGGGTCGGTACCACAGTTGCAGTCTGCCGTGTGACCGACCGTGAAGCACCTCGATGTGCATTGTTCGTAACGTGATATAGCCGTCTATTCATGAATTTCCCATTCGCAAAATGAAATGGTGAAAGCGCTTTAGCCGTAGGTACCTATTCGGTTTTACTAGCGGTAGCAGTGGTGGCAGTAGCTTAGGGGTAAAATCAAGGAGTGCAAAGATATCGAGTTTCCCAGTTGATTCCCAGTCCCAGACCTCGTACGGCACACACCTCTGAATTTTCGGTATTTTTCGGAATTATTTGTATGCCAACGGTGGTGTTGCGGTAGTGTATGCGACTGCTAATTATGAGGTCTCGAGTTCGAACCCCGGGTCGGGCATTGTTATTGGGCTTTTTCCTTAAAAGAAAAATTCTCAGTAGCAGCCCGGAGTTTGGAAATGTGCCCGGTAGACGTCAATAGGCTCGCCCCCTATTACGTGGGACTTAAACATAGCTGGCGAGTCGTGGGTGTGTAATACACCTCTGCCTACCCCTTCGGGGAATACAGGCGTGATGCTATGTTGTTATGTTATTTGTATGCCAAGATGAAGTGACCAATTCTAAGATGTGTGTTTAACCGAATTTCGGTGGCTTGAACCGAACTTCGGCATTTAGCCGATTTTCGGCCTGAAATCCCGAACATTCGGTATAGTAAAAAGATCAGGTTTCTAATAAAATTAAGAGAAATCAAATCTGTCATAGCTGTAAAATAAGTCACATATACCAATACTCTAGAATAATTTAATCATGGTCAGTTGTAGGTACGTTAAACTATAATTATTATAGATAAATTAAATTAATGTATAAATGAATAGCTTTTTTCAAAATCCAGGAGTCTATGAATCAATAAACCCAATAATTTGAAATAATGAGTAGGTACCTACACCCTTGCACTGGCTGTTTTTTTATAGTTGTACGACGTTGTCTTTTATGAAAAAATACACACAGAACAAGACAAGTTACTCCCGAGAAAGCACACACCGAAGTTCGGCCGAACTTCGGCCGAATTTTGTTACCGAATGTTTGGCCGAAGTTCGTATTCGGTTAAAATCACATTCGGCCCATCTCTATTAAAAACAAACAAACACAAGACCAACGCTAACTGATTGCTAAGAAGATTAAAATTTAGTTACTTATTAAATAGCCTTTTTTTTTGTTAAGGCGGGAAAAAATGTACCTAACCGCACACCCTGTCGTTACGCGCAACGAATAGGGTAGTTATGGGGCCCTCACCCACTAAACAAACCCGCCGTGTGCCGTCATATCTCCGCCTTTATTGAAGGCCACTGGAACTATATTACATTACTTCAGTGGTACCTACTTACTAAATAGCAAAACATAAGTACCTAGTACTTATGTTTTCATTATAGGTACCTATAATGAAAACATAAGTACCTAGTACTTATGTTTTCATTATAGGTACCTATAATATTTCATAACTTACTTACTACTTATCATCACGCCATTTCCCTTGCGGGGTAGGCAGAGAGAACAGAGTGCCAAGAGGCTCTATTCTTGCATACATCTCTCGCTTCCTCAACATTCATAACTCTCTTCATACACGCTCGCCGGTTTCGGAGACTCCTGACTCCACCTTCCTTCAATACTTGACCAATTTGGTCTAGCTAGGTAAGTCTCGGTCTCCCCGATGTAGGTACAACATCCTTTCACTTTCGCATTGTATATCTTCTTAGCCAGTCGCTCGTCCGGCATTCTTTCCACATGTCCGAACCATCGGAGCATTCCCTTTCGCATCTTTACACCAATACTCTCTTTCATACCTACTCGCTCTAATATTTCATGATTGTACAATATCATTGATCAAATTACAATGGGGATGGTAGATACCTACCTACCTATTGAAGATTTGCGTAGGTATTGATTGAACAATAAAGTTGTTTATAAACTTATGCATTCTTTTTCATTAGATCTTGTGAGTTAATAAATATTGGAGAATATTTTTTAGTTCTGTTTAAAGCAGTCCTCATGTTGGCTCGTCAATAATTATTATTGCGTATCTTTTTTTAAATTCCGGGATGTAGACTCTGGCCATATGATAAAAAAAAAAAATAAGGGTCTAATTAAAAAAAGTACTTTTGATTTGATGCTATTTTGAGAATAAGAACAAAATAAATTATAGGTAAATCATTTTTAGATATTTTTATATATATTTTTAGCATTTGGCATGCTTGGCACTATACATTAAACACAAAGTGAAAAATGTGAAATGTTTAATGTATAGTTAAATAAACTAAAAACACGCTTTAATACTTAGTGGAACAAAAAAGAGGAAAAAAAATATTAACAAAATAGTAGAAAAAAATATTAAACAATAAATAATGATTGTAAAAAAAACCGTCTTCAATAACACCCAGGAACAACAAGCATAAAAGAATTGGCATTGAGTTATATGCAGTTTATATATGTAACTACATATACATCTATTTATATATATTTATATATATATTTTTAGCATTTGACATGCTTAGCACTATACATTAAACACAAAGTGAAAAATGTGAAATCGAAAATAACAGTCAGGAGCAGGATTTGGACCTGCATCTTCTGGATACCGTCCAGATGCTTTACCAATTCAGCAATCCTGACTTTGTGTTTAATACATATACATCAATGAGAATTGGTATTTACATACGATTTCCGTGCTAGACACCTACTTATAATATTTTATTTTTTTTTATATAAAATAGGTGCGTAGGTTATTGTAGGTGGTACATGATGGGGAAGTTTTCTTGGGTGCATCTTGTATGAGAAAGCGTCGAGCACAGAAGTCTGAAAATGACAAAGATGAGCGCTTAATGCGTAATAGAGAAAAAAAATAGAGCACAGCGTCTCGAAGTCTTCTGAAGACCGCGAAGAAAGGCTCTATACCTATATACCTAATATGGGTACGTCAACTAAACGCACTGCTCCAATGAGACAGCGAGGTTTTAGAGTAAACGATAAATATCATCGATGTATACAATTTTTTAGATTTTTGTTAATTTTTTTATAAACCGTCCACCGATTTCTAAAAAAATTAAATGGGACCATTTCAGATAAACCCCTTTCAAACAAAAAAATAATTTTGTAAATCCGTCTATATCCATCCATCAGCCTTTTAGCGTCCACTGCTGGACATAGGCCTCCCCAAGAAATGGGGGATAGTGCCGTAATCACCACGCGTGGCAGGCGGGTTGGCGATCGCAGTGGATGTTGTTAATACTCGAGGGAGTGCTGCTGCCTACTCCCCCGGTATTACCTCAGTCGGCTCTTACGACTCCCGTGGGTAGAAAGAGGTGGGACAATTCTTAAGCCGGCCCCACACGGCCCATTTAGATACTTACAATCATATTATATTCTGCTTAAATACTTACAATATTATTTTAATTGTTTATTACGCTTGAGAGCCTGCCTTCAGCATGCCACTCAAGTTTCCGGCTTATTACTATACTCTTTGCTCTCAAGCGTGATATTTTATACCCGCCTAGGCGTAGAGAAGTTTCTAAGCAAAAAAATGTAAAGACATTACTTAATATAGATATCTTCAGCTAATATTTAATGATTCTTGTGAAATTTACACTAGTAATTAGCAGCAGAGTTAACAAAGTTGTGTTACCTTCATTATATGTAGGTGTACCTACTTAAATACCTATTGCATAGGTATTCATACTAGGTATGTAACACCGAAACCTATGAAAACGACAATAAGTGCTAGTTATGACGATTGATGACTAAGGCAGGCGCTCTAAACATTTTTATTGAAGTTATGCTGTACACAAACATGCAATTCACGCGAATTGACGTGAACCAGCTTTCGAGCACGCTCAGACCGCGTGATCAGCTGGGCAATGTCGGCATGAGGGAGGTGAAGTAATCGCGAGAGGGGAGGGGTCGGAGTCGACCACGCTGTGAGCATGCGTACTGCACGTGTGTGGGACTTTATTACTGTACGCAAACGAAAATTTAATAATAATGTTTAGTAATTGTTATTACAATTTTTGATAGCCGATTTCTTTTCCATTCATAGAAACAATCGTAAATTGAATAATGTTATGATAATAATTATGTGATTCATGAGATAGAAAACCTGTTAATTTATTATGTTACCAGATTCTGCGCACGACTTCGTCCGCGTGAACTTCAGGGTATAAATATGAATACATTTCCAGGGCCGGATTGAAACTTAATGCCGCCCCTGGGCACTGGATAAAAATCCGCCCCAATACTGGAATTTTACTTAAACATACAGTATATATATTTTATTTTTCATCAACATGTTTTTAAAATTCATTGATTGATTAGTTTTGAAAAATGCAAAAAATAAATCTCTTTTTTAATTTTTCAAAAAAAAAACTAAGTACCTATTTAAGTTTCTTTAAATCCAGATAATAGAAAAAATAATTATTATTTTAAATCTCCAAGGAAATAAATTGATAAAATCGTTTTGATTATTAATTTTTACCAAAAGTGCCAACATTATAACTCACAAATAATGGATGAATTGAATTTCTTGAATTATCAATTATACAGAAAATTATTAATTAACCCTTAATTGGGCGCGTGGGGTGTCATACACCCCGACACAAGTTTCTAGGCTAATAACTACTTACAATCTTAATTTAGACTGTTACGGGGAAACCCTAAGAATTTAAATAAAAGAAACGAAATTAAATTTAGCAATTTAATACAATATCAAAATCTTTAACAAAAATAATTAATTAAGTTAATTTAAAATTGGAGATGAGCGATGAGAAATCAGGGGGGAAGGTTCGCAACTCAAGGTATTCACCTAGACCGTCACCGGGTACCGATACGGGGCACTCAACTTTGGGTCAATCTTCCTATGCGTAGACCCAGAGTCAGGAGTGGCGGACGATACCCGATGTGCAGCTGCGGGCCGGCGTAATTCGACTGAACAGCAGGCCCTCGTCGCTCGGGCGTGCGCAGGTGATGCCGGAACAAAAGTTGCCGGAACAAGGAACTTGCTGTAACCAGGAACCCCAGGAGCTATAATTCTAGATCTTTATATAGGTATGTGCGAACGCGGTATACACACGCGGTAAAACACGTCACTCGCTACGGCAGTTCTCACTCTAGGGGTTCCTCTTAGGTCCTCACTATATTTCAAAAGCACAATGTAAAAATAATATCTTAAATTAACCACTACTACTTTGCCGTGTGGGGCCGGCTTTAGAATTGTCCCACCCCTCTTTATGGAGTCTCTCGGGAGTCGTAAGAGCCGACTGAGGGAATACCGGGGGAGTGGGCAGCAGCACTCCCTCGAGTATTAACAACATCCACTGCGACCGCCAACCCGCCTGCGAAGCGTGGCGATTACGGCATTATCCCCCATGACGAGACCGCTCGTTGTAGCGTTCTTATGGGGAGGCCTGTGTATAGCAGTGGACGTTGAAAGGCTGATGGGTGGAACCACTACTAGCAACTCTTTACTTTATTTTAAATACGTAGTGTTAGATTTCTTCCTCTCAAAAAGAGTCTCAAAAAGAAAAAAAACTACCCCATATCCTATTATATTTTAGTCGTCTACCTACTTCCCACTACAATTATATCCCTTTGTCACGCTATTGCGTCCCGACTAGGGCTTGCATTCGAATATTCGAATATTGAGCTTATTCGGATATTCGAATAATCTTGTCTAGTAATATTATCTTTTTGTTACCCCAGTAACCAATATTGTATTCTGTATGAAGTAAGTAACAAGTAATCTGCTGCTAATTTAACAGACCAAGGTGAATTGGAGACATGAATCCGCATGAAATGGCACTGTATGATATGGTCCTAGACAGGTCTCGTTAAATAGAGCATACAAGTTTCTGCTAAGTATTATTATATATTACCTTTTTTTTTTTATTTTTTTATTTTAGGTGGACAAAAATGTCCTAGCGCACACCCCGCTGCCCGGGGAGACAACGGGGTAGTGTGGGGATCTCACCCACTAAAAACCCACCGTACACCTCCCGCCCTTGCTACGGCGGATCACGGGTACCGCGTCGTTACGACCACGATCCGCAGGCGGCAGCCCCTTCGAGCACCCTCTCTTGAGCGACGCCTCGCGCACTTGGGCGTCGCACCATCGCGGTAGGCTTCCGCGGACGGCAGGGTACTCCCCGACCCCACCGTCCGCAGCCTCGGCTAGGGCGGCATCAGGCGAGACTTCCACTTTAGGTGGTGCGGTGGGCATCTTCCCGCCACGATGACATTGCGCTCGGCGAGGGGCGGCTGCCCCCAGCGCCTCGATCCGCCTGACCATCTTCGCGGTACCTGAGGTGGCCAGCGTTGCCACCTCCTCGAGGGTCCCGTCCCGAGCTGTGACGAGCGTATCGTCTGCGTAGCAAATTACGCCCAGCCCGGGTGGGAGCTGGCCACGGAGGACCCAGTCGCCGACGTCCCACAGGAGCGGCCCAAGAACCGAACCCTGCGGGACGCCGCATGACATAGCCCTCCTTACAACGTCCCCTTCCCGGTCCACGAAGAGGACGCTGCGGCCGTCGAGGTAGTCTGCCACCAGCCACCTTAGGTAGAGGGGCACTCCATGGTACCTCCTTGATGCAGCCGAATGGCAGACTATTGAAGGCATTGGCGACGTCGAGCGACACCGCCAACAGCACTTCCCTCGAGGTGACGGCCTCCACAGTCGCGGCCCTCAGGCGCAGAATGGCGTCGACCGTAAACCGACCCACCCGATGTCCAAACTGGGCGTCGGACAGGTCGGGGCCAACCGCTCCCAGGTGCCGGACGATGCGGGCATTGACTACCCGCTCGAGGAGTTTGCCCGCCTCGTCCAGCAACACGATGGGCCTGAAGGCCGAGACCGTATTCGGAGGCCATCCCGGCTTCGGCAGGAGCACGAGCTTCCCCTCCTTCCAGCAGTCAGGGAACCGTCCGGACACCAGGCAAGCGCCGAACAGTTCCCCGAGGCGAGGCTCAAGGTGGTCGAGGACCAGGGCCAGCACTCGGGCGGGAACCCCGTCCGGCCCGGGGGCGGCGCTTCTCTGCATACGCGCTGCCGCCGCCCCCATTTCCGTCGCTGCTAAGTATACCTCCTACAAGTGTAAGGTGTGAAAGGGTATTTTTATCTACTGAATATATTTGCATCAATCTCAATTTCTACATAATGAATTCCTTCTTCAGAAAGCAGCCCCAGCAAAAATGGACCTGGATCAGCCTCGCTGGTTAAATGAATTTCAAATCTTGAATATTATTATAACACATTAACGGGTCTATACGCGCATTGAATATCATCACGAAAGTCGAGAATTTCTTCCAATGTATAGATGAGTGCGAATCAGCGAACGATATGAACAACAGGTGCGTGCAAACTGTTCACGCGGTCGGGTCGACGTACTTCAAGGCCTGTCGTGTCAGTAGAACTCATAAACTCTCAGACCATACTCTCCGACTCATCGAAAGGAGAAAAGATATGACCGATTGGTCATCAGCCTCAGCCGATTGGTCCTGTGTAAGGCGGTTAACAGACAGATCTTCAAGGCTGTGCGACACAAAGACACAATATACGCCAATTTAATACTACACGTATTTTTTTTTTGAAATAAAAATTCACGGACCTTTGTCACTCAACGTCCTCTGGTCCCAAACTAAGCTTAACGCTTGCGCTGTGGGTACCAGATTACGGATATAATACATATACTACTTTTTTTTGTAAATACATCGTTCATCACACAAATAATTGTCCTGAGTGGGAATCAAACCCACGACCTCATGCACGGAAGTCGGTTACACTACCCACTACGCTACGAGGCCCGTAAAATTAATTACTATTATAATTATTTATTAATTACTGTGTTATAGAGGCGGTAGATATACCAAGGCTTGAAGCGTTCGCAAGAGACCTGTCTGTTAGCCAAAGCCAGTTGACCAAGCTGAAGACAAACGACGGCACTGTAATTTCATCCCGAGATGCCGATCTTGAGAGAGGTTCACCAGTTCTATGGACAGTTGTACAGATCCAAGAGTCCTGCTGTTGGCTTGGTCCAAGATCCCAGATCCAAACTAAATCGGCACTTTATCGAAGATATTCCGGACATCAGCCTGTACGAGATCAGAATGGATCTCAAACTAAACAACGGAAAGGCACTGGGAGACTACGGAATTACCACAGAACTTCTGAGAGCAGTTGGACAGCCGGTCCTAAAAGCTGTTCAGAACTTGTTAAATGTCTTTCTCGGGGAGACGTTCCAGTGCCGTGGATCAGAAGCAAGATGGTGCTGGTCTTCAAGAAAGGTGACAGAACCCTCTTGAAGAATTTTTGACCCACCTCGCTCCTAAGCCACGTCTATAACTTATTTTCGAGGGTCGTTACAAATCAACTCACGCGCAGACTTTAATGACTTCCAGCCTCCTGAATAAGCCGGTTTCCGAAAAGGCTATATTACCAGGGCAGAACCCTTATCCATAATTCCATACGCTACACCAGGTTACACAGAAAACCGAGAAATATAATCTATACTTTGACTCGATCGAAAGTTGAGCGGTGCTGCAATCCATTCAGCGGTGCCAAATTGGTTATCGGTATATAGAAGTGCTGAAGTGCTTGTATAGAAACGCCAACAAAACCCATGACAGTCCAAGTTCTGGACAAGAGTACGAAACGGATCCAACTGCAGAGAGGTATTAGACAGGGAGACGTTATGTCACCGAAACTGTTTATCACTGCACTAGAAGATGTCTTCAAGCTCTTGGACTGGACCAGATTCGGCATCAACATCAACGGCGAATACATCACTCACCACTCACCTTCGATATGCCGACGATATCGTAGTCATGGCAGAATCACTGGAGGACCTTGGACCTCAATGGTCTCAAAAGGGTTTCCCGACTAGTGGGTCTCAAAATGAACATGGATAGTACGAAAATAATGTCAAATATCCATGTCATTTCGGCACCGGTCCTAGTCCGAAGTGCGCTTCTTGTAGTTGTCGACCACTATGGTTAGCTGTGACAAACAGTTAAGTAGGCACGACTTCAAGAAAGAGGTCAATCGATGAATCCAACTCGGTATGGCAGCGTTCGGGAAGCTAAGGAAGGTCTCTCGTACAATATTCAGCAGTTTCTGAAAACGAAGGTCTACGACTAGTGTGTTACCAGTAATAACATTAGGAAACAGAGACGTGGTCTCTGAATGTTGGCCTTGTAGCAAGGCTCAAAGTTGCTCAGGACTCAGCGTGCTATGGACCGGACTATGCTCGGTATTTCCCTACGTGATCGAACTCCCTACGTGTTAAGTGGCAAAGGGCAGGCCACATCGCTCGACGAACCGAAACTGTTGGGGAAAAAAGGTTCTCGAGTGGCGACCACGTTTCGGACATGACGCACCGTAGGACGATGGCCCACCAGATGGACCGAAGATTTGGTCAAAGCCGTGGCGAGCCGTTGGATGTGGTTGCCGCAGGATCACTCCTTGTGGCGCTCGCTTAGGGAGGGCTATATCCAGCTTTAGATGTTGAAAGGTTAATGGATGGAAAGAGTGGACAATTAAAGTAGCATTTGCTTATTCGAATAATTATTCGTTCTTTGCCTTTGGAGGGAGTGGAATCATGCGACCTATTGGCAATTCTTCGACAGAGTAATTCCCTACTCTGGGACAACGCGCGCCTTTTAAGTTTACGGATATGGTATCCGGCAATCGATATGCGACTTTACAATTTATTTATAATCGGTTACATCGTAACAAGGGTGCTGGTCTTCTAGGTAGCTTCCTAAGCACGTGTGACGTTTACAATTTAGTCCCGAACGGTGTTAGATCGTGAATGGTTGGGTTTAGAGTGTTTAGGGTGCACGACACCCCAGGTGGCTGTTTGTGTAGACTAAATTTCCCGGTAGGTGAATACTTGTTAACTTTGTTATTTATGGTCTAAAACAAAGACTGGATGGAGAAATTATTTGTGAAAGTGGAAAAAGAGAGCTTTACTGTGAGTAGGATCCAAACCTGCATTCCATCCAATCCGGGGAAGTGCTCTGAACCGCTAAGCTATCACAGTCACCCAATAGTGACACCCATTTTCTACTTCACATTTGTTTTAGATGTCTTTAAAATTGAATGCTCTAAGTGTCTAAACACGTGTGTAATGATCATATGATCGTAGTCTGCCAAAATTGTAACGTTTTACTTTAACTAGAATGAATCTAATCAAGTATTTATAAAAAATATTCTTTATTATTTAAAAATATTTTGATTATAGGGGTTTAAATGTTGATTAATATGCAATTCAAATATTTTCATTAATTGAAGTCTAATTTTGCACTGATTTCTGATATTATCTTAATTAACTAGTTGTGGGGTGCTACACACCCCACGCGGCCACTTATGCTACTTTTTAGCCGCGCCCATTTAAGGGTTAATAGAATTAATTAATTATATTGAGCAATCTTGATAAGACTAAAAAAATTTTGTTCACTTTCAAAATTTTGCCACCCTAAAAAAATTGCCGCCCTGGGCACTCGCCCCGACTGCCCTAGTGTAAATCCACCGCTGTAGGTACATTACTCTACAGAACATTAATAACTCGTATGTAAAAATAAATATGCCATAGGAACCATAATTTTTCCCGCATACAAATGCAGCCTACGCCCTTTTCTGGGCTCCAGAAGTCCTGACTATAAATGTATGCAAAATTGTATGATGACCACATCGTGTTACCACAACAAACAAATAAACATACAAACTCACGTTCGCATTTAGAATATTAGCAAGGAATAAATGCCACTGCTCAACTTTGTAAGTTTAGCAGTACTTATCTGTCTGTGTGGCGGCAATTAACAATGAATTTATTTCTGATTTATTATAATCTGGGTTTTCAGAACTTTTATTTAACAAGTGGACCACTAATATTTTTAGGAAGGTATAGTTATAATTATTTGGAGGCCCACGTTTAAAAAGAGAACACTAATAAAGACAAAGTAGTCACAGCATAGTAGTTATCAGTAGGTTTACCTTGAGTTAGTATGAATATCAAGAACATTTTTGTGGGTATTTGCCCTTTTAAAAGAAAGAGCTATTTAAATATTATATTTCTTTAAGTTATCTGTGTCTTTATAATAATACTTTTATCCTTCCGATAAGTAACTAAAATATTTCATGCAATAACATTGATTATCTGACGAAACAATTTTACACTGTGGTGAATGTTTTATTGTGCAGAGACTGCAGAGGAGACGGGTGCGGGGAAGGGCAAGCAAGCGTTTGTTATTCGACCGTTCTCGCTAGTGGGTCTCGAAACTACTACTGTGTACTGTTGAATTGAATTCCATTCCAGTGCGAGTTTGGCAGTAGAGGTGAAATTGGCTCCTCTGCCAATCTAATGGAAAATCGCTTCTTTGAGCAAGTGTCATCAGCTATCGTGTTAAATAAATCCAACATTCGACATAAACGTGACACTTGTCGCAAACAACAAATCCTGTTGTTACTATTATGTTGTTTAAACGGATCATTGAAGGAAAGTCCATGTTGAACCCCGATGCCAAGAATAAATCACCGGAGAAGTGTTCTAGAAGAAAGTCGGAATGTGATGGATGTAGTGAGCATTCCACGTAAGTCTGGGTTATCTGTAAACTGCACCTGAACCTTGAACACTAATGCACAAAATCAGTATCTGTTTTTTTATTATCCTGGTGATGGTAGTACCTACTAATTGTAATAATAATAAGCAAATATTTTGATTCAATACCTATACAATGAACAACAATGCATATTTTATTCATAAACTTGCATTTTAACATCAGCTTCCTACATTAACGCGTAATTGTCAATGTCAGTCGGCCTTCCAAATGCTCCATATTTAAAAAATGTGGTACTTAAATGCGTTTGTTTACATTTAGGGGTTGCGATTTCGTAATTTATATTACAAAACAAACACATTTTTATGTAGCAGGTACTAGATCCTGCCCGCGACTGCCTCTCCGTGGATTTCTTTGCATAAATAACTATCGCACAGTAATCGAAATCGACTAATCGTCTATTCTTCCGAAATAAAAATAGCTTATGCCTTTTTCTAGGTTACAAAGTATCTGTATGTAAAATTTCAAGATGTTCCGTTTAGTAATCACGGCATGAAAGCGTAACAAACAAACAAACTCATTTTCACATTTATCATATTAGTAACGATAAAAGTAGGTACCTAGTTACTTTTTAGACATATTGCACTATGATGTAAATGGATATTGCACTATGTAATATGAAAAATGCGAACTTTTATCAATGAGAGAGCAAGTAGGTCTCTACATTAGTTAGGTAGGTACCTACCTACAACTCAACGGAGTTCAGTGCAAAGGAAAAATAATGGAAGTTTTCTACATGAAAATAATATTTTAGCAAGAAAAATAATCCCAACAAGAAATAGTAAATATTAACCCTGCGCTCGTTGCACCCCTTTAAGCAACATAAACATTCGCGATGGGTAAAAAATGCCCCAATTTTCTAGTTGGTACAAATATTTATATAGCTAACTATTTTATCCGACTCTTTTTCTGCTCAACTATTGCGCTCGAGTCTCCTCTCTAATGAGAGAGATAAGGCCATACTTTATTAAGTACTTATCTGGTAGTCTTATCTGGTAATCTATGTGTTTTACCTAAATTACGATCAATTAATAGTTATCACTTACGAGCAACAGCGTAACTGATCCACTTCCCCGGATTGAAAGGGGCGCAGGTTCGATTCCCGCTCGCACTAAAGTTTTCTTTTTCCACATTTCACAAATAATTTGTTCTTTAAAAATAGTCAGATTTTTTTATCCAGATCTCTGACAACCTGAAATGACTGCCAGAATGTTACACTGGTACAAAGTGCTCGACGTGCCTTCCGTACGTAATTATAGGTACATGATATAACAGAAATACAAGGAAAACATCGTGTGGAAAGGCCTGTATCTCTGAGAGATCTACTCGACGGCTTGTGAAATCTGCCAACCCGCATTGGGCCATCGTGGTGGACTATGGTCCATCTCACCATTAGTCATTATAGAGGAGACCCGTGCCCAATAGTGAGAAAGAAAAAGGGTTAAAAAATCAGAAATATGTAAAAATTTTTCTTATTTAATCTTTTAATATATCTAATCTAGAGATCATTCACTGAAGGTGTCTTAAGAAACAACAAATAGACCTAAAATGTGTGATGATTGTGATGTGATGTTATCTTATCAACTGGAATTGTACGGAAAGCACCACATGTGGGCTGAGCAACTTTTAGTCTATTTGAGTTTTATGTAGCAACATTATTATTGTCGTAAGAGCCCACTGAGGGTATACCGGGGCAGTGGGCAGCAGCACTCCCTCGAGTATTAACAACATCCACTGCGATCGCCAACCCGCCTGCCAAGCGTGGCGATTACGGCACTATCCCTCATTTTGGGGAGGCCTATGTCCAGCAGTGGACGTCGAAAGGCTGATGGATGGTAGCAACATTCTACCATTAAACTAGTGGTAGAGCCTTGCTTATCCCTGCATGAATGGGCCGGCTCGATCGGCGAAGCACCACCCTCTCACAAAAGATCAGCGTGAAACAACGGTAGTTACTCCTATCATTATGTTTCGTACGGTGAGTGAGAGCGCCGGAGGCCAACCCCCTTCCCTATCCTCTCCTTATTATTCTTCCTATCCACTTCCTATCCCTTTCTTTGGAGATGGCGGTGCGCGAGTGATTCTTCTAGTGTTGCTAGCGTCTTTAGGCTACGATAACCGTTTACCATCAGGTGGGCCGTATGCTTGTTCGCCACCCATGTATTTATTTATTAAAAAATATTTGCCCAAGAATTACGCAACAAGATTCGGATATCTAGAACAGTCATATAATTTGAAATTCACAGAAAGAATAATCATAACTATATGTGCAGTGACCAGTGATTTTACCAAATGAGGCACCGTGTTATTTAGAAATAAATAAATAATAAATATTCACGGCCATTTCACACAACGTCCTCTGTTCCCAAACTAAGCTTAACGCTTGTGCTATGGGTACCAGATTACGGATATAATACATATATTACTTTTTTTTTGTAAACACATACATATAGATTCATCACACAAAAAATTGTCCTGAGTGGGAATCGAACCCACGACCTCGTGCACGGAAGTCGGTTACACTACCGGCTACACCACGAGGCCCATCAAAATATCAATAAGCTTAAGAGTTTAGTCCATTTTCGGTTGCAGTTCACAAGCGATAAAACCAAGGACGATCGCCAGTGCGTGGTCCAGACTTCAAACGGTACATACCACCACCACCAATCAATAAATATCCGAGATTTATTTAGATATTTTTATATATATTTTTAGCATTTGACATGCTTAGCAACATACATTAAACACAAAGTGAAAAATGTGAAATCGAAAAATAACAGTCACGAGCAGGATTCGAACCTGCATCTCCTGGATACCGTCCAGATGCTTTGCCAGTTCAGCCATCGTGACCCTTGCTCCTGACTGCTAATTTCGATAACACATTCATACACGTGCGTCACCCAAAGACGTTAAGTACAAATTATGACCGTTCGGCGAAGGGATATAATTATTGAGGGAACCTGTACCTATGCCTGAAAGATTTTCTCGAAAGCTTGTGAAATCTACGAACCCACCATGGGTTAGCGTGGCGTACTACGGCCTAAATCTCTTTCACTATGAGAGAACACCCGTGCCCAGTGGTGCCAGGGTTGAAAGAAAATTATTGTCCAGGCAGGATGAAGCAGGATGTTGAAAATACCACCTATCGGATGTAATTGCACAATATTCGATAACTAAGACAAACATTTTGAATAGCAATTGAATAAAAGGAATGTAATGACGTCATTCTATATTTCTAATTAAATTAACTGCCTCGGTGGCGTAGCGGTAGTGTATGCGACTGCTAATCATGAGATATCGGGTTTGATCCCCGGGTCGGGCAATGTTATTGAGCTTTTTCCTAAAAAGAATAATTCTCAGTAGCAGCCCGGTGTTTGGAAATGTGGCCGGTAGACGTCAATAGGCTCGCCCCCTATTACGTGGGACTTAAACATAGCTGGCGAATAGTGGGTGTGTAATACACCTCTGCCTACCCCTTCGGGGAATACAGGCGTATGGCTATGTTTTTTTTATAGCAATAAATATTCGAATAATAAAAATTCTCAATCACGTGCAGCGATAGTCTGGTAGTAAAACCAAGGAATGCAAAAAGATAATAGTATGGAGTCCGATCTACTTTTCCAAGAATTATGGAAAAAATGTGTATATTTCTTTACACATGATTACTGCTTAGTGAAGGAAGAGATCGCGAGGAAACCTGCAACCTGAGATTTTTTCTTAACGGCTTGTCAAGTCTGTCAAACCGCCTGAGGCCAGCGTGGTGGACTATGGCCTGAATTTTTCTCACTCTAGAGAGGAGATCTGAGCCCTATAGTGTGTTTTATTTGTTAGGTACATTTTTACCCGCCTTAACAGAAAAAAAATAAGTTGGTCCTTAACTAAGGACAGATATTACGCATAATATCTTATCGAAAATGGATCTTACATCTATCGCTATGACGTGAGCAGAGTGGCGGATAATGTGCTAATTCCTCTATACAGGGTGTTAAATGACATCGTAGCGATAATCGATCCCATTCAGTATTCGATGCTGAACATCCGAGTGGTGGAAATTTGCATCGGTCTTTTCATGGAAAATGCATTTTGTACTTTAGTCATGTTGTCAATGATTTGATGGCGGCTAACTATGCAACCCGTCATTGTCGATGAAAATTGTATGGGGCATATTATTACAGTTATCTGGTTATCGATATATGTCGTTTACACCCGGTATACTATGCCATTAGTATTGCTTCTTATCAACTATATGACACTATAATGTTTACTAGACGATGATACTGAGTTAGAATATCATTTGGCCAGAGTTCAACATTCATTTGATTTGCGAATGATTAATGAGCACAATGTCCAATTAAATTACTAATAAAGATAACAAAGGTACATACCCAGAAGTCCCAGAACCGACAGAGACAGTTATTCTAAATCGGAAAATACATCACGACATCTTTAGATAATAATTACTGAACATATTTATTTGTAATCAGCTAGGGTCATGTTATTGAGGTCTTAGTATCCTCCAATATTATGCCTCTTTATAAAACTGTTTGACTAGACGTTTCTCAATTAGTTTGACCACAATCGTCGTGGGTATCGGGTCTCAGCATGTTACTGTTAAAATTTCGTAATTGGTTAGTCCCTTGAACTTAAGTCATCTGATTATAGATATGACGCAGTAGCTTATTTGTGTCTTTGTTGTAGTATATTGGAAGAACTGATGAAAATGGTACTGCTTGGCGTGGTGCTGTGGGCGGGAGTTACTTTTGGAAGTCATGCTGCTTACCCGTTAAATCTCATCGTAAACACAGGTATGTAAACACTTACACAAACTCTTCCCAAATGTTGTGCTGCCGTTGCCAAGATTATCATTTATTTTCGTCTTTCCAGATATCATTCACCCACCACCTATGTATGATTTTCCGTTTCCAAGTGCTGAGATGTTGAAGAGGTTACCACCAGTGACGGCCGTGCATACAAATAGGTCTATAGACTTTAGTAAGATGGGAGTCAGTAAGCTGAAAAGATTGGAATTGAATTTACAAGCGGCTGGAATTACTCCCAAAACTGGTTCCGCTTCACATGGATTAGTAATCGATGGATCTGCTTCAGATGGGGCTATGCATTATGATAAGTCTTCGTTGATTATTACGAAGGCATCTCAGAATCTAGTCTATACCAGATGCGGAAGGTTTGTGACCGTGTATATTCGCTTAGTTGTTTGTTGATATCGCAATTATAGTTTAATAGTTTTATTTGTTGTCACTTAGATATGGCTTGGCTAGTGATGAGTGTGCGAGTTACATCAGCACGTTGAATTTGCGTCAGAGTGAGTATGGTGGAGAATGTGCGGCTCTAGAAAGATTTACGTGTCGTACGAACAAGATGTCTTCCAAGTATCGCACTTTTGATGGTTCTTGCAATAATCCTGTGCGTTCATCCTGGGGTCAGGCTATGACCGGCTACAAGCGGCTTCTACATCCAAGATATGCTGACGGTATTGAAACGGTTGGTATTTAACTAATACGGTCAATGAAATAACGAGTTATATCAAAATGTCTTTTTTTTTTGTGAAACTGTAAATAACATTTTAACCACAAGTTTATAAAGCCAAGAGCAAAAGTATTAGACGTGCCTAGTATTGGTCACTCTTTATTTCCCAGATACAGTTAGTGTACTGATAGCATTGGTAGTGTACCCAATTATAATAAAATAATATTTCGAGCTGGTGGAGTCAATGTCCAAAAAAGTCTCTATCTTTAAATCTCTCTTTCTCTCTCTTTCTTATCTTTAAATATAAATGTAGACCAACAACTTACTAATTATGTATTACTAATATTATAATAAATCTTATTGGTACTGAGATATTTTCCTCAAAAACTCGCTTTTAAGTCTATACTAAAAAATAAAATTATAGTGTCACTGTGTTTAAAAAAATATATATAAAAGTATATATATATACGATACAAACAAAACACATTTTTTGTGTTATTTATGGCTGGATGGATTTGGACGGGACTTTCACTGGCATTTAGCTGAAGTCATAAGGAGAAACTTAGTACTCCTTATGACTTATAAGGAGCTTCTTTAATTTTGGAAATATAATTAAAGCTCCAACAAAAAAAAATCTAAACACCACACGGGAGGAGTCGAGGGTGTTTAAGGTATTCTTTTTGTTTTAGGTTTGTAAGTAAATGAAATTTACGAAAATTATGTTATTTACAGCCTCGTCGTGCTCTGAGCCATAAAGCGCTCCCTTCAGCTCGTGCCGTCAGTATTGAACTTACGAGCAATGTTGACCAACCTAATCACCAGAAAACAATTGCTCTAGCTGTCTGGAGTCAGTTTATCTATCAGGACTTGGTTCATACTCCTGTGCGTAAGACTAGTAAGTATTCTGACAAGACTAATACAATTTATTAAGTTGATGTAGAGCTGTCGACTGACTTGCATGATGCAGCGACTATCGTAACGGTAGCATATCTGTTACGACAAAACAGAAGAAAGTAGTCTGACCATTACAAGATTGATAAATTAGCCTCCTTAGAATGAAAAACGAAACGTTAGACGAACTTTCGTTTGGCTTCATTGTGATTGGTCGCCCGTATCATGCGTCGAAATCTTGACTAATCACGAATTACGCGTCGGACTGTTGATCAATCACAATGACTCGAAACAAAAGTTCGTCTAACGTTTCGTTTTTCATTCTAAGGGGGCTGGGAATCTTTATCGCATGGAGGACCATTGGGGCTTATCGTTTGGCCTTTTCTTTTATTTTTGGTGCCCACCTGGTGGTAAGCGAATACTGTAGCCTATAGACGCTAGTAACACCATAGTCATGATTCGGGTGTCGCTTCCAAGTAATGGAATGCAAATGGAGAGGAAGGATACTAAGAATGGCATGAAGATGTGTCTTAAGCCTCCGTTGCTCTCACTCACCATACAAAACACAACTGTAGCAGTATTTACAGTTGTTTCTCGCTGATCTTCTGTGAAAGGCTCGAGCCATGCTCATTCATGCTGGAAGAAGGAAATCTTTATAATGATGATTTCCAGACCAATTTTAGTCAAGGTAGCCTGTGTCATCGTATACTAGCAGACTACGCAGGAGATATTATAGTGCACGAGTGTGTGCGCAAACATAAGCGCGTTTTTTTGTTCCTTCACTCTCTCCGTTCTTCATGTCCGATGATCTATACTGACACGACCGAAGAGAGATCAGTCAGTCATATTCAGGTCGCTTGAATCACGCATCGAAATCTCAACTAATCAGGAATCACAAGGACTGTTGATCAATCACAATGACTCGAAACGAAAGTTCGTATAACGTTTCATTTTTCATTCTAAGGGGGCAGGTGGCAGGACCGACTGCTGTATAGATCAGCCCTCTTAGAATGAAAAACGAAACGTCAGACGAACTTTCGTTTCACTTCATTGTGATTAGTCGCTTGAATCACGCGTCGAAATCCCGACTAATCAGGAATCACGCGTCGGACTGTTGTTCAATCACAATGACTCGAAACGACAGTTCGTCTAACGTTTCGTTTTTCATTCTAAGGGGGCTGCGCTCTTTCCGCGGCATGGGAATAAAACATCGCCAACTTCAAAACTAAGAACTGTTATTGAAATTTCTTAAACAAAAAACCTATTAACCTTTTGTTGGCTCGACCCGGGATTTGAACCCGAGAACTTGTAATCTGCAGTCACATACGTTATTGCTAGAAAACCCAGCCAGTAGTTAGTAGAATGTATGCTGTAAAATAACTTAAAATTCATATTCTTGTTAATAGTTCACACAAATCAAGCTATCCGCTGCTGCGACAATGATGGGTTCCCATTGGCTCCGAGATATATACATCCAAGCTGTATGCCGATCTCGGTGCCACATGATGACCCCATCTACAAGGACCAGTATGTCACTTGCATGGATTACACCCGGTCTGTTACTACCTACAGAGGAGATTGCACCTTCGGCGCTTCAGAACAGGTTCAATTTTTTTATACTTACTAGACGTGGCCTTATAACGTCGTTATATGCGTGCATGAGTTGCAATATTCAATAATATCAATTTCCATATCTATCGAGATCCATATAAATTTAATATAATAAATAAAATATAAATCCTAAAAATACACATTCAATACTGCACAGCTGGCCTGACGCCTGAGTGTTCTGGGTTTGATTCCCAAACAGGACAACTCTGAGTGATCCACAAATGGTTGTTTTGAGTCTGGGTGTACTTTGTGTCCTTGAAATTGTATGTTTGTAAAATAACCCCGCGATAAAAGCATAGCAGTAAGTTGTCTTTAAAAAATATCCATAGACTAAAAATTTACTGTGCTAAATTAACTATCTGGTATCTGCGAATCCATCCGCCTGGAAATTATTTTTTTTAGCGGGGACCTCAATATACATCCAAATCGGTTCAGCGGTTTCGAGGATAGCCGGAACAAACAAAGAGGCAGAAAAAACAAAAATGTTTTTTTTTTGTTATTAATACCGTTTATATTTTCATATGTAAAAAACATTACAAACAGACATCACTTTTATTTATTTGTGTAGATTAGATGTTTCACATCTGTTAACTGTGCGTCCCATAATTGTTCAAATTACGTAGTTTCATCGTCCAGCTGTAGATATTAGTCAACATTAGTTGAATTGATGATTGATAATTCCAGTTCATCATTATTATCCAGACAAATGGTACATTTAAAATTCTGAACCTTTAATACTTACCTTTTTTCCACTTTGTGTTTAATGCTTTAGAATTCATTTAGAATTTTAACCGACGCTTAAAAATAAAACCTAATCACTACAGTATCCTTGAAATTGACTCAATAGTTTCCGCCTGTGAATAAACATCATTTGACCATGAGTTCGATATAATACAATTTACTAACTCAATTGTTTCGTCGGCTTAAACAATTGACAACCCGACTTCCTTTTTGAAATTTGAAAGTTTAATAATTTTTAATAACAGTGACGTGTTTATGAAATAAAGCCTATATAGGGTCATTTAGCCGGTTTCCCGTCCAGGTTCTGTTTTCGTCCACTAGCGCGCGCCTCGTGAAACATTTACGTAGATTAGCATCATAAAAATAGTAAACCGTGGACAAAAACTAGCCTATACAAGGTCGAAAACTAAGATTTTTGGACGAAAACTAACGAAATCGGTACTTTTCACTAACACATTTTATATAAAAAACATGTTTGCTATAATTATTTGTTATTTGTTACTTAATATAAACCTAAAATAGATTATATTAGCTTCCAATATAAAATTGGTTTGTTAGAGCTGGGCAAGTAGAACATATAATTTTTAAACCCTTAAGCTGGCAACTCCGCTAAGTTGACGAAAACCGGCTAAACTACCCTATTGCTCCAAGAGTCATTCTATAAATACTTAGGTTATATGTATCAACTAGCCTTTGCCCGCAACCGCCAAAAGCTAGTTTTTAGGTTATATCTCGGGTTCTCGATATAGTAGCGGGATAAAATATATACCTACCAGTTTTTAAGTCTTATCAAGAGCTATCAAATAGAAAGTTGCATCAAAATCGTTTTTGCGTGATGCGCGAACAAACAAACAGATAAACAGACAAACCGACAAAAAATCTAAAAAAAGTCGTTTTGTGTTAAGATTTTACGTTAGACACGCCTATATATAGCCTATTGCAGTAATTTTTTCTCAAATATCTTAAATGCATAGACACAGCTCTGTTGCAGCTTTATAATAGTTAGGATATGATATAGAGAACGTATATTAGCGTAGTTATCATATTACGTAATAAGCCACGGCTTTGTTCAGGTATTTTAGTATTACTGGAAAATGAAATTGTAGATAAAGTCGCTCTGTTAGTTTACATTTATAATTTGTGGGCACTACGATTACGTACGGAATCTGTGTCAAAAACAAATCGTTTTCGTTGCGAAATTATTGACGCAAACTACTTTAAATTAATGTTAATTAAACAACTTTCATATTAAAATGAATATTAGTGTTCACTATCACATTTATTGTATAAATATTTTATAAATTATTTAAATTAAATGCGTACTGAAAGCGAATTTTTAAATATGCTATACCTAGGTTTTAAAATCCTTTATCGATATGATGTCTAGTCTGTGGTCCTAGCCAAGTTGCATTCTATGATCGCTAACGCTATACAAAACTATCTTCTTGTTTAATGGCTCTTGTTGTGGCAATACAAAACTATTGAAATTTATGGAAATTTGACATCTTTAATGATATAGCTAAAACGCTAAATCACGTGACTTAACGTTAGAGATGTCATATTTCCGTACATTTTAATAGTTTTCTATAGCATTAGCGATCATAGAATGCAACTTGGCTACTAGGCACACTGGTCTAGACTCTAGTGCTATACTCAACCTTTTTATAGGGTCTATACACGAGTTTTGTTTATGGTGCCGAAGACAACATAAATTTATTTAGGTTTTAAAAGCTTTACACACAGCTGGTATAAGTTATAAAAGCTGGCCGGGCCGCAGACTGAATAGTTGTCTAGTCGCATATGTGAAGTTCCTACTTCTTTCCGCAAGCTTACAAGTTTACAACGTACCTACTACCTACTTTGAAGTCCCGGTGTACCAGTATCTGCAACATAAACTCCTGGTTAAGATAGCAAGTAGATGATGTAATGAAACTAATAGGTAGGTTATAATGCGGCTAAAATATGGCCAGTATTTAGTTCTTCTGTACCTGGAGGATTTCTCTCGACGTTGCGTGTATAGTTTTTGCAAGAAATAATTTATTGCTATTTAAATTATATACGTCATAATTTTGTATATATATTAGTTTAAAGTTGTTCAAACTTTCCATTTCATAGTGATATTTTTTATTTTTTGTGAGGTTTTTGGTAGTTGCCCACATTACTAAATCTCAAATGTAGAGACATAGCTCTGTTACAGTTTTATAATAGATACTACTAGAATTTGCCTTGTAGCGGGAACCCAGTTTTTAAGTCTAAGCAAGAGCTATCAAATAAAAAAGTTGCATTAATATCCATTCAGTAGTTTTTGCTTGATGCGCCGACAAATAGTGAAACAAAAAAATCTAAAAGAAATGTTTTGTATTCAGACACGCTTATAGAACCTAATACAGTTATTTCATCTTAAATATACAGACACAGCTCTGTTATAGCTAGTTAGAATAGACAACATTACTAGGCAACTAGGTAATAAATGATTAAAAGATTATTAGCCCGATAGCTTAAGATCAATATTAAACCATCGGCATCGTAATCGTCAAAAATTTACGTTGTTTAATAATGTTGGTCACCCATTGCCCGTGTGCGTAGGACATGGCGCTTGTTATCGAATCGCGATGGAAAAATACGATACAGGAAACCGTACTTGATTGTTTTATCTGGAAGGCAAGTCTATTTCCATTGTTATGATTGTAAACATTGGATATTTAACTTTGGCATACATAAGTATATATACGAGTACATATTGTTCGCCAGCAGAACACTTACATCATCGTTCTTTACGTTGAAACAGTAACGGTGAAGAATGAGTAAGGGGCTGGTTACGAAAAACGTAGAAACTCAATCACAATACTGTGATGTATTATCAACGTGGGTAAGGGTTTTGTCGGAAGAGCCAGCACATCAGCACAGTGTGACCGAGTAGTGAATCTTCTCTAATTTTGCTTGTGACCAGAGGTCTGAGCATGATAAGTGTTTAACGTGCTTGCTGTTATGCATAAAAAATACAGGAGGTTTCGCAACTCCTATAACACCAAAGGCAATATACAAAATACATACACACTATAAATATGTAGGTTTACTATTTAATAAATAAATAAATCTTAAAGTATGTATGTTAATGTTAAGTATTAATATTAGAAAAAAAAATGCATCATCGATAAGATCTAAAAATATTTTTGTAACAATGATAGTTTACCCGCGACGTTCGTCGTCCGCGTTCAATTTAGTTATTTTATTTTTTGTGCGGAACCCTAATTATTTTTGCAAAATAAAAGTAGCCCAAGTTACTCCTTATAACATCAGCTATATAACATCAGAAATAGGCTTTTAGAAAAAGCTGTTATTTAGACAGTATAAACAAACACTTCAATTTTAATTATTTGTATAGTTACACTTAACGAAAGCAAAGTACTATTTTACATTATTTGTGTAATAAATGCTACGATCAAACGAAGGTCTCGTTCGTATGTTTCATTTGTGTGCTTACTCATTTAACACGTCATTAAGATAATACTATGACCTCTCCGTACGCATAATATATACTGGCCACTAATGAATATTTAACATCGATATTTAAATTCTAAATGTGATCGTATAATTTTGATGATGAATGATAAAAAACGGTTGAGGTTTGTAAGTAATAGGTACATATTTAATTTTAATATACAAATAGATAACTCTAGTACTCGTAACGTAATAAAATTTACTGAATAGGTACTCACATGTTTGCAGCAAACTGCGTGTATATAATATTGTAATATTAGATGTGTGCAAGAAAACAATGTGTAGTTAATTGCTCTAAATAGAGTTCAATGCTAATCAACAAAACAATAATACGTGTTTACAAAAACTACAGTTGATTCTGCGCGCAATTTCGTCCGCGTGAACTTTAGAATTGGGTCAAATCCTATTCTATCTATCTATACTATTATAAAACTGTAATAGAGCTGTGTCTGTACATTCAAGATATTTGAGAAAAAATGATTATTGAAATAGGCTATAATAATTTTTTTTAGAATGTTTGTCTGTTTGTGTGTTTGTTTGTTCGCGCATCACACAAAAACTACTGAACGGATTTTGATGCAAATTTTTTTATTTGAAAGGCCTTGATTTGACTTCAAAACTGGTAGACATTTTATCCCGCTACTATATCGGGAAGCTGAGATATAACCGAAAAACTAGCTTTTGGCTGCGGCGAAGCCGCTGGCAAAGTCTAGTCATACTAATATTATTATAAATGTGAATGTAAGTTTGTTTGTTACGCTTTCACGTGAAAACTACTTAACCGATCATCATGAAACTTTGTACACATATTCTCGGAGGTATTAGAAGTAACATAGGATACTTTTTATTAAAAAAATACGCAAAAAAAAAAAATAATTGTTTGTCACAAAATCTCAAAATCTAGCAACTTCAACGCCATCTAGCATTTCAGTAATGAAGTTCCAACCCCGAGTACTGTAATACCGTTGCACTGTATTACCGACAATTTCAAGGGTTGCTTTATTTATTTTTATGAAATTACTCACGGACGAAGTCGCGGGTAACAGCTATCTTATATAAAGTTTAAGTAACAAACTTTGTTAACTAAGTGCAACCCGCGACTTCATTCACGTGGAACATAGTTTTTCATTTTTTTGCAGTAACCTATACTCGTATTCATTTATTTACGCGAGCGAAGCCGCGGGAAACAGCTAGTAATATTATAAATGTGAAATTTTGTATGTTTGTTACATAATCACGCAAAAACGGGTAAACAGATTTGGATGAAAAAATTAGCACCCAGATTGTTTATTACCTGGATTAACATAGGTAATAAATAATATATAGGATTTATTTTTCTTTGTATGGAATAGCTATTTTTGATAGAGATAAGTACCTAGTCATAAAGTGACGTAAACAAAGTCGCGGGCAGCAGCTAGTTAAATTTAAATACGTCACTCTAAGGCACATTCATTGTATGTTTGTAAAGTTCGCGCCATGATGCGCCAGCGCCAATGAACAAACAGAAAAACAGACAAAAAATCTAAAAAAAATTGTTTGGCGTTTAGACTCACCTCTAAAGCCTAATATAGTAATTTTGTCTCAATATCTTATATGTACAGACACAGCTCTTTTACAGCTTTATAATAGTAGTAGGTATAACATGGTGATTGATGGAGTAGATACGGCGTACTATCAAACAAACGTGCTCTCACATTTATATCTAATACTAGTACATTACCCGCTGCTACGCTCGCGCCGATCCTATATTTGCGTAAAATCCTTTCTTAGTGCCGTCCCGGACCACTGACCTCCCGGGTCGGCAACTCTTCAATATGGCATCGGCCTATGGTCTCTCACAACTGGTCACACAACCTACCCGTGTCCCAGATATTGAGAGTCATGAGTCCTCTTTGTTGGACCTTCTGCTGACCACAAATGCACATGGATACCGGGTGGCGGTTGATGCTCCTCTGGGATCGTCTGACCACTGTCTGGTTCGTAGCATAGCCCTCGTTGCGAGCTCTGGTCGCTTTTTTGCCTCTGGATCTCGCAGAGTCTGGCAATACAAATCAGCAGATTGGGATGGACTTCGCGAGTTCTTCGCTTCCTACCCTTGTAAGCAGCTATGCTTCTCCTCTAAGGACCCTGACATCTGTGCGGACCGCGTCACGGAAGCGGTGCTCATGGGGATGAAATTATTCATCCCCAACACCAAAATACCGGTCGGCGGTTGCAGCCGTCCCTGGTTCAACAAAGCCTGTAGGGAGGCTGCACGCCAGAAGCAGTCTGCATACCTGGCCTGGAATAGGGTCAGGAAAAGTCAACACGTTGCCCAGAATTGGCGAGCGGCTTGAGAGATATCCCACTGGGAGTCGTGCTTTTTGGTCGCTTGCCAAGGCAGCACAGGGCAACTTCTGCCAGTCTAATCTCTCTCCACTGCAGAAACAGGATGGCAATATGGCCCATAGCGCAAAGGAGAAAGCCGACCTAATGGGCCAACTCTTTGCCTCCAATTTGACTTTGGACGCCGGAGCAGCCACACCACCTACCATCGCACGGTGTGAAAGCTCACTGCCTGAAATCCGCATCACGCAGTGTGCGGTCAGGCGGGAGCTGCGGCTACTGGACTTCCATGAGTCGAGTGGGTCGGATGGCATCCCTGCGGTGGTTCGTCAAACGTGTGCCCCTGAGTTGAACTTCGTCCTTACGCGCCTGTACCGTCTCTCACACAGTACCGGCAGGGTTCCAGCTTTGTGGAATGTTGCCCATGTTTACCCGATTCCCAAAAGAGGTGACCGGTCGGACCCGTCGAATTACAGGCCGACTGCGATGACATCTCTACTCTCTAAGGTCTTGGAGAAGGTTATTAACCGCCGGCTTCTGCAGTACCTAGAGTATCACTAGCTGATCAGTAACTGCCAATATGGCTTTCGTCACGGTCGGTCCGCTGGTGATCTTCTTGTGTATCTTACCCAGCGTTGGGCTGAGGCCTTGGAGACTGGGGGTGAGGCGCTAGCAGTTAGCCTGGACATCGCGAAGGCGTTCGATAGGGTCTGGCATAGGGCCCTTCTGTCGAAGCTACCATCTTATGGAATCCCTGAGGGACTCTGCAAATGGATCGCCAGCTTCCTGCGGGGTCGGAGCATCAAAGTCGTAGTAGACGGCTGCTGCTCCGATACCATGGAGGTTAATGCTGGTGTACCACAAGGCTCGGTGCTCTCCCCGACGCTGTTCATCCTGCATATCTATGACTTGCTCTCGATAGAGAATATGCGTTGCTATGCGGATGACAGTACGGGTGATGCGCGATATACTGGTCATCAGAACGTTCCTCGGAACATGCTGGAGGAGAGACGGGTACAATTTGTGTCTGAAATCGAGAGCTCTCTAGGGCGGGCGTCGGAATGGGGAGAAAAGAACCTGGTTCAATTCAATCCTACGAAGACACAGGTTTGCGCGTTCACTGCAAAGAAGGATGCATTTGTCGTGACAGTTCCTAGGAGTAACTCTCCCAATCTCCGATAGTATTGGGATCCTCGGCATCGATATTTCAAGCAAAGTCCAATTCGGGAGTCATTTGGAGGACAAAGCCAAATTGGCAACCAAAAAACTGGGCGTCCTAAACAGAGCCAAGCGGTACTTCACAACGAGGCAGAGACTTGCACTTTATAAGGCAAAAGTCCGGCTTCACGTGGAGTACTGCTCTGATCTCTGGGCAGGCGCACTAAAATACCAACTCGACCCACTTGACTCCCTGCAAAGGCGTGCTGTTCGAATTGTCGACGATCCCAATCTCACGGATGGACTGGAGTCGCTGGGGCGGCGGAGAAACTTTGGGTCTCTTTGTGTGCTCTATCGACTCTTCAATGGGGAGTGCTCTCAGGAACTGTTTGAGGTTGTACCAACTTCCCCTTTTTACCACCGGACCACGAGACGTCGTAGTAGGGTTCATTCACACCACCTGGAAACGATCTCGTCCAAGACGGTTCGTTTTCAGCGCTCTTTTCTACCAGGTGTAGGCTCTGGTATGAACTTCCTGCTGCGGTGTTCCCCCAGCGCTACGACATGTCCTTCTTTAAACGAGGTTTGAGAAGAGCACTTTACTCGCGGTAGGCGGCGGCTTGGCTGTACCCCTGGTGCTGCCAAAGTTCATGAGCGACGGTTACCACTTACCATCAGGTGGGCCATCTGCTCGTCTGCCACCGTTGGGAATAAAAAAAAAAAGAAACTACGTTATTTTTTATTTTTTATTCTTACGGTGGTGACAACACAGTATCAAAGAAACCCATAATGTAAATTTTCACCGTCTTGACTGCAGAAGTTTGGGGTGCTGTGGGGTGCGTTGATATATGTCAGTAATTCAATTATTCTTATATAATTTTGTTAATATGCTATTTATTTTCCTTAGATGAACCAAGCGACACATTTCCTGGATGGATCAAACATTTACGGCTCGAATAGCCGGGACGCAGCAGCTTTAAGAGAAAAAACTGGTGGCCTGCTGAAGACTTCTACTATTGAAGATGAAGAACATATGCCCTTGGTAAACAATCCTAAAGAGAAGTGCCTTGTAGATAGCGACACAGCCACGTGTTTCAAAACTGGTAAGTTTGATTTGAAATCAAGCTATATTATAGAAGTCAGTTGCAACAGCCAATCTTCTTCGTTAGATGGAATGTTTATGTAATGAGGACGTAATTTATCGATAACCCGAGTCACCCGATGAATAATATGACACACTGTTGATTTCTGCAAACCTGAAAAATGCGCAACACATCTCATAAGCGATCCTGAACCATAACATTGTGGAGTAGCAAGTACCTGATCTATAGGTAGGCTAGGTTTTATTGGTTTTACTGCCAAGGTTCTGAAATATTGTAGACAAATAAATTTTAAATCAAAGTATTATTATGAGAAATTCTACTTTTCTGTAACAAATTTTATATCGTCTTCGATACGACGTGTCAACAATAGAGTTACTTCCTTTATTAGGTACACGATAGTCTCACGATACCTTGCAATGAATGAATTCCAACATATGAATTCCTGCTCATCCCAAAAATTTAGGTTGTTAACAGGTGTTTTAAAGACTTTTTTCTTCCTTTCTACATTGTTTGTATTATCGCCAGATGAAAAACTTTCGTAGAATAAAGACGAATACAAACGAGTCTCCATAATTTTGTAGGTACCTACTGTTTGTTAGACCCATCCATATAGTATCTATATGCTCACAGTATATACTATATCTATGGCTAGACGCACCGAAAGTGAAGTTAACCAATGGGCGGTACATCTGTTACCGTAATCGTTATTATTTAACGTACGTTAAGGACCTCATTTCGTGAAACAACGCTTTTTTTGGTTTGACGATGGTTAACTTCATTTTTGACGTTTACGTGTGCGTCAAGTATAGCTGAAACAACCGGCCCTTAAGTTCTTACAATACCTACTTCTAGAATAATCTTTAGTTGTTATGACACTTTATATTATCTTTCCAAGACTTAGTTAGGTAATCCTATAGATCAACATTGATTGGCACCATGACATATAAGCAATAGCTATGTATTTTTTTATAAAGATGACACCCTGTAGGGTATAATCCCTATATCGCGGGGGACTTTACAAACATACAAATTAATAGACAAAGTATTCCCAGACTGAGGACACACAATGCACTGACCTGTGTGGGTTTGAAGCCATAACATTTGGCACGGGAGGTCGGTATGTAAACCTCCGCTATCTGTGATGCATTTTATAAAGCTTTTTAAAAAAAAAACATCTCACTATGAGTCGAGACCATAGAGTAAAGTAATCATGTCGAGACCCGTGCTCACTAGTGGGACAGTTAACTCTTAAAAGAAAAGGATAAATTTGGTCAGTCAGTTATATTATGATGTGTATAACTGTTATACCAAAATTGAATAAGTATAAAATAAAAGAAAATAAATTAAAGAGGTGACATTTGAACTACTGCACGTTTAGTGCCTTCTGATAACATCACTGATAAGATGGAAGTCATATACCTAATAGGTACTTAGTTTTGTTATACTCGTAAGTAGGTACCTATATAATCTGTGATATAAATATTATCAATAGATGTTTATGTACTTATCTATACATCTACCTACATATTTAGATATTTTTATATATATTTTTAGCATTTGACATGCTTAGCACTATACATTAAACACAAAGTGAAAAATGTGAAATCGAAAATAACAGTCACGAGCAGGATTTGAACCTGCATGTCCTGGATATGTGTTTAATCTACCTACATATTATTTGTATATGTTTAACAGGTAGGTATGTCAAGAGTAAAATATAATTGTGTGTTATGATTTCTTTTATTAATTATGTAAATAATGATTGAATCATTAATAACAATAGTTTTTGTATTACGATATGCGCAAATAAATCTGCATTGTCCACGTTAGAAATGCTACTCTATTATTATTACTTATTCTTTATTTATTAAGTGTAAGCCTTAGCAAGCACTGAGAATTTTATTCGCGCGATTTTTCGGCAAAATTCTGTGACATATGAAATATTGTATGACGCTGCAGACACTTGTGAAAATAAAATCGCGCAAATTATGTTCCAGTACGTGGATTATAAACCACCAGAAAAAAATCTCGTGGGTAAAATTGGCAGTGCGTGCTAAGCCTAACAAGACTCACAATTGACTATACCTATGCATGAATTAGTTCATCGATTACTTCGTCATCAAATACCTATACATATAGGTACTATACTAGCCTTTAACGGCAAAAGCTAGTTTTTAGGTTATTTCTCAAGTTAGTAGTGGGATAAAACTTATACCAGTTTTTAAGCCTAATCAAGAGCTATCAAACAAAAAAGTTGCATCGAAATCCATTTGGTAGTTTTTGCGTGATGTGACCAAACAAACAAACAAAAATATAAAATAATGTTTTGTTTTCAGACACGCCTACCTATAACCTAATACAACTATTTTTATCAAATACCTTTAATGTACAGATTTAGCTCTATTACAGCTTTATAAAAACTAGTAGGTACAGTTTTTATCATAGGTATGTCTTCAGTTCAATGTACAGACTTAGCTCTGTCACAGCTTTGTAATAACTAGTGAATATAATTAAGCTAAAGAGTATTTATTTATTTAGGCACGCTAAAATTTGAAATTACCAGTCCGATTTAACATATTTCTTTTCATTGTCCAGTTCTTGAGAGCGGCAATAGGCTATGTAAAGCCGGATATAAAGTAAAGCGATGCGAAAACGAAGTAGTGACAGGAATATCATAGTAGAAACACTTTCTACTAGGGGAATATATACTCTTAGGGGAATATATGTCTTATATACTCTAATTACACATGCATTTCTTTGTTCTTGAAATAGGAGACACTCGAGCCAATTCACACCCATGGCTGACAAGTATGTACGCCGTTTGGGTGAGGGAACACAACCGCGTTGCCCGTGCCTTAGCTGATTTGAACCCTAGTTGGAACTCTGACAAGCTGTACTATGAAGCTCGAAGAGTCGTAGTAGCCGAAATACAGCACATTACCTACAAATTGTGGCTACCAGCACTGACTGGTAAGATGAGTTTTTTTAAATTTATCGTTTATACTACGCAGCTGGCAAACGCCTGACAATAAGCGGTTACCGTAGCCAAGAGACGCTCGCAACGCTAAAGGCATCACTCGCGCATCACTAACTCGAAGGAAAGGGATGCGTTGTGGAGAGGAAGGATAATAAGGAGAGGATAGAAGATAAAGTGGGGGTTTGCCTCTGCGGCGCTCTCACTCACCATACGAAACACAACAGTAGGAGTACCTACCGTTGTTTCACGCTGATCTTCTATGAGAGGGAGGAACTTCCCCGATCGAGCCGGCCCAATCATGCTGGGACTAGCAAGGCTACTATATACTTACGACGCTGGCTTTAACAAGAATATTGACAAATTCATGCCTTGCAACTTTATGTGTCATTGTAATTTTAATAAAAAAATTCAAAGCATTCATGAGGACTGCCGACAGAAGTGAAAACTTTAAAACTATAAACAAACAGTTAAAAATATATAACAGATATATATGTTATCGTTAACACGTCACGTGACCATGCCGATGACGACTTACATGAATTTACTCCCTATCTAAACCTTCCTAAAGTTTTCATTTCAATAATAATAATTAGTGTAATAAGGCAGTGTGGGGACGGATTTAGAATTGTCCCACACCTCTCTACCCACGGGAGTCGTAAGAGCCGACTGAGGGAATACCGGGGGAGTAGGCAGCAGCATTCCCTCGAGTATTAACAACATCCACTGCGATCGCCAACTCGCCTGCCAAGCGTGGCGATTACGGCATTATCCTCATGACGGGACCGCTCGTTGTGGCGTTCTTTTGGGGAGGCCTATGTCCAGCAGTGGACGTTGAAAGGCTGATGGATAGATGATGGATGGATAGTGTAATTGTTATAAGTATTTTCCTGATTTGATTAAGTATTGATTAAGTAGTTTCCCCAGTTAGCCCCCAAATAACGTTTCTGGACCTTAGTAAATGATTAATTATTTTAATACATAATTCATTATTGAGTTCGTAACGATGACACATACTCGTACCTATTACATAATAATTAAATTTGTAGGTATGTTTATATTCGTTTTCAATCAGAAAGCGATGTCCGCGCCACTAAACAAATTGAATAAATAGATTTAACATTGAAGACCCAACTGTTTTGGTTATGTAGGTTTAGGTCTTTGTTAGATTATATCACTCGGGTCTATGTGTTGTTATCGAAGGCTGAATTGGTAATGTTAATAATCAATTCGGCCTTCGATATCAGCCCGCAACGATTGGTTAAATAAACTGACGCTTCTCATCGCCTTTAAAGCGCCTTTTACGTTTCACTAGCAGCAGCACATAGGTAGTTATGTGAAATCTACTTTTGTAACTTAATAGAAATTTTGGAAATCAATTACCGACAAAGAATTTATCAGTTTTTATAATTATAATATACTTAGTCTCAACCTATAGGCAGTTGTTTTAACGGTTTCAGGTAAGACATTTGATGAACATTATGAGAGTTACGACGCTGGCTTCAACCAGGACATTGACCCTACAATCACAAATTCATTCGCAACGGCTGGTTTCCATTTCATCAACAGTCTTCTAGATCAGGATATTCAATTGATGGATGAAAATAGCTCAGTTACTACACACCGCCTCAAGGAAAATTACTATAAACCAGAGATTGTGTCACAAAAGGGTGGATTGGCAAAGGTCTGGAGAGGAATGGCTACTCAGAAGAGCCAGGGATTGGACATGAACTATGAAGATGACGTAAGTTCTTTTTAATATGCTTTTTATTTATTAAATGTATATACTTAGTACAACTTTACTTTAAATTCTTTAAAAGATATTTCATATACAAAGATAATACAAACTAAACTTATCCTAATATAATAAAAATAAATGTAAATAAATAATCACTTGAATGAACCTTAGACCAGCCAACCAACTTTTTATTAGATTCACCTGTATCTAATATCTTCAAAATGACATATTATTATTAAGTTGAAACTTTGCGCACACTTATCGAGGACCGATGACAATGCAATTGTTTTTGATGTGAAAACATCTTTGGCGACGTCACCACGCCATTAATTGTTTTTAATGACATCTGTTGAAAAACACATTTAATTAGGAAGTATAATCCTAACCAATAAACCAATAACAGTTTTAATTCGTCTATGGATAACGAGAGGGCGCCTACCAAGAATTATATAAGAGTCGACCAATATTTGAAGAAAGAAAAAAAATACGATGTTTTTACATCTGCAAGACGTTCCGTGATGACTCATTTTTTTATTACTAATTGGTATAGTACCAATTAGTATAATACCGTCACCCCTACGTTAAAAAAGAAATAGGGAATATTAAGTAGAAGTACTTTTGATGCTGTTTTGAGACAAGCGGCAGTACAGCTCTCTTTTTCCACTTTCACAAATAATTTGTTCTATGATCTTAATCATTAATTTGATATCAGACAACATTATATTTATACCAGTCAAAGGTTTTAGCACAGTAGGGCTACCTACTGTGCTGATCTTCTGTGAGGGAGTGGTGCTTCAGGCTCTACCAATAGAGAGCTAGGTTTATCACAAAAAAAAACTAAATTCCAAACGGATGAAGCCGGGTAGCAGCTAGTTTGACATAAAAATACATATACATATATGTATGTACATAGGCATAGGCACCAACCCACAAATATGAACTAGATATGTACCTAGACAAATAGAAATTTACAACGCTATTTATTATCTCGAAATGAATATGCAGTTGGTGTTATATTTTGTAAAATTATGATCATTTGATAAGGTCTCATATATTTGGCAGCTTCGTCACCACTGGCTCGGCGGTCTGGATGTGTTGGCTGTGGATGTTCAACGCGGTCGGGACCACGGCTTGCCGGGATATATTCAATACAGGGCGCTGTATGGTCAATCAACTGTTACGAACTTCCAGCAGCTTGCAGATGTTATACCACAGCAGGTACATTACTAATTAAATATATTACTTAAGGTGGCTTATCAGCTATACCTATGATGACAAGGAATAACCGCTATACCTGGAGTTAGGAATACCACGGACCACGTCCAAGATCCACCATTACACTCAGGTGGCGAACAGTTATTACAATATGATATTGGCGTTCACAGATGTGGTGTTTAGTCAACGACAATGTAAAACAACAGACAATAAAAAACAGGTATACCAAGAAAGTGAATACGTCAATGTCCACTAGTTCGTATTCTGATAATCCCAATGAAATCTAACATATTTCCGCGATAAAAAATCAAATCCTAAGTGTTAAACCAGTTAATAAGCTATCCGTGTGCCAAATTACATTAAAATCTGTTCAGCTGTGTTTGCGCAATTGCATAGCAACCATCCAAACTTTCACATTTATTTTATTAGTAGGATTCTAGTCTTATTATCGTTGATGAGTAATAATGCGCTTCTGTGAAAGATATTGTATTCGATGTTTACAGCATTCATGTCTACCCGTGATCATGAATGCTGTAAAGTATTCGAAACGTTTTCTAATATCCCGATATTAGAAAATCAAGTAAACGCGATAGATTCCATACACGTAGTTTTATTTCATAATATTCTTATTCTAATATTATTGTTCACAGACTGTTGATAAGCTGGCAAAATTGTACGAGCAGCCTGGTGATATCGACTTAGTAGTTGGTTTAATGGCAGAGAACCCTGTCCCTGGGTCACTACTTGGACCCACTGCTACTTATTTGATAAGTGAGTATTCCTTGCAATATGTATTTCCATAGACCACTATCACTTACATAGAAGTGTTTTTATTTATATATATATATTTTTTATTTTTTTTTGTCTATGTTTATTTATACATGCGAACATAGGTATTTTGCCAATAATACAAGATGTTGCAATGTACAGCCCAATATGTCCAGCCTGTTAGCAAGAAATCAGACACCAATTATGCAAATGATATTTATTATTTTTGATCTGTATTTTAGCACTTGACATGCTCAGCTACTTTAAAGAACAAATATAAAACAATTTGTTCTATATTTATTGTTATTAAAAAAAGTTATATTTAATGTAATAATATACAATATTGGTAGTCTATAGACGATACAAAATAGGGACGAACTGTTTGTGTAATGTGTATCTCAGTTCTTGAATATCTTTAATATAATTACTAAACTAATTTAATATGTAGTCATGTAAGCGTGTCTAATCTCCGCCACAATTACCGTCAGAAAATATACATTTTTCTCATTAACGGGTTGTCTTATCATTTAATTATAATTATCGCAACCTGTTACTGTTAGTCTGTGACCTCTACAATATATTAATGAGAAATAAAATAACTACCTATTCTTTAATTTAACATCTTATGATACCTAATTCACACCGCGGATTTCTTACTATTAATATAACTTTTGTATATTACTTGGCTGGCAAACAAGCACATGATGAAATAGATGAAGAGGAAAGATTATAAAGGGAGGATAGGGAGGAGGATTGGGCCTCCGGCGCTGTCACTCACCATACGAAACATAATGGTAGGTGTATCGACCATTGCTTCACGCTGATCTTCTGTGAGATAATGGTACTTACCTAATTAAGCCATTCATGCTGGGAAAAACTTGGCCGTGTGGGGCCGGCTTTAGAATTGTCCTACCCCTCTTTACCCACGGGAGTCGTAAAAGCCGACTGAGGGAATACCGGGGGAGTGGGCAACAGCACTCCCTCGAATATTAACAACATCCACTGCGATCGCCAACCCGCCTGCCAAGCGTGGCGATTACGACATTATCCCCCATGACGGGACCGCTCGTTGAGAGAACCCCATCTCTTGGGGAGGCCTATGTCCAGCGTGGACGTTGAAAGGCTGATGGATGGATGGATGGATGGACTACTAGAGAAGTTAATATTATATATTAACTATTGTTTTAATATTAATGTTGTTTCTTAAACATTAACTTTGATTTTAATTGTGATGTAACGTTAGTAATGGTTTTATTACAGAGGAACAACTGTGGCGTACAAAGGCAGGAGATAGATACTTCTATAGCCACATAGACGAGGCCGGTAGCTTTACCAAGAGACAGCTCGCGGAGATAAAACGCGTCTCCCTCGCGAGGCTGCTTTGTGACAACGCTGGCTTTAGCAGCATTCAGAGGGATGTTTTCCAGCCACCTTCCGCCACGTATGTACAATGTTTAAATTTTCAAGGAAAACATTAAGATATAAATCCATACATTACGTCTATAGGATTCGGCAATCCCAAACCTTTCTAGGCGACTAAGAGAAGAAGGCAATTGTCAACCACTGAATTACTGGTGGTAGGATTGGGTATCAACGGCGGACCACCGAAGGAATGTAACATATTTCCAGTGGCCCGCCATTATATGCGGAGAGACGGCACACAGCGGGTTTCTTTAATGGGTGAAGGCCCCACACTACCCTGTTCGTTGCCCCGAAAGACGGGGTGTGCGGCTAGGAACATTTTTTCCTGCCTTAACAAAAAAAAGAACGAAGAATAAAGGGTTCATCAAGCCGGGCCCATTCATGCTTGGATAAGCAAGGCTCTGCCATCGGGGCCGCGAGACAGCCGTCAATTCGTTCATACCCATGCACTTAATCAAATAATGAGCAGCTTGGCAGTATTATTGGTATTGCTGAGTCCATGACAACTTATTATGAGGTAGGCGTGGCTCACCTGCCATTATAAGCACCGAAAAAAAATTACATTTTGTCTCTCGTGTCATTTGAGTAATTTCTTCACAGAAATCCAACGGTATCCTGCGATGAAATAAAGAAAGTAAATCTAGAGGCGTGGCAAGACCCAGCTCAGCAGCCAGACATATTGACTCGTACCAACAAATGGATCAAAACCAAAGTTGGAAGCAGCAATTCCACAAAATAAACAGAATGTGCAATTCTGCGATAAAAACTAGCTAGTTATAAATATCTATAAATATTGGTAGATTGTGATTATCATACATTCAATATTTTTACGCTTATAGTTTTTATCGTGAATGAACTTTGTATGAAAAGTTTTAGTGTCGCATTGGATTTTGGTTTGTATAGAGGGACTTTGTTTAAAAATGCATGCTCTTTCACTGGATGTAATTCCATTTAAGGTGTTTTATGAAAACAAAAGCTTTGATTATAACGTTACTTAAGATCGATTAGTCACGTTTATTATATAATACACCTCTTTTGTATGTAAAGCCATTGGAGGGGCGTGCAATTTTAGACTAGATAATCATTGCAGAAAATATGAAAGTTGCACCAATTGTGTAGTAGGTGTGTTGTAGGATAATTCCTCGTGTGATCCACAGATGGTTGTTCTGAATCAGGGTGTACTTTGTGTCCGTAAGGTACAATTCCCTAATGCTGGGTGTTGTTAAAAAAATTACATATTGTGCAAAATTGGCACATTGGACAAACTGAATTCTTATATTGCCTTTTAAACACAATATTGTTTACCTGAAAATACTTTTTGTCGACAATAATTGTTGCTATAGTAATCAAGTAGGTGCCTATGCTTTTATAGAACTTTTTCTACATAGTGTGTATCTGTAGTATATGTTTTTTTGAAATTATTTTAGTTATAGATACTTAAGACTGTTTGACTTGCACTTAAAATGTAAATAAATTAGCATTAGTAAAAGAAAGATCCGGTATTTAGGTTACTACATATTATGTATGTCCCTTGTGACTACATATATTGTGATCTGTATTTTAGCACTTGACATGCTCAGCTACTTTAAAGAACAAACTTGTGAATGTGGAAAAAGAGAAGCTTAGTGCGAGCGGGATTCGAACCTGCGTCCCTTCTAATCCGGGGAATTATTAATGCATATAAATGCGTCCGATAGTTGGCATGGGTTGTAAAGACAAATGTGATATGGAGATTGGGAATGGCCGTTAGTCAGTGCGATGGCTTAGTGGTCTAGAGCACCTCCCCGGATTGGAAGGGATGCAGGTTAGAATCCCCCTTGCACTAAAGTTCTCTTTTCCACATTCACAAATAATTTGTACAACTCATGTTGAACGAAACTGTTTTAGTTTTTTCTGATATTTAAGATTGTTATTTAATGCCTACGCATTATCAAAATATATATCTTGCTTTTCTATCTGGCCTTTTATCGTGATATTATAAAAATATTTTGCCGGTTAGTTTCTAAAGCTATGTTATTTTAAGAATACCATGTCCTAAAGTGGCTGTGATTGATGGAATACCACTATTGTGAAAATTCTCATAAAGGAGACTTGATTTCATGATTCTTGTGATCCATATGTTAAAAGATCCGAGAGGTGGGAAAACTACAAAATAAGTTCTTATTAAATTGTACTTAGATAGTAGATCTCCAGGTTGACTATTTTTACAAAAGGTATAGAAAACTACTATAATGAGCGAGATTTGAATCTACTACGTTTTAGTATCCGATCTAAGTATATGCCAACTGACGTACCATGGCATTTCAGTATCGTATTTCGGAACATATCCGATACATGACGTGAACAATGAACAATCTGTCAGATGTGTTTCCGCAAAATTCTGATTTTGATAGTCATTCATTGAATACGTACATGTTTAATTATGTAAATATATTTTTGAAGTCTGTACTGTATCGCTCTGAGACTTATTACCTTTAATTACTTGACTTGAGAAATGAAATTATAAATATCTTTTCTCAAGTCAACTTTGGCTACAGGTTGTGTTTATTATTGTTAGTAATACCTACAGTGTTAAGATGTTCCCGTGGTTGGTGTGGTCAGTGTTAAAAAATATTATTTTAACAGCTGAAGTGGGTTTTCAATAACATTTTGATTGATATGTTTATATCTTATGTCTGAATTTCAGTGTGAAGTATTATAATTTATTTCTAATTTCAGTAACCGCCACATCATAATTAAATTTCAATATCTAGTTGTTTATTTATTAAGTTATATATGGTATTAACTTTTAGGGCATTAGGCCAATATACTATGTTTATCTACAATTCCTGGGGAGCGCATCGTAGGTACGGCTAAGTTCTAATACCTCATCTTTGCAATTCAAAAAGCATTTCACAAGTTGTACAGGTATATATATGAACTTGTTATGTTTTCATAAAATTTCGTAATATATTGTTTCTTTAGCAATGCATAACTTTAAACGATTCAAACTTAGAAATTAAGCTATCATAGACGTGTGCTTCAATGCCAAAGACACGAATATCTAGGTACCTACTACTGATAGCAGCCAGAAACTTCGAGTTTATAGTTATTTATCTATATAGCCTTTCTTAATGTTTATTATGTATAAGTTAATATAAAGAAACAGTGTGTAAAATATTAAGTCATTGATTCAATAATTCGTCAACAGATTATATAGATCATTATTGCTTTACAGTGCCTTTAAGCAGGATAGGATGATGATGGATATTGTTATAATATAATTTACTATAACGTTATATAATGACAACGAATATAATACCTATCGTGTTTTTACCGAAATAAAACTTTCATCAGCACAAATATACAAGATTCTATCTAGTAGGTAGGTACCTACATGGATTTTAAAGATGTCATGTCACAAAAAATAATAAACATTTCAAAAACATCTTGTCCGATAACGTAATTATTTAATCTGTTATTATGATGTATTAATTTAACAATTTTATGAACAAACTAATGTTATTAGAGTTAATTTTTTTTCTTTTGAATATACCATTGAAGATACATCTTCAATGTGATTTTTGTACCTATGTTAAATAAATATATTTCCTCAAAGACAAGTATTTTATGTTAAGAGTAATTTTCCTACCTATATCTAATGTCCTCATGATTTTTTATCCCGTTACATTATCAATAGTATTGGGTAGGTAGGAAATAGTGTATTGCACTAAAATAATTAATACCAGATTCAATGTTATTTTTTTGCAGTAACACCCTTGTTTGATTTAGGCGGGAAAAAATGTACTTACCTAACCGCACACCTCGTCGTTCGGGGCCACTAACAGGGTAGTGTGTCCCACCAAATAAACCCGCGCCGTGTGCCGTCTCTCCGCCTGTGTTGGCGGGCTACTGGTACTATGGTTGCATTATTTCAGTGGTATCGCAGTGACACCCTTTTTTTTTGTTTAGGCGGGAAAATATGTACCTAACCGCAAACCCCGTCGTTCGGGGCAACGAACAGGGTAGTGTGGGGCCCGCACCCACTAAAGAAACCCGCTGTGTGCTGTCTCTCCGCCTTCTTCAGTGGCCCAATCGCAGTTACACCCTAACAATTCTATAGTGCTTTATAATTTTGTTAATATACGTACTATAATCATGTTGAACATGTTCTCAAACTGATCAAGTAACGCACTCAACTGGTTTCAAAACAATAAATACAATTATTTGTGTTGATATGTTTTATTTTTATCAATTTCTTTTTTGATTTCAGATCATACGAGTATAATATTGTACCTATTATTTAAAAACTATCCTTTACATAAGAACCTCGATCTGTCGGATCACTCCTGAGCTGGCGGTTATCTGCTATGCGGATGACATGCTGGTCGCGGCCCGGTGCGGCAATTTCGAAGAAGCGGCATTCCTGGCTACTTTAGGGACCTCGGAGGTGGTCAGGAGGATTGGGACGCTGGGGTTTAGGGCGGTCTTCGATAAATCGGAGGCCCTATTACTTCATGGGCCCTGACGAGAGCCACCTGCTGGCGCCTCCCGCTGCCGAGCGTCGTCAGAGTGATGCTTGGCAGCGGTAAGGGGCAGGGAGTATGATAAAGAGGAGATGAGGTGGAGGATAGTAGGAGGGAGGTGAGGAGGAAAATCTATAAAATAATCTAACAAATTTGAAGTTTCTAATAAAATATTTTAATCTATACTTACTTACTTACTTATGGCGTGATGCCATTTCCCTTGCGGAGTAGGCAGAGAGAACAGAGTGCCAAGAGGCTCTATTCTTGCAGCCAAACATTCGGTAAATAGACAAAATTCGGCCGAAGTTCGGCCGAACTTCTGTGTGTGCTTTCTCTATAGTAACATGTCGTTGTTCCGTGTGTATTTGTTTAGGAAAGACAACGTTGCAAAACAATAAAAAAACAGTCAGTCAGGGTATTCAGATATTTTTTTATATAATTATATTATTAGCATTTGACATGCTTAGCACTATACATTAAACACAAAGTGAAAAATGTGAAATCGAAAATAACAGTCACGAGCAGGATTTGAACCTGCATCTCCTGGATACCGTCTAGATGCTTTGCCAATTCAGCCATCGTGACAATTGCTCCTGACACTTTGTGTTTAATGTTTAGTGCTAAGCATGTCAAATGCTAAAAATATATATAAAAAAAACATCTAAATATTTATAGGGTTTGCGTCATTATTAGGTAAAAATTAAGTTTACCTGGTCGGTATAATGTATGAAAAATACTGCCGACAGATGGCGCGGGCGTCACCCAAAGACGTTAAGTATGAATGTGTTATCGAAATTAGCAGTCAGGAGCAATTGTCACGATGGCTGAATTGGCAAAGCATCTGGACGGTATCCAGGAGATGCAGGTTCAAATCCTGCTCGTGACTGTTACTGTGACTTATGTTACAGCTATGATAGATTTGATTTCTCTAAATTTTAATGGAAACCTTACCTTTTTCTTTTACCGAATGTTCGGCATTTAAAACCGAACTTCAGCCGAGCCACCGAAATTCGGTTAAACCGAATGTAAAACGAATTTCGACCCATCCCTAGTAAATATACATGCGGGTAGGGTACATCTACCACCGAAGGATGTGAATGTAACATAGTTCCTGTGGCCCGCCAATAAAGGCGGAGAGGCGGCACACGGCGGGTTTCATTAGTGGGTGAAGGCCCCACACCACCCTGTTCGTTGCCCCGAACGACGGGGGGTGCGGTTAGGAACATTTTTTCCCGCCTTAACAGAAAAAAAGGGTACATCTATGGATCTGCTCCTTCCAACATCTGGGTGCAGGTTTCCTTAAGGAACAAGTAGTTTTTGCTGGGTTAGCGTCAATGCAACTTATAATCAACTCCCGAGATCCCTGGTTAAAATTCTGGGATGAGCCAAAATCCTTTGGTCAAGAAAACTAGCGTTGTGTACACGTATTACTTACTGTGCGTACCGTGCTGTTAAATTATATATAATATAATAAAAATGAAGTGTCTGTTTGTAATGTTTAAATAACAGATTTTTACTAAATGTATGCGACAGTAGGTATATACGCTACCTATAACAAAACACCAATTTTTAAAGTTTTTGTCTGTCTGTCTGTTTCTTCCGGCTAATCTCCGGAACTGCTGAACGGATTTGAACGGGACTTTCACTATCAGATAGCTACTTTTACAGGGCGGAACTTAGGCTACTTTTATTTTGGAAAAATAATTAGGGTTCTATGCAAACAAAATAAAGCCCATGAAATTGTGAATGAATAACGAAACGGCTGGACTGATTTGGACGGGACTTTCACTAGCAGATGGCTGTTGTTATAAGGAGTAACTAAAGCTACTTTTATTTTGAAAAAAAAAAAACAAGTATGGTAGGTAGCACGCGAAATAAAACCCATGAAATTGTGAATGGATACTGATTCAATTAGATATACCTACACATCGAATATACAGTCACGGCTAATCTCCTGAACAGCTGCACTGATTTGGACAAGGTTCACAGGACGGGGATCACTACTTTTATTTTGGAAAAATAATTAGGATACTGCTCTAAATAAGAAAATAAATAAATTCCACGCGGACGAAGTTGGTATATCAGCTGGTTAGCTATAACTTTCTAGTCTAGAGTATTTTTTTTATAATGTTTATGTTATTGAATCACTGTTTTGTCCGTGTGGTGACGGACTAAGAATACAAGTGTCACTACCCCATTCATTCCCGCGGGTGTCTTGTAAGGCGACTAAAGGAAGTAAGCAATTATCACCCATTGCATTACTGGTGGTAGGGCTGGGTACTAAGTGAGAGTACTTACTTGCTATCGGGCCCGAACGGGTTGGTTCCACCGTCTCTTATGTGACCGGTCATTAAGCACGTCAGTGTGTTTTGACTGTAGCAGAAGATAGGCGTTTATTCTTTCATTTCACATGACATGTAAGAAATGAAATGGTGCGCAGCGGCTTGACTATACTCTTGGTATAGTTGAGTCCATGAGCGACGGTTACCACTTACCATCAGGTGGGCCGTGGCTCGTCTGCCACCATAAGCAATAAAAAAACTAAAGGTACTACAAAAGTGGCAAATCTACAAAAGGTTTATATAATAAAGTTTATATAATTATTTACTCAATAAAATCTTCATAGATAAGCAGTAACGACTACTTAGACTACTATTAAACTTGAAGCCCGATAAAACAATAAATTAACAGAACTTTGGCAGTTCGTTTTCTCTATTTTACGAAAAGTAATGTCATCAGCTTTTTGTTTTGGAATCGTAAATTGACCTACCGACGCACTTATATCAATTAGGGTTAGTTACGCAATGTATAAGCTCAAGGCAAATCTTGTTTCTAATCCAATACTCCATCTTCAAGGTAAAGATTTGCTGAAACTATCGATTTATAACAATCAACATAGAGGTCTATTAAACGTTGCCTTGTCTACATCATTATGTAGGTATGTAGTTAATGTACTGTAATAAAAATAGCAAGAATTTGTAGTTGGTGGCCTTAGAAAATTGGACTAATTTTCGTTTGTTTCGGCACTATTAAATTAACATAAAAATAGTTTTTAACGCTATCCTGCCCACTATTGGATTCAGATCTCCTCTTAGTGATAAAGGAATTTAGTCCGTAGGTCCCCACTCTGGCCCAGTGCGGGTTCGCAAATTTCCTAAGCCATTAAGAACATCTCTCAGACATACAGGTTTCCTGAGATTTTTTCCTCCACTAAACAGTGATAATTTGTAAACAAATACAAAAATAATAAAAATTATGTATAATCTCGAAAAGTCAGAGGTGTGTGCCGTACAAGGACCTCGGATTTGGCGATTTTCGATATCACTGCCTTTGTAGTTCTTGGTTTTATCACTAGGCTACTTTATATTGCTACATTCCATTGTTAACATTTCTTTTGAGGAACGCTTAAATAACACAGGTTTACTTCTAAAGTTATTTAGTTAAATACTGGACAACTTATTACGCATAATCAATGTTGATGGAAGGATGCAGGTACAGAAGGAGACCCAGAATTAGCTATCTAGACCAAATCGGTCATGTATGGAAGGAAGATGGAGTTAGGAGTCTCCGAAACTGGCAAGCCTCGTATGAAGATAATTATGAATGTTGAGGTAGCGACAGAGATGTATGCAAGTATAGAGACTTTTATAGTTAAGATTTACTGATGATTTTACACAAGATATTGAAACTTACTTACTTATCACCATGCCATCTCCCTCGCGGGGCAGGCAGAAAGAACAGAGTGCCGAAGTTCGGCCGAACTTCGGTGTGTGCTTTCTCGGGAATAACACATCGTGCTCTGTGTGTATTTTTTTATGAAAGAAACGTTGCAAAAATAAAAAACAGTGTACGGGTGTCAAAGTATTTCAAGTTATTAGGTTTGTTGATTCATAGACTCTTGGATTGTGAAAAAAAACTAATTCATTTATACCTTTTAATTTATCTGTAATAATTATAGTATAACGTACTACAACTGACCATGATTAAATTACTTTAGAGTATATGTGACTTATTTCTCAGCTATGACAGATTTGATTTCTCTAAATTTTAATGGAAGCCTTACATTTTTCATTTAGCGAATGTTCGGCATTTAAAACCGAATTTCGGCCGAATGCCGAAGTTCGGTACAAGCCACCGAAATTCGGTTAAACCGAATGTAAAACGAATTTCGGCTCATCCCTACTATTTATATAACACATACATAGACTTGGAAGTGCTTCCATAAACTTGTGTAAGACTGACCTCAATTTATTTTATATAATTCCTATTAAGATTTTATCAAAGCTAGATTCCATTTAAATAGTTAGCATTTAGGATTAATTACATAAGTGCGAACTAATTACCCCTTCTAACGAAATTAAACAGTGAAATGAAGACTCACAAAATTTGCATATCGCTCAAAAATGTTTGAAAATATTATTATATTAAAATAATAAAACATAATGAATTAGTTTCAAAAAGTAATTAAAATTCGCTACTTTTTAACACACTTGTGCAAAATTTGTATTTAATGTTCTACTTATACTACAAAATTTTAATTAAAGTTCAGTAAACAGATAATGATGTATGATGTACTCGTGTACTTTGCCAGAATAGTATTATGTCACTTGCTCGTAATAAAAAATAAACGCTGATTTTATGTGTGTAATTGCCCAGTCTGTAGATTGGTTACTTCAACCCCCACTTGAAACAATATTAAAATATCACTACGAAAACGATTGTATTATAATAATAGCACAATAATATACTTTTTAATTGATTCTATATAATACAATAAGGACTTTCGCAGAAAGTCTGCTAAACGAGGGAATAGTATAAACTACAAAATTAATTAGGTACTATTTGCGTTTCACCAAGGTTATCATTATGACCGTTTAGGCATAGACGACGGGCCTCGTGGCGTAGTCGGTAGTGTAACTGACTTCCGTGCACGAGGTCGTGGGTTCGATTCCTATTCAGGAAAATTATTTGTGTGATGAACACAGATATTTGTACTGCGTCTGGGTGTTTTCTATCTATCATATGTATGTATTTACAAAAAAAAAGTAGTATATGTATTATATCCGTAATCTGGTACCCATAGCACAAGCGTTAAGCTTAGTTTGGGACCAGAGTACGTTGTGTGAAAATGTCCGTGAATATTTATTTATTTATAGACTTGCGAAAACTGGTTGGCGCTGGCGGGTTGTTTAATGGGTGAGATGAGCCAATGATATTTATGAAATAACAAACAAACAAATTTTCTCATTTATAGTGTTAGTTAGGATGACAGTATTAGAGCCACAGCGTATTTGACGGTAAATGGTCACTACCACTCATGGAGTCAGTAGGTAGTCCGCTGGACTAGGTGGCAATAAGATTGCCTTAATAATTGCACAGTACTACCTGTAATTTTTTTTAAGACAACTCACTGCACTAATGAATAAATCCTTGTATCGCAGGGGATTTTACAAATATACCATATCACAGATACAAAGTAAACCCAGACTCAGCACAATTATTTGTGGATCACACAACGGGCAGTCTTATGTGAGCATCGGGTTCACAACACTCGGGTATCTAAACCACTCCGCCATGTTTGCAGTATCTACTTATTTATTATTTCCGTTAGGGTCCAATGATTTAGCAATTTTAATATGCAATCAAAACAAAATAAGTACCTACGATTAATAGGCACTTCATTAACATTTTTAGTGCGACCAAAGTTTTCTTATACTTAGACCATTCATAAAAAAAAACAAATGTGCTTTAGACCACACGACTGAAGTGAAATTTAACAATATATATATATATATATATTATTAATAATGTTAATATCTATTAATAATGAGAAAGAGAGAAAGAAAATGTGTGCTCGCACCTCTCTCTATTGCTCCTACAGTAATATACGAAACGTAACTCTCTCTCTTTCTATCTTCAATAATTTATATCTCCTTCTCAACTTCCGTTCGCCTCAAGTGATCACACTTTTCGTAACACTCACGTCACGCATTCACCAGCTTACTCCTCAAGTCAAGCGAGCGTAAAGAAATATTTACTTCAAAAATATGGTCACGCTTCTGATGTCTGATTCTAGTCCCTACAGAGTCTACAGCAACTGCATCATGGTTAGGATCAGAGGTTTCCACGCTTAACAGTCTTTATTTTCTTTGCTAAGGAAAAAAATTACCTTACCACATCTACCGGCACTCGGGACAATGATTAGGTGCACTCGTCCACTAAATAAAACCACCGTGTGTTGTCTCTCCGCCTGTGTTGGCGATCACTGGAACTGTGCAACATTATTTCAGTGGTATCTTTTAAAGATTCGCTAATTGTACACATATTTAAAGTAACATAAACGGGTCTTTTTTCGCGTATAAATTAGGGTTTTAACGACCCTTAGCCCTGACGTTTCAACCGCGTTGCAGTAGCCGTGGTCACGGGTAAACAATTATTTCAGTGGTAAATAGGTACCTAACTAAGTGGAGAATATAGTATATTAAACAAGATTTTATAAATATTTCAAATAGTTAAGCATAGGCTCTCAGAAGGTACTGTATTACGGTATCGAGAACATATTTAGATTGCAGCAATAATGCAATGAGTAATAGCCCAGCAATTAAGATCGTAAACTAATTATTTCACCTACGAAAGTGCTTGTTAATCTACCAAGTAGGCCATGCATCCTCTTACATACGTGAGACTTTTCTGTCCTGCATATCGTCCATGGTGTTTATTACATTAACTTTAATTATAAATAAATCTGGGGTATATCATTGTAAATTTTATAAAATAGAGGTAAATTAAATAAAGGAAGAGAGAGAGAGAGTAATACTTGAAAAAAATTGTATGCCAAATTATTTCTCCAGTGTAGTTTAGTGGGCTCTTAAAATAAGCTTTAATTCTAAGAGTGGGCTATTGTTAAGGAAGCTTTTGTCCAAAAGTAGAGGCTTATTACTTCCAATGTGAACAGGCTGGCTTGTTCGTGGTAGTAATTGACTATCAGCTTAAAATACCCGTAATTACCTACCTATTTATATACTTACGACACATTAGTGTTTACGAAACATAAGTGTTTCGTTGGTTGACTTAGAATGCCAGAGGCACAAACCTGGCTTTTCATGCCTTCTCACTTTTATTCCACCTCTTACGCCTTTACCTGGGTTCCAATCCTGGGTAAACGTATAAGGTCTCTAGTGTTGATAAGGGCTGATGACCAAGCAAATTCAATTTAAAGTATTATTAAATGAAATGTTGATAACATTGTTTCTGTCGATTATTAACAAAGCACTTGCTCAATACCTTGAGGTGTTGATTATGCGTTTCTGATATATATCTTGGTGGTAACCAAGATAAATATCTTATTGGCAACGGATCAGTAAGTAATTAATTTAAGTATAAACGATGTTATCTTTTACACTTCACGCCGAAAGATAGAGGCATATTATGTTGAAGCAGGTGTACCTAGAAAGTGGTCGTGAAATTGTTATTGTGAAGGTGTGTGTGTGTGTGTGTGAAGGATTAGTAGAGTTTGGTATAGAAAAAACAATATTTTTTTAATGGTATTTTTCTATGTAAAAGAAATAAAGAAATTCTAACAATTGAAAGTATTACAGAACAGAGATGAACAGGTTTTAATCTATACTATTTATACCTAAAGCTGTAACAGAGCTGTGTCTGTAAATTTAAATATTTAAGAAAATGACTGTATTAGGCTATATAGGCGTGTCTAAACACAAAACATTATTTTATTTTATTTTTTGTTTGTTTGTTCGTTCGCGCATCACGCAAAAACTACTGAACGGATTTTGATACAACATTTTTTATTTGATAGCTCTTGATTAGAATTAAAAACTGCTATACATTTTATCTCGCTACTATATCGGGAAAAACTAGCTTTTGGCTGCGGCGAAGCCGCGGGCAAAGGCTAGTGCTTTATAAAAATACGTAGTAATCGAGTATAGATATACTAGGCTAGATACTAAATACTTTTTAATAGAATTATGTAATTTATAGTTTTTATTTTATATTTCTAACTTCCGGTCTTTGATTTATTTATTCAAATTACCGAAGTGTAAGTGTTACGATTTAAAAAATAATATACATTTTATATTTTGTTAGACGACGTTGAATTTTGCTTGTTTCATTAAATAATTAATTTAACAAATAAAATGCAGAATATGACTCATACACACATATATCATTCCAACACTATTTTTATGAATATATTACGAATTTAATTTACATTGTCTGTATGGAAAACAGCGTTACTATGCCATTTGATTTCTGACTAGGAAGTGAAATTGTGCAAATTTTTAAAACATAATACCAATATGGAAATTATAGTACATACTTTTCTACTGGTAGAACCTTGCTTATCCAATCAAGAATGGGCCAGCTAGATCGGGGAAGTACCACCCTCTCACAGAATATTAGCGTGAAACAGCAGTAAGTACTCTTAATTAGTACTACGTTGTGTTTCGTATGGTGAATGAGAGCCCAAACCCCCTCCGTATCCTCTCCTCATTATCCCCCCTATTATCTCTTTATTATTCTTCCTATAATATCTTTATTATCCTTCTTGCCCTCTGCTTAGTATCCATCCTATCCTCTCCTTATTATCTTTCCTTCCACCTCCTATCCCTATCCTTGGAAATGGCGACGCACTAGTGAAGTCCCTGGTGTTGCTAGCTACGGTAACCGCTTACAGCTTACTACGGTAACTGGTAGCAGCTATGCTAGTTTGCCGCCCACGCATTATCAAAAAAATACTTTGGAAAATCCAAAAGTGCACGCCTCGTAATCTTCATTTTTCACAATAAAATTGATTATTTGATAAGTAACTAATAATGTATTGGTCTTACTAAATAGTTTTCAATAAATCACATAGATAGCGCTAATTTCATGGTTTTCATGTCTTACACGCCATCTAGCGCTAATTTTAAGAAGTATTTCTATATTGGTCTATAGAAATAGTTCTCAAGAAATAAGGATAGCACTGGTTTTAGTGTCGAATCTAGCGTAAATATTCACATTTTTTTTTGTTTATTTAATAACAATTAAACCACATCGAATCAGACCGTGAAAAGTGATAGGGCTCTATTCGTAGTATCTACTGGATCGTAAAAGAAAAAAAAACTTGGTACTTGACTAATAAAGTATTTCGGTCGTTATCGTGTTAACATACATTACCTACAAGCCTCAAGGACGTCCAAGACAGAACTTCTTTAAACAGTTTTGAACTAGTTTCCATCCATCCATCCATCAGTCTTTCGATGTCCACTGCTGGACATAGGCCTCCCCAAGAGAACACCACAACAAGCGGTCCTGTGCGCTCATATGGGGGAATAGTGCTGTAATCGCCACGCTTGGCAGGCGGGTTGGCGATCGCAGTGCATGTTGTTAATACTTGAGGGAGTGCTACTGCCCACTCCCCCGGTATCCCTCAGTCGGCTCTTATGACTCCCATGGGTGGAGAGGGGTGGGAGAATTCTAAAGCCGGCCCCACACGGCCAGTGTTAATTAGTTTAAATAACAAAAATGGCACCAAAAATATCATGAGTGTTAAAAATAGTGTTTTTTCTTGATATGTGTGTGTACATAGTGCAATATATGATAAATAGAGACATTTTTAGTTTGAAAAATCAGTTGTTCTGCATGAAACGAGAGTAGTACACACCTCAACGCTTCGCTTATGAGGCGTGCAAGAATACTGTAGCTGAGCTGATTTCCCTCTTATTGTGAAGAACAATTCTTAATTGTGGAACATATGTAGTGGTTAAACTTATACAATAGTATTTTTTAAATGTTAAAGGCAAATATGAGTGTACAAAAAATTCAATAGAAAAAATAGGTACCTATTGTTTTATGAATCGACGTCATCAATTCGACCAATCCAATCCATACTATGCGAAAGTGAGTTATTTGTTTTTTAATACGCCGTAATTACTAGACTAATCATCATGGAATTTTGCATACATATATTGTCTGGATCCGAATTTTTCATCCAGGAAAAGTGGATGGCACCCGTGGGATAGCTGTTTTTACATAGAAATAATGTGCCGTAGAGTAATTTATTTATATTCTGGAATCTATGCGGACGGAGTGGCAGGCAAAATCCAGGCCATCCAATTTTTTTTTTGTTATGGCGGGAAAAAGTGTTCTTATCCGCACACACTATCGTTCGGGGCAACGACCAGGGTAGTGTGGGGCCTGCACCCATTAAAGAAACCCGCCATGTGCCGTCTCTCCGCCTTTATTGGCGGGCCACTGAAAAAGTTTATAGCCACCCTTGCGATTAATATATAGATAAAAATACTAGTCGACCCGTGCGGAATTCCTCTAAGCGCATCGATATTTATCGAATCTGATTCGATATCTATCGAAAAATCCTCTTCTTAGATGATTTTAAATCTCAAATTTAAGAGAAGGTGTACCGTTTTGGGTCTATTTTTCGTCATTAGCCAACACGTTATCTTAAAAATGAGTGGTAAATCATGGAATTTGATAAAGGAATAGGGAAGATCTCGCGGACCGACAGAAAAACAGGCTAGGAAGACACTATAATTATAAGATAATTATTTGTCGATATTTCATCATGATCTAGCCTTATGCTAAGACTACTAACATACGAAAAACAAACATATATGACGTTATCACGTAAAATATCATCCGTAAACTGACTTTACAGACACCATATAGTTTTTTTCGATATATTGAAACCGATATAATTATTATAAAAAAATATCGATACGATATATTATTATATCGATACTTTTTAGCTCATCTTGCATCCCTAGACGGTTGTATAGCCGACTGTCGGAACGGTTACCTTTAGCAATGTTGGAATGGTGGCATGGCACGCCGGCCTAATTATGGTCAGAACCAGCCAAATCGGAACGTCTATTAGCTTAAGCTTTATTGGAGTCGGGTTCTATACTGTTCGGTTTTAGCTGTTTGTCAAAAATTATTTTGTTACAAATGCTATGACCCCAGCTCTTTGGCAGTTGGTGTACAACAAAACGAGCTATTGTACTTCGTTATTGAGTTTACACATACATATATCTATATAACTTATCCATTAAGCCAAGCAGCAGGAATGTTATTGTTGCGAATGTTCTTACAAAAATGTTAACGAAACGATAAACATAGTTCAAAGCATTTTAAGAAAAACAATTTAATCCAAAAACCCGTGTCCCTCGGGAAAGGGTAGATCCCTTACTTTCACCTAAGTTTGTCAAAGTTATTTTTGTTATTGGAAATTGACCGCCCGAATTTGGGATAGTGCCCTAGGGCCTAAACGTGTTTTTTTTTTCAAACCCTTTTCTGTCACTCTATTGGACCCGGGTCTCCTCTAATATTGAGAGGGGATATAGTCCACCACACTGGCCCAATACACACGGGTACACACGTAATTACAAAAAATCTCGAAAAGTCAGAGGTGTGTGCCGTACGAGGTCTGAACCTTGAACTGGTGATCGGACTGGATACCACTGTCTTTGGAGTTCTTGGTTTTATCGCTAGGATATTAATGTGTTCACTGTCAAACCTCAATGAACGGAACCGTGTTGTCCGTGTGGTGACGGACTAAGAATACATGTATCACCACCCCATCCTTTTCCACGGGTGTTGTATGAGGCGACTAAGGGAAGTAAGCAATGATCATCCATTGCATGACTGGTGGTAGGGCTGGTACAGAGTAGGAGTACTCATAGTTGGTATCGGGCCCAAGCGGGTTGGTACAACCATCTCCCGTATGACCGGCCATGAAGCATATCGTTGCGTTTTGGCTGTAGTAGGAGATAGCCGTTTATTCTTTCATTTCATATCCGTGAAATGAAATGGTGAGAAATAATAACACAGATAACAACACATAGCATCACGCCTGTATTCCCCGAAGGGGTGGGCAGAGGTGTATTACACATCCACGACTCGCCAGCTATGTTTAAGTCCCACGTAATAGGGGGCGAGCTTATTGACGTCTACCGGGCACATTTCCAAACTCCGGGCTGCTACTGATAATTTTTCTTTTTAGGAAAAAGCTCAATAACATTGCCCGACCCGGGGATCGAACCCGAGACCTCATGATTAGCAGTCGCATACACTACCGCTACACCACCGAGGCAGTTAGCTGCGGATTACCTACAATCTCATCTTAGCCGCTCTCTTGAGCCTTGAGTTGGTAGCTGATTGGCTGTCAATCCTCCTTGTGTGGCCCGTGAGCAGTAATATCTTACTATTGGGTCGATGGCAGTTCATCCAACGACAATAAAAATGGGTAAAGAACGAATCAACTCGATTTTTGCCATAAATTACTTTAATGAACAGTTATATACGTGTAAAGAGAGCGAGTAGGTACAATACTCTCTATTGGTGTAAAGATGCGAAAGGGAATGCTCCGATGGTTCGGACATGTGGAAACAATGTCGGACGAGCGACTGGTTAAGAAGATATACAATGCGAAAGTGGAAGGATGTAGGTACAGGGGGAGATCGACACTCACCTAGCGTCTAGCTAGGCAAATCGGTCATGTATCGAAGGAAGGTGGAGTTAGGAGTCTCCGAAACCGGCGAGCGTGTATGAAGAGAGTTATGAATGTTGAGGAAGCGAGAGATGTATGCAAGAATAGAGCCTCTTGGCACTCTGTTCTCTCTGCCTACCCCGCAAGGGAAATGGCGTAATGATAAGTTAGTTATATCCATCCATCCATCCATCCATCAGCCTTTCAACGTCCACTGCTGGACATAGGCCTTCCCAAGAAATGGGGGATAGTGCCGTAATCGCCACGCTTGGCAGGCGGGTTGGCGATCGCAGTGGATGTTGTTACTATTCGAGGAAGTGCTGCTGCCCACTCCCCCGGTATCCTCCTCCTCCTCCCTCAGTCGGCTCTTACGACTCCCGTGGGTAGAGAGGGGTGGGACAATTCTAAAGCCGACCCCACACGGCAAGTTAGTTATATACGTGTAGGTTAATTTAACTCAAAAAAATGAATCCGTAACATAAAGAATAAATTATTTGTGAAAGTGGAAAAAGAGAGTTTTCTTCCCTCTCACATCTGCTGGGAGTCTGGTGATGACCAATTTTTTTGATAATTCTTCTGATCTGATGTATAAATAAGTTAAATCATTACGTTATTTGAATAGTGTTAAGTATATACTCAAAGGTAATACTCAAAGGTAATATATTAGAGACAATACAAACATAAAGTACCTACCTACTTAGCTCAAGAATAACGATTACTTAGTGTAGGTTACCAAGAATAACTTACCGTAATTTATCCTTATGAAGTCTATAAAATCTACTATCCTTGTACAGCCTTAAACAGCACAAGAATACCCCATCCTCAACAGTATAAAAAATATTGTATCGCTGATTCGTCGCGTCACGTGACGCGGCCATACTCAACTTGGATCCTTGGCAACACAGTATCGCAGGCGAGGTGAGGAAGCTGCGATTGGTGGAAAGGGACAAGTGTCCGTTCTATACGTAGTATTATTATAATTATGTTCTGTGACATAACTACTGACGCAATCGTAACGTAGGTAATACCTTATACTCTATTATGCAAAATGTGAGATAGTAATACATAATTGAACTAAAAACTCAATTTTCTCGAAACTTGACATTGTGGGTTTGAACGTTTTTCAAAAACTATGTCCAAATAATTATAAATATTATTATTCTACTCAGCCTTGTCTGTTCCAACATAAATGGGCTGGTTTGATCGGGGAAGTACCACCGTCTCATAGAAAAACAGCATGGAACCACGGTAGGTAACTCCCTCTGTCGTGTTTCGTATGGTGATTAAGACCGCTGCAGGCCCAAACCGTCTCTTTATCTCCCATGCTCTCCTTATTATCCTTCCTCAACATCTCCTATCCCTTTTAGATGGCGACGTGCGAGTGATACCTCTGGCGTTACTAGCTTCTACAGGCTACGGTAGCCGTTTACTATCAGGTGGACCTATGTTCGTTTGTCACCCGCGCCCACGTAGTATAAAAAAATGTATATAATCCTGCGTATCTTATCTATGGGTAAATAAATTTGCAGCTTTCATACCAGACAAACAATGCAAATCATAAAGGATTTATTACCCAAAGGAAAGTGTTTTCTGCAATATAAACGTATATCGAAAGTATATTTTAGACAAGCTTATGTACATAATGATTAATAGGAATATAAATCACAAGCGATACAATATTTAGAATATTTTAAGTATTGTTTCTATGCGGTCAATGACTGGATATTTTTCTCGACTGAAGTATCTAAATTCTACTGAATTAATTTGTAACTATTGTGTAAGGTAATGTGCCTATAGACTTAAGTAAGTGTCTGGCAGTGGCTTGGCTGTGCCCCTGGTGTTGCCAAAGTCCATGAGCGGCGGTTACCACTCACCACCACGTAGACCGTTTGTTCGTCTGTCACCGTTAGCAATAAAAATCAAAGTCTATCCTTACTAATATTATAAACTAGCTTTTGCTTAAAAGCTTAAGCTTTAAAAATATGCACCAAAATCCGTTAAATAGTTTTTGCGTGATGGGCGAACAAACAAACAGAAAAAAAATCTAAAAAAATAGTTTTGTGTTTAGACGCCTATGGTATAGCCCAATACAGTATTTTTTTCTCAAATATCTTAAATGTACAGACATAGCTATGTTACAGCTTTATAATAGTATAGATGAGAAAGCGTTTGTTTGTTTCTTACGCTTTCACGCTGTAACTAGTGAACCAATCATTATAAAAATATTACATACGTAGTCTGGAGCCCAGAGAAGTACATAGGTTACTCAGTTTCTCCCGGAAAAATTGATGATTCCCCTAAGATAGCTATGTTACATAGCGATAATTTGTACAGAAGAGTGGTGTACTCGTATTGATATTATAAAGTCGACGCGCATGGAATCGCGGCCAGATTCTACTATTATTGTAAAGGAGTAACAGAGCTCTTATCAGATTTTTTTTAGAGACAATTTATTTGTGAATGTGGAAAAAGAGAACTTTAGTTCGAGCGGGAATCGAACCTGCGTCCAACCCATCCAGGGAAGTGCTCTAATGAATGAATGATGTGGAGATTGGGTATGGGTGGAGGTCAGTGCGATATCTCAGCGGCTTAGAGCACTTCCCTAAAGTTCTCTTTTTCCACATTCACAAATAATTTGTTCTTTAAAGTAGATGAGCATGTCAATTGCTAAAATACAGATCAATACATTTAAGATATTTGAGAAACAGATACTGTATTGGAGTTTTATTTCTACCAAGGTAGTAGCTTAGTTGCACACCTACTTTAAACGATCGGCAAAGTAGAGCAACTCTCGCTCAGCCATCATTGGATGGGTGACCAGAAAGTGACACACCTGACCTCGTGCTTCAGAAGGCACGTTAAGCAGTGGTTCTGTCAATTAACATCAAGGTAGTCGTTAAAAGTTGTTGAATAAAATATCTGATTTCGATCTTGTTCTAAAGTTGTTAGTTAGTTAGGTCGTGGAAGTCAGATTGGCAGACGCTATGTGAAAATGTGGATCAATTAAAACCGAATAAATAGGAAACCATTTTTTTTGTTTAGGTGGGATATAATGCACTGCATACCCTGTCGTTTGGGGCAACGCATAGGGCAGTGTGGGGCCCTCACCCACTAAATAAATCCACCGTGTGCCGTCTCTCCGTCTGTATTGGCGGGCCACTGGAACTATGTTACATTGCTTGAGTGGTAGGAAGCCTGCCCCAACAAATGTTTGGGGTAAGGCCAAGGCGATGATGATGAAAGTATTAGGTTATTTAGGGATCTGAACAAAAAACAATTTTATAGAATTTTTGTCTGTTTGTTTGTTCGCACATCACGCAACTAAAAGTTGATTAAACTTTTATATTTGATAGCTCTTGATTAGACTTAAAAAGTGGTATACGCTTTAAACCGTTATTATCTCGGAGACCTGAGATATAACCCAAAAACTAGATAGTTTTTTTATACTACGAGGATGGCAAACAAGCATATGGCCCACTTGATGGTAAGCGGTTATTGTCGCATACATACACTAGCAATCCCAAAGGCATCACTCTCGTGACTTCAACTCCAAGGAAAGGGATAGTAGGTGGAGAGGGGGGATAATAAGTATGATAGATGAGGAGGGGTTTAGGCCTCCGGCGCTTTCAATCGCCATGTAAAACACAATAGGACGTGACTAGACCGAGACTTCTGGAGAGGGTGGTACTTGCCCGGTGGACAATGCCCATTCATTTTTTTTAAAGCGGGATAAAATATTCCTAGCCGCACACCCTGTTGTTCGGGGCAACGAACAGGGTAGTGTGGGGCCGTTACCTTCTAAATAAACCCGCCTTTTTTTATTCAGTGGTGAGCATCAAGGCCCCACCGCAACTAAAAATCCTTGTTTTACAATTTGGCAGCGTAGATTATTGTAAGATTCTTTTATTTCGATAAATATTCGAAATAAAAGAAAAATATTGTATTGTAACAGTGAACATTGTACCTAAGGATAAATTAAAACTAATAAGTATGTAACAAGTTTCATTTTGAAGTTATTTTATTAAAAATATTAATCGTACATATTCATAACAAATAACTTTTTCTAAAATTAATATCAAGGATAATAATTGTGCCTATACTTCAATTTACTAATGCCTATGTCCATTAACAAAAGTTTTCATTGCAATAAAAAATATCCCCGCTTTATGGCTATAAATTTACGAGAGCGCCCTTCCCGCGGCTTAGTTGGCTAAAGTTAGCGCGGTGGCAGCACTTTCGATTGCCTGACCTGCGTAAGCGCGATATACGGCGCGAAAATTGACTTGAAAGTGTAAGTGTTTAAGTGCAGTGATTTAAATCTATTAACTATTATAAATACTGGTAAGTTTATTATGGATATAAATGTTGCATATATACTTTTTTTTTTAAACATCGTCCCCGATGACTTCAGAATATAAATACGCCACTCTACGGCACATTGCAGTTCTATGAAAAAATAGCTGTCTCAAAGGAATTATCCATTTTTCTGAGATAAAGAGTAGCCTATGTCATTTCCTAGGCTCCAGATAATATGTAGGTATGCAAAATTTCATGAAGTCACAGCGTGAAAGCGTAACAAACAAACCAATATAATACAATAATAATATTAATAAGGATTATTCAGTTTGTATTAAAAAGACCCGCCTCTATCCGAGTCCGTATCCGTAGTATAGTATAGCAGTGCGTTTCATCTGTTCAATTATCTGTATTATCTATTGTCAAACTTGGCATCAAACATTTAGTTGGAGATAAACTTTTTGATATCCTATTATTTTTTATATTTTTATTTTTGTGGTTGTGTGTGAAGAGAGAAATAAATAGAATGCTTGAATTTACCTATATTTGAAACTAATATTTTAATATTTTCCTCTTGAGATATATAGCCAAATATTGTTTCCATCCATCCATCAGCCTTTCGACGTCCACTGCTAGACATAGGCCTCCCCAAATTGGGGGTATTGTGCCGTAATCACTACGCTTGGCAGGCGGGTTGGCTATCGCAGTGGATGTTGTTAATACTCGAGGGAGTGCTGCAGGCTGCCCACTCCCCCCGGTATTCCCTCAGTCGGCTCTTACGACTCCCATGGATGGAGACGGGTGGGACAGTTCTAAAGCCGGCCGGGTGTTTATTACTGAGATATATAGTTATAAAGTTAAATATTTTTTATTACTTGATTAGAAAAACTTGTAAGAAGTGTGAAAATATGAAATAGAAAGTGGCAACTATGAGCAGGGATTAGACACGTCTTCAGGATTAATGACGCGCGTTCAGTTCTCGCTCGTACCTAGTTTATTCATAATTTTCCATTTTATATTTTTGCACTAAATGGAAGCATGTGAAGTTCTAATAAATGATCGAAGCATGTATAATAATATTTAAAATCTTAGAATAATACCGCTATTCTAAGTTTATATGTCATCCACATCGTACAATTATCACAGATTCAAATTGTGGCCGACCATTTGATGACATGGTTAGGTTTTAATAGATTATGAAATGTTGCCAATATTATGATTTGGCTAGGACATAATAATAAGAAAAATCATGCGCAGGATTTCTATTAATTGATAATAATTAATTAATGGCTGGCCATATCTGTTTAGGGACCAATGATCACTAAAACAAAAAAGGTTCTATTGAAGTTAGGAGATCCTCCGGCCCTATAAGCCGAAGATCTGGAAAAAACAGGTCAGGAGCAGGTCAATCTACTCCAGATTGGATGTGGAAGTAACACGAGCGGCTGTTTGTCGCACAATTTACGAGAGATCTATACGGTGAACTGCAACAGGCTGCTTGTTTGATTGGTTATAATTATTAAATATTAATTATAAAAAATTATAATAATTACAAAAACCAAATTGTACCTGACATAATATAGTTATTACACCAACACATTAATTAACAAAATTACATTATCAACATTTCTAATCAAAATACAGGAGAGAAACTACAAAATTATCTTCTAACCCCAATTTAAAGTGGGTATCAAAACTACGAAAGTTATTAATTATAAATTAGTTAAGGTTTGTTAATTATTTATACTTATTATAATTATATATTCCAACTTATTTATAGTTATTTTTTTAAACCATTGTTGTCCCACTATTAGGCACAGGTCTCTTCTCAGAGTGATAGGAATTTAGGTCAAAGTCTACCACGCTAGCCCAGTAGGAGTTGGTAGACTTCACAAACCGGCGAGAAACATGCAATGAGAGATTCTCTCGCCGGCTTTGAAGTCTGAAAACCCACACAGGACTAGCGTGGTGTACCCTCTCACTCTGGAGACCTGAAACAAAAGGGAGACAATAATCCATCCATCCATCAGCCTATTAATGTCCACTGCTGGACATAGGCCTCCCCAAAGGGGGAATAATGCCGTAATCGCCACGCTTGGCAGGCGGGTTGGCGATCGCAGTGGATGTTGTTAAACTCGAAGGAGTGCTGCTGCCCACTCCCCCGGTATTCTCTCAGTCGGCTCTTACGACTCCCGTGGGTAGAGAGGGGTGGGACAATTCTAAAGCCGGCCCCACACGGCACGGGAGACAATAAACCACTAAGAAAAAAACATAAGTAGGTACTCGTGGTTAGGGCGAGATACTTACTTAATTACTTATCATCACGCCATCTCTCTTGCGGGGTAGGCAGAGAGAACCGAGTGCCAATAGGCTCTATTCTTGCATACATCGCTCGCTTCCTCAACATTCATAATTCTCTTCATACACGCTCGTCGGTTTCGGAGACTCCTGACGCCACCTTCATTCAATACACGACCGATTTGGTCTAGGTAGGTGTGTCTCGGTCTTCACCTGTACCTGCATACTTCCACTTTAGGGCGAGATCATGTTAATAAAACAGATAATTACTACCATACGAAACACAGCTTTTATGCATAACCTGCATAACTATATCATAAAAAATCATTCATGCATAATCTTCATGTAATCAGAAAAAAATATCTAAATGGCGGAGTATTATTATACGTTATGCCTACAGCTACACCGGTGCATAATCTGTACATAATCAGATTGCAAAAAACATGAGTGGAGTGTTGTTAACAACTTAAACATTCTATCGAAATGTAATCTAATATTATATTTTTCATTTCACCGATTTGAAATGAAAGAATAAACGGCTATCTCCCGCTACAGCCAAAACGCAATGATGTGCTTCGTGGCCAATCACACGGGACAATATTATATATTATATAATGCTAATGTTAGTACGTAAAGACAGGGTTTTCTCTATCACCACCAACTCCAATCAACTTCCCGTTGGGGTGGTAAATACTCTTGGTCTCCAGATGGGAGTAAGGGAGTTAGGTCGCGGTGGGTGGAAGTGGGAGGTTGCGGGTGGCGAAAATGTAAAAAAATATATTTCTGTCCTTTTTCTAACCCATGGAAAGATCTCAAAATTTATGGAATGATCTAGATAGATCCAAAATGTGTACAACTGTTATTATCGATCTCGAATGTTCTAAAAGGTTCTAAAAATTTCTGGAATGATTTAGAAAATTCTAAAATGAGTGCAAACGATTATAATCGATTTAGAATGTTCGAGAAAGTTCAGAAATTTCTGGAATGATCTAGAAAGTATAACCTATTATTATTATACAAGTGTTATAATTGATCTTAAATGGATCCTTATATATTTTTTATACCATTAAACATGTGATGTATGTATTTTAATCCGAGCAACGCCGGGATACGCTGCTAGTTACATTATAAAAAAATAAACAGGTTTTGTGGCCTTAGTGTGGAGCAGTTGTTGCATAATGAAATATAACGTGATATTTTGTGCTTTTGCTATACTTACGTTATCAAGAGTAAATTACGCGAATATATCGTGGCCAGATTTTAGAACTGATCACTTAATGATGTGACCGACCATTTCGTGAATGAACGTTTAAACGCTATTATAATTATCATGATATGGTCCAACATTACCTACTGATCATAGACACTATCGTAAAATAGTTACATAATATAGTTTTGTTTATGTAATGTATTTTTATTTCATACAACATCCACTAAGAAATAATCCTTGTATTGTGGGGGACTTTACAAACATAAGATTTCACGGACACAAAGTACACCCAGACTCAGAAAAACTATTTGTGGATCACGCAAAGAGTTGTCCTGTGTGTAAATCGAACCCACAACACTCAGGCGTGAGGCCGGTATCTAAACCACTCCGCCATCTGTGTATTATAGTGGTAAGCAATTATTCTGATAAAAAATTAAAAATATTCAGATAATAAAAGTGAAAAATATATAACTTCCTTCTTTATTTGGAATTTTTATTAAACATTTGATATCATGGAAAGTAATGGAAATACTAAATTAATGATATGGCTAAAGGTGAATTGACATGTCATCAAACGTGTACCTACGTTAAAACGAAATGGTCGGTTTTAGCTGCCCATACATATGAAATGCAATAATTTCATGAAACGGTCACCCTCACCATGAAACGATCAATTCTAAGATCTGGTCACAATATATACGTTTCCCATTTTCATTCAAAGTATTTGCCTTGTAATAAAAATAATGCCGTGTGGGGCCGGCTTTAGAATTGTCCCACCCCTCTCTACCCACGGGAGTGGTAAGAGCCGACTGAGGGAATACCGGGGGAGTGGTCAGCAGCACTCCTTCGAGTATTAACAACATCCACTGCGATCGCTAACCCGCCTGCCAAGCGTGGCGATTATGGCATTATCTCCCATGACGGGACTGCTAGTCGTGGCGTTCTCTTGGAGAGGCCTATGTCCAGCAGTGGACGTTGAAAGGCTGATGGATGGATGGAATAAAAATAATAAACATTATGGTATTATTGAAAGTGAGTTTAGAAATATAACAAATTATTTTATTGCACTTAAGGTTAATGTTGCGTCGACAAGAAACAATGTCAGTATATACTCTGGGTGTACGTACCAACGTAGGTACCTCTTATTGTTCATTACAATGACTTATTATTTTCCACTATCGCACGTTTTTCCTCGACACGGTTACGGCTTGATTCAATCGCCTGTTGTGAAATATATGCCGGTGACTTAATTTTGATATGCGATTGAATTTAATATAACATACTAATGTGCGTTATAAAATAATTTGTTTAACAATTTCTGCTCGCGGCTTTGTCTGCGTGGACGTCAGGATTCTGACAAATGGGTGCGAGAGCTGTTTAATGAAAATTGTATTACTTACTTACTAATTAAAATCTAAGTGATTCCTCCCACGTTTTGGTGATGATGTACTGTAACTTGAACCATAATAATTATTTGGCCGTAAAAGAGTTTTCATTTTGCTTTAATTCCTAGTCATTTAAATTTTACGGTTTACTTTAGTACGTCTTAAATAAATACAGACATTTTTTTTTAAATATTTTTTTATTAGTATCATACCACTTGAAAAAAATTGACAAATTTAAATATAAAATGTTTAATTTACTTATTTTTAAAAAGTGTAATTAGCCATACATTGTTTAAGAATACTCAACTATATTAAACCTATATGCGGCCGTATGCCATGAAATCTCATACAGCCTAACAAGACGGTAGATTATCCAAAAAATAATAAAGTAATCCGAAACTTATTTTCCACATACTCACAAAATTCGTACTCTATAATCTACAGGGCTTCCCAAATATATTTTAACTGTGACGCCCTTGGGAAATTGCCATATTTTTGCGACGCCCTACCCGAATACAGTAATCAAAACTACTCTTCGTAGTTAAAGTATTCTACATCCAAAGAAGTAAATTACAACATAGAACAAAAACAAAAGCCAAACTATAGAAAATAATTTATAAAATGACATGAAAACTTTCTTACCTTCCATAGCTTCAACGCCGTGTATATTATCTGTTTATTCGCCTGACTACTACTATTAGCAAATAAGTTAATTTTTTAAGAACATTCTGTGAGAGTATTAAACAATTGACAACCTTTGCGAGCTCTAGTCTGTAAGTATTTGTTTTTTTTTGCGTATAGGGCCAGATAAGCCACGGCCCACCTGATGGTAAATGGTAACCGTCACCTTATGGACTCAACTATACCAAGAGTATTGTCGCTGCTCACCAATTCATTTCACAGATATGAAATGAAAGAATAAATGGCTATCTCATGCTACAACCAAAACACACCGATGTGCTTCATGGTTGGTCACACGGGAGATGGTGGTAAAAACCCGCTCGGGCCCGTTTGCAAGTGAGTACTCCTACTTCTACTTCCCTACTACTTCCCTTAGTCGCTTCTTACGACATCCGTGAAAAGAATGGGGTAGGTGACACCTGTATTCTTAGTCCGTCACCTCACGGACAAGCAAATATATTAGGAAGTTTCGTCATCTAAGCTTGTGAAGGTATGATATCGCATAGTTCTGATCCATTGTAGGTAAAATAATCGAGTACATTAACCATTTGATTACTTTCACTCTCCCTCCGAGGCTTCCGAGGGGTAAAAACCCTAACGTAAAGGAAAACAAATTTCGCTTGCAAATGACAGTGCTCGTATCATTTGCAAATATGGCGCGTGTAAGTAATGAATTGCTTTTCTCTGTGGTTTAGACCCGAGTTCGCTAATTTTAAAAAAGCTTTTTTTTTTTCACCTTGAACATAACCATATGAACCAATAACGATATTAACATTATTTAAAAAAAAATCACATGGTAGGGCACGGTAAATACAGTGATTTTCTCTCTAATATCTTATATGTATAGATATAGCTCTAAATTACTTCTTATAGTGCAGCCAGTGCTATAAATATGTCCTTTTTTAAACGAGATTTGAGAAGAGCACTACTCACTGTAAGCGACGGCTTAGCTATACCCCTGGTGTTACTATTACTCCAATTCTTTTTCTTCAATCCATAGACCATGGACGTATAAAAGGAACATAGACGTAGAATTTTTCGCTACTACGTCTATCAATCAATCAATCAATCGTAGCTTCATAGCTACATGCACAGGCTTTTTTTTTGTTAAGACGGGAAAATATGTCCCTAACAACACACCTCGTCTTTCGGGGCAACGAACAAGGTAGTATGGGGCCCTCACCCACTAAATAAACCCGCCGCGTGCTGTCTCTCTGCCTGTATTGGCGGACCACTGGAACTATCTGACATTACTTCAGTGGCCTATACTTATCTCGTATAGACTTATATAATGGAAAACGAGCTACAAATTACAATAATCGTAGAAAACATAGGTATAAATACAGAGTATTTATGTATTTAAAGAACAGCCCTTAGAATGAAAAACGAAACGTTAGATGAACTTTCATTTCGAGTCATTGTGATTGATCAACAGTCCGACGCTTGATTCGATTAGTCGAGATTTCGACGCGTGATTCAGGCGACCAATCACAATGAAGCGAAACGAAAGTTCGTCTAACGTTTCGTTTTTCATTCTAAGAGGGCTGATTATATGTCAAAGTGGAAAAATAAATTATTTGCAGTAAAGCTTACTGCAAATAATTTGTTCTTTAAAGTAGGTGATGCTCAACTAAGTCGTGCTAAAATGTAGATAAAAAAAATTGTATTATTTTTTTTGTTATATCTCCTTATTGTACATTTTATTTCATGGGTATTTAAACATAATATGTTTGAGATATACGGATATAACAACATTGTAGAAACCGGCAAAAATGCAAAGTAAAATACGCGTTTACATATTTGTATCTTTGAATCATTTTTCGCCCCACGAAACATATGATGGATCAGACGGTATTTGAGTGGATTATTTTGCTGAAATACAGCATCTTATATTTGCCAAAAGACGTTGGTAAATATTGTTGTTTACTCAGATAAATATATTGTAATATCCCAAGATTTGCATTTACATATGCAAATATACTTTATACGAATTTAATGGTATCTATACCACGATGATAATATGGGCGCACGCATGTGAAGCGAGGTCAAACGACTGAATTGCGGGTAAATATTGTGAATGAGAATGCATAATATGTTACTGTAAAAGCCCAAACTACGGTAAATCCTAAGATTTTGCAGTAAAACCTAAGATTGACCAACTCTTAATGGTAAAAGTCCGAACCGTTCTATGATCATCGTTTATTTCGAACTTTTACCACCATTCAGTAATTATAACTAGGTACTAAGTTGATAATATCATCGTAAGCGTATTAAGGAGGTTAAACAAAATCCTAACCCATAAAAAACGTTAAACGTTATATTGATAAACGAGTTCCTTTTTTATATGTTCTTACATTTACCAACGCGTTTTGGTAAATCCTAAGATTTACTGGTAAAACCTTCAATCATCAATACTAACAAGATACAGTGTCACGAACAAAATCAAGCTAAAAACTGTCCGTGTGAATATATACTTATACATCAGTTACATCTGTTTACTAACGAACTGAGACAAAGGTTTTAAAACAGTTTTAAGTTCAACTTAATTACAATCGTGGCACTTAGTAATAAAGTCACAAATCTTTAAAATATGATCTTACATTTACGGTCATTCGTCACAAAAAACGAGCAAAGCAATAATTAATTACTGCCACTTAAAAGTGAAAAGAAAAATAACATTTACTGTGAAATCAAGCTTAAACAGCGAAAAATAAATTACTTTTTGAAGTTAACAAAATAAGAGCTCACTTTTCAAGTGCGCTGTTATTTACCGAGATGGTTTTTTCGGGTCGACGCGAAATCTATTGCATTTTTGATGGAAGGGTAAAACCTAGGATTACTCAATATTCGGGCTTTTACAGTAGCACATATACTAAATAAAACATAAGGACTGCAAAGATAGTATTTACAAATTGTCACTGTTCAGCGAAGGAAAACATCGTGACGATATCTACATACCTGAAAGATATTCTCGATGGTTTGCCAAGTCTGCCGACCAGAACTGGACCAGCCTGGGCTGCCCCATGGTAGTACAGTAATTTGACATAATGACATATCGCCCTTCAACTTATACTACCAAAACAAGTGGCGTCAATTCAAATCTGACATTAAACAAAGACTTATGCAAGTAACTGTTGTGTGAATGAGAGAAGAATACTTGTATCGTTCATCATTAATTCCTTTTGGATTTGGCGGGGATGTAAGCGGAATAAGGTTAGTAAAACCTGGGTGAATTTTCTTACGTGCAAGATACATTTTGAATTAGATAGTTATTCATGTAACCTAGGTTAGTAAACATTACTTCAATGGTCTAGTGTCATCTGTTGTTCTAGGTGAGCATCGTGACGCGACGCGACGCGATGCGACGTATTGCGGCTAATACTTTAATCGCTTTGCGTCGCATTCAAATTAGGGGAAAATGTAGGCCACATCGCTTGACGAACCGACGACCGTTGGGGAAGAGAGGTTCTAGAGGGGCGACCACGTATCGGACGGCGCAGCGTAGGACGGCCGTCACCAGATGGACCGACGATCTGGTCAAAGCTGCGGGGAGCCGTTGGATGCAGTCGGCACAGGACCGCTCGTTGTGGCGTTTTCTTGGGGAGGCCTATGTCCAGCAGTGGGCGTTGAAAATCTGATGGATGGATGTAGGCTATTAGTACATACAACCTGTATTGGATATTTTCGTGTCGCGTCACATCGCGTAGTATTGACGCGTTTGCCGTTCACCTAGTACAACGGGTTACATACTAACAAATTTTGTAAAAGTGCAACATATATTTCTTGCAACAGCAATAAAGTAACTAAGTTATTATAATAAACTATGAGTGTGTTGATTTCTTATTACCCACCACACAAAGAGAGGCAATTTGGAACTTAAAATATTTTCGAAAAGGTTTTTACTACCCAACATGCAATAACATTTCAAGGATACCGTTTATACCAAATATTACAATTAATTCGTTAATAGTTTTAAGTAACCTAATAGCTTTGAATTTTTAAAGAGTAAGTAGATAAATAAAAATTCTATGTGAACCAAAGCCAGAGAAAATATATATTTAGATATTTTTATATATATTTTTAGCATTTGACATGCATAGCACTATACATTAAACACAAAGTAAAAATGTGAAATCGAAAATAACAGTCAGGAGCAGGATTTGAACCTGCATCTCCTGGATACCGTTCAGATGCTTTAACAATTCAGCCATCCTGACAATTGCTCCTGACTGCTAATTTCGATAACACATCACACCTAACGTCTTTGGGTGACGCCTGCGCCATCCGTCGGAAGTATTGTCAGGATGGCTGAATTGGTAAAGCATCTGGACGGTATCCAGGAGATGCAGGTTCAAATCCTGCTCCTGACTGTTATTTTCGATTTCACATTTTACACTTTGTGTTTAATGCAGAGAAAATATAATTATTTTTCTTTTCATAACTGTAAAACTGATAGTACGAGCCTAATATGTGACGATTCCTTAAGACAAGGATAGCTGACTTACCAGTATACCTACTAGAGTAATATATAGATATATACTATTTCTTTTCAATAGCATACTTATTGGTATCACTTTAGTTTTAGTAATAGTTTTGGAAAAAGCCCCCTGTCAAATAATGAGTTTCAAAAGCTTTGCTCTGTGGAACTATTGGAATTTAAAAGAACTATAGATATCGCGTTTCCATAGTATTATGAAGTTCTTCTCTTACCGATTTTTACAGCTTACATTGAGTGATTAATAAGATCACGTGTTATAATTATCACGTGTTTTCTTGAAACAGTTTCTCAATCTAGGTCCCCAGGTGGCTTATTTATTACTTAACGTCACGTGATGTGGCTTCGATTGCTGCGTAAGATAAATTGTATGAATGTGTGCGATTCAGAAATAGTGGTCCTAGTGTGAATATAGCTACCTGAAACCATATATCACTGGCATTGGCAGTATTTGTTCGTGCTCTTTAGAAATGTATGTCAAGTGAAACCATAAAACTCTGAAGCCAAAAATAAGATTTTTTTGAGTGACTATATCACATACCTTCAAAATATCTCTTAAATATCATCTTATCCGGTTAACCTGAAATTGCAAGTACCATGACAGTTAATTTTTATACTGCAGTATAGGTGTGCTTCTAGTAATTTATACTACTCGTGTAGATAAATAATGGGATTATAAATGGCGGCACATTGAGCCTGTACTGTCAGCATACTACGACGTAACTATAAACAGTAGTTCACGCAACATGAATACCGTTATTTTTTTGCTGTCTATACCGTTAGGTGTGAGTATAGACGGCGATAGTGTGTGAGCGAGAAGTAAATAGTGGCGACGCCATTTATAATCCCATTCTTTATCCGCACGAGTAGTATGAGAGCATAGATTGCCCACCATTAGTTAAAAAAAAACACTGTCAAAGTGGAAATTTCAGTTAGCTATCTAACGAGCTATTATGAGCTTAGAATTTTACTCGTAGATTGCACAGATGGCGGAGTGGTTTAGTTACCGACCTCCCGCCCGAGTATTGTTGGTTCAATTCTCACACAGGACAACTCTTTGTGTGATTCACAAATGGTTGTTCTAAGTTTGAGGTTACCTTGTGTCCGTGACATTTTATATTTGCAAAGTTTCCCGCGATACAGTGATCACAAATAAAATATCACATTTTCCGCGTCTTTAAAGCAAATGAGGAATCAAACTATTTTAATAAGATTCCTCATAAAAATGTATGATGTTTTACATACGATAGATTGAGTTTAATACTCATTTCCAGAAAAGACTACAATTTTAAGTGGGCCCTCGAAATAATTATGAAAAATAAGTATAAAACTGACATATTAATGTTAAAGTTGTTCACCGATACTATTTGTAAACTAATATATATACTACATAGCATCACGCCTGTATTCTCTGAAGGGGTAGGGAAAGGTGTATTACACACCCACGGTTCGCCAGCTATGTTTAAGTCCCACGTAATAGGGGGCGAGCCAATTGCCGTCTACCGGGCACATTTCCAAACTCCGGGCGGCTATTGAGAACCACCGAGGCAGTTAAATATATATAGCCTAGTAAACTAGCAAAAATACAACGTTGATCTCTTTATCTTTAGGCGTTGTTTCCTAATGCACCCGCAACGTAAGCAGCCATAATTTTATTTATGAACACTTTGTATTAGGGCCAGCCCTATGAGCTGCCTGTTATTATAACGAGAAAGAGAAGCATTTAAACATTCGTGTGACCTCTACAGTGTTTGGAGTTGCGCAAATTTTAAACGTTTGCTCTATTATTCAGGTTACGAGGTTTAAGTTAAGGTGTGTGTTCTATTTATTATGATTATATAAGTAATATTGATCAGCGTAGTGATTAAAGCTACGCGTCCATTTATCCGCGCCGTACGCAACGCAGGCAGGCATTTTTGTTCGCTCTGTATGAATTTGTTTAGCATTGCGTTCACTGTTCCGCAAGCACGCGCCACAGTCAGGCATATATTAGCTATCTGGTAAAATGCGGATGACGTCATCAGCATTTTTCAAAAATGTGGATGACATCATCCGCATATTTCGCTTAGGTTCGCCTAGGGTTGTCGTTGTTCTCATTTCCAGATGGTTTTTTTTTTAATTTATTTATCTCAATGACATAGTACATATTGTAAGCTTCAATGTACTCGCCAAACTTTAACGTGTATTGGCGAGACGCGCCCTTAAACTTAATAATTAGTTTATAATCTACGCAATGGGTCGGCTACCTTTTGGCCTTCAGGGGACACAGGGGGACTATATAAAGGAAAGCGGGCCGCAATTTTCATATTATTTTAAATTTAAAAACATTTTATTGTAATTTTATTATGAGAAATGAGGAAAAATAACAAGAAACAAACAAATAAAAAAAATGCAAATTTAATTTTATGCTTGGTATCATAATGGTGTTTTACGTTATAAGTACTCTTTTTGTATAGCAAGGGTTTATTGGCATATTAAGCTGGTTTACCATTACAATTAAGTACCATAACAATTTAAACATTATAAGAAAGGAGAATAGGATTTTTGAGCCTTTCTATTTTTTGTTGAGGCGGGAAAAAATGTTCCTAACCGCACACCCCGTCGTTCGGGGCAACGAACAGGGTAGTGTGGGGCCCTCACCCACTAAATAAACCCGCCGTGTGCCATCTCTACGCCTTATTGGCAGGCCACTGGAACTACGTTACATTCCTTCAGTGGTGGGATTTTTGGGCCTGAAGTTAACAAGTTGAAATATTCTTTAAAAAATTGGCAATATTTTTCTAATATAAAATTCAAAAATCTAGCTTATTTTGCAGTCTAGAAATCGAAAAAATTTATGAAGGAAATTACTTTAGTCGATTTACAATAGAATGAATGCTTATTTGGATTGATAAATAAAATTAAAACTAAACGTTTAGTTTCATTATTAATCATTTATTGAAAAGAATGAATTAATAAAAAAAATATATTCGAGGAAAAATAATATAGAATCTTTTATATCACTATATCGATTGATATACTAAATTGATACACAACACAAGTGAAATCCTCTTTTTTAAACGCTACCACAGCAACACTACATTTGGCAGTTTAATTTTATCTTTTCCAGCTTTATTAAAGTTATTTATTATACTGTTTTGCTTATTTTATTGACCCTTGCTTCGTTACTGGACACTGAGAACTTGCCTACACAATGGTCCTGGCCTTGTTATTTTCAAATAATCTATCTGCTTGACGACGGTTCCTTTACTTGAAATTCAAAGAAGCTTGTGCCTAGCAGTGGGATGGTTTATTAAATAAGACTCTTAGTGTTATTTGAGTAGATAACACTACTCACCTTAAATACTTACTTAATTATTTGGTAAATGTACCTAAGAAAGGTACTACCTTTTTTATACTACATGGGTGGCAAACAAGCATATGGTGCAGCTGATAAGCGACCCATCTGGTAAGCGGTTACCGTGGCCTACAAACACTAGCAACACCAGAGTCAACGCTCGCGCGTTGCCATTTCCAAGAAAAGGGTTAGGAGGTGCAGAGGAAGGTTAATAGGAAGAGTATTCTCTTAAAGGATACTGAACAGGGGTTAGGAAGGATAATTAGGAGTAACAAGGAGAGGATAGGGAGAGGGTTTGTGGCTCCGGCGCTGTCACTCACCTAGCGAAATGAACTACTTTAAATGTATGGTTTTTAAATGTTATGATGACACTTAGTGGGTGTAGTTTGATACTTAACCTCACTTTTATATAATCTTCTGTATCTTGGTTCCTAGATTGCCAAATCTAAAAAAAATTAATATTATGAAGTGTTTCGATGTAGACTTCCAAATGGTGCAACTTTCATCTTGTTACCACCTGGGCCCAAAAATGTATGGAAGCGTTTGCATCTCCATTGAAATTTCATTTTTATGAGGCATTGGCTCATAAGTTTCTTGCCGGGCTCTTCTCAAGAAAAGCCTTACTACGGAATCCGTCCGCTTGTGGCGTTTGTAGTCGTGATATTGCGGATGCACTTGCCGCAAGCTCTCGTGTTAGGTTTTAGTAACTTTGACGATTTCAAGGGCTACCTATATAATAAGCCTATGAAATAAAGGTATTTTTTAATTTAAATTTAAAATTATGGAGATTAATGACCTCGAGCGGGTTCAGCTGGCGCGTTTCTATAACATAAGTACAGGAAAGGAGCGAGAGAGAAATTAAAAAGTAATAGTCACGTAGTCTGTTTTGATACCAAGTACTTACGTTTCGATACCGAGTAAGTATCGACAGATTAATTCGTGTTGTTCATATTATAATTTTTTAAAATAGCTATAAAATAAAACAAGTCAAAAGAAGGATTGATTTTTGAAGATCGCCTTTTTGAACTCTATTTTTTTTGGTATCCAACGTTATTTAATAATTTATACAAAAATCAATCTTTCGCCAGAAGAATCGCCTACCCTAAACCATACAAACTAGACGTATGCCATCCAGTGTTGCCATTGACATGAAAATTGCCATATTATACGGTATTTGGTGCCATTGGAAAAAAACACGGTGCAAAGCATTATAATCGTCAATAAGGGGACCCTCACAAAACGCATTAACTCGCGGGATACAGCTACTCAATAACGTAATTTAATGCAACCTATAGCACCATTGGTCTTCACACTTTAGTTGATTATTGAATTCACATCGCTAGTATGATAAGTTAATAATGGACATGGCACTAGTAGAGAATTCCCCGGGAGATTAGATGTTCTTCAATCGATCGTTTTCGTTCTTTCATACGTACTTACGATATTCATTCTACTGTTACGAGACTTACAAGCATGAACGATAATAGCGAAAGAAGATTGTAATATAATATGCAGAGGAAAAACAGTGACACCTAACAGCCTACTACCCCTAAAATCTGTCTGTTAATCTGAAATATTCTTAATCACTATAACTATTTGTGAATCCATTTGTGTGTTTAAGTCTACATTTTGATTAAATTTGTATGAGACACGGCAATTTTTCAGGTTTTACCACAAAATACGGCAACCAATTTTTAAGTAATGGCAACCTCATCAGCAAAAGTTTGACATCAGCATGATGCTGAAGCAATGGACAATGGAAAATGCGTTCAATGCGATGCGTACGGCGCGTGCGTGTGGACTAATGGACGTCCACCATAAGAATACACAGATTTATAAAAGTGTTGCCAATTTAATTTGGCAAAGAGAGAAGCTATACATACTCAAACAAAATAATACTTAACAAAACTGTTTGCTAGCCTGTTATGCAGACACAGCAGTGTCATATCTGTAAGGAAAAAAAATGATAGAAAGGCAGAATTTTCTGTTTATTACTCTTTGGGCAGAATCGTCTTATTTTATTTCATTCGTATTTTTTTACCTGGATGAACATAATTATTCTACACAAGATACTTTCTATCACGGGAAAATTTTAGTTTTAATTAGAATTATCTAAAAACGAAATAAAGCACGCATCTACTTGATTTGGTTTTTTAGCAAAGTTGCAATTGTTCTAACAACGTCATAAGGGTCGAATAAAAATAAATATCTTCACAAGTTCGCATTCGCAGTTCGTGCAGGATGCCTCTTAACCCTCTTAAACGCATTACATGCCCTGGTGTTGCCAGATACTACCAACGTAAATACTATTTTATGTTGTCAATGTATTCTCATAACAATTTTAGGCTGATTACTTACTACCCATGTGTAAGTATTGAATCTACTGCGCAGGAGGTCATCACTACTACGAGTAGTAGTAGAATGTAACGACTAGAAATGTTTGTAATAAGGGATCAAATACTTATTGCGATTAACGATTATTTATTTAATTTGATGGGCATCGGAAATCCTTTATTACAAACGATTATTATTGTTAGTTAACATTTATATAAATTTCCTTATGAATTATTGTATAACCTAAATAAGGTACGTTTTCGTAATAGATAATTTAATTTAAATACAAATGAAATAATAAACAATGAAATGTAGAGAGTGCCGTTAATTTCCAAGTTCGTCAAAATATAATTCAAAATATATACTATACTGAGAGGAGATATACGTTTATGCTTTATTGTAAATTTTTTGTGATGGGTGAAAAAATACCTATAATAATACACTTTAAGATTTAGGTACCCATTTGTAAAGAAATATTTAAAAGTAATTACTTTTGAAGTGAAACTTCTATAGGAAGGTTTGGATAGGGAGTAAATTCATGTAAGACGTCATTGACATGATCACGTGACGTGTTAACGATAACACTATTTACTGTTCCTATTGTATAACTTATTGCGTTGGGCGAGCTGAGAATGAAGAAATTAATAATATTAAATAATAATTTTAATATTTTTTAAATGAATTAATGAACAATTTTGATTTACAAGTTTTAATTTAGGATCAAACAATTAATTTGGATATTAAAAAATAACAACTGTTTGTTTATATGCTTAAGTTTTCACTTCTGTCGGCAGTCCTCATGACTGCTTTGAATGTTTCTAATAATTTCACATACTAGAAGAATTGTTGTGAAATGAACCCACCCTTTGAAGATTGCCAGGCCCTTACCGCTTAGCTAGTAAGAATGCAGTGTTTACATATTTATTATAAAACCAAGAAAAAACTGATCCACAGGTTTTATTATAAGTTATGATGGCAGTTAAGCCATGTCTCATCTGATGGTAGCTGGTAACCATCATGGACTCTACAATACTAAAAAAACAGCCACTGTTTATTTGCGAATATGGTGAGCATTTTTCTTTCTTGCTTATGATGGCAGACGAGCCACGGCCCACCTGATGGTAAGTGGTAACCGCCGCTCATGGACTCAACTATACCGAGAGTATTGTCAAGCCGCTGCGCATCATTTCATTTCTCAGATATGAAATGAAAGAATAAACGGCTATCTTTTGCTACAGCCAAAACACACTGACGTGCTTCATGACCGGTCACACAGAAGACGGTGGTACCGACCCGTTTGGTCCCAATAACAAGTGAGTACTCCCACTTGGTACCCAGCCCTACCACCAGTAATGTAATGGGTGATAATTGCTTACTTCCCTTAGTCGCCTTGTAAGACGCCCGTGGGAAAGGATGGGGTGGTGATACTTGTATTCTTAGTCCGTCACCACACCGATAAAGCAGGAGCATATTCGCTAATGAAAAAATTGCTAAAGTATTTTGGACAGTTATTTTGTAAAGAAGGCAATCTCATTTAGATGTATTACAAAAACTTAAGATCTTTCATCCATCCATCCATCAGCCTTTTAAAGTCCACTGCTGGACATAGGCCTCCCCAAGAATGGGGGATAGTGCCGTAATCGCCACGCTTGGCAGGCAGGTTGGCGATCGCAGTGGATTTTGCTAATACTCGAAGGAGTGCTGCTGCCCACTCCCACGGTATTCCTTCAGTCAGCTTTTACGACTTCCATGGGTGGAGAGGGATGGGACAATTCTAAAGCCGGTCCCACAAGGCTTTTTCTCTTCAATTTATATGGTTAGAAAGATCTTTATTAACCATATAAATTGAAGAGAAAAAAAAATGACTAAGTATGATTTGGCTCAAGACATAAAACTGAACAAGGAAGGAAATCAGTTTAGTGTTGCCCTTGGGCAATACGTCAATAGTGTTGCTATTCTTGCATGTCTTACTACCATTACGTTTATTGGTTAGAATTGTTTCATTGGTTTTAATGTTAATAGATTATCTATATATTATTGTTACCATCGCCTATCCAATAATAGAATCTTATTGTATGTGATCGAACGGTCTGATAGTTTACAGTGAAAGGTGTAAATTTATAGCAAATAAAAAATAGGAATTTAAAAAATAAAATGTAAATTTTAAGTTTATTTTTTGGCAATGTGCAGTTCTTGAAATATCTATCCCATATAAAGTCAATTTTCAAGTTCTAGGTAGTCCTATTTATAACTTTGTTAATTTAATGATTGCAATATTTATAACATTGCATCACGCCTGTATTCCCCGAAAGGGTAGGCAGAGGTGTATTACACACCCACGACTCGCCAGCTATGCTTAAGTCCCACGTAATAGGGGGCGAGCCTATTGACGTCTACCGGGCACATTTTCAAACTCCGGGCTGCTACTGAGAATTTTTCTTTTTAGGAAATAGCTCAATAACATTGCCTGACCCGGAGATCGAATCCGAGACCTCATGATTAGCAGTCGCATACACTACCGCTACACCACCGAGGCAGTTAGATGCAATATTTATGCAGTAAATAAATTTGAATGTAAGCGTAAAGTTAATAAATGAATAAAGGCTCTTAACTATGACAAAGTAGAAAAAATACTAGTAATCTATTAATAAAAAAAGTTTTAATAATAATATTCTTTTTATATAATACGCGGGTGGCAAAGAAGCATACGGGCCCACCTGATGGGAAACGGTTACCGTAGCCTAGACTTAGACTTAGAGAATGAGATTCCTAATATAATTTTATATTTAACTAGAATCATGTGTTTGAGTGATTTACTACATTGTATCTCAAGGGAGTAAAATAGAGGATTGAATTTAAACGTTAATAATTTTTAGCTGACGAAGCGCAACTGTCGTAGTAAAAGTTTGATATTTCATATTCATAAAGATTTTAACTTCCCGCTAAGAAAATTGAACATTTTCAAAAGTTGGGAAGTTATTGGTTTTACCCCGTTTTTCGAAAATCGACGGATGTTGACGTTTTGAGGTTCTAGGAAGCTTCCCCGAATGTTTCCGCGATGATGTCCGTATGTCTGTATGTGTGTGTGTTTGTGTGTTTGTGCGCGCGTGTGTGTGTGTGTGTGTGTGTGTGTGTGTGTGTGTGTGTGTGTGTGTGTGTGGCCGTATGTAAACCTCTCATAACTTTTGAACGGCTTGACCGATTTCATCGCGGTTAGCGTCATTCGAAAGTACTTGACCAAACTTAGATTTTGAATATAACTAGGATCGATTCGAACCGGTAGATCTTGAGAAATCTCAAAAAAACTAAAACGGTCGTTAACGGTCCTACCGATCGATTCCAAAAACTAACCAGCTCTTAACATCAAAAAACCACGTCAATCGCCGCCAGTCCGGTCAAAATCGGTAAATTCGTTCGTGAGATATCGTAGTCGAAAAAAATAAAAAAAAGTAGAACAGCTATCTCTTTGAGCTCGGAGAGGTCAAAATGACGCGAAAATTATACTTTTGAGCTCCAAGAGCTCAAAAACGTAATTAGTGCAATTTTGAGCGCTTAAGTATCAAATTAGCGGGATGTTGCAGGGATGGCCTTTAGGTTCAAACGTTTTCGCGATTTTTTTTCAACAACTTGCATTAAAGAATCATACTTGTATCGCCGGTGACTTTGCAAGCATAGAATTTCATGGACACAAAGTACACCCAGACTCATAACAACCATTTGTGGATCACACAAAGAGTTGCCCTGTGTGAGAATCGAACCCACAACACTCGGGCGGGAGGCCAGTATCTCACTCCGCCACCAGTCAAGGTAAGAAAAGAGAGAACAGCATTTGAAGGTATTTGTTTCTCTAATGTTTGTTGACTATTCGACTATTTAAAATGCCATTTTATTTACACGTATGTCAGAATATTTCAGTTCCAATTCCAATTGCAGTCAGCGTGCATAAAAATCATTTCATCAGCTTGATTTTCTAATCACATCTGTACATTTCATGGATTCGTTTTACTATTGTGGTAACAGCGATTAGTTTTTACTACGTCTAGACGTAAACGAAACACTTGCTAGAATTAGTTACTATTAAAAATACAATGACTCCTCCCGAAAAGTGCATCTGTTGTAGGAGATAAGCTAAACTTATACCCATTTACACTAATGATCTCACAATTATTGGTCACAGTCATATACTCGTAAAAGTACCCAAGTGTTAGTCATATTGTGGAATAAATAAAACAGCTCTCTTTAATTATTGCAGTGAAAACTTCTTTTAGCGCGGTACGCATATTTTTAGATGAGATCAAATCTCTGGACTCGCGACACCGTTACTACACCGTGCTATAGTGCGTGCATTGGAAATTAAATTTGACACACTTCCCGGTTTCCGATTGAGCTGAAATTTTACACCCATATGTATATTGCGTGACAATGCAATATTATGATGACATGGAGCTGATCTGATGATGGAGCTGGAAGGTGGACATAGGAACTCTATAATGAAACTTGTATGATTCGTCTTGACGAGTACTTTGTCTTTAGATGGTATCCAGGGTCTAATGATGGAGCTAGAAGGTGGCCATAGGAACTTCGTTATAAAACGACATAGCACCATCGAATTCGGCCTCGTATGATTCGTCTTGACGAGTACTTTGTCTCTAGATGTTATCCAGGGTCTGATATGGAGCTGGAAGGGGGCCACAGTAACTATGTAATGAACCCGTCAAGTTTATATTCGTTTAATTCATCTTAAGGAGTACTCTGTCAAGTTATGATAATTTTTTTTAATGCCTGAATCAATAATTTTGATTTACAAGTTTTAATTAAAGATCGAACAATTAATTTGGATACCTATCTAAAAATAATTGCTGTTTGTTTATAGTTTTAAGTTTTCACTTCTGTCGGCAGTCCTTAGACTGCTTTGAATTTTTTTTGGCATGCTCTCTTTTTTTTCTTTTTTCTCATACTTTATATAACAAATTATTTGTGAAAGTAGAATTTACTGCGGGCAGGATTGGAACCTACGTCCCATCCAATATACTCTGGATCGCTAAGCTATCGCAATCGCCCAAAGGTCACTAAACAAATTAATGTGAAGTGGAGATTTTGCTGTGGCCGTGCGTGTGACTTATATGTGTTGGTAAAGTATTAGTGTAACTACAGTATCAAAGACACTCATAATAATGTATTTTTTTTATGGTGCTATCCTCAGGAGTTTTGGTATGATATGTCAGATAGTCTGTTAATCTATACTATTATAAAGCTGTAACAGTGCTGTGTTTGTACATTTAAGATATTTGAGAAAAAATGACTGTAATAGGCTATATAGGCATGTCTAAACACAAAACATTTTTTATTAGAATTTTTGTCTGTTTATCTGTTTGTTTGTTCGCGCATCACACGAAAACCACTGAATGGATTTTGATGCAACTTTTTTTATTTAAAAGGCCTTGATTAGACTTAAGAACTGGTATACATTTTATCCCGCTACAATATCGGGAACCTGAGATATAACCCAAAAACTAGCTTTTAGCTGCGGCGGAGCCGCGGTCAAATGCTAGTTTTTTGTATATGTGTAAATATATATATGATATATTTAATACCATCCATGTATAATCTTAATATATGCATATTAAATAGTAAAACGGACGGAACGTGACGCCTGCGCCATCTGTCGGAAGTATTTTCATACATAGGTAAACTTAATTTTACAATTAAGATTTTTCCCTAATAATGACGCAATCCCTATAAATATTTAGATATTTTTATATATATTTTTAGCATTTTACATACTTAGCACTATACATTAAACACAAATAGAAAAATGTGAAATCGAAAATAACAGTCACGAACAGGATTTCAAACTGCATCTCCTGGAGTACCGTCCCAGATGAATTGACAATGCATCTGGGACGGTTTTCCAGGAGATGCCGGTTCACATCCTTCTCGTGAGTGTTATTTTCAATTTCAAATTTTCACACTTTGTGTTTATTTATATGGCTGAGCATGTGAAATGCTAAAAAATCTATATAAAATATTAAAATATAGGCGTAAAAAAATAATATTTTGCCTGATAAGTTTCTCCAACGTATCTTCGAAAACACACAAAAATAAAAGGCCTTGCGCAGTTCACCATTTGTGCATCCAAGACATTCTGCCTGTCGAAGTACGTGTAATTCTGGGTGTGTTGACGACGAATGTATTTTAATATAAAATCACGCTGTCTTATAGTGCAGTTTTTTTATTATTATTCATATTGTAGCGCTATGGACACTCATTCATTCGTTCTGCCTTTGGCGGGAACAAGCACAACCGATGAAATTATCCGTCCCATTAATTGTTTAATCATTCACAATATTTTTATTTCTCACTGGTCTCAATTCTCAAGTCCATACAGACACAGTCACGAGGAAATATTTATAAAAGAACATTTCTCATTACATTTTTCTGGATAAATAAATCTGCAAATCTATTTATTCAAGTATGGCAATTGAATTCTTACTGTAGGTACTGTGCGTAACATATATTTTTTATTAGAAAAAAAAAGAACTGAATGTGCACAAAAACACTAACATACAAACATAACTATCATAATACACTTGTTATAGCAACAATAGTTTTGTAATACGCTTTCACAGTTTAACAGTTCTTGGAGCGTGCCAAGGCTTTTGTCGCTAACATGACAAAAAATAACTCTGTTCCCGACGACTTGACGAAATCAAATTACGAGTTATGGGCCGGAGCAAGAGTTAAATTATTTAATTACCGATGTTGTTTTGTGTTCTTTGTAAATATATGGATCGATCGTTATTGCTGAGGATATAATAAGTTTACTATATAACAAATTATACCTATTATATGTATATTAATTACGAAGTCTCTCAAGTATCAATAGCAATTCACACACGGCAGATCTGAAACTTCTGAAAAGTAGCCTACGAGATATTGAGATGAATATAGAGCATCAGGATTATTAAGATAAATGTAAGGTTTATTACTTTTATTTTTTAGCTTAAAATGAAATCTCATTAATTAAATTTAATGGAGCATTAAAATTTATTTTCTTTCACTTTTATTATATTATATTTTCTGCAACTGACTGTTAATCCTATACATTTATGTGTTTGATTCTTTATCGTGACGCATTTTGGTTTCATCGAGTTTCAAATGACAATGATTCTAAAGAAGTTTCACTTCACAAAATATAATATTTCAGTAATTAATATAACGCTTTATTATGTATTGCAGTGATAGCCTAGCGGTAAAACTAAGGACTGCAAACACTGTGGTATCGCGTTTGATACTCAGTCTAATTGAAATCCCGGCAGAATGAGATGTGTGTAGCTCAGATATTTAAATTTTTCGAGACTAAGTGTGTTTTTGTACACATCAGTGCTGCTCGGTGAAGGGAAGCATTGTGGGGAAACCTGCAAGCCCAAGAGTTTTTCGCGACAGCTTGTGAAATCTACTAACTCGCACTGGGCCAGCGTGGTGGACTATGTCCAAAATCTCTCTTACTCTGAGAGTATACTCATGCCCAACAGTGGGATAGTAATGGGTAGTCAAAATAATATAAACACGTATTTGGTGCATCAATTATCGTGAGTCCTATATGCCAGAAATTGCCTATATAGCAAACTTTTCCGTTATATTGTTATATATTATACTGTAGTTAAGTTAATCATGTAAGGTAGTGAGCTGTAAATACGAATGAATAGTGCTATGAGTGCTCCGTTATTCGGTGTAGAAAAAGTTAAAACTTTCGTAGTAAACATTTTGCACGATCTTTCATAACACGCACGGTAATGAAATGAATAAGTGCGTTGATTACTTACCTTGTAAATTAACGACAAGCTAATAGGTTTTCACGAAATTATCAATATATTTGGTGGTAAACCCAATTTATACACACATTTTATTTAACTAACAGAAGAAAACTTCTGTTATTTGTCGTAGCATATGCATAGTTGTTGTCTTTTGAGTTTACAAGTTAGTTCATTAAATATTAAACATGTTTTTTAGTATCTAACCGCGTCTCACTGCAGGCAAAAGCTGGCGTAGGTTCTATAACGATACAAGTAACCAATATGAACATCACAAAAGACCAGCTGAATAAATTTGGTTGAAATTTGACTTGATAGTTTAACCTAGATTAAGATAAATGGTACCACAGAATTCGTTTTTAAAATGATCAGATAGTTTTTTGAAGCCTATGTCCTTTTCAAGGCTCATATGCAAAATGGAATGATAATCGTTTAAGGATTTTTGATTTGTATTTTAGCACTTGAAATGCTCAGCTATTTTGAAGAACAAATTATTGCGAAATGTGGAAAAAGAGAACTTTAGTGCGAGCGGGAATTGAAGCTGCGTCCCTTCTAATCCAGGGAAGCTCTAACCGCTAAGCCATCGCACATTCAGTGCGATGGCTTAGCGATTAAGTAGTTTCGGCCTTAAAGCATAATAAACAAATAAAACATTCCTCTCTATAGTATCAGTATAGATTAAAGATTTATAACCCATACAACATAGAAATGATTCCCTAGTTGTGTTAGAAAAACATAAGTATCTGTGTATTTCCTTTATCTACTATTACTAAAATTAACTTAGTGTGCGACTAAAATTTAATGCTAAGACGGTCTATTAAATGCTAATCGTCGCTCAATCTAGACAGTCCCTGCGTAATATCATGAAATGAGTAATTGAATCGAAGCGCAAGTTCAAGTTACGTAGATGGCAGTGGCAGTGAACTTGGAAACACCAACAAAATTCTCGAAGTCTTAAACAGTTATATTTTATATTTCTTTTGAACTATATTTAAATTGAATGAAGATACGATATCAAAAGTATAATATTGAACACTAAATTACAAAGTGAATAGTATATATTATTATCTGACGGCAAAATAATCTTTACTAGTGCCGTTGATTGTTTTGAAAGTTTTAATGATATTGAAACGGTCCTCAGCTGTGATCTTAAATGCGGTCAGTTACGCAATGAACTCTGTTCTTGTAACACAACGTAAGGCATTCGCATACAATCGCTTCCGTGGGAATTATATTAGTTCCTACAAATTTGCTGGTACGGATTAATATTATTTGGAGTGCATATTGCACGCCTCATAAGCGAAGCCTTGAGGTTGGTACTGCTCTCGTTTTACGTAGAACAACTGATTTTTCAAACTTAAAATGTCTCTATTTATCATATATTGCACTTGTAAAATAATATACATATACACACAAATATCAAGAAAAAACACTATTTTTAACACTCATGATATTTTTTGTGCCATTTTTTTATTTAAACTAGTTAAAAAACTGTTTAAAAAAGTTATGTCTTGGACGTTCGTTTGTTGTAGGTAATGTATGTTAACACGATAACGCCCAAAATACTTTACTAATCGAGTCTTTTTTTTTTTTCGTTTACGAATTATACGAAAGAGCCCTATCACTTTTCACGGTCTGATTCGATGTGGTTTAATTGTTATTAAATAAACAAAAAAATTGTGAATATTTACGCTCGACGCGATACTAAAATCAGTGCTATGCTTATTTCGTGAGAACTATTTCTATAGACCAATGTAGAAGTACTTCTTAAAATTAGCGCTAGATGGCGTATAAGACATGAGAAGGTACTTTTTGAAATTAGCGCTATCTATGTGATTTATTGAAAACTACTTAGTAAGACCAATACATTATTACTAATTTATTATTTTATTTAAATTGATTATTTAATAAGTCATTATCATATTATTTGATAAGTAATTATCAAATAATCAATTCTATTGTGAAAAATGAAGATTATGAGGCGTGCACTTTTGGATTTTCCAAAGCATTTTTTACATTATGGCTGTAATTTAAAGCGGCCATGAATCTTTGAATAGTAAATTGAATGAATCCTACTGTTACATTTTGCTTGAATTTGTTAAATATAACAAATTTATATTTGTTATATTTAACAAATTATTTATTATATTTATAATATAATACAAACAATATATTTCTAAACATATAATAATATGTTTAGAAATATACATTTAGTTACTTTATTATATGTATATTATTTTAGTTACTTAACTGCCTCTGTGGTGCGATAGTGTGAGCGACTGCTGATCATGAGGTCTCGGGTTCAATCCCCGGGTCGGGCCATGTTATTATGCTTTTTCGTAAAAAGAAAAATTATCAGTAGCAGCCCGGAGTTTGGAAATGTGCCCAGCAGACTGCAATAGGCTCGCCCCCTATTACATGGAACAGCTGGAGAACTGTGGGTGTGTAATATACCTCTACCTACCCCTTCGGGGAATACAGGCGTGATACTATATATACGTTATTTTAATTACAAATTAATTAACTATTCTCAATTATTTTTGAATGTATGCATTGTTGCATAGCTATAAAAGGGTTTACGTGCATATGTTAATATATTCCCTGTTCGCTTATAGACACAAGAGAAATTTAGTTGTTATTATATATTTATGATTTTTCATGGAACGAGGAACCCGTTAATCTGTCCTTACAAAATTAGGTTGATATTTCTTTGGTACATGTCTAACCAGTTTCTGTTGCAAAATGATATAGACCTTGTAATGCATTTTTACTCGATTCGATTGTATAATGGACACCCATGTGATTTAGTCACATGACTGTCTTTCTTTGTCATTGAAAATTAATCGATACAGTGAATGGCAGTTAAAATTAAACTTAAACGAAATTGTCGTGGTTATGTTTTCATAATTATTTATGCGTAAACAACCTCATTTAATTAGTAGTTGAAAATGAGTTAAAATATTTTGGTAGTTGTACTAAAATATTCAGTACTATGAAATAAAAAACTACTTTTACGGTATTCTGATATGTATTATTTTTTATGTTATGTTTTTATGCCATAGATAAATCCATGGTTAACACAACAATAAAAGTTTGTATAATTAAAATATTAATTTTACCAAATGAAAATGGTGAAGAATTTTTTTTATATTCCACTAAAATGCTTAATTTTACGTCACGAACCGCTGTTCAATGATCGTGCGTGGGGTTTTTGTTAGATTCATGCAAATACGGCGGTCTATGACGTGTTAATATGTGTTATTTACAACATATAAAAATATTGTTTTATTCATTAATAATAATAATTACTAATTAATAAACATAAAAGATAAATAATAATAAATAAATATTCACGGACATTTCACACAACGTCCTCTGGTCCCAAACTAAGCTTAACGCTTGTGCTATGGGTACCAGATTAATATAATACATATACTACTTTTTTTTGTAAATATATACATATAATATATAGAAAACACCCAGACGCAATACAAGTATATGTGTTCATCACACAGATAATTGTCCTGAGTGGGGATCGAACCCACGACCTCGTGCACGGAAGTCGATTACACTACCGACCACGCCACGAGGCCCGAGATAATGCAATAATAACTAGTGTCAACATCCGTACTAGTCATTGTTGATTTTTTATTATCCTAACTACTTACTGTAAAATATTCGAAAAGTCGTGTCAGTAGAAAATCAATTAAATAGATTCCTTAAAAGTAATCTTATTGAAATACAAATTATAATTTGTGAATAAGGAAAAAGAGTATTTTAGTACAGGCGGGAAACGAACCCGCGTCCCTTCCTATCCGGGGAAGTGCTCTAATCCACTGAGCTACAGTACTATCTTTTAGACATACCCAATCTCCTTATCACATTTGTCTTAACGAACAACGCCCTCTATCGGAACGCATTTACATGCATTAATCCAATATAGTAAGTTTAATTTTACAATTAAAATTCATACTAGTTAGGAGTAACTTAGGTTACTTTTATTTTGGAAAAATAATTTGAGTTCTAATATAACAAAAATCCATGCGGACAAAGCAGACAGTAGCAGCTGGTCAAAAATAAAAGCTCTTATATATTTTTATAGCAAACTGTAATTTATTTCAGTGGGGCGAACATTAATTTGCTTATCTAAATAGATTTTCAAATAAAAAGAATTCCTGCCGTGTCGGGCCGGCTTTAGATTTGTCCCACCCTTCTCCACCCATGGGAGCCGTAAGAGCCGACTGAGGGAATCCGGGGGAGTGGTCTGCAGCAGTCCTTCGAGTATTAATAACATCCACTGCGATCGCCAACCCGCCTGCCAAGCGTGGCGATTACGGCACTATCCCCCATTCTTGAGGAGGCCTATGCCCAGTGGACGTTAAAAGGCTGATGGATGGATGGAAATAGATTTTAAGATAAGTAGATACATTATTTCATTAAATACCCTTACATGCCTTAGTAATATAACCGCGTTCGACAACAAAGTTGAAAGAAATTGTACTTGTATTACTTACTAAGTTGTTGATTTTTATTATTTCCGCTGGTTTTACCTTTATTTTTAAGGTAAATGATTTCTACAGTGGAACAATGTGACTTTGTATTTAGATATTTTTATATATATTTTTAGCATTTTACATGCTTAGCACTATACATTAAACACAAAGTGAAAAATGTGAAATCGAAAATAACAGCCACGAGCAGGATTTGAACCTGCATCTCCTGGATACCGTCCAGATGTTTTTTTTTTTTCATTTGTCGGAAGTATTTTCATACAGAATTGGCAGCTTTTACGTCGTTTTAATTTACTCTGAATAATTTACTACATTTACTCCAACCCAATTATGGTCACTTCTAGAGATGGTATAAACGGCTTAAAATTGACAACGTGTTTAAACGTTATGCTTATTTTAAAACGCTTTTTTCATAAAAGCTTCTAGTCGTCGAAGAAGACGTTACTTCGACTTTCAAACACAGACTATGCATTTATATTGACAAAGTGTACAATGTTGTGTTGTCAATATATTTCCTTGTAAGCGTGCTTATGCACTTATTTTGATTCTTTCAAACGTCCACTCTTAGTCACTTCAGAAGTATTTTTATAATAGATCGTTAACTGTAAAGATTTACACATTATTTAAAGTTGAAAGTCCTCAGGTAATTCTATATATCTGTCGTGTCAGTATCTTCACTGTAATTGGTTATGCATTTAATTAAAACCAATTATGATTTTCAAACACACGAGTAGATTGTGTTTCGCGCCATTTTGTATCATAAAATAAAACGACGAATATTGGCAGCTTCATAAGCATTGTTTATGCCAAAACTTATAAAAACATAAAAATTAAATGTTCACCTAACGGCTAAGATAAAAGATAGCTTTATCTAAGCCCAACGGATTCCTTGTCTATGCCATATGTTTACTTTTACCACAGCTTTTACTATATTTTTTTAATAAAAACTTCTATAGTTAGATAATTATGTTAAGTTTGTACTTTATGCAATATTGCTGATTTTTTAGTCCTATTAAGGGGTATATCAATACATAATGTCCAGATAGCTAGATAATATTTATTGTAAGATTCCACGAATATTATTTTCAGACAGAGCGACTGATATTACTACTAGTAGGCTTCTGTCTATCTATTAGTATCATAACTTACAGAGTGCAGCTCACGAGTATAGCGATATTACAAGATTAGACCAGATTATCATGATAACTATTGCATATAAACAATATATTAAAATCTGCAATTCAGCGATATTACGTACTTAGTTGATGGAAGCAACACTTTTTATGCTACCTATCTTAATAGACTTAATAAATGGCAGCCATTTTAGAAAATCAGCCGGTACGTGTGATTTGCTCGATCGCACTACCACACAAATCATAGCTATAATGACACAGACATACGCATGATTCTTCTTCTGAGTTAGATTTTTTCTTACAAAGCACATTTTATTTATTTTTATTCATAATGTTGGTATTTTTCTTACAAAACACATTTTTATTATTTTTATCAACACGCGATTTCGTTCGCCTGGAATTTAGTTAAGTACATTTTAACTTTTTTTAGCGCAGCTAAATATATTTCTAAAACAGATGTAGCCCCAGTTACTCCTTATAACATCAGCTACCTGCCAGTAAAGTCCTGTCCAAATCGGTAAAATCGTTCTGGAGATTAACCGGAACAAACAACCAGGTAGGTAACGTTTTCCTATACTCTCATAATATGCATTTAGTAAACGCACTTTCCCAGATTGGAAGGGACGCAGGTTCAAATCCCACTCACAATAAAGCTGCGAAGCTGTGAGAAGAGCACTTTACTCACGGTAGGCGGCGGCTTGGCTGTACCCCTGGTGTTGCCAAAGTCCATGAGCGACGGTTACCACTTACCATCAGGTGGGCCGTTTGCTCGTAAAAAAGCTCTCTTATTCCACTTTTACAATTAATTTGTTCTTTAAGGAATTTCTTACCTTTTATATTTTTATTACATACCAATCTACTATCTGAATCCGGTAGATGTTGTCTTACTCAAACATTGGTTACCTGCTGTAAGCGGCTCCAGATATTCTTTGGACATTTGAATTTTCGATAAGGACGGTGGTAGTCGTTTGCACTGAACTTATGTGGATATCTTCCGACGAGTGAAAAGTCATAAAAAGTTAACAAAACTATTTTACGTGAAAAACTGATTCTAGAAATTCTGGTACACGTTCGCACCGAAACCTACAGAGTCCAAAATTGTAATTTAGATTTACAATTTTGGAATTGTATATCTATCTATTGTAAATATAAACCACTCAAACACCCAAAAAATATCAAAATCAGTCCAGGCGTATATGAGTTTTTGCGAAAATATTGCACGGCAATAGAATTTATAATTATAGACGAGTATTGAGTCATTCCTTCAGAGATTTTTTATGTGATACTGATAGAAATATTCGACGCATAATTAAACGGTCTTAAAAATGAATCAATATTCCTGCTTAAAATGTATTATTTAAATATATGCGTGAGAAAATTTCGTCCTGGGTATTATCTATTTAATCTTGACGCCTAACGGCGCAAACATCATTAATCTATTTTCAAACGATCCGTGAACAACTAATTATATGATACATTTGGGAAATAAAAAACTCGGACGTTTTGATTAGATTTGTTTTACATAAATTTTGCAGTAGATCTTCTTAAAATATTTATTCAAGTTAGAAAAATGGAGGATTTCAGATGTCCAGAACAACATGAGAAAAAATGTTGAAGCTAGCATCAAAAAGGAAAATCCATTTAACAAGAGTATATGGTTCGAGTTGTGCTGAACTGTGCTCATAAAATTATTAAGACGAACTTTACGGATTTTGATTATTATATTTCTTTCTCTCCCATCTCCTAAAATGCAAAATATTTTTTATTTCTATAACTTGAGCTGTCTCGTGATCTGACAGGCCAAGATAATGTATTTCTGATTTAACGTTTTTTATATTACTGGTCAATTGATCTAAGCACGCATGAAGTCGTGTTGGTGATTTAATGTGAGCTTCGAAGTTGTAAGCCTGTAGAGTGGTCGGACTATGAATGCTGTAAAGCATTCAGAATAGGTAGAGCCTTGCTTATCGCGGCATGAATGGGCCGGCTTGATCTGGGAAGTACCACCCTCTCACAAAAGTTCAGCGTGAAACAACGGTAGGTACTCCTACCGTTTTGATTTGTATGGTGAGTGAGAGCGCCGCAGGTCCATACCCCCTCCGTATCCTCTACTTAGTATCCGACCAGTCGTCTCATCCTTCCTATTCACCTCCTATCCCTTTCTTTAGAGATGGTGACGTGCGAGGGATGCCTCTGGTGTTGCTAGCGTCTATAGGCTACGGTAAACGCTTACCATCAGGTAGGCCGTATGCATGTTTGTTATCCATGTAGATTAAAAAAAATTCGCGATACTTGAAAATCACGTAAACGCGATAGATTCCGTAAATGTAATTTTATTTCATAATGTATTTAACACATTACAACATTCTCTTTAAGATAAAAAATTGTATTAAAAGTGTGCCTTAAACGGGTTAAGTCACAAACTTCACTGTTTCAGATTTGCTTTAGCTTTTAATACCTACTCATCCAAAAAACTATGTATATACAACCTCAAGTTACAGCCCTTAGGACTAAATTAATTAGTATGTGAGTAAGCCGTGCAGAGAAGGGTCAAATTTCGAATGCTTATATGCTCTAGTTAATGTAATCATTATAATTATACAATTATCCCTGATCAAAACCACGTAGTGTAAATAGTTATAAAAACATAATAATAACTTAGCATCACGCCTGTAGTCCCCGAAGGTGTAGGCAGAGGTGTGTTACACACCCACGATTCGCCAGCTATGTTTAAGCCCCACATAATAAGGGGCGAGCCTATTGCCATATACCGGGCATATTTCCAAACTCCAGGCTGCTACTGAGAATTTTTCTTTTTACGAAAAAGCTCAATAACATTGCTCGACCCGGGGATCAACCCCGAGTCCTCAAGATTAGCAGTTGCTCACACTACCGCTGCACCACAGAGGCAGTTATAAAAACATTCTTGTTATATTATACTCATATTGTATACAAAGCTGTATTATAGTTTATTTCGAATACTTTAACTGTATATATACAGAGTGGTTAAAACCGTGCCTACAGGATAAGTGCGGGGATTTTCTTTAATATATGCTACCCTACGGTACACTTAGATTACAAGGCCCTCCTTAAATTTAAGATGAAATATTTACTTGAAATATTTGATCCTCATGATTGGACCTATCTAGTGGGACCATAAAATAAAGTGTTATTTTAGTAATTGGGATGATCGAAAGATCGGTAGGATAGCTCAGTGGCTTAGAGCACTCCCCCGGATTGGAAAAGACGCTGGTTCGATTCCCGCTCCTAATAAAAATCTCTTTTTCTTTATTCACAAATAATTTATACTTTAAGTGTTATGTTTTATATTAGAGTTCGTTCGGGGGTTATATAGTTAAAACAAGCGTTTTGTCAGAACGGACGAATGATGCTTAGAGATATTTCTTCTACAATTTCCTTTATTTTTTTATGTATTTTTATTTCACAAGCTTTTATTTAGTTTCATCTATTTTTATGTCTGTCTACCTGTCAAATCTTACACACTAAAATATTTTTCTAACGACATCTCGTAGTTAAGGTATCAAGTATGAGACGTTTAAGATGTTTGTTGTTTTTGTTATTTTAGTAAAGTAAATAGCATTTTTGTCAGGATGAACACCATGTAAATTGAATAAGTAAAATCTAAATACTAAATACGATCTAAATCGTTGGAGCCGTTTCCGAGATCCGCAAAATAAATGTATAAATATATCCAAGAATGGCTCGTTTAAATATATTAGATTGAGCTTTTTAACATAAATAGGATCGTTCAATAGATGTGCCTCTGAAATATCTTCGTAGGGCTCCTTATACTTTGGCGATTCTGTTTGTTTTAGTGCATATAGTGGCAGACGAGCCGCGGCTCATCTGATGGTAAATTGTAACCGTCGCTCATAGACTGAACTATACCGAGAGTATTGTCAAGCCGCTGCTCACCATTTCACAGATATGAAATGAAATAATAAACGACTATCTCCTGCTACAGCCAAAATAAAACGCAACGATGTGCTTCATGGCCGGTCACACGGGAGATGGTGGTACCAACCCGCTCGGGCCCGATACCAAGTGAGTAGTCAGTAGTACCCAGACCAGTCATGCAATGGATGATAATTGCTTACTTGCCTTAGTCGCCTCATACGACAGCCGTGGGAAAAAATGGGGTGGTGACACTTGTATTCTTAGTCCGTCACTACACGGACAAAATTTTAACTCTTCTTCTCTTAGTAATGTTAATGTATTATGCTGGTTTGCACATTGGTATCGGTCCTGATTATTAAATGACGAGTTATTATGACATAGCTAATCAATAAAAAAGAAAACATTCCTGTACATAGGGTTCGTTCGTTACATGCTGTATAATAGCGTTATAACAGCTGTGATATATTTGAGAATAATATACGTTATTAAATATTTTCATAATTAAATAAAAAAATACACGTGTAAAGCCTTTGGTTAGGTGAAGTCAAGGTGATGGTGTAATTAGTCTTACAGCAGCAGCTTGGAGAACAAGTCGTATATTCTATGGTCTTCTCGTCGGCAAAAAGGTACGTGGCGAGATTCATTCATTTATGCATCTAATGCGGGCGCTAGACACAGACAAATATTTGAACAAAGACTTCAAAAGGCTTTGCTCACACATATAATAACATATTTGCTTTACCTGCCAGCAACATGTTTTGCAGACTTTATAGTATTCCGACAGAGTACAAACAAGATAGACAATAATTATTTTTCTTTTTACACGCTTTTTATTAGCTTCACCTGTATGTTTGTATATTTGTATGTTTGTAGGTTTGTATATTTGTATTTTTGTAACCGACTCCTTTGGGCGCAATTTTGACCCACTTTAAACGGCCAGATTTCGTTCAAACTTTGTAGATTTATCGAGGACCCATGACAATATACTAATTTGATAAAATTATTAGGTATTTATTGGTTTTTAGGGTTCCGTAGTTGTTGAATGTGTAAGTTTCTGAATCGTGATATTAAGATGTGCACCGGCGTTGTCCCATGTTTCTGAATCGCGATATTAATGTTTTCGAAATAAGAATCTTTTTTAGTTTTTACACCCTTTTTTTAGTATAGTTATTTATCTATATTCTACTTTCATGTAGTATTACTTTACTCTTTGCTTCGTACTTTAGAAGTTTTGATACTATTTTATTTTGAGAGAGACTAAAAAGAAGAAAATAAATTATAGTTTAAGAAACTAAAATAACACGCTTTAAATAGCTAGTTGAACTAAAAAGTAGTAAATAATATTACAATAAATAATTATTGTAAAAAAGCGCGAGGTGCATAATCAAATGTTACAAATAGTTCACCTATGTAGTAAAAAGCACCCCACGCTTTTTTACAATCATTATCACTCACAAAAAGCTTAATTATGGTCACCTAAAGTTGTCGTACGATAAGTGGCAACCTTTTTCTTGATTTCGTGCCAAAGGTGCTCAATTGGGTTGAGGTCCGGGCTATTTGCTGGCCAATCTAGCACCGATACTGACTGACTGGTAAGAAACGACTTGACTGAACGGGCGGTATGTTTCGGTTCGTTATCCTGCTGAAACGTCCATATAATAGGGAGATGCTCCTCAGCATAGGGAAGTATAGTTTCTTCCAATATTGCCTTGTATTGATGTTGGTCTGACCCCTGAACTTTCCTCACAGGTCCCACTCCACGTCCAGAAAATGAACCCCACATTTTAATGTTTCCACCGCCATGTTTCACCTGTTTTTTTGCGAATCTTGGACTCATTTCCGCTTTTACAGGACGCCGTACATATTGCCTTCCATCTGAAGAAATCAAATTAACCTTGGTCACGTCAGAGAATAATCCATGTTGCCATTGGGCGTAGGTACAATGTCCATATTTACGTGCAAACGCCAAACGAGCATTTCTATGTTCTTTCTTCAAACACAGTACTTTACGATTCACTCTTCCGAACAACCCTGCTTCTACCAGACGTCGTCGAACGGTCCTCGCTGATACACCGGCTCTTTCGTCTGCTCCAAACACTTCGTGTTTTATTAAAATAGAGCCTAGAAACGGATCTTTCTTAGCTAACCTGGTTATCATTCTATCTTAATGCGGAGTAGTTTTTCTCGATCTTTTTGTTCTGGACACATTTAAAGCTGTGTTATAGCGCCTGAAATGTTGCACTGCATTGCATACCATAGTTTTTGAACAATTTAAATGTTGTGCTATCCTTCGGTATGACCAACCACGGTCGACAAACTTCATGATAACTTTTCGTAGTGTTGGATCGCAACTTTTATTTTTGTCAATTTTTTTTTAATAATTCTCAAAACTTAAAATTAAAAATCTGTATTGCCGCCAAAACTACCACATTAACAATAAGAGAAGAAATAAAAAAGTATTAAGATTCAAATTCTGAAATTAGAACGCAACACCTCAGTGTCCCTAATTAAATGGCCAGCCAGCATTCTTTGAACAAATAGCACTATGCCAATCTATCAGCTATACTGTAAAGAGGTTTAATGTTTAAGAAGTTATTATTGTTTGTATAATCGGGCACATCAATGACTAATTATACTTACACGTAAAAGATATGGAATATTGTTAAGACTCGTTGGAAAATAAAAAATTAATTCACAATTTGGCTCAACTAGAGATTGTCCCTAATTGCCCACGACTGTATACGCCGCCGGTGCACATCTTAATATCGCGATTCAAAAACCGATAAATACCGAATAATTTTATCAAATTAGTGTGTTGTCATCGGTCCTCGATAAATCTACAAAGTTTGAACGAAGATTGGCCGTTTAAAGTGGGTCAAAATCGTGCCCAAAGGAGTCGGTTACAAACACACAAATATACAAACATACAAACCTACAAATATACAAACATACAGGTGAAGCTAATAAAAAGCGTGTAAATATAAGCAGAAAAAGTCCGGGAAGAAGGCGCGAGTGAGAGGGGATGTTTGAAATGTATCGTAATAGAACAAGGTAGCTACAGATTTATGAATGACATTGTCTATATTTTAAATTGATAGAATCTATTTAATACAAGCTCAGGTCAAATATAGTGACTAAAACTGGCAACTAAACTTTGTGCAAGTATAGCAGGCTGCTCACACATTTTAACTTTGAACGTTATGATGTGCGCTCAAAAAACCGACACCGAATGGCAAAGAAAAAAAAAAAAAAACTTTGAACAAATACCCAATTACGCATGCCTTACAAGTTCAAACAAGTTTTCAAAGAAATGTTCATGTATTGTAGCAGCGTCTGGCACCGGCATAATACAATAATTGACATAAAACTACATTATATACGAGTATAACGTCTGGTTTATATAATCTACATTATGGTTTTGTAAAAAAATAGTAAATATGAATTTTCTTTTTTTTTAACCAGACATTTAGGGTCATTGTGTCTCTTCAGCTGTTCGGGATGAGAACTGCTTTTATTCGCACTCCTTTTGATATCCCTAGTTTTGATATCCTTAAGTGGCACCTACCATTCATCAGATAATATACTATATATTGTAGGCCGTTGGCCCGTATAGAAGTTTTTGCCAATGAAAGTATTTTTACGCATAACAATTTAGTACACACTTTATATTTCTTACGATAACAAGTCGGTCTTGTTTACAAACAGACCTATGTTTGTGTAACATTGTTGCAGGAACTATTATATTAATTTTGTTAAAACTTAATGAACTTCCGCTAAAACTAATTTGAAACCTTTTTTATTACGTAGTAAAACTTGGTGCTACTTATAAATAAACACGCATTTTTATAAGCTTCTTTTTTACTTAACCGTTGCAGAAATACTTTTAAGATATCCAACGTTACAAAAAATTAATAGCAATTGTACATATAGAAATCTGAATTGCCAATTGCAATTGTTAAACAAACAAGGGCTCTCCTACATGCATTTCGACTTTAATAATGCTATTTATAAAATACATTATTGATATAATAACGGAAATGTTTGCGTAAGTCGGGAAGTGATCCTTTCTATTTAATCAAATTGACGTAGACCGTTTATTCTTTTATACTATTTCTAATTCTGAACAATGAAATCCCTGTTTGGTTAGTTATTTTGTAAGAGGAGCTTGTGATGGTTCCCAATTTAATCAAGGGTTCATTGCTCTCAATCCATAAACTAGAATTATTTTTTTTTAGCTAATAAAAAAGATAAAAATAAAAAAGATATACTGGATCTAGTGCAATAGACAAGTAATAGTTACGACTACTTGTAAAGAGTTTAGTAACAATCCAATACTAATTTATTATATACATGTGAAAGTTTTTATATTTGAATCTTTGTTATTCCATCACGAAAACACTAAAATATTGAGTTTTCTACCTGAATTGACACATAAGAGCATATCTTGGAAAAACATTGTTGGTTCCTGTGGGATTATCAAAAAAACAAACTGCATGATAACACTAGAATTGTGGTATAAATGTGTCAAATTAATGCCTGCGGCACCGGGAGAGCCGCTGGCCGAACCTAGTCTCTAAAGTTATAAAAACCGAGTTTCTGTTATTAGTACCTGTCAGATTTAATATAGCACATTCTTCACCGAAGGAAATAAGTGGCAAATTACATTAAAAATATTTTTTTTTATTGCATGTAGTGGCAGACGAGCCACGGCCCATGTGATAGTAAATGGTAACCGTCGCTCATGGACTCAACTATACCGAAGTATTGCCAAGTCGCTACTCACCATTTCATTTCACCAATATGAAATGAAAGAATAAACGGCTATCTCCTGCTACAGCCAAAACGCAACGATGTGCTTCATGGCCGGTCACAGGGGAGATGGTGGTACCAACCCGCTCGGGCCCGATACTAATACTAATTGCTTACTTCCCTTAGTCGCCTCATACGACACCCGTGGGAAAGAATGGGGTGGTGACACTTGTATTATTAGTCCGTCAGCATACGGACAATTATTGGGCATCGTAATTTGTATTTATATGTATACCTACTACTCCTACTGGAGTGGTGCCTGACAGTACTATTATTTCTTAGTCCGTCACTACATGAGGAATGTTTAAAATTTTCATATTATGTATCGCCTCTTACCCTTGCCATTATGAAATGAGGTCGTAAGACTATTTAATCTTGGGAAGTCACGCGGCTTGAACCGCCGACACAATTCGAATTTGTGGTTTGGCCCCCGTGTTCTAGCAAACAAACACATTAACAATGTTTATTTTACCCGCCATGACATGTGTCTGACATTAATGACACACTCTGCCTCATTTTCAGAAAAGTATCATTCTGTGTAAAACATTTTTGAATTAAAATTTCTTAGGTGATGCTTCGATAATCTATGGTATTATAAAGCTGTGTCCGTACATTTAAGATATTTGAGAAAAAATGAGTGTAGTAGGCTATATAGGCGTGTAAACACAAAACGTTTTGTTTTAGAATTTTGTCTGTTTGTCTGTTTGTTCGTTCGTGCATAACGCAAAAACTCGATAGTTTTTGCGGAACGGATTTTGACGCAACTTTTTTTATTCGATAGGCCTCGATTAGACGTAAAAACTGGTATACATTTTATCCCGCTACTATATCGGGAATTTGAGATATTACCTAAAAACTACTACTATTATAAAGCTTTAACTGAGCTCTCTGTACATTTAAGATATTTCTGTAAAATACCACTGTATTAGGCGTATTAGGCGTTTCTGAACGAACATTTTTTTTTTAGAATGTTTGCCTGTTTTTTGCTGACACGTAACGCCATAACTACTGGACTGATTTTGATGAAACTTTTTTGTTTGATAGCACTTACCGATGGTTTTATCCTCCTACTATGTCGGGAACTTGAGTAAAGACAAGTGACACTAATATTATAAATGAAAAAGTGAGTTGTTTCCATCCATCCATCCATCAGCCTTTCAACGTCCACTGCTGGCCTCCCCAAGAGAACGCCACAACGAGCGGTCCCGTCATGGGGGATAATGTCGTAATCGCTACGGTTGGCAGGCGGGTTGGCGATCGCAGTGGATGTTGTTGTGAGTTGTTTATTTTAGTAAAATTTTACACTGTAACTACTAAATTCATCATCATGAAAGTTTGCTTATGTAATTTAGTCAGGAGCTCAGAAGAGGACCATAGGCTTTTTGCCGTCATGGAAAATTCCATGACGGCAAAAATCAATGGTTCGCTTAGGATATTTTTACATAGATATTTATTACAGCACTGTAGAGTGATGGACACATTTAAATTACGAAGTCCAGACGGACGGAATTGCGGCCCTAATCTAGTCAATAATAATTGGAATAGAATTGAGAGTGAAATTGCAAGGAGCCGTGCCACCAGTAGTGGAACAAAAGAGAACGATGTGTGCACCACGATTTGTATTGCTTCGACACTCATTATCCGACACTACAGCTTTGTAAATATGGAATAGGTGTCGTATATACGTACGTTGTATTTGTACTCGTCAGACGCTATATATGAAACGGTACCACACTTTCCGGATTCATATTTATCATTGTGTTTTGTGATCTATCTATCTTTTTTTGACGTGATAACGTTTTATAAAATGATGAACGCCGGCTGCACGCACGAAAAAGCATCACTCATTGTCATGTTACGCCTGAGCCGAGTGTGCAAGCGAGAGCGCGGAACAAGCGATAGAGAGGCACGACAGGCCTAAGCGTTCGGCTTGTGACGCATCTATCGACATAGACACATCAAAAAAAAAATTGAGATGACTAGCAAAAAATGCTTTTTTTTTTAAATTACTCTTTTTTTGATGTGTGTATATGACGTTATCATGTAAAATTATCGGCCCTAAACCGACTTTACAGACTACAATATATAGTTTTTTACGTTTGTCTTTTGATTATTTCAATAATTGCGTGTAACAAATGCTAAATACCTAATTAATTTTTATTTTACATCCTTATCTTGTAGCACTCAGGGGCGCAACCATTAGTGAATAAGCGGGAGGAAATGAGTTTGTTGTGGAAAGTGCTTTTAAACTCAGCTATGACACTTCTGAAAACTTGGTAACGCTGCATATCTCCATATTCTCCATCTTGTCAATTGTAATAAGCCGTAAAGCCTTTTTATATATTTCAGCTTGTAAGATAATATATATATATATATATATATATATATATATATATATTCAATATTATCTTCACTATTTTTCTAAGGGCAGTGGTGGATCTTTACAGTAGACAGAGGCTGGGTTGTAACCAAGCAACTCACTGTCTCACTAAGGAGACTCACAGATTAGATCATCACTGCTAGTTTCTTTGCGACTTTATTAAAAATATGTAATATCTCATAATTCAAAATGTAAATATATGTTGTAATGATTTCTGTATAAAAGTAATTATTAATGCATGCCAATGTCATTGAAAGTATTCGTTAATTTTCCGAGTTATAATTCTATGGTAGCTATTGTCATGGTCAACTGCTTTCGATTCAATCAGTAATAGCTGAGAAGCAGCGTGGGCGTGCAAGGTCTCGAGTTCAAATTGTAAAGTACACACTTCGACTTTTTTTACATTGTATTTTATTTTAATGAAATGAAGATTCGATTGTAGCAAAAAAAACAGTTATTTTAGCAGATCGCCTACATGATAGTTACCAGTAATATCCAATCATAGATTTTGGCAACACCTTTACGTGCACGACCGCGTCGCCTTCTTTTTTTGTTACTTATGGTGGCAGACGAGCCACGGCCCACCTGATGGTAAGTGGTAACCATCGCTCATGGACTCAAAGGACTCTTCTCTCGAGGCTCATGGACCAAGGGTATTGTCAAGCCGCTGCGCACCATTTCATTTCTCAGATATGAAATGAAAGAATAAACGGCTATCTTCTGCTACAGCTAAAACACACTGACGTGCTTCATAACCGGTCACACAGGGGACGGTGGTACCGACCCGTTCGGGCCCGATAGCAAGTAAGTACTCTCACTTGGTACCCAGCCCTACCACCAGTAATGCAACGGATGATAATTGCTTACTTCCGTTAGTCGCCTTGTACGACACCGTCCCGCGGTGACACTAGTATTCTTAGTCCGTCACCTCACGGATTTTTTTCTTAAGGTGGGAAAAAATGTTCTTTACCGCACACTCCATCGTTTGGGGCAATCAACAGAGTAGTGTGGGGCCCTCACCCACTAAATAAACCCGCCGTGTGCCGTCTCTCCGCCTGTGTTGGCGGGCCACTGGAACTATGTTACATTACTTCAGTGGAGCCACGTCGCCTCCTACCATGAAAAAAATGGCGTAGGTATGCAAATAATGATATCCGTTATTTTTTGCAATGTTTTTTATGTTATTTTAAATTCCGGCCGAAATAGGAGAGCTGTTGTAAGTTTAGCGTGTATCCTGTGTCTGTGGGATCGATATAGCATCTCAACGGCTGTACGGATGTTTGGTTTTCACTACGAATCTAAACTCTGGGAGTGGATGTCCTAAAACTTATAGTTATTAGGGCAACCGTTGTGTTCTCAAGGCTAGCTAACAGTATAACGCACCTAAATTGACCCTGTCGTATTTAATAAACACAACGGGTCTGTTTCGATAATGGAAAGACGACTGAAGAGTCGAGCTTATTTTTTTTGTACTAAAAAATAATAAAAATAATAATAATGATAATGCGGCCACTTGGTCGTAAGTGGTTACGTAGCGGTATTGAACTTACTAAATATTATTTGTACTCTAACGTACGAGATACAAGAGTAATGGTAATTAAATTATGTTCTGCGTTCGCATTCTGAAGATTTTTTTTTCAACCCTGTTACTGTCCCACTATTGGGCAAGGGTATCATGGTGATAGGGATTAGGCTGGCAGAGTTCACAAGCCGTCGAGAAAATCTCTCAGGCATGCAGGTTTCCTCGTGATATTTTCCCTGAAGGCAATGCCTACCGCCTAACGGACTATCGTACCACAGATATCTTCTATATATTTTTGTATTGGAACGTATGACATTACTTTAATGCACTGATTGATTGACTATATGTATATTGTATGTATATAAATTGCGCCGCCCTCAAATGTTATACACGCCACGGTGTGCTCCTAACGCGGATCTGGGACGCTCTAATGTTTTGCGATAAGCAAAATATATTGCAAACTTTATGTAGCATTTAATTATAAATATCACAATACAGTAAGGAACCAATTTAGGTCGCAATAATGAAATCAATAAAATTAATTTAATGTTATTTAGTAAAAGTAATTGAAAGTGATGAAATGAAATTGACTAACAATAAGCCAGTTAATTAGTACCTACTCCGTAGTTATGCATTGACTAAATTTTATCAATACCATTTCCATTATTTTCTTTTAAATTATTTTAATAGTAAGGTCATCTGTCATAGATGAGCCATAACCAACCAAATGTCAAGTGATATATTTTTATTAAATTTTACATATTTTTAAAATGTGAATCACACAAAGAATTGTCCCGGGTGGGAATCGAACCCACAACACTCGGCATGTGAGGTCGGTATCTAAAGCGTGTGGTGCTTTTGACCATAACTTAATAATCATAATATACAATAAATCTTAAATAATCATAATAAATCTTATAAACAGCTATGCCCGCACACTTTTTTACAATAATTATTTTTTATAATATTATTTTCCACTTTTTAGCTCATCTAGCTAATAGCGTGTTTTTTTAAACTATATTATTTAAAGCGTGATATTGAGCTGTTATAATATATGCCGTGAGGAAGTAGACACCTTAATAAGGCAAAGCTAACAAGAAATCTAGTTAATGAAATTGTTAAGGGTATATTGAATTGAGTGATTGCCCAAACATAAAATACATTGTTATTGCATTATAATATCGTTAAGTTATTATTTATTGCAGTACTATAAAATTACTTGCAATGAATGTAGTAAATATTTTGTATCTTTTCCCGGCCGTGTGGGGCCGGCTTTAGAATTGTCCCACCACTCTCCACCCATGGGAGTCGTAAGAGCCGATTGAGGGAATACCGGGGGGAGTGGGCAGCAGCACTCCCTCGAGTAGGTATTAACAACATCCACTTCGATCGCCAACCCGTCTGCCAAGCGTGGCGATTACGGCACTATACCCCCAATTTGTGGAAGCCTATGTCCAATAGTGGACGTCGAAAGGCTGATAGATAGATGGATCTTTTCCTAGTAGGGTTGGGTACCAAGTGGAAGTATTCCCGTTTTCAAACCCGAGGGTTGGTAAGCTGCACTTTGGTTGTGGCGGAAGATAGTCGTTCTTTAATTTCATAAACACGAAATGAAAGAGGGAGCAGTGACTTGACAGTGCTCATAGTATAGTCGAGTCTATGAGCAGCAGGGGGCCGTAGCTGGGCTGCTATCAGAGGCAACAAAAAATCTCCCAATCTGTACATCTCATCAAAAATAGAAACAACTCTCGAGTTGATGTTCTGTAAAGATTTATCAAAAAGATCACGATTTTTGTATACTACGTGGGTGGCAAACAAGCTTACGCCCACCTGATGGTAAGCGTATATTCACGGACACAGACATGTTCATTTTTCACACAACGTCCTCTGTTCCCAAACTAAGCTTAACGCTTGTGCTATGGGTACCAGATTACGGATATAATACATATAGTACTTTTTTTTTGTAAATACATACATAATTATAATAGATAGATGCTAGCAACGCCAGAGGCATCACTCGCTTGTCGCTATCTACAAGCAAAGGGATAAAAGATGAATAGGAAGGATAATAGAGGATAGGTAGGATACTAAGAAGATGATGGGAAGTATAATAAGGAGAGGAGAGGGACGAGTTTTGGGCCTCCAGCGCTCTCACTCACCATACGAATCACAACTGTAGGTAGGTATCTACTGTTGTTTCATGCTGATTTTTTGTGAGAGGGTGGTAGGTACTTCCCCGATCGAGCCAGCTCATTCATGCCACTAGAAAGAGCAAATATAAAATGTCGTTCAATAATGGATAGCATAATGAGGTTTTCAATTCCTAAGGATAAAATAAAATTAAGATTTCGTTTCAATAAAACTACGAAGTGACCTTGATTATTACCCCTCTAGAAGATTTATTTAGGTAGTTTCCTTACGAAGAATTATCTTATCTCTATATCAAGAGATCAATATCTATCACTTGCGATATATACACCAATTTAAAAAGTCGGAGCGTGTCTTGTAGCCTGAGTTAGAATCACAGATATCTGGCAATCTATTACTCTTTCTATTGCGCTGTTCTTGCTTGCTCGATATTACATTTAATGAAAAAAAAATGCTTGTTTATATTTACGTACAGATTATGCAAGCAATGTTTACATTTATTTAACAAACAATTAAACCAATCTGTAACTAAAAGTTACGTGAAGTTATTTCCAATGGTCTTTAATTAAACACAAAAAGTTTTGTTAAATTACATAACATCCTGTTTAAATGAAGGTCAACAGTTGCCTTAAGTTTAACTTTATTGTTATAAGAAGGGTAACGACTTGGAAAGCAAATGGCATTATTGTAGGACAGCACTATTTGTATTTCTAGCGGTGGCAAACGAGCCACGGCGCACATGGTAAATGGTGATGGCTGTTTATGGCCTTAACAATACTAAAGTCATGAAAATAAGTCACAATGTTGCCTACTTTTTTTTTGTTCCGTGTGGTGACGGACTAAGAGCACAAGTGTCACCACCCCATTCGTTCCGACGGGTGTCGTAAGAGACGACTAAGGGAAGTAAGCAATTATCATCCATTGCATGACTGGTGGTAGGGCTGGGTACCAAGTAGGAGCACTCACTTGTATCAGGCCCGAGCGGGTTGGTGCCACCATCTCCCGTGTGGCCGGCCATGAAGCACATTGTTGGCTGTAGCAGGAGATAGCCGTTTATTCTTTCATTTCATATCTGTGAAATGAAATGGTGAGCAGTGGCTTGGCAATACTCTTGGTATAGATGAGTCCATGAGCGACGGTTACCATTTACCATCAGATGAGCCGTGGCTTGTCTGTCACTATATGCAATAAAAAAAAAATACTATAAAAGTTCACTTATACGCTTAGAAGGGGAGTGTGAATAAGATCGGCAACTTCCATTATTCTCACTGGTTCTTTATTTCAGATGGTTATAAGGGGCTGTGCCTAGAGTTACTAAGATTCAGCAATAGGGCGGTTTATTACGTTTCATCATATTACCCCCTCGGCGGGAAGAACTGTTGTGATTTTTTATTCTAAATCCGTAGTACATGTTTTATTGAACTATTTTGTGAGCATTCTCATGCTATAATTAAAATTTATATCACATATAGTCTAACTTAATCAAAATACTTGAATTGTAAAAGAAGATTACGCGGAAATCTGCATACGCTATTTTCTCGATCTGAAGCCTTTCAAATTATTTCTACAGGCTTCTAATACTGAGAGAAGATTTGTCTTCAGCAACATCACAGTTATGAATCAATGATGATGGCATACAGATCTTGTGATATCAAGGAAAACGAGATTATCCTGATTAAAAGCATTTTCTTATTTCCTAGGTAACAAAATGATATTGTCATGCTATACTGAACGTACGATACGTATATTAATTTATAACCTGGGTTCATAACGATAGGCTTGCCCCCTATATTATAATTATCTTAAATGTTTCAATAATTTTTGAAATAAAACTTCGTTTACGGAATCTATTGCGCTTACTTGATTTTTATACTATCCCGACGTTTCGAATACTTTACAGCATTCATGATCACGGGTGGACTTAGATGGTAGATGTCCAAAGCTGATATGTTGTTTCAACGGTTTCATTTACCCACAGTAATATGATTTTACAAATTTTTGGTTTATTTATTTCAACCCACATAATATTCGTTTAGAAACACAATTAAATATATCTACTCTAAGATCCGGCCAGAAAACTCAGTAGGCAACAACTTGTTATGGATTATTAAATTTATGCGGAAATACTAACTATCTTCGATCTTTCTCAGTCAGGCCGCGTTCCGATCATGAATGCTGTAAAGTATTCAAAACGTCGGGATAGTATAAAAATCAAGTAAACGCGATAGATTCCGTAAACGTAAAAAAAGTTTAATTTCAAACTGTGTAAAATTCGCGTAAATGTTAGAAAGTATTATGTTTCAATAATATAAAATTCTAAAACAAATTATATATTATTAGCTTGAATTCTTCCTAATTGTCAATATTGAATCGTCTAGCTGCATCTGTCTGACGCTATGTTATTATTTTCTTAATGGTGAGTAATAATATTAGAATTGAAAACAGACTGAAATACGGGGTATTTATCAATGTCGCAGGAAAGGTCCCTGAACTTAAAGAAAAACCTCAGTTTCAACGCATTCGTGCTTCTTTTAATTCTAAATTATAATCCGTTTTGCATGAAAAAGCACACAAGTAATTCATTTTAACTGACAGGGTAACTTATGTAGTTTTTTTATCAACACATTTTTTACACTATTGAATTAGATTGTTTGTTTTTCTTTATTTGGTTTTCACGCTATTGTAACACGAGGTCAATAAGTCAGATATCGTGACTTAACAGAAAAAAAATAGTACATATTATATTGTTCACTTTGACAACAATTTAACGTTAACAATGTTGTAAGTTAACAATGACATAGGGTTAGTTACCCACTGCTGGACATAGGGCTCCCCAAGAATGGGGGATAGTGCCACGCTTGGCAGGCGGGTTGGCGATCGCAGTGGATGTTGTTAATACTCGAAGGAGTGCTGCTGCCCACTCCCCCGGTATTCCCTCAGTTGGTTCTTACGACTCCCATGAGTGGAGAGGGGTGGGACAATTCTAAAGCCAACCCACACGGCACAGCCGGCCCCATAATGCAATGGCTGACAATTGCTTACTTCCCGTAGTCGCCTCTTACGGCACTCGCGGGCAAGAATAGGGTGATGACACTTTGTGCTCTTACTGCGTCACAGACTGAAGATCAAAATCCAAATCAGATATTGCTTCAAGTTTCTGACGACCTGTAAATTATGTAAATAAATTATATAACAGGTTTTAACTCTATATATTGTCTTTCGTCGACATAAAATTATATCGGAATCAGGTAAACTTACACTGTTAGAGATATTTATAAAACAATAATATTGTTAGCCGAGATCAATTAATGTTTAAAAACAAAATTGTTACCACAAAGACTAACCAAGGAAATGTAAAAGTACGAAATAATTAAGTAATAGTGCAAGTACATTATAATTGTAAACAAAAGAACCTTGCTTTGAAACAAGGCTTTATTATAATGAGATTGAATACAATACATTTGACTCATTCCGGTTAACGGAAATTAATACAATAGCGATAAAAATAATGAAACTAATTTTATACAGTTTGAAATGAAAACGGCACAGAACAAGTAACTAACAATAATTTAAAAAAATATTGTAATTATTCATCGTTGTGTGATTTTTCGTGAATTTTATTATCAGATCTCAATCAAATCTATATGGATCGTTCCCTGAAGTAGCAAAATTTTATATATCAGAGCGTTTTATAAAATGGTTGACGTAGTAAATATTATTCAAAATTAAAAAATATATCTTTTTTAATTCATGTTACATTTCCCTTGCAGTACCACTGTTCTATAAAGGAAACATTTAAATCGGTGGTTATCTATTGTCACAGATTATATATTATGTAAAAATATCACTAACAAATTTACCCTCTGCCTGTCGTGAGTTGCTTAATAGAGTAAAATATTATATTACTTCTTGAAAGAATTATTGTAACACTAGCCTTTGCCCGCGGCTCCGAAGCATCCAAAAGCTAGTTTTCAGGTTATATACCTGAGGTTACCGATATAGTGGCAGAATAAAATGTATACCAGTTTTTAAGTCTAATCAAGAGTATTCAAATAAAAAAAGCTGTATCAAAAACTGCCTCGGTGGTGTAGCGGTAGTGTATGCGACTGCTAATCATGAGGTCTCGGGTTCGATCCCCGGGTCGGGCAATGTTATTGAGCTTTTTCCTAAAAAGAAAAATTTTCAGTAGCAGCCCGGAGTTTGGAAATGGGCCCGGTAGACGTCAATAGGCTCGCCCCCTATTACGTGGGACTTAAACATAGCTGGCGAGTCGTGGGTGTGCAATACACCTCTGCCTACCCCTTCGGGGAATACAGGCGAGATGCTATGTTGTGTGTTGTTTTAAAATCCATTCAGTAGATTTTGCGTGATGCGCGAACAAACAAACAGACAAAAATTCTAAAAAGAACATTTTGCGTTCAGACACGCCTATATTAGACCAGTGCCGATAATTTTCGAAACCAAAAAAAATAATAGTAGGATGAAACCCATTGGAAAAGTAATGGCTCACCATTTTTTCACCATGCTTTCAAGGGTAAAAATCGGTTTATCACGATTTCTGGCAAAACTAAGAGTTCTATCGAAAAAAGTTAAATGGAAAAATTGTAGGCAATAAAAAGATCTACAACTTTTGTATTAACACTTTTTTCACATAACCTCAAAATTTATGTGAAAAATCTAAAAAACCGACTTTTTGGTTTTTACTTTTAACTTCCACAAAAAATAATATTTTTTCGCGAAATTTGGTGAAAACTTACCTTTTTATATCTCAAACACATTGTAATTTTTTTGATGCACAATATTTATTTTTTCTCTTATTTTGATTAAATATCGAAAAATCACCCTAATTCTCAATCAAAAATTCTGCTTTTTGAAAAAAATCGGTGTGCTTTTTATATGTTCAAAACTCTACTTTTTGATGTTATAAAAATATACACTACTATGGAAAATTTTCTCAGAAAATGCATAAAAGCGAAATAACTTTTTGTTAATCCTTATGTAAAATATTGAGCTATTTATTAAAATTTACACTTTTATTACTAAAAAAATTTAAGTTTCCATGTTACATTGATAAATTAAAAAAAATTCAAATCCATGAAACATATATATTGCAAAAAACATGTGAAAATAGTTAATTTTCTAGGTATTAAAGATAGGATTTGAAGGGAATTCTGTCAAAATATAATGTTTTTTTTTGCATTTTCTGAGAACATTTACTCAAAAATAAAACATTATATTTTGTGGAAGTTAAAAGAAAAAAACGAGTCGATTTTTTAGATTTTTCACATAAATTTTGAGGTTATGTGAATAAAGTGTTAATACAAAAGTTGTAGATCTTTTTATTGCCTACAATTTTGACATTTAACTTTTTTCGATAGAAATCTTAGTTTTGCCGGAAATCGTGATAAACCGATTTGTACCCTTAAAAGCTCACCACCCCCTTCCCGAAATCAAATAGCCCGTAAATTATTTTTCCTTTTATTTTTGTTATATTTCCTTACTTTTACAATGGGTTTCATCCTACTATTTTTTTTTTTCATTTCTTACCATTTTCAAAGGCTGCGGCACTTTCCTATATAGCCTATTACAGTCATTATTTTCTCAAATATACTAAATTTACAGACAGCTCTGTTACAGCTTTATAATAGTATAAATATTAACACGTAAAATTGGTTCAATAAGTGTAATTATATTTTTGGTTCGATTGTAATATTTCAATCTACAAACTAAAGCGCAAGGAAACTAACTAAAACTATCTACATAGACTAATCATTAATTGCATATGAGGGCACAGCTTCTCTGAAATACGTAATAGATAATCGATAAATTATATAATGTTCCCTGTTATAAAATTATATCGGTATAAGAAACAATATAACGCTTCCTCTTCCGACACATCTAATTTTCCACTCAGTAATTTCTATTCAACACTCTATATAATGTTTGATGCGCTACAATGCGTCCGGTATTGGGTAATAAATTGTAACAAACTGCGGGCCTAGCAAATATTGAAGAGAAGTTAGAAAGACAAGTATGTGCAAGGTGAACTGATTAAAATTTTCTTTTTTATAATTATTTGCAATACATTCCTAATTTCAGCTCTATAACCTTAGTAGTTTTGGTTTTGCGTTGGTCGTGAGTCAGGATAAGCAATCCTTTATTAGCGGTAAAGCCTTGCTTGTCGCAGGGAATATCACCGTGAGACAGCGGTGGGTAATCCTAGAGTTATGTTTCGCATGGTGACTGATAGCGTCGAAAGCCCAAACCCCCTCTTTATCCTCCATACCCTCGTTATTATCCTTCCTTTCCAACTCCTATAATATCCCTTCCCTTGGAGCTGGCGACGAGCAAATGATGCCTATTGTGTTCCTAGCGTCTTAAGGCTACGGTAACTGCTTACCATCAGGTGGGGCGTATCCTTGTTTGCCATCTGTGTTTATAAAATACTAGCCTTTACCCGCGCCTTCGCCGCACCCAAATTATAGTTTTTCGGTTACATCTCCGGTCGCCGATATAGTAGCGGGATAAAATGTATATTCATTTTTAAGTCTAATCAAGAGCTCTCAAATAAAAAAAAGTTGCATTACAATCTGTTCTGTAGTTTTTGCTTGATGCGCGGACAAACAAATGGACAAACAGATAAACAGAAAAAACAGACAAAAATTCTAAAAAAAATGTTTATTTTTAGACACGCCTACATAGCCTATTACAGTCATTTTTTCTCAAATATCTTAAATGTACAGACACAGCTCTGTTACAGCTTTATAATAGTTTAATTGTCAATACATACAAATAAATAGGTTACATACAGAACACATTCTAATTTCGTATTGTAATTTCTCATGTCATGTTTCGTCATAAGGAGACACCGTGAACTAACGTGTATTATCATTATTCACATGTGACGTTATAAATGAAACTGCAAACAGTATTCAAGCCATTCTAATAGCGAATTCAAGATCATCGTTTTTGCTTTATAATTAATGGCATTAATTTGTTCCACACTGTAACACTTACTTTTTATCTGTCACCGTGAAAAATATTATTGAACTAAATTTTATATTGCTCAATATAAATAAAGAAAGACATTAATTATGATGATTTCCCAATACTGCAATCAAGTAGCACTATTGGTACTGGTATTGGTTCAGCGGGCTGTTTTCCGCAACTCCAGGTCTGAGCACGTGTTTTGCGTGTGGGTGGGTGTGAGTCCCTCACTCGATCCACCCCAGCTCCCGTAAGAACGCCAACAGCCCCTTGGTGTTGCTGGTGATCTCCCAGAGAGAACTTGGGCTACTAAAGCATTTGTTCCCATATGTAGCAACACGTGGACCGCCGTCTCCTCCTCTTGCAGGCACGCTCTACAGAGCGGACTGTCTGTGATTCCTAAGACAAATAAATGTTTGTCAAAGGATCCGTGACAGTGTTAGCCGAAGTAACTGATTGGTGATTCGGCGGTCTAACAGCGGTAATGCTTCCTTGGCCTGTCTACGCTCACTGTGACTCGACCAATGGAGTTGATGATGGTCCCTAGTTCTTTTTCTTACCAGAGTCCGAAGCTTGGCAAATGGCAAGGCTATGATGGGTTCCGGTCCAACAGCAGCTATCTCAGAACATCTTCTAGCCAGCTCATCTGCTGCATCATTGCCTCTAGAGCCACTGTGTCTCTTAATCCATTGTACTCGTAAGGTTATGTTATTGAAGTTGCCAGCCTGATTTAATTTTTGGTGGCATTCGTGTATGAGTCCGTATGACTGTTTAGCGCTTGTCCTGTTATGTCCGTGTGGTGACTAAGGGAAGTAAGCAATTATAACCCATTGCATTACTGGTGGTAGGGCTGGGTACCAAGTGGGAGTACTCACTTGCTATCAGGCCCGAGCGGGTTGATACCACCATCTCCCATGTGACCGGCCATGAAGCACATCGGTGTGTTTTGTTTGTAGCAGGAGATAGCAGTTAATTCGTCTATTTATCTGTGAAATGAAATGGTGAACAGCGGCTTGACAATACTCTCGCTATAGTTGAGTCCATGAGCGACGGTTAACATTTTCCATAAGGTAAGCCGTGGCTTGTCTGCCACCATAAGCAATAATAATATTAAAAGAATAAAGCCCTTTAGCAGTAGTTCTCCTTGCCTACCCTGCAATTAACAAATTAGTGAATAATAATCTAGTAGGTGATTTCGGCAAAAGCATGAGGGCCCCGCACTACCCTGTTCGTTGCCTCGAACGACGGGGTGTGCGGTAAGGTACTTTTGGCGAAAGGTACAGCAAAAGCATAGATGCTCTAGCAAAAAGAATAATTCTATGAATTTTATAATTAATTGTAGTTTGGTTTCTAATACATACTTATGTTTTAGAATTTTGTTTACTTTAGAGAAACCAATGGAATTTGCCTTCTAATCCGTTTGTTTACTTTGAATGGGATTAGTGGCGATTACTATCTACAAAAGTATTTATATGAAGTAGGCTAATGCTGGAATAAAACTCTGTGTCACAAAATGCAATTAAAAGCATTAAGTAATTACACGTACATTTAAAACAATTAGATAACTATCATCACATATTTTTTTAAGTGTAATGTGTACAAGTATATATAATTATGTTATCAGTTTCACATGCACATTCAGTTAAATTAGTATGTGAACTGTGCTATAAATAAAAGTTATTTTAATCACTATGTCTTATAAAGTACAATTATTATTGTTTTAATCACTAAACAAAATGTGTACACATTTTGTTCTCAACCTTCACTAAATTGTTATTATGGTTTTTATTAATTCTCAAACATACGCGGTCATTAACTTGTCATTAGGTTGAAATTACCTTGAAATACAGCTGTTACATATTTTATATGTATATACGAGTAACGTAATAAGTATAACGACTTGTTAATTTCGAAATGTAGTACATTGAATGGACATGTAAATTATATGATTCTTAAAATCACTACCTTGCTTATGCCAGCAAGAATGGGCCGGCTTATTATATCAACTTAATTAAAACTATTACTTATTATCAACTATTTAGTCTAGAATGAAAATAATTATAATACACATTACTATATAATTTGATATGTGTTGTAAATATGAAGCAAAAATCTTATCAAAACATTTTTGAAATGTTTACATAATCAATCAAAATATTGGTAAGCGCATTAATAACAAAAATCTACTATCTTGACAGTTTGAATAGTTTACATTATTTATGGTGATAGTTTGACTGAGCCCTTGATGATGTAGAGTGTTCAGAAACGCCAAGTAAGCAGAAAATCACCATAGTGACTTACTATCTCCCTTGCAGAGTGGGCAGAGAGAACAGAGGGCCTAAAGCTTAAGAAATATATATACATTCTAAACAATAACAACAAACATAGCATCACACCTTTATTCTCCGAAGGGGTAAGCAGAGTTGTATTACACACCCACAGTTCACCAGCTATGTTTAAGTCCCACGTAATAGGGGGCGAGCCTATTGCCGTCTACCGGGCACATTTCCAAACTCCGGGCTGCTACTGAGAATTTTTCTTTTTGCGAAAAAGCTCAATTTAGCACTGCTCAACCCGAGGTCATGATCAGCAGTCGCTCACACTATCGCTGCACCACCAAGGCAGTTACATAATATTCTTGCATACATCTCTCCCTTCCGCAACACTCGTAACAGTTCTCACACAATCTCGCTCGTTTCGAGACTCTTGACCTTGACCACACCACCTCTTGAAATCGCCTTTAAAATAGATTTGTTCCAATACACGTTGTATTAGCGTATATCAATACAGAGTTATGAGACTCTATAAAGTAATTTCGAAACTCAACTGTGATGCCTATATCCTATGTTATTCTCATGAAAGTTTGAAAACAATTGTCTTATGTGAAACTAAGTACTTATATAGATTGTTAATAGTGTGGGAAATGTAGAGCATAATTGGTGACAATATCAATACCAATTTATTCACAATGGATTATGAAGACCTAAAGAGGCGCAATTAATCAATCTCTTACAAAAAGCGCTTGAAACCACTTTTATGGGTTCGTTGTAGTTATTAACTATTATAATACTACTTTACAGTATACTAAATTCTGCCCGCGGCTCTGACTGCGTGGCATTTAGAATATAAATACATCAATCTAGGCACACTAATTATGTCTATACAAAACTAGCTATCCTACGACCATTCATTTTTCTAAACCATTCATTTTCCGAGATGAAATGTAGCCTATGATCTTTTCTGAGTTCCAAACTACGTGAGCAAAATTACAATAAACAAATTCACTTTCGTAGTTATAACATTAGTGCCTCGATGGTGCAGCGGTAGTGTGAGCGACTGTTGATCATGAGGTCTTGGGCTCGGTCCCCGGGTCGGGCAATGTTATTGAGCTTTTTCCTAAAAAGAAAAATCCTCAGTAGCAGTCCGGCGTTTGCTTGCCCCCTATTACGTGGGGCTTAGACATAGCTGGCGACTTGTGGGTGTGTAATAAGCGTCTGCCTACCCCTTTGGGGATACAGGCGTGATCCTATGTTAATATTAGTAAAGCTGTTTAAGTAAGTAACGAATAACAAATACTTAATCTATATTTCATATGTTCAATTTCAAAAATATCTTTATTTTCTATTATATACCACTTAAAATCGTCAACAATACACTAATAATTAACACGACTGCCTGAGGCGACTGCAGCTGCAATAATAAAGTGGCGATTGCAATCGTCACAACCGGCTGTTCTCAGGCAAATTGAGAAACGATTACTGTTTACATCTTGTGCTTAAAACCATGTATATATCTGTAATGACTTATAAACCTAAATAATATAGGACATTCCTTTAATCAATATATCTAGCAGCCTACTACCGGACATGCCTTTACTAATTTATGAGCGAGCATCCGATTCTTGACATCCGCAACTAATAAATTTCCACCGCCTCTACTAGGCTGACCAGACATCTAGTCGAAGGGCGCGCCGCTCTACGTCATTTGATTCTCAATATCTACTGTAGGAGTAGAAATACTACGACAATAATCATGGAGTTTCTGAAATATTTATTCCCTGAAATATTTTGTCCGTGTGGTGACAGACTTAGAATAGAAGTGTCACCACCCCATTCTTTCTCACGGGTGTCGTATGAGGCAACTAAGGGAAGTAAGCAATTATCATCTATTGCATGACTGGTGGTAGGGCTGGCTACCAAGTGGGAGTACTCACTTGGTATCGGGCCTGAGCGGGTTGGTACCACCATCTCCTGTGTGACCGGTCATGAAGCACATCATTGCGTTTTGGCTGTAGCAGGAGATAGCCGTTTATTCTTTCATTTCATATCGGTGAAATGAAATGGTGAGCAGTGGCTTGACAATACTCTGGGTATAGTTGAGTCTATGAGCTACGGTTACCATTTACCATCGGATGGGCCGTGACTCGTCTGCCACTTCATGCAATTAAAAAGAAATATTCAAAATTCAATGATTAGTATATTCATTTCTTGATATGACGTAGAAATAGTTTTACATAGTTTCTTTCATGCATTGTTGATTCTAAGGTCGGTGCAGAGCAGCGTACAAAATTCAGCGTTCCAAACGCTCACACAGCCTTCAGTTTTTTTTATATGACTGTAAAATTTGGTAAAGCCACATTTTATGGTCCTAGAGTTCACACAGCATCCATATCTTATAAAAATTCATAACATTGCAAATTATTATAAACGCGGATATACACATATATAAGTATATTATCATTCATTCATTCATGATATCTATTAGCATTTTCAAGTAAATATTGATTTTTGATCTATATTTTTTAGCATTTGACATGCTCCGCCACTTTTAAAGTATAAATTATTTGAGAATAAGGAAAAAGAGATTTTTTGTACTAGCGGGAATCGAACCCGCGTCTTTTCCAATCCGGGGAAGTGCTCTAAGCCACTGAGCTATAGTACAGGTACTTCGACCATCCCAATCTCCTTATTACATTTGTCTTTACGACTTTAATCATAATGATTAAACGTACCAAATATCGTTGTTTGTCACACCTGTCATTTTGCAATAGAAATTCTATAAATAGAACGTTAAAGACCTTGCGAAAACTCTTTGTCGAACGACGTTTAATTTTTTTTAGGTCTATTAATATTTTTATGCTGGCTAACGAGTTAAATCGACTGAGTACCAATTTGAATTAGGTTTTAAATAATTAAAATTTAAAAAATAAATAAAGTAATGCGAAAATGGAAGAATGTAAGTACAGGGGGAGACCAAGACTCACCTATCTAGACCAAATCGGTCATGTATTGAAGGAAGGTGGAGTCAGGAGCCGTGTTGGCCGTGTGGGGCCAGAACCAAGAATAGCTCCACCCCGTCCCTTCCTATGGGAGTCGTAAAAGCCGACTAAAGGATTACCGGGGGATCGGACAGCAGCGTTCCCCTGTGTACCAAAAACATCCACTGCGATCGCCAACCCGCCTCCTAAGCGTGGCGATTATGGTAATAAATATATGAGTGCACACACACACACACACACACATCGGCCCCCAGTCACGGCAGCTCCGCTATTCCGTGGCCTAACGGTAGCGGGCCCGGTAACGGCGGAGCAGGGGGTGCTAAGAATCTCTGGTCGCGATCCGGCTACCAGAAACGATATCTGGCCCTGGTAACGCACAACGTCAGGACACTGAGGACTGACGTGAGGATCACCGCGCTGGAAGAGGAACTGAGCAAGATCCGATGAGACATTGTAGGATTATCAGAAGTGCGAAGACAGGGTGAGGGTACGATAATCCTCCAGTCCGGAAACTTGCTCTTCCACCGGGAGGGCGACCAACAGTCCCAGGGTGGTGTCGGGTTTATCGTTCGCAAGTCTCTCATAGGTAACGTGGAGAAGATTGAGAGTGTGTCGAGTAGGGTAGCGTACCTTATACTCAGAATAACCAAAAGGTATTCGCTAAAGGTCATACAGGTTTACGCACCGACCTCGACACATTCCAACGACGCAGTGGAGGCCCTTTACAAGGACATCTCGAAAGCCATTCACGCGTCTAAAAATCACTTCACGGTACTTATGGGAGATTTCAACGCAAAACTAGGCATAAGGAGAGACGATGAGCTGAAGGTGGGGCAATATGGATTTGGGCAGAGGAACCACGGGGCCAGATGCTGTCTGATTTTCTGGAGAAGGAAGGCCTCTTTATGATGAATTCCTTCTTCAGGAAACAGCCCCAGCGAAAATGGACCTGGATTAGCCCTGATGGTTCAGTGAAAAATGAGATCGACTTCATCTTAACGGACAAACGACACATATTCAATGATGTCTCAGTGATCAGCAGGATTAAAACTGGGAGTGATCACCGCTTAGTTAGAGGCATATTGAATCTAAACATGGAAGTCGAGAGGTCACGCTTGATGAACCCTACGCTCCGACCAATACCAGAACCCCGAAAACTTTCAGCTCGAACTACAAAATCGCTTTCAATGCCTAGACGAGTGCGATTCAGTGAACAATATGAACAACAGGGTCGTGGAAACTGTCCAAGCGGTCGGGTCGACCTTTTTTAAGACCTGTCGCGTCAATAGGACTCAAAAGCTTTCGGACCAAACTCTTAAGCTCATGGCGAGATGGACAGAGATAGAGACAGTCTTCGGCTGATTATTCCAATCAGAGGCGACTAAACAGGCAGATCTCCAAGTCTATGCGACGAGACATTCGCCGATTTAATACCTTGCGTATTAAAGAGGCGATAGGGTGGAACCAAGGTTCCAAAGTGTTCGCAAGAGATCTGTCTGTTGGGAAAAGCCAGCTGACCAAGCTGAAGACCAATGATGGCACTGTTGTTTCTTCCAAAGATGAGATATTAAGAGAGGTCCACGATTTCTATGGACAGTTATACAGATCCCAGAACGCTGTTGTCAGCTTGGTCTATGAGCCCAGATCCAAGCTAACTCGGCACTATACCGAAGAAATCCCGAACGTCAGCCTGTACGAGATCAGAATGGCTCTCAAACAACTAAAGGACGGAAAGGCACCGGGAGACGTCGGAATTACTATAGAGCTTCTTAGGGCAGGCGGAAAGCCGGTCCTCAAAGCCCTCCAGAGGATATTCAATTCCGTCGTTCTCGGGGGCGACGTTCCAGAGTCGTGGACCAGGAGCGTGGTAGTGCTGTTCTTCAAGAAAGGTGACAGAACCCTCTTGAAGAATTACAGACCCATCTCACTCTTGAGCCATGTCTATAAGTTGTTCTCGAGGGTCATTACAAATCAACTCACGCGCAGGCTCGATGACTTCCAGCCTCCCGAACAAGCCGGTTTCCGAAAAGGCTATAGTACCGTAGACCACATACATACGGTTTAATTTCTTATTTATTAGTTATTTATTATCAAAATATTAAATCTTATAATGCTGGGATATTAACTGCTTTATCTAATTGAATTGGTGATGTTTTTATTTTAGTTGTAATTTGTTGGATAATAAATTAAGGAAGATGAAATTATATTTATTATTTAGAATTTATAAAAAATGATTGAGAGATAGTTATAATTGGTAGTATAATTGTTTTAGCTGCTATAACTAAAAGAGCTCAAATTCCATTTCATTTTATCCGTGTGGTGTCGGATTAAGAATACAAGTGTCACCACCCCATTCTTTCCCACGGGTGTCGTATGAGGCGACTAAGGGAAGTAAGCAATTATCATCCATTGCACGACTGGTGGTAGGGCTGGGTACCAAGTGGAAGTACTCACTTGGTATCCGGCCCGAGCGGGTTGGTACTACCATCTCCCGTGTTACTGGCCATGAAGCACATTGTTGCGTTTTGGCTGTAGCAGGAGATAGCCGTTTATATTTCATTTCATCTGTGAAATGAATTGGTGAGCAGCGGCTTGACAATACTCTCGGTATAGTCGAGTCCATGGGCGACGGTTACCATTTACGATCAGATGGACCGTGGCTCGTCTGCCACTAAAGGCGATAAAAAAAATAAAAAATTACGCTGCGCCAGATTATACAGAAGACCGAGGAGTATAATCGGCCTCTGTGTCTAGTATTTGTGGAGTACGAGAAAGCCTTCGATTCGATCGAAACTTGGGTGGTGCTGCAGTCCCTTCAGTGGTGCCAAATTGACTATCGATACATCGAAGTATTGAAGTGTTTGTATAGAAACGCCACTATGTCTGTCCGAGTTCAGGACAAGAGCACAAAACCGATCCAACAGCAGAAAGGTGTTAGGCAGGGAGACGTCATGTCCCCGAAACTCTTCACCCCTGCATTGGAAGATGTTTTCAATCTCTTGGACTGGACCGGATTAGGCATCAACATAAATGGCGAATACATCACTCACCTTCGATTTGCAGATGATATCGTGGTCATGGCAGAATCGCTGGAGGACCTTGGTACCATGATCAACGACCTCAGCCATGTCTCCCGACTAGTGGGTCTAAAAATGAACATGGACAAGACAAAAGTCATGTCTAATGTCCATGTCATTTCAGTACCGGTCCTGGTCGGGAGTGCGCTTCTCGAAGTTGTCGACCACTATGTATACCTGGGACAAACTGTCCAGTTAGGTAGACACAACTTCGAGAAAGAGGTCGATCGACAAATCCAGCTCGGGTGGGCAGCGTTCGGGAAGCTGAGGGAGATCTTCTTGTCCAATATTCCACAGTCTCTGAAGACGAAGGTCTACGACCAGTGTGTGTTACCAGTGATGACTTATGGCACAGTGGTGTGGTCTCTGAATGTTGGCCTTATATCACGGCTTAAAGTCAGCGTGCTATGGAGCGGACTATGCTTGGGATCTCTCTACGTGATAAGATCCGTAATACGGAAATCCGTAGGAGAACGGGAGTGAACGACATAGCCCGCCGGGTCAGCATGCTGAAGTGGCAATGGGCAGGCCACATCGCTTGACGAACCGACAACCGTTGGGGAAGAAAGGTTCTCGAGTGTCGACCGCGTAACGGACCGCGCAGTGTAGGACGGCCTCCCACCAGGTGGACCGATGACCTGGTCAAAGTCGCAGGCAGTCGTTGGATGCAGGCGGCACGGGACCGTTCGCTGTGGCGTTCTCTTGGGGAGGCCTATGTCCAGCAGTGGACGATGAAAGGCTGATGGATGGATGGATGGATGGGGTCAGGAGTCTCCGAAATCGACGAGCGTGTATGAAGAGAATTATGAATGTTTAGGTAGCGATAGATGTATACAAGAATAGAGCCTTTTGGCACTATGTTCTCTGCCTACCCCGCAAGGGAGATGACGTGATGATAAAAAGTATTAAAAAGAAAATCGGGTTGAATATAAAAAAAATAGTTTTCTAAAGACGCGTATGATAGTGGTTTTTACTTTGGAAGTTTTTCAAATTTTAGAAATGTGAATAGTCTCTAAATAATGTATTCATTTCTCTGACGCTGTAAATTATGTAAGTTTACAGCGTCAGAAAAATGTGAACTCTAAAAGTTATTCAAACAATTTTAAGTTTATACTCAAACCAGTATCTACATATATTTTATTACCCATCTAAGTTATTTTGAATATTTTATTTAGGAATGTCAAGATACTAAACAAATAAAATTATGTATAAAATATATTTATTATAATAGATCTTTGTAGGTATAGGAATGGCAAAAAATTTATTGATTTCGATATTAAGTAATATAATCAGTACTACAGTCATCGTGAGGAAACCTACATTTTTTTCAAACCATTAGGTGCTGTTCCACTATGGTCACGGGTCTTCTCGCAGAGTGACTGAGATGTATGCCATAGTCCACCCCTTGGCCTAGTGGGGAATTGTAGACTTGTAGGTTTCCTCACAATGTTTTCTTTCACCGAACAGTAGATAATTTGTAAGCAAATACACACATTATTTCGAGATCTCAAATAGTCAGAGGTGTGTGCCATATGAGGTTTGAACCTTGGACTGCGAATCGAACTCGATACCACTGTCTTTGCAGTCCTTGGTTTTACCATCATCCTATACCTGTATACAGCAATATGATAATAAAAACGCACTGATCTCGAATGATGGAGAAAACCGGCATGACTTTGTTTTTGGTAATGCAGAAAAAAATATAGCCGTCGCGGTTGCACGCCCGATGTCGGTGCTCAGAGACACAATAAGGCTCCGAAGCTATGGTTACACCAATCAACCGCTCCACTATGGTTTTCAGGATAAAATCGTGTGCTCCAGTGGGTAGTTGAGATTTGTCTGGAGGAAGACGGTGTAATGGTCGATTATTAGACCGGGACCATCACTCTCCAACCCGGGACGGCGGCGAAGTCGAACTACTACGACATAAATTATCGTAAAAGTATATCATAATATTATTTCATTTTGTTGTTACAGGTACAATGATTGTATCAACGTTATGTCTCACGCTGATGCTGATTGGCGCTCTTGAAGGTCTACAGCATGCTTACCGCTCAACACCATCACTGTTTCTTCAGGCCACATCTGGCTCTAATTTAAACAATCCTACAACGGGTTTTATTAATGCTATACCGTATTCTCCACTACCTGAGAGACTGGCAATTAATGGATTTGGGTAAGGAAACTAAGCAAATTAATTAAATACGTTAATTATATGACCTAATTAAAAATTAGAATATACTATTGTTTCATGCGGTTAGGAATAAGGATGGGTTGAGGTTATGGTGAGGAAGCATGATAGGGTCCTGGGATGAGAGGGGTGATAGAAATGGGATTCTATTATTACCGGGAGATGTTAAGAGTCAACGCAGCATATCACAACATCTACATAGCTCTTTAACAGAAGGAAAATGTTCAGATAATTCCATAAATGCACCGATGGCATTGGTATACACCATGATACAAAGAACTATGTACGTTTACGTTAAATACTGGCAGCTCCTATGGGTGCTACGATTTTCTAGGCAGCAACGGCACCTCAGGTGGTGTTAGTGACGTCACTGAGGCATCACTGTTAAAGATGGAGAATTGTCTCGTCAATCGGTTAAGGCTATTAAAAATCCCTATTACTATACTATATGACCAAATCATTGTATGTTTCTGGTGATTATGGTGTAAAAGCCCATTCTACACTCTCTGAATACTATTTCATACTAACCTACGTAGAATACGCAAGTAGAACTTTGTCAATAATTCTTATGGATGAGGTTAGCTAATATTTGCATGTGACACAATGTTATTATTTAGAAGAAATCATAATGTACTCATTTCTGAACGCACCGATTCTGTTAACAGCTCAAATTTTCAATCAACAAGCTCAAGCATAGACGTATTGACGACTGCTAGTGGATCAACTATAAGGTTACTTCCTAGACTTTGTGTGTTTGACTAACATCATATTTCATACAGTTTGCTTAATGCACTATCATATTTACTAACTTGCATGTTAAAACATACTTTTTATTAAGTATAGTATATATGTGTGTGTGTGTGTGTGTGTGTGTGACTTACGACACGACGATGAGCTAGACGCTACACAAATTGCAAGAGAACATCCTGAAAGCTGTTTAAAAGATTCAGTTGATCGAGACATGTCAATTACAGTGTCCAAACTCTTGACTAGTATATGTCAACAATGATGCTGATGATTATTATTGAACAGAGACGTGGTCCTTAATTATTATCCTAGTACCTTTGCTTTAATTACCACAGTGTAATATAGTGTGGGTTTATATACATTGGGACGCTTATAACTACCAACATTTCGTTTGATAGTTAAATTATTGTATTGCAATTATTTATTTGTAGCTGGCATAAGTTATCAAAAGGGCCAGATATTTTTGTCTCTATGTGAGTTTCGACAACTTTTCAAATATTTATACGGTTAAAATATGATGCTTTTTAAAATGGAACAAACTTTAAAGTAAAAGTGTTGAATGAAAACTGTGTAATTTCGAGAAAATAAAGAATATGGGTCCCTTGATTTTGTATCTAATTTCATTTGAAGTGATATGAATATGAAATATAATTAAAGGTTTTCAATTAAGTATGTCGCTTGTGCAAACAATTCTAGTGGTAGAATCTTGGTTATCCCAGCACGAATGGGCCGGCTTGATCGGGAAAGTACCACCCTCTCACAAAAGATCAGCGTGTAACAACGATAGTTACGCCTACCGTTATGTTTCGTATGGTGAGTGAGAGCGCCGGAGGCCCAAGCCCCTTCCCTATCCTCTCCTTATTAACCTTTCTGTCCTCACCTTAGTATCCTACCTAACCTCCCCTTGTTATCCTTCCTATCACTTTCCTTGGAGATGGGGACGCGCGAGTGATACCTCTGGTGTTGCTAGGGTCTATAGGCTACGGTAACCGCTTACCATCAAGTGGGCCTAATTCGCCACCAATGCAGTATAAAGAAAAAAAAACATAAAAGTAATGTTTTATTTAGATACAAGGAGTACAACATCACATAGCAATACGGAAGACTAAGTTAGCAATTATTCTTGGCGCATTTATATATAATTACTATATTTAGAATTGGAGTTCACGATAGGGGAAGTACCACCCTCTCACAGAAGATCAGCGTGAAACGTGACAGTGCTGGAGGGAAATCCCCTCCCTATTCTCTCATTATTATCCTTCCTGTCCACCTCCTATCTCTTTCCTTGAAGATGTGCGAGGTGGTAACGATGTCTCTGGTATTACCACTTTTTTGCCACTGACGTGGTATAAAAAAATGCGTTTGCTATTTTATTTGCTTTGTATATATGCTGCTTTTGGTATTTATATGGTTAATTTGTTCTTTTCAAATATCTAAGAAGTTTTGTGTGACTTTTACTATTAAGGCTTCTGACATCTTTGGATATAATATATTTCGCGCTTTTTTGTTGTGTTTGTGTATTGTGTAGCACTTCTAAATCTGAACAATTAATATATTTTTATTATTTTTAAATTTGTTTTCTTTATATAGTTTCAGTAATCCACCTCCACCACTTGGCTCTACAACAGACCCGGCCACTCAAACATGTGGCCTGGCACCGCCATATTGTAGCAACTCTAAGTATAGATCCATTGATGGTTCTTGCAATAATCCTTATAACATTGCGTGGGGAATGCCACAGACACCTTACGGTCGATTGACATCTTACAATTATGCTGATGGTAAGTTCACGAAGTTTCAATTTTCAGATTTTAATTTTATTGGCGGTATAGTTGCGATTCAATAAAATATATTTTTGTTTATAAACAAAAAACCATAACATAGCATCACGCCTGTATCCCCGAAGGGGTAGGTAGAGATGTATTACAAACCTGCGATGCGCCAGCTATGTTTAAGTCCCACGTAATAGGGGGCGAGCCTATTGCCGTCTACCATATTTACAAACTCCGGACTGCTACTGAGCATTTTTCTTTTTACGAAATAGCTCAATAACATTGCCCTACCCGGGAATCGAACCCGAGACCTCATGATCAGCAGTCGCATACACTACCACTACACCACCGAGGCAATTAAAAAAAACTACCTAAATATTTTTTGTTGATAACATGATAATTATTTCCGGCTTACATGTATTATTAAATTTTGTCAAATTGTTTTTTTTTTCAGGTGTGAGTGCTATGGCGCGGTCAGTCTCTGGTAACCCACTACCGAATCCAAGGCAATTAAGTCTCATACTGTTCCCGGAAAGCCAAGTCGTAGACCCGCATTATAATCTGAATACACAGCAATGGGGACAAATCATCACGCATGACATGTCACTTTCAGCTGGAGTATCCGGTAATTATATACTGCTTTTTTTTTACTGCCATCACTAAGTAAAATGGCACATAAAAAAAACAAAAATAAAAAAGGTGTGCACTAATGTTGTTATATTTTGGTATAACACACGTGTGTTGTACAAAATGCCTTACGCATTTACAGGTTCATCCATCCATCAGCCTTTCAAGGTCCACTGCTGGACATAGTCCTCCCCAAGAGAACGACACAACGAGCGGTCCCGTCATGGGGATAATGCCGTAATCGCCACGCTTGGCAGGCGGGTTGGCGATCGCAGTGGATGTTGTTAATACTCGAGGGAGTGCTGCTGCCCACTCCCCCGGAATTCCCTCAGTCGGCTCTTACGACTCCCGTGGGTAGAGAGGGGTGGGACAATTCTGAAGCCGGCCCCACACGGCCGTTTTTTTTTTATTAATTAAGAGACCCTTTATTATATACGAGTTAGTTTTTATTAATTAGAGACCCGTTAGCCAAAAGTTGGTTAAAAGGACGTTATATTATACTAACTAACAAATTACTGTTTTATTTTTTTGCCTTAATAGACTCTTTGGATACCCGTGACATCGAAAGTGTTGGTAATACTTTGCATTCTGAGTCAGTCATCACACCTACGTTACTAATAGGTTAGTTCTAAATTATTAATAGGTGACAACAGACCTGTATGCTGCGACAATAATGGACAGCTAGCACCGGATGTAAACGTGAACCCTGTCTGCGCACCTATATTGATACCTCCAAAAGATCCTTTTCATGCTAGTCAGGGGACTCAATGCATGAACTTCGTAAGATCTGGAACAACAAGAGATAGAAGATGCACGCATCCTAATGCTCCTGCTCAACCGGTAGGTGGCACCCTTTTAGTATTGTGACAATTCACATAGTTTGTATTCCTTTTGCGTACACAAGAATAATGAATGGTCGTTCACGAGCATGGATTAACATGGCTACAGTGAAAGCGTCAGAATACCTAGCACAATCATCTACTTCTTGAAATCCTTGATAATATAGTAGTTATTGCATTTTTGACATCATTGTTTCGTAGGTTCGATTCCCACTCAGGATAATTATTTGTGTGATGAACACAGACATTTGTACTGCGTCTGGGTGTTTTCTATCTATTATATGTATGTATTTACAAAAAAAAGTAATATTTGTATTATATCCGTAATCTGGTACCCATAGCACAAGCGTTAAGCTTAGTTTGGGACCAGAGGACGTTGTTTGAAATGTCCGTGAATATTTATTTATTAAAATTTATTCTTCAATATCAAGCGCCTTACTTTAAGATACCTTCTAAACGTCTCCTTTAAAAATATCTCTATCACCACCACCATTAAAATGTTACTCGAATATATATATTTTTTACTGTAGAATATAACATCTATGTTACATTTTTTATGTTTAGTTATTTATATGATTGCCAGATTACAGCAGTAACAGGATATATGGATCTATCAATAGTTTACGGCAGTAGCGCCATCCAAGCTGCTCCACTTCGAGCTAGAACAGGAGGAAGGCTGTTAACATCGTTAAGAAACGGCAAAGAGTGGCCTCCACAAGATCCTAACGTAACTCTCGCGTGTGGAACAGCTCAGTCACCCAATGAACCTTGTTATTTAGCAGGTTTGTACTATGTAGAGAAACAGATTCTAGGAATTTGGGAACGTCGCGTCGTAGGGTGTTTTCCATCGATTTTTAGTGAGAATAACATCATGCCAGCGATAAAATAATATTTCTTTTAAATTTTACAAATTCTCAATGTTAGAAATTTTTCAACAATGTTTTAGCGACTCGCCTTAGCTTCGTAATATAATAGAGGTACAATTTACTTATTAAGAAATTTTTAGGTTTTTTGAAGAACAATAACTTTCCAGCACATTATTATTTTGATGTAGGTACCTATAGCAATATATTATTATAGTTTTATTAGGATGTTATTTTATATTATATTATGACACTTTTATATTTTTTTAAGCATTTGACATGCTTAGCCATATAAATGAACACAAGATGCAAAAATGTCATTGGATTTCACATTTTCACACTTTGTGCTCCTATTATACTAACTTATTAAAAAGCCGTAACAGAGCTGTGTCGGTACATTTCAGATATTTGAGAAAAAGTTTATATAGGCGTGTTTGAACACAAAACAATTTTTGTCTGTTTATCTGTTTGTTCGTTCGCACATCACGCAAAAATTACTGAACGGATTTTGATGCACTTTTTTTATTTGATATGTAGCTCTTGATTAGATTTAAAAACTGGTACCTATACATTTTATCCCGCTATTATATCAGGAACCTGAGACATAACCTAAAAACTAGTTATATATTTATTCATTCCTCTTTCCTATTATCTTAGCCTAAGTGGAAGCGCGTGCTCAAAAGTGGAATACTGGGTCAAGAATAAGAAGTCTTGTATCTACGTCCTAAGTCCTCCTAGTACTAACAAATTAATGATCGGTACTTTTCAGGAGATATTCGTGTGAATCAAAACCCTCAGCTGACATTATTGCAAGTTATTTTACTACGGGAACACAACCGTATAGCTGACGTACTTCAGCATCTGAACCCACATTGGAACGACGAGACTGTTTTTCAAGAAGCTAGACGCATTCATATCGCTCAAATACAGCACATTAATTATTATGAATATCTACCTATTTTAATAGGTGAGTAATAATGATAATTATTTCCAGACCGTAATTCTGGTCACAACGGTCAGTGACAACATAAGCTAGGTATATAATATAGCCATGTTGATGATATTAAAGTGCACAAGTGTGAACGTAAACACAAATGCAATATCTGTTCCCTCACTCTCATAGTCTAATGGGACGGTATTCCGATACGACCGCAGAGAGATCAGGCGCTTGACAACATCCGGGGGTGAAACACCGCTAGTTTCCTAATTCCGGGCTGCTATTGAGAATTTTTTGACAGAAAGACCCAAATATTTTTTTTACCCGGGAATTGAACCCGAGATCTTATGATCTGCAGTTGCCGGCAGACCACCGAAGCATCCAGTCGATATGTGAGTTTGATAAGACTTTTCGTCATTGATCAATTCCAAAAAGATTTCAATTAATATGGCATGGAGTTAGATTGTGTTCCGAGGTATGGAATAGGCTTGTGTTCATTAGGTGTAGTATTGTCTGTTAAGGCAAATAGTACAGCAAACGTTGATCAGAGTAATCTAACAAACCAAACAGGACTTTAGGGTTGCTACACATTCGAGATATTAGGTAAATATTTTGATCTGTAGTTTTTGACATGCTCAGCTACATTAAAAAACAAATTATTTGTGCAAGTGCATGGAAACAACCAAAGAAAAGACCACTAAGCTATCGTAGTCACCGACGGCGATTCCCAATCTCCACTTAACTTTTATTTTTTAGATATCTTTACGACTCACACCGCCGATATGGGTGGCGTGATACGTCCCCGGATTAGAAGGGACAGAGATTCGAATCCCACTCACTGTAAAGTTCTCTTTTTCCACTTTCACAAATAATTTGTTCATTATTATGTATATATATTTATTTCTTATTCATTATAACAGCCAAACGGGTTAGATGAAAACCCGAAACGGTAATAAATTCTATTGTGGATTAACTCACAGGCCGCGTATTATCGTAATAGACAGTTCATATGATCAATGGCACATTTGCTACCTGTTTTTTTCAGCTAGTAGATAGATAGTATTTTTTTATCTGTTCTAAGCGAGAGCCTGACTATACTCACCTGATGGTAAGTGCAAATATAGTCTACGATGGTAGGACGAACTAGCTTACTAAAAACCATTGACTATAGGTAGCCTTGAAGACACCCACATTGAAATACCGAAGTAGGCAACTTATTCCATTTGATTGCTGTGGGTATTATGAACTATGTTACTATATCTATGTTATGAACAAAATATAAAAAATATACCAACAACAATATCCACAAAAAATTATGGCCACCCTATTATTACCTACTTTGATGTACCTAATAAATTGTATGTGTTACTTTATATTTAGGTCATGACAATATGGTCCAGAATAAACTGATTTATCCGGACGCTCGTGGTTACGTTAGCGATTACAATCCCAGCGTGGATCCTTCAGTACTCAATGAACATGCTACTGCTGCCTTCAGACACTTCCATACACTCATTCGGGGATATCTGCAGTAAGTTATTTTTTATACTATTATAAAGCTGTAACAGAACTAGGTTTGTACTATCCTTACGTTTTATTACGCTTTCATTTCATACTTACTCAGCCGTAGAATGTAACTCACTAAGAGTGGATTCGACCAAACTCGAATATATACAAGAATAACTATACCGACAATAATCTATTCCACGATTTTATTCTCTTAAATAATCAACAGTCGTTTTTCCACGCCATCTGACGTATCGCTTATACTTGGAATAGTTATTCGCGAATAGCAAAGTGAATGTAATACCCAGCAAAAAGAAATTGTTCTACAAACGGGACAGTGTATAGCTTAACTCATCTCAACTCTTATTTGTTGTATTATAGCGTGAGAAAGTAGCTGTCACGCGCCCGAAACCGATATTGGTTTCGAAAAATGACAGCACAAAAAAGATGACACTATTTTTTTTATTCTTGGATTAACTCCTTATTCGATGCTTATCGGTGGTATAGTGACTATTCCCAAAGAGGCTCGCTATTCTTCGAATTTTTGTTGGTAAAATGTAAAATTGATTTATTCTCGAGTAAGTAGCGATTTATTTTAGGCATAAAATGTATAATCGTATCGACATCGCATCGTGTCATCGTGATTGGTTGAGCGATTATTGCGACATTACGCCTCCATCTGCATCCAATTCAATCCGGGGAAGTACTCTGGACCGCTAAGCTAAAGCAGTCGCCCAACGACGATTCCGAATCTCCACCTCACATTTGTTTTTACAACCCACGCCACCTATCGCGTGCATTCACATACACCATCACCACCTATCGGATGCATTTACATAACCTAAAAACTAACTTTTGTCAATAAGCTACGCTACTACAGTCCCAGAACTTAAGGCTGCCTTAATACACTTTTTTTCTCAGAAGAATAGTGGACTACTTACTAAGCATTTTAGTGACAATAATTCCTTTTTTGACAGGTTAATGTCAGAAAATCGGCGTTTAATGGGTACTGTTCGCATGAGCGATTGGTTTAATAGGCCTCTACTACTTGAAATCGATAACACTTTCGATAGTTTAGCCAGAGGTCTTATTACTCAAGAGATGGACTATAGCGATCAATTTTGGGATTCTGAAATAACGCAGTACTTATTCAGGTAAGTTTTGTTTTCCAATACAACTCCAGGGGTAATTGAACGTTCGGGGGGGTTCGATCTTTTGCAATAAACGGAAAAAATAAAAACCTTCTTTAACTTCTTCTTCTTTAACACGTAATGTAATGTTTCTCTGTTGCATACTAGCCTCTTCCAAAGAAGAAAATCAGCCTACTGTACCATCTTGATCGGACATAAATATTTCCTCTGAGTCTTCCTTGTTTTACAGTGATATTTTCTATTTAATATAAAACTCTAACTCTGAGATAGATAAATATGTTAAATTTTAGTAAAACATTGACGATCATAATCTCATATGAACAATATTACAATATTTTAAACTGCCTCGGTGGTGTAGCGGTAGTGTATGCGACTGCTAATCATGAGGTCTCGGGTTCGATCCCCGGGTCGGGCAATGTTATTGAGCTTTTTCCTAAAAAGAAAAATTCTCAGTAGCAGCCTGGAGTTTGGAAATGTGCCCGGTAGACGTCAATAGGCTTGCCCCCTATTACGTGGGACTCAAACATAGCTGGCGAGTCGTGGGTGTGTAATACACCTCTGCCTACCCCTTCGGGGAATACAGGCGTGATGCTACAATATTTTACTAAAACACTTTGAACCCAGTTCACTACTCGTAGTCACTGGTATATTAATATTTGTTATTCAAGAATAGACATATTACTTAATATTATTCATAACATTTTTTAATTAAAAGCGACAACGGCAATAGTTTTACAATGTTATATTATTTAATGGCAGTATGTTTCTTTAAAAGTATATTGAAACGAAACTAATAAAATTCTAGCACTAAGGAAAAATACAAAACTGTTTGCTCAGTGATTAACAAGACTTTTTTGCTTAAAATACAGACGCAATAATACCCTCGGTGGAGATTTGCGAGCGACAGATATACAGCGAGGGCGTGACCATGGGCTCCCTAGCTACGTCACCACCCGAGCAGCCTGCTCGCTCCCTGTGCCGAAGTCCTTCCACGATATGCTTGATTATATCTCCGCGGAAGTAAGTTTGCAAGGATTATATGGAAATAAGAAAATAGTATTTTGTTATCTAGTCTTGTGTTTTTTAATACTATCCGAGTGACTGAAGAGGGACCCCATGTAAAGGTTTTGACTTCGCCAGGCCCACACGTCAACATTTTGTTATTGTTGGAAAATAAACAAAACGTTACAAGCTGCATAGGCTTTTTTTTGTTAAGGTGAGATTTGGATTGCACAGTAAAAATAGATGAAAAACTTAAACTGTTTTATTGTCAAATCCCGTATAATTTAGTTTTGACAATTTCAAAGTTTTAAGTGAAAACTTCTTTCTTTAACACTTAACTAATAGAAAACAAGTTGGAAAAGTGCATTTTCTGTTCTGACGGGCCTCGTGGCGTAGTCGGTAGTGTAACCGACATGAACACAGATATTTGTACTGCGTCTGGGTGTTTTCTATCTATTATATGTATGTATTTACAAAAAAAAGTAATATATGTATTATATCCGTAATCTGGTACCCATAGCACAAGCGTTAAGCTTAGTTTGGGACCAGAGGATGTTGTGTGAAAATGTCCTTGAATATTTATTATTATTTATTCTCAAAACATTTTCGTCATAATTTTTTACTTTTTTTCTCAACCAATTTTCTGTCCGACTATTAAACACGGGTCTCCTCTTATAGTGAGAGGGTTTAGGCCATTGTCCACCACGCTGGCCCAATGCGGGTTGACGAAGACTTCCCAGGCCGTCGAGTAAATCTCTCAGGGATACAGGTTTCCTCATGATATTTTCTTTTACTGAGCTGTCATAAATTGTAAACAAATACACACATTATTTTGAAAATCTCGAAAAGTCAGAGGTGTATGCCGTACGAGGTTTGAACCTTGTACTCGGAATCGAACTCGATACCTCTGTTTTTCCAGTCCTTGGTTTTACCACTAAGTTATCACTGCTTGTCATAAATTGCCAAGTTAAATTTAGCTAAGTCACTTATTTAAATAACCATGTTTTACCTAGAACGTTGCTATACTACGAAGTGTATATGAGTCGCCTCAAGACGTGGACCTTGTAGTGGCGGGTTCTTTAGAGCGGAACGTGCCTGGAACATTGGCTGGTCCGACATTCTTGTGCATCCTGACTGAACAGTTCTATAGGACTCGAGTGGGTGACCGTTACTTCTACGAGAATGGAGATCCTGAAATGGCCTTTACACCCAGTGAGTATTGCAACAATGCATGAGCCTCCTCTGGAAAGAATTATGGAATAATTCACACAGATTTGGTTCGAGTTTTTCTTCATAAATAGTTTAGTTTTAGCTGTGTCAGCTTTAGTTTACACGCACACACTCACTCGCATCCGTACTACATGCATACACGCACGCGTATTTCCACGACCAAGTGGTAGTGGATGGTAAAATAACAACATTGGTAGTAAGTCCAATGTTACCCATGCGCAAATTAACTGCTGACATTACGTTTGGCATAATGGTCACTATTTAAATGTTATCAGTGTGGTGATGGACTAAGAATACAAGTGTCACCATCCCATTCTTTCCCATGGAGTAAGGGAATTAAGCAATTACAACTCATTGCATGACTGATGGTGGGGTTGGGTACCAAGTGGGAGTAATTACTCATTTGCTATCGGGCCTGAGCAAGTTGGTACCACGATATCCCGTGCGACCGGTCATCAAGCATATCGTTGTGTTTTAGTTCTGATAGCCGTTTATTCTTTCATTTCATATCTGTGAAATGAAATGGTGATCAGCTGCATGACAATACTCTTGGTATAGTTGTGTCCATGAGCAATGGTTACCATTTACTATGAAATGTGCCGTTGCTCGTATGCCACCATACGCAATAAAAAAGACTTACATATTATACACTTTCACATAGGTATCTAGTGACCACAAAACATCACTAGAAAGTCAAGTGTGAAGCAGTATGCAACATGCTAATACAATATTCCACACAGGTCAGCTGGAGACAATACGTATTGGTGCGTCGATGGCGCGCTTACTCTGCGATAACGCTGATGGAATAAATTTCATGCAGCCTCAAGCCTTTCTACTGATATCTGAAAAGTATGTATCATTGTTATTTACGGAATATATCCGTAAATTTATTTTATACTAGCTTCTGCCCGCGACTTCGTCCGCGTGGAATAGTTACTTTGGGCTAACGCTAACTTCTACTTTTTATTTTGCTCGCTATTTTTCATTGGTGCTCCGCTCCTATTGGTTTTAGCGTGATGATATACATATATATCATCCTATAGCCTTCCTCGATAAATGGGCTATCTAACAATGAAAGATTTTTTTAAATCGGATCAATAGTTCCTAAAATTAGCGCGTTCAAGCAAACAAACAATCTCTTCAGCTTTATATATTAATATAGATTCCGATACTATGTTATTTATTTTCTCAATCTATGACTATCTCGTTGGTACGTTTTTCTTCTGAGGTGAGAAGAATCTAGTCTATAATCCATCACGCTACGGGTTAGCTGATTTCACTTTTTTCGAGAAAATCTCTCAGACATGTTGGTTGTCATTTTTTCTTTATTGAGCAGCGATAAATTGTAAGCAAATGCATAAGGTAAGTATAAAATTTCGTAAAGTCAGACATGTCAACTCTACCTTTATACGTCCTTGTAGGCCTTGGTCTTACTGTATTTTTCTCTTTTGTTTTATGGAATTAACTGTACAGCAGTGCTGTAACTAGTCTTTTATGCGCCCGGTGCGAGCTTCTATAACTGCGCCATTAAAAAATGTTCTAATCTTACCTGGTATAAAAACTAATAAAAACTAATGTTTACAAAAATAAATATATCATGTAAAAACTACGTTTTTGTGTACTTAATTATGAGTATTTGCACACAGCAGTATGATACGGGTGTATCGTATTATGCTATAAATAATAGGTATTGTTTGTGGTCTTGGTCTGGTCATTTTTGTGCCCCTGCGGGGTCTGCGCCCTGTGTCTGGGCACCGCTGGCACCGCCCTAGTTACGGACTGCTGTACAGTTATAAAACTGTATACTATTATAAAACTTTAACAGAGCTGTGTCTTCTATACATTTATGATATTTGAGAAAAAATATACTGTAATAGACTTTATAGGCGTGTCTAAACATAAAAAAAATTTTTTAGAATTTTTCTCTGTTTATCTGTTTGTTTGTTCACGCATCACGCAAAAACGGATTTTGATGCAACTTTTTAATTTGATAGCTCTTGATTAGATTTAAAAACTGGTATACATTTTATCCCGCTACTATATCGGAAACTTGAGATATAACTTAAAAACTATATTTTGGCTGTGGCGTAGCCGCGGTCAAAGGTTCGTACTAACTGAGCTGTGTCACATTTAAGATATTTGAGAAAAAAATACTGTTATATATAGACATGTCACCACAGAATTTTTTTTTTTAGAATTTTTATCTTTTTGTGTGTTTGTTCGCGCATCACGCAAAAAATACTGAACGCATTTTGATACAACTTTTTTATTTGAGAGCTCTTGATTAGACTTAACTGGTATATATTTTATCCCGCTACTATATCGGGGATCTAAGATATAACCGAAAAACTAGCTTTTGGCTGCGGCGAAGACGCGGGGAAGTTTATAAAACTAAAATACCTACACGCTTTAATATCTAATTGAACTAAGTAGAAAATAATACTATATTAAATAATATGGCTTATAAAAAAGTGATGATGTGGAGGATTTATTTTAACTCTCACAGATTGTCGATTCAATGTGCAAAAATACAAAAATTGAGAAAATAGCCATTAGGTACTACTTTCTTCACTGAATTTTCTTATGTAGCAATTCCGCTCAAATATTTGTTTCTCTTATGTATTTTTATATAGACGATATAATATTATTAATTGCAGAAACAGGCTCGTGCCATGCAAGGAGTTGCCGTTCATTGACTTGTCACTGTGGGAAGATGTAAGCAGTCACTACAAAAAATAATTATAAGATACCTTTCAATATATAATGTACATTGTATTACTGTACTGCCTGTCCTTTTTTTATTTTGTACAGTCAAATGGAACCCGTCCATTCTTAGTGGTATTTAGCTCGGCAGCAAATCAACATAGAAACGATAAGAGAGCCGCGTATAAAAAGCATATTTAAAGTGTTGTACACTTCAATTATACGAAAATAAGCAGGTAATACAGTTGATACGTTTATAAAAACTGTATTATTTTGTTTGTATTATTCGTGTTTTTGTGACATTTAGTTTTAATGTAAATTTCTGTATTTAGCAAATAAACATAATTACATAATTTATTTGTAAAACGTATGTAAACATCATACAATAACGTATGTGCTTAATGTAAAAACTGTTGTTTATAAACACTTATTATAATTATGTCTCTAAAAAAGTAATATTGTGTCACATTTGCTAATTTTTGATTTATAGAAAAATTGTTTTAATTTATTAGTTTAAAACTGTAACTAAATTATTATATTTTATTTATTCGTACAACAAATATATAATTACAATATAGCCGTAGTTATCTTGCATTCTTACGTAAGTAATATTTTCAGTACTCATACTCTGAAAGTATGCCTGAAGTTGCCTGAGGAGCGGGTTGAAAGTAATACTTTTCAGCCCTAGGGAGAATTACTTTCAACTGACAGCTGAGTAATTATAAAAAATAAAGTTCAGTTCTATTTTCTGTACAGCCAGTCAATTACAGCGCGATGTAAAATTGAAATAACATAAAGTTAAGTATTTATTAAAGAATTTGTTTTTTATATGACTTTATTTTAATATAGTTGCAACTAAATATCTTTAAAATGACGAAGATTTATATTTTTTCAATGATTAAAATGAAAAATAATAGCTGAATAGCTGACAGGCCACAGAAAAAAAACAAAATCGGCGGGAAAACGGCGATTCCAAATTCAATTTTTTAAAGCCAAAATATTTTCTTTAGCTATTCATGATTTTTATTTTTAGTTTCCTCGTATTCGTAATGAGAAGCACAGTGTTTACCTCGGGATAAAGACTTATTTAGTGCCAAGACGGGGTTTGGCGCCCGAGCGTAGCGAGGGCTCCAATAGTTCGAGGGTTGCTTTCATCCCTAGGTTAACAAACAAAGTACTATTACATTTAGATTTTTTATACTTGAGAGTCCTTATGACCACGGCTGGTGAAATTAATGCGATACATTAACTTTATTTAACATTATTGTGTTTAATACGATGAACACTTAAGATGACCACAAATCAGAGACAAACAATTATTATTAAGATATTTTTTAAAACGATTACATTATGCTAATGTTTTTTTTTTTTAATATTTACAAAAATTGTTTTGATACTGGCTTATTTGTACATACAAATCATGTGTAATTTACTTGATAAATTAACGTTATGTAAAAATGTTACCTTTATAAATATGGAACTTTGCATGTTATTTTTATATAAATTGTACATTAATTATGTTTTTATTAAATTATTTGTTGTGTATAGAGTTACGTATGGAAGAAAGTATTGAAGTTAGTGTGTAGAATATTATATAAAGATTTTGTTTGCCACTATGGCTTTTATTGCCTTATTTATCAGTAGTTATTGTTTAGCGTACTTACAAATTCTATTAGGAACTGCAAACATTGATGGCAGACGAGCCACGACCCACCTGATGGTAAGTGGTAACCGTCGCTCATGGACTCAACTATACCGAGAGTATTGTCAAACCGCTGTGCACTATATCATTTCTCAGATATAAAAGGAAAGAATAAACGGGTATCTTCTGCTACAGTCAAAACACACTGACGTGCTTCATGGACCAGTCACACAGGAGGTGATGGTACCAACCCGTTTGGGACCGATAGCAAGTGAGAGTATCACTTGCTACCCAGCCCTACCACCAGTAATGCAATGGGTGATAATTGCTTAATTCCCTTAGTCGCCTTGTACGACACCTGCAGGAAAGGATGGGGTAGTGACACTTGTATTCTTACACCCATATTCTAAGACGGTTCCTCAACCTTTCCTCGACTCAAACTCAACTGAGGATACCTCAAGGAATATCTCAAGGAATCCTCGAAATTGGTATTCTTAGTTGAAAACTCGAGGAACCTCGAGGTCGAGGCAATACGTCATTAATTACGTCATTGTATTGTAGATAGAACGTTGTTTTGGGCAAAAATGCTTTGATTTTACATCTGTGGTCACTCAAAAGTTAACAGATGTTTGTCATTGTTGTCACATGTAAATGTTTAGATAGGACGATAGGTATTATACAAGGATCGCCACAAGGAGTAAAACTCAGGTAGGTACCTACATAGCAAAAAGTAATACTTACGTATATCGTATAACCAGAAAGTAACCTACATAGCGTCGTCGCGTCAACATTGTTTTTTTGCTGGGTGTGTTTTTATAGCTAGTATAAATTGTTTAGATATCATTTATTTTGTAATATGTCTGGAAGATATTCTTACTGAATATCGGTCGGTAAAGTTATGCCTACAGGAACTCATAATTAAATATAAAATAAATTCGACGGCTACTTTAGGTGCCGGTAATCCTGCTGAAAAAAAAAAATAGCTCACCTACGTCTTTGGAATTCTACGGTATCGTAAAAGTTGGGTTTGCAGCATCTCGTAAGTAACATCTTATGAGATAATCATACTTAATAATACTAATTCAAAAACCGCTGGAAATCCATTATAAACACTAGAAAACAATATTCACATGAAATAATAAACTTCAGTAAATTGTTTATAGAACAATAACTTCCTTGAGTATTCCTTAAGGTTGGTCCCGACGTACCTTGAGATTGACAGTTGTTTCCTCACCTCGAGTGAGGAAAGGCGTCGAGTGGAGGAGATTTTTTGCAACTAAAAATACCAAACTCCTTGAGTGCGCTTGAGTGGAGTCGAGAAATTTTCGAGGAACCGTCTTAGAATATGGGTGCTAGTCCGTCACCACACGGTACCTACAATGCACGGAAATTTACACACTATTTACAATACCTACTTCCATAAAATTCACATTTTTTAGCAAGTTAATCAATGAGTTGCCTTTCGGACAAATTCAAATGAAATGACATGTCATTTGAATTTGTCCAAAAGGCAAATTATTGATTAAATAGACAACTCAATGATTAAATAGATAATACATGTTTTATGTATTGAATATCTTCGACGACTCCACACCACAGAACAATTTATACTCCACACTCGTTGCAGCTAGGTGATGTGACATTTTTTTCACGAGAAAAGCTAATTTGTTTGAAGGGATATGTCAGGAGCGTGTTACGCGATGTTACATTATTAATTTTCGGCAATATGGTAACAAGCAATGGACGATGAAATATTAGGGGTTGAATGGTTCTGTACCAGATATTTACTCCCGAGATCGTTCGTTAAATTACTCTTGCCAAACATCTAAACATTGTCTTTTAACGTATTTAATGAAGGAGAAAAGAAGTGACTGATCCGTTGGAATTCCATAACCGAGTGCTTGTTTTGCGAATTGATTCACGAATACATTTTCTTTCAACTGGATGTAAGAGGAAATCCATTGCAGACAGACTTTTGGTATATGTAGGGGAAGTACGTCCAAAATGACATAGTGTTTTATTAATTATCAAAAACTTTTAAATTATTCATAATATGAACTTATTTTTTTCTTACAACTCTGCTTATATTAATTGTTTATAAGAAATCATAAAAGTTTTCTCAGAAAAATCAACACTTACAAAAATATTTAGTATTGAATGAAGATCAAGATAAATCCATTTTGTCCGTATGGACAAAACGACACGAGCCGTATGGACTAAATGACATACAAACCATCAACATGAATAAAATAAGTAATAACAAAAATTAATTGCACAATTCGCAAACAATTGTTTTGGTACGCTTTGGCAAATCAGCATAGGCCGCGTAATCCCAACGACTGCACCGCATGCACCTCAACCAGCCCTCACTAGGCTATAACGTGAGTAGTCCGGTCGATGGCGCTGTACAGCGCACTTGTGTGGGTGGAGTTCCTGGACGCGTCGAACAGGGCCCTTCTGTGGAGACCACAAAGAATCGTCGCATCCAAGATCATATGCGGATACCGCACGGTGTCGACCGAGGCGGCCTGCGCATTGGCTGGAACTCGTGAGTATTTGCGCCTAATGCCGCCCTAGCTGAGTCTGTGGGTAGATGGATCGGGGAACGTCCGCCACCCGCAAGGCCTCCCGCGAAGGCGCGACGCTCCATGTGCGGATACGTCGCTCAGTAGAGGGCACCTGAAAGGGTAGGCCGCCGGCGAACCACTGAAGTAATGTAACATAGTAGCCCGCCAACAAAGGCGGAGAGACGGCACACGGCGGGCTTATTTAGTTGGTGAAGGCCCCACACTACCCTGTTCGTTGCCCCGAACGACAGGGTGTGTGGTTAGGGACGTTTTCCCCGCCTTAACAGAAAAAGGGGCTATAACGTGAGTAGAGATTGTTGCAGTAAATACAGGTACAATCGTCTTCTTCGTCTTCTTGATCAAGGCAATCTGCATCTGAGTCATCATTAATATCCATCCATCAGCCTTTTAACGTCCACTGCTGGACATAGGCCTCCCCAAGAATGGGGGATAGTGCCGTAATCGCCACGCTTGGCAGGTAGGTTGGCGATCGCAGTGGATGTTGTTAATACTCGAAGGAGTGCTGCTGCTAGTTCCCTCAGTCGGCTCTTACGACTCCCAGGTGTGGAGAGTTCTCTCTCTGCTGTTCAGCTCACTTACAAATTTACCACTGGGAACAGTAGAAATTACATTAAATGGAACTGCTAAGAAGAGTAAGTAGTGGGTATCTACATAATTAGCTCATTGAGCTCTTATGGACGAAACGACATACCTATGTCATTATGTCCATTACGTATATATGTCATTTTGTCCATATAGTATTATAAAAAATCAAAATTCAACAATATATGCAAAATAAATATTATTTAAAGAAAATTATATTCAAATGTAAGAATAAATACTTAATGAGTGCAATAAATATACACACAAAGTAAAACCGTGAAAAATATAACGTTAAAACATAAAAATCCCTGCAATGAAAAAAAAAAACTCATAATTTGGCAATATTTGTCGTCGTCCATGTCAGCCGAACGAAAGACTAGAACGAGATCACGTTTTGACAGGTTGGTATAAGTCGGTAAGGTCACGTGGTGCAGTTGTCCGTGCCGGGCTAGAAGCGGTAGAATTTGATGTGTCATTTTGTCCGTCTATGTCATTTTGTACGTATTTCCCCTACTACTTTTTTTGTAAATACATACATAATAATAGATAGAAAACACCCAGACGCAGTACAATTATCTATGTTCATCACACAAATAATTGTCCTGAGTGGGAATCGGACCCACGACCTCGTGCACGGAAGTCGGTTACACTACCGACTACCCCACGAAGCAAGTTAAATTTAACACACTTCCCGGTTTCCGATTGAGCTGAAATTTTACAAGCATACGTATATCGCATGACAATGCAATATTATGATGACATGGAGCTGGAAGGTGGACATAGCAATTCTATAATGAAACAAGGCAACCCCCTCGACCTTGGACCCGTTTAATTCGTCTAGATGAGTACTTTGTCTTTAGGTGGTATCCAGGGTCTGATGATGGCACTGGAAGGTGGCCATGAGAACTCTTTTATTAAATAGCGCATCTCCATCGAGTTAGGGCTTGTTTGGATTGTCTTGACTAGTATTACAATCCTAGATGATATCAAGGGTTTGATGATGTAGCTGGAAGATGGCCATAGGTACTCGCTAATTAAACGTCGCAATCCACCGATTTAGGGCTATTTTGAGTTATCTTGAATAGTACCATAGTCCTAAATGATATTCAGGGACTGATAATGGAGCCGGATGGCCATGGGCACTATGCTATAAAGCGCCGCCATGCCATCAATTTTGGAATCGTTTGATTCGTTTTGACAGGTACTTCGGCCCAAGATCCTACTTTTTAAAACACAGTCGCGTTATGTCGTTATTTTCTTACTTTTTTAAACATCAATGTCTAATTAAAAAAAAGCGTTTTTGGTGGCGGAGGAAGTGGGGGAGGGGCGTTTAAAGCCATTCCTTCCCTTCCTTTCGCACTCCTATATCAAGGCGACTACATTCAAGACCTTAATCAAGAGCAAGCAGAGGCATCAGTCAAGATAATAAATTCATATATAAAAAAAATTGTAGATTGAATATACGTCAAAGCTTCCACAATGGCGATTAATTCAATACGTATGCATTATAGATATATTGGAATCAACTGTAATTCTTACGACTAATTTAGATAAGGGTCATAAAAACTGCACCTCCCTCAATTTAATATGTATTTAAGATGTTCATTAATTGTTTTGTTTCTGAATGAGTGCTATGTGAGTAGAAGTTACATCTTTTAAAACCATTATAATTGTAAGTAGAAGCCGTTGTAATAATTGATCGACTCAACAGTCAATAGTTACAACGGCTTCATCTACTACTCAACTTCCAACATATCAGTCCAGCGGTGACCATAAATGCTGTAAAGTATTTGAAACGTCGGGATAGTTGAAAATAAAGTATACACGATACATTCCGTAAAAGTTGAGTAACTGTAATTATTCTACACGTGCGGGCAAACAGACTAACTTTATAATATTTTATTTTCATAGAACGGAGGGAAACGTAACGTACTTGGCGCGATAAAACAACAAACAAAGTTATTATTGTTTTTGGTACAGCTTCGTACGGAATTTGGTAGCTATAATAATACTTATAACCGAACTGACTAATATAAATTAAATGAACTGCCTCGATGGTCTAGCGGTAATATATGCGACTGCGGATTACGAGGTCTCAGGTTCGAACACATTCGTGCACTATAATATCTCATGCGTACATACCTGTCTGTTGGTAGAAGCCGCGTTAACGAAATTACGGTTTTGGAGATCATTATTATTATATTTTATTAAGTACAAGTATTATTTTTGTTTCGACAAAAACGTATAGGTAATGATATTATTAAACGACGTGCTTCTAAGTTTCTTTGAATCTTGAAAATATACTTAAACTTATATACTGTATAAAACAAACAGCGTGTACCAGAAATAAGTGATTAAGTCGTTACTACACAAAAAACGCACTTGATAAACCGCAAAATAAATTCGAGACTTAGCCTTAGCTTATCGTAGTATCACGTACTAACTATTTACCAATTCTGGCTTCGCCTTCTCTTGAGTTCATCAATTTGAGCTTATTAATTTAGGGCATTATTTATTCATTTACCTCTGGTAGTTATCAAATATATAGCTTTTTCATATGTATTTTTCTTGTTTTTGTTGGGCATATCTGTAAACACAGATATGGATTACACGAATGCAATAGACTATAATACAATGTGAAATGTAGACAAATATAAATGTACCCAGGCCTATTTCCTCATGATCGAGGCGCTGGGGCTTAGGGTGGCTCTGGATAAGTCAGAGGCTATACTGTTCCATGGGCTCGGTCTTGGCTCATCTTCTGGCGCCTCGATCGACTGGAACAGAGTTCAAATCGGGATCCGTCCCTAGATAAATATTGGGGCTTGGTCGTGAATTCGTCGCGACAATAGGTGGGGACAGATATAAATATAAATAAATATATTTATGTAGTAGGTAGTGAACTCAAATCTTCAATCACAATATTTTTTTATATCTTTAAGTTAATATATTCACCTTTCATAATTTATATACTTAACCTTTGTTCTAAGTTATAATAACTTTTAACAAAAGACAGCACCTTATCAAAACAAACGTAGGCGTATTGCAGTGTTATCCCCAGTGACTCCATTAAAATACTTGCCGCAAGTTTTACTACTCGAAAAGAGGGACTTATAATAAGGAACAGAAGACAAATATCTTAAATATGCTTTTCAGGAAACTAAGTTTTATAACCAAATAAAAAGTTCAGATACAGAGCAAGGTAAATATTTCAAAACAATGTAACAATAATTGAAACGGTAATCTTGATATATTGGCGGTATCAAAGTATTTATCATTAGAAGTCGGTAGTGTAACTGACTTCCGTGCACGAAATCGTGGGTTCGATTCCCACTCAGGACAAGTATTTGTGTGATCAACACAGATAATTGTACTACGTCTGGGTGTTTTCTATGTATTATATGTATGTATTTACAAAAAAAGAAAAAAAAAAAGCTAATATATTATGGATTATATCCGTAATCTGGTACCCATAGCACAAGCGTTAAGCTTAGTTTGGGACCAGAAGACGTTGTGTGAAAATGTCTGTGAAGATTTCATATTTTATTTATTTAATAAGCAACTAATTCTACAAATAATAATTACATCTCACTTAGAAAATTATATCTCAATAAAATGATGTTAAAAAGTACTCATATAACTAATGTGTGTCAAAAAATTCTGTCACAATAACTGTGCAGTAAATACCAAATATTGATATAACTCAAATGTGCCATTAATAATCAAAAATGTCTAGTGATATCCCAGCACGAATGGGCCAGCTCGATCGGGGAAGTCTCACATAAGATCAGCGTGTAACAACGGTACCTACCGTTGTGTTTCGTATGGTGAGTGAGAGCGCCGGAGGCCCAAACTCCCCTCCCTATCCATTCCTTTTTATCCCTCCTGTGCTCTCCTTAGTATCCTACTTATCCTCTCCTCATTAGTCTTTCTATCCACCTCCTATCCCTTTCCTTAGAGATGAAGCCGCGCCAGTGATGCTTCTGGTGTTGCTAGCGTCTATAGGCTACGATAACCGCTTACCATCAGGTGGGCCTTATGCTAATTCGCCACCAATGCAGTATAAAAAAAAAACGGTTTTTCGACATGTCGGTAATGAGTGCACAACGAAATGTTAATAATAATAATAAATGTGAATAAGTAGCTCTATCTGATTCTTCTCTCGCTTAATTTTGCTAATCATATATCAGTAAAATTTTGCAAACCAATAGATTGCATCCCAAGGAAGTACTAGTTCGTTTAGAATAATAATATTAAAAAGGTTGATATACTAATAAATGTTTAGTTACTGCTACCACTGCTTAAATTAAATTAAATAAAGTAATGAATTTTTCATTACAAAATGAATAGCTGCAAGTGTACGACACTTCAAATACTTCTTGTAATGAAAAATTCATAGCATATATTTTATTTTATTTAAAACTCAATTTAGTAGAGGATTAATTTAAACTTCTGGCAGCTTTATGTTCCGTGGCGAGCACGTGCTCGGTCTCATTTTTAAACAATTGCAACAGTTTCTGCCGTCAACACTTACAAATTGATTCTGCTTTCATTACTTTCAGTACAGTGCTTAAAGTTGCATGTTCGTATTTTCTTAAAGGTAATTAATTATATTGCTTATTTCCAATCACAAAAGTACAACTAATAATGCTATTTAGTTAATCACAGTTGTCTTAACGTCTTGAGGAAATTGGGTGTGACCGCAACGGAGTACGATAGCTCAGTGGATTAGAGCACTTCCATGGAAAGGAAGGGACGCAGGTTCGTTTCCCACTCGTACTAAAGTTCTCTTTTTCCTCATTCACAAATAATAATTAGTACTTTAAAAGTAGCTAGTAAAGTTTTATTAAAGTTTTAAGAAACAGAGGTTTTATTTTGTACCTAATTTCTAATAATATAATAAGCAACTGAGGGAAGTCGGCAAAGCGTAGGTAGGCAACGAAGAACAAAGTAGCTGCTGCTCGGATACTATGGAGGCTAATGTTGGTGTACCGCAAGGCTTGATGCTCTCCGCAACACTGTTCATCCTGAATCTCAATGTGTAGGTAATTCATAGATGCCGTGTGGGGCCGGCTTTAGAATTGTCCTATCCCTCTACCCACGGGAGTCGTAAGAGCCGATTGAGGGAATACCGGGGGTGTGGGCAGCAGCACTCCCTCGAGTATTAACAACATCCACTGCGCTCGCCAATCCGTATTATTGTTATTACTAATGAACTTACCAAGCGAAGTTCTATCACCAAGCGTGGCGATTACAGCACTATCTACCATAATGAGCAACCAACAAAAAATGGGACCGATGATCTGGTCAAAGCCGTGGGGAGCGTTAGATGCGGTCGGCGCAGGACTGCTCGTTTTGGCGTTCTCTTGGGGAGGCCTATGTCCAGCAGTGTACGTTGAAAGGCTGATGGATGGATGGATGGAAACGAACTTACCAAGCGAAGTTCTATCACAATTATACGAAGCACCTATGTTTAAGGAGCTGGGTGCCATTTTGGTATATATGATTTGTTCGTCTTTCATATTAATAGGGATGAAAGTTTATGCCAATACAAATCGATTTGGTCCTGTAAATGAAGGTCGTATGTAGGGACATAACTGTGCGCTGTAACTCGCGCTTCAAAAATGTAAAAAAAATAAATAGATAATAAATCATTTTCTGCATCTTGGACTAATGATCAAAATCATTATTAAAACGATAAACATCGAAGAGGCAGACGTGCAGGGCTCTGTTTTATTACGGGACGTAGGTGCAAAAATGTAAAAAAAGCTGTACTAAATGATTTGTACGTCGTTCTCGTTGCGCCCATTCGTTTCATTGGGACTCCCAGAATAGGAAAAAAAGTTGACAGACCTCTAGGTCGCTGATTTTTTGATGTACGATCCTTTAAAATTTTTTTTCAGGAGGGAAGGTAAAGCGGGTATTACGGTTTATTATTGTTATTACTAACAATACACTACTAAGCGATAAAAATAAAAAAAAAACACAATAAAACATAAAAAATGTAAACTACTTATTAGGGAAATTTCTGTTTTGGGTTCTACTTTCTGTAAAAAAAACATTTATTTAAAAAATGCTCCTCTTTATGTTTTTCCTCAATTTAAGGCTTTTTTAGCTCGGGCAACCCCTAATAAAAAATAAAATAAACATTTCTAAAAATTTTAAATATATTTAGAGCCAAACGAAACCCACGACTCATTGGACATCAAAATCCGAGGGGGTCAGCCCAATGACCGCGTGATTTGAATGCCCTATAGGTAAACCCCTGGACTACAACTACCTAGAGAATTATACCATTATTACTCTCTTCTCTCTAAGAAAGAAAGAAAGCAAGAAAGACAAACTTTCGAAAAAAAAATTGTATAAAAATTGTCTGCTCTTGGAAAATCAGAGGTCTTGACGTCTGCCTTTTCGATGTTTATCGTTTTAAAGATGATTCTGACCATCAGTCCAAAAGGCAGACACGAACAAATGATTAAGCAGACTTTTTTTTACACCTTTGAAGCGCTGTCAATTGAAAACGCAGCGCTACCATAGTAACAGACTATTTTTCTGTAGTTATTTATATTGTCATTAATCGAACAATTCGGGTCTGCCAAGTGAACATTTCATATACACATTTTTAAATCATAAAAAAATGTTTAAAAGACATTTCTTTGTAAGTCTCTCGAATAAAAGTGTTTCGTTGGGGTACCATGTGTGCTTAGGAGGTCCAGTACCTTTGATGTGTCCCAAGTGACGTTGTATTTGGGTGTAGGAGGACGGAGTCTAAATACTCCTTTGTAGAACCTTTTAACTCTATCATCGGTAGATATGTGTGTGCCAAGCAGGACAGATAATGCCCCTTTGAAACTATTTAATGCACCATATTGGGCACCTAAATTTTTAATTTGGTTCAAGAAATATATGACTGAAGGAACTGGAGCCTCAAAAATATTGCGATTGTTGTTAGTGAAAATATGCCAGCGTTTTAGACATACAGCATATTGTTTGACAGAATTATCACTTAGTGATGCAATCATGATGTCAATGGTCCAGGAGCCGCCGTCTATTTTTTTTAGTGATTAATAACTGAATATTTGTGAGTAGGTTCCGTTCGATGAGACACGCATATTTTTCTTAGTGAAAAATTTTATGAGAGGTCGCTATTAAGTGTCCATGAATTCGACAACTTCCAAGCGTGGGACAGAGAAAACATACCACTAAATTTGTAGGACTATATGGCCATTTCATTATACAAATATATTTACCAAGCTGCATTCAAAAAATCAGATTGTTAATAATTGGAATGACCTCTTTTATTTATATTTGTATCGCTATATTTGTAGAAAAGCACGCTCCAGTCAAACTAACCACTTTGAAGGACAATTTATTGTTCTTCCTTTTTATCCAATTATATTAACATTTAAACTTAATGTTAATCAGACAATTTCGACACCCCACCAAATCGAAATGTGTTATACTTGCGCTCTTTATTAGCTACCTCTATCGAGATTTTTCACAGAGAAAAACTTAAACGTCTCGTCGAAAGGAACCTACTCACAAAGATTGAACCTGTTAATAAACACTTAAAAAAATAGGCGGCTCCTGTACTACAATGAATGATGGCGGCACACTTCGTCTCAGCAGCGCCGCCTGCACAAGATTCCGGCAGCCAGGGTGAGATAATAACATTTTCGTTAGGCTTAAAGACTATAAGGTCAGATGTGAGGAGTTGTCTGAATAATGGGTACCATGGCTGTGTTGGCCACATAGGTGCGACTACAATTCCCTTGGCCTGATCGGTTATAATTTTTCGAAGAGTTTTTAGGATAATCGAGAATGGTGGGAACGCGTAACAGAAAAACGGTGGTGGTGTAAAGGCGTCGATAGTAATCGCGTCTGGATCTCTTTGCCACGATACGTACATGTCACATTTCTTGTTAATGCGGTTGGCGATAAAATCAATTCCAGGGGGGGCCAAACTTATTTGTTATAGTCTCGAACGCACTATCCTTTAGTTCCCACTCTATGTCAGGATGCACCTATGCGGTACTACCTACGTGTTGTGAATAATACATTTATTTTAGGATATTTATCTCGAGGACGAGGTGCAAGTATAATAATAATTATAACATATGAGTAAGTCTTATATATTTTTTGGGAAGCGCCTCGTCTGTTGCTGTCTATTAACGAATTAAAACTGTTATTGGTTTATTGATTAACGTCATGCTTCCTTGTTACATCCTTTCGTCAGTAGTTGACGTTAAAAATAATCAAATAAATCGTGGCGATGCATGTCGTGGCGACGCGTCAGCATGCTAACAGCCAGTCTGATCGAAATGCTTTAGTATAGCACTAGCAGGCATCTTTTCCATTTAAATTTTGCTTAAAAACAAGATAACTTAGCTTCCAGACGAGGTATCAAGATGGAACAATCATGATGAAACTATTGTAAGGCCTGTACAAGGCGATTGTAAGAAACCTATCCAATTTTATGCATGGTTGCGTACGTGGTTACGGTTTTATAGACATAGATATGGAGTAGAAGACAATAAAATAGGTTGAACTGTAACTGTTGTAACATACCTATATGCTTTACTTACCATCTATTGTGGAAGGTATTTTATCACCATAGTAATTATAAAACTAGTTTCCGTTACTTTATTATAGCCATGATAAAGCAAGGATTAATTAAAAATAGCTGTAAAGTACAGGTTATATTGCAATAAAATTAAATGCCGGGTTTTTAATAGTACATTGTTACCCTATGGATGAAAACAACTTATTTACTCCCGAAACGGGGTTAGCGAGGGCTCCAATAGTTCGAGGGACTAAATAAGTCTTTATCCCGAGGTAAACACTGTGCTTTTCATTACGAATACGAGGAAACTAAAAATAAAAATCATGAATTAGCTAAAGAAAAAATTTTGGCTTTAAAAAATTGAATTTGGAATCGCCGTTTTCCCGCCGATTTTGTTTTTTTTTTCTGTGGACTGTCAGCTATTCAGCCATTATTTTTCATTTTAATCATTGAAAAAATATAAATCTTCGTTATTTTAAAGATATACATAGTTGCAACTATATTACAATAAAGTCATATAAAAACAAATTCTTTAATAAATACTTAACTTTATGTTATTTCAATTTTACATCGCGCTGTAATTGACTGGCTGTGCAGAAAATAGAACTGTTTTTTTTTATAATTACTCAGTTGTCAGTTGAAAGTAATTCTCCCTAGGGCTGAAAAGTATTACTTTCAACCCGCTCCTCAGGCAACTTCAGGCCTACTTTCAGAGTATGAGTAATGAAAACTTATTTTCTTAAAGAACAAATTATTCTGAAAGGGTAAAAAGAGATATTTACTGCGAGTGGGATTCGAACCTGCGTCTCTTCAAATCCGGGGGAGTGCTCTAAGCCGGTAAGCAGGCAGCGCTAAGAAGAGACGCAGATTCGCATCTAGCTGGCAGTAAAGCTCTCTATTTTCACTTTCACAATAATTTGTTCTTTAAAGTAGCTGAGCATGTCAAGTGCTTAAATACAGATCAAAAAAATATTTTCCCAACTACTGTTTTAATATTTTTTATTCCTACGTACGTACTTAAATACTGAATTTTCCATCCATCCATCAGCCTTTCAACGTCCACTGCTGGACATAGGCCTCCCCAAGAGAACGCTACAATGAGCGGTCCCATCATGGGGGATAATGCCGTAATCGCCACGCTTGGCAGGCGAGTTGGCGATCGCAGTGGATGTTGTTAATATTCGAACGAGAGCTGCTGCCCACTGCCCCAGCATTCCGTCAGTCAGACCTTACGACTCCTGTGGGTAGAGAGGGGTGGGACAATCCTAAAGCCGGCCCAGCCAAGCCGTCTATACTCCTCTGAGACATGGAGTGTCTACCGTCACTACATACGCACTGTAGACCGATTCCACCTATTCCTAGTCGAGTAGTTATCCTATTTAATGCGTTAGCAACTTCGGTGGTGAGGACATGTCTCACCGGCCGCACACGGCCAACTGAATTTTACAAAAACAAAAAAATAATCAATAGAAAATACCTTTACAATTATTCACGAAGTCTTTAATTTATTGAGTTTTGAAATAAACAAATAAGAGAAACTGAATACTCATTCATCGTCCATTCTAAAATCCTTACTAATACTAGATGTAAATGCGAAAGTGAGTTTGTCAGTCCCGATTTCACGCCATGACTACTCAATCCTTCGTGGTGAAAGTTGGCATACATATAGTCTAGAGCCCAGAAACACACAAGCTTTTTTAACCTGAAAAAATGGTTAGGTTAGTCCTGTGTAGGTACCACTGAACTAATGTCTTCCAGTAGCCCGCCAATAAAGGCGGAGAGACGACACACGGTGGGTTTATTTAGTGGGTGAGGGCCCCAAACTACCTTGTTTGTTGCCCCGAACGACGGGGTGTGCGGTTAGGTACAATTTTCTCACCATAACAAATAAAAAAGTTAGTTCTGTGTGATAAAAAAACTTTACTGTGCTGTGGAGTAGCGTATTTATATTCTGAAGTCCACTCAAAAGTATTTTATTAACTAGTATGCATAAAAGCGCCTTAAAAAAATTTTCTTGAATCTATTGGATCATTATGATGAACAATTTATCTTCTTTCTATACTATTATAAAACTGTAACAGGGCTTTGTCTGTACATTTAAGATATTTGAGAAAAAATGAATGTATTATTTATAAGGCTATTTAGGCGTATCTGAACACAATTTTTCTTTATTTAGATTTTTGTCTGTTTATCTGTTTATTTGTTCAGGCATCACGCAAAAACTTCTGAGCGGATTTCGATGAAACTTTTTTTTTAGATATGGATGGACTTAAGTAATTATTTTATTATACGCAAATATATCGAGAACCTAAGATATATCCTAAAAATCTTTTTGTCCATATGGTGACGGACTAAGAATACTAGTGTCACCGCCCCATTCTTTCCTACAGGTGTCGTATGAGGCGACTAAGGGAAGTAAGCAATTATTATCCATTGCATTACTGGTGGTAGGGCTGGGTACCAAGTGGGAGTACTCACTTGGTATCGGGCCCGAACGGGTTGGTACAATGGTGGCTCCTGTGTGGCCATGAATCAAATCGTTGCGTTTTGGCTGTAGCAGGGGATTAGCAGAGATAGACAGACAGCCGTTTATTCTTTCATTTCAAATCGGTGAAATGAAACTGTGAGCAGCGGCTTGGCAAAACTCTCGGTATAGTTGGGTCCATGAGTGACGGTTACCATTTCCCATTAGATGGGCCGTGGCCTGTCTGCCATCACATGTAATACAAAAAAATTACTTTCTGCACACGAACCTCACTTATAAAAATATCAATTTGGCAGTAAAAACTCTACCGAAAATAAAACACGAACTAAGCTGATTAGAAAAAGTAGCAGAGAATCAGTCAGGTAGTAAAGTTTTGTACCCACTTTTTAGAGACATAGCAGACATTTGTAACGGCGCTAATAGAAGGCAATAGAGCCTACCATTGACTGACAAACACCAAATATACAAGTACGCAATCACTTCCAAATCCAAGTAGTTTTATGCCAGTATTTACTCAGGACGGGGCAATAAATAGGAGAACTATTAAATACAGATCTCACTTACATAGTCCACCTTATTTCTCATAGCGTCAATGGATGAGCAATTAACTAGGGTTATTGTATTACACAGATGGGCATGAACAATATTTTTTTCTACAAGTTTGGCTAACAATATCAAGAATGCAATAAAATTAAATGGCGGTTTTGCCAATGCCAAATTAGTCTTTTGAGGAGTTTTATCGGTATAAGGTTTTTATTAATTAACTAGCGGTTGCAGACTTGTCTGTTGAAAATTAAATTTTAAGACAGTATCTAACGAAGACAACATTTTTTCTGCCAACTTATAAGTTCAACGGACATAAATACTATAAGCAAAATTGAAGCTAGTTTCTTTTCAATATCGTTCTATGTTTCTTATAAAAATTCTTACCTATATAAATAGTAAATTAATTGAAAGTGTAAATATTTTATATCCCTACATGTTGACTGGATCGAGCGGGTAAAAATTAGATGCGCCCAGGAACCCACGTACCTGCACGGTCTCAACCTACAGTTTCAAAACCTTTTACTTTTTAAACTGCCTGGCAATCAAAAAACCATTACTTTTAAATTTTCATGATAATCATTATAAAACGATGGATATTATGGTCGAAATTTTCTTAAAATACGTCACCTGAATCAATTTCGGGGCAGATTAAATGTCACTTTTTGTCTCCAAATTAGAGTTTAACTGAAGAACTTCAGAGTAAAAATATACAAAGTTGAAATAAACGTGTCAATTAATGCTTGAACCTTGCGTATCTTTGTTTACTTATTTTTGTAAGTTTATTTTTTTATATTCGAAAATGTTTCAGTCATCCTCGCTGTATTTAATCTAGATAAGAAGCCTTGTATTTTCTGAGGACTTTATGGTCCGTTATTTTCGTTAACAAAGCGATTATATCGCGTAAAGTGCGCTATCATATTTTTCCTTTTTTCTTGTGCTCATCTTTTTTAGTAACTTTCTTATGCATTTACTTTTCTTGGGATCACATCGTTTATTACGATGTTTGTTTAACTTATCCAATAGTATTCCTTTATGATCATAATAATAGGTTTTAATTTTTTTGGACCTTATTATACAAGCCTTGTATTGACTAACTTTTATTGTATATTAATGTGGCAATTTAATAAAAGAAAAAAATTCAGATGGTTTAAGTGTGCCTTCAAGCTTCAACGTGGCAAAGCGCGTTAAAGTGCAGTTGAGATGCAGCAGTAATGATCATCTATCCTTTTTTTCTGTTTTTTTTTTCTTTTATTCATAAGCATATTGTGTTCATCTGTAATTAGTTGTACAATTAGTTAAGTAACAGCTTTAATAAAGTTACATTTTGTTGTAACAACTGTTGATGAACCTTATAAATAAATAAACTAAAGAGACAAACATTCGTCATTTATGATAAGCAAGACTATCTACAGCTACCTTCTCTTCCAGATAATATGCATGTGTACAATGTAGGATTTGTTACAAGGTAGATATGATACTTTGTAACAACAGCCGTTTATTCTTTCCTTTCATATCAGTGAAATGAAATGGTGAGCAGCGGCTTGACAATACTCCTACTATAGTTGAGTCAATTAGCGACGGTTACCATTTACCATCAGGTGGCCCGTGGCTTGTCTGCTACCACAAGCAATAAAAAAAACGCTACAAAAACGAAGACATAAAATTTTATTTTAAACACAAAAGTACACACACACACTTACACATAAATATAATACTTTAGAGTAATCTATAGTCGGACCATCGTGATCCACAGTCTTTTATAATTGTCGGTTCATTTAAGTAAGTCCTGGCACCCTTAACATTAGTTTAATTTTAGCTTGGGTGCCAGAGATTTAAGCGGTCTTTGTACCTAATTAACTATTTTATATTATAGTTTACATATGTACAAATTGTTGTGAAATAAATTATTATTATTTTGTGTAAGTAGGTATTGTTAATGTCCACCAAAAAAGCCGTGAATAGAAAAAGCTGTGTATAGAAAATGTTAGTAACAAAGAGTCATTCCTCGGAGTAGTATAATTTCGTAAGATGAGCCTTTGTGAGCATTACATTCGCGACTCGCGTATATTAGACTTCAGCCAATCTACTCCACGCAATCTCCTTTTATTTTTATAAATTCAATGTGAAATTGAATTTTTGGCAGAAAACAAGTTTATAATATATAATTTGCCGCTGTTTTAATTTTTTTTTTTGTGTTTTTTATATCTACGACACATATGATTGAGGGAAATAATATAAACAATTAGAGAGTTTGTATATCTGGTATCATTCTTTACAAGATATGGTACGTATGAAAAAGTTGTAGAATGGTGTGTGTGAATGTAGGTAATCAGGGAATGAAACTTCTTTAGAGATTCGTATGGTGCAAAAGAAGATGTTGTGACAAAGATTGAGAAAGGAGTGTTAAGATGGTGTGGATACAAAGAGAAGATTGGCGAAAGATAAAAGAAGACTAAAAATAACAAACGTACATTAGGATTTCAATTTACATATGTATGTTTTTACTTACACATAACTGTAAACGTATTTTTTAAACGCTATTGAGCTTTTTCCTAAAAAGAAAAATTCTCAGTAGCAGCCCGGAGTTTGGAAATGTGCCCGGTAGACGTCGATAGGCTCGCGCCCCCTATTACGTGGGACTCAAAAATAGCTGGCGAGTCGTGGGTGTGTAACACACCTCTGCCTACCCCTTCGGGGAATACAAGCGTGATGCTATATGTTGTGATTCTCTATAAGTATGACACCGCGATGGCTTAGCGGTTTAGATCACTTTCCTGGATTGGAAAAGACGCAGGTTCGAATCCCACTAGCAGTAAAATTATCTTTTTCCACATTCACAAATAATTTGTTCTTTAAAGTAGCTGAGCACGTCAAGTGCAATACAGATCAAAATAATGACTGTACCTACTTATCTCACCTATTTCGTCATGCATTGATCCCGAGATATGAATTCTTATCAAAACCCTTTAAGAATAGATTTTTTCAATAAGTAATTAGTCTATTTTTCCTTTAAATATTACTTTACACATTACCATTACATGAATAGGGATCCAGCTTTATATCGCTAACTAGGACTCATTTCAAACCTCTATATTTAGACAGAATTTATAATGTTACTTCTGTTAGTAATACCCCGTATTGTAGAGATAAATCGCATACATCTGTCGTTCTCCTAAATGAAAATGTCAGACTTAAACATTTGAGGCTGTATATAAATTATAAAGTCAGTGTTTATATATTGTATGGTGCCAATATTATATAATCACTTGCCAAAACCTTTAAAAGAGTATAAATCAATAAATGTATACAAAAGGAAACTGCGAGAATTGTTAACATTAAGAGCCTATTATAAGATTAAAGATTATCTAGACGATAAGTTTTTAGAAATAAGGTAGTTTGATAATGTATTAAAAACAAGCTTAGTAAAGTTTATGTAGGATTTTTTTAAATATTTTGCACACCTAAATGGTAGAATATGACTCGGACAAATCATTTGTATAACATCAAATTCATGTACTCATATTCATGCAAATAAAATTTTCTTATTCTTATTCTTAAACCAGTTAGTTACGAATGAAAAAAATGGGGCCAGACTGGCTTCCCGGGCTCTGGAGAGGGAGACAGCGGGGCCACAGCGGCCTCTCCCGTCCCAAATCGTAAACCTGATCGCGTGTCTGTGGTTACGTCTCATGGGCATACAGGAACGAGGGTCTTGGCTTAATCGCCCGGACCGCGAGGAAGACAACCTCTATAAAAAATTACCCTGAATTTCAAGCTCTGGCGCGCGGCGAGGAGATGCATGGCTGATGGGTAGTTCAGTCGCGAGCGCGGCCCCAGCCGGGGTACCTGCGGACCCCCTGTGTTGGGTTACAAATGTACGCTTACCCGAGTACAGGGAGCTCTGCCCGGGTGGAACTCCTTTCTCCCATACTCGTGGGAACGGGAAAAGAGCCGCGGACATAATTTCGACGGTGGCCATGGGCTCGAGGAACCTTAAGAGTAGCTTCGTCCGGGGTCTTAATATCGCCGCCACGGAACTGTCCAACGTGGTGGAGAGGCTTGTGGCGAAGGTAGCCGACCTTGGGGCGCGAAACGAGCGCCTGGAGACAACGGTCGAGGAGCTGCACCGAGGGATGGCCAATATGAGAGCCGAACTTGGGCTCCCTGAGGCCATCCCGAGTGCCTCGGCTTCCGGAAAGCAGGTTGAGCGTGATCTCCCCGCGACCGCCTCGCCGCCGCCGCCGCGCCTTCGGCTCTCCTCGGCGACCGCCTCGGCTCCGTCTGCCACTCAGTCGGGCGCTGTAACTGAGCTGCAGGAGGGAACGCTCCGGACAATTATCGACCGCATTGATGCAATCTTTGGTCCGAGAATCGAGGCCCTAGCCGCAAGATTGCCCCCGACTTCGGCCGCCACTTGCGGCTGACAAAAGGAATGGTATAGCGTCCTCAGCACCGACAGCCCTGCCATGCCAGGCGGGGCATGTCTCGTTTGCCACGACGGCGGCCAAAGCACCGGCGGCCAAACCACCAGCGGCAAAACCTTCGCCTACGGCTCCTGTAGTGCAGGGAAAGGGCCCAAAAAGGCCAAGAAAAAGGAAAAGGCGGGACAAGCCCCGAGGGGTCAGCTCCGAGAGGAGTTCCCGCCTCTGCCAAGCGCCGCTGTACCTCCGCATTCTGCTGCGCCGCGACGAACGGTCGCACCCTCACGGGCTGCGGCGGTCGCACTCCGGGCTCCTGCCCCCACCCCTGCCACTGCTACATCCTCAGACGGGGACTGGCAGGTGGTTGGGCCCCGGCGATCCCGGGCCAGGGGTCGCGGCGCTGCCTCGGAGCGCGAAGCGGCGCCAACTAACCAGAGAGGGGAAGCCCCGAAGCCGCGGAAGAGGAAGTCGCGGAAATTGAAGGTCCCGAAGGCAGCTGCGGTGGTGATCACCGTGCTGCCTGAGGGAAAAGAAAAGGTGACCTTTGAGGCCATCTTGAAGCGTGCCCGGCGGGAGATAAACGTCTCCGATCTCGGGGACGTTTCCGCTCGCTCCCGCCAAGCCCGGACAGGTGCTCAGATTTTCGAGTACCTGGGGCCAGAGGGCGCCAAGACGGCCGACGCAATGGCCGCGAGGCTGCTGGGCCTGTTCCCAGAGAAGAGTGGTGTCTGGGTCGCCAGATCCGTGAAGAGCACCGAACTGCGCATTTCTGGGCTGGACGATTCCGTGACGGCGGAAGAGATCCAGGAGGCAATCGTCTCGAAAACCGGGTTTCCTAGCAGCGCCGTCCGGGTGGGCACCATTCGCCCAGGTCCAGGTGGTGTGGGTGCCCTCTGGGTCTCGTACCCTGTCGCGGCGGCCAAGGATTTGGTCGCCGCCGGTAGACTTCTGGTGGGCTGGAGCGCCGCGCGGGTAATCGCGTTGGAGCCCCGGCCTGCCAGGTGCTACAAGTGCATGGCGGTCGGTCACACCCGGCCGCTGTGCACAAACTGCTTCGACTGCAGCGGGCTTGGTTTCCGCTGCGGTTAGGCAGGGCACTAGGCGGCTGCCTGTTCTGCCGCCCCACACTGCCCCGCGTGCGCGGCGGGCAATCGCCCCGCCAACCACTGTATGGGGCGAGTGTGGTGCAGGCCTCCGGCCAAGTCAGGCTTTAAGAGGGAGGTGGGCAGCCAATCGGCCCCGGCTGCCCAACCCGGCGCGGCTGGAGCGCCGCAGCGCATGGAGGAGGATATCGTGGTCGATCTACGGTCGACGCCATTCTACGCCTGAAGGCCGCGGCTGCGGAGCCCGTCACCTCGAGGGATGTCCTGTTGGCGGTGTCGCTCGACATCGGGCTGGGCGTAGTTTGTTACGCAGACGATACGCTCGTCACAGCCCGGGGATGGACCCTCGAGGAGGCGGCAACGCTGGCCACCTCAGGTACCGCGGAGGTGGTCAGGCAGATCGAGGCGCTGGGACTTAGGGTGGCCCTTGAAAAGTGGAAGGCCCTACTCTTCCATGGGCGCCGATGGGGCCCGCCCGCCAGCGCCTCGATAACGGTCAACGGTGTGGGCTTGCCAATCCAGGCCCACATCAAATATTTGGGCCTGGTATTGGATGCCCGGTGGCACTTTGACGAGAACTTCCGCCGTCTTGCGCCAAAGCTCGTCGGCACGGCATCCGCCCTCGAGTGACTGATGCCAAATTTGGGTGGACCGAGTCTCGCGTGTCGACGACTCTACGCGGGGGTAGTACGTTCGATGGCACTGTACGGCGCGCCCGTATGGGCGGAGTCCCTGGCCGCTCGCAATAGGGCCCTTCTGTAGCGTCCACAGAGGGTCGTAGCGGTTAGGGCAATACGCGGGTACCGCACGGTCTCGACCGATGCAGCCTGCGCGTTGGCCGGAACCCCCCCGTGGGATCTGGAGGCGGAGGTGCTCGCCGACGTCTATCAGCGGGCGTCGACGGCATGGGCGGGGGCCAGCCGCCCCTCGCCGAGCGCAATGTCATCGTGGCGGGAAGATGCCCGCCGCGCCATCGTCCTAAAGTGGAAGTCTCGGCTGGAAACGCCCCGGGCTGGTCTCTGGACCGTGGGGGCGCTCCAGCCGATCTTGGAAGAATGGGCTGGGCGGCAGCACGGGGTCCTCACCTTCCGGTTGGTGCAGGTTTTGTCGGGGCATGGTTGCTTCGGCAAATACCTGCACATGATCGCTAGAAGGGAGACGACCCCAGGCTGTCACCACTGCGGCTGCGACGAGGACTCGGCGCAGCACACGCTCGAGTCGTGCCCGGCCTGGGATGTGCAGCGCCGGGAACTCGTTGCAGTCATAGGCGTGGACCTGTCGCTGCCGGCTGTTGCGCGAGCGATGGTTGGCAGTGACAGGGCCTGGACCGCGGTCGCCGCCTTCTGCGAGGCTGTCATCTCGCGGAAGGAGTTGGCGGAGAGGGCCCGGGAAGAATCCTCCTTCGCGGACCCGATTCGCCGTCAGCGCGCGGGGCAGCGTGCGCGCGCTTACCTGCGCCTGATGCCGCCCTAGCCGAGGCTGCGGATGGTGGGGTCGGGGAGGGTGCCCGAAGGGGCTGCCACCTGCGGATTGCGGTCGAAACGACGCGGTACCCGTGATCCGCCGTAGCAAGGGCGGGTGGAGGCGCACGGTGGGTTTTTAGTGGGTGTGAGCCCCACACTACCCCGTTGTCTCCCCGGGCAGCGGGGTGTGCGGTAGGACACTTTTGCCCACCTAAAATAAAAAATAAAAAAAGGGACCAGATGGACGTTGTGTGAAAACGTCCGTGAATATTATTATATTACATACTAACTACTACCCGCGACTCCGTCCTAATTATTAACCAAAACAAACCGAACCTAATTATTTTTTCCTCAATAAAAGTCACCTAATTAACTCCTTATAACATCAGCTGCCTGCCAGGGGAAGCCCTGTCCTAATCGATCCATATATATCTTCATATGCATTTAGTAAAAGCCGTTACATAGATATTACAAATATATAAATACATAGTACGCTGGTTGAGGTGTTAGAATCAAGGGGAAGTATAACCAATTTGAAAATAAAAACTTACACTCCACTCCTATTGACTAAATAACTCCGCTCTTAAATTATGAGGTAGATTAACAAAGCATTAAATTTGACGAGGATCGAGAGTTCCTTGAAAATAATGGCTCCTTTAAGCGATTATTGAAAAAAAGTAGCGTAAAAAAACTTTACAAACACGAAATACCTATATGGTTGTCTGTAAAGTCGGTTTACGAACGATAATTTTACGTGATAATGTCATATCTATGTTTTCTGACAGTCACAAATGTTAGCGACATAAAAGGGTTGAAAATGAAGAAATTAGGTTTGTACTTTTAAACAATGTAATACTGATAGAAATCGAATTGTACATATAAAAAGGTACGATTGCGCGTGCTGCTATACAATAATTCAGATACTCGTGTTGCCCGGGACACGATCGGGCGAAGAATACAAAGAGTAGAATAATCTGGAAGAATGCGATGTCGGTCGGTGACTCGGTGTGTTGCAGGCGGCGCCGGCCAGCGTGGCCGGTCGCCTCCCTCCTGCAGACGCTCAGCCCGCGGCTCTCATGTGGGTGCGAACATCAACCAATGCATCGGAGCCATACATTTTTCGGAATAGATACATATCGTCGTTTTAACGATGTGAATTTATTAAAAAAATATTTTTTAATTGGTAAAAAGCTGCTACCCGCAACTACGCCGCATGGAATAGTATTCATTTTCGCGGAACCTGAATTATAATTCCAAATTAAAAGTAGCCTTAGTTACTCCTTATAGTATCAACTATATGCCAGTGAAAATCCCATACAAATCGGTTCAGTCAAATCGATTGGCATACGAATTTACCACCATTTACTAAAATGCCGGCAGCATTAGACAGATTCGACATTATTTGGAGCATCTGGGACGGTATTCCAAAAGACACAGGTTCAAATCCTGCTCGTGGCTGTGACTTTCGATTTCACATTTTTGCACTTTGTGTATTAGTGTAATTTATATGCATATCAAATGCTTAAAATATATAACAATAAACTTCAATTTTATTTAGTTGTGTGGAGTATAGATATTTGAGTTCGGGGCGGCTCAATGTCTATAAATGATTTATGGGCTACTTTTAATGTCTGGGCACAGTAACGTAACGTAAAGAAGCCTGTTTATTTTTATGACTATGACTGAAAATTTTATTTGTTTTTTATTGTATTAGTGGAATGAATAATTCATGTTAAAGTAAGTAAACCTTTGTGACTATAATTACCTTTTGTTAGGTGGAGTTTGTACCAGTATCAACCGGAAACACTAGGTCAGGGTTTTTAGATGAAAATTTCGTAACTGCTTCTTATCCTACAAATATTATTAAGTTTACATGGTCGGTATAATGTATGAAAATACTTCCGACAGATGGTGCAGGCGTCACCCAAAGACGTTAAGTATGAATGTGCTATCGAGATTAGCAGTCAGGAGCAAGGGTCACGGTGGCTGAATTGGCAAAGCATCTGGACGGTATCCAGGAGATGCAGGTTCTAATCCTGCTCGTGACTGTTATTTTCGATTTCACATTTTTCACTTTGTGTTTAATGTATGTTGCTAAACATGTCAAATGCTAAAAATATATATAAAAATATCTAAATATCCACTTTATCTTTTATAATAATAGCCATCTCCAAAGGTAACCAAACGATGATTTACGACGCAAACATGAGCCAAATTTGTACGGAACTAAAACAGGTTACAGAGAAAATTTATAGCTGCTTTTTTAACCCAATTATCGTCCCACTTTAGTGGTTTCAGGCTTTAGTGCCATAGTGTCATAATTCAAATATACTTCTAGTTTTTTTTTAAATTAATTTAAGGCTTTGGTTTCGCAGAACCATCAGCCTAATAGAAACTTAAATCAACGTCGTTATACTCTGATCACAGGTGAGTTTAATTTATAAACAAGTTTCAGTATAAAGTTAGTCGTAGTCAAGTCATGCCTCAGTGAGAGGTGCCCGTTACTGGAAGCTTCTGAGACTAACTCTAGAAGATTCTGAAAAACTCTAACGGTTACCCTATCAACATAATCATCCTTGTATTACGCGAGACTTTACAAAAAACAATTTCACGGACACAAAGTACACACAGACCTAGAACAACCGGTAGTGGATCACACAAAGAGTTGTCCTATGTGGGAATAGAACCCCCAAAACTCGGGCGGGAGGCCGGTATCTACACCACTCCGCTATCTGTTCAGTAACACAGGACCAGTCAAATTGAATGAATTATAGGTATGGCACAGGAACGCGTTGCCGGGTCTGCCAGTATTTTAATATTTTTAGAATCTAAGTGGAAATTTTTCATTGGTGTAGTACGTCTAGACCACCAAAAAGTACGTTTGTGGTTACTACAAAGGAAGTTTTAAAACAAAGGAACATTGTTGTGGTCTTTTAACAATGTTATTTTTGTTTTACAGCTGAGTTGACATAAGTAAAAGAGTATTTCAAGACCTATTTTTTTTTTACCTGCTCATTAAACTACCCACCTTTTGTTTCAATCACTGCATTATCTTCTGTTTACGAGTCTACTATAGCGGACTCTTGGTCCTGTGGACTTAAGGCCCAAAGAAGAGGAAGAGGTTCTATTTTAAATTAGAATTTTTGCCCATGATTTTGTCTGCGTGAACATCAAGTTCTCTGGACGTAAACGGAAAAAATAATCTATGTTATTAAAGTCACCATTTATCTATATACTCGTTTAAATTCGTCTAGAAAAATCAAAAATGGTAGCATTTTTTATTGCTTATGGTGGCTGAAGAGCCACTGCACTTGATGGTAAATTGTAATCGTTTCTCATGGACTCAACTAGCTAAGAGTTTTGTTGAGGTACTGCTCACAATTCTACAGAATCTAGTAATTTATCGAGATTAAAATGTAAAATACAGTGCCTCATCGCTCATTCTCGTCTCGCTTGTATTTTCAAAGAAGAAAGGGCTTAGGAAATAATAAGAGATGTTCCTATCACTGCTTAAGAAATACAAAGACGATCGCTGTACGATAAAGGAGATGTATCAGTGAGTGCCCGATAGATATATACTAAAAGATCGTAAGAGATCTTGTTACTTTTTAGCCTAACCGAATTTAGGAAAATATTATATATTATTCTTCGTCCACGTGGTGACAGACTAAGAATACAAGTGTCACCACCCCATTCTTTCCCACGGGTGTCGTATGAGGCGACTAAGGGAAGTAAGCAATTATCATCCATTGCATGACTGGTGGTAGGGCTAGGTACCAAGTGGGAGTACTCACTTGGCATCGGGCCCGGGCGGGTTGGTACCACCATCTCCCGTGTGACCGGCCATGAAGCACATCGTTGCGTTTTGGCTGTAGCAGGAGATAGCCCTTTATTCTTTCATTTCATATCGGTGAAATGAAATGGTGAGCAGCGGCTTGACAATACTTTCGGTATAGTTGAGTCCATGAGCGACGGTTACCATTTACCATCAGGTGGGCCGTGGCTCGTCTGCAACTACATGCAATAAAAATAATAAAAAAACTTGAGGCTACTGCGATTTTTGACTTATGTAACCCAAAGAAATTTACATATTCTTACTAGCTGACCTGGCAAACGTTGTTTTGCCATATAAATTATTTCTAGAGATTTTTTAGGGAATTTATAGCGTAGAAAAAAATAACTAACTTATATCTATCCATCCATCCATCAGCCTTTCAACGTCCACTGCTGGACATAGGCCTCCGCAAGAATGGGGGATAATGCCGTAATCGCCATGCTTGGCAGGCGGGTTGGCGATCGCAGTGGATGTTGTTAACACTCGAGGGAGTGCTGCTGCCCACTCCCCCGGTATTCCCTCAGTCGGCTCTTACGACTCCCGTGGGTAGAGAGGGGTGGGATAATTTTAAAGCCGGCCCCACACGGCCAACTTATATGCCGAATCATAAAAAAATAAAATAAAAAAACTTGGTCCTAAATATAAAAAAAATAATAGACGTCGCGTGACGTCTACCAGATGTGAAACATAGAAATTATTTTGTAGAAATAATAAGTAGAAATAAAATGATCATAACTTTTTCGATGTGTGCTTGCATAAAATTATGACATGATTGTTTAAAATAGCAGAAATGGACATAAATCATCATCATCTGGCCTTGGAAATCATCTAGGACCAAAATACTCGTCAAGACGAAACAAACAATTCCAAACTCGATAAGGTTGAGTCGTTTCATTACAGAGTTACTGTGGCCACCTTCTAGTTCCATCATCAGACCCTGGATATCATCAAAAGACAAAGTACTCATCAAGACGAATCATACGAGCCCAAACTCGATGGGGTTATGTCGTTTTATATTGGAGTTCTTATGGCCACCTTCTAGCTCTATCATCAGATCCTGGATACTATCTAAGGACAAAGTACTCGTTAAGACGAATCAAACGAGTCCAAACTCGATAGTGTTGCACCGTTTCATTATGAAGTTCCTATATACACCTTCCAGCTCCATCATCAGATCTGCTCCATGTCATCATAATATTGAATTATTACGCAATGTACATATGCTTGTAAAATCATCGCAATAGGAAATCGGGAAGTGTGTCTAATTTAACTTGCAAGATTTGAACAAGTAAAAAAGCCGCCACGCTAACAGCCGATCCTACCCCCCTCCGCATTAGATGTTTCACATCAAAAATGTGGGGTGGACCACCCTTATTACTTAGGGGTATGATAAATAGTTTACATACTGAATATACACACAAAATTTCAAGTCAATCAGTCAAGCCATTTTGGAGGAGAATGGCGACAAACACTGTTACACGAGAATTTTATATATTAGATATTCTAAATTTGTTTAAGGCTACTATGTCGCCATAGCGACAGTCATGACATGATACTCATGACTGTATCAGTGGTCCCACTAGCTATTCAATACACAAGCCAAGGAATAGTAAAAAAAAATGGCGTAAAAGGTCGATGATACTGAACTTAATTACCAAAAGGTTATGCGTTTAATATCTCATCTGTGTGATTATTATTATCTAATTTCACTTATGTGTAAATATAAAGTCACAAGTTTTTAAGGAATAAAATCTGATTCCGATCTTGTTCCAAAGTCACAGTTGTCAATTGTTTGTATCAGTGAGGTAAGCAGTCGCTCTATGGGATTAGTTGAAACTGATTAGAAGCCGATTCAGACAAAGTTTGTGACAATACTAGGGAGATGATGATGATGATATTTAAAATAATTCTTACTGATATTGCAAATATACGGCGTAACTACTGAAAAAATCATCATGAAATTCTGCAGCCTAGAAAAGGGCAGAGGCTACTTTTAACCTAATAAAATGGATAGCAGTGATAGTCTAGCGGTAAAACCAAGGGCTGCAAATACAGTAGTATTGAGTTCAATCCCGAGTGCATGTTGCAGACCTCAAAAACCTCTGACATTTCAAGATTTTAAAAATTATGTGTATTTGTTTACAATTTATCACTGCTCCTTCAAACATCGAGGAAACCTGCTTGTTGAATAGATCTGTCCGTGTGATGACGGACTAAGAATACAAGTGTCACCCCCCAATCTTTCCCACGGGTGTCGTATAAGGCGACTAAGGGAAGTAAGCAATTTTCACCCATTGCATTATTGGTGGTCAGCCTGGGTACACGGTGTCTCTGTCGGAGACTGTCACATCACACTACCCCGTTGTCTCTCCGGGCAGCGGGGTGTACGGTAGGACATTTTTGCCCACCTAAAATAAAAATAAAATAGGCGACACCCGTGAATTCTTTTATTTCATATGTGTGGCATGAAATGGTGAGCAGCAGCTTGACAATACAGTATAGTTGAGTCCATGAGCGACGGTTACCATTTACCATCAGGTGGGCCGTGACTCGTCTGCCACCATATGCAATAAAAAAAATGTTTTCTCGACGGCTTGTGAAGTATGCCAACCCACCCAGGGCCAACGTGATGGACTATGGCCTAATCCCTCTCACCATGAGAGACTTGTGCCCAATAGTGGGACAGAAAAAGGGTTGGGGTTAATTTTGACTCCATAGAGATAATAAATGTGTCGTAAAGTGATGCATTTAGATTCTGAAGTCAGCGCGTACGAAGTCACGAGGAGTATCTAGTACCCTGTATTTCTGTTCACGATAAGTTTAAAAACGCTGACAACGAGAAAATATCTGTGGTCATAAAACCCATCGTTATCTAAGGAACATGAGCATCAATGCTCTCAAGAAAACTCTGTAGAGTCTTATCAATATTGTAACGATTTAGAGTATTGAGAGACTGATAAGTTGAAATTTCCACGCCTCAGCTGAACAGAATTACCGATTGTCAAGCGTAAATTTGAGGAGACAGGACAATTCTTTATGAGATCCACAAATGGTTGTTCGGCCTTTTTGCTGCAGCTGTAGTGTGAGCGACTGTTCATCGTGAGGTCTCCGGTTCGATCCCGGGTCGGGTAGTATTATTGAGCTTCTTCGTAAAAAGGAAAAATTCTCAGTAGCAGCCCGTAGTTTGGCAATGTGCCCAGTAGATGGCAATAGGCTCGCTCCTATTACGTGGGACTTAAACATAGCTAACGAACCGTGGGTGTGTAATAAAATAAACCTGTGCCTACCCCTTCGGGGAATAAAGGCGTGATGCTGCCTTTTTTTATGTTTAGCTTATGTCGTCCGTTAAATTATATGTTTGTAATGTCCGCCACGATACAGGGCCTACTGCCTAGTGCAAGGTCTTTTTTTTCAATTGTCTTAAAAAATAACTAAATAAAATTACTCCCTATTTTAATTTAAAAGAATAGTTGTAACATAAATCTACCTAGTCTTGTTTGCTACATAGAAGTCTGGTAAATTACAAGCTTAAGATAGCAGATACGATCAAAGCCAATCGTAATCCGGAATTCAATCAGCTTAATGAAACGAACCCCAAAGAAACATTTGCATGACAATACATGATACTCTTATTGATTTTCTTGCCGATTTTATTTTGTAGTGGTAAACCCTACTGTTCCTAGCATGAATGTGCTGGCTAGAAGTACCGCCCTTCGACAGAACATCAGTGTAAAAAAATGGTAGGTACGCCTTTATTATTCTTTTCTTTTTGTTAAGGCTAGTAAAAATGTACCTTACCGCACACCCCGTCGTTTGGGGCAACGAACAGGATAGTGTGGGCCCTCGCCCACTAAATAAACCCGCTGTATGCCGTGTCTCCGCCTGTGTTGACGGACCACTGGTACTGTGTTGGATTACTTCAGTGGTGGGGCAGTTAGCCTAACACACTGAATAAGAAAGGCTTCAGTTATACATTACTAACTCAGTGTAATTTTATTTTGCTAGGAGCAATATAGCATGAATATAATTGTGATATGATAAGCAGCGGTAGTAGTGTTAAGGTCCCTCACCTTCTAAATAAAATTTCCAACACTACCCATTCATTGCCTCATTTTTGCCGCCTCAAAAAAGCACGCAGATTTCCTCAAGACCTGTGATGTCACCTCCGACTGGGGATCGAACGGGATACCATTGTTTTTACAGTCCTTATTCAGTGTGTTAGGCTAACTGCCCCATCACTGAAGTAATCCAACACAGTACCAGTGGTCCGTCAACACAGGCGGAGAGACAGCACACGGGGATTTCTTTAGTGGGTGAGGGCCCCACACTACCCTGTTCGTTTCCCCTAACGACGGGGTGTACTGTCAGGTACTTTATTCCCGCCTAAATAAAAAAAAAAGGTTGACTGTCCCATTTTTTACGGTACTTGACGGAATACAATTTAAATATTATGATTATAAGATTTTGGATACATATTGTTAGGATCTCAGAAAGGTAGATAATACTACTTTTCATCACCTAAAACTGAATGGTTCGTGTGGGAACCTATCTTTACACAGATATAATTAATGTGCCTTAGAGTGGTGTATTTACAGATATAGTCAGAACAGGGCAGAATATAATATGTCCTTACTAGTATTATAAATGCGAAAGTGAGATTGTTCGTTTATTTGTTTGTTTATTTCATGTTAAAACTACTGTTAAACCGATCTCATATATTTTTTGTACTGGTAGGAGGCCGAGCTCGTTAGTGTTTTAAAAATAAACACCCAAAAACTTTTAAAGGTTTTTTTATTGACCTCAACACCGAACTGCCCTAATCACATGAGAATGGCTTCACAACCGTTTACCGTCACGTCCCAGATCTAACTAACTTTATAAAATGAATAAATGAAGAGGATCATAATTAACATGATACTATTCCGCGAAAGTAGCTGACTAGGCTGTCAATGCATACTAACTAGGGATGTAACAATACGATACGTATAGTGTGAAGCCCAACAAAAGACAGGCTGCTACTTTTCATTCCAGAACAATGGATATATCCCGTAGGATAGCTATTTTTACATAGTAAAAAGTAATGCGCTAACTCACTTATGTTCTGAAGTCTACGCGGACCAAGTCACGGGCAGAATCGAGTATATACAAATGCGAACGTGCGTTTGTTTGTTACGTTTTCACGCCGTAACTAATCAACCAATCATCATGAAATTCAGCATATTTATAGTTTAGAGCCCAGAAAAGGGCCTTGCCCTATTTCTTCTTTTTATTCCGAACAATCACATGATTGCTATGGGATTGCATAAAGATACCGTATAGTGACGTATTCATATTCAGTCCACGCGGATGAAGTGAAGCAGGCAGAATGTAGTTTAGTTTGTAAAACATAAATTTGACATTTTAATACACAGATGGTTAGAATACATACAAATCAGTTTTATCTCTTAAGGTTTTAGAGTAGTTATGGGCTATTATATATACTACATCGACATCCATGAGATTCTAATTAAAATCATTTATCAACGTATCGTATTATTAAGCAAATAAATGACAAATTGAAAACAAACAACTGCGACTATATTTTTAGTATTGCATGTTTAGGTACTAAAGTACCCCTGCACTCTCATACAGCTAATTTGATATACCTATATTATACACTATATCAAGTGATACTACCAGTTGCAATAATATACCTTACCGTTGAAAAATAACTAATTTAAAATAACACAGTTACTTAAGTACTAATGTTAAAAACATCAAACAAAGTTCAAAATGAAGATATTGGAGGAAGATAACTTTTCCAACGAAATAACTTAGGTATAAGTTTTTGAAATTAAATTTTTATACATTTTAATTTCGTTGTGAAATTTTCAAGAAGATCTAAGATACGAATACATCAGAAAAGTTTGTAGAGTGGTCGCCTTTGAAGAAGCATCAAGGAACATTATTCAATAAAGTTTTTATTACATTTAATGAAATATGTTACGCAACGATTTGAAGACAAGTCCTTAATTAGCTTATATTTAGCTTGATTTCAACTTCTTCGTTTATATGGGCGAACCGCAAAAAGTTATTTTAAGGTTCGTTATTTGCAAAGTATTAATTCCCTAGCACATTGTGAAGTATTCAGGCTTATATTCGTTACAATGTGGTAAATAAAATCTTGGAAGTAATTTTACCCTACTTCTAAATATCATATCGAAATGAAAGTTTGTAGGTATATGTAGTTTAGATGTCAATGTTATAATTTGTATTTTTTTTATACCGCGTGGGTGGCAAACAAGCATACGTTCCACCTAATGGTAAGCGGTTACATCACTCGCGTGTCGCCATGTTCAAAGAAATGAATAAGAGGTAAATAGGCAGGATAATAAAGACAGTATAGATAGGATACTAAGGAGAAGATAGGCAGGTGGCGTGTGAATGAGAGCAAAACCAAAATAATGGTTTTTGAAAGAGAAGAAGCCAGAACAGATGTTAGAGTAGCAATAGGAAATGGGGTGTTAGAACAAGTGGATGAATTTGTATATCTTGGATGTGGATTCAGTCGGGATGGAAGGTACACCACTGATGTAGAGAAAGAATGCGAATGAATGAAGAAGGAATGCGGGAAATAGAGTGAACGGAGCATTGGGACAACTTCTCGGCAGCCACCACCTAAGCCAGAAGGCACGTGTCGCAATACACAACGCAGTGCTTGTCCCAACGTTATTATATGGAAGCAAGAGTTGGGTATGTAAAAAGGAGCATGAGAGTAAAATGAATGCGGTCGAAATGCGATCTCTGCGGAGAATCTGTGGAGTGAGGCTGACTGACTGCATTCGTAACAACGACGTAAGAGAGCGAGTAGGTATGAAATAGAGTATTGGTGTAAAGATGCGAAAGGGATTGCTCCGATGTTTCGGACATGTGGAAAGAATGCCGGACGAGCGACTGGTTAAGAAGACATACAATGCGAAAGTAGAAGGATGTAGGTACAGGGGGAGACCAAGACTCACCTACCTAGACCAAATCGGTCATGTATTGAAGGAAGGTGGTCAACAGTCTCCAAAACCGGCGAGCGTGTATGAAGAGAGTTATGAATGTTGAGGAAGTGAGAGATGTATGCAGGAATAGAGTGATAGGGAGGAAATTTGGGCCTCCGTGTCCATACGAAACACAACGGTAGGTACTTCCCATTACTCCACGCTTTTGTGAGAAGGTGTTACTTCCACAATCGAGCCGGCCCATTCATGCTGGGTTAAGCGAGGCTCTACTACTAGAAGATATTGATGATGGGGCCAGGAGGTGGATAGAGGAATATATCAGTGGCTACTAGTAAAAGCCGTCTACTTTGGCCGTTGAGGTCATATTATTATTAGTTTTAATGTGTGTGCATTAGATTGCATTTACTGTTGAGGGTATATTGATTAAGTGAAGAGATTTATAGTAAAGGATCACTTTCAGTGGCTATATTAAAATAATAATATGTTAAAGTTATTTTATGACATCGCTTCCAATGCCTTGTCTAAAAAAAAAGATCTACCGCGTGGTGACGGACTAAGAATACAAGCGTCACCACCCCATTCTTTCCCACGGGTATCGTACGAGGCGACTAAGGGAAGTAAGCAATTATCACCCATTGCATTACTGGTGGTAGGGCTGGGTACCAAGTGGGAGTACTCTCTTGATATCGGGCCCGAACGGGTTGGTACCACTACCACCATCGCCCGTGTGACCGGGCATTAAGCACATCAGTGTGTTTTGGTTGTAGCAGGAGATAGGCGTTTATTCTTTCATTTCATATCTCTGAAATGAAATGGTGAGCAGCGGCTTGGCAATACTCCCGGTATAGTTGAGTACATGATCGACGGTAACCATTTACCATCAGGTGGGCCGTGGCTCGTCTGCCACCATAAGCAAAAAAAAAAGTCCGATGTGTGTTAACACTGACTAAATACTACTCTATTCGGTATAGAGTAGTGGTCCTTAAGTGTCCTAAATAAGTTCAAAATCACGAAGCGTGCCATGGAAAGGGCTGTGACGTCACAGCCTTATACCAATGTATTTTTCTACGTGATAAAATCCGATCACATATAAACCGAATATATAAACTATAACCCAGCGGTTTGCCACGCTAAAGGGGCAAAGGGCAGGCCTCATAGCTCGACGAACCGATTACCGTTGGGAAAGAAAGGTTCTCGAAAGGCGATGCGTATCGGACGACGCAATATAGGACGGCCTCCAACCGTAGATTGATGACCTGGTCAAAGTCGCAGGCGGCACAGGACGCTCGTCGTGGCGCTCTTTTGGGGAGGCTTATGTACAGCAGTGGATGTTAGAAGACTGATAGATATTTTATGACTCAAAAGAAAATACAAAAATAAATGCTTTAAAAAAATAAATAAAAATAGACTTTTACCACGCACTAAATATAATTAAATACACACAATGAAAATTCATAGAACGCCGTGGGTATATTTTAATTAATTTAATACACTAAACAAAATCACATAAGCCAAACATTTTAATTAAAATATGTTGATACTAGCAGTGCCCGCGGACTCCGTTCCGCGTTAGAAATATTTTTGTCCCGGTCCGTTTGTCCCGCGTAATACTTCAGGTTAAAAGTTCGGGATAAATAAAAAATATGATGATGAAGATTTTTTCTTGTTATCTTGGTTTTTTGTTTTTTTTTATTGTTTTTGGTATGTTTTATGTTTTTTATGTTACTGTTTCTTGTTGTTATTTTTATTACTTGATGTTAATATGTACTATTTACATTATTTAGATCATGTTTACGTATTTGAATTGTTCAAAACTTGTCGATATATGTTAGTAGTAATGTTGTCATTTGGTACTAAAATATATTGTCTTTCAGGAGTTCCATCCGAGATAAGCCAACATATAACTGAAAGCTGAAAGTATATGGCAGAAAAACAGTGCTTTCTCAGGTCAATGCCCACCAGAGAAAATGTTTGACCCTGATACTTGAGTGAGGACAAAAGAGACCTTGACGGGTTACCTTTTAAACGGCATAGGTAAATCAGTCGGAATCATGGGTATCCGCGGAATATAAGCAAGTTGTCCCACTGCTGGCCCTGTGAGAATGGTCGCCACGATTATATTCTCCTGCAACTCTTTTATGAGCAGCCTTGTGCCATTACACATGTTGGGGGGGTCTCAAGTTCCTTAAAAGCATGATAGGAATGCCAACTTTTAGCATAAGGTAACGTGGGGAGGTAAGCCAGAAGGACTCAAAGAATTTAAACATTCGTGAGGTTAGTGCACTGTATCCTCAATATTACACACCGTGTCAATGGACTTATAGTGATTGACTTGACTGGGAATTTTTCCTAAAATTATTTAATTTATCTCATTCACTGAATCATTTCTGGGTGAGACTATTGCCCTAGAACAAAGCCAATGATAATCTCTTTCCATTAAACTTCCAAGACCGGGATATATTGCGTCTATCAGATCTTCTAACCTGTGTAATATGTGACCTAAACGATTGTCAAGTTTAATGTCATCCCTACTGTTGGTGTTAGGACAGCAAATTTTTCCTTCTCCAAGGTTCAGTAGTTGATGCGGAAAGTCGTTATCGTAGTTGTCGCTCGAGTGGGCTCTAATGTTTGTTCGTAAATTGAGAGTTTCAACGGAACTCCATAAGCATCATGATTTTAAGCATGCCCTGATGAAATCGGCGCGTGTTCCTTTTGTTATTACTGGCAGCGTTTGCCGAAAATCGCCCGCAAAAACAAAAGTAACACCACCCATATCAGCGTCTGCGTTTCTGATGTCTTTTAGCTTACGGTTCACGGCTTCAATATGAGGTCATGGTACATTCGTCCCATATAATTAAAGGATGTATCTTGTAAACTATACATACTTATAATTAAGGATGTAACTTGTTGTGTAAACGGCCGATGCGGCGCGCACTGCACGTTTTTATTTTGCTAATATCTTAGAAGATATTTGTTTAAACTGTATAGAGTAAAGGGCACAGTTTTTCTACATTGAATTTCCGTTCTAAAAACGTATTTGTAGAGATATATGGTATTACCATATGGGCTAAATAAGCTTCACAAAAATTATTTTTAATTCCCAATGTTAACAGTAAAAGCAGTTATTGTGAGTTATCCGTAGGAGATAGGCATATGCTATTGCAGAGTTTTTTAGAAATTTTGATACGTTCTTTAATATTGTAGTACATTGTTTTGTTCTATCCTCAATAGTTTCCGCAGCACACGCGATGAAAGCAATTTTTTTTACAACTTGGATTACATTATTCAAGTTTAAGTAAAGATGCGTAATTAATTTTGGAAATTATTATAGCCTATAGCACTCCATAATAACGTAGCTTTCTATTGGTGAAATAATTTTGACAATCGGTTCAGTAGATCCAGAGATTACCCCTTACAACGTCACAAACTCACAAACGTTACCTCTTTATAATAATAGTATATATAGTATTCAGTCCAAAAACTATATATTTCATTTTGAGATAAAAGAAAACTTTTGTACTCTTCTTTGGTACTAGATACTCCCTAGATTCGATTCGATTATATAGTTATATATGTGCAAAGTTCAATGATAATTAGTTCAGTAATAATAGCGTGAAAGCGGATCATACAAATAAGCAAACTCACTTTCGCATTAGTAATTTTATAGTAACAGAAAAAAATAGAGACACCTAATCAAATTTCCTCAAATATCTTAAATGTACAAACAAAGCTCTGTTACAGGTTTATGGACGAGTAATTTTAGAAATTTCAAACGCTTAAAAATACAAATTTGTGCAATATTAAAAATAAAGTGTTGATGGTGTGAACCTTGTTCGTCTGTTATCAACACTTTATTTTTAATATTGCACAAATATGCAATGGGCCATTTATCTTTCTGCGAATTTAAGACTACCTATAACCTTTTTTACTATAAATTTTTTTTTTCTTTATCATAATAGAATGGGTTATTAACGTAGCAAAAAAATCAAAAAAAGCACGTTAGGAATGGAGTATCATATACTCGTAGATTTTCCTCCCGCTCGGCGCTGTAGTAATGGATTTTCATACACTTCCGCAAGTAAGGCCTTGGAGGGTGGGTTGAAGCTTTGGCATTCATCCTTTACATCGCGAAGGCGTTTGACAGGGTCTGGCATAGGGGCCTTCTATCGAAGCTTCCATCGTATGGAATCCCCGAGGGGCTCTGCAAGTGGATCGCCGGCTTCCTCCATGGTCGCAGCATCAAAGTCATTGTAGACGGATGCTGCTCTGATACCATGGAGATTAATGCTGGCGTTCCTCAAGGCTCGATGCTCTCCCCAATGCTGTTCATCCTGTATATCAATGACTTGCTCTCAACAGAGAGTATACATTGCTATGCGGATGATAGTACGGGTGATGCGCGATATACCGGCCATCAGAAAGTCTCTCGGAACATGCTGGAGGAGAGGCGGACCCAACTTGTGTCTGAAGTCGAGCGCTCTCTAGGGCGGGCCTCGGAATAGGGAGATAAGAACTTGGTTCATTTCAACCCTACAAAGACACAGGTTTGCGCGTTCACTGCAAAGAAGGACGCATTTGTCGTGACGCCCCAGTTCCAAGGGGTAACTCTCCCGGTCTCCGAGAGTACTGGGATCCTCGGTATCGACATATCTTGTAAAGTCCAGTTCGGGAGTCATTTGGAGGACAAAGCCAAATTGGCGAGCAAGAAACTGGGCGTTCTGAACAGAGCTAAGCGGTACTTCACACCGAGGCAGCGATTTGTGCTGTATAAAGCACAAGTCCGCCCTCACGTGGAGTACTGCTCACATCTCTGGGCAGGCGCACCAAAATACCAGCTCGACCCACTTGACTCCCTGCAAAGACGAGCTGTTCGGATTGTCGATGATCCCAATCTCACGGATGAGCTGGAGTCGTTGGGGCGGCGGAGAGACTTTGGGGCTCTCTGTGTGCTCTATCGACTCTTCAACGGGGAGTGCTCTGAGGAACTGTTTGAGGTGGTACCAACATCGCCGTTTTACCACCGGACCACGAGACGCCGTACTAGGATTCATCCATACCACCTGGAAACGATCTCGTCCAAGACGGTTCGTTTTCAGCGTTCTTTTCTACCACGTACGTGTAAGATCTGGAATGAACTTCCTGCTACGGTGTTTCCCCAGCGTTACGACTTGTCCCTCTTTAAACGAGGTTTGAGAAGAGTACTTTACTCACGGTAGGCGGCGACTGGGCTGTGCCCCTGGTGTTGCCATAGTCCATGGCGGTTACCACTTACCATCAAGTGGGCCGTCTGCTCGTCTGCCACCGTCGGCAATAAAAAAAAAAGTAAGTAATGATGCACTGTCTACATAATTTTTCACTTTGTGTTTAATGTATAGTGCTAAGCATGTCAAATGCTAAAAATATATATAAAAATATCTAAATATTTATAGGGTTTGCGTCATTATTAGTTAAAATCTTAATTGTAAAATTAAGTTTACCTGGTCGGTATAATGTATGAAAATACGTCCGACAGATGGCGCAGGCGTCACCCAAAGACGTTAAGTATGATGTGTTATCGAAATTAGCAGTCAGGAGCAATTGTCAGGATGGCTGAATTGGTAAAGCATCTGGACGGTATCCAGAAGATGCAGGTTCAAATCCTGCTCCTGACTGTTATTTTCGATTTCACATTTTTCACTTTGTGTTTAATGTATAGTGCTAAGCATGTCAAATGCTAAAAATATATATAAAAATATCTAAATAATAAAGAAGGTATTTTCCAAGGTGTAGGTATATAAAATAAGTTATTTATATTAGCAGTAAAAACGCCAATGCCTATCAGATATCTTATACTATACAAACTGTACCTAAGTGCGCATGAAATATGTATTCTATTATTATATACAGATAGCCGACTTTCATATTTAAGACCTTCTCAAGATCAAAAACAACAAATCTTAGCGAAAAGGAAACATTATATTCCAAAGGGATTTACCCCTTATCAATGTTTCACAACAAATTCTATAGCTACTAATACGTGAAGCGCACTAAAAGTTTCCAGAAAGAATAAGAAAAAAATACTATGAATGGTAAAAATGAATACTTATATGGTTTTACAAAATATAAAACTAGCCATAGTGGTAGAGCTTTGCTTATGTATTCAGCCCAGCATGAATATCACCGTCAAACAACGAATGTCATATGGTTTCGGTGGCCCGCCAATAAAGGCGGAGAGATGGCACACAGCGGGTTTCTTCAAATCAAATCAAAATATTTATTTGCTAGATTACATTTCATCACAATGGTCTTTATTCAAATATTTGGTACAGTGTAATATCTCTGCATGCAGACGTGCAAACTATTAAATAATATTATAATTCTTTAGTGGGTGAAGGCCCCAAAATACTCTGTTCGTTGCCCCGAACGACGGGGTGTGCGGTTAGGTAAATTTTATTCCGCCTTAACAAATAAATAAAAAAGTACCTACTCCTGCCGTTGTCTCGTATGGTGAGTGAGAGTGCCAGAGGCTGAAACCAAGTCCCTATTCTTACCTTATTATTGACATTTACTATGATTAACGATCAGTACCATTTAATTTCACGGATGTAAAATAAAATAAAGATTGCACGAATATCTCCCGCTAAAACCAGAATCCTCCGGTTCTCCACGGTCGGTCACTTATAAGACGAGGGTACCAATCCGCTGGGGTCCATTAAAAAGTAACCATTTCCAATCCTACTACCAGTTGCAAACAATAAATGGTGGCATTTACTTAATTTGTGAAACTATTACATTCAACCATAGGATCTTATATATTACTAGCAGTGCCCGCGGACTCCGTTCCACGTTAGAAATATTTTTGTCCCGGCCCGTTTGTCCCGCGTAATACTTCAGGTTAAAAGTTCAGGATAAATAAAAAATATGATGATGAAGTTTTTTTCTTATCTTTTTATTGTTTTTTTTTTTATTGTTTTTGTATGTTTTGTGTTTTTTATGTTACTATTTTTGTTGTTATTTTTATTACTTGATGTTAATATACACTATTTACATCATGTTTACTTAATTTAATTGTTCAAAACTTGTCGATATACTATATTAGTAGTAATGTTGTCATTTGGTACTAAAATATATTGTCTTTCAGGAGTTCCAACCCGAGATAAGCCAACATATAACTGAAAGCTAAAAGTATATGGCAGTAAAACAGTGCTTTCTCAGGTCAATGCCCACCAGAGAAAATGTTTGACCCTGGGACTTATTAATAGTGAGGGCAAAAGAGACCTTGACGGGTAACCTTTTAAACGGTATAGGTAAATCAGTTGGAATCATGGGTATCCGCGGAATATAAGCAAGTTGTCCCACTGCCTCTGAGAATGGTCGCCACGATTATATTCTCCCGCAACTCTTTTATGAGCAGCCTTGTGCCATTACACATGTTGGGGGGTCTCAAGTTCCTTAAAAGCATGATAGGAATGCCAACTTTTAGCATAAGGTAACGTGGGGAGGTATGCCAGAAGGACTCAAAGAATTTAAACATTCTTGAGGATAGTGCACTGTATCCTCAATATTACACACCGTGTTAATGGACTTATAGTGATTGACTTGACTGAGAATTTTTCCTAAAATTATTTAATTTATCTCATTCACTGAATCATTTCTGGGTGAGACTATTGCCCTAGAACAAAGCCAATGATAATCTCTTTCCATTCAACTTCCAAGACCGGGATATATTGCGTCTATCAGATCTTTTAACCTGTGTAATATGTGACCTAACCGATTGTCAAGTTTAATGTCATCCCTACTGATGGTGTTAGGACAGCAAATTTTTCCTTCTCCAAGATTCAGTAGTTGATGCAGAAAGTCGTTATCGTAGTTGTCGCTCTAGTGGGCTCTTATGTTTGTTCGTAAATTCAGAGTTTCAACGGAACTCCATAAGCATGATGATTTTAAGCATGCCCTGATGACATCAGCGCGTGTTCCTTTTGTTATTACTGGCAGCGTTTGCCGAAAATCGCCCGCAAAAACAAAAGTAACACCACCCATATCAGCGTCTGAGTTTCTGATGTCTTTTAGCGTACGGTTCACGCCTTCAATATGAGCTCTATGACTCATGGTACATTCGTCCCATATAATTAAGGATGTATCTTGTAAACGGCCGGGGCGGTGCGCACCGCACGTTTTTATTTTGCTAATATCTTTGAAGATATTTGTTTAAACTGTAAAGAGTAAAGGACACAGATATTCTACATTGAATTTCCGTTCTAAAAACATGTTTATAAAGTTATATGTATATTAATACCATACGGGCTAAATAAGCTTCACAAAAAATAATTTTAATTCATAATTTTAACAGTAAAAGCAGTTATTGTGAGTTATTCTTAGGAGATAGCCATATGCTATCGCGGATTTTTTTACATATTTTGATACGTTCTTTAATATTGTAGTACATTGTTTTGTTCTATCCTCAATAGTTTCCGCAGCGCACGCGATGAAAGCAATTTTTTTTACAACTTGGATTACATTATTCAAGTTTAAGTAAAGATGCGTAATTAATTTTGAAAATTATTATAGCCTATGACACTCCACAATAACGTAGCTTTCTATTAGTGAAATAATTTTGAAAATTGGTTTAGTAGATCCAGAGATTACCACTTACAACGTCACAAACTCACAAACGTTACCTCTTTATAATAATATATATATATATATATATATATATATATATAAGTGTAGATTTCTCTAGCCTGTTTTTCTGTCGGTCCGAGGTCGAGGTCTTCCTTATTCCTTTTTCAAATTCCATGATTCATCCCTCATTTTAAAGTTTATCGGCTAATGACGACAAATAGACACACGATCTAAAAATGTGCCGCTTCTCTTAAATTCAAGATTTAAAATCATCTAAGAGGCCCTTTAATGGATGCGGAATTCCGCACGAGTCTACTAGTTTAATATAATACGTATTAAAGACTAAGAATCTCAGATTCATCATCATCATTCTAATATATATGAAGGGTCCACTGCAATAATGATGAATGTCCTTAGTTTTTTGTTTTAAGTTAATTGGGTTTTAAGTTTAATAACGGTGTAAAAAAGTCAGTCCTAAAGAGATAGAAAATATTTTTTATTTAAGTTGAAGAACATGTATCATAGTATTATTTATTAGAAAAAAAGTGTGTCTTATGTACACGCGTTAGAAGTTATATTTCTTTAGAAAAAAGGTATTTAATACATTGAAAGTTTTATTATAACGCATTATCTAGTTAAATAAAGTTTATTTAAATATCACAAAAAACTAAAATGTTGACTATAGCTAACTTCAGGGTGTCTAACTTCAGGGTGTCGGTTTTTCGTGACGGCGTGCGCGCGCATCGTAAAAATTTACTCTCATCATTTTTCCCTAACGCGCCAAAAGAAGTATAACTTCAAAAATACATAAACTTAGGTAAGTCCTCAAAAATTAGAACTAGAATGATCACTGTCCACAATTCCACATTGCGTTCACAGTCAATAATGATAAATGTGTAATGTTGTTGTTGATAATGTGTAATGTTGTTGTTGATAGATGAAATTACTGGTTTAATTAACTTCTCGACAATTGGCAAAACTATTGGATTGTTGTATTATTAATGTCTTCTAGTCCTCGCTTATCGTTTCAAAACATTTAAAACGAATACATTTGCAGTCATCGCCAATTTCATGTCCCTGGAGTCAAAATTTCTTTAAAACATCACTAATTTCTGTTGTCTGATTTCAATTTTTTCGCATTTGGAGTAATATCATTGCTCTCAGCCATAATTTTAACAAAAAAAACATGGGTAATTGGCGGGAACGCCACTGGTTCGACCGCAGTGGCGACAATTGCGAAGCGATGGACTATTCTATGATGGACACTTATCATTATTGCCGTGAACACCTGTGACATTGAGCATTCTAGACGTGTAGTCAAATATCAGAATCGTATTTATCTCGGAACTGGAAGCGATATTGAAGAGTTTGTAAACGAGATTACTTATTGCATATATAACGTGACCGAATGACGTTACTGACGTAGACTTAAATATTTTTGAACATTCATCATTATTACAGTGGACCCTTCATATATTAAATCTAATCATTCAAGAGGCCAGTGCAGGTTGGCAGACTTTACAAGCCCTTGAGAAAATCTCTCAAACATGCAGGTTTACTGATGATGTTTTCCTTCACCGTGCAGTGATAATTTGTAAACAACTACCTACCTACACATGTAAATTTCGAAAGTAATTGAAAGTAGAGTTGTGTGCCAAGAAAGATCTTCGGACTGGGGATCGAATGTACTACCACTGTCCTTTGCACTCCTTGGTTTTACCGCTAGCAAATGGAATGAGGAAATTTTGGATTTTTAGTCTTGAAGTATCTAAGATCCCAACACCATGTTATCTCCATATACTACGGGTCACTTTGCAACAAACTGGGTCACGTTCTCTTTTAAAGGGATAAGGTGCGAAGGCAATACTGATAGTTTATGGTGTGCAAGCTGAAACAAAACCCACATGAGTATGGAAGTCACGTAACGCAATGACACTTTGTTCGAGTTATGGGAACGACGCGTAAAGTAATTGATGCAAAGGATCTTACAAATTGTGTGTTCGAAGATGTAGCGAAAATTTCTAAAGGTCTGCACGCCTAGCCATAGTTATGGACATAAATTGAAACATGATTTTTCACATGGCAGCGGACTAAGAATACAAATGTCACCACCCCATCCCTTCCCGTGGGTGTCGTACAAGGCGAGTAAGGGAAATAAGCAATTATCACCCATTGCATTAGGTACTGGTGGTAGGGCTGGGCACCAAGCTATCGGGCCCAAACGGGTTGGTACCACCGTCTCCTGTGTGACCAGTCATGAAGCACGTCAATGTGTTTTGACTGTAGCAGTTTTTTCTTTAATCTTAGAAATTAAATGGTGCACAGCGGCTTGACTATACTCTTGGTATAGTTAAGTCCATGAGCGACGGTTACCACTTACCATCAGGTGGATCGTGGCTCGTCTGCCATCATCAGCAAAAAAAAAAATCTATTGGTGATAATTAATACCTACACGATAGAAAATTGACTGTGAGCTGCGTTTATTAAACATTTTTCGGAAAACCTAGTTGGCATTAAAATTAAACGACGAGGTAGAGGTTATATTCTCTTTGTTAAAATAAATAGTTAAAATGAATAATGGCCAGTAACATGCAGAACATATATTTCATAAGGAGATCATATATGATAGTATATATTAAAGGATAGTAAATCTATGAAGGAAATCAAGACTACAAAATAAAATACTCTGGAAAAGTTCACTAACCTCGGGCGCTATACAGGCTATAAAATGCTCAGTGAACAATGTAATAAGCCTACTGGGAAAAGCTTTTCGTGACGATTTACGATTAAGGATTATAAAAAGTAGCGTAATATAACCTTAAAAATGAATTGGATATTTTTTTCATCTTAAACGTCATCGACGTTTTATCTTAAAAAAATATCTGGTATTTACTTACTAGGTACATTATAAAGCCGTTACCCTATACTTTAAATGTTATAAACGGGACTAACGCGTATCTATTTACTAGTAAAATACCTTTTTATTTCCGACCCGTGACCCCGTATGAAACCCAGTCGAAACGTTTTAAATTTCAACTACATAGTAATGAAACGGGACAGTTTAAAACGTTACCTTTTAGTAATGCAGTCTTAATATTATAAGTATTAATGTTTTATAAAGAGAGCGCATCATTTATTGTACACAATCCATTATTTTCACGTTTGGGCTCGGGACTCCTCAACCGGGACTGCCAGAGTGATAGGAATTAAATGCATAATTCATCACGCTTCGGTCTTGCCGCCAGGCTATCATTGATTCGAACACCCTACGAAATAGGGAATTAGAACAAAAAATACAAAAATATGAAACGAAAATGATAGTCTGCCTGACGAGGAGAATTTAACCATGCGCCATTCAATTCAATTGTTTCTTCTTTCCTTCTATTTATTTCCCTTATTTTTTCTTCTATTTTTCCTTTTTTACCATTCCAGTTGCTCCACTACTTAGCTATCGTTACTTACCGTCTTGGGTGATGGTCGCACAATCTGTTGGGTGTACTTATACGCATATATATACGAGATATTTATATATACATAACAACACGCTAAGGAATAATTCTATAATAGGTTTAGTATGAGCGGGCTTGTTTTCCGCAACTCGACGTCTATCATTGCGCTTATTTTGAGTGACGGGCCTGGCTAGACTCTTGATGTGGCCAACGACTTTTGGGAGTGACCTGGGTGAGCTGAGGTATCGTGCCTGGTATTCTTCTGCCCCTCGGCATTCAAGAATGACTTCGGTGCTGTTGGTGGAGGGTACATTCTGTTATACCTAGTATAAATAGGTGTTTGTACATGTAATACAATATGTCAAGTTAGGGCTTCAACTAAAAGTCGTAGCTGTGACCTACTTACTCATCAGCCGTAGCTCATGTGACAGTCCGGGGTTGATTGTTGGGAGAACTCTATGGTTTGCCTGCACGTGCCTAGTTTAAACGAGTATTGTTGATGGTTGGTGTTTTGTTGCAGTGTGTTCTAAAGATAAGCGAATGGTAGGGGTGAGATGGGCTTAGGTCCTACTGCTGTCATGCCTCTCGAACTCGATCTTTGCAGTCCTTGGTCCTTGGTAAGCTATAATTGTTATCGAGTGTAAATTGTAACAAACCTATACAGAGATTTTTACTTGCATTCTAGTCCAAAATATTTCGTTGTAATGAGTTTTAAATTGATTGTTAAAATGTTTATGACATTTTATAATCAGCTTTTATTTAATTTCGCGGTGTAATTTCAAAGCAATTAAACGTTAATTGCAATAAAGTAGCAGTATAGTAGTCTGTTTCAATCCCAATGTGTTCAATTCCCAATCACCATGTCGCTCTTAATGTTTTTTTTGTGTAAGTATCTAATATATTAATAATAATTATGCTTATTTACTAATAAACATTAGATTACTTAAAAAAATGAATGTAGGTATGCGTAGGTATTCTTTAATAGTCTTTTTCTTTTTAATTTTAGTGGGAATGTTAATATCCATCATAAATGGCAAGAGCATTGAAATTAAAATCGATTCAGATGATTTTGTTAAAATATTTAGTGGCTTTATGAATTCAAGTGTGTTCAACAAATTCGCCACTCAGGTCTTTGAGAAAACGATGGCAAACCATGGGGGATATAGCAACCCTTTCCACCCGGAAGATGATCTAGTTTCATCGTTCGACTCTGCTATAATGCAACAGCATGAACAATATAAAATAAAAAGGAAATCGAACTTAAATGGACTTGATAATATAGACAAAGAAAATGAAAACTTCGCTGATGGGCATATAAGTGATGATCTTCTATCAGACAATGAAGTTGAAAGGAGTTTTGTATCTGACAATACAGCTACAGTTAATCAAGGAAAGCCAGCAAATGCCACAAAGCAATTTAGAAAATTTTCTGTGTTAAAAACCAACAGAATGGACGCTACCAAAATGTTGCTTAAAGGTGGAAAACACAATGTAAACCAATACAATACTACAGATAATTTGAAACCATTACAGAAAAGATACATGATGGAAAGTAGAATTATTATATAAAAATACATTATAATTATTTTATTAGGGTGAAATAATTATAAATAATTAATTGATTTATTCTATTATACTTAATTATATTTTTGAACGCCGTGCCCTTTTTTGGAAGGCTTAAAAAATCTGGGTAAAATAATTAAATCCTGCTAATAATATAAATTCGAAAGTTTGTAGCTTCATAAACTCGTCAATCACACCAAAATAACTAAACAGATCTTTTAAAGTACAAATTATTTGTGAATAAAAAAAAGAGATTTTTAGTAGGGGCGGGAAACGAACCACGCATTTTTTCCAATCCGGGGAAGTGCTCTAAACCACTGAGCTACCCTACTGATCCTTCGATCATCCCAAATACTTAATCACATTTGTCTTACGACTTTTTTATTTTTTGTATTTCCCGCCCCTACTAAAAATCTCTTTTACTTTATTCACAAATAATTTGTACTTTAAAAAGTAGCGGAGCATGTCAATTGCTAAAAGAAACAGATTTTAATTAAATTTGGTAGCCACGTCAAAATCCAATTTTTATCCCGCTGAATCAGACTGTCACCTGACCAATATGCTTATATTTAAAAAAAGTATGTAGTACATGTATATACCTACCTATTCAAAACATATAATATGTTAAGTTCAATGTATTACTACTATTTGTTCTATAATTCACATCGGAATCCTAGCGGTTGCCTAAAATAATGATAAACAGTGATGATTTTTTTTTACATTTTTTTAGAGATAACACCCTGCACTAGGGAAAAATCCTAGTATCGCGGCCGTGCGGGGGACCTTACAAACATAACCATGGACACAAAGTACACCCAGACTCAGATCAACCATTTGTGCATCACTTATTGAGTTGTCCTGTGTGGGTATTGAATCCACAACACTCAGGCGGGAGATCAGTATCTAAACCACTCCAGCAACTGTGCAGTCAAAAATTTAGAAATATAAAGAAAATAAGTTTTAATATTAAATTATTTTATTACAATCTTTAATCCTAGCGTCCACCACAAATAATATAATTTGTGATTTTATTCGCCATTTTTTTCATGTGGTCGGATGGTTGATGAAAATGATATGGTTCTCAGAATGGTCCTACTTAGATTTTATATCCTTTTACCGATACTGGTACCACCTTCTGCCATGTGACCGACCTTGAAACATCTAGGGTGTATTGCGGTTGTAGGAGAACGAAGCCCTCCATTCATTATACTTCCTATCCTTGAAATGAAATAAGTCAATGAAGAAGTAAGAAGTATCTATCTATCAGGCTTCTGTCGTCCACTATTAGACACAGGCCTTCCTAAAATAGGACCTCAAGGAACGGTCCTGTCCCACTTGCATCCAACGGCTGCCAGCGACTTTGACCGGGACATCGGTCGAGCTGGTGGGAGGCCGGCCTACACAGCGCCGTCCGATTAAGGTCGAGAACCTTTCTTCAAAAATTTCAATACAGAGTAGGGAATTTAGCCCTTATTGCCAGTGTGAAATCGTAAAATGTCTAAGTTTATTTACACTAGGCCTACTTCTGTTTCTCTAGTAATAAGTAATATATTAAGCTAAGGCATGAACGTCCACGATATCGCTCTACAGCATCTCGTTGTTGGTTGTAACGTATACATATATTGTTATGTGTAACGATCATTATAATTATACAGTTCTAAAGTTTGTTAATACCGCGTTACAATTTCTAACAATTTCACTGTGGCAATGTGTCTTTGTACTTATAACAAACAAATAACTTTAGCGGAAAAGCTTTGAATATCACACAACTCTGCTTATATTACACCGTCTACGATTCCACTCAAGTACTGTGACATCAAAGTTGTTACTTAAGTTTTGAATTTAGTATAAACATGAACAATTATATCGCTGCTTGTTCACTTGTAATTATAAATTATGGTCCTTGAAAGTAAATAACAACCCTTCTTCAGTATGAAGTACATAAGTTATATAGGTTACGTATCTACTATGAAGATTTTATGTAAATAGATGCTAGAACCTATTAGTTGTTTAACTGCATTATTCTCCACGAGATTGGTTCACCAATGGACTAAGAACTGTGGTTGGATGATGTAGCTACGTAAATTGATAACAATTTCTTAATCTTGAATAAACTGTGCGCGTTTTGGATGAAATAAACGCAACTGGAACTCATGGTATGCTTTATTTATTGCTAGTACGAAATATTTGGGTTCATTACTTCGTATTTAGAAAAAAGGATAAACGTAAAATGCATAGCTGACTTTTACTGCTAATAAAATCCTATATTGCCAAACAAGATACAATATTGTGAAAAATAAATGTTTTTTTTTTGGATATTATATTTGCTTGGCGTTTTTGCGGTATGCGGCTATTCATATATAAGACAATATTATATTTTATGTCCTAAGCTTTGCATATCTATATATGCATCTAATAAAACAGTTAAGCCCAGTGTATCATCTGTATACATAAGGTAATAGGAAGTACACAAAACAACGATTTTAAAATGTTCTCTGTCTATTTTTTATGTTTGTTAGCATATAGGTATCTCATGACTTGGACTAATAATAGGCTTTAATTCATATAATTCGGATGTCAGGAAAATTATATTCTTTACCATAATACCATTATGGAGCTTCCTCTGCAGCCAGGCGATGATGTCATCATGTACCTTGATGATAAATAAAAAATCAACTAAATAAAAAGGAATAAGTAATATTATATTCCTATTTGATGTATAATTATTACTGATACTGATGTAATAATATGTGACATTTCTTAATAGCAAAAATTATTTTTAACATCAATTTATTCAAAAAAGTTTGTAATATTAAATTTGACAAAATACTTACACTTTAATATACTATGGGTACCAGCTCAATATACATTTCATTAATGTATAACGTTAAAAAAAGTGAATGCATGGTCTTTGAGGCCAGAGCCAAGTGCCCTATAAGAATACCACCCATTACTCTGAACGGATATCCGATTAAATTTGTGAAACAATTTAAATATCTGGGTTACTTGCTAGCCTCTGACCTCAGGGACGACGCTGACATGAACGTGAACGTAGGGCGTTGGCAGTGCGTGCTAACATGATAGCCCGCAGGTTAGCACGTAGCTCTATAGAAACAAAGATTACGCTCTTCAGAGCATATTGTACATCTTACTACACGTGCAGTCTGTGGGTTAATTACACGCAAAGGCAGTATAGCGCCCTGCGTGTACAATATAACGATGCATTTAGGGTGCTGATGGGGCTGCCCCGATTCTACAGTGCATCGGGCATGTTTGCAGAGGCGCGTGTTGACGGTTTCTATGCCATAATAAGAAAGCGATGCGCGTCCTTACTCTGCAGGGTAGGGGCTAGCTCCAACAGCATCCTGGCCATGATATCTTCACGATTAGATGGACCTTTTCTCAATCATTGTAGAGAGGTCCACAAAACGTAATAATTGCTGTGTTGTTCGTCTGTTTTGTATTGTTTTGTTACCATGTCCTTACTAACATACTTTTAAGAAATCTCTGTTACTAACAATTATATGGATTATCAATGTCTAAATTCAATGAATTTAATAATAATTAAACTTAATACACGTGTGTGTAACAAAACTGAACATAATATTCATGTTAAACTTAATTATTCGTCTTTTGTTTATTTATTCACAGAACTGAACTCAATTAAATTTTAAACAAAGGTACTTAATGAGATTACCGTGAATTGTAAACTAGGGTCGTTACTGGGTAGATTAACTAAAACTAAATCTGTTTATGGTAAGCAAAAGTTTTATCTTAATAATACGTTTAAACAATTTTTTATTTTTTTAAGCTATTCCATAATACTTTCTGATATTTAAGATAATATTATCTTAAATGTCAGAAAGTATTACACATTATAAAATAACATTACTTTTACGGAATATATCGCGTTTACATGATTCAAAAATTATCACAACGGGTGTACTATCCCGTAGAAATAATATTTTGCATCGTATAGTAGTATGTAGGTATAGATGCGTTCCTATAGTTAAACTGCTTTTAGGCAATTGACATTCTAGGCTACATGTAAATCATTTTCTTGCATTTTGAAATTAACAGACTAGCGCTCATCGGTTTGCTTCCAGGTTTTCAGGATCGTTGCAATTCATTTGAAGTGAGAATTTCTATTTTAGCGTCAAATGCATGCCACGATAGCGTAGTTACTAACAATACGCTTGGTAGGTATAGTGTTCAGAATGAAATTCCAAACAATTTTATCGTTACTCCACTTTATCATTGTATTAGGATCATCTTTCCAGCTAAACAGTTTGCAAGATAAAACTGAATATTATCATCTAAGCTCCGCAATCCAATGTGATAATCTATAGTTAGACCAGTATTTGAGTGTACTCTCTTGAATAACTATTTATATATTTTGATCTATAGTTTTAGTACTTGACATGCTCAGCTACTTTTAGAGTACAAATTATTATTTGTGAATAAGGAAAAAGTCGTACTAAAGTTCGCGGGTTCCCGCTCGTACTAAAGTTCTCTTTTTCCTCATTCACAAATAATAATTTGTACTCTAACTATCTATATATTGGGGCCAATGTATTAGCATGCAGCAAGATATTATTTACACGTAGGTATAGACACATAAAGACAAGGTGCACGTCGTGGAGTTAGCACCTCTAAAATACTGACTATTGGACTATTGGTTTCCTCACTAAGTTAGCGCACTTTTTATAGTGCTTTTTATATTAAATTGGTCGTGTTATGTGCTCTCCGCAGAAATTGCCATAACAACAAAGTTGCAGTATATGGTGACAGGTGGCAAGTCTATAAGGTTACCTACAACGGTTACTCAACTTTTTTATGTTTTTCCCATAAACCACAGAATTATTTATCTTTCTTAACAGGGATTTCACCAAGGAAAAAACCTAAAATAAAGTATAAAACCATCTCTCTTCTCATTCACTTTGGTCATCCAAACCTACGGTGTCAAAATAATGTTATAGTTTTAATATCAGAAGTCTAAACTTAAGCGAGATCTATAGTTTTATAGCAGAGTATGTTGAGAGTAAAAAGGATGGATAAAAAACAAAAGGACCTGTTGAAGTGGTCGTGTGTATGCGTATATGAATACTGCATATTTTGCTATAGGTACGTAGTAGGTAGTTTACAAATAATATGTAACTACTAACTGTTACTATTATATATCTACAATTATATGTAGTTGTTGTTTGGGGACTAAAGGTTATATTTAAATAATATTTGTAATTTATGCATTTATATGTAGTTTCGTTCCCTTTTGTATGTTGGAAGCTCGTTCATAACTACGTTATGAGGGGTTTGACGGAATCCTTACTTACAACAATCATGAAGACACAAAATTGGTTTACAAACTACAAAGACCAATTTCGGTGATTGGCGTGATTGGACTATACAGGAATCTTATATTGAATACTAAATAAATAAAATTTTCAGCTCGTTCCGTTATTATTTATCACATTAAGAAGTACCTATTGTTACCATTTTATTCAATATATAAGCTAACTAAAGAATTAAAATGTCTGACTGATGACTGCAAAGATGGCGGAGTGGTTTAGATACCCGCCTCCGACGCGAGTGTTGTGGGTTCGATTCCCACACAGGACATCTCTTTGTGTGATCCAGAAATGGTTGTCCTGAGTCTGGGTGTATTTTGTGTCCGTAAAATTGTATGTTAGTAAAGTCCCCCGCGATACAAGGATTATTACTTAGTGCTAGGTGTAGTATTTTTAAAAATAAATAAATATATAAATAAATTATAATCAGTCCTACCAATAGGTATTCTAAATGCGATTTGTTAAGTAGTTTCCTCAAGAATATAATTATTTATGTTAACTAGGAAATTTTAATCAAGAAGAAGAAAACTTATTTATGTTATATAGTTGTTGTTTACTTAGTAAGTTAGGTTCAAGTTTATAAAATAATAATCTTTAACAATAACAGGCGAATTGCAACCGACGCTGTCGCTGGTAGCAACAAACTAAACAATTTGAGGCACCAGGTGCGCTCTATCTCTAGCAATATAATTTGAACAGCGGTCCACGAAAATTATAAAAATGTGGATATACATAACAGTACTCGCACAGTACGTAGCATATATTTAATATAATATATCACCGTTTAATATTAAATGGTACGTAACGAACAGTGGATCTAGCCAAGTTGCATTTTATGATCGCAAACGCTTTAGAAAACCATTAAAATGTTTGGAAATTTCACGTCACTGACGTTAAGTCACGTGAGTTATTAGAGTTATAGATATCGTTAAAGATGTCAAATTCCCATACATTTAAATAGTTTTCTATTAGCGTTAGTGAACATAGAATACAACTTGGCTAGGCCCCCAGGGCAGATAGAGTTTTTACGCCAAACACAGTGAACAAAACATCTTTATGTGCGTTACACAATATCACGCGCTGCTTACGCAGTAGGAATAGATGCATCGACGGGAGTGTAATGATGTAAGCGCACTGAATAAAAATACCACTATTTTTTCAATTACTGGGTAAACGCGAGTTGAAATAAATACCTTATTCTCCCCCGTTCTTCGAGTATGTTACAACCTTTTTTGAAGATTATTAAAACAAACTAATAAAGAATTAATTAAAATGATTAGTCTTGAGTTTTTGTAGGCATCTTCGTAGCGTTATTAGTAGTCTGCCTAACTACCGCTTAATTCCTATTTATTGTCATAGAATTACCCCAAAATCTGGAAAAATAGATTCATCATGAATAATTGCAACATTGACGGGTGCCGACCGACACAGTTTAAGTTTTGTGTTCCATCAGCCTTTTAAAGTCCACTGCTGGACATAGGCCTCCCCAAGAATGGGGGATAGTGCCGTAATCACCGCGCTTGGCAGGCGGGTTGGCGATCGCAGTGGATGTTGTAATACTAGAAGGAGTGCTGCTGCCCACTCCCCAGGTATTCCCTCAGTCGGCTCTTACGACTCCCATGGGTGGAGAGGGGTGGGACAATTCTAAAGCCGGCCCTACACAGCATAAGTTTTGTGTTCCAAGTCTCTTAATCTAATATATTTACATATTTCTCGTGTCGCAGTGTTTGTTACCAAACTCCTCCGAAACAGCTGGACCGATTTGTATGAAATTTTGTGTGCATATCGGGTAGGTCTGAGAATCGGCCCACATCTATTTTTCATACCCCTAAATGATAAGGGTGACCCACCCTTAAATATTTATTTTTTGTTTTTTGGCCAATTTTTTTTATTTTTATTTTTTTATTGGATTCGGCGTTAAAAAATACATACAACCCTAAATGTTCACCCTTCTACTACCGATGTAGAAATAATTTATATGGCAAAACAACGTTTTCTGGGTCAGCTAGTATTGAATAAAACTTAGCTATGAAAAAATAATTCATCGTGGATGAACAGTTAAAACAGAGAACTGTTTTGTGAATTGTTTTTACAGTTCTTGTATACACAGTTTGGCATAACCAATTACAGTGAACTAAAGTAAATGTAATTGTGCAAGAGATGTACTTACGACTGACTTAACAAAACGTAATACTCTTGTATTTACGAGTAGTATTACCTAACCTGCAGTCATTCTCATGTCTGGTGCGCGGCGTCTGCCTTTTTTCATTTAGTCTGAGGGAAATCGATTCTCAGTATCCGATCTATTATAAAGTTGTAACAGTGCTGTGTCTATACATTTAAGATATTTGAGAATAAATTATTCTTAAATAAAAAAAAACCGCCTTCAAAAGGCAAACACATCAGTAGGTGTCTAGGACGGAAATTGTATGTAAATACTAAATTGTTTTTTGGTTTTTAGTTCATGGTGTCTTCGAAGGCGGTTTTTTTTTTATTTAAAAATTATTTATTTTTTGCTTTTTAGTGGTTATTTATAAAATAGGTGCGTAAGTTAGAGTAGATGGTACATAATGGGGAGGCCTTTCTCGGATCACAGTAGTCTGAAAATGATAAATATGAGCGCCTAAAGCGCAGTAGAGAAAGAAATAGAAAACAGTGAGAGTCTCCCGAATACCGTGAAGAAAGATTGGCGTACCCATATACATATAATATGGGTACGCTAACTAAACTGTCTCGGTGGTGCAGCGGTAGTGTATACGACTGCTGATCATGAGGTCTCGGCTTCGATCCCCGGGTCGGGCAGTGTTATTGAGCTTTTTCACAAAAAGAAAAATTCTAGGAAATGTACGGCAATAAGCTCGCCCCCTATTACGTGGGACTTAAACATAGCTGGCAAACCGTGGGCGTGTAATACACCTCTGCCTATCCCTCCGGGCATACAGGCGTGATGCTATGCCAACTAAACGCACTGTTCCAATGAGCCAGAGAGGCGGCTGAAAATATCATCGAGGTATGTGCTGATGCAATTTTTTAGACTTTTGTTGTTTTTTAAAAACTGCTAGACCGATTTTGACTAAATTTGAATGGGACCACCTCTGATGTAGATCCTACCAAATAAAAAAATAATCATTAAAATCGATTCATAATTGGTGGAATAATCGCGTAACAAACACATAAAAAAAAACATACAGTCTGTTTGTCGGTTTGTCTGTTTGTACGTTCACGTATCAAGCAAAAACTATTGAACGAATTTTGATGTAACTTTTTTAATTGTTAGCTCTTGATTAGACTTAAAAACTGGTATTATACTTATACATTTTATCCCGCTACTATACCGGGAACCTGAGATATAACCTAAAAACTAGCTTTTGGCTGCGGTGGAGCGGCGGGCGCAGGCTACTATGGTTATAATTACACAAGGCACGCGCTTCTGATATTTTGGATTATATATTATAATGATCACAATCACGAATTACCAACGTCTTGTGAAGTGATTGTACAGATACCTAATTTTTTTTATTACTTTTGGTGGCCGAAAAGCCGTGGCCCATCCTATTGAGTAAATGGTAACCGCAGCTAGCATAGTCTTATTCCTAAAAGATTTCAATCAACAGTTTTTGAGATCGACGTGGTAGACTAATAATGTCTGAATCTGTTTCACTCTGAGAAAAAAGCCTATGCTCTACAGGGAGATAGTAATATAATTAAAAATAATAAGGGTTAATAAAAAATGGTAAATATTTTGAATTATTCCGACTAACAAGTTTGAGCGCGTAATACTGATTGACATTTTTGACTTCTTTGAAATATTTGGTCTATTAGAGGAATTTTTGTTAAATCTTTATCCAATATATAATTCTAAAGGTTATATTAGTTATTAAAAAGCGGTATTATGCTATTCTACTCGTCAGTAAATATATATTTTGTGCAAATATAGGAAAGTTTGATTCAGGAATGTTAAGAATCGGTAGAATTGACAAGGGTCAGTTTGGTTACGGAAATCAGAAACTAGTCACGTACGAACGGTCTTTTTTCGGAAATATCTATCCGCATCGTTATTCGTTAGTATTGCCATATACTGGAACTCTTATATTAATATTTAACGATTTATTGCTTTACTTAAGCTTGTCATACACGTAGCTGTAATATATTATATGTTAATATACCATACAGTAATATAAATTACAGTGCGTTAGTGCCGTTATACAAAAATAGATATATTATAGCTGCATGTGCGTTTACTCGAAAAGTATAGAAAACTAGCTCACCCGGTGAACTTCGTACCGCCATAACATACTAACTAATATCGCTACTAAAAAATAGAGGTTGGCAGTAGAAGAGTGAAAATGTAGGGTTGTATGTATTTTTTATTGCTAAATCATAAAAAAAATATAAATATTGGCGTGGCCCACCCTTCTTATTTACAGGTATGAAAAATAGTTTAACCCCTATTCTCAGAACTACTGAAAATACACACAAAATTTCATAAGAATCGGTCAAGCTGTTACGGAGGAGAATGGAGACACTGTGACACGAGAATTTTATATATAAGAGAATAGGTATATCGTATTATGCCTTGTTATGATTTATATTAATCTAATATATAAAATTCTCGTGTCACGGTGTTTGTGGTTGAACTCCTCCGAAACGGCTTTTAACCGATTCTCATGAAATTTTGTGTGCATATTGGGTAGGTCTGAGAATCGGACAACGTCTATTTTTCATCCCTCTAAATGTTAAGGGTAGTCCGCCCCTAATTTTTTATTTTTAGATATATTTTTATTTTTTTATGATACAGCATTAAAAAATACATACAACCCTAAATTTTCAACCATCAATCAACCCCTATTTTTTATTTGTTAATTATAAACTTTAATTTTTTTGACAAGATTTTTATTTTTATTTAGTCATGACTTTTTTTCACCCCTCTACGATCAAGCCCTATTTTTTATTTGTTAATTATAAACTTTACTTTTTTTTTGCAAGATTTTTATTCTTATTTTGTCATGACTTAGAATATGTTTTTTTTTATATTACTCTCGATTTTCCACCCCTCTACGATCAACCCCTATTTTTCCATCGCGATTTTTTTTTTTAATTTTTAATCCATCCATCCATCCATCAGCCTTTTAAAGTCCACTGCTGGACATAGGACTCCCCAACAATGGGGGATAGTGCCGTAATCGCCACGCTTGGCAGGCGGGTTGGCGATCGCAGTGGATGTTGTTAATACTCGAAGGAGTGCTGCTGCCCACTCCCCCGGTATTCCCTCAGTCGGCTCTTACGACTCCCATGGGTGGAGAGGGGTGGGACAATTCTAAAGCCGGCCCCACACGGCACCTTTAATTATGATTTTTTTCTCAATTCAATTTGATCTTCCGCCTTCACCGGTCGATAACTGATTAACTATTAATCGATCAGTCATTCTAGTTATGTGTACCGTTGTCACCTCTCATCCAGCAAACATCACGGAGTAAGGATGAGAACGAAGCCGGCCTCCTGTCTTACTCACTATACAGTCTTCGACCATTTTTTTGTTTTATTTGTGTATCGATCGTAGCAGTGACTGTAATACGTATTATTTTAATTTTTCTGTGCAACTCTCATATTAATTTTACTCTCATCGTAAATATATTATTAATTTCCAGTGCAATAATTATTTATTCACAATTTATTAATAACTGATAAAGACAGTTTTAACTATTAGTTAATTAAGTGATCTCATGTAAATAAACACGTGTTGTGAGCTCCCGCCAACAACGGCCATTACCGTACCTGTATATATTGTACTTAACATTTTTTGGAAAAAGTTTTAAATCAAAACTTAAACGTGTACGTGTTTAATAAACATACCTGTTTTATTATTGTGAAAAGTAAGTCAAATAATAAGCAAACGAATACAATATTAATTCACTGTTTTTCACCAATACACTGAAAGAAGGATTTATTAATTATTAATAATTAAATTTATTTGAAGACAATTTTAATAAATATTTTTTTACATTCAATACAAATGTATTTGGGAATAAAGTACATCCTAAATAAAACATACTTTCATTGTCTACAACGCTTTCGATTATAAGTAAATCCCCGCACACTTATATTAGATAGTTATTTTTATTGAACAAAAAAATGTTTCCTAGAAATAATATATATGGCAAAACAACGTTGGCCGGGTCAGCTACTATACCTATATTATAGCTACGTGTGACGGACTTTAGTGAAAGAAAAAATAAATACTCTGTAAGGCGCGAACGCAAATACAAAACAGAAAGCATACTTTTCATACTCTCTCTAATTATCTCCTTCGCTCTTATTCTTTTCGCCCCTTCATATACCTAAGCCCTTTGCCGTGTTGGCCGGCTTTAGAATTGTCCCACCCCTCTCCACCCATGAAAGTCGTAAGAGCCGACTGACGGAATATCGGGGGAGTGGGCAGCAGCACTCCTTCGAGTATTAACAACATCTACTGCGATCGCCAATGGATGGATGGATATACCTAAGTATCTTTCTTTAGGGAGGCGCGAGCGATGGCTGGTATTGCATGTATCCATATTGTAACTGTTTACACGACAGGCCTTATATATTGTGTAAAAAAAAAACAATTAAACTGTGAGAAAGTTGTGTCGCGCCTACCATGTGACGTGTCATCACTACGCTGATATTCTTGCAGTGTCTGGATTACAATATGTAATATCTATCGATGACATAACTCTTCGATACATTTATAGGTATACCAGCCTATCTAGTATATCAAAATTGACGGATATACCAATTTTGATATAATTTATTGTGGATATGTGAGTGGGTTCCTGAATAGTTTAGATTGACAATTGGACTGATGCCGCTGCGATTGTGTACCAAGATTTTTATCATTAGTTATTGACGGTTTTCTTATTTTATCCGACTGGTCTCGTGACCACGGTTGCTGTAACCCAGTTGATACGGCGTAAAAAGTTACATATCTTACAAGCGAAACCGACCCATAGTGTTAATTATTATTTATGATTTTTCGCATACCAAAACATAACCATAGAATTTTACCAACCTTTATCGAAAATTCAATTTTTAATATAGAAAAAAAATACTGAGGCTTAGAGCAGGCAAACCAACGTTCGGGTAGAACGACGTCTGCTGGGTTCAGTTAGTGTAAAATTAATCACACAAACACATTAACTAAACTTTTCAAGATTTGACAAATACAAAAGTATTTGCCATTCTAAGACGAGGGAATTTCCCACCACGGGCTTTATCTCCCTTTAGGTTCGATGAAAGTAATTTGGCCTTTGGTCTACATCGTAGGTATTCTCAGGCCATTTTATGTTTTTGTCTCGTCCGTTTTGTGTGAATAATAATTTGTTGTCACTTACAACAAGTCATAAGAAAAATAAGAGATGTTTATCTGAAACTTTAATCGAAACTTTTAAAATGTTTGATAACTGTACACAGTTGGTAAATGTATTAGAAATTGGTTCTTACCTACCTATTATGTTATTGACAGCACAATATTTTCAGAAGAAAATTTAACTTAGATTTAGATCGTAAAGATAAATGTGATTTGGAGATTGGAAATGGCCGTCGGTCCCTTAGAGGACTAGACTTAGCGGACTAGAGCGCTTCCGCGGATTGGAATGGACGTAGGTTCGAATCCTACTCATAGTGAAGTCCTCTTTTTCGACATTCACAAATAATTTGTTCTTTAGTATTCACGATTAGTAATTTCCTACCAATATCTGGCGCAAGGAAGATATACAACGCGAAAGTGGAAGGGTGTAGGTACAGGACCGCTGAAGTAATCCAACACAGTACCAGTGGTCCGTCAACACAGGCGGAGAGACGGCACACGGCTGGTTTCTTTAGTGGGTGAAGGCCCCATACTACCCTGTTTTCATTACCCCGAACGACGGGGTGTGCGGTTAGGAACATTATTTTCCCGCCTAAACAAACACAAAAAAAAGAAAATAAAAAGGGTGTAGGTACAGGGGGAGACTGAGACTCACCTACCTAGACCAGATTGGTCATGTATTGAAGAAAGGTGGAGTCAGGAGTCTCCGAAACCGGTGAGCGGTGTATGAAGAGAATTATGAATGTGATGATAAGTAAGTATCCCGCGCAGATTATATTATCTGAGCTTATTTGGTATACTGGTGGTTCTGGGATCACTGGTTGGGAATCAATAAATCTTTATATTGGTACAGGTTACCGTTGTTTCGAAGATTGTATTTTGAGTGCAACTAAAACGCAATTCAAGGGCAATTTTAGATACAAATATTTGCGTAATAATAAAGCTCAACCCATCGCTCAGTAAAGCTTTATGTAGCTTATCTTTTTTTTGTATTGCCAGTATCTATAAAGTTCTCACAGTTACCTTACGACACCCACGGGAAATAGGAGGATAGTGATAAGTCGGGTATTCTAATGCATAATGTCTTTATATATAACTAAAAAACATCGTCGCTTTAGGAGTAATTTATAGAAATCCTCTGTGACTGATATTTCCCTGATGTTCTTATAAGGACGGATAACGTCTTTTGTTTAACATAATTTTAGTAGATATGTGATTTTGCGAATAAGTATGCATTATGCTATTGGTGTATAACTGAAAAGCTAATAATGAATAACTTTAGGTAAACATTGAACTTCTTAAAACAAAAATGTATGTGTGCAATTCACACACGGCAGAAATGAAACTTCCGTAAAGTATTCTACGAGAGAATGAGATGGATATAGAGTCAGGAGTATTAGGATAAATGTAAGGTTTATTATTTTTCACCAAGCTTAAAATCACCTTTCATTAATTAAATTTAATGAAGCATTAAAATTCATTAATATTTTTTTTTCTGCAACGATATAATGGATCTTGTAGGAATTCATAGGACAACTTTGGTAAAACATATTGTGAACCATAGCAACATAAATAACAAAAGTATATGATTCACTTCAGGGGTAGGTGAGAAAAATACTTTATAACTGGCATGGGAATACAAAGTGAACATAGCAAAACAGAGATATTAGTTTATTATTCAATGCATATCACTTGTTCAAACTGAATATTATGTAGGTACACCGTGGTCATATGGTTTAAGTATTGATCATGCAAGCCGGAGACCGAGGTTTCAAATCAACTACCAAGGAATACTTTTCGTGACAAAAATATATTTCAAAGTTACTGACTGTTAATCCTATGCATTTATGTGTTTGTTCTTTATCGTGACGCATTTTCATTTCATCGAGTTTCAAATCACAACGATTCTAAAGAAGTATTCACTCCAAAAAAGAAAAAATAAGACTCAGATCAAAAGCTATTTTTAAAACGAAGCTATGGAGGAGAGCTGTGCAAGTAGTCAGTATTAGTATTTCCATAGAACAAACATATTTTAATGTTAGAGTTTTTTTTAAGACAACGCCCTGCACTTAGGAATAATCCTTGTATCGTAGTGGACTTTACAAACATACATACAATCACGAAAACAAAGTACATTCAGACTCAGAACAACCATTTGTGGATCACACAAAGAGTTGTCCTGTGTAGGAATTAAAACCACAACACTCGGATGGGAGACCGGTATCTAAACCACTCCGCCATGTCGGTGCAGTCAAGTTGCCAGCTTTATAGATATTCATTTCGTCCAAATCAGACATCTCACATTGTTCTTTATAGTGCATACGTATAAAGGAGCAGAAAAGTTAACCCCGTTGGCCGATTTCATTACGTATGTATTAAAAAACTATAAAAAGTGATCATTCTAAGACCAATTAAAGCAGTTCAGTACATCTAATACGCGTATCCTTCTAACTGGGAGCAAAATTTCCACAAACATAAAATTGGTTCCAATAGCGCTTTGTTTCAATCTTTATTAATGTATTATTGTGTATTATCTGCCTACCTTTACTTCTTAAACAGGCTGTTATGGCAACTGAATGAAGAATAGCTACAACACAGATAAAAGGGCTTAATTTCGTTTATTATAACATAATAGAAATATTGTTCAAAGACGATAAAATTAGGTCTATCATATTTTAATTTACAATTAAAGTAAGTTTGATTTCGAAAATAGCGCCTTAAAATAATAAGATGGGGAGGCCTACAATTCAGTTTATGTTGTCTGAACTTAAATAAAATCCATAATACTGTGAAAACCGCGTAACACAAACGAAAATCTAGTTCAATTTATGGCAATAGAGTCTTCTGATTTACCGTAATATTGTCACACTCATGACATCTTCCCAAAAACATTTCACATGATAAATTACTGAAGATCGAGATAAACTTTAATAACATTTTTATTTGTTGAACAGCTAAATTAGGTTGTCGGGATGTCGCTGAAACACATTGATAAACAAAGTTCACTTACTTGTTTATGTGATAATACTCGTGCATTCCATTAACAAAATTGTTTTGATATATGTGACTAGTCTTGTTATTTACTCGAGCAATGTTTGTGAATAAATTGGATTGCCTGGTCTCAACCGGTTGATGGGTAATGCGGATATGTCCGTCTGTCATTAGGTCTCGGCGATTTGTTCACGTAATCAATAATCACTATAATCAGTACTCATATTATTTTTTTCAAACCACATATTAACTAAAAATTGTATCAAGAAATTATTAAAAATATAAAAACACCGGACCACCAAGGGACCAGAGACTAATTTCTTATATTGCCTCAACTTTATGACTAAAATACATTTACTCCAAGTTTTCTTTGATAGCCTTATCAAATTCAGACACTCTTCGCTGTGTACGAAATTAAATGAAGACTAAGCTGAAATGAAATGGTGCTCGACGAATCTAATACTGTTACAGTTTTTGTAATGATTTGTCGAAAACTGTGTGTATGATGTGTGTGTGCATGTGTGCACGTGCGCTTGTGAATCAAAATATACTACCAAAAATGCAAACTATTTACAGTTATATTTTATATTAATACTGTAAGAAGAGGTAAGAAAACATGGAACAAATAGGGGTTGCATTTTGTCCACAAAACTTCTGGCCACTTAGGTAATATAGAACGAGTTGTTGTCTATCGGGAACAATTTCAAACTCCATGACGTTACTAAAAATGTTATGCGATAGGAAAAATTTTAAGATAAATATTTTTGTGAAAATACTTCCGACAGATGGCGCAGGCGTCACCCAAAGACGTTGAGTATGAATGTGTTATCGAAATTAGCAGTCAGGAGCAATTGTCACGATGGCTGAATTGGCAAAGCATCTGGACGCTATCCAGGAGATGCAGGTTCAAATCCTGCTCGTGACTGTTATTTTCGATTTCACATTTTTCACTTTCTGTTTAATGTGTAATGCTAAGCATGTCAAATGCTAAAAATATATATAAAAATATCTATATATGAATAATTTTGTCATTTAAACAACGATTATTTTCAGAATATAGGTATAGGTATATCATGGACTCATTATTGTCTTATAGTTCAGTCTGTCAAGTACTTATTCAGATATAAAAAGTCATTATAAAATGACTCATTAAAATATACACGACTTAGGATTTATTACATACAAGCTAAATCCGACAGAAGTTGTCCTACCCTCACGTTGGCGTTGTTAGGTGTTGTGTGTTGTCAGCGACACCAGTATTTTTATGTTATTTAAATTTTTGAAAAGGATGGTATGTGGTTCTCGGTGAACTTTGTGGCTATATTTTTAATATACAGAAAATCATAAAATAAATCAAAAACAAATTGTCTTATGCAGATTTGCGGTGCTATCCAAAGCCAATTTGGCTGATGAAAGGGGAGCGCTTGTCAACTTTACTCTTCTCGTGATACCGTCCCAGGAGCGACATAGGTACGCGTTCGGGCCATCGGAGCCACCGTTCCTCGTGTTTTTTACATGGCGTTGTGAGGCAGGCCATCGTGGTAGTTTTATTTGGCAGTCCCATCGGGGAGAGTCTGACATACCCTCTCTCGTAGACCCTTGCGAAGAAGTATGCGTAATCTTTGTGTGTACTGGCAGATTACTTCCGTGGCGAAATGTATTACACTATATAAAAAGTTAACCGTAAGGTTATTTAGTTTTTAACCTTTCGAATATAACAAATTCAGTAGCAACTAATGTTAGATTTAATAACATTATTTTCATAAAAACCTTACTTATTATTCTGAACATTCAAATTGCGCCACATAAGTACTCGGTCGAGTTCACAGGATACAATTTATTCTTTGAATATAGGTATTGTTCTAAAGTAAGCAATATCATCTACATATAAATAGGTTTATTACTGCTGTAATTTATCAATAAACAGAAACGTTGAGAAAAACCTGCGTAAAGAAAAGTTCTGAATAAATAAACAAGACAGTTCAGTTATTTTCTTTCAAATATGTTCAATGTCATCTGCTCTATATTATGGTGATAATGGAGCTAAATATGTTAGGTTCCTACTAAGTTTTCACTGAAGTAATGTAACACAGTTCTAGTGGCACGCCAATAGGGGTGAGGGCCGACAGATGTGCCGTTAGGTACATTTTTCCTGCCTTAACAAAAAAAATAATAAGGTTCCTATTAAGTTTGAAAAATGGCATACAATGTTAGTGATGAGATTGGTTAGACTAAAATCGATTAGAATATATATTGACTAGTTTCTAATATCGTAAAAAGCTAGTGAAGTTAAAATTTGATATAATCGTTTAAAAATAAAGTAAGTAAAAATTTAGTCCGTTTAAAAATTTAGTTTCCGTCTACAAATAGCATACAAAATTCAGATATAGACACAGATGTACGAAATACCTTCTCGTAAAGCTATTAATTGCAGATGTTAAATCTAGACAACCTTTTAACTACAAACACGGGCACCAAATACTCTAGAAAGTCTGTATTTATTCTTGTTATTAACTATGGAAGGTAGAGGTAAGGAGGACCGACTCTGTGTTTAAAAAAGTGTCCGTAAAACAAGGGCGAATAAAGGTGGCGCTATTGTAGAGTTAGTATCTTTTTAAATTTTAGGTTATATTTACTAAATTATTTTAGACCGCATGAGTAGTTTACTTTTTATTTACGACGGTTTCATTAACTACTCTAGTTGCCCGAGATACTTAATATTTCTACTCAGCACACTTCACTTTGTCTACAACCGCTAAGTTCGTATCGAACCTAAATCTACACAAGCGCCATTCTGGTCACTTTTTGAACTGTTATTTGATGCTTTTAGCTGGACACTTTTTCAGTTTATCTCCCATATGAGTCGGTCCTCCTTACCTCTACCATCCATAATTTTAACTGATGTAGAGTCACGTTCGTAGTTTAGGTACTAAATGAAAAACTTGTAATTTGCTTTCTTTGCATTACTTTGTGATATTCTTATCTACCTAACCATAATTTTTGAATGACGTATCTTATGCAGTGTGGCCAATTTTCTCATCATCCTTTAATAAAATCCATCCTCAATTATAAAGTGTCTTAACTGCCTCGGTGGTGTAGCGGTAGTGTATGCGACTGCTAATCATGAGGTCTCGGGTTCGATCCCCGGGTCGGGCAATATTATTGAGCTTTTTCCTAAGAAGAAAAATTCGGGGAATACAGGCGTGATGCTATTTTTTTATAATAAAAGTTCCATTTATCTTATTTAACCATTTTATAAGTTTTGTATTGGTAGAGCCTTGCTTGTACCACTATGAATATGCTGGCTCGATTAGGGAAGCACCAACCTCTCACAGAAGAACAATGTGAAACAACAATAGTTACACCTACTGTTTTGTTTCTTATGGTGAGTGAGAGTACCGCAGACATAAACTCATTCTTTATCCTCCTCCTATTATCCTTCCTCTCCCCCTTTGATCCTTAATCTTGGGAGTAGACGACGCGCAACTGAATCTGGTGATGCTAGGCCCTATAGGTAACCGCTTACTATCAACTAGGCCGTAAGCTTGCAACTACCAGCTGTATTTTTACATCTTAAGAGGGCGTAATAAGGTTTAAATGTTTTTGATCTATATTTTTTAGCATTTGACATGCTCCGCCACTTTTTAAAGTATAAATTATTTGAGAATAAGGAAAAAGAGTCCCGCTAGTACAAAAAATCTCTTTTTCCTTATTCTCAAATAATTTATACTTTAAAAAGTGGCGGAGCATGTCAAATGCTAAAAAATATAGATCAAAAATGTTTAAAAAATCGCACCATCAAATAGTATGAATTTTAATTGCAAAATTAAACTTACTATATCGGTTTAATGCATGTAAATGCTTCCGATAGATGGCGCTGGTCGTAAAGACAAATGTAATAAGGAGATTGGGATGGTCGAAGTACCTGTACTATAGCTCAGTGGCTTAGAGCACTTCCCCGGATTGGAAAAGACGCGGGTTCGTTTCCCGCTAGTACAAAAAATCTCTTTTTCCTTATTCTCAAATAATTTATACTTTAAAAAGGTTTAAATGTTTTGACTAAGTCTGCCTAGTTATCAATAATTAATGTATAAGACGTTTTTCTTGAGGAATATTATTAAATTGTGATAATAACTATCGTGTATAGTGGAAAGTAATTAGTGAAAGATAAATTGGTTAAAGAAACAATAATTAGGTAGTTCTCCCCAGCAGGTCTGTGGAAATACAATTCCTTGTTTATTTTAATTTTAAATCCATATTTTATTTTATAAACATATTACAATCATGTAAAATAGTTAATAGAGCTGTTCTATTCCATTACAAGGAAATACCGAGCAGTTACTGACCGGACGAATCAAATTAAACTTTTCGGATTATCTCAGAGCGAAGAAAACGTAGCGGTTAGAGAATACCACCATAAGCAATTCCGAAGTTATAAATTGAACTGGCATTAATTAAAACAAAAGTTGCTCACAAATACTCTGACAACTCATAATTGAATTTTAGACATTAAAAGGTGATGTCGGATTACGTTTGATCTCTACAAACTTTATCCAAAAATAACTGGATTAGTCTTTGCCAGAGAATAACAATTTGTTTATGTTATGTAAGTTTGGAAAGTAGTTAAATGAAATATTAAAGTTATCATAAGCTATTTTTGCAAGGATATCCAAGTTATCCAAGGTATGCTTGTCTACATCTAGACAAACTTAATCTGCAGTTTCATTCACTATGTTTATTATAATAAAAACTAGAAATCGCGCGACGTCTAGCAGATGTGAAAACATCGAAGTTATTTTGTAGAAATAAAAAAACTTATATGCTTAGCACTATACATTAAACTTTGTGTTTAATGTATAGTGCTAAGCATGTCAAATGCTAAAAATATATATAAAAATATCTAAGGAAATAAAATGATCATAACTAGACAAAGTACTCCTCAAGACGAATCAAACGAGTATAAACTCGATAGGGTTGCGTAGTTTCATTACAGAGTTACTGTGGCCACCTTCCAGCTCAATCGTCAGACCCTGGATACCATCTAGAGACAAAGTACTCGTCAAGACAAATCATACGAGTCCAAACTCGATGGAGTTATGTCGTTTTATTACAGAGTTACTGTGGTCACCTTCCAGCTCCATCATCAGACCATGGATATCATCTATGACTAAAGTTCTAGTCAGGACATTTCAAACGAGCCCTAACTCGATGGAGTTGCGCCATTTAATTACAGAGTTTCGCATGGCCACCTTCCAGCTCCATCATCAGACCCTGGATACCATCTAAAGACAAGTACTCATCAAGACCAATCAAACGTGTCCAAACTCGACTGTGTTGCGTCATTTAATTATAGAGTTACTGTGGCCACCTTCCAGCTTCATCATCAGCCCCTGGATACCATCTATGACTGAAGTTCTAGTCAGGACATTTTAAACGAGCCCTAACTCGATGGAGTTGCGCCATTTAATTACAGAGTTTCGCATGGCCACCTTCCAGCTCCATCATCAGACCCTGGATACCATCTAAAGACAAAGTACTCATCAAGACGATTCAAACGTGTCTAAACCCGACGGTGTTGCGTCATTTAATTATAGAGTTAGTGTGGCCACCTTCCAGCTTCATCATCAGCCCCTGAATACCATCTAGACACAAAGTACTCGGCCAGACGAATTATACGAGCCCAAACTCGATGTGGTTGCGCCGTTTCATTATAGAGTTCCTATGTCCACCTTCCAGCTCCATCATCAGATCAGCTCCATGTCATCATAATATTGCATTGTCACGTGATATACACATGCGTGTAAAATTTCAGCTTAATCCGAAACCGGGAAGTATATCAAATTTAATTTCCAATGCACACACTATAGCTGCGTCTCGTAACAGTAAGATTTGAACAGGACAAGTACTTACAATAAAAGCGTCGCCACGCTAACAGCCGATTTTACCCTCCCGCTGCATTAGATGTTTGACATCAATAAATTATAGCATAACGCCTGTATCACCCGAAGGGGTAGGTAGAGATGTATTACACACCCACGATTCGCCAGCTATGTTTAAGTACTACGTAATAAGGGGCGAGCCTATTGCCGTTTACCGGGCACGTTTCCAAACTCCGGGCTGCTACTGAGAATTTTTCTTTTTACGAAAAAGCTCAATAGTACCGCCTGACTCGGGGATCGATGCCGAGACCTCACGATCAGCAGTCACTCACCGCTGCACCACAGAGGCAGTTATAATAATTACTGGTATTTTTTAAGCAAGTGAAAATCGTTCCTTGTTTATGAACCGGATTAGATGTTGTTTTAGTGGGAAAATGAACACTTCAAGGATATAATACTTTCTAACATTTACGCAAATTTCACACATTTTGAAATAAAATTACGTTTACGGATTCTATCGCGTTTACTTGATTTTTATGCTATCCCGACGTTTCGAATACTTTCAGCATTCATGATCACGGGTGGACTTAGATGGTAGATGTCCAAAGCTGATATGTTGTTTCAACGGTTTCATTTACCCACAGTAATATGATTTTACAAATACACATGATACATGTAAAGAAAGTTTTACAGGCTAATAAGCTGCAGGTTCCACGCTGCCGTCACAGAAACCGAGTGAAGCCACCCACAGTTGAGCGCCTCCCTGCAGTCCTGCCCTATGTTAAGGGAATCACTGACAAGATTGGCTACATTCTCAAGAAAGCTTCAATTAAAACCTACTATAAGCCACTCAAAAGAATTAGTCAATTTTTACCACCAGTCAAGTGCCATATACCCTGTAAGGGATGCAGGAGTGTACAAGCTGGATTGTGATTGTGGTCTCTCCTACATTGGGCAAACAAAGAGATCCATAAGAACTCGGATCAAAGAACACATAGCTGATGTGAAGCACCGTCGCTATACAAAGTCTGCAATTTGTGAGCACACACAGGACCACACCCACCATTACATCAGGTTTGACAAACCTGAAATCCTCGCAAAAGAACATCGATATCGTCCTAGTATGATACGTGAGGCTATTGAAATGAAGAAACATCCCAATTTCAATAGAGAAGACGGCTGGGTCTTACCATCAAGCTGGAATTCTGTGATAGGCCTCACCAAACATAATACAAGAAGGCACACCACAAGATTGCAAGACACAGTTAGCGCTTATTGTGTAGATAAAACCCACAGTAGTGATTAGTTAGTATTATCCGCATAAATTTAATAATCCATAACAAGTTGTTGCCTACTGAGTTTTCTGGCCGGATCTTTCTCAGTCAGGCCGCGTTCCGATCCGGTGGTAGCTTTTTAGTCTTAGCTTCTATTAAAATCAATATATTTAATAATAGAAACTAATAATCAATATTGTCTTCTTAATAGTGGATTTTTTTTTTGATTACTTAAAAATTCAAATTGGTAGTTTGTGGTAGAATTTTTAAGCACTAAATATAAACAAAATTTTAAAACTTAAAGGAGTATTATACTAATTTTATTATACTAGCTTAAAATCTCATACATTGTAAGCATAAAACTTAGAGTAGATATTTTTATTTGTGTTTCTAAACGAATATTATGTGGGTTGAAATAAATAAACACAAAAAATTTGTAAAATCATATTACTGTGGGTAGATGAAACCGTTGAAACAACATATCAGCTTTGGACATCTACCATCTAAGTCCACCCGTGATCATGAATGCTGTAAAGTATTCGAAACGTCGGGATAGCATAAAAATCAAGTAAACGCGATAGATTCCGTAAACGTAGTTTTACTTCAAGGATAATCCCATTTGACACTTACGATATCTTAACACTTACCTATACATTTCTAATGATCTACATGGCGAGTTTAATAATAGGGGAAAGGGTATCTACGTCTAGACATTTACCTAATAAATTTTAATTTAATCTGGTTGATAAATATCGAGTCGAGAACATAGAGGTTACTCATCAAATTTCATTCAAAGCCGTTCAGACATTAATTTAGGCATGATTGACATTCAAATATCCAAACCTCTTAGCAAAATTTACAATTTGTAGTATTATTAGTTACCTACTTTAGCAAATACTTACTTGTTTATTGAATTAACCTGCTACGTATAATATTATATACATATTGCTTTTAAAGGAGAATTTTTATTGTCATCTTCCGAAGATCAAGGAGGAAGAGACGATAAAACATCGTATGTTTGCTTTTAAATAATATATTTTCTTACAAAATCCGTGACAGAGATAGACAAATCACATTAATTTGTGAAAAAATGGAAATACAAAAAAAATATCCCACAAGAGGGCTAAAATACAATTGATGGCTCAATACATTAAATTTAAAAAGAGTTCCTTTACGCGAGTTGATCGTAAAGCATGATTGATTTGGCATTTGGCGGGCGGAACCATAATGTGGACACATGTTGTCGAGTACTTTATTTTCTGTGTTAGTAATCCCTAGAAATCAATATACTAAAATTAATAAAATAAATACTTACTGATTTACTAACTGAGTTAATACTATGTAATAAAACACAAAAATAACAGTTCGAGTGGTGGATATGGAGTGAAATTTTGTGGTTATGTACTAAAAATTTAATAAAATAATAATCTAGAAATTCTGGATGTTTGTCCGTTAATCACTTCTGAATTACTGAATGAGTTTGAACGAAATTTTATTGCCTTTTTTATAAAGCAAACAAGCTTACATTATTATTAGGTCCACCTGATGGTTACCTTAGCCTATACATGTTAGCAGTACCAGAGGCATCACTCGCGCGTCACCAACTCCAGGTAAAGTTATAAGAGGTAGAGAGGAAGAATAATAAGGCGAGGATAGGGAGGGGGTTTGGTCCTCCGTCGTTCTTACTCACTACACGAAATACAACGGCAGGAGTACCTACCTACCGTCTCCGCCAGCGGACCACTGAAGGAATGTAATATAGTTGCGGTGGCCCGCCAATAAAGGCGGAGAGACGGCACACGGCGGGTTTATTTAGTGGGTGAAGGCCCCACACTACCCTGTTCGTTGCCTCGAACGACGGGGTGTGCGGTTAGGTACATTTGTTCTCGCCTAAACAAAAAAAAATGGAGTACCTACAGTTGTTTTACGCTGATCTTCTGTAAAAGGGTGATACTGCCGATCCATTCATGCTGGAACAAGTAGAGAGAGAGAGAGAGAGTAGAGTCTACCACTAAAAATCTACTAAATAATATACAAATCCAATCAATGTTTGCATTCATTGGAATTAACATATTTTCCTAATAAAGAATTCTTGTAAAATACGACTAAACGACTCTAGGGGCACAATTTTGAAGATCACACAGACGAAGTTATGCAGAAGGGTAGAAACTAGTCTTAAATGTTTGAAAATACGATACCGTATAGAATATTGTCTCTGCTCATGTACATTATTTTAAAACCCTTATTAATTTACAAGCACAAAGGCACTTTGATATAATTTAAGATTTATCAACATTTTAGTCCTTTTCATAGGATAAATATATTCAAAAACAAGCTAAACTTATATTAAAAAAAAAAATCCAGACGACGTAGAAGACGTCTTACCTAAATTTAGTGCGATAGCTATCAACGTATCTTTTCAGATAAGTGAAATAAATTGCTTTGCTTTCTAAAGACGGGAGTGATACAAAAGAAAGTTCAACCGCATACCGTTTGCAATTTCCTTTCGCTATGTACATTTGAGGTATATAGTTATATTTATATGTTTATTATTTTGTATTTATGCGAAAAGATGTCCATTAAAATCTTGTATTCAGATAAGCGGCGTAAAAATAACAAAAACATAATAATATAAATTGGCCGTGTGGGGCCGGCACCAAAAATAGCTCCACCCTGTCTGTTCCTATGGGAGTTGTAAAAGCCGACTAAGGGATTACCGGGGGACCGGGCAGCAGCGTTCCCCTGTGTACTAAAAACATCCACTGCGATCGCCAACCCGCCTGCCAAGCGTGGCGATTATGGTAAAACCTCCATTTTGGGGAGGCCTATGTCCAGCAACGGACGATGAAAGGCTGATGGATGGATGGATGGATGAATAATATAAATAGTAGTACGTAGTATGATTGTAAATCTACTATAGGCTACTATAGTAAATGAGTCTGTGGTACAGCGGTAGTGTAAGTGGCTGCTGGTGATCATGAGGTCTTAGGTTCGATCCCGGGCTCGGGCAGTGTTATTGAGCTTTTACTTAAAAAGAATGAATCTCAGTAGCTTCTCGGAGCTTGGAAATGTGCCCAGTAGACGGCAATAGGTTCGCCCTCCTATTACGTGGGGCTTAAACATAGTTAGTGAACCGTTGGTGTGTAATACACCTCTTCGGGGATTCGGGGCTTCGGGGAGACTATATTTTTTATTGGTTATTTATCCCGGGAATAGAGATCTAGACATAGAGATAATGAAACTGCTATAAAGTGATGTACTCGTATGTATTATTCTGAAGTTCACACGAAGGAAATCGCGGGTAGAGTCTAGTAAAATAACTGCTTTATGTATTTACGTTATCTTTATTTATAAACTTTTGTACTATCTCACTATAGATCACGTGTCTCCTTAAGGGAATAACGCTACGAATATGAAATTGGATTTACTTGAATACTGCATGTTCCCGCCAAAGGCAGGACGAGTGAATGAGTGAGTGACGAATGAACATCGCCGCCCTTCGTGCAGAGACGGTTGATTGTTGATTATTACAGTATTACAGTTGGTAAAATTACAAATTAAATATAATACGTATTGCCATCAATTGCTGGACTAGTATGAGGTGGGTTGGGTAAATTAATCTTCAAAATTATTTTATTTGTATTTAAGTAGATGAAGCTTTTGTACTTATTAATCCTATAACCGGAGGTCAAATACACGCATCCATCCGAGACCTCATAATACAGATATGAGATCACTTTTATAGCCTAGGAATATAGAATAAACCTAGATCCACAAAGACAAGGAGTCTGAATTCTAACGAGCTAGACATTACCATAAGAATAAATAAAGGAGAATGTCAATATTGTTAGGCGATTAGGCCCAGTACAATAATCCATGTGCCTTCTTGATTTCTCATATATCTAATAGAAAAAAATGTCTAGTTTCATAATCTATAAATAGTTTTCATTTCGGTAACCGAGTTAAAGAGAAATTCGTGTTTTCATTTAATAAAGTGAGGTTATAATACACCTTAAACTGAATTTATTTATATGAATATACCTTAAATTGAATTTATTTAAAAATCTAGAATTTATGATTTATTTGTTCAGAGCAATAATTTCAATCCGGAAACTAATCAATAATAGTTCGGAGTCTGACTGAAACCACGACTAAACTACTACTTAAGTTGGTTCCCTAGTTACTTATGTTTTATAGGGAATTATTATCCTGAAAACTAGTCTATGCCTAGTTAGAATGGCTAGAATATTCATCAATGGGAGTAGGGGTCTTGTAGTGTGGACCATAGGAGCGCTTTAGCCGATGCTGAAGGAGTGGGCAAGTCTTTATATTCCAACTGGTGCAGGTGCAGTCCAGGTATGGATGCTACGGCAGATACTACCTTAGGTCTGCAGATGCGTCACTCAGAGAGGGTACCTGAGGGTTAGCTGCCGGCTGGCTACTGAAGTAATGGCATACAGTTCCAGTGGTCCGCCAATACAGGCTGTCAAATGACAAGTTTATTTAGTGGGTGGGAGCCCCACACTACCTCCTTGTTCTTTACCCCAAACAACAGGGTGTGCGGTTCGGAATATTTTATCGTGCCTTAAAAAAAATGGGGGTAATCCTGTAGTAGCCTTGTCCTGAATAATGTTAGATACCTGTACCTAGTCATCACAGAGCGTTCACTGCATTTTAAGCAGAATATATACGCGCGCTGATAACCGCGTGCATGTTTGCAGTTTGTGCCCTATCTTATAGTACTATTTAAAAACTGAAGAGTGTGTATGTTTAGACGCAGTAGTCTCAGAAACTATCCTTCCGATTTCAAAAAAATCCTTGTGCGCTAGACAGCCCATTTATCTATTTATTCACAGACACACCTCTGACATTTTGAGATTTTCCGAAATTATGTGTGTATTTTTATTTTCTATCCATCCATCCATCAGCCCTTCATCGTCCACTGCTGGATATAGGCCTCCCCTAGGGGGGGTATTGCCATAATCGCCACGCTTGGCATGCGGGTTGGCAATCACAGTGTATGTCTTTAGTACACAGGGGAACGCTGCTGCTCGGTCCCCCGGTAATCCCTAGTCGGCTTTTACGACTCACATAGGAAGAGCCCCGCCTCTTGGAGCTACTCTTGATGCCGGCCCCACACGGCATATTTTTTTTACTATTTATTATTTAGATATTTTTATATATATTTTTAGCATTTGACATGCTTAGCACTATACATTAAACACAAAGTGAAAAATGTGAAATCGAAAATAACAGTCAGGAGCAGGATTTGAACCTGCATCTCCTGGATTCCGTCCAGATGCTTTACCAATTCAGCAATCCTGACAAGTACTCCTGATTGCTAATCTCGATAACACATTCATACTTAACGTCTTTGGGTGACGCCTGCACCATCTGTCGGAAGTATTTTCATACATTATACCGACCAGGTAAACTTAATTTTACAATTAAGATTTTACCTAATAATGACGCAAACCCTATAAATATTTAGATATTTTTATATATATTTTTAGCATTTGACATGCTTAGCACTATACATTAAACACAAAGTGAAAAATGTGAAATCGAAAATAACAGTCAGGAGCAGGATTTGAACCTGCATCTCCTGGATTCCGTCCAGATGCTTTACCAATTCAGCCATCCTGACAAGTACTCCTGATTGCTAATCTCGATAACACATTCATACTTAACGTCTTTGGGTGACGCCTGCACCATCTGTCGGAAGTATTTTCATACATTATACCGACCAGGTAAACTTAATTTTACAATTAAGATTTTACCTAATAATGACGCAAACCCTATAAATATTTAGATATTTTTATATATATTTTTAGCATTTGACATGCTTAGCACTATACATTAAACACAAATTATTGCTCGGTGAAAGAAAATATCTTGAGAAAACCTGCATGCCTGAGAGATTTTCTCAACAGCTTGTGAATTCTGCCAATCCGCACTGGACCAGCTTGGTGGACTATAGCCTAATCTCTCTCACCATGAGAGGAGACCCGTGCTCAATAGTAATACATAAAAAAGGGTTGAAAAAAGAATCTGACAGAGCCTATTTATTGAGGAAGGTTACATAGGCTATATTAGTAAGTAAACCAAGTTGACGCGGCTTAAACCACGTGAGGTAGTTAGCAAAATATAGAACACAGCAAATTATCCATAAATAAAAAAAAACAACCATGTTATGAGCATACTAACAAACAGACAAGAAGAAAATAATATCCCAAGCTTAGGAATAAATAATTAAATAATATCTCAAGTTTAGGATATGGTAATAAATAATGAACAAAAGTTTATCAATAATAACAGTCACGAGCAGGATTTGAACCTGCATATTCTGGAATAGGTACCGCCCCAGATGCGTTGCCAATCCAACTATCGTGACAATTGCTCGGGACTGCGAATTTCGATAACACATTCCTTCTTAAATGTCTTGGATTGACTTGAATGGTAACCGTCGCTCATGGACTCAACTATACTGAGAATATTGTCAAGCCGCTGCTCCCCATTTCATTTCTCATATATGATATGAAAAAATTAATTGCTATCTCCTACTACAACCAAAACACACTGACGTTCTTCATGGTCACAGGTCACACAGGACACGGTGGTACCGACCCGTTCGGGGAGAAGGTACAAACAAAACTAGCGTATAGTATCGTAAGAAAAACACCTATCCTAGGAGGAATATATATTCTTGTAATTCAACTCAATTGTTGCATAGATAAATAACTATACTTGGAATAGATACGCCACTTTAGGCGGGCAAACTTCTCGAGCGGGTAGTCGCTGCCCGCATCATCCGGCACCTAGGTGCAGTCGGCCCCGACCTGTCCGATGCCCAGTTCGGATTTCGGGCGGGTCGGTCTACGGTCGACGCCATCCTGCGCCTGAAGGCCGCGGCTGCGGAGGCCGTCACCTCGAGGGAAGTGCTGTTGGCGGTGTCGCTCGACATCGCCAACGCCTTCAATAGTCTGCCATTCGGCTGCATCAAGGAGGCACTCCGGTACCATGAAGTGCCCCTCTACCTAAGACGGCTGGTGGCGGACTACCTCGACGGCCGCAGCGTCCTCTTCGTGGACCGGGAAGGGGACGTTGTAAGGAGGGCTATGTCGTGCGGCGTCCCGCAGGGTTCGGTTCTAGGGCCGCTCCTGTGGGACATCGGCTACGACTGGGTCCTCCGTGGCCGGCTTCCCCCCGGGCTGGGCGTAATTTGCTACGCAGACGATACGGTCGTCACAGCCCGGGGCGGGACCCTCGAGGAGGCGGCAACGCTGGCCACCTCAGGAACCGCGGAGGTGGTCAGGCGGATCGAGGCGCTGGGGCTTAGGGTGGCCCTTGAAAAGTCGGAGGCCCTACTCTTCCATGGGCCCCGACGTGGCCCACCCGCCGGCGCCTCGATAACGGTCAACGGTGTGGGCTTTCCAATCCAGGCCCACATCAAATACCTGGGCCTGGTATTGGATGGACGGTGGCACTTTGACGAGCACTTCCGCCGTCTTGCGCCAAAGCGATGCAGCCTGCTCGTTCGCCAGAACCCCCCCGTGGGATCTGGAGGCGGAAGTGCTCGCCGACGTCATCTCGCGTAAGGAGGCGGCGGAGAGGGCCCAGGAGGAATCCTCCTTCGCGGACCCGATTCGCCGCCGGCGCGCGGGGCGGCATGCGCGCGCTTACCTGCGCCTGATGCCGCTCTAGCCGAGGCTGCGGACGGTGGAGTCGGGGAGTACCCTGCCGTCCGCGGAAGCCTACCGCGAAGGTGTGACGCCCAAGTGCGCGGGGCGTCGCACAAGAGAGGGTGCCCGAAGGAGCTGCCGCCTGCGGATCGCGGAGAAACGACGCGGTTCCCGTGATCCGCCGTAGCAAGGGCGGGTGAGGGCGCACGGTGGGTTTTTAGTGGGTGAGAGCCCCACACTACCCCGTTGTCTCCCCGGGCAGCGGGGTGTGCGGTAGGATATTTTTGCCCACCTAAAATAAAATAAAATAAAAAACAAGACGCCACTTTGGATTCAGTTTTGGAGATTTTGTTCCGTGGTCACTAGATGGCGCTATGTACAATGTATAAAGCGCAGTGATACCGCCGCCGCGAGATGGCGCTTTAGTTAATATTTTTGTTTTTGAAATTGCGTGATCCGTAAGTAATAAATTGATCACATAATAACTGAGCTCAAACTTGATTAGGGATTTTGTAAACTGTTATTCAATTTTATAAAATTTTTGCATTTTAAAGTATTTTTTGTAAATATTTAATGAAATAATGCGCCTCTAATCAGGAAAGCGCCATCTATATTCTTTTCTAGACACTAAACTGCTGTTAGTACTGTTCCTGCACCACCAGACAGCGCAAAATAGCACACTATTTTTTGGTGAACCAATGTACTTTAGTTGCACCCCCTTGCAATTGTTGTGTTGTGATGGATCAGGTGACATGACAGCTCTGTGAAGTATTAAATTATTATTGACATATTAAAATGACTTTGGACTCGATTATCAATATCGAATAATGATAAAAACGCACATTTCCAAACTCCGGGCTGTTACTGAGAATGTTTCTTTTTACGAAAAAGCGCAATAACATTGCCCGACCGGGAGATCGAACCCGAGATCTAATGATTAGCAGTCGCATACACTACCGCTACACCACCGAGGCAGCTACAGAGTTATATGTTTGAAGCTTTGCTGTTTGTCTAATTAGTATCGAATGGAAATCGATTTGATATTTTCTAATAATAACAAATTATTAAATCCTAGCAATATTTTGTATGAAATGAATATAGGATATGATATATAAGCAATTTTATGACTATTACATATAAATTGTTTTTTGTCCGGTACGAAAACTTATAATATTAATTGCCTGACAATAAAAAAATTGTATGCATTTAGGTAAGTAATTTATTTAGGCACATTGTTGTTTTTTCTGGGCCCAAAAATGGGCACCGTCCTTTGTCTTATGCATTACCATAAGAATACTAAGATTAATGGTTCTACGCTTGCGCGATTAGTTGCTATGGGGATTTGGTTAACACGTTACGTGTATAGTAAGTCACAGATTAATTTAATTATGCCGTCTTACGCACCAAAAAAATGCTGCTAGGCAAAAACATTATAAGTAATAATAAGGTATTGCCTTATTTAGTTAAATTGTTTATTAAAGAAAATGATGTGACTGTTTACTCTGTGTTGTGGATGTCGGAGTTTTTATTCTCCTTATATTTGATTGCCGTCGAGGCAAAGGCTCCAGACTAGGCTTGGCTCGTTGGCTGGCGAGCTCCATCCAGAGCTCTGGCACCTCCACCTCGACGCGCCTGCAGTAGCAGCGCACCTCCAGCTTCCCGGTCCCCTCTGGCACTGGGTTACGCCGGAGAGATTTCACCGAACTGTAGGCCACCTCAGTGGCCCTCTTGAGGGCCTCGAAGAAGGTGCTTTCTTCCACGGGCCAGCTTCTTCTTCATCTTCCTGTCGTCCTCTGCTTCTTTCTCCTTGACGTCCTCTGTTAACCGATTGAATCGCGTTAGACTCCCGGGAGTCTTATGCGTGCCAAGCGATACAGTGCCAAGGCCCCGCGAGGCCGCGCTAGGCCACGCGCCGTAACGCAGGGTTTATGAAAAAAATTAAAAAAAAAACTACTTACTTATTGTTGAAAAATCCATGTTTATTGTCAAGTATAATAACTATTTTATGCACTAAAACACTTAAAAACACTATCCACTAATTATTATAATAACACTGACGTTATAAAACGAAAATTTTCCACAAATATTAATTTTATTTCACTTTCCCGTTGAAAACTCGACTTTATTACCGCACGTTTAGAGTCCATTGGCGCAACTGGATGACGTTTACGTTTGGGAATTACTTCTCGTTGATACAGTATATATAGGCGTAGGCGGCGTAGGCAAAAATAATACACAGATTATAGAATAAACAAACTGTATCGGGCAAAAATTCAAGAGTAGATAGCATTGAAAGTGAAGGAGTAGGAAAAAAATTTTTGTGCAAAAAATTTTTTTTTTTTGCGATTGCGTCGATTCTGACCTCTATTGCAAACCTGGGAGATTCTATCTTTATGTTGAGGGGGTCGAGGGACACGCGGGGACCCGTCCCCTGCCGGGATTTAGCCCGGGGTTGCCCAGGGTGCACCACGCGGAGGTGTCCCGAACTAACACCCCTGCGTTTTCTCTCTGCCTATATCAAAATAGGTATGTGTAGAAATAATACAAATTTAAGAACCTCACTTTTATTTTGTTGTCTGCTTCACGTGAAATGCCATATACTCGTATAATTAATATCGTCCAATAGCTTGCTGAGCCCGCCAATAGCAATAGCAGTGCAGCCAAAGCTCGGGAAGCACAACGTTTGCCAGGTCCTACTAGTTTACAATATTTCCATTATTCGTTGTTTTTACTTAGACACCAGTTGAAAAATGAAGGAGAGATATTTTGTTCTAGTTTACGGTCCAAGAAAATAACACAGTCGTAGCATCACGCCTGTATTCCCAGAAGGGATAGGAGTATTGATTGCCGTGTGGGGCCGGCGTGCCGTGTAGGGCCGGCGTGCCGTGTGGGGCCGGCTTTGGTATAGCCCCACCCCTTTCTATCCACGGGAGTCGTAAGAGCCAACTGAGGAATACCAGGGGAATGGGCAGCAGCACTCCCTCGAGTATTAACAACATCCACTGCGATCGCCAACCCGCCTAACAAGCGTGGCGATTACGGCATACATATTTCTTGGGGAGGCCTATGTCCAGCAGTGGACGTTGATAGGCTGATGGATGGATGGATGGATGGATAGGAGTATTGCACACCCACGGTTCGCTAGCTGTGTTTAAGCTCCACGTAATAGGGGGCGACCCTATCGTAGTCTACCGGGCATATTTTCAAACTCCGGGCTGCTACTGAGAACTTTTCTTTTACGAAAATGCTCAATAACACTGCCCAAGAAAATGCTAATTCAAAAACTTCGATTGAACTCAAATGTACCATCAACGACTTAAAAGATAAAAACCATTTTCAGAAGCACGTTTAACCGCAGTTTCTGATTTCAAATAGGGTCATGAGTAATTTTTAGAGATAAAAATCTGTAACAAGCGGCGCCTAAGTACATAATATTGTACCTTCAATGGGTTTTATGTTCTGAACGTGGAGTTTGTACTTTACATCATTAAAAGTTTGTAGTACCCGCGCCACCTACAACTTTTAAAATTACACTTGCATGAAATATTGTTCCCAAAACCACACTTTTGAATAAGTACCTGGTTATAATGACTTCACTTATGTGGCTTAAGTAGTATTCTACCATGATAATATAAAGATAAAAGTTATGTGCTACACAATGATCCTCTTTTTTATATACAACTAGCCTTTGCCCGCGACTTCGCCGCAGCCAAAAGCTAGTTTTTAGATAATATCTCAGGTCCCCGATATAGTAGCGGGATAAATATATACCAGTTGTTAAATCTAATCAAGAGCTATCAAGCAAAAAAAGTTGCATTAAAATCCGTTCAGTAGTTTTTGCGTGATGCGCGAACAAACAAACAGACAAAAAATCTAAAAAAAACTTTGTGTTTAGACATGCCTATATTATAGCCTAATTCAGTTATTTTTTCTCAAATATCTTAAATGCTTAGCTCTACATAGCTCTGTTACAGCTTTATAATAGTATAGATATCATTGGTGCTACACAAATATTTGTTCTGAGTTCCAAGTATAGTTATTTATCTATCGATGGTTCTGAGTTTGACACACTTGGTATTATTTGACGGGCCTCGTGGCGTGGTCGGTAGTGTAATTGACTTCCGTGCACGAGGTCGTGGGTTCGATTCCCACTCAGGACAATTATTTGTGTTATGAACACAGATATTTGTACTGCGTCTGGGTGTTTTCTATCTATTATATGTATGTATTTACAAAAAAAAGAAATTAATATATGTATTATATCCGTAATCTGGTACCCATAGCACAAGCGTTAAGCTTAGTTTGGGACCAGAGGATGTTGTGTGAAATATCCGTGAATATTTATTTATTTATTTATAGTTACATAAATGACACAAAGATTTAACGTATGGATGCCTTTAAAGAAAAAAAAAGTTTCATATTCTTTTAAATATATCTAAATTAAGATAAAACCTTTTTTGTTCTTCGCCTGTACTGTTAGTCTGAGGGCGGAGTACTGGAACTGCATGACATTACTTTAGTGGTAAATTGAGATAAAACCTAAGTACATTAATTGCTAAAATTGTAGACATACTATTTTTGTTGTGGTAATCTTCACTAATCCACCAATACTAGCACACGTACAATTTTCATCAAAATCCGTTTCGAAGGTTTTGTATGATTTGCGAACAAATAAACAAATCAAAATTCTAAAACAAAATGTATTGTGTTTATAGTTGTCTAAATTGTTATTTAATACAGTTGTTTGCTCTCAAATATATAATATATAACTCTCTTACAGGTCTATAATAGCTGTTCTATACCGTTCGCGCAGGAAGGGCCTGTGAGGGTATCAATGGGGTATGAACAAGGACTTGCGATAAGGCTAAGATGACGTCATCGTAATCTTATGTCAATCCCATATAATATTGTTTATTAAATACTATTCTACTAACGTTTCTGCCACTTGTTTAGACCAGCAGGCACCTACTACTCCTATTGTTCGGTACAAGCATACATTTTGAAATTGACGCGCATTGTACTCTTAGGTATTCATATTACATTCTATTATATGTATATTTTGAATTGTAGGTAAAGTTAATTAATTACCACGTTGCGTGAGTGTGGGTGGGTCACCTCGCCACTGAGAAGTGGCAGTTTTGCTATTCAGTATAACAATAAGTTGCAGTTTTGATTTGGGAATAATTGTAGCATTTTTGATGAAAAAATCACGTATTTTATTGGTTTGTATTATTGTCCAGTATTTCACTTAGATTGTTATGATCATGACTTATTGCTGAAAATTTAAACACGTACTGTAAAGTTTTTTTTTTAAAAACTACACCGTGCACTAGGGAATAATCTTTTATTGCAGGATACTTTACAAATATACAATTTTAAGGACACAAAGTACACCCAGACTGAGAACAACCATTTGTAGATCACACAAATAGTTGTCCTGTATGGGATTTTTTATTTTTTTTATTGCATGTAGTGGCAGACGAGCCACGGTCCATCTGATGGTAAATGGTAACCGTCACCGATGGACTCGACTATACCGAGAGTATTGTCAAGCCGCTGCTCACCAATTCATTTCCCAAATGAAATGAAATATAAACGGCTATCTCCTGCTACAGCCAAAACGCAACGATGTGCTTCATGGCCGGTCACAGGGGAGATGGTGGTACCAACCCGCTCGGGCCGGGTACCAAGTGAATACTCCCACTTGGTACCCAGCCCTACCACCAGTCATGCAATGGATGATAATTGCTTACTTCCCTTAGTCGCCTCATACGACACCCGTGGGAAAGAATGGGGTGGTGACAATTGTATTCTTATTCCGTCACCACACGGATAGAATGGAATCAACAACACTCGGGCGGGAGGCTGGTATCTAAGCCACTCTGTGCAGACAGCTCCTGCACCAGTCAGAAGGTAAAGACTCCGTGCGTGCCGTCGCCCCATCCACCTCAGATGTCTTGTGCCTAACCAACACAAAAATAATCCTTACTAATATTAATATTTGTAACTCAGTTTGTTTGTTTGTTTATTACGATTTCACGCCGTAACTACTAAATCAATCATCATGAAATTTGGGATACACGTAGACTGAAGCCCAGAAAAAGAGATACGCTACCTCATCTCGGAGAAGTGAATAGTTTCCGTGGCATGTCTATTTCTACATAGACATAATATTAGTAGAATCAAGTATGCTATAAATTGTATAAATTTACAATTATTTTATGTATCAACTTTAAATTACAACTTTTGAAAGTGTGAATCCCTTCAATGATTGACCCAAAACCGTATAAAATCAATTAGAAAATATTTTTCCCACATGAAAATTCTTGAAATCAATAAACATTTGAAACAGATTTAATAGCACCCGCAGTATATTTAGTTGTAGTCAAAATGTAATCAAAAAGTCGTTTTATGGTTGATAACGAAATAACTGATATCAAATTGGACAGACATCAAATTGGTTGATATCAAATTGGACAACAGAGGCTATCTGCCCTGTGTAGGCAGCCTTTGAATGAAATGAATTAAACATCAGGATCGGTATTCCCGTCTCAAACTTTATAAATATCTTATTACCAGGAATTATAATATTGCCCCTAACCACTTGATGGAACATTAATAAGGTCTTATTTAATTTTAAACATAAAATAAAACGGTCTTATGTCTTCTTCTTGTCAAAGCGACTGGGTTAATATCCACGATGACTGATAGTTAAATAAAACTGATTTTATGAATTACTAGCTAGCAGGAGATAGCCGTTTATTCTTTCATTTCATATCGGTGAAATGAATTGGTGAGCAGCGACTTGACAATACTCTCAGTAATCAGTACCTATAGTTGAGTCCATGAGCGACGGTTACCATTTAGAACAGCGACGAACTGCACAACCTCCAGTTCGACGTCGAATAGAAATGCGTTAATGAATACCAATTCTAGCAGCGCTGTGCTCGACGTCGAATTCAAGGCTGGCTCGAAGTCGAGCTCGACGTCGAGTACAGCTTCGAATGGTTTCGTTAGAGAATTGCATGGCAGATGGGCCGTGGCTCGTCTGCCACTAAAAGCAATAAAAAAATATATAACAGTAATATCATTGAAAGAATAAAATAAGGATAAGAAAAAATTAAAAACATTTAGCTAGCAACATAGTATGTTTATATTTTTTATTGCCTATTGTGGCAGCCGAGCCACCTCCCCATATGGTGAGTGATAACTGGTGCTCATGAGCTCAAAAATACTAATAATCTGCCTAACTGCTGCTCACCCTTTCATTTCGCGATTGAGAAATGAATGGTGACCAGCAACTTTGCGTCCACCACGACACCTTCGACACCACGACCACGACTACCTTCCTTTTTAGCTTTAGGTATACTATGATTGCGTCCTTATTTTTATACGTATTGAAAGCAATAATTTGAGAATGAAGATTACTTATCTAACAATAAAATTCCACTGAGTCACGAAACAAAACTGATAAAATTAATCGTTTTAGAATATAATTATTACAAATGTTACCCCATATGAGTTATGAATACATTGAAAATGGAAACCTAATTGGAGTTATTCTGTCATTGTATGTAAGTATGACGTCAATTTTATGTTAAATTACTTCAGTGGTCCGCCGGCAAAAACAGTAATAGCCTAGTCTTAAAACCAGGGACTGAGAAGATAATGGTATTGATTTTGGTCCAAGGCCATACACCATTACACCTCTGATTTTTTGAAATTGTGTTTTTAATGTGTGTGTGTTGACAGATTCTATTGTTCAGACTGCTGGTTCAAAGAACCGTCAATGAACTTCAATTTGAGAGATTGATTCGCCGACTTTTGAAATATGCTAGCGTCGTGGACTACGACTTACATCTCTCTTACAGTGAGAGGAGATCAGGGCCCAGCATTGGGCCAGTAATGGCTTGCGTTAAAAGTATTTTCTCATAGCTCGTTACCTGGTTAAAAACTCTTTGTGAAAATGTAATTCGTTTAACTTAGCTTTAAGAGCATCCATTATATCCAGTTAAATTAATGGCCCTGAAGAACAGTGCTTATACCAGGCGTACTTTTGTAAAGCTCTGAATTACTGTTTTATTTTGTGAGGTTGTGGCCATAATACCTATAGAAGATTGCACGCTAAAAGTAGGTATGTAAGTGAAGGAAATCAGAGTCAATTCCAAAGGAGGATCGTGATAGCTTAATACGCATGTGACTGTTTTTCAAAATCTATTCTATGATATTCAAAAGTATCTAATAACTGAAAAATATATCATATTTCTGTAAAAATAACGGTATTTTATGCAATAAAATGAAATTTAAATTTTAAGTTTCAAACTCATGTAAAAACGCACGCCATTTGTCTTGACGTCACGCCTCAGTACGGCAACAGTAGACATTACGGCTCATCAGTCAGTCGAGAATGTAAGACACTACTTTACTAACGTTTACTGAGGCGTGACGTCATTCGCTCTGATTGGTGTTATAGCTTTCATGGCGGATTGTTGTATTTTGTAGGTTTATTTTATCAAATATATCATTAATCTCGTATTTAAAATAGGAATAAATACATTTTTCGAAATACTTGAATCCTATTTCATTAGATCACTTCAATATTTTGGCGATACTTGATTACTGTCATCAAGCCTATTGTACTCTTGCAGTTCGGATGACTGACAAGATTTCTAATTTTCGCTCGACTGCCATCAAATGGGTAACCAAAAAGTTATATCTATTTGTAGACTCCTGTCCTCCTTCGTGCTTAAGAAGGAAGGAAAAAAGTCGTTACAGGTTCTCATCATCCTGAAACCTGACTCCAGTGTTGTTCTAAGGTCGCTAGTAAAGTTGTCGCCCGTTAGTTGTGTCGTGGTTTGGAAGAATATGAAAGACGATGAAGTCGTTATTGAAATAAAAATATAAACGTGGTATTTAGGAGTGTAGTCATGGCTATGTACTATAAGAAAATAATAAAGCTTCGTGCCGCTCTCTATATTTATCTGTATAATAAAATGCTGTTGAGGCATCGATATTTCATTTGATGTTACAAGTTTATAAAGATTATGCTGTAAAAGCAGGCCAAATAAAGAATTATTTGCGAATGATATGATATATTACTAAAACCAGTAATATAACTAGCTTTCAATCGTGAATATAAAATATATTACTAAAACTGAATACGTGATTGGAATTGTAAGCAAGAAAGTAAATCCAATTTGTGTAAGTTCCAAATGATTAAGTCTGATTTATCTGAGTTTTCTAATATATTTGCTAGTTAATAAGGTAAACATCTATTTTTATTGTTCTATTCTTATAGGTACTAACAAAGAATAGCAAAGATATTTTTCTTCAATAAAAACGTACCTAACTAAGAGTTAACATTTGCGTTGTACAGAAAAAAGTCAATTTTAATTATTTATTCGTTTATTGATCTTCATCATAAATAGGTGCTCCTATACGTATAGAAGAAGAACCCTCCTCACCTTTTTGACAGCTGAATTGCTTCTTCATCTTTTATATGAAGAAAATATAAATATTTGCTACAATCAAATTTTATTCACAATCGAATAAATGACTCATTCATTTATTTAGCTATGCGGGAGTGGCGGTTACTAGTTACCATCAGGTGAGCTGTACCCCTCTCCACCCATGGGAGTCGTAAGAGCCGACTGAGGGAATACCGCGGGAGTGGGCAGCAGCACTCCCTCTAGTATTAACAACATCCACTGCGATCGCCAACCCGCCTGCCAAGCGTGGCAATTACGGCATTATTCCCCCATATGAGCGCACAGGACCGCTCGTTGTGGCGTTCTCTTGGGGAGGCCTATGTCCAGCAGTGGACGTCGAAAGGCTAATGGATGGATAGATGGGCTGTGGCTACGGTACTAAAAGGTGGCAACGGGCTAGAAAGTGAAGTATTAATTTCCAAGTGATTTTCTATGGCCTGACGAATTGAGTAGATATATACCTTCATGATATATATATATATATACTTGCAAAACAATCGCAACAAGATAAGTAGCTGAAGCTTTGTCATTAAACACAAAGTGAAAAATGTGAAATCGAAAAAGCTTTGTCATTATGATCTTATGTATTCAGAACTTAGAAGACGACTTTTTGCCAGGTTGCTTATTTCACAACCATAAAGCTTAGGCTTTGCTAAAATAGTCTATTTAGATGGTCTTGAGACTTTCTTAAGCACTTCAAAATCGTCAGAATAAAAGTCTTTCAAGAAGGAGAGCATACAGTATTTTATTTTTAAAATGGAATAGGCTCACAGAAACCTGGTAATTTCTATGGGATAGCGAGTGTTACTGTGCTTCGAGTGCCGTTTTTATATTATCTGAATCAAGTCTGAAGTCCACGTCGACTTCATCGTATGTAGAATCTAGAACCATATTTATGATAACCAACCACAGTCCGGCACTTCTCGGTCTTGAGCGTAGTCACTTGAATGCTAATTTCTTAGCTCGTGATGTTGGATAGCGTATAGCCTTCCTGGATAAAAGAGACATGGCCTCTGAATGTTGGCCTTGTATCAAGGCTCAACGACGCTCAGCATATCATAGAGCGGACTATGCTCGATATTTCTCTATGATCGAATTCGTAATCCGAGAAATGGAGTAACCGACATAGCCCACCGGGTTGGCATGCTAAAGTAGTAATGAGCACGACACATCACTCGACGAACCGACAACAGTTGGGGAAAAAGAGTTGTCGAGTGGCGGCCACGTATCGGACGGCGCAGCGTAGGTCAGCCTCTGGATCAAACGACGGTCCTGGTCAAAGCCCCAAGGAGCCGTTGGATGTAGTCAGCTCGAGACCGCTTGTTGTGGTACTCCCTTGGGGAGGCCTATGGCCAGCAGTGGACGATAAAAGTTTAATGGATGGATGGATGGGTGGATAATAAAGTTATTTGTACACATTATTTTCAAATCAAACTTCACTTTTTATATTAACTGCGGTTAACCCAACAAAAAGGAATATTTTCAGCTATAAGTAGGTAAATACAATAATATAATTATGTATTGTGAATAAGAAAAGATTTACTAGCTATAAGTTTATTTGCGAAACGATGTAGATTGAATTAAAAGGAATATAATTTCCATACACATTTTTGTTTACAAACAGCGAAATTGTTACAAATAATATTGAAGGCTGTTTTTCAGATGTCAGTGACTGCAATAATAAAGAAAAAATATATATTATATTAATGGTCACAACATTTAGCGTACAAAATTACTGAGACATCGTAAATTAAACTTGTTACTAGTTTCTGATGTCTTGGCAAATACATAACAATATAAAATTATCTGTACGCAATTTATACGTGTAGTTTTACGTTAGAATTGTAGAAAAAAGTGCAAGTAAGTGGTGTACTTATATATAAAAGAATAACTGACTGACATATCAACGGTCAGCCCAAATTCCTGGGATTAAGACCGTGAAAAATTACATACCTATGGGTTTCTTTGATACTGTAGGTGAAACACTAAGGAAGGATTTCACGTAAATGCAAGTAATATATATTAAACACAATATAAATACGTCCCTCTCCAGCCCATTAATTATATCTATGTAAAAATAACTATTTCACAAGAAATATCCATTTTTTCGGGATAAGAAGTCAAATAAAGCCTTTGTACTTTTCCGGGCTCAAAACTATAGGTATGTATGCAAAACTTTATAGTGATTGGTTTAGTTGTTACGGTGTGGAAGACAAACAAACGAAAAGGCTTACATAATTTTATTATCGCATTTAAAATATAAGTTAAGATAAGTATAGTCTAAAAACACTTACTAGATAGTTATGCATGAAATTAGAAGATTCTATTCCCTTACCTTATAATTAATACTAAAAAAATCTAATTAGTCATTTACAACAACAAAACAACATAAACCAACCATGTTGCATGAAAATTAAATATCCTGTATAATTTTAAGTTTTAAAGCGAAGACTTAGAACTAAATTACAGTACCTATAGATTGCGATTATTAAATTTTATTTTACCGCAACATAATCATAAGCGTGCCTAACACTGTTATAATTTTTCATTTTTATTTTATTGTTGATAATATAATGAGCATGTAATATTCAAGGAGCTAAGATTATGTTTGATTAATACCTGTATAAATATGCACAAGAAATAATCTTTATAAGATAACTGATCTCGCAAACGCCTTTCGATCAAGGCAGCTGGTGTCAACAGACAGTACACAGATAATATTAAAGTGCACAAGTGTTTCCACAAACAAGTGCAGTGTCGAAAGCTTTATCATATGATAAATGAATCGATTCTTCAAACTTAAGCATATCGATTAAATTTTAAACATTTATAGAGCTCCCTTGTTGATAACATTGGCCAACGTGTGATGTCATGATGGCAAACCTACAAAACCTCTTTAGATGGATTTATTGATTGATAAGTTGCGTAGGTTGTGACAGACCACAAATAAAATCCAGTTTTGGTAATGCTATGATAAAAAATCTAAGGCTATTTCCCGATTCCCATAGTCCTATGGAACAACATTCCGACTCGACTACATAGAGATTAGACGCTATAACAACAGTTTTACGTGCATTCCGAAACACCCAAAAACCTAATAACTCTTTGGTGACCCGACCCGGTATTCAAACCCCAGACTTCATGATCTACAGTCGTATACTCTACTGCTAGACTATCGAAGCAGTTCCACTGAACCTTCTTCCTCATCGCCGAGGGTTAGGCTCCAAAGTAATACTAGTGATGGCCATGCCTTTATGGCTCCTACCAAACTTGGGAGGACCCGACAGTTTCTGCAGGAGGCTACGTGAAAATCGTGCAATCACTGGCTTTATATGGAACACCAGTTTCAGCAGATAGGTTCTCTAACGGGATGTGTACCGCAATCCTGCGCTCCGGTACATAAAAGTACCTACACCGCCCGATCCTACTAGGCCGCGGCCCTGCCGCAGCCAAAAGCTAGTTTTTAGGTTATATCTCAGGTTCCCGATATAGTAGCGGGATAAAGAGCAATTAAATAAAAAATGTTGTATCAGAATCCGTTCAGTAGTTTTTGTGTGATGCGCGAACGAACAAACAGATAAACACATAAAAAATATAAAAAGTGGTTTCATGCCTATAGACTAATACAGTTATTTTTTCGCAAATCTCTTAAATGTGGCAGACGAGCCACGGCCCACCTGATGGTAAGTGGTAACCGCCGCTCATGGACTCAACTATACCGAGAGTATTGGCAAGCCGCTGCTCACCATTTTATTTCACAGACATGAAATGAAAGAATAAACGGCTATCTCCTGCTACAGCCAAAACGCAACGATGTGCTTCATGGCCGGTCACACAGGTGATGGTGGTACCAACCCGCTCGGGCCCGATATCAAGTGAGTACTCCCACTTGGTACCCAACCACCAGTCGTACAATGGATGATAATTGCTTACCTCCCTTAGTCGGCTCATACGACACCCGTGGGAAAGAATGGGGTGGTTACACTTGTATTCTTAGTCTGTCACCACACGATGAATGAAATGCGCTTTTAAAAAGAAAACTATATTTAGATAATACTGAATACATAATGATTGTATTTTAACCTTGTTATATAAATATTTCGTTATCTAAATTACAACAAGAAAAACGGTATATGGTAATTCATTTTAATTGTAACCAAATAATGTTTTGTACTTGTAAAAGGTATTAGATTTTAGCTCTTTGTTTAATTTTATCGTTATAGTTGATCTGGAAAGTTCTACCTCTATTATTTAAAATAGTGTTATGATATTGTGTTAGTGCTTTCATCATTATATCTTTTCTAGATTCTTTTGTATATCTTTTTTGCCTTTCTGTAGCTTCTGTTGTTGTAGTTTTTGTCACAAAACTTTTATCAGTTCTAATGTTAGCGTGCACAATATCATCTCTTATGTAATCCTCAGTATACTCTTCATTTTCTTTCTCTGTAATGCAAACTACAAATCTAATAAGAATTTTAAATACCTTACTAATAGTTTGTTTGTTACATTATCTATCTATACTATTATAAAGCTGTAACAGAGCTGTGTCTGTACATTTAAGATATTTGAGAAAAAATGACTGTATTAGGCTATTAGACGTGTTTGAACACAAAACGATTTTTTTTAGATTTTTTGTCTATTTGTCTGTTTGTTTGTTCGCGCATCACGCAAAAACTACTGAACGGATTTTGATGTAACTTTTTCTATTTGATAGATCTCGATTAGACTTAAAAATTGGTATACATTTTATCCCGACACTATATCGGGAACCTGAGATACAACCTAAAAACTACTAAACCGATTATTATTAACTTTAGAAGAGTCCATAAAAGGACATTTTATCCCCGAAAACGGAAGGTTCCTGTGACATAGAAATTTCTGCAAATAGATCTTGTATGCTATAGTGTTCTGACTATGGTTCTGACGTTCAACCGGACGAAATCACGGGCTGAATCTAATTTTATATATTAACTAGCCTTTGCCCGCGGCTTCGCCGCAGCTAAAAGCTAGTTTTTGGGTTATATATCTCAGGTTTCCGATATAATAGCGGGATAAAATGTATACCAGTTTTTAAGTCTAATCAAGAGCTATCAAACAAAAAAATTGCATCAAAATCCGTCCAGTAGTATTTGCGTGATGCGCGAACAAACAAACCGACAAACAGATAAACAGACAAAAAATCTAAAAAAAAACATTTGTCATTATTTCTCATATATATTCTCATATATCTTAAATGTACAGACACAGCTCTGTTACAGTTTTATAATAGTATAGACACATTTTATTCCCAAAGTAAATAAATATCTTAATAACTTTATCTAATATTAACTTTTATGTAAACAAGATTCGTATAAATTATATTAAGTAGGTACCTATACTATTATCTTTTATTATATCAGTGATAGCCTTTTTTGTTAAGGCGGGCAAAAATGTTCCTAACCACACACCCCGTCGTTCGGGGCAACGAACAGGGTAGTGTGGGGCCTTCACCCACTAAAGAAACCCGCCGTGTGCCGTCTCTCCGCCTTTATTGGCGGGCCACCGGAACCATATTACATTCCTTCAGTGGTATAGCAGTGATAGTCTAGCGGTAAAACCAAGGACTGCAAAGACAATGGTATCGAGTTCGATCCCAAGAGTCCATCAAGTTCAAGGTTACATGGCACACACCTCTGACCTTGCGAGATTTTTCGAAATTATTGTGTGTACTTTATTTACTATTCGCTGCTCGTACTTTATCACTGCTCGATGAAGGAAAACATCATGAACAAACCGGCATACCTGAGAGATTTTCTAGACGGATTCTAAAGTCTGCCAACCCGCATTGGGCCAGCGTGGTGGACTGTGGCCTAATACCTCTCACAATGAGATGAGACCCGAACCCAATAGTGAGACAGAAAAAGGGTTAAAAAAATAATCTTTTATACTTACATAAATAATACAGAAACATTGTTTACATGGATGCCAACTACTTATATAAGTACTTACATATAAGTATATAGTTACGTTGTAAATCTTAGAATGTTGTAAAAGCGTGAAATTGAATGATCGGTGAATAATTTATTTTCTAATGTTTATGGACGGTATTGTTTAAAATTTTAATTTACCTACCTATCATCACGCCATTTCCCTTGCAGGGTAGGCAGAGATAACAGAGTGCCAAGAGGCTCGATGCTTACATACATCGCCCGCTTCCTCAACATTCATAATTCTCTTCATACACGTTCGCCGGTTTCGGAGACTCCTGACTCCACCTTCCTTCAATACATGATCGATTTGGTCTAGGTAGGTGAGTCTCGGTCTCCCTCTGTACCTACATCCTTACACTTTCGCATTGTATATCTTCTTAACCAGACGCACATCCGGCATTCTTTCCACATGTCCGAACCATCGGAGCATTCCCTTTCGCATCTTTACACCAATACTCTCTTTCATATCTACTCGCTTTCTTACGTCACGCGTTAATATACTTAATTAAAATGATTTGCATAATGTTAAGTATAATGAAAACAATATATACAATATTTCAAGTTAAGTTGTACACTGAATTTCGAAGTTTATAAACTTTGAAACTAAAGCTGATTATAGACTTAGATGTCAAGCTTTGTAACGTAACCAGTACTGTGATTACAAATAGGTACTTCCACTAAACTTCCTCGTATGATTCAAATACAAAGCCGTATTGTCAAAGTAAAATTTAATATTTATTATACTTACTTACGGTCACGCCATCTCCCTTATGGCTACCCCATACGTAGAGCGTAGAGAGAACAGGGTACCAAAAGGCTCTATGGTTGCATACGTCGCTTGCTCAACATTCATAATTATCTTTAAATACGCTCGCCGACTTCAGAGACTCCTGATCCTGACGTCACCTTCCTTCAATAATTGACCGATTTGGTCTAGGTAGGTTGGTCTCGGTCACACCATATATTATATATCTCAGATCTTCATTATAGGCATCATGACTATATCCAACGGGAATTGATGTTGAAAACTTATAATCAGATGATACGTGAATCTATTCTTCAGACTTCATATCTTCATATCTTCTGCATATCGAATAAATTTTGAACATTTATAAAAGAATCAACCTCCCTGTAGTTGTGGCGATCACATTGGCCAACGTGTGATGTCATGATGGCAAACCTAAAAAACCTCTTTAGATTTATTTATTGATTGATAAGTTGCGATGGTTATGACAGACCATTAATAAATGATTTTTGGTAATGTTGTGATAAAAACTCTAAGATTGCGAACCCAGATTGTCATCTGCATGTAGTAAACTAATCCACGGAAGCTTTATGGAATCTAATCACGTGCTCTCATTCCATTATGCTGTGTCGTAAATTGAATGTCAAGGAACCAAACCAAAAAATAATTTTAAAAGCTACAATATTTTGTACACACCTTTCATCGGCAGTTGCATAACTGGTTCAAGTTTTATTATGATTAATAATTAATTAATAGGAAACCCTAAGACCAAATCACAATGTGTTTTTTAAAATAATTTACGAGGTCTTTAGAATCGTTTCATAGAAAATTATAACATTCACTAATAATATCCGAGGTAATAGAAGACAAATAAAAATAAAATGAAGCCAATCAAGCTTATAAAAGGATATTTATCTTCCAAAGACTATCAAATATTCAATATCAAATTCAAACTTTTAGACATCAAAACAGATCATATTTAGGATTAAAATCTACGATGCATGTTAACTATATAAATTTGATATATAAATTCAAGGAACTAGGATAATACTTTTAGGTATATAAACCATTACACATAATGACGAAATTTATTTCAAAAATTCATTAATGTTTTCATTTTGCATTTTATTTCCCAAAGGGGCTTGAAATGTTGTTGGCGACGGATAATATTGTTCAACTTTTGTTATATCACCAGTGGAAAAAATGATACTGAGGGTGTCCTTGAATAATTAATTTCCTAAACATTTTTTGAGTAGGCTTTCAATGACCGAGTTTCAATGAGTAACAATAATGTATTATAGGCTACTTTGAAAAATATAAATATTTAGCATAATAACAACCCGCACGGTAACGTAAGGGCGTTTGTGAAGTCACTCGTATTCAACTCTTTTTCGATTCATATTCGTGTTATTAGTGGTAGCACCTTGCTTATTTCAGTGTAAAAGGGCCGGTTCGATTGGGGAAGTACCACCCTCTGTCAGAAGATCAGCGTGAAACAACGGCAACCCTTACTGTTGTGTTTCGTATGGTGAGTGAGAATGCCGGATGCCCAAACCCTTTCCCTATCCTCTCTTTAGTATCCTTCCTATTCTTTCCTGGTTATCCTTGTCTCCATATTCTATCCTATCCTTGGAGATGGGAACGCGTGAGTGATGCCTCTGGTGCTGCTAGCGTCTATAGGCTACGGTAACCACTTACCATTAGGTCTGTATGCTCGTTTGCCACCTACGTAGTATAAAAAAAAATAACATCATAAAAACGGATTCGAAATTCACTAATGACCGTCTGTGCACGTGCGAGGTTCCAGTAAAACATTTCGGAGACAGAGATCTCGTTCATAATATTTGCTGCTTTTAATTGTCGTCAGCTTTTCGCACTTCTGTTATTCTATACCTACTATTATAAAGCTGTAACATAGTCATGTCTTTACATTTAAGATATTTGAGAAAAAAAATACTTAGGACACACTTAAACACAAAACGATTTTTTAGACTTTTTGTATGTTTGTCTGTTTATATGTGTTTTTTTATTTAAATTTTATCAGACCTACTGAATAAACCAGAGATACAACCTAAAAAATAGCTTTTGATTGCGACGCAGCCTCAAGCAAGGGCTAATAAATCATAGACATACTCGTATCTCTTATACATTTCGCATCCGCTTTATACGAGTTTGTGCACAAATGATAAAATTTTCTGTTTTCTCTGGACCCAATTCTGAAGATCACGCAGAAAAATCGCACGCAGAAGTTAGTATTTAGAACATAACTGGTTACTATCTTACAGAATTAAATTACTAGTAGTCCATTGTTATACGCCAGTTTTCTCACAATTTATATAAGTACGTATTATACAATTAATTTCAATGAATGTACAATATCACATATTATTTAATTAACATTTCTACTTATACTACTTTATACAAACGACAATAACCCCCAACGAATGTTATGAGTTATTATATTTGAAGCACGCATGCAAAAGTCACGTTTCCTTTTCTAGAAGTGAATCGATATAAAAATATTCTTATTCAAAACTATTTCTAATAAAATTCTTATTTAAAATAAATATATAAATTCTAATAAACAGATGTTACTTATCCTTCCCATATTCAAATATTGTTCGAGATATTTTTTTGGTGAAACATTAATTTCTGATCATGAAATTGTGATCTACAAATGTTCGGTCAAGCAAAAGCTTTCATCCGTCTCATGTGTGTAATTATGGTCATTTTGGAATATATTTTTAATTAAATATATATTTTCCTGAACAACATAATAAAAATATACCATGAAAAATAACATATATGGAAATCGAAAGGAATAATTACATACTGCAAACATAAAAGGGATATGGATTTACAAATTAAAAAGAATAACAGGCAACCTAATAATAGTAAATATAAGAATTATTGTAATATTCTAAAATGTGTTATAAAGGGAGCCTGAGAAGATATCTACAAATTAACTATAGTACATTGTTACCCTAGGGGTGAAAGTAACAATAAACATGTAACAATAAACAATGAAAAATAATGGCTGTTATGCTAGCCGCAACAAAAAAAAAACTTTAAATAAATAATTATCTCAGCAGTTGATGTAAATTAAAATTCACTAATTTTTGCATGTTTTTATTTTTACTTTCCTCGTATTCGTAATGAAAAGCACAGTGTTTACCTCGGGTTAAAGACTTATTTAGTCCTGAGACGGGGTTTGGCGCCCGAGCGCAGCGAGGGCGCCTATAGTTCGAGGGTGGTGGTTACTTTCACCCTTAGGGTAACAATGTACTATAAAATACCGTAACAAAACCACCAAAGCTTTAATAAAACAAGAAAACCACCCAATAAATGTATTAAAACCTACTTTTGAGTGGCAGTACCACCCTTTCACAGAAGATCGATGTGAAGCAACGGTAAGTACTCCTTTTTATGTTAAGGCGGGGAAAAATGTACCTAACCGCACACCCCGTCGTTCGGGGCAACGAACAGGGTAGTGTGGGGCCCTCACCCACTAAAGAAACCCGCCGTGTGCTGTCTCTCCGCCTTTATTGGCGGGCCACCGGAACTATATTACATTCCTTCAGTGGTAGGAACTCCTACCGGTATGGTCAGTGAGTGCGCCAGAGGCCCAAACCTCCCATATCCTCTGCTTATTATCCTTCATACCATCCTTTTGTTATCTTTCCCTTTCCTCTTCTTTGTATCCTGCCTATTCTCTCCCAAATATCCTTCTCGTCTTCTTCGTCTCTGGCGTCTATAGGCTACGGTAATCGCTTACCTTTACGTGGACTGTGTGTTTATTATACCAACCACGTAGTATGTAGTTTATTTAAAAATATATTATTCAAGATGATGTTGAGATAAGACCGCCATTACATATACATAGTATAAGTACAGTACTTTTAATAAAGTTTATATAACGGAAAGTTACAATCCGTCTTACTGCTCTCGTACTCCATTTATGTCAAAAACTTTTGACTGTGTAAAACAAGACCTACCTTAAAAAGAACTCGACCGCATAAGAGACGGTTGATGGTTGATAGAAATTTCATGCAGCCCACGATTTTATTTATGAGTCTGGTAAATGCCCTAGATTGATAAGGTGAGTCTTGTGATGGCTGGTACCTAGGACCTGCCTATTATTTTTAAGTTTTTAATGCATGGTCTGATGACATCATTACCTATAATCCTCTTTTTTAAATGAAACTACTTTTTTAAATTACTATTAATTATTTTTTGATTACTAAATATCAAGCAAATTTTCGAGTTTTTAGTTTTTATTTCATTACTTAATATTTGTCGTTCTACATTTTTGATCTATATTGTAGCACTTGACATGCTCAGCTATTTTAAAGAACTAATTATTGGTGAAATGTGAAGAAAGAGAACTTTAGTGCGAGCGGGAATTGAACCTGCGTTCCTTCCAATAAGGGTAAGTAGCGTAGAAAAAAATAAAATAAAAAATTACGTGCAAAAAATAAAAAAATGTTGGTGTTGGACCATCCTTATCACTTAGGGGTATGAAGAATGGGGTGCGGGTCGGCATACCTCCGCGTTGGTGCACCCCGGGCAACGTCGGGACTCTGGTGCCGGCGGCTGAATCCCGGCAGGGGACGGGTGTCTGCGTGTCCCTCTGACTAGCAGAGGGCACAGCGGATAGGCGAGACGTCCGCCGTGGAGGGTCAGTGGGGCCATAGTGAACCCCCCCCCCCCCCCTGGGAGACGAAGACGGGGCTTTTGAGCCTGAGGGGCGACGGGCTCACCATTTGCCTTGCGAGTGATGGGTACGGTCTGATGCAGACCACCGTTCGGCCCGACCCGTAATCCTGGAGAACAGGATCGGGGGTCTTCAGACCGCGGGGAAGAAAACCCCTATAAAAAATAACCCCAATCCAAGCTCTGTAGCCCGGCGAGGGATGAATGGCTGGAGGGTATCCAGTAGCGAGGGCGGCACCACCACAGTCGAAGAACTTTAAACTCTAAAATGGAGGACGTTAAAAACTTATGTATACCTCCGGAGGGTACCGGGCGCAACGCGTCCGGAGAATCCCTCACAGGGCCGAGTACCAAGACCGACCCTGTTAGCCCCGCGTATCGGAGGGGGGCAACCAACGCCTCTAATGAGAAAAAGAAGGAGACGAAGAAGGTGAGGACCCGCGGGAGGAAACCTACACCCGCGGGGAGTCCTGTGGATAGCGGCTCGGCAGTCGAAGGCACGTCGGGAATGGAGACAGATGGCGGTGACGGCGGCGCAAAGGCCGTAGGCGCGACACCAATAGCAACGCAGTCTCAGCGGACGGCAGATAGATCAACGGAGCGGCCCTCACGACTTTTGAAGCGCTCGATAGCGCAGTCGGGAGGTGTGTCAGAGTCGGAGGGCCGGCGAAGAAGGTCGTGGCGCCACCAGGCGCGCGGTTCCGCGCGCCTTATCTTAAGCGGACAGAGCTACAAATGAGGACCTGAGAACAGGGCTCTCAATGGAGGAGCGGGTGACCCTCATCACATCAAGGCTCCAGGAGGGGGCTGCCCATTTAACAGCGGACGAGGTTGCTCGGAGGGTTTCCGACACCCTGGCCATCGTTTCCACGGTGGCTAATGGGTCACGGGGCCTTCAGGGCAGCCTCGCCGATGCAATAAATAAGACCACCAAGGTAGCCTATGGAGCAGTAGAGTCTCTCCAGCGTCATCCTGTGCCGGGGGGGACCAGGAAACTGGAGGTGCATTGTCGCTGCAAGGCGGAGGTGGCGGAGCTCCGAAAGGAGCTCGCCAGCCTGCGAGCCAATTCGGGGCTCACCTCTGCCTCAACAGCGGGCGCGGAGCCTCTGGCCCCAGGACTCCTCACAGAGGAGCAGATGCGCCAAATAATGGATCGCGTCAACTCGGTCTATGACCCGCGCATCGGCTTCCTAAACACTAGGGTGCCGCCAGGGCCGCGACTCCGACCGCCGCTGGCTGCGGACAGGAAGAAGGATGCGCCACCTTCAGGCCCAACGCCGCTGCCCTGTCAGGGCAGCCGCGTGGCCACCTACTCCGCAACCGCGGCTGCATCGCCCAAGGGACCGGGAAAAGCCGCGAAGGCGAAAGCGGCTCAAAGAACCGGGCAGCGCCCCAAGGGCCAGCCCAGGGACGAGTTCCCTCCACTCTCGCGTGTTGGCCAGCCATTGCGGGCCGCAGCAACCATTCCCCGGGATTCTCTAATCCCAACTCCCGTACCGTCCGGCTCTGCGCCCTCTGAAGAGGGTTGGCAGATAGTGGACGGCGGGAGGAAGAAATCCCGGGGCAAGAGGAAGAAGGGGACCGCGTCTGTGGCTGCTGTCCGGGCTGCGGAACCCACTGCGTCGAAGAGCAAGCCCGGCCCCGAGAAGCCGCGCAAGCTGCAGACGCCAAAAACGGCAGCGGTGGTTATTACCATGCTGCCGGAGGCGGAAGCGGGCCTGTCGTACCAGGCCATCTTGAGGAAGGCCCGGGAGAAAATCGACGTCTCCGATATCGGAGTCTTCGCCGCACGGACGCGCCTAGCCCGCACAGGGGCTCGAATTCTCGAGTTCCCTGGGGCGGAGGGCCCTAGGATGGCCGACACGGTGGCCGAAAGGCTCAAGGGTCTGTTTGGTGAGGGGAGTGGAGTCCACGTCACCAGACCGGTAAAGTGCGTTGAGCTGCGCATTTCCGGTCTGGATGACTCGGTGACGGCGGACGACGTCCGGGAGGCTATTGCCCCGAAAACCGGATGCTCGAATGCTGTCAGAGTGGGCTCCATTCGGACCGGTCCCGGCGGTGTAGGTGCCGTCTGGGCGAGTTGCCCTGTTGCGGCGGCCAAAACCTTGGCTGACGCAGGCAGGCTCCTCGTGGGCTGGAGTTCCGCGCGGGTCACCGTACTGGAGCCTCGGCCCGCGAGGTGCTTTAAGTGCATGGCGGTCGGACACACCCGGCCGACGTGCACTAACTGTTTTGACTGCAGCGGTCTTTGTTTCCGCTGCGGTCAGGCAGGGCACCGGGTGGCTACCTGCACCGCCGCCCCTCACTGCCCCACGTGCGCGGCAGGCAACAGGCCTGCCTAGCACTGCATGGGGCGGGAGGGATGCAGACTCCCGACGACAGGCCCAAAAAAGGGGGGGATCCGCCAATCGGTCCAGGCTGCCCCCCTAGCGTGGCTTCACCACCGTCTCGGGTGGAGAAGGATATGGTAACGGCTTAAAATTCAACCGTGACACTGTCCTCCTTCAGGCGAATCTCAGCCACTCCGCCAGGGTGCAGGATCTTCTCCTGCAAACCATGGTGGAGCGGTTGTTTGATGTAGCCGTAGCTGCGGAGCCTTATTGCGTTCCTGACCGCCCACATTGGGCGGGCAGCCGCGATGGCTCCGTGGCAATCGTCAGCTCTGCGGCGCTTCGTTCTCCGCTCTTTTCGATCAGAGACAAGGGCATGGGATACGTCGCAGCCGATTGGGGGGGAGTCACGCTGTATGGCGTGTATTTCTCCCCCAACCGGAGTCTGGTTGATTTCGAGGTCTGGCTTCTGACCGAGCCTGGAGACCTCGATACGGCGACTGGCGCCTAGCTACGTCCTAGTCGTGTGGGACTTCTATGCCAAATCCACGGCGTGGGGGTCCCCTGCGACAGACGCCCGTGGAGCGGCGGTGGTAGAATGGATGGCGTTGACGGGCCTCTGTTTGCTAAATATAGGCTCCGTCAACACGTGCGTGCGGCGACGGGGCGGGTCGATAGTGGACCATTCGTTTGCTAGCCCCGACGTCGCAGCATGAGTGAGGAACTGGTATGTCCTGGAGGAGGTTGAGACCTTGTTCGATCATCGGTATATCCGGATTGAGGTCTCCCGGTCCCTTCAGGGCCCCAGTAGGGGTCACACAGCGCGCAGAACTCCCGCGTTCCCGCGGTGGGTTGTGGGCAGGCTGGATAGGGACCTATTGGTGGAGGCAGCCATCGTTGAATCGTGGCTGTCCTCACCAGACCTGACCGAGGGGGTGGACGTAGAGGCTGGCCGATTTCACACTGCGATTACGCAGGTGTGCGACTCAGCCATGCTCCGGCAGACCTCCGTGCGGCGTGCATTCGTGCCCGGAGGTCCCCGCAGTCGGGGGCGCAACCGCGATGGGGAGCGGGAAGGCCAGCACGAGGCGTACCTCGCAGGCTGCGTTCAAGTTGTCCATCTGCCGCGCCAAAGCTGAGAAAAGGCAGGAGATGCTGGACGGTCGCAATCGTGACCCCTGGGGTCACCCATACCATTAGGCGCTTAACAAGCTCCGCACTCAGAGCCTCCCCCCTCACAGACACCCTTCAGCCCAGCCTCCTCACCGAGGTGGTCGAGGGTCTATTCCCACGACGGGTGGAGCACACGCTCCCGGTCATGACACCGCCAGGTAGCGACTGGGAGGCCGATCTCGGTGTACCACCCCTCACCGCGTCGGAAATGGGGGCGGCAGTTTCGCGGATTCGTTCCAAGAACACCACCCCCGGCCCAGACGGGATACCCGCCCGGGTACTGGCCCTGGCTCTGGACCACATGGAGCCCCCCCTCAGGGGACTGTTCGACGCGTGCCTGGCGTCCGGACGGTTCCTTGACTGCTGGAAGGAGGGGAGGCTGGTACTCTTGCCGAAACCGGGGCGAACGCCGGATTCGATCGGGGCCTTCAGGGCCATCGTGCTGCTGGACGAGGCGAGTAAGTTGCTGGAGAGAATCCTCGCTGCCCGCATCGTCCGGCACCTGCGCGACGTCAGACCTGACTTGTCGGTCGCCCAGTTCGGTTTACGGACTGGTCGTTCGACGGTCGGCACAAGCACGCGCCTTAGGGCCGCGGCCACGGCAGTCGTCGCCGGCGGTGGAGTGCTGCTGGCGGTGTCGCTTGATATCGCCAACGCATTCAATAGTCTGCCATTTAGCTGCATCAGGGAGGCGCTCCGGTATCACGGGGTGCCTACATACCTGAGGCGGCTAGTGGCAGGCTATCTTGAGGGCCGCAGCGTTCTCTATGAGAGCCGCATAGGGGCCGTTGTGAGGAGACCTATGTCGGGCGGTGTCCCGCTTTTTGGTTCTAGGGCCGCTCCTGTGGGACATTGGTTACGACTGGGTGCTACGCTGTCGGCTCCCCCCCGGGCTGGCGGTCATCTGCTATGCGGATGACACGCTGGTCGTGGCCCGGGGCGGAAACTTCCTGGCCACCTTAGGGACCTCGGAGGTGGTTAGGAGGATCAGGGCACTGGGGCTTAGGGTGGCCCTAGACAAGTCGGAAGCCCTGCTTTTCCATGGGCCCCGACGTCGGCCACCTGCTGGCGCCTCGATCACGGTGGACGGGGTCCAAATTGGAGTGCAGGCCCAGATTAAGTATCTGGGCCTGGTGCTGGACGGGCGGTAACGCTTTCGCAAGCACTTCCGTCAACTGTCTCCGAAGCTCATCGATGCGGCGTCCGCCCTTGCACAGCTCATGCCGAATATGGGCGGACCCAACAATGCGTGTCGACGGCATTACGCGGGGGTGGTCCGGTCGATGGCGCTGTACGGCGCACCCGTGTGGGCGGAGTCTCTGGACGCACTAAACAGGGCTCTTCTCTGGAGGCCACAGAGAGTCGTCGCGTCCAGGGTCATACGTGGATACCGCACGGTGTCGACGGAGGCGGCCTGCGTGTTGGGCGGAACCCCTCCGTGGAACTTGGAGGCGGAGGTGCTCGCCGAGGTGTACTGGCGGGCGTCGCAAGAGCTGGAGGGGGGTGGACGTCCCCCACCCAGCGTGGTGGCCAGATGGTAGGGCGACGCCCGCCGAGCTACCATGGCCAACTGGAGGGCGCGGCTGGAGGCGCCCCGGGCCGGTCTTTGGACCGTAAGGGCGGGCGCTCCAGCCGGTGCTGGAAGAGTGGGCAGGCGACGGCACGGAGTCCTTACCTTCCGACTGGTGCAGGTGCTGTCGGGGCACGGTTGCTTCGGCAGATATCTGTACATTGTCGCAAGGAGGGAAGCGATTCCGGGCTCTCACCATTGCGGCTGCGACGAGGATACGGCGCAGCACACCCTAGAGTCGTGCCTGGCTTGGGCCGAGCAGCGTCGTGAACTCGTCGCTGCCGAGCGTCGTCAGAGCGATGCTTGGCAGCGACAGGAATTGGACCGCGGTCGCTGCCTTCTGCGAGGAGGTCATCTCGCGGAAGGAAGCGGCGGAGAGGGCCAGGGAGGCTGATCCTTCCGCAGACCCGAACCGCCACAAGCGACTGGGGCGGCGCAGGCGTGAATATTTGCGCCTAATGCCGCCCTAGCTGCGGCTGCGGGTGGATGGACCGGGGAACGTCCGCCACCCGCAAGGCCTCCTGCGAAGGTGCGACGCTCCATGTGCGGATGCGTCGCTCAGTAGAGGGTACCCGAAAGGGTAAGCCGCCGGCGGACCACCGAAGGAATGTAACATAGTTCCAGTGGCCCGCCAAAAAAGGCGGAGAGACGGCACACAGCGGGTTTTCGTTAGTGGGTGAAGGCCCCACACTACCCTATTCGTTGCCCGAGCGACGGGGTGTGCGGTTAGGAATTTTTTCCCGCCTAAACAAAAAAAAAGGGGTATGAAGAATAGTTTACATCCTATTCTCAGAACTACTGAATATACACACAAAGTTTCATAAGAATCGGTCAAGCCGTTTTGGAGGAGAATGGCGACAAACACTGTGACACGAGAATTTTATATATTAGATTGTATTGTCATTAGAACTAAAGGTGTGTACAAAATAACTGATCAATCTATCAACAAAAAAAAAAGGTTAAATCTCAATCATTAAATTAGACTTAAAAACAACAAGAAACTAAATAAAACCATAAATAGTTTATTCAAAAAGTTTTATAGTGTTTAATTGAATATTTTCGAACAAATTGAGTGTAGTAGTGTATTAGAATGTGCCATAAAATAATGGTAAGCTGTTGATACTATTTTTATACTGTAAGTACACAGTTCTTGTAATAAATATCTTAATCTAGAAATTAAATTTTTTTGGATGAAAATCAATGAATAATTTCAATGAAGATAGCGTTTTATTAAAGTTACAAGCCATTCAAAGTGTGCACGTAAATGTCACGTTTTCTTTCTCAAAGTGAATTGCTACGGAAATATTCTTATTCAAAAGTTTTCTAATAAACTTGTACTACATTTATTACATTTATATGTATGTATACTGTATTTAATATCAAGAAGAACATTGTGAGTTTTATAATAAATTTAAATATTACATTGATAGGATTGATTGGCAAACGCAATATCAGTATGGAAGTAGGCATAACGTCACTTAAGTTTACTCATTATAAAATCAAGCCTCTTTCCTGTTTCAGTCAGCACTCATTTCGGGTTGCTGTTGTCGGTCACGGCGATGTCAGCTAAGATTTGGGTTCTCTAATTATCGTCCATCTCATTATTTCTGTCAGAATAATTACGTGAAGCAGAACGTAGTGTTTTTTGAGATTTAAAAAACAAATAGGTAATACAAAAATATATTTTGAACAATATGAAGTAATCATAACATGTTATAATTAGAGATGGGCCGAATGTGGTTTGAACCGAATATGGAGGGTAGAAGTAAGGAGGACTAACTCAGTGTATTGAAAAGTGTCCGCTGAAAGGGAGCCAATTAAAGTGGCGCCACAGTAGCAAGTGGAAAGTTTTTAAAAACAGCGCCATAAACTATTATAGTGGGATTCTAAATTAAGAAGGAAAGAAACACTTCCGCTTTGTTGCTGCGCGTTTTATTATAAATTACATTTGACTACGTAATAGTTAAGATTTTAAATACTGCATATTTTTTAAGGGGAGCCATTTAAGGCGGCGCCACAGTAGCAAGTGGAAAGATTTTAAAAACAGCGCCATAATAACTTGCTATTTACAGGTGGACACTTTTTCAACTTATCCCCTATACAAGACGTTCCTCCTTACTTCTACCCTCCATAGAACCGAATACGAACTTCGGCCGAACATTCGGCAAAAATACAAAATTCGGCCGAAGTTCAGCCGAGATTCGGTATATTTTTGCCGTTCTTTCTCGGGAGTAACATACCATGTTTTGTGTGTAATTTTTATGACTGACAACATCGTAAGACTATTATATAAAAGTAGTAAGTATATAAAACCGGCGGTATAAAACTGGCCATGTGGGGCCGGCTTTAGAATTGTCTCACCCCTCTCTACCCACGGGAGTTGTAAGAGCTGACTGAGGATACCGGGGTAATGGGTAGCAGCACTCCCTCAAGTATTAACAACATCCACTGCGATCGCCAACCCGCCTGCCAAGCGAGGTGATTACGGCATGATCGTTAGTTAGTTTCTCAGTAAAGTGTACCAAAATATGCAGTTTGTGGAATAGTAAGTACTAGGGCTCGCCTCGCTCACTCTGACTGTATTTATACGTTTCAAGTAAACTTTTCCCTCACGTACGCCCTGCAATGGACTTCCTCCTAAGCGCTATGAGTTGTCCATTTTTATGTGAGTTTTTAAAAGAGAACACGTTTTCTACATCTTCATCACAGGCCATAATAAAAGTGCGTATCCAAACCAACATACTACATACCTACCTACTTTTATAATCAACCCAAAGCACGCATTTTGAGGGGTGTTTTTAATTGTTTGTTTAATATAAAATTAATCAGGTGATTATGGGTAGGTACCCATATTAAAACTGTAGGGTTTTGTTAAATTATTTTGCACATAGTTTTGAACGGTGTGGTGACACAAATAATGTAGTGTCACCAGTCTATTCTTTTCCGCGGGTCGTACAAGTCTACTAAAGAAAGTAAGCAGTTATCACACATTGCACTACACGTGGTAGGATTAGGTACCAAGTTCGATCGAGCCCGAGTGCGTTGTTACTACCATAGATATTTAAATCTATGGTTACCACCGTCTGCTGTTTTACCAACTGTCTAGCACTTCTTGTTGTGTTAGTTGTAGGAGCAAATAACTACTGCGGTAAAATATAAAAGTGAAATGCCATACCCTTCTTTTTTGTTAAAAGTGTTCCTAACCGCACACCCCGTTGTTCGGGGCAACGAACAGCCTACCCTGTTCGTTGGGGCCTTCACCCAGTAAAAAACCCGCCGTGTGCAGTCTCGCCGCCTTTATTGGCGGGCTACTGGAACTATGTTACATTCCTTCGGTGGTGAAATGCCGTACCCTGTCTCGAGTTGTTTAGCATTTACATAAGCTATAAAGTGTGTGCAGCGATTCTTAGGTTGGATTTTCTGTCAGATTTATAACTACAACACATGTTCTAATACTGAATATTGGGTTGTATGCATCCAAACTCCGGACTGCTACTGAGCATTTTTCTTTTTATGAAAAAGCTCAATAACATTGCCCAACCCGGGGATCAAACCCTAGACCTCATGATCAGTAGTCGCATGCACTACCGCTACCTCACTGAGACAGTTAATTAGTTATAATTTGATGATTCTTCATGAAACCCTTTTAAGTTCTAATGAAAAGAGAATACGAGAGATCGGTTATCTTGATAAACAACATTAGCTAGCTAGCCTTGGCAAATATAATAGGCTAATGAGTTACCTATATAACGAATTCTATCTGATGGGACGAGGGTGCAACACACACAAAACTCTTTTTGCTGGCCTTGCCCGGGACTACCAAATATTCTACACCGCTGAAACTTAAAAATCATTTTCCTTATATTATTTCTGTATAATAATATTAAAAATATATAAGTAGTTATGCCATTTAAAAAGAATGTAGGTATGCCATAAATCTCAATAACTGTTTCACCATCACAGAACTCTTCTGTGTACCTACTACTACAAAGGGGTAAAATATATCGCAGACATAAACTATTACCTACATGTTTATTTATCGTAATATAAATAATAAAGACCATATAATATTTTATATATAGCATAAAGCTTAGTAGACCGTTCCGAAACCATAAAAGTAAAAATAATGTTAGAGGTTTTTTTCTTTCGATGCTTAGAAACTGTGACTGTAGTCATTCTAGGACGGTCACATTAATCATAGTTTTGCACGGCTTGCGTATGAAATATTTTGAAAAACCTTTTCGTAAGTTTATGTTGACTCAACAAATATTATCCACGATAGTGTAAATGATATCTATACAGATTTTATAATTCTATAATATTTATGTGTTATAGATATGACGGGCCTCGTGGCATAGTTGGTAGTGTAACCGACTTCCGTGCACGAGGACAATGTGTGATGAACACAGATATTTATACTGCGTCTGGGTGTTTTCTATCTAATATAATTGTATGTATTTACAAAAAAAAAGTAGTATTTGTATTATATCCGTAATCTGGTATCCTTAGCACAAGCGTAAAGCTTAGTTGGGGACCAGAGGACGTTGAGTGAAAAATGTCCGTGAATATTTATTTATTATTATTTTATATTGAAAGCTTTTACTACGCGAGCACCAAACAAGCATACGGGTCCACTTGACAACCGGCAAGCGGTTAGCGTCCTTTGGACGCTAGCAACACAGAGGCTTCACTCGCTGGGTGAGGGCCCCACACTACCCTGTTCGTTGCCCCAAATGACGGAGTTAGCGGTTAAGTATAATTTTTTCTCGCTTTTACCAAAAAGAAAGAGTTGGAGAGGATAGGAAATATATTAACACGAGAAAAGGCAGTTACTCTCCATACGAAACGCAATGGTAGGAGTACCAACCGCTGTTACATGCTGATCATCTGTGAGAGGGTGGTATCTCCCCGATCGAGCGGGTCTATTTATGCAGAGACAAGCAAGGCTCTATCACCAGAGAATATTTATACAAACTTCACAATAATTATTATGTACAAACTTCATAAATTCAACCAAACAACTTGCTTAAAAGGAAATTCATTCGTAAGTAAAATTTATGGAATATTAAGATCAAGATTTATTGCCCTATCTACGATCTGCGACTGGTTTAAGTGTTTAGATTGAAATGACTCTGGTTAAACGATAGCATCAGTAGATATCATAAGCTTGAGAGTTTTATAGATAGCTTAAATGTAGGTATATGTATGTATATCCTGTTAGTATTAAACACTTTATAACTAGACCTAAGACCGATGGATTAAAAAAAAACTATCATATTAGAAATATATCACCGGCAATAACTCACGTTGAGGATCGATTTAGTCGACCCGGGTTTCGAGCATATTCGATGCTCATCATCAGGGCGAGCGCGCAGCGGTGTCAACGAGTTCCCGGCGGGCACTGCGGCTAGCGTAGCGCGCAGCTCGGCTTGACACAAGTGCGGGCGACGGCGGGGCGTTGCATGGAGATGGTGCATGCTCGTCGCTGCCGATGTCAGTCGATGAGGCCCGATTTCGATCAGGAGTGGATGGTGGTGTTGTCACTTCGTCGGTTCTTTGATCGGCAGGCGTAGGTTCGCACACCACACTGACCGTGTCGCCTTCCATACCCACGGATGTGTGAATACTCGAGGTAGTATTAAGGACTGGTATCCAGGCTGACGAGAGCTTCCATCCACCATCTCTATTGAAAGTTGCATGTCGGTTGATCTCTATTGCTTCCCGTATCTTGCGAGGGACAAAGAACTTTTCTTGTGACAATACGGAAGCTTTATCGAACCGAATGTAATGGTTGGTGTCCGAGAGAAGTGCGTGTTCTGCTAGAGCCGATTTGGTAGTGTCCATATCCTTAATACTCCTAATGTGCTCGGATAGTCTGGTGGCGATATTGCGTCGAGTTTCTCCCACATAACTCTTGCCACAGTCACATGGTATGCGGTACACGCCTGGTACGCTGAGGTGGTCTTTGTCTTTTGGTGAGCGTAGCATCTGTCTTATTTGACCAGGGGCACAAAAGAACGTTCTAATATCATACCTTCGTCTTAACAGATGGCCGATTCGATCCGTTATTCCTCTAATGAAAGGTAGATATGTAGGGGAACGTTCTACTTTTAGCGGTCGCGTACGCTCCCTCCGTTCTGTTGTCCGGCAGCATTGACGCCACTTGTACCCGTTGTCCTCTAGTACACCCCTAACGTGCTCGAGCTCTTGCTGTATAAATTGGGGATCGCATAGTCGGAGGGCTCGGTCAATTAATGATCTCGGTACTGAGGACAAGTGCGCAGGGTGATGGTGTGAACTCGCATGAAGGTATCGGTCCGTGTGCGTAGGTTTTCGATGTATAGTGTGGGTCAAAATTCCATTAGAACCACGGATAACACGTACATCCAAGAATGGCAATGTCCCTTCCTTCTCCTCCTCTACGGTAATATTAATCTTAGGATGTACATTGTTTAGGTGTTCCGTAAATTCTCTCAGGTGGTCTCTATCCACTATTGAAAATATATCATCGATATAACGCCACCAATAACGTGGTTTATACTTAGTTGTACTTAACGCCTGATTTTCGTACCACTCCATGAATATATTGGCCACAACAGGTGCTACCGGGGATCCCATTGCCACGCCATTGGCGAGGAGAGTACTACCTGCAACTGGACGGCGTAAAAGTAGAACTTTCCCCTACATATCTACCTTTCATTAGAGGAATAACGGATCGAATCGGCCATCTGTTAAGACGAAGGTATGATATTAGAACGTTCTTTCCTGCCCCTGGTCAAATAAGACAGATGCTACGCTCACCAAAAGACAAAGACCACCTCAGCGTACCAGGCGTGTACCGCATACCATGTGACTGTGGCAAGAGTTATGTGGGAGAAACTCGACGCAATATCGCCACCAGACTATCCGAGCACATTAGGAGTATTAAGGATATGGACACTACCAAATCGGCTCTAGCAGAACACGCACTTCTCTCGGACACCAACCATTACATTCGGTTCGATAAAGCTTCCGTATTGTCACAAGAAAAGTTCTTTGTCCCTCGCAAGATACGGGAAGCAATAGAGATCAACCGACATGCAACTTTCAACAGAGATGGTGGATGGAAGCTCTCGTCAGCCTGGATACCAGTCCTTAATACTACCTCGAGTATTCACACATCCGTGGGTATGGAAGGCGATACGGTCAGTGTGGTGTGCGAACCTACGCCTGCCAATCAAAGAACCGACGAAGTGACAACACCACCATCCACTCCTGATCGAAATCGGGCCTCATCGGCTGACATTGGCAGCGACGAGCATGCACCATCTCCATGCAACGCCCCGCCGCCGCCCGCACATGTGTCAAGCCGAGCTGCGCGCTACGCTAGCCGCAGTGCCCGCCGGGAACTCGTTGACACCGCTGCGCGCTCGCCCTGATGATGAGTATCGAATATGCTCGAAACCCGGGTCGACTAAATCGATCCTCAACGTGAGTTATTGCCGGTGATATATTTCTAATATGTATCAATCTCACGATAGTTTCAATACGAAAAAACTATCAATTTATAATGCAAGAAGTCGAAATGAACTTTAAAACGCTATTTGAAAACTTATGTACATTTAAGATATTTAAAAAGGTTAGTCCCCCACTCTGGCACCAAAATATTCGTTAAATTATTCTCGTCCATTCCATGTGCCGCACATTACCGCTGGCAGTAGGGACCCTGTTTGAGGGCGGTGGGTCTCGGGGTCCTACACTATACTGTGGCCGGCCTCCTTCACACCGGCATACAGGTGTTGGTGACATGGGCAGCGAGAAGTACTCGTCTCTAGATCTCGAGCTAAACGTGTGGTGTGAGTGGCTGCGCTGGTCCAGTCACCAGTGAATGCGACGCGGAGCTGTGCGACGAGACTAGGGGTGATAGATGTATTGTCCTTGCTCGGGATCTCGTCACAGAATTCTAACGTCAGCTGCATTATTATTATAAATTAATATTTTTGTGTGAATGTCAATTGTAATTTATGTGTTTTATTGGGTTTTAAAGAGTTTTCATATTTTTTTAATGATTTTTGTCATTATTATTATTGCCAGTATGAAATAAAATTTCACATAGTTCATTAAAATTATGAATATGAAAATCTACCACCTTTAACTAGTAATATCTGTATCTAACGGTCTTTTTACCATTTTTAAGACAATATATGCGTTACATAAATTATATACCTATAATGTAATTTTATGGGAATCACGAACAAATAATAACCACGTGTTGGTCTGTAAAACAAAGTTGAGGTTATTATTTAACATAAATCGTTACAATGTCTACACATCTATTACAAATATCCATAATATTACCTGTAAAACAAAGAAACGACGATTAAAGTATATTATTTTAATTCTAAATTCCCTTTCTTATATTTTGTAGTTTTAATTCCAATTTTGTTAGTCATTATTTTTTTAACGCGTTCTCTGTTTTCTCACAATATTGCGAGTCCAATAAAATTATTCACCCAAAAACATTTACAATATGCATCGTATTGCTTACAGCACCATCCATCCATCCATCCATCAGCCTGTTAAAGTCCACTGCTGGACATAGGCCTCCCCAAGAATGGGGGTATAGTGCCGTAATCGCCACGCTTGGCAGGCGGGTTGGCGATCGTAGTGGATGTTGTTAATACTCGAGGGAGTGCTGCTGCCCACTCTCCCGGAATTCCCTCAGTCGGCTCTTACGACCCCCATGGGTGGAGAGGGGTGGGGCAATTCTAAAGCCGGCCCCACACGGCACCAGCACCATCTATGACAAATTATGTTCAAAGCAATTGTCAGTAGATTACATTGTAAACAATAAATTAAAGAAAATATATTTTCTTTACATACCTATTGTCTATATATATATATATACATGTCATGTATGAGATGTACCCTGAAAGCTTAAAATATAGTTGTCTTACTGAAATACTAAACAGTTTAAATATTAACAGAGTTGAGTTTAGTTTTTGATTAATCTCGACTCAGTGTGAATACTGAGTCAAATCTGGAACACGCCTTGAGGCGGTTAGATTGTACCAGTGTGTACACATTAACACTCAGCGAGGACATATTGAAACAAACTTGCTTGTATTTCGTATATACAGCTACAAGATGAAAGCACTATATTTAAGCTACTCGTATTTTTCTACCGTATTATAAAACCAATAAATATTTGTTTTCATCCATCCATCAGTCTTTCAACGTCCACTGCGGGACATAGGCCTCCCCAAGAGAACGCCACAACGAGCGGTCCCGTCATGGGGGATAATGCCGTAATCGCCACGCTTGGCAGGCGGGTTGGCGATCGCAGTGGATGTTGTTAATACTCGAGGGAGTGCTGCTGCCCACTCCTCCGGTATTCCCTCAGTCGGCTCTTACGACTCCCTCGGGTAGAGAGGGGTGGAACAATTCTAAAGCCGGCCCCACTCGAACAAATATTTGTTTAACAAATATATAATAAAAGTATAGTTATGTGCTCTACCTCCTTGTATTCAGATATATCCAATTTCAACGTTGAAAGGTTCATTACTCACAATAGCCCCTTCGTTAGGAGACTGCTCGCAAACATCAATCTATTAGTTAAAAGTAAAACCCTCCTAAAACTAAAATTATCTCGCTATATTTTAAGTATTTTATGTATTAGCCTGACATAGTAACGGACATCTGACATAATAATTAATGAAGTTACCCAAAGTTAATCAGCATAATATAGAAGGACGCTCGACCACTAGATGATCTCATGACCTAAAAAGTTCGTGGAATTATACCGGATAGGGAACGCGGATTATCAGTTGTTGTGGCGTGAATTACATGCCTATTGCACATAGGCAATGGGCTTCGATTGATTCATTAATTGATACCTGAATTTTGGTTGTTCTAGTCTCTCTAGAGACTAGCCAATTCTACGGGACACTATTATAACACGCGTTACTTTTTTTTTCATGTAGTAACAGACGAGCACGGCCCACCTGATGGTAAATGGTAACCATCGCTCATGGACTCAACTATACCGAGAGTACTGTCAAGCCGTTGCTCGCCATTTCATTTCACATATACAAAATAAAAGAATAAACGGCTATCTCCTGCTACAGCCATAATGCAACGATGTGCTTCATGGCCGGTCACACAGGAGATGGTGGTACCAACCCGCTCGGGCCCGATACCAAGTGAGTACTGCCACTTGGTACCCAGCCCTACCACCAGTCATGCAATGGATGATAACTGCTTATTTCCCTTAGTCGCCTCCTACGACACCCGTGGGAAAGAATGCGGTGGTGACACTTGTATACTTAGTCCGTCACCACACGGATATACTTTCTAACATTTATGAAGTCAGTATGCCATCAAATTGCATTGTGCGAAGAAATAGCTATCCGTCTCGATCACAATCTATATATATATATAACGAAGGCAGGCGCACATCCTCATTTTCATGTTCATCAGAATGATGTTAAGTCATGAGGGTAGTCACAAAATGACTAATATAATGAAAATAAGAATATTTAGTGATTGCTTGACATTCCATTAATTGCCATCTTCTAACTAATATTACCTACCGTGTGGGGCCGGTTTTAGAATTGTCCCACCCCTCTCCACCCATGTCCGGTAAGTACCTGCGTTAACCTGAAGATGAGGTTGCCATGCTTTCGATTTAAGCAGCGATGGAGTTGCGGCCAAACCGCCTCTACAATCCTCCGTCCTGCTCTAGGGGACTCCAGCTCTTCCCTCCACCGCCGGATCGTCGTCCTTCAGACCACTTCACGTGTTTCTCCCCAGACTCCTTGCGAAGATTTTTTCGCCCTAGGGGGGTTAGAAAGTATCTCACTAAATCGTATCGACATCGCATCGTGTCATTGTGATTAATTAAGTGATCATCGTGATTGACCGAGGGATTATTGTGACATCACGCGTCGTTTTCTCTACCAATCACAAGCGAGACGATACGATGTTGATACGATTTAGTGAGTTATATTCTACGGGCCTTGTTTCACGACACGGTCCCAGTAGATTTCTAATGAAATCTAAACTAACAAAACTTAACCATTTCTTAAAATTGTCAGCCACAATAGTAACCAATTGAAAGAAGTGGCCACGACACACCTAATATCTATACACCTCTATTCCATATACTCGTAAATACTCTATTCCATACATTACGTTACAGGCATATAGGCTTAGACTAAAACCTATTTATCTATTTTTGTTCCTATAAGACTAAAATATTCATTCTGATTTACATTTTGTTTACCATTTTGTCATTTCATATTACTTTCGGTTATATTAATTCTCATCAAGTAGAATTTTCTCATGTTTATTAAATCTTGTTGTATATATTTTTGAGTGCTGGAAGTACATATTTTAATATTTTTATTTTTTACTACTTATATCAGACAAAGAATATTTATAAGGTGAATAAAGCAATTTTTTTACATAATATTTTCAATTTTGCTACAATATTGATATCTTTTTTTATGTTTGTAGACGAACTTCGACCGACTTGATAGTAAGTGGTAACCGTCGCCTAAGGATATATTAGATATACTATTGTCAAGCCGATGCTTCATATCATTTGGTGGATGTGAAATGAAAGAATGAACGGCTATCTCCGCTACAACCAAAATACACTGAGGAGGCTTCATCTCAACTAATCTAATGGGTAATTAAATTGCTCATGCTTATGTTCATTATATTTATTATAACTCGTTTTCGTCTAGTGATAGAACTGTGCAACTTTTAACCGCAAAATCTCAAGTTCTTCTTCCTGGATATTCGTCTTTGTTAACGTAGGAAAAAAATTGAGTGAGGCCCTCGCACACTAAATAAACCCACCGTGTGCCATCTGACTCAGACAGCCTATCAGACATGCACAATGTCATTTGCCGTTTCGTAAGTTAATGCCTGCCTCTGTGGTGCAGAAGTGATTAAAAGAGGTAGGACGGGGAATTTCATGAGGTAAAATATCATACAATGAGTAGTAAAGTTTGGTGCAGCTAAAAAAAAATGGGTGCGTGTACTTATGTACGCGCGTGAGAAGTTATACTTCTTTGGCATCATTAATATTAAAAATTGAAAATTAATATATTTATATAATAATATATTTAATATATATATTTCAAATATATATATTTAATATAAATTTATATAATTAATATATATATATATATATATATATATATATATATATATATATATATATATATATAAATATTGTAAGATTCTTAATTTTAAATGTTTATTATTGATTATTTAATATTTTAAAAATAAATTTAATAATAAATTCAAAAATTGAATTTAAGGTTGGTCATTTTTTAAATATTTTTATCGATTTCTTAATTTAATATTCACTTTTCATTTTTATCAAAAAGTTGCATCAACATTATTTCAGTGGTTTTTGTTTGATGCGCGAACAAACAAACAGACAAAGAGACAAAAATTCTAAAAAATATTGTTTTGTGTTTAGACACGCCTATATAGCCTATTACAGTCATTTTTTCTCAAATATCTTGTAGAATATAGATTATTATAGCTTAGAATTAATAAAAAATGTATAACAGCGCCATCTTACCGTATTGATTAGAACTACCACACAATAGTGGCTACACGATTATTCGTAGTACTAATTATTTCCTGTAGATATCGTTTTCATGTTGATAAGATTATTAATTCTTATAACCTATACATAAAGTAGATAATAATTAGTCAGCTGTTATCTGTTATAGTAGCAATAGTTATTATTTATTAGTGATTGTTGTTGTAGTGAGAATATAATATTTGTAACATCAAAGATCACTGTAGTTATTTGGGTGATTTTAAAAAGTTCTGTAAGTGCCTACCAGGGCCATGTCACTCCCTAAGAGCTTGTTTTTATTTAAAATCGTGCTCTCTAGTGGGCGGAAGAGACACTAATAATTATTAGTGGGACTCGAATGTTGTTAGAAGAAAATATTTAGATGATAAAATTGAATAACAGATGGCGCTGTAATAAATATCAGTGCAATTCTATACAAAATGTACTATAACCTGAACGCACAATAATTTTTTTTTGTAAATAAAGTATATATACAAATATAATTGTACTTCAAATGTACTTGCTTAGGCAGTACATATACTAATAGCTTTTTTTTCGAGACTTAATGAGCGGTTAAGCAGACAACTTCATACTGTAGACAACTTCATACTGTTAATTTTGTGTCACAGATGCGCGCGCATCTTAAAATTTCACTCTCATCATTTTTTCATAACGCGCCTAAAGAAGTATAACTTCAAAAAATATGGTCCACATTTCCTTGAGCTAGTCCACATTTACAAATAGAGCTATCCCTAATCCTAAGTTTGGCCAGAAATATTGGGGTACAAGAATGGTTCAAACGTAAGCGACAGATGGTAGAAGTGGTTGCCTTGTCAGCCTTTTGGAACTTAGAAAACCAGGGTTTATGCGGAATATCAGCTTGAATATCACCATAAAATTTTCCTTTTAAAGTTGATAAACCCTATACAACTTATTGCTACAGCTCGTTATGTTACTATAGATACTCGAACAAATAGTATTAAAATCTGAAATAGAAAATGTCAACTACGAGCCTCGCTTGTTAATCGAAATTCTGGTTCTGTTTATTTTAGACAACGGCCGAGCATGTCAAGTGCTTAAAATATATATATAAAATATTTCCTATTTTCAGAATAAAAACAAAAGATTGGAATTACAAAAGGAGCGGACGACTTCTGTATATAATGCCAGCAGACGGTCGAATGTTGTTGTTGGTCACTACAAACAGAGAAAGCTCTAAAACAAAGCTTACAAAGGGCATTCGCAAGGACGCTACATTTTAAATAAGTAAATATTTCACTGACCTTTATACCACATACTTACACAATGAGATCTTCATGTTTGCTCTCTTTTCATCCTTTAACAGTTGCAAACATAAGGACTTCCTTAAAAAACAAAGCCCTGCAAAATTTTCCCAAATAATTACAAACACATAACGACTGACAAGTGTAAATAAAACTTTAATCAATATAGTAATTTTGTTTATTTCGATTACCTATGAAACATCCTCGATAAATTTTGATCTTTTTATTGTACTAAATGGGTGGCGAACGAGCATACGGCCCACCTGAGGGTAAGCGGTTACCGTAGCCTATAGACGCTAGCGACACCAACACCAGAGACATGACTTGCGCGTGGCCATCTCCAAGGCAAGGGATAGGAGGTTGATTGGAAGGATAGTAAAGAGAGGGTGGTGGTGAAAGGAAGGAGATTAAGGCGAGGATAGGTAGGACAATGAGAAGAGGATAGGGTGGCGCGTTTGGTCCTCCGGCGCCCTGACGAACCATACCAAACACAGTAGTAGGAGTTGTTACACTGCCGTTATTACGGATAGGAGGGGGACGCTGGGATAAGCAAGGCTCTCTACTAATTACTTTGTGAAGGATACATAGTTAATAGTTAATAGTGTTTTATTTTCTTATAAGTTGTAATTTCTTGTATTATATAAATAAATAAATATTCTCGGACATTTTTCACACAACGTCCTCTGGTCCCAAACTAAGCTTAACGCTTGTGCTATGGGAACCAAATTACGGATATAATACATAATGTTACTTTTTTTTTTAAATACATACATATAATAGATAGAAAACACCCAGACGCAGTACAAATATCTGTTTTCATCACACAAATATTTGTCCTGAGTGGGAATCGAACCCACGACCTCGTGCACGGAAGTCGATTACACTACCGACTACGTCACGAGGCCGTCGTCGTTTAGGGTCATTACAAAGCAAAAACACCAAAAAATAATAATTGAACGAACGCTTTTTTATGAGCAAAAGAATTTACTTTCCTTTGAAGTAGAATATTCATAATAAATTGCTGCCCTGTATTTTGTCCTTGTCAATATCTTTGAAACATATTCATTAGTTATAACAGTGCCTTTGATCATTTTATTCATGATGACAATGTTGATAAACAAACATTATAAAAAGTTTTTACATGTATAATGTATATCAAATAGCTTGATTGTAGTTGCATGTTAATTTCTTTCTTAATTGTTCTAATTAAGTTTATTGATGAAACCATGGGCTGAAAAGACAAAGGTTTTAATAGGCGAGTTCCATAACCAGTCGAGGCCACTCAATCTCAGAATAAGTGTGACATCTTTGTATCACTAATCGGTGAAGGAAAACATTATGAGGAAACCTAAATAACCTGAGAGATTTCCTCAATGTCTTGCAAAGTCTGCTAACCCACACTTTGCCAGCATGATGAATTACATCCTAAACCTCTTTCACTCTGAGAGAAAATGGGTTATTAAAAAATCTTCCTAACTTAATTATTTGGGATTAAGCGAGCATCACTCTCTCTATAACAAAATAACCATACAGTGGCAGAACATACTGCAATGGCGTTGGCTAATATTTTTTATTGGATGCCTGTAAACATTTTTGATAAAAGGAAGGTTTGGTATGACGGAGTTATCCTAAGCTGATTGAAATAGTGTAAAACTGAGTAAATCTTGTTTCAAGGTTAAGAAGCGGTTTAGCGATGGCAGCACATCACACAGAAGCAGTATGTTATAAGAATATTCACGTCATAGTGATAGATGAAAAATCTATTTTGGATAGAATTGGCGTAAAATGCTTCCTTAATGTTCATCTACAGTATCAAGGAAACCCATTTGTAAATTTTTACGATCCTAGTCCCAAGAGTTTGGGCTGTGTGTTGATATGTCAGTCAGTCAGTATACTATCACCATATTAGTCTCAATACATGCATTTGATCCTTATATATTCAAGTACAGATAAAGTACACTGAGATCCACGAGTAGTGTTTCTTGTAACAAATTTTTCAAGTTTTCAGGCAAACTCTAATTTCCTAATGCTTGAGGTTTAAGGCTACCCTAAAACTAAAATGTACAATAGAACTTGATTTATCATTTTCACAGAGTTTGCTAACATAATTTAATTTTCTATTGTACAGAAAAGTTTAAACAATATACAGATGCGGGCGGGCTTCTTCCAGCAATCCTTGAACTTTCGCGAGAAACTCCACTTTTATCAAAAGAGAGCCGAGTGTACAACTAATGACTATTGGGTACTATAATAATTAAATATTTTCTGCCCAGCCAGGTCTTTTTATGCTTATTCTCGTTATTTTTTCACCCAATTCCGAAGTCCAAGAAGACAATGTTGCAGGCAGAAGCAAGTAAGAAAATACACAACTAAGTATTTTGCCGTTGCGGACCTCTCTATGGGTCTAATAGGGCTCATAAATTATGAAATATACATAACAAATTTAATATTATTGAAATCGTAAAAATGAGTAAAAGTGATTTTTATTGTCCCTAAATGCTGTTTATACTTGAGAGCACAGCCTCATTAGTAGGCTTAAAAGTAAAATTGCGATTATTTATTTCGAAGTTCGTGGAATTATAATTCAGTCCGTTTACATAGCTTTGAGACATATTGAGATTCTCAGAGAAGAGACAGAGAGCTCATATTTCATGTAAATAAAAAAATAATAACGAACGAAGTATAATGTAGTAACATATTTTCACTGCAAAATAACTCGCATCCTGTGCTTTTTAATTAGATAGACTAACTGCCTCGATAGTGTAGTGGTAGTGTGAGCGACTGCTGAACATGAAGTCTCGTCGGGTTCGATCACCGGGTCGGGCTATTGAGTATTTTCTGCTAATAATGCTTTTTTGCTATTGAAAATAATGCTTTTTTTGCTATTGAGATTTGTTGTAAAAAGGAAAGTTCTAAGTAGCAGCCCGGAGTTTGGAAATGTGCCCAGTAGACGGTAATATACTCGCCTGGGACTTAAACATAGCTGGCGAACCATGAGTGTGCAATACACCTCTGCCTATCCCGTCGGAGATACAGGCGTGATGCTATGTTTGTTTGTTTAGTAGACTAATATGACATACTTGGAGTTTTGGCGGGGACGTGAAAGAACCATATCATCGCTTTATCTCATTTTCCAAAACTTGTGTTATTTGTTTGAGTAAGTGTTGCCAAGTTATATATTTATACATTACGTAAAACTAGTGTATCATCCTGAATGATCAACAACACATCGTATTTTTTTATAAGAAATAAGAAAAAAGGATTCGAGTTGATTAGTAGTTTAAGTGGCGTGACTTAATAGTGTCATTTTCAAAATATAAATTAAAGTACACTCTTATCTATTTGAATATACATTATACTTACATAAATATTATACTCGCCCCCTATTACGTGGGACTTAAACCTAGCTGGCGAACCTTTGCCTACCCCTTCGGGGAATATAGGCGTGATGCTATGTTTTTTTTACATACAAAGTCTGACGCCTATTTCCCTTAGGAGTGGGCTGAGACAACGGATTGCCACTTATCAAAAATTTAATATTTTGTAAAAAATGGCGAAATACTCAAATAATAAAATAATGGCGAAAAGTGTTTCGCTCTTTTTTTGTCATTTGAATTTGTTTTAGACAAATAAGATTGCATTTGAGGTTATTAGGTTATTACTCGTATATGTTGTAGTAAAATTTTACAATGAATTCATACGTACTTATCTATATCTATATATTATTATTATAAAGCTGTAACAGAGCTGTGCCTGTACATATAAGATATTTAAGAAAAAAAATCTGTATTAGGCTATATAGGCATGTCTGAACACAAAACAATTTTAGATTTTTTGTCTGTTTGTCTGTTTATTTGTTCGCGCATCACGCAAAAACTACGGAACGGATTTTGATTAAACTTTTTTTATTTGATAGCTCATGATTAAACTTAAAAACTGGTATACATTTTATCCTGCTACTGAACCGGGAACCTGAGATATGACCTAAAAACTAGCTTTTGGCTACGACGAAGCCGCGGGCAAAGGCTATTTATTATAAAATGCAAAATTACGCAGTAGGTACCAATCGTTTAGGTCATTATATTCGCCTGTCGCTAAGAATTCGCATTTCTCGGAGGCGAGATAAAATGCGGAAATGGAAACTGGGAGTGTTGCCAAGCATACTTTTGCCTATTTGAATACTTATCATCATTATAATCGCAAGCGTAAATAAAATCCGAATTTTATTTATCGCTATTTATTTCAGATTAATCACTCAGAGTTTGAGTTCACGCATTAATTATTGCGAATTTTACTGTCACGTAATGAATAAGAAGCTTAACATAAACATAGCATCACGCCTGTATTCCCCGAAGGGGTAGGCAGAGGTGTATTACACACCCACGACTCGCCAGCTATGTTTAAGTCCCACGTAATAGGGGGCGAGCCTATTGAAGTCTACCGGGCACATTTCCAAACTCCGGGCTGCTACTGAGAATTTTTCTTTTTAGGAAAAAGCTCAATAACATTGCTCGACCCGGGAATCGAACCCGAGACCTCATGATTAGCAATCGCATACACTACCGCTACACCACCGAGGCAGTTAATAAGAAGCTTACTGCCACTTAACTAATAATAAGTGGTCGAGTTGCATAATTTTGTTTTCTTCTTTTATAAATATAACTGGCCTTTACCCACGGCTCCGCCGCAGGCAAAAACCTTTAGGTTATGTCTTAGGTTATTGTGCTAAAACTGCTAGGAAGATATAGTAGCGGGATAAAACGTATACCAGTTTTTAAGTATTCGTTCAAAAGTTTTTGCGTGACCAACAGACAAAAAATTAAAAAAAGAATACTTTGTGTTCATACTTGTCTGAATGGCTATGTCTGCAATATTTAAAGTAGAGACGAACCCTGCACCCGCGGCCATGAGGGGACCGTCAGTTAAGTTAACCTATCGACACAGTCATTAGCAGTATTCGTGATAACTATTGTGGAACAAAGTATACACGTTTATATTTCAAGTGACTATCTTATATTACTTATATTAACGTAGTACTTACAGTATTTTTTTTCTCAAATATCTAAATGTATAGACATAGGGTTACAGTTTTTAATAAGGTTAAAAAAAAACAAAAAAAACTACAACCCGTTGCGGTGTCACCAACTTTAGCCCGTCAATAAGAAGTTCTTTAATTTCGGGCATTTTAAAACTTTTATTATTTCTTGCGACATGCATTTATTTATTCGTTTAGCAATCCCGAGCATAGCCCATAGCACGTTGCGTGATATTTCCAGCACTAAGTAAAACGAAACTGTAATAAGGATAATTATTATTCTACATAAAGTCTTTATTCTACATAAAGTCTCTTCCATTTTTTATTATAAATGTTAAGTAGCTTAATTAAGACTTAAACAAACGCATAAAAGTGTAATTCAGATTTTAATCGTTAAAAGTCGTCCCAACGGGATATGACACCTATAGAGGGAACAGAGAATGCACTTATATTAAACACAAAGTGAAAAATATGAAATCGAAAATAACAGTCAGGAGCAGGATTTGAACCTGCATCTTCTGGATACCGTCCAGATGCTTTACCAATTCAGCCATCCTGACAATTGCTCCTGACTGATAATTTCGATAACACATCATACTTAACGTCTTTGGGTGACGCCTGCGCCATCTGTCAGAAGTATTTTCATACATTATACCGACCAGGTAAACTTAATTTTACAATTAAGATTTTACCTAATAATGACGCAAACCCTTTAAATATTTAGATATTTTTATATATATTTTTAGCATTTGACATGCTTAGCACTATACATTAAACACAAAGTGAAAAATATGAAATCGAAAATAACAGTCAGGAGCAGGATTTGAACCTGCATCTTCTGGATACCGTCCAGATGCTTTACCAATTCAGCCATCCTGACAATTGCTCCTGACTGATAATTTCGATAACACATCATACTTAACGTCTTTGGGTGACGCCTGCGCCATCTGTCAGAAGTATTTTCATACATTATACCGACCAGGTAAACTTAATTTTACAATTAATACTTCTGACCGAATTCATCAATTCAATCCAAACCTTCCTATAGAAGTTTTCACTTCAATAATCTAAACGTGGTAACCGATAGTACTACAATCGAACGGTTCAACTTTAATCTTCATCATTCCTAATGTGAAAAAAAATATAAAACATTGAATAGTTAGGTAATGTGATAATGATTTCCGTAAATTAATTTTCTTGTAATATATTTTAAACTCATACAAAAACTGAACTGAACATTTATCGAGGTTACAAATCTCTATAATCCTTTCAGAAATTTTGAACGTGACTTTGAATGTCCTCTAATGATTACACTGATAATATTAATAGGTTAAATATTCTGGGTACAATAATAATTATGTGATTTATCACCAGTCATTTAATTTTGTTAATACTTAAGAAGTAGAATATTTACTTAATTTTCTATGGCAAGTGAAGAGAATGGAAGAGCTTACTAAATAATAATATAATAGTAAAGTTTATTATTTCCTTCACAAAGGTTCTTACATAGGTAACAGTAAAATAACATATTAAGACTCCTCTGTGAGAGGCTGGTATCTGCGAGAGGTAGACCTGTGTTACAGATTACCAGGCTCTCACCCTTCGGACATGAGTAAGAATAGTAATAAAAATTGTGCGTGTGGGTGTGTGCGTGCGTGTGTGTGTGTGATTGTGCGTTTGTATTATTACTATTCTAATGATGTAAGCATTTTTTAAATAAATCATAGCTGCGTTTGTAGCAGTTATAATTTACACATGAACATGCCGAATTCATTTTTTTTTTTCAATTCTTGTTTCTATTTTTAAATGTGACTCAATCCAAGAGATGTGAATGTGGTTCTATCCCGCAGAATCCAGTATTTTTTGATACCTCCAACTGCCTTATAAATTGCAACTAAAGAAATGTTATAAGTTTAACAAGAATTGATATCAAAGCTATCTTTTCAGATTATTCCATTAAAAAAAGATCAAATTAGTTTATAAAGAGCCGCTTCATCTTCGCCTTCTCACTAGGCTTATTGAAATGTTGGCGTATTATTGAAAGTACTGTAGATTTGAATATATCTTGCTGTATCATGACTAAAACTGGTTTCATTATTATCCTACCTACATAATTTTAATCTCGAAAATAGATACATTTCACAAGAGGCTAATGTTGAGTATTTTTAGAGTTTTAAAGCCTAAACCAAAAATAAATACATTTTAATAAACCATATAGTCATTGTGTTTTATTTATGCATATGCAAATAAAAAAACCGCAATGAAGCCGAAAACATACTAGATACTAACGTACATTCTATATTAGAAAAAAATATCATCCATTCTGTTAATATTATAACTGCGACGGTTTACGAAGATGTTTGGATGTTTGTTCGTCAATCACGACTTTTGTTTTGTTTTTTATTGTTAAGGCGGGAAAAAATGTTCCTAACCGCATACCCCATCGTTCAGGGCAACGAACAGGGTAGTGTGGGGCCCTCACCCACAAAAGAAACCCGCCGCGCACCGTCTTTCCGCCTTTATTGGAGGGCCACCGGGACTATATTACATTCCTTCAGTGATTCGTCAATCACGCCTAAGCGATTGAACGGATTTAGATGAAATTTGATAGGTAGATAGATGAGATACTGTAGCGTAATGGTAAAGCCATCACGTCACAATTATTTAGTACCTACCTAAGGTCTAAAAAATAAAGCAAAGACACGTTGATATAAATTTTAATCAATAGAAAATACATTTTTATATAGCATTACAAGATTACGAGTTGAACTCAGAATAAGGTTCAGTAGAATTTACTGTATTAGAATAATCACTATTTACTTTTTAGATAATGCACCTCCAACTAGTGACCCAGGTCTTGGTCATAGACTCAAACCTCAAACACCAATGGGATCATGGATGACAATCGCAACACCAAAATATAATCAAGAGACCAGAATGAAGAAGGATATAACAAGAATGGAGGGTACCTACCTCTCTTACGGACGTAAAATACTATATGGTGTACCACAGGGAAGCGTATTAGGACCATTGCTATTTATAATTTATATAAATGACCTCCCAAAAGCTACTCATCATCCAGTATCACTCTTCGCTGATGATAATGCGGTTGCAATTATATGCACTGACCCAGAAACATATGAGCGTGACATAAATTATACTCTCAGTAAGATTATTAAATGGTTAGATGCAAATAACTTAAAAGCCAACATTCTGAAAACAAAAGTAGTACATTTCAATCAACGTATAACTCCTTTTGTGCCTAATATTACCTGCAGAAGTGAGCTAGTATCTGCGGTTGAATCAACTAAGTTTTTGGGTCTCTTAATAGATAATAGACTATCTTGGAAAGCACATATCGATCAGCTATGTAAAAAACTCAGCAAATCAGTGTATGCTCTACACGAGTTGGCTCAAATTGTGAACATTGATACTGTTCTGACTGCTTACCATGGACTTGTAGTTTCAGTCTTGAGGTATGGTGTGATTTTTTGGGGAAACTCAACCAACAAAGAGTTAGTCTTTAAGGCACAAAAGCGCTGCATTCGAGCCATGTTTGGGCTACAAGTCACTGATTCATGTAAACCAGTATTCCAGGAAAATAAAATTTTAACTCTTCCATGCCTTTACATATATGAAGCTGCCATGTTTGTGAAACAGAATCTGAATCTTTTTGAGTTGGCATCAGGCTCCTCAATAAGACAACGGCGTGATGTCTTTCGCCTTTGTATAAGTAAATGTAATACTACTCTGATGCAAAAAAGTATATTTCAAAAGGCACCTGTAATATATATATAAAACCTAAAGAGATAAAGGCAATGAATCTGAACTTATATAAGAAAAAAATTAAAAAACTTCTACAACAAAAATGTTATTACGATATAGCTGATTATTTAAATGATAAATTTTAATACAATTAATTTTTGATAAGACATTAAATGTCAATGTAATAAATAAATGTCAATAATAATGTGTTTAAATATTTTATAAATATGTTTAATTCTCCTAATTTTTTTTGTCATTTATTACTCTGTTTCTGATAATTATTCTGACATTGTTATTATTATTATTTAGTATCATAAGTACCAGTGAGTCTATTTCACTTTAAATTTTGTTTGTATTACTTGTTTTAATTGATATTTTATTAAATTAATATTATGTACCTAATAAATATTTTGCATGCCACTCAATGGTAGAAACACTTGGAACTATATAATGTACTTGTAACAGCTTGTAACAGTTTTTCAGCAAAAAATAAATGATTTGATTTGATTTGATTTGATAACTGCTATGTTTCACGGATCACGCTAGAATCAAGAATCATGGCTCTTTTTTTTATTTATTCTACTCTTTGATAATGGTCTACACAGTTCTCGGGACTTGACCGTTCGAAATTCGAGAGATTTCTAATTTTAAATAAATGTTTCATTTCTTTGAGGCCTGTCATGAAACCTATTCCAAAAAGGAGGATTAGGTAATAATTATTACAATACTGAGTTAAGGTGAATACTGTTAACACAAATTGTATATGCCACGTCAAATGTTAAAAGGACTATATAAAAATATCAAAATATGAATATTTTTCATCCCGAAAAATGAATTAGTCCCATATATATACTATGAGGATAATTTTGACTAAAAAATGAAATATTCAACGCCAAATTAAATTGTGTACATCATTCCCATCTGAAGGTTTAGCCTAAAAGTAATTACGCGCAGATATTAATTACGTTATACTCGTATAACAGATTACATAACTAGTTTTGGTTTTCACGGTTTTTATATTATATATTTCAGTCTAACAGTCTCTAGTCTATATTTAGTACAATACTATGATTGCAACTACATAAAACCCGAATTTTTACGTAAGTGAAAAATAGGAGTTTTAATGTATGATGTATATGTGGTTATTAGGTATTTGAGTTTATTAATATTTCACCATATCATTTAAACGCTCAAACAGATTTCGGTTATGGGTTACAAAAAAATCATAAAATTTATTCAATATAAAATATTGAATAAATTTTATGAATTTTTGTGCAAAAAGACAAAGTCAATCCTTTTGTACCTTGTAGATAAAACAGTTTCATTAATTCTAGCTGCTTTTATGCTGGACTTAAAATAATGTAGCGTTCTAGCTGTGCCAGAGCTTGGTGCAGATAAATTATAGCTCTTACATTTATGATGTATGGAATATAGAAGACTAATTGTTTTTGATGTGAAACATCTAATGCGGAGGAGGGTAAAATCGGCTGTTAGCGTGGCGACGCTTTTATTGTAGGTACTTGTCCCGTTCAAATGTTGTAAGTTAAATATACAACATTTGAACACACTTCCCGGTTTCCAAGTAAGCTGAAATTTTACACGCATATGTATATCGCGTGATAATGCAAAATTATTGTGACATGGAGCTGATCTGATGATGGTGCTAAAAGGTGGACATAGGAACTCTGTAATGAAACGACGCAACCCAATCGAGTTTGGAATCGTTTGATTCGTCTTGACGAGTACTTTCTCTTTAGATGGTATCCAGGGTCTGGTGATGAAGCTAGAAGGTGACCATAGGAACTCCGTTATAAAACTACATAACTCCATTGAGTTTGGGCTCGTATGATTCGTCTTGACGAGTATTTTGTCTCTAGATGGTATCCAAGGTCTGATGATAGAGCTGGAAGGTGGCCACAGTAACTCTGTAATGAGACAACCTATCGAGTTTATACTCGTTTGATTCGTCTTGAGGAATACTTTGTCAAGTTATGATCATTTTATTTCTACAAAATAATTTCGATGTTTCACATCTGGTAGACATCCCACGACGTCTAGTTTTTTTTTTAACTCGAACTACGCCATGATGATACTTGAAAAATGCACTAAAATGCTTCGTAAATAGATTCACACAGTGCCTGGCATTTTGTTGGTATGTGGGGTCTGGTGCACTGCTGTGTGCTCAGATCCTTTATTAGCAAAGTATATAGTGATATCAATCAATATCTCATATAACTGTAATACCCGTAACAACAAGAACAATAAAATGTCCCGCAATGCTGATATCGTTGCGTTATAGATATACTTTCTTTATAGCCGATAAAATTTCTATTGTTTTTGAACCTCAACCAAAACAACTCAAATATTGAGTAAATTGGCGAATATACCACACTGATTAGATTTATTGTCATATAAATTTGCATCTACAATTGTTTTTCCTAGCAGTCTGTTCGTAGCTACTTGCATGATTTTATTTAATTGACGCCTCTTACAATAGCCATAACAATAACGATGTGATGATACTATTTATTTTAGTATCTTTAATCATACTAAGTATTTTTTTATTGCGTATGATGGCAGACAAGCCACGCCCCATTTGGTGGTAAATAGTAACCGTCACTTATGGATTCAAAAACTATAGCGGGAGTATTGTGAAGCCGCTGCCCACAATTTCATTTCACAGATATGAAATGAAATAATAAACGGCTATTTACTGGCCCAATCAAAATACACCGATGTGCTTTATGGCCGATCACCTGGAGATGGTGGTACCAACCCGCTCGAGCCCGATAACAAATGAGTAGATACTCCCGCTTCGTACCTAACACTACCATCAGTAATGAAATGGGTGATAATTGCTTACTACCCTTAGTCGCCTCGTACGACACCCATGGGAAAGAATGGGGTGGTGGTACTTGTAGTCCGTCACCACATGGACTACAAGCTTACTACAAGGCATAGTACTTACCATTGGAGAATTACACTAGTCAGTTTTATATTATAATTCCACTAAATTCGTATTTACAAATTTATGGAAGGTTTTTTTCTGATATAAAATGATAATAACTAGTATAAGTACAAAAAAAACTGAAGACAATCGCATCGAAATTTTGTAGGAAAAATAGCTCGTATTACGTCATTAACTCCACGTAATGGCGAAGCGCCAGATTTGCTTAACTTGTAGGTCGACGATAATTCAAAACTCTATCTCCACTCTCAATTGCATGAGGACAACTTCAAAGCTGCTCACAAAATTTTGAACATTTTCTAAAGATTTGATTTACTACACTTTCTTGTAATTAATTACTTACAGCAAGTATTTGTTATATGAATTCTTAGTTCAAAAGTGGACAGTATAAAGCAGAATTACGCCAAGGTCGTAGCTAAGATAAAGTTAATCCAGGCAATTAACAAAGATCTGTCGTATAATAAAACTAATAATGAAAATTGTGAACGTCTAATGTGGAAAGTTAATCTTTATGGCTATATCTGTTTTGCAGTTATTCTCGCTCAGATTTATTGTATTTAGAAAATGTAACTTTGACCATTTTGATCTATATTTTAGCACTTGACATGCTCAGCTACTCTTAAAGTACAAATTATAATTTGTGAATAAGGAAAAAGAGTATTTTAGTACGAGCGGGAATCGAACCTGCGTCCCTTCCTTTCCGGGGAAGTGCTCTAATCAATTGAGCTATCGTACCATTTCTAGAAATACCGAATTTCCTCATCACATTTGTCTTAACGACCAACGCCCTCTATCGGCAATGCTTGCGGTCGTTTTCGCGCGGCTCCCGCCTCTGTGTGACAAGGGCTTAAGAGAAATAAGAAATTATCACCTATAACATTACTGGTGGTAGTGTTAGATGCCAAGTGGGAGTAGTTATTTCTAGTCTGGCCTGAGGGGGTCGGTACGAACGTCTGCTGTATGGTCGACCGTGACGCACCTTGGTATGTTTTGGATGGTAGGAGATAGCCGTCCTTTCGTTAACGAAATACTGAGCATCAGCTCGGCAGTATTCTTAGTATTGCTGAGTGCATGAATGGTGGTTACCACTTACCATTAGGTGAGCCGTAACTTGCCCATCGAGCTGCCATGGCTCGTTGGAGGCCATGGCTGGAACCAGTGGAGGTCTTAGGAACGTGGGGCCATTCTAGCCGGTGCTGCAGGAGTGGGCAATACGACAGCACGGAGTCCTCACCTTCCGACTGGTGCAGGAGCAATTGCGAAGAGGGAGGCTACTTCGTGCTGTCACCATTGTGGCTGTCACGAGGATACGGCGCGACACAAGCTTGAGTCGTGTCCAGCTTGAACTGTGTAGAGACGGCACACGGCGGGTTTATTTAGTGGGTGAGGGTTCCACACTACCCTGTTCATTGCTCTGAATGACGGGGTGTGCGGTTTAGGTACATCTTTTCCCGCCCTAACAAAAAAACAGGTGCGTCGTAACTTGTCTGCCACCATATGTAATAAAAACACCTGAAGTCCATGCAAATGAAGTTAGCAGAAGCTAATGATTTATATTTCTGAGATGACAGAAAAGAAAAAGACATTGCTCTGCCTCCATACATAGTTTGCCCTGAAAAAAACTTCAAAACTAGATCATGTGTTGTACTAAAACATATTAATGAATTCCCATAGAATTATAATTAAATAGCGGACTAGCTGGAAAATCATTATATTACAAATACTGTCTGATTAAACAATGAAGCTGGAATGTAAATGGACCAGTTTACGCAAGACACACCAATCTACTGTTTCACTACCTCTTGTGATAGTTTTCAATTCAGTTGGATTATAATCCTAGAGTTGCGTATTTCCAACGCTAGATGGAGCTCTATTAATTTTTGTTACGTGTTTCAAAAAATATTTTAACTATTCATTTTCTATATACAATAAAGACTAGATTACTTTATTATTTTAATTCAGAATAACATTTTAAGTTTGTCTTATATAAATAATAAAAATAAGTCTATTAAAAGCAGTGACATCTATTAACAAACTTTAATGTTGATAATAAACATAAGTCTTATAAAAGCAGGGACATCTATTAACAAAATCTATTGACAAAACAAATTGTGAGATCCAAAAGCTTAAAACAAAACTTCTGATTTTTGTATAGATTTATTAATTTTACAGACAATTTCTAAATCAATTCCAAAAGTGTAATTACAGATTAAAAAATAACCTAACAATGCTTTAAAAAATTAAAGAACGATTGTATTGATTGATGATTGTACTTCAGGTAAACATGGTAGCGCATCGGATGTACCTACAAATAGTCCCTTCGAATACTTTTTTTCTTCATTATGACATGGAGCTAGTCCATGTTAAATGGAAATATGCAATTTGTATTATAAAAAATACTAATAATTATCATAGCCCCGATGCTACTATCGTACAGGGCGAAAAAATTCTCCTTTTAATCACTGTTAGGGTTTTAATGTTCCAGATCTAAATGACAGGGTCTTATTTAACTCAATATTGTTTTTTTAAGTCCTTAATATGCTTTATTTATTGCAAATTATATCAAAAGTTGTCGAGTCATTTAAAATAGGTATAAAATAAGTTTGTTTAATTTTATAATATTGCGTTTTTTTTATAAAATAGGAGCAGGCGATGGAAGAAAAGGCGGCCCTCAGCGCTCTCACTCACCGTACGGAACACAACAGTAGGAGTACCTACAGTCGTTGCACACTGATCTTCTGCGAGATGGTGGTACTTACCCGATCAAGACAGGCCGTTCATGCTGGGACTAGCAAAGTTACCACTAAATAAAACATATATATTCAACACATTGTTTGAAAACATATTGTCTGAAGATAATACAGTTCAAACATTATAACCATCTGCCTATGGACGAAGGAGGAAATGGCTCTAACAATATTATAAGGAAATTACAAAGTTTTGTGTATAATTTAAGAGCAAAGTATCAAGGAAACTTTTGAAATATATTAATTAAAACAAGAGGTCTATAAAATAGTACAATATTTTAATTAATTTTCTTTTAGGTATCGTAAAAATTGCCTTGCTGTGCTTGAGCTTGCCGTGTGGGGCCAGCTTTAGAATTTTCCCACCCCTCTTTACCCACGAGAGTCGTAAGAGCCGACTGAGGGAATACCAGGGGAGTGGGCAGCAGCACTCCCTCGAGTATTATCAACATCCACTGCGATCGCCAACCCGCCTGCCAAGCGTGACGATTACGGCATTATCCCCCATGACGGGACCGCTCGTTGTGGCGTTCTCTTGGGGAGGCCTATGTCCAGCAGTGGACGTTGAAAGGCTGATGGATGATCATAAAAATATATCACAATTGAGATAGCTACCTACTTATCTTTCGTATCTTTTGTCTTCTTGCGTGTAGGCGATACAAAATACATTCTAAAACTTTTGTAAATTGTATTATATTTTATAAAAGAAAAATATTGATTGAATGAGGCGACACTTGGCGGAAGTCCATTGTTATTATAATAGAATGACGGGCTCTCCTCCTAAAATATGCATTCTATAATAATAAGAAAAATATTACAAAACCTTTTAATTCATAATTAGCTACCCATTTTATAAAGGCCACGCTCTCTATGTACTTATGGACAATGTAATAAATTCATATTTTACAAAGCTGAGCTGAATGTCTTATTACCTACATAGGAATGTTTATTGCTACTTTCCAGATAGAAAAAAATGATTATTTGTTAGGCAAGTACTTATTTTTCGTAATATTTCATGTTTATTTGAGTAAGGTATCATTTACTTAATTGTATTAATAACTAGTTGCTTGGTTATTGGAACGAAGTTTTGGAACGAAGTTCCTTAACGCGGCTTACGGGTAGTGCGATTTACTTAGTAGAAATCGTCACGTAACGAAATGCCGTATGCCGTGTGTGTATGCGTGTGTGTTTTGAGCCTACTACAAGCAAATGAGCACACGAGCAAGTGAGTGCGCAGCCCAGTGCGCAACTCTCTCCCTTTCTCTCCCATTCTGTCCGTCTCTTTTTTTAATTTTTGGAACGAAGTTCCTTAACGCGGCTTACGGGTACTGCGATTTAGTAGATATCGTCACGTAACAAAATGCCGTATGCTTTGTGTGTAGGCGTGTGTGTATCGAGCCTACTACAAGCAAATGAGCACACGAGCAAGTGAGCGCGCAGCCGGTTGCGAAACTCTCTCTGTCCCTCTCTTTTTTAATTTTTTTTGTCTCGTTATATTTTATTTTCTTTATTATAGTATGTTTAAAAAAAAAATTTGATTTTTCATTTAGTAACTAATAATATTTTTTATGAATAAATATTAGTCCTGAAATATTAAATGAAACTTTCTGGTGTGATTCATTCCTTTATATTATTTGCTTTCAAAAATAATATAAAATAAAAATTGAAATAAACAATATCGTTTGTGACGGGGGTCCGCCGACCGCACAATTATTTTTTCTTAACCTGTTCCCCGGATAGGAAGGGACGCAGGTTCGATTCCCGCCTGTACTAAAATACTCTTTTTCCTTATTCACAAATTCTAATTTGTACTTTAAGAGTAGCTGAGCATGTCAAGTGCTAAAATATAGATCAAAATGACTAAATAAGTCTTTATCCCGAGGTAAACACTGTGCTTTTCATTACGAATACGAGGAAACTAAAAATAAAAATCATGAATTAGCTGAAGAAAAAATGGGAGACTAAAAAATTGAATTTGGAATCGCCGTTTTCCTGCCGATTTTGTTTTTTTTTCTGTGGCCTGTCAGCTATTCAGCCATTATTTTTCATTTTAATCATTGAAAAAATATAAATCTTCGTTATTTTAAAGATATAGTTGCAACTATATTAAAATAAAGTTATATAAAAAACAAATTCTTTAATAAATAGGTAACTTTATGTTATTTCAATTTTACATCGCGCTGTAATTGACTGGCTGTACAAAAAATAGAACTGTTTTTTTTTATAATTACTCAGCTGTCAGTTGAAATTAATTCTCCCTAGGGCTGAAAAGTATTACTTTCAACCCGCTCCTTTGGCAACTTCAGGCCTACTTTCAGAGTATGAGTAATGAAAAAGACTTTACAAGCCGTCGAGAAAATCTTTCAAATATGTAGGTTCCCTAACGATGTTTTTCTATCAATGATAATTTATAAACATATAGGTACACATAGTTTCAAAGATATCTGAGGTTTTAGACCTTGGAATGGGGATAAAACGCGATACCATTGTCTTCATCATCCTTAGTTTTACATTACGTTATTCAAATTCAAAATCAAAAATATCTTTATTTCATAGGCAATAATAGCACTTAAAATTGTCAAAGTAGCTAATAACTAATACGAGTGCTTGAGGCTAGTGCATCCGCAATGTCGCGATGCAATCGCCACAAGCGAGCGGATTCCGTAGTAAGGCTTTTCATCAGAAGAACCCGGCAAGAAACTTATGACCCACTTCTTTTAATCTCCAAATTTTTTCATTTATAGACTAATGCAGGTGCTAATCGTAATAATTATAATAGAATAAAATGGCGTATGAGCTTATTTAAAACAGTATTTTAAAATGAGGAGCAGTTCAAGCCCATTTTGTTTTGTCTTCCTAATAATCCCAAATTGTATAATAACCTTTTACTAATAAGTCTGACTTTTACAGCTTTCTTAAACTTATTTGAATTATCATTGTATGAGCCGTATGGTTCTTTGCCGTCTAAGTTAGTATAAACAAACATAGTCGAGCACGGTGTGTCTGCAGATTATAGATACGAATAAAAAATTTTGAGGACCATAAAAGATCGGCTGGATCTAGTCCCGGTGGCCAATTTTAACGTATACTAACCAACAACGCAAGATATATTACAGCTTAAGAGTGGGCGTTTAAACGAAAAGCGTCTAAAAAGCGTGCTTTTTTAAAAAAGTCTATAAGCACGCTTTCAAGGTGTAAGTCGATTCCGTATAACGTGGTGGCAACTGTGTTGCAACAACGGAGTTCTTTCGTTGGTCTCTTGAATTCCTATTGAAAAAAAAACCTAAGTCAACTAAGAACAACTAAGTCTAACAAATAAACGGCTAAATTACGTTTGAAACTTTTATGTAGTATTGTCACAGTAAATATATAAGATATTTACTGTGGTATTGTTTTGTTACAAATTGTTAGTAGGTACTTACTTGTTAAATCTTAATTTCAGACTGTCCTATGCCTGATAATTGATAAGTAGGAAGGTAAGTACATTGATTGTTATAATTCTATTGTATTTCTTAACGTATACAGATAACACAACATTGTACGCTTCTTCAATAGGTATATATAGGTACCTTTTTTTTGTTTAGGCGGGAAAAGATATACCTAACCGCACAGCCCGTCGTTCGGGGTAACGAACAGGGTAGTGTGGGGCCCTCACCCACTAAAGAAACCCGCCGTGTGCCGTCTCTCTGCCTTTATTGGCGGGCCACCGGAACAATATTACATTCCATCAGTGGTAGGTATATATACCTAAAGAAAGTCGAAGTAAAGTTTTCTTCAACGACTAGATGCTTTTATGAAAAAAGCGTTAGTGAAAAGCTCTTTTAAAAGTGCCCTTTAAAAAACAATCACAACGTTTATACACGTTGTTGATTTTCAGCTATACCATATCTAATTACAGTTCACGAGTGTGTGCACAAATACACTCTCCGTTTCTTCACTGTCATAGTCTGATGGGATGGTATTCCGACACAGACGGAGAGAGGGACCGACGTCATTACTTGCTTTCTGAGGTACAGGGGTAAAAAATCGCCAGCTTCCTAACTCCAAATTGCTATTAAGAATTTCTTAGAGGAAGAACCGGATAACTTTTTCATAGATTGATCTGGTAATCGAACTCTCATGATGCTACCTGATGAGATCTCATGATCTGCAGTCGCATACTCAACCGCTAAGTCACGGAGGCAGTTAAAAAAAGGATAATGGAATAAACAACACAATTTTTTTTTATTTTTTGCCCGTCCGTTTACCTGGCTTGGATTTGAATGCTGTTTTCATGGGTTGATAGTGGATGGCTTGGAGAGAATATAGATAGGCTTTATTTCCTATATGAAATGAATGAATGTACGACCACAAAACGAAAATTGTTACCGTCATTTAAAGATATTAAAATACAATCAGATCGATGTGATTGATGTTTAAAACACCATAGCTAGCCTACCATCCTTTTTGTGGTAGTATGGCTTTACTGGTGGGGTAGCCAGCGCCACCCCTACCAATCAAATAAGGTGGTCCCGTTTAAGTCTCTTGACCTCCACAGACGGGTCCAGCAAATCTGCTACTAGCATCCATAGTTGCCTATCAAAAATTAACACTGTACATTTCTTTTTTGCTCGTTCATACTTGTTAATATTGTTACTAACTAATTAATTAACACGAGCACTTTATGCAAGTAGATAATATACAGTAACATATCTTGTTATGCAAATGTCTGTAGTGGTGTAGCAGATTAGTATATAAGTATATTACCTATAACTATTATGTTGTCATTAAATAAAGACAGTCTTATATCGAACTTGACGCGTTTCACTCATGTTACCAACACTCGATATCACATGGCGACCCTGCCATATTTAGCCGCGAGTACACAAATTATACATAATTGAACGAGCTATGAACTCTTAAGAAGTGTATTTTTTTCCTTTTTCTGCGGTATTCTTATTTAAAAGTGTTGGAAATAATATGCTGTAAATATATAAATATGGGATCGAGTCAGACTAAGGAAGAGACCATCATTGCGCAAAATGCAGCGGGAGCTGGCAGAAATGACGCAGTAGCTGAGACGGGCTATTCTAGCGTGAGCACTACAAATTTATTGCTTACTGTCATCACCGTGGTACTTTTAGCAGCCGCTGTTTACGTATTTTGCTTGTACTACAAGAAAATTCATATAAAATGTATAGACAGGCAAATGAACCGTCGATCTTTACGTCGTAGAGAGGCATCTGTGCACTTTAAGAAAGGCCGAGCTGACGAAGAAGTATAATAAGCTAACCTACTTTAAAAACCCTTGTGCGAATAATAGTGCGTATAAAAGTGCGTATAATAGTGCGGATAACGGTGCGTATATATAAGTGCATATAAAAGTGCGTATAAAAGTGCGTTTGCAAAATAGGTACTGTACCAACAATCGTTACGTGTTGTGTAGGTATTACGGGAGGTATTAGCGTATGTGTACATATCTACGCTATCATTTTACATCCAGTGTCGAAGCGACAATATAATTATTAAATTGAGTAGTAATATTACAAAGCAATATAGTGACTTTTAAATGTAAGAGATAAGAGCTATAACTTTTCGTGTTTGCTTATGTTTAAACTATATTTTATATAGCATACTTATACTTTTATGTTAACTAGTGTAAAGTATTAAATAATATAAAGTTGTATGCATTAAGTACATATATTTGTAAACAATATATAAACCATGCACTTCGACTTGCCGAACATGATAGCCGTCGTCGAATAACGAATAGTTTAGAATAGTTTTCCTTATTTGGCATCTGTTCATAAGAATTAGGAGGCTATAATGACGAAACCTTTTCTTTGTTTTATTATATTATGGCTGATGAATTTTAAACATATATGAGGAATTAGTTTTAATCCGTAAATATTTAATTAAAAAAGGACAAAGTCAATTTAAAGGTTCAATTGCTTTGAATAAATTGAATGAAAGTAAAATTTTATATAATAACTCCCAATTATTATTATCCAAATTGAGCCGTGATGAGAAACCAGAAGTGGTGACATCCTTGATTACTACTTATGATAATATTAAACGATTATTTTTAGATATTTCACATTTATGTACAGCAAGTGAGTCGTTAGGTACAAAAATGGATTTTGATATACGAACGGCGTGTAGTTTAATTCCCCTTATGGATGGTAAAGAGGACACAACAAAGCGATTGATTGATGCTGTATCCATGTATGCAGAGATGTTAGATACTACAGGGAATAACCACTTCATAAAATTCGTTCTGAAAGGTAGACTTTCCGACAGCGTGAAATTACGTTTGTTAGATAATTTTAACACGGTTAATGATTTAATACAGGATTTGAAGAAACACCTACTTACATCTAAATCTTTTACAGCCATTCAGTCCCGACTCCAACGTACAAACCAGGGCTGGAGGTCCATCGACGAATATGGATGTGAATTAGAAAAGCTTTTCACAGACCTAACATTGTCACAGGCAGATGGGGAATCGTCGAAATTTTCAATTTTGAAACCCATTAACGAAAAAATATAGCTAAAAAAGAAAAAGAAATTTTCAGATGGTTTGAAGGATGCGAGGCTTAGTACCATCGTGGCCGCCCGGAACTACAGCAGCCTAAAGGATGCAATACAAGCAGCTAAAGACGAAGAGTTGTCACCGCCATCCACCTCTACCAGGTCAGATGTCATGCAGTACTCACGCAGATCCCGAGCTAAGTACAGAGCTTCCACTGGGCCGAGAGCACAATTTCAACGCGGGCGAGGCTATGTTAATAATAACAATTTCCGTCCTTATGGTTTTCGTAAACCCCATCAAGATTTAAATAATGGTAGTACATATTACCGTCGTGGTAATTGTCATGGTAATACTCGCACTTATAATATTTATTCGGCTCAACAAACCGAAAATAATACAGAAAATTCAAACACCTCTGAGAACTCGCTCAATATGACAAATAAGTTTTTTCGAGCTTAAAGACTATGTTCTAGCATGCAATGGACAAAGTAAATTCGTATCATTTTGTGTCAATAAAAGGAAGTATATATTTTTGGTAGATACTGGAGCGTCAGTGTCAATAATAAAACGAGATGACTTACCTGACTCTATCTGGATATCTAGCGATGATACTGTAATTAACGGCATAGGAGGACAAATTTGTTCTTCAGGACAGGTAACTCTTAAACTCACGTTAGAAAATGGTGATACGTTACTTCATAAATTTCATGTTTTTGCAAAGTTACCTTTGAAGGTGAGTGGAATTATAGGATTAGATTTTCTATCTACATACAATTGTAACATTGATTTACTCAACAATATTTTAAAAATTAATTATGATAGTAACATAGCTTATCTACCTCTTGTGGATAAACCAGATTTTAGTAATAATTTCGTACTACCGGCACGTAGTGAAACTATTCATTATATTTATTTAAGTTCTAGTGTGAATGACGACTATGTTGTTAGCGCGAAAGAGATAGAAAAATATGTTTTTATAGCTGGAACTATAGTGAGGTCAAAGTGTGATAGAATACCTGTGATAGGATACTGAATGTGAGAGAAGAAAAAGTTAGTTTAAACTATTTTTTGCCAGAAATTAACTTTTTAAATGATTATAATGCCTTTTCTTTTGTAAAATCAAAAGTTAATGTAAGTAGAGCTGAAACATTACTATCACTGCTAGAATTAAATCATTTAAACGACGAAGAAAAGAATTCTATTGAAATTATTTGTTCTAAATATGCAGACGTTTTCTTTTTACCGGGTGATAAACTGTCTACAACAAATATATATGAGCAAAATATTACACTAAAGCCGAATGTTAACCCAATGTATACTAAACCTTATAGATTACCACAATCAATGAAACCAGAAATTGATAGACAAATAAAACAATTACTAGAAGATGACATAATAGAGGAATCTACAAGTGAGTGGTCTAGCCCTATTCTTCTAGTACCGAAGAAGTCTGAAGGTACGAAAAAATGGCGTTTGGTAGTAGACTATAGGAAACTTAACTAGGTTATTGTTGACGATAAGTTCCCATTGCCCAACATTACTGACATCTTAGATTCGCTCTCTAGTTCCATATATTACACACATTTAGACTTAAATCAAGGTTACTATCAGGTTAATCTAAGCCCCGATAGCCGTAAATACACCGCTTTCACTACTAACACAGGCCAATACCAACTAAAACGTCTACCGATGGGATTAAAGACATCATGTAGCAATTTTAGTAGAGTAATGTCGATAGCTATGTCTGGACTGACATACGAGAAGTGTTTTTTATATATGGATGATTTAGTTATTTTTGGACGAAATTTGACAATACATAACTCTAACTCTGAAAATTTGTACCATCATTTTCTGAAATAACATTGCCATTGAACCGTTTATGCAGGAAACACGCAATTTTCTCTTGGACTAATGAATGTCAAAATTCATTTGAATTCTTAAAAAAGTCATTAATGGCTCCACCTATATTGCAATATCCTAATTTTTCAGATTCAAATGAATTCATCTTACAGACTGATACATAAGGTACAGCGATAGGCGCAGTGTTATGCAATAAAGATTTACGACCTATAGATTATGCTAGCAGACCACTGAATAAAGCAGAATTAAACTATCCCACAATTCAAAAAGAGCTCACTGCCATAGTCTGGGCAGTCAAATATTTTAGACCGTATCTATATGCCAGACTTTTTACAATAATTACTGACCATAAGCCCCTTGTATATCTGTTTGCAATAAAAGACCCGTCAAGTAGACTGTTAGTTTCGCTTGACTCTTGAAGAATACGACTTTAAAATAATATATGTGAAAGGGAAAGATAATGTAGTCGCGGATGCATTGTCCAGAGTGTGTATTACATTGGACGAGTTAAAGAGTATGAATGAAGAAGTTTCGAAAGTGAATGTTTTAACTAGAGCACAAAAGAGAAGAATAGTTGAAGATAATAAAACCAATTCGCCTTTGCTTTACCCACAGATGAAAGGTCTGATCAGCCAATAGTCGTGGAGTTATTAAGGAAACCGTGTGATTTGATAGAAATGATTTTACTAGAAAAGGATAAAGTAGATAAATATAGAAAAGGCCAACTAATTAGTATGGAGGAAGAGTGTTTTGCTTATATTCCCAGTAAAATGATGTTATGTGTAAATCTCCACTTTAGGGCACAATTTTCGCCGAGACGAATTTGTGACTAAGTTGGAAAAGTTTTGTAAGAAAGCAAAAATAAAAGAAATATGTGGGATTCAAAATATAGAAAATGAAGACTTTATTAAAGGTTTATGTAATGAGCTCAAGGAATTAAAAACATGGACCGGTCCAAGAGTATGCATATTAAGAGGAGTAGAAAGAATAGATGATGACAAATACATGATTTTCATCTGCTTCCCACCAGTGGCTATGCTGGGATACGCAGAATGACTAATTACATAAAACGTCACTTTTATTGGCCAGGCCTTGAGTAAGACGTTTATGATTTCGTGACTAAGTGTCCTACATGTCAAAAGATAAAATATAGTAGGTACACTAAACAACCAATGACAATAACAATGACAGCTTCTTGTGGTTTTGAAAAAAAATATTTAGACTTGAAAAAGGACCTACTCCTTTAGATAGGGATGAAGAAGGAAATTGTTATATCCTGACAATACAATGCGAACTAACAAAGTTTAGAAAGGCATATCCACTACAGAATAAAGAAACAGTGAGTGTGGCAAAAGCTTTTGTTCATAATTTCATATTACGATTCGGGATACCTGAAGTGATTGCAACAGACAGAGGTTCAGAATTTATTTCTTCAACTATGGTAGAAGTTTGCAAATTGTTAGAGATAGAAAAGTTAACGTCCACCGCTTACCATCATCAATCAATCGGTTCACTTGAAAATGCTCATAAGCATTTAAGTGCCTTCTTAAGAGCGTACTGCACTAATAATAGTTATTCATGGTCTCATTGGATACCGTTTTGGTGTTTCAGTTATAATAATACTGTCCATATAGAGACCAAATACGCGCCCTTCGAACTTATTTTTGGTAAACCATGTAAAATCCCAAATTCTATATGTAATAAGATAGACCCATTATATAATACGGACAATTATGCTTTAGATTTAAGATACAGAATGCAAATAGCAGTCAAAGATGCTAGAAATAATTTAACTTCTAGTAAAGAAAAGAGAAAAGAGGCATATGATGAGTAATGTAACCCTGTTACTTATAATATAGGAGATTATAGAATATAAACACCTATACAATTTATATTAACCTAGGTGTATAAAAAAAGCATAGGTAGTTATTATTAAACCCTTCTTAAAAATGGGTGTGTAATACACCTCTGCCTACCGCTTCGGGGAATACAGACGTGATGCTATGTTTTTAAAAATAATATACATAAATATTGGCTTATTAATTATGGCCAGTCTCACTTCTGAATAGTTAATAAACATAGTGTTCCAATCTGCCTTGGTGGTGCAGCAGTAGTATGCGCGACTGCTGATCATGAGGTCTCGGGTTCTATCCCAGAGCGGTGCTATTGAGCTTTTTTGTAAAAATAAAAATTCGCAGAAGCAGTCCGGAGTTTGGAAATGTGTCCGGTAGACGGCAATAGCCTCGCCCCCTATTACGTAGGACTTAAACGTAGGTGGCGAACCGTGGGTGTGTAATAAACCTCTACCTACCCCTTAGGGGATACAGGCGAGATGCTATGTTATGTTTATGTTCCAAAGTTTAATTAGTACCAAAAAAAACCTATTTAGGTATTTTTTTCGGTACAGTATTAAACACGCAGTATTTCAATTTGATTAAATTCAACTGTTAATTGAAATAATCTAATTAGCTCAAAACTAAATCCTTAGAATATACTTGTGGCAAGATTTTACTACAGGGATACCGTTAAAATCATGCCATTGTTCAAAAAAGGATATAATTTTAAGTATGATACCATTTTCTAACTCTTCTTATAAAGTTAGTAGTTTGTAGGAGTGCTGAAACTAAAATTAATATGCTAATTATAAATAGTTATGCGAATATGCCTCAAATTTTAATGGATCTGAGTGTAATAATTAAATGGACTATTTTCTGGTTCATATATTAACTCTATATACAATTATTTAGATAAGTTTTTATATATTTTTAACATTTGACATGCTTAGCACTATACATTAAACACAAAGTGAAAAATGTGAAATGGAAAATCGGAACTGTATGAAAATACGGTACGGTATAATGTATGAAAATACTTCCAACAGATGGCGCAGGCGTCACCCAAAGACGTTAAGTATGAATGTGTTATCGAAATTAGCAGTCAGGAGCAATTGTCAAAAGACCTGCGCTGGTCTTCCGTTGGGGCGTCTTAGTGATGGCACGGACGTTGACATGCAAAAAAAATATAATAAAAAATAACAAACAAACCTAGATAACTAACCTAAACAAAGTTGACTGCGCTATGGCTACTACAGAGAAAAAAAAATCGACTAATCTATGAGTATTATATAAATGTTAGGCTGATGGTCCTACTAAAGCCTGCAAGAAGCCAAACACAAAAAAAAAAACAAATTTAAACCTAAAATACACGTGTTGACACGTCATTGAAAAAACGTACTGTAACGTACTCTTTGATTGAAGTAATTTGAAATGCAGAAATGGTAAATCTCGCAAAGACGAATCTGGACGGTATCCAGGAGATGCAGGTTCAAATCCTGCTCGTGACTGTTATTTTCAATTTCACTTTGGGTTTAATCTATATACAATTAATATACATTTACAACAAGAAGTTTAATATGATTACATCGTCAAATTTAATTAGACTAGCTTTGGACCGCAGCTCTGCTAAGCTAGTTTTTAGGCCAAATCTCGGGTTTCCGTTCCGTTTTAAAGTCCACTGCTAAACATAGGCCTCCCCAAGAATGGGGGATAGCGCCGTAATCGCCACGCTTGGCAGGCGTGTTGGCGATTGCAGTGGATGTTGTTAATACTCGAAGGAGTGCTGCTGCCCAATCCCCCGGTATTCCTTCAGTCGGCTCTTACGAATCCCATTGGTGGAGAGGGGTGGGACAATTCTAAAGCCGGCCCCACACGGCATTTCGATATAGTAACGGAATTAAATTTATTCAATCAAGAGCTATCAATTAAAAAAGTTTCATAAATATCCGTTCATTACTTTTTCGGTGAAGCCCGAACAAACAAACGAATAAACAGACAAAAATAAAAAAAATATATATTTGTGTTCTAAATGGCCTATTACATTATTTTTTTCTATAATATCTTCTAATCTTTAAATTATAAAGCAGTAACGGAGCTGTGTCTGTACATTTAAGATATTTGAAAAAAAATGACTTAGGCTATATAGGCGTGCCTAAACACAAAACGATTTTTTTTAGATTTTTTGTCTGTTTATCTGTTTGTTTGTTCGCGCATCATGCAAAAACTACTGGGTGGATTTTGATGCAACTTTTTTATTTGATAGCTCTTGACTAAACTTAAGAACTGGTATATATTTTATCCTGCTACTATATCGGGAACCTGAGATATAACTAAAAACTAGCTATTGGCTGCGGCGAAACCGCGGGCAAAGGCTTAATATAGAAACTATCTTTAATATAGAAACAAAGCTCTGTAACAGCTTTTAATAACAGTATGGATATAATCGTACTCCACGTCTGCTTATCATTATTATTTAGTCAGTAAAAATTGTACCGTTAAACATGATTCCTGCCGGTGACAGGCAAGTGACGGGACTCTCCAAAGCACACTTATTCCTCCTCCGCAATACTTACTTTATAAATACAAAAATGCAAACTGCGAAAATTTGAAATCGAAGAAGAATCGAGAGCAGGATTTGAACCTACATCACCTGTATAACTGTTCCAAACGCTTTGCTAACTATGCCATCGCTCATTTGCTCGGGACTATCGATTTCGATAATATTAATTTTTATTTTATTTCCTTTGTAACACCTTTTTTTTTTGTTCTGGGGTGACACCTTTTTTTTTTGTTAAAACGGGAAAAATTATTCCTAACTGCACACCCCGTCGTTCGGGGCAGTGAACTGGGTAGTGTGGGGCCTGCACCCACTAAAGAGTCTCACCGCCTTCATTGGCGGGCCACTGGAACTATGTTACATTCCTTCGGTGGTCTGCCGGCGGAGCTGACAGCGCAACACCCAGTCGTAACCGATGTTCCACAGAAGCGGCCCCAGGACCGAACCCTGTGCGACACCGCACGAAATGGGTCTCCTCACAACGTCCCCTATGCGGCTCTCATAGACGACACTGCGGCCCTCTAGATAGTCCGCACACCAGCCGCCTCAGGGATGCAGGCACCCCGTGATACCGGAGCGTCTCCCTGATGCAGCCGAATGGCATACTATTAAATGCGTTGGCGATGTCAAGCGACACCAGCAACAGCATTGCCCCGCCGGTGGCAACCACCGCGGCCGCGGCCCTCGGACGCATGATCGCGCCGACTGTCGAACAACCAGCTTGTAAATCGAATTGGCCGTCTGACAAGTCGGGCTCAACGTCGCGCAGGTGCTGGACAATGCGGGCAGCGAGGATTCTCTCCAGCATCTTACCCGCCTCATACAGCAGCACGATGGGCCTGAAGGCCCCGACCAAATCCGGCATTCGTCCCGGCTTCGGCAGGAGTACCAGCCTCCCCTCCTTCCAGTAGTCAGGGAACCGTCCGGACAGCAGGTACGTCTGGGGTGACGCCTGCGAAAAAATCCTACGCCTATGGTCTGTCTACACAATTCATGTAACATAATCATCACTCATAAATTAATTTATATAATTATATTAGGTATACAGAGAACTGTCATTCGAGCCATTCGTTAGCAGAACAAATGCGACGCTATTTTAGAATAGTGGTACAACCTAGACTCACCTATCTAGACCAAATCGGTCATGTTTTGAAAGAAGATGGGGTCTCCGAAACCGGCGAACGTGTACGAAGAGAATTATGAATGTTGAGGAAGCGAGAGATGTATGCAAGAATAGAGCCTTTTGGCACGCTGACCTCTCTACCTACACCGCAAGGGAAATGACGTGATGATAAGTAAGTAGGTAAATAAAAGGTATTGCCCGCCTCCATGAACTTAATAATACCGAGGCCGCCGTCAAGCAACTGCTGTTTTTCCCAATACGGAACGACAGCGTATTGGGAAAATAACAGATGAATAAACAGTTACATGGACAGTAAATTCTTCCTTGATGATGTCTTAAGGTATCTGAAATGTCAGGATAATGGAAAACCAATCTAACGCAATAAATTCACTGTGACCAGCTATCGCTTGTTTAGACTTGGGTCATCACCTAATGATGTTTTATTTGTCAAGATAAATCCAATGAGATCAAAAGGATAACGATATGTTGTTTAGTTGTGTCGTTACTATGGCCATAATCTGGCTCAATCCTTAGGTACTAAATACATATATTACGAGTGAATTTGTTTGTTCCGCTAAAAGCAATGAAATCATCATGAAATTTTGCATATATAATTAGGGTCGGTTAATAATATAGTAATAGCATGCGCTAATACTGGTAGGGAGAGTAAAAGAAGAAAGGCAGTCATTCCTACTGCTCAAACAAATAAAGGAATTTGATCAAAGGATAAATTATTTGTCTGCAACAGGACAGAAAATCCCTGAAAAATAGTCGCAGGTATAGCTATTTTTACATAGATGCAATATTTTTTTGCTTTTTATATGCACAGTTATTATTTGAACCTATAATAGTGAGGGAGCCTGGTGATCTGTCATACAGGTCTCGAGCCTATTGCAGACTCCAGCTCTCACAAGGGTTTTATATTATCACTATCAAAATAAAAGGAACACATTTGCCGTGTGGGGCCGGCTTTAGAATTGTCCCACCCCTCTCCACCCATGGGAGTCGTAAGAGTCGACTGAGGGAATTCCAGGGGAGTGGGCAGCAGCACTCCCCCGAGTATTAACAACATCCACTGCGATCGCCAACCGGCCTGCCAAGCGTGGTGATTACGGCACTATCCCCCATATGAGCGAAACACATGTTGTGGCGTTCTATTGGGGAGGCTTATGTCCAGCAGTGGACTTCGAAAGGCTGATGGATGGATGGATGGACGGATCAAAATAAAAAAAAAATTGACCTTTATGAGAGAAATAAATAAATAAAATACTCCGTAGAGTAATGTATATATTTAATTCTAAAATCCACGCGGACGCAGTTGCGGGGAGAATCATGATTATTTCATGATTACCCTCTGAATTTTCATTTTTTTTTTCGAATTTCAGAGATTTTCTTAAATTCTTATGGACTCTGCCAACCCGCACTAGCCAGCGTGGTGGACTACGACCTAAACCTCTCACCAGTTTCCAGCGTCACCAGTCACCAATGGGAAAACATCGGTTGAGAAACAAATAGCTTAACAAATTAAGTAATTGGAGGTAAGTGACTGGTACAACCAATCACTTACCAGTACACTTACTGGGTTGAGTACAAGTGGCTGGTAATGATTAGATATGAGTGATCACCTAGAGAATACGAATACGAATGGTGTTCCTTATGCTGATCCCAATGAGGCTAGTTTGATTAGTGGTGCAGCGTTGCAATAGCTACCATTTAATGGTGGTAGTAGGGCATAGTAGACGCTGGAACGCTATCTAGTTCCAAGTTATTCGACGAGGCTGTAATAATTTTGTGTTGTAACGTTGTTATGGACAACACATAATATGTTATTATATCCCATATACAACCCTATAAGAAACAATTTTTGCCATAAAATGACGCATATTGTATTATTACATCACATTAGCCTGATAGGGTTGATGAAGGAGTTTGCCACAAGCTTTTCTTGTAGTATTATTATTGAGTAAAATATATTTACCTACCTATGAGTCGGATTTTTATGAAACCCCTACTGATTGACCCCAAGATGAGGTAGTGAAGCAGTGTATGTTTATTCCGTCGCTACACAGACATTTCGATTACTTGAACCAAAACAAGTAGGTATTATAATGTGATTAAAATTGACATTATGTGCTCTATTAGGCATGTAGTCGAAGAACATCGGGAACTCGAATTCCCGGAGATTAATTACAGAGTTTTCCATGGCAACCTTCCGACTCTATCATCAGACTCTCTGGCTACCATCTAGAATCCGTAGTACTTATCAAAACTAATCAAACGAACTACATCTCATTGGTTTATTACAAAGTTATCATGGCCAACCATTATTTCTGTAATGACAGATACCGGGAGAGGTAAAACTAAATAAAAACTTATAAAAAAGATTGTCAAATTTCAAATATTATAAGTATTAGTGATGCTTGCATCGCTTTATGTTAATTCGCCTAAAACTATTTCAGTACCCTCGAGCTATAAACCAAAACAAAGTATAGGTGAAAGCTATTCTGATGGAAATTTTAATATACCTTTATCTATTCAAACGTGTCAAGGTTGTTTGTTTATTTCTATGTATATTAGTTTCCATGGTTTTCAGGAAGGGTTCTGAAAAGAACGGTATAATAAATGAAATTACTAGCTTTTCCCGCGGCTACACTGCAGATAGTTTTTATGAGATGTCACCTAACGTATACCAATTGTTAAGTCTAATAAAGAGTTATCAAACGATTCACATGTTTCATCAAAATCCTCTAAGTACTTTTTGCGTGATTTGCGAACAAACAACATTCTTAAAAAATATTTTGTGCCCAGAGATGCTATAAATAACTTCCTACAGTTATTTTATTTCTCTAAATCTTAAATGTTATAGCTTTATATAGTACTAGCCTTTGCCCGCGGCTTTGCCGCAGCCAAAAGCTAGTTTTTAGGCTTTATCTCAGGTTCCCGATATAGTAGCGGGATAAAATGTATACCAGTTTTTAAGTCTAATCAAGAGCTCTCAAATAAAAAATTGATTTCAATCCATTCAGTAGTTTTTGCGTGATGCGTGAACAAACCTACAGACGAACAGATAAACAGACAAACAGACAAAAATTGTAAAAAAAATCGTTTTGTGTTTAGACACGACAATATAGCCTAATAAAGTAATTGTTTCTCAAACATATCTTAAATGTGCAGACACAGCTCTGTTACAGGTTACAGCTTTATAATAGTGTAGACTAGCCTTTGCCCGCAGTTCCACCGCAGATAAAAGGTAGTTTTTGGTTATAATCTCAGGTTACCGATATGGTAGTTTTCTAGTGGTAGACTTAGTCTTGCTTATCCCAACATGAATGGGCCGGCTCGATCGGGGAAGTACTAAACTTTCGTTGGAGATGGCGACCTCCGTATGCGTCTGGTGTTGCTGGCGTCTATAGGGTACGGTAACCACTTACCATCAGGTGGGCCGTATGCTTCTTTGCCACCTACGTTTTATAAAAAAATGGTAGCGAGGTAGAACATATTCCAGTTTTTAAGTGTAATCAAAATTAAACCAAAACCGCCTTATTACAAAACATAGTCTAACTCTTAAACCAGGTCTATATCATCTTTAGACCACGGTTTAACAAAATTCTTATTACAAAATCAGTTTTAAGCGTTAAACCATGCACTAAAAGATAAACTACCGGGAAACCTAGTTTAAGTAGTTTAGGCTGGTCTAAGTCTAAATGTCAAAGTAATGTCAAATATTTTAGTTGGAAGTTATGGTTAATATTAAATTATGATTTTATGTTTTTTATGTGAAAAGTGAATAATAATATGTTTGATTTAATTTATGTGAAAGATATTTAAGTGGCCGCTCTCTCAGAAATGCCATCCATCCATCCATCAGCCTTTCAACGTCTACTGCTGGACATAGGCCTCCCCAAGGGAACGCTACAACGAGCGGTCCCATCATGGGGGATAATGCCGTAATCACCACGCTTGGCAGGCGGGTTGGCGATCGCAGTGGCTGTTGTTATTACTCGAGTTCAATGAAAGTAACCTATTAGGAAGAGTTGCCATGCCGAGCCAATATACCTACCTACGCATAAATTCTGTTTGTTACTGAATTTTCTCCTGTAGAATTGGATTCAATCAAGATAACAAAGAAGATACAAAATGGAAAAGGTGGGGCAGAACTTTGCCAAAGGACAAACAGAGAGGAGAAATAAAATACAACAATGCAATATGACATTATACCTATACCTTCTACATAACAACTATCACATTTGAATATAAAAATCCAATGGTGGCAACTAAAGACCAATAGATGAAAATCAGCTAGCAATCTCAAGATATTAAAGTTTATATTTTATATAATGAGTGAATTTGTATTAGGATAAATAAAATGTTACATCTATTTTTCTTGTCTAATCAATTAATTCTATCTATCTAGTTAATATAACGGTAAAGCATTGTATTGTGGCAGTCGAATCATGCTCGAATGGGTACCTATACCTGAAAATCAGTGCTGCAGCAGCCAAATGTTGGTTGGCTGAGGTAGGACCTTTTCAGCTTCTACAAGTTGTATAATATTGCATAAGTATACTCGTAGTGTATGTGATTCGAATGTTGTAGAAACTAAATTAATAGGTATTTATCTTTCTTTTCTTTGTTTTCCTAATAGGTTACTTTCATTTCACTCAAAGGATTAAACTCTTCACATACCTATAGGTACATCTTGCACAGTGATTAGGTATTAACACCCTGGTAAATAACTTTAAATGGCAATAATATATTTTATATAGAAAAATAAAACAGTATTAAATGATGCACTAAGTATTATTTTAATAATAATAAAATTTTAGTCTCACAATTATATTTATACAAAAATGTTTCCATGGTATTCAGTATTACCTACATATTCGCAACAGTTTTGTTTAATATTAATTTTATAAGATTCGTATTGTATTCTGAGGTTTTAAGTAAGTAATAATAATTCGCTATAAAATAATAGCATGGTACAGTGCATTCCAGATGACTACTTCAATTTGCGTACCATATATAACTTCGCTCGTTAGAGAACTGAGACATTTATTTAATAGGTACCTACTAGGTACTACGAAAACACAAACATACATAGAAGTAATTCCGAACCTAAAAAAGCTGAAAAGTTAACTAAACTATGTTGCGATGAAATAGTTTTGTTTGTTTATTGTTCAAGGTTTCACAAATTAGTATTTTATTGTCATTATGACATATCCTAGCGCAACAACTTTATTCCGTTTTACGTCCACAAAGATTGACCCGGGTAATCGTTTAATAAAGTACCAGAATAATTTATCTATTTACCAGAATAAATGATAAACAAAAGAAAAGTGATAACTGATATAAAATATACTAATTTCTACTTAATTTCTTCGTTTCTAAATAAATCGCCAAATTTTTTTCTTTAAAACACGTTCCTTTCTAAGCGTGCGTAATGAATGGTGACGCACTGAATGAACAATATTATTTAGAAAGACCTAAATCGCAGTACTAGAAAGTCCATGGTTTAATTATTTTTTGTAATAAGGCTAAGTTTAGTCAATGGTTTATAAATTAGACCTGGACCAACTAGTTCAGGTTTAAACCGCTACTTAGTCCGTGTTTTGTAATAAGACGGATTATGTTTTATGAAAATCCGTTTAGAAGTTTTTGCATGAAATGTGAATAAACAAACAGATAAACAGTCAATATACAATTCTAAAGTGGAAGGATGTAGGGTGATACCGAGATACACCTACCTAGACCAAATCAGTCATGTATTGAAGGAAGGTGGAGTCAGGTCTCCGAGACCGGCGAGCATGTATGAAGATAATTATGAATGTTGAGGAAGCGAAAGATATATGCAAGAATAGAGCCTTTTGGAACTCTGTTCTCTCTGCCTACCCCACAAGGGACATGGCGTGATGATAAGTAAGTAAAACAGGCAAAGAGACCAACAGACTAAAATATTGTACAGACACAGCTTTGTTATAGCTTTATATTAGTACAGTTATACAAATAAGTAATTAATTGAATGAGGCAACAATTGGCAAAAGACCACTATTATTATAGAATGGATATTTTAGAAGGAGGATTCACTATACATCCACGGATTGTCAATCCCAGGTATCTTAGAACATACATAATCAGCAAAATGTGTGTAGTTTTATGACCTCCAGTGTCTTCCTTAGAAAACTCGGCATCATAGACTCAGCCGGAACATGAAATAACACATTTCGTATCTATGTGTGTTGTCTGTTAAGAAATAAGAAACTTCATAGGCGTGCTTATATCACAAGTAAAATAAGAGTAGGTATACAACAGTAAACCGTAAGAGGGAGAAATCGATGCGTATTGATATCTCTCTCACGGCGATAATTTAAATGTGTCTAGAGGATGTTTAGTTTTGTAGTTAGAGGAACTACTTTGTCTGGCGGCTTACAAATAGTTCTATAAGTACCACATACAAAAAATAAGACGCTGACTATAAGTAAACTCACATTATTTTTATTGCAAACTTATACGCGTCTGGAAGTAATAACTGCAAACAGAACCTGTCTGGTAATACAATATTGATTATTATTTTTGACGATATTCTGTAATCTAATACTAAATAATAATTTTTCTCGTGTCACAGTGTTTGTCGCCATTCTCTTTCGAAACGGCTTGACTGATTCTGAATTTTTGTGTGTATATTCAGTAGGTCTGAGAATAGGAAGTAAACTATTTTTCATAGCCCTAAGTGATAAGGGTGGTCTACACCAATTTTGTTTTTGTTTTTTTGGAACAAATATTTTATTTTATTTTTTTATGATTCAGCATATAAGTTAGTTGCTTTTTTTACGCTAGAAATTCTCTTAAAATTCTCTAGAAATAATTTATATGACAGAATAACGTTTGCCGCGTCAGCTAGTAGGTATACATCAGCACTCAGACTTATTTCATGTACCTTTAGCATGTGGATAACTCAAGCTAGCACGTATGTAGACCTACTATCAAAATCAACGCTACCACTAATTTGTCTAATATATTTTTTTACTCAGAAAATAGATAAGGTCTTGTGACCCTCGGATCTTACTCAACAAGTATTCCGTTGAAGGTTAACTAGGAGTTGCTTGAGCTTACTGCAATATTCCGAGACATGATCATATAATATTTGTTTAATCTTTTGTAAATTAATACAGAATTCAAGTTTATCAAGATTTCATTCTCATTAAGATCAGGATAGCTCACCTCAGGGAAATCAAGAATGGGAAGGAAAATAGATTGTGCAAATGCAAATTTAGCGTTTGTTGGAAGAAAATTGCGAGGTCTTCCTATAAAGGTGCTGCAGAGATGAACTTTCCTACTAAGTCTAACATTCTGCATGGTATTACTGACCCAGATACACAGATTCCTGACATTCCTGACACACATTCCTCAATTATATAATGATACCATTGAAAGAAAATTGAGGAAGCATCGTACAGTCAACTTCAGACACAAGCCGCGAGCTGCCTATTATAATGGCTTGGATTTGTTAGAGTGGTCCATAGATTTTGTTTGTCCGTGTGGTGACGGATTAAGAATACAAGTGTCACCGCCCCCATTCTTTCCCACGGGTGTCGTATGTGGCGACTAAGGGAAGTAAGCAATTATCATCCATTGCATGACTGGTGGTAGGGCTGGATAGCAAGTGGAAATACCCACTTGGTATCGGGTCCAAGCGGGTTGGTACCACCATCTCCCTCGTGACCGGCAATGAAGCACATCATTGCATTTTGGCTGTAGCGGGAGATAGCCGTTTATTCTTTTATTTCAAATCGGTGAAATGAAATGGTGAGCAGCGGCTTGACAATACTCTGGGTATAGTTGAGTACATGAGCGACGGTTGCCATTTACCATCAGATGGGCCGTGGCTTGTCTGCCACCAAATGCAATAAAAAAAAAGATTTTGGTCCACCTAAGTAACCGCGTCCTAGATTAAGAGTTTGGAAATTTGGCCGTTAGACGGCAATAGGCTCGCTCTCTATTAACGTGGGACTTAAGCATAGCTGGCGAACCGTGGATGTGTATTATCTCTGCCTACCCCTTCGGGGAATTCAGGCGTGATACTTATATGTTTTTATGTTATAAAATAAAACTAGTTTTGCAATGTTATTTTGTTTGACTAATCTGGACCTGAAGGATCTCGAATAGTTTCAGGTCTAATAGTCGATCAGTTGTTATACAACCTTTAATCATCCATCCATCCATCCATCAGCCTATCAACGTCCACTGCTGGACATGGCCTCCCCAAGAAATGGGGGATAGTGCCGTAATCGCCACGCTTGGCAGGCGGGTTGGCGATCGCAGTGGGTGTTGTTAATACTCGAGGAAGTGCTGCTGCCCACTCTCCCGGTATTCCCTCAGTCGGCTCTTACGACTCCCGTGGGTAGAAAGGGGTGGGCAATTCTAAAGCCGGCCCCTTCATCAAAATAATCATCAATAATGAAATAATATAAAGCAGGTACATAAAAGCATTAAAATATATATATTATCACCTTTAAAGAACAAATAACTTGCGAGTGTGGAGAAAGAGCTTTACTGCGAGCAGGATCCTGCTGCAGTAGCTGAGCATGTGAAGTGCTAAAATACAGATCAATAATTTATACTAATAAATGGAGAAAGGGTTTTTTGTTTGGTTATACTGCAAAAACTACTGTACCGATCGGAATACTATAAAATGCAGCGTGTTTCGGAGAAGGTAAGAAGGTCGTGTAGGTATTTAATATATGATATGTTGGTGATTACTTATCCGGAACCTATATTTTTGATGTGCAACATCTAATACGGAGGGAGGGTAAAGCCGGCTGTTAGCGTGGCGACGCTTATTTTACTTATAGCAAGCAAGGTAGAAAGTTTTGCGAAAAAAGTTTTTCGTATAAGGCACTGGCCACTTGTAATTATTTAGAAAACTTTAATTTAAAAGTAAAAAAATCTCTCTCTTTAAAAGTAAAAAAATCTCTGCCGTGTGTGGCCGGCTTTAGAATTGTCCCACCCCTCTCCACCCATGGAACTCGTAAGAGCCGACTGAGGGAATACCGGGGGAGTGGGCAGCAGCACTCCTTCGAATATTAACAACATCCACTGACTGACACTGTTTTGACTCTGGCAACCCTATCGTTAACAGCTGATTTGAATTTGTTTCAATATTTTTTTTGATTTAAAATATATTTAATAATTATTATGTACCTATTTATGGCAAATAATTCACTAAACATTAGTGTATTCTGTGTGTGAAAATATAAAACTCGTCTAGTATTTGTGTAAAAAACTGATACACTGATTTACTTATCTCATTCGTGAATGACAGTTGTTTAACGGTCTAAGTTTAATATAAATTGTTTTTTGTTATTATTTTCATCTCTTTTAAGATATTTAGACATATACAGTGACCCAGCTTATGTAAGTATACAGTCGGTTTTAATTAGGTTTTTTTTTGATATTATAGTACTTATTTCCTTACAAAAAACAAAAAATACATTAGCTCATTGAGTGGTTAACTTCTTTTTGGTACAGGGTAACTACTATTTTGATAAATTTAACTATATATAAATACTTTTATAAAATTATTAAGACTCGCAAGGCTCTGGCTCGTGAGGAGCAGATAAAATTACAAGCAACCAAGGAGTAGTTTAATCAACTCATTAAGGAAAGAGATGAGAATGAAAAGGAACTTTTAAGTGTGCTAGATGACAATGATCAACTAAGAAAGAAGTTGTCAGAGTTGCATTCTCAATTAATTGATGCCATAAATGCACGGGATAAGCTACAGCTCCTCGTTGACAGCTTTGATACATGTAGAGATGAATATGAGCAAGCCCTAAACCGTATTAGTGTGCTAGAGAGACAATTATGTGATGCTAGGAGCCAACTCTCTGCATTGGAAGACAAGAAGCAACAAGACCTAAAAATTTTAAACCAAAGTTTGTTCGATGAGCTGGTTGCTACCGGCATAGACTCTGCTGTAGTTGACATGACTCAGCCGTCAATTATTTTTAACCCTATCCATAATGAAGCGCCCCCTAAATTTAATAAATCTGTTAGGCTTGTCAAATGCAGCATGAAGAAATTAAGGAAATATATAAAAACCAAGAAATTCATAACTAAAACTAAAAAAATAATACATAAACACAAATTTTTCATTGATAGCATGGCATTAAATAGGCAGAGATTGCAACTCATTGATGAAGTATCTATGTACTCATTGGAGCTGGACAGTATGTCATTGCAGTATATAAATGACACACGGGCACTGCAAAACAATATTGACCGGCTTCAAGATCAATTAAAATCCATTACGCAAAAATATAACAACAAAAAAAACAGAGTAGGGAACAGGTGCTGGCAATAGGTAAGCTGGTGAATTCCATGTGTGACTGTAAAAAGAATACAATTAATGATTCACATCTGACAGTAAATGATCATGGTTCCATGGATTGCTTGTCTCCGGCATGTGTCTCCTACTGTGGCACTTCATTCAACAGTTCCTCCCTGAATACTGTATGCAATAATGATAATGTGGTCATGTTTAGTGATGAAATTGGTAAGGGATTAAGTTCTCTTTTAAATAATTCAGACTTGCAAATTCCAATCAGCAATTTTTGCTCACCTAATCAGAGCTATAGTAAAATTATGGAAAAAATTACTAGTTTTAACTTTGATATCAATACTACTTTAGTCATATTTATAGGAAGCAGCGGAAATGTAAACAAGAAAATTTTAATAAAATATTTTCAACAATTGTCAGAATTAAATGTAAAGAAAGTGTTTTTGTTTACACTTCCCTTCAGTAAAGGCTTGTCAGTGGAGGAAAATAATATTAGATATAATTTAAATATGCTAATGCACAATATTAGCTACAATTATAATAAATTTAATGTCATTGACACTAACAACTTTGTTAGTAGTAAATATTATTACAGGACTCGAGGTAGTTATTACCTCTCAAAGTATTTTAAGCGACAGATAGCATTATCGCTATCCTATTATATTAATATTATAGCCAAGAATTTAGCTAAACAATTTGCTTCTATTGAGCAACATCAAACTGACATTACAAATTACTCAGCCAATGTAATTTCGTATACCCATCCACCTGACATCTGCAGTAATAATATATTATGTGACATTAAAAATATTGACAATGCAGAAAATTTATGTGACATTTCTTGTAATTTAAATTAATTAATAAGACAATAGAGAATCCCTCTTGCCATCTTAATGAATTAGCTCCTGTTCACAAAAATAATTATAATACAATTAACTTGGCGCTCAAAACGAGGGACTTCCTGGACACCACACCGGTCAGAGTCTTGGGTGGCTCCTTACAGTCCTGATCTGGCACCGTGTGACTTCTTTTTATTCCCTAAAATAAAATATTAATTGAAAGGGATACAGTTTTTGTCGCTGGAAGACGCGCTAACAGCGTTCAAGAAGGCCATGGAAGAGGTGTATACGGCGAACTGTAAAAAATATTTCCAAAATTGGTTCAGACGCATGTAACTTTGTATAGAGGCTGGTGGAGAGTTTTTTGAAAAGATTTAATTAAAATATTTTATCCATAGAAGTTAGTTTTTAGTTTCTCAAAAATTTCTGAGTGTCCCACGTATAATACAAATTTCATGTCACACCGTGACATGTTAATGTGTGCCACAGCAACGCGTGGCCGGGTCTTCTAGTATTACATATTTCATCTTCACTGATCTTTTCATAGACAGTTTAGCTTATTGTTTATTTATTTTTTTACTGCCTTTCTCTAAAAAAATAAATTAACGAACCGTTTCAAAATATTCTTAGCAATTTATGAGACTGTAGGTGCCGTTCCTTGTAGACAGGAATATTAAGAAGGTTCTTTATCATTTTACCTTTGTAATGGTGGTGATTATTACAAGAAGCCGCAATAAATTTGTTCTAAAGCCCAAATGTAATTTATTATTGAGATTATGTTTTGTAAACACTTAAAAATATGTCTGTTTAACTGTAGAGGTTGTTAGGTATATGCTTAGAATTTATTATTCAAAGGGTATATGTATTTAAAACGCAACATTTTTATTTGTATTGTATTTGGATAAGCAAGAAATATTTTATTTCTTGTTTCCTTTAAAAGTAAATAGAATAGTTTGATGTTATTAAATAAAGCAATGAATATTTTTCTGACTACGAAACAGGGGAATGTATCCCACTAAATCGTATCGACATCGCATTGCGTCTTTGTGATTGATTGAGAGATCACCGTGATTGGCCGAGGGATTATTGCGATATCATGAGTCGGTTTCTCTACCAATGACAAGCGCGACGATACGATGTGGACACGATATGAGTTAGATCCTACAGGCCCTGGTCTACATTTTATTTGTACATTTACTTTAATTAAAACTGAAATTTTGCCCAGAGACATAATAAAATTGTCCAACTATTTAGGATTACAATAGTAATTAAGTATACATTTTCTAGAAAGGCGAGAGCGAGGAGACCTTCTACGTGGCTACAGAGTAATTATGAATTGCTTCGGGCAGCGGTGAGTTACGGGTGGTAACACTAGTAATTAAATCACAGCAGTCATGGCCCCTTGCGGGTGGGATAAGTAACGGCCGATAACCGACATTCGACCCCCGACTCTCAAATGTTTCTTGGTTCCTTATTGCATTACCTACATTATATATAACGTAGGTTTACTTGGAATGGTTGGAGTAAACATTGTAGATACTTACTAACTTTACAAGTTCTAAGGGTTGCAATATGTCGTTTAAGAGGTGAAGTGTAATATGTTCGTGTGTGGTTACATAGATAAATGTTTATTTATTCTGCTCTAGAGAAACTAACAATAAAATATTAATAAAGAATAACAATTACGTCGGAAAACGCAATGGAGGTTTTTGTAACAATCGTCTGAATGGCGGTGACATGGCTCGCCATCAGTCACATCTATTTTCACGGTGGTGAAAAGTGGGCAGTGGAAGGCCGTTTTATCAATAGATAAACCGTTGTATCCTAGCCTTTCTATTTTTTTGTTAAGGCGGGAAAAAATGTTCCTAACCGCACATCCCGTCGTTCAGGGCAACGAACAGGGTAGTGTGGGGCCTTCACCCACTAAAGAAACCTGCCGTGTGCCGTCTCTCCGCCTTTATTGGCGGGCCACTGGAGCTTAGCTGGAGGTTACATTCCTTCGGTGGGTTGTATCCTAGCCTACCCATCTGGAATACATGTGTGAGTGCATGTATAAATGTATCCCATCAAAACATAAATGTGAAATAAGAGCCAAGTTCAATATTATAATATATGCTTTGGTTGTTAACTTCAAAAACAAAAGAAGTGAGATTTAAATGGGTACCAAGTTCAATGGTCAGTCCTGAAATTTATATAAAACAACATAAAATATTTTATAACAACTTCAAATATTATTATTTCTTCTAACTTACATAAGATAATATATTGAAGCCTAAGGTCTGACTTGGCTAGTTCTAATATACGAATTATTATTAAATACCTTAAACACAAAGTGAAAATTAAGTTTACCGGTGGTGGTCGGTATAATGTATGAAAATACTTCCGACAGATGGTGCAGGCATCACCCAAAGACGTTAAGTATGAATGTGTTATCGAGGTTAGCAGTCAGGAGCAAGGGTCACGATGGCTGAATTGGCAAAAGCATCTGGACGGTATCCAGGAGATGCAGGTTCGAATCCTGCTCGTGACTGTTATTTTCGATTTCACATTTTTCACTTTGTATTTAATGTATGTTGCTAAGCATGTCAAATGCTAAAAATATATATAAAAATATCTAAATACTAAAACAGTCATGGAAGAGCCCTATGTTCGATGGCTATATCGGCTATAGAACTTGCGAAGGCTATAATATATATTTATATATGTATACTAGCTGACCCGGCAAACGTTGTTTTGCCATGTATATTATTTCTAGGAAACATTTTTTTGGTTCAATAAAATAACTATCTACTATAAATAAGTGTGTGGGGATTTACTTATAATCGAAAGCGTTGTAGACAATAAAAGTATGTTTTATTTAGGATGTACTTTATTCCCAAATAATTTTTTATTGAATGTAAAAAAATATTTATTAAAATTGTCTTTAAATAAATTAAATTATTAAATCCTTCTATCAGTGTATTGGTGAAAAACAGGGAATTAATATTGTATTCGTTTGCTTATTATTTGACTTACTTTTAACAATAATAAAACAGGTATATTTATTAAACACGTACACGTATTCGTTTTGATTTAAAACTATTTCCAAAAAATGTTAAGTACAATATATACAGGTACGGTAATGGCCGTTGTTGGCGGGAGCTCACAACACGTGTTAATTTACATGAGATCACTTAATTATCTAATAGTTAAAACTGTCTTTATCAGTAAATTGCGAATAAATAATTATTGCACTGCAAATTAATAATAAATTTACGATGAGAGTAAAATTAACATGAGAGTTGCACAGAAAAATTAAAATAATATCTACGTATAACAGACTGCTACGATCGATACACAAATAAAACCAAAAAAAAAAGTAAGACAGGCTTCGTTCTCATCCTTACTCCGTGATGTTTGCTGGATGAGAGTGACAACGGTAGACATCTAGCGGGGATAATTGATCGATTGATAGTTGACCAGTTATCGACAGATGAAGGCGGAAGATCAAATTGAATTTTCATAATTAAAGGAAATTATTAAAAATAAAAAAATAAAAATCGCGATGGAAAAATAGGGGTTGATAGTAGAGGGGTGGAAAATCGAGAGTAATATAATTTTTTTTATTGTAAGTCATGACGAAATAAGAATAAAAATCTTGCCATAAAAATTAGTTTATAATTAACAAATAAAATAAAAATAATATAATTCCTTGTGCCTTAGATGACGGTAGACGTGTGCGCTAGTTAAATAAAAATATAAAGTGTTTCACAATACTCAACCTTAAGACAGTGTTTAGTGAGTTTAAGATCCAGTATACCTAGTTAGTAGTGTGACTGAATACGAGTGGCTGTGACCTAGCCATATACCGTGCATTGCTGTTACTACTCATTGATTTTTAATAACAAAAACTTCAAAATGAGCATTCATATATCATCTCCCAAACTAAGTGATCAACGCATCTGCGGCTCGGATCCTAACCTATCATTGTTAGAGCCTACCCCAGCTGCCGCTCCTGGGTTCCCAGAATTCAACTCACAACGTTACAAACGTAAATATTTGGATCGTGACATTGATCTTTACGGTGAACTTAAAGACCACAGGAAAGAACTTACTGACATGTTAGCGGATTTTAAGAACTCGATGGAAAGGTTTATATCTACTGTGAGCTCTGATGTAACTAATATAAAATCTCAAGTGAGTACATGGACTGCGAGTTTTAATACTCTGAGTACCGAACACAATCATTTACGCTGCGATCTGTATCAAGTCACACAATCCTTAGAGTTCCATTCTCACACTCAAAACGAGTTAAAATCTCAAGTAACCATCACGATCTCTAAAGAAGTGTCTCAGCTAAAGAAATACAGAAGGGAGCAGTCGGAGTATGAACATCTCTTTTTCGATTTTCAAAAGGAGTTTTACATTCAACAGCAACGCGAGCGGATTTGTAACTTAGAAATCGCGGGTATCCCGGAGAAGAAAACTGAAATAGTCATGGATTATTTGTTACAAATAACTCGTGCGCTCGGTATCCATTTGTCTACTGAAGACGTAGTATATATTCACCGTGTACCCACTCGTACCCAGAATATACCCAAAAACATAATTGTTAAGTTGAAGTCGCAAATCACCAAAGACACAATCATCTCAGCCATCCGTAAGAAAAAGGGGATTACTACCGCGGACATAGGTCTTGTCTTGGGCGAGCCACGGCGAATTCACATAAATGAACATCTCATACCATTCTTCAAACTGCTACATAAAAAAACACGTGAGGCTGCGTCGGCGGCATATTTCAAAAGCGTTTGGGTTCGTAATGGGAAGATTTTTATAAGAAAAAACGACACGTCTCCATCAATTCTTATACAAGATCTGGACAAACTGAAATAATTGTGCCATTATGTAACTTTACCTATCTTTTCTTCTTTCAGACTGTTACTATAAAAGTCCGTGTGATTGTCAATTCTAGCCACTTTTATGAATTTGTTGTTATACTGCGCGGTACCCTTTTGAATCATATAACCTTACTCATAGCTATGGTAATTACCCTGCCATACATAAACCCAAAAATCAATCATCGCCTCATAACATACTTATCTAAATTCACCAATTTATCCCCGTGTAAAATACTATGTAGTTGTAGTAAATACGTGATCATTGTGATACTCATACTATATCGTTTCGCATTTTTATTGCACACGAAAATATTTACATCTCAGTACTTGAGGTCTTTACAAATGAATATATATATAAATAGTCACAATTATGTAAACAATGTAACTTTATATTGCGTTTCATTTTTACCATATACAAAAACATTTACAGATCAGATATTAGGGTCCTTTAACACGATAATATACATAAATATTTATAAATATGTGAATTTATTAATATTAGATTGTGTTTTAATTTTATGCTATAACGAAATATTTACAGATTGGGTGTCAAGGTTCTTTGATATGTATAGACTCACATTGAATTCTAGGCTTAGGATAGCGAATAAATTGTTTTCTTTACAGATTATTAACACAAATTATTTTATCTTGCTACATTAATGGCTACCATAAGTAATTTATCTTCACATAATCAAAACGTTTCAGTATACTATCAGAATGTACGCGGGCTTCGCACTAAAAGTTTACAGCTATATAATAATATACTTTTATGTGATCAACAACTAATTTTGTTAACAGAGACATGGTTACAAGACGATATATATAATACTGAGTTATGTGACAATAGGTACAACATTTTTCTTCGTAATCGCGACTTGTTGGCCACCGACAAATCAAAGGGGGGTGGTGTGATGATTTGCGCTCGACGCGAGCTAGGCGCTGAATTATGCACCTTATGGCAAGATATTAATGATACCGAATCTCTCTGCATTACCATACCAGCTCGCTCACTCAACTCGCTACATAATTTAAATGTTATATTGGTGTACATTCCTCCAGACCCCAATAAGATAATTGCACGTTTAGACTTTGTTAGATACAACCTCCTGCAGATTATTGATAAATATCCGACTGATAATTTATTAGTTGTAGGTGACTTCAATATGTCTTGTTTATTATGGTGTGCCGAGAACGACACATATCAGACGAGTGACAGTAACTCAGCTATACTTTTAGAGGCGGCTACTAATTTCGCCGATAACTTGGCCTTTCTAGGGTTGACACAATTTAATTACATTAAAAACCTTTATGGTAAAACCCTCGACTTATCGTTCAGTAATTTACCATGCTCTGTTACACGTTGTGATGTACCGTTAATAGCTGAGGATAAATATCACCCTACTTTAATAATCTCTATTTCTGACCTAAATATGACATCATTCATAGATAAAAAAATACCTTATTTCAACTTTCGCAAATGTGACTACAACAAAATTAACGTGTATCTCAATGGCATTCACTGGCGTACATTATTAGATGTTGATAGTATTGATGAGGCAGTGGAAATTTTTTACGCAAAATTAAATGAGACGTTTATCTTATTTGTTCCCTTAGTCATTAAGAGAAATAATCTATCACACCCAGTTTGGTACAGCCTTTCACTATTAAAAATAATAAAGGAAAAATTTAAATACATAAAAAATGGAAACTGCACCAAAATCCACGGGACTATGATGAATTTTCTCTCTTAAGGGCCAGGCATCACCGTATAAAAGAGCAGTGCTTTGAAAATTTTATAAATATGTCTGTAAATCTCATTTCTCACTCTCCTAAATACTTTTGGAAATACGTAAAGTCAAAGAGGGGCAGTTCAGAATATCCGAAAACATTTAAATCCGGTAATAATTTGTACGTCAATGGTCAGGTTATATGTACAGCTTTTAATGAATTCTTCAAAAGCGTTTTATAGCCTCTTCGACAGATAATTTTAGTTCGGTAACTTCTACACTGAAATATACTAGAAACGACATATTATCAACAATTGATATTACAAAGCAAGACGTACTCAAGCTACTGAGTGCCCTGATAAAGACAAGGGTGCGGGACCTGATGGTGTTCCCCCGTTCTTTCTGGCGTCATGCGCCGAAAGTTTGTGCCTACCCATCTACATTTTATTTAAAAAATCGCTAATGCAATGTGTTTTCCCCTCTAGCTGGAAACAGGCCCAAATAATCCCTGTATATAAAAAAGGATCGAGGTCATTTATAGAAAACTATCGACCTATTTCCATCCTGAACTCCATCAGTAAAATATTCGAAAAACTTCTATTCAACAATATATACCCCCTCATATCACGTGGTATTTCTTCTAAACAACACGGCTTCTTACGTGGACGTTCGACGATATCTAACCTAGCTTTATTCTCGAATGATGTCATATGTGCTATGGAGGGTGGAGGACAGGTTGATGTGGTCTTGATTTGTGGTTGATTTTGAAAAAGCTTGCGACCGTGTGTACCACAACATTCTTCTTCTTAAACTTGAGGCATTAGGAATCCATGGGGATTTGTTAAGATGGGTTCGCTCGTATTTAAAAAATCGTTCGCAGGCCGTAGTTGTAGGTGGTCATCGGTCTAACTATATTTCTATCCCCTCCGGAGTCCCACAGGGATCGCACCTCGGTCCTCTTTTCTATAACGCCTACATTTTTGAAGTAATCAAGAACTCTAAACATTTACTCTACGCTGATGACAAAAAAATCTATATACAAGTTCGTTCTCTTGCTGATTGCGTTCTCTTACAGAACGACTTATCTAATCTTTACAATTACTATATTCTCAACCGTATTTCCTTAAGCACTAGTAAATGTCAATGTATCAGCTTTTCACGAAAAATAAACCGATCACATTCTCTTATCACTTCAACGGCGCTATAATTAAGAGGACCGACACTGTGCGCGATCTAGGTGTCCTCTTAGATAGTAAAATGACAATGTGTCAACATATAAATAACATCGTAAACAGGGCTGTCTGGAATCTTGGTTTCGTAATACGAACTTCTAATCCATTCAAGAGCCCCATGAGTTTAAAATTAGTTTACTATGCTTACGTGCGTAGCATCCTGGAGTACGCAAGTCCGATCTGGTCCCCTTGCTACCAAGTTTATATCAAACGCATCGAGCGTATCTAAAAAAGATTTGTTGAACACCTAAACTACAAATTCAGAAATCTTGACCATCGATCCTCCTACCATGAGATCTATCGTATGCACAATTTACTCACACTTGAGCAGCGTCGAGGACTTCTCGACATGGATCTTTTATATGACATCATCAGTGGTAGACTCGACTGCCCCGATCTGTTACAATTAATATCTTTTCGTACGCTTACTAAACGCACTAGGCATACCAATTTATTTAGTGTTCCATTTCACTCCACTAATTACGGGAAAAATTCTGTCATTTCTAGAATGTTAAACAGTTTCAATAATGACTTCGGGACTCTGGATATCTTTTTGGGAACTAAAAAATCTTTCAAGGACGATATTAAGCGTAATATGATATCTTAATATGGTCACATCACAAATGCTTATTCTTATATTTCATGTTAAATGAAGTGACATCCCTAGCGCAGTTGCTAAATCAGTGCTCTTATAGCGATCCCAAGACTCAGTCGTATGTTTTACTTTTTGGTTCCATTACTGACTAGCTACCGCCTGCGACTTCTCCGCGTGGCGTTTGGTCATTTTCTTGGAGTGGAACGCTAATTATGGTTTCCAAGGTAGGAGTGGCCTAAGTTACTTTTTCTAAAATTAACTATCTACGTGTGTGTGTCAATATATGCGTTCCGGAGATTGATTGGAACTAATAGATTAATATATTTTTTTTTAAAATGGTATTCTGTTATGGGTAACATTAATTTAGTAAATTTAACATAGGCTAATTTATTTTTTTATAAAATATTTTCTCCTTACTAATAGGTAGGTAGTGCTTGCATTATGAAATTGTGTATTAAAGGGTGGGTAAATAGTACTTTTATCACTATAACATTTTGTATTGTTTGTCAATCTAACAATCACTTTTTAGGTATGTATGTAATCGCTCTTAAGGCCATATTTTCAGTCTTTGTATATAAGTGGACAACTATAATTGGCTTTCCAAACTTCTCATCTTGATTTGTACTCAAACTAGATTTAAGCTGTTGTTGTTCCGAATAAATAAATAAATAAATAAAAAATAGGGGTTGATCGTAGAGGGGTGAAAAATTTAGAGTAATACAAAATTTAATATAATATTTTTTATTCTGTCTTGACAAAATAAAAATAAATATCTTGCCAAAAAATTCAAGTTTATAATTAACGAATAAAAAATAGGGGTTGATCGTAGAGGGTTGAAAATTTAGGGTTGTATGTATTTTTAACGCTGTATCATAAAAAAAAATACAAAAGAATTAAAAAAAAAATAGGAGTGGACTACCCTTAACATTTAGAGGGATGAAAAATAGATGATGTCTGATTCTCAGACCTACCCAATATGCACACAAAATTTCATGAGAATCGGTTAAGGCGTTTCGGAGTTCAACCACAAACACCGCGACACGAGAATTTTATATATTATATATATATATATATATATATATATATATATATATATATATATATATATATATATATATATATATATATATATAATTATTTATATAACTTATTTTATTTATTGTAAGCAGACTATAAACTATAAAATATATAAATAAGTAAGTACCTAACTTATTCATAATAAAATTAATACCAAATGGTTTTTGTTAAAAAATTATAATAAAATGATAAAAATTTACTAGTTTCTGATGTATTCCTTTGTATTCACCCGACTACCTATCTGGATGCCAAATTTTAACTTTCTAGGTCATCTGGAACTGGGTTGGAGTTTTGATCTATAGGTCATTCAGTGATAAAAATTACGTTTTTTCGACTTTAATATCTAAATAACCGTTTGTGCTGTATTTGTGAAATTTGGAGCACGCAAATTTTATGTGTCTCGCAAATCTCAATATATGAGCCAAATTTGACATGTTTATGTTAAATAGTTTTTGAGTTATGAGGGATCAAAAATGGCTCCAAATGATTCGTGAAATATTACAAACGGTACTGCTTGCCAATTATTTAGTTTGAATTTGGCTTGACACGCTCCGCGTGTCTAGATTTTTTATTACGTTTGGTGGCAGATGAGCCATGACCCATCTGGTGGTAAATGGTAACCGTTACTCATGGACTAACTATACCGAGAGTATTGTCACCTCAAAAATTACCGACCGATATCGGTCCTTTCGACAATGTCAAAAGTAATGGAAAAAGTACTAAATACAAGGCTCAAAAGTTTTTTAGAACACAATAAAATATTATCAAGTTCGCAATTTGGGTTTAGACCTGGTAGATGTACTGAAGATGCAGTTGGTAAGCTAGTGGAACATATTACAACCCACATAGATGAGAAAAAGCAATGTCTTGCTGTTTTTCTCGATATAGCTAGAGCATTCGATACAGTTTCGATACCTACTCTTGTGAATAAACTTGAACGGATTGGCATTCGGGAAATCCTTTGAATGTCTTTAGAGATTTCCTAAGTGATCGCAAACAAAAAGTAAAATTTGGTGTAAATGTAAGTTCTGATGCCTCAATTACGCACGGCGTACCACAAGGTAGTATTCTCGGTCCTACCCTCTTCCTCGTGTACATAAATGATCTTTGTGAACAGAAACTGGAGAATGGTAAAATCTTTACATACGCTGATGATAGAGCACTTGTATTCCATGTGAAGACAATAGAAGAAGTCAAAAAATATGCTGAACTGGGAACTACAGAAAGTGAACTGCTGGTTAAGAGATAACTTGCTTACACTGAACGTAACCAAATCTACATTTATGGCATTTAGCTTTTCTAAAACGGAAGCCGACATTGCAATCAAACTACACACATGTAATATCTGTTCTGCTCCAGCTATCACTAATTCAGGAAGAGTCAAATATTTCGGCGTGACACTTGATCAAAAACTTAGTTGGATAAACCATATAGAGCTTACTGCTGAGCGCATGAGGAAGCTCATTTGGATATTTAAAGGACTGAGGAATGTCGCCGATTTCAGTTTGATGATAATATTACGCTCTTGTACAATCTGTAACTGGATATTGCATTGGAATTTGGGGTGGTGCATGTAAAACTTGCATGTTATGGATCGAACGGGCCCAAAGATCAATACTTAAAAATCCCACTGCAATAATAAATTCATGCTACTTATACTACTGATCAACGCAAATTCAAATTATTAATTTGAACCATCAGAAAATTTATTATAATAAAAAATATAAATATTAATGTGTTTCGATAACGCAGAGTACAACAAAACTATTAACGATACGTGGCAATCAAACATAATTTTTACAAAATAAAAAATCGAGAGTATAAAAAAGTAATAAATATAGAACCTAATGAATATAAACTATAAAACTCCCATATTTCGGGTAATTTGCACTAGTTAATATTAGCAATACTGGATTATTTTGTTCTAGTGAATTAGTGTTAATTTTATTGTATAAAATAGGGAACTAAGTGATTAAGTTATTCGTTTACCTATGAAACGTGACCCCTGGATTTTTTTTCTTTCGGTCACTACGGTTTTTACACCATTTCACCACACAAGACATGCTGTATTTTAATTTTTTTTTTCAGCGTAGACGTACCGGCTGTGTTAACGTTTGCCCGCGCATTGGCCGACTAACGTGTGAATGTGTGCGTGTCGGCATGTACGTACAGCGAACTGGCCCACTCTGAATGACACTTCTTTTGTTAGCAAGACTCAGTCTATTCTTTTTATTAAGTCCATGGTGTAAGTATAAATAATACTGCTAAAACTGTAGCAATGTCTTATCAAGTTAAAAGTATATAAGTAGGTAGGTACTTACTTTAGTTCGTTGTTCATGTGTTCAAATGATTTTTTACGTCATTTCAAACTTGTTTTTTTTACTACGGCGCTTATCACCTACTATTGCGTCTCTCACAAAAAGCTACTACCCCTAGCCCTGTCACGTCGTATACTCATTGCGAACGACAACCTCGCGAGCCAAAAGCCGAAGAGCAACTGAACAGAGGGTAGGACAGCGGGACACATGACTATTTTGCGCAAAAGTTTAGGTATTTCCTTTTTACAGGAAAAAATGGTACAAATTGAAAACGCATTAACCCTGCTTTAGGTTTATATCATTATTTTTTTAGTTTCTTTCTGGGCCTTAAAGGGTGGGGGTGAAGCTTTGGCGTTGAGCCTGGACATCGCGAAGGCATTCGACAGGGTCTGGCATAGGGCCTTTCTGTCGAATTTACCATCATACGGAATCCCCGAGGGGCTCTGAAAATGGATCGCCAGCTTCCTCCATGGTCGCAGTATCAAAGTCGTTGTAGACGGACGCTGCTCTGATATAATGGAGATTAATCCTGGCGGTCCTCAAGAATCGGTGCTCTCCGCAACGCTGTTCATCATGCATATCAATGACTTACTCTCGATAGAGGGTATGCGTTGCTATGCGGATGACAGTACGGGTGTTGCGCAATATACCGGCCATCATATATATATTATTTATATATTTTTTTTTTGTATTGAGAAAATGTTATGTGTAAATCGTGTTTGCGCCACCCACTTACGTTATTTTAAGTCTTCCACTTTACTATATATATATTACAAAGTGATTCTACATAAAATCCATATTGTAAAATGCGATTTCAACTATTATAGTGCAATATACAATGGCAAAATATTTTACTTCATTATTATAAAGAGGAAAGATTTGTATTTGTGTATTATGTATACAAATGACATAGGCTATATTTAATACTATAAATAGATGTCTTGCATAAAGAAACATTTACTCGACGTTTATCCCAAAATGTAAAAATAAATGTCTAACCGTGCGAAGCTGGAACGGGCCACTAGTATGTATCATAAAGATTTGTATAAAAATACACACATATAAAAATATGTTTGTAACGAATACCCTCGAAAACTGCTGAACTGATTTCAAAAACTCTTTCACCATTTGAACATTACGTTATCTACGAGTAACATAGGCTATATTTATTTCTAAAAAAATACGGATCCCTACTAAAACGTCAATAATGTAGGTTGATGGATAAAAATATAAAATTTTATAAGAAAAATATAAATATTAATATGAAAAAAACTTATATCCTGTATAAAAATACATACATTTACTCAACGTTTATCATAAAACGTTTAAAAAATAAATGTCCACTCATGCGAAGCCGGGACGGGCCGCTTGTTATTACATAGGTACAAAGCGAAAATTTGCTACTAATCAATGCACGGAACCCTCAGTGCAATGGTATCTACCACTTGACTAGAATCTAATAACATTACTACATTGAAAAGCAAAATAACATTTTACGTTAAATATTATTGGGTAATTTAATTAGCTAGTCCGACAAAAGTGTATTTTACTCTAAGAAATCGTTTTGACCTCGCGTGACCTAATACTAACTGTGCGAGCAGGATAGAGAGCGAGTTTGCGCGGGGAAAGGGGCTGCAATATCTGAATTCTGGCTGAGGTATTGTGAACCCTTAATATTCGAGGGAGTGCTGCTACCCACTCCCCCGGTATACCTTCAGTCGGCTCTTACGCCTCCCATGGGTGGAGAGGGGTGGGACAATTCTAAAATCGGCCCCACATGGCAGATAGGGCCTATAGTACTTATTCCTCAATAATTTTAGATCGAAAATAACTAGGTACTACTATACCTGCATAATTGCGTACAAACATAATAAAATTATTCATACGTATTTGCTACATATAGTTTTTATTTTAAAAATAACATGCGGACAGTATAACATGCATCTTCTATATCTACAATACCTTTTTTTTTTTGTGTTTTTTTTTGTTTAGGCGGGAAAAAATGTTCCTAACCGCACACCCCGTCGCTCGGGGAACGAACAGGGTAGTGTGGGGCCTTCACCCACTAAAGAAACCCGCCGTGTACCGTCTCTCCGCCTTTATTGACGGGCCACTGGAACTATGTTACATTCCTTCGGTGGTCATATCTACAATACCTAACTATTAACTTTACAAAAACATGTTTCAATTCACAATACACTAAGGAAAAGCTACCGAAGTATCTATAAGCTCAAAAGATCGATAACAAAGATAAATCCCCTGGGGCTTCATAATAAAATATTGTTCTGGCTATGACATAGAGCCAGATGGAACTTAAAGATTAGAGAAAAATTTAACTGAAGTTAAAATATCTACTACACAATCATGTAAATATTCTTGTTTTATCATATCTTATGTTAAGTTATACCATATTTTAGTGACATTGTATAATTTTCTAGGTTAATTCGTATTTTACTTTTATAACATCTGGGTTAATACGTAAATACCATAGATAAATTAGTATTTTTCAAAGAATAAAGTACAACGTAAATAGTATAAGATAGACTAGTGACGTCTGTACTGGTTGATGAAGATGAGACAAGCTTCTGCAAATTTATTCTACCGTGTAATAGCTTATACAGATTTAACTCAAAATCCTGCAAATTAAAATATTTCAAATAGGAAGCTGAGGCGTATCCCTAGAACACAAACTAATTTTAATTAGCAATTAAACAAAAAAACTAGGTAGTTTGTCCGTGATGTGCAAATAGACAGAAATTATAAAATAAATGTTTTGTGTTCACAGACGTCTAAACAGCCTAATACAGTTTTTACTTTTTTTCTCAAATATGTAACAGATAAATGTACAGACATTTCTCTGTTACAGCTTTGTAATAGTCTAGATGGACTTTTAATCGCTGATTCAAAATAAGAACAGGTGTAACGTTTCACGTTGAAAATTCTAATATTTGGAATTATTCGTAGCTAACTGTTCAAAAAGCGAAAGTCGTGAGAGATGAAGATAATTAACAATATAGGCACTACGTTTCATTAAAATACATAAATACATTAATTTTATTATTATACCTATTATTTTTTTATTAATTATAGCGCATATTTTGTTACTTGGGACGATTTAATTTCCAGAACCAATTTTACGGGGTCGTCTTACATACTAGCAAGTAGCAAATCATAGACGTAGAATGTAAGCCCAACAGTCATCGATGAACGATATTCCATCCATCCATCAGCCTTTCAACTTCCACTGCTGGACTTAGGCCTCCCCAAGAGAACGCCACAACGAGCGGTCCCTTCATAGGGGATAATGCCGTAATCGCCACGCTTGGCGGGCGGGTTGGCGATCGCAGTGGATGTTGTAAATACTCGAGGGAGTGCTGTTGCCCACTCCACCGGTATTCCCTCAGTCGGCTCTTACGACTCCCGTGGGTAGGAGAGGGGTGGGACAATTCTAAAACCGGCCCTACACGGCATGAAAACGATATTACAAACATTGAATTAATGTAAATTTGTGCGTGAAATAGTGTTTTCTCTCTGGCGTAACATTATAGATAGTTTTAAGTACCTAGTGTCTTCTCTCTGCTGTTGGATCAGTTTCGTACTCTTTTCCTAAAGTCAGACTACCATGGGAGCGTTTTTATACAAACACTTCAATATTTCGATATATCGATAGTCAATATGACAACGTTGAAGGGACTGGAGCACTGAGCACCCGTGCAAAGCCATGGCAGGTTTTACTATAAAACACATCTTTGTAAATTCTATGATATTTCTACCAGAATATTCAATTAATATTAGATAGACACGTTAATTAAAAAAATAAATGATTGAATAAAAAAGTCTAAGATTAGGAAGAATTTGGTAATAAGTAATTATATTTTTTGTTGATGGCAGAAGCAAGTGTATCAATACACTGTTAATACTCATTAATATTACCAACCAATAAGATATATTAATAATTTTTCTCAGGAAAGCCGGGTAGGATTGCCGCTATTTGGTCTTGAAAATTAGAATTTTTGCTCTCTATTTAAAACATTAAACATATGTAACAAAATATGGCGAGAGAACCTATTTTTCATTACATATGGTGGCAGATGAGTCACTAGCCACCTGGTGGTAAATGGCCGTCGCTCAAGGACTCAACTATACCGAAAGCATTGTCAAGCCGCTGCTCACCATTTCATTTCTCAGATATGAAATGAAAGAAAAGTACTGCTTTATTCTGTTGGGGTCATTTTCACTATTTGACGAAAGTTGCTTCCATCCATCCATCAGCCTTTCAACGTCCACTGCTGGACATAGGCCTCCCCAAGAGAACGCCACAACGAGCGGTACCGTCATGGGGGATAATGCCGTAATCACCACGCTTGGCGGGCGGGTTGGCGATCGCAGTGGATGTTGTTAATACTCGAGGAAGTGCTGCTGCCCAATCCCCCGGTATTCCCTCAGTTGGCTCTCACGACTCCCGTGAGTAGAGAGGGGTGGGACAATTCTAAAGCCGGCCCCACACGGCCAAAGTTGCTTACCACTATAATAAAATAATTCAGTTCCAGTAGTCCGCCATTACAGATGGAGATAAGCTACACGCCAGGTTTATTATTATTTGGTGGTCGATAGCCGCAGACGACAATGATCTGATTCAATCGCAGCCAGCTGTTGGATACATGCAGCACAGGATCGTTCTTTTTGGTGCTCTCCTGGGGAGGCCTATGCCCACCAATGGACGACTCAAGGCTGATGAATGTATGAATAGAGGGACCCGTACTGGCCTGCTCGTTGCCTCGAACGTGAGAGTGTGTAATCATTTATTTCTCGCCTAACCAAAATAAATGGGTGCGAGTTGCTTTCACAAGGAAAACTGATCTTGTTTAGCAATAAACTCTACATTATGTATTCAATAGATGACTGATACAGTCTTCACAACTACTATAATATTATTTTTATATATTTTTTAAGTATTTGACATGCTTAGCCTTAAGTACTTTACATTTTTACACAGAACAATTTTTGGTTAAGCCACATATATTTTTTCTTTTTGTCTGTTAATCGGTTGTTAACTAGTATGCCCCTCGCAAATTCCTTTAATAATCGCTGTATCGTGACTCACGACAAAGGCATTATTACCCAATGCGAGATATCCATAATAAAATGTTCGTTTTGTCTGTGATACTTATACAAATACCTTCCAAGTTACTATTTATGAGACCGTTAACGTTCATACCTTAATTAAGATGAGGAAGGTAACGAACAATAAATAAAACATCTCTCAAACATGTGTACCATGTGTTTTACTTTAGGCGGGTAATTAATTGTTGACGGTATTTAATTAATCTACAAAGGTTTTTATTCTAGGCAAAAAATTAAAAAAGTTGAGGTTTTCAATTTTATGAATAATAATTATTCACAATTCTTCACAACAAGCAGTCAACAGTTTGAAGTGCTCTGGAGACTAACAATTACGAGGAATATTAAAGAACCTTTTTCGACTTCACAAATGAAACAGATGCAGCTACGCTGAGCGCTGTGACGTAACAATTAAATATTCACAAATTACATTTGAGACAAATACGATTTCTTTTATTCGCGGTTCCGTGCTTATGAATTTTTTTTTGTTTCGGCATACGAATAAAGACCAGCTAGATTATATTTATGAAATATATTTTAAAGTCTTCTTATCTTAATCCAGCAAAACCATAACGGTATTATTTCTTCGGAATAATATTACAAGTGTCACCAACCCATTTTTTCCCACTGGTGTCGCACGAGGCGACTAAGGGAAGCAATTATCACCTATTGCATTACTGGTGGTAGGGCTGAGTACCAAGTAACCAAACTCACTTGCTGTCGGGCCCGAGCAGGTTAGTACCACTATCTCCCATGTGACCGGCCATAAAGCACATCGGTGTGTTTCGGAGGCCGAAGGAAGACGCTTACAACCCTTTTTTTTTGGTTAACCGTCGTTCGGGGCAACGAACAGGGTAATAAATCCATTAAATATACCCACCATGTGCCTTCTCTCCGCCTGTATTGATAGACCACTGGAATTGTGTGACCTTCAGTGGTCACTTAAACGTTATCTCGTCATATAACAACAATAAGTAGCATAACGAAACAATAACCCGATTTCCTCATCATATTTGTCTTAACGACCAACGCCATCTATCGGGATTGGGTATGACCGCAAGGTAGTACGATAGCTCAGTGGATTAGAGCACTTCCCCGGATAGGAAGGGACGCAGGTTCGATTCCCGCTCGTACTAAAGTTCTCTTTTCCTCATTCACAAATAATAATTTGTACTCTAAAAGTAGCTGAGCATGTTGTCAAGTGCTAAAAATATTACTATTACTATTTATCATATATTGCACTTATAAAAGAATATATACACACACATATCAAGAAAAAACACAATTTATAACTCTCATGATATTCTTTGTGCCATTTTTGTTATTTAAACTAGTTAAAAAACTGTTTGAAAAAGTTCTGTCTTGGACGTCCGTTTGTTGTAGGTAATGTATGTTAACACGATAACGACCAAAATACTTTACTAATCGAGTGTTTTTTTTTCGTTTACGAATTATTATGATTACGAATAGAGCCCTATCACTTTTCACGGTCTGATTCGATGTGGTTTAATTGTTATTAAATAAACAAAAAAATTGTGAATATTTACGCTCGACGCGACACTAAAATCAGTGCTATCCTTATTTCGTGAGAACTACCTATTTCTATACACCAATGTAAAAGTACTTTTTAAAATTAGCGCTAGATGGCGTATAAGACATGAGAAGGTACTTTTTTAAATTAGCGCTATCTATGTGATTTATTGAAAACTACTTAGTAAGACCAATACATTATGAGTTACTTATCAAATAATCAATTTTATTGTGAAAAATAAAGATTATGACGCGTGCACTTTTGGATTTTCCAAAGTATTTTTAAATGCTAAAATCTACTAGCTATTAACTTAATCAAATAAACATGATACTGATATTTTATTTTCACAGTCGTCATTATTAGCAAAGGAAAATTTTCTTATTTCGTCCGCAACTGTCCTATTCCCAGTAATTTGAGATGGGTTTTCCAAAATAAGAATCCCACACTCTTTCTAAATATAGGTACTTGCTTATCAAAGACAAATAAGTATTGTTCAAAGCTTACACGTATCAAAGACAGATAAGTATTCTTCAAAGCTTACAAATGTCTTCAAACTGTTTTCGATTACCTAGTCATCAAGTAAACATTTCTTATATTCAGTGTGTTAATTAAGTAGTTCTAATTTTGTATACTACTTGGCTGGCAAACAAGCATACGCCCACCTGATGGTAAGCGGTGACCGTAGCCTATAGACGCTAGCAACAACAGATGCATCACTCGCGCGCCAACTTTTATTATAAGGATAGGAGGTGGATAGGCAGGATAATAAGAAAAGGATAGGTAGGATACTAAGGAGAGGATCGTAAGGATAATTAAGAGAGGATAGGGAGGGAATTTGGGCCTCCGGCACTCTCACTCACCACTCACCACATATGAAACACAACGGTAGAAGTACTTACCCTCCTATCACACTGTTTAAAAGGTCAATTAAGAGTGAGTCACAAAAGTGAGAGTATCGGGTTTTCCCGATCGAACTGGCATTCACAAGGGCCAAAAAGGATGTACCTCTAAAAAAAATATAGACGAAATAGTAGTATGTCTTGTTCAAAAGATAATTCTTCCCAGTGAAGAGGTGACAACTTTGTAGGTACGTACGTATTTGCTGTTTCAATGTAAATATTTGTATATGAGTGCGTGGTAGCACAAACTTCTATATTTCTCTTGAACTTGTACTAGAAGCTTTATTAAAATGATTTACTGCTCATTATTCTCTACAAAAACTTTATACGAGTATGGATCCTGCTAATCCTAATAACTATTATAAAGATGTAATAGAGCTGTCAGTATATTTAAAGTATTTGAGAAAAAATACTGTATTAGACTGCTGTGTCTGAAGGAACACGAAATATTTTTTAGAATTTTTGTTTGCTTGTTTTTTACACGCATATTACGAAAAAACTAGTAATGAATGAATACGAAAAATACTAATGCATATTTCTTGTTTTGTAATTCTTAGAATTAAAAACTGGTATATATTTTATCCCACTACTATATTGAGAACCTGAGATATAGACTAACCCTAAAAACTAGCTTTTGCCTACGGCGGAGGAACCTCTATTGTTATGTAAATAAGGCACGGACTTCATTTTTTACAGGAACAACTCACTGTTTAAGCTTCTGCTACTATTTTATCATTTATATATATATTACTAGCTCACCCGGCGAACTTCATACCGCCATATTTTAATAGGGGTTGACAGTGGAAGAGTGAAAATTTAGGGTCGTATGTATTTTTAAGGCCAAATCATAAAAAAATTAAAATAAAAAATGTTATCCACAAAATAAAATGAAAATTTTGGGGTGGACCACCCTTATCACTTAGGGGTATGAAAAATAGTTTGCATCCTATTTTCAGACCTACGGAATATACACACAACATTTCATAAGAATCGGTGAAGCCGTTTAAGAAGAGAATGGTGACAAACATTGTGACACGACAATTTTATATAATATATTAGATAAGTAATTGAGATGCTTGGCCATTTACCAACACACAAAATGTGAAATAGAAAATAAGCGGAGTTAAATCCGGCCCTTCTGAATACCGTTGAGACGCCCTGCCAACTTTGCTATACAAGTAAATGTCACGATACGCCTCGCTTGTGGCTATCATTAACTATTTTACGTTTTAACAGAAAATGTTTTGGCATTTGTTACTAATGAATAAACACTGCGCTATTAGCGCAAGTCAACCACGGTCTGCTGGTTTCCTTCGTCAACATAAGCTTGATGATACCTATACACTAGCAATGAATTTCAGTTCAAAACCCTCTAGTGTCTTACGGATTATTTTTATAAGGGTAAATATTTATAAAAATACTAAACGTATTGTTGAATTATAAAGATTATTTTTCTAATGGCTCATGACATACCGCGAGTAATGTCAAGCCGCTGCTCACCATTTCATTTCCGATATAAAATGAAATAATTAAAGACTATCTCCTGCTACAACCAAAACACACTGATGTGCTTTATGGCCGGTCACACGGGAGATGGTGGTACCAATTCGCTCAGGCCCGATAGCAAATGAACACGCCCACTTGGTACCCAGCCTTACCACCATCCATAATTATGAACCCCACACTTCTTTACAATAATTATTAATTATAATATTATTTTCCCACTTTGTAGTTCAACATGCTATTAAACGCATGTTTTTAGCTGTTTCAAACTAAAATTTAAAAAAAAATAATTAGGGTTCCAAGCAAAACGAAAATAACTAAATTCCATGTGGGAGAAGTCACGGAGCTAGCTCCAAATAAAATCCAATATCAGTCTGCATGATGCTGAATTTCCAAGCGCTAAGAAGAACTATTTGAATGTTTCGATTGACTACACATTTTAGATTTGAACTTCGCGTTCCTAAGAGAGTATGATCGTATTAAAATGTATTTTCAAAAGGAATTGTATCCCTATAAGTTACTTAAATGTGATTTTTATTGTTTTATCTAGAATGTAAATAGAATGTTCATTATGACGTCGTCAAACAAGCTGAATGCGTACATGTTGTGGTAAATCAATAGGCAAAATAAATTACTATCAACAACATAAAATATTCGAGCCACCTAATTCCGATGCATTTGGTTCGGAGTCTACAAAATATAAAATGAAAGGGTTATATAGAACATAAATGACACTACATGTTGAAGAACAAATTATTTGTGAAAGTGAAAAAAGGGAGGTTTACTGCGATCGGAATTAGAACCTGAGTCCTTTCCCATACAGGGAAGTGGTCTAGACCGCTAAGCCATCACAGTCGCTGACGGCAATTCCCAATATCCACTTCACAATTGCTTTTAGATGTCTTTACGACTCACGCCACCTATCGGGTGCATTTACATGCTTTATTCTAATATAGTAAGTTTAAGTTTTTAGTTTAACTGCCTCGGTGGTGTAGCGGTAGTGTATGCGACTGCTATTCATGAGGTCTCGGGTTCGATCCCCGGGCCGGGCAATGTAGTAGTAGTAGTGGGACTCTTTGTTAAGTTAAAAAGATTAACAACGAAAAGGGTAGTATATTTCGGTAACGTAATGGTTTAAAATATATTTTCCTCCTTTTTATTAGACAGTTGTTTTTTTAAACTCTCTCGGTGGTGCAGCGGTAGTGTGAGCGACTGCTGATCATGAGGTATCGGGTTCAATCCCCGAGTCGGGCGATGCTATTGAGCACCAGCAGTATTGCTTTTTCCTAAAAAGAAAAATTCTCAGTAACAGTCCGGAGTTTGGAAATGTGCCCGGTAGACGTCAATAGGCCTATTACGTGGGACTTAAACATAGCTGGCGAGTTGTGGGTGTGTAATACACCTCTGCCTACACCTTCGGGGAATACAGGCGTGATGCTATGCTATGTTTCAGTAAGTTTAATTTTGCAATTAAAATTCATACTACTTGATGGCGTGATTTTTTAAATATTTTGATCTGTACAGCACTTGAGATGTTCAGCTACTTTAAAGAACAAATTATTTGTGAAAGTGGAAAAAGAGAGGTTTACTGCGAGCGGAATTCGAAGTCAGCCATCACAGTCGCGATTCCCAATCTCCACTTCACAATTGCCATCAGCGATGGTTTAGCGATCTAGAGCACTTCCCCGGTTTGGTTGGGATGCAGGTTCGAATCCCGCTTTTGTTTAAAGTAGCTGAGCATGTCAAATGGCATACAGATCAAAATATTAAAAAAAATGCTACATGTTGTTCAACATCATTTCTCTTTATAAAAGCAGTTATTGTAGGTACTTATTGCGCTGATCACGTTGTTGATTCGATGAACTCAGCTGTCTATTATTAGTGCAAGCTCCCTTGTCTTCAAAGGATTCAGCTGTCTGCAACACCAGTCCTTCCAGATTAAATGTCTTGCAACGCCACGTTTTTTTTAAATTCTAATACCTATTATTAAACGCTTTATAGTTCATTATAGAATTTTCCTTAACGCGTCCTAATTAAAATATCTCATTAAGCGCCTCTATTATGATTTTTTTATAGCACAACCAACAAAGAGACCGCTCATTTAGAGCACATTTATATTAAAAGATCCTCGTAGTTATGAATACGTAATAAGTCACTGCTTTCTTTACCTTTTTATTTTAACACAATTGTTATGATAGTTAATTAAGTTTAGTGTTTGTGTTCTTACTAACGGGACATGTTCCGGACCTCGTTATTTGACTGATTATATGAATGACCTCAAAATAATAGATCCTATAAGTGGTACGCTTTCATTGGATACCTTTGATCTCCTCTCGATGAGTAACTTGTATGCTAACTATTATAAAACTGTAACAAAGCTGTGTCTGTACATTTAAGATTTTTGGGAAATTTTTATTAGGCGATATAGGCGTGTCTGAACACAAAACATTTTTTTTAGATTTTTCGTTTTTGTCGGTTTGTCTGTTTATCCGTTTGCGCATCACGCAAAAAAAACTGAATGGATTTTGATAGCTCTTGATTACACTTAATAACTGGTATAGGTACATTTTATCCCGCTACTATATTGGAATCCTGAGTTATAACCCAAAAACTAGCTTTTGGCTGCGGTGGAGCCGCGGTAAAGGTTAGTGTTGTATATATGTAAAAGGTGAACGTCTTAGTAAAGGGCAAAAAAAAAAGGTAAACCCCCACCAGCTGATCTGGCGAGCTTAGCAAAACCTTCGGATGTAATTTTTAGGCGTACCATTTAGGACAAACGCTAAAAATCTCACCTGGGTCTGCTTTGCTAGCACATTTTTTGTGATAGTAAAAAAAAAACAAAAACAATAAAAATGAATTTGAAGTGTAAATTGGAAGTTCAATACGTTCGGTGTCTTTGATAGCTTAGTGACATAAAGGACTTTCCCAAATTGGGAAATTTCGTCTCCTGTTTTCAATTAAATGCTATTATCATTTTTCATAATAAAAAATGTTTTATTTGACTACTTACCATCTTATTGGATAACTCAACCACACCCATTTTCCTGCTTAAAACAGGAAAACCCAAAACTCTAAACCACGTCTTTATTTAATTAATACTAGCCCGCAGTTCCGCAGCAAGCCAAAACTTTTTAGTTGATACCTTGATACCCATCTCAGGTACCCGTTATGGTAACAGGATAAACGTATACCTATTTAAGTCTAATCAAAAGCTTCAAAAAATTGTTTTGTGTTCAGAGGCGTCTTGAGAGCCTAAACCTTTATTTTTCCTCAAACATCTTAAACTAGATTCTGCCCGCGACTTCGTTCGGAAACGCCTAAATAGCCTAATACAGACATGTTTTCTTAAATATTTTAAACGTATAGCTCTCCTTTTTTATTCTTGATGTACCTAAAAAATGTACGTAACCCCACACCCGTCGTTCGGGGCAATGAACAGAGTAGTGTGGGGCCGTCACCCATTAAATAAACCCGCTGTGTGCCGTCTCACCGCCTTTACTGATGGACCACTGGAACTGTGTAGCATTACTTCAGTGGTGAAAGCAAGCGGTTATATGTATATATTGATTACTACAGTACAATGTAGTGTATAGCTAAGCGTCTCTGAAAATTCAACAAATTGCGTCACGAGGTTAACGACGACCAATTAATCTTGACCTTTTACCGACTGCGATTTGCGCTAATTCATTAACTTAACTTGAATGATGAAGATAAATAAGGTCAATTTGACAGTATCTATACTATTAAAAAAAAACTGTATTATGCTATTTAGACGGGTATGAAGACAATACTTTTTTTAAAATATAATTTGTATGTTTCCAAATATATTCCAAAAAATATATATAATATAAGCCCTTTATAATTATGACAAAAATTAGATACATACAAACATATACACTCGCCTGTTTTCTAAAATGGTAGACAGAGACAACGGATTGCCACTTGTCATGAAGCAACGTTCCGCAAACCTCTTTTCGCTCTTGTGGGAACGAGACGTGACGGGTGGCAAACATCGACGCCGTCATTCCGATGATTGTTACTAAAAATCTTACGTTCCCACGTGACATAAAAATATTTAGTTAAATATTACTGAAGTTTATGTAATTCAGCTAACGCCTCTGAATAGGAAATAAACATAGCATCACGCCTGTATTCCCCAAAGGGGATAGGCAGTGGTGTATTACACCCCCCGAATCGGCAGCTATGTTTGGGTCTCATGTAATAGGGGGCGAGCCTATTGCCGTCTACCGGACACAATTCCAAACTCCAGGCTGATTTTCTTTTTACGAAAAATCGGGAACCCGGGGATCGAACCCGAGACCTCATGATAAGCAGTCGCTCACACTACTGTTGCACCACAGAGGCAGTTTAGAAATATAAAAAGGAAACCCCTTAATTATGTTTCGCGGAATATAAATATGTGATGTATAACTGTCTACTCGTATATCATTTTATTGGATACGATAATACAGAATATATAAAGGAATAATATCGTATATATTGACAGCTCACCAAGGTGTGTGCAGGTCACATAAGTACCTATAAAATGACCATCTAACAACACGGTGGTAAACAAATTCAGCAGCGTGCCCGCCTCAGGTCACGCCAGGTCATTAATTCGCAGTTATTTAGTGATAGTTAGATAGGTAGATAATTTCGGAAGCCTGGGCGCGCTGAAATCGTTTGCATAATTTAATACTTTCATGGTTCATTATTTCCAACGGCTAGATAATAAACTTAATAACAACATAAAAAACATAGCTTCAAGCCTGTATGCCCCGAAGGCGTAGGCAGAGGTGTATTACACACCCACGATTCGCCAGCTATGTTTAAGTCCCACGTAATAGGGGGCGAGCCTATTGCCGTCAACCGGGCACATTTGCAAACTCCCAGCAGCTACTGAGAATTTTTCTTTTTAGGAAAAAGCAATACTGCTGGTGCTCAATAGCATCGCCCGACTCGGGGATTGAACCCGATACCTCATGATCAGCAGTCGCTCACACTACCGCTGCACCACCGAGAGAGTTTAAAAAAACAACTGTCTAATAAAAAGGAGGAAAATATATTTTAAACCATTAGGTTAGCGAAATATACTACCCTTTTCGTTGTTAATCTTTTTAACTTAACAAAGAGTCCCACTACTAGTTTGAAGTAGTAAATTGGACCCTCGTGAGTTTAATACATTTTCTCGGTAACCTTAGATTGGGAAGTGGATAGAACCCAGGGAAGCTTCAAACTTAACATAAAACTTAATTTTTCAACTCACTTTAGCAGAACACAAATGTTATTAGTCTTATAATTAGAGCTATTATAATTTAGAGTGGTTCTAAATTTAAAAATGAAATTAGTATTTGAGTTTCAGGGGAATAAATTATCACCATTTCATTTTAATTAACGTTGCTTTTTCCATTTAGTTAAGTATTTTAATATTAACCAACCATAATAATAAGCTTTTGAGCTCCCATTTTGAAACTTTTGGATTAAATAAATAACATTTTTAATGTTTTTCGTCCACGAGGAATCTCTTTTATCATTTTTTAATAGTTTTTATTCTTTTTGGCTTTTCGTTTTAACTCGCTTTTTTCATAATAAAATTTGAGAAATTAAATGGTGCGCCGTGGCTTGACAATAAATACACTTGGTATAGTTGAATCCATGAGCAACGGTTACCACTTACCATCAAGTGGACCGTGGCTTGTCTGCCATTATAATTTGTCCGTGTGGTGACGGACCAAGAATACAAGTGTCACCACCTCATCCTTTCCCGTGGGTGTCATACAAGGTGACTAAGGGAAGTAAGCAATTATCACCCATTACATTACTGGTGGTAGGGCTGGGTACCAAGTGAAAGTACTCACTTGCTATCGGGTCCGTACAGGTCGGTACCACCGTTTCCTGTGTGATCGGTCATGAAGCAAGTCAGTGTGTTTTGGCTGTAGCAGAAAATAGCCGTTTATTCCTTCATTTTTAGGCCGTGGCTCGTCTGCCATCCTATGCAATAAAAAAAACGAGACAAAAGTTTTTCAAACGAGATTTTATTAATTAGGCATGTTGATACGTTGCGGACGTTGCGGCTGCTCGTGCGTCAAAACAACGCTACACGATATGAGTGCAGGAAAACGTAACTTGCACTCATTTAAAGTAGAGACTTTTAGTGCCTAACTGTGGATCTTCTCACTCACATCAATCTTTTTTAAACATCAAAGCTTTTTTTCTAACATATTTGTGTATTAGATATTCCATTCTCTGAGGGAACAAAAAATACGTTGGGGGTCTTCGTAGGTATTAATTATTTCCGGATTTCACATTGTGCCGTTTCCATCTGTGTGCGTAATGTTCTAAAGTAATAATGCTCTTTAATATTGTTTTGTTTACATGGGAATAAATATAACTGATATTATATATTTAAAGTATAAATTATTTGAGAATAAGGAAAAAGAGATTTTTTGTACTAGCGGGAATCGAACCCGCGTCTTTTCCAATCCGGGGAAGTGCTCTAAGCCACTGAGCTATAGTACAGGTACTTCGACCATCCCAATCTCCTTATTACATTTGTCTTTACGACTAGCGCCATCTATCGGAAGCATTTACATGCATTAAACCGATATAGTAAGTTTAATTTTGCAATTAAAATTCATACTATTTGATGGCGCGATTTTTTAAACATTTTTGATCTATATTTTTTACAAACATATTTTTACATACATTTATTACAAATGTAATAAGGAGATTGGGATGGTCGAAGTACCTGTACTATAGCTCAGTGGCTTAGAGCACTTCCCCGGATTGGAAAAGACGCGGGTTCGATTCCCGCTAGTACAAAAAATCTCTTTTTCCTTATTCTCAAATAATTTATACTTTAAAAAGTGGCGGAGCATGTCAAATGCTAAAAAATATAGATCAAAAATGTTTAAAAAATCGCGCCATCAAATAGTATGAATTTTAATTGCAAAATTAAACTTACTATATCGGTTTAATGCATGTAAATGCTTCCGATAGATGGCGCTAGTCGTAAAGACAAATGTAATAAGGAGATTGGGATGGTCGAAGTACCTGTACTATAGCTCAGTGGCTTAGAGCACTTCCCCGGATTGGAAAAGACGCGGGTTCGATTCCCGCTAGTACAAAAAATCTCTTTTTCCTTATTCTCAAATAATTTATACTTTAAAAAGTGGCGGAGCATGTCAAATGCTAAAAAATATAGATCAAAAATGATATTATATATTTTAGTCAAATGTAAAGGCATATATGAACCATGTCCTACCTGATTGTAAGTAATCATTGCTCATGGACGCAACTATATCTATAACTTTCTATAGCTGTAACAAAACTATAATGAGGAAAAATATCTTTATTAGGCTAGTTCGTCTCTAAAATAAAACATTTTTTTAGAATTTGTTTTTGTTTGTTTGGTCGGGCATCACGGAAAAACTACTGAACGGATTTTGATACAACTTTTTTTTAATAGCTCTCGGTTATACTTAAAAACGGGTAAGTATACATTTTTTTATCTCGCTAATATGTAAGGTACCGGAGTTATAAACTAAAAAGCGTTTGACTGCGGCGAAACCGCGGGCCAAGGCTAGTACCTAGTAAGAGTCTGCCTAGATACTGTCAAGCCACTCAGCTCACCATTTCATTTTCCGGATATGATTTTTTATATATAGGTACTACTCAGATGGCAAGCAAGCATAGGGCCCATCTGATAAAAAGCGGTTACCGTAGTCAGAGCAAAACCAGAGGCATAACTCGCGCGGTGCTAACTTAAAAAGATGGAGATGAAAGGTAATAAGGAGAGGATCGAGAATAAGGGGTCTGGGCCCCCAGAACTCTCACTTACAGAATTTATTTATGAAACACAACTGTATGAGTTACCCTTCTTTAAACCCCCTCCCTCCTTATTACACTTCCTATCGTCTCTTTAATATCCTTCTTATATTCTTCTTATTATCCTTCCTAGTCTCCCCTCGGTATCCATTCTATCCTCTCATTATTCTTCCTCTCCACCTATACCTCCTTAGAGATGTTGATGCTCGAGTGATTGTATTATATAAACATAAAATAAACCTACTGTTGCTTTACGTTTATCTTGTGTAAAAGGGTGGTACTTCCCCTATCGAGTCGAACTATTCATGCTAGCTTTCCACAACCAAAGCACAAAGAGGTGCTTCTTAGCCGGTTGCACGGGAGACGGTGGCATCGACCAACTTGGGTCTGATAAAGAGTGAGAACTTCTACTTGGTAACCAGCCGCATAACCAATCATGTAATGGATGCTAATTGCTTACGTAATAGTTAATATTAGCTAAGTAATTGACAAACAATATTGTATTACAAATAAAATTATAGACGTCTGCCGTTAGGCGCGCATCACGGAAAACCAGATTGATTTAATTTAATTTTCTAAGTTTAAAAAAAATGCCGAACGAGCGTCTGGTTAAGAAGATATACAATGCGAAAGTTGAAGGATGTAGGTAGGTACAGGGAGAGACTGAGACTAACCTACCTAGACCAAATCGGTCATGTAATGAAGGAAGGTGGAGTTAGGAGTCTCCGAAACCGGCAAGTAGGTATATGAAGAGAATTATGAATGCTGAAGAACCGATAGTTATATGCAAGAATAGATCCTTTTGGCCCTCTGTTCTCTCTGCCTATCCCGCAAGGACGTAGCGTGATGTATGTATAAGATCAGTAACGAGTTTTATTTCATAGAAACTTGGCCCATATTAAAAAAAATACATTGCGATATCTTAATTTAATAAAAAGTTATTGGAGTTTTAAGGAACAACACTTATTACGAGCACTAAATGTTCTGTGATGTATGTTTTCTGTTAATATAACAGGCAAAGTAAACAAAGTCGCGGGTAGTAGCTAGTAGAAATTAAATATTATATGTTATAAGTTACTTAACTTATATTATCTATGACCACTGTTTGTTAAAGTAAAACATTGTGAAGAAACTGCTTGAGAAAACAGAATGCCGAAAACCAGGCTATATTATTGTGCCCGTCGTGCGTCTTAACTATCTAAACATAAAAAATCGTCTTTTGAATAATGATGTTATATGTATTTGTATATTAGTCATAAGCGAAGTGTGGTTTTAAAGTTATAAAAAAAAATATACATATTATTAAATTCGAAATAAGCGGAACTGCCATATTTATTGGAAGGCTTGGATAGTCAATGACGCCAGTTTATTACTATACCCATTTTTAAAGCCAAATAGTAAGAATATTGATATGAAATACCTAAATAAAAGAAAACCCACATGAGCTCCAATTATAATACTTAGTATTAGTCGAAGATTATTTTATGAAATAATAATTATGAAATTTTTGTTTTTAAATTAAAAATATAATAACATTTATTATCTATTTTTAAAAATATTTTAGGATATAATATTGTTATTTTACTAACAACCCTTATTGATTTGAATTCGATTGGCCGTAGAGGCCGTGTGGGGCCGGCATCAAGAATAGCTCCACCCCGTCTCTTCCTATGGGAGTCGTAAAAGCCGACTAAGGGATTACCGGGGGACCGTGCAGCAGCGTTCCCCTGTGTACTAAAAACATCCACTGCGATCGCCAACCCGCATGCCAAGCGTGGCGATTATGGTAAAACCCCCATTTTGGGGAGGCCTATGTCCAGCAGTGGACGATGAAAGGTTGATGGATGGATGGATGGATGGATACTAAAAACATACTGAAAAATTAAAAGTCAGATTTCTTTAAACTCCCATCAGACATCTTAATGATATTTTTATTTAAAGACCCTGAGTACATTTACAATGTTCTACAGTTAATTTGGTTAAAACGCAACAATAGCCCAACTCTCATAGAAAAATCTTTTCTTGATATTTATAAGCCATAAAGCTTGCTAACCGACACTGGGCCATTGTAATGGGCTACGGCCTAAGTCTCTTTCACCGTGAGAGGTGGCCTATGACCTACAGAGGGATATGCAGGGTGTAATTAACATCGTATTGGTAATTAATAGCATGGGTTCAGTACTCGATTGTGTATCCCTAGGTGGCGGAAATTTGCATTGGTCTTTTCAATGAAAAATATAATTTCTTTTTCATTTTATTAAATTGAATGCGAGATAAATTTGATATATTGTTCTTGCTAAATTCGATTTCAGGTAATAAATCTATTAATCACCGATTTAAACCAAAAACTAAGATTTTCGTAATGTTTTTTAGTTTTGTTGTTAACAATTCAATGGCTGTTAAAAAATTGCTAACTTTGCAACCCGTTGTTAACGATGAAAATTGTATGGGTCATATTATTACTATTATTTGGTGACGTCTTCTTCTTATCTTATACTCAAGTTTGCTCCCGTCTCTCGCGCTTTAAAACTCATAAATTTTATAGCATTAGAAGTTGACATATACAACTGCAACTTGCACAAAATGGAAGTAGCACAAAGGTGCATTGTATCATATCATTTGTAAATTACTTACTTAATTATTTATTTTAAATATTAATTTTTTTTTTTTAGCTTATGATATCGTTTTGGGTTAGCCTGTAAGATATTGTAAATGAGTTTAAATAAATAAATAAATCTTTACTCGGAGTCATCGATATGATGTTATTTAAACCTGGTATAGAAATGGATTCAAAACGTGTCCGACGTTTACAGTCTACCAGATGTGAAACATCAAAATTATTTTGTAGAAATAAAATGATCATAACTTGACAAAGTACTCCTCAAGACGAATCAAAACGAGTATAAACTCGATAGGTTTGCGTTGTTTCACTACAGAGTTGCTGTGGCAACCTTCCAGCTTCATTATCAGACCCTGGATACCACCTAGAGACAAAGTACTAGTCAAGACGATTCGTACGAGCCCAAACTCGATGTGGTTGCGCCGTTTCATTATAGAGTTCCTATGTCCACCTTCCAGCTCCATCATCAGATCAGCTCCATGTCATCATAATATTGCAAAATCACGCGATATACATATGCGTGTAAAATTTCAGCTCAATCGGAAATCGGGAAGTGTGTCAAATTTAACTTACAAGATTTGAACGGGACAAGTAAAATAAAAGCGTCGCCACGCTAAGAGCCGATTTTACCCTCCCTCCGCATTAGATATTTCACATCAAAAATAAATATGAAGATTTACCACTTTTACCAAATTTTATGAACGTGTCGTTGAAATATAATTCGCATAATTTGCTTACCTGTAACACATGTGTCACATTCCGTTGAAACATGTATGAGAGTCGTTTGTTATTCACGCTCACTCTTATGTCAGACTTACGTACTCGTGTGTAGAATTCATATTACATACAGTTGCTGTTCAAAATTATTTACCTGTATTATATTCACGTCTTTGTGCTTAAAATGTGAATGTGGAAATCTGGGATGTGTGATTTAGATATGTGATATTCTTTATTTTCATTTATATTTTAAGCACTTGAATGCTCGGTTCTGGTAAAAGACCCGAACAAAAAGTGCGACAATGTGAAGAACACCCGGTCCCTGATTAACTTTCTGTTAGTTACTGTCATCCAGGGGACATAGGTCCAAATTTAGTAGATTTTCCGTGATGCCCGAATAAACATTCTAAAAAAATGTTTTTTGTGTTCAGAGACGACTAAAGAGCCTAATAAATATTTTTCAAGACTGAACATGCAGCGGCATACCCAATATCATCGCAACGTGATTTTTGTTTCAATTTGTATAGCAGCCGTTTTAAAATTCTCCGTTTTTATTCTTTTCTTCATTTTCGCGTACCACGCCATTATTGAACAAGCTTGCAATATTGCACATCCATAAGTCAAAGAAGTACAAAGCAAGTGGTTGAAAAATCCTTTGCTTTGAATTTTTACGCTTGTACAAGTGTCACCATCCCATTTTTTCGACGGATATAGCACGAAGTGACTTAAGGGAACTAAGTAGTTAGCACCTGTTAATAGTTGAATTACCAAGTGTAAAAAACCGCTTATATACGATCATCTGACGTGTGCGAAATGATATGGTGGTATGGCAGTACTCTTAGTATTCTTACAATTCACTTACCATCAGGTAGGCCGTGACTCATCTACCGCCACAAATAATAAGTAATAAAAAAACATACGAATATTTTAAGTTGATAAAAAGCTTAATAAAAATAAAACAGTATAATCTTTTCAAACAACAACATTTTTATTAAAAAACTAATTACTAACAATAAACATTATAAATTGCTAAACAACTGCTAACAAAAATATATGTATTGTCTTCAATTTAGTTATAAAAAAAAGTGTGTGTGTACTTATGTACACGCGTTAGAAGTTATACTTCTTTGGCGTAACAAGATAAAAATATTTTCAAAAATTTTTCTTTCGCCTTATTCTTTGTAGAAAAAAACGACACTAACAATAGAAAAAAGGTATTTAATTCATTGAAAGTTTTAATATAACTCATTATCTAGTTAAATAAAGTTTATTTAAATATCACAAAAAAACTAAAATGTTGACTATAGCTAACTTCAGGGTGTCAACTTCAGGGTGTCGGTTTTTCGTGACGGAGTGCGCGCGCATCGTAAAAATTTAAACTCATCATTTTTCCCTAACGCGCCAAAAGAAGTATAACTTCAAAAATATGTTATCTAATCTTATTGAAGAGTGAATGTAAAAATGTAATCAACATAATTCGAAAATTACAACCAGTAAAACTTAATAGCATAATAAGTATCTTATATTATTTTATTACATTTCAGAATGACAAATACTATAAAATGGCAACATGATACTGAATAAAATTTTCTTTTAACCTGTAATTAATAATATAAAATTAGATTCAGACTATAGCTTCTACGGCTTTAATGAAGATCATATTGTGAAAATATATTAAATATGTTCAGAATATTTTAATAAAAGGTAAACCTCTAAAAGGGATTACATATTTGTTAACCGAAATTAATTAGACCGATATACAGGTATTTTCACGAGCATTTTATTTTAATTACAATACTTAGGTATTATTAAATTAGATTCTGCCCGCGTCTTCGTTCACGTTAACTACAGAATATAAATACCTACGTCAATCTACGACATTTTAATTATCGCTATGCAATAATAGGTATCCCACAGGAACCACCCATTTTTCCGGGATAAAATTACTGTGTTTCAGACTATTGTAAAATTTAATGATGATTGATTCAGTAAAAAACAACTAAACAAACAAACACACTTTCACATTTATATAACACTAGTAAGTATTATCACAAGTTATATATAAATTTACATATATACTAAAGTACAAAATATTTGTGAATAAGGAAAAAGAGATTTTTTGTACTAGCGGGAATCGAACCTGCGTCTTTTCCAATCCGGGGAAGTGCTCTAAGCCACTGAGCTATAGTACAGATCTTTCGATCATCCCAATCTCCTTATCACATTATTTTGTCTTTACGACCAACACCATCTATCGGAAGCATTTACATGCATTAAACCAATATAGTAAGTTTAATTTTGCAATTAAAATTCATACTATTTGATGGCGCGATTTTTTTAAATTTTTCATCTATATTTTTTTAGCATTTGATAATGCTCCGCCACTTTTTAAAGTACAAATTATTTGTGAATAAAGTAAAAGAGATTTTTTGTACTAGCGGGAATCGAACCTGCGTCTTTTCCAATCCGGGGAAGTGCTCTAAGCCACTGAGCTATAGTACAGATCTTTCGATCATCCCAATCTCCTTATCACATTTGTCTTTACGCCATCTATCCCTCGATTCCCGCTAGTACAAAAAAATCTCTTTTTCCTTACTCACAAATAATTTGTACTTTAAAAAGTGGCGGAGCATGTCAACTGCTAAAAAAATATAGATCAAAAATATACATACTAAATTATTTAATCTAATACATCTGTGTCAACAAAAATTAAAAGATGTCCTGGCCACATCTTAGAATTGGTCACATCATGTTGTGGCCGACCATTTTATGAAATGGTTAGGTGTTGTTAGGTTAGGTTGCATGAAATGGCAGCAAGGCGGCCAAGACCTGCCCGGAGGGAATGAGGAATATGATCAGTGTGACCCTCCGCCCTGGGCGACAGGTAGTCTGAAGGAACACTGTCAGGTTCTAGTCTCTAGACGGCGCGGCATTGCACTTGGCATCTCCATAATTATGCCAATCGCCGCGTCCGGAGTCCGACATTTTTGTCCGACTTTTTTGTCAGATACCTATAACAGGTTTCCTGACAAAAAAAAAGCCTTCGTGAAATGGTCCTCCTCATCATTAAGTGGCCAATTCTATGATCTGGCTACGACATATATATTCTTTATACATGAATAAATTTACATTTAGAAACATTTCATTTCGTTGATACAATTCTCGATTTCGAAACAATTCGAATGGGTGGACATATTATTAGAGCCATGTGTTGAAGCTAAAATATTTTAACGTTATATGTTTGAAAACTTAAATATTAACGTAGAGTTTAAAATTTCATTTTGGCGTAAAATGGTATTATTTACATTGTACCCCAGTAATATGATCCACTGTAACAGTTAATATGTACAACATTCTAGTATTTTATCCATTTGTATCTACTTAGGTATAGTAAATGACATCATACTCGTAATTTATGTTGAATACTCGATTCTTAACACCCAAGTCGTGGTAATGTGCATCGGTCGTTTCATGAAAATTGTAAAACTCTTTAAAATTAATGTGAGATAAAATCGTTATATTGGTGTATCGCTTTTAAGTAATAAACCCATTAATCACCAAAAGCTCCAAAAACTAAAGTAGATTGAAAAATCATTGTCAAGTTTTTTAGTCGCGTTGTTAATGATTTGTTGGCGCCAAAAAGATTGCTAACTTTGTAATCCGTCGTTGTCTACAAAATTGGTATGCATATTATTACAGATATTTGGTGACATATTTGCCCGGAGTTATCGGTATGATGTCATTTACACCCAGTATAACCCATAAAATCACTTGCGATCGTATTTATTATATATCTCAAACTAGATATTAAGAATCTTCTGTAGAAAAACTAGCCTAATAGTTATGTTTTATAATCTATCATCACATATGTGGAAGCTTGCCTCATCGGGATCTCCCCGAGGGTTCATTCGAACTGCATTTCCATTTGTCATCAATTCTGTTGCGTTCGAATGATCTGCCAAAAAAGAAGGCAATCAATGAGTTTATAAATAAAAATTGTCGAAATTCAGTACCTAGTCTAAGTCATGGGTCACCTTTTGGTTTTTTTCCTTATTCACAAATAATTTATACTTTAAAAAGCAGCGGAGCATGTCAATTGCTAAGAAAATATAGATCTAAAACCTTTAAAAAAACTGCCTCGGTGGTATGGCGGTAGTGTATGCAACTACTAATCATGAGGTCTCGGGTTCGATTCCCGGGTCGGGCAATGTTATTGAGCTTTTTCCTAAATAGAAAAATTATCAGTAGCCCGGAGTTTGGAAATGTGCCCGGTAGACGTCAATAGGCTCGCCCCCTATTACGTGGGACTTAAACATAGCTGGCGAATCGTGGGTGTGTAATACACCTCTGCCTATCTCTTCGGGGAATATAGGCGTGATGCTATGTTTGTTTATGTCTAAAACCTTTTCGGCCGCCAGGGGCCACAGGGGGGCTATATAAAGGAAAGCGGGGCGCATTTGTCATATTGTTTTAAATTTAAAGATAATTTGTTGTAATTTTATTATGAGAAATGACAAAAATAACAAGAGACTTAAACAAATTAAAAAATAATTGCAAATTTAATTTTCATAATGGCGTTTCACGTTATACTCTTTTTGTATAGCAAGGGTTTATTGGCATATTAAGCTGTTTCCCATTACAATTAATTACCATAACTATTTACGTTATAGTTACTTATTATTATTATTTATTTAGGTATATAAATTAAAATGCTAAAAAATACAAGCTCGCGGGCCGCATGTGGCCCGCGAGCTTGTATTTACAACCGCGTGTTGCCGACCCCTGGTATAAGTCAACTATATTACTGATCAAGTGTCAGTGTGATCAATTCTATAGTCAAGGATTTCATGGTAGATAACAAAATAGGTATTATCTAAAATATTTAAAAGAGAAATTGTAGTATATAATCATATTTATACATTTATTTTGCGTATCTCGAACACGGCTCTAACGATTTAGATAAATTTTTTATTCAGATAGAATTTTACTGATTAAAATTATTTATTAAACACACAATTTTACTAAATATAAAAGTCGACTATGTCTCAGTCGTCAACGTGCTACAACTAATAGAAACACACATTTTTCTTATGATAACAATTACACTACAGCTTTTCTTGGTTTAGGTCAGTTCGAGGCGGTGTACCTATGTCACACACACACGCCCCTTACTATATAAATGTCTAAAGAGTATCTAATACCTAACTGGCTCAATGGCGATGAGAATTCTTTTTTGTACTTTTACACTAGAACAATTAATGAACAAAAAATATAAAAGCATTGTTCACCGATTTTAGCAATGGATTATTAAAATTCACTGTCTTGTACAATGAATGTGATAAGCGAGAGCACCACAGATAACTTTGAGGAGTATTTAGGTAAAATTTTCGGTGTGCTTATTTTTTAAAGAGGCTCTAGATTTGTGTATGTATGTGTATATTATGCTATGCGATCAATACTAACTTTTAAATACGATATTCCATTTATTTTGCGATATTAAAACGGAAAAAAAAGATTAAATTAACCGGCCTGCAATAAAGTAAAAATTTATAGTTTATAAATCACAATGGAAAATATACCGTGCTGTGGGGTCGACCGCGAGGCGTTGCTTCGATATCTTGAATGTCATGCTCTGCTGAAAGACGAAACGTCACGGTAGTTCCTCTGGCTTACTGTAACAAAGTGCGTAGCAAAATAATGCAGTACATGGATTCATATAGATCTTATTTGTGTTTGAATGAGAACAATTTTATTATATTAAAGAGAGTAAGTAAAAATTGTGAAGAGATAACCAAAAACTACTACTACTCAACAACTGCCTCAGTGGTGCAGCGGTAATATGTGCGACTGCTGATCATGAGGTCTTGGGTTATATGGTCGGGGGTTCGGGCAATTATATTGGGCTTTTTTGTAAAAGAAAAATCTCAGTAGTAGTTCGGAGTTTGGAAACGTGTCCGGTAGACGGCAATAGGCTCCCCCCTATTACGTGGAACTTAGACATAGTTGGCGAACGGTGGGTGTGTAATATACCTCTGCCTGCCCATTCAAGGATACAGGCGTAAGACTATGTTGTTCCACAACGTATATCATTATTATTATAATTTATGCACGAAGCAAAAGCTGTCTACTTAACTATTTTCGTGTAATCGGTTAAGAAGTTACGAAATCAAAATTTAACAAAGAAATAAACAAGGGTACTAAGTTTACGGAAAAAATTATTTACCTAACTACCGTTTGTCTAAAACATTTTTTTTGCGTGGACTTGAAAAAATAATGATCACAATAGCTTCTTACCAGAAAATGATTTGTTTATTTCCATTTTTTTCGAATTATTTGTGGTCTCCGTTTTCGGCATCCAACAAAAGCATAATACCATCCTAAAGTAGATCCTAAACCTAAAATAAAGAAGTGGTTGTATAAAATTGTATTGTGTTTCATTACATGTAATTATTTCCCTTAGAGATAAGTCACCATGTTTACATACATACATTTATTTTTACATAGCAACAAAATTCATGTTTTATTTCAGTTAACGACTAGGTAATGTATAAGTATCTCTTAGCATAATTCTACAGATTCTAAATTTAAACTGTTACACCTACAATGCAAAATTAAAGAACGCCAACCACAATTTTTCTTAATTAACGACTGCCAGTTCCATTCATAACTTGTCTACTCAAAAGCCTTGTAGGTATTCATCAAGAGTCTATTATGAACATTGTTTGAGATTCTCAGTCAGTTTTTGTTTTAACTAGGTACCGACTTATAAACCTATTGCCTAGTATAGTCGTAATAATTAAAAAAATGTTTGCCTTGTTGGTCTAGCGATAACTTTCAAATTCTAACCACGCACTTTCAAAGTTCAAATGTAGCTAAAGTTTTTTGTCTCGTGCCAACACTTTACTAGCGCCACGGAATCTGAAACCATTAACACAAGACGGCAAAAGACTCACTTTATATTACGTGGGAGTAAATGATATATAGGTGAAGTGTGGGCGCTATACCCCCTCGGGCATAGGGACGTGAGCTTCGATCATTAATGCAATGATATCGCGTCGGCCCAAAAAATCCGTCTCGGCAAATAGGAGCGCACTTGAGTAGTGAGCTCTTAATGTGTTTAGTTTAAAAAAGTACTTTATTTGTTGCTATGTAAGCTTGATTTCACAGTAAATGTTATTTGTCTTTTCACTTTTAAGGGGCAGTAGTAAATTATTGCTTTGCTCGTTTTTTATGGCAAATGATCGTATAATATTTTAAAGATTGACTTTTTTACTAAGTGACATGATTTTAATTAGGTTGAACTTAAAACTGTTTTAAAACCTTTGTCTCAGTTCGTCAGTAAACAAATATAGCTGCATAAGTATATATTCACACGGACAGTTTTTAGCTTGATTTTGTTTGTGACACCGTATCTTGTTGGTATTGATGATCGAAGTAAGTTAGACTACTTATGCTACCCAATTTTTCATCCTATAGATATACAACTATGTGATACCTATACACGAGTATTAGTAAGTACAGGGGTGTTTTTACTGTAGTCAGTACCAATCATAAAACAGAAAATATTGAAGAAACAATTTCAAGCTTTTCCTAACATAAATATACATACATAAATTACTACATAAATTGTTGAAGGTTTAGCCTTAAAAAAAAGTGTTTCCGAAGTATTTTCCAACCATCACCAATTTCTGAAGTAATATTGTGTTTGACAACAAAAGATGTATTCCAAAATATAAATATGATTCTTCATCACATGACACTCACACAAAATGTTTTAGGCTGTGAAGTACCTAAAACTTCGTTCTTTATAAATGGTGTCACGTTAAGCCTCTCAAAGCAAATAGTAGCTAAAGTAGATCTCATAATATTATTTCGAAAAATATATTTTGTTCTATCTTTTGTGGTTGAATCGAAATTGCAATAAATCTATGGGTACCTATTACTAATACGACTATCAAAGAGATCATTGATGCCAGAAGAATATAATGTACCTACTACAACATTAGGTCCCGTAGTCGCATTTTTATCAGAATAAATAGGCAATATTTTTAAAATAATGGCTCTAAAAGAAATTTTACTACCAGTTCCAGAAATTGAAAAATCAAATGACCTATTGTTTGGTAAAAATATGCATATATGTGGATAACACCAAAACTCGCCAAGAATTAATAGATAAAACTAAAAAAAAATGATTGAGTGCCAGGAATGTTTTATTTTTTTATTCAATTAAATTCTTGTTTTACGGCGTCGTTAAATGAATACTAGCTTTGTCAATAGCGCTTAAAAAAAAGAAATATTGAGTTGATCTATCAATATTTTGCTTACACAGTTCTAGTACTAATACATTATTTTTAAAGTGAATTTTATATAAAAACCAAGTGATTAGTGCTAGTGATGTAGGTAAAATAAAAAATCCTCTTTGAAATATCATAATAATAAAGTTTGTTTTGCTGTATGTATAGGTACAGGGATATTAATTAAATTCCTTACATCCAAACTACTGGGATAATAAGACAACCTCGAAGTTGACAAAGTTATTGATATTAGAAAATATTTGCATTATTCTGAGACGTCTTTCATACGCACATAATTTAAGAAATATTTCCAATTATAACAAGCTCTACATTGGACTCGCATTGTATATTAAACTATATTATATAGTATAGTATAGTCGCGGTTATACTTGTATTAAGAGAACTTATTGTTACTATATTTTTTAAGCGTTTTACATGCTTAGACATAACGTGATCTTGCTCGTGCCGGTCATTTTCGATTTCACATTATTGCACTTTGTTCTAATTTACTGAAATATACTCTAAAAAACAAACACATACAGTGATATTATAGATAGATTTACAACAACTATTCTCTATCTTATAATTAGATACTTACTTATTACTCATCCAATAGTATATTAAAGGATTGAACATCGAGTTCGCCATTGCTAGCCAATAAAAAAAAAGGTAGATGTGTTGAGCGAATGCTGCTGATGCTAAGGACTGATAATGGTAGGATAGCACGAAGTAGGCGTGGTAAGGCAACCAGCAAAGGGCGAACACCATTACCACCAGCACAAACATTTTTACTACCTAAAACAAAAAAAATAAGTATTAATCTATATAGAGCAATCTTCTAACTTAATTACAGTACATAAAACTTATCCCTTGCTTAACGTGAAAGTTTGTGAAGATATCTGGATGTTGGCCCGTTAATCACGCCTAAACGATGGAACGAATTTAGATGACATTTGCTAGGTAAGACATGGGATTGCGGGAGATAAGAACTTTTCATAAAAAATGAATAGTTTCTATAGAGTATTATATTCCTTTTATTTTTGTTTAAGCGGGAAAAATGTACCCAACCGCACACCCCGTCGTTCGGGCAACAAAGAGGGAAGGGCGGGGCCCTCACCCACTAAATAAGCCCGCCGTGTACTGTCTCTCCGCCTGTATTAGCGGGCCACTGGAACTATGTTACATTACTTCAGTGGGCCGCGGTGGCTTGCCCTCTCGGGTACCCTCTACTGAGAGGTATCATATTCCTACCATTGAAGTAATGTCACATAGTTCCAGTAGTCTGCCAGTACAGGCGGAGATACGGTGGGTTTATTTAGTGGGTGACGGCCCCACACTACCCTCTTCGTTGCCCCGAACGACGGGGTGTGTGGTTGACTGAATTTACATTTTTCATGAAACTACTTTGGAAGTCAACGTAGTTGCGGTCTGATGCTAGTACTAAATAGTATTTTTAAGGATCACTCATACTTATTATTGAAATAAAAATACTTTTACGTAGAGATGAAGTAAAGAATCAACAACATTTATTTTAAAGACAATCCTGCACTAATCAACAATCCTTGTATCGCGGGGGACTTTATAAACATACAATTTTACGAACACAAAGTACACCCGTACTCAGAACAACCATTTATGGATCACACTAAGAGTTGTCCTGTGCGGGAATCGAGTCCTCAACACTTGGGCGGGAGGCCGGTATCAAAACCACCAGTTTTTCTTAGCATATTTTGTCAATACATGATTGTAAAACGCCTAAAACCATGAATATAAAGTTTTTTGGGAATTAGAGCGGTCATAAGATAAAAAATAACAATCTCCTTCCGTCATTTTGGTTCACGGCGGCCTGTATCAACAGACACTAGCTATTTACGCAGATGTGTTATAGTATATGCCCAAACACAAGTGCACTCTTTGTTCCCTCATTCTCATAAGAAACAAACTTCCTAACTCCGAGAAGCTATTAAGAATTTCTTAGCGGGAAAGTCCAATAACTTTTTGATTACTCGACCCGCGAATCGAATCCGAGACTTCTTGATCCGCAGCCTAGCACTAGCACTATCGTGGCAGTCGATATAAGATAATACATAAGATATTTTTTCAATAAAGTCATGCAAGCTCACGAGTCTAATGAAAATGAAGAAACCCATTTCCCTGAATTAGAAAACACATTATAGCATTGTTTTTTGTTTTTCAATGTTCATGTCGGAGACGTTGGCATCGGGAAAACTGAATAATAATTTCACTTATAACGCTGGATATATGCACAAAGTTATGTCTTACAAAGCTATGTGCGTATAAACCTTGTAAGTTAATACTTGATTTGAAATAATAATACAAGTTGAATGAATTTTTTAATATTTTGATATATTATATGTGTGTATTATGATTGATTCAGTAGTTTTCACAGCGTTTAAAGTGTCACAAACAAACAAAGTCACTTAATAATATTAGTAAGGATAAGGATAGAGACCTATTTTTTTAGCATTTGACATGCTTAACTATATAAATTAACACAAAGTGTGATGATATGAAATTGAAAATAACTGTCACGAGCAAGATTTGAAGCTGTATCTCCTGGAATACCGTCCCAGATGCTTTGCTAATTGAGGCATCTTTATAATTGCTCGGGACTGCGAATTTCGATAACACATTTACAATTAATAATAATAAATAAATAAATAATAAATATTTACGGACATTTTCACACAACGTCCTCTGGTCCCAAACTAAGCTTAACGCATGTGCTATGGGTACCAGATTACGGATATAATACATATACTACTTTTTTTTTGTAAATACATACATATAATAGATAGAAAACACCCAGACGCAGTACAAATATCTGTGTTCATCACACAAATAATTGTCCTGAGTGGGAATCGAACCCACGACCTCATGCACGGAAGTCGGTTACACTACCGACTACGCCACGAAGCCCGATTAAGATGTATAACTATCAAATAATGACGCAGCCTTATAAATATTTTGATATTTTTATATATATTTTTTAGCATCATTTGGCATAACTCTTAAATGTAAATTTAGTTTACGTCGGTATAATGTTTGCAAACACTTCCGACAGATGGCGCAGGCGTCATCCAAGACGTTAAGAATGAATGTGTTATTGAAATTCGCCTTAGAACCTATATGTATTTATAAACGCAATATGTTATTGAAATTCGCCCCCTAACAATGATATTGTATGTGTAAAATATCATTGCCCCCTATCCTATATTATTTGTAAACACAATATGTCAATGTCATTTAAACCTCCGTTTTGACTTACTTATGTATATCTGTCTCTCGCTTTCATGAATGTCCTATGTGCATACTGTTCCCAAAAACGTGTACCATTATCGCGGATATTTGCAATTACGAGTAACCCTTCAGGTTATGGGCCCTGGATGTCGCGGAACTATAAATTTATTTATTTTTTTCTTGAAAAGGTTGACCGGCAAAATTTCTAACCTATTACGAAAATACGGCGGCGGCGTGATTTCGTCTATATGGCGGGCTCTGCAATTTCTACAGAGAGACTAAAAGGAATTGACAACTACAGTTCGCGGAAGAACTATGGGAATGTGTGGAAGACGAATCCTATGACGTCAAGAAAAAAAAAAAGCTTTGGCCCGAATCGCTTTGTCTGTACAGCCGTCAGTTATTCCACACACACGTAACGCAAAAACAGCACATGAAGCTTGGAATAATCTAACAAAAGCTTATGAAGACAAGGGATTATGTCGCAGGCTGAGGATCCTCAGAACATTATTCGCACCAAAATGAGAGCGAAAGTATGGAGAGCTATATAAACAAAATCATACAGTTGTCGCAGCAGCTTTGTGAAATACAATCACCACTAGAGGATGCTTTTGTAGCTGTAATAATGTTGAGTGGTTTGACTCCTAATTATGATACACATAATGGCAATGGAGAACTCAAATGTGAAACTTTCCAGTGAGATTGTGAAGGGAAAGTTATTGAGGAAAACATTAAATTAAAACCCGTATAGATATTACGAGATGCTGTAACAAAATATGATAATAACAACTATCCACGTATTGACGATTCGATTTCCAAATAAATCAATTCTATATGTGGTTCTTTTATTCATTAATTTGTATGTTTAGTCTCTTGTGATGAAAGGATTATTCCATAGTGCTTAGTGTGACTATTACACAATAGATACATTTAAATAAAAATATATACTGACCTTTCTCTTGGATCTTACGACTTGCATCTGGTGGTGTGTGCACTCACCAATTGCTCTTCCTCTGAGTGCCGCACTCATCTTTGCATATGCCCATACCATTACAGACATAGGCACTACGTATGTGACAGCCAGAAATACCAGGTTGTAACTATTTATCAGAAAGATATATAATATAAGTATCATATATAATAGATATATAATATAAGTATGTATTACTTCTTTATTCATAAAGAATTTGTACTTTAAAAAAAGTAGCGGAGCATGTCAATTGCTAAAAGAAATAGATCTAAAATAAATATGTATTATTTTATAAAGGTCACAATCTACAAATAGTACAAAGAAGTTGATGTATCTTTCTCCGCGTACTTCTTTAAAAGCACGCAATGGATTTTAAAACAGTTTTCACTGTCGTTTAAATATTTTAAGGAAGGTATGTAGGTAAACATAATACAGCCTAATTAAATTTATTTAAGACAAAATTCTGGCTGTGACAGCGTCCCGGTAGACTTTAGAATATAAATACATCACTCTATGGCATAAATTATCTCTGTGTGTGTGAACATAGATATCCCAAGGGAACCATGCATTTTTCGGGATAAAATGTCCTTTTTTCGGCTCTAGACTATATTTTATATAAAAATTCGTGATGATTGGTTCAGTAGTCACAGTGTGAAAGCGTAAGAAACAACTCAATTTCGCATTTATAATATTAGTAAGGACGAGCTGCTGGCCAAGACTTCGTCCTCGTGGAATTTAGTTTTTCGTTTTTGTTTGGAACCCTATTTTTTCCAAATTAGTAGTAGCCTAAGTTACTCCTTAAAAGATTAGACACTCAGCTAGTGGAAGTGCCGTAGAAATTTCTCTAGCTGTTCCGGAGATAAGTCAGAACAAACAGACAGACAGAAATACAGTCAAAAACTTTAAGAACTGGTATTTTGTTGTAGGTAACGTATACTTTCAAATTCATTTCGTAAAAACATCTATTTAGACATTACAAGCAGAAACATCAAATTTATTTATTTTTATAGAAGATAATCGTATATTCAATGTTTTGTAAACAAGCGGTTGTACACAATACTCGAGCGGGAAGTCGGTATCTAAACTACTCCGTCATCTGTGCAGTCACATCACCTACTTCAATGATATAACAAAACATAGTATAATATAATGCTACAAAATGACATGTAAATGCATTTTCAGGACGTATAAAATAGAAGTATCGTGTTTGGGCTTATTGGAATAATTTACAGATAAACGGTCTTTGGGTAGATATAAATAGCATACATCAAAAAAATATTTTTTATAGGTACAAGACTTACTAGTAATCCGCTCTAGAAGAAGGATAGCTGCTGCCATCTGGCCACTTTATAAAACATATCTCTCTTTCACCATTTATATATCTGTAACAAAAAGCGCTTGGTACATAGCAGCCGTATGACTAAAAAAAAAATTCGTATCTGTGAGCAGAACTAGCTGTATCTGAACATTGGTTGATTGATTAGAGAAGCGCAATTAAATACAATAAACAATTTTTTATTTGTCTGTCTATGTATTTATTTGCATATCTCTGAAATTGCTGAATGCAAAAACAGATGAATGCGGTTCTCACGGGCCACGTGGCCAAGCCCAGGTACTAAGAGCAGACTATAGGCTTTCTATCTATAAGTCTTTTATCGTCTACTGCTGGACAAAAGCCATGGCGGCAGCATCCTGCTGCAGCAGCTGTCTGAGACATTGACAAGCGCATTGGTCCACATGGTGGGAGGCCGTCCTACACTGCGTCGTCCGATACGTGATCGCTACTTCAAAGGACTTTCTTCCTTGAATATGTGGGTTTGTCGAGTGATGTGGCTTACCCATTACCACTTCACCCTGCCGATTTGGCAGGCTAGGTCTGTCATTCATTTCCATCCCCTGCGTATTTCCGTAGAGAAACACTGATAGATCTTTCCATGGCATGCCGTGCGACTTTAAGCTAGCTTAGGAGGCTGACATTTAAGAACCACGCCTCTATTTCGTATGTCATCACTGGCAACATACACTGATTGTAGACCTGTGTTTTTAGACACTGTGGAATGTTAAACAAGAAGATCTTCCTCAGCTTATCGAAAGCTGACAAGCCGCACTCGATTCGTCTTTTTCAAAGCTGTGTCAACCCACTGGACTATTTATTCTAGGTGATGTAGAGGTCTTCAAGAATTGTATTCCCTACTAGGACCGGTATACAAAATGATTTTTTATACCGGTCCTAGTTTGGGATTATAGATGACATTCGTATCAGCCATATTTATTTTTAAAGCCACTAGATGAGAAACCCTAAGCTGAGGTCAACGTTGAGGACCGGCTCTTCGCCTGCTTTCAGAAACTTCACAGAGATACACACACAGAGCTCTGTAGTAATTTCGTAATCTCCCGAAGCCATTCCCTTCTTCATTTGTTTGAGATCCATTCTGATCTCGTAGAGGTTGTCCAGGATATCTTCGATATAGTGCCGAGTTAGCTTGGCTCTAGGATCTTGATGGACCAAGATCCTGACAACAGGATTTTGGGATCTATGCAACTGTCGATAAGACTTGTAGACCTCTCCCAAGATTTCATATTTGGATGAAACGACAGTGCTGTCGTTGGTTTTCAGCTTGATTAATTGGCTTTTTCCAAGAAAAAGATCCTTACTAATACTATTGAGTCTTGGTTCCACTCTATCGGCTCGCGTCGCATAAACTTAGAGATCTTAGTTTCGGTCTTATATTCAGGTCGGTACAATGTATGAAAATACTGCCGACAGATGGCGCTGGCGTCACCCAAAGACGTTAAGTATGAATGTGTTGTCGAAATTAGCAGTCAGGAGCAATTGTCACGATGGCTGAATTGGCAAAGCATCTGGACGGTATCCAGGAGATGCAGGTTCAAGTCCTGCTCGTGACTTTTATTTTCGATTTCACATTTTTCACTTTGTGTTTAATGTATAGTGCGAAGCATGTCAAATGCTAAAAATATATATAAAAATATCCATATAATTATACATATGCATAATAATCTCAGATACATTCGTATATTACACAAAATGTGAAAATAGTATTCGCAGTGAACCCCGAAAATTGCGGACGTAGTACCTATATTATACAAATCGACCGCACTTTATTTGAGGATCATCATAGACCAGGATTCCATTGTTTATTCGCGAAAATAAATCAAATGGTAGTAAGGGATATATCGACACTCATAATGATAAATTATAGGGATTTTCCATTCTAAATGTAAGAAAGAAGCCAGTTGTTTGGACTGATCGCTTTAATGGATAAGTCAACATGATTTAGGGATTTTCAAACTAATTCTTCTTCAGTAAAAATACGTAAACTATACACTTATTTGACTACTTTACCTGAATTTGCTCAGATTTTACATTAACGAATATTGAAGAAGCCGTCTATCGAAGAAAATTTACATTTGATTGCGACTAAAAGGGTTTTTCTGTTACAACAACCATGAATTATTTGTCTGGACTTTGTAATATTACACCGTGATAGTGTTTGGCGTAGAGGTTTACCTGAGCTCCCGCTTAATCTTTTACCAGGGCTGAGGACTTAGCTAATAACTAGGGATGGGCCGAAATTCGTTTTACATTCGGTTTAACCAAATTTCGGTAGGTTTAACAGCGGCGGAAGTTCGATTTAAATGCTGAACATTGAGTATAAGAAAAAGTTAAACACCTGCAATATTTCTAATAAAATTTAGGGAAATCAATTCTGTCATAGCTGTAAAATAAATTATCATTATTTTGTTTGTTAAACTATATATTATTAATTATCAATTACAAATTAAAATGTATATAGTAAAATAAACAAATTAATTAGTTTAGCTGTTAATTTAGGAGTCTATGAATCAATAAACACAATCATTTTTCAAATAAACCCTTACACTGTTTTATAATGTCATACGATGTTGTCTTTCATAAAAATTACACCCAAAACATGAAATGACTTCCAAGAAATCTTGGCAAAAATACACTGAAGTTCAGACGGACTTTGTATTTTTACCGATGCAGCGAGCGTGTATTGGGCAGAATTTAGATCGCTGCCATAGTGGTGATACTGTGTCGTCACGTCCCGTCCGATCTGAAAAAGATACTCAACGAAACATCCGTGTCCGGTGAGCATCTATGTCAATCTGTTGATGATGCAGCCACTTCCCCTCTCGAGTTATACCTCGAAGTTTGGTCGGCGAGTCCTACATACCCTCCTGTCTGGCACAGGCAGTCACTCTAGAGATGGTTTAGACTTAATTTTAAATTTGACAAACGGTTCATCGAAAAAAGGTACTTACTGTTTTTTGTAAGTATCAGAATACAATAAACTAGGCAAAGCGAGTAATGTACCCGCACACCATACGGTAAACAGCGCCGCACGGGCTACTCTCCGGCTCAATCTGTGTTGTAATGGCTTCACTATAGCTACGTATCTGCAAAAATATAATAATGTAAACATAGTATTCTGTATAACGTATTTATCCTGCCAGTGAATATGTATGAAAAATTTAATAGAACAAATGTACGAAAGTGGAAAAGGAGTGATTTACAAAATTTACTAAAAATATATGTTGATGGAGATTGGAAAAGCAGGTTCAAATGCTGCTCGCAGTAAATCTCTCTTTTTCATTTTCACAAGTTATTTGATGTAGTACTGAACCTGAGCATGTCAAATGCTAACAATCTGAATCACAAAATCATTAATTTAGTGTTAAAATAACTACGTGTTCATCAAAAATGAGACTGTGCACGTATTTCATCAAACAGATTAAAACTCAGTATAAAAATTCCATTTGCTAAATTGCTATTCACTTTAAAGTTGAAAATAATGATGAAGAATAAAAAATCATGATAGCTTATTGAAGAAAGTAGTAGTTTAAGATTTTCTAGTTTAAATTTACGATGTCTTAGATACGTTACGTTTATTATATTTTTAAACCTATCACAAAAATATTGTAACATTACATTAGTCAGAAATGTTTTAACCTCGGTGTAACAATTCAATAAAGTTCACGTAGAGGCAATCATGAAACTGAATTTTAATAACTATAAATTCATTCGACTGAATAAAATATAACATCATCATGTTGAAAAAGACGAAATCAATTGGAGTAATGCCAATTGATGGACCAAGTTCAAAAAGTTCAGCTGTTGTTTACAGATTAACTTTTATTTAGTCGGGACTTTTACGACAAGTCACATTGAACGAGATAATACTGAATATAGAAAACAAAGTTCTTGCTTTATTTATAAGGTACGCTGTGAATATATAGTATGCCTTTCATAATAAACGTAACGCCTACACCTGCATTAGGAAATAAAATGAGAAATGGTAGGTATTTATATCTATATATCAGTGTTATTTGGGCACTTTCATGCCATGTGGGGCCGGCTTTAGAATTGTACCACCCCTCTCCACCCATGGGAGTCGACTGAGGGAATACCGGGGGAATGGGCAGCAGCACTCCCTCGAGTATTAACAACTGCCACTGCGATCGCTCACCCGCCTGCCAAGCGTGGCAATTACGGCACTATCCCCCTTACGAGCGTAAACACTTGCTGTGGCGTTCTCTTTGGGGGGCCTATGTCCAGCAGTGAACGTCGAAAGGCTGATGGATGGATGGATGAGTGTTATTTAAACAAAGAACCAACGTAAAATGGTTATTATGTTTTATTATGTTTCTTTTGTCCTCTTCTCTCTTAATGGGTTCAATATTGACAGGTGTTACTTTTAGATGAAGACTGAGCTTTTAAATGAAAAATTTCTTAGAAACGATTCATCGGCTTAATTTTTTCGATCTCATGATTTTTTATTCATACTATTTTTCATTAAATTAGGTCACATTTTGAATGATACAAGGCGCATTGCTAGCAACATATTTATTGGAAGTATTTTACGTCATATATCTATCTAGATTACAATGATAAGATGATAGACATTCCATGAATACGGTAAGATCACAGAGTAAGGTAACAGATCTGAGGGCAAGATGCAAAGGACTTATATTTTTTTAATGCGTATGCTGGCAGACTTGCCACGGCCCAGCTGATGGTAAATGGTAACCGTCACTCATGGACTCAACTATACCGGGAGTATTGTCAAGCCGCTACTCACCATTTCATTTCACAGATATGAAATGAAAGAATAAACAGCTATCTCCTGCTACAACAAAAACACACTAATGTTCTTCATGGCCGGTCACACGGGAGATGCTAGTGGATTCGGGTTCGATAGCAAGTGAGTACTCCCACTTGGTACCCAGCCCTACTACCATTAAGGAAATAATACCAAACCAATATTGAAAATAACTCGAAAAAAAAATTAAATGGTTCGAGATCAAATGTGACATCACTAAGGGTTGTAAAAATAAAGATTTGCAACAAGATTTGCTTTCACGCGAGAACATTAGTCAAAGCGAAAAAACATAATGGTATAGAAATTCAGCAACAAAAAAATATGCCAAGTTCATTAGAAGTACTTAATAATAAATATCTACCTACTATAGACCTTTAAAACACATTTGTAGGGATAATACATATATCTGCTAATACATACCGATCAACAGTTATAGCGACTAATGTGAACACACCCGCTGACACAGTGAGATTGGCGGTGAAGTTGCTCGCTGTACACGTTACAGCACCAAATGGCCAGTCAGCCGTGACCAGAAATATGAAGTTTGGTGCACCGTTTAATGTGGCCATTAATAGATCTGCCACAGCCAAATTCACCAGGAAGCAGTTGGTGACAGTACGCATACGTCGATGTGCTGTTAAAATCAAAAGAGTATTATAGCGAAATCTACGGGCCGCCAGACTACCTATCTTCTGAAAAGCAAAATGAGTAGGTATTGTCAGTATTTACTTTAAAGTCACGAATTTCTGTTATCTTGGACTGATGGTCCATTTCCAGGTAATCAGATCTATGATGATAGATATGTTTTGCAGAATATTATTATATATATTCTCAAGCAGCGGTAATTTCCAAAATTGCTTTACAAATTTCTCAAAGTGACAAAATATTAAAAAATAAACTGCATATGTTTGCTGGAAGTTGTGACATATACCTTAAAAACGAACTAAACATGCGTTTGGTGACATATTTAATATTATTTCTGTCATCACTATTTCTTATACGAGTATATTAACTCTTATTCTTGTATAATATTATCGCCAATGGAATCACAAAATAAATATATAAAATAGGTACTTAGAAAATGCAATAAGTTAAGTGACTACGCATGTATTATCGTCAAAATCTGTATCAGCTACACTTACAAAATATTTAGTGGGTAAACGATGTAAGAAATCCCCTATGATCACTTCTTTTGCGTAATATTTTCATATAATGTTTTGCCCAACACATAAACAGATGTGACATTATTTGTCAAATTTTGATTGGCATAGCACATTATTTTCTATTTCATGGTTACAATATTATGCTTATATATCAATCATGTAATCGAAAGCAGTACTTTATACTCCATCTAATTTTCTTATACTATTATAAAGCTATAACTGAAGTACTATACTAATATTATAAAGAGGAAAGATTTGTATTTTTGTATGTTTGTAACTAATAAACTCAAAAACTACTAGACCGATTTCAAAAATTCTTTCACCATTAGAATTCTACCTCATATAGATTTTTCCTGTACCAGAACCGTGGGAAAAGGCTAATTTCAATATCTGACTTTAACTTTCTCGAAAAATATGCTTTATGACGGAAATACATGTGACCTGAGTTCTATATTTTCTCTCTTCTGTGATATCTATCTCAATACATTAATTAGGTACTTACCCAACACTATCCATATAACTAGTGTATTTCCCAAGATCGCTAGCAGTAGCATAATGGCGAACACCACAAACCAGGCTAGTTGCCCCCACCATGGTGGGCTAAAGGGCCGTTCTCCTAGACCCATGCAGTTGCTGAGAGTAATTCTGTAACAACAATAATTCCATTTATTAGCGGCAACAAGTCTTAGTTTATTTTTGTATGTATCTATAATTATGTTACTGCTAGTTAGGATGTATTAATATGCTTTGGGGCTGATCGAGGATCCAGCTAATAGGAACATTTATAGTTTGAGTCAGAGCTTGAAACTAAGCCAGGCACTCTTTGACTTTTTGCAATTTGTTCTCAAATTATCACTGTCGGGCTATAATGAAGAAAAAATTGCATGCTTTTTTTTCTGTTAAGGCGGGAAAAAATATACACTTTAGACCCCGTCGCTCGGGGCAATGAACAGCGGCACCCTCACCCACTAATTATACCCGCTGTTTACCGTTTCTACGCTCGTATAGGGGGACCACTGGAACTGTGTGCCATTACATCAGTGGTCCACCGAGGACTAAGAAGAGACTCTCGTGACAGCCTGTGCAGTCTTCCAACCCTGTTGAACAAACTGGGCCAGCGTGGTAGACTATGTCCTAAACCCCTACCATTTTGAAAGGATCCCTGCCTACAGTAACAGTTTGTAAATGTTTTTGGTATGTTCCGACGCGTTTGTTATATTAAGCTGTCCGTATCAATGCCAGAGGCAACATCAGCTGCAAGAGCAATGGGCTTCAATAACTACCATGGCCAAACTACTTAATTTGCCGCCGAGCCGATGTATAGAACCAATGCACAGCTTACTTCAAATGGACCGATGAAAGCTGTACCTATTGGATATTCTGCTCTAGAATTATTGTGTTTTGTGTTAATATTGTATATGATTTTTATTTTAGTAATATCTGTATTCACCCTCTTCGTACCATATATCCTATCTGGTCTTACCCATTATAGGTATGGGGTGAATTCGGAAACATATTATTTTTATATATTTAATAATATTGATTTTTTATATATTTATTTACACTTTATTGTACATCATGGCCGTGTGGGGCTGGCTTTAGAATTGTCCCACCCCTCTCTACGCACGGGAGTCGTAAGAGCCGACTGAAGGAATACCGGGGTAGTGGGCACCAGTACTCCCTCGAGTATTAACAACATCCACTGCAATCGCCAACCCGCCTGCCAAACGTGGCGATTACGGCAGTATCCCCCATGACGGGACCGCTCGTTGTGGCGTTCTCTTGGGGAGGCCTAAGTTCAGCAGTGGACGTTGAAAGGCTGATGGATGGATCGATGGATGGTACATCATATGTTTATAATAAATAGGTGCAAAGCGAGAAAAAAAATATGCAACATTGTGTCTAATTTGTGAGACTTTTTTCTTAACTATCCGGTGGTACCCCACTCTCCCCTACATTTTTTACAGAAAACACATAATGTTACGTACCATTTAACTTGCAAATAAAAATGTTTTTATCTCTATAACTAGAATTTTTATTTATTTCACCTCTCTAACTCAAAATTATTTGGTTGTCTCTATAAGTCGAATGTTTCCTTACAAAATTTGCTTAAGTCGAAATCCTCCGTTCGAGTTAGACTTACAGAGGTTCTACTGTTTTAAGATATTAGTACAATTGTTAAGATTAAGAAACAGAAGAATAAAGTTCATATAGTTTGTAAAAAACTATTTTGATGTGTGCGGACTTAGCAAATTGTTTATACATCAGCCTATTATGCTACACGTAATAAATCTATGCACCTACATGTTTAATAGAGGTCTCTGTATGAACGGGAATTTAATAGTGGATTTAGGTGGATTCGTATTATCATATTGTGTTTAGGTTGTGTAGAACTAATCTGTTTCGGCTTGAAGGGCAGCCTATATAAATATTTATCTGTTGGAAATTAAGCCCGCAATATCATAAACAATAACAGCTTATGGAGATTATTTTGATGAAAACAAAATCTATTTCAGGGAATTTAATTTCTTCATAGTGTATGTATGTAAATTAATTGAATACTTAATATGTATTATAGTCTAATTAAAATACTAATATTATTAGGAGGCAAGATTCATTCGTTTTTAAATGGATAAACTCTGAAACTACTTAAGCGATTTTAATAATACAATAGCCATCTATACGAATCTATACGAACATCAAGCTATGACCCACGCGAGTGAAACCGCGCGTTGGTACAATGACTGCGATAGCTTAGCACTTCCCCGGATTGGATGGGACGCAGGTTCAAGTCCTGTTCGCTGTAAAGCTCTCTTTTTCCACTTCCACAAATAATTCTTTATTGTTTTGTTTTTATTCAAGATTCATCATGAAATTTTTATACAACATTCTACAGTAGCAGTTTACTCAAATCATAATTTTGTTATAGGTATTGTAATATGGGGAGAGACCTCATTTAGTTTTCATATACTGAACTAATTACGTCACACTCCTACCCTGTGCCTCGTTAACTTTCCGCTTATACACAAGTGACTAACAAAGTAAACAAACAAAAGCTTTGTAAACATGTCACTCACATAAACGAGATTTAATTGGTGCTTCTTATTCGTAGTACTGATTGCGTAGCAGGTTTCATTCAACTTTTATTTGTGTGTTTGAGTTTGTATAAGGTATTTTCCAAGCAGTTTGACAATGTAAGCCACTTTAAAAATAATAAGAAGCTCATTTTTTTTTGTCATGTCATTTTTTTTTTATATATCGTGGATGGCAACCAAGCATACGGCCTACCTAATGGTAAGCGGTTACCGTAGCCTATAGACACCAGTAACACCAGAGGCATAACTCGCACTTCGCCATCTCCAAAAATAGGGATAAAGAGATGAGAGGAAGGATAATAAGGAGAGAATTTGGGCCTCTGGGCTGTCAGTTACCATATGAAACACAACGGTAGGATAATATAATTACATTTTTATTTATTATTTCATTATACATTTTATAAGTAGATTTATTTCAACATCCATAACAAGAACTTTCAATCAAATTCCTATTATTGTTGAGTAGATAAATTAACATAAAACAGACTATGCCCGCATATATTCGTTAATACGAATCTGTTGAAGGACACCAATATGAATTTAATTATGAATTGAATGGCATGTAGATAAAAATGTTGTTATGTGTATTTATCAGCCGAATTCGTTCTTTTCCCTGGAGAAATATTAAAACATAATATATCAATATTATAAAGAGGAGTTATTTGTATTTTTGTATGTTTGTAACGAATAAACTCAAAAACTACTGCAACGATTTCAAAAATTCTTTCGCCATTATAAAGCGTCATTATCCCTGCCCTGAGTAACATAGGTTATGTATATTAATTACCAATATTATACCGAGAAAAGATTTGTATTTTTGTATGTAGGTATACAAATAACAGGCTATATTTATTACTAGATAGATATCTATTACTATAAATAGTGATTTGTATAAAAAAATGCTTATGTCCTTCATAAAGATACATTTACTCTACGTTTATCCCAAAATGTTTAAAAAATAGATGTCTACCCGTGCGAAACATAATTTTTTTTAGAACAAAAGCACGTAAAGAATCCGCACAGATAGCGGATTGATTCAGATTGCAACCTCGCTCCTAAATGTTGCGGGTTAGAACAACTTTTGTGTGATACACAAATGGTTGTTCTGTGTTTGTGTGTACTTTGGTTAGTGCAGGGAGTAGTTTCTGAGGGTTAGGGAGTCTCTGTATAAGTCGGAGGCTCTACTGTTCCATGGGCCCCAACATCGGTCACCTGCTTACACCTCGATCACGGTAAAAGGTCTCCAAAATCGGGATCCGGAGATCAAGGATCTGGGCCTGGTACTGCACGGGCGGTGGTACTTTCGCGAATACTTCCGTCAGCTTTCACCAAAACTTATTGGCGCGGCCTCCCTCACACGGCTCATACCGAATATAGGCGACTCAGTAATGCGTACCGACGGCTTTACGCGGGGGAGGTCGATGGCCGTGTGGGGCCGGCACCAAGAATAGCTCCACCCCGTCTCTTCCTATGGGAGTCGTAATAGCCGACTAGGGATTATCAGGGGACCGGGCAGCAGCGTTCCCCTGTGTACTAAAAACATTCACTGCGATCGCCAACCCGCCTACCAAGTGGCGTGGCGATTATGGTAAAACCCCCATTTTGGGGAGGCCTAGTCCAGCAGTGGACGTTGAAAGGCTGATGGATGAATGGATGGATGGATGGTCGATGGCACTGTATGGCGCACTCGTGTGGGCGGAGTCCCTGGACGCCCCTAACATGGCTCTCCTAAGGAGACCACAAATAGTCTTATCGCCCAGGGTCATACGCGGATACCGCACGATGTGGACCGAGGCAGCCTGCGCGTTGGTTAGAACCCCCTCGCATGGCACTTGGAGGTGGAGGTGCTCACCGAGGTGTATCGGCGGGCTTCGCAATAGCGGGAGTGACCGCCCCGTTCCCAAAGAAGTGGCTATGTGGGAAGGTCTGGAGACGCCTCAGGCTGGTCTTTGGTCCGTCGGGGCGCTCCAGCCGGTGCTAAAGGAGGGCGACGGTACGGAGTCCTAACCTTCTGACTGGTGCAGGTGCTGTCGGAGAGACGGCACAACGTGGGTTTCTATAGGTAGTTGATGAGGGCCCAACACTACACTGTTCGTTACCCCGAACTACGGAGTGAGGGGTTGGTAATTTTTTCCCGCCTTAAATGAAAAAAGGAGTCGTCTTTATACAATTTGAGTAATTTCTTTTTTTAAATTACTATTAGTTAGTGCTATTATAAAGTATCTTGATTTATAGAAGTTCATGGATCTGACATCTAAAGACAGTTGGAGATCTAGTAGATTACATTTATCAAACCCATAGTATATAGCTGAATAGGTAACTCTAAGGTTTAATAATTTTCTAGTGCTAAAAGCCGTGAAATCTATTCGATTAGTAGGTACTCAGCTGACCACATCCATTAAACAACTAACCACAAACTATTTTGTATTGTAAAACATTATATAATACAAAGTTTTACCCAAATAGTGTCTAATGAACTTTCCAGACGACTATTTGTCCACTTGTAAAATAATGAAGTGCTTGTATTCGCTGTAAATAGACTAATCCGAATCCTTATGTACTTCTGTTCTATTTATTATAAAGCTGTGAGCTGTCTGTACTTTTGAAAAAATACCGTTTGTGGTTTTAGGCTATGTAGGTGTCTCTGAACCGAAAACTATCTAATAGTTTGTCCGTGTGGTGACGGACAAGAATACAAGTGTCACCAACCCATTCTTTCCCACTGGTGTCGTATGAGGTGACTAAGGGAAGTAAGCAATTTTCATCCATTGCATGACTGGTGGTAGGGCTGGGTACCAAGTGGGAGTACTCTACTTGGTATCGGGCCCGAGCGGGTTGGTACCACCATTTCCCGTGTGACCGGCCATGAAGCACATCGTTGCGTTTTGGCTATAGCAGGATATAGCCGTTTATTCTTTCATTTCATATCGGTGAAATGAAATAGTGAGCAGCGGCTTGACTATATACTCTCGGTATAGTTGAGTCCATGAGCGACGGTTACCATTTACCAACAGATGGGCCGTGGCTCATCTGCCACTACATGCAATAAACAAAAAATATAAAATTCTCGTGTCACAGTGTTTGTCGCTATTCTCCTCCGAAACGGCTTGACCGATTCTTATGATATTTTGTGTGTATATTCAGTAGGTAGGTGTAGGTGTAAACAATTTTTCATATCCCTAAGTAATAAGCACCCTTATTGTGTCCACCCCAAATTTTATTTTATATTTTGTGGAAAAATATTTTATTTTTATATATGATTTGGCACTAAAAAATACATACAACCCTAAATTGTCACCCTTCTACTGCCAACTTCTATTTTTTAATAGGGATATATTAGTACTTTAATAATTTTCATTGCAAAATATTCATGAAAAAAAATATGGCGGTACGAAGTTCGCCGGGTGAGCTAGTTATTTTATAATTACGTTTTTCTGTTTAAATCTGTTTCTGTTTTTCTGGTCTATTGAGTGGATTTTTTACAAAACTTTTTGTTTGTCTTAATTAACAACTGTAACAGAATTTAGTACTTACTTACCATCACGCCATCTCCCTTGCGGGGTATGCGGAGTGAACAGAGTGCCAAAAGGCTCTATTTTTGCATACACCTCTCGCTTCCTCAACATTCATAATTCTCTTCATACACGCCCCCCAGTTTTGAAGACTCCTGACTCCACCTTCCTTCAATATATGACTGATTTGGTTTAGGTAGGTGAATCTCGATCTCTCCCTGTACCTGCATCTCTCCACTTTCGCATTGTATATCTTCTTAACTAGTCGCTCGTCCGGCTTTCTTTCCACATGTCCGAACCATCGGAGCATTCCCTTTCGCATCTTTACACCAATAGTAGGTACTGCCACGTGATGAAAAACATTATGAGGAAACCTGGATGCGCGATGTATGCCAACCCACCCTAGGCTAGCGTGATGGACTCCCTCTCACTTTGGGAGTAGACCTGTGCCTGATTGCGGGGCAGTAATAGGTTAAGATAAAAAAAAATGAAAGACTACTCTCACAAACTACAAACCACGAGAATCTAAGTTAATCAAAGGTTTATGGAGCTAATATCGGCGTATAAATGTAATAAACTGTGTGTATATTACACATGTGTATGTAAAGGAGTCATAACTAATAAACACTCCTCACTAATAATAATATACGTATACACTCAACAAGTAATTACAGCTTGCTACCTATATTAGTGGTCAACACGCTATCCACAAGCGAATAATACTTTATACTATAATAACACAAGCAGATTCGGCCATGCGTTGCTATGGCACATATAATTTGTTCGTTAATTTTGCAATAAAAAATAATCCATCCATCCATCCATCAGCCTTTCGATGTCCACTGCTGGACATAGGCCTCCCCAAATTGGGGGTATAGTGCCGTAATCGCCACGCTTGGCAGGCGGGTTGGCGATCGCAGTGAATGTTGTTAATACTCGAAGGAGTGCTGCTGCCCACTTCCCTGGTATTCCGTCAGTTGGCTCTTACGACTCCCAGGGGTAGAGAGGGGTGGGACAAACTAAAGCCGGCCACACACGGAAAAAAATAATAGGGATATTATTTATCCCCTTATTTCTCGTAACTTCTCAAGTCTGCACACAGTGCGCAAAATTTCATTACAATCGGCGGTCGAACAACAAGGCACGATTATTTTATATATTTAAAGGTATAGAATAGAATAGAATAGAATACACTTTATTGTACACCAAACATAAGATAAAAACAATAATTTACAATAAAAACTATCAACAAGTATGTACAATGGGCGGTCTTATTGCTAATAGCAATCTCTGCCAGACAACCTTTGGATGGAGTTAACAAGTACGATGCTGCAGTTATGTTGTAGGTGTACGTATACATAAATAAATATACATCTACAAATATAAATAATACTATAGGTAATCATAAATATCACATATAAATTAAAATCTTAAAATGACAAATAATGATCTTTGACCAATATTTTAAATTTAGTCAACGTATTTGCGCGTCTGATGTCTAATGGTAAGGCATTCCATAAGTTTACTGCCGTCACTTTAAAAGACTTACTAAGATATTTTGTGCAATGCGTTGGTATTTTGAGCCTAAGATTTTCTGACGACCTCAAGGTCTTCCCATGTGTGTCATGTAGGAATTCAAAATTTCCTTTAAGATAGGAAGGGTATGACGGGTTGAACAGAATACTGTATAACAAGAATAGTAAATGAGCGTTCCGACGAAGGCGTATTGGTAACCACTTGAGATTGTTTCGAAATTCTGAGACATGATCGTATTTACGTAAACCGAATATAAATCTTATACAAAAATTTTGAAGTCGCTCAAGTTTTTCAAGCTGGTTCTCGGTAAGATCTGGATAGCTAGCATCTGCATAATCAAGAATAGGAAGTAGAAGGGAATTTGCAAGCGCAATTTTGGTGACAGTGGGTAGAAAGTTTCGCAACCGTCTCAATGACCCTGCTGATCTGAACATTTTCCGACTCACCTCTTGCAACTGGGGATCCCAAGAGAGGTTTTTGTCAATTAGTATACCCAAATTCTTCACTTTATCGCTTATAGGTATTATTGTGCCATCAAAAACGATTGGTGGTAATTGTGTCCATTGCACCTTAGATGTTAGTCTAGAGCTACCCACAACAATGACTTGTGTCTTAACGGGATTCACCTTAAGCCCGTGTGAATTACTCCAACTACTAATTAAATCCAAGTCCTTATTGGTGATTCTGATGGCATCTGACAATTCAGCTAAAGGTGCCTGAGTATATATTTGGAGATCATCTGCATAAAGGTGGTAGGAGGAAATAAGCTTATTAGAGATGGTATTTATAAATACTGCGAAAAGTAAAGGAGAAAGCACGCCGCCCTGGGGTACACCAACAGTTGTATTGCACCATGTTGAGTAATTATTTTCTATACGAATACGCTGTTGGCGTCCACACAGTTCGATTCTCGCCCCTACTAAAAATCTCTTTTTCTTTATTCACAAATAATTTGTACTTTAAAAAGTAGCGGAGCATGTCAATTGCTAAAAGAAATATATCTAAAATGTAGGAGATTTTAAGCTAGTGTAATAAAATTAGTATAATACTCCTTTAAGTTTTAAAATTTTTGTTTATATTTAGTGCTTAAAAATTCTACCACAAACTACCAATTAAAATTTTTAAGTAAAGGCTTCAAACACGTCATTAGGTGTCTAGCACGGAAATCGTATCTAAATACTAATTATTTATTGCTTTTTAGTTCCTGGGTGCACTTGAACGCGTTTTTTTTTAAATGTTTTATTTTGTGCTTTTTAGTGTTTTTTTATAAAATAGCTTAGAGTAGGTCATACATGATGGGGAGGCCTCCCAAAAACGAAAAAAAATCAGACGCCGAAAAAATATATCATCGATGACATACAATTTTTTTAGATTTTTGTTGATTTTTTAAAAACTACTTACCCGATTTCGATAAAATTTAAATAAGACCATTGCGAAATAAACCCCTTTCAAACAAAAAAGAATTTTGCAAATCCGTCAACACATGACAGAGTTATGCCCGAACATACATAAAAAAAAATATAAACATCCGAATTGATAACCTCCTCCTTTTTTTGAAGTCGGTTAAAAATTAATTACGTTCTTAACGTTCGTTGCCAATTGAATACTAAAAATGAAGAGATATCGTCAAATAAGCCGTGTCATAAAAATTTAAAAGAAAAATAATTTTCTTGTTATTAGTAGATTGTGCCTGTGCGAGGGCGCACCGCTATTAGTAGAATAATTACACTCATGAACCACAATTCCATTACCGTCTGTTCTTATTGAAGATTTCCGAGGTCTACCAACTGCAGAGTGTGGCAGCCTCCTCTGCAATTGGTAGTCTTCTTATCGAGTGAGACAACATAGGTACTTACTACCTTTGAATAATGAGCTATTTGGATCTTTCGAATTTAGATACCTTAGCAGGTGCTTGTTGGCCTCGAGCGCAATTAGCTGGATTCCAGCACATCCATATAAAAAGTCCTCTATTATACTTGTGAGCCACTACGTTCTACTATGATTATGTGATATAAATTTGGAAGAAAAATAGAAAACTAAATTTGATGACGTGTATAAAAGTAATCCAGTTGCATTAAGTAACATTACCTCAGTGGTAGGATAACAAAGCACCAAGTGACAGACAGTTTATTGCCAAAGTCGAGTAGGTACCTATATTCTACACCCGTGTTGATCACTCGTAAAACAACTCTATGTGTTTGGGTCTGAAGGGGAAGATAGGCAGTTCGACAACTACCACTGAAGTATCAGTGGCCCGCCAACACAGGCGGAGAGATAGCACATGGTGGGGTTCTTTAGCGGGCGAGAGCCCCATACTACCATATTTGTTGCCCCAAACGACGGGGTGTGCGGTTAAGAACATTTTTCCCTTCCTTAACAAAACAAAACAGTCCCCCTGAGAGTAATTTTAATGATATACAACGACTTGACCGTCTTGGTGTAGTTAAACCGATTAGTGTCCACAGTTAGCATTAGATATGAGCATTTAATATATTTGCCGTGTGGAGCCGGCTTTAGAATTGTCCCACCACTCTCCACCCATGGGAGTTGTAAGAGCCGACTGAGGGAATGCCGGGGGAGTGGGCAGCAGCACTCCTTCGAGTATTAACAACATCCACTGCGATCGCTAACCCGCCTGCCCATTCTTGGGGAGGCCTGTGTCCAGCAGTGGACGTTAAAAGGCTGATGGATGGATGGATGGATTTAATCTATTTTTAATATCAATAATCAATTTGATGTCAAGCACCCTGCACTTTATTACAATCATTATTAATAATTATGAGATTATTTTTTAATTTTTAGTTCGTAGTAAGCGCGTTTTTCTAGATTTATAAACCATAAATGAAAGAGAGGGAGAAAAATCTCTTTTTCCACTTTCACAAATTAATTTTTCTAGTAAAATTGTATAGTGTGTGACCTTTTAATTTGCCTTGGAATTTCACCTGATTACTTCTCTTGTAACCTAGAATAGTTCTACTTTCAATAGAAGTTTGCAGAATTCTTGTGAATACGGATAGCAATCAAGTATCCCTTCGTTAACTAGGGGAATTTATGCTCTTAAGACCATAATTGGGGTCGTTTCAAATAAGCACTTGCCTCATCAAATTTAAATTATACGTATTTCTGTATATACTAAATCCGTACATTAAGTGACATACTATTTGTTGTTTTATTTTGCCTTTCAGTTTATTTAATTGTTAACATGATCAGGGCTGTAATACTTAAGAGAATATAATAATATTAAAACACTTAACAATTTTAACAATATTAAAAAGACATGATTTTGTCTTTAGCTTTCAAAAATAATTGTTGTCTCACGCCTTGATAAGCTGCCTGTAAAACTGACCTGAATGTTATAGTTGACCCTTTTTTTTTGTTAAGGCGGGAAAAAAGTGTCCCTAACCGCACACCCCGTCGTTCGTGGCAACGAACAGGGTTGTGTGGGGCCGTCAAACACCAAAGAAACCCACTGTGCGCCGACTCTCCGCCATCATTGGTGGACCACCGGAACCATATTACATTTTTTCAGTGGTGTTATAGTTGACCCTAAAGTATTGTAATAATATATGTAAGTAGAAAGAAAAACTATTATTATGTCGTACAAGCCATAACCCATCTTATTGAGGAACAAATTATTTGTGAATGTGGAAAAAGAGAAGCTTAATGCGAGTGGGATTCGAACCTGCGTCCCTTCCAATCCGGGGAAGTGTCTTAGACCGCTAAGCCATTTTATTAAATTCCCCTTTTTCAAATTATTCGTTCAAATCTTGCAATCACTGACTTTACCAATTAAGCCAGAATTGTGTTTATCTTCTACTATCATACATCTTAAGCGAAACGCAACAAAGCGTTGTAACTAATAGTAAATAATATATTAAATTGGTTATCGTTATTCATGACATTACATACTAGCTTGTAGTGGCTAGTAGGCTCTACCTTGCTGATCACAGCATGATTGGGCTACCCCCTCACAGAAGATCAGCGTGAAACAACGTTAGGTACTCCTACCGTTGTGTTGTGTATGGCGAGTGGGAGCGCCGGAGGCCCAAACCCCTCTCAGTAGGCCTACCCTTAGATTAAATATTTATCCAGATGGAGTGTCACTCTTATAAACGTCATAAAAATCGGGCGGGAATTATTATGCTAGTGTGTGTGACAACTGTCATTACGCTTGTGCAATTTGTGTTTGTGTGCGTGCGTAATGATACCAGTTTCAATGGTGGTATTAAATTATGGGAAAATTATATTATCATAGATTCAAGAAATTCTTATACTACAAAATGTTTCGTAATTATCTTTTTCTAGTTACTCTCATAATCTTAATATATACATATTTATATACAAAAGTAGATAACCCCTTATTTAATGAGATACTACTATAACCCACGATAATTATAAATTTAAAAATGTAAACAATCTTCATTATTAAATAAATAATAATATTACAAATAGTAATATTATAACTAATTCCGAAAATGACACCTGTGCAGCTTTATGAATTCATTAAAAGCGCTAATCATTATGTTAGGTAATATTTCTATTACTTTCTATTGTTCAAATATCATCAACTTTGCAAGATTAGGCGGGAAATTTAAGTTCATAAACTGGTATCACATAAAAAAAATACGAACTAAAATTAATATATTTAAATGACTTATTTAGCCAGTTATTGTATGAAATAATGTTACTAACCGATAAGATATGAGATGATGATAAGACATATCTTTAGTGCTCATTTTCCGATTTTTGTAGTTTCGGCACACTTTGACATTTTAAATGACACTCTATTGCTCCTCGATACGACCTTGTCAAGTGACGTCACGATTGACACTAACAGCCATAGAACAGCATTGGGGTGAAAAGTTCAACACAATTTTTTTTGACGCGTTTACTCGATGCTCCATCTAGGTATATCATTAATCTAAGGTCCTACCTATCTTTTCCTTAATATTCTTCCTATCCTTTTCCTTGGAGACGGCAATGTGTGACTGCTGCCTCTGGTGTGCTAGCGTCTAAAGTCTACCGTAACCGCTTAACATCAGGTGCCGTATGTTTGTTTTCCACCCACTTGGTATAAAAATAGTGTGGGAAGAGTATTGATTTTCGAAATTTAACAAGACTTACGTGACATTTTTACCTACACAAGTGTATGAGTACTATAACTAAAAAATTGAATATTCCTGGAGTATTACCTGCACGAAAATCATCGAGTTGCCTAATTATAGGTATTATAAAATAATAATATATTTGCTTACTTACTTTAGATTGATGTCTTCAAGAATCCTGTTTGGAAGTAGATCTAGTATCTGCGTGACATTGAGGTCATCCCACGATGTTTGTCGGCCCAGTATCTGCTGGGTGCAGTTTATAAATAATTGTATATCTATTTCGGAGTCCATGGCATCATATTTTATTCGCACTTTACAAGTTTAATAAGTTAGAATATAAATTCACATTTCAAAATCATTACACCAATATTTTTTTTTTCCACATATTTAACAAATCACTTAATTTTGCACAACTATTTAGACACTTTCTTGTGATGTTTTTTTTTTATTTAAATATAAAAAAACACATTTTTGAAATAGCGTAGTTAACTCCATGATGTACCTCTAGAGATCGCATCCATTACCATATTTTGAAGTAATTCTTTGTTAAAGCCCTAGTTCAAAGCGTATTACCTCGGAGATGATTTAATAACAATAAAAAATAATTATATTTTGATAATGCATCAAACTCCCACTTTTACTACAGGTATGATATGAATTTTAGATAACGTACTTACATAAAAGCTAGCTACAGTGTAGTAGAGTGTAGGATACATTTTTGAACAAAAGATACAAAAATGCATCTTATAATTATTATTTATCTAGATTATTCCTTTATCAAAATCTAGGATTTTTCACCCCTATTTTAAAGATTAACGCGCCGGCTAAAGACGAAAAATTGACCCACGGTTAAAACTTACAGCTTCTCTTAAATTTGAGATTTAAAATTATCTAAGACAAGGTTCTTTAATGGATGCTAAATTACGCACGGGTCGACTAGTAAAGTATTATTTTTGCTATCGGAAATTAATAACATTTCTTGGCTTTTATAATCAGCATATAGGTGTAGATACGTATAGTGAAGGAAGATAGTTAAAAAAGAAAAAAAAACCAAAACAATCGCTATTAAATTATTGGTAACTAGATATTACCCGCGACTTGTTTGTCACTGTATGGCACATAGTTATCTCTATGCAAAAACAGCTATCCTACAGGATTTATCCATTTTTTCGGGATATGAGCCCTGTCTTTTTCTGGGCTCCTGACTAAATTTATACAAAATTTCACGATGATTGTTCCAGTAGTAAACAAACAAACTCACTTTCGCACATCACACAAAAACTACTGCACGGATTTTCATGAAACTGTTTTGTTTGATTGCTCTAAAAAACTTGTATAAAAAATTATTGCTATTTTATCAGGAACCTGAGATATAACCAACGGAGCTGTGGTCAAACGGTAGTAAGTAGTCAACTTTATAATATTAGTAAGTAAGGATATGGATTTAAAATAAGTACTTCAAACTTTTACGCTTAAATTTTTTCACTATTGTTTAATTTTTTTGTATTTAAAAAAGTTAAATACCTAATGACTGTATAAGTATAAATACGAAAAAAGGTCGAATTTTTATATCATCCCGTTTAGGTAAACGGATTTTTTATTTAACACATAATTTATTAAGTTAATTTCATTAAGAAACCAACTTATTACCTACACAAAAATCAAAGGGTTATTGTCCCTTTATTTTATAGATTGCACCCCCAAGTCCGTAAAACAGGAGTTAATATTTATAAACGCGCATGTCTCAAGGACTACCAAACTATTTAAACTAAAAACTCAAGTGTCACTATATTATTCAATTTCGCGGGTGTCATTTCGGAAAAGTAACAATCAGCACATAATATTAGTGAAAGAATAAAAGTCGAAGCTAGACCGCATTGGTGCTGTACTTAATATCCCAGAGGACGTACCACGGTCCTGATTAGCCTATTTTTTACATTTTAAGCAGCTATCTATCACCTATGTGTATGTATTATCTATGTGGTAGGCAGTGGTGTTTGCTATTTACCATCTGGGTCGTAGCATGTTAAATGCTGTTAGTAATGAAATTGCAGTTCCTTTTCGTAAATTGTAACGTCCCTCCATTATAATTGTCTCCCTCATTAGACGCGTTTTAGATGCATCGCAGTGCTCATGAATATGAGACACATTTAATTAATTTGACAACACGTCATGAACACATCCTATTGTTTGCAGTAAGTGTGATTTTGTGTGCGAATGTATCTTGAACCTTAAAACATTTTCCGTGTGGTGACAACGGACTAAGAACGCGGACAACATCTAGTAAAAATACTATATACTCGTATTTTCAAAATCTGTCGGTTAAGAAAACGTCAGGATAACATAATTACTTTTTGTAATTTCATTTACATCTTCCGTGAAATATTCGGGACTTAAAACGTTATAATCACTCTACAAAGCGTACTTTACTAAATTATTTAGTAAATAAGTACTTACATACTAGATTAAGTCCATTATGTACCATCCTAGTACTCGTAATCCATTACTGTCACACTATATCAAATGGATCGCTCTCAGAATATCAAAAGGTTTACTCTAAGTTCCATCATGCCAGCTTAATCCGAGTGATATACATCACATGTCACAAAGTTACTTACTCGTACTATACCTGCAGATCTTGTCATAGTCGTTTCTTTAAAGTAATAAAACAATATTCAGAGACTGGATACGTTTTCTCTTTTTTTGCTCATGATGCCAGACAAGCCACGGTCTCAACTGTACCGAAAGTATTGTCAAGCCGCTGCGCACCATTTCATTTCACAGATATGAATTGAAAGAATAAACAGCTGTCTCCTGCTACAGCCAAAACATACTGACGTGCTTCATGACCGGTCACACAAGAGACGGTGGTACCATCCCACTCAGGCCCGATAGCAAGTGAGTACTCTCACTTGGTACCCAGCCCTACCATCAGTAATACGATGGGTGATAATTGCTTACTTCCCTTAGTCGCTTCGTACGACACCCGTGAGAAAGAATGAGGTGGTTGATGACTCTTGTATTCCCAGGCCCTCACCACACGGACATTTTAAAAATTATTGAATTATAATTCATAATTTTAGTTAGAACTTGGGTTGGATTAGAATGGAGGCTTTATCGTTCTTCCTTAAACCCTTTAAATATTGATATTTTTTATTAACAAGTCATCATCATTCTATATAATACTTTCTCCTTAGACAGGAGTCGTGAGCTCATGAACTTAGAAGCAGAGCCAAATTTTATCAAAAAAAATAGGGTTCAAACGAGATGTGTGTGAAATGATAATGGAGTATTCAAACCGAAGACAGCAAATACACTGGTATCAAGTTCAATATCCTTTGACCTTGACCTTTTAATTTTGGCGAAATTACTTGTGTTCACATATTATAACTACTCGGTGAAGGAAAACATCACGAGGAAACCTGCATATCTCATATCTGAGAGATTTTCTTGACGAATTCTGCCTACCTGCCCTGTAAGCATGCGTGGTGGGCTACTCAAAACCCAACCTAAGCCCTGTTGTAGGACAGTAATGGGTTGGAAAGAAAATCATACAATTCGCGAGTCAAGATAAAAGTTACACTCATTGAGAACATATTAAGATAAAATTTAATTTCACGCCGATGAAGCTGCAGGCAACAGCCATTATACTGAATATGTCAGAAACACAAAAAAAAAATAGTTACATTTTACAAAGGTACGCATGTCATTTCACCACTGAAATAAGTCACACAGTTGCAGTGGCCCGCCAACACCGGCGGAGACAAGCACATGTCGGTTTATTGAGTGGATAAGAGCCCTAAACTACCCTGTTCGTTGTCGCGAAAGATGGGGTGTGCTGTTAAGTACATGTTTTTCAGCCTTAACAAAAAATTGTAATTAAAATTCGGAAGAGCGAGTTGCTTTTCTTATGAAAATAAATGTCTCTAAAATAAACACGGTTACATAATCACGGCTCTAGAAAAATTTTGATACAATAGTAACAGAAACGTGTTTCGAATTCAATTGTTAATAGAAATTATTGTTTCTCAGTCTACTTGTAGACAGAGGGACGTTAATGTTGACAGGGTATTAGGGTGCGAAACACAAGCACTCGTCAACCAATATAAACTACCCTCGCTATTTCTGAAGATTGCTTTTAGTTCCATAATGCAAACAGATTAATGCAAACACTAGGAAATTATGTAAGTATCAAATAAAACAAACATTGTTAAGTCTACGAATATAGTACATTATAAATCGAGATCCCCGAATATTACATATTTTCACAGTAACGAAATTTATATGATTTAGTAGTAGTTGTATACTTTGAACATACGCTTGATTACTTGGACTAAAGAATATATTACATATATCAATTGATAAAGGGGAATACTTAAAACAATCTAACCATTCTTAGATTCCAATAACTGATTTTGATGTATGTTTTATAAGAAAATTAATATAATAATTGATAATTAACAATACCAGACAGTTACCCTCAGCGATATAAAATATTTAATTCCTTTTTAAAGATTCAACATAACAAAGGAGTAAAAAGTTTTATTTATAAATACGTCACTCTAAAGCACAGTAATTATCAAACGCAAAATAACTATCCCAGAGGAACTACATATCCCACAGTTTTTTTCTGGAATAAAATGTTGTCTAATGTGTCCTTTTCTGGGCTCTACACTATAGATGTAGATAATTATGTAAAATTTAATTATGATTAGTTCCAATTAGTAATTATGACGTAAAAGCAAATCAAACGAACAAACGCACATTCGAGTACATAATATTAGTAAGGATTATTTTTGTGGAACGGCCATTAAGCGACAACCACTAGACTGCACCCTTTCTAGTAGTGGACGATGGAGGTCTAATGAAAAAAATAATAACTATAATTAAATTAAATACGTTCAAATCAAATTAAAGTTTGCTAAAGTCTTTACTCGGCGTTTACTAATTCATTAACTATTGACTTGATGGAAACAAATAAGGCTGACAAGGGGTTGTTTACCCAAAACTCGTCTGACCTAATTCATTAGGAAATTATTTTCACTTAACAACTGGCATTGCTTTTAATAAATGTATTATCGATGTCAATAGATTTCAAGTGAAAATAGTAAACCAATTTAATTTAATCTATCCTAAATTAAAAAACTACAAATTAATTTTTAGTTCATATAACATGGCATCACGCCTGTATCCCTGAAGAGGTACGCAGAGTTGTAATTACACACTCACGGTTCGCCAACTATGTTTAAGTCCCACGTAATAGAGGGCCTATTGTTATCTACCGGGCACATTTCCAAACTCCGGGCTGCTAAAATTATTATCAATTGGTCGTAAAGACAAACGTGATGAGGAAATTGGGATGAGCGAAAGGGTCTGTACGATAGCTCAGTAGCTACCTTTCCCGGATTGGAAAAGACGTGGGTTCGATTCCCGCTCGTACAAAATATCTTTTTCCTTATTCACGAAAAAATTGTACTTTAAAAAGTAGCGGAGTATGTCAAATGCAAAAAAATATACATCAAAAATGTTTATTATCAATAGATAATCACTTTTCTTTTTACGAAAAAGCTCAATAGCACCACCCAACCTAAAAAAAAGTAACCTAGTTAAAATGTTTTTAGTTCAACTAGCTATTACGTACTAGGTAATAGCTAGTTGAACTAAAAAGTATGAAATAATTTTATATTAAACTAGCCTTTGCCAAAACCAAAACCTAGTTTTTAGGTTGTATCTCAGGTTCCCGATATAGTAGCGGTATAAAATGTATACCAGTTGTTAAGTCTAATCGAGATCTATCAAATAGAAAAAGTTACATCAAAATCCGTTGAGTAGTTTTTGCGTGATGCGCGAACAAACAAACAGATAAACAGACAAACAGACAAAAAATATGTTTTGTGCTCAGACATGTCTATATAGCCTAATACAGAATTTTTTTCTCAAATATCTTAAATGTACAGACATGGCCATGTTATAGCTTTATAATAGTATAGACTAGATTCTACGCGTGACTCCGTCCGCATGGACTTCAGAATATAAGTAAATCACTTTATAACTAATTATCTCTCAGTAAAAATAGCTATGCTACGGGGACAATTAAAAGTTTGAGAGCGTGAAAGCGAAACAAACAAACAAACTCAGTTTCACTTTTATAATATTAGTACTTAAGTATTATTTTCAACTTTTTGTGCATCATTGTTGTTACCGCAGTTATTGCCGGTTCGAGATAATTTTGTAAAATGATCTCTTACAAATACCAATGCTTGTTACATTAACAGTCTTAGTAAAGTCTAATGAAATCGTATTCAGCCAAAGATTAAATTTTTGTTCAAATTACCTTTTTATATTACATAGTTTTGGAATGTACTCCATTAAACTGATGATAAGTGGTGACGGCAGCATATAGACACTAGCAATACTAGAGGCATCACTCGCACGTCGCTAACTCCAATGAAGGTGAGAGAGAGGAGTGGAAGGATAATAAGGAGAGGATAGGAAGGGGGATTGGGCCTCCGGCGCACTCACTCACCGTACTAAACACGAAGGTAGAGAAGTACCTACCGTAATTTCACGCATATTTTCTGTGAGAGGGTGGTACTTTCGCAAGCCAGCTTGCCATTCATGCTAAGCAAGGCTCTACCACTAGAACAATCCGCAGTAATTATGTAACATAAAACAAAATGGCCTCCTTAAGTGCGTTGCTATACAAGTTGGAGAGTGCTTCCTCTCAATATTATGATTGCTAGGAAGGAACCCTACCGAAGGAATGTGTCAAAGTTCCAGTGGCCCGCCAAGAAAGGCGGAGAGACGGCACACGGCGGGTTTCTTCCCCATACTACCCTGTTTCTTGCCCCGAACGACGGGGTGTGCGGTTAGAAACATTTCTTCCCGCCTTAACAAAAAAAAAGGAAGGAACCCTATAGATGTACGGTAAAACTTTAACGAAGTTAAGATTCAAATTGCTAAGTTGAATGCTGTTATTTTGCTATCGTAATGAAATTGCGTAAAAATCTGAAGAGTTGAAATATGATGCGTAACTTTATATGAGAAACTAGCCTTTGTCTTTTTTTAAATTACATCTCAGGTTCCCGATATAGTAGCCAGACCAAATGTAGGTATACCAGTTTTAAAGTCTTATTAAGAGCTCTCAAATAAAAAAAATGCATCTAAATCTGTTCAGTAGTTTTTGCGTGATGCGCGAACGAACAAACAGTCAAACAGATAAATTAATAAATTTTATTTGATAGATCTCGATTAGTAGTAGTTAGGTTATTATTAAAATAGCTGTTCAATAAAAAAAAGAACAGAATTTTTAAAGTTTTTGTCTGTCTGTGTGACTGTTTGTTCCGGCTAATCTCTGGCTGGACCGATTTGGACAGAACTATCACTAGCAGATAGCTGTTGTTACAGCGCGTAACTAAGTGTACTTTTATTTTGGAAAAATAATTACGGTTCCGTGAAAAAAAAACCACGAAATCGTGAGTTAATAAAATCTCCTGAATTGCTAGACTGATTTGGACGGGACTTTCACTAGCAGATAGCTTGCGCGTTATTATAAGGAGTAACTTAGGGTTTTTTTATTGCATTTAGTTCAACAGCCCATCTGCTGGTAAATGGTAACCGACGCTAATGGACTCAACTATACCGAGAGTATTGTTAAGCTTGCTCACAATTTCATTCCACAGATATGAAATGAAAGAATAAACAGCTCCCGCTACAGCCAAAACGCAACGATGTGCTTCATGGCCGGTCACACGGGAGGTGGTGGTACCAACCTGCTCGGGCCTGATACCAAGTGAGTGCTCCCACTTGCTACCCAGCCCTACCACCAGTCATGAAATGGATGATAATTGCTTACTTCCCTTAGTCTCCACGCGTGTGCGCATGTCGTATGCGACACCCGTCGGAAAGAATGGGGTCGGGGAATGGGTGAAGACACTTGTATTCTTAGTCCGTCACCACACGGACATTACTTTAATTTAGGAAAAATAATTAGGGTTCTGCGAAAAAAAAACAAAAACCCGTGAGATTTGAAATTGTGAATGAATACCGATTCAAATAGATACCAACTAGCTTCTGTCTGTAGTTTCATCTACGTGGCCTGCAGGCAATAAATGACATATTTTTTTTAGAAACATACATTAAATGTTATTTATACGCAGGTATTACCGATACACCTACAAATCCTACCTACTTACTGATAGGTAAATAGGTACTCCGTCGCCGTGCGCTTAATGCGTGCGTTAATTGAAGAGCTAAAAAGAATCTTAGAAAACTTAATCCTCCATTTCACCGTCTTCGAGGAGGAATTTCGAGCAACTGTTTCTTAAATAGATACCTACAAAGAACACACCTTTTTTTGTTAAGGCGAGAAAAAATTTACCTAACCGCTAACCCCGTCGTTCGGGCCAGCGGACAGGGTAGTGTGAGGCCCCACTAAAGAAACCCGCCGTGTGCCATCTCTTCGCCTGAACTGCAAACACACCTGCCAAACTTATTAGACCACTGGTTTAGGTTGTGCGTTGATATATCATTCGAGTAAGGTAAATTTTAATTTTATGAATACAGATACAATATAAATATACCTATACACCTATACTAATCAATAATTCATTTGGATTTGTAGGTGTATCTGTAATACCTATGTATAACTAACATAACATATAATGTTTGTTTCTGAGAAAATATATCACTTCAGAGTTGCGCAGAGGGCCATGGAGAGAGCCTTGCTCAGGGCCTCCTTGCGCGACTGAAGAATAAATGTGTGGATTATCCGGAAAACACACGTGAGAGATGTGGTGGAAACCATCGCGCAGCAAAATTGGATATGGGTCATATTGCTCGAACGAGCACAGATAGGTGGGCATGGAAAGCCCTAGAGTGGACGCCATGGATGAACACCAGACAACGACCACCTAAGCGATGGGTAGACTGCATGCCGTGCCTGGATAAATCAAGCAGCAGACAGAGTGTCCTGGAAGAAATTGGGAGTGGCCCATGTGCAGTTATGCACCCAGGAGATAAGGCTGATAACGATGATGAATTAATTGACTAGCTATTACCCGCGACTCTTTCCAAGGGACATTTAGATTTTTCGCGGTATTCTAATTTATTTTCCAAAAGGACAGTAGCCTAAGTTATTTTTTCTAACATCAGCTATCTGCCAGGTCTTCTCTCATGGTGAGAGGGAGTCCACCACGCTGGCCCAATACGGGTTGGCAGACTTCACAAGTCATCGAGGATTGAAATCGATACCACTGTCTTTGCAGTCCTTAGTTTTACCGCTAGGCTATCACTGCTATTATATTTTTACATGCGAGTAGTAAAAAGTTGTTATTTAAACATTATAAACAGACACTCATATTTAGATATTTTTCACTTTGTGTTTAACAGACACTCAATTTTTATTTATTTGCTTAAATTAATTATTTAACGTAGGTAACTAAAGTAGTGTATAAACTTCCTGGTGAATCACAAACATATCTTTCCATCAATGAACTGCATTGCAATGTGGATGATGCTGTTAATTATCCAATAGAAGTTTTAAATACTATGAATGTGCCTGATCTACCCCCTCATAAACTAGAACTTTAGATTGGTGTATCCATCACACTACTTCGTAATTTAAACCCACCGAAACTTTTCACTGGTACTAGATTGCGAGTAGTACTGTCATTGCAAGGAAATGTTTTAAAAGGACTTATAATATCCGAATGTGGCAAAGGTGAGACGGTATCTATACCACGAATCCCCATAATATCGTTGAATTTTCCCTTTAAATTCAAAAGACTTTAATTTCAAAGTTTGATTTATTTATTGTTATGAAATTCCACGTGGAGGAAGTCGCGGTTAACAGCTAGTAGTATATAAAATAAATATTTATATACGCAACTGCAAATGGCACACAGTTTTCAACTTCATAGCATACAAATCTATCTTGTTTTGTTACTTTAATAAAATACAACAACCTGCACTGCAGTTCAGGAATAGGGAATATTTGCACTGGACTTCAAATTAAAAAGCACAAAGTACATCCAGCCCTAACACAAGTATTTGTGGAATACAGCAAAGAATTCTCCTTTGTGGCTTCACAACATGAATGAGAAAATGATTACAATCATGCCGGTTTCCTCACGATATTTTCCTTCCAACCAAGCAGTGAAAATTTGTAATCAAATACCCACATGATTATATTCATACTAAATTCCCCTCCTGATGTACAACCTTAAACTTGAAAAATCCTTGTTAGTAGATAAACTTATACTCCAAATTACAACTCTGTAGTTTAGAATAGAATAGAATAGTTTAGAATATGGTTAGAATAAATTACCGGCCCCAATACATAGGGAATAACAAAGCCAAGAAGAAGAGCTGTTAATTTATTTCTGATTGACGGAACATCCTTCATAAATTATTTCAACATGAGTTACATTTATATAATATTGCCTCATTTGTATACTCGCCATATATGATTAAGTAGCGAATTAGTGTGGATAGAACAGTGTTAAATCGACATCCACAAATTAGTTTATCGATCGGCAGAGCTAGTAAGTATCGCGAAAAGTATGGCGAACTCTTTTCTCTCGTAACGTAGCGCTACTTGACTGTAGCTTTTCCGTAGCACATAAAGCGCCAGAAGTGATTTGTGTAGCTGATGTGAAGCGAAGCTATAAAATAGAAGAGGTGTATTACACACCCACGGTTCGCCAGCCATGTTTAAGTCCCACGTAATAGGGGGCGAGCCTATTGCCGTTTACCGGGCAAATTTCCAAACTCCGGACTGCTACTGAGAATTTTTTTTTTACGATTTCTCAATATCATTGCCTGACCCGGGGATTGAACCCGAGACCTTATGATCAGTAGTCGCTAACACTACCGCTGCACCATAGAGGTAGGTACGTAGTTATTTAACTGCACATTTGTCAGAGTGCTCCCGCACCAAGTGTTGTGGCATCGATTCCCACACTGGACAATTCTTTGTGTGATTTACAAATGATTGTTCCATGTCTGGACGTACTTTGTGGTTTAATCTTATGTTTATAAAGTCCCACGCGATACATGGAATATATCGCGTACCTAATTAATTCTTTTCAAGTTATCGACTTGACAAATTGACAATAATATAACGCATTGTTCTTATAAGATCTTGGCAGGTGTTCCTGGTATTGTTAGGTCATGAGCAGCATCTAGCACTTACCCTTGATTGAGCCGGGGCTCGTTAACTTCCATATTAAGCAATAAAAACTAACCTAACATGAAATTGACGCATATGTTTTTTTACAAATGTATAGTTACTACACAAAGTAAAACGGCGACAGTGGACAACTATTAGTCACTCACAAAATGTTACGACCACATGAAAATCGATATGAGAGACTAATGTTTATATAACTATGTTATATACCTAAACAGTCATATTAATATAAGCGCGAAGTACATCAAGCGTATGAGTTGTGCTCAAAGGTTACAATTACTATGAGAAATGTTTAAAGTTCAGGCTACGGTATATGAAAATAGTTGTTATTTTATGAGGTTTTGAGTGATATTAATTATTTTATGATTGATTTTGTAAGCTATTATTATATGAAATGATAGCCCGGAATTCGTATTAAACAAATAAACGAGTCTCAAACTCCAGAGACAGTTTTTAATCGTAGGCAGCAGCTACTTATATAAAATATATTATTTTCCAAGACGTTCAAACTCCTTATTTATACATTTTTAAAATAAGATCAGTATTATTAAAAAATAATTGAGTGAAATTTTAATTAATTTTAAGATAATGTATTTTAAAATTCATCACTAATAAATAAATGAGAGTTTTCTCCTTTCTTGTTTTTACTTGTATATATTTGTACATACAAAAGGTGTACATAAAATATGTAAATAATCATATGTTTTTCTCGTTTGAAATTAGTAATTGAACATGGGTAGCATTATTCCTAAAATACTTTATGTACTATCTAATGTTGCTATACAAAATAATATAAAGGTGGTAAACATTACTTTGTGCGGTAAATGGAAAACCAGCCTAATATAAGCAATTCGGTTATTATAATGAGAGTACGCTTCTCTCCCTTAGAAATGAAGCAACATTTCCCTAATTTGCCGAGTATCAATTACCTTACCGACTTTTCATAAATAGAGAAAAAGAGGAATATTACTTTATTTTTTCTTCTAATACATTAACTAAGAATATAGACACCAAAACTTTTTTTAATTACACACAAACTTTAATAAACTTCGTGTGTTCACTTTCCCGCGCCACTTTAGTTTCGTTCATTAAATGTTATTTAACTTATATTAGTATTTTAGCAGTGTTATTAGTACTTATATTTATTATTAGGATTTCTTTATTATTATTACACACATAGTATCTGAATGATATCAGTTAAGCGAACAGTCCACCCGAGAGCGCGTGTTAACGCAGCCGCGGTTGGAACTCAACTGAACTCTTATAGTTATCCTTCAATATCAAAGCATCTTAATAAAATTCACTAAACTGCACTACTGGGACAGTTGATAAAATTCCCGATGAAATATTTATTGTAAGCCTACTGACTAAAGGGCTGGAGGAATTATGTTGGTAACATAACTCATTTTTAATTTATAGCAAGCCGATAAAAGCGCGACAACTTTTTCAAAGAAACGAAAGGCGATACTTTTTTATATTTGCTTTCTAAACGCGACGATATTTTATTTTTGATGCTATAAATCTCTTAGGAATCTACTGCTTTTTACAAAGTATTTACGGATCAGTAATTTTAACGCACAAAATTTCTTTTGATCGCAGTTGAAATAGATGGTACCATATTTGATTACTCACTTGTTATCTCAATTGGACGGGTCGGTATCACCATCTGCCGTGTGACCGATCATGAAGCACCACGGTGTGTTGTAGCGTGAGAGCAGCACCACGGTGGGTTGCAGCGGGAGATCGAGCCTTGCTTATCATTATTACTTCGAGAATATTCTTAAAAATATTTTTTTAGACAGTAGCAGAACGTTTTTTTTTTAATTGTTGATTGTATTAATTCTGGTACAGTAAACTAAATATTTCCACCACACAAATGGTTATTGGAAATTACAATTTTAAAAAATAAAATACGATTTGAAATTTGCCCGGTAGACGTCAATAGGCTCGCCCCCTATTACGTGGGACTTAAACATAACTGGCGAATCGTGGGTGTGTAATACACCTCTGCCTACCCCTTCGGGGAATACAGGCGTGATGCTATGTCTTTTTTTTAAATAAGATGATGGCTTAGTGGACTCATTCTTAATGACCCATGCCCGTACCAACTCCTAGGTCAGTTATTGGTGGAAAGAAAAAACATATTATTTAAAGATAAAATTAGCATACCGGCCTTTTAATTAGCTACATTTATTTGAAAATTGAGGAAGGGGTGACCTTTCTAAAAAAAAACAAAACTTTTCTTGAATGAATTAAGCAGTCAAATTAATATGAATGAAGCTTTTGTTTATACGTAAAACTTACTTTGGATTTAGTTAAATGTTTCGACCTTTTTTAATACGACGTGGGTGGCAAACAAGCATACGGCCCACATGATGGTAAGTGGTTACCGTAGCCTATAGCAATACCAGACCATTACAATTGCGTCACCACCTCCAAGAAAGGGATTAAGGAGAGGATAGGAAGGATATTAAGGAGAGGATAGGAAGGATATTAAGGAGAGGATAGGAAGGATATTAAGGAGAGGATAGGTAATATAATAAGGAGAGGATAGGAAGGATATTAAGGAGAGGATAGGAAGGATATTAAGGAGAGGATAGGTATTATAGTAAGGAGAGGATAGGAAGGACAAACGAGGCCGTGTGGGGCCGGCTTTAGAATTGTCCCACCCCTCTCTACCCACGGGAGTCGTAAGAGCCGACTGAGGGAATACCGGAGGAGTGACTCCCTCGAGTATTAATTACATCTACTGCGATCGCCAACCCGCCTGCCAAGCGTGGCGATTACGACATTATCCCCCATAACGGGACCACTCGTTGTGGCGTTCTCTTGGGGAGGCCTATGTCCAGCAGTGGACGTTTAAAGGCTGATGGATGGAGGAAGGGCAATAAAGAGAGGATGTTTTGCTGATGTGTTTTGTATTAGGAACTGTTGTTAAATCAATGGGAAGAATTGTCAACACGTCTTAACAACATGTTACGGATGTTCTAAATTCAAGAACGATTTCGCTAATTGAATGAAATAAGGTCCCTGGAACATTCCAGCCAGTGAATATTGTCGCCTGCCAGTAATAAGCGTGAATAATTTCAATGTTTGTTTCGGATAATGATGGTAACTTTGCTCCAATGAATGTCGCTCACAAAATGTACATACGTCTTACAAAATCGTAGATCATGAAACAATTAAGGCTTACATAAAATAATTGTTCTTTCATGTTAAAAAATATTTCCTTTCATTTTAAATATTTGTAACGATTGATTTTTATTAATTTGTTATTATCTAATGCTGATATATTTTTTTCAATCTTACTTAAAAATCAATACAGGCTAAAGCGAGATGACATTCCGCCTTATGTATCAATGTAGTTTGAGGCAATCCAGCATTTTTCCACACATCAGAATACGATAATATCGGTACATACAAGACGTTAAACCACAGTCGGAAAATCCTACACGATGAGTGAATTCATGAGAGAGATGATAAAATTTTATAAACTTACTTTAGTTTTTATCATAAACCTAATGGTGATAGGTATGTGTTTGACAATTAAGGTAGGTAATAGATTTTAAGCGTCGCGACGCAAGTAACCATTAAGCATATTTAAACGAAGATATATAATTATTTACTTACTTTATAAAAGCTCACATTTATCTTGTTTTTTATTATGTGCGTATTCCATTAATTTAAATAATCGATTGCAGATAGGGAATTATAGTATCAAGTTAAGTAGGTCTCGACTGTAATTAATATTTTGGCAGTGGTATGGAGAGTAGCTTGAAATATCTTAATTCTGAGTCAGAACTCATCTATACCAGAGTATAACTGTAGAATATTGTTATTCCTGTAGTTTGGTAGATCAGATGACCGCCGCTCCAGGACAAAATTGATATCTTGCCAAATCTGGACAGAATAGAAAGTCGAACTAATTTTGGTTTAATGAGAGCTACGAAAATAGTGGTCATTTGAAAAGTATTTTTTTATATAGGTAGAGGAAAGATTAGAGTAAATCATTGATAACAGATCGCAAAGCTCGACTATAACTTACATCAACCTATGTATATTATGTAGTAAATCCAAATATGGCAATACATTTATTACGTAAAGAAAAATATTACGAAGTATGTACCTATGTAATTTTATTATTGGAATCATTTATGATAAAAAGTGGAATCAAGTACCTACATTTTGGTTATACTCGTTAGGATATACACCAGAAATGGTGAGTGGAGTACTCTCAGTCACGAGCGTTGAACGATAAATTTCGATGAAATTAACCAGGAATGACGGGTACGATATATTATTAATCTAAGACGGGTATGTACCTCAGTTTTTAATTGCAATTCTATATTCAAAATTCTTTTCCTCTTAAATTTTTAATACTAAGGGTCAAGTGTGAAGTTGCCGGTTCGTAAAGAAATAATAAAATATTTTTTTAGGATGTAAAATTTGATTGAACCTCGTTGTCTACACATTTTTGCAACGTAATAGGAAGATCATTTAAATATTTCTATAAAACTTTATTACATGGTGTTATTATTGTTCATTCTGCACAGTAGACACCTGCCCCCTTAGATTGAAAAAAGTAACGTTATACGAACTGTCGTTTCGCTTCATTGTGATTGGTCGCCTGAATCACGAGTCGAAATCTAGACTAATCAGGAATGCGGGTAAGATGATGCTTTAGACCATTATTTTGGCGTCTCACCTGGGGTTCACTCTTCATCACATGATACAAATCGGTCCAATATCTCTTCCTTTCTATATAGGTTTAACAAGGTAAAGCAAACGTCCACCCGCACACGTATCTTCTCAGCGTTGACATTGCGAGCAGTTTCTATCTGCGTTAATTCCACATCGGAACTCATATTCGAATATTACTCTAATTTTTACTGTATTCATTTTCACATTAAAAGCTGGATGTAAAAACAATTGAAAGTTGAACATCAAATGTCATGTCTGTTTTCAAATAAAGATTGTCATAGTTATGATGTGAAATGATCAGTGCGTTAAAATTACAAATTCATATTTAAACCCTAATATTAAGAGCACAGGCATTTATTGCCAAGAATAATACCTATCAGCGATGTAACGAATGTTAGTTTATAAGCATTCGCGAATGCTGATGCGAATGTTTCCCTCCAACATTCGCGAATGCGAATGCGAATGCGAATGTTGATTTTCAAATAAGCGCGCGCAAAATATCATACGGGTTTCACATCTAGTGTCACTGTCACCCATGTTTAAACCGTATATAGCCGAGGTTCATTTTGACAAGTAGATTGAATGAAGTTAGCTGGATTGAGTTCATTCAAAAATATTCGTTCAAGCGATGTTAAGCGACACCGCCAACAGCACTCCACCGCCAGCGATGACCACAGCGGCCGCGGCCCTCAGACGCATGATCGCGCCGACCGTCGAACAACCAGCTCGAAAACCGAACTGAGCGTCTGACAAGTCCGGTCCAACGTCGCGCAGGTGCTGGACGATGCGGGCAGCGAGGATCCTCTCCAGCAGCTTACCCGCCTCGTCCAGCAGCACGATGGGCCTGAAGGCCCCGACCAAATCCGGCATTCACCCCGGCTTCGGCAGGACTACCAGACTCCCCTCCTTTCAGCAGTCAGGGAACCGTCCGGACGCTAGGCACGCGTCGAACAGTTCCCTGACGCCGGGCTTCAGGTGGTCCAGAGCCAGGGCCAGCACCCGGGAGGCTATCCCGTCTGAGCCGGGGGCGGTGTTCTTGGAACGAAACCGCGAAACAGCCACCCCCGTTGCCGACGCGGTGACGTGCGGCACACTGAGGTCGGCCTCCCGGCCGCTACCTGGCGGTGCCATAACCGAAGGCGTGTGCTCCGCCTTCGTCGTGGGAATAGGCCCTCGACCACCTTGATGAGGAGGCTGGGCTGAAGGGTCTTTGTGTGACCTGAGTGCAGAGCTAATACAAAGCTAAGCCTAATGGTTCGTTTTTATCGTATTCTTACGAGTATTCAAGAACTCCGTCAACTTCGGAACGCTGTAAAACCCAGATAAATTAATGAAATTAAACAAATTTATAGTGGAAATTATTCGTTTAAAAACCCTCTATAAGATTGCTCTAATGTGATTTTATTGTAAAATGACCAGGAAAAAAAATATAACAGCCAAAAGAAAAGTTGTTCAAAAATGTTCAGTAATTTTTGTTTATAACTTTTTTGTTTTCGATTTTAGGATAAAAAGGAATGGCGTAAAGAAGTAGAGAATTTAATTTGCTACAAATAATTTTTAACAGAATTTTCTATAGGTTTGCTAATTTACGAAATACAGCTCGAAAACCCTTTGCACCCCTTTTTCCAAGATGGCGGCCGGGGGACAAGGGTGGCGACCCCACAAACTTGAACTTACGCTTATACTAACCCCCCCTACACATCAAAAAAATAAAATTGCGTACTCTAAAAAACCCAACCCTAAATGTAACTTTTCAATGGACTAAATACATTCGCAGAACATTCGCATCGTTTCATGCGAATACGAATGCGAATAATTGAAAACAGGCGAATATTCGCGAATGCGAATGCGAATGCGAACATTCATTACATCACTAATACCTATTAATATTTACGAAATAAATGTCCGACCATTTCAGCCACTATCAACCAAATAAACATTCCTTTGCGGAACTTTCGGAAGTATTATCACCCATCGCATTACTGGTGGTTCTTAATTCTTTGTATTGTCCAGTCCATGAGCGGCGGTTACCACATACCAACAGGTAGGCTGTGGCTAATCAGCCACCATAAGCAATAAAAAAAACTCTCTAAGCAAAACAGGTATTGATTGATATTTGACGAAATGTATAATTTAATATTGAAATCTTTCCCGCCTTTCAGAGTAGGTAGGTAGGTACTACATTTTTCGTGAAATATTATTGTTTGATTGCGTTCACATATAATTTCGTGAGACTTTATTTTCCTGACACAACATTCTAATTTCCAGCGTTCAAATAAAAATACCATGTAGGTATTTATTTTGTTTTTAAAGAGAAGTTAAATTACGAACACTGTGATTATTTCGTATTTGCTTTACCGAAATAACGTAATTTATGTAAAAAACAAATTCACAGCTTGGGTTACGGGATTTAAAAGCTAAAAAAATTTGGTGTACTAAAAATCTATAAGGCCTAACAAGTTCGTGACAATATATACTAATAATAATAATAATAATTCTTTATTAAGTTAAAACACATGTACACAAAATATTTGGAACTCTGGCTCCTACACTAGTTATAAAATTTTTGTATAGAAATAAACAATATAAAATAACTAAAGTACGTGCACCGTGAGTATGTGTATGTGTGTGTGTGTGTGTGTGTGTGTGTGTGTGTGTGCGTGTGTGTGTGTGTGTGTGTGTGTGCGCGCGCGTGTTTGTGTGTGCGCGTGTGTGCGTTATGTGTGTGTGTGTGTGTGTGTGTGGTGTAGTGTGTACCTAGTGGAATCATGTAATTAATCTAAGGAGATTTTCGGTATCATTATAATCAAGACCTTTCGACCAGTTAAATAGAATACTTTTAAATTGGTGATTATTGTTTCGTTTAACTTTTATTAATTTACTAAGTTTATTATAAACATGCTAGGAAATTAAAATGACTTTGACCAAAAGTTGTTTTTACTCGAGGAACAGAACAACGCTCGACTCGCTTTGTTGATATTGGTAAGTTTTTTTTTTTTTTTGTAAGTTTTTTGTTACATATTTTTTATGATATCTAGAGCTTCATAAATGTACATCTGCCTCACAGATAACACATCTGTTTTATCATAAACATCTTTAGTGGGATGTCTATATTGTAACCGCATCATTACTTTTAATACAACCCTCTGAGCTCGCTCTGCCGACATGAGAATGGTTTTGCCAGCACCACCCCATACACAAATACAATAACGGATGAGACATTCACACAGTGCTTTATAAGTTTGAATTAGAAGAATTTTATCCCCTATTGTGCGTAATTTTTTGAAAATATATATATCATCTTCCTTATTCTCGCTGTTAGTGTTAGTATCTGCTCATTCCAATTAAACTGATTGTCAACTATTACACCCAAGTACTTAATTTATGCTACTCGGGAGAGTACTTCGCAATTACACTTCGTGCAATCCAATCTTCGATTGCATGGGTAGGTATGTAATCTTAGTTCATAATCTACTGGAGGCATTCCTGACGCCCTTTTACTAAAACTCATATATTTAGTTTTATTAGCGTTTAGTGACAGTAAGCTGCTTTCTAACCAAGCCATTATCTTAGCTAAACCCATTTGAGCTTGTTTGAAGACAGTTTCCCAGGTCTTATCACTAAAAATCAACATAGTATCATTAGCAAACATTATTGTTTCTAAGTTAGACGAGGCAGCAAGGCTACATGAGTCAATTATGTATACGAGAAACATTGTTGGTCCTAACGTACTGCCTTGTGGGACACCATAGTTGGATGGTAAGCACTCGCTTTCAAAACTAGACACCCTAACTGACTGTAACCTATTAGACAGAATGTCTGTGAACCATTGAAGCATCACTCCTCTAATGCCAACGTCTTCAAAACGCGTTAATAGGATCGGAACAGAGACCGCATCAAAAGCTTTTTGTATATCCAGGAAAACCCCTAAACATTTGTCACCATTGTCTAATTTTTATACTATATTTGTTGTTAAGTATAAAACTGCATCTTCAATAGATTTATTTACCCTAAACCGAATTGACTCCCACTCAATAATTTATTTTTCTCTAAATAATTGACTAACCTTTTATTTACTATTTTTTCCAATATTTTCGAAAACGTTGACAGTAGCGAGATAGGCCTATAATTACATGGTTCAGTTTTGTTATTTCATTTGTGTATCGGACAAACAATGGCCCTTTTAAAGGATGCCGGAAACACACCTGTTTCTAGACTCAAATTACACAAATAGGCATTAGGCGTAGCAAGTGCGTGTATATTTTGCTTTAAGATTTTGGCACTTATTTTGTCCCAACCTGGTGCACTGTGTGACTTAAGTCCTAGTACTATACTGCGGATTTCACATGGGTCTGCAGGTACAAACGCCATTGATTGTGCAGATGAATTATTTAATTTAGCTTGGCGCGCTAACTCTTGCTCACTAGTACCTATTCATCTTATCCAATAGCTTCTTAGCAAGGATACCACCAATAGACGTGAAATAATTGTTAACCCTGTTAAGAGATGCTATAGGGGAGTTATCTATGCCTAATAATTCTAATGAGCTTTCATTATTGGTGGTCATATCACAGATATCTTTGACAACTTTCCATGTATCCTTCATATTTCCTTTGCTTTTATTTAATTTTTCACTATAATATTCATTTTTCAAACTCTTTAGTATATAATTGCACCGATTTCTATAATTTAAGTATATTGTAGTTGTAGTTTTATATTTTCAGGTGACTTTGAGACCTTCTTATGTAGACTATCCCTTTTTCTTATACACTTTACCATACCCTCAGAGATCCATGGTTTTTTTCGATTAGGTGTTTTACGTAATATTGTGTTATCCTTAATAATATTTTATAATTTAGAAGTTATTGTTATGGATGTATGATTTGTATCATTTATATTATATAAATAATCCCAAGAAATGTAAGCAATCTGTTTTTGAATTGCGTTGTAATCTATATACCATTGATTGTATTCAGTATTGATATCTTTTTTAATAAGTGTTTTTAATATGAAGTAAAATTGGATAGTGATCCGTTAAATCATGTTCAAGTACTATAGTTTTGCAGAGCGAAGTACATCTTATCATGAAGTGGTCGATACAAGTACTAAAACGAGTAGGTTTAGTAATACCCTGTTTAAGCCCATATTGGGCTATTATATTCAAATAATCTTGCGCAGAAGAAGATAAGTTGTCGGCTATAGTATTAATATTCAAATCACCTGTCAATATAATGTTTTTGTTCCTATACTACTTAAGATAGTATCAAGTGATACAAGAAATGAGTTCGTATTTGTATAACTCGGGGAACGATATGTACATACTATGGTATATTCTGGTTTCACTGTTACAAGGAGACAGTTGCCCTCTTGGCACTCGGGTTCAATACAATCAACCTTTAAATCATTCCGAACATACACGACAACTCCATCATTTTTATTAAGACTTATTTTCGTCCAATGTTTTTTATAGCCGTGTAAGTTCGGGGGAGAATTACTAATAGGTACTAGTCCAACACTCAGTCAAAACCATGATATCTACTGGAATGTTTATTGCGGAAATAAAGGCCAAAAAATTATCAAAATTACGATTGATGCTTCTTATATTAAAAGTAATTATTGTTAGTGGGCCACTGGCTTGCTCATAGTTTAGTAAGCGATAACATAGCTTGAAATTACCAAGAGAGGAACACTCAATCTGGTGATTTGTATCTGTGTCTATTTCAGTTGCTATATATTCACTACTACGATCGAAGATTGGTTTTGTATGGTGTTGGCGCCATGCTTTTAATATACCATAAACAAAATATAATTAAAGACTGGTTTTGACTACAGAGACTACAGAGATATGAGTTGTTACTAAGCGTTTTTTGGATCGAACATAGTCCCAGAACCAATCGTATAAAATAATAAATACAATCATAGAATTATGATTATATTTATGTATATATAGATATAATGTATAGCCATATAAAGTTATGAATTTAGCAATTACTCCTGGGTAGTTTCTGACAATATAATCATTATTGTTTTTATCATACCAGTCATACATGTATAAAGCAACAAACAATTTAACATTAAAAATGATTCCAGTTGACGACGGGTAGTGTGTTTAATTACTGTATAGTGTTGAAAAAGGCATTTTAAATAGTAAACTATAGTGGTAATTGTATTTTGGCTTACAATTTATATCATTTGTGTATTGTAACAGTATAGGTATCAGTTGTAGAATATTATGTTATCTATCAGAGTATGTACTAAGTCTATATTTATGGTATATCATGAGTATATATGTGTAGGTATTAAGTGAATGACTATAGTGCACAGTACACATTTTGCTAATGTTGTATTTAATTGAATAGAATATTAAGTATGTTTGTATATAAGGGGTAAAGATATAGTATGTATATGTAGTATATAGTGTATGTGTATATTTGTAACATATAATGCATTTAAATGTGATAAAATTGCAAAAAAACAACAACAATAAAAAAGCAAAAACAATAAAAAGTTGAACAATAATCTTACTCGTATTCAGACATGCACTTCTAAAATAATTTTTAACATAACTATTAATAACAAATAGTCACTGCGCTTGATTTTTTAAATCTTCAAATACCGATTCATGGTCAATTCTCTTAGCAGGCTGCACCTTCTTGTTTTTTTATAAATATTTTACCACGTGAAATCCATTTATAGTCGTAGTTATTTTTCTTTGCAAATTCACGAGCTTAATAAAAGAGCTTTTTTGAATAATTTGTTAGACTTTCAGATATGTATATTGGAGAATTGCCCTCTATGTTAATATGCGAGCAGTTCCGTCTATTAGTTTTGTTTTCTTTATTGTATTTTTTTATATTACTGAGTTATAACTCCTTAGTAATAATGCTTGCAAAATCAGCAGTGATTGGGCCACACGTCTGAGAACCTTTCCTGTTGCTCGTCCTGTACACATTTTTTATTTCATAAGATTGTATTGGAGTATTCATGGATATACCAATTGTTTTGACAATATTTATGAGATCCTGCTTTGTTTCACCCACCTTCTGAGGAACATTCCTTATTTCTAAGCTAGAAGACTTCATGTTCCTCTCAAGGTTCTCAATATTATCTTCTAAGGATTTTATGTAGTCTAAATTGCTTTTTTTTTCTTTATCTAAAGAGTCTACCCTGGCCAATAGGTCATCATACATATCACCAATGCACTGAACCGAGGATTTCAACTCCGCGTTTTGCGATTTAATTTGATCTAGGTTCGTTTGTAGATTCCAATGAATTTATCACTTTGTTCTTGTCTCAGAGTTGTAATTGCCAACATTATCTCATCACGTAACGAGTTTATGTCAGTAGTGTGTTCCAGGTCATGTTTTCGCTTAGTACGGAAGGTTGCAGGTTTTGAATGTTCCGTTTTGGCAATAGACAAGTCAGCTTCGGAGGTGTGATGAACTACAGGTCCTTTATTGGGAGAATTTTTCGGCGGTGTTCGCTTAAGGGAGAAAGCCATTCCAAGTGGCTATTATAAATATCAATACAAGTGGCTAGATCTATCAGTTAAAAAACTTGATATCACCGCAAAGTTTTATTATTTATAATGTAATTAACTAATTGTGCGGGTACTTCTAATGTCTTATTCAAAGCAAGGATAACTCACCCACTGAACAGCGCCTATTATAGAAGTATAATTAAGCATATGCTTATTAATTGTTAACGTTATTGGCTCCTCCCAAACGTCGCTTGCGCAGGTGATGTTAAATATGGCGTCAGACGAAAATGGGTGTGGCTATCGCTCAACTGGACCAGCGGCTAGAGGTGGGCGTGGTCCCGTCTTAGTCAACCACCACTATGATATGCTCTCCTGGTAGCAAATACTATTTAAATTTGTCTATTTATTAAATTAAAAACTATTTTCGTAAAGAAATACTCATAGAACACGTCCGCACAGTACCGAGGTCCGATGGGAAGGGGAGCATACGGGATTTAAAGTCTGTATGTAGAGGCACGTCTCACCCACTTTGGTTGAAATATACAAATATTTTTATTCATAATGAATGTGTGCAGTTTTCGCAAAGGATTACACTCACAGCTAGGTGTGCCTATAAAATGTTTATGTACTTGTGTAAAATAAAAACTTGAACGATGCAAGCATTGAGGTTCGAATTAACTAACTAACTTATCATCACGCCATTTCCCTTGCAGGGTAGGCAGAGAGAACAGAGTGCCAAGAGGCTCTATTCTTGCATACATCTCTCGCTTCATCAACATTCATAACTCTCTTCATACACGCTCTCCGGTTTCGGAGACTCCTGACTCCACCTTCCTTCAATACATGACCGATTTGGTCTAGGTAGGTGAGAACTACTTAGACTAAATATTTAAAATACATTGCTTATTTGTTTTATAGTCTTACAGTAATGGTTTAGTTTAATCAGATGGATGTCTACTGCAACATTTTTGCCTTCTACTTGGAATATTAAGAACAGCTTTTTTTCTACTAGCTAAAATGAAAATACAAAGGAAAAGCTTGAGCATAAAATAAATAAATAATAAATATTCACGGACATTTCACACAACATCCTCTGGTTCCAAACTAAACTTAACGCTTGTGCTATGGGTACCAGATTATGGATATAATACCTACATATATTACTTTTTTTGTTTATACATACCTACATATAATAGATAGAAAACACCCAGACGCAGTACAAATATCTGTGTTCATCACATAAATAATTGTCCTGAGTGAGAACCAAACCCACGACCTCGTGAACGGAAGTCGGTTACACTTCAAAATATATCAAAATACTTCAAACTCATTACGTTATATGCCAGACTTTAGAGTTACATACCTTGTTAAAATACCTTGTTAATAATACTAGGAATAGTATATAAAAACATTGTTAATTATATTTGATGGGCCTAGTGTTCCTAGTTTAGAGAAACTAGATATTTTTTAAAGTTAGTTATAAAATTAGACTGCACAGATGGCGGAGTGGTTTAGATACCGGCTTCCCGCCCGAGTGTTGTGGGTTCGATTCCCACACAGGACAACTCTTTGTTTGATCCACGAAGACTTGGCCTTGGACGTCTATCACCTAAGTCCACCCGTGTTCATGAATGCTGTAAAGTATTCGAAACGTCGGGATAGTAGTAAAATCAAGTAAACGCGATAGATTCCGTGAACGTAGTTTTATTTCAAAATGTGTAGCATTCGCGTAAATATCAGAAAGTACCACGAATGGTTGTTTTGAGTCTGGGCGTACTTTGTGTCCGTGAAATTGTATGTTTGTAAAGACCCCCGCGATACAAGGATTGCTGCTAAGTGCAGGACGTCGTCTTTTCAAAAAGAAAAAAAAGTTTCTACAACCACTGTCACAGTCGTAAGCTTTGATACCCGATCGTAGTTTGCGTGATTGGGCGGCAATATTGTTAAATAGTGTAGAGTAGTGTAATATATCGTTTTAATGTCGGTGTTTCGATATAGTTACATATTATACGACCAAAGAAGTAATCCAACACAGTACCAGTGGCCCGTCAATATAGGCGGAGAGACGGCACACGGCGGGTTTCTTTAGCGGCCCCACACTACCCTGTTCGTTGCCCCGAACGGCGGGGTGTGCGGTTAGGAAAATTTTTTACCGCCTTAACAAAAAAATACATATTATACAATTATTTCTATAGCTTTTCGTAACGAGAGTTAGTAGAGACTAGTTTGTATGCAAAACAATATTATAAAAGACATATGAACAATATTGAAAGTAGATAACGAACAGTGAGATTAAGATTTCTTCAAAACTATTTACGTAATAGATACATCGGTTTTGGCAATATTGCACAATCACAAATCCTAATATTTTGAATAGGAAAGTGAGTTTGTTTGCTCGCAGTTAACCGATTATCCCAAAATTTGGTATACACGGAGTATGGACAACATAGTCTGTAGGCTTATCCCGAAAAAAATGATGTTTCCTGTTGCCTGGATATTTTTGTGTAGAGATGATTGTTGTGCCAAACGGTGATGTATTTAGATATAGACAGCTAGCTTTTGCATGCATAAGCTAGTTGAATATAAAAATAATTTTATGACAGTCATAACGAAAATAAATGCAATAAAATGCATATTTTTTATTACAGTATTTTCTATTATAACACATTTAACGGGTCTATATGCGCATTAACCTTCTGAAAATACTATTATTTTGTCTAACCTCGACGTTCCGGATGAGTTGCATCAGCCCACGAGTACCTACTCGTGGCCATGGCTGGTTAATGGGCGTATAGCCCCTTTAGATGTGTTATAATGAATATAAAACGCGAAAATTTAAAAAGTACTACTGTAGTATTTTCTAAAAGATTACCACAAGTAAATTTGGAATTTTAAATATAAAATTTTCTGCCTTTTATCCGCCTCAGCGTTCAGACCAACGCAACGTTAAAGCTACGCGTCCATTTATCCGCCCCCTTCGCAACGCAGGCAGGCATTTTTGTTCGCTGTGTATGAATTTGTTTAGCACTGCGTTCACTGTTCCGCAAGCACGCGCCGCAGTCAGGCATATATTAGCAATCGCGTAAAATGCGGATGACGTCATCAGCATTTTACAAAAATGCGGATGACGTCATCCGCATTTTTCGCTTAGGTTCACCTAGGGTTGTCGTTGTTCTGATTTCAAAATGTTCTTTTTTAATTTATTTATCTCAATGACATAGTACATATTGTAAGCTTCAATGTACTTGCCAAACCTTAACGTTTATTGGCGAGACGCGCCCATAAACTTAATAATTAGTTTATAATCTAGGCCATAGGTCGGCTACCTTTTGGCCTCCAGGGGACACAGGGGGACTATATAAAGGAAAGCGGGCCGCAATTGTCATGTTAATTTAAATTTAAAGACATATTATTGTAATTTTATTATGAGAAATGACGAAAAATAACAAGAAACAAACAAATAAAAATAATGCAAATTTAATTTTATGCTTGGTATCATAATGGTGTTTTACATTATAAGTACTCTTTTTGTATAGCAAGGGTTTATTGGCATATTAAGCTGGCTTCCCATTACAATTAAGTACCATAACAATTTAAACATTATAAGAAAGGAGAATGGGATTTCTGAGCCTTTCTTTTTTTTTTGGTAATCTAGAAATCGTAAAAATATTAAAAGAATAATGATGAAGGAAATCGATTACTTTAGTCGATTCATAATAGAATTAATGCTCATTTGGATTGATAAATAAAGTAAAAACTAAATGTTTAGTTTCATTATTAAACATGTATTCAAAAATAATGAATTAATAAAAAAAATATATTTGATGAAAATAATATAGAACATTTTTATATCACTATATCGATTGATATGCTAAAATAATACACTAGTGAAATCCTCTTTTTTGGCGGCAACACTACATTTGGCAGTTTAACTTCTTCATTTCCAGCTTTACTAACATTATTTATTATACTGTTTTGCTTATCTTATTCACCCTTGCTTCGTTACTGGACTCAGAGAACTTGCCTACACAATGGTCTTGGCCTTGTTATTTTCAAATAATCTATCTGCTTGACGACGGTTCTTTTACTTGAAATTCAAAGAAGCTTGTGCCCAGCAGTGGGATCGTTTATTAAATAAGACTCATAGTGTTATTTGAGTAGTTATCTACTCATATAACACTATGTAAGTAGTATTATCACTACTTACCTTAAATGCTTACTCAATTATTTGGTAAATATACCTAAGAAAGGTACTACCTTTTTTTTACTACGTGGGTAGCAAATAAGCAAATGGCGCAGCTGATAAGCGGCCTATCTGGTAAGCGGTTACCGTGGCCTACAAACGCAAGCAACACCAGTCATCGCTCGCGCGACGCTATTTTCAAGAAAAGGGGTAGGAGGTGCAGAGGAAGGATAATAGGAAGAGTATTCTCTTAAAGGATACTGCAGAGAGAGGTTAGGAAGGATAATTGGGAGTATCAAGGAGAGGATAGGGAGGTGGTTTGTGCCTCCAGCGCTGTAACTCACCTAGCGAAACGAACGATATGTATAACTACTTTAAATGTATGGCTTTCAAATGTTATGATGACACTCAGTGGGTGTAGTTCGATACTTAACCTCACTTTTATATAATCTTCTATATCTCGGTTCCTAAATTGCCAAATCTAACAAAATTTTATATTATGAAATTTTTCGATTTAAACTTCCAAATGGTGCAAATTTCACCTTGTTACCACCTAGGGCCAAAAATGTAATGAAGCGTTTCCATCTCCATTGAAATTTAAAAAAGTGGCTCATGAGTTTCTTGCCAGGCTCTTCTACGGAATGCTTCCGCTTGTGGCGTTGGTAATCGTGATATTGCGGATTCACTTGCCGCAAGCTCTCGTGTTAGTTATTAGTAACTTTGACGATTTTAAGTACTACCTATATAATAAGCCTATGAAATAAAGGTTTTTTTTTAATTTGAATTTAAATTTATGGAGATTAATAACCTCGAGCGGGTTCAGCTGGCGCGTTTCTATAACTTAAGTACAGGAACCTAGCGAGAGAGAGATTAAAAAGTAATAGTCACGTAGTCTGATTTGATACCAAGTAGTAAGTTTCGATACCGAGTAAGTACCGACAGATTAATTCGAGTTGTTCATATTATAATTTTTTAAAATAGCTATAAAATAAAACAAGTCAAAAGAAGGATCGATTTTGGAAGATCGCCTTTTTAAACTCTATTTTTTTGTGTATCCAACCTTATTTAATAATTTATACATAAATCAATCTTTCGCCAGAAGAATCGCCAACCCTAAACCATACAAACTAGACGTATACGATCTAGTGTTGCCATTGACATGACAATTGCCGTATTATACGGTATTTGGTGCCATTTGAAAAAAACACGGTACAAGGCATTATAATCGTCAATCAGGGGACCCTCACAAAACGCATTAAGTCGCGGTTTTACAGCTACTCAATAACAATTAAGATTGTAATATAATATGCAGAGGAAAAACAGTGATACCTAACAGCCTACTACCCCTAAAATCTGTCTGTTAATCAGAAATATTTTTATGAATTTTGTATGGATATTACATATTTGTATTTTATATTCTTCTTATATATTTGTATTTAATATCCTGTAATCACTATAACTATAAGAACAATAACTAATTGTGTGTTTAAGTTTACATTGTGATTGAATTTGTATGGGACACGGCAATTTTTTTCAGGTTTTACCACAAAACACGACACCCAGTTTTTAATTAATGGCAAACCTCATCAGCAAAACTTTGACATCAGCAAAATGCGGATGCAATGGACGCACCCTTTCGACAAATGCGTTCAATGCGATGCGTACGGCGCGTGCGTGCGGACCAATGGACGTCCACCATAAGACCTTCACTATGCAAGTCACGTGCAAGTTGTTTATTTATGATGTGCAAGCTACATTATAATGCGGCGGAAGTCAAATTTTAGCATAATCCATCAAAATAAGTTATAGCGACTCGCTTGTGAAGTTCAGTACTTCCTACCCTAAACCTAAGTTAATACACATCTTGTTAATGAATAAAGTAATATTTTTTTGATATATTTATATTTTTTTTTAGCATTTGACATGCTTAGTCATATAAATTAACACAAAGTGTGAAAATAATGGTCATGAGCAGGAATTTAACCTGCATCTCTTGGAATACCGTCCTAGATGCTTTGCCAATTCAGCCATCGTGACAATTGCTCGGGACTGTGAATCTCGATAATACATCCATTCTGGTGGCGCAGGTTCATCCTGCTTTTGACAGATATTTTCGATTTACATTTTCACACTTTGTGTTAATAGTAATATTATCTCTTTAATAAAAATATTTGCATATTCAATATACCTACAGAAAATAGCAATGGGCTTTTAATATTAGTTGAAAACTGACGGTCGCCGAAGCAAAACTTTCTTTGAGTGAATACAAAGAATCGGTGAACATAGGGTAAAACAACCCCCGGCCTGATGGCCCGGATGTTTCAATACAAATAGGACGAGGATATTCGGCATTGAACTGTCGTACTAATAGATCAATGAGCTTTGTTAATTAAATCCATTTGGGAATAATGATTTTGGGTATCGAAAAATAAGTAAAGAAAAACGCTGTTCTAAAATACCTAAACATGTCAAAGGTCCTATCGTTGCTTCTGCTTATTTCGAAAAAAACCTTTGGAAAGTATTTTGATCTGTATTTTTAGTACTTGACATGCTCAGCTACTGAGAGCACATCCCAGGATTGGATAGGACTCAGGTTCGAATCCTGCTTGCAGTAAAGTTCCCTTTTTCCACTTTCACAAATAATTTGTTACTTAGGAAAGTATTCAACATTCCTTTAAGCAAAAAGGAAACTGGTTTTATGAATAGGAACCCATGATAAGGCTCATTAATTGTATAAAAGAACAGCTAAACTTGTCACAATAGTACGATGAAATCGATATAGCGGAGAGGTCTTACCTCTATAACGGTTATGAGTTTTATGGAGTGTATTTGGTAATCTTTTTGCACCTCCATTGTCAGCAAAAATAAAAGTGCGTAGATTCAAAATGGTATATATTTGGTCAAATAGTTGCACAAATCCAAAAAGTCGTCGAAAACTGCAACATTTTAGGTAGTGGCAGTAGTGCATGATTGATAAAAACTTTTAAATAATTGCATCTATACTATTATAAAACTGTAACAGATTCATGTCTGTACATTTAAGATATTTCAGAAAAAAAATATTTAGGCGTTTTTGAAAACTAATTTTTGTTTTTGGATTCTTGTCTGTTTTAATTTAAGCGTCATAAACTGCTGAAGGGATTTTGATGGTTTTTTTTTTGTTTGAGAGCTCTTGATTAGATTTACAAACAGGTACATTTTATCTTACTACTAAATTGAGTACCTGAGATAGAACCTAAAAAAAACATAAGTAGATGCTCACGTGATTAGGTCTTGCGATGCTACCCAGGGCTTAAGACGGTGAAACCTGGGTCACTTACGTCACATTCTCAGCAACTTTTTCATCATTATCTTCCTAGCTTTCACAATTGATGACCTTAGACTAAGACCAGTATCCACAAAGAGGTGAGTTTTTTATCACCTGATGCCAGCTATGCGAAAATTGTTTAACCTTGCCGATTGTTCAAACTTCAGTGCACAATTAAGCTACGACCTACTCAAAAGTCGCGCAGCCGATGAAGGGAGTGTGCTCCCTTAAGTACATCACAGCCTTACGAGTAAAAAAAAAAGTTGTTTTCATTAACCAACATTATCATAACTTATTATGAAAATCCAAACAGACATGTAAAAACATATTAAAAATGTTTGTATATTTATTTTAGTGAGTTTATTATTAAAATGAATATTGCCTAAATTTTTATTTTCATAATCGTCAACTCATAGTCGGCACTTATTATTCTCTGATGTAAATAAGGCATGGGCAGCTCATTTATACAAGAAAGACACAACAATATAATGGTATTGAATCATGTCATAGTTAGACCTAAATTCTGCTGTGAATTCAATTCTCATACTTGAGTACTTAATAGTTTACTTTGCATTTTGATATATATTTTAGCACTTGACATGCTCAGCTACTCTATAAAGTACAAATTATAATTTGTGAATAAGGAAAAAGAGTATTTTAGTACGAGCGGGAATCGAACCTGCGTCGCTTCCTATCCGGGGAAGTGCTCTAATCCACTGAGCTGTCGTACTATTTGTTAGAAATACCCAATCTCCTTACCACATTTGTCTTAACGACCAACGCCACCTATTGGAAGCATTTAGATAAGCGGATAGGAAGCGACGCAGGTTCGATTCCCGCTCGTACTAAAATACTCTTTTTCCTTATTCACAAATTATAATTTGTAGTTTACTTTGCGTTTACTCGCGATCAGACAACATGACATCCGAGTCAGATTCTTCAATAATTGATAAAATAATGTTGTTGTTTTCCTTCCTTTCTATCCATTTTTTTGATCTACTGATAAGAACGTAAATAAATTAACAAGAAACGATATTACCAGCATAATAACAGCTAAAGCAATGAAAAAAACATAAAAATAACCGAGTAGGTACGGGGATGGGTCATATTTACCTTTTTTAAATTTGGGCACACGTAGCTCCAAGCACAGGCTCCGAAAAACTGATTCTTTGTAACCAACGCTTAGGGGTACTCCTTAATTCCAGCTACTGAGAGGAGCGGATTCATCGCTTGCAAAGTCACGACTCGGTAAGCTAACAAAAACGTCTCAGGGTCATTTTGACCCAACCCCCGTGACGCCGGGTTAAAACCAATTGTAAAGTAACATAGGTTTTTTTCACAATTTAGGTCCTAGTCAGCGTATTCTCTTTTATAACAAACTATACCTTAATTAATGAAAATGTTGCCAATACTGTCCGTATTATCCGTATATAAATATGTAGAGGATGATCTATAAATGTCAAATAAGGCCTCGTCGACCCTATTATTTGGTGAACGTATGTGTATAGGCGGTTGCCTCTAACTTGGAGTAAATAACATAGGCTTTGCAAATATTTGCAAAGCACTTACTAGTCATCGGAAAAATCGTAACGAAATGTAAAGTAACATTTTTTATCAGGGAAAGCATAGAAAGAAAAAAAGAAAATTGATTTATTTTAAGCCACACTTCATTTAGAAAATATTATAAATATTCAATCATCCATCCCTACATCGCATTATACTCGTACTTCCATCCATCCATCAGCCTTTCACCGTCCACTGCTGGACTTAGGCCTCCCCAAGAGGACGCCACAACGAGCGGTCCCGTCATGGGGGATAATGCCGTAATCGCCACGCTTGGCAGGCGGGTTGGCGATTGCAGTCGATGTTGTTAATACTCGAGGGAGTGCTGCTGCCCACTCCCCTGCTATTCCCTTAATTGGCTCTTACGACTCCCGTGGGTAGAGAGGGGTGGGACAATTCTAAAGCCGGCCTCACACGGCACAATACTCGTACTTACTGAATCTAGAAAACTAAAAAAAAAACGTCTAGTCACACACACTTTCCATGTGTATAACTATAATTTAGAATACAGCAAGACTACTCAATCTATACCTATACTCCATGTTTTGAATTAAATAAGCACTATCACTAATAAGCCGCTTAGCACGCTTGTATAAGTACTCTCCATGAGACAACATGTCAATAATCCATAAAAAAGGTACTTTTATGTGTCACTTTGATATTTGAAAATAAGTGTGGAAGTAATGCACTAAACCCTGTAAATTGTATTTAATAGTGCTATTCATGCAACTGCATCTGTGATGCAGCGATAGTGTGAGCGGCTGCTGATCATGAGGCCTCGGATTCGATCCCCAGGTCGGGCAGTGTTATTAAGCTTTTTCGTAAAAAGAAAAATTCTCAGTAGCAGCCCGGAGTCTGAAATTTTGCCCGGTAGACGGCAATAGGCTTGCCCCCTATTACGTGGGACTTAAACATTCCTGGCGAGGCGTGGGTATGTAATACTCCTCTGCTTACCCGTTCAGAGAATACAGGCATGATGCTATATTATTCATGCGGAACTACGTTATTATTTTTAAATTAATTTGCATTTGAATGTCACAATATCTGTAGGTAATGTATTTCATCATTTGTATAACATGAATATGTATATCTTGGATGTGGATTCAGTCAGAGTGGACACCACAGATATAAAGAGAAGAGTAAATACGGGAAATAGAGTGAACTAAGTTTTTGGACCACTTCTCGGCAGCGATCACATCAGCCAGAAGGCACGTGTCATAATACACAACGCAGTACTTGTCCAAACATTATTATATGGAAACAGAAATTGAGTTGAGTATGCAGAAAGGAGCATTACGAGTAAAATTAATGAGATTGAAATGCTATTCCTGCGGAAAATCAGTTATCAGTTAGGCTGACTGACCGCTACCGTAACGATGACGTAAGAGAGCGAGTAGGTCTGAAAGAGGGTATTGATGTAAAGATGCAAAGGAGAATACTCCGACAATCCGAAATCGGTCATGTATTGAAGGAAAGTGGAGTCAGGAATCTCCAAAACCGGCGAGCGTGTATGAAGAGAATTATGAATGTTGAGGAAGTGAGAGATGTAGGTATATATGCAAGAATAGAACCTTTTGACGCTCTGTTTTCTCTGCCTACCCCGCAAGGGAGATGGCGTAATGATAAGTAACTAAGTATAAAATTCTCGGCTGAGCAGCTTTCGGGAAGCTGCGGAAGATCTTCTTGTCCAATATTCCACAGTGTCTGAAGACGAAGGTCTACGACCAGTGTGTGTTACCGGTGATGACTTACGGTACAGAGGCGTGGTCTCTAAATGTTGGCCTTATATCAAGGCTTAAAGACGCTCAGCGTGCCATGGAGCGGGCTATGCTTGGGATCTCTCTACGTGATAAGATCCGTAATACGGATATCCCTAAGAGAACGGGAGTAACCGACATAGCCCGCCGGGTCAGCATGCTGAAGTGGCAATGGGCAGGCCACATCGCTCGACGAACCGACAACCGTTGGGTAAGAAAGGTTCTCGAGTGGCGACCGCGTATCGGACGGCGCAGCGTAGGACGGCCTCCCACCAGGTGGACCGATGACCTGGTCAAAGTTGCAGGCATTCGTTGGATGCAGGCGGCACAGGACCGTTCGCTGTGGCGTTCCCTTGGAGAGGCCTATGTCCAGCAGTGGACGATGAAAGACTAATGAATGGATGAAAGTATAAAATTATAAATGTCATGGAAGTAAACCTAATTATAACACAATAATATCTACATTTTAAATTCTAAAGGATCTATAAGTACTTACCTAGATAATTTCTGATAATTCAAACATTTGAAAATTATGTTTCATCTTTGATAAGGTTAATAGCCACCATTTTAACTATTATTAAATACATTTCTTAAACTGCCTCTGTGATGTAGCGGTAGTGTGAGCGACTGCTGATCATGAGGTCTCGGGTCCGATTCCCGGGTGGGGCAGTGCTATTGAGCTTTTTCGTAAAAAGAAAAATTCTCAGTAGCAGCCCAGAGTTTGGAAACGGCCCGGTAGACGGCAATAGGCTCGCCCCCTATTACGTGTGACTTAAACATAGCTGGCGAACCGTGGGTGTGTAATATAACCTCTGCCTACCCCTTAGGGGGAATACAGGCGTCATGCTATGTTACAAATTTGCCGATACGAGAGTACTGTTTTTAAATATTTGCGGTGATATCATGTTATTTCCATGTTATTTTTGTCAAGTTTCTTAATTTGTTGCGTATTTATTTATTTGTTGTTTTATTATTTTAATGTTAACGTTTTCGTGGTTTGAAACATGTGGAAACATGGTGGTTGTCTTTGAGAAATAAACGCATAACTTATGGCGCATAAGTATTGAATTTGTACACAAACGAATGTGTATTCTAGCAGACAGACACTTGAACCCTGCGGAGATTTCTCAAGATTGCAGGTTTCCTGACGATCTTAAGCTTCACTAAGCCATGATAAGTACTCGCAATTATCGTGTTTTAAATTTATCTTGTCATGATTAGCCGTATAATAAAAGAACACAAAGTGCGAAAATATGAAAATCGAAAATAACAGTCACGAGCAGGATTTGAATCCTGCCTCTCCTGAAATACAGTCCCTTTTTATCCGTTCCAAGCAATTGTCACGATAGCTGTATCGGCAAAGTATCTGTGTTCATCTTTCTGACGTCTGATGTATTATGTCATCACTTTCAGAACAAACGTGAGTTTTCATGTACGTTGATAGACGTTAAATTAAGGAGTTGTAAAAGCTCAGTTGACGTACTATTGGGTCAGTGATCAATAAATTATTTGAGGTAGGTAAACTTACTTTACACTACAAAGTGATAGACGAGTCAGGTTAGATTATTTGAGTGTAGAATAATATGACTCAGGCACCGGATATATTTTAGTAGGGGGATAAAACTTTTACCAGTTTCTAAGTCTAACCAAATGGTAAAATTCTATAATTAAATATTGTTAATTATATTCAGAGATGCCCTACGCCCTACTAATACTTTTTCGCAAATAACACTCACACACACTTTGATGCTCTCAGGACATGGGTACTTCCGAGAATACCTCCATCGGTTCAAGCACGATGATTCCCCAGAATGCCCCATCTGCACTGGTTCATTGAAGACGCGGAGCATGTATTCTTCATGTGCCCCCGGTTCCAAAGAGTACGGGAGAAGTGGGAGACTACGTTACAATGTAGAATCCAAACTGAAAACGTAACTTTTGTAATGCTGAAGACGAAGGAGGCATGGGACACAACTAACACCTACGCGACGGAAGTGCTACAAGAGCTACGCACCCAAGAGAGAGCTAGATCGAGTGGTAGCCACACGGCAAGAGTAAATAGCAGCTGAGCAGCTAAGTCTTTCCCCCGTGATGAAATACCTAACGGTAACCCCATGGGGAGTAAGAAGGCAGAGAATGTGAGTTGTTTTTTTAGTCGGTATAGGTTGCTACCAGCCCAAGCCCGACATACGGGGCGCAAAATACCATAGCCTTATGATATGCAATTGTATTTTTCCCCTCAACATTAAAAAAAAACACACAGTTTTATAATAGTACCGATTCTTTTTATTGTTTTTACAAGCTTTTATTCTGTAGACAAACAAAACTACAATAATTATGTAACTTAATCTTGACATAATTATAAGAAAATCTAAGAAAAAATTAAGGTAGTTACTCGTATATATTTTCTAAAATAGGTAAATTATAAATCTGCAAAAGTAAATCCTACGACAACCTTTTATATCATATAAATTGTTAATGTAATAAGTGGAAGGGTTTGATTCAATTTAAAGCCTATTTTCTTCTTTTAATAGCACTTATATAAAAGCTTGTTTGTAAAAAAATTGTTTTTACTATACATTTTTTTCTTAATATCTATACTATTATAAAGCTGTAACAGACCTGTGTCCGTACATTCAAGATATTTGTGAAAAACATACTGTAATAGACTATATAGGCGTGTCTAAACACAAAACAATTTTTTTAGAATTTTTGTCTTTATGTTTGTTCGCGCATCACGCAAAAACTACTGAACGGATTTTAATGCTACTCTTTTTGTTGGATAGTTCTTGATTATATTTAACAACTGGTATACATTATATCTCGCTACTATATCGGGAACCTAAGATATAACCTACAAACTAGCTTTTGGCTGCGGCGGAGCCGCGGTAAAGGCTAGTTAAGGTATAAAATAGTTATTTGGTTTCATTAAGTACTCATAAGAATTGATAATATAAGACTCTACCCCCCTTACTAATAAACATTATATAAGCTCCGAATAGTTATTCAGTGTTTTGGTCCGTTCTTTCAACGTCAAACTGTCATATTAGTGACAAAGACAAAACACTGAATAACTATTCAGAGGTTATACAAAGTTTATTAGTAACGCAGTATGAATATACCAATCTATACAGAAGGCGACAATTGAACGACTCCCTTTTCTCGCTGTTTGAGGGACTAAATAAGACGTATCCTTGTGAATAATATTGAACATTTTCTGTCCGACTTCCAATTTATTCGACACAAACGGGATGCTCTGACGCGACAAATGACAATTACTTTGTAAGTGATTGAGGACCAGCTCTATTTTACGACCACTTGGTAATTTCTCAACTGTTCAACTTGCTTTCTAACTTGGTATGTTATTCATTAAATCGTTGATAAAGAATTATCCCAACCAGCACTAATTGTTAATTTAATTAAATCTTAAAAATACCCACAGCGTTATTGTGGAAAAATAACACATCAAAGCAAACGGTAGTATCTGTGTACTCATATAATAGGAATGTATTAATGTTAGTTTTTAAAAATATATAACAACGATTAACTGCCTCGGTGGTGTAGCGGTAGTGTTTGCGACTGCTTATCATGAGGTCTCGGGTTCGATCCCCGGGTCGGATAATGTTATTGAGCTTTTTCCTAAAAAAAAAATTCTCAGTAGCAGGCCGGAGTTTGGAAATGTGCCCGGTAGACGTCAATAGGCTCGCCCCCTATTACGTGGGACTTAAACATAGCTGGCGAGTCGTGGGTGTGTAATACACCTCTGCCTACCCCTTCGGGGAATACAGGCGTGATGCTATGTTTTTTTGTGTTATAACAAAGCTATTTCTGTGCATTAAAGGATATTTGAGAAAAATAACTGCATTAGACTACCTACTTAGGCGTACAGAACATAAACAAAAATTTTATTTTTATTTATTTATTAAACTTCGTGCGTAAATTACAATGGCAGACTTAATACATAGCACAGATCATGAGTGAAGAATATTCATAACATATAATATTACGAAATTATTAATAAACAAAATACCGCAAACGCACAAACTAATAGCACCTACTATAAATGATTAAACATCATCATAATAAATACATTTTCACACAACGTCCTCTGGTCCCAAATTAAGCTTAATGCTTGTGCTATGGGTACCAGATTACGGATATAATACATATATTACTTTTTTTTGTAAATACATACTTATAATAGATAGAAAACACCCAGACCCAGTACAAATATCTGTGTTCATCACACAAATATTTGTCCTGAGTGGGAATCGAACCCACGACTTCGTGCACGGAAGTCGGTTACACTACTGACTACACCACAAGGCCCGTCAAATACATCAAATAATAATCATTATACATATACTCCATCCATCCATCCATCCATCAGCCTTTCAACGTCCACTGCTGGACATAGGCCTCCCCAAGAGAACGCCACAACGAGCGGTCCCGTCATGGGGGTTAATGCCGTAATCGCCACGCTTGGCAGGCGGGTTGGCGATTGCAGTCGATGTTGTTAATACTCGAGGGAGTGCTGCTGCCCACTCCCCTGCTATTCCCTTAGTCGGCTCTTACGACTCCCGTGGGTAGAGAGGGGTGGGACAATTCTAAAGCTGGCCCCACACGGCCTATACATATACTACATACTTGTTTTGTTACGCTTTCACACCATAACCTACTGAACCAATTATCCTGATTTTTTTAATAGATATAGTGTTGAGTCCAGGAAAGGACAAAGGATATTTTTTTAATCAGAGAAAGGAATGGTTCCTTGGCATAGCAATGTTTGGACAAAGATCAAAAGCGTGCTGTAACGTATTTATATTGCAAAATCTACACGGACGAAGTCTCGGGCAGATTTAATTTCCAATCATTATCATTGTAATTTAGCTAATTTATATTTAGTGAACTGGAGGACAAGTATGGATCTACATACACCATAATAAGCAAAACAAAGTCCTTAGTTTCTTAAAGTTTTCGATTCCTTTATTATGGTGGTAAGAGCGTTTGATTTTAAGGAAAAACTATTGATACTAGGTGTGTGATATTTTATTATGCGTGAAATGCATATTGCAGGCCTTGATTAACAAATTTTGCAAACATAAATTCTAATTAAAAAATGTAACAATAGACCGTTAATTTCTTTTTGACAATGAAACGGGGCTCGATGAATCACTGTACATTGTACTCCTATTAAAATAATTATTTTAAACAGACTAAGCTGTGACAGGCCCTGTTTTACTAAAATTTTTCAGATAAGAGGCATTGGACATTGAATTGGTTGTGTAAATAGGTACCTCATATACCTATTGCAACAAAATACGTACTTAGTTACTTTTTTTTATTTACTTTATGTCAAGATCATGTTACCTACATAATTATTGTATTTTTGTTTGTCTACAGTTTAATAAAAGCTGGTAAATATCAATCTATATATATAAAAGCGATTTAGCACTCACTGACTCATCACGATATCTCCGAAACCGTAAGCCCGATTGACTTGAAATTTTGCATAGATGCTCCTTTCATGACGGAGACGCTCACTAAGAAAGGATTATACGAAACTCTTAACCAAAATATATATTTTTATCTGCTATCGTATTCAGAATTCTACACTTATTATCACAATAGCACCAACTGTCACCAGTAACATGTCAACCGTTGCTATGGTACCTATTGATGTGGTTATTAAAGCAACATCATGCTAAAAGTTGTTTAACAAAATAATTTTAGTTACAGTCATTCTGGGTAACTTTGACAGATTACAGCGATATTTTTCATAATATTTTAAATGTTTTAACATTTAAATGTCAATATATGTACTTTGTTAGTGTTCTCAGAATTTTTTTTATTCATAGTCAATGTTACCCGAATGAATCAAAGTTACCCAGATTGACCGTATGTTTATGAGTTAAAGAGTTGGCATTAGTTTAATAGTTTTTTTAAAGACTTATTTTAGATATTCCGATTTCTATAATATTTTAATTGGCATTAGTTTAATAGTTTTTTAAAGACTTATAATTTAGGTTACAAATTATTGTGAATGTGGAAAAAGAGAAATTTTGTGCGAATGGGATTCAAACTGCGTCCCATCCAATCCGGGGAAGTGCTCTAAGTCACTAAGCTATCGCACTGACCAACAGCCATACCCAATCTCCACATCACAGTTGTCTTTACGATCCACTCCACCTATCGGATGCAACGTATTTTGACCAGATCGGAGACGTTCATAAGGAAGGCCAGGTTAAGAGTACCTACTTGAAACCAACGAGCATGCATAAAAGCGCTGATGAAAGAAGATGAACCGAAAGATGCGTGTCAGGATCGTAGCAAGTGGACAGAAGTGGTCTCTGCCTACCCCTACGGGAAAAAGACACTATGTATGTATGATTTTATAAAATAATAACAACTTTTAACTGCGTGCTTAAGCTTAATGACACTATTCAGAAAGAACGAGAGAAAAAGAAACAGTCAATGAGCTTTTCAAAAGAGATTTTGGTATTTTGAAATAAAACTTCGTTCGAATACTCTTCGAATACTTTACAGCATTCATGATCACGGGTGGACTTAGATGATAGACGTCCAAGGCTGATATCAGCATCAGTATATAGTAGTAAAATGAAGTAAACGCGATAGATTCCGTAAACGAAGTTTTATTTCAAAATTTGTAACATTCGCGTAAATATCAGAAAAGATTTTGGTATTATTAGGCATATTGATACGTTATTTAAAGTAACATAAACGGTCTTTTTTCGCGTATAAATTAGGTGAAATTATTAACTACCTTTAGCCCGACGTTTCAACTGCGTTGCAGCAGCCGTAGTCACGGGACAACTTTCAACTTCACCTAATGTATACGCGAAATCTGTACTAACTTATAGTGGACACTTAGTGCCTAATTGTGGATCTTCTCTGTTTTATACATCAACTGCCTCTGTGGTGCAAAGATAGTGTAAGTGACTGCTGATCATGAAGTTTCGGGTTCGATTCCCGGATGGGCAGTGTTATTAAGCTTTTTCGTAAAAAGAAAAATTCTCAGTAGCCGCCCGGAGTTTGGAAATGTGCCCGGTACAGCAATAGGCTCGCTCCCGTACGTGGGACTTAAACATAGCTGGTGAATTGTGGATGTGTAATACACCTCTGCCTACCTCTTAATGGAATACCTAGCCGTAGCCTATAGACCAAAGGCAAACTTCGCGAGAAATCCACCCCAAGAAAAGCTGTAGGACATGAAGAGGAGTGATGATATAGAGGAGGTGAGGAAGTGGTCAGTTAAATAATAGGTAGGGAAGGAGAGGGTGGTTTGGTAGGTTTCTAATTTATATATAGAAACGAGACTTTTTTGAATTAAGATTGTTAAATTTCATTTTATATTTGACATAGGATTTTTTAAAATTGCGGGTAAATTAGGTGTCGAATTTAGAAAATAAATTATTAACGCTGACGAAGTCGGCTAGTACAATTATAAAATTGTAACTGAGACGTGTTTGTAATTTTATATTTGAAAAAATACTGTATGATGCTATTAGAACACATGATATTTATTCTTAGATTTAGTGTCTGTTTATCGGTTTGTCTGTTCGTTTGTTCATACATCACGCAAAATTTACGAAACGGATTTTGAGGAAAATTTTTTGTTTGATTGCTCTTGATTAGACTTCAAAAGTGGTATACGTTTTATCTCACTACTATATCGGAAACCTTAGTTATGAAGGAAAAACTAGCTGCCGCAGGCAAAGACTAGTATTTTTATATTTGTGACGACCTTTCTGTGTTTATATTATTATTGTTCACTCAAATAATCAGTTGAACTGACTCTTGTGTCAACAATAGTAAGGTAAAGCAAAGTTTACCTACCTCAAATAATTTATTTATCACTGTCCCATAAGTACGTCAACTGAGCTTTTATAACTCCATAATTTGACGTCTATCAAAGTACATGAAAACTCACTTCTGTTCTGAAAGTGATGTCATATATCAGACGTCAGAAGTGTCAATAGCAATCCTGCTCGTAACTGTTATATTCGATTTCACATTTTCGCGCGTTGCGTTCAGTATGGTCGGTAACTATGTTCATACAGACAGACGCACCGGTAGGAATTTATTGATCTCTACGCAACGCATGCGAGTAATGCTGGGAGCATTATAATGTATAATATTTTCCTACATCTAAATATATCTATCTATCAATCTATCTTTACAATCAATGCCATTCTCTAGCCTATTTACACAATAACCTAATAAATAACATACTTACCTAGGTTAAGAAGTACTAGACTTCTTCATTAACCACCGTCCATTGGTAAAAGCCGCAGGAAAAAAATTCAGTACTTTTTGAGATTATTAAGTTTAGATGAACAAACAGACAACCCGCGACCTACTTCTATAATTTGTATAGGTGATTAAAATATTAAACTTGTCATGTACTAAGAACAAATTATTGTGAAAGTGGAAAGAAAGAGCTTTACTGCGAGCGGGATTCGAACCTGTGTCCCTTCCAATCCGGGGAATCGCTCTAGTCCGCTCAGCCATCGCAATAGCCGACGGCAACACCCAACCTCTCCCCTTCGCAATTGCTTTATGTCTCAATGACCTGCCTGATTTCAAAATTATATAATATGTAGGTTTTCTCATTATTATTGCATGTAGTGGCAGACGAGCCACGGCCCATCTGATGGTAAATGGTAACCGTCGCTCATGGACTCGGCTATACCGAGAGTATTGTCAAGCCGCTGCTCACCATTTAATTTCACTGATACGAAATGAAAGAATAAACGGCTATCTCCTGCTACAGCCAAAACGTAACGATGTGCTTAATGGCCGGTCACACGGGAGATGGTGGTACCAACCCGCTCGGGCCCGATACCAAGTGAGTACTCCCGCTTGGTACCCAGCCCTACCACCAGTCATGCAATGGATGATAATTGCTTACTTCCCTTAGTCGCCTCATACGACCATACGACACCCGTGGGAGAGAATGGGGTGGTGACACTTGTACTCTTAGTCCGTCACCACACGGACACACTATTATTTATAAAGTTGTTTGGACTTGGTTTATCCCACACTAACTCATATTGGGATAAAAATATTTTATCGTTTCAATATAGGTTTACGAAATTTCTTTCAAATGCGTTTAGTGGTAAAGCCTATATGCCAAAAGTAGGTATCTAAAGGTTTTTTCGCGATAAAAAGCACCTACTTTATGTTAATGCGGTGTTTCATTTAGCGACCATCCATTCATCAAAGCAACCATTCAGTTGTTTAGGTGTGATCGACGGAAAAACATCCATATATTCATACGTACAAACATTCAGACATCGTCACAAATTTCTCCATTTATAATATTCAGTAGAATGGTTCAACTAAATATGTACCTAATGTAATTTACAATGTTACTCTACATTACATCAGAAAGAACGCAATTTCATGCTACATTATTGAAGTAATGATCCTTTAAAATAACCATTCTTTAAAGATGTCATGTTGAACAAGAATATTGGTGTAGAATGGCCTATACGAATATAATGGTTACACCCTTATCATCGCGCTTTATTTCCGAATAATATAAAACAAATTCGCTGTGCGCGTCTGTATATTTCTTTACTTACATCTTCTAAACTGCGCAATGAATTATGTGGTTTTTGTTATGATTAAAACTAAAATAAACGTATCGAATTTTTAAATACATCCTATTCAAACTGTTTTGTAAATAGTAAGACTCAACGTAAACAACATAAACATAGCATCACGCCTGTATTCCCCGAAGGTGTAGGCAGAGGTGTATTACACACCCACGGTTCGCCAGCTATGTTAAGCCCCATGTAACAAGAGCCGAGCCTATTGCCGTCTACCGGGAACATTTCCAATCTCCGGGCTGCTACTGAGAATTTTTCTTTTTACGAAAAAGCTCAGTAGCACCGCCCGACCCAGAGATCGAACCCGAGACTTCATGATCAGCAGTGGCTTACACTACCGCTGCACCACAAAGGCAGGTGTTACGTAATATAATCACGAAAATAAATCTATTTTATACCTAGCTTATGTTGGCTAAGCACATGGCATAGCTCTCATAGATAGGTACATCAAAAGCATAGTTTTATATGTCTTGAAAAATTCTAGAAGTTAGAAAACATCTGATAAAAACATGAAGAGTCATTAGTAAACCTGCACCCCTATAACGCCAGGACGGCTCGCTAATATTTTACTCGTATATTCATAAAATGCTAACTGTTCAAACTTCCCCCTCGCGAGGCATTTGTTATAATATTCGAGGATACTTTCCTACGCAGTTATATGTCATGGTTTTCTTATGGTGCTTATGGTGGCAGACGAGCCCACCCGATGGTAAAAGGTAACCACCGCTCATGGACGCAGTAACACCAAGAATGAAAGATTTTGAAAAAAAATTAATGAATATCGCCGGCTACAACCAAAACACATCGATGTGTTTAACGATCGGACACACGGAAGACAAATGGTAACGTCCCATTCGGACCCGATAAAAAGTGAGTTCACACCACTTGGTACACAACACTACCACCAGTAGTGCAATGGGAGATAATTACATAGTTTCCATAGTCGCTTCGTAAGACACCCGCAGTAAAAAAATGGGTTGGAGACATTTGAATTCTTAGTCCATCACTACACGCATCCTTATGAGACCCTTAAATACCTGTGGAATGAAATGAGATTGGCCTTGCCACATGGGTAAAAATAAACAGATAATAAAAAAGGAAGCCATTGGAGCGTCACTATGTCTAAGGTAAAATAAGGTAGAATAACCACTGTCGTTTGTAGTAGGGGTCACGGGCGGGCAACGGCTTACATAGGCCGATTTAGTCTCGTAGAATAATCTCGAGCGTCGGCTGGGATCCGGCGTAGAACTCATTTTATCCGGTATTATTCGTCAATAAAACTAGATTTGCGACTGAATACGCGTATTCTGAAGAAATGGATAGTTGCTTATTGCAACAACTAGTTAAATACTATGACTTCGCCTGCATTCACACTTAAATGAGCATATTAACTATGTTTCGGAACATCCAATTCAAATTAAATATACCCATAAATAAACCGTATATTTTTTGCTGCAAGCTAAATTCTATGTAGGTACTTACACATGAAAACCATCTTAAAATCCGTTTACAAATTTTAGGGATGTCCTCCAACGAACTGATAGCCAGACATATAATTAAAAATCTTTGTTTTGTGTTCGTATTACCTTTGTCTTATTCTCCCCTCTGTATTTTTGACACATACCTAGTTTTAATAGATACATCGAGTTCTGCTATTTTATGTGGTAGTATAGTAAGAAGTACCTACCACTTCACATGTATTTTACATTACACTAGTATTTTTTTAATTCAATATCATTAACACAAACAGATAAATTGGTCTGTAATTTAAATTGGCGTGCTGACATTCTAGAATACTAAGTAGTCTAATAATACCTACCTCAGAATCGAATACTTTTCCTGCCAATATCAAACAAAATGTCACCTGTTAATGCAATTGTGTTTTGCTTACACTTATCGTGGTTTTATCTAGGTAAGTATTCGAATTTCACAGCCGAAATCCGAAATTAAATCTATATATCCGAAATTTAATCTATATTATAAAGCTGTAACAGAGCTGTGTCGACATTTAAGATATTTGCGAAAAAAAGACTGTAATAGGCTATATATGCGTGTCTAAACACAAAACATTTTTGAAGTTATACTTCTTTAGGCGCGATAGAGAAAAATGATGAGAGTGAATTTTTACGATGCGCGCGCACACCGACACCTAAATTCTACATCGTGAAGTTAGTTCTAGGTGGCATGCATGAAAATTGATAACTATGTTCAAATTGTATATTCTAGTATTTTTATATTTAGAACACGTGTTTCGTAAGAGTACATTTAAACAGTGTGAATAAATAAATATTATTTTGGTGTGTTTATTAAATCAATTTCATATACGACGGTGATACTAATAATTTATTATTTATTAGTATGTCTATATATATTGAATATTAGTGATAAACCTGATTTGAATAAACTGTTTTGAGTGCATTTATAGATTTGAGGTTAATTGTCGGTATGTATAATTTATTTACATCGTTAATTAAAAATGATTACATTATTATCTAAAAAATATTTTTTTTTTTCGTTGTTTTATTTCTGGTATATTAACAAATTTTATGCATAAATAAAAAAAATAATAAATTTTCTATACTTGTTTATATTAACCTTAAATGCTGAATGTTTATTTTATCTTTGATCTTAACTATTTGTTAAAATTTTATTTATTGATATTTCAATTATTTTTTTAATGACGATTTAAATCTATTAATTAATAATGACTCTTCAGTTTCAACAACACGGCATGGCACTACTATTGATGGTGTATTCACAAGATACTTATCTACAGTTTCAACGAGACCATTTATATCATATTTTATTTAAATAAAATCTTTATGATTAATTTTAATATTTATCGTTAATCACTACTGCATTTTAGTTATGTTTTTTTCATACGCCAAAGAAGTATAACTTCTAACGCGTGTACACACATTTAAATTTTTTTTTTTTATTTTTGTCTGTCTGTTTATCTGTTTGTTTGTTCGAGCATCACACAAAAACTACTGAACAGATTTTGATGCTACTTTTTTATTTGAAAGTCCTTGATTAGACTTAAAAACTGCTATAGATTTTATCCCGCTACTATATCAAGAACCTGAGATATAACCGAAAAACTAGAAAATTATTTAAACTAGATTTTTTTTTAAATTTATTTAAAATAACTACTAGATGGATTTTGATGCAACATTTTTTTATTTGAAATGCCTAGATTTGACTTAAAAACTGGTAGACATTTTATCCCACTACTATATCGGGAACCTGAGATATAACCGAAAAACTAGCTTTTGGCTGCGGCGAAGCCGCTGGCAAAGGCTAGTAATCAATAAAATAACCGTAATCGGTTTCCTTACATCCTGGAAAAATCAACTCGTAAGTACATAGTAGAGATTTGTTATCTCGAAATACTGCTTGTTTAAATATATCTGGCTATCCCACGGGAACCATACATTTTTCGAGATAAAAATTAGCCGGTGGCCTTTTCTGTAGACCGGATTATAGGTACGTAAATCACGATGTTAAGAAACGGTACCTATGGAAGCGCATAAGATACAAACAAACGAACATAAGAATTTATTGATGTGTAACATCTAATGCGGAGGGAGGCTAAAATCTGCTGTCAGCGTGGCAACGCTTTTTTACTTGTTCCGTTCAAATCTTGCAAGTTAAATTAGACACACTTCCCGATTTCCTATTGAGCTGAAATTTTACAAGCATGTGTATATTGCGTAATAATGCAATATTACGATGACATGGAGCTGATCTGATGATGGAGCTGGAAGGTGGATATAGGAACTTAATAATGACCGTTTCATTAATTCGCAACACTATCGAGTTTGGACTCGTTTGATTCGTCTTGACGAGTACTTTGGTCCTAGATGATTTCCAGGGCCTGATGAAGATGATTTATGTCCATTTCCGCTATTTTACATATGTCATAATTTTATGCAAGCACACATTGAAAAAGTTATAATCATTTTATTTCTACTCAGTATTCCTAAAAAATAATTTCGATGTTTCACATCTGGTAGACGTCCCGCGACAATTTTTTTTAGAATTTGTGTCTGTTTGTCTGTTTATCTGTTTGTTTGTTCGCGCAACACGCAAAAACTACTAGACGGATTTTGATGCAACTTTTTTTATTTGAAAGAATTACTATTGGTTAACTATCTGAAGGCGCTTGTCGTAACAAGTGTAATAATCATTTAAGAAACATTTGAAAGAGTTTATTAATAATGAATATTAATAAACTCCTTCGACTGTTATACACGAAGTTACTGAGTGTAGGTAGAACCTCTTTTTGAAGTTGGTCAAAAATAAGCCTCTTGAAAAGATAGCTTTGTGATCGCAGTAGGCTCGTAAAGTAACGTAATAAACCCTAATATGTCCCAGGAAACCTTTCTAATGGTTTAATATTATACGACACCAGCCAATATTATATTAGTTACTCTATTTCGTTGGTACGTATTAGTTTATTAGGAACACCATTTTTAGAATATAAGTAGATAACTACCTATATGAGTAAGTAATCTTAAAATATTTTGTTATTTTAGCCACACAAAACTTTACCGAGCTTAGCCATGTAGTTAATACCTTTATTTCCTAGTCTTAGTTTATGTATAACATTTTGTGACGATTTACAGATATTCCGTGTGAGCTTATAAACGTTCTTTCTTTATTTCTATTTGTGTTCTGGCTCTATGTGTTCTTAATTTAAATTCTTAACACAAACCTTAAAATCAAAATCCAGTCAGTTTTTAATACGCTTTATATGAGCTTCGCGTGTATCTAGCGAAAAAATCCTAAGTATAGGTATATTTTCACCCACTTCAAAACGTCGGATTAAATTCAAACTTTGTACACTTATAAACGACCGATGACAAGACAATTATTGAGTAAATTTATCCGTCTTTTTTTACAAACCTATCGGTATCGTCATCATACGACTAAAAAGAAATAGGGTCTTTTAGATAGAAGTACTTTTGAGACTAAAAAAGAATAAAAAGGTTATTTTACCACTAAACAGATAGGTACGCTTTAAGTCTAAGTTAAGTCCCGTTATAACATTTTAAATACATAGTAATTAAACGCGATAGTTTAAAATATTATTTAAAAAAGAAGAAAATAAATTATACCTAGTAAAAAAAAGACATGCTGTAATAGCTAGTCGAACAAAAAAAATAGTAGGTAGGTACCTTGAAAATAAAAATAGTGCCTAGAAAACAAAGTAGAAAATAGTTAGTATAACATATTTGGTAATGATGAAAAAAAGCGTGTTGATTTTTACTATATAAATCTTGTAGACAGTTACCGTAATGACCTATTGCACGCCTCATAAGCGAAGCGTTGAGGTGTGTACTACTCTCGTTTCACGCAGAACAACTGATTTTTCAAACTTAAAATGTCTCTATTTATCATATATTGCACTTGTAAAATAATGTATATACACACATATCAAGAAAAAACACTATTTTTATTTTCAAGGTACCTACCTCACACTCATGATATTTTGATGCCATTTTTGTTATTTAAACTAGTTAAAAAACTGTTTAAAAAGTTCTGTATTAGACGTCCGTATGTTGTAGGTAATGTATGTTAACACGATAACGACCGAAAACTTTATTAATAGTCTCTTTTTTCTTTTACGATTCGATGATTTTCGGTGATTTAATTGTTATTAAATAAACAAAAAAATAGTGAATATTTACGCTCGACTCGACAGTAAAACCAGCGGTATATCTTATTTCATGAGAACTACTTCTATAGACTTCTATAGTAATACTTCTTAAAATTAGCGCTAGATGGCGTATAAGACATGAGAACGACATTAGTAGGTACTTTTTGAAAGAAGCGCTATCTATGTGATTTATTGAAAACTGCTTAGTAAGACCAATACAATATTAGTTACTTATCAAATAATCAATTATTGTGAAAAATTAAGATTATGAGGTGTACACTTTTGGATTTTCCAAGTATTTGTAACATTTGATTTACAAATTATCACTGCCCGGTGAAGGAAAGCATCGTGAGGAAACCTGCATGCCTGCGAGATCTGCTCGATGGCATGTGAAGACCACCAACTCACATTTCGCCAGCGTGCTGTACTTTAGGCCTAAATACCTCTCAGACTACTGCCCAACAGTGGGAATCCTGTAAGTTATCAACAACACATAATACCTACATAATGTATTAGTAGAAGGATACTGCAGGGTAATATATAGAAGGCGTTAGGTAGAACTCCAATGACCATCTTGATTTAATATTTAATACTCACTAACCCTCTGGTAATAATTATCGAGCAACCGAGGTAGCTTACATAATAAAAAATTATAGTAATATGTCCAATGTTTGTGGAAACAAAATATTTCGGCAATGTTTATATGCCTATTCGAGGAAAGATAGGTATCTATATTGAAGAACTGAACGGATTTTCATGCAATTCTTTTTTTGATAGCTCTTGATTAGACTTAAGAACTGGTATTCATTTTATCCCGCCTCAATTAGATACAGATTATCTAATTATTCTTTAAATAGAGAAATTAAATCTTATGTAATCAAGATGCAAATCAATTTGTGACACAAACATGAAAATTTGAACAATATAAGAAATTTACAGATCTATCACGTCACCTCAATACATCATAGGATTTTGCCTCGTATATACCTGAAAAATATATAGTAAGAAAGAATTATTTCAGAAGGTATATAAGGACATACATTGCGAAAGTGGGAGATTCGGGTTGAGAGCCCTCTACGCTTACCAATTGTCCGGGTAAGGTTGTCATAGCCATCTGAGGCTAACAACCAACGTCACACAAAAAAAAAGTGGGAGGATAGAGATACCTATAGGTGCAAGGGGAGACTGAGACTGACCTATCCAGACCAAATCGGTCGTGTATTGAACGGAGGTGGTGAGGTGCGTGTATGAAAAGAATATTATGAATGTTAAGGAAGTGAGAGATGTTTGCAATAATGCCTTTTGGCACTCTGTACTCTCTGCCTACCACGCCAAGGGAGAAGGCATGATGATAAGTCAGTTAGTAAGAAAGAAAATATTATGTTATAATGATAGAATTAAGAATGGATCAAACATTTTTTACGATTTATTTACAGCTAGGTAACTACTTATCTACAGGTTTAGCTACGTGTGAAAACTCTTACGCTATATAGCTAAAGTAAACCGGCAGATACACGTGAATACCCCTATACTAGTGTACTCAATCTTGTTTATTTACTTACCAACTGAATAAACTCCCTTACGTCACACACGTCATCACACTGTTATCACACAGTATTGTGAAATGAACCAATATCTATAGAACCTAGGGTGAATTGTTGGCCGTGAAGATTTATTTTCAGAGGGAATGGAGTAACACACTTGTTAACTTTTTTATACAAACGCTCACACCAAAGGTCGAGTTTTATGGTTGCTGCAATAACGATATTTTTGTGTTACTTTATCTACACAATAAGCCCTTAAGACGTCCCACATCAGGCTATGCGTCCAAAATAAAGAGTGTGTGAGGATTTTTTTGATGATGATATTATACAGAGTGTAAATGACATCATACCGATAATTCCGGGCAAAGATGTTACGAAATAACAGTAATAACATGCCCCATACCATTTTCGTCTACAACGGCGGTTTACAAAGTTGGCAATTTTTTAGCAGCCATCGCAATTGTTAACAATACGACTAAAAAACATGACGAAGGCATTCATTGCAGTTTTTGGAGTAAATCGTTGATTGAAGGGTTTAATCCCATAATCCAATTTAGATAGAACAATATAACGAATTTATCTCACATTCAATTTTTTTTAATAATAATAATTTCATTTATTTCATTTTTTTTAAGGCGGGATAATATATACCTACCGCACACCCCGCTGTCCGGGGAAACAACGAGGTAGTGTGGGGTTCTCACCCACTAAAACCCGCCGTGCGCCCTCACCCGCCCATAGTCGGCGGACCACTGGTACCGCGTATATTCTCTTCAGTGGTCCGCACGGCGGCTAGCCCTATAGGGCTCCCTCGCTGAGTGACGTGCCCCCGCACCTGGGACGCCACACCTTCGCGGTAGGCTCAATGCGGGCGGCGGACAATCCCCGATCCAACCGCCCGCGAGGCCAAGGATAGGATCCAAGGTCCCGGCGCTGCTCAGCCCACCCCGGGCAGGACTCGAGCGTGTGCTGCGCCGAGTCCTCGCTGCAGTCGCAATGGTGGCAGGGAGTCTCCTCCCTCGTGGCAATTGTGTACAGGTACTTGCGGAAGCAGCCGTGCCCCGACAGCACCTGCACCAGTCGGAAGGTGATTAAAATGAAAAATAATGGCTAAATAGCTAACAGGCCACAGAAAAAAAACAAAATCGGCGGGAAAACGGCGATTCCAAATTAAATTTTTTAAAGTCTCCCATTTTTTCTTTAGCTAATTCATGATTTTTATTTTTAGTTTCCTCGTATTCGTAATGAAAAGCACAGTGTTTACCTCGGGATAAAGACTTATTTAGTCCCTCAAACTATTGGCTAATGGCAAAATGAACTATTACATTTTTTCATCAAAAACTAACAAAGAAATAAACTATTATTGTTACGAAAGATATTGTGAAAATTTTCTTCTAGTAGTTATTGTTCACTTTGTACTTTGGCGAAGTCCTTTATGTTTGTGTTGACAATGTTTAAAAAATAAATGTACCTACATCCGTGCGAAACCGGGACGGGCCGCTAGTATTATTATGACTTTTACCTGTCCTAAGATCTAATTTAAATAAAGCCTATATTTTACTCCAAATTAGGCACTATCTACCCGTAAAACCGCATTAAAATCCGTTCAGACATTAAACACAAAGTGAAAAATCTGAAATCGAAAATAACAGTCACGAGCAGGATTTGAACCTGAATCTCCTGGATACAGCAGCCTCATTAGCTAGACAATCTGCTATGTCATTGCCATTTAATCCAGTATGTGACGGGATCCATTGTAATACTACATGACAAAGTCGCATCTGTAGCTCCTATAATACTTTGCGAGCTTCATAGGCAATAGGTGTGCCTTGAACACCAGAGACCAGTGCCGGATTAAGGTAACTTGATGCCCTAAGCACTCTTTCCCTGTGGGCCCCCCTATCCTTTAAGTTTTTTTTTTATTGCATTTAGTGGCAGACGAGCCACGGTTCATTTGATGGTAAATGGTAACCATCGCCCATGGACTCGACTATACCGAGAATATTGTCAAGCCGATGCTCACCATTTCATTTCACCGATATGAAATGAAACAATGAACGGCTATCTCCTGCTACAGCCAAAACGCAACGATCTGCTTCACGGCCGGTCACACGGGAGATAGTGGTACCAACCCGCTCGGGCCCGAAACCAAGTGAGTACTCCCACTTGGTACCCAGCCCTACCACCAGTCATGCAATGGACGATAATTGCTTACTTTCCTTAGTCGCCTCATACGACACCCGTGGGAAAGAATGGGGTGGTGACACTTGTATTCTTAGTCCATCACCACACGGACAAGCTGTGTTTAAGTGAACTACAAATAATTAATAAAAAAATGTCAATACGTATCGTAGGTAGAATATAACTCTGTGTTGTTTCTCCTGCCCTTATCCCATGCTAGGTGGGGTCGGCAAACGTGATTTCACATGTTGTCCTAAGATTCGGCTATATTTTTCCGACCGGCCGCCTACCTTATTTTAACTCACCTCGGGAATATCTTACACAGCCAATATATTATGTGTTCGTCACATTGACCGTGGGTGGGAATAGAACGCAAGACACCCGGCGTTGAATGCAGGGTCACTACCAACTACGCCAACGGGCTCCCCAGAATATTTATACTTATATATATGAAGGACGAAAAAGATATGCAGGTAGAGTAGGAATAGAGTAATTAATTAATTATTGTTAGAAACCATTCAATATATAATAAAGACAATGCATATAATGTTTTTTGACATGGTTGTTCTTTTTTCATGTTTTATATTTTTTACTTACTTATCATCACGCCATTTCCCTTGCGGGGTAGGCAGAGAGAACAGGGTGCCAAGAGGCTCTATTCTTGCATACATCTCTCGCTTCCTTAACATTCATAATTCTTTTCATACATGGTTCGGTCGGTTTCGGAGACTCCTGACTCCACCTTCCGAACCATCGGAGTATTTCCTTTCGCACCTTTACACTAATACTCTCTTTTATACCTACTAGCTCTCTTACGTCGTCGTTACGAATGCGGTCAGCCAGCCTCACTCCACAGATTCTTCGCAGAGATCGCATTTCAACCGCATTGATTTTCTCTCATACTCCTTTTGCATATCCAACTCTCGCTTCCATATAGTAACGTTGGGAAAAGCACAGCATTGTGTATTGCAACCCGTGCCTTCTGGCTGAGGTGGTGGCTGCCGAGAAGTTGTCCCAATGCTCTGTTCACTCTATTTTCCGCATTTACTTATATTTTCATTTTTATTTTCTTCTCTCTATATCAATGGTGTACCTTCCATCCCGAATGAATCCACATCCAAGATATACAAATTCATCCACTTGTTTCTAGCACACTACGAGTATATTGCCAACCGATACTTTGACATCTGTTCTGTTTAACGCCGATATTTACATTAAAACAGGACGACGACATTCCACCATCCAGCCGCACACAAGCTCTGGAGTCCATGTAGTTGGACTGCACCGCTTGCAGCAGTCTACCGTTAATACCATACTCTAACAAAATGCCCCAACGCACCTTTCGTACAACTGTGTCAAATGCTTTTTCCAAATCCACTAAACTGCAGAAAACCTTCTGACGTATAGCCAGATGCTTCTCTACAATGTTGCGCAGAGAAAACACGTGATCCATGCATCTTCTTCCACACCTGAAACCTCCTTGTGCCTCACATAGAGATTCATCAGACACCCTCCTAATTCTCCGTTCGATAATCTTACCATACACTTTAGCTGCCAAACTGTCTCAAGCTTATGGCTCTGTAGTGTGCACAGTCATAAAGTGAATCCTTGTGGGATATATATGGAATATATACGGAAGCTGCAACTTCCATATCCCACCATGCGTCACCTTTCACTTTCCTATGTTTCTTTGAGCATCCACATACTTCTTTCGCTGTATCTAGCATACTATCTTTCAATACTCTCCAGCATTCTTCTGTGTCCGATTCCGGCTGACTTGTCATGGTGAGCCGTTCTCGGACGCCCTCTGCATACATTGCTCTTACACTTTTTTCTTGCAACTTTTCAATCTTTATTCTTTCAAGCCCTCCGAAGTGGACACGCTCTCGCCAATGTCTCCACTTTCTAAACAGACCACTAAAACTCGCAATAACAAGATAGTGGTCCTTGTCGACAGTGGGACCCTGTAGGCATTCCATCCAGAATTTTACTTCGGAGCCATTCATAACCATTCATCCAGAATTTTACTTCGGAGGCGACTGTCTACTAATCTAACATACTTCTCTGTTCATTTCTTCTCCATGTATACATATGGATGTTCTTATATTGAAAAAATGTGTTTGACGCAATAAGGTTTTTCTCCATACATGCATCCGCACTGAGACTACCTGCATCATTCACTCTCTTATCATCAAATGAACCAAGCAAGTCCTCGAAGTCTGGACGCTTGGTCCCCACCCATCCATTCAAGTCTCCGCATACGATCACGCGTTCAATGGCTTTTGCCAAATCCATCATCCATCTATCCATCAGCCTTTTAACGTCCACTGCTGGACATAGGCCTCCCCAAGAATGGGGGATAGTGCCGTAATCGCCAGTGATCATCGATGTATGATAGCCAAATATTCATGCTGAACATTTCTCTTATAGGATTATTTAGATATTTTTGACTTCTTCGTGACTGTTATTTTTAGCATTTAACATGCTTAGCACTGTATATTAAACACAAAGTGAAAAATGTGAAATCTAAAATAACAGTCACGAGCAGGATTTGAACCTGCATCTCCTGTATACCGTCCAGATGCTTTACCTTAGATGGCGCAGGCGTCACCCAAAGACGTTAAGTATGAATGTGTTATCGAAATTAGCAGTCAGGAGCAATTGTCACGATGGCCGAATTGGCAAAGCATCTGGACGGTATCCAGGAGATGCAGGTTCAAATCCTGCTCGTGGCTGTTATTTTCGATTTAACATTTTTCACTTTGTGTTTAATATATAATGCTAAACACGTTAAATGCTAAAAATATATATAAACATATCTAAATATTTATAGGGTTTGCGTCATTATTAGGTAAAAATCTTAATTGTAAAATTAAGTTTACCTGGTCGGTATAATGTATGAAAATACTTCCGACAGATGGCGCAGGCGTCACCCAAAGACGTTAAGTATGAATGTGTTATCGAAATTAGCAGTCAGGGGCAATTGTTACGATGGCTGAATTGGCAAAGCATCTGGACGGTATCAAAGAGATGCAGGTTGAAATCCTGCTCGTGACTGATTTTGTGTGTGTGATTATTTTCGATTTCACATTTTTCCCTTTGTGTTCTTATAGGATTGTTAATTATATCATAATCTCTAACTTTTCTATGTATATCCAATAACAAGGGTTCTTTTCTATTTCATCCTAGCCAAAACCTCCTAATAAAGAGAGGTTGAACACTAAGTTCACTCTCCATCACATGGATGGGAGTGCTCCGTATAAAACCTCCACATATTCTTAACGCTCTATTTTGTAATATAGTAATTTTCTTAAGATGTGTATCAGCACAATCCGCATACAGAAAACTGCCATAATCGACTCGGCTTCTAATTAGTGACAAGTAAAGTCGCCGCAGATGTTTAGGGTGTACACCCCACGAACCGCTAGCTAACACTTTAAATATATTTAAGTATTTATATGATTTCTCACAAATTTTGTTTACATGATACCCCCCATTTGAGTTTAGAATCTAACCATAGTCCAAGATATTTTACATTCTGCAATTCTTTAATTGTAGTATTATTAATATTAAGTTGACAGTTATTTTTTTTCCTCGTTCCGTGGAATATACAAAAGCTGCTTTTCGTTACTGAGATGCTTAATCCAATATCACCTATTATGTCTACAAACACTTTTAATGCATCCTTGATATTTGAAATTAATAAATTGAAATCCTTTTTTTGTACAGTTTTATAAAATAGAAAATTATCTGCGTGATATTTTAACATTAGTAATATTTTTATGCATATTTAAAGTTACTATATTAAAAGTAATGGTGACAATGGATCGCCCTGAGCTAATCCTTTACATGTGTTTCGGACAAAGGTTTAATTGTTGGCTAGTAGTAGTTTATATCTTCTCTCAGATAAAAAAATCCATATATCTACATATCCTATAACTGATACCTATATCTTGTAAGGCTATTATTAAAGGTGATATTCACATTATTATATGCATTATTGACATCAACAAAACATGCTGTCGTAAGGTTATTATTTACAAATCCTTCTTGGACACTTGAGACAAAATCAGTAAGATTGTCAAGACAGGATCTAGCACGTCTAAAGCCTACAGTAGAAGCTGGAAGTATACCTTTACTCTCAACATACCATTCCAGTCGTCGTAATATTATGATATGAAAGATTTTACACGCACATAACATTAACGAGATGGGTCGATAAGTCAGAGAGACTGACTGATCCCTACTTATTTTAGGTATGGGGTATATATATTATTATTTCTCTCCACTGATTTAGCACCACTCCTGTTTCTATTATTAGATTATATAATATAACTAAAATATTTTTTCCAGACTTAGGCAAATTAAAAAGCATTGAGTAAGAAATTTGATCACTACCCGGGGAATTATCTTTACGTTTAAGACAATTATCAAGTTCAGTTATAATTATAGCTCGATCTAAAATCCCAGAGTGGTTTTCGGATATATGTGGTCTCGGTTCTTCCACTATGTCTGGTGTGAGGGAGCATGGCATTTCTTTCGCTTTCTCAGGATCCACAGTACCTCCATTTACTCCACTACCCTTCATCCACTTCATCCTACAACACATATAAATAGACGAAGTTTCGTGATCAATTCTGGTACAAAAGCAAGACCACCCTTTAAATGCTGCGTTTTTTATTACTATGTCAGCTTGAGAAACTTTAATTTGGAATTTTCTATAGTTTTCCGGAGTAGGATTGCGCCTGACCATAGCTAAAGCTAGGCGTCTTTCTGCAACAGCCTTCGAGAGTTCCAGTATGGTTTCGGTCTAAAACGGTTATTAGGATCTTGGCTAAACTTAATCCATGGTATTGTGTCTTCTGCCACAGATTGTATAGTTTCTATGAATGAATCATAACAGGCCTGTATGTTATCATCTAACATTCTAAAGTTGCTGAAGGCTAAATCTGTCTTCTTTTTGTATTTAGTCCAATCTTCTTCTTTAAAGTTTCTTCTTTTTGTGTACTTTCCTGATTTTTCATATCCATAGGTCAATTTTATTACAACATGGTCGCTTCCCAGAGTTTCTTTAAGCACGCACCAGGTAAACTTAATCGAAATATCTATTGACGCGAATGATATATCTAGGGAAGTTTGTTGCAATATACCATTTACAAATTTGATCCTGGTATGATTACCATCATTCAGACACATGAAATTATTTTCAAACATGGCGTTATATATATACTCTCCCCTTTTATCAATTTTGTGAGACCACAATGTGCGAGGTCCATTCCAATCTCCCACAATAATGGATTCCGAGTTACATAATCCAAAGATTAAATCCCAGTCTCGTTGAGTAGTGTGTATAGACGGTACACAATAGATGAGAATAATATTTTTGAGACCAGACACATTTAGTACATTAATAATCTCTATCCGATTATTGGGGTGATTGTATGTCTTTCGTATAACTTTAACGGATTTATGAGCTATTACACAAACACCACCATAAGAGTCGGCTCTATCCTTTCTAATAACATTATAATTTCTAAATCTTAAATGATCATCTTCACCAAGCCATGTTTCACTAATGAGAGCCAACGTTATTTTTTCTTGATTTAATAAAATATCTAGACTATGTTTCTTATGTTTCAAGCTGTTCGTATTCCATTGGATCATATTAATAGTTTCCTGCTGGTTACAATTATTTCTGTTAAGATCCATCAATAAATAGTCCTATGATTTTCATAATTTCTTTCGAACTAATGCCCTTCTGAATAAATTTAATAATTTGTCTTACAACAATCTTAAATATCATTTTTATTTTGTTTTGAAATGTATACTGTGAAAAGATAATATCTCTCAATTTCTTCATTAACTGCTTTATAAAGCCTCCGAATATATTTTTTTCCTCATCTGTATTTTCTATTTCGTCATTACTCATGGAACTAATTTCGAGATTATCAGATGGTAATATGTTAGCTCTACTCACCTTTCCTCCTCATGGTTTGTCTCTATGTGCTTGATAGTGTTTAGTTAGACGCTTTTGTATTTTCTTTGGTCTTGAAGCTATGTCTCTCCAGATTTCAACATCATTAGAACGCACACTTTTACCGTCTTCCATATCTTCGGAGTCATTTAATCTTTGTCTTGATGTACCTGCCACTACATCAGCATAGGAATTTTTAGGTATAGTGTTGGTTTTAGATTTTCCATTTCATGAGTCCACTCTGGATATATTTCTATTTTCAGGTTCCTTCTTTTTCTCTTCAATGATACTACTCATAGCCGCTTTATAAGTACAGTTCTTTTCAGACATGACAATGCGAATGTTTCTCTCTCTTTTATAAGCTGGGCATATACTCTTAAAAATTGACATGTGGTCTCCCTTGCAATTAACACATTTGAATGTTTTGGTATCACAGTTTTCATGATTGCTTGAGCATTTTTGACACACCTGATTTTTCACTGGACAAAAATGTTTAATATGGCGATATCTCCAACACTTGGAACATTGTGTTACCGGGTATATGTATGGTTCTACCCCCATGCGACAACCATACGCCTTCACATATGGTGGGACTGTAGGACCATTAAAACATATGCGTACAGTTTCACTCTTTATCCACTTCCCTTCTTGATCTCTCTTTAATAATCATTTTACAGCTATTATCTCGGCATCACTTACAAAAATATCTTTTAAATCCTTGTCTTCAACTTCCAAATCTACTTCTCTTATAACGCCGTACGAAAAGTTAACTTCACTGGTTTTCCGACATATCCGTCCCTTATTTTTAATGCCATCACAGCTAAGAAATGCGTTTAACGCGACATCACCTTCAAATCGGATCATAATTTTAAATGCATTTATATTATTTTTATTTTTTTTAATAAAACATACAAATGTTACCTTAATAATCCCTTGAATATTCAAACTTTGCAACAGTTTAGCGAATCCCAGTTGTTTAGGAAGCATTTCCTGAGAACTTACAGATATCTCAAAAAATGGTTGATTCACAGCGGCAGAAGTATTTTTTCCATGGTGGTCATCAACAGGCGAGTTTCTTACATGTCTCTTCTTTCTTTTAGTTACCATGGTGAAGCTTTCAATGCCTTCAGCACTCGACTCATCCCTTATTCTCTTATATCGCTCCACATCCAGCGCGGAAGTCTCGCCCGTGCTTCTTAATTGTATGTCATTGTCATCCCATTCTAGATCAATTCGAGGTGGTGGGGAGCGAAAAATAGGTCTCTTCGTACTAGTTCCCTTGCGGAAACTACGCCTTAGGACCGGTTCTTCTTCCTCTGGCTCAGTCATAATCAGCAAGAAATATAATTATTTGAGGGTAGAATTAAAAATAATTATGTACACAATTTTTTAAGTACACAATGTCAAAACAAGTTTAATCACCAAGTAAGTCATTTAATCATGCTAATAACAATCTCCACTAACACAAATATCACTGTAGTATAATGTAATATATTTAGGTAGATATAGAAACGGTTGTCTGCGGTACCACGTATGCGTGCGCCGACGCCTTACGCGAGACTGAGTCTTAAATAGTCTTAATATGCTTTTCTCTGTAGGTACTCTCGACACTCACATTCACATTACCTCGGTGGTCTAGGAATAGTGTAAATGGTCTCAGGTTCGAATACCGGGTTGGGCCAACGATTATTGAGAATTCTAAACGTTTTTACGGGATTTATACCATGTAAATTTTTACTTACGAGTTTCCGATATTTTCTTACGAGTTGCTCCGTGATCATGGCGCTTGCAACAGTGCCGAAATATCGGAAACTCGTAAGTAAAAATTTACATGGTATAAATCCCGTAAAAACGTTTAGAATTATAAGTGACCATGAAAGTTTGAAATTCGATTATTGAGAATTTTGTGTTTGCGTACACAGTCGTGCACTGTCCGATGACACTGGCTGCCGTGTCCGAAATCGAGAAAACTCGCAGAGCTTGTAATCGATCGATGTAAATACAGTTCTTGATATTATTCCTTCCTTAAAACACAAATAAATCGGATCTATTGTCGGGCTTTCGCAGGGGTCCCTCAAGTACCTGTTGATAAAAAGTTCCTTATTGTGAGCTCTTTTTCAGTTTCAATAACGGTCTGAATCAAATTACTTATACATAGATACCCTAAACCCTCTCATATTTCAATCAAGTAACTTTTGTTTACCGAAATCAATGCTTTTGTTTTCGTAATTATATTGCTTAGGAATTTCCCAGTTTAGTTGTTCTAACTGCGTGTCTGCCGCATTTCTGTTTTGATCTCCAATTTCATATTTAAAAAATAAAAAAATGCACATGCAAACATGTATTATTTTGGATGGAACTGTACGGCGCACCCATGCAGGCGGAGTCGGAGCGTAGCGCTGAACAACGCTCTTCTGTGGAGACCACAGTCGTCACGTCCAGGGTAATACGCGGATACTGCACGGTGACGACCGAGGCGGAATGCGCGCTGCGCGTTGGCCGAACCCTCCATGGGACATGAAGACGAGCAATAGGGGGAGACCTCTCGCTGCCGAGCGTCGTCAGAACGATGTTCGGCAACGATAGGAATTGAGCCGCAGTCGCTGCGAGATCATCTCGCAGTAGGAAGTGGCGGCGTGAGCCAGGAAGGTTCTCCCGCTGACCCGAACCGCCGCCAGCGACTCGGGCATGGCAGGCGCAAATATCTGATGCTGCCCTAGCTGAGGTTTGCTTGTGGACCGACCGGGGAACGTTCGCTACCCGCACAGTAGAGGACACCCGAAAGTGTAAGCCGCCAGCGGACCACTGAGGAAATGTAACACAGTTTCAGTGGCCTTCCTAAATAGGCGGGGAGACGGCGCACGGTGGGTTTATTTAGTGGTTCAGGGCCCCACACTACCCTGTTCGTTTCCCCGAACGACGGGATGTGCGGTTAGGAACATTTTTTCCCGCCTTAACAAAAAAAAGATACGTATTATTTAAGTGATACTTAGATACTTTCGATAGTTGAAATTTTGACACTTATTTTACATCCAATGGTTAAGTAATTCAAAAACTGTTGAACGCTTTGCTTAAAATAATTAACAGTAGACACTATCAAAAGGAGCTGATCTGATAATGGAGCTGGAAGGCGGCCATAGGAACTCTGTAATGAAACGATGCAACCCCATCGAGTTTGAGCTCGTATGATTCGTCTTGACGAGTACTTTCTCTTTAGATAGTATCCAGGGTATGATGATTGAGCTGGAAGTCGGCCATAAGAACTCTGTAATGAAACGATTGCGTCGTTTCCCCATCGAGTTTGGACTCGTTTGATCCGTCTTGACGAGTACTTTGTCTTTAGATGGTAACCAGGGCCTAATGATGAAGCTGGAAAGTAGCCATAGAAACTCCTTTGTAAAACGACATAATCCCATCGAGCTTGGACTTGTTTGAATCGTCTTGACGAGTCTCGTTTGAATCGTCTTGACGAGTACTTTGTCTTTAGATGGTATCCAGGGTCTGATGATGGAGGTGGAAGGTGGCCATAGGAACTCCGTTATAAAACGACATAGCTCCGTCTAGTTTAGGTAGGTAGGTAGGAATCATAAATACTAAAAAGTTAAAAATAAATTAAAAATAAATTTAAAAACGAGCATGCTTTTTATTGGTTAGGGAGCTGAATGCCTATTTCTATATGATCTGTTCGTGTGGCAGACATGATTAATATCGATGATTGTACCATAAAAAGCATTAAGGACCGCGTCTGCCACCATAACAGGCCTGCGTTATCAATTGACAGCACTTTAAAAATGTAAAAAAAAAAAACGGTATGCTTAATCATTTGTTCATCTCTGCCTCATGAACTGATTTTCCAAGGGCAGAGCATTTTTATATAATTTTTTTTCGAAAGATTTGTCTTTTTTTGTTAGAGAGAAGAGAGCGACAACGGTATAATTCCCCAGGTAGTTGGCGTTTACCTATGGGGCATTCCGCGTCAAACCACGCGGTCATTGGCCCGACCCCCCGTTTGGCTCCAAATATTATTTCAAATGTTTAGAAATGTTTATTTTATTTTTATTAGGGGTTGTCCGAGCTAAAAAAACATTAAATTGAGGAAAAACGTGAAGAGGAGCCTTTTTTTAAATTAATGAAATTTTTTCACAGATAATAGTTTGATAACGGACCAAACATCCGTGTGGGGCCGGTTTTAGAATTGTCCCACCCCTCTTTGCCCACGGGAGTCATAAGAGCCGACTGAGGGAATACCGGGGAAGTGGGCTAATAAATTAACGAAAAATGTTTTTGTTTCACTCTAAAACCAAGAAATAAAAATCAAGTTTCACTAGGATTTTTTTCACGACTGTGTTTACGTTCTTGCCAATCGAATCCCTCGTAGGACGTCTGTCCTCTTTTAAATTGACTAACTGCTATCTGTCAGCCGTCACCTACTGCCTGACGTCTGTCATCGCATCACAACTAAATACTTATAATTTGAAGACATTTATAAGATATTGAAGGTAAGTGACTCAAGCAATAATAAAATTACATTACATTGTCTAGTAGACGTCAATAGGCTCGACCCCTATTACGTGGACTTAAACATAGCTTGCGAGTCGTGGGTGTGTAATACACCTCTGCCTACCCCTTCGGGAATACAGGCGTGATGCTGTTTTTTTTAAATAAACCTTTTTAAATTTTTAATTAATTAAAATTTTATTTCCTTTTATAAAAGACAGAAAATAATATACTATTACGTGAACTCTTAGTAATAACAATAATAAACCGTAATACCCGCTTTACCTTAATTCCTGAAAAAAACTTTAAAAAATCATACATAAAAAAACCAGCGACCTAGACGTCTGCCAACTTTTTTTTCCTATTCTCGGAGTCCTAATGAATCGAATGGACGCAACGAGAACTACGAACAAATGATTTACTTAGTATATCTTTTTTTTTTACATTTTTGCACCTACGTCCCGTGATAAAACAGAGCCCTGCAAATCTGCCTCTTCGATGTTTATAGTTTTAAGGATGATTTTGACCATCAGTCCAAGATGCAGACACGAACCTATGATTTAGTATCACTTTTATTTTTTACATTTTTGAAGCGCTGTAACTTGAAAACGCAGGCACATACGACTTTCATTTACAGGACCAAATCGGTTTGTATTGGCATAAACTTTCATCCCTATTAATATGAAAGACGAACAAATCATATACCAAAATGGCACTCAGCTCCCTAACCATATTAACAAATAATAAAAGCTTGGTTTTAAATATTTTTTTTTGCTAGGATCCAGACCACGATAGCCGTTCACAACAGCCAGCATCATCTCGTAGTGTTGAAAAAAAGTATGTAGGACGTAGGTTTGAATTTAATAGTATGTATTAATTTAGAATGATCGTAACTCTTGTATCATTCAGAGCAAATTCTAACAAGTTCTGATCATTAGCGTCATCTAGAAAGATGAGAATAGAAATTGCTGGCTGCCTGATTTGACCGGATTCACACAGTAATAAATATGTTGCAGTGAAAAGCTAAAAGATTCACAGTGTGACCAATAGATGGCAATGTACTCTATTACGTCGTGCTAACGCCAATACCACTTTAAGCTGCTGCACTGCTTGAGACGGGAGAAAGATAACAATGGATGTAGGTTTGGGCGTCTCTGAAACAATTTTTGTTTGTTTGTTCGAGCTTCAAGAAAAAACTACTGAACATTTGACGAAACGTTTTTGTTTGATAATTCTTGATTAGACAAAAACTGGTATTTTATCCCGCTTGTAGGGGCTGTTGCTTACTACACCTCTGAAATGATATAATGTTTACTATCCATCCATCCATCCATCAGCCTTTCAACGTCCACTGCTGGACATAGGCTTCCCCAAGAGAACGCCACAACGAGCGCTCCCGTCATGGGGAATAATGCCATAATCGCCACGCTTGGCAGGTGGGTTGGCGATCGCAGTGGATGTTGTTAATACTCGAGGGAGTGCGGCTGCCCACTCCCCCGGTATTCCTCAGTCGGCTCTTACGACTCCCACGGGTAGAGGGGTGGGACAATTCTAAAGCCGGCCCCACACGGCCATGTTTACTGTAAAAGACTTTTAATGACAGATTTTAATGATAGAAATGAGAGGTGATTGTAATGATGTGTCGCTATGTCGCGGACTGATTGTATACAATGTATGCTGCCCGGTATGCTAATTTAAACACATACCTAAATATTATACGGATAACCACGATAATAACTTCTGAGCGCGTAAGAAATGTATAATGTGCGGTTGCACCGTACACCGCTACTATTTCAGGAACCTGAGTTATAATTTGCAACTAGCTTCTGGCTGCGGTGGAGCCGCGGGCAGACTAGTATTTCTATAAAATAAAAAAAAAAAATGCATTTTTAAATTTTATTGTAAATACAATTTGGAGTACATTAAAACTAATCTTAATTATAAGAGCCCTCAGAGGACACACATCTATAATTTTGATAATAAAATATTAATGATTAAGTAAATGAATTTAAGCTGGCGTTATACTACATAATAATATTTATACTTAATTTCTATACAGCTACTATTCACAACCGGAATCAAAATAGAAGTAGTAACTATGACTGTATTTTTTTTTTCTTTCAATGTGACAAGACAAATATTTTGTTGAAATTGTTAGTAGATAATTAATAATAGATTGACGATTTCCTCGTGGACCCCACCATAGAATCTTAATCATAACACTGTCTCATATATTACGTTAAAAAAACAAAGATTCGCTGAAACCCGCTGATGCAGTATATATAATCACCGACAAACATACATAAATTAAACACTCTAACACAATATATTACATCTAAATTAGCAGATACAATAATTTAATAAAAACAGCAAGTACGTAAATTATTCAGTAATTGGAAATAATAATTTTCGATATTAAAAAATGATGCAATGATTTTAAAATGATAAAAATTATTAATTTCAAATGTAAGCAAACTACATAATGAAAATTATATTTTCAATACCTTATTGATGCAACACATACTTATGAAAGGCATATTGTGCATATTGTGTTGCAAGGTAATATAAAGTAGGTACTATTAAGTTGTTTTGATAGAAATTAATAACAAAGACAAAATAATAATTTAATTTATACTAAAACCATTAATACAATTTTGATACAAATTGATCGAGATCTAGAGCTACTTTATAAAATATAATCGAGAAAACTAAAATATATACCAGGTATTAATGAATAAAGCAAATTTTATTAACTACAAATAATTTATTAAAATAATTATACTATCCCTTCCCCATTTTTTTTTCTTCATAATCACTAATAACATAACAGTAAGTATTGGTTTTGCAACATCATCAACACTGCTCTAAACTTGACAATAATTAATTGTAGTGTTGTACTTGTCACCTCACTATATCGGCTTAAAATGTATCGAATAATAACATATAGGTACCGAATATCGAATCTAAAATTTAGCAATAATTTTTGCAATAGAAATATGAGTGGTGTAGTTAGATGAACAAAATTTAGAGAAGAAAAGATAATTATTATTGCTTAAATGCCTTAGTAAATTTATGAACACATAAATAAAGAAGGCTACAAGGATTTCCTGTATTATATATAATATATGCAATATAGGTAACTACTAAGAGATATGAAGTTGCGTGATTTTTTTTCCAGTATCCTCATAATACTACTGGTGAGATGGCTGATATAAAATTTGAATGTCATTGATAGTGGTAGACTATTTTAGGGCTTCTCACTATACAAATAACTTTTACTAGTCCATCCATCCATCTATCAGCCTTTTAACGTCCACTGCTGGACATAGGCCTCCCCTAGAATGGGGGATAGTGCTGTAATCGCTAGGCTTGGCGATCGCAGTGGATGTTGTTAATACTCGAAGGAGTGCTGCTGCCCACTCCCTCGGTGTTCCCTCAGTCGGCTCTTACGACTTCCATGGGTGGAAGGGGTGGGACAATTCTAAAGCCGGCCCCACACGGCACAACATATTATGGTTAATTTGGGCTTACGGCGCTCTCACTCACCATACGAAACACAACTGTAGGGATCTATGACTGTTTCACTCTGACCTTCTTTGAGAGGGGTGCTGATAATACCAACCCATTCATACTGGGACATGAAAGGCTTTACTATTAAAAAATATAGATATGTTTCTGTGTATAATCTGTACTTATATAATATAATAATTGTAATAAATAAGTATTATACTAATAAACATAAAGCATATTAATTACAATATAATAGAGCCTGAATACAATGCGATTAGATAACAAAAAATCAAATAAATTTAAGTTAAATGTAATGTCTTTTACTGTGTGGCGACGGACTAAGAATACAATACAAAGACTAAGGGAAGTAAGCAATTATCGCCCTATCATCAATTGCATGACTGGTGGTAGGGCTGGGTACCAAGTGGGAGTACTCACTTGGGATTGGGCCCGAGGGGGTTGGTACCAACCTCTCCAGTATGATCGGCTATGAAGCACATCGTTGCGTTTTGGCTGTAGCAAGAGATAGCAGTTTATTCTCTCGTTTCATATCGGTGAAATGAAATGGTGAGCAGTGGCTTGACAATACTCTCGGTATAGTTGAGTCCATGAGCGACGGTTACCATTTACCATCAGATGGGCCGTGGATCGTCTGTCATCACATGCAACAAAAAAATAAATAAAAAAATGTATTAACTACACCACCGAAATAAAAGATAACACACTTTTGTACTCTTCATTAAATTTATAATAGAAAATCTAAGTTTCAGAACAAGGTTGAGATATTGGAGAACATAATTCTTATATTATATTACATAAAAACTGCCTTATAATACTAACTATATCACAAACCCGCACTTCGACGGGATCATTCAAAGACTTACAAACTGGAACATTCAGTATATGATCTTACTGGGTGGTGCAGCTGTGTTCGCACTCATTGCTTGCTCTAAAGTATCAAGGCGACGGTAAGCGTGGCCTCGGCTGTTGCGGCGGCGACTGCTTTGGCGACCTTCTAATATTAAACCGAAGAACTGGAAGAAAGATAATCAGAATTATATTTCAGAATAAAATGTTTTGCATCATTCTTAATAATATATAGAAAGTGAATGTAAGTATTTGACCGTCTTGAATTCAAATGTTTATTATCATGGTAAGAGATTAGTGTGTGGATGGATTTATAATTTAAAGTGCTACTTTATTGGAGAAGACTCGGGCCCAACAAAGGGCAAATATAAACTAAATAAGAATACTAGTCCATCCATCCATCCATCAGCCTTTCAACGTCCACTGCTGGACACAGGCCTCCCCAAGAGAACGCCACAACGAGCGGTCCCGACATGGGGGATAATGCCGTAATCGCCACGCTTGGAAAGCAGGTTGGCGATCGCAGTGGATGTTGTTAATACTCGAGGGAGTGCTGCTGCCCACTGCCTCGGTATCCTTCAGTCGGCTCTTACGACTCCCGTGGGTAGAGAGGGGTGGGACGATTCTAAAGCCGGCCCCACACGGCCTCAGAATACTAGTAGTCCAGTAGAATACTAGTAGGCTTTATTAATCATCATTGCACACACACACACACACACACAAACACACACACACACACACAAACACACACACACACACACGCGCGCGCACGCACGCATGCACGCACACACATTCAACACACTGAATGAACACACACAAATAAAGAATGATCTGTAGCTATATATTTAAGTAATCGTGGGGCATCCTGCCACAAGTTTTGTTAAACTTCAAAGTAGTGCTCCATTAAATTTGTAATTAGACCTACGCAGATAAGGAAAATAAACTATTATTATTATTAAGTAGGAGGCATTTAAATAGTGGCCCTCTCTATAATAGTTATAGCAACATGTTTTTTTTGTAAAGATAACATCTTGCACTAAGGAATAATACTTGTAATGCGGGGGACTTACAAACATACAATTTCATGGACACAGTACATCCAGACTCAGAACAACCATTTGTGGATCACACAAAGAGTTGTCCCGTGTGGGAATCGAAACCACAACACTTGGGTGGGAGATCGGGTCTAAACTACTCTGCTATCTGTGCAGTCAAATAGCTAAGCAAGTTTAAAACCACTGAAGTCCTTATCCTAATATAATATAGATAAGCCAGCCTACATTTTAATAATCTCTATTCATAGAAAGCTATGATGCCAAAGGAAACTTCAGTTTTTTCGGGGTGAAAAAAGAACTATATGGTTGTCTGTAAAGTCGGTTTACAGACGATAATTTTATGTGATAACGTGATATATGTTTCTCAGTTTCACAAACAATGCATCGGTCACCATACATTTTTCGGAATGTGACACTTTTTCGTGCGTGCAGCCGGTGTTCACCGATTTATAAGACGTTATCACGTCAAAAATTTCTTTGGCGTCTAGATCCAGACTATATGTATGCAAAGATTTGTAATTATCAGTTAAGTAGTTACAGCGTGAAGGCATAATAAACAAACAAACAAGGATAAAAACTAGTTTTGTGTCCGGTTAATCTACTTTCCATCCAGAACATTATTGAAGGTTAAAAAATTTGCCAATAACTTGAACAACGAATAACTTGTACAAATAACCAATTCCTTGCATTTTATAGCAAGTAAATATTCAAAACGTGACGTTATAAAAATGAGCAACAACACTTACCACTTTGCCGACCTTGTTCTTGTTGTGATACAAAACATACAGCAAGATAACCAATATAATAGCGGTTAAGAAGAATGGGAAGAAATGATCACCGTCTTCAGAGAACCCGTCAGTATTGGGATAGAAATCTGAAATAGAGAAAGCGCAATATTAAAGAAAGGTGTATGTTTTTACAATCATTTACTTAATAATGATTAAAATTATTTCTCTATCCTGTTCTTAAAAAAGAGTAAATTCTATGATTTACCCCTTACTTTAAAATAGACTCGCTCTCATTAGATGCGGATTTCCGCAAGGGACGACTAGTAATGATTACATAAATATTATGTTACTTATAATAAATATGATGAAGTCAGAGCAAACAATGTATTAATAGTTATGACTTATTATGCCTTGTATCCACGAATATTACTACAAACTTTTCTGACTCTGGTTTGTTCAAGCAGTAAAACACAACAGTACACTTACCTACTTTTTGCTTAACTCAGAATTTACCTAACCTAACTTAGGTTTTCAGTGAAAGAAGTCATATGGTTTTTCCACTACACTGACGAAATAAATGCCGCGGCGGTGCAGTGTGAGCGACTACTGGTCATGAGATCTCGGGTTTGATTCCCGGGTCGGGCAGTAAGTACTATTGAGCTTTTTCGTATAAAGAAAAATTCTCAGTAGCAGCCCGGAGTTTTGAATTGTGCCCAGTAGACGGCAATAGGCTCGTCTCCTAATAGGATATAAACATAGTTGGCGAACCGTGGTTGTATAATACACCTGTGCCTACTCCTTCGGGGATACAGGCGTGTTGCTATGTTTATGTTATGTATCCGACGAGATATTATATTTCCATAGTTCTCTGCCTATATTTTTATGAGACTTATTTAATAAAAATTTCATAATCAAGCTATTGTGAAATAGTATAAGAGACAAGATAAACAATATAACAAAGAACAGTTCTAAATAACTATGTGTAAATACACCTTAACAAAACACAGATGTTTGTATGAATAACAACAATAGGTAACCTCCATAGCATGCATATTTTGATATAGCGCAGAATGAATACCCTCTATTTTTGTATCGAGTTAAGTGAAACAATTTTTTTTAACATTTCATTTTATAAAACGACGGGACTGGGACGTTGACGGGTCTCGTGGCGTGGTCGGTAGTGTAACCGACTTCCGTGCACGAGATCGTGGGTTCGATTCCCACTCAGGACAATTATTTGTGTGATAAACACATATATTTGTACTGCGTCTGGGTGTTTTCTAGCTTATAATCCACATAAATAATTTAATCTTCATATAATTAAAGATGCATAAACGAAAGGACAATTAGTATAATTTATATTATAAATAAAGATGCATAAAAGAAAGGACAATTAGTATAATTTATATTATAAATAAGTGAAACTGGTGGAATGGTTTTGAATATGTAATGTTATTTATAATACATATCCCAAGACGAATACTACTGAAAATTGAGTTGTATGTATCAAAAAATTATTCATTCTAAATGATAATACTTCTAAAATGTGACACCCAATCTAATTCAGTATTAACCTGCTTCTTGAAAAAAATAAGTCTTTGTTTTTTGCTAATTAAATATACTCAACTATACCGAGAGTATTGTCAAACCGCTGCTCACAGATATGAAATGAAAGAATAGACGGCTATCTCCTGCTACAGCCAAAACACAACGACGTGCTTCATGGCCGGTCACAGTACTCCCACTTGGTACACAGCCCTACCACCAGTCATGCAATGGATGATAATTGCTTATTTCCCTTAGTCGCCTCATACGACACCCGTGGGAAAGAATGGGGTGATGACACTTGTATTCTTAGTCCGTCACCACACGTTTTTACGTTAATTATATCTAAGGTTCCCGGTACAGTAGTGGGATAAAATGTATTCCAGTTTCTAAGTCTAATCAAGAGCTATCAAATAAAAGAAGTTGCATCAAAATCCTTTCACTAATTTTTGATGCGCGAACGAACAAACAGACAAAAAATCTAAAATAAATAGTTTTGTGTTAAGACACGCCTTTATAGCCTAATACAGTATTTTTTTCGCAGATATCTTATATGTACAGACACAGCTCTGTTACAGCTTTATAATAGTATAGATAAGACTACATAGTGTCCTAATATGGAAAGAAGGTAGTCTAGCCATCCTGGGACTGATACTTATATACTATTTGCACACAGCTGTGTGCGATTTCCAAAAACCATACTAACATGAGAGGTGAATAAAACTTGTTATGACTCCATTCTGGATCCATGGCCATCATCCACCATCTACCTTCACCCTCTCTATGTAAGCCAATTAGAAGTTACCAACCAAAAAATCTCTAAGCTATAAATAAAGAGGAACTACATTCTGGATCCATGGCCATCATCCACTATCTACCTTCACCCTCTCTATGTAAGCCAATTAGAAGTTACCAACCAAAAAATCTCTAAGCTATAAATAAAGAGGAACTACATTCTGGATCCATGGCCATCATCCACTATCTACCTTCACCCTCTCTATGTAAGCCAATTAGAAGTTACCAACCAAAAAATCTCTAAGCTATAAATAAAGAGGAACTACATTCTGGATCCATGGCCATCATCCACTATCTACCTTCACCCTCTCTATGTAAGCCAATTAGAAGTTACCAACCAAAAAATCTCTAAACTATAAATAAAGAGGAACTACCAATCTATACAAATAAGAAGAAAGACAAAAACTTTTATTAACAAAGTGCCAACACACAAATAACTTTTGTCTAGACAAAAATAATACCTACAAAATGCCTAAAATTATCTGAAAGATGCCTATCGTGAGGACCTCAATGCCTCCGCACAGCTCCCTCCGCACAGAGCCTCACTCAGCACAGCTTGGTGCTGTGATGCAGTGGTAATTACAACACAGAACTGGATTTCAGTGAGAACCTCTCAGGCAGTTCATGGATGCAAATAGATATAATAAACTCTATCATAGATTCGAGCTTCTCCAGCCACTTCAACATGAAGAATTAACACACAAAGTATAGAGACATATTATAGAGTATTGTTATGAGAAAAATCATTAAATATAATTACCTTTCTGTGAAATATCGCCACTCTGGGAAGGCATCTTACTTTTGCTGAAAGATTCTTGCTTTTCTGGTAACAAATTTGCATTTAAATTTGGATCTTCATCGTCATCATCGGTATCATCAGCACCTTCTGGTCCTAACAATAAATGCAGTTTGAATAGTCATTGATATAGCATTGCATAAGGATTGTAAAAACTCCTGAACATTTAATAAAATGGCTACCAATATACTTACAGGCCTAAATGACGATTCTTAAATGATATGTTGAGTATATCCATATTGTACATCAAAGTGATGGTTAGTAATTATATTATAAAAATAGAACATTCAGTCAAGACATGTCTATTTATCATGTTCTAAATGTGTTTATTATATGTCGACAATATTGTGGGTTACACATTCTTAACCTATACTTAACTTAAATCTAAGTATGTACTTTAACATGTAACTATTTTTTGTTCCAAATAAATGAAATAAAAATAAAAAGTAAGTGTGGGGTGCTTGACAACAAATGTTACAAATTAGTCATTGGTAGCTGTTTATAAGATTTCTTATGATTCTTAAGATATATGAATTAAAGGCAGATTCTACATTGGGAGAATGAACCTTACCTGTTACAGATCACACTTAAACAATCTACTGAAAAAAGAAATGCAGTTATGATCCAATGGATAAATAATATGTTAAGCAAAAGGATTTTTAAGCTTAGCACAGGCGGAACACAAGGCACTGGTGGCCAAAGGATGCCCAAGGGGGTGTGCTTTCACCGCTACTGTGGAATTTAGTGGTAAATGATCTGATTGCTACACTGAACAACAATCACTATTATAAGGTTAGTTATGCCGACGATCTGGTGATACTGACATGCGGCAACAGTACAAGTACAGTATGCGACGTTACACGCTCTGCGCTGGTCATCGTGGAACGGTGGTGTACTATCAACGAACTAACAGTCAATCCAAAAAAGACGGAATTGGTGATGTTCACTAACATACGCAACCTGGGCAACTACCGACTGCCCTAATTATTCAAAATAGAACTCCAGTTATCAACACAGGTTAAGTACCTAGGTGTAATTCTTGACTGTAAGTTAAACTGGAGTAATCATTTAAATAGTAAAATAGATAAAGCTACGGTCGCATTCTGGTCGCATTCTGGCAATGCCGCAGAATGATAGGTAAAAGGTGGGGCTTAGACCCTAAAATCGTTCTATGGCTATACCAGGTAGTAATCTGACCAATGATTAGCTACGGTGCGGTGGTGTGGTGGCCACGGACCGAATTATCCACTGTCATAGCTAAACTACAACGACTCCAGAGATTGGCCTGTATGGCGGCCACGGGATGCATGAGGACAACTACAACTGCTGCTCTGGAAGCTAGTCTTGGCCTGCCGCCACTGCATCTTTTCATAAAACAAGAGGCAGCAGCTACAGCAGTAAGGTTTAAAAACTTGAGTCTCTGGAGACTAGCAAGGGTACCGCACACCGAAATCCTCAGTGAGGTAACAGGTAAGGAGCCGCTCATGGCAGCGGTGACCGACAGGATATCCAAGCAATTTGTATTTGACAAAAAGTACAAGATACAATTGCAAGAACAACCGGGTGAAGGTCTTAACCCACGAGAGATGAGTATCTTCACAGATGGATCTAAAACAAGGTCAGGTACTGGTGCGGGTGTATTCTCCGAGGACCTGAACATACAGATATCTACACCATTAGGAGCTCATAACACGGTCTTCCAGGCAGAAAGTGTGGGCATCTTAATGGCAGCGTATGCAATCGACTCTAGAAAGGTAAGGAACCACCAAATCCGTATACTCTCTGATAGCCGATCAGTCCTACAGGCCCAACCTACAACCCGTCACGCAAAATAGGCGCACATACGTCGAGTTGCAGAAAAATAGCCCGCGTTTACAATACAATACAATCTACTAAGTTTGATAAACTGATTGCAAAATACTAGGAAAAAGAAGGCTTCTTAAATTATTGTATTGTTATTGGTTGGTCTAGATAAGTGCAGTTTCAATTTAATCTCAGTTTTAAAGAAAAATAATTTGCACTCAGCAAATTATCTACAGATTCCTAGAGTTACATAGATCGATAGATAGACACGGGTGTAGCTAGTAAAAGGGTGTTATTACTTATGTAATAGCATAGCTTTATGTTGCATATATAATACATGTAAACTAATAGCCTGTAGAGTTCATCTAGTGAAGAGACTGAGGATGGCCAAGAGAGAGGTATCATTATTCATACCGAGAAATCTTTCTTTGATTCTGAGTGAAACAGCAGCTATTATAGAAAAACAAAGTCAGGTCACACCATTAATAACAAGAGACTGGCTGGACCAATTTTCATGATCTTTGATTGTTGGATTTTTCTGCACCCAGAGTGGCAGTAAGTATTAACAAATAAATACAATTGTAATATACAACAAAAAATAAATGATTTTTAGTATGCAAAAGCTTTTTGATATCTCAAGCTACTGGTTAATTTTGACGTGGCCTTGAGAACTTTTCAATATTCATTTTATCTTTATAAATAATCTGAATTTAATTCAGCTAATTAGTTAAAAGAAAAGGCGTCTGAGGCAGTATGAAGTTCTTAGCTAGTTAATTGTAAAAAAATACAAAAATTTTATTATTCTATTACCAGCATAATCATCAGGATCATTTGAAGCTTTATCATCATTGTTTTCTAAGACAGCGTCCTTCTGATCCACATTAATTAAATCTTTACTGGGTAACTGTGGATCACTTTGTGTATCATGTTTAGGCTGAAGATTGACTGTGGGTTTGTTGGCTTGCTCACCTGTACCTACTTCGGGTACATCTATAGCTGATTTCACAACATCCGCATCTACATCAACTTTTTTACCAACAGGACTTTCGCTGCCATGGGTGAGTGGTTGCTTAGGACTAGTTTGGGCTGTAGATTTAGACACAGCAAGATCAGCTGCCTCGTTAGAGTTTTCTAAGGGTGATTTAGGTACAGCTAATTTGGGCTCCTTACTTTCCACATTTACAGTATTTGTGCTACTTATGTGTGGACTTATAGGATTATTATTTACAGAAACAGGGATATCAGCTTTCGGATTTGATTCTGGTTCTGGAATTACAGGATCATCAACAGAATTTTTATTCATGTTATTTTCTGTTGATAATGTTTGAGCGGTTAATATTTCTGTTCCCCATTTGAAGTATTTACAAAAGTAGTTCACGTCGTTCATTACGTCTTCCACGCCACATGTCTCGCCACATAAAGCTAGAGATTTGAATACATGTTCTGATGAATTCTTATAACCGTTATAATCAGTTAAATTCGTAAACACCCAGTTCTTGGCTAAGGTGCACACAGTGTTCACATCTTCTTTTTCTCCAATTATAATTTTGTAATCATTAGACAAAGTTAGCTTAGAGGCAGCCACCGCTGAACATAATTGTTTGTTTATATCCAAATATATTAGACAACGAATTTGTTTTGTACTATAAAGCTGAGAATGAGGGACTGGAATTTCACAATCCTTAATCTGGGATGTTATTGCATTAGTTAAAAACACGTTTTTGCACTCTTGTACAAGATCAGCTAATGAGTGCGATATCAAAGCATCTTCTGGTACAGGGTTCCCTAAGCTTTGGTAGTACGAACTAATTAGCAAAAGTGCAATAAAGTATTGGAGCATGATTGATTGTATACTTTTCTGTTTTGAAGATTTGCTGAATATCTGTAGCACAAATACACAGTAAAAGATACTAGTATATTCCGAATAATACACAATGAAAACCTAAAAATACTATTGCTTATTGCCGTCAAGCCGTCAACTTTCTTTGGAATTCAGAATCAACAGACTACGAGGAGACTAGGAGTACGAAACGAAACGAAAGAAGCATAGACTGCATAGAATAAAGATAAAGTAATTCCTCTCTTTGAGAAAGAAGTATTTTAAATACGCGTGGAGCTAACAAAGAAGCTAGAAAAGAGCTTTGTCTAACAAAGAATATTATAGACAAGCTATCAGCGTATGCAGTGTCGAGATAGCAATAGTTTGACATAATAATAACCTGAATAATTTTAAAAGATTACCATGATTATAACTTTTTGGACGGTTGGTAACCTTATTGTTGGGACCCAGTTGTTTGGGTCAAAATACATATAACGCATACGCGAAAAGGGTAAAATACTTATATATGTGTCTCTCTCACTCTTGCTTAAACCTAATATGTGCATCCTTTTCTTCAGCCTTAGTGTCAAAATAGTAGCGAGTCTATAATATTCTTTGTCTAAGGCGTGGAGCACAGACTAGGAAGGAATACCGTGGAGAAAGGAACCATTGAGCTGTAAATAGGAGGAGGCGCCCTAATCTTTATATACCTAGTAAAAGTGATTTAGGTACTTCGGCTGTAGTCCGCCATCTAAATAGTTACGATCACGGCGTAATTTGGGTGTGTTCCGATATACACTGCAAGCACTGTAAGGTGTGATGTCAATTTAGTATACTGCGAAGTCGTTCCTTTATAGTTAGCTATACTGGTTACTGTTTATAACGGAATGCAGTCCAGTATACTGATCTGTCATTACTTTCATTTCATACAAAGTATTGGTTTTACATGGCAATAAACACAATTTCTTTACATTTTCCATGTTTGGGTATCTTTGATTTCCAATATTCAATAATAATAATAATATTCCATAGCACAAGTTGTTATATATAAATATATTTTTTTATTGCATGTAGTGGCAGACGAGCCACGGTCCATCTGATGGTAAATGGTAACCGTCGCCCATGGACTTGACTATACCGAGAGTATTATCGAGCCACTGCTCACCAATTCATTTCACAGATATTAAATGAAATATAAACGGCTATCTCCTGCTACAGCCAAAACTAAACAAAATTATATTTATGGAAGCCGTTGATCTTGTGATATCACAGTGCTCGCAGTATATATCGGAACAAAACCTTTATCTGTTGTATGTCAGCTGTCAATAAGGGATGCAGGAAGAACCAACAACTAAATTTATCTTACTTAGAAGCCTCGGCAAGATTCCCTCAGGTCAGAAGGTCTTTTGCTGACACTACCATGACCACACTCCCACCGGAAAACCTTCTTAATGTTGTACCCACCCAACCTACTGAGGTTAGTCTTCCGCTATCCCAACATCTTCATATACGAAGATGGTTTTTATCCCCCGCCTCCAGCTTCTGGCCCATCTTACAACAAACAAGCCCACCAGGCAATTGTAAATACACCAACCTCGGCTCTTCCCAACGGATGTGCTGTTACTGAACCCCCAAATGATAATTTATTAGAACTCCTCCTATCCACCTATAAATATTATCTCCAAATTCAGCGACTCTGAATTACCTTTGAACTCCCATAAAAAACTGACTTACTTACTGAGCGTATCTCCATAGTCCATAACTTTCCCACCAATTCTACAGTGGAATTGTCGGAGTATCAGAAATAAAAAAGCTGACTTAATATATCTTATTAACAGGTACCAGCCTGCCAATCCATGTGTCCAGGAGTCTTGGCTTAGACCTGGTTCCTACTTTAGGTTACTGGGCTATTCCTGTCTCCGGGATGACAGGGATGATGGCTGTGCTGGTACCTGCATCTTAATTTCCAGACCTATAATATTTTCCCAAATCACCCTACCTGCTCACCCTGATACCTTCCATATAGTTGCTACCCGTGCCTTAAGTATTACTTTTGTTTCTGTATATATACCTGAACCAAACATCCCAATAATAAATAATGTGGTTCCCCACTCCCCATCCCAATAATAAACATTATAACCTCTTTTCCCTCACCAGTTATGATACCTACTAGGTGGCTTCAATATTCACCACACCTCTTGGGGTTCCCATCACTGTGATACTATATCCCATTACTTCCTGGAACAGATTAACAACTTAAACATGTGTATTTTAAATGACGGTTGTCCTACCAGGAGGGTCTCTCCCACTCAGCATTTTAATAGTGTTGTTGACTTAACAATTTGCTCCCCTAACATTTCTACAATAATGTCCTAGAAAATACTGAGTAACTCCTATGGGGGCGACTACTAGCCCATCCTTATTTCTTTATTATGCTCCGGCCCTACTAACCCTATGACCCCTTTCAACCCTCGGCTAAAGCATATAGTTTCTAGGGCTGACTGGAACCAGTTTACTCCCTCCACCGATCAACATGTAAATTCTCTCCCACCTATTAATCAAAACAATTTCCTCAATATATATGCAGAAGTCAAGAAGGTCTTTGTCTTATCTGCCAATAGTTATATCCCTCTCAAAACTCCCCCCAAAAAGTATATTTCTTCCCCTGCCTGGTGGCATCAAGCATGCACTTTAGCAATAAAAAAAAAGGAAAAGAAGCTGAACGTGCTTATGCTTCCAGTATGTCTGTAGAAAACTACTTGAACTACAAAATAATAGCTGCAGAAACAGTCAAAATTCTTTCGGATAAAAAAGGTCAGGTTGGCACACATTCTGTGAAACTATTTCCCCCAGATCTCACCCATCCCTTGTGTGGAAAAGAGTCAGGAGATTTCGGGACGCTACTGCCTATGATAACATTACCACAAATAATATATTAGAGCACATTGAAAAATTTGCACAGAGGTTAGCGCCTCCATATGTGGCATCTTATGAAGAGTCAACCACATATCTCAATACCCAAACCTTTGTGAGTGATTTTGATTCGCCTTTCTCGCAGGAGGAGTTTTATATGGTCTTGGATAACTTGAGGGATTCATCTCCAGGTGATGATGGTATCCCTTTATAGTTAACAGTGGGCCCAAAACTAAGGAACTTATTCTCCAAATTATGAACCACATTTTCTCATGTGGGATTCCCCCTGAGGAGTGGAAATCATATACCGTTATCCCTATCTTAAAACCTGGCAAATCGAGTTCTGACCACACAGGATAAGGCCCTATTGCGCTATCTTGCACAATGGCTAAAATTTTTGAACATCTTATCAAAAACCGCCTGGAATGGTTCCTGGAAAGCAAAGATGCCTACCTAAAAGTCAATTTGGGTTCAGAAGGGGCCTAAGTACTATTGATAGCCTTGGTACTCTCATCTCCAATATCCGTATAGCTTTTACCAAAAATCAATACTTGGTGGGAGTTTTTCTTTATATTTGTTTAGCATACGATAATGTAGTTCTTCCGATGCTCAGGCAGAAAATGCAACATCTGAGTGTCCCAACGAAAAATGCAAATTTCATTTCTAATTATCTTTCACACAGGAAAACAGTAATTAGTACTCAAAATTTAAGTCTCCCACCAAGAACGGTATGTAGAGGCCTTCCACAGGGTTCGGTGCTTAGTCCTCTCTTGTATAATATTCATACGTACGACCTGGAATTATCTGCAAACAGCTTCTGCAATGTGCTTCAGTATGCTGATGATCTTGCACTCTATGTTGCAATGGATGACGTGGTTGAGGCTTCCAACCGTCTGAACAGCAGAGCTGTAGCAAACTTGCGGGACCGGGTAACTGACTATGGGCTTACAATCTCAGTACAAAAAAGCAATGTTACCCGACATACATTAATCCCAGATGTTACCATTTCATATGAGAGCCAAAACTTCCCCCTACTAGTAAAGTTAAATTTCTAGGCGTGATACTCGATTCAAAATTAACCTCGACCCACCACATCAATTACACTATTAGTAAATGTGAAAAAAACATCAACATTTTCCGTGCGCTACCAGGAGCCTGGTGGGGCTCCCACCCTTATTCGCAAAAGCTCATCTATAATGCTCTCATACGCAGCCGTCTAGACTATGGCTCATTTCTACTTGAACCCTGCAATAAATCTGCATTGAAAGAATTGGATAAAATTCAATCAAAATGCCTTTGCATTATGATTGGAGCAATGAGATCCACCCCCATAGACGCACTACAAGTGGAATGCGTTGAACCCCCTCTCAGGCTTAGGAGATCATCCCTCTCATTAATAAATTACTGGAACTCTCTAACCTGATCTCAACTAGTGAATACTGGTCCCACAAAGAACCCCCTTGTTTAATCATTAGCCTCCTCTCACTTCTGAGCCTTCCCTGTCCAGTTTTTCAATGCAGGTCGAACCCACTTTTTGATACTCCCTTTAACTGCTTAATTTATCAACCTAATGTTGAAACGAATTTGGGCTTTCATAAATACTTGTCTGACTCAGATGTCCGGCTAAAAGCTGCAATTGACAGCAGTTGGAAGGATTGGCTGATTGTCTACACAGATGCATCAAAAACTTCTCCTGAAAACTGTGTAGGTGCCGCTGTGTGGATCCCAAAATATAAAATAATTCTTAGTTTTAAATGCCCACCCAAATGTTCAGTATTCAGTGGACAATCCACTGCTATCCTCCAGGCACTGATTTACCTAGAAGCTCATAACATCCAAAAATCTGTGATTGTTACAGACTCCTTAAGTTGCTTATTGGCTATTAAATCCAACGTATTTAAATCCAGATCCAGAAACCCGATCATACTAAAAATTAGAAACATTCACTACCAATGCAGTGTTAGGGGCATCCAGGTCAACATTATATATGTCCCGGGCCACAGTGGTATTGAGGGTAATGAAGTTGCTGACCAGTGTGCCAAAGAAGCTTCAAGTAGTGGGTCCTTATCAGAATACATAGCATACACTCATGACCTAATCCCCCAGGCCAAAGATACAATGTACTCTGGTTGGGATGCATCCTGGAAGGAATCCAGTACGGCAAAGGGAAAACACTAAAGATCTATTCAGGATAGCCTCCCTGCAAAACCTTGGTTTTCCAAATATCGGGACATCAGTAAACGAGCCACCTCAGTTATTTGCCGTCTGCGCCTTGGTCATGCTTGTACTCCGGTCCACCTCGCAAAAATTAGGGTCAGAGACTCATCTCTCTGCGAACGCGGATTGGATGAAGGGACCCCAGAGCACATTTTCTTTAGCTGCCCTAAAATCTCCCCTTCCCTATATGAATGCCTCCCTCCCTCCGTCCCCCTCCCTTCTAACCTCTCATCTCCTTTCTAAGGTATATTATTAACACAAATAACATTAAACTGTGATTGTACATTCTAACCCACTAACATATGTTTTATATATTTTGTGTGTGTCCTTGATTTTAGATAACTCAACAGCTACCCCAAATTTTAATCTTCGTGGCAATATTAACTGAGCACTTTCACAAAACTAACAATGTCAAGGGGGGCAAAATAGAGTCAGATCATGATACACATGGCTTAGTATGTAACCGTCGAAAAACGCACCAACAACGCAAGCCCCAGAAAACTGGTCTTTGGCGGAATCAACGGGAGCGCCATAGTGAAGAATTGATTGATTGATTGAACCAACAACTATCGATATATCGATGTTTTAAAAAATATTGGTATTTATCCTTTATTTTAAAAATATTTAATTTGCGCTATTTAGGTTCCAACCTAAACGTAGCATCCACCACTAATAATTTGTGATTTTTATTCATTACAAATTTTCATATAGTGGAAAGAAGCCGTCCATTTCTGAATTTTTTGTGCTCGGAATGAAGTGGTGAGCAGTGGCTTAGCAGCATAGTATTAAATATTCATTTTTATTAATTTATCGAATCGATTAATCATTTCAATGGTATTATTATTAGCATTCAAAGCATTTTCTTTTGTTACGCAAGATTAGAAAGAACAAAAAAAAAACTAATAAATATAAAATATCAATAGTGTAACAAAGGTAGCCAGCTCAGTTTTTGTTGTGCTAATTGCAAAACACCAATTTTCAGCTGGCCCTAAAATAAACTTTCACTTGCTGAATTGGCAAAGCATCTGGACAGTATCCAGGAGATGCAGGTTCAAATCCTGCTCGTGACTGTTATTTTCGATTTCACATTTTTCACTTTGTGTTTAATGTATAGTGCTAAGCATGTCAAATGCTTAATATATATATAAAACTATCTAAATACTATTAGTTGTAATAAATCTTCATTATTAAATAAAATTATCTGAAAGGATGCTTCTTTCCGACAATTTTACAGCGAGCATAATCCTGTGTAGTTCTTCAATCTAAATACGTCACGCTCTGGCATAAAAATAATCTACACAAAAATAGCCATCCCACAGGAGACCTCCACTTTCTTCACTTAAACAATAGTAAGTAGCCTTTGCCCTTATCTGTACTCCAGAGTTATATATAATATATGATTATTGGTTAAGGAATTACGGTTTCAAGAATTAGTAAACAAACAATTGATTTGAACGGTACAAGTAAAATAAAAGCGTCAGCTAACACCCGGTTTTACCCTCCCTCCACATTAAATGTTTCACAGGAAGGTGCAGCATAGGACGGCCTCCCACCAGAAGGACTGACGACCTGGTCAAAACCGCAAGGCGCCCTTGGATGTAGTCACTAAAGCATCATTGTGGAATGTCTGTAGACGATCCTATGACACTCAATTATGACGGAAGAAGCCGTCGCAGTCATGTTTTAGTCGGTATTGTGGCTCATGAACTCGACACAAGAGTCGAGCCTGTATGACATCAAGCCCGACACTCCCCCTGGATCCTATTGGTACCACAGTGACGTGCGTAAACTTGCATTTTGGGCCGTGTTAACAAAAAAAAGGACCGCTTGTTGTGGCGTTCTCTTAGGGAGACCTATTATGTACAGCAGTGGACGTCGAATGACTGATGGATGGAATAAAATATTATTATATACTTGTTTTTAGTTATCGTAATACCTCACTATCAAATCTTTTTCTCCTGATGTCATCACATTACAAACTTATGTAGGTATGTTTGGAGTTAGAATGAACGTCTATACCCAGGATTAAATTATTATTTATTTCTTTATGCTTTTTATAACCCAAATCTATTCAATAGAGTGATAAGCCCTTAATTTTATGTTTGTTTAAAAAGAAGGCATGCCTGATTGATCTATCAACCACTAGCTCATATGACTGAATGGATTGGGTTGCAGTTTAAAACACATAGATATAATTATAGGTACACGTAGATAATGATTTAAGCAATTAAACAAACCTTTGTCCACCCAAAAATGTATAGATCGCTTGAAGGACTGAAGTATCGATATCGATATTTTTTACGCGCTTCTCTAGCAATTTCCGCAATTTTTGGAGTTCAAAGACTTGGCTCGGTAAATTTGTAGTTATTTCCTCTCCCCCTGTTTAGAGCTCAATGAGAGGAAACAACTGTCTACGGAAATACGTAACGACGAAAAATACTCTGTGCAAGCCATTTATTATTATTGATGTGAAACTTCTAATGCGGAGGGAGGGTAAAATCGGCTGTTAGCGTGGCGACGCTTTTATTTTACTAGTCCCGTTCAAATCTTCTAAGTTAAATTTGACACACTTCCCGGTTTGCGATTGAGCTGAAATTTTACACGCATATGTATATCGAGTGACAATGCAATATTATGATGACTCAGAGCTGATCTGATGATGTAGCTGGAAGGTGGAGATGGGGACTCTATAATGAAACGGCGCAAGCCCATCAAATGTGGGCTCGCATGATTCATCTTGACGAGTAGGTACTTTGTCTCTAGGTGGTATCCAGGGTCTGATGATGAAGCTGGAAGGTGGCCACAGTAACTCTATAATGAAATAACGCAACCCTATCGAGTTTATACTCGTTTGATTCGTCTTGAGGAGTACTTTGTCAAGTTATGATCATTTTATTTCCACAAAATAACTTCGATGTTTCACATCTGGCAGACGTCTCATGACGTCTATTTTAAGGAGTTTTGGCTGGAACACGAAGAAGATCGTCACGAAGATGTCGTCGTGTCGTCGTGCATTATTTTCCTAAACTTGTGTTATTTCAAGTATTAATGTGTAAAAGTGGTGGCCATTTGCTTATTAACTATCTGTGTATGTGCATAAGTGTTAGCAAGTGATGTAGTGCGACATAACGTGTTTTTTCCTGTTGTCTCCAAAACTCCATAGAAGCTTTAGTAAGGTCGCCATCGTCTTACTGGAGCGGCTTTGACTTGACTGACTAATTTTATATGACTGACTTCGACTACGACTTGTTTTATGAATTAAACTTACGTGTGATGAGAGAATAACGATGTTTATAAGTTACTGTTAGGCTGATGGTTCTGCCAATGCCTTAAACAAATAAATAATAATATTATTTTTATGGCGACCTCATCTGTCATCATAATATTGCATTGTCACGCGATATACATATGCGTTTCAGCTCAATCGGAAACCAGTAAGTGTGTCAAACTTAATTTGCAAGATTTGAATGGGACAAGTAGGTATAATAAAAGCGTCGCCACGCTAACAGCTGATTTTACCCTCCCTTCGCATTAAATGTTTCACATCAAAAATGTTTAAAAAAAGCGCGCCATCAAATAGTATGAATTTTAATTGCAAAATTAAACTTACTATATTGGATTAATGCATGTAAATGAATTCCGATAGATGGCGTTGATCGTTAAGACAAATGTGATGTGAAGATTGGGATGACCGTAAAGGTCGGCACGGTAACTCAGTCGCTAAGAGCACTTCCGCGGATTGGAAGGGACGCGGGTTCGATTCCCGCTCGTACTAAAAATCTCTTGCCTCATTCACAAATAATTTGTAATATAAATTATTTATAACAATTTTAACATAAATTGATCGACTATTGGACATCCAACATCTCATTTCACATGTGATCATAAATGCTTGTAAAGTATTCTAAACGTCGGAATAGTACAAAATCCAAAGTAGTTTAATTTCAGAAAGGTTTTTTGTTTTTTTTTATATTCTTGCATTTAAGATAATTTTGTAATGAATTGCTCATTTCTTGCCGAGTGATCCTGAGGATGCCTCGTGTAATGGCAAAACACGTGTCGAATTTGTGTCCGGATTTTTGCGGAATATTGCAACGTTATGGTTCTGAGAGTCCTTTTTTTAACGCGTGGAAATCTTTTATGGATACCCGTGCGCCGTGGTTCTGAGAGTCCTGCCGTGTCTCATGGTTGTATCGCATTGGTGAGATTTTTTGTCATTATCGTGCATGCTACTCTGCTATTGTCACATTCTACTCTATCTGTGAGAGTGCGGGTTGGCAATCTTAGGTTATTGTGTGTGTCCAAAGATAACCGGGATTGACAGTCCGTAGGTGGGTGGCTCTCCTAAACTATCCCTTCTTTATAGAATATTAATAGCTATCTCTTTCACTTATATGGTTATCCTATCTTTTGTACTGTTCGTTAGTGCAACTTGTCAATAGTGTGCGCGATAATAGTGCGTAGGTATTTGCTGATACAATATATATTACTAATAGTTGACAATCAGTTTAATTGTAATGAGCAAATACTAATACTAACAGCGAGAATAAGGAAGATGATATATATTTTCAAAAAATTACTCACAATAGGGGATAGAAGTCTACTGATTCAAACTTATAAAGCACTGTGTGAATGTCTCATCCTTTACTGTATTTGTGCATGGGGTGGTCTGGCAAAACCATTCTCATGTCGGCAGAGCGGGGTCAGAGGGCTGTGTTAAAAGTAATGATGCGTTTACAATATAGACATCCCACTAAATATGTTTATGATAAAACAGGTGTATTATCTGTGAGGCAGATGTACATTTATGAAGCTCTACGCAGATATCATAAAAACTACGTGTAGGTACCAAACTTAGGTACCAACCTCAACAAAGCGAGTCGAGCGCTATCCTGTTCCTCGAGTAAAAACAACTTTTGGACAAAGTTTTTTAATTTCCTAGCACCCTATGTTTATAATAAACTTAGTAAATTAAAAAAAGTTAAACGAAACAATAATCACCAATTTAAAATTATTCTATTTAACTGGTTGAAAGTTCTTGGTTATAATGAAACCGAAAATTTGCTTAGATTAATTACACGATTCCACTAGGTACACACAACACACACACACACACACACACACACACACACACACACACACACACACACACACACACACCACGCGCACATACATACACACATACACATAATCACGGCGTACGTTAATTAAAGTAAATTATTTTATTTTGTTTATAAGATGATGACGAGGAAAACATTTGGCAAAATTGCTTCTTCGTTGACGAAACAAGAATAAGCACTCATCCAGACAACTGACTTGTCCGTATCTGGAGTAGACGTGGAGATGCAGAGAGACAAGGAACTGCCACTGGTATTGTTCAACAAGGCGGGAAATTGCTGTCCTTTTGGAGCGGAATAATGTTTGGAGCTAGAGCGCTGTTAATCCCGTATCGGAGCTCGATGCTTGCGAGCTTGGTACCAAAATGTTGTTATTGAAGGAATCGTCAGACCATTGAGAATAAATCATGGCCACCAATTCGTATTGGTTGATGATAATGCACCCACACATCGAGCTCAACGAGTCAATACTGCTCTCCGTGATCATAACATTACCAGGTTAGACTGACCTGCCGGTTCACCTAACTTGAACCCGATCGAGCACGCTTGGGATGCTCTAACTAAAGCGAGCTGTTTGGAACCGTCAGCCACCTCCCCAGGCAGTACCAGAGATCATAGAAGCTGCTATTGACGAATGGGACAGGTTACCGCAAGAAATCCTGAATAACTTGATTCTCAGCATGCTCAAGAGGATTGCTGTTTGTGTTCGAGCTAGGGGAGGAGTTATCTTGTACTAAATAAACAATTCCGTAAATGTTTCTTATTTCGTCGTTTTCTTTCATTTATTTCTTAGTCACAATTGCATTAAAATTTTCAAGTCAAATTTTTATTTGTAAAATAATTAATAATATTATACTTTATTTGTAAAATAATTAAAAAATAAGAACAAAACTTCGCTTGTACAAGCCTTAATTCTCCCTTTAATCGACTATGGCGATGTGAGTTATTTTGACTTGAATGCAGATCTCCTTAATAAACTAGATGGTCTTCTCGATTCGATTCATTTCTAATCTTCGCAAGCAGAAACATAGTCATTTCTGCTTATCGTTCTCGTCTTATACTCTTGCCTATCCGTCAGCGCAGAAATATGCGAGCACTCACGTTTCTATATTCTATTCTTATATCACCCACTTCACCTTCCTATCTGAAACCTTTGTTCCAATACATATGTTTTCAGGTCATAACAGGAACTTGCGCTCCACCAATAATCTTCTTTGTTGTCCGTCTCATTCTACTGATTTCGTTAACTCTTCTTTCTTGTCCAATCAGTATTACTATGGAATGCACTCCCTCTCGATATCAGGATGTCCACGAATCGGCATGTCTTTAAAACGAAAGTCCAGCAACACTTTCTGAAGGAGTTAGAGGAATCATAAAACCATCTTTGAATATTAAATACATATTTTTTATGTGAAAATAAATATATATAATACATTTATAATATAATATATTATTATATTGTATGTGGTATATTTATATAATCCTAAACGTAGTATATTCAGTTAGTACGTATATATGTAATTTACGTATGTTTGGTATTTTCTAATCATTTGTACTATCTGCACCTTTAGGAAATGCATCTACCTTCTATTATCTCTGCATCACCCATGGTTGACTGGTAGGGAAATGCCTCAGGCATTAAGTCCGCCATTGTACATTCATTTGTTGGATAAAGCCTCAATAAATAAATAAAAATACTTTGGAAAATCCAAAAGTGCACGCCTCATAATCTTCATTTTTCACAATAAAATTGATTATTTGACAAGTAACTAATAATATATTGGTCTTACTAAGTAGTTTTCAATAAATCACATAGATAGCGCTAATTTCAAAAAGTACTAATGTGGGTTTCATGTCTTATACGCCATCTAGCGCTAATTTTGAGAAGTACTTCTATATTGGTCTATAGGTCTCATGAAAGGTGCTGTCGCGTCGAGCGTAAATATTCAGTATTTTTTGTTTATTTAATAACAATTAAACCACATCGAATCAGACCGTGAAAAGTGATAGGGCTCTATTCGTAGTTATACTGTATCATAAAAGAAAAAAAAAATACTCGATTAGTAAAGTATTTCGGTCGTTATCGTGTTAACATACATTACCTACAACACACGGACGTCCAAGACAGAACTTTTTTAAACAGTTTTTTAACTAGTTTAAATAACAAAAATGGCATCAAAAATATCATGAGTGTTAATAATAGTGTTTTTTCTTGATATGTGTCTGTATAGGTATATTAGTTTAAAAGTGCATATGCAATAAATAAAGACATTTTAAGTTAGAAAAATCAGTTGTTCTGCGTGATACGAGAGTAGGTAATACACACCTCAACGCTTCGCTTATGAGGCGTGCAATAGTTAATATTTTAATAGCATAGCATCACGCCTGTATTCCCCGAAGGAGTAGGCAGAGGTGTATTACACACCCACGACTCGCCAGCTATGTTCAAGTCCCACGTAATAGGGGGCGAACCTATTGATGTCTACCGGGCACAAATAATAGTTAAGTTAATATTTTATTTTCAATAAAGTTATTTTCTTTTTAAAAAAGATATCACGTAAGCACTTTTCTTTTATAGGGTGAAATTTAAAAATATATATATAATTTTTTTAAAAACCGCTCGTCCGTTATCAGTAAAATTTAAATGGCATCACTTGTGAAATAGAACCTACCAAACAAAAAAATAATCCTTGAAATCAATTCATAAATTGACGGAATAATTGGGTAACAAACATAGGTACAAAAAATAAATAAAAAAGCCTACAGTCGAATCAAGAACCTAATCATACCTAACGCCTTTGGGTGACGCCTGCGCCATCGGAAGTATTTTCATACATTATACCGACCAGGTAAACTTAATTTTACAATTAAGATATGATGTGGTATGATGTGTTATCGAAATTAGCAGTCAGGAGCAATTGTCAGGATGGCTGAATTGGTAAAGCATCTGGACGGTATCCAGAAGATGCAGGTTCAAATCCTGCTCCTGACTGTTATTTTCGATTCCCATTTTTCACTTTGTGTTTAATGTATAGTGCTAAGCATGTCAAATGCTAAAAATATATATAAAAATATCTAAATATTTAAAGGGTTTGCGTCATTATTAGGTAAAATCTTAATTGTAAAATTAAGTTTACCTGGTCGGTATAATGTATGAAAATACTTCCGATAGATGGCGCAGGCGTCATCCAAAGGCGTTAGGTATGATGTGTTATCGAAATTAGCAGTCAGGAGCAATTGTCAGGATGGCTGAATTGGTAAAGCATCTGGACGGTATCCAGAAGATGCAGGTTCAAATCCTGCTCCTGACTGTTATTTTCGATTCCCATTTTTCACTTTGTGTTTAATTTATAGAAATTCGTTGTTCTATTGGCCTCAGAGAAAAGGTTCTTAAAAATCAAATCTTTAAAATTACTGTCTTTTGTATTGTTTGCTTAGCTGATTTTTTCGTAGAAACCTGGATTTTATAAATAAACTAGCCTATGCCCGCGGCTTTGCCACAGCCAAAAGCTAGTTTTTCGGTTATATCTCAGGTTCCCGATATAGTAGCGGGATAAAATGTATACCAGTTTTTAAGTCTAATCAAGGGCTTTCAAATAAAAAAGTTGCATCAAAATCCGTCCAGTAGTTTTGGCGTGATGCGAAACAGATAAACAGACAAACGGACAAAAATTCTAAAAAAAATCTTTTAGGTTTAGTCACGCCTATATAGCCTATTGTAGCCATTTTTTTCTTAAATATCTTGAATGTACAGACACAGCTCTGTTACAGTTTTATAATAGTATAGATATAGTAAGCCACGCAGTACTTTCCGTACTCCGTGATATAAGCAAATAAATACCTAGTACAACATTTATGGCTTATTTAATGGACTATTAAGTGGACTCTATATATGGATATGGACACTATATATGTGTATGTATGTGTATATATATATATATATATATATATATATATATATATATATATATATATATATATATATATATAATATATTATGTTTTATTGTTTAAACAGAGCGAATACATCACGGACAGAGAAACCTGAAATAGTATTAAGATCGTGGTTAACGCGTAAAATGTAATGTGAATTACTATAAATAAATTTAAAAAAAAAGACTATATGCCTCAAGTAGGTAGATAAGTACCTTATTCTAATATTTGATGCTATTGTCCCCTAATTAAAAACCGAAGACACGGCAGAATGTTGGCGAAGGTGAAATGTTTTTGGCGAAGCGTCTCTTTGGAAGACTCGTTTTGTTATCATTGCGTGAATTACGTAAGTAATGGAGCGCATTTATAGCGTACGTGCCTCGACATTCATTAAAACGGCTAATTAAGCCAGTCGTCGAGATTCTTGTGACGAATACTATTTTTGAGAGAACGGAGTTGGAATTCTACATACATATATTCTTTAGAGAAAATTTAAAACTGAAACTCCGCAGTTTATTCAAAGTGCGGAGCTTCAGTTTTAAATTTTACAAACAATTTCTTGTTTGAAGATAATTGCATTTGGTACCTATTTGTAAAAATATTGTTCTATAGTCTCTCCAGTATAAGCCAGAATTTTATATCTCCGGATTTCTTGATTACCTATACTTAAAAACGTATACGTACCTACGTATAACGGTATACGTTTTATCCCGCTGCTGTGTTAGGAATCTGAGATCTACTAAACCATAGCCTTTAGCAACACCAGCGGCATAGCCAAGCCGCTGACTACCATAAGTGAACTGCTCTTCTCAATTAAACACAAAGTGAAAAATGTGAAATCGAAAATAACAGTCACATTTTTCACTTTGTGTTTAATGTATAGTGCTAAGCATGTCAAATGCTAAAAATATATATAAAAATATCTAATGCTCTTCTCAAACTTAGTTTAAAGAAGGATATATGTCCAGCAGGACATAGGCCTTTTTTATTTTATTTTAGGTGGGCAAAAATGTCCTACCGCACACCCCGCTGCCCGGGGAGACAACGGGGTGAATGGGGCTCTCACCCACTAAAAACCCACCGTGCGCCTCTACCTGCCTTTGCTACGGCGGATCACGGGTACCGCGTCGTTACGACCGCGATCCGCAGGCGGCTGCCCCTTCGGGCACCCTCTCTTGAGCGAAGCCTCGCGCACTTGGGCGTCGCACCTTCGCGGTAGGCTTCCGCGGACGGCAGGGTACTCCCCGACCCCACCGCCCGCAGCCTCGGCTAGGGCGGCATCAGGCGCAAGTAAGCGCGCGCACGCCGCTCCTTGCGCCGGCGGCGAATCGGGTCCGCGAAGGAGGATTCCTCACGGGCCCTCTCCGCCACCTCCTTCCGCGAGATGACAGCCTCGCAGAAGGCGGCGACCGCGGTCCAGGCCCTGTCACTGCCAACCATCGCTCGCGCAACGGCCGGCAGCGACAGGTCCACGCCTATGACTGCAACGAGTTCCCGGCGCTGCACATCCCAGGCCGGGCACGACTCGAGCGTGTGCTGCGCCGAGTCCTCGTCGCAGTCGCAGTGGTGACAGCCTGGGGTCGTCTCCCTCCTTGCAATCGTGTGCAGGTATTTGCCGAAGCAACCATGCCCCGACAAAACCTGCACCAACCGGAAGGTGAGGACCCCGTGCTGCCGCCCTGCCCATTCTTCCAAGATCGGCCGGAGCGCCCCCACGGTCCAGAGACCGGCCCGGGGCATCTCCAGCCGAGACTTCTACTTTAGGACGGTGGCGCGGCGGGCATCTTCCCGCCACGATGACATTGAGCTCGGCGAGGGGCGGCTGCCCCCCGCCCGCGCCGTCGACGCCCGCCGATAGACGTCGGCGAGCACCTCCGCCTCCAGATCCCACGGGGGGGTTCTGGCCAACGCGCAGGCTGCATCGGTCGAGACCGTGCGGTACCCGCGTATTGCCCTGACCGCTACGACCCTCTGTGGGCGCCACAGAAGGGCCCTATTGCGAGCGGCCAGGGACTCCGCCCACACGGGCGCGCCTTACAGCGCCATCGACCATACTACCCCCGCGTAGAGTCGTCGACACGCAAGACTCGGTCCGCCCAAATTCGGCATAAGTCGCCCGAGGGCGGACGCCGTGTTGACGAGCCTTGGCGCAAGACGGCGGAAGTGCTCGTCAAAGTGCCACCGTCCAAACAGGACATAGGCCTCCCCAAGAGAACGCCACAACGAGCGGTCCCGTCATGGGGGATAATGCCGTAATGGCCACGCTTGGCAGGCGGGTTGGCGATCGCAGTGGATGTTGTTCATACTCGAGGGAGTGCTGCTGCCCACTTCCCGGGTAATCTCTCAGTCCGCTCTTACGACTCCCGTGGGTAGAGAGGGGTGGAACAATTCTAAAGCCGGCCCCACACGGCCACTTGTCTTGGTCCCAAGCATTAATCCTATCATGAAAGAAAGAACAGGAAGTCGAACTGGTAAGTATCAACTCACAGAATATCAATGTGAAGTTCTTCCCCTCCACTTCCATCTTTTCACCCACACCTTAATGAGTACCTAAGTAATGCTCCTAGTGTAGCTTGCGCATATAGTGAGGGGCCGTTTACCGGACATCGAAACTTCTCTTTTCATAAGACATTTTTGATCTTGTAGACCACTCTACTTAAAGTAGATACTTCTTTACTATAATAAATTTGTAAAGTAAATTTTGCATAGTACCTAAAAAAATACAAGCAGTGCTGGACTGGGATAGACAATTCATCCTGAAAAAAAAATAACAAAAATTTAAAAAATATTAATTATTAGGTATGCAGTAACTAAAACAAAACTCGCTCTAATAACTAGTTGAGTAAAAAATATAGAAAATTATACTGTAAGAAAGCGTGGGGTGCTTGACATCAAATATTACAAATAGGTCATTGGTAGCTGATATACGAGTAGGTAGTAAAAATCACCCCACGCTTTTTTACTTTATAATTTTATATGATTTTTTTTCTACTTTTCAGTTCAACTAGTCATTATAGCAAGTTTTTAAACTATAATTTATTTTCTTCTTATATTATGACTATAGGTCACCGGTTTGTAAAACTTACCATAAATAAAAACGAAAACAAAGCAAAATTCTTAAGTTATTGTATTACCATCGGTCCTTGATAACTGTGTAAAGTTTCTATTTAATCCGACGTTTTGAAGTGAGTGAAAATTACGTTCAACGATTCCGTTACATAGAAGTAGATAAATATTATAAATATATAATATTATTAATATATAATATTTATGGGGTTAATTTAATTAAAGCTTATTTTATATATGATTTTATAAAGATTATTATAAATTGTATATGTTTTTTACTATTCTTTATGAGAAATCCTACTGTTCTATAATGTTATGTTTTTTGATTAATTGGAGATACATGCGTACTCTAGCTCCATTGTAGTGATTTCAGAATTGCCATGAAGGCGAAGTCTTTTTGCCTTGTAGACATTGTTCTCTCTAAAAGTGCAATTGTTTCTAATGCTTGCCACGCCTTACGCTATGCCACGTTCAGTATACATTTAACTTCGCAATTATGCTGTTTATTTTGTTTACCATAAGCATCCGTAAAATCATTAGAAACTCTTCAAGTTTTATAACATTATTCGAACTCTCCTCCTTATTCCGTCCGCGTGGCTTTTGGAATACAAATACTAATTACTCTACGGCAAATTAATTATCTCTGTTAAAATAGCTAACCCACGAGAACCATCATATTCCAGGATAAAAAGCACCCTATATCCTTTTCTGAGCTCCAGACTACATGTATGTAAATCATGATGATTGGTTCAACAAGTCAACAAACATACAAACTCACATTCGCATTTATAGTACTAGATGAACAGACAGCTCTGTTACAGCTATGGACGTAAAAATATATTTACGTCCATGGTTACAGCTTTATAGAGGATAGGCTACATACTTTGGTCTTGACTTTACCGGTAATTTGCATAAAATTCATAGCGCTCATTACTCTATTGCATAGCTGCATTCATAGGGGATACTCTCTCCTAACTACGAAAGATCTTATGTGGCTCTTTCACTTCGTTAGCGAGCCTTTGTTGACCGCGTGTAGAAAATACCATATTTATACTTCGTAAACGTCACTCTACATTTATCATATAAGAAATATGAAATATATTGTTGTCTTGTCTATCTTTCTTTTTATTATTATACTAGCGGCCCGTTCCGGCTTAGCACGGGTGGATATTTATTTTTTAAGCATTTTGGGATAAATGTACTGTACGTTTATGTATCTTTATGTAGGACATAAGTAGTTTTTTTTAATTAGCTAATTTATTTATATTTTTTTAATAAAAATTTATATTTATATCCATAAACCTACATTGTTGAAGTTTTAGTATATAGCGATCTCTATTTTTTTCTAGTAATAAATATAGCCTATGTTACTCAGGGATCATGTAGCATTATAAATGCTAATGATGATGAGATGAACGAATATTTGTGTTATTATAAAAACATATCGAAGACAAATAATAAGGATACTAAATTGTGCCTCATCCGTAAATTTTATTTTCCTTGAAATGTTTAGATTCGGAAGTAGGATTCGTTTTTTAAGTTTCGTAAAAAGTTTCTACTTTTATTCATACTAGCCTTTGCCTGCGGCTCCGCTGCAGCCAGTTTTTAGGTAATATCTCATGTTCCTGATATAGTAATCAGTCTTTAAGTCTAATCGAGAGCTACCAAATAAAAAAGTTGTATCAAAATCCGTTCAGTAGTTTTTGCGTGATGCGCGAACGAACAAACAGACAAAGAGACAAAAAATCTAAAAAAATTGTTTTGTATTGAGAGACGCCTAATACAGTCATTTTTCTCAAATATCTTAAATGTACAGACAGACAGCTCTGTTACAGATTTATAATATTCATAATTAATTATTATTATTACACCAATGTATTGATGAGTATTAAAAATTCGTAATTGCTATGTTTATAGGATGGTTGTATTAGCGAGAGGTAAAGTTAATAAAAACTTAGTAATGGAATACTAAAATGATTGGACAGGCTTACCCAGAGTAGAAAATAAAATAAAATAATCGGTAGTAAGTCTTGTCTTATCCTAAACTTTATTGAGGTCGGTTTCTGATCTGTGCGGTTTTATCAGATCATGAGAAATTGCATGGAGCGACTGCCTACCTACTTGATTTCCGTAACCTAAGGACCTAGGGACTTACTTATTCTGACAGCATCCTGAGTATACAGCAACTGCCAGGATCTAGGTAATTTGATAGCTGGACCCTATAACATAACGTGTCTTCTGAAGCATGGAAAAGATCAGGTGTTCACAAATAGAGTCATATTTTTTATCTTTTCGATCGTTCAAGCGGCAAATGCACATGATGCAAGGTGCCTCCATTATGTTCATTTGCCGCGCTTGAATAAATCCCAAAATCCCTTCTGGGGCTCCCCAATTAGTAAGAGCGATGTGCGTCAGCGACAGGAATTGGGCCGCGGTCATTATCTTCTGCGAGGACATCGTCTCGCTTAAGAAAGCGGCGGAGTGCGCCCACAAAGGCGCGACGCTCCGGTGTGTGGGGACGTCGTTCAGAGTGGATACCAGAAAAGGGAGTTTCGTGTTGCAAGATCTTCAACATATTATACTCAGACTGTTTCTATGTAAAATTCGTCACATCGACATGTAATTTTTTTATAAATTATGAAGACATAATTAAACAAAGAATTTAATACAATGAAGCATGTGTTACTGATATTGGAAAACGTAGGTAATGCTCCAAAATACATAACACTCAGTCATTTGTCAAATTATATTGGAATACATCGAAACAATAAGCAGTTAAACAAACGCCGTTGAAGGTGCTCTTACAAGTGTACGTAGTTTAACAGGCAACGGCCCTCTTTATCACGTTTGTCTGCAGGATCTCTACTGAGTGTGCTCGTTAGCAATGTGTTATTGCTCATTTAATTCTTACAATATAAATACAACAATCTGCAAAGAGCGGCATGCGTAAACAAGGCAAGCGACGTAGACAGCTATCTTCAATCTTCAGAGTTACCAAAAAATAGGTAGGCACATAGTAATTACAGTACATAAATAAAATCTATATAGTAGGTAATAAAATAGGATATTTTAGTAATCCAGTGAAATACGACTGAAATATGTTTAATGTAGTACTTAAGCCAATTCCACTTATGCTAGGTCAATAAGATATTGGGGTGTGATGCCAGTTTACCTCCTAGTGGTACACTCCGGGCAACGTTGGCAGTGGCCGGCGGCTAAACACACGCAGCAGAGGGAACGGCGGATAGACCAGGCGTCGGAGCCGGTGGGGCAAGACTGGCTTCCCAGTCTCTGAGCAGGGGAGGCAGCTGTGGCCCCAGCTGCCTCCCCCGTCCCAAATTGTAATAGGGTGTCCGTGGTTACGTCTCGCGACCCATAGCAACGAGGGTCTTGGCTTAATCGCTCGGACCGCGAGGAAGACAACATCTATAAAAAATTACCCCGAATCTCAAGCTCTGGCGCGTGGCGAGGAGATGCATGGCTGATGGGTAGTTCAGTTTCGAGCACGGTCCCAGCCAGGGTATCTGCGGACCCCCTGTGTTACAAATGTGCGCTTACTGGATATAGGGAGCTCTGCCCAGGTGGGGACCTCCTTTTGCCACACTCGTGGGAACAACGTGGATCGCATTAACTTACAAATATGTTCAGCGGAGTCAGGAGTAACATCAGACATCTCAGCTGATAGGGGTCCGGCTGTAAATGCGGCCCCTACTAATGCAGCCACGCGCAAATCGCGTGGCACACGGAAATCCCGAAAGGGGAAAAAAGTGCTAGAAGAGTCCTTACCTCCAGGGACGGCTCGGCGACGGACACCTCAGTAGGCACCTCAGCCACTGAGATGTCTAAACTAAGGAACTAAGGAGAGCAGCCCAAGTAAGGATGCCACAGCTCAGCCAGCGCGGCAAACAGAAGTTGTGGTCCGGGTGGAACCACTCCCTAGCCTACCCCTTTTTTTTTTTTTTTTTTTTTTTTTTTTTTTGTTAAGGCGGGAAAAAATGTTCCTAACCGCACACCCCGTCGTTCGGGGCAACGAACAGGGTAGTGTGGGGCCTGCACCCACTAAAGAAACCCGCCGTGTGCCGTCTCTCCGCCTTTATTGGCGGGCCACTGGAACTGTGTTTCCCTAGCCTACCCTGTCTCTGGGAGTAAAAAAGTATGTTAAAGAGGGGATGAGGAGGTGGATTGGAAGGCTTGAAAGGAGGTTTGAGCTTCCGACGTTGTTAATACCTTCGCTTCACGTCTGCAGTACTTAAGTGAGAGGGTATTGCTCCCCCGGTCAAGCGGACTAAGGTTACTAAACTTTAATAAAAAAATATTAAAAATAATTTTTTTTTATGTCCCCGAAACTCTTCATCGCTGCATTGGAAGCTGTCTTCAAGCTTTTGGACTGGATCGGATCCGGTATCAACGTCAATGGCGAATACGTCACTCACCTTCGATATGCCGACGACATCGTAGTCATGGCAGAATCGCTGGAGGACCTTGGCAACATGCTCAATGATCTCAGCAGGGTTTCCCGTCTAGTGGGTCTCAAAATCAACATGGACAAGACGAAAGTCATGTCTAATGTCCATGTCATTTCAGCACTGGTCCTAGTCGGGAGTGCGCTTCTCGAAGTTGTCGACCACTATGTCTACCTGGGACAAACAGTCCAGTTAGGTAGGCACAACTTCGAGAAAGAGGTCAATCGACAAATCCAACTCACCTGGGCAGCGTTCGGGAAGCTAAGGAAGATCTTCTCGTCCAATATTCCGCAGTGTCTGAAAACGAAGGTCTACGACCAGTGTGTGTTACCAGTAATGACATATGGAACAGAGACGTGATCTCTGAATGTTGGCCTCGTATCAAGGCTCAAAGTCGCTCAGCGGGCCATGGAGCGGGCTATGTTTGGTATTTCCCTACGTGATTGTATCCGTAATACGGAGATCCGTAGGAGAACGAGAGTGACCGACATAGCCCGCCGGGTTGCCATGCTGAAGTGGCAATGGGCAGGCCACATCGCTCGACGAGCCGACAACCGTTGGGGAAGAAAGGTTCTCGAGTGGCGACCACGTATTGGACGGCGCAGCGTAGGACGGCCCCCACCAGATGGACCAACGATCTGGTCAAAGCTGCGGGGAGCCGTTGGATGCGGTCGGCACAGGACCGCTCGTTGTGGCGTTCTCTTGGGGAGGCCTATGTCCATCAGTAGACGTTGAAAGGCTGATGGATAATTAAAAAAAAATATCAATTGACAGTCAGTAGATAAGTAGGTATCTAAAGTCATTGTACGAAAACAATTATATTTACACGTTCTGATATTTGTAACTAGCAAGATCTTCCCTGTACCTACCTATATCGTTATCGATATTACATATATCAGAACTATTATAAAAAAAATATTTTTTTTTGGGAAATCGAAAAGTGTAATCCCTGAACTAAGATGCTTCAAAGTAATACTAAGGTTATACTGCGAAAACTACTGAACCGATCGGAAAAATATTTATATCATAAGATGCAGCGTGTTTCGGAGAAGGTTTTAGTATAAACAAAATAAAATATCAATTGGTGATTACTTATCCGGAATCTATATGTTTTTGGCTTAGAAATAATGATTTTTTATATTTATATGGCAAAACAACGTTTGCCGGGTCAGCTAGTAAGTTCATATTTTAAATGCTCATAATATTTTTTTTTTATGATAAACGATACTTTTAAAAATTTGCTCAGCGAAAAAAAAACACCACTTATTTAATCAATACCTAATAATAATAAGAATATGATGAACAGAAGCAAGTGCTCAAACGGCTAATTTATGTTTGAAGTTTGCCCTACTTAGGTTTACGATTTTATTGAGACTGTTGGCCATATTTAATGTTATTGCTCCCAAGTTTAAGATTAGCATAAATAATTAAAACATAAAAAGCTTTTTATGAATATTAAGATAAATAATTATGTTCTCTTTTTAGAAGCAAATAATTTTGTGTCTATTATACCTATAAATCAGGAATTAATATAGGATTTGTTATTATTATTAGAAGTCCTAGCTATATATAGATAGATTGCAATCTAAATGTATGTTCGTCTCATTTGTCCAACTATCTAAACTGGTTGTTGTGAGTCAACCCACTTAATACGATTTGGAAGGAATAGAATAGTTATCGCCAGTTTTCTTTTTAATAAACTATTGTTATTATACACTTTGTTACGACGTAACCGAACAAATTATAAAGTCGCATATTCAATTGATACCGGATACCATATCCGCAAATTTAAAATACGCGCGGTTGCATAGGCCCCTACCCAGTTAGATTATCGCCAATGGGTCGCATGATTTCACTCCCACAAAGATCAGAATCAAATATTATTACCATATATGGCCAGCATGCGATCCCGGATGCGAGCAGAGTACGCCAGGGTTCGAGAACGTTCTATGGCTACTCCAATCGCAAGCGTATGGATAGGAAAAGTTCTAGAACAAAAAACTATCCACCAATGAGTAAGTCGGGGCAACGGCGCTAAAATGAGATAGCAATAAGAGAAAGATAGAAGGGGGTATTATTAGGAAAAAAATATAAAAAGATAACAGGAGGTAGATTGTTTTTTTCTCGGACTCTGAATTATCGTGTGTGTAGGCAGATAACACTGCTTAAATGAATATAGTAATTAATTAAAATATTTTTGCCTAGGGCATTTAAAAGTAAAAGTGTGTGACTAGGAAAACCCCAAAGAACTGCTGGCAGCGCGCCCCTAAATTTAAATTAAGATCTGAATAAAAGCTCCTGGGGTTTCAAGTCCCGAATTTCAAGTCACTATTTCTAAGTTACTGTTCCTGGCTACGCTCGAGATCCGGGTTACAACCTTCCGGGTTGCGGCCGCCCTACGGTTTGTGGTTCCGGCGCCGATTGCGCCGGCTTCACCCGCCTATCGGCAAACAGCCGGCCTAGCGCCGTTTTTTTTAATTATATTGGAATTTTAAGAATTTTTCTTTTATTTAAATTGTTAGAGTTTTCCCCATAACAACTTAATTGCCTGGAATTACCTAATATTATTCTACGAATAATTGTATCTTATATACGCCAATGACAACGTATGGACATAGTAAATTATTATGCCTATAGCATGCAAATAGTAATTCTCACAATTATAATAATAAAGTATATTAAACACAAAGTGAAAAATGTGAAATCGAAAATAACAGTCACGAGCAGGATTTGAACCTGCATCTCCTGGATACCGTCCAGATGCTTTGCCAATTCAGCCATCGTGACAATTGCTCCTGACTGCCAATTTTGATATCACATTCATACTTAACGTCTTTTGGTGACGCCTGCGCTATCTGTCGGAAGTATTTTCATACATTATACCGACCAGGTAAACTTAATTTTACAATTAATATTTTTACCTAATAATGACGCAAACCTTATATTAATTTAGATATTTTTATATATACATATATTTAGCATTTGACATGCTTAGCACTATAAATTAAATACAAAGACGTTTACATTCATACTTAAAGACGTTAAGTATGAATGTCTCTAGCCCCATCTGCTCACTATTCGAATTAATACCGATTCCAAAGAAAATAAAGGGAAAACGTCCTATATGATTGGCTAGAACGTTTGTAGTCAATTTCCTTTTTCGCAACGGCACTGATGAAAAATCCATTTGTAAAGTAAGTATAATAGAGGTATAGTTTGTATTGCATGTTTAGTATTACTTATCGTTACTAATATTATAGATATTTAGATATTTTTATATATATTTTTAGCATTTGACATGCTTAGCACTATACATTAAACACAAAGTGAAAAATGTGAAATTGAAAATAACTTTTTCACTTTGTGTTTAAAATATTATAGATGTGAAAATGAGTTTGATATTATCACTTACGTGTGGTGACGGACTAAGAATACAAGTGTCACAACCCCATTATTTAATACGGGTGTCGTACGAGGCGACTAAGGGAAGTAAGCAATTATTACCCTTTGCATTACTGGTGGTAGGGCTGGGTACCAAGTAAGAGTACTCGCTTACTATCGGGGCCGAGCGGGTTGGTACCACCATCATCCATGTGACCGGCCATGAAGCACGTCGGTGTGTTTTGGTTGTTTTGTTATTATTTCATTTCATATCTGTGAAATAATCGTAGCCGTGGAATTATGAATTTATATAACGGCGTTGCAAAATTATTATATTTTCTATCGCTGCATGAAATAAATATGTAGGTAATGGTCCGCATTCAAAGCGAACGTACCTTCTATGTGCAATAAAATGTCTAATTAAACCAACCGTCGAGATTCTTGCGACGAATCTGTCTTTGTAGACGTGAAAATCTCACGTCTTTCTTACGAAGAATATTTGAGTCAAGCTCAATCACCATTCATTGCATAAATTAAGACAAAGTAGAAATCAGACAATAGTTTAAATAACCTATCTGTTATAGTATTTTTATATCTGTAAGTTACCCCTCAAAGGTATCTTTTTAGTGAATAAAATATTTTTCATTATAGTTCAGTTGCCACCCTTTTTTTTTTTTTTTTTTTTTGTTATTGCGGGAAAAAATGTTCCTAATCGCACACCCTATCGTTCGGGACAATGACCAGGGTAGTGTGGGGCCTGCACCCACTAAAGAAACCCGCCGTGTGCCGTCTCTCCGCCTTTATTGGCGGGCCACTGGAACCATGTTACATTCCTTCGGTGGTCCGCCGGCGGCTTACCCTTTCGGGTACCCTCTACTGAGCGACACATCCGCACGCGGAGCGTCGCACCTTCGCGGGAGGCCTTGCGGGTGGCGGACGTTCCCCGGTCCATCCACCCGCAGCCTCAGCTAGGGCGGCATGAGGCGCAAGTATCTGCGCCTGCGCCGCCCCGGTCTCTGGCGGCGGTTTGGGTCAGCGGAAAAATCCTCCTCCCTGGCCCTCTCCGCCGCTTCCTTCCGCGAGATGACATCCTCGCAGAAGGCAGCGACCACGGCCCAATTCCTGCCGCTGCCAAGCATCGCTCTGACGACGCTCGGCAGCGAGAGGTCCCCCCCTATTGCCGCGACGAGTTCACGGCGCTGCTCGGCCCAAGCCGGGCACGACTCGAACGTGTGCTGCGCCGTGTCTTCGCCGCAGCCGCAATGGTGACAGCCCGGTGTCGCTTCCCTCCTTGCCACAATGTGCAGATATCTGCCGAAGCAACCGTGCCCCGACAGCACCTGCACCAGTCGGAACGTAAGGACTCCGTGCCGTCGCCCTGCCCACTCTTCCAGCACTGGCTGGAGCGCTCCTATGGTCCGAAGACCGGCCCGGGGCGCCTCCAGCCGCGCCCTCCAGCTGGCCATGGCAGCTCGGCGGGCGTCGCCCTGCCATCTGGCCACCACGCTGGGTGGGGGCCGACCACCCCCCTCCCGCTCTTGCGACGCCCGCCGATACACCTCGGCGAGCACCTCCACCTCCAAGTCCCACGGAGGGGTTCCGGCCAACGCGCAGGCCGCATCCGTCGACACCGTGCGGTATCCGCGTATGACTCTGGACGCGACGACTCTCTGTGGCCTCCACAGAAGAGCCCTGTTTAGTGCGTCCAGGGCCCCCGCCCACACAGGGGCGCCGTACAGCGCCATCGACCGGACCACCCCCGCGTAAAGCCGTCGGCACGCATTGTTGGGTCCGCCCATATTCGGCATAAGCCGTGCAAGGGCGGACGCCGCACCGACGAGCCTTGGGGACAGTTGACGGAAGTGCTCGCGAAAGCGCCATCGCCCGTCCAGCACTAGACCCAGATACTTTATCTGGGCCTGCACCCCAATTTGGACCCCGTCCACAGTGATCGAGGCGCCAGCAGGTGGCCGACGTCGGGACCCATGGAAAAGCAGGGCCTCCGACCTGTCCAGGGCCACCCTAAGCCCCAGCGCCCCGATCCTCCTGACCACCTCCGAGGTTCCTAAGGTGGCCAGGAACGCCGCTTCCTCGAAGTTTCCACCCCGGGCCACGACCAGCGTGTCATCCGCATAGCAGATGACCGCCAGCCCGGGGGGGAGCCGACAGCGTAGCACCCAGTCGTAACCGATGTCCCACAGGAGCGGCCCTAGAACCGAATCCTGTGGGACACCGCACGACATGGGTCTCCTCACAACGTCCCCTATGCGGCTCTCATAGAGAACGCTGCGGCCCTCAAGATAGTCTGCCACTAGCCGCCTCAGGTATACAGGCACCCCGTGATACCGGAGCGCCTCCCCGATGCAGCTGAATGGCAGACTGTTGAATGCGTTGGCGATGTCAAGCGACACCGCCAACAGCACTCCACCGCCGGCGACGACCGCCGCGGCTGCGGCCCTCAGGCGCATAATCGCGCCGACCGTCGAACGACCAGCTCGAAAACCAAACTGGGCGTCCGACAAGTCGGGTCCGACGTCGCGCAGGTGCTGGACAATGCGGGCAGCGAGGATTCTCTCCAACAGCTTACGACGACGTCCAGCAGCACGATGGGCCTGAAGGCCCCGACCGAATCCGGCGTTCGCCCCGGCTTCGGCAGGAGTACCAGCCTCCCCTCCGGCCTCCCGGTCGCTAACTGGCTGTGCCATGACCGGGGGCGTGTGCTCCGCCCGTCGTGGGAATAGGCCTTCGACCACCTCGGTGAGGAGGCTGGGCTGAAGGGTCTCTGTGAGGGGGGGGCCCTGAGTGCGGAGCTTGTTCAGAGCCGCACGATAAAGGCGACCCCAGGGGTCACGGTTGAGACCGTCCAGCATCTCCTGCCTTTTCTCCGTTTTGGCGCGGCAGATGGCCAACTTGAACGCGGCTCGCGAAGTGCGGTACGCCTCGTACAGCTGGCCCTCCCGCTCCTCATCGCGGTTGCGCCGCCGACTGCGGGTGTAGGACCTCCGGGCACGAATGCACGCCGCACGGAGGTCCGCCAGCTCCTGGGACCACCAGTAGAGCCCCTTCCTTGGAGGAGGACGTCGCACACGGGGCATGGCCGAGTCGCACACCTGCGTAATCGCAGCGTGAAATCGGCCAGCCTCAACGTCCACTCCCTCGGTCAGGGCCGGTGAGGACAGCCACGATTGAACGATGGCTGCCTCCGCCAGTAGGTCCCTATCTAGCCTGCCCACAGCCCACCGTGGGAACGCGGGAGTTCTGCGCACCGCGTGACCCCTACTGGGGCCCTGAAGGGACCGGGAGACCTCAATCCGGATGTACCGATGATCGGACAAGGTCTCAACCTCCTCCAGGACACACCAGTTCCTCACTCGCGCTGCGACGTCGGGGCTAGCGAACGAAAGGTCCACTAGCGACCCACCCCGTCGCCGCACGCACGTGTTGACAGAGCCTCTGTTAAGCAGACAGAGGCCCGTCGACGCCGCCCACTCTACCACCGCCGCTCCACGGGCGTTCGTCGCAGGGGACCCCCACGCCGTGGATTTGGCGTTGAAGTCCCCCAAGACCAGAACGTGGCTAGGTGCCAGTCGCCGTATCGAGGTCTCTAAGCTGTTAAGCCAGACCCCGAAATCTGCCAGCCTCCGGTTAGGGGAGAAGTATACGCCATACAGCGTAACTCCCCCCAGTCGGCCGCAACGTATCCCGTGCCCCTGTCTCTGATCAACAAGGGCGGGGAACGAAGCGCCGTAGAGCTGACGATTGCCACGGAGCCATCACAGCTGCCCGCCCAGTGAGGGCGGTCAGGAACGCAATAAGGCTCCGCGGCTACGGCTACACCAATCAACCGCTCCACCATGGTTTGCAGGAGTAAATCCTGCGCCCCGGCGGCGTGGTTGAGATTCGCCTGAAGGAGGATAGTGTCACGGTTGAATTTTAAGCCGTAACCATATCCTCCTCCACCCGCGACGGTGGCGAAGCCACGCTAGGGGGGGCAGCCTGGGCCGATTGGCTGGTCCCCCCCTTTTTGGGCCTGTCGTCGGGGGTCTGCATCCCTCCCGCCCCATGCAGTGCTTGGCAGGCCTGTTGCCTGCAGCGCACGCGGGGCAGTAAGGGGCAGCGGTGCAGGTTGCCGCCCGGTGCCCTGCCTGACCGCAGCGGAAGCAAAGACCGCTGCAATCAAAGCAGTTAGTGCACACGTTGGCTGGGTGTGTCCGACCGCCATGCACTTAAAGCACCTCGCGGGCCGAGGCTCCAGCACGGTGACCCGCGCGGAACTCCAGCCCACGAGGAGCCTGCCTGCGTCAGCCAAAGTTTTGGCCGCCGCGACAGGGCAACTCGCCCAGACGGCACCTACACCGCCGGGACCGGTCCGAATGGAGCTCTGACGGCATTCGAGCATCCGGTTTTCGAGGCAATAGCCTCCCGGACGTCGTCCACCGTCACTGAGTCATCCAGACCGGAAATGCGCAGTTCAGCGCACTTTACCGGTCTGGTGACACGGACTCCACTCCCTTCGCCAAACAGACCCGTCAGCCTTTCGGCCACCGTGTCGGCCATCCTAGGGCCCTCCGCCCCAGGGAACTCGAGAATTCGAGCCCCTGTGCGGGCTAGGCGGGTCCGGGCGGCGACGATTCCGATGTCGGAGACGTCGATTTCCTCCCGGGCCTTCCTCAGGATGGCCTAATATGTCAGGCCCGCTTCCGCCTCCGGCAGCATGGTGATTACCACCGCTGCCGTTTTCGGCGCTTGAAGCTTGCGCGGCTTCTTAGGGCCGGGCTTGCTCCCTGGCGCAGCGGGATTCGCAGCTTAGGCAGCAGCCCCAGTCGCGGCTCCCTTTTCCCTTTTTCCCCGGGATTTCTTCCTCCCCCTGCTCACTACATGCCAGCCCTCATCAGAGGGTGCAGGGCCGGTTGGCGCGGGAGGTGGGACACGTGGATCCCGGGGATTGGCCACTGGGGCCCGCGAGGGCTCGCCAGCACACGAAAGAGGAGGAAACTCCTCTCTGGGCTGGCCCTTGGGGCGCTGCCAAGCCTTCTGCGCCGCCTTCGCTTTGGGGGCTTTGCCCTGCTCCTTGGGTGACGCGGCCGCGGTCGCGGAGTAAGTGGCCACGCGGCCACCCTGACAGGGCAGCGGCGTTAGGCCTGAAGACGGCGCGGCCTTCTTCTTATCCGCGGCCAGCGGCGGCCGGAGTCGCGGCTCCGGCGGCACCCTGGTGCTTAGGGAGTCAAGGCGTGGGTCATAGATCGCACCAATGCGATCGATGACCTGGCGCATCTGCTCCTCGCTGAGGAGTTCAGGGGCCGGAGACCCCGCGCCTGCCACTGAAGATGAGGCTTTCGGCGCGGCCTTGGCGAGCCCTGGTTTGGCTCGCGGGCCACTGCGCTGATTGCGGAGTTCTGCCACCTCATCTTCGAGGCGCCTGCAGCGCGCCTCCAGCCTCCTATTCTCCTCAGACGCCGAGTGGTACCGGAGGGACTCCAAACCTTCGGACCTTGAGGGCCTCGGAGAAGGTGCCCCGAAGGTCCCCTGACCCATCCGCCACCGTAAACACGATGGCCAGGGCATCAGAGACCTTCTGCGCAATCTGGTCTACTGACTGCAGATTGTCCCTCTCCAGAGGCTCCTCTTGGAGCCTCGATGTGAGGAACGTTAGCCGCTCCTCCACCGAGAGCCCCGCTCCCAAATTCTTGATTGCCGCCTCGTCCGTCTTGGACAAGGCGCGTGGCACTGTGCGCCTGTTGGCGCCTCGGCCTCTCTTTGCCGACCTTCCGGGCTTCTCCGGCGGAGGCATCTCAGTGGAGCTGTCCTCTGACTCCGACGCATCCCCTTCTAGCGCAATGGAGCGCTTCAGGAGTCGTGAGGGCCGCTCCAACGAGCCAGCCATCCCCGGCTGAGACCCTGATGGGTTCGGGGCAAGCGCGCTTGCGGCCGTTACACCGCCGCCATCGCCGTCCGTCTCCATCTCCGACGTGGCAGCTGATCCGCTTCCTACAGTAGGACTGCCCGCGGGTGTGGATTTTCTCCCACGGGTTGCCCTCCTCTTCTTATTCCTCCCAGTCTTCCTCGCCTCTCCTTTCTCTTTGGCGTCAGTTGCTCCCCCCAAATACGTGGAGCTGACAGGGCCGGTATTGTTACTCGGCCCTGTGAGGGATTCTCCGGGGGCGTCGCTCCCGGTACCCTCTTGGGGAATCTTAGTATTTTTACCTTTCGCCATTGTTGATGAAGTTTTACGTCCTCCGACGTGCCAACCCTCGCGACTGAGCTCCCCTCAGCCATGCATCCCCTGGCCGGGCGGCAGAGCACGAGATTGGGGTAATTTTTTATAGGGGTTTTCTTCCCCGCAGTCCGAAGACCCCCGGTCCTGTCCATTCAGGATTACGGGTCGGGCCGAACGGTGGTCTGCATCAGACCGTGCCCACCGCTCGCAAAGCAAACGGTGAGCCCGTCGCCCCTCGGGCTAAAAGCTCCGTCTCAGTCTCCCAGGGCCGGGGGGGGCCACTATGGCCCCGCTGGCCCTCCACGGCAGACGTTCGGCCCACTGCAAGCAGTGAGCCCGTCGCCACTCGGGCTGAAAGCCCCGCCTCCAGGAACGGGGGTGTTACTGTGACCCCGCTGTCCCCACCCCAGGGTCGGGGGGGCCACTATGGTCCCGCCGACCCTACACGGCGGACGTACGGCCTATCCACTGTGCCCTCTGCTAACCAGAGGGACACGCGGAGACCCGTCCCCTGCCGGGATTCAGCCGCCGGCACCGGAGTGCCGACGTTGCCCGGGGTGCACCAACGCGGAGGTATCCCGACCCGCACCCCTCAGTTGCCACCCTAATAAAAATAAATACCTGCCTGTACCTATGTAATTTAAATCAAACTGCGTTACAAAGCGAAATGTGGAAGTTAGGGTGGGTATATGTAACCACCGAAGAAATGTAACACAGTTCCAGTGGCTCCCCAATAAAGGCGAAGAGACGGCACACGGCGGGTTTCTTTAGTGGGTGCAGGCCCCACACTACCCTGTTCGTTGCCCCGAACGACGGGGTGTGCGGTTAGGAACATTTTTTCCCGCCTTAACAAAAAAAATGGTGGGTATATGTTACCCGCCTTAACAAATAAAAAAGGGTGGGTATTTGTTATTTTATCACGCCAGAACGGCTGAATGGATCTGGATGAAATTTGGCATAAAGATAGACTGTGAGATAGCATGTAGGCTACTTTTTATCCAGGAAAAATGTACGATTTCCGTGGGACAGATTAGGGTTTTCTTTTTCAGAGCACATTCAAATATTTAACATTGCGTTACACCTTTTATGATTGCAGCAATTAGAAGAATATAAATGCATGGCGAGCCAAGAAGGGCCGGGTTATGAATACATAGTAGAGGTTAGAGATTGCAACCCGGCATGCTTCTCAATCCGGCCGGGCCCGATCGCATTCGTCGCGGACCCGGCCGGGTTGTGTGTTAGCAATGAAACCTTTAAAGTATTTTATGAAACATTTCTATATATGAATAGAAAAAGACAATGATTCAAGATTAATATTTATTTCAAACTTTCATATTATAATGAACAAATATCACAATAATCAGTCTCACTCAAAATCACACTTAATACAGAATTGATTACTTTTACTTATGGACGGAAAAGTAACATTAGTAAGTACCTATTAGTAATAATTCATTTTTATAAGTTTAAACAAGCAGGTTTTTCTCTTTACTCCATATAGTGACTATTTGAAAACATAGTATTAAAATAAGAAACTAATAACGCAGCTTAAAGTACTACACGTGTCATAACAACTTAGATTAGATAGAACTTTGGTAGCTTTGGTATAAACAAAAATTATTATTTGATAAAAGTAAAGTATTATGTTTTTTATTAAACTTTGGCAAATAGCGAAATCTTTTGTGCTATGCTGTATTGTAAAACTTGTATAATTTACTTATCGGGTACGGGGACTGGGCCCGGTAAGAATGGCCGGGCTCAGTGGGTGCCTAAAAGGGCACCCCACCGGGCCGGTTTGCAATCTCTAGTAGAGGTGTAATGTCTTCCAGTTCCAGTGATCCGTCAGAACTGGCGGAGAGACGCCACATGGTGGGTACATTTAGTGGTTGAAGGTCCTACATTACTTCGTTGCCCCGTACGACAGGGTGTGGTGAGGTACATTTTTCAGGCCTTAACAAAATGAAAATTTTGAATACATAATATTTTCTGTCATTATCTAGTTTATTTTTTTATAAACTTAACACACTCTGCAAACTACTTAAAACAAAATATCGAAAAAGTATTAAAACATCTCTCGACTCACGTTTCAAACTTCAAACAACATAGTTTATAACGAGAGCTAAGGGAGTGTGCGCTATTGAGTTAAAATTACACCTATTCAAAGTTATTATTGCTGTGGTGAGGTGACATCATATCGTGTTCAGTTAGATTGTACTATTATGGGTACACACTTTTCATGAAGATTTCTTTAAGAGCTATAGTAGGACTGAGCTATCCTTATCGTTACAAATTTTATAAATGTAAAAAAGAAGGGTTAGGAACAAATTAATTGTCAAAGTGGAAAAAGAGAGCTTTTTTGCGAGCTCGCTTATTCCGCTTTCATCAAAAATTTATTCTAGTATTTAGCATTGCTAAAATACAGATGAAAATGTTTTTTACGCTATCACTCTAAAACTACACATTATGAAAATTTGCATGCGTACGTAATACAGGCTTTAGATCCAAAATTACCATTCCAGTTGGATATTTATTTTTGTATAGGCACAGAGAATGTACCGTAGAGAAATGGTGAATCCTAAAGTCTACAGAGGTGAAGTCGCGTGAAGAATCTAGTGAAATCTAATTATTTTTTGACTAGGGGTGAAGTATATACCTATCCAGATACATCCCCAATAAGTCTTTAAGGCGCTTACTATGGACTACTGACCAAAGTTAAGTACGTATTTGATCACTTTTATCACTGCTTAGTAAAGACAAACATTATATGAAACTAAATCTCCGCGCGACTTTGTGTAGACTTCAGAATATAAATAAATCACTCTACGCCATATTATCTCTTTGTAGAAATAGCTATTCCACGGAAACAATCCATTTTACGGGTGGAATAGTAGCTATGCACTTTTCTGGGCTTCAGACTTCGATCAAAAATGCAATAGATATCGCGTCGACCCAAAAAATCCGTCTTGGTAAATAAAGGCCAGCGCTCATTTCACGGGATGGCGCGGGATGGCACGGCAAACGATTTTTGTTAGAGGAAATGAATTTGAATCTTATTATAATACTAGTGACACATAAATTTTGTTGATATCGTTACAAGCAGACCGAGAATACCGCGGGATGCCGCGGCATGCCACGGGATACCACGGCATGCCGTGGGACGCCTTCAGCAAGAACTGATAGTATCACAAATTTTTTTTTAATAAAGAACTAAAAACTAAAGGATTTTTGTAAGAGGGTATGAATTTGAATCCGCCATCCCGTCAAGTGAGCGCTGGCCTTAACAACGCACTTGAGAAGTGAGCACTTATTTTGTCTAGTTCAAAAAGTACTTTATTTGTTGCTATTTTGACCAGTTAAAAGTATCATAATATTTTAAAGATTTGTGACTTTATTACTAAGTGCCATGATTATAATTAGGATGAACTTAAAACTGTTTTAAAACCTTTGTTTGAGTTCGTTAGTAAATAGATGTATCTGTATAAGTATATATACACGGACAGTTTTTAGCTTGATTTTGTTCGTAACACTGTATCTTGTTGATATTAATGATTGCAGGCTTCAGACTATGCATATACATAGTATATTATATGATGATATTTATGATGATAGTAGTTAATATCAATTGATTTACTGACACGAAAGTTAAATTCTCGACATTCGCTTGAACTTTTTAACGATAAAGCATTAGTATTGAAAAAATGTTGGCTATAAGGATTTTAAGGAAAGATTAAAGTGTGACATTCATTAGCAGTAATCAGTCAAGTGAACTAAGCAGGGCCGCCTTCCGACAGCTGACTGCCACTTATCTAAATAAGATCGGCGTCGTGCTTGATGGATTTAAAGACCCTCGTCTCGTTTGCCTGTATTTGGATTTAGTAATTTTAAATCAGTGTTGTGACAGTACACGATAGTTAATATGTTGAACAAAGTGGTACGTATCATTGCCGCCATCCTACTTATATAATAAACGTCAAAGTTTGTGAAGTTTTGGGACAATTTTGATGGATATTTGGATACACACGCACACTAAGCACCACATGGTTAAACGGCTTTTGATGAGATTTGGTCAATACAAGGATGATACATTAGTAACCCAAAATAGTAGGTAGATTAACTTTAAATAATAACAAATAATAAATATTCACGAACATTTTTCACACAACGTCCTCTGGTCCCAAACTAAGCTTAGCGCTTGTGCTATGGGTACCAGATTACGGATATAATACATATGTTACTTTTTTTTGTAAATACATATATATGATAGATATAAAACACCCAGACGCAGTACAAATATCTGTACATTAAACACAAAGTGAAAAATGTGACATCGAAAATAACAGTGCTTTGCCAATTCAGCATCTGGACGGTATCCAGGAGATGCAGGTTCAAATCCGGCTCGTGACTGTTATTTTCGTTTTCACATTTTTCACTTTGTGTTCAATGTATAGTGCTAAGCATGTAAAATGCTAAAAATATATATAAAAATATCTAAATACAAATATCTGTGTTCATCACACAAATAATTATCCTGAGTGGGAATAGAACCCACGACCTCGTGCACGGAAGTTGGGTACACTACCGGCTACGCCAGGAGGCCTGTCAATTCGCACGTTTTTAATTTATTCATGAGGGTCAGAATAACGGGCATTATAAACTACTTACATACTTCGCTATAGTTCATTGAACAATCCGTTTGAGAATCACACGATCTTCATCACATGAACAATTACGATAAGTATGACAATTATGCCGTGTGGGGCTGGCTTTAGCTCTTCACCCATGGGAGTCGTAAGAACCGACTGAGGGAATACCGGAGGAGTGGGCAGCAGCACTCCTTCGAGTATTAACAACATCCACTGCGATCGCCAACCCGCCTGCCAAGCGTGGCGATTACGGCACTATCCCTCATTCTTGGGGAGGCCCATGTCCAGCAGTGGACGTTAAAAGGCTGATGGATGGATGGATGACAATAATTATGCAGAAAAACTGGCTTATTTAAAAATGCAGATTTCAATTATAGAAGTAAAGACCTATAATAGGAATGGCACTAGTATTACGTATGTAGTACACACTAGTATTACATAAAATCCGTACAGTATAATGAAAATTCATATTAAATGTTACTACCAGAGTTCCAGGCACCAAGCCTTGCGGGTAATTCGCAATAACATAGCGCTAATGATCCAGCATTCACAAGGGAAAATTCTCAGCTAACTGCGACATTAGGACCTTCTTGTTTGGCTATTTCAATTCGTTATATTGCCTTTGTTGGAATTTTTAGAAACACAACCTTATTTTTCTATAGAGATGTTACAAATAGTTAAGATTTGATTGAAACTTCGTTCTCTAACGACATTATATCGCTGCTCGGAATGAAATGATGACACTAGTATTACTGCACTACATATTTTACTTTGGCAAGACATTCACAATATATAGGCCTTACCAATATTATAAATGTGAAAGTGAGTTTGTTTATTTGTTACGCGTATACGTCGTAACTGCTTCTTCGTATAGTATAAGTATATAATGAAGTTTGTATCCATAGGTATAATTTGGAGCTTAGAAAACTTCATAGCCTATTTTTGTACTGGAAAAATATATGGTTTCTATGATATAGCTGTTTTTATAGACGATTGAAAAAGTATGTACGCATATACATCCAACAGATGGTGCAACCGACATCCAAGACAGTAAAAAAGAATGTGATATAGAAATTGATGCCTTTGAGCGAATATCACGCATAGCTGTGTTGCCAGAGCCTATGGAACGGTAACTCCGAATTAAAAAAATGTAAATAAAATACCCAGATCCTAAACCTAGTGCTGCTCGTAACTATCATTTTCTGTTTCATATTGTCGCACTTTGTGTTCTGGTAAATGTAAATAAGTATTCATTTGTACGAACAATGTCTTTTCCACAAGTTAAACTTATCTGCAAATGTATGGATTATTACAAATTATTTGTGAAAGTGGAAAAAGAGAGGTTTACTGCGAGCGGGATTCGAACCTGCTACCCTTCCAATCCGGGGAAGTGGTCTAGACGGCTAAGCCATCGCAGTCACCCCTTTCACAAATAATTTGTTCTTTAAAGTAGCTGAGCATGTCAAGTGCTAAAATACAGATCAAAATATGGATTTAAATTTATATCTAAATTATGATGAAAATGGAACTATTACCTTTTAAATTATTCTCTTTCTCTAGATTATTTACTTGGTCTGGTGGTTTTGGAGATGGTACTATAATTCCTAAACTATTATTCTAATAAAAAGTATTAGGTATCATTCAACGAACCTGCGTCTTTTCCAGTCCGGGGAAGTGCTCTAAGCCACCGAGTTATCGTACTGACCTATTCGGTCATCCCAATTTGCTCACCACATTTATCTTTACGACCAACGCCATCTATCGGAATACATTTACATGCATTAATCCAATATAGTAAGTTTAATTTTGCAATTAAAATTCATACTATTTGATGGCGCGATTTTTTTAAACATTTTTGATCTATATTTTTTAGCATTTTACATGCTCCGCTACTTTTTAAAGTACAAATTATTTGTGAATAAGGAAAAAGAGATTTTTAGTACGAGCGCTCGTTGTTGTTTTTTTTTATTTTGTGCTCATTAATATTATTTTTTCCTCACTCGTAATAAGTTTACAAAATATAACTCCGATTTTTGTAATTGTTTTAGAACGTTCACTAATTCTTAGGAGTCAAAAATGTTTAAGAAAACTTTTTATACCATATTAATGAGGTAAATTAGATATCTAAATGTAGATATAGGTACCTATCAATATACGTACTCAACGCGAATGTTTCAATAACCTTCTCGTTGCTGCTGCAAATGGAATAAAAGCCGCCCATTACGAGATGAACAGAAAATTGAATTCACGGAATGTGGTTGAGAACATTTTGATTACATAACGGCTCACAAACACTTTATCTGTGTTCTCGTACAGGTAAATAATTGGATATATACACAGAAAATAATCCTATTGTATCATTTCGTTACGCTGTGTTTTAGGCAATTTAGGGTAAATATTATACAAAGATTTGAATTACCTACATTTTGGATTTGTATCCTTCAAAATAATAGTATTAAAAGTGCATTAGATTTTGTTTTGTTTAAGCGTAATTAAAATAATGTGTGCTTGGTTTTGTGGTACATTTTACAAATTATACCTGTGATCCTTATTAATCTATATCTATTATAAAGCTGTAACAGAGCTGTGTCTGTTATACATTTAAGATATTTGAGAAAAAATACTGTTTTAGGCTATATAGGCGTGTCTAAACACAAAACGTTTTTTTTTTAGATTTTTTGTTTGTTTGTCTGTTTATCTGTTTGTTTGTTCGCGCATCACGCAAAAACTACTGAACGGATTTTGATGCAACTTTTTTTTATTTAGTAGCTATTGTTTAGACTTAACAACTGGTATACATTTTATCTCGCTACTATATCGGGAACTTGAGATATAGCCTAAAAACTAGCTTTTGGCTGCGGCGAAGCCGCGGGCAATGGCTAGTATTACTTAAAACGGCGAATCTGCGTTAGCTTGTTACCTTTTCACGCCATAACCACAGAATAGATACTAGTCCTATGGACAGAAACATCCATCCATCCCTCCATCCATCAGCCTTTCAACGTCCACTGCTGGACATAGGCCTCCCCAAGAGAACGCCACAACGAGCAGTCCTGTGCCGACCGCATCCAACGGCTCCCCGCAGCTTTGACCAGATTGTCGGTCCATCGGGTGGGGGGCCATCCTACGCTGCGCTGTCCGATACGTGGTCGCCACTCGAGAACATTTCTTTCCCAACGGTTGTCGGTTCGTCGAGCGATGTGGCCTGCCCATTGCCACTTCAGCATGGCAACCCGGCGGGCTATGTCGGTCACTCTCGTTCTCCTACGGATCTGCGTATTACGGATGCGATCACGTAGGGAAACACCAAGCATAGTCCGCTCCATGACCCGCTGAGCGACTTTGAGCCTTGATACGAGGCCAACATTCAGAGACCAGACAGAACATCACTTCCATTACAACTTGTCCAAAATCGCTCCATAATAGCCTACAAAATCTTAATAATAATACCAATTTTTCGTAGCGAGAAGAAATGTACCTTATATTCACAGAAATACAGTTGAGATTGTTTTGCCCGCCGCATGATCCACGGGCAACCGCGTCATTCAACGAATGCGCTAGGATTGCACCTATGATGATTTTACTTACTTACTTATCATCACGCTATCTCCCTTGCAGGGTAGGCAGAGAGAACAGAGTGACAAAAGGCTCTATTCTTGCATACATCTCTCGCTTCCTCAACATTCATAATTATCTTCATACACTCTACGGTTTCCGCTCGCTGGTTTCGGAGACTCCTGACTCCACCGACAGAAACAAAGCTGGCGTTTATAAAACTTACAGATGTATATTTCTAGTAGATTCTATTTGATTACTTTTTATATCATTTTAAATGTTATTTAAAATGATATAAAAAGGCTGGTGCATCTCAGCCGAAATCTCGAGGTAGTCAGAGTAATAGTATTTCGAGATGTTTAATGTGCGTATAGACCCGTCAAATGTGTTATAATGAATATAAAACGCGGTAGTTTAAAGAGTACTATGTAGTAGTTTTTCCGTTACGCGCAACCAACGGACGACCTCTATTGTTATATATAGATAACAAAGCACAGTTTCTATTTACTTAGCAGTCATCAGAAATTCAAATTACATTTATCGTGGAAAGGTATAATCGTTTTATACTTACAGTTGATACATTGATAGGTAGAGAATGGGTGAAGGTTGCACGTTAAATCCACGTCGGAGTAGACATAGATTCAATTAACACAGAGGTGTGCGAAGCACGCCACACGAGTCATGACGTCACGCTGAAACGACTGCGGCTTCCTACACCCACAGCACTTACGACTACAGTAAGTGACGCCGAACAATGCTTAGGTGATAGCGATTTACACAATTGGTATAAAGAGTATGTGTATAACTGACTCGGTGGTGTAGCGGTATTTGCGACGGCTAATCATGAGGTCTCGGGTTCGATTCCCGGTTCGGGCATTGTTATCGAGCTTTTTCCCAAAAAGAAAAATTCTCAGTAGCAGTCCGGAGGAAATGTGTCCGGCAAACGTCAATAGGCTCGCCCCCTATTACGTGGGACTTAAATATAGCTGGCGAATCGTGGGTATACACCTCTGGCTACCCATTCGGGGAATACAGGCCTGATGCTATGTAAAAAGAGTAGCATTGAATTAGATGTAACAAATAAATGGCAATAACATAATTTTGAACTGTGTCATAGAGTTTTTATTTGATACTTAATTACTACTTACTACTTATCATCACGCCATTTCCGTTGCGGTTAGTCAGAGAAAACAGAGTGCCAAATGGCTCTATTCTTGCATACATCTTGCTTCCTGAACAATTCATAATTCTCTTCACACATGCTCGCCGGAGATTCCTGACCCCACTTCCTTCAATAAATGTATGATCGATTTGGTCTAGATAGGTCTCCCCTTGTACCTACATCCTCCCACTTTTGTATTGTACCTATATCGATATTTTATTTGATAAATTTTAATAAGTGCAGTAAAAGTGTAAGAAAAGCTTGACATTGAGCTTAATATTTAAATACGCATCAATGAATGCCTGCTCTAATATAGAGAAGAGAAAAAGTATCCATATAAATTTTACTATATTGATTTTGTGTTCACCGGACACTGTCAAATAAATAAAAGGTCAGTCGTCATTATTTTGATGTCGATGATTTGTTATAATTTAAATATCTTAATATATTTTTTGTACCTTATAAAAGCATTACATAGATCACTCATTACTCGCACCGTACGCCATGTACCACATCCAAATTACCTGACTGACGTTCCACCAGTTTCTATTTTAATTCTAGTTAGCGAAGTAGTTGGCGCCACAAGCAGCAGGATCTCATTTCATATAAGTTGACTCGTAGTGCTATTATTATTATTATATTAAGCCCCTTTAGATAGCTCCTGAAGAAATTTTGGTCAAATTTTAAATGGTTTTGTAGTCAAATCTAAATAGAGCTTAGAAGTATTTCTGCTGAATAGCAACGAGTATAAGCATGTCTACCGAATAGTAAACATTTATTATGATACAATTAAGGTATATTAATACGGATTACTCGCTAAGCTCATAACTAATTTGTCCAATTAAGATTGTTAGTCGGATTACTATTCCAACCAGCGAAAGGAACGCTATAATATCGGATAGTCATTAAAATGACGTGTCTATACGTTGTACAGACAATGGTTAAAGCTATAGGATAAAATAATAGTTATAATTTATATTATTCTAAGCCCCATTAATATCAATATGATATACAACTTACCATGAATTACCACTTAAAATTAATTAACGCGCTACATACATAATATTTATATAAAAACAAATACCTGTGCCTAATAAACTGACAGATTATATTTTGCTAAACTTCTTACTCCAAAAAGGTAATTCTCGAAAAAAATCTCTCATAAGTTAAGCTCAACTTGAAAGAGACTAATACAGAACTTGTTATGCATAATATATTTTCAAGCAAAAGTTTGAAGTTATATGCATTAGGATATTAAATTTATTTGACTTCTGTGTAGAAAAAAACATCCAGTAGTACTTTATTTGAATTTTGTTTACATACGAGTACATACATTTTAGTTACTTACGAATATTAACTTCCAATATCCAACATCCACTAAGCAGCTAATAAAACATGTATTTCCAATTTGCAGCTGCATACTCCATTGTTGTCCACTTGCACATATTTACAAATTTATTATCGATGATAGGCATATTTTGTTATATAATATAGAGGTTATATAGGTAGGTAGGTGGCATAGAAACTACTCAAAATAAACGGGTACACCAACCTTCTTAACGATTATTATTCTTTGGATACCTAAGAACTAAAATATTTTGAGTAGCTGTAGTTGTTGCAGCCATATTTTAAATTCTATTTTAACAAAAATGTACTCATTGGTTACATACGATGGAGGAAGACCTTTTGCTAGAATTTCTTCATGTGTTAGTGAATTTGATAAAGGTTTAATGCGAGCACAAAACAAGGTATCCACTATATAAAGCACCATAATCTATCTATATATAAAGCTGTAACAGAGCTGTGTCTGTACATTGAAGATATTTTAGAAAAAAAAGACTGTACTAGGCTATATAGGCGTGTCTGAACACAAAACATTTTTTTAGATTATTTGTCTGTTTGTTCGTTCGTGCATCACGCAAAAACTACTGAACGAATTTTGATGGAACTATTTAATTTGATATCTCTTGATTAGAATTAATAACTGACATACATTTTATCCCGCTACTATATCGGGAACCTGAGATATAAGCTAAAAACTAGCTTTTAGCTGCGGCGGAGCCGCTGGCAAAGACTAGTATTATATATTTTATCTAGTACCTACTTATTATCTATTTATCGCATATTTTGTTTAACGATGCCTGTGTGGTGCAGCGGTAGTGTAAGAGACCTCATGATCAGCAGTATCATGAGGTCTTAGGTTCAATCCCTGGGTCGGTCAGTGATATTGAGCTTTTTAAAAAAGAAAAATTCTCAGTAGCAGCCCGGAGTTTGGCAATGTGCCCGATAGACGGCAATAGGCTCGCCCCCTATTACGTGGGACTTAAACATAGCTGGCGAACCGTGGGTGTATAATACACCTCTGCCTATAACTTCGGGGAATACAGGCGTGATGCTATGTTTTGTTTAATCCCAATCCATGCTTGAATGGGCGAGCCGATAACTTATTACTCAACAACGTTTAACTTTTGTGCACGGATATCTTCTCACAGTGAGAGAGATTTGGGCCATACTTCAATACGCTTGCTCTGTGCGGGTTGATAGACTTTACAAGCTGTGGTTATGACTCTACCACTATTACGTGGGACTAATTTAGGTACGTACACACCTCAGAGTACAGTATACCATCCGGGATAAACAAGCCTTAAGACTATAAAAAACTATCATTCTATTGGTAATCTAAGTCATTATCAGTTATTCAAATCACTATATTAATTTAATATCATTACCAATCGGCTAGCCATTCGATTCAATTTCAGTTAAGCTTAGATAAATGATAACATCGAATATGTATGTAATTAATATATGTCCAATGTCGGTTGCTTTAAAACCAATTTAAGTAAACTAACTATATCATTTGACCGGTTGTAAATGGATATACAAATAATTTTCGTTGATAGATATCTATACATATATTTATTATTGACGAATATAATTTCGAAATAAAACTTCGTTTACGGAATCTATCGCGTTTACTTAATTTTACTACTATCCCGACGTTTCGAATACTTTACAGCATTCATGATCACGGGTGGACTTAGACGATTATCAGCCTTGGACGTCTATCATTAATAATGTAAATTTACTTAATTTTAATATCATAAAATTAAGTAAACGCGATAGATTCCGTAAACGAAGTTTTATTTCAAAATGTGTAACATCCGCGAAAATATCAGAAAGTAGAATATAATTTCTTGATGATTGAAATCTGCATGCCTGACAGAATTTTTGTATAGCTTGTGACGTTTGCTTACCTGAGTTGGGACAATGTTTTGGACCATCCATCCATCAGCCTTTCATCGTCCACCGCTGGGCATTAGCGATATACCTACATTAAACACAAAGTGGAAATAGTGAAATTGAAAATAACAGTCACGAGCAGGATTTGAACCTGCATCTCCTGGATACCGTCCAGATGCTTCACCCAGAACGTTAAGTATGAATGTGTTATCGAGATTAGCAGTCGAGAGCAGTTGTCACGATTGCTGAATTGGTAAAGCATCTGGACGGTATCCAGGAGAAGCAGGTTCAAATCCTGCTCGTGACTGTTATTTTCACTTTGTGTTTAATATACTACTCATTTTGTAAAATTTTGTGGGCAGGAAATATTTAATTCTAGACTTTTTATAATTTCGAGATGCAGTTGATCGTGGTCGCTTAAATGTTCAACGTCGTGTAGCTCTATTGACGCGTCTGAATATTAAGAACTTTCAAGTGAAGACTTCATGTATGTGTCCTTGAACCGAATTGTTCTTGGCTATTTATTTGTTTTTTTATAAATTACTACCCTTTGCCAGCGGCTCCACTGCAGATAAAAGCTAGTTTTTAGGTTATATCTCAGGTTCCGGATATCTAACGTAGCGTGATAAAACTTATACTTACCTACCATTTTTAAGTCTCATCAAAAACTATCAAACAAAAAAGTTTCATCAAAATCCGTTCAGTAGTTTTTGTGTGATTGATGTTGAAGCTATGATTAAAGAATATACTATTCATTTTTTCCGATATAAAAGTATATAAGTATTTAAGGTTTTTTATACTTTTATCGGCTTTAGTATTAAGATTGCTGTGTAGATGCTTATCCCAGCACGAATAGGCCGGCTTGATGTTGGAAGTACCACTCTCCCACGGAAGATCACCGTGAAACAGCGGTAGGTACGACTACTTTTGTGTTTCGTATGGTGAGTGAGAGCGCCGGAGGCCCAAATCCACTCCCTATCCTCTCCTTATTATACTTATGCCCGTTTTCACCAACGATCCCTAAATTTTATGTAACCCCTAAGGCAATTTAGGTAACACTTAGCGCTAGTTTTATTTTCACCAAAATTTAGGTGACACCTAAAGTATAAAGGGACCACTTATATTTAGGGGCCCGAATATTGAGCCCCTAACCTTTCCCTAACTAAGTGGTTTGACGTAAATCTCGTGTTCTTGATTATTTTGTTAAAATAGAAGATCTATTATGTGAGTTTTTGGATAGTCTTGAAGCGATTGAGACTGTAGAGTTATTAGAAAACCCTAAATTATTATCCTGGCCACGTTTTTCGTGAAAGACCAGATTTTTTCATAAGATAGTTAGTTACCTACGACGATAAAGACTTTTTACAAGGTATAGGTTATCCAAAGAAAGTGTGTCGTTTTTATTACAAAAAATTTAGCACATTTTAGAATATCCCGATGACAGGTACGAACCATTGAGATAAATGTACGAACGCTTTATTTTCTCGGCCATTATTTTATATTAAAACTGAAAACAAACAACAACTTAAACTGTATCACAGAGTACTTTTATATAGTATGCAGATTGAAGAAAATGCGCAGCCGAAAGTCCGAAAATAATGAATCTGTTTTAATTAATTACAATTAGTACAAATATAACCTGATATACATTTTACTTCCGAACCTGAATCTCAATAAACCAATGTCATCGCTGTCACTGTCAGTTAGAGGCGCACTTTTTTTTAAGACGAAGATATGTCGTCATACCGCCTAATCATAATTGTAAATTTGTAGCTATTTGATCCTAAAACCATATTTTATAATATTAATTGTTGATTATATCGCGTTGAAAATGTATATTACTTTATTATGTTCAGAAATGCTGTGAAAATAGAGTTTAAAGATGTTTTCCGCAAAAGTTCGGTTTTTGGAACTACTATGACATAAAAAATCTGTCACCTTACTAAGCAGCCCCTAGTTAAGTGTCTCTTAGCTTGGTGAGAATAAATTTAGTTAAAGGATGTATTTAAGGGATGCCTTAGACTAAGGGATCCCTACTTATGGGACAGTTTGGGGATCGTTGGTGAAAACGGGCATTAGTTTCCTTATTATACCTATCAGGTGGGCTGAATGCTAGTTTGCCCGCGTAGTTAGTATAAAAATGGGAAAATATGTTCTTTTCATTATTTTTCTACTTATTGAGCATCGTGATAACTATTTAGATATTTTTATATATATTTTTAGCATTTGACATGCTTAGCAACATACATTAAACACAAAGTGGAATATTATTTGCCACAAGTTATAACTTAGTAAATTAACTATATCACCTTATGCCCAGCATATCAGGATATTTACTAAGATAGCTAGTGAAGGTGTAAGTGGACAATATGTATGTTAGATACTTCTGTTACATGCATGTCACGTACACGCATGTTTTAGAAGTACAGATGTGAGGGTTCGATACACGGAACAAATATTTGACCGATCCACAGACTGTTATTCTGAGCGTGTGCAGATTGAGTCCTTTTATTGAGCGTTGAACAAATATTAACAAAAAAGCACGTCCAAGGTAATATTTTTAAAGTCAAAATATTGGGCGTCAATCAGTAGAAAGTTGAATTTTTGTATCAATTGTACAAATACAATCGCATTTATTTATGATTTACGTGTCTTTTAAATTGAATTACATGTTATTAAATATTCTAAAGACACGGCTTTTTTCATTTCAGTTGTATGCATGATATTCCATTGTTTTATACTTCTTTGTTGGTATAAATGTGCCAGTTTGTTTTGTAATAAGAAGTATTGTGGCCGTTGAAATGACTGTTCCGCTTAATTGTGAACACACAATTTTGTTTAAAGGAAATATCATAAATAGTATAAAACATTAAAAAAAAAGAAAACCGCCTTCAAGTGCACCCAGGAACTAAAAAGCAATAAATAATTGGTATTTAGATACGATTTCCGTGCTAGATACCTACTGATGTGTTTGAAGCCGGTGCCAAAAATGTTTTTAATGTTATATCTACTTAGATAGATAAATACTTATTTATTATAAATTGTTTTTGTTACTTTTGAACTTGGCACCGGCTTCAAACACATCAGTAGGTGTCTAGCACGGAAATCGTATCTAAATACCAATTATTTATTGATTTTTAATTCCTGGGTGCACTTGAAGGCGGCTTTTTATTTTTAAATGATTTATTTTGTGCGTTTTAGTGTTTTTTTTATTAAATAGCTTAGAATAGATCGTACATGATGGGGAGGCCTCCCTAAACGAAAAAAATCAGACAACGAAAATATATCATCGATGTAAATTTTTTAGATGTTGTTTGATTTTTAAAACCTATTGCACCGATTTCGATAAAATTTAATTGGGACCATTTCGAAATGAACCTCTTTCAAACAAAAAAGCATGAATTTTGCAAATCACAAAAGAGTTATGCCCGAACATACATAAAAAAAAAATATAAACATCCGAATTGATAACCTCCTCCTTTTTTTGAAGTCGGTTAAAAATAGGCAATCATTTTGATCTATATTTCAGCATTTGACATGCTCAGATACTCCAAAGAACAAAGCACTTGTGAAAGTGGAAAAAGAGAACTTTACTGTGAGCAGGATTCGACCTGCGTCCCATGCAATCCGGAGAAGTACTCTGGAATACTAAGCTATCGCAGTAACTTAGGTTACTTAATTACTTAATTGGGTAACACCGTTAGCGGTGTTACCCAATCTCCAATTCATATCTTGTTTTCGATGTCGTTACGACCCACGCCACCTATCGGATGCGCATACATTATTCAAATCCTGCTCGCAGTAAGTTTTTTTTTTTTACTTTAACAAATAGTTTTTTCTTATAATACATTATTGAAATACACGGCTTTGTTGCTTTTTAATTCATTATTGCAATTAGTACGTCAGTGTTGACGTACTAGTGCTGTTAATTGATTTCTACTGACCTGCAATTAAGTATGTGTAGCCTAGAGTGGGCGGTACCAATCTAGCTAGCCAAGTTTCATTGCGGTTAGAGGGCGATGGGCAGACGACGGTAATTTCCGTGCCCAAGCACATATTACGGCCACCCCCTGAGTACTTCAAAATGTAACGAAACTTACAAGAATATAGTCAACATTGAAAAGTATTTAAATTTAGTTTAGGTGAACTCGCTAATATCTGAAAGTACTGGTGTGATTTAATATTTAATTTAATTAGATATTTGCTGCTGGCTCCTGCAACACATAGTATAAGCGCAATGGGGGAATCTCCTGTACTAGGTAGATTATTATTATTACTTGAGAGATTCCCATATTTTATAGTTTTTATGGTTATAAAGAAATTATTATAAAGTATTATGAATTAACACAAAGTGTGAAATTATTATTATTTATATCTTAAGGCTAATATGCTATCTAAATAGTGGTAATTAGTAAACAAAACTGTTGGACCAAGAGAGGTCATTGCTAATACTTACATTTTTTTATAAACACCGTTATAAGTACTTGTTGTATATGGCTAATAAATATCTAATTATAATTCAAGATATAATAATAATTAAAAATAAATGTTAAAACATTATTTCTTTAGTCTTAAAATCTTATTTATCCATATAATTACCTATTATATACTATATGTATATCTATCTATAGCCTTACTGGCCTGGTGTGGTTGACAGAAGTCCACAACTTCATTTGCTTGCCTTTAGTCCTTTAGTTAGCATCTCACTCCGGAACTTCTTACTGGGATAAATATATTTTAAGTTTATCCAAGGTACGATATATCTGTACCTATATCAAGATTATTTAAGTAAATCTATTTCATCGTTACATAAAATAGATATCAAACTTTTTATTTTTTGAGAGACTCATTAATATCCAAATATAAAAACTCCCAAACATTTAAACATATTTACACATTTGTCACAATTTATTATATTAGTAGAATTAAGAAAGATATATAGGTACCTACTTAGGCTTAAGAATGCATAGTTTGCCAATCACTTAATTGCCTATCGACATTATACCCAGGTAAGTAATTTATAGCGAGGTCAAGTTTATTGCAGTAGAGGTAAACCAAGTTTGCAGGTTTGTTTGTTCTTTAAATTACGTAGCCCACGCTGGTAGATCATCGTATACACAGGGTTCCAGTTAGATTGCTTTCCGGACAAGTTTCAATCCGTTTATGTTCGACGTTGTGAGTCGCATACGGCTCCTGTTAACATTGACATTTGAAATGACTTGTTTATTTCAGTACGTAATTATTTGTTCCTTTCTTCTTAGTCGATCCTTTATGACTAAAGATCGTGACCACACGCAATAGACTTCCATGCAGTTTTTCATCAAGTAGACTGCCAGAAAAAGACTACATTTCAGCCCACTTAACCACGTCAGGCCAGCGCGGTTGTCCTCTACAGATTCCAGAAACATTTTGGTATTTCTTTAGCTCGTGCCTAAGCATGATATTTCCAAAAAACCAAAGAATATTTTCTTAGTAGAAGTCAGAGAGACATTTTGTAATGCCGAGTTCCTCTAAGATTGAATTATTAGTTTTTATGGCTGTCCATGGAATCCTCAACAGTCCTTCGCGGCCACAAGCGTTAATTTTGGTATGTTCAAGGGCTTAATACACCAAGTCTCAGAGCTGTACAAAAAGATGGAGAAAACCCAGTTTACTGACTAATCGCACTTATCTTATTTGTAGATACTTATATATAATATTCACCATTATAACTGTACTATCATCCTATTAGGCACAGATTTATTCTCAAAACGAAAAAAATATATTCCAAAATCTTCTAAATTAGTTTAGGTAATCTACCTATGGGTGGAATGACTTTACAAGTAGTCGAGATCGTATCTAAGATTAACTGTCAAAGATCTTTAAAAAGAACAAATTATTTGTGAATGTGAAAAAATATTGCATTGGAAGGGACGCAGGTTCGAATCCCTATCAAACTAAATGTCTCCTTTCCACATTCACAAATAAACGCTGATCTTTTGTGAGAGGGTGGTACTTCCCCGATAGAGCCGGCCATTCACGCTGGGATAAGCAAGGTTCTACCACTAGTAAATGTATGTGTATTACGAATTTCGGTTGAAAAGTTGTATATTAAATACTATAAGATGTAACCTGTATTAGTTGTTTGGCTTACCGCATTTACATGAAGGTGATGAATTGAATTTAGCTATCAATAAAATATATAAATACATTTCTACATAGTGTATAGTTATATAAATGAGAATTCACGTGATTGGAAGGCCGGTCTTTATCTAGCATAAAGGATTAGCATTGCCATTCAATATGGCTATGCAATGCTACCTGCCTTCTAGGCACGTTACCAGTAGTCAGTGACGTGGATGAATTATTATATATAATGCATAATTTTTAACTTCGATTGTTTCTTTCATAAAAAGCTTATTAAACTTAAGTTTGTTTTAATCTATACTATAATATACTATTATAAAGCTGTAACTGAGCTATGTCTGTACATTTAAGATATTTGAGAAAATACTGTAATAGGCTATATGGGCGTGTCTAAGAACAAAACAATTTTTTTTAGATTATTGGCATGTTTGTCTGTTTGTTCGTTCGCGCATTACGCAAAAATTACTGAACGGATTTTGATGATTTTTTTTATTTGATAGTTCTTGATTAGACTTAAAAACTGGTATACCTACATTTTATCCCGCTACTATGTCAGGAACCTGAGATATAACTTAAAAACTAGCTTTTGGATGAGGCGAAGCCGCGGGCAAAGGCTAGTAAAGAAATAAATCTACTTCCCTATCATTTGGGACGTTTCAATATCTATCGATGATGTAAGAAAGGCTCCTGCAGTGTTTTTAACTTCTTTTCTTCTCTAGTTGAATTAACTTCTGTTTAATTTTTCTTTCACAAAACAGAATAGGGCAGTGACACTATTTTCTTAGTCTATTATCAAAGGGATGCATTTCATACAAATTATTTGAATTATTATTAAGTGCATTAGTTTGCAAGTAAAATACACATTACCAAAATCCTAAGTTTAAACTATTACTTTAGAATATCTAATGTAGAGAGGATCTAAGTAATAACGTACGGGTTCGAGGCAATATCTATATTTGAGTTCCTTACAGATTATACAGACATGAAAGCTTTATGCAATTGAATCACGTTGCATCTAATGTAGACTAGCAAGCGTACTAGTTACACTATAATTTATTTCAGGGATTACAGATCCCCTATATACCTATAAAAATATATCTTTATTTTTCAATCCATTACTGTCCCACTGTTGGGCAAGTTGTTTCTCAGAAGGGAGATATTTAGTCCGTATTCTACCACGCTGGCCCATTGCAGTTTGGCAGACTTCACAAGCCATCAGGAAAATTTCTTAAGCGTGCAGGTTTCCTCAAAGTCGGGTTAGTATATAGGTTACTAACTCAAGAACAGCTTCACCGATTTTTATAAACTTTAATTTGTTTGGTTTGTCTCGACCTGGTATAGTAGAATAACCATTAAAACATTAGAAAAGTTTACGACAAAAAAGAAATTTAAATTTCTCGTACATTTCCTGTTCAATTAGCTAAATCAAAATTTACTGATTCTAAGGCGGTACGAAGGTCGCCGCATCAGCTAAGTTTATAATACTGACTTTATATCATTCACAAAAAGTTGTCCAGAGTCTGAGTGTATTTTGTATCTGTCAATTGTACTGACATAGCTCGTCGAGTTGGCATACGCTCGACGAACCGACAACCGTTGGGGAAAAAAGGTTTTCGGGTGGCGACCACGTATCGGACAGCGCAGCGTAGGACGGCCCCCCATCAGATGGACCGACGATCTGGTCAATGCCACGGGGAGCCGTTGGGTGCGGTCGGCGTAGGACCGCTCGTTGTGCCGTTCTCTTGAGGATGCCTATGTCCAGCAGTGGACGTTGAAAGGCTGATGGGTGGAAAGCCTAGCACTGAGTGTGGTCTTAAATAAAGTAATAATATGCTATGTTCAGTAACTAGTTAATTTTGCACATACCTAATAACATATTTAACTTATACTTTAAAGTATATTAGTGCCAGTGCGGTTAGCGCGATATGCAAAATACGCAAGCTCTTTGGTGTATACGAGTTAGCTTAAATTTGTTTCCATATCCGTGGAATGTGTTTAACAAGAGAATACTTATATATCATTTATACTTTTTACTTAATTTACGTTTTATAATACACCAATAACTATTTGGTTTTGCAGGTTTTTATATTTGGTTTAACATAAGAATCTCTAAAAAAATTTTCATTTATACAACAATTACCTAATTGCGAAATAAAGGTTGTGTTATAAGGAAATAAATAGATATCTATACTTATAATAAAACTGTAGAGAGGTCAATTCTGTACATTGAATATATATTCAAAATTAATATTGGATGATGAATGGTGATCGATACTGATGCCAAAAATGTAATCAGTAAATTTTTTGTCTGTCTGTCTGTCTGTCTGGATATGCACATATGGGTCAAAAACTACTGAAGGGATTTTAACCAAACTTAGTACGATTGTAGTCCATACTCCTAGGCAGGTTACAGGCTATATAACATAACGCTAAGACATATAGGAGCTGAGCAGTGATGATAAATTTGAAGCAAGTCAGATGAAAATGCGCTTTCGACCTCTTATATTCGCATACGTTGATCATACACCAAAAGTATGTATTACAAAGATGATGGTTTTCAAAAGATCTACAAAAAAGTCCTCAATAGTATATATCTATCTATTATATATAATTCCAGTGTCACGATATTTGTCCGGGATGAACACCGAGACTACTGAACCGATATTAACTGTTTTTTTTTAAATGTGTGTTTTGTTCCAACTTAAGAGATAGGATACTTTATATCTCAATTTATTGTTGCAATATTTATTCATGAAAAAATATATGGCAGTACGAAGTTCGCCGGGTCAGCTAGTACGTACATGTACATAGATATAAAAAGGTTTATGATAACTTGCGCGGTGCTGCATCCTTCAGCGGTGCTAAATTGACTAGGTATACTACAAATTATGCCGTATGGGGCCACCTTTAGAATTGTCCCACCCCTCTTCACCCATGGGAGTCGTAAGAGCCGGCTGAGGGAATCCGGGGGAGTGGGTAGCAGCACTCCTTCGAGTATTAACAACATCCACTGCGATCGCCAACCCGCCTGCGAAGCGTGGCGATTACGGCACTATACCCCATTCTTGGGGAGGCCTATGTCCAGCAGTTGACTTTAAAATGCTGATGGATGGATGGATGGATAAAAAGAAAATAACTACAAAAATCTAAGCGGACAAATACTATCTAATATATTTAAACGAGCAATTACTGTATTATACACGAAAAAAATATATAATAAGTGAATATTTGTATATTATTTGTATCGGAAAGAATGGCTTTCTCTAACCTAATTAGATAAATAAGCATACTTCGTACGTTCAAGTAGATCGGTATCATTTTTGTACTCCAAATAGGACTACTGTTCTAGTGTGCCTAAGAAAAAAAAACAACAAACTTATACCTATAGCATAGCTGCCTATAGTACTGGTCTTTTATATTAATTAATTTAGGCACGAAAAGGCAATGGAATGGACGTGTTATACCATAATCGGTGATCAAGTCCGATTAGAATGTGGGCGTCTTTAAAATCAAAGCTTCTCTATTAGCTCAAAGAACCTGCTGTTACTGAAATGCGTGCCCAAAAATCGATAACAATAGGTTGATGTTAACTTAAGCGTAAACTTTGCATTAAAACTATTGTTTATCTTACGTGCTTGTTTTGATAAAGGGCAGAATATTGTATACTGTCTGATTTCAAACGCGATGTAAACGCCCAGCCAAAGCTTTCAACTAGTTAAGCGCTTTGTGTTTTATAACAATTGTGAAGATAAAAGCGGATCCAGTTATAGTTTCAGCGTCTATTGTTCGTTAATGCAACAACCAAACTACCACCTTCTTCCTCGGATTTAATGTCATTAAACATTGTTAAGTTAGGGGCGGCCTTTTAGTTTTGCTTGTACGCGTGATATCCGTGAGTTGCCGCCTAGTTGGTGTTAATCGATGTAGGTACCTGTTTCTTTTGTCTAATGAAATACAATAGGGTTTAGCAGCAATCGTTTTGAATTAAATCAGAGGCCAAGGACTGAAAGGTGTGTGCCTTGTATTAGATCCCCAGTTTCATGTCTCTACCTGGCACGGCAAGCTCTGATACATGGTTTTTTTTGTACATCCATGCTTTTATATAACAACATTATTTTGCTTTGGTACCTAAATATTATATCAGTAGGTAGCCGGTGAAGGAAAACGTCATAAAGCAATCTTCAGGCTTAAGATATACTCAATGGTTTGTAAACGGTGTCGTATTTCTACGGATTCATCAGCTTAAATATATATTTTTTAATACTACGTGGGTGGCAAAGAAAAATACTATTATTTGTGCCTTTTGGAAATTGGCAGCATCTTCAAAAGGCATTGCATTTTTTTTTTGTTAAGGCGGGAATAAATGTTCCCAACCGCACATCGCGTCGTTCGGGGCAACGAACAGGGGTAGTGTGGGGCCTGCACCCACTAAAAAACCCGCCGTGTGCCGTCTCTCCGCCTTCATTGGCGGGCCACTGGAACTGTGTTACATTCCTTCGGTGGTCCGCCGGCGGCTTACCCTTTTGGGTACCCTCTAATGAGCGACGCATCCAGAGAGGAGCGTCGCACCTTCGTGGGAGGCCTTGCGGGAGACGAACGTTTCCCAGTCCATTCACCCGCAGCCTCAGCTAGGGCAGCATGAGGCGCAAGTACCTGCACCTGCGCCGCCCCGGTTGCTGGCGGCGGTTTGGGTCAGCGGAAGAATCCTCCTCCCTGGCCTTCTCTGCCACTACCTTCCACGAGATAAACTCCTCGCAGAAGGCAGCTACCGCGGCCCAAATCCTGTCACTGCCAAGCAACGCTCTGACGACGCTCGGCAGCGAGAGGTCCCCCCCTATTTTCACGACGAGTTCGCGGCGCTGCTCGGCCCAAGCCGGGCACGACTCGAGCGTGTGCCGCGCCGTGTCCTCAACACAGTTGCAGTGGTGACAGCCCAGAGTCGCTTTCCTCCTTGCGACTATGTGCAGATATCTGCCGAAGCAACCATGTCCCGACAGCACCTGCACCAGTCGGAAGGTAAGGACTCCGTGCTGTCGCCCCGCCCACTCTTCCAGCACCAGATGGAGCGCCCCTACGGTCCAAAGACCGGTCCGGGGCGCCTTCACCCACGCTCTCCATCTGGCCATGGCAGCTCGGCGGGCGTCGCCCTACCACCTGGCCACCTCCCTGGTTAGGGGACGTCCGCCCCTCTTCCGCTCTCGCGACGCCCGCTGATACACCTCGGCGAGGACTTCCGCCTCCAGGTCCCACTGGGAGATTCCGGCCAACGCGCAGGCTGCCTCCGTCGACACCGTGCGGTATCTACGTATGACCCTGGACGCAACGACTCTCTGTGGCCTCCACAGAAGAGCCCTGTTCAGTGCGTCCAGGGACCCCGCCCACACGGGTGCGCCATACAGCGCCATTGACCAGACCACCCCCGCGTAAAGCCGTCGGCACGCACTGTTGGGTCCGTCCATATTCGGCATGAGCCGTGCAAGGGCGGACGCCGCACCGACGAGCTTCGGGGACAGTTGACGGAAGTGCTCGCGAAAGCGCCACCGCCCGTCCAGCACCAGGCCCAGATATTTAATCTGGGTCTGCACCTTAATTTGGACCCCGTCTACAGTGATTGAGGCGCCAGCAGGTGGCCGACATCGGGGCCCGTGGAAAAGCAGGGCCTCTGACTTGTCCAGGGCCATCCTAAGGCCCAGCGCTCCGAGGTCCCTAAGGTAGCCAGGAACGCCGCTTCCTCGAAGTTTCCACCCCGGGCTACGACCAACGTGTCATCCGCATAGCAGATGACCGCCAGCCCGGGGGGGAGCCGACAGCGTAGCACCCAGTCGTAACCGATGTCCCACACGAGCGGCCCTAGAACCGAACCCTGTAGGACACCGCACGACATGGGTCTCCTCACAACGTCCACTATGCGGCTCTCATAGAGAACGCTGCGGCCCTCAAGATAGTCTGCCACTAGCCGTATCAGGTATGCAGGCACCCCAGGATACCAGAGAGCCTCCCCGATGCAGTTGAATGGCAGACTGTTGAATGCGTTGGCGATGTCAAGCGACACCTCCAACAGCACTCCACCGCCGGCGAATGCGGTAATCCCTAGTTATTGCTTGCTAAGGAAGCTGTAATTGACAATCCGTGGGTGTTTGTGGGTTCCCCTTCCAAAGTTTCATTTAAACATTAACATAATTATGCGAAGAAATTCGACAGTAAACTATTTTTCTGATAAGTTGTATTTCACGTACCATTTTGTTTTGTTGAGGCGGAAAAAAATAATGTTAGATAACCACAAATTCCATCGTCCTGAGCAACGAACAGGATAGTGTGGTCTCTCAATAAACCCACCGTGTGCTGTCTCAGCCTGTATTGGCAGAACGCTGGAACTGTGTGATATTTCTTCAGTGGGTAATTCACTGATCACAGATAATCATAAAATGACTAATCACATTTTATTATATGGGTGGTATGCATCTAACTATGACTAGTTGCTGTGGTGTAAAAACAGATCTAACTTACGATTTGTTGCACAGCCTGTTGTTAGCGCCACCTGAGACCCACTTAAAATAAGGAACAAAGTCATATAAAGCAAAAACCCTTAATATAAAATTATTTTATAAGCGGTTTACTTGAAGGCCACAAAGCTAGCGGCAGGTGTAATGCTTGGGACACGCTGAGAACAATGGTTTTAAAGAAATTACGGTGAGCGATCTCAACAATTTAATTAAACTACGTCAATTTTTCGTTTTACGTTTGTTCTTAGTCATCTTTTATAACACCTACGTAAGGTTTGTGATTCACGGTCTACTGGGAATAAAGTAAAGACTACTTCAGAACGCTGGTAAATACCATTAACACGTCTTTCAGGATTACTTCAAATTAAATCACGTTATCGATCTTTAATCGCCTTGCTTATCCCACCATGAAAGGGCCTGCTCGATCGGGGAAGTACCACCCTATCACATAAGGTCAACGTGTAACAACGGTAATTACTCCTACCGTTGTTTCGTATGGTGAGTGAGAGCGCTGGAAGCTGAAATCCCCTCCCTTTCCTCTCCTTATTATCCTTCTTATCCTCTTCTTAGTATCTTACCTATCATCTCCTTAATATCCTTGGCATCCACCTCCTATCCCTTTCCTTGGAGATGGCGACGCGCGAATAATGCCTCTAGTATTGCTAGCCTCAATAGTCTACAGCAACCATAAATGTGTTGTGTTAAAACATGAGGTGGAGCCGCATGCTTGTTTGCCACCCATGTGTTATATAAAAAAATACTTACATAATACAATTTCACGGATACAAATTACACCTAGGTATACTGGGAATAACCAGTTGTGGGTCACAAAAAGAAATTTATTGTGTGGGAATCGAAACCACAAAACTTGGCATGGTAGGTCGTTAACTACCTTCTGTGTATTCAAAACATTATAACATTATCATGAATATTTGTTATAATTTTATTTCATCGTTTAGAAATGGGCGTGCAACCCAAGTTAGTACGAAACAAATAAGTTGTAAGAGAATAATCTTATTGTTTAAGTTAGATCCAATTTATGTTACGCTAACAGACCTGTAATTTTATCAGATAAATAAGTTTAAGTCTTTGTACCTGTTTATTTCAAAATTAGGCATTTTAATCTGAACTAAACCTATCTTAAACACAAAGTGGAAAATGTGAAATCGAAAATAACAGTCATGAGCAGGATTTGTAAATACTTCCAACAGATGGTACAGGCGTCACCCAGGACGTTAAGTATGAATGTGTTATAGAAATTAGCAGTCGAGAGCAGTTGTCACGATGGCTGAATTGGCAGAGCATCTGAACGGTATCAAGGAGATGTCCACTTTGCGTTTAATGTATATGGCTGAGCATGTCAAATGCTAAAAATATATATAAAAATAGAGTTGTCCCGTGACCACGGCTGCTGCGACGCAGTTGAAACGTCGGGTAAAAGGTAGTTAATAATTTCACTTAAATTATACGCGAAAAAAGACCCGTTTATGTTACTTTAAATATATATAAAAATATCTAAATAAACCTATCTTCTTAATCGTTTAATGGCTAATCTTAGTTATAACGTACGGGTGGTATCTTCCGTGAGAGGGGCCATAAAGCACATCGGTGGTTTTAGTTGTAGCAGGAGATTGTAGAGGACCGTTATTTCTTTAATTTCTTAACTGTGAAATGAAATGGTGAGCAGTGGCATGACAATACCCTCGGTAAAGTTGAGTCTATGCGCTACGGTTATGATTTACCATCATGTGGGCCGTGGCTCGTCTGCCAATATACGAGATAAGAAAAATGACGATGAACTTGACTTTTGCACAAATAAAAGTACACTCCTTTTATTCATGCAAAAGTAGACTTCTTTTCATCGTAATTTTTTCATCATTCATATGGAATTACTAAAAATTTAGTTTTGAATTATTAGTGAAATAAGCAACACAGTAGTGTATCTAGGCACATTGTAGTCATGTCTAAAGTAGTCTTACTGTCGACAGTTTTCTCTAAACTACCAGTAACTACCGCCATATGCTTCGGTCTGGATGTATCGCTCGCTTAATACTATCATACCTGTAAAATTAAGCTCTTTCCTCGCATTTTACATGCAAGTAGTTTTAGACTGTATAGATGTTGGAATGGTTTAGATACCGGCCTCCCGCCTGAGTATTGTGGGTTCGATTCCCACACAGGACAACTTTTTGTGTCCACAAATTGTTACTTTAAATATTTATGTTGTTCTGAGTCTGGGTGTACTTTGTGTCCGTGAAATTGTATATTGCACGCCTCATAAGCGAAGCGTTGAGGTGGATACTATTCTCGTTTTACGTAGAACTACTGATTTTTTAAACTTAAAATGTGTCTATTTATCATATATTGCACTTGTAAAACAATATACACACATACATATCAAGAAAAAACACTATTTTTGACACTCATGATATTTTTTATGCCATTTTTGTTATTTAAACTAGTTAAAAAACTGTTTATAAAAGTTCTGTCTTGGACGTCCGTTTGTTGTAGGTAATGTATGTTAACACGATAACAACCGAAATACTTTACTAATCAAGTCTTTTGTTTTCTTATTAACTTCAGTACAATTACGAATAGAGCCCTATTACTTTTCATGGTCTGATTCGATGTGGTTTAATTGTTATTAAATAAACAAAAAAATGTGAATATTTATATGGCACCATCCATCCATCCATCAGCCTTTCGAAGTCCACTGCTGAACATAGGCCTCCCCAAGAGAACGCCACAACATGTGTTTCGCTCATATGGGGGATAATAGCCGCTGGGGGCCGTAATCGCCACGCTTGGCAGGCGGGTTGGCGATCGCAGTTGATGTTGTTAATACTCGAGGGAGTGCTGCTGCCCACTCCCCCCGGTACTCCCTCAGTCGGCGACTCGATGACGATGACTCCCATGGGTGGAGAGGGGTGGGACAATTCTAAAGCCGGCCCCACATGGCTCAATTTATATGGCACAGTGATACACTAAAACTAGCGCCATAGCCTATACCTTAATTTGTAGAACTACTTCTATAGACCAATATATTAGTACTTCTTAAAATTAGCGCTAGATTATTTTTTTTTATTGCATGTAGTAGCAGACGAGCCACGGTCCATCTGATGGTAAATGGTAACTGTCGCCCATGGACTCGACTATACCGAGAGTATTGTCAAGCCGCTGCTCACCAATTCATTTCACAGATATGAAATTAAACATAAACGGCTATCTCCTGCTACAGCCAAAACGCAACGATGTGCTGATGTGTGCGCAAGCTTCATGGCCGGTCACACGGGAGATGGTGGTACCAACCCGCTCGGGCCCGATACCAAGTGAGTACTCCCACCTGGTACCCAGCCCTACCACCAGTCATGCAATGGATGGCAATTGCTTATTTTCCTTAGTCGCCTCATACGACACCCGTGGGAAAGAATGGGGTGGTGACACTTGTATTCTTAGTCCGTCACCACAGGGAAAGATGGCGTATAAGACATGAGAAACACATTAGCATTTTTAGAAATTAGCGCTATCTATGTGATTTATTTAAAACTACTTAGTAACCAATATATTATTAGTTACTTATCAAATAATCAATGTTATTGTGAAAAAATGAAGATTATGAGGCGTGCAGTTTTTGCCAACAAGGCAGTTAAAGTTAGAGGAGCAACTTAACTTTGCATTCAATGTTTACAGCATCTTTACTTATATTATAAATGCGGAAGTGCGTTTGTTTGTTTGTTACGCGCTCACGTCATAATAACTGCACTATTTATCAAGAAAATTGGCATACATAATTATAGTCCAGATCCCATAAGAAGATATAAGCTTTTTATCCCTGAAAAATGGATTATTCCTGCAGGGTAGCAATTTTTGCATAGAGATCATTAGTGTATCGTAGAGTGACGTACCTATTTATATTTGAGGTCCAACTAAACGAAATGCCCGGCAGAATAGTATTGTATAAATTACGTAGGAATCCATCCATTCATCAGCCCATAAACGTCCACTGCTGAACCTGGGCCTCCCCACGAAGGGGGGAAATGCCATAATCGCCACGCTTGGCAGGCAGGTTGGCGATCGCAGAATGGTGTTAAACGTTTCCCAGGAGGTATGCTGCTGCCCATTCCCCTGGTGCTCCCTTAGTAGGTTTTTACGACACCTGCAGGCAAGTAAGGGGTGGTGACATATCATATTTTTAATCCGTCACCACACGGACAACGTACGAAGGTATATCGTCACCAATCACAAAATTAGTCACAAGGTGTTAGCTGGTTTTGGGGGTTTGTTACATAAGAACAAACATTAATGGTGGACGTCCATTAGTCCGCACACACGCGCCGTACGCATCGCATTGAACGCATTTGTCGAAAGGGTGCGTCCATTGCATCCGCACTTTGCTGATGTCTAAGTTTTGCTGATGAGGTTGCCATTAATTAAAAATTGGTTGCCGTGTTTTGTGGTAAAACCTGACAAATTACTGTGTCTCATACAAATTCAATCACAATGTAGACTTAAACACATAATTAGATATTGTTCTTATAGTTATAGTGATTAAAGAATTATCTCTGCATATTATATTACAATCTTCTTTCGCTATTTTCATTCATGCTTGTAAGTCTCCTAAAAGGTAATGAATATCGTAAGTATGTATGAAAGAACGAAAACGATCAATTGAAGAACATCTAATCTTCCGGGGAATTCTCTACTAGTGCCATGTCCATTATTAACTTATCATACTAGCGATGTGAATTCAATAATCAAATAAAGTGTGAAGTCCAATGGTGCTATAGGTTGTATTCAATTACGTTATTGAGTAGCTGTATCCCGCGAGTTAATGCGTTTTGTGAGGGTCCCCTGATTGACGATTATAATGCCTTGTACCGTGTTTTCTTCAAATGGCACCAAATACCGTATAATACGGCAATTGTCATGTCAATAGCAACACTAGAGGGTATACGTCTAGTTTGTATGGTTTAGAGTTGGCGATTACTCTGGAAAAAGATTGATTTTTGTATAAGTTACAAAATAAGGTTGGATACCCAAAAAAAATTAGTTTAAAAAGGCGATCTTCCAAAATCGATCCTTCTTTTGACTTGTTTTATTTTATAGCTATTTTTAAAAATTATAATATGAACAACACGAATTAAGTACTTGGTATCAAATCAGACTACGTGCCTATTACTTTTTAATTTCTCTCTCGCTCGGTTCCTGTACTTAAGTTATAGAAACGCGCTAGCTGAACCCGCTCGAGGTCATTAATCTCCATAACTTTAAATTCAAATTAAAAAATACCTTTATTTCATAGGTTTATTATATAGGTAGCACTTAAAATCGCCAAAGTTACTAATAACTAACACGAAAGCTTGCGGCAAGTGGATCCGCAATATCACGATTACAAACGTCACAAGCGGATGGATTCCGTAGAAGAGCCCGGCAAGAAACTCATGAGCCACTTTTTTAAATTTCAATGGAGAAGAAGATTATATAAAAGTGAGATTAAGTATCGAACTACACCCACTAAGTGTCATCATAACACTTGAAAGCCATACATTTAAAGTAGTTAAACATATCGTTCATTTCGCTAGGTGAGTGACAGCGCTGGAGGCACAAACCCCCTCCCTATCCTCTCCTTGATACTCCTAATTATCCTTCCTAACCTCTCTTCAGTATCCTTTAAAAGAATACTCTTCCTATTATCCTTCCTCTGCACCTCCTACCCCTTTTCTTGGAAATGGCGACGCGCGAGCGATGACTGGTGTTGCTAGCGTTTGTAGGCCACGGTAACCGCTTACCAGATGGGCCGCTCATCAGCTGCGCCATATGCTTGTTTGCTACCCACGTAGTATAAAAAAGGTAGTAACTCTCTTAGGTACATTTACCAAATAATTAAGTAAGTATTTAAGGTAAGTAGTGTTATCTACTCAAATAACACTAAGAGTCTTATTTAATAAACTATCCCACTGCTGGGCACAAGCTTCTTTGAATTTCAAGTAAAAGAACCGTCGTCAAGCAGATAGATTATTCGAAAATAACAAGGCTAGGACCGTTATATAGGCAAGTTCTCAGAGTCCAGTAACGAAGCAAGGGTCAATAAAATAAGCAAAACAGTATAATAAATAATGTTAGTAAAGCTGGAAACGAAAAAGTTAAACTGTCAAATGTAGTGTTGCCGTGGTAGCGTTCAAAAAAGAGGATTTCACTTGTGTATCAATTAAGTATATCAATCGATATACTGATATAAAAATGTTCTATATTATTATTCCTCAAATATATTCTTTTTATTAATTCATTATTTTTCAATAAATGATTAATAATGAAACTAAACATTTAGTTTTAATTTTATTTATCAATCCAAATGAGCATTAATTCTATTATGAATCGACTAAAGTAATCGATTTCCTCCATCACTTCCTCCTTCCATTTCTCTTTTAATGTTTTTTCGATTTCTAGATTGCAAAATGAGCTAGTTTTTGAATTTTATATTAGAAAAATATTGCCAATTTTGCCAACTTGTTAACTTCAGGCCCAAAAATCCCACCACTGAAGGAATGTAACATAGTTCCAGTGGCCTACCAATAAGGCGTAGAGACGGCACATGGCGGGTTTATTTAGTGGGTGAGGGCCCCACACTACCTTGTTGCCCCGAACGACGAGGTGTGCGGTTAGTAACATTGTTTCCCGCTTTAACAAAAAAAAAGAAAGGCTCAAAAATTCCATTCTATTCATTTCATTCTACCCACGGGAGTCGTAAGAGCCGACTGAGGGAATACCGGGGGAGTGGGCAGCAGCACTTCCTCGACTAGTAACAACATCCACTGCGATCGCCAACCCGCCTGCCAAGCGTGGCGATTACGGCACTATCCCCCATTTCTTGGGGAGGCCTATGTCCAGCAGTGGACGTTGAAAGGCTGATGGATGGATGGATGGATGGATATAACTAACTTATCATTACGCCATTTCCCTTGCGGGGTAGGCAGAGAGAACAGAGTGCCAAGAGGCTCTATTCTTGCATACATCTCTCGCTTCCTCAACATTCAGAACTCTCTTCATATACGCTCGCCAGTTTCGGCGACTCCTGACTCCACCTTCCTTCAATACATGACTAATTTGGTCTAGGTAGGTAAGTCTCGGTCACCCCCTGTACCTACATCCTTCCACTTTCGCATTGTATATCTTCTTAGCCAGTCGCTCGTCCGGCATTCTTTCCACATGTCCGAACCCGCCACCAGGAAGATCACAGGCGTCGCTACTCTTTCGCTTTTTCTCTGTTACACAGAGCACATCAAGCTCCCGACTTGACTCTCCGACATGACGGTTAACAGCTCGTGTAACTTATCTTCCACACCACCTTTTACGTTCCACGTGTCTACTCGACGCTCCCCTCGACTTGGATTACAGGCTGGTAGGCATCGCGACGAGCACGCTCCGGACTATGATCACCCAATAAAATGTCTTTAAATTTAAAATAATATGGCAATTGCGGCCCGCTTTCCTTTATATAGTCCCCCTGTGTCCCCTGACGGCCAAAAGGTAGCAGACCTATGGCCTAGATTATAAACTCATTAAGTTTATGGGCGCGTCTCACCAATAAACGTTAAAGTTTGGTGAGTACATTGAAGCTTACAATATGTACTATGTCAATGAGATAAATAAATAAAAAAAAAAACATCTGGAGATCAGAACAACTACAACCCTATGTAAACCTAAACGAGAAATGCGTCGACGACGTCATCCGCATTTTTCGAAAAATGCTGATGACGTCATCCGCATTTAACAAGATAGCTAATATATGCCTGACTGCGGCGCGTGCTTGCGAAGAGTGAACGCAGTGCTAAACAAATTCATTCAAAGCGAACAAAAATGCGTGCCTGCGTTGCGTACGGCGCGGATATATGGACGCGTAGCTTAAATATCTTCTTCAACGATTAATGCACAAAGTCATTTATATCATTCAACGTCTACACGTCGACTTTTGTTTAATAACACATAATTTTTTTTGTACAACCATATGGTTGTTGTTATATTAAGTGTGCATAAAATATTTGCTTTCCTTTTACAACAATATTTCTTAATATTTCTTTTCTCTGATTCAAAATGTCCTTTTATATCATAGACATTCAAAATATTATGGGTCTAACGCTCTTGCCACAACGACGTGATGCTATCCGAAACACGGAATTATATTGCTGCTACTAAGCTAGGTCGCTGAATTAAATATGATTTCATTGATCTGACTAAATTAAAATGGTTAATGTATTATGTAATCTAGCTTTTACGACACAATTATGTTTTAGTGTTCACGACTTTAAGCAGTCTTGAGGATCTATAAATAAATAAAAAACACCTTCAAAAGACACCGAATCACTAAAAAGCAAAAAAGAATTGGTATTTACATACGATTTCCGTGCTAGACACCTACTGAATGATGTGTTTCTCAGTCCCGAGCGGACTGCCAATTTCGATAACACATTCATTCTTAACGTCTTGGGTAACGCCTGCTCCATCTGTATCAAGTATCTGCATACATTATACGGACCACGTAAACTTAATTTTACAATTAAGATTTATACCAAATAATCACGCAGCCCTATTAATATTATGTTATTTTTATATTTTTTTTTAGAACTTGACATGCTTAGCCATATTAATTAACATAAAGTGTGAAAATGTGGCATCTAAAATAATAGGAGGAGGATTTGAACCTGCATCTTCTGGAATACCAACCCAGATGCTATACCAATTCAGCCCTTGTGAGCAGTCACAATGTTTTATCAAAATATTCATAATTAGTTTCAGAAAAAGCTTAAGTGATAATAAAATATGAGATAAATAATTCAACACCTTTTCTGGGCCCTAATATAGATTAGATAGATTGGGCCCTAATTATAAACAAACAATTACACTTGCTATTTTAATCCATCCCCTTTTAAAGTCCACTGCTGGACATAGGCCTCCCCAAGAGTGGAGGATAGTGCCGTAATCGCCACGCTTGGCAGGCGGGTTGGCGATCGCAGTGGATGTTGTTAAATACTCGAAAGGAGTGCTGCTGCCCACTCTCCCGATATCCCTCAGTCGGCTCTTACGACTCCCATGGGTGGAGAAGGGTGGGACAATTCTAAAGCCGGCCCCACACGGAAAATATTATTCGGCTATTTTAATATTAGTAAGGATATCAAGTTGTAAATTATCAGTATGAAATTTCATCCAAATCAGTGTTCATCAGTTTTTGCATGATTGAATATCAAACATCCAATTATCTTTACAAACTTTCATATTACATTTATATTGTAATATTAATAACAGGATAAATTAAATTCAAACTCTCTGCTCTGCTAATTGGAAATAATCCTGTGCCTGTAACAAAGGCTCTTTAGTTATGTCGTATCGGACGGCGCAGTGTAGAATGGCCTCCCACCAAATGAGCCGGTGACCTGATCAAAGTCGCAGGCATCCGTTGGATGTAGGCGGCACAGGCGGCAATGTGTGCCTTACAAATAACTGTCTATTTTGTTGGGTCTTGAACTCGTTTATCCTATATACATACTATTATAAAGCTATAATAGAGCAGAAATACATTTAAGATATTGGATAAAAAAAATAAACGTATTAGGGCGGATTCGACCAAACTCGAATTTATACAAGAGTAAATTATACGAGAAATATCTATTCCACGATTTTATTTTCTAGATAATCAACAGTCGTTTTTCCACACAATCCGACGTAGCTTACTTGGATTAGCTATTCGCGAATAGTGAAGTGAATGTAAAATATCACTTCACTATTCGCGAATTATTTGCGAAAATGGATTTTCCACAAAACTGCACGCCTCATAATCTTCATTTTTCACAATAAAATTGATTATATGATAAGTAACTAATAATGCATTGGTCTTACTAAGTAATATCAATAAATCACATAGATAGCGCTAATTTTAGGAAGTACTTTTATATTGGTCTACCTCTTAGTTCCGGGACACGCGCCGCGCACGTCAAGGCCACAAAAAAAAAGGGCCCCCAGATCGCTAAAAATATTCCCGCTAAAATTTTGTTAGAGGTCAATGTCTTTTTAAATTTTATTAGTCTGTATTCTAGGTTATAGTTAAAATTACTCAAGCCAATATAAACTATATCTTTCTAAAAACAAGTTGTAAAATCGCTTGCGCCCGGCCGTCAAAATGAACCTAAACGTCATTACGTCAAGGTTGACATTTGAGTGTCGTAAAAATTGTGGAATGTAAAATATGTTTTTTTCGTATTTTATAACGTTGGTGGGTTATTATTTACATGTGTTTAGTGCTTTTAATTATTCTTATGGATAAAATAGTTGTTATACTTGACAAATATCATCAGTTCGTCAAGCAAAGATAAGAACTTTCTTTTAACAAATATCAATGTACCGGCCGGGCGAACGGCGTTCTGTTGACGATAGCAAAACCACCGGTGGCTATGCGTACGTAAAAAGGTAGTTCTCATGAAAGGCGCTGGTTTTAGTGTCGCGTCGAGCATAAATATTCAGTATTTTTTTTTGTTTATTCGACACATCGAATCAGACCGTGAAAAGTAATAGGGCTCTATTCCTAATCATAATAATTCGTATACGAAAAAAAAAAGACTCGATTAGTAAAGTATTTTGGTCGTTATCATGTTAACATACATTACCTACAACTCACGGACGTCCAAGCCAGATTTTTTTCATACAGTTTTTTAACTAGTTTAAATAACAAAAATGGCATCAAAAATAACATGAGTGTTAAAAACAGTGTTTGTTCTTTATATGTGTGTGTAGATATTATTTTACAAGTCCAATATAATATATATCATATTATGATAAATAGAGACTTTTGAAGTTTGAAAAATCAGTTGTTCAGTGAAAAACGGGAGCAGAACCCACCTCAACGCTTCGCTTATGAGGCGTGCAATAAAGTTGTTCTACAAACGGGATCTCAACTCTTATTTGTCGTATTATAGCGTGGGAAAGTAGCTGTCAATATATAGTTTAAAAGTTTCTAAATATCTATTGGTTGGTGGTTTTGTTTTGATTAACGTGGTTTTATTTTCAGGATTGCAAGATTTTTTTCAGTCAATTTCAGCATAAAATGAATGATGTTATGCGTAAACGCCAAAATCATGATCTTCATAGTATTCAAAGAAATGTATTATCTCTGTTAGCCACCTCGAATGTCTAGGTATAAATTCCTCATCAGGCCCAGATTAAGTATCTGGGCCTGGTGCTGGATGGGCGGTGGCGCTTTCGCGAGCACTTCCGCCAACTGTCTCCGAGGCTAGTCGGCGCAGCGTCCGCCCTTGCACGGCTCATGCCGAATATGGGCGGACCCAACAATGCGTGCCGATGGCTTTACGCGGGGGTGGTCCGGTTGATGGCGCTGCACGGCGCACCCGTGTGGGCGGGGTCCCTGGACGCACTGAACAGGGCTCTTCTGTGGAGACCACAGAGAGTCGTTGCGTCCAGGCTCATACGCGGATACCGCACGGTGTCGACGGAGGCGGCCTGCGCGTTGGCTGGAATCCCCCCATGGGACTTGGAGGCGGAGGTGCTCGGCGGGCGTCGCAAGAGCGGGAGGGGGGCGGACGCCCCCTACCCAGGGAGGTGGCCAGGTGGCAGGGCGACGCCCGCCGAGCTGCTATGGCCAGGTGAAGGGCACGGTTGGAGGCACCCCGGGCCGGTCTTTGGACCGTAGGGGTGCTCCAGCTGGTGCTGGAGGAGTGGGCGGGACGATGGCATGGAGTCCTTGCCTTCCGACTGGCGCAGGTGCTGTTGGGGCACGGTTGCTTCGGCAGATACCTGTACATAGTCGCAGGGAGGGAAGCGACTCCGGGCTGTCACCACTGCGGCTGTGACGAGGACACGGCGCGGCACATGCTCGAGTCGTGCCCGGCTTGGACCGAACAGCACCGTAAACTCGTCGCGGAAATAGGGGGGGACCTCTCGCTGCCGAGCGTCGTCAGAGTGATGCTTGGCAGCGACAGGAACTGGGCCGCGGTCGCTGCTAGTCGAAAATTGTTTGCATCTGCAGGGTCTCTTAAAAGACTTCGCAATTTTCTCCCTACATCCACCAAAATTACGCTTGCTACTTCATTGCTTCTGCCTATTCTTGGCTACGCTGATGCCAGCTATCCGGATTTCGCCGTAAACCAACTAGATAAGCTTGAGCGCCTCCAAAATTTCTGTATAAGGTTCATATTTGGACTTCACAAGTATGATCATGTTTCACAATTACGATCTCAGCTTAAGTGGTTACCAATACGACTTCGCCGGGATACTCATATTCTCACGTTACTATATAATGTACTGCTTAACCCTTCATCTCCTTCCTATCTCAAAGGTCGTTTTGAATACCTTCATGACCCACATAGGAGATGTTTAAGGTCATCGGGAAATATGAAGTTAAAAATGCCTTTACATTCTACGAATTTATTTGGCAAATCTTTCGCTATCACTGCTATTAGTCTGTGGAATGCTCTGCTGCCAGTGGAAATAAGGCGAGCAGAGACCCTAACTAAATTTAAAATAATGGTCAAAAATTACTTTTTGAGCTTGCAACCATGAATTTTAATATACGATCAAGCTATGGTCTCATCCTCACTGAATGTGTGTTTTCTTTTTCTTTTTTTATAAATATTTATGTATTGTTTGTGTAATAATTATATGTATGTATATAGGTGTAGTTTATTTGTACAGAGGTTTATGTATTTGCATGTAAGTGTATGTATTATATTTTATTTATATATAATTTTTTTTTCTTGTCTATATAGGTACCAACACCTACAACTACCATTGTCCAATTAAAAGTTGTGTCCATCCAAAGGTTGCCTGGAAGAAATTACTATTAGGAAATTACTATAAGGCCGCCCATTGTACCACTTATGGGTTTTAACATTTCTTTTTTTTCTTTCTTCGCATTGTACCTTAAAATGTTATAACATATGGTGTACAATAAAGTATAAATAAATAAATAAAATGACAGAATCAAAAATGATGACGCTATTTTTTTATTCTTAGAATAGCTACTTACTCGTTGCTTATCGGTGGTATAGTGACTATTCCCGAATAGGCTCGCTATTCTTCGAATTATTGTTGGTTAAACGTAAAATTGATTTACTCTCGAGTAAGTAGCGATTTATTCTAGGAATAAAATTTATTCTTGTTTGGTCGAATCCTTACCCGTTGTCCTAGGTGAACGACAAACGCGATAATACGACGCGACGCGACGCAACACGGAAATATGAAATAGAGGTTGTATGTACTTATGCGTAGGGCATGTTGTCGGCTAATATGAATGCGTCGAAACGCGATTAAAGTATTAGCCGCAATACGTCGCGTCGCTCACCAAGGACGACGAATGTTTAGGCGTCTTTGAACAAAAATCATTACTTTTAGAATCTTTGTCTGTTTATTTGTTCAGGAGTCACTCAAAAAACTATTGACCGAATTATGATGAATTTTTTTGTTTGATAGCTCTTGATTAGACTTAAAAACTAGTGTACATTTTATCCCGCTACTATATCAGGAACCAGATATACTCGTATAACTACTGTTTTTAATTTAATTGGATTTGTAGTTACTGCTAGCATCTCCAATTTTATTAATATTTAAACCAGTATCCTCGTGAGTGCGGCGGGGTACCGAAATTTAATAACACTGACTATTCACTCAAATAGACAAACTATAAAATTAAAATATTTTTAACACAAATTAAATTATAAAAGATCAAGCACTAAAAGGTTCCATTAATTTCCGGTTCATGTTCAATCGTTCGACCTGAGTGATGCACCTTGGTCAGCATCCTTCTTAAGGAAAATTCTAAGATATCTTACAGCTTGGTGTAGTGAAAACTGATTAAATGTTAAAATATACATATACATAAGTTCAAGTTCAAATAAAATAAGTAATTTAAATAAACAAAGGAATAAATAACCCAACCCTATTTGTCTAAAACAAAACCATCGAATTATACGACCTTTACTGAAACAAACACGACTTAAAATTTCCAGTGTGGTGACCCATAAAATGTTTTGCTACCGTTTCTTTGTGTGCGATATAATTATTCCCTTCTGATAAACACGTTATAATTATGGATAAAGGTTTATCGAAATTCCACTAAACTAAAAATTGATAAAAAAATTGGTTGCCTGTAAAGTCGGTATACGGGCGAAAGTTTTACGTGACAACGACTTTGAGTGGTAAAATAATTTTAATGTGAATATTCATTCGTATAGTAGGAAGAAGGATGAAATAATAGTAACAATTTAAAACATTTATTTATACAAAGAATTATATTTAAAACATTAATTTATACAAAGAATCTCGCACTGAATTTCATATTAACAAAATTTTATTTCTTCGTCTCTCTCGCTCTTAGGCGGGCTAACCATGCCCGAGTGGAAGGGACGCGTGCCTCTCACTCGCTCTCATTGTGAGCGCATAACGTGAGCGGAGCGTAACGCAGTTTCTTGAAGTGTCACCCGGCAAACCAATTTATAAGACGTTGTCACGTCAAAAATAAATCTTCATTCCATTATATTAAAATAGCAAACATAAAAATGTTGTAATACGGTAGTGGAACCCATTTAAGCTTGAGCAACCTTCCATAGCGCAACATCTTATTTTTTCCATTTACTCATCTTGTCCTTATTGTTTACGTTGTTTAAGTATCAGATTAAGGTTTTATCTATTTTATTAAAAATAAATTTTGTTTATTCATTCGATTACGGTGAAAGTTATATACATATTTTCCCAATGGTTTCTTGAATCAAAATCTTCAGAAATTGAAATTTGGTTACTAAAATTTATACATCGTGTTATTTAAAAATACATTTTTATTAAAGAAAATTACTTTACATTTCTTTATAAAAATGTAGAGTCAAATACTGAAACGGTGATAAAACTAGGAAAGAGGCTTCTAATATTTAGAAATAAATAATTAAACTTTCTAGACATACTTGTAGCTACGAAGCCAGATCGGAAAGATCTAAGACTTGAACGCTGGTAGAATAGAATAATCAATGTATGGGCAATACGCTTACATCCTCATGATCACTATATACTCATGATCATCTATATCTACAGGGCCAGGTCAGCAGCTAGCTAGTCTATAATATAAATTAAAGTTTTCCTTTGTCTACTCGAGACAAAGCTCCCAAAACAATTAACTTTGGTAAGTATAGCCCGGGAATGATTCTGGCAAAAAGATCCCCAAGGATTAAAATTATGTTAACAAAGTTAATATGCAAATAGCTTCTATGATACGCGAAATACGCTACAGTAGTTTTGCTAATGTAAGGACGTTTCTTGGAAAATAATTTCGTGGTTGGGTCAGATCACGCAAATTATATGGGTGATTATTCCTAAGGATTCGAGTTGTCCCTCTTTAAACGAGGTTTGAGAAGAGAACTTTACTAACGGTAGGCGGCGACTGGGCTGTGACCCTGGTGTTGCCATAGTCCATGGGCAGCGGTTACTACTTACCATCAGATGGGCCGTCTGCACGTCCGCCAACGTTGGCAACAAAAAAAAAAACCGTTGGTAATTCCTGTACGGTCGACTACGATGGGATACGACTGTGATGAATGGCGGGGATTTTACCGTCACATACACTGTAAACCGATAAAATCCCTAAAAGTGCAATGGGATGTAAGTCCACTTTTTCCAAAATCATACATCCCATTGGGGTTAACTAAGGTAAATATAATAAAATTGTATAGTTGAAATTTGTTATTATCTTAGGTAATTTATGATTGACATACTTTATTAGAAAGAAACAATAAACCTCTCATACTGTCCTCTATGTAAGTATGCAACTGTCCCTGATTTGAATCCTTGGCCAGTCTGAATGAGTCATTCTATCAGACCGTAGCACCAAGGCAATAAAAGATTCAAACGAATCGGTAGTATTTTTTTAATTCGTGTTCAGTATTTTTTTTAATCTGTATTTTAATACTTGACATGCTCAGCTACTTGGAAGAACAAATTATTTGTGAATGTGGAAAAATAGAACTTTAGTGCGAGCGGGATTTGAACCTGAGTTCCTTCCAATCCGGGGAAGTTCTCTAGACCACTAAGCCAACTACTGACCAATCGCGCCATCAAATTTAAATTGCAAAATTGAACTTATTATGTTGGATTAATGCATGTAAATGCATCCGATAGGTGGCATGGATCGTAAAGACAAATGTAATGTGGAGATTGGGAATGGCCGTTGGTTACTAAGATAGCTTTGAAGTCTAGAGTACTTTCCCGGATTGGCAGGGACGCAGGGTCGAATCCCGCTCGCACTAAAGTTCTCTTTTTTCGCATTCACAAATAATTTGTTCGTGTTCAGTATTCCTAATGTCGTTATAGCAAACAATGAGTACATAGGTACATAATAAGTTGCTTCTCCACAGTTAACAAAAGCTTATGTTCGACAATGTGTGCAAAGTGGTTAAGCGAACAAGTTTTTCTACGACACCTGAAGGGTCAAAAAGGGGGAAAGACGAGACTGACTGGCGGCAATTTCCGTTTGCCCAGACGTTTGTTGGCCACCAGGTGCTAAAAACAGTATAGCCTATAAAATAACAGTCACGAGCAGATGATTGTTATTTTCGATTTCACATTTTCACACTTTGTGTTGAATTATATGGCATGTCAAATGCTAAAAATATATATAAAATATCTAAACAGTATAGCCTATTGAGATGAATAGTAAGACACCTTATATTTTGTTGAATTAATTTATTCACAAACTTATAAGTAAATACAACTGGAAAATGCGGAGAATAAAAGAAACAATTTCACTAGATCTCTTTTTGTTATATACCTACTAGATTCATTAGTGCGTGATTTCATTATATAAAAAATAATCTATATATAAATGTGTGATAAATTAATCCATCATTGCTGAAACACAAATAAGGAATTAAAGAATACAGATTTTTGAACGATTTTTAATATAAAATATAAATAATTAGCATGAAATCAAGCGATAATGAAACTATTCGAATTCGTTGGTATATTGGAAATGAAAGGAAAACTTATCAGTATGGTATAACTGAAGAATGAGCATCAAAGAAACCAAACATATTTAGATAACTATACTTTAAATAAAAGTTTCTGCAGTAAAATAATGAATAAACGTGACTGTAACATCATTACTTTAATTTAAAAAAATATAAACAAAAAAAACAATGAAAAAAAAAAACAAAGCCAAATCTATTTTGATTAAGGTCACAACCCATAACGACTGCCAGGAACTATTAGACAGTAGGGACAGGGCTTAACATAATTCAAAGAAGAAATTCATTATATGTAACAATATATGCATTTAAAACATTAACGACATGTTTTTGACATATCGTTGACCTATAGTTTGGTTGGCAGAAGTGACATAAAAACAAAACCCCGTCAGAAAGGAAAATATATTCAATAATTCAGGATGCAGGATTAAGTGGGCTTGACAATGCTTTGCGTTTAAGATTTCGATCATACCTAAGATGAGATCGGCTCAACTGAATTTTAGAATTATTGAGCCTTTCAATTTAATATACAACAAAAAATTCTGCGTAGGTTATTTGCGTGATCCAAATAGGCTCGTCTTTTTTATTACTATGACTGCGATCAAGTCATTAATTTTACAGTATCTTTTAGACATTACTTTTCAGGTCGTCGTTTAATGTACCTAAACGCACACCCAGTCGTTCAAGGCAACAAACTGTGTGTAGTGCGGAGCCGTCACCCACTAAATAAACCCACCGTGTGCCGTTTCACCGCCTGTCCTGGCGTACCATTGCAACTGTGTGATATCACTTCAGTGGTCCACCGGTGGCATACCCTTTCGAGTACCCTCTACTGAGTGACTCTGCCGCACGAGGCATTACACGTTCGCGGGAGGCCTTGCGGTGGCGAACGTTCCCCGGTCCATCCACCTGCAGCCTCAGCTAGGTCAGCAAATTAAATGTTGACCTAACCCTTGTAAATAGCTACCTTTATAATATAGCCAAATGTTAATCAAGCGGCTGCTGACCGTGGGGGTCCACTATATTCCCCTACAACCAAAACCACAACACAATCAAGACGCTTCACGTCTGCTTAAAACAAAAAAGACGATAACGCAGCAAGTTAGTTGTTTCTACTAAATCCTACTACAACTAGCGCTCATACTAGCAGTAAAAGTTTTAGGTAAATGTAATAAGTTTAGATTTACGTGCAATAGTTAAAAACTATCATTTAAAATAACTTGTATATAGAATACGAGCTATGACAGACAATGTTTTGATAGTAGGTACTAGAATTCTTGTCGTGAAGACTGTGAAAATAATGTACACTTTGACATACAAAGTAAAGAAAGATACTGCTTGTCTTTGATGTCGTCGAAAGTATAAAATGCAGATAACCGCTCCACTGAATGATAGGTCGCATTAGGGCTGCCAACTTTTAAAATGCATATCCTATTTTTTGTAAAAAGTATCGCTTAATTTAGTATACGTTTTTTTAATATTAGAAATAAGACAAAACCAAAATCTTACTAGCAAAAGCTTTATTTGCTGGGTTCGTTTTCAGCGTTTCTTTCTACTACGCACTTCTAAGATCTGGAATATACTTCCTGCTGCGGTGTTTCCCCAGTGTTACAAGTTGTTCCTCTTTAAACGGGGTTTGAGAAGAGCACTTTACTCATGACTGTGACTTGGCTATATCCTTGTTGTTGCCAAAATCTACGGCGGACAGTGTGCTCGTCTCCCGTCACCGTTGGCTATAAAAAAAATCTTCATAAACTTTTTTGCCCTTTCGCCGTAATGCCTTGTTAACCCCTTGATTAATTAATCAATAAGAGCCACACTCAGCCATAGTGCGTTGCGAGACGCGCGAGGCAATATAACAGCCACGCTGCCCGTACACCCGCAGACGCCTATCCACACCGGCTTCGCCGCACCACCCGATCCAAACGCAACCAAACGCAACCTGTGCCTGGCAAACGCCTTCGGAATGCCAGTCGTAACTCGTAATGTCAAAATTTACGATCTTTTATATTATTAATGTAATTTATAAATATTGAATTAACTTCATTTGCTTGTAAGAGGAATATATTATACTTTCAGCAGTGTATACTGTAGGACATGACTACACCCGAATTACGCTATCAATAATAGGAATTGTTTGTAGTCCTGGTTTGGTCATTTTTGCGCCCCTCCTGGTTCTGCACCCTGTGCCTAGACATCGCTGGCACCTACCCTAGTTACGGCACTGACTCTATGGATCAAATTTTGTCGTAAAAGTAGACAAAATCGCAGATAGCAGCTGATATTGAATATTTACAAACATACATCACATTTTAATTTCCTCATAAATGTTAGTTGTATACATATACAAACTCACTATTGAATATGTATAATATTGGTTTCATAAAGCATTGCCAACCTTAAAAAATACAGTGAACGGGATTTTATAAGCTGCTATGTTTTCTGAAACTTAACGAAACATACTGTCCATCGCTGGATTAGTCTTTTCTTTTTTTATAGTAAGTAACAAAACTATTTAGGCTCATGATTTCTATGAACTAAATGAGCAGCGGTTTGGTAGTATTAATAGTTTTTTTCAAGAATGGCGCTTACCAATCCATCAGGTGGTAGATTGTTTGTGACCACAAGCAATACAAAAAACTCCCTTTTTTATACAGACTAGCTAACGATATCTTGCATTTCCTCTAAGGCGTATTCTTTTACTTTGTTCTATCCACATGCTCTATCTTGTTTAAATAGCTTAACCTTGATACGTATGTACAAGAAAAATAAATAAAATGTAATAAGAAAAGAAGTCATATCAGATAATATTTACTATTTAAATAGACACTTAAGCAGTCCATTGAATAGAGATTTTATAAACAAGGCTTGTTGATTCTTTATTGCTTGTTATCTGATAATCTATACTAGCGAAGTAGTTGCTTGTATCAACTGTACTTGAAAGACGACTAGCGCTATTTATAATAATTAAATAAATCGTCTCTAAATATTATAAAATTAAGTCTCTGTCCCTGTCTGTGTGATACTCTGCTGAGATTTTCTGTGAGTTTCGATACGCTACATCCAAAAAGAAACTTTTTTATAAATAGAGGAGTTCAATGTTTTGTAATCTACTCACAAAAAACGATTTTCATAGCTAACGCTGGTTAAATCTGAAGTTACATAATTTTTTTTTTATCGACTAATTCTCCATGTTGGCCATGGCCGCCTCGCCTCATTGGAAGACTTCAAAAGACGTCGAAAAATCTCACAGACATATAGGTTTTCTCATAATGTTTTCCGTCAAAAATAACTTAGCCGTGATTTATAAAATAAATAATATATATTTTTATTTATATTTATTTATAACTTTAGCACAAACAATCGGTACAAGGCGGACTTAATGCCGTAGGCATTCTCTACCAGTCAACCTGGGGCAGAACAGAGATTTATGTGTTGCGGCCTACCACACCTATGCTTGTGATGAAAGATGAGAAACCAAAATATATAAACTAATATTATAATAAACATAGCATCACGCCTGTATTCCTCGAAGGGGTAGGCAGAGGTGTATTACACACCCACGACTCGCCAACTATGTTTAAGTCCCACGTAATAGGGGGCGAGCCTATTGACGTCTACCGGGCACATTTCCAAACTCCGGGCTGCTACTGAGAATTTTTCTTTTTAGGAAAAAGCTCAATAACATTGCTGTGGGGTTTGAACCCGAGATCTCATGATTAGCAGTCGCATACACTGCTAATGTTATAATACACTCTTATATGACAAATAATATAAAATAACCATATATATGACGGCACGTCCTATAAAATTGTGAATTTAAAGTGAAATTATGTTCACTCTGACGTAATACAGAACACCACGTGTTCTGTAGAACGTCCGTAAATCTAAGTTACTGATCATTAGAAGTAACAATTAGTGATCGCATTTATGTATTCGGTATTTGAGGAAATACGTAGTGTGATTGATACGTAATCGGGTTGTTTTACCTCCTCGCCCGAATACCCACGTGCTTGTGTGTGTTACAGTGGCGATGGGACGTAATGAGCAACAAGATGTCTTCCGTGCATCTACATCAGAAGTGGGATACCAAGGGCCTCTCCATGAGGAGGACAACGAGAACATTACGCCGAAGGCGGCACCGAACTTATTGACAAACATGGAGGCGCTGCTTACTCGACTGTTGGCTTCACCACAGCCGCAGGCATGCTCTTTTAGTGGAATAGTGACTCGGCTCGTCAAATTCGATCCGGATAGCGCCGAGGTTGACATAGAAGGTTGGTGTAATATGGCAGAGATCAAGATTTTACGTTTTCAAATTAGCCCTAAAGAAACTGCGTGCGAGGCTGTTATGTGACTTTTGGGCTACATCGAGCGCATGCTGAGAAATGAGATGGCAGAAGGAATGAAAGCTGGACTCGTCACATCAGTGTTGTCGCAAAGAGATGCCACAATACGAAGGGAGCTCCACTCTCATATTGTGCAGACTAGGTCACAGCTGTGCCGCATCCTTAACGGCATTTCCCTTAAGAGGAAAAGCGATGGTACCATTGTCAACGAACCTGATGTCAATAGGGTCGTTCCGGTGAGAGCCACTTCACTGGCGCTTATCACCGCTGCGGTATTACGGGGCACCGGGCAATCGATTGTCGCAAGCGGGGCGACGTTTCTGATGCTACGAACAAGACTGCTGACAAGACAGACCTCCATACGGACATCAAGCCAAACCATCACCTGCTTTGTTTGTGGTCGCCCTGGACACGTTGCGTCGGCGTGCTCGGAGTGAAAAGGTGGAGGTAACGGACCGTCGATAACAACTAAGGAAGTGCAAGTCTGTGAACGCAGAGCCGTCACAGGGACTCTTTCTACGTAACTGAGTGAGGGCGTACCTCTTATTTTTGATAGTGGATCCGCTTGCTCTTTAGTCAGAAGTAGTGTATTAGTAAAGCTGCCGGGTACATTGCGCAAGGACCTGATGCACCTCGCGGATATCGGTAGTAACGGCATCGAATGTGCTTTTCAAATTTTTAGTTTGGGTATACATTCAGGGTATTAAACTGTCAATCTTATTTCACGTAGTTTCCGACAGTGCTATATCAGAGCTGATATTGATAGGCAGACTTATTAGATCATGGGAGTGGATATCAGTAGCGACTGCATCTCGTTCAATCGATACGCGGAAGTGAACGCCGTAGTTTTTTTGGTTTCACTGATATTGTAAGTAGTCGTTAGTAAATGTTAAGACTGGCTCACATGGGTCGACGTCTGAGCTTTGTGGTGCAGTAGTCGTAGGGACTCCAATGAGTGGAAGCCCGGACCGACTTTACACGAATGGTAGACAGTCGTAGGGGCTCCAATGAGTGGAAGCCCGGTCCGACTTTGCACGAATAGTAGACAGTCGTAGGGGCTCCAATGAGTGGTAGCCCGGGCCGACTTTATCCGAATGGTAGACAGTCGTAGGGGCTCCAATGAGTGGTAGCCCGGCCCGACTTAGCCCGAAGTCGTAGGGGCTCTAATGTGTGGTAGCCCAAGCCGACTTTGCTCGAACTGCAGGTAGTCGTAGGGGCGCTAATGAGTAGTAGCCCGGGCCGATTACGTGTGCAGTGCGGTATTGGTAAAGGCACCAAACTGTCCAAGAACTTGGAAGTCAGTGATGGACGAGCGATAAACCTGAGGCTGTTTATTTCTTTACAGATTGATCATCGGCGTTAGTCGCACGAGGGCGAGCGACGTGTCAGTCTGGCCGTGACGGCACGTCCTATAATATTGTGAATTTAGAGTGAAATTATGTTCACTCTGACGTAATATAGAACACTGGTGCTATATGGGTGATTGTCATTCGATTATTCGTTCACTATGTCAGATATGAGAAACGTCACTTTCATTTTGACGTGTGGTTGATATAAATACTGAGCGCAGGGTGGCGGTCATCATTATTACTTTCCATCGCGCCCGAGCACCACGTGTTCTATAGAACGTCCGTAGTTCGAAGTTACTGATCATTAGAAGTAACAATTAGTGATCGTATTTTTGTATTCGGTAATTGAGGAACTACATAGTGTGATTGATACGTAATCGGGTTGTTTTACCTCCTCGCCCGAATACCCACGTGCTTGTGTGTGTTAAAGTGGCGATGGGAAGCAATGAGCAACAAGATGTCTTCCGTGCATCTACATACCTATATATAATGCATATACTTAGATATGTTTAATATAACTCCCGCACCCTGGATTTGAATGTTACACGGCTTGTAGCCATTCTGAGCTCTAATGGCAACGCATTCCAAAGTAGAATAGCCTGTGCATTGAAGGAAGAATGAACAAGGCTCTCTAGCCTGAGAGGGGGCCTGTAAGAGGGACAGTGAAGAAGAAGATTGCTAGAAGAGCGAAGGTGTCGGTTATGAGTAGCAAAGAGAAATTGGAAATGGGACTTTAAGTAAATAGGAGCATTAGCAGAATTTAAGAGAGAATATAACAATGACACTCTGTGTAAACTGCGCCTTTGCCGAATGGGTAACCAGCTTAGTTCTGATCGAAATTTTGAAACATGATCAAATTTACGAAGATTAAAAACGAATCGAATGCTATTGTTGAGAATTCGGTCAAGTTTATTGAGCAGATCTGCATTCAGGTCGAGATAACAACACACATCAGCGTAATCGATGATAGGGAAAATCAAGGTCCGCATCAACGTTTCTTTGGTCGAGATTGGAAGAAAGTTCTTAAGACGATAGAGTGGGCGAAGTGATCCTGCAACTTTACGACTTATATAGGTAACTTGCGTTTTCCACTCAAGCGTACTGTCTACAAATAGGCCAAGGTCACAGAATAGATACTAGTCCTACAGATAGAAATGCAACTTCCATTAAAACTTGTCCAAAATATCTCTATAATAGCCTAGAAAATCTTAATAATAATACTAATTATTCTTAGCGAGAAGAACCTTATGTTCACAGAAATACAGTTGAGATTGTTTTGCCCGCCGCATGATCCTCGGGCAACCGCGTCATTCAACAAATGTGCTAGGGTTGCACCTATGATGATTTTACTTATCATCACGCTATCTCCCTTGGGGGGTAGGCAGAGAGAACAGAGTGACAAAAGGTTCTATTCTTGCATACATATCTCGCTTCCTCAACATTCATAATTCTCTTCATACACTCTCCAGTTTCCGCTCGCCGGTTTCGGAGACTCCTGACTCCACCGACAGCAACAAAGCTGTCGTTTATAAAACTTATAAATTTATTTTTATAGTAGATTCTATTTGATTACTTTTTATATCATTTTAAATGTTATTTTCAAGTCGGATTATTTTTTTATACTTAAATTGTTTTTTTTTGTTGATCACATACGCTTAGAGTTTTAGCTCCGAATTTTCGGTTAAGTATTAAATTTTATTATCGAAATACCCTAAATCGCGTAATAATTTTATTTTAATCAATACTACAAGCACGAGCGCTTAGGCGCACCTGTGCACTAACATTTTTACTCTACGAGGCGTGTGACAGTCTTGCGTGGTCGGTACTCGAAGCGGTAGGCATTTAACTCGGGGCCTTGAGCGAGTGATGTACGCCTGCCAAGGCCCTTAACAGAATTGCTGTATTGTATGACAATACCGTTGCAGACTATTGGTGGCAGACTGGTTATATTGGTTCCACTGAGTAAGCAAGAACTACATTTGATTCTAATAAGCAATTTTGATATTAACATATTACTTGTGCTCGTCACCAGACGCGCCTAGTTTCACATACAGCATTTGGCCTTTCAGTATTAATGTCCTATAATTTAGTACTTTAGAGCTAATGATCACTAGATCTATCTTAAATTGCAGCTATTTCTTCTACTCTCTGGATTAGTCTACTTATTTTGAAGCCCACGCATACGATGTCGCGGCTAAAAGCTAATAAGTACCGAATAACGCGAGTAGAAAATAGAGTTATGAGAATCGATAGCCAAATACGCATGTGAAAAGAATTCAAAACTTGTTTTATGTAATGATGACAACGAATATAGCTTTTCTAAGAAAAATCTTAGAATTATGGTAATAAAATAAACTTGTCTACGTTTTGAAATTTAAATAGGTAGGTATTATAAATATTTGCGTGTTTGTAAGTTTTTAGGCGCCATTGTAAGGCATTATAGGTTATAATATTTTATCCACTTCGTGGAACATCGTTGTATGATTGTTGTTATAATACAAATTTTCTTTTAATGAAAACAACATAATACATACATATACAGTTTAGTCTCAAAAATAAGAGATTATCTCATGATATAATTAAGTACCTACATATAAAAATAAATAAATGTGCCTCTATTCCATGTGTTATTTCATGCATACATAAACATAATGTTTTCAACCCTTTTTCTGTCCCACTATTCAGCACGCATCTCCTCCAATGGTAAGAGGGATTATGCCATAGTCCACCACGCTGGCCCAGTCCGAGTTGGCACAATTGACAAGCCATCGAGAAAAACTCTTAGGCTTGCAGGTTTCCTCACGATGTTTTCCTTCACCTGATCTGTAATAGAATAAATTGTACACAAATCCACACATAATTTCGAAAAATCTCGAAATGTCAGAGGTGAGTGCTGTTTTAGGTGTAGACTTTGGGCTGGGGATCGCGATATCGGTATCTTTGCAGTCCTTGATTTTACCGCTAGGCCACTACACTCCAGATAATATTTATAACATATATTTTTAAACGTAGGTAATTGGTAGATATATGTATAATTTTGGCTAGTCAAATAAGCATATATCATACTATACTTGCCACTACGTAAGCAAATAGAAGCGAAAAGGCAATAACAGTAAAATATACAAGAACCTCTTTAATGGTCCTGTTACACAAACTAATTAACGTCCCAGAACAAACACAGTGTTTAATATCCGCACAAGCGACACTCAGTTCAGACGCGACATTTGTCACTTGCTAAACATTATATTTTATTTGAAGATCAATGAATTTTTTTTATATACGTGAGTGGCGAACAAGTATGCGGCCTACCTGATGGTAAAAGATTAACATAGTCTATAGACGCTAGCAACACCAGAGGCATCACTCGCTCGTCATCATCTCTAAGGAAAGGCATATGAGAGGTGGATAGGAGGGATATTAAGGACAGGATATTTAGGATACTAAGAAGAGGATAGAAAGGATTATATGGAGAGGATAGGGAGTAGAGTTTGGGCTCCCGGCGCTCTCACTCACCATATAAAACACGCCGGTAGGTTGTATGTTGTTACTTCTTGAATAATTTGGTATAAATCTAGTCTGTAGTATATTCTTCTTGTGAAGTCTGTCAACCCGCGCTGGTCTAAATCCACCATGAGAGGAGACCCGTGCTCAATAATGGGGTAATAAAAGGGTTGAAAAAAAAAGAATAAAATAAGTGAGGATAACATTGTTACGATATATGTATACGGAAATGGAGCACCGAATGCTCAATTTAGAAAATGTTTATTAGAACAAAGCTAAACTGCTACAGGGCTATGAACGGACGAACGTGACGAATTCAGCTGAAAACGCACGTAGACAATTAACCCAGGGCTGACGTCTGCAGTGATACATGAACAGAGCCCCTAAAGGACGATGAAAATAAAGCGAACCAAAATAAACACAAAGTTCATACATTTCCTTACCTTTTCCCGTTTCTTAACGAAATTAGTTGACATAACGTAAGCATTTGTATCAAGAATTATTTGAAGATTAACTCTGTACTACGAATTGGCCTATGAATTTCAGTTGAATTTTGAATTGTTCTATTTATAATGAGAAGAGGATATAATTTTCTGAAACTGATTTGACTTTATTAATGATTTCATAGAATTTCATAAATTTTGAAACATAATTCACGTCATTATTTCAGCTTAAATAATTCCCGTAACAGCTGGTGCTTCATGATTATTAAAGTAATATGTTTTAATAAAAAGTACTTATGCTAAAGAAAAGAAGCACGTGTCGCAGCCAAAAATTTAAAAGAATTTGGGAATTTCCGTAACATAAATCTTCCTAGCGTCTAATTACATGGATCCAGCTCTCACCGCTCTTTTCTGGGTAAACTTATAGCAGCCATGTGTCATGATATTTTTATGAAAAAATTGCTGCGCATCCTTTCAAAAATGTCTTTAGCATAATGGAATATATAGCTTGCGAAATATTTTATTCATTAGAAATTTGTTCATAAAATATTCAGGTTTATATTTCTGCTCCAAACAAATCCATCCTCCAAAAAAGTATAAATTATTAAACTTGTTTACTTATATAAATACACAAGGAAATTGTATATCCAAAACATTAGAAAAGATAACCTATAATTAACTTACAAGAAAATCCTGTAATTATAAAAAAAATATTTCATTTTACATCTGATTCACTACTAATTCATGTTACCTCAAGCCATAATTATGTTTACAATAACATATAATGATACAGTACACATTTTGAAAAAATATAATAATTAACTGAATGTTGATATCATATTTTGGTGCGCGCACAAAGTGAAGTTGCCCACTCGAATACAGACTGTGTGTTCGTTTCTAGGACTCTCAGACTCGGAAAAAATAAACTGGGCAAATAATAGTCGCAGTTTCAACGGGAAAAAATATTTTCAGGCTAAAGTTGCAAATAAAATTTTGTACTGCGAAATGAATAGTTAAAACTTTATATTTAAGTAATATGAAAGGACGGGGCATGCACACGTTCTTTACGTACTTACTTATTATTAAGTCATAATAACAGTACCAACATCCTTTCATTTCTTTTTCCCTATACCAACATCCTTTTATTTCTCACTTCATCGATATTAAGAATTCTCTTCATACACGTTCGCTGGTTTTGGAAACTCCTGACATGACCGATCTGGTTCAGGTAGGTTAGTCTCGGTCTCCCCCTGTACCAACATCCTTTCATTTTCCATTGCATATTATTTTAAACAATCGCTCATCCGGCATTCTTTACATACCATCCAGTCCCAACAATCATTCCCTTTTGCTCTTTACACCAATACTCTTCTTCAGACTTACTCGCTCTTTTACTACATAGGTGAACGTCAGTTCTTTCTTTTTTTAAGGTGGGCAAACATGTGCCTACCGCACACCCCGCTGCCCGGGGAGACAGTGGGGTAGAACCGCGACGGGAGCGGCTACAACGTGACCGCTACCTCCGCCAGTTGCGGTGACAAGATTGTGGCGGCCTGACTCGGGCTGCCATCCTCAGTGGCAGACATTTCAGCAGCTGAAGTAACTGCCGAGCTGCCCGCCGTCGAGCTGCCCACTACCGAGCTGTCCCTAGACTCCTTGGACACTTCGGTCGTACGAGTATGCTTCCTTGAGCTTAAATTACTTTATTATTTTAATTCAGAATGTCATTTTAAGTTTGTCTTATATAAATAATAAAAATAAGTCTAATAAAAGCAGTGACATCTATTAAGAAACTCTAATATTGATAATAAAAATAAGTCTTATAAAAGCAGGGACATTTATTAACAAAATCAATTGACAACATCAATTGTGAGATCAAAAAGCTTTTAATAAAACAAAACCTGATTTTTGTCTAGATTTATTATAATGTAACTTATAATATTATAACTGATCTTGATTTTTCATTGTGACATTTTACACACAATTTCTAAATCAATCCCAAAAGTGTAATTTAGTTTTAAAAATAACTTAGGTTAGCAATGCTTAAAAAAACCCAAAAGAATGATTGTAGGTAAACATGGCAGGCGCGTCGTATATACAATTAAGTCCCTTCGAATAATTTTTTACTTCATTATGACATGGAGCTAGTCCATATTAAATGAAAATATGCAATTTGTATTATAAAAAATACTAATAATTATCATAGGCCCGATGCTACTATCTTACAGGGTGAAAAATGGCAATGTCCTTTCAATTTGTGTTCAAATCTTGTGCGACTCCTAACTGAAAACTGCAGCGATGTGTATTCTGGCATAACGTATGCGCGCTAGTAATATGCATCTATTTACATAAATTATATTGATGCCGAATCCAACCTTCCTAAAATAGCGTCGCGTCATGTTAGCAATATTATGTAGAGAATTTGTAGATAATCCTTATTAATATTAGAAACATGAAAGTGGGTTTGTTTGTTTGTTACTTTTTGACGGTGTATCCACTTAATCGATCATGAAATTTGGCATGTAAAAATAGCCCAGACTATAGGGAACAGACCGGAAAAATTGAGGGTAACTGTAGGATGGATATTTTTGTAAAGAGTTTTTTTTATAGGCATGCCTGATGATCATTGTGTTAATATTAACGAAGAATGAAATATTTCAACCAGATTTCGCACTGTTCCTGTTACTCATACCGAAGGACCTCAAGTCGTTCAAATTTAAGACACACTTTACATAAACACCTACGGAAAAATATTTAGATCAACTATTTTATTTCTGTAAACTATACTCATGGACATAATTAGAGGAAGGGAATAAAAAAGATGTAGGTATAGAAATTATATTTAAGAACTTTATTAATTTTACCATTTTGAACGAAAGTAAAACTTACTTCAGTAAAAAACAAAATTAATCAACAGAAATCTCAAAAATTATGTTTTGAAGAATTAACCCTTCAATCATCACATTGAAAATGTGATTGTGTTATGACATTACGGGGAATTTTTATCGAATGTTTGGGCATATTCAGTATTTGCAACTGCTAATACTTATTATAAAGATATTTTCTAGACACAAATTAAAACGTTGTTCTCTACAATACAACAAGAACCGGTGAAATCTCATCCAAACTCTTTTAATAATCCGCCAATGAATAGATTTCGTTAGAAATGCATTCACGGTAACTTTGCAAATGATTGGCATATAGTGAATACGTAAGCACTCTTGACCTCTGCACATGCCTGGTACCGCTTCCGCACTACGTGATTGGCTTTACTCGCAGTATAAGTTGAGGAACTTTGAAGCACGTGCTCTTTTGTCATAAGAATGAATAAATATTCCCCGTAAATGTTGAAATACATAAATTGTTTTGAAATACTGCTTTCAATATTATTTTACATCTGAAAAATAATTCAATGGCTAATGTAACTTCAAAAACAAACGAAGTTAATTGTTATAATATATACCACATACTATTTGAAACTTTCACTTACTGATAAAAAAAGAACAAGATAATTTTATGAATTAGAAATAGATAACGGCTAGTGGTGATTGAATCTAAACTCACAACTAACCTGCCGTATGCCGTCTCCAGTGGTGATTGAATCGATGACTTTTGTAATGGCAGTCCAAATGTTTCTGTATCTCACCCTTTCTAGATAACACCTACCTTAGGTAACACTACAGTCATCTTTTCGATATAATTACTTTACTATTACACGCTATTTATTAGCTTCACCTGTATCGGATAAGATTTGCAGGAACAGATTAATAAACGTCAAAACAAAGATAAAGCTGGCGCAGAATAAATATTCTAGAGGAAACGCCGTGCAATCGAATCTCTTAAAGGAACTCAATAACTTAACAAGACTACGATACCTTGCATACACTGAATTTTAAAATTCTTCGAGCTCTCGGTCGGATAAGGCATAAGACACACTGAAATGCGCTTAATCATCGGGCGCATTGATGGTAAGAGGAGCAGAGGACGTGCATCCAGGAAATGAATAGATAGGTTCCAAGAAGTCACCGTGATGACAATACAGACAATGTTTATAAATTGAAACCACGTTTTTCTGTGAGACAGCTAGCGAATGAATGAATTTATTTCAGAACATATTTGTCATAAAATCGTACAATAGTAATTACTTAATAACATAATAGATGGCATTACTGGTATTTTGATATAATACTAACACCCCCACATCAAAATAACATAGATGTCCACAATATTTTACCCAAAAACTTTCAATTAAACAAAATAATTATATTGCTTTTACATCCTGTATTCCTAATAACTTCAAAAAATAATAATGCTTGGTATTACCCAAACCTTTAGTAAATAGGTCTGTTGGCATTTCAGCTGTTTCCAAATATCTTAGTTCAATAATTTTATCCGTGATACAGTCCTTACAAAAATGGTAGCAAATATCAATATGCTTGGTTCTTTTATTAAAACTACTACTTGAAGACAGCCTAAGTGCACCCTGGTTATCATTAAATATTGTTATTGTATAGGGCTCATTAATGATTTCCTTTGACAAATTATGCAAATAAATTGCTTCCCTGCAGGCATCTGCTATGCCCATATATTCAGATTCTGTGCTTGAGAGAGCAACTGTTTTCTGTTTCTTAGCCTCCCATGAGACTATACTACCAGCTAATTTGAAATACATACCTGCGTAAGACCGCCTATCAATAATATTGTTTCCCCAATCCGCATCAATATACCCTTCTAATTTATCATTACCACATCTAGTATATTTTAACCCATAATATGTAGTCTTTTTAAATATTTTAAAATCCTTTTTGCATAAGCCCAAGTTACATTATCATAACAATTTGATCTATATTTTAGCACTTGACATGCTCAGCTACTCTTAAAGTACAAATTATAATTTGTGAATAAGGAAAAAGAGTATTTTAGTACAGGCGGGAATCGAACCTGCGTCCCTTCCTATCCGTCAATTGCTAAAAGAAATAGATCTGAAAAAGGATAGATCAAGTTCAAATGAAATAACTATGGATGAGGATACACTGCTTGAAACATCCGATAACTCAGATGATACCTATGTTCCTTGTGAGTAGGAAGATGCTTATGACTTACCGGAGGAGCGTGTCAGACCCGGCAGAATCAGAAGGAAACCAGAAAGGTATGGATTGTCAAATATGTGTATACCGAAGGAAGTGTTTGATGATGCTAATGGATTATGTCTGGAAGAAGCGCTACAAGGAGTAGAAAAGGAACAGTGGTTACAGGCAGTGAAAGAAGAACTTAAATGTTTTGAAGACAATCATGCGTGGGAGCTAGTAGATATGCCAAATAATAATGAAACTGTAGTGAAGTGTAAGTGGGTGTTACATAAAAAGATGAACAATGATAATAGTGTTCGCTACCGTGCCCGTTTAGTAGCCAAGAGCTATATGCAGAAGCAAAATGTGGACTATTCAGAGATCTTTTCGCCTGTAGTAGGGCATTCAACTTTGAGATTATTGTTTGCATTATCTGTAAAACTTGGTTTAGATGTGACACATCTTGATGTCACTACAGCATTCTTGAATGGGGACCTTGAGGAGACAATTTATATGGAAATACCAGAATGCTTATCAGATTCTCAAAATAACTATAATAATAAAGTACTTAAACTGAATAAAGCTATTTATGGTCTAAAGCAATCCTCAAGGGCCTGGTACAAGAAAGTTGATGAATGTCTTGTTGTCAATGGTTATAAACGCTCCAAACTAGAACTATGTTAGTACACTAAAATTAAGGATAAAAAAGAGCAATAATAACATTGTATGTAGATGATTTCTTTGTGTTTACAAACGATAATATCGAATATAATAATTTAAAAAAGGTATTGTCTTCAAAGTTTAAATTAAAAGATTTAGGACAAGTTAAAAATTGTTTAGGAATGACTGTAAATATTGATAAAATTAGTGGCACTGTTACATTGAGCCAAGAAAATTATATTAATCAGTTGTTGGATAGATTCAATATGACAAATTGTAAGCTAGCTGATACCCCTTTAGAGCCTAAATTGAATATTAATTTAGGAAATAAAAATTGTGATAGTCATATACCTTATCAGAAACTAATAGGTGGGCTCATGTATTTGGCAGTATTAACCAGGCCTGATATAGCATATTCAGTAAGTTTCCTTAGTCAATTTAACAATTGTTATGATTAAAGTACAAATTATAATTTGTGAATAAGGAAAAAGAGTATTTTAGTACAGGCTAATGCATGCAGTATTAATGCATGTAAATGCATTCCGATAGAGGGCGTTGGTCGTTAAGACAAATGTGATAAGGAGATTGGGTATGTCTAAAAGATAGTACTGTAGCTCAGTGGATTAGAGCACTTCCCCGGATAGGAAGGGATGCAGGTTCGATTCCCGCCTGTACTAAAATACTCTTTTTCAATTCCACCAATTCACTGTTTCTATTGTATACTTCACAGCCATTTGTCGTAAACTAATCTATATTACCGGATTTTATTAACTGGCTCACTGATAATAGGTTGGTAGTCAATCCTGGAGCGCATAATACATCCTTTACTGGTATTTCAAATTCACATTTATCGGTTTTTGTTACAATGGTTACATCTCCGGAACATTACTTTCAACCTCTCGCTGTTAGCAACACATATATCCTTCATTTTATGATATATAGCATTCTCAATCCACTGTTCATTAGCTGTTAGATGAATGCTCAATGTACCAGTCAATGCAACAGTCATATTTGTTGAATTTGCCGCTCAGAAAAACTGCACTAAACGCATTACATTGTTTACGTTGTATTTCTTTTGTATTCGTAATAGTATTATCACTATTTGGACACTGATTCTTGTAATGACCAGGCTGTTTACAACGGTAGCATTAGACATGACTTTTAGCGCTGCCATAGTTTGTTTTCGTTGCGTTCCGTTCGTTCGATTGGTATCTCTGCGCGTTAGCCATAGATAATTTATTATTTTTCTTATGTTGCCATTTCTGCGTACCGCTTGCGAATGCACTACTAACTTCATCGGATTGACCGCTCACTTCCGTTTCCACCATATTCATGAGCTTTGTCCTAATGGCGTCCGTTGTGATATGTATGCCTGAATGCTCGATCGCCATTATCATAGGCATGAATTTTTCAGAGAGTCCCGCTAACAATAAGCAACCGATCCACTCATCACTGATGTTAAATCCAGTCCCACTTAATTTTTGTCCTGTTTCGACTATTTGCGTTACGTAGGACTGCATAGATACACAATTTTCTAGGCGAATCGATATCAAATTACGTAAAAGAGATATTCTTCGGGTAAATCCTGAATCATCAAATAATGCCTTTAATTTGTTCCATAGCTCCAACGAAGTCTTCACGTCTTTGATGTGTACATATAACACACTATCTATAGTCATTATTAATTTTGCCTTGGTTCTCGCGTCGTCTGCGGCTTCTGTTATTTTCCCGGCTTCTGGCTTGATGCAGTGCAACTTATCCTCCAGGATCAGAAAATTCTTCGCCGCGAAGATCCACTCATTGTAGTTCTCCCGGCCTTTTAGCTTAGGAACATTTACTAGGTAGTTCGTTGTCATTCTTGGAAACTTTTATTGCAAATATTGAATAATACAACACTTTGCTATGTTTCACTACTTTTAGTACTTTTACTTGAGAATAAACGCTAAATACATTGGGCTGGGCCCAGAACCTATAAATTGAAACCACGTTTTTCTGTGAGACAGCTAGCGAATGAATGAATTTATTTCAGAACATATTTGTCATACAATCGTACAATAGTAACTACTTCATAACATAATAGATGGCATTACTGGTATTTTGATATAATACTAACAATGTTTTGAAATGAAAGAATTAACGGCTTTCTCCTGCTTCATGGCCAGTCACACGGAAGATAGTGGTACCAACCCGCTCGGGCCCGATAGCAAATGAGCACTGCCACTTGGTACACAGCCCTACCACCAGTAATGCAATGGGTAATAATTGCTTACTTCCCTTAGTCGCCTCGTACCACACCTGTAGGAATGAATGTGGTGGTGACACTTGTATTCTTAGTCCATCACCACAAGGATAGGCATAAATATACATGGGGCGCGAGATAGAATGCCTTTTTTTTGTTAGGGCAGGAAAGAATGAAACATACCCTCGTTCGGGGCAACGAATAGGGTAGTGTGGGGCCCTCATCCACTAAATAAACCCGCCTTATGCCATCTCTCCACGTGTATTGGCAGACCACTGGAACTATGTAACATTACTTCAGTGGAGAGATAGAATGCACTGAAGATTTCTTTCTTTTCTTCTTTCTTATAAGTAATTAGGCTATAATAGACAAAACTATTTATGCGAATATTTGTAGTGCCTACTTCCAGAAATAAGCGCTCAACCAAATATGAGAAGCAATACAAAAAAAAAACATCTAACTTCTACTGTGTTATTAAAAATTTTGTACTTGATTTTGCATAATATTCACTAAATAATTTAGAATTACATCATTAAGTATTAAGTGTATTATAATTATTAGTAATAATCCACTGAGATAATTATTTATTACAATCTAACTACAAAGCTAAAAAACGGTCAAACAGCCAACACGATCAGAATAAATTCATCTCCCGAGAAAACGATTGAGCAAGAAATCCGAACGCGGGTGACGCGTCAGTTACAATAACTATTGTCACATTCAATCAAACCATTCAAACAATGTGTGCCCTCGACAAAATAAAATGCGGGAAATTTCCTACGTAACAATCCCGGAATTCATACAGTAAAAACAGTGGGATCTCATCCAATTTTGCATTCAATCTACGACCACGAGAATTGCTTCTTCTAAGATGACCCGCCAGTTCCACTCGCCGTAAAGCGATGACCTAATCCGTTTTATTTGATTTGGGTGCCTGACTCCAGCCTTCTTTACCGATTTATAAGAATAATGTCAAATATGAGCGCTTGCAGTCATGTTTCAACTTTATCGTTAATAGAAATCAGATTTTAAAAAAATATTACGTGTTTACTTAAGTAAAAACAGGGTTCTTGAGTGGCTTAAGATAAGTATTTCAATAATAAACACAACCTTTTTGCTAATATAATTGAATATCTTATCTAAATTTTATATAAACAATTAATTAATTGTTATTTCGAAAGGTAACGATGAATTTAAATCAAATAATTAACTTGAGATTTGTCGAGACAAAATATCAAAACGTTTCTTAGTTTTGATTTAAATCTCAAATTGATTCACCTTGCCGATAAGCGTCGTGTAACCGGCACGAGATGCTTTGATTTCACAAATTTTAAGTCGCAGTAAATTAACTGTGAGATTTAGCTACAAACTACAATGAAAACTTTAATTCGAGAATCTTCATAAGTATGATTAAATTTCTTTGGGTCGTTGGAAACTTTAACTCGCTATATACGAATTATATTCGCAGATTAAACATATTTTAAACGAGCAACTAGCAACGAGAGCCATTAACTCACAAGTGAAATAAAGAAGATATTAAGAGTCGTATGCTAGGAATAAACAGGGCCTGCTTCGGGTCATGTGATTAATTTTAGCGAACACTTTCCGGCCATAAATGGCTTGTCAGAAAGTTTATTGCAGTAAAAAGCTTGAGTTTGGGTGCGAAGAGTGACGCGAGGCTTTACACTAATGGCCCTTGAAGTTTTACCCATTAAACCAACTTTTTTTCCAAAATATGAGCATCTATGAATTTCATATTACAGCAAGTAGAATAATTTAACTCGTGTAATGTATATTTTATGACTTGGAGCTTATATAAAACTCGTGGAACAAAAATGTTTTCTTTAAATTATCAGATTTTGAAATTTATCTGAACTCAAATAGATTTAATGGTGAAGCGTTTTCAGGTCACTTTATAGAGGGGACTAATTTGCATATTATCGGGGTGTGGACAGAAGGTCGCGTGACAGTGGGGTCGAATTACCATAAGAATAGGCCAACGAGGTGAACGTTTTGTTGAGATTCCAACCAATGAGCCATTGTAACGCAAGTTTTCCCAACAATTACCCAAAGAAAAGTCCGCATCTATTTAGGACGACTCTTTTAACGGTGTTTTCAAACAAACATTGCTCAGAGGTTTGTTTGTGTAAACTTACATAGTTAGTGTCGTGTCGTTAGTAATCGTTACAAAAGTACCTGCTGCACTTTCTGTGCCTCCATCCTATTAATATTGCAGTGATGATAATGATTGGTCTGACCAATTTGGGTCATAACGACCACTTAAACTGCTACTTGTACTTATTTTGGTGCGCCGGAAGGCGGCAGACATAGGCAATCTTCTTAGCAAACTGTCGTACCCCCTGAGAGCAGTTGAGTTCACAATCAACATAATTGTATTGAATATTTGAGGTTAGTCCATCTTTCACTTAATAACGTTTTGTCGAGCTTCACTTTACAAAAAATTATATTTGTTTTCTTGACAAGCCCGCGCCATTCCAGGGGAAGGATTGGCATGCAAATCCCTTCCACTTTAAAGGCTTGATGTTCATGTGCCGTTTCTGAACATATTTATATCTAAGAAGTTAACCGCCGAGTTTTCGCTTATTCACCTTCAGTTCAGAATAAAAGATGCGCCACACGATTCTCAGACATGCGTGAGACATGTCCTTGCCACCGAAGCTGCAAACGCATTAAATAGGATAACTACTCAACTAGGAATAGGTGGAATCGGTCTACCGTGCGTGCCATGTAGATCGAGATTCAGGCCGTGTGGGGCCGGCTTTAGAATTGTCCCACCCCTCTCTACCCACGGGAGTCGTAAGAGCCGACTGAGGGAATACCGGGGGAGTGGGCAGGCCGTGTGGGGCCGGATTTAGAATTGTTCCACCCCTCTCTACCCATGGGAGTCGTAAGAGCCGACTGAGGGTAGTGGGCAGCAGCACTCACTCGAGTATTAACAACATCCTCTGCGGACGCCAACCCGCCTGCCAAGCGTGGTAATTACGGCACTATACCCCCAACTTGGGGAGGCCTATGTCCAGCAGTGGACGTAGAAAGTCTGATGGATGGATGGAGATCGAGATTTTAGTGGCTAGTTTTAAGTCATGCAAACGGAAGACCTTGTAACGCAGTTTACCTAATATCTGGTCAAAGCCGCAGGGAGTCGTTAGATGCACAGTATCGCTCATTGTGGCACTCTCCTGGGGTGCCCATATTCAGCAATGAACGCCAGAAAGCTGTTGATCGAATGATTATCATAATTATAAAAAGTGATGAAAAGTAACATTGCAAATATATTTTTAAATTATTACAATATTAATCTACTATGAATTACTGGAAAAGGGAACCATAGCTTTGACATTTGTACTAAAACGTTTGAATTGATAATTTTTCTTTCACCGCCCTTTATAGTCCACGCAACTTAGAATGAGAGGAATTTAGTTCAAGTGTTCCATGATAGTCCATGTTTCACAATTTAGAGAACATAAACTTACATGATAACCATCATGTAAATAAAATATAATGCCCTCAACCATTTTACATACGTGCAATGTGCAATATCGACTAGCTATCAAAACAAGCAGTATAGGTATCTCTTGATCATTTATTTCTATTAGGCGTGTGGCTAACAGTATTGTCCTTCATTGTCACTGTGTCACCAGTCCGCCAGGTTTATTATCGCATGCCTGGAGGCAGTTTCCTTTTACCACAAATTTAGGGACCATAAAACTGATGAACAGCTTCTTAATGGTGTCGAATGACTTCTTACAGTTTTTAATTTAGCGCTTTATAAATACAAACGCAAAATACGAGTAAGTCGACCGTGTTATTTGCTCAAGGAAAATTAATTTAGTCAAACACCATTTTTGCTTGGATCACCTAACTATGATAGAGCCTGTGTTTGAAACTAAGATTAAATATTCGTAGATACGAGTGTTGTCGGCAATATTAGAATTTCCTAACGCCACCCACTAGTGAAAGAATTGATAGGTAGCACTCTCAACACTATAATAATAAAATACTCTTTATAAAGAAATATCTGTTGAACAATATTGTTTCTTTTTTATTTTTATAAGAAAGAGTCGTGCTAGTTTTATTTATAGATGTCTTATAAATACTGATAAATGTGCGCCCTTGTCTTCGCGTGACGGGTTTTTGTTATCAACACTTAAATCACTGTACAGAATATTTTAGTGGAGCTGACTTTGTGAGGTATTTTATAGAACAATATTTGAAAATATTAAGCAAAGAAAATAACATAGGTGCAGATTGCAGTATTTTATAAAAACCATTACTATTTTGCACGGCAAAGAGAAGCATCTAAGTAAGTTTCTTCCCAATAAGGAAGGAAAATGGATTAAGGCCATAGTCTAACATACTGGCCCATTCCCACTTTCCACACCATATGCTACCGTCAATATTTTCCTTACGATAACTTCCGTCCTAATTCTGAAAAGTCGGAGGTGAGACTGGGTATCTCGATCTTATCTCTGGCCTTCAAAACTATGTTGTCTTAACTAACATAAACATATCTTGAGGATCCTTATTTGCATAAGGTTAATATGAATGAAAACTAACAGGGTTTCCTTCTACAAGCTTAAAATTTCTTATCGCCTCGAGCGTAAACATAGCATCACGCCTATATTTCCCGAAGGGGTAGGCAGAGGTGTATTTTACACACCCACGATTCGCCAGCTGTGTTTAGGTCCCACGTAATAGGGGGCGAGCCTATAGTACTACTGCTGTTCCAAGTAGTATGCCAATAGTGTACGTGTCTACTACGGTACGGTTCGCAGACAGTAGAAGAGCTTGTGTCACGCAGGCCATCACACATGTCTTTCTTTCCAACGCTTGCCACATTACCTACAGCATTACCTTTCTATAATAAAATGTTGTGATAATATTTTCCCCAAAAATAATCATAGGCGATAAGTAAAAAAAGAACAAACACAGGCCAGATTGCTAGCGCTATGTAGACTTACTTATCATCACGCCATTTCCCTTGCGGGGTAGGCAGAGAGAACAGAGTACCAAGAAGCTCTATTCTTGCATACATCTCTCGCTTCCTCAACATTCATAACTCTCTTCATACACGCTCGCCGGTTTCGGAGACTCCTGACTCCACCTTCCTTCAATACATGACCGATTTGGTCTAGGTAGTTGAGTCTTGGTCTTCCCCTGTACCTACATCCTTCCACTTTCGCATTGTATATCTTCTTAACCAGTCTCTCGTCCAGCATTTTTTCCACATGTCCGAACCATCGGAGCATTCCCTTTCGCATATTTACACCAATACTCTCTTTCATACTTACTCGCTCTCTTACGCCGTTGTTACGAATGCGGTCAGTCAGCCTCACTCAACAGATTCTCCGCAGAGATCGCATTTCAACCGCATTGATTTTACTCTCATTCTCCTTTTTGCATACCCAACTCTCGCTTCCATATAACGTTGGGACAAGCACTGCGTTGTGTATTGCGACACGTGCCTTCTGGCTGAGGTGGTGGCTGCCGAGAATTTATCCCAATGCTCCGTTCACTCTATTTCCCGCATTCACTCTTCTTTCTACATCAGTGGTGTACCTTCCATCCCGACTGAATCCATATCCAAGATACACAAATTCATCCACTTGTTCTAACACACCATTTCCTATTGCTAATCTAACGTCTGTTCTGGCTTCTTCTCTTTCAAAAACCATTATTTTGGTTTTGTTCACATTCACACGTAGGCCTCTTTTCTTACAATCTTCTGCCATTACGTCGACTAGGGTTTGCAGGTCAGTCGCAGACTGTACTAATAGGACCGCATCGTCTGCATATAGTAGAGAGTTAACCACTGAGTCGCCCATCTGAACTCCCACATTCATTTCATTTAACCTTTGTAGACATTTATCCAGATATATGATAAACAGTCTGGCTGATAGAACGCAGCCCTGTTTAACGTCGATATTGACATCAAACCAGGGTGACATTCCATCATCCAGCCGCACACAAGCTCTGCAGTCCATGTAGTTGGACTGCACCGCTTGTAGCAGTCTACGGTTAATACCATACTCCGGCAAAATGTCCCAAAGTTCCTTTCGTACAACAGTGTCAAATGATTTCTCCAAATCCACAAAACTGCAGAAAACCCTCTGGCGTACAGCCAGACGCTTCTCCACAATGTTGCGCAGAGAAAACACTTGATCCATGCATCCTCTTTCACACCTGAAACCTCCTTGTGCCTCACACAAAAATTCATCAGATACCATCCTCATTCTTCTTTCAATAAATTTTCCTGTCAATAACTTTACCATACACTTTGGCTGCCAAACTAGTCAAGCTTATGGCTCTGTAGTTTGCTCAGTCATAACGTAAGCCCTTGTTTTTAAACAAGGGCACGATCACTGCGCTTCTGCAGTCCTGAGCTCCAACATAAATTGAGGAAGAATTCCCAGGCACATGAGCCTCCAAGCTTCATCATCTCAGCAGACACCATATCAATACCCGCTGCCTTACTATTTTTCAAACTTCTAATCGCCCATACAACTTCATCCATACTAATGCCATCAGAGGATGCCGGTACCGAATGCTGATCTGTTAGACCACATGTGGCACCAGCATCACCCTGAACATCCGCATACATATCTCCAAAATATTCACTCCATCGGCTTAACACATCTTGTGTTTGCGTAAGAATGTCTCCACCTTTAGACCTTATTTTATTCCTTCTGAAAGCTGACCAACCCCTCCGAGATTTCTTCACCTCCCTCAGAAAAGTTTGGTGTTGCTCTCGAAGTTTTTGGTCAGCCTTTCTTCTGCAATCATATTTGCTCTATCATGCTTCTCTTTCACTAAGGCTTTTGTCATTCTTACGTAGCCGGTATATTTCTTTCTTCTGTTCTTACATACTTGCACTCAGGTTCAAAGAAGATACATAGTCCAGCCACGCTTTCTTCTTTTGGTCTACGGAAGCTGCTACTTCCGTATCCCACCATGCATCACCTTTCACTTTCCTATGCTTCTTTGAGCATCCACATACTTCTTTCGCTGTACCTACCATACTATCTTTCAATACTCTCCAGCATTCTTCTATGTCAGATCCCGGCTGACTTGCCATTGTCAGCCATTTACGGACACCCTCTGCATACTTTGCTCTTACACTCTCATCTAGCAACTTTTCAATCTTTATTCTTTCAAGCCCTCCGAAGGGGACACGCTCTCCCCAGTGTCACGCAGGTCATCGCATAAGGATCGGAGATAAGTGTCCGTGTCGACAGTGGGACCCCTGTAGGCTCTTGTATCCAGAATTTTATTACGCTATGTAGAAATACGCATTAATAGAAATAAAAGAAATATAAACGTAACATATTATGAGCTATGACCATTAAATAAACAGGCTTTTAATGCCATACATAGTGGTTAAAAGCACGAGCAATAGGTTACTTACAAACAATTTTACGTAAACTTAAAAACTATTTTACATTTTTTTTATAACAGAACTGACTATATACGTATTAACTCATTTATTCATCGGTTAATGTATTTAGTAATCGATCGAAACACAAAGGACCCAAGGTTTATATTATGCTATGTTTTTAGATTTAGAATGGCACAGGTTTATTATTCAGTAAACAAAAGTTCACGCCATATGTATATTCAAGACTCGCATAGAGTAAAAACAAGTAAACATTTCGTGATATATCGTCAGCTTTTTCTCATTCTATTATAGAAAAATTATGCGGAGATATCAATCATAGCAGCTTTGAACATGCCACTAAATCACCTTATATTGGCACGATTTTATTAATGTGTTAAACAAAATATCTTACTTTGGTTAACTCAAAATCAATGCTGATATCTTAACATAGACTCACAAACTATAAATGCAACTAACGCAATAAACCGTAGTGTCTAATTATATTCCAAGGAATATCATTCTAAAATCACAGTAATGCTCACTTCTATCGAGGGTAAAAAGTGCTCAAAGATTCAATGGTGCGAAATAGAGACGGTGCGGTTGGCAAAGTAAGCATTATTAAAATTTGCCTACTACCGCACAACGAGTGCCAACCGCCGAACGAAAAAGAAAGATTAAATTAGCCAATTTTATGAGGTTGCAGACTCGTCAACTTATGCTTTTAAACATTTTCAACGTGAACCTTGTTTGAATTGGTCGAAAGCGTGTACTTTCATGATGTTATGATTTAACCTAACAAATATTGAAGTTGAGTACTAGCTTAATATTCAAAATTTGTTTGCATATTTGAAACGTAGTAGATACCTTTGTTTGAAATTCCTGTGTTTTGTCTTATTCTCAGTGTATCATACAAGTACACTAGCTTTCACATCCTCATGGGGCAAGGAAAGGGTTAATGCGTTCTGGTTGACCTCGTTGCTAACCCATATGACCGTCATTCTGAGTAAGGTTTCGTCCGAAGAAAAATAAAAAAGGTTATAAAATAATTTTTGATGTCCGCCAATTGTCATTTACTGCGGGACTGTGTTAAAAATGATAGGATCGCTCACAATATCCGCTTACTTCAATTATGTTTCGTTTAAAGATAATTTTATGTATAGAATTTTTTTATGGTATTCAGACTTGTATGTGCACCTATCTATAAGATAATTGAGGCTATTGGAATTTCTTAAATGTGGTATTGGCATTAGTAATCGCCTTGTAACTAACGTCAAGGTTTCGATATTCCAGAGCGATTCTTTCTCACTCCTATCAAGCATAGTGATTAAATATTACGGTGGGCAATAGCTAGGTAGTGCTCCTGATATTGCTTTACCCTGAGCAGCATTTCCCACTTACCATTAGGACCGTGGCTCGTATCGTCAATATAAGTAATAAAATAATGCAGTGACGGGAACAAATATCCATCCATCCATCAGCCCTTCAACGTCCACTGCTGGACATAGGCCTCCCCAAGAGAACGCCGCAACGAGCGCTCCCGTCATGGGGGATAATGCCGTAATTGCCACGCTTGGCAGGCGGGTTGGCAATCGCAGTTTAACTTGTTAATACTCGAGGGAGTGCTGCTGCCCACTCCCCCGGTATTCCCTCGGTCGGCTTTTACAACTCCCGTGGGTAGAGAGGGATGGGTCCCACCCAAAAATAGTCTATCAAAATTAATAGAGGTATTAAATTTGACTGCGTCTATTGTGTATTATGTAAATATTATGTCATTGGCTTGGGAAATCGCATTACTGACAAATTACTCCGTAATGAAGGATTGCCTTTCAATTTAAACATACAAGTCCAATAAAAAGTGCTCTATTTTTGTTTAATTTAATGGAGACGACTAAAACACAAACATTTTTATTCCTCTATTTACCTGAAAGCATAATTTAATTTTTCATTACCGCTGTTTTCTTAATTGCCGTTATTAAAAGATATCGAGTCAAAATAATGCGAAGGTTTTACTTAAACATTAACGTTACTAATGGATCACTAATTACAGATACTAAACGACAGAAAATGGCTTTTATTCATTATATAATTACATTGTGTAATAGATCTGTCCCTGTCATTAGTTCAAAAGTATACCCGTAGATGGAATGAGTTCCAAAAGAGCAACATTGTAATAAGTTATTCTAAAGTTCATCCTTGGATTCGAAAATGTTTAGCCTTCAAATTGTACAGTTGCTGACCTCAATTTTTTTTTTTAAACACGTTCACGGTTGCTTACAACTAAGTGTGAAAGTGATATTTACATATGAAATTAGCGTTATGTACGGAAAAAGCAAACGATTTTTTTTAAATGAAATTATTTGAATTGTTCAATCAAAGTATGTACCATTGTTATTTATGCACTTTTGAGATTTTATCGGTAGTTCCTTGAATCCTTTGCTAAAAAAAATGTGGGAGCGAGAATCAATAAAATTTTTGAAGTCGATTTTTACATCATCGGAATTGAACTTTTTTCCTTGCAAGAAATTGTCCAAATTCCACTAAAAGTGGGAATTTGTTGGAGCAAGGTCCGGGGAGTACAGTAGGTGCCGGAGATATCCCAATCGCAGCTCCTCTAATTTAGTGACCGTCTTTTGTGCAGTGTGTGGTCTAGCGTTGTCCTGAATTAGCAGTGGGCTAAAGGAATTGACCAGTCTCGGTTGTTTAACGGCTAGCTTTTTCTTCATGGTTTGCAATTGTTGTCAATACCGTAATTATCTGGCCAGATCTTAGGAAGCTGTAGTAGATGACATCAGCACTGGTCCAACAGACACTTACCAGTACCTTTTTCTGAATCAACTTTCGCTTAGGGCAAAATTTGGAAGGTTCTCCTGGGTTCAACCATTGTGATGAGCGTTACCGATTATTGTACATGATCTTTTCTTTATCACAAGTAACGATACGATTCAAAATCCCCTCGTTATTGTGACGGTTGAGTAATGTAATGCATGTCCTCGAATGTGTTTGTTGGTTTGCTTAACTCAATTCATGCGGTATCCATTTTTCGAGCATTTTCACCTTTCCAATTTGTTTTAGGTGAATTAAAATGGTTTTATCACTCACACCAAAGCCTGCCGTTAACTCTGACGTAGTTTATGATTTTTAATTCTTCATTGTCAACTAGGGTCTCCGGCCGTCCGCAGGGTTTATTCTGTAAGTCAAAATTTCCAGAACGAAAACGTTGGAACCGAAAACGTACCGTGGATTCTTTTACGGTAGCTTCCCCATACAGGTCATAATCCTTCGAGCTGTTTCTGCGGCGCTTGTGCCATGGTGGAACTCAATACGATTAATAAACCGATATTTTAAGTTTTCCATATTGTGAACAGAACGATGTCAAAGAAAAACCAAATGGCGAATGGATGAAAATGAATCGCTAAATTGGAAACACAAATATCCAAGCCTAAATTTGAAATAAATTTAAATTTGGAATTTATAACCAGACGCCAGATATTTGAGATCAAAGTGGTCAGTTTGACATAAGGACCTAATACTAACTAATAAAAGTTCGTTAACTCATATAGTAGGTATATTTATTTCATAAACTCGACATGTACGGCTATATAAACTGGTAAGCTGTCGTAGTGATTTGTACACTGTTTCCTATTTATTCATACAGTTTCTAGAGACGATTACAGTAAGTAATCGTCTCCTCGCGCCTCATGAATAAATTTAAATAATTTCTCGTTGAGGTGTAAATGATGCAAGTTTTTGCATTTAAAACTCTTATTAATCGCTTTACTTTTTCTGTTGACAAATTATGTCTCTGCTGTTCAAAGTTTATAATTATAATTGCGGATTTTTATATTTTTTGGTTTTTATATTCTTAGCTATTTCCTATAACGCATTTTTTTATATAATAATGTTTGCGAATAGGATTTAAATCCGAATGTTATCCCTGTCTTGGGAAAAGCTTACGCCTTCGAACATGTATGTGGATCCGTTAATTACGGCTAAGGACTAAACGGATTTGAATGAAATTTGGTAGCTAGCTAGATGATGCACTGGATCTATATGATTAGGATAGATTTTACCGAAAAAGCAATAAATTTGGCAAAATTAAATTCGGTATAGGTATAGATACCTACATTATACAAGCCAAAATTTTCTCTAGACTAACGTTTAATAAATGTTGGTTACGATTGCTGTATTTAGTATCTACATTTACTAATTAAGCTGTTTTCTGCTGAAGTGAGGCTTAGAGAGATTAAAGATAAATTTTATTATAATTATTTATGCTGAACCTGGTAGACATTGTCATGCCCGAACGTTGGCTTGCCTGCTATGAGCAAATTCAGTTTTTTTGTGGTAGTAGTTTCAAGGTGGGTAATAAAATGTAGATATTCTGATAATAAAACAAAAAAAAGGCTCAATAAACTAAAAAAAAAACTGGCTTTATTAGCTAGTTGAACTAAAACGCTACGGAACCCCAAAAATGGATAATTTTCTCAAATTATTGTATTGTCATCGGTCCTTGATAAGTGTGTAAAGTTTGATTTAATTCGACATTTCGAAGAATAATAGCGTGTTAATATATTTGTTTGCCGTGTGGCTTTAGAATTGTCCCACCCGTCTCTACCCACGGGAGTCGTAAGAGCCGACTGAGGGAATACCGGGGCAGTGGGCAGCAGCACTCGCTCGAGTATTAACAACATCCACTGCGATCGCCAACCCGCCTGCCAAGCGTGGCAATTACGGCACTAATCCCCATATGAGCGAAACACATGTTGTGGCGTTCTCTTTGGGGAGGCAGAATTGCCGTCATGCTTACGGCACTGCTTGCCAAAAGAAATATTGAATTGAAAATCCACTGTGATCGCCAACCCGCCTGCCAAGCGAGGCGATTACGGCATTATCCCCCATGACGGGACCGCTCGTTGAGACGTTCTCTTGGGGAGGCCTATGTCCAGCAGTGGACGTTGAAAGGCTGATGGATGGATAGATGGAATACAATTGTTATAGGTACCAAAATTACACAAACGGAGAGTAATTCGACTTACATTAAAACATCTAACAGAATGCCTCTAAAATACGCTGCACTGGTATTTATAACAGACTGTTTGACAGATGGCTCTAGAGTCATGTTGCTAGCTGTCACTTGCAGGCTTTCTTGCTTACCACTGAAGTAATCCAACATAGTACCAGTGGTCCGTCCACATAGGCGGAGAGACAGCACACGGCGGGTTTCTTTGGTGGTGTGGTGTGGTCCCCACATTACCCTGTTTGTTGCCCCGAACTACGGGGTGTGCGGTTAGGTGCATTTTTTTCCGCCTAAACTAAAAAAACCCTTTGGTGCTTGGCTGACAGTGATGGCGCTTCACTATCGTGAGATGGCGGCCTAGGCGTGACGTTGCCTAGGCATAGGCGCTGCCTCAGGCATTCCTCGGTATGCCTTGGCTGCTTGGCTTCCTCCGTTGAATAGCCTGGTGTTATAGATTTGTTTTTCTGATATTCAAATTATAAGATTAAAAATATTAATTTAATACGAATTGCCGTCAAAAAGTTAAAATAAATACCTGGAACACGATCGCAGCACCATATTTGAAAAACCATCCATATATAGTATGCCTAAATTTAGTATTATATATAAAAAAAAAAATAAGGAGGTACCAAGAATTTATAATTGTTAAAGGTGACAACTTTTAATAAACGAATTTATGTACGTTTAATAATAAATTAAGAAATTTAAAGGCGTAGTGATCGTTAGCGCGCCTGATTTCATTTCTGCGTAACAGAATTTATAAGCCCTAACTCAAGCGTTATTATTATATAGAGTTTATTATAGAAGTAATAACATATATTTATTTTTTTAATAGGTAGAGTATCTAAATATATAGTAAGATTCGACTTAACTAACACATGCTCGTGCCATGCACACTATTGTGCCTATTAGTAAATGCCTGAATATTATCTTTTTATTCTTAATTCATCTAATGCCTTACGCTTGCAACTTTGGTGAGATCCCGAATGCGAATCTTGAGACTTGCAAAAAGTATTTAATTAGCTGCACGGAATCTGGAATTATGGCCTGTGAACGTCATTGGCCGTCCTCCTATTACGTGATTCTAAATTACATAGAAAAAGTATAGCTTTGTTACCCCCCTGCTTATTTCTTCGGAGATCTTTATCACACCTTTGTGTGAAAAAAATATTGTTCCAGTACCAAAACAAATCAAATATAATATTAAATCTATTTATACCTTTTACTTTATAGCCGAGTAGCGAATATGCCTTTATATCATTCATGGTCACAGGAGTGAACCCGATAGATTCCATAAAGGTAATTTTATTTCAAATTAATACTATTTATTTTTGATCTTATTTTTTGGCATTTGACATGCTCCGCTACTTTCTAAATATAAATTATTTGTGAATAAGGGCACTCTTCCCCGGATTGGAACAGACGTTCGATTCCCGCTCGTACAAAATATCTCTTTTCCTTATTCTCAAATAATTTGTACTTAATACTATTTAGTTATATATTATCCATTATTTATACAAACTTAATTTCTATCACACAGTTTAAAAAAATGAAACGAAAGTACTAACTTTAAACATTATACATCATTCATCCGCATCACTGGCAACGTGCCCAGAAGGCTGGCAGCATTACCACATGGAATTGTCAATGCTATTACTTTGATAAAAGTAAAGGTCGACCTTCTGATCACGTCAATTATTAGTCGACTCGCTTAAAGTGCTTTCAAGGTTATTATAGTTCCACCGTTTAAGGACTCCGCAGGTGAAGCAGCAACACCAGACTAGCCAAAGGTGCTTGGTAAATGTGATGGAGCAGGATTCACAAAAAAATGTTCTAATAAGTAGCTAAGCATGTAAAACACAAATAAATACAATTCACATAGAAATGAAACGTTATACCCACCGCAATTTTGTTTTAGTTTTCTACTAATTTAATTAGTTCTTGTTGTAATGTCAAAAAGGTCGCACACTGCTAACCAGCTAATGTAGACACTAACAAATTCAACTTTGCCGTAACGTAAAGGAGACATTGATTCAACATTCAGATTTGGCGAGCTAACTGATTGAAAACGAAGTATTAGCTTAGGTCAAGAGATAACAAATAGTAAACACGATATGTGTGTATGTTACACGCGTATCTTGTGATATTTTCTAACTATTATCTAAAGTGAATTCGCGAAATTAGATAAAATAAAGAGCAAACTACTCGTATGTACGTTTCATTGTAATCTCTATTACGTAAATTGTAAACCAATAATTTATTCACAATCGTTTCACTGTTAAAAGCAATCATAATGTGATTCAGATTGCGTATGCGTAAAGCGTACCGTCATGTGGATATTCGATATTTCGCTGATAGTAAAACGTTGACAATGAGAGATGAATTTATAGTAGCAGGTAATTCTCGTTAAGCGTCATCCTCTCAACCACGTTTTATTTCAGCGTTGATTGTCCTGAATTACAAAACGTTTTATTAAGTAAGTAATTCTAAAAATAAAACAAATGACATGGCTAATTTCGGCCTAGATACAATAGGTAGAATGTCCATGAACAAAAGCTTTTACATAAAAAAATAAAAATCATATCAGAATTATAGTATAGTCTATTTATATTTACAACTACAGAGTTTATTTATAACTTTACAAGGTATTTCCGGTATATTGTATATACCTTTTGCTATTATCAGAAATCTTTCTGTTCCTACATAAGCAACTATACAAAATATTTACGTTCTTTTGAAAAATCAAATAGATTACTCTAAAGAGACGTGTTTTTTTTAAATAAAAAAAAACAACGTTTGTGGACTATACACCTACATAATCATTTTAGGGAAACACAAACCCAAAAAATCAGAATTTATATTGATTTTTCAGCACTTACGATGAAGAGAGCCATGTAAAACTTGCCCATGCCATTTGTAGTAAAATTTGAGACGCCGTTTTCTCTCTTGTTTTTTTTTTGTTAAGATGGGAAAAAATGTTCCTAACCGCACACCCCGTCGTTCGGGGCAACGAACAGGGTAGTGTGTGGCCTACACCTACTAAAGAAACCCGCAGTGCGCCGTCTCTCCGCCTTTATTGGCGGGCTACTGGAACCATGTTACATTCCTTCGGTGGTATCTTGTTACTAGCCTGAAGAGGAAGGTACGACTAACACTGTGTCCATCCAACCATGAAGAATCTCATTGCATTACTGGTGAGAGAAGATAGCCGTTCTATCACAATTAATAAATCACGAGATTATTTGGTGGATTTTCTTAATGGTCCTAGTTGATAACGATTAAGTACCTATGCTGAGTCCATGAACACTGCAGGCACTCCGCTCACCTATATTTTTAATACCAATAAAATGCCTTATTAAGTAACAACAAATAATATATAACTACATAAATAAATAATGAAACATAGACATAATGTTAGTTCGTCAATGCGTAAAGGAACAATGTGAATACAATACAATATCTAGTCATGCGACACAACGGACACAGCATGTCACGGATGGATTTATGGCCACCACTTATTTGCACGTCATATGCTACTATACTGTTATCAAAAAGTTGAATACGTACTGGACGTTCAACGTGACAATTATTACTTATCTATAACAATTTTACAACACGTAACGCATGTACGTTATTCGTTTTATATCTTCTACAATAAAACCTCGTCGCTTCGTTCGTTGGGTCTCACGGGTTTATATTAGTTCATTTGGTCATGGAGTAAATTTACTTTGGTAAATCTAATATATAGATGTACCCGTACGAGAAAGATACATATGTAGGTATTAAATTTACAACTTTAATTTCACCTCAGAAGGGTCGATATCTAATTTGCTGTAAAAATAAACTTGTGTGTTAGTAATCCCTTACCATACAGTACTGGATACTGTTAGGTAATATGTATTATAAGCTTATGGCAAAAAAAAATTAAAAAATATTTCTATCGATATTTAGATATTTTTATATATATTCTTAGCATTTGACATGCTTAGCACTATACATTTTTCACTTTGTGTTTAATAGATTTCTATCGGTTTAATTAAACCTTCTTTTTTTGTTTAGGCGGAAAAAAATGTTCCTAAACGCACACCCCGTCGCTCAGGGCAACGAACAGGGTAGTGTGGGGCCCCACACTACCCTGTTCGTTGCCCTGAGCTCAACCACTAAAGAAACCCGTCTCACGCCGTCTCTCCGCCTTTTTTTGGCGGGCCACCGGAACCATATTACATTCCTTCAGTGGTCCGCCGGCGGCTTACCCTTACGGGTACCCTCAACTGAGCGACGCATCCGCACACGGTGCGTCACACCTTTGCGGGAGGCCTTGCGGGTGGTGGGCGTTCCCCGATCCATCCACCCAGCAGCCTCAGCTAGGGCGATATTAGGCGCAAATAATCGCGCCTGCGCCGCCCCAGTCGCTGGCGGCGGTTCGGGTTTGTGGAATGATTAGCCTCCCTGGCCCTCTCCACCACTTCCTTCCGCGAAATGACCTCCTCGCAGAAGGTTGCGACCGCGGCCCAATTTCTGTCGCTGCCAAGCATCGCTCTGATGACGCTCGGCAGCGAGAGGTCTCCCCCTATTGCCGTGACGAGTTCATGGCGCTGCTCGGCCCAAGCCGGGCACGACTCGAGCGAGTGCTGCATCGTGTCCTCGTCGCAGCTGCAATGGTGTCAGCCCGGAGTCGTTTCCCTCCTTGCAACTATGTGCAGATATCTGCCGAAGCAACCGTGCCCCGACAGCACCTGCACCAGTCGGAAGGTAAGGACTCTGTGCCGTCGCCCCGCCTACTCTTCCACCACCAGCTGGAGCGCCCCTACGGTCGGTTTCATTAAACCTATATGTATATATGTATAAATGAATCAGTGAAATATATTATGTACGCACATAACTTCCGAACAACTGCACCAAATTTGATAATTTTTATTTTTTGTATTCCTTATTGACAAGACAAGGTTTGTATAAAATAAAATTCAAAAAATACAACAGAAAAGTAAAAAAAATCTTAATATAAAAAGTGTTCCAGTGAATGAAAAGACTGTCTTCAATATATTGACAAAACATTGACATATTGACGTTCAGTTGTTCAGCCAGCAGTTGATAACTTCAAAAATATTTACAGTATGGATATTTGACATTAATTCAATAAAAAATTAAGGATTCACGAAAAATATTGTAGATTCCACGGCATTACAATATTTATGGTCGAATTATTTAATTGTAATTTTATTTAATTACATGCTCGCATTGTAAATGACAGATTCTCTCTTATTTTTTGTCATTAAGTACCTACGTAACAACATTTCCGGTACTACTTATTTAATTCGACGGGTTAATTACTTTCGATACATCAAACGTGTATATAAATACGAGTACATTATAGAATTATTGATAATGCGACTGATTTGAATTTACCGGGGTGTTAAATTACCTTAGTCCACGACTGTACACCACCGCGTGAAGTCGAGGCGGGCATAAATAGTAAAACACATCTTTCAGGATTTTAGGAGATATTCATGAAAAAATATATGGCGGTACGAAGTTCGCCGGGTCAGCTAGTATAATATATTTATAATACTTCAAAGTTATTAGCTTTATAGTCAGCTTAGAATTTGATTGTTATAATGTTGTGTCATAAATCTAATATTAAGAAAATAAACTATTTTTGCTCTGTCATTTATTTTATAGGTCTAATATCGAACTAACTGCCTCGGTGGTGTAGCGGTAGTGTATGCGACTGCTAATCATGAGGTCTCGGGTTCGATCCCCGGGTCGGGCAATGTTATTGAGCTTTTCCCTAAAAAGAAAAAATCTCAGTAACAACCCGGAGTTTGGAAATGTGCCCGGTAGACGTCAATAGGCTCGCCCCCTATTACGTGGGACTTAAACATAGCTGGCGAGTCGTGGGTGTGTAATACACCTCTGCCTACCCCTACGGGGAATACAGGCGTGATGCTATGTTTTTTTTTCTAATATCGAGGACCAACCTACTGATTAGTCCATATCAACCAACTGCTTGGTCTGTGTGTAATCTTTATATTTTTTTTTTTGCTTTATTTGGATAAACAAACAGTGACAAAATACTAAATAGTAGGATGTATGCAAGACGTTTAAGAGCTTTATTATTTTATTTTAAAAATACAACACCCTGCACAATGGTACAATCCTTGTATCGTGGGGGACTTTACGAACATACAACTTCACGGAACAAAGTACACCCAGACTCAGAACAACCATTTGTGGATCACACAAAGAGACAAGCGTGGGAATCGAACCCACATGTACGTATGTATGTATGTAGATGCGGGCTAATTTTCCGCAACTCGACGTCATAGATGTGCATTTTTTTGCGTGATGGGTTGATGGCACTACTCTTGCCAACCCAGTATATCCAGAAAGTCTAGCAGACCCTTCACTTTGCCAACGACTTCTGGTAGAGACCTCGGAGATGCGAGGTTTAGTGCCCGGTATTCTGCCACCCCCGGACATTCAAGAATGATGTAGGTGGCTGTTTCGTCTGCCTCCATGCATGCTCTGCAAAGAGGGCTGTCTGTAACACCTAGAGTAAATAAGTGTTTGTTCCATAGAGCACGTCCAATAATGGCCCCCATTAGGAGCCGGAGCTGAGGCCTCTTCGAACGTCGTAGTTTAAGTGACAGAATCGAACCCAAAACACTCACAACACATTTGTTTTAGTATCTGTTACCTATTTCATTGATATTCATGTTGATCCTAATTTGAATTGATAATAGTAGTATATATATAGCCTTGCGTGGTATATTCACGTGTTAGTAGTATATTCACCCATATAAGTGGGCCGGTTCTATCATCTAAGTACCACCCTCTCATAGAATACACGTGTAAAATTTGTGTTCCGTATGTTGAGTCAGAGCGCCGCAGGAGTAAGCCCATATCTTTATCTCTTACTTATTAACTCTCGTCTCCACCAATCTCTTTCTTTGGAGATGGCGATGAGCGAATGATGCCTACGGTGTCCCTAGTGTCTAAGAGTATAGGCTGAAGTAGCACACTTTCATAGAATATCAGTGTTAAACAACGATAGCGGTCCTAATGTTGTGTTTCATATGGTAAGGTAGAGCACCGCAGGCCTGAGCAATTACGTCTTGCTATCTGAAAATACATTTACTTATATGATTTCAAAGTACAAATAAGAGAACTTTATTGCGAGTGGGGTCTCTTTAATCCGGGGAAGTGTTCTAAGCCGCTGGTCTATCGCACTGACCTTCGGCCATACCCAATCACCACATCACATTTGTCTTTACGACCCACGCCACCATTCGGATGCATTTACATGCATTAATCCAATATATAATATGCATTTGTATAGTACAGAGTCTATAGTACGTATTTACGTTTGTACATACGCACTATAGTCTCTGTACTATACATACAGAAATAAGGTCGAAGTACACAACGTAAATAAATAAAATGACAGAGGTCTTCCGTTGGGCGCGCATCACGGCTACAGCTACTGCCTTTTCAATTAAATTTTATACATTTTATTTCTTAGACACTTAACTAAAAAAATATTACAATAACTTTTTTTTAATATCATTAAACTTTTAAGAAACAACGCTTTTTATAAGGACTATGTGTTCAGTGACGAGTGTTTTATTTAAATATAATAAACAACATAGACGAAGTCGCGGGTATCAGCTAGGCGTTTAATATATTCAGAAACTTACAGTACTCTTGACACACAATAGAAAGCAATTTTTGATAGAATATGAATAAAATAAAAGTAATACATCGTACACATCTCGGGGCCGAGTGACCCCAGATATTGGTTTGGTCAAGCAAAACGAATAGCTAGGATCTAGTGAAGTAAAACTAGCAGCCGTTATCAAATTGAATCAGCTTGCTGCTAAATTGAAACTTTCTAATACTCAATATGTCAATGTTAAAGCTTTCACTTATTATTTATTGCATGACTAAAAATATCAGTCTTTAATGATTGTTAAAAAATACATTAATATTAATATGTTCATGGTATTTTTTTTTAATTCTTCTTTTGCGAGGTGGCAGAGCGTGAGCGGGAGATGACCAGCCGTCACCCATCCTGTCGTCTAAGGGCGCTAGTCGATCTCCAGCCCCGATGAGCGCAGGCCTGAGGGTGATGGCAGTCTGTCACCTTAGCAGAAGCAGGCCCGAGACGGTGTCGCACGTGTTCCGCGAGCAGCTCTCGGTGAGGAAGGGCTTGGCCCTCCAAAACAGACGGGGCCACCAGGAATGGAGGCCCAGACCTGCTATGCGTAGAACGTATACCTCACTCTTGGCGAATGGGAGTCTGAAGGAACACCGTGTGGTATTAGTAGCTAGATTCCACGCGTAAAAAAAGGGTACCGGAGAAACAAAACAGTAATAGTCATATTGTCGAATTTCTTGTATAAGTCGCTGGGCACATTAAAATCTGTTGGCCATCTAATGGAAAAAAACCTCTAGGTAATTAACACAATTTATTGACGGTGCACTCAAAGTCCGTTCATAAAGTTTGAAAATCTTAACCAAACGAGGAAATTAAAAACCTACTCAAAATAAATAATATTAATAATCCTTGCTAATATTAAGTATAGGTACATGCGAATGAAGTTTATAATAATAATAATAACGTCTTTATTGTACACCAGATAGCAAAAAAAACAATAACTTATAAAAATAATAATATTTGTACAATATTATTATTTTTATAAGTTACTTGGCGGTCATATCGCACAGGGCAATTTCTTCCGGACAGCCATTGGATGGAAAAGAATATGTAGATTAAGAGTTAGGAGAGTTAGGTTTGTTAGTTTGTTAAGCTTTCATGCTATAACTACTGAACTAATCATCATGTAATTACACACATATATTCTGGAGCGCAGAAAAGACAGAGGTGTGATGTCTATTTTTGCAAAGAGATTTATGTAGTGAAGTCCACGACATAATCTAGTATATTATATTGATTTACCTTACTATATGTTGGAAGATAGCAAACATGGAACGAGACAAAATGAAAACATTTATCAAATATAAAACAAACAGATTTTCACAAAAAAGACAAACATTATCAGCAATAAAAAATGTTATATTGTACCAAGGAAACATGTTGCCGCCGGCACATTTTGTTTTATTAACTCTTTTATAAACATAAGTTTTTGTATGATACAATATATTTATCAATGTGAACGGCTGCTTATTTAATGACTTGTTTATACTATTATATTTTTATAAGTAGTAAATTATTTAAAATCCTATTATTTATATATGTATACGTATGTTGCGTAGTTGTTTAGTGCCAATTTTGAGCACACGAAAGTGCACCAGGATACTCATACCAGCCAAGCACAGTTTGTATCTTTATAAGAAACATTTTATGCTACTAACTCCAATGGGTATAGTTTTTATCAAGCTATACCTCTGAAATTTTACTTCTTTTAAATGTTAATTAAAAAACCTTGTTGATCGTCAGAGTGGCAAGTGTAGAAGTAGACTGCGATCATAATTGCACATAATTCTATTGTAATATTTAACAATGAAATAATTAACAAAAAACTAACCAAGTAGAAAAAACATATTATACCTACCGGATTACGACAGACAACTAAAATAAACTTAACTATCTCCTATTACCTGTGGAGTGGACACAGTAGTTTGTTTGCATTTAATTAATACACGTGATGGAAATTCCGACTCAGGATAAATTGATGTATTCTCGTTGTTCCCTAGTTTGAGTTGTATAATTATATTTACATCGATTACATTATGTGTACACCTTGATAGGTTATACAATCTACGCTTCGAGCATTTTGTATTAATCATAATCTCCCAACATATAGATAGCCCAAACAATCGTTGAACACGTTAGTTATATAATAGTCGGGCTACCCAATCCTATATTGATATAACAAGAGACCCACAAGAACTTTTTGTATAGTTAGCTAAATAAAATTAAACCTACTATATTGGATTAATGCATGTAAATGTATCCGATAGGTGGTATGGGTCGTAAAGACAAATGGGATGTGGAGATTGGGTATGGCCGAAGGTCAGTGCGATAGCTCAACGGCTTAGAGTACTTCTCCGGGTTGAAAGGAACGCAGGTTCGATTCCCGAAAGTTCTCTTTTCCACTTTCACAAATAATGATGTTATATGTCAAAATAAAGATACCGGTAATCAGTGGGCCTAGCTAAATTCGATATAGCGTTATAGATATCGTTCAAAATGACAAATTCCCATACATTTTATTAGTTTTATTATAACGTTAGCGATTATAGAATGCAACTTGGCTAGGCCTACAGTATGCGAGTAGATAGGAAGCCGACCCCACCAGAATTTGACGTGAAACTAGGAAAGTTATGAAAAGTATATTTAGGTGTTTAATGACCGTCGGCATTCTCTTGCCCCAGTCCTCACATTCACTTAATGAAATGAATGTTTGGCACTCGCTCTGTAATATGTACCTATTAGAGTTAACAGCACATTGGCACTTGGTGCAACCACACCGCTTATTAGTTTCAAAGTACTACAACTGACGTTAACGCGATATGAAATTCCAAATTATACTTGCTTTAAAATGACTAGTTATTTAGAACATCAAATAATGCTTTGATAAAAACTAATATTTCCTAAGAAAATATATTTATTGTAAGGTTATTCATGATAGTAGCATATATATATATGATAGTATTAATACATGTAATGTTATATATTTATCAATAATATTTCAAGACAAAACCGCCATGAGCCGTCTCTTCTCCTGTATTGGCGAACTATTGGAGCTGTGTAAAATTACTTCAGTGAACCACTGAGTCTCTGAATGACACTTCCGCACACGGAAGCATCGCATCTTTGCGGGAGGCCTTGCAGAGGCGGACGCTCCTGAACCTATCCTCCTGACCTTCTGGATTCTTTTCAGCAGCTTACCCGCTTCGTCCAGGAGCCTATAGGCCTGAAGGTTGACGCTGCACTCTACGACCACCACTCCGCGGACGTCCGTCCAGGGATACCCCCTGTTTTGGCATTATTTTCAATAAATATGTGGGTATGTGCAAATCTAAGATCGGTGAAGGGTAATTTGGAAAAAGACACTGCCCGCGCTTTCGGTCGGTGTATGGACGCTCTGTTCACGGCAGAACTATAAAACCTTGCAAAACTTATTTCATTGCTGTTACGGATAATCTATGTGTTTTTAAGAATTTATATACGTAACAAAACGTGTATGTATATTTGTGAGATAGTGAGGCTGGCCAGCGAAACATTTGTACGTGTCGGTGTGTGTGCCCCGTCGACAACGGTGTCCCCGGATTTGCCTAGTATTGATCAAGGTGAGTGCATATCTCATAAGTTTTGAACGTAATGCCAAAACCTGGTAGTCGGCTGTGCCAATAGAAAATACAGAACTAACCACTGGCTGTCGAAGGCATAAACACCCCCCATACCGAGGATTTGGCGTTGTAGTCTCCCAGGACTAGAACTTAGCTAGGTGCCAGACGCCATATCGAGATCTCCAGGACTGTTGAGCGAGACCGCAAAACTAGCCAGACTCTGGTTGGGGGAAAAGTACAAGCCATACAGCATTGCTTAATTTTTCTTCTTCTTATCCAGGGACTTTCTGCGCCCACCCTCCGTATTCCGGGCGTCGCGGCTCACGAGGGCCGGCCAGTAGGCGGCAGGTGAGGGTAATTCTCCCTGGGCGTTCTTTAGAGTCTTTTTTATTCTGTTATGATTTTTGTTATATCAGAACTAAGAACATAAAAACACAAAATTTCTTCCCAAATACCCGCCACAGCTTTATAGAAATTTCACATTTAGAAAAAAGTTTTGGGGTCGACTATAGCATTAGTTTTGGGGTCGACTATAGCATTAGTTTTGGGGTCGACTATAGCAGGCAAGCAAGACTACGTCTGCTGGGTTCGCCTAGTGGTAGAATATAATATAAACCCCTCTGAATCTGTTAGGTGCACTGTTACTCTACACTGTTATTACTGTAACCTTTCGAAGATGGGGTATAATTGTATTTATCAAGTTGCATCCAAACAATCATACATAGGATATACGAAAGGAAGTTGGCAAGTGTAGACCATCGGTATTTATATTCTCATAATGAAATATCAAATGAGTATTTTGGCGCACCAATTGCTATAACCGCGTTACTGTTACAGCTATATCAAAACCATATGACGCAGCGACACCGTTTATTAGGTAAGTTTCACTTTTCTAATAACTACATTGTGATCATTCCATGACTACACAGATGGCGTAGTATCTTCGCTATTAAGTATTACCCACCTATCTGATAATTCGTACTATAGATCAACAAATAACTTAATTGGCCATCAGACAGTACCTGCTCTCAAAATTCGGAAAAAAAATATTGAAGGATATTATATAAGTTATACACAAAGGCTGAAAAAAAGCTGATAAAGAAAAAACATGACCCTGAATTATCTTAGCTGCAAAATTACGTTACAACTTTAGTGTCGCAACTTCCGTTTCACAATTATTTATGTGTAGGCTGCTATTACGATGTAAAAAGTACAACATTTCTGCGATCATTAGGGCCACAGAAAAACAGAAAAGGCGAGAAACCTTTTGGGTGTAACGTTACGCTGTATAACACTTAATTTGTGATTCAGGTACAGGTTTTGTTCGCGCTCTGTTAATGTAACAAAACTTTTTGCACCCGCGTAGATAAGACCGTTGGTTACAGTATTTAATTCTAAAATTTACCTTTTATTTTACATTAACTATGTGAAAATAGGTCAATGTGTTTTCAAGAAATATATTATTCACATCATTTCTAAATTGTGTCTGAGGTTAAAACTGCGATACGAATTTTATATTAAAAACTACATTGGATAGGAGCAGAAAGACAAGCATAGTGTAAACAGTGCGCCGTTTCAGCGAGTTATAAATGAAAAAAAATAAAGACTGCTGCATTTATAATGGAAATGGAGTAGTTTTGAAACAAACCCGTTACAGTCTTATTTGTTATGATCATTTTATGTTTAAAAGCTTCTTATTTTTATGACTAGTAACGTTTTCAGAGTTTGACAGGATCATTATTTGTTACGAGTTCTTAATAATATGTTACCTTTTTTGCATGAGGAAATCCTTTATAGATACCCATCCGTCGAGCAGGTGGAAGAGTTATGTCAGAATCTCAATTTAATTGATCTACCTACTAAAACCACGCGGTGTTCCTTCAAACTATCTTTAGCCATAAGTAAAGCATGAGTTCCTCCACCCTTGGTGGGCCTCACGGAACACGTGCGCCACCGTCTCAGACCTGCTTCTGCTAGGGTGATAGACTGCTAAGCCCATCCAGTCCAGTGCGTCTTCTGCGGGACTAGTTCTTGCTATGGACCATATCCTGGACCTAGCCGAAAGCGAGAGGTCGACTACTACTATATCTGAATGTAATATATTATCAATAATAAAAAAACTAGACGTCGCGGGACGTCTACCAGATGTGAAAACAACGACATTATTTTGTAGAAATAAAATTATCATAACTTGACAAAGTACTCCTTTAAGACGAATCAAACGAGTATGAACTCGATGGGTTTGGGTCGTTTCATTACAGAGTTACTGTGGCCACCTTACAGCTCCATCATCAGACCCTGGATACCATCTAGAGACAAAGTACTCATCAAGACGAATCACACGAGCCCAAACTCGAATTTCCTATGGCCACCTTCTAGCTCCATCATCAGACTGTATACCATCTAAAAACAAAGTACCTACTCGTCAAGGCGAATTAAGCGATTCCAAACTCAATGGAGTTGCGTCATTTCATTACAGAGTTATTGTGGCCACCTTCCAGCTCCATCATCAGACCCTCGATATCATCTAGGACTGGAGTAATAGTCTCGCATGGCCACCTTCCAGTTCCATTATCAGATCTAAAGATATACACGCTAACAGCCGATTTTACTCTCTCTCCGCATTAGAAGTTTCACATCAAAAATAAATTCTTATGATGCTAATTACTTATTATTTAAAATAGCTAAATGAAAAAAAAAACCATAATATTATTTGCGCGTTCAAAACAAATAACATAAACCACATTGGATGAATAATTGCTCATTAGCATGAAATAGTATCGTGCTCTCACTGAAGATCACCGTGAAACAATGATAGGTACCACTACTGTTGTGTTCCGCATGGTGAGTGAACGCCTGAGGCCCAAACTCCTTCCTTATCCTCCATCCTCTCCTTTTAATCCTTCCACCCTATCTCCTATTCCTTTTCGTGGAGTTAACGACATGCGAGTTCTGCTTCTGGTGTTGCTAACGTCTATAGGCTACGGTAATCGCTTGGATGGGGTAGCTAGATAGGCCGTATGATTGTTTGCCACCTTTTGGTAGATCTGAGATATATTTAAGTTTGTATTATCATAAAATAAATATTATGATGTGTACTTCTATATTTTTGGCAACTGTGAATGACATCCTAAAATGCAATGGAAAGATCTATATATAATGGAGTATTTTATTTCTATTAGCTATTCCTTTTCTTTTAATAAAAGACAATACCCTGTCCTAGGGAATAGTAATCATGACGGGCCTCGTGGCGTAGTCGGTAGTGTAACTGACTTCCGTGCACGAGGTCGTGGGTTCGATTCCCAGTCAGGACAATTATTTGTGTGATAAACACACATATTTGTACTGCGTCTGGATGTTTTCTATCTATTACTTACTTATTTAATTATCATCACGCCATTTCCCTTGCGGGGTAGGCATAGAGAACAGAGTGCCAAGAGGCTCTATTCTTGCATACATCTCTTACTTCCTCAACATTCATAACTCTCTTCATACACACTCGCCGGTTTCGGAGACTCCTGACTCCACCTTCCTTCAATACATGACCAATTTGGTCTAGGTAGGTAAGTCTCGATCTCCCCCTGTACATCCTTCCACTTTCGCATTGTATATCTTCTTAGCCAATCGCTCGTCCGGCATTCTTTCCACATGTCCGGACCATCGGAGCATTCCCTTTCGCATCTTTACACCAATACTCTCTTTCATACGTCACTTACGTCATTGTTACGAATGCGGTCAGTCAGCCTCACTCCGCAGATTCACCGCAGAGATCGCATTTCGAACGCATTGATTTTACTCTCATGCTCCTTCTTACATACCCAACTCTCGCTTCCATATAATAACGTTGGGACAAGCACTGCGTTGTGTATTGCGACACGTGCCTTCTGGCTGAGGTGGTGGCTGCCGAGAAGTTGTCCCAATGCGCCGTTCACTCTATTTCCCACATTCACTCTTCTTTCTACATCAGTGGTGTACCTTCCATCCCGACTGAATCCACATCCAAGATATACAAATTCATCCACTTGTTCTAGCACACCATTTCCTATTTCTACTCTAACATCTGTTCTGGCTTCTTCTTTTTCAAAAACCATTACTTTGGTTTTGCTCACATTCACACGTAGGCCCCTTTTCTTACAATCTTCTGCTATTACGTCGACTAGGGTTTGCAGGTCAGTCGCAGACTGCGCTAATAGGACCGCATCGTCTGCATATAGCAGCGAGTTAACCACTGAGTCGCCCATCTGAACTCCCACATTCATTTCATTCAACCTTTATAGACATTTATCCAGATATATGATAAACAGTTTGGCTGATAGAACGCAGTCGTTTAACGACGATATTGACATCAAACCAGAGTGACATTCCATCATCCAGCCGCACACAAGCTCTGCAGTCCATGTAGTTGGACTGCACCGCTTGTAGCAGTCTACCGTTAATACCATACTCCGGCAAAATGTCCCAAAGTTCCTTTCATTCAAGAGTGTCAAATGCTTTCTCCAAATCCACAAAACTGCAGAAAACCCTCTGGCCTACAGCCAGATGCTTCTCCACAATGTTGCGCTGAGAAAACACTTGATCCATGCATCCTCGTCCACACCTGAAACCTCCTTATGCCTCACACAAAAATTCATCAAATACCATCCTCATTCTCCTTTCAATAATCTTACCATACACTTTGGCTGCCAAACTGGTCAAGCTTATGGCCCTGTAGTTTGCATAGTCATAACGTGAACCCTTGTTTTTAAACAAGGGCACGATGACTGCGCTTCTCCAGTCCTTGGGAACCATTCCTGAGCTCCAACATAAATTGAGAAGCATCAGGAAGGATTCCCAGACACATGAGCCTCCAAGCTTGATCATCTCAGCAGATACCATATCAATACCCGCTGCCTTACCATTTTTCAAACTTCTAATCGCCCATTCAACTTCATCCATACTAATGTCATCAGAGGATGCCGGTACCGAATGCTGATCTATTAGACCACATGTGGCACCAGGATCACCCTGAACATCCGCATACATATCTCCAAAATATTCACTCCATCGGCTTAATACATCAATCTATTACATGTACGTATTTACAAAAAAAAAAGTAGTATATGTATTATATCCGTAATCTGGTACCCATAGCACAAGCGTTAAGCTTAATTTGGGACCAGAGGACGTTGTGTGAAAATGTCCGTGAATATTTATTTATTTAATTATAATAATTTGAAGGACACAATTATTATTATTATAAGCATTTGTGAATGACAAACCTAATTGTCCTTTGTGGTCTATCGAACACTTAGTACGGTAAATCGATATCTAAACCAGTGCACCACCTGTGCCGTCGGATTATTTTCAGTTTGCTACTTGGTTATTTTGGTAAGGAATGGCAACAGATTTAAATAAACTGATTGGGCACTGTGAAGCAAAAAAAAGTCGAATTCGAGATTGGGGTACGCCCCACTTATCCTTACATGTGTTATAATTATTGTCTGTAAAATAATATAAATATTATAAAGAAAAAATTATTTGTGAAATGTGGAAAAAGAGAACTGTGTGGAAAAAGAGTACTTCCCCGAATTGGAAGGGACGCAGGTTCGATTCACGCTCGCTAAAGTTCTCTTTTTCTACATTTCACAAATAATTTGCTGAGCATGTCAAGTGCTAAAATACAGATCAAATTTATAATTATTGACTGTGTGTGGGGCCGGCTTTAGAATTGTCCCACCCCTCTCTACCCACGGGAGTCGTAAGAGCCGACTGAGGGGACCACTCGTTGTGGTGTTCTCTTGAGGAGGCCTATGTCCAGCAGTGGACGTTGAAAGGCTGATGGATGGATGGATGGATGGATGGGTATGTTAATTTGCATTCACGCCGTAAGTACTTAACTGATAAATATGAACATAGGCGTAACTTTTAATAAAGGCATTTTCATCCTGTAAATATGGACGGTACATAGGAAAGGGTTACTTTGGAATATAAAAAGTATAATGATTTATTTATATAATATTGATGCAAAATAAAGTTAAGGCAGAAGCTACTAATCATATAAACTCTAACTACCCCGCAAGGGAGATGGCGTGGTGATAAGTAAGTAAAGAAGCGGGCAGAAGCTAGTAATCATATAAACATATAGAAAAGGGTCGAGCTACTGATAAGAAAACCGCCGTAGGCCGGTAGGGCCTCACAGACAAAGAGCTTGTTTGTTTCCGACAAAACAAAAGAGAACCCTAAGTAAGCACAAAATTTATAATATGACTTACAAATTGCAAAAGGCAATTCCACTTTATCTTTGTAAGCGAATCTATTACCTTAATCTCTCTTTCATCGATGCTGTAAAAATAGCTCAGATTTCGACATAAATAATTTATAACAAATCTGACATCCTAAAAAACTATTTATTTATTTCGTTTGAAGTTAAATTATATATAATCCACATAATTTAGTATTTTTTTCTCTCTCTTAAACTCAATACAAGTTACTTCATAATATTTCATACCAATGTAGTACCAACACATTTTATTTCAACTATTATATTCAAAATAATAAATGTTTCTTAGATTAATAATAGTTTCTTAAATTAATTATAATTTTAAACTTTACAAGCAAATCAGTCTTAAAATAAGAAGCATTGATTTTAGCGACATCGGGTCCGTACACCACATCCTCCTTTGAAACTAGAACTCCAAACAAAACAGCTGACGGTTACTGCCTTTACAAACAAATAATCGTCTCTTGACTTTGCTATAGAACTCTACGAGCTAAAGTACAACAATACTTCCTTTAAAATTAAACTTCATTTAGAAAACACTACAGAAATTTGGAAGCGTGAAGCTTTATTTGTGTAATCATATTGATGTAAATATTTGTTTGTATATAAACGCTTTACATTTATTTACATTTGCAAGAACAATAAAAAATTTTAAGCCGAGAACTGCTACGATTGTGATTCTTAATTAGAGGTCAAGACCTCGGAAGGTGCATCCGTCCACCACAAAATGGCCCTGCCCATTAAAATAAATTTATGAAGAAACCCCACATGAATCATGAAGCGTGGTTTCTAAGTAATGCTAACTCATGCACAGCCAGCATGAACTAAGGTGTTTGACCCGTACCCAACAGATACTAAGAGTTTGTTCACATGTATTATACCTCTTCTAAGTCATGCTTATCCCAGCATGAATGAGCTGACTCGATCGGGGAAGTACCACCGTCTCACAGAAGATTAACGTAAAACAACGGTAGGTACTTCTACCATTGTGTTTTGCATGGTGAGTGATAGTGCCGGAGGCCCAAACTTCCTATCATCTCCATCCTATCATACTATTAGATGTACATATATATATGTACATCTAATAGTTAACTTAATTAAGTTATTTTTTGTTTTTCTCCACAGTGGCACGGATAAGGATTACTATAACACATTTTGAGATAACACTGTATAAATCGGCATATTTATATATCTTTAAAATCACAAAGTAAAGCAGTAAATAGGTGTTCCCCTTGACGATTTTTTGATGCGGAGGTTAGACTACTCAGTTAGAATGCTCACAATTTACTTGAAAACTGTCACGGTACACAGAATGCTCACAATGTTTCAAATATTTAACTTTTTGTACTAAAATTTTATGTTATTATAAGGTCCCGCATAGTTTTGTGTAGATAAGGCAACGTATATTATCAAAATAGTCTGTTTTAAAATATTTTTGTATTATAATTTAACTTTTAATTATGGGAACTGGCTCAGTTTCGAATTCAATAACTGTTCAATATGTTATAAATTACTTATACCAGCTCCCAAACAATTCAAGAACTAAGGCACCCAGAAAACCTGGAGGTAGAAAGCTAGCAACTAGTACCATAGACCATATACATACGCTGAGCCGGATTATACAGAAGATCGAGAAGTATAATTGACCCCATGTCTAACGTTTGTAGTCTACGAGAAAGCCTTCGATTCGATCTGAACTTTGGCGGTGCTGTAGTCCATTGAGCGGTGCCAGATTGACTGTCAAATTATTGTCTACTGAAACTGATGCAACTGCAGGTTGGTGTTAGACAGGGAGACATTGTGTAACTGAAACTTTTTACCACTGTATTGTTACTTAAGAGCTAATCAGCCAATATCAAACAGACCAAGGACTGTATTCGTTATTAATTTCAATGGTGTATAAATTCACCGTTGAAAATAATTCTGGACAAGGACAAGACAAGGTCTTCTAGCGTTGATAAAATATGTCAGTAGGGTTACTTGACTAGTGAATCTCTCTTAAAACCTATTTTTCCTCTGGTATAACGACAAACTTATTTAACGGGGATGAAATCGCAGGCAAAAAAAGGTTAGTGAATTGTAAGTTGATTTTTAAAAAGAAAAGATTACTAATGATTATGATAAAGTTATGCAAAAACTAAACTCACAAGTACTCTCCAAGCAATGCCCATTGTTGAGGCTTTACGTAAGGGCAGTGCCTAAAAATATTTTCTGATTTAAAACCGTTTTTCTAACACAATACTTCTCCGGCGTAATATCTAAAACGTCTCAATTGTAATTTAATAAGTTAATAAAGAACATACAGCTCCTTTTTTATTTAAAATATAATCACATTTTGATATATTTCTATATTTTTAAGCATTTGACATGCTTAGCAATATAAATTAACATAAAGTACGAAAATGAGAAATCGAAAATAATGGTCACGAGCAGGATTTGAATATGCATCTCCTGGAATATCGTCGCTCAAGATATTAAAGAAGGAATGTGTTATCAAAATTCACCGTCAATTGTCACGATGGCTGAATTGGCAAAGCATCTGAGACAGTATTTCAGGAGATGCAGGAGCAAATCCTGCTCGTGAGTGTTATTTTGGATTTCACATTTTCACACTTTGTGTTAATGAAATAATTATAATCGTTACTACGCTAAGCAACTTAAACTACAGTACTGGTCCTACATAAACATTACTTATGTACATTTAACAAACATTATGATGAGTAAAACAGTTCATGTCGACAAGTCGTACATTCTATTAATTAAATGCTTTTAAAATAAATGATCTGTCAGTCTAAACTCTGTCTGAATGGTTTTGCTTATCAAAGTGTTTACTTGATTGATTTGTTAATGGGTAAGCAAATTAAGTAATGTCAAATAATTAAATTATAACATTATTTTCAATCTGCAATAATGGCGGAGTGGTTTAGATACCGGCATCCCGCCCGAGTGTTGTGGGTCAGATTCCCACACAGAGCAACTCTTTGTGTGATCCATATGATCGAGTTTGGGTGTATTTTGTGTCCGTTCAATATCTTTGTAAGTTCCCCGCGATACAAGGATAATACCTTAGTAGAGGGTGTTATCTTTTATATACAAAATATATAAAATCCAGCGCGGATTTCAATATTTTCTGAAAGGAAATTAATTAAATAAGCAATTATAGTTAAATTAAAATGTTAACATTTTAAGCAAAACTTGAAGAGAAGAGAAGACAAGAAGAAGCATATTGAAACCCTGCTCATGATTATCATTTTCTATTTCACATTATCACACATTGTGTTGTGGTGAATGTTAAGTGCATAAAAATAATACTTTGGAAAATCCAAAAGTGCACACCTCATAATCTTCATTTTTCACTATAAAATTGATTATTTTTTTGATAAGTAACTAATGATGTATTGGTCTCACTAAGTAGTTTTCAATAAATCACATACTAACTTCAAAAAATAATAATGTGGCTTTCATGTCTTAAACGCCATCTAGCGCTAATTTTAAGAAGTACTTATATATTGTTCTATAGAAGTAGTTCAAATAGTTCTCACGAAATAAGGTATAGCGCTGGTTTTAGTGTATCATTGTGCCATCGAGTCGAGCGTTAATATTCACTATTTTTTTGTTTATTTAATAACAATTAAACCACATCGAATCAGACCGTGAAAAGTAATAGGGCTCTATTTGTAATTATACTGAAGTTAAAAATACAAAAAAGACTCGATTAGTAAAGTAATTCGGTCGTTATGGTGTTAACATACATTACCTACAACACACGGACGTCCAAGAACAAACTTTTTTAAACAGTTTTTTAACTAGTTTAAATAACAAAAATGGCACAAAAAATTACATGAGTGTTAAAAATAGTGTTTTTTCTTGATATGTGTGTATATATATTATTTTACAAGTGCAATATATGATAAATAGAGACAATTTAAGTTTAAAAATTAGTTGTTCTGTGTAAAACGAGAATAGTACCCACCTCAACGCTTCGCTAATGTGGCGTGCAAAATATCAACATATTTTAATTAGTACATCATATTTTAGTAGTAACAGTTTTGCGGTAAAAGCAAGGACTGCAAAGACAGTGCCACCACCGAAGGAATCTAACATAGTTCCATTGGCCTGCCAATAAAGGCGGAGAGACGGCACACGGTGGGTTTCTGTAGTGGGTAAAGGCCCCACACTACCCTGTTCGTGGCCCCGAACGACGGAGAGTGTGGTTAGAAACAATAACTCCCGCTTTAACAAAAAAAAAACTGCAGACAGTGGTATCCAGTTCGATCCCGAGTCCAAAGTTCAGACCTCGTATGGGATACACATCTGATATCTCGCGATTTTTCAAAATTATGTGCGTATTTATTTAAAATTTATCACTGCTTGGTGAAGGAAAACATCGTGAGGAAACCTGCATGCCTGAGAGGTTCTCTCGACGGCTTGTGAAGTCGACCAACCTGTATTGGGCCAGCATGGTGGACTATGGCCTAACCCCTCTCTCACTCTGAGAACAGACCCGTGCCCAATTGTGGGACAGAAAGAGAAATGTTTTAATTACATACACTAGTATAAATAACCTGTAGCCGTGTCTAGTGGACTAAAATTACAGTTTTGTGAATGTACTTACAGAAATCGCAAAAAAAAACAATAATGACAGCCTTCATCACTTCTAACTTTGATGAAGATGAAGATAGCTAATTCCTATTCCTCTTTTGAATTGTTGATTGTCATGGTAAGCAATAGGTAGACTGTATTTTTAGGTTCTTGAGCATTATTTATCATAATACATAAATATCAGAAGCGTCATAACGCTACCGTCTAAAATTGAAAAAAATATTCAATAGTTAAGAGAAGGAATTTATTCAGTTATATTTTATTGTGGAATTCGAGTTCAATGAGCGCATGTGCACCGGGCCGGCGAAGTTAGCGAGTAGAGTTCGCACGCAAAGCGTAGCTGTCCAATAGTCACGCCGCGGTTCACAAGGCGGGCGCACGTAGCACGTCTACGCCGCTACTAGCTACGAACTTCAAAATCGTGAGACTTCCCATTATAATGCCGCGAAAACAGTGAAGATTTTTTTTCTCTAATATATAATGTCTATCGAATAATGTTGTTGGGAAAACTTTTGTTCTATATACACTTTGGACTTGTCTTCCATGTTGTGATTTGTTTTAAGGATTCCGTAGGTATGTAACGTAATATTACGTAAAGTTATTATTTCATCAATGTATTTTAAAATATACTACTATATTACTTTCACAATTAATTTGGTTTAGTTCTTCACAATCTTATATTTATTTATTTACCATTATTATAATTTTAAATTTAATTAGACAATGTTACTTCATTAATATAACAATTATTTATTTTAACTGTGGGTATACCTATGTATCATAAGTATTACAACCGCAAGCAACCGATAAATATGATGAAGTTTATTTAATACTTATTAAACATTTACGCGAATTTTACACATTTTGAAATAAAACCTTGTTTACAGAATCTGAATTGTGTGGATAAAACCCACAGTAGTGATTAGTTAGTATTTCCGCATAAATTTAATAATCCATAACTGTTGTTGCCTACGGAGTTTTCTGGCCGGATCTTTCTCAGTCAGGCCGCTTTCCTATCCGGTGGTAGCTTTTTAGTCTAAGCTTCTATTAAAATCAATATATTTAATAATATTTTTTAATCTTAAATTAGTTTATTTACATTATTAATGTAAATAAACTAATTTAATAATATAAACTAATAATCAATATTGTCTTCTAACTGGTAGTTTTTTGATTACTTCAAAAATTTTAAATTTTAATTGGTAGTTTGTGGTAGAATTTTTAAGCACAAAATTTTAAAACTTAAAGTGAAGTATTATACTAATTTTACTATACTAGCTTAAAATAAAAATATTTTTAATTGTGTTTCTAAACGAATATTATGTGGGTTGTAATAAATAAACCAAAAATTTGTAAAATCATATTACTGTGGGTAGATGAAACCGTTGAAACAACATATCAGCTTTGGACGCCTACCATCTAAGTCCACCCGTGATCATGAATGCTGTAAAGTATTCGAAACGTCGGGATAGTATAAAAATCAAGTAAACGCGATAGATTCCGTAAACTCAGTTTTATTTCTAAATGAAGTTTATTATTATTTAACAATTTGAAAAGAGCTTTACTAATAAATATTTGCATTATGTATTGGCTCCTAAAAAGACGAGCACTCTTCTTCTGAAATGTAATAAGAAGAATTACAAATTGAATTCACTGATGTTATCGTTATTCGTTCTCCATGAATTAGCCCTTGTCATTACTAAGTATTTTATAAAATTTATCTAAGATATTCTTTAGGGCCTTAGCGAACAATTTCCTACTAACTGGTTAATAAAATATCCAGAAAAAAAATTTAAAATTTCAAATGTAGGGAAAAAAATAGTTCTAACAAAGAAATCATGTAATAAATAGTTTACCGTTATCAGAAATATTTTAAGTTACTACTTCTTGATATGACAACCCATTAACGACGATGATTATTTAACAAAAACATGCAATATTTTCGAAAGAGAGTCTTAGGTATTAACTATTTCCATTCATAATTTTACTCAACTATGTTAGGCTGGTTCAAAGTAAAGAAGTAACTTACACATACATTGATATTTATATTATTACGTTAAATGTGATGTTTGATTATTGCCTTAGAAATAAGGGCCGATAAAAGTGAATGAACAATGTCAGCGCTGTCTTTAAGACTGACATTTGCATAACATTCAAAGGAGATGTGCCAATTACGGCCTGGTAGCGTACATAATATTTTCAATATTTAAAATTAAACTAATAATTTATAAAATCGGGCAGTGGTTTTCTTTTCTAGTAAGAACTTTAGAAATAGATTATAGTTAAAAAACTACTATTTTGAATTTGTACTTTACCGTAATGGTGATTGGTGGATGATTGTTATCTGTTGATAACCAAAAAGGATATAAACCGCTACGTTGAATTGACAATATTAAAAATGTTGGTACTATTACAAAACAATATAACGTAGATATTTCTTAAATAATTCCGTAAGAACAGTAATATGCCTATTTAATAAAATATTTTTTATAATTATTTTGTGAAAACCGATATTATTTCTAATCAAGAGTAGAAATATATATATATATATATATATATATATATATATATATATATTATTTTATTTGTCATGCAGGCATTGATTTATTTCGTTTTTTAATCGAAAATAACAGTCAGGAGCAGGATCCTGCTCCTGACTGTTATTTTCGATTTCACATTTTTCACTTTGTGTTTAATGTATAGTGCTAAGCATGTCAAATGCTAAAAATATATATAAAAATATCTAAATAGACTTAAAGTCTCATAATATTTGATGTCAATTTATTAATCATTTTCATAGTCCGTAATAAACAGTTTCACCTCGGGATGTATATGATACAGATAATGTTAATATTTATGAACGCACCTGAAGCTTACAACACAGGCACAGCTCAGGAGTTTGCAACTAAGTAACTAGCAACCCCGCGCTCTTGATAATTTTCTCTTTATACCAAGCACCAAACCTCACTCATTATAGACTTTCAGAAATTTAATATTGAGTAATTATTCTAATTGTAAATTTAAAATTGATAAACGTTTCATTTGTGTAACGTTAGGTCCAGATTCACCCGCCTGCGTACATAACAATTTGCTCAATTATTGGACAGTTTATATCTGTTATTTATAATTTGTTTGTTACGCGTTGAGGGATGAATGACCGAGCTGATATTGATTTTAAAAACAATGATATTTGTCATAAACTACCAGGAAAAGACGATTACACAAATCTACTTTTTTAATTCATATTTCACGGAGACGAAATCGAGAACGAAGGTTTAAGTACAAGTTTTGAAGGTCAAAATATAATATCAATTCTAAAAATAACTCCAATCCGTCATCATTAAAATTATTCAACAAGCATTTTAGTAAGAAATCGAATTCCACGCAGCTTAAAATAGAAATGAACAGGAAGTCCGCTGAGACTTTATAATGCAAGCTTCCCTATGTAAGCCAGCTTACCAGTACCTAAAGGGCTTATTGGGCAACCGAGAACCACGTGTGAACGGTAAATGCCCCAAGAGTCCACGAAACGACTATCACATCAACATAATCAGGGTTCGCAAACATTTATTATTCAGTAATTTTGTCAGTCTCAGCGTTTTTATTACGAGCTCATGATAGGGTTAAATTTACGCTGGAATATTTCCTATGGGAGTACCCATGACTAACATTAGACAAATTTCTCGTTTAAAATTAAATTATTAAACTGACTATAAACGCGACAGTATTTCCAAAATAATTGAAAACTTTTAACGAACATTTACATATTTTATTGAGAATTGAGTAAAAAAAAGGAAGTACGTAGATGTCTATATTGTCTAGATATAATTATTTCTTTGGTAAAATTATTCAGTTCGAAAGAGTTTGCTGTTAGCATAGATTAGGAAGTAATCTGTGGCTGTTACTAAATTATGTCTATATTTTATTGGGAATTCATTACGGTTCCACTGTTAAATACTTGACTTATATCAGAGTTAGAGGAATTTAGGTCGTAGTCCACACTGGCCCAGTACGGATTGGTAGATTTAGAAGTCGACAGTCGTAGCGGCGATGGGGGCCGCCACCCATCATGTCTTGCCCAGTTTGGCGAGTCGAGGGGAGCAGAGTGTCGAGTAGGCACGTGGAATGTAAGAGGTGGTGTGGAAGGTAAGTTACACGAGTTGGTAACCTTCATGTCAGACAGACTTGATGTGCTCTGTGTAACAGAGAGCAAGCGAAAGGGCAGTGACGCCTGTGATCTTCCTGGTGGAGGGATAGTTCTGTGGTCTGGTGTACCGCAGAGCGATCGGGCCAGCATGGGAGTGGGGGTGTTGCTGTCCGCTCGCTTGGCCTCAGGTGTGAAAGACTACGGAATGTTTGATCCCAGACTTCTATGGGTCCGAATAAAACTAGGTGTCACCAGGGTCTTCATGGTCGCAGCTTATGCTCCCGTAGGTTCTTTGGCGGCATCGGATCTAGAGAAGTTCTGGGATAATATTACGGAAGTTCTGGATTTGGCAGAAGCTAGTGAACGTGTGATAGTATGCGGAGACTTGAATGGATGGGTTGGAACTAAGCGTCCAGACTTTGACGATGTGTTTGGTTCATTTGGTGATAAGAGAGTGAACGATGCAGGTAGGCTCATTGCGGATGTATGTATGGAGAGAAACATTGTTGTGTCAAACACATTTTTTCAACATAAGGACATCCATATGTATACATGGAGAAGGAATGAACAGAGAAGTATGATAGCTTTAATTCTGGTAGACAGTCGCCTCCGAAGTAAAATTTTGGATACAAGAGCCTATAGGGGTCCCACTGTCGACATGGACCACTATCTCATTATTGCGAGATTAAGTGGTCTCTTCAGAAAGTGGAGACACTGGAGAGAGCGTGTCCACTTCGGAGGGCTTGAAAGAATAAAGATTGAAAAGTGGCAACAAGAGAGTGTAATAGAAAAGTATGCAGAGGGTGTCCATGAACGGCTGACAATGGCAAGTCAGCCGGAATCTGACATAGAAGAATGCTGGAGAGTATTGAAAGAAAGTATGGTAGATACAGCGAAAGAAGTATGCGGATGCTCAAAGAAGCATAGGAAAGTGGAAGGTGATTCATGGTGGGATACGGAAGTAGCAGCTTCCGTAGACTAAAAGAAGAAAGCGTGGCTGGACTATGTATCTTCTTTGAACCTGAGTGCAAATATGAAAGAACAGAAGAAAGAAATATACCGGCAACGTAAGAATGACACCAAAGCCTTAGTGAAAGAGAAGCGTGATAGAGCAAATATGATTGCAGAAGAAAGGCTGACCAAAAACTTCGAGAGCAACACCAAACTTTTCTGGAGGGAGGTGAAGAAATCTCGGAAATGGGTTAGTCAGCTTTCAGAATGAATAAAATAAGGTCTAAAGGTGGAGACATTCTTACACAAACACAAGATGTGTTAAGCCGATGGAGTGAATATTTTGGAGATATGTATGCGGATGTTCAGGGTGATGCCGGTGCCACATGTGGTCTAACAGATCAGCATTCGGTACCGGCATCCTCTGATTACATTAGTATGGACGAAGTTGAATGGGCGATTAGAAGTTTGAAAAATGGTAAGGCAGCGGGTATTGATATGGTGTCTGCTGAGATGATGAAGCTTGGAGGCTCATGTGTCTGGGAATTCTTCCTCAATTTATGTTGGAGCTCAGGACTGGAGAAGCGCAGCCATCGTGCCCTTGTTTAAAAACAAGGGTACACGTTATGACTGTGCAAACTACAGAGCCATAAGCTTGACCAGTTTGGCAGCCAAGTATGGTAAGATTATTGATAGGAGAATGAGGATGGTGTCTGATGAAATTTTGTGCGAGGCACAAGGAGGTTTCAGGTGTGGAAGGGGATGCATGGATCAAGTGTTTTCTCTGCGCAACATTGTGGAGAAGCATCTGGCTGTAGGTCAGAGGGTTTTGTGCAGTTTTGTGGATTTGGAGAAAGCATTTGACACGGTACTACGAAAGGAACTTTGGGACATTTTGCCGGAGTATGGTATTAACGGTAGACGGCTACAAGCGGTGCAGTCCTACTACATGGACTGCAGAGCTTGTGTGCGGCTGGATGATGGAATGTCACCCTGGTTTGATGTCAATATCGGCGTTAAACAGGGCTGCGTTCTATCAGCCAGACTGTTTATCATATATCTGGATAAATGTCTACAAAGGTTAAATGAAATGAATGTAGGAGTTCAGATGGGCGACTAAGTGGTTAGGTCTCTGCTATATGCAGACGATGCGGTTTTATTAGGGCAGTCCACGGCTGACCTGCAAACCCTAGTCTACGTAATGGTAGAAGATTTTAAGAAAAGGGGCCTACGTGTGAATGTGAGCATAACCAAAATACTTTGGAAAATCCAAAACTGCACGCCTCATAATCTTCATTTTTCACCATAAAATTGATTATTTGGTAAGTAACTAATAATGTTTTGGTCTTACTAAGTAGTTTTCAATAAATCACATAGATAGCGCTAATTTCAAAAAGTACTTATGTGGGTTTCATGTCTTATACGCCATCTAGCGCTAATTTTAAGAAAAACAAACATAGCATCACGCCTGTATTCCCCGAAGGGGTAGGCAGAGGTGTATTACACACCCACGACTCGTCAACTATATTAAGTCTCATGTAATAGGGGGCGAGCCTATTGACGTCTACCGGGCACATTTGCAAACTCCGGGCTGCTACTGAGAATTTTTCTTTTTAGGAAAAAGCTCAATAACATTGCCCGACGCGGGGATCGAACCCGAGACCTCATGATTAGCAGTCGCATACACTACCACTACACCACCGAGGCTGTAGCTAATTTTAAGAAGTACTTCTATATTGGTCTACCTCTTAGTTCGGGGCAGCGCGCACGCCAAGGCCACGCAAAAAGGGTCCCCGCGCCGCTAAAAATATTCCTTTGGTGTGTTATTATTTACGTGTGTTTAGTGTTTTTAATTATTGTTATGGATAAAATAGTTATTATACTTGACAAATATCATCAGTTCGTCAAGCAAAGGTAAGAACTTTCTTTTAACAAAAAACAATGTACCGGCCGGGCGAACGGCGTTTTGTTGACGATAGTAAAACCACCGGTGGCTAGGCTTTGCGTATGTAAAAAGGTAGTTCTCATTAAAGGTGCTGGTTTTAGTGTCGCGTCGAGCGTACTTATTCAGTATTTTTTTGTTTATTTAATAACAATTAAACCACATCGAATCAGACCGTAAAAAGTAATAGGGCTCTATTCCTAATCATAATAATTCGTAAACGAAAAAAAAGACTCGATTAGTAAAGTATTTTGGTCGTTATCGTGTTAACATACATTACCTACAACTCACGGACGTCCAAGCCAGATTTTTTTCAAACAGTTTTTTAACTGGTTTAAATAACAAAAATGGCATCAAAAATATCATGAGTGTTACAAATAGTGTTTGTTCTTTATATGTGTGTGTAGATATTATTTTACAAGTGCAATATATGATAAATAGAGACATTTTAAGTTTGAAAAATCAGTTGTTCTATGTAAAGCGGGAGTAGAACCCACCTCATCGTTTCGCTTATGAGGCGTGCAATACTGGTTTTTGAAAGAGAAGAAGCCAGAACAGCTGTTAGAGTAGCAATAGGAAATGGAGTGCTAGAACAAGTGGATGAATTTGTATATCTTGGATGTGGATTCAGTCGGGATGGAAGGTACACCACTGATGTAAAGAGAAGAGTGAATGCGGGAAACAGAGTGAACGGAGCATTGGGACAACTTCTCGGCAGTCATCACCTCAGCCAGAGGACACATGTCGCAATACACCATGCAGTGCTTGTCCCAACGTTATTGTATGGAAGCGAGAGTTGCGTATGCAAAAAGGAGCATGAGAGTAAAATCAATGCGGTCGAAATGCGATCTCTGCGGAGAATCTGTGGAGTGAGGCTGACTGACCGCATTCGTAACGACGATGTAAGAGAGCGAGTAGATGATGCCATGCGAAAGGGAATGCTCCGATGGTTCGGACATGTGGAAAGAATGTCGGAGGAGCGACTGGTTAAGAAGATATACAATGCGAAAGTGGAAGGATGTAGGTACAGGGGGAGACCGAGACTCACCTATATAGACCAAATTGGTCATGTATTGAAGGAAGGTGGAGTCAGGAGTCTCCGAAACCGGCGAGCGTGTATGAAGAGAGTTATGAATGTTGAGGAAGTGAGAGATGTATGCAAGAATAGAGCCTCTTGGCACTCTGTTCTCTCTGCCTACCCCGCAATGGAAATGGCGTGATGATAAGTAAGTAAGTAAGTACAAGTCGACGAGAAATCATCTCGGGCATACACCCATGCATGTGTTTCCTCGATGTTTCCTTTGCCAAGCAGTAATAATAATTTGTCAATTACAGCATGTTAGCAATGCATATATAGATCTATTTAATGTGTACCCATTTCATAAATAATATAATTAATCAATGTCACCACAGAATTTAAACGAAATGGAGGTGACCATAAACAGTTAAAAAAAATCAGTTGAATAAATATAAAACAAGAGTATCTATGGTTGAGCTCGAGATCACGACTTTCTAGAAATCTATTCCAAATACTTTCATAATGTACTACCGAAATAAGTTCTTTGGGAATCAAAATATCAAGATCTCATCATTTTGCTGCGCGTTTTCTCGGAAAATCCTATTTTATCAATCCAATTAAGGAAATAATGTGATAGTAGGTATGTAATGGTGATATTTTTGTTATTTTATTCGTCTACAACAACGTTGTACAACAGCTAGTGTATAATACTGTTGCATAACTCAACGTTTCGTTACTAGTACCCAAACTAGGCCCAAGATTTAAGTATTTTGGGATTCAGTATACATACAGCCGTGTATTGCATAACAATTAGGCTGGTGGTGATTACAATTGTGTTAAACCAGGATACTAATGACATAATAGGTATCTAGGTAAATATATTAAGTTATTTGAAAAACACTAAAAACAAAATGTACTTATCTTGATGCTGTATTTCTTCGATTTATGTGAATTTGGTTATGTGTTTATGTCTGTGTGTAGGTGCGAGTGATGCATGTGTGTGCGTAGGTGCGAGTGTTGCATGTGAGTGCAACACTCGCACGTGCTGTTTATACTATGTATGCTCAGAACCACCATTTGTGGATCACAAAAAGAGTTGTCCTGTATGGGAATCGAAACCACAACACTCGGGCGGGGACGCCAGTGTATCTAAACCACCCCGCCATCTGTGCAGTCAAGTAACCGGGAAATAGTAAGTCAACCGTGATGAAAGGAAAATTATATTTTAAAAGGTGTATTTTAATTTATATTTTACAAGGTGTTCTTCATGTAGGTGTATAATTATATAAATATATAATATTCCGTAGTGAAATTTAATAAAAGATATATGACATTTGATGTTCGACTTTTATTGCTTTCACATTCAGCTATACGTGAAGATGAAAAAATATATATAAACACTATTAAATAAATATAATACAACCTACAAAAGATATATATTTTCATTACAAAATGGCAATTTTATGCTTTGCAAACAAATAAACTTGCTTACACATTTATAATATTAAGTGAGAACTATACTGAATGTAATATTAAAAATCTATCTATTAAACTGCATATTATTATATCAAAACGGGTTATGTATCCGTATCACTATTTGTAGTGTGAGCCGAATAATACCTCTTACTACGATAGAATCGCGCGGTAACGTCCGGAGAAAAGCAAATTACATTTCCATTGTTCAGTCTTATTAAATTGTTACGACCTAAATGGAAGAAACATTTTCCGCAATGTAACGTAAGTAAGCTGTATGCTGTTTTTTATATTATACTTAACGTTATGTTATATTCCACTTATTATAATGTATTTTTTAAATTTCTATTTTACTATAAGTACCTACCTATTATTGGTGACCATATGTCTTAACGTAAAATAGTTCATAGAGAACATCCAGTTACTTACAATTTAATAAATATACCTATTTAGGTATTTTTTTGCTATTCAGATATCAGCAAATATGCAAAAACTCATTAAAAATCCATTTTCATACTAGGTAAATAACTTTCAATATACTACCTACATAGAAAATCTAATTATTCATGCCCTCTCTTCCCATCTACATCTACCCTCTCTTATTTGCCAATTGATTCCGCGATGAAGAGTAATGTAAGATAAAACCTTTATGGATAAATGCCCCTTTAGCCACTGTAGCCCTACAAAATGTAAAAAGATTTTTCAGCAGTGATATTTTCTAATAACTACCAGTTACGTGTGCCTGGCGGCACAAATAAAATTACCGTAGAGAGTATTGTGCCGCCAGGCGGCAGTATTACTCGCCGTTGGGTGATAGGCATTTTTGGATATTTTAGTTGCTTATTTCGATTCTGGTATCAATAAAAAGAAATAAAGACTGAATTAATACTAAAAGTAGCTTTTGTTTTTAGGTTGTATCTCAGGTTCCTCCCTAAGCAGATGCCACGATGGATAAGTTAGCAAAGCGTCTGGAACTGTTATCCAGGAGACGCTGATTGAAATCCTGCTCGTGGCTATCTACATATTTTCACGCCTAATGCACTGGTAAATGGTCGAGTGATTCAAGTGCTAAATATATATAAATTGAAAAAAAAAACAACATCTAAATCCATTCAGTACCTTTTTTTTATTTTTGTTTGATGTGCGGGGAAACAATCAGACAAAAATTAAAAAAAAAAATAGCCACTCAGATCTGTCTGAAAAAATACTGAATTAGGCTATATAGGCGTCTCTAAACACAAAACGTTTTTTTTAGATTTTTGTCTATTTGCTCGTTAGCGCATCACGCAAAAACTACTGAACAGTGAACGGATTTTGATGCAACTTTTTTATTTGATAGCTCTTGATAAGACTTAAAATCTGGTATAGATACATGTTATATCCAGGAGATAGCCGTTTAATCTTTCATTTCATAGAGGTGAAATGAAATGGTGAGCAGCGGTTTGACAATACGACAATACTCTCGGTATAGATCAGTCCATGAGCGACGGTTACCATTTACCATCAGATGGGCCGTGGCTCGTCTGCCACTACATGCAATAAAAAAAAACATTAATTATTCTCTCCATACACACTTGCCAGTTTCGGAGATTACTAAATAATGTCAGCTCAATTTTAAATATATGTGAAGAAAAAGAAATATCTCTCTATATCTAAGAGATAGCTCACTATATTTATTTATGCACATTCAACAATTTGTTTCTTGTTAAACATATGAACAAAAACACATGTTATAAGCTAATTATAATAATTACAAAATTAAATTGATAACCGCGCCATCATGTGTTATGTATATTCTTAAATGTAATAATCTTTTTTAACTTCTACTTCTTACCAAACGATTGTAACTCTGTAGATGGCGCATAGGTTTAAACCTAGAAGGCGACCTGCCATTAACATTATAATTTTACGAGTATGTTACTTTAGTACTTAAAACTATTTTAAGCTAAGTGTTAACATGGTTATGTTAACCTATACAACGTTTTATTAGTTGAGGGAATAAAACCGAGGATAATGCTCCATTCATCCGGTCACGTCGTCCCAACTTCCTGCTCGTCCATTAAATTAGTAGCAACTAAAGTTCATTTATCTCAGCTTGTTACTTCCACGGGTGATAAGGTTCAGAAATACGGCGGGAAAGTTGCAACAAACTTACAGCTAACTTCGCCGAAAAGTTATCGAATCACGCCGATCGTTCCAAAATTTGCTACTTACTCCTCATATTTTAAATAATCTTTGAAACAACACTTCTTATCTTAAAAGTTCACACTTCATATATTTTTACCTTAATCACCCAGTCGTTTCTTATTGGTAATTAGCAGGGATGTTATGGAGCCCCGTAACCCAAATTACCGGATATCTGAAATAAAAAATATCCGTAACTATACCGAAATCTATTTAAAAGTTTACAATAATTAACTCCCTTGGTGGTGTAGCGGTAGTGTATGCGACTGCTAATCATGAGGTCGCGGGTTCGATCCCCGGGTCGGGCAATGTTATTGAGCTTTTTTCTAAAAAGAAAAATTCTCAGTAGCAGCCCGGAGTTTGGAAATGTGCCCAGTAAACGTCAATAGGCTCGCCCCTTATTACGTGGGACAAACTTAGCTGGCGAGTCGTGGGTGTGTAATACACCTCTGTCTACCCCTTCGGGGAATACAGGCGTGATGCTATGTTTGTTGTTAAAATTTCGGATAGGGACGGAGTCTAAATGATACATACGAGTATTATGACAGGTTTTTGTTTTTGCCCGGCTGAGCCGCGCGCGTCCCTGCGTTGTTTATTATTACTTAACTATTGCTTAGCCAAAACTAGTTATTGGTTGTCGAATTATATTACAATTTAACATTTAGGACATTTTGTATTATACTTTTATTATTTTTTTCTTTGACGGGCCTCGTGGAGTAGTCGGTAGTGTAACCGACTTCCATGCACGAGGTCGTGGGTTTAATTCAAGTGGTGATGAACACAGATATTTCTATTGCAACTGGGTGTTTTCTATCTACTATATGTATGTATTTACAAAAAAAAGTAGTATATGTATTATATCCGTAATCTGGTACCCATTTCACAAGCGTTAAGCTTAGTTTGGGACCAGAGGACGTTGTGTGAAAATCTCCGTGAATATTTATTTATTTTGATTTTTATTTATTTTTCTTAAAAAAAATTATATCCGTAACCAAAACTAGTGAATAATCCGAAATAATCCGTAACCATATCCAAAACCGATATAACATTATTCCTATATCCGTATTCGTATCCATAACATCCCCGGTAATTATTATAAAGTTTAAGCTTTTTTCTTTACAGCCCATATCCGTCCCAATAGTTGGGCACGGATAAACATTGTCCTGTCATGTTCTATAGGGATGACATACGGATTTTATTTGCCAGTACCTATTGTTTCAGTTGGTGCTTAGGCTACCCTGTTGATATAACTACGTATTCATATTCAATCATTACATGAAATGATAATTCCAGTATTCCGGCGCAGAATTTTTGCCAGCGAGGTCCTACACATTTCCTGTCACGGAGAAATGACAATAAAATCATATCCTGCCAATTACAATAAAATTAATACGCGGAATACAAGCATATTTAGTATTTACCACTAGTGTTACATTAATTAATGTAACGAATTTTGCAATTTTGTTAGGATCATCATATTCTTATATTCTGATAAAATTATCATAGTCTAGCCCAAGGAAGGGCTAGGCAAACCAGACTGGGCCACCACCACTGGAGGCTCAAAACTGTCAGGGGTGGAGAAAATCATGCGTAGGGTTGTCCGTGTGTTGACGGACTAAGAATACAAGTGTCACCACTCCATTCTTTCCCACGGGTGTCGTATAAGGCGACTAAGGGAAGTAGGTAATCATTACCCATTGCATTACTGGTGGTAGGGCTTAGTGGGAGTACTCACTTGCACTCGGGCCCAAGCGCGTTGGTACCACCATCTCCTGTGTGACCGGCCATGAAGCACATCGGTGTGTTTTGGTTATAGCTGGAGATAGCCTTTAATTCGTTCATTTCATACATGTGAAATGATATAGTGAGCAGCGGCTTGACAGTACTCTCTGTATAGTTGAGTACATGATCGACGGTTACCATTTACCATCAGATGAGCCATGGCTTGTCTGCCACCATAAGCAATAAAAAAAGGATGTATAAGTCGCCCCTGGCCACAGGAAGTCTGAAGGAACACCACGGGGTTTTATCAGGTATACCGATAGTGAAATCGGGACACCGGCATAACCAGGATTTCCTCACGAAAAAATAAAGGTTGTATAGTAACGGGATAAAACATTTTTAAATATAATCAAGAGCTAGCAAAAAAATAAAGTACGATAAGCAGTTTTCAACGCACCTGAATAAAAGTGAGTAGCGTTCTTACGTAACTTTTACACCTGGTACCTAAAAATTAGTTATCGGCCTAGGAAAGGGGTTATGCGTATGTGAACATATCACTATTCAATCCTAAAAAAATGTTACACAGCTTTAAGTTCTTACTTCGTTCCAGCCATTCTTTAGATAAAAAGTGCAAAAAATTATATAATAGGCAGCAGAATTGGAATCAGTAAATCTTAAAATAACTACCTACCTATCACAAAATTTGAGAAATAAAAATAAATCACAAACAGAACTCACATATTTATATGGTATTATCTGCAATTAAATATTTGTTCGAAGGATGGTATAGAACACCACAGAAATTATACATATAATAGATCGAAAACACCCAGACGTAGTACAAATATCTGTGTTTATCACACATATAATTGTCCTGAGTGGGAATCGAACCAACAACCTCGTGCACGGAAGTCGGTTACACAACCGACTACGCCACGACGCCCGTCAGTTTAATGTATCTCGTGTAATATTGCACATTACAAAACTAAATTGTATTGATTTATCTAGAATATTATAAAAAATAAACACAGACGCAGGCGGTCGCGTGACGAGCCACGTTTGGTGCAAGGGCGCGCAGAGCTCCTGCGACACGACAATGGTAGGCGGCAGGCGGCAGGCGGCGATGCGATACGCAAATATTTAAATCGGCCTCGCCAGCTCAAGTCATTGTCTGAAAGCGTTCTCTTGTAACAGGCTCGTTGTAAAGAGAAAATATTGCCTGTCGATGTTCTTCACAACAAAGTCACGACACAAATAAATTGCGAGCGTTGCATAACGCCCATTGAAGTCATCGCCCTAAATTAAGATTAAGCGAGGCCTTTGTATATTCGCAGTCATTTATAAACTTTATATTTTGTCATTCACTATTCGAAGGGCACTTAATTATCTGCAATAGACGCACGTACGTAGCTAAACATTAATAATACCACAGAACTGTTTAACAGCTATATATATGTAATAGTATAAGATGATGTAATTTCGAAGCTCTTAAGTATTGAGCTATTAGCCATTTACCTCTACAGATTTAAAATATAACAACTAAAGGCAGCACTAGTAGAGGGTACGTCGGGTACGTAAGTTTCAAATTCCCTATTTACAGTAACGTGAAAGTACGTATTACTACATTGTGTAATCACGAATTGTACGACTGACAGTCGGTATAAGTAGGATGGCGTCATAATGTAAAACTTTAAAATTAAATAATAATTCAATTAAAAATGGGAAATGAAACAAAGGGGCTTGATCTTATCCAATCAAGGCACATAAAGGGTAAACGGAATAATCTTGTAACTCTTGTAAAACTGTAACAGAGCTGTGTCTGTACATTAAAGATTATTTGAATAACAATCACTATTTTATGCTATTTAGACTTCTCAGCACCTTAAAAAAATATTTTAAGATTTATTTGCGCGTTGTCGCGTTGTATAATGAAATCTTTTATAATTGTCTGGTTACACTATTATTAGTATCAGAGAGAGACAGAAACAGTTAATAATATTTGTTTTACTGATGTGATTATTCACATCAGTAAAACAAATATTTAACTGTCTCTATATCTTTAACTGTCTCTATATCTTTTTTATATTTGCTACTGTCAGAACACATAGGTATTATAATTGACTTGTTTACTCATAGGATTGTTTCATCAAGGAGTCTTAAGTAAATGACGTCTAAAAATAGTGACTCATTATCCTAACTATCTTAATAAACGTAGACAGTAAGTAATACGCTATTCTGGAATACAAAATAGATAAAAGCATTTCTTGTTAATCTAAATATCTTACAAATACCTTAACTCAAACAAGTCTCACTAATAGATGTAAAGTATTTTAAATTGGAATATTCCAGTCCCGGATAGCGGTAAGGTTGTCAAACAAAGCGATAAGTACAGAAGACACTAAATAGAATTACATTTCATAAAACGAGCTAAGAGAAATAAACTGATGCTAAAAGTTTTATTACGAAGATTTAACTCGACTCCACTCAGAATAACTTCTGACGCATTAAACTGACAAGTGAATGCTACTCACTGGTTTTGTATTATTTGTATATTTTTTCTCCAAAATATTATTCATTTTTTTAATCATTTAAATGCCAAGGCTTCAGCGTATCATATAAGGTAATTCTGTATGAATGCCTATGGCTTACATTAAAATTAATCAATCAAAAATATTTCGGGCTAGAAAATCCTGTTGAACGTATTTATAAATTGATATAGCTTTGTCTGAGGCGGTATTGCTCAAAATTATATTTATCATTCCACTGTAAATATTTGAACTAATATGATGATATAATAATGGTAAATTTAAGTAGAAAAAATATCACAGTGAGGTGTTGATATAATGCCTATTTATCATACATTCAAACGTTCTCCATGAAATTATCTAAATTCTTCAATATTCTCTATCGAAGGCACTTTGTATATAGATTTCTACCAGTTTAAGTTGTAGGTACTGGAATTTCATTATGTGTCTAGCCTTATTCCAAACTTCGTTCAGGTAACCGATCTGGTAGAATTAAGATTATCAACAGTATTTATACGGAGCAACGGTCAATCTGACCTTCACGACATAACTAGAGCGACAGCTTGTGATCTAACAATCATATCTGAGTAAGATAGCTTGTAATTTTAGCATACCATCATAATCATCATAATCAAACTGGTTTCCACCGGTAACTTGTCAGTGTGGACTTCAGATTTGAACGAATATAATAAATACGTCTTTGTTGGAGTATCACTGGCTACGGCTTGCGGTAAAGGGGCTCGACCTAGCATCCGCGCTCTCCAATAACCACGTCAGCTACTTTGTTATAGACCGTCATACCGACTGCTGCTGAATATCGCCGAAGAATTCAGGCTATATCAATTATTCTAAGGTGACTCATTTATCTTGAAGATATATATCAGAATAGGCAGAATCATCTCCAGTCACCCTAGGTAGCACATCAATAATCTCTAAGGAAAAATGGCTGTCCCATATGAACCGTCATTTGTCAGGATAAAGAGTAATGTATGTCCCTTTCTGTACTCTGGACTATAATGTAAGAAATATTATTAATTTTCAAAACATTTGTGTAGAAACTTTACCTAAATATGTAGGTTCTCTTAGAAAAAAGTATGTATATCTGTAATATTCTGATTGATACATTAACATGATTTACATACTGTTAATTGCAATCACCGTTTAGGATAAATTCAGAAAAATATGTACCTACATAATACTAACATTCAAATATCCATGAGGATCCATGAGAACTACAATAAAAATATCAATGTGTACCTTTTTGACACGGATACGGATTTTCTGAGTAAATTTACCCTCAAGAGGTAAAACTTGTTTACGCTTGTGGCTCAGACTAACTAAAAAATATAGACGGAGCATTACACATCAATCCAGTGAAGCCATATAAAACCATGCCAAACTTGTAATTCACGCTCACAAATACAAACATCCATCCATCCATCCATCAGCCTTTTGACGTCCACTGCTAGACATAGGCCTCCCCAAGAGAACGCCACAACGAGTGGCAGGCGGATTGGTGATCGCAGTGGATGTTGTAAATACTCGAGGGAGTGCTGCTGCCCACTCCCCCGGTATCGCTTCAGTTGGCTCTTATGACTCCCATGGGTGGAGAGGGGTGGGACAATTCTAAAGCTAGCCCCACTCGGCAAATACAAACAAAACCATGCCAAAACGAAGTGTCATAAACCACGGGTGTTACCAGAGTATGATTTAAAATTACGTACATGAATACGTCGTCAGCGCCATAATATTCCCTATACGATTTGCTGTAAACTTACTTTATACTTTTACTTCCTTTATGTTTTAAACAAAAAACTTTTAAAAATTTACCCCAATTTATAGATATTATTTCTTTCCGGTGACAACACTTTCACGCACACATCTTTCAAAAAGTGGCTTCACTTTTTAATTTACAACGCGGTGTCTTTTTTTTAGTTAGTGTGAGGCTTGTGGAAGCTTTTTAAAGGATGGTTGAAACAGGTAACTACTTATTTCTTAATATGGAAGTATGATAACAATTTTGTTGATTGTGATATTTGATTAAATTTGTATTTATCTCTATAGCCATTTAAGCGAAACAAAGGTTTCTAATGCATATTTTTAATTTTTAAATTACACCCAAACATCCATCCAGCGTGAATAGAACTTAATTTATTCATCGTAGAAAATTCATTTAATGAATAATACGTAATATAAATAATACGAAATATAATATGACTACTTGAACCTGGAAGACGTTATGCAATCTGAACGTTGGTTTGCCTACCAGTAGCGGACCCAGATTTTATTTCAATATTTGAATTTCTGATAGACAGTGGTAGGGGTTTCAATGAATATTTATTCAAATAAATAAGAACATTTTGGTTCTCACCATCTAACGAGTCCAATATTGTAGATATTTACTAATGCTCTTCATAATTCACCTATATTTCTTCAGAATATAAATATCAAAGTCAATCTATACATTACTTTTTTTTTGTATGTACGTTAGGCTTGCACGCCGTAAATACTGAAGTAATTTGCCGTATGGGGCCGGCTTTAGAATTGTCCCACCCCTCTCTACCCACGGAAGTCGTAAGAGCCGACTGAGGGAGGAGTGGGCAGCAGCACTTCCTCGAGTATTAACAAAATTCACTGAGATCGCCAACCCGCCCGCCAAGCGTGGCGATTACGGCATTATCCCCCATTTCTTGGGGAGGCCTATGTCCAACAGTGGACGTTGAAAGGCTGATGGATGGATGGATGGATACATTACTTATCTGGTTGCAAAAATAGCTATCCCACGGGAACCATTAACTTTTCGGGATAAAAAGTAAGTTCCTGGTCTCCAGGTTATATACCTATGTGTATTTTATGATGATTAATTCAGTATTTACGGCGTGAAAGCCTAACAAACAAACTCACTTTCGAACTTATAAAATTAGTGCGAAGTAGTGAGTTGACAAAATATGTAAAATATACCTATAAAGACCCCATAATTTATTATGAGGTTTAATTATAATATGGTAATTAATCCTTTGCGCATGGAGTGCTAAACTCATCAGTGTGATTTAACAGCTTAAAGGTACACCTGCGAGCGCGACACAACAAACATACGATTTTTCGTGCAAAAAGTATACCCAGACTCAGAACAACCATTTATGGATCACACAAAGAGTTCTCCTTTATGGAAATCGAATCCAAAACTCTAGGGCGGTATCTAAACCACTTCGTCATCTGTGCAGTATTTGTTTACACATTATCACTGATAGGTGAAGCAAAACATCGTGATAAAACCTGCATGCTTGAGATATTTTTTCGACGCCCTGTGATATATAGCCAACCCGCAATTGGCCAACGTGGTAGACTACGACCTGAACCCTCCCAATTTGAGAGGAGACCCGTGCCCAATAGTGGGATAGTAATGGATTGAAAAACAAAAAGGAGCGCATAGTCCATAATTTCCATTAAACAAAAGCAATGCTTACTAATATTTTAAACAAGTCTGCCCACGACTAAGCGATGTACAGGTCACTCTACGGCAATTCTTTTATTGCATGTATTGGCAGACGAGCCATGGCCCATCTGATGGTAAACGGTAACCGTCGCTCATGGACTCAACTATACCGAAAGTATTGTCAAGCCGCTGCTCACCATTTCATTTCACCGATACGAAATGAAAGAATAAACGGCTATCTCCTGCTACAGCCAAAACGCAACGATGTGCTTCATGGCCGATCACACGGGAGATGGTGGTACCAACCCGTTCGGGCCCGATACCAAGTGATTACTCCCACTTGGTACCTAGCCCTACCACCAGTCATGCAATGGATGATAATTGCTTACTTCCCTTAGCCTCATACGACACCCGTGGGAAAGAATGGGGTGGTGACACTTGTATTCTTAGTCCGTCACCACACGGACAAAAAACTAAATATATAAATATACATATCAAAATGTTAAAAAAATACCACTTTCGCGTTTATCATTATTAATAGCAAGGATGCGAAAGTGTTAATCCCGGAAAAATGAAACGTCCCCATGGGGTAGCTATTTTTACATCGTGATAATTAATGTACTGTAGTGTTACGTATGCATATTCTGATCTCCACGCAGATGTAGTCGCGGGCAGAAACTAGTTTTATTTTATTAGTACGGATAAGAAGGAAGGATGTGAATATGAGTTTGTTCACAAATCACGAAATTTGACATACATGTAGATATATATATACTGTTTATTTCGGAAAAGGGAGGAGTCCTGTGGGATGGAATCGCAAATTTTAATCGGCAGGTATAAGGTATTAAATATCTATAATAGTATATTCTATAAAACAACTAACAGGCAGAATAACGAATTTGGTGTGTAAGTTGGGCGCTCAATACTTTCACCATATGCGTGATTGAACGTGACGATACATAACTATGTATGGATAACATTTTAAAAAACTAATAGAAAGAATAGGAACATTTGAATTATATTTTTTGCAACTGCCTCGGCGGTGCAGCGGTAGTGTAAGCGACTGCTGAGCATGAGGTCTCGGGTTCGATCCGCAGGTCGGGCAATGTTATTGAGCTTTTTCGTAACAAGAATACTCAGTTGCAGCCCGGAGTTTGAAATGTGCCTGGTAGACGATGGTAGACCTGTTACGTGGGATTTTAACATAGCTGGCGAATCGTGGGTGTGTAATGAACCTCTGCCTACCCCTTCGGGGATAACAGGCGTGATGCTTTATTTACTTGCAATATCACAGCGATACATTTTGACACGCTTATATTAGTTTTGGTATGTATCAATGTAACGGAATATTCGATCGTGATTTTCACCAACTTCTAAACGTCGTATTGATTTGAAACTTTGCACACTTATCCGATGACAATGCAATAATTTGAGAAGTTTATCCGTCTTCAGGATTCCGTAGCCAATAAGGAATCTTTATAGTTTCACCATGTCCGTCCGTCCGTTGTTTACAACTTAGCTTAAAGACAGAAAGCTGTAAGTTGGCATGAATATACATATTAAAATAACGCTGACAAGAGCATAAAACAAAGAGAAGAAATTGGTTACCATCTATATGTACTCGTACAGTGGCGATGTCTTTTTTCTCTCGTCTATCCCATAGTAAGGGGTGTCGTTGCATAGGTCTACTACTAAGTATTGTGATTTGTGAAAACATTTTTTTAATTAAGGTTCCGTTGGTGAAATATTAAGCTTAAAAGTGCAAATTTTTAACACGCTTACTGTAATTAGAGTCCAGGTGAGCCAGCAAAATGGTTGTTTTTGGATGTGTGAAAAAATTCATGGTATAAAAAGTAAAATTATCACAGCTTAATAAACTTTCTTTCTTTTTAAATAAATAATGACTTTTAATAAATATTGTTTGAGACTAAAAATAATTATAAATAATAAATAAATAAATATTATAGTTTAACAAACATGCTTTTTTACAATCATTATTTATTGTAATATTATTTACTAGTTTTTAGTCACTACTACTACTACTAGCTCTGTTAAAACGATTTATTTTCGTTTTTTTAAACTATAATTTATTTATGTTAACAAGCCCAATTTTTTTTAAAGCTAAAAATTATCTAAAATAAAATTAACTATATGTGAGTATATAATTTACTGAGCATGCTCCCAATACTTCAGCGTGATGGAATACCACATGACACTTAAATCAGACACCAATACCTTACCACAGACTTAGCTTTGTAACAAAGATATACAATAGGACATAGGTATATACACGATTTAAAGAGCTTATAAATTTAGAATGAATGTTTGCTACACTTTTAATGACTGTATAGATAGACTGCATAGATGGTGGAGTGGTCTAGATACCGACCCAGAGTGTTGTGGGTTTGATTCCTTTTGTGAAGTGCGGGGGATACAATGATTATTCCTTAATGCAGGGTGCTACATTTAGGAGTGCAGTGCTGGTTTACATCCTTGTGATGCATCTCGAGCTACGTCAGCTGTTGCCGGCGGCAACTATAATTATACCCCAGGATGCTACTTGGAGCGACGCGCCCGAAGAATCCCTTGCGGGGTCTTCTGACCCTGTCAGCCTCACGTATCTGAGGGAGGCAACGGATGCCGCAGCCAATGATAAGAAGACTGTAAAACTACAACCCACCAAAGCCAGCAAATCATCTACTTGCTGCTAAAGAGCCGATGAAGAAGGCCGGCAGACGGAAGACTTTCATAGACAAACGTCCCTACTATGCAAGGCGAGGACTCGATTGCTGAGGTCACGTCCATGGAGGATACCCAAGCAGATGCTCGGGCGAACGAAGAGACCGTGGAGGGATGCACCTTGCAAGCTGCTAGACCGCACATTAAAAAGGCATCGGTGGTGCCAGAGTGGCTTTCCCTGAGGTTTTGGTGCAAGAACAGTGGGACTAGGGATGGATGGTGCTGCGTCGGAATCTGCAAAGAGTGCTGCGGAGAACCCACCAAAGGCGCCCCGCTGATAGGCGTATAAGGGGCCATTGTGGTTTTAGTGGGTATTCCGGCCGCAATTAGGATCTGGAGAGTCCAGTAAGTCCCACATAATACCTCCCCCCCGTGTATCACTGGCTAAGGGTAAATGCATTTCCAGAGCGTTAACACAAAAAAGTTGCATTTAAAATATTGATTAGCTGAAAAGTATATTTTATGATTTTTGTTTCTACATTTTCACGTCTGACAATATAAATTATTGAAATATCTGGTAGACTTCTAAACTAACCCTCTATAGTTTCTATTTCTAACTATTTCTATTTGTTATATTGTAATTAAACAACTTCCTAGGGGCACGAATTCCAAAATAAGTTTATGCAGGCATTTGTGGTTTTGATCGGGTTAAGCTGTGAGTTTTATAGATACACTTAATAATATACTAAATTTATATGTGTACCTATAAAAAATTACCGATAATATTCAGTTAATTAGAAGTATACTCATGTTGTTATATATATATATAACGACATGAGTATTCTTCTCGCACTCATAACTTGCGTAAGTCTTTATTTCATGTCAGATTTGATTTGACGCCAGGTCTTTTTGGTTTATGTATCTGTCAAATTGTTGTTTGTTTAGGTTTTTTTTTATTGCATGTAATGGCAGACGCGCCACGGACCATCTGATAGTAAATGGTAACCGTCGCTCATGGACTCAACTATACCGAATATTGTTAAGCCGCTGCTCACCATTTAATTTCACTGTTATGAAATGAAAGAATAAACGGCTGTCTCCGCTACAGCCAAAACGTAAGGATTTGCTTCATGGCCAGTCACACGGCAGATGGTGGTACCAACCCGCTCGGGCCCGATACCAAGTGAGTATTCCCACTTGGTGCTACCACCAGTCATGCAATTGATGATAATTACTTACTTCCCTTAGTCGCCTCATACGACACCCGTGGGAAAGAATGGGGTGGTGACACTTGTATTGTTAGTCCGTCACTACACGGACAATAGGCACTATCTCGAGTGAATTTTGTGACAATAAATCTGTATTATTTTGTGAAATATAAAAGAAATCTTATATACGTGGCCTAAATTATACAAGTGGTAACCTTGTTGTATAAGCCAGCAGTTTTTTGTGTATCTTCAATGCCAAATATAAATACGTTATTGAAAATAAGTAGAAAACTACTGGCGCTAAATTGAACTGACCAGGCCGGGAAGATAAGCGGCATTATAGATAATAAGTACACTATAACTAGCGAAGTTTCATAAACACTAGTAGAATATAATAAAATAGAAGAAGTGTTTTAATAAAATATTTTAATAATTTAATTTAAGATTTTTTGTACGTCGACACTGTAAAATAAAATTAATTTTCTTTCTTTCTTTCTAATAATCAATGTCTAGTATTGTCATCAAGTTACGACAACATAAGCATAACCCGTATCTAAGGGGGCTGCACAAACATTATTAACACATCATCGAAAAACAAAAAGCCAAAAAACAGGCATAAACTCACAATTCTGGCATATTAAACCCAAAGTTAGAAATTAAACCTTTCAACTTTAGCGGGTTTAACCCACAAGGGAGATTGTGGAATGATAAGTAAGTAATTAGTATGGCAAACTATAATATTTTGCACTTCTAACTCTAACGAAAAAAGGTTTAGAGATACGTCCCATAAAATCCACTTTACCACCGACAGCACACATTTTAATTTGATTATGAATCTAAGGGTAAGTTTAAATTACCTACCCTAAATTTTAACGCCTTCGATAATTGCATATACCACGTTCAAAACCTCAAATACCAAATCTATACTAAAATAAATCTGTAACAGAGCTGTGTCTGTACATTTAAAATATTTGAGAATAAATGACTGTTGTAGGCTATAGTATTATAGGCGTATCTAAAACACAAAACGATTTTTTTAGATTGTTTGCCTGTTTGTCTGTTTGTTCGTTAGCGTATCACGCAAAAACTACTGAACGGGTTTTTATGCAACTTTTTTTATTTATTAGCTCTCGATTAGACTTAAAAACTGGTATACATTTTATCTCCCTACTATATCGGGAACCTGAGATATAAATAATATATCTAAGTAAAAAACAAATATATCTGAACATTGTTATATTTAGAATACTGAATTGAGAAATCAACTAAGAAGAAGGGAGCTCCAGAATTTTTCTCCTTTTGGTCCCTTTCCGTTTATTAGTAAGTGTATTTCGAGAGCGCGTAGGTTGTTAATATATTTTGCACGTGCTTCGAAATGACAGATTAATGTTTATTTTTCTTCGTGGAATTCCTGTATTCCACGTACTAGTTGATTCTCAATCAGTTCACGACATCATTTGATTCACAATATAATTAGATGAAAAAACATTTGACATGGTATATTTTAACTGAGATCTTACATTTATTACCGATGATGTGTTATTTGCGGATACTTGTTTAAGTAATTGTCTGTATCTACTGAAATAACACGACCAGAAAGAATAAATTTACCTACAACATTTATTTTATTTATTTATTTGGCAAAATTAATAATTGTTACATCTTATGATGCGTAGAACAAAAAATAATTACGAAAATAAAACTAGATGTACAATTTATGAAGGTGTTACAACATGCGTAATAAAAATTGAAGTAGCATTGAATATCAATGCAACTATTTTGACAAATAAAAATAACAATTTATTTGAGTATTTTGATAAAAAACATAATCTACGATAAAATATAACACGGCGTAATATATTTAAAAAAACAACAATAATAAATAAAAAGTTATACACATACTAGACATATTATCTTAATATTACTAATGTTAATCTCTACACATTATTCTTAAACTTGAAGAAAATACCATAAGGAATCTAATCTACCTACATAATTCTATTCGAGTTAAGATTGTTATTAAAATAACACAAATTCAAGCCAGTATTCTTTTTTTCAATAAAAAATACATACCTATTGCCGAAACAATTATTTTTATTAAATTAATTTCCAAATAAAAAAACATTTTAACGAAAAGAAAACAATACGATGTTCACAATAAGACCAACAAATTGTGGTACAAACTATGGGTTACGGGAATAAAGTCAATTGTTATCCGATAAAAAAAAACAATAGACAGAGTGCTCGCCTTTCTGTCACGTGGAACACAATGGCATTTTTCCTGAACGATAAAACAGTCGCCCGCAGACATCAACAAACGTGAATGACAGTTTATGATGTAAAATTCATACTACAGAATAACGGTCGCAACATTGTGTGGGGAAGTACGAACATTAAGCATTTAAAACTTTCTTTTAGAGTCTCTAAGGAGGGGTGATATTCTAACGTAAATTCTCCCCGGAGGCACTCCCTACTCCTTGAACCCATAAAATGATAAAGATCATCTTTTGTAGCTTTTAAGAGGAACGGTTGGTTATCGTCTTGTGTATTAAACAATTCGCTCATTTTGACAAAGAATATTGAGACAAATTTGTTTATTATGAAACGGAATCCAAAATGTCTTTTGGATTTGCTAAACTGAAAATTGTCGAGAATGTGCAAAGGTATTCAGGTAAAAACTCTAACTCATAAGTTAAAAATAGATATATCAGTTTTAATAAAGACTAAGATAAAGAATTTTATAATGTATTTATAAAATGTAAGACCCTATATATTTAATATTAGCTGTTTCCCGCGGCTTCGCTCGCGCAAATAAATGAATATTGAAATAGGAACGATTATGTTAAAAAATACCGACTGTCTCTAAATTAAATCAAAATATTAGTATTCATCAAAATTTTTGGTTTAGTTACTATAGTAAGTACCTCTGTGTAAATTATGTTTGCAGTGTTTCCTTTTGGGTCTAAAACTCACTCTGGAGCATGCAACATAAATCCCTCCATGTGAAAAGCACTCCTTACTTAAATCGATGCCAGTAATTTTCAGTGACTGGCTTAGGGACTTGTTAATTGTTATGGCAAAGCACATATTAAGAGGGATCTGTATTCTTTTATATTATTTTAATTTGTTCAGGATACTCTGATGGAATTAACGGTATTCGTGGAATGAAAACATTTCCTTCGCCACATTCGGTAGTAACTGTAGCTCCTATGACGTTTTTATAAAGAGCTTTGATTTGAAACTTTGTTCCATTGCACAATTTAAATGATTAAGATTTCTTAATAATATTACTGGTGATCCAAATTTTAGAATGAGTTTCCAGTGAGAAACACAGTCACTAACTATATACCAGGCACTTCTTCTTTTAAATTAAGGGGCGTTACAATTTACGTATTCCTAACTCATTGTGCTCTACAAAACGGATTCATCTTTTTCGTAAAGTATTTTGATCTGTATTTTAGCATCTGACATGCTCAACTAGGTACTTTAAATAACATATATAGTTAATTTAATACGGTGCGTTACTGAGAAATACCTAAGCATTAGGTTACAATATGGTGGCATATTGTTAAGTTAGAAACAATTTCCAAATCAATTGAAAGTAAGAGGCAATCTTACAAGAAATTAATTCAGCACAAAGGTTTTTAAATAAATAATAATGCACAAAATTAAATCCTCAGTAATTAAATTTTTCAAATATTCTTCTTCCCATATTCTTTTCACTACCACCACTACTTTTTACATACACTTCGCGTCCGAAAGCTGATATAACACTTGTTCTATCGTGTTTTAAAATTTAACAATTAGTAACATTATTTTTGTAATATTGAGGTTTGAATTATGATTGCAACACCGGCCCACGCACTACATCTTTATAAAACCGGCCTCACTTCGTTGTTCGCAAAGTTCCATCTTGATTTTTTTATTTGATTTGAGACTTCATATCAGAAAATGTTGTATCCTTCCATACAAGCAATCGCCTTTTCGATTGTCTTTCGGGATAATTCTCTTCGTACCTACAAACGACTGCTTTGTGAATATCCGGGTAGTTATTCAGGTAATTAATTACAGCTATTCTGTGCGATACCTGTAGATGAGTTTGTTGGATAATAAATTAGTATTATTGTGTGTGGTATTTTCGGACAAACCAAATTAAAAGTTACAAACAATCGTCTAAGTAAGGTGATGAAATTTTAAAAATCTATTTTGATCTATATTTTTAGCACTTGACATGCTCAGCTACTTTTAAAGTACTAAAGTCCCGCTTGTAATAAAGTTCTCTTTTTCCTCATTTACAAATAATAATTTGTACTTTAAAAGTAGCTAAGCATGTTAAGTGCTAAAAATATAGATCAAAATGTTTAAAAAAATCATGCCATCAATTCATCAAATTGTATGAATTTTAATTGCAAAATTAAACTTACTATATTGGATTAATGCATGTAAATGCGTTCCGATAGATGGCGTTGGTCGTTAAGACAAATGTGATGAGGAAATTGGGTACGACCGCAAGGGAGTACAATAGCTCAAGCACTTCCCCGGAAAAGAAGGGGCGCAGGTTCGTTTCCCGCTTGTACTAGAGTTCTCTTTTTCCTCATTCACAAATAATAATTTGTACTTTAAAAAATCTAGTTACACGTGACAAGGTCATGACCCTTAGTGTAGGCATAGTTGATTCGCTGAAATACTAGCGGCACTCTTTCGTCCCGAACACAAAGGAACCGCGCGTGTAGGTAAACAACGCTGCACGCAGAATGTCAGAGGTACCCAATAAATCGATTAAATTTTACAAATATTAATAAATTAATATTTAATATGATTTCTTTTAATTGAATATTTTCCAAAATTATTTGTGCTGTTACATTTGGATATTGATAGCGATAACGTAGCTATGATATCAAACTTAGTTATTATTACACGCTGTATAGATTTTTCGTAGAATCTAGTTAAAATATCAATTGCTTTTGCTATATTATCGAACACAACTGTCAAATTAATGATTTTGATTGATAACTTATCGAGCCCTTGGGACTGCCCGATATGCAGAAAAACTGTTGATAACATACACTAAGTAGGTACCAAATATAATATTTTTGTTCGAGAAATTTCTTGAAATTTTCGGTCCATCCTTCAAAGACAACGGCTTTACGGATTTTCTATGAAAACGCAAGTGAGTGGGGTACAAAGTTAGTAGGTACAAATTAAACTACTTTACATATCCACCAACCATCTTTATCATATCAATATAAGTATTTAGCTAAACCATATTTATCAACGTTGATTTATCCATGTATGTTCCAGATAATAACGGCACTGAAATTTTATGCCTCTGGATACTACCAAATGCCAATTGGCCTTCAAAGGGGTAGCGGTATGAGTGAGAAATCAGTGAACCGCGTGATCCATCAAGTTACATACATATCATCACGCCTGTTTTCCCCGAAGGGGTAGGCAGAGGTGTATGACACACCTACGTCTCGCCAGCTATGTTTAAGTCCCACGTAATAGGGGGCGAACCTATTGACGCTTACCGGGCACGTTTCCAAACTCCAGGCTGTTACTGAGAATTTTTCTTTTAAGTAAAAAGCTCAATAACATTTGCCCGACCCGGGAATCGAACTCGAGACCTCATGATTAGCAGTCGCATACACTACCGCTACACCACCGAGGCAGTTACCATGGCTATAAACAGTCATTTACTCTGTAATAATATATAGTTCCTAAGGACTGTAACCGAGCGACAAAGGGCCAAGCAAAACATTTAAATCGACACCCATTCCCAGACGCAGTTGGGGCAATAGACTGCACCCGTATAAAAAGCGTACTTCGTAGGTAGACAGAGGATATAATAGACTCGCTACTATTTTAATACTAAGGATGAAGAAAAAAGTACACATATTAGATCATAGTAAGAGTGAGCGAGACACATGTATACGTTTTTTATCCTTTTCGCCTATGTGTAATTTTTATTTGGACCCAATTTAAAATCAACTCGGTCCCAACAATAAGGTGGCTAACTCTCCTCATCATCGGTATATAAGCTTGTTTTTGTATATGCTTAAAAAATGTTCATCAATCACGTTATATACGCTAATATTACACGTTCTAATACATTTTAAGCAAAATAAAAGTATAACTGTAATTTATTTTATAGTTTTTCGGCTAAAATAGGTAGTGAATTTTTAGTGTACAAAGTTATAATCATAGTTATCTTCTATAATTATGGTCGAAATATTACTATCTCAACGATCTCGACACTGCATACTCTGATAACGTGTCTATTGATTATATCCTCTGTCTAGTCTACGGCTTACTTCGACTTTGAAACTGTCAATACTAGTGCTGCCATATAATTTATTATACAACGCAGTGCTTGTCCCAACTTTATTATATGGAAGCGAGAGTTGAGTATGCAAAAATGAGCATGAGATTAAAATCAATGCGGTCAAAATGCGATCTCTGTGGAGTGAGGCTGACTGACCGCATTCTTAACGACGACGTAAGAGAGCGAGTAGGTATGAAAGAGAGTATTGGTGTAAAGATGCGAAAGGGAATGCCCCGATAGTTCGGACATGTGGAAATAATGCCGGACGAGCGACTGGTTAAGAAGATACACAATGCGAAAGTGGAAGGATGTAGGTACAGGGCGAGACCGAGACTCGCCTACCTAGACCAAATCGGTCATGTATTGAAGGAAGGTGGAGGTAGGAGTCTCCGAAACCGGTGAGCGTGTATGAAGAGAGTTATGAATGTTGAGGAAGCGAGAGATGTATGCAAGAATAGAGCCTCTTGGCACACTGTTCTCTCTGCCTACCCCGCAAGGGAAATGGCGTGATGATCAGTTATTTTCCACGAAATACATCGTCGGTGTTTAAAAAAATTAATCTATCAAGTTAAATAAAAATATATTAATGTAATTTTTGGAGATTAAAGATCAATATCTAGTAAACGAACTATATAAATATGTAATAAGTACCTAGGAATAACCATTTTGATAAGATGTTCTTCCCATTATCTACCTTGTATTTTTTTACTGGTATTCAATTAACACAAAGTGAAAAATGTGAAATCGAAAATAACAGTCAGGAGCAGGATTTGAACCTGCATCTTCTGGATACCGTCCAGATGCTTTACCAATTCAGCCATCCTGAAAATTGCTCCTGACTGCTAATTTCGATAACACATCATACTTAACGTCTTTGGGTGACGCCTGCGCCATCTGTCGGCAGTATTTTCATACATTATACCGACCAGGTAAACTTAATTTTACAATTAAGATTTTACCTAATAATGACGCAAACCCTTTAAATATTTAGATATTTTTATATATATTTTTAGCATTTGACATGCTTAGCACTATACATTAAACACAAAGTGAAAAATGTGAAATCGAAAACGCTGAAGCTTTACCAATTCAGCTGAATTGGTAAAGCATCTGGACGGTATCCAGAAGATGCAGGTTCAAATCCTGCTCCTGACTGTTATTTTCGATTTCACATTTTTCACTTTGTGTTTAATGTATAGTGCTAAGCATGTCAAATGCTAAAAATATATATAAAAATATCTAAATATTTAAAGGGTTTGCGTCATTATTAGGTAAAATCTTAATTGTAAAATTAAGTTTACCTGGTCGGTATAATGTATGAAAATACTGCCGACAGATGGCGCGGGCGTCACCCAAAGACGTTAAGTATGATGTGTTATCGAAATTAGCAGTCAGGAGCAATTGTCAGGATGCTGAATTGGTAAAGCATCTGGATGGTATCCAGAAGATGCAGGTTCAAATCCTGCTCCTGACTGTTATTTTCGATTTCACATTTTTCACTTTGTGTTTAATGTATAGTGCTAAGCATGTCAAATGCTAAAAATATATATAAAAATATCTAAATATTTAAAGGGTTTGCGTCATTATTAGGTAAAATCTTAATTGTAAAATTAAGTTTACCTGGTCGGTATAATGTATGAAAATACTGCCGACAGATGGCGCGGGCGTCACCCAAAGACGTTAAGTATGATGTGTTATCGAAATTAGCAGTCAGGAGCAATTGTCAGGATGGCTGAATTGGTAAAGCATCTGGACGGTATCCAGAAGATGCAGGTTCAAATCCTGCTCCTGACTGTTATTTTCGATTTCACATTTTTCACTTTGTGTTTAATGTATAGTGCTAAGCATGTCAAATGCTAAAAATATATATAAAAATATCTAAATATGGTATTCATTTGATTTTTTTTTTCATTTAAAAAGTTGGCACTATGAATTAATGGTTTTTCGATATCATAACGACAGGGTTTATAATGATTTTATATGTCATTTTTTGGTCAGTAGAGACTTGCATTTTTCGATAGTGTAGTGAATTTTTTTGTTAAACTTAACGATCGATAGGAGATCACATCGATCGTTATGTATGGTGAGGCGGCAGCCACTGGTCACTTATATGCTGCGCTCGGAATTCTTAACATCGTCATTCAAAATACATGTTTAACGCCTTCTATCAAAACAATTCGTACTGAATGCTGTCGGAGATACACCACCCTCTCGCGGAATATTGGGGTATGTTTACGGAAGGTATTTTTAATTTTAAGTTTCGTCCGTTGTAATCCTTCCTCCCTTACTACTACTGACTATTGTTCGCTTCAATGGGCTATGGCAATCACTTATAATTAAGTGAACCTTTGCATAAAAAAGACTTATCAGTTTGTTTCAAGCGATCTTATTAATACTTAAACGTCAAGCAATGGCGTGATTGTGCGTCCGGTATTACAGTCTAGGAGCAGCGGTTGCAACTTATCATCAGGAAGGGCGTCGAGGACCTGCCAGCTTTAGCAATAGTAAAATTTTCATTAACATTATTGTCTGTTCAAATTGGAGGTCCTTGCGACAATTATCTTTAGAAAATCTGAACCAAGAAAATTCATGCGGTGCATTTCGACTAATTTTATTTTTAACAGATCAATACCAATTAAAAAATACGTGTCCATCCATCCATCCATCCATCCATCAGCCTTTCGACGTCCACTGCTGGACATAGGCCTCCCCGAATTGGGGGTATAGTGCCGTAATCACCACACTTGACAGGCGGGTTGGCGATCGCAGTGGATGTTGTAAATACTCGAGGGAGTGCTGCTGCCCACTCCCCCGGTATTCCCTCAGTCGGCTCTTACGACTCCCATGGGTGGAGAGGGGTGGGACGATTCTAAAGCCGGCCCCACACGGCCATAAAAATACGTGTATTCAAAAAAAGTTTGATAGATAGATAGATATCTCTTTATTCGTACACCAAAAAAAAAATAGAAAAAACTTATAACAAAAATAATAATAATAAATAATGCACAAATAGGCGGCCTTATCGCTATATGCAATCTCTTCCAGGCAACCAACCACTATTAGATAATTCTATTAAAACTAATTATTCAAACCTGCATCCCTCCCTATAGGAGGATATCCCTCCGTTTAGGAGGGAATCCAGGAATCGAATCCTGATTGCAATAAATCTCTCTTTTCCACTCACAAATATTTTTTTCTAGTAAAGTAGCTGAGCATGTATGTTGCTTACATGCTAAAAATACAAATATAAAAATAAAAAAGTATAGACTATATAAAAAAATTCTAAACCATTTTTAAAAAGGGACTAGCTGGCTACAAAGCGTTAGAGCTATAAAATTTCCTACGCATTTTATTGGTCATCAAAAATATCCATTGTTTTTTATGCTTTGACTTTAAGTAATAAATAATTGTGAACCTTAAGCCTAGCAGCCTTAAGAGTATTTTTCTGTTTGATCACCCATGTTTTATACAGTTTGATTATATTACACAATCGTTATATATCTATGGTAAGAGAAGGAAAGATCACTAATATATTAGCCTTTATTACACCTTTAGTATATTGAATGCTCGAAATAGATACAAAGAAAAACGTTCATTATCAGCACCGGCGTGCAAATAAAACATGATAGCACCCCAGAGCCTGTTCACTGGGATATTGCGACCCGCAAGCAAATTTACTCTAGCTTCAATAAATGCTTAGGACTGTACGTGAGAGAACACACTGGTCGGGCAACAATAACATTATACGTATGTACATATTGATATACTAGTGAGATGTATTATAGGGCTCTATATCACATGGTACCTAACTATACATTCTCCTTTCTTATTAATGTTTCTATTTCTATGAACGTTTGTAAATATGTTTGGATGTTTGTCTTTCAATCACGCCTAAATGACTAAAAAGATTTGGATGACGGTGAGTAAATAAGTGAGACACTGGATTCAAATATGAACAAACATAACATTACATCACGCCTGTATTCCTCGAAGGTGTAGGCAGAGGTGTATTACACACCCACGATTCGCCAGCTATGTTTAAATCCCACGTAATAGGGGGCGAGCCTATTGCCGTCTACCGGGCACATTTCCAAACTCCGGGCTGCTACTGTGAAATTTTCTTTTTTTTTTTTACAAGAAAGCTCAATAAGCACTGCCAGACTCGGGGATCGAACCCGAGACCTCATGATCAGCAGTCGCATACACTACCGCTGCACCACCGAGGCAGTGGATTAAAATATGGGATACTTTTATAACAAAAAATATTTAGTGGTAGAGCGTTGCTTATTCCAGCGTGAAAAGGCCAGCTCGAGGGGAAGTACCATCCTCTCAAGTAGTTACTCTTACGGTTTTCATATGGTGAGAGAGAGAGAGAATTCCGAAGGCTCAAAACCCTTCGCTTTCCTCTCCTTATTATCCTTCCGACCCTCTCCTTAGTATCCTAACTATCCTGTCCTTATTACCCTTCCTATATATCAACCTCCTATCCCATTCCTTGGAGATGGCGACGCGCGTGTGATGCCTCTAGTGTTGCTTGCGTCTATAGGCTACGGTAACCGCTTACCATGGGGTGGGCCGTATGCTTGCTCGTCACCAATATAGTATAAAAGAAAAATAAATTAATAGTTACGGTATGATACTACTAAATTTCTCACATGTTTTTTATTTGTTTTTGTGCCGAATTTTGAAGTTCCCATAGATAAGATTGGCAATAGAGTACCACTATATAGGTACTACTACTCGACTAGTTCTTGATACTATTATAAAAGTGTAACAAAAATATTTCCGTACATTGTAGGATACTTGATAAATGTAAGTGTAGGTATCGGTTATTTAGAAGTGTCTTAGACCCCAAACCAATATTTTCTGGAATACGGACCAAACCGTTTGTCCGTTTATTTATTGGCGCATCGTAAAAATACTACTTAACGTATTTTAATGAAAGTTTTTATTTGATAGTTTGTTTAGATCGGACTTAAAAACTGGTATACATTTTTTTCATCGGAACCCTGAGATATAACCAATAACCGCAGCTCCGCCGCAGGAAAAAAGCTGCTATAAGTAATTAAAATTATTCTGTCGTTCAGCATTTGTTACAGACATCGTAAAAACACCACAAAATATTACTCAGTTTCTCATTATAGTACTTATACTATAACTTATAATAAATGCCAACGTTTAATTGATTCTAACTCCATTCTTGTAATATAAATTGACTTTAATGAAACGCTCAGCTAATTGATAATACAGGACGATAACGAAATAATTTAAAGTACGTCAATAAATATAGAACAACTTTGAATTGTATTTTGAAATAGTACAAGTTTAATCAAACCTTAACAATGACATAATAATTAACAGTATATTTCTAAACCCGTGCTTTATCAAGGACTTAACACGTTGAATTGGGAACAAATGAAATTCGAACGACGTCATTTAGCTAAACAGCATGTTACTGTCATACATAAACATAATACAAATAGACAGAACAAATATGAGTATAACCTAGACCATTGCGGCATTTGCATTCGTAATCACATTTTATATTCGTAGAGTCAGATAAATCTGCTACTTTATTTACATAAATACGAGTACACAATGTACTCGTATATTAAACTTTCATATCAATGATTTCATCGCTAAGATAGAACTAACTAACCTTTCATTTAGAAGACGACACTTACTACTCGTATTTAGAAAACTGGCACGGTAGTAGAAAACCACTGAGTATGTGTAAACATTATGAAGCTTCTTACCTTAACCCTACGCAATAATGTAATAGTTTTATTAAATCAATCTTTATTTATAAAACTATTAGATATACAAATGTATATCTAAAGTAGACAGATAATAATATTATTGTTATAAATTATTATTTTATTTCTGTAGATTTGAAATTAGATTAAAATTTATTATTCCTATAATTTAAATTCAAAATTCTAGTTCAAAGTGGCTAGACAAATGGCTATAAATATCAAAGGTTGTCGACGCCAGACTTAATAATAGGTCTAGAAGCCACGTAGGTACTAAACCTTGATAAATAAATAATTTGAATATAATTTTATTAAAATTAATACTACTCCTACATATCTCTGCAGAAAATCTGTAGAGTGAGGCTGACTCAACGCATTCTTAACGACGACGTAAGAGAGCGAGTAGGTATAAAAGAGAGTATTTGTGTAAAGACGCGAAAGGAAATGATCCGATGGTTCGGATATGTGGAAAGATTGCCGAACGAGCGACTAGTTAAGACGATATACAATCAAAAGTGAAAGGATGTAGATGTACAGACGGGAAACCGAGACTCAACTACCTAGACCAAATCGATCATGTATTGAAGAAAGGTGTAGTCAGGAGTCTCTGAAGCAGGCGAACGTGTATCTAGAGAATTATGAATTTTTCAGAAAGCGACAGATGTGCAAGAATATAGCATTTTGGTAATCTGTTCTCTCTTTATTTTATTGCGTATGGTGGCAGACAAGCCACGGCCCACCTGATGTTTAATGGTAACCGTCGCACATGAACTCAACTATATCGAGAGTATTGTCAAGCCGCTGCTCACCATTTCATTTCACAAATACGAAATGAAAGTATAAACGGCTGTTCCCTCCTATAACCAAAACACACCAATGTGCTTCATGGCCGGTCACACGGGAGATGGTGTTACCAATCGCTTGGGCCCGATAGCAAGCGAAATTACTGTCACTTGGTACCCAGCCCTACCACCAGTAATGCAATGGATAATAATTGCTTACTCCACTTAGTCGCCTGGTACGACACCCGTAGGAAAGAATGGGATGGAAATTTCGTGATGATACGTTGGTACGTAGATACGTACTCTCTACACACTAATACTACAAAATAATTCAATTCTTGTTTTCTTTGCTTTCAACTCATTACTATCCCACTATTGAGCATGGATCTTCTCTCAGAGTGAGAGGGATATTTAGGTTGTAGTCCACTACGCTGGGCCAGTGTAGGTGGGCAGACTTCACAAGCCGTCGAGAAAATCTCTTTGCGACGTATGTTTTCATTCACTGAGTAGTGATAATTTGTAAACACACGTAATCTGGAAAAAAATCGACAAATAAGATGTGTGTGTACCTTGATCTAGGACTAAAGATCGAACTTGATACCAATGTCTTTGCAGTCCTTAATTTTACTACTGGGCTATCACTTCACTATCCTATCTTGTTTAATAGCGAAAATAAAACAATAAAAACCCTGACAACATTAATGTTATTGTTTTAGAAGTTCCACGCTTCGAAGATAGTCTGAATAACTTAACCGTGTCTTTGGGGAGAGAGGCTGTTTTCACTTGTGTGGTCAATGACCTTGGGTCCTACAGGGTAAGCATATAGAAGCTACTTAGTTTAGTTATGTTTGTGTAGAACGTTTAATGCTTATTGTAGAACATTGATTAATTTTAAAATATATTTTAATACGTGGCGGAAATTATACATGAAAAATTGTAATTATTGTATAGGTTGCGTGGCTACGCGTGGACACGCAAACCATCCTGACGATTGCAACTCACGTGATAACTAAGAACCATCGCATAGCGGTGAATCACAGCGACCGGCGAGTCTGGTTTCTTCACATACACGACGTGCGGCAGTCAGACCGCGGCTGGTATATGTGCCAGCTTAACACTGATCCTATGAAGAGCCAAACCGCTTATTTGGACGTAGTAGGTACGTAATGCTATTTTAAATACTGTTCCTGGAACACACATTTCTAAAGTCGGTCCGCGTACGGTATATTATTATACCTAACGAATTCGAGTTTGAAGGCAATTTGATGAAACACATTTTTTTGGGTTAAAGATGGGAAAAATGTACCTAACTACGCACCGTGTCGTTAGGGTATACGTACAGTGTGGGACCTCACGCACTAATAAGCCGCCATGTGCTGTTTTTCTGTGTGTATTGGCGAACTATTGAAACTTACTTCAGTGGTCATTGTGGAGCCTAATAGAAAAGCGAGATATTTTAATATTTCTTCTTGGTGCAGCATCACACCTATAAAAATAAAAATAACGTAACTCTATGATAGGTCATAGTCATTAATCTCTGCTCGACATTAATCTTTTCTAGAGGTGTTCGTAAAAAAAATATAATTGTATAGACATAAGGTGTAAGTAATTGATTTTAAAATTTGAATTCGGTAAATAGGAGTATGAATTTGCGCAGTTCCACCGGATATCCTGGACTACCCAACCAGTAGTGACCAGGTTGCGAGGGAAGGTGCCAACGTGACATTGAGGTGTGCGGCACATGGAGTGCCAACCCCAACTGTCGTATGGAGAAGGGAGGCTGGTGACCAATTGTCCACTAGCAATTTCAGTGACACACATAGTAAGACGATGAATTTTAAATAATATTAAGAAATGTTGTACCATATTTTAATTATACACTTACAGAACTCTTATTGTTGAGGATATCTTGTTTTTGATTTATGTGTGGGAATCAAAGAGGGTATTTGTTTTTTGGTTTCAATGTAGGTGCCTCTAGTATTGCTGAATCCATTAGCAACAATTATCACCTACCATCAGGTGTGCCACTAATTCATCTGTCACCATAGGCAATAAAAACTTAGCAAAATATCGACTGCCGTAGACATTTGCGGTTGTAAAAGGCAATGTTTAATGTTTTTGAAATCACGGGTTCCACAAAGTTTTCCTAGAAAGCCCAAGCAAATAGTGAATTATTGTTTATATAAACTTAACTTCAAAAAACCGAGGCATATCTGTAATCTAAATTTTCCCAGTAATATGTTACTGATTATTCTGCTTGACTATTTTAGATCGTTTCAATGTAACGAGTAGAATACACACATCAAAAAAAGTTTGAAATCACTTCGAAAATACGAAATATTTTTGTTGGTAGTACCTATGGTAAAACTTTTTTTATTTTATGTTTATAATTCTTCATTTAAAAATATGATATTTGATCAAAAAACAATATCAATAACATGTAAAAAATAAACGTTTTTCCCTATAAAAAGAAATCTAATGTTTGATATTACGCTTTTTCAAAAATCTGACCGACGAGATTGAAGCATATTTTTTCAGTTTTTCGTGTAAAATGTTGATTTGGAAAGATGCCGAAAGGATTGCCTGAAGCTTTACGAGCAAGAATTGTTACTTTGAGGGAAAAAGGATATTCTATGAGAGAAATAGCTCGCCGAGTTGCTGTAATCCCAATCCTATGTCGTGAACACGTTGCAGAGGTATCGCGGCATGGATAACTTTGCTGATCAACCTCGCAGTGGTCACTCAGCTGTTTTTACTGCTGCCCAGAAACGTTACATCAGACTGCTGACTGCCCGCGACGTAAAAACAATCCGTAATAAATTCTTAATAATGTTTCTTATTTAGTCGTTTTCTTTCATTTATTTCTTAGTCACAATTATATTCACATTTCCAAATAAAAATTTAAATTATAAAAAAAGTAAAATTAGTTAATATTTTAGTTTCAATAAAGTTATTTTCTGTTTAAAAAGATATCACGTAAGCACTTTTCTTTTATAGGGTGAAATTTAAAAAATACAGAATTTTTTGCTAGTAATCTCAAACTTTTTTGATGTGTCTACTGTTATTGTGACTAACCTCTCACGCAAAGAATTGACGACTCCCTGCTTGACCACTCTACTCGTGACCACGGCTGGTGTAACTCACCCAAAACGTCGAAATTAATCAAATATTTTGATAAGTGTAATGCTACCTATTTTAATGAATATATAACGCGAAAGTTTAAATAGTACTATTTTAGATCGTGTTCTGTAGATCCTTAAACGTCTCAAGCTTGGGTGCAAAACCAAGCTATATAATCAAAGGAAAATTGTTTTACCTCACCATAAGAACATCTATAAATTTTTATTAAATTGGCTTTGGGTTTTGGTACAAAATTTTTCCAGCGATATCGTCTGCTTAATTTCACTTCTTTGGTGGTTACAACACTTGTGGGATGAGATTTGATGGTATCATTACTAAAGACCAATAAATATCAATTTAATTCATAACAGTTCACGGTACTGAAGATTATTGGACAAAAAAAATCATCTGTTATTCAGATTCGTCGGTGAACGGGGCAGTACTGCAGCTAGTGAAGGTATCAAGACTACACATGGGTGCTTATCTATGTATCGCCAGTAACGGCGTACCACCTTCGGTTAGCAAACGTGTAATGCTGGTTGTACACTGTGAGTCACTTTATAAAACCGATTCATATCGCATTTAAAATAGCTTTCCAGTGTTCATAAATTTTAAAAACAACTTAACTGCGACCAAAATCTGCATGACTTTAAAGTATGTGGTTAAATTTAAACTGATTTAACATCCAGATGTAAATCTTTGAGTTTATATATTTGCTGAGTAATAGGAACGCCACTGCGGTTTTCTCTCAAAGAGGAGAAACGTGTGTCGCTTGTATTTAAGCTGAATTACATCGCAACTAATCTAATTGGAACAAAATTACGTAAACCGATTAACTGGGGCTCCGAGTTTCATTTTACGTTTGAAATATTATCGTAGCATTTTCAGAACTTATGTGTTTTTTTATAATACTAAGCTGTAACAGGGCTATTATATCTTTAGATTTAACATACTTGAGAAAAAAATATTGTATTCGGCTATTTAGGTGTCTCTGAAGACAGTTTTTTTTTATCTACTATTTGATGGCGCGATATTATGAACAACTGAATAGTAGAACTAGCAGTAAAATAGTTAAACATTTCAAATGATAAAAATCACAATAAAACACTTAAAAGTCCTGAATTTGAAACTGTGACATCACTGCTAGAATAACTCAATTGATCTACTATGTGATAATTCATACTATTGATGACTCGATTTTTTAAACATATTGATAAATGGACAGACCATTTTTCATGTTCAAACAATCACGCCATCAAATAGTATGAATTTTAATTGGATAATTAAACTTACTGTATTGGATTAATGCATGTACATGCATCCGATAGGTGGCGTGAGTCGTAAAGACAAATGTCATGTGGAGATTGGGAATGACCGTTGGTCGGTGCGAAAGCTTAGCGGTCTAGAGCACGTCCCCGAATTGGAACGGACGCAGGTTCGAATCCCGCTCGCACTAAACTTCTCTTTTTCCACACTTACAAATAATTTGTTCTTTGTAAGTCACTAATGCCAATCAACGATACACTATACCTATAAGTTAATCGACATTATATTTTTACAGTTCCACCAATAATGACCATACAAAATCAATTAGTAGGAGCAAAAGAAGGTGACACGGTACACTTGGACTGTCATTCAGAAGCATTTCCTAGATCTATTAATTATTGGACTATAAATGATCAAATCATATCACAATGTGAGTATTTTAATCTTAAGGTAGCTGTTTTGTTCATTCATGTTAAGCGCAATGAAACTATATATATTTTTATTTTATAGCGGACAAGAGATTTGAAATCACAGCTGCTGAGAGAGGGTATGAAGTAGATATGAGGTTGAAGATTAAAAAAGTTAGTAGAAATACTTTCGGTACATACAGTTGCATATCAAAAAACTCTCTCGGGGATACGGACGGGACAATAAAATTGTACTGTAAGTATTGCCAAGACTACTTACTAATTTATTTTTTTCATGAAGGAGCTGTTGCCAACTTTCTTAAAAAATATCTACTGAACTGAACAATAAATGCTATTTTGTGAGGATCCCTATTATAAACAAAGTGTACATCTACATTCATTTTAATTATTTCAAGATCACGTAAATATTCACTCTCTGTGCGAATACAATATATACTTAGTGTATTAAAGGTTTATACCTAAACCACTAAACTATTTGTACATTAAGACTACTAAGATACTTTAACATCAAATTGAGCATTAGGGTCATGCCTTGTAACCTGATATTTTGAAAAATAGCAGCAGATATCCTTCGGGGGCGTTGAAAGCCTTTCTAAGGAAGTGTTCTATTACAGCACTATTCGGTAAATTCGACGAAATGCAGTACAACGAATTGAACGAATCAGATGAAGGGCCAGATGTCAGCGAGTTGGAGGCACTCAAGCGTAGCGCGGGGACGCGAACGTCATCGTTCGCCATCTTTGTAGTTATTTACATGGTATTTTAGGTTAATTTGTATATAAAATATATTGTTATAATATTATTTTATTTGTTGTTTTATTATATTTTTTCTTAAGGTAACAAGTTTCAGCAAAAATTTCGCAACATTATAATTAGAAGATCAACAAATAGTCAAATCATGCCTATGAATCAATTAACTGTACAGGCTTAGAACAACTACCTATTATTATTAAGGACTGGATATTTTAGGAGAAGAGCCCAGGGATTGGTGATCCCTGTTATCTTTGGACATACACAAAATACACTAAGATTGCCGATCCGCGCACTCACCGATAGAGGAGAATGTGATAATAGCAAAGTATCATGTACGATTGCACGATATTGAAAAATCTCACCAATGCAATGCAACCATGCGATACGGCAGGAGTCTCAGAACCACGACTTGCAATATTCCGCAAAACTCCGAACATAAATTGTTTCGCCTCTACATAAGGCATCCTCAGGAGCGCTCGACAACAAATGCTCATTTGTCTCTCCTCCTAAAATATCCATTCTATAATAATAACAACGGACTTTCAGCAAGTGTCACCTTATTCAATTAACAACTACCAATATATAAAAATATTTATCTTTATAAGACATTATTTACTGTGTGGAATCAATACACACACACATGAAACCGTTTTGAGTCCAATACAACATACATAATTATATTGTAGTAGGTACCTCACTACCCACGGGAGCCGTGGGAGCCGACTGAGGGAATACCGAGGGAGTGGGCAGCAGCACTCCCTCGAGTATTAACAACATCCACTGCGATCGCCAACCCGCCTGCCAAGCGTGGCGATTACGGCATTATCCTCCATGACGGGACCGCTCGTTGTGGCGTTCTCTTGGGGAGGCCTATGTCCAACAGTGGACGTTAAAAGGCTGATGGATGGATGGATGAGGTACCAATCGAGAACAAGAAGATAAATTAGAAATAAGCACGAAATATTAAATAAATACTCTCAAACTCATGGAGAGGAGACAAGAAATGACAGTCCAGTCCTCAGCCGATTGGTCCTGCCTAAGGCGGTTAAACAGACAGATCTCCAAGGCTGTGCGACACGATATTTGCCAATTTAATACTACCCGTATTAAAGAGGCAATAGAGCGGAACCAAGGCTCGAAAGTGTTCGCAAGAGATCTGTCTGTTGGTCAAAGCCAACTAAACTGCGGACCAACTAACCTGAGGACCAACAACGGCACTGTCATTTCATCTCGAGATGAGATCTTGGGAGACGTCCAGCTGTTCTATGGACAGTTGTACAGATCCCAGAGCCCTGCTGTTGGCTTGGTCCAAGACCCCAGATCCAAGCTAGCTCGGCACTTTACAGAGGATATCCCGGACGTCAGCCTGTACGAGATCAGAATGGCTCTCAAACAGCTAAAGGACGGAAAGGCACCGGGTGACGACGGGATTACTATAGAGCTTCTGAAGGCAGGCGAAAAGCTGGTCCTCAAAGCCCTTCAGAGGCTATTCAATTCCGTCGTTCTCGGGGGCGACGTTCCAGAGTCGTGGACCAGGAGCATGGTGGTGCTTTTCTTCACGAAAGGTGACAGAACCCTCTTGAAGAATTATAGACCCATCTCGCTCTGGAGCCACGTCTATAAGTTATTCTCGACGGTCATTACAAATCGACTCGCGCGCAGACGCTTGACGACTTCCAGCCTCCCGAACAAGTCGGTTTCCGAAAAGGCTATAGTACCATAGACCACATCCACACGCTACACCAGATTATATAGAAAGCCGAGAAATACAATCGACCTCTGTGTCTGGCGTTTGAGGACTATGAGAAAGCCTTCGATTCGATCGAAACTTGGGTGATGCTGCAGTCCCTTCAGCGGTGCCAAATTGACTATCGGTACATCGAAGTGCTGAAGTGCTTGTATAGAAACGCCACCATGTCAGTCCGTGTTCGGGACATGAGTACAAAACCGATCCAACTGCAGAGAGGTGTTAGACAGGGAGACGTTATGTCCCTGAAATTTTTCACCGCTGCATTGGAAGATGTCTTCAAGCTCTTAGGCTGGACGGGATTCGGCATCAACATCAATGGCAAATACATCACTCACCTTCGATATGCCGACGACATCGTAGTCATGGCAGAATTGCAGGAATACCTTGGCACCATGCTCAATGATCTCAGCAGGGTTTCCCGACTAGTGGATCTCAAAATGAACATGGACAAGCCGAAGGTCTTGTCTAATATCCATGTCATTTCAGTACCGGTCCAAGTCGGGAGTGCGCTTCTCGAAATTGTCGACCATTATGTCTACCTGGGACAAACAGTCCAGTTAGGTAGGCACAACTTCGAGAAAGAGGTCAATCGACGAATCCAACTCGGCTGGGCAGCGTTCGGGAAGCTAAGGAAGTTCTTCTCGTCCAATACTCCGCAGTGTCTGAAAACGAAGGTCTACGACCAGTGTGTGTTACCAGTGTTGACATATGGAACAGAGACGTCGTGTCTGAATGTTGGCCTCGTATCAAGGCTCAAAGTCACTCAGCGGGCCATGGAGCGGGCTATGCTTGGTATTTCCCTACGTGATCGTATCCGTAATACGGAGATCCGTAGGAGAACGATAGTGACCGACATAGCCCGCTGAGTTGCCATGCTGAAGTGGCAATATGCAGGCCACATCGCTCAACGAACCGGCAACCGTTGGGGAAGAAAGGTTCTCGAGTGGCGACCACGTATCGGACGGCGCAGCGTAGGACGGCCCCCCACCAAATGGACCGACGATCTGGTCAAAGCTGGAGCCGTTGGATGTGGTCGGCACAGGACCGCTCGTTGTGGCGTTCTCTTGGGGAGGCCAGGTCCAGCAGTGGACGTTGAAAGGCTGATGGATGGATGGATGAATTAAATAAATAAATAAATATTCACGGACATCTCACACAACGTCCTCTGGTCCCAAACTAAGCTTAACGCTTGTGCTATGGGTACCATTACGGATATATTACATATTAAACTACTTTTTTTTTTGTAATATATATAATAGATAGAAAACATCCAGACGCAACAGTAGCAAATATCTGTGTTTATCACACAACAACATTCTATATAAGGCTTCCACGTTTCACTGCTATTTGAGATAACTTTACTCAACTTATGAGTTTACAATCATCGTTACGTGATACATACATACTTGTATATCACGATCTGGTAATGGCATTCGACGTTACTGGCACTATATTTGTCTTAGCAGTGAGTTAAATATTCATAATTCATTTATAAGAAATAAGCAATAGTTTAAAAAAAGAATAATATGGTACTTAAACTGGTGGACATAATTTTCCAAATAGTATAAAAAGTCCGTGTCCGCTTTTTATTAGAGAAATTCAATGTTTTACAAACAACTCGAAAAATACCCACTTTTATAGCTCATGGTTGCTTACTCAAAAAAAAATTAAGTACTAGAGACTTGTAGTTCTTCATTCCACGATCAATCTCAGAGTATTTTTCTTTAGGTCCATACAGCATAATCAAATTATTACAGGTTGATTACAAAACAAAGGGCTTCAGAAATATATAATATTGGAAGATCGTAAAGTTTCTGTAAAAGTTGTTTGAAGAAAGTCCTGAAAGTTTCATATTTCTTGTTTATTGTCGGCTCGCGGCTACAGCCCAGGAGGGCAGCCGACACCTGCGCTTCAGACAAGTATCAATACCAAGCACGGCATCTCACTTACTATGAAAGTTTAAACAGATCGCTACAGAAATATAAAGATGAATACCCATTTTTCTTATATCTTTGGGCCTAAGTGTACAGTCTGTACAGTCATAAAATTGATGACATTTGTTAGATAAATATACCAGGTGTATAATCTTACTTACATTCAACTAAATTAGTTGTGTTTCTGTTATTTTTGTAATTTGATTAAATTAGGAAATGGGTTAGGTTATTGTTTATTTAAATCGAAAATAATTCTTGTTTACCTACTTTACTATGAGAAACAAGTAACATACACTTAGTTTTCCGTATAATTACAACGAAACCTCATATTTTGTAGTAGGTATCTGAATAAAATATCTATGACAACAAAGTGAATAAGCTTCTGAAGGACGACAATGCCATACTTGACATTTGAGAATGTTTTTGACAATGACGACACATGTTTTGAAATCTCACACCATTCAGTCACATATCCATACTTAATTAGCACGCGTTCTAAACAGCTGTCATTATAAAGTATTTTTCTCAATTTTGCAATTGTATATTTTTTTTTATTGCATGTAGTGGCAGACGAGCCACGGTCCATCTGATGGTAAATGGTAACCGTTGCCCATGGACTCGACTATACCGAGAGTATTGTCATGCCGCTGTTCACCAATTCATTTCACAGATATGAAATGAAATATAAACGGTTTTCTCCTGCTACAGCCAAAACGCAACGATGTGCTTCATGGCCTGACCGGCCATGGTGATGGTGGTACCAACCCGCTCGGGCCCGATACCAAGTGAGTACTCCCACTTGGTACCCAGCCCTATCACCAGTCATGCAGTGGATGACAATTGCTTACTTCCCTTAGTCGCCTCATACGACACTCGTGGGAAAGAATGGGGTGGTGACACTTGTATTCTTAGTCCGTCACATGGACAACAAATAAATATAAATATTTTTAAAAATAATATAAAGATTTTTTATCATTTTTCCGTAAAAAGTTGACTGTGTACAAGTAGACTAAAAAATGGGAATTTCCCTTTGTTGCAAGTGACGTCCAAATGTCTCACAAGACGGCTGTTATCAGAGAAACCATTTTCGCAATTATTCGCACTTGCTATGTATTTACGATAGCAAATATGAGTGTGTGTCATTAGAATTCATTTCACATACACTCAATGCTTATCGCTCTTATACTATGTACCTATTTTGTTTATGTAACTATGCAAATGAGCGTAGCATTGTTATGATCAATAGCATAGATATTGAAGCGTTATTTATTAAACCTAAATTTTAACTTGAAATTTATCTTAGCCAGTAAAAAGTCTCGTGCGTGTCTCCAGTTGAACATAAAATAGGTTGCTACTAACAAATTCCATGGCCAGTAATATCTGCCTAAGGGATATTAACGATAGCGGTAGTAACCGTATTTTTTATTTTGCCTTACCTTCATGGCTTGTTTTTAACTTCATGAAAGCTAACCATCCATTTTCTTTAGTATCTATGTACTTAATACAAATATTCTTATTTGTGCTGTTATATATTATACCAAATATAAATTATACCAAAATTATAGTGTCTCCACCCTGTTCTTTCCTGCAGGTCGGTATAAATATCTTCCGTGTGACTGTCCGTGGATCAACTTGGTGTGATTTGTTCTTAGTAGAAAATAGCCGTCAAATCTTTCATTTTCCATCCATGAAACACAATGTGAACAGCGGCTTGGCAGTATTCTTATTTGTGTTGAGTTCAAGACCAGCGATTACAGCTTACCGCATATAAAATAAAACTATATTTCACTGAATCGGTTTAACATTATTACTGCCACTGACTTTCTATGTTGTAAGCTTTCAATACTATTGTTGTCTGTAATTATTCAAAGTCATTATGACGTATTATTAAAAAAGAAACATAAATATCATTTTAGTAATAGATAAAGTAATTTTCTGTCAATCAAGTTATTACCTCTGCCTGAGTCATTTTAATAAAATGTGTCAATCGATTTCCACACACCATTCAACCGATTACGTGTGATTTGTTATGTGTATTATTATACATTCGATACCGAAAAGGTGTTCTGCTGTGCTTAGGGAAGTGGCGATTAAACCGGCTACGTAGATGGTGGCAAAAAGTTCGACCCTTTTGAAATATGATAAATAACAATATCTAATAGCTTTTATTTACTGATTGCTTTTTAAATAAATTATAAATACTTTGGAAAATCCAAAAGTGCACGCCTCATAATCTTCATTTTTCACAATAAAATTGATTATTTGATAAGTAACTAATAATGCATTGGTCTTACTAAGTAGTTTTCAATAAATCACATACATAGCGCTAATTTCAAAAAGTACTGTGGTTTTCATGTCTTATACACCATCTAGCGCTAATTTTAAGAAGTACTTCTATATTGGTCTATATGTAGAAGTAGTTCTCACGAAATAAGGATAGCGCTGGTTTTAATGTCGAGTCGAACGTAAATATTCACTATTTTTTTGTTTATTTAATAACGATTAAACCACGTCGAATCAGACCGTGAAAAGTGATAGGGCTCTATTCGTAGTTATACTGAATCCTAAAAGAAAAAAAATACTCGATTAGTAAAGTATTTCGGTCGTTATCGTGTTAACATACATTATCCGAACATACCTACAACACACGGACGTCCAAAATAGAACTTTTTTAAGCAGTTTTTTAACTAGTTTAAATAATAAAAATGCCATCATAAATATCATAAGTGTTAAAAATAGTGTTATTTCTTGATATGTGTGTGTATATATTATTTTACAAGTGAAATATATGATAAATAGAGACATTTTAAGTTTGAAAAATCAGGTACTTGTTATTAAACCTAAACATAATAAAAAAAAAACCTAAACAATCAGAAATAAAAACTGAATTATCACATTCGATTGTTTCTTTAATCAAGTAATAACATTTTAATTGGTTAGCATTAATCGTATGATTCCGCCACAATCTCCACTTGTTGCCTATTTGAACCTAAACAATCGGATATTATGAGAACATAATGATCACATTCGATTGTTTCGTTAATCAAGTAATAACAGTTCGGACATGTGGAAAGAATGCCGGGCGAGCGACTGGTTAAGAAGATATACAATGCGAAAGTGGGAGGATGTAGGTACAGGGGGAGACCGAGACACACCTACCTAGACCAAATCGGACATGTATTGAAAGAAGGTGGAGTCAGGAGTCTCCGAAACCCGCGAGCGTGAATCAAGAAAATAATGAATGTTAAAGAAGCGAGAGATGTATGCAACAATAGAGTCTCTTGGCACTCTGTTCTCTCTGCCTACCCCGCAAGGGAAATGGCGTGATATAAGTAAGTAAGTAATAACATTTGAATTGGTTAGCACTAATTGTATGATTCCGGCACAATCTCCACTTCTTGCTTAACTACCTTTGTGCCTAACATAAAAGACACAAAGATCTGTTCTGACTACTATAAATACGCTACTCTGTGGCACACTAATTATCAATATACAAAAATCGTTAGGAACCCTCAATTTTTTGGCATAAAAAGTAGCCTATGTCGTGTAGTGTATGTTGAATAGTTATGACGTGAAAGCATAACAAATAAACAAACACACATAAATACAATACTAATATTACTTACTAATAAGGATGGCAATGTATTTCTTTTATAACCTTATTTCATAACCTAATCAGAGATCATATCTTTAATTAGGGTATTAAATAAGGCATCCTTAGTAATACCATAAATGCGAAAGTGATAACAACTCACTTTCATACTGTAACTAAGCCGATCATCGTGAAATTTAGCATACATATAGTGTGTCGTCCAGAAACGGACAGACTTTTCATCCCGGAAAAATATTTTTTTCCGTGTGTTAGCCGTTTTTACATAAAGGTAATTGATGTAATGTATTTATATTCCAAAGTCCACGTGCACGGAGTCGCACGTAGAATCTAGTTTAACGATAAAGTAACAAGATTGTTGAGATGTTTTCATAAATACGAATATATTATGTACATATTTTGATCTGTATTTTAGCACTTGACATGCAAAGCTACTTTAAAGAACAAATTATTTATGAAAGTGGAGAGACAGAGCTTGTTTGTGTATTATGTACTTACATGTTAGAATACTTTCTTGCTTAACCCATTTTTTTTCAGCCACCTCTAGATTTGAACGAGCATGAGCCTGCGGCTAAGAGATATGTAGTAACAAGAAGAGCGAGATGCTAATTGTATCTACCTTCCCACTACCTTTTTTTTTGTTTAGGCGGGAAAAAATGTACCTAACCGCACACCCCGTCGTTCGGGGCAACGAACAGGGTAGTGTGGGCCCGCACCTACTAAAAAAACCCGCCGTGTGCCGTCTCTCCGTCTGTGTTGACGGACCACTGGTACTGTGTTGGATTACTTCAGTGGCCCGCCGGCGGCTTACCCTTTCGGGTACCCTCTACTGAGCGACGCATCCGCACACAAGGCGTCGCACCTTCACGGGAGGCCTTGCGGGTGGCGGACGTTCCCCGGTCCATCCACCTACAGCCTCAGCTAGGACGGCATGAGGCGCAAATACTCACGCCTGCACCGCCCCAGTCTCTGGCGGTGGTTTGGGTCAGCGGAAGTATCCTCCTCCCTGGCCCTCTCCGCCGCTTCCTTCCGCGAGATAACCTCCCAGAAGGCACCGACCGCGGCCGAATTCCTGTCGCTGCCGAGCATCGCTCTGATGACGCTCGGCAGCGAGAGGTCCCCCCCAATTTCGGCGACGAGTTCACGGCGCTGCCCGTCCCAAGCCGGGCATGACTCGAGCGTGTGCCGCGCCGTGTCCTCGTCGCAGCCACAATGGTGACAGCCTGGAGTCGCTTCCCTCCTTGCGACTATGTGCAGATATCTGCCGAAGCAACCGTGCCCCGACAGCACCTGCACCAGTCGGAAGGTAAGGACTCCGTGCTGTCGCCCCGCCCACTCCTTCAGCACAGGCTGGAGTGCCCATACGGTCCAGAGACCGGCCCGGGGTGTCTCCAGCCGCACTCTCCAACTGGCCATGGCAGCACGGCGGGCGTCGCCCTGATTTCATTGTTGACATCGCTATTGTATTAAAAACAATATGGAATAATATATAGCAATGGACTTTACAAACAAACGTATTAACGAAAAAGAACTAACATCCAGATTCTGAACAACCATTTATGGGTTACACAAAGAATTGCCCTGTATTGGAATCGAATTTATAACACTGGGCATGGGAGGTTGGTATCAGATGTTCACAGTTCCCTCCAAACTATTCGCACTGTCTATTTTGCATACGCCAGTATTTTATTGACAAAAGAGTTGAGTTTCTATAGGTATTTATAGTATACACTATAAGATTTAACTGTTTTAATGATAAGTCATTTCGCGTAAAAGCTTAAGCATAATTATGTATCAAAGATATCATTGCTATTCTAACTATACGAAATTATCTTTCTTGAATATCATTAGAATGATATAATCTACGTATGCAGTCTAATTTTCTACAATATAAGATGTGTTAAGAGTGGAACCTAGTGGAGGCTTCCAAAGATTGAATACTTGTATTTAAAGTACAAATTATTTGTGAATGAGGAAAAAGGGATTTTTAGTACGAGCGGGAAACGAACCCGCGTCCCTTCCAATCCGGGGAAGTGCTCTAAGCCACTGAGCTACCGTACCGACCTTTTCGGGCATCCCAATTTCTTCATCACATTTGGCTTTTTTTTAAATCTCTTTTTCCTCATTCACAAATAATATGTACTTTAAAAGTAGCTGAGCATGTCAAATGCTAAAAAATATATATCAAAAATACTTGTATTTAATTTTTATATCATATTTTTAAGAGCTAGTGTTTAACTACATTCTACCAATAGATATGCTTCAAATGCTCGATGATAAAGTACTAATTCATCTATTTATCAATCGTGAACAGAACATTTATAGTTTATTTTATAATATGATGATTTCTCAAAAATTCATCAATCACGTTTATTTATCGATGCTCCTACACCACATTTTTTCCTTAATAGGCTTACATAAAATTTTCATCACGTCTGCACCTTAGTCTAAATTGGAAAGGAATCCAGTTCAGGTAACAAAACTCTAAAGGCGATTGTCACGATCCCGAAGGGTCCGGATGCATTCACTAGAGCACAAATGGAAGCATTCATGTTGAATCAGATACAGAATTACGTCGTTCGTGATCTGAAAATTCTACTAGACACCGCTACAGTTAAATAAAGCTATAAAAGTATAATATGGCAACATTTCATTACCTTTCCGTGCTTTTGAAATGCGATACTCCCTCCAAATTGTATCTTAAAGCATGAGCGTATCTATCTACATGGTATTTTTTGAAAAGATAGTCAATTTTGCGTTTTTAAATATAATTTATATCATTCTCTTATCCTTTATTCATTATAATAACATATTAGAATTAGTCTGTATAATGAGATACTGCGATGATGTTAACCATAAAAATTAATAAATATAATTCTAGAAACCACAATTAATATGGTCCCGTATATATAAGGATGGTGTTGATTATTATCAAGTCTCTGTCCGTAAAGTAATTTATTCATTTCCAACTCAGTTTTTCAAAAGTAATAGGTAATAGATAGTCACAGTAGCAGCCGGTTTTACTATGACTAGTATTGCTCAATTCATGAGCCCTGCCAACAATGCGGTCATTTGCTAGTCTGCTACTAGTAAAAACAAAACATTAAATGCTAAATATGAATACAAAAATTACCAATATGTTCATATTTGAATGAATTCTCGCTCTATAAATAAATTAACAAGTCAGCCATACATAAATAATAAAGGTTCTGCATAATTTATTAAAATTACATCACACTCCGACACGATATTTTTCTTAGTGGTTAACGGCACGCTTTCAATTTCATACAACCGCAAGCAGTGTGGAAATTGAAGGCAACACGTCGCTTAATTTCACTAAATCGTTACAATTTGTGAGCGAAATGAAGCCCCAAACACTTAACAGAATTATATTGGACACGCACACCAACGGGAGGTTTCATAAAAAATTAAAGTGTTCATAATTTAATTTAATTTATACGACTAAATTAAATAGTAAATGTTATGTGGCCGCTGTTCTATTTATATTTTGACAGGCATGACATTTAAACGGAATATAGGCTGACTGTTAGTTAAGCAAGTGCTTGATTATATCGCACCGGTCGTAGATGGCAATATATTATAATCTTGAACACATCACACTAGGTGAACTAGACTTTCTAGATAAAAACCTCTCCACTCATGCCTTTCACAACCTCAGTACTGGTACTCGTATTAAACCTAATTCTATAGCCATGTACGAGTATGTTGTGCAACACGATGCGAATCGCTTAGTTCATGCCATCAAGTCTTGTGCAAATGAATATAAACGGAGTCAGGTCCCTTCATACTCGCCTCATACTACACCCACGTAAAGTATCGAGTCACAAATGTGGTATTTAGTTCTTCATTACACGGACTCAATTATTTTATAATTTGACCACCCTCGCATATTACCAGTAATGCTATGAAATCGTACTATCCCTTATTAGTCTGAGATTCAACTATAAATTTTTGAAATTGTTTGAGAGACAGTGAATTCAGTCTTCATTACGAAATACTGTATAATAAATAATAAAGTCTGACATACAGCTACGGCCTTGATGTCTGGCTTTCTGTCCATTATAAACCCACACTGGGTTATATAATGTTAACCAAAACCAGTAAGTTAATAGAGGAAATCATTGTTTATACGTAAAATTATAGCTTGATGCTGTATATAACTTATTGAGTATCAGCCCGTAAGTATATTAGTTATAATACTTCTATTATCACGGAAGAAATTTACTGATGCTGCAGTACATTTTAATGATACGATGTTTATTGATATCTATCGACACCCGATACTGTTATCGTGATCAAATATTACAAAGACGAGTACCAGCAAGTATTTGAAAGTGTTAGATAATATCTTTGTTCACTTTAGAGTTAACAAGATCATAACTCAAAGTAGAAGATTGAATCAGTATTACCAAATACAGAACTAGTGGTACGACCTCGTTTGTCCCAGCATGAACAGGCCGACTCGATTGGGGAACCCTCTGAGATAAGATCAGCGTAAAATAACCGTGGTTACTCCTACAGTTTGTATTTCGTATTGTGAGTAAGAGTGCCAGAGGCTTAAATCCCGTCCTTATCCTCCGTCCCCTCCTTATTATTCTCCAACGAATTCACCTCCTATCCTTTAGTTGGCGCTAGTGATGCTTTTGGTGTTCCTAACGTCTCTTTATCTGCCAACCGAATAGTATAAAAAAAGTTTAAGTTTGGTTAGTTTACGCTTGATACTTAAATCGTTAGCCGTGTGGGGCTGGCTTTAGAATTGTCCCACCCCTCTCCACCCATGGGAGTCATAAGAGCCGACTGAGGGAATACCGGGGGAGTGGTCAGCAGCACTCCTTCGAGTATTAACGACATACACTGCGATCGCCAACCCGCCTGCCAAGCGTGGCGATTACGGCACTATCCCCCATTCTTGGGGAGGCCTATGTCCAGCAGTGGACGTTAAAAGGCTGATGGATGGATGGATGGACTTAAATCGTTTACAAATCTTTACTAATATTATAAATGCGAAAGTGAGTTTGTTTAATAATAAATCATATTTTATAATTATTTATAATACTTAGCCGCTGAATGTAAAAATAAAGTGAAATCACCTACTTTCACTACTATCAAACAACCTTTTAAAAGTTTATTTTCTTTACAACCACATAATCATGTTATATCAACGACGTTTATATAATGTAAACACGGAGAAAATATACGTTCATAATTAAAAAAGCAGTTTCATTTTAGAAAGCGTAAATGGGGCTTGTTGGTATATGTACTCATTAGTTTCAGTGTTATCTCCTCTCGTCTAAGTACCGCAAAACATGTCCGCATTTATGAAATGTAATTAAAAATCCTGTTCGTATTTTACTTTTATGTGCTATATATCTAGTAAATAGCAGATGATTTCATAAAAAAATAATACTGGCCCTTTTAGGTCTAAAAACTTTAAAAGTCTAATGTGAGCACGATAACAATAAAAAAATCCTACCAAGCTGTTGACTGTTTAGTTTCTAAACACACAAAAAAGACGCCAAATATAGTTGGCACGTACGCATACAATTCGGGGGGATTTCATGAGTGGCAAGAGAAATGCTAAATGTATTAAGCGAGAGTCTCACTACAATTAATATAATATTAATATTTATAATAATAAAAATATATATGTAATAAATAGCCTTTATTCAGACGTAAAAAGGATATTTACAAATAACAAACTTAAGTTAACGACTCTGCTGAGTCGATGACATCGACACCTTCGTCTGTTTGCCCAGCATTGGCAAAGGCCTCCTCCATTCCAAGTTAATCCTTAATTGGGCGCGTGGGGTGTCATAAGCCCCAAGGCAAGTTTCCAGGCTAATAACTTCTTAAAATTTTTATTTAGCTCGCTGGTCTCTATGTAGCTTCGTAAGGACGATTGAAGTTTACAATTTAGTCGCGAGCGGTGTTAGATCGTGAACGGTTGGGCTTGGGGAGCATGTTTGGAGTGCACGATAGGCAGGCGTACATCACTCGCTCAAGGCCCCGAGTTAAATGCCTACCGCTTTCCGTACCGACCACGGTACAACCGCAGAAAACTGTCACACGCGCGCCTAAGCGCTCGCGCTTGTAGTATTGATTAAAATAAAATTATTTACGCGATTTCATAACCGAAAATTCAGAGCTAAAATTTTAAACGCATATGATCAACAAAAAAAAACAATGTATAAAAAAATAATCCGACTTGAAAATAACATTTAAAATATTATAAAAAGTAATCAAATAGAGTCTACTAGAAAAACAACTTTTTAAGTTTTATAAACGACAGCTTTGCTGCTGTCGGTGGAGCCAGGAGTTTCCAAAACCGGCGAGCGGAAACCGGAGAGTGTATAAAGAGAGTTATGAATGTTGAGGAAGCGAGAGATGTATGCAAGAACAGAGCCTTTTGTCACTCTGTTCTCTCTGCCTACCCCGCAAGGGAGATAGCGTGATGTAGTAAAATCATCATAGGTGCAACCCTAGCGCATTTGTTGAATGACGCGGTTGCCCGAGGATCATGCGGCGGGCAAAACAATCTCAACTGTATTTCTGTGAACATAAGGTACATTTCTTGTCGTTACGAACAATTAGTATTATTATTAAGATTTTGTAGGCTATTATAGAGAGATTTTGGACAATATTTAATGGAAATGACGTTTCTGTCCGTAGGACTAGTATCTATTCTGTGCCCCAGGTCACTGTTGGTGTAGACTAAATTTCGGGTACTTACGTGAATAATTTTTAACTTTGTTACTTATGGTCTAAAACAAAGACTGGATGGACAAATTATTTGCGAAAGTGGAAAAAGAGAGCCTTTCTGCGAGCAAGATCCAAACCTGCATTCCACTCAATCCGGGGAAGTGCTCTGAACCGCTAAGCTATCGCAGTCACCTAATAGTGACATCCAATCTCCACTTCACATTTGTTTCAGATGTCTTTAAAACTGAATGCCTAAGTATCATAAACACGTGTGCAATGATCATATGATCGTAGTCTGCCAAAATTGTAACGTTTTACGATAACTAGAATGAATCTAAACTGGTAATTAAAAAATTTATTCCTTATTGTTAAAAAAATATACATATAAAGTACAAATTATAATTTGTGAATAAGGAAAAAGAGTATTTTAGTACGAGCGCGAATCAAACCTGCGTCCCTTCCTTTACGGGGAAGTGCTCTAATCCACTGAGCTATAGTACTATTTCTAGAAATACCGAATTTCCTCATCACATTTGTCTTAACGACCAACGCCATCTATCGGCAATGCATTTACATGCATACATCCAATGTAGTAAGTTTAATTTTGCAATTAAAATTCATACTATTTGATGGCGTGATTTTTTAAACATTTTGATCTATATCTTAGCACTTGACATGCTCAGTTACTCTTAAAGTACAAATTATAATTTGTGAATAAGGAAAAAGAGTATTTTAGTACGAGCGGAATTCGAAATTTGCTCCCACCACACACAAGATAACATATACAATTACTAAAGTAAAAATGGGTCTGTACTTATTTTAATATAGGAAAGTAGATTGAATAGTTATATTAAAGTTATTGTATGTATAGATTTGGCTTTTACTTTCATTGTAAAGTATGTGACTTTACGTGAGTAGAATACTGTAATAGATTAATTAAAGAAAACAATTAAGTAACTGAAAAAAGAAAATAGGTACTAATCCTCGCAGAGTCCACTTACCGTATTAATAAAAAAGCGTGTATAAAAAAAATAGATATTAAGCGTTGGACTTTATAAGTTCTTATAAATTAATGTAATTTGATTATGTTAGTGTGTTTACGGTTGACGCCATGATTTTTTAATATAAAAATGAAGTAGTAGAAGTGTTGTGTTGCCAGTTCAACATTTTTTTTTCGTTTTTCCCACAAGTTGGACTCTCTAACTAGTTACCACAAGTAGCACCAGTTCACAAGCCTGTCACATAGATTAACCTTCACTCCGCTCACTATATTAAAAATAATTTCCTTAGTCGCGTCATACGATACCCGTGATAAAGGTTGGGTTTGTGACAATTGTATTCTTAGTCCGTCACCACACGGATTAATTAATAAAAGTATGAATGAAAACAGTAAAATTTGCAAATGTTATAAATGGAATTATTGAATTACGTACCTACAGACTGAGAATGAAAGTTCTTAACACTAGAAGTAGTAAATTATCAGGTTTCTTAAACTTGAGTACCTATTTTTTTGAGAATATTTAACTGAAGAAAAATATCAGGTATATTTTTCTGAGAATAAATACTTAACTCAAGAAAATTTTCAGTGTTTTCTTCGCGAATGTTAGGGGTAAGAATAAAATAATACTTAGTAAATGCAGAACATTTATATTAAAATATATTGAGAGATACAGTAAACCTTAAGTATAAATATAATATATGAAAGTAAAGGAAGCCATATTAAAAATAAATATAGAAATAACATAACGTCGCTCGGGGCAACGAACAGGGTACGCCGTGTGACATCTCTCCGCCTATATTGGCGGGCCATGGGAACTGTGTGGCATTATTTGTGTGGTGGAAAAGTGATAGCCTAATGGTAAAACCAAGAGCTTCAAACGCAGGGGCATGGAGTTCAATCCGCAGTCTGAAATCAAAAGCTACTACTAATTATGAATATCCAAGCGTATTTGATGATGAATGCCCGGTGTCTTCTAAAGGTATTATATGTATCCCTTTAAGCCACTAAAGATAAGAATAAAGACTGAAATTTTGCTTTGCATAAAGTAGCCTCTGCATTGTCTGAAATTATAATGTGAAATAAACTGTTATTTATAGTGAAAAACTCTGAATGAAACCACAATTTCACTTTATCATTATTCCTTACAATGTGTAGGAAGAAGATTGTTTGTGAAATTGAAACTTTTTTGTAATTCTTTAACTAAACGTAGGAGAGGAAAGTTTTTGTTGATCTAACTTGAATTACGAAACTCTCAAACATTAAAAAATGTATTGACAACATTTTAGATTTTTTTTTAGTCATAGAATTTCTTCTTTTTCTGTTGTCTTTGAGCAGGAAACCTTGCCGAATTTCTCTTATATATATACTAAAATTATTTTGTATATCTGAACAAAAAGTTATAAACAAGAAAATGCATTGATTGGAGCAAGCAATTTTTCTTTTAGTTTTGACCACGCATGGACGATTTAGAAACCCGTCATCATACCCTTCAAATGTGAAAGTGAGTCTGTTTCACGCTGTAACTACTGAACCACCATAAACTTTTGCAGAATATAGTTTTGAAATATTTTAATTATGTTGCTAGTTTCTACAAATTTTATAACCGTAGCTCGATAGATATTAAGGTAACCCTTAACTCTATTCGCGTTTAGACTCAAAAGTTTAATGAAGTGTCTACCATTAGTATCTCAGCTGCCCGGGCTGCAACGCCGCACACGGGCGGCGTTGCAGTGCCTCATATAGCACGTGAAGCGGTGGATCCTAGTTAACTTATTAGTAAAGTAAAAAAGTTAGGTGTCGAACGAGAATACGAACATACCTCTGTTCATTCGTCTGTCATGTTCGTATGTTATTATAGGATAAGTACCTAAATATACCTATTTAGTGCTAATTTTAATAAAAATACTTAAGAAATGTACAATAGTTCCTTTCGTTCTCTTAATAATTAGATATTTTTATATATATTTTTAGCATTTGACATGCTTAGCACTATACATTAAACACAAAGTGAAAAATGTGAAATCGAAAATAACAGTCAGGAGCAGGATTTGAACCTGCATCTTCTGGATACCGTCCAGATGCTTTACCAATTCAGCCATCCTGACAATTGCTCCTGACTGCTAATTTCGATAACACATCATACTTAACGTCTTTGGGTGACGCCTGCGCCATTTGTCGGAAGTATTTTCATACATTATACCGAATTAGCAGTCAGGAGCAATTGTCAGGATGGCTGAATTGGTAAAGCATCTGGACGGTATCCAGAAGATGCAGGTTCAAATCCTGCTCCTGACTGTTATTTTCGATTTCACATTTTTCACTTTGTGATTAATCTCTTAATAATGTTTATTTCCCGCTTAAAGAAGAAAACAGTATGTTAAAATTGGAATTTAGTGCAGAAAAATGAAGATAATTCATTTCATGGTACGCATTGAAGTATTATTTACCAACGATACATAATTTGTACCCATATCTATAGATCATTGGTTAATAACAGATATCTATAGATTATTTGATAACACAATACTTACATCATCTATAGATTATTGGATTAAAATATTACATAGTATTTCACATTACATTACTTTGAAAACCAAGGCAACAAATACACAAAACTTGACAAAAACGAGGATAAAAGCCCATCCGGATATGTCTACATTGTCACAGAACCTTTATGACTAACATTATAATAGTTATAATACGAATCAAAAAAATTATATCGAATATGAAGTCAACGAAATACGTACTTAGCTAATAAACTCAATTTCCAATTAGAGAAAATCGTATTTTCACGAGTTTTCCACTGATCAACCATCATGAAAGCTCCGTAAAAACGATGGTAGAAAATGTCCGTCTCAACTTACTAAGCACTCGCACAATCTTTATTGGAAATAAATTAAAGCTGGCGGAAAAGAATTTGTACCCTTTGTTTGTTTGGTTCAGGAACGTTATTAAAATATATAGATAAGAATTTCCATAGTATTTTTCATAGTGGGTGGTGGTATTTTCGGGTAGAAGGTGTGCACCTTTTATTAGGTTATATACAATATCTTTTTGCTTACCTTATATTTTTGTAACTTATTATTATTATTAAAATAGAGCTATTGCAAGTCTAAAGTACTTACAAATTATTATTTGTGAATGAGCAAAAAGAGAATTTTAGTGCGATTGGGAAACCAACCTGCATCATTATTATATCTTTTGATACATCTATTAGTACATTATGCTTAATATTAAAATGAAAAAAATAATAATTTTCGTCACGATTTTTTTAGTTTTTGTAAAATCGTGATTTTTAAGTTACAAGGTTTTACGGAAGTTCCTTTGTTATCCATGTATATATAGTTAATATAAACATCTATACATTTGGTACTGGCATTTGGTATTTTGGAGCCTCTCCACCCATGGGAGTCGTAAGAGCCGACTGAGGGAATACCGGGGAAGTGGGCAGCAGCACTCTTTCGAGTATTAACAACATCCACTGCGATGGCCAACCCGCCTGCCAAGCGTGGCGATTACGGCACTATCCCCCATTCTTGGGGAGGCCTATGTCCAGCAGTGGACGTTAAAAGGCTGATGGATGGATTTGGTATTTGGTGACGCGATGCCACGCTAACAATTATTGTACGTGAACCGCCACAAAAGACGTTGCGAAACAAAAATATATTGGAAGCTTTACAAAAAACATAACACTATCAATAACAGGATAAGATATATGTAGAAAAAGTTTTGTTTTTCACGATAAAATTCTAAGGAACAAGTACCTAATATTTGGTTATAAATAGGCTATAACAAATAAACTCTTTGTATAGCACCATAAAAATATTGACGAAGAAACTAACAAACAAGCAATTAAAACTTATTTACCTATACTGCTAGTTTGCGTGCAGCATACGAACTAAATGAGGCTCCACATTTAGCTAACATAAATGTGTCCGTATCTAGCAGGCATACACGCCTTACGACTTAATCTTTATGTATATTAGCCTACTACACCACAATTTATTAGGAGAACGTAAAACTTTATTATAAATATTTGAATGTCTTCTTATGAAGACTAAACATTATAATCTAGAAGCGAATCTATTTATAAACAGGTCACATATAATTATGTTGCCACTCACTACCTTGTAGTAAGACTGCACAGATGGCGGAGTGATTTAGATACCGGCCTCCCGCCCGAGTGTTATGGGTTATATTCCCACGCAGGACAACTCTTTGTGTGATTCACAAATGGTTGTTGTGGTAAATCCCCGCGATACAAGGATTATTCCTTAGTTCAGGATGTTGTCTTTAAAAAAAAAACAAGTAAAAATGTGAATTACTTAGGTTTTATTGATATACGAGTTTTTATACATTTTTAATGATATAAATAACTAGATGTTGCCCTTGACTACGTCCGCGTGAAATTAAGATTATAAATACTTCACTGTTTTTGTTTTTTTACTTCACTCTTTGGCACATTAATTATATTTACCAAAAAAATGTTATACCATTCGAACCATCCATTATTCTGAGATAAAAAGTACTCTTCCTGGGCTGGTGCAAAATATCATGAAGGATTAGTTTAGTAGTCACGACGTGAAAGCGTAACACACAAACATGCGTACATTCGCTTTAGGATATAGGTATCGTCTTCTTCGATAAATTATACACCTATATTTAATAGCAAATCGTCGATATCAGTTCTCGCTGCCTTAATATCTCTGCAAATATGTTTCTAATGTTTCTATATATTTTATAAGGAAAATCTCGTCATTTATCAATATTTATTGTGTGTTTCCTTATGTGATGAAAATGTAAAAGTAAAGATCGTTGTTATAAAAATGCTTTACCACAAGCTGGCTTGTCGTAGCTTATTCCCGTTTTGCGAGGAGGGGGGTTCTTTATAAATATTTCACTGATAGAAATTCTAGTGCTAGAACAGTTTTTAGGATCACACCGATATTATTTTGTGCCATTTGTGTATCGAACCGACACACACCGACGTTAGCGGTGAATTTACACTAGGGGCAGTCGGGGCAAGTGCCCAGGGCGGCAATTTTTTTAGGGCGGCAAAATTTTTAAAGTTAAAAAAAAATTTTTTTGTGTTATCAAGAGTGCTCAATATAATTAATAAATTCTATTAATTAATAATTTTCTGTTTAATTGATAATTCAAGAAATTAAATTCATCCATTATTTGTGAATTATAATTTTGGCACTTTTGGTAAAAATTAATAATCAAAATGATTTTATAAATTTATTTCCTTGGAGATTTAAAATAATAATTCATTTTACTATTTTCTGGAATTAAAGAAATTTTATTAAATAATATTATTTTTTTTGAAAAATTAAAAAAACATACGGAATTATTTTTTACATTTCGCAAAACTTTAATCAATCAATGAATTAAAAAAAAAATGATGGAAAATAAAATATATAAACTCTAAGTTTTAGTAAAATTCCAGTATTGGGGCGGATTTTTTCCCGGTGCCCAGGAGCGGCATTAAGTTTAAATCCGGCCCTGCAAACACGTGCTATCTTTGCAACCAGCTGTGGTTAATTTTCAAACTAAGTTATTCATTTGTTTTTTTAGAACCAAGAATTTGGAATGAGCCGAGAATTACAAGAGCAATACAAAAAAAAAATGTTTTTATATATTTTTATATTTTAAGTGCAAGCGATGAGTATGAAACACTTGAAATAGTAGACTCATTTATTAGAAAATGTTGACTAATAGTCACGCTATCAAAAGTCAAAAAACAAACGAAAGTTAATAGTCTATACTGTTATTAAACTTTAACAGAGCTGTCTCTGTAATATATTTGAACCAAAAATGTCTGTATTAGACCATTTAAAAGTCTGTGGACCCAAATTTTTTTTAGAATTTCTCTATTCACGCATCACGCATATAGTAGGTACTGAAAAGATTCTAATAAAACTGACTTTTTGTTAGATGGCTCTTGTGATTAAAAACTGATATGAATTTTACCTCGCTATTTTATCGTAAACCAAAGTTATAACCAAAAACGTTAGTGAGATATAAGATTAATGTTATATTATTAAACACAAAGTGAAAAATGTGAAATCGAAAATAACAGTCAGGCGCAGGATTTGAACCTGCATCTCCTGGATACCGTCCAGATGCTTTACCAATTCAGCCATCCTGACAATTGCTCCTGACTGCTAATTTCGATAACATATTCATACTTAACGTCTTTGGGTGACGCCTGCACCATCTGTCGGAAGTATTTTCATACATTATACCGACCAGGTAAACTTAATTTTACAATTAAGATTTTTACCTAATAATGACGCAAACTCTATAAATATTTAGATATTTTTTTATATATATTTTTAGCATTTGACATGCGTAGCACTATACATTAAACACAAAGTGAAAAATGTGAAATCGAAAATAACAGTCAGGAGCAGGATTTGAACCTGCATCTCCTGGATACCGTCCAGATGCTTTACCAATTCAGCCATCCTGACAATTGCTCCTGACTGCTAATTTCGATAACACATTCATACTTAACGTCTTTGGGTGACGCCTGCACCATCTGTCGGAAGTATTTTCATACATTATACCGACCAGGTAAACTTAATTTTACAATTAAGATTTTTACCTAATAATGACGCAAACCCTATAAATATTTAGATATTTTTTTTATATATATTTTTAGCATTTGACATGCTTAGCACTATACATTAAACACAAAGTGAAAAATGTGAAATCGAAAATAACAGTCAGGAGCAGGATTTGAACCTGCATCTCCTGGATACCGTCCAGATGCTTTACCAATTCAGCCATCCTGACAATTGCTCCTGACTGCTAATTTCGATAACACATTCATACTTAACGTCTTTGGGTGACGCCTGCACCATCTGTCGGAAGTATTTTCATACATTATACCGACCAGGTAAACTTAATTTTACAATTAAGATTTTTACCTAATAATGACGCAAACTCTATAAATATTTAGATATTTTTTTATATATATTTTTAGCATTTGACATGCGTAGCACTATACATTAAACACAAAGTGAAAAATGTGAAATCGAAAATAACAGTCAGGAGCAGGATTTGAACCTGCATCTCCTGGATACCGTCCAGATGCTTTACCAATTCAGCCATCCTGACAATTGCTCCTGACTGCTAATTTCGATAACACATTCATACTTAACGTCTTTGGGTGACGCTTGCACCATCTGTCGGAAGTATTTTCATACATTATACCGACCAGGTAAACTTAATTTTACAATTAAGATTTTTACCTAATAATGACGCAAACCCTATAAATATTTAGATATTTTTTTTATATATATTTTTAGCATTTGACATGCTTAGCACTATACATTAAACACAAAGTGAAAAATGTGAAATCGAAAATAACAGTCAGGAGCAGGATTTGAACCTGCATCTCCTGGATACCGTCCAGATGCTTTACCAATTCAGCCATCCTGACAATTGCTCCTGACTGCTAATTTCGATAACACATTCATACTTAACGTCTTTGGGTGACGCCTGCACCATCTGTCGGAAGTATTTTCATACATTATACCGACCAGGTAAACTTAATTTTACAATTAAGATTTTTACCTAATAATGACGCAAGCCCTATAAATATTTAGATATTTTTTTATATATATTTTTAGCATTTGATTTTTCATTTTTCACTAAGCATGTGCTAAGCATGTCAAATGCTTCTTATATCTCACTAACGTTTTTGGTTATAACTTTGGTTTACGATAAAATAGCGAGGTAAAATTCATATCAGTTTTTAATCACAAGAGCCATCTAACAAAAAGTCAGTTTTATTAGAATCTGTTCAGTACCTACTATATGCGTGATGCGTGAATAGAGAAATTCTAAAAAAAATTTGTTAAAAAAAGTTTAATGTATAGTGCTACGCATGTCAAATGCTAAAAATATATATAAAAAAATATCTAAATATTTATAGAGTTTGCGTCATTATTAGGTAAAAATCTTAATTGTAAAATTAAGTTTACCTGGTCGGTATAATGTATGAAAATACTTCCGACAGATGGTGCAGGCGTCACCCAAAGACGTTAAGTATGAATATGTTATCGAAATTAGCAGTCAGGAGCAATTGTCAGGATGGCTGAATTGGTAAAGCATCTGGACGGTATCCAGGAGATGCAGGTTCAAATCCTGCGCCTGACTGTTATTTTCGATTTCACATTTTTCACTTTGTGTTTAATAATATAACATTAATCTTATATCTCACTAACGTTTTTGGTTATAACTTTGGTTTACGATAAAATAGCGAGGTAAAATTCATATCAGTTTTTAATCACAAGAGCCATCTAACAAAAAGTCAGTTTTATTAGAATCTTTTCAGTACCTACTATATGCGTGATGCGTGAATAGAGAAATTCTAAAAAAAATTTGGGTCCACAGACTTTTAAATGGTCTAATACAGACATTTTTGGTTCAAATATATTACAGAGACAGCTCTGTTAAGGTTTAATAACAGTAAATATATATATAAAAAATATCTAAATATGTTATACTATTTGAAAAAAAACAGTAGATAATGATTCACATCAATGCGAAATGAACAAAAATACAATGAGTTGTTTTCCATAATATATGATATAATATAAAGAAGCTAAACCAACCGAAAAATGGAAGAAAAAGGGGAGAGGCTTAATAATAACATCTGAAGGCGCTTTCTTCATCCTCAATCAGTCTGTTGGGGTAAACCTGCACGTGATACGCATGCGAATTCAAAAGGATACCTTCCATTGAAATATGAGTAACCAATTCGGCCTGCCGTTCTGAAACACCCACTCAACTGATTTATAGTCTTGTATTGTTGATGTCAAATGTTTTCGAAATGTCAATCGAACCAATACCATTGCTCGATAGCAAAGAATGTACTTCAAAACTGGTATACATTTGTCTCGCTAGTTTATAATTGGTGGCACAGGCTAGTTCAATGCGGGTTAAATTAAGACGGCAATCACACGTAGCTCTTCTCATTTTTGTTTATCAAATAGAAAAAAAAATCTTGAAATAATACTAGACTCAACCTTGAGGGACTTGCACCCACCCACACAAACACCCACGCAAAACACGCGCTCAGAGGAGAACGGCCCGCCGAACTAATTACAACCAATAGGCTCAACCTATGTGACTGAAATAATGAAAAACTTCTAAAACAATATAAAGGATAGCAAATAATTATATCCGTGTTCTTGGATTATCCCATTTTGTAAAATTGTGTGCGTACACTCCATAAAACCTCATGGGAACCACTCTTTGATCAGCTTGTTTAATATACTCACTCTATATTCATTCCCCTATCAATCGGACCATGTGCTAATTCAAAGCTAAAAGGTGAACCGACAACACACTCAGCTCATTTTATATAATAGATGATTATTACAAACACATTTATCACAATACCGTCTATAATGCCATACTTCATTAAAATTCCATCATTGTAGCTAAAATATTTTTAAGTAAAAGGACTTTCCCGGTTGTTTTTAATTATACCACATGCTGTGTACGTGATACGAAAACCTGTAAACAGACAAGTAAACAAAAATTCGAAAATAATGTTTTCAGTTTAGAGACGTTTAAACAATGCTCAAACAGCTATTTTTGTCAAATATCTTTAATCAACAAATGTACTCGTAGCTCTGCTACAGTTTTATAATAGTACTAGCCCCCCGTAGCTCCACCACAGCCAAATGCTAGTTTTTAGGTTATATCCCAGGTACATGGTAAAGTGCCTCTGTGGTGCAGCGGTAATGTAAACGACTGCTGATCATGAGGTCTCGGGTTCGATCCCCGGGTCGGATAATATTATTGAGATTTTTCGTAAAAAAAAATAAGAAAAATTCTCAGTAGCAGCCCGGAGTTTGGAAATGTGCCCGGTAGACGTCAATAGGCTCGCCCCCTATTAAGTGGGACTTAAACATAGCTGGCGAGTCGTGGGTGTGTAATACACCTCTGCCTACCCCTTTGGGGAATACAGGCGTGATGCTATGTTTTTTTACATGGTATAGTAGCAGGATAAAATAGTCTAATCAAGAGCTACCACCAAAAAAAGTTTAATCAAAATCCATATAGTAGTTTCTGCGTGATGCCTGAACAAACAAATAGTATTTTTTTTTTTTGAATAATCCATTTTTATGCAGTTACAGCTGTTTACAAAATAGTAAAATGAATCATGGTTTAAATTTTATGACATTAACTTCGCACGTTCTTAACATAAATGAAAGTTTGATGATCACATATTAGAGTATAAGCTTTTATATATATAATACCAGTTTTTACCTGCATCTTCGTTATCCACTCACCGCACATTCGATTTGGCGACCCCAATGTAAAGAGAATTGGAACATGCTAGTATACACCCCATTTAACTACAAGTGATTATCTGAAAATTGTTAATAATCGCCACGCTGGGCAGGCGGGTTGGCGATCGCAGAGGATGTTTTTAGTACACAGGGGAGCGCTGTTACCTGGTCCCCCGGTAATCCCTTAGTCGGCTTATACGATTCCCATAGGAAGAGACGGGGTGGAGCTACTCTTGGTGCCGGCCCCACACGGCAATAAAAATAGTTATCCTACGGGAACCAGTAATTTTCTGGAATTAAAAGTAGCCTATGTCTTATTCTGGACTGCAGACTACGTATGCAAAATTTCAAGATGATTGGAACAAAATTTCAAGATCATTTATGGTGATCGAGTCTGTAGTTACGCTTTATGCTACTTTTGCATTTTAATATTATTAAAGATAGAGCAAATTAATTCATTCTTAAAGGATTCGAACATCATTTTACTTTGACTTTTGAAACAATCTTGTAACAATTGTACCAGTATTTATCATGGTAAAGTTTTAAAACACGAAGATCATTTTCTTCGCAGAAAGCCTTATACAAAATGCCACCTGAGTAGGTACATCGTCTGCAATACAAGGAGAACGAGATAACATTTTTTTTTGTCTGATTGTGCGCACGTCACGCGAAAACTACTGATATGATTTTAATCCACATTTTTTGTTTAAGAGCACTTGATCATTCTTAAAAACTAGTATAACCTGCAACTATATCGAGAACCTGAGCTAGATACCTAACCAAAAAAAAATGCAAAGGTTAGTTAAAATATAAAATTGATATTTAGATATTTTTATATATATTTTTAGCATTTGACATGCTAAGCAACATACATTAAACACAAAGTGAAAAATGTGAAATCGAAAACAACAGTCACGAGCAGGATTATTCGTCGGTATAATGTATGAAAATACTTCCGACAGATGGTGCAGGCGTCACCCAAAGACGTTAAGTATGCATGTGTTATCGAGATTAGCAGTCAGGAGCAAGGGTCACGATGGCTGAATTGGCAAAGCATCTGGACGGTATCCAGGAGATGCAGGTTCGAATCCTGCTCGTGACTGTTATTTTCGATTTCACATTTTTCACTTTGTGTTTAATATATAAAATTGAGTTTATAAGCCGAATAATAAATAATTAAGTATAATACTTAAAGACCAAAAATGCTATAAGATATTCGAAGCTTCGGGATAGTAAAAAATTAAGTAAATTCGATAGATTTTATTTCATAACAAATAATATTTTTAATATTACATACCAGTATCTAAAATATGCTTTTTGGCATATACAAGTGAATCTGGGCAATCTATAAGATATAATTTACACATTATATAGGTAATTATTAAATGCTACGCTTAGCAATCTGGGGACTATGTCTACCTAATTAGACGAAGGAAACCACAAACAGACAGTTAAGCTGATTTTCCGAATATTTAATTATATCCCAGTATCGCTACAGAAAATATTTTATATAGAAAAAGATCCCTTTAAAGAGGATTTACGCAATTAAAGCGAAGACAGAAAATCCGATAAAGGAAAAATATTTAGTCTAGCCTTTTGAATAAACTTGGAGTAGAAATAATAACGTCTGCATTGTGCGGTTGTGTATATTTTTTTTTATTCGGTGGTATATTTTGCTGTACAGCGTAAGTATAAGCAATGTATATGTATAGCTGTCTTATTTTATCGTCATTACGTCATATGAAATTCTCAAGTCAGTCCCTTGCGGGTCGTGAGTTCGGGCTATCTTTGTTTTATTTCCCTTCAACATTGAGTCTCGTTGTTTGAGGATGCCAAGTTGACATGTGACTATGACATCTTTTATTTGTTAATATCATGAATATTAAATCAAGTTTGGTCGCATTTATTCCAAGGTTAACGTCAGTAAATGAAATTTATGATGAGGTAAGAGAATAAATGGTATCCATCTTCGACCAACTACACCAGTGGTTTTAGCATTTTATATAATAACAAAGTCCATATGTGGCACTCGCTTCTAATTTCACCATGCCATACGCCATGATCACGGAGTTGCTCCGTGACCATGGTGATCATCCTATATGGTAGCAATCTCGTCAACAAATCTAATATTATTAGTGACCATAACAGTTTAAAAACTTGATACATAGCTGCTTACATTGCAGTCTTTTAAAATTACATCATGTTATTAGCTGTATCGAATAACAAACAATTAGTCAAATATCCTGCTACAATCAAATACACCGAGGTGTGAAGCACCGGCTGGCTGATCACGCAGGAGACGGTGGTACTCGCTCGTAAGATAACAAGTGATACTTCTACTTGGTACACAGCCGTACCCCCATTATAATAATGGGTAACAATTGCTTACTTCCCTGAGTCGGTTCGTACGACATCCGTGGGAATGAATAGGGTTGTGACAATTATATAAGTCCTAATATAGCCTAAATATCATTTGTGCAATCACATGTTTATACAGAAATTTTAACAACATCTGTCAATTTTTTCTTCATTTTTTATGAACTAAATTTGAAAAGGAAATATCTTTATATATACAGAGCTTTCGATAGATTCGTATAGATTAACTAACGTAAATTACAAACTTTAAGTTGAACATAATTACGTTCATAATTATAACAATCCCAGTTTATGCCAAATAACTATTGTTATAATTCCATCCATCCATCCATCAGCCCTTCATCGTCAACTGCTGGACATAGGCCTCCCCAAGAGAACGCTACAGCGAACAGTGCTGTGCCGCCTGCATCCAACGACTGCCTGCGACTTTGACCAGGTCATCGGTCCACCTGGTGGGAGGCTGTCCTACACTGCGCCGTCCGTTACGCGGTCGCCACTCGAGAACCTTTCTTCCCCAACGGTTGTCGGTTCGTCGAGCGATGTGGCCTGCCCATTGCCACTTCAGCATGCTGACCCGGCAGGCTATGTCGGTCACTCCCGTTCTCCGACGGATTTCCGTATTACGGATCTTATCACGTAGAGAGATCCCAAGCATAGCCCGCTCCATAGCACGCTGAGCGACTTTAAGCTTTGATATAAGGCCAACATTCAGAGACCACGCCTCTGTGCCATAAGTCATCACTGGTAACACACACTGGTCGTAGACCTTTGTCTTCAGACACTGTGGAATATTGGACAAGAAGATCTCCCTCAGCTTCCCGAACGCTGCCCAGCCGAGTTGTTATAATTACCTACTGGGCACAAATTCGTGACAGTTATGTGGTGATGCGAGTTCTCTAGCTTAGGATTTCTGTTTTGGATAGGTTTTTAGAGGTTCACTAAAAGTTGTAGGTAAGCTTCTAAAAATTATATTTATATAATTTATTTGCAAAAGTTAATATTGGCAATTTTACAAATTCTGATTATTCAATGCGTTACAGTACCCTGAAAAATGAAAGCATTATTAAACACAAAGTGAAAAATGTGAAATCGAAAATAACAGTCACGAGCAGGATGTTATTTTCGATTTCACATTTTTTACTTTGTATTTAATGTATGTTGCTAAGCATGTCAAATGCTAAAAAATTATATATAAAAATATCTAAATATGAAAGCATTATCTTGCTTACTTTCATAATATATTCTTGGTAAATCATGACGAGTTTTTCCAATTATAATTAATGATCAAACAAAATTGCTGATTACCAGAAAATATCGAATTACTTTATAGAAATCTTATACATTTCATAACTTCTAATTTCTTGAACACATCTAATTTCATCTAAATGCATTATTGGGCTGCTCCATTTTTTTAGAATTTAAAATCTGAGATATAACCTAAAACCAAGCTGAGTAGTATCATAGCCTTTTTTTGTAAACGTGGAAAAAACTGTCTAGCCGCACACCCCGTCATTCGGGACAACGAATAGTGGTGTGGGGCCTTCACCCACTATATAAGCCCGTCGCGTACCGTCGCTCCGCTTGTAATGGCGGACCACTGGAACTGTGTGACATTACTTCAGTGGTCCGCCGAGTAATATATTACAGTCTAGGCTAGTAGTATTATAAGACTGTAATATAACTATGTCTGTACATTTAAGATATTTAGGAATATACTGTAATAAGCTATGTAGGCGTGAGAGGCAGTGAGCTTTGACTGGTATTTCAATAAAAGAGAATGCGAAGTGCATTGCAGTGATGCAGATATTTACAAGGACCCGAGGCCAGCAATAAAGCAGGCACGGAACAGTCTAAGTTCTTTACTAAAAGACGCGTTGTACGTGCTAACTCTTTGTGAACGGAACTTAGCCACCAAGTATACTGACACAAAAAGAATATTTACATTATCACATTCTTCTTGAGAGTTATTGTACTGTTCTCAGCACTAAAATATTTCATTGCACAACATTGCACTTTGTAAATATCCTGCACAAAAATATTGAAATACAAATTAGTCCGTCCGTCACTTTTGGTATCCTGGCGCAAATAATTTATAGGTAGATATAGGTACTAGACCACAAAAGGAATGTAACATATTTCCAGTGGCCCGCCAATAAAGGCAGAGAGACGGCACACGGCGGGTTTCTTTAGTGGGTGAGGGCCCCACAACAGTTTAGGAACAGCGGTTAGGAACAATTTTTCCCGCCTAAACAAAAAGGTAGATATACTAGATTCTGCCCGGACCAGGACATCGTAATTTTTCGTTATAATATACAAGTGTCATTCTACAGTTCTATATTTGTAGCTATGCAATTCAGTTGCTGATTAGTTGAATGACTTAGGAACATACACATTTTCGCGTTTATAATATTAGTAAGAATTCACATAAAAAAGTATAATAATATGTATAATGGATCTGATTATATTTCAATCGTGCGTAACTTACAATTGTAGGTAGGTACTGTTATCGTTAAACACACATTCAGGTCAACTTACACAAAGGAAATAAAAAGACGTCATTTATAAAGTGAAAAGTAACGACAGTCTGGTTTTACGGTAGCTACCCCGAGTTATCCAATCTGTCGTTGCTGGAGCAGCAATAAACTGGACATCACATCCGTACGTGTCTCCCGTCGTCCCCTGTAAAAAAACTACTAACCATGCACCAACTCGCACAGTGCAAACTTCCATTGTATTTACTAATTTAAATATATTGGTTTTTGCTTGCTTATGTATGTCTTTTAGCAACCGAAAACTACTGAAAAATATTATAAAATTATACATTTTTGAGGCGTGAAAATGTGCAGAAAATCATTTTGCTGAATGATCAATGTATATATTGTTATTTGTGTTACTTATCCTAAAATTGTGTCTAGCTTAGGTTCTACCGGGTTGGTATGCTGAAGGAGCAATGGGCAGGCCACATCGCTCTATGAACCGACAACCGTTGGGGAAGAAAGATTCTCGAGTGGCGACCACGTATCGGATGGCGCGAGCGTAGACGACCCCCCAACAGATGGACCGACGATCTGGTCAAAGTCGTAGGGAGCCGTTGGATGCGATCGGCGCAGGACCGCTCGTTGTGGCGTTCTCTTGGGGAGGCCTGTGTCTAGCAGTGGACGTTGAAAGGCTTATGAAAGGATGATGATGATGATTAGGTTTTACCTACTATTTTCCAATATAATAAAATAATGTTTATGAACCAATATTATGTGAGTGTTGTGTTATGAATGGACAGAAACAATAAATCATTTTACAATAAACTACTAAGTAACATCGTTATTGGAGATTATCTATCATACGAGTATATTCATTGATATAATTAATATCGATTCAATTATATTTGGAGCATAATTGGTTCTATCAATTGTTAAAGCAGTTAATCCCTAAATGCAATATACATACTAGGTATAGATAAAAGAGGCGGGTAAGCATATAGATAATCACAATCTTGTAACAAGTAAATGTTTAATCACTACATAACATATAATAATAATTTTAACTACTCTTTAGTTGAAATTATACGTTTTATTGATAAATGCTACATTTGTAAAGATGTGTTTGTTAAAATTAAACACCTGTCCCGTGAATGAACTAGTTTTCACTCAATAAAAATTATTAATTTGATATGGAAAGGATTTTTCTTGTAATAGTCACTAGACGTATAAAAATAAAAAAAACAAATATATTTTCAATAATTTAAATTAGTTAGCTGGCTATACTACATAAATACGTTTGCAATGTGGTTTCTTAATTATTACAAATAATTGTCACTGTTTTAAACACGCTTTTATTAGTTTCACCTGTATCTATATTTATTATGTATGTAAGTAATATATGTAATGGAATTTTGTACGAGACTCTCAACCACTTTCAAGCGTCGGCCCGCCAATAAAGGCGGAGAGGTGACATACGGCGGGTTTCATTAGTGGACGAAGGCCCCACTCTACCCTGTTCGTTGCCCCGAACGACGGGGTGTACGGTTAGGTACAATTTTTCCCGCCTAAACAAAAAAGTTCTAGACTATATGTACGCAATTTTTCATGATGATCGGAGCTGTAGTTACGGCGTGAAAGCGTAACAAACAAACGCGCTTTAGCATTTATAATAATAATAAGTACTAGCCTAGTTTTTCGGTTATATCTCAGCTTTTCGATATAGTAGCGGGATAAAATGTATACCAGTTTTTAATTCTAATCAAGCGCTATCAAATAAAATAAGTTGCATTAAAATCCGTCCAGTAGTTTTTGCGTGATTTGCGAACAAACAAACAGATAAACAGACAAAAAGTCTAAAAAAATTGTTTTGTATTTAGACACGCCTATATAGTCTAATTTGCCGTGTGGGGCTGGCTTTAGAATTGTTCCAACCCTCTCCACCCATGAGAGTCGTAAGAGCTGACTGAGAGAATACCGGGGGAATGGGCAGCACCACTCCTTCGAGTATTAACAACATCCACTGCGATCGCCAACCCGCCTTCCAAGCGAGGCGATTACGGCACTATCCCCCATGGGGAGGCCTATGTCCAGCAGTGGACGTTAAAAGGCTGATGGATGGATGGATGGATGATATAGCCTAATATAGTATTTTTTTCTTAAATATCTTATATGTACAGACACAGCTCTATTACAGCTTTATAATAGTATAGATAATAAATAATATAGAAAGGATTTATTCAGATTCTACGTAGTCTATGACTACATAGCCTATGTATCACACCGAAAACATATACCTGCGATATAATGACGTTGTTACCCATATTATATTATATTCTGAAGTCTATGCAGACGAATTCGCGGACAGCAGCTAGTTAAATATAAAATTTCCTAAACTATCTCATAAGTGTCTTTTTTTCCATAAACGTAGAGCGCTTTTTTTAATTCTTGTAAAACTAGGCTGATATTGAGTTGTCTGTGGCTGACTATAAAATATTATAGAATGATGAAACTAGAAAAATACTGATAAAATATTTGATACACTTATATACGATACGAAATAATGACTAAAGTAACACTAATCAAAGTATCGCGCGAAATAATGGCTAAAGTGAATCAACCTCTTTAATACGAAACTAATTACCAGAAGTCGGCAATTTAATTCTATGTTGGAAGTATATCAGGCAGTTAATTATCGACATTACTTGGTCGGCGCGTTGAGGAGAGCCTTTCCAAATGTACCAGTCTACAGTGGCTACTACCGCAACTTCAGATACCATCGCCACGGCATTGCAAGTACGTAAGTACAATAATTTACTGCAAGAATATCAGCGTAACAATTTCTGTATGTAAGTACCTATTACGTTGTTATTATATACTCGATACTACTTGCCTACATTAATTTTACAGTAGGTAATTAGTAATAAAATGAATACCTTATAATACATATTTCCAAGCAAGCAGTATAAACAGAAACAGATGTGCTTTATTGACAACACCGTTAATTATAAATAAAAATACCGTTTTTTTTGTTAATATGGGAAAAGATTTGCCTAACCACACACTCCGTTACTCGGGGCAACGAACAGGGTAGTGTGGGGCCCTCACCCATTAAATAAACCCGCCGTGTGTCGTCTCTCGTTCGCCAGCTATGTTTAAGTCCCACGTAATAGGAGGCGAACCTATTGCCGTCTACCGGGCACATTTCCAAACTCCGGGCTGCTACTGAGAATTTTTCTGTTTACGATAAAGCTCAATAAACCTTTTCCGACCTGGGGATCGAACCTGAGACCTCATGATCAGCAATCGCTCACACTAGCGCTGCACCACAGATGCAGTTAAACTTCTAAAAAAAACATTACCATAATCTATAGATACTAGCAATACAAAGGGCACCACCCACGGGTGCCGAACCTAAATTAGGGATAGGGAAGGGGAAAGAAAGATGGAGTGGTTAAGAGAAAGTATGATAAACAGGGCTGAAAAGGAACCTTGGGCTTACAGCAAATCTTGTTGCCAAGTTATAAGAACTATTTCTCAATGCAGGAAGTTTAAAAAAAATCCACTTTCTGTAAGTGCATATAAGTAGTAAGCAGTACAAATAATCTCTTAAAAATTAAAAGAAAGTTTACTCATTCCCAGAGCGGACGCATGAAATATAAATACCTACATTTTATTTCCATACTAACACACACATAAGACATATAGGTCTGCACATGTAGCTAATTTAATAATACCTATCAAGTGAGGCTATTACCCGGCTTGTTTATGGTGCTGTATAATTAAATTTACAATGGCAGGGATCATTATATGTAATAAACAAACACTAGGGCAATATTCACCTACGGCACACGGCGGCACATCTTTAGTGGGTGCGGGCCCCACACTACCCTGTTCGTTGCCCCGAACGATGGGGTGTGTGGTTAGGAACATTTTTTCCCGCCTAAACAAAAAAAAGGGGCAATATTCACCTAAGTTTGCTATAACATAATACTTTCTGATATTTACGTGAATGTTAAATATTACGAAATAATTTCAATCTGTCCGTGACCATCAATGCTGTAAAGTATTCCAAACGTTGGGATAGCACAATTTTAAGTACCTAGCCGCGATAGATTCCATCAATGTAGTTCTATTTTATAATTTGTTATAATAGTTTACTTAAATATCTCGCAGAGCTGCAATCACAAATGCATTTAATATTTGAAATTTCACATTATCTAACGAAAAGAGAATATAAGTGTCGAGACCTTTTTTAGTTAACTAGCATTTACTTGGCAATTTCTGCGCTCCAATTCATGGTATTGACATTTAAGCTTATACTTAAAAAATAGACTTTATTAATACAAAAATAATGTTAAAAATGAAGCTAGTATTTTCGACATCTAAAAAAACAATTCAGCGTTGTAATATCAATACAGATTACGATACATCTGTCTCTCATTCACAAACCAAAGTTACTCAACTAGGATTGAATGTTTTGATTTGCATTTTAGCGTTTGACATGCTGAGCATATACTTTAAATAACAAATTATTTATGAAAGTGGAAAAAGAGAGCTTTCTTGAGAGCGGGATTCAAACCTGCGTGCCTTCCAATCCGGGGAAGTGCTCTAGTACGCTAAGCCATCGCAGTCACCGACGGTGACTCCCAATCTCCACTACACGATTGCTTTTAGATGTCCTTACGACGAGTACATTATTCCAATATAGTAGTTTTAAAGTAGCTGTGCACGTCAAATACTAAAATACAGATCTAAATACCTAAAAAATCGCGCCACCAAATAGTATGAATTTTAAAGACAGCAGGTTTGAATCCGGCTCGCAGTTAATCTTTTTTTTCCCACTTTCACAAATAATTTGTTCAGGATAGAATAATTCCGGATCTACATCAATGTCACCTTTTTTTTTTTTTTTGTTAAGGCGGGAAAAAATGTTCCTAACCGCACACCCCGTCGTTCGGGGCAACGAACAGGGTAGTGTGGGGCCTTCACCCACTAAAGAAACCCGCCGTGTGCCGTCTCTCCGCCTTTCTTGGCGGGCCACTGGAACTATGTCACATTCCTTCGGTGGTGCAATGTGCAAACATCAATGTTACCTAAAAACTAATAAACTTCAAAAAATAAAAGTGTATATCTTTTATAACTCGGTAATAATAACCTTTTTAATTTATATTTATAAGCTATAAAATTCTAGTTGCTTGTAATTATCTTCATTTGGGTACAGTTTTAACACATTTATGGCCAGTAAAGTCCACAGGCGTCAAGCTTATGAAAATGATATATGACAGTACGCCTGTCACGTCAAGTTTTTACAATACGCCCGAAGACGGTCGATTTTTCATACGATGCTACGCATAAAGACAACGTATGAAATTTAGTAGTTTCTCAGAAGGTACTGCCACCAAGGTTGTACTATAAATAAACGTATTAGGCGTAGTCGGTAGTGTAACCAGCTTCCGTGCACGAGGTCTTGGGTTCGATTCCCACTCAGGACTATTATTTGTGTGATGAACACAGATATTTATACTGCGTAATTTGGTACCCATAGCACAAGTGTTAAGCTTAGTTTGGGACCAGAGGACGTTGAGTGAAATGTCCATGAATATTTATTTATTTATTTTATCATAACTATTATTATAACAAAAGATATAAGCAAATGTTTCTGCCCCTTTTATGGAATCATTACATACCCCACTATGACTACATTTAAATCAGTGGCGGGTCGCCGCTAATTAGTGTGCGGCAAGATAAATGTCGGCAATCACGAACCTGCCCAACCATACACGCTACCCTTACTTTGAGTTTGCGATCAACAGATTATTTTCAAACTAGGATAACAATTACAGCATTCACAATCATACATATAATAATCATTAGATATTCTTTATTCAGGATTTTACAAAAAATATATTATGAACTGAATGATACTGAGTCTCCTTCTAAATTCAGTCGGAGAATTATGACGCAAATACAACACGTACAATGTGCTTAGTAGTTATATAACATTTAGGCCCGTCGCACACGTAGCTATAATATACATATTAATATAAATTACGCTACAAGTCAGTGCAGTATATCTATACATATTATTATAATAAAAATGAAGTGTATAGTATATAATCTTTATCACAGTATATATTTACTACAAAAATTATATTTCCCATTTTTACGAACTTACACTTTAAATAAAGAAAATGTTATAAATTTTCGTGTTTTTTAAATTTACGAGGCTACGAGGTTTACTTGACTGCGTATATCACAAACTTGCAATTGGATTGGATGTAAAGGGATAAACTTTAAAATGGTACCAGGTTACGACAGAAACATATACTCGTATTATACTAGTGTTTAGAATATATTTCAGGTCCCCCATTATATTAATAGGATAAAAGGTTTTACGTCTATCAAACAAAAAGTTTTATTAAAAACTGTTCACTAGTATTTGCGTGATGTGCTAACAAACGAACAGACGGAAAATGTTATCTACAAAATTTAATAAATACAATAGCCTAATACAGTCATTTTTTCTCTAATATCTTAAATGTACAGACATTATGTCTGTTACAGCCTTATAACAGCACGGATTTGAATAATTGGCGACTTGGTTTTTACTAAAAAATCAATAATACCTACATATATTATGTAGTTTTAATAGCTTAGTGCCATAAATTCTAATATCAATGTGTATATCAGGCGACTGAACTTTCGACGAAGTAATTTACCTTCAAAATAAAATGAACCGCTGATTTACAACGACATGGTTCAACAATATCAACCCCTGTTACTACTGTGGCCTTTAAAAGATCAACAATTGACATTTGGAGCGGAGACACTATTACAAAAGCAATTCAAAGTTTATTATTGAGTTATCAATGACAGGGTGGGTGATTGATTAAAGTCTAATAGATCAACTAAGAAAATTATATGAAGACAAGCACAAATGCTCAACCTATAAATTATTATAGGAACTTACACGTTTAATTTATTTGTGAGATGGTGTGTAAATAGCATTTCTAGAACAATCGAAGTTCAAACGAAAACCTCTGCATATCTGCTCTGTAATATTAAATTATAATAAAAATATTATTAACGACAAAAGCTATTATGATATATTTTTATTTACTTAGCACATTTGAAATATCTTAAGTTCGTCTCGTGTCATATAATCTAAAAATACTGAATACTACTAACAATGAGAATAATTTTAGCATGCATCTCAATTAAATTCCCGTACCGATACAATTTAATTGCCAACAATCACTACAACATAATTCTACACGTAAAAGAAGATCTCCAGACTAATATTTGAGTCAATAGTTTTTTTTTGTGAGCAATATCTCTAGTGCATTAAATCGCCCAATTAGCGTTCACAACATCCGACTTGATTAGTTTCAATCGAGTCGAGCAGTCCATGCAAATAATTTAATATTTTAATCCACACAATCAATTCAATTTCCATCTACTCAGATTGTTCATTAAATTGTATCGTATATAAACAATTTAATTCATTAAACTACTCATAAAACCGTTTAATAGAACGTATAAGTTCTGAACATCTTAATTACCTAGCGCCAAAAGTTTGTCATTTGAAACTCTTCGTCTAGCTCGCGCTCTAGATTTAGATTACTTATAAAATATTACGGCATGCTCGTGACTGTTATTTTCGATTTCACATTTTTCACTTTGTGTTTAATGTATGTTGCTAAGCATGTCAAATGCTAAAAATATACATAAAAATATCTAAATATTTATAGGGTTTGCGTCATTATTAGGTAAAATCTTAATTGTAAAATTAAGTTTACCTGGTCGGTATAATGTATGAAAATACTTCCGACAGATGGTGCAGGCGTCACCCAAAGACGTTAAGTATGAATGTGTTATCGAGATTAGCAGTCAGGAACAAGGGTCACGATGGCTGAATTGGCAAAGCATCTGGACGGTATCCAGGAGATGCAGGTTCGAATCCTGCTCGTGACTGTTATTTTCGATTTCACATTTTTCACTTTTTGTTTAATAAACTGTTACAGTTCTTAGGTTTATATGGTTTAGAAATAGGTAGGTGCCGCGTCTATATCCCACGGTCAATGTTCGGGCGCGTTGGCTTTGGCCTTTCTAGCTGGGACAAACAAAATATAATAAAATCATACAAATTGAAACACAATCAGTACGTGATAACTTTTCGTCACGCAATAAGTGGGTTTCTGCATAATAACCCACAAACCCTCGCCGAATATAAATCTTCCTTGCACAAACCATATGACGAAAATCTGTTGATTTTGGTACGTATCTACTAACATTTAATAGTTATGTATTCGTAAAACATTAATGATTAAGTTTTTTAGAATGATACAAGTAAAATTATAAGGCAGACGTATCTTTAGTGGGATACTCGTGTATTCTACATATTATCGGCAAGCTATAATGCACTATAACGACTTTTCAAATGTAAAGTGTAACATATCACGCGATCCAGTAATTTCTTATTTGTTTTTATGATCTATGTATGTATTTTTTTTTTCTTCAAATGTTCATAGAATACTTGAAAGCTAATATACAGTGTCATACAGGCCAAATGGTTGTCTGCTTAGTTTTATTTTTTTAGTCTACTCAACAGGATGGGTAAGTACACTAAGTATTCTTAGTCCATGTTATCACGTCGTTTTTACTTTGCAGCCTTAAATTGATGCAAAAAAGTTAGTACGTAAGAAAAAAATATTATGGGTGCAGCACCGTTCTTCTAATAAAAGTGAGACTTCATAAAAACTCATTATGAGATAAAACTACATTGACGGAATCTATTGCATTTACTTGAGTTTCTACTATCCTGACGATTCGAATACTTTACAGCATTAATGGTCACGGGGAACTGAGAGTTTGGATGTCCAGTGGCCGACCAATTGTTACAACGGCTTCATCTACCCATAATTATAAGGATTTTACAAAATTTGTTCTTTCTGTTCATTATAATTGTGGGTAAGCTGTTGCGATAGATTACGCAAATGTAGTTTTATTTTATAATGTATAACATAAGCGTAAATATAAGAAAGTTTCATAAAAACTCGACGTGAGTAAATCAACAATCACAGGACACTAACTTTAACAATCTCAAAGTACTAATTACATAGGGCCTGACGCGTAGATCTACAATGCACACGGGCGCTACACTATTATCCATCTATCCATCAGCTTTTCAACGTCCACTGCTTGACAAAGGCATCCCCAAGAGATCGCGACAACGAGCGGTCATGGGCTTGGGTGGGCTGCATCCAATCTGCTTCATGATGAAGACGAGAAGATCTTCAAGACACAGAGGCTGATTATAATTCTCGGTCTAGCCATAGATGTTTATGCGAAAGAGAACAAGGAATTACCACGATTTTTATCACTGATTGCTCGTCTTAGAATTAAAGTCATCATCTTCGTGACAGTTCATTTTCCCCCTAGAGTATTGTTGGCACTGTATGCGGCATAATGGCAAATATCATTATTTTATAGTAGTACTCAACTACGTATTAAATTACTCGCTTCATGTTTTGCTTAATTATTCACTACACCTAAAGAAGCAGGTGCGACGAATCTGTATTTACTTACATTAAAAATAAATTTATAAAGAGACCTACGTAATTCAGGATTATATTACGACAGCTGCGTCAGATAAATTTGAAATTGTGGATTAAATCTTAATTTTGCTATCAACATGATTAATAGCTCTAAGCTGTTACATATGTGCTCATGAAAAATTCTGGGATAGAAGCTCTCTTAATGTACTCATACTCCGTCCCAATATATATACGAGTATGTATGAATGATGCGAATATATCATATTGATCTGAAACGTATGTAGACATTTATTAATTTCATAAAATGGACACGACGTGCATCATCCACGTGGAAATTATTGCTTTAGGTACCTCAAATGCCCTAAATTTTCACGGATTTTGATAATATTAGACTTTGTATATAGTGGCTCTGGATTGAACTCAACATGTGAGATTTAATGTGATTTGAAAGTACCTAAGGACCTTGTAAAAAGAATGAAATTGGAAAATACCAAAATAGAACAGACTTAACAGACTAAGTTTTAGTTTAACGTTTATAATTTACCAAATTCTGCCTGCGACGCCGTCTGCATTGACTTCACAATACTCGACTTCATATACCTAATACCTATGTGTAATAGTCGCATCATAGAATAGGCAACTTAACGATATAACCGACCATTTCATGAAACCTAATCTAACTAAACCTAACCATTTCATGAAATGATCGGCTAAAACATGAAGTGACCAATTCTAAGATGTGGCCACGACATATACATCACTATTTATGGTACATTAATTATCTAGTATGTAAAAATAGCTGTGCAACGGGAACCATTCATTTATCCGGATCCGGATATAAATCCTTTTCAGTGATCCAAACATAAAAACAAACAAACTCACTAGCGCATTTTTTTATCCCCCGTGGGTGGCAAACAAGCATACGGCCTACAGTTGTTACCGTAGCCTATAGACGCAGAGGCATCACTCGCGCGTTGCCATTCCCAAGGAAAGGGATAGGAAGTGGAGAGGAGGAATCATATGGAGAGGATAGGAAGAATACTAAGAAGAGGGAAGGAAGGATAATAAAGAGAGGATAGGAAGGGTTATAAGCAAATAATAAAGAGAGGGTTTGGACCTCCAGCGCTCTCACTCACATCATGTTTCGTAACATAAGGATTGGGTACCTACCGTTATTTTACGTTGATCGTCTTTGAGATCTTATTAGTAAATATAATGTGTATGAATAAATTACAAATATTATTGTAACTAGATATTTATTTCAATAGCTACGGAAATTATATTTAGATTACATCCTCTATCTCAAATTTCAAACAAAAACAAAACACAAAACAATAACATGGTACGCGTAACAAAATACACATATTACGCACAGGAATGTATAAAATGTACGGAAATCACCATTGTTTTCGCTTTCCTATTCATTTTAAAGTACACCACCTTAATTGCTACACAAAATGAAACAACACATCTAATTTGCCATCCTTCATATTTTCGGTACGTGAATTATATTATCACTACGCGAATGCGGAGAACTGGCTCTTGTCACACAACTGATACGAGCAGTTTCATTAAAGAGCTACATTTACGTGCATGTATACGTATTCATATTATACGATTAGTTATATCTACTACACTGAAACCAGATGGATGTTTCTCACGCTACGAGTACTTGCTCAAATTAAAAACTACTTGTAGTGCGGTTAAGAATGGATTTAGACACACAATCAAAAAAATGAAAATAACCTTTATGTTATCCAAACTTTCATTGTAATAACTTAATTGGGTTAAAAGTAATAATCGATTCTAGTAAAATTTTTATCGATATGTGAACCTTTGTAGCTCTTTGTTTTATTCATACACGTCATTTACCCGCGAACATACACATGCTGACAGATAAATAAATGATTCAGTCAGGAAATATTAGGATTTATGAGCCTATAAATAACATACTCTCTAATATATTGTTAGCGTAGGTGTAACATTTTACGTTGTTTATCAAAATTTTGCTATGCGTACCATAAATAATTACCTATAAACTGTATTGAATTAAGTTATACTAAATTTATTATGATAGAAAAGAATTTTGAAATACTTTGTTATACTATTTTTGTCTATATGGATAAATCACTACAATTTCCTCGCTAATTATCAGAGGATATTACATTGTATGAGATGACAATGCTGCGATGAAAATGCGAGCAGAAATGGCGTACGTGAGAATGTAACAAGGTACATACGTCATTATTGCGACTTATGCTCACGTAAGTATCCAAATATAATGATCCATTACTTTTTACTTTTATTTTTTATGGTCCGATTTAACAACCGTTATCAACATTTATGACAACAGCAGGCATCCAAGACAGTAAATACTTAGGTCCCTCACAAATTTAACGCTTCAGTTAAAAGAAAATATCTATAATATTTTTATTTTCCATTTATAAGCAATATGATGTACTAGCTTTAACATGACTCAGCCATAACAGTTATATTTCTTAAACGTCTACTTTTCGTACAGAAATGGAACGCATGATATAAATACTAATTGCTCTTGCACATTCATGTTTAACTCGTAGCTTAATATCCGTAGTTAGAAAATATATATTTAGACAGTAATATATATTTAGATAGTAATATACGATATGTCATGATCACATCTTGGAAGTACCTGTCTATATCTTAACCTATATTTTATTAAATCGTCATATCGTAACGAACTTTGAATGTTTGTGTATTTTTGAATGACAATAATATCGTGGCATTGATTTGATGACGGATCGTGGAACTCTTGAGAGGTAACCCCTCTACCAGCTTAGGCTCATGTGATTCTCTCTGACAAGCTCAATAGATTAGACATAGTTAAGAAGATATTACGATAGAGCAAGCAAGTGAACAGAATCGACTAGAAAAACCAGCGAGTTTGGACTCATACGATTTGTTTTGATAAGTCTAATAGATTGCACTCAAAGGGTATTTTAAACTACATATTATTGCATAAAAAACTTGGAAATTCATTTCTCCTTCGCTTTTATTCTTTGTATACTTTGTTAAATTAAGTCATCGATTTATGGCTTTGAATTAATTGTACATCAAGGTGATTGTTTATGTTTCTTTCATTTGCAAGATGAAGACAATTTAGTTTCAAATAGACATAATTATTATATGTATTTTGCACAATAGCGCATTACATCAATTTTGAAACAAGCTATTTATTTACATATCTCAATAGATGCCGCTACGGTGCCTATTAATCAGATGTAATCAAGTTTGGCAGCATGATTAACATCACTTTTCATATTCATTAAAGGAAACGTCAAGCAACCAGTTTCTGCTCTTTCGTTAAAGGATTTTAACGAAAGCTTTGTTTCGGTGTCTTATTTAATAGAACAGTGAGTCTTATTTGCTTAATTAATGTTAATATTATCTTATCGATGAAATACAGTTTCATTTATGTTTGTTATACGTGTAACATTAAGTAGAGTTTATCACTGCTGCTGACTGCACAGATAGCGGAGCAGTACAGATACCGACCTCCGTACCGAGTGTTATGAGTTCAATTCCCACATAGGACAATCATTCTTTGTGTGATGCATAAACGGTGGTTCCAAGTATAGGTGTAATTTGTGTGTCCTTTGTAATCACTACCTGTTGGTAAAATTCCTTCTGAATCTGGCCAGACATTACACAGGTTAATTTTATTCTCCATTAAAAACATGCAGACCCATATTTATATGTATATTGGTAGATAATAAACTACAGTAATGCCCATAAAAAATGTTTAAAATAAAAGTCCAAATTAAATTATATTCTGGAAGGAAGTTGCTAAGTGTCTTACATAGAGTGATTTCGTAAAATTGCCAATATACAACAAACCTTTGTTCATAAAAGCTTCGCCATTATTTTTCCTTACAAAAATAATCAATTGTCGTCAGTATGGCTGCTATCACAGTTTAAATAGGTAAAGTTATGAACAGTTACAAAAACATATTTAGGTTATCTCAGGTTTGTTATATAGTAGCGGAATAAAACTTTATATATAACTATTAGTTACCCGCGAGTTCGTCAGCGGTAGTTTTTACGTTTTAAATTAAATACTTATTTTACGCCCCTGAAATACGATTTTGTAAATCCCTGAAACATATTATTCTAAAATTAAGATTCTTAATTCAAAATTCTAAATCTGAAGGTTCCTTTTCCTAAAAGCTTACACAGAATTTAACCCGCAGTTTTTTAACGTGAATATAATGTACTGGTCCTTCGTTAGAACATATCTCCATTAAAAAATGAATGTACCTACATATCCATTCAATGAAAAGGTAACATACAAACAGCTATTCTGAGTAAGAAAGTTTATAGAACAAAGAATGGTCTTATTTATGTACTTTTAATGTATGCATACTCGTATCTTCCCCCAAACAAAATGAAAATGATAGCAAGTGTAAACGTCGGCGTATTAGCACAAATCGTAGTAGCGAAATATCCGCAAGTTTGGTTTTTATGGTTGGACTAGATGGTTACAAAAGGGGTGCTAATTTGTCTGGTTTACCTCCTAGTGGTGCACCCCGGGCAACGTCGGCAGTCGCCGGCGGCTAAAATTCCGGACAGGACGGGTCTCCGCGTGTCCCTCTGACTCAGCAGAGGGCATGGCGGATAGACCAGGCGTCGGAGTCGGTGGGACCAGACTGGCTCACCGGGCTCTGGAGAGGGGGGACAGTGGGGCCACAGCGGCCCCCCCCGTCCCAAATCGTAAACCTGAGCGCGTGTCTGTGGTTACGTCTCGCGGGCATACAGGAACGAGGGTCTTGGCTTAATCGCCCGGACCGCGAGGAAGACAACCTCTATAAAAAATTACCCCGAATCTCAAGTTCTGGCGCGCGGCGAGGAGATGCATGGCTGATGGGTAGTTCAGTCTCGAGCGCGCCCCCAGCCAGGGTACCTGCGGTCCCCCTGTGTTGGGTTACAAATGTACGCTTACCCGGGTACTGGGAGCTCTGCCCGGGTGGACCTCCTTTCTCCCACACTCGTGGGAATAACATGGACAATTGTTTAGAAAATATAAAACTGACAGAGTTGGGTGAAAATCACGACGCCTCAGCCGATAGGAGTCCGGCTGTAAATGCGGCCCCTACTAGTGCAGCTGCGCGTAAAACGCGCGGCGGCAAAAAGTCCCGCAAGGGCAAGAAGACTGGGTCCCAGTCATCCAGGGACGACTTGGCGACGGGCAGCTCGGCTGGCACGTCAGCCGCCGAGATGTCTGCCGCCGAGGAGGGTGGCCTAAATGAAGGTGCCACAACTTTGACACCGCGGCTGGTAGAGGCCGCGGTTGTGGTGGAGCCGCTCCCATCGCGGTTCTGGCGCAAGCGCACCCTGTCTCAGGGGGGCGCTGCGTCGGAGTCCGATGGGAGCTCGACGGAGATGCCTCCCCCGAAGATAACATCTTCACTAAGGGGTCGAGGCAAAAACAGACCGGTTACGCCGGTCCCTCGTGCTGTCTCGGCAAACAGAGCCGAGACGCTGAATTTAAGAAGGACAGAGGCGGAGCAAACGGCTGAGGAACGTTTAGCGGTTCTCTCGGACAAGCTCCGCCTCCCAATTGACCAGAATGGGCCACCATCAGCGGCCCAAATCGCTGAGAGAGCCACGGACAGCGTGGCCATCATAACCACGGTGGCCACGGGCTCTAGAAATTTAAAAGGCACCTTCATAAGGTGCCTAAAGAATGCCGCCACGGAGCTGTCCGACGTGGTGGAGCGGCTGGTGGCGCGAAATGAGCGCCTGGAGGCGGAGGTGGCTGAGCTCGGGGCGCGGAATCTGCGCCTCGAGGCAACTGTGGAGGAAATGCGCCTTGGGATGGCCAGTATGAGAGCCGAGTTGGGGCTCCCTGAGGCTGTCCCGAGGGCCTCGGCTGCCACTTCGGGCGCTGTCTCGCCACCAGACGAAGCGTCAGAGGAGCTGTTCCGCCGGGTGATTGACCGCGTTGCAGCCGTCTATGACCCGCGGTTCAGCGCCCTCAACGCCCGGCTGCCACCGGAGCCGCGTGTTCGTCCGCCGCTCGCCGCAGATAAGAGGAGAGCCGCGGCACCCTCGGTGCCAGCGCCGCTTCCATGTCAGGGTGGGCGCGTGGCCTCATACTCTGCGGCAGCGGCGGCGCCGCCACTGGAACGCACCCCGAAACTAAAAAAGGGCGCCAAGGCTGGGCAGCCAACTAACGCCAAGCCTAAGAAGTCTCAGGGTCGGGAAGAATTCCCGGCCCTGCCCGCTACTGCCGGGCCCTCACAGGCTCAAGCAGCTGCATCCCGGGATGCACCTTCTGCCCCCCGCACCGCTGTGCCCTCTGACGAGGGCTGGCAGACTGTGGGCGGCGGGCAAAATTCCCGGGGTAAGAAGCGCAAGGGTGCCGCAACCCGAGATGCGGCGCCTAATGCTCCTTCTAGGGGTGAGTCCGGTGGCGGACAAAATAAGAAAAAGAGGTCGCGCAGGTCGCGGAAATTGAAAGTGCCGAAGACAGCAGCGGTTGTTATCACGCTGCTGCCTGAGGCCAAGGAAAAGGGCCTGACATATGAGGCCGTCTTGAAACGTGCCCGGCGGGAGATAAACGTCTCCGACCTCGGGGACGTTTCCGCTCGCTCCCGGCAAGCCCGGACAGGTGCTCGGATATTCGAGTACCCGGGGCCAGAGGGCGCCAAGACGGCCGATGCAATGGCCGCGAGGCTGCTGGGCCTGTTCCCGGCTGAGAGTGGTGTCCGGGTCGCCAGACCCGTGAAGTGCGCCGAACTGCGCATTTCCTGGCTGGACGATTCCGTGACGGCGGAAGAGATCCGGGAGGCAATCGCCTCGAAAACCGGGTCTCCCAGCAGCGCCGTCCGGGTGGGCACCATTCGCCCAGGTCCAGGTGGTGTGGGTGCCGTCTGGGTATCGTGCCCTGTCGCGGCGGCCAAAGATTTGGTCGCCGCCGGTAGACTTCTGGTGGGCTGGAGCGCCGCGCGGGTAACCGCGTTGGAGCCCCGGCCTGCCAGGTGCTACAAGTGCATGGCGGTCGGTCACACCCGGCCACTGTGCACCAACTGCTTTGACTGCAGCGGGCTTTGCTTCCGCTGCGGTCAGGCAGGGCACCAGGCGGCGACCTGTACTGCCACTCCACACTGCCCCGCATGTGCGGCGGGCAACCGCCCCACCAACCACTGCATGGGGCGGGTGGGGTGCAGGCCTCCGGCCAAGTCAGGCCCTAAGAGGGGGGTGGGCAGCCAATCGGCCCCGGCTGCCCAACCCGGCGCGGCTGGACCGCCGCAGCGCATGGAGGAGGATGTCGTGGTCTAGTTTATGGACCACGACTCTATCCTCCTCCAAGGGAATCTCGGCCGCTCCGCCAGGGCGCAGGACCTCTTCCTGCAATCCATGGCGGAGCGGTCAATCGGTGTTGCCGTAGCCGCGGAGCCCTACATAGTCCCCGATCGCCCCAATTGGGCGGGTAGCGGGGATGGCTCCGTGGCGGTCGTCGGGTCGGCGGCGCCGCATTCCCCGCCCTTGTCAGTCAAAGACAAGGGCACGGGATATGTGGCGGCCGAATGGGGAGGAGTCACGTTGTACGGCGTGTACTTCTCCCCCAATCGTAGTCTGGCGGCCTACGAGGTCTTCCTGCACAACCTGGAGACCTCGATACGGCGTATGGCACCGAGCCCTGTGCTCGTGCTGGGGGACTTCAACGCCAAATCAACGGCGTGGGGGTCCCCTAGGACGGACGCCCGAGGTGCGGCGGTCCAAGAGTGGGCGGAAGCGGCGGACCTCGTGTTGCTAAACCGAGGGTCCAACCTAACGTGCGTGCGGCGCGGGGGCGGGTCGATAGTGGACCTTTCGTTCGCTAGCCCCGGTGTCGCCGCACGTGTAAGGAGCTGGCGAGTCCTGGAGGAGGTCGAGACCCTATCTGACCACAGATACATTCAGATAGAGGTCTCCCGGACCCTTCAGGGCGCCAGCAGGGGTCACGCGGCGGACAGAACTCCCGCTTTTCCGCGATGGGCTGTGGGTAGGCTCGACCGGGAGCTGCTGGTGGAGGCGGCCATTTTTCAATCTTGGCTGCCTCCCCCCCTGACGGAAGACGTGGGCGCCGAGGCTGGCCGCATTCGCGGCATGCTTACGCAGATCTGCGATGCGGCCATGCCCCGCGTGCGGCGCCCGCCCCGACGAAAGGGGGTCTACTGGTGGTCCCCGGAGCTGGCGGACCTCCGTGCGGCCTGTATTCGTGCCCGGAGGTCCTACACCCGCAGTCGACGTCGCCGAATCCGCGATGAAGAGCGGGAGGGCCGGCTGTATGCGGCGTACAACAGTGCGCGCGCCGCGTTTAAGCTGGCCATCTGTCGCGCCAAAGAAGCGAAAAGGCAGGAGATGCTGGAGGGTCTCGAGCGTGACCCCTGGGGACGCCCGTACCGCGCGGCGCTCAACAAGCTCCGCGCCCAGGGCCCCCCCCTTACGGAGACCCTCCAGCCGGGCTTCCTCTCTGAGGTGGTTGAGGGACTATTCCCTTCACGGGCGGTGCACACGCCCCCGGTCATGGCTCCGCCAGATGACGACCGGGAGGCCGACAACGGGGAGGTACCGCCCGTGACGACGACGGAAATGGGGGCGGCGGCAGCGCGTATGCGGAGAAGCGCCGCCCCCGGGCCGGACGGGGTTCCCGCCCGAGTGCTGGCCCTGGTCCTCGACCACCTAGAGCCCCGCCTCAGGGGACTGTTCGACGCTTGCCTGGTGTCCGGACGGTTCCCTGACTGCTGGAAGGAGGGGAAGCTCGTGCTCCTGCCGAAGCCGGGACGGTCTCCGAATACCGTCGCGGCCTTCAGGCCCATCGTGTTGCTGGACGAGGCGGGCAAACTGCTCGAGCGGGTTGTCGCTGCCCGCATCGTCCGGCACCTAGGTGCGGTCGGCCCCGACCTGTCCGATGCCCAGTTCGGATTTCGGGCGGGTCGGTCTACGGTCGACGCCATCCTGCGCTTGAAGGCCGCGGCTGCGGAGGCCGTCACCTCGAGGGAAGTGCTGTTGGCGGTGTCGCTCGACATCGCCAATGCCTTCAATAGTCTGCCATTCGGCTGCATCAAGGAGGCACTCCGGTACCATGGAGTGCCCCTCTACCTAAGGCGGCTGGTGGCGGACTACCTCGACGGCCGCAGCGTCCTCTTCGTGGACCGGGAAGGGGACGTTGTAAGGAGGGCTATGTCGTGCGGCGTCCCGCAGGGTTCGGTTCTAGGGCCGCTCCTGTGGGACATCGGCTACGACTGGGTCCTCCGTGGCCGGCTCCCCCCCGGGCTGGGCGTAATTTGCTACGCAGACGATACGCTCGTCACAGCCCGGGGCGGGACCCTCGAGGAGGCGGCAACGCTGGCCACCTCAGGAACCGCGGAGGTGGTCAGGCGGATCGAGGCGCTGGGGCTTAGGGTGGCCCTTGAAAAGTCGGAGGCCCTACTCTTCCATGGGCCCCGACGCGGCCCACCCGCCGGCGCCTCGATAACGGTCAACGGTGTGGGCTTTCCAATCCAGGCCCACATCAAGTACCTGGGCCTGGTATTGGATGGACGGTGGCACTTTGACGAGCACTTCCGCCGTCTTGCGCCAAAGCTCGTCGGCACGGCGTCCGCCCTCGGGCGACTGATGCCGAATTTGGGCGGACCGAGTCTCGCGTGTCGACGACTCTACGCGGGGGTAGTACGGTCAATGGCACTGTACGGCGCGCCCGTGTGGGCGGAGTCCCTGGCCGCTCGCAATAGGGCCCTTCTGTGGCGTCCACAGAGGGTCGTAGCGGTCAGGGCAATACGCGGGTACCGCACGGTCTCGTGCGATGCAGCCTGCGCGTTGGCCGGAACCCCCCCTTGGGATCTGGAGGCGGAAGTGCTCGCCGACGTTTATCGGCGGGCGTCGACGGCGCGGGCGGGGGGCAGCCGCCCCTCGCCAAGCGCAATCTCTGCGTGGCGGGAAGATGCCCGCCGCGCCACCGTCCTAAAGTGGAGGTCTCGGCTGGAGACGCCCCGGGCTGGTCTCTGGACCGTGGGGGCGCTCCAGCCGATCTTGGAAGAATGGGCAGGGCGGCAGCACGGGGTCCTCACCTTCCGGTTGGTGCAGGTTTTGTCGGGGCACGGTTGCTTCGGCAAATACCTGCACACGATCGCTAGGAGGGAGACGACCCCAGGCTGTCGCCACTGCGACTGCGGCGAGGACTCGGCGCAGCACACGCTCGAGTCGTGCCCGGCCTGGGATGTGCAGCGCCGGGAACTCGCTGCAGTCATAGGCGTGGACCTGTCGCTGCCGGCCGTTGCGCGAGCGATGGTTGGCAGTGACAGGGCCTGGACCGCGGTCGCCGCCTTCTGCGAGGCTGTCATCTCGCGGAAGGAGGCGGCGGAGAGGGCCCGGGAGGAATCCTCCTTCGCGGACCCGATTCGCCGCCGGCGCGCGGGGCGGCGTGCGCGCGCTTACCTGCGCCTGATGCCGCCCTAGCCGAGGCTGCGGACGGTGGGGTCGGGGAGTACCCTACCGTCCGCGGAAGCCTACCGCGAAGGTGTGACGCCCAAGTGCGCGGGGCGTCGCACAAGAGAGGGTGCCCGAAGGGGCTGCCGCCTGCGGATCGCGGAGAAACGACGCGGTTCCCGTGATCCGCCGTAGCAAGGGCGGGTGAGGGCGCACGGTGGGTTTTTAGTGGGTGAGAGCCCCACACTACCCCGTTGTCTCCCCGGGCAGCGGGGTGTGCGGTAGGACATTTTTGCCCACCCAAAATAAAAATAAAAAAAAAAAAAAAAAAAGATGGTTACAAAAAGTATTGAAATACTTAGCACATATACAAATTAAAAATATAATCCAATCTCCAATATTACGTTAAATTTTAATTCGGCGAAACATAATTGAAGTTAGTACTCACTTTAAAAAACGTGAGTAGGTATCTAATGTTTTTACGTACGCGGGTACGCGTACATTCACATATCACTACAAAATCCAAAAAAATACTTAACTGAGGAATTGAGGTCTGGTCTCTTGAAACTGGTAAAACTGAAAACTTGAATCTTGGACTATAACATTTACAATCTATATCATAATATCCGATGATATTTTCTTCCTACACATTAATTTTCATTACAATCGGTTAAGATGTTCTTGAGTTAGTGCGATGGCTTAGCGGTTGAAGCACTTCCACTTCCTCCGGATTGGAAGGGACGCAGGTTCGATTCCTAATCCCACTAAAGTTCTCTTTTTCTTAAGTTTTTTTTTTAAAGTAGCTGAGCACGTCAAGTGCTAAAATAAGGATCAAAATCTTCTTGAGTTATAAAAGGACATACAGACAGGCCAACAGAATTTAGATAATGGCAGAACGGAATCAGTAAGTTAAACCCATCACAAAAATTGAGAAAAAATCATGGTTAGCATACAGATAAATTAATGTGCCGTAGTACCTATTGATATTCTGAAGTCCAAGCAGATGAAACCGCTGGCAGAATCTAGTATAATATAAAACAAAATCGAAGCGAATCCAAAAACCAGTATTAAATAAGTTTATTATTACAACTATTTGCGGTTTCACCCACATTGGAATTTACAAACAATCTATTTGAAATTATAGGTATGTAAACCTATAATTTCAAATAGATTGTTTGTAAATTCCAAGGAAGCCTACTTTTTTTATGGTGGGCAAAAATGTACCTACCGTGCGCCCACACCCGCCAATACGCAGCGGACCACTGTTACCGCGTATATTTTCTTCAGAGGTCAGCGCGGCGGCTAGCCCCGTCGGGCTAATTCTCCGAGTGACGTCTCCGCGCACCTGGGAAGTCACACCTTCGTGGTAGGCTTAACGCGGGTGGCGCACAAATACTCGCGCCTAGGCCGTTGGAGCGGAGAAACAGGCCAGAGGAGCGATCAGCCTCCCTGACCTTTTCTGCCACCTCCTTCCGCGAGATGATATCCTCAGAGAAGGCGGCTACCGCAAAAAGGAAGGGTACTAGCTGTAACCTTACCAATATTACAAAAGTGAAAGTGAGTTTTTTGTTACTTCTTGACGTCGTAAGTATTAAAAAAAACCTTCATGATATTATATTTAGCATAGGTATATAATTATAGTTCAGATTACAGTAAAGGAGGAGGGCTTTATTACCTTGTAGCCCTGGAAAAATTAAGGATTAAGTTTTGTATTGAGAATATTTACGTGCCAAATAATCATAGATTAATATTATACACCTATTATATTATTTCTCTTTTGCTTTCAGCGTAGTAAGTTAGTCAATTATAAATTAAACTAGTTCAAAGGGTATATGTCCAAACCAGACAATACTCGTATTAATTCAGCTAATATTTAACATAAAGTGCGAAAATGTGAAATCGAAAATAAGAGACACAAGCAGGATTTGAACCCGCATTTTCTGAAATGCCGTTACAGATGCTTTGCCAATTCAGCCATCGTGACAATTACTCGGGACTTCGAATTTCAATACCACATTCCTTCTTAGTGTCTTAACGCTTAACACACTAATATTGTTATAATCACTCAATATTAGTAAGTGAATAGACAACTATAATAAATAATAAAAAGCCTTTTTATTTCCCATCACCTAAGTATTACATGCAATACAATATTGTGTATTTTAACCTATATACGAGGAGGGATCAAAATGTAGTGAGAACGACATACTCCATGGTAAGAAAAAAATAAATACTGGCAGGCATAGCTCAGATACATATTTGTAATGTTAATAAAGAAAAAAATCTTCGATTCTCTTTTGTTTTTTTCTGAATGTAGTAATTTGTTTGCTTCGTGTCGGAACGTGTTCTCGAAAATGGAGAAAAATGAAGTGCGAGCCGTTATTAAATACCTCTGTTTAAAAAGTTAACGACGCAAGAGATTCATTGTGATTTGGAGGCAACATTAGGAGAGTCTGCTCTGCTGTATTCCACTGTTGCAAGGTGGGCTTCTCAATTTCGATTAGGGAGAATGACCACGGAAGACGAACATCGTTGCGGCCGTCCATCGACGTCAGTCACCCAAGAAAATATTGCGAAAGTCGAGAAAATTGTATTGACCGATCGAAGATTTACTATCCGATACTTAATTCCAGAAACGGGCATTTCATATGGAAGTATTCAATCCATATTGAAGCAATCTTTGAATATGAGAAAAGTCTTCGCAAGATGGGTGCCGAGAATGTTAACCGACAGTCAGAAACAAAATCGACTTGACATTTCGAAGATATTGTTGGACAAGTTTCAAGAAAATTCTGAAAACTTTTTGTCTCGTTTCGTAACAATGGACGAAACATGGGTCCATCATTTTGATCCCGAGACAAAACAGCAATCTTCGCAATGGAAACGCCCACCATCACCAACCCCAAAGAAGTTTCATGCCGTGGCATCGGCTGGCAAGGTTATGGCCTCAATATTTTGGGACTCAGAAGGGATATTGTTGATTGATTACCTGGAGCGTGGAACCACTATTCCAGGCCAATATTATGCCGCTTTAGTTCCCAAGTTGAGGAATGCCATCAAAGAAAAAAGCAGAGGGAAACTTCGAAGGGGCTCGTTGTTTCATCACGACAACGCACCCGCGCACAGGTCGACAGTTGCGATGGCTGCCATTCAGCAAGCTGGCTTCGTATTGGTTGACCAGCCCCCTTATTCACCAGATCTGGCGCCTAGCAATTTTTATCTGTTCCCCAAATTGAAAGAATACTTAAGGGGAAACAGGTACGAATACGATAACAAGGTGATGGATGCCGTGGAGAGCTTTTTGCAGGACCAAGACAAAACTTTTTTTTTTAAAAAGATTGAAACCTTGGAATATCGCTGGACTCGGTGTGTAGAGAGACTCGGAGACTATGTAGAAAAATAAATTATTAAGTTATCAATAGTCATTATATTCTATCTCATTCTCACTACTTTTTGATCCCTCCTCGTACATTTCTGCAGTTAATTTATATGTTTCTTCATCGTGGATTTTCTTGGGTGGGAACTCCTATTTAGGTATAGACCTCCTCCAGTTTGGTCCAGTTTTATATATTTATTTATTTATTTAAAACTTTTGCACTTATATAAGATACAAGGCGGACTTAATGCCTTAGGCATTCTCTTACAGTCGATCTGAGGTGGAGCAGAAATTAACAATGGTAGGTGCAATAGACAAATATCAATACATAATAATATATACATATATACCAATACATATAACTAATACTATGATAAACCTACATAATGTACACACCTAAAATAATATAAGAAACATATATATGATAAATATACTTACATAAATATATAATAAGTATCAAGTTGATAAGAAGTATCATTAAGGGGACTCTGCCAAACGACGGAGATACAGTTCACGTACACGGGCTTTAAATATGTCACGACTTGTAGCCATCCTGATCTCCAGAGGCAGCACATTCCAAAGAAGGATAGCCTGTACATTAAAAGAAGAATGCACAAGACTTGAAGAATGAGATGGACAGTGTAGAAGAAGGTTATGAGAGGAACGAAGATTTCGGTCATGGGTGGTAGATAGAAATTCAAAATGAGGCTTTAAGGAAGTAGGAGCGTTAGGAGAGTATAAGAGGGAATATAAAAGTGAGAGCACCCGATAACTACGCCTTTGCCGGATGGGCAACCAATTTAGTTGAGAGCGAAATTTGGAAATATGATCGAATTTACGAAGACTAAAAACGAATCGAATGCAATTGTTGAGAAGTCGGTCAAGTTTATTGAGCAGATCTGCATTCAGGTCGAGGTAGCACACATCGGCATAGTCGATGATAGGGAAAACCAAGGTCTGAATCAGCATTGCCTTGGTCTCAATGGGAAGAAAATTCTAAAGTCGATAAAGAGAGCGAAGAATTCCCCTAACTCTCTGACTGATAATTGTAATTTGAGTCCTCCACTCTAGCATACTGTCCACAAATAGACCAAGGTTCTTGACGACTTTACTGTATGGAATGATATATCCATTGTAGAAAATTGGTGGCAGACTGGTAACATTAGATCTACTGAGTATACGAGAGCTACCGATTAATATGGACTGGCATTTGTGCGGATTTATATTCAAGCCAAACCTTACGGTCCAATCCTTAATCGCTGCAAGGTCACGGTTAATTGCAGCAATTGCCAGGTGGAGATCTCCTGACTTGGCTTGAGTGTATATTTGCAAGTCATCGGCATACAAATGATACGAGCATTGAAGATCATGGGTTATAAGATTGATAAAAAGAGAGAAAAGAAGAGGAGAAAGTATACCGCCTTGAGGGACACCAGAATCTAAGTCCTTCCAACTGGACGATGAGTCATTAACGCGGACAGACTGCTGGCGCCCCTGAATATAAGACGAGAACCAATCCAGAGCATCTGATGAGATCATAAGATGGGAGAGGATGGATAGCAGGATATCATGGTCGATAGCATTAAAGGCGTTTGTGAAATCTACCAACACCAATACTGTGATGCTGGTATCCTCCATGCCCACCTTAATGTCACCAGTAACCTTTAGGAGAGCTGAGACTGTGCTATATCCAGGCCTGAAACCAGACTGAAAGTCACTCAGGAGGTTATTGGAAAAGACAAACTTGCATAATTGTTTGTGGACGCAGAGCTCGAGTAATTTGGAAAGGAAAGGGAGGATGCAGATAGGACGGTAATCATTAGGAACAATGGGGTTAGATATTTTGGGCAAGGGACGGACATATGCTTTACGCCATAGAGTGGGAAAGACACTACACTCAAGAGAAAAGTTTAGCATATGTGTGATGGGATGCAATAGGACATCAAGGATAGTTATAATCATCCGGCGGCTGACTTCATCGTAGCCAACCGCTTTAGATTTAATGGAGAGGGAAATCTTTTTAACCTCATCAGGTGTCACGGGAGAAAATTTAAAAGGAAAAATATCAGGACGTTGTAAATTGGCAATATAATCTAGGGTTTGGCATTTAGTGACATCGTCTAGAGACACTGTAGAGCTGAAAAAAGTGTTAAGGTCATCTAGATTGACGTTGTTTGTTACTTCTGATTGTTGCATCTTACCAATGCCAAATTTCCCAAGGAGCTTCCAAACGTCAGAAGAAGATGATGAAGAGATAGAGTTAAGGATATATCGGCGTTTAGCATTACGTATCATTTGATTACACCGATTCCTAGCAGTCTTGTAAAGGTCCCAGTTGGTATCACAACGCTCTTTTCTGTGTTTACGAAAGGCAACGTCCCTACGTCGCATTGCCTTACGTATAACATCTGACATCCAAGGTGCGGGTGGACGCTTTAGCCTAGTTTTCACTACAAGGGCATGACTGTCGTAGAGGCTAATTATGGTTTTATTAAAAATGTTGACTTTCTCGTCCATTGTGCTAGCGTCCAGCAGCGGTTGCCAATCAAGCGCTGAGGCTTGAGTACGCAGATGGTCGAAATTCGTTCGCGCAAAACAACGCAAATTCAGTACCTTAGGTTTAGGTTTTGGAGGTTTAAGGAAGTAAGAGAGGAAAATGAGATCGTGATGGGAGAAACAGGGAGCAGGATGCTGGCCATGGGAGGTAACAAGGGAAGGGAAGGAAGTGACAATGATATCAAGCCATGTGTCTTCCCCTAAGGTATTGTGGTGAGTGGCTTGCAAGGGCAACACGTGGAGGCTTGAGGATTGGATAATATTTAAGAGTTTAAGGGAACGAGAGGAAGAGGAAGCAAGGAGATCGGTATTGAAATCACCCATTATGATGTGATGTGCATAGTTAGACCCCAAAGATTCTAAAACTGCTTCTAAGTCAGTGAAATAGTCAGTAGAAGGAGGACAATAGACCACACCCATAACCGTTTTAACACCTTGGATACAAACCTCCAGAAAAAGAAACTCAGCTGAGACCGGCTGGTGAGCAAGTGAAGATGCGATAATTTTAAAAGGAAAATCATTACGAAGGTAAATAGCTACCCCTCCTCCCCTTCGATCTACTCGATCATTACGGATAAGAGCAAAGCCGGGGAGAGGGTACATGGTAGAAGGAAGATGAGGTTTGAGCCAGCTCTCAGAGATCAGGAGGGCATGAACATTTGCACCACTAAAGACGTCATACAAGTCACTGTGATGGCTGGGAATGCTTTGTGCATTTACATGGCATATATTTAATAACTGTCTAGATTGATGATTAAACAATTGACGAATAGTGTCACCAAGGGATTCCGTTACTGAGCCAAAACTGTCAAGAGAAGAAAACGAACTATTGGCAGAGTGAAAAGAGTCATTACACAAAGAACAAGTGTTATACAAATTCTAGACACAAATAGTAGACAATGGATAAGTTTCCGAACGCAACATTTTAAGTGACAATTTGGCAAATAAACAGATAGTACACGGAATGTAGTCTGTTTCCCTGTCTCATCAAAGATCAATATACATACTTAGTCTATGCTTTACTATAAGAATATAGTCTACAAAATTACCCAAAGAAAATCACCACAGAGCACCTTGAAATTACGACGTATTACAAAAATACAAAACAATAATAAAATATTGTATCTACCTTGAAATATTGTGATAAATAGTTATTGTAGTACCATTACAGTTCACCAAAAACTACAAATTACTTGATGGGTAAAATATGCGAAGTAATAGTTATATAATATTGAAAGCTAAGAAAAAGGAAATTCAAACAATATACGCTCAATAGAAGGGGAAGCCTAGAGACTAAAACCATCCAAATGCCACGAATATTAAAAGAAATAAAACATACAGTATTGGACTATCATAACAACACAAATAGCAACTTTAGGCCTTACATGTGGGTCCAGCTTTTGTGGGTTCTTTGCTTGATGTCGCTGGATACTTTCGCAGTAAAGGCTCGAGTTCAACCATACACGTAACTCTATGCCGAGCACCATCAGAAGTCTTGACAACGATAACACCTTCTTGCGTCCAACAGCTACGTGGGGTACGTAGCTGAAATGAAGACGGGCCTTACGAAATACCATCTGTCGGGTCTTCGTTAAAAATTCTCGGACTGATATGGATGAACCCCTCAACGACTTTTTTGCCTTCCAAACAGCTGACTTAATTTCAGTACTAATGAATCGGACCAGCATAGGGCGATGTAGACCACTTTTAGAGCTCCCTAGTCGATGGCTCACCTTGACGGCACTGGCCTGGATGTTACTCATAGCCATCTTGTCATGAAGAACATTTAAGATTACTTGTGAACAATTCTCCTTTTCATTCTCTGGGACGCCTAGGAAAATGAGAGCTTTTCTACGCTGCCTGGTTTCAATGAAGTCGATACTTCTGGCGCATTCATTAATCTGGTTCCGAAGCAACCCAAGCATACTATACATGAGCTCCCTGAACATCCGGAACTCCTCTGCAACCTTAGCTACGGTATCTTTCGAAGTGCTGCTACTCTGTAGTTGACCTTGCAACTCTTCCATTTTCTGCATGAACCGCTCCTCAAGGTTCTTTTGAGCAACTTCAATATCATGAATTTGTGACATACTTACAAGTGCAAACTAAAAATGATCAGCTGGTAGGTGGTAGCTTGGTAAGTGTCTATATAGTTACATACAGTTCACAAATGTGAGTACACCTTAGATAGTGATTAATGTAGTCAAACCAAGCTTAAAAAAGGTATATTATTTAAATAAATTAATTAAATTACAGGGAATGTATTCTAGTAAGTGTTAACTTTATTGCTACCTACCCGAAAAACCATTTTTTTCTCTCTGTCTGTCTGTTTTTTTTTCTCTGTCTTTAGCGCGTTTCATCCACTCCTTTCCTGCTGTTGCTATTATGTCACTCCACCGTTTCATTGGTCTCCCTTTTCGTCTATTACCGTTTGGTCCTTTCCATCTCATCACTTCTGTTGTCCATCACTTATCGCTGTATCGTGCTACGTGGCCAGCCCATCGCCATTTTAACTTTTGACTATAGTTAAGGACGTCAATTAGTTTTGTCTTTTTATGTATGAATATACTTCTTATTTGTGTATTTTCTTTATTTATAGAAGGCTCTTTTCCATGGCTTTTTGGCAATTTACCAATTTTGATTTTATTTTGGTATTATAGGTAAGACTGGCAACCATACTTTTCCAGCTCATATTTATTCGACGATCTACCTCTCCTTCTTGATTTCTGTCTACAAATGATATTGGCTCATGTTTAACATACCACCAGATATAGTAACATATAACAGACAAAAATAGTAAATTATCACCAAAATTAAAACAGCATTTTAATGTAAAATTATCTTGCTATCCTATTTAAAGCAAACTAACTCCAAAAAAATCATTGTTAACCCAAAAATAGTTAATGAATACCAAATTATTAACCACATTTTAATTTAAAATAACATGCAAAAAAATTAATATATTATATTAGTATTAAAAATAATTTTTACACTGATAAAACGTAACATATACTTACTTAAATGACATGGTTCAACAAAACAACCCTTTCAATTATAGGACTAGAAAACTTACACTCTAACTTTTTTTTTTATTGCCAACGGTGGCAGACGAACAAAAGGCCCATCTGATGGTAAGTGGTAACCGTCGCTCATGGACTTTGGCAACACCAAGGGTACAACCAAGGCGCCGCCTACCGTGAGTAAAGTGCTCTTCTCAAACCTCGTTTATAAAAGGACATGTCGTAGCGCTGGGGGAACACCGCAGCAGGAAGTTCATTCCAGAGCCTACACGCGCGTGGTAGAAAAGAGCGCTGGAAACGAACCGTCTTGGACGAGATCGTTTCAAGGTGGTGTGGATGAACCCTACTACGACGTCTCGTGGTCCGGTGGTAAAAAGGGGATGTTGGTACCACCTCAAACAGTTCCTCAGAGGACTCCCCATTGAAGAGTCGATAAAGCACACAAAGAGACCCAAAGTCTCGCCGCCGCCCCAGCGACTCCAGTCTATCCGTGAGATTGGGATCGTCGACAATTCGAACAGAACGCCTGTGCAGGGAGTCAAGTGGATCTAGTTGGTATTTTAGTGCGCCTGCCCAGAGGTGTGAGTAGTACTCCACGTGAGGCCGGACTTGTGCCTTATAAAGTGCAAGTCTCTGCCTCGGTGTAAAGTACCGGTTGGCTCTGTTCAGGACGCGCAGTATTTTGCTTGCCAATTTGGCTTTGTCCTCTAAATGACTCCCGAATTAGACTTTGCTTGAAATATTGATGCCGAGGATCGCAATACTATCGGAGATTGGGAGAGTTACTCCTTGGAACTGTGGCGCTACGACAAATGCGTCCTTCTTTGCAGTGAACGCGCAAATCTGTGTCTTCGTAGGATTCAATTGAACCAGGTTCTTTTCTCCCCATTCCGAGGCCCGCCGTAGAGAGCTCTCGATTTCAGTTGACAGTTAACACAAGTTGTGCCTGTCTCTCCTCCAGCATGTTCCACCGTGACGAAAGCCATATAGGCGGTCACTGATCAGCTGGTGATCCTCTAGGTACTGCAGAAGCCGGCGGTTAATAACCTTCCCCAAGACCTTAGAGAGTAGAGATGTCATCGCAATCGGCCTGTAATTCGACGGGTCCGATCGGTCACCTCTTTTGGGAATCGGGTGAACATGGGCAACCTTCCACGAAGCTGGAACCCTGCCGGTACTGTATGAGAGACGGTAGAGGTGCGTAAGGACGGGGGTCAACTCAGGGGCGCACGTTCGAAGAACCACCGCAGGGATGCCATCCGGCCCACTCGACTTATGGACTTCCAGCAGCCGCAGAGCCCGCCTGACCGCACGCTGCGTGATGCGGATTTCAGGCAGCGAACTTTCACATCGTGAGATGGTAGGTGGTGCGGCCGCTCCAGCGTCCAAAATCGAATTGGAGGCAAAGAGTTGGCCCAGTAGGTCGGCATATTGCCATCCTGTTTCTGCAGTGGAGGTAGATTAGACTGGCAGAAGTTGCCGTTGCCTTGGCAAGCGAACAGAAAGCACGACTCCTAGTAGGATATCTCTCAAGCCGCTCGCTAATTCTGGCAACGTGTTCTGCCTTGGCTTCGGCAATGGCGCTCTTGTTGGACCTAGAAGCAGCATTAAATTTTCGCTTCTCCTCTTTGGTGTTCGGATCCCGACTTTTCCTGGCCCTATTCCAGGCCAGGTATACAGACTGCTTCTGGGATGCAGCCTCCCTACAGGCTTTGATGAACCAGGGACGGCTGCGACCGCCGACCGGTATTTTGCTCCATAAGCACCGCTTCCGTGACGCGGTCCGCACAGATGTCAGGGTCCCTAGAGGAGAAGCATAGCTGCTTCCAAGGGTAGGATGCGAAGAACTCGCGAAGTCTATCCCAATCTGCTGACTTGTATTGCCAGACTCTGAGAGACCCAGAGGCAAAAAAGCGACTAGGGCTCGCAACGGGGGCCATGTTACGAACCAGGCAGTGGTCAGACGACGATCCCAGAGGAGCATCAACCAGCACCCGGTATCTGTGTGCATTTGTAGTCAGCAGAAGGTCCAACAAGGAGGACTCATGGCTTTCAATATCTGGGACACGGGTAGGTTGTGTGACCAGTTGTGAGAGACCATAGGCCGATGCCATATTGAAGAGTTGCCGACCCAGGAGTTCAGTGGTCTGGGACCCCAGCCACTGTTTGTGGTGAGCATTAAAGTCACCTAGGACCACCTCCGCTGATGGATACGATATTTTGTCAATCCCCCGTTCGACGTTCTCAAATATTTGAGTTGACCCCAAATCACTGCCATGGGACCTGTACAGGCAAGCATAGATGCGGGTAGTCCCTTTAAATTCTACGCGTAACCACAGAATGGACAGGTCACCAAGTTTGAGGCCCCGCAGGCGGTGACAACGCACATCACCCCGAATGAACACGCACACCCCGTGTTACGGGGAAATCCCTAACAATGAAATTAAAAAAAATCCAAAATTTACAATTTAATTTAAAAAAAAAGATAATTAATCTTTTAAAAATACAGATTCCTATTTTAATTAAAAAAAGAAGCGAGCAATGAGAAATCAGGGGGTGGTTCGCAACTCAGGGGATTGTCCCCAAGGCCGTCACCTACGGGTACTCAACTGCGGGGGGGGAGGCGCGCAGATGTATGCCGGAGGGCGGGGGTGAAGCCGGCGCAACTGGCGCTGGAACCGGACCCGTAGGGCAGCCGCAACCCGGTAGGCCGTAACCCGGATCTCGAGCGCAGCCAGGAACAGTACTTGAACTTGAAATTCTTGACTTGAAACCCCAGGAGCTTTTATTCGGGTGTTAGTGACTAATTATGGGGGGCGGTATATTTAAGACTGGCACTCCCTTCGGCTCAGTTCTTTGGGGTTTTCTAAGTCACACACTTTTAAATGCCCTAGGCAAAAATAATATTTTATGATAAGATACGATGATAAGATATAAGATACCTGAAAACCAAAAAAACATTTAATAGTCATTTAAAAAGACAGCTCATACTGCATCAAAAGTCAGACGTTGCATGACTACATTATAAAATGTAAGTAAAACTAAGTCACTTACCACATTGTATTATCTATACACTTACGAGTATATGCAGGAATTATGCTTCCACGTGCCTGTTCTTTGTGGCGTTTTTTTTTAAATTGAATAGATATTAGAATAATAACAACTTCATATATTTATTTTCGCTTTGGTTTATAACTAAACTCAGCCAGTTCAAAACGACGATGTTTTTTTACTAGTACTAAATGCTTAAGAATGTACGCGTGTATATCCCTGAACGCGTAGAACGGCTATGTTATGGATTTAGGTTGAGGTTCACATGCTACACCCCCCGTTTAAATGATCTAGGCGGCCGATGAGACGACAGAGAGAGACAAAGAGTAGCTACCTACTTGTATCAAGGGGCGAGACAACAATATATACCTACGTACCTAATACCTGACGGTCTGTTTGTTTATTCCAGAAATAATTATTATTAAATACCGCGTTAAATACCGCGTCGGCGCGGAGAGGTTAAATCAAAAGTCTGTGCATACTAGGTATCCTATATTTTCACCTGTTTAGTTTATTTATATATATATATATACTTTAATACTTTATTTATTACTATCATATATCTATTAATAATTATCTATATTTTTTTTATTATGTAAAAGTTTTGTCATTTGTTAGTAAGTACGTAAGTAGGTCGTTATTATTATTATTGTTTCCTAATTATTAATTTCCCCATGTTACGCGTCCATGCCTCGCTTTGAGGCTTGCACTGAAAACCAGCGCTGTGATGTGTCACCACAGCACGGCAATACGCTGAGTGTAGGCCTCGTTGGCACAGTCGCGACATGCAATGGCCTTATTGGTGTAATTGTTAAAATTTGCTATGTAATATTTGTTTTGAAGTTGTATGTCTGGACTGTGTTAATAAAAAGGCTTTCTTTCTTTCTTCTTTCTTTCTCATAATTTACGCATTAACTGCCTTGACACACACGATAATTTAGAGTCCGAGAGAAAAAATAACTACCTCCAGTTCCCTTTTTATATTATTTCCCTAATGATACCCCCTTCTATCCTTCTCTTATTGCTATTTCATTCTAGCGTTGTTACCCCGAATTACTCATTGGTGGATAGTTTTTTGTTCTAGAACTTTTCCTATCCATAAGCTTGCGATTGAAGTAGCCATAGAACGTTCTCGAACCTCCGCGTACTCTGCTCGCATCCGGGATCGCATGCTGGCCATATATGGTAATAATATTTGATTCTGGCCTTTGTGGGAGTGGATTCATGCAATCCATTGGCGATAATCTAACTGGGTAGGGAGTCTAGGCAACCGCGCGTATTTTAAATTTGCGGATATGGTATCCGGTATCAATTGAATATGCGACTTTATAATTTATATAGTAATTTGTTCGGTTACATCGTAACACCCGGTTTTACGGTGGAATGAGTGCTCCAATTCGTAACGTTTTCAAAATGTTAAAGCCTCCGTTTAATCTAAGTTTGTTTGTTATTTTAACAACACATAACAACGAATAACAATAGACGATTGATTGATGGTAATTTAATAGGTAGCAAAATACCTTCAAAATATTACTTGTTGAAACAGACATTGTCTCATATTTTCAGGAAGAAGATACACATAATTTTACCTAACAGCTGAACGGAAACTTTATGTCTTTCTGGGCTAACATAATTACTTTCTGGTAATTACGAATAAGTGTTCTGGTATTGCAGCAACCTTGTTTTGTTTTCACCAGCTACATAAACTTCATTAAATTAAAGGTAGGACTCCATTAAATACAGTACCTACTTCTATACTATTATAAAGGTGTAACAGAGACACAGTCTGTACATTTAAGATATTTGAGAAAAAATACTGTATTAGACTACATAGCGTGTCTGAACACAAAACTTTTTTTTAGATTTTATGTCTGTTTATCTGTTTGTTCGTTCGCACATCACGCAAAAGCTACTGGACGGATGTTGGTGCAATTTTTTTATTTGATAGCTCTTGATTAGACTTATAAACTGGTATATATTTTATACTATATCGGGAACCTGAAATATAAAAAAAGGCTATTACATTATAAAGGTGTAACATAGATTTGAGAAAAAAAATACTTCTCCATCATTATCATCAATAATAAGTTTTTCAATTTTTTTTAGTGAATACTTCTTTTAGCGCGGTACGCATATTTAAAGATGAGATAAAATCTCGTCTCGCGACACCGTTACGAGGCGCAGCTATAGTGTGTGCATTGGAAATTAAGTTTGACACACTTCCAGGTTTCTGATTGAGCTGAAATTTTACACCCATATGTATATCGCGTGACAATGCAATATTATGATGACATGGAGTTGATCTGATGATGGAGCTGGAAGGTGGCCACAGTAAATCTTATAATGAAACGACGTAACTCCATCGAGTTTGGACTCGTTTGATTCGTCTTGACAAGTACTTTGTCTTTAGATGGTATCCAGGGTCTGATGATGGAGCTAGAAGGTAGCCATAGGAACTCCGTTATAAAACGACATAGCACCATTGAGTTTGGGCTCGTATGATTCGTCTTGACGAGTACTTTGTCTCTACATGGTATCTAGGGTCTGATATGGAGCTGGAAGGAGGCCACAGTAACTATGTAATGAAACGACCCGAACGCATCAAGTTTATATTCGTTTAATTCGTCTTAAGGAGTACTTTGTCAAGTTATGATCATTTTATTTATTTATATGCCTGAATGAATAATTTTGATTTACAAGTTTTAATTTAAGATCGAACAATTAATTTGGATATCTAAAAATAACAACTGTTTGTTTATAGTTTTAAGTTTTCACTTCTGTCGGCAGTCCTTAGTTTAGAATTTTTGTCTGTATATTCGCATACAATGCAACTACTAAATTGATTTTAATGGAAATGTTTTCTTTTATAGATCTTGATTACAGTTTTAAAACTGGTATAAGTCACTGCTTGCGGCGGAGTTAGGCTAAGCTAGTAGGATGATAAAATAGCTAAAAGTTGTATATTATTTCATCATCGTCATTATTATCTGCATACTGGCCCATTGCTAGTCATAAGCCTCCTGCAATGTTTGTCACTCACAGCAGATCGCTTCCAAATCTCATTTATTTATTTATTTATTTTATAAGTACAACCACATCATACATATAAATACATTATTTCTTATAATACACTAAAGGTTTCGTTATCTGATATGTATGATACTTACGGTGTACATAGCATTGGCAAAAAATTTACAAAACAAGATCGTATTTTAAAAACCTATGAATGTAATGAAAATGAAAATGTAAGTAATAAAATAAAGATATTAATTTAAAACATTAGTTTGTTACACGAGACATGCAGGATTCTTTTGAAGTTACTGAATGTATCATGAAAAATATCAATGTCTACGTTACTACTAGCTTGAATATAATTTATTCGTCAACAATTCTATTTAGGGGGGATTGTAGACCCAAATTCGTTCTGGCAAAGGATGTATAAAATATTTTTTTTATTTTATATCTAGGATAGGAATAAGGAATAGCTAGGGATATTCTATTTAATATATTACTGCACTGTATTTTATTATTAACTAGCTTGTAAAGGAAACTTAAGTCAAGAACGCATCTTCGAGCACGAAGTGTGGTCATATTGAACTTAATCAAACGCTGATCATAGGGATTCCTATGAGAAAAACCACTACATGAGAATGCTAGATGTCTAGTGAAAGTTCGTTGTAAACTCTCAATCCGTTGGGAGTGAACAGCATAGAATGGAGACCATGCCACACTAGCGTATTCGAGATTGCTGCGCACAAGAGCGTTATAAAGGAGAATCTTGGTGCCGAGATTTTTAAATCCAACTGTACTTCTGCGTATGAAACCGAGCTTTTGGGCAGCTTTGACTACAATTTTATCAATATGAGATACAAAGGTGAGTTTTTTATCGATTATGACGCCAAGACCTCGAATTTCATCGACTTCAGTTAATAAAGTGCCGCTAATCTCGTAAGTTGTCACAAGTGGTTTTTTCTTTTTTATATTTTTAATATATTACAAACAACAAAAATTCTTCCATATTAAATATATAATATTTATGTTGACAAATGCTTCCATATTAAATATATAATATTTAATATGGAAGCATTTGTCAACATTGAGAGTCATACAGTTTAAATTACACCAGTCTATGATATTATTAAGGTCATCTTGAATCAGTATAGAGTCGCTAACCAGTTTAATTGGTCTGTAAATTTTTACGTCATCCGCGAATAGTGATATCTCACAGTGCTTGATACGAGAGGTTAAATCATTTATAAAAATTAGGAACAGCTCGGGCCCTAGGTGAGATCCTTGAGGAACACCGGATAGTGTGAAGTAAGTTCGAGATTCAAAACCACTGATTACCACGGTTTGTGGGCGATGGCGCAAGTAGGATCCAAAACAATTTAGCAGTGAACCACCTACTCCGAAAGCTTGTAATTTTCGCAATAGGATATTAATTACTTACTTACTTATCATCACACCATTTCCCTTGCGGGGTAGGCAGAGAGAACAGAGTGCCAAGAGGCTCTATTCTTGCATACATCTCTCGCTTCCTCAACATTCATAACTCTCTTCATACACGCTCGCCGGTTTCGGAGACTCCTGACTCCACCCTCCTTCAATACATGACCAATTTGGTCTAGGTAGGTGAGTCTCGGTCTCCCCCTGTACCTACATCCTTCCACTTTCGCATTGTATATCTTCTTAGCCAGTCGCTCGTCGGGCATTCTTTCCACATGTCCGAACCATCGGAGCATTCCCTTTCACATCTTTACACCAATACTCTCTTTCATACCTACTCGCTCTCTTACGTCATTGTTACGAATGCAGTCAGTCAGCCTCACTCCACAGATTCTCCGCAGAGATCGCATTTCAACCACATTGATTCTACTCTCATGCCCCTTTTTGCATACCCAACTCTCGCTTCCATATAATAACGTTGGGACAAGCACTGCGTTGTGTATTGCGACACGTGCCTTCTGGCTGAGGTGGTGGCTGCCGAGAAGTTGTCCCAATGCTCCGTTCACTCTGTTACCCGCATTCACTCTTCTCTTCTTTCTTTCTTCCAGATCTTGTTAGTGTTTTTTTACATTATCATCACTCATTTAACAATTGGTAGCTCTTGCAGGTAGCACTTGGTTCCCCTGGGAGTATATTCCTTTAAAGCCCTACTTCACCTACTAATACCACACTTTGCCAATCACTCAGCCAACTTCACCGCAGTCTCGTTATGCAGATATGATGACTTGGATTTTAGTCCGTGTCTGGTTTTCAGTGTTTATGGTCCTTTCTATGACATAACATTACCTCGATTGACATACTTTTTATCACAGAAAAAATATTAAATATTAATTGATTTATTTAAATTTGACACAGGTCAACCCCGTAACGGGTTTTCACTTGCATTTTTTCATAATGTATCGCTTACTTGAACGGAATATCGTTTATAAACACGTAAACAATATTAATTTTACATAAAATTTTTAGTGATTTTTGACAGTCAACGTTTTTGTTAAAATGTTTAGTTCCTGTGGGATTATCAAAATACGAACTACATATTATGTGTCTGGTGTCTAGGTCTTACTATTGCCAATATAACTGGGGACAAATTTATTAGCATCAGGTGCAGTTCTCAATACGGTCTTTTACTGAGAATTGTCTAACAGAAAACTAAATATTATTTTTCGTATAGCCTAGAATTAGGACCCGAGACCACGCAGATAGAAATTAGGTGATCTGATATTATTTTTTAACTTACAATGTAGACATGTTAATATCAGCTGGTTAGTTTGTTTAGTAAGACGTGATCCTATTTGTAATCTGTTAATCGCGAGCTTAGGGTAAGGGTAATAAGTACACTCTGCAAGGGTTTGTGGATGCTGATATCTATCTTGCGGTTGGTTTAGTCCTTTAGGGCTCATTCAAACTATTGAGCGATACACACGCGGTCTAAAACCGGCTATTATCAAAGATGTTTTGTTATAGTAATATTCCAAATAAGCTTTTTGTCCCTAATAAATGGAGGATTTCTATGGGATGAATTTGTTTATATATTTTTTCCTTATTTGCCTCAAGATGACGTTTTTATATTATACTAGCTTTTTCCCGCGGCTCCGCCGCAGCCAAAAGCTAGTCTTTGGGTTATATCTCAGGTTCCCGATATGAGGTAGTAGCGGTATAAAATGTATACCAGTTTTTAAATCTAATCAAGACCTATCAAATAAAAATGTTGCATCAAAATCCGTTTACTCGTTTTTGCGTGATGCGTGAGCAAACAAACAGAGATAAACAGACAAACAGACATCTATATCTATACTATTATAAAGCTGTAACAGAGCTGTGTCTGTACATTTAAGATATTTGAGAAAAAATTACTGTAATAGGCTATAAAGGCGTGTCTTAACACAAAACATTTTTTTTTTAGAATTTTTGTCTGTTTGTCTGTTTATCTGTTTGTCTGTTTATCTGTTTATTTGTTCGCGCGTCACACAAAAAGTACTGAACGTATTTTGATACATTTTTTTTATTTGAAAGGCCTTGATTAGACTTAAAAACTGGTATACATTTTATCCCGCTACTTTATCGGGAACCTGAGATATAACCGAAAAACTAGAAAATTATTTAACCTACATTTTTTTTAGAATTACTTTAAAAGAACTACTAGATGGATTTTGATGTAACTTTTTTTATTTAAATCAAATCAAGGCCGATTTGACTTAAACACTGGTAGACATTTTATCCCGCTACTATATCGGGAACCTGAGATATAACCAAAAAACTAGCTTTTGGCTGCGGCGAAGCCGCGGGCAAAGGCTAGTACTATTATAAATCTGTAACAGAGCTGTGTCTGTAAATTTAAGATATTTGAGAAAAAAATTAGTGTATTAAGCTATATAGACGTGCCTGAACACAAACAATTTTTTTTAGATTTTTTTTTCTGTTTAGCGGTTTGTTCGCGCATCACACAAAAACTACTGAACGGATTTTGAGGCAAGTTTTTTCTTTGACAGATCTCGATTAGACTTAAAAACTGGTATACATTTTATCCCGCTACTATATCGGGAACCTGAGATACAACCTAAAAACTAGCTTTTGGTTGGCAAAGGCTAGTAAAATCTAAAAATGGTTTGTGTGTAGACACGCCTAAATAGCCTCATAAAGTATTTTTTCACATTTTCACTTTGTGTTTAATATAAAACTACTAATTTTCAAAACTCGTTTAAAAATTTCCAGGTAAAACTATCAGATGACTGTACTATAAGCTTGAAAATATTAGTGGTGGGCTATTAATTCAATTTTGCAATTATATTGAATACTTAATTTATTGGAATAGTTTAGTATATATAATATAACGTAGCTAGAAGCGTAGCGGTAGAAGAGAGAATTATTCATACCAATGTTTGTCTTCATAAATTTGCTGCTGGAGCCACCTCTAAGTACGTCATGTAAAGTCGTTAAGCGTGACGTAACATAGTTGTTAACTCTAATGAATACATATAACTAAAAGAAATATGCTTTCTTTCACCCAACGATTGTGCTAATGAGGCCCACTGGGCGGATGTTCTGGTCGTAAATACTAGCACGTTTCGTTTTCCGCTTTATGTCTCAGGTTCACCATTCCTTGAACGTTATGTCTTATTTTACAGCGCGGCGTGTTTAATTAGAAGTTATGCATATATATTTAAATCATTATTTATTGCCTATAAACAGGCCCGCGTGTTATTAGCTTATCGTTATATCAAAGTAAATAATAGGGTTGTCAAGTAGGTATATGTAATATAATTAATTTACAAACTTTACGAGTTCCAACAAACATTACCTCACAACATCTTACTTAAAAAATATTCTAGTAAATAACTTTCTAGATAAATAGCTGATACTATGAAATGCTAAAAATCACTACAAATAATGCTAATCTTAAAGCTGTAACAGATCTGTGTCTGTACATTTAAGATATTTGAGAAGAAATGACTGTAATTAACTATATACGCCTATAACAGTGTCTGTCTGTCTCCTGTGTACACAAAGCAATTTTTATTTTTGTCTGTTTTTTCGCGCATCATGCAAAAACTACTGAACGGATTTTGATGCATTTTTTTTTATTTGATAGTTATTGATTAGACTTAAAAACTGGTACCTATACATTTTATCTCGCTACAATATTGGGAACTCAAGATATAAGCTGAGCCGCAGCCAAAAGCTAGTTTTTAGCTTATATTTATATATTATTACTAGCTGACCCGGCAAACGTTGTTTTGCCATATGAATTATTTCTAGAGTATGAAAATATTATTATATCATTTTAATCTTTATTTTAATGTATTTGAAAAATTGCGCTCGACGAAATTTGCTATTATGCTGCTCCCAAGCGGAGGAGTCTGGCAAAATGGAACCCCATTGATCAGCTATCGACCGGGGTTAAAAAATACAAAATGTTATTAAAAAGTAGGGGTTGGTGGTAGGAGGGTAAAAATGTAGGACTAAATATATTTTTTAATGCCACACCATAAAAAAATAACCAAAAAAATAGTCCAAATTTTTTTTTTCGGTGAGCTACCCTTAGCTCTTAGGTGTAGAAAAATTAGTTATAAACCTATTCTCATACCTACTGAATATACATATAAAATTACATCAAAATCGGTCAAGCCGTTTCGAAGGAGTATAAACACTAAAACTGTTCTTTTTTTATATATATTAAATGACTATTTATTTATAATGACTTATCTGCGGAAGACCGTCCACAAATGTCCACCTGACGTGCTGAATGTTGTGAGCTCGATTCATACACAGGACAATTTTTAGCGTTATTATTTTCATGCTGAATATTGAGGATTCAATTCTCCCACAGAACAATAATTGCGGATATCAATAATTTTTCGTTCCGAGACTGAGTGTAGCGTGTGCCGATTTATTCCCTTTGGTTTTATCTCTAAAAAATACATAAATTCCTATCGGCGTCCATACCGTGTTTCTAATAGCAGATAATAATCAATTATCTTCAGGCCATAATTTAGATCACGGCGGCCAGTGTCTGTTGACTCTAGCCATGTACACAGGACAATTCTTTGCGTTATCAACAAATAGTCATTCTGAGTCTGGGTGTACTTTATACCCGTTAAATGTATGTTTGTAACAACCCCCGCAGTGATAGCCAAGCGGTTAAACCAAGGACTGCAAAAACAATAGCATCGAGTTCGATCCCGAGTCCAAGGTTCACCTCGTACCGTCGTTTTTGAGAATATAATTTGTGTTTGTCCGTGTGGTGACGGACTAAGAATACAAGTGTCACCACCCCATCCTTTCCTGCGGATGTCGTACAAGGCGACTAAGGGAAGTAAGCAATTATCACCCATTGCATTACTGGTGGTAGGGCTGGGTTGTTGTGGTTGGGGTAGTGAGCACTCTCACTTGCTATCGGGCCCGAACGGGTCGGTACCACCTCTCCTGTGTGACCGGTTGTGAAGCACGCCAGTGTGTTTTGGCCGTTGCGGAAGATATCCATCCATCCATCAGCCTTTCGAAATCCACTGCTGGACATAGGCCTCCCCAAGAGAACGCCACAACATAATATATGTTTCGCTCATATGGGGGATAGTGCCGTAATCGCCACGCTAGGCAGGTGGGTTGGCGATGGCAGTGGATGTTGTTAATACTCGAGGGAGTGCTGCTGCCCACTCCCCCGGTATTCCCTCAGTCGGCTCTTACGACTTCCATGGGTGGAGAGGGGTGGGAAAATTTTAAAGCTGGCCCCACATTATTATTCCCTCAGTCGGCTATTTCGACTCCCATGGGTGGAGAGGGGTTGGACAATTCTAAAGCCGGCCCCACACGGTAACGCAGAAGATAGCCGTTTATTATGTCATTTCACATTTGAGAACTGAAATGGTGCGCAGCGGCTTGACTATACTCTCGGAGTAGTTGAGTCCATGAGCAACGGTTGCTATTTACCATCAGGTGGGCCATGGCTCGTCTGCCACCATAAGCTATAAAAAAAAACCCGAGACCTCGTGATCTGCAGTCGCATACACTACCGCTGTACCATCGAGGCAGTTAACAATAGCAGTATCTATCTCTTTTTTAATATAATGAAAAAGAAATAGTTATTATTTCTTTTTCATTATATTTTACAGATAATAAAACTGATAAAGCCTAAATATGTAACAAGATTTGAAACGTCTGGCTTTAGTAAAAACGATATTACGTTTGTACGTTTCTACTAAAAGTTGAAATTTTCAGAGGCGTTCAGTATACAGTATTCATTACTAATTTAATTCAGCGATGTGGGTCAAATCGTATTAGGAAAACGTATTTGAGCTGAGACTGCCAGTAGACGCTGTGAAATTCAACAGTGTGTTTTCTCATATATTCTTTAATATGTCGTCAGGGAATAACAGTTTAAACCTTTGAATAGAATAGCGTGCTTGGTGCGTATATTTTTATAGACTTTTATTATTAAGTAAAATGTTATTGTTATAGTGTGAGCGACTGCTGATCATGAGGTCTCGGGTTCGATTCCTGGGTTGGGCAGTGTTGTTGAGCTTTTTCATAAAAAGAAAAATTGTCAGTAGCAGCCCCAGAGTTTAAGTGAGTAGTGTCGAAGCATCGATTTACTCACTGTCCACCATCGTGAGCAAGAATACTGATAGAATCCTGCTCGCAGTAAAGCTCCTTTTTTCCACTTTCACAAATAATTTGTTCTTTAACGTAACTGAGCATATTTAGATATTTTATATATATTTTTAGCATTTGACATGCTTAGCACTATACATTAAACACAAAGTGAAAAATGTGAAATCGAAAATCCAGGAGATGCAGGTTCAAATCCTGCTCATGACTGTTATTTTCGATTTCACATTTTTCACTTTGTGTTAATGTAACTGAGCATGACAATTGCTAAAATACAGTTTGATCTGTATTTTAGCACTTGACATGCTCAGCTACTTTAAGTAAAAATTATTTGTGAGTGAGGAAAAAGAGAACTTTAGTGCGAGCGGGAATCGAACATGCGTCCCTTCCAATCTGAAAAAGTGCTCTAAGCCACTGAGCTACCACACTGACAAAACAAACATATAGCATCACGCCTATATTCCCCGAAGGGGTAGGCAGAGGTGTATTACACACCCACGACTCGCCAGCTATGTTTAAGTCCCACGTAATAGGGGGCGAGCCTATTGACGTCTACTGGGCACATTTCCAAACTTCGGGCTGCTACTGATAATTTTTCTTTTTAGGAAAAAGCTCAATAACATTGCCCGACCCGGGGATCGAACCCGAGACCTCATGATTAGCAGTCGCATACACTACCGCTACACTACCGAGGCAGTTACCGCACTGACCTTTCGACCATACCCAATCTCCTCATCCCATTTGTCTTTACAACCAACGCCACTTATCGGATGCATTTACCTACATGCATTAATCCAATATAGTAAATTTAATTTTGCAATTAAAATTCATATTATTTGATGGCGCGATTTTTTAAACATTCTGATCTGTATTTTAGCACTTGACATGCTCAGCTACTTTTAAGTACAAATTATTTGTGAATGAGGAAAAAGAGAACTTTAGTCAGAGCGGGAATCGAACCTGCGTTCCTCCGGCCAAAAGATTCTGATGGCTTGCGAATTCTGTCAACAAGCATTGGGCCAGAGCGGTGGACTACGGCTTCAATTTCCCTCACTACCACAGGAGACCCGTGCCCAATTGTAGGACAGTAATGAGTAGAGAAAAAGTTAGTCAAAGTCGGGAAACTATTGTAATTGTAGCCTCTCGCCGAACATATCAAATTTCTTTTAGATGTTTCCTTAAGTACAGGAAAAGAACTTTCGAAAAAAATAAATAGTTAGCACGTACCAATCCTTTTATCGTGAAGCACGTAGCTTGCTTGATGCCCACTTTATTGCTGGCTAGAGTTCTAGTGAATATCTCAGCATTACACCAATGCACTTTTCATTGCCTTTTTTAAATTAAAATTCTCTTAAGGATCTTTAAAGTAGAGTTACTTTACTCTATAAATAGTGAATCAATATAAATATTACCGTCAGTGTGTCACTGCGCGTGCCAAACTTTGTAGTAATGTAAGCGACATCTGACGTAGCACAGTCGATATAGGAGACGTCGTAATGTTTCACATGCTGAATATTGTGGTCTCGATTCTCACACAGAACAAATAATTAATGATATTAGTAATTTCTCGTTCCGAGGCTGTAGTATCGTACGACTTGAAGTAATGTAACATAGTTCAAGTGGCCTGCCAATACAGGCGGAGAGACGGTATATGGCGGGTTTATTTAGTGGGTGAGGGCCCCACAGGGTAGCCTGTTCGTTGCCCCGAACGACGGGGTGTGCGATTAGGTATATTTTTTCCCTTACAAAAAAAAAGAAAAAGAGGACTATAGATCATAAATGTTTAAAAAGAGGACTGTTGTATCGTGTCCATTTATTACCTACATGCTCTGTTATCTCTAAAAAAAGACAAATCGCTATCCAGGTCCTTGCCGTGTTTAATAGCAGATAATAATGAATTATCTCCAGGCTGTAATTTTGATCACGGCAGTGTCAACAGTCACAAGCCCCATGTACGCAGGAGATAATATAGAGCATGAGTATGTGGGCATACACAAGTGCACTCTCTATTTCCTCACATTCAAAGTCCATATCGACACGACCGGAGATGGATGAGGCACAGAACCAACCTTACGATCCGAAGCACGGGAATGAAACACTGCTAACTTCCAAACTCCGGGCTACTGTTAAGAATTTCTTGACGGAAAAACCTAAAAACTTTTTGTACCTCCGACCCGCCAAGTGAATCAGAGATTGCGTGACCAGTATCGTTAGACCACCGGAGTAGTTAATAGTGACAAGAGACAGATATTTTTTTTATTGTAATAATATCTAAGATTTGCACAGGCGTAATCTTTGCTGTTTAACAACTTGATTAATAAAGTTTCCTCGATCCAGTAGAAAATTATACTTTCTTAAATTGAGAGCAATGTTAACATTTTAAATAAAATACAAGAAATAAAATGAAGGTACAACTTGGGACTTTTTAAAATAGCGTGTTTATTAGCAATTAGTTATCACTTGTTTGAAGCGACGCGAGCGTAGGAAATTATTTTAAGGAAATCAGAATATGGGAAACATGTTTTGCGATAGCGTTTATTAATTATTATTTTATAATTTTGAGTTAAAGTTATAAAACCGTCAAAATTACTTAACCCGGCAACACATTGCTGAGGCTTGATTATGGTTTCCCGCAGCAACCATCCATTTATTCGGGATAAAATATAGTAGTAGTGTACCTATGTCCTTTTCTATAGACGGGATTATAAGTAAGTAAAAAGAACGGTATGGCAGCGCATAATTTACAAACAAACAAAATTATTGGAAATCTATAGCACTTTCTGGATATTAACGTGAATATCACACATTAGGAAAGTAAACTATGGTCATGGGTGGAAAGTTCACCCGTGACTATGAATGTTGAAAAGTATTTGAAATATCGGAATAGAAAATCAAGTAAACGCGATGGATTCCGTAAAAGTAGTTTAATTTTATAAATTATAATAATATATGTTTAACATATTTGCCGCGTGGGACCGGCTTTAGAATTGTTCCACCCCTCTCCACCCATGGAAGTCGTAAGAGCCGACTGAGGGAATACCGAGGGAGTGGGCAGCAGCACTCCTTCGTGTATTAATAATATCCACTGCGATCGCCAACCCGCCTGCCAAGCGTGGCGATTAAGGCACTATCCCCCATTCTTGGGGAGGCCTATGTCTAGCAGTGGACTTTAAAAGGCTGATGGATGGATGGATATTTAACTATTTTTGTTTTGAGTAATGTCTACCTAAATATTTTCTAATAGCCCAGAATATGCAATTTTATGACATGTAAATGTAATAATAAAATTATATAAAACTGATAATAAAAGGCGTAACATGTTAGTTAAAGCTTTTTTGTTCAGTGGCTTTGACAAAATAAGAAGTTAATAAATGAAACCTATTGTATTGCAAGAACAATTGCTTTAGCGTATTAAAATATGAGTGGCTACACCAAATGCTAGAAATGGGGAATAATTTCCCATTATTTAAATACCGAAACACGGAACAAACTTGGCTACATAATAAGGTTCTATTGCTAGACTAACTGTAACCTATAACCCCTATAGTAAGAAACTTAGTCTCGATATATTTCAGGACCATTTTGAGCATTTTGAATACAAAATTATTCATAGCAATAAATAGATAGAGCTTTATTAAATAAATAAATAAATATTCACGGACATTTTCACACAACGTCCTCTGGTCCAAACTAAGCTTAACGCTTGTGCTATGGGTACCAGATACGGATATAATACACATATTACTTTTTTTTGTAAATACATACATATAACTAATAGAAAACACCCAGACGCAGTACAAATATCTGTGTTCATCACACAAATAATTGTCCTGAGTGGGAATCGAACCCACGACCTCGTGCACGGAAATCCGTTACACTACTGACTACGCCACCAAGTCGCCGTCAAACTGTTTTGGTAACACTTTCATTATTTTGTTTTTTATTACTTTGTGATCCATCATTTACTTATATTATTTTAAATTTTATTTATTTAAGTTAATTAAATAGGTTTTAGTTAATATTTTATTTTGCACGTTATCTGCTTATTAAATGTTATGCATATTTGTAATTCTAGTAACACAGTGGCATGCACTAAGTAAAGATTTATGTTTACACTATAAATATGCCTAAATAAATAAATTGTACATCGCGCCACGTGCATCTATTAAATGTGAAATGCCATAAATTTTGAATTTGCGCCTTTTCTTTGTAGTATCTAAATAAACAAAAATCTTAATTTTTAAAGGCAGAAGAGGTATTTTGTTTAAGCAATCTCATTAAAGAAAAAACTTTTACAATTAAATGAAGGTTTTTTAGCTTGTTAATCAATTGGTCTGAGTGTGTTTAAAAATACTTACGTACGTATTTTTGAACACGTGTAAGTACTTTTAGCTATAAGCTAATTTGGAAGTTTTTAAAAAGATAAAATTATAGGTTTTGTTTTGCTGAATCTGAATCAGTAATTATCTCAATTTTAACAAAATAAAAGTTACGGCCTTTCACCGTATACTGACAAATATATAAAAATACTTACTATTTGTGAATCGCACAAAGAAAAGATCTGCGTGGGAATCAATATAAGAAGTCAGTATCTTAGTAACTACGCCATCTGTGCCGTCAAGTATTCAAGTTGTATACAAAAATAATATATACAAGCAAAATGAACGGAGCAAACAGTAAATTTAAATACATCCGAATACATTTTTTATTACTTCCTATCGTACGGATTTTGTATAGAAAAGAATGATCCAATAAATAAACTCAACGGTGTAGTGTTTGGATACTTAATTGGTTTTCCACCTAAACAAACATAAAAAGGTATTCGTATACATACAACTGATTAGCAACGTTGGTTTTGTGTTAAAATGCGATACGTGTATGGTTTTACAAACATTCAGTATTTTTTGGCACCTTCTAACCTTTTGAGTTTTGAAGTGGTTTATAGTTGAAATGAAAAGTAACAGTGACAAGAAAATATTTATTTTAGCTTTGGAATTGGACGCTTAACTTCTTAAGATATGAGACCAAAACATTATGAGCGTTATGCCGAAAATTAACTCTATCTTTTATTTCATCCTCTATTTATCCACAGATGCACATAAGCCTCTCCAAGAGAGCGCCATAGGGACTAGTCCTGTACAACCTGAATCAAACGACTCCCTGCGGCTATGACCCTACCGTCCCGTCCTACGTTGGAAATCAAACGGTACTTAAAATTATATATTTAATACTATTATTGAATATATTTAAAAATACACAAATACTTATTGCGTATATATATTGAGGCTAAATACCTTTACATCCCGACGTTTCGACTGTATTGCATCAGCCGTGGTCACGAGTTGACTGTCTCGCTCACCAAACGAAACACAACGGCAGGAAACCCTACGGCTGTTTCACGCCGATATTCTGTGAGAGGGTATTTCCCGATCGAGCCGACACATTTATGCTGAGATAAGCAAGGCTCTACTGCTAAAAATGCTTCCTTAGTGCAGGATGCTGTCTTGATAAAAATATCCTCTAATGTAATTAACTAACTTCTCTATCTAGTTGTATCATTTAACAAAAGCTAAGTAATGTAATATTTCATATCTGTGAAATGAAATGGTGAGCAGCGGCTTGACAATACTCTCGGTATAGTTGAGTCTATGAGCGACGGTTACCGTTGCATTTACTACCAGGTGGGCCGTGGATCGTCTGCCACCAAACACAATAAAAAAATTTTTATCGAACCTCACATCAACACTACTAAATCAATCATCATAAAAAAATGAATAAAAATATAGATGTACCTACATCTATATGCTATCCTGACACCCAGAAAAGGACCCAGGGAAATTTATATCCTAGAAAAATGGAAGGTCTATATGAAATTACCATTTTTGCATAGAGTTAATTAATGTGTCGTAAACTGACGTGTTTATATTCTGAGACTACGCGGGCAGAATTGCAGACAGAATCTAATTTATAATGTTAGTAAGGATAAGTAAATTAGTAAGAATTATCACATTTAAACAAAAATAAATTTAACTGGTAGAATTATTAGGTTAAATTATACATTTGAATAACAGTAACGAAAGGTCATTGTAGTTTCTAATATTTACAATATTATTGTAGTTAATTAATATTTACAATATTATTTAGTTGTTTTTTCCGTGTGGTGACGGACTAAGAATACAAGTGTCACCACCCCATTCTTTCCCACGGGTGTCGTATGAGGCGACTAAGGGAAGTAGCAATTATCATCCATTGCATGACTGGTGGTAGAGTTGGGTACCGAGTGGGAGTACTCACTTGGTATCGGGCCCGAACGTGTTGGTACCACCATCTCCAGTGTGACCGGCTATGAAGCACATCGTTGCGTTTTGGCTGTAGCAGGAGATAGCCGTTTATTACCATCAAATGGGCCGTGGCTCGTCTGCGACTACAAGCAATAAAAATTAAAAATAAAATTAGGCAAAATGAAAAATAAAGCAGGTATTTTGAAAATGTTACAAATTATTTTTGATTAACTTATAAATAACTTGTAAGTTCTATCATAAAAACACTATAAACAAGGTAAAAACATTCAAAGACAACTAAGCTATTAGATTGAAGATTGCTCTTAAATATCACATATCAACGGTAATATGAACCTCAGCACTCGTTCCTAGTTAACGAACGTAATAGGTGCAAGCAAAGCTAGCACTTGAATTGGGAATTAACCAGTAATTCCAGCCATTAACTTCGTACTCATATACACTCTTAGTTAAATTTCCATAGTACCTACCGCCATGAAATAAATATGGTTAGGTTTTTTAAGACTACACTCTGCAAAAATATTTTCTTCACAATAATACAATTTAACGGACGCAAAGTACACCCAGATTTAAAATAACGATTGGTCGGTCACACGAAGTATTGTTCAGAATCAAACCCACAAAACAAGCGCGGCAGGTCAGTATCTACACTACTCTGGCATCTCGGCTCTTTCTGCTTCATAATATAGTTGATAAGCCATCTGTGGAGGAATGCAATTATGAGTGTTGAAGAAGTATTCAAGAATAGAGCCTAGAGAGAACAGAGTGCCAAAATCTGTTCTCTCTGCCTATCCCGCAAGGGAGATGGCGTGATGATAAATAAATCCGATTACCGCAGCGGATTTCTTATCCACATTATCTTCAAAGAGTTTACTGAACTTCACCAAAGGATTTAACTACATAATATGGCTAAAGCACCTACCACGAAGTACAGAAAAATTCTGTACTTTGTGGTACCTACATAGACAGTAAGAGTTACTTTTAGTTTTGTTTTTATATAACACCAATTTCATATGCAAGGGCTCTTTAAATATGAAGTTTTATTAGTACAGACAAAGCATACATAGCATATAAACAATGTTTTATTTCTAAACTTAAATAAAATTCAGCTAGAGTAAACATATATCACTTTGAAGGTGATCACGATAAAAGCGCGCTGCATTCAGTTTCAATTTGTTATTTGTGGTACGCTATAAGGTTAATAAAAACCGATATTTCCCGTGATGAAGCAGCTGTGAGTTGCACATATCCAAATGAAAGAGGGCTTTGATACATGTATTCCGGTAACTGCACTGCGGCATTGGTCTAAAGCAAAAAAAAAACATCTAGCTACATGAGAAGCCACTGTTTTCCATTACCGTAATTGAGTTACTTTTGTGTTACATTTCAGTTTTAAAATTTTAGCATACATACGACGGTTTTGGTAGAATAGAGAGCCAAAAATTTACTTATAATATATAGATTTAATAGCAGAAAGAACGGTATCTGAATTAGGTTTACATGTCATACAATTTGTATGCGGGGGCTTCCCCGTCAGTTAATAGTTAAGTTAAAAGTATTATAATAAAATAAAGTAATAGTTCAAAGCTAAGTATATTATTAATTATGGAAATAAGAGAGAAGTAATGTGTATGTTTCGTGGAGTTGTATGAAAATTGGTGTAAATTATTTGGGTACGATTATAAGGTGTTCAGTAGAGTTATAGATCTGTTTTATGAGCCAAGTTATAATTACCGACTTTTTTGCATTTGTCATAAACAAGGCATAATGGGAAGATCGATGGGACCGCTCGTTGTGGCGTTCTTTTGGGGAGGCCTATGTCCAGCAGTGGACGTTGAAAGGCTGGTGGATGGATGGATGGTCTGGCGTTTGTGGACTATGAGAAAGCCTTCGATTCGATCGAAACTTGGGTGGTGCTGCAGTCCCTTCAGCGGTGCCAAATTGACTATCGGTACATCGAAGTGCTGAAGTGCTTGTATAGAAACGCCACCATGTCAGTCCGTGTTCGGGATATGAGTACGAAACCGATCCAACTGCAGAGAGGTGTTAGACAGGAAGACGTTATGTCCCTGAAATTTTTCACCGCTGCATTGGAAGATGTCTTCAAGCTCTTAGGCTGGACCGGATTCGGCATCAACATCAATGGCAAATACATCACTCACCTTCGATATGCCGACGACATCGTAGTCATGGCAGAATTGCAGGAGGACCTTGGCACCATGCTCAATGATCTCAGCAGGGTTTCCCGACTAGTGGATCTCAAAATGAACATGGACAAGCCGAAGGTCTTGTCTAATATCCATGTCATTTCAGTACCGGTCCAAGTCGGGAGTGCGCTTCTCGAAATTGTCGACCATTATGTCTACCTGGGACAAACAGTCCAGTTAGGTAGGCACAACTTCGAGAAAGAGGTCAATCGACGAATCCAACTCGGCTGGGCAGCGTTCGGGAAGCTAAGGAAGATCTTCTCGTCCAATACTCCGCAGTGTCTGAAAACGAAGGTCTACGACCAGTGTGTGTTACCAGTGTTGACATATGGAACAGAGACGTCGTGTCTGAATGTTGGCCTCGTATCAAGGCTCAAAGTCGCTCAGTGGGCCATGGAGCGGGCTATGCTTGGTATTTCCCTACGTGATCGTATCCGTAATACGGAGATCCGTAGGAGAACGATAGTGACCGACATAGCCCGCTGAGTTGCCATGCTGAAGTGGCAATGTGCAGGCCACATCGCTCAACGAACCGGCAACCGTTGGGGAAGAAAGGTTCTCGAGTGGCGACCACGTATCGGACGGCATAGCGTAGGACGGCCCCCACCAGATGGACCGACGATCTGATCAAAGCTGCGGGGAGCCGTTGGATTCGGTCGGCAAAGGACCGCTCGTTGTGGCGTTCTCTTGGGGAGGCCTATATCCAGCAGTGGACGTTGAAAGGCTGATGGATGGATGGATGGATTGATATGAAAACATCTAATGCGGAGGGAGGGTTAAAGTAGCTTTTGCGTGGCGACATTGCCACGACAATTTATTTAATTGTTTTTAACGCCATCTGTTGACAAAATCATCTAAATAGGAAGCATAACGTCAATCAATACACCAATAATAGTATTAATTAGTCTATGGATAACGAGAGGGCGCTTACCAAGAAATAAATAAGACAAACAATCTTTTTATTTATTATATGTTATAGGTAGGGCAGGCCACATCGCTCGACGAACCGACAACCATTGGGGAAGAAAGGTTCTCGAGTAGCGACCAAGTATCGGACGGTGCAGCGTAGGACGGCCCCCCACAAGGTGGACCGACGATCTGGTCAAAGCCGCGGGGAGCCGTTGGATGCGGTCAGCACAGGACCGCTTGTTGTGGCGTTCTCTTGGGGAGGCCTATGTCCAGCAGTGGACGTTGAAAGGCTGATGGATGGATAGATGGATGGATAGGTAGAAATAGCAATAGCATACATTCACACTTAATTATAAGTTCATTGACTTTATGTCCATTTTCGTTATTTTACAAATGTCCTAATTTTATACAAGCACACATTGTAAAAGTTATGATCATTTTATTTCTACAAAATAATTTCAATGTTTTCACATCTGCGAGACGTCCCGTGACCGTTCATTTTTTATTTCTCTAAGAGGTTTATTTGTGAGTATTAAACATTTTCTTGAATACTGTATCAAAATAATGTTTAGTACACCATTTTGATTGATATTATTGTTAAATTGTGATACTGAAAAAAAAAAACAGAAACTTTGAAACTACAAGAAATAGATTCTAAATAACTCTGTACATACACTTGAGGCTGTCGGTTATTGTTCTTGATACATATTATACAAACAAGTAGGTACTCCAATTATATAGTAAAAAATATTAAAATGTTTTGTTTTATTGCTTATCAAGGCAGTCGAGCCACGGCCCACCTGATGGTAAGTGGTAACCGTCGCTCATGGACTCAACTATACCGAGAGTGTAGTCAAGCCGCTGCACACCATTTCATTTCTCAAATGTGAAATGAAAGAATAAACGGCTATCTTCTGCTACAGCCAAAACACACTGACGTGCTTCATGACCGGTCACATAGGAGATGGTGGTACCGACCCGTTCGGGCCCGATAGCAAGTGAGTACTCTCACTTAGTACCCAGCCCTACCACCAGTAATGCAATGGGTGATAATTGCTTACTTCCCTTAGTCGCCTTATACGACACCCGCGGGAAAGGATGGGGTTGTGACACTTGTATTCTTAGTCCGTCACCACACGGACGTTAAATATTAGGAAATCTGTAGTTTTTGATAAATATTAGGATATCTAAAGTTTTTGATAAACGTTTGAACCTTTATCAGCGTGATATTAAAGAATACACAGTATAATAAGAATTACAGTAAATATATGCATACCACACGAATATTTTTCCCATTACTAAGAAATAAACTAAAAAAAATAACATTTGTCTGTTGAATATTGTAGATAATACGAGTAGTAGAGTAGTACTTATCTATACTGTTTTTTCTGCAGCGGGGCAATGAAGTACTTTGGTCGTAGAACCGCACCTTTTAACATAAAAGTTTTTCTTTATTTCGTTCAGCTGGTAAACTCAGTTCGTGTTAGGGTTCCTGCTAATATTATATTAATAGTAACCGAACACATTTTGCATAATAACATTTGGCGGCGTGGTGTTGCTAGTAAAATGATAACTAGCAGGGGCCTAAGCCAGCCAGTCTCCCAACGGGTAATACTTTCCTATGTAATGCAGATGTACGTTCATGCGGTCAAAGAAAAATTCGCTGAGTCAACTTATTTTAATATTCTTATTCCCTATTTACCAACAGACTAATTTAAGTCGCAATGTCAGTGAAAATCGTTGAAATGGCGCTTGATGTGATTATTTATAAATATTTTTCAGTAGTAACACGATTTACCTCTTTTTGAATTTAGTATTTTAACATTCTCATTCATTTTACCAAAACTTTTTTTTAATATTTTGTATTTTGTGAAAGTGCTTAACAGGAGATTATTTATGAGCAGGATTATCGGAAAAAATATCGTACATGGCGTGGGTCTCGGAAGATAAAATGTGAGGTGGAGATTGGATGTTTGCAAGGAGGTTTCAATGGCTCAGCGGTTAATTCCCTGGATTAGAAAAGACGCAAGTTCAAATACTTAACGATTTTTCTTGTTCTAGTAACACAGAAGATAATTAGTTAAGATCTCACCTATTTAGGCGTTGGCATTAGTACGTTTAAATATTTAACAAATTACGGTTGTTATTAAAATAAACTCTATTCCATTTAAAAATCTTATTTTTCTTATTAAACCTATTTATTAATTAGGTTATACAATCGTTGTCTATTATTCAATATAGTTTAGAAAAAGATTTGCTTAGAAGCACCTAAGCAAATTTAATCCTTCTCCGAATAGATAGTCTCAGTTGGCTACTACGAGTATAATTACTATCCATCCATCCATCCATCAGCCCTTCGTAGTCCACTACTGGACATGGGCCTCCCCAAGAGAACGCCACAACATGATGTGTTTCGCTCATATGGGGGATAGTGCCGTAATCGCCACGCTTGGCAGGCGGGTTGGCGATCGCAGTGGATGTTGTTAATACTCGAGGGAGTGCTGCTGCCCATTCTCCCGGTATACCTAATAAAAGTTGTATAATTTCTGAATAGGTATTCAGTATTTTGTCTTTGTGACGATTTGATGTTGAAAGAAGGGAACAAAACACTGAATTACTCAAGCAATGTTTATTAGTAAGGGTGTATATCTATAGGATTAGTCTCATAATTAATACACATAACACTGGCATAGCCTCACACATTTTTCAATAGGCAAATGTTGATAAAAGTTAGTATAATAGAAATAAATACTTTGGAAAATCCAAAAGTGCACACCTCATAATCTTAATTTTTCACAAAAAAATTGATTATTTGATAAGTAACTAATAATGTATTGGTCTTACTAAGTAGTTTTCTATAAATCACATAGATAGCGCTAATTCCAAAAAGTATTAATGTGGTTCTCATGTCTTATACACCTCCTAGCGCTAATTTTAAGAAGTACTTCTATATTGGTCTATAGAAGTAGTTCTCATGAAATAAGGTATAGCGCTGGTTTTAGTGTCGAGTTGAGCGTATTTTTTTGTTTGTTTAATAACTATTAAACCACATCATCACACCACAGAATCAGACCGTGAAAAGTGAAAAGACTCTATTTGTAATTATACTAAAGCGTAAAAGAATAAAAAACTCGATTAGTAAAGTATTGCGGTCGTTATCGTGTTAACATACATTACCTACAACACACAGACGTCCAAGAGAGATTTTTTAAACAGTTTTTTAACTAGTTTAAATAACAAAAATGGCATTAAAAATATTATGAGTGTTAAAAATTGTGTTTTTTCTTGATATGTTTGTGTATATATCATTTTACAAGTGCAATATATGATAAATAGACATTTTAAGTTTGAAAAATCTGTTGTTCTGTGTGAAACGAGAGTAATACCCACCTCAACGCTTCGTTTATGAGGCGTGCAATAAGAGCAATAAATAATCTTAGTCTTTAATTACTATAATACAATTATTTACTTGTAATAGGAATCATGTAAATCGAAATATCAAAATCATGCATCGTAAATATACCCAGGTTCATCCCACTCTATTTTTTTATACTACATGGGTGGCAAACAAGCATACGGCCCACTTGATGGTAAGCGGTTACCGTAGCCTATAGACGCTAGCAACACCACAGGTATCACTCACGCGTCGCAATCTCCAAGGAAAGGGATAGGAGTTAGATAATAAGGAGAGGATAAGGAGGGGTTTGGGCCTCCGGCGCTCTCACTCACCATACGAAACATAACGGTAGGCGTAACTACCGTTGTTACACGCTGATCTTTTGTGACAGGGTGGTACTTCCTGAAGGGATGTGGGTGTGAATATGGTTCCAGTGGCCCGCTAACAAAGGCGGAGAGATGGCACACGCGGTGGGTTTATTTAGTGGGCGAGGGCCCCACACTACCCTGTTTGTTGCCCCGAACGACGGGGTGTGTGGTTAGGAACATTTTATCCCGCCTTAACAAAAAAAAAGGGTGGTAATTCCCCGATCGAGCCGGCCTCTTCGTGCTGGGATAAGCAAGGTTCTACCACTATGTCAACATTTATGACTATTCAACATATTATAATAAAGCTTTATTTTAATTAGACAACATCCTTGTTTATACTTATTGTTGCTTACGTATAAAAACACGATAGCGTGTAAATGCGGCATCGTTGTGCGCTTATACTAATCTTGTAGCTAACTAATTAAAGGTTTGCCTCGTAAATGTAACCGCAGCAAGCCAAAAATATAATGGTTGTGTATCATAGACGAAAAATATTGTGAGTCAACTTCCCACTCCTTCTTGTCTTATTTATTTTAAATAACACACATTCTTCTAAAAGTAGAGGCTTGCTTCTCCTTATTAAATAGCTCGATCGTGGGTACCACCCTCTCAGAAAAGATCAGCCTGAAACAACGGTAGCTACTCCTTTTTTTTTGTTTAGGTAGGTAAAAATATTCCTAACTACATACCCCGTTGTTTGGAGCAATTAACAGGGTAGTGTGGGGCCCTCACCCACTAAATAAACCCGCCATGTGCCGTCTCTCCGCCTTTATTGACGGCCACTGGAACTATGGAGCATTGCTTCAGTGGTATCGTAGTTACTCCTACCGTTGTATTTCTTAAGCGAGACCGTCGGAGGCACAAACCCCTTCCCTATCCTCTCCTTATTATTCTTCCCATCAGCCTCCTATTCCTTTCCCTAGAGACGGCGACGTGCGAGTGATTCCTCTGGTATTGCCAACATCTATGGGCTACGGTAACCGCCGCCAGTGAGCCGTATGCTTTTGTGTGCGTAGTAAAGAAAAATATAAATTAACACAAAGTGTGAAAATGTGAAATCGAAAATGACAGTCACACAATACTTCCGACAGATGGCGCAGGTGTCACCCATGACGTTATTTATGAACATGTTATCGCAATTAGCAGTCCGGAGCAATTGTCACGATGGCTGAATTGGCAAAGCATCTGGACGGTATTCAGGAAATGCAGGTTCAAATCCTGCTCGTGACTGTTATTTTCGATTTCACATTTTCACACTGTGTTAATTTATATAGCTAAGCATGTCAAATGCTAAAAAGATATTACACGCCTCATAAGCGAAGCGTTGAGTTGGATACTATTCTCTTTTACACAGAACAACTGATTTTTCAAACTTAAAATGTCTCTATTTATCATATATTGCACTTGTAAAACAATATATACACGCACATATCAAGAAAAAACACAATTTTTGACACTCATGATATTTTTTATGCCATTTTTGTTATTTAAGCTAGTTAAAAAACTGTTTAAAACAGTTCTGTCTTGGACGTCCGTTTGTTGTAGGTAATGTATGTTAACACGATAACAACCGAAATACTTTACTAATAGTCTTTTTTTGTTTTTAACTTGAGTATAACTACGAATAGAGCCCTATTACTTTTCACGGTCTGATTTGATGTGGTTTAATTGTTATTAAATAAACAAAAAAATACTAAATATTTACGCTCGACTCAACACTAAAACCAGCGATATACCTTTTGTGAGAACTATTTCTATAGACCAATATAGAAGTACTTCTTAATTAGCGCTAGATGGCGTATAAGACATGAAACCCACATTAGTACTTTTTGAAATTAGCGCTATCTATGTGATTTATTGAAAACTACTTAGTAAGACCAATACATTAAACACAAAGTGAAAAATGTGAAATCGAAAATAACAGTCAGGAGCAGGATTTGAACCTGCATCTCCTGGATACCGTCCAGATGCTTTACCAATTCAGCCATCCTGACAATTGTTCCTGACTGCTAATTTCGACAACACATCATACTTAACGTCTTTGGGTGACGCCTGCGCCATCTGTCGGAAGTATTTTCATACACTATACCGACCAGGTAAACTTAATTTTACAATTAAGATTTTTACCTAATAATGACGCAAACCCTATAAATATTTAGATATTTTTATATATATTTTAGCATTTGACATGCTTAGCACTATACATTAAACACAAAGTGAAAAATGTGAAATCGAAAATAACAGTCAGGAGCAGGATTTGAACCTGCATCTCCTGGATACCGTCCAGATACTTTGCCAATTCAGCCATCCTGACAATTGCTCCTGACTGCTAATTTCGACAACACATCATATTTAACGTCTTTGGGTGACGCCTGCGCCATCTGTCGGAAGTTTCACTTTGTGTTTAATGTATAGTGCTAAGCATGTCAAATGCTAAAATATATATAAAAATATCTAAATAAGACCAATACATTATTAGTTACTTATCAAATAATCAATTTTACTTGAGGCGTGCAGTTTTAGATTTTCCAAAGTATTTAAAAAAATGTATTCTTAAAAATAGAAATGTATAAAGATTTAATTTTCAAGAGATACGTACACTTTATATAGATGCTCAACTTTATTGTAGAGTATACGAACAGATCGATATGATGTTATTATCTCTATTCCAAAAATACCAACGTTATTTATCAAGTTGATAACAAAATTAAAACTGAATCCACAAATTCGAATTGTTTGACACAGCTGTCGGATTGTAATCCTAAATAACTCAAGAATCTCGGCAAATTTATTTTTAATGCAAATAAATACAGATTTGTCGCACCTGGCTGTCTAGATGTAGCGAATAATTAAGCAAAACATGAAGCGAAATAATACAAATTACTTCGAGTCTTTAGTCGATTTTATTTTACGAGAATACATTATCTACTCTAAGCGGATTACTTAACAATCTTGACGTGCTATTGCTCAGGCGTAAATTAATACTTGTGATATTTCTACAGAAAATTTATGCAATTGGTTACTAAATACTAAACAAAATGATATTGTTATTATTGTGTTTCATAGGTGAGTGAGAGTGCCAGATACATGCCCTTCCTCATCCTCTCCTTATTATTCTTTCTCTCCACTTTTTATCCCTTTCCTAGAAGTTGGCGACGCGCGAGTGGTCCTATAGTGTTACATCTATAGGTTACGCTACCTACTTACCATCAGGTGGGCCGTATACTTAATTGCCACCATCATAGTAGAAATAAAAAAAGCAAGAAATATATATTTGTGAATAGAACCTTAGCGCTTGACATGCTCAGCTGCTTTAATAGAACAAATTATTTATGAAAGTGGAAAAAGAGAGATTTACTACGAGCAGATTTCAAACCTATATCCCTTCCAATCAGGATAAGTGCTGCCTATCAGAGCCCAGAAATGGACGTAGGCTACTTTTCATCCCGGATAATGAATACTTCCCGTGAGAAAGATAATTTTATATCCATCCATCCATCAGCCTTTCGAGGTCCACTGCTGGACATAGACCTCCCCAAGAGAACGCCACAACATGTGTTTCGCTCATATGGAGGATAGTGCCGTAATCATCACGCTTGGTAGGCGGGTTGGCGAACGCAGTGGATGTTGTTAATACTCGAGGGAGTGCTACTGCCCACTCCCCCGGCATTCCCTCAGTTGGCTCTTACGACTCCCATGGGTGGAGAGGGGTGGGACAATTCTAAAGTGGGCCCCACAAGGTAATTTCAATATTTATATAGGTACCTAGAGATAAATTAATTGGCCGTAGAGTTATGTATTGAAGTCTACGCGGACCGAGTCGTAGGCCGAATCTTGTACAGTGGTATTTTTACAACCAAAAAAAAAATTATAGGAGATCAGCACTGACATACTCGTACTGTTTCAAGCTTGAATTTTCAATATAACAGGTATATTCAAAATAAATATCACTTTGAAATAGTTCGGAAATATTGTTTCCTCATAAATATTTAAATTGTTTCGACATCGTGATTACTTTATCCACCTTCTGCCGTCATCAACCTTGTTGATATGCATCATACACAACGAGACAAGCCAGAATGATACCAATTTGACATTTTTAAATAGTATAAAATATGTTCAACGTATGCCTGTTTCTTCCCTTACTTCTAAATCAAGTAACGAGTTTTGAAACTGTTTCTAATTTGACTACGTATTTTTTCAAGAAAGGTGTATATATATGTATAAAATATACTTTTTTCTAAATAGCTGTACCTAACCGTACACTCCGTCATTTAGGAGAAAAAACAGGGTAGTACGGGACCCACCCGCTAAATAAACCCGCCGTGTGCTATCTCTCCGCCTGTACCAGCAACCACTGGAACTGTGTGACATTACTTCAGTGGTCCACCGGTGGGTTACCCTTTTCGGGTAGTGATTGACATTTCCACATCTGAGCGTGGCGCGTCACACCTTCGCTGGAGGCCTTGCGGGTGGCGGACGTTCCCTGGTCTATCCACCCGCAGCCTCAGCTAGGGCGGCATCAAGCGCAGGTATTGTTAGGTCTGCCCATATATGGCATGAGCCGTGCGAGGGCAGACGCCACGCGGACGAGCCTTGGAGACAGTCGGCGGAAGTGCTCGCGAAAGCGCCACTGCCCAGCACCAGGCCCAGACACTTGATTTGGACCAGGACCCCGATTTAGATGTATAAAATATACTAACTAACCTTATCCTTAGTTCGAAAATCCTAAAGATATATTATATTATTTATAATTATGTATTTCTTAAGCGGATTTTAATATGAGTTTAAAATATAAAATCTTAATCCCGTAGTACCAAGATAGGCAGTTAGAGGCAAGCCAAGTAAGAACTGCAGAGATAGGTCATCAGCACATTGGACCTCAATAAGACGTTATTTATGCTACATTGAAGACTTTATCTACATTTCATATCTATACGAGTACATACTATATATTACATTGGTTTCCACCGCTAACAATAATAAAAAGAGTATAAATTTGGCAAAATGATTAAAAAAATACGTTAAGTAAGTAAGAGCCTTATTGACACGTCGATTTATCACAAAACCAATGACTAAACACCGCAGGTTCGATTTTATGTTCATCGCCTATATAACATTGAATGAAATCTTTTGAAGCACAGATTTCTTCAACCATTCTTAACAATACTGAATAAAGAAAGAGATAAATAGAGGTATTCTTATCAGAGCCGACATAATATACGCATATATAAATCTACATATCACCTACTTGCGTAAAAAATGGGCATGCAGATACTAAGATCTGAAACGAGAGAAATCCATTTGTGGCTGCGCTCCCATTGATATAAAAGGTAATGAATGCGTTTCAAATTCATTGATAAAAAGTATTATTCTTTGAAGTATCTACCGTCAATTGAATAAAGTAGGTAATTAATAATAATTCAAAATAATCATAAATCTATAAAGATTAAGTTTATGTCGGGTACTCAGTCTACTGAAGAACTATAAAGTTTAATGTACATAAAACTAAATTTATGTAACCCTGGTCCGCGTACTGTCATTTTCTGTCGATTTCTCATTCTCTCAAGGATCTTTTATCTCTGGTGACCGTTAGCCATTTTGCTGTGAATTCATCGAACCCACACTCAATGGCGCAGTGGTCTAACGGACAACCCAAACTCATTGGGCTAGGACTGTGAAATTTTCAGCAAATTCTATTCAAAATGGATTTATCACTACGATGGGAGCGAATACGTAGGTATTGCGTTAGTTTTAGACTAGACAGAAATTTACAATTAAAATAATTATGTTGATAGAATGGTTATTTTTACAAAATAAAAAGCTTGCTTAAATAATCTACTTTACCCATTGTTTAGAATGAACTGCCAGAACGATTTTCATAATAATTTTATCTCTTCAATACCATAAGAACACAACTTTCTTACGGTATCGCACGCAATTACTCTACTAACTAACTAACTTATCATCACGCCATTTCCCCTCCGGGGTAGGCAGAGAGAACAGAGTGCCAAGAGGCTCTATTCTTGCATACATCTCTCGCTTCCTCAACATTCATAACTCTCTTCATACAGGCTCGCCGGTTTCGGTACATGACCAATTTGGTCTAGGTAAGTAAGTCTCGGTCTCCCCCTGTACCTACATCCTTCCACTTTCGCATTGTATATCTTCTTAGCCAGTCGCTCGTCCGGCATTCTTTCCACATGTCCGAACCATCGGAGCATTCCCTTTCGCATCTTTACACCAATACTCTCTTTCATACCTACTCGCTCTCTAACGTCATTATTACGAATGCGGTCAGTCTGCCTCACTCAACAGATTCTCCGCAGAGATCGCATTTCGACCGCATTGATTTTGCTCTCATGCTCCTTTTTACATACCCAACTCTCGCTTCCATATAAAAACGTTGGGACAAGCACTGCGTTGTGTATTGCAACACGTGCCTTCTGGCTGAGGTGGTGGCTGCCGAGAAGTTGTCCCAATGCTCCGTTCACTCTATTTCCCGCATTCACTCTTCTTTCTACACCTACCTTCCATCCCGACTGAACCCACATCCTAGATATACAAATCCATCCACTTGTTCTAGCACACCATTTCCTATTGCTACTCTAACATCTGTTCTGGCTTCTTCTCTTTCAAAAACCATTACTTTGGTTTTGCTCACATTCACACGTAGACCCCTTTTCTTACAATCTTCTGCCATTACGTCGACTAAGGTTTGCAGGCCAGTCGCAGACTGCACTAATAGGACCGCATCGTCTGCATATAGCAGCGAGTTAACCACTGAGTCGCCCATCTGAACTCCCACATTCATTTCATTCAACCTTTGTAGACATTTATCCAGATATATGATAAACAGTCTAGCTGATAGAATGCAGCCCTGTTTAACGCCGATATTGACGTCAAACCAGGGTGACATTCCATCATCCAGCCGCACATAAGGTCTACAGTCCATGTAGTTAGACTGCACCGCTTGTAGCAGCCTACCGTTAATACCATACTCCGGCAAAATGTCCCAAGATTCCTTTCGTACAACAGTGTCAAATGCTTTCTCCAAATCCACAAAACTGCAGAAAACCCTTTGGCCTACAGCCAGATGCTTCTCCACAATGTTGCGCAAAGAAAACATTTGATCCATACATCCTCTTCCACACCTGAAACCTCCTTGTGCCTCACACAAAAATTTATCAGACACCATCCTCATTCTCCTTTCAACAATCTTACCATACACTTTGGCTGCCAAACTGGTCAAGCTTATGGCTCTGTAGTTTGCACAGTCATAACGTGAACCCTTGTTTTTAAACAAGGGCACGATGACTGCGCTTCTCCAGTCCTTGGGAACCATTCCTGAGCTCCAACATAAATTGAGAAGCATCAGGAAGGATTCCCAGACACATGAGCCTCCAAGCTTGATCATCTCAGCAGACACCATATCAATACCCGCTGCCTTACCATTTTTCAAACTTCTAATCGCCCATTCAACTTCATCCATGCTAATGTCATCAGAGGATGCCGGTACCGAATGCTGATCTGTTAGACCACATCCGCATACATATCTCCAAAATATTCACTCCATCGGCTTAACACATCTTGTGTTTGCGTAAGAATGTCTCCACCTTTAGACCTTATTTTATTCATTCTGAAAGCTGACCAACCACTCCGAGATTTCTTCACCTCCTTCCAGAAAAGTTTGGTGTTGCTCCCGAAGTTTTTGGTCAGCCTATCTTCTGCAATCATATTTGCTCTATCACGCTTCTCTTTCACTAAAGCTTTGGTGTCATTCTTACGTTGCTGGTATATTTCTTTCTTATGTTCTTTCATACTTGCACTCAGGTTCAAAGAAGATACATAGTCCAGCCACGCTTTCTTCTTTTGGTCTACGGAAGCTGCTACTTCCGTATCCCACCATGCATCACCTTTCACTTTCCTATGCTTCTTTGAGCATCCACATACTTCTTTCGCTGTATCTACCATACTATCTTTCAATACTCTCCAATATTCTTCTATGTCAGATCCCGGCTGACTAGCCATTGTCAGCCGTTCACGGACACCCTCTAGATACTTTGCTCTTACACTTTCTTCTTGCAACTTTTCAATCTTTATTCTTTCAAGCCCTCCGAAGTGAACATGCTCTCGCCAGTGTCTCCACTTTCTGAACAGACTGTAGGCTCTTGTATCCAGAATTTTACTTCGGAGGCGACTGTCTACCAGAATTAAATCTATCATACTTCTCTGTTCATTCCTGCTCCATGTATACATATGGATGTTGAAAAAATGTGTGTGACACAATAAGGTTTCTCTCCATACATACATCCGCAATGAGCCTACCTGCATCATCTCTTATCACCAAATGAACCAAGCACGTCCTCGAAGTCTGGACGCTTGGTCCCAACCCATCCATTCAAGTCTCCGCATACGATCGCGCGTTCACTAGCTTCTGCCAAATCCAGAACTTCCCTAACATTATCCCAGAACTTCTCTAGATCCGATGCCAACTAAGAGCCTACGGGAGCATAAGCTGCAACCATGAAGACCCTGGTGACACCTAGATTTATTCGGATCCATAGAAGTCTGGGATCAAACATTCCGTAGTCTTTCACACCTGTAGCCAAGCGAGCGGACAGCAACACCCCCACTCCCATGCTGGCCCGATCGCTCTGTGGTACACCATACCACAGAGCTAACCCGCCACCAGGAATATCACAGGCGTCGCTACCCTTTCGCTTGGTCTCTGTTACACAGAGCACATCAAGCTGTCTGTCCGACATGACGGTTACCAGCTCGTGTAACTTATCTTCCATACCACCTGTTACATTCCACGTGCCTACTCGACACTCTGCTCCCCTCGACTCACCAAACTGGGCAAGGCGTGATGGGATTACTCTATGGTTCTCGAAATAAGCAATTAAAAAATTTTTTTAATGGTTGGTAGCCTCGGATGGCTATGACAACCTTATACGGACATGACAATACAGGAATAAGTTTTCCAAAGGTCCTAACCTGTTCGATCTCTCCGGAGGATACAGTCCTGTCATGTGAAACATAATCGCCTGGCTCTTTTTGGGGTCGATCTCAATTCTCCACTTGCTAAATCACTTATTGAGGGCAGTGGCCGCGGATTGTAGTTTCCTAGTCATTATGAGACGGTTAACCTCTGAACAATTGATAGCGGTATCGTCTGCCAAAAGTACTTTCTGCACAAGCTGATGGCATGGTATATTGCTGGTATACAGGAGAATAAGATGGGTGAGAGAACGGAGCCTTGTGGGACTCCGGCGCGAATATGGTGAGAGGAGGATAGTGTCCCTTCCACTCTGTAGTGAAAGCTGCGGTTTGATAGAAATCTCGTATTATTAGTACGAGATATGCAGTACTCCGAAGTGGAGTAGCTTGTGTACTAGGCCATTGTACCAGACTTTATTCAAAGCTTTCGCTACATCGAAGAAGAGCGCAACGGTGAACTGGCAATGTTGCATTTTCAAATAGGAGTACTCTACGATGCGGTGGGCTCGTTGAATACAAGAGTGCTTGGCTTTAAAGCAAAATTGTTGGCAAGGGATGAGGTTGTTAGTGTCGGCGTATGGTTTCAGCCTACTCAAAATGAATCGCTCCTATATCTTACCCAAACCTTTAAGCAGACTAATAGGTCTATTAATAGCTGGCTCTCTTACTTTTTTTTGGGTTTGTGGATGCCTATTACCACGGTCCATTTTCCACTGAGGGGCAAGATGTTATTATTGAGCGCTGCATTAAATATGTATATCAGAAGGACCGATGATGATTGAGGGGATAGTTTGATAACTCTATTTGATAATCCGTGCGAACCGAGGGCTTCCCTAGCGTGCAGATCTTTGATAACGGACTCCAGTTCGGCGGTGGTAACTGTAGGTGGCTGTGCCACTAGGTCTTTGCCATGAATCATTAACTCATGATTACCTACCAGTGGGTTCGAGGTCTTTATCCCGAGGTAAACACGGTGCTTTTCATTACGAATACGAGGAAACTAAAAATAAAAATCATGAATTAGCTAAAGAAAAAATGGGAGACTAAAATATAGAATTTGGAATCGCCGTTTTCCCTCCGATTTTGTTTTTTTTTCTGTGGTCTGTCAGCAATTCAGCCATTATTTTTCATTTTAATCATTGAAAAATATAAATCTTCGTTATTTTAAAGATATAGTTGCAACTATATTAAAATAAAGCCATATAAAAAAACAAATTCTTTAATAAATAGGTACTTAACTGTTATTTAAATTTTACATCGGGCTGTAATTGACTGTCTGTACAGAAAAATAATGTTTTTTTTTATATAATTACTCAGCTGTCAGTTGAAAGTAATTCTCCCTAGGGCTAAAAAGTATTACTTTCAACCGGCTCCTCAGGCAACTTTAGGCCTACATTCAGAGTATGAAAAATGAAAAATTTATTTACAACAAGGTAAAAACAGTTGCATTTAACGTGCAACTGTCTGTTTTTACCAACCATTTTTAACTTTCTGGTCTCAGTTAATTTATGTGTAGCCACACAGCAATATTTTGTCTGCGGCCTAGCTTTAGGATTTGTATTTTGTTAACTGGTCTCGTGGTCAAACACGCTATGTTCGTTCTCCTAAGTTGCGGGAAAGTGATGACTTCACTACTTCTTCAGGAACGAAGTTCTATAGCACCTACGTAGATACTTCTACTTATGTTTTTATACTATGGGGGTGGCAATAAGAACCTGATAGTAAGCGGTTACCGTTGCGTCTATACGCTAGCATCACCAGAGACATCATTCGCGCGTCTCCATGACCAAGAAAAGGTATAGGAGGTAGATAAGAAGGAAAATATAAAGTGAATAGGTAGGATATTACTAAGGTACCCAGGGAGGTGGCCAGATGGCAGGGCGACACACGCCGAACTGCCATGGCCAGATGGAGGGCACGGTTTGAGGTGCCTCGGGCCGGTCTTTGGACCGTAGGGGTGCTCCAGCCGGTGCTGGAGGAGTGGGCGGGGCGAAGGCACGGAGTCCTTGCGCCTCATGCCGCCCTAGCTGAGACTGTGGGTGGACGGACCGAGGAACACCCGCCACCCGCAAGGCTTCCCGCGAAGGTGCGACGCTCCGTGTGCGGATGCGTCGCTCAGTAGAGGGTACCCGAAAGGGTAAGCCGCTGGCGGACCACCGAAGGAATGTTACATAGTTCCAGTGGCCCGCCAATAAAGGCGGAGAGACGGCACACGGCGGGTTTCTTTAGTGGTTGAAGGCCTCACACTACCCTGTTTGTTGCCCCGAACGACGGGATGTGCGGTTAGGAACATTTTTTACCGCCTTAACAAAAATAAAAGGATAGTACTAAGGAGAGGATAGGAAGGATGATAAGGAGAGTATAGGGAGTGGGTCTTGCTCGATCGAGTTGGCCCATTCATGCTGGGATAACCGGGTTAACTATTAGGTATGCCGTCGGCTGCAATATGTAGCTAAAGAGTGTCCACTTTTATAATAAAGGATCCGATAGTTTGGATGAGACTAGTCCCTTTAAAAATACACCACGTGATCAAAGGTTACTACCACATTTTATTAATTATACTCGTAGGTACAGATACAGAGCATAACCGTGGCGAGAGGAAAAAGATAGATTTTTATATGCTTTATTTTTGGTGTTATTATTATTTTCACATTATTATTAGCCGTCTACCCAAATCCACGTGTCGTTATGGCTTTGACCACAGACGAACTACCAGTTTATAACCATCTCAATAGCGTTTTTATTAGTCATTTATTCTCCAATAATTAAAGAATATTTAGCCTTTGCCTCTATTTTTTTTCTAATGATATCGTCTCCTAAAAACACAATAAATCAAATATCCAATAAAGGCTCCAAGTAGCAATTGTCACACAAAAACCTAGATTTCTCTTCAAAACGATCACTGGCACATTTAACCAAGTACCTATAATATTTTATTTGAATATAGGTACCTATGAGTATCTCAGAATCAAAGAAAGAAAAACCTTTTATGGACTTATACTTATTTTATCGATAAATACTTTTGCTAGGAGTGACTCAATGATATTACACCACACTCCCATGATTTTAACACATTTGTATTAATTTTCTTATTGGAGTATTGGCGGTCTCTTGGGGAAGGCCTATGCCCGGCAGTGGACGTTGAAAAGATGATGGATGGATAATGTAAGTATTAAATTTCTTCTGTTTACTTCGCTTTGATATACTTATGAGCCATCTATTCCAGAATACTGTTATCTACACTGAAGTAAAGTTATACTTCGCATTGTCATTCAGCTTATATACAAGTTTCCAGCGGGTCTGCATTTTTGTCAGTTTGAGGCTATATCTCTGGCTCCCGATTTAGTGCGGGATACAATTTTTAAGTCATCAAATACAAAATAAAAAATGTATGAAGCCCGAACAAACGAACAGATATACAGAAAAAAATAAAAAAGGATAGTATAGATAAAAGAATGAATTTAAAAAAATCTATACCTACTTGATGTAGCAGGTAAAGAAATACGTTTGTTACGAAGATTTTACAAATATTAATAGGTTAGTAACTAACCTATTAATATTTGTAAAATGTTCTACACAAATAAATAAAATTGATTGTCTGTTTGTTATGCCTAAACAGTAGCTTTTTATTAAATGAGTAACAATTATAAGTGAGAGTGCCAGAGGCCCAAATCCCCTCCCTCCTCTCCTTACTATCTTTCTATCAATTTCCTTGGAGATGGCGACGCACGAGTGATGCCAGGCGTTTGCCACCCACGTAGTATAAAACAAATGCATATAATATAAAAACAAATGCATATGCAGTAAATAGATACTTTACCTGTAACAAAATACATTTTTTTAAGTATTTGTCTGTCTGTCTGCATGTTTGTTCCGGTTAATCTCCGGAATGACTGGACTGATTTGGACGTGACTTTCACTGGCAAATAGTTGATGTTATGAGGCTACTTTAGGAAAATAATTAGGGTTATTCACAAAAAATAATGAAATTCCACGCGGACGAAGTCACGGGGTGGCAGCTAGTATAGAATTATATGTATACAATACAATGTTATATACCTAATGCCGATGGATGGATGATAATATTGTAAATTACAAACATATAATACAATTATATTTAAAAAATTCTAAGTTTTTTCTTTACCGCTATTGGCCACGGGTCTCCCTAATGGTTAGGTTATGAGGCCATAGTTCACCATACGAGCCCAGAGTGGGTTAGCAGACTTACAAGCTATCAAGAAAGTGTCTCAGGCATGCAGATTCCCTCACTATGTTTTTCATTACCGAGCAGTGATAAATTATAAACAAATACACACATAATTTCGAAAAATCTCGAAAGGTCATAGGTATGTGCTGCAGGAGGTCTGGACCTTGGACCGGGAATCGAGATCGATACCACTGTCTTTGGCTATCACGGCGTTACATTATATTTCAATTACTTACTTTAAATACCTACCTACCCTAGGCAGGCTAGGTAGGCTCTGGAATAGGTAAATGGAATCTATGAATCTTTATTCACAGAATCCATCCAGAAGTTTTGTGATAGAGGTGATTTAGAGAAGAAAAAAATGGTGTGCCGACTCCACGTGAAATGGGAAAAGAGCATGGAAAAGAACAAGAAAGAACCTTGAATACTCAGTAAACAGAGTAACGTAAGCCGCTGAAAATATTGGTCGATAAATCTTCGCAGGCTGTACAGGTTCTTTCCACCTTCCACATCATTTACCTACGAGCCTACACGTGCTGACAGATAAACGACCGATTCTATAACTCATTTTGTTTGAGGAAATATTACGTTCTCCACGAATTGAAAGGTTACATTTTCTGCATATAAATTTTAATATTTAATAAGCCTTCACTATATAAAAAAAAATGCTAACAGCAAGTATGTCATCCAAAAAGAAACAGCGAACTGAGTCTTTTTTGATTTTGTTTATGAGCCGACAGCCAAATAGAGACTATTAAAGATTCATTAAAGTATTTTTATCTATATCTATAGGTACCATTATAAAGCTGTAATAGAGCTATGTCTGTACATTTAAGATATTTGAGAAAAATCGCATGTATTTAGGTAGTATAGTAGGGTTATAATATTTAGGCACCTTTGAATGCAAAACAAATTTTAATTTGTTTATCTGTTTGTTTTATTGGGCATCAGAAAAAACCCCCTAAACGAATTTTGATGAAACATTGCTTAAAAATTCAAACTTGTATACATTATTAACCCACTACTATATCGGGAACTTGAGATATAACCTAAGAAACATCTTTTAAAGGCTAGTAAACTAATAATATGCAGGTATTTGTCACATCAACAGATTCATATTTTTTTTTTAAAGGCACTGGTTACTTAGGATGCCTATATAAATCTTGTCAAGATTTGGTAAGATGCATAAGTATTTTATATAATACTAGCCATTGCCCGCGGCTTCGCCGCAGTCAAAAGCTAGTTTTTGGGTTATATCTCAGGTTCACGGTATAGTAGCGGGATAAAATGTATACCAGTTTTAAGGTCTAATCGAGAGCTATCAAATTAAAAAAGTTTCATCAAAATCCGTTGAGTAGTTTTTGCGTGATGCGCGAACAAAGAAACAGACAAAAAATCTAAAAAATAAAACGTTTTGTGTTTAGACACGCCTATATAGCCTATAACAGTATTTTTTCTCAAATATCTTAAATGTACAGACACAGCTCTGTTACAGCTTTGTATAATATAGATAATAGTATAGATGTAGATCATCCTGCAAAAAAGTAGTTCATCGAATTATTACTAGTAAAAAGAGGCTGTTTGTAATGTATACATAACAGCGTTTTACTAAATACATTATGAGAGTAAGTATATATTATGTTACCTTTAACAAAATACATAATTTTAGGAGGTTTTAAATATAGCTACTTACTTGAAAAGTATGAATTTATTACAGTGTGCTATCTGCAAAAATATTTGGTTAGTATAGATTTAATATTAAGCTGCTACAAGATTGCAGATAGATATTGAACTGAGATATCATACAAAAATAACTTCAATACGTTAATGGAAACAGCCGGCTTCCGGTTGCTAGTCTGTTTTACTTTTATTGTAATGTAAATATAGAAATACAGGTACCAAAATAGTAAATATAGGAATACAGGTATCAAAATAATTTGTATCGATACTAATAAATAAAATTGAAGTATATGTTTGTAATGTCTAAATAACAACTTTTTAATATCAGCATAATCTAGCAGTGGTAGAAAGAGGTACTGTGCAAGAATAACTTTGGTTTGAAAAAGCAGGATTTTCTGGAGGCGCTTGAGTGACTGAAACGAGCAGATTCTTCTGCTAACCTCTGCAATGTGATTATCCCAGGAAAGGTATTGATCAAAAGAACGCCCAAGTTTTTAGCACTTTTTGAAGGAACTATAGGTATCAAGTCTTAAGTGATAGTAGAAAGAGCCTGAAAATCTAAATAGTTAATCATGTATCTCCCACCAATAATGGGAGCTTGTGACTTAGCAGGGTTCACCAGCAGTCCGAAGGAATTAGCCCACTTACTAATATTTTCAAGGTCATTGTTGATGCCAATGATAGATTGAGGGAGATCACCAATTGAAGAATGACGATATAGTTGGGAGTCATCTGCATAGAGATGGAAGTGAGACGAAATAACTTTCGTGGTAGCGTTTGTAAAAACAGTGAAGAGAAGAGGAAAGAGAACACCACCTTGAGGAACACCCGCAGCCAGATTGCACCAATCAGAGAAGCTTTGATCACAGTGTACAGACTGCGAGCGACCATGAAGATATGAATGAAACCACCTAATTTCCAAAGAAGAGACATTAAGACTAGAAAGTATACCCAGAAGGATGACGAAGTCTACAGAGTTGAAAGCGCTGCTAGTCCAGAAGTATTAAGATACTAACAAGTCTGTTTTCCATAGCCAGCCGGATATCGTCGGTTATTTTGACCAAGGCAGTGACTGTACTATGGCCCGGATGAAACCCAGACTGGAATGAACTTAACAGATTGTTAAGGCCTCGTCACACAGAGGCGGGAGCTGCGGGAAAGCGATCGCGATCCGGGACGGGCTGTTTTTGTAATATTCGGATTTGTATGCAACTTGTCACATAGGAATGCGCCCGTCGCTATGTGGCAGGTTACATACAAATTCGAATATTACAAAAAATCCCGTCCCGGATCGCGATCGCTTTCCCGCGGCTCCCGCCTCTGTGTGACCCGCCCTTTAGACAGAAGGAAAAGTGAGAGTTGGCTGTCTACGGCGTTTTCAGGAACTTTTGACGGTATGGGGAGGATAGATATGGGATGAAATTGGGAAAATGAAGAAGCATTCGAAACTTTCGGAAGAGGTATCACGTGATGCCTGAGGAGACGGAAACATTTATAAGGTGAGTAATGACATGAATACTATAGTTTAAGATAGGAATAAGTATTTGTAATTGGAGGTCATCGTTACTAACAGCTTTAGTGGAAAGGGATAATATGGATTCCTCAATGTCTGATTCCGCAACTGGGTGGAAAGAGAAAGAAGCATTTAATGGCAAAGGAAAAGATGAGAGGTAATTCAGTGTAGAAGATTTATAGACACTATCAATAGACATGAGCGGCTTGGAGAAGTGCATTGAGATCAAGGTCGTTAGTGTTTTCTTCAAACCCTTTGCCAATGCCTAAAGATTTAAGAAATTGTCATACTTGTACTGTATTCAGACTTTGAATAGAAGAGTGAATGTGGCCTTTTAGCATCTCTACACAGGCAACTGCAGCGGTTTTGTAGTTTTTTGTAGAGTACCCAGTTCTTTTCCGTAGGCGACATTTTAAACCTGCGTTTCGCTTTATCCCGTTTTGCCATTACGGATTTTATACCACTCGATAACCATGGTGCAGGCAAGTGTTTTACCTTCACCTTTTTAAGAGGTGCATGAATATCATACAACTGTAATAATTTCGTGGTAAAAGCAGCTACTTTATCATCCAAATTATCACAGTTATAGATATAAGATCACTCGATATTACTCGCATTCCTCCTCAAGCGCTCCAGATCAATGTTCCTAAAACAACGAAGATAGAGATATTTATTCTTGCGCTTCGGAGGACAAACTTTGTAAGAAAGAAAAATGAGATCATGATAGGAGAATGACGCAGACAGCTGTCCATGCGTCGCTACTTTGCTAGGTCAGAAACAAGAATGAGATCTAAAAGAGAAGGAGAGCAATGAGGAGCCCTATGAGTAGCGTTCAAAGGACGAATATGCATATTGACGGATGAGACAAGTGATAATAGTCTACGAATACGTGCGTCGCCCTTGAGAAGACAAGTATTAAAATCCCCAAGGATTATAACATGATCATATATGGGGGAAAATTGTTCTAATTTAGCTTCGAAAGATGAAAAGTAAACAATTTGGCTAGAAGGGGAATAATATACTCCAAGAAGTAGTTTCGAATGACAGAATTCAATTTCAATAAAAAGATGTTCAGCGAATCTATGGTAATCACTAGGAGATTGGTCCACTATTATGTGTGATATCAATTCGGAGATAGATAGCAAAATAATGTGTTAAATCTCGAAAAATCTTGAAAAGTCAGAGGTGTGTGCCGTGCGCGTTTTCTGATCTGGGACCGGGGATCGTGCTCGATACCACTGTGTTTACAGTCCTTTGTTTTATCGCAGTGATAACAGAACACAAAATAGTAAATAAATTGCTAAAATGCTGCTTTGTGTAAAAATATAAATTTATAAAATTAGTAGCGGTATTCTTTGATACAATAAAATAAGCGATAGATACAAGGCGAGTAATCCTTAGTGAAAACGTAAGTTGTCGTCACTGTCGCATAAAGGGTTGAACCCTTAAGCGATAGCTACGCTATTGAGGTGACACCTTATCAATAAAACACAGTACATTAAATTTAAATGCTGTGCTTGCTGTCAATTGTCTTTAAGTATCAGCTTAAATTAATCCTATGACAATGGATTCTTGCGTCCTCTTTGACAGTGTCTAAAATATGCTCTTACATAACTTTTTATTACGTAACATTGAATGCAATGCTTTTTTGGCAAAATTGTTGATTTTTTTATTGCATTTGGTGGCAGACGAGCCACGGCCCATCTGATGGTAAATGGTAACCGTCGCTCATGGACTCAACTATATCCAGAGTATTGTCAAGCCGCTGCTCACCATTTCATTTCACCGATTTGAAATGAAAGAATAAACGGCTATCTCCCGCTACAGCCAAAACGCAATAATGTGCTTCATGGCCGGTCACACGGGAGATGGTGGTACCAACCCGCTTGGGCCCGATACCAAGTGGGTATTCCCACTTGATTTCCAGCCCTACCACCAGTCATGCAATGCATGATAATTGCTTATCTCCCTTAGTCGCCTCATACGACACCCGTGGGAAAGAATGGGGTGGTGACACTTGTAAAATTGAAAATTGTGAATATTGAAACCATAAACATATACAATAATATATGACAAACAATGAGAAAGAGAGAAAGAATGTGTGCTCGCACCTCTCTCTCTCTTGCCCTTACAGTAATATACGAAACATAACTCTCTCTCTTTCTATCTTCACTAACATATCTCCCTCTCAACTTCTGTTCGCCTCGCCCGATCAGCACTTTACGTAACGCTCACGTCACGCATTCACCAGATTACTCCCCAAGTCAAGTGTGCGTAAAGAACTATTAAAAAAAAATTAAATAACTATTCGGAGCTTATGTAATGTTTATTATTAAGGGGGTAAAAATACTTGTGAGTAATTTCAAATAGCAAAAAAATTCTACGCCTATGAAAATAATATACATATATTTTGTTAAAGTAATATTTAAACGGTGACCTGTTTTACTCACAAGTTATCGTATATTACTTAGAAAAAGCTTTAGATTGTTTTGTTAAATTACACACATTCTAAAAATCATATAAATCAATTTTGTGATAGCAACAAAAGTGTATTTTACCCCTGAGGAAAACCATAAAGTTGAAAGATTTCTTCACTAAGATTTCTACACTCGAACAACCATTTATCAATGTTTGGAATCGTGATTCGATTTATAAGACTTTACGAAATAAGCTTTAAATTTTAATGAGTTAGCGAGTAGAGCTTAAAATTAAGAGCTTGCACTCAGCTGAAATACACCTACTAAGAAAAACGATATAACCATTGTGGCAGAATCTAGTTTGTAGCGAACATTCACCGATTCAAGCCAATGTTTTTATACATATCGAACTATAGCTAGTAGAACTAAGGCCTTAAAATGTGACATATAAATGTATTTTTGATCTGTATTTTAGCACTTGACATCCTCAGCTACTTTAAATAACAAATTATTTGTGATATATGGCAAAAGACAACTTTTAGTGCGAGCGGGAATTGAACCTGCGTCCCTTCCAATCCGGGAAAGTGCTCTAACCGCTAATCTAAACACACTAACACTTCCCCTGCACTAAAAGTTCTCTTTTTCCATATTTTACAAAAAAAATCGTTATTTAATATAAATGTAAAAAATATTGCACGCCTCATAAGCGATGCGTTGAGGTGAGTACTATTCTGGTTTTACACAGAGCAACTGATGTTTCAAAAAAATGTCTCTATTTATCATATATTGCACTTGTAAAACCATATATACACACATATCAAGAAAAAACACAATTTTTGACACTCATAATATTTTTTATGCCATTTTTTTAATTTAAACTAGTTAAAAAACTGTTTTAAAAAGTTCTGTCTTCGACGTCCGTTTGTTGTAGGTAATGTATGTTAACACGATAACAACTGAAATACTTTACTAATCGAGTCTTTTTTTCTTTTTAACTAGAGTATAACTACGAATAGAGCCCTATTACATTTCGCGGTCTGATTCGATGTGGTTTAATTGTTATGAAATAAACAAAAAAATACTGAATATTTACTCTCTCGACACTAAACCAGCGCTTATAGCGCTATACCTTTCATGAAAACCATTTCTATAGACCAATATAGAAGTACTTCTTAAAATTAGCGCTAGATGGAGTATAAGACATGAAACCCACATTAGTACTTTTTGAAATTAGAGCTATCTATGTGATTTATTGAAAACTGCTTAGTAAGACCAATACATTATTAGTTACTTATCAAATTATCAATTTTATTGTGAAAAATGAAGATTATGAGGCGTGCAGTTTTGGATTTTCCAGAGTATTTATATCTATAGTTGATAGAAAAATAGATATTTATATACCAGAACAGTTTTTTTTAGAAGAGGCTGGCAGACGAACATAACTTACACTATTTAGATATTTTTATATATATTTTTAGCATTTAACATGCTTAGCACTATACATTAAACACAAAGTGAAAAATGTGAAGTCGAAAATAACAGTCAGGAGCAGGATTTGAACTTGCATCTTCTGGATACCGTCCAGATGCTTTACCAATTCAGCTTACACTATTATATAATTTATAGATATTTACAATATACTTAGGTATATAATTATATACACAGACAACTCACAAGTAATGAATACTTGCCACCAATGAAGAGACGAACATAGTCGCTATAGAAATACTCGTAATACAAAGCTGTTCCCTGTTGCCAATTCAACTGAGAGAAAGCATTGCACGTCTGAATATTATATTGCTATAGTGACAATAGTCTGAATAAGCTTGTATAGCTCACAATATGAACTATTGAAAATGTCGCAGTAACTTACCTATCCTCAATATTTTCCTATATTATCAATATTTCCTATACCTATATATTTTCATATAGTTAAAATGGGGCCAGTGCAGCATATATATGCAAAACGGCTTTATTGTTATATACTGCAAAATTACTTGCTTACTTATCATCACGCTATCTGCCTTGCGGCGTAGGCAGAGAGACCAGACTGCCAAGAGGCTCTATTGTTGCATACATCGCTTCCTCAACATTCATAGAGAATTATGATTGCACGCTCGCTGGTTTCGGAGACTCTTGACTCCACCTTCCTTCAATACATGACCCATTTGGCTTAGGCAGGTGAGTCTCGGTCTTCTAGGGTCCCTGTACCTACATCTCTCCACTTTCGCATTGTATATCTTCTTAACCAGTCACTCGCCCGGCATTCTTACCACATATCCGAACCATCGGAGCATTCCATTCATCATTTATTTATAAATTGACTAGCTGCAGTGCGCCATTTTATATGCGTAGACCTCAGAATTGGATCTCTAATACACATACTATAAATACTTTACTCTAAGAAATATTAATTTTGTTTGTGCAAAATACTTAACCCACAGAAAAACTTATAGTTTTCCGGCATAAAAAATATTTTTTGCCTCTATTTAGGTAATAAACTAGGTTGCTCTATATTCTGTATTCTCTCTGCCTACCCTAAAATGAAGATGGCGCGATGATAAGTAAGTATAAACTGGATAAATATGTGGCAAATTTTATCCATTGCGGAGCTTACATTGAAACATACAAACTTTCACATTTTTATATTAAGTGCCTCGTGGTGCAGCGGTAATGTTAACGACTGCTGATCATGAGGTCTCGAGCTATTGAATATTTTCGTAAAACCTTAGGAACGATTTTATGCAAATAAGTACTGATTTAATCGTAAGTAAGTTATTTACGAATGACATTCCTATTTTGAACAATTCTCATTGTTCTTTTGGGACCATGTATTTACTCTAAAACTTATATTTTTTGTAAACTTTCATGGCATTGAATAATTCGATGTTTAGAAGTTTTTTTTAAGGCTACGAATGAATAAAATAAAGTCCGAATGAATAAAGTTAATTCAGAATGAATAAAATAAGGTCTAAAGGTATGAGGTAGATATTCTTATACGAACACAAGATGTGTTAAGCCGATGGAGTGAATATTTTGGAGATATGTACGAGGATATCCGGGACGATGCTGATGTCACATGTGATCTAACAGATCAGCATTCGGTACCGGCATCATCTGTTGACATCAGTATGTGAGAATTTTAATGGGGGATTAGAAGTTGGGTATGCAAAAAGAAGCATGAGAATAAAATTAATGCGGTCGAAATGCGATCTCTGCGGAGTAGGTATGAAAAAGAGTACCTATTGGTGTAAAGGTGTTAAAGGGAGTGCTCCGATAGTTCGGACACGTGGAAAGAATGCCGGATGAGCAACGGGTTAAGAAGATATACAATACGAAAGTGGAAGAATGTAGGTATAGGGGGAGACCGAGGCTCACCTATCAAGACCAGATCGATCATGTATTGAAGAAAGGTGGAGTCAGGAGTCTTCGAAACCGGCGAGCGTGTATGAAGAGAATTATGAATGTTGAGGAAGCGAGAAATGTATGCAAGAATAGAGCCTCTTGGCACTCTGTTCTCTCTGCCTTTCCCTCAAGGGAGATGGTATGATGATAAGTACACGCTACAACATTCATAACTGGACCTAACTAGACCGATCAGTGAATGTTTTTTCGTCAGTAAATCAAAACTTTAAGTACAGTTCAAACGGCAAGAACCGGCAATTTCTTAAGTAATCGATAATAAATAAAATAGTTATACCTTTAATTGAAGTAGTCCGCCAAGCTAAGGTTACACCGCGGCGTTATCAGTGTAAAACAATGCAATCGTTACTTGTAACACCAGCGCCACTACTGCGAAATCGGAAGTATGTGTTTTCAAAGCGAAATCAATGTACGACTACGATAGCTGTGTGAGTCCCAGAACAACTATTTATGGATGACACATACAGCGTCGTTGGTAAATATCTTAAGTCACCATCTATGATATACTAGTTATGTAACCGCAACTTCGTCCGCGGGGATTTACATTTAGTTATAAGCGTCGCCACGCTAACAGCCGGTTGGTTTTACCCTCCCTCTGAATTAGATGTTTCACGTCAAAAATATAGGTTTCGGATTAGTAATCACCAACATATCCTTCTCCAAAACACTTGCATCTTATGGTATAAGTATTATTCCGATCGGTTCAGTAGTTTTCGCAGTATAACCGAACAGAAAAACCTGCTCTCCATTTTTATTACTATAGATTTATTCAATTCCAGTGCCTTAGCCTTATTATTTTTTTGTTAAGACGGAGAATAATATTCCTAACTGCACACCCCGTCGTTCGGGGCAACGAACAGGGTAGTGTGGGGCCTTCACCCACTAAAGAAACCCGCCGCGTGTCGTCTCTCCGCCTTTATTGGCGGGCCACTGGCACTATGTTACATTCCTTCGGTGGTTTTTGAAATACCTACTACAAGTATAAGCCTCCGTTGTGGGGTCGACTTCCGATGTGGTAGGTTTTGGCTGATCCACCAGTATTTACATGCAGTGACTGCCTATCTGACCTCCACGACCTAACTAAAGAGGACAACTGGTGATCTTAGAACAACATCGGAGTCAGATTTTTTATCCAGGACTGATAACCTTGATGACTGCTAAGTAATTTGATAGCCGGGATAGACTGCTTAGCGTAACTTCTGAAGCACGGAGTAGTTCAGGAGTATACAAATAGAGGTCACTCTTGGCCATCCATCTGCTTGCCAGTTGAGCGCAACTAAGCTACGACCTCCTCCATGTCAAAGTCATCGAACTTAGCAGTAAACAAATATAGCATCACGCCTGTATTCCCTGAAGGGGTAGGCAGAAGTGTATTTCACGCACTGGCGATTCGCCAGCTATGTTTAAATCCCACGTAATAGGGTACGAGGCTATTGCCATCTACCGAGCACATCAACTTAATAAAACTCTCCCATAAAAAAATAAGTATTTATAGTAACTTTTAAAGATTCGCGTATTTTTACGCGAATAAACACCAGTTTATGTTACTTTAAACAAGTATTTATTCACTACTTCTCTGATATTTATTCTAAGCGGACCTCAAACAGGCAGTATTCAGCATATCACAATAGCCAACACGTTCTGTATAAAGTTACTATATTCAAGGACGTGCATTTCATATTACTAAACCTCCTTTTTATCTAGGCAATTTCTGAAAGCTTACCCGCGTCAAAAGCCATTTGCGTTAGCCCTAAGGCTTTCTTACAGATAATAACTGGCAACTTCTACATCTATTTGGAGCATCATCGCCCGTTTTTGTATCCACTTCTGGGGGGTTAGGCAGAATCTCATATCTCACATGTTGATCGTATCGTGATCACTGTGATTGGTTGAGAGATCACCGTGATTGGCCAACGGATTATTGAGACATCATGCGTCGGTTTCTCAACCAATCACAGTGATGTCGATACGGTCGACACGTGAAATATGACATTCTGCCTAACCCCCGTTCGAGACAATTGTACTAATGAACTATATTAATGTGACAATCATTCATGGACTGTAGCGCTGATAGTGCGATAATATTAAGTTTTATATTACCTCTGGAACTAGCGTTAAATTTATAAATATATGAACCCAAATTATTTTACATTTCATTTATTCTGAGCGGGCTTCAATGTCATCAACATCATCAAATCATGCTAATGTTAGACACATACTATATCAGGATGGATGTTGATCTATTACGTAATAATTGATAATAGATTGCCAGATTAAGTAAGAAAGAAAAATATTGTACAGCTCTCAATAAAAGGTATAAAAATAAAACGCAAACTAACTTACCTAAAACTAAGCTAAAATAAAATAAATATATGAATAATAATATGAAAAGGCCTATAAGATTAGGGTAAAGGTTATACATAGCATCATAGCATCACGCCTGTATTCCCCGAAGGGGTAGGCAGAGATGTATTTTACACACCAACGACTCACCAGCTATGTTTAAGTCCCACGTAATAGGGGCGAGCCTATTGACGTCTACCAGACACATTTCCAAACTCTGGGCCGCTACTGAGCATTTTTCTTTTTTAGGAAAAAGCTCAATAACATTGCCCGACCCGGGGATCGAACCCGAGACCTCATGATTAGCAGTCACATACACTACCGCTACACCACCGAGGCAGTAAAGGTTATAAGGGTATAAGATTTGGAATTATGGGTACTAGTTCTCCACTGGCCTCTTTATCCTGGCTAATTTTAGTAAGTTATTTAAACTCTTATGATGCAATGTATAATTATCATGACGCTGATACTATATACCTATAATTTAGTCCATCTACGCGCACATAACGACAGTATGTTTTTGCATAAATTGTACCTAAATAGAATGAAAGCCTATTTACCGTTAAGCCTTTTATTTTTTGTTTAGGCGGGAAAAAATGTACCTAACCGCACACCTCGTCGTTCGGGTCAACGAACAGGGTAGTGTGGGGCCCTCACCCACTAAATAAACCCGCCGTGTGCCGTCTCTCCGCCTTTATTGGCGGGCCACTGGAACCATATTACATTCCTTTAGTGGTATTTACCATTAAGCCTTTTTTTTTTTTTTATTTTAGGTGGGCAAGAATGTCCTACCGCACACCCCGCTGCCCGGGGAGACAACGGGGTAGTGTGGGGCTCTCACCCACTAAAAACCCACCGTGCGCCTCCACCCGCCCTTACTACGGCGGATCACGAGTACCGCGTCGTTTCGACCGCGACCCGCAGGCGGCAGCCCCTTCGGGCACCCTCTCTTGAGCGACGCCTCGCGCACTTGGGCGTCGCACCTTCGCGGTAGGCTTCCGCGGACGGCAGGGTACTCCCCGACCCCACCGTCCGCGGCCTCGGCTAGGGCGGCATCAGGCGCAGGTAAGCGCGCGCATGCCGCCCCGCGCGCCGGCGGCGAATCGGGTCCGCGAAGGAGGGTTCCTCCCGGGCCCTCTCCGCCACCTCCTTCCGCGAGATGACAGCCTCGCAGAAGGCGGCGACCGCGGTCCAGGCCCTGTCACTGCCAACCATCGCTCGCGCAACGGCCGGCAGCGACAGGTCCACGCCTATGACTGCAACGAGTTCCCGGCGCTGCACATCTCAGGCCGGGCACGACTCGAGCGTGTGCTGCGCCGAGTCCTCGTCACAGCCGCAGTGGTGACAGCCTGGGGTCGTCTCCCTCCTAGCGATCATGTGCAGGTATTTGCCGAAGCAACCATGCCCCGACAAAACCTGCACCAACCGGAAGGTGAGGATCCCGTGCTGTCGCTCTGCCCATTCTTCCAAAATCGGCTGGAGCGCCCCCACGGTCCAGAGACCAGCCCGGGGCGTCTCCAGCCGAGACTTCCACTTTAGGACGGTAGCGCGGCGGGCATCTTCCCGCCACGATGACATTGCGCTCGGCGACGGGGCGGCTGCCCCCCGCCCGCGCCGTCGACGCCCGCCGATAGACGTCGGCGAGCACCTCCGCCTCCAGATCCCACGGGGGGGTTCCGGCCAACGCGCAGGCTGCATCGGTCGAGACCGTGCGGTACCCGCGCATTGCCCTGACCGCTACGACCCTCTGTGGACGCCACAGAAGGGCCCTATCGACCGTACTACCCCCGCGTAGAGTCGTCGACACGCGAGACTCGGTCCGCCCAGATTCGGCATCAGTCGCCCGAGGGCGGACGCCGTGCCAACGAGCTTTGGCGCAAGACGGCGGAAGTGCCGTCTTGCGAAAGTGCCACCGTCCATCCAATACCAGGCCCAGATATTTGATGTGGGCCTGGATTGGCAAGCCCACACCGTTGACCGTTATCGAGGCGCTGGAGGGCGGGCCCAGTCGGCGCCCATGAAAGAGTAGGGCCTCCGACTTTTCAAGGGCCACCCTAAGACCCAGCGCCTCCATCCGCCTGACCACCTCCGCGGTACCTGAGGTGGCCAGCGTTGCCGCCTCCTCGAGGGTCCAGCCCCGGGCTGTGACGTGCGTATCGTCTGCGTAGCAAATTACGCCCCCCTCCGGGGGGGAGCCGGCCACGGAGGACCCAGTCGTAGCCGATGTCCCACAGGAGCGGCCCAAGAACCGAACCCTGCGGGACACCGCACGACATAGCCCTCCTTACAACGTCCCCTTCCCGGTCCACGCTGCGGCCGTCGAGGTAGTCTGCCACCAGCCGCCTTAGGTAGAGGGGCACTCCATGGTACCGGAGTGCCTCCTTGATGCAGCCGAATGGCAGACTATTGAAGGCGTTGGCGATGTCGAGTGACACCGCCAACAGCACATCCCTCGAGGTGATGGCCTCCGCAGCCGCGGCCTTCAGGCGCAGAATGGCGTCGACCGTAGACCGACCCGCCCGAAATCCAAACTGGGTGTCGGACAGGTCGGGGCCGACCGCTCCGAGGCTCCGAACGAGTTTGCCCACCTCGTCCAGCAACACGATGGGCCTGAAGGCCGAGACTGTGTTCGGAGGCCGTCCCGGCTTCGGCAGGAGCACGAGCTTCCCCTCCTTCCAGCAGTCAGGGAACCGTCCGGACACCAGGCAAGCGCCGAACAGTCGGAGCCATGACCGGGGGCGTGTGCACCGCCCGCGAAGGGAAAAGTCCCTCGACCACCTCAGAGAGGAAGCCCGGCTGGAGGGTCTCCGTAAGGGGGGGGCCCTGGGCGCGGAGCTTGTTAAGCGCCGCGCGGTACGGGCGTCCCCAGGGGTCACGCTCGAGACCCTCCAGCATCTCCTGCCTTTTCGCGTCTTTGGCGCGACAGATGGCCAGCTTTAAGGCGGCGCGCGCACTGCTGTACGCCGCATACAGCCGGCCCTCCCGCTCTTCGTCGCGGATTCGGCGACGGCGGCTGCGGGTGTAGGACCTCCGGGCACGAAAACAGGCCGCACGGAGGTCCGCCAGCTCCGGGGACCACCAGTAGACCCCCTTCCGTCGAGGCGGGCGCCGCACGCGGGGCATGGCCGCATTGCAGATCTGCGTAAGCATGCCGCGAATGCGGCCAGCCTCGGCGTCCACGTCTTCCGTCAGGGGGGGAGGCAGCCAAGATTGAAAAATGGCCGCCTCCACTAGCAGGTCCCGGTCGAGCCTACCCACAGCCCATCGCGGAAAAGCGGGAGTTCTGTCCGCCGCATGACCCCTGCTGGCACCCTGAAGGTTCCGGGAGACCCCTATCTGAATATATCTGTGGTCAGATAGGGTCTCGACCTCCTCCAGGACTCGCCAGCTCCTAACGCGTGCGGCGCCACCGGGGCTAGCGAACGAAAGGTCCACTCTCGACCCGCCCCAGGGTCGCACGCACGTTTGGGCGGACCCTCGGTTGAGTAACACGAGGTCCGCCGCTGCCGCCCACTCTTGGACCGCCGCACCTCGGGGGTCCGTCCTAGGGGACCCCCACGCCGTTGATTTGGCGTTGAAGTCCCCCAGCACGAGCACAGGGCTCGGTGCTATACGCCGTATCGAGGTCTCCAGGTTGTGCAGGAAGACCTCGAAAGCCGCCAGACTACGACTAGGGGAGAAGTACACGCCATACAGCGTGACCCCTCCCCATTCGGCCGCCACATATCCCGTGCCCTGGTCTTTGAGTGACAAGGGCGGGGAATGCGGCGCCGCCGAGCCGACGACCGCCACGGAGCCATCCCCGCTACCCGCCCAATTGGGGCGATCCGGGACTATGTAGGGCTCCGCGGCTACGGCAACACCGATCGACCGCTCCGCCATGGATTGCAGGAAGACGTCCTGCGCCCTGGCGGAATGGCCGAGATTCCCCTGGAGGAGGATAGCGTCGTGATCCGTTATTAGACCACGATATCCTCCTCCATGCGCTGCGGCGGTCCAGCCGCGCCGGGATGGGCAGCCGGGGCCGATTGGCTGGCCACCCCCCTCTTAGGGCCTGACTTGGCCGGAGGCCTGCACCCCATCCGCCCCATACAGTGGTTGGCGGGGCGATTGCCTGCCGCGCACGCGGGGCAGTGTGGGGTGGCAGAACAGGCAGCCGCCTGGTGCCCTGCCTGACCGCAGCGGAAACAAAGCCCGCTGCAGTCGAAGCAGTTTGTGCACAACGGCCGGGTGTGACCGACCGCCATGCACTTGTAACACCTGGCAGGCCGGGGATCCAGCGCGATTACCCGCGCGGCGCTCCAGCCCACCAGAAGTCTACCGACGGCGACCAAATCCTTGGCCGCCGCGACAGGGCACGAGACCCAGACGGCATCCACACCACCTGGACCTGGGCGAATGGTGCCCACCCGGACGGCGCTGCTGGGAGACCCGGTTTTCGAGACGATTGCCTCCCGGATCTCTTCCGCCGTCACGGAATCGTCCAGCCCGGAAATGCGCAGTTCGGCGCACTTCACGGGTCTGGCGACCCGGACACCACTCTCCTCTGGGAACAGGCCCAGCAGCCTCGCGGCCATTGCGTCGGCCGTCTTGGCGCCCTCTGGCCCCAGGTATTCGAAAATCCGAGCACCTGTCCGGGCTTGGCGGGAGCGAGCGGAAACGTCCCCGAGATCGGAGACGTTTATCTCCCGCCGGGCACGCTTCAAGACGGCCTCGTAGGTCAGGCCCTTTTCTTTTCCCTCAGGCAGCACGGTGATCACCACCGCAGCTGCCTTCGGGACCTTCAGTTTCCGCGACTTCCTCTTCCGCGGCTTCGGGGCTTTCCCCTCTTGGATTAGTTGGCGCCGCTTCGCGCCCCGCGGCAGTGCCGCGATCCCTGGCCCGGGATCGCCGGGGCCCAACCACCTGCCAGTCCCCGTCTGAGGACGTAGCAGTGGCGGGGGCGGGGGCATGAGCCCGGGGCGCGACAGCGGTAGCCCGCGAGTGTGCGACCGTTCGTCGCGGCGCAGCAGAATGCGGAGGCGCAGCGGCGCTTGGTAGAGGCGGGAACTCCTCTCGGGGCTGACCCCTCGGGGCCTGTCCCGCCTTTTCCTTTTTTTGGCCTTTTTTTGGCCCTTTCCCTGCACAGGGGCCGGCAAAGGTTTTACCGCTGGTGGTTTGGCCGCCGATGATTTAGCCGCCGTCGCGGCAAAAAACACATGCCCTCCCTGGCACGGCAAAGGTGTCGATGCCGAGGACGCTGCAGCCCTTCTTTTATCAGCCGCAAGCGGCGGCCGAAGTCGGGGTTCCGGCGGCAATCTTGCGGCTAGGGCCTCAATTCTTGGGCCAAAGACCGCATCCATGCGGTCGATAACCGCACGGAGCATTTCGTCGTCGAGCCCAGTGACAGGGCCCGACTGAGCGGCAGATGGAGCCGAGGCGGTCGCCGAGGTGGGGCGGAGGCACGGCGGCTGCGGCGAGGCGGTTACGGGGAGACCAGGCTCGACCCGCATCACAGAATCCGAGGCACCCGGGATGGCCTCAGGGAGCCCAAGTTCGGCTCTCATATTGGCCATCCCTCGGTGCAGCTCCTCGACCGTTGTCTCTCAGCGCTCGTAGCGCGCCCCAAGGTCGGCTACCTCCGCCACAAGCCGCTCCACCACGTTGGAAAGTTCCGTGGCGGCGATTTTAAGACCCCGGACGAAACTGCTATTGAGGTTTCTCGAGCCCATGGCCACCGTCGAAATTATGGCCACGCTGTCCGCGGCTCTTTCAGCGCCGCAGGTATTTTTGGGGGAGGCATCTCTGTCGAGCTCAGGTCGGACTCCGAGGCAGCGCCCTCCTGAGACAGGGTGCGCTTGCGCCAGAAACGCGACCCCGACACCACCTCTGCCGGCCGCGATGGCTGACCTTCGGCTACCCTCAGACAGGCCACCCTCCTCAGCGGCAGACGCCTCGGCAGCTGATGTGCAGGCCGAGCTGCCCGCCATCGAGCCGTCCCTTGACGACTGGGACGCTCCCTTTACCATTAAGCCTAGGCCTTCTGCTCTCTATCAAGGCAAATTCATTACATTTTCGCTCAATGCGATGTTTTCTATAAAAAAAATATGTGCATTTAAATGCAATACCAAATATATATTTTTTTATACTACTTGCGTGGCAAACAAGCATATGTCCCACCTGATGGTAAATGGTTACCTTAGCCTAATAGACGCTAGCAACACCAGAGGCATCACTCGCGCGTCAGCTTTATTCATAATACTTAGGTAAGTATTTAGAAGTAAAAGAAAATCCAATTTGTCTATTTATTTCATAATAATTGGTATATATATTAAACAAAATCTTGAAATCTTTCGGGTAGATAAATAAGTATCTACGCACAGCCCTAAATGAATTAACTGCAGTCTAAAGTTTACCTCCCCCAACTTTAACGTTAAGTAGCTTTAAATTCATTTCACCTGTGTGCTGTACTCGCACGTTACATAAATTACTAAAGAACTTAAAACATTTAAGTATCTACATTTAAAAGATATTTTATTTACTTTTCATTTTACGCTATATTCGACATGTCGATCCAAATATTTAAAACTAGCCTTTATCCTTTTTACCCTATTACAGTCTATTTTTCTCAAATATCTTAAAGGTACAGAAACAGTTCTGTTACAGATTTATAATAGCACTAGCATTTGCCCGCGGCCCCGCCGCTGAAAAAAAAACTAGTTTTTTTCTTTATATCACAGGTTCCCAGTATAGTAACGGGATAAAATGTATACCAGTTGTTAAGTCTAATCAAGAGCTATCAAACAAAAAAAGTTGCATCAAAGTCCGTTCAGTAGTTTTTGCGTGATACGCGAACAAACAAATAGACAAACAGATAAACAGACAAAAAATCTATAAATATCGTTTTGTGTTTAGACACATATATATATAGCCTATGCCGTGTGTGGCCGGCTTTAGAATTGTAATGGGAGTCGTAAGAGCCGCCTGAGGGAATAGCGGGGGAGTGGGCAGCAGCTCTCTTTCAAGTAGGTATTAACAACATCCACTGCGATCGCCAACTCGCCTGCCAAGCGTGGCGATTACGGCACTATACCCCCAATTTGGGGAGGCCTATGTCCAGCAGTGGACGTCGAAAGGCTGATGGATGGATGGATGGATATAGCCTAATTCAGTCATTTTTTCTCAAATATCTTAAATGTGCAGACACAGCTCTGTTACAGCTTTATATTAATATAGATAGATGGTATATTATCATCAGACCAACATTAATAGAAACCCTAAATGATTAAATGTTCTTCGGCGTCATAACACCCTTAATTAAATCCTAGCAATTTTAACAAATGTGAAAAAAACTAGTATTATTATTTTTCATATACGATAACGACTAAACAGATTTGGGTGATATTTGGCACACAGATAGTTTATTGTTTAGAATTGACACATAGGACTTTTTATTTCGTAAATATATTAGGTTCCTATGGACTAACTATCTTGCATAGAGATAATTAATGTACCAGCCTGAAGTATTTATATAATGAATGAGAATTTTTCTTTTTACGAAAAAGCTCAATAACACTGCCCGACCCGGGGATCGAACCCAAGACCTCATGATTAGCAGTTGCTCACACTATTGCTGCTACTTTACATGGAGATAAAAAATTGCAATGACGTATATAAGTATGAAAGTTTGGAAATGCCGCGGACAAAGTCATGTACATCCATCATCATCCATCCATCAACCTTTCAACGTCCACTGCTGGACATAGGCCTCCTCAAGAGAACGCCACAACGAGCGGTCCTGTGCCGACCGCATCCAACGGCATGATTCATTCATCATTCCTTAGTCATGTGCAGAATCTAGTATTTAATAAATTGATCACCAACAATTAAGATTTTTAAATCATAATATTTATATTTATATTCCATAGTCTAAAGAAAATTAATTATCATATCAGCTCGATGTCAGCTATCATGTAAGTAATTGAAATTATGTGCAAAGTTTGAACGAACTTGTCAAAATTATTTTTCATTTCTAACTTTCTACACTTACATTCCCTAACTTCAAACTTTTTACTATCAAACTTAAGCTAGAAACTATTACAATCTTACCATACTAAGATCTCATGTTAAGATTATAATTATGATACGGTTCAAATCAATTAACTCTTTTATATTTATCTCATCATCCGCTTACCCTTCCCTCATTTATTTGGGGTCTTTGGGGAGCAGAAATAGAGACAGCTGCAGAAAAGCACATTTTCTTCCATACCTTTCAATAAGTCATGATCTCGTTTTTATTTTCCTCTCTCAGACAATCCATCAATCTTTTCCTTGATCTATCTCTTCCCTTACTGCTCCTCACGTCTCTTTAACATTATTTTTTTGAAGTGAAAACTTCTTTTAGCTCGGTACGCATATTTTTAGATGAGATAAAATCTCTGGACTCGCGACACCGTTACGAGACTCAGCTATAGTGTGTGCATTGGAAAGTAAATTTGACACATTTCCCGGTTTCCGATTGAGCTGAAACTTTACACCCATATGTATATCGCGTGACAATGCAATATTATGATGACATGGAGCTGATCTGGTGATGGAGCTGGAAGCTGGACCTAGGAACTCTATAATAAAACGGCGCAACCCCATCGAGTTGGGGTTTGTATGATTTGTCCTGACGAGTACTTTCTCTCTAGATGGTATCCAGGGTCTGAGGATGAAGCTGGAAGGTGGCCACAGTAACTCTTATAATGAAACGATGCAACCCCATCGAGTTTGGACTCGTTTGATTCGTCTTGATGAGTACTTTGTCTTTGTCTTTAGATGGTATCCAGGGTCTGATGATGGAGCTGAAAGGTGGCCATGTGAAACTGTAATTAAATGGCACAACTCCATCGAGTTAACTCAAACGAGCCCTCGTTTGAAATGTCTTGACTAGTACTCCAGTCCTAGATGATATCCAGGGTCAGATGATGGAGCAGGAAGGTGTCCACAGTAACTCTGTCATGAAATGACGCAACCCCTTTAGAATCGTTTGATTCGTCTCGACGAGTACTTTGTATTTAGATGGTATTCAGGGCCTGATGATGGAGCTAGAAGGTGGCCATAGGAACTCCGTTATAAAACGACATAACATCATCGAGTTTGGGCTCGTATGATTCGTCTTGACGAGTACTTTGTCTCTAGATGGTATCCAGGGTCTGATATGAAGCTGAAAGGGGGCCACAGTAACTATGTCATGAAACGGCCCGAACCCATCAAATTTATATTCGTTTAATTCGTCTTAAGGAGTACTTTGTCAAGTTATGATCATTTTATTTCTACAAAATAATTTCCAGGTTTTCACATATGGTAGACATCTCGCGACGTATAGCTTTTTTTGGAATAAAATTTAATACTGCATTACATGCCCATTTTACTATCTTTCTAATATAATACTATGCATTAAGTAATTAGGTATCCTTTTAATGCGGTGCCTCATCAATTCACTATTTAATGGGACACAAAATAACCACTGGTGACGGGATCTAAATCTGTCTAATCCGTGTAGTAGTTTTGTGATGTGTGAACAAACAAAGATACAAAATATATATTGCAAAGGTAAAATTATAGAACTGCGTATAGGTGAAATAGATCAGAAAAGTGTGATATTTACAATATCACATTTATATGGAATCTATGTGGTCATGAATTATTATAATATAAACTGCTCAAAATGTTACAGTGAGCAAAGAATAGTATCTTGTGTCTAGTACTAGTATATGTGTCATATATTTTCTTTTCAACCCATTCTCCACTCACGGCGAGAGAGATTTAAGTCATCGTACAACACGTTGAACCAGTGAAGTTTGGCATATAGAACACTGGAAATTTTATAACTAGAGCAGAAAACTCGATAAACTTAACCAAAAACGTCCGCTCTTATTTATGTTAATACATTTCGTCGTCAATTTCAACCGATCAATATAAATTATGTTATGATTCCCATATGTTTAAAACAGTTTAATTGAAGCATTGTATCGGATCAATGTATGTAAACCGGTGACGCGGGCGTCACCCATGACGTTCAGAAAGATATTATTAAGAAATTTTTGTGGAAATTGATAGGCCCGCGTGAATGTCACGATAACTGTTGGCAGATCGTCTGAAAAGTATTCAGAAGTCGCAGGTTCGCACCCCGCTCGTTGCTATAATTTACTATTATATTTCAAATTTCTGCACTTTGTATTTGAGCAATCAATATTAGTACAGATACTTAAGTGAACTTATTGAAATATAGGCGTTGTTGTCGTAATCTATCTATTACTATTATAAAGCTGTAACAGAGCGATGTCTGTACATTTAAGATATTTGGGAAAAAATTACTGTATTAGGCTATATAGGCGTGTCTAAACACAAAACAGTTTTTTTTAGAATTTTTGTCTATTTGTCTGTTTATAGCTCTCGATTAGTCTCAAAAACTGGTATACATTTTATCCCGCTACTATATCGGGAACCTGACATATTACCAAAAAACTAGCTTTTGGCTGCGGCGGAGCCGCGGGCAAAGGCTAGTACAAAATAATTATGCCAATGAGATAGTTAGGCAAGCTGCGGGTACAGTAGCTATCCAAAAGTAGTATATCCAAAAGTTTTGAAGGAAGACTGAACAGCAGCTGTAAGATATTTATATTGTTGACTAGCTCCAACCCGCGACTTCTCATGGAATTTAGTTTTTTTATTTTTTCAATATAAAAGTAGTTAGCTAACCGTAGTTACTCTTTATAGCATAAGTAGATAGCCAGCGAAAATCCCTTCCAAATCAATCTAGTTCTTCCGGAGATTAGCCGGAACAACAGGGAGACAGAAAAATACCTTTAAAAAAAATATTTTGTTATAGATAACGTAGGTATATACTGTCATAAGCATATAGTAAAAGACTGTTATTTAGACATTACAAATAGACACTTCAATTTTACTTATTTGTATAGATGTATAATGACAGACTTGGTTGAGAGTTCTGATAACTCTTTCACCTCAATCCATAAATAAAATAGTTTATTACTCATTGGTAATTGCAAAGATTTGTAGTTATGAGTACGCTCTATTCTCCACAATAAATTATTGATAAAGTTATTGGATATAATTATATACGAGTACTCTTTGTGTGTTGAATAGTCAACAACGTTGAGGCCAGTTATGATTTTTTTGGAACGTTGAGGCCAGTTATGATTTTTTTCATTAACGCGCATTTTTTCCATGGCTAAATTGTTCACTGCCATCTGCATAAGAATTATTTTAGGGAGTCCAAATTATCATGGTGAGAGCATGTCATACTCTCTAAAAAGTAGTAAAACTGACCACAAATCATCATCCAGCGGATTAAGATTGGGACTAGATGGCAACAAGTCCTTAGCTCTAATGAAGTCACTAACTTTTGTTTCTAACGACGCTTGTGTAAATCCAGCTTTATGGGAGCTGAGTTTCTTTTTGTCTGGTGAACATTATGGTAAGCGGTTACCATTGACACTAGGTAGCAACAGCAGAGGCAAGGATTAAACATAGGAGGTAGATAGTGAGGATAATAAGGAGAGGAAAGAGAGAGAGGGTTTGGGCCTCCGGGCTCTCACTCACCATACGAAATAGAACCACAAAAATGATATTCATATCCCGAGATAAAACCTTTTGCTTTCAGGCAGTATTTCTTCGAATTCTTTCCTTAATTGTTTTGCTCGCCTTTTCAGTACGAACACCATGTGGATAGCCAAATATTTTTAACTTCCCGCTACATAAATTGTAAATTTTCAAAAGTTGGGAAGTTATTGGTTTTACCCCGTTTTTCGAAAATCGATTTTTCAACGGATGTTGACGTTTTGAGGTCCTAGGAAGCTTCCCCGAATGTTTCCACGATGATGTCTGTATGTATGTGTGTGCGTGTGTTTTTTTTTTCATCTCAGATGTTTTGGAAAATACTTTTTACGTATCATCAGGACTTGGTGTTCTACCTGGTATGTCGGGCTCGAATTATCCCTACCGACTAAAAACCTCATCCTCTGGTATCACAGCCTCTGCTTCCCCCGTGGCACCGCCGTTAGGCATTACTTCGCGGAGGGACGGTCTAAGCTAATGCTTTCTCAACTAATCAAACATAATTTCTTAAGGACTCAATTTCTCGATTCCGCGTTCGATTCCTCTTTATACGGCGGAGTTCTTGAAGGACTTCCGTAGCAAAAGAGCTTATCGCTTCCCAGGCTTCCTTCGAGAGATCAGCGCTTTGGCTAAGGATTCAGGCGTGATTTCCTGTTTAAGAACATTCCTTAGAGTACTTCGTGATGAGTCAAAATGGGGACACCTAAAGAATACGTGCTCAGCATTTTCAGTGACTCCAAAGCAAGACGGACACTCTGGAGAAGTATCATGGTTATATTTGTAGAGATTATTTTGTGTGTGTGTATGTGTGTGGCTGTATGTAAACCTCTCATAACTTTTTGAACGGCTGGACCGATTTCATCGCGGTTGGCGTCATTCTAAAGGACTTGACAAAACTGAGATTTTAAAGACAAATAGGACTGATTCTAACCGGTAGATCTTGAGAAATATTTAGATATTTTTATATATATTTTTAGCATTTGACATGCTTAGCAATATACATTAAACACAAAGTGAAATATGTGAAATCGAAAATAACAGTCACGAGCAGGATTTGAACCTGCATCTCCAATCCCATCATCCGGATGGCGCAGGCGTCACCCAAAGACGTTAAATATGAATGTGTTATCGAAATTAGCAGTCAGGAGCAATTGTCACGATGGCTGAATTGGTAAAGCATCTGGACGGTATCCAGGAGATGCAGGTTCAAATCCTGCTCGTGACTGTTATTTTCGATTTCGCATTTTTCACTTTGTGTTTAATCTTGAGAAACCTCAAAAAAAACTACAAGAAAATGTTTTTTTATTGTTTTTTTTAGAATAACTTTTAAACAGTTTTACCGATCGATTCTAAAAACTAATCAGCTCTTAACATCTAAAAAACACGTCAATGGCCGCCAGTTTGGTCAAAATCGGTTGATTCGTTCGTGATATATCGCTGTCGAAAAAAAAGTATTTTTCAGAATTTCTATGAAATTTTCATTTTGACCAGTTTGAGCTTTAAGATTCTTCAAAAAGCTGCGTTGAATGCCGTAAACTACAAGAAAATCGGTTCATTCATTCCAAAGTTATTGCGATTTGAAAATTAAACGAATAGTGTTTTATTAAATCTCTATCAGACTTATGCTTTTTTGAGCTCGGAGAGCTCAAAATGACACGAAAATTATACTCAAGGAGCTCAAGGAGCTCAAAAACGTAATAAGTGCAATTTTGAACGCATAAGTAGGTATCAAATTAGCGGGAAGTTGCAGGGATGGCCTTTAGGGTCAACCGTTTTCCAGGTTTTTTTTATCACAAACAAAGGAAGTTTTATTGTATATATCAATAGCCATGTACACAAACATGTGACTTGTATCAATCCGATGTAGAGTCTCAAAAATTTCATTAGGCTCCCAACCTACTTTGTTTAAAGCTATAACAGCAATTCGGTTATCTTTATCACACCAGTCCATTTTAATATCACAAGAATATTTAATACAGATTGGCGAAAACATTGTGTTTTCGGATATTCATTTAAGAATAACAGGTTCCAAATTCAAATGGTAATGGTTTTTTTTTAATTGTAGCAGCATTTATGGCCATATTATGTATTTACTCGTAACTAGCCGTAGACCAGGGATATAGTAGACACGTTCTCAGCGTATGCAGTGTCGAGATAACAACAGTTTGACATATGAACGTGTAATATTAGCGTATATAACGTAATTTAAAGAAGGTTTTTTACGCATATACAAAAATAAGCTTACTTACCGATGATGGGGACGGTTGGCCACCTTATTGTTGGGTCAAACAAAAATAACGCGTACGTGAAAAGGATAAAAAACTTAATACATCTGTCTCGCTCACTCTTGCTATGGCCTAATATGTGCATCCTTTTCTTCATCCTTATTATTAATATAGTAGCGAGTCTATATTTAGATACTTAGTCTATGTAACTAGCAGATCCGGCCATGCGTTGTTGTGTTTTATTTTGACAAGGATCATCAATTTCTGTGCATTATCTTATAATTATTAATTTGGCCGTGTAGGGCCGGCTTTAGAATTATCCCACACCTCCACCCATGGGAGTTGTAAGAGCCGACTGAGGGAATATCGGGGAGAGTGGGCAGCAGCACTCCTAGTATTAACAACATCCACTGCGATTGCCAACCCGCCTGCCAAGCGTGGCGATTACAGCACTATAACCCCATTTGGGGAGGCCTATGTCCAGCAGTGGACGTCGAAAGCTGATGGATGGATGGATGATCTTATAACTAAGACTTATTTAATATGTTGCTATTTTTTAAACATTTGACATATTTTGATCTGTATTTTAGCACTTGACTCACTTTTACATATAATTTGTTCTTTAATTCTATAATAAAAATTAACATGCTTAGCTATATAAATTAACAGAAAGTGCGAACATGTAAAATCTAAAATAACAGTCAAGAGAAGGATGGAGTTAATTTCGCTCGCAGAAGGAAGCTGCGGAGAGGGCCAGGGTGGCCGATCCTTCCGAGGACCCGAACCGCTGCCAGCGACTAGAGCGGCGCAGGCGTGAGTAGGTACTTGCGCCTGATGTTGCCTTCGCTGAGGCTGCGGGTGGAAGGATCGGGGAAAGTCCGCCACCCGCAAGGCTTCCCGCGAAGGTGCGCGGATGCGTCGCTTAGGGTACCCCGAAAGGGTAAGCCGCCGGCGGACCACTGAACTAATGTAACATAGTTCCAGTGGCCCGCCGATACAGGCGGAAAGACGGCACACGGCGGTTATATTTAGTGGGTGACGGCCCCACAGTACCGTGTTCGTTGCCCCGAACGACGTAATGTGCGGTTAGAAACATTTTCTCCACCTTAACAAAACAAAAAAGGATGGAGTTAATTTAATTTATTTAAGATTATTATGTAAAAAATTTTAAAATAGCCCGGTAACGTCGATGCAGCTTAGCTTGATGCATAATGGAAAAGACAAAGATGTCAAGAGACGGAAAAAGCAATTACAGCCGAGCCGTTTGCAATCTAGTCAAGATATTTCTGAGAAAACAATAGTTACTACCAAACTATTCTGAGATTGTATTTCTTGCTAATATTTATGTAGTGAGTATCTCTGACGAAGAAAAAATCTATATTGTTACTGATAGAAACGTCTGCGAGATGAGAGGCAATGGTGGTATTATTAGCTATACGAGAATATTAGTGTTGGCACCGCGATTTTCTTTTCAACTCAATCATTATACTGACACCACATTAAAATTTTTTATATATTCAGATTGATATCGATCAGACTATATTTTTAACAAGCTGTGAGACCGTGGTACCGACCCGTTCGGGCCCGATAGCACTAGGCATGCCTTTTAAGTTCTGTCGTTTCCATATTTCCTGGCAATTTTGAATTTGGAACTGTTCTATATTCGAATGTGTTTAAATTTTGAATCTCAAAACAGTTGAAAATATTAGGATTAATGCTATTGTTTAGTCACAGCGTCGATTGGAATCTGTCAGGTTACGTACGAAAATGAATCTTTCTAAGGAAATGTTCATGCAATAATTTTCTACAACTTTAGAAGAGGCCTGACACGGCTTCAGTGTTTTGAAGAGCTAACATCTGTGTGTTCAGTGATGAAGCCCCATGTCTGCGGACTTTTGAACGCTGGTATTTAGAATTCTAGCGTGGACATACTAGTGTTAGTGACAAATCTCGCGAAGGACGCCCAAAATCCGCCTTCACTGAAGATAATACCATTGCTGTGAGACAACTAATTCTCGAAGATCGTCATGTTACGTATTGAGAGATAGAGGCTCTATTAGGCATCTCAGGGACAACCATTCAGAAGATCTTGCATGAAGCACTTGGTGTGAAAAAACTGTTTGCCGTTGGATACCGCATCTGCTTTCCGACGATCACAAGGCGGCCCGCGTCAGATGGTGTAAGAAAACTCTGCAAAGGTTCAACCGAGGAGAGTCAAATCACGTCTACGACATCATCAGTGGTGACGAATCTTGGATCTATGCCTACGATCCTGATTTTAAAACAACAATCTACAATCTGGGTCTTTCAAGACGAGCCAAAGCCGACTAAAGTTGTTCGTTTTCGAAGCACTTCATAGAAGATGGTGGCCACGTTCGTTGGAAAAACCGGCGATGTTGCGACTATTGCACTTGAAGATCGTAGAACGATTAACGCAGAGTGGTATACCACAGTTTGTTTGCCACAAGTCATCGCCAAACATCGAAAATCTAACTCAAAGCGACGCATCATCCTGCACCACGACAACGCAAGCTCACACAGCGCTCGTCAAACGATGGAGTATTTGAAGCAGGAAAAAGTAGAAATTCTTGACCATCCTCCATACAGTACTAACCTAAGCCCTAACGATTTCTTTACATTTCCTAAAATTAAGAAAAGTCTTCGTGGTCAAAGGTTCCAGTCCGGTGAAGAAGCAGTCGACGCTTTCAAGTCAGCCATTTTGAACACCCCCCACTTTAGAGTGGCATAAATGTTATAATAACTGGTTTGAGCGAATAGAAAAGTGTATTAAGCTAAGTGGTGAATAGTTTGAAAAACAATAAAAAGTACTATAAGGTTCTAGTTGTGTTTTTTTCTTCAAACAACAAAACTTAAAAGGCATGCCTCGTACTCCCACTTGGTACCCAGCCCTGCCAGCAGTAATGTAATGGGAGATAATTGCTTACTTCCCTTAGTCGCCTTGTACGATACCCGCGGGAAAGGAAGGGGTGGTGACACTTGTATTCTTAGTCCGTCACCACACGGACAAATCTACGTAACGGAATTTTTGAATGAGATTTTAACCCACTTCAAAACGTCGTATTTAATTGAAACTTTGTACGCTTATCAAGTACCGATGACAATACAATAATTTAAGAAGTTTGTCTGTATTTTTATTCCAAACATATCGCTATCATCACACCTACAAAAAGAAGAAAATCGGTCTTTAAATAGAAGCACTTTCGATGCTTTTTTGAGACTTAAAAAGAAAGATATAGATTATATTAAAAAAGAAATATATAACACACTGCAGTTTAACTAGCTATTAAGCTAGTTAAACTGCAGCTTGACAATAAATTGATAATTAAAATATAGTAAAAAGCTTTTTACGATTGTAAAAAAGCTTTTTAATAATTACGAGTATATTAATATGTACTGCCTCTGTGGTGCAGCGGTAGTGTAAGCGACTGCTGATCATGAGGTCTCGGGTTCGATCCCCGGGTGGGCAATGTTATTGAGATTTTTCATAAAAAAAAAACAGCCCGGAGTTTGGAAATTTACCCGGTAGACGTCAATAGGCTCGCCCCCTATTACGTGGGACTTAAACATAGCTGGCGAGTCGTGGGTGTGTAATACACCTCTGCCTGCCCCTTCGCGGAATACAGGCGTGATGCTATGTTTTTTTTTGTTCTTGTTTTATATTAATATGTCATATTATTTACTACATAATATTTGGCCGTGTGGGGCCGGCTTTAGAATTGTCCCACCCCTCTCTCCCTACGGGAGCCGTAAGAGCCGACTGAGGGAATACCGGGATATGGGCAGCAGCACTCCCTCGAGTATTAATAACATCCACTGCGATCGCCAATCCGCCTGCCAAGCGTGGCAATTACGGCATTATCCCCCATGACGGGACCGCTCGTTGTGGCGTTCTCTTGGGGAGGAATATGTCCAGCAGTGGACGTTGAAAGGCTGATGGATGGAATATTTACTACGTTTTAGTTCAACTAGCAATTTTATACTACGTGGGTGGCAAATAAACATACTGACATCTTTATGATAAACGGTTATAAGTAGCGCTTAGATGCTAGCAACACCAGACGCATCACTAGCGTGTCTCCAACCCCAGGAAAAGGAATAGGAATTTCAGAGGAAGACACGATAGAGGAGATAAGTAGGTGAGTAAGAGGTTAATAAGGTGGGTATGGTAAGATGTTTAGGCATCCAACACTCATTCACTACAACACTTACTTCCAAAAAGAGAGTACATGCCCGAGCGAGCTGGCCCATTCATGCTAAGAGAAAGAATACTCTACAACTATTATAAATTTTTCAATGGTTATCTTCTGTTTAATAAAGCATAATTTCATAACAGCTACATGGCATCAAGCTAATAAATTACAAAATAAGTACTTTATGAAATACGAGCCTTTGCCTGCGACTCCGCCGCTGGCTCCGTAGCCAAAAGCTAGTTTTTGGATTATATCTCAGGTTCCTGGTATAGTAGCAGGATAAAATGTATACCAGTTTTTAAAACTAATTAGAGCTATCAAATAAAAAAAGGTGAATTAAAATCCGTTCAGTAGTGTTTGCTTGATGCGTGAACAAACAAACAGCAAAACAGATAAACAGACAAAAAATCTTAAAAAAAATAGTTTTGTGTTTAGACACGCCTATATAGCCTATTACATTCATTTTTTCTCAAATATCTTAAATGTACAGGCATAGCTACGTTACAGCTTTATAATAGTACTAGCCTTTGCCCGCGGCTTCGCCGCAGCCAAAAGCTAGTTTTTAGGTTATATATCAGGTTCCCGATATAGTAGCGGGATAAAATGTATACCAGTTGTTAAATCTAATCAAGAGCTATCAAACAAAAGAAGTTGCGTCAAAATCCGTCTAGTAGTATTTTGCGTGATGCGCGAACAAACAAACACATAAACAGATAAACAGACATATAGACAAAAAATCTAAAAAAAATAGTTTGGTGTTCAGACACGCCTATATAGCCTAAATCAGTATTTTTTTCTCAAATATCTTAAATATACAGACATAGCTCTGTTACAGCTTTATAATAGTATAGATAGATAAATAGACCGTAGTGAACAGAAATTAAAAGTACCTTGAAATGATCCAAAATAGTCTACATATATAGTTTTCGAGTTCAGTTACAATACTGAAATACCACAAGGCTGAAAGCCTAACATAGAACAAATAACAGATGTCCGATATTCATACCATAAATTGCCAAAGATCGTGTTTGTTTTGAGCCCTGAAATTTAACAGACACGAATTTGTCAAACTTATAAAATTATTGCAAATATAACATATATACCGCTCGAGTTATTGCTTTATCAAAACAATAGCCACACAAACCGCTAAACAAAAACGTGATTTAGTGGAGCCTGCAATAAAGGTATATCCCCATGCCCCTGAATTATTATAGTACCATCAGAAACAGAAATGCTTAAAAACTTATATCCACTAATATATTTATCACTTAACAAAATATGCTGCTACGTTAGCTTGTGGTAAAACTGAGAACTGTAAAGACAGTGGTATCGAGTTCAACTCTGAGCTCCAGACCTTGCAAGGACACACACTTTGGTAAAAAAGAATATGACATGGAAATTGATAGCTCCGAACAACCACTACGATAGCTTAGTTGCAAGAACATTCGCAACAGTGATACATTTAAGACGCAGGTTCAATCCACACTAATCCACAGTCGTAGTTATCAATTCCCATTTAACGTTTTCATACTTTGTGCTCTAGTAAATTGACTTGTCTTTGTTTGTGATTGTATGTCAAGTGCTTTAAATACCTATATAAATAAAAATAACAACATAAACTTTTATTTCTTAGGAAACAGTAATCGATAAGTATTTGTCGACAAACCTACGTACGCTGCTCACGTATGTTCCACCTTCCGCATCGTTTATCTGTGAACCTACACGTGCCAACAAATAAACGAACGCTTCTATAACTGATTTTATTTTATTTGAAGAAATGTGTTATGATATATGAGTCAATAAATTTACATTTGGCACTCTCTATTAATATTAATATTTATATGTAATTTAACACAACTTTAGCAGTAATTTCTTTTTCTGTACTGTTCTGTATCGTGTATTCTTAACTGCCTCTGTGGTGCAGCGGTAGTGTGAGTGACTGCTGGTCATGAGGTCTTGCGTTCGATCCCTGGATCGGGCAGTGGTATTTAACGTTTTCGTAAAAAGAAAAAATCTCAGTAGCAGCCCTGAGTTTGGAAATGAGCCCGGTAGACGGCAATAAGCTCGCCCCCTATTACGTGGCACTTAAACATAGCTGGTGAATCGTAGTGTGTAATACACCTCTGCCTACCCCTTCGGGGAATACAGGCTTGATGCTATGTTTTATCTTATCTTCTTCTTCTTACAAAGCTGAACTCGTAAAAGAGCTGTGTCTGTATATCTTTTTCTTACTATAACCTGAGATATAGCCTAAAAGCAAGCATTCTAAAAAGGCTACTAAAAGCAAACACTACTAATATTTTATATGCAAAAGTGAGTTTGTTTGTTACGCTTTCACGCCGTAACTACTGAGCCAATCATGTATTCATATCATATCTACAGTCTAAAACCCAGAATAGGATATAAGCTACTTTTAATCCCGTAAATATGGATGGTTCCTGTGGAATGTCTATTTTAGTATCGAGATCATCAATGCGACGTACAATTATTTTCTGAATTTCACGCGGATGAAGTCGCGTGCTAAATCCAGTTTTAAATAAAGTCATTCCATCCATCCATCCATCCATCGATCAGCCTTTCATCGTCCACCGCTAGACATAGGCCTCCCCAAGACAACGCCACAGCGAACGGTCCTGTGCCGCCTGCATCCAACACCTGCATGCGACTGACTAGGTCATCAGTTCACCTGGTGGGCCGTCCTACGTGCGTGCTAATAAAGTCATTATTAGTATTGAAATAGGACTTGAATATTAGGACAGCTCTTTACCCTTGTGTACAATTTGGTTGTAATTAATTTTCTGTCAGAGTAGTCGTTTGTATTTCTTTTGTTTACTAGGTAAGGACGCTTGGTCCCAGTTAAAGATATATTTGGTACATTACGACAACTTTGAAGCAAGCTATTTATTTACTTGACTCAATAGATGTTTGCGGCTCCTATTCCAAATGTAATCAAGTCTGACAGCATGATTAACGCCACTTTTCGTATTCCTCGAGCCATCAATGAAAATCCTGATCCAACGATTTAAAGTATTTATCAAACGGACTACTAAAGCTTATTTTGATATTTACATTTACTAGATACAACCTTTGTTTTTCTTTAGTGTTTCAGAATTAAATACCTACCTTCACTTTTTCAAAATACACATAGTTTTTGAAGCAAATTTTTATCATCCTTTGATATTTTTATGCTTTTATTGCTTGTTATTATTTGTGTAGTACATTATAAGTATACGTATCTCTCAATGAAGAAATTATTTTATGGTTACTTTAAACATCTGTGAGGTGAAAGCTACTTTTGTTAGCCTCTATTCTTTATTCGTTTCTATTTTTTACTAGATTAAATACATACTATTATAAAGCTGTAACAGAGCTATGTCTGTACGTTTAAGATATTTGAGTAAAAATGTATGTATTAAGCTATACAATAGGCGTGTCTAAACACAAAACAATATTTTTTCGATTTTTTGTCTGATACAAAACTACTGAACGGATTTGATGAAACTTTTTTTATTTGATAGCTCTTGAGTAGTCTAGTCTAATCAAGAGCTATTAATTTAAAAAATGTATCAAAATCCGTTCAGTATTTGTGCGTAATGCGTAAACGAACAACAGGAAAATCTAAAAACAATGTTTTGTATTCAGACACGCCTATTTATTTATTTATTATAGGATAATCAACAATTGATTTACACAATACAAACAATTATTTATATGGCACAGATCAAAACAAAGTGTTATCAATTATTTATTGATTAACACCGCATGCACTATAGATTGGTTATATGTTGCCTATACTGCTAATACAGGCATTATTTCTCAAATATGTTAAATGTACAGACACAGCTCTGTTACAGCGTTATAATAGTATAGATACATATCATATTATACTATCCGTTACCTAACTAATATTGGTAGTAAAGTTTTTCAACAACAGACATAAAATTTCAAGCCTACCGTGCCCATGGAATCTGTAAAGTATCCGAAATTTCGAGTTATCTACTACTCAAGTAGGAAATCGATTAAACTGTCACTTTTTAATTTATAAAAAGAGTTTTATTTTATAATATTACATCGAAATAAAACTATATATAGTGATATTATATTATTCCCTGCGTGAATAATTACGTTAGGTATACGTTCATCTCGATTGTGGTTGACTTATGGGGTAAAGTTGTTCAAACATTGCGGTTTGCCTCTGACACCTGGCAGTAATTAGCTTCAAATTTATTGCTTTTTCTTGCACCTTCCATCGTCACACAATATAAATCATTTTCATTAGTTCCATGAAAGTTAAACGACGACTTGTACTTTATGAAAATTTAATTGCGTATTGTGAAAAATAAACATATTTTTTCAAAATGCTTACGGCTATTGGCTGTATTCGTTAATCAATTACAACAGAAACCGTTGATATTACTGTTTAAATTATATTATTTTATCGAAAATCTACCAAAAACTTTAATAAGCATTTTGTTACTGAGATGTAAATAAAATTAAAATAAGACAAATAATTTCATTGCGATATGTAATTATCTATTAATGCACGATTCTGGTGCCTGAATCATATATGATTTTTTCTTTAATTTAAATACGTAAGCCTATAAACAGCCCTCGAAGAAATACTCTTCTTTATACCATAAGTTATAGAAGGTATTGTCTTATTTGGCTGTTTTCGTTATTAATCATTCAATCAGCCTATTTCCCTCCGCTGTTGAATATAGACATTCCCCATTTGCACTGCAACATCTAGTGCTACGCCACATTGAATTTACTACAGCTGACTTTCGCAAATCATCGTAGATACTAGCCATACCACGAGACTTACTTTAATGTTACTAATCCCAGGAAGATACTCTGAGCTTGTAGAATGTAACTCACTAAATTGTATCGACATCGTATCGTCACACTTGTGATTGGTAGAGAAACCGATGCGTGATATCGCAATAATCCCTCAGCCAATCACGGTGATTTCTCAACCAATCATAATGACACGATGCTCATGTCAATATGATTTAGTGAGATACATTCTAACCCCCCAGGTCTTGACGAGTTTATAAAAAGTAATTTTTATTTTCTTTTGCTTATGGTAGGAGACTAGCTACTGTCCACCTGATGGTAAATGGTAACCGTTGCTCATGGACTCAACTATACCGAGAGTATTGTTAAGCCGCTGCTCACTATTTCATTTCACAGATATGAAATGAAAGAATAAACGGCTCCTGCTACAACCAAAACACACCGATGTGTTTCATGGCTGGTCACACAGGAGATGATGTTACCAACCCGCTTGGGCCTGATAGCAAGTGAAGCTTGAACTCAGAGCTGGGTACCAAGTGGGAGAAAGCTTGGAAGCTCCCACTTGGTACCCAGCCCTACCAGCAGTCATGCAATGGGTGATAATTGTTTACATGCCTTAGGTAGTTGGTTCGTACGACACCCGTGGGAAAGAATGGGGTGGTGACACTTGTATTCTTAGTCCGGATTAATACTGTTTCCTATTTAGCATACATGGAATAAAATTTTCCTTGTTTAATAATGATACAGCCAAGCGAACTGTTCACGTAGAGAGAGAAGTTGCAAAGCTCTAAGCTTATCGTCTTGTATAGTGGTAATTTTATCTTCAACAGCCAGCATAAAACAACCACTCCACGTAATATTTCTGCAATTTTTCTTCAACAATTTAGTAATATTTTACTTTTCTTTATACCTGAACAATTTTCATCATTATTGCGCCCTTTATCTTCATCGACGTCAACTCAATTAGTCTTGCAGTCACCGTACAACAACATAACAAGTACCTAATAATGTGATGAATTATTACAAATAAGTGAATAAGTCTATAGTAGATAAGTACTATCGTAGTCATGACGACAAACAATAAGAATTCATTATTTAAAAATACATATACCTATTGTTATCAGTATTGCTCATGCTTTGCATGACATTTGAATTTCCACTAGTTAACCAGAATTTAGGACACTTCACAACTTGACAAAATTAAAAAAACGGCAATAAAAATACCGTTTCTTTATTTTGTCATTCTGAATTCGACTACATATTTTTTGTATTTTTTTTAACGATTAATTTTAGAGAAAAGTAGTTGAAACCGAAAAATGCCCGATGACGTCATAATTAGATTGAATGAGATATATGCCTTTACCTTTGTAATTAGCTAGCATTATGATAAAATCATGATGTATTGATTTATCAAAATAATGTCAGTCACAAAAAGAAAAAAAAAGAAATAATTGTCGAATTTTGGGAACATTAAGATCATGTAGTCGCTCTGCATTATTTTCCTGAACTTGTGTTATTACCAGTATTAATTTGTAAAAGTTGTGGCCTTTTGCTTATTGACTATTTGTGTATGTGCATAAGTGTTGGCAAGTGTAGTGCGGCATAACTTGTTTTTTCGTGTTGCTTACAAATCTCCATAGAAGTTTCAGTAAAGTCGACACCGCTTTGCTGAGGCGACGTTTGACTTTGATTTGACTATGACTAATTTTACATGACTTTGACTTCGACTACGACTTGTTTGATAAATTAAACTTACCTATGAAGTAAACATGTGTCCTAAATAAGTAATTGGCAAATACTCAAACCGAGTAGCAATTATTTAAAAAAAAAAATTATCAAACTGACAGTGTCATTTTATTTCATAGAACAAAGCTAAGGCGATAATACTGTTCATCCTAGTATGTGATGGTGTTAGCTAGTGACGTTATTTGAGGTAGTTAGTCTCATAATCACCGGCTCTTTTATCTGTCACTCAACAATCTCCTGCGTATGACGATCTATTCGATATATCTACGCGACATTGGCAAAGTTGTGTCTATAAGTCTAACAACGCCATTAAATCAAGAATTGAATTGACGTTATTTGACGCTTACGACTATTTAAACTGGAACATACTTTAAAATAAAAATGTTGAATGAAAACTATTAAATTGTGGGAAAATAAATATATGGGTTCCTTAATTTTACATCTTGTATAAATAATAACTAATATCTAATAATATGAATATACAAAAAAAATTGACAATTATGTGACAAAGATGTTATAATATATCTATCTATACTATTATAAAACTGTAACAGAGCTGTGTCTGTACATTCAAGATATTTGAGAAAAAGTGACTGTAAAGTGACGGCTATATATGTGTGTCTAAACACAAAACAATTTTTTTAGATTTTTTGTCTGTTTATCTGTTTGTTTGTTCGTGCATCACGCAAAAACTACTGAGTGGATTTTGATGTAACTTTTTTATTTAGTAGCTCTTGATTATACCTACTTTAAAACTGGTATACATTTTATACCACTACTATATCGGGAACCTGAGATATATCCTAAAAACTAGCTTTTGGTTGGCAAGGGCGGGCAAAGGCTAGTTGGCTAATAATTTTTTATTTTATTTTTCATAAAAACTGTGAATTACCGTATCGCAAAATCGTAACTAACATAAGTGACAGAATATCTTCTAATTTCTAACCCATAATTTTAATATATTTAAAACCAGTCTTTCGTGAACGACTAATACTACAATTTTATTTACACCTTGGAACGTGACCTGAGTATATATTTATATACTAATTGAAGTATCAATGAATCAGTGATGAAGTACTACAAACTGGGCTTAAGTACATTTTTGTTTGTTATTATTAACCCCCGGGATGAGGGTTAATTAACTGCTGTTCAAACCAATTTCTAGAGTAATCTCATTAGTCAATCAGAAGCTGTTGTAGGCATTTACTTTCATTAAATAGAACTTTATTAAGGTATATTAACTAGCTTTTACCCGCAGCTTTGGCAAAGGCATGAGCTATTTTTTATAATACAGAATGATGGTTTACGCAGTACACTTTTTTCTACATCTGCAACGATCACCACCATACTTCAGCCAATATTAAAGTATACACAGCCTAAACCTTCCTCCATCCATTAGTAAAAATCTCATAATAGTTCGGTAGTATTTGAGTTTATTATGTACTGAAAAAAAATTAAATGGAGGGGACTTTATTTAACAATATCTATAGATTATCTCTCTTAGTTATTCAGACAAAAACAGAGATTCTTTGCTTTTATATAATAAAATAAGGTTTCTTTTTTAAGTTGTATTAACTATATTATGCAGTTCTTGTAAGTGCAAAAATTACAAATCGGTAAACAACTTTTGAGCTCAGAACTTTTACAAGGCCTTTATGAACTGTGGTCGATTTAAAAAAGGTAAACACATAATAGTTATATACCTTTTGCCTCTAATTTTCAATCGATAATTTTTAATTATGTTGTGCTTATTGACCAGTTTAAATGTTTTGGAAATTGGAAACATGCAAATTCATATGTCTACAAATTTTCGATAGCATTTAGTTAAATTTCGGTACCATCGCGCGAACACTAAATATAAAGTAAAAACGAAACGAACCCAACGAGCCATAACAGCTCTATTACAATTAGCGCGTGACTGTATATCCTGAATCATAAAATCGAGTGCTAATAGGCCAGTTGTCTCCGTACTACAGAGATTTACTGTTTGAATTTGCATAGCTGTATATAACGTTGTGGTCGTAAACCCTTATTTAGACGTTATGAACTGATTACACTTTCGATAACGCCACATCACATGAAATGTTTTTGGCTGTGATGTTTAATAGATAGCGGAACATTATTTATTACAGTGCCCTATTATTAAAGTGGTTTACTCAAATGTAGGTAAAAAACCGACAACACGTTGCTGTGGGTCAGTTATTGTAGTGTATCCCACGGGAACTATCCATGTTTGCGGGATAACAGTAGTAGTAGTCCTTACCTTTAGATCGGATTATATACCTATGTAAAATTTCATGATGATAGGATGAAGAGCATCGCAGCACATAACCAACAAAATATGTATTAGATATTTAGATGTAGGTATAGATGTATAGATTTTTTTCCAAACTTCATATAAAGAGCTTTAATATTAATATTTCACGTGTCTCCCTTCAAAATTTAGGAACATCCAATCCAAACTTTCGATTCTTATTCACCCTCTTAGGGGTAAATTTATAAAAACGGTGACATACGCGTTCATTTATTTTTAGCCAGAAACTGGCATATGAAATACTGAAATTCTTCTTAATAATTGAAAGACAACAAATCACAGAAATTATTACAATGGTATGCTTTTAATTTTTGTGCATTGATGAAACTATTATAGAACTTAAATACATTAATTTAAAAAACATAAAACATAGCATCGCGCCTGTATTCCCCGAAGGGGTAGGCAGAGGCGTATTATACACCCACGACTCGCCAGCTATGTTTGAGTCCCACGTAATAGGGGACGAGCCTATCGACGTCTACCGGGCACATTTCCAAACTCCGGCCTGCTACTGAGAATTTTTCTTTTTAGAAAAAAGTTCAATAACATTGTCCGACCCGGGGATCGAACCCGAGACCTCATGATTAGCAGCCGCATACACTACCGCTACACCACCGAGGCAGTTAAATTAATTTAAGTAAAATATTTTTTTTTAATTTTTTTTATTTCATGTAGTGGCAGACAAGCCACGGCCCATCTGATGGTAAATGGTTACCGTCGCTCATGGACTCAACTATACTGAAAGTATTGTCAAGCCGCTGCTCACCATTTCATTTCACCGATATGAAATGAAAGAATAAACGGCTATCTCCTGCTACAACCAAAACGCAACGATGTGCTTCATAGCCGGTCACACGGGAGATGGTGGTACCAACCCGCTCGGGCCCGATACTAAGTGAGTAATCCCACTTGGTACCTACCCCTACCACCAGTCATGCAATGGATGATAATTGCTTACTTCCCTTAGTCGCCTCATACGACACCCGGGGGAAAGAATGGGGTGGTGACACTTGTATTCTTAGTCCGTCACCACACGGACACAAATAGTCTCGATAACGTCTCTAGCGTACGTATCAACTCTAACATATACAAATAAAAAGAATTAAAATGTTTGTTTGTAATGTCGAAATACCTAACAGCTTTTTACTAAATGCATATGAGAGTATATACGTTACATATAACAAAATACCAATTAGAGTGTTTGTCTGTCTGTCCGTTTATTCCGGCTCTGAAAAGACTAAACCAATTTAGACAAGTCTTTCACTGGCATGTATAGCAACTCGGGCTACTTTCATTTTAGGAAAATAATTAGAGTTAAGCACCAAAAAAAAAAAAACACGACGAAATGCCATGCGCACGAAGAACGCGGGCAGCTAACTAGTCTGTAAATTAACACAAAGTCCGACAATGTGAAATCGAAAATAAGTCACAAGTAGGATTTTAACCTGCATTTCCTAGAATATTGTCCCAGATGCTTTGCCAATTCAGCCATCGTGACAATTGCTCGGGACTTTTAAATTTCGATAACACATTCCTCTTAATGTCTTAGATGACGCCTACGCCATTTGTCGGAAGTATTTGCATACGTTATTCCGACCAAGTAATTAATTATTATTCGGGCGGTTAATTTTTTTGAAATGTTGTATTTATATAAAATTCTAAGTTGTGATCACGCACTGACGAGTGGCTGATATATCAACCCACAGTCTAAGCCGCGGGTCCTAGAGGCAAGAAATTTGCAGGATACGTTCTTTGTGAAATCTAGACTAGGTTTTTCGAAACACCATCCTTAAGAGGAGAGAAATTTACTTATTCTATATAGTACTCGTAAGTAGGTAGACTTTTTTTAGAGGTTTACCTGTACCTCAGAAAAATCTGTAATATATAAGTGTTACTACTTAGAACAGTTATGAGTTTGCAAGTTAGTTTATGTAAAAATGCGTTTGTTTTTGTATTAAACTGCCTCGGTGGTGTAGCGGTAGTGTATGCGACTGCTAATCATGAGGCCTCGGGTTCAATCCCCGGGTCGGGCAAAGTTATTGAGCTTTTTCCTAAAAAGAAAAATTCTCAGTAAAGCCCGGAGTTTGGAAATGTGCCCGGTAGACGTCAATAGGCTCGCTCCCTATTACGTCGGACTTAAACATAGCTGGCGAGTCGTGGGTGTGTAATACACCTCTGCCTACCCCTTCGGGGATTACAGGCGTGAAGATATATGTTTAAACATAATTAAATATTTTCAGTAACTATTCTGTCACTTGTTTCCACGTGACGAAGCAGAGCTAGTTATACAAAGAATCACTGAAAGTTCTTTAGTATCTAGATATGTGGTTGTGGTACCGTTTATTTTGATTACATAAGTATATATATTTAATTACGTATGATAGATATTCCGTAAGATATTAAGGAAATGGCTCCTATCTCATTTGATTAGCAACCAACAAAAACGATCACGACGTTAGATAGCTATAAGTATCTAACATATTTTCTGCTATTAAAGCGTCTGTTTTAATTCGTTGGGATTATTTCGACTGGTGGTAGGGCTGGGTACCAAGTGGGAGTACTCACTTAGTATCCGGCCCGAGCGGGTTGGTACCACCATCTCCCGTGTGACTGGCCATGAAGCACATCGTTGCGTTTTGGCTGTAGCAGGAGATAGCCGTTTATATTTCATTTCATCTGTGAAATGAATTGGTGAGCAGCGGCTTGACAATACTCTCGGTATAGTCGAGTCCATGGGCAGCGGTTACCATTTACCATCAGATGGACCGTGGCTCGTCTGGCACTAAACGCAATAAAAAAAAAATAAAAAAAATCGTGTTACATTAACAAAACTATTGTTTATGTACCTGTATTAATTTCCTTATTTTTTTTGTATTCCTTACAAGTTAATTTAAAAAGGATATCATCCCCTTTCAACATATCCAAAAAAAATCAAAGTATTCCATAAGATATTAAGGAAATGGCTCCTATCTCATTTGATTAGCAACCAACAAAAACGATCACGACGTTAGATAGCTATAAGCATCTAACATATTTTCTGCTATTAAAGCGTCTGTTTTAATCAGGTTACATTAACAAAACTATTGTTTATGTACCTATATTTATTTCCTTCATTTTTTTGTATTCCTGACAAGTTTTTTTTTTATTGCGCCTAGTGGCAGACGAGCCTCGGTCCATCTGATGGTAAATGGTAACCGTCGTATACCGAGAGTATTGTCAAGCCGCTGCTCACCATTTCATTTCACCGATATGAAATGAAAGAATAAAACTCATTCTCCTGCTACAGCCAAAACGCAACGATGTGATTCATGGCCGGTCACACGGGAGATGGTGGTACCAACCCGCTCGGGCCCGATACTAAGTGAGTACTCCCACTTGGTACCCAGCCCTACCACCAGTAAAAATTTAAAAAGGAATGGACTTCATTCTCTTTCAACATATCCAAAAAATATATAACATAGAATAATAGCATAGAAGAGAAACCTATTTGTCAAAGCAAGCTACGTGCAAAAGGTATTCTTAAATAAGTCTGTGTGGATTACAATAAGCGGCTCTCATTATTTTTCTCAATACACAGGTTATACTTGGATATGAGTGGCTTTGGATTTTCCTTTCAATTATTTACATGATAAGGAAAACTCGATCCAGGTATCACATAGTTATTTACTAGTACCCAGATTATCCCAAATATTTCGATAACGAGGTTATGAAAGGGATCAGTATTTTTCCGAAATTGTTGTTATCGTATTATTGAACGTGAATCATCATTAGTGTTATTATAAGTGGTCCATATTACACTACAAGGTATTTATATACTACGGGAAGTAGGGTTCGGTAATAGTCAAAGTATTCACTTGTTATCGGGTCCGAGTGGGTTGGCATCGTCTCACGTGTGAGCAAGCACCTTGTTGTGTTTTCGTTGTAGAGAGAGATATCCGTTTATTCTTTAATTTCCTATGGCGAGTAGTGGGTGGCCAGTATTCTTAGTGCTGTTAAGTTCATGAGCGACGGTTATCATTAGGTGGCTCGTTTTTACAATAGCAATAAAAAAGACAAATATGCTTCAGCGCGGCTTGCAGGATCTATACACTTAATATTTGTACGTTATGTTTAGCGAAACTAAAGTTATTTTTTCAGCCCCTTTCCGTCCCACTATAGGGGACGGAGAGTGCGAGGGATTCCGGCAGTAGGCCATCACGCTGGCACAGTGCGGGCTTGTGTACTCTACAAGCCATCGAGAAAATATCTCAAGTTTGTAGGTTTCCTCACGACATTTTCCTTCACCTAGCAGTGATAATTTGAAAATTCAGAGGTGTGCGTCATGACCTTGGACTTGGGATCGAACACGATACTGTCATTTTTGCATTCCTTGGTTCTACCGCTAGGCTATCACTGCTATTAAGTCAATATTTTTTTGTGATTTTTTTTATGATACGTCGGTGGCAATAAAGCATACTACCCACCTGATGGTAAGCGGTTACCGTAGCCTAAAGACGCTAACAAGACCAGAGGCATCACTCGCACTTCTTCATCTCCAGGGAAGTGTATAGGCAGGATAATAAGGAGAGGATAGGAAGAGGGCATGGGCCTCGGCGCTCTCACTCACCATACGGAACACAACGGTAGGAGTACTTACCGTTGTTTCACACTGATCTTTTGTGAGAGGGTGATATTTCCCCGATAGAACCGGTTTATAGTCTAGGTACCACATTATATACAAGCATTTCGTTCTATTATGATCCGTGGAATAAGATAGCTCTCTTCTGGATCGGCTATCAGCCTTTTTGGTATGCATTGACTGCCTACCTTTATGATGTTGGGTATGGGTGAGGTTTAGTCCATAAGCGGTGCTTAGTACTGAGCATCGCGTAAATTGCCACTATTAGCAATCAAACACATAATTGTTATTTCCAAACATATTTATTTTAATACATTCAGAAAAAAAATGTAGACAGTCCTCTTGGACTGTTCCAACAGAAAATTATTTTCTAAAGTAGGTATAAATTATATCTATTACGACAATATAGACACTAACAAAATATTACGCTGAAAACTATAAAATTAACATTATTTGTATATCTTCAGTACACAATTATAGCGAAACCAATTCATCGCCACGCCATTACAAATTTATATTCTCAATCAAGGAAAATTGCACATTCAGTCAGCGTTTCCCAGTTTATAGGGTGAAGAGAAATGTAAACAACAGCTTGCATACGAATAAAACTGTTGATGTAATGAAAACATCATTATTAACAGAATTCTGCTTCGACAAATTAAATACAATTTATGATAACGATGTTGACTATATTTTTGTTGCGAAGCCAGCACATCTCTGAAGGTAATTTATCGGAGCGTCATTACTAGTTATCATGACTTCTCACTTCTGAGTTGCACACCAATTAAAAGGAAAATAAATAATCACATGAATTACATGTCTACCTATTTTAGATATTAGGTCAGAGATAAGCCAGTGGTAAAACTACAAAGTGCTAAGATGGCATGCACTTCTTACTTTTTGAAACCTGAGCGTATTTCACTGCTTTTTTTGTTGAGGCTGGAAATAATGTATCTAATCGCAAACTCCGTCGTCCGGGGTAACGAACAGGGTACTGTGGAGCCCTCAACCAGGCCGGCTCTCCGCCTATATATTGAGGGATCACTGGAACTGTGTTACATTATCTCAGGGGTCCGCCCGAGGCTTACGCTTTCGGATACCTGTTCTGAGCGTCGCTACTGCACATACGAGCTGCGCACCTTTGTGATCTGCGGTCGCTCACACTACCACTGCACCACAGAGGCAAGGCAAGCATTTATTGGTTTTTATGACAACACATCGATCCAATAAAAAACAAATATTAAAATTCTGCAATAATAACCATATAGGTACATTTGTTTGTCAATATCTCTAAAAACAAGCTGTGAATCAGTGACAATGTTTGTGTGAGTTGAAATTGTTATTATCTGAGCACCCCGTACCTATAACAAATTCAATCAGTGTGTGACTGTGTAACCTGGTACATAGAATCGGAGGCTAATAGGCTGGCTGTCTCCGTGCTATTGAGATTTACGAGTTTAATTTTACACGGCTATTTGCATAGTTGTAAATAACGGCGCTTATCGGTGGTGTACCTATTTACATATGAGCTGATTATGAATCCAATAACATGTAAATATTTCGTACATAACAGTGCATTATAAATTAATTGACGGGTCTCGTGGCGTAGTCGGTAGTCTAACCGACTTACGTGCACGAGGTCGTGGGTTTGATTCCCACTTCGGACAATTATTTGTGTGATGAATACAAATATTTGTACTGCGTCCGTGTGTTTTCTATCTATTATATGTATGTATTTACAAAAGAAAAGTAATATATGTATTATATCCGTGATATGATACCCATAGCACAAGCGTTAAACTTAGTTTGAGTCCAGAGAACGTAGCAGCCCTGAGTTTGGAAATGTGCCCGGTAGACGTCAATAGGCTCGCCCCCTATTACGTGGGACTTAAACATAGCTGGCGAGTCGTGGGTGTGTAATACACCTCTGCCTACCCCTTCAGGGAATACAGACGTGATGCTATGTTTTAGGACGTTGTGTGAAAATGTCCGTGAATATTTATTTTATGTATTTATTTAATTGAGATTAAAGTGGTTTAAAGTTTTAAATGATATAGCTACCTAGTTTGTTTTTTTGTTCACAACACCCTAAATTGATTGAAAAAGGACCTGAAGTATTTAATGACATTAATTATTTTATTTCTAAAAGAGTTAAAAAATAAATAAGATATTTTTACGACTTCAAAACAAGGACTATCTACTCTCTGTATATATGTTTTATATACACGTAAGTATGCGCATATTTTCTTTGTTTATGAACCAATTTTGATAATTCTTTTTTGTTGGTTGTATAGTGTCATTGGTATTAGACCTTGTATTCTAGAGACACACAAGGGAACTCCTTAAAACCTAATGGGAAATGTATAATGATTGGGATATTACTGAGCTATTGACATCCAAAAATTAGATAGGTACCAAGTATACCACTAATTATGCATAATATCAAAGTTCAAAAATAACGTGTGTGTCATAGAAAAACTAATATTTTTTACATATCTATAACAACTTTTTTTTCAGAAATAAAAAGACTAAAGTGAGCTAACATTGGTTATTATTTAATTGCATAGTTGTGAATTAGCTCAACAAAATTTTAACTGTAAACATTTAGTTGCCTAATCATCAAACAATCTAAAGGATAAAATAACAATTATGTATAACTAAAACAAATCTTATCGTGATTATACTTAATGTTCTCCTTCATTAAAGATTCTGATAAATGATTCAAATGTAAATGCAAAAAAGCTATTTTACAAGTAAAAAAACACATAGCATTTTATCATCTCACTTATTAGATTTACTATTTACATTATACACAAATGCAATCACAATCACAATTCTTGATATTAAAATTATTTTTTATTTAAGTCTCTCTCCGGATAATATGTTATTATTTTTATCAAGCATTTGGCATGCTTGGCAAATAGAAAATGGTAGCCACAACCGTGGTCACGATAGCTGAGTTGAGCATTTGAACGGTATTCAGAAGGCGCCGATTCAATCCTCGCTCGCGGCTATCATATTCTTTTTCACATTTTGGCAGTTTTTGTGTCTCTCCGAATTATGACACTTGACTGATCCTTCTCCATTTCATGCGATTCTTTAAAATAACATTCTATCTCTTGCAAAGTTTTATCTTTGGTTTCAGGTAAATACATATACAAAATAAATGCAAAAATAGAGGCCGATATAGCGTAAAATAAAAACGCGCCATGTAATGAGAGCAATTTAAATAAGTGTGGTGATAACTTAAGTACAGTTGCCATCAGTAATTCAGAAAATAACGTCAATATGAGCAACGAGGAACTCTTGTACCTCAAAAAGATTATTTCACCAAATATAGTTGATGGCATTATCATTGGACCACAAGTTATAGCTACCGAGAATGAAGTCAGTAAAACAATAGATATAATTTTATTTTCTAATATTACTTGAAGGTGGATCAGATAAAGATACAAAGATATTATAAATAGAAATGATATCGCTATAACAGATGTCGATAGTAACAATGTTCTTCTATAAATTAGTTTTGACAAAACACATCCAATTTGCATACCTAGTATTGTTACAGCATCTAAAATAAGCATGCCGGTATAAGCAGCGGACTCATTGTCGGTTATTTGCGTTATTAAATCTACCGCATACATTGAACACACAAGTTTTCCTGAAAAATGATACAACGACATAACTGCCATCGACAACAACAAAGGTTTATAAAAACCCTTAGTTGTTACAGTCTCCTTGAAACTATCAAATTGAAAACAAGAATTTGACTTTTTCCGCTCAGCACATTGTTTTAGATACTCTTTTTGAGACCTTATAAGACTTTCGAGTTCTTTTTCGGAATCTTTACTGTATCCTTTTAACCAATGATGAGCTGCAGCGCAATCTTCAAAGCGTCCAGTCATTGCTAACCATGATGGAGATTCTGGCATAATGATCGCAGTCATGGAGTATATGCAGCATGCAAATGCTATTATGGCAATATTCTTCCAGTGAGTAAATGTTCCAGTTACATTTGCAATCCATACACCCCAAAAAAAAATAGATGACTCAATCATCATAAAAACTCCCCGATAACGGGGTGACGAGTACTCCGTTATAATACAAATTAATACCGTCATGTTACTGGCAAGCGTGACCCCTTGCAGAATCTCACTGATTAAAATATGCATCGGAGTTATACTGCAGTAGAATACAATGAAGCTCACGAAGGTCATTATAGTCACGATTAGAAAAGGAATTTTTCTTCCAATAAATCGTGTAAGAATTGGTAGAATTATCACCCATGGAATAGAGCAATATCCGAGAACAGACGCTGCAAAAAAAAATACAATTTATTGTGTGATCACTAATATTTTTTGAATAAGTAACATCCTTGATTAGTGATTACAATTCACAAACAATCATGCCAGATAGCCACCTTTTTAGTTATTTCATATAATTAATAATAAGTATAAATGCGGACGGAGAAAACAAATATATTCTACACATTTGTACACAAATATATACCTATTATCAGTTACCTACTTTCTAGGAATATTCATTAACTCATTACTGGAAATTAGACAGTTTCCATCTTGTTTCTTACGCTAAACACGATAAGAAGTCTCATTACCAAACAAAATTGAGTTTATATATTCTTTTGAGAATATATATTTGTGCATTATAAGAGGCAATATAGTTATATCCTTAAGGATAAAACTAATATACCGTTATATGAAAGCGATTTATAACTATCTTACTAGGAATATAACTATAATACGAGCACGATAATATAACTATGTTACTAGATTAATCCAGTGAAATAAATATAAGTAGGTATATATTTTCTTTGATTTGCACAACTGGTTACTATTTATTTAAATAAAGGTATTCACGTCGTAGTAGTGCATAAAAGTGGTGGTTAGGATTTCACTGGTGTTAGGGCTGGGTACCAAGTGGGAATACTCACTTGGTATCGGGTCCGAGTGGGTTGGTACCACCCCCTCCCGTGTGACCGGCCATGAAGCACATCGTTGCGTTTTGGCTGTAGCAGTTCGTTGGGGGCAACGAACAGCGTAGTCGGGGATCTTCGCCGTGTGCCGTCTGTCCGCCTGTACTGTCGAACCAGTGTGTAGTACCTTTATCAGTACTCTCTTTGTCCATGTGGTGACGGACTAATAATACAAGTGTCACCACCCCATCCTTTCCCACGGGTGTCGTAGAAGGTGACTAAGGAAAGTAAGCAATTATCACCGATTGCATTACTGGTGGTTGGAACCAAGTGAGAGTACTCATTTACTATAGGGCCCAAACGGGTCAGTACCACCATCCATGACCCAAGCCGGGCACGACTCAAGTGTGTACCACGCCATGTTCTCATCGCAGCTGCAATGGCGACCTCACACGTTGCGACTATGTGCAAGTATCTACCGAACAACAACTGACCTGCGACGTGCGGGCGCGCAAGTTTAATGCCGACACCGCCGTTGCTGTTTCGACAATAATTTCACTAGATTAGTCTAGTAAGATAGTCTGTTATATTACTACATCTATTATAGCTATATTCCTAGTAAGATACTTATGAACCGTTTTGATATAACTATATATCGCGGCTATAACCATCTTACTGCTACATATACATTGTACGAGTATCTTGTTACGTATTCAGTTTTAAATATAAAAAACACAAAGTGAAAAATGTGAAATCGAAAATAACAGTCACGAGCAGGATTTGAACCTGCATCTCCTGGATACCGTCCAGATGCTTTGCCAATTCAGCGATTGTGACAATTGCTCCTGACTGCTAATTTCGATTACACATTCATACTTAACGTCTTTTGGGCGATGCCTGCGCCATCTGTCGGAAGTATTTTCATACATTATACCGACCAGGTAAACTTAATTTTACAATTAAGATTTTTACCTAATAATGACGCAAACCCTGTAAATATTTAGATATTTTTATATATATTTTTAGCATTTGACATGCTTAGCACTATACAATTATCGTTATTTTCGATTTCACATTTTTCACTTTGTGTATAATGTATAGTGCTAAGCATGTCAAATGCTAAAAATATATATAAAAATATCTAAATAAGTTTTAAGTAAATTTGAAATATAATTGTTTTAATCAATACAATATAACTTACTTAACCATGACGCCATGTCATCTGTTAAAGGCTCTGTGGCATTCAATTCTTTTCTTAGCTGAGGAATGAGGACTGTTGGTGCTCCGAAACATAATCCCAACACGAAATATATTGATGTTGCTACCGTGCATACGTATAGCTGTAAAATAACAATATAATATATAAACTTATAGAGGCAGCCTTACGTTAAATTATCTTTTTAAAACCCATCCGGAATTATCTTTTTTTTAATTTATTAATACTAGTGGTCGTCCAGTGGTCAACATTCGACCATACAGCGATCGTACATACAATAAATCCTATAAAATGTATCTATATTAATTGAATTAATTTATTTCTAATTCATGCTATACAAAAATATTATTTCTAATGCACAGTATGTAAAAATATTATGTTTCTATACTCCTTCTCTATCTAAACTTTAACTGTGCCAAATCTCACGCATCCCGGTGCTCGCAGTGTGCTAATAAAGGGGTAGGTACAAAGTTTTTGGTTCACGTATCTATCTATCATCCATCCATCCATCCATCAGCCTTTTGTGGATCTATCTATACTATTATAAAACTGTAACAGAGCTGTGTCTGTACATTTAAGATATTTGAGAAAAAATGAGTGTAATAGGCTATATAGGCGTGTCCAAACACAAAACAATTTTTTTTAGAATTTTTGTCTGTCTATCTGTTTGTCTGTTTGTTTGTTCGCGCATCACACAAAAACTACTAAACGGATTTTGATGCAACTTTTTTTATTTGAAAGGCCTTGATTAGACTTAAAAACTGGTATACATATCCCGGTACTATATCCCGGTACTATATCGGGAACCTGAGATATATCCGAAAAACTAGAAAATTATTTAAACTAGAATGTTTTGTAGAATTTATTTAAAAGAACTACTAGATGGATTTTAATGCAACTTTTTTTATTTGAAAGGCCTGGATTTGACATAAAAACTGGTAGACATTTTATCCCGCTACTACATCAGAAACCTGAGATATATCTCCGGTTATAACCGAAAAGTAGCTTTTGGCTGCGGCGAAACCGCTGGCAAAGGCTAGTACTATTATAAAACTGTAACATAGCTATGTCTGTACATTTAAGATATTTGAGAAAAAATGACTATAATAGGCTATATAGGCATGTCTGAACACAAAACAATTTTTTTTAGAATTTTTGTCTGTCTGTTTATCTGCTTGTTTGTTCGCGCATCGCACAAAAACTACTGAACGGATTTTGATGCATTTTTTTTTTATTTGAAAGGCCTTGATTAGACTTAAGAAACTGGTATACATTTTATCCCGCTACCATATCGGGAACCTGAGATATAACCGAAAAACTAGAAAATTATTTAAACTAGATTTTTTTTAGAATTTATTTAAAAGAACTACTAGATGGATTTTGATGCATTTTTTTTATTTGAAAGGCCTTAATTTGGCTTAAAAACTGGTAGACATTTTATCCCACTACTATATCGGGAACCTGAGATATAACCGATAAACTAGCTTTTGGCTGCGGCGAAGCCGCGGGCAAAGGCTAGTTAATATATATATTAAAACGGGATTATAGATTTAAACGGGAGTTTGTTTGTTTCTAATGTTTTCACGCCGTAACTTCTGAACCAATCATTAAAATAAATGAAGATATAGTCTGAATCCCAGGAAAGGACCTAGGCTACTTTTCATTCCAGGAAAATGAATGATTCTCATGGAATAGCTCTATTTTTACAATAATTAATGTGCCGTAGAGCGATATATATTTAGGTATATTCTGAAGTCCACGCGGACGGAGTCCCGGGAAGAATCTAGTAAATTATATGCGCAAAAAAATATTCAAATTCGAGTTTTAGTTGCCTAGATTAGCGCGATTAAATAAACAAACTCTTCTTTTTTATTATATTAGTATAGATTATTATATAGCCACACAAGAGTAGTGTCATCAACCCATCACGCAAAAAATGACGCTTGACGTCGAGTTGCGGAAAATCAGCCCGCTACATACATACATATAATTATAGCCGCATAAGAAATACGTGTTTATTCGTTAAATGCAAAACCATAAAATTATTCCACAGTGACCCCAATTTCGACACAGTTTTGTCAACGTTTTAAATATTGCTTATTCATAATTACTGCAAATCCAAGTAAAGTCATTGCCCGTCTGCAAATGCATTACGATAATAACATATTGTTATCATAATAATATAGGCACCTATTAGAATGGCGAGAGTAAACGCGTGCGAAGTACGATCTACCCGAGTTTTATACATGATCATGATTTACGTTTGGTAAAAGATTGTTGTATTGCCTTAAGTGTAAAATTTCTAACGATAAGTTATAATTTCACACCCCAGGTGTCATTTTATTGGCTTTATTAGTCGAAAAAAATCAAGAGCAGGTAAAGTAATGAGTCTGGAACTGTGTCCATCAAACAAAAATGGGCTAAAGGTTACACAAGCGATATCTGTGTTTGTTGTCCTCTGATTACTGACTTAAGAATTTAAATTAAACCTTAGAGCGTCCCCGACCTGGTTTTGTACCGCGTTATGAGCACACCAACCCTCATATTTCACTCGTTTCCTTAATACGAAAATATTGTTTTCTTGTTACCATTGTTATATTGAACTACATTCTGCTGCAAATTATTTCACGTAGGCTTCACAATATGGCCACCTGCTGGCGCCTAGATAACGGTGGATGAGGTCCAGATACTCGATCTGGGCCTGGTACTGGATGGGCGGTGGCGCTTTTGCCAACACTTCCGCCAACTGTCCCCGAGGCTCGTCGGCGCGACGTCCACCCTCGCACGGCTCATGTCGAATATGGGCGGACCCAACAATGCGTGCCGACTGCTTTACGCGAGGGTGGTTCGGTCGATGGCGCTGCACAGTGCACATGTGTGGGCGGAGTCCCTGGACGCACTGAACAGGGGTCTTCTGTGGAGACCACAGAGAGTCATCGTGTCCAGGGTCATAGGCAAATAACGCACGGTGTCGACGGAGGCGGCCTACGTGTTGACCGGAAACCCCCGTGGAACTTGTAGGTGGAAGTGCTTGCTGAGGTGTATGGACGGGCGTTGCAAAAGCGGACGAGTGGCGGTCACCTTCCTTCCACTGACCCGAAACCCCGCCAGCGACTGGGGTGACGCAGGCGTGAGTACTTGTGCCTGATGTCGCCCTAGCTGAGGCTGCGAGTGGATGGGCTGGTGAACGTCAACCACCCGCAAGGCCTTCCGCGAAGGTACGACGCTTTGTGTGTGGAAGCGTCGATCAGTAGACGGTACCCGAAAGGATAAGCCGTTAGCAGACCACTGAAGTAAAGTAACATAGTTCCAGTGGCCTGCCAATACAGACGGCACACGGCGGGTTTATTTAGTGGGTGGGGGCCCCACACTAACCTGTTCGTTGCCCCGTAGGACGGGGTGTGTGGTTAGGTACATTTTTTCCTACCTTAACAATAACACAATATAATAAAAATGCGTCACTCTACTTGGTATCAATGATTTCTATGCAAAAATAGCTATGGCACAGGAACAATGCATTTTTCCTGGAGAAAAAGTAGAAGTTTTCTGGATTCTGAACTTAGGGATGCTAATTTTTTTATGTTTAGTTTGAGTAGTTAAGATGTGAACGCGAAACACAGACACGCACTGTTCATCTACATCGATCGTCGATGTCTGTACATTGCAGATATTACAGAAAAACTAATATAGGAGGTCTTTATTAGAGCGAAAGCCAAAACAGCAATTTAGATTTTTTTGTCTGTCTGTGTTCCTGTCTTTTATTCTTGTTTATACACGCATCATTCCCGCTACCATATCGGGAACCTGAGATATAACCTAAAAACTATACCTATAGGCTAGTTTATAAGGATACTCTAAAATATAACTGACTTTCTAATTCCACATGACGATCAAATTACTAGAAGAAATAGTTATAAATTTTTTGTACCAAATATTTATAATATCATTATGTTTTGTTATCAGTTTGTTTATTAAACGAATCATGTTTGTACAACTTATAATGATTGTGTTTTATTTGGTCTGATATGTATTCGGTTTAAAGTATTCTAAACAATAATATCTATTAATAGTCATTAATCTAATTATTCCGAACTTAAGACACTAGCTTATCCTGCGACTTCGTCTGCGTTTAATGATCTTGTCGCTATTTCACAGAAATTGTGAGCAACAACTCAGCCATTATGATTTTCGTTCAAATTTTATTAGTCATGCCGTGGAAGTTTTCAAAAGGCACGAGCTTTCCCGTTTTAGTACACAGATAGCACCGAGCTCCTGTGCCGAGGGCTGTGGGTTCAATCCCCACGCAGGATAATTCTTTGTATAATCCACAAATGGTTGTTCTGAGTCTGGGTGTGATTGATGTCCATCAATTGTACGTTAGTAAAGCTCACAGTGATACAGGAATAATTCCATAGTGGAGGGTATTTGCCGTGTGGGGCCGCCTTTAGAATTGACCCACCCCTCTCCACCCATGGGAGTCGTAAGAGCCGACTGAGGGAATACCGGGGGAGGGGGCAGCAGCACTCCCTTGAGTATTAACAATATCCACTGCGATCGCCAACCCGCCTGCCAAGCGTGGCGATTACGACACTGACACTATCCCCCATATGAGCGAAACACATGTTGTGGCGTTGTCTTGGGGAGGCCTATGTCCAGCAGTGGACGTTAAAAGGCTAATGGATGGATGGATGGATGGAGGGTATTTTAAAAAATAATTCCTAAGTAAATAATAAGTTAATAACCAACTAACCTGACGTAAAACTGGTTGGTAAGAGGATCGCTTATGCTTAGTACACTCTTCAGTGTCATCACCAGGAACGCTCTCATAACTGCAAGCGTCCATTTCGGTATCTATTTTTACATGTAAACTGAAATAGATACTTTCATCTCAAAAATAGTTCTCAAATAACCGCAGACGACATCTGAAACTAATTAAAATAACGTTTTTAAATATTACTTGATATTCAATTACCGTTTCGGAAGCTTTACTTGTGATTTAGAAGAACAAATTATATCGTTGAAGAGCGTATTTTGGCATTCAACATATCCTATTAACTTTTGAATAACGATGAATTATATTTAGTCCTTTAGCGTAATAAGAGTATCCTCATTCAAGCCTTAAATAACTTGTATACTGCCATACCTCGACGGGCCTCGTGGCGTAGTCGGTAGTGTAACCGACTTTCGTGTACGAGGTCGTGGGTTCGATTCCCACTCAGTACAATTATTTATGTGATGAACACAGATATTTGTACTGCGTCTGGGTGTTTTCTATCTATTATATGTATGTATTTACAAAAAAAGTAGTATATGTATTATATCCGTAATCTAGTACCCATAGCACAAGCGTTAAGCTTAGTTTGGGACCAGAGGACGTTGTGTGAAATGTCCGTGAATATTTATTTATTTATTATTTATTAGTACCTACTATTAACCTATCAAAGTGGCCAATTAAAATTAATATAGATCATTTGCAATTATGTTTAGGTAGGTATGTATTTAATAATGTCATCTTTCTGATAACCTCTTTATGATATAAAAGTAATATGATGTTTACTTTCTTTGGGAAATTATAATTACCTATACTTTGTAACAATACTCAATTGTTAATAAATTACTATATTATGAAACAAAACTACATTTACGCTTACTTGATTTTCTACTATCGCATAAAATATAAAGTATAGTGAGTAACAAGGGAACTTTAGAGCAGCTCTTAAAGTACAAATTATAATTTGTGAATAAGGAAAAAGAGTATTTTAGTACGAGCGGGAATCAAAACTGCGTCCCTTCCTTTCCGGGGAAGTGCTCTAATCCATTGAGCTATCGTACCATTTCTAGAAATACCGAATTTCCTCACCACATTTGTCTTAACGAATTTTAATTGCAAAATTAAACTTACTACATTGGATGAATGCATGTAAATGCTTTGCCGATAGATGGCGTTGGTCGTGTCGAAACAACGTGTAAGGAACTTATTTCGTGCTGTGAAACAGTGAGGTTATCGAGAATACTGGAGGAAATCAAAGATTCTCGTTATTACAGCATCATCTTCAATGAGACTATAGACATAGCGCACATCGCCCAACTGAGTTTAGATGCAAGATATGGTGACGGTAAATTACAAGAAAGATTTTGGAGTTTCGTTGACATCCATAAAGGCTATGGTTGTAGTGGAAATATTGACGATGAACCTCAAGAGAATCAAGAACGTAACATTACTGGTGAAGTATTACGTACTACGATTCAAAAAGCCATTCTCTGTCACTGGAGAACTGTGTGGGTATAGGCTGTGATGGTTGCTCAGTTAATATCTCAGAATTTAAAGGCTACAATAAAAAAATAAAGCTATCGATGCGTAAGTAGCATCATGTCGAAGTCATCAGCTCAACCTCGCTATCTCTCGCAGTTGCAAGTTACAAGTGTGAGAAACTCACTTAGTACTATTGAAGAAGTAGTTCGTAGTTATTGTTCTTTACATCATCTAGCGGTTTCGCAACATTGAAGAGTCGCCTAAAACACTAGACTGATGCAGTCACATTGTTAAGCGACATGGATTGAGCGCCATGATGCTATAATTCAATTCGCAGCTGATCTCGGAACAGTTTGCAAAGTTTTTAAAAAATACAATGTTGCAGGGATTGAAGAACGGCTGCCAAAGCTAATATTCTCCGTCGAGCTCTCTGTAATTGCGAGCTTATTATCACACAGAGTGACATTATGAGCATGCCATATCCAGTCACCAAAATCTTATAAGACCCTAGACGTCGCGATGGCATAGGCAAAATTAGATTCGACGCTCAAGGTCATCACACATCACACAGCATGAAAGCTAATGCTGATAGCCACTTTGCTCGTATTGTTGAAGAGGCGAAGGCAGTTATGGAAGAGTTACACGTAGAGATGAGTGTTCCTCGTCTTACAGGCATACAAAGACACAGGGAAAACTGCGATCATAATGATTATGCTATGACATATTGGAAAAACTGTTTTTACTCCAATACAGAACCATATTATAACTGACATGAGAGAACGTTTTGCTCAAGAAAATATTTATCATTTAAAATTCAACATACTTTTGCCCTCACAACTACTAAAATATGACGGTAATGATAACCCTTTGTGATTAAAAAGAGAGTAATGGAAGAGATTCTTCAATACAAGCAAACCAGCATTATCAATTAATGGTCGTGATTTTGATATGCAAGCATTGTCTGCTTGTCCTAGATCAGACTATCCCAATTTGCACACGCTGTATAAAATATGTCCTTGTCTACCTGTATCTATTGCTACAGTAGAAAGAATAGAATTTAATGTAAGTATAATTAGTTTAAATAAAACTTTCTTAAACTTTGCATGTTACTTGATTATTTTTTTATTACGATAAAGTAAAGGTAGCTCAAGATATCTTTAGCCCCTCCTTGAGTTCTTTCTGTATCCGCCACTGACATAGTTACAATATTTTAATTTTATTATTTACTGACATAGTTTACTGACATAGTTACAATATTTTTATTTTTATTTAATTATTAGTTTAGGTGTAGGCCTTGTAGATAATTTATTTAATTGTTTGAAAGAGGCTAACAGGCCTGGGCCAATTATACATAAAAATGTTGTTAAGTAGCAACACTGATAGACTGCTAGTTCTCTTTTGTTTCTATTGAGCGTCATGGCGTCAGCTCACCTTTAAACTCAATTAAATTTATGAGAATTTCAGTCCAACATTTAAGATTTATCTACTCATTATTAATTATACATGCCGAGCATGTGAAGTGGTTAAAATACAATAACATAAGAATACCAAAATACGAGTCACATTGCCTAGGCTGATGGGACGGCATCTCGACACGAACGGGGCGAGGCACATGACCAATGGCTTCACGTACTTTCCCAGGCACATGAGTGAGATACCTCTAACTTCCTAACTCCGAGCCTTTATCAAGATTTTTTTTGGAAGGAAGAACTCGATAATGTGCAATTAATGTGCAATTATTTCTTAAAAAAAAATGTCATAGGTTATTTCTGATTCTGCCACGAAAGAGTTGGCTTCGCTGGGGAAGTATCGCACTCTGACAGAATATCGACTTCAAAGTACTGCCTGTACTGTTCTTCCTCCCATCTACTTGCCGTAGCAGTATGGAAGTGGATCCATACTTTTCCCTAAGGCTGGCAAAGCGTGGGCTGCGGTCGCTGCCTTCTGCGAGGAGGTTATCTCGCGGTAGGAAGCGGCGGAGAGAGCCAGGGAGGAGGATTCTTCCACTGACCCGAACCGCCGCCAACGATCGGGGTGGCGCAGGCACAGGTACTTGCGCCTCATCCCACCCTAGCTGAGGCTGCGGGTGGATGGACCGGGGAACGTCCACCACCCGCAAGGCCTCTCGAGAAGGTGCGACGCTCCGTGCGCGGATGCGTCGCTCAGTAGAGGGTACCCGAAAGGGTAAGCCGACGGCGGACCATCGAAGGAATGTAACATGGTTCCAGTGGCCCGCCAATAAAGGCGGAGAGACGGCACACGACGGGTTTCTTTAGTGGGTGCAGGCCCCACACTACCCTGTTCGTTGCCCCGAACGACGGGGTGTGCGGTTAGGAACATTATTTTCCGCCTTAACAAAAAAAAAGGCTGGAAAACCGTGAGTAATACCCCTGGTATTGCTAGCATCTATAAATTACTATGACCTCTTGCCGCAAGGCGAACTTTACGCTTATTTGCCATTCTAGTGGGTACAAAAAAAGAAAAAATACACGGGTACCTTTTTTTATACTACGTGGTAATTGTAAATAAATGCGGTATGGTAATCGGTTAACGGAGCCTATAGAAGCTCGCAGTACTAGAGGCATCACTCGCGTGTGGTCAACTCCAAGGGACGGCATAGGAGGTGAAGAAGAAGGAGAATAAGGAAGGACAAGGCCTCCGGCGCTCTCTCACCATACGAAACAAAACACACACACACACATAGCATCACGCCTGTATTCCCCGAAGGGATTGGCGGAGATGTATTTCACACCCACGATCACGCCAGCTATGTTTAAGTCCCACGTAATAGGGGGCGAGCCTATTGCCGTCTACCGGGCACATTTCCAAACTCCGGGCTGCTACTGAAAACTGCTTTTTACGCACTTTACTTTTAAAGCACTGCCCGACCCGGGGATCGAACCCGAGACCTCATGTTCAGCAGTCACTAACACTACCGCTGCACCACAATAGTAAAAGTGTACCGTGAGTCTCCTACCGATGTTTCAGGCTGATCTTTTGTGAGAGGGTGGTACTTCCCCGATCGAGCCGTCTCATTCATGCTGGGACAAACAAGGCTCTAGGTACCACTAGTTATTTATTTCAGGTAAACTTGTAGTTAAGAAATTGTTTATAATGTCATCTGACTAGTTAGTAGGTCAAAACGTGCAACATGAAAAACATTACGATAGCGATAACGTCTTTGTAAATACCTACGCGATCTCACATTTTCAACAAATAAAATTTATTGCTTAAGAATCAAAAGATGGACCTTTTTAAGCCTATAACACATATAATCTTTTGAAAGGGAATTAGTGTCTCATCAATAATAAATTGTTTTTTTATGTATTTAATCTTTTTAATGTTCCAAAAGTAAATTTAACAACGCCCACTGTGAATTTGATTTAGATGTTTTATATTTTCATATTATGTAAATATTAACGTAATATAAGATAGAGATGATATAATATAAAACTGAACAAATTTCATTTAGTATGTGAAGAAAAATAAGAATCTTAACTATTAAAGCTGTAACAGAGCTGTGTCTGTATTTAGGATATTTGAGGACTAGGATAGGATATTTTGGATAATTCAAATTACTGAATTAGGCTATATAGGCTTAATACAAAACAATATTTTTTATCTGTTTGTTCGTTCGCGCATCACGCAAAAACTACTGAACAGATTTTGATGCAACTTTTTTTATTGGATAGCACTTGATTAGACTTAAAAACTCGTATACACAATTCCAATCTCAGCTTAAGTGGTTAACAATACTAATTCGCCGGAATACTCATATTGCTTTTTTTTTTGGCAGACGAGCCACGGTCCTTCTGATGGTAACCGTCGCTCACCAATTAATTTCACAGATATGAAATGAAATATTTAAAGCGGCTATCTCCTGCTACAGCCAAAACGCAACGATGTGCTTCATGGCCGATCACACGGGAGATGGTGGTACCAACCCGCTCGAGCCCGATACCAAGTGAGTACTCCCACTTGGTACCTACTCAGCCCTACCACCAGTCATGCAATGGATGATAATTGCTTACTTCCCTTAGTCGCCTCCGACCACTACGACACCCGTGGGAAAGAATGGGGTGATGACACTTGTATTCTTAGTCCGTGACCACACGGACAATATTTATTTACTATAATTATAATGTATTGATTAACCTTTCATCTCCTTCTTATCTCAAAGGTCGTTTTGAATACCTTCATGACATTTTATGGCAAATCTTTTACTATTGAAACTATCGTGAGATTGATACATATTAGAAATATATCACCGGAAATAACTCATGTTGAGGATCGATTTAGTCGACCCGGGTTTCGAGCATATTCGATGCTCATCATCAGGGCGAGCGCGCAGCGGTGTCAACGAGTTCCCGGCGGGCACTGCGGCTAGCATAGCGCGCAGCTCGGCTTGACACATGTGCGGGCGGCGGCGGAGCGTTGCATGGAGATGGTGCATGTTCGTCGCTGCCGATGTCAGCCGAAGAGGCCCGATTTCGATCAGGAGTGGATGGTGGTGTTGTTGCTTCGTCGGTTCTTTGATCGGCAGGCGTAGGTTCGCACACCACACTGACCGTGTCGCCTTCCATACCCACGGATGTGTGAATACTCGAGGTAGTATTAAGGACTGGTCTCCAGGCTGACGAGAGCTTCCATCCACCATCTCTATTGAAAGTTGCATGTCGGTTGATCTCTATTGCTTCCCGTATCTTGCGAGGGACAAAGAACTTTTCTTGTGACAATACGGAAGCTTTATCGAACCGAATGTAATGGTTGGTGTCCGAGAGAAGTGCGTGTTCTGCTAGAGCCGATTTGGTTGTGTCCATATCATTAATACTCCTAATGTGCTCGGATAGTCTGGTGGCGATATTGCGTCGAGTTTCTCCCACATAACTCGTGCCACAGTCACATGGTATGCGGTACACGCCTGGTACGCTGAGGTGGTCTTTGTCTTTTGGTGAGCATAGCATCTGTCTTATTTGACCAGGAGCACGAAAGAACGTTCTAATATCATACCTTCGTCTTAACAGATGTCCGATTCGATCCGTTATTCCTCTAATGAAAGGTAGATATGTAGGCAAACGTTCTACTTTTAGCGGTCGCGTACGCTCCCTCCGTTCTGTTGTCCGGCAGCATTGACGCCACTTGTAACCGTTGTAACACCTAAACAATGTACATCCTAAGATTAATATTACCGTAGAGGAGGAGAAGGAAGGGACATTGCCATTTTTGGATGTACGGGTCATCCGTGGCTCTAATGGAAGTTTGACCCACACTATACATCGAAAACCTACGCACACGGACCGATACCTTCATGCGAGTTCACACCATCACACTGCACACTTGTCCTCAGTACCGAGATCATTAATTGACCGAGCCCTCAGACTATGCGATCCCCAATTTATACAGCAAGAGCTCGAGCACGTTAGGGGTGTACTAGAGGACAACAGTTACAAGTGGCGTCAATGCTGCCGGACAACAGAACGGAGGGAGCGCGTACGCGACCGCTAAAAGTAGAACGTTCGCCTACATATCTACCTTTCATTAGAGGAATAACGGATCGAATCGGACATCTGTTAAGACGAAGGTATGATATTAGAACGTTCTTTCGTGCTCCTGGTCAAATAAGACATATGCTACGCTCACCAAAAGACAAAGACCACCTCAGCGTACCAGGCGTGTATCGCATACCATGTGACTGTGGCACGAGTTATGTGGGAGAAACTCGACGCAATATCGCCACCAGACTATCCGAGCACATTAGGAGTATTAATGATATGGACACAACCAAATCGGCTCTAGCAGAACACGCACTTCTCTCGGACACCAACCATTACATTCGGTTCGATAAAGCTTCCGTATTGTCACAAGAAAAGTTCTTTGTCCCTCGCAAGATACGGGAAGCAATAGAGATCAACCGACATGCAACTTTCAATAGAGATGGTGGATGGAAGCTCTCGTCAGCCTGGAGACCAGTCCTTAATACTACCTCGAGTATTCACACATCCGTGGGTATGGAAGGCGACACGGTCAGTGTGGTGTGCGAACCTACGCCTGCCGATCAAAGAACCGACGAAGCAACAACACCACCATCCACTCCTGATCGAAATCGGGCCTCTTCGGCTGACATCGGCAGCGACGAACATGCACCATCTCCATGCAACGCCCCGCCGCCGCCCGCACATGTGTCAAGCCGAGCTGCGCGCTATGCTAGCCGCAGTGCCCGCCGGGAACTCGTTGACACCGCTGCGCGCTCGCCCTGATGATGAGCATCGAATATGCTCGAAACCCGGGTCGACTAAATCGATCCTCAACGTGAGTTATTTCCGGTGATATATTTCTAATATAAATCTTTTACTATCACTGCTATTAGTCTGTGGAATACTCTGCTGGGAGAACTAAGGCGAGCAGAAATCTTACTTAAATTTGAAAAGTTGGAAAAAATATTTTATATCTCGGGACGTCTGACACATGTGAAACCATCGAAATTATTGTAGAAATAATGAGTAGAAATAAAATAATCATAGCTCTTTCAATGTGTGCTTGTATAAAATTATGACATGTGTAAAATAATAGAAATGGACATAAAAGCATGAATATATCCTATGATAATATATAATAAGTGATAATATTGCTTTAGTCTTATATAAACTTGTCCCAACGTTATTATATGGAAGCGAGAGTTGGGTACGCAAAAAGGAGCATGAGAATAAAATCAAAGCGGTCGAAATGCGATCTCTGCGGTGAATCTGTGGAGTGAGACTGACTGACCGCATTCGTAACGACGACGTAAGAGAGCGAGTAGGTATGACTCTCTTTCATCATTGGTGTAAATATGCGAAAGGGAATGCTCCGATGGTTCGGACATGTGGAAAGAATGCCGGGGGAGCTAGACCAAATCGGTCGAATCGGGAAGGAAGATGGAGTCAGGAGTCTCCGAAACCGGCGAGCGTGTATGAAGAGAATTATGCATGTTGATGAAGCGAGAGATGTATGCAAGAATAGAGAATAGTAGAAAGAGTGGGGAAGTAGGCTATCTCCGGCCCATTCCGCGATATAATTACCTACCATGCTTGCCTGTCTCAGGGTTGTCACTTTTAGCTAAATTTTAATTCAGTGCCTAGAAATTGGCAAGGGCCGGGAAGTTGTATTTTTTACCTGTAATCGTTTAGGTAAAACCGACCTCACTAACCCTGAACCCAGACGACACAACACAGATTATTTTAACTTACGATTATTACGATTATAACTTAGTCACTATACCTACAATACTGAGAAATCGACATGACATGACATTTAGACAGCCAAACATACAGCAATAAGTTCTCCTGCGATTATCAAACATTTTTCATTTCTTTAGCGGTGCCGAAAAGCCGTGACGCGCGAACCTTGTGCGGCGTTAGCCCCGACTGGCGTACTGAGAAACGGGTCGAGATTTTGTTAGAGTGTGCGTACGATACTATGGCGCACACATACAAGCCGCGCGCGGTGTGTTTGTATGAAGATAACCAACTTCCCACTCTTTCTACTATAAATAGAGCCTCTTGGCACTTTGTCCTCTCTGCCTACCCCGCTAGGGGAATCGTGTGATGTTAAGTTAAGTTAAGTTAAGTTAGTCTTATATAATTCTTGGTAAGCGCACTCTCGCTATCCATAGACGAATTAAAACTGTTATTGGTTTATTGATTGATCTTATGCTTCCTTGTTACATACTTTTGTCAACAGATAACGTTAAAAACAATTAATTTAATTTTCTGCTTTTTTATAAATAATGTATTGCTTCTGTAATAATGATGTTTGTAAGTACATAGGTGTAGTTTATATGTTTAATTACTTATTTACTTGTACCAACACCTACAACTACCATCGATAAATTACACAAATTGTGTTCATCCAAAGGTTGACTGGAAGAAATTACTTTTAGTAAGAAGGCCGCGCATTGTTCCACTTAAGGGTTAACATTTATTTTCTCTTCTTGTACCTTATTATTATTATTATAGTATAACTAAATATACCTGCATTTTATCCCGCTACTATATCGGGAACTTGAGATATACCTTAAAACTAGCTTATAGCTGCGGCGGAGCTGCGGGCAAAGGTTACTAAACAAATAAAATTAGATGCTTTAAAGAAAGGCTACTGGATATATATTTATTTAACTCCAAACAATACAAGCTGAATCCAAGTAGATAAGTATCGGCAAAGCATCAATACTGTAATCTAAAAAGGGCCCATTTATTTATGGAGATGGAAGTTAGTGTCAAATGAGTTTTGGCTTGTTACCGAACCCGAACGTCTTCTCTATTACTAACAATACATGATATATATATATATATATATATATATATATATATATATAACAAATGCCTTTTTTTTATAGCATGCGGTGGCAGACGAGCTACGCTCCATCTGATGGTAAATGGTAACCGGCACCCATGGACTCGACTATACCGAGAGTATTGTCAAGCCGCTGCTCACCAATTCATTTCAGAGATTATGAAATGAAATATAAATGGCTATCTCCTGCTACAGCCAAAACGTAACGATGTGCTTCATGACCGGTCACACGGGAGATGGTGGTACCAACCCGCTCGGGCCTGATACCAAGTGAGTACTCCCACTTGGTACCCAGCCCTACCACCAGTCATGCAATGGATGATAATTGCTTACTTCCCTTAGTCGCCTCATACGACACCCGTGGGAAAGAATGGGGTGGTGACATTTGTATTCTTATTCCGTCACCACACGGACTTGGCTTGCGAGATTTCTATTTTTAGGGAAGATAGCCATCTGTCACGTCTTGTTCCCAAGGGATGAAACTGGTCAGTGGAAGGCAGTGGCAAGTGGAAATCAGTTCAGTTGCCTTCTAGATAACAAGCTTGAGTCTATAGATCTATGTAGGTCATTCACTGAGACTTTAATGTAGCAGCTATAGGCACCAGGCGAAATTTAGTCCCTATCCTGACCAACCGAGCATCCCCAATTTTTTTTAGAATAGCTACCTGTGCTATATAAAAATAATTTTGGAGATATCTATTTAGTGAAAAGGTAGGTAGCATACAAACAGCTAGCATGAGTAACAAATTCAGTAGATATAGCGTTTCCTTAGTTATGTATTTTGGACGTATAGTACGATCAAATCAATAATCCAGTGGAGTAAACTGACGTTTACTGTGTTACCAGTTTTCGATAAAAGAAAAATAGTGAAGATACAAAAGGATTCACATGAATCACTGATGTAGTACGCCGTGGATCAAAATACCCTATTTATTTTATTTACGAGAATTTTCTCAATTATGATTTTTATGGGTTAGCTGGTAGAGAACTCAAATTTGAGTTAAGTTCGCCCTATTATATATATATATATATTTTAATATTAAGTTTATAATATGTTTCTATGTACAATTAAAGTATTAAATAAATAAATAAATATGTTTAATAATCGATATGAAATTATTTTGAGAGATGTTAAAAACTAGTGGTATTGCGTATAATAAATCTAAAAAAACGGTTCTTTGTTTATGATCCGTTTTTTTAGATGTTTCATTTTAGATTTATTATATAGTTTATCATTATATCTTACGAAAAGCTTTTACGACTTTATAAAGGCGATATTTATTACTATGTCTGTTATAATTAATTAAATGAGGCGACACTTGGCAGAAGTCCATTGTTATTATTATAGAATGGATATTTTAGGAGGAGAGCCCACCACTCACCCACGTATTGTCAATCTTGGTTATCTTTGGACACACACAAATAACCTAAGATCCGCACTCTCACAGATAGAGGAGAATGTAATAATAGCAGAGTAGCATGCACGATTATGATAAAAAATCTCACTAATGCGATGTAACCATGCGAAAGCGGCAGGGCTCGCAGAACGTTGCAGTATTGCGCAAAAATCCGAACACAATTTTGACACGTGTATTGCCTCTACACGAGGCATCCTCAGGACCACTCGGCAACAAATAAGCGAAGCGAATTTATGATGAATTATTCGAACGATATGAAAAGAAGTTTAGTAGTGGGAAACAATTAAAGTTGGTTTGTTCGTTCAGCAAAAACGTTTCTATTTTGTTTAATTATTTCTAATAAAATTGTTCTAAAATGGACAGTCTAATATTTTTATCATACGTACTCGTACTATTATCTAATGCATGGCTACACTACCCTGTTTGTTGTCCCGAACACCCGAACGAACGGTTAGGTACATTTCTACCCGCTTTATCAAAAAAGGCAAGGCTTTGTGCAAGTAATTGAATCACTTCAGAACTTGAATCACTGGAACATCACTACTTCTATAATCATGGCACCATTATTTTACAAAGTTACATTAGCAAATGTCAGTTTACTCCATACACTTCTTTAAATTTATCTCCATATGAACTGTAACTTCGAAATACATTATTTGTGTGAAACTAATGTATAACACGGTAACATGTTCTTAGTATTATATCTCAAGACGAATAAATTGTCTAAAATTTGGTATACAACATTACGACAATTATAATCCTGAAAAACAGTGAAAAACGTTATAGCGTTCGTATGAGTTCTTTTGGTAAGGTGAAAAAGTACCCCAAAATGTACGAGATGGTGCTGACATTGTTAGCGTTCTATAGATCCGTAATATTTATTTTCTCATTTGTGTAAAATCGCGTTTTTTCAGTAAAGACGGTTAGAGTTAGATAAATATGTAATGAAAAAGCTTGTTAATACAAAATTTTCAATCCAAATCGCTAGCATGGTATTAGCAACGGTGCACCTACCTAATGCAAGTACCTAAAAGAAATTACAAGATGGCTTTTTACTGGAAAATCGCGGTTTCTCAGGAAAAATGCTTATACAGACAAACTTAGAAAGCAAGTACAAAATTTTATCCAAATCGTTAGAGCCGTTTCCGAGATACACGAAAGAAATAAATAAACAATATATGTTACAATAAATTATTGCTCGTTTAGATATATAAGATAACACTACTCAATGTCAAAAAAAATTATACTCAATCGAAGAAGTAAAGTCTGTAGAAAGAACCCGTCATCGAACACATGATAGGCTATTATAAATCTTATTGTCTAAGATCCCAGGTTGCCGATCTTAGACTATAAGATTTATATAGCCTATCATTGTATCCGATGACGGGTTCTTTTTACATAGGTACTGATTTTCATTAATATCAGCCTACCCGTTCTTGAGTTATAAAAAGACAAGAAAATGTTAGGATTGCATTCAGGTAAGAAGTAGGATATCAATCTGTAACGCATTTTTACTGATATTTTTTTTAGTTAGACTAGGCTAGTATTAACGGCTCGTGATGTGTTGATCACAAATCTTTAATTTTGATTATTATCTGGTACTAAACTAATTATGTTGATCTAAATAGTATTTTCACAGAATTTCTTAATATTATTTTAAACTTACTCACGGAACATATCTCATCATTATCAAACGATACACCATCTTCAAAACCCTTACTGAATTTCAACAGAAACTAGAATCTAGAAATATACTTATTGAAAATAACTCTTATAGAACAGAACACTCTTAGTATTAGAAAAAGCGGGAACTAAATGGCAGCACGTCCGAGACGGTTATTACAATATCACTGAATCGGATTACCGTTCTGCGTAAGGCGGCAACACAACGACGCTACACGACAATATGCGATGAAGCACAAATGCACTGTAAAATATTATTTTATAACAATACGCTATATTATACTCTTTATCAGCATTTAAAATTATTATTATTTATCTAGGGAAAGTGTACACTTATTTTTAACATTGAGGAACAAACCGTAATAAACAAAAGCCTGCTACTTCAATGATAATTATACAATAATTTATCTAAAATACATAATAATATTTAAAAATAAACTCGTTACATTCTAAAACAAGAAAATATGTTCTAAAACTTCCAAATACAATTGGTTTAAATTAATTATATCTAATTAATGTATCTGTATGTTTATGTATCTGCCAGACCATTGAGCACCATGAGATAAAACTGACATTTCTACTTTTACAAATAGCTAGTTGTATATTATATACATAATTATTACTATATTCTGTTCCCGACTTCGTCGACTGCAGAATTTAAATGCGTCCATTTAAGGCACACTAATGATTTCTATGTAAAAAAAAATATCCTAGACAATCAATCCACTTTTCCTGGAATAAAAGTAGCCTATGTCCTTTTCTAGGATTTGAACTATATGTTTACTAATTTCATGACGATCAGTTAAATAGTTATGACGTAAAAGCGTAACATACAAACGCACTTTCATGTTTATAATATTAAAGTAAGTATAGTACAAGTAAGATTCTAGGCGGTTGTCATAACTGAATGATGATATAATTTTTAAATTTCAAACAATAATATTTACAGTCATACATAATTATTACGTTGTATAATTATTCTGTTGTTCCAAAACACGCAGACGTGTGATAGTACTCCTGTTTACAACTTGTTGAGTCGAAATCACACGTGAAGCGATTGTTATGACTTTAGTTATTCGCAATCGTAATTTCGTAAGTCGTAACAGACTACAAGTATGAGATAATAACAGCGACGCACAACGATTTGCCTTTTTACTTAAATTCAAAAATTACGCCTCAATTATTATGATAAAACATTAAATTAAACTCATTAATAAGGCCTTATAGGATACAATTTGAAGTTCTAATTATCATATCATAGTTTATTTAATAATAATATTATAATAATTATTATAGTGATCATTATTTACTTCCGTATTTAAGCAAATTTAATTAAAAAAGAGCTGGAACTATTGCAATGATTTTCACAAGGAGTAAAGAAAAGTATCTTACCTTTTAAATATAATATTAATTATATTACTGTAAAGCACTTTTTTGTGTTTTGAAATAAATAAAATATTTTTGTTTCAATTTTACTGTCCACAGTATATATAGCTTGGACTACGAGTGCCACCGTTCTACTTGAGCGTGCCTAATTTCTATATTTAGGACTGGAATCTGACAAGATGTATGTTATACAACTCCTACCAGAGGCCTCTCTCGAAAACTATTAAATTAAATTTATACCACTAAAAACGTTTAGTAAAGTGATGTTTCTTTAAGTACCAATGACTCACCCAAATATACACTCGAGGCAATAAAATGGAATAAAATTATCAATAGATTATTATTATGAACTTTAATCATGAAGTACTTATGTATCTAGAGAAGTCTTCCATATACGGTTACTACGCCACGGATCTGTAGTAGGTACGTACATATTATAATTCCTAGGTATATATTTTTTTTACATTTAGGTACTATGTTCGTAATGGAAAATTACTGAGCAGACGCAATGCTTGACATAATCGATTCATGGAGGATAATCCCACACATTTAAACAAAGTGGTTTTATTTATTTTTATGGAATACTTTGCCGAAATTTATATTTGCAGACAAGTTAAGTGTGAGTTTTTAAACTGCGAGTAAGAAAGGTAAAAGTAATTTATATTATTTTTATCACTTTTAAGCTATACGGTTGAAAACAGCGTAAGCGTATCTAATTATAAATATTCAAAGGCACATATTTATTAACATTACCTACTTCCATCGTCACCTCTTAAAATTTTTGATAGAAATGAAATTGCTAGGATACTAATTAAAAGTAAAAGAAAAGAAATATACAGAATATTAATAATTATGTAGAATAAGTCTGGGTATATATTTTGTGTTAATTTAAACACAAAATATGCCCCAACTTACTCTCGCTCTCTCTATTTCTCTCTTTCTCTCACCCTCTCTCTCTCTATCTTTCTGTCTTTTTCTGTAAAAGGGTAAAGGACATTGCACTGCGTCTATACATAGTTCGCCCTGAAACCAACCCTGAATACAAAACAAAATTATGCGTTGTACTAATATATATTACTGAATTCCCATACAACCATCATTTTATAGCGGACTTGCTTGAGAATAGTACCATTACAAAAAATATCTCCGATTTTGAGGTTATGATCAGGGTGCTTTAACTTAAAAGATTGAAGCTAGAATATAAATTAACCAGTTTACGTATGGTAGTAGATTGGTGTTACACAACTTCTTGACATAGTTTTCAATTTAGTTGGATTATAATCCCAGAGTTGCGTATTTCCAACGCTAGATGGTGTTCTATTAAATTTTTACGTATTTCAAAAAATATTTTAACTATTAATTTCATATATATCTACAATAAAGATTAGACAATTTTAAGTATGTCTAATATTAATATATATCATAGTTTGAAAAATTCGTTTCTCTCGAGTTCTTGACTCGGTTCAATTCCTAGCTCCCACCCTGAAACCTTCAGGGAATAGGAGGTTCGGATTCCCTTGAATTTACGAATACTGTATCTCCTAAACCTTTACTTACTATTGTGCATGTGTGTATAGCTGCTTGTTTTTATAGTATGTGTATATTTATGTTTGCTTCTAATTTGTCTATGTACCTGTGCATGCTTTTTGCTACTACGCCTGTTGTGCCTATTACTATGGGGATGGTTTCGGTGTGTGTATGCCAGAGTCGTGTTAGTTCCTATATTGTAGTCGGATGGTACGGTTATGTCTATCAGGTAGGTTTTATTTTCTGCCTTATTTATGTATATTATGTCTGGTCTATTGTGTGTTATTGTAACGTCTGTCTGTACAGGTATCTCCCACATAAGCTTCGCGGAGTTGTTCTCCTTTATCTGAGGTTGAGTCAAATTCACCTTCCACCATAACTGGTCTATTTCAAAATTGTGTTTACTTGATAGTGCCCACCAAATATACTTTACTATGTTGTTGTGTCTGTTCACATAGTACGTGCCGGCCAGCTTTTCACATCCCGAGATTATGTGCTGTATGGTCTCGTCTTTTGTTAGGCATAGTCGACACCTACCATCGACAGATTTCTTTTGAATGCTACTGCCTGATCTTGTATAGCGAACACCGAAGATTCTAATGTGGGGGAAACGATTTCTTTTTTAAGCCAGCGGAACGAATACTCTCGATCTATATAAGCCTTCTCTATAACTGACCTAAGAAATTGTCCATGTAGCGGTTTCGCTTTCAATTTATTAATGCCTGTCTTTATTGCTGCTTTCTTAATTTCAGTATCGGTGTATTTTCTATTTTCAGTTAATCCTATACTTATTGCGTTAACTTTACTATCTTTGTGTATTGAGTGTTTGTCCCTGTGCTTATCGTGTTTCACTATTGCTTTTATGATATGTTCCTGTTCATTGTTGAGGTATTGCCTATATTTAATAATCTGTGTTTTGTGTAGCATTTCTATGTTTGTAAGTCCCCTGCCTCCACCTTCTATGGGTAAATATAATCTTTCAATATCCGCTTTTTGCTGTTGGGCTTTATTCAAAGTAAGTAGCTTCCTAGTCTTGATATCTATTTTATTTAAATCGCTAGTTTTGTAGTTTATAATTCCAAATGTGTATAAAAGAACTGGTGTGGCATAAGTGTTGATGGCTGTTATGAGGTTTCTCCCGCTAAGTTGTGTGTTAGTGATGCATTTTATCCTTTTGAAGTACTCTCTTTTTACCTGATCCTTAATTCTGTTATGTTCTATTTTGCCTGCTTCATCTATACCTAAGTACCTGTAATTCTCGTCTTTCTTCAAATGTTCGAAGTGTAATCCACTTAACAGTAAGTGACCTTCGCTTTGGTGTTCAGCTCTCCTTCCAGATGTTAAATGAAGCACACTGCATTTATTTAAGCCAAACTCCATTCCTATGTCTCTAGTAAAAATTTCTGTGCTGTCCAGTAAAACTTTAAGGCTGTTTTTATTGTTGGCATATAACTTTAAATTATCCATGTATAATAAATGGTTGATAGCTGTGTTGTTTTAAAGTGTGTATCCCTTTTCTATGTATTTATTCAGAAGGGATGATATGGGATTAATACCTAAGCAAAATAGTAATAGTGATAGTGAATCGCCTTGAAAGATACCACGGCGGACAATTATTGAGTATGTTGTGACAGAAGCGTTCGCGCCACGGGCTGCCATGATCACTTTCCATGAGGGCATAACTATCTTTAGAAAGTCAATGATAGTAGGTGAGCATTTATACAGTTCAAGAACTTTAAGCAGCCAATCATGGGAAATACTATCAAAGGCCTTCCGATAGTCAACCCAGCCCATACTAAGATTTTTCTGACAATGGTGGGCGTCTTCGAGAATTGCTTTATTAATCATGAGGTGATCTTTGCAACCCCTGGCGCGACGTTTACATCCTCTTTGTTCGGGAGCTAATATGTCGTTAATTTCGCATTGTTCGTATAGTTCATTTGCAATAATAGAGGTGAGGAGTTTATACATGGTTGGTAGGCAGGCTATTGGTCTCCAGTTCTGTGGATCTTGTGTGTTATCATTCTTTGGAATTAAAATAACTAGTCCAGTGGTAAGCCACTCTTCTAGTGTTTATCTAATAGTTTATTATATAAGTGAGTAATGTGTGAGTGTATACTAGTGAGGTATTTTAAGTAATAGTTCTGTATTTTATCTAGTCCAGGCGTTTTCCAATTATGTGTTTTCCTTATTGCGGCTCTTACTTTTTCTACAGTTATCTCTTGAAAGTTATGTTCATGGATATCTTCTGTTTCATTCTGTATGTTTGCTATCCATCCTGCCTCTTTATTGTATGCAACGGGTTATGATAAGATGGAACTCCAAAAATTTTGTATGTTTGCTTTTGTTGGGATTTCTACCGGAGTTTTCTGATTTGTACTAAGTGATCTATAAAATGCATGTTGGTTTTCATGAAATAGTTTGTTGTGTTGTTTTCTCTTATTCATGTCCTCATATCTCTTTATCCTACCTGCTAATGCTTTGACTCTCTGATTTAGAATTTCAACTGTCTTATCATGGTCTATATCACTAAATATATTGTACTTATCATAAAGCTTATTCTTAATTTTTATCATTCTTCGGCTATTGACCCCTCTCTTGATCTCCACTAATCTTCCTAGTTCTTTTCTAATGTCTTCAAGCTTATTTTTTATTCTTGTCTTCCAAGCGATCCGCTTCTGGGTTTTATTATAGTACGAGGTGTGTATGGCTTTTGCCCATTGGCAATAATGAGTGTCTTTGCTGTTGCATAAATGATGTTATTTAGTTCTCTTAAGGTGTTATGTGTTTCTAATAAATTAGGAATGTATGTGTTGATTTTACCTAAATTAGTGATGAAAATTTTATTGAATTTGGATTTTGGAAGACAAGGTCGGTCTGCTATAACTGTCTCCTTTGTTTCTGATAGTACTTGTAAGAACTGTAAAATAATTGGCTCGGATTCATCTAAACTTTGTGTGTTTTGTGTAACTGTATCCTGGGTGTGTGTGTCTGTAGTAAAAGTCTCTGTTATATCTAAATTATATTGATTTGTATGTATTTCTGTAATCTCATCCTCTGGTACCTGGTTAGCCTGTGTGTGAGGAGAAACATTTAGGTTTTCGGTGGGTGTATGTTCCGGTATGCCGGTTAGTGCAGGTTGTGTGTTGCTAACTAAAGGTGGTAGTGTTATTGAAGTTATATTGTTGTCAGATAAATTACTGTTTGTTACACTATTAGATTGTTCTGCTTTTATTTGAATTTCCTGTAATAACTGTGTTGAAATCCATTTTCGGTTTATTATACTTCGAGCTTGGTTAGATAGTGTGTTGCCTGTGAATTTGTGTACCTTAGGGTTATTTGCATTTCTCTCTTTAAAATATCTTTCTAAACGTTTAATAAAACCTACTCCTTCTGCCTTAGCCTTGTAGTAGCAAAACATTAATTCGTGTATTTCTTCTGTTGACCACTTTCTTCTAGAATCATTTATATCTACTGAACTTGTCATGGTCTCTACCAATGGACCGGCAGAGCTAGTGGGAAGTTCCCCGCTCTGCAAAGTTTCATCGGCGTCTCGGATAAGGTATATATCATTATCGATATATATCATTAATATATCTAATATTAATATATGTTATAATACTATTATAGAATGGATTTTAGGAAGAGAGCCCACCACTCACCCACGGATTGTCAATCCCGGTTATCTTTGGACAGAATAACCTAAGATTGCCAACCCGCACTCTCACAGATAGAGGAGAATGTGATAATAGCAAAGTAGCATGCACGATAATGACAAAAAACTCACCAACACAACACAACCATGCGATACGGTAGAACTCTCAGAACCACAATATTGCAATATTCCGCAAAAATCCGAACATAAATTCGACTCGTGTTTCACCTCTAAACGAGGCATTTTCAAGAACGCTCGGCAACAAATGAGCGAAGCTTACTCGTGCAACTTGCTTTTATACCCCTTCCACTATACAACAGTTATGACGTATCGCTCGAACGATATGAAAATAAGTTTAGTAGTGGGGAACTACAGCTAGTTTGTTCATTCAACAACATGTTACTACTGACTTTAATTATTTCTAATTGTCCTAAAACGGACAGTCTAATATTTTTATCACAAATATGCAAGGGCTCGAATGTATGACTATTATCTAATGAATGGTTACAATCTTATAAATGTTTCGCAAAATGTGACTTTTCAGGGTAATTATGCCTATACGCAGCTATATGTTCTTTATAACGAGTCTCAAAATTACGGCCCGTTTGCCCTATATAAACATTATTACATATTTGACATTCCAATTTATATACTCCAGACTTTTTACATTTATCAACACCGTTACCGTTATTTACCGTTACAAAGATTTTTAAGCGAAAAGTTAGGCCTAAATGCGGGATAGATACCGTGAACCCTCAGTGTCTTTGCTAACCTGTCTGATATGCCACCAAAGTAAGACAAAGTACTCGTAAAATTAGTTTGTTCTACTGCAACAGGATACAAAAGTTGTTTTACTATGCTGGACTGTTTTCTTTTAACCAATTTGTCAATCAAGAGCCTATTATATCCATATATATGTTTGATTGGGCTATATTATAAATGATATTTAATTCCTTATTGTATGCTACCTTATCAAACGGAACATTAAAAAGACGGTGAACCATGCTATGAAAAGCGGCCAATTTCCATGAATATGTCTGCCATTAAAGGCCTTAAAGGTGACCCCATTGCTAAACCTTCATTTTGAATGTAATACTCTTTATTAAATTAAAAGTAATTTTGTTTCTTACAAAGTTCTGTAAGACGTAATATATCACCCACCTCTCCCAAGTGCAAATTGAGACCTTGAAACAGATTTTTTAAATAGACCAAAGATTCTCTGTATGGGACTTTCGTAAAAAGGCTCTCTACATCTAGAGACACTAGTTTTGCATTTGGTGGTAAACAAATATTTTGTATTTTTTGTATCAAATCAATACTGTTCTTGATACCATATTTAGGCAAGAAACGAGTTTTTTGTTTAATGAGTATGTTTAGATGCTTTGCCGATTTATATGCAGGAGCCCTGATATACGAGACTACTGGACGAACGGGCACTTGTTGTTTATGCACTTTAGGTAAACCATACAACATTGGACAGTGAGGGTTCATGGGTACTAAGCTTTTAACATAATTTGTTGTTGAAGGAAAAAGTGAACTCGCGTTTTTTAAACATAATTTCAATTCGGCATGAAACCGTTTCGTGGGATCAGAGGACAAGCGCTGGAAAACATTATTTGATAAGACTTTACCTATTTTGCAGTCATAGTCCGACTTAGGCATAATCACAACAGTATTACCTTTATCTGCTTTACTTACGACAAGATTATTAATTTGCAATCTACTATGAATGGATTTATACATTTTGAACTCAACATTATAACAATTAGCCGATTTGTAAGACTTAAGTTGATGGGCTACAAGACTCTTAACTATATTATCCTTGTTGTTTATATTAACTGCAATTTCTAAATCTACCGCTAATCGTTCTAGAGAATTTTCATTAATATTCTGATGTAAACTATATTTCAAACCCTTCTCCAGCAAAGTAATTTCATTATTAGGAAACTGAACATTCGACAAGTTTTTAACTCTAGGGTAAAAAGAGTGGCAACCTACATTCTCATCACTAAAACATTCGTACCTATGACATTTTTTGAGCCTTAAAATTTCAAGTTTTTTCTTTTGCACTAAGTACTTATCATGACCCGCTCGGGAAGCCAAATCTCTAGCTTTATGATCTAATAAATCGAATTCAACATTATGTAAACGAAAAGAAAGTTCTAAGTGTAATACTTTTAAATGACTTTTTAAATTATCTCTAATAGTGAACCAACGTCTAGACTCTTCACCCAATCATATTTTCTGAGCTTTTTGTATGGCAATATTGGCAGACTTATTATGTAAATTGGTACGGATGTTGATATAATTAGGGATAACGTTATGATATTTGCATTGATGATTGAACCACACGTTTTGACAAGCAACACGATGGAGCTTAGAGATCTTAATATATAATTTCGCCTGAATAGCTATGCTTGCTGATTTAAGATAATTAATTGAATGAGGCGACACTTGGCGGAAGTCCATTGTTACTATTATAGAATGGATTTTAGGAGAAGAGCCCACCACTCACCCACGGATTGTCAATCCCGGTTATCTTTGGACAGAATAACTTAAGATTTCCAATCCGCACTCTTACAGATAGAGGAGAATGTGATAATAACAAAGTAGCATGCACGATAAAGACAAAAACTCACCAACGCGACACAACCATGCGATACGGTAGAACTCTCAGAACCACAATATTGCAATATTCCGCAAAAATCCGAACATAAATTCGACACGTGTTTCACCTCTAAACGAGGCATTCTTAAGAACGCTCGCAACAAATGAGCAATAATTATGTTATAATAATAAATAAATATATTCACGGATATTTCACACAACGTCCTCTGGTCCCAAACTAAGCTTAACGCTTGTGCTACGGGTACCAGATTACGGATATAATACATATTATACTACTTTTTTTGTAAATACATACATATAATAGATAGAAAACACCCAGACGCAGTACAAATATCTGTGTTCATCACACAAATAATTGTACTGATTGGGAATCGAACCCACGACCTCGTGCACGGAAGTCTGTTACACTACTGACTACGCCACGAGGCCTGTCGATAAAAGTAAATCTAATAAAAACAGTAACATCTATTAACATAATCTATTAACTATACCAATTGTGAGATTTAAAAGCTTTTAAATAACAAAACCATCTTATTTTTATCTAGATTTATTATAATGTAACTAATAATATTATAACCAATCTTGATTTTTTATTGTGCCAGTTTACACACAATTTCTAAATCAGTGAACAATGCTTTAAAAAACAAAGAATGATTATATTGACTTTAAGTAAATATGGCAGGCGCATCGGATGTAAGTACAATAGTCCCTTCGAATACATTTTATCTTCATTATGGCATGCATCAAAATAATATAAATAGAAATATGCAACTATTATTTAAAAAATACTAATAATTATCATGAATATGTGATGCTATCATCAAACAGGGCGAAAAATGACAATGTCCTTTTATAACATACTATCTATTTCCCGTGGCTTCGCTCGCATAAATAAATGAATATTACATTATTTAAAAAAACTGCCAATATACACTACTACCACTACTTATCATCGCGCCATTTCCCTTACGGGGTAGGCAGAGAGAACAGTGTCAAGAGGTCCGGCATTCTTTGCACATGTCCGAACCATCGGAGCATTCCCTTTCGCATCTTTATACCAATACTCTCTTTCATACCTACTCGTTTAATAAATACCCAGGAACTAAAAAGCAAAAAACAATTGGTTTTTACATACGAATTCCGAGCTAGACACTACTGATGAGTTTGAAGTCAGTACCGCGGTACCGCGCACTTTGAAACAAAAAAAGAATTTTCCAAATCAGCAAAATAGCCGGAAATGAAAGCAGCGCCTTGACAATACTCTCGGCATAGTTGAGTCTATGAGCGACAGTTGCCATTTACCATTAGGTGGGCCGTGGCTCGTCTGCCATCATACGAAATAAAATAAAAGCTACACATACCAGGCGCTTCTTTAAATTTAAGAGCGTTGCAATTTACGTATTCCTAACTCATGTGCACTACAAAACCGGATTTATCATTTTCGTAAAGTTTTCTAGAATCATACTTCATACCAAATAATGCACAGATAGCACGAAATTTTATATATCTGTTTCTGATCAGCAATAAATTTACACCTATAATGGAATTTAAAAAAAATACTACCAAGATGGTTATTTAGGGGTTGAAAGTTTGTATGGGAGGTACGTCTTTTTAAAGTAAAAAGCACCAAATTTCAAAAACCTGTTTCTGGATAAAAATAAATGAATACGTATATCAGCAATTTTATAGTATTTACCCCTAAGAGGGTGAGTTAGGGGTCTAAAGTTTGCATAAAGAGTTTGTTATTTTTAAAAGAAGCATGGAATTATTGAAGCATTTTATATAAAGTTTAAGTAACAAACTTTATTAACTAAGTGCAACCCGCGAATACGTTCACGTGGAATTTAGTTTTTCATTTTTTGCGGTAAAAGGTACAAAAACTGAAAAACTAAATTCCACGTGATCATTTTCCAACTTTCAATCTGATAAAGTTCCATACAACCGTCTATACCTTATTTTACCCTCTTAAGGGTGAAATTTTCAAAAATCCTTTCTTAGTGGATCTCTACAACAAAAAAGGCATCAACTACAAAAATTTCAAGTATGCAGCCCCAGCGGTTTAGGCTCTGCGTTGATCGTCAGTCAGTCGGTACAAGCAATTATATTTGTATATCTATATACATATAATAGATTATATAACCGTCATAAATAGTCCTTATTCATGTTGTAGGTACACGACAAATAAGACTCATGTCGTGTTTGAAGCTAGCCATCAACTCATTAAATATCTAAATTGTTCAGACGTCTGTAAACAATAGCCTAGTCATCTACAACAACGTTTATTGACACAATATTATCTACGAAGATATTGACTGGTGACTGAAATAATCATTTCCTTAGAACAATAGCTGGGTAATTATTAATTAGAAATAAACATATCGTTTACCATTTGAAACAAATTAATACCAAGAAGTGCATAGTAGGTAGGATTATTGACGATATATATGTCACGAGTTGTGATAATGTTAGTATTCTTTATAGTTTTTGTAAACAAGCACATTACCTTCTTCGCTCGCGCTATAGTGATAAATCCATTTTGAACACAAAGTGCACAAATACATCCGAGAAATAGCGCAAGCGTCACCCAAGATATTAAAAAGGAATTCGTTATAAAAATTGGTAGTCTGAAGCGGATGTCGCGATGGCCAAGTTGGCAAATTATCTGGATCGGTTTTTCTAGAGATGAGGGTTCAAATCCTGCTCAAGACCAGTATTTTTAATTTTTACATTTTCGCACTTTGTGTTTATTTATATCGGTAAGCATGTCAAAGGCTTAATCAAAAATATATTTTTCTATGCGGAGAGCTGACACACACGGCAGGTTTATTTAGTGAGTGAATAATCTTCCTACACTATTCCCGATCGACGGGGTGTGCGATAAAGTCCATTTTTTCTGCATGAACAAAAAATGGTATCCATGCCAATAATAACTACACTTCGGAAACAATTAAAGGAAAATGCCAATTTTGTTAGGCGATTAGGCCCAGTACAATAATCCATGTGCCTACTCGATTCCTCATCTATCTAATAAAAAAAATGCCTAGTTTCATAATCCATAAATAGTTTTCATTTCGGTACCCTAGTTTAAGAGAAATTCGTGTTTTTTAATTTATAAAGTGAGGTTATAATACGCCTTAAACTGAATTTATTTATATAAATATGGCTTAAATTAAATTTATTTAAAAATCTAGCATTTATGATTTATTTGTTCAGGACAATAATTTCAATCAGGAAACTAATCAGTAATAGCTCGCAGTCTGACTGAAAACACGACGCGTATTTATACCTAAGTTGGTTCCCTTATTATATACTTATAGGGATTTGATATTCTGAAAACTAGTCTATACCTAGTTAGAATGGCTAGAATATTTATCAATGGGAGTAGGGGTCTTGTAGTTTGGACCATAGGGGCGCATTGTTGTTTTTCCTGGGCAAAAAATGGGCACTCACCTTTATTCGATAAGACGTACTACTTTATATCCATAGTGTTTTATCTTCCTACCCATCAAAACTCATCGAAATCCGTTTCATCATTGACAAGCAAAGATCCAAGCCAACATCCATACTTCTCCACAACTTTCACATTTAACATAGACTAAGTCGAGCCCTTTTTAAACCTGCAGCAGGTAGGTACTTATTCCAGCATGAAAGGGGCCAGCTCGATCAGGGAAGTGTCTCACAAAAGATCACGGTGAAACAACAATAGGTACTACTACGGTTGTATTTCGTATGGTGAGTGAGAGCGCTGGAGGCCCAAACCCCTTCTTATCCTTTCCTTATTATGCTTTCTAGCCTCTCTTTTGGTATCCCACCTATGCTCCCCTTATTATCTTTCTTATCCACCTCCTATCCCGTCCTTTTCTTAGAGATGCCACCATGCAAGTGATGTCTCTGGTTTTACTAGCGCTATAGGCTACGGTAACCGCTTACCATCAGGTGAGCTGTATACTTGTTTGCCACCCATTTATAAAAAAAATATAAGTTACTCTATGCTATCATTTCCAAGCGGTATGCAAATACTTCACTGTGGCGCCGGTTGGTACGATTACAGAATGGTAACAGTGACTCTAAATTGAGGAGTTTCAATCTCCAGGGAACAAAAAGTAGAAAATACAAGGGCTCAGGTTATCCGTAAGATAGGGAACATCATGATCTGAATGAGCAGGTTGTCGGAAGCAAAGTTAGTCGGGCTTCAGACATATTAACACTACCGCATGTGCGACTAAATCTAGACTTTGTACAACTTGACCGCTTGACTCAGTTTCCGACGCACCAATTTTTAATCACCAGTTTAAGTTTGTCCTCCAGTTAACTCTTAAACTGCTTTTCTCCAAAAAGACACTGCGAATCCCTGATTTTCGGCAACTGGCGAATGAATCTAATAATCGGCACACCATGAAAGGGTGAGCACGCGAAGATGGACTAAGTTTTGATACTTTTATATGTTTTTTAAATATAAAGTGCGAAAATGTGTTAATTTATATTGGACTAAGTTCTTATTGCTCCTTTCAGAGGTCTGCCCGAGAGATCCTCAATTTCAGCCGCGTACTCTAAGAGACATTCTGGCATATCTTCCACAGAAACTATGCATCAAATAAGGCATGGTGGTATTAGGCAATTATGTATTCTTAGCCAACTACTACATAAACATATATGTTGTTAATCTAACATCCAACTGGGCCATTCCATTATTTTTATCTTTTATTTTAAAAATTGTAATAACAACTTATAAGTAACCCCATATTATGGAATAATCACCCTTTATCGCGAGGGCCATAAACATACAATTTCACGAATACAAAGTACACCCAAACTCAAAACAATCTTTTGTGACCTACAAACACTAAGAATTGTACTGTGTAGGAATCGAACCCACAACACCGGCATGTAAGGTCGGTATCTCAGCCACTCCATACTGTTATTATTATAGTTGCTGATATGAAAAGATCGTAATTTAAAAACTTTAAAATACGCTAACCTATTTATACGCATATCATCCTACTTCCTACTAACACTATAAATGTGAGCATTTTTATGTCTGAATACTTATTAATCTATCATGCAAAATCGGTTGAAGAGATTAGGATGAAATTTGGTACCAAGATAATTTATTACTTGGATTAACGCATAGGATATTTTTTTATACCGGAGAAATTTTAGGGTCCAGTGGGAAAGCTATATTTGCATAGAAATATGTGTGTACCATAGAGTAACTTAGACCCCATTTCGAGATTCATGCAGACGTAATCACGGGCAATAGCTAGTTTTCAATATTAAAAAATATATATATTAGCTTACACGACACTTGGCCGTGTGGGGCCGGCTTTAGAATTGTCCCACCCCTCTCTACCCACGGGAGTCGTAAGAGCCGACTGAGGGTATATCGGGGGAGTGGGCAGCAGCACTCCCTCGAGTATTAACAACATCCACTGTGATCGCCAGCCCGCCTGCCAAGCGTGGCGATTACGACATTATCCCCCCCATGACGGGACTGCTTGTTGTGGCGTTCTCTTGGGGTGGCCTATGTCCAGCAGTGGACGTTGAAGGCTGATGGAAGAATGGATACTTCACGAAGTTAAAAATGGTTAGGTTCTGATAATTACATTTGCGTAATTTATTGCATTTACTTGATTTTCTAATATCCTGACGTTTTGATTAGGTACATTACAGCATTCATGGTCTCGGAGGGACAGTCCACCCGTAACCATGAACGCTATGTTTATTTCTAAAACATAAAAGGCAAAGAAGAATCAAATATTAAATAATGAACAAAACGATACAGCCAATGGCATTCTGCTAACAATACTTTGATAGTCCTGTCTTAAATAAACGTCAAAACTATTTTGAAACGAGTCTGTGGAAACTGAGATGGTTTAGAGAGTTTGTTGGGTTTTCTTGTTGAGTTAATGTTGTCAAAACTGTTTCAAGTTAAGGGACTCGATATTATAATTTACCACGGTGAATGGCAAGCAATAATGTTACTTTTAACATGTATTACAAATGTTAATTAATTGATAAAAATTACTTTCCAATAAAACTGTATTTACTTAGCTATAGCTATGCTTGCTGATTTAAGATAATTAATTGAATGAGGCGACACTTGGCGGAAGTCCATTGTTACTATTATAGAATGGATTTTAGGAGAAGAGCCCACCACTCACCCACGGATTGTCAATCCCGGTTATCTTTGGACAGAATAACTTAAGATTTCCAATCCGCACTCTTACAGATAGAGGAGAATGTGATAATAACAAAGTAGCATGCACGATAAAGACAAAAACTCACCAACGCGACACAACCATGCGATACGGTAGAACTCTCAGAACCACAATATTGCAATATTCCGCAAAAATCCGAACATAAATTCGACACGTGTTTCACCTCTAAACGAGGCATTCTTAAGAACGCTCGCAACAAATGAGCAATAATTATGTTATAATAATAAATAAATATATTCACGGATATTTCACACAACGTCCTCTGGTCCCAAACTAAGCTTAACGCTTGTGCTACGGGTACCAGATTACGGATATAATACATATTATACTACTTTTTTTGTAAATACATACATATAATAGATAGAAAACACCCAGACGCAGTACAAATATCTGTGTTCATCACACAAATAATTGTACTGATTGGGAATCGAACCCACGACCTCGTGCACGGAAGTCTGTTACACTACTGACTACGCCACGAGGCCTGTCGATAAAAGTAAATCTAATAAAAACAGTAACATCTATTAACATAATCTATTAACTATACCAATTGTGAGATTTAAAAGCTTTTAAATAACAAAACCATCTTATTTTTATCTAGATTTATTATAATGTAACTAATAATATTATAACCAATCTTGATTTTTTATTGTGCCAGTTTACACACAATTTCTAAATCAGTGAACAATGCTTTAAAAAACAAAGAATGATTATATTGACTTTAAGTAAATATGGCAGGCGCATCGGATGTAAGTACAATAGTCCCTTCGAATACATTTTATCTTCATTATGGCATGCATCAAAATAATATAAATAGAAATATGCAACTATTATTTAAAAAATACTAATAATTATCATGAATATGTGATGCTATCATCAAACAGGGCGAAAAATGACAATGTCCTTTTATAACATACTATCTATTTCCCGTGGCTTCGCTCGCATAAATAAATGAATATTACATTATTTAAAAAAACTGCCAATATACACTACTACCACTACTTATCATCGCGCCATTTCCCTTACGGGGTAGGCAGAGAGAACAGTGTCAAGAGGTCCGGCATTCTTTGCACATGTCCGAACCATCGGAGCATTCCCTTTCGCATCTTTATACCAATACTCTCTTTCATACCTACTCGTTTAATAAATACCCAGGAACTAAAAAGCAAAAAACAATTGGTTTTTACATACGAATTCCGAGCTAGACACTACTGATGAGTTTGAAGTCAGTACCGCGGTACCGCGCACTTTGAAACAAAAAAAGAATTTTCCAAATCAGCAAAATAGCCGGAAATGAAAGCAGCGCCTTGACAATACTCTCGGCATAGTTGAGTCTATGAGCGACAGTTGCCATTTACCATTAGGTGGGCCGTGGCTCGTCTGCCATCATACGAAATAAAATAAAAGCTACACATACCAGGCGCTTCTTTAAATTTAAGAGCGTTGCAATTTACGTATTCCTAACTCATGTGCACTACAAAACCGGATTTATCATTTTCGTAAAGTTTTCTAGAATCATACTTCATACCAAATAATGCACAGATAGCACGAAATTTTATATATCTGTTTCTGATCAGCAATAAATTTACACCTATAATGGAATTTAAAAAAAATACTACCAAGATGGTTATTTAGGGGTTGAAAGTTTGTATGGGAGGTACGTCTTTTTAAAGTAAAAAGCACCAAATTTCAAAAACCTGTTTCTGGATAAAAATAAATGAATACGTATATCAGCAATTTTATAGTATTTACCCCTAAGAGGGTGAGTTAGGGGTCTAAAGTTTGCATAAAGAGTTTGTTATTTTTAAAAGAAGCATGGAATTATTGAAGCATTTTATATAAAGTTTAAGTAACAAACTTTATTAACTAAGTGCAACCCGCGAATACGTTCACGTGGAATTTAGTTTTTCATTTTTTGCGGTAAAAGGTACAAAAACTGAAAAACTAAATTCCACGTGATCATTTTCCAACTTTCAATCTGATAAAGTTCCATACAACCGTCTATACCTTATTTTACCCTCTTAAGGGTGAAATTTTCAAAAATCCTTTCTTAGTGGATCTCTACAACAAAAAAGGCATCAACTACAAAAATTTCAAGTATGCAGCCCCAGCGGTTTAGGCTCTGCGTTGATCGTCAGTCAGTCGGTACAAGCAATTATATTTGTATATCTATATACATATAATAGATTATATAACCGTCATAAATAGTCCTTATTCATGTTGTAGGTACACGACAAATAAGACTCATGTCGTGTTTGAAGCTAGCCATCAACTCATTAAATATCTAAATTGTTCAGACGTCTGTAAACAATAGCCTAGTCATCTACAACAACGTTTATTGACACAATATTATCTACGAAGATATTGACTGGTGACTGAAATAATCATTTCCTTAGAACAATAGCTGGGTAATTATTAATTAGAAATAAACATATCGTTTACCATTTGAAACAAATTAATACCAAGAAGTGCATAGTAGGTAGGATTATTGACGATATATATGTCACGAGTTGTGATAATGTTAGTATTCTTTATAGTTTTTGTAAACAAGCACATTACCTTCTTCGCTCGCGCTATAGTGATAAATCCATTTTGAACACAAAGTGCACAAATACATCCGAGAAATAGCGCAAGCGTCACCCAAGATATTAAAAAGGAATTCGTTATAAAAATTGGTAGTCTGAAGCGGATGTCGCGATGGCCAAGTTGGCAAATTATCTGGATCGGTTTTTCTAGAGATGAGGGTTCAAATCCTGCTCAAGACCAGTATTTTTAATTTTTACATTTTCGCACTTTGTGTTTATTTATATCGGTAAGCATGTCAAAGGCTTAATCAAAAATATATTTTTCTATGCGGAGAGCTGACACACACGGCAGGTTTATTTAGTGAGTGAATAATCTTCCTACACTATTCCCGATCGACGGGGTGTGCGATAAAGTCCATTTTTTCTGCATGAACAAAAAATGGTATCCATGCCAATAATAACTACACTTCGGAAACAATTAAAGGAAAATGCCAATTTTGTTAGGCGATTAGGCCCAGTACAATAATCCATGTGCCTACTCGATTCCTCATCTATCTAATAAAAAAAATGCCTAGTTTCATAATCCATAAATAGTTTTCATTTCGGTACCCTAGTTTAAGAGAAATTCGTGTTTTTTAATTTATAAAGTGAGGTTATAATACGCCTTAAACTGAATTTATTTATATAAATATGGCTTAAATTAAATTTATTTAAAAATCTAGCATTTATGATTTATTTGTTCAGGACAATAATTTCAATCAGGAAACTAATCAGTAATAGCTCGCAGTCTGACTGAAAACACGACGCGTATTTATACCTAAGTTGGTTCCCTTGTTATATACTTATAGGGATTTGATATTCTGAAAACTAGTCTATACCTAGTTAGAATGGCTAGAATATTTATCAATGGGAGTAGGGGTCTTGTAGTTTGGACCATAGGGGCGCATTGTTGTTTTTCCTGGGCAAAAAATGGGCACTCACCTTTATTCGATAAGACGTACTACTTTATATCCATAGTGTTTTATCTTCCTACCCATCAAAACTCATCGAAATCCGTTTCATCATTGACAAGCAAAGATCCAAGCCAACATCCATACTTCTCCACAACTTTCACATTTAACATAGACTAAGTCGAGCCCTTTTTAAACCTGCAGCAGGTAGGTACTTATTCCAGCATGAAACGGGCCAGCTCGATCAGGGAAGTGTCTCACAAAAGATCACGGTGAAACAACAATAGGTACTACTACGGTTGTATTTCGTATGGTGAGTGAGAGCGCTGGAGGCCCAAACCCCTTCTTATCCTTTCCTTATTATGCTTTCTAGCCTCTCTTTTGGTATCCCACCTATGCTCCCCTTATTATCTTTCTTATCCACCTCCTATCCCGTCCTTTTCTTAGAGATGCCACCATGCAAGTGATGTCTCTGGTTTTACTAGCGCTATAGGCTACGGTAACCGCTTACCATCAGGTGAGCTGTATACTTGTTTGCCACCCATTTATAAAAAAAATATAAGTTACTCTATGCTATCATTTCCAAGCGGTATGCAAATACTTCACTGTGGCGCCGGTTGGTACGATTACAGAATGGTAACAGTGACTCTAAATTGAGGAGTTTCAATCTCCAGGGAACAAAAAGTAGAAAATACAAGGGCTCAGGTTATCCGTAAGATAGGGAACATCATGATCTGAATGAGCAGGTTGTCGGAAGCAAAGTTAGTCGGGCTTCAGACATATTAACACTACCGCATGTGCGACTAAATCTAGACTTTGTACAACTTGACCGCTTGACTCAGTTTCCGACGCACCAATTTTTAATCACCAGTTTAAGTTTGTCCTCCAGTTAACTCTTAAACTGCTTTTCTCCAAAAAGACACTGCGAATCCCTGATTTTCGGCAACTGGCGAATGAATCTAATAATCGGCACACCATGAAAGGGTGAGCACGCGAAGATGGACTAAGTTTTGATACTTTTATATGTTTTTTAAATATAAAGTGCGAAAATGTGTTAATTTATATTGGACTAAGTTCTTATTGCTCCTTTCAGAGGTCTGCCCGAGAGATCCTCAATTTCAGCCGCGTACTCTAAGAGACATTCTGGCATATCTTCCACAGAAACTATGCATCAAATAAGGCATGGTGGTATTAGGCAATTATGTATTCTTAGCCAACTACTACATAAACATATATGTTGTTAATCTAACATCCAACTGGGCCATTCCATTATTTTTATCTTTTATTTTAAAAATTGTAATAACAACTTATAAGTAACCCCATATTATGGAATAATCACCCTTTATCGCGAGGGCCATAAACATACAATTTCACGAATACAAAGTACACCCAAACTCAAAACAATCTTTTGTGACCTACAAACACTAAGAATTGTACTGTGTAGGAATCGAACCCACAACACCGGCATGTAAGGTCGGTATCTCAGCCACTCCATACTGTTATTATTATAGTTGCTGATATGAAAAGATCGTAATTTAAAAACTTTAAAATACGCTAACCTATTTATACGCATATCATCCTACTTCCTACTAACACTATAAATGTGAGCATTTTTATGTCTGAATACTTATTAATCTATCATGCAAAATCGGTTGAAGAGATTAGGATGAAATTTGGTACCAAGATAATTTATTACTTGGATTAACGCATAGGATATTTTTTTATACCGGAGAAATTTTAGGGTCCAGTGGGAAAGCTATATTTGCATAGAAATATGTGTGTACCATAGAGTAACTTAGACCCCATTTCGAGATTCATGCAGACGTAATCACGGGCAATAGCTAGTTTTCAATATTAAAAAATATATATATTAGCTTACACGACACTTGGCCGTGTGGGGCCGGCTTTAGAATTGTCCCACCCCTCTCTACCCACGGGAGTCGTAAGAGCCGACTGAGGGTATATCGGGGGAGTGGGCAGCAGCACTCCCTCGAGTATTAACAACATCCACTGTGATCGCCAGCCCGCCTGCCAAGCGTGGCGATTACGACATTATCCCCCCCATGACGGGACTGCTTGTTGTGGCGTTCTCTTGGGGTGGCCTATGTCCAGCAGTGGACGTTGAAGGCTGATGGAAGAATGGATACTTCACGAAGTTAAAAATGGTTAGGTTCTGATAATTACATTTGCGTAATTTATTGCATTTACTTGATTTTCTAATATCCTGACGTTTTGATTAGGTACATTACAGCATTCATGGTCTCGGAGGGACAGTCCACCCGTAACCATGAACGCTATGTTTATTTCTAAAACATAAAAGGCAAAGAAGAATCAAATATTAAATAATGAACAAAACGATACAGCCAATGGCATTCTGCTAACAATACTTTGATAGTCCTGTCTTAAATAAACGTCAAAACTATTTTGAAACGAGTCTGTGGAAACTGAGATGGTTTAGAGAGTTTGTTGGGTTTTCTTGTTGAGTTAATGTTGTCAAAACTGTTTCAAGTTAAGGGACTCGATATTATAATTTACCACGGTGAATGGCAAGCAATAATGTTACTTTTAACATGTATTACAAATGTTAATTAATTGATAAAAATTACTTTCCAATAAAACTGTATTTACTTAGCCAAACTGCTATTATTTGTATTGAAGTGGAAAGGCAGGTTCAGTGAATATCAGATGGGTAAAATCATATGAGTTCACTTCACCGAATTCTTAACCCCGACATTCAGAACAGATGTACAACATCGGAACAATTAGTACTAAATACCTTCCACGCACGGCACACTTTTCAAGGCTTTTCGAAATAATGTGCTTATTTTTAGTTTCACAAATTGCATATCTACTGTTCGGCGAAGAAACGGTGAAGGAAAGGAAGAAACGAGGAAGAAGGTCCGTGTGGTGATGGACTAAGAACACAAGTGTTACCACCCCTTTTTTTCTTACTTTCTGTCGTACGAGGCGACTACGGGAAGTTAGCAATTATTACCCATTGCATTACTGGTGGTAGGGCTGGGTTCGTACCACCATCTTCCGTGTGTCTGGCGATGAAACACATCAGTGTGTTTAGGTTGTAGCAGGAGATAGCCGTTTATTATTTCATTTCATATCTATAATGAAATGGTGAACAGCGGCTTGGCAATACTTCCGGTATAGTTGAGTGCATGAGCGATACCATTTACCATCAGGTGGGCCATGGATCGTCTGCCACCATACGCAATAAGAAAAAAGAAAAATATTGTGAAGAAACCTGCATGCCCGAGAGATTTCCTCGACGGCTTATGAAGTCTGCCAACGCGCATTGGGCCAGCGTGGTGGACTACTGCCTATGTCCCTCTCACTCTAAGAGGATACCCGTACCCGATAGTAGGACAGTAAAGGGCTAAAAAAATATCTCATAATAAAAATAATTATTTATATTAATTTTTACCTCTCTTGTCGCTATCTCACTCCATACCACAAATAAATATTACTTAATAATTTATACTCATATTTACGTGATTTTAAATATACGAGTACTCGTATATTTCAACTGAATTCAAAACTGACAATTACATGGCGACTGGGTAGTGAGTATTTAGAGCGAGCGCACATTGAGCCACTAGAGGCGACCACACTAGAACGACTAGTGGCCGCCACAAGTTGCGAACGCGTTTCTCCATACATTTTGTTTAGCATCGGCGCACACCGAGCGTTTGAGTGGACGCGTCCGAGCCACAAGCTGCGGGAGCCGACCGCGCTCTCTACTTGTGGCCGCGTTTTGTCGTTCGACTCGCGCGCACATACAGCCACAGTCGCCGGCTTCTCCCTTATCCTTTAGAGCCTCCACGCATTAGGGCCACCAGTCGTCGCTACTAAACGCGACCACCAGTGGTTCAGTGAGACCACTCACGCCGTGTGCTACACCGCAAGTGTAACAACTGCCGCAAGTGGCAGCCACTGAAGGCCGCATCCAGCCACCAGTGGCTGCCACTGGTGGCGGCGTGAGTGGTCTGACTGAACCACTGGTGGTCGCGTTTGGAAGCGGCGACTAGTGGCCATAATGTGTGAGGGCTCTTAGATACAAAAAAAATTGGCTAGAAACCCTCTTTTCATTTTATGTAGATAAAAATATTGTTTTCTATTTTGTGTTAATTGGCAAAGCATCTGGGCGGTATCCAGGAGATGCACGTTCAAATCCTGCTCGTGACTGTTATTTTCGATTTAACGTTTTCAAACTTTGTGTTGATTTATATGGCTAAGCATGTCAAATGCAAAATATATGTAAACATATCTAAATATTTATTTATTTATCATTTAATGCACATTTTTGAAATGTGGATAAATGCCTTAGGCATTTTCTTCCAATCAACCTTTGCAGATATGTAATGCAGATATATAATAATGTATGTAATCAATATTATACGAGCATCTCAATTAATATTGGGCAATAACACATAGGGCAAACATATATGATTAATAATAATAAATATGCTGAACACTACAAATGGCACAGGCGTCACGCAAAAATTTAAGAAGAAGAGTATTTTTGAGATTCACTGTCCCGAGTAATTGTTAAGATAGCTGAATTGGCGAAGCATGTCGGTGGTTTTTCTAGTTGTTGCACTGTTCAAATACTGCTTATAAATGTTATTTTCGAATTCATAATTTCGCATTTTGTGTTCATTTATATGGCTAAACATGTCAAATGCTTATAAAATATATAAAAATATCAAATCATAATTTATCAATTATGCTGCATCAGCGGAGACCCTCAAACGGGGGAAATATAATAGCCTTGAAGGCAATTAACTTTTAAACCGTTTGGGGTCAAAACGCTTGGGTCTTGGGGCCCGAACGCTCGCAAATTTTTCGCAAATATTTTTATTTTATTTTCTGTTTTTTTTTAAGTTTTTAGCTGTGTTTGTCTAACTTTAGTTTGTGTGAATAAAACTATTAATTTTAATTTGGTGAAAACAACTCAGCTGGGCGACGTTCGAGAAGAGAAGGAAGATCTTCTCGTCCAATATTCCATCCATCCATCCATCCATTAGCCTTTCATCGTCCACTGCTGGACATAGGCCTCACCAAAATGGGGGGTTTACCATAATATAATCGCCACGCTTGGCAGGCGGGTTGGCGATCGCAGTGGATGTTTTTAGAACACAGGGGAACGCTGCTGCCCGGTCCCCTGGTAATCCCTTAGTGGGTTTTTACGACTCCCATAGGAAGAGACGGGGTGGAGCTATTCTTGGTGCCAGCCCCACACAGCGGTCCAATATTCCGCAGTGTCTGAAAATGAAGCTCTACAATCAGTGTGCTGCCAGTGATGATTTATACAACAGAGATGTGGTCTCTGATTGTTGGCCATGGAGCGGTCTATGCTCGGTATTTCTCCTGGGAATCCGTAATAGGGAGATCCGTAGAAGAACGGAGGTGACCGATATAACCCGCCGAGTTGGCATGCTGAAGTGATAATGGTCATGCCACATCGCTCAACAAACCGACAACCATTGGGGAAAAAAGGTTCTCGAATGGCGACAACGTATTGGTCGGCGTAATGCAGGATGGCCTTCTACCTCCCACCAGATAGACCAACGGTCTGGTAAAGCCACAGGATGCAGTGAACACAAAAACGCTTGTTGTGGCGCACTCTTGGAGAGGCCTATGTGCAGCAGTGTACGTTGAAAGGCTGATGGATGGGTGAATATGTGAAATAAAAATACATTTATTGGGCACAACAATTGACAAATAAAATAATATGATGTTTATTTTGAATTAATTAACATTCACAGTAGATAGTGATTTCATAAAAAAGTATCTACAGAGTTATTAAAGCCACAGAACGTTTGTTTTCTGAGGTTTTGCAAAACGTAATTAGTTAACCCAAGTAGGGTTGAACGGAGGCGAGGCATTTCTCCATATCTAGTCTTAATATAAAACTTATTTATACGAAAATCACTGTGTTTAAATATACCTAAAATACTAACCTATTTACACAACCTAACTAAACAATTTACATAATTATAAAGTCAATTCCTTTTCTCCTAAAAAACACTCTGTTGAAATATATACAAAATTACATACATATATACAAATAAAATATGATATAATACAGTATGATATAATACAGTATGATATATAAAATATGAGAACAACTCAAGCGCAACAACCGAAATGAAATTTCTTAGATAAGAAAGAAAATGGCGAAAATGCTGAATGAAACCGCACTATATATTTTTGTCAGACACAAGTTAGCTTAGCCTGTGCTCACAGAGTTGAGAAAAATTGTATGATGGAATGAGCAGCCCAGACGAAGTCGCAGGAATCAGCTAGTAAAGTAAAATGCATTTATCGTTTATCGCAACGCCTGGCCAAAATTATTATGATACTAGCAGTGGTCATCACTCCATGGATGGCAGAAGCGTAAGCGCCTGCGGTGGCTTAGCTGGGCTGATGGCAGAAGCGTAAGCGCCTGCGGTGGCTTAGCTTATCTCTAGAACGTGAGCGGTTGGATACCTGACCTATGAGCGCCTCAACCTGTGGAGTTAGGGTTGTAATACATTGCCTTAGCTCGCTGAACTCTCTGCTGGTATTGGTGCTGCTACTGGCCACTGTGAGTGCGGACGGCCTGTAGGGCGGCGTTGACGCAATCTCGTGTATGCGGTTCGCTAGTTATGCAACAGACTGTTACGAGAGGTGAGACTCTCTGTATGTTGGCCGCCAGCCTGCTCGACCATGTCGTGGCCATAAAAATGTCGGTGATGTTGGGTCCTACCAGGGTTTGCAGTTGCCGCACGAATTGCGACGATATGCGGTCACCGTCGTTGGTGAGTAGCTGTTGAACCCGTTTTTCGTAGGAGTCAGAGAGCCGGCGGATTACTTCTGCCTTCTTTCTGCGTTAATATCCTTGGCCTCAAACATGTAACGATGGTCTAACTCTAATTGGCCCACGACCCACGACCGTATAAAATTTAGTTGCATCGGCGGAAATACCTGCAATAGCAAACTGTGCATCAGCTTGTGCGAACCATTGGGACGGATTTTCCGGCCAGATCAGAAGGTTGTATGTTCAGATCACGTCGGAGTCCCTAGTTTAGTTCCATCCATCCATCAGCCTTTCAACGTCCACTGCTGGACATTGGCCTCCCCAAGAGAACGCCACAACGAGCGGTCCCGTCATGGGGGATAATGCCGTAATCGCCACGCCTGGCAGGCGAGTTGGCGATCGCAGTGGATGTTGTTAATACTCGAGGGAGTGCTGCTGTCCACTCCCCCGGTATTCCCTCAGTCAGCTCTTACGACATGACACGTGGGACAATTCTAAAGCCGTCCCCACACGGCCTAGTTTAGCCTAGTTTAGTAGCCTAGTTTAGTTGGTCCAGGTGAAATAATAATCCCCTAATTATCATAACCCATCCCACTATCTTCTGTATGTATATATTCTTATATATTCCTCAAGAAAGTTACACTGTACAGGCACTAAAATTTACAACTAATAACAGACAGAACCATAATAGTTAGTTGATACAATATTGAATGTTCTAACGCCGTTGCAATGAGATTCGTAGTGTCTATGTATAGTGTTTTAGTACTGCACTAAAACTAGATGGCGGCTACCGCTCCCTATTAAAAAATTAAAAATATTACATTTGTACCGTGTGGTGACGGACTAAGAATAGGTACAAGTGTCACCACCCCATTCTTTCCCATGGGTGTCGTATGAGGCGACTAAGGGAAGAAAGCAATTATCATCCATCGCATGACTGGTGTTAGGGCTGGGTACCAAGTGGGAGTATTCTCTTGGTATCGGGCCAGAGAGGGTTGGTACCACTATCTCTCGTGTGTGACCGGCCATGAAGCACATCGTTGTGTTTTGGCTGTGGCAGGAGATAGCCGTTTATTCTTTCATTTCATATTTCTGAAATGAAATAGTGAGCAGCGGCTTGGCAATAATACCGAGAGGTATAGTTGAGTCTATGAGCCACGGTTACCATTCACCATCAGATGGGCTGTGGCTCATCTGCCACTAAATGCATTAAAAAAAAAAACTCTTGGCTTTCATTACTTGGAAAAAAATTGGAGAAGTTTTTGATAAAATATCAGTTATAATATACTTACTTACTTACCTATCATCACGCCATCTCCTTTGCCGGGTAGGCAGAGAGAACAGAAAACTAAATAATCTAAGTAGCCTAAGTTACTCCTTGTAACAACAGCTATCTGTAACTAAGCGGTCTAGCGATTCCAGAGATTAGCAACAAACAAGCAGACAAATCTTTAAAAAATTGTATTTTGTTGTAGGTATTATATATACCTACTCTGGTATATATTCAAGTAAAAAGGTTTTATTTAGACATTACAAACAGACTAGTAAAAATTACAATGTTTGGCAAATACTTATTCAGTACGTGCACAGCATTCGCACTGTAATTCCAAACAATAAAACCGAGTGTTTATGCAAATGCTTGAACAAGCAGTTTTCACCCATAAAAACTGTAAACAATTGGTTTCATGAACAGTAAAACCGCAATAATGCTTCCACATAAATACGAATAAATCCTTACTAATATGATAAATGCGAAAGCGCGTTTCTTGGTTACCCTCTCATGCCATAACTAATCGAACAAATATCATGAATATTTAGATATTTTTTATATATATTTTTAGCATTTGACATGCTTAGCACTATACATTAAACACAAAGTGAAAAATGTGAAATCGAAAATAACAGTCAGGAGCAGGATTTGAACCTGCATCTTCTGGATACCGTCCAGATGCTTTACCAATTCAGCCATCCTGACAATTGCTCCTGACTGCTAATTTCGATAACACATCATACTTAACGTCTTTGGGTGACGCCTGCGCCATCTGTCGGAAGTATTTTCATACATTATACCGACCAGGTAAACTTAATTTTACAATTAAGATTTTACCTAATAATGACGCAAACCCTTTAAATATTTAGATATTTTTTATATATATTTTTAGCATTTGACATGCTCAACACTATACATTAAACACAAAGTGAAAAATGTGAAATCGAAAATAACAGTCAGGAGCAGGATTTGAACCTGCATCTTCTGGATACCGTCCAGATGCTTTACCAATTCAGCCATCCTGACAATTGCTCCTGACTGCTAATTTCGATAGCAGGTAGTTTTTTCTAGACGCTGGAGTGGGGCTTTTTGCCCGACTACTGTTGGGTAAAATGACTCATACAATTTACAAAATGCCCAAGCGTTTAAATCAACATTATGGACTATAATTCAAACACAAATAAAAATAACAATCAATCTTTTTCTAAAACTTATAACTAACTTCTAATTAAGGTCAGGTGGGGTAAGGGGAACTACGGGGGAAGGGAAACAGTAGTTTATTTATCAAAAACTATAGACTATAACTTTATGATTACTCGGTCAGTAAAGCAGTATACGCATTTAATTCCAAAGACTAAACACAGACGGCGCTAGGTCTTATCAATTTATGATTTTGACATAAACAAAAATTCTGTTGGCAAACCGCGAAAACACGAGTTGGGAGCACATTTTGTGAGTGTTGATTTTGAGGACAAACTATTGTTGTGACAAGGCTGTCAAAGTCTGTTAGTAGTTTTTAAACTTAAACTTTTTTTATTTGTTTAAGAAATTATACATTTAATAAACTATTACTACTAATTATATAAACTATGATATTAATATCTAAATTTTATGTGATTTAAAACATTACCTACAAATTCTTAAGTAGGGTAAGAGGAACTGTCTTGACCGGGGTAAGGAGAACATATGTTCCTCTTTGCCGATGTCAGAGGATATAAACATTTTATGAGTTGCTATTATTATGAAAAAACACAGAATTTATTAAGTTGATTAAATAACTGTAAAATGCCAACTGTAAAATGAGTGCCCGCCGGGAACTCGTTGACACCGCTGCGCGCACGCCCTGATGATAAGCATCGAATATGCTCGAAATCCGGGTCGACAAAATCGATCCACAACGTGAGTTATTTCCGGTGATGTATTTCTAATATGTATCAATTTTACGATATTTTCAATACGAAAATGCTAAGCCATAATGCCATATACTCTTAGCTTAAAAAAATTCGTCAAAGTAGATTCATTATAACGTGGAGATACGCTAAGGATAGCTCAATATTGCCCACAGAGTGACTGATCTTTTTATAAAGCCTCACCACCAGTAGGTGCTAGAGCACGGAAATCGTATGTAAATACTAATTATTTTTTTCTTTTTAGTTCCTAGGAGTATTCTTTTTTTTTAATGAAAGGCGGTCTCTTGGTTTCTTGGAAGGCGGTTTCTTTTTTTTTAATATTTATTTCTTTTTTTTCAATATTTATTTTTTTTTTTCTACTGAAAATTAAATGATTACAACGTAACTGTAAAGAACTTTTCAATTTATTTTAATTAATATTGTTAATTCTAGTAATGTGATCTGATGTGGTTGTAGCGGCAGCGGTGAGGGGTTGATGAACCCAAGATGATGGATGAAAGGTGATGATGAGTTTCGAAGATATTGTTGTTTGAGAAATAAAAGATGCGTTAAGTTCACAATCAAAATTGCATGTAATGTCGGTTAAGTAAAATGTACATAGCTCAAGGAGAGGGGGTGCGGGTACAATTATTTAAACTTAACCAATCGCGACCGATAGAAAAAGATATGGCGTTACGTTTAGTTTAATTTCTTGTCGCGAGATGTCGAAAGCGTATTGAATATATGTTGATGGAGTGAGAAGTATGAACATGCCCCCGGCCTTGGAAGCAGTGGCTTTCAATGGTCTTCCGCCGGTGTATCAGTGTCGACTACATCTTGGAGAAGAGGACAAATCTTGGCGAATGCGCGCCTCACTACGCCCGATGACGTCTGTATATCGGCCACCCGGGATATGCCATCCTTTCCTGGGATCGTGTGAAGGACACGACCCAAATGCCACTTCAACGGTGGGAGGTTATTGTCCTTAATAATCACTAAGGAGTTTGGCTTGAGCTCGTCCTTATTCGTCGTCCACTTTGTCCGTACCTGCAGCTCTGAGATGTATTCCTTCGCCCATCGGTTCCAAAAATGTTGGCGAAGTTGTTCCACCCTCTGGTACCGCTGGAGACGACTCGCTGGAACATCACGCAGGTCATCGCAGGCTGGGGCAGTTAGTGATCGGCCAATTAAGAAATGACCTGGAGTGAGCGGGGAAAAGTCCTGTGGATCGGAAGAAAGAGGGGACAGAGGTCGGGAATTTAATACGGCTTCTATTTGAGCCAGTACTGTGCTGTACTCTTCAAACGTAAGGTGCGCGTTCCCTATCACACGACGGATATGGTATTTACTCGACTTTACTCCCGCCTCCCACAGACCACCAAAATGCGGGGAATAAGGGGGAATAAAATGAAATTTAATATTTTCACTAGTTGCGAATTCTAAAATATCTAAACTACAAGTATTTAAAAATTTTGAAAATTCCTTCATAAGTCCCACAAAGTTGCGACCGTTATCCGAATAAATCTCTGCAGGTTTACCGCGGCGTGAAATGAATCTTTTTAAAGTTAATAAATATGCTTCACTGGAGAGGTCACCGACTAGTTCCAAGTGTATCGCGCGTGTCACGAAGCAAACAAATAAACAGATGTAGCTTTTAATAAGTCTAGCTCCCCTACCCTTGCGGTTCAGAATGAGCACTGGCCCAGCATAGTCCACCCCACACCTAATAAATGGAAGACTAGGTGTAACTCTTTCTCTAGGTAAGTTACCCATCATAGGAGTAAGCGTCTTACCTCTAAAGCGTGTACAGGTAACACAACTGTGTACTACCTGGCGAGCTAAGTTCCTGCCTCCCACAGGCCACCATGATTCGCGTAAATGAAAAAGTAATGCCTGTGGAGCAGCATGGAGAAGCTGAGTGTGCTCATGGCGAAATAATAAAGTAGCAAAATAATGTTTACTTGAAATTAAAATAGGATGTTTTTTACCGTAAATGAATTCATTGGAATTAACTAAACGGCCACCCACGCGCATTAATTTGTAGTCATCTAGGAATAAATTTAATTTAGATAAACAACCTTTATTTTTAATAGTCCCGTTATCAGACAACGCCTTATATTCAGTCGGATAAGATTCGATTTGGCATAATCGGGTTAATGTTTTATTAGCGTAGTCTAACTCATCCACACTAAGGCCGCCTGTACGCTTATTTGTTTTGTATCGACTATTATGAATGAAACGCAACATAAAGGCAGCTGCACGCCTTATACGCTTAAATTGGGAAAACCGATGGAATGGGAACAAAGACAATTCACTATAATCTTTAGCTATGACCGCTGTGACGCATGACTTAATCTCAGGTAACTCGCGATGTTTGAATGAGTCTGAACTTCTGTGATCGTCTATTGAAAAATTAGGGTTTCGAAGGAATTCAGGACCCTCCCACCACAAGGTAGAAGATGAAAGTTCTTCTAAACGAACACCCCGTGATGCTAGGTCAGCGGGATTATTTTCACCACTGACGTGACGCCACAGAACCTCAGGTGTCAGATCATGTATTTCCGCAACTCTATTTTGGACAAACGTTTTAAGTTGGTTCGGCCTCATGTGTAGCCAGCCTAAGACTATCGTGGAATCGGTCCAAAATACGACGTTATTAAACTTACAGCGTAATGAGTTACGTACCTTGTCATACAGACGAGCTCCTAATAACCCCCCACAAAGTTCAAGACGTGGGATACTTACGGGTTTCAACGGCGCGACCTTTGTTTTTGAAAATAGTAATCTAACCGATACCGTTAGATCAGTGTTAACTGTGCGAACATAAATGCACGCGCCGTACGCCGACTGAGATGCATCGCTAAAAACATGCAGTTCGATATACATAGGCTGCGTACCTATAACATGGCGTGGAATACGCACTGTGTTCAGCGCTTGCAATGATATAACAAACTGGTTCCACGCGCGCGCCGTGCTATCATGTACATTGTCATCCCAACCTAGTTTTAATAACCATAATTGTTGTAAAAGTACTTTGACTACAATTATGACGGGACTTAACAAGCCGAGAGGGTCAAAAATTTGCGAAATGCTTGATAAAATAGACCTCTTAGTAATTGGTTTGTTTTTATCAATATTAATATGTGAATTAAAATAAAAGTTGTCGTTTGCATTGTGCCAGCTTATACCTAAGGTTTTAGAACTAACATTTTGATCTAAACTTAATGGTTTAAATTGACTAAAACAATGACTGTCATCATCGCGTTTAAAATTAAATATCCATTTTCTGAGTGGAAAACAGCCTGATTGTAACGTTTTCTGGGTTTCATCACATAAATCTAATAATTTAATTTTATCATCTAAACCCGTAATGTAGTCGTCAACGTAAAAGTCCTCGTTTATGGCCCGAGAAACATCAGGATTAGGAGATTCAGACGCTAATTGTTTTAGGCACCTAACACTAAGAAAAGGCGCGGAAGCCGTTCCGTACGTCACAGTATTTAATTTATAAATACCTAACGGCTTTGACGGATGATTACGCCACAGAATCATTTGCAAGCTACGCTGACCCTCATCTACTAAGCATTGCCGGTACATCTTCTCCACGTCTGCGCATGCTACGTACTTGTGCTGCCTAAAGCGGAGAAGAATGGCAACGAGATCACCCTGTATAGGAGGGCCAACTAGTTGCAAATCATTAAGTGACTTACCGGAGCTCGATGGTGCGCTTGCATCAAATACCACGCGCAACTTGGTGGTGGTGCTGAGCTCGCGGAACACGCCATGATGCGGCATAAAATAGCACGGGGATTGAAAAGAATCTACCTGTGTCATATGGCCTAGATTAATGTACTCTTGCATAAAATTAACATAAAGACGATTATATTCTGGCGAACGTTGCAATCGTTTTTCTAATGCAAAAACTCGACGTTCTGCCTGGGTATAAGAATCTCCCAAAGTGTCAGGTGACTGACGAAGTGGAATGTGCACGCAGAATCGTCCCTCACTATTGCGTGTAGTGGTGCGAATAAAATGATCCTCGCATGCACGTTCTTCCTCAGTCTGCGCGTCTCTGACCTTAGGCAGCTCCTCAATCTCCCAGAACAGTCGAAGTTGCGTATCTAATGAATTAATAATATTACAATGAATCGGCGTATTTTTGCATGAATAATTAACAATAGGTCCGGAAATAATCCAGCCTAGTTTTGTGTTTTGTAGATATGGACCCCTAGACAAACGAATCTTTCCGTCTTCTAACAGATCCCAGAACCTATCTGCACCAATTAAAATGTCGATGGTTTTATATTCTAAAAATTCCGGATCGGCCAGCCGTATGTTGTCTGGAATATAGACTTGCGCGCTTAGTTTACATACAGCAGGCATCGAAGCCGTGATCTTAGATAGAACATAACAATAAATGCGCGTAGAAAATGAATTATTGGTGTAGGATTTGATATCGATGTTACAAGCTTGCAAACAATGTACTACCGAATCACCTACGCCTCGAACTTCGTTTGTGGACTGTAATAATGGTACTTTTAATAATTGACATAGTGATTTAGAGATGAAACAGCGCTGGCTTCCATTATCAAGGAGCGCACGCGCTTTATGATATGTACCGTTTACATCGGCTACCTCAATTATAGCTGTTGACAATAACACGGATTGCACACCTATAGATCTAGTAGACTGTGTTTGCATGTGTGCCTTGTTTACCTGGATAGGAAGGGCGGATCCCGAGGAGGTTGGTACGGCCGCGGGGAGAGGTGCAAGCGCATCACTCGCATTCGCACTCAACACCTCAGTGTTTGTTGTAGAATGGCATGCGACTGAACTATTTGCGTTATCATTATGTAGTAATGAGTTATGTTTTTGACTACAACGTCTACACGGCCCATACCTACAGTTACTTACCGAGTGTCCCGATTGTAAACAATTCTCACATAAGTTGTGCTCGCGTACAAGTTTAAGCTTTAAATCTAAATCACTATCGATAAACTTTTTGCACGTATACAGTGGGTGATTTGCATTGCATTTTACACATGATAACTTACCGCGTTGTTGTTTATCGTTCGTTTTACTCGGCCCGCTGGATACATTGCAGTGTGATATGTTGCGAGATTTTGTGTGTTGTTTTTGATTATTAGTGTTTTGTGCGTCTTTACAATATGAACGCTGCAATGCCTCCAGCATGTCCGCTCGGTTACGAAGAAAATTAATTAAATCTTCCACAGTTAATCGCGTGGGATTGTTATCAATCGGGTTAGGGAACAATGTGCATTTATGAGTCTCCCATTCCCTTTCAGTAACTTTGTCTAGCTTCGACACTATAATAAAAATAATCAGAGTATCCCAGGTATCCGTAGGCTCACCTAGGATCTTAAGTGCACGTACATTTTTTAGAAATGTGTCAATTAATGTTCTGATCAAAGAAGGTGACTCTTTAGTTAATGCGGGTACAGTAAACAAAGCTTTTACGTGATTGTGGACTAAAAGTCTGCAATTATTATATCGGTTGAGCAACAACTCCCATGCAACCTGATAGTTATTAGACGAAAATTCTATGGAATGTATGACTAGTTCGGCATTACCTTTTAGGGACGATTTGAGATAGTGGAACTTTTGAATGTTAGAAATGTCTTTAGAATTATGAACGAGTGAGGTAAATGAGTCTCTGAACTCCAGCCATTGCTCATACGATCCATCAAACGTAGGCATAGATATGGTAGGTAGTTTAATATTAGTATGACTATGACATGACTTGGAGCAATCGGTAACCTCATCAGCATTGAGCATAAATTCGGCACGAGATATTAAACTATAATAATTATCTTCAAATAGTTCTCGCTGATTTAACTGTTCACCTAACTCACTATCGGAAACCCTTTCCTCTATTTTCGTTTGAATGTCGTTAAATTCAGAAAATAAACTAGAACATCCTTGAATTCTTAACTTTAAATCAATGCGTTTTTGATTGGGAAAATGTTGATCATCCTTTATAGACTCTAAATAATTATTAAATTTGGTAAGCCTGCCCTTAATTATACCACGTTTCCTAACCAAATCACGAACTACCTCACTACTTTCTACACCTAGCAAAATGGGAGATTTATCCCGTGATTTAGCGGATTCAATAGGCATTTTGGTGGTCAGTGAAAAGAGGAGTACTCACGGTTTTATGATCCAATCAGACCACACTGATGCTAGCAACGTCACCAGATTTGTAAGACTGGAAATTGCGATATTCCGAGAATACGATGCAGCAATTCACTGAAATTGAAAGCACAGGCACAATATAGCACCAATAGAACAGGAGGTGATGGAAAAGAGAAGGATTGGCCCCACCGATTTGCGTGTAATTTTCGATGAAACGCCAACGAACTTCAATTCCAGTGCGCTTGGCCTCCGTTGGTTCGTTTGGCAGCTTATTTCTTCGAAACTCGTCCGAATATATGCGATATTTGCGTTTTCTTCTCAAACCGCCGCGTGCAAAGATCCACGATCCACAGGTCGCTCGTCGACTTTGTTCAATTATCCGGCTCGAAGGACCAAAATGTAGCGGCAGCGGTGAGGGGTTGATGAACCCAAGATGATGGATGAAAGGTGATGATGAGTTTCGAAGATATTGTTGTTTGAGAAATAAAAGATGCGTTAAGTTCACAATCAAAATTGCATGTAATGTCGGTTAAGTAAAATGTACATAGCTCAAGGAGAGGGGGTGCGGGTACAATTATTTAAACTTAACCAATCGCGACCGATAGAAAAAGATATCTAAGTATTATATAACATTTGAGACTGATTAATTGTGATAAAGAAATATAAAAAACTTACCACAGAGTTTTTGGTTGTTTACCTCTGGCCCGAACTCATATGTTTCCCTTACCCCAAATTTCATTTTTGTTCATTATTTCTATTATAAACTGTATTTGAATGGAATTGAGATGATATTTGACTGAAGTCATTTTATCTAATGAATTGGTATTCAAACTAAAATACCTCTATCTATAAATAAATATATCGACTGTTCCTCTTACCCCAACAACCATGGTAAGAGGAACACTCGGACTAACCTTAAGATTTGGCATTTTTAGTTATAAAATATCAAAGCTATCCTAAAAAATCAATCAACCCTGAAAAGCTGACACACAGAGCTATAGCTCCCGTTAATCAAACTACGCTAGATTATAGCATATAGTGGCTAGATGTTAAAATTAGAATTAGAAAAATAAAGTGTGTTCCCCTTACCCCATCTGACTCTATATAAATTTAAAGTATGAGGAAAATTTAACGATGTTACCTATCTATTATCACATTTAACAAATCAATCGTTATTTAAATGTCTTATGATAGCAATTGTAATGAAATGGTAATTTTAACTTTCGGTTAACACTCTAATCTTGAGCGTGTGAGAGACCGTCTGATTTACTTTGACTCAATTCAGGGATCCATCAAAAATCCCTATGTATCACCAGCTAATTCAGTTTTAACAGTGAATGTGTTTTCATGTAGTTTTTTCGCTAATCAATACGCCATTGCTTTTACATCCTCGATCAAGAGCAAGTCCTGCTTTCTCTAATTTTTTATGTGGGCGACTTGTTTTTTCTTATAGTTGTTCCAGAAAACATGATTACGGCCAATTTGATCCTCCCATTAAAAGGTGTCTTCTTAATGTTCTGGATGGTATACTGAAAGCACTTGACAATTCGTTAACTCCCATTATTTTACTTTTTACGGAAGCTTCTTCTAAGTTTGCAGCTGTCCATGTTGCGTGTAGTCTTTCTTTCATACTTACGAGGCGTTATCTGGAGGAAAAACAATACAATCCACATTTTAGTTCAGTTATATACGTGGGGCATTTTAAATTAAAACGTGTGAGGCGTTTTGCAGAAATCCAAGTTTAATATGCCCCACTATGTATTTAACTATAGTTTCAAGTTAATAACGCTCTACTATTGCAAAAAAGAAATGTGATTTTATATTTTTACATAGCGTGTAGACGAAATTAAACAACATATTACTTTAGGTATACAAATTTGATTGAAACTTACCGCAAAATGTCAAAGCTGCAGAAATCGAAATTAACCAATAATTTTGTCACTGACACAGAGATCGCGCGCGAACTTCCACCATGATTTCGAACAACTATCGTATATGCAATGCGCGTTAGCAGCATCGCTTAACTATGTTTGTGTGAGCGTGAGAGTAGTGGGGCGTCTTGTCACTTGAGGCGTATTACCCGGTTTTACCCTACACGTACCTAATTGAGAGCCCAGAAAAGGAGATAAGTATATGAGTTTTATCCCGAAAAATTGGATAGTTTCTATGGGATAACAATTTTTGCATAAAGATCATTGTGCCCTATATTTTATAATATTACATGGTACATTTTATCCCGCCTTAACAAAAAAAAAGGTTATATCTCAGGTACCGGATATAGTAGAGGGATAAAATATATACCAGTTTTTCAGGTCTAATCAAAATCTATCAAATAAAACAAAAACATGGCATCACGCCTGTATTCCCCGAAGAGGTAGGCAAAGGTGTATTACAAACCCACGATTCGCCAGCTATGTTTAGGTCCCACATAATAGGGGGCGAGCCTATTGCCGTCTACCGGTCACATTTCCAAACTCCGGGATGCTGCTGAGATCGAACCCGAGACCTCATGATCAGCAGTCGCACCGCTGTACCACCGAGGCAGTTAAAAGTTATCAAATAAAAAGTTGCATTAAAATCTGTAGCGACATTATACTTATATGTAACAAGCTGAATAAGCTATTTTGTAAATCCTCTGCCGGTGCGTCCCCTCGCCAGACAGTCGCCTTAAGTATATTGTACGAAGACTGTTTGATTTCATCCCTCAAGGTAACAAGTAACTTACCTATAATACTACAATACCACTATACAAGGAATATCATACTTCAACAAATCCATTCAGTAGCTTTTGCGTGATGCGCGAACAAATAGACAAAAAATCTAAAAAAAATGTTTTGTGTTCAGGCATGCTTATATGGCCTAATATAGTTTTTTTTTTTTTCAAATATCAATGTAGGTACAAACACAGCTGTAACTTACTGCTTTATAATAGTTAGGATTTGACTAAAAGTTTTTGATGGCATATCAACAGTATTTTCTCTTAATACATTTGAAAAATCTATAGAATTATAAGTGACATAGGTGAAATATTCGTACCACTGAAGGAATGTAATATGGTTCCGGTGGCGCGCCAATAAAGGCGGAGAGATGGCACACGGCGGTTTTGTTTAGTGGGTGAGGGCCCCACACTACCCTGTTCGTTGCCCCGAACGACGGGGTTCGCAGTGGTAAGGAAAAATATTTCCCGCCTTAACAAAATAAAAGGCGAAATATTCGTACGAGAACAATGAGACTGCAAGCAGGATTTGAGCCCGCATCTATACCATCACAGGCGAGGGTGTTTTGGACCGCTATGCTATATTACAGTTATAGTACCCTACTCACAGTGACCAATCGCCATTTAACGTTATTTTTTTCTTAATTTTTGTAATAATTAATATACCCACCTAGCCATGCCATGCGGTTTCCTGGCTTTTTTGTAAACGCCGTGTGGTAATTAATATTTTAGAAAATAGCCACATATATTTCATATTTTGATTGCTTATTATAGACGAGCCACGGCCCACCTGATGGCAAGTGGCAACCGTCGCTCATGAACTCAACTACACCGAGAGTATTGTCAAGCCGCTACGCACCATTTCACTTCTCAGATATGAAAAATGAAAGAATAAACGGCTATCTTCTGCTACAGCCAAAACACACTGACTTGCTTTGTGACCGGTCACACAGGAGACGGTGGTACCGACCCGTTCGGACCCGATTGCAAGTGAGTACTCTCACTTGGTACCTAGCCCTACCACCAGTAATGCAATGGGTGATAATTGCTTACTTCCTTAGTCGACTTGTACGACACCCGCGGGAAAGAATGGGGTGGTGACACTTGTATACTTCAAAAAGGAGGAGGTTCTCAATTCGGATGTTTATATTTTTTTTATGAATGTTCGGGCATAATATAACTCCGTCATTGCACGGATTTGCAAAATTCTTTTTTTGTTCGAAAGGGGTTTATCCCGAAATGGTTCCATTTAAATTTTATCGAAATCGGTGCAGCGGTTTTTATAAAATCACCAAAACTCTAAAAAATTGTATACATCGATGACACTTTTTCGTTTATTTTGAAACCTCGCTGTCTCATTGAATCAGTGCGCTTAGTTTGTCTATTTCTTTATCTATTGCGCTTTGGGCGCTTATCTTTGTTATTTTCTGTATACGACGCTTTGTCATACGAGATGCACCCAAAGAAGGCCTCCCCATCATGTACCACCTGTAGCAGCCATATTTTTAAAATTGAATAGGCTCGAGTGATTTTTGAACGGTAAAAACAAATAGCATACACTGCACATTGTGACCCCCCTCTCCCCTCCTGCGACGTCATAAATAGGTGTATCGGCCGCGCGGTATTCTTCTTCCTCCGCCTGCACTCGTGACAAAAAAGCAACACTTAGGGAACATGATCACGTTCCCGGAGGCCGCCTTGTTAGAAGACACACCAGCCAGCAGAGACCAGGGACGTCTCCTCTTCTCAGCCCTGACCTACCAAATAAGGGCTATTAGATAGCATATAGATGTTGGTTAGAACCAACACCACCTACCTGAGCCTACGCACCTATTTTATAAAAAAAAAAGGATTTTAGCTGGTGCCAAAAATGTTTTAAATGGTATTTAAGTATATAAATGTATTGTTTTTGTTACTTTTGGACTTGGCACCGGCTTCAAACACACCAGTAGGTGTCTAGCACGGAAATAGTATTGAATACAAATTATTTATGGCTTTTTAGTTCTTGGGTATTTCCTGAAGGCGGTTTTTTTTTTAAACACTGGGCATTTAGATTTGATTATTTTTATGGTATTTTTGACCAGTGTAAGGGTATTAGCGTTACGTTAAATAGCCTTCCTCATAAATTGTTCTATGAAATACAAAAAATATAACCATATCATATCAAATGATAGTTGCAGAGATTAGTGCATATACATAAACAAACCCAATAACTTTATTATATTAGTATAGATAGATGACGTTAGTCAGTAAAATGATTTTTTTCTCAGCACATACCTTCGATCAACAAATGATCGAATGAGTGAAGGCAGATACAGACTCAAATCTTACTCGCAGTTATATAAAATTATTATTTCTATTAAATATATAATATGCAAAAAATATAAATAACAAGTTAAAATGTTCTGTTAACGACACTACATGGTCATATTTTAAGTTCGCACACGAGTGTACTGTTAACCTGTCACCCGCACGTGAGAATTCACAACTACGTTTAATTAAAAGTAGGGTTAGGAATGTCCCTTCACCACAATACACTGAACATGTAGCATCTTGGTGTATTTTGATGACTAATGGACAAGTCCTCTTAGAATGTGATTCACGAAATCGTATCGTCTTATTTATGAATGGTACAGACGTAGACGCGTGATGTCGCAATAATCGCTCAACCAATCACGATGATCTTTCGAGATCTCAACCAATGACAATGTCACGACGCGATTTCGATACGATTTAGTGAGTTACTTCTACGGACCAAGGAGGTGACATGACATGACACGCGTTCGGGAACACCAGTCAGCTCTAACGAGATTTTCTTCTATTATATTATTATTTTTTCATACTATAAGAGTGGCTAGCAAAGCCGCTAGGAACACCAGAGGCATCACTCGCACGTCCCCAACTCCTCGTATCGAGGTAGGAGGTGGAGAGGAAGGATAATAAGGAGGGGATGAAAAGGGGGTTAGGATTCCGGTGCTTTCATAGTGATATCTACCGTTGTTTTACGCTGATCTTCTGTGAGAGGGTGGGACTTCCCCGCTCGAGTCGGCCCCTTCTTGCTGTGAGATTGCTAATCACAGCAAGTATACCACTACAATTGCCTTAGTTGCGGTCTTAAGCCTGTGGCAAAAAATGATATGAAAATATTATGTTTTTATACTACTCTATCATCTCATGATAGAATTAAGCGCTTTTTTATTACAGAAAAGAAAAAATAGTCTATAGAAAACAAAATAAAATAACAAAATCTCATTTATAAAAAAATATATTAACCTAAACAATAACAAAACACATTGTGAAAGTAGAATGCTATGGAAGCTAAAAAAACATTTGACATGAAATGTTGAAATAATGCCTAGTTACAAAACTTATAAAAATTCTTCTATCTGCGTAATACCGAAATTACGGAGAAAGCGAAATTTAACTAAAGCTTTTGCTGGATTACAATTATCTAACTTTCTCTATTGAAGTTATATTGTGTGTATCATTTAAGTGTTTCTTAGTTTCTTTAAAATAGTTCTCTATTTCCTGTAAAGTCTTATCCTTACTTTCTGGTAAATATCTATACAATAAAAATGCAAAAATTGACGCTGACAATCCATAAAAAAGAAAAGTGCCATGCATACCCAATATTTTAAAAATATAGGGAGATATTTTTAGAACGGTGGCCATTAATATTTCAGAAAATATTGCAAGAATCGGTAACGACGAACTTCTGTAGCGTATAGGGGTTAGTTCTCCGTATACTGAACACGCCAAGATCATAGGCCCACAACTGAATGTCATCGAAAATAAAGTCAAAAGTAACAAAGATATGATTTTATTTTCTTTAATCACACCTAACTTTATTAGGTACAAATAAAGAGATATTAAAAACAAAAATGCAATCCCTATTGATGAAGACGTAAGCAATAGAGTTCTTCTTTTAAGAAATTTTGACAGCACACACCCAAAGAGCATGCTGAATATTGTAACAGCTTCCAATATAAGCATACCCGTGTATGCAGTAGACTCGCTGTTTGTTATTTTCTCAATTAATTGTATAGAATACATGCTACATACGAACTTTCCTGAAAAGTTATACAATGACATGACTGTCATTGACAGCAAAAGAGGTTTATAAAACGCCCTTGTCGACAACGTTTCTATAATATTTTTTATTCGATAGAAGGAATTTTCCTGGCGATTAGAACGTGATTTTAAATATTCTTTCTGGGCTTGTATTAAACTTTTTAATTCACTTTCAGACTCTGTGTCGCATCCCTTTAGCCAACGGTGTGCTGTTGCACAGTCTTCAAAACGCCCTTTCATGGCTAACCAAGATGGAGAATCTGGCCAAAACAAAGCTGTCAGCGAACAAGCAGAGCACACAAAGGAAATAAATGCTATATATTTCCAGTGGCCAAATGTTCCTGTGGCATTGGCGACCCATACACCACAAAAGAAGATGGTTGATTTAACTGTCATAAACACTCCGCGGTAGCGTGGAGTACTGTATTCGGTTACTATGAGAATTAAAACCGTCATGTTGCTACCAACAAGCATTCCTTGCATTATTTCACTAACTAGTAATATACTATTGGAAGCACTACAATAAAAAACTATATACGCTATGAAAGTATTTACACAAATAATTATAAATGGTATTTTCCTACCAAACTTTCGTGTAAGTATTGGTAAAATAATTATCCATGGTAATGCGCCGTATCCGTGGATTGATGCTGAAAATAAAAAATAAACTTATTAAACTTAATTATATAGCTATGGAAAACATTACTAATTGTTGGAGGATATTATATTGTGCTACGTAAATAATTATAGATATTATCCGTACCTATATTATCATCAAATCATATACCTAGGTACTAGTACTTAGAACCTAGGTTTTACCTGTAGTTTCACTGCAGGCATCATACATTATTTTTTTTTTCAAATAATTCTATTGGTTTACCCAGTGCACATCAGGAAAGCCAGATTATCCGATGTTTTCCGATATTCTCAAGAACCATCATACTTGCAATTTACAGAAAACCATAATGAGTTTATATACCTAAACTTTCTCAACCCTCCTTATGTATCCGTCCATCAATTGGTAAAAACCGCATAAAAATCTGTTTGGTAGTTTTTAAGTTTGTTGCATTCAGATAGACAGACAGTGGTGGAGTTACCGCCAATCCCAGCGTCTGATATTTTTTGATATGTATAGATTATCTCTAGCCTTATCGTAAGCTTTGGTGGGGTTGGCTTACGATCTGTATTTATACTACATGGGTGGCGAACAAGCATACTGATGGCTTTCCTGATGGTAAGCAGTTACCGTAACCTATAAATGCTAACAACATCATAGGCATCACTCGCGCGTCGCTATCTCCAAGGAAAGGGATTAGAGGTGGATAGGAAGAATGATAAGGAGAAGATAGGTAGGATACTAAGGAGAGGATAGGGAGGGAGCTTGGGCCTAAGGCACTCTCACTCACCATACGTAACACAACAGTAGGTACCGTTGTTACACGCTGATTTTATGTCAGAGTACTTCCACGATCGAGCATACCAAGGAAAAAAATAAAGGAGGTGTTATTTGGCAGGTGGGAACTACTGGTTAACGTGCGTTCCAAACAGGAAGGACATCAAGTATCTATAGGTATATAAATGTCAGGTCGAGCGATAGTTGCATAACCTTGTCGTTCGAACTGCAAGTGCACAACTATGCTACGTCAATATGTATAGCTATAGAACACTAGCTCAAGCCAGCGGCTTCGCACGATTGATTCAGACAAAATGAAAAGATTTCTATAATTAATATTTATAGTAAAATATTGGATCTACCTATGCACATTTTCCACCATTAAAAAGTGAAAATTCAAAACTATTAACACGTTATTTTTTGTAATAAGTAGAGACAATTGTAATTTTCAAGTTACTATCTTAAAAAACGACACTCCCGTACACTATTGTAACCTCCATTTCCTACACATAATAATGTGAATATGGAAAAATACTGAAGCGCATCGTTAATTATTTATACTCAGTGCATTCCAAATTTACATGTTCCTATCTAAAAAGAACAGAGGACCACACACCCATAAATGTGATTAAGAATTTGGGATGATCGAAGGATCAGTAGGGTAGCTTATTGGTTTAGAGCACTGCCCCGGATTGGAAAAGATGCGTGGTTTGATTCCCGCCCCTACTAAAAATCTCTTTTTCTTTATTCACAAATAATTTGTACTTTAAAAAGTAGCGGAGCATGTCAATTGCTAAAAGAAATAGATCTAAAATGTTTTAAAAAATCGCGTCATCTAATAGTATGAATTTTAATTGCAAAATTAAACTTACTATATTGGATGCATGTAATGCTTGCTGGTAGATGACGTTAATCGTAAGACAAATGTGATTATGAATTTGGGATGATCGAAGGATCAGTAGGGTAGCTTAGTGGTTTAGAGCACTTCCCCGGATTGGAAAAGACGCGTGGTTCGATTCCCGCCCCTACTAAAAATCTCTTTTTCTTTATTCACAAATAATTTGTACTTTGCCGTATTCAAAGCTAAGATTGATCAGGTGTGCAATAGGTTCAGCAAGGCAGGAACAAAACATTTTTAAAGTCGAAGCTGTTATTTTATCGATTCCTGGAGCACTATGCGTTTTAAGGCTGTTTATAAAATTAATACCCTCATTAGGATCCGTCAAATATGGACATGGAGTGAAAGGGTGCATCTGTCCTTTTAGCTTTCTCGGCCGAATCAAGCGTTCGCCCCGGTTTCGGCAGGAGCACCAGCCTCCCCTCCTTCCAGCAGTCAGGGAACCGTCCGGATGCCAGGCACGCGTCGAACAGTCCCCTGAGGCGGGGCTCCAGGTGGGTATCCCGTCTGGGCCGGGAGCGGTGTTCTTGGAACGAATCCGTGAAACTGCCGCGCTGGGCGCTACCTGGCTGTGCCATGACCGGGAGTATGTGCTCCACCCGTCGTGGGAATAGGCCCTCGACCACCTCAGTGAGGAGGCTGGGCTGAAGGGTCTCTGTGAGGGGGGGGGGCTGAATGCGAAGCTTGTTCGGCGCCGCACGATAAGGGCGACCCCAGGGATCACGGTTGAGACCATCCAGTATTTCCTGCCTTTTCTTCGTTTTGGCGCGGCAGATGGCCAACTTGAACTTGGCCCGCGAAATGCGGTACGCCTCGTACAGCTGGCCCTCCCACTCCCCATCGCGGTTGCGCCGCCGACTGCGGGTGTCGAACCTCCGGGCATGAATGCACATGGCACGGAGTTCCGCCAGCTCCTGGGACCACCCGTAGAGGCCCTTCCTTGGAGGAGGACGTCGCACACGGGGCATGGCCGAGTCGCACACCTGCGTAATCGCAACGCGAAATCGGCCAGCCTCAACGTCCACCCCCTCGGTCAGGGCCGATGAGGACAGCCATGATTGAACGATGGCTGCCTCCGCCAGTCCCTATCTAGCCTACCCACAGCCCACCGCGGGAACGCGAGAGTTCTGCGCACCTCGTGACCCCTACTGTGGCCCCGAAGGGACCGGGAGACCTCAATCCAGATGTACCGATGATCGAACAAGGTCTTAACCTCCAGGACGCACCAGTCCCTCACTCGCACTGCGACGTCGGGGCTAGCGAACGAAAGGTCCACTATCGACCCGCCCCGTCGCCGTAGGCACGTGTTGACGGAGCCTCTATTAAGCAAACAGAGGCCCGTCGACGCCGCCCACTCTACCACCGCCGCTCCACGGGCGTCCGTCGCAGGGGACCCCCACGCCGTGGGCTTGGCGTTGAAATCACCCACGACCAGGACGTGGCTAGGTGCCAGTCGCCGTATCGAGGTCTCAAGGCTATTAAGCCAGACCCCGAAATCAGCCAGCTTCCGGTTGGGGGAGAAGTATACGCCATACAGCGTAACTCCCCCCGGCCGCGACGAATCCGGTACCCCTGTCTCTGATCGACAAGGGCGAAAAACGAAGCGCCGTGGAGCTGATGATTGCCACGGAGCCATCGCGGCTGCCCGCCCAATTAGGACGGTCAGGAACGCAATAAGGCTCCGCAGCTACGGCTACACCAATCAACCGCTCCACCGTGGTTTGCAGGAGAAGATCCTGCGCCCCGGCGGCGTGGTTGAGATTTGCCTGAAGGAGGATAGTGTCACGGTTGAATTTTAAGCCGTAACCATATCCTCCTCCACCCGAGACGGTGGCGAAGCCACGCTAGGGGGGGCAGCCTGGGCCGATTGGCTGGTCCCCCCCTTTTTTGGGCCTGTCGTCGGGGGTCTGCATCCCTCCCGCCCCATGCAGTGCTTGGCAGGCCTATTGCCTGCCGCGCACGCGAGGCATTGAGGGGCGGCGGTGCAGGTTGCCGCCCGGTGCCCTGCCTGACCGCAGCGGAAACAAAGACCACTGCAATTAAAACAGTGCACGTCGGCCGGGTGTGTCCGACCGCCATGCACTTGAAGCACCTCACGGGCCGAGGCTCCAGCACGGTGACCCACGCGGAACTCCAGCCCACGAGGAGCTTGCTTGCAGCGGCCAAAGTTTTAGCCGACGCGACAGGGCAACCAGACGCCCAGACGGCACCTACACCGCTGAGACCCCTCCGAATGGAGCCCACTCTGACAGCATTCGAGCATCCGGTTTTCGAGGCAATAGCCTCCCGGACGTCGTCCGCCGTCACCGAGTCATCCAGACCGGAAATGCGCAGTTCAGCGCATTACTGGTCTGGTGACACGGACTCCAGTCTCCTCGCCAAACAGACCCGTCAGCTTTTTGGCCACCGTGTCAGCCATCCCGGGGCCCTCCGCCCCAGGGAACTCGAGAATTCGAGCCCCTGTGCGGGCTAGGCGGGTCCGGGCGGCGACTACTCCGATGTCGGAGACATCGATTTCCTCCCGGGCCTTCCCCAAGATGGCCTGATACGTCAGGCCCGCTTCCGCCTCCGGCAGCATGGTGATTACTACCGCTGCCGTTTTTGGCGTATTCTGAAATTCAGTTCTGTAATCTTAATATTTTTGGCTGTGCGTTGATTGTCAGTCAGGACCAGCAGTTTTGTATATAATTAGATTATTAATGAAATTAGTGAAAACCCGTTGGTGTTATCGAATGTTTCCATATTCATACTTAATTTTGTAGCTGTATATGTCCTGATAGTGAGTAAAATATAGAGGCAAATAAACTGGTATGTACATACTTAACCATGACGCCATATCTTCGCTGACTGCATCTGTCGAATTCGATTCTCTTCTTATTTGTGGTATAAAGACATTAGGAGCTCCATAACCTAGCCCGAGCACGAAATAAATTGTCCAAACTCCACCAACCACAAACAACTGGAAAATAAAACATCAGAAAATATAGACAAGTAGGAAACATTATCTTCTTTAATCATAATCCTTACTAATATTATGATATTTTGATCTGTATTTTAGCACCTAACATGCTCAGCTACTTTAAATACCAAATTATTTGTGAAAATGGAAAAAGGAAACTGCTTTTTGCAATCCTTGCTGCAATGCTGCTTGCAGTAGTTCCTTTTTCCGCTTTCACAAATTAATTATTATTTAATATTATGATACTTTGAGTCAGACTACACACTGCACTAAGGAACAATCCTTGCATGGCGAGGGACTTTACAAATATACAATTATATCACGGACACCAATTACACCCTGACTCAGAACAACCATTTGTGGATCACACAGAGTTGTCCTGTGTGGGAATCGTACCCACAACGGAGGCCGGTATCTAAACCCCTCCGCCATCTGTGCAGTCAACTGATACAGGGGCTAACAAAGCCTGGAATTAGGTAGTTGGCGGTGTATAAAGCCGTTGGTCCTGTTGAGCTCTCTCCGTTCGTCTCGGAATACTGTCCAATCTGACTATGATAGTGATGGAACAGAGAGTGCACTTGTGATTGTGCACACACTAGTGCACTATAATATCTCCTGCTTTCTGTCGACTTCAATTACGATCTTTAGAGTTCTCATTATAATTTATATTAATACTAGCCTTTGCCAAGCTAGTTTTTAAGTTATATCTCAGGTACCCGATATAGTAGCGGGATAAAATGTATACCAGTTTTAAGTCTAATCAAGAGCTATCAAATAAAAAAGTTGCATCAAAATTCGTTGCATACATTTTATCCCGCTACTATATCGGAAACCTGAGATATTACCTAAAAACTAGCTTTTGGCTGCGGCCAATGCGGCAAAGGCCCGCGGCCGCAGCCAAAAGCTACCACCTATATTATATAGAGGGAAATTCTTAAGCTACAGTTTATTAATGAAGAATTTCGAATTCCTGTGCGATGGTTCTTTTTGTATAAATATTTTTATGCCAGATGGTGACATTATGTATTAAAGGTGGTTAACTTTTGCCTTTGGCATACACTAATAACATTTTAAATGTGAAAGTTTGTACCTATATTTGGATGAATTTGGCTCAATCACGCAAAAACAGCTGAACAGATTTTGAACGTTTGGAACACAGTAGTTTATAACCTCGATTCGTCTGTACTAATGATATAGATATCTGCAGCTGTCGACATATTGTAAATTCAATGCTCTTAGATATTGATAAAATAAATTAAGAAAATAAAAACCTGTCTTAAAAATGGTGCCCATGGTATCTTGGTGGCGGTATCGCACTCTCCTGCTTCAGTAATATTACTATTACAACTCTTCATTTTGCAATAATACGCTGTTCTGCCCGGAATCCGTCCTCCACATCTCTCCCCTCGGATCTCTGTTGTGGACATACGCATTTTAATTGGTTGAATATATTTTATTAGTTGTTGTAATTTTAAATATGAATGCAAAAAAATTAAATTAAATGTCGTTTGAATAGTAGGTGTGCATACGTGAAAGAGGTTTGCTGCAATCTACAGGAGTAGACAACTCCACAAGCCACACATTAATAGACTATCGCACATCCCTATTGATGGTGAAAGAGACAATAAACAACAAGCCCGCAAATACGTATACAAAAAAGAGATAAAATAGATACATCAATATAATAGTGCATTAGGAGTCGACGTAGCACATGCATATTGTCTTGATGAAGAGTACTTTCTTAACTGGTCGGAAAGTAAAAATAGACGTGTTCCTCGATATTGACCAAATAAAGCTGACCCCTGCGATAGATAAGGATTCGCTACAAAAATACTGTGTATCCTTGAATTTAGTTAGCCCTAGTACTTAGTTGCAGTATGTTATTGTAGAAGCAATATTATACTTTTGCGATTTCTTTCTAATATTTACTAGTTGGTATAGAAATCAGAAACTTACGGAAAACACGAGGCGAATCTAAGGGCACTCTTTGCAACCTACTGGCGGAGTCAGTCATCGTTCAATCGTGGCTGTCCTCACCAGCCCGGACCGAGGGGGTGGACGCTGAGGCTGCTGAATCCACGCTGCGATTACCCAGGCGTGCGACTTGGCATCACTGAAGTAATGTAAGATAGTTCCAGTGGCCCGCCAATAAAGTTGGAGAGACGGCACACGGTGGGTTTATTTAGTGGGTGAGGGCTCCATACTACCCTGTTCTGTACCTCGGGGTACGTGTGCGGTTAGTTACATTTATTCCCGCCTAAAAAAATAGGGTTGCGTTTTCGGCGTTAAACAGGGTTGCGTTCTATCAGCCAAACTGTTTATCACATATCTGGATAAATGTCTACAAAGGTTGAATGAAATGAAAGTGGCAGTTCAGACGGGTGACTTAGTGGTTAAAAGTGGATGATTTTGTATATCTTGGATCAGTCGGGAAGCAAGGTACACCACTGATATTAAGAGAAGAGTAAATGCGGGAAATAGAGTGAACGGAGCATTGGGACGACTTCTCGGCAGTCATCACCTCAGCCAGAAGGCACGTGTCGCAATACACAACGCAGTGCTTGTCCCAACGTTACTATATGGAAGCAAAAGTTGAGTATGCAAAAAGGAGTATGAGAGTGAAATTAATGCGGTTGAAATGCGAGATCGCTCCGCGGAGAATCTGTGGTGTGAGGCTGACGGACCGCATTCGTAATGACGATGTAAGAGAGCGAGTAGGTATGAAAGAGAGTATTGGTGTAAAGATGCGAAAGGGAATGCTCCGATGATTCAGACATATGGAAAGAATGCCGGACAATATACAATGCGAAAGTGGAAGGTTGTAGGTACAACCTAGACCAAATCCGTCATGTATTGAAGAAAGGTAGAGTCAGGAGTCTCTGAAACCGGCGAGCGTGAAGAGAGTTATGAATGTTGAGGAAAAGAGAGATGTATGTAAGACTAGAGACTTTTGGCGCTCAGGTCTCTCTGCCTACCCTGCAAGGGAGATTGCGTGATGATAAGTAAGTAAAAAACAAAAAAAAATAGAGCACTCTTTACAAATCAATGGTATCGCCGGAAATACTTAGAATGTCAATATTCAATCAACTCGAAGCAGCCCCTTTAGAATGAGAAACAAAACGTTAGACGAACTTTCGTTTCGCTTCATTGTGATTGGTCGCCTATTCAGCCGTGATTCCACGGTTCGAAATATCGACTAATCAGGAATCACGTGTCGGACTGTTGATCAATCACAATGACTCGATACGAAAGTTGGTTTAACGTTTCGTTTTTCATTCTAAGGGGGCTGATTATAATCGACTTTGCCAAGATTCTCATAAAAGAAAAAGTATTGAATCGAGTTAAATAATAAGGGCCAAAAACTTAACACCACTCATATAAACACTCAATTAAACAAAAAGCATTTTTGGCGTTTATTTCTATGTTCTAATATGTGTTATCAATCGACAAACCGGTGACACATAACCTTTCTAGATCTACCTACATACACATAATTTATAACGACACTAATAATATAATTTACCTATCAGTATAACAAGCCTTTTCATCAGTTCGCTGGAAAATATTTTTTTGTAAATAATAGAGTTTCTGCCTACTCCAAGAACCCGCCGAGTGCCCTCTCTGCCTATGTTGGCGGGCCATTGGTATTATGTTGCATAGCACATCTATATAAGTAAAATGATAGAGGTGCGCCATTGAGCACGTACCATTGGAAAAACGACAGGATTGATTTCAATGAAGTATTTTAAGTTTTATTTCTTAGACACTGCTATTATTGAAACAAGTTTTAACAAACAACGATTTTTATATTCAGTGATGTGTGTTGATATAATAAGCAACGAAACCGAAGTCACGGGTATAAGCAAGATCATAAAATGGCCTTCCGCAGCCAACCTTTCGCCGTCGCCGTCGTGTGAAATTCCTTGAGACAATGATTCTATAATGTGTACTTTATTAAGACTGATATCGAACAGCACACATACATACTTTTTCTCTTCAGCCCCCTGAGGCAGAATGTCATATTTCACGTGTCGACCGTATCGAGATCACTGTGATTGGTTGAGAAACCGACGCGTGATGTCACAATAATCCGTTAGCCAATCACGGTGATCGTACAAGCGAGACGATACGATCGACACGTGAAATATGACATTCTGCCTCACCCCCCTGATTCGTCTCAATAAATAGGGTGAATAAATATTTATAGTGGCAACGTCATTACTTTTAGTTCCTCTTCCTTATTTTTATATTCAAATAAACAAAAAGGTCAAGCTAATAATAAAATTAATTATAAATGGCGCGTTTAACCATTTTTTATTACCATCTTGTATTTATAAATTACAATGAACACAAAGTCCGAAAATATGAAATAGAAAAGAGACGTGTGGGGTTTGACCCTACTCCTTCTGAATACCGTTTAGAGGCTCTGCCAACTGAGCTATCGTGACATTCACTTGGGGTCATCAATTTCCAAAACACATTTTTTCTCAATGTCTTCGGTACCGCCTGCGAATCTGTTCTTTTGTCTTGTGTTTTACTTATAATAACGTTTATCAGGGACACAGTTTGACGTCACTAGATGTTGCTTTATTACCAGTTTAAATAGACCTTAATTAAATACAGTCATCTGATAATATTTAAAGTATTTGGTTCTAAACGTTTTATGAAAACATGATTAGCATTCCTCAGTAAGTTATAACGATCATGAATGCTGTAAAGTATTCAAAACATCTCGATTATTAAAAAATAATCATAAATTATATAATTATAACTAATTATTTTTATTAAAATATATTTTATTTACAACAAACCCGCTTTATTCTTCATATACGTCATGAGCCATTCAGTAGCCCTTCAGTTTGTTAAAATTATTTAAGATATTTGTTTTAACTAACCCTAGTTTGTAATTGCCTGTATTTTTTACCTCTTTATTTAGAAAAATGTATGAATATATTCAGAAAAATATATAAACGATATCACAAATTTTAACATTATATAGATATTTTCCTTATATATAGCCTTAGTCATAAAAACTAACACAGCTCTATGCAATGATTTAACTAAAAACTGCTTTATGCATTTTCAACAAAACACATTGAAAGTTCGATATAAAGTGGCAAAACATCTGTTAGATTTATTTGTGTTTTAAATCAGTTTTATTTTATTAGATACAAAAAAGGGGAAAGTAAAATTACGAACATTAAAAAAATACTTGGGTATAAGTGGCACCAAATAAAATCATAAACTACATACCAAAACAAGTTGTCTTAAATATTTTATTCCGTTATTATTCCTCTTGAATTTGAAACAATTGATAACTATAACCATAATCACTAACTTCAGGAGCTCATATTAGCTGCTTATATTAGCAGCAGTTAGTATTAGCTAGAGCGTTTGAAATTAATTTCAAGAACCGTAGCATTAAATTCAATCTATTGCACACTTTTCCAACTTCATAATTTTAACATAAATAAACAGCACCACTTTCATAAAATGTTATAAAACCGTGATATAGATAATGTTGTTGCTTTCATAATAACGTATATGTTAACTGCATACACAGTCTTCCAGTTGAATGTATCATAATTTAAATAAGATTTCTTATATATAGAAGTAAGTTATTAACATGAAAACAGGTAGGCACAAACTAGTTTTATAAGGATACAAAACGAGTCTTGGTTGTAAAGATTGATATATTATGTCTGTATTATAACTGGTTTAAGTTCTATTCACGTGGCCGTCAAGGTATTTTTTTGACCCATTACAGTCCCACTATAGGGCACGGGTCTCCTCTCAGAGTGAAAAGGATACAAGTCTGATCCACCACGCTGGCCCAATGCGGGTTGAGGGAGACTTCATAAGCCGTCGACAAAATCTCTTGGACAGATTAACTTACGATGTCTTTTCTTCACCGTACAGAGACAAATTGTAAATAAATTCACACACATATTCTCGAAAAATTACAAAATATCAGAGGTGTCTGCCATGACCTTAGACTGGGGATCAAAATCGATATCGCTGTCTTTGCAGTCCCGGGTTTTAGTACTAGACTATTACTGCTTTAAATTTTTTTTGTTTGAAGTGTTAAATATTAATGCCAAAAGCCTTTTGGTCATGACTTCATTTGCGCGTATTTCAAAATCCTTTAAAAGTTCATTAATACGTCACTATACGGCGCATTAATTATCTCTATGCAAAAGTAGCTATTCCACAGGTATCATCCATTTCTCTGGGACAAAAGGTAACCTATGTTCTTATGAAATAAAACTATGTTTACCGAATCTATCGCGTTTACTTGATTTTCTATTATCCCGACGTTTCAAATACTTCACAGCATTGATAATCACGGGTGGACTGAGATGTTGAATGTGCAATGACTGATATATTGTTCCAACCATTTCAACTACCCACAGCTATAATATAATTTAACAAATGTTATTTTTTTATTTTAACCCACATAATATTCGTTTAGAAACAAATTAAAATATCGACTTTAAAAATTTTTACTTACGATGTATGAGATTTTAAGCTAGTATATTAAACTGAGTATAAATACTCCTCTTTACATTAAAAACATTAAATTAGTACTCAATAATTCCACCAAGAACTACCAATTAAAATAACTACCAGTCAGAGGACAAAATTGTAATTATGCATGAAAGACTAATAAACAAATAAATACTTTGGAAAATCCAAAATTGCACGCCTCTTAATCTTCATTTTTCACAATAAAATTGATTATTTGATAAGTAACTAAAATAACTTTGGACTTAAACATAGCTGGCGAGTCGTGGGTGTGTAATACACCTCTGCCTACCCCTTTGGGGAATACAGGCGTGATGCTATGTTTTAACTAATAATGTATTGGCTTACTAAGTAGTTTTATATCACATAGACAGCGCTAATTTCAAAAAGTACTAATTGGTTCCCACGTCTTATACCCCATCTAGCGCTAATTTTAAGAAGTACTACTATATTGGTCTATAGAAGTAGTTCTCACGAAATAAGGTATAGCGCTGGTTTTAGTGTATATAATTATTAGTACCATCGAATTGACCGTAAATATTCACTATTTTTTTGTTTATTTAATAACAATTAAACCACATCGTATCAGACCGTGAAAAGTGATAGGGATCTATTCGTAATTATACTGAAGCGAAAAAAAAAACTCTATTAGTAAAGTATTTCGGTCGTTATCGTGTTAACATACATTCGAACATACTTACAGACACACGGACGTCCTAGATAGAACTTTTTTAAACAGTTTTTACACGCTTTTTATTAGCTTCACCTGTATGTTTGTATATTTGTATGTTGGTATGTTGGTATGTTTGTATTTTTGTAACCGACTCCTTTGGACGCGATTTTGACCCACTCTAAGCGGCCAGATTTCGTTCAAACTTTGTAGATTTATCGAGGACCGATGGCAATACACTAATTTGATAAAATTATTGGGTATTTATCGGTTTTTAGGGTTCTGTAGTTGTTGAATGTGTAAGTTTCTGAATCGCGATATTAAGATGTGCACCGGCGTTGTCCGATGTTTCTGAATCGCGATATGAGTGTTTGCGAAATAAGAATCTTTTTGCTTCTATTTTAGTTTTTAGTATAGCTATTTATCTACGTTCTACTTTCATGTAGTATTACTTTTACTTTATTTTTGTCTCTTTGCTTCGTACTTTTGAAGTTTTGATACTATTTTGAGACTAAAAAGAAAAAAATAAATTATAGTTTAAAAAACTAAAATAACACGCTTTAAATAGCTAGTTGAACTAAAAAGTAGTAAATAATATTAAAATAAATAATGATTAAAAAAACGTGGGGTGCTTTTTACAATATAGGTGAAAAAAAGGTGTGGTGTTACAAATAGTAACATTTGATTATGCTCCTCTGTTATTTTAGTTTTTTAAACTAAGTATAATTTATTTAACTAGTTTAAATAACAAAAATGCCATCAAAAATATCATGACTGTTAAAAATAGTGTTTTCTTGATATGTGTGTGTATATATTATTTTACAAGTGCAATATATGATAAATAGAGACATTTTAAGTTTGAAAAATCAGTTGTTCTGCGAGAGTAGTACCCACCTCAACGCTTTGCTTATGAGGCGTGCTATAAAGTAAATATGAACGCACACGAATCTCAGTAAATAAAAAACAGAAATTATACGCTTTATAAACCGCGGCCTGCAGTTAGTAAAATACCTAATAATAGTGTCAAACAAATTATCAAAAATTCGCTCCGGAAAATTTCGAGGTACTACTTGATCAAGATGAACTTGAACAAATCTAATTCAAATTGTGTTATGACAATAATACCTTAACTTTGTATAGTAATAAAAATCATATTTGTCTAATAAAGTAAAACATAATCTCTCATTAAGTGGTAGTCTTTCCACGTGGTTGCAGCTTGCTCTGTCGCACTAATTAAACATGCTATATATTATTCTTCTAAAGCAAGTAACCGAAGTATCGATAAAATTAATTATGTGGATATAATTCGTGATGCTACACATTGCTTGAAATAATATTACCGTTGTGAGAAGTAGATAATTTTTACTTAAAAACGAGCGATCGTTGTGGAAACTACTAACCAACTGCATGGAGATATTATTATAGTGTTCGAGTGTGTGTGCAAACCCACTCTCACAATCCGATGAGAGTGAGGAGACAGAGAGACATTCCAACACTACCGAATAGATATCAGGCACCGACCACTTTACATGCTTTCCGAAGCACGGGAGTGAAACACTTCCTTCTTACCTCTGAGCTGTTATGATGAATTTCGCATACACTGCCGCTACATTGGTATATTTAGCATCGTTGCTCGATTAACTAGAATCAAACTGTGGGACGCATCCGTAAGCCGCGGCTGACAGCCGCCACTTGTATGTATCTAGACAATGAATGTACACTAAACTGTATGGACAAACTATCAGATGTAAGTCGCGGACATAACCTTACGCCGTCCTTGAGCGTTCGGACGTCATGTGCAGACTTGTCAGTCGCAGCTGTCAGTCGCGGCTTACGGACGCGTCCGAGAGTTTGATTCCATCTTTATCTCGTTGCTGCAGATCGATCGATGTCTCATATTCATCGCATCCGTTATCGAACAATTCGAAAACGGGAGCCAACATCATAGACTGTCATCATTACGTGGGTGATCGACGTACGAGCAAAACCGCGGTCTTATAACATGACGCGTCTGTAATGCTCACCCGTGTATCACTGCAATATCGCGATTCTAAAACCCGGCGAGCATCGCTTGTGACTCGTCAGCATTGTTTTAATTTTTAATCAGCTTGGCACTAAATTACTGTTTACGTAGTGTTATTTATTGCAAAATGTATTCTGCTGTCACACGGGTTTGTATTTAGCATAAGTCACATGTAGATCACTCGAGCGATTTGTTGATATTTTATTTAATTTAAATTAAAAGAACATTAAAGGTTAATTCAAACGAACATGAAAAGAAATAAAATAATAGCTCCGTACTAACTTATAGTTCATAAGAGAAAAAATAATTGTATAAGTACCTATTTATATTTTATGAAAGAAAAAATCTGTTTTATTCTAGGTTTTATTTAAAACTTAGTGAAAAGAAAACCTTATAGCAAAGCTGTACATCAGTTTGTGACTAAAAGAACGCGAGTTTAAATATATACTACCTCATTAGTCATAAGACATCAACGACAGCTCATTTCGCTACAAACAAATAGTTTGTTGACAGCACTGTTTAAAAATAACATCAAAAAACCTTTGCATGAAGAATACTCACAAATTATTTCAAAAATGTATTACGCTAATGAAGAAAACATTGACTAAATTTTATTATCTTGGGCCCATCTATTTAATCACATATAACATTTAAAAACAACTGCAATTTGGAACAAACAAAATTACTAGTCACTTGCCCTCCTAAACACATGTCGAAGACCTCTTCGCGAACCGACTGCGCTGCGACAGATTTGTAAACACAACCGACCTCGGTTTATATCTAGGGCTGCCGCCGATCTGGGTTGTGTATCCACGGGTGGCAATAGCAGAAAAAAATCCAATTATCTTACATAAAATCCGTTACATAATTATGTAACTTGGATCAGTGATTGACAACGATAATGGGCCATCCTATCGCTGCTAACAGATTAGTACATAGACATAGACAGGGGAAAGAAGTAGCTCCCCCTCGCACGCACTAATAACGACGGCGACAGGGTGGTGACATCGAAAATATGTTTTATTTAATAAAAAATATTTATTAATTAAACACAAAGTGAACAATGTATAGTGCTAAGCATGTCAAATGCTAAAAATATATATAAAAATATCTAAAAAATATTTAGTTTAAGAAAAACCAGGATTTTCTATTTTAGAAAGTTGGTAGCCCTATTTTTATCCGAGACAACAAGGCCATAGTATAAGGAAAGTTTACTATGACAAGGCGAAGCAGACGCAACCTAATAATATATTATATCTCATACTACTATAATTATATCTGTGAGCTCTGTTTGTAATTTTTTTTTGTCAAATTTTGTGATAAGTAGTTATTTTAAGAATCTTCACTTATACATTTTCTAAATTTTTGTTTGCTGTATGTCCTTTTATAATTCAAGAATATGAGGAGCTATCTGAATTAAAATTTTCGATATATTCGATATAAAAAATCTTATAGTCCAAGATCCCAAACCTCACTTCTCCCGCTGAGTAACATTTTCTTTGAGATTGAGTAGTGTTATATAAACGTCACGTAAACACATTACTCATTTTTCTTTAATTGCTTACTGATTTGAATTATGTCTCGCAGAATATTTAATGTGTATGATAAAGATGAGTTGATATTGTTTAAATTGTGAATGTGCGAATGCAAGTATTTTAATAGTTTTCGTAACTACCCAAAGACCGAACTTGCGGATATTTGGCTACATTAAAAATACATAACTAAGACTACACTTTATCCTAGAGGATATAAGTCTATAGACTTGGTTGCTTGTATGGTTATTTGTATGTTACGCTATTGACTTCCTGTGGTATTGGGAAAAAACTAGGGTAAACTTTTACTTTTCCATTTTGTCGGGTAGGTACCACTAATTCTCTGAGCTTAGCTGCAAACAGCGGTCAGACACGAAATGGTGAAACTATAAGGGCCTTCCAACCGTCTGGCCAGCGGATTAAATCTTACCAAAGATAGTTGCACTGTGACCGGCACCTTGCTTAAACGCTTGCTTACATCTTGCTTAAAGCCGTGCGGATCTCACTTAACTTAGGCTACTTTTATTTTGGTAAAATAATTAGGGTACCGCGTAAAAAAATAAAACCCATAAAATTGTGATTGAAAACACTCTGGAACGGCTGGACTCACAGGACGGGGATCACTACTTTCATTTTGAATTCTCCACTAAAAAGAAAAAAACTAAATTCCACGTGGACGAAGTTTATCGGTACCAGCTAGGCTATTTATATGATTGTTTGTGAATATTTAATGTGTTATTTTCTTTTCTGGGTGAATTTATAAAATATGCGAGGTGACATTGTAGATTAATCAATTGTATCAACCGCTTCTTTATACATCATTACGTATTTAATGATTCATAAACATTGATATATCCAAAAAGTATTTTTTTTATAGGTGTGTGTAATATGGTACGAAGTAGATAACCATAAAAGTATAGAAATTACAGTCATGAAGATTAGAGGAAGCTCTCAAAAAATCACACATGGTAATTTCCATGAGATGAGGGTAATGTAAAATGACTCAAATTTTGTTTTTATGTAATCTCATTAGTTATTTATAATTAAAAATATTGACACGACGAGAGAGTCGTTATATTTCAAACGACTATAATTGTTTTAATATTAATTGAAAAATAATTCTCTAAAATATATTCCAAAATTTAGGTAATCGCCGTGTTTGTTTATAATTTTTAACTATTTAACAGATTTATACTGAATGTAGCAGTTGACCGGGACTTCGTCAGCGATAATACAAATAAAGATATTATTATATTTGTAAATAACGGGTCTGTTTCGCGTATAGGTGTGGGTACCCTTATACCGAAGTTTCAACTGCGTTGCAAAACAGACCCGTTGTCTTTTTGAAATATGTACCTAGATTTGCGAATTGCAAATCTTTGAAAAGATATTAAATTAAATAATTCTTTTTACTCTGGGATCCATTAGCAAGCAACTATAAAATTCAGCTAAAAAAAACTGAGAAACGTCAAAGTAATCCCGTTTAGAAAGTACGAGAATTTTTCTACTTTATAAAAATATTATTAAATTGAATAGTTTTAGTCGTTTTTACGGTATTTTTTCCTATATTTCTTGTTGTGAATGTTAACGTAGAAAGTTGTGAGTGATTCATGTTCTCTAGACTCTAGATTAATCATTTCTGATCTTGTACGTAACAATTCGAGGATGTTCTAGACCACACGGTGAGAAATCACTCATGAAGTTAATGTCTGGGGTTCCTTATCTTATATATAACAAGAAAAAATAAATGATCACGAAAATTTGGAGTTTAAGATTTGAGCTTCAGCAACAATATCACGAAATTATTAAGCAACAAACTCTCTCTCTCCAAAAACATCTTTCACTCGCGTGCTTCAAGATAAAGTTTATGAATTAATTTGCAAAATAACGTCGAAACACGAGATTTAAACTTGCCATTCAAGTTTGCTTGTTAAATGTTAATTGTTATCTAGCGCAATATCATATTAGAATTTCTTATGAGACAAGAACACCGAAATTTCAAGATTTATAGGGAATATTGCATAAAATTTAGTCATTGATAGTATGAGTATATTATATTTTAATGATTATGCAAGAGACAAAGGAGACGCAGCTGCGATGTCCGCATCATAGATTATGAAGAAATCCATCATGGATACATGTCGTTGTTTATTTTACTATTAATTTTACCTTAATTAAAGACTTGTAAAAGTTGTGAGAATTGTTAACAAAATATCTTAAAAGATAACGTTTTCTTACAGAGTATAAAATAAATAACACATTCTGGTTTACCTACTCAATACATTAAGGATCGCAAGCAAAAATACATATACCCTATTTTTATATCTACAATAGATTCTATGGTAACAAATATCATGCCAATATTTTCCTATATATAAGAAAGGGTAATTATTGATCTTATGCTATGACTAACACCGAGCTGATAACGTAAAATTCAATTTTAGAAACGGAATCATGAGGTGGTATTACTTTCTGTAGGAAATGGAATGTCACCAATTTATTTTAACCACTTCGGATTGTTCCAGACCATTTACTTTTTCAATTCAAAGATGAGTGTAAAATGTAGGAGCAAAATGATAAGGTGAGAATCATTTTCTCAATAATCTATGTACTTAGTGAATATTGTTGTCCTTATAAATATTTAGTAGCAACATTGTCTGCGTGGACTTGGGTATTGGTCCTGCAAGTAGGTATGTCACTCTATGGCGCACATTAATTATCTCTTTGCAAATACAGCTGTCTCATATAACTTTAAATTTCCGGGATAAAATGTAATCTATGTATGCATGTATATCCTAACTAATAAAAAACTGTAACACACTGTAACAGTGTGTGTATATCTGTAGTTATGTATATTCTAGTCTCCTGTCTATATTTATTTAATATTTCATAATGATCGGTCATATGGTTACGGCGTGAAAGAGTAATAAGCATATTTATAATATTCAAGTATCTACGAATAGAAATTCAAAAATATCTTTATTTTATAGGCCTATTATATAGCACTTAAATTGGTCAAGAATACACTATATAATAATCAATACGAGCGCCTCAGGCGAGTGCATCTGCAATAACAAAGTGATAATTGCAATCGCCACTTTGAATCAAAATGAATGAGTAGAGATTCTCAAAGCCAGATGAGCCATGTGCCTTATGTGGTTGAGCACTTTGATATATCGGTATCTATAATAAGGATCTAATTTTAGGATGGTTTCTGGCTGATATTAAATAAAAGTAGCTCAGGAAATGGAATTATATACCATTCTATTATTCGCTTGATTATTTATTCACATCACAAGACATCGTCTTGTTCAATATACCTTACCTTTGTGATACATTAAAACATGTACATAGTAAAATATAAAAACACAAAGTGCGAAAATGTACATTAAAAATGATAGTCACGGGCAGAATCTGAACCTGCGTCTCCTTACCGACATTTGCTCAGGACTATCAATGGTTTTAGCCTAATCAGCGTTGTTGGCAGGTTATATGCGAAAGCGTTGGTTGAAGTTAGAAAAAGTTGTTATCTATCCATCAGCCTTTCGACGTCCACTGGTGGACATAGGCCTCCCCAAATTGGGAGTATACTGCCGTAATCGCCACGCTTGGCAGGCGGGTTGGCGATCGCAGAAGATGTTGTTAATACTCGAGGGAGTGCTGCTGCCCACTTCCCCCGATATTCCCTCAGTCGGCTCTTACGACTCCCATGGGTGGAGAGGGGTGGGACAATTCTAAAGCCGGCCCCACACGGCCCAGTTGTTATCTAAACCGATGAAAAAATATGGGATATTCAAGCAGGTTTTTGGTAAGAAATGGGTTGAGAATGTGGTGAGACATCAGGTCTTCTCTCATCAAAGAATAGCCAAAAATATGGGCAAAAAGTCATGAAGGCCTATTCTGCCTTTCCAGTATTAAAGAAGGTCTATGATAGAGATGGGCTATGGTCGGTATGCCCATGTATGGGTTGAATTGCGACCTAATTCAGGCTCGTAATCCCTTTCTAGGGACGCCAGGGCTTGTGTTAGGCTAGGTGGGTCATACACCCAGGGCGGACCTACTCTCGCGTATCGACGACTCTACGCAGGGGTAGTACGGTCGATGGCACTGTACGGCGCGCCCGTGTGGGCGGAGACCGTGGCCGCTCGCAATAGGGCCCTTCTGTAGCGTCCACAGAGGATCGTAGCGGTCAGGGCAATACGCGGGTACCGCACGGTCTCGACCGATGCAGCCTGCGTGTTGGCCGGAACCCCCCCGTGGGGTCTTGAGGCGGAGGTGCTCGCTGACATCTATCGGCGGGCGTTGACGGCGCGGGTGAAGGGCAGCCGCCCCTCGCCGAGCGCGATTTCATCGTGGCGGGAAGATACCCGCCGCGCCACCGTCCTAAAGTGGAAGTCTTGGCTGGAGATGCCCCGGGCTGGTCTCTGGACCGTGGGGGCGCTCCAGCCGATCTTGGAAGAATGGGCAGGGCGGCAGCACGGGGTCCTCACCTTCCGGTTGGTGCAGGTTTTGTCGGGGCATGGTTGCTTCGGCAAATACCTGCACATGGTCGCTAGGAGGGAGACGACCTCAGGCTGTCACCACTGCGACTGCGGCGAGGACTCGGCGCAGCACACGCTCTAGTCGTGCCCGGCTTGGGATGTGCAGCGCCGGGAACTCGTTGCAGTCATAGGCGTGGACCTGTCGCTGCCGCCGTTGCGCGAGCGATGGTTGGCAGTGACAGGGCCTGGACTGCGGTCACCACCTTCTGCGAGGCTGTCATCTCGCGTAAGGAGGTGGCGGAGAGGGCCCGGGAGGAATCCTCCTTCGTGGACCCGATTCGCCGCCGGCGCGCGGGGCGGCGTGTGCGCGCTTTCCTGCGCCTGATGCCGCCCTAGCCGAGGCTGCGGACGGTGGGGTCGGGGAGTACCCTGCCGTCCGCGGAAGCCTACTGCTAAGGTGTGACGCCCAAGTGCGCGGAGCGTCGCACAAGAGAGGGTGCCCGAAGTGGCTGCCACCTGTGGATTGCGGTGAAACGACGCGGTACCCGTGATCCGCCGTAGTAAGGGCGGATGAGGGCGCACGGTGGGTTTTTAGTGGGTGAGAGCCCCACACTACCCCGGTGTCTCTCCGGGCAGCGGGGTGTGCGGTAGGATATTTTTGCCCACCTAAAATAAAAAATAAAAGGTGGGTCATACACCGCATGATTTATCATCGGAAAAGGTACAGGATTGTGCAACGTCTTCGTGGCTGTTAAATCTATTCATGGCTAGTTGTTTGCAAGATTGGAAAGAAAGTGACTATGGGTTACTCGTCATATGTCTTTTCTACACTAAAACCGAGTTATACTCTTGTCATCAACTACTGAATTACTGGGGATGGAAATATAAATAATGAGGAACGAAGGACAATATTTAATAAACGTTTGGAAAAGTAAGAAATAAAAGTGAATGTTAGAAAGAAGTAAGCATGACGCCGCGTGACGTAGTGATTGAGTGAATTAAAGCGGACCAAGTAAGAGAGTTTGTGTATCTGGGATCGTTATTTACGATAAATGGGAAGTATGAAATCATATTGAAAGGAGAGTGAATGCAGATGATAAGGTCAATGGGGCACTTCACTCCATTACAAGTAGTTGGCAAGTTACAAAACAGGCACGACTGGCTGTGCACGGTGAAGTATTATTGCCAACTTTAATGTAGTAAGGTGACAGCGGTAGGAAGAAGCATAAATGCAGTGGAGACAAGAGCCTTAAGAAGTAATGTGTGGCGTGACTTTCAAAGATTGAGAAAATAAGAAATAGCGTAGCTCCAAAAAAAAGTCGAGTGTGAATGATCCAGTTGGGAGGGGAAGACCTCGCAAACGTTTTCTGATCAGTTGGAAATGTTCTCAAGAAAGACCAGGTCAGGAAAACAGGCGTGAGTCTTTATATATACATATATATTTTTTTTGGGAATTCTTGGACTGCGATCTGTCTCTATGTAAAGGACATTGAACAGTTGATGTGTCGATATATCATAGTCTTGGTCAGGAGTGCAACCAGTATTGCATTCTGATTAGTGTTGCTTTTACTGTAGCACATCCTGTGCATCCTGATTAATGCTTATGTGCTTTTTTTACTGTAGCATATCCTGTGGGATTTTTCTTTTAAGTCGACGCTTAAGCGATTTGTAGTCCATTAGAGTATGTTTGGGTGGTTCATGATCCTATCTCTGTATGTCTTATAGTGTATTTGACTACATCTTCTCTGACAGTAGGCATTTTTAGATCATTATGTAGCTGTTCATTAGTTACAAATCATGGGGAGACTTTTATTATCCGTAGTATTTTGTTTTGATATCTTTGGATTATCTCTAAGTTGGAGTGAGAGGACGTTCCCCATTTTATTCTCTAAGGAAAGTTGTTAGCTTCGGCCAATAAGCCAGTAGATTTTTCTTAGAAGGAGACCAAACTTTTTTCGTTTGTATATATGTATCAATTTCTATAACACATTTTTTATTGAAAGTACAAATTATAAATTGTGAATAAGGAAAAAAAGTATTTTAGTACAGGCGGGAATCGAACCTGCGTCCCTTCCTATCCGGGGAAGTGCTCTAATCCACTGAGCTACAGTACTATATTTTAGACATACCCAAACTCCTTATCACATTTGTCTTAACGACCAACGCCCTCTATCGGAACGCATTTACATGCATTAATCCAATATAGTAAGTTTAATTTTGCAATTAAAATTCATACTATTTGAAGGCGTGATTTTTTCAAACATTTTGATCTATATTTTAGCATTTGAGAGCATGTCTACTACTACTCTGAAAGTACAAATTATAAATTGTGAATAAGGAAAAGAGTATTTTAGGACAGGCGGGAATCGAACCTGCGTCCCTTACTATATTGGATTAATGCATGTAAATGAGTTCCGATAGAGGGCGTTGGTCGTTAAGACAAATGTGATAAGGAGTTTTAGTATGTCTAAAAAATAGTACTGTAGCTCAGTGGATTAGAGCACTTCCCCGGATAGGAAGGGACGCAGGTTCGATTCCCGCCTGTACTAAAATACTCTTTTTCCTTATTCACAATTTATAATTTGTACTTTCAGAGTAGCTGAGCATGTCAAATGCTAAAATATAGATCAAAACATTTTTTATTAATGTGTTGGATGACAACTTTGCTATCTATTTGATTGTTTTTGCGTACATTATTCCAACGTATTTCCGATCAAAATACAATAAAATAATATAAAAGATGACGAAAATAAGGGATATAAATTACCAGCTCACTTTTCACTTTGAACTTACAGATCTCATACACCATATACCAATAGATTCAAAAGGGCAAGACTCAGACGAATAGTTCGGATGTATTGAAAAGGGATGTGAAAACAGATTAAGTAAAAAGGATAAGTGTGTTTTCGAAACGTGTGTTGAGAAATTCGACACTCACTCGACTATTTAAGAGCGATGGTGCGATAAGCATTTTCTCTTTCAATACTATCAAAGAGACTGCCCGCCTATTCACGGCTTCACCCGACAAAATGTAACACATAAAGGGTATACGAAGATTGCAACGCTGTTTTTGACTCGCCTCGCAAAAACACGGTAGAGCTCTATTTACAGCCCGTACATTATTGGCTGTACAATAGGTTACGTCGAACTTTTTCATTTATACCTCCCGAAACAAAATATTATACGAACGCTCTCGACTGCTGATGAAGCCCATCAAATTATTTGTCGGCATAGCGACGCGAAACTTCAGCTATTATTTCGGTCGGTTTCGTCGGTTTCCTAAAACAAAAGTGCTCTTAATTCTTGATCTGGGATTTCATGTGATCATTACGTTCCGCAGTTCGTTTGACTGGCCTCGAAGCGGAATGGAGAGCTCTTTCTTTCTGACAAATTAAATTTTATCAAGGCACAACAATGGTCTACGAGCATTGCGAAGCATAATCTCTTAAGTGAGGAGACGTCTAAATATCTGCAAAGCAAATAAGACGATTACACTTCAAGGTCTATTTATCAATTCTATTCCAGAAACCCACCAGTACTTTTATTATTTAGTAAGTCCACATTGTTTTTTTGTAATTAAAACGTTATTGATTGCTGACAAAGTAAAAATAATTTACAATCTTTTTATTTTATTATGTCAAATTTAATATTCAAGTTACAATAACTGCCTGCCCTTCAATATACATTGTAAGAACGTTTAAACCATTTGTTGATTTACAAAACATGTTTATTGTCTTGGCCCTAATATCAAGGGAATAGAAGGACGATAATGTTATATACGTGGGCACTTATTAGAACATAATATATTCACTGTGCTATGATAACTTGTGGTCTCATTTCCCGAAGAATTCCCAAAGAAGAATACAAGTGTCACCACCCTATTCTTTCCCACGGGTGTCGTATGAGGCGACTAAGGGAAGTAAGCAATTATCATCCATTACATGACAGGTCTACCACCAGTTGCTGGGTACCAAGTGGGAGTACTCACTTGGTATCGGGTCCGAGCGGGTTGGTACCACCATCTCCCATGTGACCGGCCATGAATCACATCGTTGCGTTTTGGCTGTAGCAGGGGATAGCCGTTTATATTTCATTTCATATCTGTGAAATGAATTGGTGAGCAGCGGCTTGATAATACTCTCAGTATAGTCGAGTCCATGGTTGGCGGTTAACCATTGGTCACAATGGCTGAATTGGTAAAGCATCTGGACGGTATCCAGGAGATGCTGGTTCAAATCCTGCTCGTGACTGTTATTTTCGATTTCACATTTTTCACTTTGTGTTTTATGTATAGTGCTAAGCATGTCAAATGCTAAAAATATATATAAAAAATATCTAAGTATTTATAGGGTTTGCGTCATTATTAGGTAAAAATCTTAATTGTAAAATTAAGTTTACCTGGTCGGTACAATGTATGAAAAAACTGCCGACAGATGGCGCTGGCGTCACCCAAAGACGTTAAGTATGAATGTGTTATCGAAATTAACAGTCAGGAGCAATTGTCGCGATGGCTGAATTGGCAAAGCATCTGGACGGTATCCAGGAGATGCAGGTTCAAATCCTGCTCGTGACTGTTATTTTTGATTTCACATTTTTCACTTTGTGTTTAATGTATAGTGCTAAGCATGTCAAATGCTAAAAATATATATCAAAAATATCTAAATATATACATCTTGTCATATTGGATTTATGCAAGTAAATGCATTCCGATAGATGGCGTTGGTCGTAAAGACAAATGTGATGAGGAGATTGGGATGACCGAATAGGTCAGTACGATAGCTCAGTGGCTGTGCCACTGGAGTTTTTTATGGACCATAGTCCTTGGAATCCATGCAAGAGCAAAAGCCGCGCTGCTCTTTGAATAACTTGATCTTTACCTGAATAGGCTAGGCTATAAATATATTTAAGCGAAGAGGTGATGACTCTGGTGTGTTTAAAACAATACGGAGTTCTAGCCTTAGGTATCTCCGTCTAGCATTCGCAGATTACCATTTCTTTTTTATTGTTCGATGTTCACTTGTTCTTAAATCTCAATCATACACGTTTTATTTATTCATACCAACCTTATAAATTGCTTAAGAAATACCAATTATAAAAAAAAAATATCGTTTATAAGATAAAAAATATATATTCAACTCTGTTACTTCCTTACAACTCTGTTACTATGCGCTAATAACAGGGTTGCGTAATAACAGAGTAGTAAAATTTACATTCCATGTCATGTCTTATGACTCACAAAATAAAGCCTAAAGTACACTTTTTCTTTCATATTTGGGATATCATAACTCCTCGACAATATAGCAGTGATAGTTTAGTGGTAAAACTAATGACTGCAAAGACTGTGGTATCGAGTTCGATCCCGAGTCCAAAGTTCAGACCTCGTATGGCACACACCTCTGACTTATCGAGATTTTTCGAAATTATGTGTGTGTTTGTTTACAATTTATCACTGCTCGTTGAAGGAAAACAATATTTTCAAAACATCGTGAGGAAACCTGCGTGCCTGAGAAATTTTCTCGGAAGCTTGTAAAATCTGCCAACCCGCATTACCAGCGTGGTTGACTATGGCTTAATCTCTCTCACTGAGAGGAGAGGATTGAGAGGAGACCCGTGCCCTATAGTGGGACAGAAAAAGGGTTGAAAAAAAAACTCCTGAACAATATAGGTACTGAACGTAAAAAAAATACGTTGATTTACTTACATATTTATAGATAGCATAAATGCACAATAAAAACACGCAACCAGTTCGACACCTCGCGTTCAACTGACACCTTCTGAACCTCAAATTGCTAATTTTGCTGTGTCTAACAGATGTCAAAATGACAGCTACTGTCATTCTTTCTCATTCATTTTCATTTAAGAAAATTAATTTACCTCCATCAGCCTTTCAACGTCCACTGCTGGACATAGGCCTCCCCAAGAGAACGCCACAACGAGCGGTCCTGTGCATCCAACGGCTCCCCGCAGTTTTGACCAGATCGTCGGTCCATCTGGTGGGGGGCCGTCCTACGCTGCGCCATCCGATACGTGGTCGCCACTCGAGAACCTTTCGTTCCCAACGGTTATGGGTTCGTCGAGCGATGTGGCCTGCCCATTGCCACTTCAGCATGGCAACCCGGCGGGCTATGTCAGTCACTCTCGTTCTCCTACGGATCTCCTTATTACGGATTCGATCACGTAGGGAAATACCAAGCATAGCCCGCTCCATGGCCCGCTGAGCGACTTTAAGCCTTGATATGAGGCCAACATTCAGAGACCACGTCTCTGTTCTGTATGTCATCACTGGTAACACACACTGGTCGTTACCTAATCACCTAAATTTCAAACCTTAGACGATGCAGATTGATTAAAATTATATAATCGCTGGTAAAATAAATTGTAGGTGATACGAAGAGTCATCTAGTGACTTATAAAAAAAATAACACAATTGAGGGATTTTGACAATGATTTGATTACGTAGACGTTATAACATTTTGGTTTCTGCAAGTTCAAAATCATAACAATTAATGGCTCATTTTTTCTCCTCTTCAGTTGGCTCAGTTCCAGATTAACTAAAAATTCGGCATATTCTCCAGTGGTAGAGCCTTGCTTATCCTGACATGAATGGGCAGGCTTTTAGAGATGGCTACGGTAACTGCTTACCATCATATTAGCTGTATGCTTGTGTGCCATCCATATAGTATCAGAAAAATATATTTTGTTTCGCTGCAACTATTTTACGCTTCATGAAACAACCAGTCACTGACAAACGGTCAATTCAATATCACGATATCATAATTTGCAACTTACAGTGATCGACGTGATCGCCCATTCAGCACTTTATGTAGCAAAATAATTACGTTTCAAAAATAACTATAAATCAAGTGCTAAAAACTAAATAAAAAATATTGATAACTTGTTTTGCATCTCGTTCAACGATGCGGGAGACACGAAAAGTAAACTAAAAATACCTACTTTTATTGCTCTATATGTTTTTAAGATTTAAGATGTTTGCATTTAATGATATTAAAAGCATTTTTATAGTCTAACACAAAATATTGGTTTATATAGCATGAGAGTCATTTTTAGCAATGGTTTGTGTGTTATGAAGTGGATACAATTTTTGTTATCGCTTAAAGAACGAATTTTGCAATAATAGGTACTTACCTACTTATTCTGTGTTATTTAATCCAGGTAATCAAATTTTTGCTGCCAAATTTTATCCAAATCTGTTCTACCGTTTAGGAATGATTAATTGACAAAAATTTGAATGATTGTGCACCTAAACATACAGACATTCACATTTATAATATTATTGTGACGTAGAGCATGCATTAGATCAAAAATTACTCAATGTTGTATATTATAAGTACAAGCTGCTAGCCGCAACATCGCCCGCGTGCAATTTAGATTTTTTTTATGGGGGTTCCTTATATATTTTTTTAAACTAAAAGTAGCCTAAGTTATTCCTTTTAATGCCAGTGAAAAACCCTGTCCAAATCGGTCCATCCGTTTCGGAGATTAGCTAGAATAAACAGACATACAATAAACACACAGACAAAAATCTAAAATTGTCTTTTATGTCATAAGTGCCGTATATAGTTACATATGCATATAGTAAAAAGCCGTTATTTAGACATTACACACAGACACTTTAATTTTATTTATTTGTATAGCTATATTTTGTTTACCCGACATAATACCTTTTTTGATGTTTTACAATAAAGCTGTTACATTTACAGTATGAGTACTTTATTAGAATGTACTCGTATTATAAGATCACAATCATAAAGGTGAAAACTCACTTGAGTTCAACTTGATACACGAGTATGTACACAAAGAAACCGCTTAAAAGCAAAGTTATAAAACATCCGTGGAACTTTCCATAAACATAATTTAATTGTAATATTTATAGTAATATAAAGTAATTGTTATGTATCCACAAAAATGGTTGTAGTAGCGTGAACGCTGAAAGTGGCGGAAGCTCTCTCGCTCATAAATTCAGAGGAGCCTTTTCCTTCCCGCCCCTACGCCAACTTTCGATTAAATTCACCAATATTAGCGCAATCATGGTAACATACTTATATAGATATTACAATATTTAATCAACTCGTCTAATTCAATTATATACTAAAAAAAATGGTAAAATCTTAATTGTAAAATTAAGTTTACCTGGTCGGTATAATGTATGAAAATACGTCCGAAAGATGACGCTTGAAATTTGCACAGTTTGTGCTTTTATTATTTGTAAGGCTGCTTCGTAAATCAATGGTGATATTTCTAGAAAAATGGTAAGCTAACAAGACTGTCTGATGGTGAGTGGATGAGGTTACAATCTGATAATTTTGTTATAGCGGAAAAAAATATAGCTAACCGCACACCGCGTCAAAGAAGCAAACGAAGTATTGTGGGGCCATCACCGCTAAACAAGCCCACCGTGTGCCCATCTCTACGCGTGTATTGGCCGACCACTGCAATTGTATGACATTACTTCAGTAGTACTATTATCGTAGTCATAGCATTCATAGCATTTACATATGGGACATCACTTACGCGTTGCCAATCGTAAGGAAAGGGGTAAGAGACCTCCAGCGCTTTCACTCACCGGACGAAACGTCATAGAAGGAATAACCTACCTACACCTTACATTCATGCTGGAATGAAGTCTTCACCAGCAGATTGTCTCTTTATAAAATCTCAAAGATAGATATAGGTACCTTTTCTTTTAAGGTACGAAATAATTTACCTAACCACTCACACCGTCCTTTGGGGCAACTAACAGGGTAGTGTGAAGCCCTCACCCCCAGTAAAGAAACCCGCCGTGTGCCATCTCTTTGCCTGTACTGGCAGACCACTGGAACTATGTCACATTACTTCAGTGATAGATGTAATATATGTATTTATCTATTAATTTTATCCCATCCAACAATAATTCTTTAGTAGTCAAAGCGGAAATAATATTTTTAAAAGCTATTTAGTGTACATCAGCGAATATGTGTCAAAATAAATAAATTATAAAATCTGGATGTGTTCCAAAACGTGTGAACAGAAAGTGGCTGTAAACATATTACAAAAATACTACTAGCTACATGAGATATTATTCAGTAAAACATTGTTTTAATAGTTTATATTATACTAGCTTCTGCCCGCCTCTTCGTCTGCCTCAACTTCAAAATTTGGTCCATAAAGTCGTAGTCGAGTAAACAATATTTTATGTTTTTCCAGGTTCTATACCAATTTTCGTACAAAATCGTTTAGCTGTAGGGTAATTTGCGAAAAATTTATATGTTATATTTTTCGGCATAAAAAGTAACTATCCCATATCTCCTCAAACTATTTAACGAATAACATTCAAATCCGTTTAATTGTATAGGCGTGATTGACGGACAAACATCCATATATTTCACAAACGTTTACAATTTATAATATTATTCGCTCGCATCAAATGATAAATCCATTTTGGGTAGGATTTTACTTATGCAAATCCATTCTTAGTGCTCACCTACATAACAATACGAAAGAAACCTTAGAAACCCATATGTACATTTTCACTGTCCTAGCCTAGTATGGGCTGTACGTTGACATGTCAGTCAGTCAGTTATTCTTTTATAGATATAGAGGATAGAATAATATAGATAGCCCGTGTCACAAACTAGTTATTTTGTGCCCGTGCCAAATAACGATACACAAAAGGTCATTGATCCCGTTTGTACCAAGAAATTCCCGAAACGTAAAAATTGGGATCGCTACTCATTCAAACTGTTGCTATAACCATCGTTACAGTTCCATTGTTCCGGCCAAAAACCCCTAAGCAAAATGAGATAAGTATAAAAACGTATTAATCTGTCAAAAACAATTTTTGAAAAAATGTTATATAGCAAGGTCACACACCTCGTACTACGTAATATTCATGTTTAGTCTATTTTAGTTGTTCGGTCCATACATTTTTGATATAGTTTTCAAACATTGAAACACATTGGTAGTGAGGTGTCAATAACCTTTTGTGCATCTTTAAATAGCACAAACTTATGGATTTATTGTCGAGGTTCACATGAGCACTTATTTTTACATTCCTAAATCATTTCTTAATGTCTTTCATGCAAATGACTTTCACGTTCCAATAATCCGTGTGGTGACGGATTAAAAATACAGGTGTCATTCTTTCCCGCGGGTGTCGTAAAAGGCGACTAAGGGAAGTAAGCAATTATCACCTTTTTGCATTACCGGTGGTAGGGTGTGATGCCAAGTGGGGTTACTCATTTGGCATCGGGCCCGAGCGGGCCAGTACCACCGTGTCTCATTCCCTTCCTGAGCGCGTGATGGGTTTCGGTGATGCTTGGAACGGGCATTGATAAGGGTCATGGCTTGTGCGTTGGGCATGAGGGGCTGACGCGGGGTACAGGGAGACCCGGTGGGAATGGTTCGCCGGCCACCTGCCGGTCAGTAGGGTACCCGAACCCGGGAAAATCCTACCTCGGGAGGCTGTCCCGCCAACCGGCGAAAATCCCGTGCAGTTGCCGTCGTGCCGGAGTAGGAGACCGGTGTGGACCCGACGGTTACTCACGGGGGGGCACCGGGGGCCCTTCCGTGTTTCGTGTCAGCTCCTCACAAAACCCATTGTCTAGCCGTGCGCCAAGTATCACCACCCTTTTTTTCCGAGTGTCACCGGTACCCATTGTGCGCAAGCCCATATCCCCCAAACTCTTCGCAAACTTGATGGCCAAAAGGAAAAAAAAAAGAGCAAGTGTTTTACGGCGGACTCCCTATTCACATCATCAGTGGAGTTTTGCAACATCAGGGGTCTTCACAGTAATCTCGACGCCTTCCATCACCATCTCGAGACGGCGCGGCCTGCCTTGCTCTTTTTGACGGAGACGCAGATAGGCGCTCCGGACGACATTTCATAACTTAAATACTGGAGCATTCCTTCCATCGTAAAGCCGGGGTGTGCGTATTCGTTCGGAGCGATGTCTGCTGTAACCGCCTTTGGGGCCTCGAACATGGCGAACTGTCCATTTTATGGCTACGAGTAGAATATGGTGGAACAGACCACATCTACGCGTGCCTTTACTGGTGCCATGGCAGTGATTTGGGGTCAACTCACCTTTTCGAGAACGTCGAACGGGGGATAGACAAAATATTGGAGCAATTTCCATCTGCGGAGGTGGTGGTCCTTGGTGACTTCAATGCTTCACTTCACAAACTTCACAAACTTCACAAAGAGTGGCTTGGGTCCCGGACCACTGACCTCCCGGGTCGACAACTCTTCAATATGGCTTCGGCCTATGGTCTCTCTCAACTGGTAACACATCCTACCCGTGTCCCAGATATTGAGAGTCATGAGCCCTCCTTGTTGGACCTTCTGCTGACTACAAATCCACATGGATACTGGGTGATAGTTGGTGCTCCTTTAGGATCATCCGATCGCTGCCTGGTCCGCTGCACCGCCCCTGTTGCGAGAACCAATCGTTTTCCAGCGAATGGGTCTCGTAGAGTCTGACAGTATAAGTCCGCAGATTGGGATGGACTTCGCGAGTTCTTCGCGTCCTACCCTTGGAAGCAGCTATGCTTCTCCTCTAGGGACCCTGACGTCTGTGCGGACTGCATCACGGAAACGGTGATTATGGGGATGGAATCTGTCATCCCCAGCACCACAATACCGGTTGGCGGTCACAGCCGTCCAGGGTTTAGCAAAGCCTGTAGGACGGCTGCACGCCAGAAACAGTCCGCTTACCTGGCCTGGAATAGGGCCAGGAAAAGTCATTATCCGAGCGCCAAAGAGGAGAAGCGGAAATTTAATGCTGCTTCCAGGTCCAACAAGAGGGCTATTGCAGAAGCCAATGCAGAACACGTTGCCAGAATTGGCGAGCGACTTGCAAGCTATCCCACTGGGAGTCGAGCTTTCTGGTCGCTCGCCAAGGTAGTGCAGGGCAACTTCTGCCAGTCTAGTCTCCCACCACTGCGGAAACTGGACGGCAATTTGGCCCACAGGGCAAAAGAGAAAGCCGATCTTTTGGGCCAACTCTTTGCCTCAACCTTGACTTTGGACTCTGGAGCGGCCACATCACCCACCATCCCTCGGTGTGAAAGCTCCATGCCTGAAATACGCATTACGCAACGTGCGGTCAGGCGGGAGCTGTTGCTGCTGGACGTCCATAAGATGAGTGGGCTGGATGGCATCCCAGCGGTGGTTCTCCGAACGTGCGCCCCTGAGTGAACCCCCGTCCTCACGCGCCTGTTCCGCCTTTCATACAGTACCGGCAGGATTCCTACTTCGTGGAAGGTAGCCCATATTCACCCGATTCCCAAAAGGGGTGATCGGTCGGACCTGTTGAATAATGACTTGCTCTTAACAGAGAGTATACATTGCTATGCGGATGACAGTACGGGTGATGCGCGATATACCGGCCATCAGAAAGTCCCTCGGAACATGCTGGAGGAGAGGCGGACCCAACTTGTGTCTGAAGTCGAGCGCTCTCAAGGGCAGGCCTCGGAATGGGGAGAAAAGAACTTGGTTCAATTCAACCCTACGAAGACACAGGTTTGCGCGTTCACTGCAAAGAAGGACGCATTTGTCGTGACGCCCCAGTTCCAAGGGGTAACTCTCCCGGTCTCCGAGCGTATTGGGATCCTCGGCATCGACATATCTAGTAAAGTCCATTTCGGGAGTAATTTGGAGGACAAAGCCAAATTGGCGAGCAAGAAACTGGGCGTTCTGAACAGAGCCAAGCGGTACTTCACACCGAGGCAGCGACTTGTGCTGTATAAAGCACAAGTACGCCCTCACGTGGAGTACTGCTCACATCTCTGGGCAGGTATACCAAAGTACCAGCTCGACCCACTTGACTCCCTGCAAAGACGCGCTCGGATTGTCGATGATCCCAATCTCACGGATGAGCTGGAGTCGTTGGGGCGGCGGAGAGACTTTGGGGCTCTGTGTGCTCTATCGACTCTTCAACGGGGAGTGCTCTGAGGAACTGTTTGAGGTGGTACCATCAACATCGCCGTTTTACCACCGGGCCACGAGACGACGTACTAGGGTTCACCCATACCACCTGGAAACGATCTCATCCATATAATTGTATATAATATAAACTATCCATATATAAATTATAGATTAAAATAAACAGAAATATTTTTGTAGCTTATATTTTCTCTTTTCAAGCCTACACATTTCATGTCTACATCAAAAGTATCCGTAGTTGTATTTTGAGTATAGATTTTAATCCATAAATATTTTTCATTTAAAACCCACACAATGTTCATAAAAGTTTATCTGGCAATATTAATAAAAAATGTTATAACGTGATTTTTTGGCACACACAACTCAACCTATAGTTGTCTGTATTTTTTTGCCCACGACTAGTTCGTAGACACATAGTAATGTGTTCTGTAAATGCAAGCGGTCGTACCTAACCACAAATCAATGTCGAATCAAATCTGAAACGTCCATGTCCGTGACTGCAGAAATTAATTTGTGTTGTATTCTACCAACTAACCCAGGTCACGTAATAGCTTACGTCAAGAATGACAAACCAATGTTTAATGTCACAAGAAAAAACATATAGAATTTTAATAAAAAAAGGTATACCAGGTTAACTAGGTCTAATAAATAATGAATTCGGTGAGACAACTGAATTACCTATTGCATGGCATATCACGAACTTAATAAATATGCTAAAATAAACAGCACTATACATGTACATTTGTTACGCCTGATTTACGTATAAAGTCAGGCTTTCAGTGTATTATTTTCAATTCTCACGCATGATAAATAACTGAAAACAACTTCTTTTTATTGCATGAAGTGGCAGACGAGCCACGGCCCATCTGATGGTAAATGGAAACCGTCGCTCATGGACTCAACTATACCGAGAGTATTATCAAGCCGCTGCTCACTATTTAATTTCACCGATATGAAATGAAAGAATAAACGGCTATCTCCTGCTACGGCCTTTTGGCTGTAGCAACGATGTTCTTCATGGCCGGTCACACGGGAGATGGTGGTACCAACCCGCTCGATACCAAGAGAGTATTCCCACTTGGTACCCAGCCCTACCACCAGTCATGAAATGGATGATAATTGCTTACTTCCCTTAGTCGCCTCATTCGACACCCGTGGGAAAGAATGGGGTCGTAACACTTGTATTCTTAGTCCATCACCACACGGATTAAAAACTTAGTCCCGTATTAATTTCTTTCCCAATATTTGGGGTTATTAAAATATATTGACCGTTATTTAAATACAATGAATTCTCAGTGTATTTTTTCAGCCATATTATATCATTCATAGAGTTGACAAGGCCATTGCCTTGTAACAATTTATCTTTAAAAATTCATAAGAGTTTTATTTTTCTATTTACAGCTTGTATCTTAATAGACATAAGCAAAGCCCACATTTCGCCATACTAGGTTTGAATTTGCTGGTCAACACCGCTAGAATAATAATAATAAATAAATATTCACGGACATTTCACACAACGTCCTCTGGTCCCAAACTAAGCTTAACGCTTGTGCTATGGGTACCAGATTACGGATATAATACATATCTTACTTTTTTTTGTAAATACATACATATAAGATATAAAACACCCACAGTACAAATATCTGTGGTCATCACAAAAATAATTGTCCTGAGTGGGAATCGAACGCAGTACGAGGTCGTCGTACTCGCACGGAAGTCGGTTACACTACCGACTACGCCACGACGCCCGTCTAAAGACAGACATATTAAAATAACTATATCTGACACATTATAATAATAATCAAATATTGGTTTAATTGCGCAAAAACAAAATATTTTTGTATAGCCTGTCTAAACGGCACTAATTGGTTTCAGACAGTGAAGTTTACACAGAGAACAAAGCAAAGATCAATACTATCTACTATTGCAGGAATTTATTTAATTAAACGTTTTAGATTGAACAGGCAGACATAAATTACATCCAGCAGTTCAGGTTTTGACTCTGTGGAACTAAACTCAAGAGCCTTAAAATAAAATGCTAAAGTAGAACTTAATAATATTAAGTTCTATGGGGACTTGTACGTATCTTCGAATATATTCTAAAAAATAAAATAATGTCAGTCGTTTATAATTCCTTTATACGTCCATGGCTATGTCGTACATTTTATATATTTGAGAAAAAATTACTGTAATAGGCTATATAGGCGTGTCTAAACACAAAACTATTTTTTTAGACTTTTTGTCTGTTTGTCTGTTTATCTGTTTGTCTGTTTGTTTGTTCGCGCATTACGCAAAAGCTGCTGAACGGATTTTGATGCAACTTTTTTTGTGTGATAGCTCTCGATTAGACTTAAAAATTTTGATGCAATTTTTTTTATTTGGTAGCTCTTGATTAGACTTAAAAACTGGTAAACATTTTATCCCGCTACTATAATCGGGAACCTGAAATATAGCCTAAAAACCAGCTTTTGGCAGCGGCGAAGCCGCGGGCAAAGGCTAGTTTATTCATAAAAAAGAAGAACCGGACTACATAATTTTTGCTACATAGCTTTTGGAGAAAATACTCGTTAAGATTACTTACTCAATGTACCGAACACTGTAACATCATATACCTATGTAACCCATACTCGCAAATAAATGCTTTGAATTTGAAGATTTTTAATCGAAAAGTGATTATTTTATACATCCCAAATAAGGAAGACACCTCCCTCCCGTTAAGTAAATAAAGCACTGATTTATTATATTTTATTAGGTACAACTACTCATAAATACTACAGTAGTTTTACAATTTTTTTCCAAACCTTTTTCCATCCATCCATCAGTCTTTTAAAGTCCTCTACTGGACATAGGCCTCCCCAAGAATGGGGGATAGTAGCCGTAATCGCCACGCTTAGCAGGCGGGTTGGCGATCGCAGTGGATGTTGTTAATACTCGAAGGAGTGCTGCTGCCCACTCCCCCGGTATTCCCTCAGTCGGCTCTTACGACTCCCATTACAATTCTAAAGCCGGTCCCACACGGCTGCAACCCTATTTACTATCCCACTATTAACCACCGGTCTCTAGTAAGAGGGTTTTTTTTTAGGTTTAGACATTACAAGCAGACACTACAAATTTTATTTATTTGTAGAGATTAAAATGTCCTAATTAAATATACACACAAAGCTCTTTTATACTTTTGTAATAGTAGGTATCTATAGATGTTATACTTTTTAGATAGGTACTTTACCAAATTAATTAAAGATTTATGAAGTTTGCCTATTAGAAACAGATTTGGAAACAGACTTCAAAGATTTTCAGGATATTCTGTAAAAGTAATTGCTGAGCAAACGTTCTTTTGTTTTCTTTTACAAAAATATTATAGGTAGTATATCATGTCATACTTATGTTAATTATTTCATTATAACGTTTTATTTGTCATGTTTATTCTTGTATAGATGAAATTTTGTTTGTGTGAGTGACTGCTGATGAGGTCTCTGGTTCGATTCCCTGGTCGGGCACTGTTATTGAGCTTTTTCGTAAAAATAAAATATCTCAGTAGCAGTCCGGCGTTTGGAAATGTGCCCGGTAGACGGCAATAGGCTCACCCCCTATCACGTGGGACTGGCGAATCGTGGGTGTGTAATATATTTCTGCCTACACCTTCAGGGAATGCAGACGTGATGCTATGTTTTGTATACACTTTTGTTATTATTGTTTTGTTAAATATCTACTAAACAAAATATTCTGTAAATAAATTCCTAAATCTTTCAATACAATGCAGATGTATAAATCTTTATTACTAACAGATAAACTAACCCAACTAATTACTAGTTTCGTAAGATAATTCACTGAAACTTATCCAATTAGGGTAAGATAATATTTTCTAAATGAGTCACTATATGTCTCTCAAGTGCCGTTAACGTCACACTGCCATACTTCGAGATGCGAAGCTTTTACAAAACTTATGTATTCACAATATAGCACAAACTAATTAGCAAATAGCTACCTTAATGAACATATATGCTTGCTACACACACAGCTTTTTTATTTTTAAAAGATAGAAAACATTTATATGACACAAAACACGCAGAATCAGAACATCTATTTCTGGATCACACAAAGAGTAGTCCTGTATAAGAATCAAACCCACATCACTTGAGTGAAAAGTTGGTATCTAAACTACTCCGCCATCTATGCAGTCAAATTATAAAATATGGGAAATGAAATAAATACTGTTAACTAAGTTGTGCACGCGACTTCGTCCGTGTGGACTTCAGAATAACGTCACCCTACGATACATTACCTCTGTGTAAAAATAGCTATCCCACGGAAACGATTCATTTTTCCGAGATACAAAGTGGCCTATGTCCTTTTTTGGGCTACAGACTCATCATCTCCATAGCCTTATCCTAACCAATGTATATCAATGACTTGCTCTCGATAGAGAGTATGCATTGCTATGCGGATGACAGTACGGGTGATGCGCGATATACAGGCCATCAGAAAGTCCCTCGGAACATGCTGGAGGAGAGGCGGACCCAACTTGTGTCTGCAGTCGAGCGCTCACTAGGGCGGGCCTCGAAATGGGGACAAAAGAAATTGGTTCAATTCCACTCTACGAAAACAGAGGTTTGCGCGTTCACTGCAAAGGAACGTGACGCCCCAGTTCCAAGAGGTAACTCTCCCGGTCTCCGAGAGTTTTAGGATCCTCGGCATCGACATATCCAGCGAAGTCCAGTTGGGGAGTCATTTGGAGGACAAAGCCAAATTGGCGAGCAAGAAACTGGGTGTTCTGAACAGAGCCAAGTGGTACTTAACCCCGAGGCAGCGACTTGTGCTGTATAAAGCACAAGTCCGCCCTCACGCGGAGTACTGCTCACATCTCTGGGCAGGCGCACCAAAATACCATCTCGACCCACTTGACTCCCTGCAAAGACGTACTGTTCGGATTGTTGATGATCCCAATCTCACGGATGAGCCGGAGTCATGGGGGCGGCGGAGAGACTTTGGAGCTCTCTGTGTGCTCTATCAACTCTTCAATGGGGAGTGCTCTGAGGAACTGTTTGAGGTGGTACCAACATCGCCATTTTATCACTGGTCTACGAGATGCCGTACTAAGGTTCATCCATATCACCTGGAGACGATCTCGTCCAAGACGGTTCTTTTTCAGCGTTCTTTTCTACCACGTACGTGTAAGCTCTGGAATGAATTTCCTGGTGCGGTGTTTTCCCAGCGTTCTGACTTGTCTCTCTTTAAACGAGGTTTGAGAAGAGCACTTAACTCACGGTAGGCGGCGGCTTGGCTGTGCCCCTGGTGTTGCCAGAGTCCATGAGCGGCGGTTACCACTTACCATCAGGTGGGCGGTTTGCTCGTCTGCCACCATTGGCAACAAAAAAAAACTTCTGATCTGTTCAAGTTTATCTCACCGACTAGTATTTACACGGAGCGACTGCCTATCTGACTGACCCAATTAACGGGACAACTGGCGACCTTAAAACAAGACTGGAGTCCGATTTTTTATTCAGAACAACCTGTCACGTGTCACGACTGCCAGGATGTTATTTGATAGCTGAGCTTAACGGGCAATAATTCATGATAATAGGCATGATGACTGTTTTTCAAAATCTATTCTATTAAAAAATATTCAAAAGTATCTAATATGTGAAAAATATATCATATTTCTGTAAAAATAATGGGTTAATATGCAATAAAATGAAATTTATATTTTAAACTCACGTCAAAACGCACGCCGATGTCATTCATTTGTCATGACGTCACGCCTCAGTACGACAACACGTAGTAAACATTAGAGTCAAAGAGATATAAGAGAATGTAAGACACTACTTTACAATGACATTTACCAAGGCGTGATGTCATTCGCTCTGATTGGCGTTTAAGCTATCATGGCGGATTGTTGTATTTTGTAGGTATTTTATCAAATATATTATTAATCTCGCCATTAAAATAAGATTGAATACATTTTTCGAAATACTTTAATCCTATTTCATTAGATCACTTCAATATTTTGGCGATATATGACTGTCATCAAGCCTTCCTTAGTACCTCAGACTAAGAAACTAATTAGTCTGGAGATTAGTACGCATGAAAACGTCACAAACAAATATAAACGAAAATAAATTTGATTCTTTAATCAAACTTATTTTCGCATTTATAATATTAGTAAGTAGTGGAAACTGCACAGATTATTTTAATCAAAAGTTTTAATGTTCTTATTTATTACTTTCCATAAACCTTACATAATTTCGTACCTTCTAAGGCATCATAATACATTAGGTATACAATTTACAGAAGTTGTAAAGGTTTTACTAGAATATTGTAATGCTAGCACCTACAACTATTGTAGTAGATGGTGAACTAGCTCGTAAAGTCTTGCAGATTCTGGTCGTGGTTATATTCTGCAGCAGAATTTTTCCCATGAGGCCAAGGCAATTTGAAATGTAATTTTCCGCGTCGCCTCAAATAAGAGTAGCCACTCTGTTATACGCTAGTAGTTAGTGGCATAAGGTTATCAAGGGTCAAACAAATATCATCTGTATTTTTAACTAAACTAGGGCAATGGTGTTCTAACGTAATGTGGATATGGTAGATCGTAAACGAGTATTGTGATTTATTTCTTTTGTATGCAACATCAAAATTAAAGTGCTTTGAAGAACTACATCAACAGAAACACAGAGAGGAAGACAAGAAGGTGATAGCCGACCTTCAAGATTGAAAAGGCACTTAAGAAGGCATCATTGAACTCATTAACTACTTAACTAATAGGTCGATCAGCAATTAAGCAATAAATTCTATAATCACTTACCCTCATACCAGGATATGTTATGTTATAAGGATTAACGTAGACTATCTCTATTATGGAAAAATTATTTAAAAATAATTAGGGTTCCGCACAAAACAGAGAATATTTAAATTACGGACGAAGTCGTCGGTAGTGGCTAGTTAAGTATGAAATGTCTTTGTGTTCACACTGTCACAGGGAGTCATATCAGATCACACAGCGAATACGGAAGATGGAAAACAAGTAGGTATATAACTGCTAGTTATAAATACTAAAGGCAAAGATAATATGTGGGTTGGTATCAGACCATGTGTGAAGTATACCACCAGGACTCTCTTAACGCAAAAACTTTGCCCAAGACTCGGGCAAAAACACGTTGTTAATGATCAAAGATTAAAATTAATTAATCAGCAAAATAATTTACTCTGCAAACTAAGCAGGCAATGTTCTTGAATACTATAAAAATAAATCATGCTAATAATGCCCACTTTTTATTTAAAGCTTAAGTATCTACCTACTACAACACAAAATTACGTTCAATGTTGAACTTTAATAAATATAGGCCCATTGTCGAACAATAGCGGCAGCTGGTATCACTGTCGCAAGAATACCTATTCGCTTTTGTTCCAAAGGTGACTACTCAACCAGAGTAAGATAAAAATTACCAAGTTGGAGGTGCTTCGACGCGTTTTTATCAAAGAAGAAAACAAAGGGTTGTTTAATGATGGTATTAGTGGAAAGTTCGCGATAAATTCGAGGTCATTAGAGGTTCTTTGTCAACGTTGTATTGTGCCTTGAGTCAAATACTTGCTTCGTTTCATTGGAAAACTTAATTCATTTTAAAATTACTCAACAACGGTTTACATTTTCTTATTCAATTTCAATTAAATGTCTGATGATAGAGATTATTGCTTTGTTTACAAATTATAAATTAAATACAACAAGCGACGTGCCCTATAGGTATAGTTCAAGTTATTAGATAATAAAGAAAATATTGTAATGTAGGTACATTATTTTCTTATATAATGTTTTTTATCAATCGTATATTTTGAAATTGGCACGTATTACATTATTCTGATCAGTAGGCCTAGCCAAGTTGCGTTTTATGATCGCTAACGCTATAGAAAAGTTTACATCTCTAACGTTAAATCACGTGACTTAGCGTTATAGATATCGGTAAAGATATCAAATTCCCCACCCAACAGTGACACCTAATGCCCACTTCACATATATTTTAGATGTCTTTTTGAGTTTTGGGAGGGTTCCGGCCAACGCGCAGTTCGCCTCGGTAGACACCGTGCGGTGTCCTCTTATGACCCTGGACACTACGATTCTTTGTGGTCGCCACAAGAGAGCCCTCTTATGGGCCTCCAGGGACTCCGCCCACACAGGTGCTCTGTATAGCGCCATCGACCAGACCACCCGCGTATGCCGTCGGCATGCATTAATAGGTCCACCCAGCCTAAAAACATCCCACAGTATACCAAAGGCCTACATTTAACATAAAAAAATAACAACTTAAGTACTAAAATTACATAGACTACTGTATAGATAAAAGCTTATGTACTTATGCTTTTCGCCGAAACTATACCCCCCAGTTAAATTGTAAAGTAACAGAATACCAGTAACAATTACTTGAAATCATCTCAATTCAAGTTAAAATCTTTGTTCTGTTTAAAATAATTATTAGAGTTAAAAGGCAACTATTTGCCTTGGATGTATTAAGTAATATAGCACAAAGGTTCTTTTGTTGTACTAGTTAATTCTTGAGTACCTACTACAAAATTCTAATTGTACCACAATTAATTTGTGTAGTACTTAGAGGGTTTACGAGTATAGAGAAACTAGATTCAGCCCACGATATCGTCAGCGTGAACTTCAGTATTAGGTCCTATAATAAAAATGTCTCATAAAAATAAAAATATGTCACTCCATGGCTCATTAAACTCATCTCTCAAAGATTGGGATTGCCGAATAGGTCAGTACGATAGCTCAGTGGCACTTTCCCCGTATTGGAAAAGACACGGGTTCGATTCCCGCTCGTACTAAAAATCTCTTTTTCCTTATTCACAAATAATTTGTACTTTAAAAGCAGCGGAGCATGTCAAATGCTAAAAATATAGATCAAAAACATTAAACTCTTTTGCACGAACAGCTATCCCACAGTCACTATCACAGTGTTACCTACATAAAACTGTGGTCACTATATGTATGCAAAATATTATGACGATTGGATAAGTGGCTACAGTGTGAAAACCTAACAAAAAATAAGTAAAACCTCTTTCACATTCGCTGCTTTTAAACGAAAGGGCCACAAATCAAAATTACGTTTTTTTTCAGGAGAACACATTGAAAATATTTATTTCATTTTTTCTTTGTTTTTCGACACACCTTTTTTTAATGCTTATGTGTCATATATCGTTCGATGCGTAGTTTAGTTCCCTAGCCTTTGACTAATTTAAATTTGTTGTAACTATAACCTAAAGACAACTAGCACCACATAAGTTTAGCGTATAGCACCCTTTAGCGTATAAAATATTTCCCACAATTAAAAGAATATTTTGAATAAAAGGCCACAAGTCAAAAAAACTAAAATGTTTTATTAAAAATTTTCATCATAACCTTATTGAATGAAGAAGGTATTATAATTAAAACTTGTGTTTGAATCGTCCTTATCGTTTTTCATTGACAGAATCTGATTTGGCTGGAGAGTTAATTCGGTAGTCAGAATCTTTTACGGTATCGTCTGATGAAAAAGCATCTTATGATTGTTGACGGGCCTCGTGGCGTAGTCGGTAGTGTAACCGACTTCCGTGCACGAGGTCGTGGGTTCGATTCTCATTCAGGACAATTATTTGTGTGATGAACACAGATATTTGTACTGCGTCTGGATGTTTTCTACGTATTATATGTATGTATTTACAAAAAAAAAAAGTAGTTTATGTATTATATCCGTAATCTGGTACCCATAGCACAAGCGTTAAGCTTAGTTTGGGACCAGAGGACGTTGTGTGAAAAATGTCCGTGAATATTTATTTATTTATGTACTATCGTATGTCGTAGATTCACCAGTATCACTACCAGAACTTGAGGTAGAGTCGTCATCAGAATCTGAGCTCTCTTCGACGACTTTATTTGGTGTTTCGTGGGCATGTCGAAAGGGCGAGGGTCCTTACTTTCCTAATTTACAAGTCATACAAATGACTGAAATAAATACTAGTACTTATTTCAATCAAGTATTTATTATTAACAATTCCAGTATTCGACTTAATGGTTAACTCTCTACTATATGCAGACGATGCAGTCTTATTAGCGCAGTCTACGACTGACCTGCAAACCCTAGTCGAAGTAATTACTGAAGATTGTAAGAAAAGGGGTCTACGTTTGAATGTGAGCAAAAGAAAAATGGCATATGAAAGAGAAGAAGCCAGAACAATGTTAGAGTAACAATAGGCATTGGTGTGCTAGAGAACAAGTGTATGAATACATATCTTGGGTATAGATACAGTAGGGATGGAAGGTACACCATTGATATAGACAGAAGAGTAAATACGGGAAATAGAGTGAACGGAGCATTGGTTCTCGGCAGCCACCATCTTAGTCAGAAAGCACGTGTCACAATACACAATGCAGTACTTTTTCCAATATTATTATATATGGAAGCGAGAGTTGGATATCCAAAAAGGAAAGTAAGATCAATGCGGCTGAAATGCAATCTCTGCAGAGAATCTGTGGAGTGAGGCTGAGTGACCACATTCGTAACGACCACGTAAGAGGGCGAGTAGATATGAATACTCTATATTGGTATAAAAATGCGATAAGGGAATGCTCCAATGGTTCGGATATGTGGAAAGAATGCCGGATGAGTGATTGGTTAAGAAGATATACAATGCGAAAGTGGAAGGATGTAGCAGCTTGTATGAAGAGAATTTTGAATGTTGGGGTGAGATGTATACAAGAATAGAGCCTTTTGGCTCTCTGTTCTCTCTGCCTACCCCGCAAGGGAGATGGTGTGATGATAAGTAAGTAAATATTCACAAATCGCACAGTTTACTTCTTACAAAACCATCACACCGTTTGCGTCCATTTGTCACAGGGGCGCATTCGCGACTGCTGTATACCGATTGTATACCGAACTTGAAGCACGTAGATATGACTCGCGTTTCGACCGTTTATATGAAGATAGAATATTGTTAGGTAGCATTGCCGTGTTAAAGCCGTTTCAAACCTCGTCTATTTAAATAGTAAATGTAGGTATTAGAAACCATTCATTAGGCCAAATTCGTACAAAAACACATTCAAAGTGCTGCCGGCTTTATTGTAGTAAGTAAAAATATATATTTTATTGCACAATATAAAATTTCCATCACCATATTAAAAATCAAAAGTATTTAATAAACAGCAACATCAAATTGTATCAAGGCCTTTTGTCAAAGAAAACATCGCAAGCATAACAATGTTTTGAGCAAAACAGACGTTACACGGAAAAAAAAACAACTCCTATGCATTATTATAAGCATTAAGCATTTTTTGCTGCCAAACAAACACATTCCAAAATGTGGCACCTATGCCCTAAAAATAATTGTGTAATTACTTTTTTTTATATGCCAAACTAACGTATTCCCAAATGTGGCCCTGTTGCCTATAAAATTCACTCACAACACCGGTAAATTTTCGCGATGTGGCCCTTTTTACTTTTAAAATGGCAAAAGTGTGTATGCGTAAATTTGTGGTTAAGAAGCCGATTTTAGTGGGTGTTTTCGTTAAATATGAAACCAAGGGTGATTTTAACCACATTTTAAAATTAAAAGTGATTTTAGAAAATTTTGACTTTTCGTTTAAAATCAGCAATCAGTAAGATTATAAAAATATTAGGTAGTATCATTGACCTAATACCAAATGGACGACGGGTCTAGTACATGAAAAAGTGTCTCCAGCCAATAGACTAGTCAATAGACATACATACAAACTTCAACATTCTAATTTGAAACCTTGTTCCATTATAATAGTGTTGAGTTTTCTTTGCAATAATTTATTAGCTTATATAGCTTCTACCAATAGACTACACCATAATTTCCTTATGCAGCTTCTAGAGAATGTTATGTGTTGATAATTTATTTTTACAAATATTAAGGGCCGGTTGTTTCAGCTATACTTGACGCACACGTAAACGTCAAAAATGGAGTTAACCATCGTCAAAACAAAAAAAGCGTTGTTTCACGAAATGAGGTCCTTTTTTATTATTTTAGGTGGGCAAAAATGTCCTACCGCACACCCCGCTGCCCGGGGAGACAACGGGGTGAATGGGGCTCTCACCCACTAAAAACCCACCGTGCGCCTCCACCCGCCCTTGCTACGGCGGATCACGGGTACCGCGTCGTTACGACCGCGATCCGCAGGCGGCAGCCCCTACGGGCACCCTCTCTTGAGCGACGCCTCGCGCACTTGGGCGTCGCACCTTCGCGGTAGGCTTCCGCGGACGGCAGGGTACTCCCCGACCCCACCGTCCGCAGCCTCGGCTAGGGCGGCATAAGGCGCAAGTAAGCGCGCGCACGCCGCCCCTCGCGCGGGCGGCGAATCGGGTCCGCGAAGGAGAATTCCTCACGGGCCCTCTCCGCCACCTCCTTCCGCGAGATGACAGCCTCGCAGAAGGCGGCGACCGCGGTCCAGGCCCTGTCACTGCCAACCATCGCTCGCGCAACGGCCGGCAGCGACAGGTCCACGCCTATGACTGCAACGAGTTCCCGGCGCTGCACATCCCATGCCGGGCACGACTCGAGCGTGTGCTGCGCCGAGTCCTCGTCGCAGTCGCAGTGGTGACAGCCTGGGGTCGTCTCCCTCCTTGCGATCGTGTGCAGGTATTTGCCGAAGCAACCATGCCCCGACAAAACCTGCACCAACCGGAAGGTGAGGATCCCGTGCTGCCGCCCTGCCCATTCTTCCAAGATCGGCCGGAGCGCCCCCACGGTCCAGAGACCGGCTCGGGGCGTCTCCAGCCGAGACTTCCACTTTAGGACGGTGGCGCGGCGGGCATCTTCCCGCCACGATGACATTACGCTCGGCGAGGGGCGGCTGCCCCCCGCCCGCGCCGTCGACGCCCGCCGATAGACGTCGGCGAGCACCTCCGCCTCCAGATCCCACGGGGGGGTTCCGGCCAACGCGCAGGCTGCATCGGTCGAGACCGTGCGGTACCCGCGTATTGCCCTGACCGCTACGACCCTCTGTGGACGCCACAGAAGGGCCCTATTACGAGCGGCCAGGGACTCCGCCCACACGGGCGCGCCGTACAGCGCCATCGACCGTACTACCCCCGCGTAGAGTCGTCGACACGCAAGGCTCGGTCCGCCCAAATTCGGCATAAGTCGCCCGAGGGCGGACGCCGTGTTGACGAGCCTTGGCGCAAGACGGCGGAAGTGCTCGTCAAAGTGCCACCGTCCATCCAATACCAGGCCCAGATATTTGATGTGGGCCTGGATTGGCAAGCCCACCCCATTGACCGTTATCGAGGCGCTGGAGGGCGGGCCCCGTCGGCGCCCATGGAACAGTAGGGCCTCCGACTTTTCAAGGGCCACCCTAAGCCCCAGCGCCTCAATCCGCCTGACCACCTCCGCGGTACCTGAGGTGGCCAGCGTTGCCGCCTCCTCGAGGGTCCAGCCCCGGGCTGTGACGAACGTATCGTCTGCGTAGCAAATTACGCCCAGCCCGGGGGGGAGCCGGCCACGGAGGACCCAGTCGTAGCCGATGTCCCACAGGAGCGGCCCAAGAACCGAACCCTGCGGGACGCCGCACGACATAGCCCTCCTTACAACGTCCCCTTCCCGGTCCACGAAGAGGACGCTGCGGCCGTCGAGGTAGTCTGCCACCAGCCGCCTTAGGTAGAGGGGCACTCCATGGTACCGGAGTGCCTCCTTGATGCAGCCGAATGGCAGACTATTGAAGGCGTTGGCGATGTCAAGCGACACCGCCAACAGCACATCCCTCGAGGTGACGGCCTCCGCAGCCGCGGCCTTCAGGCGCAGAATGGCGTCGACCGTAGACCGACCCGCCCGAAATCCAAACTGGGCGTCGGACAGGTCGGGGCCGACCGCTCCTAGGTGCCGGACGATGCGGGCAGCGACCACCCGCTCGAGGAGTTTGCCCACCTCGTCCAGCAACACGATGGGCCTGAAGGCCGAGACTGTGTTCGGAGGCCGTCCCGGCTTCGGCAGGAGCACGAGCCTTCCCTCCTTCCAGCAGTCAGGGAACCGTCCGGACACCAGGCAAGCGCCGAACAGTCCCCCGAGGCGGGGCTCAAGGTGGTCGAGGACCAGGGCCAGCACTCGGGCGGGAACGCCGTCCGGCCCGGGGGCAGCACCTCTCCGCATACGCGCTACCGCCGCCCCCATTTCCGTCGTCGTCACGGGCGGTACCTCCACGTCGTCGGCCTCCCGGTCATCATCTGGCGGAGCCATGACCGGGGGCGTGTGCACCGCCCGTGAAGGGAAAAGCCCCTCGACCACCTCAGAGAGGAAGCCCGGCTGGAGGGTCTCCGTAAGGGGGGGGCCCTGGGCGCGGAGCTTGTTAAGCGCCGCGCGGTACGGGCGTCCCCAGGGGTCACGCTCGAGACCCTCCAGCATCTCCTGCCTTTTCGCATCTTTGGCGCGACAGATGGCCAGCTTTAACGCGGCGCGCGCACTGCTGTACTCCGCATACAGCCGGCCCTCCCGCTCTTCGTCGCGGATTCGGCGACGGCGGCTGCGGGTGTAGGACCTCCGGGCACGAATACAGGCCGCACGGAGGTCCGCCAGCTCCGGGGACCACCAGTAGACCCCCTTCCGTCGAGGCGGGCGCCGCACACGGGGCATGGCCGCATCGCATATCTGCGTAAGCATGCCGCGAATGCGGCCAGCCTCGGCGCTCACGTCTTCCGTAAGGGGGGGCGGCAGCCAAGATTGAAAAATGGCCGCCTCCACTAGCAGGTCCCGGTCGAGCCTACCCACAGCCCATCGCGGAAAAGCGGGAGTTCTGTCCGCCGCGTGACCCCTGCTGGCGCCCTGAAGGTTCCGGGAGACCTCTATCTGAATATATCTGTGGTCAGATAGGGTCTCGACCTCCTCCAGGACTCGCCAGCTCCTTACGCGTGCGGCGACACCAGGGCTAGCGAACGAAAGGTCCACTATCGACCCGCCCCAGGGCCGCACGCACGTTTGGGCGGACCCTCGGTTGAGTAACACGAGGTCCGCCGCTGCCGCCCACTCTTGGACCGCCGCACCTCGGGGGTCCGTCCTGGGGGACCCCCACGCCGTTGATTTGGCGTTGAAGTCCCCCAGCACGAGCACAGGGCTCGGTGCTATACGCCGTATCGAGGTCTCCAGGTTGTGCAGGAAGACCTCGAAAGCCGCCAGACTTCGACTAGGGGAGAAGTACACGCCATACAGCGTGACCCCTCCCCATTCGGCCGCCACATATCCCGTGCCCTGGTCTTTGAGTGACAAGGGCGGGGAATGCGGCGCCGCCGAGCCGACGACCGCCACGGAGCCATCCCCGCTACCCGCCCAATTGGGGCGATCCGGGACTATGTAGGGCTCCGCGGCTACGGCAACACCGATCGACCGCTCCGCCATGGATTGCAGGAAGAGGTCCTGCGCCCTGGCGGAATGGCCGAGATTCCCCTGGAGGAGGATAGCGTCGTGATCCGTTATTGGACCACGATATCCTCCTCCACGCGCTGCGGCGGTCCAGCCGCGCCGGGTTGGGCAGCCGGGGCCGATTGGCTGCCCACCCCCCTCTTAGGGCCTGACTTGGCCGGAGGCCTACACCCCACTCGCCCCATACAGTGGTTGGCAGGGCGATTGCCCGCCGCGCACGCGGGGCAGTGTGGGGTGGCAGAACAGGCAGCCGCCTGGTGCCCTGCCTGACCGCAGCGGAAACAAAGCCCGCTGCAGTCGAAGCAGTTTGTGCACAGCGGCCGGGTGTGACCGACCACCATGCACTTGTAGCACCTGGCAGGCCGGGGCTCCAGCGCGATTACCCGCGCGGCGCTCCAGCCCACCAGAAGTCTACCGGCGGCGACCAGATCCTTGGCCGCCGCGACAGGGCACGAGACCCAGACGGCACCCACACCACCTGGACCTGGGCGAATGGTGCCCACCCGGACAGCGCTGCTGGGAGATCCGGTTTTCGAGACGATCGCCTCCCGGATCTCTTCCGCCGTCACGGAATCGTCCAGCCCGGAAATGCGCAGTTCGGCGCACTTCACGGGTCTGGCGACCCGGACACCACTCTCCTCTGGGAACAGGCCCAGCAGCCTCTCGGCCATTGCGTCGGCCGTCTTGGCGCCCTCTGGCCCCAGGTACTCGAAGATCCGAGCACCTGTCCGGGCTTGGCGGGAGCGAGCGGAAACGTCCCCGAGATCGGAGACGTTTATCTCCCGCCGGGCACGCTTCAAGACGGCCTCGTAGGTCAGGCCCTTTTCTTTTCCCTCAGGCAGCACGGTGATCACCACCGCAGCTGCCTTCGGGACCTTCAATTTCCGCGACTTCCTCTTCCGCGGCTTCGGGGCTTCCCCTCTCTGATTTATTGGCGCCGCCTCACGCTCCGAGGCAGCGCCGCGACCCTTGGCCCGGGATCGCCGGGGCCCAACCACCTGCCAGTCCCCGTCTGAGGACGTAGCAGTGGCAGGGGCGGGGGCAGGAGCACGGGGCGCGACCGCCGCAGCCCGTGAGGGTGCGACCGTTCGTCTCGGCATAGTAGGACGCGGAGGCGCAGCGGCGCTTGGTAGAGGCGGGAACTCCTCTCGGGGCTGACCCCTCGGGGCTTGTCCCGCCTTTTCCTTTTTTTGGCCTTTTTTTTTTTGGCCCTTTCCCTGCACAGGGGCCGGCGAAGGTTTTGCCGCTGGTGGTTTTGCCGCCGGTGGTTTAGCCGCCGTCACGGCAAAAGACACATGCCCTCCTTGGCACGGCAGAGGTGTCGATGCCGAGGACGCTGCAGCCCTTCTTTTATCAGCCGCAAGCGGCGGCCGAAGTCGGGGCTCTGGCGGCAATCTTGCGGCCAGGGCCTCGAATCTCGGGCCAAAGACCGCATCCATGCGGTCGATAACCGCGCGGAGCATTTCGTCCTCCAGCGCAGTTACAGGGCCCGACTGAGCGGCCGATGGAGCCGAGGCGGTCACCGAGGCAGGGCGGGGTCGCGGCGGCGGCGGCGAGGCGGTCGCGGGGAGACCAGGCTCGACCCGCATTGCGATATCCGAGGCACTCGGGATGGCCTCAGGGAGCCCAAGTTCGGCTCTCATATTGGCCATCCCTCGGTGCAGCTCCTCGACCGTTGTCTCTAGGCGCTCGTTACGCGCCCCAAGGTCGGCTACCTCCGCCACAAGCCGCTCCACCACGTTGGACAGTTCCGTGGCGGCGATCTTAAGACCCCGGACGAAACTACTTTTGAGGTTTCTCGAGCCCATGGCCACCGTCGAAATTATGGCCACGCTGTCCGCGGCTCTCTCGGCAAATTTGGCCGCAGTAGGCGGCCCATTGTTGTCAATAGGAAGACGGAGCTTCTCAGACAGGAGCGCCAAGCGCTCCTCTGCGTGTTGCACCGTCTCCGCTCGTTTTAGGCACCGCGTCTCGGCCTCTTGCGCTGAGGCGGCACGCGGTATCGGCGTCCCGGGTCGGCTGATACCTCGACCCCTAGCCGCCGCGGGTATTTTTGGGGGAGGCATCTCTGTCGAGCTCAGGTCGGATTCTGAGGCAGCGCCCCCCTGAGACAGGGTGCGCTTGCGCCAGAAACGCGACTCCAACACCACCGCCGGCCGCGATGGCTGACCTTCGGCAGCCTCAGACAGGCCACCCTCCTCAGCGGCAGACGCCTCGGCAGCTGATGTGCAGGCCGAGCTGCCCGTCATCGAGCCGTCCCTTGAAGACTGGGACGCTCCCTTGGTCGTCTTCTTCTTGCCCTTGCGGGACTTTTTGCCGCCGCGCGTTTTACGCGCAGCTGCACTAGTAGGGGCCGCATTTACAGCCGGACCCCTTACGGCTGAGGCGTCAGGTGTATTACCCGACTCCGTCGAAGTGTTTTTGTTCAAATTATCTAATTCCATAGTATTCCCACGAGTGTGGGAGAAAGGAGGTCCACCCGGGCAGAGCTCCCAATACCCGGGTAAGCGTACATTTGTAACCCAATACAGGGGGTCCGCAGGTACCCTGGCTGGGGCCGCGCTCGAGACTGAACTACCCATCAGCCATGCATCTCCTCGCCGCGCGCCAGAGCTTGAGATTCGGGGTAATTTTTTATAGAGGTTGTCTTCCTCGCGGTCCGGGCGATTAAGCCAAGACCCTCGTTCCTGTATGCCCGCGAGACGTAACCACAGGCACGCGCTCAGGTTTACGATTTGGGACGGGGGGGGCCGCTGTGGCCCCACTGTCCCCCCTCTCCAGAGCCCGGTGAGCCGGTCTGGCCCCACCGACTCCGACGCCTGGTCTATCCGCCGTGCCCTCTGCTGAGTCAGAGGGACACGCGGAGACCCGTCCTGTCCGGAATTTTAGCCGCCGGCGACAGCCGACGTTGCCCGGGGTGCACCACTAGGAGGTAAACCGGACAAATTAGCACCCCACGAAATGAGGTCCTTAACGTACGTTAAATAATAACGATTACAGTAACAGATGTCCCGCCCACTGGTTAACTTCAGTTTCGGTGCGGCTTACCTTCATGGTCTAGCCATAGATATAGTACATACTGTCAGCATATAGGTACTATATGGATGGGTCTAACAAACAGTAGGTACCTACAACATTATGAAGACTCTTTTGTATTCGTCTTTATTCTACGAGAGTTGTTCATCTGGCGATAATACAAACAATGTAGAAAGGAAGAAAAAAGTCTTTAAAACAACCTAAAACCTGTTAATGATGAGCAGGAATTCATAATTGTTGGAATTCATTCATTGCAAAGTATCGTGAGACTATCGTGTACCTAATAAAGGAAGTAGCTCTATTGTTGACACGTCATATCGAAGACGATATAAAATTTGTTACAGAACAGTAGAATTTCTCATAAGAATACTTTGATTTAAAATTTATTTGTCTACAATATTTCAGAACCTTGGCAGTAAAACCTAGCCTACCTATAGATCAGGTACTTGCTACTTCACAATGTTATCTTCTTGTTTAATGGCTCTTGTTGTGGCAGTCTTCACAATGTTATAGTTCAGGATCGCTTATGAGATGTGTTGCGCATGTGTCAGGTTTGCAGAAATCAACAGTGTGTCATATTATTCATCGAGTGATTCGGGATATCGATAAATTACGTCCTCATTACATAAACATTCCATCTAACGAAGAAGAAAAGTTGGCTGTTGCAAATGACTTCTATAATATAGCTAGATTTCAAATCAAACTTTAACAGACGTGAAGTTCTCGGTTGGTCTCCACCGACATTGAAATCTGCATGAATAGCTTATTTTTCTTTATATTACCTAATAATATTGTCACAATTCACAACTAATAATAAAGGAATAATTCAAGGTTTTGTCATTCGCGTCATAAATAATAAAATAAATAAATAATATGTATATATAGTATATACTTATATACATTACATATTACTTCCATGACAAAAACAAAAAGACCATAGACTATAACATCTATGATAAAAAAAGATAAACTAACGTATACGGGCAAATGTTGGCATACAAGAAAATTCTCCCATCTATTTTTATTACGAAAATACGTTGCTATGTGCTGGCATCCCTAATAACTTTGACGACTGGTTTTTTAGGCAATGAAACAACGCTTTGTATTTAACGTACGTTAAATATCGTTCGTAATCGTTATTTTTTTGACGTACGTATGTTACGATAATCAATCGTTTGAAACCACCGGCCCATTTTTTTTTGTTAGGCCGGAAAAAAATGTTCCTAACCGCACACCCCGTCGTTCGGGGCAACGAACAGGGTAGTGTGGGGCCTGCACCCACTAAAGAAACCCGCCGTGTGCCGTCTCTCCGCCTTTATTGGCGGGCCACTGGAACTGTGTTACATTCCTTCGGTGGTGAAACAACCGCCCTAAAAATTTAAAACAAATTCTTTGCTTTTAAACAAAATAATGCCTGCAAATGATAAAACAATAGTCTTCTTACTGAAAACATTTTTTATTCACTACATTTCAGTGCTTTTTACACGTTTTCACAATACAGTACGACATTTTGAACGTATAGTCGACCGAACGAGACTGGTTTGCGATTGTTTCTCTTTTGGCGTTTTCTTTTTCTTTTGGTACGGACACAAAAATAATTAGTTACCTACCATGATTTTTCAGCACGTTAATTTTATTTGTAAAAGTCTGTACAAAAATGAGTGTTTATTAATAATGTATTTGACTTACCAACTGTACCTACTGAGTTCCATTTTACTTTCAGTATTAAATACCTACATACTCTTTACTCACGGGTTTTTTTACGCATTCTCTTGGCGCTGCTGGACATTGAGTACGTAATACTACCCACTAGGTACTTCTATGTAATATCTACTCTGTGATGTACCCGTGAATGAAACTCTCGCGAAAGAAGAAGTTTTGGCGGGAACATAAAGAAGGAAGGTCATGTCGTCGCTCTGCATTACTTTCCTAAACTTGTGTTATTTCAAGTATTAATGCGTAAAAGTGGTGGCCTTTTGCTTATTAACTATTTGTATATGTGCATAAGTGTTGGCAAGTGATGTAGTGCGGCATAACTTGTTTTTTCGTGTCCTCTCCACTCCATACTCATAACTCCATAGAAGCTTCAGTTCAGTAAAGTCGCCACCGCTTTGCTGTAGCGTGACTTTGACTTGACTATGACTAAGTTTATATGACTTTGACTTCAACTAATGAATCAAACTTGCCTATAAATAAGAAACATACCCTAAATAAGTCATTGGCTAATACTCAAACCGAGAAACCGTGTAGCCATTATTTAAACAAAAAAAAATGCGAAATGCGGTACAATAAATTGTCAAACTTCAAAAAAGAATTTGTATTATCTTTATTGCTAGACTTTTCGAGCTAATAATCCTAATATAAAGTTGCTTAGGAAGGAACGTTGAATAGTTTTTAGATATTTTTGACTTCTAAACGCTATACTTTTACTTCAACTTCAACTAAGATCATGTATGGGACCTGCTATTGTTATTTAACACTGAGTAGGTCTGAAAGTGAGTATTGGTGTAAAGATATGAAAGGGAATGCTCCGATAATTCAGACATGTGGAAAGAATGCCTAGACTAGCGATCGGTTAAGAAGATATACAAAGCGAAGGTGGAATGATGTAGATACAGGGGGAATCCGCGACTAACCTACCTGGACCAAATCAGTCATGTATTGCAGGAAGATGCAGTCAGGAGCCCCCGAAACCGGCAAGCGAGAAATGTATGCACGAATTTGGCACTCTTTTCTCTCTACCTACCCCGCAAAGGAGATGGCGTGATCATAAGTAAAATTAAACAAAAACTGCTCATATAGTGGAGTGGATACGTTCATATTGCAACTTGCTATAAAACTCGTTGTGAAAATTATTTTCGACACCAGATAATGAAAAAAGTTGTCTGTAAAAGATGATGAATATTATGTTCAAAAAATCTACTGAAATGTAGTATCATGGTACGTTACATCACTTCATGATATATTATATTATATCATATCCCATATAACATAATATCCTATTACATCACATTACATCAGATCTCATCACATCGTATTTGAAAAAATATGTTGGATATCGTTATAATCATCGTAATAAGTACCGCTTTACTTGTAATGTCAGAGCAAGGTTTCCTTACTCTATGCTTGTAATCCATTCTGTTTCGCATTTACTGCAAGCAAAATCTGACACAGAAAACTTCATAACACATCTGAATGTCATTTTATATTCGGCTCAAATAAAACTCAAATTTAAATTGTCCAACAAAATATAAGACACGTTGAGATGACATGTTGGCGCAGTTTATGACTACAACAGTCGACGAGCACTCTGGTTAAATTTAATCCTCAGCGGTTAAAGTTCCCTTCAGAAACAATAACAATTCGTTCAACAGTATAATGTGACCGCACAGTTTTCCCCAGAGAGTTTTAAGAGTGGAATACCTCAAGTTTATGTGTTGAATGAATCCAGAAATAACCGCATAATCTAATGTAAAAGTTTTAATTTGATTTAGAACGGCAACAACGAGGAGAGAGCTATTGTTTCTTTTCAGCACAATAGGTTTTTATTTCTTTCTAAATTAAAAAAGCTTATAATAAGTTACGATTTTCTTTAATCTCTTTATGTACCTATATATTTTTTCCCTACGTGCTTTAGTCACAGTGTTAATTGAGCTGTTAAGGAGGGATCCTTAACGGCTCATTAATTTTAATGAAATATTTAGTATGTATTGCAAGTAGGTCCCTGGATGGCGTATATTCACAATTGGATTTGGTGTGCTCGATATCCGCTTTGCCCTTATTATTTTCAAAACGTGTTAGGATATGTTGGGGATGGTACCTGCTACTCGTGAATTAGGCAACACCAGAGGCTTAACCAAGCGGCTGTCTACCACGACAACCTTAACTATATTTATGGAAGACATAGATTCAGCTGTCAGACCAAACTCTGCCATCACTGTTTATGCACTGAGGCTGGGTAAACAAACGAGATTACTATAGCATACTGTTTAGAGCTGGCAAATGTGAGTTCAGCTTATTATTGGTACTAAGCCCTGATGCCAGTGCCTTAATGTTTTTTAAGCTAGCAAAGGATAGGCTAATGACGCTTACCACTGAAGTAATGTAACACAATTCCAGTGGTTCACCAATACAGGTGGAGAGACAGCACGCGGCGGGTTTATATAGTGGGTGAGGGCCCCACACAATCCGAAAAAAAAAGGGTAATGAAGCTTTTAAATAAAAACAATTTTTAACCACTATCTATACTAAAAGTTCCTGTTTCTCTTAACAAAAAACTCAACTCAATGATAACAGGAAACTGATACAAACTATTGCTACGTTATTTTCTATGTAGGTCATAGCAAGTACGGAAGCTGCCTACCTTGTTGGTATTATATAGTTATTGTATTATATATTATTATATACTTACCACACTATATAGTTGACTACCTACATACAATTCTGTTAACTATATTCAAATCTTAATATTTATATTTACACGCTATTTATTGGTTAATTCATAAAATGTTATCTTTAAAATGAACATAAGTACTCCATCCATCCATCCATCAGCCCTTCAAAGCCCACTGCTGGACATAGGCCTCCCCAAGAATGGGGGATAGTGCCGTAATCGCCACGCTTGGCAGGCTGGTTGGCAATCGCAGTGGATGTTGTTAATACTCTAAGGAGTGCTGCTGCCCACTCTCTCGGTATTCCCTCAGTCGGCTCTTACGACTCCCATGGGTGGAGAGGGGTGGGACAATTCTAAAGCCGGCCCCACACGGCAAAGTACTACAGTTACATATTACAATACAGTTAATTTTGTTATCTTCTTAGTTCTGGTTAACAGTAATAGGCCATAGGTGTACTATGGCATTCGTAAAAAGAAGTTTAATAATGTGTAACTGTATTAAGCTGTTATGCATCTCTGAACACAAAACAATGGTTTTTTTAAATTTTGTCTGTTTTTCTGTCTGTTTGTTCGCACATTACGTAAAAACTACGGAATGGATTTTGATTTTAAAACTGCTATACGTTTCATCACGCTACTAAACGGGAACCTAAAATATAACTTAAAAACCAACTTTTAGCTGCGACGTAGCCGCTGGAATGTTTAGTTTATAAACAAAATTAAGGATTCTTTAACTTCGGTAAAATATAAAGACGGTAATATTTCCTTATAAATGTTTGAAAAAAATAATATTTTTAGCGCCTGCGTTACATAAACAAATCCCTTACGCAAATCGGTTTAACAGTAAGCTGTTTCTGAGCTTTTAAGAGAAAGAATAATTTACGAAATGTAATTGAGAACTGGCTGGATTGTAATGAGCTTCGCATTTGTCGTAGAATATTATACCATTTGTCTTTTTTTCTTATAAAGTCTATATTCATCTCTTAGTTACGAGCCTTCACCACTATAGAAGGGAAACAGACTACTTACTAAGTACATCACCCTGGCTTAGGACCGCGGTTTCTTTCGTGTTTTCTTCTCTCATAGTAAATAACATAATAAGTCGACTCGTATGACATATTTTAAAAGTATGGAATGATCCATTAATATGTCATCACACTGAATCTTAAAACTTCATCCGGAACCTGAGATATATCCTAAAAACTAGCTTGTATGGATGTATACAAGCTAGTTTATAAAATACTTTCTGATATTTACGCGAATGTTACACATTTTGAAATAAAACTACGTTTACGGAATCTATCGCGTTTACTTGATTTTACTACTATCCCGACGTTTCGAATACTTTACAGCATTCATGATCACGGGTGGATTTAGACGATAGACGTCCAAGGTTGATATCATCTAAGTCCACCCGTGATCATGAATGCTGTAAAGTATTCGAAACGTCGGGATAGTAGTAAAATCAAGTAAACGCGATAGATTCCGTAAACGTAGTTTTATTTCAAAATAGTTTATAAAATCAAAATAATTCCTTCAAAGAAAAACTTCTTAAATTAATTATAATACTATAGACTTGATGATCTGTGGTCTAAAGGTTTTTGACTAAATTTTCTTAATTATTATATACCTAGCAGCAGCATGTTTTACTGTACATCATACATCATATATTGATATTTTTATGACTATTTTATTTTTTTATAATATTTTAGCAGAATAGTTGTCACTTAGCAGAAAAATAGTAGGTACCTATAGAGATCGTAAGAATTGATTAAAGAAGTAAAATTAAGATTTGAGTTCTTAGTCAACCTTCATTACATTTACAAATTTTTGTTAAAATCTAGATCTATATTAAAACCTATTATAATAATATAGTAAAAATAATAAATCACTATAGTAGGTAATCTATGTACCTACACATACACTATCTAAATTCCTACTATGTTGACATGGACAAATAATATTTGGACACTTTATTTCGTTTTTCTCCTCCAAAGCACGTCATATTTGTAAACTTCATCATCACATAGGTATATTGCGTGTATACAAATGACCTACAGGTCGGTAAACCTCGAACTAGAATGTATTCAACAGTAGGGGCGGTTCAACGTAGACTAGCAAAGATTTATGAACACAGTCGCTTCCGTACCATGCACTCGCAAACAATCAAAAAGTACACTACCCCTTACCTTTTTGCTCGGTGAATATGGTTTTTATGATAAGTGGAATTGCGGGCTTCCTACGAATTTGTCCACTTTGCCCCATTGCCTCTGGCAGGTGAAATGTACTGCAAATTTTGCAACCCACTCCTTTATCTATTTTGTTACCGTAGTCAATATATTTCTTCTTGTTAAATCGAGCAAACCATATAAAGAACACTCAAGGAGAAACTTATTTGCTACAAAGATAATAAATTATTATAAGTCAACAGTCACTAGCCAACTACTTAGCAGATATAGTGCACGAGTGTGAGGGCATACACATGTGCACTATCTGTTTCATCTTTCTAATAATCAATGGGATGGCATGCCCTAAAATCCGGAGAGAGGATTGGCGCATGAGCAACGGCATTAAGTGCTTTCCGAGGTAAGTACGTGTATGAAACACAGCCAGCTTCCTACCTCCGAGCTGCTATTGAGAATATTTAGATATTTTTATATATATTTTTTAGCATTTGACATGCTTAGCACTATACATTAAACACAAAGTGAAAAATGTGAAATCGAAAATAACAGTCAGGAGCAGGATTTGAACCTGCATCTTCTGGATACCGTCCAGATGATTATTAGGTCCAGATGATTATTAGGTAAAATCTTAATTGTAAAATTAAGTTTACCTGGTCGGTATAATGTATGAAAATACTTCCGACAGATGGCGCAGGCGTCACCCAAAGACGTTAAGTATGATGTGTTATCGAAATTAGCAGTCAGGAGCAATTGTCAGGATGGCTGAATTGGTAAAGCATCTGGACGGTATCCAGAAGATGCAGGTTCAAATCCTGCTCCTGACTGTTATTTTCGATTTCACATTTTTCACTTTGTGTTTAATGTATAGTGCTAAGCATGTCAAATGCTAAAAAATATATATAAAAATATCTAAATATTTAAAGGGGTTACGTCATTATTAGGTAAAATCTTAATTGTAAAATTAAGTTTACCTGGTCGGTATAATGTATGAAAATACTTCCGACAGATGGTGCAGGCGTCACCCAAAGACACTCTGATGTGCTTCATGATGTCACACAGGAGACGGTGGTACCGACCCGCTCGGGCCCGATAACTGTGAGTACTCTCACTTGATACCCAGCCCCACCAGTAAAGCAATGGGTGATAATTGCTTACTTCCCTTAGTCGCCTTGTACGACACCCGCGGGAAAGGATGGGGTGGTAACACTTGTATTCTTAATCCGTAACCACACGGACATGTAAAAAATCAAGCTTCTAGATCAACGCAAAAAGATGTTAAATACGTTTTTAAGAGAAAGGCTTGTCACAGTCGCATGGATCGAAGGATCAAAAGACTGATAGCACTATTGTCTTATAAGCGTTCTGTTTTAATAGATAATGAACCTTGAATATTAAACTCCACTATCCAATAACAATTTTGTGTACATTGTTGTTGCATACATACATTTGTTATTTCTGTTTGGCTCGTAGATACTGACTTTTCTAAATCAGTATCATCATGGCGATCAAAAGAAGACTTGTTTATTTCTTCTTCATGGTCTTTGGTAGATGTGGTGCAGCTCAAGACATTTTTTTTCTAGGGGTATATAATTACCACAAAAAGTAGTTTTTAGTTCAAGGTGGTTTAATAGGTTTTGTACGCAATGTGAGCTGCAGGACGTTCGGGTAATTATTGAACCCACCTTTTTGTCGATGGAACCAAAAAATAGCTCAAGATGATCTTGCGATATATTTTTAATTCAATAATCTCGCAAACAAAACTTTTAAACTTTCCAAACATACAATAAAATCCAAAAGCCCTATTTTTAAAATACCTACCTACGGTCTACCACCTTTTTAATATTGTTCTTTTTTATTATTATATTGCTTATCTGTCCTCTTCTTTTGATTGTCTTTTTTGTCATTACTTCTACTTTTAAGTTTGTAATAAATTAATATGTTCTTTGTATTTTTGAATTAATTCGAATATTTGTTTCTAGTTTTAGTACATTCTTGAAACTATAAGCTTTGGCACCTTCTTTTGATTTTAGTACATCATATCATACAATTAAATGTTTCACCTAAATATGGGAAAATTATATTATATTTTACTGGCTAAACCCAAAATATGGTGATCTACAATTTAATTAAGTTTTTGTGTTCTTCACATGAATATAGTGAAAGTGAAAGGTGATTCCGCTTGCTTATTGTGTTTTTGAGACCTCGAATCGCAATCATTCACCACGCATTTACCCATTTTGAAAGAGACGGCACTCGGTCACAGATGCATTGATTACTGATTTTAAGCCACTGCATATGGCTATAGCCATATGTGCAGTGGCGCAGTGAACGCATGAATGGTTTAAAAATTACTTAGCTAATAGAAAAATATGTATATAGCAGGTGTGTTTAGCGATGAAATGATTGTGGATATTGGGGTGCCGACTGGGTCAGTTTTTGGTCCAGTGGGTTATGTGATGCATGTGAACAGTGTATCTAATGTTGTGAGCAAGTGTCGGGTGTACATGTATGCAGATGACATGTGTCTGGTATATGCCTCGAAGGATATGGTACAAAATAATATACAAGAAGATTTCGAATGTATAACGAGGTGGGCGCATGACAATGGCATCATATTGAATCTGTTAAAAACCAAATGTATGCATATATACTCTCCACATAACCAACGACCAAAAAATGTGAAAAGAGAATAAATAGGTATAGTAGGACATTCATATGAATGCCTACATGATAATAAAACTAACTGTAGTTGTAATAACTTAGAGTACGTAACCTCATTTAAATATTTAGGTCTAACTATTGACAAACATTTTAATTGTTGAATGCATATATATTTTATATGTAATAGATTAAGGTCCATTTTAGGTATTGTATATCAGCTTAACAAGGTAGTAAGTAAGCATTCGTGCTATATACTACGCGCTCGCTGATTCAATAATCAGCTACGGATTTATTGTATATGGCTGGAAATTTAAAACATACATTCAAGATATTAAAAATTTACAAATAAGACTGATTAAGTTCCTAGTTAGTAAAAATGTTAAGAATAAATGTAATCAAGAATACGATAAATTATTTTCAATTTGTAGAATTATACTAGTAGATAAAAAACTTAAATATTTAATTGGTATAGAACACTACTATAGCGATGAATATAAGGAAAATGTAAATAATAAATATAATACTAGAAATGTGAGAGAGAAAAGATTCGTCCAACCGAAAATGATCAATTACTATGGAGAGAGTGACAAAATTTTTAGTGCCTTATATATTTAATGAAATAGAGATACTAAGAAAAACCCCTAAGTGCAGTAAAAGAGTGTTAAAATATAAACTAAAGAACTTGCTTCTCAACCCATGTTAGCCTGCCTGTTGACAGTTCATTTATATAAATTTATATGTAAGTTAACTGTCAACATATTATTATTTATAACCTTAGAATTTATAACATTATATTATTATACATTAAAATTTACTGTTTTGTTGTTTAAACAATAGAATAATCTAACATGTTTAATAAATCCTTACATTTATTAAACATGTTAGTATGTAAGCTAAAATTAATTATTAAGTTTATGGGCGCGTCTCGCCATTAAACGTTAAAGTTTGGCGAGTACATTGAAGCTTGCAATTATGTATTATGCTATTTAGAAATAAAAAATAAAAAAAACGCTTTGACGTGATAACTATATATCTAGTATATTGATAATGACATTGCGCATCTGTCGAAAGCCGTCAATATATACCTAAAGTGCTAAAAAGAATTAATTTATATTTTTATTGATTTTAACATTGAAACGCAAATGCATATTGTGTGGGACAGCGAACCAAATGTTCAGTTATACAATTTGCTTTTAATATATACTAATAATATAATAAAGCTGAAGAAATAGTTTTTTTTATGGAACAAATTATTTTATTTGTGAATGTGCTGCTGCTTGTGATGTGATGTGTCAAGTGCTAAAATACAGATCAAATAGTTTTTTTTTATTATTATATACGAGTATATATTATGCACTTTACATGTCTGCGCAGTATAACATACCAAAAGCGTCACCCAAAATATTAAAGCTACGCGTCCATTTATCCGCGCCGTACGCAACGCAGGCACGCATTTTTGTGGTTCACCTAGGGTTGTCGTTGTACCATGGAGTGCTCCTCTACCTAAGGCGGCTGGTGGCAGACCACCTCGACGGCCGCAGCGTCCTCTTCGTGGACCGGGAAGGGGACGTTGCAAGGAGGGCTATATAAAAACACTAAACTAAACTGGTGCGGCGTCCCACAGGGTTCGGTTCTTGGGCCGCTCCTGTGGGACATCGGCTACGACTGGGTCCTCCGTGGCCGGCTCCCCCCCCCCCCCCGGGCTGGGCCCGCCCGCCAACACCTCGATAACGGTCAACGGTGTGGACTTCCCAATCCAGGCCCACATCAAATACCTGGGCCTGGTATTGGATGGGCGGTGGCACTTTGACGAGCACTTCCGCCGTCTTGCGCCAAAGCTCGTCGGCACGGCGTCCGCCCTCGGGCGACTGATGCCGAATTTGGGCGGACCGAGTCTCGCGTATCAACGACTCTACGCGGGGGTAGTACGATCGATGGCGCTGTACGGCGCGCCCGTGTGGGCGGTGTCCCTGGCCGCTCGCAATAGGGCCCTTCTGCGGCGTCCACAGATGGTCGTAGCGGTCAGGGCAATACGCGGGTACCGCACGGTCTCGACCGATGCAGCCTGCGCGTTGGCCGGAACCTCCCCGTGAGATCTGGAGGCGGAGGTACTCGCCGACGTCTATCGGCGGGCGTCGACGGCGCGGGCGGGGGGCAGCCGCCCCTCGCAGAGCACAATCTCATCGTGGCGGGAAAATGCCTGCCGCGCCACCGTCCTAAAGTGGAAGTCTCGGCTGGAGACGCCCCGGGCTGGTCTCAGAACCATGGGGGCGCTCCAGCCGATCTTGGAAGAATGGGCAGGGCGGCAGCACGGGGTCCTCTTCTTCCGGTTGGTGCAGGTTTTGTCGGGGCATGGTTGCTTCGGCAAATACCTGCACATGATCGCTAGGAGGGAGACTGGCTGTCACCACTGCGACTGCGACGAGGACTCGGCACAGCACACGCTCGAGTCGTGCCCGGCCTGGGATGTGCAGCGCCGGGAACTCGTTGCAGTCATAGGCGTGGACCTGTCGCTGCCGGCCGTTGCGCGAGCGATGGTTGGCAGTGACAGGGCCTGGACCGCGGTCGCCGCCTTCTGCGAGGCTGTCATCTTGCGGAAGGAGGGGGCGGAGAGGGCCCGGGAGGAATCCTCCTTCGCGGACCCGACTCGCCGCTGGCGCGCTGGGTGGCGTGCGCGCACTTACCTGCGCCTGATGCCGCCCTAGCCGAGGCTGCGGACGGTGGGGTCGGGGAATACCCTGCCGTCCGCGGAAGCCTACCGCGAAGGTGTGACGCCCAAGTGCGCGGGGCGTCGCTCAAGAGAGGGTGCCCGAAGGGGCTGCCACCTGCGGTTGTTGTTGTTCTGAAATCCAAATGTTTTTTTTTTATTTATCTCAATGACATAGTACATATTGTAAGCTTCAATGTACTCGCCAAACTTTAACGTTTATTGGTGAGACGCGCCCATAAACTTAATAATTAGTTTATAATCTAGGCCATGGGTCGGCTACCTTTTGGCCGCCAGGGGACACAGGGGGACTATATAAAGGAAAGCAGGCCACAATTGTCATATTATTTTAAATATAAAGACATTTTATTGTAATTTTATTATGAGAAATGACGAAAAACAACAAGAAACAAACCATTAAAAAAACAAATGCAAATTTAATTTTATGCTTAGTATCATAATGGTGTTTCACGTTATAAGTACTCTTTTTGTATAGCAAGGGTTTATTGGCATATTAAGCTGGTTTCCCATTACAATTAAGTACCATAACAATTTAAACATTATAAGAAAGGAGAATGGGGTTTTGAGCCTTTCTTTTTTTTGTTAAGGCGGGAAAAAATGTTTCTATCCGCACGGGGTGTGCGGATAGAAACATAGTTCCGGGCAACAGGGTAGTGTGGGGCCCTCACCCACTAAGTAAACCCGCCGTGTGCCATCTCTACGCCTTATTGGCAGGCAATGGAACTATGTTACATTCCTTGAGTGGTGGGATTTTTGGGCCTGAAGTTAACAATTTGGCAAAATTGCCAATATTTTTCTAATATAAAATTCAAAAAACTAGCTCATTTTGCAATCTAGAAATCGAAAAATCATTAAAAGAGAAATGATGAAGGAAATCGATTACTTTAGTCGATTCATAATAGAATTAATGCTCATTTGGATTGATAAATAAAGTTAAAACTAAATGTTTAGTTTCATTATTAATCATTTATTCAAAAATAATGAATTAATAAAAAAAAAAAAATTTGAGGAAAAATAATATAGAACATTTTTATATCAGTATATCGATTGATATACTAAATTGATACACAAGTGAAATCCTCTTTTTTGAACGCTACCACGGCAACACTACATTTGACAGTTTAACTTTTTCGCTTCCAGCTTTACTAACATTATTTATTATACTGTTTTGCTTATTTTATTGACCCTTGCTACGTTACTGGACTCTGAGAACTTGCCTACACAATGGTCCTTGCCTTGTTATTTTCGAATAATCTATCTGCTTGACGACGGTTCTTTTACTTGAAATTCAAAGAAGCTCGTGCCCAGCAGTGGGATAGGTTATTAAATAAGACTCTTCGTTATTTAGATATTATTATATATATTTTTAGCATTTGACATGCTTAGCACTATACATTAAACACAAAATGAAAAATATGAAGTCGGATATAACAGTCACGAGCAGGATCCTGCTCGTGACTGTGTACCGTACTTAGTGGGTGTAGTTCGATACTTAACCTCACTTTTATATAATCTTCTATATGTATCTATTCTTTATATAATCTTCTATATGTATTCTATATGTACTCGTATCTGTTCCTAGATTGCCAAATCTAACAAAATTTTATATAATGAAATGTTTCGATGTAAACTTCCAAATGGTGCAACTTTTATCTGGTTACCACCTAGGCCCAAAAATGTATGGAAGCGTTTCCATCTCCATTGAAATTTAAAAAAGTGGCTCATGAGTTTCTTGTCAGGCTCTTCTACGGAATTCGTCCGCTTGTGGCGTTTGTAATCGTGATATTGCGGATCCACTTACCGCAAGCTCTCGTGTTTTAAACTTTGACGATTTTAAGTGCTACCTATATAATAAGCTTATGGAATAAAGGTATTTTTTAATTTTTTAACGGTTCCTAATTAGTTTACCCCAATTGTGATAAAAAATACTTTATTCATGTAAAAAAGCATATGTAGGTTAATTTTTGAAATAAAAGTTTATTATCCTTTTGTAAATGCGTTTTCTTTTTGGGGTGCATCTGTACCCCAGGGTACCGTTAATGAAATTCTAATATGGGTACGGTTCTAGGGTTAAAATCAATTTCATCACACTTTTAGACCAATAACTTGTCTACTAACGATACACAAGCATGATTTGGTATATACTTTGAATTTATAGAGTAAAACTAGTCTGAAAATTAAGATTCGTTCCAATTTATTTAAGTAGGTATTATCAAAATTAGTTCTTTTGTAAGCCGTTATCTCTTAAAGCTGTTGACTAAGTTTTAGAATCCAATTTGTACAAACAGCAAAGAGCGAAACAGATGTCAACAAAAAATTAAGCCCCACAATGAGCTGAGCCATAGTCTTTGTTCTTCTAATCCCGACTTTCCTTTCAGATAGCGTTAAGTCAGCTCTTAAATTAAGAATTTATTTCAGAACTTCATACTTTTCTGTTCCCCTTTGTGTTGCATCACAATAGAAATTATTATCAATTGGAAAACTTTCCGTTTCCACAACTGCTATAAAGGCTCACGTTTTATTTTACACTTTTGACTTCTTTTTGTTTTGTAAGGCGATATGACAACAGGATATTTCACTAGGCCCATTTTGATTGTCTTACAAATTAAAAAAGCAATATTGCCTTCATTTTAATTTCAATAAGATGTGGTATGATCATAAACTAAACATTAAAAAACATCTCACATATTAATTATTTTGAAATATTTTTAAAAGCGGTTCATAGAAGGTTATCTTTTAAAAGGGTTTTCCGATGGAATATTCATGAGTACCCCGAGTAACATTAAAGGTTGCTTTGAATGCGCTCATATGAAAAGAAATATAGTGATATCATACGATATGTTTCCATGAAGATGAACCTTCAAAATTGGCTTCGAGCGTTACTTAAATATTTGCATTTCATGTAGATATTATGAATAATTTATAACATTTCACAGGAAAACAAACCATTTTAATGAAAATCCTAAACATGCAGAACATAAGAAAAGGTACGGAAAAACAAGGAGAGAATATCAGAGAACAGTATAGCATTCTTCGCTGAAGAAAAATACTTTCTTATTTGTACAATAATATATCTTTCTTATTTTTATTAATTGAAGGCCTTGAGATTTGGGGCTATAGTCATATGAATATGTCAGATTTATTCATTGATTTTTTGAAGGACAATAAGAAAAGGAAGGAGAGGAGGTTCGCGCTATTAAATGTAGTTGTCTTATTTTATATTAATTATTCCTTCTCATATTTTTCAAACGTTTCTCAATAGAACATTTAATTTGTTTAGACAATTTACAGCAACTTTATCTGACAATGCATTAATAAAGCAATCAACGTGACGTCACCCAAATACGTTAAGTATGATGTGTTATCGAAATTAGCAGTCAGGAGCAATTGTCAGGGTGCTGAATTGGTAAAGCATCTGGACGGTATCCAGAAGATGCAGGTTCAAATCCTGCTCCTGACTGTTATTTTCGATTTCACATTTTTCACTTTGTGTTTAAATCAACGTGACATTTTTACAGCTGAATCTATATTTATATATATTTTTAGCATTTGACATGCTTAGCACTATACATTAAACACAAAGTGAAAAAGTGTTTTTTCGATTTCACATTTTTCACTTAGTGTTTAAAGCTGAATCTATGTTTATTTTCAGTGTTAACACACAAAAATTTAAATAAGTTAACAAAAACCAATAGCATTATAGTGTCATAGTCATAGTCTAAGATATCTAGATACGCGGTAGCATGTCGAGCCAAGTTTAAGCTAAAGAATTGGTAAGCAGTACCGTGTGTAATATTACACGAACCATTTGGAATCAAGCTAAGTTCAAGCTAAAGAATTGGTGAGCAATTGGTGAATATGACACGAAGCATTTGGAGCCACTTTTGACCCCCTCATAACCCAAAAACTATTTCACATAAACATGTCAAATTTAGCTCATATATTGAAACTTACAAGATACATATATGTGCTCCAAATTTCATAAATACACCTTAAACGATTATTTAGATATTAACGTCTAAATATCGTAATTTTTATCACTGACGGACCTATTATAGATCTAAACTCTAAACCAGTTCCAGACGACCTAGAAAGTTCAAATTTGGCATCCAGATAGGTAATTAGCTGAATACAAAGACATAAATCAGAAACTAGTAAATTTTTATAATTTTGTTACTAGCAAAAAGCTGAGCTTTGTGAGGGCTCGCGAAGTTTTCTTTATAATTTTTGACAGATGGCGTTAGGAATACAATAAAATTCTAATTAATAAAAATTTATTTGGTCGTAAAGACAAATGTGATAAGGAGATTGGGATGATCAAAAGAATGGTACGATAGCTCAGTGGCTTAGAGTACTTCCCCGGATTGGAAAAGATGCAGGTTCGTTTCCCGCTCGTACTAAAAATCTCTTTTTCCTTATTCACAAATAATTTGTACTTTAAAAGTAGCGGAGCATGTCAAATGCTAAAAAATATATTTTTTTTATTGCATGTAGTGGCAGACGAGCCACGGCCCATCTGATGGTAAATGGTAACCGTCACTCATGGACTCAACTATACCGAAAGTATTGTCAAGCCGCTGCTCACCATTTCATTTCACCGATATGAAATGAAAGAATAAACAGCTATCTCCTGCTACAGCCAAAACGCAACGATGTGCTTCATGGCCGGTCACACGGGAGATGGTGGTACCAACCCGCTCGGGCCCGATACCAAGTGAGTACTCCCACTTGGTACATAGCCCTACCACCAGTCAGAATTAAAAATTTATTTATATTTTTATTTATAAAATAATATTTTTATGACAGATAATTATCTAGTAATAAAGTAAAATTACTAAGTCAAAGCCCAAATCTGAAAGTGTAATAGTTTCTCAGTAAAGTGTGCCACAAAAGTGCATAGATTGTGGGATAGTGATAATTTTTCAATTAATTGATTCTATTAGGAACACTTATAGTGCCTGCAATAATGTATGTAAGAATCAGCAAGAACTTATAGTGCCTATAATGTAAGAATCAGCCATCAAAATTGGTGTATATGTGAATTTTAGGTTCTTCACGTTTTCGGGATTTTCCTCCGCGTTGGTGCACCCCGGGCAACGTCGGCACTCTGGTGCCAGCGGCTGAATCCCGGCAGGGGACGGGTCTCCGCGTGACCCTCTGATTAGCAGAGGGCACAGTGGATAGGCCGTACGTCCGCCGTGGAGGGTCAGCGGGGCCACAGTGGCCCCCCCGACCCTGGGGTGGGGACAGCGGGGTCACAGTGACCCCCCCGTCTCCGGAGGCGGGGCTTTCAGCCTGAGTGGCGGCGGGCTCACTGCTTGCAGTGGGCCGAACATCTGCCGTGGAGGGCCAGCGGGGCCATAGTGGCCCCCTTGGCCCTGGGAGACGGAGACGGGGCTTTTTAGCCTGAGGGGCGACGGGCTCACCTTGCTTGCTTTGCGAGCAGTGGGCACGGTCTAACGCAGACCACCGTTCGGCCCGACCCGTAATCCTGAACGGACAGGACCGGGGGTTTTCGGACCGCGGGGAAGAAAACCCCTATAAAAAATTACCTCAATCCCGTGCTTTGCCGCCCGGCTAGGGGATGCATGGCTAAGGGGAGCTCAGTCGCGAGGGTGGCACGTCGAAGGACGTAAAACTTAAAAACCATGGTGAAGAAAAAAAATACAACGAGTCCCCAGGAGGGTCCCGGGTGCAACACACCTGGGGAATCTCTCACAGAGCCGAGTGTCAAAACCGACTCTGTCTGCTCCGTGTATATGGGGGGAGCACTCAACACCAAGAAAGAAAAAAAGAAGGAGATTGAAAGGAAGAGGAGGACCCCTGGGAGGAAAAGCACTCCTGCGGGTAGTCCAACAGTAGACAGTGGCTCTGCCACTGATGTAATGGAAACTGACGGCGGGAGGCGGCGGTGTAACGGCCGCAAGCTCGCTCGCCCCAAACCCATCGGGGTCTCAGGCGGGGATGGCTAGCTCGTTGGAGCGGCCCTCACGACTCCTGAAGCGCTCAATTGCGCTAGAAGGGGATGCGTCGGAGTCGGAGGGCAGCTCCACCGAGATGCCCCCACCGGAAAGGCCGGGAAGGCCGTCAAAGAGAGGCCGAGGCGCCAACAGGCGCATGACGACACGAGCCTCAGCCCTGGCGGATGAGGCTATATTAAAGGATTTGGCAGTGGGGCTTTCGGTGGAAGAGAGGGTAACCCTCCTTACATCGAGGCTCCGAGAGGAGCCTCCGGACACGGATGGTCTGCCCACGGTGGACCAGATAGCCCAAAGGGTTTCCAATGTCCTGGCCATCGTTTTTACGGTGGCTAATGGGTCGCGGAACCTTCAGGGCAACCTTGCGGAGGCCCTCAACAATGCTACCAAAGTAACATACGGGGCAATGGAGTCTCTCCGGCGGTAATCGGTGCCGGGGGGGACCGGGAAGCTGGAGGCGCCCTGTCACTGCAGGCGCCTTGAAGCGGAGGTGGCAGAGCCCCGTAAGGAGCTCGCCGCCGGGCGAGCCAAGCCAAGCCTCGCCAAGGCCGGACCGGCAACCTCTTTTTTTTTTTATTTTTTTTTTTTTTTATTTTAGGTGGGCAAAAATGTCCTGCCGCCTCCACCCGCCCTTGCTACGGCGGATCACGGGTACCGCGTCGTTACGACCGCGATCCGCAGGCGGCAGCCCCTACGGGCACCCTCTCTTGAGCGACGCCTCGCGGACTTGGGCGTCGCACCTTCGCGGTAGGCTTCCGCGGACGGCAGGGTACTCCCCGACCCCACCGTCCGCAGCCCCGGCTAGGGCGGCATCAGGCGCAAGTAAGCGCGCGCACGCCGCCCCTCGCGCCGGCGGCGAATCGGGTCCGCGAAGGAGGATTCCTCACGGGCCCTCTCCGCCACCTCCTTCCGCGAGATGACAGCCTCGCAGAAGGCGGCGACCGCGGTCCAGGCCCTGTCACTGCCAACCATCGCTCGCGCAACGGCCGGCAGCGACAGGTCCACGCCTATGACTGCAACGAGTTCCCGGCGCTGCACATCCCATGCCGGGCACGACTCGAGCGTGTGCTGCGCCGAGTCCTCGTTGCAGTCGCAGTGGTGACAGCCTGGGGTCGTCTCCCTCCTTGCGATCGTGTGCAAGTATTTGCCGAAGCAACCATGCCCCTGCAAACCTGCACCAACCGGAAGGTGAGGACCCCGTGCTGCCGCCCTGCCCATTCTTCCAAGATCGGCCGGAGCGCCCCCACGGTCCAGAGACCGGCTCGGGGCATCTCCAGCCGAGACTTCCACTTTAGGACGGTAGCGCGGCGGGCATCTTCCCGCCACGATGACATTACGCTCGGCGAGGGCCGCCCAAATTCGGCATCAGTCGCCCGAGGGCGGACGCCGTGTTGACGAGCCTTGGCGCAAGACGGCGGAAGTGCTCGTCAAAGTGCCACCGTCCATTCAATACCAGGCCCAGATATTTGATGTGGGCCTGGATTGGCAAGCCCACCCCATTGACCGGTATCGAGGCGCTGGAGGGCGGGCCCCGTCGGCGCCCATGGAACAGTAGGGCCTCCGACTTTTCAAGGGCCACCCTAAGCCCCAGCGCCTCAATCCGCTTGACCACCTCCGCGGTACCTGAGGTGGCCAGCGTTGTCGCCTCCTCGAGGGTCCAGCCCCGGGCTGTGACGAGCGTGTCGTCTGCGTAGCAAATTACGCCCAGCCCGGGGGGAGCCGGCCACGGAGGACCCAGTCGTAGCCGATGTCCCACAGGAGCGGCCCAAGAACCGAACCCTGCGGGACGCCGCACGACATAGCCCTCCTTACAACGTCCCCTTCCCGGTCCACGAAGAGGACGCTGCGGCCGTCGAGGTAGTCTGCCACCAGCCGCCTTAGGTAGAGGGGCACTCCATGGTACCGGAGGTGCCTCCTTGATGCAGCCGAATGGCAGACTATTGAAGGCGTTGGCGATGTCGAGTGACACCGCCAACAGCACATCCCTCGAGGTGACGGCCTCCGCAGCCGCGGCCTTCAGGCGCATAATGGCGTCGACCGTAGACCGACCCGCCCGAAATCCAAACTGGGCGTCGGACAGGTCGGGGCCGACCGCTCCTAGGTGCCGGACGATGCGGGCAGCGATTACCCGCTCGAGGAGTTTGCCCACCTCGTCCAGCAACACGATGGGCCTGAAGGCCGAGACTGTGTTCAGAGGCCGTCCCGGCTTCGGCAGGAGCACGAGCTTCCCCTCCTTCCAGCAGTCAGGGAACCGTCCGGACACCAGGCAAGCGCTGAACAGTCCCCCGAGGCGGGGCTCAAGGTGGTCGAGGACCATGGCCAGCACTCGGGCGGGAACCCCGTCCGGCCCGGGGGCGGCGCCTCTCCGCATACGCACTACCGCCGCCCCCATTTCCGTCGTCGTTACGGGCGGTACCTGCACGTCGTCGGCCTCCCGGTCATCATCTGGCGGAGCCATGACCGGGGGCGTGTGCACCGCCCGTGAAGGGAATAGTCCCTCAACCACCTCAGAGAGGAAGCCCGGCCGGAGGGTCTCCGTAAGGGGGGGGCCCTGGGCGCGGAGCTTGTTAAGTGCCGCGCGGTACGGGCGTCCCCAGGGGTCACGCTCGAGATCCTCCAGCATCTCCTGCCTTTTCGCATCTTTGGCGCGACAGATGGCCAGCTTTAAAGCGGCGCGCGCACTGCTGTACGCCGTATACAGCCGGCCCTCCCGCTCTTCGTCGCGGATTCGGCGACGGCGGCTGCGGGTGTAGGACCTCCGGGCACGAATACAGGCCGCACGGAGGTCCGCCAGCTCCGGGGACCACCAGTAGACCCCCTTCCGTCGAGGTGGGCGCCGCACACGGGGCATGGCCGCATCGCAAATCTGCGTAAGCATGCCGCGAATGCGGCCAGCCTCGGCGTCCACGTCTTCCGTCAGGGGGGGAGGCAGCCAAGATTGAAAAATGGCCGCCTCCAGTAGCAGGTCCCGGTCGAGCCTGCCCACAGCCCATCGCGGAAAAGCGGGAGTTCTATCCGCCGCGTGACCCCTGCTGGCGCCCTGAAGGTTCCGGGAGACCTCTATCTTAATATATCTGTGGTCAGATAGGGTCTCGACCTCCTCCAGGACTCGCCAGCTCCTTACGCGTGCGGCAACACCAGGGCTAGCGAACGAAAGGTTCACTATCGACCCGCCCCAGGGCCGCACGCACGTTTGGGCGGACCCTCGGTTGAGTAACACGAGGTCCGCCGCTGCCGCCCACTCTTGGACCGCCGCACCTCGGGGGTCCGTCCTAGGGGACCCCCACGCCGTTGATTTGGCGTTGAAGTCCCCCAGCAGGAGCACAGGGCTCAGTGCTATACGCCGTATCGAGGTCTCCAGGTTGTGCAGAAAGACCTCGAAAGCCGCCAGACTACGACTAGGGGAGAAGTACACGCCATACAGCGTGACCCCTCCCCATTCGGCCGCCACATATCCCGTGCCCTGGTCTTTGAGTGACAAGGGCGGGGAATGCGGCGCCGCCGAGCCGACGACCGCCACGGAGCCATCCCCGCTACCCGCCCAATTGGGGCGATCCGGGACTATGTAGGGCTCCGCGGCTACGGCAACACCGATCGACCGCTCCGCCATGGATTGCAGGAAGAGGTCCTGCGCCCTGGCGGAATGGCCGAGATTCCCCTGGAGGAGGATAGCGTCGTGATCCGTTATTGGACCACGATATCCTCCTCCATGCGCTGCGGCGGTCCAGCCGCGCCGGGTTGGGCAGCCGGGGCCGATTGGCTACCCCCCTCTTAGGGCCTGACTTGGCCGGAGGCCTGCACTCCACCCGCCCCATACAGTGGTTGGCGGGGCGATTGCCCGCCGCGCACGCGGGGCAGTGTGGGGTGGCAGAACAGGCAGCCGCCTGGTGCCCTGCCTGACCGCAGCGGAAACAGAGCCCGCTGCAGTCGAAGCAGTTAGTGCACAGCGGTCGGGTGTGACCGACCGCCACACACTTATAGCACCTGGCAGGCCGGGGCTCCAGCGCGATTACCCGCGCGGCACTCCAGCCCACCAGAAGTCTACCGGCGGCGACCAAATCCTTGGCCGCCGCGACAGGGCACGAGACCCAGACGGCACCCACACCACCTGGACCTGGGCGAATGGTGCCCACCCGGACGGCGCTGCTGGGAGACCCGGTTTTCGAGACAATCGCCTCCCGGATCTCTTCCGCCGTCACGGAATCGTCCAGCCCGGAAATGCGCAGTTCGGCGCACTTCACGGGTCTGGCGACTCGAACACCACTCTCCTCTGGGAACAGGCCCAGCAGCCTCGTAGCCATTGCGTCGGCCGTCTTGGCGCCCTCTGGCCCCAGGTACTCGAAGATCCGAGCACCTGTCCGGGCTTGGCGGGAGCGAGCGGAAACGTCCCCGAGATCGGAGACGTTTATCTCCCGCCGGGCGCGCTTCAAGACGGCCTCGTAAGTCAGGCCCTTTTCTCTTCCCTCCGGCAGCACGGTGATCACCACCGCAGCTGCCTTCGGAACCTTTAACTTCCGCGACTTCTTTTTTTGCTTCGGGGCTTCCCCTCTCTGATTTATTGGCGCCGCCTCACGCTCCGAGGCAGCGCCGCGACCCTTGGCCCGGGATCGCCGGGGCCCAACCACCTGCCAGTCCCCGTCTGAGGACGTAGCAGTGGCAGGGGCGGGGGCAGGAGCACGGGGCGCGACCGCCGCGGCCCGTGAGGGTGCGACCGTTCGTCTCGGCACAGTAGGACGCGGAGGCGCAGTGACGCTTGTCAGAGGCGGGAACTCCTCTCGGGGCTGACCCCTCGGGGCTTGTCCCGCCTTGTCCTTTTTTTTGGACTTCTTTTGGTCTTTTTCCTGCACGGGAGCCGGCGAAGGTTTTGCCGCTGGAGGTTTAGCCGCCGGTGGTTTAGCCGCCGTCGCGGCAAAAGACACATGCCCTCCCTGGCACGGCAGAGGTGTCGATGCCGAGGACGCTGCAGCCCTTCTTTTATCAGCCGTAAGCGGCGGCCGAAGTCGGGGCTCCGGCGGCAATCTTGCGGCTAGGGCCTCAAATCTCGGGCCAAAGACCACATCCATGCGGTCGATAACCGCGCGGAGCATTTCGTCCTCGAGCACGGTTACAGGGCCCGACTGAGCGGCAGACGGAGCCGAGGCGGTCGCCGAGGCGGTCGCCGAGGCGGTCGCCGAGGCGGGGCGGAGGCGCGGCGGCGACGGCGAGGCGGTCGCGGGTAGACTAGGCTCGACCCGCATTGCAGTATCCGAAGCACTCGGGATGACCTCTGGGAGCCCAAGTTCGGCTCTCATATTGGCCATCCCTCGGTGCAGCTCCTCGACCGTTGACTCCAGGCGCTCATTACGCGCCCCAAGGTCGGCTACCTCCGCCACAAGCCGCTCCACCACGTTGACAGTTCCGTGGCGGCGATTTTAAGACCCCGGACGAAGCTACTCTTGAGGTTCCTTGAGCCCAGGGCCACCGTCGAAATTATGGCCACGCTGTCCGCGGCTCTCTCAGCAAATTTGGCCGCAGTAGGCGGCCCATTGTTGTCAATGGGAAGACGGAGCTTCTCAGACAGGAGCGCCAAGCGCTCCTCTGCGTGTTGCACCGTCTCCGCTCGTTTCAGGCACCGCGTCTCGGCCTCTTGCACTGAGGCGGCACGCGGTATCGGCGTCCCGGGTCGGCTGATACCTCGACCCCTAGCCGCTGCGGGTATTTTTGGGGGAGGCATCTCTGTCGAGCTCAGGTCCGACTCCGAGACAGCGCCCCCCTGAGACAGGGTGCGCTTGCGCCAGAAACGCGACTCCGACACGACCTCTGCCGGCCGCGATGGCTGACCTTCGGCAGCCTCAGACAGGCCACCCTCCTCAGCAGACGCCTCGGCAGCTGATGTGCAGGCCGAGCTGCCAGTCATCGAGCCGTCCCTTGACGACTGGGACGCTCCCTTGGTCGTCTTCTTCTTGCCCTTGCGGGACTTTTGGCCGCCGCGCGTTTTACGCGCAGCTGCACTAGTAGGGGCCGCATTTACAGCCGGACCCCTTACGGCTGAGGTGTCGGGATTTTCACCCAACTCTGTCGATTTGTTTGAATTTTTATAACAATTATCCATATTGTTCCCACGAGTATGGGAGAAAGGAGGTCCACCCGGGCAGAGCTCCCTGTACCCGGGTAAGCGTACATTTGTAACCCAACACAGGGGGTCCGCAGGTACCCTGGCTGGGGCCGCGCTCGAGACTGAAGTACCCATCAGCCATGCATCTCCTCACCGCGCGCCAGAGCTTGAGATTCGGGGTAATTTTTTATAGAGGTTGTCTTCCTCGCGGTCCGGGCGATTAAGCCAAGACCCTCGTTCCTGTATGCCCGCGAGACGTAACCACAGGCACGCGCTCAGGTTTACGATTTGGGACGGGGGGGGCCGCTGTGGCCCCACTGTCCCCCCTCTCCAGATCCCGGTGCGCCAGTCTGGCCCCACCGACTCCGACGCCTGGTCTATCCGCTGTGCCCTCTGCTGAGTCAGAGGGACACGCGGAGACCCGTCCTGTCCGGAATTTTAGCCGCCGGCGAGTGCCGACGTTGCCCGGGGTGCACCACTAGGAGGTAAACCGGACAAATTAGCACCCCCCGGCAACCTCTGCCTCAACGGTGGGTGCGGGGCCTCCGGCCCCTGGTCTGCTAACAGAGGAGCAGATGCTACTAAGCCAAAGACGGCGCAGAAGGCTGGGCAGCGCTCCAAGGGCCAACCCAAGGAGCAATTCCCTTCCCTGGCACGTGCTGGCCAGCCCTCACGGGCCCCAGCAAACGTACCCCGGGATTCCCAAATCCCACCACTCGCCACGTCCGACTTTGCACCCTGCGACGGGGGCTGGCAGACTGTGGACGGCGGGAGGAAGAAACCCCGGGGTAAAAAGAAGAAGCGATCTACGGCTGAAGCTGCTGCCCAAGCCGTGGAGCCTGCAGCGCCGGGGGGCAAGCCCGGCTCCAAAAAGAAGCCGCGCAAGCTTCAGATGCCGAAAACGGCAGCGGTGATGATCACCATGCTGCCGGAGGCGGAAGCGGGCCTGACCTATCAGGCCATTTTGAGGAAGGCCCGGGCGGAGATCGGCGTCTCCGACCTCGGAGGCGTCGCCACTCGGACCCACCAAGCCCGGACAGGGGCTCGAATCCTCGAGTACCCTGGGGCGGAGGGTCCCAAAATGGCCGATACAATAGCCACGAGGCTGCGAGGTCTGTTTGGTGAAGGCAGTGGAGTCCGCATCGCAAGACCGGTGAAATGCGCTGAACTGCGCGTTTCCGGTCTGGACGACTCGGTGACGGCTAACGATGTCCGGGAGGCCATTGCCTCGAAAACCGGATGCTCGGATGCAGTCAGAGTGATCTCCATTAGGACTGGACCAGGCGGTGTGGTACCGTCTGGGTAAGTTGCCCTGTCGCGTTGGCTAAAATCTTGGCTGACGCAGGCAGGCTCCTCGTGGGCTGGAGTTCCGCGCGAGTTACTGTGCTGGAGCCCCGACCTGCGAGGTGCTATAAGTGCATGGCAGTTGGACACACCCGACCGACGTGCTCTAACTACTTTGATTGCGGTGGCCTTTGTTTCCGCTGCGGTCAGGCAGGGCATAAGGCGGCAACCTGTACCGCCCCCCTTCACTGCCCCGCGTATGCTGCAGGCAATAGCCCTGCGAAGCACTACATGGGGCGGGAGGGGTGTAGACCTCCAGCCACCACAGGCCCAAAAAAGTGGGGGACCAGCCAACCGGCCCAGGCTGCCCCCCCTAGCGTGGTTTCGCCGCCGTCCCGAGTGGAGGAGGATATGCTTACGGCCTAACGTTCAACTGTAACGCTCTCCTCCTCCAGGCGAATCTCAACCACTCCGCTAGGGCGCAGGATCTTCTCCTGCAAACTAAGGTGGAGCGGTTGATTGGTGTAGCCGTAGCTGCGGAGCCTTATTGCGTTCCTGACCGCCCTAATTGGGCGGGCAGCCGCGATGGCTCCGTGGCAATCGTCAGCTCCACGGCGCTTCGTTCCCCGTCCTTGTCGATCAGAGACAAGGGTATGGGATACGTCGCGGCCGACTGGGGGGGAGTTACGCTGTATGGCGTATACTTCTCCCCCAACCGGACTGGCTGATTACGGGGTCTTGCTTAACAGCCTAGAGACCTCGATACGGCGACTGGCGCCTAGCCACGTCCTGGTCGCGGGGGACTTCAATGCCAAATCTACGGCGTGGGGGTCCCCTGCGACCAATGCTCGCGGGACGGCGGTTGTTGAGTGGGCGGGACTCTGCCTATTAAACAGAGGCTCCGTCAACACGTGCGTGCGGCGACGGGGCGGGTCGATAGTGGACCTTTCGTTCGCTAGCCCCGACGTCGCAGCATGAGTGAGGAACTGGTGTGTCCTGGAGGAGGTTGAGACCTTGTCCGACCATCGGTATATCCGGATTGAGGTCTTCCAGTCCCCCCATGGCCCCAGCAGGGGTCACGCGGCAAGCAGAACTTCCGCGTTCCCGCGGTGGGCAGGCTGGATAGGGACCTACTGGCGGAGGCAGCCATCGTTTAATCGTGGCTGTCCTCACCAGCCCTGACTGAGGGGGTGGACGTTGAAGCTGGGCGATATTGCGCTGCGATGACGCAGGTGTGCGTCTTGGCCATGCCCCGTGTGCGACGTCCTCCTCCGAGGAAAGGGCTCTACTGGTGGTCCCAGGAGCTGGCGGACCTCCATGCGGCGTGCATTCGTGCCCGGAGGTCCTACACCCGCAGTCGGCGGCGCAACTGCGATGGGGAGCGGGAGGGCCGGCTGTACGAGGCATACCGCACTTCACGGGCCGAGTTCAAGCTGGCCATCTGCCGCGCCAAAACTGAGAAAAGGCAGGAGATGCTGGACGGTCTCAATCGTGACCCCTGGGGTCGCCCGTACCGTGCGGCGCTGAATAAGCTCCGCAACCAGGGCCCCCCCTCACAGAGACCCTTCAGCCCGGCCTCCTCATCGGGGTGGTCGAGGGGCTATTCCCGCAACGGGTGGAGCACACACCCCCGGTCATGGCACCGCCAGGTAGCGACCGGGTGGCTGACTTCAGTGTACCACCCGTCACTGCGTTGAAAATGGGGGCGGCTGTTGCGCGGATTCGTTCCAAGAACACCTCCCCCGGCCCGGACGGGATACCCGCCCGGGCTCTGGCCCGGGCTCTGGACCACCTGGAGCCCCGCCTCAGGGGACTGTTCGACGCGTGTCTGGCGTCCGGACGGTTCCCTGACTGCTGGAAGGGGGGGAGGCTGGTACTCCTGCCGAAGTTGGGACGAACGCCGGATTCGGTCTGGGCCTTCCTGGCCACCTTAGGGAGCTCGGAGGTGGTCAGGCGGATCGGGGCGCTGGGGCTTAGGGTGGCCCTGGACAAGTCGGAGGCCCTACTTTTCCATGGTCCCCGACGTCGGCCACCTGCTGGCGCCTCGATCACAGTGGATGGGGTCCAGATTGGGGTGCAGGCCCAGATTAAGTATCTGGGCCTGGTGCTGGACGGGCGGTGGCGCTTTCGCGAGCACTTCCGCCAACTGTCGCCGAGGCTAGTCGGTGCAGCGTCCGCCCTTGCACGGCTCATGCCGACTATGGGCGGACCCAACAATGCGTGCCAACGGCTTTACGCGGGGGTGGTCCGGTCGATGGCGCTATACGGCGCACCCGTGTGGGTGGGGTCCCTGGACGCACTGAACAGGGCTCTTCTGTAGAGACCATAGAGAGTCGTAGCGTCCAGGGTCATACGTGGATACCGCACGGTGTCAACGGAGGCGGCCTGCGCGTTGGCCGGAATCTCCCCGTGGGACTTGGAGGCGGAGGTGCTCGCTGAGGTGTATCGGCGGGCGTCGCAGTAGCGGGAGGGGGGCGGATGCCCTCTACCCAGGGAGGTGGCCAGGTGGCAGGGCGACACCCGCCAAACTGCCATGGCCAGATGGAAGGCACTGTTGGAGGCGCCCCGGGCCGGTCTTTGGACCGTAGAGGCGCTCCAGCCGATGCTGGAGGAGTGGGCGGGGCGACGGCACGGAGTCCTTACCTTCCGACTGGTGCAGGTGCTGTCGGGGCACGGTTGCTTCGGCAGATATCTGCATATAGTGGCAAGGAGGGAAGCGACTCCGGGCTGTCACCACTGCGGCTGTGACGAGGACACGGCGCGGCACACGCTCGAGTCGTGCCCGGCTTGGGCCGAGCAGCGCCGCTAACTCGTCGCGGAAATAGGGGGGGACCACTCGCTGCCGAGCGTCGTCAGAGCGATGCTCGGCAGCGACAGGAATTGGGCCGCGGTCGCTGCCTTCTGCGATAAGGTTATCTCGCGGAAGGAAGCGGCGGAGAGGGCCTGGTAGGAGGATTCTTCCGCTGACCCAAACCGACGCCAGCGACCGGGGCGGCGCAGGCGCAGATACTTGCGCCTCATGCCACCCTAGCCGAGGCTGCGGGTGGATGGACCGGGGAACGTCCGCCACCCGCAAGGCCTCCCGCGAAGGTGCGACGCTCCTTGTACGGATGCGTCGCTCAGTAGAGGGTACCCGAAAGGGTAAGCCACCGGCAGACCACCGAAGGAATGTAACATAGTTCCAGTGGCCCGCCAACAAAGGTGGAGAGACGGCACACGGCGGGTTTCTTTAGTGGGTGCAGGCCCCACACTACCCTGGTCTTTGCCCCGAACGACAGGGTGTGCGGTTAGGAACATTTTTTCCCGCCTTAACAAAAAAAAAAAAAAAAAAGGTAGGTACTTATTCATAAGAAAATTAATACCAAATGGTTTTTGTTAATCTACTGTATTTTCCTACGTTTAAGGGGAATAATTAGTACATCGCGCTGGAGATCATTGAGTTCTTGGGGCACCCATTTGTCAAGCTTTTTTACCTTGCTAATTTGACGCAAATCGACCAATATTATTTTAATACCTCGCACTCGCACTAACTCGCAGAAGGCAGCGACCGCGGCCCAATTCCTGTCGCTGCCAAGCATCGCTCTGACGACGCTCGGCAGCGAGAGGTCCCCTCCTATTTCCGCGACGAGCTCACGGCGCTGCTCGGCCCAAGCCGGGCACGACTCGAGCGTGTGCCGCGCCGTGTCCTCGTCACAGCCGCAGTGGTGACAGCCCGGAGTCGCTTCCCTCCTTGCAACTATGTGCAGATATCTGCCGAAGCAACCGTGCCCCGACAGCACCTGCACCAGTCGGAAGGTAAGAACTCCGTGCCGTCGCCCCGCCTACTCCTCCAGCACCGGCTGGAGCGCCCCTACGGTCCAAAGACCGGCCCGAGGCGCCTCCAACCTCACCCTCCATCTGGCCATGGCAGTTCGGCGTGCGTCGCCCTGCCACCTGGCCACCTCCCTGGGTAGGGGGCATCCGCCCCCCTCCCGCTCTTGCAACGCCCGCCGATACACCTCGGCGAGCACCTCCGCCTCCAAGTCCCACGGGGGGATTCCGGCCAACGCGCAGGCCGCCTCCGTCGACACCGTGCGGTATCCACGTATGACCCTGGAAATAAGTACCTACCTAGTAATAATTTCTATACAAAAAGTAATGATATTCCAACTCAAATCAAAAACATAAATGTGAAATGAGAGCCAAGTTCAATATTATGATATATGCCTTGGTTGTTGACTTCAACGATAAATTAAGTGAGATCTAAATGGGTGCCAAGTTTAATGGTTAGTCCTGAAATTTATTTCTACCAGCAAGACAAATTTTCGGAAGAATAAAAACGTGAAAACTATTAGGAGCCACATGTTTTCAAAGGCAACCAATACTTAAAAATATAATTTATATAATTATAGAAAATATATTATATTTCCGCGTTAAATGCGCACGTACGATAGTTGCGCAACTAACTCTGTACAAAACCAGTTCCGTTGTGCTCGAAGGATTAAGTTATCCATTCTTAATTATTTAATAGCATTTTTGATGTATATTTATTAGCATTTGACATGCTCCGCCACTTTTTAAAGTACAAATTATTTGTGAATAACGAAAAAGAGATTTTTTGTACCAGCGGGAATTGAACCCGCGTCTTTTCCAATCCGGGGAAGTGCTCTAATCCACTGAGCTATCGTACAGATCTTTCGATCATCCGAATCTCCTTATCACATTTGTCTTTACGACCACCATCGATTTGGTTTAATGCATGTAAATGCTTTCCGATAGATGGCGTTGGGAACAAAACACACATTTAAAAAAATGTTAAAATCGGTTCAATAGTTTCAGAATTCAACCCGGACAAACATCGTGACACTGGAATTATGTATAATAGTTTAAGGATTTCCATGTCATCATCTCCCCTAGCCTATCTTCCCTAGCCTTATCTCAATCTTTTTTTTTCGGGGTCAGCTTCCGATTTGCTCGGTTTTAGCTGATCCACCAACATTTACACGGAGCGACTGTCTACCTGACCTCCAATTACTCAACTATAAGGGGACAACTGCCGACCTTAGAACAAGACCGGTCAAGATCAGATTTTTTATTCAGGGCTGACAAACTGTAACAACTGCCAAGATATTATTTGACAGCCGGAGCACACTGCTTAGTTTACCTTCCGAATCACGGAAAAGCTCAGGTCCAATAGGTTTATATAATAATATGCATATGGAATTAATAGTAAATTTAATTGTGTACACATAAATATTTACAGAAAGCATTCAATATTGTTAAGGAGTAAAATAACTGATTTGAATTAACGATATTAAAAGTTGTGGTGTTTCTTTAAAATTCTTAGAGAAACACGAAACATTAATACCGAAATATCGATTATAAACTTTATCAAAGAAACTTTGTCAAAGAGAATACTGGCTAAGACAATTTGTGTGCAAGCCTTCTAATTGTAGATTAACTTCAGCACAGGCTGAACAACGTCGTAAACGGGAATTAAGTAAAATAACAAAGGCATCTATTTGTTGTACTTGATACACTTGGGACGTTCACTCGGGTAAGGAAATAGGTACTTCAACCCTAATAAGTATTTGAACTCTTTGTTCTAACCTAAAGTGAGCCAATCTACGTAATTGTTACTTCGACCCAATTGATGCTTGGAATTTAAACTAGTTACAAACAAAATGTTGAGCTTGTGTCTCTGAATATGTTTTTGGCAAGTATGGATATTAATACTATTACTACGTAATAAATAATAATAATAATATAGCCTTTATTTCCTTAACATAATTTTTTTTGTTAATTTAGCAGTATAATAAAGTAATAAAAGAAAAGAACTAATATAACAATAATTTTAAAAAAATAACTAGATATAATAATATTGCTTTTTGTTAAGGTCCCTTTCGGGTATAGGCCTTCTCCAAGGTTTTCCAGTCTGGTCGCTTTTTTGATCTACTAACCCAGACGTCTCCTGCTGTATTTTTTATTTAAAATGCCGGTGGCAGAGATCATGCAAGACAGTCCACGTGATGGTAAGCAGTTACTGGTTATTTGTCGTTGGAACTGGTTATTTGTCGTTGGAACCATTATATTGGCGCCAAAGTTCATATCATGCCAAGTGCTGCAATGCTCCCCATATTTTCTCCCTGGACTCTCAGAATCAGAGAGCGGGTCATAAAAATTTCACGTATGCTGTAGATTATCTTAGCCAGTAGTCTCAGCTCGGGCAGTTTCTGCCTGAGAACGGGAAGAAGAACACTGTCATATGCAAATGAAACATCAAGGAATGCTGCAACCACCGAGTCCTTATTGGACAGGGAGGACCGAATATCGGTTATAAGGACTCGCTGTACTGTCCACGGCGCTAAGACTCGTTATCGTTTCGTCTCGAGTATCGTTTCAGAAAAGTGGTCGGTTGCAACTATCGTTGCACCCTTAATTTATTGCCGCAAATTACTATCGAATATCAATGCTTTTGAAGCAAAATTTACATTTTAAAATACTTTAAATATGTACAAACATATTATATACATTTTTTAAATTAAATATGTTACTACAGAGGTCATACAAAGTCAAAAACATAACACACCCCGTCGTTCGGGGCAACGAACAGAGTAGTGTGGGGCCCTCACCCACTAAATAAACCCGCCGTGTGCCGTCTCTCCGCCTTTATTGGCGGGCCACTAGACCTATGTTACATTGCTTCAGTGGTATGATGTCTACACTAGGGTTGCCAACCGCTAATTTCAAAAACAAGGATTTCAAAGAAGAAAAGAGTTTACAGAAGACCGGGAGAGTGCTATAACCAAGCCTGTATAAAAGAAAAAGTACCATAAAGCGGAGGCTCTGTTCACGTGTGGGCTGGGATTTCTTCACACACATGGAGTGGCCAGCACGCAGCCCCGACTTAAACCCCATTGAGCATGCATGGAACAAACTGGGACGACGTGTACGCCAGCGGAATCAGCCGCCAATCACGCTACGTGAAATGAAAGAAACTCTAATAGAGGAATGGCAGAATATTCCGCAGCATCGCCTCAAAAACCTAGTAGAAAGTCATCAAAATCGGATAACAGCAGTACTACGAGCTTGTGGAGGCAAACAAAGTACTAAAATGCGTGAAAACGGCACATTTGTAACCAATCTACATTTACGAAAATTCTGGAAAAACTACGCATTTTTATTTATATTAAATTTATTAAAAATAAAAAGCTTGAATAAATTTTTGTTTTATTTTCATTTAAGCACATTAAAATATTCTTTAATTGAGTGTTTATTTCACGAAGTTAGGTCAAATACTTTTGAAGATATTGAAGATTTTCTAACCGACCCTTTTTCTTTGCGATCCTGTGTACATCCACGGCTAATCTCCTGAACTGCTGCACTGATTTGCACGGGACTCACGGGACGGGGATTGCTACTTTTATTTTGGAAAAATAAATAGTATTCTGCACTAAAAAAGAAAATAAAGAAATTCCACGCGGGCGAAGTTGCGGGTATCAGCTCGCAGATCCGTGCCCAACATTGGGACAGAAAATGGGTTACAAATTCTGAGAACACGTTAAATGAAATTTAATTAAGTTATTTCAATAAAAATTTCCGAAACTCTTCGAAAAATATATAAAAATTAAATATGTTTAGAAGTTACAAAAATATAAAAGAAACGCTAGTTTTTAACAACTTTTTTAAACTTAAGTACATTCTAATATTACAAACAATTATTTTTAATATATTTTTCAACCCCACCAATTATACATGACCTATCAGAGCGTTTTAAAAACCCAGGACGCTGCTTGGAAACTATCCAGGACACCCCAGGACACTCAAAATACCAGGACATGTCCTGGGAAAACAGGACGGTTGGCAACCCTAGTCTACACCTACATGCTTTTTAATGAAAATGCTATTTTTATAGATAATTATCGATATATGGCATGCCAGTCTCAATAGGCAAGTTCTATTAATTGATATTTTGATTAAGTTTTTTGCAAATATTGTTTACCTACGAAATAGCCGTTTTATATGAACAAAATCAAACCATGCAATCGATGCATCTTTGCCAACGCAATGGCAGTTTATTGATGTTCTTCTTGAAGAATTCAGCTGGACGGAAGTCGACAAAATCTTCAAAGGGATTTTGTACTGCTTCTCGGTTATTGAATTATTGAAGTGAAACTTCTTTAGAATCATTGTGATTTGAAACTCGATGAAACGAAAATGCGTCACGATAAAAAAACAAACACACTAATGTATAGGATTAACAGTCAATTGCAAGTTATTTTAACTTTGAAATAATTTTATTGTCGTAAAAAGTTTCCTTGGTGGTTGATTTGAAACCTCGGTCTCACCTCTCGGCTTGCGTGATCAATACTTAAACCATATGACCACGGTAAAGATAATATTAAGTATGAAAAATTGATATGCATTCAATAATAAACTAATATCTCTGTTTTCCTATGTTCTAATAATATAATTCACCATTATATCGTTGCAGAAAACAAAATTTTAATAAATTTTAATGCTCCATAAAATTTTATTAATGAGAGGTAATTTTAAGCTTGGTAAAAATAATAAACCTTACACATCACGCCTGTATTCCCCGAAGGGGTAGGCATAGGTTTATTATACACCCACGATTCACCAGCTATCTTTAAGTCCCACGTAATAGGAGGCGAGCCTATAGCCGTCTACCGGGACATTTCCAAACTCCGGGCTGCTACTGAGAATTTTTCTTTTTACGAAAAAGCTCATTAACATTGCCTGACCCGGGAATCGAACCCACATTTATCCTAATACTCCTGATACTCTATATCCATCTCAATCTCTCGTAGACTACTTTTCAGAAGTTTCACTTCTGCCGTGTATGAATTGCCACATATGGGATTTTTCCCTCCAAGAAGTTATCCAAATTATGGAAAAAAAGAAGTCTGTAGTCGCAAGGTCTGGTGAGTACGGTGGATGACGGAGAGCTTCCAACCCCAGCACTTGTAACTTGGAGACCGTTTGCTGTGCAATATGAGCACGCGCCTTGTCGTATAGGAGCAGTTGAGACGAACGATTGACCAAAGCTGATTGGAGATATGCGAGATTCTCCATCATTGTGTTCAGTTCTTCACAGTACACATCTTCAGTAATGCTCATCCCGTTTTGTAAGAAACTGTGATGAATCACACCGGTGCTAGACCACTAAACAGTGACCATCACTTTTTTAGGGGTAAATTTTCGTGTAGGGCATGGTTTAGGTGCTGACCTGGTTCAGCCAAGCAACTTGCTGAGCGCTTGCGATTGTCATACAGAATCTATTTTTCATCGCAGGTAACAATGCGGTTCTAAATTTTTTCATTTGTGTGCCTGTTAAGCAGTGCAAGGCACGTCTTGACGCGTACATCGCGCTGGAGATCATTGAGTTCTTGGGGCACCCATTTGTCAAGCTTTTTTACCTTGCTAATTTGACGCAAATCGACCAATATTATTTTAATGCTAACTTCGAAAGCTGCTGCTAATTCAGCCGTAGCTTGAGCATAAGCAGCTTGCACATTTTGCCTTTTATTCGTCATTGTCGACCAAAGTTTTCGGACGACCACGAGGTTCATTATTCAAGTCGAAATTTTGAGAACGGAAGCGGGCAAACCATTAAAAGGCTGTGCGTTGGTTTGTAATGGATGCTCCGTAAACGTCGTTGATGTTGCGTGCCGCTTGTGCCGCGTTGCTGCCTCGACGGTACTTATATTCCATAATTATTCGAATTTTTAAGTTATCTATGATAACGAAAAAGATTCAAATGCGATGAAAATATAACATTAATAAATAATCAAATGACTACATTTGGAAAAAGAATTCCATGTTTTTAAAATGAAATTAATTTAGAATTAGAATTTCTTAGCCAAACAAAAATTATATTTATTTGAAATGGTCAGTACTGCAGAACGGCAATTTCATAGGGACCTATTAATTTTCTTTTCCTGTTTTTCAGGTGAATTATAATTTATTTCAAAGAGATATGTATACATCTAAAAAGATCGGGGTACCAAACATTTATATGCGACTAATTGTCAGGTGGAGTTGTCAAGGATAAGTGATGAGCGCAGATGACTCTTAATCCTACGCAGTGTTGCGTATCTTAAAGTCGCCGCATATAGGGGTAGGTATCGAAGATATATACAGGATATGTCGTAAATAATGGATAACCCGTTGATCGGAGATAGCTCTGATGTCAGGCTACAAGAAAATCGACTATTTATTTTAGGATTGCCATCGGTGTGAAAACGGTAGGCAATTTTGTATTTTTTTTAATTTTCCTTCTTGGCTCATTCATTTGGTCACCATTTCAACAAAATAACTTATTTTAATGTACTTTTTTTTGTATCTGACTCCTGGATACTCGTTTTATTATATACGATTACTATATTAGACATTATTAATGCAAAATACTGTCAAATTTTACATTTTAAGCACTTTGTAAGTAGTTTTTTTCTTCATGTCAAAATTTTAACATTAACTGTGAAAAAAAAATGTACTATGCTATAGCTGCGCATTATCTTAAAAATATTCCTAGTTTATGTAGATTCTAAAAAGATATTATACATACGTACTTTATAAGCAATATTAGTTACACAAGCGAAATAACTTAGCAAGGTCAATATTTTGGTTTCAAGAAATGTGTCAAATCAAAGTATTCCAAATTCAAAAGGATACAACATAGTAATATAAAAATGGACAAAGACGACAACAAAGAGCCCTCAAGGGATACAACATAAAAATGAACAAACACGATAACAAAAGGCCCTCTGCGAGTGAAAAGGACTATTGATGTCCGTTGTTACTTAGAAGAAGCGCACTGCCCATTTCACATTCCCCGACACACTAACTGTTCCAATCGATGACAAAAAAACGATAAAGATGAGCAGAGTCGTCAGGAATATCATGTTAACTAGTCCAAATCACAAGGCAAAACAAAGTCCGATATCAAAAAATTGTTACCAAAGAAAGCGCAGAGTAAGCAAGACCGCAAGTGACGTTCAAAATCATACAGGTATAGAGAGACATGCATTGTAACGAAAAAATACGGAAGGTGCCACCGTCTTTCTTACGTTAGGGAACTGTGAAAGAGACAGTGCACTTCTTCCAAGTAACAACGAACATAAATGGCCCTTTTGACATGCAGAGAGGGCCCTTTGTCGTCGTGTTTGTTCAGTTTTATGTTGTATCCCTTGAGGGCTCTTTGTTGTCGTGTTTATCCGTTTTTATATTACTATGTTGTATCCTTTTAAATTTGGAATACCTAGTGTTTTGATTGAAAATTTTGAAATAATTTTCTAGTATGTAGTAGATTTGAACGAGACAAGTAAAATATAAGCGTCGCCACGCTAACAGCCGATTTAACCCTCCCTCCGCATTAGATGTTTCACATCAAAAAATTACTTACAAAATGCTTAAAATGTGAAATTTGACAGTATTTTGCATTAATAATGTCTAATATAGTAATCTAATATAATAATACAAGTATCTAGGAGTCAGATACAAAAAAAAGTTCAAATAAGTTATTTTCTTGAAATGGTGACCGAATGAATGAGCAAAGAAGGAAAATTTAAAAAAAAATACAAAATTGTCTACCGTTTTCACACCAATGGCAATCCTAAAATAAAAAGTCGATTTTCTTGTAGCCTGACATCAGCTATCTCCGATTAACGGGTTATCCATTATTAACGACAGACCCTGTATAAGAGAAAGAGAGAGTTCGCACATAATACCGTGTATCAGGCAAGGACACATTCTGTCAACTGTACGTCATTTTATAACTATTGCATATGTCAGTACATAGAGCATCGAAGATAAGACGGCAGTAGTAGGGTCAACTTAAAAATTTATTAAATCACGACTGAAGAAATTTTACACCACTTAAATTGAGTGATAATTCGAACGAAGTCTACTTGGCGAAAATTGATATAATCCTTTCGGCAAATTCACTTTGAAGCGTAAATAGAAAGTAAATACTGAAATGAAGGGCTATTGATAAAGCGTCTTATCTGGTTTGAGTAATTAACATATTGCCGACGGAAGCCTTTTTTCAATTAACGTCAGTTGGCATGGGGTAATTGAACTGGAAAACAGCTTTTAATATAGTCAACTGATTTCCTTTTATATTAATGCAGCACCTTGAAGCCAGACATCTTTAATTATACCCACTTGTAGTTACATTAGTTTTACCAAGTGCATCCACTCATAAATGCGCTTTATATTATGTCATCAATCATAGACTAGCACGGAGGGTAAAGAATTTTTGTCAGCATACCCGCCTAGATCTTATGTTAAAGTATTATTGTAATAGATTATATCTATAATACTACTGTAATATTTTATAATGTAAGCATCCGTTATGTAAGGATTTTTGTAAATTCTAATTTGAAGAAGATTATATTGTGCGCTAATAGTGATTTAATAATTATGTTGATGCAGGGATAGTGTATTTTAATTATATAGCTGTGTAGTGTTTACATTAAAAGTGAAGAAAATAAACAAGAAAGCTCGCTATTCGCTATTTCTTGGAGTTGGCGACGCTTCTGGTGTTGCTGGCCTCTTTGGGCTGCGGTGACCGCTTACCATCAGGTAAGCAGTACATAAGTTTCTCACTCGCGTAGTAAGAAGAAAATAAGATGTGTTTCCCTAACTGCCCGCAACACCAAATACTTTGTTACTTGTATGTAAATATTATATGCATAAACAACATTGTAAAATATTATAGAGAGTGGTGTATATATCATAATTATGTATAAGATAGCCATTCTTTTGTTTACCATACGTTTTTGTGTACTTAATTATGAGTATTTGCACACAGCAGTGTAATATGCGTGTACCGTATTACGATATAAATATAAGTTTTTGCTATTCTTAATAAAGCTAATAATAAAAGTTAATAATCATTCATTCATTCATTCATTCATCAAGTACCTACATCTCTTTAATGTATTAACATATATAATTTTATATTGTAACTAGCCTTTAAAAAACTTAACTTAAAAACTAGTTTACAGCTTCCCGCTATAAAAGTGGGATAAAATGTACCTATACCAGTTTTTAAGTCTAACAAAAAAAGAAGCTTCATCAAAATCCGTTCAGTAGTTTTTGCGCGATACGCGGACGAACAAACAGACAAACCGACAACTAAAATATGTTTTGTGTCCAGACACGCTTTTATTACCTAGTACAGTGACTTTTTTCTCAAATATCTTAAATGTACAGACATAGCTCTGTTACAGATTTATAACTGTTAGGATTATGATGCAAACACAAGATACATTCAGTAATAATAAGTGCACATTATCACGTGCGAATCAACGGCTACAAATCGACAATAAATCGGCAATCGGCAAACGGCTACAAATATTCAATGTTATCCCTTACTTATACTGAACTTCTAATATAATCTAAAGACTAGCTTTCGGCTGCGGCGGAGGCGCGGGCAAAGGCTAGTGGCCCTTGGAATGAGAGTCACCTATAATATACCAACACTCTATTTTCTGCCTTCATGTGTGATATCTATATCTTTGTCGAATAAGCTTTTATTTTAACTTTGCCCCGGCTCCTAAGCTAGTTCTTAGATTATGTCTCAGGGCCCGGATAAAGTGGTGAGATAAAACGTATAAGGTAACATATAGCATAGACGAATTTATTATATTTTTCTTAGAAAATAACACTGTATCCCTTGTCTACTCGAAATGGCTTTATTGTGTATCGGTTCTAATTTGACAGGCAACTACTCTCCATCGGGCATTTTTGTGATAAAAGTACTTCGCAAACTACACGGATCGCACTTTTACTTCAATCTATGTATTTACACCAAAACAAAAGTTGTTTGGAAAATTCATCGCAACACAAAAATATTATAAACTAACCTTTGCCCGCGGCTCCGCCACAACGAAAAGCTAGTTTTTAAGTTATATCTCAGGTTCCCGATATAGTAGCGGGATAAAATGTATACCTGTTTTTAAATCTAATTAAGAGCTATCAAATAGAAAAGTTACATCAAAATCCGTTCAGTAGTTTTTGCGTGATGGGCGAACGAACAAAGAGACAAACAGATAAACAGACAAAAAATCTAAAAAAAATGTTTTGTGTTTAGACACGCCTATTCGCTTAATACAGTATTTTTTTCTCAAATATCTTAAATCTTAAATGTACAGACACAGCTCTGTTACAGTTTTATAATAGTTAGTAGGAAGAAAATCCTTCCACCGCGTGTGTCTGTCTATGTAGTATGTAAGCAATAAACTCAAAACCCATTAAAAGGATTTTCATGCGGTTATCACCAATGGACGAAATAATTCATGACAAAGTTATGATTGAATAATTAATTTGTGTTTTCTGTGAATTGACTTAAATATTATGACGATGATTGTTGAATATGTCGCAAAGAATCATGGTGACAAGGATTTTTTCTGGCGTGCATTAAGTAAAGTTATTCCTACATAACATAGCATCACGTCTGTATTCCCCGAAGGGGTAGGCAGAGGTATATTACACACCCACGATTCGCCAGCTATGTTTAAGTCCCATGTAAGCCGAGCCTATTGACATCTACCGGGCACATTTCCAAACCCCGGGCTGCTATTGAGCATTTTTCTTTTTTTTTTAGGAAAAAGCTCAATAACATTGCCCGGCCTGGGGATCAAACCCGAGACCTCATGATTAGCAGTCGCATACACTACCGCTACACCACCGAGGCAGTTACGAGCTACCTACATGAAAATAACTCGATTAAATGCTAGTCTACAATTAACTTATTAGGTATGTAACTAAACATTTTTATTAAGGACTCAAATATATGCTGAGGCGATTGTTCTATAGAAACAAAGGGTCTAATGGTTTAGATACCGACCTTTCATATTAAATGCTGAGGGTTCGTTTCCGACATAAGACAATATTGCCAGTGTTACCTGCCGTTACTAATACTATAAAAAGGAAAATAAGTCTGTTTGTTCCGCGCTGTAACTACTGAACCAATAATCATAAAAGCATAATCTGAAGAGAGAGAGAGAAGGAAGAGAACATAGGCTACTTATTTCCCAGAAAAATTCACGGCTTCCGTGCGATAGAAATTTTCAAATAGCGATAAATTATATTATTTATGTGCCATAGAGTGATATAGATATTTATATTGAGAAGTCCACGTAGATGGAGTCGCGGGAACAATTTAGTATATTATAAAAGGCAAGTTAGATATGTCACAATTACTTAATATTTTATTTATTTGGGAGTTTTCGCATATCAGAATATAATTATAACCACAAAAACTCACCCAAGCCCCCCATCACCACCTTTATCAAAATAGCGAATAATAAAACATAATACAAGCAAGCCAACGTTCGGGCAGCATAACGTTTGCCGGGTCCGATAGTATGATAAATATAAACTGATGCAATAAATATTTGTGTTGGTACCTTAGAGTATAATAGTTTATATACTCTAAGGTTGGTACGTATATATACCTAAGTAGGTAATACTCGTTGATGTATAAAAAAGAGAAGATCAACATTTGGGCACTAAAAGTGTCCACTATAAATGAGTGCAGATTACGCTTTCCTGCACTCATTTCGTTTAGTGTTGTTTCGACTCATGACCAGCTACAACGCGAAAAACTTATTCACTGGCTTTTTTTTTCTCGTTCTTTCTGCATAGTGTCATTGCACTAACGTAAGCAGTTAAAAGTGTTACTATTTTATAAAATGAACGCTATATATATTATAAGTAAGATTACTGCCTCAATTTCTAAACACAATTGTGTATCCTTAATTTATAGATCAATGGTATGTTATTATATAATTTATCGCCCATCGCCCACAAAAAGGAACGAAGACATACTCGTAAGAAATATCTCAATATAAATAAAATCTATGTGCAACAGGTTTACCATTTCTCTGAGATTCCCGGCTCTAGAGGAATATCGACGTCCACGTTTCTGTACATGACATCGATACGGGTGCGGGGTATCGACGTAAAAATACAACTCAATAGCACTTACTTTTCAGCACTTTGTGGCTGGAAACCTTATCTTACCAAGGTTTTTTCACAAGTTGTTTGTCCTTTTACTTCTAAGCCAATGTGTAAATATAGATTTTGAGCCCAAAAAATAAAAATATTCAACGCACTTGATTATTTCAAAGCCATCAAAAATAACAAAACATTAATAACTATAATAAGTAGGTAGATGTTGCAGGCGGCACACATACGTCATACAAAAAAAGATTTATACAATACAATTATTAAATATTTACCTAAATAACAGCATAAAGCGCAAAATATTTGTGAACGTGGAAAAAGAGTTTTATTGCGAGCAGGATTTTCTTTAAGGAAGAAATTACGACTTTAAAACAAATGTGACGTGGACATTTGGAGTCGCCGTTGGGTGAATGCTATTGCTTAGCGGTCCAGAGCACTTCGCCGGATTAAATGAGATGCAGGTTCGAATCCTGTTCGCAGTAAAGCTCTCTATTTCCTTTTTCACAAATAATTTGTACTTTAAAGTAGCTGAGCATGTCGTGCTATTTATATAATGTATATATAATTTTTTTATTGCATGAATTGGCAGATGAGCCACGGCCCATCTGACGGTAAATGGTAACCGTCGCTCATGGACTCAACTATACCGAGAGTATTGTCAAGCCGCTGTTCACCATTTCATTTCACCGATATGAAATGAAAGAATAAACGGCTATCTCCTGCTACAGCCAAAATGCAACGATGTGCTTCAGGGCCGGTCACACGGGAGATGGTGGTACCAACCCGCTCGGGCCCGATACCAAGTGAGTACTCCCACTTGATACCCAGCCCTACCACCAGTCATGCAATGGATGATGATTGCTTACTTCCCTTAGTCGCCTCATACGACATCCGTGGGCAAGAATGGGGTGGTGACACTTGTATTCCTAGTCCATCACCACACAGATAATCACAATACAAATAATACTATAATTTTAAAGTTCGTATTAAAAATATTACCACACTCATTACACGCTTTTACTACCAGTTTCCATCGGTCACCCCTTTAAATATGAAAATTCTAATATCCTGGTAGACGTTATTATTATATTATATATACTAGATTCCGCCCGCACCTTCATCCGCCTGGACTTCAGAATACGTTATTATTAATCAATACGTTGCTCTACGGCACATTAATTGTCTCTATGCAAAGATAACTGTCCCACAGGAACCCTTTATTTTTCTTCTATGCATAATGTCATGATGATTGGTCCAATAGTTACGGCGTAAAAGCGTAACATAGAAACAAAGAAATAAACAAACAAACTCATTTTTGCATTTTATAATATTAGTAATGTTGGTAAGGATTTATGATAAGTAAATTCAATTCCAATATTCAAGTCTTTCAATATTTAATCTTTAAAGAGCCAATACGAATACTCCCTTACAAAATTTCACCCTCATTTGACCTTGAAAAAACAAAAAACCGGAAATTATATTATTTATTCTGGCTCAATAGCTGAATTATTTTTTTCCTGTTTTCAACTTCCAACAAAGCAAAGATATTCATACAAAGTTTTCTCAACTTATACCTAGTTGAAAATTCTAAAAGTCGTTTCTTGGCGGATACTTACTTTACAAAATAAACCTATATTCTTCAGCTTTTTATACTAAGTAGTGATAATAGCTGCGTGTTGATCGTCAGTCAGAAACAAGGCTCTACCTATTTCCTTTTTTTTCAGAAGTATTAACGCGTTTGTCGCTCACCTATAGGACAACGGGTTAGCCGCAATACATCGCATCGCGTAGCAACGCGTAGCATCACGTCGCGTCGCTCACCTAAGTCAGGACAATGGGTTAGAATGGTGCTACAACCACAGGCGTAGAAGAATAGCGAAATAATCCTATGCCTATGGCTACAACCAACATTAAAAACCTACTCAAAAATCCCACATTAGAATACATTTTAAAGAATATTCTTAAGTTACACACAAATAACACATTAACAACAAACAGCAATTTGTTATGGAATAAAGCCACTTTTAAGGAATCTATCACGTTTACTTGATTTTCTATTATTCTTATATTTCAAACACTTTTTAGGGTCGCGGGTGGATAGAATCCGTAAAAGGGGTTTTATTTAATGTAATGCTTTCTTATATTTACGCGAATATTAGGTAGGTACCTATACATGATATACATCTATACTAATATTATAAAGAGGAAAGATTTGTATTTTTGTATGTTTGTAACGAATAAATACAAAAACTACATACCGATTTCAAAAAATATTTCACCTTTAGAATGCTACATTATCCCTGAGTAATATACGTTATATTTATTACTTATAAGAGATGATCCATTTCGAGATTCCCTACTTTTTTAAAGAAAAAAACACAGAAAGTTCAAATTTAATAGAGAATGTTTATTATCATTTGAAAGAACATTCTTTGGCATTTATTTTTTGAAGATTATGTCTATCAAATGTTGGCCGTTGCTACATCGCAGATGGTCCATCCGTTGAGTCCAATTTTCGATGACTCGTCGTTTCAAAAAATAACTTTCTTGTAATTTTTTTTTGTTGATGGCTCTTCTTTCTCTAGCTAACTTACAAACTGTTATAGGTTTGATCCCGTTATTATATCGCGAACTTAAAAATCATAGCATGCAGCCGAGCCGCGTGTACTTTGTGTCCGTTAAATTGTATGTTTGTAAAGTCCCCCGCGATACAAACATTATTGCTTAGTATTGTCTTTTAAAAAAAATATTTACTATAACCTATCTAACAGTCTATATTTGTATAACCCAAAGGTTGCACAGACAACCAATCTGGCTAGTAATGACCACAAATCAGTGGTGAATCCAATTACGCTCGTCCGCGCGATTGCAGACAGTAATTCACGTTGTATCGTGTTTTGCCGTCAAATACTATCTAGCATTTGTATTGTTTACGTCATGACAACTAAACTGCCGAACCTGGTATTGAACCAAACCAACAATTAAATCCTCAGTAGATCATACTTCGCTTACTGTTGAAAGGAGGTTACGAGAACGAGATATACATATTCGAATATAAATGCTGCCAAAAGGCAGGATTCTTATTTTTTTTAAAACAACAACTTGCAAGGAATCTCTGTATCGCGGGAGACTTAACAAATATACCATTGACGAACAAAAAGTACAGCCAGATTCAAAACAACCATTTATGGATCACATATATAATATTTCTTTGTGGGACTCTAAATAATAACAATAATTGTGGGTCAGAATCTAAACCACACTTGTCATATTCTGTGCAGTCAAAAACAAAAGGTCAAAAGTCTTTATAAATTAACCCACAATTATTTTCCCTCTCTTCTAGTGGTACGTCACGAGCGGTTCTGTGCTGTTTCGCTTATATGGGGGATAGTGCCGTAATCGCCACGCTTGGCAGGCGGGTTGGCGATCGCAGTGGATGTTGTTAATACTCGAGAGAGTGCTGCTGCCCACTCCCCTGGTATTTAGTCAGTCGGCTCTTACGACTCCCATGGATGGAGAAGGGGTGGGGCAATTCTAAAGTCGGCCCCACACGGCGTAAAAGTTACCGTGAAAGAACTACTACTACTGTGTTCTACTACCGTTGTTTCGTATGGTGAGTGAGAGCGCCGGAGGCCCATACCCCTCCCTATCCTCTCCTTCATATCCTTCCTATCCACCTCCTATCCCTTTCTTCGGAGATGGCGACGCGCGATTGGTGCCCCTGGTGTTGTTAGCGTCTATAAGGTACGGTAACCGCTAACCATCACGTGGGTCGTATGCTTCTTTGTCAGCCACAGAGTATAAAAAGAAGAATACAGTGCCTATCAGTGGTAATAGGCAAGAATAAGAAATACTCTAAATAAAATAATAACTGTAACTAAATCAATAACTCAACTTATTTAAGGAACAAATTATTTATGAAAGTAGAAAAAGGGAACTTTAGTGCGAGCAGGATCCTGCTATTTAAAGTATGTAGCTGTGCATGTGAAGTGCTGAAATACAGATTAAAATATCAGCATATCTAATGAAAAAATATACAATAAGGGTCCATCCATCCATCCATCAGCCTTTCAACGTCCACTGCTGGACATAGGCTTCCCCAAGAGAACGCCACAACGAGCGGTCCTGTGCTGACCGCATCCAACGGCTCCCCGCAGCTTTGACCAGATCGTCGGTCCATCTGGTGGGGGGCCGTCCTACGCTGCGCCATCCGATACGTGGTCGCCACTCGAAAACCTTTCTTCCCCAACGGTTGTCAGTTCGTCGAGCGATGTGGCCTGCCCATTGCCACTTCAGCATGGCAACCCGGCGGGCTATGTCGATCACTATCGTTCTTCTACGGATCTCCGTATTACGGATACGATCACGTAGGGAAATACCAAGCATAGCCTGCTCCATGGCCCGCTAAGCGACTTTGAGCCTTGATACGAGGCCAACATTCAGAGACCACGTCTTTGTTCCATATGTCATCACTGGTAACACACACTGGTCGTAGACCTCTGTTTTCAGACACTGCGGAATATTGGACGAGAAGATCTTCCTTAGCTATCCGAACGCTGCCCAGCTGAGTTGGATTCATCGATTGACCTCTTTCTCGAAGTTGTGCCTACCTAACTGGACTGTTTGTCCCAGGTAGACATAGTGGTCGTGGTAACTTCGAGAAGCGCACTCCCGACTAGGACCGTTACTGAAATGACATGGACATTTGACATGACTTTCGTCTTGTCCATGTTCATTTTGAGACCCACTAGTCGAGAAACCCTGCTGAGATCATTGAGCATGGTGCCAAGGTCCTCCAGCGATTCTGCCATGACAAAGATGTCGTCGACATATCGAAGGTATATTCGCTATTGATGTTGATGCCGAATCCGGTCCAGTCCAAGAGCTTGAAGACATCTTCCAATGCAGCGGTGAAGAGTTTCGGGGACATAACGTCTCCCTGTCTAACACCTGCAGTTGGATCGGTTTCGTGCTCCTGTCCTGAACACGGACTGACATGGTGGCGTTTCTATACAAGTACTTCAGCACTTCGATGTACCGATAGTCAATTTGGCACCGCTGAAGGGACTGCAGCACCGCCCAAGTTTCGATCGAATCGAAGGCTTTCTCATAGTCCACAAACGCCAGACACAGAGGCCGATTGTATTCTTCGGTTTTCTGTATAATCTGGCGTAGCGTGTGGATGTGGTCTATGGTACTATAGCCTTTACGGAAACCGGCTTGTTCGGGAGGCTGGAAGTCGTCAAGCCTGCGCGCGAGTAGATTTGTAATGGCCCTCGAGAACAACTTATAGACGTAGCTCAAGAGCGAGATGGGTCTATAATTCTTCAAGAGGATTCTGTCACCTTTCTTGAAGAAAAGCACCACCACGCTCCTGGTCCACGACTCTGGAACGTGGCTCCCGAGAACAACGGAATTAAATAGCCGCTGGAGGGCTTTGAGGACCGGCTTTCCGCCTGCCTTCAGAAGCTGTATAGTAATTCCGTCGTCACCCATTGCCTTTCCGTCCTTTAGTTGTTTGAAAGCCATTCTGATCTCGTACAGGCTGACGTCCGGGATATCCTCGGTAAAGTGCCGAGTTAGCTTGAATCTGGGGTCTTGGACCAAGCCAACAGCGGCGAATATCGTGCCGCACAGCCTTAGAGATCTGCCTGTTTAACCGCCTTAGGCAGGATCAATCGGCTGAGGACTGGACTGTCATTTCTTGTCTCCTCTCCATGAGTTTGAGAGTATGGTCCGAGAGTTTACGAGTCCTAGTGACACGACGGGCCTTGAAGTAGGTCGACCCGACTGCGTCGACAGTTTGCACGAACCTGCTGTTCATATCGCTCGCTGATTCACACTCATCTAGACATTGGAAGCGATTTTGTAGTACGAGATGAAAGCTGTCGGGGTTCTGGTATTGGACAGGTGTTGGTCGGAGCGTAGACTTCATCAAGCGTGACCTCTCTACTTTCGTGCTAATATTCAAGATGCCCCTGACTAGTCGGTGATCACTCCCAGTTTTAATCCTGCTGATCACTGAGACCTCATTGAATATGTGTCGTTTGTCCGACAAGATGAAGTCAATCTCGTTTTTAACTGAACCATTAGGGCTTATCCAGGTCTATTTCCGCTGGGGCTGCTTCCTGAAGAAGGAATTCATCATGTAGAGGCCTTCCTTCTCCAGAAAATCAGCCAGCATCTGGCTCCTGTGAATCCTCTGCCCGAAACCATAGTGCCCCACTTTCAGCTCATCGTCTGTCCTTTTGCCTAGTTTCGCGTTAAAGTCTCCCATAACCACCGTGAAGTAGGTTTTAGACGAGAGGCCTTCGAGATATCCTCATATAGGGCCTCCACCTCGTCGTCGGAGTGTGTCGAGGTCGGTGCGTAAACCTGTATGACCTTCAATGAATACCGTTTGGTTATTCTGAGTATAAGGTACGCTACCCTACTCGACACACTCTCAATCCTCTTCACGTTGCCTACGAGAGACCTGCGAACGATAAACCCGACACCTCCTTGGGACTGGTGGTCGCCCTCCCGGTGGAAGAGCAAGTTCCCGGACTGGAGGATTGTCGTGCCCTCACCCTCTCTTCGGACTTCTGACAACCCTATAATGTCCCAGCGGATCTTGCTCAATTCTTCTTCCAGCTCGGTGATTCTCTCGTCGGTCCGAAGTGTCCGAACGTTGTAACCAGGGCCAGTGGTCGTTATTTTTGGTAGTCTTTCCGCGACCGGAAATTCTTCGCACCCCCTGCTCCGCCGTTACCGGGCCCGCTACCATTTATAGGCCACGGAATAGCGGAGCTGCCGTGACTGGGAGCCATTTTATGTTGTGTGCTTGTCATGGGGGATAATGCCGTAATCGCCACGCTTGGCAGGCGGGTTGGCGATCGCAGTGGATGTTATTAAAACTGGAGGGAGTGCTGCTGCCCACTCCCCCGGTATTCCCTCAGTCGGCTCTTACGACTCCCGTGGGTAGAGAGGGGTGGAACAATTCTAAAGCCGGCCCCACACGGCAATAAGGGTACCTAGAGGTAAAGCCATTAAAAAAAAAATTAATAAATAAAAATTTGTTGTTTAAAAGAGTATTCAATACAAGTGAAGTGCAAAGGATTAATTTGGTAAAAAGAATGGTATCACACCAATATAATAACATTATTATATAAATACACAAATATAAAACTATTATATAAATTAAATACATTTACACAAATATAAAACTATTATTTAATCATAAATATTTATAATGGCCCATTGTTCCATCTTGCTAGGAAACAGCCACATTATTACTCAATTTTATTGTACAATTAAAGCTACAAATGTAGGAGTAAGAATTATTATTGTCGCTACTTACAACTTTTCAGAAAGTTTACTCTAAAAGTAAGCGTTTTGTGAAAACATAATCACGATTTGAACGACTTAGCTCTCGGCATTTATCTTGATAAATAATACAATTCAGCAAGTATTCTCGGACAGATTATTAAATTCAATTACGGTCCACCATTATATGAAGATAAATCAAAAACTTTTACAGCTTGGAGAGCGTTTGTATTTCAGCTTTCTTTTATTAAAACACAAACAAATTTTCTTTGGCTAAGTATATTTTAAAATAAACAAGTATAGACATTCATTATATTGTTGTAATGTTATAAGCTACTAAAACATCATAGAATGTTTATATATTTTTATAATCATAACTGGATAAATATAAATAAACAAATATTCACGGACATTTTTCACACAACGCCCTCTGGTCCCAAACTAAGCTTAACGCTTGTGCTATGGGTACCAGATTACGGATATAATACATATATTACTCTTTTTTTTGTAAATATATACATATAATAGATAGAAAACACCCAGACGCAGTACAAATATCTGTATTCATCACACAAATAATTGTCCTGAGTGGGAATCGAACCCACGACCTCGTCCACGGAAGGCGGTTACACTACGGACGAGGCCCGTCAATGTTCACAATTCGTTTATTTAACTTGGTCCCGCGTAATTAAAGGGGAATCTATCGTAGTCTACAACGCGCAAGTCTAGACTCTATGATACTATGAATATCCAGGCAGAGAAAACTAACAGCACGTTATACATACCCAGGGTCACACTGGTAACCACTGAACTAATATCACACAGTTCCAGTGGTCTGCCATTACAGGTGGAGATACGGCACATGGCGGTTGTATTTAGTGGGGTAACGGCCCCACACTACCCTGTTCGTTGCCCCAAACGGCAGGCTGTGCGTTTAGGTAAATTTTTCCGCCTTAGCAAAAAAAAAGGATCGCACTGGTATCTCCTGACTGGAAGCGTTTACTTACGCCAGTAGATCGACGTAGAAAGTTTGTATGGAGAATCTCAGCAATGGTGTAATAGAAAATAACAAATATATCAAAAACATAGCATCACGCCTGTATTCACTGAAGGGGTAGGCAGAGGTGTATTACACACCCACGACTCGCCAGCTATGTTTAAGTCCCATGTAATAGGGGCGAGCCTATTCACGTCTACCGGGCACATTTAAAAAAGGGATGATATATAGATTTATCCCATTTTCCTCGTGCGGGTGTTATACGAAGCAGCGACTAAGGGCAGTAAGCAGATAACTGCACTATTACATTACTGATTGTAGGATAGGGTACTAATAACTCATTTGTTATCGATCCTGAACGATTAATACCAACTTCTACCATGTGACCGACCATGAAGCACGGGAAGATAGCCGTCTATTCAGTTATTTCCCATCCACATAATGAAATTTCGGGCAGCGGCTTAATGAGTCCATGCGGGGCGATTACCACTTACCATCAGGTGAGCCGTAGCTATGTCTGTTACCATAATCAATAAAGACAATGTACTTAATAATGTTTAAAAAGATAGTTTGCATATACAAACGTATAATGTATATTTTACATGGTTGAAACGGTAATTCCTACACCATTATGTCGGAGCGGACAGTTGCCAGAATAAAATTTCAGATAAAGTACTTACATGTCAATGAGGCAGAAACTTCAACCCTTGGGAGAACCTTTAACATAACGTCCTCTAAATTCTCTCAGAGTACACATATTGAGTACTATTTTATTATAAAGAAACTACATAGACCTCTATACATACATTTATTCTTACCTACCTTATACATATCGATATTGTATTTATATTGATATCCACAGAACGATAATTTAAAAAAACTGAAAGTTTGTATAAACAGACACAAAAAGCAACCTCTCTCTCTCTCTCTGCTTACCCCTTCAGTGATACACCAAATAAAGATAAAAATATTCTAAAGCTTCGCAATTTGCAGGACCAATCAAAGTAGATAAAAAACGCAGTATTTTTGTTTCAGTCATACTCGTAACGCAATAACACAATATATGTAGTTCACTCGGAAGATCTTTTCGTAGGACGATGGCGGCTAATGTTGGACGCTGCAAATAATAGACTTCACTAATGGAATGTGCTCTTTAGGTAGGTTGAATATACTTTTAGACATGTTTATTTCATCTGCGAACGACGTAACTCTAAATTGCTTTGAATAAAATGCTCTATAAATTAAATAAAATTATGAGTGCGTAGTAATTCTTATTTTTGGCAGTAAGCCAAGATTAACCATTTGTTGATTGAGATATTTTTGATTGGAAGTGTTGGTGTATTATATAGTATTGTATCCGTAACTTACAACCGTGATAGAGAAAAAAAAAGACTTGTATAAGGCCTTTTTTTTTGTTGTCGGGAAAAAAATTCCTAACCGCACACCCCGTCGTTTGGGGCAACGAACAGGGTAGTGTGGGGCCTGCACCAGAAACCCGCCGTGTGCCGTCTCTCCGCCTTTATTGGCGGGCCACTGGAACTATGTTACATTCCTTCGGTGGTATCTTATACAAGCCTGAGGTTCGAACGATGGATTAAGCAGTGCTTTTTAGTTTTTGGTTTTATAAATCAATTCTTAGATTAGGGACCGAATTTGTCATCTCTCCTTATTTTTTAAACTATGCAGGTGGCAAGCATGCATATTGCCCACCTGATAGTAAGCGGTTACCGTAACTTATCTGTAGACGCTCACAACAATAGAGGCATTACTCGCGCATTGTCATCTCCATGAAAACCTTCTATAGGATGAAAGGAAGGATAATAAAGAGAGGATAAGTAGGGGGCTCTCGCACTCACCATACGAAACACAACCGTAGGTACCTACTGCTGTTTCAGGGTGATCTTCTGTAAGAGGGTGGTACTTTCCGGATTGAGCCGACCCATTCATTCTGGGACAAGCGAGGCCACTAAATTGCTAGACTTACCTGAAAGTATGTTGGGGTCGGGAACCGATGCATTGGGCTTACCAATCAGCAGTAATTACCAACTCGAGCTAACGTGGGCCAACTGACTAATATCGTCAGTAGGAAAAATAAATAGGATCGGGACACAGATTTTTATTAAGGATTCTGACAACTTTTTCTGGAGTCTATTGCACGGTAGATGGCGTTAAACTTCTATTTTGGGGTATAAGTTACGCGCGCAAGTTTTATGATCGTTTCTTCCAAGATAAGCAAGACAATTTATGCATCTATATGTATACAAAACAGTACAGACCGGTGTGTACATGTGCACATTGAAGATGTTAATTCAAAATCGAGAATGGGAAAAACACAAAACAATTACTTTTATTTTTTGTCTGTGTGTCTGTCTGTCTCACTCACTAGGGGACACACAAATCCAACAGCGGCCTTTGAAAGGCTGATGGATGCCTGGATGGAGTAGGTACATACGTAGAGATTTACGGTAAAAGAAAACCTAGAAAATAATTGCTTTATAGATCATTGGAACGTAGATATAATAAACTATAACTAAAATAAAGTAGGCAGATTTCAGCGCCACGGTAACATTTATCGAACACTAGCTTGTGCCCGTGACGTCGATTGCGTGTCGTTCAGGCGCACATCCTGTGAGATCACAGAATGTCATGTGTTTGCCCAGGCCACAATATATCTGTATAGCAAATTTCATTCAAATTCGTTTAGTCGTTAGGATCATAATATGAAAAATTGCAATCCTACTGGAATTGATTTTCGTGGATAACTCCTATATATTAATCCAATTTCTCGTTTAACTATTTGTCCGTGTGGTGACGGACTAAGAATATAAGTTTCACCACCCCATTCTTTCCCACGGGTGTCGTGAGTTAAACAATTATCGCACAATGGATTACTGGTGGTAGGGTTGGGTTCCAAGTGAGAGTACTTACCTACTTGCTATCTGGACCCGGTTGGTACCATAATCTCCTGTATGACCGACCATGAAGCACATCGGTGTGTTTTAGCTGTAGCAGGAGATAGCCATTTATTCTTTCATTTCATACCTGTGAAATGAAATGGTAAGCAGCGGCTTGACAATCTCTCAGTATAGTTGAGTCCATGAGCAACGGTTATTGCCCTGTGACTGTTTATGCTGTGTGGGGCCGGCTTTAGAATTGTCCCATCCCTCTCTACCCACGGGAGTCGTGAGAGCCGACTGAGGGAATACCGGGGGAGTGGACAGCAGCACTCCCTCGAGTATTAATAACATCCACTGCGATCGCCAACCCGCCTGCCAAGCATGGCATAGAAAAAAAAAACTTAGCATCACGCCTGTATTCCCCGAAGGGGTAGGCAGATGTGTATTACACACCCACGACTCGCCAACTATGTTTAAGTCCCACGTAATAGGGGGCGAGCCTATTGACGTCTACCGGGCACATTTCCAAACTCCGGGCTGCTACTGAGAATTTTTCTTTTTAGGAAAAAGCTCAATAACATTGCCCGACCCGGGAATCGAACTCGAGACCGCATGATTAGCAGTCGCATACACTGCCGCTACACCAGCGAGGCAGTTGCCAAACGTGGTGATTACGGCATTATCCCCCATGACGGGACCGCTCGTTGTGGCGTTCTCTTGGGGAGGCTTATGTCCAGCAGTGGACGTTAAAAGGCTGATGTATGGGCCGGGACTAGTCAGCCACCGGACGCAATAAAAAAAACAAAAAAGAAATCAAGGTTACATCGAAATGTGTGGTCGTTTAGCCGTGAAAAAAAAAAAACTTCTAAAAGCCTTCCAAAACTTCTGCTTTTTTTGGGATACCATATAAAAGACTTTATTCGTGTAATATTATTGGATACACTCGTTTGGAATACATGATATCATCTACAATATTTATATATATTTTATATAATTTCCAAATGGAGGATAGTCCCACAGGAATGAAGCTATGAATAGTAGTTAACGTCGTATTTTCTTCATAAAAATATTATCTTTAAGTACATGGACAAGTACGCAGCAGTTTCTTGAACGTACGTGTATACGTGTATATTTACCTATTTATCAAGGGTCTTGGACGTACGTATATAGCTACCTGTATCAAGGTAATATGTCACGACCTTATTCAAAGGGTCCTCTTTAAAGTTCAAAGTTCTCAAAAGTCAAAACCTTGATAAGTACTTGGCTTTCCAAATTAATGATAGTTTATTCCTACCAATACAATAAATTCAAAATTTTATGAAGATATTTAGAATTTTTTATATATATTTTTAGCATTTGACATGCTTAGCACTATACATTAAACACAAAGTGGAAAAATTTTCCACTTTGTGTTTAATTTTATGAAGATATTTGTATATTACAAATTCCGAATTTGAAAGTGTGTGCAGGGGGGTTAGGGTAGACGGAATCTCATAGGCCCTTCTGTGGCGTCCACAGAGGGTCGTAGCGGTCAGGGCAATACGCGGGTACCGCACGGTCTCGTGCGATGCAGCCTGCGCGTTGGCCGGAACCCCCCCGTGGGATCTGGAGGCGGAAGTGCTCGCCGACGTTTATCGGCGGGCGTCGACGGCGCGGGCGGGGGGCAGCCGCCCCTCGCCAAGCGCAATCTCAGCGTGGCGGGAAGATGCCCGCCGCGCCACCGTCCTAAAGTGGAGGTCTCGGCTGGAGACGCCCCGGGCTGGTCTCTGGACCGTGGGGGCGCTCCAGCCGATCTTGGAAGAATGGGCAGGGCGGCAGCACGGGGTCCTCACCTTCCGGTTGGTGCAGGTTTTGTCGGGGCACGGTTGCTTCGGCAAATACCTGCACACGATCGCTAGGAGGGAGACGACCCCAGGCTGTCACCACTGCGACTGCGGCGAGGACTCGGCGCAGCACACGCTCGAGTCGTGCCCGGCCTGGGATGTGCAGCGTCGGGAACTCGCTGCAGTCATAGGCGTGGACCGTTGCGCGAGCGATGGTTGGCAGTGACAGGGCCTGGACCGCGGTCGCCGCCTTCTGCGAGGCTGTCATCTCGTGGAAGGAGGCGGCGGAGAGGGCCCGGGAGGAATCCTCCTTCGCGGACCCGATTCGCCGCCGGCGCGCGGGGCGGCGTGCGCGCGCTTACCTGCGCCTGATGCCGCCCTAGCCGAGGCTGCGGACGGTGGGGTCGGGGAGTACCCTGCCGTCCGCGGAAGCTTACCGCGAAGGTGTGACGCCCAAGTGCGCGGGGCGTCGCACAAGAGAGGGTGCCCGAAGGAGCTGCCGCCTGCGGATCGCGGAGAAACGACGCGGTTCCCGTGATCCGCCGTAGCAAGGGCGGGTGAGGGCGCACGGTGGGTTTTTAGTGGGTGAGAGCCCCACACTACCCCGTTGTCTCCCCGGGCAGCGGGGTGTGCGGTAGGACATTTTTGCCCACCTAAAATAAAAATAAAAAAAAGACCGAATCTCATATCTCACATGTCGATCGTATCGTGATCAATGTGATTGGTTGAGAGATCACCGTGATTGGCCAACGGATTATTGCGACATCACGCGTCGGTTTCTCTACCAATCACAAGCGAGTCGATACGATGTCGATTGTGAGATATGAGATTCCGTCTAAACCCTTTTTTTGTTAAGGCTGGAAAAATGTTCCTAACCGCACACCCCGTCGTTCGGGGGAACGAACAGGGTAGTGTGGGGCCCTCATCCACTAAAAGAAACCCGCCGTGTGCTGTCTCTACGCCTTCATTGGCGGGCCACTGGAGCTATATTACCTACATTCCTTCAGTGGTCCCGTCCGTCTAAACCCCCTGGATAGATTTTATCCCCAAAAAAGGTATACGTAGTTTTAAGATATTTTTATTACTTACACGTTTTTATTTCTCTCTGAACCCCATTATAAGGCCCACGCAGACGAAGTAGCGGGCAAAAGCTAGTTTAGGGTTTATGTTTGTATCACTGAAGTAACGTCACGGCGGATTTATTCAGTGGGTGAGGGCCCCACGTTACTTTGTTACTTTGTACTTAAATTTTTCCCCACCTTAACAAAAAAAAGGTTTATGTGTTTACACTGTATCTGACTAGTAGACATTATAGCGTAAGTGTTGCGTGATGAAATAAATAAATAACAAATGAGCGTTCTATGTTACTAACAGTTTTGTTTTGTTATAATGCATAGATGTTAGTTTGTAAGTAGTTTAATGGGCCTTTTTGCATGAAATAAAGTATATTATTATTTTTATAGCTTACATGTTGTTGTCTAGCAAAAATACTGTTAGCAATAAGATCACCTATTGTCCATTTTTATAGTTTTAATCATTGACCTAATAAAAATGGACGTCGGGTCTAGTACAAATTTCCCGAAAAAGGTGTCTCTAGTCAATAGGCTACAGTCAATATACAGTCTAGATTTCTAGATACATACAAACTTCAACATTTTAATTTGAAACCTTGTACCATTATAATAGTGTAGTTTTTTTTGTCAAGTCGGTCGACCAAACAAAACTTGCGCGCGATTTTTTCTCTTTTAGCGTTTTCTTTCTCTTTTGGTTCGAACACGAGGTCCATTTGTTGGTCTATGGTTTTAATGCTCATTTGTAAATTTGGTGTAGGTAAGTACTATAAAGTATCTATATTCTAATCTTATGTAACCTTTTGAGAACGATATCATATTGTATCATAGGTAGTTCTATTTATATATAACATAATGTATTATTGTATTGCTATATATGTTTCATAGGCGGATGTATAATTAGCATGGCAATATATTACTAACCGGTTCGCTGGTCTGTCTTCCATTTACATATTAGGTGTAAACCTATTTTGATATACTTAGTTTGTAGGGATACGAAATATGTACGAGGAGGGATCAAAAAGTAGTGAGAACGACATACTCCTTGGTAAGAAAAAAAATAAATACTGGCAGGCATAGCTCAGATACATATTTATAATATTAAAAAAGAAAAAAATATTCGATTCTCTTTTGTTTTTTTCTGAATGTAGTCATTTGTTTGCTTCGTGTCGGAACGTGTTCTCGAAAATGGAGAAAAACTAAGTGCGAGCCGTTATTAAATACCTCTGTTTAAAAAAGTTAACAACGCGAGCGAGAGATTCATTGCGATTTGGAGGCAACATTAGGAGAGTCTGCTTCGCCGTATTCCACTGTTGCAAGGTGGGCTTCTCAATTTCGAGTAGGGAGAACGAGCACGGAAGACGAACATCGTTGCGGCCGTCCATCGACGTCAGTCACCCAAGAAAATGTTGCGAAAGTCAATAAAATTGTATTGAGCGATCGAAGAGTTACCATCCGATACTCAATTCAAGAAACGGGCATTTCATATGGAAGTATTTAATCCATATTGAAACAATCTTTGAATATGAGAAAAGCCTCCGCAAGATGGTTGCCGAGAATGTTAACCGACAGTCAGAAACAAAATCGACTTGACATTTTGAAGATACTGTTGGACAAGTTTCAAGAAGATTCTGAAAAATTTTTGTTTCGTTTCGTAACAATGGATGAAACATGGGTCCATCATTTTGATACCGAGACAAAACAGTAATCTTCGCAATGGAAACGGCCATCATGACCGACCCCGAAGAAGTTTCGTGCCGTGGCATCGGCTGGCAAGGTTATGGTCTCAATATTTTGGGACTCAGAAGGGATATTGTTGATTGATTACCTGGAGCGTGGAACCACTATTACAGGTCAATATTATGCAGCTTTAGTTCCCAAGTTGAGGAATGCCATCAAAAAGAAAAGCAGAGGGAAACTTCGAAGTGGCGTGCTGTTTCATCACAACAACGCACTCGCGCACAGGTCAGCAGTTGCGATGGCTGCCATTCAGCAAGCTGGCTTCGAATTGGTTGACTACCCCCCTTATTTACCAGATCTGGCGCCTAGCGATTTTTATCTGTTCCCCAAATTGAAAGAATACTTAAGGGGAAACCGGTACGAAGACGATAACGAGGTGATGGATGCCGTGGAGAGCTTTTTGCAGGACCAAGACAAAACTCTTTTTTTGAAAGGGATTGAAGCCTTAGAAAAGCGCTAGACTCGGTGTGCAGAGAGACTCGGAGACTATGTAGAAAAAGAAATTATTAAGTATTCAACAATCATTATATTCTATCTCATCGGGGAGTACAACCCTCTCACAAAAGATCTGCGTGTAACAACGGTAGTTATGCCTACCGTTGTGTTTCGTATGGTGAGTGAGAGCGCCCGAGGCCCAAACTCCCTCCCGGTCCTCTCCTTATTATCCTTCCTATCCTCTCCTTACTATTCTACCTATCCTCTCCTTTTTATACTTCCTATCCACCTCCTATCCCTTTCCTTGGATTTAGCGACGCACGAGTGATACCTCTGGTGTTGCTAGCGTCAATAGGCTACGGTAATGGCATACCATCAGGTGGGTCATATGCCATCTATGCAATATTCGCCACCTATGCAGTATAAAAAAATTAAAAAAAATTGGGAGATTTCTTTAAAATAGTTACTATATCTGGTGGTAAGTTAAACATAAGCCAAAGATAATTGATGCGTTGTAGACCTGTATTTATAGTATACTCTATCCGTCCGCATAGACAGTTCAGTATATTAATAAAACATTCTACGGCATACTAATTATTAAAATGTAAACTAACGGACCCGACAGACGTAGCTCTGTCCAAACATTGGCGTTTGGTTTGGAGTCATTTATTTTAGCTAATAAGGATTATTTCAATAAAAAAGTAGGGTTGTTGGTGTGGGAAATTGTGTTGTTAGGTAGGTACATATATGTTTTTACATTAGAATAAATTGAAGAAAAAAAATCCTGAAATCGTATTGTGGCGCCACCTACCGTGTCTAAATGTGAATCTAAAGTCTCCTGGTACTTACTCAAACATACAAAAAAAAGATCATCAAAATCGGTCCAACCGCTTAGGAGGAGTTCAATGAGTAACACACGCACACAAGCAATAATTATGTATATAATAGATAAGAGCTATCACGCGAGAACCAACAATGTTTCCGGAAATTGAAAGCCTTTTCTGAGCTCCAGTCTATATGTATGTGAAATTTTATGATAATTGCTTCAGTAGTCACAGCGTGAAAATGTAACAAACAACTCACTTTCGCATTTATTAGTTAGGAAGTAAGGATTGTATTGGCTCAATTCTGGAGTCCATGAGATCGAAGTCGCAGAATCTACTACAATACGTGAGACGTACTGCGTATACAAAATCGAAATAATTTAAAACCCACTCATGTTGGTGTATTTTTATTTTACAACTAGCATCTATCACGTGGATCCGCAGATATCAAAAACAATCATCAAAATTTATTCAGTATCTATATTTTGCGTGATGCGCGAACAAACAAACAGACAAAAAATTCTTAAAAAATATCCGCGACGCGATAGGCACGCTGCCCGGACTTCAAGCCTCACCCCGCGCGACCATATAATTATACGAGTAATAATATACTCCGGCGCGTCGCATAGCGAGCCCTCTCATACTACGCAGCGGTCGCCGTCTCTAAGTTGAGTAGCCATACATCTCATTCGGCTACTCCACCTCATCTTGTGCCTAAAACCTATACGACCTTGAGATCTATTGTATGTGTTAATAACTAGTTGTTCCTATAATATATTCTGATAGTAATATTGTTCTGTTATAGTTTTCTTTTCAATCTACACCCGTAAAGCGACCGCATGGTCATTACCTATATGTGTTAGGCTTCTACCACCAGCTAGGTAGGCATAGATATGACACATAGCATATACATATCTATTTAATTTAAGACCTGCAGCATGTAATACCTATATTTTATAAATATTAATAAAAAATAGCACTAGTTTTTTCTCAAATATCTTTAATGATCAGACAAAGCTTTGTTACAGTTTTATATCGGTAACTTTTGCCCTTGGCTCCGCTGCACGCAAGAGTTAGTTTTCAAGTAATACTCGTATCTCAGGTTCCCAATACAGTAACGGAATAAAGTTTGTATGTCTAATCAAGAGCTATCAAAAAAATATTGTATCACAATCGTTCAATATTTTTTGTGTGTGTGTGTGTGTGTGAAAAATAATTGTGACATGCCTAAATAGCTTTATTTTTTGTTTGTTAAGCGGGAAAAAATCTATCTAACCGCACACCCCGTCGTTCGGGGTAACGAACAGGGTAGTGTGGGGCCCTCACCCACTAAAGAAACCCGCCGTGTGCCAACTCTCCGCCTGTGTTGACAGGCCACTAGTATTGCTTCAGTGGTATGCCTAAATAGCCTAATTTACTCATTTATTCTCAAATCTTAAATGTACAGACATAGACCGGTTTATAATAGTTAGGGGAAATTCAGTTTAAAGTTAAATCAAGTAAAGTTACACCGAAAACAGACGACCGTTAGTCAGATACACGCTTTAAAATTTACTGTATCTAGAGTGCAGGGAAATTGTTTCATGAAAAGTACATAGGCCAGAGCCGCCTGTTGACCATTGCTTAATTAAAAATAAACAAACTGAGCGATTTCACTGCTTTCTACGAGGTTTTCTGATATCCGTTCCTACATATCCTGTAAATAGGCGAAATTTACAACCGAAATTTCAGTATAATTACGTGGAACAGGTAATCAAATACAACCACGTTCTTCGTTTCATCTAGAACAAGATTAATTACGTATTTAACGATCGCGTATTTCTGTTGGTACTACGTATCAAGATGTCTTTTTGATAGGCTTTATCGAATACTTATATGTAAGATTATATTTTGCAATTGGGTAGATAAAAATACTGCGAGCGGTGTTTGAATCCGTGGCTCATGGATTGCCCGTCTACGTGTTATCGCAGGTTGTACCTACAGAGATCAATTTATTATCACATGTTGTATATATTGAATGACTAGATGATCCGGTGACCTTCGTATCACCTACAACTTATTTTATCAGCGATTATCAATCCTAATCAATATGCATCGTCTGAGGTTTAGATATTGATAGGTTATTAAATGAAACTTGCTTGTGCAAATGATTTAGAAGAAAGAATGACAACAGCTAAACTAGCCAAATACCCATACAAAGTTAACACTAAAATTATTTTTAATTTTTTCTACTTTTTATAGGACCCCTTATTTTTACTTTTAAACCACCCCTGTATTAGAGCGAACAAACTAAAAAAACAATTATTCAAATCGGTTAAGCCAGTTTTGAGTTTTAGCGGGACTAACGAACAGCAATTGATTTTTATATATAGACTACACGTCATAACATAACATAGCATCACGCCTGTATTCCCCAAAGGGGTAGGCAGAGGTGTATTACACACCTACGGTTCGCCAGCTATGTTTATTGCTACCGGGCCCATTACTAAACTCCGGGCTGCTACTGAGAATTTCATTTTACGAAAAAGCTCAATAACTCTGCCCGACCCGGGGATCGAACCCAAGACCTCATGACCAGCAGTCGCTGAAACTACCGCTGCACCACAGAGGCAGTTACAGTAATCTATAGAGTAAAATGGTCAGTGCCTACACTAAATGGTTAACTAACGTTTGAATAGTCCAATCAGAATGTTGTTAATGATTTCATTGACAGTGTTTGTCGGCATAACACAGCACAACACAAATTCGTTTCTGCAATCACGGATGTGGACGTTTGAAATCTGATTTGCGGTTGATTTGTGGTAGATGTGACGGCTTGTACGCTTTGAACACAGTGGGCTTGTAAGCATGCACTCTCTAGCACCTATAGAAATTTGCCCATTTATGTCATCTTATAGAACTACTGGATACGTGAACAAATCTACACCCTTGTGGCTTTTTATATACTTACTGTTAGCCTTTGCCCGCGGCTCTGCCACAGCCGAAAGCTAGTTTTTAGGTTATATCTCAGCTCACGATATAGTAGCAAAATAAAATGAATAGGTACCAGTTTTTAAGTCTAATCATGAGCTATCAAATAATGTAAATTACATCAAAATCCGTTCAGTAGTGTTTACGCGAACGAACAAACATATAAAAAATTTTGTTTTCCGACACGCCTATATAGCTTAATACAGACTCAGAGTTTTTTCTCAAATTTCTTAATTGTACAGACAAAGCTCTGTTACAGCTTTATAATAGTTAGGATAATGACTCGTCCACGTTGCACGACTTATCTTAGCGATCATTGTTACTATTGGTTGATAGCTATTTGCTCATTAAAATTACAATGCTAATTTTGCAATAATCAAATGTACCTAATGACCTAGTATCTAATTTATTCTGCAGATTATACTTGGCGCACGTAAATTGATGAATGTATAGCAATGTGGTAACCTAGCAACGGCATGTTTATTTTAATACTGTAACCTAGCAACGATATGTTTAACAAACTGTGTTCGAATTTGAAGTGAGTTTTTTAAAAAATTGAACATATAAACGCTACCAAATTGAATAGATACATTTGTTCCTACCAGTATATGTTACTAACTTGAAGTAACTGTAACTAGATAGATCTCAGTAAGTTGGTAGGCAGTCTTACAAACTGTCAAACCTGCTTTACCTATTTACAGAGAAGACTTATTTACGTCCGTATGAACTGACAAGTAAGACAGATACCGTACTGTACATATATAATGAATCTTAATATTCACTAACTGTCTAAAAGTGGTAACGTAACTAACAGTTACGTTGAAGTTTGGGTTTTGGTATAGACAGGTTTCACAGGACAAAATAATATTATACGGAGAGTTTGATTTTTGTCAATTTCATGAAAACATTTCGTGTTAATTCTGGATAATTGTAATTATGGTTTTAAACTATTATTACAATTAAAAAACAAATACACAAACTCTCTCTTTATAATATTAGTAGGTATAGATATACATGAATAATAAACTTAAATTATATAAAATAATTAATACATGCTAATAATTCAGTATAAAAGTTGTACTAAGTAATTTATCAGTCTGCATTTCGTCCTGTGAGAACCCTACTAAAGTAGGTGTTACATTTTTTAAACCTCCGGTGGCCCGCGTTACTCTAGGCCCGCGTGGCTCTATGCTTTAGATGCTTAATAGGATATTTAAAGGGAAATTTCATGGGTGGAAGTTACCACCTATCAGGTAGGAGGCTTCAGCTGGCATTATCAATAGGAAATCAATCAAACAATTTCTTGTAGATAACTTTCTTTCTACGACATAGTTTATTACAATACAAATTGTTCTAAAGTTTTAGAAGTAAGACACGTGTTGTACTTTGGGAGGTATCACGGGAATATCCTATAGAAAATGGAGTTGCCCGTCAAACTAGAGCCAGTACACGACAAAGCCATTAGCAACAGACGCGGGATACAATCTTATTTTCTAAGTTTAGGCATCGAAAAGTTTGTTCAAATGTTCAAAGTGTATTAGACTTAAAATTTAAAAAAATATACATTATTTAAAACTCTTGCCGTATTACGAAAATTGAGTGTGTTTATTGTAACATATTGTATCGAAGCTGCGGTTTTAAGTTGGGTTTTCGGTTTTTGGAAGATGTCCAAATAATATAAAATAGTATTCATTTAATCTTAGAAGCATTTTATGTTTCGATTATATAGAGCTCCACTTTTCATGTATGATAATTAATGTACGTTTTACTTGTTATCAATCATAATATCAAATTAATTTAAAGAACAAATTATTTGTTAAAATGTGGAAAAGGAGAACTTTAGTAGTAATCAAACCTTCGTCTCTTCCAGTGAAAAAGAAATGAAGTGCTGGGGATTGGAAGGGACGCAGGTTCGATTCCCGCTCGCACTAAAGTTCTCTTTGCCCACATTTTCACAAATAATATATTATTTAATATAGCTGAGTATGTCAAGTGCTAAAATACAGATCAAAAATTACCAAAATACCTAGTTGACATAAAATATCTGTAATATGTTGTCCTAATAACTAAGTATAAAGCTGTAAGAGAGCCGTGTCTATACATTTAAGATATTTGAAAAAAATAGTACATTGTTACCCTAGGGGTGAAAGTAACTTATTTAGTCCCGAGACGGGGTTTGGCCTGTAGTTCGAGGGACTAAAAAAGTCTTTAACCCGAGGTAAACACTGTGCTTTTCATTACGAATACAAGGAAAGTAAAAATAAAAACATGCAAAAATGAGTGAATTTTAATTTACATCAACTGCTTTTTGTGGCCGGCTAGCATAACAGCCATTATTTTTCATTTTCAACATTGAAAAAATGGTACTATATTTTACCCAAATCTATATTATTTTAAAGAAATATTTGAAAGTAAGTGAATTATATATAGCCGTGTGGGGCCGGCTTTAGAATTGTCCCACCCCTCTCCACCCATGGGAGTCGTAAGAGCCGACTAAGAGAATACCGGGGGAGTGGGCAGCAGCACTCCTTCGAGTATTATCAATATCCACTGCGATCGCCAAACTGCCTGCCAAGCGTGGCGATTACGGCACTATCCCCCATTCTTGGGGAGGCCTATGTCCAGCAGTGGACGTTAAAAGGCTGATGGATGGATGGATGGATGGAAGTTAATTATAATAGGTGGTCGTTAAAAACAAATCTTTATTTAATGCTTAACTTTGTTATTTCATATTTAGATATTTTTATATATATTTTTAGCATTTGACATGCTTAGCACTATACATTAAACACAAAGTGAAAAAAAATCGAAAATAACAGTCACGAGCAGGATTTGAACCTGCATCTCCTGGATACCGTCCAGATGCTTAGCCAATTCAGCCATCGTGACAATTGCTCCTGACTGCTAATTTCGATAACACATTCATACTTAACGTCTTTGGGTGCCGCCTACGCCATCTGTCGGAAGTATTTTGTTATTACAATTAAACATCGCGCTGTGATTGAGTGGCTGTAGTAAGTTAGAATAAGGTTCAATAGAAATGTGAAAATAGAACTAGTTTTTTTTTAAATAATTTGACAGCTGCCGGTTGGAAATGATTCTCCCTAGGGCTGAAAAGTATTACTGTCAACCCGCTCCTCAGGCAACTTCAAACCTACTTTCCCTGTATGAGTAATGAAAAATACTGTATTAGGCTATATAGGCCTGTATGAACACAATTTTTTTTTTTTAGATTTTTGTCTATTTCTCGGTTTGTCTGTTTGTTCGTTTGCGCATCACGCGAAAACTCTTGAACGGATTTTGATACAACTTTTTTAGCTTTTGATTAGACTTAAAAACTGGTATACATATTATTCCGCTGCTGTACTTATCGGGAACCTGAGATATAAACTAAAAAGATGAAAAAACTTTTTGGCTGCGGCGAAGCCGCGGGCAAATGCTAGTTACATATATTACTTACTAATCGTCCGTTAACATCTCATATTTGTAATATAACAAGATTATTTATTTCCTTCATTACAGCTCATATACAAGCCGCTGCACAAAACACTTTATTGAGTAGAAAACATACCAACACTTTTAGCCCCACTACGCACGGACATAAAATTTGGGTTTTACTAAAATTAAGTAAGTATCTACCTTTTGTTTTTTTTTTTGTTTAGGTGTGAAGTAAGTATCTACGTAAACAATGAAATTCCGCAATCTAACTACTAATACAATGATACTCATCGGTAGATGGTGAGCTGTAATTAGAGGGCTTAGTGTGAGTTTGACAATGACAATCGAATAACTTCTTCACGACGTAGTGAGATAAAAGAAAAGAAGGGCATGGTTGTCACATGTGTCAGAGAGATTTTGTTCAAATTTTAATAATTTCTGTTTAATTCTTATCTAAATTATCCAAATTTTTCATTGCATTATCACTTGTGGATAGATATTCGTTTGTAGTGTAATCAATTGAGCTCAAATGTAGATATTGTACCTACTGGTAAGTTATTTGTTTCATTGTTCATTCATTCATTTGTTTTACGTTTTTCTTTTGTGTAAATCTTTAGCTTTTATATGATGGAGAAGGAAATTTGGTCGGATACTCAGGAGCCTGAACCTCCTGATCCTCCGGACCCTCCAGATCCCCGTCCTGGTGCTTCATCACCTGAGCAAGTTTTAGTTTCCGGACTTAAACGCCGATTAATTGATAATCAGGTGAGTCAACAATGCGAGTCGCTTAAAAAAACTATTATTGACAAAGACCTAGTAGTAGCCTCAATTCAAAATATTTATACCCATCCTAGACTAGTTGTGGGTGTTAAATGTTACACGAATTTCCATAGTGGTCCTTCTTATATTATTCATATTACCCGGGCTGAACCAGACCCAATCGCTGGAACAGCTATTCGCCCAATCAAGTTTGGCCAATTTCTCTCACGAAACAAAATAAAAAATATCTGCACAGATGGTATAAAAAAATTGGTAGAGGTAAAATCTCAGTTGAATTTTAAATTCAGCAGATGATGCAAATAAATTTTTAGATAATAAAATTTTAGAAATTTCTAAATTTGTTACTTGCTATATCTCCTGTTCCCTCTTCCAATTCTCCACCAGTACTCCAGGATGTCAATCTCCTGGAAATTCTATTTAATATGATATTTGACTTGTTAGGAAAATCAAATTCAAACATACCGTCCCACGTTGCCCAAAAACTTTCCCAAATTATTTCCCTAACTTCCAATAATGGATCAAGTTCCCATCCTGCAATGGAACACAAAAAGCATTAGACATAAGAAGCATGAGCTTCTTTTTTTAATTAGTAAATTTCAACCATCTGTCATTGCCATCTCGGAGACATGGTTAGTTCCTAAATCCCATTTTGGGGTTTCAGGTTACTCCTGTCTTCGGGATGATAGGGCAGATGGCTATGCCGGTAGCACCTTACTTGTAAGGCGTTACCTTCCCTTCTCACAAATTCATCTTCCTTCTGTTTCTCCTGACATTAATGTTGTCGCTGTAAATATTTTTAACATCTCATTTATATCACCCTCATTCATCCTTAATTTCAGATATTTTGTACATAATATCATCTATCCTCCTCCTGTTATTTTGATGGGTGATTTTAACGCTCATCACACCTCATAGGGTTCTAGCCTTGATGATTCTTTTGCACGTCTGTTACTAGAAATTTTTGATGAAGCTGATTTATGTATTATTAATGACGGGTCTCCTACTAGGAGGGTATTTCCATCGCAAAACCCTCAAAGTGTAGTGGATCTTACCACTGCATGTAGCTCTTCTCTTGCTTCTACTTTGTCTTGGAACGTCTTCGATCACACATATGGTAGTGACCAATTTCCTATCCTTATCAACATCTGTAATAGATTTACTCCAATTTTTGATTTCAATCCTTCCTTTAAATATCGTTTAAAAAATGCAGACTGGTCATCTTATGCATCCTCACTTGACAGTAAAGTAGTTTCCCTTCCGCCAGTAACTTCCAATAATATTGTTGATATTTATTCTAAATTTGTTGATTCAATTACTTCAAGTGCTGATCAGACATTTCAGACGAAAAAAAAATCTAAATTCAAAATTTCCCCTCCCTGGTTCATCCTGAATGTTCGCAAGTTGTTAAGAATAGGAAAGCAGCTGAAAGACGTTACAATTTGAATATGACATCGGAAAATTTTTTGGAATACAAAAAAATTGCTGCACAAACTACTAGAATCCTAAAAAAGAAAAAAAAACAAGGTTGGATACATTTTTGTGAACAATTGTCTCCGAAAACTCCATCATCTTTAGTATCGAATCATATTAAAAAGTTTAGAGGATCCTTTAAAAATAACAATATCTCTTCTAATGATCCTTCCATATGGCTCGAGGCATTTGCAGATAAGTTGGCGCCTCCTTTTGTTCCAAATTTAAACGTATTTCCTTCATATCCATGTTCCCTTCCTTCTTTTAATAATTTTGAATTTCCTTTTTCTTTTTCCGAGCTCAGTCTCGCTTTAGAGGGTTTAATAGACTCCTCGCCGGGGATGGATGGAATTCCCAATTCTTTTTTAAAAAAAGCTTCCCCAAATACAAAGAAATATTATCTAGATCTCATTAACATCTGTTTTGAAAATGGTATGATTCCTCAGGACATGAAAAATCTAATTGTTTTCCCCCTACTCCAACCTGGATGCAAGGTTTCAAATTTTAATAGTTACAGACCCATAGCCCTTTCTTCTGTATTATCTAAAATCTCTGAACACATGGTCAAGCATCGGTTAGAATGGTTGGTAGAGAAAAAAAAAATATTACCAAAAACTTAATTTGGATTTAGGAAGGGTATGAGTACAGTAGATAGTCTTAGTATACTATCTACTGATATCCATATATCTTTTTAAAAAAAACAGTATTTAGTTGGAGTTTTTATTGACATTGCAACAGCATATGATAATGTATTATTGCCTGTGCTTAAAAATAAACTCCTACATTTGGATATTCCCACAAAGTTGACACGTTTTATATGTAATCTTTTTATGGAAAGATCCATTTCAATTAAACACCAAAATTCTTTCCTTCCATCCAGATATGTTTGGAAAGGTTTACCGCAAGGTTCTGTATTAAGTCCTTTATTATATAGTATTTACACCAGTGATTTAGAGTCTACAGTACTATCTTTTTGTCAAATTTTGCAATATGCGGACGATATAGCTCTTTATACTTCAGTTAAATCTATAGAAGAAGCAGAAATCCAATTAAACTCTGCTCTAAGGTACTTATCTGACTGGCTCCTAGAGCATGGTCTCTCTATTTCAGCTTCTAAAAGTAAAGTAGTGATATTTACTAAAAAACGGATTATTCCTAATATCACAGTTAGAGTTAATGAGAATGTGATACCTCAAGAGACCAAAGTAAAATTTTTAGAATTATGGCTTGATTCAAAATTATCTGGTATTTCGATTATGTTACACAGAAATGTGAAAAGAACATTAATATCCTCCGTTCTCTTTCTGGGGTATGGTGGGGTGCTCATCCTTTTACTCAGAAATTATAATATAATGCCATAATCCGTAGCCATATGGATTATGCCTCTTTTATTTTAGACCCTTGTAATAATTCTTAAGAGACTTGACAAAATTTAAGCCAAATGTTTACGTATAATATTAGGGGCTATGAAGTCTTCACCTATTAATGCGATGCAAGTAGAGTGTGTTGACCTCCTCTTTCACTACGTAGGCCTTGCCAACAGATTTTTTTTTAAATTAACTCAATAATCTGATCATCCCCTTATCCCTAAATTGAGACAGTTGTCTGAACTTTATAACTCTCATAACACACAATCATCTCACCTTTTCCCTGGTATTCTCCGCAGTTATTGTTTATCTAACAATCTTCCCAATCCAGTTTATCAAAATCCCAGTCTACCATTATTCTCTTGATTATGATACATTGATTTTCCAGCCCAACATTATTTAGAATTTTGGCATTGATAAAGATACAATTGAGGCCAATAAGGTTTTCCAACAAAAAATTCAAAGTAAATTTAAGAACTGGTACACTTTGTACACTGATGCATCTAAATCTTCAGATAATGCAGTAGGTGTAGCAGTTTGGATACCTTTCACAAGAATCATGCTAAAGTATAAATGTCCATCTGCTTCATCAGTATTTACTGGAGAGTCAATAGCAATTTTAGAAGCAATTAAATTTGTGAAATCACATAATTTCAATAATTCATTAATATTTTCAGATTCTAAAAGTTGTCTACAAGCAATATTATCTAATCCTTTCAGGTCTAAATCAAAATTTTCAATTATTTTTCAAATAAAAGATGAATTGTTCCAATGTCGTAAACTTGGTATTAATATTATTTTGGCTTGGATTCCTGGTCATATGGGTATTCTAGGTAACGAATCAGATTGGTGTGCCAAGTCTGCAGCAGTTGTAGGTTCCCTTGATCATTTTCATGTATATTCATATGACATCTGTGCCTCCCTGAAATCAGTCCTATTTCAGGATTGGACTGAACAATGGCATATTTCTAAAAACGTTAAAGGGAAATTTTATGGTGATATTCAACTTGAGATTCCCCACAAACCTTGGTTTTCTAAATTCAAAAAGGCTGATAAGGCTACCACCTCTACCATCTGTCAGTTACGTTTAAACCATTCTTGCACTCCGGTATTCCTTGCTAAACTTAGGATTAGAGATAATTCCATTTGCGAATGTGGTCTGGCTCAAGGAAATATAAACCATATATTTTTTTGTTGCCCTAAATTAAACTGTTCTTTATATGATATTTTACCAACTGAAATCTCTCGTCCTACATCTTTTAAACTTCTTTTGTCTCTTGTATTTACTACATTTATTAAAACACTTTGTAAATTCATAAAAGTTAATAAGATTAAATTGTAAATGTATGTACATATTATAGAGGTAATAGGGTATTTAGTTTTAAAAAAAATAGTTTTGGTTTTGTTTATATTGTATTCCTGTAAGTAGTTGTATGTCATGTAGTTAGAGTTGTATTTTTTGTTTCAGTGTATCTCATGGTAATCCGTCGTGTTGGACTCATTTTTCACCGTTTATATTATTTCTTTCACCGAACAAATTTCCTTCGTTTGACGGTCTACCTTAAATTAATACTCGATATTGGCGAAATTGTGCTCACACTGCCACAACAAGAGCCATTAAACAAGAAGAACTAGTGGTGGTAGTATAAGAATCTGTCTTTCGAAGTTTGTGTCATTTCATGAGCTTTGTTTATGTCATATTATATCTATGGTTTATGGTTTGTTATGTTTAATGGATGTAAAAGGTACTACGTACACGTCACAAATTATATAGTTGTATGTCCAAGAAGTACACGTACTTCCATGGTTATGTTTGATTATACGATTTTATTATTATGTTATTGATCCTTCGGACCTATGATACAATTAATTCATAGATACTATTTGTTATTTGAATTTACGTTTATTATCAATAAAAAAATGAAGACTAGTTCGTCCCAGTTTATTATGATGGTTATCTTTATGGAGTAGTCTTTTTAGAGTCGTCATTTCTTCTAGCAGTAGAAAAAGTTCCTATCTTTGAGGCCCTAGCCACTAGCAGTTTGGTCCCTGTACCCGTTTCCAGTGAGTCTACACACTTCTTATACTTTAAATTTTTTGTGTTATATTTTTATAATATACTAGCTGACCGGTGAACTTCGTACCGCCATATATTTTTTCATAAATACATATTGCAATTATAAATTGAGATATAAAGTATCCTATCTCTAAGTTGCAACTATACATAATAGATTACTTTAACATGTATCTAGTGATGTTATGTTAATAAATGAGTACAATAATAATAAAGCCTTTCTATTTCCATGTAGCTTACATAATATTTATACAACTCTATAAAATTTAATATAGGTACATTTGATATCAAAACCTTTTCTGGGAAGAGGCCTTTTCTTTTTTAGGTGGGCAAAAATGTCCTACCGCACACCCCGCTGCCCGGGGAGACAACAGGGTAGTGTGGGGCTCCCACCCACTAAAAACCCACCGTGCGCCCTCACCCGCCCTTGCTACGGCGGATCACGGGAACCGCGTTGTTTCACCGCGATTCGCAGGCGGCAGCCCCTTCGGGCACCCTCTCTTGTGCGACGCCCCGCGCACTTGGGCGTCACACCTTCGCGGTAGTCTTCCGCGGACGGCAGGGTACTCCCCGACCCCACCGTCCGCAGCCTTGGCCGCACCGCGCGCCGGCGGCGAATCGGGTCCGCGAAGGAGGATTCCTCCCGGGCCCTCTCCGCCGCCTCCTTCCGCGAGATGACAGCCTCGCAGAAGGCGGTGACCGCGGTCCAGGCCCTGTCACTGCCAACCATCGCTCGCGCAACGGCCGGCAGCGACAGGTCCACGCCTATGACTGCAACGAGTTCCCGGCGCTGCACATCCCAGGCCGGGCACGACTCGAGCGTGTGCTGCGCCGAGTCCTCGCCGCAGTTGCAGTGGTGACAGCCTGGGGTCGTCTCCCTCCTAGCGATCGTGTGCAGGTATTTGCCGAAGCAACCGTGCCCCGACAAAACCTGCACCAACCGGAAGGTGAGGACCCCGTGCTGCCACCCTGCCCATTCTTCCAAGATCGGCTGGAGCGCCCCCACAGTCCAGAGACCAGCCCGGGGCGTCTCCAGCCGAGACCTCCACTTTAGGACGGTGGCGCGGTGGGCATCTTCCCGCCACGCAGAGATTGCGCTTGGCGAGGGGCAGCTGCCCCCCGCCCGCGCCGTCAACGCCCGCCGATAAACGTCGGCGAGCACTTCCGCCTCCAGATCCCACGGGGGGGTTCCGGCCAACGCGCAGGCTGCATCGCACGAGACCGTGCGGTACCCGCGTATTGCCCTGACCGCTACGACCCTCTGTGGACGCCACAGAAGGGCCCTATTGCGAGCGGCCACGGACTCCGCCCACATGGGCGCGCCGTACAGTGCCGTTGACCGTACTACCCCCGCCTAGAGTCGTCGACACGCGAGACTCGGTCCGCCCAAAGACGGCGGAAGAGCTCGTCAAAGTGCCACCGTCCATCCAATACCAGGCCCAGGTATTTGATGTGGGCCTGGATTGGAAAGCCCACACCGTTGTTAGCGTCTGACAGGTCGTGGCCGACCGCACCTAGGTGCCGGACGATGCGGGCAGCGACTACCCGCTCGAGAAGTTTGCCCGCCTCGTCCAGCAACACGATGGGCCTGAAGGCCATGACTGTATTTGGAGACGTCCCGGCTTCGGCAGGAGCACGAGCTTCCCCTCCTTCCAGCAGTCAGGGAACCGTCCGGACACCAGGCAAGCGTCGAACAGTCCCCTGAGGCGGGGCTCTAGGTGGTCGAGGACCAGGGCCAGCACTCGGGCGGGAACCCCGTCCGGCCCAGGGGCGGCGCTTCTCCGCATACGCGCTGCCGCCACCCCCATTTCCGTCGTTGTCACGGGCGGTACCTCCCCGTCGTCGGCCTCCCGGTCGTCATCTGGCGGAGTCATGACCGGGGGCGTGTGCACCGCCCGTGATAGTCCCTCAACCACCTCAGACAGGAAGCCCGGCTGGAGGGTCTCCGTAAGGGGGGGGCCCTGGGTGCGGTGCTTGTTAAGCGCCGCGCGGTACGGGCGTCCCCAGAAGTCACGCTCGAGACCCTCCAGCATTTCCTGCCTTTTCGCGTCCTTGGCGCGACAGATGGCCAGCTTAAATGCGGCGCGCGCACTGCTGTACGCCGTATACAGCCGGCTGCGGGTGTAGGACCTCCGGGCATGAATACAGGCCGCACGGAGGTCCGCCAGCTCCGGGGACCACCAGTAGACCTCCTTCCGTCGAGGCGGGCACCACACGCGGGGCATGGCCGCATCGCAGATCTGCGTAAGCATACCGCGAATGCGGCCGGCCTCGGCGCCTACGTCTTCCGTCAGGGGGGAGGCAGCCAAGATTGAAAAATGGCCGCCTCCACCAGCAGCTCCCGGTCGAGCCTACCCACAGCCCATCGCGGAAAAGCGGGAGTTCTGTCAGCCGCGTGACCCCTGCTGGCGCCCTGAAGGCTCCGGGAGACCTCTATCTGAATGTATCTGTGGTCAGATAGGGTCTCGACCTCCTCCAGGACTCGCCAGCTCCTTACACGTGCGGCGACACCGGGGCTAGCGAACGAAAGGTCAACTATCGACCAGCCCCCGCGCCGCACGCACGTTAGGGCGGACCCTCGGTTTAGCAACACGAGGTCCGCTGCATCCGCCCACTCTTGGACCGCCGCACCTCGGGCGTCCGTCCTGGGGGACCCCCACGCCGTTGATTTAGCGTTGAAGTCCCCCAACACCAGCACAGGGCTCGGTGCCATACGCCGTATCGAGGTCTCCAGGCTGTGCAAGAAGACCTCGAAAGCCGCCAGACTACGATTGGGGGAGAAGTACACGCCATACAGCGTGACCCCTCCCCATTCAGCCGCCACATATCCCGTGCCCTTGTCTTTGACTGACAAGGGCGGGGAATGCGGCGCCGCCGACCCGACGACCGCCACGGAGCAATCTCCGCTTCTCGCCCAATTGGGGCGATCGAGAACTATATAGGGCTCCGCGGCTACGGCAACACCGATCGACCGCTCTGCCATGGATTGCAGGAAGAGGTCCTGCGCCCTGACGGAGTGGCCGAGATTTCTTTGGAGGAGGATAGAGTCGTGGTCCATAAACTAGACCACGACATCCTCCTCCATGCGCTGCGGCAGTCCAGCCGCGCTGGGTTGGGCAGCCGGGGCCGATTGGCTGCCCACCCCCCTCTTAAGGCCTGACTTGGCCGGAGGCCTGCACCGCACCCGCCCCATGCAGTGGTTGGCGGGGCGGTTGCCATGCGGGCAACCGCCCCGCGGGGCAGTGTGGAGTGGCTGTACAGGTCGCCGCCTGGTGCCCTGCCTGACCGCAGCGGAAGCAAAGCCCGCTGCAGAGAGCCCGTGGCCACCGTGGTTATGATAGCCACACTGTCCGAGGCTCTCTCGGCAATTTGGGCCGCTGTCGGCGGCCCATTCTCGTCTATCGGGAGGCGGAGCTTATCAGAGAGGACCGCCAAGCGTTCCTCCGCTGTTTGCTCCGCCTCCACCCGCTTCAAATTCATTGTCTCGGTCTTTTTGGCTGAGACGTTACGTGGGATTGGTGTCCCAGGCCGGCTGGTTCCTCGACCCCTAAATGCTGTCGGTATTTTAGGGGGAGGCATATCCGTCGAACTCCCGTCGGACTCAGACACAGCGCCACCCTGAGACAGGGTGCGCTTACGCCAGAATCGCGACGGGAGCGGCTCCAATAACACCGCGACCTCTACTGGCCGCGATGGCTGACCTCTGGCAGCCCCAGTCGGGCTACCCTCCTCGGCGGCAGACATCTCGGCGGCTGATGATACTGCCGAGCTGCCCGTCATAGAGCTGTCCCTACATAAATGGGACACTCCTATGGTCTGTTTACCCTTGCGGGACTTTCGGCCACCGCGCGTTTTACGCGCAACTTCGATGTTAGGATCCGCATTTGCAGCAGGACTCCTTTCAACTAACACATCAGGTGCTACACCCGACCCCTTCCCAGTTTTATTAAAGTTTGAACATTCCATATTGTTCCCACGAGAATGGGAGAAATAAAAGTCCACCCAGGCAGAGATCCCGATACCCGGGTAAGCGTACATTTGTAACCCAACAAAGGGGGTCCGCAGGTACCCTGGCTGGGGCCGCGCTCGAGACTGAACTACCCATCAGCCATGCATCTCCTCGCCGCGCGCCAGAGCTTGAGATTCGGGGTAATTTTTTATAGAGGTTGTCTTCCTCGCGGTCCGGGCGATTAAGCCAAGACCCTCGTTCCTGTATGCCCGCGAGACGTAACCACAGGCACGCGCTCAGGTTTACGATTTGGGACGGGGGTGCCCGCTGTGGCCCCACTGTCCCCCCTCTCCAGAGCCCGGTGAGCCAGTCTGGTCCCACCGACTCCGACGCCTGGTCTATCCGCCGTGCCCTCTGCTGAGTCAGAGGGACACGCGGAGACCCGTCCTGTCCGGAATTTTAGCCGCCGGCGACTGCCGACGTTGCCCGGTGTGCACCACTAGGAGGTAAACCGGACGAATTAGCACCCCTCTGGGTAAAGGCCTCCTCCAACTGTTTCCAGGTATTTCTATATTGCGCTTCCACTGTTCAGTCTCTACCAGCTATTTTTTGGATTTCATCGCTCCACCGGTCTTTACATCTTCCTTTGCTTCTTTTCCCACTCGGACCTTTCCATGAGGTAGCGCGTTTTGACCATCTTCTGTCTGTAATTCATGCAACGTGACCCACCCATCTCCATTTAAGTTATTGTGCATGTTGTTTTGCGTTTATTAATTTAGTTTTTCTGTGAATATCCTCGCTTCTAACTAAACTAACTTATCATCACGCTATTTCCTCTTCTATGCTTGTGCATAAGCTTTATACCTACAATGCTTCTTTTTATAGCACGCTGGCATGGGCGTATTTTGCTTATTTTATTATTGAAGACCCAAGTTTGTGCTCCATATGTTAAACGAGGTAACAAGCAGGACTCTGTTACCTTCTTTTAGAATATAAGTGGAAGTTTGCCTTTTAAAATGTCTTTGTAACTCCAGCATTTTTTCTAGGTTATGTTGATACGCCACACTAGTTCGTCTTTATTTCGCGATTTCTTAAATGAAATTTGTTTCTAGAGATACACATAGCTGTCCACTTATTATATAATTGTACCTGTTTCTTATACTATGTATTCGTAGCAACCTACGTTTTTGATATGCACAGTTTCAATCCTATATTTCGCTAGAGTAGTTTAGCTCTCCTATAATTGTTTCCAACTGATTTGATGTTTTTTGCAAATAGGATTATATCCTCTGCAAATTTTAAGTTGCTTAAGAACTCTGCATCTATTTTTATCGCCTTTCCGCTCCAATCTAGTTCTTTTATTATGTCTTGCAGCTATAGGTATATTCCAATGCTTGCAGCTATATATTTCCAATCTAGTTGATCCATTATGTCTTGTAACTACAAGACATAATGGATCAACTAGATTATTATATATATATTTTCTGGTTATACGGATTATTATTACTACAAAGAAACTTATATTTTCAATATACTTTCAGGAAAAAATCTACTTTCACTATAAAAATTTCAGTGACAATTTGCACTTGCTCACGGTGAAGACGTTTTCGATCAAATTGTCAAAGTTGACATATTTTGCAACTCACACTCGCAAAAACGAGGTTCTCGCTCGTTTTTATGCTCACTGCTCATGTCATCAACGTTCACATTCGACACGTTTTTATGGCGAAATTGTGCTCACACTGCCACAACAAGAGCCATTAAACAAGAAGATAAGATAAGATAAACAATCTCGCACTCGCAAATTATGTTTCGCAAACACGATGCTAGGTGTCACTGATCCAACTCCATACAAATTTGAGTTTACTTTAACGCGATCGAGTAGTTAGAAAAACTCACACTAAGCCCTCAGCTGATCATCAATATTTATCACTATATCTTCTTTTACACCACAACGTTCTCTCAATACATTGTTTCAAGTTCTCTTTTTCCTACTCTATCTTATCTTCAACATTAGTTCTCTTATTCTTACTCTATATAAATATCTTTCATAGTATGTTAAGCAGATAAATAATACATAATTTATGCTTTCTTTCAAAAAATCATTATAAATTAGGTACTACATCATAATATACTAATAAAGTTAAGTGCACACTTAATTTAAAAGAACCTCCTTTACGAGTCTTTAAATAATCCTTTCAACACATCGCGTTGACATTCAAAATGCTATACACGGATATATAAAGGACCTTTATAACGATTGTACAGTGGTTTCAGTAATTAATAGGTAAACCCCTGAGGGAAATCCTTTTTCTTTATATCTACGAGGTGGTTTGAATTAAACCGAAAAACCTTTTAATAACGATGTTCAAAAGTTTGTAGAACAAATCGAGTTCTTTTGTCGCTTAAAATTTAGGCTTCAGTGATTCCTGTTCATATTTAAAATTATGCGCATGTATTTACAAAATACTCGTATATCAAGTTTGAATTTGTGTGTTTACATAATTGTTTGTATTATAGTAACGGTACTCTTAACATGTATGATAATAGGTAACTATGATTTTAAAGATAAAAATGTATTATTTAGAATTTAGTACGGCACTTGAACAACCTGTAAGTATGTACCCTTACTAGACACCTATTCTGGCTAGATTGTACAGTGGCAGTCCTGGATTAGCCGATAAGCAATATAAGCACTTGCCTAGGGCATCCCGTCTAGGGGGGCACCAGAGACGAGCGAGAGAAAAAAACGAGCACACGAAAGTTAATAAGCAATTTCAAAATCCGCGCGTTTCATTCTTATGTTATAAAAAAAACCTCAAAAAGCAACCTAACATGCAGAATTATAATAGAAATTTACACTATGATAAATTAGAATCAGAATTTCCAAATGTCGACATAGCCTTAGGTACGTATTTTTTTAACATTAATGATCACCAACTGTACTGCAGAAAGATCTTTTTCAAAACTAAAAATTATTAGGGGGTCATAGTTCGGAGGGTGCTTGTCGCGATTCCTGCCAGCCTAGCACAGGCTGCAATCCGGCTAGAATGCGTACCGCAGTGCGGGTTAGGGCGTGCCCTGGAACCACCGAAGGAATGAAACATAGTTCCAGTGGCCCGCCAATAACGGCGGAGAGATGGCACACGGCGGGTTTCTGTAGTGGGTGAGGGCCTCACACGTTGCCCCGAACGATAGGGTGTGCAGATAGTAACATTTTTTCCCGCCTAAACAAAAAAAAAACGGCGTGCCCTGGAGGCGATCCGTACCGACCCGCCCCCGTCGGTACGAACAATGGCAGATGCGGCGATGGGGGCCGCCACCTATCACGCCTTGCGCAGTTTGGCGAGTCGAGGGAAGCAGTGTCGATGTAAGAGGTGGTGTGGAAGGTAAGTTACACGAGCTGGTAACCGTCATGTCGGAAAGACAACTTGATGTGCTCTGTGTAGCAGAGACCAAGCAAAAGGGCAGCGACGCCTGCGATCTTCCTGGTGGCGAGATGGCTCTGTGGTCCGGTGTACCGCAGAGCGATCGGGCCAGCATGGGGGTAGGGGTGTTGCTGTCCGCTCACTTGGCCTCAGGTGTGAAAGACTACAGAATCGGAATGTTCGATCCCAGACTTCTATGGGACCGAATAAAACTAGTTGTCATCAGGGTCTTTATGGTCGTAGCTTATGCTCCCGTAGGTTCCTAGGTGGCATCGGATCTAGAAAAGTTCTGGGATAATATTAGGGAAGTTCTGGATTTGGCAAAATCCATTGAACGCGTGATCGTATGCGGAGACTTGAATGGATGGGTGGGGAGGGGATCAAGCGTCCATACTTCGAGCACGTGCTTGGTTAATTTCGTGATAAGAGAGTGAACGATGCAGGTAGGCTCATTGCGGATATGTGTATGGAGAGAAACTTTATTTTGTCAAACGCATTTTTTCAACATAAGTACATCCATATGTATACATGGAGAAGGAATGAACAGATAAGTATGATAGATATCATTCTGGTAAACAGTCGCCTCCGAAGTAAAATTCTGGATACACGAGAATACAGGGATCCCACTGTCAACACGGACCACTATCTCGTTATTGCGAGATTTAGTGGTCTGTTTAGAAAATGGAGACATTGGCGAGAGCGTGTCCACTACGGAGGGCTTGAAAGAATAAAGATTGAAAAGTTGCAAGAAGAAAGTGTAAGAGCAATGTATGCAGAGGCTGTCCGTGAACGGCTGACAATGCAAAGTCAGCCGGAATTGGACATAGCTGGAGAGTATTAAAAGATAGTATGGTAAGTTGAATAGGTGATTAGAAGTTTGAAAAATGGTAAGGCAGCGGGTATTGATGTGGTGTCTGCTAAGATGATCAGGCTTGGAGGCTCATTTGTCTGGGAATCTTTTCTGGTGCTTTTCAATCTATGTTGGAGCTCTGGAATGGTTCCCAAGGACTGGAGAATCGCAGTCATATCGTGTTCTTGTTTAAAACAAGGGTTCACGTTATGACTGTGTAAACTACAGAGGCATAAGCTTGGCCAGTTTGGCAGCCAAAGTGTATGGTAAGATAATCGAAAGGAGAATGAGGATGGTGTCTGATGAATCTGTGTGAGGCATAAGGAGGTTTCAGGTGTGGAAGAGGACATGGACCAAGTGTTTTCTCTGCATAACATTGTGGAGAAGCATCTGGCTATAGGTTAGAGGTTTTTCTGCAGTTTTGTGGGATTGGAGAAAGCATTTGACACAATTGTATGAAAGGAACTTTGGAGCATTTTGCCAGAGTATGGTATTAACGGTTAGACTGCTGCAAGCGGTGTAGTCCAAGTACATGGACTCCAGAGCTTGTGTGCGGCTGGATGATGGAATGTCGCCCTGGTTTAATGTAAATATCTGCGTTAAACAGGGCTGCTTTCTATCAGCCCGACTGTTTATCATATATTTGGATAAATGTCTCCAAAGGATGAATGAAATGAATGTGGGAGTTCAGATGGGTCACTTAGTAGTTAACTTACTGATGTATGCAGACGATGCGGTCCTATAAGTGCAGTCTGCGACTGACCTGCAAACCCTAGCCGACGTAATGTACAGAAGATTGCAAGTAAAGGGGCCTACATGTGAATGTGAGCAAAATCAAAATGGTCCTTGAAAGAGGTGAAGCCAGAACAGATGTCAAAGTATCGGTTGGCAATAGTGTGCTAGAACAAGTGGATGAATTTGTATATCATGGATGTGGATTCAGTTGGGATGGAAGGTACACTACTGATATAGAGAGAAGAGTAAATGCGGGAAATAGAGTGAACAGAGCATCTGGACAACTACTCGGCAGCCACCACCTCAGCCAGAAGGCACGAGTCGCAATGCACAAGGCACGTGCTTGTCCCAACGTTACTATATGGAAGCGAGTTTGGTATGCAAAAAAGAGTATGAGAGAAAATAAGAGAGTGAGAAGGTATGAAAGAGAGTATTGATATAAATATGCGAAAGGGAATGCTCCGATGGTTCGGACACCTGGAAAGAATGCTGGACTGGTTAAGAAGATATACAATGCGAAAGTGGAAGGATGTAGGTACAGGGGGAGACCGAGACTCACTTACCTAGACTAAATCGGTCATGTATTGAAGGAAAATGAAGTCAGGAGTCTCCGAAACCGACGAGCGTGTATGAAGAGAATTATTAACGTTGAGGAAGCGAGAGATGTATGCAAGAATAGAGCCTATTGGAACTCTGTTCCCTCTGCTTGCCCCGCAAGGGAAATTGCGTGATATAAGTACCTAAGTAAAAATTATAAAAAAATAAAAAAGAACGACCATGGGTCAAAAAAGATTAGATGCATTGTCTTTATTATATATCGAATTATGCTCAAAACGTTAGGCAGCCATTACACACTCAATCTAGTTTGTGATCATTGATCTCAATCCAGATTGACTGTGTAAGGTATTTGATTGACGGATCGTGAATTCTGATCAGAAAATATCTAGATTTTTTGAAATCAATGATCTCGATCCATTGATCGCGATCCAGATTGATCGTGTAGTGTAACATGCGTTCAAATTACGTCAGTCTGCGTGCGTCTGGAGTCGGACGACAACGACGATATGCTGGCCCGGCCGTCAGTGCCATCAACGTCGAAAACGCCAGATATTTCTCCAAATGAAGATTTTATCTTAACTCTCGAAACTTTGTCAGAATTATGGGATAAGAAATGCAGTAAAAAAAAATGCAGTAACAAATGCGTAATCCTCCTCCTTCTGATGTTCCCCTTTAGTAGCCATGGTTTAACTTTAACTCAACGTTTCCTCTTCACGCGTTTCTTCAGAGAACAAGCAATAATTATTGCTGCACAAGCTTTTTTCTTATTCAGATCCATTTAGTGGTTGTGAATGCGTGTGCATTTGACGGTATCGAACAGTGGACTGATATGATCTGGATTGACCGGCTAATGTTGCGACCAGCCACACTAAGATTCGTCAATCTACTACAATCCGTCACCTTGCTTGGATCGTGATCTGGATTGAACATGTAATGGCTGCCTTAGACTTAAAAATTATTTACCATGAATTTAATGTCCGAAAAAAATAAAAATGTTTCGCATTTAATAAATAAATAAAAATGTTTTGGTTTCTAATAATAAAGTGAACTAATTACTCTATTCCAACTGTACCGACATATATTTTTCGTCCTTCATATATATATATATATATATATATATAAAAATTTATAAAAATTTTGAGGAGACCCGTTGGCGTAGTTGGTAGTGACCCTGCCTTCGACGCCGGGGGTCGTGTGTTCGATTCCCACCCACGGTCAATGTGACGAACATATAATATGTTGGCTGTGTAAGATGTTCCCGAGGTGAGTTGACGTCAGGTAGGCGACCGGTCGTAAAAATATAGCCGAATCATTCATGTGAAGTCATGTTCTGCCGACCCCACCTAGCATGGGATAAAAGGGCAGGAGAAACAACATACATATGTAGAATATGTATGCGTCTACGATACTTATTAACATTTTTTTTATTAATTCTTTGTAGTTCACTTAAGGACAGGGGAAGAGTGCTTAGGGCATCAAGTTACCTTAATCCGGCACTGTACAGTACACGTCAAAATTATGAATATTATAAACACAAATTTCGACATAATTTTAAAAACTATCTAATATGTACCCAACATAGCTATTGTTTTCAGTTTGTTTTGTTATTCTCAGATTCCAAACATACCTAACAGTGAGATAAAATATACTTACCAGTTTGTAAGTCTAATGAAAAGCTTGCAACCAGTTTCTTCAAAATCAGTGCCGTAATTTGCATGATTCGAAAACAAAAAAACGAGTGTGCTTTAGACCACACGACTGAAGTAAAATTAACAATAAATAGGTATATATTATTAATAATGTTAATACATATCTATTAATAATGAGAAAGAGAGAAAGAAACTGTGTGCTCGCACCTCTCTCTCTTGCCCCTACAGTAATACACTAAACGTAACGTAACGTAACGTTCGCCTCCCCCGATCACACTTTTCGTAAGAGTCACGTCACGCATTCACCAGCTTACTCCCCAAGTCAAGGGTGCGTAAAGAAGTATTTACTTCAAAATTTTTTTAAAATGCATAGCGTTCAGACACGCCTACTTTTTTTAAATATTTTTAATGTTCTCAGTTTCAATTTAATAATACTTAGTACTTGTATAGTACCTATCAATGTGTAAAGCTTCCAGTGGTCCGCCAGTACAGGCGGAGATAGCACATGGTGGGTTTAATTCCTGGGTGTGAGCCATATTACCCTGTTCATTGCCCCGAACGACAGGGAGTGTGCGGTTAGGTTTATTTTTCCCGCCTTAACAAAAAAAGGTACATGTAAAATAAAAAAGTGAGTAATCGCCTTTCAATCATTAACGCTTCACGGCTATTGAACACATCTTAACCCTCGGTGCTTTCAGTCAACTGTTATAGTTTTCGTATTTCCTTGTTATTGGTACGATTATATTAATGCCGGCAATACGATAGTGTTATTACGTATATAATATACAAGGATAGTCAGGAACTTTACTAAGTCTGCTAAGTAGTATAACTATGTCTCTCTTTTCTCTACATTTACCTATCTCTTCACTTCTGAATCTGGAAAACGAGAGCGACGCTGGATTTTAACTTTTCTAGTACGGTCTAGTAAACGAAATGTGAAGTACATACAATAGTTGTGTCTGTGTGTGTGTGTGTTTGCATGCCGTAGTACCACGTCGCATAGTGAGGTAAACTCTGCCAGCCTGTTTGCTTTTCATTAACCAATTGTCAACAGAAGATTCTGTCCTCTTCATTAAACTATTTGGATGTAGGTACTTTACCTATATCTACTCGTAGCTCAAGTGTTAATTAAACCCACTACAAAAAAAAAGAAGAAGTTATGTGTTTGCTCTGGGTCTTTTGTTTTTTGTATAAAAAACACCGATTACTCTGTAATTTCTGGGCTGATTTGCGTAATTCTTTTATATTTGATAGCGTATAATACTATACCACTGAAGTAATGTCACTCAGTTCCAGTGGTCTCCCAATAAAGGCGGAGAGACGGCAAACGGTGGGTTTATTTAGTGGGTGAGGGCCCTACACTACCCTGTTCGTTACCCCGAATGACGGGGTATGCAGTTAGGAACATTTTTTCACGCCTTAACAAAAAAAAAGGTATAATACTAAAGGCTTTCTCAAAGAAATATGGTGCTGATAGGTTTTGAAGATAATTTTATGTCAGTTTGTTTAAGTTAAATATTAGTTTAAACCTAGAACCGTTACAATTTCATATGTGAGAGCTATATGGATGATATTGTTAGTTCCATAATTCGTAATGATATGGCGGTAAAAGCCGCCCATGAGCTGATCGGGCTGTTCATGGCCGGCGGGTTTGAGTTGGTGAAGTGGGCTAGCAATTGTAAGGACGTACTCGAAAATATTCCGCAGTCATATCGACTCTCACAGAGTGGAGAGTTCGATAAGGATGACACTTTAAAAATATTAGGGTTGGTTTGGTATCCTAGTGATGACGTGTTTGCCTTCAAGGTCACAGCTGATGATCGTCCTTGTACTAAAAGAAATATTTTGTCTACAGTCGCTCGACTTTTTGACGTCTTAGGACTGGTCGCGCCTGTAATATTATATGCCAAGCTCTTAATTAAAGAACTTTGGCTTTCTAAGGTGGGCTGGGATGATCCACCCCCATCAAAAATTGTACAGCTTTGGACACAGTTCCAAGAAGAATTACCATGCCTTGCGTCGATAAAATTCCCACGCCATGTTGGTGTAATAGAACACTGTTCTGTGACTATCATGGGTTTCGCTGATGCTAGCGAGAAGGCTTACGGTGGAGTCGTATACCTCTATGTATGTAGGGAGCGTAGTAACAACATTGTGTTGGTCTGCGCTAAGTCCAAGGTATCACCGGTAAAGTTCGTTTCTATCGCACGGTTAGAACTTTGTGCGGCTTTATTGCTCTCTAAACTAATTAAAAAGGTTTTTGATACCTATTGTAAAAGATATCCTATAAAATCTATATTAGCCTTTTCTGATTCCACCGTAGTGTTGAATTGGATACATAGCTCACCACATAGATGGCAGACGTTTGTAGCGAATCGCGTATCGAAACTACAAGATAACGTCGCCTCTGAACACTTTTATTATGTAAAGGGTTCAGAAAATCCCAGTGACTGCTTGTCACGTGGCTTAACTCCCACGCAGTTGACTAATCATCCTATGTGGTTTAAGGGTCCTCCATGGGTATCCTTGCCTAAGAGTGACTGGCCTATACAGACGTTTATAAAAAATCACAATCTCTCTGAATTGCAAGAGTTTAAAGCATCGACCCTAGTTGCTATAACAGAAGACGAGCCTTTTCTATATAAGATGGCTGAAAAATTCTCTTCTTGGGATAAATTTTTAAATTTTACGTGTTATATATTTAAATTCACGAAAAAACTTCCGCGTGGTACTATTACTATTGCTGATAGAGAATTTTCTGAGCGAGAGATTATTCGAGCTGTTCAACAGTTCCATTTCGGTTCTGACATTAAAAATATTAAAAATAATAAAAAATGTGCAGAGTCTCTTATAAGATTGAAACCATTTCTTGATAATGGCCTATTACGTGTGGGAGGGCGTTTAATTAATTCCGAAGAATCATTTGATTACCGACACCCATTGTTATTGCCGAAACGAGGACATATTGTCGAATTAATTATTAAATACTATCATGTAAAAAACTTACATACCGGTCCCGCGTTATTAATGTCCATTCTTCGTTCTAAGTTTTGGATACTCTCGGCTAGACGAATTATTAGATCATTGATTTCTAAATGTAACGTTTGCTTTCGCTATAGACCACGCCCTAATTTTCCCCTCATGGGAGATCTTCCCGAACCTCGTGTTAAGGAAGCCATTAAGGCTTTTATACATACAGGGTGTGATTTTGCAGGCCCATTTTATGTAACACCTCGCCGCGGCCGTGGTGTTAAAAGTCATAAGGCCTGGATTTGTATATTTACGTGTCTCACTACTCGTGCTATTCATATTGAATTAGCTAGTGAATTAAGCACTACTTGTTTTCTTGCCGTGTTGAAACGGTTTATCTCGCGTCGGGGGCCTACAAGTTATTTATACACAGATAATGGCACCAATTTTATCGGCGCTCGCACATATTTGCGTGAACTTTATAGTTTTCTAACGCGAGAATGTTATCCCCTCTGGGAGAAAGAGCTTTCTGAACATAAAATTTCGATTAGAACTATACCGCCGAGCTCGCCTCATTGGGGAGGTTGTTGGGAAAGTACAGTAAAATGTGTCAAAACCCATTTATATAAGGTTATAGGAACCCAAGTTCTCACTTTGAAGAACTTTCTACAGTTCTTACTCAAATAGAATGCCTGCTTAATTCACGACCATTGACTATATTAAGCTCAGACCCCGCGGAGCCTGAGCTTTAACTCCCGCGCATTTTTTACATACTGTGCCACTTAAATTCATGCCGACTTATGAAATAGGAGATAGTCTTCCGCACCTTCTTCACAGATATGATCTATTAGACAAACTTGTTCAATCATTTTGGAAAAGATGGCGCGGAGAATACCTGCATACCCTTCAGGTAAGGCAGAAGTGGAACACTCCTTCTTTACCTATAAAAGAAGGAATGGTTGTCATTGTGATGCAAGATAATGCTATGCCGTTGCAGTGGCCTTTAGGTATTGTCGAGTCTGTTGCGAAGGGTAAAGACGGTATTATAAGAGTCGCGCAAGTGCGCACCAAATTCGGGTCTTATCTTAGACCTGTAGTTAAGTTGTGTCCTCTTCCGACACAGTAGTTTATAGTGCTTATTACTTGTCTACTATAATTATTAGGTTATTAGGTTAAATATTAGTGCTAAGATAGGGATGCAATGAGGTTCAATACACGGGTGTAGTCACCTAAATGTTATTATAACTATTTTTTATTTCTGTTTAGAAAGAGGTTCTTTCAAGGCCGGCGGGATGGTTACGCCTGTTGGCTTAAATTGCATAAGTAATGCGACACGAGGGAGAAACCTCAACTTGAGATCGTGATGATCTTCTACTTCTGGTGGAGTGATTCACCTCTTGTATGGGCAACACTCGCCATACCGTACTGAGTGTGGCAACATTGAATGGACTGCCATATTGCATTTTGAATTAACGTAACGCGCGCGCGCACGGGACTCAGTGCCTATTATAATAACTTTTCCTGTGAATTTCCATGACCAACGAACTCTTATGGTGTTACGGTAAACCTCGAGGACTCCTCTGTGATATACTGATATCTGGTGATTACATCGAAGCCCTAAGGAGCGTGTCTACTGCTGGATTTAGGGTGAGTTGCGATCCAAGCTTCCATATTCATCGTTGAATATTACTTGCATTTGTATTTTTTTCAAAGTTGTTTACTAGCCAGCATAATAATCATACATTATAAAATACAGTCCACTAGCTTATCCATAAATTATAATCTCTGTTTACATACATCTGAGCGAAATGTTTTTATCCGTGTGGTGACGGACTAAGAATACAGAAGTAAGAAATTATCATACATTGCATGACTGGTGGTAGGGCTGGGTACCAAGTGGGAGTACTCACTTGGTATCGGGTCCGAGCGGGTTGGTACCACCATCTCCTGTGTGACCGGCCATGAAGCACATCGGTGTGTTTTGACTGTAGCGGGAAATAGCCGTTTATTCTTTCATTTTATATCGGTGAAATGAAATGGTGAGCAGCGACTTGACAATACTCTGAGTATAATTGAGTCCATGAGCAACGATTACCATTTACCATCAGATGGGCCGTGGCTCGTCTGCCACAACATGCAATAAAAAAAGAGGCTTGTGATTAAAAACAGCGTCATTTTTCTCAGGGAAGTTTATTTGTTATTATTTTTTTATTGGTTATTTTTTTTATATACTACATGGTGGGCGAACAAGCACACGGCCCACCTGATGCTAAGCGGTTACCGTAGCCTATAGACGCTATCAACACCAGAGGTATCACTCGCACGTCGCCATCTCCAAGGAAAGGGATAGGAGGTGGATAGGAAGGATAATAAGAAGAGGATGAGACGGGCCTCGTGGCGTAGGTAGTAGTGCAACCGACTTCCGTGCACGAGGTCGCGGATTCGATTCCCACTCAGGACAATTATTTATGTGATGAACACAGATATTTGTGTGTTTGGGTGTTTTCTATCTATTATACGTATATGTATTTACAAAAAAAAAGTAATATTATGTATTATATCCGTAATCTGGTAGGTACCCATAGCACAAGCGTTAAGCTTATTTTGGGACCAGAGGACGTTGTGTGAAAATGTCCGAGAATATTTATATATTTTATTTATTTAGAATAGGTAGGATACTAAGGAGAGGATAGGAAGGATAATAAGGAAAGTATAGGGAGGGGTTTTGGCACTCTCACTCACCATACGAACTACAACGGTAGGCGTAACTACCGTTGTTGCACGCTATACTTTTGTGAGAGGTTGGTACCCTGATCGAGCCGGCTTATTCGTGCTGGCATAAGCAAGGCTCTGCTACTAGAGGTCCGGAAGGTCCATCCATCAGCCTTCCGACGTCCACTGCTGGACATAGGCCTCCCCAAATTAGGGGTATACTGCCGTAATCGCCACGCTTGGCAGGCGGGTTGACGATCGCAGTAGATAGATGTTGTTAATATTCGAGGGAGTGCTGCTGCCCACTCCACCCGGTATTCCCTCAGTCGGCTCTTACGACTCCCATGGGTGCAGAGGGGTGGGACAATTCTAAAGCCGGCCCCACACGGCCGGTCCAGAAGGTAAATATTTTGAAACGTTCAACTTTATTTTAAAATCAAGGTTTCACTCGTTTTAATTTTAGTGAGTTACAATGAAACACTTGGAGCCAACAAAGTTGCTAAGATACCAAAATTCTGTATACCTATAGATATCCTTAACTATACCTACAGTCCACGATAATATTTCTATTTCCCAAAATTAGAGACAAAAAGAATTGCATTAAACACAAAGTGGAAAATGTGAAATCGAAAATAACAGTCACGAGTAGGATTTGAACCTGCATCTCCTGGATACCGTCCAGATGCTTTGCCAATTCAGCCATCGTGATCCTTGCTCCTGACTGTTAATCTCGATAACACATTCATACTTAACGTCTTTGGGTGACGCCTGCACCATCTGTCGGAAGTATTTTCATACATTATACCGACCAGGTAAACTTAATTTTACAATTAAGATTTTACCTAATAATGACGCAAACCCTATAAATATTTAGATATGTTTATATAGATTTTTAACATTTGACATGCTTAGCAACATACATTAAACACAAAGTGGAAAATGTGAAATCGAAAACACAATCAGGAGCAAGGGTCACGATGGCTGAATTGGCAAAGCATCTGGACGGTATCCAGGAGATGCAGGTTCGAATCCTGCTCGTGACGGTTATTTTCGATTTCACATTTTCCACTTTGTGTTTAATGTATGTTGCTAAGCATGTCAAATGCTAAAAATATATATAAAAATATCTAAATACAAAAAGATTTGGTTTTGGTATAAAATGATGTTATTTTTATATTAGATACAGACACTTCAATTTTATTTGTTTGAATAGATTTCGTTGTAAGCAACTTCCAAATTGGATCAGCAATCAAAACGAATTTATTTACATTTAGATTTATAACGACATTAGCTACGACGAGAATGATGCAGCACAAGCGAGTTGGTACGCAAGCATCAATAATTGCGTCTTCAATCAATTCCATTCACGGACATTGAGCGATGAATAGGTTTTATTACAGCGAAAAGGTATATTTGAAGCCTTTTAATGTAATTGCGCGAAGCAGGTAAGCGATTAGCTCAATATTCTTCAATTCATCATGTTAATAAGATTAGAGTGTTTAATTAATGTATCTTTATTGGTAACCCAATCAGTACACGATGTTTAATCAAGTTCTTTATGAACTGAAAAACTGATGTTTATTTTTTTAATAGATTATTTGACTGAACTGACTTACGCAATCGTGTTTTGTTCGCTATAAAAGATGCGTAATAAGAAAACAAAACGTCTGTTGCAGATTATCCAGTTTATTACTATCGAAAAATATTGTATCATAATTCTCATCAATTTTCTAAATTGAAGATTTTAACTGCCTTTGTGGTGTAGCGGTAGTGTAAGCGACTGGTGATCATGAGGTCTTGGGTCCGATGCAGTGTAATTGAGAATGATCGTAAAAAAAAAAACTCAGTATCAGCCCAGAGTTTGGAAATGTGCCCGGTAGACGTCAATTAAAGGCTCGCCCCCTATTACGTGGGACTTAAACATAGCTGGTGAGTCGTGGGTGTGTAATACACCTCTACCTACCCCTTCGGGGAATACAGGCGTGATGCTATGCTATGAAATTGAAAACTGTATGATTTTTTTATACTATGCGAGTAGCAAACAAACATATGGCCCACCTCATGATAAACGGTTATGCTAACCCACCAGAGGCATCACTCGTACCTCGCCTACTCCATGGAAAGGGATAGGAGGTGGGGAAGATAACGAGGAGGTTTGGGATTCGGGCGCTCTCACTCACCATACAGAACAACAGTAGAAATACTTACCGTTGTTTCACGCTTCTGTGAGAGGTAGTACTTTTCGTTACTATATGCATAGCGTATTTATGGACTGTAATCGGAATGAAATTCTTCAGAAGGCACGTTAAGTAGTTGGTGCCGGCATCAAAAAACATAGGTACCGCAGTCGTTACAGGTCGTCAGAGCCCTGAATAAAAAATCTGACTCCGGTCTTGATATAAGGTCGTCAGTTGTCTCCTTATTGGGTCGTGGAGGTCAGATAGGCGGTCGCTCCGTGTAAATACTAATTGATCAGATACAACTGAACAGACCGAAGGCAGACCCCAACAAAAGTTTGGGATAAGACTACGGAGATGATGATGATGATCGATGCATACCTTTTTTTTTCTTTTTTTTTGTTTTGGCGGGAATTTATGTACCCAACCGCACATCCCGTCGTTCGGGGCAACGAACTGGGTATAGTGTGGGGCCCTCACCTACTAAAGAAATCCACCGTGTGCCGTCTCTCCGCCTTAAGCGGAGGCCCATATTACATTCCTTCAGTGGTATAACGATGCATACCTAGTAGTTTCTATACGAAGAAGCTCAAGTTATTTATATTATAGTAAGTATTCGAGTTCCATCCGCGATTTTATTTTTCTATTTTACAATTATGAATTTCTGTTGTTTAAAAGTTAAATAATATTGCCATATAATATAATAATATTTCGTGTAAAATCTCCTTTAAAATTTAATTCCTAGATATTGAGTTTATACCCAATGGACACCGTCAAGTGGTTGAGCGTCCTCCATTCCTCCACCTCGCCCACGACCGCCGCATTTATGAAGATCAACTTTCTACAGAAAAAGTTAAATGGCGTGGAATAAAGCATCGGTAATAGAAAATGGACGACAATCCTCATTTCCTTGTTCTATATTGAGATCAAAAGAAACTTTAGCAGCGATAGTTATAAATTATATTTTACTAGAAGCAAACGTGATAAATGTTAAAACTTAGCTTTAAAAGATGATTTCATACCAATATAAAATAGAGATGTCGTGTTTTTTGTTAATTGAGTTATGCGGTTATAACGACAAATAATAAGACCTTGTTTTCTCTAACTTACTAGCCTTTGCCCACCGCCGCAGCCAAAAGCTAGATTTTCGGTTATATCTCAGGTTTCCGATATAGTAGCGGGATAAAATGTATCCATCCATCATCCATCCATCCACCAGCCTTTTAACGTCCACTGCTGGACATAGGCCTCCCCAAGAATGGGGGATAGTGCCGTAATCGCCACGCTTGGAAGGCGGGTTGGCGATCGTAGTGGATGTTATTAATACCTAATTGAGGGAGTGCTGCTGCCCACTTCCCCCGGTATTCCCTCAGTCGGCTCTTACGACTCCCATGGGTGGAGAGGGCTGGAACAATTCTAAAGCCGGCCCCACACGACTAAATAAAATGTATACCAGCTGTTAAGTGTAAGTAAGAGCTACCAAATAAAAAAAGTTGCAACAAAAACCGTTCAGTAGTTTTTACGTGATGCGCGAACGAACAAACAGATAAACAGAAAAAAAATCTATAAAAAAGGTTTTGTGTTTAGACACGCCTATATAGCCTAATACAGTATTTCTTTCTCAAATATCTTAAATGTTCAGACACAGCTCTATTACAGCTTTATAATAGTGTTAATAATTGTGTTATATTACACAAAAGCGTTGTTTGAATATTCTTTTACTTACTGTTTGATTGAATGTATCTATTACATTTCAGAGATACCAAACTAATTAATTTAATTTAGTAGGTATATATCAAATTTCACATAGGCAGTTTCTGTAGGGTTGTAAGTCATAAGTTTATAAATTTAATATAAATTCCGTTTTGAAGGCTAGGCATTTCTCCTACCAACTGGAATACTCGCAGGAAGATTTTGATGATGATGGAGATGGTGCTCACGACAATACCTACCGCTCATCGTAACACTATATTGCTCCTATACCTAAATATTACAGTGATCGACAAATGACTGATCGCACCGTACACCTACCCAGTTTGAAAGGAATAAAAATTCGGTCTTTGACACTAACGGAAACAGTTGCTCGTCTCATGAAAGGATGTAATTATAAATTGTCTAATGAGAAATGTTTGCAGGCGTAATATATTATTTTATCATAATTGGAAAACGTTCATATTTCCATAATAATGACACCGGTAGGTTGTTTCAACTCTTAAGAATATATTATAACACATGTAGGTACCTACTGAAGCAGAGCTCCGAACGCCCTCCGGAAATTAACATTTTCTAAAGCGCTTGCAAATGAAGGCGCATACACATCGAAATGACTTTTCAAAGCCTTTATAACATCTACATTTCTCTTTTGCTTTACTATTTTAGGCCAAAAAGAATAATACACATATTGAAGAAACGTCTTACATTCGCGCTATTTGCTTAGCACTCAATTCAGGCTCAATAAAGACATTGGCAAGACGCAAGGAAATTAGATAGATACTCATAATGCAAAGAAAAGATAGCACAATCAGATTTTCATTGGGTAACCTCGACGCTGCGATGAGGGGAGGCGGAGAAATGAATACTTATTGCGAAAATGAAGCGGACCGTTAATGAACGCCGGCTCCGGTGAACCGATCAGCCGAGATTTAATTCCTTTCGAAAAATATTCAATAAACGCCGCAAAGACCCTCGCGTTGGATCATCCGCAAACAGACGCAATCCAATGGAGGGGAAAAATTGCATAGACGGGGAAAATTCATATTTTATCAAACACCCAGTAATCCTTATAAATGTTTCCTCACCACTGAATGCTTTTTGCTACTGTTTCAAAATTACTTTATTAGAAGATACGAAACAGACAAATGGATATCTGATTTCATAAGAGGCTGTGAATCTCGAATGAGTAAAATATTACCAAGTAAATATTTAATTCTCTTTTTAAATCTCATTTGAGATCACAATAAGATTTATCAAGTGTTCACGTAGTCAATATGTTTTTCTTTTTTCTTTGTGAGTGCGCTTTAATCTTTTTTGGTTTTCACTTAAAATAATTAATGCTTAATGTATATTTTTATAAAATAAACTAGCCTTTGCCAGCGGCTTCGCCGCAGCCAAAAGCTAGTTTTTCGGTTATATCTCAGGTTCCCGATATAGTAGCGGGATAAAATGTCTATCAATTTTGCCAAATCAAGGCCTTTCAAATAAAAAAGTTGCATCAAAATCCATCCAGTAGTTCTTTTAATAAATTCTAAAAAAAAATCTAGTTTAAATAATTTTCTAGTTTTTCGGTTATAGTCAGGTTCCCGATATAGTAGCGGGATAAAATGTATACAAGTTTATAAGTCTAATCAAGGCCTTTCAAATAAAAAAAGTTGCATCAAAATCCGTTCAGTAGTTTTTGTGTGATGCGCGAACAAACAAACAGACAAAAATTTCAAAAAAAATTGTTTTGTGTTTAGACACGCATATAATAATATAGCCTGTTACAGACATTTTTTCTCAAATATCTTAAATGTACAGACACAGCTCTGTTACAGTTTTATTAGTATAGATTAAATGCTCTTATTTTTCACTTTATTTTTATATTTTTTTTTTATTTAAATCATTTTTTATGGCTTATGGTAGCAGACGAGCCGTGGCCCACCTGATGGTAAGGACCCATGGACTCAAATATACTATAGCCAATACACTATGTGCCACGATGCACAAAAGGTTTTTCACACCTCACTACTGATGATTTTCGATATTTGAAAAGGATATAAATAAAATGTATGGACCGAACAACTAAAATAGATGAAACATGAGTATCGTACGGGACGACCCGGACCTTGCCATATATTACATACAAACATATTTTCTTTAAACTTTTGCAGTTGTTTAGTTTACGACAGGTACTTTCTAGTTTTTCTAACAGGGAATACCTTGATGATGGACATGGACAGGAGTTCCAGTGTGGAGTGCGACTACTGTGCAATAAGTCTTGATATTCTCAGGTTATGTGCCAGAGTTATTATCGTCATGAAAATTTTCAGTGAATGATGATAAACGACAGCAAACTAATGTGAAAAACCTTCCAAGCACGAGGTGAGAGCGTTGAAAGTCCAAGATCGATCTGGAATGACAAAATGACGAAGGAAGTCATAACGGCGACCCTAACTTACACTACCTACTACCACCTGGCTTGCTGTGACGAGCACTGGATAAGAATATAACCTAAAATTCCTTACTTTTGGGTAAGAAATTTAAAGTTCTGTTATTTGTGTTGTTTATTTAAAAAAATCAGTCTAATACTAAAAATAAATCTAAATATGGCGAATTTTTCATTGTGATTGAAAATACTAGGTAGAATAGTGCGGTTAGAAACATTTTTTGCCGCCTTAACAAAAAAAAAAGGGGAAAAACACTTTGTAATTTGTTTATTTAAGTAGGTATAATTAATATATACAACGGGTCAGCATACTGAAGTGGCAATGGGCAGGCCACATCGCTCGACGAACCAACATGGCGACCACATATTGGACGGCACAGTATAGGACGGCCTCCCACCAGGTGGACAGATGCCTAGTCAAAGTTGCAGGCAGTCGTTGGATGCAGGCGCCATAGGACCGTTAGCTGTGGCGTTCTCTTGGGGAGGCCTATGTCCAGCAGTGGACAATGAAAGGCTGATACGATGGATGGATGGAATATAGGTATACAAAAGCGATAACTTAAAGTAGAGTAGAGTACCTACAATCTCTGTGTGTCCAGAGAGAGTATTAAAACTTTTAAAAAATCTGGACCCCTCAGTCTTGTGGACCAGACTTACTACCCCCTATATTTATAATTAAGTGTGCAAATAGCTTATTATCTCCAGTATGCATACTCTTTGAGAGGTCACTTAAGGAAGGAATTGTGCCCAAAATATGGAAGTCGGCCTTTATTTCACTTATTTACAAAAAAAACTAGACGCCGCGGGACGTCTAGCAGATGTGAAAACATCGAAATTATTTTCTAGAAATAAAATGATCATAACTTGACAAAGTATTCCTCAAGACGAATCAAACAAGTATAAACTCGATAGGGTCGCGTAGTTTCATTACAGAGTTACTGTTGCCACCTTCCAGCTCCATCGTCAGACCCTGGATACCATCTAGAGACAAAGTACTCCTCAAGACAAATCATACGAGCCCAAACTCGACGGAATTGTGTCGTTTTATAACGGAGTTCCTATGGCCACCTTCTAGCTCCATCATCAGACCCTGGATACCATCTAAAGACAAAGTACTCGTCAAGACGAATCAAAAGATTCCAAACTCGATGGGGTTGCGTCGTTTCATTACAGAGTTACGGTGGTCACCTTCCAGCTTCATCATCAGACCCTGGATATAATCCATGACTGAAGTTCTAGTGACTGTAGTTATAAATGTCCTGCATTTCAAACAAGCCCGAACTCGATGGAGCTGCGCCATTTAATTACAGAGTTTCGCATGGCCACCTTCCAGCTCCATCATCAGACCCTGGATACTATCTAAAGACAAAGTACTCTTCAAGACGAATCAAACGTGTCCAAGTTCTACGGGGGTTGCGAAATTTCATTATAGAGTTACTGTGGCCACCTTCCAGCTTCATCATCAGCCACTGGATACCATCTAGACACAAAGTACTCGGCAAGACGAATCATACGAGCTCAAACTCGATGGGGTTGCGCCGTTTCATTATAGAGTTCCTATGTCCACCTTCCAGCTCCATCATCAGATCAGCTCCATGTCATCATAATATGCAATATTACTTGCTTTTATTGTTTGTCACGTGATTATACACATGCGTGTAAAATTTCAGCTCAATCGGAAACCGGGAAGTGTGTCAAATTTAACTTGCAAGATTTGAACGGGACAAGTACAATAAAAGCGTCGCCACGCTAACAGCCGATTTTACTCTTCCTCCGCATTAGAAGTTTCACATCAAAAGGTGACAAATCTAATATCTAAAATTATCACCCGATTTCAAAATTATGCATATTATTTAGATATTTTTATATATATTTTTAGCTTTTGACATGCTTAGCACTATACATTAAACACAAAGTGAAAAATGTGAAATCGAAAATAACAGTCAGGAGCAGGATTTGAACCTGCATCTTCTGGATACCGTGGATGGCCTCACCCAAAGACGTTAAGTATGATGTGTTATCGAAATTAGCAGTCAGGAGCAATTGTCAGGATTGCTGAATTGGTAAAGCATCTGGACGGTATCCAGAAGATGCAGGTTCAAATCCTGCTCCTGACTGTTATTTTCGATTTCACATTTTTCACTTTGTGTTTAATGTATAGTGCTAAGCATGTCAAATGCTAAAAATATATATAAAAATATCTAAATATTTAAAGGGTTTGCGTCATTATTAGGTAAAATCTTAATTGTAAAATTAAGTTTACCTGGTCGGTATAATGTATGAAAATACTTCCGACAGATTGCGCAGGCGTCACCCAGACGTTAAGTATGAATGTGTTATCGAAATTAGCAGTCAGGAGCAATGGTCACGATGGCTGAATTGGCAAAGCATCTAGACGGTATCCAGGAGATGCAGGTTCAAATCCTGCTCGTGACTGTTATTTCCGCTACTACATTTTTTTTTTTTTTATAACTTGCACTTATATAAGGTACAAGGCGGACTTAATGCCTTAGGCATTCTCTTACAGTCGACCTGAGGTGGAGCAGAAATTAACGATGGTAGGTGCAATAGACAAATAAATGTCAATACATAATAATATATACATATATACCAATACATATAACTAATACTATGATAAACCTACATAATATACACACCTAAAATAATATAAGAAACATATATATGATAAATATACTTACATAAATATATAAGAAGTATCGAGTTGATAAGAAGTATCATTAAGGGGACTCTGCCAAACGACGGAGATACGGTTCACGTACACGGGCTTTAAATATGTCACGACTTGTATTTTTCACTTTGTGTTTAACAAAAGTACTTATAATAATAGTTAGGTACCTTCCTAATAGATTGTCTTATACCAATTTACATATAGTATTTAAATTAAATTAAATTACAAATAGCTCAGCTTATTACCTACTTAAATAAATTTAGATGTTTCATAAGTTTTATCCTTTTAACAAACTGATTACCTATTTTTGATCTATATTTTTTAGCATTTGAAATGCTCCGCCACTTTTTAAAGTAAAAATTATTTGCGAATAAGGAAAAAGAGATGTTTTGTACTAGCGGGAATCGAACCCGCGTCTTTTCCAATCCGGGGAAGTGCTCTAAGCCACTGAGCTATAGTACAGGTCTTTCGACCATCCCAATCTCCATATCACATTTGTCTTTACGGTTCGATTCCCGCTAGTACAAAACATCTCTTTTTCCTTATTCGCAAATAATGTGTACTTTAAAAAGTGGCGGAGCATGTCAAATGCTAAAAAATATAGATCAAAAATGTTTAAAAAATCGCGCCATCAAATAGTATGAATTTTAATTGCAAAATTAAACACAAATACTGAACACTGTATCCTGCTAATTATTGATCCAAATCGTCAATTTATCTTCGACTTCCAAGTGGTAGTATCCAGTGACCTTTGGTGTCCTTGCCGTTGCGTTCGAATTATTTCGAATATCCAGTAAATCGTTATTTTACTTATTGCCGCTGATTAATTAGTCAATCTACAAATATAATCCGCTCGTATGGACCATGTTGGGGATTAAACTCCGAATATTAGGTAATAAATGCGATTAGACTTGGAACAGATGTATTCTAAAAAGTTCTTACAAAAATGTGAGCGCGAGGGTACCAACTATCCTAAGATTAACAAAATAAAATAACAAAACTAAAGGCAATATGAAGAAGGTAAAATTGCATTAAAATTAAAGTAGGCGCTTTGTCAACATAAAAACTATTTATAATTATACTAAACAGTACGCGGTACATCCGATGTAGAGGAGCTCCAATCATATCTTAACAAGTTTACGTGTTATTGCATTGTTAATAAACTACAGCTGAATGGGGAAAAATGTATCCATGTAATCTTTTCTAGGCAAAAGACATTAGTTGCTTCGACTTATTTACTTGGCGGACAAGTAATAAAGAGTACGAGTGGGGTAAAGGATCTGGGTGTGGTGCATGATAGCAAACTTCTATTCTATAACCACATAGATACCATTGTCACAAAAGCCTCTAAGGCTCTAGGTTTTATTATTAGAACATGCTCATGTTTTAAATCTCTAAAAGTAATTAAGATATTATATTGCTCTTTAGTTCGTAGTCTTGAGTATGCTTCCGAAGTGTGGAATCCGCAATACGAAACCTACAAATCACGTATTGAAGGCATTCAGAGGAAATTTTTACGTTATCTAGATTATAGGGCCCAGCAATGGTCAGATAACTATGAGCATCGTTGCAAGAGGTATAATTTCCTATCACTTAAAACCAGGCGAAACGTAAGGTATGTATGCTTTTTGGTAAATGTTGCAAACGGTACTATTGATTGTCCTGAGCTACTGAATAAAATTAACCTAAGAACAAACCAGGGTAATTTAAGGAAACGACCATTGTTAGATGTACCGTTTGCGACAACTAACTATCGTAAAAATGCTTTTTGTATTCGCAGTGCAGCAGCATTCAACAGTCTTTCGTCCCAATTAGATATAGATTTGTTCTGTAGCAAGGCGCAAACAATAAGGAAAATGGTTAATACAAACTTCTTTGGGGAGGCAACACAATGATTACCTGTATTATTATTAATATTATTTTTTGTTGTAATGGTTCTCTACTTAACTTTTTTGTTCTGTTTTCTGTTTATCAGTTTGTCAAATATCACTCTACTAGCATTCGTTTATCACTTTTTATTATTCTTCTTTCTGACATCATTTAATATGAACATCTATATGCAGAAGCTTGTAATTAGGAATAAGAATTATCTATATATGATTATCTGTATGTTCTATTAGACTGTAAGCTTCTCTTAAAATAAATATCACATTCATGATGTGTTGTTTATAAATGGATTTTGATTGTTTTGACGGGCCTCGTGGCGAAGTCGGTAATGTAACCGACTTCCGTGCACGAGGTCGTGGTTTCGATTCCCACTCAGGACAATTATTTGTGTGATGAACACATATATTTGTACTGCGTCTGGGTGTTTTCTATCTATTATGTATGTACATATTATATCCGTAATCTGGTAGGTACCTACCCATAGCACAAGCGTTAAGCTTAAGTAGTTTGGGACCAGAGGACGTTGTGTGAAAGTTGTCCGTGACTGTTCGTGAATATTTGACAGATTATAGAAAAAAAACTAGACGTCGCGGGACGTCTATCAGATGTGAAAAAATCTAAATTATTTTGTAGAAATAAAATGATCATAACTTGACAAAGTACTCCTTAAGACGCATCAAACGAGTATATATTCGATGGGTTTGGGTCGTTTCATTACAGAGTTACTGTGGCCACCTTCCAGCTCCATCATCAGACCCTGGATATCATCTAGGTCTGGAGTATTAGTCAAAACATTTCAAACGAGCCCTGACTCGATTGAGTTGCGCCATTTAATTACAGAGTTTCGCATAGCCATCTTCCAGCTCCATCATCAGACCCTGGATACCATCTAAAGACAAAGTACTCGTCAAGACGAATCATACGAGCCCAAACTCGATGGAGCTATGTTGTTTTATAGCGGAGTTCCTATGGCCACCTTCTAGCTCCATCATCAGACCCTGGATACCATCTACAGACAAAGTACTCGTCAAGACGAATCATACGAGCCCAAACTCGATGGGATTGCGCCATTTCATTATATAGTTCCTATGTCCACCATCCAGCTCCATCATCAGATCAGCTCCGTGTCATCATAATATTACATTGTCACGTGATATACATGTGCGTGTAAAATTTCAGCTTAATCGGGAACCGGGAAGTGTGTCAAATTTAACTTGCAAGATTTGAACAGGACAAGTAAAACAAAAGCGTCGCCACGCTAACAACCGATTTTACCCTCCCTCCGCATTAGATGTTTCACATCAAAAAATCAATTTAAATCCAAATTAATTCTTTTTTTATACTTTTCCTATTAGAAACTATAACAATGTCGTCCTAGCGACAGTTTAAGTGAGCAGCGATCCGGGATTTTTACTCTTTGGGAGGGTTTTGGTACAAATGGGATAAATGAGCATCATGCATCATTAAATTTGACACTTATTATAATAGTGCCTTAGCCGCCTTGTACGATACCCGCAGGATATAGTGGGGTGGTGGCATTGAATTCTTAGTCCATCACCACACGTATGTGATGTATAAGATCTATTCTAATAATTAGATTATTCTAACAAGGAGAAAAATAACATTATGTAACATATAATTAATTAATTACATATCTTTCAGCGCTTTAACAACACAAATATTATACAATAACTGATTTTGTAACTTATTCCATGCTTGACTCGCAGCATCTTCAAGTGACACTAAAGAGTTCCGGAGTTCCTCAGTGTGAGATATAACCTTCGTATGCATTTTTAAGAATAAACTAAAATAGGACTGAGCTAATTCAAAATCTCTATTACTTTTCAACATTACATTTAGCATACAAAGGAATTGTTTCATCACTTCTATATTGCCTCCAGCATCGGGGGCCATACTCGTAATTTCTGCTTCAATAGCTGCAGGTGAAAGTGACTTCAATTTCTCAATACACTTCTCATAATTTTCTTCCGTCGTACATCCAATTAATTTCTTAGCAAACACAGTCAATGTAGACAAGGAATCTGGTATTAACAACTTTGTTTCTCTGTCTGTCTTCTCTTTCTCTAAATCAAACTCTAACTCGAGGCTTGGAATAGTGGGTAAAAAGAATGGTGCAGACTTTGGCACTGTGAGGAGTGTTTTAGGTTTATTACGTTTCTTCACTACGTCTAGATGGAGTAAATTCAACCATCGCGACGTAGACTGCTCTGATAATGTAATGAGTTCTTCGCTAATTTGTATTGGTGATCGATACTCGGGCTCTTCGCCTAAGTCTATGATGCCTATATCTTCTATATCTGGTTTCTCTGGGGCTGAGCTTGGTAATCCTAAAACGAAAACATTATGCAATACATAACAATAACAATAATATGGGTTTACTAAAAAAAACCTTCTAATGTTTTATACATTCTTCTAACATTTATATAATATTTTATTTTATTTAAAATTCAAAATAAAATAAAAAGTAAATGATCTACAGTAAAACCTGTTTAAGGTAGGTCTGTCAAAAATTCCAATATTTTTAAAGTAGCGCCAATACGGCGCACTGCTTTTAATCATCTCTTTGAGAAAGTAAATTTTCGTCCATGAGGAATTAATTAATTATCTTTAAGACCACAATAATATACTCGTACATTTAACAAAGTTAAAACCTATTTTTATTTATTTTTTAGTAATGAATACTTACTCAATTTCGGGACCCTAATGGAGTTCTTATCTATTGGTTTGAGGAATATTCTCTCGTATAACAGCCGATTGGCCCAAAGGAATACCCCCAATTCGCCTACGTGTGTCGTAGCTAAGAAGTCACCGGTTGGCGACATACTGAGTGAAGTACACGGTTGTTCCACCTGAAAAAAGCAGTTTAATTCAAAATTGGAATGATTTCAATTTACTTATATACATTACAAAAAAGTTTGGCAAGGAATTATTATAGTGTATTAGAGATTTCGTAGGTACTTAAATTACAATCCAATTACAAAATTCAAAAGTACAACACTATCACCATAAATAAAAAACTAAAAAATATTAATACCCTATTTCAATTTGCCATGTATCTCCATTTCAACATAAGTACTTCTGGATACAAGAAAAACCCCACATACATATCCAATAAATTAGCTGGCTTCTCACAGATCAGCGTAAAGCCACAGTAGGTACCTACTCGTACCGTTCCGATTCACATGTTGCATAAGAGCGCCGGAAGCAACAACGACCCTATCCTCTTTTTATTATCCTGTCTATCCTCTCGTCATTATCCTATCTATTCTCTCCTTAGTATCCTTCCTATCGTCTCCATATCCTTCTTCTCCATATCCCTCTTTCCTTAGAGATGGTAACACGCGATTGATATGTCTGGTGTTGCTATGTTAACCGCTTACCATAAGGTGGGCCATATGCTTGTTTGTTGCTTCTACCTACGTACTTAAACTAGTTAAAAAAAAATAGTGAATGTCGACGGGGTGTCGGTGGATGGAAAAACAGTTGTTACAATAATAACCATGACGAAATAACGGCATGTGCGTCTTCTATACTTAGTTTACATAAATCGAAAAGTGTTCAATTATAATTTAACTATTGATAATTATATAATTTATCGATCATACTAAAAGATGTAGACTTTTCTAAATCTAAATTAAAGCTTATTCACTCAAATCGCTCGTATACTTTTTATTGAATATCAAAAAAAAATGAACCTAAATACTTAGATATGAAAACACTATGATCTCATTCGATTGTTTTGTTAATCGAGTAATAACATTTGAATTAGTTAGCACTTATCGTATGATTTTGTCAAAATTCCCACTTCGCGCTCTGCACCTAACTTCAGACACACAAAGATTCGTTGTGACTACTAAGCAATATATAAGTGTATGAATGTAATACTAGGTACTTCAACAAGACACTTTATTTACAGTTTTATCATTTTTAGTAAACAGTCATATTATTATTATTTTTTGGAGCGGAGACCAAGCCTGGGATAAATATCTTAAATATCTTAAATGTACAGGCACAGCTCTGTTATAGCTTTATACTAGTATAGATAAAAAAAATCGTGATCGGTTGGGTAGTCACGGAGTAAAAGTGAACAAATAAAAAAAAATATAAACGTCCGAATTGAGAACCTCCTTCTTTTTTTTGAAGTCGTTTATAAAAACACACCTTCGCGCTATAATATCAGTAAGGACAAGCATGTAGGTCGTACGCTTGGGGTAAGTAGGTTAGGGTGCCTAAGATAGAGCCGTTCTGGCAAACGTATGTCACCAGTCCGACACTGTAACTGGAAATATGTGAGAAAATTGTCTCTACGTTGCAAAAATTGAGCTGTTCAACTTACTGAGAAAATATCTACTAGTTGTGCACTCGGTATATCCCAGGTACAGATAGTGCAATCCATTGAAGAACTTATTAACCACCTGCAAATATATAAGTAAATAGCATGTATGTAGTATAGTAATTAAAAAGTAAAACCACTTTAGACTAACAGGACAATGATCGTTAGCAAAATGACATCGTGACAGCAACAACAACTTTATAAATAAAACGCTCACTCAAATTATTTACCCAGCTAAAGCCTTTCTAAATACTAAAACTATCAGTAAAGTGTTAAAAATAATAATTTGAACTAGCCTTAGAGTATAAAAACTATAGAGCGCGCGTATTGCTTCGGTCCAGTTGTGCCAATTGTAGGCAAATGTGTTATAGATACTTAACTATGGTATAGCGGTTTTATAGTGACGTTCCATGCGTGACGTAATTTCTGCAAATATATCGATTGTTTGCCGGGAATATACTTAAGTTAGGAAATATTAATTATATGTTCAATATTCTAATAAATAGCGAAGTGGTAAAACCAAGGACTGCAAAGACAGTTTTATCGAGTTCAATCTCCAGCCCGAGGTTTTGTACGGCATACTCCTCTGACTTTCCGAAGTTATGTGTGTATTTATTTACAAGTTATTACTGCTCGGTGAGGGATGAGGATGAGGAGACCTGCACGCCTGAGATTTACTCCACGGCTACGTGCTTGTGAAGTCTGCTTACCCGCACTGGGCCAGAATGGTGAAATACGGCCTAAATCGCTCTCAATCTGAGTAAATAGGGTTGGAAGATAAATTTGTCGGTTTGCTATGATAGGTATTTAATACTTACAAATATTTTAAAAAAAGGTAGGTATCATTTATTAAATTATAAAATTATAAACCTTGGACTTTTTTCTGAATTAACAAACTCAGATCAAAGGTAGACCATTATTGACCCTTAAAGAGCGTTAATTATTATATTATATTTATATAAGTATTTTGTTATTACGTCTATATATTTTTCCACTACTGCACGTATCAAATTAATAATATAATAGTATACATATACCTATATTTATATTATTTAATCACCAGATTATTTATTAGACAGACAAAATATTTTTATATAAAATTCACTATTAAAAAAATATCGTATAAAATGAATTGCGGTACAACACTATCTCATCGTGAAGAAAAAATTACGGTTGATAGCGTGCCGGGACGACCGCGTGTCCCGCGTACAAGGGGTACGACATTCTCAATTTTGCTAAAACAAGTGATTTAGTAACTAAATTCTACTTATTAATGAAAAGAAATGTTACTATTCCTTTTATTTTGCTGCCGGGAATCGTTTCTACAACCTGGCATTGTACATTTCGCCATATTTATCAAAAAAAAAATATTGCTCTCCGACTTAATATGAACCGTATTGTTTTGCTACTGATTGAGCGTTTCAACGACGCGCGATACTATTCATACTTGTGCTTACGGTTCATACTCAGTAAGGCGCACTCTATAGTTTTATATACTCTAAGGAACTAGCCAATATAGAATAAGTAACGATACAAAATATACACATATTTTGTACTTTAACATACATCACAACAAATTATGTAGTCAGTTGGCAGATTTCACAGAACCCTTAGAATAATTACACCTAGAAACCGAGTCCGCCTCGGTAAAGTGAGGCAACTCAAACCTAGCCATATTGGCTAAGTTCATTACTCAGCCCGTCAGTGCTCAAAGTCGTGTCGTATCGACAACTACACCCGAAATTTTTATTAAAAATGACGGTTAGTGCAGTCAACGGATGTCACAGTACATCGGAAAAGCACAAGAAAGATAGTAACATTACATTTCACGGGTAATTAATGCGTCTAAACTTATATTTTTACGTAAAACATTCATCAAAATGAAAAATAAATTTCAATAATTTGTCATGGCACAGTTTATGAAAATGTTGCCGACACGGGGAAATATTCTCCCACATTTTGTTGTTTAATTAAAAGTGAAACACGTCTCAATTAGGCAATTAAAGGCGCAATTTTTTAGGGTTCCGTACCCGAAGGGTCAAAACGGGACCCTATTACTAAGACTTCACTATCTGTCCATCCGTCTGTCACCAGGTTGTATCTCAAGAACGGCGATAACTAGACAGTTGAAATTTTCACAAATGATGTATTTCTGTTGCCGCTATAACAACAAATACTAAAAACAAAAAATAATAATATTTAAGGGGGGCTCCCATACAACGTCTGTCTGTCCGTCCGTCTGTCACCAGGTTGTATCTCAAGAATGGCGATAGCTAGACAGTTGAAATTTTCACAAATGATGTATTTCTGTTGCTGTTATAACAACAAATACTATAAACAAAAAAATATAATATTTAAGGGGGGCTCCCTTACAACAAACGTGATTTTTTTTTGCCTCTTTATGCTCGCTGTTGATAACGGCAACAGGTAGACGCTTGAAATATTCACAGAATATTTAGTTATATGTATATTCACTTTAAAAATAAATAATTAAATTAAAATAAAACAAATATTTAAGGGGGCCTCCCATACACAAACGTGTTTCTTTACTCGTTTTGGCTCTGTCTGTCCGTCTGTCTGTCACCAGGCTGTACCTATCTAAAGAACGGAGATAGTATACCTAGTCAATGGTACGGAAACATTCGTGCGCGAGTCCGACTAGCACTTGGCCGGTTTCTTCTTTTTGATTAAATTAAATTGATTAATAAGGAAACTGAGACAAAAAACAACAAGTTCGCGTACTTCCGCGTCACTTACTTATAATAATAATATGTAATTTTATGTGTTGATTTGGTTTTAGGTTTCCTTCTGATTATTTTTATTTCACTCTTTTTAGTGCATCATGCCGGCAATATTCGTGTATTCTGGTAAATAGGTACGTTACACTGTTTAGGATGTAAACAAAACGGGTAACGACCAAGTAGTTTCGGTAAACGAATTGCACTTATATTTCTGTATGGGATCTATGGCCTTTGTCATCAATTCAGCAGTAAGAATTGATGAGTTCCAAATAAATAAAAGGTGTAATCTAATTTGTAATGTGATCACAACTATAAGTGTGAAATAGTTTCAACTTCCCTATTTTTAGGGAAAATTTAATGTATTATCAACATTATTTTTTCACTGTGTGCGTTTCGTCAAGCGTAAATGCAAGTACCTTATGCACACATAGATTATATTATTGCCTCACTTTTAACGGGCCACTTTGAAGGGAACTATCGTTCTATGTGTAATTATTCTAAGACAGAACCTTACAACCTTTACATTGCCTGACCTTAACCATATCGTAACCTGACTATTCTAATTAGTCTTTTTAACTAAGGTTTATGCCACTTGTCTAGAGAAGCAGAATCACATAATATAATCGAAACCCCGGTCGGTACTTTGCCGATTACAAATTACGGTTCGTGTTACGTAGTAGAATTACTTGTTTATACTTAAATGAAGTTTCTAAATGTGTGTCAAATTTAAAAACAAAAAAAATACGCACGACGGCAAGAGACGAGAATCCACAATCTTCCAAAAACAAATTTCTATTAAAAATTGATCAAAAATATCTTGGAATGTTATAATTATTAGATTTTCGTCAAACAAAAGGTACCTACCTACTTCAAATATTTAGTCAGGAAATTTCATCGCTACAAATAAGATATTTGTTTTAGTTTAGAAATAATATTTTATAACCTGGATTCCTGGCAAAAAAATAATACGTAAATTATTTTTATTAGACTGGCAAACCTTAACGAAATTTCTTCAAAAGAATCTTATTCCTATGTACTTATAGCTATATTTTTAGAAAAAATTCTGAAGTGCTCTTACCGACTTTGTGTATCAAATTCAATATCCGTTATCCGCCCATTGTGGCCCTCAAACTTTCTCACAATATTCATAGTATCGATATCTACCAGCGTAATAGAGAAGTCCTCATTTGCAAGGGCCAATAAGCCACTATTCCTGTGGCATTTTGTGCTTGACACAGACTCGTCTAACCTTAGCACGTGATATGGCGTTGTTGCTAAAATTAAATTGAATATTTCATCACCCTATCATCGCACAGGATATTAATTTCCACCATTGGACATGCGTCTAGATCTTCTTTTCATTGACTATGTACTGAGTAGATTAATGGGTTGCTAAGACCCGATACATATGTACCTACGGTGCGCGCCAATATTTTTGGTCGCTCTGAATATAAGTGAGCTGTGATAAGGAAAACGCTAAAGGTATAAGCTGTTTATAAAAACTTTCAGAGGCTAGTACGGGTACGCCACCAGGCCTAGGCACGTCCTTATAACCTAACACGCCAACGAATTCAAATTAATGTATTCAGTCTTTGACCAAAGCAGCCAAAAAAATTTACGAGACTTGCGAATTTTGAAAAATAAAAACAGTGTTGCAAACTTTCATCCATCCATCCATCAGCCTTTCAACGTCCACTGCTGGACATAGGCCTCCCCAAGAGAACGCCACAACGAGCGGTCCCGTCATGGGGGATAATGCGATGTTGCAAACTTTAACAACTTTATATTATATTGATATTTTTATATATTTTTTTCGCGTTTGACATACTAAGTCAGGCTCGTGTTTGTTACTTTCGATTTCATATTTAGGACAGTTTCCTTGGAGATGTAGATTCAAATCCTGCTCATAACTGATATTTTCGATTTTACATTTACGCACTTTGTGTTCATTTATATGGCAGTATATCAAAAAATATATCCATCCATCCATCCGTCAGCCTTTCGACGTCCACTGCTGGACATAGGTCTCCCCAAGAAAACGCCACAACGAGCGGTCCTGTGCTGTTTCGCTCATATGGGGGATAGTGCCGTAATCGCCACGCTTGGCAGGCGGGTTGGCGATCGCAATGGATGTTGTTAATACTCGAGGGAGTGCTGCTGCCCATTCCCCTGGTAGGTATTCCCTCAGTCGGCTCTTACGACTCCCATGGATGGAGAAGGGGTGGGACAATTCTAAAGCCGGCCCCACACGTTGGGGCAATAAATATACAAAAACATCAAAATATTAGAAAACTTAATTGAAATATATCGAGTAAGACAATGGTCGACGCCAATAATTTTATTTAGATACAGTTAAGGCTTACCTTCTTTAAAATGCCAAAATTTTAACTTATCGTCTGCACCAACCGTCATCACTCTCTGATTACAAAGATCTGTTTCTACCGCTCTGACTGCGCCTTTATGTGCCAGTCTGTTTTCTTTACCATAAAAACCACGATGTAAACCAGATTGCATATTGAATTTATGTACTTGACCATTGCTATATCCTGTACAAAAAATACTATATCAGCTATTTTCCATCAGGTAAGAATATAACAGATTCAGAACAGCAAGTTTACTGAGCACCGTGACGACACATTATATATACAGATACAGAGTTCTCAAGAATGGTACTTATCATCACGCCATCTCCCTTGCGGGATAGGCAGAGAGAACAGATTGCCAAAATGCTCTATTCTCGCATACATCTCTTGCTTCCTCAACATTCATAATTCTCATCATACATGGCCGCCAGTTTCGGAGACTCCTGTCTCCACCTTCCTTCAATACATGACCGATTTGGTCTAGGCAGGTCAGTCTCAGTCTCTCTTGGACCTACAGCCTTCCACTTTCCCATTGTATATCTTCATAACCAAGCGCTCGTTCGGCATTCTTTCTACATGTCCGAACGATCAAGCATTCCCTTTCTCATCTTTACACCAATACACTCTTTCAGAACTACTTGCTCTCTTACGTCATGCTTACGAATGCGGTCAGTTAGTAACTCCACAGATTTTTCACAAAGATCGCATCCTGGTAAGAAAGTCTCAAGCAAGCTTTTTGCATGAATCAATGACTACGTTTTAGCTAATATAAGGCTACATTAAAACATAGTTAACAAATTTGTATCACTTACCAATAATAACAAAATTTCCACAATGTGTGACTGTCAAACAGTTTGCCGTCACTCCTTTATCAGTTCCTGGAGGCTTTAACTTATGATCTCCCATGCGCATTTTGTTGTATGACCATGTGGTGGCAACATAGAAGCCTTCATGCAGAGATGCAACACTGTCCCACTGCTTATCTCTTTGCATGCAAGAGCTCAGTTTTGTGATTGGCGGTAACATTAAGTTATCTACCTGTAATCGCTCTGAAATAATACATATATAAGTCTCACGCCTGTATTCCCGAAGGGGTAGGCAGAGGTGTATTTTACACACCCACGTTTCGCCAACTATGTTCAAGTCCCACGTAATAAGGGGCGAGCCTATTGCCGTATACCAGGCACAATTCCAAACTCCGGGCTGCTACTGAGAAGTTTTCTCTATACGAAAAAGCTCAATAACACTGCCCAACCCGGTGATCAAACCCGGGACCTCGTGATCAGCAGTCGTTCACACTACCGCTGCACTACCGAGGCAGAAATGATACATAGATAATACAATAAGTACTTATAATAGATATGTTGGAAAGATTATATAAAAAATGTATGCTACAAACTTACTTTTCTTCTTGGAAGCCTTTCTGTTGTGTGATGCTCTGCCAAGGTTCTTGTTAAATGTCTCAGAGACTGTGTTCATAATGTGTAGACTACTGTCACTCCCGGCTGCTAAAAGATTGTGTCCAGTTGATTCACAGTATGCTACCATACTAGGTGGTTGGGAATGACCTTCTCTAAAAAGTATAATGAAATAAATAATAAAAAAGTAGATGATCATGCATGACTCAAGTGCAATGATAGTCATAGATCAGACTCTCTATTTTAATGCAATTGACAGTATACAAGTAACAGTAAGTTGTAACCAGCATTCATTAGGTAAGGTAACTAGTGATGATTTATGGTGAGTTTACACAAGTCCAAAAACTTGCCGCGGGAGATGTGACAGAGGCCGGCAGAGGTTTAAGAGCCGAAAAATTGGCGGGTCTGTTCCGTGTTAGCGTTGTAGAAATCTGGCGCGGAAAGTGTTCACAAGGTATTTAGATATTTTTATATATATTTTTAGCATTTGACATGCTTAGCAATATACATTAAACACAAAGTGAAAAATGTGAAATCGAAAATAATACTTAATACTTCCGACAGATGGTGCAGGCGTCACCCAAAGACGTTAAGTATGAATGTGTTATCGAAATTAGCAGTCAGGAGCAAGGGTCACGATGGCTGAATTGGCAAAGCATCTGGACGGTATCCAGGAGATGCAGGTTCGAATCCTGCTCGTGACTGTTATTTTAGATTTCACATTTTTCACTTTGTGTTTAATGTATGTTGCTAAGCATGTCAAATGCTAAAAATATATATAAAAATATCTAAATATTTATAGGGATTGCGTCATTATTAGGTAAAATCTTAATTGTAAAATTAAGTTTACCTGGTTGGTATAATGTATGAAAATACTTCCGACAGATGGTGCAGGCGTCACCCAAAGACGTTAAGTATGAATGTATTATCGAAATTAGCAGTCAGGAGCAAGGGTCACGATGGCTGAATTGGCAAAGCATCTGGACGGTATCCAGGAGATGCAGGTACGAATCCTGCTCGTGACTGTTATTTTCGATTTCACATTTTTCACTTTGTGTTTAATGTTCACAAGGTGCTTATTTACGGCGCCGAAATTTAAGCGCCGTGTAATTGTCTAAATGTAAACCCACAAATACAGTATTGTTACACTAAAATTAAGATACAGATATCAGAACATTTTACGGATTGATTTAGAAGGTTCTAATTACTATAACCTCTCGCATATGCTATAATCTACAGGTAGATTTTAACTATGACACCATACCGTGGTTCAAGACCGGTGATAGTGGTCCATGAAGGACTACTTTGATTACATAAGCTGGTTTTTCTTTTTAAGCCTGTTCTTAACAAGTTATTGAATAAGTATAGGTCCAGCATAGACCAAATGCTTTTAGCATTACAAAAGGAACCAATTGAGTACCTACCTAATATTTTTTTAATCATAGCTGGTACTGTCATTATTCTACCTTAATGATAGTAAAAATAAATAATAGTAAATAGTAGTTACTATTGCTAAAAACCTATCAGCACCATATATTTGTAGTTTACAATATATTACACTCATTTATTGTTCATATATTTATTGTTCACTAGCTTAATTACTTACGCCTAGTTACCAAAAGCTAGCCACTTCTAATTTAAATATGTAACACTCTGACATAAAAATAATATTTACACAATCTGGACATCCCACAGGAACTTACAATTATTCCAGAATAACAGGTCTATGTTCTTAACAGTTAATAACAATACTCTTTATTGTACAACAGAAATTTTACACAAAAAAAGGAAGTTTCGTAAATTAATGTACAAAGGGTGGTCTTATCGCTGTGATTTCTTCCAGACAATCTTGGGGTGGACAAAAATAGTGAAAAATGGGTAGAAAAGATATAAAAATTTGATAGTAAAACAAAATATTCAACTGAAACTAAAAAAATAACTTAACTGTTCTTCCCTGTACTCTGGACTATATGTATGCCAAATTTGATAAAGATTGATTAAATAGTAAATTAGTAATATCTTCAAGAGGTGGCAAACAAATTTACTGTCACATTTATAATATTAGTCCGGATTAAACTCACCTTTTTCTTAGTAATCTAGCACCACCATCAGGCATATCAAATATCCATAGCTTCAAAGAGTTGTCATCTGAATTTGTTACCATTAAAGGCTCAGACATCAAACATTTTAAGCCAACTATCTTAGAATAATGAGCAGCCTGCAATTGGGACAATACACGCCTTTCTTCTAAATCCCACATTACTATATGGCCTTCAGAGCTACCTGTGATCATGACAGGTGCCCCATCTAACCTAAATGATAAACTACTGACCATTCCCCAATCATGTATAAACTCCATTACAATCTGATCAAACTTTAAATTATGTAAAATTACTCTCCCATTAGCCAGGGCGATAGCAACTACGTCCACAGCAGGTGCAGGCTCTGTGACTGTTACTGGTGAACCCCACCCTTTGAAAGTAAATACCAGCTTTGAGGTCCGAAGATTCCATAACTGTAACTGTCCTTGTTGACTGCCAAGCAGCACTTTGTTCAAATAAGTGGGTGGATGGCACAACGTCGTAATTTTTAAATGACTCTCATCAAATCCAAGTTCTAGAAACTCTGTCTCTTCCTTAATATCGAATATTTTTAATACATTGTCATCATCTATAGAAATAAGGTGAATACCAAAAGGGAATATCAAGTTAACAGGGGCATTATGTCCTTTGTATACATGTTTTAGTTCACAACCTCGTCTCCAGGCATAAATATTATTCTCGCTAGCTGTATAGACGTGGTAGTTGTCACCACTCATAGCAGTAATAGGGCCGGGGTGTTCACCGCTGATACTCAGTAAACGAAACTTATCACATCCGTAGGTATGAAACCATTTACCGACACTTGTACATAGTAATGTTTCGCCTCTTCTTTTGATAAAACGAGCAACAAACGGCACATGGGTACTGACATAACCTAGAACTCTAGCACCGGTGAAAATACGACTACTTGAAGTCTCTGTCATTGTAACATGAATTAATATTATTTTATTATTTATATTCTATTTTTAATAGACATGAAACGGCAAAAAACAACAGGTTATCAATAGTTTTATAATTGAAACTATACTATACACAGTAACACACTTTGTTATTGTGAACTGTCAATGTCATCATTGTCATCCTCATCAGTATTCAGTCCGTCAAACTCAAACTGTTGATATTGACATCTCATTGATCTCATGCCAAAATAACACTTATGGCGACACAGAACAATATTACAACAACTGATGAGGTTTTTGTTTTCGTGTTTGGAGAGGCTGTCACACGTTTCAGTGAGATTTGTTTAAATTTTTGATTTTGATTTAACTCTTCAAAAATCTCAAAATTTCTCATCTCTTGCCTAGCTTAGTGTATATAGTGTAATAAATAATAATTTTATGTTTTAGTTGTGTATAATTAGGTATGTATTAATTTTCATAGTAAGATTGTCATTTGGTTTATTTTTGTTTTTTTTCATTCGAGTTTTATTTTTTAATTTTTGAAGTCTGGATAAGGAAGTCTGGATGGATCCGATGGACCCAGAACCCCCTGATCCTCCCGATCCCCCAGATATTCGAAAAACCACCAAACCAGGAGAAGTAGCCCCTACTTCTACTGGTTTGTCTATTCAATCAGGAGGTAAGCGTCGTTTTCAAGACGCCCAAAATGAAAATAAAAACGCTAAGAAAACCATTGTAGACCAGGAGCTAGCTGTCGCTTCCATACAAAATGTATATATTCACCCAAAAATTGTTGTTGGCATTAAAGAATATACAGATATAGACAGTGGACCATTTATCGTCCATATTTCCCGAGCTGAACCAGATCCAGTGATTGGATCTGTAATCCGTATTATCAAGTTTGGCCAGTTTCTCTACAAAAATAAAATCGAAAACATTTGTGTAGATGGTGTTAAAAAAGAGGGGAGAAATAAGATTTCAGTCCAGTTTAAAACTGCCAAAGCAGCCAATCAATTTTTAGATAACCCTATTTTGACTACTGCAAAATATGTTGCTTCTATTCCATCTTATAATATCACAAAAATGGGTATTGTGCGCCAGGTTCCCGTGGATTTATCCATGGATGAGTTTGTGGAGGCTGTCACTCTCCCTGATGGTTGTGGCCCTGTCCTGAAGGCTCGTCGCTTGAACAGGAAAATAATAAATGATGGTAAGGTAACTTGGACTCCTACCCAAACAATCGTATTGACTTTCCAGGGTCAAAGGTTACCCTGTAAAGTCTTCTGTTTTCACACTTCTCTCCCGGTGGAATCTTATCAGTATCCTACGATTCAATGCTACAACTGCTGTAGGTTTGGCCATGTCAAAAGTCTATGCCGTTCAAGCCCAAGGTGTTATCGTTGTGCTCAACCCCATGCTGGAGACACTTGCAAAGTCGATGAATCCTCTGCTTCATGTTTGCACTGTTTGGGGCAGCATTTTGCCAACAGTAAAGACTGTCCTGAACAGGGTAGGCAAAAGTCTATCAAGTTTTTAATGACAAATGATAATATCTCATTTTATGAAGCATCACGCCTCCATCCTAAATCATTTAAACCTTATGCTGAGGTAACACGAGGTGGTACATTTATAAACTCATCTATTCAAACATCACAGTCATCCACTCTTCAGTATCAACCTGCAAATCCTCCTTCTCATACATCTTATCGTAAAACCGTTTTCTCCACCCCGCGTGTGCGTGCTCCACTAGGGAAATCATATGATCGGGTCTCACATCAAAATATTATTGCTACCCCATCATCATCATTATCAAATGGATCTGCTTTGAACTCTATGTCTAATTGTTCTAACCTTCCTCAATTAGCCCAGGATGATAGTGTCCTGGAAGCTCTCCTCTCAATGGTTATTAGTTTACTGTCTAAATCCAATACTAACATACCGTCCCACGTTGCCAAGACTCTTCTACAGTTCATACCATTAAATTCAGACCATGGCTCCCACATCACTTCTCCAGTGGAACATAAAAAGCATTCGTCATAAAAAACATGAACTTCTTCATTTAGTCACTAAATTTCAGCCATCTGTTTTTGCTGTCTCTGAGACATGGTTAATTCCTGGTTCCCATTTTTGGATTCCAGGTTACTCCTGTCTTAGGGACGACAGAGCAGATGGTTATGCTGGAACTGCCTTACTTGTTAGGCGTTCTTGCTCATTCTCACAAATTTCACTTCCACCCGTATCACCTGACATCAATGTTGTCGCTGTAAATATGTGTAATATATCTTTTGTATCTATATATATTCCTCATCCCAATCCTTCACTAGTCTCAGATATTTTATATATAATTTCATCTGTTCCACCTCCCATTATTTTGATGGGTGATTTTAATGCTCACCACACTTCATGGGGCTCTGGCCATGATGACACATTTGGTCGCGCCCTTTTAGAAATTTTTGATGAAGGCAACTTATGCGTAATTAATAATGGTACTCCTACTCGTAGGGTGTTCCCTACACAGAATCCGAAAAGTGTAGTTGATCTCACTGTGTGTACTCCATCCCTTGCATCAACTCTATCATGGTGTGTCTTGGAACACACTTATGGTAGTGATCACTTTCCCATTCATATTAACATCTGTGACAGATCTACTCCAGTTTTTAACTTTTGCCCTTCTCTTAAATACAGACTAAATCAAAATACTGACTGGTCATCATATTCTAACTCCCTTGATAATAAACTATTATAACTCCCTTCATTTTCCGGCTACAATATTTCTGATTCAAAATTTATTAAATCTATTATTTCAAGTGCTGATATTGCTTTCCCCTTAAAAAAATCTTCCAAATTCAAAATTTCTCCCCCATGGTGGGACACTGAATGTTCAGACATTATTAAGAAAAGAAGGGCAGCTGAAAAATGCTACATATCAAATATGACGTTACAAAACTTTTTGGCATATAAAAAGATTGCTTCTCAAGTAACTAGAACTTTAAAAAAGAAAAAGAAGCTTGGATGGATTCAATTTTGTGAACAGCTTTCTCCCAGAACTCCATCCAGTTTAGTTTGGAAACAAATTAAAAAATTTAGAGGATCATGTTACAATAGTAACATCACATCTAATGATCCTTCTTTATGGCTTGAGGAGTTTTTTGATAAATTGTCTCCACCTTTTGTTCCTACTAAAGATGCAATTCCCTCTCTTCCAAATTCCCTTCCGTCTTTAAACCATTTTGACTCCCATTTCACCTTTTCTGAACTTAGTCTTGCTCTTGAGGGGCTGGTGGATACTTCACCTGGCCCAGATGGCATACCATATTCTTTTTTAAAACATGCTTCGCAAAATTCTAAACATACCTATTTGAAACTAATTAACAACTCCTTTGAATATGGAATCATACCTCAGGAAATGAAAAAGCAAATAATTATCCCTATCCTCAAACCAGGAAAGTCTGCAGCTAATCCTAATAACTATAGACCAATAGCCCTTGCCTCAGTTTTAAGTAAAATTACAGAACACATGATTAAACACCGTTTGGAGTGGTTAGTAGAAAATAGAAACTTATTAGCTAAAACTCAATTCGGTTTCAGAAAAGGTATGAGTACTATGGATAGTCTTAGTATTCTTACCTCTGATATACGCATTTCCTTTCTTAAAAAAGAATATCTAGTTGGTGTTTTTATAGATATTGCATCAGCGTATGATAATGTGTTATTACCAGTACTTCAAAATAAATTACTTTATCTGAACATTCCCATAAAACTGACCCGTTTTATATGTAATTTATTTATGGAAAGATCTATTTCTATTAAATATCAAAATTCCTGTTATCCACCTAGAACTGCCTGGAAGGGTTTACCCCAAGGTTCAGTGCTTAGCCCTTTATTGTACAGTCTATATACTAGTGACTTAGACACTACAGTTCAACCATTTTGCCAAATATTGCAATATGCTGATGATCTAGTTCTCTATATTGCTACCAAGTCTTTGGAAGAAGCAGAGAGCCAGTTAAACTCTGCTCTTAGTTACTTATCAGATTGGCTTCTCAGGCATGGTTTATCCATTTCACCTTCAAAAAGTAGTGTTGTCATTTTCACCAAAAAAAGAACCATTCCCAATATTACAATTAGTATTAATGACTGTATAATTCCTCAAGAAAATAAAATTAAGTTTTTGGGAGTGTGGTTAGACTCCAGATTGACAGGTACTGTTCATTTTGACTATGTGACCCAGAAATGTGAGAGAAACATTAATATTCTTCGTTCTCTTTCTGGTGTATGGTGGGGGGCACATCCTTTCACCCAAAAAATCTTATATAATGCTATTATTCGCAGTCATATGGACTATGGTTCCTTCCTTTTAGACCCTTGTACTAAATCCGCCCTTAAAAAATTGGATAAAATCCAATCTAAATGCCTGCGTATTATTCTTGGAGCTATGAAATCATCGCCTATTAACGCAATGCAAGTAGAGTGTGTTGAACCACCTCTTTCATTGCGTAGGCAATTCCTTTCCAACAGATTTTTTTTTAAACTTATTCAAAATTGTGATCATCCTCTCATCTCAAAATTAAACCAATTGGCCGCTCTTTATAACGCTCATGACCTTCAGTCATCATCAGACAAATTTCCTTGTATTCTCTGGAGTTTTCTTAAGTTTAATCAATTATCTAACTTGTTTTATCAGTCTCCCATTCTGCCACTATACTCTACAGATTATGAAGCATTAACCTTCCAACCAAAAGTAATCCTTAACTTTGGCATTGATAAGTATACAATTGAAGCTAATATTATATTTCATAACAAAATTCAAAGTGAATATAAGAATTGGTTTACTTTATACACAGATGCTTCCAAATCAGCCGATAGTGCCATAGGTGTAGCTGTGTGGATTCCTTTCACCAGAATTGTATTGTCTTATAAATGTCCCCCTGCTACTTCAATATTTACTGGTGAGTCAATAGCTATTTTAGAAGCTATTTTATTTGTGAGATCACACAATTTGAATAACTCTATAATATTTTCGGATTCTAAAAGTTGTCTTCAATCCATCTTATCAAACCCTTTTAGATCTAAAACAAGATTCCCTATTTCCCTTAAAATTAGAGAAGAATTGTTAAAGTGTGAAAAACTTGGTATTAACATTGTTCTGTCTTGGATTCCTGGACACTCAGGTATCCTGGGGAATGAAACTGCTGACTCATGCGCCAGGTCTGCAGCGGTTTTAGGCTCCCTGTCCCATTCCCAATTATATTCCCATGACATCTGTGCATCCTTAAAGACAGTCTTGTTCCAGCAGTGGACTAAAGAATGGCTAGTCTCTAAAACTTTAAAAGGAAAATTTTATGGTGATATTCAAGCTGATATTCCGCATAAACCCTGGTTTTCTAAATTCAAAAAGGCTGACAAGGCAACCACTTCTACCATCTGTCGCTTACGTTTGAACCATTCTTGTACCCCAGTATTTCTGGCCAAACTTAGGATTAGGGATAGCTCTATTTGTGAATGTGGACTAGCTCAAGGAAATGTGGACCATATTTTTTTAGCTGCACCAAACTTCACTACTCATTGTATGATATTTTGCCTCATGAAATTCCCCGTCCTACCTCATTTAAATCACTTTTATCACTTGTATTTACTCCATTTGTTTTAATTCTCTGTAAATTTATAAAAGTAAATAAGATTAAATTGTAAATAAATTTCTTTAACACCGTACATTAGAATAATAGATTTTAGTATGATATGTAGTTAGTTGATGTTGTTTGTTTCAGAGTATTTATCCATCATAGTAATTTGTTAAGTTTGACACATAATCACCGGCCTTTCTCTTATCACCGAACAATCTCCTTCGTTTGACGGTTTATCTCTGCCACGTGACATTGGCAAAGTTGTGGACATATTCCTGCAACAGCCATAAATCAAGAAGAAGAAGAACACTTATGGCTGTGTTCCGATATACACTACGAGCACTGTCCAGTGCTCTTACTGGTGAAAAATTTGTTCCGTTATAGACTGACAGTATACTGCCGCAGTATCCTAGGGAAATATATGACATCATAAATCGTCTTACATTTTTATGATTGTTTGAGATTACGGTAAACAGCACGCTTATATAAATCATTATTTATTGTAATATTCTTTCCTACTTTTACACTTTTAAGTAGGCACCGTACTGCCACGCATGGAAGTAATAAGTACTACTAATAATGTATTGGTCTTACTAAGTAGTTTTCAATAAATCACATAGATAACGCTAATTTTAAAAAAGTACCTTCTCATGTCTTATACTACATCTAGCGCTAATTTTAAGAAGTACTTCTACATTGTTATATAGAAATAGTTCTCACGAAATAAGGATAGCACTGATTTTAGTGTCGCGTCGAGTGTAAATATTCACAATTTTTTTGTTTATTTATTAACAATTAAACCACATCGAATCAGACCGTGAAAAGTGATAGGGCTCTATTAGTAATCATAATAATTCGTAAACGAAAAATAAAACCACGACATATAAAGTATTTTGGTCTTATCGTGTTAACATACATTACCTACAACAAACGGACGTCCAAGACAGAACTTTTTCAAACAGTTTTTTAACTAGTTTAAATAACAAAAATGGCATCAAAAATATCATGTGTTAAAAATAGTGTTTGTTCTTTATATGTGTGTGTAGATATTATTTTACAAGTGGAATATATGATAAATAATCAGTGTTTCTACGTGAAACGAGAATAGTACACACCTCAACCACAGAATAACATGTACTAACGTACCTCAACGCTTCGCTTATGAGGCGTGCAAAAATTATCGACAGCGCAAATAGAGAGCAGTTTTTTGAGCAAAAGCTGCAGTAACAAGCGACTATTTCTTGTGTTATAGAAAATAATCATGATAGTTGAGGCATATTTATTATTTTAAATTATTTAATTATTGATTAAATATAACAAAATATAAATATTCACGGACATTTGACACAACGTCATCTGGTCCCAAACTAAGCTTAACGCTTGTGCTATGAGCTGTTATGGATACCAGATTACGGATACAATACATATATTATTTTTTTTGTAAATACATACATATAATAGATAGAAAAACACCCAGACGCGGTATAAATATCTGTGTTCATTACACAAATAATTGTCCTGAGTAGGAATCGAACCCACGACCTCGTTCACGGAAGTCGGTACCAACTACGCCACGAGGCCCGTCGTAATCATCATGTGGGCTATTTTTTTTGTTTAGGCAGGAAAAATGTACCTAACCGCACACCCCGTCGTTCGGGCCACCCACTAAAGAAACCCGCCTTGTGCCGACTCTCCGCCTGTGTTGACGGACCACTGGTACTGTGTTGCATTACTTCAGTGGTCCGCCGGCGGATCATCATGTGGCCTGCCTATTTGCTAGTCCAGCGTCGGCGGACTATGTAACTCTTGTTCTATTAAGTATTTCCATATTACGCTTTCGGTTACGTAAAAATCCCGAGCATAATAAAACTATGCCGCTCCATAGCACGCTAAGCTACTTTTAGCCAATATTAAAGGGCCACACCTCTGTTCCGTAAAACATCACCGGTAACAAGCGCTAGTAGTAGGTCTTCGGCTGCTGCCCAGCCGAGCTGGATTCATCGATGGACCTCAGCCTGTACCATAGGAGCACCCAAATTCAATTACGTACTTCAGTTGATGTAAAACTAGAACGCGCCTCTGGTATACACCAGTATTAGGATTTTTTTTACGTGATAATTACCAGGAATAATAAATAGTTCTTCTTTGATCTTATTTATTATGTGGTATGTTAATGTACCTATATCTTACTTAGAGCATTCAACCAAACCGATATACACGAGTACCTACTGATGGAAAATTTTCTTATGAAAAATCATTCAGCAGTAAAGAGTATCATCATCAGTTCACATCAACGTTCACCCACTACATCTTTCCTATTCCGCTTCTGGTTCCGCTTCAGAAATCCGGGCGCAGGTCTGGTCTTATTACGCCCGAAGAATGATGAATAAATCTATTCAAACAGTTCAGTAATTAATAATTATGGCATGGGTAATTATAGTAAGTAGTCTATTCTTATAATTTTATTATATCAATTTGAAATCTGATTACAATAATTACAAAAGACCTTGTCTCTTTAAATCCTCATAGGTCTTTCGGTTTACCACATTTCCTTGTGAATCTTCAAATTCTTCATCGTTTTCTGCAACAAATCTCTCATTCTCCTTCTGATGTTTAATTTTCTCCCACACTGAAAAAATAATTTAATTTCAATGCAACATAATATTTATGTATTATGGAATTACAATAATTCTATTGGTAAGTCTGAAAGTATTATTTAATCTCAATGCATGATAATGTGTTATAGAATTCAATTAATTGTATTGGTACCTCTATAGATCATGTACATGTGGTGACGAACTAAGAATACAAGTGTCACCACCCCATTCTTTCTCATGGGTGTCGTATGAGGCGACTAAGGAAAGTCAGCAATTATCATCCATTGCATGACTGGTGGTAGGGCTGGGTACCAAGTGGGAGTACTCACTTGGTATTGGGCCTGAGCGGGTTGGTACCACCATCTCCCGTGTGACTGGCCATGAAGCACATCGTTGCGTTTTGGCTGTAGCAGGAGATAGCCGTTTATTCTTTCATTTCATAGCGGTGAAATGAAATGGTGAGCAGCGGCTTGACAATACTCTCGGTATAGTTGAGTCCATGAGCGACGGTTACCATTTACCATCAGAAGGGCCGTAGCTCGTCTGCCACCAAAAGCAATAATAATAAAAAAAAAAACTAAAACCCAATCATATTGATTTGTAAGTATTAATTTAAGATTTATGTGTACCTTAGAAGTAATTCTTTGTGATAAATACACCAGTACTACAAAAATATACAGTATGCTTTGTTTCATTCATTCGTTAGAACTCTAAACACAAGACCATGTGACTATGGGGGTTAGAATGTATCTCAGGGATTATTACGACATCATGCGTCGGTTTCTCTAGCAAGCGCAGGCGAGACAATACTATTTAGGGAGTTACATTCTATGGGCCCATGATAGAGACAGATAATGTATGAAGTGTAATTACCTACCACGAGTTTATAAAGTACTTACAGGCAAGAGCATCTTCAATTTGCGTGACGTTGGCAAAATGCGCAGTGTTGGGAATACCCAAACATCTCATTCCGTGAGCATGTCGCCATTCAGCGAAGTGACGTTGGAATGCTTTCGGACCCTTGTACGTGAAGTTACCGCATATTTCACATGTATAGCTAATGTTTAGCCCATGCAACTTGTATAGCCAATAGGGGATTGGCTGGAAAAGAAAAGCTTTTTTAATAAATCTTAAATACGGTATTGCATTCTTATAATTCCTTATTAGTAAATTTCTTTCCTGATAGAATTTCTTACTAATAGATTCTACTACTACTATAATATATTTCCTAGGTATTAGTCTGTCAGCTTTTCTAAAATATAAAGAAAAAGCTAGTTAGTGGTTGAAGCCTGAATGCTGTATGAATGAGCCGGCTCGATTGGGATCCCACTCTCTCACAGAAGATGGTATGGTATGAGTCAAGTCACTCCTGCGAATCAGGGGGTTAGACGGAATCTTATATCCCACAATCGACATCGTATCGTGATCGCTGTGATTGGTTGAGAGATCACCGTGATTGGCCAACGGATTATTGCGACATCACGCGTCGGTTTCTTTACCAACAAGCGAGACTAAACGATGTCGATTGTGAGATAATATATGCTTCCGTCTAACCCCCCACCCAGGAGTGTGTCAGAAATGTCATCATTATTTTTTAAGCTATCCTGCTTTTAGGAGTCTCTATGAGAACCAAATAAAGCAAAGAACTAACCACAACAATACTTAAATCATTAAGTTCGCCGTTATTATTATTATGTAAGTATACCTTTCCATCCCATCCAAGAGGCAAGTTCTTGGGGTTGTAAGGTACTTCATCATCATCAGAATCGACATCAGGTGCTGCCGAAGCGTCGCTTTCATCCCCACTCTCATCCCGTCTCTCACCCGCGGCGCGCGCCGCACGACGGGTTACATTCTCTATCGTCGCACCTCGGGTACTGCTCACGATGTTTGCAAATCTAAAAATATTTACTTATTTTGAAAGAAAAACGACACTAGATGGCGCTTAGCCAGTAAACATAGTTTGTGTCGAGCTCCTATTGAAAAAGATATTTAAAATATTAAAAGTGCTAAATTAACAGTGAAATATATAACAGTGCACTGACAACGTGTCAAATCATTGGTACGAGTGTTATCTCATCGTGAAATTACGAAATTTTCATATTTAACATCATAGTAATGCAGTAAAAAAACAAGAACATTTTCGAAGTAAAGCTTGCTGTAAACTGAATAAAACAACATTATTACGCTGTATGACCGAAGGACGCAATGCCAGTGAGTAAATTATGATGTTGACATTGTTTGAATAGTGGTTCAGATAATTTTTATTAGAAAAATAAAATTTATATCCGTTGCTGTTCAAACATCCCATACAAAGAGTCACCATCTATTGAAATTAACTCAAAACAGCTGCATGCGCGCGCGCGCTCTTCTTGTCAACTTTCCAAAGTAAACGTTAGATGGCGTGATAATAAATTTTCATTAACTTTCCAATGTAATCGTCAGATGGCGTGATAATACATTTTCGTTATCATTATGGAAATTGACAATATAACTCGAAGGAAACCTAAATCACTGCTACAGAGAAATGAATCCAGCATGAATATTTCTGCGTTGACTTCGGATGATTCATATTTAAGCACTACTCTTGACGACATAGTAAATTTATCCACAAAAAGTCTTCCATCAGCGTCGAATACAAGTCCAACAGATTTTCAACAACTACAACAACAGCTTATAGCCCTCCAAAATGAAAATGCCAGCGCTCACGAGGAGATAGCAAATCTTAACTACGATTGTACTAATCTTCAAAAACAATTACTAGAAAAAACAAGGCAAATCGAATTTCTTAAGCATATTTCTAGCACAATAGTCCATCTGCTACTATTACTCCTATTCGACGATTTGCTACACCTATCTCGAAAAAGTTATCTAACATTAGAATGAGCGTATCACGCCTATCACCGATAAATAACCCCAAATATTTAGACTTAAAAGAAACACCAAATGGTCGCTTCCAGTTATCATCCAATCAGATAATCTAGAATCCACAAAATTTGAACACTCCTCATATCGATCTTGCTACTATGCGGCTGGAAAATAAAGAAATGAAAGACCCAATTAATAATTCATTTCCCCAACCCATAACTTTTGAGAAATTCCAGTGTACAGATGGCGCTACAAGTACAACTAGTGCTACAAACACAAGTAGTGGAAAAAAGAAATTATACATTGTAAGTGATGGCCAGACCCGTGGGTTGGCATCAAAAATGACTTATGATTATGACCGTAACAGACATAAATTTAAAAACGTATATGATATTTTTAGTATTATAAAACCGAATGCAGTGAGTTCTGAGATATTCAGGTCCTGTGAAGGTTTGAGTAAGTATATAAAACATGGAGATATTGTTGTCTTGTCCATTGGCTCAAATGATAAGAATCCCTACAAGCTTTTATCGGATTTGAGTACCTCACTATATTTATTGCAACATACTAAAGTGTTTGTTGTCCAGGTTCAAAACAATCCTTATTTGAATGAACGAGTTTTAAATCAAAATATAAAGTTAGTTCTAAAAAATTATCCAAATTGCCAATTTATTGAAATGAATTGTAAAAGTATTTTTAATAGAAATATAAATAATTTTATGAAGATGTTAAGTTTTAAATTACACATAGAAATTGAATTTTTATCTTATAATACACAACGCCTATCTAATGGCAGTACGAATGACTCTTGTCATGTTTTCAAGTGTAATACATGCGTACCAGTAGGCAAAGACTCTTCCATTAGCCAAATTAAAAAAGGCACTATTCCATTTTACTTTTATTCAAAAAAATCTCAACTAAGTTCGACTCAAAATAAGCACAAAACCACCGAAAAGAAATTAATTAACACTGTTGTTAGACAAAGAACAATACCTCACTATTTCTCAAATGGTAAATGTTCTGTGTCTTTTGACCATCAACCACAGCCAAAGGCAAGTAAAATGATGCTTTTTCGTTCCTAAATGTAAGTCGGATTTAATAATATTACATCAGAATATAGCAGGTGCAATAAATAAAACCGAAGACATAATATTTGCTTTGTCTGACCTTTCACATAATGGCAAAGACATTGATATATTGTGTTTGACTGAAACATTTATAAAAAAGAATACTGAACATTTATTAAAGATACCAGGATATAAACTTGTTGCAGCATTTTCTCGCACCTCAAAAAGAGGAGGATCTTGTATTTTGGTTAAAAAACATTTTGATTGTAAACCGTTAACATGTGCACCCGAACTCGCCAGCACTTTTGATTTTGAGTACTGTGGCATAGAGCTGCTAGCAGAAAAGTTATTTTTAATATGTGTATACAGGACCCCCAACAGTAATCCTCATTCCTTCCTCGAAAAAATGGAAAATTTACTTCATAAACTATTAAATCGGTCCAAAAAGTTAGTTGTTTGCGGGGATTGGAATTTAGATACATTGAAACCTAACAAAAGTTGTTTAGAGCTCGTGAACCTTTTTAAGAATTTTAATTTAGAAATGCACATTAAGATAGCAACTAGACAGCAAGCATGTCTCGATCAATTCGCTAGTAATATACCGCGAACTCGAGCTGAAATTCACCACTTAGGTCTTTCAGACCACGAAACAGCGCAATCTTTGACAATAAAAACTAATAAAAAACATAAATTACGAAGTTGGTCTGAAAAAATCCGGGACTTAAGTAAGCAAAACATGAAAATTTTTTATAATTGTATATCTTCACTAACTTTTGCGGAAATTTATGAAAAGGAAAACTTAGATGAGGCTTATCAAGAATTTATTGACCTATTCTCTTTGTTTTTTAATCTATGCTTTCCAGTATTTTGGGTTAAGAAAACAAATAAAATTAATAAAAATACATGGCTAACAAAAGGTCTAAGAAAGTGCTGTATAAAGAAGAGGATTCTTTACCTTAAAGGTAAACAGGTCGGAACAGGTAACAATGAAAACACGAAACACTACAATAAATACTCTAGGATACTCAAGCAATGTATACATAAATCTAAACAGTTAGAAAATCATAATTATATAAAGAAAAAGAACAACAAATGTAAAGCAGTATGGGACATTATAAATCAGAATATTGGGGACGCGAATGACAGTAGAGGAATAGAACAAATTTTATATGACAATCAATTATATACGACTGTAAATGACATTAGTGAACTATTTAATAATTATTACATTAATTTGACTACTAATAATGACTTTAAACTTAACATTGACGAGGTAAATAAAACTATGGACATAAATAACATCAATACAATATTTTTAAAGCCAACAGATGCAATGGAAATATATAGATTGATTAACAGTCTTAAAAACACAAACTCTGTTGGAGTTGACGAAATCAATACAAAAATAATCAAGTATTGTGCTAGATTCATATGTAAACCCTTAAGTTTTATAATTAATATGTCACTTCAACAAGGAACTTTTCCAGATGGTCTCAAGCAGTCAATAATAAAACCATTATTTAAAAAAGGAGACGTGACTGACATGAACAATTACCGTCCGATTACTTTGTTACAAATTTTTGACATGACTATGTCAAAAATTTTCGAAAAAGTTATGTTGAAAAGACTGTATGACTTTTTCGAAACTCAAAAATTACTCAAAGAGGAACAATTTGGATTTTGAGAAAATAGCACCACATCAGTAGCATGTTTCAATTTAATAAAAATAATCACGGAGGCCATCAATGATCGAAAACCTGTAACAGCTCTGTTGCTGGATATGAGTAAAGCTTTTGATTTTGTTGATCATCAACTGCTTCTTTATAAATTGGATAGATACGGAATCAGAGGAATTGCCAACAAGTGGATAAAAAGTTACTTAACAAACCGATATCAGTCTGTTGAGATATCCAAAATACAAAATGATGTAAAAATTGTACGCAAATCAAGCTTCAGATTAAAAAAATTAGGCGTGCCACAAGGCAGTGTGTTGGGACCTTTCCTATTTGTAATCTACATTAATGACCTTCCTAATATTACCCACCATAAAACGATTTTGTTTGCAGACGATACGACACTTATTGTCAAATGTGAAAATAAAGAAACTTATGAGCATGACATAAACACAACACTTAAAAATACAATCAATTGGTTAGAAAATAATAATCTTAAAATTAATGTCAATAAAACCCAAATGATACAATTTCAAAATTACAGACGACAACATATTAACTTAAACATTAAATACGAAAATAATAATATTGAGGATGTAGAAACAGCAAAATTTCTGGGATTAATTCTAGATAAACACTGTAACTGGAAGGCTCATGTGAAACATGTCTGTAATAAACTTGAACGGTTCGTATTTGCCATTAAAAGGTTACGGCAAACTGTATCTACAGAAGCGGCACTTAGTGCTTACCATGGACACGTGTCTTCGGTGCTTGCGTATGGACTTTTATTATGGGGGAACTCGGTTGACATTGAAAAAGCATTTCGAGTACAAAAAAAATGTGTGAGCTATTGGTGGAGCATGGTCTACTGATAGTTGCTTACCATTATTTAAAAAATTTAAGTATATGTATATTTGCAAAACTGCACCCAAAATATTTTAATATCCATTCGGAAGTAATAGGAAGAAATGATAGAAATAAATTTAAACTGTACCGTCCAAGATGTCGATTGGACATATTTGAAAAAAATGCGTATGTGAAGGCCATAGAAGTATATAATAAGTTACCTAATATGTTTAAAGAATTACCATTTCATATTTTTAAAAAAAGAATAACATTCTGGCTCAAGGATAGATGTTTTTACAATTTAAAAGATTTCATGACATACAAGGAAAACAATTTAAATATTTAATTAATCTATATTGTAAATGGTTAGTGTATATCGTAATTATTAATTGAATTTTATTTTCTTTGTTATGTATAATATCATAATTATTAATTTAATTTATTTGACATTACATTTATTAATTGACATTATAAATATTAATTGACATGAGAAATTATTAATTGACATTATAATCGAATCAATTTGACATTATAAAATAAAAATATTATTTTACCATCTTCATTTACCGTATACTCATAAAAATTTAATGAATGATGTGCTTAATTAATGATCTTTAATTTTATTGAATGTAGGTAATTAATTGTATTGCTTTTTTTATTTTAATTTATTTTATTGAAATGATATATTTACGCACCATTGTTATGGTAGAATGTGACAGATCTATTTTTTATGTACCATCACCACTGTGTAAACTACATTCTTGTAAATAAATTATTATTATTATTATTAAAAGAAAAAAATCATTTGCGCTGCACTGGGATCTATGTTTTTATTGTCGAGCGGTCCTGAGGATGCCTCATATAGAGCCGAAACACACGTCGTTATTTGAGTTCAGTTTTTGCGGAATATTGCAATGTTGTGGTTCTTAGAGTCCTGCCGTATCGCATGGTTGTATCGCATTAGAGAGATTTTGTTATTATTGTGCATGCTACTCTGCTATTATCATTCTCCTCTATCTGTGAGAGTGTGGATAGGCAATCTTAGGTTATTTTGTGTGTGTCCAAAGATAACCAGGATTAACAATCCGTGGGTGAGTGGTGGGCAGTAATAACAATGGACTTCCGCCAAGTGTCGCCTCATTCAATTAATTATCTTAGACTTAGGATGTCAACAAGGAAGAAAACTCAAAATAAAACCCTATGCCATTAACAAAGAGGTTTAGTAGGTCAACGTCCCTCTCTCTGTAGGCAATATTTTTTTTGCATTTACATTTGGTAATATTTCGCAATAATTTAAATAATATATTTTTGTTAGAAAGAATATTTCAGGGCCTATCACACATTACCAAACTCTGCACTGAAATCTAATGGAAAGTTTCATCAAATTGCAAATTGTGACTGTGCTGTGCAGGTTTGGTACCCAATGGCATTAATAATAACAATAATTCGTTATTGTAAAACTTATAAAATGTAACAATAAAAGTTCACACACCACATAAAAGAACAATATGACTTAAACTTAGTACAAACATTTTGATTTCTGACTCCTAAACTAGATTTATGTGCCTGTAAGATACAGGTAAGTCAGAAAAGGGGGTCGTTAGGTAACGTCTATACAAACTCTCTTGACTTGTATGATACCATAAGACAAGTTACAAATCATCAGGTATGTACCCTTTGTGGCTAGATAGCATAAACCTCACATTATATATGCATAGCTTTAAAGACAGGGAGAAATTAATTACTCACCTATACACTTGAGCTTCAATGGCAGCAATATCCTTATGCCTTTGTTGTGTTGATGCTTTAGCTTTGTTACCTCCTTTTTTAGCCACTAATGATTTATCCAAAGATGTTTGTCCTTTGGTACTGAACAACCTGTAAAGTACATATTGCATTTGACTGTAACCCGCAACACTTTATAATTGTTAGCTTTTAAGATTATTTAGAGCACACTGTTTCCATGCTAAAAAAAACAACAAACTATCTGATTATCGCTAAAATAGTTGATGCAATAGGAGGGAATTAAAAATAAAAGTGTTGCTATACTTTGCATTGACATTTGCAACAGGTAGTTTTTATCTCACTAACCTCTGTGCTCTTTCTTCTAATGTGCCGCCACACTTTAAGCCTAAAGCCATAAGAGCAGATTTTAATCTGTCCAGACCTAATGAGGCAAGTTCTTCCCAAGAGGAGAAGGCTGACAGATCCAAATGAGCGCCCACATTTGTTAGAGCACCGCCAGTCTCTTTCTAAAATGGAAATGTTGTAATGTAAAGCTAAAATCGTAAATATTTTAATACACAATACAAAATCGTTTTCAAAGAAATAATTAGACAAATATCAAGTACTAGCTGTTCCCTGAGTATTGATTGTATTTGATAACAAATGAATGTGAATATTTATCATATAGCGCAGTCTTTCTTAGTCTTCTTTAGAATAAAGCTAAATTTATGTTACAATCATAATGCAGTCAGTTTTAATTTTGTAACAGTTTTTTTTTTATCTTGCTGGGTTCTTAAGGGTCAAAAGTTATTATTCTCTAACCTTTCTCAAAAATTGGGCTATTGAATGCAAAATGATTTTCTTCTAATGGTTAATATAAAGGGTTATAAGTGATATCCATCCATCCATCAGCCTTTTAACGTCCACTGCTGGACATAGGCCTCCCCAAGAATGGGGGATAGTGCCGTAATCGCCACGCTTGGCAGGCGGGTTGGCGATGCAGTGGATGTTGTTAATACTCGAAAGAAGTGCTGCTGCCCACTCCCCCGGTATTCCCTCAGTCGGCTCTTACGACTCCCATGGCTGGAGGGGTGGGACAATTCTAAACCCGGCCCCACACAGCAAATAATTGATAACCACACTCATATAATATCCATTATATTAGTTATGATTTCATAGTCCTAAGCTTTAAATTATAAAGTAAAATACATACAGGCCATCCAGGGAATGTCCCGGATTCCCATTGCTTGATGAATTCTTGATGAGCAGCAGCCATTTCTTGGGCTTGATCTAAGAGAGGCTTAACACGGGAAACAAAATCCTTTAAGTATGTCAGAAGAGCACGGATGTAGTTTCTGTATTCACTGTTTTTGCGCTCACGGGGTATATCAAAGAGATGGTCAAATATGGCTAGGTATGTGATGTAGTCTACTTTCTGCAAACATAAAAATCAATAATGTTATGTTTATTGTAAATATATTATTTGGACTGAACTGAACTGAATACAGTCACTGCAAGCATTCTTAATGAAGAATGTGTCAAAATATTATGAATTTCCTAAAATGTTAAAAATATCACACTTTTAGGTAAACTTGAGCTGAACATACATTCTCTTATTTATAACTTTGAAGGCATGACAGAAACCAGGCTAGAAATTTATGATAGACTCAATAGCATCTGCCAATGTTTGTTACAATTTGGCGATTGGCCTTATTACTATTTACCAAGGGTGTTCAGCTGTCAATTGTGTTTTACATAATAGTAGTATGTTTAGCTGCTTACCTCAATACCTTTCAAGTTTATATACTTTTCATAGCATTCATGCAAATCCAGGTATTTGCCATAACCTTCTTCATCCGTAAACTCAGCAGGAGCTGCAATTGCAAGTTATATTTTAATGTTCATCATTTCTAATAACATAGGTATATACTTTAAAATTTTTAAAAGACAATCTTACTTGTGAAATCTTCAGATGGGTTTTCTCTTAGTTTTGCTAATTCTTCGAACTCCACAGACATAGGTACACATATCTGTAATAACAAGTAACCACAAATCTAATTATGCAGTATTATTTTAACAGACCTAATAGTTTTAACAAGATGGCTTATAAATCCATAAATAGGCTTATAATTACTAAAATAAATCAAAAATAGTTAATAAAAAACTCTTTGAGCCATGAAAAATAACCAACAAGGTATACTCATACTAGAAATTTCTTACAAATAAAAAATAAACATCTTAGATGGAACATTATTTTGAAATATACTATTTTCTATTTAATAACCATGTTGGTATTCTTGTTTAAATATTATTATAAACTACAAGATTCCGCCTGAGAATGTGTTCATACGGACTTCAAGATATAACTCCATCTATGGCACATAAATAAACTTGATGTAAAAATAGCTATTGCTTAGGAACTATCCAGTTAGTAGCCTATGTTTATTTCTAGGCCCCAAACTATATGACATGTGTGCAAAATTTCATGGTGATTGGTTCAGTAGTTACATTGTGAAAGTGTAATAAAGTAACAAAAAAACAAACTCACTTTAGCATTTAAGTAGAAGTATAGTAAAGATTATACTAGTTGGTGACAGCACAGTCTTTCACAGCAAAAAAATTCTCAACATTTCCACTATTACAAAATTCTAATACATAAATTACCTCATTTGGATGTTTCCTATGGAATTCCTTGATTTGCTTTAGTCTGGTATAGAATTCCTGAAACTCATTAGGTCCAGACAGGGCTGCAATTTCTTCTTTTCTAAGCCCATCTTTATCTTCATACAATTCTTTAAGTCTTATTGTTGATTCCACATATCGCTTAAAAAAGAAACAACATATTAAGTAAAACTATCATAGTAAATTCTCAATGACTTGGTTATAAACTGGCACTAAGGATTTGATAATATTAGCAATCAACAGCAAAGATGGAAAATATTACTCCGAAAAGTGCCTAGTCCTTTTGATAATCCATTTTTTTCCATGGAGGATCCATATTTCCATGAAGGATCCATTACAACTAATTGTAGAAGTTATGATATATATTAGACTTATCTTAGTGCATAAAAAAGCAGTTGTAATTCCATTTACTTACATCATGCATATTTTTCAATCGATGGTCACCATTTATAGTTTCCCGATGCTGAAAATAAAAATAGAAATAAATAAAACTTCTGTGTTTGCACACAATATTTTATTTTGAAAACGACTTAATGTTGCTGTATGCAGAGGAAAATAAGGTAAATTCCACGCGAACTATGTCGCGTTTAGCAGCTAGTTATTAATATTATATTATTGCCATTGGTGGAGAGTGCCGGAAGAAATTATCCCTGAATTAGCAAGCGCGATATTCCGTTGGGTATTCCGCCACAATATATTATTGTGTCTGTAAACTAATTTGGAATACTATGAAATTTAGACACAATGTAAAAAAATAAGTCAATGTTCCCACAAGATTGCTAAAAATACTAACCCCTATCTTCTTGTGAAGGATTTCCTTTACCATAGCATCCATTGTTCTTTCTCTTTCCTCATGATAATTTCGTTGTTGTTCAAGTATAGTTTCCATAGTTGTACCACAATTTAAAATCTATACGTGTATCATTCACAATAGTCAAATTAAAATCCAAATAATTGCAAAAAATGCCAAAAAATCTTTAACCCAAACTGACTTAACTGCACACTCTTGAGTAATATTGTTGTGCTTAACTGACACAACCCATTTTTTTTTATATATTTGTTTTAAGGCATAGGCAGAACCATCAGCCCAACAGTAACATAAACATCATTATTCTCCAAACTTGATTAATTCATCAAACAAGTCGTAGTTGAAGTCAGTCATATAAAGTCAGTCAAGTCAAAGTCACGCTACAGTAAAACGATGGCAACCTTACTGAAGCTTCTATGGAGTTTTGGAAACAACAGGAAAAAACACGTTATGTCATTACATCACTTGCCAGCACTTATGCACATACACAAATAGTTAATAAGCAAAAGGCCACCACTTTTACACATTAATACTTGAAATAACACAAGTTTAGGAAAATAATGCAGAGCGACGACATGATCTTCTTCGTGTTCCCGCCAAAACTCCTGACACAACCCACCCAACATACACAGACTCCAACAAAGCCAACAAACTAGAGATGTGTAACTCAGGTCAGGAGTGATTGATACAAAAGATGTATAATCTTTCAAAATGCGTAATCACTCTTTAAATCTTTGGTTTCGAAAATACATCTTTAACTCACTACGTAAGGATTGATTTAGTCAGATGGAATGGAATAATGGAAACTAACAAAACACAAACGTAGATGTAGAATGAGACAATAGATAAAGGATATTTTATTTATTTATTTATTTATTTAACCTTCATGCACACTATACGTACAAAGGCGGACTTAATGCTAAAAGCATTCTCTACCAGTCAACCTTTAGGTCATGCAGAAAAAGAAGTAGGTAGGTCAAAAGGGACAAATATATCTATATAAATACGTAAGCGATATATAAATATACGCATTACACACTAAATACATACTATATACTTATAAATATAACACATATATATATATATAAATATAAATAGATACATATACATACAAATATTACATGAAAAAAAAAAAAAAAAAAACGTACCTGTGAGGGTCTAGACTGATTCATCCGTTGTCAAAAGATCAATGTATAGCTTCCGAACATTTAATTTAAACACATTCCGATTTGAGGACATCCTGATTTCAAGAGGGAGAGCATTCCAAAGCAGTATAGATTGGATATAGAAGGAAGAGTGAACAAGACTAGAAGTATGTGAAGGGCAGGATAGTAGAAGATTATGTGAAGACCGAAGATTTTTGTTATGACAAGAATAAAGAAATTTTAAGTTATCAGTCAGATAATGGGGGGCATTGGGAGAATTCAGTAGAGAGTAAAGCATCGTTAGCGTATGTAAGCTACGTCGCTGTCGAATGCGTAGCCAGCTTAGCTCTCGACGAAATTTAGAGACATGATCATATTTTCGAAGGTTGTAAACAAACCGAATGCAATTATTGAGAAGTCGGTCTAGCTTATTGAGTAGATCTGCATTCAGGTCGAGATAGCACACATCACCATAGTCGATAATTGGAAAGATTAAAGTTTGCACGAGCATTTTCTTTGTTTTGCAAGGCAGGAAATTTTTAAGCCGATATAGAGAGCGTAGGGAACCAGTAACTTTTCTGCTAACATTTGTAACCTGAGTTCGCCAATCTAATGTTGCGTCAATATGTAGACCAAGGTTTTTAACAGAAACAGTTACGGGAATAATAGTACCATCAAAAATTACAGGTGGCACAGATGACCCATCGATTCTATTTGTTATCCGAGAACTACCTATTATAATGGCCTGGCATTTAGATGGATTCACACTAAGGCCAAACCGGTCAGACCATTGTTTTAGTGAAGCCAAGTCCCGGTTGATGGCATGAATTGCTGTCGAAAGGTCATCGATTCCCGTTTGTGTATAGAGTTGCAGATCATCGGCGTAAAGATGATACGCACATTGAAATTCTTGAGTGACCGTATTGATAAATAATGAAAACAGAAGAGGAGAAAGTATACCGCCTTGAGGAACACCGCAGTCAAGAACACGCCAATTAGAAGTGACTTCCTCCTTGCGAACTGACTGCCGGCGACCACGAAGATAAGAGGAGAACCAACCCAGTGCCTCAGGTGAGATCAAAAGATGGGAGAGGATAGAGAGAAGGATATCATGATTAATCGTATTAAAAGCATTTGAAAAGTCCACCAAGACCATCAATGTTACTATAGTCTTTTCAATTCCCGACCTTACGTCACCAGTTACTTTTAATAAGGCTGAAATTGTGCTGTGCCCAGGTCTAAAACCCGATTGAAACGAAGAGAGAATGTTATTATGTTGGACAAAACTAGACAGTTGTTTGAGGACACATTTTTCCAAAATTTTGGATAAGAAGGGAAGGATAGATATAGGGCGAAAATGAGAAACAAGTGTAGGATTAGGAAACTTAGGCAAAGGACAGACAAAAGCCATACGCCAGAGGGAAGGAAAAGAGCCAGAAGAGAGCGAAAAATTTAGAATATGAGCTAAGGGCAATAAAAATTGATCCAAAGCGGCGACCATCATGCGACGGCTGATGTTGTCATATCCCATGGCCTTGGACTTTAAAGAAAGAATTGTTTTTTTAACCTCACCTGGAGCAATCGGGGAAAACTGAAATTGATTATAGTTGGGACGTGGTAAACTCCCTACATAGTTAATAGTACTATGTTTGGTTGTAACATGGAGAGTATCCATAGTCGTAAAATGACTGTTAATATCGTCTAAAGTAATTGTTTTAGGCAACTCTGAGTGACGTGATTTGCCGATCCCTAGACTCCCTAAAAACTTCCAAACACCAGCAGGAGAAGTGGAAGAAATACTATCAAGGATATGTCGGCGTTTAGCATTGCGTATCATCTGATTGCAACGATTCCTAACTTTCTTAAACCTTGTCCAATTACCGTCACAACGATTTAGCTTAAAGTTACGAAACGCACGATCCCTACGTCTCATTTCGGTTCGAATCTCATCTGACATCCATGGTGCCGGAAGTCGCTTCAGCTTAACTCTTCTGATTGGCGCATGAACATCGTAAAGATTGACGACTGCATTGTTAAAAATGCTCACCTTCTCATCAACCGTAGTAGCCGCCATCAAGGGCTTCCAATCAATGCTAATAGCATCCAGCTGTAGTTGATTGATATCCATCCGCTCGAAACAACGCAAGTGTGCAACCTTGGGCTGAAGCTTGGGAGGTTTCAGGATGTAAGATAGGTAAAGAAGGTCGTGACGGGAGAAGCCAGGGGCAGGATGTTGGCCGTGGGAGGATACAAAAGAAGGACTGGAGGTAAGGATTATGTCTAACCAGGTGTCTTCCCCATAAAGATTGTGGTGAGTTGGTGATAGAGGTAGGACATGAAGGCTGGCAGACTCAAGGATATTAAGTAGTTTTAGGCAGCGGCGGGATTGGGATAGGAGGTCAGTATTAAAATCTCCCATGATGATGTGATGAGCATACTCAGACCCTATTGGCTCTATAACTGATTCGAATTCAGTGAAGTAATCAACAGAGGGTGGACAATATACGACTCCAAGAGCAATTTTGGCTCCTCTGACCCAGACCTCTAAGAAAAGGAACTCCGCAGAAGATGAATTATTGTGGGACGAAGATAATTTAATAATTTTGAAAGGTAGGTTACTACGAAGATAGATAGCAACGCCACCACCACGCTTGTCGACTCTATCATTTCTAATTAAAACGAAGCCAGGAAGAGAATAAAACGATGATAGCAGATTAGGTTTGAGCCAGCTCTCGGAAATCAGGATGGCATGAATATAATCGTTGGAAAAGGTATCTAAAAGTTCGCTGTAATGGCTAGGTAAACTTTGCGCATTAATATGGCAAACATTTAGTAGATTCTTAGCAAGCTTAAGATTATTACGTAAAGCTTCACCAAGAGTGTCACCTACTGAACAGAAACTATCATCAGAAGACAAATCAGTACTCTGAGCAGAAAGAAAAGAGTTTTCATCGCTGGATGACATATAAATAATAATAAAATAAATATGACTATAAGTATAATATCCAAGAGCAAAATTAATTACTAAATAGAGAAAAATAATAAAATAAAAGAAACACAAAATTAATTACTTGGGACTACGTCCTTATTCTGCACCACCCGCCAACCAACAGACAGATAAACTTTAAAACAATAAGAATAACAATTTATGAATAAACGATCAATAGCAAAAAAAAAAAAAGTACTGTTCAAATATAGAGGAAACAAAAAGAAAAAATATAGAATATACCAACATTACAGACAACGACAATACAGTTATTTCGTTTAGGCTGAAGGCACTGCCAAAGCCGTATAATAAATTAAAATATAAATATGATGTTATGTCAATGTCAAAATTGACAACTGTCAGCAAAGCATAGGTAAGGTACCTTGTTTTGCATCTTTATTGTTTGGCGAAATAATTGTGCTCACACTGCCACAACAAAAGCCAACAAATAAATTAATCAAGAAGATTGTGAGTAGTGACAACTGTGACAAGGTATCCGTGTAATAGCTATGGTAACCAACCAGCCAACACAAAACAAAACATTTATATATAATTACCTAGCACTGCTTAGCATACCTAATGTAGTAGTAGTAACAAATGTTACAATACGTTTATATGACAAATATAGCCCAGTGGTAATTTTACCATAACCTATATACATCAATTATAAACCTTTGTAGTTAACAAAAATAAAGAACACAAGCAGGCAAAATATAAATAGTGAAATATAAATGAATGAAATATGTATGACCTAGTATGAATATCGTGATATTAAATAGCTAGTTGAAACCTGCTGACAAGACAAAATCCGATTATACATCAATTCAAGTTGTTGTAAGTGAAGTGTATGTAAAGGCTACCTTTACTTATATTGAGTTATGAGATAGAGAAGAAAAAAAAAATGTAAATGAATTATTCTTACTTTTACCCAGACATGGCTTTGAATTAGTTGCCCTACATATGTCCATAGTAATGCAATATTAGATATACTTAGGTAATAAAATTGTATCTTTTGTTTCAAAATTAAGTTACACAAAAAGAAATAGAGGTAGTATTAATCAAAAACATATAATTAGTTTACTTTTGTACCATCACTACTTTTGGATACTTGACCAGGAGGGGGTTAAGTTCTTCCATGGTAGTGACCTTATAACGACTACCAGATGCGGTTTTTATTACTATCATCCCATCCTGAGTCCAGCAACCCCTCATACCAAAATGCATCCTGGCCTTACTGAAGATTGACTGTCGAGCTCTAGTTAGGAATTCCTTTACTGTTATTGAAGAACCCTTCAGCTTAGTTTTTGCACGCCAAACTGTAGCCTTAAAGTCAGTAGTATGGAATCTAACGAGTATTGGCCTATTAGTGCCTTTTTTCAAACTGCCTAAGCGATGACAATTCTTTATTGCAGAATTAGTTACAGCCTTTAAACCCAAATTGCATTGGAGTATGTTTGTGACAGTGGTTGAGCAATCTTCCTTCTCAGCTTCTGCAACCCCGGAGAAAATGAGAACTTTGCGACGCTGTCTTGTTTCCATGGAATCAATAGCCTGTGAGCACTCTGCAATTTGCTTCCTAAGTAAACTGAGCATGTTGTACATAAGCTCTCTGAAACTCCTGAACTCCTCAGCAATTCTGGCTACTGTGTCCTTAGCTGCATTGCTATTCTGCAACTGTGATTGCAGTTCGTCCATTTTTTTAATAAAACACTCTTCGAGGCTTCTTTGGGCAGATTGGATGTCAGCAATTTGGGCCATATTGATATATATGTAAATTAAACACTCAACACCAAGTCATACACAAGTCAACCGGCAGGTGGTGCAATATATAACTCAGGGTGTCACATATAGGGCCACCCACAGAACTACACTATTAACTGTTTGTATAACACTTATTTACAATTAATTACAGCTTAAATATTGTGTATAAATATATTTTCAAAAGTGCTATCTTAAAATGCGTATTAACTTATTTATCGCCTCCCCACGAAAAAAAAAAAAAAAAAAAAAAAAAAAAAAAAAAAAAAAAAAAAAATTGTGAATTGAAATGAGATAACATAAGTTGTAGGCACGCTCAAATGCGCTCTTTTGAAATACAATGACGATAGATACACAGAAACTTAGACTCTATTTCGTTATCGTAAAAAGCTCAAAACCGGTTGTGACTAGAGGGAATGAGAGAATAACTACATGAATTAATAGATATTTGCATGACTTATGATCAACTGAATGAATAACGTCATTCGTAACCAAAGATTTAAAAGAGTTAAAGATTTAAAAGTGTGATTTAAATCTTTCGAAGAAAAAGATTTATAAATCACTGATCTCATTGGTGATTTAGTTTGCGCATCTCTGCAACAAACAATAACCATATTAACCATTCCAGCACAGCACTGAGCTAGTAAGCAAAAGGAGTAGAAATAACAACAAATTCACCGTGCCATTTCTAAGTCTTAGAACTGAAAATGGCGGGCAATGCTAGGGAATAAAGATGTAACCGATATATTCATATCCATTAAAATATTTGTGATATTGGATGTATTCATGTATCAGTAATCCGGCTCAATCTGATATGCTAATACAGGCGTTTTGCTAATATAGTAATATGCCATATTCAATATACCGTGAACATGGACATCACAGACTAGTAAACATGTGACCACTGAACATGGGTGTGTTACTATATCCATAGACTAGATAGAATCGCATATCGGTGAGAACATCGTACGTATCATGTCAGTGTGAACATCGTACGTATCAATGAGTTAAGAATGATGGTGGGAATGGCACTGCAGCCTATCTCTATATCCTCCGTATTAAATATTAGTGATATTCATATATTAGTATACATATTATGATATTACTTGAAGAATATATTCATATTAGCTGATATTGACAAATATCGGTATTAACCCATCTAGGGAAGCGCGTAAAAATATCGATACTTCAGTCCTTCGAGCGATTACAAATCGACTCAAGCGCAGGCTTGACGACTTCCAGCCTCCCGAAAAAGCTGGTTTTCGAAAAGGCTATAGTACCATAGACCACATCTACACGCTACGCCAGATTATACAGATGCAAAGGATGATAATATTGCTTACTTGCCTTAGTCGCCTCATACGACACCCGTGAGAAGGAATGGGGTGGTGACACTTGTATTCTTAGTCCGTCACCACACGGAAAACTACTTTAAGACATAAGTAATCATTTTATGACGATGAAGTTTTTTTATCTTCCTAGAGCTTCGTGCAACCCTTTGCTTTACAGGCCGTCCACTGTGATTTTTGTTGAGGTTCAATAACAAATATATAGGTATATTATATTGAAACCTCATTAAGCTTTTTTTTATAACGAGAAGATATATATTATTTGACATTGGTGGTTCTTTTTCTACTTTTGAATAGGAGGTTATTTATTAATATGTGTGTCCGTAAGGATTGAGGAGCCACTTCAGATTTAAAAATGCGTTTGCGTAAAGACGTGCTATCTGCGTGCAACAACGATGTGTTCTAACATGGTTCTAACGCTTTTAAGAAGCCTACTAAAGGCAATCACTATTTTGGAAACCCAATAATGTCAGGCACAAGGATAAGCAACTATTACACGACGCTTGGTTGCGGATAAGCAACGATTTTAATATCCCCGTGGAAGATTTAAAAAATATATATATTCCTGTTGAATAGTTAAAAAGTTCTTTTTCGCCATGGTTTAATATGTTTTTTTCTGGTAAATGATTAAAAAATTACAATAACTAATTAAAAAAATAAACGCCGCAATTGTTTTTTCCACGTCCATGGCATCCGAAGTTTAATTGATACAACGAGCGTGTAAATGGTGTGCTCTCGTGTCGAGCTTCTACGAGACGAGAGAAACGAGAGGTTCGAGAGACAAATAGACGAGTGTGTACTGTGTACAGCCGCCGCAAAATATTCGAAAAAAAATGACTGTACTTAATAGGCTATAGGCGTGTCTAAACACAAAATATTTTTTTTTTATAATTTTTGTCTGTGATAAACAGATGTTGTTTGTTTGTTCGCGCATAACGCAAAAATAACTGCTTCCTTGAAAAATTACGAGTCATATATGTATGGTCTGAGGAGCCACATATAATGTATGGCATCTTTTTTAATTTTGATACTACTGAACTCAGATTTTATCTTTATACAAGTATGTTGTTTAGATATGCCTACAATATAACTATATCTTCAAGAATTTTTGGATATGGAATATTTATGTTAGCTACTTAGAGCAACGTTCTTTTTACATATAGCAGACAGATTTGGTTTAAAAAAATATTTTTTATTAAATACAAGGTATTCACTTTATGCCGTGCCGCACATGCCGTGTGGGGCCGGCTTTAGAATTGTCCTATCTCTCTCCACCCATGGGAGTCGTAAGAGCCAACCGGGGGAGTGGGCAGCAGCGCTTCCTCGAGTATTAACAACATCCACTGCGATCGCCAACCCGCGTGCCAAGATTACAGCACTATCCCCCATATGAGCGAAACACATGTTGTGGCGTTCTATTGGGGAGGCCTATGTCCAGCAGTGGACTTCGAAAGACTGATGGATGGATTCACTTTATTCCACTCTATTATCGTTAATGTACAATATAAACATACACACTATTTAAAGATTTCACGAGACGTGTCTATAGCGAGCGCAAACACAAAATGAATAATATTAACTAGTTATGGAAATGATTGCTACTTTTATTTCATTTTCATTGGATGATTTCACATGTGAAATTTCATTGACAATGATTTTTCATCCCACGTCACACGTTTCGTATGCTAGCATAAAATGAAATAGGAAGTTTTGTATGAATACTCCTAACTAAGGTTTATTTTATCTATCTATTGGTCTCATTTACACTAATCTAACATATGTATATTAACGCTATACATATACATATACTGACTTACTAAATAAAAAAATAATAATCTATACCTATATAATTACAATAAACTATGTACTGACTGATGTACAATGAAAGTAAGTAAATCGCAAACAATCATCGAAGACACACTCGACTGACTGAGCTGTGGTCTGTGATAATAATGAAATTTCATTTCATTTCATTTATGTAAACTAACACGTGATTTTGAGATCTGCGACAAATGATTCCAAGGAAATTAATACTTTACGGCACTTAATTTAAAGTCTTTTTTAAAATACTCTCTTAGGATACTCAAGGTCAAAACTGAGGCATATAGTACTAAAACATCGCATGCGTGGTGCTACGCTCCGGCGACGAATCATCTAAATATAGTTTGTTCTTTCTATCACGCCCACAGTGAGCGTGATAGAACGAACAAACTATATACCTACCTAGTGGGCGCGATTCGTCGCTCGCTAAGTCTACTCGCTCGTTCCCGCGATTTCATTGAGTGTGACGTTTCACAGGCCAAATGAAGAGTGGTAGCAGATGCGAAGTATGAAAATTCATTTCATATGAAATTTCACATGCTACTTGTGAAATGTTCCAAGCTTAATATTAACCCCCTGCACTCACAAAAAAACAAACAAAACAGTTAGGCCAAGTCCCCAATACCATGATCTTGTTATGTTTGCAAACGCGTTAACATGGCGCTGCAGACTCGGCTTTACGTACTTTCTGCTTGCATAACATTGGCCCTGGCACTAACCACGAGGATATTGAGTCTCAGCTTGCCCGTCTGCTTTTAGCGAGAAAGTATCATGGGGAGTAGCATTTATAGACGTGCATATAAGTGAAGCTATTGAAAGCAAAGTAATAAGTAGGTAGCACTTGCTGCCAATTGTCAATAGGTAGGTAAGTTTTTAGAGTGAAGAGCGAGTTGAATAGTTCTCAATAATGTACCATTCAGGCGTTCTACTTGGCCATTGCCACAAGGGTTATAAGGCGTAGTCCGACTAAAAGCTATTTCAAGTGATCTTAGAAACTCGAGTAGTTCAGAGGACATAAATGCGGCACCTCGATCACTGTGTATATACATAATGGAGTACCAAATATAGAAAACAGATGATGAAAGCATTTTATCACTGACACTGAAGACATGCAAAAGGGAATCGACTGTATTCCTCTATAATGATTTATATTTATTAGGTCTTGGCAGAGACCCTTTAAAGTCCAAATTAAGCCGTTCAAACGGTGCGATAGCTTTAATTAAATATCTTTTAGATTTTCAGTACCGACGTTTCACTTCTGCACATGTTTTACAAGAAGCAGTCATTGCTTTTATCTATTCTAGCGAATATGGCAAATTCTTTTAACGCACCCAATGAACCATCCTTTTTTTTTTTGTTATGCGGGAAAAAAATTTCCTAACCGCTCACTCCATCGTTCGGGGCAATGACCAGGGTAGTGTGGGGCCTGCACCCACTAAAGAAACCCGCCGTGTGCCGTCTCTCCGCCTTTATTGGCGCTCCACTGGAACTATGTTACATTCCTTCGGTGGTCCGCCGGCGGCTTACCCTTTTGGGTACCACCCAATGAACCATCCTAACGATTCCTGGGTGACAAAGACCATTACGTATTTCACGTAGTTTGTCTATCTATGTTCATGTGAGCACAAATGCGAGACAATTCGTCTGCAATAATGATCTCTCGAGAGAACTCGAGACGCCACTGCTCTATTTTTTCGTTCTTTATTTTACTAGTATGATTATTAAACATAAACAAAACCGGTCTTTGATCAGTAATTAAATTGAAATATCTGCCAATAAGGAAATGTCTCTACGTTCGGATACTCTCGACCATTGCTCCCGCTTCCTTTTCAATTGATATCTACATTCAGACTCTGTAAGTCACTGTAAGTGTTCTAGAAAAAAAGGCTACTGGTCGACATTTTTGAGATAAGGTTGCTACCAAAGCGAAATCCATCAGATCCATCTGTTTCTACAATACATTTACTGTGAAACATTTTTCTTAGTCATCAATTGCACTGCACTAAGGTATGATTTTTGTATTTCTTATTTCACATTTTCAAAACTAGTTTTATGATAAACTTTTTTTTTGAAGTTATAATTCTTTTGCGACTTGCAATTGCAAAAGGTTGCGTTGAACGTTTAACGACTTAAAAAGAAATTTTAAAATTTTACTAACGCCATCTAGTGACATTAGACATAATTACTTTACCGAACAACGTATTTAAAAAAATAACTGTGACAAGTTTTGCAGTTACGAATATATTAATTACTTTATTAATAATAATTGTATTGTACCTAACTGAAGTGTAGATAATATCAAATATAATTTAACCAATCTATAGTGCATGCGGTGTTAATCAATAAATAATTGATTACACTTTGTTTTGATCTGTGCCATGTTATTGGGGTATATGGGGACACCAGAGAAGGAAAAGTGTTTATATGGAGAAATCTTTTATTATAGGAATGCTACATGCTCTCAATACTACAAGCTTATTCCGCCATCTTAGTAAAGTTAACTCAGTACAGTAGAAAATGTTACGACGAGTATAGACTACAGACAGCCATAGACAAACTAGGCATTTTTAAGCGATGTGCACATTGCACTCTTACACCCTTCCTCAATGTGTAACATCACTCAATCAAAAACTACAATAGTATATAGGTAATACTATAACTACATAAGTAACACAAAGCCAAAACTCCAATGAAAATTGTGAACAAAACACTATAACATTCACTCTACATAAAAACTGAAAACAAAGCTGCTCCCTTTTTAACTTTCAAAACTAATAGTTACAAAAGAAACATTTGAGAAAATAACATTTCTCTTAACTTCACAAAAACAACTCTGCCTAGACTCTTAGTACACATATCAGCAAGCTGATCTCCTGATGGTACATACTTCAATCATACAATTTTATATTCAACCTGCTGTCTTACAAAATGATACTTAATATCTATATGTTTCAGGCGCTTGTGATACTCTGGGTTCTTGGCAACATGAATTGCAGATTGATTATCAATGTTAATAATAAAACTTTTACAATCAACTCTTATTTCTTTTAATAAATTCCTTATCCAACAACCCTCTGCAATTCCCTTTGCCAATGCTATATACTCCGATTCTGTTCTTGATAAAGATACACACTGCTGTTTGTTTGAGGACCAAGACACTGTATTACCAAAAACTTTCATGACATACCCCGATGTAGATTTCCTATCACCTTGATCCCCTGCCCAATCAGCGTCTGTATACCCTTCTAACTGCACATTTATACCATTTCTATAAACTAATTTTAATCCTACTGTTCCCTTAATATACCTTAAAACTCTCTTTAATGCTTTCCATAAACTCTCATTACCACAACTTTGGAAACGACTTAAGTAGCTCAATGCATAACATAAATCAGGACGTGTTCCTAACATTGCATAAATGAGACTTCCTATTAACTGTCTGCATCTTTTAATTAATTCTTTATTTAAAGATTCTTCTTTATGTAACACTAAGCCTTGTTCTATAGGTGTTGACACAGTTTTACATTCTTCCATCTTATATTTCTTTAACAAATCTTTTAAATACTGCTCTTGGTTTAATTCAATGACATCTTTCTTCCTAGTAATATTTATTCCCAGATATTTTATATTATCACCCCCTAAATCTTTCATTTCAAATCTTCTTTGTAAGGCTTCTTTTAATTTATTTATCTTTTGCTTGTCTTCACAAATTAAGATCAAATCATCAACGTATAATAGAACATAAAACTTCTTATCCTTTTTATAATATAGACAGTAGTCACATTTACTTCTTTCAAACCCTTCCTTAATCATAAATTGATTAAACTTCTCATTCCAATATCGTGGAGATTTCTTCAAACCATATACAGAGCGCTGTAATTTTAAGACTTTACCATCTTCTTTCATTCCTTTTGGCTTTTCCATAAACACCTCCTCCTCTATGTTCCCATATAGGAATGCACTCTTGACATCCATCTGTTGAATATCCAAGTTGTATTTACTGGCTATTGCTAATAATATACGCAGTGTAGATAGTTTAGCCACTGGGGAATAGATCTCTGAATGATCAAATTTATCTTCTTGCTTAAAGCCTCTTGCAACTAGTCTGGCTTTATAAATATTTTTATTACCTTCTTTCTTAATCTTGAAAACCCACTTGCTGTCTATTAACTTCTTCCCGACTGGTAAACTAACCTCTTTCCATGTTTCATTTTTACATAATGCTTCTAGCTCTGCTTGTATTGCTTTTAGCCATTCTTCTTTATATTTTCCATTCATTGCCTCTTCATAAGTCAACCGTTCTTCTTCTCCTTGCGCTATCATTGCTAAATCATAATCTTTAGTCCACGCCGGCTTTTTCACTTGTCTCTTACTTCTAGAATTCTTCTTTTCTTTATCTTCAAGAATATCTTCTTCTGCATCTAAAAATTCTTCATCTAAATACTCTTCCATCATGTCTATTTCACTTGATACAATATCTTCTGCAATGCTTCTTGTCTCGTCCTCTTCTTTTTCTTCTCTAACATTTTCTATCAATTCTTCATTCTCTATTTCATCCTCATTCTCTATTATTGCATTGCCTGAGTTATTCTTCTTTACTTCTACTTTCTTCTTAACAAATACAATATCCCTATGAGTTTGTACTCTTCTTGTGTCTGGATACCATACTCTGTACCCTTTGGTATGTAAACCATATCCCACAAAAAATCTTAATTTTCCCTTTGGGTCCCACTTCAATCTGTGTTGTTTTGGTACATGTGTACATACAGTAGCACCAAAATCTCTTAACAGTGTAACATCAAAACTCTTGTTATACAACAACTCATATGGGGTTTTGTCTCTAACTTTACTTTTACCTGTACGATTTATTGTAAATACCGCTGTAAACACAGCTTCAGCCCAAAGTTCCTTTCCTAGACCTGACTGAATAATTAATGTCCTTGCAGATTCTACAATTGTACGCATTTCTTGTTCTATTTTGCCATTTTGCTCAGGTGTGTAACTTACTGTTAACTCATGTATTATGCCTCTCCTTTTAAATAAATTCTCTACTGCTCTATTAACAAACTCTGTGCCATTATCTGAACGAAAACGCTTTATTTTACATGTAAACTCATTTTCAAACATCTCTAGAAATTCTTCAATTTTCTCTTTAGTTTCATACTTACTATTTATAAAATAAACAAACCTAAAACTGCTATAATCATCTTTAAACAGAAGGAAATATGAGGAACCACCCACAGATACTACCTCCATCGGTCCGCACAAATCCATATGTATAAGTTCACCTGGTTTAACTGACCTACTATTACTCTGACTAAACGGTAACCTATGCTGTTTTCCTTGGATACATGGTAAGCACTGATCAATCTGCCCTTCATATTTAATACCTCTTAAATCTAAAAACTCTTTTACATACTTATAATTCTGGTGTGCAAACTTAATATGCCAATCTGTTAAAGTTACCAAAGCTACATTATTTAATTTAAATCTCATTATATACATGTTGTCAAACTTGTCAGCTATGGCTGTTACTGAATTATTTTTATACAACTTACATCCATTAGAATCTGATACCATTGTGTGACCTTTATTAACAGCTGATGCTAAAGAGAATAAGTTTACTTTAAGGTTAGGTACATACAGAACATTCTCCAACATACGGGAAACATAACTAGAACCATCAAAGGCCCACACAATAACCTTTCCTGTTCCTAAAACCTCTAGCTTAGTACCATCTCCTATTGTCACAAATCTCTTAGCATTTAACTCACATAACTCTGTAAAATACTCTTTAATAAAACACATGTGGTCACTAGCACCGGAATCTAAAAAGAAACATTTTGAATCAAAAGAATAATTACACTCCATTTCCCTAGTAGAATGGCATACAAAAGATTCATATTTTGAACTCTTACTTCTCTCTTTAGGCTTATTCTTAGCACTTAAATTATTTTTCTCATTACACTTACTCTTTTCATATGACTTACTCTTTAGCAATAAACAATCTTTAATTAAATGACCTCTTTTCTGACAATTAAAACACTTTCTATACCTACATTCACTTATCTTATGACCTACTTTACCACACTCATAGCATTTAATAGGATGCCGCATACCCACCACTAACGCTGAGTCTTGAGGTGCTGTGCTGGCTGTACTTCCACTACGCTCCTCTTCGACCAACAACCGCCCGGTCAGCGCCTGCAAGCTCTGCTTCTCTTCTGACATGCTCTCCCATGCAGATATAAAATGCTTGTATTTCTCTGGTAGGGACATCAATATCTTTGTTATGGCCATCTTCTCCGAAACTTTCTCACCTGCTGCTTGAAGCTGGGTCATGCACTCCTCCACGTTCGCCATGAATACAGCGACTGGTTCTTCGAAGGCCAAGTTGAAAAACTTCTGTTGAAGTAGATGAACACCCACCTTTGAAGATGGTTCATATATGGTTACCAACTTCTTCCACATATCTGCACTACTGGTACAAGAAATCAAATATCTCATAACTGTCTCTTCCACCCTGGTGACAATCACCTCCTGGGCTTTTATCTCTCTGTCATCCCATGATTCTTGTGTTTTACTCTCTTCTTTAGGCCTCACCTCTTTGCCCAAAACAATCTCTAGTAGTTTCTTCGAACGAAGAACAATCTGCGTTTGAAAACGCCACGCCTACCAGTTGCGACCATTTAAAAGAATCGTCGACTTATTTAACTCTGAACTCGACATATTGCACGCTGCTTAATCAACACACCTCGCAAGTATGAAGTAAGACGTAAACTCCGCTCTCGCCACCAAGTTTCCTCGAACCACGTTGCCACGCAGGACTCCAACCTTTGCTGCACCGCGACTTACTCGAATCCACTTTGTCTTTCTACTCGCCTCTACTTTCCTTGTCTGGGCCCATAACCTATTGGGGTATATGGGGACACCAGAGAAGGAAAAGTGTTTATATGGAGAAATCTTTTATTATAGGAATGCTACATGCTCTCAATACTACACACAAGCTACAAGCTTATTCCGCCATCTTAGTAAAGTTAACTCAGTACAGTAGAAAATGTTACGACGAGTATAGACTACAGACAGCCATAGACAAACTAGGCATTTTTAAGCGATGTGCACATTGCACTCTTACACATGTAAATAATTGTTTGTATTATGTAAATCAATTGTTGATTATCCTATAATAAAAAAAAGTGTGTGCGTGTAACCTTTACGCGCGATTGAAGTAAAACTTCTTTGGCGTTGAGGGAAAAAAAAACTGCAATTTAAAATATTTTTTTTAAATCTGTTGAATTTTTATTCACTTTGCTATTCACAATTAATCCGTTTGAAAATTTGGAAATAAATAATCCTAATTGATTATGATATTTGCCACTAGCTGGCGTACAAGTCAAGAAGCGTGGAGTATACTTACGACCAATCCAAATTATTATTTTTAAATAGCGGAAACTACGCAGACGATAGTAAGCGTTATTTCCGTCAGAAAAAAAATCTGAGGTACTCCCTAGTCACGCCTAAAGAAGTTTTACTTCAATAAATAAATAAATAATGCAAAAGAAGTATAAATTTTCACGCGGGTACATAAGTACACGCATTTTTTAAAGTATTTCATTAGGCAATGGTGTAACTTCACAGACTAAGGATACTATGGTGTAACTTCACTGAAGTAATGTAACATGGTTTCAGTGGTCCGTCAACGCAGGCGGAGGGATGGCACACGGTGGGTTTCTTTAGTGGGTGAGCGCCTCCACACTACCCTGTTCGTTGCTCCGAACGACGGGGTGTGCGGTTAGGTACATTTTTTCTCGACTAAACAAAAAAAAAGATGTGTTATAGAGAGATGAGTAAAAGCAGGAAATATAGTGAACAGAGCATTAGGACAACTTCTCGGCAGTCAACCTCAGCCAGAAGGCACGTGTCTTGCGACACAGCACAGTGCTTTTCCCAACGTTATTAAATGGATGCGAGAGATGGGTAATCAAAAAAAAACATTTTCGGACGCTAAAGGATTTTCTTCACTCTTTAATGTGCACTTTGATTTAGGTACATCTTACTTTAAAAATCTTTATTGTTTATTTAAATTTTAAAATCAATGTCTATCTTTATCGGTTAATGTCATAAATACCTAATAATTATACTATAGTGAATTCTTCCCGCGTCTTAATTTTATTTTAGTCATCTGGAACATAAAAAATGATTCTTTTATTTTCAAACAATCGCGTTGATCATGTCAGTTGTTAAAAAATCGTCAAAATCATCCTTACGTAATTAATTAATGGCCACTATGTGCATAAGTGTTAGCCAGCTATGTAATGCAGAATGCAGCGAAACGTGTCTTTTCAGGCTGCCTCAAAAGCTCTATAGCAGCTTCTGAGTAAAGTTGCAACAACTTTACTGAGAAGTTAAAACAATGTGAATTAAAATAAAAAGTGAAGTGTTTAAAATACTTGACCTAAAGGTTTCAGCTACCAGGTCATTAAATTCTACAAAAAATATAGTAGATCTTCAAATCTGGTTGGGTAACGTCAGCGCTGTCAGAAAACTTTCAGAGTGTCAGCAAAGAGTAATACGTAAAAGTGTCAGTTTTCTACAAGTTCCATAGATAAAATTACACGTTTTGTATTATTGCAAAAAGTATTAGCAAGTGACCGCCGGTGTTTACACGTAACGGAATTAATCATGATTTTTTCTACGTGGACCAGCCATTGTCAGTCAGTTATTTTGATAATTAGTACAATTATCGCCTATGTTCACTCGGATGTACCTAGGCCCCGCGGGGTTTCTTTATCTAAAGCACCGCTATATTCACCAACAAAAGACTTTACTTGCTTTGATGGGACGATGACCATACCCTTTAGTTTCGTGAATGATGATTACTGCGACTGCTTCGACGGTAGTGACGAGCCGGGAACTTCTGCATGCCTAAATGGCGTGTTCCATTGCACAAATGCCGGTCATCGACCGCAAAATATTCCAAGTTCACGAGTTAATGATGGAGTATGTGATTGTTGTGATGGAACTGACGAGTATGCATCGTCTGTGACATGTAGTAACACTTGCGAAGAACTGGGGCAAGAAGCTAGAGCTGAAGCACAAAGGATAGCAGAATTATATAAAGCAGGTAGCCATTTGAGAACCGATTTAATTGAACGTGGCAATGCGAAACAACATGAGATGTCTGAACAATTATCACAACTTGAAAAAGATAAGTCTGAGGCAGAAAAGATTAAAGCAGAAAAAGAAATACTTAAGAATGATTTAGAAGAAAAAGAGAATGATGCCCTTAAAGTATACCGAGAGGCAGAAGAACTGGAAAAGAAGAAGAAAGCTGAACTGGAAAAACAAAATACTATAAAGGAAGCTTTAGAACAATTCAATCGATTTGATTCAAACCAGGATGAAATTTTGTCAATAGATGAAATTAAAGTAGTAAATGTTTTTGATAAGAACAAAGATGGGCAAGTTGATGAAGAAGAAGTTCGCTATTTTATTGGTGAAAAAGAAAGTATAGATAAAGAAGGTTTCATTGAAAATACATGGTCTTTGCTTAAGCCACTGTTAATGATGGAACAAGGTATGTTTAAGCCTGTAGAAGAGCCTGAAGAAGAAGATGTAGAACAAGCTGAAGAAGAACAAGCTGATGGTGAATTGGACAATGAAGATGTTGAGCATGAAGATGATGGTTCTGAACTAGAGACTGCAGATCACGACATTGAAGATCATGAAGTCGATCAGGATCAGCTGTCGGGCTATGATGAAGAGACACAAAAATTAGTCAATGAAGCAACTGAAGCTCGCCGTGAATATACCGATGCTGAACGTACTGTTAGAGAGATTGAAGCTAACATTAGAAAAATTCAACAAAACTTAGAAAAAGATTATGGTCTTCAGCAAGAATTTGCCACTTTAGATGGCCAATGTTGGGAGTATGAGGACAAAGAATACATTTATAAATTGTGTCTTTTCCAGAAGGTTACACAGAAATCAAAGAATGGTGGTGGAGAAATTGGCCTTGGCAATTGGGGAGAATGGGATGGCCCTGCCCACAACAAATATTCAGTTATGAAATACACTAATGGAATTGCCTGTTGGAATGGTCCTAGTAGAATGACAACAGTAAATATAAGTTGTGGGTTGGAAACCAAGCTCTTGTCTGTCAGTGAACCTTATCGCTGTGAATATAAGATGGAGTTCATGACTCCCGCAGCTTGTGACGATGCTAGTAATGCTCCACAACACATGCCCCATGATGAACTTTAAAAAATTCTAGTGAGCTATTTATTTATTTCACTTTTATGTGATGTGTTTAACACTTAAGTTTCAAATGTAAAGCAGTCTTAGTCCAATGTGTCTTTAAAAAGTTTAACGTCAAGTCTACCAGTGGGTTCTATGAATTATTCACAAAAACAATCAACTTGAGTAAAATTTTTAAAATTATGTAACTGAAAATATGAAGAAATTAAATTATTTTTGTTAACTCGAAATGAAATATAAAATGTTTTTGGTGTGTATAGTATCTTTAATAATTATACATAATTTTGGCATGAGGACTGAAATCATGACATCATAGGCATGCATTACTTCTCACATTCCTCAAATACAAGGCTGTTTTAGTTCAAGTAGAGAATAAATGAAATGAACAAAAAACTTTGTGAGTGATCAATAAAAATAATTGTTTTAATATTACCTGTTTCCTTTTAGTCATCTTGGTCTTAGAACCATATAATTCAATACATTATATTCTAGGCAGTGGGCTAAGTAACTAAATTCTAGTAGTTTGGTGAGAATAATTGCATCCTACACCAGTAATATACATTTCCCTTCATTGTGGCTCACAAACAAAATAGGGCAGCACTATTAAGTACTATAATAACTTTTAAGTTGCTTAAACACAATATCCACTTGTTAAGTGCAGTAGTTTGATATTTCCATAGGATAAATATTGTATAATTTTGCTCAGAATAAGTAACAGAACTATGTCTATTAAATTGTAGTAGGTAAGTTAACTGTAAATTTATGTTGCAGCCAATCTACATTTTATTCTTTAGTGTTGACTGCATTTCTGCAAAATTAATTTAAATTTGAGTTTGGAAATGTGCCCGGTAGACGTCAATAGGCTCACCCCCTATTACGTGGGACTCAAACATAGCTGGCGAGTCGTGGGTGTGTAATACACCTCTGCCTACCCCTTCGGGGAATACAGGCGTGATGCTATGTTTATTAATTTAAACCTTTTTATGGAACAAATGCTATCATAATATCCTCCAATAAAGTAGTAGTGGATGTTAGAATCGCAATTATTAGGCTAGGCTATCTATTACAAGCTAATTCTTACAATGCTCCTTAGGACCTTTTGGTATTTAGCATTAAGTCTGAAGTAGACTGTATAATTTCATAATTTTGAAAGCAGCAATAGCTTAGTATAAAGTCTCGACTTGAAAACATGTGGACTACCCAGAAACCCTCTTGGTGGAGACCCAAGTTCTACAGTAGAAGTGCATGGTAACGATTTGTTAACCGAATTTTATTTATGGCGTTCAATGGAATTAATTATATCTTCTTTGCGACTTTAAACTATTATGGCGTGCCTAACGGTGAACCTCTCATGCCAAGTTTGGGTTTGATTTCCTCACAAGGTAATTCTTTGTGTGATTTCACAAGTGGTTGTTCTCAGTCTGGCTAGGATCTGGTATCTTGAGTCAAGTACCTATTGTAGGCCTATGTTTGAAAAGTCCGCTATACGTATTTGTGTAATATTTTGTTTAAGACGTAAACAAAATATTACACAAATGTATGCACGAACCCATAGAGTGCTCGCATTCTTAATCTCTCGAGAAATATTATTGTTCTGTGCTTAAAATGTTATATTGGGACTACAATTACGAATATACGCGGTACCAGTGGTCCACCGAGTACGGGCGGGTGAGGACGCTCTCCGTCTCTTCCTATGGGAGTCGTAAAAGCCGACTAAGGGATTACCGGGGGACCGGGCAGCAGCGTTCCTCTGTGTACTAAAAAACATCCACTGCGATCGCCAACCCGCCTGCCAAGCGTGGCGATTATGGTAAAACCCCCATTTTGGGGAGGCCAGTCCAGCAGTGGAGGATAAAAGACTGATGGATGGATGGAGAGCCCTACGCTACCTCACTGTCTCCCTGGCAACGGGGTGTGCGGTAGGTACATTATTGCCCACCTAAAAAATGGGTCTAAAATTCGAAATGACGAAAAGTTATTCAGGCGTAAGTAATGCCAACAACTTTACATCTTCGCTGAAGTACGAAGGAATTTCATTTAAATTGACTGCACAGATTGCGGAGTGGTTTAGATATCGACCTCCTGTGCCAATTGTGGTGGGTTCGATTTCTACTCAGGATAACTCTTTGTGTGATTCACAAATGATTGTTCTAAGTCTGGATGTACTTTGCATCCATTAAAATTGTATGTTTGTATAGGTACTCGCGATACAATAATTAATTAATGTTTAAGTGTTGTCTTTTTTTAATAAATTAAGTACTTAAATCAGGACTTCTATTATGGATAAAAAACCCCAATAGCACTTTTTAGCTCGATATAGGATTTGAAATCGAAACCTTTAGATCTGCAAATTCTGCATCGTTTTTTTCAACACCAATGATGCAATGATGCCGAAAAATTTTATGGTGGTGCGTCTCGACTGATATCAATAGAGGTCAGTAAGCAGGTCAAAAAAAATTAAATGTCATTTTTCAAATTGAATAATTTGGGCTGTGTTCCGAAATACACTGAGAGCACCGTCCAGTGCTCTTACTGGAGAAAAATCGTTCCGTTATAGACTGACAGTATACTGCCGCAGTATGCTAGGGAAATATATATTATGACGTCATGAATCATCGCCATTTTTGTACTGTGAGCAGTGTGAGCACTGGCGTTTTCGAGGTAAGGTGCTCTCAGTGGTTTGATCACGTGATAAACAGCGTCCAGAAATATAACAACTTGCACTATTGAAAATTATTATTATTATTGAATATTGTTATTCAAAGATACTAAAACATGGAAAATTTAAAGAAATTGTGTTTATTGCAGTGTTTAATCAATTCTTTGTATGAAATGAAAGTAATGACAGATCAGTATACTGGACTGCCTTCCATTATAAACAGTAACCAGTATAGCAGAGATGCGCAAACTAAATCACCAATGAGATCAGGGATTTATAAATCTTTTTCTTCGAAAGATTTAAATCACTCTTTTAAATCTTTAACTCTTTTAGATCTTTGGTTACGAATGACGTTATTCATTCAGTTGATCATAAGTGATGCAAATATCTATTGATTCATGTAGTAATTCTCTCATTCCCTCAAGTCGCAACTGGTTTTGAGCTTTTTACTTAAAAGACAGAGAGTCTAAGTTTCTGTGTACCTATCGTCATTGTATTTCAAGAGTGCGTTTGTGCGTGCCTACAACTTATGTTATCTCTTTTCAATGCACAATATCCTTTATCTATTGTCTCATTCTAAATCTACGTCCATCATTCCATCTATTCAATCCTAACGTAGTGAGCTAGTGAGTTAAAGATGTATTTTCGAAACCAAAGATTTAAAGATTGATTACGCATTTTGAAAGGATTATACATCTTTTGTATCAATCACTCCTGAGTTACACATCTCTACAGTATAGCTAACTTTAAAGGAACGACTGACGCAGTATACTAAATTGACGTCACACATCACAGTGCTCCAGTGTATATCGGAACACACCCCATGTTTTGTTTTTGGTTTGAACACTGACGACTTTGACTTTGATAGTTTGATCTTGATATGCTGATAAATGAAAAAAAATTATAAATAAGTCCTATGATTTATGATTGAAAACGTAAACAAAGGCACGTGTCTGTTCATTCCGTTAATTTTTGTGTAAAATAGTTCTTGATAAACATATGAAATGGAAATAGAAGAAATAGTTGCTCACTCTTCTTATTCAATGCTGGAAGGGAAGATAGACAGTAAGATTATAGAGGCTTTGAAATCAATGGGTATATATAAACCAACGCGCATTCAAGCTGAGTCTTTGCCTCATTTACTCAGAGGTCTAGATCTCATTGGCGCTGCTAAAACTGGAAGTGGGAAAACTTTGGCCTTTTTAATACCAATAGTAGAGAAGCTCGTCAACCTAAGAATGTCTGCAAAACAAGGTAACCCTACACCACAAACAGTAGAACATAATCTTCCTAATATCTCCTGAACATTAAAACCATAGTACTATTATAATAAATAACTCTTAGTGTTTTTTTAAACCATAAATATTATTTTAATGTTTTCTATTACAACACTAAATATAATACAAATAGTTTAATAAATACAAATAGACCTTATTAAAAATCGGCAGCTCATTCTATAGTAGTCCTTATTTTTTGTGATAGAAATACTTTACCACATTTTCATCAAAGGTTTAGTTTTTATTGATAATATTTTTTTATTTGTCATCAGGAACAGGATGTATTATTTTATCCCCTACCAGAGAGTTAGCATTACAAACATTTGAAGTGCTGAAGAAATTACTTGCTAAAATAGATTTGTCATATTGTCTCATTGTAGGAGGAGAAAAAAAAGCAAAGGATGTGATCAGACTGAAAAAAGGTGCCTTTATAAGTTTATTATAGTCTACTATTCATTCCAAATTAATATAAAAAGGCTAGGTTCTCTATCTAATAATCTAGGTAATCTGTTTAATTTAAAAATAATACATTCATAAAGAGGAAATTGTAAGCAAACAGTTTATAACTTTGTATTGTGAATACACATAGAACAATTTTTTCTGATGATGATTGTATATTGACTAATGATGTTAATGATGCATTGAGTTATATGTGCACTCGTGATAATATATTGTTAACATAATATACTAGCCTTTGTTTTAGCAATTTATCAATCAAGCATTATTGTTGTATAGACTGATCTTGAAAATAAATAAACAACTGAAGGTGTGCTTTGAAAGTAGCTTTGTTTCCAACGCTAAGTTTTCTACATATTTAATGCTAACTAAATATGTATGTGCTATCAATTATGGCGTATTTTTCGAAAAGGGCTTATTATGTCAGGATTTTTATGGATTGAATGAACTATATGTATTGTACTTTTCATGAGGAACAGAATTCAGGTTGTAGATAATTTCTAAATAAAATAAGCTGTAGCTCCCAACATATCAAAATGTGTAATTGGGGCTGAATTGTACAAAAAAAAGATTTTTGAAAGGTCCTAAGCCCTTTTGTGAAGATACTCCTCAATAGGCATACTTGATAGTATAAATAATAAAATGTGGTAGTATAATAAAAAATATTTTAAGGATTCTTACAGGTGCAAACATTGTAGTCAGTACACCAGGACGGCTATTAGATCATCTCCAAAACAATGAAGCATTTAGGTGTAATAATTTAAAAATCTTGGTGCTAGATGAAGCTGATAAATTGCTAGAAGCAGGATTTGAAAAGCATATCACTGGTATCATTAACCTACTGCCAAGTGAGTAATAGTGATTTTTTTTTAATTATTGAAATATATAGATGTTGAGGAACAAATAATTTGTTTGCTGAGCATGTCAAGTGCTAAAATACTGATCAAAAATAAATGTAGAGGTTTATAATATAGCATGATTACATTAGCCGTATCATGCCCTAATAATATAAATTATGAAAGATAAATATTAATAATTATAGCATCTTCACTAGATGACATAATATGATTAATATGTTACATACATAATGATTAATTGACATAATTAATCATATGTTACATACATATGATTAATTGTGTCATAGAGAATTTACCTGTTTATGCTTAATGTAAAATAAATAGGCATTAGCACAGCCAACCTACTGCCTACTGTGAAGATCTGATGGATTGTAGATTGAGAGAACTGTGGATTTCAGGACGAGGTCTCTGCAAACTGTGGTTGTGATGGTTCGATCCGACAGTCTTTGCGACCGTCGCATCGTGAATGACCTCTTATTGTTAGGGTACCAACTCCTATGTATTAAAAATAATATTCATTTATAGTCAACGTTATAGCCGGTTTCTTGATGGAATGATTCGCTGTGTCGCTGCCTCCGCGCAGCGATGTAGTGGCGCCACCCCCATGTTCCGCTGCTAATGTTGCGATGGACATACCGATAGCATATTTCACTTGGATCTTAAAACTTTTTACATACATTTTTATGCATACAAGTCAAATAAAAGCAGCACCTATAAGATATCTAATTTTTTTCAGAAAAGAGACAAACGCTTTTATTTAGTGCCACTATAGACGAAAACGTTAAACATCTTGCAAAATTGGCAATGAAAACTGATCCAGTGTTAGTGTCAGTCACTGATACTAAAATGTCTACAGTCACGGGATTGCAGCAGGGGTAAGCTGTGCATACAATTTCTGTAGTTTAGGTTAAGCTCTCGTCAAGAGGTAACAAACCAACAAACTCACTTTCACTTATAATAATTTTAGTAAGTAGATAAGGGCTAAGCTGGGCATATCAAGTACTAAACTACAGATCAAAATGTTTAAAAAATCGCGCCATTAAATAGTATGACTTTTAATGGCAAAATTAAACTTACTATATTGGGAATTTTTATATATACCCCCCAGTATATGGCCCCCTATAAGCAGCCAGGATGTGAAGTATGAATGTGTTATCGAAATTAGCAGTCGAGAGCAGTTGTCACGATGGCTGAATTGGCAAAGCATCTGGACGGTATCCAGGAGATGCAGGTTCAAATCCTGCCCATGACTGTTATTTTTGATTTCACATTTTCCACTTTGTGTTTAATTACTATATCAGATTAGCCGTGTGGGGCCGGCTTTAGAATTGTCCCACCCCTCTCTACCCACGGGAGTCGTAAGAGCCGACTGAGGCAATACCGGGGGAGTGGGCAGCAGCACTACCTCGAGTATTAACAACATCCACTGCGATCGCCAACCCGCCTGCCAAGCGTGGCGATTACGGCATTATCCCCCATGACGGGACCGCTCGTTATGCCGTTCTCTTGGGGAGGCCTATGTCCAGCAGTGGACAATGAAAGGCTGATGGATGGATGGATATTGGATTAATGCATGTATTGCATCCGATAGGTGGCGTGGGTCGTAAAGACAAATGTGATGTGGAGTTTGGATATGGTCGAAGGTCAGTGCGATAGCTGGGCTTAGAGCACCCCCGGATTGAAAGGGACGCAGGTTCGATTCCCGCTCGCACTAAAAAAAGCTAAGTTCTCTTTTTCCACATTCACAAATAATTCGTACTTTAATGTTTATTAAAGTACTGTCAATTGGCGAATAGATAAAAGTATTTCAGCTATTAAAAATGTAATATAATTTTTGAATTACTTACTTTTCAGTCACTATTTAATTAAATAACTCCATGGGTGTCGTACAGTAGGGAATATTTGGATTTTTTTCAAACGATATTGAGTCTTATCCTTCCATGACCAAAATTTTGTATGCCTCCCTGTTTGTATAGTTGCAAACGCGCAGAAAATATTGCGCAAATAAAGCTGCAGTTAGCTGCTGGTATAGCACTTAATAATTAACCATTTTCCAGATATTATATTTGTCCAGTAGAGAAAAGGATATCATGGTTATATAAAATGCTGAAGAAAAGTAAAAAAATGAAAGTGATGGTATTTTTCTCATCTTGTAAGTCTGTAGATTTTCATTACGAGTTTTTCAGGGTACATTGCAAAGCACCAGTTATAAGCATTCATGTGAGTACATATTTGTAAGCTGCTACCTGCTTTAGTTTAATTTTTTTTCTGCCCGGAGCCCTTATTTCGTTTTCTAAAATTAAAGTCGCCTGAATTGTAATTCAGACTACTTTTAGAGCCATTACGCACTGGCGACTGTGACTTACTAGGTATAGTTTAAATAGATGTTTACGCACTTGGTGGTTGGTCCCCGGGCGACTCGACGACTCGCCGCAGTAGTGGCAACGCACGAGCGACTGCTAGTCGCCGGCAACCAATAGGAGCATGGCCCCAAATGGAAGCATTCGCACTGCGGGCAACTATCGTAAAGACCGTGTCGCCAAAGTGCTGACTTGGAATACTGTCGCTCGGCTTGGTCTCCTGGTCGCAGTTGCCTATGTTTTGGTCGCCGAGATACTGAGATAGTGCGTAATGGCTCTTATTGGTTGGACGTTTGGTTATGAGAACGGAGCACCATATATCATCGGCAGCCTGCCAATGATAGTCCCGTCCAAATTAGACCAACCTCGGAAAATTAACAATTAAAAAAAAAATATAGATCTTAACCTTGTTAAATTATGACTTTACCTTGACAAAATACCAAAGGGCATCTATGCAATATGATTACACTTCTATACCACATTTCAAGGGTCACATATACCTAATAATGTTGATACCTGATGTTGGACAGTCCATGGGAAAATCACCAACCCATTCCATTCGTGATTTGATGGATTAAGAGTACAATATTCGGGTTAGTATCAGCGTCTCGCGTGTGACCGTCTATGAAGCACTTGTGTACTTTATTTGTAGTCTGAGATAGCCGTTCATTTTTTCATTTCAATTCCGTGAAATGAAATGATGAAAATCGGCTTGACAGTACTTTTAATATAGTCGAGTCCATGGGCGATAGTTGCCATTTACCAACAGGTGAGCCATGACTTCTCTGCCACCATAGCCACCAATAAAAAAAACTTTTACTTACCATACTTGTGAACATTAATTTCATCAGACCCATAATAACTGCCTCTGTGGTGCAGCGGTAGTATGAGCGACTGCTGATCATAAGGTCTCGAGTTCGATCCTCGGGTTGGGCGGTGCTGTTGAGCTTATTCGTAAAAAGAAAAATTCTCAGTAGGTAGCAGCCTTGAGTGTGGAAATGTGTCCGGTAGACGGCAATAGGCTCGCCGCTCGCCTGGTATTACGTAGGACTTACACATAGCTGGCGAACCGTGGGTGTGTAATACACCTCTGCCTACCCCTTCGGGGAATAAGGCGTGATGCTATACCATAATTTATTAATAGACGACATTGAACGAAACAACTGATATTTTATCCATTTAAGGGTCAACAGAGTCAAGCTAAAAGGAAAGAAACTTATCGTAAGTTTGTTGAAGCTAAAAACGGGGTACTTTTCTGCACCGATGTGGCAGCCAGGGGTTTGGATATACCATGTGTTGATTGGATTGTGCAATACGACCCACCAACTGACCCGAAGGTAGGTACTGATCTAACAATGAGCGAATTTTCTTAGATACTAGACTCGATGGCTTTATGATTGGTTGTCTCTGAATAGACAGAAAATGAGACATACCATCATCTTAGTTCTTAGTCTCATCTCTGATTGTAATGTAAACATTTAGCGAGTTCGCAATAGTGACTTGTTTTTCAGCAGATAAGAAAACTACTAAGGTGATAACTCATACATTTTTCGTTCCTGAAAATGTAACCAAATATTTCACTTGGTCAATCTCATGTTTTAGGAATATATTCACAGAGTTGGTCGGACCGCTCGCGGGATCAACAGTACAGGGAATGCAGTCATATTGCTAAGGCCCGAAGAAGAGAACTTCGTTGAGTTTTTAAAAAAAGAAAAGGTTTATTTGGATAAATACACGTTTGGTATGCCTTTGGATGATGTTCAAGAAATGGTAAGTATCTACTAACTTTTTATACCTATTGCACGCCTCATAAGCGAAGCATTGAGGTGGGTATTACTCGTTTTATAATTACGAATAGAGCCCTATCACTTTTCACGGTCTGATTCTATGTGGTTTAATTGTTATTAAATAAACAAAAAAATAGTGAATATTTACGCTCAACTCTACACTAAAACTAGCGCTATACCTTATTTCGTGAGAACTACTTCTATAGACCAATAAAGAAGTACTTCTTAAAATTAGCGCTAGATGGCGGATAAGACATGAGAAGAACCACATTAGTACTTTTTGAAATTAGCACTATCTATGTGAATTATTGAAAACTACTTTGTAAGACCAATACATTATTAGTTACTTATTTTATTGTGAAAAATGAATATTATAAGACGTGCACTTTTGGATTTTCCAAAGTATTTTTATTAATTTGATTTTATACCACTTTTTTAAGGGGATAAAATGTACCTAACCGCACACCCCTTCGTTCGGGGCAACGAACAGGGTAGTGTGGGGCCCTCACTAAAGAAACCCGCTGTGTGCCGTCTCTCCGCCCGTGTTGGCGGGACACTGGTACTATGTTGCATTACTTCAGTGGTGATTATTTATAACCTAGCTGATCTCAACATTAATGGGACTGCTCGACCGGAGAAGTACGACCCTCTCAGAAATAATCTTATCTATATACCGTTTGTATTCCTATTACGTTTTGTTCGTTGAGTGAGAGCGCCTATACTACCCTCTCCTCATCCTCTCTATCATTTTTTCTCTGGGGCTGGCAATACTCGAACATACCTGTGATGTTGTTGGCAATGTGGAATTAATACTTATCGTTTAGCCGCTTACCATTAGGCTCTCATTTACTTGTTTGCAGTAAAAAAAAAGAATGTAATATCAGCTAAAATTCTATTGACATTATTGTGTAGTAGTGGCGTGTGGATTAAGGAAATAAAGCTCATCAGATTTGTGGCCAAATACAAGATCAAAATGTGATTGGCATGATTTGGTACCACTAGACATGAAAGTAATAACTAATCCGCGAAGGAAACCTAGATTCCCTATGCTCCCCCTTTCATCTAGAGTCGTCATGCTCGGGCCACACTAATGGCAAACGCCGTTAATTATCGAGATGATGAACGTTTAACGTTAGCGTAGCCACACCTTATCGCGAGAATTCGACAACGGCATTCACATTGGCGTTTGCCGAATCGAACGGCATTGACGTTGTCCATCAGTGTGGCCCGAGCATCAGCGGGAAGGATTTGAAGTGTAAGAAAAAGGCCTCTAACTTTCCAATGAAGTAGGTACTATTTTTCACAATTTTCTGTTAATTATAGCTCAAGGATTTGATTTCAAATAACGGAGTTATGAAAACTTTGGCAAGAAAAGCGTATCTATCATTCCTAAGATGTTACAAAATTCACCCACTCAAGAAGATATTCGATATAAAGTCTTTGGATCTCAAACTAGCAGCTGAAGCGTTCGGATTCCTGCAACAGCCTCACGTGGATTTTTGTATCCTTTTCATTATGAAATAATTTATAATATCACTGAGTATTTCAATATTACCAAATGTATTCTTTTTTTATAATAGGTTCCAACGATTACCTCGTGAATTTATTTAATAATTAGCTTCTAGCTTTAAGATTTCATCCGCGTGGAGTCTAATTATTTTATTTATTTGTGGCGGGCCTCTACGAAACGAGATTAGCAGGAAAAAAACATAGCATCACGTATTGTATGTGTAGTATTACTGTATTCCCTGAAGGGGTAGGCAGAGGTGTATGTATGTGGGTGTTAAACCCACGATTCGCCAACTATGTTTAAGTCCCACGTAATAGGGGCGAGCCTATTGCAGTCTACCGGGTACATTTCCAAACTCCGGGCTGCTACTGAGAATTTTTCTGTTTATGAAAAAGCAGGAACAAACAGGCAAAAATTAAAAAGTGGTATTTTATTATAGGTAACGTTTATACTTTCATATGCTTTTAATAAAAAAATTAGACGTCATGGGACGTCTACTAGATGTGAAAACATTGAAATTATTTTGTAGAAATAATGAGTACCTACCTAGAAATAAAATGATCATAACTTTTTCAATGTGCTTGTATAAAATTATGACATGTGTAATATAATGGAAACGGACATAAATCATCATCATCAGGCCCTGGATATCATCTAGTGCCGAACGAAGTACTTGTCAAAAAGAATCAAACGATTCCAAAGTTGATAGGATTGCGGCGCTTTATAGCATAGTGCCTATGGCCATCTGGCTCCATTATCAGAGCCTGAATATCATCTAGGACTATGGTACTATTCAAGATAACTCAGACTAGCCCTAAATCGATAGGTTGCGACGTTTAATTACCGAGTACCTATGGCCACCTTCCAGCTCTATCATCAGACCCTGAATACCAACTAGAGACAAAATACTCATCAAGACGAATCATACGAGCCCAAACTCGATGGGGTTATGTCGTTTTATAACGATAATCATAATAGAGTTGCTATGTCCACCTTCCAGCTCCATCATCAGATAAGCTCTATGTCTTTATAATATTGCATTGTCACGCGATATACGTATGCGTGTAAAATTTCCGCTGAATCGGAAACCGGGAAGTGTGTCAAAAACTTGCATGATTTGAACGGGACTAGTAAAATAAAAGCGTCGCCACGCTAACAGCCGATTTTACCCTCCCTCCGCATTAGATATTTCACATTAAAATTTGTTGTTTAGACACTTTATTTATTTGTATGTAGATTAGGTAGGTATATCTACTAAATAGATTCTGAATGACGTCTTGTTTGTTGTACAATTTATATTAAAACTAGCTTATGAAAAGGCAGCCACCATAAATTTGAATACGTCACTCTGGCGCAAAAATACTATATACACAGAGATAGCTATCTCTCATGAACCCTCAATTTTTCCGGGACAAACAGTTCCTTCTTTGTATGATTGTATCACACGATTCTCCACATACTGTAGTTATTTTTCTCTAGCGTTAATATCAATGGCCGTGTGGGGCCGGCTTTAGAATTGTTCCACCCCTCTCCACCCATGGGAATCGAAAGAGCCGACTGCGGCAATACCGGGGGAGTAGGTAGCAGGACTCCTTCGAGTATTAACAACATCCACTGCGATCGCCAACCCGCCTGCCTAGCGTGGCGATTACGGCATTTCCCCCGTTCTTGGGAAGGCCTATGTCCAGCAGTGGACGTTAAAAGGCTGATGGATGGATAATATCAATGCAATGGAGGAATTTTTATCTGTTATTTTTAATGACTCGCACGATTTTAATTTTTGGTTGGATCTAATTTTTTATTCCATAGAAAGTAGCGGGTAGAAGTGACTTAAATTATAGAAACAAGTTGTAGTTATAGAAAAGTAAGTAGTTTAGAAATAGCGTATACATCAAATTTAATGTACCTACTAGCTAATTAGCCGCAATTATAAAGTACAATGTTAATGATGTTTTTTCGCATGTGTCGATAAAATTGATAGGTTTATGCACTTTTTAACCCTAGTGGCCTCAACTGATTGCTGATAGATGTTTAATCGTAATTATTGTAGTTATGTAGGGAAGAGGATTACGCTAATATGTCTTGCTGGACTATTTTTTATATATTAGCTGTCGCGCGCGAATTCGTCTGCCAGGATCTTCAAATGAGGATTACTATTTTTCCCTGACATCCGATTCTAATTAATTTTGTTCCAAAATAAGCTCTATCTATCCCTAAAAGCCGCATTAAAATCTGCTCAGTAATTTAAAAAATGTGTTAACGAACAAAAAAATCGAAAATAAATGGTTGTCTGTAAAGTCGGTTTACGGACGATAATTTTACGTGATAACGTCATATGTCGATAGATGGGTCAGAAGCCGAACGCTTAGGCCGATCGTGCCTCTCTTATCGCTTGTTCCGCGCTCGGCTCAGGCGGAACGTGACACTTTTTCGTGCGTGCAGCCGGCGTTCACCGATTTCTATGACGTTAGTTTGTTTCTATGAAGTTAAAAAATAACAATCACTGTTTTGTTGTTCTATCCTTTCTCTTTTATCATCCTCTCTCCATATTTGATAAATCCTACGGCTCCTACGACTGGGTACGGGTCTCAGAGTAAGAGGGATTTAGGTCCACTACTCAGGAGTCAGACAGACTTCATAAGCCGTCGAGAAAATCTTTCAGATATGCAGCTATCCTCGCGATATTTTAATAGAACAGTGATCATTTCTACACAAATACATAAATAATTCCGAAAGATCATGAAAAGTCGAAGATGTGCTCCATGCGAGGATTTAGGACTGGGGTTGGAACTCGATACCATTGTCTTGGCAGTCCTTGGGTTTACTTATAGGATATCACTATAATATGTATGTGTACAGATTGTTTACAGCGCCAGACAAGCCTGTGGCCGCTTGATGGTAAGCTTCAAATAACACTAAATCTTAAACCTTATCGACCTCATTTAAATTGAGGTAAGGAATATGATACACAGGAAGCTGACTACTTACTTACATACTCCTATTTTCTTACTTACATACAACAGAACTGTGTGTGTACAGACATTTTTGAGAAAAAATGACTGGTTATAGGTTGTAGGTATTTATATTATGTAGGTATATATTTAGGCATGTCTGAACACAACAATGTGTTTTAGAATTATTGCCTGTTTGTTTGTTCGCACATCACATAAAAAGTATGTAACTGATTTTGCATACATAAGCATAATTAGTCAGGAGTACAGAAAAGGTCAAGGAGACAGTCTATTATTTAGCCCAAAAAAATAAAGGGTACCTGTGGTTTCCCAATTTTTAAGTCCCCCCATACGAACTTGTGGACAAAAGCTAGATATAGGCACCTATTTATAATTTGCGATATGGTTTTACAGTTCCATCTCAAAAACTGACTTTGTACACTCAGTTCGATTTTCAGACTTAAAATTGTTTATAACTCAAATTTGATAAAGTAAACAATTTAATACAATTCTTTGATTAATGACGGTATTAAACTTAGGCGCAACTTGGCCAATGTATCGTAGATAAACATATACGGTAGATAAACACAAAAAACAATGACGAAATAGATACGGAATATTATGTCTGTCATGTCAAATGTGCATTGACTGATTTATATTTGGAACACAAAATACAGTTAGGTATACTCGACCTTCATAATCTGATTAGATAGGAATGTTGACATTATTTTTTTATATATACTACCTACTGAATGTTTATATATACAACAGTGCTAGTTGCGAGCCCTAGGTGATTATATATAAAGGTATAGGTGGTGGAAAGGAAAAAATGTGAAGATGAGGCCCTTCTCATCACTTTTTCATATAAAAGGCAGGCGCACAGGCGTAATGAAAGCATTCAAACTATTTTATCAAAAGCATTTTTTAGTCTCGACTGTATGGTATTTTTCTAACGCCTTTCAGCTATGGCGCATTAAAACCATACTCAAAAGGGATATAGTGGATCCGACCTCAGGAATTTGAGGGTACTTACTGGAACAAGGAAAATTTATTAAACTTACTTTTCTCAGGTTATGCAACAATCAGGTGCCAGTAGTTGGCTCGACTTCGGTATCCCTGTACGTACAAAACGTACCTTTATTTAGATAATATTTCCTTGACAAGCTGATTCAGTACCAAAACAGAAATGACCAGATAAATCACGTCTACAAGACATTATTTACAAACAAGATTCAAACGAATCTGATAGCGGCTACAAGTTTACGTAACCTGTCGTATAAAGATTTTCGACTGATTTCTTTGTATAATGTACCTAAATGTGTGTAGATATAGAATGCTAAGTCGAGAGAACTCACACAGAACAATATTGTATTCCAGTCGACAAGATAAAATACTCTGGTTTTAATCAGAATTAATAAAAGATAAACCAACATTCCGGAGTTTTATTTATCCCAACCTTTATAGGTTTATATGGGACATAACCTTTACCTTGATCTTAGTGTTAATTATATTGGTAAATAATTGTATTTTTTATGGGAGAGGATAGGGATTTCCCGATTGAGCCGGCTCATTATTCTTGCTGGGATAAGCAAGGCTCTACCACTAGAAAATTATCATTGCTCGGCGAAGAGAAACCTTCATGCCTGAGGCGCTAGAAGATTGCTTATAAAGTCTGCCAACCCGCACTGGGTCAGCGAGGTGAACTACGGCCTTAATCCCTCTCACTCTGAGAGATCAGTGCCCAATAGTAGGGAGTAAAAGGATTGAAAAAAAAAATGTTATTTGCTCACAGTATCCCTTAATGAAGAACAATATTAACAAACTATGAGCCCGTGCTGGATTTGGCAATAAAATTATAACTCAACCCAAGGCGGTATATTTCCTAGTGCACTCGCTAAAAGTTTGATTTGTTCAAGAAACAGAGGGATCTTCAATCTTTAATTCCAAGATGAATGTCAATTTTAAAATGAGTACGAGGTACCACAGTTTAGATTAGTTTTATGCATTGCCCTTGTATGCACTACCGTGGTTTCTGTTGTAAAAACAGTATCGAGGTATATACCTATCGAGTTAAGCTGTAGTCGCAATATTGAAGTAGGTATCTATTGAGGTCAGCTATTGTCACGTACATCTTAAATGTTAAAATTAAGTGCATAATCACCGTTTACTGTTAAAGAAATCTTAAGGGTTATAAGCCTGAGGTTTGTTCAACGGCGTGTGAAATCTAATCGCATGCTAATAAAGCGGCTAGAAATATTAGTATGCTGACGATAGAAGACAACCTTACTTAGGTATATAGCCTTAACGTTAACCAGAAGGGTGTCATATATTATTATGCAATTTACTTCCTCATAATAGGTATGTATAATATTCATAAGTTGTCTATATGGCATAATTTTAAACTGTGCTGCTACTGAATATTCCGGTTGGAAAACTGACACGCTCTACGATCTAGCATTTATAAATGGGTCATTGGCAACCTAAACGCACACCCCCATTGTTCGGGGCAACGAAGGGTCCATAGATAAATATGGAAGGGTCATTGACAACCTAAGGTTCATACTTATGATACTGGAGCAATCAGGATATTCTATAATTGTCTGTAGTACATATAATTTAAAAAAACGAATAAATAAAAATATTAATTTATTTGAAAAGGTTAACTGAAGGTTTTTCGGTTATTTCCCTTTTGCCTATAAATTTTAGTTTTCTCTGCTTTATTCTTGAAGTTTGTTGGAGCATTGAGCGATTTGAAATATCCATAACCACCGCCTCCTTTCCTCTTCTGCGGAGGTCCCTTATTTGCCACTTTCAGTTCAATAGCGGGTGGTACCGTGAATCCGAATGATTTTGACACTTTAGCCATGTCTATAGTATCAATATCGAATATAGTTTTAAGATGGTGCGAGTCGTAGGCTCGTAAATAACTCTTGAATGCTTCCTTTGCAGACTGGTTGAGAAAGTAGTTTCTTGATATTAATTTTTCAAGCTGCAACAAAAAGATGGCATTACTTACTATTGTAGTATGGAGTTGTTCTCTACCTTTTCTAATAATAATAATTTATTTATTTATCTGCCTGTCTGTGTTGTTGTTATTGCGTCTTAAAACAGAACGGTAGATGTTTTTTTCCAGTTAGCCTCCTTTTTTGATAAGGCGGGAAAAAATGTACCTGACCGCACACCCCGTCATTCGGGGCAACGAACAGGGTAGTGTGGGGCCCTCTACCACTAAATAAACCGCCGTGTGCAGTCTCTCCGCCTTTATTGGCGGGCCACTGGTCTTACATTACTTCAGCGGTCTTCAGTTACCCTCCTGAGCGCTATGTATGGGTAGGTGTGCACATATGGCGGTACAAAATCGCATAGCTCTCACGTGGAAGTTAATACTAACCTGTAACTGTATATCGGCGATTTTGTTCCAAGAGAATTCAAATTCATTGAGTGTCACTTTAGATTGTTTCAAATATCGGAGAAAGCCTAGTTCTTCAGGCCGCAAGAATAACAGTGCATGTCCACTCGTGCCCAAACCTCGTGCAGTTCTGCCTACACGATGGATGTATTCCTGAAACAACACAAATACTTGATAAAATTTGAAAACCGAATCAGTAGTTGAGGCTAGTGTTCTTCTTTTGAATGGATAATTAGCCTGATAAGTTAGCAAAGGCCATTTAGAAATTTTAGCCCTTGTCATTACGCGATTATCCGCGTCGTATACCATGCTCAAGTTTACTTCCTTAGTCTTCTAGAATATTCGTGAAAAGAGACTGCTTGGAGCTACTATGTAGTTGTATTCGGAATTGCAAAAAATAAATACCGACCTTGGGATCATCTGGTGGATCGTATTGCACGATCCAGTCAACAGCAGGTATATCAAGCCCTCTCGCTGCGACATCTGTACAGAGCAGTATACCAGATTCAGCATTACAGAACTGGAAAAATGTTGTGGTCCGTTTTGTCTGCTGTTGCTTGCCCTATGAAATAAATTATGTATTTACAAAATATATGCCATCAAAATATAATGTGTACATGCAGACAATATTGTTGCAGAACAGCAGGAAAAAAAACTAATTGATTAACCAATGTAGTAGTTTATAGCGATAAAAGTGCTTCTGTAGTTTATTTTACATAGAAAAGCCTTTTATACTTTCATTTTATATCAGCGAAATGATATGGTTGAGCAGTGGCTTAACAAATAATCTAGAATAGTGGAGTCCATGAGTGACTACTTAACATCAGGCAGGCCATGGTCGGCTACCACAAGCATTTAAAAAAACTTAGGAGGAATGCTTCTACCACCGAAGGAATGTAATATAGTTCCAGTGGCCCGCCAATAAAGGCGGAGAGACGGCACATGGCGGGTTTCTTTAGTGGGTGAAGGCCCCACACTACCCTGTTCGTTGCCCCGAACGACGGGGTGTGCGGTTAGGAACATTTCTTGCCGCCTTTAAAAAAAGCGAAGGAATGCTTCTACTTATAATTGTTACTTACATGTATAGACATCACAGGTAGATCAATATAGTTAAACAGCTCATGATGGTATTTTACTGACATACATGTCGAAAAGAACACCATTACTTTTTTCTTTCTATTCTTTTTGAGGAATGTAAACAGAACCATCATGCGTTTCTCTGATGGGCATACTATGTACCTGTTACCAAATAAATTAGAATAAGTACAGCAAATTTACTAAGACCTGTATGCAATTATTTATCTACATATATAGGGTTTTTCAACAAGAACTTGTTTTTTAAATCAAAATAAAACGATAAATTTAGATGATAATGATTATAATTTTTATTGTATTACAATAAGTAAGATTTGGCAATTATGAATGACAAATAATATCTGATAAATGTCCACCACGACTACGGTTACAGCCACCGAAACAATGAATTTATTGCTAACTAAATTTGCCGATCGCATAATTTCACGAAATTCAACTGTTAAGTGGCCAGCTCGAACATTTGATTTAACACTGCTGGATTATTTTCTGTGTGGTTATGTTAAAAGCAGAGTCTATACGATGCCAATCGAATCGATTGCAGCCTTAAAACTCAAAATTCGTGAAGTGATTAACGAAATAAACCCCCCATTTTGTCAAAGTGATTAAAAACTGATGAAAGAATCGACATTTGTAACCGTGGTCGTGGTGGACATTTATCAGATAATATTTGTCATTCATAAATGCCAAACCTTACTTATTGTAATACAATAAAAATTATAATCATTATCATCTAAATTTATTGTTTTATTTTGATTTAAAAAACAAAGTTCTTGTTGAAAAACCCTATACAAATAAAACGATACCAGGTCTGCTACTGGGTACTGGGCGTGCATTGCGCAAAAATTACTGAGTAGATTTCAATTGAGTTTTCTACATTTTATTTTTAACTGTTGATTTTATAAAAAAATATTGGAATATCTTATTATATATTTTTACAGGCGCTGTGTTCAGTGACGACGACGACGTGGGTATCAGCTAGTTTATTTATATTATCAATAGAATTCTGTGACATTTATTGATATAAGTAATCAAATATCTGAATTAAATTCAGACATCGTAGAATTCTATGCCTTAGCAAGCAAAATCTGTGGCATTCTGTGCAAAAAAAAATGTATCACAATAAAGTTTAGTTTGTAGATTGTAGGCATAGTGCTATCCACTTGTTGAATTTAAAAACTGGGTTTAGTTTCAGGGGGCCAACCATTGACGATAATATAAAGCATTATGTTGCCTGTTTCGAATAAGATCACATTCATGGAAACTTATTTTCAAAATAATGTGCAAAATTTCTCGAGTCACGTTGTTGTTCACGATGAACTCCAAAACTATCTAACCGATTTTTACGTGTTTTATTTTTAAATGTGTGCTTTACTGGCGTGCAAGATAGGATAGTTTTTATCGCATATTTTTTATTAATTAATTGAAAAATATTAACGAAAAAAAAAAAAGGCGGTACGAAGTTCGCCGTGTCAGCTAGTATCTTTAAAATCTCTGATAGTAGGTACATTATTACAGGTTAACACACTTGTAAAAATGTATTGTAAACGCGGGCTTATTTTTCCGCAACTCGACGTCGTAAGTGCGCCTATTTTGCGTGAACAGGTTAACACTTAATGTTAAATAAACAGATAACTTTATGCTACATAAATTAATGACCGTATTAAGTCTAATATCAAATAATTATTGGAAGTAAACAAAATTAATAAGACATTCGACTGCTGTATTATCTCATAAATAATAATAAATCACATTATGGATATGTTATTATAGTAATTAGCATTAATATTGAATTAGGAATGTAAACAGGATAATTTATAGCTTAGTGATTTATATCTAGAAATGTTCTAATCCAATCATCAATATGTGCACCAGTCTTGCATTATCATTTAGAAGGATATCACCCTACATTAGGGAATCCCTCTGTCACAGGAGACTTTACAAACAAACAATTAATTAGCATAAAAATACACCCAGCCACAGAACAACCATCTGTGAATCACACAAATTGGACTTGGTTAAGCCAAAATGTACCAATCCACATTACCAGACAAAAACAGCCCAAGATCTATTCACATTCAGACATCATTTTTAGCACTAAAGAATAACCCTTGTATAGTGGGGGATAAACATACAATTTAAGGGACACAAATTACACCCAGACTCGCAACAACCATTTATGGATCACACAAAGAGTTGTCCTGTGTGGCAATCGAAACCCACAAAACTTGGGCGGTAGGTCGCTATTTAAACCACTCCAGCATCTGTGCGGCACTAATATTAATAATAATGCGAAAATGAATTTGTTAGTTTGTGTGTTTGTTACATTTTGGAATGGTTCCTGTAGGATAGCTAATTTTGTATTAAGATATTATTGCTTTATTCTAAAACCCATGTGGAAGAATACGCGGGCAGAAATTTGTAAAATCATAATATATGTAGGTAAGATTATTGAAAGGAGAATGAGGATGGTGTCTGATGAATTTTTGTGTGAGGCACAAGGAGGTTTCAGGTGTGCAAGAGGATGTATGGATCAAGTGTTTTCTCTGCGCAACATTGTGGAGAAGCATCTGCCTACCCAGAGGGTTTTCTGCAGTTTTGTGGATTTAGAGAAAGCATTTGACACTGTTGTACGAAATGAACTTCGGGACATTTTGGCCGGAGTATGGTATTAACGGTAGACTGCTACAAGCGGTGCAGTCCAACTACATGGACTGCAGAGCTTGTGTGCGGCTGGATGATGGAATGTCACCCTGTTTTGATGTCAATATCGGCGTTAACAGGGCTGCGTTCTATCAGCCAGACTGTTTATCATATATCTGGATAAATGTTTACAAAGGTTGAATGAAATGAATGTGGGAGTTCAGATGGGCGACTCAGTGGTTAACTCTCTGCTATATGCAGACGATGCGGTCCTATTAGCGCAGTCTGCGACTGACCTGCAAACCCTAGTCGACGTAATAGCAGAAGATTGTAAGAAAAGGGGCCTTCATGTGAATGTGAGCAAAACCAAAATAATGGTTTTTGAAAGAGAAGAAGCCAGAACAGATGTTAGAGTAGCAATAGGAAATGGTGTGCTAGAACAAGTGGATGAATTTGTATATCTTGGATGTGGATTCAGTCGCGACGGAAGGTACACCACTGATGTAGAGAGATGAGTGAATGCAGGAAATAGAGTGAACGGAACATTGGGACAACTTCTCGGCAGCCACAAACTCAGCCAGAAGGCACGTGTGTGAATACACAACGCAGTGCTTGTCCCAACGTTATTATATGGAAGCGAGAGTTGGGTATGCAAAAAGGAGCATGAGAGTAAAATTAATGCGGTCGAAATGCGATCTCTGTGGAGAATCTGTGGAGTGAGGCTGACTGACCGCATTCGTAACAACGACGTAAGAGAGCGAGTAGGTATGAAAGAGAGTATTGGTGTAAAGATGCGAAAGGGAATGCTCCGATGGTTCGGACATGTGGAAAGAATGCCGGACGAGCGACTGGTTAAGAAGGTATACAATGCGAAAGTGGAAGGATGTAGGTACAGGGGGAGACCAAGACTCACTTACCTAGACCAAATCAGTCATGTATTGAAGGAGGGTGGAGACAGGAGTCTCCGAAACCGGCGAGCGTGTATGAAGAGAGTTATGAATGTTGAGGAAGCGAGAGATGTATGCAATAATAGAGCCTCATGGCACTCTGTTCTCTCTGCCTACCCCGCAAGGGAAATGGCGTGATGATAAGTAAGTATAATATATGTATGGACCAATTCATATGTTTAGTAACTTTAAAGATTCCGCTAATTGTAGGTACACATATTTAAAGTAACATAAACGGGTATTTTTTTGCATATAAATTAGGTCAAATTTTATGGGACAACTCCTCCTCTTGACCAACGCAGTTGAAACGTTGGGTAGTTACAATTTGACCTAATTTATACGCGAAAAATGCTTATGTTACTTTAAATATAACTCATATGTATGTCAGAATGAATATTATGCAGTGGGTACATTTTGGCATAGCAATAATTAATTTTACTGCCCTGTGTAGGATTCCAACCCACAACTCATGGCAATGAATGCGAAATTACATATAGTATTGGACCTATTATATATGTGCAATTAAGATTAAACCTCAACACGCACTACGAATTTTATTCGCGCGATTTTTTTTCTGGCGGTTTTTATTCTCGTTGTGGAACATAATTTTAGCCATTTTTTTTCCGCAAGTGCATGCAGCTTCATACAATTATATCACAGAATTCAAAAAACTCGCGCGATTAATATTTGCAGTGCGTGTTAAGCCTTAGAGTTACTGGGCGGCAATGGCGGCACTTGTAAGTAAATGAAGTATATTAGTGAGCATTAATATAGCAATAAGTACATAGTCATGAGGATAGTATAAATCAAAAATACATGCCCTTGTTCTAAACTGTCAACTGTAGCCTGTTCCCTGTGGTCATCAACTCCCACATAAACTGGTTCATGCTTGACAGCCAGGGCAGTCAAAGCCTCTGTTTTCTTTGTTTGTGTAGCACTAAACAACATTGTTTGACGACGTTCTGAAACAACCGACTTTGTTTATGCTGTTGATAATCACGATTTAGTTTTAGAGAAACATTTTTACTTATTAATAAGCTTGATTCTGGTGAGCTACAATTCCACACAAATTACATATAACTATTTAATGGTTCATTTTATAGGTTCAAAGCCGCAACATTCATGTGTCACATAGGTGACATTTATAACTAAAACTATTGATTACTTGGCTGATAAACGCCAACAAACTAAAATATTGTAGAAAATGTAAACAACCTAATATGATACACCTTATTTACGACTAGCATTAAGTTAAATCTCCTTTTTAGCTATAAACCTCTTCAATAAAAGGAACTCCCTCTGTGTCCCTCTGTCTGTGTAATGTGAGCGACTGCTGCATGAGGTCTCGGGTTCAATTCCCCGGGTCGGGCAGTGTTATTGAGCTTTTTCGTAAAAAGAAAAATTCTCAGTAGCAGCCCGGAGTTTGCAAATGTGTCCGGTAGACGGTAATAGGCTCGCCCTCTATTACGTGGGACTTAAACATAGCTGGCGAACCGTGGGTGTGTAACACACCTCTACCCCTTCGGGGAATACAGGTTAAAAGGAACTATAGCATGGAGTCTAGACATGTTCATGTTTTATGACACAACACAGAATTACTTTAACCTTGATTACCTTGTAGGATGCCCATGATGGTATAGTGGTGGTACTGGTAGTAGGTCACCAAAATCACAATGTACCTAATAATAAACATATAAAACATATTGCTTACTTGGTAACAATTTGATGATTTGCTTGACTTCTTCTTCAAAACCAATTTCCAATATTCTGTCAGCTTCATCAATAATCAGACATTGTAAATTTTTGTACAAAAAGTCCGGCGTATTTTGGAGATGATCTAATAAACGCCCTGGTGTTGCTACTAGTATGTTAATACCTGCAAGATAATAACTAAAAGTGTACTGTGAATTTTAGACCTTTTGTTCTATTAATTAATTTAATATATCAAATATATTATAAGATAGATATTATAAAATATCAGAAGTATGGTTATATCCAATCAGACTTTAAATTATCTCCAGAGCCCCTTAACAGCTCATCACCACATGTTTATGGGACCATCTTGGTAGAATAGAATCACACAAATTATTCTAGAACTCTTGGGAGAAATTGTTGCATGTATGATACAAAGAAAAAGAAATACACATAACCTTCTCCTGTTTTGAAGTCTATTGAAAACATCTATACTATTATAAAGCTGTAACAGAGCTAGGTCTGTACATTTAGGATATTTGAGAACACATTAATGTAATTAGGCTATTTAGGCGTATGTGAACACAAACACATTTTTTTAGAATTTATCTCTATTTGTTCTGCATCACGCTAAAACTACTGAACGAATTTTGATGACATTTTCTGTTTGCTAGCTTGATTAGACTTAAAAACTGACCTGACATATAACCTGAAAACTAGCTTTTGGCTAGTAAAGGCTAGTATATTAAACAATTGTCTATATAGTACAGCGGTCTGAGACTAGCTCTTGCCCATGGGTTGACTTTCATATCTCAGCATTTGGACTTACCACTAGACTACTAACTTTATTCTATCACATATGTAAAACACACAAAATATAGGATAGTAAAAAGTTGATAAAATAATTCTTAACTAACCTTTAGACAACTTTTGAGCTTCCGTACTCCTATTGGCACCACCCATAACCAACCCATATGTGTGATGGTGATACTTCATCAATTCCATTAACACTCCAAAAGTCTGCATAGCCAACTCTCTTGTAGGTGACAAAATAATAACACCAGTGCCTGTAAGATCATGTCATGTTAGCTATATTTGACACAATTATTATTTAAATGTTATACAGTAATATATTCAGATATCCATTCTGTGTTCATAAAACAATTGTATCTGTCTTCTATAGTTGTGATAGAACATTAGACAATAAATGTGCCTCAACAGTTTTCACTGGAGACTCAATTTAATGCTGATGAAACTACAACAACTTTTTCTGAAGATAGACAATATATTTTCACATTCGCCTTTTGTCATCATTATAAAGGATTAATGCAATTTGTTTCTATACTGTACCAGGTGGACATATTTTCTAAAAGAGGATTCTCATTTTAAATGAGTTGATTTACTTGTATTTACTCGTTTGTTGTGTGTTTGTAACCTAAACGGTTAACCACCAATATTTACACAGAGTGACTCAACTGTTGATCTTAGTACAAGACTTAAGGTTTTTTTAAGACTTGACAAAGTAAAGCAAAGGCTGGTAGCATATTTGACAGTCAGACCCATAGCTTCACATGCTATTCAAAGCACTGACGATATTTTGATCTATATTACAATAATATTTTTATTTATTAACTGAAAAAGTGGAGGAATATGAGCAGTCTTCATAAGTCAAATTTAAACAACATAAATTTTATGCTAGACTTCAGAGACATAGTACTTATATTAATACTTAATTCTTACCATTTCTTGGTTTAAATTTCAACTTGTAAATCAAATCAATAGCAGGTATAAGGAAAGCTAATGTTTTTCCTGAGCCTGTCCTAGCTGCACCAACGAGATCTCTTCCTTCTAGCAGAGGGGGGATTGCTTTAGCTTGAATTTCCGTCATAGTTGTGAAACCCATTTCCTTAATGCCCATTAAAGTAGCTTCACACACCTTGTCTTCTAATGCAGTAAACTTTTGGTCAGACAATATACCAAGACTTAAACTGGACCCAGGCACTGTAATAGAAAATAATAGTATGTATTTAGTAGTATATTAATGAAACCATATCAATTATTATAATAAAAAAGTATTACAGACTCTAATTTTGTAGATATTATTTATGAATAAAATCCTTACAATTACATCATAGTTATTCACATGTTTATTTTGTAGTAAACATTTCCATTAACAATTTAAATGTTCCCAAAACAACAATATTATGTATTTGGGGAGAAAGTGTGCTGGTCTGCCAATTTATAGTCATGGGCATTTGATAAATTTCTAAACCCCCTTCTAATCCTCTCCTTTTTATCCTTCCCCTCCACCTTACCACTTACCATAAGGTAAGCTATGCTTATTTGCCACTCACGTAATATAGAAAAATATGGGCAATAATCTCAATATTCTTTTAAATAAACATTGTTACATGTCATGACACACAACACATTGTTATATTATGTCATGCCATTTGAATATATAGTATTATTCATGGTATTATGAAAAATAAGAGTTTACACATAAAATCCTAAAGTATATTTTTTTTCTATTTTTTTTTTTTGGAGGCTTGTGTTCACCTTTCATGACCATGTTAGCCACATGGGTTTTTACTGATGGAATGTGTTTATTCAACTACTGTGTGTTATCACCTGACCAAAGAGCTTGTTTAAGAAGTTTAAACATTTTAGCCACTACTTCAGACAATGGCTGAGATAACACAACATTCACTGTGCTAACCAGTAAATTCAACTCTTAATGCCCACTATTTAATGACATTCCATCTACAAATGCAACAAAGTCAAGGTCTATGAAATAAGTTGTGCCTATACACTAAAGATATTAAAATATAACAACACTTACACTGACTCTCATCTGTGTTACAGTTGATATTATTTGTAACATTTTCTGTGTCGTCATTTCCATTCTCAGACTCACTATTTTCTGAAGATGAGCTTTCCTCTTTTATTTCTTCTTTTATCTTCTTTTTCTTTTCTGTAAGGAAGTAAAATTAGTCTGAAATTATTTTTTGAAGACACCCTTTGAATTGAATATGTACATTGTTACTATATTTTGTTCATAGTAGGCATAAACAGTTTACATTCATACATTACTACTAGAGTAAGAAAATAGAAAATTATTAGGAATAGACAATATTTAAAGCCTCAATCTACAAGAACAACAATTAATGATCATATTACTTACTTTGAGGTACTGCTTTTTCTTTATTTTCAAGTGTTCTTTTCTTAATTTCATTATCTACTGTATTGTCAGCGTCTGAAATAGAAATAATTGGTTTTAAAGAAACCTACACTATCGTGAATGTGTCTACAATAACCAAAACCAGATTTGATACCTATTACGTTATAAATTAAAAAAACAAATTTACTTTAGATCACTTAATTGCCATTGTAGATCGTCAATTTATAGTAAGATAGGTCGAAATAAAAACGAAAAGGCCTTTGTATGAAATAAAAATGCATTGATGTATTATCTCGATGTAGAAATGAAGATAAATTGAAATAAATAATTAGAGGTTATGTTACCTGGAGAGTCTTCAGGTTCGCCACCAACTTTTTTGTTTATAAGCTTTAACTTTTTCTTTTCGCGTTTCTTAATCTTCCTCAAAAGGATCTTGTCTGGTGTAGGCATATTTTATAGATTTTACAATTTACAAAACACATGGACATCAAAGGGAATGTAAGACACTACTTACTTTTAGTATAATTACTTTACTCTATGGACTTTAAGAGTCGGGACTCCGAACAATATATTTATATTTTTATTAAATTTATTAGATTACATGGCATTCTATTACCAACATTAGCAAGGAACAGTTACAAATGCCAACCTAACAGAGCTAATACCTACCACCTTTTTAGCGACCCACAAAATGTTATTTTAAATCTATATAGTGGTCATTAAACTCCACATTACATAACGTTGTTTATTGGAGATGTTCCTTATACAATATAACATTGTATTAGGACCATCTTAAATGCGGACTTACACAAAAAAAAACTTTTTAAAAATTTTTAGTTTACGTTAATTTTGTACAAAAAATAAGCTTAATACAAGAGCAATGTATTAAGGCCTGTTTTACAATTCTGAAATGGGGATCCATGGGAAAGCTTAGCGCAGATGGCGCTATCAGCTAGATGGCCTCTGTCAAATTGTAAAGTGTTGTGTTTTGTTTGCCTGAGAATTGATTGCGTGAAAATTTACCAAATTACAGGTTACAAATTGTATGGAAACCACAGTTTTAAATGACCATGTCGACAATACGCCATCTGTCGTGAAATCATGGCAGTAAACATCCCCATTGAGTTTACTCAGTTATATACTCTGTCTACGTTAGTCAGTATATAAACTAGGTATTTAAACGTACTATTTATTTAAATACTTGTAATTTAAACTTTATCTGAGAATTTTGAAAAGAAACAGAACGTATCAATGTATATCAATATTTAAAAAACTAATTATTAGTGCAAAGTTTTATTTCAGTCAATATTTAAAAAAAATATTGTTTTTGAAATAAAACTACACTTACGGAATCTATCATGTTTACTTGATTTTCTACTATCCCGTTACGTTTCGAATAACTGAACAGTTAGTTCGCAAGGAACAGTTAGTTTCAAACGCTGCACGTTCATGATCACGGGTGGACTTAGATGGTAAACGTCCAAGGTGATATGTTGTTTCAATTTCAACGGTTTCATCTACCCATAGTTATATGATTTTACAAACGTTTATTTATTTATTTTATCCCACCTAATATTTGTTTAGAAACACAAACACAATTAAAATATCTACTTTAAATTCTTATATAGATTTTTTTATTTTTTTTTTTCAATTCAAAGAGGAGGCAATTATATTAATGAATATTTAATACTATGCTACTAAGTCTCACCACTTCATTTTGAGGAAAGGAAATCGATGGCTTCTTCTCAACTACATTAAAAACCAGTATCAAATTAAATCACAAATTATTTGTGGTGGATGCTAGGTTTCAAGAGCGCATAGTAATATATGTATTGAACTTTATTTTGCTTTTATTTTAGGTTAAATAATATTATTCATTTTAGATTATATATGAAAAGTGCTAGTATGTTTTAAGTCCATGAATATGTTACTTAAAACATTTAGCGACTTAATTATTAAGCAATAAGGTTTTTTACCTTTTCGTTATAAATATTTGGGGTCTAATTAGAAATATATCAAATTTGATATGTTTTCGATACTCAAAATTTTATGTCAATACACCGATAAATCTAAATAATAAAATATCAATATATTGGACAAAAAACATCTAATATAATATATATCGATACATCGATATTTATTCTTGAAGCCACCTTATGCAATAAAAAACAAGACATGTTGTGTTGACACTTGACAGCAGCCAGAAAGAGAAAGCGCACCGAGGAATGCAATAGCAATAACCGCCATTATTAGACACGCAAACTCCATACAAACGGGTCCTGTTTTATATTTCATCAGACTGTGGACATGAGCTGCTAACATTTACACATGCACACATGCGCATGCACAGACATAGCCAAGACATAGAGGCAGAGGAGAGGATTAATAGACATGACAACTGAAATTAGGTTTGAGAATAAATATCGATATTTTTTGTTCAATACTTTATATCGTTAATTATTTCGAAAACTTATCAAAGATGTATTACTACTTGGTTTGAACCTAAATATTTATGACACAAAGTAAAAAACTTATTGTTTAAAGTGACATTATTATTTTCGTAATGATTCTAGAACCAATAATATACACTAATTAATCTATGTCATGATTACTTTACTCTATGGCACAGAACAATAGTACTCTATAGTATTCCTAGCGGACTCTATGGGAGTTTTTGGCGGGAACACGAAGAAGATCATGTCGTCGTTCTGCATTATTTTCCTAAACTTGTGGTATTTCAAGTATTAATGTGTAAAAATGGTGGCCTTTTGCTTATTAACTATTGTATGTGCATAAGTGTTGGCAAGGGATGTAGTGCGACATAACGTGTTTTTTCCTGTTGTCTCCAAAACTCCATAGATGCTTTAGTAAAGTCGCCATCGTCTTACTGGAGCGTGACTTTGACTTGACTGACTAATTTTATATGACTGACTACGACTACGACTTGTTTTATAAATTAAACTTACGTGTGATGAGAAAATAACGATGTTTGTTACTGTTAGGCTGATGGTTCTGCCAACGCCTTAAACAAATAAAAAAAAAACGCGGGCTCTATGGAAAGCTGTCAAATCAAATTAAAAAAACTTAGGTTTTGTTTTGGGTTTCGTTTGGGACACACTAATGAATCTGTGGTTTCGTTTCGTAAGCTATTATCAAAGATTACAATATGGCTATCTCTATGAATATTTAATTCTAGAGTAAATTAAATCATACAACCACCACCTAGTTGGCCTGCAGCAGCAAAAACAGTATGAATTGCGAAAACACTAATTGCAAAGAAGAAAATAGGAAAATGAAGTTCAAAAGTTTAAATGGCAAAGTTTCTTCAGAAACATTATCGGCTATCAAACAAATGGGATTTAAGGCGATGACAAATATCCAGGCAGAGGTATTACCGGAGGCATTAGATGGATACGATGTTGTTGCAACAGCTAAGACAGGTTCTGGGAAAACTTTAGCTTTTCTTATACCTGTTGTCGAGATAGTTAATCAATGTATGGATAAAAACATGGAAGGTTTGTTTTTAAAATCGCTACATTTATTTCTTTTATTTATAATATTTTCTGTGTTTCAACTAATGGGCCAACTAGTTACTCAATAATATTCAACTCTATGTTGGCTTATGTCAACTATTAAGTATATCACATATAGTATATATAATATAACATGAAAACTACACAACTTAATTGATTGCTTGTTGGTTTGATTCAGTTATTGGATCCTAACAACCGCCAAAACTTCATTTGCACATATATATTAATACATTTAGTTATAAATAAAAACTAGTAGGATTACTAGAATGAACAGGAGAAGTGGACATAATAAATTGATAATTGGCCATATTACATTTAGTAAGAATATAATAGAGCTGTTTTGAAATTTTTAGGCACATTCTGCATAATAGTATCACCAACAAGAGAGCTTGCAATACAGACTTACAGCATTCTGCAAGACTTAATTGTCCACCACAATAATATCACATCAGCTCTTGTTATTGGAGGAGAAAGTCGAAAGAAACAGAGTGATGAACTTGCCAAGGGTTAGTTAAGGATCAATGCCTTGGAAATGACGGTATTAATGTTAAAATATTGTAAAAAGATATACAATACAGTTTGGTATCTTATCGCAATGGACTTGAGTATATTATTATTATCTTCATATTGTCAATAATTCCTTAATCACTTTGCTTGTATAATTTTTTTGTGAGGAGTGAGTTTGTGATGTTACAATTTTTTTAGTTTTGTTAAACTATATTTTCTCAACAAGTTAATTACATCAAAATAATAGCAGTCATTTTTATCCTAAATATTATTAGGTATTTTAATCTGTATTTTGGTACTTGACATGCTCAGCTACTGTAAAGAACAAATTATTTGTGAATGTGGAAAAAGAGAAGTTTATCCCGCTCGCACTAAACTTCACTTATTCTACATTCACAAATAATTTGTTCTTTGTTATCAGGTACATTCAAAAAAAATATTCTAGTTACAGTAAAATTTATGACTACATAACAAGGAGTAGATGGGATTGAAAGTATCAACTTGTTTAAATTTTTTTGTTGAATAAATAAAAAAAATAATTCATTTCTTTGTTGCTTTGAATGCTTGCAAAGGTTTGACTTTTGATTCAAGCATTCAAATTACTTTTGTAAATTCTTGTTGCACATATTATGCACTTATCACACCTGAGAGCTAAATGTACAATTTTGTTTTAAAATGTGTAACCACTATAATGACACTTCTGGTAAAATTAAAGAGTCATGAATAATGAAAAATATTTAGAACCAGCAATTTTCTATTCCAGGAGTCCACATTATTATTTCTACTCCAGGCCGACTGTTTGATCATATGAGAACAAAAGAATTTGATTATAGCAATGTTCGTTGTCTAGTGCTAGATGAAGCAGATAAAATATTCCAATATGGATTTGAAGAAGACTTAAAGCAAATCATCAATAGGTTACCAAGTAAGTTATTATATTAACAAAAACTGTTAATTTCAGTTAAATTTGTGATAGCAGAATGCATAGTTTTTTTTCTAGAGGACAGGCAAACCATGTTATTTAGTGCCACACAATCTGAGAGAACAGAGGCTTTAATTAGTTCAGCTATGAAGGAAAAGGTTCACAATATAAATACAGATGAAGATAATCTTATGGCTACAGTTGAGGGATTAAAACAGGGGTGAGTTTATCACTAAACACACAAAAATTGGTTTATCTGCTTTTGTGAGCGGTGCAAGGGCTGTGGATCGAACAATAACCAATAGAGACTTATCCATCCATCCATCAGCCTTTCAACGTCCACTGCTGGACAGGCCTCCCCAAGACAGCGCCACAATGAGCGGTCTTGGGCAGTGCTGCATCCAACTGTTTCCTGCGGCTGTGACTAGATCGCCGGTCACATCTGATGGCGGGCCGTCCTACGCTGCGCCGTCCGATACGTGGTCGCCACTTCAGCATGCCAACCCGGCGGACTATGTCGGTCACTCCCGTTCTCGTCCGTATTACGGATTCGGTCACATAGGGAGACACCAAGCATAGCCCTCTCCATGACACGCTGTACGACTTTGAACCTTGATCCAAGGCCAACATTCAGAGACCATGTCTCTGTTCCATATGTCATCACTGGTAATACAAACTGGTCATAGACCATCGTTTTCAGAACCGGTGGATGGGAAGATATTCCTTCTTAGTTTTCCTACTTACCTAACTGGACTGTTTGCCCAGGTAGACATAGTGGTCGATAGTGATGAACTTCATGAAGCGTAATCCCGACTGGGACCGTTGCTGAAATGACATGGACGTTAGACATGACTTTCGTCTTATCCATGTTCATTTTTAGACTCACTAGTGTCGAGAAACCCTTCTAAGATCATTGAGTATGGTGCGAAGGTCCTCCAGCGGTTCTGCCTTGACTACGATATCGTCGGCATGTCGAAGGTGAGTAATGTATTTCGCAATTGATGTTGATGCCGAATCCGGTCCAGTCCAAAAGCTTGAAGACATCTTCCAGTGCAGAGGTGAAGAGTTTCTGGAACATTTCGTCTCTCTCTCTAACACCTCTCTGCAGTCGATCGGTTTCGTACTCTTATCCTGAAGACTGTCACGGTGGCGTTTCTGTGCAAGCACTTCGATGTAGCGATAGTCAATTTGGCACCGCTGAAGGACTGCAGCACCGCCCAAGTTTCGATCGAATCGAAGGCTTTTGCATAGTCCACAATCTCCAGACATAGAGGCCGATTATATTCCTCTGTTTCCTGTATAACCTGGCGTAGCGTAGTGTGGGGCCCTCACCCACTAAATAAATCCGCCGTGTGCAGTCTCTCCACCTGTAACAGTGTTACAATTCTTCAGCGGTGGAAGTCGTCAAGCCTGCGCGTGGGTCGATTTGTAATGACCCTCGAAAACAACTTGTAGACCTGGCTCAAGAGCGAGATGGGTCTATAATTCTTCAAGAGCGTTCTGTCACCTTTCTTGAAGAACGGTATCACCACGCTCCTGGTCTACGACTTTGGAACGTTGCCCCCGAGAACGACGGAATTGAGTAACTTCTGAAGGGCTTTTAGCTGCTTTAGGCTTTTCGCCTGCTCTGAGAAGTTCTGTGGTAATTCCATCGTCTCCCGGTGCCTTTCCGTTGTTCGAGAGCCATTTTGATCACGTACAGGCTGACGTCCGAAATATCTCTGCTAAAGTGCTGAGTTAGCTTGGATCTGGGATCTTGGACCAAGCTGATAACAGGACTCTGGGATATGTATCCACAGGATCTGTCACCAAGAGAGACTGTCGTTTATATATTGCATATTTCTCATTAGGTTCTTAATTAAAAGTGATTTTTAGCATTTGATAAGATCAGCATTTTTATTTTACTAGAAACCCTTTTTTTGAAAGTGGAAATATATACATTTTCTACAAGCAGAATTCGAACTAACATGTTCCCCTATGCAGGGGCTGCTTTATTTTTAATGTGAGGTGGTAATTGAGAGTTTTAGCAGGTTTCTACGATAGCGATAGAGGTCTTAAGCAGCCACCCAGATATTATTATAGGAAGATTGAATCCTGCTCATAGAAAATCGGAACTATCAGAAATAGTTGTTTCCTGTTAGTTTTAGAATTCCGAAAGTGTCGCACTGAGATATCGTATGTTATTACAGGTATGCTGTATGTGAAACTGAATACAGAATGTGGTGGCTGCACAAGTTATTAAAAAAAACGAAAAACTTTAAAGTAATGGTGTTCTTTTCTAGTTGTAAGTCAGTAGAATTTCATCATGAATTTTTTGGCAAGTATTGTCAAGCGTCTTTATTGTGTATCCATGTAAGTGTACTATTTTAATGCAGAAAAAGGAAGTAATTTTTGTAGTCCCACCAGATATTTTAAAATTTTGATGTAGGTTTGCAGACATGCTCATAATATATTAAGATTTTTCTTTTCTTTAGATGCATCACATAGTGCTTTAAAATATGAATTTCTTTATATACCATGTTTACACCAATTTTATTAATTTACAGTAATTATTATGTGGTCAGTTTTTACTATGGCATTAAACATTTTATTTTTAGAAGTTTAACACTACTAAAAGGTCAAATGTTTAACACAACTACATGCATAATTTTAAATCAAATTATTCATTACAAAAATCTCGTATGTTTATTTCGATACTTATATTTCAGGGGAAAATGAGTCAAGTAGATAGAACTGAGGTTATAACTAATTTCTACAATGCTGAAAAAGTGGCTCTTTTCTGTACTGATCTTGCCGCCCGAGGATTAGATATACCTGCAGTTGATTGGATAGTACAATTTGATCCACCTGCAGATGCTAATGTAAGGTTTTTTTCTGACCCATTATTAGGCACAGATCTCAGAGCAATCGAGATTCTCATTTCAGTTTTGGTAGGCAGACTTCATACCTCGTCGAGAAAATCTCTCAGGCATGCAGGTCTTCTCGCTGATGTTTTCCTTCACTGAGCAGTGATAAATTGTGAACAAATACACATGTAAGTTCGATAAGTCAGAGGTGTGTACCTTGGACTAGGGATCGAACTCGTCATCGCGGTCGATACGACGCGGTACCCATGAAAATCACTTTTGTTGTCTGTGGTCTTTGCAGTCCTTGGTTTTACAGCTAGGCTATCACTGCTTTTATTACGTGAGTTAATTTTATTTAATTACCGAGATGACAAATAATTGACTGTAAAACAGTTAGGATTCCTTGTTCTGCTATAACTTCAATCTGATGAGCAAAACCCTCCTTCACAATTAGCGTGAACTATTTGATTTATGAAATTTATCAGTTATGTGTTTATATTATATTAAGTTAATCTTTATATGGTTACCTAATAAAGTCATTATATGACTGTTTCATTTGACCACAGATAAAAAAATAACAAAAGAAATTGAACACGGAACTAAATGAAGTATATTATTACACAAAAACTGATGTTTATTTTATTTATGACTGTTTCAGGAGTACATTCACAGGGTGGGTAGAACTGCAAGAGGTATAGGTGCAGAAGGCAATGCTGTAATGCTCTTGAGGCCAGATGAGTTAGAATTTATTGATTATTTAAAAGAATATAAAATATATTTAGATAAATATGGGTCTTGGGACAAATTCGCTAATTTACAACCGAAGGTAAAAATTATTGCAGTTTTAAAATATATCAGCAAAATAAGCTTATCACTGCTATCCATTAAAATATTTTCTTGACTGGTGTTTTTAGATTGATGCTGCCATGTCAGATCCTGTATTTCAGCAGTTAGCAATAGAAGCATTCAAAGGCTACATGAGAGCTTTTGAAGTTAAAAAATTGAAGCACATTTTCAATTTACTAACAATGGACATGGATGCCGTAGCTAGATCTTTTGGATTAAAAGAAAGGCCTGATGTTGATGTCCGTAAGTAATAACATTAATAACGTGAATTAAAGTAGGTACACATTTTACTTAACAACTAGCCTTTGCCTGCGGCCCCGCCGCAGCCGAAAGTTAGTTTTTAGGTTATATCTCAGGTTCCCGATATAGTAATAGGATAAATTGTATACCATTTTTTAAGTCTAATCAAGATATATCAATATAAAAAAAGTTGTATCAAAATCCATTCAATAGGTTTTGCGTGATGCGCGAACGAACAAACAGGCAACCAGATAAACAGACGCATAATATAAAAAAAAAAAAATGATTTGTGTTCAGACACGCCTAAATAGCTAAATACAGTATTTTTTTCTCAAATATCTTATATGTACAGACACAGCTCTGTTACAGCTTTATAATAATTAGGAAGAATTGCATGTACTCTAATGACACAGTAGTACTCGCGGCTATTATCTTACCTACTTACAAGTAGGTAAGCCAATTTTTTCTAGTAAAATTGCTGATCATGTCAATGCTAAAAATCACAATAAAATTATATTGTGAATCGCGCCTTTATTTAATACAACTTAGGAATTATTATAATTAAGATTAATATATTGGAACAAATATTGCAAATACATCCGGTAGATAGTGCGGGTCTTATAAGACAGCAATGCGAAGGTGGAAATTGGGAGTTTTAGCATGTTCCTATGATAGCTTAGGTGTCTAAAAGCATCCACCCGGATAGAGGAAGACGCAAGTTCGAAACCTGCTCGTAGAAAATTTTCCACATTCACATAAAATTGTTTCTAGCATGAAATTAATATTAAATCTATTGCAATATTGTTTTTTTTTTGACAAGGGCCAAGTGTCTAAGAATTAAACTAAAGTGAAATCTATCCAGAAGCTTTTTGGTGATGCGCGGACAACGGTAGACCTCTTTCATTTTATTTATTTAGATTAGCACAATCACAATATAATTTAGTTCTTGTACATTGTTGCAGGCATTGGTTTTAGTAAGAAGCATAGACCCAGGAAAAGAATGGCGGCGTTACTCGCAGAAAAATCTACAGAAACTAAACGCCTAAAATAAGTGTTAATATTTAATAGAAATGAACAAGGTTATAAAATAGCAAATCTTTTAAAATGAAAAAAGTGTCTCAATGTGAATATAATAATAATAATGTACAGATATTGTTGTCATTAATTTCAAAACATAACTTATTGTCTAAATTGAAAAAGAATACTGCGAGCGGCATTCGTTCCTATAACTTACAAATGCCGTTCGATATGTTTTACTACGGAAAAGCCGTTCCGTATGCCTTATGTAAATACTATTTCAAATGCTTCATTACGGGAATACCGGTCCATAAGTTCACCACCATCCATAAGTCCATAAGTTCACCACTAAGCTATCACAGTAACGTAGATATTGTAATCTTTTTCTATTTTAACAGTAACATTTGTTTTAACCAAGCATGTCAACAATGGAATAAAATAACAACTAAAAGGTTAGGTATCCTTACAAACTATTTTGAAAATAATAAAACATGTTTGATGTAAATAGACATTTTATTTTGTTATTCCTTAACTAAGGGTTGAAATACGATTCTTTTTACACAATCAAAATAATCTATACATTGACTAGACAAGTCTAAAATATTTATAAAACATTTTGAATTAATTTATAAATATATAATGTTAGTGAATGATTGTTGATAAAACATAGGAACTTTTAGAAACCTTAACATTGGAGGTTTAGCAATAAGGAACATTTCTAATTCAGCTGCCTCTTAATCGATGTAGTGGATCTTGCTTATAGCAAGAACATGATGCATCTATGAAGCAAGGTTAAGTCTCGAAAGGGCTCCATCGTCGTTTATGGGAAAATGCACATCGCGTACTAAAGCGCTGTTAATTCATATAATTAACTAAATGGATCATTCAGCGTTTATGCAGTGCATACTAATACTACAACGAACCACGCTTCTTTCCTTAATGAGGGATCGGCATTACATGTCTTCTTCCAATCTTCTCCTACCATTCATCGTCTTTGCATTCACTCCTTTCTCAAGAACATTTTTTCCTCGGCCTACCAGCCGCTCTCAGCCTACCTTCATCACCTAACTTTATTTTACCTATATGACATGCCTCCCCCATAACACAAACTAGGTCTTAACCTTGCTTTGTAACTATTTGGATAGACGTTTTACGTATCCTCCGAAGTATGGGGATGCTAAAACTGTATACACCGGTGGCATTAACCTTACCATTGTTTATCGTTCAGATCAACGTGTTTCGACAATGATTTAATTGTAAAATATCATATAAACCACATTAACAAGTTCACGGTAGCTAAGTCTCTCATTAACGCTTTATAAACTGATTAGGCGAAAAAAGGTTTTCTAGCTGCGACAACGGACGACGCATCGTACGATGATTTCGCACGTGGTGAATTGGACACGACGATAGTCGAAGGAACAAGAAGTCTTTGGATGCAGGAGGCTCAGGACCGTTTGTTGTGGAGATCTCATCAGAGGCATACGCACGACAGTGAATGCTGAAACTTTTATATTCCCGAAAACAAATGAGGTTTCTTACTCCTTGCGATTTTCAAACATCGGTATATTCCATGAATATATAGATTCTGTTCAGCAGAATAAGAAATAAAGTTATACTGGACTTGAGGGTTAACTATGTTAATAGTACCTATTATATAATAATTTATGTATATTTCTATTTGGGCGAAACATTCATTTCATAAATATTATTTCTTGATAATTTTTCAAAGCAATCTTCATGGTTGTGCTGATGGTTTATAGCATATATCATAGAGTCTATAGTTTCCACAGTGGCCGGACAGCGATTTAACGAAAAATACTGTACACATCTCCACGAGGTCTTGCCATGTGTAGTTGAATGTTTTGTGTAAACAAAGTTCATGTGCACTAGTTGTTTGTGGCCTTTTCTACTGTAAATATATTTGTAGCGGACTGGTAACTGTTGGTTTTCATTGCATCCATTCACTACTAAAGATAGGGCACCTGCAAGAAAATGTATAAATTAGGGTATTGACTACTCCAAATGTATTTTGATCTGTATTGTAGCACTTGACATGCTCAGCTACTTTAAAGAACAAGTTATTTGTGGAAGTAGAAAAAGGGAACTATTGCAGGATTCGATCCTGCATCCTATCCAATCCGGGGAAGTGCTAAGCTATTGCAGTACGACTATTCCAAATCTCGACTTCACATTGGTTTTGAAGAAATTATAATGGTGCCCTTAGTCATTATATCCTCACATCGTTAACGATTCACCATATTATGTTAACCTGATTATAAAATGTTAGTGATAGTAATGTGAAAATATTACCCAAATTAGTATAAAAAATAATTAACACAAACAGGTCAATTCTTATAATTTAATTGAATATGGGTATAAAAATACATTTTCATACAAAAACCATCCATGAGACACACTTAAGTAACTTCACACATTAAAATAGAACTTAATCTCTTTAATACTAAAAATATGTTAAGAGTAATTATTTCATGCAAAAATATAAAATATAAAAATCACGATAGTTAAAAACTAGGAATGTAATCTCAATTTTGTTCATAATACGAAAATATGTAATACCACTCTTATAGAGATCATTTCATAACAATTTCTTGTCAAAGTTTTTCTTGCACTTTCAAATTGAATGGCATTATGCAAAAGAACAAAACATTATTTCTAGGTAGAAAATATTGATTGAAAATTATAATCTGGGCCCACGTTATAGCTTCTTATATTGTTATACGCGGTAGTTATAAATGCATGTACAAACTAGCTGTTATTAATAAAACTATGAGTCCTGGTACTTGAAATAAAGATTTATTATTATTAAATAGGTGTTTATAAAAAATTTCAAACCAGGGGGGTTAGGCAGAATGTCATATGTCACGTGTCGACCGTATCGAGATCACTGTGATTGGTTGACAGATTACCGTGATTGGTCAACGGATTATTGTGACATCATGTGTCGGTTTCTCGACCAATCACAGTGATCTCGATACGGTCGACACGTGAAATATGACATTCTGCCTAACCCCCCTGCAATACAAAATCTTGAGTAATGAGTTATGTTACTGCTTCAGTAATTATGTAAAGAATTTTAAATTTTTGTAAGTGAATTCAGTTTAATACGGTTCATTTTAAAACGTGTGGGGTATTACATAGGGATATTCAAATTTTTTTCCATTTATTTGTAACACCCAGAAAGTATTTTCTTCAGCAGTTGCAATTATAAGCAGGCCTTTTTAAAAAATAATAAGTTTATGATTGCTCACTAAACCCTTATACAAGGCATTTGTAGAAAAAAATAAAAAAAACATTCTTAATTCAAGCAGTCATTGATGGGGCAAGATTAAAAGTGACTCTCAAACCTTGTCTTAAATAAACTGCTTAGACATAATATATTATCCCTATAAATTGTGTACTCATAATCCTTAATTTAATAAAATAACTGCAAAATTGTGAATCAACGTGTCTATTCGCATAAAATGGTATTATTCTACCGCCTTTGTTACTTAATTACTAAAACAACACATTATAACCTTTTAAAAAAAAAAATTGGATGTTATTTGCATAATACCATTACATTAAAAGTATTATCAACTTATTTAGTACAATAATAGACTAGAATATGAGCAATAGTCTTATTTTTTTATGGCGTATCGCAATGGCACTAATCAGATAAGAGTGAACATACGAACCAATCAGAATGGTTATAGATTTAAAATACTTTTTTTTTATATAAAAAATGATTGGCGTATGAGAGCATTGTGCCAATATCACAGTTAATTATTGTGCTTTTATGATCTTTATTACTTTAAAATGTAATTGGTACTTCATCTTATGATTCTAATCTTAACACTACAATATGTTTATGTATCATCCTATGAGTTTTCATACTCTCAAAATCTGGTTTATAGATTTGGTCCCAAATCTTTTGAATCTATGATTCAGTTCAGTAGACTAAGTAAGCTAGGCTGCTATAGTAACCTAGCAATAAGACATTTGGCTTCCAATTAATTCTGTATTTTGAAAAATTGTTCCCCATATCTCTTATGAGTAAACATTACATTGGCGATGGAGATGGGTAAGCATATGTGAAGAAATATGATTTATAAGGAGAAATATGATTTATAAGGAGAAATATTTGATATATCATTTTTAGAGAATTCATAATAATCGGCTTTAACACACCCATATCTTTCAAGTAATAAACCATATTAATTTGCATAATAGTCTCCCTGGAATTGTGATACTTTTAGTATGTCATTAAAATGTATTCCAAAGCATGGAGATTTGCAGAAGGGTAGTTCACAAGCATTGCACATAAATCTGGTGTCCCGTCGTCGTCCAATTTTCCAACAAAGACGGCATGAGCGCTGAGGATATTTTTTCTTTCCATCTTCTTTTTGTGGTATTGTCACTAGTCGATGTTCCATTGTTGGTCTAGCGTAGTCTTCATTTAAGTTAGTTTTCAGCATATTGTTAGTCACCTTACCATTGACTAAGTTCTTAAGATCCATTATAAATGAACTCAAGCTCGTATCTGAAATCACGATGGCTATTTTCATTTTACTGTTAACAAAATAACAAATTGTGTTTAAGAATATATGTTGAAAATGCCATCGTGTTTTCAAAGTAACAAGCTTATTGCAACAGAAAACAGATATGAAAACTAATACAATGATTGCATTTTCAACACAATCTAATTATTTAAACAGGATAGAAAATGAGTAAGCATTAGTAAGCAAAAAAATAGTAGAAGTAAACATTTTCTTTAATGTTTTGCATTTTTAATAAGCTCATGGAGATTGCTAAATATCTTTACAATATAAAAATACTTACTGTCTTGTGGTGAAGGATAGTCAGAAGATGCAGAAGAATATTTCTGTCCTTCTCTTGAACATTCATATTGCTTTGGAGTTGAGCAAACAGCTGGGTCAGTTACTATGATGTCACTGTCATCACACTCATTTTTAAGTTCTAATCCATTATCAGATAATGATTGTTCTTTACACTTCTCATTAGTATCACTTATGTTTGTTTTATGTAAGTGTGTGTTAAATGTGGTAGTTATATCAACAGGGCTCTCATCATACAAGTTTTTTACATTTTCAAAGTTGTTGGTTTCAAATATCTGGCTGGTAGGCTTGTATACTATTTTCTCCTTGATCTTAGGCCTTTTTTCTGTATTTATTACATCAGAAAAGTAATTCTTATGCAAAAATTCATCTGATTTTCTTTTAAGGTTGCTTAGCCTTTGTATTTTTTCAATGAGTTGTCTTTGTTTTTGTAATTCCATTTCATTGTTTTGATTTGACTCATCATTAGTTCCTGATTCATATGTATCAGAGATAGGTGGTTCTGCATCAGGTGTTTCATTGTGAGTGTGATCTGTTCTGTTTTTAGTTGATTCATGGTCTTTTTCACTATCATCATCTTCAGTCTGTAATCATATCAATAAATTATCTATACTGTATTCAGGCAGTGAGACAAAAGTTAAACAAACCATAAATAAGGCACTTCTATATTTGAAAATCCTAACTATTATAAAGCTATAACAGCTGTGTCAGAAAATTTAAGGTATTTGAGAAAAAAATGGGGCGTGTGGGGCCGGCTTTAGAGTTGTCCCACCCCCTCTCTATCCACGGGAGTCGTAAGAGCCGACTGAGGAGATACCGAGGGAGTGGGCAGCAGCACTCCCTCGAGTATTAACAACATCAACTGCGATCGCTAACCCGCCTGCCAAGCGTGGTGATTACGGCAATATATCTTGGGGAGGCCTATGTCCAGCAGTGGACGTTGAAAAGCTGATGGATGGATGGAGAAAAAAATGTTCTGCTATTTAGGTTATTAGGCTATTTAGGTGTCCTGATAACAAAATTTTTTTTTTATTTCTGTTTGCACATCACACAAATACTACTAAATGGATTTAGATGTAACATTTTAGTTTGATAGCTCTTAATTAGACTTGAAAGTTGGTATATTTATGTCTTATCCTACTACAGGAATCTTAAATATAACCTAAAAATAGCTTTTGTCTGCAGAGAGTTAAATATTTATGTGATTTCATATTATTTACTTGTTACATTAGTTAATTTTCATATTTTATAATGTCATTAGTTATTGTTGTATTATCATAGCTTAAAACGTAGGCAAACCAAGACTTTTTGAGAAACAATGGTTTTTGTATATTTTTTGTCTCAAGCAAAAGTGAATAAGGTATAAGCCAACTAAGTATTTCATAGTTTTTTGCCCTAACAAGGAGATCTTATGATCTCGAAAAATCAGTTTGTGCTGAATAATAATATAGTTTTAGATCCTTTTGCTGTCAGAATTTTCAGGGCCAGTGCACTTTAAGTGCATTCTGCAGGTAAATCTTAAGGTATGCATCTTAGAAAGTGAAACTAATGTGAATGTTACAAACAACAATAAGTCACCATTTATAAAAATATTTGAGTTTATACCTCTTTATTAGTTAAGCCTTTGATTTGCAACACTTCTGCTGTACCAATAAAACTAGTGAGATCCTCTCTCTTTACACTAACTTCACCATGATACATGAATTGTAATAAGTCTCTCATTGCTTTGTGAGTCACGTCTCTTAATACCACTGGAAAATAAATAACTCATTACACATAACTCGCACAAAATAACAACTAAATGAAAAAAGCTTCTCTTATGAGGCATTATAATTACCAATTGGATGTTGACATGGATTCATTTGAAACATTTTCTTGAAATACGGTGAGCATATTGATAATATTACTTTATGTGCTTGCAATAAATGTCCCTCGACTGCTATAGTAACGTCGACGAATTCACCATTTCCTAATAAACCGGCAAATCCATTGGTGAGGTTCCCGTGAAAATTATTCCAGGACAATGAAAATTGTTGATCCATTTCTAACCACTATATCTATGCATCTATAAAGTTAAGCTTATTGTGATAATTATCTTATATCGTTTCAAATCTCTATACAAATTGAGCACTCCATACTAACAATAAACTGTTTTGTGTTAAAAATAAAGTTCATAAATATTTTGAGTGCATGCACTGTGGAAGTAATGGAACGTCACACTCCACAATTTCACAAAGAGCAAAGCACAGGCCACAGGCGAACGAAACCATTGAATTGAACGAGAACGAGAAAGGCGCGGCGCGTTGTTTTGTAGAGTATATTTCAAATAGTAGAATTCAAGTAATGATTACTTTATGAAGTAGAATAAATAATAAAAGAAAGAAATCATTACATGTTTTGTCAACCACATAGAATAGTGTCGTCGTCTGATAGCGTATCCCTTGAACTACTTTTTTTACTGCATAGTGCATAGGTAGCTTTTTTTGTGAAGTAAATAATTCTTTACACACGCTTGACTTGGGGAGTAAGCTAGTGAATGCGTGACAGTTGAAGATAGAAAGAAGTAGAAGTTAGTGAAGATAGAAAGAGAGAGAGTTACGTTTCATATATTACTGTAGGGGCAAGAGAGAGAGAAGTGCGAGCACACATTTTCTTTCTCTCTTTCTCATTATTTTTTAAATATTATTCTACTTTTTTATGCTTTCAATTATCAATTTTGGGACCCAATCAACTGGGTTTCAACAATTAGGTGGCAAATCGGGAATGCTCCGATGGTTCGGACATGTGGAAAGAATGCCGCACGAGCGACTGGTTAAGAAGATATACAATGCGAAAGTGGAAGGATGTAGGTACAGGGGGAATCCGAGACTCACCTACCTAGACCTAATCGGTCATGTATTGAAGGAAGGTGGAGTCAGGAGTCTCCGAAACCGGCGAGCGTGTATGTAGAGAATTATGAATGTTGAGGAAGCGAGAGATGTATGCAAGGATAGAAAACTTAAACTTATATATGTGTCTCGTTCACTCTTACTAAGACTTAATATGTGCATCATTTACTTCATCCTTAGTGTCAAAATAGTAGCGAGTCTATAATATTCTTTGTCTAAGCCAGCTTTACCAGCTTAGCATTCTTTACTCTGTGTCAGTGTCAGTCAACTCACAACGGCCCTATAGTTATTTATCTATGCAACGGCCCATCCGCATTACGTAGTATATATTTAGTGATCTGTGATCCCATTATCAATTGTTTCCAAAATGTTTGAAAGATAGAAATAAGAAGAAAAATTTTTTTCTGAAAATCCATCTTCACCCATCAGCACAGTTTTACAATCCATACTATTGAGAAACGCCTTTGTTTGATGTCGGACGACACCAACCAGTCGTGTAGGTACTTATGCTATCAGTTGCAAATGTGCAAGGGTTGTCAAAAAAGGAAAATAAAATAAATGTGATTATTATGTAATCATTTATTTACAAGTACCGATGTACCTAATTACATTTACATTTGTTACACTGCCAGATATTTATGTGATACTTAATTTTTAGATATTTTCAGTTTTCTATCATCGTCTATCCATAACTAGCACATGGAAAGAAAGAACCATCCACCAATAGATAAACATAAGTAAATTATGAGCTGATACAAAACAATTTTTTTATTGATGTTGAAATAAAAAAAAGGTTAAAGATCAGAATATTTAAGCGTCACGATAAAGAAACGAAACTCATAAATGTGTAGGATGAACAGTCAGTTGCAGAAAAGTTAATTCAAGTTATTTTCTTTGAAATAATTTTTTTGTCATAAAAAGTATTCTTTGGTAGTTGATTTGAAACCTTAGCAGCCCGGAGTTTGGAAATGTGCCCGGTAGACGTCAATAGGCTCGCCCCCTATTACGTGGGACTTAAAACATAGCTGGCGAGTCGTGGGTGTGTAATACACCTCTGCCTACTCCTTCGGGGAATACAGGAGTGATGCTGTGTGTGTTTTTGATTTGAAACCTCGGTCTCCGGCTTGCGTGATCAATATTTAGAGGCGAAATTGGGACTGAGCTAGGTACATCTTGAGGAAGGTCCAGGAGGAAATCTACGCCTCCACATCGGAGTCGCCTAACGACCAGTGCCGGATTAAGGTAACTTGATGCCCTAAGCACTCACTTTCCCTGTGGGGGGCCCCTATCCTTTAAGACTAAGTGAACTACAAAGAATTAATAAAAAAAATGTTAATACGTGTCGTAGGTAGAATATGTATGTGTTGTTTCTCCTGCCCTTATCCCATGCTAGGTGGGGTCGGCACAACGTATTATAGACAATGTATCTAAATGTTCTTTGACCCACGGTTGTTCTTTTTTCATTTTTTATATTTTTTTACTTACTTATCATCACGCCATTTCCCTTGCAGGGTAGGCAGAGAGAACAGAGTGCCAAGAGGCTCTATTCTTGCATACATCTCTCGCTTCCTTAACTAATTCACTTCATACAAGGTTAGGTCGGTTTCGGAGACTCCTAACTCCACATTCCTTCAATACATGACCGATTTGGTCTAGGTAGGTGAGTCTCGGTCTCCCCCTGTACCTACATCCTTCTACTTTCGCATTGTACATCTTCCTAACCAGTCACTCCTCCAGCGTTCTTTTCACATGTCCGAACCACCGAAGTAGACCTTTCGCATCTTTACACCAATACTCTCTTTCATACCTACTCGCTCTCTTACTTCGTCGTTACGAATGCGGTCAGCCAGCCTCACTCCACAGATTCTTCGCAGAGATCGCATTTCGACCGCATTGATTTTCTCTCATACTCCTTTTGCATATCCAAATCTCGCTTCCATATAGTAAAGTTGGGAAAAGCACAGCATTGTGTATTGCAACCCGTGCCTTCTGGCTGAGGTGGTGGCTGCCTACAAGTTGTCCCAATGCTCTGTTCACTCTATTTTCCGCATTTACTCTTCTCTCTTTATCAGTGGTGTTCCATCCCGAATTAATCCACATCCAAGATATACAAATTCATCCACTTGTTTCTAGCACACTATTGTCAACCGATACTTTGACATCTGTTCTGTTTAACGCCGATATTTACATTAAACCGACGACATTCCATCATCCAGCCGCACACAAGCTCTGGAGTCCATGTAGTTGGACTGCACCGCTTGCAGCAGTCTACCGTTAATACCATACTCTTAACAAAATGCCTCAAAGCTCCTTTCGTACAACTGTGTCAAATGCTTTTTCCAAATCCACAAAACTGCAGAAAACCTTCTAACGTATACCCAGATGCTTCTCCACAATGTTGCGCAGAGAAAACACGTGATCCATGCATCGTCTTCCACACCTGAAACCTCCTTGTGCCTCACATAGAGATTCATCAGACACCCTCCTCATTCTCCTTTCGATAATCTTACCATACACTTTGGCTGCCAAACTGGTCAAGCTTATGGCTCTGTAGTGTGCACAGTCATAACGTTAACCCTTGCGGAATATATATGGAATATATACGGAAGCTGCTACTTCCATATCCCACCATGCGTCACCTTTCACTTTCCTATGTTTATTTGAGCATCCACATACTTCTTTCACTGTATCTACCATACTATCTTTCAATACTCTCCAGCATTCTTCTATGTCCGATTCCGGCTGACTTGCCATTGCCGTGAACGGCTCACGGACACCTTCTGCATATTTTGCTCTTACACTTTCTTTTTGCAACTTTTCAATCTTTATTCTTTCAAGCCCTCCGAAGTGGACACGCCCTCGCCAATGTCTCCACTTTCTAAGCAGACCACTAAATCTCGCAATAACACGATAGTGGTCCGTGTCGACAGTGGGACCCGGTAGGCATTCCATCCAGAATTTTACTTCGGAGCCATTCATAACCATTCATCCAGAATTTTACTTCGGAGGTGACTGTCTACTAATCTAACATACCTACTTCTCTCTTCATTCCTTCTCCATGCATACATATGGATGTTCTTATGTTGACAAAATGTCTTTGATACAATAAGGTTTTTCTCCGTACATGCATCCGCAATGAGACTACCTGCATCATTCACTCTCTTAACACCAAATGAACCAAGCACGTCCTAGAAGTCTGGACGCTTGGTCCCCACCCATCCATTCAAGTCTCCGCATACGATCACGCGTTCAATGGCTTTTGCCAAATCCAGAACTTCCCTAACTTTATCTATGAACTTCTCTAGATCCGATGCCACCAAGGAGCCTACAGAAGCATAAGCTACGACCATAATAACCCTGGTGACACCAAGTTTTATTCGGACCCATAGAAGTCTGGGATCGAACATTCAGTAGTCTTTCACACCTGAGGCCAAGCGAGCGGACAGCAACATCCCTACCTTCATGCTGGCCCGATCGCTCTACGGTACACGGGACCACAGAGCCATCCCGCCACCAGGAAGATCACAGGCGTCGCTGCTCTTTCGTTTGGTCTCTGTTACACAGAGCACACCAAGTTGTCTGCCCGACATGACAGTTACCAGCTCGTGTAACTTACCTTCTACACCACCTCTTACATTCTACTAGACACACTGCTCCCCTCGACTCGCCAAACTGTGCAAGGCGTGATAGATGGCGGCCCCCATCGACGTATCTGCCATTGTTCGTACCGACGAAGGCGGGTCGGTACGCGTCGCCTCCGGGGCACGCCCTAACCTGCACTGTGGTACACATTCGAACCGGATTGCAGCCTGTGCTAGGCTGGCAGGGATCACGACGAGCACACTCCGGACTATGGCCCCTAATAATTTATAGTTTTGTAAAAGATCTTTTTGCAGTACAGTTGGTGATCATTATTGTTAAAAAAATACGTACGGCGCATAGCCTTACGATTTTTTTTAACATTAACGACGTTTGGATATGCTGATTCTAATTTATCATCGTGTAAATTTCTATATAATTCTGCATGAGTTAGGTTTTTATAGCATATGAATGAAACACGCGGATTTTAAAATTGCTTATTAACTTTCATGTGTTTGTTCTTTTTTTTCGCTCGTCTCTGGTACCCCCCTAGACGGGATGCCCTAAGCAATTGCTTATATTGCTTATCAGCTAATCCAGGACTGCTAACGACCTCTAGGAGACTATTGCCGCTAAAATCGGGCTCGAATGCCGTCAAGGTGGGTTCCATACAGCTGGTTCCAGCACTGTGGGTGTCTTGGCTGTCGCTGACAGGCTTCTCGTGGGCTGGAGTTTAGTGTGAGGCACAGTGCTGGAAACCTAGTGCACAGTGTTAAAAGTTCATGGCTGTTGGCTAAGCCCTACACACGCTAACGTGCGCTAACTATTTTGATTGTAGCGGTCTCTGTTTCTGCTGCGGTCAGGCAAGGCATCGGGTGGCGAACTGCACCGGTGCCGGCATGCCAAGCACTACATGGGACGGGAGGGTTGCAGACCCCCGGAGTTAAGTCCAAAAAAGGAAGGAAACAGCCAATCGGCTCAACGCCAGCCTTTTTTGTTGAATCATAAAAAAATGATCCTTAACTTTCGGGGCAAAGAGCAGGGCGATGGACGTTCGCCCACTATAATATGCAAGCTACGCTAGCTTATATCTTGGTTTAGCTCCGAAGTTTATAGCATTAACGTAGTTCTAGAATAGGATATTTATAATTACCTAAGTAGGCACAGTTCAGTAGGTACCTAAACATTTAACTTACTTTATACATGCCCGCCACATATTTCGTACGCTTTCCATTAGTACAGAGCTTTGCTAAAACTTTCCATCAGTGGTCGAGGGCTAGACCAGCTAAATTAAGTTCCAACCAAACTTTTAGGAGTTTGTCGACGCAGTGGAATCTCAGCAAAGACTTTAGTTACACTAAGTTTTGTTTGTTATTAATCTATGTGCAATTTATAAAAGACTTGCTGAACCTGGCAGACGTTTTCACAGCTGAACGTTGGCTTTCTAACACGCTTCGCCTGTATCTATCTACGTAACAGAATCATCTATGAACTTGATTTACACCCACTTAAAAACGTCAGTCGGATTAAATTTTGTACACTGCTCAAGAACCGACGGCAATAAGTACCTACCTACAATATTTTAAGGAGTATTCCCGCTCGTACTAAAATACTCTTTTTCCTTATTCACAAATTATAATTTGAACTTACAATTTTATTATAGGTACTATACATTGTACATATAATATCAATAACTTTACAACGCACATACTTATTGATGAAATATTTAGCTCGTTATGTTATTTGGGAGAAACAAGAACTACGACTCATGTCTTAGATATAAACCGAACATTGTTACAAACTCTTACAAAATGTCCAAGTAATATAACTTTTTAATACCCAAATATCTTAGTGATTCTGAAAATATATGTGTGAATACAATTTTAGACGGCTGCCACGCAGACATCGTCAAATCATCATGATGTAATGATGTTTCATTGTGATTGGTCGCCTGAATCACACGTCGAAATCTTGACTAGTCAGGAATCACGCGTCGGACTGTTGATCAATCAAAATGACTCGAAACGAAATACTCAAATCTATAAATGCACTCAAAACAGTTTATTCAAATCAGTTTTATCACTAATATTCAATATATATAGATATACTAATAAATAATAAATTATTAGTATCACCGTCGTATATGAAATTTATTTAATAAAAACACCAAAATAATATTTATTTATTCACACTGTTTAATTGTACTCTTACGAAACACGTGTTCTAAATATAAAAATACTAGAATATACAACTTGAACATAGTTATCAATTTTCATGCATGCCACCTAGAACTAACTTCACGATGTAGAATTTAGGTGTCGGTGTGCGCGCGCATCGTAAAAATTCACTCTCATCATTTTTCTCTATCGCGCCAAAAGAAGTATAACTTCAAAAATTAAATGATGTTTGTTCTTCCGAAACAGCTTCCGAAATTTTTACGAGACTTTAACATTCTTGACGGGCCTCGTGGCGTAGTCGGTAGTGGAACCGACTTCCGTGCAGGAGATCGAGGGTTTGATTCCCACTCAGGACAAATATTTGTGTGATGAACACAGATATTTGTACTGCGTCTGGGTGTTTTCTATCCATTATGTGTATGTATTTACAAAAAAAAAGTAATATATGTATTATATCCGTAATCTGGTACCCATAGCACAAGCATTATTAAGCTTAGTTTGGGAAGAGAGGAAGATGTGCGCAAAAAAAAAAATGACCGTGAATATTTAGGTATTTATTTTTTATTTATTTATTAACAGGCAGGTTTTCTTGAAAACGAATTAGACCGCCCAAAAAAGATTCCACATGGAAGAAAGCGCAGGTAGCAGCTAGTTGATTATAAGAATCCTGGTGCACAATCAGAGAGAGAGAGAGATGGCGATCTACCGAGTCTAATTTTAAACCAAAACCAAAAACCCGTTCATACACCATTTTTAGGTTTTTGCCAGATACACGCGGCAATTGATAGATATACTTACAGTTTGAGAATATCCTCTATTGACATGTGTTTAAACAATTGTTCATACTCGTATATCGCAGGTTCTAATTAATGTTTAAATTCTTTTTTTATTCTACAAGGGTAGCAAATAACCAACCACTGAAGGAATGTAATATGGTTCCGGTGGCCCGCCAATAAAGGCAGAGAGACGGCACACGGCGGGTTTCTTTAGTGGGTGAGGGCCCATACTACCCTGTTCGTTGCCCCGAAGGACGGGGTGTGCGGTTAAGAACATTTTATCCCGCCTTAACAAAAAAGAAGGGTAGCAAATAAGCATGTGGCCCACCTGATTGTAAGCGGTTACCGTAGTCTATAGAGCTAGCAACACCAGAGGTATCACTCCACGTTGCCAACTCTAAAACGGATAGGAGATGGGGGAGACGGATTGTAAGGAGGGGATTAGGAGAGGGGATTTAGGCCTCTAGGTCTCACTCACCATATGAAACAATAGTAGGAGTAGTTTCAAGCTGGTCTTATCTGAGAGGGAGGTATTTATCCGGGTCCATTCATGCTAGGAGCTAAACTTACTTTTGATGTGAAACATCTAATGCGGAAGGAGGGTAAAATCGGTTGTTAGCGTGGCGACGCTTTTTTACTTGTTCCGTTCAAATCTTACAAGTTAAATTAGACACACTTCCCGATTTCCTATTGAGCTGAAATTTTACAAGCATAATATTGCGTAATAATGCAATATTATGATGACATGGAGCTGATCTGAACATGGAGCTGGAAGGTGGATATAGGAACTTCATAATGAAACGGCACAACACTATCGAGTTTGGACTCGTTTGTCTAGACGAGTACTTTGTCTTTAGATAGTATCCAGGATCCGATGATGGAGCTAGAAGGTGGCCATAGGAACTCCAATATAAAACGACATAACTCCATCGAGTTTGGGCTCGTATGATTCGTGTTGACGGGTACTTTGTCTCTGGATAGTATCCAGGGTCTGATGTTGGAGCTAGAAGGTGGTCACAGTAACGCTATAATGAAACGACTCAACTTTATCGACATTTTTGATCTATATTTTTCAGCATTTGACATGCTCCGCCACTTTTTAAAGTACCTACTGTTTAAAATAGTATGAATTTTAATTGCAAAATTAAACTTACTATATTGGTTTAATGCACGTAAATGCTTCCGATAGATGGCGTTGGTCGTAAAGACAAATGAGATAAGGAAATTGGGATGATCGAAAGATCTGTACTATAGCTCAGTGGCTGCTCTAGCACTTCCCCGGATTGGAAAAGTCGCGGGTTTGATTCCCGCTAGCACAAAAAATCTCTTTTTCTTTATTCACAAATAATCTCAACCTTATCGAGTTTGGAAGTGTTTGTTTCGCCTTGACGAGTACTTTGGTCCTAGATGATTTCCAGGGCCTGATGATGATGATTTATAACCATTTCCGCTATTTTACACATGTCATAGTTTTATGCAAGCACACATGAAAAAGTTATGATCATTTTATTTCTACTCATTATTCCTACAAAATAATTTCGATGGTTCACATCTGGTAGACGTCCCGTGACGTCTATTATTTTTATTTTTTTAGCATTATTTTAGCATTAGCCTTTGCCCGCGGCTCCACCACAGCCTAATGCTAGTTTTTAGGTTATATCTCAGATTCCGGTATAGCAGCGGGATAAAATGTATACGTTTTTAAGTTTAATTATAACTTATCAAAGAAAAAAGTTTCATCAAAACCCGTTTGTTACTTTTTGCGCCAATCCCGAACAAAAAGTCAAATTGTCTGAAAAATATATTTTGTTTTTAGTGACTAAATATCCTAATATTATTCTTTTCTCAAACATCTTAAATGCACAGATATAGCTCTGTTACAGCTTTATAATGGTATAGATTATCCAGTTTTAATTAAAGTATGCGTTAAAGTAAAATAACACATAACATGCATCTATATTTTAGCTTAGTGTTTATTACCTATAGCTATTTTATAGCCTCGTTGTTACCTGTACACAGGACGTAATCATATCACGTAAAAGCTGAACAACTAGTTTACGTGAGTTTGTAACTGTATCCGGTCACGTATACTATTCTCGTTGTGGTGTAAATAGTGATTAACCCTATTAATATACACGGGTAGTAGCTTATTCTGGGATATAATAAAATTGTTTATCTATTTTTAACTGCTGACGCAAACGAAGCAGCGTTATAACTTTTTCTGTGTGTCTGTCTGATCATAACTTCCAAACGACTGAACATTTTTATTAGGTAAGTCTGTTTTTTGCTTGAAAGGTTTAAGCCTGCGACTCTCTCACTCACCATACAAAACAACAGTAGGGGTAGCTACTATTGTTGCACGCTGATATCCTATATATCCTATGATCCTCCTTTTTTATAATTTTTAAATTGGTGTGAGTAATCACCATGGGAATCGTAAGAGCCGCCTGAGGGAATACCGTGGGAGTGGGCAGCAGCACTCCTTCGTGTATTAACAACATCTACTGCGATCGCCAACCCGCCTGCCAAGCGTGGCGATTACGGCACTATCCCCCATTTCTTGGGGAGCCCTATGTCCAGCAGTGGACGTTGAAAGGCTGATGGATGGATGGATGGATGGATGTGAGTAATTCAGTATTTTGTTACTTTAATGACATTGAAAGAACTTATAGTAACCTAGTAATCAAAATCACCTAGAATTTGCAGGATATGAAAGTAACAGCAAAAGGATGGTGTTTGAGTTTAGTAATAATTAATACTTACTTTATTTAAAGTACAAATTATTATTTGTGAATCACTAAACTATTGCACTCCCTTGCGGTCGTACCTTCATAATAGAGCACTTCCCCGGAAAGGGACGCCGGTTCGATTTCCGCTTGTACTAAAGTTCTCTTTTTCCTCACTCACAAATAATAATTTGTACTTTAAAAGTAGCTGAGCATGGCAAGTGCTAAAAATATAAATCAAAATGTTTAAAAAAATCACGCCATCAAATAGTATGAATTTTAATTGCAAAATTAAACTTACTATATTGGATAATTGCATGTGCATGCGTTCCGATAGATGGCGTTGGTCGTTAAGATAAATGTGATGAGGAAATTGGGTACGACCGCAAGGGAGTACAATAGCTCAGTGGATTAGAGCACTTCCCCGGAAAGGAAGGGACGCAGGTTCAATTCCCGCTTGTACTAAAGTTTTCTTTTTCCTCATTCACAAATAATAATTTGTATTTAGATATTTATATATATATTTTTAGCATTTGTGTTTAATAATTTGTACTTTAAAAGTAGCTAAGCATGTCAAGTGCTCAAAATATAGATCAAAATGTTTACTTTATTTATTTCCTTCATCAAGGTTTTTGTACAGGTTAAACGAGGTTAGAATACAACGATAGTACCTAGTATCCGCGAAAGAAATAGTGTCTATCATTATTGTAATAAATACGTTGCAGATTATAAATGTAGGTATAATATACTCTAGATCTCAGACTAAGAACTAGACGGAGCCACAGCGTGGCCGCACTTGAAACAGCAAAATTTTTTTTCAATGTTGCCAAGTTGACAAATATTTAATCATATTTGGGCAAAATAAACGATAGTTAGAATGAGGCCTGTAACTTGATCGTAAATAAGAAACTCTTCGTAACAAATATTTAATTGAAAATCACAACGTTTATCAAAATAATTATTTAAAAGTAAATCTACCACCCCTTCTATTCATCCAACCATCAGTCTTTAAACGTCCACTGCTGGACATTGGCCTCCCCAAGAGAGCACCAGTACTAGTGGGCTTGTGCTGACTGCATCCAACGGCTCCCTGCAGCTTTGACCATATATTTGGCCCATCTGGTGGGAGACCATACTACGCTGTGCTGTCCGATACGTGGTCGCAACTCGAAAACCTTTTTCCCCAACGGTTGTTAGTTCGTCGAGCGATATGGCCTGCCCATTGCCACTTCAGCATGCAAACCTGGCAGGCTATGTCGGATATTCACGTTCTACGGATCTCCGTAATAAGAATTCGATCACGTAGGGAAATACCAAGACTTTGAGCCTTGATGCAAGGTAAGTATTGCTGCTCCATAAATTGCCGTTCTGTTCGATATCTCACTTGGTAAATAATACTAAGTTATATTTAATAAAATAATAGTACACAAGAATATAATTAAATTATCTTTTCTTTCTTTTCTGGGTCAAATAAGAAAAGAATTATCTTCCTTCCAGCGCTGATTTAATTAATTGAATAAGAACTTTTTTTTTATTGCATTTAGTGGCAGACGAGCCACGGCCCATCTGATGGTAAATGCCAACCGTCGCTCATGGACTCAACTATACTGAGAGTATTGTCAAGCCGCTGCTCACCATTTCATTTCACTGATAAGAAATGAAAGAATAAACGGCTATCTCCTGCTATGACCAAAACGCAACGATGTGCTTCATGGCTAGTCCCATGGGAGAGAGAGTACTACAAGTGGTGAAGTTAGCTATAGGACGAATACCACGACCTTATAAATTTGTTTTGCCACCTACCATTTGGGGTGTGAATATATCTTATTTAATTTTGTTTTACTCCTGGAATTTATTTTGAAACCCTTAAACCCCAGGTAGGTGTCACAAGAGAGAGAGCAAATCAGTTTCTCTGAATTCTAGATTATGACTACAGCGGTAGTCATAATCTAGAATTGAGATTTACTTACAAAGTTGAAGTACAAAGACTTTAAAAGCTATACTTACATGAACATATTCACTGGCAATGATTTTGCTCCCAATGTTACTATTTTCTTATTATGTATAATGAAACATCAACAAAATATCGTGAAAAATAATTTGGGTATTTCGTGGGTTGCCTCGTTTTCCCGTAGCATCCACCCATTTCGATCTCGCATCTGGATTAGAGGAAAACCTAAAATGGTAATTTTTTATCATCATCTCATAAATTACATATAAATTTATTAGTAAAGTGAAAACTGGGCAAATTAAATTCGCAATAAGGCAACACCGAAACAATTCTCAGTAATAGAAATTTAGCTAGAAAACGTGTTTTGCGAATAATATGAAAAAGTCCAGTTTATATCACTTTATAGCATTCAATCATTAAATTATTTCATTTTCGACTACATATAAATGAAATGTTATACCTGATTTTTTCGCTCGCTGTAGCTTTTGTAGCATAGTAAACTATTTTACAAGCACTATTATCACGTAGTCTTTTTCTCAAAACACTGATTTAATACGTAAATATAATGTAAAACCCGAATTTTTACACAAATGTTCGATTATGTTAGTTGAATCGTGACAGACAAAGCATTTTGACATCGTGACAATACCAAAAACTGGCCACGGCGACAAAGACAAAAATCTATGACTGTCTATTTTTTGCACCAGTAAATTGTATCTTGTGTTCTCGCTCATACATGTCAAATAATTTTTAGCAGGATATTTTATGTCTATCTTTTAAGGTTGGCTCACCATAACATTTTTTATGCTAATCAAATTTGTTCTAAAATACTTAATGCATTTTTTGCGAAGGAGTTTTATAAACATGATATTAATCCTTATCCAAATAAATATGTTGTTTATCACAAGTGTTTAATTTAAAATAAAATTGCCCTTTACATCATTCGATTTCAATTAATATCTTAGGAGATATCGCAGTTTTAAAATAACATCGCAGCAATATAATGATCTGAGATATAATGATCTGATCAGAGTACTGAAGTTAGCGTTAGCCCAAAGTAACTATTTTACGCGGACGAAGTCGCGGGCAGAAGCTAGTAATTTGATAAACTAGGTTATCTGTTTCAAAAACGCAGAATAATTATTACTATATGCTGCTAAGCTGTTCGAACCCGAGACCTCGTGATCAGTTCGCATGCATTATCGCTAGAACACCGATGCGAAATAATATAAAGAGATAGCTACATACGTACCTATAACTGTGCCTACGTATCTCGTGCACTATTGATTATGTGTCATACTCAGTTGTGAAGGCGTACCGATGTTTTCACATCCAAGGCGTTTAAACTGGCAATATTAAATTCCACGCATTTGTAGTGCGTCTTAAGTGACAGAAAGGAAAACTCTAAAATACGTTATTAATTGAAATAACATACTTATTTTGATCTGTATCGATCGCGCCATCGATTAGTATGAATATTAATAGCAAAATTAAACTTACTATATTTTAATAAAATGAATGTAAACGCATTCGATAGATGCCGTGGGTCTTAAAGACATCTTAAGCAAATATGAAGTGGAGATTGGGTGTCACCAGGTGACTGAGATAGCTTAGCGTTCCAGAGCAATTACCCGGATTGGATGGGACGCAGGTTCTAATCCTGCTCGCAGTGTAGCTCTCTTTTTCCACTTTCACAAATAATTTGTTCATTAAAATAACATACTTATTTCAGAACATATCGATTATCGAGTCTCTCTAAATATAGGTTAACATTGCTTTGACAATTGAATGTATAAAGCATAGGTACCTATTCTGTTTGCTAGCCGTGTGGGGCCGGCTTTAGAATTGTCCTACCCCTCTCTACCCACGGGAGTCGTAAGAGCCGACTGAGGAGGTACCGGGGGAGTGGGCAGCAGCACTCCCTCGAGTATTAACAACATCCACTGCGATCGCCAACCCGCCTGCCAAGCGTGGCGATTACGGCATTATCCCCCATGACGGGACCGCTCATGGCGTTCTCTTGGGGAGGCCTATGTCCAGCAGTCTACGTTGAAAGGCTGACGGATGGATTCCTATTTTGTTCTCTATGTTTGTTTTTTTCTCTCGACATTCGACGTAGGACATATCTATCTGCTTCAATGTCAATTAATTAAGTTCAACGAAAGCATAGTCACCCTATCCCCTGAGATAGCCCAACCATGACTCCGCACTTTTAATTTTCTGGTGTCACGAGTTACCGCGATAAAGCCATCCCTTTTCTTCTCTACTTGCCACTAATGAAAAGTATGCGATGAATGGGCTTCTTATTAAAAGTGTAGAAAAGTTTCGTCGGAACAAAGTTCTCTCTATTGTGTTGTTAACACCATACCATAATAATGACATTATTGTGGAAATTCTTCGTAAGACATTGCAGCTATTCTGAATATTCCTTATTATTTTAGTTATTGTTTTGGTTTGTCAACCTTGTGGGTTAGCTATACTATTTCACTTCATATACACAAAACATTTTTTTTTTAGATTTTTGTCTGTTTTTGTTTGTTTGTTCGCGCATCACGCAAAATCTACTAAACGGATTTTGATGCAACTTTTCTTTTTTGGTAGTTCTTAATTAGAATTATAAACCGGTATAAGATTTATCCCTCTACTATATCTGAAACCTGAGATATAACCTAAAAACTAGCTATTGTCTGCGACGTAGTGGCGGGCCAGGCTAGTGTGGATTAGAACTGTAACAAATGTAACATCAGCTTGAATGCCGCTGCTTCTGCATTGCGCCACGGTACACCAACTAAAATTTATCGGAGTCGTAGAAAGGAGGTACCTTTATTTGCCAGATCTCTTTCGTGATTTTTTTTGGCAAGCAGAGACCACCATTTTTTTTTTTTTTTTTTTTTTTTTTAATAAAAAAAAATGTTCCTAACCACACACCCCGTCGTTCGGGATAACGAACAGGGTAGTGTGGGGCCCTCACCCACTAAAGAAACCCGCCATGTGCCGTTTCTCCGCCTTTATTCGCGGGCCACCGCCTTCGGTATAAAATATATCTAGCATCTAAAAACATAAATACATGTTTAATATAAAATATTAACATGTTTTATATAAAAATGTTTTTGTATATTATTGGTATAAAATATATGTAACATCTACCACCATCTACTAACTCTTTAATACTGGCAGGCTCTTTTCCTTATTATTATTTTTTCTTCTATAACTTAATTAACTTCTGAATAATAGGATTATAGTTTCAATACTAATCCTACTAATATTATGAAAGTGAAAGTTTAAGGGTTCCGTACCCAAAGGGTGCCAACGGAACCTTATTACTAAGCGTCCGTTGTCCGTCCGTCCCTCTGTCAGCGGGCTGTATCTCACGACATTAATATGTAGAGAGTTGAAATTTTCACAGAATATTATGTATTTCTGTTCTCGTTGCAACAGCAAATAATGAAAATAAATGTAATTTCAAAATGAAAGGTGTCCCATACAATAAATTTCATAATTTTGACGTTATTTGCTGTATCTTTTGAATAGTTATAAGTATACTCGAAATTTTTACAGATTATATAATAAATTTTTTCAGGGAAACCTTATTTTTCAAAAATGTTTTGTAGGTAGAAATGTATGACTGTAAAATAACGTTGTTAAACTTATTTCTTTGACGTTAATCTTATATAGTCTACGGAGGTACGGAAGCTTTTATATAAGAGTCGGACACGCACTTGGCCGGTTTTCTGTTTAACCACGCCTAAACAGATTTGGATGAAATTTGGTATACAGGTTGATTCATGAGACACTGGATTAACATACAGGCTATTTTTTATCCCGGAAAAATTAACAATACCCTTAGGACAGCCATTTTTGCCATAAATAGAACTTTTGACCTTAAGGTATTTCTTATTTTTTATTTCTCTCTTAAACCTAACTCGAAAGTCCACGCAGACGAAGTCACGATTAGAAGCTAGTATTTTATCATTTTAATTCTAATAAACCAAATCCTTAAATTCAATAGAAATTTCTCAGAAAGCTCAAAATTAGAAGAGCAATTAAATAGACTGTTGTATATAATCAGGACCATCTCGGGTGGCCCTGGCAACGCGGTCACTCCAATGGAGGCTGCCATTGACAGGTAATCGATGCGGTTTGCTAGTTTATTTGGCTATCGGTTCCGCTTTCGGTATGTGTATCTACTCGATATAATCGATACAGACCCTCGGCTTAATACGGTTATGAATCAGAGCGTATTCGATTATATCGATTTCGCTATGACTGCGCATTTAATATCAGCCGGGAATTTTCACTACGGCTCTTGGTTTAATGTATGCGAATATAAATACAACAGTTTACATTATTTGCTAGATTATTTAATATTGAGGTTTATACAATTGTATTTTCCAAATTTTATGATATTTTCTGAAAGATTTCTTTTAAATGTTATTGGTTAAAAGCTTGATAATGTGTGCGTACAAAAGTAATATTATTATATATATTATTACTAGCATTTGTATTTTTATATAATGTTGAAACCAAAAATTTTCATCAATATAATTATAGTCAAATTTGCACGATATGAACATTAGTTTACTTAATTGACGTGATGCGTTAGAATAGACAAGGTAAGTTTAAAAAATAGCGTCATTAAGATTTGAAATGGATTTGGCCTGGTACACTTTAGTTCGTTTTTTATGCAGATATTTTCTTAGCTATCATATTTTATATTAAACATAACCAAACATAGCATGTCTCCCCGAAGGGGTAGGCAGAGGTGTATTACACACCCACGGTTCGTCAGCTATGTTTAAATCCCACGTAATAGGGGGCAAGCCTATTGCCGTATACCGGGCAAATTTCCAAACTCCGGACTGCTACTGAGAATTTTTCTTTTTACGAAAATGCTAAATAACACTGCCCGACCCGGGGATTGATATTTTATATTAAAGTACCATATTTTGCTTAATTTAATACATATTATTGAAAAGAAGAACCCCTATATAGTCCCGTGAACCTTTTTATATATATACATACTAATTGTGTCTTGTTATTCAATCTCTTGTCTCTCGTTTCTTGTGTCATATACCGTGATAGCAGTTGCGTTAAACGTCTCATAGGTTCAGCAAGCGTCGAGATAGGAAAACTTCTGGCCGACCTATTTATTGCACAATACAGAATTGTTCGAGTACCTAGGTAGGGAGCCTCAATGTTACCTGTAACTTCAACACCCAGTTAAAAGTCAACACCCAGTTAAAAGTCAACACACAGTATCACGGAGGACTTTTACAAACATATAATTTCACGAACACAAAGTACACCCAGATTCAGAACAACCAATTTTATGAATCACACAAAGAGTTGTCCTGTATGGAAATCGTACCCATAACACAACACTTGGGCGGGAGGCCGGTATCTAAATCAGTTCGTGTGGTGACGGACTAAGAATACAAGTGTCACCCATCCTTTCCCGCGGGTGTCGTATAAGGCTACTAAGGTAAGTAAGCAATTATCATCCATTGCATTAGTGGTGGTAGGTAGGGCTAGGTACCAAGTGAGAGAACTCACTTGCTATCGGGCCCGAACGGGTCGATCCCACCGTCTCCTGTGTGACCGGTCATGAAGAACGTCAGTGTTTTGGCTGTAGCAGAAGATAGCCGCTTGTTCTTTCATTTCATATCTGAGAAATGAATGAGCAGCGGCTTGACAATACTCTCGGTATAGTTGAGTCCATGAGCGACGGTTACCACTTTTCAGCTATGGCCATTACTACACTACATATTATTATAGTTAGTAGAGTGCCATTACTAGCAATAAAAAAAAATAAAAAAATGGGTGCGTGTACTTATGTACGCGGGTGAGAAGTTATACTTCTTTGGCATCATTAAATAATTAATATTAAAAATTGAAAATTAATATATTTATATAATAATATATTTAATATATATATTTCAAATATATATATTTAATATAAATTTATATAATATATAATTAATATATATATATATATATATATATATATATATATATATAATTATTAAAAACCAAATTTAGAGAATAATAAATATATAAGACATAATTTGTACTAAATATTATAAGATTCTTAATTTTAAATGTTTATTATTGATTATTTAATATTTTAAAAATAAATTTAATAATAAATTCAAAAATTGAATTTAAGGTTGGTCATTTTTAAAATATTTTTATTGATTTCTTAATTTAATATTCACTTTTCATTTTTATCAAAAAGTTGCATCAAAATTAGTTCAGTGGTTTTTGTTTGATGCGCGAACAAACAAACAGACAAACAGACAAAAATTCTAAAAAATATTGTTTTGTGTTTAGACACGCCTATATAGCCTATTACAGTCATTTTTTCTCAAATATCTTGTAGAATATAGATTATTATAACTTAGAATTAATAAAAAATGTATAACAGCGCCATCTTACCGTAGTGCTTAGAACTACCACACAATAGTGGCTACACGATTATTCGTAGTACTAATTATTTCCTGTAGATATCGTTTTCATGTTGATAAGATTATTAATTCTTATAACCTATACATAAAGTAGATAATAATTAGTCAGCTGTTATCTGTTATAGTAGCAATAGTTATTATTTATTAGTGATTGTTGTTGTACTCACTACAACTAATATTTGTAACATCAAAGATCACTGTAGTTATTTGGGTGATTTTAAAAAGTTCTGTAAGTGCCTACCAGGGCCATGTCACTCCCTAAGAGCTTGTTTTTATTTAAAATCGTGCTCTCTAGTGGGCGGAAGAGACACTAATAATTATTAGTGGGACTCGAATGTTGTTAGAAGAAAATATTTAGATGATAAAATTGAATAACAGATGGCGCTGTAATAAATATCAGTGCAATTCTATACAAAATGTACTATAACCTGAATCGCACAATAATTTTTTTTTGTAAATAAAGTATATATACAAATATAATTGTACTTCCAATGTACTTGCTTAGGCAGTACATATACTAACAGCTTTTTTTTCGAGACTTAATGCGGTTAAGCAGACAACTTCATACTTGTACTGTACTATTATATACATGTGAAAGTAGCTTTGTGTGTTACGCTCTCACACTGTCAACCGCTCATCATTAAATTTCGCACACACGCGTATATAGTCCCAAGTCCAGCAGAGAATAAAGGCTTATTTTTATCTCCCAATAAAGAAGGGTCCTTATTGGATAGCTGTTTATGCATAGAGAAAATTAATGGGCCGTAGAGTGACGTATGTGTATTACAAAATGACCGAATTCTGTAATCCCTGCGGACAAATATCGCGGATGGAAGCTAATGTTTTATACATAAATTAAGGTAAGTAATTACAATTTTATTAGATCTAAAAAATGTTGTAAATGTTGTTAATAAGTTGATATCCTTATAATAAACTTATTTAGATAGCTATCACATATTTTATAACCGTTTTTTTTATACTACATGGGTGGTTAACAAGCATACGGCCCATCTAATGGTAAGTGGTTACCGTACCTAAACTATAGACGCAATACCAGAGGTATCACTCGCGCGTCGTCATCTCCAAAGAAAGGGATATGAGGTGGTTAGGAAGGATAATAAGGAGAGGATAGGGAGGTTTGTGTCTCCAGCGCTCTCACTCACCATACGAAACGCACAGTACCGTTGTTACACGCTGACCTTTAGTGAGATTGTGGTACTTCCCTGATCGAGCTGGCCCATTCGTGTTGGGATAACCAAGGATCTACCGATAGAAAATTCATATAACTTAATGATATTTGAAAGTTCAGTTTTAGCAAATGATGTAGTTACATATAATATAGGTATTCGAAGATTATCGTAATATGTTAAATGTTATGTTATTATGGTCTTAAACACATCTAAAATCAAATGTGAAGTGGACTGCGATAGCTTAGCAGTCCAAAGCATTTCCATGGATTGGAAGTTTCTAATCCTGCTCGCAGTAAAACTGTTTATCCACTTTCACAAATAATTCTTGTTCTTTAAAATTATGATAATGTAATTTCTATTCATGGAACAAAATGAACAAATCGACATTCCTTCCCATAGGTTTTATGCCCATGCCTATATTCCCATATATTTTATTTTACCTATTTATACTAAAACAACTAATAAATAATACCTACTTTCTTTTTAAATTAATTACCAAGTCAGTACCTACACATCTACGAAGTAGGCATGCATAGGCACATATAACTATAAAAAACTCTAACTCTATAGGTAGATATAATTCTTAACATGAATCAGAGATAGAATTGTTTACACCTATACAGTTGTAATGAACGACAGCTGCAGACATCATTAAGTTTATCGTGATTTGTCGATTGATTGGGGAATTTTTCTGGCAAAAATTTACTTAGAAGTATCCGCACAACTCGGAAGTGCGAGACGTGCTTCTCCAGAGGTCGTGGAAGTTGGCGGCGCGTGATTGGCCCTATTGTCAAACCTCAATACTCCATCTTGAGACCGCTAACTGAACCGTTTCGTGTTCCAGCCATTTTATATATTTATTATATTACAGCTTTCTCGTTCATTTACATGATTCAATAGTTTAACAAGTAGGTACTTACTTCCTATACATTAAATTAAATTAAACAGAGACTTGTGTACGCACTAGGGTGCAACAGTTCAATATCTCCTTTATAGAAAATGTAAAGTACTTATCCATCTACATAGTAAACAATATCTTTTTTAGTGTACGCAGACATTTTAATCGGTTGATTGTGATATATATCATAAACAAATATTCTTATTTTTATAGATGGCCTAAGATTCTGGTTTTCATATTTCTAACTGCAAAAAACATAGAGTTTGCGAGCATTAAAATTAGGAGTAGATTTCTACCTCGTCATAGAATATTATAATAATACTACGTACTCCTTTAATTTTCTCTATACTGAGCCTATATATAGGTACAGAAGTTTATTTTAAGAATCAGTTACTTACTTCTTTGTCTTTATATGTACACAAAAACTGTTACGTCTGCGTTTAAGCTTTTATTAGTGACGCCACGAATTGTGTTTCTGCCAATAATATCGAATTTTCGGAAAATCTTATGGCCGAATATTCATCTAAAATATCATAAATTCTGGCAACACTGGCGGCACTAGACGAGAATTTGGTTGTTACCCCAAATGTCATTTTCTCCGTTTTTAAAAAGCCAGAGAACATTTCGATAAGTTTTCGTTGTAGGAGAAGTCACGCGCAATTATCTTCCTCTTTGAAACGTAAAAATGGATCTTCACTGTAGCTGCTTACGGTTTGGCTGTCCCTGGTGGCTGGTATTGCTAAGTATGAGAAAAATTTTTGTTAAGGCGGGAAAAAATGTTCCTAACCGCACACCCCGTCGTTCGGGGGCAACGAACAGGGTAGTGTGGGGCCCTCAGCCACTAAAGAAACCCACCATGTGCCGTCTCTCCGCCTTTATTGGCGGGCCTCCGGAACCATATCGCCCATCGGCAAGGACAGTGTCACAACACCAAAAATGCATTTTTTGGGAAATCACGATTGTATTCTTTTTATAACTAAAAACTCCATTTATTTTTTTCTGGGAATGCCTATCGGAGAACTTAAGATATATTTAAGAAGACTGTTTAATGCTCTATTATGTTTTTATGAAAATAAATATCTAATGGCGAACGCACAATTATCCGAGCCGAACGCGCCGAACGAGTCGAACGAAACGAATTTTAGAATTCTTTATATGAAATCTCATGAAACCTCGCACACTTGCCCACGTCGAATCGTCCGAATCTCGGATAAGTGTGCGTTTGCCATTAAGATATTTTTTCTATTTTATGTTTATTTATTACTTTTAAATTCCTCTAATGTGCCACTTTTTTAGACAAATTATTCAAAGATTTCATTAAATAGAACACTTTTATTTGTAATATTATTACATTCCTTCAGTGGTGGTCAGCAGTAACCTTAGAGACAGTTCTAATCTGGTACTACCGTCTAAAGCCTAACCTTACAGTAGTTTGTCGTATAACCAAAAATTAAGGTTTACGGACTAACCTAAGTAAAGTATTTATAAGCTAAGTAAGGTTTGTCCGTATGGCGACGGACTAAGAATACAAGTGGCGGGCATCGTGGTGTAGGTAGTGTAACCAACTTCCGTGCATGAGGTCGTGGGTTCGATTCCCACTCAGGACAATTATTTGTGTGATGAACACAGATATTTGTACTGCGTCTGGGTGTTTTCTATCTATGTATTATATGTATGTATTTACGAAAAAAAGTACTATATGTATTATATCCGTAATCTGGTACCCATAACACAAGCTTTAAGCTTAGTTTGGGACCAAAGGACGAAAAGTTCGTGAATATTTATAAAAAAAAAGTGTCACCACCCCATCCTTTCCCGTGGGGGTCCTACAAGGCGACTAAGGGAAGTAAGCAATTATCACCCATTGCATTACTGGTGGTAGGGCTGTGTACCAAGTGAGAGTACTCACTTGTGACCGGGCCCAACGGGTCGGTATCGCCGTCTCCTGTGTCACCGGTCATGAAGCACGACAGTGTGTTTTGGCTGTAGCAGAAGATAGTCGTTTATTATTTCATTTCATATCTAAAAAATGAAGTGGTGCGCAGCGGCTTGTCAATACTCTCGGTATAGTTGAGTCCATGAGCGACGGTTACCACTTACCATCAGGTGGGTCGTCGCTCGTCTGCCATCAATAGCAATAAATAAAAGTTTTAGATTTCAGAAATGTATAAATTACCTTTATACTACCTTGAAGTTAATTAATATTTATAAATCAACAGTGTCAAATTACTCATACTAGTGTAGTGGAAGAGCCCTGGTTATCTCAGGATGAATGAACCAGCTCGATCGGAGAGCCACCCTCTGACAAAGATTAGTGTAAAACAAGGGTAGATTATCCTATCATTATGTTTCTTATGGTGAGTGAGAGCGTCAGAAGTCCAAACCTCCTTATTATCCTTTCTATCCACCTCCTATTCCTTATCTTGGAGATGGTAACGCGCGAGTAATGCCTCTGGTGTTGCGTCTATAAGTTATGGTAACAGTATAAATTATAATTTGTGAATAAGGAAAAAGAGTATTTTTTTTAGTACGAGCGGGAAACGAACCTGCGTGCCTTCCTTTCCGGGAAAGTGCTCTAATTAAAATGGTACGATAGCTCAATGGATTAGAGCACTTCCCCGGAAAGGAAGGGACGCAGGTTCGTTTCCCGCTCGTACTAAAAAAATACTCTTTTTCCTTATTCACAAATTATAATTTATACTTTAAGAGTAGCTGAGCATGTCAAGTGCTAAAATATAGATCAAAAATGTTATGGTAACAGCTTACAATCAGGTGTTTAATATCAATGGATGGGCCGTATGCTTATTTGCCACCCAAGTAGCATAAAAAAAAAATTCAAAGCGGTCATGAGGACTGCCGATAGAAGTGAAAACTTAAAACTATAAACAAACAGTTATTATTTTTGGATATCCAAATTAATTGTTTGATCTTAAATTAAAACTTGTAAATCAAAATTATTCATATTTAAAGTAGCATAAACGGGTCTTTTTTCGCGTATAAAATAGGTGAAATTATGAACTACCTTTTACCCGACGTTTCAACTGCGTTGCAGCAGCCGTGGTCACGGGACAACTGTCAATCAAAATTATTCATTCATTCATTAAAAAAATTAAACTTATTATTTAAATGAAACCAATGTATGAAAATACTTCGGACAGATGGCGCAGGCGTCACCCAAAGACGTTAACTATGATGTGTTATCGAAATTAGCAGTCAGGAGCAATTGTCAGGATTGCTGAATTGGTAAAGCATCTGGACGGTATCCAGAAGATGCAGGTTCAAATCCTGCTCCTGACTGTTATTTTCGATTTCACATTTTTCACTTTGTGTTTAATGTTATTATTTAAAATTATTCATTTCTTCATTCACAGCTGGACCACCGCTATAAGTTATACTAATAGGAACAGATATAGTGTTATCGTTAATACGTCACTTGACCATGTCGATGACGACTTACCTACATGAATTTATTCCCTATCCAAACCTTCCTATAAAAGTTTTCACATTAAAAAACTAAAATCTTTATGTACGTCTACATTACCCGTTGTATTTCCGAGTCACTTGTGATTTTGAATTTGTAGGTATTTTACTAAGAGTGCTGCTGTATGTTATTTCAATCATTGGTCACATAGATAAGTATGTAGATACCTAAGCGATATTGCGCCATTGATTTCCACCCTTTGTTTAAAAATCTGTTGTTTGTATTCTGAAAGAGCTTCTATACTATGGGAATATTTACTTTCAGTATGTGGACCTGCATCGCTATAGAGGCTTTTTGTCTTCATATTAGCCGTTCCGAGCGATATTTGGGAAAGATCCAAAGAGACAATGGCCAGCTTTTACTAAAATGACTATGAAAGTATCTGTAGTGAAGCTAGTAGCCATTACACCAATAGAACATTAAAGATTTTTTTTGAGTACTTTTTGTTCTTTTTTTAGAATAAAAACTTTTTGCTCCTTTGCTGGCTGTTACAATAATTACCCACGACTTCGATGTGTTTAATTAAGAACGTTTTTAAATACTTACATATTGTTTTTGCTTCGCTGATCACGCTTATCGACTCAGAGTAAAATAATGTATCGACTTGTGAAGTCTGCCAACCCACTGAAAATAAATCTGTCTCACTCTGAGAACGTTCAACTCACACTTCGTGGTCAATAGCGGGATTATAAAATCAATCAATCATCGCTTTTTTTTTAAACTAGAGGTTTCAAAGTACACGCAATAAATCACTTTTTCAGTAGAAGGATGTTGTATGTACCCATATTAGATAGTATGCTGTATTCTTAAAAAGGCGTCGACACTTTTAAACAATGCAGGTGCTCATTTGTACACAGCCTGGTGATCTCCACAGGAGGATAATAACCTCTTCACTGAGGGGATTACACCTTGATAACGACGCCACTTATTGTCGTCTATACTGTCTACCGTAGCGGTGTTCTACCAAATAAAAGGTGGCAGCGCCGAGCCAGTACCTACCTAACCTTTTTAGGCGAGATAAAATGTACCTAACCGCACACCCCGTCATTCGGGGTAACGAGCAGGGTAGTATGGGGTCTTCACCCACTAAACAAACCCGCCGACGCCGTGTGCCGTCTCTCCGCCTGTGTTGGCAGACCACTGGAACTATGTGTCATTACTTCAGTGGTGAACTAGGGCCAACCTAAGGAATTTAAAATTATTCATAATGGTTTCAATACCTGTCTAGCTGCACGGCTTCTACCAGGAGTCGTGCAGGTATACTCGGGTAGGTGCCTAAATATCTGTAATTAATTTTGTAATGAACTGTGGTGCAGCGGTAGTGTGAACGGCTGCTGATTATGAGGTCTCGGGTTCGATCCCCGGGTCGGGCAGCGTTATCGAGCTTTTTCGTAAAAAGAAAAATTCTCAGTAGTAGCCCGGAGTTTGGATATGTGCCCGGTAGTCGACAATAGGTGTGCCCCCTATTACGTGAGACTAAACATAGCTGACGAACTATGAACTGGGTGTGTAATACACCTCTGCCTACCCCTTCGAGGAATACAGGCATGGTGCTATGTATATCTGATTCAATTAATTTTATACAACGTTATTTTAGATTTTCACAGTGTGGATGGTCATCTGAGATTTGTCCATGAATGTATATAAAGTTATATATATATTACATGGTCGGTACAGTTGTGGTCAGTTAACATAATTATCGTAAGCCACAATCGTGACATTATTACTGTATGATATAGTGTGCGAGTTGTTTTTATAATACAAAAAAAACAGAGCGCAATGGATCTGATTAGGATATGAATTTGCACTGTCAGGGAGTTTGAGACGGAGGTAAGGAAGCGGGGAGGGTCGCTAATGCCTCTCGGAGTGCGGATTACTTCATGGAATGGTTGCGCTTAGCGGCACTCCAGCGTAAAAGCTGGCTGGCGATCTGTTTGCACCAGCTACTTCAAAATACAAGCAAGTGACAATAAAAAGTGTCTTTTCAGGTTTAATATTTCAAGAGATACATTACGAAAGTATATAAAACTATGTTTACGACAAAATAAATCATAATATAATGTTGGTGACCTTATTATACTCTAACCGAAAGAAAGGTGTTTTAATAATAGCAAGATTTCAAAAATTATCTTTTTTTGTGATGCAGTTTCTATTTTGGGTACAATGCGTGTTTATAATTCAACTACCGTACAAAACAGTTTCTTTTTCTGAGTATGTATGCAAATCGCCAAAGCTGTTCTGTGTTTTCTGCGAAATAAATAGCTATCTTAAAAAATATTTTTTTTTATTGCATGTAGTGTCAGACGAGCCACGGTCTTTCTTTTCACAGATGAAATGAAATATTAACGGCTATCTCCTGCTACAGCCAAAACGCAACAGTGTGCTTCATGATCGGTCACACGGGAGATGGTGGTACCAACCCGCTCGGGCCGGATACCAAGTGAGTACTTACACTTGGTACCCAGCCCTACCCCACCAGTCGTGCAATGGATGATAATTGCTTACTTCCCTTAGTCGCCTCATACGACACCCGTGGAAAAGAATGGGGTGGTGGCACTTGTATTCTTAATTCGTCACCACACGGATAATATGAAGGAAAGAAGTTGCTTGACAACAAAATTTTCCGTAATTTTTTTTTAGCTTTGCGCGTAATTTATTTTCGCAAAGGTATTTATTTCATATATAAATAATCAATAAATAAATATTCACGGACATTTTACACAATGTCCACTGGTCCCAAACTAAGCTTAACGCTTGTGCTATGGGTACCAGATTACAGATATAATACATATATTACTTTTTTTTTTGTAAATACATACATAATAATATAATAGATAGAAAACACCTAGACGCAGTACAAATATCTGTATTCATCACACAAATATTTGTCCTGAGTGGGAATCGAACCCACGACCTCATGCACGGAAGTCGATTACACTACCGCCTACGCCACAAGGCCCGCGCGTTTCTGCTATCCAGAATCCAACCAGTGACACTATAGATGGTAGTAGTTGCAACTTCAAATAGGATATATTTTAATTTAGTTTAAATACTTAAACAATTTTTTTTGTTAAGGCGAAAAAAAATGTATCTAACCGCACACCCCGTCGTTCAGGGCAACAAACAGTGTAGTGTGGGCGAGGAAATAACAGAGCAAGTCAAAACTTATGAAAAGATACACCTAAATGTACTGGGGGGTTAGGCAGAATGTCATATTTCACGTGTCGATCGTATCGTCTCGCTTGTATGATCACCGTGATTGGCTAACGGATTATTGTGACATCACGCGTCGGTTTCTCAACCAATCACAGTGATCTCGATACGGTCGACACGTGACATATGACATTCTGCCTAACCCCCTGGCTAGTCACGATCTTATGGATAAGAACTTTCCACGTTTACAGACTAATAAAAGACTACCACAGATTTACTCTAATCAACCGGGTCAGTAAGGTGATTATGAGTAGACATCCTTTTTTTCTAATATATTGCTGACTTTGCTCAAGAGCTCGGCGTTTACCTAGTCACTACAATATCCTTAATAATATTATAATTTAAAGTTTGTTGCTTACCTTTTGATGATTTAATTACTTAACAAGTTATCACAAAATTTGACATACATGTAGTACAGAGTAAGCAAATAGATTCGGTTTACACCGAAAAAAATTAGTGTTTCAGTGGAATTACTATTTTTGTGTCAGTGGGGCCATATTTAGATTAGAAGTGGCGTAATTTTGATAAGCTAGCTAATTTTGGTAAGTTAAATATGACTATACTAATTAATATTTTGACATACTTATTAATTTTATTCATTATTTAAATTGCTGTAGTAATTATTAATTTTTATTTCAAATTTTAATTGTATTAACTATATTATTATTATAAATTACATTTTTTTTAATATATCACAATGTACTCGTATAACTATTACCTACCAACCACAAGATATTTGCATACCATCATGGCAAAGCATAGTGTACGTATTTTGAATCTTAAGACCTTTGAATGTAAACCACCTATGTTTGACAAATAAAACATATTCTGATTCTGATAGCTTGTTTTTGTTCATAAACAATTACTTTGTTATATATAGTAGGGGAATTTTTATAATGCCTGTCATTAATGTTTTGAAAACATTTACCTACTCTTGCGCGTCGATTGTTCAACTTCAGTTGACAGTTCGGGCAAAGTTGCAAAGGAACTTTTTATTTTCCGTTCCACTATTGGCTTCCTCCAGTGAAACTTTGTTTAGTATCAATGGCAACCAATATTGACTTAAAACAGATGAAACTTGCTATTGAGCCAGTTTTATCTTAGGACTACTAAAAAGGTTTTATAAAATTAAGATTAAATGTATATTTTAAAGACAATCCCTGTATGTCTTGATATTTACGCGATTGTTACATATTATAAAATACTAGCCATTGCTTGCGGCTTCGCCGCAGTCAACAGCTAGATTTTCAGTTATATCTCAGGTTCCCGATATAGCAGCGGGATAAAATGTATACCAGTTTTTAAGTCTAATCAAGACCTTTCAAATAAAAGAAATTATATCAAAATCCGTTTAGTAGTTTTTTCGTGATGCGAGAACAAACAAACAGATAAAAATTCTAAAAAAATTCTTTTGGGTTTAGACACGCCTATATATTAAACACAAAGTGACAAACCGCCTATATAGCCTATTATAGCTATTTTTTCTCAAATATCATGAATGTACAGATACAGCTCTGTTACAGTTTTATAATAGTCATGATGACGAGCAATGAATGCTGTAAAGTATTCGAAACGTCGGGATAGTACAAAATCAAGTAAACGCGATAGATGCCGTAAACGTAGTTTTATTTCATAACAATTCCCTGTATCTCCTGGGGCTTTACAAAAATACAATGAACAAATGAATGTATAACCCAGACTTAGAACAGACATTTAAAGATCACACTAACAAAAATTGTCCTGTATGGGAATCACAACCCTCAGTTCCTGAACCTGATATCTAAACAACTAGGTACTTCATTAGTGCTGTCAATTATTAAATAGTTTATAATTAATAACGATAAAAGTTATTAGTAAAAGTTATTAATAACGATAAAAGTTATTAGTAACTACCTACGCATATTTTTAATACTATGTTCGTGGCAAACAAGTATACGGCCTACGAGGGTAAGCGGTTACCATAGCCTATAGACGCTAGCCACACCAGAGGCATTATTAGCACGTCACCACGAAAGGGTTAGGAGGTGGAGAGGAAGGATAATATGGAGAGGATAGGAAGGATAAAAAGGAAAGGTGGAGGGGTTTAATCCTCCGGCACTCTCACTAATCATACGTTACTAGGTAAGATAAGATAAGATAACTTTATTGGAAACACAATAAAAAGTTTTCACTTTTTGTGTACATTAACAGCTATACGAGTATTAGTCAAGAAAAAAAACTGTGTCGTAGCTATTAACGCTAACCTAATTATATGAAAAAATCTTAAACCTAAATGAGAAATATTATTTAAATACTAGTAATAATGAAATATGTTGTGTGTGTGTGAGAGAGATAGGCTGATAGATAGAGAGAGTGAGTGTGTGAGTGCATATGTGTTTTTGGAAGGTCTGAAAGGGCCGATCTCCCCGAGATTATGTTTTTACTCAACGTCAGAAGTACCTACTGTGGTTGTTTCAAGACGATTTTCTGTGAGAAGTTGGTATTGCCCCGACAGAGCCGGCCCATTTATCATGGGCTTTACCACTAGGACTAGGAAATTTAAATTTTCAAGGTTTATTACAGTTCATTTCAATCACTATGGCACTTACCTAAAATATTTTATTTGAAATTCAAAATGCTTAATATTAATTAGTTTTGATATTAAACCTTTGGACGTCAGAGTCACAATGCATTGCAAACAAACATGTAACCCTATTTATACAAACAAAATTTCAAGCGAACTTTGTGATTACTGTACTTCTATGAGATTCAAAGTTCTGTTTATAAGAAATATCTACATAACGTACGGGGATACATAAAGCCAACAACGGTTTACTGCAATAAACGTTCAATAAATCCAAAACAAAAACCCTGTGCGTTTCAGCTCAACGAGCAATGTCATTGCGCCGATATTTCATCCGGTATTTTGTTTATTTTTTCTTCGTTGGGACAAAACAAAGGAGCATATTTAGACCGCACTCTGGTAAAGTTACTTGCAAGAAATGTTGGTACCTACTTATAACTTTGCCTATTGAAAGCTTATTTCTTTTTCTAGTCGTTAGATGCAGTCAGAGAGACTGCAAAGCTGGGATTTGTTTGGTGATATTGCAATTACGTTTGGCTTTCTATTTGTTCAACAATCCCAAAGGCCTGTACATGTTGAAGTTATGTACTTTAATAAGGAAAGAATATTTAATTTTGCATAAAAATACTTTTAGAGTGAACAGATAATACCAATGCAAGACAAATTTGATACAAAATAGCAAAGATTGACGGTTCTGGTAACAAGGGATAGGTTTGGCTTACTTGCCATACGGCGGAACACGCAGAGATCAGACTAGGCCTGATCGGTGCGGATTATCATTTAGAGCCACAGACCTAATCTTAGGAGCCCTGGGGTAATGATTGTCTAGAGGCGCTTCTATCCGGTAAAACCCAAATGGCGGCTAAGTATAATTCTGTTATATAGCGGTCCGGTATCATTAATACGGCTGAAATATCGGTGGCTGCATCCCAGGCTAATATATAAAATAGAAGAGCTTGTTTTGGTTGATTTTCAGATAGACACCATGCTGATCTCTCAATATTGTGATTGTAATATATATATATATATATATATATATATATATATATATATATATATATACTTTACTAGATTTTCCCGTGATTTCGTCCGCGTCGACTTAAGAATAATAAATACGTCACTCACCTAGAGAGCATATTAGTTAACTCTTTGCAAAACTAGCTATCCTAAATCAATTATCCATTATCATATCCTTTTCTGGATTCCAAACTATATGTATTCTAAATTTCATGATCATAGGTGGAGTAACTATGACGATATATTCCATGGGAACCGTAACCCTAACTTTCCGTGATAAAACTATGTAGAGCTCGAACTCTTTCATTTATATTATTAGTAAAAGTAAATAGTATATTAGTAATATTACTAATGTTGTTTATACTGCGCGGGTGGCAAACTAGCATATGGCTCACCTAAGCGGTCACCGTAGACTTCTTTTTTTGCTACGGCGGGAAAAAAAATGTATCTAACCGCACACGCCGTCGTTTGGGACAACAAACAGGGTAGTGTGGGACCCTCACCCACTAAATAAACCCGCCATGTGCCGTCTCTCCACCCGCATTGGCGGGCCACTGGGTTATGTTAGATAACTTCAGAGTTCGGTCACCATAGCCTATAGATGCTAGCAATACTAGTGGCATCAATCGCGTGTTGCGAACTACAAGCAAAGGGTTGGGAGTTGAAGAACAAGGATATTAAGGAGAGGATAAGGAGGGGGTTTGGTCCGCCGGCGTCTCACTTACCATACGAAACACAACAGTAGCAGTACATACCGTTGTTCCCTCAAGAGGTTGGTACCCGATTAAGTCAGCCCATTCATACTCAAGGGTCTATTGCTAAAAATCTTTTCCCTGCTTCATTTATTTCTAAATATGAATGAATTACTACATATGTAGGTCGTAGTAGTTCCCGCTTGGGAAACTCCACATCGATTATTTGACCATTCCGACGTAGCCGAGACGGTTTACGGCTGTCTAAAACGGAGAACATTCTAGAACACATTATTGAGGCCCAGTAAGCGAGAACAATATAACCACCAAATCTATCATACCTAAGTGATTCCATGGAATAAGATTAAACCGAAACATTTAGTTTCGGTTTAGCGAGCTAGATTTACCAGAGCTCAAACTATTCATATGGCAGTAGAAACTCTATGCTCTAATATAGTGTAAGTGATATTAACATCACCAAGTGTGAAAGTATCAAAACACTTTTCTTTTCTTATACTACATGGGTGGCGAACAAGCATACGCCACCCATGGTTACTGTAGCCTATAGATGCTAGCAACACTAGAGGTATCACTCGCACGTCGCCATCTTCAAGGAAAGGGATAGGAGGTGGATAGGAAGGATAATAAGGAGAGGATAGGTACGATACTAAGGAGAGGATACGTAGGATACTAAGGAGAGGATAGGTAGGATACTAAGGAGAGGATAGAAAGGATAATAAGGAGAGGATAGGAAGGATAATAAGGAGAGGATAGGTAGGATACTAAGGAGAGGATAGGAAGGATAATAAGGAGAGGACAGGGAGGATACTAAGGAGAGGATAGGAGGGATACTAAGGAGAGGATAGGTAGGAAACTAAGGAGAGGATAGGTAGGATACTAAGGAGAGGATAGGTAGGATACTAAGGAGAGGATAGGTAGGATACTAAGGAGAGGATAGGTAGGATACTAAGGAGAGGATAGGTAGGATACAAAGGAGAGGATAGGTAGGATACTAAGGAGAGGATAGGTAGGATACTAAGGAGAGGATAGGAAGGATAATAAGGAGAGGATAGGTAAGATACAAAGGAGAGGATAGGTAGGATACTAAGGAGAGGATAGGTAGGACACTAAGGAGAGGATAGGAAGGATAATAAGGAGAGGATAGGTAGGATACTAAGGAGAGGATAGGAAGGATAATAAGGAGAGGATAGGAAGGAAACTAAGGACAGGATAGGTAGGATACTAAGGAGAGGATAGGTGGGATACTAAGGAGAGGATAGGTAGGATACTAAGGAGAGGATAGGTAGGATACTAAGGAGAGGATAGAAAGGATAATAAGGAGAGGATAGGAAGGATAATAAGGAGAGGATAGGTAGGATACTAAGGAGAGGATAGGAAGGATACTAAGGAGAGGATAGGTAGGAAACTAAGGACAGGATAGGTAGGATACTAAGGAGAGGATAGGTGGGATACTAAGGAGAGGATAGGTAGGATACTAAGGAGAGGATAGGAAGGATACAAAGGAGAGTATAGGAAGGATAATAAGGAGAGGATAGGTAGGATACTAAGGAGAGGATTGGAAGGATAATAAGGAGAGGATAGGTAGGATAATGAGGAAATCTGTTACGGGGAAATCCCTAACAATTAAATAAAAAATAAAATTCAAAATTTAATTTAATTTAAAAAAAAATATATATAAAATTTATTAATTATTTAAAAACGCAGATTCGAATTTAATTAAAAAAAAGAAGCGAGCAATGAGAAATCAGGGGGTGGTTCGCAACTCAGGGGATTGTCCCCAAGACCGTCACCTACGGGTACTCAACTGCGGGTGAAGCCGGCGCAACCGGCGCTGGAACCGGACCCGTAGGGCAGCCGCAACCCGTTAGACCGTAACTCGGATCTCGAGCGCAGCCAGGAACAGTACTTAAAGTTAAACTTCTTGACTTGAAGTCTTGACTTCAAATCTTGACTTGAAATTCTGACTGGAAAACCCCAGGAGCTGGAAAATACAGGGCGGAACGTCTCAACTCCTGGGGACACTCTTCTGGTTCTTCCCGCCGAGCCCCCGTACCCGAACTTTGTTCAGGTCCGAGGGTGTCGGCCGACCATTACAGTGCCCATATTAAAATATTAATAAAAAACAAATCCTCGCAGAATTGGAACCATCCAAAATATAAACCATGGAGAAAGTTAGTTTAATAAAAAAAAAAAAAAATCAGAACCCCCCTACATTCATCATACATTGCAGGTATAAAGCATTGATACCGAAAAAAAGAAATAGCTACCTAATAAATGACCGCCCCCTAAGGGTGGCGGTGAGATGGTATAGCAACATACAAACGGAATAATTTTTAACTACTATTAAACAAAAAAAACAGTTGCATAATAGTCTAGATGACAAGTAACATCTAATGATAAAACTGTTTTTTAAAATGCCTGTCTGCCCCATAAGGGCGACGGTGTGAAGATATATAACATTTAACGAAAAATAGCTTTAAAATGCCTGTCTGCCCCATAAGGGCGACGGCGTGAAGATATATAACATCTAACAGAAAATAGTTTTAAAATGCCTGTCTGCCCCATAAGGGAGACGGCGTGATGATGTATAACATTTATGTAACAACTGTTTTAAAAGTGCCTGTCTGCCCCATAAGGGAGACAGCGTGATGTTAAGTAGTAAATAGCAAAAAGCAATATTCTTAAATTATATACAGTATGCGAACTATTATATTTTACAGGTAGAAGCGAATAAAATTCTAAATGCAGTTGTATGTTACAATCTTAAATAATTAGTATTAACAAATTTGGAATAAAAATTCTATGGAATGACAACTATGTTATGAGTATTACTAGGTATTTTGCAAAGAATTTAAAGGTATATTATAAGAAGAATTCTTTTGGAGGAGTTTCGGTCAACTAAATTAGTGTAAAAAATTTAGATATGTAAAATAAAATTATCTAGCGTAATAAAATGACGAGTAGTTACAATAAAATATATATGTGCCAAAGGGTGAAATATTCCTCCACAAGAATCTTAACACACACGAAATTGTGCAACAGACATGAGCTATTTTAGAGGTTAATTTCGAATTGTAGAAGAAATGTACGTTACCTTTTATTCGGGTGTTAGTGACTAATTATGGGGGGCGGTATATTTAAGACCGGCGCTCCCTTCCGCTCGGTTCTGGAGGGAAAGTATTCTGTCAAAACTTTTAGGAATTCTACTTTTTTTTTTAACTTTATGACCTGGTGGCGTTAACGAATTAAAAAATATATAGTGGGTATGAAATATTGTGTAGTACTAAATAAATAGGTAATAATCTCTGTACGAACAGTATGATGTTTTTTGATAATTATGTACCCTTGAAACGAATGATTGGTAGGTATGTGTTATACAATACGTCTAATCCTCTTGTTAGAACAACTTTATAGGACAGTTACTTAACGTAAAATCTATTTCTCAAATATGATTATACTAATAAATCTCGTTAGAACGAATTTTATAGAACAGTTACACGTAAAAATCTACTTTTCAAATATGGTTATACCAATAAAGTAAACGAAGGAAAATGAGTCCTACAATAGAAATGATTATAAAACGTACCTTTGGGGTTTTCTAAGTCGCGCACTTATTTATTTTAATGTTATTAATTTCCTTAATACACTTAATATAAATTAATTTACAGTATTCTTGTTGCGCTGCCCGTTATCGGCCTTGACACACACGATAATTCAGTCAGAGAAAAAAAAAGAATCTACCTCCACTATCTTTTTATATTATTTCCCTAATAATACCCCCTTCTATGATTATACTTGTCCTTTCTTTCTAGCGTTGTTGCCCCGACTTACTCATTGGTGGATAGTTTTTTGTTCTAGAACATTCCCTATCCATACGCTTGCGATTGGAGTAGCCATCGAACGTTCTCGAACCCCGGCGTACTCTGCTCGCATCCGGGATCGCATGCTGGCCATATATGGTAATAATATTTGATTCTGGCCTTTGTGGGAGTGGATTCATGCGATCCATTGGCGATAATCTAACTGGGTAGGGAGTCTAGGCAACCGCGCGTATTTTAAATTTGCGGATATGGTATCCGGTATCAATTGAATATGCGTCTTTGTAATTTATATAGTAATTTGTTCGGTTACATCGTAACAGAGGATAGGAAGGATACTAAGGAGAGGATAAGTAGGATACTAAGGAGAGTATAGGAAGGTTAATAAGGAGAGGATAGGGAGGGGGATTTGGCCTCCGGCGCTCTCACTCATCATACGAAACACAACGGTAGGCGTAACTACCGTTGTTACACGCTGATGTTTTGTGAGAGGGTGGTACCTCCCCGATCGAGCCAACCCATTCGTGATGGGATAAGCAAGGTTCTACTACTAGAATTACTGATTACACCTATTATAACTTATCCCATAAGATAGTAAACGATAAGAATTGTCTAAATTATTCATAAAACTATCGAAGTTATCTCGCTTGAAAGCTATTGAGCAGAAAAGTTGCTTCCGTTAGTGAGCGTTCAACGTTGACTGAATAGAAAATTGCATTGTTTATAAAGTTAATATAAAAATGCTATATCCTTTGCTAACCCACTCCGTTGTTGAAAAGTATATCTTCTGATTGTACTCAACTGGGATACAAGAGTTTTATGGTGGTATGTCGTATATAATACCGGGTTTAAATGACACCATCCCTGTAACTCCGAGCAAAGATGTCGCCAAATAACTGTAATGATATGCCCTATAAATTTTCGTCGACAACGATGGGTTACAAAATTAGCAATTTTAGCCGCCATCGACTAAAAACATGACGAAAGTTTCAATCTGAATTTAGATTTTTTTAAATATGTCTACTTATTTAACGAAACCACATTGAAAACGATTTCAAAATCCTTTCTAACATTTACGCGAATTTTACACATTTTGAAATAAAACTACGTTTACGGAATCTATCGCGTTTACTCGATTTTTATACTATCCCGACGTTTCGAATACTTTACAGCATTCATGATCACGGGTGGACTTAGATGGTAGGCGTCCAAAGCTGATATGTTGTTTCAACGGTTTCATCTACCCACAGTAATATCATCAACAAATTTTTGGTTTATTTATTTCAACCCACATAATATTCGTTTAGAAACACAATTAAAAATATCTACTTTAAGTTTTATGCTTACAATGCATGAGATTTTAAGCTAGTATAATTTATTATACTAATTAATAATTTTATATTTTATTATAAAAATATAGATAGTATAAAAATCAAGTAAACGCGATAGATTCCATAAACGTAGTTTTATTTCAAAATCTTGTTTAGAATTAGAAAGACGCGGATAGCGACTTTATAAGTAGTCTTAGCGACGCATCAGTATTTACTTAATTAATAGTTTTATTGCAAAAATATCTAACTTACATTATCTACTACTTAATAATTTACATTACTTACATTATGTTACTACATATCGCGTGCGCTTCAGAAAAGAAATACGTCACACTAGGACAATTTATTATTTTTATATAAAATTTTATATTCCACAAGAACCATCTATTCTTACAGTATAAAACTGCCTAGCCTATGTCCTTTTCTGGGCTCCAGATTATATGTATGCAAAATTTCATGTTGATTGGTTCATTAGGTACGGCGTGAAAGCGTAACAAATAAACAAATAAAAAACTCACTTTAAAGAACTCAAAAAGCACACTTGCGTTTATAATATTAACATGAATGAACGTAATATAGTTACATACATACCTATTTTATATAATTGCGGAAAATGGAAAACGTTATCGCGACAGTGGTTACGTTTTTTTAATCTCCCGTAAATCGCGATTAGTGTAGATAGAGACGAACTGTGGCATCGAACTGTTTATGTCGTACACGTTTTAGCATGTCTAAGCGCAGTCAGTAGCAACCTTGTTTATTACGAAATATTAATACATTATATGACATTAACATAAAGTGCGAAAATATAAAATCAAAAATAATAGTCACTAGCAGACACACACATGACATATGACGCTGGCATCACCCAATACATTTAAAGGAATATGTTATCAAAATTCGTAGTCCCGAGCAACTGTCACGATTGCATTTGGCTAATCATGTCAAAGGATATGCCAAAAAAATGCCTGAAATGTACAATAATGAAATATACGCCAAAACGTACTACAAATCTTGGAAACCCATTACAATATCAATAATTATCAAAAAACTAGGTCGAAGCTAGTTCCAAACATTTTTAAAAACATACTTAGGTTAAGTTTAAATTTAAATTAAAAAAAATAATAAAAATATTATATTCCTTCTAGGAAATGTTAATTGATTTCATTAGATATATGAATTTATAGATTAGGATCATATATCATATAATCATTAATTAATTGATAGATTAGATTGATTCATACAGATTGATTGATTGATTGATTAATTAATTCATTCATCATTCATTGATTCAATCATGAGTATAAAGTGAAAACTCGGGAGTATAGAGCTACAGAGTGCGCGTTTTTGTTTGTATGGATTAGGATTACTTGTCAAAGGCGCCCCTAAGGTTAGAGGTTCACTAACACCGTTACAAATATAACGCAACATAGGTAGCTATTTTCCAAAGGCTACAGTGCGCCCGAGGCGGTTCGCTTGGCGGAATATAATAATAGTCGTCGGGGCACCGCGGAATATCATCTCGGTACATTGTGAGAGGCAGGATGCTCATTAGATGAACGCCTCAGGCCGCTGCCCGTACCACGTGCCGTACTCTACATTCCATGCATTGCTTGCTATTAAATTTACATAGTAATTAGTTTTATTTTCAGTCATCCTACGAGCCATTTATCTGTTTACAAAATTTCCCAAAATAGTTTATTTTTTTGTGTGCATTGCAGTCTTAACTATTATAAAGCTGTAACAGAGTCTGTATAATAAAGATATTTGAGAAAAAAATATTGTATTAGGCATTTAGACGTGTCTGAATACAAATATTTTTTGTTGTTCGCGCATCACGCAAAAGCTGCTGTACGGATTTTGATGCCACTTTTTTTATAGCTCTTGATTAGACTTAAAAACTGGTATACGTTTTATACCACTGCTATATCGGGAATTTAACAGCAATTAAAAAAATAAGAAGAAGAACGAAGGAGGAACGATAATAAAGAAAAGATATTGACGAGGTTTAGGCCACCGGCTCTCTCACTCACTATACAAAACGCAACGGTAGAAATACCTATCATTGTTTTACGCCGATCTTCTGTGAGAGAGTGGTACTTCCCTGCTCAAGCCAGCTGGGACTGAGATAAGCAAGGCTCTACCTTAGTTGACTTACCTTTTCTAGTTTTAATATAAAGTTGAGGATTCTTTCCAACGACGCGACGTTTCGATAAGACTGAAACGAGTAACTGAAATGGAAAGTGTTCTATTCAGAAGTTATGTCGAGATAAAGTTATAGTTAGGTGCTATTAGGATATACGACTTGGAGATCTAATAGACACAAAAGTCTTTATCGCTCAAGTTAAATGCGGTGTTAACATTATAATTACAATGAGTAACTGTAACTCAACTCTAAAATATCTGAGTGAGTTTGCCAAGCCGATGTAATATTTTAATCTTATCATTTGAGTCAAGTTTCGTGTCTCGCGAGGAAAGTTTGATCCGCGGCTCAAGTTTCGAGACGAACGAATAGCTTACAACTGTGACTGCGGGACTGTCTATATTCCCATTGATTCTCTTCAGAATCATTCATTATTGTTTTAGTGTGGAGTATAATAGACAGCTAGACAAAAATCCCAGCCTTGATCTCTGTCTTTTGGTATTTATGTTCGTGAATTATCGTTCTGCTACTAAGTAAGTACTTGATTCTCTAACCTGGGGGCCTAGCCAAGTTGCATTTTAGGATCGCTAACGCTATAGAAAACTAATAAAATGTATGGCAATTTGACATCTCTGCCGTTAAGTCTCGTGACTTAGCGTTATAGAACGCATAGATTCCCATACATTTTAATAGTTTTCTATAGCGTTAGCGATCATAGAATGCAGCTTGGCTAGGCCCCCTGTTTTCACACAGAATTCCTTTTTATTATGGTGATTGAATTTTTTTTTTAAATGTAGGCACGCGGCCGTTTGTCGAGCTAAGTTCAAGCTAAAAAATTGGCGTGCAGTACCATGTGTAGTATTTATTACACAAACCATTTGGAGTAACTTTTGACTCCCTCATAACTCAAAAACTATTTCACATAAACATGTCAAATTTTGCTCATATATTGAAACTTGCGAGATACATGTGTGCTCCAAATTTCATAATCACACTTCAAACGGGTATTTAGATATTAACGTCAAAAAATCGTAATTTTTATCACTGACTGACCTATAGATCAAAACTCTAACCCAGTTCCAGATGACCTAGAAAGTTCAAATTTGGCATCTAGATAGGTAGTTGGGGACAAAGGAATAAATCAGAAACTAGTAAATTTTTTAACAAAAACCATTTGGTATTAATTTTATTATGTATAAGTACCTATATCAATAATTTCTGTACAAAAAGTATTGATATCCCATCAAAAACATAAATGTGAAATGAGAGCTAAGTTCAATATTATGATATATGCCTTGGTTGTTAACTTCAACGACAAAAGAAGTGAGATCTAAATGGGTGCCAAGTTCAATGGTCAGTCCTGAAATTTATTTATAACAACTAAATATTGAACTCATTTCACATTTATGTTTTTGATGGGATTTATGTTAACTTCACTAAAGGGCGTTGTCGTATACTGCTGCTATTTATCTCTATTACGGGTACGGAACTGTCCCATTTACTAATTGAGCCGTTTCATTTGATAGAATAAAATAAAATTGCTACCATCTGGAAACGTTGTTATCCTAAACAGGATGTTTTCAACGCCACTTTCTACCGCGTATATGTAAGCTCTGGAATGGACGATGCCAACATCCATACCATGTTGAATACACCTGTTCTCGGCCGATCACCGAAGTTAAGCAACATCGGGCGTGGTTAGTACTTGGATGGGTGACCGCCTGGGAATACCACGTGATGTTGGCTTTTTTTCGGGTTGAGAGCCCTCTGCGCTCACCAATTGTCCGGGTAAGGTTGTCATAGCCATCTGAGGCTAACAACCAACGTCACAAACAAAAAGTGCACTACGATAGTCCTTCGAACTTCCAACAATGTTTAAGAAGAGCATTTTACTGTCGGTAGGTGGTGGCTAGGGTATGCTCCTGGTGTTGCCAAAATCTATGAACGAGGGGTACCATTACCGCTCTCTTCTAATGAGCCGCTCGTTCGCAGTAATAAAAAAATGTGAAGACTTTTGTTGTTCCTGTCATTGAAGTTGCTAATTTCTACATAGATGGATTACAATTTTTTTTAACACCCTGCACTAATTAATAATAATGACCTCTCGCTGCTGGGCAGCGACAGGAATTGGGACGCGGTCACTGCCTTCTGCGAGGAGGTCATCTTGTGGAAAAAAGTTGCATCAAAATCCGTTCAGTAGTTTTTAAGTGATGCGCGAACAAACAAACAAATAAACAGACAAAAAAAAAGCGTTTTGTGTTAAGACACGCCTATATAGCCTAATTCAGTCATGTTTCCTTAAATATCTTAAATGTACAGACACAGCTCTGTTACAGCTTTATAATAGTATAGATATAGATTACGATTCATTCTAAATCACGACGTATACGCACGTGACGCATAGAAGACCACTTCCTGCAAACTGTAAAAAGAAAAAAGTAGATACAAAACAATTCCTTCTTTGTGAAAACTTAAAACGTGCCTTTGTTTTCTGAAACAATCTCTTTTGCTCAAGCTCGGGAATGACTAAGCATACTTAAAGTTAAGAAGCCTTGTTTGCCTCCTCCGATATTTGTTAAGCTCGTGTCGGTTTTACAAGATGCCAGCTTGAGATAATTAATGTGTAGCCTCCTAAAACACTCCCTAGTGATTTAACAAGTTCTAATTGAATACAGCTTACCAACCTTTGTTAATGCATTGTTAGTTAAAAGATTAAATACTTTATTTCGCTATTTTAGCATACACAGAATATCTGATGCTACGTGCTACCTAAAGTAGGGCCAATTTAATAGATCACATTTGACACTTCATCAAAATTCAACAGCCTTGTAACGGAGGGTACACAATGCAATTTATTTTTTCAAAGTTAGAACTGCAGAATCGTTTAATATTTTTCAGTTAAAATACGTATTTATTGTAATGATGACAAAAAAGGCAGTAACTTTGATTAATAAACCATTCTAAACATACCTAATAAACAATTATGATTCTAAAAATAGCATTGTTACAAGGTTACGTTGGTGGACCCTTATCTTATTAAATACTAGGGATATTATTTAAAATCCGAATATTGATTTATGCAATAATTACTGTGAAGAAATGTTAAAATGTGGTTGGGCTGGGTACCAAGTGACACAAAGCCCTCCTGCGACGTCCGCAGAGGTCCATAGCGGCGAGGGCCATAAGGGGGTACGTGTCCGTACGGTGTCTTGGGCCACAGCCACGCTGCTGGCAGGCGACCCGCCTTGGCCTCTCCAGACCGAGGAAATTTCCGCAAGGAGTCTGGGTGGAGCTCGTGAAGTGGCCTGTAGGGCGATGATCCAGCAGTGGAGGGAACAACTGGAGTCCCCCAGAGCAGGACGGGGGACTATAGAAGCGGTTGGGCCACACCTCCACCGCTGATTAAATCGAAGGCACGGCAGCCTTAGCTTTAGGATGACGCAGGTGCTTACCGGGTGGGGCGTACCAGGTGCTTATCCGCCTGGGGCGTCGGAGTAGAATGTCACTAGACGACCCTCCAGCGCCCCGCTAATAGGTGAGGAAGAGGCCGTTGTGGTTTTAGTGGGTATTCTGGGCACGATTAAGATCTGAGCGCCCGGTGAGTCCCACATACTCTCCTGTCTGTCCCAGGCGGGGGGGATGCGTAAATGCATTTCCACAGTGACAGACCATGAGCGACGGTTACCATTTACCATCAGGTGGGCCGAGGCCCGTTTGCCGCAATAAAAAAAAATGGATAACCACGTTGTGATTGTAATAAAACGTATTAGGTATTCTTTAAAAAAACGAAAAAAAAAACTATAATAATTAAATAGAAACGTTTTGGTGTACTCTCTGTTATTTTCTTCTGACCCGGCTTTTTATTGGACTGATCTTACTCAGACGTTTACCTGTCTATAATTTGGACCCCGATTGTTTAGTGATTTGTACTGTTGTTCTTTTTTTACCATATCGACACGCGGGAAAACGTGGAGCAGTCTATCTCGCGAACAAGTGGTGAAATTATACGAATATTTGGAACGGCCCACGGGTAACAGATTCAGCCGTGGGCCTCTGTTACCTTTGACACAACCAAGGGAACGCGTTGTTGAAGCATTAACAATAGGGAAGAGGACAATGACCCAAATTCTTATAGAGAAAAACGGACCATCAGACTCAGAAGAGAATACTTTACGTACACCGAAAAAACGAAACAGAGAAAAGAAAGTTGTGGGCGTTGATAATTTTGATGCTAATGCAATGCGCAATCACATTTATGGATATAACCCGAGAAAAGAATATCCTACACGGAAAAAGCTAATGGGTTCGTTGAAAGAGGCAGGCTTATTTTTTGGCGGGAAATCGTCTCTGTCAAAGGTTTGGAAATCAATTAGCTTTAGATATAAAAATCTGACTAGCGGAAAATTCTGCTGGAACGCTACGATATTATTTTGAGGAGAGTAACATTCTTACGTCAAGTAAATAAAATAACAGACTGGGATAATGTCGTGTTTATTGAACATGGTTGAATGCGAACCATACGGTTTCTCAATCATGGACCGATGATACATGAGCTTCCACCTCAAAAGTTCCATCGGGAAAAATCAACAATGCTAAAGACATCGCGGCTGCCCAAAAAATCCGTCTCGGTAAATAAGAGCGCACTTGAGAAGTGAGCTCTTAATTTGTTAGATCAAAAAGTACTTTATTTGTTGCTATTTAAGCTTGATTTCCACGTGAATGTTATTTGTCTTTTCACTTTTAAGTGGCAGTAATAAATTATTGCTTTGCTCATTTTTTGTGACGGATGATCGTAAATGTAAGATAATATTTTAAAGATTTGTGACTTTATTACTAAGTGCCAGGATTGTAATTAGGTTGAACTTAAAACTATTTTAAAACCTTGGTCTCAGTTCGCTAGTAAACAGATGTAGCTGTAAGTATATATTCACACGGACACTTTTTAGCTTGATTTTGTTCGTGAGACTGTATCTTGTTGTATATGATGATTGAAGGGTCAACTGCACTATTTCTGTTTTAATATTCTTTTACTAGAAGTGATAAAACATTTATAACAACAATTCAAGTAATTATGGCTTGGTGTCGTTAAATTTTAACCGTACGACCTTTACCAGTATCAGAACATTGTAATGAACATTCAATACTGCTCGGCGCACTACTTGAGTACGTAATCTTAAAACGCCGCTTTACTGAAAGTCATTCGAGGTAACGAGACCATAACTCCCTCTTGTCTGGATACAGACTAATCCCGACGCTCACGAAACTCCACAGAGCAAGATAGAGAATAGAAATACGATTAGTGAGGTTTGTTTAGTTTGATTGGAGCCGACTAAGCCTGCATTACTTCGAGATGGCACGATTTCTTCGCGTCCGTGGTTGATAACTTCAATTCTGTGTAACAGCGGGATCAGTTGCAGTTAATCTGTAAGCCGTTGGGTTCACACGATACACATCTAAGTCAGATGTTGTCTATCTTGCTTAGGACGGGTGGGAGTGGGTTAATGACTCGGAAATCATTCGGGTTAAGTTCCTTCGGGTACGGATTGGAAGATAAGGGCTAACAGATTTGTTGGTGGCGCGCCTTTATAGGATCTCGAGATAAATGTCACTCGCAACGGCAATAGAATTGAATTTGACTGTATACTATTACATAATTTTATAAGAATTTAGAAAAGCTCTGAAATTATAATGTTATATTACGTAAGTCGTTATTTTTTGTGTTCCCTACGTAAAAATAGCTATCCCACAGAAAAGTACCACACTTATGTCATTTTCTGGGCTCGAGACTATTAATTGGTTCAGTAATTACAACATGAATCGTAAAAAACAAGCAAATAAACATTCTTTATAAACGAGAAAGTGAAGTAAAGATCTGAAAGTGCTTTTTTGTTTCTTTGTAACTACATAACCGATTATCATGAATTTTAGCATACATGTAGTCAAGAACCCAGAAAAGAACACAGGTAACTATTTATCCCGAAATATGGGCGTTTGGTTTGCCGTATGGGGCCGGATTTAGAATTGTTCCACCCCTCTCCACCCATGGGAGTCGTAAAAGCCAACTGAGGGAATACCGAGAGAGTGGGCCGCAGCACTCCTTCGCGTATTAACAACATCCACTGCGATCGCCAATCCGCCTGCCAAGCTTGGCGATTACGGCACTATCCCCCATTCTTGGGGAAGCTTATGTCCAGCAGTGGACTTTAAAAGGCTGATGGATGGATGGGCGGATATTTTTGTCTTAGAGTGACGTAGTTACCCTTCTCATTTGAGTCCAGTCCACGCGGAAGAAGTTACGGTCAAAATCCAGTAATAAATAAGAGAAAACTAACCTTACATCTTTGGTATCGTCTCGAGATCTTTGTACCGTGGCATAATATTCTCTCCACTATCATTTTACCTTCATAACTAACTTATCATCACGCCATTTCCCTTGCGGGGTAGGCAGAGAGAACAGAGTGCCAAGAGGCTCTCTTGCATACATCTCTCGCTTCCTCAACATTCATAACTCTCTTCATAGTCTTCATACACGCTCGCCGGTTTCGGAGACTCCACCTTCCTTCAATACATGACCGATTTGGTCTAGGTAAGTGAGTCTCGGTCTCCCCCTATACCTACATCCTTCCACTTTCGCATTGTATATCTTCTTAACCAGTCGCTCGTCCGGCGTTCTTTCCACATGTCCGGACCGTCGGAGTATTCTCTTTCGTATCTTTACACCAATACTCTCTTTCATACCTACTCGCTCTTTTACGTCGTTGTTACGAATGCAGTCAGTTTACCTTTATAATTTCAGTAATATATTCAAAGATAATAATTTTAATAGGAGTATGTCGTGAGAAGCCAGATTTCCGTCTTATATATTAGCTTCATCATAGTTCCGCTGCAGCCGGATGCAGGCGGTCAACGGTTAATTGAGGATCCGGTAGTTAACGGGGTCTATCCCAATAGCATTCTAGTATGTGAGTTATATCAAATGGGCTTATGTTTGCAAAGGAGCTTAATGCAAATTGGTTAAGCCGCTTATGTAAAATGTTTTGATTGACTGTCAATGCGGATAGGACCTTGAATGTTTGCGGTACATCGTTGGTTTGGTGTCGGGATTTATTTTGGTAAAGTTTTGTGCATATAAAACCTACTTAATGATGAATAATAATTTGGTTTAAGGTTTTGTTGAAAATTAGTGGTAATTGACAGTTTTTTTAGGTTAAAAATTAAGGAAATTAATAGAATGCCACTAAACGAGAAATGATCACATCATTTACCTATAATTATGATAACCTATACTTTGTATTTTATTAACTTTTTTTAAGTTAATATCCTGCTATAAGGAATAATCCTTGTATTGCGGGGGACTTTACAAATAGGTACACAATTTCACGGACACAAAGCACACCCACTAAAAACCCAGCGTGCACCCGCCCTTACTGCCCTCACCCGCCCTTACTACACAAAGTACACCCAGACCAACCATTTGTGGATTACACAAAGAGTTGTCCTTTGTGGGAATCGAGCCTAGTAGAGAGCCGGTATCTAAACCAATCCGCCATCTGTGAAGTAAATTGCCTGAAATATGTCTAAAGTATTTATAAATAACAAGATTTTTAACCGATTTGTATATAGTGACAGACTAGGAATACAATAGTCACCATCCATCCATCCATCCATCAGCCTTTCAACGTCCACTGCTATACATAGGCCTCTCCAAATTGGGGGTATAGTGCCGCAATCGCCACAATGGTCACCACCCCACTTTTTCCCGCGGATGTACTAAGCGACTGAGGGAAGTACGAAATTCTCCCCTATTGCATTATATTATTACACCAACCCTACCTACTAAGAGGTAGTACCCACTTGTTATCGGACCGGAGCGGGTTTTTACCATCGTCTCCCGTGTGACCAACCGTGAAGCCCCTCGGTGGATTTTAGGTGTAACGGGAGATAACCGTGCATTCATTCATTTTACATCCGTGCAACGAAATAGTGAGCAGTGGCGTGAGAGTACTCTTAGTATAGTTGAGTCCATGGGTAGCGGTAAGCGGCTGTGGCGTTATAATAAAAAAGTAAAAAAAAAAATTAAGCAAGGATGAATATTAAGATTTTTATGTAGCCGTTGGACTGTAATCCACAATAAGGATTATCAATATCCTAGTAGCTATAATTTCATGTAAATATCTAGAGTCGTTGGAGTGGCGGAGAGACTTCGGGTCCCTCTGTGTGCTCTATCGGCTCTACAATAGGGAGTGCTCGGAGGAGCTGTATGAGGTGGTACCAACATCACCATTTTACTACACAACCACGAGACGTCGCGGTATTGTTCATCCACACCACCTGGAAGCGATTTCGTCAAAGACAGTTCGTTTTCAGGTTTCTTTTCTACCACGTATGTGTAAGCTCTGGAATGACCTACCTGCTACGGTGTTTTCCCGGCGCTACGACATGTCCCTCTTTAAACGAGGTTTGAGAAGAGCGCTTAACTTGCGGTAGGCGGCGGCTTGGCTGTGCCCCTGGTGCTGCTAAAGTCCATGAGCGGTGGTTACCACTTACCAACAGGTGGGCCGACGGCTCGTCTGCCACCGTTGGCAATAAAAAAAAAACGATTAATAGTATCTAATATTGCAATTAAACACAAAGTGAAAAAAGTGAAATCGAAAATAATAGTCACGAGCAGGATCAATGTATCTGCCTAAGCATGTCAAATGCTAAAAAAAGTATATAAAAATATCTAGATAGTAATATTGCAATATCTAAAATAAACTACTTTACTCTTAAAAATATAATTCAAATAAATAATTTTAAAGTGTTGTAAATAATACACGTTATCATGTGACCACGAACGCAGTATGCCGTCATGGGCCGTGTTTGCATGAAACCGATAAACTCCAACAGAATCGAAAAACAAACCATGCACGCACAGTTATTGAACAGGGGTTCGTGACGTAATTAAACGCTTTAACGGGAAATTTAAATAATATTTTATATTTATAATTTTTTTTGCAAATAATGTGTGGAGTTAGGCTGGCTGACCGCATTCGTAATGATGACGTAAGAGAGCGAAGAGCTATGACAGAGTATGGGTGGATAAGGAATGCTCTGATGGTTTGGCTATGTGGAAATAATGCCGAACACGCAATTGGTTAAGAAGATATTATACAATGCGAAAGTAGAAGTATATATAGGGGGAGACCGAGACTAACCTACATAGACCAAATTGGTCATCTATTGAAGGAAAGTGGAGTCAGGAGTCTCAGAAACCGGTGAGCGTGTATAAAGAGAATTATGAGTATTGAGGAAGCGAGAGATGTATGCAAGAATAGAGCCTGTTGGAACTCTGTTCTCTCTACCTACCCCACAATGGAGACGGCATGATGATAAGTAAGTAAGTACCTACACACTAACATTGATTTAATCAATTCAAGGTAATATAACGCAAGGAATTCCTAATTTTTTTCGCGTTGAAATATTTTATCGTTTGGGAACTGTCATGATATTTTCAATGTTTGTAAATATGTTTGGTGATATTCGGTAATCGAGTCTACCTAAATAAAATACTTACGATACCCAACCTTTACACCAGTATATTACTATATAATTATAGAACTCTATAGTTAATAAGCTTACTACATATATGAAAAGACAAGAACGGTTTAGAGGCAATTTCGAAAACCTGTCAAACCTATATTATAACCTCTTTGTTCTAAGTGCGTTCAATAACTTCAATTTCAATATCATAAGCTCGCTCATAATAAGGTGTTATCAAGTGTCTCGGCAGTAGGCCCTCGACCGCGGAGCGTCTCTTGATAATTGACGCCCGGGAAATTACATGTCGGGCGACAGACAGTTGTTGATGACGTCACGACACTTGATTATAAACGATTTGTTTAACAAATGATGCTGATGATACAGTGCCAAATGCGCGCGTAATGTGGTTAGTTAATAAAATTTTGTGTTGACTGGTTATCTCTGTATATAAATAAAGCAGTATCTATTTATACACAAATATTGAGTATTTGTATAATGTTTATTATCGTAGATTAGGTACTTTTTATTAAAATGGAAATACTCTTAAGTTTTCAGATCATAACTTTTGATTTAGACTATTTATCAAATTCTAGTTTGTAAGACGATTTCAGCGATTTTTCAGCGGTTAGACAAAGCAGTGTACAAATAGTAAATTCTCGAATTATAAACACTTTTACATTATTTGTAGTATTTTTGAAATTCCAATTAAGAATAACTATTGTCAGCAACATTAAAGGGTTTATAATAAAAGGAATGATATACTTGAGCTTTTTCCTAAAAAGAAAAATTCTCAGTTGCAGCCTGGAGTTTGGAAATGTGCTCGGTATTAGACGTCAATAGGCTCGTCCCTTATTACGTGGGACTTAAACATAGCTGGCGAACCGTGGGTGTGTAATACACCTCTGGCTACCCCTTCGGGGAATAGAGGCGTGATGCTATGTTTCTTTTTTTTTTGATAATATAAAATATAATAGTATGCGACTTTGGCACTCAGTCTACTAGAGCGTAGCCCCACCACCGTGGGAATTTAACCTATATCAACCGACAGGAGGTGAACGGACGGAATCTTAACCACTACGTGCGAGTACGTGAGAATTTGACTATCCTAAATGTTTTAAAATATAGGTGTATCTGCACATGTATTTTTCATAAACTAATGTTTAGGATAGCTCAGCAATAACAACTGAAGATTTTAGAGAGACCGTAGCACATTACCATACCATTTAAGTAGCGATGTATAGTGGTTTGAACATGGACTCCTCCATTTGGCAAAGTTAAATCTCTCTATACATACATTTTTTTAAAAGACAATATCCTGCACTATTGTATAATCCTTGTATCGAGGGCGACTTTTATAAACATACAATTTCACGGACATAAACCACACCCAGACTCAGAACAACCATGGTCTCTTTTTTTAATTTTTTTTTTATTGCATGTAGTGGCAGACCAGCCACGGTCCATCTGATGGTAAATGGTAACAGTTGCCCATGGACTCGACTATACCGAGAGTATTGTCAAGCCGCTGCTCACCAGTTAATTTCACAGATATGAAATGAAATATAAACGGCCATCTCCTGCTACAGCCAAAACGCAACGATGTGCTTCATGGCCGGTCACACGGGAGATGGTGGTACCAACCCGCTCGGGCCATATACCAAGTGAGTACTTCCACTTAGTACCCAGCCCTACCACCAGTCATGCACTGGATGATAATTGCTAACTTCCCTTAGTCGCCTCATACGACACCCGTGGGAAAGAATGGGGTGGTGACACTTGTATTCTTAGTCCGTCACCACACAGACAAAAATAATAATATCTATCCGCCATCTGTGCAAAATTGTGTCTGTCTGTACTCGTACATTAATTAATATTGTGAGAAAAATTGCTGTAGTAGGCTACGTAGCGCGTCTTAGAACCTTCAAACGATTGAACTGATTTCGTTAAAACATTGGTTGGTTGATTTTGGTTACACTTAGAAACAAATAACATATTTTTTATCGCTGCTGTATCAGGAACCAGAGATATAACTAAAATGCTATTTTTTTTAGAATATTTTAGTACTTATAAGTAACGCTTTTTGAATTACTAAGTGCTGCTTACGACTTCACCTGGTTCCTCAGAGTAAAATCTCAGAGTAAAATCTCAGCATGAATGGGCTGAGCTCGATCGGGGAAATACAGCCTCCCACAAAAGATCAGCGTGAACTAACAGTAACCTTTGTTTTTCATATGGTGAGTGAGAGTGGCGGAGGCCCAAACCCCCTCCTTGTTATCCTTCCTATCCTCTCCTTAGTATCTTAGGTATCCTCTCCGTGATATACTTCCTATCCACCTCCTATCCCTTTCCTTAGAGATGGCGACGAGCGAGTGATACCTCCGGTGTTGCTAGCGTCTATATAGGCTATGGTAACCGCACACCACCCCTCTCCTCCCATGGGAGTCGTAAGAGCCGACTGAGGGTATTCCCTCGGTATTCCGAGGGAGTGGGCAGCAGCGCTCCTTCGAGTATTAACAATATCCACTGCGATCGCCAACCCACCTGCTAAGCGTGGCGATTACGCCACTATCCCCCATATGAGCGAAACACATGTCGTGGCGTTCTCTTGGGGAGGCCTATGTCCAGCAGTGGACGTTGAAAGGCTAATGGATGGATGCAAACCTAGCTATTCCATAGGAACCTAATATTTTTGCGGGATTAAAAGTATCGTAAGTACCTATATATATATATACCTATATATGTATAGTGAATCCTATGTGTTAAATACAAGTAATAAACTTTATATGTGCCAAATGTCATTAAAATCTATTGACCCGATTTTGGGTGATTTAGAAACAAACATTCAAACAATACAAACTTTCACATTTATTATATTAGTGGAATTTCCGTACGTCATTCATCCATCCATCCATCAGCCTTTCGACGTCCACTGCTGGACATAGGCCTCCCCAAAAGAACTGTGTGCTCATTGTGGGGGATAATGCCGTAATTGTCACGCTTGGCAGGTGGGTTGGCGATCGCAGTGGATGTTGTTAATACTCGAGGGAGTGCTGCTGCCCACTCCCTCAGTATTCCCTCAGTCGGCTCTTACGACTCCTGTGGGTAGAGAATAATTTTAATGACGTATTAAATAGATCTATTTTAATACGTCATTAAAATACTTTAATATAAAAGTAACTGAATACCAACAGACAGGGTTTGTTATATCTAGCCATCATAAAGCAGTTGGGGCCGCATGGTACCGTCCGGTTAAGTGGCCGGGTAATTAATGTTCCACCAAGCGACACCCGGAACGTCCGGTTGCACCCGATTTGTAGAAAAACGTTATTGTATTATTAAAAAATTTAGTTAATGACCTTAAAGGTACCTTAAAGGTACCTTGTGGTAAATATTTTTTTGAAGTTGTTTCATATTATATTACCATTTTCTCCGTGTGGTGACGGACTAAGAATACAATAACCCATCTTTTCCCGCGAGAGTCGTACAAGGCGACTAAGGGAAGTAAACAATTATCACCTATTGCATTACTGGTGGTAGGGCTGGGTACTAAGTGAGAGTACTCACTTGCTATCAGACCCGAACGGATCGGTACCACCGTTGCCTGTGTGACCGGTCATAAAGCACGTCAGTGTGTTTTGGCTGTAGCAGATGATAGCCGTATATTCTTTCATTTCACCTCTGAGAAATGAAACGGTGCGCAGCGGCTTGACTATACTTTCGGTATAGTTGAGTTTATGAGCCACGGTTACCACTTACCATCAGGTGGGCCGTGGCTCGTTTGCCATCATAAGCAATAAAAAAAAATCTTACTTAAATATCCTTAGTATCCTTCTCCACCTCATCCTTTTCCATGAAGATGGCGACGCTCGAGTGATGACTCTGGTGTTGCTAGCGTCTAAAGGCTACGATAACCGCTTACTATCAGGTAGGCGGGCGGCGTGTTGGCCAACTACGTAGTATACCTATAATAAAAACGTATGGAACTTAAAAAAGTTACATACCAAGTCATTGATAGCATCAATGTACCAAGTACAATCATCGCTCAACTAGGTGGACGTTAAATACAACGCCGCATGTAGTCGCAGCAATGCCGGACTAGGAAACGGAACAGCGAAATTCAATAGTGCGCGTGTGTAATAAAACGTGGCCTGTTGACAACAGTCCGTTGCACTGTAGTTGAGACTTCATTTCAGTTGGTAAATTTGTCGAGCGACCACCCAAAATTGCGAGCTTATTGCGTCCACATCTTGTTTGAACAGTCAAAGCTTTGTAAGCTGCAAGGTGCGCTTATAGGCAAATAAATGTCACCAAATAGTGATGTTTCACTACCACTTTGCGTGTACTTAATGGTTCTTAATACAATAAAGTATAATACATGCATAATTTGTTTATTTTAATTTAATCATGTCTCATTCTGAATGGAATGTGATTTGTGATCTTTTTTCCGTCATCTATACGAATAAAGTTGAAATGTCTGTGTATCAATGTCAAATTAGAAGCTTTTGCATACGAATTCTTACATAATACTTTATGCCATAAAACCATTTCTGTCTGTCTTTCTATTTGTTAAGACTAATTTCTGAAACGAATGGACCGATTTCTACGGCACATTCATTGGCACATGATACTATGAAAGACCAAAGGTAGGTAGGATTTTAGAAAAAAAACTAGTGTTCCGTTCAAAACTAATAAACTAAATTCCACGTGGACGGATATGCCATTATTAGCTTGTCAAAAATAAGTTTAATAAACAGAAGAAAGTAAACAAATAATTTTCAGTAAACATAGAAAAACGAATATTAAAAATCTGTGAATTTGAATAAAAAATAGTCTAGGCTGCCGTAAATGATTTTAAGTTATGTATTGCTCGTAGCTTCGCTTGCATAGACTATAAAGATAATTATGTACTTTGTACCATTCTCCTTAAACAAAATATTTACGTTGTACACCATTAATATAACGTCAATAGATTGAAAAAAAGGAACTCTAATAATTATCTTACAGACAAAAATGGCGATCAACTCTGCTCAAGCTCCCAGCCGTGGCACTTGGTACAAGTTAAATGTAGTGTAAACAGGCGTAGTTATCGTTACACAACGCGCTACTAAATCTTCCACTACCGCCGGAGTACGCCGGCGACCGTTTGTCATGGCACCTACCGTCGCTCTTGCCCTCTACACTATATTATGTCGGGTGTGATTAGAATGGCAATTTATCAATCCAAAATTGAAGCTATCAATGCTTTTCTGTTATTGTCTATACTAATTTTAATATGATTTTCCTCTAGTGCATTTAGAAACAGTTAACTTAAACTCACAGTTCAGAAAATTGTAGATGCAATTTAAAGGCGATCGGTCTACGGCAGACTCGTAAGCTTCAGGCAAATGAATATTCTTAATTAAAAAAAAAACCAACGCAAAAAAAAAAACACAAAAATCGCGCGTGAAGTAATGCTTTTGTTCATTTATTTATAAATAGCTGATACCCCCCGCGACTGCGTTGCTTATTACCAGGTGAATCAAAAAGTTCTTTAATTCAATATAAAAAAGTAAGATATATATTTTATTTTTCTCTCTAAGACAAGATATTTAGAATAACGCTTTTCAAAATGCATCCAAAAAAAATCTTAATTTTTAATGCTTCCAAAATGAAAATTCTTCGTGACTCTCAAAAACCCCGTCTTGGGTGGCCATTACAACATCATCACCGTGTTTTTTTCCCACGAATATGCTATTTTAATTTTAAGGGTAAGTGACAATTACTAGGTGAGACCCTAGACCTAATCTGGAGAATATTGTGGCTGGTCAAGCAGATGAAAACCAGGAGCAGGAGCGCTATCATGAAGGAAGAACACAACACGCCCAACGACAGTTTTCCACGACGTTTTTATTTTAATTGATTCACGGTCTTTTTGTCGAATTAAATTTGCATAATCCAGTAATGGTCTGTCCGTTTGACAAGCAATCAATACAAAGCATTCCTTCACTATCCCAGAAAACTGAGGCCGTAACTTAGCCAGCGATAAAATCCACTCAACATTTTTTTTATGGGCCGTGACGATGATCCTTTCCAAGACATGTCTTGGTCTTTTAGTTTCTGGATAAATGGTGGACCCATGTTTCATTTATGTCCTATGTAAAAATTTAAACGAATCACGCAGGAAAATTTCGACATTACGCTTAAAAATATAATATAATACCTAGTAATTTTTGGTTTCGACAGTTAACATTTTTGGCACCCATCTTGCCGAGACCTTTCTGAACCCCAGTAAATCAGTTAAAATGGATTCAATGCTTCCAAATGATATATTTAGGATCTCAGTTAAATGTTGTATGGTTATGCTTCGGTTTTCCAAAATCAGATTTTCAATTGTTTAACATTTTCTTCTGTAACAGACGTTGAAGGCCGCCTAGAACGCGAATTATCTTTACAGCTCGATCTATCTCTTTTAAATTCAGTCACCCAGTAAGCGATTGTGGAATAGGGTTATAGCATCATCCCCTAATGGCTGATGAATGCCCAAAAAAATTCGTTCATAGACATTTTTCAAGTACAGATACTTTATCACCGCACGTAACTGATATGCAATAAAGTTGTAGAGCCTTGCTTATCCGAGCATGAATCTGTGGCTGGTTCTATCGGGAAAGCATGCTCACAGAAGATGAGCGTTACTGTTGTCATGTCGTGAAGACTCGTGTTTCATAATATTCTATCGGGCAAGCATACTCACAGAAGATGAGCGTGACTGTTGTCATGTCGTGAAGACTCGTCTTTCATAATATGGCGAGTGAGAGCGCCCTCATTGTTTGGTGTTACCTTTCCTGTCTTCTCTCTTAGGTGTAGTGGAGTATATTCACGATAGGTTTGGCTATGGCAACATTATATGTTTGTGAGCGGGGTTTGCCACTTATCATTAAGTAGGTTGAAGTTCATAATAATAAGTACCCAAGTATCTCCACAAATAATCCAAAAAAATATCTCCTTGGCTTTTGCCAAAACGCCGAGTTGCAAAAAGCTTGCGGATAATTGATATGTGGCATTTCGTTCTAATTTGTCTCTAATAAAGATTTATACTGTGTATACCCAGTCTGTAAATACAATGTGCATAAAATATTTGTTCAAAGCAAACAGTTATTGCTACAGCCCTCAATAGGATAATATTGACTATTTGGAGAAATGCAGTGAACGGTGTAGGAAAAGGCAGGAGATTGGTACATAATATTGCAATCTCCGTCAGCAAACACTGGGTATATATGCGTTAGGAGCGAATACTTATTTGCGTCGGGCGCCTGTGGTTAAACTTTGCCACGTACAGCAATACGCTCTTTCGTATTAAACCACTCTCGGTTAAATTGTCTTATTCTGTACGCGACAGAAGTATAATAATATGTATACAGAATTTATATAAAGGAGTAATGTATGTCCAAAAAGTGCCTGAAATGTACAACAATGAAATATACGCCAAACTGTAGGTACTACAGATCGTAGGAAACCCATTAAAATATCAATAATTTAGATACTTTTCTATATATTTTTAGCATTTGACATGCTTTGCCATATAAATCAATTTTGAAAATGTGAAATCTAAAATAACAACCACAAGCAGGATTTGAACCTGCATCTCCTGGAAATTAGCAGTCTTGAGCAATTGTCACGCTGGCTGAATTGGCAAAGCATCTGGACGGTATCCAGGAGATGCAGGTTCAAATCCTGCTCGTGACTGTTATTTTCGTACACATTTTCACAATTTGTGTTGATATCAATAATTATCAAAAAACTAGGTAGGCGTCAGTTCCAAACATTTTTTTGAGTTAGTCGAAGGTATAATAACAAAATACATTTTTGTTGTTTTATTATTCATCTTTAAAAACATGTTTTTCACATATACAACATTAATTGTTTCTATCCATTTCAGGCATTTTTTGGGCATTGCCCTTTAGAATAAACTTAGTCCGGAATACAGGAAACAGAGTACAGGCTACTGTTTACCCGGAAAAATGGACGGTTCTTGTATTGTTCTGAAGTTTATAATTAGTGTACAAATTATTATTTGTGAATTAGGAAAAAGAGAACATTAGTACGAGCGGGAATCGAACCTGCGTGCCTTCCTATCCGGGGAAGTGCTCTAATCCACTGAGCTATCGTACTACCTGGTGGTCATACTCAATTTCCTCATCACATTTGTCTTCACGACCAACGCCATCAATCGGAACGCATTTACATGCATTAATCAAATATAGTAAGTTTAATTTTGCAATTAAAATTCATAGTATTTGATGGCGTGATTTTTTAAACATTTTGATCTATATTTTTAGCACTTGACATGCTCAGCTACTTTTAGAATACCTACAAATTATTATTTGTGAATGAGGAAAAAGAGACCATAGTACGGGGAGTCATATTAGTACGGGGGGACGCAGGTTCGATTCCCGCTCGTACTAATGTTCTCTTTTTCATCATTCACAAATAATAATTTGTACTCTAAAAGTAGCTGAGCATGTCAGGTGCTAAAAATGTACATTAAAATGTTTATAATTGAGAGTTAAAAGTATATACAGGAACCAAGACCTCTGAAGCTGTAAAGGATTTGAAAGATGAACTGATAGAGTAAATACATAATGAGATACGTAAAAATAAATTCATTGTAAAAAGTACATTTTCTGTAGATGGTATATCTGATATGGTATAATTTCTAGTAAGGAGAGTAATTTTTACGGTCCAACTCTTGCTCTTAAGTAGTGGTTATATAGTTACTGTCTATAATACTCAACTGTATTATGTTTAGAAGACTTTCAATGATTACGAAATGGGAAATACAGAAATTAAGGCAAAGTTTCGGCGGGTGGCTCTTTTATGACGTGTTCTTATCTCTGGGGAAAGGCGCGTGTAGCGAGTGTGGAAAAACCAAGCGAGGTTTGCGATTCAAAACTTTCATATACACATTCTGATCCATTAAAACCACTGCATAAGGAATAAAATTGTTTGTTTGTATCATTCCACTGGCGTGTGTAAAGTGGTTTGTTGTACAAGTGGTACCTATTGTGGCAGCGTCGCTTTGTTTGCGAGTGTCGCCGATATATCTCGAAAGTTTTGCGGTGCAGCAACGCATCCCTATATTCCTGCTTATATCAATTCATTTCAAGAACGATTAAAATAATTTCATTAATATTTGTGAACTTACCGATGAATTGCAAAATATTAAATACTAATTAGGTATATATTTCACTATTGATTAACGTTCTTCATTTTTCTTTATTACATTCCAACTCTTTTATTTTCTTGTATGCCTAAATATGGTTTTATTGTTTTTTTATAAGCTTATTGTTATTTAAAATGAGATGGTCATGCGTTTTTTTCTGTTATAAATTGAACAGTTAGAATAAATAGTTAGAATAAACTTCCGGAAACGAGTCACATGTATAATCAACATGAATAAATAATTTGATATTATTCACAAACTCTAACCATTTTAAGGCGAAACTCAACTTGAAAATAAATTATAGTTTAAAAAACTAAAATAACACGCTTTAAATAGCTAGTTGAACTAAACATTAGTAAATAATATTACAATTAAAAGCGACTGTGGTGCTTTTTAATATAAGTGAACTGTTTGTAACACTTGATTTCAAGCACCTCATATATTTATTTTCTTCTTTTCAGTCTCAAAAGTACTGTTATTTAAAAGAAATAAAACCTACTAAGCTGTGATAATTTGCCTTTAAACTTCATCGGACGGACGGACATGGGGAAACTATAAGGGTTCTTTATTGGCTACGGAACCCTAAAAACGGATAAACTTCTTAAATTATCGCATTGTCATCAGTTCTTGATAAGTGTGCAAAATTTCAAATTAATCCGACGTTTTGAAATGGTTGAAAATCACGTTCGCAGATTACTTTACATACATACTAACAAACGTTTGAAGCTAATAAAAGCATGTTAATAATGAATATCACATACTCATTTTTAATCAACGAATGGTTCAATACAAATGTCCATCGCCATTTTGTCACGGCGTCAGTTAATCGGTTCTATTAATATGCAATGTTTACTTAACGGTATTATGGCGGAAATAAAACGAAATCGAATTTCAAATCGAATTATCGACGAATGATTTAAAAGTAAACGCGTCACGAATTTGGAGACTCCAGGCAGCTTTTAATGTGTACATGTGGAGTGTACGATCGGAGGGATTGCAATGGTTGTTCCAATTTCCTGAGGCGTGACAACGCCGCGCTTTCTATTTTACAGGGCCTCCATGTTTTGCTAAAACATTGATTTGTGAATGTTTGTACAGGGTAAGACTAATAGTGTTTGGGTTTGTGAAGCTTTTTCTCTTTCGTTTTTTATATACTACGTGGGTGGCAAAAAATATACTTGATGGTAAGCGGTTACCATAGCCCATAGACGCTAGCAATACCAGAGGCATCACTAGCGCATCACTATCTCTGAGGACAGGGATAGGAAGTGGAGAACCAGGATTATAAGGAGAGGGTAGGAAGGATACTAAGGAGAGGATAGGAAAAATAATAAAGAGGATAGAAAGTATAATAAGGAGAGGATATGGAAGGAGTTTGAGAATCCGGCACTTACCATACGAAATGTGACAGTAGGAGTAGATACCTGCCGTTGTTTCACTCTAGTTTTCTGTGATAGGTACTTTAATTTTACTAGAATTGCGAACGGTAGAGCCTAGCTTGTCCCAACATGACTGGGCCCGCTTGATAGAGGAATTACCATCCTCTCAGCGTGAAATAACAGTAGGTACTCCTACTGTTGTGTTTAGTACGGTGAGTGAGAGCGCCGGAGGCCACACCCCATTCTTTATCTTCTCATTATTATCGTTTATCTTATCTCCTATCTCTTTCATTGGAGTTGGCGACGCGCGAGTGATGCCTCTGTTGATGCTAGCGACTACAAACTACGATAGCTACTTACGGTTAGGTGGGTCGTATCCTTGTTTGCCTCCAGTCCAGTATAAAAAAAAAACAATTTAAAACTTCTTAAAGTAATCAAAACATTGCTACTGTCAGATTTCGAAAATAGACGTTTAAAAAGCGAATTTTGTCAGAACAATGAGGCGTTAACGGGCTGGAGTGTTCACTAGGTGACAATGAAAGTGTTTCATTGAGCTGTCCATTTGCGGAGGGAGTGAGGCAGACACGTCAAATCGCGTAACGCAGCCGGCGTGGAAGACATGTTAATGGGTCCTTCGGCCGCCACCTGTCGGATGACTGTCATAACTACGCGCCTGCTCGCCATTTATATCAACCTACTACGTAAATATACTGTTACAATTTTGGCTTGCCCTTTTATTTAGAACTAAGCACGTGTATTTTTTATCGAGTGAGTTATTTTGTTTTAAAGAGCATTTGTATATGCCTGTGACTAAACAGATGGTGTTAAGTATCGATATCCCGGGCTGAGCTCTATTTCCACATTGTGTGTTTCACATCCGATGGTTTGGACATGTGGAAAAATGCCGTATAAGAGATTAAGACTCACCTACCTAGACCAAAGCGGTCATCTATTGAAGGAAGGTAGAGTCAGGCGTATCCGAAACGGGCGAGCATGTACTCGCATGAAGAGAATTATGAATGTTGAGGAAGCGAGATATGTATGAAAGAATAGAGCCTCTTGGCACTCTGTTCTCTCTGCCTACCCTGCAAGGGAGATGGCGTGATGATAAGTAAGTAAGTACATCCGATTATTGTATTTTACATATCAGGACTTGCGACATTGGAATAGTCCTTCATCGTAGCACGTTTGCTTTAAAAGGTGACAGAATCATTATATAACTTACTCTTCGTATGTTTATATCATACTAGCTGACCCATGCCCACTACGTTGGGCGGTAAACATTTATAAAAAACAGTATATTTCCCTAAGCATAGCCCGCTCCATGGCCCGCTGAGCGACTTTGAGCCTTGATACGAGGCCAACATTCAGAGACCACGTCTCAGTTCCATATGTCATCACTGGTAACACACACTGGTCGTAGACCTTCGTTTTCAGACACTGCGGGATATTGGACGAGAAGATCTTTCTTAGCTACTCTAAGGACCTTAGTTATATTTCCTAACAATTCATAATTATTGATAATATGATCAATAAACATGACCTACCGATTTAAATTATTAACTTCCCGCTAAGAAAATTGAAAATTTTCTAAGTTGGGAAGTTATAGGTTTTACCCCGTTTTTCGAAAATCGAGTTTTCAACGGATTTTGACGTTTTGAGGTCCTAAGCTTCTCAGAATGTTTCCGCGATGATGTTTGTATGTCTGTATGTATGTGTGTGTGGTTATGTGTGGCCGTATGTAAACCTCTCATAACTTTGAACGGCTCAACCGATTCATCGGGGTTGGCGTCATTCAAAAGGATCTGACCAAACTTAGATTTTGAATACAATTAAAACCGATTCGAACCGGTAGATCTTGAGAAATCTCAAAAAACTACAAAAATTTTTTTTTTCAAATGTGTTTTTTTTGGAATAATTTTTAAGCGGTTTTACTGATTGAATCCAAAAACTAATCAGCTCTTAATATCAAAAAACCATGTCGATCGCCGCCAGTCCGGTCAAAATCGGTTGATGCGATCGTGAGATATCGTTGTCGAAAAAAAATGAATTTCTTGTACTTTTGAGCTCTTAGAGCGAAAACGGCTTTTGAGCTCGAAGAGCTCAAAAACATAATAAATGCATTTTTGAGCGCTTAAGTATCAAATTAGCGGGAAGTTGCAGGGATGGCCTTTAGGTACAACCATTTTACAGGTTTTTTTTTTAAATATAAATAACTACTTTTTGTGACTTTAATATAAAAGTGAGACATATGCTGTCGCTGACTTTTTTATAGACATTATCAAGCTCTACAACTTTTCTCTAGAACTCAATCATATATCTCTCATCGTTAAGGCAGCGTTCGTAAGAAACGTTTTCGTTCGACCGTTTTTTCTCTCAACTTACTTTGCAAATCCGACTACCACGAAAAAGTCTTATCATTTTTCGGGTAAGTATATAGCCTATGATACTCACAAATAACGTAGGTTTCTATTGGTAAAAACAATTTCAAAATGGGTTCAGTAGATCCAGAGATTACCCCCTCACCACCAACCAACCAACCTCACAAAGTTTACCTCTTTATAATATTTGTATAGATGACCATCATTATCTGTGGGTCTAGTCATGTTGCATTCTATGATCGTTAACGCTAATAGAAAACTATTAAAATGTATGGAAATTTGACATCTCTAACATTAACTCACGTGACTTAGCGTTATAGATATTGTTTAAAGACTTAGATAAATATAGGTTCTTTATCTATGGTTAAAGATGTCAAATTCCCATACATTTAAATAGTTTTCTATTAGCGTTAGCGATCATAGAATGCAACTTGGCTAGGCCCACAGATGTACGTATGGAAATAGATAACCTAACATGTCAACTGTAGTATCTGCACATATCATTAAACACCAGTTTCGTGTCGGTTTATATTACCGTTTGTATGGAGTACCTATTCTGGTTCTTATAATTATTTTTTATATTACATTTACATAGTTATGATACTATACTTTTGTGCAAACATTTTATTATTCACTTTTTTGATTAAAATTGCTAGCAATAAAACCGTAAAATTGAAAAATAAATCAGAAAGCCTCGTTGACCGAGCAACCCGAGTTTAACAAAAAAACATTTGACCCAACTTTTGAGATAGATTTCAACCGAAGCGCATTCATTCACAGTTCAATGGAATCCAGATTTCTATTCCAATGCAGTGCTAATGAATTCACATAATGAAAGTTCAACGTGACCAGTAACTACTTTTTGATATGTACAAAATTAGACGTCACAAAGGATTCTATTTGTTATAAAGTTACAAAACGGATGCTTATTTCACAAAACTTGGGCTAAACTGTCCCGTCCACGAGGCGTGTACGAAGTTTTCGACATGTTACTGTGATCGCATTTCGTATTCATCAAACAGCCATTCTAGTCTCAATATACGTGCCGAAACTTGGTATCGCCCTGGGGTTCATCGTAGTTCCCACAGTAGGGTACAACTTGTACACTCAGAAACTTCAGGACCGCTTGTTTACAGCTCTCTACAAGGTCGATATGAATACTAAGCGGCATATAAAATGACGCACTTATATAAAAAGACGTAACAATATATAATAACTAGAACCCAGGTCAAGCTTATGAGTATAAATAAGGTTTTCTACAACGGCCGGTATTAAAAAGTATATGTAGTTCAAAAAGCGAAATGTACAATAATAATGACACGACCAATAGACCCAATCCGTTCAATTTAATAGATGGTGTACGAGGTGACTAAAGACGTACCCTTTTTTTTGTTTAGGCGGAAAAAAATGTTCCTAACCACACACCCCGTCGTTCGGGGAAACGAACAGGGTAGTGTGGGGCCTGCACCCACTAAAGAAACCCGCCGTGTGCCGTCTCTCCGCCTTTGTTGGCGGGCCACTGGAACTATATTACATTCCTTTGGTGGTCCGCCGGTGGCTTACCCTTTCGGGTACTCTCTACTGAGCGACACATCCGCAGAGGAGCGTCGCACCTTCGCGGGAGGCCTTGCGGGTGGCGGACGTTCCCCGGTCCATCCACCTGCAGCCTCAGCTAGGGCGGCATGAGGTGCAAGTACCTGTGCCTGCGCCGTCCCGGTCGCTGGCAGCGGTTTCGGTCAGCGGAAGAATCCTCCTCCCTAGCCCTCTCCGCCGCTTCCTTCCGCGAGATAACCTTCTCGCAGAAGGCAGCGACCGCGGTCCAATTCCTGTCACTGCCAAGCATCGCTCTGACGACGCTCGGCAGCGAGAGGTCCCCCCCTATTTCCGCGATGAGTTCGCGGCGCTGCTCGGCCCAGGCCGAGCACGACTCGAGTGTGTGCCGCGCCGTGTCCTCGCCACGGAGTCGCTTCCCTCCTTGCGACTATGTGCAGATATCTGCCGAAGCAACCGTGCCCCGACAGCACCTGTACCATTCGGAAGGTAAGGACTCCGTGCCGTCGTCCCACCCACTCTTCCAGCACCGCTGGAGCGCCCCTACGGCCCAAAGACCAGCCCGGGACGCCTAAAACCGTGCCCTCCATCTGGCCATGGCAGCTCGGCGGGCGTCGTTCTGCCACCTGGCCACCTCCCTGGGTAGAGGACGTACTAAGGACGTACCTACCTCTAAGAAATCTTACCAATAATTAATAAAAAGTACATCTGAAAGATCTTTTGTTTTTAATGACATTTAAAACTGGTGTAAGTATATTTATCTCGCTACTATATGAAGAATGATAGATATAACTATAATACTAGCTTTTGCTAGGCTAGTACATAATAAAAAAACATTTTAAAGATACAAATGTATGTATTAGGTAGTCTTACGGTAACGGCTTACCACCAGGTGAATAGTATGCTTGTTTGTAACTATCGTAATCTAAAAATACCTATCAAAACTCTCAGAAAAAGTGTCATTGACATGTGAAAAGACAAGCAATCATTTAAAAGTACCAAATATTGGTGAATGTCCAAAATAATTCCAAAATTTAGAACTTTTCCATTATTATGCTTCTAAGAAATGTGTCTGTCGAGTCACGCAAATAAATTTACGGACAAGTAATTTGCCTGCGAAGTACTAGCGGCATTTTTGTTGGTTGGAATAAAACATTTCGATTCCGATTTACTTAAACTGTGTGAATGAACTGAATTGATTCCATAGGTTTAAGTGCAAAAGACGGTGATTTTATTAGATTTAAATCACACAGAATGAGCTTTTTTTAAATGTAGCAGTATAACCTTGTCCAAGCATGAATCGAACCTGCTCGACCGGAGTAGTACCACTCTCTCACAGAAAATCATCGTAAAAGAATGGTAGCTACTCATACTGTCGTATTTTTCATAGTGAGCGAGAGCGTCGAAGGTCTATGCTCCCGTTCCTCGTCCTTTCCTTTGTTTTTGTTATAAACATCGACTAAGAATGGAAGACTTAAATTAAAAAGCTTTTCTGGTTAGAAATAAATTAACACGCATATCAGCGTTTTTACAAATTTTACCCCTAAGACGTTGAATTAGGGGTTGAAAGTTTATATGGGAAGTTGGTCACTTTTGAAGGAAGTATAGTTTAATATTAAAGATTCTTATATAAAGTTTAGGGAAAATGTATAGTACATTAAATACGTCTATATTTACCTATATATCCAATACAATAAATATCAATGAGCTCTGTGTAAATCGGTGAACGCTGTCTGTAATTTCTTTATAATTTTTTTCTCAAAAATTTGTAACATGTAATCATTTATAAATTTAGGTAGGTACTGATTCCAATTCTGCCGTTTTCTAAATTTTCATTTGTCTGTCTGTAAATCTTTTTATTACTCAAAGACCGGCTGGACCGTTCTTGATGAAAATCTTTGTGTGAAGGAACACATCATCGGACACATGGCTATATATAAATCTTATAGCCCAAGATCCCAGGTCTCCAGACCTTAATTTTTCAGCTGACAAATAAATTTGTTTTGGGTTGAGTAGTGACATATTATGAAGGTACGCATACTCACTAAGCTAGGTCAACAGGCAATTTTTAAGTATCAGGTGTAAAAGTTACTTAAAAACATTAGTAACTTTTCTAAAAGTTCCTACTGATTTGTACTGTTTCGCAGAATATTGTTAAACATTTCAACAATAACGTAATGGCTTGTACTACCTTGTTAATATTACTAAAAATTAAATAAATAAATAAAATATTTTGTTTATGTTGAAGGACAAGTACATATTAGGTAATCAAATAAAAAAGAAACTGGAGGGGTTAATCTAAGCAATCAGTAAAGTATAAGAATATTCAGATTTAATACTAAGAATTTTAATTTTATTTTAATGGTTATTTTAGAGTAATGTGTTTCAGTGATTTACATAATCGTATCTCAAGGGCTTAAAATAGGGGTCTGCACCGACCCGCCCGCCAGCGCCTCGATAACGGTCAATGGTGTGGACTTCCCAATCCAGGCCCACATCAAATATCTGGGCCTGGTATTGGATGGAGGGTGGCACTTTGACGAGCACTTCAGTCGTCTTGCGCCAAAGCTCGTCGGCACGGCGTCCGCCCTCGGGCGACTGATGCCGAATTTGGGCGGACCGAGTCTCGCGTGTCGACGACTCTACGCGGGGGTAGTACGGTCGATGGCACTGTGCGGCGCGCCCGTGTGGGCGGAGTCCCTGGCCGCTCGCAATAGGGCCCTTCTGTGGCGTCCACAGAGGGTAGTAGCGGTCAGGGCAATACGCGGGTACCGCACGGTCTCGTGCGATGCAGCCTGCGCGTTGGCCGGAAGCCCCCCGTGGGATCTGGAGGCGGAAGTGCTCGCCGACGTCTATAGGCGGGCGTCGACGCCGCGGGCGGGGGCCGCTGTCCCTCGCCGAGCGCAATCTCATCGTGGCGGGAAGATGCCCGCCGCGCCACCGTCTTAAAGTGGAAGTCTCGGCTGGAGACGCCCCGGGCTGGTCTCTGGACCGTGGGAGCGCTCCAGCCGATCTTGGAAGAATAGGCAGGGCGGCAGCACAGGGTCCTCACCTTCCGGTTGGTGCAGGTTTTGTCGGGGTATGGTTGCTTCGGAAAATACCTGCACATGATCGCTAGGAGGGAGACAACCCCAGGCTGTCACCACTGCGACTGCGGCGAGGATTCGGCGCAACACACGCTCGAGTCGTGCCCGGTGGGATGTGCAGCGCCGGGAACTCGTTGCAGTCATAGGCGTGGACCTGTCGCTGCCGGCCGTTGCGCGAGCGATGGTTGGCAGTGACAGGGCCTGGACCGCGGGTGCCGTCTTCTGCGAGGCTGTCATCTCGCGGAAGGAGGTGGCCGAGAGTGCCCGGGAGGAATCCTCCTTCGTGGACCCTTCGTGGCGTGCGCGCGCTTACCTGCGCCTGATGCCGCCCTAGCCGAAGCTGCGGACGGTGGTGTCGGAAGTACCCTGCCGTCCGCGGAAGCCTACTGCGAAGGTGTGACGCCCAAGTGTGCGAGGCGTCGCTCAGAGGGGTGCCCGAAGGGGCTGCCGCCTGCGGATCGCGGTCGTAACGACGCGGTACCCGTGATCCGCCGTAGCAAGGGCGGGTGAGGGCGCACGGTGGGTTTTTAGTGGGTGAGAACCCCACACTACCCCGTTGTCTCCCCGGGCAGCGGGGTGTGCGGCAGGATATCTTTGCCCACCTAAAATAAAAAAAAAATGGAGTCTCCACCGAAGGAATGTAACATGGTTCCAGTGGCCCGCCAGTGGGGGCGGAGAGACGGCACACGGTGGTTTTCTTTCTACCCTGTTCGTTGCCCCAAACGACGGGGTGTGCGGTTAGAAACATGTTTTCCCGCCTTGACAAAAAAAAATAGGGGATTGAATTTAAAAAGTAAAAAACTGTTGCTGACTAAGTTGCTGGCAACTGTGCTTGTATAATATATACAATGAGGTCTACAGAAAAACATATAGGGTACTTTTATCCCTAAAAAATGGATGGTTCTCGTGGGATAGCTAATAATAACTAAGCCAGAGCAACATCATAGTTTCTTCTATCTATACATTATATCGTATCTATACTATTATAAAGTTGTAACCGAGCTGTGTCTGTACATTTAATATATTTGAGAAAAACTTACTGTTTTAGGCTATAGGCGTATCTAAACACAAAACATTTTTTTTTAGATTTTTAGCTGTTTGTTTATTCGAGCATCACGCAAAAACTACTAAACGCATTTTGATGCAACTTTTATTATTTGATAGCTCTTGATTAGACTTAAAACTAGTATACATTTTAACCTGCTACTATATCAGGGACCTGAGATATAACGTAAAGATTTTCTTTTGGCTGCAGCGGAGCCGCGGGCAAAGGCTAGTACTATTATAAAGCTGTAACAGATTTATTTATTTATTTATGTCTGTAAAGTTAAGATTTTTGTGAAAAAAATGAATGTATTAGGCTATTTAGGTGTCTAGGCCTTAAAACTGGTATACATTTTATCCCGCTACTATATCGGGAACCTGAGATATAACCTAAGGGGCCATCCATAAATTACGTCACACGAATTTCACGATATTTTGATCCCTCCCCCGTCCTTGTCACAGCTGGTCACATTTGTGAGACACCCCCCTACCTCGTGTGATGTCACGTATTTTGCGAATTTACATTTAGAAATTTTAATTCTTTTTCAATAAAATTTATTATAAGTTGTATTTCTATTTAAATTCTTTTTCAATAAAATCAACATCAAATCAAAGATAGCCATGAAAATTAACAAAACAGAAAAAATCCATGTGTGCAATTCACACACGGCAGAAGTAAAACTTCTGAAAAGTAGCCTACGAGAGATTGAGATGGATATAAAGAATCAGGAGTATTAGGATAAATGTAAAGTTTTTTTAAATGACCTCTCATTCATTTAATTCAATGGAGAATTATAATTAATTTAAATTTTGTTTTCTGGAACGATAATAATAGTAGATTAACGTTTAATGTAGTCTTTAAATTTTAATGGACTTTTCTGCAACTGACTGTTAATCCTATACATTTATATGTATGTTTCTTTATCGTGACGCATTTTCGTTTCATCGAGTTTCAAATCACAACGATTCTAACGAAGTTTCACTTTAGGAATCGCGGAGACTTCGAAAAAAATACTTATCTACTTTAAAAAGGATAGTGTGGACATAAAATCATATGATTATTGCAGACGTAAACTTCCCTCCTTCTTCCTCTTCTTCGGATCATTGGTTGCGAACAGACGAGTTTCTAGTGTCCTCCTCAAAATAATTACCACACAGTAACGATCTTGAAAAGTGGACAAGATAAAACTATCCCGTAGGAATTCATGGGACAACTTCGGTAAAAGATCTTGTGAACCTCACCATAGCAACATAAATAACTATAGTATATGATTCACTTCGGGGTTAGGTGAGAAAAATACTCTATTTAAATTAAAAATTATCTGTGAATGAGGAAAAAGCGAACTTTAGAGCGGGAATCGAACCCGCGTCCCTTCCAATCCGGGGAAGTGCTCTAAGCCACTGAGCTACCACACCGACCTTTCGGCCATCCCAATCTCCTTATCACATTTGTCTTTAGGACCAACGCCATCTATCGGAATGCTTTTACATGCATTAATCCAATATAGTAAGTTTACAACAGTCCTACTACAAATACACGAGAATATTTGTTTGGTTAAAATTTTATGCGGAGATTATAATATCTGAGCGCCCCAACGTGCGCCTGAGCGCACGTTGGTGCGCTAGGCCAAGTACCAGCAATGCTGTCATTTTACACGAAGCGTTTCAGTGCGTTTTTCAAGCTTCCATGGCTAAAGTAATTTGCAAGCTAGACATCTGAAATTTTAATGACACATTAAGGTTTGGTAGATAAAGACTGAGGTCTTCAGGGTATATATATACCCTACCTTCCTACCTTTACGAAGTGGTAGCCTGCCAAAGTTTCTGAATGTGGGCCCTGACTGACATACTGAGGAACATTTTGAGGAAAATTCTTTAACTTTGAGGATAGTCCCATGGTATTAAAAAAAGCATTGAAATAATGAACAATAAAAAGGAAGAAATAAAAAATAGATATTGAATTTGAAATAAACTAGTTTTTTTAGTTTATTTAACTAGCTTTTCTTGAGATTAGAATATCTACTAAACATCTACTTATTATAAACAGTTACGTCTTATTATAGTCGACAGGGTAATGTGATTCCGGCCAGCCCCGGATGGTCACGTCCCCAAGTGCGGAGCCATGTTCTGAGAAACCGCCACTCTCGAGTAAAAATAAGTTGTTAAATTTCAAACACGCCCAACTCCATGATAAATCAAAACGCAGAAACTTATAAATTATGGAGGATTCTAAAAATAGTTAGATATTCTTTCTTATATTTTAATGGATAAATAAATAAAAAGATAATACCATCGAAATTCTTAATTAAATAACAGGTTTTGATTTACCCCTATAGAATTATGCTAAGTATGTGTTCACATAAGAAATCTGTCCACTTTCCTTAATAACCAAAAAGAAATGTACCTAAAGGAGTTTATTTCTAACTAGCCTTTGCCCGCGGCTCCGCCGCAGCCAATACCTAGTTTTTAGGTGATAACTCTGATTTCCGATATAGTAGCGGGATAAAATGTATAACAACTGTTTAATTTTTGTGTGATGCGCGAACGAACAAACAGACAAACAAATAAACAGACAAAAAATCTAAAAGATATTGTTTTGTGTTCAGACACGCCTATATAGCCTAATACAGTATTTTTTCAGATATCTTAAATGTACACACATAGCTCTGTTATAGCTTTATAATAGTAATTTAATAATTTTAAAATAATGTCGTCATGATCAATTTTGAGGCCACTGTTTGATTGCATTGGGTTTTTGTTCATTACACTCAGACCTGAGCTGGTAAAGCCCAATAGTTAGTATATCAATAAAATGTCAAATAACGCTTTGTATAAACAACACTACGAAAATAATAATGATAAAAAACCAAACAGAATAAAATAATAACAACATGATAAAGATAAGAATCGATGGCCAAAATAATTCCATCCATTATTAGCCTTTTAAAGTCCACGGCTGGACATAGGCCTCCCCAAGAATGGGGGATAGTGCCGTAATCGCCACGCTTGGCAGGCGGGTTGGCGATTGCAGTGGATGTTGTTAATACTCGAAGGAGTGCTGCTGCCTACTCCCTCGGTATTCCCTCAGTCGGCCGCTCTTACGACTCCCATGGGTGGAGAGAGGTGGTACAATTCTAAAGCCGGCCCCACACGGCCAAAATAATTAGCAGAGATGTAATTTGACAGATTACTTGATCCGGTATAGTACCTAAATAATGTATACCTATATAATACTTAAGACTTATATTACTCTCAAGAAATCAATGGGTGAAAGCGTTTATTCGAATCTATAGAATCTAATATTTATTTTGAACTGGCATTTACGATATCGTTCAACAAAATTCAATCACAACACCGTATTGGATCCAATAACTCATTATTCGTTCTCATATCGTTGTAACTCAAAACACACACACATTATTAAATTGGAAATCTAATAATAGGTCTACTTTATCAGAAAATAAAACGAAAGCAAAGATGTGGAAGGGTATCATAAAAGGCTCGAGTATAAAGCATTCCTTATGAAGTGTCGCCACAGTCGAGCTGAGGCCACATCGTGTCGCCACCCAGCCGGCTGTCGTTGATACCTATTTGAAAGTCCTGTAATATTGAACCAGGCCTCTCCGTTACATATTTTACGCTTATCGATATTTTAATTGTTATTTGGTTCGAAGCGTTATGTTATATGGTGCGCAATACAGATTCGCAGTTACAATTATTAAGCTGAAAATGTAAACAAAAGCTTTTATTTATTAACCAATACTTAGTTATAATAGGTTTGACAAAAGTGCTAAAAGGATGGTAATAATTTAGACTAAAACATAATAAATATAGCAAGATATAAATATTTTATTACAAGTTCCCACTGCTAGCGTTTGAATAGCGTAAATATTTTTTGTGTATATACACTACATGTTAATCCTACAAAGGGTCCAGTGAAATATTGATATTTTTTAGAAGTTATTTCTGTTACGACTTGCCTCTAGTTTGATAAAGCTGTATATAAAGACTGAAACCATCCATCCATCCATCAGCCTTTCAACGTCCACTGCTGGACATAGGCCTCCCCAAGAGAATGTCATGGGGGATAATGTCGTAATCGCCACGCTTGGCAGGCGGGTTGGCGATCGCAGTGGATGTTTTTAATACTCGAGGGAGTGCTGCTGCCCACTCCCCTGGTTTCCCCTCAGTCGGCTCCTACGACTCCCGTGGGTAGAGAGGGGTGGGACAACTCTAAAGCCGGCCCCACACGGCTGAGAAAAAAAGACTGAATAGTATATCACTATAACTCTTCGCTTATCCCAATTCATACCTATTTACATCTATTCCTGAATTCTTCCAAATAACAACATAACAATCTAACGTAAGCAGATAATACTACTAATCTCAAGTAAATAAAAAAGTACTGCCTTTAAAAACATGGACATAAAAGTGTAAAATAATATTTTATTCACTTCATTATACATAACACACGTCTGATTATAAAACCCAAATAATAAGAATTATGTACTATTTCGAAGCCCGCACCAATTTTTTATTTAATGTGAGTTGAAATTTTAGACCCTAGCCACACCTGAGTGCCCGCCAGATTCAAGGAAAAAGATGAGATGATGATGGGTGTAAGGATATTAAGGTTCACCTCCCTATTCTTTGACAAAAAGGGGATATGGGGATACATGAAATACAACAGTACGTGTAACTAGCGTTGTTTCACACTGATTTTCTGTGAGAGGATTGTACTTAGCCGATCAAGCCCGCCCATTCATCCTGGGACAAGCAGCCTTTATTAAAAGAAAATATCTAAATACATAAACACTATTTAAAAATCCATGGCGTTGTGTAAAAGATGTATCTAAGTAAAGAAATAGACAGATGCTGATAGCTTTATACTATTTATAGATATATATACATCGTAGATATCGAGTCATTTCAATTAAAAATTAATAAAGAATATCGATATGTCTTACGAAATGTTTAAATGCATCACTAGAACCAGTACGGTCCCAATCGACAGAAGGTTAGATTCGGCGAGGGAGAGTCTAATAAAATATGTAGATTTGATGACTTGTCACATTTTTTGTAACAAATCCGAGATTCAAAGTTTCTTAGTCACCCTTTCGTTCTTTTCATTAAAGATTTAATAACGTGGAATTGGCAGACTTATTACGTTTTTGTCTAACATAGACCGGAAAACCGACGCTACCGTTGAAGTAATCAATTCTTACTTCACTTTATTAGCTATGTTAGGTCTATTTTTTTAATTAAGTAATGATGTACCTACTGATGATGATGTACTTAAAGAGACAGAGATAAGAGTGCGTCTAATTATTATAATGCTGTAGACCCATTCATTAGATAGCATAGAACTGGCACTAGAATGTGGAGTAGAAATTAGATGGCAAGAATGTGGGGTAAAAAAATATTTTTACGGGTGTAATCTACGGTAGCTTAGTGGTTAAAACGTACAACTTTCTCAAAACAGATTTCGTGAAATTCGTGTTTCGATTCCCGTTGTATTTTTTCTCTTTTCATAATTATTTATTTAAGCAATTTTTTTTCAGCCCGTTTTTCTGTCCCACTATTGGGCACGGATCTCCTCTCATGGTGAGAGGAATTAGGCCACAGTCCACCACGCTGGCCCAATGCGGGTTGGGGTAATTGGTTTAAGCTAATTATGTTCTGATATATAATAATGATGGCCTAGTGGTAAAAACAAGGACTGAAAAGACAGTAGTATTGAGTTCGATATCCAGTCCGAGGTCCATATCTCAAACGGCTCACATATCTGAACTCTTTGAGATTTTTTGAAAGTGTAAAAATATCAGAGCTGTTGTGCTCACGATACTTGAAGGAAAACACTGTGAAAAAACATGTGTGCCATTTTCTCATCGGCTTGATAAGTCTAACTTGCACCGGGCTAGCGTGGTAGACTAAGACCTTACATCCTCTCACTCTGAGAGGAGACAAAAATGGACTGCGTAAAAAATTTTTTACTAAATATTTGTCAGCGTAGTTATCCGAGTCGTATTCATTTATTTCAGAAATATAATCAGGGTGTGACCAATTAAAACTGTTATTTATATGTTATGTTGCTTGGAAGTCCTGATCTCGTCTTTATTATATACCTACATCATATAGCCCGGAGTTCGGAAATGTGCCCGGTAGACGGCAATAGGCTCGCCCCCTATTACGTGGGACCTAAACATAGCTGGCGAATCGTGGGTGTGTAATACACCTATGCCTACCCCTTCGGGGAATATAGGCGTGATGCTATATTTATCATCCAACCATATAAGGGATAAGGCGCTCATATGTGCGGGCTCCTTTCTACTTCTTACATTATATTCAAAATAGCTCATTATTCGTAGGAGGTAAATTGTTCGCAGCCAATATAAATATGTATTCATACCAGGCTGTATACATCGGCGTAGGCTATGAACAGGAGTGTGCCCAATTCAGAAACATAAAGTTGGCTGTAAAGAAAACAGGAAGAATGATTGAGAAATTTACGGAGTTAGATTAACTAATACTTAAAAGAGGTTTCTACAATAACAACTCTGGCGTGTTCGTATCAATTTGTATAATTGATACCTCCATTGAGTAATTTAACATGAACAACCAGATATTACCTCGTCTCTTCCTATGGGAGTCGTAAAAGCCGACTAAGGGATTACTGGGGGACCGGGCAGAAGCATTCCCCTGTGTACTAAAAACATCTACTGCGATCGCCTACCCGCCTGCCATGCGTGGCGATTATGGCAATACCCCCCCTAGGGGAGGCCTATATCCAGCAGTGGACGATCAAAGTCTGATGGATGGATGGAACCAGGTATTATAAGCATGTTTTTATTGTAAGATAAATATGTTCTACGTACAGCAAGATTTGAATACTTACATATATTTGCAGCCCTTTTTCCGTCCCAATATTGGGCACGAGTCTCCTCTCATGTAGAGAGGGATTAAGCCATAGTCCATCACGCTTGCCCAACGCGGGTTGGCAGAGTTCACAAGCCGTCGAGGAAATCTCTCAGGCATACAGGTTTCCTCACAATGTTTTCCTTTACCGAGCAACGATAAATTGTAAACAAATTCACACATAATTAAACACAAAGTGTATAGTGCTAAGCATGTCAAATGCTAACAATATATATAAAAAAAAGTATAAAAAATCACACATTTTTTCGAAAAATCTCGAAGCGTCAGATGTGTGTGCCGTACGAGGTCTAGTTCAATATAAGTTACTTTATGGTCTGAATCTGGACTGCGGATTGAACTCGATACCACTGTCTTTATAGTCATTGGTTTTACCGCTTTTTGATATTCCTTATCATCAAATAATTCCTTGAAAGGATTTATAAAAACGGGAATACTACCCACCTCAACGCTTCGCTTATGAGGCGTGCAATTACACTATAATAAAAGCTAGTAAACATATAAAAAGGCAACATGCCTCAGTTCCATTAAAATTTAGCATGGTACAATTAATTTGCTTCTTTTGTCTTGACAATCACTTTAGTATGTACGTTTAAATTCGGCTTTACAGTGAAACTACAAAAAACTAATGGATTTTAGTGAGTGAGTGAATTAAACTTAACTTTTTAGTTGTATGCATTGCTTAGAATGAAATTCGTGGAAGGTAGATCAAGGGATTTTTCGTTAGGAATCTCGAACTGTACATAGTAGACGGTGTAACCCCCCAGTAGGTAGTAATCGGATAAAATTAGGTAAACATAATAATAGGTCATTTGCGATTAAACTATACGTCGTTTGTGAATTCTGCCAACCAGCATTAAGGCACAATTTTAATTTTATTCATTAAAATAAAAATCGTTATATAAGTATTATTTTTCCTATTTAGTCTCTATTGATACAACATAGTTAGTTTTTAAACTTGTGTGCATAATAAATGAAATCGGGCTAAACTTTAATCTACTAGATATTATTTACAGCACAATGTTACAAAGCGCTATGAGTACTAGAGGTGACATGTCGTTTTAGCGTGTGTACGAGGTGTGGTTACAATCGTCATAAATCGGTAGTTGAATGGTTAAATGGTTGTTATCGATACACGAATGGTTGTTATCGAATTATGATTCTAGGCTTCAGCCTAGAATTCAGGCTGAAGCCTAGAATCACTAATCGATAACAACCATTCTTGTTTATGTTAAATGTAACTTTGAAAGTAGTTTCTTCTTCTTGTAGTTCTTCTTCTACAGAATTTATGTATGGTGTCATTTACTAATGAAATAGCTTTAGGATGTTTGAAGAACTCTCCATCACATTATTGTACAGTATATCTTATGGTGTACCCAGCGTATAACGCAACATAAACAACGCAACATTAACAATAAACATTTAATTTCCCTACTGAAAAAAAAAACTAGACATCGCGGGACGTCTAGCAGATGTGAAAACATCGAAATTATTTTGTAGAAGTAAAATGATCATAACTTGACAAAGGAGTGCTTTATTTTTTCAAGACGAATCAAACGAGTATAAACTCGATAGGGTTGCTTAGTTTCATTACAGAATTACTGTGGCTACCTTCCAGCTCCATCGTCAGACCCTGGATACCATCTAGAGACAAAGTACTCGTTAAGATAAATCATACGAGTCCAAGCTCGATGGAGTTACGTCGTTTTATAACGGAGTTCCTATGGCCACCTTCTCACTCCATCATCAGACCCTGGATACCATCTAAAGACAAAGTACTCGTCAAGACGAATCAAATGATTCCAAACTCGATGGGGTTGCATCGTTTCTTTACAGAGTTACTGTGGTCACCTTCCAGCTCCATCATCAAACCCTAGATATCACCTATGACTGAAGTTCTAGTCAGGACATTTCAAACGAGCCCTACCTCGACGGGGTTACGTCATTTCATTATAGAGTTACTGTGGCCACCTTCCAGCTTCATCATCAGCCCCTGAATATCATCTAGACACAAAGTACTCGGCAAGACGAATCATACGAGCCCAAACTCGATGGGGTTGCACCGTTTCATTATAGAGTTCCTATGTCCACCTTCCAGCTCCATCATCAGATCAGCTCCATGTCATCATAATATTGCATTGTCACGTGATATACACATGTGTGTAAAATTTCAGCTCAATCGAAAACCGGGAAGTGTGTCAAATGTAACTTGCAAGATTTGAACGGGACAAGTAGGTATAATAAAAGCGTCGCCACGCTAACAGCCGATTTTACCCTCCCTCCGCATTAGATGTTTCACATCAAAAATATTAGGATGTATGAAATGCATATATATCATAAATTATCTGAATAAGAGCGAAACTTTTAATTCTGTTGTGCGAATACTTTTAAACACAACTCCAGTAAACGACGAATTTAAACGCCAATATTTGATATAGGAATTATATTATGAAAGTATAAACAACGTATTTGAGAAAATTAATAAAAATCATTATTACGTAAGTACTGCACAGTATAAAATAATAATTTTGTGTATATTCATATACATACATATTATATTGAAGTAGGGCCGCCGATTGAGCGACGGTTGGAATTATTTCACAAGTACAAGTAGCAAAAATCTCTGTTGATTTACCAACAACCAAACAGTTATACATAGCTACGCCCCGAGTTCACAAGTCCTTCGTTTTTGAAGTCCGTCAATACATTACGATAGCAATATTTTCCTTATTACTTGTTTCCCCTTGTTAATAGCTTATTATAATAACACAACCTATTTGGTACCAGACTTCCATAAAGGAAGAATAAATAAATTCGTCTTAAAACTCTGGCCTAGAAACAAAGCACACCAGAGGGGTTAGCACAGGTTTTGAGTTGTCTTTCCTTTGCAGTGTTAATTTTAATTTTAGTCTCTTAAAGGTGCCCATCAAATGACGTACACTGTGCTATCTCCTTACTTTTACCTTTACACGTCTTTTACGGCACCCGTGGCATTAAGTTACATCATAATATCACATTTTTCTTCTTCATTTAACCTCTCCAAATAAACTAGTTATTTTTTTTATCTTTTTTTATTGCTAATGATGGCAGACGAGCCATCTGATGGTAAGTGGGAACCATCGCTCATGGACTTAACTATACCGAGAGTATTATTAAGCCATTGCGCACCATTTCATTTCTCAGATATGAAATGAAAGAATAAAAAGCTAGGTTCTGCTATAGCCAAAACACACTGACGTGCTTCATGACCGGTCACACAGAAGACGGCGGAGCCGACCCGTTCGGGCCCGATTGCAAGTGAATACTCTCACTTGGTAACCACCCCTACCACCAGTAATACAATGGGCGATAATTGCTTACTTCCCTTAGTCGCTTTATACGACACCCGCGGGAAAGGATTGGGTGGTGACACCTGTATTCTTAGCCCGTCACCACACGGAAATAACCTCCAAAATAAATACAGATGTCATCTGCCAAAAAGTGAAATTCCGAAGACTTATCTCTCAACTCAATCCTATAACTCATTTGCTATAGGAACGTTGCAATTAAGTTGGTGTTCACACGTGGCATCCTGCCACATGCGATATATATGCTTATGTTTTCCGATACGATCGTTGAGAATCAATAGTCCAATCGTTGGCAAGCGGGTACTACTCTATCAGCGATTAGTTCTGGTCTAGTGGATACTCATACGTTTCTTCGGAGTATGGAACCTGGTCATGGGTAAATTACTATTTACTGCGACCACAATGAGGGTTTATCGAGAAAATTCTAGTACGTGATTTCTGTAATGGTCAGCTGTAATAATGACGAATGATTTTATGTTACTTCTGGATATTAAAATATATAAAACTACATTATATTTTTATATTATAAGTAAGTAAAATTGTTTTAGATTATGGTGTAGCTACATTTATAGTATTATAGGCTCTGTATTATAGAGATTAAAAATGTTTGAAAAAGAAAATACTGTGTTAGTTTATTTAGGAGTCTGTTATTACTTGCTTATTTCCAAAATTAAAAGCATAATTATCTTTATACAAAACTCACATAATTATATTTGTTCCTCTTTTCAACTTATTTGATGAATAAATATGAAGTAGAATCTTCAAACTATTCATGTTATGTGTCATGGAATATTGCTTATACATAATACAAACTTTAGATAATGTTCGTCTCTAAATTTTACGCTTCAAGTTATCAAGTGATTACCAGTATTTACTAAGTAATATATTCCATTCAAAGCTTCAAAGTAATCTTTGTAATACATTTACTAAATAGCAAATCACGACTCAACAATATTAAACAAAACCACCAAACAAAAGTAAATAGAGAAAATTTACTTGTAGTAAAATGTCAACTAGAATCCATCTTTAGCTCGCCAACAAAGAATCGGCCAAGGTCCATTATGATAATGAAAGTGACTCCCGTTTGTCTTAAAGTCGTAGCTCAATTTGCAAGGCTAGAGATAAACGCTGTTAAATTGTCGAAGTTCGTGACAAAGCCTGAATAATGCAGATTACACCAAGAAAAATGCGGCCGCAGTCAAATCTCCATATTTTATTGGTCTCTTTCCAATGTCCGGGCTTACATTTCAACAAAAATAATACCTGAATATTACAAAAATCATTAATTATTACGTCTTTACAGGTAAGTGTATACCGGTGCCTATAGATACTAGCAACACCAGAGGCATCATTCGCGCGTCGAACACTCCAACGAAAGGGATGAGAGGTGCACAGAAAGGATAATAAGGAGAGCATAACGAAAGTGTTTTGGCTTCCAACTCTGTCATTAATCAAACAAAATTTAAGATATAGAAAATTTCATTTGTTTGGTTCAATACACGTCAGCAACAACGTAGCTCTCTTTCCAAATATATAAATGCCTTAGTTTAATGTATTTACTCGCTTACGCACAAATTTACGTTTACGAGTTCCAGCACTGTATTTCGTATACAGAGGGGGAAGAATATCAATTCTTTAAGAAAGAATACGTAAACGGATTCGGGAATAGGAAAGTGAAGATTGGTTATGCGATATTACCGGTGTATGTTACGATTATTTTAATGTGTATTGTATGATCGATCAGTACGAAAAATATTCAATACTCAAACGTTTATAATTAATATAATGTTATTATAATGTTTACAAAGATGGAAGATGCTTACAGAATAGTGACCATTATGGACCCTCTCGGGCACGACAACACTAGGACAGAGGAGGAATTGTTACTCATCTTTTTATTTTTATTTAGATATATTATGAGAATATGATAGTACCTATTAATATCATAAATGTAAATATTTGCATGCTAGTCGCAGGCTGAAATTAATACCTGTTAAGTTTTTCTTTTTATTTTATATTGATTTATTCTAGTACTTATTATGTTTTATTATTAGTTACTATTTCCTATTTAAGTGTGATTACTCATTTAATTAATTGTATACTGAATTATTATTTTAATTTATTATGTTATTTATTTTATTGTAGTGTGTATTACTACTACTTGCCGTGTGGGGCCGGCTTTAGAATTGTCCCACCCCTCTCCACCCATGGGAGTCGTAAGAGCCGACTGAGGGAATACCGGAGGAGTGGGCAGCAGCACTCCTTCGAGTATTAACAACATCCACTGCGATCGCCAACCCGCCTGCCAAGCGTGGCGATTACGGCACTATCCCCCATTCTTGGGGAGGCCTATGTCACAACAGTGGACGTTAAAAGGCTGATGGATGGATGGATGTAGTGTGTATTATTATTACTATTTATATTTTATTATTTATAATTATTTTCATTTGATTGAAAGCGTATTAATAATCATTGATGTATTGTTATTTCATTATTAATAATGTAATTGTATTCTTTGAATATTAGTATTGAAATATTATTATTTGAGTATTATTATTTATTCAATTGAATAGGGTATTATTACAAATATTATTTATGAATAATTATTCAAGCAATGTAAAATATACCGTATGGAGTTTAAATAAATGCACGGTGACCCAGTAGGTACTTAGAAATGTACATGTTACAGATGTGAGGACGACCCACCCTTTTAATACCTTTAGTTCGGTTCGTTTGTCAGTGAAACTAGTAATTACACGTAGGCACAGTATTTGGTACTAAGTGTTAATAGGTTTTATATGTTTTGTCACAATTACGAGTACTTTTATGCAGTTTGTAAACTTCATCAAGTTAATGACATCATTTACAATATATCAAATGGCCAAAGAAAACTTCTGTTAAATATTGTTTTTATCAAATAAATAGAATTAAAAGGTTGTTTCCCCTAAAAAACGCCTGTGTTACTTTGTATAACAGCTATTTGCTAGTGAAAGTTCCGTCTAAATTAGTTGAGCTGCTTCAGAGATTAGCCGGAATAAAGAAATAAACAAACACTTTAAATTGTGGTATTTTGTTATAGGTAAAGTGTAAGGTTTCATTATATATGCAGTAGAAGCCTGTTATTTAGACATCACAAAGAAAAATTCCAATTCGTTTTATACATCGAAATATTTTGAAAAAGAAGTACGTTCTAAGACTATTAATTTGGTCCAGATTTGAGTATCCATAAACAAATCGTTAAACTATTAGGTACTTAAAATTATAATTTTTATTTATGCTCGTACCAGTAGAAATAGTGAAAATATTGAGTTAATAAAACACTCGTATAACTTCTTGCCTTCATCTCAAACAAGCACAAGTCGCCTCGTACGATACCCGCGGGAAAGAATGGGATGGTGACACTTGTACTCTCAGTCCATCATCTTAATAAATCCTTAGTCCTTGTTATGGCAAAACGTATAATATACCTAAATGATATTTAAATAATAACTAAAATTTCTACTATTATTAATATTGAATATTTTGGCAACCATTTTAGGTTTGTATTTTTGTATCCTTACTAATATTATAAACGCGAAAGTGAGTTTGTTTGTTAACTTTTTAAGCCCTATCTACTGAAGCAATCCATAAAATACTGAACCTATCATTTTCTTATGATTATAGTCTTGAGCACAGAAAAGGACATATAGTCTATTTTTCATGCCGGAAAAAATGAAAGGTTCTCGTTGAATAGCCGTTTTTACACAGAGATAATTAATGTGTCGTAGAGTAATGTAATTATATGCTGAAGTTCACGCGGGCGGAGTCACGAGCATAATCTAGTATTTAATAAATTCAAAGCCATATGCGAGTGCAACACATTAATACTTTCTAACATTTACGCGAATTTTACACATTTTGAAATAAAACTACGTTTACGGAATCTATCGCGTTTACTTGATTTTTATACTATCCCGATGTTTCGCATACTTTACAGCATTCATGATCACGGGTGGACTTAGATGGTAGATGTCCAAAGCTGATATCAAGTAAACGCGATAGATTCCATAAACGTAGTTTTATTTCAAAAAGTGCAACACATTATTAAAAAATCAGCCATGGGACCTCCTTCGAATTTTACTTTTGCAGACGTACTGGGTTTTTGGGATTTAAAAGAAAAAGCTAGATATATGCACAGATAAACGAATAGTGGTCTAACCTACAGAATGGATAGTCATTCCGTAGGATAGCCATTTGTCTTGTAGACATCTCAGGGTACTTACTCACTCTGTGAAAAATATATGCAGCCTAATCTCGTAAGACTAGAAAGTCACACTCGATTCAAGTAGGAATAATGTGATAATCATGTACTAAACGACATTTTTATAAAATTTGTGTTCTCAAGGACAGAGTTTCCGACTAGCTAAATTACTTTAGTTTAAATAAAATCTTTGTATGTTATTATTTATACCTATTTTTAGGCATTTGACATGCTTAGCTAAATGTACATTAAACTTTGTATCGCGTGACCACGGTGGTTGCAACGCAGTTGAAACGTCGGGCTAAAGGTAGTTAAAAAGTTACCTATTGTATCGCGAAAAAGATCCGTTTATGTTACTAATAAACTTTGTATTCAGCAAAATCTTTCTACGTTGCATGGCCAGTGACAAAGGGATTTAAGTATTACTTGGAGGCACATCAGTCTTTACATGGTCTTATAGCTTTATTCTATTTCCGAGCCACGCTAACAGGTTTTGTATCGCGTGATCTACCGTTAGCTCGTAGTATGCAGGAGGTGCGACAATGCGCTATTTGTATTAATAAAATTTTGTAAAATAGTAATTATAATATTAATATATTATATTCGTGTTCCTTTTTTAAGTAATGCGTAAGGATTCTTTTTTGAAAGAATTTATTGAGAGCCCTGTTTTATGTAGGTTAACATTTCTCTTTATCTCAAAAGTCTTTTCTCAAAGGGCGACTCTGGAATGCTAAAGAATTTGATTATATTTTCAAAGAAAAGACAGCAAGAAGCTTATAATTAGGTCGAATAAAAAATATGAGAAATTAAACAAATAAGTATATTGAGGTAGATTGCCGATATTTAATATTATTCATGAAGTTGGAAAATGAAATTCTTTACACACTGTTACGTTTTTTTTACAGTTAATTAAGAGTAATATTAGAACCTAAATTGTTTACTAGAATACATCGATTTAAGCATTAACTTTAAAAATATGGGCACGTCTGGTCTTCAGCTTAACTGATACTATTAGCCCTGCCATAAATATCTACGGAACGTATTTAAGGGATTTAGATTTAGCTTGTTCGGCTCTGATGGAGGTTCAGCGTGTTACAGTCAGGCATGGAATGGGTTTTATGTTTTTAAGTGGCCTGAGCTTAGCTGCACCTTTTAATGGTTGAAATCGCTGGTGGACTAAGTTTAAGAGGTAAACTAGTGCTTATAACAGCTTTTTTTTAAATACATTTTCTAACTATTTAAATTAGAACGAACAAAAATATTACATTAATAATTGTAAATTGTGTTAAAAAATCTAGTACTTAATTTATTTAAGTAATATTTACTCTATTACGAAAAAATATGGTCTAATTGCTTTAAATATCTCAATTGTAAGAAACGTCTTGAACAGTCGAGCGACTTGGCCGAAGTACAATGCATCTGTCTCGCCCGGCAAAATTTGTCCTAATCTAAACGTAGATGATCTTGATTGTCAGAAGATTCAGCGGCGATTAAGCGTATTCATAGCACTTATGTTTTGACGTTGCGCGGCCGTCAGAAGCAACAGGGCCACGATTGGAGGCCTGGTAAGCACATGCGCGTGAGGAACGCTTAGGGGGTCGAGGCGCGCGGGGCGCTCGCCCATCGCAGCCTCCATGCTTGTTCTTAATGAATCGCCGATACCCGTGGCTCGCGCTGCGCTCGCTCCATTCGAGTGCTTCCCTTAAAAAGTTGTTAAGGAGCTTTAGTCGCCGTCTCCCTCGCGCCCTCTCGTGTTGCAACAAAATTTATCCGCGGGTGGTGGCTTCTGACGTTGCAGCGCGGTCACGAGGTAAACGCATATGCTTAATTCTGTTTTAATCCGCTTTTGTTTTATGTTAGTTTTATTTGTAAATACATACTTCTAACTTTATTTTTGATATTCGTTTTACTGTTTTATTTGAGTTAAAGTTTTTGTTTTTATTAACCTCTTCATATTTATTTGTTTTTATTTTTAATCTAAATTTATTCAAATTATTTTTGGAAAGCTTGAGTAGCCTATTTGGCTATTCTTATTTTACTCTTATTCTTGTTTATGGTTAAACATTTGATTTAATATTATTTAATGTTTATTACAGTGAAAAGTTAAACGATGTTCGCTGTTAAATAACTAGCTTGTTATAACTGAGCTCGTATCAATAAGAGAAATTCATGGTAGGGTCTTGTGGCGGTTTTAGGCATTGTTTATTAATGTTGCCTCATGTTATCAGTGATGGTATTTATATCCAATACAAGTTTTTGGCTGCGACTTCATCTGTGTGAACTTATAAATTCAAATCCATTATGTCCATTCTTTATATACCTATAATAAAAATATTCTGTGTTTATCCAAGACACAGTTTATTTTCATACCACATTTCGTTAGGTATGTACCTAAGCCATAAGTAGCTATCCTATGGTGAACATTTCTTTTAATCAAAAGTATTTAATATGACGATCTCGTGTCTCATCAATCTTTCAAGCAGTTTTTATCCAAATATGTTTGGTTGTTTAGGCGTTATTCACGGGTAAACATTCAGAGATCTAAATATTCACACATTTTCACAAACTTTCGCATTTATAATACTTACTAGTAATATAGGATAATTATTTTAATTGTAAACTTCATTATAATACTCGGTACGTATGGGTTGTTAATACATTATTATAATGAAGTATCGAAACATAAAATAAAAATATCAAGTGAATATTGCCGCTCCTTTTTTTTGTTATTTTTCGTTAAGGAGGAATAAAATGTACCCAGCCGCACACCCTGTTGTCCGGAGAAACGAGCACGGTAGTGTGGGCCCCTCACTCACTAAATAAAATCATCGTGTGCCGTCTCTCCGCCTGTGTTGGCAGACCAATTGAACTGTGTGATATTACTTCAGTGGGGAATAATGCCTCTCCCGAGTCTCCTGAGTTCTAATGGGTTTGTCAATTTTTCACAGTAGATAAATTAACTAATTTAAAGTAACTAATGTAAAGCTGGGGTGTTTCGTTTAGTATCTAATTGGTAATATCAGGTAAGGTTTTGTTAATTGCCGCCGCTATTGGTTACAACACTTGTACTTCATAGTTGGTATACTAATTTTCTACTTCACATCTAATAAATGGCCGATCGTGTCAAGTACTTAAAATAAACTCTATAATTTTTTTAGTGGGAGTGGAAAAAGAGACATATTCTACGAGCAGGAATCGAACTTGCATCTTCCTCTATTCGGGGAGATGCCTTAGACGGCTAAGCTATCGTAGAAGTCTGCTAAAGCCCCAATTTCCACCTTCACATTTTAGTCTTATAAAACCAGCGCCATCTACCGGATGAATTTGCATATTGTTTTTAGTTTACTTTGTAAACTTAATTAATGCAAGTAAGAAAATTACAAAAACAAAAAGACCTAATTATCTACACAGTTTGTTACCCAGCAACTTTCTATACTAATATAATAACGCTGAAGAATATTGTTTTTCTCTCAACACAACAATAAAGTACTAGATTGTGCCCGCGACTTCGGCCGCGTGGACTTCAGAATATAAAGACGTCACACTACGTTACATCATTATCAAACTTACTATCACGCCATCTTCCTTGTGGGAAGTCAGAGAGAATATAGTGCCAAAAGGCTCTATTCTTGCATAAATCTCGCACTTCCTCAACATTCATAATTCTGTTTATACACGCATCTGGGTCTACCTTCCTTCAATACATGACCGATTTGTTCTAGGTAGGTTAGTCTCGGTCTTCCCCTGTACCTACATCCTTCCACTTTCAGATTGTATATCTTCTTAAACCAATCACTCGTTCGGCGTTCTTTCCTCATGTCCGAATCATCGAAGAATTCCAATGCGGAATGCGGTCAGTCAGCATATACTAGTATATACATCATTGTCTTATTTTAAACTTAGCTATCCCAAGAGAACCCCTTAAAGTGCAGGGATACGTTAACCTGTGTCCTTTTCTGGGCTCCAGAATATATGTATGCAGAGTTTCATGACGATTGGTTTAGTAGTTACAAACTGAAAGCATAACAAACAAACTCACTTTCACATTTATTAGCAACTAGCCTTTGCCCGCGGCTTCGCCGCAGCCAAAAGCTAGTTTTTCGGTTATATCTCATAGCATCACGTCTGTATTCCCTGAAGGGGTAGGCAGAGGTGTATTACACACCCACGACTTGCCAGCTAGCTCTGGTTTCCGATATAGTAGCTGGATAAAATGGATACCAGTTTTTAAGTGTAATAAAGGCGTTTTCGATTTCACATTTTCACACTTTGTGTTTATCTAAACAAGGCCTTTCAAATATAACAGTTGCATCAAAATCCGTTCAGTAATTTTTACGTGATGCGCGGATAAACGAACAGACAGACAGATAAACAGACAAACAAACAATTAAAAAAAATGTTTAGTGTTTAGACACGCCTGTATAGCCTATTAGAGTCCTTTTTTCTCAAATATCTTGAATCTACAGATACAGCGCTGTTACAGCTTTAGCTTTTTTTTTAGATTTTAGTAGATAAGATTTAACAAGGCCTTAGGCTACTATTAAACATCGCGATTTACGATCTATAAAATCAGGGCACCGAGACTCTCCCTATCAAATAAAAGTGCAGTGCTACTAATTATATTCCTGTTCTACGATCATTATTATAGAGACTAGCAAATTAGACTAAAAAAAAACCAAGAAATAAATTTGTTAACTTTATAATACAAGCAAAGATTTGAATGTTTAAATATATAAACATTCCAATGTAAAGGCCTCCATGAATCTTTTAAGGCAACTCGCTTCTTTCAATAAGGGTTCTTTGTAGCGTGTGCTAGAAACACGTAACACTCCCTATATTTTCCTTATCAATTCCTTTTAACAGTTATCGCGAGTTCGTTATTGCGGTATCATTACGATTTTTATTGCGAATCCTCTCCCCTCTTGCTTATATTATGTGTTCGTGTAAGTAATGAAGACAGGAGATTTTTCTTGTTGCGGTTACAATAGATAGTTGTCCGTGTGGTGACGGATTAAGAATACAAGTATCACCACTCCATTCTTTCCCACGGGTGTCGTATGAGGCGACTAAGGGAAGTAAGCAATTATCATCCATTGCATGACTGGTGGTAGGGCTGGGTACCAAATGGGAGTACTCACTTGGTATCGGGCCCGAGCGGGTTGGTACCACCATCTCCCGTGTGACCGGCCATGAAGCACATCGTTGCGTTTTGGCTGTAGCAGAAGATAGTCGCTTATATTTTATTTCATATCTGTGTAATGAATTGGTGAGCAGTGGCTTGACAATACTCTCGGTATAGTCGAGCCCATGGGCGACGTTTACCATTAACCATCAGATGGACCGCGGCTCGTCTGCCACTACATGCAATAAAAAAAAAAGGAAAAAAATCTTACTAGTTCTTTTAGGAATAATGTTCATTCATCTTTAAAGGGAAGCCATTAAAAACTTTGTAGCAGAGTTTGAGGACAGTAATTTCGGAATCTGACCCATATGATACATATTATGTAACATTCAATTAATTGTGAATCTTACCGGTATTTTAATGAATACCTTCACAAACGTATTAAAGAGGATGTTAACGTAATCTATGGAATGGTTTTGTCAGACATACAAACACACTGCTTTTACATTCTTCGCGTCATTACCAATCACTATCATAATATTCTATGTGTACAGAGACAATTTGGAATCAACGCTGTCTGAACACGTATTGCATAATTGCTTCAATATACAGCTAATATTGTTAGTATAGTGTCTGTATTGGTATCAATAACAATCCGATGGTGCCGTCGTTTCTGGAATTGTGTGGTTATAACGGTATATTAGACATACCGGCAATAGATCACCGAGTATCTGTAGTATAGTTGCAAGTATTAATGTTATCATTAGCAACAATGCACCTACGTCTGCCGTGTGGGGCCGGCTTTAGAATTGTCCCACCCCTCTCTACCCACGGGAGTCGTAAGAGCCGACTGAGGGAATACCGGAGGAGTGGGCAGCAGCATTCCCTCGAGTATTAACAACATCCACTGCGATCGCCAACCCGCCTGCCAAGCGTGGCGATTACGGCATTATCCCCCATAACGGCACCACTCGTTGTGGTGTTCTCTTGAGGAGGCCTATGTCCAGCAGTGGACGTTGAAAGGCTGATGGATGGATGGATGGACCTACGTAATGCAACCTAAAAAAAAATAACGAAATAGCGCGATACTATAGTAATATAAAAATAAATAAATATGGAAAATCTTGTTTACTCAGGAAAAATGCTTATACGGATAAACTTAGAAAAGAAATCCTTTTAAGTACAAAATTTATTCCAAATCCTTAGAGCCGTTTCCGAGATACACGAAATAAATAAATAAACAGATACACAATTATTGCTCATTTAAATATACAGTGGCGGGATAAAATGTATACCAATTGTTAAGCCTAATCAAGAGCTATCAAACAAAAAAAGTTGCATCAAAATCTGTTCAGTAGTTTTTGCGTAATGCGTGAACAATCAAACAGACAAACAGATAAACAGACAAACAGACAAAAAATCTAAAAAATATGTTTTGTGTTTAGACGCCTATTCAGTCATTTTTTCTCAAATATCTTAAATGTACAGACATAGCTCTGTTACAGCTTTATAATAGTATAGAATACACAAAGATTATGGATACTGTCCTATAGCCTTTTAGGCATCGTTTTCAATTAGCCTTCCAACCGCACGGCCATAGCGTATCCTCAAATTCATCAATGAGATGGAATCTCACGACACACAGCAATATTTAACTTATAAATACTATTAAATTTAAATGGTCATAAATTGGTTGTATATAAATAATAAATTTATGATGTAAATCTCCTTAATTTCTTTTCTAAAGTTGTGAACCATAGCTGTATTTAACGATATTTTTTTGGTTAAACATAGTTGCCATGTTAAATGTTATACTTACTGAAAAATAATTAATGTTATTTTCTTGTTTTTACTACAGAATCTTTCGTGTTTACTTGATTTTATATTTGATATATTTTCCTATCCGTGACCATGAATGCTGTAAAGTGATCGAAACGTCGAGATAGTTAGTAAAAAATCAAGTAAACGCGACAGATTCCGTAAATGTAGTTTTATTTCATAATGTATGAAAAATATTCGCGTAAATATCATAAAGTTTTATATCTTCAAAAAATTATAAACTCCGTTGGGGACTAAGACAACCTTCAGGCATCTCACAAGCACAATAGATGCGGAAGGGGTCGTAGTGGGCGCTTCGCTCCAGAACGGTCGGGGAGATTAATGGAGCTTCCTGTCACTATCAGGGAGATGCGTAAATGCAATTCCACTGCATGAACAAAAATAAAGAAAGTATGATAATTGCTGGTCTAGTTTTTAGGTGGCTTGACATAAGCAGGTGCTTACGCTATGATGATCTCCAGGCCATCACTAGCCAGGAGCCAGCCACTATGCAGGAGATATTATAGTACACGAGTATGTGAACAAACACAAGTAAACACTCGTCTGATGGGACGGCATTCTAATCCGATCGGATAGAGATCACGTAAATATTCAATAACTTTTTGTTCATCTGACCCGGGATTCAAACTCCCATGATCAGCAGTCACATATGCTATCACTAAACCACCGAGACAGGAATATTAATCATCGATAATGAAAATATGGCGGCTCCAAGTGACTGCTACGACACGATAGCTCAGTTAGCAGAGCATTTGGAACGGTAACCCACATTCAGTAGCCACTACTAACAACTATCTTTTCACATCTGCACATTTTGTATTTTGGTAAATAACCGACTATGTCAAGTGCAACAACTAGAAACTGACCGCGTCTCCGTTCACGTGAATTTTGGAATATAAAAACCTACATCACTTTACGGCGTATAAATTATCTCCAAGTAAAAACACCTATCCCAAAATAACCAATCACTTTTCCGGTATTAAAAGAAGCCTATGCCCATTTCTGGGTTCCAGACTATATGCAATGCAAATTCATCATTATTGGTTCAGTAGTTACAGATTGAAAGTGTCACAGACAACTCACTTTCGCATCTGTACTAATATAAAGCTGTAACCACGGAGTACAGAAAAATAGTTTCTGTACTCCGTGGCTGTAACAAAGCTAAGTTTGAAATTTAATTTGTCTCTAAAATTGTAAAAGAATTGCGATTGATGCGCACAGCACAAACTCCTTGGGCTATGTCCATGAACATTTACATACGGACTTCTTTAGTTCTGTAGGTGAGGAATTTACGCAAATCTTATCCAAAATGGATTTTTCATCTATCGTTACGAAGCGAGTGAAGCCGTGGGTGATGTGGTAGTTTAATATATTTGAGATTAAATGACATATTAGGCTATTTAGGCGTCTGCGAATACAAAATACCATTTTTGTCTGTTTGTTTTTTTGTTGAAAAACTACTAAATGAACTTTTTTGTGGCATAGCTCTTGATTAGTCTTATAAATTGGTATATGTTTTATCCTGCTACTATGAATATATAGAGAACCTGAAATATAACCTAAAAACTAGCTTTTGCCTGCAGTGGAGACGCGGGCCAAGGCTAGATTATAATATTTATAACGAAGTAAGGATAACAAATAATAATAACTTTAACCTAATTATTATTTATTTTGAAAGTACTACCTATATGTGTGTTAGGCTATTTGCTAAAAATGTTTTTATTAATTATTGTAATATTCAGGTCGTTCGGGGTACCGAACAGGGTAGTGTGGGGCCCTCACCAACTAAATAAACCCGCCGTGTGCCATCTCTCCGCCTTTATTGGCAGGCCACCGGAACCATATTACATTCCTTCGGTAGTACTTGTACCTTTTTTTTTGTTAAGGCGGGAAAAAATGTTCCTAACCGCACACCCCGTCGTTCGGGGCTACAAACAGGGTAGTGTGGGCCTCACCCACTAAAGAAACCCGCCGAGTGCCGTCTCTCCGCCTTTATTTAGCTTTAAAAGCTGCGATACTGAAATGGGAATGGGATGGTCACATCTGTCGTATGCAAGGTGAGCTGTATATAAGTAGCCACTGATTAGCGCCTCAATCTGACCGAGACGGAGATGGCGGAATGAATTAGACCAATTTTTGGGTGATTGGCTTGAGATGGCCTAACATCGGAATGATTAGAAGGAACTGAGGAAGACCTTCGCTCAGCAGTGGAGTTCTAATATAAACATAACAATTATTGTTAAAGTAGAACATATTTCAATACTGATTACTCATTTAGAACCAGCGATAATTGGCAGCTAAGATCATCTTAGCATCAATTATCTCAAGAGATTGCTGTAAGCTCCTAATACAGTTGTGCAACATAGTAAGTATAAACCACTATCATTGAATAGGTCACGAAATATTTTACTATACTAACTTTATTTATGACAGAAGTAAAAAGAAATGATTTCTTTTAACACTTGAGTGTTTGTAGAGCTATAGCTAGGCAGCTTTTTTGTTTTCTAACTTATCACAATAAACGTGTAGCGTAAATACTTTTCAATTTAAATTTTTCATATATTATACTAATCACATTAATATTAACAATCCACGTGTAATTAAAATTGTAAAAAGGAAAAATCAGGCCTAACCTTTAATTTTTTTCCGGCTTCGAGTGATAGCTCAAGGAGGAAATTGCGAGTGGATTTAAAAAGCATATTCAATAACACACCACTCAATGAGGTGCGTTGATATAATGTTTTGATCTTTATGTACAATATATGAGACTATGAAGTTAACCCAAAAATATGTTAAGTATTATTAAACTATTATCATATAATAAATCTAAAGGTTCTTGTTTTATATTTGCCTGATAGCAAAAATCTCTAGAATTATTGGACTAATAATACACAAAGCTTTAAAAATAAATATTCTTGAAATGGGCTTTGTGAGCAGCCACACTGGACCTGCTCGGTGGACACTATGCCCGAAAGGCTCGAGCAGACCTGTGTCCAACAGGGCTAGTTATGGGTTGTGGTGAAATACCCTTTCACAGATGGTGGATTGGTTTAGATATCAGCATCCTGCCAGAGTGTTCCATTCCCATACAGGGCAGCTCTTTGTGTGATCCGCAAATGGTAGTTCTGAGTCTGGATGTATATTGGGTTTTTTTTATTGCATGTGGTGGCAGTCGAGCCTCGGTCCATCTGATGGTAAATGGTAACCGCCGCCCATGGACTCGACTATACCGAGAGTATTGTCAAGCCGTTGCTCACCAATTCATTTCACAGATATGAAATGAAATATAGTAAAGTCCCCCGAATTTACAGTTTTGTAGCCCGCGGCATGACGAGTGATCACGCATGGGCATTGCGTGCAGACAGCATGTACCATTCAAAATCTACTCAATTTTATTGAAATTCTTACAATCCTGAGATATCCTGAAATGAAGTCTTAAAAAAGTGCAATAGAATACTTTATTTAATAGTTTTATGATCCATTTACGTTATACCTATATAACAATATTGCACTTATTATGTCAACGAACTGCATATTTACGTGTAGGTGCTTTTATTTCGTGTACGTTGAAAATCTCGTTTTAATTATTTTTCGTTTATGCTGAGTTTTTCAGTGATATAAATACGGATTGCTGATATCACGATACAAATAAAATTTATGCATCTGCATTAATTGAAATTGCGCAACAAATATTACTTGGTATAGTACGGTTCGGAAATGGTTAGTCTTTTCATGTATTAAATAAAATTCTACAGATATACAGATATATTTAGTCAGTGTGGCGTACGGGTGGGTGATGGACTGAGAATACAAGTGTCACCACCCCATCCTTTCCCGCGGGCGTCGTACAAGGCATCTAAGGGAAGTAAGCAATTATCACCTATTGAATTACTGGTGGTACCAAGCTGGCTGGGTACCAAGTGAGAGTACTCACTTGCTATCGGGCCCGAGCGGGTCGGTACCACTGTTTCCTGTGTGACTGGTCATGAAGCACGTCAGTGTGTTTTGGCTGTAGCAGAAGATTTATTCTCTCATTTCTTATCTGAGAAATGAAATGGTGCGCAGTGGCTTGACAATACCCTCGATATAGTCGAGTCCATGAGCGATGGTTACCACTTACCATCAGGTGGGCCGTGGCTCGTCTGCCATCACTAGGAATAAAAAAAAGATATTGAACGTATAATGTAATTCACATTATAAAGGCCTCAAGATCTCCTTACTAATATTATAAATGCGAAAGTGAGTTCGTTTTATTTGTTTGTTACGCTTTTACGCCGTAATTACTGAACTAATGCTCATTAAATTTTGCATACAGGTATAGTATGAAGCCTAGTATAGAATTTAGGTTAATAATAATCCTGAAAAAGTGGATAGATATAGCTACGAGTATTTTGCATGCGCAAAGATCATTAATGTGTTGTATAGAGTGATACATTTATATTCTTACGACAATCATATCTGACCATGTTTTCTTTTATAAATGAAATAGGGAAAGCAGAATCCTTACTAATATTATAAACTAGCTGCTATCCGTTACTTCATCCACGTGGAATTTGGTTATTTTCTTTTTAGTGCAGAATCCTAATTGTTTTTCATATAATTCGTATCAAACTTCTCTAAACTAACTATTTTCTAAATGTTAGAAGTAAAGGAATCCTTATTTTTCAAATCCTTAAAGGCTCTTCTTGTTTCGAATTCACATAAATTAATTCTTCCATGCCAAAATGAACCGATTAGTGCGATCATGATAATAAGCTTTGAAATGCTACTATTGGGCATATTTATGAGAACTCATCAATCGCTACCCTTTCTTTCCGATCAAAGCCCCAATACGACTTATTGCTACTTAAGACTCCTTTATTTGCATGCTATCAGACAAAACTGCGTGTCTTGGTTGTTAAAGGGGTAACTCTCTTTTAATAATGTCTCTGGCTTGCACCTTAATAAATAGGTACATTTTAAATGCCACAGTGGTGCAGCGGTAGTGTGAGCAACTGCTGATCGTAAGGTCTTGGGTTCGATCCCCGGGTCGAGCGGCGCTGCCTTCGGCCCCAACGCCGCTACCCTGACAGGGTGGCCGCGTGAGCACTTATTCCGCGGCCGCGGCTGCTACGCCGCCCAAGGCAAGCAGGCCAAAGACGGCGCAGAAGGCTGGGCAACGCTCCAAGGGCCAGCCCAAGGAGCAGTTTCCTCCCCTTCCGCGTGCTGACCAGCCCTCGCAGGCCCCAGCAAACATACCCCGGGATTCTCAAGTCCCACCACCCACCACGTCCGGCCCTGCACCCACTGAAGAGGGCTGGCAAACTGTGGACGGCGGGAGGAAGAAGTCGCGGGGTAAAAAGAAGAGGCGATCTGCGGCTGGGACTGCTGCCCAAGCCGTGGAGCCTGTAGCGCCGGGGGGACAAGCCCGGCTCCAAAAAGAAGCCACGCAAGCCCAAGCTTCAGACGTAGAAAACGGCAGCGGTGGTGATCACCATGCTGCTGGAGGCGGAAGCGGGCCTGAGCTACCAGGCCATTTTGAGGAAGGCCCGGGTGGAGATCGATGTCTTCGACCTCGGAGAATCCTCGAGTTCCCTGGGGCGGAAGGTCCCAAAATGGCCGACGCGATAGCCACGAGGCTGCGAGGTCTATTTGGTGAAGGAAGTGGTGTCCGCATCGCCAGACTGGAGAAATGCGCTGAACTGCGCATTTCCGGTCTGGATGACTCGGTGACGGCTGACGACGTCCGGGAGGCTATTGCCTCGAAAACCGGATGCTCGGATGCCGTCAGAGTAGGCTCCATTAGGACCGGACCCGGCGGTGTGGGTGCCGTCTGGGTGAGTTGCCCTGTCACGTCGGCCAAAATCCTGGCTGACGCAGACAGGCTCCTCGTAGGCTGGAGTTCCGCGCGGGTTTCCGTGCTGGATCCCCGACCTGTGAGGTGTTATAAGTGCATGGCGGTTGGACATACCCGACCGACGTGCACTAAGTGCTTTGATTGTGGCGGTCTTTGTTTCCGCTGCGGTCAGGCATAAGGCGGCAACCTGCACCGCCCCCCCTCACTGCCCCACGTGTGCTGCAGGCAATAGGCCTGCGAAGCACTGCATTGGGTGGGAGGGGTGTAGACCTCCAGCCACCACAGGCCCAAAAAGGGGGGGACCAGCCAATCAGCCCAGGCTGTCCCCTCTAGCGCGGCTTCGCCGCCGTCCCGGGTGGAGGAGGATATGGTTACGGCTTAACGTTCAACTGTAACGCTGTCCTCCTCCAGGCGAATCTCAACCACTCCGCCAGGGCGCAGGATCTTCTCCTGCAAACCATGGTGGAGCGGTTGATTGGTGTAGCCGTAGCTGCGGAGCCTTATTGCGTTCCTGACCGCCCTAATTGGGCGGGCAGCCGCGATGACTCCGTGGCAATCGTCAGCTCCACGGCGCTTCGTTCTCCGCCCTTGTCGATCAGAGACAGGGGTACGGGATACGTCGCGGCCGACTGGGGGGGAGTTACGCTGTATGGCGTGTACTTCTCCCCTAACCGGAGTCTGGCTGATTTCGCGGTCTGGATTAACAGCCTAGAGACCTCGTTGCGGCGCTTGGCACCTAGCCACGTCCTACTTGTGGGGAGTGGGCGGCGTCGACGGGCCTCTGTCTATTAAACAGAGGCTCAGTCAACACGTGCGTGCGGCGACGGGGCGGGTCGAGTGAGGAACTGGTGTGTCCTGGAGGAGGTCGAAACCTTGTCCGACCATCGGTATATCCGGATTGAGGTCTCCCAGTTCCTCCAGGGCCCCAGCAGGGGTCACGCGGCGCGCAGAACTTCCGCGTTCCCGCGGTGGGCTGTGGGTAGGCTGGATAAGGACCTACTGGCGGAGGCAGCCATCGTGCAATCGTCAATTGTGACCTCTGGGGTCGCCCGTATCGTGAGGCGCTGAATAAGCTCCGCAACCAGGCCCGTCCCTCACAGAGACCCTTCAGCCCGGCCTCCTCACCGAGGTAGTAAAGTTACTGCGTCGGAAATGGGGGTGGCTGTTGCGCGGATTCGTTCCAAGTACACCGCCCACGGCCCGGACGGGACACCCGCCCGGGCTCTGGCCCTGGCTCTGGACCACCTGGAGACCCACCTCAGGGGACTGTTCGACGTGTGCCTGGCGTCCAGACGGTTCCCTGACTGCTGGAAGGAGGGGAGGCTGGTACTCCTGCCGAAGCTGGGACGAACGCCGGATTCGGTCGAGGCCTTCAGGCCCATCGTGCTGCTGGATGAGGCGGGTAAGATGCTGGAGAGAATCCCCGCTGCCCGCATTGTCCAGTACTTGCGCGATATCGGGCCTGACTTGTCGGACGCCCAGTTCGGTTTTCGAGCTGGTCGTTCGACAGTCGGCGCGATCATGCGTCTGAGGGCCGCGGCTGCGGCGGTCGTCACTGGCGGAGAAATGCTGTTGGCGGTGTCGCTTGACATCGCCAACGCATTTAATAGTCTGCCATTCAGCTGCATCAGGGAGGCGCTCCGGTATCTAGAGGGCCGCAGCGTCGTCTATGAGAGCCGCATAGGGGACGTTGTGAAGAGACCCATGTCGTGCGGTGTCCCACAGGGTTCGGTCATGGGGCCGCTCCTGTGGGTCATCGGTTACGACTGGGTGTTGCGCTGTCGGCTCCCCCCCGGGCTGGCGGTCATCTGCTATGCGGATGACACGCTGGTCGTGGCCCGGGTTGGAAACTTCGAGGAAGCGGCGTTCCTGGCCACCTTAAGGACCTCGGAGGTGGTCAGGAGGATCGGGGCGCTGGGGCTTAGGGTGGCCCTGGACAAGTCGGAGGCCCTACTTTTCCATGGGCCCGACGTCGGCCACCTGCTGGCGCCTCGATCACGGTGGACGGGGTCCAGATTAGGGTGCAGGCCCAGATTAAGTATCTGGGCCTGGTGCAGGACGGGCGGTGGCGCTTTCGTGAGCACTTCCGCCAACTGTCCCCGAGGCTAGTCGGCGCAGCGTTCGCCCTTGCACGGCTCATGCCGAATATGGGCGGACTCAACAATGCGTGCCGACGGCTTTATGCGGGGGTGGTCCGGTCGATGGCGCTGTACGGTGCACCCGTGTGGGCGGCGTCCCTGGACGCACTGTACAGGGCTCTTCTGTGGAGACCACAGAGAGTCGTTGCGTCCAGGGTCATACGCGGATACCGCACGGTGTCGACGGAGGAGGCCTGCGCGTTGGCCGGAATCCCCCCGTGGGACTTGGCGGCAGAGGTGCTCGCCGAGGTGTATCGGCGGGCGTCGCAAGAGTAGGAGGGGGGCGGGCGCCCCCTACCCAGGGAGGTGGCCAGGTGGCAGGGCGACGCCCGTTGAGCTGCCATGGCCAGGGCCCCGGGCCGGTCTTAGGACCGTAGGGGCGCTACAGCCGGTGCTGGAGGAGTGGGCGGGGCGACGGCACGGAGTCCTTACCTTCCAACTGGTGCAGGTGCTGTCGGGGCACGGTTGCTTCGGCAGATATCTGCACATAGTCGCGAGGAGGGAAGCGACTCCGGGCTGTCACCACTGCGGCTGTGCCGAGGACACGGCACGGCACACGCTTGAGCCGTGCCCGGCTTGGGCCGAGCAGCGCCGTGAACTCGTCGCAGAAATAGGGGGGGACCTCTCGCTGCCGAGCGTCGTCAGAGCGATGCTTGGTAGCGACAGGAATTGGGCCGCGGTCGCTGCCTTCTGCGAGGAGGTTATCTCGCGGAAGGAAGCGGCGGAGAGGGCCAGGGAGGAGGATTCTTCCACTGACCCAAACCGCCGCCAGCGACCGGGGCGGCGCAGGCGCAGGTACTTGCACCTCATGCCGCCCTAGCTGAGGCTGCGGGTGGATGGACCGGGAAACGTCCGCCTCCCGCGAAAGGGTAAGCCTCCGGCGGACCACCGAAGGAATGTAACATAGTTCCAGTGGTTTGCCAATAAAGGCGAAGAGACGGCACACGGCGGGTTTCTTTAGTAGGTGCAGGCCCCACACTACCCTGTTCGTTACCCCGAACGACGGGGTGTGCGGTTAGGAACATTTATTCCCGACTTAAAAAAAAAGGGTCGAGCGGCGCTATTGAGCTTTTTCGTAAAAAGAATATTTTCAGTAGCAGCCTGTTTGGAGTTTGGAAATGTACCCGGTAGATGTCAAGAGGCTCGCCCCCTATTACGTGGGACTTAAACATAGTTGGGGAACCATGGGTGTGTAATACACCTCTGCCTGCCACTTCGGGGATAAAGGCATTGCTATGTATTTTTCTTATATTTAAAATCATAAAACACCCATTTATGTCCATCCATCCATCCATCAGCCTTTCAACGTCCATTGCTGGACATAGGCCTCCCCTAGTGAACGCCACAACGAGCGGTCTCGTCATGGGGGATAATGCCGTAATCGCCACGCTTGGCAGGCGGGTTGGCGATCGCAGTGGATGTGGTTAATACTCGAGGGAGTGCTGCTGCCCACTCCCCCGGTATTCCCTCAGTCGGTTCTTACGACTCCCGTGGGTAGAGAGGGGTGGGACAGTTCTACACACTCTACACTGCGGCGCGGCACGGCCGTGTACGGACGTGTTTACGCTGCCCGGTACGAATATTTTTTTTCGCGTTCGGCGTGGCTATAGGCACTGCCCGTTTTCATCGCTATGAGTTCGCAAACATTCGTAGTCAATGAGCTTTTGGCATTTATCAACCATGCCATCGATTTTATGGGTGAGGTCAGCATCTTGCAGATATGTGGATCTACCTTCAAGCAGGAGGAGATAAGCAGTGCCAAGCTGTTGCTGTTGCAATCGCTCGGAAAAGTCGACTAGATGCCGTCCCGAAGAGGAATGGAGGCGAGAAGAGTGTGCAAGACATCATCACGATGCTCAAGACCACCGATCTGGATGACGTGCCTGCTTTCGTGGCGAAGGAGCTACATAAGCTACCCCCCGTCACGTTCAACCACGTTGATGTCACCAGGTTGCTGAAGGATAAAACATCTTTAAAAGTGAACCTGCCCGAGTTAAAGTCCAAGTTGGAGGTGTCAAATAACACCATAGGGTAACAACGTACCGAAGTAGAGTTGTTGCGCAACGCTGTTTCGGTAAGTAGGTCGCCTGACGACTCTAATTTGAATACACGACGTGGGGCGCAAAACGTTTCCATCGGCAGTTTTGAGTCGGCGAGCTCCACTACGTCACCCACCACTGATATTGCTTGCACTGCATCGTGCCCCGCCGCCGTCGCTGCGTCAACACCGGTTGAAGAAGTGACACATGAGCCTGCTGTATCTAAACGGCGAGCAGGAAATAGAAAAGGGGACAAGGGCTGCTGTGAATCCACCAAAGTTTTGCAACAGCACAAGATTGACAAGGATGGCTTCATAAAAGTGGAGAAGAAGAAGAAGAGAACACCTCCTTGTCGGAACCAGTGCGGTACCGCGCTGGCAGGACCTAATATACTTCTGCGTCCAGCGATACCTACGACGCAATTGTACGTGTCCCGGCTGCATCACTCTACAAAGGTTGAGGAGATTGTTGAGTATATGCGGGTGAAGGCCAGCTGGACTTTGAGGGCTGAGAAGCTGGAATCCATCATTCATGTAGGTTTTCTCATGATGTTTTCCGGGGTTTTCTGGGGATCGAACTCAATACCATTGTCTTTGCAGTCCTTGATTTTACCGCTAAGCTGTCACTGCAATAAATTAAGGCATCTAAACTATATCTTGAATAGCAAGAAACATTTCTAAATATACCCCACTGGTGTTAGAATTTAATGCTGACTGTAAAATATTATTTAGATATTTTTATATATATTTTTAGCATTTGACTCTAGCCATATAAATCAATACAAAGTGTGAAAATGTGAAATCAAAAATAACAGTCACGAGCAGGATTTGAACCTGCATCTCCTGGATACCATACAGGTGCTTTGCCAATTCAGCCATCATGACAATTGCTCATGACTGCTAATTTCGATAACATATTCATACTTAACGTCTTGGGCGACGCCTGCGCCATCTGTCGGAAGTATTTATACATTATAATTAATTTTACAATTAAGATTTTTACCTAATAAATGACGCAACCCTATAAATATTTAGATATTTTTATATATATTTTTGGCATTTGATCGATCATCGATAACACATTCATTCTTAACGTTAAGTGTGAGCGTGTTATCGAAATTAGCAGTCATGAGCAATTGTCGCGATGGCTGAATTGGCAAAGCATCTGGACGGTATCCAGGAGATGCAAGTTCAAATCCTGCTCGTGACTGTTATTTTCGATTTCACATTTTCACACTTTGTGTTGATGTAAAATATTACTTGTTGTTGAATTGATACAAAGAAAAACCCATGTTAGTAAAAAATGTACATGCTTATCACCTTCTTTCATATACAACTGCAATATCACTTTAGCGTGTTTACTTCAACCGTGATCCATTTACGTCTGAAAAATATCCAGTCATAGTTTGCAACTGGAACTGTTCGTTAATAGCGCTCGGCTCGCTCTTTATCGGCAAACGACGTGTTTATGATACCATATATCACTTGTTATATTGAGCCCGCTCAATATAAACTGCAGATTTAATTGCAAGCAGAGATGAGGAACAAATCTGTTGTGACATTGAAATTTAGACCAGTCTTTGAGTTCATTATTTACTACTTTAGAATTGGATCTAGATAAAAAATATGTGTGAGTAATTAAAACATAATAGGATAACGGAATGGAGTTTTATATTCGAAGGCATATTCTGTATTTTATAAATAGGTATAATAATTACCAGATTTTGTCCGCGACTTCGTACGCATGGACCTCAGAAATGGTTCAGTACCTATAATAGAAATACGTTGCTCTTCGGATTTTTTTATTTTACAAAATATAGTTGTCCTTTTTTTATTAAGGTGGGAAAAGATGTATCTAACCGCACACCCCATAGTTCGGGGCAATGAACAGGGTAGTGTGGAGCCCTCACCCACTAAATACACCCGCCGTGTGCCGTCTCTCCGCCTGTATTGGCGGGCCTCTGGAACTGTGTTACATTACTAAATATCCTCTACTGAGCGGAAGGCCTTGCCGGTAGCGGATGTTCCCAGGCCCATCCACCCGTAGCCTCAGATAGGACGGCTTCAGGTGCTCGCGCCTGCGCCGCCCCAGTCGCTGGCGGCGCCGGTGCCGACGGTTTGGGTCAGCGGAAGGATTGGTCTCCCTGGCCCTCTCTAGTTATCTACAGGAACCGTCAAGCAGCCTATATCTTTATCTGGATTCAGGACTATATGTATACAAATAATGTAAATATTTCATAATTTTTGGTTAGTAGTTACGGCGTTGAAGCGTAACAAACACATGAACGTACTTTAGCATTTATTATATTATTAGACGAGTAATGACTGCGCATTTTTTAAACATAGGTCCATTTTGTTTGCATAAAAATTAATAAAATATAGTTATCATAATTTTTATCATTATTATTTGTCTGAAGATTCATGGGCCAATGTAATGTCTACATAAGCCAAAAGGCTTACTAAGCTTGGAATGTATAATGTAGGTAAATTAGCGATATGTCAAGTCTTTCGAGTAACATTCTACAACAACGAGTAAAATTATTAATATTTATTGTCCTATTTTTCTTCATTCCAAAGGTTAATTAGTAGAGAATTATATACAACATTAAGTGAGCCTCTCTTTGGTGTGAAACATCTAATGCGGAGGGAGGGTAAAATCGGCTGTTAGCGTGGCGACGCTTTTATTTTACCTGTCCCGTTCTAATCTTGCAAGTTAAATTTGACACACTTCCCGGTTCCCAATTGAGCTGAAATTTTACACGCATGTGTATATCGTTTGACAATGTAATATTATGATGACATGGAGCTGATCTGATGATGGAGCTGGAAGGTGGACATAGGAACTCTATAATGAAACGGCGCAACCCCATCAAGTTTGGGCTTGTATGATTTGTCTTGCCGAGTACTTTGCCTTTAGATGATATCCAGGGTCTGATGATGGAGCTGGAAGGTGGCTATAGGAACTCTGTAATGAAACGACGCAACCTCATCGTGTTTATACTCGTTTGATTCGTCTTGAGGAGTACTTTGTCAAGTTATGATCATTTTATTTCTACAAAATAATTTCGATGTTTTCACATCTGCTAGACATCCCCCGACGTCTAGGTTTTTTTTTGTTAAGGCGGGGCGTGTGGTTAAGTACGAAGAATACACGTGTCACCACCCCACCCTTTCCCACGGGTGTCGTACAAGGCGACTAAGGGAAGTAATCAATTATCACCCGTTGCATTACTGGTGGTAGGGCTGGGTACCAAGTGAGAGTACTCACTTGTTATGGGGCCCTAACGAGTCGGTACCACCATCTTCTGTGTGACCGGCCATGAAGCACGTCAGTGTGTTTTGGCTGTAGCAGAAGATAGCCGTTTATTCTTTCACTTCATATCTCAGAAATGAAATGGTGCGCAGCGGCTTAAGGTGGGCCATGGCTCGTCTGCCATAATAAGCAATAAAAAAAAACCTTACCACACTCCCGTTCGGGGCAACGAACAGGGTAGTGTGGGACCCTTACCCACTAAATAAATACGGCGTGTGCGTCTCTCCGCCTGTGTTGGCGGGCCACTGGAACTATGTTACGTTACTTCAGTGGTAGCATTAAGTGTGCCTATCAAAATACATTAAAGTATAAATAAATAAATGATAAAAACTAGCTTTTGGCCGCGGCGGCCCGATATAGTAGCGGAATAAAATGTGTACCAGTTGTTAAGTCTAATCAAGAGCTATTGAACAAAAAAGTTGCATTAAAATCCTTTCAGTAGTTTTTGCGTGATGCGCGAACAAACGAACAGACAAACAGACAAAAAATCTAAAAAAATAGTTTTGTGTTTAAACACGCCTATATAGCCTAATTCAGTAATTTTTTCTCAAATATCTTAAATGTACAGACATAGCTGTGTTATAGTTTTATAATAGTATAGATAGATTATCCAACCAGTTAATGATTAACCACACAGAGCTACCATAATTTTTAACCCTCAACCTATATTTACGATATTATTGTCAAAAGTAGCTTTGTCTAAGTAAGCTAGAATTTCACTGTCTATAAAGTAACACTCCACAATCTTCGGAAGATATTGGAACTGTGCCAGTAATATCTTTGCTAGTTTTTACACATTTCTATCTTATTGAATACCTTATTATTAACAAGTCTACATCAATTAGATATAAATACCACATAGTTATACAGCACTTTTTTTTTTAGTGATGACGGGGCTTTGTTGTAGCAAGTAGGCTATAACTGTAATATCACGCGGTTGCCGCAGAGTGCACAGATGCAAACATTGGTATCATCGAGCGCTGTCGAGCGACGGAAGCATTTTGATAAAACGATCCACAATTTCCGTTTGCTGCGGCATCGCTCCACAACCGTCGATTACGTAAGGCTTTAATAAGACACCATAAGTCCTTTGAATTGTATTTATAAAAACACATTGCTACAAAATCTCTACGTTCAATACATATTTTTAACGTTTTGTAAGAGATGCCAATGTAAGAAGTTTCGAGCAAAAATGATCAAAAATTTCGATGAATTGCATATTTGATACGCTAAATATTATTATAATACCTACTTATAATAGTGGTAGTAAGTACCTATTGTTAATTACAATAAGATTAACTGCCTCGATGGTGTAGCGGTAGTGTATGCGACTGCTAATCATGAGGTCTCGGGTTCAATCCCCGGGTCGGGCAATGTTATTGAGCTTTTTCCTAAAAAGAAAAATTCTCAGTAACAGCCCGGAGTTTGGAAATGTGCCCAGTAGACGCCAATAGGCTCGCCGCCTATTACGTGGGACTTAAACATAGCTGGCGAGTCGTGGGTGTGTAATATATCTCTGCCTACCCCTTCGGGGAATACAGGCGTGATGCTATGTTTTATGTGTTTGTTTATGTTACAATAAGATTAAATATGATATAGAAAATTAAAGAATTGTGATTATTTATACCACGTCTCTTCTCATTTTTAAGTTGGATATGACTGTTGTATTGAGGTTATATAAGTTTTATAATATACTTGATTCAGGCGCATTTGTATAAACACACATACTAACAGTTGAACGAAATATCTATTAATAGATTCCTTCGCAAGTGATTCTAAGTATTTTCTAATAAAAGCTGTTCAATAAAAGTACAAGGCGATGGGTATTGTCTTCGTGAAATTCCTAGCTATACAAATAATAACATACTCAAGCTAATACAAGTCAAGAACAATTTTTAAAATAAAATTAACTGTCACATTTCCTTTAAAGCTTGTTTCCATACATACTTATGATTTATGCCAAAGTTATTTACGTTTGTTTTCTCTACAATTTATAAATTTAAATAAAGGCCACTATTTTAAATTGTTAACATTTTCTTCTTGAGGAATAAGTAAAGGAATGCCTAACTTTGATATTAAACAAAATGTGATTTTTTGATGAGCAATAATAAAAGATTAAAGAATATAAAAAAAAATGATAATCATAAATGAGAAATTTCAATCTGTTATAAGGTAAAATGTTTAAACAAGTGTAGTTTTGCAGAAGATACGAAGGGATGCGAATAATAAAACAAGGTTCAAGCCCGACAAATGACAGAACAATAATTTAGTCGGTCGTGTTGGAGAACAAATACTGTGTCAACAGATAATAAAGGCAGAGCTGGCCTTTACCCGTGGCGAACCCAATAACACAGAGCCTCTGGACATATAAGAACCTATATATATTATGTAATACTATGGGGCTGGTATAAGGAAAGGATGTCGCTTTCACAGTTATTGCTAAAACGTAACGTTAGTATCAAATATTAAAAGCGAAAGTATATTGGTTGGTTTTTGAGATATTGTATCGTTAAAAAATGAAAATAAATTAAGGCCTCGTTGAAAATAATTTTGGGGTTTGTAATTGTAATGTGTGTTGTTAGATTTAAGGCTTGATATCATTGGCTGATGAGGTACTCGTAATCATTATTACATATTTTTATCCCTTGTGAAAATTCTATAAGTTGAATTAAACATAATATTAAAAGCGCGTAATATGTAAAGCGTAATTAGGCAACCTCCTTTTGTGTATATAGGAATATGAAGTAAAACTACGAAATACGTTAGTATAAGCAGCTAGTATTAATAGATGTTACGTTTTCGCGTGAACACTGTTGGGTTAGTGTTTGCCAAATAACCATATTTGAATATAAAATAACATCGATTTCGCATAGAGAATAAAATAACTTGAGAGGAAAATTTGGTAAATCTCATTGACGCTGTCTCAGAGGAAATCACAGGCACTCGTCTTGACATCGTCTTGCCGTCGAGCACAAACAAATAATGTAGTGAAATTCTTTCAGCATTTTGTGAACAAGAAATAAAATATAAAAATAAAAATGAAATACGAGTGCCTACTAAGTCTTACTTAATATTGCTTGACGTTTAAGAGATTCCCTAATTTTCATAAATCATAGTAGGTACATTTATTTAACAATTAATAAACGAGACAATTAGTTTGATTGAGTTTATATTAGTAGATTATTTATTAATTTTACGTCTGGAGTCAATTATGTGTATATTTTTTTTTATATTTTCTTTATTTATTTTAACATACATCTATCATTACAGGTTTAACCCAATGCGATAGCATACTTATCCTAATATATCATAATATTATTTATCGTATTAGTCTTTATAGTATTAGTATTACACCTTTTATTTTTTATTTTTACGTAAGGAAATTCACTATACCTAGTAGAGATACCCTGGAGCGGAGGGGGCCCGGGAGGAGGATTCTTCCATTCCTTTTTACTCAAATCTCCACCATCCGCCCTGATTGAAAATTCAAATACCAAATTTACGTTTAAGTTTAACTTCTTTTCTTGGTTCCGCTATTCTATTTTATAATACTCCAAAATGCTATCAATTATTTCATAAATCAATGAATGACTGAATAAAATATGTTAAACTACAGTGTCTTCGTCCGGGACTGCCGGTAGGTATTCAAATATATTGTTAACTTTATGAAATATGCCTGAATCTGAATCTATCTGATTGTGTAGTTAAGTATATCTAAATACATATCTAAACAGCCTTAATCAAGTCTAATCGAAATATTGAACTGACAGATAAATGAAACGAGGGTAGCCCCTTAAGGACAACGGGTACGAACTGTTATCGATACTTGGTAGAAATACCCAACCCTTTAGTTCAATAAGACCCTGGTTTTATAAAAGGCTATTAATGCATATCATGCTACATTAATTTTCAGAGTACATTGTTCATAACTTTAAAATATATATAAACTCAAAGATAAGGCGGAAAACTAAAAACATTTCACATGTACTTCATTTCAATAAAATATTTTTTATTGAAATGAAGTACATTTTAAGGATTGACGAGGGCACAGAGCATTCAATATGGTATAAAAATAACGCAGTTTTTTTTATAATTTCCATATAATATTTTTGTAAGGTTTAAAAGGTGATTTAATTGTTTGTAGAGCCGGAAAATGTTGTCCCATATTTCAGTGGATAGTTATTTCTGGGAGCAGACACAGTAATTAAATATTCTGCCTCAAGAATTTATTAATTATCGTTTCGGAATTATAATATACATTTTTGCCCACAAATTATGGATAACTTTGTATTCTCTGGCTTGATTTGCATTATCTATCTTCGTTTATATAAATATAGAATCGTTATGTTATTTCAAGATACTCGCGTAAGTATATTATTTCTCAAAGGAATTATTTTTGTGCCTTTTAGACATATTCCTTAATACTGTATAAAAATTAATATGTTATTGTAAAACAAATATTTCATGAAATCCTATAAATAAACAAACCTTATGTGTTGTAACATAGTGTTATTTCTGCCAATTAGACATATTCCTTAATACTGTATAACAAATAATACCCTATTTTAAAACAAATAATTAATAGTCCTATAAATAAACAAACTTCTTAAAATTAATCATTTAGATAAGAAATAGCTGATTATGTCACGTGTATAAAGGTTTAAGAATTTATTTAATTAACACCTACGCAGTTGGTACTAGGTTACAGGCTTATGATAAAATAACCACTTTATAATATTTGATTGTAAAAAAAAACAACACTCTGTACAATGTAGAAACATAGTAAAGAGAGAGAAATAACCACTTTATAATATTTGATTGTAAAAAAAAACAACACTCTGTACAATGTAGAAACATAGTAAAGAGAGAGAGAGAGTGTTGTTTGTGCGGGGGATTTTAGAAATATACAATTTCACTGACAAAAAGCATATTATAATAATTAGGGTATATATTCTTATTTTCTTAATGTTCGTAATTAATCCTAATAAACGATTTGTTTTCATACATACATACATACATGCATGTTGTATATTTTCTTACGTTGCAATTGATGTAATTTGAACAAATAGGAAACTTACTATGAGCTGATGATTTGTGCGAAGTATTCGTACAGGTCGTTTTAGTTATTTCAAATTTGACTATCTTCGTTTTAGATGCAAAAATACATGTCCGTATATATTTTTTCATATTGAAAATTACAAAGTGTATAGTTAGCAGCTTTAAACTATTAATTACAATATCAAAATAAATCGAACTATCTTCAAGCGCAAATGTATTATTATTATATTTATTTGTAAAGTGTAGTAAAACGTATATATTAATGAATTATTATTTAACTATTTTGCTAAAATACTCGATAACATGCCCCGGTTCGAGTAGAGCCCCAATATTTGGGATGCACTCGGTTCAGTGACGAGCCAAACATTTCAATAAATGAAATTTTGCACATACCTTTGAATTCTGCTAGTATTTACTGGAAATTTACAATCAAAACTATTTATAAATATGCGATTTTATGGTATTCCTAGCTTTTGTCGCAAACTTTATTGGTGTCAGCTTTCAATTTCTTCGGTTTTAGCTGATCACTAATATTTTTATGGGGCGTCAGCCTATATCACCACCACAAACCAACTAGTGGTACAACTGGTGACTACAGATCAAGATCGGTGTTAGATTTTTATTCAGGATTTCAAAAACCTATAGTGACTGCTAGGGTATTACTTAACAGCATTGATAATCGTGTCTGAATCGCAGAAGAGACATTTGGTAACCCATTCGTGGCGGTCTGGTAAAGCCGCTCAATTGAATGCCTACATATAATCTAGCTATACTAATAATACACATGGAGGGTCTTTTGCTTTTTTTATACTCATGCCCCTTATTCATGCTGGGCCAAGCAAATTATTTGAACGCACTAATATTCGGATCTACCAGTCGGATAGAAAAAATATTATTGTATATGATAGACACAGTTTTGAGACAGACTATTTGTGACACGCTATGTATTTTATAGAAGCTCACTATACAGAAAAAGGCGTCAGAAATAACACTAAGCAATGCGGTGCACAATGAGTTGGGAACCGACGGCGGACTCCTGACGAGAAGGCCCATGTTGATGCTTATGTCGACGACATGATATTAACCATCGCACGCGATTTAGACAAGTAATAACAAGCCGACACGTGTGCGTAGCCGCGGGTTCTGCTAGTATATTTAATATATTGTATTAAGAAGAAAACTCAACCAAAAAATTATTGAATTTATTTTTTAATTAGCTGTGTACGCACGACCTGAATTAAGTAAATCAATTTAACATTAAGTATATACAAAATAATAAATACCTTAAATTACTAATCATATCTTAATTTCTAATTTGAAAATTTTGAGATACTGTTAAACTAGTCAGGCGGAATGAGTATTGACATTAAAGTCATCGAACGACTTAACAACACAACATACTCGTATAATCGATAGTAGTGATAAACAATGACATTCAACCGAGAAATCATCGGGTAACCTTCTTGGACCCTATGCAGTTTTCGGGTAACTGTTTTCTAGACGTGGGTCCATTAAAGTGGAAGTAATACCACCTGTTAATTATAGACTGGGTGGGGACTAACAATAGCTAGTTCTGTGGCGTCGAAGATGATTTATTTTTGATTGCTACGGCGCGATCTAGCCCGCAGGATGGGACTCTGTTTAAGTTTAAGTCCTGCCGGCGATCGGAGCTTGTATTAATCGTGTCTGGTCCGAAAGGGCTACCTGCCGTTTAGCGAGGTCGACCTCACTGGGGAGAAGCCCAGTGAACACCCATCAGCCATAATCGAGGAGAGGTTAGGTTAGGTTTGGGGGACGTCCCTGCATAACTACGGATTTGCGCTCCATCGGCCCGCTCAAATATTGTAAAATAAATGAATGTTTATACTTTATAATACTTAAAGGAAGACTATTAGTTATGAAATAGAAAAAATACCGATTTCAAATTATCTACGTTAGCCATCATCAGACCATCAATATATTTTTATGGGACCACATACATATTGGTTCCTAGAAGGGTAGGCAGAGACAACGGATTTTCCCTGGCTACAATCCTTGCTCACTCTCTCTCTCTTTTCTCTTTTTCACTTTTATTATATTCATCATACATGCACGCCGATAAAGAGTACTCCTGGCCTGATCTTTCTCGAGGATGTCCAAATTAGATAACGGTTTTCCCCTCCCAACTACACCATTCCACTGAATTGATTCTTATTTTTTTCTTTTTGCCATTAACGCTCCACTGTGCACGGCCATTCGGGGAGAACGGGAGTTTTGAAATATTTGCCGAATACATACTGACATAAAGTCTAATACTCTACAAACGTCGCAATAGTAGAAAATCAAGTAAACATATTCCGAAAGAAATATTTTCTAAAATGAACAATAGTTCTTACTATTTATATAGTATAAAAAGATTCAACGTTTATATTTTTCATGCAAAACAAAATAGACCAACAGACCGAAATTCCAAAAAAATAGTAATGAGTTGAGATACATTAAACATAAAGTGAAAAATGTGAAATCGAAAATAACAGTCACGAGCAGGATTTGAACCTACATCTCCTGGATACCGCCCAGATGCTTTGCCAATTCAGCCATCGTGACCCTTGCTCCTGACTGCTAATTTCGATAACACATTCATTGATACTTAAAGTGTTTGGGTGACGCCTTTTTCACTTTGTGTTTAATGTATAGTGCTAAGCATGTAAAGTGCTAAAAATATATATAAAAATATCTAAAAGTGTTAGATACACTTAAGCACCGAGACATTTTTTTATTTTAATATATGTATGTACAGAAACGTCGATAGGGTGGTACTTCCCCGATCCAGCCGGCCCATTCATGCTGGGATAGCAAGGCTTTGCCACTAGTTATAGGTATAGATGACACTTAGATTTACACTTGCACATGACTTAATTAAAAAAAATGGTTTGTAAGGTATATTATTACATAGGAATGTTACTTTTATAATGTCACTGACAGATCAATACTTTTTTATATACTTTTAAAAAGTATTCAGTCATAAGTTAAACCTGAGTTTTAAAGTCAGTAACGAGCAAACTTTTTGACCACAACGCAATTAATGGGAAAGTATTTTAATGTTTTCTTTTGTTCGTAATACTCTATAGTACTTTTAGGAGATATATTTTTATCACTCTATAATTTATTATTAATGTATTTTGTTATTATTATAAACGAATTATTTTTACTAGCAATGTCGGCCCAATTTACTATGAAAACCATACAAAACATAGTTTTTATGAATTCAGATTATAGATAGCTTTCTTAAAATGTTATATGCGCAATGTGCTATATTTTTAGAAGCCAAAAAAGCGTACAGTAACCGAATGTGTAAAGGAATCAGAAGTACATATTGATGGTAACTTCTTAACATTTATTTCGTTTTTGTATTATTATATGAAAACCTACTTTATTTACCCTTGTAGTTATGGAGTATACTCTATAAAATTATAAAAAATAATACTGTAATGTGCTACTAAATACATATTTCTGAATTGTATAAATATTACTATTGCATATGAATCGAAGCTATAATACTCACGGTAAATCGCTTTTAAATACCTAGTTATGATATTTTATATTTGGGGTTACTAAAAGTTTGGCTACCTTTGGTATAGTACGTAAAAATGACATTTTTTTTGGAAAACCACATTATTCATGAAGGCTTATGTCAACCTATTATAATAGTATTAACGTACATTCTTAAAGTTCGGTAGCAAAAACAACTAAGAATTCAGATACTGTGATTTATTTAATCCACTTCAAACTTATTCACTTCGTTTATTAAGCAGAGTCGAGATTAATACTGAGGGCTTAACGTAAGACGTGAACTCACCGCCCCGCGCCCCGAGGCCCATGAGGCCGGGTGCCTCCGCGTGACGCCGACAGATAAGCTAATTACTTATTGTGATTTAGCAACTGGTTCTCGACAAATTTTTCATCAAATTTTCGCGGAGCAATTCTGAATAATAAGTAGACGTCGCCCACCACAATGGCAGCAATTAACCGGACAATTTAACTTTTTAATTGTGGATTAAGTGAGGAGTGTAAAGGTTGAATCCAGTAAATTAATTGCCAGCAAAGGTTTTTTTACAACATCGGTACTATTACACTATGATTATAATTCCTAATTTGGTTTTCTAGACTAGAATATCGATTCATGTGTCAACTAATCTTTGCGACTTCATGGAATAACGTCATGCTAGGGCTAGATCAGAGTGGGCAGTCTTAACATACGAGTCCACAGTGATATAGGTACGAAAAAAAATCATAGATCCTTGGAATTCTTGACGATATTGAAATGGTAAACTGTTGAAGTGTTAGGGTATTTAATGGATGTGAAAATTTCAGCTTTATCATGTCTTTTACATCGTCAAATCGTAAAGTCAGTGTCAATAATCACTGCTACTTTTACTTTTTGTGGTGTTAGAGTCAATCCACTCTACAGAACCGATTTTAAACATCTCATTTAGAAATTTTAATATATATTTTTAGCCTTTGACATGCTTAGCCATATACATTAATGTATAACTAAAAATATATCTACATATATCAAAATTTCTAAATATTCATATTACTGCGTCATTATTAGGTAAAAATCTTAATTGTAAGTTTACCCTAGTCGGTATAATGTATGTAAATACTTCCGACAGATGGCGTAGGCGTCACCCAGGACGTTAAGTATGAATGTGTTATCGAGATTAGCAGTCGAGAGCAGTTGTCACGATGGCTGAATTGGCAAAGCATCTGGACGGTATCCAGGAGATGCAGGTTCAAATTCTGCTCGTTGCTGTTATTTTTGATTTAACATTTTCCACTTTGTGTTTATAGGTATTGAAACTCATTAAAATTTACCTTATTTTTAACATATACTGACCACTAAACTATTAGTTGCCTCACCTCGCCTTTTATATTATAGTTTAATCAAATAATATACTAAGTATTTTTTTAAAGTATAAGAAGTTTTATCGCGTTCGTAGTTTTCACTCATAGTTCCTGTTTCTCGTAGCCTTCGCACAAAACAAAGAAAAGCTTTGTGAAGTTTGAATTTATAAAGAAACTTTAAAGTTTTAGGGCTTGAATAAAGACAGAGCTTAAAGTCTAAACTTATACTTGGACAACAAACAGTATTTTAATATGTCGCTATTTCAGCATTGCGCTAATCGGAATTTGAGAATGAGCATAGACAATGTAAACACTACAATAGGAATACGAGTAAGGGGCTGGTTGAAACTCGTATCGGTGGCGTGCCACTCGTGAGATAACACAACGCGGCGTCTTTGTGGATGTAAAATTATTAAGCAAGGGAATGTCGTGAATGGAGTTGCCTCTATAATATCAAGGGTTAGCGGCGACTCGCTTCTAATATGGAGCTTCATACGATTAAGTTTATCGAATTCCGGACGTAGATACCTAATTATATTTTATGATATCGTCGGGCAGTCTAATACGCTCTGATTTTAGGAGCACAATATTGTGAATTTTTCCTTATCCTCACTCAACGAAAATTATAATGTATTTTAGGAGTGACTGTGAGATGTTTTTCCCTTGCCCACTTTTAGCTCATACAAATTTTTTTCGTGCATATTTCAAGCGGGATTAAATTGTTTGAAACTTTGTCGGACGGTCTGTCGAATTATGGGGGAAGGCTAAAATCGATTGACAGTCGAGTGATTCACAAGTATGAAAACACACCAATATTATAAATAAATTTGTGAATAATATAACAAGAAAGGGAACACTATTCAATTTTATTACCAGTCCAATCTCCTTAGAGAGTCTCTTTGTGGCAATACCGTAAATCTGTATTTGTCGTAACTAAAACAGGTCACGGCGGAAGGCTATTACGTCCCTAAATGCTGCCAAACTCCCCGTAGAGCGCTCTAATCCACTCCGAACGGGCTGGTGTCAAACGCAGGCCAGGGTTGTTTGTATTGTTTATTGTCGCAACGCTCGTTCGTACGGCAAAGACGCCATCGCCGGAACCGGGGAGCATGTTTCAATTGATGGAACCGAATAGTCCCCCGAGTAAGTTATTATATTTCTGCCCACAAGCTACACTTATCCTCACTTAATGTCAATTCTAACATTTCTTTGAAAATTTAGAAAGGTTTTAGTATTTCAAATGCGAAATATAATCAAAATTTATTTGGAAATAGTACAATAGTGCGAAGCTGTTTATTGTTCCTATAGATTTGTAGCAGCGATACCCTCGTGGTAAAACTAAGGACTGCAAAGACAATGGTATCGAGTTGGATCTTATACACCTCTGACTTTTCAAGATGGTTATGTGTGTATTTGTCTATAAATTTTAGTGATAATTATAGTGATGTTTTCCTTAACTGAGCAGAAAAACCGGCATGCCCCATAAATTGTCTCGATGGCTAGTGTAAGTCTACCAAGCGACACTGGGCCAGCGAGGTAGGCTACGATGTGCATGAGGTGTTTCTATTATGTGCTATACTAGTGTTAATACCCAGCGTTGCCTGGGTAAAAATATGATCTATAGAAAACACTTTGAATTAGTACCAATTTATAAGTAGAGATTAATTCACCGACATCTATTAAAAGCTTACATAACTCTTATATGATTGATGAATTTTAATAAGTTTGTATTATACTAGTTGATAGCAACTTCGTTCGCGTGAAATTTATATATTTTCTTTTTTAGTGCAGAATCCTAATTATTTTTACAAAATAAAAGTAGTGATCCCCATCCTGTGAGTCCCATCCAAATCAGTGCAGCCATTCAGGAGATTAACCGTGGATGTATTCGATGTATATATCTATTTAAATCGGTATTCATTCACAATTTTATGGGTTTTATTTTATTCGCACGGTACCCTGTGGTGTTGTCCGTGTGGTGACAAGTGTCACCACCCCATTCTTTCCCACGGGTGTCGTATGAGGCGACTGAGGGAAGTAAGCAATTGTCATCCCTTGCATGACTGTTGGTAGGGCTAGGTACCGGGTGTGAGTACTCACTTGGTATCGGGCCCGAGCGGGTTGGTAACACCATCTCCCGTGTGACCGGCTATGAAGCACATCGTTGCGTTTTGGCTGCAGCAGGAGATAGCCCTTTATGTTTCATTTCATATCTGTGAAATGAATTGATGAGCAGCGGCTTGACAATACTCTCGGTATAGTCGAGTCCATGGGCGACGGTTACCATTTACCATCAGATGGAGCGTGGCTCATCTGCCACTACATGCAATAAAAAAAAAACATTTTTTATCTGAGAAATGGAATGGTGCGCAGCGGCTTAACAATACTTTTGGTATAGTTGAGTTGAGCGACGGCGAAGCTTACCATCAGATGGGCCGTGGCTCGTCTGCCATCAATAGCAATAAAAAATAACCCTGACTGTTTTTTCAAAATAAAATTAGCCTAAGTTACTCTTTATATAAACAGCTAACCTCTAGTAAAAGTCCCATCCAAATCGGTCTAAGCTTTCTGTGGTATTCATTTATAACTTCATGGGTTTCATTTGTTTTACGGGGAACCCTAATATTTTTTCCAAAATAAAAGTAACCTAAGTTAGTGCTTGTAACAACAGCTATCTGCCAGTGAAACTCGTGTCCAAATCGGTTCAGCCGTTCCGAAGTGGTATTCATTTCCAATTTTATGGCTTTTATTTTTTTTACGCGAAACCCTTATTATTTTTCCAAAATAAAAACAAGCCTTTTTTTTTTGTTTAGGCGGGAAAAAATGTACCTAACCGCACACCCCGTCGTTCGGGGCAACGAACAGGGTAGTGTGGGGCCCTCACCCACTAAAGAAACCCGCCGTGTGCCGTCTCTCCGCCTTTATTGGCGGGCCACTGGAACTATGTTACATTCCTTCGGTGGTCAAAAGAACCACCCAGGCCCCGGCGAGATCCAAACTCAAATAAAAAATAAAAACAAGCCTAAGTTACTCCTTGTAATAATAGCTATCTGCTAGTGAAAGCCCCGTCCAAATTAGTTCAGCCGTTCCGGAAATTAGCCGGAACAAACAGCCAGACAGATAGACAGACAGACAGACAAAAACTTTAAAAATTGGTAATTTGTTATAGGTAGCTTATATATTCTCGATTTGTTATTCAGGCATTACAAACAGACACTTCAATTTGATTTATTTGTATACATATAGATGAATATATCACAATATTTTTTTAGATAATGCCAAGTATCATAGAAATAAAACTAGAAAAATGAATTGAAATCTATCCATCGATTTTTCAGCGATGCACGCACAAGGGCACACCTCCATTATTTTATTTATGTAATAATTAAATGGTTTTGGCGTGAACGAAGAAGCTTCCAGTAAAATCGCCATCACTTTACTGAGGCATGACTGACTTGACTATGACTAATTTTCAGACTTGGACTGTGACTTGACGAATTAATTTTGCTTAACTGACTTGATCCAACAAGAGCATTGACACTGGCAACAATGGCTTAGGCTCAATGCCATAATCAAAAAAAGAAGAATAGAATTAAAGTTTTATTTTCACGATCGTTTAGCTTTTTTTATGGACAAATAAAAATCACTAAAGAAACAGTGGCATAAAACGACACTTGAAACAGTATCGCGACAGAGCGGCAATCATTCCTGTTTTATCTCAGTTTGCGCACGCCGTTCCGCGGAAACTGCTCTAATGAAAAACTATTATGTACGTGTGTGTATTGTATGTGTACACGTATAAGGATGACTGCAGTGTTGCACCTGCGTCGCTGTTCCTTGCAGATATGAGGAAGAAAATATTACGCTTACATTGTTCTTTTTTTCAACCCTCCCCTGTCTCCCCTCATAGTTAGAGGGATTTTGAGGGTAGTCCACCACACTGGTTCAGTGCGGGTTGGTAGACTTCAAAAGCTGTCCAAAAATTCTCTTAAGCATGCAGGTTTCCTTTAGCGAACAGTAATAATTTGCAGACAAATATATCTTACATATTTTGTTCTGTACTTTGGCACTTGACATGCCCAGCTACTTTAAAGAACAAGTTATTTCTGAAAGCGGAAAAAGGGAACTTTGTTGCAGAATTTGAACCTGCGTCCCATCCAATCCGGGAAGTGCTCTAGACCGCTATGTTATTGCAAAGTCAGAGGGTGTATGCCGTGCGAAATCTGAACCATGGACTGGGGTTCAACTCAACACTAATGAATTTTTCTTTTATGTTTCTTTTGTTTTTTTCTTTTATTATTTTTATCTTAATATTGTGTACTGTTGTTTTATCGTTACAATAAATAATATTTCTAATGTTTTTACAGTTCTTTGTTTTACCGCTATTATCACAGTTATATTGTTATAGTTTAAAGATATCTCGAATCAGCCTATCATCACAAACCATACTCGTTTATAAAGCTCTTAAAATGCGGTAACAAAGTACATACTTTATATCCAAAAGGAACGACTCAAATATTGCATTATTTTATAACAGTGCAAGCGCACATTTTTGTATGCGTATTGTTTTATCATGAGTTTTGCGTTATTCTGTGCAAAACTCAAGTGAATAGAATACTCTACAAAATTTACGAGCATATGGCGTTATATTCCGTTTTACGCAAACAGTTACGAGCGCTATATTCTCTTTTGTTTTGATTTTACTTATACGATAGCTGTTTTGAAGGGTTATTTTAAAGCAACGTGAAGTCGTATTTTTAAATATGGCAATAAAGTTAATCCTTCTATCTGAATATAATGTCTTTCTTTAAATGATGTCTGAAAATAACACTTTAGTCACGCTAGGCGCTGGGTACTTTTGGTATTGCTAAAGTCTATGAGCGGTACTTCCCACTTACCATCAGGTGGGCCTCTGGCTCTTTAGCCACGGTTATCAATACAAAAACTACAAGTTACAGTTAAATGTGCATGAAGTCATCTTTGTATTGTATTATCAGACTTTTGACATAAAAACTAGCGTAGAAAAAGTGTAAAGCTGTCGGTTTTTAAAACACTACGCCACCCAGTCAGGTGTGTTGTGTGACTACATTCCGTTGCGTAACAGTTTAAATATCAACCTCCCGTAACAAGTATTGTAAGTACGACGCCGGTATAGGACAAATGCAATTCATAAACAGTTGCTCCGAGTATGATGGATATCCATCCATCCATCCATCAGCCTTTCGACGTCCACTGCTGGACATAGGCCTCCCCAAATTGGGGGTATAGTGCCGTAATCGCCACGCTTGGCAGGCGGGTTGGCGATCGCAGTGGATGTTGTTAATACCTTACTCTAGGAAGTGCTGCTGCCCACTCCCCCCAGGATTTCCTCAGTCGGCTCTTACGACTCCCATGGATGGAGAGGGGTGGGACAATTCTAAAGCCGGCCCCACACGGCCTGACGGATGATGGATATACGTACGTTTTATCCGTTATTTGTGCACTCGTTGTTGTTATTATTTTCTTATTATAGAAGCATAAGATTAAAGTCAATGTGGTCGAAATGTGATCTCTGCGGAGAATCCGTAGGATGAGGCTGACTGACGGCATTCGGAACGACGACGTAAGAAAGCGAGTAATAGGTACGAAAGAGAGTACCTATTGGTGTAAAGATGCGAAAGGCTCCAATGGTTCGGACATGTGAAAAAAATGCTGGACTAGCGGTTAAGAAGACATACAATGCGGAAGTAGAAGGATGTAGGTACATGGGGACACTGACACCCACCTACCTAGACCAAATCAGTCATGTATTGAAGGAAGGTGGAGTCAGAAGCCTCCGTAACCGGCGAGCGTTTATGAAGAGAATTATGAATGTAGAGGAAGCGAGAGATGTTTGCAAGAATAGAGCCTATTGGCACTCTGATGTCTCTGCCTACCCCGCAAGGGAGGTGGCGTGATTATAAGTAGTAGTTAGTAGTTATTATTTTCAAAAAATACTTAGTCAGCTTATCAGCTTTATCTTGTAAACTATCAAAGCGATTAAGGTACTTTGTGCATTGTCATTAAAGATTACTTCTTATATATACGTTATGTTTATCAGCCTGAGAGCCAAGTATTATACAATTTGCTATTAAATAAATGTCTTAAATATGTGCTGTTTTTAACTTATGACCTACAAAAATCATATGAAATAAAACCGTAGATATGGCAGTATGAAAAAATAAATCAGGCTTTATTTAATGCGATTCTTTGACCGTAAAGTCGTGGCTCGACTGTTGGCGAGGTTATTAACTTTATAGAATCGCTACGTTGAGATTATATATTTTTTTATCAATAGAATTTGTTACAATATAATAATGTTTATTTCTTATTCTTTAATGTTTGTTTCTTTCTATAGGTTACTCATATTGCATAGGCTTACTCATGTTGCAAAACCTTAACGCCTACATAATTTTATATCCATCCATCAGCCTTTCGACGTCCACTGCTGGACATAGGCCTCTCCGAACGCCACAACGAGCGGTCCTGTGCGCTCATATGGGGGATAGTTTCGTAATCGCCACGCTTGGCAGACGGGTTGGCGATCGCAGTGGATATTGTTAATACTCGAGGGAGTGCTTCTGCCCACTCCCCCGGTATTCCCTCAGTCGGCTCTTAAGACTCCCATGGATGGAGAGGAGTGGGACAATTCTAAAGCCGGCCCCACACGGCTAATAATTATATAATAATTTTATATATTAGTAAGAATTAAGTGTATATTATTTTGATCTGTATTTAGCACTTGACATGCTGAGCTACTTTAAAGAACAAATTATTTGTGAATGTGGAAAAAAAGAGCTTTACCGCGAGCAGGATTCGAATCGGCATCCCATCCAATCCGGGGAAGTGTTCTGAACTGCTAAGTCAAAATGAAATCAGTTGGTCAACGGCCAAACCAAATCAAAATATTTGTTTTAGATGTCTTTGAGTTTCTTTCTTTTTTGAGATAGTATGAACTATATTGGAATAATGTATGTAAATTCATCCGATAGGTGGCATGGGTCGTAAAGACAAACAATTTTGTTCTTAGTATAATATTACTGTCAAAGGAAAAATGCAAAATAATTATTTTGGTTGTTACAGATTTACGAGCGATGCTGAAATGAAACAATGACAATATTGTACATTTACGGGACAATAATCTACAGTACCAAATATTTGATGTAGGCTCTTAAGATGTTAAGAAAATACATATAAAAATATTAAGCCTCCAATATAATACTAAAATAATTAAAATATGGAACTTGAATGAGAGCTTATTAATATCAAATGTAAGCTGACGTTATGACGGCGGAAGTATCACGACGCTCAAGACATGTTTCCATGGAAACCGGCGGCCTACCCTTGGTTTCTACTTTTGCTCTCCTTACTATTGTTGCAGGTAAGTTTGTTATCTATACTAATATAATAAATCCGGTATATAAAATAAATAAATATTCACCGACATTTTCACACAACGTCCTCTGGTCCCAAACTAAGCTTAACGCTTGTGCAGCATTATTGTGCGCAGATTACGGATATAATACATATATTACTTTTTTTTGTAAATACATACATATAATAGATAGAAAACACCCAGACGCAGTACAAATATCTGTATTCATCACACAAATAATTGTTCTGAGTGGGAATCGAACCCACGACCTCGTGCACGGATGTCGGTTACACTACCGACTACGCCACGAGGCCCGTCGGTAAGTTTGCTTATTTGATCGGGCTAATATTGCGAACTACTAGTCGGTTTTCAAAAACTCGTCTTGCATTTGATAGTCTTATACTTAAGAAAGGTTTAGGCTATTTAACTTTACGGTGCGACACATCAAATTAAATAGTGAGTGAAACCACGGGGTACGGCTATTAATATAGGTATATGATTATGGTTAACTCCATTATGAAATGTAATTGAAATAACTGTTAATATAGGGATTGTAATTGAAACAACTATTTATATGTAACCTATGACGCATCAATACTAGAAATTTACTAGAAATATAGATCCGATCTGATCTAGATCCGTGTGCTGACGGACTAAGAATACAAGTGTCACCACCCCATCCTTTCTCGCGGGTGTCGTACAAGGCGACTAAGAGAAGTAAGCAAATATCACCCATTGCATTACTGGTGGTAGGGCTGGGTACCAAGTGAGAGTGCTCACTTGCTACCGGGCCCGAGCGGGTTGGCACCACCATCTCCCGTGTGACCGGCCATGAAGCACATTGATGTGTTTTGGTTGTAGCAGGAGATAACCATTAATTCTTTCATTTCAATTTGACGGGGCTCGTGCCGTAGTCGGTAGTGTAACCGACTTCCGTGCACGAGGTCGTGGGTTCGATTCCCACTCAGGGCAATTATATATGTGATGAACACAGATATTTGTACTGCGTCTGGATGTTTTCTATTATTATATGTAAGTATTTACAAAAAAAAAGTAATTAATGTATTATATCCGTAATCTGGTACCCATAGCACAAGCGTTAAGCTTAGTTTGGGGCCAGAGGACGTTGTGTGAAAATATCCGTGAACATTTATTTATTTTATTTATTTATTTCATAGATGTGAAATGAAATGGTAGGCAGCGGCTTGACTATACTCTTAGGGCCGGTTGCTTCAGCTATACTTGACGCACACGTAAACGTCAAAAATGGAGTTAACCATAGTCAAACCAAAAAAAGCGTTGTTTCACGAAATGAGGTCCTTAACGTACGTTAAATAATAACGATTACGGTAACAGATGTCCCGCCCACTGGTTAACATCACTTTCGGTGCGTCTAGCCATAGATATACTCGTAGTATATACTGTCAGCATATAAGTACTATATGGATGCGTCTAACAAACAGTATGTACCTACAACATTATGGAGACTCTTTTGTATTCGTCTTTATTCTACGAGAGTTGTTCATCTGGCGATAATACAAATAATGTAGAAAGGAAGAAAAAAGTCTTTAAAACACCTGTTAAGAACCAAAATTTTTGGGATGAGCAGGAAGGAATTCATATATGTTGGAATTCATTCATTGCAAGGTATCGTGAGACTATCGTGTACTTAATAAAGGAAGTAGCTCTATTGTTGACACGTCGTATCGAAGACGATATAAAATTTGTTACAGAAAAGTAGAATTTCACATAAAAATACTTTGATTTAAAATTTATTTGTCTACAATATTTCAGAATCTTGGCTGTAAAACCTAGCCTACCTATAGATCAGGTACTTGCTTCTCTACAATGTTATGGTTCAGGATGTGTTGGGCATGTGTCAGGTTTGCAGAAGTCAACAGTGTGACATATTATTCATCGAGTGATTCGGGTTATCGATAAATTACGTCCTCATTACATAAACATTCCATATAACGAAGAAGAAAAATTTGCTGTTGCAACTGACTTCTATAATATAGCTAGATTTCAAATCAAACTTTAACTGACGTTAAGTCCTCGGTTGGTCTCCACCGGCATTGAATTCTGCATGAATAGCTTATTTTTCTTTATATTACCTAATAATATTGTCACAATTCACAACTAATAATAAAATAATTCAAAGTTTTCATTGTCATTCGCGTCATAAACAATAAAATAAATAAGTAATACGTATATATAGTATAAACTAATATACATTACATATTACTTCCATGACAAAAACAAAAAAACCATAGACTAACATCCTGTGTCTATGATAAAAAAAGATAAATTGACGTATATGGGCAAATGTTGGCATACTAGAAAATTCTCCCATTTATTTTTATTACGAAAATACGTTGATATGTGCTGGCTTTGACGACTGGTTTTTTAGGCAATGAAACAACGCTTTGTATTTAACGTACGTTAAATATCGTTCGTTATCGTTATTTTTTGACGTACGTATGTTACGATAATCAATCGTTTGAAACAACCGGCCCTTAGTATGGTTAAGTCGATGAGCGACAGTTACAATTTATCATTAGGTGGGCCGTGGCTCGCCTGCCACCATACGCAATAAAAAAAATACGATATACTCGTATATAGGTACCTATATATTGACTTGATAACAATTTGTACTAAATGATGAAAGGTTGCACCGTCCTATCTTTAGTAACTAATATCCATCTGGGTAGATAGGATATATTTCAGTATTCTATCTACGATAACGATGGTTGTTGAAAATATCTGAAAAAATCATGCCGACTGGGAGCTTTACTGCACCGCTTAAACCAAGAGTTCTACAAAAACAAATAGCTTATGCCTTCGGTAAATGCTAATTGGTTATTATAATCATTAAATAGATGACACTCGTCTTCATTAAAACATTGTAATATTTTACTTATACATTTTCAATGTACCTACATAAATACAAAATAACCAAACTGCGTGCGGTGTTAATCAGTAAATAATTGATTACACTTAGTATTGATGTATGTCCATGTAAGTAATGTATTGTATTGTGTAATAAATCAATTGTTGATTATCCAAATAAATAAAATTAAATCAATGAAACGGTAACGTTGTCGTCCAATATACCTTTTCTTTTTGTTTCGGCGTGAAAAAATGTACCTAACCACCCCGTCGTTCAGGGCAACAAACAGGGTAGTGTCCTGCCCGCACCCACTAAAGAAACCCGCCGTGTGCCGTCTCTCCGCCTGTGTTGACGGACCACTGGTACTGTGTTGGATTACTTCAGTGGCCCGCCGGCGGCTTATACTTTCGGGTACCCTCTAGCGGAAGAATCCTCCTCCCTGGCACTCTCCGCCGCTTCCTTCCGCGAGATAGCCTCCTCGCAGAAGGCAGCGACCGCGGCCCAATTCCTGTTGCTGCCGAGCATCGCTCTGACGACGCTCGGCAGCGAGAGGTCCCCCCCTATTGCATGGCGCTGCCCGTCCCAAGCCGGGCACGACTCGAGGGTGTGCCGCGCCGTGTCCTCGTAGCAGCCACAATGGTGACAGCCTGGAGTCGCTTCCCTCCTTGCGACTATGTGCAGATATCTGCCGAAGCAACCGTGCCCCGACAGCACCTGCACCAGTCGGAAGGTAAGGACTCCGTGCTGTCGCCCCGCCCACTCCTCCAGCACAGGCTGGAGCGCCCCTACGGTCCAGAGACCGGCCCGGGGCGTCTCTAGCCACACCCTCCAACTGGCCATGGCAGCACAGCGAGCGTCGCCCTGGCCACCTCGCTGGGCAGGACGTGAATGCCCCTAGCCCGCTCTTGCGATGCCCGCCAATACACCTCGGCGAGCACCTCCGCCTCCAAGTACCACGGAGGGGTTCCGGCCAACGCGAAAGCCGCCTCAGTCGACACCGTGCGGTATCCGCGTATGAGCCTGGACGATACATGTAAGCATTTTACAGAAAATTGGTAGAAATCAGAGGGGAATTAAAGTACGCCAATGGACGGTTTCTTTAGTGTACATGTTTGCAAAATATTTCATGAATACACTGAGTGAACTAAATATTCATTCCTTTGCCATACTGTTTCGTAAATACATAAGCCTTCATTAATGTTAGAATTACCAAATATAAGATTTTGTATTGCAAGTGCAGAGATGGCAGATCCACAAACGGTTGTCTGAGTGTACATTTTGTCCGTCAATTATATGTTTGTAATGTCGCCCATAATATAGGGATTATTTCGTAATTCAGGGTGTTCTCTTTTTACAAAAAATAATATATAGGTATTTCTTATATTCTATTCACCTAGTTTTCTTTTATTATATTCTTAATATTTTTTTTGGATTTTTTTATTGCACTTTTTTGATGTACTTTTTATTGTGCTCCTAAGTAATAACCCAAACTTCTTAAGCAGTAGGAGAGGAGCAGCTGAGAAGCAACTATCATCTCATATATATTTCAGCAACTGAAGTGGGTTCTACCAGCATGGATTGAAATATACCCACATTACTCTTGATCAGCCCACTCAGCAATGCCTCTATATGACTTCATCTCCTGTCACACTCCACTAAGAAATGATTCACGTCACCCACCACGTCGCATTACTTATATTTGGGTGAGGTGCACTTTTTCATCAGGAATGCTGATGGATAGTGACCAAAACGTAGTCTGAAAGCAATTTTTTAATATTTCATATTAATTGTGCCATCTTCGAACCAGGGGCTACAAATGATTAAATACTCTATGGTTTTACACCAAATACCATTTTCTCTTGATCTTAAATAAAAATATTCCTTCCTTTTGTACCTAGGTGTTTTTGTCTTTTGTATTTAATGAGGTCTTTCCCAATCGAAGATACTGATTCAGTAAGTTGGTCTGTCTATACCTACACTTAATATATATTATGTAACATTTTAGTTTGAAGAAAATAAAAGAAGAAGAAACTTGTACAAGTTTATACTACCATATATATTTGAATAATTACTTAATGTCAGGGTTGGCAGATATCACGACATAGGCTGTACCAGTACACAAATAGTAATTAGGTATTTTGTGAAAATCGTAAACGATATCTGCGCGCCGCTCGCTTTAATTTTCACAAGATTTATTCTGTTAAGTAGCTAAGCATTATAAGTGATTGGTTCTATAGAAAACAAAAAACGAACTCTTAACATTCGCATAAATATCAGAAAGTATTATAAAAAAATAATTGAATAGTAAGATTGTATTGTTATCGTTATTCCTTCACTAAGAGTCATGATTACACATAGTCATTTTTATTCAGCGCAGGTCAAAGTTAGCTTGCTGTTTATACAGTTACAATTATTGTAAAAGAACAAAATTTCACCATATTCCATCAATACCTTGATACTTACTTTAATTTCTCTAAATGGCATGCCTTTAAAACAACTATCAGTTAATGTTTTGCAGTCTAACTGTACATAGGGCAGAGTGGTTTATATACCAACCTTGGCCACATGGATAAATATCCAGGCCACAGATAAATATACAGTATACCAAATTTCGTTTAAATACGGGTTGTTGTTATGTCTGTATGCCCAAAATAGCTATCCTATGGGAACTATTATTTTTATCTAATCATAAGTCTAAAGTTTTTACATTAATCCAGTATGTAAAGGCGTTGTATTAATGCAGTATGTCATCTATTCTACCAACCAAATTCTACCAACCAAATGTAATCCAAATCTGTTCATTAGTTTAGGTGTGATAGACGTAATTAACAAAAGCAATAAACAACTACTTAGTCTCAGAAAGAAAAGGGATTACAAAATAATGCGCGTGGTGTGGGCGGCAGACTTCACGCGCTTTTGATAAAATTAAAATATTTTCTATATTTATTATTCAGTTTCGTATCAAAATCTAATATTAAGTGTGTGCATAGAGAACGAGTCCAATAAAAGCGTATAATAAAAACAATAAAAGCTCCAGTATAACTGCTGTATTAAAATGTTATTTTAACTGTATCATATTCAATAATAATATATGGTTGAAGTAATTATTGTATTTTGTGGAAAACAGTGTGATCCTTATATTTTAAATATTTTTATAACATTACTGTACTGTGTGATAAGGTTATATTTGTATGACTGTAGGAATTTAAATGAATGAACGACACGTCTTCACTGATAAATGTTTAATCGCGACTAGTTAGTATTGCATGTATGAGAAAACAAATCTAATTTATGACGCAACAATTACGTTTAATAAGTAAAAAGGTAAACTACGGAATCTATTTTCATATTTTGCTACATTTTAATGGCAACACCTTCAAAAGCCTTGTAACATTTTGATTTGTAATTTAGCACTTGACATGCTCAGCTACTTAAGACCCATTACGCATTGTTGACTAGTCACCGGCATCTCGGTCGCCGGCGACTGTGACTTACTATAGTTTAAATAGATGTTTACGCACTTGGTTCTTGGTCGCGCGGGCGACTCGACGACTCACCGCGTAGTGTCAATGCACGAGCGACTGCCAGTCACCGGCAACCAATAGAAGCAAGGCCTCAAATGGAAGCGTTCGCACTGCGAGCAACTTGCGTAAAGACCGTGTCACCAAAGTACTGATACCTACAACAATTTACGCCGATCGCTCGGCTTGGTCTCCTGGCCCTAGTTGCCTATGTTTTGGTCTCCGAGAGACCGAGTCGCCGGCGACTAGTTGACAGTGCATTATGGCTCTTAAAGGAAAAATTATTTGTGAATGTGGAAAAAGGAGAACTTTAGTGCGAGTGAAATATGAACCTGCGTCGCTTCCAATCCGGGGAAGTGCTCTAAGCCGCTAAGCTGTACACATAACCGCTCGCACTAAAGTTCTCTTTTTCCACATTCACAAATAATTTGTACTTTTAACAATAAATATTTGCAATGCCATATCAAAATAGGCATACGCTTTTTTCTATTTGTTAAGTTAAAACTGGATTTATATGAGGTAGTAAATTAATGCACTCTACTAAGGAACTATAGTGCAGTTTAGAAGCAATACTACCCCAGATTCCTTTACGTACTGGCGTCTAAGACGGAAAGAACTTGCACTTACTGCCCTACTGCATTCCAAGTTTAATTGAAAACGCTGTATATAAACCATTCTTTTAATTGTTTAAGGCTTCCATTCCACCTCGTATGCCGTGTACTATTTAATTATAGTTCCAAATTCTAACCCCACAATAGTTTAAATAAACACGTATAATATAAGTAATAATGTTTGGGTACATGTGAATGGTATGCGTAAAACCGACATCGGATTACAGTTAATCATTGGAATAAATGTACGAAAATTAGTGATCGTACTCGCGGTGAATTTAACGCAATTCAGAATCTAATTATAGACATCGATGAGCGTAAAATACTGAATAATTTGAATACGTAATCGTATGGGGGCTCGACAGATGAATGGCGGTACAATAATTGATATTATTTTTGTTTTTGTTATATCGTACATGGCCTTGTGATACTTGTAATATAATTATGAATGAACGAATTCGAATATACAGTCAAAGCAGCCAGGCAAATTAGATTTGAAAATGAATATTCATTAGTATTCGGTAACTTTAATTAAGTTGAAATAAATCTATATAAGATAATTTAATGCTGGATAGTTATTTCCAGTACCCAAGTGGTGTAGATATTAAAATAAAGGGGTCGTCTGTCCGCAAAGTACATTGCGTCGCGCGGCAACGGGCTGTTGACCTCTAGTTATTACTTTTCATTTGAGTCAGATAGAAGCCTAACTTATTGCTGTTATGCCTATATATCTTATATAATATATATAGTAGCAGATCTGACAGACGTTTTCCTGTCCGAACGTTGGCGTTTCGCTTGGATGGAGTAATTTCTTTCAGCTACTAAGTATATTATGTCATTAAAAAAAATGTACTAGTTGTTGGTGTGTGAAATTTTGTGATTAGGTATACGTTTTTACATTAGAATATATTGAATAAAAAAACCCTGAAACCTTATTGTGACACTACCTATCAGATCCAGACCAAATCATCCTTAAATCAACGCGAACATACACAACAAAAATCATCGAAATCGGTCCAACCGTTTAGGAAGAGTTTCCTTACATAGATACGGACAGAAGATTTATATATGTAAAGATTATGAAATAAAAATATCTTTACGGAATCTATCGCGTTTACTTGATTTTCTATATCATCATCGCTGATATCATCAGTCATGGGCTTTTAACATTTAAGTCCATCCGTGATCATGAATGTTGTAAAGTATTCGGAATCATGAATGCTGTAAAGTATTCGGAACGTCAGGATAGTAGAAAATCAAGTAAACGCGAAAGACTCCGTAAACGTAGTTTTATTCCATAACGTATCACATTCGCGTAAATATCAGGAAGAATTATAGGTATGTAAAGATTATTATTACTATTATTTCTCGTACTTTATTTGCGTGAATGTTAATTTTATTCTAATACCTTTAACTATTCAGTGATTTTAGAGATGTGTGCTAACAAAAGAAATACAGCCAGACAAAAAAATAAAATCGTTGCGTTTTGTGTTCTATTAACTTATATATCAGATTCTACTGTTTTATTATAGGTAAACATACATATTATATGTACCTATAAATAATTCAAATATTAGATCATTTTTTAATATTGTTGCGATGAATGTGTCACGCTTGCTATCGCTACAAGCGGTCGGATTTCGTAGTAAGGCTTTTCATGAAAAGAACCCGTCAAGAAACTTATGAATCACTGTTTTAAATCGCCAAATTATCACAGTTTTATACGGTTCTCTAAAAGTTACGTAATAAGAAAGGTGTAGTTATTGGTCGAGTAGTTACGGCGTGACAGACAACATACAAACACACGTGTTATTAGTAAGGATTGATATATTTTACTTTTGGAATATAATTTATTAACTTAAAAGCAAGGCTTTGTTTAGAGTGAATAAAAAATGAAATGTGGCCGGGGCGTGTGTGACGAATGCTCTGGTATCGGGGCGTTATTAATTTTCATTCGACACAGGCCGCACTTTGGCGCCACGCGCTGCGGCATGTGACAAAAGGCATCGCATCCACAAACACTGTCGTTTTGTTTCATTATCGCGTCTATGTGATGCTGGTGATTTGGAAAATAGAATAGTGCATGTTACTATGCCAGTGAGGTTAAACGTTACTGTTAGTTTAATGCTTTGATGATCTGGTGATGTAATCAGAATATTTACAGCCTCTATCCATAATTTTATATCGCAAGTACTCAGCACGTAGGTTATTATGATGTAGTCAGGGGACTTGTGTTTGCATGTCGGAATTGTGTTAACTCTAAAAAGTCAACGCCTAAACTGTGTTCCATCCTCCTTTTCTGGGGGTTATGCTCAACTTTTATGCGCGCTGTTCCATATCCAATCATAGATATAGGGTTTAAAAAAAAGTACGAAATAAAACGCAGTGAAAGCTTAGTAAAACCAAGGGCTGCAAAGACCGTGTTATTGAGTTCGATCCCCAGTCAAAGGTTTGACTCCGTACGGCACACACTGAATTTACAAGACTTTTTGGAATTATGTATGTATTAATTAACAATTTATCACGGTACGGTGAAGGAAGAATCTAAAAATGAAGTTTTACAACGTCAGATATCACACAATCCCAGTAATCTCCACGCCACCTTTGAAATGATTAACGACATAAAAAAAAATAGCATCACGCCTGTATTCCCCGAAGGGGTAGGCAGAGGTGTATTACACACCTACGATGCGCCAGCTATGTTTGAGTCCCACGTAATAGGGGGCGAGCCTATTGACGTCTACCGGGCATATTTCCAAACTCCAGGCTGCTACTGAGAATTTTTCTTTTTAGGAAAAAGCTCAATAACATTCATCACCCGGGGATCGAACCCGAGACCTCATGATTAGCAGTCGCATACACTACCGCTACACCACCGAGGCAATTAACGACATAAATGCAGTATACGGTGGTAGTTTTGGAGACCAATGTTCATTACTTATATAGAATAGCTGGGGTTTCGGACCACAACTTCGGAATTATTACCCAGTGGTGTAATGTCAATTACTTCTAACCACTCTGGGGTCGAATCCTGGGTTGTATAAAAAGTTTATTTTGGAGCATTATGGAATTTTGTATTAAGCTCGGTGGACTTCTACAAGGTTAGCCTCTGTTCATCCTCGGTCAAGAATAATTTACATAGGCAAAGTAACACCCATACTTCGCCTTTTATAACTTTGTTTGAGATAAAAAGGGGTTCAGGGAGAAGAAGGTAAGACTAAGTATATAATAATAACTAACATCTTCCTTAAACATCATTACAGTAAGTAATCTGGAGACGAAAGTGAGTTATTTAATAATTAAACTTTATGCGTAGTAAAAGGTATTGATTCTCCACGTAACTTTATGGTTAATGAAAGTGTGGTTAATAAACAACATAGCTGAAGCGACTTATTATGATAGGTATTAACGAGTGCGTTTATTAATTTTGTTTATGCTAATATTTTAAAGCTGAAGAACTTTCATTACTGTTTTAACATAGTTCTAGTCAGGGTTAATCATTTCTTTTTGCCAAATTACACAACGACTTAGAAAAGATTTAGGTATAAACTAATGCTGGAAGCGCCGAACTGGTTTCTATATTTCCATTTGTTTGATCGCGTCGTATTAAGTAAGTACTGGAAGACATTTGAAAAGTCTAACATTATTTTACAACTCAGAGCTGAGTAAATATCAAGAAGTATAAATACAGTTTAGAATTTATATTTTCTACAGAAATACGGACTAAAAATATAATATTATCGCGGGTATTAGTTCTTCTATTCTATAATAAATCTGCAACAAGCTATGCCCGTAAATTTAAGATATTTGAAAAAAAACACTGTATTAGGCTATTTAGGCGTGTCTGAACAAGATTTTTGTTAAATTTTTATCTGTTTTTGTTTGCATATTGCACATCAACTACTCAACGGATTTTGATGCAACATTTTTGTATAATAGCTTTTGATTAGACTTAAAAACTAGTATAAGTTTCGTCGCACTGCTATATCGAAAAATTGCGATTAACGTTTTATTTAACATAATGGCTAGTATTAATATTTAACCTAAAGGCTAGTTATTTATAGTTCTATCGGTTTATGAGATGCACGTTATTAAAGCAGTAGACATGATTTTTTCTAACATCTTCAGCAATCATCATCTTAAGTTAGCTTATATACACAAAACTATAATAAATTATTCATCTAAGCCTTCCTAATTAATTACTCTATCCATTGGAAAGAACCACATGAAAATCTAAAAATATGGAGTTTATTGCTTTACGACGAACAGACAAACAGGCGTGGTTTATTTTTATAATATTACTAGCATCTCCAGCCACGCGTTGCTGTGACTCAGTTATTATGGGATATCCCACGGGAATCAACCATTTTTTCGGAATAAAAAGTAATACTTACTTACTTACTTATCATCACGCCATTTCCCTTGTGGGGTAGGCAGAGAGAAGAGAGTGCTAAAAGGCTCTATTATTGCATACATCACTCGCTTCCTCGACATTCATAATTCTCTTCATAAACGCTCGCCGGTTTCGGAGACTCCTGACTCAACCTTCCTTCAATACATGACATGATTTTATTTACATTTATATCTTCTAAACCATTCGCACTGTCTGGCAATCTTTCCACATGTCCGAACCATCTGAATAAAATAATATTGAAGGAACATTGTACTCTCTAGTGAGAGATAGTAATAAAAGAATATATAATAGAGATAGTAATAATATAAGTACATTAAACTACACCTGTTCAGAAAATCGTTATTCTTTTTCTGAATATGGAGCAGAAAATACGTCATTTCGGTCCTACAATTATGCGGGAGAAAAGTTGTTTGAAAATCCATTTCTGACGCCCTGAGTGGGAGGAAAAACTGTGTGAACACCCATTACTAATGGGATGTTCTTTTATTAGTTTGACAGAGTTGGCTTAATAAAAGTTTGAGCAATATCATCAGCCTAATCAAAACACCAAAAATAAAAAAAAATTCGCTGAATGATACTTGTCATTTACATTGTCTATATATTATTATACAGGCTACAGCACCGTAGACCATATCCATACTGTTCGTCAGATTGTACAGAAGACCGAAGAGTATAATCAGCCACTGTGTATGGGTTTCGTGGACTACGAGAAAGCCTTCGACTCCATCGAAACCTGGGCGGTTTTGGATGCTCTGCAACGGTGTCGCATCGATTGGCGCTATATCGAGGTGCTGAGATGTCTATATGATCCGCCATAATTACCGTTCAGCTCCAAGACCAAAAGACCAAACCCGATCGAGCTGCGTCGAGGGGTGAGACAGGGGTATGTAATATCCCTCAACCTCTTCCTCAATGCACTCGAAGACGTCTTCAAGACACTGGACTGAACTGGGCGGGGCATTAACATCAACGGGAAATACATCTCACACCTTCGGTTTGCCGATGATATCGTCATCGTTGCAGAGTCACTGGAACAGTTAAGCGGAATGCTGCATAGCCTAAATGGAGCCTTTAGAGACGTTGGCCTCGGCATGAACTTGGATAAAACCAAGATCATGTTTAATGAACATGTCGCGCCAGGACCGATCTACGATTCGATGGTTCGATGCTCGAAGTTGTTCAGGAGTAGGTATGTCTACCTTGGGCATGTTGTCCAATTTGTTAGAAACAACTTCGAGAAAGAAATCAACCGCAGGATCCAATTGGGTTGGGCAGCATTTGGCAAACTATGCCAAGTCTTCTCTTCGCCTTTACCGCAATGCCTAATGCATCCTACCTGTCATGACTTACGGGGCCGAGACGTGGACACTCACAGTGGGACTAGTCCACAAATTGAAAGTCGCGCAGCGGGCTATGGAGCGGGCTATGCTCGGCGTCTCTTTGAAGGATAAAATTCGTAATGAGGTAATCCGACAAAGAACCAAAGTTACCGACATAGCTCGCAGGCTCGGTAAGCTGAAGTGGCAATGGGGTGGTCACATCTGCAGAAGGACCGACGGCCGATGGAGCAAGCGTGTCCTAGAGTAGAGACCGCGACTTGGTAAGCGGAAGGTAGGACGGCCCCCAGCTAGGTGGACCGACGACCTCAAAAAGGTCACTGGGACAGACTGGATGCGGAAGGCGGAGGACCGTGTGCAATGGCGCGTGTTAGGAGAGGCCTATGTCCAGCAGTGGATTGCAATAGGCTGATTGATTGATATATTATTATTCTTTTGTCCATCTAGTGAAGGACTAAGGATATCGATATATCAAATATAAAAAAATTAAGAAATAAAATAGCACTGCTGCAATACTGAACGTGGAGGATACCTTAACCTCCTTGGTCAGAAGTATAACTATAAACAGAGGTACTCTGTAAGGGATATGATGAGTTTTAATTAAGCAACTACACTAAAAAATAAAATAGCATTACGCTTGTGTCCATGAAGGGGTTGACAGAGGTATAATTTACATACCCATGGTTCGCTAACTATGTTTAAGCCCCACGTAAAAGGGGGCGAGCCTATTGCCGTCTACCGGGCCCATTTCCAAACTCCGGGCTACTACCGAAAAAGCTCAATAGCACCACCACACCCAGAGATCGAACCCGTAACCTCATGATCAGCAGTCGCTCCCGCTACCGCGGCACCACCGAAGCAGTTTGCTATATAACTTATATTATATTATTTGTTTTGTCTTATATTTAGAATATAATCATAATTTACAGAAAAAATTGTTTGGTCCTATATAAATCTTGTGCCTTCAAAGTTACTCTAAGAATATTACCCGGCTTATTAACCTCATCAAAAAAATAAAGCACGTTAATAATGATTTTTGATACAGTTTTCGTGAAAAACGACGTCTCCTTCCAGTCCCGATACCCATCCTGTCATATGTATACATAGATGACAAAATTCAATAGGCAAGTGACAATCACTTGCCTATTGAATTTTGTCGTAACGATTTCTGGTATCGTGACAGTCAAGTTAGAAAGCAAAGTTTAGCAAATGACGCTACTGTTATTTAGATATTTTTATATATATTTTTAGCATTTGACATGCTTAGCACTATACATTAAACACAAAGTGAAAAATGTGAAATCGAAAATAACAGTCAGGAGCAGGATTTGAACCTGCATCTTCTGGATACCGTCCAGATGCTTTACCAATTCAGCAATCCTGACAATTGCTCCTGACTGCTAAATTGGTAAAGCATCTGGACGGTATCCAGAAGATGCAGGTTCAAATCCTGCTCCTGACTGTTATTTTCGATTTCACATTTTTCACTTTGTGTTTAACGCTACTGTTATCTCAATAAAAAATAAACTTAAAACAAAACTCCTAGCTTATCCAGCCAGTGTGTACCGCAGGTCACTTTCTTTCTGTGGCTCTTGTCCAGTAGTAGGACCTTTTTTTTGTTTAGGCGAGAAAATATGTACCTAACCGCACACCCCGTCATTCAATTTTCATGCTGGGATAAGCAAATCTCTATCTCTAGAAATATATTATACCTAAATACTTACTCAACCCAAGATCAATATACAATTTAACAATCCGACTCTCCAGTTTGAAAGTGAGCAAATAGAAAATTGTACTTGGATCGAGTGCGCACGTAACTCGGGTCAAAATTATCGGGCGTTTAAAGAGGGAGTGCTAAGGACGGTGCTACAGTGAATTAGAAGCATTCCCATTTAATTTACAAAGGTCAGGCTACTATCATTGAAATAAAGATATATTATCCAATCCTACTAATATTATAAATTATTTGAAAGTTTGTGAAGATGTTTAAATGTTTGAATATATCTCAGTTAATCACGCCGAAGCGACTGAGTGGATTTCAATGAAATTTGTGAGATAAAAAGATGAGACACCGAATTATCATATAGGATACTTTATCCCGAAAAAATAATAGTTCCCGTAGGACAGCAATTTTTTTGCAAATTTAGCCAAATTTTGCATTAAATAACAGCCAAAAATAGATGACTATTCAATGCAGAGAGTAATTCAATTTGACTTTTAGTTGATATCTCTGACGTTACAAACGAATGAGAAAATATAATGGAGGAGGTTCCATTTTTTAATTGATTTATTTTGTGGTATCCGACTAAAAAAGAAAAAAATATTTAATCTCTGCTTCACATTAACTGAATTGAACGAAAATATTCTACGTACCGAAATCCCGCACGAAACCATTAATCGTTTTGATGTCACAGTATGGGACATTTAGTGTGACCCTTTTTATGCGCCAACCTTGCCCGATTTACGTCCCTAATCACTGAATACCGAATGGCGAGAACTGAAACTCAAGCGTTCATATGGCCAGTCGTGTTAAATCGCCAGTTATTGAACATTTCCGGTTTATTGTGAGGGATTCTACAGATAATATTTTAGAATATGAACGTATGTTAATTTTGAAAAATCAATATTTCTATGATTTATCGAAAGGTACTACAGGTGTAATAGTGGTCATAAATTGATGCTGATGCTTTTCTTTCGGAAATCACAGTTAGAGTTCTTTTTTCAAATATTGCAGAATATTTTTTTGATGAAGTATTAATTCTTGTGCATTACTAACTCCAGAGTACATGTTATTGTCTGATAAACAAAATAGTTGTGGGCAATTTTTGGTTACGGGTGTAGACATACCTATGTTATGACCGTAGATCAATTACTGTAAAATTCAGTAGCAGTAGCACTTTCCGACTTGTTTGTGTAAGCTTGACCCAATTTAAAACAATTCGAAAAGCCAATTCAACCTGTGTTCCTTCTGATTGTATTTGGCTATCGTTGAATATAAAGCTGATCCAACTATTATGTTTTGTTTATGAAGAGCTCTTGTAAAGTGCCAGTTAATTTATTCTAGTAATTTTCGGCTGTAAAATACTTTTGTTTGTGCAGTCAATATTTATTTAGGCTAAATAGTTAATCCAAATTAAATGAAAACTTCTTCTTGGCCTTATTTATTGTACAGTATCTTTTACGAATAGTAATAATTTTTATATGCTAAGAAAGCATTCAAGATTTTCAAATCATAATACATGCGTGTAGCATGGCTTTAACAATGTGAATTTATTAATAGTACTTTACTTTTAGGATAACTACCTTATTAGAGTAAATTAGTTCCTGCAATTTGCCACAAAAAAAAGTATAATATGTGAATCCTAATATTTGCGTTTTTTTAAACACCTTAGTAACCGGTGTACATTAAATTAAAAATATAACTTTTTAACAGGTCAGTTGCAAGGCTCGGGATACAGTGAACAAGAACCGGAGTTTCTGTCACCCCTTGAGAACTTGACCGTCGCGCAAGGCAGAGATGTACAGTTCACCTGCACCGTTCATCATCTTGGTGATTACAAAGTAAGATATGTTTATAATAGTAAGCACTATAAAACAACGCTGTAGCTGCTATTTTATTTACTTATCAGTAAAATAATAATTGTGGAATCTTTACAGAGGCACTTATTTATATTATAAAAAATATTTTAGTACTATTTAGTCCTAACTCCATTATCAATAATTTAATGATATTTTGTTGGTTTGTAATAGCTTATTTACTTTAGAAAATTACCTTCGTAATATATTGTATTCTGTTTCGCTTAATAAGTATTATTTACCTTGACGAAACCTTATGAAAATACATAATTGTGTTCAAGTGACGTCTATATAAATATAAAATCGATGTTTGTATGTATATTCCCTATGGAATCCAAAACAGAGGATTGATTTTGATGGAATTTTCAGTTCATCTTCATATTCGCCCAGTGAGTGATTCTGTGAAGTTTAGTAGCATTCAGATCAACAGAACATTTATTTTTGGGATTTTGGTAATTTTGTCTCATATTTTCATAGAGATAATTATTATTAATGTGACACATTTATATTCGGAAGTAACCGTGGACAAGGTTGCAGGCAGAATCTAGTTTTGTAAACGTGACACCAATTTACTACCTACATGATGCGTATAATTAAATTCTGGCCGTTTGCTTTGCGAGCGGTGGGCACGGCGCTGAACAAGCTCCGCACTCAGTACTCCCCCCCCCTCACAGAGACCCTTTAGCCCAGCCTCCTCACCAAGGTGGTCGAGGGCCTATTCCCACGACAGGCGGAGCACATGCCCCCGGTCATGGCACAGCCAGGTAGCGACCGGCAGCTGACCTCAGTGTACCGCCCGTCACTGTGTCGGAAATGGGGGCAGCTGTTTCGCGGATACGATCCAAGAACACCACCCCCGGTCCAGACGGGATACCCGCCCGGGTGCTGGCCCTGGCTCTGGACCACCTGGAGCCCCGCCTCAGGGGACTGTTCGACGCGTGCCTGGCGTCCGGACGGTTCCCTGACTGCTGGAAGGAGGGGAGGCTGGTACTCCTCCCGAAGCCGGGGCGAACGCCGGATTCGGTCGGGGCCTACAGGCTCATCGTGCTGCTGGACGAGGCGGGTAAGCTGTTGGAGAGAATCCTCGCTGCCCGCATCGTCCAGCACCTTCGCGACCTCTCGCTGCCGAGCGTCGTCAGAGCGATGCTTGGCAGCGACAGGAATAGGGCCGCGGTCGCTGCTTTCTGCGAGGAGGTTATCTCGCGGAAGGAAGCGGCGGAGAGGGCTAGGGAGGAGGATTCTTCTGCTGACCCAAGCCGCCGCCAGCGACCGGGGTGGCGCAGGCGCAGGTACTTGCGCCTCATGCCGCCCTAGCTGAGGCTGCGGGCGGATGGAACGGGGAACGTCCGCCACCCGCAAGGCCTCCCGCGAAGGTGCGACTCTCCTCTGCGGATGCGTCGCTCAGTAGAGGGTACCCGAAAGAGTAAGCCGCCGGCGGACCACCGAAGGAATGTAACACAGTTCCAGTAGCCCGCCAATAAAGGCGGAGAGACGGCACACGGCGGGTTTCTTTAGTGGGTGCAGGCCCCACACTATCCTGTTCGTTGCCCCGAACGACGGGGTGTGCGGTTAGGAACATTTTACCGCCTTAACAAAAAAAAGGTATATATATATACATTTACATAATAGAGAAGTAACTACTTTTTCCTCGATGATAATGTTACTAATGTCGAAGATTGAAAATAGGATTATTTTCTAAAATAAATTATTTAAATATACGCAATTAAATAATGTAATTAGTAACTATTATAATATTGATACCTAAATTAATTATGTGTCTTTATTATGTATATAAAAATGATGCATTTATTGGTATATAAAAAGTGGAGATATTGTGATGTTATAATTAGAAAGAAAAACTATTAATGTAAATTTAAAAATTATCAGGAGCAAAGGTTATTTATATTTGTAACTACTTTTATAAGTAAAGCGCATACGGTTAGATCAATAATTTAATAATATCAGTTACAAAATGGTAAAATTATAAATAAAATTTTGAATATTTCACTTTTGTCATTATTTTGTGTAGTATTGTATAAGTATAGTAGACTTGCTAATCATAAATCGTCAGGGACAAGAATTAGAATTAATTATCATAATCTAATAATTGAACCCAGATTGACAATGTTATAGGAAGGAATTAATCTAAAGCATTGATAGATTTAATTAATATCGATTCTACTATAATCTCGGATAGAGTTTATTTATATTACTACTGCAAACCGGGACTTTGTCCACGTGGTATTTTAGTTATTTTCATTTCTTGTGTAGAACGATATGTTTCTTCTTAATATCCTTACCGGATAATATTTATATTTGTCATTACAACTCAAAATTGTGAAGCCCCATTAAATTTTGTACTGACATATAACATAGCATCACGCCTGTATTCCCCGAAGGGGCAGGCAGAGGTCTATTACACACCCACGGTTTGCCAGCTATGTTTAAGTACCACGTAATAGGGGGCGAGCTGTCTACCGAACACATTTCCAAACTTCGGGCGGCTATTGAGAATTTTTCTTTTTACAAAAAAGCTCAATAGCACCGCCCGGAGATCGAACCCGAGACCTCATGATCATCAGTCGCTCACACTACCGCTGCACCACAGAGTTCCCATTTTACATACATATACGGATATATGTATATGTGAAATGGGCAGGAGAATCATTATACCTAATTAAATTCGAGCTGAGGTCGTGAGCGTTTAATAATATTATTTACTTAAATGCATTGATGACAACCTACGTTTGTTCGGTAGTGAATATACTTACCTACTCTTAGTGCATTAATAATGTTTAATATTTTAACAGGCTGGTAAAGCATCCCACAATGCTTTAACTGTACCTTAAACTCGTAAACTTACTTAGTTAAACTAAATCACTGCTCCTTAAAACTGGCTTAAGTTGGTAGCAGGAGATTAGTTTTACTTGACTTGCAATGAGATGGATGACCAAAAAGTTACTACTATTTGTGGACACCTGATCTCCTCCGTGCTTCAGAATCATTTTTTATTATTTTGGCAAGTTTAAGAGTTACTTATTCTATCAACTATGTTAAAGGATATTGGAATAGTAAAGTTATCTTCCCACAGGTGGCGTGGATAAAATCGGACACGAAAACAATAATTGCAATTCACACACACATGGTGACCCTCAATCCTCGATTGGCAGTAACACACAATGGGCATAACACCTGGAAACTCTACATTAACAGCGTCGAGCCTAAAGACTCTGGGACTTACATGTGCCAATTAAATACCGACCCAATGAAGAGTCAGGTAGGTTCACATTATTTATTCGTTAGTTTCTAGTTATTTTCGTAAGAAAACTTAAAGGTAATCATCGCTGTATCAAAAAAATATTTGAGATAAGATGTATAGAAATACTTGGCCGTATAAAAGGTTTTTTATTATTTGAAACTTATAGTATATTGCTGCGATTTTGATTTCAAATGCTCAAAAACGTAGTCTGCATAATAGGTTTTTTTTTATTGCATATGGTGGCAGACGAGCCACTGCACACCTGATGGAAAATGGTAACCGTCACTCATGGACTAAACTATACCCGTATAGAGTATTGTCATTGTCACCATTTCATTTCAGAGATATATATGAAATGAATTAATTAACAGCTACCTCCTGCTACAACAAAAACACATCGATGTGCTTCATGCCTAGTCACACGGGAGATGGTGGTACCAACCCGCTCGGGCCTGACAGTAAGTGAGTACTCCCAATTGGTACCCAGCCCTACCACTAGTAATGCAATGGGTAATAATTGCTTACTTCTCTTAGTCGCCTCGTACTACACCCGTGGGAAATAATGGGGTAGTGACATTTGTATTCTTAGTCTGTCACCACACGGACAAATAAATTGATCAGTAATAACGGCAATACAAGTATAAGAGTATATACGTTTTCTACAAATTTAGCTACTTGCTTTGTTAAAGATTGTGACAATCCCACTTTAAATGTTGTACATCCTGCACTAAGGAATAATCCTTGTATCATGGGGGAGTTTAAAATGTAGATACAATTTAACAGACATAGAACATCCCGAATCAGAACAAACATTTGTGGGTCACACAAAGGGTTGTCCTGCGTGGAAATCAAACTCACAATACTCTGGAGATCGGTGTCTAAGCCACACCATCATTGGTGCAGTCGGTTTACCGTTTAAGCAATAAAATTAATCACTCTTAATTGTTAGATTGATTACCGTGGACACATCTTTGGTGAAAATTGTGAAGTTGACACTTAGAAACGTAACACATCTTATGTATTTTCTTTAAGAAAATGTTATCTGATACCTAATATAAACCTCATGTTCACAATTAATTATATAATAAATGTTCTTCAGAACGTTGCATAAAATGTAAGAGTTGTTATATAACCGTATTTCTCGACACTCGTATACAATAACGCACAGCTCAATTAAATTTCCAGCACATATCAGTAATTTCCTTCATGCAGTTTAATTATTGCATCAATTGATTATCAATAATAGACAGTAATTACGATCGCTAATATTAAAATTAAAAACCGTAGCTAATATTAAAATTTATGCAATTGATATGGATCGCCGGTTTGCATCGAGTCGATGATGTCACGTGCTGAACGTACAATCAAATAAATTATATCGATAATGTTTTGCTATACTCGCTTTTTCATATACGAGAACTATTCGAAAATCTGTCTCGCCAGTCTTATATTAAAGTTTTGTAATGCAGTATTAAAGCACTCCATTTACATTTTCGTATTTATTAAGATATATTTCATAGGATATCTATGAGTGTTTTAAGTGCTTTTGTTATGCGTTGACGGTTTGACTAGAGTAAGACTTGGTATACTTAAGATGTCATCCTCATAAAGTGTAAATTTTGTGTAGGTTGTATTTATTTATTAATTAGGAGTAAGAACGATATACTTAATTACAACATTGCTTATCATATTGGCTAAATACAGATCATAAATGTATATCAATTAAATACGCTAATGATGATCAATTAATGTACTGTAAACTAAATAAGTTAATTTTATTAAGGTTTTGTTTTTTTTTTGTTTAGGCGGGAATCTACTCCACGCCCTAGAATTCTGAATTCAGAGTTACTGCCACATCCCTGCTTATTGTGAAGACGTATATTAAAAATATTATTATACTCTGTTCACAAGTCAATACCGTAATTCTTCGTATTGTGTTTTTGTAAAATACTCAGCGCCACAAAGATTTATTTCCTCATACGGCTGTTGCTGGCTTTAATTAACAAATAATGTAGCTGAAATGGTTGTTAGTCGGCTAGTTACCATAGCTTTGTAGTATATATATGGGTAGGTAGTTTGTACATGACTTTCCTTTCATAGGATGAAATATGTATTTGCTTATAGCTATTATATTATTGCAAAGATGGTGTTTTGGTTTAGATAACGTCTGGCCGTACCGAACGTTGCGGTTGAGCCTTGCTCATTTTGTTGGAATGAACCGGGGAAGTATCTACTTACCACCTTCTTACGGAATTTTGTCGTAAAGTAGCGTTTACGTTTTGTTCTGTGAGTGAGAGGGCAACACAGCTGGACCACATGTTTATTAGTCAGCCTTATAATGTAAAAAATGTCCCACGCGTCTATAACAGCAATGTCGCATATCTACTGGAAATACATAAACTCCCCACAACAGAGAGTGAGCCTAATAACACTTTTGCACGATCCCGGAATCTCACCGATAGGTAGTAGTGTAACTATTTATACAATTACAGCAACGTGTCATTAAAAAATAAAACAGCAAAATATTATCTCTTAAACATCTTTAAAATCATTTTGTAATTATTTGTTTTATACTTAGAATCATACAAATAGGGTACAAGCAATGTTTTGTGTTTTAAAAAAAGGTAAGAGCTTGCTTTTTATCTTTTTCCGATTATATTTTCAAAATATTCACCTGTATAATATAATTATCTACCTGTATCATCAGCCTTACCAAGCACAATATTTTAAAGAAACTCTTTTCTATACACAAATGATAAGTATTCGTTGTAATTATACATTTGAAATTCATATCCACAATATTACAATCAAAATTTTTAAAGTAAATTAATGGCATCTGTAATCAATTACACGATTCATGGTAAAATGTAGGGCAAATTATTACAATGAGAAGGCGTTCCTAAGACATTAGTCAGTGCTATGCAACGTGGATACAAAAATATCAGCACCATTACCAAAAAGCTTCTCGCTACCTCTTTTATTTTCTTTGCATACATTGTTCATAGTACCTTTTTTTTATTAAGGCGAGACAAAATCTACCTAACCGCACACCTCATCATTCGGTAGTGTGGGGCCCTCACCCACTAAATAAACCCACTGAGTACCTACGTGTAATCTGTGCATTATATTAAAACAAGTATGAAAGACACTCGTAAGCTACTACGTGTAGACAAAGTATAATATCGAATTATTGTGTCTGTGACTTTTAACATAAAACTTTTGTTGAAAACAAGGTAATACCCTCAGTTTTTATTTAGTTTGTTTATGTTACTTTCGTGATGGGAAACGTGTGTTTGTCGATCTAACTTTGCATCTATGTTTATGCGAAGTAATGATGGCGTTAGAAATCGACACGTTTTTAGTTTTGCTTTCTGCAGTTATTGAAGTATCGTTTTGCTGAAACATAAATAATATTTTTATTTATTTATAGTCTCTTGTCCTGTTAAACCAAACATCAAAAAAAAAAATCGTTATTAGTGTGAATCGATTCCACAATACTCCGTTCTTGAGTAAAAGACAACACCACAACAGCCGCACTATGCGGTATTGCGTACATAAACCAATAATCCAATTTCTCGATTGTATTTGTTAAGCCATGCGTTAATCGAGATGTAATTGAATATTATACGTATAATTATACAGGTTATGCTTTAGCTTTCCCAGATTACGTAATATATTTTCTTGTATTTATAATATATGTTCAATTGAATGCTATAAATGGTTTGAAATAAAGTTGATACCCAGTTCTGTCTGTTACTCTGCTTACGATTAAATTCTGCGCGTGACTTCTTTCGCGTGGACTTCAGAATATAAATACGTCACTTAACGAAACTTTAATTATCTTCTGTAAAAATAGCTATTTACAGGATTCAAATATTTTTTTCAGGGCTAAAAATTAACCTAATGTATGTATGTATGTCCTTTTCCGAGCAGACTATAATGTATGCAAAACTTTATGATTAGTTCATTATACTATCGGCACGCTATTGAGAATTTTTCTTTTTACAAAAAAGCTCAATAGCACCGCCCGGAGATCGAACCCGAGACCTCATGATCATCAGTCGCTCACACAGTTCTGCGCGTGACTTCTTTCGCGTGGACTTCAGAATATAAATACGTCACTTAACGAAACTTTAATTATCTTCTGTAAAAATAGCTATTTACAGGATTCAAATATTTTTTTCAGGGCTAAAAATTAACCTAATGTATGTATGTATGTCCTTTTCCGAGCAGACTATAATGTATGCAAAACTTTATGATTAGTTCATTATACTATCGGCACGCTATGATGACCGTTTTGACGTTTGTCCACTCATGAAGTTTCGTATTAATTAATAATTACATCTGAAGGAGCAAATTGCTGTTCTTTAAGCCCTCGTCACATAGAGGCGGGATCCGCGGGAAAGCGATCGCGATCCGGGACGGGTTTTTTGTAATATTCGAATTTGTATGCAACCTGTCACATAGGAACGCGCCCGTTGCTATATACAAAAAAATCCCGTCCCGGATTGCGATCGCTTTCCTGCGGCTCCCGCCTCTGTGTGACGAGGCCTTTATTGTCAATAGTGACGTGCAGTTAGTCATAAAATTTATCGAATGCATAATTTTAGGACACAACATTTATTTATTACATTGATTTCTTAACTATATATATTAGGGTCACGCGAACATTTATTTTTAATTTTTATAAGATTATAATTATTGGTGTTAAACACAAAGTGAAAAATGTGAAATCGAAAATAACATTCAGGATCAGGATTTGAACCTGCATCTTCTGGATACCGTCCAGATGCTTTTACCAATTCAGCCATCCTGACAATTGCTCCTGACTGCTAATTTCGATATCACATCATACTTAACGTCTTTGGGTGACACCTGCGCCATCTGTCGGAAGCATTTTCATACATTATACCGACCAGGTAAACTTAATTTTACAATTAAGATTTTACCTAATAATGACGCAAACCCTTTAAATATTTAGATATTTTTATATATATTTTTAGCATTTGACATGCTTAGCACTATACATTAAACACAAAGTGAAAAATGTGAAATCGAAAATAACATTCAGGATCAGGATTTGAACCTGCATCTTCTGGATACCGTCCAGATGCTTTTACCAATTCAGCCATCCTGACAATTGCTCCTGACTGCTAATTTCGATATCACATCATACTTAACGTCTTTGGAATCGAAAATAGCAGTCAGGAGCAATTGTCAGGATGGCTGAATTGGTAAAAGCATCTGGACGGTATCCAGAAGATGCAGGTTCAAATCCTGATCCTGAATGTTATTTTCGATTTCACATTTTTCACTTTGTGTTTAATGTATAGTGCTAAGCATGTCAAATGCTAAAAATATATATAAAAATATCTAAATAATTATTGGTGTACTTATTTACCACACAACTCGCCAATTGTTTTTGAAAATTCAAATTAAAAAAAAATTAAATCTAATATGATCGCCTTTAGAATCGCTGGCCAGCACAACTACTACCTCCGGCAAACTCGCGTCAATGCTCAATGCAAAACAAAGTAGTTTCGACTTGACGTTGCTTCGGAAAGTACAAACTGTGAGTGCACTGCGATTGTGATATAGTTTTGACCTGGCTTTGGATTTCGGATATTGATACTGCATTACTGTTGACCCTTGCTCGTTAATTTGGACTCTGTTTACGCCTTTTGTTGTGGATTTCATCGATATGGCTGAACGCACACACACATCACTATTATAATATATGTCAAAACGGCCATCATAGCGTGCCGCAACCTTAGTTACAGCGTGAGAGCGTATTATACAAACTTACTTTAGTTTTTTATAAAATTAGTAAGGATACAACGATTTATAAAAAGTGTTTCATTGGCATTAGGATATTTTTTTAAGAAAGTGTTACAGAAGAAGAACAATATTCAACAAACAATTTCCGAGACGGGCCTCGTGGCGTAGTCGGTAGTGTAAGCGACTTCCGTGCACGAGGTCGTGGATTCGATTCCCACTCAGGACAATTATTTGTGTTATGAACACAGATATTTGTACTGTGCCTGACTGTTTTCTATCTATTATATGTATGTATTTACAAAATAAAAAAGTAATATATGTATTATATCCGTAATCGGGTTCCCATAGCACAAGCTTTAAGCTTAGTTTGGGACCAGAGAACGTTGTGTGAAATGTCCGTGAATATTTATTTATTACATGATATTTTGAAATGAATTCGTCGAACCAATTTCTACACAGAAAATCTACTAAGTATAACAATATAAACAAAAGTTACGTGGAACCTCTCTAATATAAATATGTATTCTAAAAACTTTAACGTTTTAGTGAATAAGTTAAATATTAATTTGGTGCTCTTCGTTTGTTAAGTCTTCTTGATAAGCCTCGAGCGTTTCTCAGACAGACAGTACGCTTTTGAATTAGGCAACTTTAGACTCCTCGTCTTTAAAGTATACACTAGTCAATCTTTAAATAATTCTATTTACTTACCATATATGAATAGTGTAAGCGAATTGCAAATACTCTGTGAAAATATAATTTACTAGCCATTGCCAGTAGCTACGCCTTAGGTGAAACCTTTTTTTGGTTGTATCTTAGGTTCCCGATAAAGGAGTTTTTTGAAGCTCAGGTTTTAGATAAAGGAGTGAGATGAAAATGTATAGGTACCAGTTTTATGACTAATTAAGATTAACAAATAAAACAATTTTCATCAAAATCCGTTCTGTAGTTTTTGTGTGATCGCATCAAACAGACAAAGCAGTCATTTCTTTAGGTTCTGCCACGGTTAAATAGCTCTATACGGGTTTTCTTAAATATCAAAATATATAGGTTTAGCAGTTACAATTTTAAAACAAATGTAGGTTATATTTATTATGGTTACCATCATTATTATATAAATTTTCCACTGCAGTCATTCGAGACATTCTTTTAAAGTCAATCAGCTCTTGACTGCGGCTGTGCCGCAGGAAAAATTTAGTTTTTAGATTAAATTTCAGGCTTCCTATATAGTACCGGGTTGAAATGTATACCAGTTTTTAAGTCAAAAAGAGCTCTCAAACAAAAAGTTTTATCAAAATCGGTTCAGTAGTTTCTGCATGATGTGTTAACAAACGTTAAAAATAATGTTTTATATTCAAAGTTCCTATATAGCCTAACACAGTTAATTTTTTGTCCTTTTTAGATAGAATTTCCGTAATTTTTTTTCTTAGTTTTCACCTAGAGTTTGAAAGAATCCCACATGTAGGTAAATGTTCACGGTTCTAGTCAATAAAGTTATAAATGATTATACTGATTGCTGCAACTATCTATTTATATGTTAACAGACAACGCTTTTGTACTTATTAAGTTATTTACCTTTTGTGGTGTGTAACAAACATTACAAAGCGCCCGAAGCGCCCGTGGAATTTTGTTAAGTTGTGGAATGCACGCTCTTCCCAAAGGTAGACAGTGGAATGTCGCCGCGACATCTTCATGCGACAGACAGTTTTCTAAATGTACCATATTGTATATGTTGCAAAGCAGTACTAAAAGCCTTTAAGTTGCCAACATTTTCATGCATTAGTTGTACAGAGCGTGCAAACGTTATCTTTAGTTTTAAGCTCGTATGTGTATGGAGAAAGCCGTAATACCTACGAGTACCTGCCCTCGATGCTTCTGCAACTAAAACGGGTACTTATATATAATAAAACATGAGCAGGGATCTCTTCAAGTATTGAGCGTAACATTAATAATATTAAAAACTAGCCTTTGCCCGCGGCTCCACCGCAGCCAAAAGCTAGTTTTCAGGTCATATCTCTCTAATGTACCTACCAGTTTTTAAGTCTAATCAAGAGCTATAAAATAAAAAAAAGTTGCATCAAAATCTGTTCAGTAGTTTTTGCGTGATACGCGAACGAACAAACAGACAAACAGATAAACACACAAACGGACAAACAATCTAAAAAGATCTATTTTGTGTTCAGACACGCCTATACAGCCCAATACAGTATTTATTTTTTTCAAATATCTTATGTGTAGAGACAGCTCTGTTAAAGCTTTATAATAGTATAGAATTATAGATACCCTTCGCCCGCAGCTTCACCTTAGGGAAAGGTTTATTTTTAGGTTTTATCTCAAGTTTTCTGTGTGAAACATACCTTCCAGTTTTTAAGTATACCTAATCAAGGACTATCAAATAAACTCGTGATTTATGAACCTGATCTATAAGTATTAAAATTATTTCTAATTTCAAAAATTAATAATGAAGAAAATCTGGCACGTAAATAAAGAACTCAATTTAAAAAAACACATCGCAGTAGAAGCGGACATTTGAATTTGTTCGCTTTTACTTCGGACCTATGACAGATGATCGAAACGTCAACAAAGATATCTGTCATGTGTCACATTCTAGTGTGTACCGGTTATGTTTTCATGCCTTTTCATTGAATTAATATTGTTAAACAGATTCTGCCTCTGGTCCCAAAATAAGCTTAACGCTTGTGCTTGTACCAGATTACGGATATTACTTTTTTTTGTAAATACTTATATATAATAGATAGAAAACACCCGGACGCAGTACAAATATCTGTATTTATAACATAGCATCACGCCTGTAATCCCCGAAGGGGTAGGCGGAGGTGTATTACACACCCACGACTCGCCAGCTATGTTTAAGACCCACGTAACAGAGGGCGAGCCTATTGACGTCTACTGGGCACATTTCCAAACTCCGGGCTGTTACGGAGAATTTTTCTTTTTAGGAAAAAACTCAATAACATTGCCCGACCCGGGGATCGAACCCGAGACCTCATGTTTAGCAGTCGCATACAGTACCGGTACACCACCGAGGCAGTTAGTATTCATCACACAAATAATTGTCCTGATTGGGAATCGAACCCACGTCCTCGTGCACGGAAGTCGGTTACACTACTGACTACGGCACCATTCATCCATCCATCAGCCCCTTAACATCCACTGCTGGACATAGGCTTCCCCAAGAGAACGCCACAACGAGCGGTCTCGTCATGGGGGATAATGCCAATTGGCGATCGCAGTGGATGTTGTTAATACTCGAGGGAGTGCTGCTGCCCACTCCCCCGGTATCCCCTCAGTCGGCTCTTACGACGCCCGTGGGTAGAGAGGGGTGGGACAATTCTAAAGCCGGCCCCACACGACACGAGGCCCGTCAATAATTGTACAACTTTTTTTTTAAGGCGGGAAAAAATTTACCTAACCGCACACCCCGTCGTACTGGTACAGCACCAGTGGCCCACCAATTTCATTACTTCAGTGGTAATATTTTGTAAACCTACAGCACAGAATAGATACTAGTACGCCTCGCGCACTTGGGCGTCGCACCTTTGCGGTAGGCTTCCGCGGACGGCAGGGTACTCCCAGACCCCACCGTCCGCAGCCTCGCCTAGGGCGGCATCAGGCGCAGGTAAGCGTGCGCACGCCGCCCCGCGCACCGGCGGCGAATCGGATCCGCGAAGGAGGATTCTTCCTGGGCCCTCTCCACCACCTCCTTCCGCGAGATGAGTCCTCGTCGCAGCCGCAGTGGTGACAGCCTGGGGTCGTCTCCCTCCTAGCGATCATGTGCAGGTGTTTGCCGAAGCAACCATGCCCCGACAAAACCTGCACCAACCGGAAGGTGAGGACCCCGTGCTGCCGCCCTGCCCATTCTTCCATGATCGGCTGGAGCGCCCCCACGGTCCAGAGACCAGCCCGGGGCGTCTCCAGCTGAGACTTCCACTTTAGGACGGTGGTGCGACGGGCATCTTCCCGCCACGATGACATTGCGCTCGGCGAGCACCGATAGACGTCGGCGAGCACCTCCGTCTCCAGATCCCACGGGGGGATCCGGCCAACGCGCAGGCTGCATCGGTCGAGACCGTGCGGTACCCGCGTATTGTCCTGACCGCTACGACCCTCTGTGGACGCCACAGAAGGGCCCTATTGCGAGCGGCCAGGGACTCCGCCCACACGGGCGCGCCGTACAGTGCCATCGACCGTACTACCCCCGCGTAGAGTCGTGGACACGTGAGACAACATGGCGACAAGATGGCGGAAGTGCTCGTCAAAGTGCCACCGTCCATCCAATACCAGGCCCAGATATTTGATGTGGGCCTGGATTGGGAAGCCCACACCATTGACCGTTATCGAGGCGCTGGCGGGCGGGCCCCGTCGGCGCCCATGGAAGCGTAGGGCCTCCGACTTTTCAAGGACCACCCTAAGCCCCAGCGCCTCGATCCGCCTGACCACCTCCGCGGTACCTGAGGTGGCCAGCGTTGCCGCCTCCTCGAGGGTCCAGCCCCGGGCTGTGACGAGCGTATCGTCTGCGTAGCAAATTACGCCCAGCCCGGGGGGGAGCCGGCCACGGAGGACCCAGTCGTAGCTGATGTCCCACAGGAGCGGCCCAAGAACCGAACCTTGCGGGACGCTGCACGACATATCCTACATTACAACGTCCCCTTCCCGGTCCACGAAGAGAATGCTGCGGCCGTCGAGGTGTATAACTCGGAACCTTGAGCGAGTGATGTACGCCTGCCTACAGTATCAAAAAAACTCATACCTATGTAATTAATTTTTACGGTTCTAGCGCCAAGAGTTTGGGCTGTGCATTGATATGCAAGTTAGTCAGTCAATGTATTTAGGGCAAGAGGTAGGAATTATAAAAAAATAATGTTTGAACAGTCTGACTGATTCAGATACGGTTTTCTGGAAAAGGTTTGGAATTGGTTGGCGATATTTTTTTAAGATATGTGTCACGGTGTAAGTTCACTAGAGAGCGTCGGTTGGTATAAACATTTTATTATAATATATTTATACTAGTATACATTTTATCCCGCTATAAAATAAGCGCCACGCTAACAGCCGGTTTTACCCTCCCTCCGCATTAGATGTTTCACATCAAAAATATAGGTTCCGGATAAGTAATCACCAACATATCATAATACTAAAACCTTCTCCGAAACACGCTGCATCTTATGGTATAATAAGTATTATTCCGACCGATTCAGTAGATTTTGCAGTATAAACGAACAAAAAACCAGCTCTCCATTTATTAGTATAGATTATTTAACAGCATAGAATAGTTAGATATTTTTATATATATTTTTAGCATTTGACATGCTTAGCACTATACATTAAACACAAAGTGAAAAATGTGAAATCGAAAATAACAGTCAGGAGCAGGATCGCAGTCAGGAGGTCGGTATAATGTATGAAGGTACTTCCGACAGATGGCGCAGGCGTCACCCAAAGACGTTAAGTATGATGTGTTATCGAAATTAGCAGTCAGGAGCAATTGTCAAGATGGCTGAATTGGTAAAGCATCTGGACGGTATCCAGAAGATGCAGGTTCATATCCTGCTCCTGACTGTTATTTTCGATTTCACATTTTTCACTTTGTGTTTAAGCATAGAATAGATAAGCTAGGAGAAGAAGGCACGAATATACCTATATATGATATTCTAAATTGCATATTTAAAACAAATACCGACACTGATTACTAGTTTAATGATTAGTTAAATAATGGTGTCCATCGAATCAGTGTATTTAAATAATTTGACTGTGATAATTCTAAAATCACACAAAAGCACACAATACTGTTCGCAGTCATCATTCATGGCGGGTCAGTTTCAGGCAATTAAATAAATATTGACCTACTAATTGTTTTTGCGGCATTGATGGGGAGAGCCTTGTTGACAGAGGCCGTGATGGACGACTCTGGTTTTTGTAATCTAACCCCTTTCCCTCCGTTTACTAAAAACGAATTTCAATACGATCGAGCAACATTTAAAAAGAATAAGCCATTTTTTTATCAACAAACCCAAAATTTCAAACTTCACAACTTGTTCATCCAAATAAAACTTATTTCAAATTTAAATCTGTTTTAGTTGAGAATACTTTACATAACTTAAACAAAAGCAATTTTGGAATCACAAATCAATACTCCATCCAGCAGTTTGTAAGTATTTAAACTGTATTAGATTAAAGAATTTAATGATTCAATATTGCCTTAAAATTTTATGTAGTTAACTTAAACGTACCTACAGAGGGGAAGTCTGAACACGAGTACATAAATAAGCCTTCAGCTGGCTGTTAGCACCGAAGGGTATTTTCAATATGGGTAATTTTGCCTGAAAAACAAATACTTTAGCAGCTTTATTGCATACTCCAGGATTAACTCGGTATATGAACGTTGAAAAACGAGAGCTCCTGGCGTTCAGTTACATACAAAAACTCGTAGTATTTTATCTTAATTACTTAGAAATCTTTGTTAGAGAAAATCCCTACCCTTATGTTGTCCATCGTCGTGTAACTTTATGAGCGGATTACTTTTATGACCGGGATTAAAGTACCGTTTGCGAAATGTTTACAGCTGGAATTCATTGCACGTTACACCATAGATACTTAGTATAACATACTGTTATAACAGAAATATTAATATCGTCTTTTCCTTTTTTTTTTCAAATATTTTAATTGTACAGACTTAGCTTAGTAATAGATGAGCAGTTTGAGGTAGTTTATAGCCACTTTGTCTACAAAATTTGTGAACCAAAAGAATCACAATTTAAAAGTTTATAAACACTTTTCAATCTCGTCGGGTACTATTTAAGGAATTTTCATAACAAAAGCTTAGCAATTTAACAGGCAGTGAGAATGCTTTAAAGGCATTGTTGAAGGTCAGCAGTAAAATTGCGTCGGATTTGGGTTGGTAATGATTTATTATTTGTAAAATTTTAATTATATATTGCTTCATAAGATTAGCTTAAACCTTTTTGATATTCAACCGCGTAAGTTGAGTATCATTCATGACTTCAATAATGTTTGAAAACCATTGGTATATCTAACTAACTAACTTATCATCACGCCACTCCACCTTCCTTCAATACATGACCGATTTGGTCTAGGTAGGTGAGTCTCGGTCTCCCCCTGTACCTACATCCTTTCACTTTCGCATTGTATATCTTCTTAACCAGTCGCTCGTCCGGCATAATTTCCACATGTCCGAACCATCGGAGCATTCCCTTTCGCATCTTTACACCAATACTCTCTTTCATGCCTACTCGCTCTCTTACGTCATCGTTACGAATGTGGTCAGTCAGCCTCACTCCAAAGATTCTCCGCAGAGATCGCATTTCGACCGCATTGGTTTTACGCTCATGCTCCTTTTTGCATACCCAACTCTCGCCCCCATATAATAACGTTGGGACAAGCACTGCGTTGTGTATTGCGACACGTACCCTCTGGCTGAGGTGATGACTGCCGAGAAGTTGTCCCAATGCTCCGTTCACTCTATTTCTCGCATTCACTCTTCTCTCTAAATCGGTGGTGTACCTTCCATCCCGACTGAATCCACATCCAAGATATACAAATTCATCCACTTGTTATAGCACACCATTTCCTATTGCTACTCTAACATCTATCCTGGCTTCTTCTCTTTCAAAAACCATTAATTTGGTTTTGCTCACATTCACACGTAGGCCCCTTTTCTTGCAATCTTCATATATACATAGGGTATATCCCAATATAAGATAACCCAAACACAAGCGAATATTCAAAGTAGTAAAGTCGTTACGTGTCGGTAGGTAAGTACGTACACGTCAACAGCACAGAATCCCGCCACTGCTAAGGAGCTTCATTCTTGGCACTATAAACACATTCTTTGACAAATAGTTGTCTCCTGTCGCAACTAAGGCGCGCCGTACCGGCAGAGGAATTTGAGGCCGTTCTAAGGAATCTTCCTAGTGAAACATAAAGCTATTGTCTTTTAACCTGTATGTTATATAATTAATTTACCTTGAATACAAAGGTAAGGTAAAACGACCGCCAAAATCTAGGCATTTCTATATTTTGAGGCGCGCTTAGCTTCCTATAGAGAATATACGATACTTATGGGATTATTCCTAAGCTCTTTGAAATATTACCCCGAATAGTGTTCAATAGAACGTAGAGTTAGTTTAAAGAGACTAGGCTTTCGTCTACAAACATGAACATTTTAAACAGGTCATTGGTATTTGTATTGCCGCATAACTTATTCACCGATTTTCTGATTGTTTAGACAAATTAACAACATTTCAATACCATCTGTGATTCTCAAAATAAATGTGAATTTTACCACTTCTAATCCTTGTTGTAGAAATTTTAGTGTCAACAACTCGAAGGGAAAAATAAACGTAATTTAGTTTAACTAAAAACTAATATTTATTTTGAAGCATAAAAATGTTAGACTATTTGCAAGAAAAATAGAAAAATATCTCATGCATTATGCATTTATTTTCCAATAAATTAATTCAAGTTTTATTAAGACTAGATTTTGCCCACTACTTCGTGGAAGCCACTCAACTGCACATTAATAAATTATTTAATTACAAAAATAGCTATCCCTTAAGAGCCGTCAATTGTCCGCAAAAAAGGTAGCCTAGATCTGTTAAGCAGTTAAAACGTGAAAGCGTAACAAAAAAAAATTATCGCACTTTCGTATTTATAATATTAGTAATAGCTTCCGGCCACGACTTTGTGGACTTTTTATCATCTCTCACAGGGGTTCCTAAACTTTAAAGATAACGGAACACTAACCAAATACCTTTTATTTTATGGAACCCCATATCAAATGATTACAAATCAACACTGAAAATTTTTTTAAGAAATGTGTAATATAATTTAAAGACATTATGCTTAACTTAAAGTTGATGAAATTGTTTTACTATTTTATGAATAATTGTTCTATAGTTCGGTTTTATGTCCCACAATTCTTTGCGTATATCTGGCGTAGCATCCAATTTTAACCTGTATTTGATTTTAAACACAAAGTGAAAAATGTGAAATCGAAAATAACAGTCAGGAGCAGGATTTGAACCTGCATCTTCTGGATACCGTCCAGATGCTTTACCAATTCAGCCATCCTGACAATTGCTCCTGACTGCTAATTTCGATAACACATCATACTTAACGTCTTTGGGTGACGCCTGCGCCATCTGTCGGACGTATTTTCATACATTATACCGACCAGGTAAACTTAATTTTACAACTTTTTGTTTAATGTTTAGTGCTAAGCATGTCAAATGCTAAAAATATATATAAAAATATCTGTATTTGATTTTTGTATAAACGTAGCCCCAGACTTCATTTGCCTCATTGCAAAAACCTTTAGCTCGTCACGAAGTTCATATAACCTGGCTAGAACTTTGCCTCTTGTAAGCCATCGGATTTCGGTATGCAAGAGGAGTGATTCGCATTGACTTTCCATTTCTTCGCACACCGTTTCGAACAATCTTGAGTGGAGGGGACGACTTTTCACGTAATTGACGATCTTAATAGCTTCATCAAGGATTTTCTTTAAATCAGTTGGCATTTTTTTCCTACAAGCATATAACGATGCAAAATGCAGTGACTGCTTTTACAGCAGAGAGACTTGCTTTTACAATGTAATGAGTCCTTCTCGTCACAAATTTTGCGCTATTTCAGAATAATATTTGTAACCGTGGTATTATTTAATAGCTAATAATAAATAATTTTGGCGGTACCCTGATAACTATTCTATGGAACCCCTAGGTTCTGCGGAACCCAGTTTGGGAATCCCTGATCTATCAAACCATTTAGACGTGTTTCAAATAACTTTTTATCGAGATACAGGCATTATTAATCTGTATACCAAATTTCGTTAAATTTGTTAAGTATAAATAGTCAATTCTGTGTTAAACTCCTAGCTATATCTATTCTACGAGAACTATTAATGTATTTATCCACCCCATTTTATCTAAATCCGTTTAGTCGCATAGGCATGATTAACAAACAAACATCAGATTTATTATTAGATATTGCTAGCTACTGCACGTGATTTCATCTGAGGGAACTTCAAAATTTGGTTCATAGAGTTGTTTAGGCATATCCCAAACGAACTCCATGTTGGAATAAAAATATTCTATATAGGCCAATATTTTATATGTATACTAGCCTATGCCCGCGGCTTCGCCGCAGCCAAACGCTAGTTTTTGGGTTATATCTTAGGTTCCCGATATAGTAGCGGGATAAATGTATGTATACCAGTTATTAAGTCTAATCAAGAGCTATCAAATAAAAAAAGTTGCATCAAAATCCGTCTAGTAATTTTTGCGTGATGCGCGAACAAACAAATAGATTAACAGACAAAAAATCTAAAAAAAATAGTTTTGTGTTTAGACACGCCTATATAGATAGCCTAATAAAGTAAGTAATTTTTTCTCAAATATTTAGAATATTATAATAGTATAGAAGACTAAATTTCGTACGAGTATGTTTAGCTATTAGGTTATTTGCGAAAAATAGGTAGCTACTAATTATGTTAAACTAGTCGACCCATGCGGAATTACGCATTCATTAACACGTTCAACGCCAAGAAAAAAACTAATGTTTTCCGTTCGGGCCGTGACGCCCACTGTTGACCGTCAACTTACCTTTCCTGGCGGGCCGCGTCGCCCACAGTGACCCGCGCGTCAGAGGTGTTTTGAATCTTGTCTAGAGAGCCGGCGGACGTAAATATCATGCAAACTCATATGAAAGGGGACTCGCGTGGCCCTTAAGACTACTCATACTATTTGGTTTGGATGTTGCATAAAAAGTCTTAGAAAAATCCTACTAATCTGAACTCTATACTAATATCATAAAGAGGAGGTTTGGATTATTTGTAAAATTGTTTGTAATGGATAAACTCAAAGACTACATAACCGACTTTAAAACTTCTTTCGCCTGTGGGTAGCTACATTATTCCGTAATAACATGACTGTATGTATTTTATTTTCAGAGATCCTTTCGAAAATTGCAATAATGTAACTCAGGTATCAAATTTCATACTTTTGTAAAACTATTGATGATAATGGGATCCTGGATAGTTTAGATACACAATAAGACCCCGTGGCGCTGTTTTTAAGATTTTTTAGTGTGGGTGAAACCGCGTGGAACCTCTAGTAATATTATAAATGCAAATGTTTGTGAGAAATTGAGTGACGGCTTAATGTATTTGACTGAAACTTGGAACACATATAGTTTATGACCTGGAATAAATAATACATAGGCTATTTTTAATAAGCTGGTAGTCATATAAGTGGCGAATACCTTCAATCAGAAATTGCAAAGAGGGGCTAGAACGGTTTGAGAATAAAAATTTACATATTTTTTTTATGTCTTAGATCAATTTATTTGTTATGCACCTTGACAAAACATTCTGAACATAAAAATGGATTATTGGGACAGGTTTTACAAAAAGTTTTTACTTTTTTAGTTTTATTTTTAGCAACAATTCGCCCGTGGTTGGCCACGTTATTTTTGTAGCACTCTAGGCACTGCCATCTTACTATTTTAGAGAGTCCCGTTTTTGTGCTAAGCTCGTGTTGTGCTCTCCTTGGTCTTGACAGAGGAGCGGGTGTTGCATCTTGACCCAGTAAACTCTTCAGTATTGCCATTCTGAAGTCAAAAATTGCAATATTTTTCTTAGTGACGCTCTTGTAAAGCCACATTCAGAAGCAAATCTAAAGCGAGTTTCTTATACCATTTGATCGATTTTCTCAATGGTTACTGGTATGCTGTCATTTGGTCTGACAAATCAACAGCACCCTTACCTTTGTTATAATCAAGAATTATTGCTGGCTTTAAGATAACTTTGTTGTTCTTGAATACTCTTACAAAACGTGTGGAATGCTTCGTGGACAAAACTAGCACATCGTGCTTAACCTTCCACTTCATCACAGTAATGCCATCCTCACTCTCTTTTGCTATGAACTGCCCTTTTTTTAACTTTGTCAACACCACTTCTTTAGGGAAATGTTTTCTATTTTTGCGTAATGTCCCAACGAGATGAGTCTCTTTTCTCAAAAGCTCTCGAGCCAAACCCATACTTGTGTACCAATTGTCTGTATACAAAGTATGGCCTTTGTTAAACAGGTCTTCACATAATGTGAGTACGACATTAGTTGGCGAGGTATTGGTTGTGTCTTTCTCTTTCCCAGCATAAATGCTGATTTTATAAGTATAACCGGGAAATGTGCACAATTTGAATAGTTTTATACCATATTTATGGCGCTTCTGTTTGTTATACTGCCGAAATACTAAACGTCCTCGAAAAGCTACGACACTTTCGTCGATACATAAATCCTCAGCGGGGACATAACATTTTTGAAAATTATTGTTCATTGCATTTAGCAAGTTTCTTACTCTGTGAAGTCGATCGGCTTTATTATCTTTGTCTCTTTGAGAAAAATGCAGCATCTGCAGAAGCAATTTAAAACGGTTACGAGCCATTATGGTACGAGGAAAGTTTTGACCAACAAACCTCTTTTTAGGTCATGGTAAACTCAAATTTAAGAGAAGCGGCACATTTTTAGTACTGTCGGTTTTTCGCCATTAGCCGGTACAATAAGTTTTAAAATGAGGGGTAAATCATGGAACTCGATAAAGGAATAAGGAAGATCTTGCGGGCCGACAGAAAAACAGGCTAGAGGAATAATATATAAGATACAGTGTCTCATCTACTATTCTACCAAAGGGGATCCAAATTATCCAAATCCTCTTAGTCCTTTAAGTGTGATTAATTATCAAACATTTAAACATCTTCGCAAACTTTCACATTTATATTATAAGTGGGATAGTGATATTAATTGCTAATACATATTTTAACATCAACGCAACTTGAACTACTTATAATATGTTAATCGGATATCGTTGACAAATAAGGTTAACAGTGAAATAAATAATACATTAAGGGAATGTAACCTAGAGGGTAGGATCAACAAGTGAATTATTTCTTTAGCGAAAAATCGGCACGCGTTACTCAGCATTCTTTTGTGATGTCGGGCTACAGGTGCGAACTGACTCAAGTATTTGTTTTTTCATAAGGGTTTGCTACTCTGCGTTTGGATATAGTGAACAGCCCTCCGGAATACATCTATATTTATTTTGTACAACAATATTTGTCCTTTTTGCACGTCATACTTTTACCATTTTACGCTAGCTATATTTTTATCTTACAATATATGCTAATAGTGTTAAAACTCAATATTAGTATTTGATAGCTACATAAATATTGAACATTAATATTGAGTTCTAAATGCAGTAATATAAAATGAAATTCTGTTGGGTTAAGGAGGTGAAAAGATAGATAATAAAGTAACGGTCACTCCCCATCGTGGCGTTTGACACTTGGGTCAGTTTTTGCTCTCAAATAATCGAATAAGGACCGCAGGACGTAACTCGAGCGATAATAATAATTAAAATAAAGATAATATTAGTACATAATGCATTTGGTATATTTAAAAATTACATCTGGTTTTTACTGAATGTAATAAATTAGATAACCTCATAGATTTAATCGGCTTAAACCGGACAGATCGTAAGCCGTCCCAACAGTAAGTTAAGCCTTATGCTAGGAAGGAAGATGATAAAAATTATGTCTGGTTTTCACCGAATGTCATAAATTAGACAAACTAATAAGCAAAAATATTTTGACTTAACATTTTTTAGATGCAATCTTTCTTCATTCCTGCTAGAAAATAACTTAAAACAGGTTTTGTCAAGGTTTTCCATGCTGCACCAGTTCTTCATAATATTATTTATGGTAATAACAACTAACAACAAATGGAAAAATACTGTTGCCTTAATGTCACAGATATTATCATATTAAATAATGTATTTAAAAAATATGACGATTTAGATTATTTACACAAAATTTTTACTTAATTACTTATCATCACGCTATCTTCCTTGCGGGACATGCAAATAGAACAGACTGCCAAGAGGCTCTATTCTTGCATACATCTTTCGCTTCCTTAATATTCATAATTCTACACGCTCGTCGATTTCGGAGACTCCTGACTCCACCTTTCTTCAATACAGAACCGATTTGGTCTAGGTAGTCTCGGTCTCCCCCTGTACCTACATCTATCCACTTTCGCATTGAATATATTCATAAAGCACTATCAACAGCCACTCGTCTAAAAAAATTTTTACCTTTATGAAAAGGTTGAAAAGTATACAACATGCAATATGCAAGCATGCATAGCTTTTAACATTATGACGTGGAAATATGGTTTAAAGTTTTAATATGTCCAAATCGTTGGTCCGTTTTCCTGTTCGTAAACCAGCTTGAGGCACAAGACCTTACTCAGAAGAAATGTTTTACCGGGAAAACAAATGGCTCCTTTACCTGTTGATGCCTAACTTACGGAGCGGAATGAAGCTCTGAATCTATAACAGGGAACGATACCGAACGTGACTTGCGTCAAATTCGTGACAGTGTATTTATACTATAATTTTCAATGACGGGACAAAAGTACGACCAGAATTACATCTCATTTTTATGCAAGTAGGTTTGATGTATAAAAATTAATAAATAAGTAAGTAATACTATAGATAATATCAACGAGGGAAAGTCTTATATTTAATATTACTAATATTATAAACTATATTAATACTTTTTTTTTATTTGTATTTTAGCACTAGACATACTCAGCTGCTTTTAAGAACAAATTAATCGCAAATGTGGAAAAAATTAACTTGAGTGCATATTTGAAGAGACGCAGGTTCGAATCTTGCTCGCACTAAAGTTCTCTTTTTCCACATTCACAAATAATTCGTTCTCTAGATTAATGATCTTTATGTAAAAATAGTGACTCAATAATAATAAATACTCTACGGGAGCAATTAATTAAATTTCGTATACATATACCCAGGTCTAGAACGCAGAAAAGGATATAGACTACTGTTTATTACGAAAGAATGGATGTTTCATATTGGTAAGCTACTTTTTAAATTTGTTTTTATTGCTTGTAGTGGCAGACGAGCCACGGCCCATCTGTTGGTAAATGGGGTTACCATCGATGGTCGCTCGTGTACTCAACTATATCGAGAGTATTGTCAAGCCGCTGCTCACTACTTCATTTCACCGATATGAAATGAAAGAATAAACGTCTATCTCCTGCTACAGTCAAAATGCAATGATGTGCTTCATGGCCGGTCACACAGGAGATGGTGGTACCAACCCGCTTGGGCCCGATACCAAGTAAGTATTCCCACTTGGTACCCAGCCCTACCACCAGTCATGAAATCTATGATAATTCTATTATAAATTCCCTTAGTCGCCTCATACGACACCCGAGAGAAAGAATGGGGTGGTGCCACTTGTATTCATACTATACACGGACAATATTATAGCGATTTATGAATAGAGTTGAATAGAGTTAATTAATGTGCGGAATGGAGTTATAATAGTATTACATTAAATTATGTTTTGGGGCTGGAAAGTAATAATTAAACATAGGTCAGTTATTATTTCAATGAAATATCTGTCGATCTCTCCACTGTCTTATTGCGGGACGATAGTTGATTAATCTGCCGTGTGGGCCGGCTTTAGAATTGTCCCACCCCTCTCCACCCATGGGAGTCGTAAGAGCCGACTGAGGGAATACCGGGAGAGTGGGCAGCAGCACTCCTTTGAGTATTAACAACATCCACTGCGATCGCCAACCCGCCTGCCAAGCGTGGCGATTACGGCATTATCCCCCATTTCTTGGGGAGGCCTATGTCCAGCAGTGGACGTTAAAAGGCTGATGGATGGATGGATGGAGTTTATCAAATTTTAATATATCATATCATTGAAAGAGAAGAGACAGCTCTAAAGAAACTAAGACATTAGTGGTTTGTCTCGGACTGGAACAGTTAATACAATCATCTTTTATATTTTGATGGTCATTTTGGAACATAGCTAAACACTCTACTGTGGTGGCGGGCGCTGGCTTTACTATGTGTATCTGATTAGCAAAAATGTACGATAAAATGTAGCAGCATATCTCATTTTTCATCAAAAATTCTAACATTTTACTTGTCACATAGTTTTGGTAAGAGATATCTACTATCACAAACCAGGTTACTTCACTTCCTGAGTTTAACCTCGGAGCTAATTTTATTCGTGAGTTGTCACATTGCAACTCACAAATAAAATAAGTTAATTGTGAGTGTCAATATGACTCTGTACAATTCATATGATATGAAATTGTGTCTATTTATTTACGCAGTGCAGAAACTGCATATGCTATATTCTAAATCTTACTTTGTACCAGGGAAATATCTGAGTTTTATTTAAAAATGGTATGTAGTTGGAATTATATTTGTAAAAACTTTTGAGAAAAATGTTACTCATGCAGCTAGTCTCAATCTTTCAAAGATTGCGAGGTATTTCATGTTGGACTTGTGCGTTTATAGATTCTTTAGTGAGACTGGATCAATATGTGTGATTTAATATATTTTATTTGCTTAAATAACTTATACTTTTCTCAGTACATTTGTAGTTGCATAGGTGCTGCAAAAATATTGACATTATTCTATCATATTTAAACGTTCATAATATTGAGTGGGTTATTGAAAACAATGTTTAGTTCAATTTCTGGTAACATGTTTGTTTATATAAAAATAACATAAATAAGTCGTTAGATGTAAAAAAAAATGAAATACTATTCGCTTGTGACGTATAAATACGCAAGTTGTTATATGTGTTGCATAACTGGACCCTGGCATTCTGGGTACGCGTCCGTGGAATTTTATCAAAGTCAGTGCACAAAGCGTGTTAGATTGGCGACAATACGTCTTCATACAACATTCACTGTCCCTGCCCCGCATTATTAAAATAACGGATAGTCAAACTATACAAACTACAAAATACCTATTGCATTCTATATTATTAAAGATGCATTTTTCTTCTTATTCTTATTATGCCTATAAGTAGATCCTGCACATGACTCCGTCTGCGTGGACTTCAAAATATAAATACATTACTAATTTATTATCACGCCATTTCCCTTGCAGGGTAGGCAGAGGGAACAGAGTGCCAAAAGGTCTATTCTTGCATACATCTCTCGCTTCCTCAACATTCACAATTCTCTTCATATATGTTCGCCGGTTTGGGAAAATCCTCACTCGACCTTCAATACATGTCAGATTTGGTCTAAGTAGGAGAGTCTCTGTCTCCCCTGCTACATCCTTCCACTTTTGCATAGTATATATTCTTAACCAGTCGCTCCTCCGGCATTCTTTCCACGTGTCCGAACCATCGGAACATTCCCTTACGCATCTTTACACCAATATTCTCTTTCATACTTCGGTACGACGTCGTCTTTACGAATGCGTACAGTCAGCCTCACTCCACAGATTTTATTGTTTGCACCATTTCATAGTTTAATTATCGGTATGATAACATAGCCATTCCACGGGAACCATTCATATTTCTGGGAAGAAAGTGAGCCGTAGTTATGACCTTTTCTGGGCCCAAGACTATATGAATGCATAATTTCATGATGATCCGTTTAGTAGTAGCCTGCATTTATTGTCCGTGTGATGACGGACTAAGAATACAAGTGTCACCACCCTATTCCTTCCCACGGGTGTCGTGTGAGGCGACTAAGGGAAGTAAGCGATTATCATCCATTGCATAACTGGTGGTAGGGCTGGGTACCAAGTGGGAGTACTCACTTGGTATCGGGCCCGAGCGGGTTGGTACCACCATCTCCCGTGTGACCGGCCATGAAGCACATCGTTGCGTTTTGGCTGTAGCAGGAGATAGCCGTTTATATTTCATTTCATATCTGTGAAATGAATTGGTGAGCAGTGGCTTGACAATACTCTCGGTATAGTCGAGTCCATGGGCGACGGTTACCATTTACCATCAGATGGACCGTGGCTCGTCTGCCACTACATGCAATAAAATAAATAAAATATAATATTAATAAGGATTAAATTGGGCTCAGCAGGCTTACCACGAACTCTTATTGCGATTCAGCTTAGGACTCAAACTGAACTGAATCGCAATCTCGTACCATGACATGTCAAAGGCGCAATCTTTTGTTTTTTGCCGAATCAGGGGAGCTAGCCAAGTTGCATTCTATGATGGCTAACGCTAATAGAAAACTATTAAAATGTATGGAAATTTGACATCTCTAACGTTAAGTCACGTGACTTAGCGTTATAGATATTGTTAAAGACTTAGATAAATATAGGTTCTTTATCTATGGTTAAAGATGTCAAATTCCCATACATTTAAATAGTTTTTTATTAGCGTTAGCGATCATTGAATGCAACTTGGCTAGGCCCACTGCACATAATCTGAATGAATGGTACGAAATACAACAACACGCCTATTTTGAATTGCGTCGGAATTTAATCGCCAGTTAAGAGTTCATGGTAGGCCTGCAGTTTTATAATCTAAGTAGGTTTTGCCCGTTATTTCACGGAATTTAGTGTTGCAGCGTAGCAATGAAATTCAGTGCGAAATTGATTTTGCATCATTTAATATTGGGTGGCGTGTGAACTAGCTACAGCATTTATAAAACATATTCTGTGTTTACCGAGTTAAAAATATTTAATGGCTAAATTTCGCCCACACTCTTTTTACCGTTATTACATAATTGGGTAAACAAACAAATATATCAAGATATAAAAACTTTCATTAAATGCTATTTTTTTTTTTCTAGAAAGTAATTGTCATCTGGTCTTCGAACTTTACAAACCCCATCATCATAAATAATATGAAATTTATTAAGAGCTTCCTTAATTTCTATAGACTATACAAGTAGTTTATTTGAAAATGTTGTTAGTACGGGATAGAGTGTGAGCTTGTAAACAATGAAGATTGTGTATTTAGGTTCGTGAATATACAAACGATCCGTCATAAATTAAATTCAAAGCACATCTTTATATATATTAATTATTTTTAGGTTATATCTTAAGTTCCTAATATAGTGGCGGGATAAAATGTATGCCAATTTTTAAATCTAAACAAGAGCGATAGTTAATTTGATAAAACAAAAAAAGTTTCGTCAAAATCTGTTTCGTAGTTTTTACTGCATGCAAAAACAAATAAACAGACAAAAATTTAATTGAAAATTTTTTTGTGTTCAGACACCTAAATAGCCTAATACATTCATTTCTTCTCAAATATCTTAAATGTACAGACATCGCTTTGTTACAGCTTCATAATAGTATAGACTAAATTAAGTTTTCATGTTTGAATAGTAAATGCATATGTTATGCCTCTTTTGAAGCTATATTAGAATCTAGTAATGGAATTCGTTGTTTTCACCCTCAAAACCATCTCTATTATCTCAAAAACTAAGAAAAACGTATTAATTAACTTTTATGTTTCAAATAATCACTTTACAATTTTTTTTTAAATATATGAACAATTTCTGGATTATTTTAATTGGTAATAGTTTTTTAGGGCACTAAGGAATCACATCGATTATAATTAACTTGCGAGGGACTTTACAAATATATAATTTAACTTACACAAAGTAGGTTCACTCAGACATAGAATATACCAATCTGCCATCTCTACAGTTGCTACAACTGTTTAGATTACCTTTTATTTTAAGAAAAACAATAAAAAAATACAAGTATAATAAAAGATTTTATTCATCTTAAGTGACGTTTAGCTTTAAGCTGTTTCTTGTGAGCAAGAGGACTATAATGGCCTTGTTTCCTTTTGTTTACAAAGTAGTCTGTTGTGACTATGTAACTAATGTCTCAATTAATATTTGTGACTGTGTGCATTTGTGTCGGATTCAACTTTATATTGTTTCAACTTCTATAGCATTGTGACGGCCAGCTTAATTGAGTGCAACAAATAGCGTCCATGTACCAATTTGTAGCTGTGCTACGTGTACGTAGCGTTGAATGTTCCGCAATGGTTTTGTAACTACGGCTACGACTTGCTTACTGCTACGCCGTATTAAATTTACTTCCAGGAAACTCTTTGAACTCCATTTCAATCCATTAACACTACATTTTATGGCTAGATTACATTGAAAGCAAGATTTTCAACTCTATTTCTATTTCTGAATGCGATAAAATACATTCAGAACTAGGAATTTATCCACTGCTACGGCGAACTTTATTGATTTTGGGAAGATTGTTATTTTTTTATACAACAAATCAAAGTATAGGCACGTATTATATGTTGCTAAATGTAAAAAGCTTACTACACCAGGGTCATAATTTGCGCATTTCCTACCGTAGGGAAAGGAATAGAAGGCGGATTGAAAGTAAAGAGAGAACGAAGAAAGGTGTTGAGTTTTCGGCACTCTCACTCATCGAATGAACCGCAACATTAGGTATTGCCTAGTGGTTGAGCCTTATTTATCCCAGCATAAAAGCATCGACTCAACCGGGAAAATACCAAGTAGGTACTGCTATCATTGTGTTTTTTTTTGATGGCAGGTGAGTAACGGCCAGCTGATGGTAGTGTCCGTGTGGTGACGGATAAGAATACAAGTGTCACCATCCCATTCTTTTCCGCGGGTGTCGTATGAGGCGACTAAGGGAAGCAAGCAATTATCATCAATTGCATGACTGGTGGTAGGGCACATAGATTAGTTTGTTAACCCATTATTGTGATGTTCTTTGTTTACCCAAATAAATGGAAAAAATAGTCACTGTGCACAATTTAATTTCTCAGATATGGTTTTTTTATATGGTGAGTTTAGGCTGGAGGCCCAAACCCCCTACCTATATCTCAGGTTCCCGAAATAGCAGCGGGAATTTCAAGTCTAATCAAGTGCTATCAAAAATTTTCATCAAAAATCGTTCAGTAGTTACAATCAGACAAATTTCTAAAAAAATGTTTTGTGTTCGGAGATGCGGAATGTACAAACATAGCTCTGTAACAGCTTTATAATATAATACTTTCTGATATTTACGCGAATGTTACACATTTTGAAAAAAAAATCGTTTACGGAATCTATCGCGTTACTTGATTTTACTACTATCCCGACGTTTCGAATACTTTACAGCATTCATGATCACGGGTGGACTTAGATGATAGACGTCCAATGCTGATATGTTATTTCAACGGTCTCATCTACCCACAGTATATGATTTTACAAAATTTTTGGTTTATTTATTTTAACCCACCCAATATTCGTTTAGAAACACATTTAAAATATTTACTTCAAATTTTTTATGCTTACAATGTATGAGACTTTAAGTTAGTATATTAAAATGAGTATAATACTCCTCTTTAAACTATTTTTTTTTGTTTTTATAATATAGTATAAATAGAAATATGTATATGTACTAGACAAATTTATCTAGTTCTTTTAGTAATACCTATATTATATTTTACCAGTGTTACGCACTTGCTCCGTATGGATGGAATTATTAGTGACTGCACATATGGCGGAGTAGTTGAAATACCGGCCTTCCGACCGAGTGTTGTGGGTTCGATTTCTACACAAGACCAATCTTTGTGTGATCAAAAAATAGTTAGTCTGAGTCTGGGTGTACTTTGTGTCCGTAAAATTGTATGCTTGTAAAGTCTCCCGTGATGGTGGATTATTCCTTAGTGCAGGGTGATATCTTCAAAAAACATACATTTAGAAAGAAAGAAAAAAAATATTGTTTATTAGCCCATTGATTACAAAAGAACAAATAAAATAATTAAAATATTTTAAAAAGTCAATGGCCAAATGGTTGACAACTCAGCATAGTGCCAAGCAGAAGCAAAATTGTAAACCACCTGACGCTGGTATTCTACTGCAACCACAGGGGAGACACACACAAAACCGGTAATACATAAAAAATACAGAGATAAAGAATAGTTTTAGGTACTAGTTCTTAACTATTAAGTTAGTTGAAGTGCTAAGCTAAGTGTCATTTAGATCATACTGTTATATCCTTCTTATGTTAGATATAATGCAATAGTCAACCCTTCACCCTACCAGCCCTGAAGCCTGGTATCTACTTTGCGGACTCGGCATTATGTAAACATATAAAACTATGCCAGAGCCCGCCGCGAGCCAGTCTGCGCTTACATCTCATACGTTTATTCTCGGACCCTAATTCTATTGTGAAAGTTTAATCCTAAATAAATATATATTTCAGTGTTCAGTAAAATAGTTATTTTTTAAAACGTAAACTGAAAGGGTCCGTATAACATTTGGTGGCAGCGGTGGGATCCGGAAAATACCCAGTTGGTTTCCCGCGGTATAAAAAGTGAAGTGTTTTATTAAAATCTAAATCATTATATTCAAGCCGTATCCGTATTAAAATCCGACACGTTCACAGTGAAACCGCGAAGTGCATACTCACATTCAATATAATACAATAAATCCTAATAATTAATCCGCCGTATCCTGAAAGAAATAAATAAAATAAAATCAACTATAAATCTCGCAAAAGTGCATTAAGTGTGCAGACTCACATTTAAAATAATATAATAAATTCTAATACTTACTCCGCCGTATCCTGAAAATAAATAAATAAAATCAAATTAACTATACTTACCAATAAATCTCGCGAAAGTGCATAAAGTGTGGCGGTCCTGTGTATCACTCAGAATCCTGCTAATCTGCTATTCACCGGTACACCAAGTCCTCAAAGAAAATTCATATTGTACGAGCCAGGTAGCACAAGCCGCTATTCTCCGTCGCGCCAACCGTTTCCTGTATCGCCGTTATCGCCCCGAAATGCGATACCTCCTAGAATTCGTCGCAATCGTCATCGCCTACGCAACTTTGTAAGTCTTTGGTCATTGTATTCACACAGTCACTTGATTATATTATAATATACCTAATACAATTCCTTTTAACAAATTTATAAATCAGTTCATATTATTTCCTGTTGCCTCACTTAATCAAGAGCCTGTTGTTTTAATTATTTCCTTTTCTTTTGCCATTCAATCTTGTGTGTTATTGTATTATTGTAAAAATGTCTAGATCAAATAAAGAAGAAGTAACACTTAATTTAGAAGCTCCCGAGACTATGGAAAAGGTCCAATCGCCTTCTGCCTTCTTACCCGATAAATCTTCAAAGTCCCGACAAATAGTCATTGAAAATTTAGATTTAAATATTTTATTAAAATTTATAAAACCATACGATGGATACCGGGAGACTCTTAATTCATTCGTCGTAAATTGTAATAATGCATACTATCTAGCCTCAGAGACACAGAAACCTATTCTATTTAAATACATCCTATGACAACTACAGGGTAAAGCCGAAATAGCTCGCTCCATCAAAGATTTTACAAATTGGGAACAGTTAAAAGAATTTTTGAAGACACAGTGTAGCGAAAGAAAACACTATTTACACCTCCTAATGGAGCTTCAAGAAAGCAAACAAAACCACTCCGAAAACGTTTCGTAATATGCGCTACGCGTAGAGAACTGTTTATTACAAATACTCACGGAAATATCGATAATACAATAATAATCGCTTCCAAAAATCCAATCCAATATCCTTTAAATCTAACTATCCTAATAACAATCGAAATCAGACCCGCATAAATTTCGCGGCTGAAAATCCATGTGACGATGAAGTCGATACTACTGAATCCGATCAATCGCATTTAAACGCGTAAGGGTCTCGTTAGGGTGTCGCACGAGACCAAAACCAAAAGTCGACACCAAACTTTCTAAATCCAAATCCATATCGAGTAGGGTTACACGACAGGGTAACCAGCCCCAAAAAGGAAATCCTACCGATACCTATGCATCCTACTCGAATGAGGTTACACGACAGGGTAACCATCCCCAAAAAGGAAACCCAATCGACGCTCCTAGTTCTATGTCATCGAGTAGAATTACACGACAGGGTAACCAGCCCCAAAAAGAAAATTCTACCGATACCTATGCATCAAACTCGAATGAGGTTACACGACAGAGTAACCAGCATCAAAAAGGAAACCCGTTCGACGCTCCTAAACCGATTTCATCCAGTAGAGTTACACGACAGGGTAACCAGCCCCAAAATGGAAACTCTACCACCGTTTCTACACCACTGAATCATCAAACAAATATATTCGAAATCAGTATCGACACATCCAAGAGGTCATTACCTCACATAATATTGAAAACTCCTGTATCCAATAAACCTCTATCGTTCCTTATAGATTCTGGATCCGTTATATGCCTACTAAAACAATCCTCACTTACAAAGTATACAAACTTAACCGCGAAACCAATAAACATAAAAGGTATCAATTCCGTAGACACGTTAACTCCAACTCTCGGTTATTTCTATTTAAATATAAAATTTCGCGGACATAAAGATATAATCCATAAATTTCACGTAATCGAAAATATAAACTTGCCATACGATGGCATAATTGGCTCTGATTTCTTCACCAACTTCAACTGTAAAATCGATTTTAATGACGACACACTCAAACTCAACACTCTAAACATTAAATTACACTTTATCGATCCTTTTTACATTATTCCACCTCGTACCGAAATGTTAATAGAGTCCACAGTTGATAATCCTGAAATAAAGGAAGGCATAGTATTAGATCAACACATATCCGATAAAGTCTTCATAGCGAATTGCATAACCCTAGTCAAAAATAATCGTAGAATTAACACCACAGTTCACACATCCGAAGAACCAGTCACTGTTAACTCAAACCTAAAACTTAAACTAGAACCTATAGACAACAACACTATCCCTATTACACCGATATCCTACACTCAACAGAACACTTCCAATCGCACTAAAACAGTATTAAACTCACTTTGACTATCACACCTCAACCAAGAGGAAAGATCAGCACTCCTTGAAATCTGTTCAGAATACACCGACGTATTCCATCTTCCTAACGTCAATCTGTCTTACACTAATGCCATTAAACACGAAACCATTACATCATCATCTATACCTATTCACACTAAATCCTATCGTTTCCCCGAATGCCACAAAAAAGAAGTGGCATCCCAAGTAGATAAAATGCTCGACCAAGGTATAATCGAGCCATCCACATCACCATGGTCATCACCCATATGGGTAGTCCCTAAGAAGGCTGACGCCTCAGGGGAACGTAAATGGCGAGTCGTAATAGACCACCGTAAACTCAATAACATCACCATCGGTGAAGTTTATTCTATCCCACAAATTTCAGAGATCCTTGACCAATTAGGCAAGATTCGCTATTTCTCAACCCTCGATCTCACATCAGGGTTCCATCTAGTCCGCGTTTCTCCTGAAGACGCCGCGAAGACGGCATTCTCTGTGCCACAAGGCCATTTCCAATTCAATCGTATGCCATTTGATCTGAAAAATGCACCATCTTCCTTTCAAAAACTAATGAATACTTGTCTTTCGGGGCTACAAGACCTCCGCTGTTTCGTATATCTTGATGACATCGTAATCTACTCAGCCGATCTAGAATCCCATATAGAAAATCTATTGTCCGTTTTCCACAGGCTCAGATCCTTTTATATTAAATTACAGCCAGATAAATGCGAGTTTCTTCGTAAAGAAGTTGGTTATCTCGGTCACATAATAAGTGACGAAGGTGTAAAACCTAATCCCGAAAAGCTAAAAGCAGTAGCAGATTTCCCAGTTTCTAAATCGCCTAAGGACATCAAATGTTTCCTAGGGCTAGTCTCATACTATAGAAGGTTCATTCCCAACTTCTCCAAAATAAGCAAGCCTCTCAAAAATCTCCTTAAAAAGGACATCCCGTTCCTCTGGCAGAACGAACAACAGCTCGCATTCGAATATCTTAAACAAAAATTAATCACGGCACCTATACTAATATATCCAGATTTCACACAACCATTTATTCTTGTACCTGTGATGCATCCAAGTATGCCATATCCGCTATCCTGTCCCAAGGTCCTGTCGGTAAAGACCGTCCAATCGCATTTGCATCCTGTACTCTGAATAAAGCAGAGTGAAATTATAGCGTTACCGAAAAAGAATGCTTAGCCATTGTCTTCGCACTAAAGTTTTTCGTCCTTACTTATACGGGAACCGATTCAAAATCATCACAGATCACAAGCCATTACAGTGGCTTTTCAATTGTAAAGATCCTGGCTCGAGGCTCATAAGATGGCGCCTCAAATTCGAAGAGTTCGATTATGAAATCCAATATAAAAAGCGAAAAATTAACGCAAATGCAGACGCACTATCCAGATTTCCAGTTAATCCGATCCAACCAACAGACAATCCTAACGCTTCAAAACCAATCCAACGTCCATATGATGAAGATAAAGATCTGATGGACCTCCTTCCCTCACCTTCCTCTTTCGATCTTGACGAAATAGCCCCATTTGACCCTGACGAACTAGGTATCGATCAGGACTTCCAACCAGATCCTCTTTCAAAAACACCTGAACCTTTGCAACCTCCTGGAAATAACTCCAGTAACACTCCTATAGATAACACTGATAGCTTACCTTTGAATAATCCGTTACTCCCGAACGTTATTATCAATTCTCCTGTAGACGATTACTTACCTCCTTCTACACCAGAAATTCCTGGTACCAGTCCTATCTTCAACTCCGGATCCCCTGAAATCAATCCTAACTCTAATCCTGAAACATTACCCGACGATTACAGCACCTTCCTGAAATCAATAACTAAAACTAACACTACATATAACACTGATATCTTAGAACACAACGAGAGCCTTCTAAAATCTCCATGTAATATTATCCTCGTCCCGACATCAATCGACCTCGATGAGTCGAATCCTTATGTACATGAAATTTTAAGTAACGCTGAAAACAGCACAGATATTTTAGATAAAGAAAAACAACTATATTCCTTTCAACAAATCGTAACAAATAGTAAAACATTCTACTTATTATTTACTAAAGTCCATCATTTTGACGAAGCATCCTATCCTGAAATCTTTAAAACTCTTAAATGTGCCAGAAATGAAATCGTAAATAATAATAACACTGAGATAGCCATATCCGATCTAAAGAATCCATTTGAAAAACATTCTTTTATCAAAATCTATAACATCTTAAATTATCTATTCCACAATACATCTATTAAAGTAAATGTTTTTCATAATAATATTATTTACCCATTCCCTACGGAAATTAAGAAAATTCTGCATGACAATAATGACATTCCAATCGCAGGACATTTAGGTTCAAACAGAATGTATAATACAATAAAAGAATCCTATAACTGGAAGGGCATGCGAAGTGATATCGAATCCTATGTTAAACAATGTAAATCTTGTCAAGAAAATAAAGTCCTTAGAAAAGTTAACCACAGTCCTATGCAGATAAACAGTACCTCAACAGCTCCATGCCAACGTGTCTCCCTAGATGTCGTAGGTCCTCTCCCTGAAGCTGGTCCTGCCAAATTAAAATACATATTAACAGTCCAAGGTGATCTTACAAAATTCTCCACCAGCTATCCTCTTAGATCCATCACTGCAGAAGAAACCAGTGAATGTTTACTTCATTTTATATCAATCTTTGGCATTCCTAAAATCATACTCACCGATCAGGGCACCAACTTCACCGCCGATCTATTTAAGAAAACCTGCGAATTTTTAAAAATAAAACAGCTCTGGTCTTCACCAAACCATCCTCAAACTCAAGGAGCTCTCGAGAGGAGCCATTCCACGTTAAAAGAATACCTAAAATCATATGTCAATAAGGACCAGACTAACTGGCCCCGCTATGTATACACTGCCATGCTGGCATATAACTCAGCAGTACACTCCACGACACACTACACTCCATACGAACTCATGTTCGGTTATAAACCTTTCATACCTAACTCAATATTTAACGAAGACACAAACGCTACTTACCCTGAATATATTAAGATACTTCAAAACCGTTTAAAATGCTCCCATGAAATAGCTTGCGAATATATTCAACGATCTAAACATAACTCCAAAAATTATTATGATTCCCATATCCGTTTAATATAATATAAAACCGGTGATTATGTATACCTGAAAAATCCCCTCAGATTGGGCAAAGCATTAGCACCCATCTGGAAAGGCCCATATAAAGTGGTAAAAGTACACGGTAATAATACAACACCACACAATCTTCAGAAACAAATGTATTGGGTACAGGAATACTCACTATTCCGAATGGTTGTACAGGTTGGGAGACTTGGTTGAATAATGATTTTTATAACGAGGAATTGTTTGATGATCGTTATGTCATGTGGAGGAGTGACAGGAACTATAGTGACAATAATCAAATCTCATCGGGAGCTTATCTTACAAACTACACATATGCACGATTTATGTGTGCAAGCAGAACTTAGGGTATTCATTATTGGAACAATTAACTAATTTTTATAGCAAATTAAATGATTTCGTACTAAATAACATTTCCGACTATTTTATAATCCTAGGAGATTTCAACCTGCCTAACCTGACATGGCACACCTCTGAAGATGAACAATCTTTCTATGCTAGTAACATTAACGGTTCTGTCCAAACAGAGTTCTTCGATATACTTAATACGTATAACTTACTACAATATAACTGCCACTCGAACCAAAACGATAGGGTGCTGGATTTAATATTTTGCAATAGCCATTTAAGTGTCGATAAGTGTGCTGATCCACTAGTTCCTGAGGACCCGCATCATGTGGCCCTAAGCATAATTGCGAATTTTATTGAGAATCGCGCATTGCCATGCCAAATGCGGTAAAAGTATTTATATCAACATGGCAATTTTACATCTATATCGCAGGAAATTGATAGCTTCGAGTGGCACAAAGATTTTACTTCAAGGTCAGTGGAAGATTCTTTATCGCTGCCATATACTAGATTATATGTAACACGTGAGTCACATGTGCTCTAAAATTGTAAGGTTTACACATAAATACCCGCCTTGGCATAAGACACCTCTTATTAAAATTATTAAAGAAAAAATTAAATATCACAAAAAATATAAAAAGTATGGTAATTTATCTGTTTATAATTCGTTTTTAATCCTTAGAAATCGTGCTAAAACCTTAGCAACTGAGATGTTCGACCAGTACACACAGGCAATTGAATATAGCATCAAGAGATCGCCTAAAGTTTTTTGGTCTTATGTTAAAAGTAGACAACAGTCTTCTAATGCTTACCCATCAGTTATGAGATACTTACATAATTCGTAAGGGGAAGGTGATACAATATGTAACATGTTTAGTGATTTCTTTAAATTTAACTTCATTCAAAGCACAAGCTCTTGCAAGTATTGCTCTTGATAGTCATGTACCGAACGCCACCGCGGATGTATCCTCCGTCGAAGTTTGCGAGGCAGAGGTGTTTAAGTTACTGGAATCCACTGATTTGAGCAAGTCAGCTGGGCCTGATGGCATCCCGGCTATTTTTTAAGTGCGCGCGAAGCTTGTCACGGCCACTAACCATTTTATTTCAACGTTCGCTTAGCGAAGGTGTGGTGCCACTTGTCTGGAAGACAGCCTTTATTACACCTATTCACAAAAATTGCCCTAAAGATCAAATAGAAAATTATAGGCCAATATCTAAGCTCTGTCTGTTTTCCAAAGCATTGGAAAATATTGTTTACTCTACGGTATATCATGGTATTAAATATTCTTTAAATAGCGATCAGCACGGCTTTTTAAAAAATAGATCAACTGTGTCTAACTTACTCGTCTGTTCCGATTACCTAATGCAGGTCATGTCGGAGCCCTCTCAGGTAGATGTAGTTTATACAGACTACAAAAAAGCTTTCGATCGTATAGACCATACTATTCTTTTGCGCAAATTGCTTGAAGTGGGTATCAGGGGTGACTTATTTAGGTGGTTTAAATCCTATATTGAGAACCGTTTTCAGACAGTAGTTATGAATGGGTACAGTTTTGTGACAGTCCGCATACCTTCAGGTATTTCAAGGGGGTTCCCTTTTAGGCCCTTTGCTATTCATAATATTTATCAATGACATTGGTTCTTGTTTTTCACACTCAAAAATTATTCTCTATGCTGATGACATGAAAATTTTATGTCCCATTTCAAGTGTTAGTGACTGTCATAAACTTCAGGGAGATTTGAACAGGTTGTCGGGGTACTGCCTCCTCAATAAGCTTGAACTTAATGTCTCCAAATGCTTCATCAATAGCTACACTCGTAAGCCGTGTCCCACCATCTATCCTTATGAACTTAACAATATTATTTTAAAGCGTATCAATGTCATTAGAGACTTGGGTGTCATGTTTGACAGCAAGTTACTCTTCGATGCTCACATTGATTATATTGTAAAGAAGGCTTCTAAGGCACTAGGCTTTATTTTGGGACTTTCTGCAGATTTTAAAAACATTAAGACACTTAAAATTCTCTATTGTTCTTATGTGCGCAGTCATTTAGAATTCGCCTCACAAGTGTGGAACCCAAATTACAATATTTATATAGATAGAATTGAGAGCATTCAAAAGAGATTTTTGCGATTCCTGCAATATAAAACTAGACGTGTCTCGGCTGATTACAAGTTAAGATGTAAAAAAATCCACTTTCTGCCTTTGCACGAGCGTAGACGTACTGACGTAGCATACTTGTTCAAGGTTGCTAATGGTTCAATCGACTGTCCAGAACTATTAAGTAAGTTAGGACTAATTACTCATTGGACATTCATGCGTAATTCTCGCTTGCTTTTTATTCCAACTGCCAAAAGTACATATAGGCAAAACTCTTTTGTTTTACGTGCGAGTAGACTTTTTAATAAGCTGTCCTGTGAATATGACTTAGACTTGTTTCATACCAGTGTTTCTAAGCTTAAAAATACTTTAGTGAAAGGTTTCTTCTCATAACTTCTTTAGTTACATTTTGTTTACCGACCCGTAACTTTATTTATTATAAATCTATCCGTGGAAACTTGTCAATGGCCCTCATCAATTTATGAAAACTGTTTAATTGTACTGCTAGCTGTAAGTATCCCAAATATATGTAAAATAAAAATAAAATAAAATAAATTAACCTCTGTGAATAATTTAATAAATATAACATCTCCGGTGACACTGACAGACTTTAATATCATTAATGATTCATGCTGTAATATAGATAAGTTCGTTAGATTTAAGGAAAGTGTGTATCCCCTAAAACTACAAAACATTGTTTTAGATAATATCAATAAATATAAGGAAATTTTGGAAAACTGTCAAAAATTTAGATAAGATAATATATACACCTAACATTGTCAAATACGGGACACATTTTATTAATTTAAGTTTATTCATGCTTTGTATTATTTTATGTTTCTTAATCTATAAACTGTTTCTTTATTGTAAGTCCGAAAATAAACTCATACACTTTTGTATTTCTAAAACTCAATCTTTGCCTAACGATACAGACAACTCAATAGATAATACTATAAATAATATTTCAAGACCTAACTCAACCGTAGATGAAACTTCTATGGTAAACTATAGAATTAACGTTTAGATTCCGTATTTTCCTAATATGAACTTTGGAAATTTAACCCCAAAGTTTATTTTAAGGGGGGAGGTGTTATATCCCTCTTATGTTAGATATAATGCAATAGTCAACCCTTCACCCTACCAGCCCTGAAGCCTGGTATATACTTTGCGGACTCGGCATTATGTAAACATATAAAACTATGCCAGAGCCCGCCACGAGCCAGTCTGCGCTTACGTCTCAAACGTTTATTCTCGGACCCCAATTCTATTGTGAAAGTTTAATCCTAAATAAATATATATTTCAGTGTTCAGTAAAATAGTTTTTTTTAAACGTAAACTGAAAGGGTCCGTATAACAATACGCTGTTATGTTACCTCGTGTTAATTACCATCTCGATGTGTACCGGTATTAAGTCTGTAGGGTTTCTTGCTAAACACTACGTCTTGTGATAATGATACAATTAATTCGAAGCACTAGTTTATTGTAAGAAACTAAGCTAAGATGAAGTGAACTGTGTGTATGATAGCGAGCACGCGCGGCCGTCTTGTTAGCTCGACACGAACTGCTGTTAATTTAGCAAATCAATTAGGTCGTGCGTGTCGCGTAGAAATGATAAATTGACAAATATGTATGGTTGCACCGTACATGCTCCCAACCGAGAAAGATGAAGAATGAGATTAATGATTTATGTATGATAGTGTAACAAGGTGAATGCATTAGGTCCTTATATTAGTGACTAAAGTCTCTATGGAAATGTAGTCTTTCGTGGCATTGGTGTGAGGCACTGATTCACTTTATGTGTTTTAAAAATGTCACTTTCACTATCACTAATACACTTAATTTTACTAGATGTAGATGCACTGACACTATTAATGTTTGAGTTTGCACTTGATGGCTGATCTGTTGGCTGTTCGTTGGTGTGTCTGTCAGGCGGAGACGTCACTTGGCCGACGCTTGCCACCACTGAAGATTCAGTGGGCTTCCTACGAATTCGTCGCACCATGAGAATTGCTCCGACAAGTATTATGATTCCGAGAATACCATAAATTGCACTGTAGTGATGTATGTCATGGTAGGACACTGGTAGAGATTCATTGTTTTTGAGGTTCTCTATTTGTTTCTTTAGCTCATCTAATTGATTGTCCCGAGTAAGTACTGAAAAGTTCTGATTTATTGAGTCGGGTATGCTGATATTGATGACGTGGTTGATTGGTTCTAGTTCTGGTAAGTATAACTTCCTTTTAATGTTTAAGTTAGTTAACCCTTCGCTGTGTGAATAAATGGTAATATTGTCGGTTTTTATTATGCATCCTTGTTCGATGCCAAGAATTCCTGATCCGTGTATTATCCCCGCCAACGCGTGATTGTCACATAACACGCGAATGTGGCATGCTCCACAACAGAAATATAGATAGTAGTTTATTTTATTTATTTCCATCCACTCATTTTTGCATATGGTTATGCTTAACTTACACTTGCCTGTGTTCTGATCAAGCTGACATAAGTTTTCATCACTTTGAAGATGATGAATAGGTCTTGGTACATAGCACAGGTACACATCCGCTCCGTCCTGTTCACATGCATTGATGTCAAGAGCAGTCATTGTTAGATAGGCTTCCTTTCTTAGGTTAATAGCCACATACTCTGAAATGGGCATTATCCTGGCCATCTGGTGATTGTTGAGAGCTCGGGGAAGTGATAATACTTTCATTATTTCAAACGAGTCTCGAGTAATTAACGGAAGTGTTAATTCAAAAATTAAATATTCCTTGCACATGTTTGCTTTAACTTTCAATAAGTGATAGATTTTAGTGAACTCGGTTTGTAGATTATTAACTGGTAATGAGAGATCCTTTGTGAGGTGACTTGATATGGAACTCAGGGTTTCCTTAAGCTGCCCTGGAGAAACCAAATGGAAATTAAATCTGCCATGGTAAACGTCTGTCAAGGTATCTAGAATGGTACTTTGTATAGCTTTTAACTGTCGTAATAAATTACTTGCAGCTGTGGCGCCTAGACTTAGTTCATTGTACAGGAGATTTCTTTCAGTTTCAGTTTTCAAAGAGTTCTCGAAATTGCCTAATTTGTTAGATAGCTGGTTAAGCATCTTGTGCTGCTTAAGGAAAGAGTCTTCTGTTCTTTTCAAAATATTATACTCTACCTCTATTATCGATGTTTGATTTTTAATAAGTAAAGCCAAATAATTTTCATTGTTTCTTGTTAATTGTATGTCTTGTTTATACTGTTCAGCGAATTTGTCGTCGAGTACACCAAATAGGCTATTGGCAAGATATCCGACACCGTTAATTAAACCTCTGCGCCGGCGCTTATTACGGCGCGTGTCCCAATGCTGATTAAGCAACAGGTGGTCATTGTGTTCTAATTCCGCGAACTCGAGCTGCAATTGCATTACTAATACGTCACAATGGGATTCTCCTGTAATCTTACTACATAATTGATCTAAATATTTTATGTATTTGTTGCACGCTGTTCTTCCTTGCCAATATGGCTCCATGTCATAATATGAGACTATTTTCCAATTGTCTCTTATTAATCTCATATCGGCAAATTTATCAAAATAAAGTCCCTGATTGTCTTTTATTCGAGTCACGTTATATGAGCACTGGCATGATGTAATAATGCTCATGAAAAATAATAGTAAAGTTGCCAAAGAAAGGAACCCATGTTTTTGAGTCTTTGGACTTGTTTTGTTTGAAACTTGAAGATTTTCTTCACTATATACAGGAAGTGGCGATAACTTAGTGATGGGACGCCTGATAAGTCCAGTCTTTGTTTTCAACGTGACTACCCTGACGTTGCCATCACTGCCAGGGTGTAGGTCAATAACGCGGCCTATTGCCCACTTGCCTGGGGTAAGGTGTGCGTCATCAATCGTCACCACATCGTTGATTTTTATGTTAGTTCGTTTATTTCGCCATTTACTTCTTGTCGTTAATTGGCTAAGGTACTCCGAATGCCAGCGTTTCCACACATCCTGGACGATCTTTTGAGTAAGATACCACCTTGTACGCATATCTGTCTCCGTCTCCAAGATACTCATGTCTTGGTTTATATTTATAAAGCTTGATGGGGTTAGAAATTCTAAGTCATCACTATCTTCAGACAGTGGACATAAGGGTCTTGAATTGAGTACGGCTTCTACTTGCGCTAAGATAGTGTAATATTCTTCAAATGTTAATCGTTGCTCACCAATAACCCTATGTAAGTGGTATTTGACGCTTTTAACTGCCGCCTCCCATAACCCACCTGCCGAAGGCCATGAAGGTGCATTGAAATGCCACACGATTTCTAAATTGGTTATTTCATTGATTAAATCTCCATTGAATGTGCTTAATATTTTATTTAATTCTTCTGTCAGAATTTTACTGGCGCCTACAAAGTTAGTGCCGTTATCGCAATAGATATGATGCGGGGTTCCTTTTCTCGCCGCCATCCTTCTTAATGCTGCTAGAAAGGCCGACGATGTCAGGTCAGACACAAGCTCTAGATGAACGAGTTTCGTCACCATGCAGACGAAGACGGCAATATACCCCTTTGTAGTTTTAATACCATGGCCCTTGTTGGCTTTGATCATCACGTGTCCCGTAAAATCGACTCCGGTATGAAAAAAGGGTTTTGCGACGTTGCATCTTTGAGAAGGTAAGTCACCCATTAACTGCTTCATTTTAATAGGGTTGTGCTTACGACAAGTGACACAGGAATGTAGTCGCTTTTTAACTGCTCTATTACCTCCTATGATCCAAAACTTTTGTCGAATCGTAGCTAACGTTACTCTTGCTCCCCCATGTAAGGTAAGCTTGTGCGCGTAGTCGATAACCAGGTCAGTGAAGCGATGGCTATGAGGCAGTATTATTGGATGTATCATGTCTGGGTTAATGTTCGCCCTTTTCAATCTGCCACCGACCCTCAGTAACCCGTCATTATCTCTAAATGGGTTCAGTGACGCAAGTTTGCTTTTTTCATGTAGAGACTTGTGTGACTGTAAGTTGCTTAATTCATCGGGAAATTCACACTCTTGTACGTGTTGTATTATTAAACATTTGGAGTTATTTATTTCCTGTAACGTTAGATACTTCTGGCCTTTAATATCTTGCTTGTTATATTTTATAAATCTTAACACCCATGCAAAAACTCTTGTTAATTTTTGTAGGGAGCTGTGCTTTGATAATAGCTCGTCAATAATGCTTGTTTTGCATGTCTGCTGTATGATGTTATTGACGTTTATTATTCCTTTAGCTTCTTCGTCTGTTGTGAAATGTTTTAATGTATTTTCGTGTTTATTTGTGTAGCCAGGTAACCATAATGGCCCCTGCCACCATAGGGAGTGCTCCTTCAGTCTTTCCACACTGAGACCGCGGCTGGCGCAGTCAGCTGGATTCTCTGCTGACTTGACGTAACGCCAGTTATTGGGGGGCATTATTTCACAGATTTGTCTTACTCTATTAGCGACGAAGGGTTTCCACCGCCCCACGTCACCTTGGAGCCATGCGAGAACTACCATCGAATCCACCCAGCCATATATTTGAATGTAGTAGTTGCTGAGACCATCCCGGACCTTGGCCATTAACTTGCTTAAAAGAAGAGCGCCACAGAGTTCCAATCTCGGGAGGGATACTGATTTGCTCGCAGGGACTAGTCTCGTTTTTCCTGCTACTAGCGATATGCTAACGTGGCCCCTGTTCTGTACCCTTGAGTAAATAACACACGCATAGGCTTTATTTGAAGAGTCACAAAAGCCATGCAATTCTATTGTCTTACAGTTTTCTGATGTGCCCAGCCAACGTGGTAACTGTATTTGGTTAATTAAAGACATGTCATATTTGACATTCTTCCACTCCTTGACGAGTTCATGGGATAGCTGGTCATCCCATTGGATACTTGACATCCATACCTTTTGAAACAACAGCTTCAGTCTAGTTGAGACTGGGGAGAGCCAGCCTAACGGATCATATAACTTTGATATGTCTGATAACATTGTCCTTTTAGTTGGCTTTTTAAGCGTGAAGTCTATTTGAGATTTGAATGTAAATAGGTCCTGTTTCGGATTCCACCGAAGACCCAATGTATTTTGTGATTCCGTATGTTTAAAATCAAAATCTTCTTGAATGCCATGTGATTTGTTGTTTTGAAGTAGTTCTGGGCAATTTGATTTCCATTTACGAAGGTTAAATCCACCTGATTTCAATAGCTTTACCAAATCTTTTTGTAGTTTTACTGCTGCCTCAACAGAATTTGCACCATGGACTGCGTCATCCATGTAAAAGGAATGCTCGAGGACTTTTGCCGCCTCTGGGTAGTTAGGTCTCTCATCTTCTGCTAACTGCCTCAATGTCATCATAGCCAAAAACGGTGCGGCCTTGGTGCCGTATGTGACTGTGCACAGTTGATATTCTTTTAAAGCCATGTCGACTGAGTTACGCCATATTATTTTTTGAAGCTTTTGATCTTGTTCGTTAACCCAAATGTAACGAAACATCTTCTCAATGTCTGCTGTGAATGCATAAGGGAACTGTCTCCATCTCATGAGTAAAGATTGAAGATCTTGTTGTAAGTTTGGGCCTTTGAACATGAGATCATTCAGGCTGCATCCCGTTGTTGTCTTTTGTGACGCATTAAAAACGACACGAAGTTTTGTAGTGGTTGACTCATTTCGCAGTACACAGTGGTGAGGTAAATAACACTCTGGTTTCTGATTACTCATTGACGGTTTCATGTGTCCCATTGATAGATAATCATTAATAAATAATTTATATTGTTGTTCTATTTCTTTATTACGCTGAAATCTTTGTTCTATATAACGAAACTGTGCAATAGTGTGTGTGGTATGTTTCGAATGGCCTAACTGATTTTGTAAATTATTTTTAAACGGGATTCTGACCTCATACGAACCATCTGTTCGTCTTTTTGTGGTAGATTTGTAGTATTCTACACACCTTTCATCGTCCTCTGATAATTTAGGTACCTCGGAGATGTCCTCGATTTTCCAAAATTGTTCAATCTCTCGGATATAATTTTGAACTACGTTACAGTGCAGGGTTGGCACGTTTCCACATAAGATCCAACCTAAACGCGTTTGTTGTGCAACGGGCATTGACTGGTGCGATCTACTGAGGCCGTCCATTATGATGTGTGAATATACATCTGCGCCTAACAATATATCTACGGGACGGCTAATGTTAAAGTCGGGATCTGCTAGTTGTATGCCCTCCAAGTGTGACCATGTAGGCTTTTCAAATGTTTGACTGGGTAAATTATTGATTAAAGTATTCATAATGTATACTTCTGTCTTGAAAGAGTAGTTATTATGAGATGATGAGCAGGATATTTGCGTGACACCTTTGCATCTACTTTCCTTGGCTCCGATACCTGACACAATTCCCTTCCAGGGCTGTTTTGACAATGCTAAATTTTGTATCGCCTTTTCTGTTATAAGGGAAACTTGAGAACCCTGGTCTATGAGTGCTCGCATTTTATGATATTTTCCGTTGCTGGATTGAACCTTGATCATTGCAGTAGCGAGCAGTATTTCTGTGATATTATTACCATGTTGCAATACAGAATTATCGTTTATTGCATGATCGGCACTTGTTTGTTCAACAGTTATATTGCACGAGGGGTTATTGAACGCTTCATGTAGCAGTGTGTTATGCTTAGCTTGACATTCTTTACATCGTTTTTCCGAAATACATGTGTTATCGTTATGTTCATAAAGGCAGTTTTCGCACACCTTTAGTCGATTGATTGTTTTTAACTTAACTTGCGGTGTCATTCCTAAAAATGTATTACAGATATAAAGTCCATGTTGTTCTTTGCAAAGTGGGCAAATTTTCAGTTTATTGACCTGGCTATGGGGCAATGTTCGACCCAATTTATGTGTTTGTAATGATTGCTTGGAATAATTATTATATGATTTTGATGATTTTATGTTGTAACTTGCATTATTGTTAACGCTGGTAGTAGGTTTGATATGCTCATGTCTTTTTCTAGCTGATTCTAACGTGGTAAATCTATTTTCTAGGAATGCTAAAAAATCTTGTAATTTCGGTAGCTCTCTGGGGTTCTTTAGTGACTCAAGATAATGACTGTGTGACTCATTGTCCAACTTTTGTAATAGTATGTGGACAATCAGGGGATCCCAACTGGTTACGTCCACGCCAAGATTTTTGATGGCGTTTAAACTCTCTTGGGAGATGTCGTGAATCCTTTTGATATGGCTTACTAGAGGTTGTTGAATGGTAGGTAGACTTAATAAAGTATTTACGTGAGAAGTGAAAATCATGCGGATATTGTTATAACGATTATTTAAAATTTCCCAAGCGACAGAGTAATTGTCGGTGCTAATGTTCAGATGTTGTATTAAACGCTCGGCTTCTCCTTTCAGTTTGCCCTTCAAGAATTGCATTTTTTGAGCATTTGTTATTGAAATATTGTTATGTATCGTTTCAGTAAACAAGTCTTTGAAGGATACCCACGTTTGATAGTTCCCGCTGAATATAGGAATGTCCATTTTTGGCGTCCACGTTTCCCTGTGTGAAACGGACCACAATTTGGAATTGATATTTTTCTTCAACTCATTAAACCTACTTTCATGCTCCGCGAAATTCCTGTCATAATTTTCATCTATACCTTCTAGTTCACTATCTATTTCAATGTGCAAGGAATCTATAACCAACCATCTAGACTGTAGAGTTCTGAGAGCATCCTCCAACTCCCATTTCTGGTTAAGGTCATTAAGATTTATTTGCGCTATTGTTCGTGTAAATGCTCTGAAATTACTTGCTTGTCTCTTGAGCATTTCGTCAAGCTTGCTCGAAGTACCTACCGACCTTAACCTAGACTGGGCTTGTTTCTCAGGCTCTAAATCCTGCTGTTGTTGAGTATTTGAAAACCTCTCTATAGGTTTAGAAGATTCACCTGATTGTTTTTTCATAAGCAGTTGGTACTGTTCCGTTAAAAAAGCTTTAGTAGTTTTGTAAGCATCGAGTGTTATGCTGTACTCCCCTCTAAGAAAGTACGGATCGGACTTGCTTCCTTCCGCGGTGAGACGGTCATGGTTATACTGGTAATCGGCCCAGTAAGCTTCTAGCGTCTCAAACCGTCGTTTAAAGTAGTCCGCAGACTTACGGTCCGCGGAATCCTTTTTTATATTAATAACTATTTTGCTTATAGCCTCAGATAATTCTTGTTGATTTTGATATAAATTTTCCATGGTGTAAGTGTATAAAGTGAGAAAAATAGGGAACGATCTTACTTGAACTCCTTGTTTGCAGCTTACTCGTCCTTTCTCCCACTGGTGTCCCGATTCTTGTTAATCGAGATGTGACTGATAGGGTTCTTGCTAACCGCTACCAGCACTGAAGGTTTGCTGATTCAACACACGTGGCTCTCTTTGTAAGAAATCGACGTGATGCCTTTTCGAAGGACCATAAAGATGTAGGGTTTCTTGCTAAACACTACGTCTTGTGATAATGATACAATTAATTCGAAGCACTAGTTTATTGTAAGAAACTAAGCTAAGATGAAGTGAACTGTGTGTATGATAGCGAGCACGCGCGGCCGTCTTGTTAGCTCGACACGAACTGCTGTTAATTTAGCAAATCAATTAGGTCGTGCGTGTCGCGTAGAAATGATAAATTGACAAATATGTATGGTTGCACCGTACAAAGTCTGTTACAAAAATATAAAATATTTAAAATTTATGCAGAAAAAACTCACTTTATATTTTTTTTTAAAAACAACTTTGATTTTTGCTGGACTACGACTCTCTATTACAGTGTTTTAAAGATAAACCTTAAGAATAAGAGTCAGCGTATACAGCACATTAACTTGATTTAAAAACATATAATTAAACTTCTTAAAAAATAAAATAATTGGGACGTATTACATTATATCCAAATTATATCTATCATAGTGATAGCCATTCCAAAATGCATTATTTGATTTAGAAGAAGAAAACAAATAGACAGACTCGCATGCCAACTTTATATTATCAATAGATGAAAAGAACTCTCTGAATCAATTTTAATAAGACCATGCTTTAGTAATTAATTAAGGTACTTATAACGAAATGAACGAGTGTTATAAAGCGTTCCATTTTAGAATATAATGTAATTAAGTGACGCAGTCGCTTGTTACTTCATTCATTATTTGAAGGGAGTCCCATTGTTTAAAATAAGCCATAATTTTATAAACGTTGATTACAAATAAAATGGTCATTGAATTTACCAGACGTGAAACGAACATATTAAAGTTTGGTTTCACATTCGAATTAATAGCATTCCAATTATTTGCGTTACTACTAAGAAAACAATTCATGGAAAAACTTTTGATATAAATTTTTATTTACATATCTATATATTTAATGCCCTGCAATCTACTGAAGTTTACACAATTTAGAAAAAAATAAAGACCTTTTATTATTATAACAACTACTCAAATTTGCATTAAAAAGGTCAGACCATATATCACGTCCAAAACTATGCTTTTTCAAGTTTGAATCAACCACACATTTACGAAGTATCATTTAAATCGGTTGGGTGGTTGCGTATAATTGTGAACGTTATTCGTTCGTCGTGACAATGTAATCTTTATATATTAAAATTAGCTGTGCCCGCGGCCACGCACGCGTGGATACAAATTTATTTATAGATTTTATTGATTTATATAATAGCACTGTTCTATAAAATGCATTTATGTATTTATCAGCCTTCATTAAGGCAGCGTGAAATTCGCATTTAATTTACTAATTTTTGTAGATTAAACACAAAGTGAAGTGAGTTTGTGTTTAATGTAGAGTGCTAAGCATGTCAAATGCTAAAAGTATATATCAAAATATCTAAATATTTTTTGTAGAGATCTGTTACAAAATTAATGTGATGATGACATGAAAAGCCTTTATACTCGTATTATTGGAATAATATGACACACACCTCAAAGTATATTCTAAATATATATAAAAGAATCTTGGAAATCCGATGAGTAATTTCGGAGACTATTTACAAAAATTACCTATTTATAACATTTGGATATATTGGATATATTTAAGGTCAACCCGAATTTAACTAATTTACTAAACATTTTTGATCTATATTTTTTTTTTTAGCAATTGACATGCTCCGCCTCTTTTTAAAGTACAATAATTATTTGTGAATAAGGAAAAAGAGTAAAACTTCGTTTACGGAATCTATCGCGTTTACTTAATTTTACTATTATCCCGACGTTTCGAATACTTTACAGCATTCATGATCGAGAGTGGACTTAGATGATAGACGTCCAAGGCTGATATGTTATTTTTGACGACGTAAAAACACGTTTCACGTGTCGACGTCTATCATCTAAGTCCACCCGTGATCATGAATGCTGTAAAGTATTCGAAACGTCGGGATAGTAGTAAAATTAAGTAAACGCGATAGATTCCGTAAACGAAGTTTTATTTCAAAATGTGTAACATTCGCGTAAATATCAGAAAGTATTAATGAAAAAGAGATTTTTTTTCTTAATAGTATGAATTTTAATTCCAAAATTAAACTTCCTATATTGGTTTAATGCATGTAAGTGCATTCCGATAGATGGCGCTGGATCGTAAAGACAAATGTGGTAATGAGATTGGGATGATCGAAAGATCTGTGCGATAGCTCAGTGGCTTAGAACACTTAGAAAAGACTTAGATTGGAAAAGACGCGGGTTCGTTTCCCGCTCGTACAAAAAATCTCTTTTTCTTTATTCACAAATAATTTGTAATTTACTAAACTTTACTTATAAGGCTATTCTATATACAGTGGTTACCTCCTACCATCAGGAGAGCCGCTAACTCGTCCGCTGACGTTGGCTATAGAAAATTAAATAATTCTGGAAAGATAATTAAAAGTTGGCTAAGTAGTAATTACAGAAAAGAGGATATAATTATATATAACTACGGTAACAAGCATCACGGCAAATTTATGAGGGGGTCTATTGGTGAACCCTGTGTGATTCCAGTAGTAAAAATTACAAATACACTCTTATTGAGTGCTAAAGTGTCTTTTTTTTATTGCATATAGTGGCAGACGAGCTACGGTCCATCTGATGGTAAATGGTAACCGTAGCCCATGGACTCGACCATACCGAGAGTATTGGCAAGCCGCTGCTCACTAATTCATTTCATAGATATGAAATGAAATATAAACGGCTATCTCCTGCTACAGCCAAAACGCAACGATGCGCTTCATTGCCGGTCACACGGGAGATGGTGGTACCAACCCGCTCGGGCCCGATACCAAGTGAGTACTCCCACTTGGTACACAGCCCTACCACCAGTCATGCAATGGATGATAATTGTTTACTTCCCTTAGTCGCCTCATACGACACCCGTGGGAAAGAATGGGGTGGTGACACTTGTATTCTTAGTCCGTCACCACACGGATATAATATTATGATAACATCAACTATTGTGTTATTTTGCGTAGATGGGACATCTATCAGTGGTAATACCGCCAGACATTGCTGATGACGACGGTTCAGAGGCAAGCGCACCTGAAGGTGGATCAGTGGAACTGCGCTGTACTGCAACAGGTGTACCAGCGCCAACTATATCTTGGAAACGATCGGGTGGACGAAACATTATCTTCCGTGACGAGAGTGGAAAGGAGCTGCAAGGTGAGGATAATTCATTTAATCTTATTTAACTGTCGAAGATATATTCTAATTACTAATGTACGAACTTATGTACGTTGACAATAAAAAATGGGTAAAAGAAAGAAATAAAGAAAGCATTTTTTCGAAATAATAATCAGGATCTCTGTCTTTCTTCTGTTTAGTGGCATATCTGCTTAGATATACTGTGTGAGTCACAAAAATATTCTTGAAAAAGAAAATTGCCCGTTGGTTAGATCATCATTATTTCGGCACTTATAATTTAGTTTTCTTATTCGAACTTCAGTTTCATTAGTTTCATAGTTGGAACTATAATTTCTTGGCAAGTGTTAATTAATATCTTGGTATTTCTCGTAACTAATTGAGTTAAAAGTAACTTTTGTGTACTTCTAAGTTACGTTATTACAATTGGTAGAATTTTTTGAAAAAAAAAAAATTATACTTCACTCTCAGAGTTTAATATGATTCTGTTATAATTGAGTAATTGAAAATTATAGTTCAAACGATTTTTAGATTTTTTTTTCATAACTTTATTATGATGGGCTTTGGTATAAAGATAGAGACAATTAAATACTTAAAAGTATTTAATTTTTATAAAAAAGAACTCAAGGATATGTAATAATATACACCGATTTTATCATAATTAAATTTCAAAGCAGAACAAGAATATATCTTATTACTATGATTGTTCCTTTCTCAAGTACCAATCATTATGACTAGACTCAATAGATGATGCAGTGGTTCAAGTGGTGATCTTCACTCTGAGTCGTGGGTTCGATGGACCAATAGTTTGTGTTCCACAACAAATTATTCTGAGTATGAGTATTTTTTTCTGTCCGATAATTGTACTGCCCTGTGGATGCAGTGATTTATTCCACTGTGTGTACATCTTATTTTTTTATTTAATTCTAACGCACACAGTGTTTTAATTTATCACAAACCAGTTCTTCTTAACTCAAAACGATAAATATCATTCAAAGACGTCGGGTTGCAAAAGATGTATGATCTAAATTCTTCCAATTGAGAGAGTTTAATTTCTTGATAGGCTTTCATGCGACAGTGATTGATTGAAGGATCCCCTTATTTTCTGAAGCTAAAATAAAATATAGCGGTTTGAAATATTATTTATTGTATTAAATATTGTGTGATATTACTAGTTAATAGTGGAGAGGCTTCACGTTAAATATTTTAATGGTTTATTTATTATGACGTATATTAAGAGTAACTATAATATAAAACGCTTTGTTTTTTTTTTTATAGAAAAGTAGCACAAGGCTGTGTTAAAGACTAAACTAAGTTTATCGGTATTTGTATGCCAAAAATATTTTTTATGACAGATTAATGTGAATAAGTTTTTGCAGTTAAATGTTAATTTGGAATCATTAAAACTTTATTATTGTACTAATTTTTAATTAAGTTTATATTTAGATTAAAGTAGCCATAAACTGATTTCTATGAGAACAAAATTTGTTTATTTAAAATTTAATTAAGAAACAGGTTTACGAGGTCCTGATTCTCCATTACAAAAGCCATTGCAAGATATCATCTAAGTTCTTTCATTTGTGTTGCAGGCGTTGTGAGAAAAAATAATAATCAACACATTGTTCAAGATAAATGAAACGTCAATTTTTCATTGAATTTTATTCGTAGGTATTAGTAAGAGCCGACTAAGTGGTAAAAAAGAAACAAGACTAATTTTGCATTCAAAGCCCTCTCCGAGCGGGCGCAGGTGCTAGCGCGGTTAAAACATTGGAGTTTTAGAGGATTTATTAAGATATCCCTTTAATATATTGGAAAAAAATATACGTCATATTTTTCGAACGATACCCGAATAACGATGGAATGAGATGATCGTACATGTAATCATTTAATATATACTTACCCGTCTTTTATCACGAAATAAACCGAATTATTTATGTTAGAGGAAAAAAGATGTGTCTGTAAATCGCCTAAGTAAGCTTTAAAAATGTATTTGTTATATACAGTGGCGAAGGGTAGATATTTTTAAAAGGCAACCCGGTGAAAAACAATACAATACTACTACTAGCGAACTCGCGCAAGCTTAAACAACTACGTTTGTGTTTTTTTAGTTTGAACATATTTCCTCGCTGAATTTAATATCTGTATTATTAATGTCAGTAAATCCTGTACGATCTAAAAATAATAAACACTGAAAACAGTAAAGTTTATTGAGTTTGCAAGAGCCCATCGCACATAGATATTAATGATAATAAGCTTCATGAAAATGTTTCGAGAGCGCGTCTTTTCGTTTATAATCAATGACCGAATTCGGGCGAGTTGGACTTAACAAATAATCTGTTACTAACTTAATCATAGTTATATATATATATACTTCGTACTTACCTACTATATAAGTTCATAGCCAGATTGACTCGGATCTTATATAGTTTTGCTTTTAGTAATAAAATGTATATCTGATATATTACTATCAAAATGAAATTACCTGTCAGTTATTTAACTGCCTCGGTGCTGTAGCGGTAGTGTATGCGACTGCTAATCATGAGGTCTCGGGTTCGATCCCCGGGTCGGGCAATGTTATCGAGCTTTTTCCTAAAAAGAAAAATTCTCAGTAGCAGCCCGGAGTTTGCAAATGTGCCCGGTAGACGTCAATAGGCTCGCCCCCTATTACATGGGACTTAAACATAGCGGGCGAGTCGTGGGTGTGTAATAAATCTCTGCCTACCCCTTCGGGGAATACAGGCGTGATGCTATGTTCATATTAGCCCAAACTAAGTTGTTTGTAATATCGACAGATATTGTTTTAAAAGGTTTTATTATAACTTAAAAACTATACAAGAAATACAATACTTTGTGCTCTAACAATATTCTTCCATGATAAAAACTGATAATGTTAAGAAATGAAAATGACGTCTGACGCTTCATTCACTGGAATTAATTTCCATGGAAAAAAATATGTTCAAAGAACTCGATTAAAATTTAGACAAAATATAACAACAGTCCGGGTTTAGCTCAGGAAATTAAACGAACGGCTTATTTAAAGGTCTACAAAAGGTTCTTATCTGGTATAGTTATACAAGCCCTTTACAGTGCAGCTGAAATACTAAGTAAAAACATATAGGATTTTAGAGCATTTTATAAAGCTAGTCATAAACACATTCACATTACTGTGTACCTAATGACGCATTATTAGATATTGTAGTTTATACTTTATTATACTAACATTAGGCACAAAATTGCCCGTCTTTTCAAGCCTATTTAAAACCTTTTCGCTGTGGTGTTTTACGAATTTGACCCGTTTTATTTAAGCCATTAAGCGTAAACAAAAGACTGGCGGGCCTCTGTAAACGAAGGGTGGTTGTAATAGTTAACAGAGTGGTGGAGCAGGCTTTGCCTTTGTATTAATTGGACATGTTAAACACGCTTCACTAAATATGTAAGAATTGCTTTCACAGTGGCTGTGCTCGTTTTCCTTTTTCCACTGTTATCGTTTTCCTCGTTTGCGGACCAAGTTTAAATGTAATTGTCATAATTTATTGCTTTTTACATTAACTTTAAATCAATGATTGCATGTAGAGAACAGTTATTATTTGTTACATTTTTTGTATCTGTATGTAAGCAATACAAAAAACAACTCAGGCTAATTATCTGGATAAGGCTTAACATATATTACATTTTCGGTTTTATCTAAAATAAAATTGAAAAAGATGAATGAGTATGCATTAACTACTAAACTACCATAGATATTTATACGCATCGTATTCAATTTCCAGTTCACTTCGTTACTGTCTACATGTTTAATCCTCTTATAAACGTATCCATGTCTTTCCTACTCTAAGGAAGCGGGAATGTGAATACAATATTACACCTGAACCTATCCGGGGATCTACTCCGGTAGATTACAGGTGTAGCAGTTATTTATCTATATTAACCATCGGCATCGAATAAAATGGTGCTATAGGGAATTTTCGACACATTTTAATGAAATTTTGTAAATAACGCTACTGGTGTTGGATTTCCCTTTGTACCAAATAATTTAGGGGCCTTGAGTGTTATCTAAAACTGCTATGAGCTTTAGATAGATACTAGCCTTTGCCCGCGGCTTCGCCGCAGCCAAAAGCTAGTTTTTCGGTTATATCTCAGGTTCCCGATTTAGTAGCGGGATAAAATGTATACCAGTTTTTAAGTCTAATCAAGGCCTTTCAAATAAAAAGTTGTATCAAAATCCGTTCAGTAGTTTTTGCGTGATGCACGAACAAACAACCAGACAAATAGACCAAAATTCTAAAAAAAATTGTTTTGGATTTAGATACGCCTATATAGCCTATTACAGTTATTTTTTCTCAAATATCTTGAATGTACAGACACAGCTCTGTTACAGCTTTATAATAGTATAGATAGAATATATGAAGCTTTTATCTATCCTAGAGATGTAACTTTTGCGTTATTAACCATAAGTAGTAAGCGAGAGTGTTCTCGATAATATATATAAGATACTTTGACAATTTGATAATCGTGAATTCTCGGCGAAAAATACTATTTTGATGGTCACTGTAAAATTTACAACAGTATTTCTCTTTATTTGGAACTGGACTTAAAAATTCATGATTTTTAATTTGACTACCTATAATCTATGAATAAAAAAATGTAGGAGGAACAAAAGGAAAAGTTAAACTTAACGTTACTTAGATAGCCCCCTATTACGTAGGACTTAAACATAGCTGGCGAATCGCGGATGTATAATACACCTCTGCCTACCCCTTCGGGGAATACAGGCGTGATGCTATGTTTTTATGTATGTAGAATAACTTATATATTGAATAACGAAACAATAGCTTAGATCCTCCGTGAATCTACCGTGAAAATAATTAATATTAGTTAAAGAATAACTTACGTATTAAGTAACGAAACAATAGCTTCTAGATAGAACCACAAACGAATACTATTGTTTTCAACAAGAGCTTATGAACAATGTAACAGCTATCGTCATGAATTGACTACAGTGGTATATATGATTACTTATCTTGTCACGAGAGGCCGTCTCAGTGCCGCCAACTTAATTAACTAGACTCAATGGTAGTAAAATATTCTGAATTAATCATTAAATTAGTTTGACTGAGTGTGATATATTACTTAAAAGAGAAACATGAATTTAGTTATATTTGTAAAATATTTTGTCCTTTTCGTGCTAACGATAGTCCAAATTATATAAAAATCCTAAATATGAACCTAACATGCTATCAGCATATTTGCGCTGGATGGTAAATCCGTTGGCTCGAGTATAAACTAACATTTCGATCATGTAGATGGGCCTCGTGGCGTAGTCGGTATTGTAACCGACTTCCGTGCACGAGGTCGTGGGTTCGATTCCCACTCAGGATTCTCAATTATTTGTGTGATGAACATAGATATTTGTACTGCGTCTGGGTGTTTTCTATCTATTATATGAATGTATTTACAAAACAAAAGTAATATATGTATTATATCCGTAATCTGGTATCCATAGCACAAGCGTTAAGCTTAGTTTGGGACCAGAGGATGTTGTGTGAAATGTTCGTGAATATTTATTTATGTATGCCTACTGGATGTATTTGCATACATTTTGATTTTATTTTGCTAAGCTTAATAAATTGCAATTAAGAATCGTACCACATAATGGTGCAATTATCAATATAATTTAATATTATAGGCAACACGCGGATTCGTATCTTGGTCGTAGATATCCTCTTGATACACTTTCGGAAATTAGTTTTTTGTAGTTTTGTAATTCTTGTCACTAAGAACATTATATATCATTTATATTCACCTAGTTAGTTTTATATGCTTTTAATATGACATTTTAAAGGCTGCCACAAATAATAATTACAATCCCAGGATATATTGTCTGTTTGCCCACTGCCTTTGACGGCAACTAAACTAAATCCTAGCTAGATTATAACAGCAGTAGTTTAAATTTTAGCACTAAATCTTTATATAAGTTAGCAAACAACTTGCATTCCATATGACATACAAGCTCAACATGATGTTTGTCAATCAAAATATATTAAGTTGCAGAAAATTGTTCGAAATGAAATCGGAAAACAATTAGTCTCGGAGCAATAATAACGTTGGAATAGCTGAATCAGGACCAACGTCTGGAGTAACAAGTTGCCAACGACATGTCGCAACCGAACTTTATAACCCCTTAATAAAACACAATTTCATACAAGCTCCCGCTTCAAATATGGTTCGCGTTACGTAGTAACAATATTTTATGTCTCCACCCTGGATTTAGCGGGGGGTCGTGTGCTATAATAAACCAATGAATTATTTCCATTGAAAATTAATTTGACAGCCATCGTGAAATGGGGAAACTGCTTTCGCTCTAATATTTTGATTCAAGTGGTATACACTGTTTAGAGAAACGTAATCACTAGACCTTGATTAAGTCACTACATGTTCAGCAAAATATATACTATAACTAGAAAACCTATACACGTGTTTATTTTTTTAAACTATACACAGTGAACGTCAGCAAAGCTCCCAGTAGGTATTATTTTTGCTGACATCTTCGATAATCATCATCATACTTCAGCCTATTTACACAATTTGTAATGAAATACTTAAACCGTCTTTGTGAATCATTTCATCCAGGTTAAAACCGCATGAAAATCTGTTCTAAAAGCCTTTGAGTTTATTGCGTAAAGATAAAGAATGCGGCCTGAGACCTTATTTTCTTTCGACTTATTGCTGTCCCACTGTTGGGTACGGATCTCTTCCACAGGTATTGAGACGGATTCAGGCCGTAGACTGCTGGCCCAGTGCAGGTTGGCATACTTCACAAGCCATCGAGAAAATCTATCAGGCATGCATGTTTGCAAGTTTTCTCACGATGTTTTCCTTCACCAAGCAGAGATAAACCACAAGGCTATCACTGAATTTATTTTATAATATGTATATCTCATTTGTTGCCGAGCGTTCTTGAGAATGCCTCGTTTAGAGGTGAAACACGTGTCGAATTTATGTTCGGATTTTTGCGGAATATTGCAATATTGTGGTTCTGAGAGTTCTACCGTATCGAATGGTTGTGTCTCGTTGGTGAGTTTTTTGTCATTATCGTGCATGCTACTTTGCTATTATCACATTCTCCTCTATCTGTGAGAGTGCGGATTGGCAATCTTAGGTTATTCTGTCCAAAGATTGACAATCCGTAGGTAAGTGGTGGGCTCTCCTCCTAAAATCCATTCTATAATAGTAGTATAGCTTTTTATATATTTAACTTAAATTCAACTTCAGTTAATTATACAATTATCAATCACCTCGAGTAGCTCTGTAACAATATTTTTGTAAACATTTTGATAATTTGAAAACATGTTTATGTATGTGACTTACAAGTAAGCAGATGCTTTTCAATAAGCGAACATGCGGCATACAGACAACATCCAAAGGTTGCTGGCTTAGCATCATGCAAACACTCATTCAAACTATACTGGCATGGGAACTCTACATTTAACCAATAACAAGAGACTACTTTCATCCCTCGTAAAACTGGGTATCTGTGTTATCGTATCTGTGATATTCGTAGACGTTATTAACGTGGTAATAACACACAATGTGACGAATATAAAACCTTTATTTTTGTATGTGTATATATAACATGTTTAATTGGATATCAATAGTGATGGATTGATTAATCTATACGCATCGCTTAGAAATAAATGAGCACACCTGTGGAGGCCTACTACTATATAATGACAAGCAGATACTCGTGACTTTGTCAGCGTAAATTTTTCGGTTCTCGCCGCGATTCTCCCTTATGTCTTCTACCGATTGAAAACGGGTGCCACGAAGTGGTAATTTGAGTTTAGGAAAAAGAAAAAAGTCGGCTGGAGCCATATCTGGTGAATATGGTGGTTGCTCGATGGTATTTGTTGAGTGTTTGGACAAAAATTCATTCACAATGATAGCCTTGTGCGAAGGCCCATTATCGTGGTGCAAAATCCAAGAATTTTCTTTCCATAAATCTGGCTTTTTCGTCGAATTTGCTCTCTTAAACGCCGCATAACGCTCAAATAATATTCGTTATTTATTGTTTGACCCTCTGGCAAGAATTCCCAGTGCACAACACCGCGATAGTCAAAGAAAACAGTCAACATGAATTTGACTTTTGATCGACTTTGGCGTGGTTTTTTTGGTTTCGGTTCAGTTGGAAGTCGCCACTCCAAAGCTTGTTGACTAGTTTGCATGTCAAACTCGTAAACCTACGTCTCGTCACCAGTAACAATGCGTTTCATGAATATTGGGTCAGAATTGACTCGTTCTAGCATGTCCTCAGCGACTCTCATGCGATTGAGTATTTGGAGAAAATTCAGGTCTTTTGGGGACTAGCCGAGCGGAAACATGTTCATACCTAAGTGATTATTTAAAATGGTACGGATCGTCTCGTGAGACACAGAAAGTTTGGCGGCTATCTCTCTCAAAGTTGAATGCGGATTTTCATTCACAATTTCCTTCACTTTTGCAATGTTAACTTCAGTTGCAGACGTTGATGGCCTACCAGAGCGAGGCAAATCTTCCATCACATCTCGACCGCTTTTAAACGCTTTTTATTAGCACGTGTTTTTGATAAAGTCGATTTACCGTAAGCCTTCTATAACATTTTCAGTGACTCCGAACACGAAATTCTATTGGCGATGCAAAAATTAAGGCAAACTCTTTGTTCCATGTTTTTGTCCATTATGAAATTCGCAATACACACTAGATATGATGTAACCAAAAACAGTAACAAAACTGTATTTAATATAAATAACAGATGCAACTAAAGCTCCGCGCCAAAATGGATAACAGTTGTGCCAATCTAACAACAACAAAAAAAAAGAAATAATTGAATTTGGAACCATAAACAAATCATCCATTCCCAATACTTTCTTGACTGAAGTATATATGTAACCGAATGTTTGAACGTAACCCACTTCAAAACGTCGAATTAAATTTAAACACACTTATCAAGAATCGATAACAAATTATAGTTTTTTGTTTTTGTTTTATTTCGTTAGGCTTGATACAAAACTTTAATATACATTGCTTCTATATAATTTCAGGTACCTGTATGCGGTTATATATTTACTTGTCCATGTTTGATCCATATACAATGTGAACGTCCTTTGGAAGTTTAATAAATGAGACGCTAGATTAATATATAGGATAGCTCTTTGTTCTAAAAATTATAATACTTATTTTTGACATATAGACCAACAACTGCTACACCTACGGATTTGTGTGAAATTTGGAAATAATATTATGACCTTTACCTCTATAAGGAGTTTCTGTAAAATATGCTATAACCAACTGTATGGACCAAATTTTTAAGTCTAGAAAGACAAAATAGCAGGAAAACATAAAAAACATAGCATCACGCCTGTATTCCCCGAAGTGATAGGCAGAGGTGTATTACACACCCACAGTTCGCCAGCTATGCTTAAGTCCCACGTAATAGGGGGCGAGCCTATTGCCGTCTGCCGGGCACAATTCCAAACTCCGGGCTGCTACTGACAATTTTTCTTTTTACGTAAAAGTCTACAGCAATGCCCGACCCAGGGATCGAACCCGAGATCGATCCCTGGTCACATTACCGCTGGACCACAGAGGCAATTAATCTACAAAGACAAAAACACACAGGAAAAAGCTAGTTAAATAATACTTCATTAAATACAATACAAATTTTCTCAAACAGCTGTCTTGTCGTTATCATCACAATTGTATTTCGATTTGTAATATGCAGATTGATGTCGTAAGAGTTAGCAATACGATTTACTGATATTCTTCAAGATTTTACTTAACAAAGATTATTATTTTATCTACTACCTACTTTCTGCAACCTTGGAAATTTCAGCCTAGTAGTTATTTATTGTCAAGAGTTCTCGACTAAACTTGAACATTTTCAATGAGTGAGTTTATTTTAAGGCATCACGTGGGCTGCATAGATTTTTTAATAACAGGAAATTCCCTTCACCTAATATTTATTTTACTAATACCTTATGCCAGCGGGCAGAAGCTAAGATAGAGTTCAGTTCGAGGTCCTAGCAGAACGCACACCTCTGACAATTTGAGATTTTTCGATGTGTTATTACTACTGGGTGAAGAAATACATAATGGAAAAAACTGAATGCTTGAGCGATTTCCTTGACGGATTCTGAATTCTGTCAGGCTGGGCCAGCATGGTGGACTACGGCCTAAGTCCCTCTCACTTTAGGCTGAGACCTGTGCCCAATAGTGGAAAAGTAATATAAGTCAGTCTACGGCATATTAATAATCTCTGTTTAAAAATACCTATCCCATAGGAACAGTTCTCGATTTTTCTGGGATATCTTCTTTCTTTCTTTACATGTGTGTATGTGTGTGGTTGACCCTATTGCCATCTACAGGGCACATTTCGAAACTCCGGACTGCTACAGATAATTGTTTTTTACGAAAAAAGCTTAATGTCACTGTCCGATCCGGGGATCGAACCCGAGATCTGATCCACTATAGCTCAGTGGATTAGAGCATTTCCACGGATTGAAAGGGACGCAGGTTCAATTCCCGCCCGCACTAAAGCTCTCTTTTTACTCATTCACAAAAAAAAATTGTACTTAGATATTTTTATATATATTTTTAGCATTTGAAATGCTTAGCACTACACATTAAACACAAAGTGAAAAATAATATGTACTTTAAAGTTTAGTTTAAATTTGTCTATTAATATTAAATCAGAAAAATAATCAAACTAAGAAAATAATTTACTGTTTCGATGAATTATTTTTCTTGTACAGTGGTTGAGAGCTATGCAGGCTCAACTCTAGCGATGAAAGGACTTCAGCGGTCTGACATGGGAACGTATTTGTGCATCGCTGCAAACGGCGTTCCACCCCGTAAGAGTCGCCGGTATGAAGTCGCCGTATTGTGTAAGTATATTTCAATAAATCACCTTCTCTTAGTTTTCCATTATATGCACCCTTGCATTTCGTTTCGACCTACGTCACCGACATTTGACAGCAATATTTTATTTATTCCCGGTGGAGGGCAAACCTGATGGTCAGCAGTTACCGTAGCCTATAAACACTGGAAGAACAGAGGCATTATTAGGGTATCGCTATCTCCAAGCAAAGGGATAGGAGGAGGATAGGAATGATAATAAGGAGGGGATAGGAAGGATTATGATTATGATTATATATATTAGCCGTGTGGGGCCAGCTTTAGAATTGTCCCACCCTATCTACCCACAGGAGTCGTAAGAGCCAGCAGCAGCACTCCCTCGAGTATTAACAACATCCACTGCGATCGCCAAACTGCCTGCCAAGCGTGGCGATTACGGCATTATCCCCCATTCTTGGGGAGGCCTATGTCCAGCAGTGGACGTTAAAAGGCTGATGGATGGAGGAAAGATTATAAGGAGAGGATATGACGGATAATAAAGGGAGGATGGGAAGGATAATAACGAGAGAATACGGCCTCCGGCACTCTAACTCACTATACGAAATACAACGGCAGGAGTACCTACTGTTGCTTCACGCTGATCTTATGTGACAGGGTGGTACTTCCCCGAATAAGTAAGGCTCTACCACTAGGAAAATCAATTGTTAATTTAATTAAGTAGGTTGCATACATTATGTACTTAAACAATTATATTTAATTACACATATTTCTATTCCTGTTTAAGCGTCTCTAGAATGATTCTATTGTACGAGTATTTTACATCAAAGAATATTTGAAGTTTGTTTTACCAACTCTCATAGAATTCTTTATTGTGCCTTTTGAAGATAAAACCAAATAATCTCTCGTATGTATGTTCTCGTATGGTTTGTTCCAATGGAATAAATTTTAATGAGTATGGTAGAACTGAAAATAATTACGAGTATACAGCTTCGCCTTACAAAATAAGATAATCGTACGTGTTAAATTAAAGGAAAATAATTTTAGACCGAGATTTTATTTGAAGTTTTGGGTGGTGAACTTCTCGGTAAGTAGGAAGTTCCTCGAATGTACTTATGTTATTTGTTAGTTTACAAATTACCACGCCAGTGGGCGTTGTTTCGTCAACCACTGTTAAGATTTATTAAAGAAAAGCCCTGGATTGAATATAATTATTCAAATACGCGCTATTGATAAGTACTGAAAAGTCACGGATAAGAAGTATGTAACTTAACAACTCTTTATAATCATTTTAGATCTATTTCTTTTAGCAATTGACATGCTCCGCTACTTTTTAATGTACAAATTGTTTGTGAATAAAGATTAAGAGATTTTTTATTTGTACTTTAAAAAGTAGCGGAGCATGTCAATCGCTAAAAGAAATAGATCTAAAATGTTTAAAATAATCGCGCCATCAAATAGTATGAATTTTAATTGCAAAATTAAACTTACTCTATTGGATGCATGTAATGCTTGCCGATAGATGGCGTTGGTCGTAAGACAAATGTGATTAAAAAATTGGGATGATCGAAAGATCAGTGGATTGGAAAAGATGCGGGTTCGTTTCCCGCTCCTACTAAAAATCTCTTTTTCTTTATTCACAAATAATTTGTAACTCTTTATAATATTTTTTATGTTATGTATTTAATTTAGTTACAGTAGGTATATTTTGAAAAAGTCAGCAATTTTTATAGGACCTCGTTAACATAATATGACTGATAAAGTTACAAGAAGGGATTTTTTAATTCTATTTTACTCGATTTTTTGTCCGTGTGGTGACGGACTAAGAATACAAGTGTCACCACCCCATTCTTTCCCATGAGCGTCGTACGAGGCGACTTAGGGAAGTAAGCAATTGTCACCCATTGCAATACAGGTGGTAGGGCTCAGGTACTAAGTGGGAGTGATCACTTGCTATCGGGCTTGAGCGAGTTGGTACCACCATCTCCTGTGTGACCGGCCATGAAGCACATCATTGCGTTTTGGTTGTTGTAGCAGGAGATAGCCGTTTATTCTTTCATTTCATATATGTGAAATGAAATGGTGAGCAGCGGCTTGACAATACTCTCGGTATAGTTGAGTCTATGAGCGACGGTTACCATTTACCATCAGATGGGCCGTGGCTCGTCTGCCACCATATGCAAATTATAAAAAAAGAAAATTATATTATCTCGACGTTTTAAAAGTTTAGTGTTTTATATATTAAAAATGAAATATAATTCTTCACCATGCTCGACGTAATCTTAAATGGAGTATTATTATTAGGAAAGCATATTTGTTATAGTGTTGAAACCCACACCCAGAAACGAATTCTATCAAAATATAACCCACCATTTAGTGGCATAGCTTTACCAGATATTTGATAAGTAATAATAATAATAATATTTTTATTGACACAAAATTTACAATATTTTGAACATCAAAATTGACACATCTCAGTTAGTGGTTTAACCATTTGAATTATAAGCACAGAACAAATTTACTCGACGAGATTATAAGATGTTCCGTCTCCGAACTAGATAGCGAGTATCTGTATTTGAGACTAACAAGAGCGCTGTTGTGCCCTTTGGATTGTATCTATAATTACAATAACAATTGTTCGATTTAAAATAAAAATATAGTTTTATTAATATATTTTATAGATATAGATAATCAAAAAATATGTAATAATTAATCAATAAATTATTTAAAATTGTTAACGATCAATAATAATTTCATAAATTCCATTTCTTTATTATACTGAATTATCTAATATATAAAATTCTCGTGTCACAGTGTTTATTCTTATGAAATTTTGTATGTATATTCAGTAGGTCTGAGAATAGGATGTTAACCATTAAATAAATACAACCCTAAATTTTGGCTCTTCTACTGCCAACCTCTATTTTTTAATAGCAATATTAGTATTGTTATATTTATAATCCGTCATCGTTCACAGCGCCCCATGCTTCCTTCACTCATACACCACATCCTCACACACTTGCAATAAGTTAGTTATTTCTTTTACGCTAGAAATTCCCTAAAAATTCTCTAGAAATAATTTATATGGCAAAACAACGGTTGCCGGGTCAGCTAGTTTATTTATAATATTTGTGAGATTAAACTAATTAACGAAATCAGCATTAGCATTAAATCCTGTATATGAAATAAATGATAATATATTATGTTATAAACCAAATGCTAATTAAAATACTAGAGTTAAGTGAGCAGACTTAATCCCTATCTAGTTAGACTAATAGATCTTTGATGTTATTTCGTACTGTCCTTTTATGTATTACTGAAATACTTTAGACTATTTGCTTTTAACATAAACAATACAGAAATATTTATTATAAACTCTATATATTTCATAATTACAAAGACTTAAACGTGACTATTTTTGAAAAAAATTAAACGTAACACGGATAGTTACAGCGACTTTACTTTCAACTTTAATTTTATTTATTTATAAACTTAGGCATATTTACAGTGTAAACATAAACATTTGCTTAGTAATGTCAATACGAGGCTTGTGTGTTGGGCAAATCATACATATGCACAACATTAATAGGTAGACAACGTGCAAAATAATGGGAGCTTAAATATGAAGTTGCCGTTTCAAAGCCCTGACCACTTTGAATTAAAATTAAACCTGCATAGTCTCAGATTTTATGTACAGGATATACTAATTTACTAATACTAAATTTTAAAAAGGACATTATATTTAATGTTCGTCATTCAATTGTTTTTACATTCTCATTCAACGAAGAATGATAAAGCGAAAATCTGACTTATATTCGAATACGAGATCCGATGTGGAACGGAAGCAGTAAAAACTGCTCGTAATGTCAATGCTGTGTTTGGAGAGGATACCGTTAATGAACGGACCGTGCGTTATTGGTTTAACCGCTTCTGATATGAAAACTTCGACCCTAGGAAAGCCAGCCACTACAGTAAATAACGTTGCAAATGAAGGTGATAGTAGAAGCCGATCCGTCGCAATCTACTAAAGAATTAGCGTCATGGGTTGAGGTTAGCACACCCACAATATTTACTCATTTGTAGAAAATCTACAAAATTAATTAACTTGAAAAATGGGTGCCTCATAATTTGACTAATATGCAGAGAGCTGCAAGAGTTGAAGCTTGCCTTAACTTGTAAGCAGTACAGCTTCCTCAGATCCATTCAAGCCATAACCGCAGTTGTCTACTGTGCAGAAATCTGAACAATGATAGTGAAATTCGTAGCAAAACTGTCCAGACTCCTCAATCGGTCTTCAGCATTATTGCTCCATGATAACATGTCCTGCTCATATGTACTTCTCTTGAAACGAACATTACAATAACTGCAGATAGGAGCCATCCGTCTTCTTCTGCAGTAGCTGGACTTTGCTCCAACCGATAGAGAGAGAAAGAGAAAGAGAGAGAAATACTTAAATATAATATTAACCAAAATTACCGATTTATTTGTGATTTTTATATGCAAACTAATGTCCTATAAATCAATTAGTTACACACTATTAAAAAAATTCTAAATTAGATGATTTTTACTCCTATGGTCCAAAAAAAGCGTTTTGTTCAATGGTGTGTAAGTGTAACATCTCCAGTGTTCACCTATGTAATTTATGGGACTAATTAGACCATAGATATAGTATAATTAGACATAGCACAGCACATAGAAAAAAATAGGTAAATAAAACATTTATTCAGTGACAGCAGGAAAACACAATCACACAACTATTATTTAAACTATTTATTGGTGCCTAGCGGCTGCACCAATGGTTTCAGTTCAGCATCTACCTAATATTACTTTTAAAATGTTGGAATTAATAATAGAAATTCTTAAATTCAGTGATATCTATGTCTAGGTATTATTGCAAATTGACTAAATATTTAATCTCCATTTAATTAGAAATCACGATTGTTTTTGTTTTATTTCAAACAGATTATAAATTTAATAAAAGTGAAGAAACGTGTCGGTTTTTTGACCGTTGATTAGTTAATAAATAATCTATGCCTTACAGTTGATATACATATTATTATTTTATTTAGATATTTTTATATATATTTTTAGCATTTGACATGCTTAGCACCATACATTAAACGCAAAGTGAAAAATGTGAAATCGAAAAATCCTGAAATCCTGCTCCTGACTGTTATTTTCGATTTCACATTTTTCACTTTGTGTTTAATATTATTATTTTGTTCTAGTTGAAGTATAATATAAGTTTTCCAACATATTTGTAAAGTGACGCACGCCATACTCATGTCATATTTATGTGCAGTCGAACCGATCGTACGAGTGAGCAGCCCAGTGGTTTTGCGCGCGGCAGATATGCAAGTCACCCTGCTATGTTACGTAGAAGCTTCACCAAAGTCTCTCAATACATGGCAACGTGGAAAATCACACACCGGTGAGTAGATAACGGGATCAATCATTTTATCTTTTTATGTCGACGTAAATGTAAAAGTAGAACTTATTAAGCACCTAACTGTTATTAAAATTTGACGTGCATGCTAGTGACAAAATGTTCCATTTCAAATTAGACCAACTCGTATAATATTGTTTTCAAGTAATTAATGATTAAAAATACTTTTTTTATTATATTTATCATCTTTTTTGTTTGTTCAGTTCTTATCCTTAATTACAGCTCATATAAACCTCATTACTGGCCACAATCTGTAAAAAAATAAAACTTACCTACGGTTTTACTATGACATTGACTGAAATTAAATTTTACTACTATTATCAGATGAAGATTCAAGTTCTTGATATCTAGCGTAATGATAGACTAACACTATCCTTTTTGGCTACGAAGATGAAATATAAATCGATATGAGGAAATCACACGCTAGATATAGTACAGTATAGTTTTATTGGATCATTTCTAAACGCTATGTTTTTTCTGTAGGTGGAAAATTGCTTAATAGTTCAAAATTCATAATATCAGAAGAGATTTTGAACGAATATGCATTACGAATGAACCTTACGATTACGCGACTGAAGAAAAACGATTTTGGTGAATATACATGTTCTGCAGCTAATGCTTACGGCAAAGCTGAAGGCGTCATCAATTTGAAAGGTACAAATATATATCTAGTGATATTAGAATTAAATAATTTACATAAGTCTCAAAGTCAGTTTTATTTAGTTTCTACCACAAAAATACTACATAATTGTTACGTATGTTAATATTGTAGGAGAATTCAATTTTAATGTTATTTGCTATTGTGTACCTACTACCGCAGGAATGTCGAAATAAATTTGTTTTACATTAATCTTACTAATAATCGCATCATATTTTTCAACAGAGACGCCACAACGGACAACGACCACTACGACAACAACTACGACTACTACAACAACTACTCCACGACCAACTACAACAACTACTACGCGACCACCGAAACGTTATCCAAAGAAACAGCAAGACCGTGCTAACCAAAATACGCTTGAGTCCGATATGCGGCAAGAACTCAACAACGGCTTCGACTTCAACAGAAATACTCTCAATCCACTCAACAACACTCAAAAGTATCATAATGAATATGCCCAGAGAACTGAAAAACAGAAGATTCGACCGACTCCCGGAATAACACGACATTATGTCGTATACAGCAATGCTAATAAAATTCATTTATATTTACCCGTTATTATAATAATAAAAATCATTGTATAAATAAAATCAATTTTGAAATTATTTTTTAAATAGCGTTACAATGTAGTGATGAAAACATGGCTGTTGAATTTTATATTTGTAAAGTACGTATTTTGAGGTTGTAAACGTTTTAGTGACTTGATGTTAATATTGTTATGTAGAAAAAAAAACAATGGCATTTGATAATTAAAAATAATGAGTTCCAGCCTTAAAATGTGAATTAAGACAATAAAATATAAACTCCATGGTAAGAACAAGACTACCTTTTCTGAAATTGCTGTTGATTAATAAAAACTAAAATAAAAATATCATTACTATCATATCATAATGGCGTATCTTTCTATAAAAACAGTATTAATGAGAAAATCAATAGATTTAGTAGAAATAAATTGTTAAGTAATGATATTCGGAAACTCTGTAAACGGTTAAAAGATTTTTTTTATTATTCTTGTAATTATTATTATATACAATTTTGACAATAAAATGAATGTGCTTATGTAATATTCGATTAAATACTAACATATTGTACGTATATGTATTAATGCTAAATACGATAGCAAATAATTTAGTAGGTATAAGATGTGTATGTGACCATACAGATTGTAAAGAATAGCTTAGAGGTAAAAGATAGTGACCAGTGTATCAAACATTAGTTTTACAAACTAATTTGTATCGTATACACATGTAATAATTTTATTTTCTGATATAAACGTGTTTATTTAGAAAATAACGGTACATAATATGTGCTGAGGACAACGAAGTTAAAAATAAAAATCAATTAAAATAAAAGTAATTGAATTAATAAAAAAAATGATTATAAATTAATAAATTTTAACATAAATAATACACTGATAGATTCTGATAAAAATACATTTGCCATGAAATACCTTTTATGCCTTTAAGTTGTAGAATTGGATTTGTGACTTAAATCTTACTTAATTTTGACAAAAATGCCAGAAAGAAATAAATTTTGTAATCGATATTTAGCAGTCTAAAATTAATACATGAGAAGAACGGAAAAATGTAAGCTAAAGTTTAATATTCATAAAATAAATTTATGTCTTCCGGATAGTAGGTGTAATGTTAAAGTATTTGGCTCATTCGTATTTATAAATTAATATGAAATAGTAAGTTAAGGTCCTTTTGGACTTCAAATTAACGTAATCTTATGTAAGTGGAATGAAAGAATTTACTGTAGGAATAGTGTATGTAATGAAGAATATAAAATAAATGTTGATAATAAGTTAATAAATAAACGATTTAAACAGTATATTCGTTTTGCCTAATGGTTTACAGCATTTAAATTGCATTCGCATGTTGTAATATTAGTATAATAATTAAATTAATTAGGTAAAACGCATTTCGTTAAATTTCTACAAGTACATAATAATCGGATAAGTACACGTGTAGGCATGGTTTACGGTACAATAATTTTAAATAATTTGAAACTTTCAATAAATCTTTTTATCTTATTTTAAATATATAAATATGAATTTTTATTATATTATATAACCGATTTTCTAGTTTATGACGAATAACAATAAATAATTATATTGACAATAATAAAAGAATAATTGTAAATATACAAATTCGTGTTAAACCAATTTATTAGTATGAAATGCTACTATTTATCAATGTTAACTTTAAGATGTTGATATCATTTTATGAAATTTTAAAATAAAAGTGTAATCGAAGTAAATAATATTAATTGTTGTTATTTATTTCTAAATTCCATTATAGGTACTGCAACTCCTGTTCATGAGTTCCACACATATTATTAAATGTGAAAGGCTGTAGATGAAAAAAACATTTTCTAAACTACAAAGGTGGCAAACAAGCACAGTTATCCCCACTGATGGTAAGCGGTTACCGTAGCCTATAGTCGCTAGCTAGCTCCAATAAAATGGATATGTGATGGAGTGGAAGGATAACAATTATGGAGTTTAGGCCCGGCTCACTCACCATAACGATAATGATACAACGATAGGAGTACCTACCTTTGTGTCATGCTGATCTCCTGTGGGAGAGTGGTACTTTCCCGGTCGAGCTGGCCCATTCATACTGGCACAAGGCTATACTAGGAATTCCAATATATCAACCAAATATAGCATTTATAATAAGATTCCAAGAGTTTATGTTTATGTATTTAATTTGACATATGCTTTGGGATTCATATAACGGCGTAAGTACTTTACTATATTGAAGAAAACAATGGTACGTCACACTAAAACATCTAAAAATGTTAACTGTTGTGCGAAAATTGAAAATAGAAACGGTTACCCAGGATACGCAGGTTCAAATCCTGCTCGTGGTTATCATTTACAAATTCACATTTTCACATTTTGTGTTCTGGTAAATGGTCGAGTATGTAGTCTTTAAAAATATATAAAAATTACAAAAGACTATCTATATTAATATACTTTGTATGTTGGATTGAATTAGCTCTATAAGAGTAGAGTAATGGAATGTACTTTGTACATTACAATTATCACCTACTAGATTGAGCTTATACATATACAAATAAACGAAATTGAAGACTTTTATCTATTTTTTTAAGCAAAATAACAGCTTTTTACTCAACGCATATAAAATAGTATATACGTTACCTATAACAAAATACTGTATTTGAAAATTATTGCCTGACTTTGTGTTTGCTCCGGATAGTCTCCGAAATGGCTGGACCGATTTTAAATGGACTTTCACTGGCAGATAGATGATGTTATAAGGACATAACTAGACTTTTTTTCTTGAAAATAATAATAGGGTTCCGCACAAAAATTAAAATAATAAAATTCCACGTGGTCGAAGAAAAAACAATACTAATAAACCAAATAGGTCTTGAAATCTAAATAAATTAATGTACTTAAGCTTGAATCGGTAACGCCTTAAGTCTATGGTTAATGTTAGTTTTTATTTGACATAACAGATAGCGTTAGTGTCGCTTTTCATGTCCAGTATTAATTATATAATATTTTAGTCATTAAAGTTTCATTATATTAATAATATAAAGAGAAATATCAAAAACAAATATTAAAACATGACAAATGTGTTACATTATGAAATAAAACCACGTTTACAGAATCTAGCACGTTTACTTGATTTTGTTACTTTCCCGACGTTTCGTATAGGTACCTACTTTACAGCATTCATGGTTACTCGTCGTAAAATTAGGTAACAATCCTTATTGTTACCAATACTATAAATGCGAAATTGAGTTTGTTTGTTGTTAAGCATTCACATTATAACCTGAAGCATACCTACATACTCGTATAGTTTGGAGCCCAGAAAACTCCAAATGATTCCAGTGGGATAGCTATATTTTTTTACATAGAAATCATTAGTGTGCAGTTGTAGTAGTAGTAGTAGAGTGTAGTATTTATATTAAAGAGTCCACGCGGAAAGAGTCGCGTGCAGAATCTAGTAAGGCTATAAAACGGCTACTACTCGTATATACTCGTATTTAGCATTAAAATGAATGAGCCTCTCAAAGAATTAATGAAAATGTGAAAAACAATATCTCTAATGTTAAGTGATGTGACGTTAGCGATATCAATTTCCCATATATTTCAATCGTTTTTTATAGCGTTAGTGATCATACATTTCAACTTAGGCCTACTAGTCTCACGTTAGATCGTACTCTGTAGTGTAAGTCTATACAGTATATTATATTGCTATAAGTACACACAATACAGTTTATTCTGTGCATAGTTCTGTGTCTGAGAGTCTTAATATACAGAGAATACGTAAATGAGTTGAGATTTTGATTTCACAGCTAAATTACCTTCGTATACTTTGTGCCGTGTGGGGCCGGCTTTAGAATTGTCCCACCCCACTCTACCCACGGGAGTCGTAAGAGTCGACTGAGGGCATACCGGGGGAGTGGGCAGCAGCACTCTCTCGAGCATTAACAACATACACTGCGATCGCCAACCCGCCAAGTGTGGCGATTACGGCACTATCCCCCATATGAGCGAAACACATGTGTGGCGTTCTCTTGGGGAGGCTTATGTCCAGCAGTGGACGTCGAAAGGCTGATGGATGGATGGATGGATGGATACTTTAAAAAAAAAACACTTAGGTACTAGCAAGCAGAACCACTGCAGTGATGTAACACAGTTCCAGTGACTCGCCAATACAGGTGGCGAGACGGCACATGGTGGGTTTATATAGTGGGTGAGGGCCCTACACCACCCTGTATGTCACCCCGAACGACGGGGTGTCACAAAAAAATGTACTAACATAAGCAGGCACAGAATAATTAATTTACATACCTATTATTTTCTATTTAAAAAGTACTTACTTCAGCCAGCGGCTTCATTTGCGTGGACTTAAGTTCGAACCCTTAGGATAGAGTAGGGTACTAAGTGAGAGTATCCACTTGTTATCGGACTCTAGCGGGTCAGTTTTACCGTCTGCCGCGTGACCGACCGTCAAGCACTTCTTGGTGATATGATTGGTGTGGGGGATATCTGTCTATTCGATCATTGCTAATCTGCGATATGAAATGGTGAGCAGTATATAGTTTAGTCCATGAGCGGAGGGTACCACTTAGTTATCGTCAGGTGGGCCGTGACTTGTCTGCCTACATAAACAATAAAAAATATAACAAATTTACTTTTAATCATGACAAATAAGTTTAAGATTTAAATATAGCCACGAAGCAATTGCGATGATAAATTAGAATACTTGTCTCGTCGTTATCACAATAAGCAAGGGGCACAGACGTCGCAACTTATAACTTAATTATAATTTTCATTGTGATTCAACACGTTATCGCGGGAGCAGCGCTGTACGTCCCAGCAATGTCACGTCTCTAAGTTCACCAGATTTATTTCTAAGTAATTTTCAGTGAGCATCTGGCGTGTGGTATGAGTGATTCAGCTGATCAATATTCTGGAATTCGCTTTGAAGAACTGATAAATATGTCAGTTTCTCACTCGATCTGAGAGTAAGTTATTTGAAAGTAGACTGTTTCATCAAATAGGTATATTCCCCATATTCCTATACCCATATTAATAATTAAAATCTGAATTAGATAGAGATTATAATTAGGGATTAAATATTGATGTTTCTGTAAAATCATTGCTACTTTGCATAAGGTGTGTAAACAATGAGGAAATAGGGAATAGCTCAGCAAAATCAAAAAATGAGAGGATAGAGAGGGGGTTTGGGCTTCCGGCGCTCTCATTCAACATACGGAACACAACAGCAGGAGTAAGTGCCGTTGTTACACGCTGATTTTTTGTGAGAGGGTGGTACTTCCCTGATCGAGCCGGCCCATTCATGCTGAGATAAGCAAGACTCTACCTACCACTAGAACCAAAAATCATTGAATTTTAATAAGAATAATTTATATGTCACAATTCCAGAATATTGTTAGTGTGAAAGTTAACTAAAATCATCCATTAATGGTTTTACAACGACGTTATAATAAACTAGATCACTTAAATGTTCAGAATCGGTTATAGTTATTACCGTTGTTAGTTCAACTGAAATTACGTAGATTTTATCAAATTATCTTCAACTTGCCTCTAGTTGTCCCTTAAATATATACCGTGAATAGTTACAAAGATGTATGACACTGTTAATCGCATATGAAAATGTATAGCTGTCTCTATTAGTTGAAGGTCTCAACTTGAAGCCAGAGTTTCTTAAACAATTAAGTGTCCCTCTACAAATATTGTGTGTTAGTCTTGGTTTCCATCCAAAGTTGTTCGCTTGTGGTTTGTTTTATTAGCTTTTGAAGTAGGACGGAATAATAAATAACGATCGTTCGATATCATTGTGTACGGTCTATTAGATACAGAAAACTTAAATTATTATTTGTGAAGTGTTGTGTCATTTCAAAGAAGCTTATTTATGTTTTGGTTCGTTTTGGAAAATTCTATCTATATTGAATTAGGATTTCATGTTTAACTTTAATAAGCTTTAGTAAGCTGGAGTTAAATAAAGAATAGGATTATATCAAACATTTTTGGTTCTCTTGTATAATAGAACAATATGAAATATAATTAACAGTAATCGTTAGTTTCCATGTATCTTACTATGTCGCAATGTGTCAATTCATATAAATTTGCGCATGCAATTGATGAATTGACACGTTATATCTCATTCAATTAGGTTATAAGCTCTATTTGTTTTCAATTAGGCCATGTGGGGCCGGCTTTAGAAATGTCCCATCCCTCTCCAACCATGGGAGTCGTAAGAGCCGATTGAGGGAATACCGGCGGAGTGGGCAGCAGCACTCATTCGAGTATTTACAACATCCACTGCGATCACCAACCCGCCTACGGCACTATCTCCCATTCTTGGGGAGGCCTATGTCCAGCAGTGGACTTTAAAAGGCTGATGGATGGATTGTTTTCAATTAAAAGCATTTCAAAACATTGTATTATAATTAAAATGCTATAATTAAAAAGCTGTACCTATTTGAAGCGCCTCATGCGCTATGGCTTTACAATCCTCTGATTATAGCGCTTAGACTGAGATCAGGATACAAACTGCTTTGTAATCTATATCGTGCAGTTGAGAGGGGGTGGTACCTCGTTGAAGTTTCTCTCAACAAATCAGAGATGTTCTCAATAAAGTTCAGGTCAGGAGTACATCCTTTCTTTTTTATTTTTTTTTTATTTTAGGTGGGCAAAAATGTCCTACCACACACCCCGCTGCCCGGGGAGACAACGGGGTAGTGTGGGGCTCTCACCCAATAAAAACCCACCGTGCGCTTCCACTCGCCTTTGCTACGGCGGATCACGGGTACCGCGTCGTTTCGACGGCGATCCGCAGGCGGCAGCCCCTTCGGGCACCCTCTCTTGTGCGACGCCTCGCGCACTTAGGCGTCGCACCTGCGTGGTAGGCTTCCGCGGACGGCAGGGTACTCCCCGACCCCACCGCCCGCAGCCTCGGCAAGGTTGGTATCAGGTGCAGGTAAGCGCGCGCACGCCGCGCCGCGCGCCGGCAGCGAGTCGGGTCCGCGAAGGAGGATTCCTCCCGGGCACTCTCCGCCACCTCCTTCCGCGAGATGACAGCCTCGCAGAAGGCGGCGACCGCGGTCCAGGCCCTGTCACTGCCAACCATCGCTCGCGCAACGGCCGGCACACGCCACGCCTATGACTGCAACGAGTTCCCGGCGCTGCATATCCCAGGCTGGGCACGACTCGAGCGTGTGCTGCGCCGAGTCCTCGTCGCAGCCGCAGTGGTGACAGCCTGGGGTCGTCTCCCTCCTAGCGATCATGTGCAGGTATTTGCCGAAGCAACCATGCCCCGACAAAACCTGCACCAACCGGAAGGTGAGGATCCTGTGCTGCCACCCTGCCCATTCTTCCGAGATCGGCTGCAGCGCCCTCACGGTCCAGAGACCAGCCCGGGGCGTCTCCAGCCAAGACTTCCACTTTAGGACGGTGGCGCGGCGGGCATCTTCCCTCCACGATGACATTGCGCTCGGCGAGGGGCGGCTGCCCCCCCTCCCCGCGCCGTCGACGCTCGCCGATAGATGTCGGCGAGCACCTCCACCTTCAGATCCCACGGGGGGGTTCCAGCCGACGCGTAGGCTGCATCGGTCGAGACCGTGCGGTACCCGCGTATTGCCCTGACCGCTACGACCCTCTGTGGACACCACAGAAGGGCCCTATTGCGAGCGGCCAGGGACTCCGCCCACACGGGCGCGCTGTACAGTGCCATCGACCGTACTATCCCCGCGTAGAGTTGTCGACACGCGAGACTCGGTCCACCCAAATTCGGAATCAGCCGCCCGAGGGCGGACGCCGTGTCGACGAGTTTTGGCGCAAGATGGCGGAAGTGCTCGTCAAAGTGCCACCGTCCATCCAATTCCAGGCCCAGATATTTGATGTGGGCCTGGATTGGGAAGCCCACACCGTTGACCGTTATCGAGGCGCTGGCGGGCAGGCCCCGTCGGAGCCCATGGAAGAGTAGGGCCTCCGATGTTTCAAGGGCCACCCTAAGCCCCAGCGCCTCGATTCGCCTGACCACCTCCGCGGTACCTGAGGTGGCCAGCGTTGCCGCCTCCTCGAGGGTCCAGACCCGGGCTGTGACGAGCGTATCGTCTGCGTAGCAAATTACGCCCAGCCCGGGGGGAAGCCGGCCACGGAGGACCCAGTCGTAGCCGATGTCCCACAGGAGCGGCCAAAGAACCGAACCCTGCGGGACGCCGCACGACATAGCCCTCCATACAACGTCCCGTTCCCGGTCCACGAAGAGGACGCTGCGGCCGTCGAGGTAGTCTGCCACCAGCCGCCTTAGGTAGAGGGGCACTCCAAGGTACCGGAGTGCCTCCTTGATGCAGCTGAATGGCAGGCTATTGAAGGCGTTGGCGATGTCGAGCGACACCGCCTACAGTACATCCCTCGAGGTGACGGCCTCCGCAGCTGCGGCCTTCAGGCGTAGAATGGCGTCGGCCGTAGACCGACCCGCCCGAAATCCAAACTGGGCGTCGGACAGGTCAGGGCCGACCGCTCCTAGGTGCCGGACGATGCGGGCAGCGACTACCCGCTCGAGGAGTTTGCCCACCTCGTTCAGCAACACGATGGGCCTGAAGGCGAGACTGTATTCGGAGATCGTCCTGGCTTCGTCAGGAGCACGAGCTTCCCCTCCTTCCAGCAGTCAGGGAACCGTCCGGACACCAGGCAAGCGCCGAACAGTCCCCCGAGGCGGGGCTCAAGGTGGTCGAGGACCAGCACCCAGCACTCGGGCGGAAACCCCGTCCGGCCCGGGGGCGGCGCCTCTCCGCATACGCGCTGCCGCCATCCCCATTTCCGTCGTTGTCACGGGCGGTACCTCCCCGTCGTCGGCCTCCTGGTCATCATCTGGCGGAGCCATGACCGGGGACGTGTGCACCGCCCGTGAAGGGAAAAGTCCCTCGACCACCTCAGAGAGGAAGCCCGGCTGGAGGGTCTCCGTAAGGGGGGGGCGTTGGTCGCGGAGCTTGTTAAGCGCCGCGCGGTACGGGCGTCCCCAGGGGTCACGCTCGAGAACCTCCAGCATCTCCTGCCTTTTCGCATCTTTGGCGCGACAGATGGCCAGCTTTAACGCGGCGCGCGCACTGCTGTACGCCACATACAGCTGGCCCTCCTGCTCTTCGTCACGGATTCGACAACGTCGGCTGCGGGTGTAGGACCTCCGAGCACGAATACAGGCCGCACGGAGGTCCGCCAGCTCCGGGGACCACCAGTAGACCCCCTTCCGTCGAGGCGGGCACCGCACGTGGGGCATGGCCGCATCGCAGATCTGCGTAAGCATGCCGCGAATGCGGCCAGCCTCGGCGTTCACGTCTTCCGTCAGGGGGGGAGGCATCCAAAATTGAAAAATGGCCGCCTCCACTAGCTGGTCCCGGTCGAGCCTACCCACAGCCCATCGCGGAAAAGCGGGAGTTCTGTTCGCCGCGTGACCTCTGCTGGAGCCCTGGAGGGTCCGGGAGACCTCTATCTGAATTATCTGTGGTCAGATAGGGTCTCGACCTCCTCCAGGACTCGCCAGCTCCTTACGCGTGCGGCGACACCGGGGCTAGCAAACGGAAGGTCCACTATCGACCCGCCCCAGGGCCGCACGCACGTTTGGGCGGACCCTCGGTTGAGAAACACGAGGTCCGCCGCTGCCGCCCACGCTTCGACCGCCGCACCTCGGGCGTCCGTCCTGGGGGACCCTCACGTCGTTGATTTGGCGTTAAAGTCCCCCAACACGAGCACAGGGCTCGGTGCTATACGCCGTATCGAGGTCTCCAGGCTGCGCAGAAAGAACTCGAAAGGCGCCAGACTACGACTAGGGGAGAAGTACACGCCATACAGCGTGACCCCTCCCCATACAGCCGCCACATATCCCGTGCCCTGGTCTTTGCGTGACAAGGGCGGGGAATGCAGCGCCGCCGAACCGACGACCGCCACGGAGCCATCTCCGCTACCCGCCCAATTGGGGCGATCCGGGACTATGTAGGGCTCTGCGGCTACGGCAACACCGATCGACCGCTCCGCCATGGATTGCAGGAAGAGGTCCTGTTATTGTACCACGATATCCTCCTCCATGCGCTGCGGCGTTCCAGCCGCGCCGGGTTGGGCAGCCGGGGCAGATTGGCTGCCCACCCCCCTCTTAGGGCCTGCCTTGGCCGGAGGCCTGCACCCTAGCCGCCCCATACAGTGGTTGGCGGGGCGATTGCTCGCCGCGCACGCGAAGCAGTGTGGGGTGGCAGAACAGGCAGCCGCCTGGTGCCCTGCCTGACCGCAGCGGAAACAAAGCCCGCTGCAGTCAAAGCAGTTTGTGCACAGCGGCCGGGTGTGACCGACCGCCATGCACTTGTAGCACCTGGCAGGCCGGGGCTCCAACGCGATTACCCGCGCGGCACTTCAGCCCACTAGAAGTCTACCGGCGGCGACCAAATCCTTGGCCGCTGCGACAGGGCACGAGACCCAGACGGCACCCACACCACCAGAACCTGGGCGAATGGTGCCCACCCGGACGGCGCTGCTGGGAGACCCGCTTTTCGAGACGATTGCCTCCCGGATCTCTTCGGCCGTCACGGAATCGTCCTGCCCAGAAATGCGCAGTTCTGGCGACCCGGACACCACTCTCCTCTGGGAACAGGCTCAGCAGCCTCGCGGCCATTGCGTCGGCCGTCTTGACGCCCTCTGCCCCAGGTACTCGAAAATTCGAGCACCTGTCCGGGCCTGGCGGGAGCGAGCGGAAACGTCCCCGAGATCGGAGACGTTTATCTCCCGCCGGGCACGCTTCAAGACGGCCTCGTAAGTCAGGCGCTTTTCTTTTCCCTCGGGCAGCACGGTGATCACCACCGCAGCTGCCTTCGGGACCTTCAATTTCCGCTTTGACTTCTTCCTCCGCGGGGCTTCCCCTCTCTGATTAAAGCGCCTCCTCACGCTCCGAGGCAGCGCCGCGACCCTTGGCCCGGGATCGCCGGGGCGCAACCACCTGCCAGTCCCCGTCTGAGGACGTTGCAGTGGCAGGGGTGGGGGCAGGAGCTCGGGGTGCAACCGCCGCAGCCCGTGAAGGTGCGACCGTTTGTCACGGCGCAGCATGACGCGAAGGCACAGCAACGCTCGGCAAAGGCAGGAACTCCTCTCGGGGCTGACCCCTCCGGGCTTGTCCCGCCTTGTCCTTTTTCTTGGCCTTTTAGTTTGGCCCTTTCCTTGGCCTACAGGAGCCTGCGAAGGTTTGGCCGCTGGTGGTTTGGCCGCCGGTGTTTTGGCCGCCGTTGCAGCAAAGTACACAACCCCCCCTGGCACGGCAGGGCTGTCGGTGCCGAGGACGCTACAGCACCTCTTTTGTCAGCTGCAAGCGGCGGCCGAAGTCGGGCTCCGGCGGAATTCTCGCGCCTAGAGCATTGAACCGCGGACCAAAGACCGCAGCAATGCGGTCAATGATCACGCGGAACGATTCATCCTCCAATTTGGGTCCAGCACCTGACTGGGCAGTGGGCGAAGCCGGGGCAGCCGCAGGGAGCCCAAGCTCAACCCGCAACCCGGCCTGTCCCTGCTCCAATTCCGCCATCCGCGCCTCGAGGCAGCGGTTAGCCTCGTCGAGGCGCTGATTCTGCGCCTCCAGACGAGCGTTCTGAGCCTCGAGGCGCTTATTTTGTTCCGCCAAGCGCTGGACCGATAGCGTGATCTCGTGCGCGGCGTCTTTGAGGCCACGCGCGAAGCTGCTTTTGAGGTTCCGCGAACCAGCAGCGACCGTTTCGACTATGGTTACACTGTTTAGGGCCCTCTCCTCAACCTGGGCCGTCCCTATATGACCCTCGTCTGGGAGGCGGAGCTTTTCAGTTAGGAGCGCCAAGCGCTCCTCTGCGTTTTGCACCACCTCCGCCCGTTTTAGATCTCGCGACTCGGCCTTGTTCGCTGAGGCGGCACGCGGTACCGGTGTCCCGGGTCAGCTGATGCCTCGACCCCTAACCGCTGCGGGTATTTTTGGGGGAGGCATCTCTGTCGAGCTCAGGTCGGACTCCGAGGCAGCGCCCCCCTGTGACAGGGTGCGCAGAAACGCGACTCCGACACCACCTCTGCCGGCCGCGATGGCTGACTCTTAGCAGCTTTAGTCAGGCCACCTTCCTCAGCGGCAGACATCTCGGCGGCTGAAGTGCCGGCCGAGCTACCCGTCATTGAGCTGTCCCTTGACGACTGGGACGCTCCCTTGGTCGTCTTCTTGCCCTTGCGGGACTTTTTGTCGCCGCGCGCTTTACGCGCAGCTGCACTAGTAGGGGCCGCATTTACAGCCAGACCCCTTACGGCTGAGGCGTCAGGTGCATTACCCGACTCCTTCAAAGTTTATTTTAAATTGTTCAAATCCATATGATTCCCACGAGTATGGGAGAAAGGAGGTCCACCCGGGCAGAGCTCCCTGTACCCGGGTAAGGATACATTTGTAACCCAACACAGGGGGTCCGCAGGTACCCTGGCTGGGGCCGCGCTCGAGACTGAACTACCCATCAGCCATGCATCTCCTCGCCGCGCACTAGAGATTCGGAGTAATTTTTTATAGAGGTTGTCTTCCTCGCGGTCCGGGCGATTAAGCCAAGACCCTCGTTCCTGTATGCCCGCGAGACGTAACCACAGGCACGCGCTCAGGTTTATGATTTTCCGCTGTGGCCCCACTGTCCCCCCTCTCCAAAGCCCGGTGAGCCAGTCTGGCCCCACCGACTCCAATGCCTGGTCTATCCGCCGTGCCCTCTGCTGAGTCAGAGGGACACGCGGGGACCTGTCCTGTCCGGAATTTTAGCCGCCGGCGACTGCCGACGTTGCTGGGGGTGCACCACTAGGAGGTAAACCGGACGAATTAGCACCCCGGTACACCCTTATTTTGTTTTTTGTTAAGGAAAATTGGCGGGAAAAATGTTCCTAACCGCACACCCCGTCGTTCGGGGCAACGAATAGGGTAGTGTGGGGCCTTCACCCACTAAAGAAACCCGCCGTGTGCCGTCTCTCCGCCTATCTTGGCGGGCCACTGGAACTATGTCACATTCCTTCGGTGGTACCCCAGTACATCCTAAGCCAACAGTATCGTATCAACGCCATTTTCTATCGCGTAGGTATTTAGGCTCTGTAATGAGACGTTTTTCTAACGTTAGGTACGTCATGTCCTACCACCGAAGGAATGTGACATAGTTCCAGTGGCCCAACAAGAAAGGCGGAGAGACGGCACACGGCGGGTTTCTTTAGTGGATGAAGGGCCTCACACTACCCTGTTCGTTGCCCCGAACGACGGGGTGTGCGGTTAGGAACATATCTTCCCGCCTTAACAAAAAAAAAAGAAGGTACGTCATGTCCTTCTTTAAATGAGATTTAGAGCTTATTGTCACTTTTGCGGCTTGACTGTAACCCTGGTATTGGCCCTATGAGTGGTGACTACCACTTACCATCAGGTGCTCGTCTGCAACCGTTGGCAATAAAAAAGTATGAGAAATGTAGTAAGAGTGAGTGGGGTAAAAGAGGTATGCAAGGTTCTGAGCATCTAAGGTATCTATTATCAGAATATGTCTGAAATAAATTAGATATATTTATATATTTTTTTTTATAATTTTTTTATATGGTTTGATAGAGCAACATAAATGTAATGATTTGTATGAAAGCCTTTAAAATAAATAAAGAGAAAACAAAGACATTACATTTTCAAATGTTTCTAGTTAATCATCCTTTTTTTTGTTAAGGCGGGAAAAAATGTTCCTAACCGCACACCCCGTCGTTCGGGGCAACGAACAGGGCAGTGTGGGGCCCTCACCCACTAAAGAAACCCGCCGTGTGCCATCTCTCCGCCTTTATTGGTGGGCCACCCGAACCATATTACATTCCTTTAGTGGTCACTAGTTAATTCATCCTAAGTATAAAAGAGGGCGATTTTCTCTATAAGCCAAATAGGTAAGTTAGCTTTAGTATTCTTTTAACAACTATTTTTTTGTCTAAAATAAACTCACAAAACAACAAAAATCTGTGAACTGACTGAAACTGTGTTGTAAGGGTTTGTGTGTTATGTGAGGATAAGGTTTATCTTTTTTTTTAATTTGGTGAGAGATCGTCATATTTTAGTAATATAAATAGTAATAGTTAGTAATAAAGTGAAAATATGTAAGTTACATTAGTTCCAATAGTATTTATTAGAACCTATACAAATTAAAACACGTGCTTGGAGAACTAACTAACTAAGAATATAATTAAATATATAACGTTTACTTTATAACCAGTGAATGAAATTCTCCGTGATATTTTCTTAAATATACCTACTAGAGAGACAGAGGTAAGTGATATGCGGCACAAAATAATTCTGTGTATGCGGTCCCACAGATTTAATTGGAATCTAAGTATACTCGTATTATACATATGTGGCATATCATGGAATTATGAAATATATAAAATAACAACATTAGCAATAATTGCAAGTAAAGATGATCTAGGAGCTGGAAAAATACCTTAACTTATATGGTGTATTACCATATAAAGATTTTTTTTTTGTTACCAAAGAAAACCTTAACCTTTTATATAAATCTGGCATTCTAGCGTGGCCCGTCTAATAATTAATAGTTATGTCAAACTACATTTAGCCAAATAATTAATATTTGGTTTCATGATATCAAAGATGCATCCCAAAACAAAATAATATCAGTGCCTGTAACGTTGATAATTATTTAATCTGGCCAGGCCATATCATGATATGGCCAGCGGATATTTTCTATTTCATGAAATGGTTGGCCACATAATGAAGCGACCAATTCTAGTTATATATCTATAATATATTCCTTTGCGCAAACGCCTGTCAATGGTCTTCGCATTATGTTTTAACTTTACAAATGTGCTCATTTCATCAGTATTACTTCAAGTAGCATAATCTATTAAGCAACGTGAATAGGCTCCTGGAATGATCCCCTGTGAAGTTAAGTGAATGTATATATCTTATATGTATAAATATAAACATTTTTGTTCTTTGTTAATAAGGGTACTTATTAAGGGACATTCACTTAAGGACACGAGGATACAAATGACAACGATATCTATTTACAAAGGACGGTCTTGTTAAGTTCTCCCCTAATCAGACATTGTTGCAATCCTTGATTGTTTGGTTATCTCGTTTCGGCTACGACTCATAAAAGTCTTTCAACGGCTAATGACGTTAAATTAATTATTACTTATTTATACAATAATTATAAATAAGATTACATTTTTATTACCTTCCAATTTTTGCTTGTGTAATGTTGATATATCATTCTCGTCTGTCGTAATAGATGAAAATGATAAATAAATAAATCTGGATAGGAAATCTTATTGTTGTTCTCATTTATTACTAGACTCAGTCAGATATTGATGATCGAATAAGTGTGAAAATTAATCTCACGTCAGAATATGTTGAATCCGATAAATGTAGATTGCCGGTGGCTTAGCGGTTAAAGTGTCTGGACAGGCAATAGACAAATCATGGGTTCAAGATCCTCTCACATTTACTTACTTACTTATCATCACGCCATCTCCCTTTCGGCAGGCACTCACATTTATCTTATACTATTCTCACAAAGTTGTATATTCTAAATAACTAAACACGTAACGCAATGAAAAACTTAACAAAAGTAACAAAGAAATAAAATGGCGGATATAGCCCATTCGAAGATGGAACGTCACTTGATTTGGTAGCTTATGATAATAATGTTTATCTAAGTTTGATAGTAGTGAAATGTATTCCGACTTTAGAGGATTGTTTTTTATTTAGGTGTCCTTGCTTGTCCACTATGTATTTTATAATTTATACAAATGAATCAATTCACTTCAAATTCTAATTATGTTACTAATATAATATAATACGTACCTACCTATCTAGTTCTGTATGAATATTACCATTAAATACCATTAATGGTGTACACTAACTTATATTAACTTCATTTATTATTTACAAATATAAATGTGACATATAAAAGTTCCTTTTTATAGTTTGTTTTACGGCTGAATACAGGATTATAAGTAGGTTGGCGAGCATGTCAAATGATTAAATATGGCAAGTTAATCTCTTTTCACGGTTCACTAAAATATTTATATATATCAGCTGCCAGATTAATCCAACTCACAATGTTTACGGATATTGCTTTTACATGAGACATGTTTATATAATGATCAAATTTTACACGATAATATCTCAATAGATATGCGGTATAACTGTATTATCAAGTAGGCAGGGCCTGCGAGGCCGCAGACATGAAATATAACGCACTTAACGTACCTCGTAATATTGCAATATGAAAATTTATTGCAATGTACGTGTTACTATAAAAATGGATGTTTAACTAAGAAAAACGACTATAATGTTTATTTCTAATAACATACTTGGGAATTATGAGGCCTATGTTATGACTTCAGTTTCTCTCTGCTTGTTTCGAATATTTGTACTTACGACAAACTTTGCACTCTGTTATATTTGACGTGAAGGTAGGACGGAATCTGTTTGGGTTGTTTTGTGAGTTATTTAACATCTATCTTATCTATTAATTTACGAGAGTGTATTGGAAGTACATATTATATACACCAAAATAAACAGAAAATAAATTTAAAAAAAGGTATAAACAACTTCTTAGTAGAATATAAACTCAAATAGCTTAGTGTGTATTACTTACTCGGAAATAAAGACGTTCTTTCTTATTCTTTTGAATAACTTTTGAGTTACACAGTAACATAACACCTCTGAGTTAGTTTTCCTGTGGACTTTGTTATAAAACTTAGGTGGAGAATAAGTTCTGGAACAGTGGAATTGCATTTCATATTATTATGGCTGCACCGAATGCGTAGAATTTAACTAGGTACAAAATAATATAAAAGATATTCATTTGTTGAGTAGAACAAAACAAATATTTTTGTTGAAACGTTTTCATTTATTTATTTGCATATAATGTGGATATCATGCAAATATTAGGTTTTAATTTAATCAAAATAGTATATACATACGTACAGATAACTAATACAAACTTACAATAGAAAATTGCAAAATACATCTTATGTATTAATGTAATAATGCATATCTAATAAAACATGATCTTGAAGAATTTAAAAAACAACATTTACAGAATACAATCTTTGTTATAGAACCATTTATGTAAAATAAGGCAGATATATTTAAAAGGCACGTAACTATGTATATTATTCGTTATAGAATTATATATATAAGCGGTACCATATATACCTATACAACTCACCTTACATATCGCCAGGCGAGATACCGGTAATTTTAATTACTTATGGGTAATTTTGTGCCTATTCATGTTATCTTTAGCTTCAAATAAGTCATAATTACTTCAGTTACTTCATAACTAAGTAGGTATATGTACATGGAACATTTAAATGATTTTGTTTTGAGACTATTTTGATCTGTATTTTAGCACTTGATACGCTAAGCTACTTTTAAAGAACAAATTGTTTCTGAAAGTGGAAAAAGAGAGGTTTACTGTGAGCAGGATGTGAATCTGGGATGCAGGTTCCAATCTGGGGAAGTGCTCTACCGCTAAGCTATCGCACTCACCTAATGGTGACACCCAATCTCCACTACACATTTGTTTTACATGACTTTACAAATTAACTTATCATCACGCCATTTCCTTTGCGGGGTAGGCAGAGAGAACAGAGTGCCAAGAGGCTCTATGCTTGCATACATCTCTCGCTTAGTCAACATTCATAATTCTCTTCATACACGCTTCGCCGGGTTCGGAGACTCCTGACTCTACCTTCCTTCAATACATGACCGATTTGGTCTAAGTAGGTGAGTCTCAGTCTCCCCCTGTCCCTACATCCTTCCACTTTCACATTGTATGTATGACTTTACAAATATAAAAGTGACATATAAAAGTAAGTTTAGTATAATGGTTACTGTGAAGAATAGTCAATGAAATAGTTAAAGAATATATTATGCAATATCATGTCTAGAAGAGTTTAATTGCTTACTTGCTTATCATCACGCCTTCAATACATGATCAATTTGGTCTAGGTAGGTAAGTCTTGGTCTCCCCCTGTACCTACATCCTTCCACTTTCGCATTGTATATCTTCTTAGCCAGTCGCTCGTCCGGCATTCTTTCCAGATGTCCGAACCAACGGAGCATTCCCTTTCGCATCTTTACACCAATACTCTCTTTCATACCTACTCGCTCTCTTACGTCATTCGGATTATTTATTCGAGATATTTTTGCGTATGTTTTGCCTGGTTTAATTTGTTTGTACATAGCATAGCATCACGCCTGTATACCCCGAAAGGGTAGGCAGAGGTGTATTACACACCTACGACTCACCGGCTATGTTTAAGTCCCACGTAATAGGGGGCGAGCCTATTGAGATCTACCGGGCACATTTCCAAACTCCGGGCTGCTACTGAGAATTTCTCTTTTTAGGAAAAAGCTCAATAACATTGCTCGACCCGGGGATCGAACCCGAGACCTCATGATTAGCAGTCGCATACACTACCGCTACACTACCGAGGTATTTGTATATAAATTATAAGTATTTTTAAATGACATTGATTAAAATTTTATTCATGAGCCACGAAATTGATTTGGGTATCTCAGCACAGCAGCAAAATAACAAATATATTAGAGATATACATACATTATATATTACTTAGTAGAGAGAATCACTTGTAGTTAATGTTGCGACGATAGTAATTTAAAAATGAACAACATCTATTTGCTACTAGCTTCTCGCCGTGACTTCGTTTGCGCGGACTTATATAAATGGTCTATAGAGTAGTTTAGGCTGTGGGATATCCCATAGGAATTCCTTATTGAAGTTAAAAATATTATATTGTTTACAGACTGTATCTTTATACCAAATATTATACAAATAAGTTGTTAGGTCATTAGAGAAAAGTAGCTACCCTATAAAATTTTTTTTCTGGATTCCCATAACATTTCTTTTTGTTAAACACAAAGTGAAAAATGTGAAATCGAAAATAACAGTCAGGAGCAGGATTCGAACCTGCATCTTCTGGATATCGTCCAGATGCTTTACCAATTCAGCCATCCTGACAATTGCTCCTGACTGCTAATTTCGATAACACATCATACTTAACGTCTTTGGGTGACGCCCGTGATATATATAAAAATATCTAAATATTTAAAGGGTTTGCGTCATTATTAGGTAAAATCTTAATTGTAAAATTAAGTTTACCTGGTCGGTATAATGTATGAAAATACGTCCGACAGATGGCGCAGGCGTCACCCAAAGACGTTAAGTATGATGTGTTATCGAAATTAGCAGTCAGGAGCAATTGTCAGGATGGCTGAATTGGTAAAGCATGTGGACGGTATCCAGAAGATGCAGGTTCGAATCCTGCTCCTGACTGTTATTTTCGATTTCACATTTTTCACTTTGTGTTTTATGTATAGTGCTAAGCATGTCAAATGCTAAAAATATATATAAAAATATCTAAATATTTCTTTTTGTCCCGAATTAAACGTTTCATCTATCTACCTATGTATTTAATTCAATTCTCCTCAGTTATTTAGGCATGATTGGCGGAATATATAAACATCTTCAAAATCTCTCACATCTATAATAATAATTGTAGTAAGTACACCTATAGAGGGCACGTCGTTCAGAATGTCGAAACATTTTTGAAATCTGACATATTTTTTGGTTTGTTGGAAATTGCGCATTAGCTCCAGACCTTCTAATTATAATACCTTTATAATTTTTGGAAATTCCAACTTAAAGAGAGTGTTTTAATGGAAGAAGGAACTTTGTATAAAAGCCTTTGGTCTTGTGAGATAGAAATATACCTATGTAACTTTGAAATACAGTTATTGAGTATAAATGAATAAAGTTACGGTTCAGTTTTTTTGCATGGAATTCACATATTACGGGGGGAAATGGGGAGATAAATATTATATGAAAGTGTTGGTTTTATTTTACGGGCCCTGTGGCGTAGTCGGTTGTGAAACCGACTTCTGTCCATAAGGTCGTGGGTTCGTTTCCCACTCAGGACAAGTATTTGCGTGATGAACAAAGGTATTTGTACTGTGTCTGGGTGTTGTCTATCTATTATATGTATGTATTTACAAAAGAAAGCAATAGGTACATGTATTATATTCGTAATCTGGTACCCTTAGGCCCCTTCACACAAGCGTTAAGCTTAGTTTGGGGCAAGAGAACGTGGTGTGAAATGTCCGTGAATATTTATTTTATTATAGGCAGGGACATGAAGATTGGAATTGTGACTATTTAATATAGGGAAAAGGGAGTTTGTATGGGAGTGTTGGTTTTTTTACTATGTATTTTATATATATATAACCCTATCGGTTCGGTTAAATTGTTGCCTAAATATTTTTTGCCGGTTATTAAGTAACCGCACGATAATGATGAAGCTAAGTACTATTATTAAACTGTAACAGAGCCGTGTTTCTACAATAAAAACCCTTGTGAAAAAAATACTTTATTAAAAATGTTTAGAAAGAAAAGAAAGAAAGAAAATATTTATTTCTTGCCACACAACCAAGTATAAAATAAAACAAATTGTGAAACTTAATTATAACCAAAAAATAAAAACAAATAATACTATCATTTTAATATAACCAAAAAAAAAAATATAATAGACTCAGCAATACAGTGGTAAGTGTGACAGAAAAAGGGCATAGCTCAGCTTGTTTGCAAAGCATCAGGACAGAAAACAAAATATTTTTAAGAACTTTCATTTGTTTGTTTGTTCGTACATCACGCAAAAACTAATAAAATGATTTTGTCGAAGTATTTTCACATGACAACGTCTAATAAATCGATGAACGCCGGCTGCACGCACGAAAAAGGATGACACATTGTCCCGTTACGCTCATTGTCCCGTTACGCTCAACGTACACTTGCGCCGTATTCAATTTTATTCATAAATGTATGCAATCATTTCATCAATGTTTTATTATGACGTTGTCACGTAAAACTATCGTCCGTAAACCGACTTTACAGACAACTATTTGGTTTTTGTCTTTTTTCTTCATTCTACTTAAAAATTGTATAGGTACATATTTATCTTCTATACCGGAAAGTAGAGCTATAACCCTAAAATTTTAAAAATATATTATTTTCTATACTATTATAAGGCTGTAATAGAGCTTTATCTGTACATTTAAGATATTTGGAAAAAAAATAACTGTAGGTAGGTAATAGGCGTGTTTATCTGTTTGTTAATTCGCGCATCACGCAAAAATTATTAAACGGATTTTGATAAAACTTTTTTTTTGTAGCTATTGATTAGACTTAAAAACTGATGTACATTTTATCCTGCTAATATATCAGGAACCCACGGGCAAAGACTAGTTCTATTATAATATCACCTATTAAAGGTTTTTTAAAATTTAATGCGTCTGATACAAATCTTATTTATATGTTTTCATTTAAGTACTAATGTAGAACATCAGCAGCTCTGTTATGTATTATTTAAAATAAAAATATAATTTAAAGGACCTAACATTAAATTTTGAGCGTAACTTTTTAAATATGTTGAATTTAGCTATGTTTATTTTAAATTAGCAGCTCGCTGTGTAATGTGTTACAAGTACACGAGTTATTTTAAGTATAAAATTATTTTCTCATTCATTTTCGTCCTATAAAATTACGGTAAATTACAGAACCTGAACTTGTCATGCTTTGTCCTTTAAAAGGATCAAGTAATCTTTTATGCGTTACATTTATCTCGTAGCATAAAAACCTATACAGATCTAAGTGTTACCAAAATTAAACTAAAATGTTATTGTGTTGCAAATACAGTGGCAGTACATTAGAGAAAATCAGATCGGGTGCCAGTAATACAGGGCGTTAGATAATGTTTCCTCCCGGGAGGAATCCGACGGTCGACAGATAACGCCGCGACCTCGGATTTGTCTCTCCAATGTTACGCTCGGTAATAATATTGCAAATGTTTATTTAGACCTTCGTACGCCTCTCACTGAACATCAAGTAAAACGCTGCAGGGCTTAATATGGATTTTCCTTAGAGAAAGGGCAATAAAATAGCGATTTTTTTATTGCTAATGATGGCAGATGAGCAAACGATGCCAAGATGCCAAGTGGTAATCGACACTTTGGCAATACTTGAAGCCCAGTCATGCTGCCGCCTGTTAAGTTATAGAACATTTATTACTCTTTAAAACATATTTATATCGCAGGCCTCATAAGCGAAGCGTTGAGGTGGGTTCTACTCCCGCTTTACACGGAACAACCTTTCATGAGAACTACCTTTTTACGTACGCAGCCACCGGTGGTTTTACTATCGTCAACAGAACGCCGTTCGCCCGGTCGGTACATTGTTTTTGTTAAAAGAAAGTTCTTGCCTTTGCTTGACGAACTGATGATATTTGTCAAGTATAATAACTATTTTATCCATAACAATAATTAAAAACACTAAACATACGTAAATAATAACACACCAACGTTATAAAACACGAAAGAAACATATTTTACATTCCACAATTTTTACGACACTGGAATAGCGGCGCGGGGTCCCTATTTTTGCATGGCCTTGACGTGCGCTCGGCCCGGAACTGAGAGGTAGACCAATATAGAAGTAATAGCATGTATAGGCGTATAAGACATGAAACCCACATTAGTACTTTTTGAAATTTGCGCTATCTATGTGATTTATTGAAAATTACTTAGTAAGACTAATACATTATTAGTTACTTATCAAAAATAATCAATTTTATTGTGAAAAATGAAGATTGTGAGGCGTGCAGTTTTGGATTTTCCAAAGTATTTAATTTTTAACATTAATAATATTATAAATAGTATATGGTATTATTATCTTTTGTACAACATTGTTTCTTCGACTGTAACATTGTGGAGATTATTAAATAATATAAAAAAACTATTATTTTTAAAGAAAAGACAATTTGATAAATATTTGATAGTTTGTTCATTTTACCCTCGAGCATGCGTAAAAATTAACCTAGCAGTAATGTGAGCTGACAGAACGTATTATTTTAATAGTGACGTAGGCAGGAAAATCATATTTATGAAGAAATATGTGATGCAGATGCAACTTAAGCCTTTAAAAATTTGGCAGTTGAAAAATTGTTTACACTAGTGCCAATAATTATTAACATTAAATGTTTATTTTATGTAATAATAAAATGCATCTAATTTATTATTTTAGATCTGTATTTATCACTTGACATGATCTGCTACTTTAAAGAAAAAAAAAAATTGTGAAATGTGGAAGAAGAAAACTTTAGTGCGAGTGGGAATCGAACCTGCGTCCCTTACAAATCCGGGGAAATGCTCTAACCGCTAAGCCATCGCACTGACCAACGGCCATACCCAATCTCCTCATCACATTTTGTCTGTACGACCCACGCCACCTATCGGATGCATTTACAGGCATTAATCTAATATAAAGTAAGTTTAATTTTGCAATTAAATTTCATACTATTTGACAGCGCGATTTTTTAAACATTTTTGATATGTATGACAATGTCAGCTACTTTAAAGAACATATTATATGTGAAATGTGGAAAAAGAGAACTTTAGTGCGAGCAGGAATCGAACCTGCGTCCCTTCCAATCCGGGGAAGTGCTTTAACCGCTAAGTGCTTAGTTCTCTTTTTCCACATTTCAAAAATATTTTTTGAAGTTATATTTCTTTTGGCGCGTTAGGGAAAAATGATGAGAGTAAATTTTTACGATGCGCGCGCACACCGAACACGAAAAACCGACACCCTGAAGTTAGACACCCTGAAGTTAGGCTATAGTCAACATTTTAGTTTTTTTGTGATATTTAAATAAACTTTATTTATTTAGATATTTTTATATATATTTTTAGCATTTGACATGCTTAGCACTATACATTAAACACAAAGTGAAAAATGTGAAATCGAAAATAACAGTCAGGAGCAGGATTTGAACCTGCATCTTCTGGATACCGTCCATATGCTTTACCAATTCAGCCATGCTGACAATTGCTCCTGACTTCTAATTTCGATAACACATCATACTTAACGTCTTTGGGTGACGCCTGCGCAAACTTTATTTAACTAGATAATGCGTTATAATAAAACTTTCAATGTATTAAATACCTTTTTTCTATTGTTAGTGTCGTTTTTTCTACAAACGTAGAATAAGGCAAAAGATAAAATTTGTCAAAGGATTTTTATTTTGTTACGCCAAAGAAGTATAACTTCTAACGCGTGTACATAAGTACACACACTGTTTTTTTTTCTATAATTTATTATTTGAATTTCTATACCTATCTTAGTTTCAATATTTAATATCGTATGGTGTAACACGAAGTGGGACCTTGCATAACGAAGCTATGTTTGTGGTTCACGTATTTCGTTTAAGTGCTTATACAAAAACCTTTTTTTCCATAAGAACAACTCGTAAACTCACAAATATCCATGTCGCATTTCCTCGATATAGTGTTATAGTATGATAATACAGTGAGTCGGTCACATGAATCACAGGGCTCTTCACAGCCGAGCCTTTGTATTCAGTTTGGCGGATGACGATAACCTTAATGTAAGCGCCGTCACGGCTGGTGGTCCGAAGAAGGATCGCTTTTGTCGTGGTCCTTTCCGCGCGCCCCATTCTTTTCTCTTTATACCGTTTCTCACTTGAGTAATTCGAGGACAATAAACATTTATTGTGCTCGTTTATTTGACAGACGATGAAGAAATATCGAATGAGTGAGTTTGTTATATTTGGCCGGAGGGCGATTTCCGCAGTTGTTTAATGATGGCTGTACTAAATAAAATTATAGATATTTAAATATTAATTCAAATGTAAAAGATAAAAATTGTATTCGGTCACTTTTAAATCTAAACGAATTTACAAATGTCTAACGGTCTCTTCAGGGAACGCTCTCCGCGAGAGACATCCGTATTCGTTTTTGCGAATTACATTTTCCAACTAAGAATGGATTTACGACTTCCTCTATTAATAATTATCTGTTAGCTTGGTTTGTTTAAATAAGATTACAGAATTATTATTTTAATTTATGTACTAAATACCTTTGTATTAGGATATTATGTTTACATAGCATAGTATCACGCCTGTATCCCCGAAGGGGTAGGCAGAGGTGTGTTATTCACCCACAGTTTGCCAACTATGTTTAAGTCCCACGTAAAAGGGGGCGAGCCTATTGCCGTCTACCAGGCACATTCCCAAGCTCCGGGCTGCTACTGAGAATATTACCTTTTACGAAAAAGCTCAATAGCACCACCCGACCGGGGATCAAAGACCTCATAATCAGCAGTCGCTCACACTACCGCTGCACCACTGAGGCAGATGTTTACTATTAAGCTATTCATAGTTTCATACTATGAATAGCAAATTTTGATTATAAAAAAATAATACAACACATCAAATTCCACCTCACATCCATTAAAAATAATTGGTAGCGTTTTCAATAGCAGCTAATCATTTTAACAAGGCACATAGGAACGAATAAAATGAACACGACACCCTGCATTTGTATTCAGTTTGGCAGACTACGATAACTTTAATCCGGGTAAAGTGTCACCTTGAGTGGCTTACAGAGAAAGAACCTTTGTCTGGGAGTAGCGTACTCTGACCTTCTTATTTTTTCAGTCAGGTTTTCCTCCATTGTCACAGGGTAATGTAAAATCCAGTCGCTTAAGAGGCGAGCTTTTCATCGGATTGCTGGGAACTTAAACTATTAAGGTACTTCGTATAGCGGGTGAATTTGATCGATAATGATCGAAGACGTCGTGATCGTGTTATACATGCCTGGTCATTTAATTTATTATGTAGCTAGACAATTGATAATATAGGAACTTATTCTTTTGTTTGATTCTCAATTTGTTTTTAATTGTTTCTTAGACTTTGCTAGAAAGTAAAGAACAGCTCTCCAGTGGATTCAAATTCAGAATTTGAAAATGCTTCGTAAATATCGACTAATTACAACTAGAATTGTTAGTTTTCACAAGCAATTGTGAAAATGTGTATATTCTTTCTTTCTCTCTCTCTCTCTCTGTTAAGCCCCTGATCGTCTGTATTTTTTTCTCACTCAACCGGACTTTACAATCCGTCTAGAAAACCTTAAATTTATTACTTTAAAGCATTTTTTAATTGCATTTATTTATTTATATAAGTATCTACATAACAACAGGCCCTTCCTGCAAAGTATTAGGCCGTTATTTCATTATTAAGATGTAATGCAGAGTGAATTTCAATAAAAGGTGAAGAAATGATACGGTCCCTTTGCAAAAATTGCAATGTACGTGACAAATCTTCTAGTTTCGACTTCAGATTGAAAACTGCGATAGAGTCGGCCCCGACGTGCTTCGAATCTGGTATTAGTCTTCCATTTAGAAATATGTGTACAGACTTAATAGGCTGAACCTATGAAGAGTTGTATTAAATGCTTAGAAGAAATATATTTCTAGTACCCATTCTTTGATTGCATTTGGTACAAAATTAAGTTCTGTTAAAATCATCACACTAGTAATCGCAAATAAAAAATATTTAATATTATATATGCATATAAATAATGTATGCTACAAGAAACCTCCCGTTCCATCAAGTGCTCGGTTTTATAGGGGTATAATACATTGACATGATTTGATTATTCCTTTAGCGTGTCATAATAGAAAATTAAGTTGCAACAAGTACATTCACATTCAAATCAAAATAAGATTACAAAGTGATAATATTTTAAAAAGTGGCGGAGCATGTTAAATTCTAAAAAATATAGAGATCAAAAATGTGATTACATAGTTATTAGTTTAGCTAACCGGTTATAAAAAATTTAAATAACACAAACAACATTACACAATATCTTTTAACTATTAATATTGACAAAATAATTCGCCTCCAAAGAGGTGTGTCACACTCGGTACAGTCAGTAGAGGAGGCCTGTGTCTTTAAGTGTACCATCATATACATAGTCTGGTCATAAATATTGTTACAATAACAAAAAAACAACACTATTATATTTAATTTAGAACCTGTTATTCTTAAATGAATATTCATTGTGTTTCCTAATTTTTGCACCAATCTGTGTTAAATATTCTTGTGATATTCAAATTGAGTGGGGTGGTAAGGATAAATGAATAGCTGTTATAGCTTTACAAAAACCGCACCGGATCATAAAGGTCGATCCACACAAGCGTGGTTGAAAATGAACGTTCTTCGAACGACTTTATCAGAGCTGTAAACTGCCCGTAATCTAATTTCAATCTTAATCCGCTGAATTATGATTTATAGTCAGTTTTAGAGTGTATGGCATGCTCTAAACACCATGATAATTTGGAGTCCCTAAAGCAACTCATAAGAGTGGCAGTGAAGAATTTTCACACGGAGAAAGTGCACATTCGTGTTTGCCTCAACGTTTAAAGTATTGTATTAAGGCCAATGGAGATCATTTTAAATGAGCTGCATATTTTTTAATGCTATTATTACGTTAATGTATAAGCTAATACACACTACAGTAAAAAAGAAGATATTTTCCTTGTAACAATATTTTTGGCAAGAATATGTACTGTGAACGAAAACTTTCGAATCTCAACGAACAGCTGCTATTTAGCTTATGATAACGAGATTATCAAAAACTGGCAGGCATCGAAAAGAACAGTGAAATTTAATTGGTATATTTAGGCACAAGCGTTTCTATGTTGCAGTTTTATTACCATAATAAGTCACGATATGTCATTGAAATGAAAAGTTGTGTTTTTAATGGAAGTTGTATTGCATTTTTCTTATCAGTACAATACGGTATGTTATGCACGTTAATTTCCACAGCAGATAATGGTACTGAATGGAGGCGTGTCACTTTATTTGCTATGGAAATTCATGGGATGCGATATAAGTGGTTTGTATTTTGCATATAAAGAGATACTATAGTGTATTTTTCTTAACTTGTCTTATTACGTAAACAGGAATGGCGTCCTGGTAAGCAAAAACAATTGATAGCGTTGGGGCATTATCGAATGAATGAGTGAAAAAATAAAGTTTGCGACTGATTTTCATTATGTGGGATTTCCTCAGAATTAATTTTAGTTGGGAATGGAATGACCCTGGGAATAAATAGCGTTTATAATTTTTTTTGTAGTGTGCTGCTACAATATCCTTCACTATCATGATCAAAGAAATAATTTCTGAAAATCTTCTTTGCCCTATATAAAGAAATAAAACGACAAGTTATTATTATTTTATTTTATTAATTTGAGTCACTAGTTCCTTCACTAGAGGAGTCTTCCAATTCTGATCCGACGTGTATTATAAAACTCGAGGTCAGTGCGTCTGTTGCAGCATCTATTAATCCGTCAAGCTGCATTATTTTATCATCTTCTTTTATTACGTGATTAATGCAATTGTTCCAAGACACCTTACCAATTTGGCCTAAGCCTTCTTTAATTAACTCCTTGACTTCAGCCATTTTAAAAGATTTATTATTTTTGCCAACATAAGTATAAATCAGAAAAATAATAAAACACAATTAAAAAAATGTGCCCATATAAGTTCTATTGGGTTTAATTCCCAATGATAAGGCGGAAGGCGTAAGATAATAATATTTTTGCGAGCTGCTACCTCATCCACAACTTTTTGACGCGACAGGAAGTTTCCGCCAGTTAACCGGCTAAAAAAAATATTTATCAAATAATAGTTTTAGTCTATGGTTGGGATTTGTTATCCAAATAATTCCAATGCTACATTACTATAACAATCCAATAAAAATAAAATCTGATTTATTAGTCAGGTAAATTTTATAATATTTTTTTTTTTTATTTAGATATTTTTAAGTATATTTTTAGCATTTGACACGCTTAGTATTATACATTCGTGCTTTCAAAGCATCTCGATGGTATCCAGGAGATGCAGGTTCAAATCCTGCTACCACCGAAGGAATGTAACATAGTTCCAGTGGCTCGCCAATAAAGGCGGAGAGACGGTACACGGCGGGTTTCTTTAGTGGGTGAAGGCCCCACACTACCCTGTTCGTTGCCCCGAGCGACGGGGTGTGCGGTTAGGAACATTTCTTCCCGCCTAAACAAAAAAAAAAAAAAAAAAAAAACAAAAAAAAAACAAAAAAAAAAGTTCAAATCCTGCTCGTGACTGTTATTTTCGATTTCACATTTTTCACTTTGTGTTTAATATTATTTTTATAATGTTCATTAAATGATCGTTACTGTTCACTCACTGATCAGCATCATTCAGTCGCTTCTCGCATCCCTACGATCCAAAGACAATCTAGGATTTAGAAATGTCAATTTGAGATGATCATTTTTTATCTGTTGAAATGGATTCTGAGATTTTAAACATTTTATGAAAATTAATGTGTTTGAATAGTTAATTTGAAGCAATTCTTAGTGTAATGTGTGTGTAATATCAAGTGTAATAATCAAGACGCTCATAACTTAGGTAAAGTTTCTGATTGATGCCAAAACTCATGATTTTCGTACCCAGTACGGTTTGTTTACGTCTTAGGACAAGTTAAGAAAAATACACTATACGTGACTACTTTATATTTAGTATTTTTGAGAGCTCATATTATGTTTGACAGGCAATTTTATATTTTGATATTTTTATACAATTATATATTAGTCATTTGACATGTTCTGCCATTTACGTGTAATTGAAAATAATGGATAGATTCAAATCCTACTCGTTTTTGAATTCACATTTTCACACTCTTTATCTTCAAGCATTTTTATATAATTAGCCCCAGCGATTCCGCGGCAGCCAAAAACTAGTTTTTAGAATACCTAAGGTTCCCGATATAGTAGCCAGATAAAAAGTAAACCAATTTTTAAGTATAAACAAGAGCTATCAAATAAAAGTTGCATCTAATATCCGTTCAGTAGTTTTTGCGTGATACGCGAATGAACAAACAGACAAACAGATAAACAGACAAAACATCTAAAAAAAATGTTTTGTGTTTAGACACGCTTCTATAGCTCAATACAGTCATTTTTTTCTCATATATCTTAAATGTACAGACACAGCTCTGTTACAGATTTATACTAGTATAGATGTCGGAATTCTGACCGAGTTTAATCAATAAAAGTCTCTACATAGTATGACAAAGGATATAGTCCAAAATGCGTTGATTATTAAGTGTTTTATGCGAGATATTGTTGTCATTAGACATGCTTTGTTAAATTCTAATCTTTTTGAATTTGATTCATTTTAATTTAATTTGCACTTTATATAACGTGTAAATACTAATGATTGTAATTAAAAGTCTTTGTGTTGTAAAGTACGAATATGTGTAATCAGAGCAGAGGCAAACCTCGAGTGGAGCCGAGGCACCCTCTTGACATTAACTTTTCTGAAAACTTTAACGAGCCAACGAAAAACAACACTATTTTTTCAAATATGTTTTTAATTTTTTTTAAACTGTGGATCGACGGATCTGTGGATCTATGTATATAAGTATGTATGTATCTACTGTGTCCGTGAATGAAGCGAGTTATCCTGAAAGCTTTTCTCCTCTATACATGTGGATATTTTGGCGTGGTTCAGTATCCGGATTTTTTTTGGAGAAAGCTGGTTAATAAGGAAGGATCATAGCAAAATCGTGTGATTAAAAATGCTAGCCAGACGTAAATGTTTCGAAACTGCTTAATTGGAAATAAATTAAGATCTTTATTGTGTTATAAGAGGTGATCCATTTCGAGGTCCCTACTTTTTTAAAGAAAAAAACAGAAAATTCAAATTTAATGGAGAATGTTTATTATTATTTCAAAGAACATTCTTTGGCATTTATTTTTTGAAGATTATGTCTATCAAATGTTGGCCGTTGCTACGTCGCAGATGGTCCATCCGTTGAGTCCAATTTTCGATAACTCGTTCGAGCATTTCGACTGGTAACAACAAAGTAATGAGGCCCATTTCTGGCTCAATGGGTATGTAAACAAACAAAATTGCCGCATTTGGGATAAAGAGCAACCTGAAGAGATTCAAGAACTGCCACTTTATCCAGAAAAAACAACGGTTTGGTGCGGTTTGAGAGCCGGTGAAATCATCGGTCCATATTTCTTTAAAAATGATGCCGGTGCGAACGTAACCATCAATGGCGACCGTTATCGTGCCATGATAACCGACTATTTGATGCCTGAAATCGAAGCTCGTGATCTCGGCGACATTTGGTTTCAGCAAGACAGCGCCACTTCCCACACATAGCATCAATCAATGGATTTATTGAGAGAACATTTCGGTGAGCACATAATTTCACGTTTTGGGCCGGTCGATTGGCCACCAAGATCGTGTGTTATCATACCGTTAGACTTTTTCCTGTGGGGATATGTAAAGTCTAAAGTTTATGCGGACAAACCCGCTTCGATTCAGGCCTTGGAGGAAAACATCACGCTTGTCATTCGCCAGTTACCAGTCGAAATTCTCGAACGAGTCATCGAAAATTGGACTCAACGGATGGACCGTCTGCGACGTAGCAACGGCCAACATTTGATAGACATAATCTTCAAAAAATAAATGCCAAAGAATGTTCTTTCAAATGATAATAAACATTCTCCATTAAATTTGAATTTTCTGTGTTTTTTTCTCTAAAAAAGTATGAAACCTCGATATGGATCACCTCTTATAATGACGCCCATTACCCACACCTGTATATATTGCCTACCTAGGTATACCCAGGTTGTTGAAATTTGCATCGGTCTTTTCATGAAAATCGCAATTCCTATTTAATTTTTTTAAATTGAATGAGAGTAAATTTGGTTATTATTGTTTTATCTAAATTTATTTTAGGTACATAATAAACTTATTAATTTTAATTAGACTAATGCGTATATTCTTCTTGGTCTTGAACTTTTTATTAAATACACAGAAAAGAATATGTTGGGGTGTCACATTTCACCACGTTCACATTTTTTTATTGCCTGGTGTGGCAGATGAGCCACGGCCCACCTGATGGTAAATGGTAACCGTCGCTCATGGAATCAACTTTACCGCGAGTATTGTCAAGCCGCTGCTCACTATTTCATTTCATAGATTTGAAATGAAAGAATTGACGGCTGTCTCCTGCTACAACCAAAACACACCGATGTGCTTCATGGCCGGTTACACAGGAGATGGTAGTACCAACCCGCTCGGACCCGATAGAGTACTCTTACTTGGTACCCGGCCCTACCACCAGTAATGCAATATGATAATTGCTTAACTTCCCTTAGTCGCCTCGTACGACACCTGTGGGAAAGAATGGGGTGGTAACACTTGTATTCTTAGTCCGTCATCACACGGATCAACATATATATTTAATCACAGTGAAATAAAAATAATTTATGCAACACGAAGTTTAAAAATGTACAATAGATAATGACATAATATTCCCACTGTTAGTTATCTATCATTTAATACTTCACATTTTTTTTCTACTTAAAACAAATATTCATAATAGTGTCAGAAACTGAAATCGGGCCTACTGTTAGTTACACCTTATTATATATCATTTATCTACGTTGGGTTAGTCAGTAAACCGATGTGTTGCCTGACTTGTTTATAAACACATAGAGAATTAGCGAACATGTTCGACTACAAATAAAAAGGTTTTTACGCCAGTGATGCGAGGACCGCCAAACACAGAAAACCTTTGAAAAAATGTAAGCTGATTTACCGTAGCTGGCCAGGGGCCTCTTGTGTCCGCTCGACCGGCAAATAAAGGCGACCAGACAAATGTTCACAAATGGACTCGACGTTTTTCACTGTATTCCATATTTTTTACGCAAGGAGAGCATCTATATATCTGCTGAAACTTCAGAATGAGAACCCAAAAGATAATTAGAAACATGTTTGTTAATATTAATTAATTTTTTACTAAAGTCCATTTCTTTTACAAAATAGCTTTTCATATTTTTTGCCTGTGTGTAATATAAAATATTTTAAGCTTTTGAATTTCCAAATAGGTATTACGAAACTGTCTTCCATGTAACAAGGGTGCCGTTATGACTAGCATATATTGAAATGCCTGGATAAGTCGGTCCGTAAACAATTGAAATAAAGGAGTAACAATGCTAACATTGGGTTCACATTTTGCATGGAAAATCAACGTGGGGACTTCATAAAAACCGCTTCATTGCCAAGCTCAAAGGTATTAAGTCGCTACAACGACCAAATAAAGCTAAGATTACAAGTTAACCTCATGTTAGTCGGAAACCCCAATGATAAAGCATCTCAGGAAAATCGAGACCGTGGAGGGTACACTAATCCCTCTTTAGCAAAAACGCTTCGTTCCAAAAAGTGATGGCCGGCTCACGAGGGATGGATCTTCATTACCCAACCGTGTTGTCAGTTAAGCCAAAGGGTCTCAGGATTACATACTACTTAATAAAACTTAAAAAATGAGGTCGTAATAGCTTGTGTGCTGCCGGTTTTTTTTAATTTGCAACTAACCTTTCTGGTAGAATCTCATTTCGAAAGGCTGAAATTTGCTTTAATTTTTTTGTTATGGTTTCGAAACTTAGTAAGATTTAAGTAACCACTATACTTAGCATTATACCTAACTCCTGCTAAGTTTCAAAACCTTTCTGGTTGAGTCTCATTTCGAAAGGCTGAAATTTACTTTTCATTTTTTGGTATGGTTTCGGAACTTAGTACGAGCTAGGTACTATACTTGGTCACAAATGTTTATAACGAAAAAAGGGTAAACAAGTTTTTGCATTAAAATTATCATTCAATCTCTCACTAAATTATGTATATATGTAGCATATTCACAGGTATTTCAAATGATTTAACTTGATAAACTACAACTTATTATTATTATATAATTTAACACAAATAATATTATAAAATTTAAATACTGTTGAAAATTGGTGTTTGTTGTCAATTAAAAACCTTTAAGTTGTTTATAGGCTCGAAGGTGCTTCATACGTAGGCATACGGGAAATGGTGGTACCGACCCGTTGGGGCCAACCCACGGGAAAGAATGGTGTGGTGACACTTTTATCGGTAACAACCAATTAAACAAATACATTTTTTAAATTATTTTTTTATATACTAAATAAGCTGTTGTTCGTGCCTTTTTCTGCGTGGACATCGGAATTAGCCCACTATAAGTACTTCACCCTATTGTACATAATTCTCTCTGAGCAAAAATAGCCATTCCACTGAAAACTAATATCTTTTCCGGAATACAAAGTATTCTGCGTGTTAATCCAATAAGCAATCCGTGTGCCCAATATCATCCAAATCTCACCTACTAAGCAGTTTTTGCATGATCGAGTAATAAACGGTCAAACATCCAAACATGCAAGCTTTAATAATAGTAGGTAATAATAACTTTAGATACATTTGAAATTTATACAAAGCAATTAAGATATTTTTTAATAAAATTTTTATGTTTTTACGTTTTTTTTTCATCATTCTAATCGTATTAAAACAATAAAAGATTGAAGGTGTTGTAAAAACTTGAATGAATTTGTATTATTTTTCACAAATATTTTTAATAGTACCTATATTTTTATATCAACCCAAAAGTCAGGCCTGCGAAAAATCGGGTTACGTAGTTACTTGGGGATTTTATGTTAGTCCGTCTTGACTTTGAAATTAACGACAAGATTCCATTATTATGATGTGACTAGCTTCTACCTGCGGCTTAGATATAGACAAAAGTAGTTTATAGATTATATCTCAAGTTCCCGATATAAAAAAAAGAAATTTTTTGTAGTAGCAGCCCGGAGTTTGGAATTGTGCCCGGTAGACGGCAATAGGCTCGCCACCTATTTCGTGGGACTTAAACAAAGCTATCGACTCGTGGGTGTGTAAATACACCTCTGCCTACCCCTTCGGGGAATACAGGCGTGATGCTATGTTTTTATGTTGTGTTCCCGATATAGTAGCAAGATAAAACGTAGGGAAGAGGTGGCATGAGATGGCCATGTATTGAAAGGGGCAACTTAAATAACTGTCAAATTAAGGATCTTTTCGAGACGGCAATATTTTTATTTCATGGCCCTCCCGATATATATGCACATACATTTGTACTTAACTTCTTGAATCTGATGCCTACCGGTAGGTTGCATGGTAGGTACATGAAGTGTAAATTAATAAATTAATTAATTTATCGTCTTTTCAGTTTGCCTTCTAAAAAAAGAACAGGTGTCGATGCACAAAATCTAATATTTAAGAGGTTACGAATTTAATCTTACACAAAGAGATTTCTGTCAGATAGGTTGCCAGAGTTTTTATCACATTTGCACAGAATGATCTCAAACTAAAAGTGTTAAAGTATCTAAATCTACGTCGTTTGTTTACAAACCAAATAGTTATTGGTTAACAAGATTATTTTTACTATAGACCAATAATAGTCTCTTGCGAATTACTCGAAAATTAAATGATTTTTAAAAATTATGTTTAAATATATTATTATATTAAATTATAAACCATTTAGATAGTATAAATTATTTGTGAATAAGGAAAAAGATATTTTTGGTACGTGCGGAAATTGAACCCGCGTCTTTTCCAATCCGGGGAAGTGCTCTAAGCCACTGAGCTATCGTACTGACCTATTCGGCCATCCTAATCTTCTTATCACATTTGTCTTTACGACCAACGCCATCTATCGGAATGCATTTACATGCATTAATCCAATATAGTAAGTTTCATTTTGCAATTACAAATTAACCATTTAGATGTAATGTTTAAAACATTATACTTATATCCTAAGTTTTGTTATGATGTATCTAATTTAAGGTTCAATATCTTAGTTATAATAATTTTAATATAGGTACTTTATTTGTCCATGACGGTATAGTTTTAGGCTAGGCTATATGACATAGCCTAGTGTTCACCCACTGTTACCTTATCATAAAATATGTAGAATTTCGTAAGTTTTTTAGTAAACCTATACTGCACTTATACCTAATTTAATATCTTCGTCTTCTATCACTCATTGTTTGAAATTAAGTGTAGTTAGTGACTTACGGTCCCAGCAAATATAATGGCTATCAGAAATATAAATATATGTCAATAGCACAGGTGAAAATTTACGCTTACGGTTCTCTTCAATAACGAGAGCATATCATTTTCCATACAATAGCGCCATAAAAAGATTCCCGGTATTGCCTTTTTCGTATTTACCTCTGAAAATTTATATTCCCATTGGGTTAAAGAACGCGACCCACCGCCATAATACACAATGGGCAATCGAATTATCATATCATTATAGGACAACGAAATTTCCTAACACTTGCTATTTTCGAGACACGTACGTGTTATAGTGTATTTTTGTTATATGTACGAGAGCTGCTCGTAGCTCTCTCAATCGTAGTTGTCAATTTATATTTCACATTTTAACAGTTTATATCCTTACTATTATAAAGCTGTAAAAGAGCTACGTCTGTATATAATTGTTAATATTATAAATGCGAAAATTATTTTTGGTTTGTTTACTAAGCTTTTTTGCCGTGTGGGGCCGGCTTTAGAATTGTTCCACCCCTCTCCACCCATGGGAGTCGTAAGAGCCGACTGAGGGAATACCGAGGGAGTGGGCAGCAGCACTCCTTCGAGTATTAACAACATCCACTGCGATCGCCAACCCGCCTGCCAAGCGTGGCCATTACGACAATATCCCCCAATCTTGGGGAGGCCTATGTCCAGCAGTGGACTTCAAAAGGCTGATAGGTTACTAAGCTTTACGTCGTAACTACTAAACCAATACTTAGAGTCTGGAGCCTATTAAAGACATATTTAAGCTGCTTTTCATTCCGGAAAAATGAATGATTCAAATTATAGTTTAAAAAATTGTATGGAAATGATAGTTTTCAATGGCCATATCAATAATACGCCACCTGCCGTGAAATGATGGCAGTTAACATCCCCATTAGCGCGTTATCATAATAGTATACTCACATCGAATATAAATAATGATAAGTCACAATAAATCTCAAAAATAAGTACTAGCTCATAGCGACAATGACAAATGAAGATTTCATTTTATGATGGCCATTTAGCTCATAAGATTCAATTTATCTTCATCACAAACAAATAAATCACAAGATGACTTGTATAACTCGAAGAGACATAGTTTTTTAGTTTAGACATATCAAAACAATTTCAACAAAAGGAATTAAGCTTTAATATTATAAAAGCGAAATGAGGTTGTTTGTTTGTTATGCTTTCACGCTGTAACTACTGAACCAGTCTTATTGCTTTATATTCTGGAATAAATTAGGGATCTTTTGGGATAGACATTTTTACATAGAAATAATTAGTGAGTCTTAGAGTGAAGTATTTTTTTTTACTAAGTGATTTTCATTGGAAGAACGTTCTATTTATATTTATACAATTTAAATTACATGGTAGAGTAGTTATTCAAAAGTATTTATTATATATCGTTTTTTCAACGAACTATATCGTTTGAGTGATCAAAACTACGAGTTCCTTCAAACACACATTGCTTTGGAAAGGAGGTGATTGGAGTGCAATATCCGTTACTAACCGCAATCACGATAATCCATGGATGACGAAACCACCCTTTTCAAAACTCATAGGAATATGTACCGCGATAGAAATTAATTCTTGTAATGTAGTATATTAAACTAAGCATTTATTAATTATTTTGTTGGTTTATGAGCTTGTAAAAGAATCTTTAAGTCGTGATTATTATGTTGTCATTGTAGAGGAATAGGTTAGGTATAATATTTTGCGTGTCTGATTTAAATACTAGCTTCACATGCAAATGTTGCGGGTTTGATTCTCACACAAGACATTTTTTGTGTAATCGATACATTGTTGTCCTGAGATTTGATGTACTCTGTATCAGTTAATTGTATATAGAAAAGCCCACCGGGATAAGGAATTATTCTCTAGTAGATTTAAGAAATATGTAAACAAAATAAATGATGTGAATCCGAAAATGTGAAATTGGAAATAATAGTCACGAGCAGGGTTTGAGCCTGCAATAATGTATGTAAATATTTCCAACAGATAGCACAGGCGTTGGGAATGAATGTATTATCGTAATTCGCAGTCCAGAGCAATTGTCACGATGGATGACTTGGCAAAGCATCAGGCACGGTATTCGAGGAGACGCAGGTTCAAATCCTGATCGTGACTGTTATTTTCGATTTCACATTTTCGCATTTTGTGTTCATTTATGTATATGGCTAAGCAGGAAGAAGTCGAGCAGCTCTCTCTGAGGATCCGCGAGTCCAGGGAGGACGTCAACTCCCTATTTGTCGCGGATCTGAGAAAGAGAGCCCAGGACCACGCGGCCATTCTTAACAGGGTGGCCACAAAGTCCACAAACATCAAGGGCACGTTCGTGCGCGCCGCAAAGGAGGCAGTCGCCAACAATGTAAAGGTTGTGTATGCCCTGACCAGGCGCTCCACTAACGAGGAGACACAACGGCTACAGGCGGCTAACGACCGCCTTGCGGCAGAAGTGGTGGATCTGCGGGCGGATAATAGCCGCCTTAACCTTCAGGTGACGGAGCTGGAGGCCAAGCTCACGCGGCTTGAGAAGGCTATGCAGCTGGCGGGAGTTGGACCAAACGAACCAGCCCCTGTGGAGGTGGCTACACGGTCCACTGCGGCTGCCCCGGTTGCAGAACAGGCCTCTGCTGGCCTGCCGAAGGAGACGGCGCGGGCGATATCGCGTCTTACAACGATGGTATGCGCGCGCCTGGAAGCGATGGAGGCACAACTACCTCCTGAGCAACCCCTCCAACCACCGCTTGGCACTGATAAAAGAAAGGTCACCTCGAACGGGACCGTACAGACTTTGCCCGCTCCAACTGGCCCATCGGAAGCCTGTCCTTCTGTCCCTGTGCCGGGAGAAACGTGGGTCACGGTGGTGCGAAAGGGGAAGTAAAAATCTTCCCCTCCAAAACCCGCCTTGCCTGCTGCTGTGACCGATGCCGCATCCAGTGCCACAGCTACTGCCGCGCCCAAAAGGAAGGCGCGGCATAAGAAGAAGATGTCGGCGCTCATCGCACCTCGCTCGCCGGCAGTAATCGTCACACTGCAGCCGGCGGCTGAGGAAAAGGGGGTGACCTACGCCGATGCTCTACTGCGTGCAGAGCAGGCTATTGATCTCCCGGCCCTGGGCATTAGGGAGGGGCTAAAGATGCGCCGATCCATGACTGGGGCCAGGGTGCTACAGCTGCCTAAGTCCCAGTCACTGGAGGTAGCAGAACAGCTGGCCGGGCAGCTCCGAACTGCTCTAGAAGGAGTTGCGGATGTCGTCCGTCCCGTCAAGTGCGCAGATCTCCGCGTGACGGGACTGGACGACTCCGTTACCAAGGAGAAACTCGCCGCTGCCATTGTCCGCACGTGTGGCTGCGCTGCCAAGGAGGTCCGGGTTGGTGACATCCAGGCCGGACCTCGAGGCATGGGCATGGCAAAGGTTCGGTGCCCCACTGCTGCAGCCAAGACGCTCGCTGACGCAGGGAGGCTCCTGGTTGGCTGGAGCGTGGCTGGAGTCCAGGCCCTGGAGCCCCTGCCATTAAGGTGCTTTAGGTGCTTGGCGCTGGGGCACACGAGTCAGCTGTGTCCAACCACTGTCGATCGGTCTGGACTATGTTACCGATGTGGCGAAACCGGTCATAAGTCGGCATCGTGCGTGGCTGCACCCCGCTGTGCGGTTTGTGCGGTGGCGGGATGCTCTTCGGAGCATGTTATGGGTGGGAGGTCATGCAGGCCTCCCACTATAAAAGGTAAATTAGTGGCGGCCCAAGGACCTCGGGCTGCCCGTACTAATGAGGAGAGCCGTCAGGGCCCGGGGGAGACTGGCATATCGTCATAATAGGTGACAAAGTCAGTTTCCTCCAGGCAAATTTGAACCACTCCACCGGGGCTCAGGACCTGCTACTGCAGTCCATGGCGGAGTGGAGTATTGATTTGGCAGTGGCCTGCGAGCCATATTTTGTCCCCCACCAGCCTAACTGGGTGGGAGATCTTAATGAGGACGTCGCTGTCCAGTCGAGAGGAAATGTCGGCCCTTCCCTCTCCACTCTAGAGAGGGGTAATGGATACGTCGTGGCGGGATGGCGGGGCTTCGCTATAGTAGGCATCGACTTTTCCCCCAACCGCGGCCTGGCGGAGTTTGAGTTATTCTTGGACTCTGTCGGTGCCGCGGTCCGCAGACAGTCGCTGAGGCCTACTATTGTCCTCGGCGACTTCAATGCGAAGTCCGGGTACCCCCACGAATGCCAAAAGCCCCCCTCTCCCTACTCTCTGGTCTGTCCCTCCTAACTAGAGGGACTGTTTACACCTGCGTGCGGCAGCGGGGGGGGGTCAGTGGTGGACTTATTGTTTGCCACCTCAGATGTCGCGCGGTGTGTGAATGGCTGGAGAGAGGAAGAGGAGGTGGAGACGCTATCGGATCACCAATACATCCAATTTGGGCTCTCGCCTCCTCTGGGGCCACCGGGGCCCCGGCGTGGGATCGCTAGGCTTCCTAAGTGGGCCTTGGGCCAGTTCGATCCCGAAATGGCCCGGGAGGCTGCCATAGTCCAGCGCTGGGGCTATGCAGGTAGACAGGGCAGCAGCGACGTGCAAGAGCTCGCAGGCCGGATCAAGGATACCCTGACGGCCGTGTGTGACGCAGCGATGCCAAGGGCCCGGCGAAGGCCACCGCGCCAACAGGTATACTGGTGGTCGCCCGAGATTGCATATCTTCGGGCGGCTTGTAACCGTGCGCGGCGTGCTTACGTTCGGTGCCGAGGAAGGGGTGCCGGGAACGCCGTCCTTGAGGGTCAGCTGCGGGTTGAATACCGAAGAAGAAAAAAGGAATTGCAGCTGGCCATCAGCCGGGCAAAGGAGAGGGCCCGTGAGGAGCTACTGGCGGGCCTCGACAGGGATCCATGGGGGCGCCCGTACCAACGGGCGCGGAACAAGCTCCGCGCTCAAGGCACCCCTATAATAGAGTCAATGGAACGAGTATTTCTGTCGGGGCTGGTGGGGGGTTTGTTCCCGCAGTCTGCGGGACATGTTCCTCCAACAATGGCTCCTCCATCGGTGGCGGATGAGTTGGCACCTATCCCTCCCGTCACCGATACAGAACTAGAGGTGGCCCTCTCCCGCCTTCGTGGGCGAAGGAAGGCGCCTGATCCGGATGGCGTTCCGGGGCTGGTGCTTGGTGTCGCTGCAGAGTACATCCAAGACGGGCTCCGGGAACTGCTCAACTTATTTTTGAGGTCCGGGTGGTTCCCGGAGCAATGGAAATGCGGACGACTATGTCTGCTGCGGAAGGAGGGTCGCCCACCTGACTCTCCTTCTGCATATAGGCCACTGGTGCTGCTGGACGAGACGGCCAAATTATTCAAGAAGGTGCTCACGGGCCGTCTCGTCCGGCACCTCGAGGATGTCGGGCCGGGACAGTCAGAGTCACAGTTCGGCTTTAGGGCGGGCCGCTCCACTATCGATGCGTTGGCCGCCCTGAAAGCCCTAGCCACCGAGGCGGTGGCCGGGAAGGAGGTCTTACTGGCAGTCTCGCTCGACATAGAGAACGCCTTCAACAGTCTCCCTCACGAGACGTTGGAGGAGGCGCTCCGGTTTCATGGAGTGCCTTCGTATCTCCAGAGGCTGTTGGAGGCGTACCTCGAGTGTAGGCACGTGCTCTGGGAGGGGGGCAACGGGCGCCTATACCGCCATCGGGTAGAGCGCGGCGTTCCACAGGGATCCGTCCTTGGCCCGATCCTGTGGAACGTCGGATTCGATTGGGTCCTACGGGGCCGGCTCCTTCCCGGGATGGGGGTGATCTGTTATGCAGATGACACCCTCGTCACGGTGAGGAGGGCTGGCTTCGAGGAGGCCGCCCGATCTGCGGAGGTCAGAGTTGCGCTCGTCGTTGACCGGATCGGCATGCTGGGTCTGAGGGTCTCGATGTCCAAAACGGAGGCCCTCCTTTTCCATGGCCCACGCCGAGGTCCCCCCCGAGGAGAACGCCTTATTGTGCAGGGGGTTGTCGTGCCTGTGCAGGCCCAGATGAAATATCTGGGCCGGCACCTTGATAGCAAATGGAATTTCGGGTCGCACTTTGCCCACCTCGCCCCTAGGCTCGTTAATTCTGCCGCGGCCTAGGGTAGGCTTCTGCCGAACACTGGAGGTCCAGGGTCGTCCTGCCGCCGACTCTATAGCGGTATTCTGCGGTCTATGGCGCTGTATGGTGCCCCAATCTGGGCGGACGCCCTTACTGCTTCCAATAAGGCCCTCTTGCGTCGTCCGCAGAGGGCCATAGCGGTGAGGGCCATAAGGGGGTACCGTACGGTGTCCTGGGCCGCAGCCACGCTGCTAGCAGGTGACCCGCCTTGGCCTCTGCAGGCCGAGGCATTGGCAGAGGTCTACTGGCTCAGTGCCGTGGCGTGGGCCAGGGACGAGGAAATATCCACAAGGAGTCTGGGCAGAGCTCGAGAAGCGGCCCGAAGGACTATGATATGGCGGTGGAGGGAAGAGCTGGAGTCCCCCGGAGCGGGACGGGGGACTGTAGAGGCGGTTAGACCGCACCTCCACCGCTGGTTAAATCGAAGGCACGGCAGCCTTAGCTTCAGGTTGACGCAGGTATTTACCGGACATGGGTGCTTCGGTAAGTACCTGCATCAAATTGGCAGAGAAGAGGCCCCCAAATGTCACGAGTGTGGCGCGCAAGTGGATGACGCGCGCCACACTCTGGAGGAATGCCCCGCCTGGGGGCCCCAGCGCCACGCCCTGTCGGCGGTAATTGGAAGAAACCTGTCTCTGCCAGCCGTAATCTCTCAGATGCTTGGCAGTGGCAGGTGCTGGTCGTCCATGGCCTCCTTCTGTGAGGCTGTTATTTCGTTGAAGGAGGCCGCGGAGCGGGAACGTGAGGCGTCTGCCCACGCTGACTCGCTCCGCCAGCGGTGGCCAGGGGGAAGGAGGCGGCGTTATGCTCACCTCCACCCACCGCCTTAATGACGACAGGGCGTGGCCAGTAGGCTATCCGCCTGGGGCGTCGGAGTAGAATGTCAAAAGACGACCCTCCGGCGCCCCGCTAACAGGCTTGGAAGGGGCCGCTGTGGTTTTAGTGGGTATTCCGGGTGCAATTAAGATTTGCAGCGCCCGGCGAGTCTCACATACCCCTCCGTCTGTCACTGACGGAGGGGATGCATAAACGCATTTCCACAGCGATAACAAAAAAAAAAGGTATATGGCTAAGCAAATGCAAAAAAAAATCTATATAAAATATCAAAATATTAAATTAATCCTCTAAATTCATCACTTCCATAGGTACTTACATACTTAACCATATTTTAAGACAACATAAAATAGATGACAAAAAATTTAGCTAGCTATTATAAAGAAATCTGACTAATCTATATTTTTTAGCATTTGACATGCTCTGCCACTTTTTAAAGTAAAAATTATTTGTGAATAAGGAAAAAGGGATTACGTTGGTCGTAAAGACAAGTGATAAGGAGATTGGGATGATCGAAAGATTTGTACGATAGCTCAGTGGCTTAGAGCAGTTCCCAGTTCAGTTTTAGGATTGGAAAAGACGCGGGTTCGGTTTCCGCTCGTACAAAAAATCTCTTTTTCCTTATTCACATATAATTTGTACTTTAGAAATCTGACTGATTATATTTAAGGACTTAAAATAATAAAATGATACGGAAAAGTCTGCAGACCGTAAAATGTTAACGGTGTTAATATTGGATGAATATTTTATTTGGACTTACTTGTCAGAGTTGTCAGTCACATTAAGACAAAATTAAATGGAAGAGGCTTGGTATTTTCAATAGCCATGTTTCCTTTTCGTCGCCGTGATTGTCAGATATTTTTATGCCTTGTTTGGCGTGTAATTGAAAAAGGCGATTGATGTCACCCGTCTCGAGGAAGAGGATTCAACGATATACCATATAAACGAAAAAAAACTATTCAATATAAATATAAGTGGGTGTTCTTACAAAGATAAGGTAGATGCGACAATGAAATGTAACCATTTATGTAATAATTTTGTAGCATTTTTGCTGAATTATATATATACCCGTAAAAATGAAAATTATTTTAAGTTCCCGTACGCTTGCGGCTGTTATTTTGTTATATATACATACACATTTTCGATTGGGGAAGCACAAAACTATAACAAAAATAATTCAAAAATATAATTATCTAGATTCTAGAAGATATTTTAACATAATATAAATCTTTTTGTTGATCTATTTTTTTAGCATTTGGCATGCTCAGCTACTTTTTAAAGTACAAATTATTTGTGATTGAGGAAAAAGAGATTATTTCGTTTCCCGCTCGTACTAAAAATCTCTTTTTCCTCATTCACAAATAATTCATAATTAAATCGTTATATAACATTTGTTTATTACGCCTTCTCATTTATAACCGAGTAATTTTAAGTGTGCAATGATCTGCGCAAATATTTATCACATTTAAACACGCAAAAATTAAACTTGTATAATAAAAATCACATCTTTATGTAACGTTGTATATTTGCCTCACTTTTATAACTTACTACATTATCAATAATTATATTTGAGTACTATAGCTACGGTCTACTCGCTATCCAACAGGAGCAACTAGATCTCTTCCATACGACTTCACTCTAATGGCCGTCAAGCCCGAATGTAATGTGTCGTTTTCTGAGACCTTGGTTTCTCATTTACCATTCTCCCCCCGCCTACTACGGCCTATGCCAGGAGACAGTTGTTACCAGTGTTGCCATTTTATTTTTAAAGTAACTACTATAATTAAAGTTACTAAAATCATGACACTTATTCAATCAATTAAAAGAATTATTATCCGTAATGGAATATCAAACTGTATTCTGGATACATATTTTTTTTAACTACCGTACTTTATTTATACCTATAGGTACTACCCTGGCCAAATTTTACATAGATTTGAATAAATTCTGTTATTCTATACATGCTTTTGTAAGTACTTTAAGGTTGAGACTCGTAAGGCAAATTAATAAACAGTAACCAAACAAACATTGTAATGAAAAGGGTAAATAAACAAAAAAAACCCACGTTAGAATAAGTTGAAAAGGATCGTTCAAGTGCGAATACAACCCTCGCACAAGGTTACGTATCATTAATTTCACCTGTTTGCCTTTAAACAAAATGTTGCTGATATTGTAATTAAAAGACTTACAAATATAATTAAATTGAGAAGGAAGACAGTATAATTAACTATTAATAACATAATAATAATTTTAATTAAATATCACTTTTGTGTCCTCATCTTACTCGTGTTCAGTAGTCGCGATAGATCATGAATTCTGTATTACTAGTAGTATTAAAATGTTAGGTTAGTTTAATCTTACTGATTTTATTCGTTTGTTAATGACATTGAATAAAATAAATAAGATGAATCGTGCAAAAATTGACTAGGAATACGACAAGCCACCAAATTAATTTCTACAGAGGTTTTAAAAGCAAACAAATGAAGTAAGTAATAGCGATTGTAAAATAATGGTAAGCCGCAGCCAAAAGTCTCAAGGTTATATTTCCGGTTTTAGATAAAGTAGCGGGATTAAATGTATCTCATCAGCCTTTCGATGTCCACTGCTGGACATAGGCCTCCCCAAGAGGCATATTACAGTAATCGCCACGCTTGGCAGGCGGGTTGGCGATCGCAGTGGATGTTGTTAATACTCGAGGGAGTGCTGCTGCCCACTCCCCCGGTATTCCCTCAGTCGGCTCTTACGACTCCCATGGGTGGAGAAGGGGTGAGACAATTCTAAAGCCGGCCCCACACGGCAAATTATTAAATGTATACCAGTTTTTAAATTTTAGTATTGAGTTAGTTAGCTAGTTAGTTAATTATATGTGTTATATGACAAAATCTGTATATAATATGAATTGCGATCACTATGTAATATTGGAGATGCTTCCACAGGTATTCACAAAGACATTCGTCTTTAACCATGTTCTGTTAAGATTACCAACAAGGAAGTAAAATATATTTAACGGGCCGAGGGGCGCAAACGTTAGTGTAACCGACTTCCGTGCACGAGGTCGTGGGCTCCATTCCTACTCAGGACAATTATTTGTGTGATGAACACAGTTATTTGTACTGCGTCTGAGGGTTTTCTATCTATTATATGTCGGCGCTGAATAATGAAGTTGTTTACAAACACGCGCACGTGCAATACAACGTCATCGCACCACTCTGTGAATCAGGTGAGGTGGGGACGGACCGATTACTGGCTTTATAAAGCGGCACGCGGTGCGGTCGGGGTCAGTTGAATCGAGGCATTCGAACCGTCAACATCTCTAAATTGTGATGTTACACACACATAATTATATATAAATTAGTTTGAGTAGTTGCAATTAGTTTAATTGAATAAATTGGTTTTCGAAGTGCCCTGAAGTTTTCGTAAAAACATGTCTGAGGCCTATCCAGTAATAATGGTGAATCTAGGGATCCTCTCCCGTCATCGCCAATTCTACAGCAGATCTCGGCTCGATCCGAAATATTTGTATGTATTAATATACGTATTATATCCGTAATCTGGTACCCATAGCACAAGCGTTAAGCTTAGTTTGAGAGCAGACGTCGATGTTGGACAATGTGTGAAATGTCCGTAAATATTGATTATTTATTATTATTTATATCAGACAATACAAGAAGGAAAATATATAACAAAATTCTTTGCCAGCCGATCTGGTGAAAGTGCTATCACAGCATAGAGATAAATAGCGAAATAGAAAGGGTGCCTGTGTAGATTAACGCCGTGGACCCTTGTTAAGGTCCGTCATTTAGGCTAGCCGAATATAATAAATATTAAGTTAATATCGTATATGTTATATTTTCAAGTATGGTGCTGTCTACGGGTGTTGTTCGACTACTAACAACCAAAATGATAAATATAAATATGTTAATTAATAGATATCCTCATTATGCGTGTACGGGCGACGCCGTACATTTAGGCTAGTGTAATTGTATATACCTACATATTTTAACATGTAAATGAGTCAATTGTCAGCGTCACCGAAACTGACGAATGCAATTAATTTATAAGTATAACATGATTATTCAGTAGCAATTAAACATATCAAGAAAGCAGTTGTCTACTCATTCCTCTAACATTACTATAAAACATTACTTACTACTTACTTATCATCACGCCGTTTCCCTTGTGGGGTAGGCAGAGAGAACGAAGTGCCAAGATGCCCCACAGATTCTCTGCAGAGATCGCATTTCGACCGCATTGATTTTACTCTCATGCTCCTTTTTGCATACCCAACTCTCGCTTCCATATAATAACGTTGGGACAAGCACTGCGTTGTGTATTGCGACACGTGCCCTCTGGCTGAGGTGATGACTGCCAAGAAGTTGTCCCAATGCTCCGTTCACTCTATTTCCCGCATTCACTCTTCCCTCTACATCAGTGGTGTACCTTCCATCCCGACTGAATCCACATCCAAGATATACAAATTCATCCACTTGTTCTAGCACACAATTTCCTATTGCTACTCTAACATCTGTTCTGGCTTCTTCTCTTTCAAAAACCATTATTTTCGTTTTGCTGACATTCACACATAGGCCTCTTTTCTTACAATCTTCTGCCATTACGTCGACTAGGGTTTGCAGGTCAGTCGCAGACTGCGCTAATAGGACTGCATCGTCTGTATATAGCAGAGAGTTAACCACTGAGTCGCCCACCTGAACTCCCACATTCATTTCATTCAACCTTTGTAAACATTTATTCAGATATATGATAAACAGTCTGGCTGATAGAACGCAGCCCTGTTTAACGCTGATATTGACATCAAACCAGGGTGACATTCCATCATCCAGCCGTACGTAGTTGGACTGCACCGCTTGCAGCAGTCTATCGTTAATACCATACTCCGGCAAAAAGTCCCAAAGTTCCTTTCGTACAACCGTGTCAAATGCTTTCTCTATATCCACAAAACTGCAGAAAACCGTCTGGCCTACAGCCAGATACTTCTCCACAATGTTGCGAAGAGAAAACACTTGATCCATGCATTCCCTTCCACACCTGAAACCTCCTTGTGCCCCACACAAAAATTCATCAGACACCATCCTCATTCTCCTTCCAATAATCTAACCATATACTTTGGCTGCCAAACTGGTCATGCTTATGGTTCTGTAGTTTGCACAGTCACAACGTCAACCTTTGTTTTTAAACAAGGGCACGATGACTGCGCTTCTCCATTCCTTGGGAACCATTCCTGAGCTCCAACATGAATTGAGAAACATCAGGAAGGATTCCCAGACACATGAGCCTCCAAGCTTGATCATTTTAGCAGACACCATATCAATACCCGCTGCCTTACCATTTTTCAAACTTCCAATCGCTCATTCAACTTCACCCATACTAATGTCATCAGAGGATGCCGGTACCGAATGCTGATCTGTTAGACCACATGTGGCATCGGCATCACATCCGCATACATATCTCTAAAATATTCAGTCCATCGGCTTAACACATCTTGTGTTTGCGTAAGAATGTCTCCACCTTTAGACCTTATTTTATTCATTCTGAAAGCTGACCAACCACTCCGAGATTTCTTCACCTCCCTCCAGAAAAGTTCGGTGTTGCCCTCAAAGTTTTTGGTCAGCCTTTCTTCTGCAATCATATTTGCTCTATCACGCTTCTCTTTCACTAAGGCTTTGGGGTCATTCTTACGTTGCCGGTATATTTGTTTCTTCTGTTCTTTCATACTTGCACTCAGGTTCAAAGAAGATACGTAGTCCAGCCACGCTTTCTTCTTTTGGTCTACGGAAGTTCCGTATCCCACCATGCATCACCTTTCACTTTCCTATGCTTCTTTGAGCATCCACATACTTCTTTCGCTAATATCTTTCAATACTCTCCAGAATTCTTCTATGTCAGATTCCGGCTGACTTGCTATTGTCAGCCGTTCACGGACACCCTCTGCATACTTTGCTCTTACACTCTCTTCTTGCAACTTTTCAATCTTTATTCTTTCAAGCCCTCCGAAGTGGACACGCTCTTGCCAGTGTTTCCACTTTCTGAACAGACCACTAAATCTCGCAATAACGAGATAGTGGTGCGTGTCGACAGTGGGACCCCTGTAGGCTCTTGTATCCAGAATTTTACTTCGGAAGCGACTGCCTACCAGAATTAAATCTATCATACTTCTCTGTTCATTCCTTCTCCATGTATACATATGGATGTCCTTATGTTGAAAGAATGTGTTTGACACAATAAAGTTTCTCTCCATACATACATCCGCAATGAGCTTACCTGCATCGTTCACTCTCTTATCACCAAATGAAACAAGCACATCCTCGAAGTCTGGACGCTTGGTCCCAACCCATCCATTCAAGTCTCCACATACGATCACGCGTTCACTAGCTTCTGCCAAATCCAGAATTTCCCTAACATTATCCCAGAACTTCTCTAGATCCAATGCCACCGAAGAGTCTACGGGAGCATAAGCTGTGACCATGAAGACCCTGGTGACACCTAGTTTTATCAGGACCCATAGAAGTCTGGGATCGAACATTCCGTAGTCTTTCAACCTGAGGCCAAGCGAGCGGACAGCAACACCCCCACTACCATGCTGGCCCGATCACTCTGCGGTACACCAGACCACAGAGCTATCCCGCCACCAGGAAGATCGCAGGCATCGCTACCCTTTTGCTTGGTCTCTGTTACACACAGAGCACATCAAGCTGTCTGTCCGATATGACGGTTACCAGCTCGTGTAACTTACCTTCCACACCACCTCTTACATTCCACGTGCCTACTCGACACTCTGCTCCCCTCGACTCGCCAAACTGGGCAAGGCGTGATGGGTGGCGGCCCCCATCGCCACATCTGTTATTGTTCGTACCGATGGGGGCGGGTTCGTACGCGTCGCCTCTGGGGCACGCCCTAACCCACACTGTGGTACGCATTCGAGCCGGATTGCAGCCTGTGGATTACAGGCTGGCAGGGATCGCGACGAGCACGCTCCGGACTATGATCACTCAAATATTCTATAATTAACATTTAACATAAAACATTTTAACCTCTAACAACCCTGCTGGGGAACTTTATTGGGGAACACCCCAACAATGTGAGTTATGTTTTCTATGACATTAAATGTATACCAGTTTTAAAAAGTATCAATACAAAAGTTTCTTTAAAATCAGATACATAGTTTTTATGTAATATAAAAAAGTTAGTTATTTTCAAATACAACAATGCTCGTGGATAGTCGTAGGTTTATTCACTACAATGTGGATTTATTTAATAAATACTCAGTTAAACTTAATAACAGATAAATTGGAGACCTTTTAATGTCCTTAGAAAAAAACTGGCACTGCACTTGTATAATATTACCGACCAATGCCGAGGGTATATAATAATTAGCTTTTAATTGCAACTTCATATGCACTTTTGTCACAATCCATTACTGATTCACTATCATTGAGTAACGGCCTCCTCGGAGTGAGGGAGGTTTATGCCATATTCCACCACGCTTAAAGAGTACGGTCTCACGAACTTCACAAGCAAGCGAACTTGCATTTTTTCTCATGATGTTTTGTTTCAAAAAACAGTTATAGTTTATTAAAAATACATACATCAATTCCAAAATTGTACAACACTATTTTGACATTATGAACAGACAATCCTTTTAGTGGTGAATGGAGGTGCATTTAGCGTTACCGTCCACACGTAAAACGTCCACTGCTAGACATAGGCCTCCCCAAGAGAACGCCACAACGAACGGTCCCGTAATGGGGGATAATGCCGTAATCGCCATGCTTGGCAGGCGGATTGGCGATCGCAGTGGATGTTGTTAATACTCGAGGGAATGCTGCTGCCCACTCCCCCGGTATTCCTCAGTCGGCTCTTACGACTCCCGTGGGCTGGCGTTTAAAATATTATTATTTTACAGATTCAATTTTACCCAACCTTGATTTTGACCAAAGAAACTGAATAAGTTATCTTAAGGCCAAATTATGGCAATAAAGTTTGAACTCCTTGATTTTAAGACGACACGAAATTGATTAAGGCTATAACACGTTAGTTTTCTCTTTATTTGGGTGGGTATTTGACTACACAATTTGTTCCTAATGTTAGATATTTAGACGTACGCAAAAAATGTAATTACTATGATTTGCTTGCGATCTTGTTTGATAAATACGAGTATGTATCGAAGCCACAGCACTCGCAATAAATAGTCATCTAAAGCACTCGCTTCGCTGACACTTAAACGTTCATATGAATTTGATTATGTTTAGAAAAAAATGTAGTTGTGTCAATGCATTTTGTCGTCTAATGTTACATTAATACTTACCCTAATGCTGTCTGTGTGAAAACTACCACAACACTATACTCGTATATGTACGACTTATACGATTCAATCCAGTGCTCGTAAAAATCAGCGTACGTCGATGTTCTCCCAATATAAAGAGATCAGAAGTATTGAGTGGATTACATCACTTACAAGATAATGAAAGTCTTTTGTGTATGTCGTTACATGACTGCTATACTTTCGTTCATGTTAAATTTAATGACTCCAAAGACTAACAAAGGTAATGGCAGGCGATTTTGCTTCAATGCATTCTATAATCATTGCGTTTTTTAATTAAATTGGCATAAAATTATATAACTATGTATACAAAATATATTGGTGTGTCTTCTAGCGATATAATGCTCAATTTCTAACAGAGAGAGAGAGAGAGAGAGATGTATTGGGTTTGATTCCTGGGTCCTGCAAAAAGTATTTTAGCGTTTTCACAACCTAAAATTGTCAGTAAAAGCATAGTCTTTTTGATTTTTATATATATTATTATTTAAGCATTTGAAATTTTTAGCAATATAAATAAAAACAAAGTACGAAATAGAAAATTATAGCTACGAGCAGGATTGAACCTGGTTCTCCTGGAAAACCGTCCATTTGGGATGGTTTTCCAGCCAAATGAGCTTTATCAATTGAGCTCATCACCCAAGACTGAATGTCTGTGTCTGAATGAAGGAATGTGTTTTCGAAATTCGTAGTCATGAACAGATGTGAAGATTGCTGAATCATCTAAAGCCACCCAGCCCACAATTGGTATGACCTAGCTTTATAAAATCCGTGCAGTAGTTTTTTGGGTGACGTGAAACAAACAGACCAAAATTAAAAAAAATGTATTCAGTTCAGAGACGCCATTAGGATGGCTTTTTCAAATTATCAATATTGGTATAAAAATATCTTTTGTACATCCATTTTCAAAGGAAGAATGTTACAGAGTCAAAAGAAATGCTTTTAACGATTAAAATAATTCATATACGACAGTGGGTTGGGTTTCAACACCTTTCATCATAAGGCCTCTAAGTATATTCTCCGTAAGCGTTTTTATATAGAACACGAGTGTGTTAGATCAAATAAAACGGCCAATAAATTTGTTAAAGTGACAGTTTAAGAGCGATAACACACGATCGCTATTGATAATGGCATGACACCTGGCGCTGAATCCGCCAAAGTGTATCCACTGACGTCCTCCCCAAGAGCTTTGAATATTCCCTTTGTTTGAGATTTTTTAAATGTTTTAATAACTTTTATTAATTTTAATTATATCATTAGATAGTGGCCAGAGTTAGAATAATACCTCAATGTTCAGATAAATACCTAATACGGGTAATAACCTCCTCTGAAATCCTAGAATAATTGATTTGATACATGCACCTATAATGTATATTACACACCTCGGGATCAAATAGAAAAGCAGATAAATTGTTGCATTTCTAATACGTAAATACTGTTATATAAATATTAATATTGTTTTATAGGATATTAGTGTATAGCTGTGCTACCTTTATTAAAAACTAGTGTGTTAGTTATATCTTAGATTACTTATTGATAATAAGTATCTCAAATAATTGTTTTTTTTTATGTTGTATGTATTTTGGAAGTATTAGACATGCTTTGCCATATAAATGAACACAAAGTGCGAATATGTGAGTTCAAATCGTGATTATTACTTTCGATTTCACATTTTTGCACTTTGTGTTCAAATTAAAATCCGTTTATTAATGTTATATGGCCTATTACAAGTGATGTTGTCCCTATTATTTTCAATGTATAATTATATATACTACTCCGTTACATTTTAGTGTGTAGGTACCTACTTACTAAACCTCAATATAGATTCCTAAATTAAAGCTGTAACACATATTAAAATTTTGCTAGAGTAGGTAAATAAATCTTAGCTTAGTTTTCATTCAATCATTATCTTTTAACAATGAGTTATTGAGACTAATTATTTTTATTCAATGAAATAAGGTAATTCAAATTTATATCCCATAAAGCGTGGATTGTTATTCCATTTGGGAAGCGCAGTTGCTTGTAGGGCGATGGTTTTCTACGCCTTAAACAGCCTATAAATCGTGTTATATCACATTTTTACTACCACAGATTCAGATGTGCCCTTTACACGGAAGCTTGTCTTTCCCTTTATGTAACGGAGCGGAGAACTCAACATTTTTTTACTATAAAATGAATTTAAAAACTTTACTACATGTAGATGCAGATAACTTACTATAGGTACCTACTTTTAAAGAATCATCGATTAACGCCATCTGTTGACCATATAGTCTAAATGTATATTCCTCTTATTTTTCTTACTTAGTTAGGGTATTAAGGGGTCGTATACTTAAAATATATAAGGTAGAATAAAGTAGGGGTTAAGTAGGTAGATTTATTAGTAAATAATGACATGATAAACCTACTGTGTGCCGTCTCTCCGCCAATATTGTCGGGGAACTGTATTACATTACTTCAGTGGTTGTAAAATAGAAAACTAGGTTGCTTGCAGATGATGTCTTTAGTTCTTGGTGGTTGAGGGCTGAGTCATGCTGATCCCACTATAAATCGTTCGGATTGGCCAGAGGAGATCCACCGTCTTACATTGATGTAGGTCTACCTGCTGCTGCTTCCCCATTCCCTCTATCTAATCTTTAACATAATGAAAAGACTTACCATGATTTTAAAATTTAAAGTCAGTAAACTTTCAATGGCCGTGTGGGGCCGGCTTTAGAATTGTCCCACCCCTCTCTACCCACGGGAGTCGTAAGAGCCGACTGAGGGAACACAGCTCGGGGAGTGAGCAGCAGCACTCCCTCGAGTATTAACAACATCCACTGCGATCGCCAACGCGCCTGCCAAGCGTGGCGATTACGGCATTATCCCCCATGACGGGACCGATCGTTGTGGCGTTCTCTTGGGGAGGCCTATGTCCAGCAGTAGACGTAACTTTCGCATTTATAATATTACTAGGATTGAGAGAGAAATTCCATGAGATGTACGAGGCAAAAGTTTTGTCCGTGTGGTAACGGATTAAGAATACAAGTGTCACCACCCCATTCTTTCCCACGGGTGTCGTATGAGGTGACTAAGGGAAGTAAGCAATTATCATCCATTGCATGACTGGTGGTAGGGCTGGGTACCAAGAAGGAGTACTCTCTTGGTATTCGGCCCTAGCGGGTTGGTACCACCATCTCCTGTGTGACCGGCCATGAAGCACATCGTTGCGTTTTGGCTGTAGCAGGAGATGGCCGTTTATATTTCATTTCATCTGTGAAATGAATTGATGAGCAGCGGCTTGACAATACTCTCGGTATAGTCGAGTCCATGGGCGACGGTTACCATTTAACATCAGATGGACCGTGGCTCGTCTGCCACTACATGCAATAAGATAAAAAAAATAAATAAACGACTTTCCACACCGTAATTGCGAGCTAAAGACGTGAATATACAATGACCCTATATTGCACTATTTAGAACTAAACCGTGATAAACTTACATTGAATAGAGGAGTTCAATTAGAGTAGGTAATACCAGTGAGGATATCGATGATGCCGATTCTGTGTAACGCTAGTTCGGCAACAACAATATTATAAGCTCGTAAGCTTACTGCTTATGTTGGAGTGTAATGCATATAATTATTTTGATACGAAGCTATAGTATTGATTCGATTAATACTCGTTTGATCAGTCACTTGTGATGATGAGATGATAGAGATATCCTATCATAATATAATATGGAATATTATATGAAAATTTAGCACTAGTTTGTTGTCTCAATCCAAGAGTATTTAGCGCAGTAGTCTAGACGGCTATGGTAAATGGCTTGTGGAACGTTCAGTGGTGGGTATATCGCTGACTTATACTCTGTGTTGCTATTAAAATACATTCTTAATGAAAAAATATTATACTTTCTGATATTTACGCGAATGTAGTCATTTTAAAATAAAACGACGTTTACGGGATCTATCGCGTTTACTTGATTTTCTACTATCCCGCTGATCATCAGCCTTGGACGTCTACCATCTAAGTCCACCCGTAATCATGAATGCTGTAAAGTATTCGAAACGTCGGGATAATAGAAAATCAAGTAAACGTGATAGAATCTGTAAACGATTTATTTCAAAAAGAAAAAAATATTAATAACAGTTTTGTTCGACGTAAGGATCACACTCGCGATTTGATTTTGTAGTCACGTACTTTATCCACAACCTATATCAACTTTGACGTAGCAGACTTCACAAGACATCGTGACAACCATCATGAATATTTATATATATTTTTAGCATTTGACATGCTTAGCACTATACATTAAACACAAAGTGAAAAATGTTAAATCGAAAATAACAGTCACGAGCAGGATTTGAACCTGCATCTCCTGGATTATATATTTATAGGGTTTGCGTCTTTATTAGGTAAAAATCTTAATTGTCAAATTAAGTTTACCTGGTCAGTATGAAAATACTTCCGACAGATGGCGCAGGCGTCACCCAAAGACGTTAAGTATGAATGTGTTATCGAAATTAGCAGTCAGGAGCAATTGTCACGATGGCTGAATTGGCAAAGCATCTGGACGGTATCCAGGAGATGTAGGTTCAAATCCTGCTTGTGACTATTATTTTCGATTTCACATTTTTCACTTTGTGTTTAACCATCATGAAGATTTCCTCAGTGTGTTTTTCTTTTCCCATCCTGCATCTCATCATCACAGTAGGCACTAATCAATACTTAATCATATTATTATCCGATAATATTACTTATATCTCAGGTTCCCGAGGAACTCGAAATAATTCTTTACCAAGTGATTAACTTATTATATAATTTTTAACATTAATAAAATATGCCTTGAAAGCCATTCCCTAAATTCCATAAAATATTTTGATCTGTATTTTTAGCACTTGACATGCTCAGCTACTTTAAATAAGGAAGGAACTCGACTACAGAGGGAACTTTACTACAAGCAGGATTCGGATCCTGCTTGTTGTAAAGTTTCCTTTTTCCACTTTCACAAATAATTTGTCATTCCATAAAATATGATTAAATTTCATAGGCCAAAATAATACAAATTTTTATCACTTGTCATGTCCTCAGAAATCCTGTCTTTTAAATAAATGCCTAAAATTTTTCAATAGCGACATTTTATTTTCTCAGCAGTGATTGTCAGCTATTCTCATGCCTTGTTTAGCGTGTAATTGAATAAGACGATTGCTATCACAAGTCTTGAGGAAAAGAATTTAATAATATGCGATATAAACGTGCCACCAATACATGACGTTTTGCCTTTTAAACGACGTATCGCCGATGGGAGGGCTGTCAAATATCGTATTTGCCGACAATAGTTTGTTTTATTTCAATAAAATGCCAATAATTTTAACGTTTACTGCTCAGTGCGCTGACAAAGACCGAATTTATTGTGTGTACGGTGAAAATATATTATGTACAGATGTGTTTATATTGTAATAGCATTTTGTTGCAGCTTCGTTCGCTATTAATAAAAAGGGGCTAAGCTGAAAGTAAGGCTTAAGTGAAAGAAACCATTTTTTTTTTATTCAGGGTTTCTAAACCCACCACTGAAGCAATATAACGCAGTTCCAGTGGTCCGCCAGTACAGGAGGAGGGACGGCACTCGGTGGGTTTTTTTGGTGGGTGAGGGCCCCACACTACCCTGTTCGTTGCCCCAAACGACGGCGTGTGCGTTTATGTACATTTTTTCCGCCTTAACAACATAAATATATTAAAAGAGCTAGTTTCCACGTATGCAGGAACAAAGGAAGGATGCTATGCTTTGACGGGCCTCGTGGCGTGGTCGGAAGTGTAACCGACTTCCGTGCAAGAGGTCGTGGGTTCGATTCCCACTCAGGACAATTATTTGTGTGATGAACACAGATAATTGTACTGCGTCTGGGTGTTTTCTATCTATGATGTGTATGTATTTACAAAAAAAAAAGTAGTATATGTATTATATCCGTAATCTGGTACCCATAGCACAAGCGTTAAGCTTAGTTTGGGACCAGAGGACGTTGCGTGAAAATGTCCGTGAATATTTATTTATTTATTACCGACTTACTCTTGTAGAGTCATTTTGATAGTGGTATTAGTGATAACAAACAAATTATTTATGTATCTTACTAATATTTTAAATGCAAAAGTGCGTTCGTTTGTCATGTACGAAGTAATTACTAAACCGATCATCATGAAATCTTGCCCGGTACCCAGTAAACACATAAGTAGTGTTTTTATCTCAGAAATATGGACAATTCCTGCGGCCGGCTGATTTTCTGCAGCTGTTTTTGCATAAAGACAATTAATGTAGAGTGACGTATTTTGAACATATTTTGAAGTTCACATTGACGAAGTTGCATACAAAATTTAGTTAAGTAGCAATCAAAGTTAAAAGTAGCAATCAAAATCAAAGTTATCGAATAAGTAAATTAAAAAGAGCTTGGTGGTTACAAAACAATTAGGGTAATGAAAATTATATATATATATAAACAAAACTCATGTCCGAATAAGTTAACACAGACCGGTCAAGTGGAAGTTCATCGCTTACATAACCTTTGTACGGTAGCTTTGACTATATGCCCGGATCGAATAATGACTCGTGGACCAATGGAGTTAATCGTCTACAAAATTAATTTATTGGAATTCTGATTGAACAGTTCTATTCGATTGTTGTTTATATATACTTATTGATTGAAATAACGAAGAACCACATATTTATATTTCGACTCGACTTCACGAGCACCAATTATCACTGTGTCGGGGCTGGTGGTAGAGTGAAGTACCAAGAGGAAGTATTCACTTGTTAACGGGTCTGAGCGGGTAGGTACCACCACCTTCAGTGTGACTAGTGGTAAGCATGAGCAGTGGATCATCTGCTACCAAATGCACAACAATCTAAATGTACTTGTATTGTACCTGCGCCTTCATGCACATGAAGTTTAATTTGTTACCAAAATATTTGTTGAGCTAGTTTTAATAACGGATGAAGTATTTTTCAAAATTGATATTACATTTTTAACTAGAAAATTGAAGAACGCGATGGGTTGAATTACAAAATAACTCCACGACTTTTATTGAAGTTTGTTTTTACTTTTCATCAAATTTGAAAAAGGACATTGCTCCAATCGGTCTATGAATCAACAAGTATGCCACCCTAACTAGAATTACTAGTTTATTTTATAACTTAGAAATCAATTATTACAATTTCACGGACACTTCAAAATCTCGTAAGCAATTTAAAAAGTATCATCTCGACCAATAAAGACACCGGCATCCATTATGGGTGATCAATGTTTCAATACCCACAGTTGTAACAATAAATCTGCGGTTTTTTTTATAAGTGATCACTGTTTAGATATTGTGCCGTTTATTTGTTTGTGTAGTTATTTTATATAGTTAACAAGTACTTTGATAACAATGTGACAACAAGCTTGCGCGCCTTGTTGGGCATCATCGCAAGTTTTACACACACCACGTCAGTGGTTGGCGCACGCATAAGGTCTTGGTCCACACCTAAAACCTCCTTGTGCCTCACACAAAAAATCATCAGACACCATCCTCATTCTCCTTTCAATAATCTTACCATACACTGGCTGCCAAACTGGTCAAGCTTATGGCTCTGTAGTTTGCACAGTCATAACGTGAGCCCTTGTCTTTAAAAAAGGGCACGATGACTGCGCTTCTCCAGTCCTTGCGAACCATTTCTGAGCTCCAACATAAATTGAGAAGCATCAGGAAGGATTCCCAGACACATGAGCAGATGATGATCTCAGCAGGCACCATATCAATACCCGCTGTCTTACCATTTTTCAAACTTCTAATCACCCATTTAACTTCATCCATACTAATGTCATAAGAGGATGCCGGTACTGAATGCTGATCTGTTAGACCATATGTGGCACCGGCATCACCCCGAACATCCACATACATATCTCCAAAATATTCACACCATCGGCTTAACACATCTTGTGTTTGCGTAAGAAGTCCAGTTAGTGAATACAGTGAATTATGTACTAAATCTATTTTCATTCATTTCAGTCGTAATATAAGTAAGTATATAGATTAGTTTCTATGTTAAAGCGCTGAAGTACTTCTGAACTTGCGACGCCATGCTATGTAGTATGTAGGTACCTACTTAAAATAAATTATAACCTCAAAATGGGTAACTACTTTGATTATTGTGCAGTTTTCGGAAGTATCAGTGACTATAATTTAATTTCGATCGAATGTAGTCGTTATTAACCACACAAAAACAATTTTTTGTGGCTGTTAGTTCTGAGGCCAACAATGTATGGCAGCTGAGCAATGTCCTTTGTGCAGTGGTTTAACCGTGAAAGAGTAAAAAAGAGACAGAGTTTTTTTTTAATTTTTTTATTGCTTGTAGTGGTAGACGAGCCACGGCTCATCTGATGGTAAATGGTAACCGTCGCTCATGGACTCAACTATACCGGGAGTATTGTCAAGACGCTGCTCACTATTTCATTCCACAGATATGAAATGAAAGAATAAACGGCTATCTCCTGCTACAGCCAAAACACAACGATGTGCTTCATGGCTGACCACACAGGAGATGGTGGTGCCAACCCGCTCGGGCCCAATACCAAGTGAATTATCCCCACTTGGTACCCAGCCCTACCACCAGTCGTGCAATGGATGATAATTGCTTACTTCCCTTAGCCGCCTCATACGACACCCGTGGGAAAGAATGGGGTGGTGACACTTGTATTCTTAGTCTGTCACCACACGGACAAAAAACTTTCGTATATTTATAATATTATTATTTAAGTTAATTTTAATGCTCGTTTTTCCTTTTTTGACTAATTTTACTACTACTATAGTAAAAAGTTACGAGTATACTGAATACTTCTATCCTATAATATAGGCAATTGAACATAGGAGGTTATAGTTACATCTCATAATCTATACGTTATAAAGAGGATTTTCAGAAAGCTAAAGAAATATTGCATTATTCTGTTAGTGTCGTGATCCATTGGATGCCTATGCGGGTCGTTTCATGTATATTAGGAGATTACCGAGGTACGTCGATTTTTCTCAAGTGTACCCCACACGATAGAATAAAACAGTCACGTATGTTTTAGTGTTAGTGGCTTGACTTGCACTGGATCCTTAACAATGTCATAACCAGCATGTAACATCGTGCAGGCCCTCGACGGCTTATTGAATTACTTGGTAAAAAGGGTTCACTCATTGTAAACTTCTAGTTTCAATGCGATTTTTGATGTAATCGCCTTTTTCATTATCCTCTCAAAAGAAAATTTATACGAGAATTGCTTTGTTGTCATTCAAGAGCTTATAACATATAAGCTTAAAACATTGTTAAAACTTTATATTCTTCTTTGAGAAATACTTTTAAATCCAATATCAGGTTAATGACACGTATTTAAATATTTAGATATTTTTATATATATTTTTAGCATTTGACATGCTTAGCAACATACATTAAACACAAAGTGAAAAATGTGAAATCGAAAATAACAGTCACGAGCAGGATTCGAACGTGCATCTCCTGGATACCGTCCAGATGCTTTGCCAATTCAGCCATCGTGACCCTTGCTCCGTGATGCAGGTTCGAATCCTGCTCGTGACTGTTATTTTCGATTTCACATTTTTCACTTTGTGTTTAAAGTATTTAAATGTCTTAAATATTGTAATTCACGGGAATATGAAAAATGTAACAATATAATGTTAGTTATAACATATACGCGCATTAAACTTCTCAATATACTATTATTTTGACTAACCTCGACGTTTCGGCTGAGTTGCACCAGCACTAACAATAACTGGTACGCCTAACTGCCTTATTGGTGCAGCGGTAGCGTTTGCGACTACTGATCATGAAGTCCCGGGTCGGGCAGTGTTGTTATTGAGATTTTTCGTTAAAGAAAAATTCTCAGTAGTATCCTGGAGTTTGGAAATGTTCCCGGTAGATGGCAATAGGCTCGTCCCCTAAGACATAGGACTTAAACATAGTTGGCGAACCGTGGGTGTGTAACACAACTCTGCTTACTCCTTCAGGGATACAGGCGTGAGGCGTGTCGTAAGGAATAACGTGTTACGACTTATATGTGAATCCAGTTTTTCATGTGCCAAATTTCTTCCAAATCTGTTTAGTTGTTTATACGTATTAGACGGCTAAATATCCAAATACCTTAACAAACTGTCGCATTTATATTATCAGTAGAATAGTAAGATCATTTTTTTTAATGTGTTTGATGGCAGACGAGCTACGGCCCACCGCTACGCTGATGGTAAACGGTAACCGGCGGTCATGGACTCGACTATACAGGGAGTATTGTCAAGCCGCTGCTCGCCATTTCATTTCACAGATATGAAATTAAAGAATTAACGGCTATCTCCTGCTACAACCAAAACAAACCGAAGTGTTTCATGGCCGGTCACACGGGAGATGGTGGTACCTACCAACCCGCTCGGGCCCGATAACAAGTGAGCACTACCACTTGGTACCCAGCCCTACAACCAGTAATGCAATGGGTGACGATTGCTTACTTCCCTTAGTCAAGACCCGTAGGAAAAAATGGGGTGGCGACACTTGTATTCTTAGTCCGTCACCATACTGAGTAACATAATAGATAATCGATAAGGTTAAGCAACGTTTGCTCAGCGGATATCAGATGGGGGGTCACACAAAAATGACACCTATTTGTGAACACCTCCTCCGTGCTTCGGAAGGCACGTTAAGCAGTTCAAGTTACGGCTGTCATCCTGGTGGTCACAACATATTTATAAGGTCGTGTCAAATAAATGACGATTCTAATTTGTAAAATTAAAATTACCTTGTGGTGAGGGTAGGTAACTGTCTTGAATAACAATCCAAGACAGTTAGAAATAATATGACATGGAAATAAATTGCTTGGAGAACTGCTACGGTAGTTCAGTACTTTGGGTAATATGGACGGGTTTCCAGAAAGTGCAGGTTAGATCCCAACTCGTAGCTATTATTTTCTAGTTCACATTTCTAAATTGTGTGTTCTTATTTATTACGTCTGTAATAATAATGCGTAAAAATAATTTTAAAAATTTAGACATGTTTATATATATTTTTGGTATTTGACATGCTTAGCCGTATACATTAACATTCCAACATTAGCCATTTCACATTTACCACTTTGTGTTAAATAATTTTAAGAAGTCATGTCTCTTGTAAAATCAATGTCATACCTACCTATTATTAAAACAATGGACCACATAATATCAACAGTTGCGGCTTAACCAATGATATCGCACATTATAGCCTTTGTTAATTCCTAAATACTTAATACAACTTTCCATTAGCTCTTCAGGTCTCCGAAATAGATTGATGAGTCCGTTTGACGTCGTCATTAGGTCTCGAGCTGAGCCGGCGTTTTTCCTACCCATCGCTTGGCCTGTATAATTGAACCGAATGTTTTCGTCTGTTCGCCCTAATGACTGGCACTTTTGTTTACCAACGGGTCAACCCGGCTTTTATTGAGCTGTTTGCGTTTAGCCTTGACGGGTGACTGATTATAATATATATTTTTTACTATTTAAATCCTTTCAGTCTTTTATGGAATCGTTTGAAATTGCAACAACTTTGAAACTAAAAAAAAATAAGTCGGATATAAATTTTTATCATTTATAATTTCGACTTATTTTTTTTAGTTTCAATGCTGACCTTATAGTATTTTAATTCGTAAAATTTCCTGTCGTATATATACATAGAATTTGAAAGTACTTACATCGAAAATTTACACTGTGGTACCACTATCTAAAATAGATCCTCGGCTGTACGGTATACCAATTTAAGTAATTGAGTGGTACTAAAATATGTATACATCTACGAGTAGGTTTATGTATACTTGGTGTTTTTGCGAAGGGTCGCGTAGAAGCTCGCTATCGATATATTTTGCTGTCCATCGATGCGTCACTTCGGTGGGACCGACAGATTGATCACCGCACTGAATGACGTCCTCATTCCGGCATAGCGTGTCCAGGGTCCGGCAAAGTTTTTGTATGTCTACTATATATATATACGTATTTCAAGTATATATTTATATATTAGATCACATCACAAATTTTTATACTAAAATTTAAAAATAATATAGGACCTACTGCAAAATCGTCCTTACAGACTTTTAAACCATTAAACTAAGTTATGTTAGTGATTAGGATTGATCCGGCCAAAGAAATCTCTAACAAGCTTTTTTCAAACGCCGCTCAAAATAAATAAAATCGGTTTTATTTAAGATCAAGATAAAGCGGGGTGTTACGGTCTTACCTTCACTTTCTTTTGTTTTTATTTCGTCGTGACGCCCGCCTTCGCTATTCATCTAGATTTTAAGATTATTTTTGATGTTTATTGTTTGGTTTACAAATTGCGAGTGACAAAAAGCCTCGATCTCGTTTGCGCATAAACACGAGACGCGCGGATTAGAACATGTCGATATAACGGTTTGCTTAGCTACCAGACATTGGATTTGTTTCCGAAAATTTCGTCGTTTGATATGACGTGGTAAGTTCCATTTTAGCACAGAGGCACCGCTTATGCCACAACAGTCAAGAGCGCTTTTGAAGAATTATTATCGCATGACAGCACTGGCTATGCGGAGAATTGTAACAAAATTCCGCAAATCACAATAACCATGTTTGTGTGTGATTTATTGGTTATACAAAAGCTACCAGTAGTTTTACATAAAAAGGCTCAGATTATTTTTAGATAAAACGTTTCGCGTTATACAAAAGCGTATAATGCATAACTAGTAACAAATATCTACTAGTTATTATACGATGAATCCTATTGTAGGTCACTTTAATTAGCTAAGGCAAATAAATTCCTTTAATCCTACAGAAGCTTTCGTCAATTCCGAAAATTGCTCTTCCCGCTTTGGTGAAGTTACAAAAAATGTTGTATATTAAGTCACGTTGTTGATAGCTATCAGCAACGATCCTCACATAAGTACGTCAGCGGGCATGGCTATGACATTATTAAACTCAGGCGCATGTCTGCTCGAGTGACGCTAAAAACTACGTGACTGCGTTGCACAATTGATGTTCCCTCTGAAAAATCGCCCACCCAAAATTCAGAGCGTATCCTGAACGAATAAAGAAAAAAATAGCTCGGGAGTCCGCAGCCCACTCTGTGGAGCGTCCCGAATAAATTATGCTGATGAAACTTTTAGTTCGAGTGTTATTTGCCCGTGCCGTCATTCGTTTTAATAACCATTTATGAATTGGAAGTTTATAAGGCTATTTGGCTAACAACTGTTCTAAAATTAGTGTTCTATCACTCGACACTTACAAAATGATGTTTGGACTTTAGTCCGCTCATCAAAATGTTACCTAATCAATATCTGCTATTATAAAACTGTATCAGAGCTATGTGTGTAGTCTGTAAATTAAAGATATTTGTTAAAAATATGACTGTCTAATATAAAATATATTAAATATTTTGATCTGTATTTTAGCACTTGATATGCTCAGCTACTTCAACTTTAAACAACAAATTGTTATGAATGTGGAAAAAGAGAACTTTACTGCGAGTGGAATTGAAACCTGCGTGCCTTCCAATCCGGGGAAGTGTTCTAGACCGCTAACCGACGGCCATGCCCAATCTCTACATCACATTTGTCTTTATGACCCACGCCACCTATCGGATGCATTTACATGTATTATTCTAATTTAGTAAAAAATGTGATGTTGGAGATTGGGCATGGCTGTCGGTCACTGGGATGGCTTAGCAGTCTAATGACGCAGTAAAATGATTAATATTCTAAATTATATTAAAATTTCGATCTGTATTTTAGCACTTGACATGCTCAGCTAGATACTTTAAAGTACAAATTACATGCAAATGCATCCAATAGGTGGCGTGGGTCGTAAAGAAAAATGTGATGTGGACACCGACCGAAGGTCAGTGCGATAGCTCAGCGGTTTAGAGCACTTCTACGGATTGGAAGGGATGGACGTTCGATTCCCGCTCGTACTAAAGTTCTCTTTTTCCACATTCATAAATAATTTGTACTTTATATTGAAAATACTTAATGTATTAGTAAATTAGATATTTCCTAGAAAACATGTCAACATAATTATTTTCATTTGCACTAGTTGAAAAGTAAATTTTCTACGATTGAGAAAAGAAAACTGTTCGAGGAAGCAGTGTTTTGAACTATTCAAGTTGTTTATTGAATATGAAAAGAGTTTAAGGACGCATATACAGCATATTTATATTCACGTAAACCGCGACTGTATCGTAAACTGGATATAACTGCAGCAGCTTGTCTAACCGTATCGCAACGAGATAACCGAATGGCCAGTAAAGTTCACGTCGAATAAAATGATTAACTTTATACGACCATTTTACGGTTATTAAATCCTCCCATCGCCATCACATCCCGTGAAATTGAAACTTGAGACGCATTAATTCAAGTGCAACACGAAAAATGCATTAGTGGACTGGATCGTCCATTCGTCATTGTCCCGCTATGTCTCGTTTGAGTTCAATAGACATCTCTAAAATTGAATTTCAAACATCAATTGAATCTGTTTTTATTCATTAAATGTAAAGTTACTTATGCATTTTACAATCATTATCTCAATAATTGTAGTAAATATATTGAATTAATAAAATAACTTCATTTTCTCTTTGAATCGCTGCACTTAAAACTTTAGGATTTTAATATAATCCACTCTAATATAATAATAAGAAATTAATAAGTAACATAAGTTAGCTATTTATAAACTGTAAGGTTATTGATAATGTTTAAGTGGTAGAACCTTGCTTACCCCATCACAAATGGGCCTGTTAGATTGGGATAACCTACCACCCTCTCACAGATCAGCGTTAAACAACAGTAGTTATCACTTTTTTTTTTGTTAATGCGGGAAAAAATGTTCCTAACCGCACACCCCGTCGGTCGGGGTAACGAACAGGGTAGTGTGGGGCCCTCACCCACTAAAGAAACCCGCCGTGTGCCATCTCTCCGCCTTTATTGGTGGACCACCGGAACCATATTACATTCCTTCAGTGGTAACAGTAGGTATCCCTACCGTTGTGTTTCGTATGGTGAGTGATAGTGGCAAAGGCTCTTCATTACCTTCCTATCCTCTTCTTAGTATCCATCCTCTCCTTCCCCTCCACTTTCCTTGCAGATGACGACGCGCGAGTGATGCCTCTGGTGTTGCTAGGCTACGGTAACCGCTTACCTTCACAGGCCTTCGCACCTTACATTAGCCGGGCTTGCTTGTTTGCCACCCACTTAGTCTTAAAAAACTTGTATTATACATAATTTATAAGCGGTTGTATACCTCAATAGATAAGGATTTTGACAAAAAATTTAGGTCGTGTGTATATTGAAGCAATATTATTTTACTTAGTTTGTGAACACACAACTTAACCTGTTGTATGCCGTCTCTCCGCCTCTATTGGCGGATCACTGGAAAATTACCACGAATCTAAACATTAGGTTTATACAGTAGTAACATTGAAAATTCCCTAACAAAGATATGGCATTACTTCAAAACAAGAGAACTACTTCTGATTAGCTTTCTTACTAAGTATGGAGATTCTATTGTATTTGAGCTAGTGTAGTCAATTAACAGGGTAGGCTAAAGTCATACTGCTCTTTGCGGACAATGTGCTTAAAATTCAAGAAAAAAATCAAAATAGGTTTTAATATGACATTTATTTCAATATAATATACCATTACACATTTATTGTCAATTCAACGTAACATTAGCACAAGATCTGAGAAGTTTCAAATAATAGTAAATTCATTAATAATTTAAAACGTCTAATAATGTTATTTAGGTATAATGCTTATAATATACACTTATACTAATCAGTTTAAATATTATGATAGAATATTACAACATTATCAACTTTATACTTACTTACCCCAAGTAGGTAGACGAAGACGCCCTTATAGGCTATTGAAATATCCATTTTCTAAACATTTAATTAACATCTATGTATAGACTTAAGTCGGCGTCAAGATATTAATAGTCTATTATTGAATCTTTGGATTTGAGGGTTGAGGATTCTAAAACAATTGAATAACTACCTACATACGTTCTGCAAAGAAAACCGATTTGCTTTATTTAAGATAATATATCTTTTCATGGACTATATATGATAGTTATTACAATGGTGAAAAAGTAAACGAAAAAGCAAATAAAATATTAAAATAAAAATTGCATGTATTCTCAGAAGCAAATCGATTTGCTTGATTGGATTCGGTACCTATATACGATATTTTTTTTACGATTGGTAAATTGTTGTACAAGGACTATTATACCTAGTGCAGGAAATAGTATTCGAAAAATGAGTACAATAAAATTCAATAATTGTAGGTGTATGTACGTATACTCATGGACTATATCTTTGTTTTTTTTAACTTAAATTAGCTATATCTTTGATTCTCAGTACCCATTATCAGTTATTTATAATATGATTATGGGGTCAATAATTCTCAAAATAATATCTCATTACATGAAATCAAAAAATATGTAAGTATAAAGTATGTATTAAGTATAAAGAAGAATCGGCACGAAAACAACATATCTACACAATATTGTATTGCCAGATTTAAATTATTCAATAGAAATTACAGTCACGATAAATGGCTATAAAATGAAATATACCTACTATAGTTTAATTTTAAAATTAGTTCATGCGAACATTGTGTTATTATTTATTAATAAGTTATACTGATAAGGATACTGTTTGAGTAATAATTTTCACTCGTGCTAATAAATCATTTTATACAGGTAAACTTAATGTAGGTTATTAATTTACTATAATGTCCAATGTTACCGTCGATATTATATTCTCCGAGTATCAATATTTTGGGTTTTTTACACAGAGTAACTGAAATCATATTAATGGAAAACGTTTTATAGATATTCTATTTAGAGATTATGTATATATAGAATGGTGGTAAGTAATAGGGCGTAGAGTTGGGGCGGGAGATGTTGTGTAAAGTATTGCGCGTGTGATGCAGCTGGTCGAGCTCGGGTGAGCAGGGTGCGCGCTCTTTGCCAAGCGGCGCCTGACACCATCGGTTCTTCGGCACCAAATCCATTCATACTTAGTTCTAATCCTGTGAAAAATTGAAAAAAAATACCGAATTAAAAAAATAATAATAGTATAATGACCGTGAAATTTTCACATTGCAAAATATTTGAAATATGAAAATTTCACTATCAGTTTTCTACTGAAATCCCAGCATTTATGGGCAGGCTAGATCAGTGAAGTACCATCCTCTTACAGAAAATTATCGTAAAACAATGGCAGGTACTCCTACTCTTGTGTTTCTTATGGTGAGTGAGAGCGCCGAAGGCCTACCTATACTCTCTTTATCCTTCCTATCTCCTCTTTGTTATCCTTTTTTATTCTTTCCTTATCATCCTTCTTATCCTCTCCTTAGTATCCTTTCCCTAAAGATTATCTCTTTCCTTAAAGATGTCGACGCGCAAGTGATGCCTTCTTTAGGTGTTGCTAGCGTCTAATGCCCGGTTCCTATAATAATAAAACGGATCATTCCTTTTTTTTTACTTACGATTGGTAGAATATTCTACCAGACGTAAGTATAATCTGTTCCTATAAAATACGAGTCGTACGTGAATTGACTGACATTTTGCAACTAACGGATGGGTAGCTGTTAACAATGACGATTCGTTGAATATAGGAACCGGGCATTAATGGTAGCCGATTATCAGGTGGGTCGTATGTTTGTTTGTCACCCACGTAGTATATAAACGTTAACAACGCCTTAGACATCACTCGCGAGTCAAGAAAAGGCATAAGACGCGTAGAGAATCTAAAAAGTGGACGAGGAGAGGACTTGAGCCTTAGGCGTAAATTTATAATGAAAATATTAATAACGTTGCTAAAAACATCAAAATTTATTTTATACACGTATTAAGTTGCTTGTTACATTTAAAGTAATACAAATTATGTTTGCCTTTTAAAATAGCTATGCCTCGTCGGTTACCAATCTGAGGGGTGTATAACTTCGCTAACACGATTTACCGTCTACATAACAGATCTGTATGTAAGTTAGAAAAGCTCTTCTATGAGACGTATAATGACATTGGCCACTTACTATGCAAACTGACTTGGCTCTCCATCTTTCCTAGCGCATTGACAGAGGCGCATACATAAGTTCCATAGTCTCCGGGCGCTAGTGACTTTATCGTTAAGTTTATCCACAGCGAGTACTCGTTTATTATAGTCTCAGATACACGTAGCTTCGGATTATCTGATAATTTGTCGCTTAATAATGCTGAAAGAAATATTAATCTTAGATTACAACTCACAACCTTTCTTTTTAAATACGATGCCAAAATTAATAAAACACAATAAGAAACAATATATGCTGCTGGAAGCCTAGCCAAGTTGCATTCTATGATCGTTAACGCTAATAGAAAACTATTAAAATGTATGGGAATTTGAAATCTTTAACGATATGTATAACGCTAAGTCACGTGATTTAACGTTAGTTTTCTATAGCGTTAGCGATCATAGAATGCAACTTGGCTAGGCCCACTGGTAATATCAATAGATTACTTTTAAACAACCGTGTAACCGGCCAAGAAGCACATTGGTGAGTTTTGGTTGTAGCAGGATATAGCCGTTTATTTTTATATTTTATATCTGTGAAATGAAATAGTAAGCAGCGGCTTGACAACACTCTCGGTATATTTGAGTCCATGAGTCATGGTTACCATTTATCATCAGACAATAAAAAAAGGCTGTCGCTGCAATCTTTTTATTTTTAGGCATGTTCATAATAGACTGTAAGTAGTAGGCTTTCAAATTTAATAAACTTAACATATCACGTATTTTAGATTCTCATCAACTTCAATCAACAATGCTAAAGATATCGTGGCTGCCCAAAATATCATAGCATCACGCCTGTATTCCCCGAAGGGGTAGGCAGAGGTGTATTACACACCCACGACTCGCCAGCTATGTTAAGTCCCACGTAATAGGGGGCGAGCCTATTGACGTCTACCGGGCACATTTCCAAACTCCGGACTGTTACTGAGAATTTTTCTATTTAGGAAAAAGCTCAATAACATTGCCCGACCCGGGGATCGAACCCGAGACCTCATGATTAGCAGTCGCATACACTACCGCTACACCACCGAGGCAGTTAATATCTTTATCCGTCTCGGTAAATAAGAGAAGTGAGCTCTTATTTTGTTAGGTCAATAAGTACTTTATCTGTTGCTATTTAAGCTTGATTTCACAGCTATTTGTCTTTTCACTTTTAAGTGGCAGTAGTAAATTATTCTTTTGCTCATTTTTCGTGAAGAATTATCGTTAATTTAAGATAATATTTTAAAGATTTGTGACTTTATTACTAAGTGTCATGATTGTAATTAGGTTGAACTTAAAACTGTTTTAAATCCTTTGTCTCAGTTCATTAGTAAACAGATGTAGCTGTATAAGTATAATCACACGGACAGTTTTAAGCTTAATTTTGTTCGTGACACTGTATCTTCCTATTGATGATCGAAGCTTACCGATTACCTATTTTATTTATGATCATAAAGAAGCTGCATATTTTTCAATAACATTTTAGTATAATAAAAAACAAAAGTTTTAAAAGTGCTTTATCTATTGGAATAATTACAGTTACCGTCTTCTCTGTACCAGGAGTTCATAGCCTTTGGAGATGCCTCGATATAGCACTGCAGCTCGACATCGCTTCCAGGAGGAGCACCTACCAGTTGATTTGACACTTTGACTTGTGGTATGACTGTTGAGAAATAACACTTAGTAAGTTAAGACCCGACTCCATTTTTTTGTTATGAGGGAAAATTGTACCTAACTGCATACCCCGTCATTCCGGGCAACGAACAGGGTAGTGTAGGCCTTCACCCACTAAATAAACCCACAGTGTGCTATATTACATTACTTCAGTGGTAAGACTACTAAGAAAGGGATGTCGAAAACCTTTTTAAAATAATCGGTGTGTTTGTGAATAAATTAAGACTGACCTGAAAACATTGTGAGTAACTTACATTCCTGTTATATTTTATATATTTATTTTAAAATAGGCTCTATTTTTGTATACTTATACTCTCTTCCTTAATATTCATATATTATTTAATAATAATATAATTACACACTACTACTGTAACATACTAACTTTTAATCCAAAAACATATATAATATTACATACATACATAATATACACACATATAACACTTGTATAAATAATAATTATTATAAGAAGTGAGACATAACTAGTTTGAAGACTCTGCCAAAAGATTGGAGTAAAGTTCGCGTACTCTAGCTTTGAAAGTATCACGACTTAAGGTCATCCTGATCTCCAGAGGTAATGCATTCCAAAGTAGAATAGACTGGATGTTAAAGTGAGAATGCGGGATGCTAGAAGAGTGGGATGGACGGGGATGGCAGGGGATAGAAATTGAAAATTAGGTTTTAAGTACCTATGTGGATGCATTACAAGAGTTTATATAAGGGCAGTATAGCAGTGTCGGTGCTTGTAAGCTGTGTCTTTGCCTTATTCAACCAATTCAGTTGCGTGCGAAATCTCAAAATATGGTCAAATTTACGAAGACTAAAAACAAATCGAATGCCATTTTTACAGATTTTCTCGATGGCTTGCGAAGTTTTTTAAGCAACAATGGGTCAGCTTTGTGAGGCATGGCCTAAATTCAAGTCACTTTGACAGGAGACCCGTAATTAACAATGGATCAATAATGTGAAAAAATAAAACACATATTAATGAATCTAAACTAGACATTTTCGATATTCGTTGCACTTGGATATACGTAATCGTAGAAATATTTGCTCAATACCGGTACTTACAGTGCACTTCCACGTGGTACCGCCGGCTGACTGTGGGTGGGATACCATTACTGGCGATGCAGTTGTAAATACCCATGTCGGTCCGTTGAACGTGTGCCAGTTCCAGGGTCTCGCCTCTAAATATGTCCACAACTGTGAAAGAACAGGACTTCAGTATCTATGAATATTACCTGAATCATTGTCGTTAGCCGTGATTAAACAAATGTGTGAAAATAAATATTAAAGGAAATACCATTTTGGTAAATTCATATTGCGTGTCAAAATTTTATAGTACTAGAGTCCGTCCCGGCATCGCACGGGTAGACATTTATTTTCAAACATTTTGGGATAAACGTAGAGTAAATTATAGTCTATGTCATTTGTATACATACACAAATACAAATCTTTCCTCGTTATAATATTAGTTTGTACCAGCGCGGCGTTACTATTGCATATTTTAACATGAAAAAGTAGTTATTGTGACATAACTGTTATAGTTAGACGTATGGTATAAGGATTTTTAGTAGGTATTGATATCTTCTATAAAACTGTACTACATCACTTTACTCTATTTTCAATAATTTCCACAGCGTACGCGATGTAAGGATTTGTTGTTTTTGGTATTTTTTTCACAACAATCAAATCTTTCCTCTTTATAATATTAGTATAGATAAGCGAAAGTAACTCTATTTGGAGATGGGTACCGTTTACGCATACTAGCTTTTACCCACAACTAACAACATAAGTGTGTTGATGTTTTAATTATTTGATTTTCTTTTAATTTCACTTGATTGATCCATGATAAAAATAGACTATCTCACAGAGGCCCAAAAGTGCGCCCACATGGCAATTCTAACCTTTCAAACCTACATTTTGTATTAAGCATTATATAATTATATTATTTTAGAGTGAAACCTTTGACAACGTTATATTTTTTTACAGCTATAAATATATATAATAATTACTTTAAAATTGATTGATAAACTAGACCAGTGTAGTTAATTTTTTCATTTTTACAGGAATTTGTGACGATGAAACTAATTAATTTCGGCTCTTTTTACAGTAGGCAGGCCTATTATAAAAAAACCTTGTTTTTTGTATCAGATTTCAAATGATATAAAGTAAATGTTCGGTAAATCACCAAATCGCATCTATTTGCTGCCAGTAATTAAGTATAATCATAATAATTAACAATTAAAAACCCTAGTAATTGCAATTTGTAAGAGTAGCTTCAGTGTAATGTAATAGGTTTATATACGGACGACGACTTAATGCAATACAGTCAATTTCCGTTAGCTTCAGTGCAGCCTTCCAGTAAATTATGGGTACTTCAATATATTTATTAACAACTAGCTACGCCGCGAATTCATCCACGTGGAATTTTGTTATTTTCTTTTTTGTGCGGAATCCTAATTATATTTCTAAAATAAAATTAGCCTAAGTTACTGCTTATAACAGCAGTGAAACTCCCGTCTAAATCGGCTCAGCCGTTTTGGAGATTAGCCGGAACAAATAGAGAGACGGAAAAACAGACAGACAAAAACTTTAAAAATTGGTATTTTGTTATAGGTAGCGTATATGCTGTCGTATACATTTAGTAAAAAGCTGTTATTTAGACGTTACAAACAGACACTTTAATTTTATTGATTTATATTATAGATAAACATTGATTTAAAACTATATTTTACAAAATATAACTTCGATATATACAAATATTCAAATAATTTCAGGAAACAAATCTAAAATTCGCTCATAAATTAGTAATCATTTGAAAAGGTTAAATACATCTGCAAAAATAAACCGCACGTGAGAATATTCTATACCCTAAAAAGCTTTTAGAATTTTGGAAACGGAGTAACAGAGGAATTCACTTACATGATTTTATTTTAAGGAATGTGTTAACATACACGTGAGTGTATATTTAGATAAATATGTAGAATAGACATAATCACAGAGCTAGATTTTAGGTTATATCTCGGTTTTCCAATATAGTAGCGAGATAAAACGTATATAAATTTTTAAGTTTAATTAAGTGATCTATCAAATACAAAGTGAAAAATGTGAAATCGAAAATAACAGTCACGAGCAGGATTTGAACCTGCATCTCCTGGATACCGTCCAGATGCTTTGCCAATTCAGCCATCGTGACAAATGCTCCTGACTGCTAATTTCGATAACACATTCATACTTAACGTCTTTGGGTGACGCCTGCGCCATCTGTCATGTATGAAAATACTTCCGACATTCCACATTTACAAATAATGTGATATTTTATATCTTCATTTCTTTAAGTAGAAGTTCAGTCTCATTGTCATCTTAGTTGTCACTGTTCAAAACCCCTCAACGAGAAGTCTAACTACATTTTCATTTCGTCAGTTGATTTCACATTAAGAATTATAATATTTTGTTCAAATTAAGGTGAACTCGTGTAGGTATAATAAATATGCACAGATACTATTAAATTTGTACTATTAATAGTGAGGGAGCCTGGTGATCTGTCATAGAGGTCTCGAGGCTATTGCAGACTCCAGCTCTCACAAGGGTCGTCGCTTCCAATATTTGAATACTTTCTTTGCTAAAGACGTTTTACAATTATTTGCGTGTACTATTTCCTACGTAATATTATCGTTTGCATAAATAGCTAGGGGTTATGTCATATGCCGGTGGACTACTGAAGTAATATAACACATTTCCAGTAGTCCGCCAATACAGACGTAGTAACGGCACTCGTCGGGCTTATTTAGTGGGTGAGGGTCCCCACACTACCTTGTTCGCTGCCCCAAACATCAGAGTGTACGGTTAGGGACATTTTTCCTCACTTAACAAAAAAAGGGGGTTATGTCGCACGCGTTATAGAAACACATGTGAATTTAATTAAATATATATCAGTTCCTCAATCTATCTTCTATAGTTTCTCTTTAGTTCAGATGCTTAGAATAAAAAACACTACACTGAAGTAATGCAACATAGTACCAGTGGCCCACCACCACAGACGGAGAGATGGCACACGGCGGGTTTCTTTGGTGGGTGAGGGCTCAACACTACCCTGTTCGTTGCCCCGAACGACGGGGTGTACGGTTAGGTACATTTTTTCCGGTCTTAACCAAAAAAAAAAGGATAAGAACCACTTTAATTAGTATATTTGGACATCACAAGATAATGTTAAATATCTATTTTTCATGAATTGCGTGAAACTTATTTAGCGCCTTATAAGCGAGATTTAGCATGAGAGATATACGCTCGTTTTACCAGAGTATTAAAAGTAATCTGAACGTTATTGGTGTATGGTTTTTCTTAACCTTATTTTCTCGGAATTTGAAGTCGTTCAAGCATTAAAAAATATTCCAGCGTTCCTAGAGACGAGATGAAGCGTTGGCATTGAGTGCGGCGTTTTCTCGTTTCACGGAAATATCGTCCATTCTGGAATCACTTTTAAGTATAAAATCTTTTATTATGCGAACACGGTTCATTTAACGCAGCATTAAGTGAATTTGTCGAACATCGTATTTTAAAAATGAACTGGTAAAAGAGCTGTAAAATATGGAAGGTGTGAGGGCCGGAGAGGGGAAAATTACGACGTGATAGTGTTGTCCAAGTTCCTTTTAGAGCAGTTTAATAATTATTTATTACGCTTCTGTAATTGCAACCAGCAGCTATAAAGTGCATAGGTACCTTAGCACTTATAGTTTGCAAATAATATATTCAGGCTCATTATTTTCTTTTATTTTACAAAACACTAATATCAATAGGTATAATAAGAGATTTCAGTCCTGAAAGTAAGACACTAAAGTGCCATAACACTATTCGATGATTATTCCGCCTACGTTAGATCAAGTGCATCGATCAATCGTTCTTGGCGCTTTAAACTCGACTATACGAAGGTTTCCATCATTGTTAAAGCAATCGATAATAACAAATTAATAATCTCAAAAGTTAAAAGAGACAGATATTGTTTATCTATGTATTTGTGCTCAAGTAAAATTAAAGTTATAAAATTAAACTGCACTGATGGCCGAGGGGTTTAAATACAGACCTCCGATGCCTGTATTGTGGATTCGACTCCCAGGCAAAGCAATTCTTTGTGTGATCCATAAATGGTTGTTGTAATATCTGGGTGTACTTGTGTCCGTAAAATTGTATTTTTGTAAAGTCAGTAGAGGGATTTATCCCTAGTACCAGGTTGTCTTTTTCTAAAGATTTTTTTAAAAATTTAAACGATTTTTTGAAAACAAAACTCTTATGAAAGCCATTACAAGTCAGACTTTTAAACGTCATAAATGCGTTATAGCTTACAAAATATTAAATCTATCTAGTGAAATAAAAAAAATAATAAACATATGTTTAAAAATCAATCTTGCATGTTTAAGCCCCGCAAGTCCAGAAAACAAATTTCTCCTCAAATTATGTGTGGAAAGGGCTGTTAGTTTTCTTCTCATTCTGTGATTGCTAATACTTATTTACTTATCAACACACCATCTCCCTTGCGAGGTATGCAGAGAGAATAAAGTGCCAAGAGGCTCTATTCTTGCATACATTTCTTGCTTCCTCAACATTTATAATTCTCTACATACACGCTCGCCGGTTTCGGCACTCCTGACTCCACCTTTCTTCAATACATGACCGATTTGGTCTAGGTAGGTTAGTCTCGGTCTCCCCCGTTAGGTACACTACCTTCTTCCACTTGTGCATTCCTAATACAAAGGGGGCAAAATGCCTGCGAAATAATTCGCGAGCCATACAAAACTAATTATTTAAGTGGCAAGGAAAATCTGAATGTATTATATAATTTATGGTTTATACCATGTAATGTAATACTTTGTAAGACCCTTATAACAGTAATGGTATTGAAAGGGTATAGATCCTTAAAGTAAAAACCCTACATTTTTATTCAAGTCTCGTTTTATTACTAATTTTTATTTTCCCGTATCAAATATCGTCAGCTATCATAAAGACACTTAAGTATTATGGCTGTCGTGACCCGATCACTTGCTCTCCAATGATATTAGCATGAAATATCCATGAACATTTTCCCTTTGACCAGGAACGGAAATTGAATATATCATAAGTTATTGTATAAAATGTCGCGTAAATTGTGATTATCTAACCCTTTGTCACAATAAATAATGTATAAACTAAAATAGTTTTAAAAATATTCGTCACAGATTCTCATAAAAAAACTTACTAATGATGTATGCATTTAATATACTAGTGTAAATAATAGCCTAACGGTAACACCAAGGACTGAAAAGACAGTGCTATTGAGCTCAATCCTCAGTCCAATGTGTTAACAATTTATCACTGCTAGGTGAAATTCAACGTCGTGAGAAAACCTGCATGCCTGAGAGATTCTTTCGACGGATTATGAAGTCTGCTAATTCGCGCCAGGCAAGCGCGGTAAGCTAAGACCTAATTCCCTATTTCTATGAGAAGAGACCCCTGCCTAATAGTGGAACGGTAATAGATCAAGAAAAAAATGTATACCTAAGTAGGTAGTAAGTACTATCGAAAACGGTCACAGGGCCAAACTTTTATGTTTGATATTAAAGAATACTTTCACACGATATTTGACAAAGACAACTTAGTTATGCGTATCTCAGTTATTGTATAGCACGCGCGATCATACCTTTTTACATGCTTTTTATTAGCTGCACCTATATGTTTGTTTGTATGTTTGTAACCGACTCCTTTGGGCGCGATTTTGACCCACTTTATATGGCCAGATTTCGTTCAAACTTTGTAGATTTTTCGAGGACCAATGGCAATACACTAATTTGATAAAATTATTCCTATTTTCAATTTGCAAAATAAGATTTGTTAATTTATATAACTTTAAAAAACACGCTACGGAATCTTCGAACGTGATTTTCACCACTTCAAAACGTCGGATTGATTTGAAAATTTGCATGCAATAATTTGAGTTATCAAGTTTATCGGTTCTTAGGGTTCCGTAGCCGATAAAGAACCCTTATAGTTTACCCATGTCCGTCCGTCCGATGAAGTTTAAAGGAAAATTATCACGGCATAAGTAGGTTTTATTTCTTTAAAATAAAAGTACTTTTGATATTATTTTTAGACTAAAAATAAGAAATTAATTATAGTTTAAGAAACTAAAATAACACGCTTTAAATAGCTAGTTGAACTAAAAAGTAGTAAGTAAATAAAATTACAATAAATAATGATTGTAAAAAAGCGTGAGGTGCATAATCAAATGTTACAAATAGTTCACCTATATATTAAAAAGCACCCCACGCTTTTTTACAATCATTAGTTATTGTAATATTACCATACAACCATATAGTTTTTTATATACTTTTTGGCTGAGTCCCTATAGTGTGTTCCACTCTATAACTTCCTTATTGTTTATTGCAAAGAAAAATTTTTACTGCTATTTGTTATCTAATTATTCCTATATTCATAAATAATATTTATATTGTCTAATATCCATAGCTGTGGATATAGATGACACTTCAATAAAGATTATAAATACAGTTCAAATTGACAGTAGAATTAGTATAAACATCAGTATATATTATAAAAAATAACGTATCTACTCATAATTATTAAAAAAAAATCTAACACTGATCAGTTTTCGGGTAAAATATTTGGTTGTAAGCTAATAAGAAACGGCTAAATGACAAACGGCACGCGCAATGAAATGGGAACTGTTTATGTGAAAAAGAAACAAGAATAACAATGGCTAAGAAGTAAAGTAGGTTATCGATTGTTTTATCTATCTATGTGATCGACATAGTATAGTCTGGTCACTTAAATTAACATGACTTAATAATTAGTCACAATTTACAAATATATTTGATTGGATTGTATACAACTTAGAGAGATAAAACCATGGCTTATTTAAAAAAAAACTACACGTCGCGAGACTTCTACCAGGTGTGAAAACATCAAAATAATTTTGTAGGAATAAAATGATCATAACTTGACAAAGTACTCCTCAATACGAATCAAACGTGCCCAAACTCGATGGGGTTGCGTCGTTTCATTATAGAGTTACTGTGGCCACCTTCCAGCTTCATATCAGCCCCTGGATACCATCTTGAGACAAAGCAATCGTCAAGACGAATCATACGAGCCCAAACTCGATGGGGTTGCACCGTTTCATTATAGAGTTCCTATGTCCACCTTCCAACTCCATCATCAGATCAGCTCCATGTCATCATAATATTGCATTGTCGCGCAATATACACATGCGTGTAAAATATCAGCTCAATCGGAACCCGGGAAGTGTGTCAAATTTAACTTGTAAGATTTGAACGGGACAAGTAAAAGCGTCGCCACGCTAACAGTCGATTTTACCCTCCCTCCGCATTAGATATTTCACATCAAAAATGTTTACTCTATTGCTAAAAAATAATGTTTACTTCTTGTCTTATGGAAATTTTACGGAATAAAATTATAATTTGTACCAATAAATATAATGAAATGAATGATGATGAATGTTTCTGTAAACAAAGTCAATTAATTTGAAGTAAAGACCGGCAATTAATAGTTATAATCTAGCGACCCGATGAATAATTGCATAGGTCTTCTAGGTCGTGATAGTGAACAATGAACCAGATAAGTCTGTTGCTTAACCCAAATAACTGTTTATGAGAATATAATAATAGTGGTTGGACCCGACTGAGATTTCTGTTTTATTCCTAGATTTAAGGTGCCATCGTCTTGTTCCGTTTCCATTAGCCGTGGAGTTACAAAGTATCACAATGTGTTTCTTGTGGGGCAAGAAAGCTATTTAGATACAGTAGCTTAACTGGTACCCCAGAAATTTCTGATTCCTTACTATGCAATCATCACTTACTATTAGATAGACTGTGACTCGTCCTTAGTTGTTAGTAGTAAAATCATAAATGTATAGACTGTTTTATAAATATTTTAGTGCTTGATAAATATGTTAATTGTATATTGGTATTCATTGGATGTTTGCGCATAAAACATCCAACCCCTAACCGAGACCTTACGCATAAAATAAATTATTGTTGAAATCCGAGCGCGGGGTGCGATGTATCTCTGATGTTATCGCTCGGCTCTCAGTCAGCCCTGGTTATGACATTATTAAACTACACCGTACGTATTCTCTGACGCTAAAAAATACGTGACCGTTTTACACAAATTTTTCCACGTTGAAAAATAGCCTTCCACAAATTTAAGACCGGTACTGACAGGCGCGAATAAATTATGTTAATGAACGCTTTGAAAGCGCATTCGTTGATTTGGTCGATTGGGCATCCTGAGCTTTTTCCTTCATTTACATAATAACCGAGCTGGATTGTGCCACAATTGTATGCAACAACTGTAACCGATATTTACTTGCAATATCCAATGTTGCTGTACTCGAAATGTGTATCATATTCAAAGAAAAACAAAATATCGTCATGTTTGTTGGAGTCGACTTCCAATCTGGGCCTTGATTCTCTATGAGAGGTAAAATTACTTGCCGAAAACCAGTGACGTCATACCGAGCGCGTAACTCAAACGTGAGAACGCAACGCACCACGACATTTTTACAAAAAAAAATTCTCTATACCGCACGATACGTTGTCTATTTTTTTTATTTTTGATTTCACACAGTACGTCTAGAAACCATAAAATCGTTTCAATCGGTTAATAACCGGTTTTTTAAATTACATTTATTTGTTTCCAAACTTCATTATTAGTTGATATTTATGCATCGAAATTACTATATATATATAATAATAATTTGCTTTTGTTTTGATATAAATATATGATCAAAATATTGGATAATTATGTACTATCTCTACGTACGAGGAGATAGTTTTTAAACTAAAATATATCTGTCATTGTTTTAATGTCACGTCATATGTCACAGTGTATAAGTAGTATCTCTTAGTAGTCTGTGCACATTGTTGTGAATTTTACTTTTTAATTACCCATCAATAAAATTGTTTATTTAATTGAATATAAGTAAGTTACTTTCACAAACTAACAAGAGAAAAGAAAGTAAAATAATAAGCTTAACACTACAAACTTATCAACAGAAGAAAAATTCAGAAAACTGTTCATTGTCGGAATCACCACAGAAGAATTTATTGTTAGAACAATAAAACACATTGCTCCTTCTTTTGATGATCTATTTGAATTAAGTACGAGGCATTGGCAACGCTGTTTTTAGAAGGCTATCATAACTATTAATCAAGAACTGAATTATCACATTATATATAATAACAAATGCAAAATTCACGATACTTCATCGATATCAACGGCAAAATTGCGGCGGCTATTGCTTAATACAAGGAGTTAATTTCATAAAATGGATATATTTTTAGTAGACGTGTTGTGAGATGTTGTTGTGAACGTATTAGTGCCTTCCTCCCTGTGTGATGTTTCCAATCAGTGACTTGCTTAACTTTTGTTTGTGAGACTTCATAGGTACTAATTAAGTTATACTTATTAATACAAATAAATAAATGATTATTACTTTTCTGCATACTTTATTTCATAAATTTTATTTAAAAGAACAGAAGAGGAGTTTGCCTAATATTATACACAAGTCTAATACTTGATCTAAATACAGATTTTCGTAATACAGAAGACAGAATTTACTCTCGTTTTCGTAATAAATAACAAATGACCACCTTTGAATACCTAAATATTATCCTAGTGATTCTGAAAATGTGTGTTTGCCGTGTGGGGGCGGCTTTAGAATTGTCCCACCCCTCTCCACCCATGGGAGTCGTAAGAGCAGACTGAGGGGATACCGAGGGAGTGGGCAGCAGCACTTCTTCGAGTATTAACAACATCCACTGCAATCGCCAACCCGCCTGCCATGCGTGGCGCTTACGACACTATCCCCCAATCTTGGGGAGGCCTATCTCCAGGCTGATGGATGGATGAATGGGATGCCTTAAAAGTAAATAATAAGTAGGTAAAGTATTAGCGGGTAGCGATTTTAATGGTATTATAAACCATTCAAATCACTGGGTTTCTGAATTTTAGCTTATTTTGCCAGTTACAGAAACTTGTAGTCATTTAACCCATGAAAGTATAATAACAATGGTAAACGTAACCACAAACGCGCTAGCATGAAACACGTTAGATTGACAGTTTAGAACAGCTTCAAAACTGACCTAGCCGCGTTATGAAACTTGATACTTTGCATAATGAATACAATTTTAGACGACTTCCACGCAGACATCGTCAACTCGCCACGTAATGTGCTTCTTTAATCATAGCAAATCAGGGCCCTGAACGGTTTTAGCTGATCCATTAGTTTATTCATATATACGGAGCGACTATCTGGCCTCTAGGATCTAACTAAGCAGGTACCCACTGCTTAACGTGCCTTCTGAAGTACGGAGGAGGTCAGGTATCCAGAAATGGATGTAAATTTTTGGTTATCCATCTAATGCCAGCCGACCGACTTAACCTTGCCGACCGCTCAAACTGTAAATGCGAGACTACTAGTCTAGTCTAGAAAAATAAAATATATCCATTGATAACATTATATGTAAGGAAACTACTCACTGGGACAGTCTGGGTGTTACTAGTCGCGAAATTAAGAAACAAAATAATTATTTTGTATATAAATAGTTTAGAGCGTTTCGGCACAAAATGTTTATTTTGTGGTTTCGACATTGAAATATTTTGACCGTCCGCGCTATTAGTTGGTTTTGTGTAAAGTTTTTTCGATCAGTTCTCTAGATCATAGTATGATGTTAGGTCTATATTTTTTCTCAATAATTAGACTGTCAAACACAAAAATATTTTTTCAAATCCTTCTGATATAAAAATAATAACAAACGAAATCTTCATATTTATTATATTAGTAAAGATTGATATAATACATTTAGAATTAGTCAAATTTTGTTAGGGTAAGGGTTGCCTCAAATATGGGCGGACCCAACAATGTGTGCCGACTTTTCGGGCTTTACGCGGGGGTGGCCCGGTCGATAGGGCTGTAAGGCGTACCCGTGTGGGTGCAGGCCCTGGACGCACCGAACAGAGCTCTTCTGTGGAGACCACAGGGGATCGTCGCGTCCAGGGACATACGTGGATACCGCACGGTGTCCACGGAGGCGGCCTGCGCGTTGGCTGGAATCCCCCCGTGGGACTTAGAGGCGGAGGTGTTCGCCGAGGTGTATCGACGGGCGTTGCAAGAGCGGGAGGGGGCGGCAGCCCCCCACCCGGGGAGGTGGCCAGGTGGTAGATCGAAGCCCACCGAGCTGCCATAGTTAGATGGAGGGCACGGCTGGAGGCACCCGGGCTGGTTTTAGACCGTAGGGACGCTCCAGCCGGTGCTGATGGAGTGGGCGGTGCGACGGCACGGAGTCCTTACCTTCCGACTTGTGCAGGTGCTGCCGGGTCACGGTTGCTTCGGCAGATATCTGCGCATAGTCGCCAGGAGGGAAGCGACTCCGGGCTGACACCACTGCGGCCGCGACGAGGACACGGCGCGTCACACGCTCGAGTCGTGCCCAGCTTGGGCCGAGCAGAGCCGTGAAATTACCGCAGCAATAAGGGGGGACGTCTCGCTGCCGATGAGAGCAGAGCGATGCTTGGCAGCAACAGGAGTGGGGCCACGGCGCTACTTTCTGTAAGGAGGTCATCTCGCGGAAGGAAGCGGCGGAGAGGGCCAGGGAGGCTGATCGTTCCGTAGACCCGAATCACCACCAGTGACTGGGGCAGCGCAGTCGTGAATATTTGCGCCTAATGCTGCCCTAGCTGAGGCTGCGGGTGTATGGACCGGGGAACGTCGGCCACCCGCAAGGCCTCCCGCGAAGGTTCGACGCTCCGTGTGCGGATGCGTCGCTCAGTTGAGGATACCCGAAAGGGTAAGCCGCCGGCGGACCACTGACAGAATGTAATATGGTTCCGATGGCCCGCCAATAAAGGCGGAGAGACGGCACACGGCGGGTTTCTTTGGTGGGTGAGGGCCCCACACTACCCTGTTCGTTGCCCCGAACGACAGGGTATAATTTACTTGCCTAAGAGTAGATAGTAATAGTATTCATAGTACTTTATTTCTATTGAATATTCAAGTTTTGGATTAATGAATAATTAATAGTTAAATGAAGATCAAGACGTAATACCAAAATAACTTGTTGCACAAGTTAAGGCAAATATCGTTGTACACCACGAACTTAATTAAGACATGAACGAGCTCCTTTACTTTCATAAAAAGAGTAAAACAAATATTAAAATTGTATATTTACTTTATTTAAGACGACGATAATGTGTTTACCGGCCAGGCAGTGCGATTATTTTTCATGAAGTAAGCCCCCTAAATGCAACTACATACTAAATCCATTAGGCTTATGTTTACATTCTCTGGGCGCATACAGGCTGGCTTAAAATAACACTTTATTTACTAAGTAAATGTGTTTAAGAAAATTAAATTCCATCCAGCATCCCATTTATTAAGGAGAAAAATTCATAACGCGTGTTCCCTGTCAAATCGTATGGGAAGATTTTTATACTAAGTAGGTGCGTAGTCCTTTATGTAGGTATTTATAGTATGGAGTACCTTTGTTTAGCGCTTTTAAAATGAACTTTTAAATGCCTCGGTGGTGCAGCGGTAGTGTGAGCGGCTGCTGACCGTGAGGTCTCGGGTTCGATCCCCGGGTCAGGCAATGTTATTGTTATATTAGCTTTTCGTAATAAGAAAAATTTTCAGTAGTAGCCTGGAGTTTGGAAATATACCCGGTAGACGGCAATAGACTCGCCCCCTATTACGTGGGACTTAAACATAGCTCTGCCTACCCCTTCAGGAAATATATTCGTGATGCTATGTTATTTTTTTGAAATGAAGGAATTTTAGCGAGCTCGTATACTCTTTTAAACTAACTTAAGATTTCAGCATATTGAATAATTTTACTTCAAAGAAGCAAGCAAAATTATAAAGAAGTGTGCTAATTTTAAATTATATTATTTACTTTAATTAATGATTTGTCATGAAATATAGCAAATAATATAATTTATTATTTAAGGTACTCAATTAGATTTATATTTGAACACAAAGTGCTAAAATGTCAAGTCGAGAATAATAGCCACGAGCCGGATGTGCACGTGCGTCTCCTGGATAACCATCCCAGATGCTTTTCCAATTCAGCAATAGTGACAACTGCTTAGGACTGCGAATTTTGATTATACATTTCTTAATATCTTGAGTGACGCCCATCTGTCGGTTGTATTTGCATACATTATTCCGACCAGGTAAGCTACATTATTACAATTAAGATTCATACCAAACAATGAAGCCCTATAAATATTTTGGTATATTGAAAAAAAATATAACAAAAAACAAGTTATGTGTGTGTATGTATGTATTAGTGTACAAACGTAAGAAGTGAAACTTCTTTATGACTGTTTACAAATTTACAGAAATTGGTAAAATAAAGCTAAATTAGGTAAGGTTTAAGCAAAAGGCTTTTATTATCATAGACATGGATACAAATAATACAATTATTTCACCTTATTGGTACTAAGATTATTATAGCATTTCATTAATTATAATAGAATTATTACGGCGTTTTATAGCAGAGTGCCTATTGTCATCTTCCAGCTCCATTATCAGACCCTGGATACCAACTAGATACAAAGTACTCGTCAAGACGAATCAAACGAGTCCAAATTCGATGAGATTGTGCCGTTTCATTATAGAGTTCCGATGGCCACCTTCTAGCTCCATCATCAGATCAGCTTTATGTCATCATAATATTATATTGTTACGCAATATACATAAGCGTGTAAAATTTCAGCTCAATCGGAAATCGAAAAGTGTGTCAAATTTAACTTTCAAAATTTGACCGGAACAAGTTAAATGAAAGCTTGAAAATGATCCTTAAAGACATAAATGATTACGATTTTTTTTTCCTTAATCATAAAATATTTCGAGAATCTAGTCTTGTAACCCATATTTAAAAAAAAAAGTCATATAAAATAAATATGGCGCGTAACGGAAAAATGTGACTTAGAAATAAAGGTGGCGCGTAACAGAAAAACGTTACATTGCTATAAAATTTCCCCCATACGTTGATAAAGAAGTTTCACTTTAATAAAATATAGGTACTTAGATATTTACTCAATAATTATCCGCGTAAGAATTACCAACAAAAGCATTCCCTAAGACGCAAGAAGTAAAGCTTCCTCTTATTATATAAATCTGTTTTACAACACAACAGCGCTTTCTAGAGCTAGAACTTTGTAAATACAATCTTGTTGAGTGACGTGGCATAGATACCCCGTTTTATAAATGCTACATGGGATCTAGGAGACGTTTACTTAATCTTATTCACAATCTGATGTGAGATAAAGGAACTAATTTAGGAAGTCCTAAGCCGGGATGATTAAACGGTGTAACAGCATGTTAATAAGTCACCGGTTGACAGACATCCCAACTCACATATTGTACGTATGACCATGATTGGCGTAGCTATATTATACTCACATTATTACATTCCCGTCACGTTCAAGCTACGCTTTTATCAAATAAATGTATACGATACATTCCTAATGTCACGTGATTCATCCAATTTGCGCTTGACAGGGTTTTGGTTTGACTCAGCTATTTTAGACGCAAATTCAGGGAGTCTTTCAACCCTTTCGATTTTATTTTCATGGACATGAATGAAATAGGATTTATAAAATTGTACAGTGTTATTTTTACCAATTTAGTCAGTACCGTAACTTATCTAAAAATGGTAACACAGTTAAAGAATTTTATTTTTATTTTAGGTAGGTATTATGGAGACTGAATAAAACGACCTCTGATTAGTAGTACTTTTTTGGAACTCGCGATTACATGACGCACCACGAGTTACGATAAATGCGCAATGTGCGTACCCCAGACTGCGATTACATTATAATATCAATATATGCAGTCGTGTGCGTTATCTGACCCACTCCACCTTATGCATATGGACTTTATATTTCAATAGAATCTTACATGTATAAATTTCCGAATTCATTAAAGAGACTATGCGCCAACAGGTCGCAATAACTTGTATAAATATTTTAAAATAGTTAAAAATACATATTATGTTGTTTATAATAAAACACATTTTTTATACTTCATTAAATATAAATAAACAAAATTGGTTGTTACGGATTGATCGTATCTCTTTGAAATAAAACCCTTATATTTTGGGTCAAATGTACCAAAGCGGTTACCTTTAAAAGGACGTAAATAGACGTGTAGATGAAGTGAACCGCTTCCCGTGTATACCAATTTTATATCTCTGGTGAAGCGAAAGAAATAAAACTGAGTGTAAATTGAACATTATTTCTATTGACCGGCATGCAAAAGCCTTATGTTGTAATAATGTTACTGGAATATAGTCATTTTAAAGTACACTTTCGGAAACTTTTATTTTATGAAATCAAGTCTCAAAAACGGATGTACTACAACTGACTTAGTTACTTTTTATTTCATCTTTACTAGTAATATTATAAATGAGAAAGTAAGTTTGTTTGATTTATCTATATTCCTACCTCTTTGCGCCGTAATTACAAAACCGATCATCATGAAATTTTGCATATACATAGTCCAGAGAAGTACATAGGCTACTGTTTATTCCGGAAATTATGGAATGGCTTTTTGTGTAGAAATTATTTTTGTGCTAGAGAGTGACGTATTTAGATTAGAGGCGGCGTTTGTGTTATATAAAAATAGCAACTAATTTAATTAGCAACTCGTAAACCTGTTTAAGATTTCAAATTCGTAACTTTTAAAACATTTTTACTTGCTTAAAATTAGTATGCAAAATTAAAAAGCAGCTAAAATATTTTAAAAGTCAACTTGTGTAGGGTCTGAAGCGGATATTTCAGTTAATTCGTAAACTTCATAGAACTGAGCTCGCTAGCACCAAGTTAAGACGTTAATTAAAACACTTTGCTCAACTTTTACTACTGAATTTCTAAAGTACAGCAATCAACTTAATGACTCAATCAAAGATCAAAACAACCCTATCACAATAAATATATAATTTTCTTCGTTTGTTCGTGCCAGATGCTCTGGATTGGTTCGTATTGTTTTCATTCAATGTGTACTGCTAAAAGTATTATATTTATCACTTGTTTTCGTTACAGCTCCAATATTGAAATATTATGTCGTGGAAAGTTTTCAAAGATAGGACAATGGAATTAAATAGTTTGTTATTAGTAATATGCGTCAAGGAATTATATAAATATAATCACAGTGGATGGAATAGCTCCTATTAGTTGTGGCTTTAAGTTAATATAAACTAATTGATGGTGAGAAATTTGCCGTGAATAAATTACTTTGTAATTTTTTATAGTATTATTCTGCCTATTCGGTTTAGTGCCATATGCATGCAACATATAATTATGCAATCTAAGGTTTAAGCCCTGGGTCGTACAAACATGTCATTGCCTTTCATTCATTAAAGCATTCTGCATAGCAATATGATAGCAGAATAATGCTGAATCTGACTATATATAATAGGCTTTCTCTCTAAGCAATGTTAGAGTTACACGGGCAAAAATTTGTTGTGAAACACCTCAGCTTATGAGATAAATCTTTGGGATATACTCCTATGCTATAAACAAATATAACATAGTCTCACACCTCCGAAGGGGTAGGCAGAGGTGTATACACCCACGTTTCGCCAACTATGTTTAGGTCCAACGTACCTATTACACTTAGCGAGCCTATTGCCGTCTATCGGGCATATTTGCAAACTCCGGGCTGCTACTTAGATCAATAGAATCGATTCCAAGATCTCATAATCTGCAGTCGCTCACATTACCGCTGCACCACCGAGGCAGTTAGCAAACAAATAGCATATTCTTATCTTTACATTCAGACGAATATTCTTTGTTTATCTAACTAATCAAGATGTTCATTTATTTATAGGAGGAATACGAACCCAAAAATAGCACTTGTTCAGTTGTCGTGAGAGGCTCGGAAGTTGAACGAGATTTCCGTAGGTCCACTTTTGAGAACTTAAAGCGATGTTATTTTAATAATGCTACTGATTTATTCTGCTGGTATATGGAACAGAGGCGGTTGACATATGGAACAGAGACGTGGTCTCTGAATGTTGGCCTCGTATCAAGGCTCAAAATCGCTCAGCGGGCCATGGGGCAGGCTATGCTTGGTATTTCACTACGTGATCGAATCCATAATACGGAGATCCGTAGGAGAACGAGAGGGACCGCTGGGTTGCCATGTTGAAGTGGCAATGGGCAGGCCACATCGCTCGACGAACCGACAACCGATGGGGAAGAAAGTTGGGTTCTCGAGTGGCGACTACGTATCGGACGGCGCAGCGTAGGACGTCCCCCCACTAGATGGACCGACGATCTATCGTACTAATCTATTCGGTCATTCCAATCTCCTTATCACATTTGTCTTTTACGACCAGTTTGATTCCCGCTCGTACTAAAAATGTTTCCTTATTCACAAATAATTTGTACTTTAAAAAGTAGCAGAGCATTTCAAATGCTAAAAAATATAGATCAAAAATACAAACTATGATGTTATCATATTATTACGAGTACGAAATCAAAAACATAGAACTGTTCCACACAATAAGAATATAATTAACTATTTGATAGGAGTAAATGGCGGAGCAGTGTGTTGTGTACTGCATCGAGTCCAGTTTTTAATCTAAATTTAACGCCAGCTCTAGTAATACTAGCAAACCATTGTTACTGTAACCACTATAATTTATTTGTACTTGTAAAGCTTATGGCGCCCAGTCCAGTCTAGGGATGTGACATATCGACTTATCGATGTTTGCGTTTAAAATTGATTTAGCAGTTTTGTTGGTAAATTGGGAATGTAACTACTAAACACGCGTCTATTCGGGGAGGGAACGAACTAGTGTCGGGCTCTCACTAACTAATAGCTAGCTATGAGCTATGAGCACCGCCTCTTGGATGGGCATTCCCTGGGCTGCGACGAGAGTATCGTTGCCGTAATCTTTATTGTGTGTGCTTGATGCTATAAATTCAAAAGTACGTTTCGGAAATAAATACATAGATTAATAAATATAATTAATGAATTACAATTACACGCAATAAAAATACTTTATAATTGAATACATAATAAATTACACACAATAATACCAAAAAGAATTAATTGCATTTTTATCAGATACAAACGTAAGTGAATTTAAGTGACTTCGCTTTAAGAGTCCCTTAAATTCACTGTTTACGTTTGATGAAAACTTTCTTGCTCAACATTAATCAAAACTGTATCTAAACTGTAATTGTAACTATTTTAACTGTAACTATTCTATACACAAACTAATAATTGTTACGGAACCCTAAATATCTTGCAACAGTACGGTTTCCACGCTCAACGATGCCTAGAACACAAGATCAGCGATATACAAGCGTGTGACGCGAACGTGGGAAATACAGTACAGAATTTTACAAAAATCATTCTTGTTTCAAACATCGAACAAGTGTCACTTAGATTATAATTACTTTTACGTAATTTTTATTTCAATTAAAAGTATAAGTACTTAACGCATTTTGGTTCTATTGCGACCTCCGTCAGTAGAATCCTTGACTTAATCTATACTATTATAAAACTGTAACCGAGCCATGTCTGTACATTTAAGATATTTGAGAAAAAATGACTGTAATAGGCTAGGCGTGTCTGAACACAAACAATTTTTGTTAGATTTTTTATCTGTTTGTCTGTTTATTTGTTCGCGCATCACATGAAAACTACGGAACGGATTTTGATACAACTTTTTTTATTTAACAGGCCTTGATTAGACTTAAAAACTGGTATACATTTTAACCCGCTACTATATCGAGAACCTGAGATATAACCAAAAAACTAGCTTTTGGCTGCGGCGAAGCCGCTGGCAAAGGCTAGTGCATAATATTTACAATATTATTATGTACTTTATTCCATTGATTTTTATTTTGGGAAAATATTTATTTATTAAAAGTAAATCGATCAAAATTAAACGAAATCATAAAAAAATTAAAATATAATATAAATTCAAACCATATACTTTTGTGATCAGTACTGTATTTGAATGTTATAGGGTTGATGGCAATCAAGGCAAACCGCGACTGTGGTTTACTATCAGAGGCGATAGTTGAGTAGATATTGCCATAATTCTTTCCATCAATGATCACAGTTGAAGCTTATATTAAGCTCACAGGTGATTTCAGGTGCCTAGCATTTGCGTATAGATCCCTTATGCTGCGAAAATATGCTACGTTTGAAATACATACGGATCAGAGCTACCCAAATTTATGCTTTTTAATATAATCCTTACTCCTTACTTATATTATAAATGCAAAAGTGTCCTTGTTTGTTTGTTTGCATTGAGAAAAATAATCTGCCGTAGAGTGACGTATTTACATTATAACTAGCCTTCCACGGCTGCGCCGCTGCCAAAAGATAGTTTTTTTGGTTATATCTTAGGTTCCCGATATAGTAGCGGGATAAAACGTATACCAGTTTTTAAGTCTAATCAAAAGCTATCAAATAAAAGTTGCATAAAAATCCGTTCAGTAGTTTTTGCGTGATGCACGAACAATCAAACAGACAAAAAATATAAATAAAAACATTTTGGGTTTAGACACGCCTATATAGCCTAATTCAGTATTTTTTTCTCAAATATCATAAATATACAGACACAGCTCTGTTACAGCTTTATAATAGTTTAGATAGATAATATGACAACATTTTCAAAGTCGTGGCTAGTAGTTGAGCTGAGCCATAGATATCAACACAAAGTGTGAAAATACGAAATCGAAATAACACTCACAAGCAGGATTTGAACCTGCCTCTCCTGGAATACCGTACCAGATGCTTTGCCAATTCAGCAATCGTGATATTTGCTCGGGAGTGCAACGGCATTGTAATATTTAAGCTGATCGCAATAATGTATGCAAATACAACAGATAGCAATAATAATAGCAAGCGTTACCCAAAGATATTAAGAAAGAATGTGTTATCGTAATTCGCAGTCTAAAGCAATTGTCAAGATGGCTGAATTGGCAAAGCATCTGGGACGATATTCCAGGAGATGCAGGTTCAAATACCTACTGCTCGTGACTGTTATTTACGATTTCACATTTTCGAAATTAGTATTAAAATATATACGTTTTTACACTGAGTAGCAACTCGGCTGCGTGGTTCATTACATCCATCCACCAAAAATTTATCAATAGGAGTTCTATTGATGGGCACTAGAAAATATAAAAGAAAATCACAGTAGTAGGTAATTAATTTCAAAGTAAAACCTAATATAAAAAGCAAGCAAACGTCTATGTATAAAATTTTTTTAAAGTACAAGTTATTATTAAATTCTCCACGTTATATTATATAATTATAATGTAATATAATCCTAACTATTTATTATAAAGCTGTAACGGAGCTCTGCTGTGTCTGTATATTTAAGATATTTGAGAAAAAAATATTGTATTACGCTACGAGTTTATAAGCGTATTGAACACAAAACATTTATTTTAGATTTTCGTCTATTTGTTTGTTTGCGCATCATGCAAATATACTTAACGGATATTGATGCAGCTTTACTATATTTTTGTTATTTGATTGCTCTTGATTAGACTTAAAAACTTGCTACTACATCGGGAACCAGAGATACAACCTAAAAACTAACTTTTGGCTGCGGTCGAGCCGCGGGAAAAGGCTAGTTTTTCAATGAAGTTTTAATGACATTCACACTTCACTTCAAATGAATAAGCGCAGATGATCTTTCCATATTGCAAAACAACTTAGTTTAAAGTAATAAACTTTGCTATAAAATACAAACCTCGATATAAAATTCTCCAGCATTATTTAAATGCTTCAGTTGTCTTTAATAAGTAGCAATGTTTTCTGTTTGTTATAATAAACGGCTGTGTAAGCTAACTTGCACATTATTCTCACAATTATCGACATGATGGTGTATACCTATAGATCTTTTTATTATTTGCTTTGAAGGCAAACAAGTGGTTCTCGTAACCTATCTATGTAAGAATTACGAGAAGCTGACATTATTAGTTTCTACGAGGATGGCGTATCAATATTGGAACAAAAGATAAACAATTTCTATGTGTTTGTTGTTTCTGAAGCATCTTTGTCTGTATGTATAATATTAAATTGCGAATGTATCCCCGACTCGTAAGCAATAACATACTACAAAATAAAATATCAAAGAGACTTATTAAAACCCTATCGTAATTTTTTTATTGATAGTGGTGGCAGACGTGTCATGGCCTACCTAATGGTGAGTGGTAACCATCGCTCATGGACTCAATTAAATTAAGAGTACTGTCAAACTGCTGCTCACCACTTAATTTCGCAGATATGAAATGAAAAGACCGCTTGCCGTGTGGGGCCGGCACCAAGAATAGCTCCACCCCGTCTCTTCCTTTGGGAGTCGTAAAAGCCGACTAAGGGATTACCGCGGGACCGGGCGGTAGCGTTCTCCTGTGTACTAAAAACATCTACTGCGATCGCCAACCCGCCTGCCAAGCGTGGCGATTATGGTAAAACCCTCATTTTGGGGAGGCCTATGTCCAGCAGTGGACGATAAGGCTGATGGAGGGATGGATGGATGGATGAAATGAAAAGATGAACAGCTATCTCACGGTACAATCAAAAATTAGACGTCGCGGGACGTCTGCTAGATGTGAAAACATCGAAATTATTTTATAGAAATAATGAGTAGAAATAAAATGATCATAACTTTTACAATGTGTGCTTATATAAAATTATGACACGTGTAACATAACGGAAGTGGACATAAATCATCGCCATCAGGCCCTGGATTCCAAAGTTGATGGGATTGCGGCGTTTTATAGCATAGTGCCCATGGCCATCCGGCTTCATCATCAGACCCTGAATATCATCTAGGACTATGATATTATTTAAGATAACCCAAACTAGCCCTAAATTGACGAGTAGAAGCGTTTGATTACCGAGTACCCAAGACCACCTTCCAGCTCCATAATCAGATCCTGGATACTATCTAGAGATAAAGTACTCGTCAAGACGAATCAAACGAGTATAAACTCGATGGGGTTGCATCGTTTCATTACAGAGTTACTGTGGCCACCTTCCATCTCCATCATCAGACCCTGTATACTATCTAGAGACAAAGTACTCATCAAAACGAATCATACGAACCCAAACTCGATAGAGTTATGTCGTTTTATAACTGAGTTCCTATAGCCACCTTCTAGCTCCATCATCAGACCCTGGATACCATCTAAAGACAAAAAGACAGAGTACTCATCAAGATATACGTCAAGTCTTCTACACAACAAGGCTAGTGTTCCTATTATTAAATTATTTTAAAATAAAATTAAGACGAGTTCATTATGCCTGGAATTGTATGTTCGATGTGCCGTGATACGATATTAAAAAATGAATTTTTAACTTGTTCTTGCACGATAATCTTGGACCTTGATTGCGCTAAAGTCTCTCGTAAGCGCTTTTCGTTAATGGAACCGCGTAACAAAAATACCTGGAAATGCAATGACTGCCATATCAAACAGTCGAAACCTGAACCTTCTGGTCAACCTAAAACCCCTGACTCGAGGAATGTTGATGCAAACAAACCATCTCAATCTTTGTCCCAAACACCATGTTACTGAAGACCGCCTGCGCGAAATCATAAAGCACGAAATTTCTACAGCGGTTAACTCGACAATACATCAACTAGTGACAACAGAGCTTAAAAATATCAATGAGAAAATTACAGGTTATCAAGAAAGTATGAACTTTTTCAGCAAGCAATATGAAGACATGAAACAACGCTTGGATGAAACCATCGATACTTTGAACATCTTGAAAAAAGATAATGAGAATCTTAAAGCTAATGTCATGAATCTAACAGGACGACTCAATACAGTAGAGTCACATATGACAAAATGTAATATAGAAGTAAATGGCATTCCTGAAGATCGATCTGAAGTTCTCATCGACACTATAGTCCAATTAACAAGGGCTGTGGAATATCCTTTAACCCCAGATGATATTCATCACATAACTAGGATCACCAAACTATCAAATGACAATGACAAGCCGCGCGCTATAATCGCAAAACTTCGTAATGCCCGCACTCGTGATCAAATTTTGGCTGCAGTAACAAAATTCAATAAGAGTAAATCTCAGAACAAGCTTAGCACTACTCACCTGGGCATTAAAGGTAAACGATCTCCAGTATTTGTAGCCGAACATCTGACTCCTGCCAATAATTCTCTTCATGCGGCTGCCCGGAAGAAGGCAAAAGAAATGTCGTTCAAGTTTGTGTGGGTTCGTAATGGACGAATTTACGCACGCAAAGATGAAACTCATCAAGCTATAAATATCAGAAGTTTAGAAAGTCTCAATCTTATTCGTTAAGTAATTATATCTATTTTGAAGTGTATACTGTCTTATCTTCTTGTTTAATGGCTCTTGTGTATACTGTATATAGGTTTTAAAAATGCTTGACATTTATTATCAAAACGTCCAAGGGCTAAGAACTAAGACGGATGAATTATACAAAAATATTTCTAACTCAAATTATAAGATCATAACGTTTACTGAAACATGGTTGAATGAAATTATCTCCTGCAGCGAGTTGTTTGATAATAGATACGTTGTATACCGTAAAGATAGAATGTGCTCACAAAGTACTAAGAGAGATGGTGGTGGCGTTTTGCCGCCAGTGTCGCGTGACCTTCCTTCTGTTAGAATTGAGAATTGGGAGACAAATTATATGGAAGATTTATGGGTAACAGTAGAGGTTACAATTAACAATACTCTCAGAAAATTATCAATTTGCGTAGTCTACCTTCCGCCACCTGTAAAATTAAACCAACTCACCCGATTATTGGATACCATAGATAATATCATCAACATTACTAGTGATGTAGTCATACTTGGTGACTTTAATCTTAGTTTTATTAAATGGCATGCTGGAGATGATTGCTCACATATGACTCCAACCAATTATAATGTAAGTTTGGGATACCCCTTATAGATTTTATGTCATCACATAATCTTTTTCAATTTAATTCTATAACAAATAGCGACAACCTCGTATTAGATATAGTTCTTAGCAATATGATGAATACATCTGTAACGAGACCTCTCATTTCCTTAAACAAATGTTACACAACTCATCCTAGTTTATTAATTAGTATGCCTTATAATAGCATTAAGTATCTTGTTCCTAAAAGATTTGATAAAAATAATTTTTATAAAACTGATTATAAGATCCTAAAAAATTAACTAAATAGTATTGACTGTTATAATTTATTTTCTCATTGCAATAACGTTAATGATATGGTTAGCGAATTTTATTTTAGATATCAATAATAATGTACCTATTCAGAGATCTACGAAGTCAACATACCCTCCATGGTTTAGTTTTTCATTGAGAAAGCTTCTGAAGGAAAAAGAAAAAGTACGTAAAAGATTCAAAAAATACAAAAACCCTCGTTATGAAATAGAATTCCACTTACTTCGAAATCGCTGCCACAAGCTGTACGACACTTGCTATAGTAACTATGAAACTAAAATTGAAACTAACATTCCTAAAAATCCAAAACTTTTTTGGAGTTTCATAAAAAGTAAACGTAATGGTCAGTCATCATTACCTACAAAAATGCACTTGAATAGTACTACTGCTCAAAATGGTGATCAAATTGCCAATTTGCTAGCTGACCATTTTAGTTCTGTATATACAACCAACAACCACTCACCACGCAGTTTGTCAACACACCACCCACCACTTTTCTCCAACAATAAGTACTTATCTCAACCACAATTTTAAGAATTAAACATTGAGCGTGAAATAAAAAGACTTGATAGATTAAAAGGTGCAGGACCTAATTCTATTCCACCTTTCTTTACTAAACACTGTGGTACATCACATTTTTTGCCATTAAAACTAATATTTAATCGTTTTATTGCTGAAGGAATGTTTCCCAACGAGTGGAAAAGGGCCTGTATTATGCCTTTATTTAAAAAGGGTGATCAAGCTTATGTTAAAAATTATCGCCCAATATCAATACTTTTATGTTTTTCAAAATTATTTGAATCGATTCTGTGTCCCGCCATCACCAATTTGGTTGACAATAATATTTCTGACAACATGGATTTCGAAGCGGTCGTTTAGTTTTAACTAATTTAGTCTCTTTTGTTTCTGACATATCTTAAAAAGTAGACGCTGGTACACAGGTAGATGCAATCTACACCGATTTTAGCAGCGCCTTTGACAAAGTAAATCACAAAATCCTATTGCGAAAATTACAAGCTTTCGGGGTAGGAGGTTCACTGCTAAATTGGTTTGGATCCTACTTGCGCCATCGCCCATAAACCGTGGTCATCAGTGGTTTTGAATCTCGTACTTAGTTCACACTATCCGGTGTTCCTCAAGGATCTCACCTAGGGCCTGTGCTGTTCCTATTTTTTGTAAATGATTTAACCTCTCGTATCAAGCACTGTGAGATATCACTATTCGCGGATGACTTAAAAATTTACAGACCAATTAAACTGGTTAGCGACTCTATACTGATTCAAGATGACCTTAATAATATCATAGACTGGTGTAATTTAAACTGTATGACTCTCAATGTTGACAAATACTTCCATATTAAATATACAAAAAAGAAAAAACCACTTGTGACAACTTACGAGATTAGCGGCACATTATTAACTGAAGTCGATGAAGTTCGAGATCTTGGCGTCATAATCGATAAAAAACTTACCTTTGTATCTCATATTGATAAAATTGTAGTCAAAGCTGCCAAATGCTCGGTTTCATACGCAGAAGTACAGTTGGATTTAAAAATCGCGGCACCAAGATTATCCTTTATAACGCTCTTGTGCGCAGCAATCTCGAATACGCTAGTGTGGCATGGTCTCCATTCTATGCTGTTCACTCCCAACAGATTGAGAGTTCACAACGAACTTTCACTAGACATCTAGCATTCTCATGTAGTGGTTTTTGTCATAGGAATCCCTATGATCAGCGTTTGATTAAGTTCAATATGACCACACTTCGTTCTCGAAGATGCGTTCTTGACTTAAGTTTCCTTTACAAGCTAGTTACTAATAAAATACAGTGCAGTCATCTATTAAATAGTATATCCCTAGCTATTCCTTATTCCTATCCTAGATATAAAATTAAAAAAAATATTTCATACATCCTTTGCCAGAACGAATTTGGGTCTTCAATCCCCCCTAAATAGAATTGTTGACGAATATAATTATATTCAAGCTAGTAGTAACGTAGACATTGATATTTTTCATGATACATTCAGTAACTTCAAAAGAAGCCTGCAAGTCTCGTGTAACAAACTAATGTTTTAAATTAATATCTTTATTTTATTACTTACATTTTCATTACATTCATAGATTTTTAAAATACGTTCGTCTTGTTTTGTAATTATTTTTTTTTTGCCAATGCTATGTACACCGTAAGTGTCATACATATCAGGTAATGAAACCTTTAGTGTATTATAAGAAATAATGTATTTATATGTATGATGTGGTTGTACTTATAAAATAAATAAATAAGATAAATCAAACAAGTCCAAACTCGAAGGGTTGCGTCGTTTCATTAAATATAAATAAATAAATATTCATGGACACAAGTCCATTTTCACACAACGTCCTCTGGTCCCAAACTAAGCTTAACGCTTGTGCTATGGGTACCAGATTACGGTTTTTTTTTTTATTAGGTTCACAAAACTGGATACAATCATAGAGCTTACAATCAGTATATAACATGTACCTATATGATGTATTATATCCGTAATCTGGTACCCATAGCACAAGCGTTAAGCTTAGTTTGAGACCAAAGGACGTTGTGTGAAATGTCCGTGAATATTTATTTATTTATTTAAAATCCTGTGGCTCATTTTGTCAGCAAAATAATTTTCAATTAATCGATTCGAGAATCTGCAAATTACTTCGTTAAAGTCACTGACATCTAGATAATTATATCTTATCTATTGATGCTATGGAAATAATTCTTAAACATGAATACCTACTAGTTAAATAGATTATGTAATATCAGTATCCCTGGACACTAGTTAATCGCTCGCATATTTGACCTGTTTGCCAACTTATGCCTGCCAAGTGGTTAATAACTCCGGCAATACATTTCTAAGGCCATTTGTCGCGGTAGTCTACTCTATCGTTTATATTCAACGGAAGGTTAGTTACGAAATGTATATTATAATAGTCTGGCTATTTCGCCTTAAACTAGTATTGAATGATTAGTATTATTACTGATCGTTAATAATTGTATGAAAGGGTATCACGTTTAAAAGTTTTGTCATATTCAATCTATATTGGTACTAAATGGTGCCAGTAGCATTTTGAAGACAAAAAGGATAGATATTTAAGTAAATTTATTTAAATTTATGATAAAAATAACGATGCTTCTTTAGAAACTTACAATCGTTTTCCCACCTCAAAATAAATAGGTACTCTAAAACACAAAAAAAAATATTAAAAAACATAGTCTCCTGTCTGTAATCCCGAAGGGGTAGGCAGAGGTGTATTACACACCCACGGTACGCAAACACTTCGAGGATTACACATCAAATCAAAGTCACACGTAATCAATTTTTTTTTGTTTCCAAACTCCGGGATGCTACTGACAATTTTTCTTTAGAAAAATCTCAATAACCCTGCTCGACCCGGGGATTGAACCCGAGACCTCATGATCATCAGTCGCTCACACTACTACTGCACCACCAGCAGGGGGTTAAAAAACATAGTTACTGTAAAACCCGTCATTATTTAGGTTTATGTGATACGTAGATATAGTTTCATCTTTGAAGTTCTATATAAAAAAAAAAACTACTCTGTGGTCGTAACTGTAACTATTAGCTCCGGAATAAATCTAACGTAACTGCCTCGGTTGTGTAGCGGTAGTGTATGCCACTGCTAATCATGAGGTCTCGGGTTCGATCCCCGGGTCGGGCAATGTTATTGAGCTTTTTCCTAAAAAGAAAAATTCTCAGTAGCAGCCCGGAGTTTGGAAATGTGCCCGGTAGACATCAATAGGCTCGTCCCCTATTACGTGGGACTTAAACATAGCTGGCGAGTCGTGGGTGCGTAATACACCTCTGCCTACCCCTTCGGGGAATACAGGCGTGATGCTATGTTTATAAATCTTTGTTTAAAATTATTATTAGATGAAATAACAGCTAATTATTAGTGTAAACTGTGTATAGTTTGAGTCGTGCGTGGTATCGTTTGTGGTGAAAAATATCTAGCCAATATTAATTATGATATAAGATACGAATGATCGGTACACCAGACGGAACGGCACAAATTTACTACAAAGGAAATAAAAAGTACGTACATTTCTGTCTCAAAACATTACATTGTCACTATAATACAGAATATCTAAGAAAACAGTGAGTTATTTCAACAATTATAAAATAATAACAATTTTGACCGTTATTTTTCCGTATGTTTACCTAAGTTTTAAATGACATAAAAATCACAAGCCATAGTGACTCAAATATACCATAGACTAACGTTTCTAGACTGTGACTCAAGAGAGACTTGAATATAGTGACATTTATTATTATATTCCTAATGGTTAGGAAGCTGAATGCCAAAATTTCTATATGATCTGTTCGTGTGGCAGACATGATTAATATCGATGATTGTACCATAAAAAGCATTAAGGACCGCGTCTGCCACCATAACAGGCTTGCGTTATCAATTGACAGCACTTTAAAAATGTAAAAAAAAACCGTATTCTAAATCATTCGTTCGTCTCTGCCTCTCGAACTGATGGTCTGAAACACCTTCAAAACGATGCACATCGAAGCGGCAGACGTCCAGCCCTCTGACTTTTTAAGTAATTAATTTTTAAACAAATTTTTATGATTTAAAAATTTGTATATGAATTGTTCGCTTGGCAGACCCGAATTGTTCGATAAATGACGATATAAAGAACCGCAGAAAAATAGTCTGCCACCATGATAGCGCTGCGTTTTCAATCGACATTAAAAGTGTAAAAAATAATGTCTACTAAATCATTTGTTCGTTTCTGCCTTTTGGACTGATGCTCAGAGTCATCCTCAAGACGATAAACATCGAAGAGGCAGACGTCCAGACCTCTGATTTTCCAAGGGCAGAGCATTTTTATATAATTTTTTTTTCGAAAGTTTAGTCTTTCTTTCTTAGAGAGAAGAGAGTGACAACGGTATAATTCCCCAGGTAGTTGGCGTTTACCTATGGGGCATTCCGCGTTAAATTACATGGTTATTGGCCTGACCTTTTGATGTCCAATGAATCGTCGAAATGAATTTATTTATAAGGAATTATATTCATATTTAGAACGAAAGAAAATACTTTGTAATGAGCAGAAAGGCTTTAGGCGCAATAAAAACATTAATATGGCAATATACGATTTTTATAACACTGTTCTCACTAACTTAGATAAAAGAGTTCCAATTTGCGCTATATATTTTGATATGACACAGGCTTTTGACTATGTTAATCATAATATTCTGCTAGAGAAGTTAGAACCGTATGGTATACGAGGTAATATTAAAGAATGAATAAAATCTTACTTATGTAATAGAAAGCAAATCACTACCATATCTAGAATTAATGTAAACACTAAAAATCAAGAATCATATAATTCTGATTCTCGTTCTGTTCAGTACGGCGTGCCGCAAGGCAGCGTATTGCGGCCTCTTTTGTTCATTATATACATTAACGATCTGCCAAAATTTAACAAATATCCCATGTCATTATTTGCTGATGGCAGTACTATCGCGATCCCATGGAAAAAAAGAAAACTCTATGAAAGCGACATCAATGATTCTTTGGATTCTGTAGTAGCATGATTGGAAAACAACAATTTAAAAATTAATCTCACTAAGACGCAAGTAATGCATTTTAGGCAAAGGCATCAAAAAAATAACATTAATGTTAATTACAAAGGAAACCGGTTAAGTGAGGTAGATTCTGCTAAGTTCTTAGGTATAAAACTGGAAATCACATATAGCTGAATTGTGTAAGAAAATAAGTAGTTCCGCTTATGCTCTATTTAAATTAGCGCCCTTAGTCAGTACAGATAGTTTACTCACAGCTTATCATGGGATAGTAGCTTCAGTTCTAAGGTACGGAATTATCTTTTGGGGAAACTCAACTGATGTCCATATGGCTTTTAAGGTTCAAAAACGGTGCATACGATCTATGTTTGGTTTGAATAAAACTGAAAGCTGCAGACCATATTTTATCAAGTACAAGATTTTGACACTTCCGTGCATGTACATACTTGAGGTGGCTTTATTTGTGCGGAACAATCCTCACCTTTTTGAACGCATATCAGATGTTATAAAGCGCAATAGACGTATTAAGTTAACAAAATTCCAAAGGTTATAAAAAATGTAGACACATGCAAGGGCAAATTAAAACAATTGTTGATTGATAAATGTTATTATGATGTTAAGGAATTTCTAGATGACAAATTTTTATTTATTTTATTTATTTAATTCAGTGCGCATTTAATGGACTTGACATTTAATTTAATATATCAGATATTCAATATATGACGACATTTGCGAATTCAATTTGACATCTGAAAACACCATTGACATTGAATAATTTATTTTCTATGATTATTTTATTATTACTATTTTCCATGATTATTGTTTGCCATCCACTTTTAGACAACTAGTTTGTACGCCTATTCAGGCAGAACATGACTGTGTCTTTATATTGGCAAAAAACACCAATGTATATTTCTGTAATGTAGGTATGTATATTTACTCATGTTCGAACAAATAAATATTCTTTATTCTATCTATAATAAAACCTTTAATAATACGTCCGTACAAATTTTACCCCCCATTTTCCCTACATAATATGTGATATGCAAAAAAGTTGAGGCGCATCGTCATTTATTTATACTCAGTAATTGTATTCCAAATTTACATATTTCTATCTACAAAAAACAAGGACTTTTATACAAAATTCCGTCTTCAAAGTTGGAATCTCCTAAAATCCTTTCATAGCGGATAATTTACATATCAAAACCAATACGTATTATATTTTACCCCTCTTATTCATAAAAACTAACGCAGCTCTAGCACTGTTTTAACTAAAATACTGTTTTGTCCCTTTTCAACAAAGTACAATTAAAATTTTACAGAAAGTGAACGGACTAAGAATACATGTATCACCACCCCATCCTTTCCTGCGGGTGTCGTATAAGACGACTAAGGGAAGTAAACAATTATCACCCATTCGGTGATAGGGCTGGGTACTAAGTGAGAGTACTCACTTGCTATCGGGCCCGAACGGGTCGGTACCACCGTCTCCTGTGTGATCGGTCATTAAGCACGTCAGTATGTTTTGGCTGTAGCAGAAGATAGCCGTTTATTCTTTCATTTCACATCTGAGAAATGAAATGGTGCGCAGCGGCTTGACTATACTTTCGGTATAGTTGAGTCCATGAGCTACGGTTACTACTTACCATCAGGTAGGCCATGGCTCGCCTGCCATCAAAAGCAATAAAAAAAAGTTACAAACCATCTGTCAGCCTAAACAGTGTTTTTAAACAGTGTTTATATTTTATGAAAAATTACATCGTACGTAGGTACATGATTTTGATCTATATTTTTTAGCATTTGACATGATACGCCAATTCTTAAATTACAAATTATTTGTGTATAAGGAAAAAGAGATTCTTTTTTTGGTCGTAAAGACAAATGTGATAAGGAAATTGGGATGATCGAAAAATCTTTACAATAGCTCAGTAGCTTAGAACACTTCCCCGGATTGGAAAAGACGTGGGTTCGATTCCCGCTCGCACAAAAAATCTCTTTTTCTTTATTCACAAATAATTTATACTTTTCAGTACATGTTTATTTTCTTCTTACATCCTAGCTATATAACTAGGCTATCTTTCAAAATAAGGAAAACGATTTAACATTACCAGGCGATATAGGAAAACCTCCTGTTTGTATTCTATAAAATTTATTTCAAAATATGGTTCTGTGTCGTATCATATGATATTTAATTACTGCAAAAAATATATATTTATGTGTTAAGACAATATGGCATAGGCGTAGATGTAAGATTTTATTACCGTTATTTAGACAAAATCATCAATGGATTGCAAGCTTTTTAGCGCTATGATCGCGTATAACATGAAGCATTCGGGACTGAATTTACCATCGCACACTATACATATTTATTTACTCGGCAGTGTATTGATCAATTTAGTCAAAGTGGTGAAATTTTGCTAGAACTCAAAGCGTTACAGTACGTATATACATATAATTCATACAGACAGCTTTGAGAATCTACAAATATTTAACTAAAAACAAGTGTGCTTTTGACTACGCGACTGAAGTAAAACTTAACAATAAATATATATTATTAGCAGACTTTAATTTATTTTGTGCAAGTAGTGGGGTAACCGACATGACCTATATAAGGCGCTGTAGTGCAACGAGCACCACGTCAACTTCAAATCCGCTCGATGTACCCCGTAGGGTATCAAGGTCACCTTGGCCTCGTCCAAGGACCACAGGGCCCTGTCAAAGGTCCTACGTGAGAGGAACATCTCCTTTCACACATACACCCTCCCTGAGGACTGTCTCCTAAGAGTCGTCGTCAGAAACATTCCCAAAGAGGTGACTGTCGAGGAGGTGAAACTATCCTTAACACAACAAGACCTGCCTGTACACGAAGTGCACAGGATGTATAAGGGTCGGGCCCGCGATCCATGCGACTTGATGATGGTCACATTAGACCTCACCAAGGAAGACAAGGCCATCTATAAAATGACCTAAGTATGTGGACTGACAGGCATCCGGGTGGAGCCCGCGAACAAGAAGGGCATTGTCTCTCAATGCCACAGATGCCAACTGTATGGTCACTCTGCGCGTCACTGTTACGCGCGCCCTAGGTGCGTCAAGCGCCTAGAGGACCACTCAACGTCCGATTGCTCTCGTCCTAAGGACCGCACTCTGTGCACAGAGCCACCTCCTGCGTCCTATGCGGCGAGAAGGGTCACCTGGCGAACTACCGGGGCTGCCCCCGTGCCCCCGGCTACCCGCCAGGCGCCCACTTGTCCTCATACCACGAGAACCGCCACAGGGAAGCACACCCATCCTGCGTCCCGCACCCCCACCCCTCCGCAACGCTTGGGTACGCCCAGCGAGCCAGACAGAGTTCCCAGCTCTGCCTAACAATAAGCCCGCAGGGACGCCAGTCGTTGGGCAAACGATACCCACCGTGGGCCCACCTAAGCCCCCTCAGGGCAAAACACCGAAACCAGCTGTAGGCGTAGGCCCAGCAGGTAGGACGCCCCAGGGTACAGATTCGGATCTGGCCCTGGTGCTTAAATTCGCCTCGCTAGTTGATTTTAGTAAGATTAGGGAAGTCGCGGCCGAACTTCGCGCTTCCAGGGTCTTGGCCTACTTAACACCGCCGTACGGTTCTCGACAGTCATCGAGGAATTAAACACATTTACTGTTTAATGGATTCGCACACCTCAGGCAGGGTCAAACCATAGACACTCAAGTTAGGGTTCTTCAACGCCAACGGCCTGTCCCAGCAAAGGAACGAGATAGCCACGTTTCTACAAGACCAACTACTGGACCTATTTCTAGTACAGGAGACATTCTTCAAACCCTTTCATAGGGCCCCGAAGATTGCTAACTATAACGTAGTACGTAAAGATAGGTTAAAGTCACCGTTAGGTGGCACACTCATTTATTATAAAAGGTCACTGCACTGCACGCCTATGGATCCGGCCCCACTGGAGTACATTGAAGCTTCGGTCTGTAGGTTAGCCCTCACAGGCCATCAGCCTATAGTCATAGTATCCGCCTACATGCGGCCCGGAAGTAGCAATTCGACTCAACTCATAGCCAGGGACTTGAAAGCCCTGCTAGACTTTGGAAGCGCCGTCATCATTACCAGCGACCTCAACGCTAAAAACACCTCGTGGAATTGCCACGTAACTAGTACGCGGGGCAGGGCTCTCGAGTTACTGGCTGAACGAATAGGGTTCGACATAATAGCGCCAATGGAGCTACCCGGCCTGTGTCGAATACAGGCCCGATAATTATACATGATATAGCTCTTTTAAAAAACGTAAATCTACGTTTGCGTTTGGTAGAGTGCTACATGAGTTAGACTCTGAACACCGTCCTGTGATCTTAGATCTCGCCTTCCCCTCACCTGGCCCCTCTGGCCATCAGGACAAAACAATAACCATGACAGACTGGGGACGGCTGGAGAGTAAACTCCGGTCGTCGTCGTCTGTACACCTAGACCAAGTCCCGCCTATTATTAGTACTATAGAGGACACGGTGGCTGCGGTCGACTTTTTCACAAGCCACGTACAATCGTTAATTAACGATTGTTCTCGGCAGGTTCCAGACATGAGAAATCGTCAATGGCACCTACCTGATGACGTCTGTGACTTGCTGAGGCAGAAGAACACCGCTATTTGTGCCTATGATCGTTATCCCTGCGAGGATAACCGCATCAAAATGCGCTCACTACAAAGGGCTGTTAAGAAATCAATTGATTCTCTACGTCAATCAGAGGGGGAAACCAAGCTGAGAGACCTAGAACCAACCCATTTAGCCATCTGGCAACTGTCCCGCACTTTCAAAAACGACAGTATGTCAACCATGCCTCCGCTTAACAGACCCAACATTCCACCCGCCTTCGAGGACGAGGAGAAGTCGCGAGTGCCTAGCCGAAAGTCTGGAACGACAATGTACGCCGAGTACACTACACGTAGATGCTACACACCACGCCTTCATTGATAGGGAAGTGGAGTCGAGGGCCTCACCCTCGGCCCCACTGGTAGACACATCAGGTAGGGACCTAGTGAAACAGCCACCTCCAGTTACCACCACCGAACTGAAGTCTGTAATCAAAAACCTACATAAGAAGAAAGCCCCCGGTTTGGACGGAATATCGAATAGGGTCATTAAACTCTTCCCCCATTCATTATTAGTCCTTCTGACATGTATATATAACGCAGCGCTCAACAATAACATCTTTCCCCCTCAGCGGAAAGAGGCCGTGCTAATTGGAATCCGCAAACCCGGCAAAATGCGATCGGAACCGGACCGATAAGTCTGCTTAAAGGTTTAGGTAAGATTTACGAGCGATTAGTCTTGTGTAGGCTGAAAGCATACGCCGATGCTAATAACCTCATCCCCCACCACAAATTCGGCTTTAGAGCCAAGTACTCTAGTGTGCAACAAGTCCACCGCATCAAAGAGTATTCCTACTCGAAAATGTAACGATACAAGCTATTCACCGGTGCACTCTTCTTCGATGTAGCGAAAGCTTTCGATAAAGTCTGGCACAATGGCCTAGTATACGAGGTATCTCGTACTCATCATACGAGACTTTCTATCTAACCGCAATTTTCGCTATAGAGTGGAAGGGACACTATCCTCCCCGCACCCCCTACTCGCCGGGGTTCCCCAGGGCTCCATCCTCTCACCGATCCTCTTCTCGCTGTACACCAGCGACATGTCTCAGCATCGGCAAGTGCAGACAGCACTTTTTGCAGACGACACAGCTATTTATTATGCAGGGATTAACCCTATCACACTGCATAGGAAACTCCAATCCGCGGCCACTGCCCTCAGTGCGTGGTTTAGCAAGTGGAGAATAGAGATCAATCCCGAGAAGAGCCAGGTGGTCATGTTTCATAGGAGACTACCCCGACTGTATACCCTGGAAGAGATCAAACAGATTAGCATCTTTAATAAACCTATTCCTTGGAATAGGCGAGCCAAGTACTAAGGTGTAATTCTAGATAACAGACTCACATTCTCCCGTTACATTCAGGTGGTTCGCTCGCGCGCAGCCTTTGTCATGGGACGTACACTGCCTGCATACGTCCTGTCATGACGTACGCCAGTGTAATTTTTTCACACGCCTAGGCGCACAGGATCCATAGATAACAAACACTACAGAATAGCTTCATGCGCAGAGTTACGGGTGCACCGTGGTTCATACGCAATGTCGACCTCCACATAGACTTGCGATTGCCTACCATCAAGCAATTTATGAAACGGTGTTCACGTAGTTTCTTTGACTCCGCTATTACTCACGCCAACCCTCTAGTGGTTGAGTCGGCTAGGTACAACCCCTCTAATTTATCGCGCATACGCAGACCGCGAAATAGCCGCGACGAAGTCGACGACGACATAACTCACGTTCAGATCAGCGCATACACAGCTCGCGCAGCTAATACAAATAATTATCCACGGTGTCTTCCCCGCTGGCGGGGGCGAAAGACGTGTCGCAGTCAAATCATAAACGTGGGAAATCCCACTTTGCCAGCAACAGCCCGAGCCCTCGGGTAGCGTTGCCTAAATGTTGGGTTGAGAGCCCTCTGCGCTCACCAATTGTCCGGGTAAGGTTGTCATAGCCATCTGAGGCTAACAACCAACGTCACACACAAAACCAAAAAAACAAAAATACGAGTTTAGTTGCCAGTTGACGTTCGAACTAAGGTTGTCGGTGATCGGTGCTACTTGCTGTAAGTCGTTATACTTTCATAGTTATATTTTGGTGGTTCCTGATTAGAACTAACGATTGTTTGTTATTCTTGTTCAATTAGTGACAATTTATTGGATTACTGTTATTTTATTGAACCACCTACGTATTTTAATGCAAGAGATGTTTACCTTTGCTAACCACCTTTAATTTTAACAGAAAATCATCCATGTGGTAACGGAGTAAGAATACAAGTGTCACCACCCCATTCTTGCCCGCGGGTGTCGTATGAGGCGACTAAGGGAAGTAAGCAATTATCATCCATTGCATGACTGGTGGTACGGCTGGGTACCAAGTGGGAGTACTCACTTGGTATCGGGCCCGAGCGGGTAGGTACCACTATCTCCCGTGCGACCGGCTATGAAGCACAATGTTGCGTTTTGGCTGTAGCAGGAGATAGCCGTTTATATTTCATTTCATATCTGTGAAATGAAATGGTGAGCAGCGGCTTGACAATACTCTCGGTATAGTCGAGTCCATGGGCGACGGTTACCATTTACCATCAGATGGACCGTGGCTCTAGCCGTGTGGGGCCGGCTTTAGAATTGTTTCACCCCTCTCTACCCACAGGAGTCGTAAGAGCCGACTGAGGGAATACTGCGGGAGTGGGCAGCAGCACTCCCTCGAGTATTAACAACATCCACTGCGATCGCCAACCCGCCTGCCAAGCGTGGCGATTATGGCGTTATCCCCATGACGGGACCGCTCGTTGTGGTGTTCTCTTGTGGAGGCCTATGTCCAGCAGTGGACGTTGAAAGGCTGATGGATGGATGGATGGATGGACCGTGGCTCGTCTGCCACTAAGTGCAATAAAAAAAATGTGTTTACTAATTTTCTAATTATCGTATGCGTTGAAAATTGGCTATATCTTGGTTTAAATCGTATATCATAGCTATACACATATTTGATTGTATTATTCATACTTTCACTGATTCGATTATATTATTAATAGGTTCTACCCGCGACTTCGTCTGCGCCATTCAGAACTGAAACATGAAAACGAAAAAAACAAACTTTTGAATATTAGAAAGGATTTTAGCTTTAACACTGATACCTTTACTACACCTTTAGTTTTTTACTCTCAAGTGAGTTTGATGCTTATTAATGACATATAATATACCTACACTTTATACATCGTTAAGTAGTCAAGCAACTGTACACAGAAAATACAGTAGAAATATAACGTTAGAAGGCAAAATTAACTCTCTCCTAAGCTCATAGGAGTTTAACTACGATAGAAATCAAGCTAACATTCGTCGAGTAAAAATGTTCACGGAACTTAATGACATAAACTCGATACGAAGTTATTTTTTATTTTCCGTGCACCAAAAATAAAGCAAGCATATAACAACAACGACATGTTCAATTATTGTGAGTTTTTATAAATAACTACGAAATATGTTATTATTTTTTTTATATTTTCATCATGCTCAACCATCTACTAAGTCGTTTTTTAGCCCATCATTTTGACGGGCCTCGTGGCGTAGTTGGTAGTGTAACCGACTTCCGTGCACGAAGTCGTGGGTTGGATTCCCACTCAGGACAATTATTTGTGTGATTTAAACATATATTTGTACTGCGTCTGGGTGTTATATGTATGTATTTAAAAAAAAAAGTAATATATGTATTATATCGGTAATATATATGGGTAACCATAGCATAAGCGTTAAGCTTAGTTTGGGACCAGAAGACGTTGTGTGAAATGTCCACGTCCGTGAATGTTTATTTATTTCTTTATTTACTAAAACTAACATAAACAACTAAATTCTACCCGGGACTCCATCCGCGTGGACAGACGGATAGGTTCAGAATATAAACACATCACTCTATGGCTGGTACTTTACTACTCTTCGAGTATAATAACAAAAAACCTTCGTATTAAACGTATTAAACGAAGGTTTTTTGTTATTATCGGGCTAGAAATTATCATCATGACTATTTTAATCCGACGTAACTTATCTCACTGCCTTCTGGGCTAAATTAGGTTCCCATAAGGCAGACAGCAACCTAGCCACTATTATCGATTTCAGGAGCGGTACTAATGAGAAAAAGGCATTTTATTTCTTTCAAACGCTTCAATCAATTAAGATAATAGAATCTATACTACTAAATGGAGAGCCGGTTTTTTGTTCGGTTATACTGCAAAAACTACTGAACCGATCGGAATAGTACTTATACCATAAGATGCAGCGTGTTTCGGAGAAGGTTTTAGTGTATAATATGTTATCCAGAACCTATATTTTTGATGTGAAACATATAATGTGGAGGGAGGGTGAAACCGGCTGTTAGCGTGGCGCTTATTTTATAGCGGGATAAATGTAGTATACATTTTATGTTAGTATAATTATAAATTGATACACTTATATTATTTAAACTGTCCACTGGATGTACCTGATATTATACCCTATATATAATACAAATACCAAGCATTATTAGTATAGAACATCAGAACGGAACAAAATGAAGACAGTCTGTAGTTGCAGCAAATTGCAATTACCGTTATTGCGGTAATTTGGAGGTCCCGAGACCGGCAGCCGACCCGCCTGGAGCAACTAACGTCTTTAAATAGCTACACTGCAATTTATAGAACACTACTATTCATTTCATTGTATACTTATATTTTAAGGAATTTCAAATGATTTTGGTACACGATTTCACGGTGAATCTAAACTGAATTGCAATATCTCTTTTATTTTATGATATAAAGGCCTTGAAATGATCTATATTTTTTTTTTATAACGTGGGAAGCAAACAAGCATACGGTAGCCCGTAGCCTACCTGATGGTAAGCGGTTAAGGGATACTTACCGTTGTTTTACACTGATGTTGTGTGAGAGGATGGTACTTCCCCGATCGAGCTGGCCCATTCACGATGGGATAAGCAAGGCTCTGCAACTATACTGATATAAACATCATAAATACCTAATGGTTAATTCAAAATCCAATAATATGTGTAACTATAGGAGTAAATAGTGTCATTTTTATGCGATGATGATATCACCATTATATTCATTGTACATATTTACCATCGAATTGGAACGTAACGATGCGAAGATCCGGCAAGAAACTCAACGCAGTCATATTTTATGCTATTAATTTCAAATAAAATGTTCTTTAAATAATAAGGAAGCTTCTCGTCTAAAAATGCACAATGCCTGAAAACGAAGGTCTATGACCATTTTGTGTTAAAAAAACAAACATAGCATCACGGTTTGTTTTACAATAAATTCTCGTGTCACGTTGTCTCTCACGATGAACTCCAAAACTATCTAACCGATTTTCACAATCTTTTTTTTTTAAATGTGTGTTTTGCTGGCGTGCGTATCTTAGATAAGATAGTTTTTATCACAATTTTTTTATTAATTAATTGCAAAATGATACCAAGAATAATATGGTGGTACGAAGTTCGCCGGGTCAGCTAGTGATATTATAAAATAATATCATAAAACTAGAATTTAAGCAACATACATCCATCAGCCTTTTAACATTCACTGCTGGATATGCGTTTTAAAAAAGCGCACAACGAGCGGTCTTGTACTGACTGCATCCTACGGCTCTTTATGGCGTTCACCAGATCGTCGGTTCATCTAGTAAAATGGCGTCAGATGCTGCGCTGTCCGTTACGTAGTCGCCACTCGAGAACCTTTTTTCCCCATAGCTGTTGTCGGTTCGTTGAGCAATGTGGCTTGCCCATTGCCACTTCAACGTGCTTTCCCGGAGGGCTATCTCGGTCTCTCTCATTCTCCTACGGATCTCCGTATTACGGATTCGATCACGTAGAGAACCGGAGCATAATTAATTTAGTGTTGATTTGCCAACATTCATCACGTTCTTCTCTGTTCCGTATATCATCATACGTAACACAAAATGCCTCGGTGGTGTAGCGGTAGTGTATGCGACTGCTAATCATGAAATCTCGGGTTCGATCCCCGGGTCGGGCAATGTTATTGAGCTTTTTCCTAAGAAGAAAAATTCTCAGTAGCAGCCCGGAGTTTGGAAATGTGCCCGGTAGACGTCAATAGGCTCGCCCCCTATTACGTGGGACTTAAACATAGCTGGCGAATCGTGGGTGTGTAATACACCTCTGCCTACCCCTTCGGGGAATACAGGCGTGAAAAAAAGACCTCATTTGCTATTTGCAATAATGGAAGTATCAAGAAAACATATCACGCTCAGTGATTTTAATTCTAACTACTTGATATAAAATGGGACATAAACTGGTTCATATAACAATAAAAATAAATTAGATAAAGGCTCGCAATGAAACTTTACCCATTACTCGGCTCGCGTAAAACACACAGCTTCATGGATTGTAAGATTTAATTATTACAAAATACTTGCCATGAAGGCATGTAATGCAAAACCTTTCAGTATTTAAACACGTGATAAATGTTCAAACTTATCACCTACATTTTCTTAGATGAGCTTAGCCTCTGATGTCTTTTTTTTCTAAATTATTGAACTATAATACAGTAAAGGCTGTATATATGTATAAATTAAAGTCACTCTTGTATTATTTCATTGTAGTATATCTAGTACCAAATGATCAAATGACCGGATTCCTCCAGTAGTACTTTGTTTAATATAATATACAAAAGCAAAATAATAGTGTAGCTTCTGACATAGCAACATCTAGGTAAGTATATTTATTGTATGTTTTGGCTGTAGCAGAAGATAGCCGTTTATTCTTTCATTTCACATCTGAGAAATGAAATGGTGCGCAGCGGCTTGACTATACTTTCGGTATAGTTGAGTCCATGAGCTACGGTTACTACTTACCATCAGGTAGGCCATGGCTCGCCTGCCATCAAAAGCAATAAAAAAAAGTTACAAACCATCTGTCAGCCTAAACAGTGTTTTTAAACAGTGTTTATATTTTATGAAAAATTACATCGTACGTAGGTACATGATTTTGATCTATATTTTTTAGCATTTGACATGATACGCCAATTCTTAAATTACAAATTATTTGTGTATAAGGAAAAAGAGATTCTTTTTTTGGTCGTAAAGACAAATGTGATAAGGAAATTGGGATGATCGAAAAATCTTTACAATAGCTCAGTAGCTTAGAACACTTCCCCGGATTGGAAAAGACGTGGGTTCGATTCCCGCTCGCACAAAAAATCTCTTTTTCTTTATTCACAAATAATTTATACTTTTCAGTACATGTTTATTTTCTTCTTACATCCTAGCTATATAACTAGGCTATCTTTCAAAATAAGGAAAACGATTTAACATTACCAGGCGATATAGGAAAACCTCCTGTTTGTATTCTATAAAATTTATTTCAAAATATGGTTCTGTGTCGTATCATATGATATTTAATTACTGCAAAAAATATATATTTATGTGTTAAGACAATATGGCATAGGCGTAGATGTAAGATTTTATTACCGTTATTTAGACAAAATCATCAATGGATTGCAAGCTTTTTAGCGCTATGATCGCGTATAACATGAAGCATTCGGGACTGAATTTACCATCGCACACTATACATATTTATTTACTCGGCAGTGTATTGATCAATTTAGTCAAAGTGGTGAAATTTTGCTAGAACTCAAAGCGTTACAGTACGTATATACATATAATTCATACAGACAGCTTTGAGAATCTACAAATATTTAACTAAAAACAAGTGTGCTTTTGACTACGCGACTGAAGTAAAACTTAACAATAAATATATATTATTAGCAGACTTTAATTTATTTTGTGCAAGTAGTGGGGTAACCGACATGACCTATATAAGGCGCTGTAGTGCAACGAGCACCACGTCAACTTCAAATCCGCTCGATGTACCCCGTAGGGTATCAAGGTCACCTTGGCCTCGTCCAAGGACCACAGGGCCCTGTCAAAGGTCCTACGTGAGAGGAACATCTCCTTTCACACATACACCCTCCCTGAGGACTGTCTCCTAAGAGTCGTCGTCAGAAACATTCCCAAAGAGGTGACTGTCGAGGAGGTGAAACTATCCTTAACACAACAAGACCTGCCTGTACACGAAGTGCACAGGATGTATAAGGGTCGGGCCCGCGATCCATGCGACTTGATGATGGTCACATTAGACCTCACCAAGGAAGACAAGGCCATCTATAAAATGACCTAAGTATGTGGACTGACAGGCATCCGGGTGGAGCCCGCGAACAAGAAGGGCATTGTCTCTCAATGCCACAGATGCCAACTGTATGGTCACTCTGCGCGTCACTGTTACGCGCGCCCTAGGTGCGTCAAGCGCCTAGAGGACCACTCAACGTCCGATTGCTCTCGTCCTAAGGACCGCACTCTGTGCACAGAGCCACCTCCTGCGTCCTATGCGGCGAGAAGGGTCACCTGGCGAACTACCGGGGCTGCCCCCGTGCCCCCGGCTACCCGCCAGGCGCCCACTTGTCCTCATACCACGAGAACCGCCACAGGGAAGCACACCCATCCTGCGTCCCGCACCCCCACCCCTCCGCAACGCTTGGGTACGCCCAGCGAGCCAGACAGAGTTCCCAGCTCTGCCTAACAATAAGCCCGCAGGGACGCCAGTCGTTGGGCAAACGATACCCACCGTGGGCCCACCTAAGCCCCCTCAGGGCAAAACACCGAAACCAGCTGTAGGCGTAGGCCCAGCAGGTAGGACGCCCCAGGGTACAGATTCGGATCTGGCCCTGGTGCTTAAATTCGCCTCGCTAGTTGATTTTAGTAAGATTAGGGAAGTCGCGGCCGAACTTCGCGCTTCCAGGGCAATAGTCTTGGCCTACTTAACACCGCCGTACGGTTCTCGACAGTCATCGAGGAATTAAACACATTTACTGTTTAATGGATTCGCACACCTCAGGCAGGGTCAAACCATAGACACTCAAGTTAGGGTTCTTCAACGCCAACGGCCTGTCCCAGCAAAGGAACGAGATAGCCACGTTTCTACAAGACCAACTACTGGACCTATTTCTAGTACAGGAGACATTCTTCAAACCCTTTCATAGGGCCCCGAAGATTGCTAACTATAACGTAGTACGTAAAGATAGGTTAAAGTCACCGTTAGGTGGCACACTCATTTATTATAAAAGGTCACTGCACTGCACGCCTATGGATCCGGCCCCACTGGAGTACATTGAAGCTTCGGTCTGTAGGTTAGCCCTCACAGGCCATCAGCCTATAGTCATAGTATCCGCCTACATGCGGCCCGGAAGTAGCAATTCGACTCAACTCATAGCCAGGGACTTGAAAGCCCTGCTAGACTTTGGAAGCGCCGTCATCATTACCAGCGACCTCAACGCTAAAAACACCTCGTGGAATTGCCACGTAACTAGTACGCGGGGCAGGGCTCTCGAGTTACTGGCTGAACGAATAGGGTTCGACATAATAGCGCCTATGGAGCTACCCGGCCTGTGTCGAATACAGGCCCGATAATTATACATGATATAGCTCTTTTAAAAAACGTAAATCTACGTTTGCGTTTGGTAGAGTGCTACATGAGTTAGACTCTGAACACCGTCCTGTGATCTTAGATCTCGCCTTCCCCTCACCTGGCCCCTCTGGCCATCAGGACAAAACAATAACCATGACAGACTGGGGACGGCTGGAGAGTAAACTCCGGTCGTCGTCGTCTGTACACCTAGACCAAGTCCCGCCTATTATTAGTACTATAGAGGACACGGTGGCTGCGGTCGACTTTTTCACAAGCCACGTACAATCGTTAATTAACGATTGTTCTCGGCAGGTTCCAGACATGAGAAATCGTCAATGGCACCTACCTGATGACGTCTGTGACTTGCTGAGGCAGAAGAACACCGCTATTTGTGCCTATGATCGTTATCCCTGCGAGGATAACCGCATCAAAATGCGCTCACTACAAAGGGCTGTTAAGAAATCAATTGATTCTCTACGTCAATCAGAGGGGGAAACCAAGCTGAGAGACCTAGAACCAACCCATTTAGCCATCTGGCAACTGTCCCGCACTTTCAAAAACGACAGTATGTCAACCATGCCTCCGCTTAACAGACCCAACATTCCACCCGCCTTCGAGGACGAGGAGAAGTCGCGAGTGCCTAGCCGAAAGTCTGGAACGACAATGTACGCCGAGTACACTACACGTAGATGCTACACACCACGCCTTCATTGATAGGGAAGTGGAGTCGAGGGCCTCACCCTCGGCCCCACTGGTAGACACATCAGGTAGGGACCTAGTGAAACAGCCACCTCCAGTTACCACCACCGAACTGAAGTCTGTAATCAAAAACCTACATAAGAAGAAAGCCCCCGGTTTGGACGGAATATCGAATAGGGTCATTAAACTCTTCCCCCATTCATTATTAGTCCTTCTGACATGTATATATAACGCAGCGCTCAACAATAACATCTTTCCCCCTCAGCGGAAAGAGGCCGTGCTAATTGGAATCCGCAAACCCGGCAAAATGCGATCGGAACCGGACCGATAAGTCTGCTTAAAGGTTTAGGTAAGATTTACGAGCGATTAGTCTTGTGTAGGCTGAAAGCATACGCCGATGCTAATAACCTCATCCCCCACCACAAATTCGGCTTTAGAGCCAAGTACTCTAGTGTGCAACAAGTCCACCGCATCAAAGAGTATTCCTACTCGAAAATGTAACGATACAAGCTATTCACCGGTGCACTCTTCTTCGATGTAGCGAAAGCTTTCGATAAAGTCTGGCACAATGGCCTAGTATACGAGGTATCTCGTACTCATCATACGAGACTTTCTATCTAACCGCAATTTTCGCTATAGAGTGGAAGGGACACTATCCTCCCCGCACCCCCTACTCGCCGGGGTTCCCCAGGGCTCCATCCTCTCACCGATCCTCTTCTCGCTGTACACCAGCGACATGTCTCAGCATCGGCAAGTGCAGACAGCACTTTTTGCAGACGACACAGCTATTTATTATGCAGGGATTAACCCTATCACACTGCATAGGAAACTCCAATCCGCGGCCACTGCCCTCAGTGCGTGGTTTAGCAAGTGGAGAATAGAGATCAATCCCGAGAAGAGCCAGGTGGTCATGTTTCATAGGAGACTACCCCGACTGTATACCCTGGAAGAGATCAAACAGATTAGCATCTTTAATAAACCTATTCCTTGGAATAGGCGAGCCAAGTACTAAGGTGTAATTCTAGATAACAGACTCACATTCTCCCGTTACATTCAGGTGGTTCGCTCGCGCGCAGCCTTTGTCATGGGACGTACACTGCCTGCATACGTCCTGTCATGACGTACGCCAGTGTAATTTTTTCACACGCCTAGGCACACAGGATCCATAGATAACAAACACTACAGAATAGCTTCATGCGCAGAGTTACGGGTGCACCGTGGTTCATACGCAATGTCGACCTCCACATAGACTTGCGATTGCCTACCATCAAGCAATTTATGAAACGGTGTTCACGTAGTTTCTTTGACTCCGCTATTACTCACGCCAACCCTCTAGTGGTTGAGTCGGCTAGGTACAACCCCTCTAATTTATCGCGCATACGCAGACCGCGAAATAGCCGCGACGAAGTCGACGACGACATAACTCACGTTCAGATCAGCGCATACACAGCTCGCGCAGCTAATACAAATAATTATCCACGGTGTCTTCCCCGCTGGCGGGGGCGAAAGACGTGTCGCAGTCAAATCATAAACGTGGGAAATCCCACTTTGCCAGCAACAGCCCGAGCCCTCGGGTAGCGTTGCCTAAATGTTGGGTTGAGAGCCCTCTGCGCTCACCAATTGTCCGGGTAAGGTTGTCATAGCCATCTGAGGCTAACAACCAACGTCACACACAAAACCAAAAAAACAAAAATACGAGTTTAGTTGCCAGTTGACGTTCGAACTAAGGTTGTCGGTGATCGGTGCTACTTGCTGTAAGTCGTTATACTTTCATAGTTATATTTTGGTGGTTCCTGATTAGAACTAACGATTGTTTGTTATTCTTGTTCAATTAGTGACAATTTATTGGATTACTGTTATTTTATTGAACCACCTACGTATTTTAATGCAAGAGATGTTTACCTTTGCTAACCACCTTTAATTTTAACAGAAAATCATCCATGTGGTAACGGAGTAAGAATACAAGTGTCACCACCCCATTCTTGCCCGCGGGTGTCGTATGAGGCGACTAAGGGAAGTAAGCAATTATCATCCATTGCATGACTGGTGGTACGGCTGGGTACCAAGTGGGAGTAATCACTTGGTATCGGGCCCGAGCGGGTAGGTACCACTATCTCCCGTGCGACCGGCTATGAAGCACAATGTTGCGTTTTGGCTGTAGCAGGAGATAGCCGTTTATATTTCATTTCATATCTGTGAAATGAAATGGTGAGCAGCGGCTTGACAATACTCTCGGTATAGTCGAGTCCATGGGCGACGGTTACCATTTACCATCAGATGGACCGTGGCTCTAGCCGTGTGGGGCCGGCTTTAGAATTGTTTCACCCCTCTCTACCCACAGGAGTCGTAAGAGCCGACTGAGGGAATACTGCGGGAGTGGGCAGCAGCACTCCCTCGAGTATTAACAACATCCACTGCGATCGCCAACCCGCCTGCCAAGCGTGGCGATTATGGCGTTATCCCCATGACGGGACCGCTCGTTGTGGTGTTCTCTTGTGGAGGCCTATGTCCAGCAGTGGACGTTGAAAGGCTGATGGATGGATGGATGGATGGACCGTGGCTCGTCTGCCACTAAGTGCAATAAAAAAAATGTGTTTACTAATTTTCTAATTATCGTATGCGTTGAAAATTGGCTATATCTTGGTTTAAATCGTATATCATAGCTATACACATATTTGATTGTATTATTCATACTTTCACTGATTCGATTATATTATTAATAGGTTCTACCCGCGACTTCGTCTGCGCCATTCAGAACTGAAACATGAAAACGAAAAAAACAAACTTTTGAATATTAGAAAGGATTTTAGCTTTAACACTGATACCTTTACTACACCTTTAGTTTTTTACTCTCAAGTGAGTTTGATGCTTATTAATGACATATAATATACCTACACTTTATACATCGTTAAGTAGTCAAGCAACTGTACACAGAAAATACAGTAGAAATATAACGTTAGAAGGCAAAATTAACTCTCTCCTAAGCTCATAGGAGTTTAACTACGATAGAAATCAAGCTAACATTCGTCGAGTAAAAATGTTCACGGAACTTAATGACATAAACTCGATACGAAGTTATTTTTTATTTTCCGTGCACCAAAAATAAAGCAAGCATATAACAACAACGACATGTTCAATTATTGTGAGTTTTTATAAATAACTACGAAATATGTTATTATTTTTTTTATATTTTCATCATGCTCAACCATCTACTAAGTCGTTTTTTAGCCCATCATTTTGACGGGCCTCGTGGCGTAGTTGGTAGTGTAACCGACTTCCGTGCACGAAGTCGTGGGTTGGATTCCCACTCAGGACAATTATTTGTGTGATTTAAACATATATTTGTACTGCGTCTGGGTGTTATATGTATGTATTTAAAAAAAAAAGTAATATATGTATTATATCGGTAATATATATGGGTAACCATAGCATAAGCGTTAAGCTTAGTTTGGGACCAGAAGACGTTGTGTGAAATGTCCACGTCCGTGAATGTTTATTTATTTCTTTATTTACTAAAACTAACATAAACAACTAAATTCTACCCGGGACTCCATCCGCGTGGACAGACAGATAGGTTCAGAATATAAACACATCACTCTATGGCTGGTACTTTACTACTCTTCGAGTATAATAACAAAAAACCTTCGTATTAAACGTATTAAACGAAGGTTTTTTGTTATTATCGGGCTAGAAATTATCATCATGACTATTTTAATCCGACGTAACTTATCTCACTGCCTTCTGGGCTAAATTAGGTTCCCATAAGGCAGACAGCAACCTAGCCACTATTATCGATTTCAGGAGCGGTACTAATGAGAAAAAGGCATTTTATTTCTTTCAAACGCTTCAATCAATTAAGATAATAGAATCTATACTACTAAATGGAGAGCCGGTTTTTTGTTCGGTTATACTGCAAAAACTACTGAACCGATCGGAATAGTACTTATACCATAAGATGCAGCGTGTTTCGGAGAAGGTTTTAGTGTATAATATGTTATCCAGAACCTATATTTTTGATGTGAAACATATAATGTGGAGGGAGGGTGAAACCGGCTGTTAGCGTGGCGCTTATTTTATAGCGGGATAAATGTAGTATACATTTTATGTTAGTATAATTATAAATTGATACACTTATATTATTTAAACTGTCCACTGGATGTACCTGATATTATACCCTATTGTAGCGGCAGCGGTGAGGGGTTGATGAACCCAAGATGATGGATGAAAGGTGATGATGAGTTTCGAAGATATTGTTGGTTGAGAAATAAAAGATGCGTTAAGTTCACAGTCAAAATTGCATGTAATGTCCGTTAAGTAAAATGTACATAGCTCAAGGAGAGGGGGTGCGGGTACAAAATTTAAACTTAACCAATCGCGACCGATAGAAAAAGATATGGCGTTACGTTTAGTTTAATTTCTTGTCGCGAGATGTCGAAAGCGTATTGAATATATGTTGATGGAGTGAGAAGTATGAACATGCCCCCGGCCTTGGAAGCAGTGGCTTTCAATGGTCTTCCGCCGGTGTATCAGTGTTGACCACATCTTGGAGAAGAGGACAAATCTTGGCGAATGCGCGCCTCACTACGCCCGATGACGTCTGTATATCGGCCACCCGGGATATGCCATCCTTTCCTGGGATCGTGCGAAGGACACGACCCAAATGCCACTTCAACGGTGGGAGGTTATTATCCTTAATAACCACTAAGGAGTTTGGCTTGAGCTCGTCCTTATTCGTCGTCCACTTTGTCCGTACCTGCAGCTCTGAGATGTATTCCTTCGCCCATCGGTTCCAAAAATGTTGGCGAAGTTGTTCCACCCTCTGGTACCGCTGGAGACGACTCGCTGGAACATCACGCAGGTCATCGCAGGCTGGGGCAGTTAGTGATCGGCCAATTAAGAAATGACCTGGAGTGAGCGGGGAAAAGTCCTGTGGATCGGAAGAAAGAGGGGACAGAGGTCGGGAATTTAATACGGCTTCTATTTGAGCCAGTACTGTGCTGTACTCTTCAAACGTAAGGTGCGCGTTCCCTATCACACGACGGATATGGTATTTACTCGACTTTACTCCCGCCTCCCACAGACCACCAAAATGCGGGGAATAAGGGGGAATAAAATGAAATTTAATATTTTCACTAGTTGCGAATTCTAAAATATCTAAACTACAAGTATTTAAAAATTTTGAAAATTCCTTCATAAGTCCCACAAAGTTGCGACCGTTATCCGAATAAATCTCTGCAGGTTTACCGCGGCGTGAAATGAATCTTTTTAAAGTTAATAAATATGCTTCACTGGAGAGGTCACCGACTAGTTCCAAGTGTATCGCGCGTGTCACGAAGCAAACAAATAAACAGATGTAGCTTTTAATAAGTCTAGCTCCCCTACCCTTGCGGTTCAGAATGAGCACTGGCCCAGCATAGTCCACCCCACACCTAATAAATGGAAGACTAGGTGTAACTCTTTCTCTAGGTAAGTTACCCATCATAGGAGTAAGCGTCTTACCTCTAAAGCGTGTACAGGTAACACAACTGTGTACTACCTGGCGAGCTAAGTTCCTGCCTCCCACAGGCCACCATGATTCGCGTAAATGAAAAAGTAATGCCTGTGGAGCAGCATGGAGAAGCTGAGTGTGCTCATGGCGAAATAATAAAGTAGCAAAATAATGTTTACTTGAAATTAAAATAGGATGTTTTTTACCGTAAATGAATTCATTGGAATTAACTAAACGGCCACCCACGCGCATTAATTTGTAGTCATCTAGGAATAAATTTAATTTAGATAAACAACCTTTACTTTTAACAGTCCCGTTATCAGACAACGCCTTATATTCAGTCGGATAAGATTCGATTTGGCATAATCGGGTTAATGTTTTATTAGCGTAGTCTAACTCATCCACACTAAGGCCGCCTGTACGCTTATTTGTTTTGTATCGACTATTATGAATGAAACGCAACATAAAGGCAGCTGCACGCCTTATACGCTTAAATTGGGAAAACCGATGGAATGGGAACAAAGACAATTCACTATAATCTTTAGCTATGACCGCTGTGACGCATGACTTAATCTCAGGTAACTCGCGATGTTTGAATGAGTCTGAACTTCTGTGATCGTCTATTGAAAAATTAGGGTTTCGAAGGAATTCAGGACCCTCCCACCACAAGGTAGAAGATGAAAGTTCTTCTAAACGAACACCCCGTGATGCTAGGTCAGCGGGATTATTTTCACCAATGACGTGACGCCACAGAACCTCAGGTGTCAGATCATGTATTTCCGCAACTCTATTTTGGACAAACGTTTTAAGTTGGTTCGGCCTCATGTGTAGCCAGCCTAAGACTATCGTGGAATCGGTCCAAAATACGACGTTATTAAACTTACAGCGTAATGAGTTACGTACCTTGTCATACAGACGAGCTCCTAATAACCCCCCACAAAGTTCAAGACGTGGGATACTTAAGGGTTTCAACGGCGCGACCTTTGTTTTTGAAAATAGTAATCTAACCGATACCGTTAGATCAGTGTTAACTGTGCGAACATAAATGCACGCGCCGTACGCCGACTGAGATGCATCGCTAAAAACATGCAGTTCGATATACATAGGCTGCGTACCTATAACATGGCGTGGAATACGTACTGTGTTGAGCGCTTGCAATGATATAACAAACTGGTTCCACGCGCGCGCCGTGCTATCATGTACATTGTCATCCCAACCTAGTTTTAATAACCATAATTGTTGTAAAAGTACTTTGACTACAATTATGACGGGACTTAACAAGCCGAGAGGGTCAAAAATTTGCGAAATGCTTGATAAAATAGACCTCTTAGTAATTGGTTTGTTTTTATCAATATTAATATGTGAATTAAAATAAAAGTTGTCGTTTGCATTGTGCCAGCTTATACCTAAGGTTTTAGAACTAACATTTTGATCTAAACTTAATGGTTCAAATTGACTAAAACAATGACTGTCATCATCGCGTTTAAAATTAAATATCCATTTTCTGAGTGGAAAACAGCCTGATTGTAACGTTTTCTGGGTTTCATCACATAAATCTAATAATTTAATTTTACCATCTAAACCCGTAATGTAGTCGTCAACGTAAAAGTCCTCGTTTATGGCCCGAGAAACATCAGGATTAGGAGATTCAGACGCTAATTGTTTTAGGCACCTAACACTAAGAAAAGGCGCGGAAGCCGTTCCGTACGTCACAGTATTTAATTTATAAATACCTAACGGCTTTGACGGATGATTACGCCACAGAATCATCTGCAAGCTACGCTGACCCTCATCTACTAAGCATTGCCGGTACATCTTCTCCACGTCTGCGCATGCTACGTACTTGTGCTGCCTAAAGCGGAGAAGAATGGCAACGAGATCACCCTGTATAGGAGGGCCAACTAGTTGCAAATCATTAAGTGACTTACCGGAGCTCGATGGTGCGCTTGCATCAAATACCACGCGCAACTTGGTGGTGGTGCTGAGCTCGCGGAACACGCCATGATGCGGCATAAAATAGCACGGGGATTGAAAAGAATCTACCTGTGTCATATGGCCTAGATTAATGTACTCTTGCATAAAATTAACATAAAGACGATTATATTCTGGCGAACGTTGCAATCGTTTTTCTAATGCAAAAACTCGACGTTCTGCCTGGGTATAAGAATCTCCCAAAGTGTCAGGTGACTGACGAAGTGGAATGTGCACGCAGAATCGTCCCTCACTATTGCGTGTAGTGGTGCCAATAAAATGATCCTCGCATGCACGTTCTTCCTCAGTCTGCGCGTCTCTGACCTTAGGCAGCTCCTCAATCTCCCAGAACAGTCGAAGTTGCGTATCTAATGAATTAATAATATTACAATGAATCGGCGTATTTTTGCGTGAATAATTAATAATAGGTCCGGAAATAATCCAGCCTAGTTTTGTGTTTTGTAGATATGGACCACTAGACAAACGAATCTTTCCGTCTTCTAACAGATCCCAGAACCTATCTGCGCCAATTAAAATGTCGATGGTTTTATATTCTAAAAATTCCGGATCGGCCAGCCGTATGTTGTCTGGAATATAGACTTGCGCGCTTAGTTTACATACAGCAGGCATCGAAGCCGTGATCTTAGATAGAACATAACAATAAATGCGCGTAGAAAATGAATTATTGGTGTAGGATTTGATATCGATGTTACAAGCTTGCAAACAATGTACTACCGAATCACCTACGCCTCGAACTTCGTTTGTGGACTGTAATAATGGTACTTTTAATAATTGACATAGTGATTTAGAGATGAAACAGCGCTGGCTTCCATTATCAAGGAGCGCACGCGCTTTATGATATGTACCGTTTACATCGGCTACCTCAATTATAGCTGTTGACAATAACACGGATTGCACACCTATAGATCTAGTAGACTGTGTTTGCATGTGTGCCTTGTTTACCTGGATAGGAAGGGCGGATCCCGAGGAGGTTGGTACGGCCGCGGGGAGAGGTGCAAGCGCATCACTCGCATTCGCACTCAACACCTCAGTGTTTGTTGTAGAATGGCATGCGACTGAACTATTTGCGTTATCATTATGTAGTAATGAGTTATGTTTTTGACTACAACGTCTACACGGCCCATACCTACAGTTACTTACCGAGTGTCCCGATTGTAAACAATTCTCACATAAGTTGTGCTCGCGTACAAGTTTAAGCTTTAAATCTAAATCACTATCGATAAACTTTTTGCACGTATACAGTGGGTGATTTGCATTGCATTTTACACATGATAACTTACCGCGTTGTTGTTTATCGTTCGTTTTACTCGGCCCGCTGGATACATTGCAGTGTGATATGTTGCGAGATTTTGTGTGTTGTTTTTGATTATTAGTGTTTTGTGCGTCTTTACAATATGAACGCTGCAATGCCTCCAGCATGTCCGCTCGGTTACGAAGAAAATTAATTAAATCTTCCACAGTTAATCGCGTGGGATTGTTATCAATCGGGTTAGGGAACAATGTGCATTTATGAGTCTCCCATTCCCTTTCAGTAACTTTGTCTAGCTTCGACACTATAATAAAAATAATCAGAGTATCCCAGGTATCCGTAGGCTCACCTAGGATCTTAAGTGCACGTACATTTTTTAGAAATGTGTCAATTAATGTTCTGATCAAAGAAGGTGACTCTTTAGTTAATGCGGGTACAGTAAACAAAGCTTTTACGTGATTGTGGACTAAAAGTCTGCAATTATTATATCGGTTGAGCAACAACTCCCATGCAACCTGATAGTTATTAGACGAAAATTCTATGGAATGTATGACTAGTTCGGCATTACCTTTTAGGGACGATTTGAGATAGTGGAACTTTTGAATGTTAGAAATGTCTTTAGAATTATGAACGAGTGAGGTAAATGAGTCTCTGAACTCCAGCCATTGCTCATACGATCCATCAAACGTAGGCATAGATATGGTAGGTAGTTTAATATTAGTATGACTATGACATGACTTGGAGCAATCGGTAACCTCATCAGCATTGAGCATAAATTCGGCACGAGATATTAAACTATAATAATTATCTTCAAATAGTTCTCGCTGATTTAACTGTTCACCTAACTCACTATCGGAAACCCTTTCCTCTATTTTCGTTTGAATGTCGTTAAATTCAGAAAATAAACTAGAACATCCTTGAATTCTTAACTTTAAATCAATGCGTTTTTGATTGGGAAAATGTTGATCATCCTTTATAGACTCTAAATAATTATTAAATTTGGTAAGCCTGCCCTTAATTATACCACGTTTCCTAACCAAATCACGAACTACCTCACTACTTTCTACACCTAGCAAAATGGGAGATTTATCCCGTGATTTAGCGGATTCAATAGGCATTTTGGTGGTCAGTGAAAAGAGGAGTACTCACGGTTTTATGATCCAATCAGACCACACTGATGCTAGCAACGTCACCAGATTTGTAAGACTGGAAATTGCGATATTCCGAGAATACGATGCAGCAATTCACTGAAATTGAAAGCACAGGCACAATATAGCACCAATAGAACAGGAGGTGATGGAAAAGAGAAGGATTGGCCCCACCGATTTGCGTGTAATTTTCGATGAAACGCCAACAAACTTCAGTTCCAGTGCGCTTGGCCTCCGTTGGTTCGTTTGGCAGCTTATTTCTTCGAAACTCGTCCGAATATATGCGATATTTGCGTTTTCTTCTCAAACCGCCGCGTGCAAAGATCCACGATCCACAGGTCGCTCGTCGACTTTGTTCAATTATTTGGCGAAGAAGGCCCAAAATGTAGCGGCAGCGGTGAGGGGTTGATGAACCCAAGATGATGGATGAAAGGTGATGATGAGTTTCGAAGATATTGTTGGTTGAGAAATAAAAGATGCGTTAAGTTCACAGTCAAAATTGCATGTAATGTCCGTTAAGTAAAATGTACATAGCTCAAGGAGAGGGGGTGCGGGTACAAAATTTAAACTTAACCAATCGCGACCGATAGAAAAAGATATGGCGTTACGTTTAGTTTAATTTCTTGTCGCGAGATGTCGAAAGCGTATTGAATATATGTTGATGGAGTGAGAAGTATGAACACCTATATATAATACAAATACCAAGCATTATTAGTATAGAACATCAGAACGGAACAAAATGAAGACAGTCTGTAGTTGCAGCAAATTGCAATTACCGTTATTGCGGTAATTTGGAGGTCCCGAGACCGGCAGCCGACCCGCCTGGAGCAACTAACGTCTTTAAATAGCTACACTGCAATTTATAGAACACTACTATTCATTTCATTGTATACTTATATTTTAAGGAATTTCAAATGATTTTGGTACACGATTTCACGGTGAATCTAAACTGAATTGCAATATCTCTTTTATTTTATGATATAAAGGCCTTGAAATGATCTATATTTTTTTTTTATAACGTGGGAAGCAAACAAGCATACGGTAGCCCGTAGCCTACCTGATGGTAAGCGGTTAAGGGATACTTACCGTTGTTTTACACTGATGTTGTGTGAGAGGATGGTACTTCCCCGATCGAGCTGGCCCATTCACGATGGGATAAGCAAGGCTCTGCAACTATACTGATATAAACATCATAAATACCTAATGGTTAATTCAAAATCCAATAATATGTGTAACTATAGGAGTAAATAGTGTCATTTTTATGCGATGATGATATCACCATTATATTCATTGTACATATTTACCATCGAATTGGAACGTAACGATGCGAAGATCCGGCAAGAAACTCAACGCAGTCATATTTTATGCTATTAATTTCAAATAAAATGTTCTTTAAATAATAAGGAAGCTTCTCGTCTAAAAATGCACAATGCCTGAAAACGAAGGTCTATGACCATTTTGTGTTAAAAAAACAAACATAGCATCACGCCTGTATTCCCCGAAGGGGTAGGCAGAGGTGTATTACACACCCACGATTCGCCAGCTATGTTTAAGTCCCACGTAATAGGGGGCGAGCCTATTGACGTCTACCGGGCACATTTCCAAACTCCGGGCTGCTACTGAGAATTTTTCTTCTTAGGAAAAAGCTCAATAACATTGCCCGACCCGGGGATCGAACCCGAGATTTCATGATTAGCAGTCGCATACACTACCGCTACACCACCGAGGCATTTTGTGTTACGTATGATGATATACGGAACAGAGAAGAACGTGATGAATGTTGGCAAATCAACACTAAATTAATTATGCTCCGGTTCTCTACGTGATCGAATCCGTAATACGGAGATCCGTAGGAGAATGAGAGAGACCGAGATAGCCCTCCGGGAAAGCACGTTGAAGTGGCAATGGGCAAGCCACATTGCTCAACGAACCGACAACAGCTATGGGGAAAAAAGGTTCTCGAGTGGCGACTACGTAACGGACAGCGCAGCATCTGACGCCATTTTACTAGATGAACCGACGATCTGGTGAACGCCATAAAGAGCCGTAGGATGCAGTCAGTACAAGACCGCTCGTTGTGCGCTTTTTTAAAACGCATATCCAGCAGTGAATGTTAAAAGGCTGATGGATGTATGTTGCTTAAATTCTAGTTTTATGATATTATTTTATAATATCACTAGCTGACCCGGCGAACTTCGTACCACCATATTATTCTTGGTATCATTTTGCAATTAATTAATAAAAAAATTGTGATAAAAACTATCTTATCTAAGATACGCACGCCAGCAAAACACACATTTAAAAAAAAAAGATTGTGAAAATCGGTTAGATAGTTTTGGAGTTCATCGTGAGAGACAACGTGACACGAGAATTATATATAATAAATATACTTACCTAGATGTTGCTATGTCAGAAGCTACACTATTATTTTGCTTTTGTATATTATATTAAACAAAGTACTACTGGAGGAATCCGGTCATTTGATCATTTGGTACTAGATATACTACAATGAAATAATACAAGAGTGACTTTAATTTATACATATATACAGCCTTTACTGTATTATAGTTCAATAATTTAGAAAAAAAAGACATCAGAGGCTAAGCTCATCTAAGAAAATGTAGGTGATAAGTTTGAACATTTATCACGTGTTTAAATACTGAAAGGTTTTGCATTACATGCCTTCATGGCAAGTATTTTGTAATAATTAAATCTTACAATCCATGAAGCTGTGTGTTTTACGCGAGCCGAGTAATGGGTAAAGTTTCATTGCGAGCCTTTATCTAATTTATTTTTATTGTTATATGAACCAGTTTATGTCCCATTTTATATCAAGTAGTTAGAATTAAAATCACTGAGCGTGATATGTTTTCTTGATACTTCCATTATTGCAAATAGCAAATGAGGTCTTTTTTTTAAATCTATTAGTTAATCTATGTATGTATGTTCGTTGTGTGGCGGAACAGAGTTACCATTCTATTGTTGTGGGTGTTGGAGAAGGCGATTTTCTTTAAATTAAGCAGACGATGAAACAAGTCAAGAAAATTCTCAAAGCAAAATAGTATGCCGACCCTTCCTATAGGAGCTGTAAAGAAGAACGAATTTAGCTTTAATAACTTTAATAAAGAACTAGGTAATCATTAAACATTGTTATTAACGTTTTTGGAACAACAGATTCCGTTTTCTCGATGCATTAGTAAGGAGATAGGAAAATTTAAATGAATGAGATGCTAGTATATTTAGATCATTCTTTTTTACAATATTGTCTATACAGAAATAGCTATGGCACGATGACAGGGGGTTAGAACATAAAGAACAAAAAATTAACAACAATGCACTGTTACATTTATAATATTAATATGATAATTATAAGAAGCTAATCTATAGGTACAAAAAATAAATAAAAAGAAAGTACTTATCTCTACTCATTATTTATGAGAACATAACTGCAGCTAAATAATGTAACAAAAGCTAGAATTGCTAGTGTCAGTAATAAAAACATAGATAGATCGCTACGATTAAATTTTATAGAGCGAGTAAGCTCGCTTGCTTCAGAGTTACAGTGAAACCTTGTCCAGTAATATATGAGACATTTATAGATTTATAAGCTATAGATATTTATTGCCGGACCCCTTTTAGGCATTGCATTATGATGTATAGAACTTTTAGTGGAGACGAAATATTAAAGTAGGTCAATGTTTAACCTCTACGACTTTTATTCATAAAAAATCTATTACGGTCGTAGGACTATATTTTAAATAAAGATAAATTTAGCACTTTCGTTTCGTTAGTGCTTTATATAGATTTATAAGAAGGTTAAATTCTAAAGCCGGCCCCACACGGCGGTATTTTCGAGTAGCTGTTACTAATCTTTGTCACGTTTATCATTATTTTTAGATAGAGAGACTATACTTACTAATATTAGACTAGACTTACAAATGATAATATAAAAATATTGTTGATGACATTCAAACCATACCTATGCATTGCCGCTAAACTACTGAAACAATACTAGCGATATTCTTTAATACAAGACGCCCACGGAATTCATCGGAGGTGTTTACATAAAATAATAACCGCCGCAAATCCAGAAATGGAGCAGTCCGTTATTTCGGGGATGGGAAATATTATAAAACAATCAAAATAATGTGGTTAGTCACTTAGCAGATGATAGTACCAACCCGCTTGGGCCCGATAATTAGTGACAGGAGGTGGCTCCATATGGCAACCATAAAAAATAAAAAAGAAGGCGCCCCTTCGGATATATTTATATACACTATATCGTTAAGGTAAGTCAATGAAGTAGCCATAGAGATATAATATAAGTATAGATACACATAGTGTGGAGCGCAGAAAAGGACAAGATACTTAAACACAAAGTGAAAAATGTGAAATCGAAAATAACAGTCAAGAGCAGGATTTAAACCTGCATCTCCTGGATACCGTTCAGATGCTGAATTGGTAAAGCAAGGTATCCAGGAGATGCAGGTTCGAATCCTGCTCGTGACTGTTATTTTTAATTTCACATTTTTCACTTTGTGTTTAATGTATGTTGCTAAGCATGTCAAATGCTAAAAATATATATATAAATATCTAAATAGGACAAGATACTTTTAAAGTTATGGTTCCGGTGAGATAGCTATTTTTATATATAGAGATATAATGAATGTGCTGTTGAGTGATGTATCATTTTATATTCTGAAGTCAGTAATTAATTAAATTCATCTTTTAAATCAAACTAATATTATAAGTTTGTGAAGATCTTTGGGTATTTGTTCATCAATCGCGCTTACATAATTGAAAGGATTCGGACGAAAGCTAGGTAGATAGGAAAGACACACGATTAACACGTATGCTGTTATAATCCCTAAAATAATATATATTGGTAAATAAACAACAAATACGAATGTATACATAATTTGGCATAAGTACAAATTGGCCTAAATAAAAAACAAATTATTTTCCGCCTGACGAGGATTTTTTATAATATAAAAATTAATAATATATATAGACGTCACTTAGGAAGCTAATCTTATAAAATTTGTAGATTAAAAAATCACCTCAGATGAATAAGTTCGTGGTGCAAACTACGAATCTGCCGCAACCAACTATGGGAATCCCACACCTATGTCAGTCATCAAGAAGAGAGGCTCGATAAACTTATTTACATACATTATAATATTATGTATCTCATATCATATAATTCCAGTGTCACGATGTTTGTCTGGGATGAACTCCGAAACTACTGAACCGATTTTAACTGTTTTTCTTTTTAAATGTGTGTTTTGTTCCAACTTAAGAGATAGGATACTTTATATCTCAATTTATAATTGCAATATTTATTTATGAAAAAATACTTAGATGGTGGTATGAAGTGCGCCGGATCAGCTAGTATTCTTATAAAAAGTAAGGTAATCAAATAGCCACTGATTATTCTGTGAACAGTTCACATATCGCCTGTAATTCTAAAATATATAATGTAATAATAGCGTGTATAAACAGATTGGTTGGAATTTTGTCACAAACTGTCCGATGTATAGTTAGTGGTAAAACCCATGTATCATTGTCAATTTAGGTGCAATTTCATGTTGGAATTTCTGAAAGCCTTCAATTATGTTAGGGACAACCAATTAGCATGACCGATATCGTGGTTATTTTTGAAGTTACACTTTTTGCATTTTTCTTAAAGCATATTTTTTCTCATTTCATAATTCTCACAATAGAGTAAACGAATTAATAAATTACAGCATAGCAGTGATAGTCTTAGTATCAAGTTCAATCGTCCAAAGTCATCACACAACACTCACCTCTGACATTTCAAAATGATGTGTGTGTTTGTTATCAAATTATAACTGTTTCATGAAAGAAAACAGCCTGAGGAAATCTGCATGCGTCAGAGACTTTGTGAAATCACTGACCTAACGTGGTGAACTAAACCATAAATCCCGCTGTCTCTTAAAGGATACCCGTGCCCAATAATGCTCTCGCGCTTCCTCGCACAGCGGAACTTTTAACGAGTCTGGGAGGATGTTTGGCCCGTCAGATTTGTCTGGCTCATTGGAAAATATTTTAAAATATTATACTTAATAATACCTTTATATAAAATTCAGCCTTCCTAAAATGACGTAAGTTCCCTAATTTTTTTTACGACATTTAAAGTGTCTGTAAAAGTTGTGGCCAACTGGAAGTATCTGGCAACTGTATATTATGTTTGTTTATACCAATATCATATATGACATATGTAAAAACTAGTTATAATCATAATAATCATAATCAATTTATTGATAAATATAATTTATAAGTAGAGCATTACGTATACAATTTATTATATAAAAATATGTCACATTTATAAATGTGTCATGCAGCATTACGATTACGAAACTCGTTATTATTGTATAAAAAAAACTAAAACAGTTTAGATATTTTTATATATATTTTTAACACTTGACATGCTTAGCACTTTACATTAAACAAAAAGTGAAAAATGTGAAATCGAAAATAACATCCTGCTAGTGACTGTTATTTTAGATTTCACATTTTTCACTTTGTGTTTAAAACAGTTTAGGTATGAAATCTTCAATTTATAGAATGCCTCGTCAACCAACCATGCTCTTAATTTATCTTTAAATGTTGCTAGGCTAGGTACACGGTTAACATGCCCTGGTAGATGATTGTATAAGGTAGGGCCCATTATATGCGTTGACCTGTCTAACTTGGACAGTCTACGAGATACCTCAGCAAGCTTACCAGTACCGCGAGTATTATATCCTCCTGAGTGGTCTACATGTGTCTCAAACATATGAAGATTTGATCTCACGAACACAGTAATCGAGAAGTTTACTATGAACGGCAATGTTAGTATCCGTAATGACTTAAAGTACGGCATTGCGGACGTCTCCCGCGTCACCCCAGCAATCGTTCTCACAGCATATTTCAGCATGCGAAAAGCCCTCTCCCAGTCGGCGGCACGACCCCACAACTCGAGCTGTGAATGTACTGTGGCAAAGTAGCAAGTACAGACGACATCAGCTGATACTACTCGCGATAGTCTGGCGAGAGCATAACATGCGCTGCCTAGCTTTGCGCAGTCAGTCGATATGCGTACTCCAGGTGAGACCGCGGTCACTTTGAAAGCCTAAGAATGTTGTTGAGGACATTTGATCAATCGCTATATTGTTAATACTACAGATAGACTTCTGGTCTGCCGACCCGAGATGTAGAAATGTAAAAAATGTGTTTTTTTTGTGGTTAAGGACTAGTCCATTCCACTCAAACCACTGCGCTTCCATATGAGCGGTGCGATTCAACTGTTCTTCGAGCTGGTCCAGAAATTTGGTGCTCACAACTACGGCAACATTGTCAGCGTACAGGAAAATTTCTCCATGTCAGCCATGATCAGGTAGATCATTTAGCAGTAGCGAGAAGAGAATATTGGACACCGACGATTCCTGCGCCACGCCTTTTATCGTTTGCAGCACTTCAGATTTGGTACCTCCTCCATCACCAACCACCACCTGTGATCTCTTACGTAAAAGGTCTGTAAAAGAGAGTGTGCCGGACCATCAATCCCATAGTGTTGAAGCTTAATTGATGGCACTCTGTGATCTGCGACATCGAAGGCTTTCGATAAGTCACAGCATAGAACTGCAACTTGTCGCTTCTGTTTAAAGTACAAATTATTTGTGGATAAAGAAAAAGAGATTTTTAGTAGGGGCGGGAATCGAACCACGCATCTTTTCCAATCCGGGGAAGTGCTCTAAACCACTAAGCTACCCTACTGATCCTTCGATCATCCCAAATTCTTAATCACATTTGTCTTACGACTAACGCCATCTACCGGCAAGCTTTATTCACAAATAATTTGTACTTTAAAAAGTAGCGGAGCATGTCAATTGCTAAAAGAAATAGATCTAAAATATTGTCGCTTCTGTTCACGAGCCTCCATCACCAGCCGGATAACTTGACGAGTTAGTGATGTGGTCGAATGACCAGTACGGTATGCATATTGGCGCTCCGATAGCGCACCTGTTACCTCCAAGAACTTATTGAGACGTGAACTCAGACCATTCTCAAGAACTTCAGCGACTACATGAATTATGGACACAGGTCGATAAGGATCAATACTGTCATCTTGCCTTTAAATATAGGTGACACTTTGCTTACCTTTAAGGCTTTGGGGTACACTAGCCTTGCTACTTTGACGTAAGTTAGCATGGTTTTTTCTCACCTTTAATACCTGCTACCTTTAATACGGTACCGCTTTCAGCTTAGCGAGTATCCATTCCTTTCTATATTTATGTTATACTACCGATCCTAAAAATTTCATCTTTCCTAAAATCACGTAAGTCTGGGGTGACTGGAATCTCACTCTAGTATGTGTAGGCTGTGGAGTGAATGTTTCTCCAGAAATGTCCTTCTTTAAGCAAGGTTTGACAAAAGCGCTGTACTCATGGTGACCGCTAGCTTGACTATGTTTATGATATTACGAAATTCCATGAGCGGAGGTTGAATATCAGATGAGCCGTTTGATCGTCAGCCACCGATGGCCATAAAAAAGTGTGGTGGATCTTATGGTTTCAAATTCTCTTCTGTAAGTCCACCATTTAAGTTTTATAGAGTATGCCTTTGCTCATTACGGACATTTCACAGTATACACTAGAAGCTAAGTGCAAGCAATCAGTGAATCTAGATTTATTTCGGAGTAACCTTTCTAATATAAAGCAGTCTTTAATGGCAGCACATAAAATGCCCACATACTTTGTTACTTAACTGTTATTTTATTGCGATTCACGATTCTGAGTTCACTTTGTCACTGTACCGAGGGAATCGATGAATTAATGACTTTAGTAGTGATTTATCACTACTGAGTATTATAATATACTATGTATTATAGTAGCTTAGTGATAGCCTAATGGTAAAACCAAGGACTGCAAAGATAGTGGATCGAGTTTGATCCCACTTTGGCTCTCTCGATTTTTCTAAATGATGTGTTTTAGAATTTTTGTCTGTTTATCTGTTTGTTTGTTCGCGCATCACGCAAAAACTACTGAACGGATTTTCATGCAACTTTTTTTATTTGAGAGCTCTTGATAAGACTTAAAAACTGGTACCTATACATTTTATCCCGCTTCTATATCGGGAACCTGAGATATAACCTAAAATTATCTTTTGGCTGCGGCGAAGCCACGGGCAAAGGCTAGTAATAAATACAGAGATAGATATAAAACATATATAAACATATATATATATATATTATATTAAATATATATAAAACCAAATGAACATAAATATATGATTTTGTTTATTTAAGAAGACAACACCAATAGCGCAGGGGCGCTACGGAATTATATGTCAATACTAGCTGTTTGTTACCCGCGACTTCGTCCACGTGGAATTTCATAAAAATAAATAAATCAACCTTTGAAATTGAAGCCTTTTTTAATTTAAACTACTACTCGCAATCTAGTACCATTGAAAAGTTTCGGTGGCTTTAAATTACAAAGTAGTATGATGGGTACACCAATCTTAAGTTCTAGTTTGTGAGGAGGTAGATCAGGCACATTTATAGTATTTAAAACTTCTATTGGATAATTAACAGCTTCATCCACATTGCAATGCAGTTCATTGATGGAAAGATATGTTTGTGATTCACCAAGAAGTTTATACACTACTTTAGTTACCTACGTTAAATAATTAATTTAAGCAAATAAATAAAAATTGAGTGTCTGTTTATAATGTTTAAATAACAACTTTTTACTACCCACATGTTAAAATATAATAGCAGTGATAGCTTAGCGTTAAAACTAAGGACTGCAAAGACAGTGGTATCGATTTCAATCCCGAGTCCAAGGTTGAGACCTCACCGCATACACCTCTGACTTTTAGAGATTTTGCAATATTATATGTGTGTTTGTTTACAATTTATGACAGCTCGGTGAAGGAAAATATCGTGAGGAAACTTGCATACCTCAGAAACTTTCTCGATGACTTGTGAAGTCTGCCAACCCGCATTCTGCCAACGTGGTGGACTCCCTCTCACCATGAGAGGAGACCCGGCAGATAGCTGATGTTAGAAAAAATAACTTAGGCTACTTGCATTTTGGAAAATAAATTAGAATACCGCGCAAAAAATCTAAATGTCCCTTGGAAAGAGTAGCGGGTAACAGCTAGTCAATTAATTAATCATCGTTATCAGCCTCTCCTGGGTGCATAACTGCACATGGGCCGCTCCCAATTTCTTCCAGGAAACTCTGTCTGCTGCTTGATTTATTCAGGCACGGCATGCAGTCTACCATCGCTTAGGTGGGCAACCACGTTGTCTGGTGTTCATCCACGGCGTCCACTCTAAGGCTTTCCATGCCCATCTATCTGTGTTCGTCCGAGCAATATGACCCATATCCAATTTTGCGGCGTGATGGTTTCCACCACATCCCTCACGTGTGTTTTCCGGCTAATCCACACATTTATTTTTCAGTCGCGCAAAGAGGCCCTGAGCAAGGCTCTCTCCATGGCCCTCTGCGCAATTTTGAAGTGATATATTTTCTCAGAAACAAACATTATATATTATGTTAGTTATACATAGGTATTACAGATACACCTACAAACCCAAATGAGTTATTAACTAGTTTAGATGTATAGGTATATTTACATTGTATCTGTATTCATAAAATTAAAATTTACCTCACTCGAATGATATATCAAGGCACAACCAAAAAACCACTGGTCTAATAAGTTTGACAGGTGTGTTTGCAGTTCAGGCGAAGAGATGGCACACGGCGGGTTTCTTTAGTGGGGCCTCACACTACCCTGTTCGCTGGCCCGAACGACGGGGTTAGCGGTTAGGTAAATTTTTTCTCGCCTTAACAAAAAAAGGTGTATTCTTTGTAGGTATATATCTATTTAAGAAACAGTTGCTCGAAATTCCTCCTCGAAGACGGTGAAATGGAGGATTAAGTTTTTTAAGATTCTTTTTAGCTCTTCAATTAACGCACGCATTAAGCGCACGGCGACGGAGTACCTACCTATTTACCTATCAGTAAGTAGGTAGGATTTGTAGGTGTATCGTTAATACCTGCGTATAACTAACATATAATGTTTGTTTCTAAAAAAATATGTAATTTTTTGCCTGCAGGCCACATAGAAAACTACAGGCAGAAGCTAGTTGGTATCTATTTGAATCGGTATTCATTCACATTTGTCCCACCCCTCTCCACCCATGGGAGTCGTAAGAGCCGAATGAGGGAATACCGCGGGAGTGGGCAGCAGCACTCCCTCGAGTTTTAACAACATCCACTGCGATCGGCAACCCGCCTGCCAAGCGTGGCGATTACGGTACTATTCCCCCATATGAGAGCACAGGACCGCTCGTTGTGGCGTTCTCTTGGGGAGGCCTATGTCCAGCAGTTGACGTCAAAAGGCTGATGGATTCATTCACAATTTCAAATCTCACGGGTTTTGGTTTTTATGCGCGGAACCCTAATTATTTTTCCTAAATTAAAGTAATGTCCGTGTGGTGACGGACTAAGAATACAAGTGTCACCACCCCATTCTTTCCCACGGGTGTCGCATAAGACATGCGCACACGCGGGGCGACTAAAGGAAGTAAGGAATTATCATCCATGTCATGACTGGTGGTAGGGCTGGGCACCAAGTGAGAGCACTCACTTGGTATCAGGCTCGAGCAGGTTGGTACCATCACCTCCCGTGTGACCGGCCATGAATGTGCTTCATTGCGTTTTGGCTGTAGCGGGAGCTATTTATTCTTTCATTTCATATCTGTGTGAAATGGTGAGCAAGCTACAATACTCTCGGTATAGTTGAGTCCATGAGCGTCGGTTACCATTTACCAACAGATGGGCCGTGGAACTAAATGCAATAAAAAAAACCTAAGTTACTCCTTATAACAACGCGAAAGCTATCTGCTAGTGAAAGTCCCGTCCAAATCAGTCTAGCCATTCAGGAGATTTTATTAACTCACGATTTCATGTTTTTTTTCACGGAACCGTAATTATTTTTCCAAAATAAAAGCATACTAAGTTACGCGCTGTAACAACAGCTATCTGCTAGTGAAAGTCCCGTCCAAATCGGTCTAACCGTTCCAGAGATTAGCCGGAAGAAACAGTCACACAGACAGACAAAAACTTTAAAAATTGGTATTTTGTTATACGTAGCGTATATACTCTTGTATACATTTAGAAAAAACCCGTTACTTAGACATTGCAAATAGACACTTCAATTTTATTATATGTAATAGAAGATATCTGTAACAGAGCTGTGTATATAAGTAGGTACATTTTAGATATAAGTTTTTTCGGAGGCTGTACATTTTTAATCTGTGTGGTGACGAACCACTCCACCCATTCTTTTCCGCGGGTGTCGTGCGAGACCTATAAGGGAAGTTAGCAATTATCACACATTGCATTACTGGTGGTAGGTTTGGATACCAAGTGGGAGTACTCACTTGTTATCGGGCCCGAGCGGGTGTTGGTACCACCTTCTCTCTTTTGAACGGCCATGAAGCAGCCCTAAGTTATATATTTTATTATTTTGTTATTTCATATCCCTAAAATTAAATGGTAGCAGTATCTTGACAGTAAGTTGAGTCCATGAGCAGCCGTTACCACTTACCATCATTTGGGCTGTAGCTCGTCTGACACCATAAGCAATAAAAAAATAGGAAAAACTACTATATTAGACTATTTAGACGTGTCTAAACTCCCTGAACCAATTTTAATAACATATTTCTTTTTTCGATAGCTTTAGACTTAAAAACTGGTATTCGTTTTATCCAGTTTCTGTAATCGGGAACTTGATGATGTTAAACAAAATAGGCTACGTTATTTATGTAAATCTGATATAAATGAAATACAATGTTACTACTTGGGCAATTAACGTCATTTTAGGGCAGATTGTTCTTTTTTTTATTGAACCGCTATTTTAAGTATATTTGGAATAATAACCTAAGTAAGTACGACTTTCGTATTGCTTATAAGAAAAGGTTGTTCCATTATAAGTACTAATACCTAGGTGGGTACAGCAAAACATCTTACAACGGTAACTTGAAATTTTTTTTTGTAATATCTCTGGTTCCCGATATAGTAGCGGGATAAAATGTACACCAGTTTTTAAGTCTAATCGAGATCTATCAAATAAAAAAGTTGCATCCAAATCCGTTCCGTAGTTTTTGCGTGATGCGCGAACAAACAAACACACAAACAGACAGACAAAAAATCTAAAAAAAATTGTTTTGCGTTTAGACACGCCTATATAGTCTATTACAGTAATTTTTTCTTAAATATCTTAAATGTACAGACAGCTGTGTTAGTTTTATAATAGTATAGATATACATTTTGATCTATATTTTAGCACTTGACATGCTCAGCTACTCTTAAAGTACAAATTATAATTTGTGAATAAGGAAAAAGAGTATTTTAGTACAGACGGGAATCGAACCTGCGTCCCGTCTTATCCGGGGAAGTGCTCTAATCCACTGAGCTACAGTACTATCTTTTGGACATACCCAAACTCCTTATCACATTTGTCTTAACGACCAACGCCCTCTATCGGAACGTATTTACATGCATTAATCCAATATAGTAAGTTTAATTTTGCAATTAAAATTCATACTATTTGATGGCGTGATGTTATAAGGAGTTTGGGTATGTCTAAAAGATAGTACTGTAGCTCAGTGGATTAGAGCACTTCCCCGGATAGAAAGGGACGCAGGTTCGATTCGAGCCTGTACTAAAATACTCTTTTTCCTTATTCACAAATTATAATTTGTACTTTAAGTATAGATATAATTATTTATTATATTATCCTGTTTATCGCGGGGGGCTTTTACAAATATACAATTTTCGCAGACACAAAGTACACCTAGATTCAAAACAACCATTTGTGAATTATACAAAAGCTTATCCTGTGTAGGAATCAAATGCACAACACTCAGGTCAGTATTTAAACCACTCCACCATCTAAGCATTTAGTATTGTACATAAAATATAATATGAGATTATAAGAACCAAGAACTTATTAAAGGTACCTTATACCTTGATGCATATGTGTGCATGTCTCGCACCAATATGATTTGTCTTCTATGCTGTAAAAAATAAAAAAGCTATATAAAGCTGTAACAGAGCTATGTCTTTACATTTAAGATATTTGAGAAAAAATTACTGTATTAGGCTATATAGGCATGTCTAAACACAAAAGGATTTTCTTTAGATTTTTTGTCTGTATGTCTGTTTGTTCGTTCGCGTATCACGCAAAAACTACTGCGCTGATTTTGATGCAACTTTATTTAATAGCTCTTGATTAGACTTAAAAACTGGTATACATTTTATCCTGATACTATATCGGGAACCTGAGATATAACTTAAAAGGTATTGTATAAATACGTCTCAACTTGGAATATTTAAATGAAACTTGCACTTTCTAGAATAGTTTAAACGCTATTTCGCCTCTCCTTTATTAAAGCGTAGTTCCATGCATCGGGACAATGCATAACTTAGAAACGACCATCCAACAATAATTGTTTAAAGCAATTTTATTTTCAAAATTGAAAATTCCAAGCCTTCTCATTCCTTGCTCGTGCTAGTGAAAACTATATTGCTTTTTTTATTAAAAGTACGAAGTGCTCCAACGAGGGGCAAACTGCCACTAAAACGTTATGGTTACTGCGGTGACATTCGCACGAATACCTAACTTATAAAATTGGTAATCCCCTACGCAATAGCCACCCTTCTTGGGAAACCGATAAAGTATTACCTACAATGTATTAAGGATTATTTCGGTTCTACACCAATATTATTTAACATTATTCGCACTCGTTTTTGGCTTTTATTTCTTTTATGTTCTTCTGTTTTTGATATTTGTAAGCGAATATTTATTCTATTGTTGTTACCAATAAACAGTGAAGAATATAATACTTATATCGTGAACAAAGTAAAACTTTTTTAATAAAGTTGGCTCGTTATCTTGTACTACGTTACAATACGTTAGTACTTAAAAGATATATTGATATTGCGCCCCCAAGTAGCAATTATAGGGTAATTGAGTTGAAAAGAGTTCACAAAATTGAATGATATTATTATGCCGAGTAGAATATATATAAATTTAGGCATTTAAATCTAGAACAGTTAAATATACTTTTGACGGGCCTCGTGGCGTAGTCAGTAGTGTAACCGACTTCCATGCACGAGGTCATGGGTTCGATTCCCACCCACGACAAATATTTATGTGATGAACACAGATATTTGTACTGCGTCTGGGTGTTTTCTATCTATTTTTTTCCATCAGCCTTTCGACGTCCACTGCTGGACATAGGCCTCCCCAAGAGAACGCCACAACGAGCGGTCCTGCGCGCTCCTATGGGGGGATAGTGCCGTAATCGCCACGCTTGGCAGGCGGGTTGGCGATCGCAGTGGATATTTTTAATACTCGAGGGAGTGCTGCTGCCCACTCCCCGGTATTCCCTCAGTCGGCTCTTACCACTCCCATGGGTGGAGAGGGGTGGGACGATTCTAAAGCCGGCCCCACACCACCCTCTCCACCCGTGGGAGTCGTAAGAGCCGACTGAGGGAATACTGGAGGCAGCAGCTCTCCTTCGAGTATTAACAACATCTACTGCGATCGCCAACCCGCCTGCCAAGCGTGGCGATTACGGCACTATCCCCCCTATGTCCAGCAGTGGACGTTAAAAGGCTGATGGGTGGATTCAGTATTACATAATATTCGTAGCGATACGTACCCACCATATAATTCTTATTTTTCTATTTGTTTAAATTCACCAAGTCATCTTAGCTTAAAAAGAATAGGTACCCTAAAAGTTTTTTTGACACTAAGTCCTTTCCCTGCAGAACTGCTGTAGCGAGCGACGTGTTCTATGTATATACCGCGTTCGCACATAACTATATAAAAGATCTAGAATTAAAGGTAATGTACATTCTTTTATAATTCCAAATTAACGCTTTAAAAATTGCCCATGTCACTGTGCTGCATAATTTCGTGTGTGTGTTAAAAGTTCTTATGGAGGAATATTTCACCCTTTGGCATATATTTTTATTGTTACTGCTTGTCAATTTATTTATGTTAGATAATTTTAAAAATCAAAATTTTCACATTAATTTATTTGACCGAAACTCCTCCAAAAGAATTCTTATTATAAGATCTATACTTATTAATGATTTGCAGAATGCCTAGTAATACTTATAACATAGTTGTCATTCCATAGAACTTAATTCCAAATTGTCAATACTTTTTTACATCGCTAATATTATATTCGTTAGAACCATTTGGCCTAAAGAACAATAAATAGTTATTTAAGATTGTTTTAACTGTCAGGGATTTTCCCTATAACAGTGGGTGGAACAAGAACTCCTGAGTAGACGGTGATGACCAGCTCTCTCCCGTCCCACATAATATGCAATGGGCCAAAGGGCGCTTAACGATTTCCGGTTCCCATGAGCGCTATGGGCATTTTTAAGAGCCGTCGCACTTGTTTCACCAGCGCCTATCTATGAGGCAGGGCTAAGTCCCTTCAAATCAGTCGTGGCCATCAGAAATAGTGGCCCAGACCTGCCAAGGGTAGAGGAACCCAGGCGCAGAGTGTAAACCTAGTCTCTGGCTGCAGGTAGTATGAAGAGACACCATGGGGTTTTAGAAAGCATACCAGTACATCTATGAGTCCGGCATAACCGCTCTACCCGCTCGACATAAGATTTCCTCACGTAAGAAAAAAATATTAATGTATATATATATACAGTACCTACTGTTTCTTTTGTACAAAAATACTTTATTATATAAAGTTCAAGCTTCTGAAACGCTTATATAGCCTAAACACAGTTATTTTGTCCCAAATATAGGTATTCAATGAACAGGTATTACTTTTTTACAATTATATTATGAAAATGTCGGGATCATACTCAAGAAAATTTAATATCTCATAAGTCAAGTGTGTTTACTTAGAAGTAGATCGACATTATTGAGTACTTAAGACAAAATACTCGTAAGTATTAAATACTTAAATAAATAATATTCATTATTAGTATTATTCATTATTAGTGACGATTCTTGTTAACAAAGCAAATGATACATTTGATCTACTTCAAAAATAAATAAGGAGATACAAGCTAAACTATTTATTTAATATTAAAGTTAAATAAAATATAAGTGACCAATAAAATATACCGAAGTTTACTAGAACTTTTCAGATGAATAGGCAAAGCATCTGGATTGGTATTCCAGGAGCCACAGGTTCAAATCCTGCTACCACCGAAGGCATGTAACATAGTTCCAGTGATAAAGGCGGAGAGACGGCACACAGCGGGTTTCTTTAGTGGGTGAAGGCCCCACACTACCCTGTTTGTTAACGACGGGGAGAGCGGTTAGGAACATTTTTTCCCGCCTTAAAAAAAAGGTTCAAATCCTGCTACTATTATTTGCGATTTCACATTTTTGCATTTTGTGTTCCAGGAAATAGTCGTGCATATCAAGTGCTTGAAATATACATAAAAATATTAAAGTTTGTTTAAAGTTATGAAGAACAATTATTTATGCTTTTATTTTGAAAGCTGTACTTATAAATATAAGGAGACGTACTTATATAGTATTATGCATTATTGCCATCATTGAACATAATGGATAAATAATGGCTACAATTCTCGTTATGGTGTAGATCACAAAACAATACATTTACATTACGAGAACCAATAGCTTTGCAGCGACTGCAACGTGAAATTTCCATTTGGCATGTAGCATACTGCCGAGTGAGCAAAATTATTAGCCAATTGTTAGGATATTGGGCAAATATACGTAATGTTCATTGTGTCTTGCTTTTTTTTAGAGGAGGTAGGATACTAAGGAGTGAATAGAAAGGATAATTACGAGAGGATAGGGAGGGGGGTTTGGTTCTTCGGCGCTCTCACTCACTATAGGTAACAACGGTAGGACTACCTACCCTTGTTTCATGCTGATCTTTTTGGGAGGATGGTACTTCCCCGATCGTGCCGACCCATTCATATTGGGCATATAAACAAGACTCTACAACTTGGTTTACGTGAGAGTGTTGAAGTGGTGTTGAAGTACTCTACTTTCATCAGCTATAAAATTATATACGAGTACTATTCAATACCGTCCCTCGCTGGCCTATGTATGTATGTGCATTGGAAGATAACACCATGACAGAGAGACAGTCTATCTTGACAAAGTCCCAAAACTAGCGTATGGTCACAAACGTTCAGTATGTTTCAACTAATATTAATAATTATTTGCTTTTTGATCTATAATTTTTAGCATTTGACATGCTCAGCTACTTTAAAGTACAAATTATTTGTGAATGGGGAAAAAGAGAACTTTACTTTTTTATTGTGCGAGCGGGAATTGAACCCGCGTCATATATAAATGTTACATTATTGGATTAATGCATGTAAATGCATTCCGATAGATGGCGTTGGTCGTAAAGACAAATGTGATGAGGAGATTGGGATGGCCGAAAGGTCGGTGCGGTAGGTCAGTGCCTTAGAGCACTTCCCCGGATTGGAAGGGATGCGGGTTCGATTTTCGCTCGCACTAAAGTTCTCTTTTTCCTCATTCACAAATAATTTGTATTTTAATTATTTGCTTTTATAACAACAGCGTGGTAGACTATGGCCAATCCACCATTAGAATGTGTGTTCCATGTCCAATAATGGGACAGAAAAAGGGTAAAAAAAAAACAAAAATGCAGACAGACAGAGAGAAAGAAAAAACTTAATGTATAATTTCATTTAAGATGCAATGCCCTATTCAAAACCTAGTGCCCGCGGTGCTGTAACTTTACATTTCGTCTCTAAGGCAAATAAAAAACTTTATAAAAACTCGGTGAGGAGCGGAGGTTGTCCTTTTTGGTCGCAACTCCACGAGCGGGCCAAAACGTAAAAGAGTCTGACAGAAACTTGTTTAAAGAAGTCGATTTAAGTTATGAAAGTACCCAAATTATATTTTTATCAGAAACTTTTTAAAACAATAAAAATATGGTCCGTTCTAAGTTATATATTATTCATACTTGGATTGGTTATATTGTTACGTTCTAAATTGTTTGATGAAATTATTATTACATAAAAGTATGCAATTAAATTAATAAATAAATAAATAAATTTAATCTTGCTATAGACTCATGAACGACTAGTCTTATAGAGACTAGACAAACCTGTCTATATGATTTAGTAAAAATGATTGACTTTTGAAAGTGACTTATAAGCAATTGTTAAGAGTCAATGAGTAAACCGAAGTAGCTAGTCTATCCGTAAACAGTAGACTAAGTTCATGGTAGTGTCGAGAGACCCAGTCTTAAAACATATCAGTAGACAGTAAACAAATAAAGCGAGTACAACAATACAAGGCTTGTGTAAACGTACAGAGATTGCCCAAGCCGCTTTCAACAAGATGAGGAAAGTTTTGCGTTGTCGTCAACTGACAACATTTTAATAACATGAAGCTCCGAGTTATTTGTGAATGTGGAAAGAGAGAACTTTATTGCGAGTGGGATACGAACCTACTTCCTTTCCAATCCGGAGAAGTGATCTAGACCGCTAAGCCATCCCAGTGACCGACGGCCATTCTCAATCTCCACACACTTTACGACCCACGCCACCCAACGGATTCATCTTTTTCTACATTTCACAAATAATTTGTAATTTAAAGTAGCTGCCCATGTCAAGTGCTAAAATACGGATCAAAATACATTTGGTATTTATTGCCTTTGCCCTTTCAGACAAAGACCTTCGAAATTTACACTTACAAGCATTAGAACAGTGGTACTATTATTGACGGTTACACATTGGTTGTTGACTGAGGGTTCAGAAAGGTAATGGTGCTCCAACATATTCATATGTTCTTAAAAATGATGCCAATCATTAGAAACAAGATAGAATCTTGGTGCCATGCTTAGGTTAAATATAGATATGCAAGTAGAATGACTAGATGATGAATCTTGCCGTGTGGGGCCGGCTTTAGAATTATCCCACCCCTCTGCACCCATGGGAGTCGTAAGAGCCGACTGAGGGAATACTGGGGGAGTGGGCAGCAGCACCCCCTCGAGTATTAACAACATCCACTGCGATCGCCAACCCGCCTGCCAAGCGTGGCGATTACGGCATTATCCCCCATGCTCGTTGTGGCGTTCTCTTGGGGAGGCCTATGTCCAGCAGTGGACGTTGAAAGGCTGATGGATGGATGGATGAAGTATAATGAAAGTAAAGTGCTTGTTGCCAGAGAAAATATTGCCTGCAGAACATACATGGATCGGAGTGAACCCATTTGAACAACTGTTCCTGCTACTTGCAGACTGAGTAGGGAATTAAAAGCTTCTTTATACGATAACCAACTTCTAATTTCATTCGATAGAAACATAAGACTGTATAATTTGCAAGACAACCTAGATATTTTATAAAAAACAAGGACATAAAACCTAGCATCACACCTGTATTACCTGAAGGGGTAGACAGAGGTGTATTACACACCCACGATTCGCCAGTTATGTTTAAGTCCCACGTAGTAGGGGGCAAGCCTATTGCTATCTATCAGCCACATTTCTAAACTCCGGGCTGCTACTGAGAATTTATTTTTACGAAAAACGCTCAATAATACTGCCCAACTCGGGGATCAAACCCGAGACCTCATGATCAGCAGTCGCTCACACTACCGCTGCACTACAGAGACAGTTATGGACATCTTTATAGATGTTTAATTTTTAAATATTACATGATTGTGTAGTTACGATAAAAATGGATTGGTTCGCAAATTTTTATGCCATAGATTCATACTTCATTCATATTCAGGAATTTCAAAACAAATAGACCTCCACAGACCTTATCAGTTTTTGCTTCAGTGATTAATAAATAAAGGCTGTGCATGTTCTCGAGTAAATAATACATCCCATTGAAATGTGAGACCCTATTATTGTCATAACAACGTTCTCAGTCCGCAAGCGACAATCATTATTTTCACACTTAACAAAGTAGTCCTCACATAAAAAAGCGTCCATAAGCATAAACTCCGCGAATTATTCGATTCATTTCAAAGGAATTCTACTAAAAGGAATGCGAGACTAACTCAAAGCTTTTATATCTCGTTTCGAGGCGCCTTATTGTCTTCAGCGGTATATGTATTAAAGCTTGCTGTCTCTTGCGTAAATAAAATCCATTGAAAAGAGAAGTGCTTGGAAGCAAGTAGAAGAGTGGGGCCGTCTAGGTGTAATGCCTCATACGAGTGTCGAGGACAATGCAAAGTAGATTGAATTGGAAAAACTACTTGAATAGAACGACAGTTTCGATACAGTGGGGAAAGGCAAAAATAGGTACTTGAATGAAGTGCTAACAATGTACAACGTGTAAAATTTTAAAATTTAACTTTATCGATCCCGCAGAGTTATTTAGGATTTCTATAGCATAAAATAAACAATCAATTTTCAACCGACTTCAAATAGGAGGAGGTTCTCAATTCGGCTGTATGTTTTTTTTTTGTATGTTTGTCACGTGATTATTCCGCCAATTATGAATTGATGTCAATGATTCTTTATTCTACTTCAGAGGTAATCCCATTTAAAATTTATCAAAATCTGTCAAATAGTTTATAAAATTCAACAAAAATCTACACATCAGTATGTGCCTAGCACGTGATGAAATCGTACGTGAATACCAATTATTTTTTGCTTTTGAGGCTCTAGGTGCCTTTTGCAGGCGATTTTTTTTTATTTAAAAATAATTTTTGTGTTGCTAGTTCAATACTTGTGTATTAAAATTCGGTTGCATTAATTGATGATTTCTACGAAACAATATACATAAAACGATTCATATAATTTATTGCTGGGATCAAGTAACTTATTTTATTTTTAAAATTACAGCAGTTAGATGCTATTAATAGTGTACTTAAAGCAGTAGATAATTGTTAATATGCATATAGCAATGATAAGGCATGCCATACAAAAAAAATATGTTTGATAGTCCATAAACGGACACCACGATACATGTTTAAGTAACTTAAGTAATAGGAACACAAAGTGCGAAAATATGAAATCAAAATAACAGCCACGAGCAGGATTTGAACCTGCATCTCCTGGAAAAATGCAAATACATCAGACTGAAATTCGCAGTCCCAAGCACTTGTCGCTATGGCTGAATTGGCAAAAACATCTAAGCCTAGGAGACGCAGGTTCAAATTCTGCTACCACCGAAGGAATGTAACATAGTTCCAGTGGCCCGCCAATAAAGGCGAATAGATGGCATACGGCGGGTTTATTTAGTGGGTGAGGGCCCCACCCCCACACTACCCTGTTCTTTGACCCGAATGACGGGGTGTGCGGCTAGGTACATTTTTTCCTGCTTAAACAAAAATAAACACAGGTTCAAATCCTACTCGTGACTGTTATTTTCGATTTCATATTTTCGTACTTGGTGTTCATTTACATGGCTAAGTAACAATTCATAAGAAACAAATAAAAGTTAATGTTGAGTTAATCAATGATATGCAGTGATAGCCTATACCTAGACGAAGGAAAATATCGTAAGGAAATCTGCATATCTGAGAGATTTTCTCAACGGCTTGTGAAGTCTGCCAACCCACTAGGCCAGCGTGGTGACCCACGGCGAGAGGGGGCCCCTTCCCAATAGTGGGACAGTGGATAATGGGTTGAAAACAAACATTAATCAGATGTAAACGACGGAACCTTTGGACTTGTTTTATTGTGAACAATCTATCTCTGCAAGACCTATATAAATATTAACTGTCTTACTAATAAACGTTGTATAACCTCTGAGTAGTTATTCAGTGTTTTGTCTTTGTCACTAATATGACAGTTTGACATTGAAAGAACGGAACAAAACACTGTAACAAAAGTTTACCTGAATCGCGGTATGGTTTCGTTACAGGCAGTACCTTTAAGTTCGGGAATTACTTTGTTTTGTATTCAAGGACGCCCCAGGCTCGCCCATGGCTGCCGCCAACCAGCCACAGCAGCGGCCCGGCTAAACTAGACATGGGTCGTTGACGGTTTTTTCGTTAATGTAATTTAATTGTTAATCATCAATGGTCAACAGGTTAAAAAAACTGTTAAATAAATAACAGGTTTTAAAAGTTCAGTGTCAATTTTATGTCAACGTTTTCAATTTCAATCATTGACAAATGGTCAACAGGTTAAAAAAAGCTGTAAAATTAATACAGCTTTAGAATTTTCAACGTCAATTTATTCCGTTGATCCGTTAACGTAAATTAACAGTTTATATTTTCAACTGTTTTTTTTAACTGGATAAAATAATGATAGTCTTTGGCATTGACGTAAATTAACAGCTAATATTTTCAACCTGTTTTTTCATTGATGATTAACAGTTAACTCGTTGACGAATGAAAAGCCGTTGAAAAAAACAGTTTATTGATTCAATGACTACCTCTAGGCCTGGCAAGAGGCGTCGAAGGAAGCGCAACCAGCGCAAGCCTTCCGCCGTACGACCTGCGTCCGCTGCTCAGCCTGCGGCGCCCCCTGCGCCAACAAAGGCGTCTGTGTCCAAGCCCACTGTGGTCACTGCCCCCTCCGGGGGGATGAAGGCGAAGCGAGTGGTTCCGTCGCAGCCGGCAGCCCAGCCGTCACGCGGATCCTTGAACCTCAGATTGACCAGCGTCATCGGCACCCTGCAGTAGGTGCTAGAGGCGATTCAGGAGCAGCGAGATCCCATCCCGCTGATCCTCAGATGCATCGTTGAGCTCTGTGACTCTGGACGTGCATGAGCTCCGAATCGTCTTTTGGAATACCGACGGGATTTCTGCCCAGAAGACCCGCCTCCTAAAACTGCTGCTGTCTCAGCGTCGCGTAGACATCGGCCTGATCAACGAGACCCACCTCAGACCAGTAGACCAGTTGAAGGTTTCCGGATACTATGTCTACCGGGAGGACAACATCTCCCATCGGGGATTGCTTATCGGGGATTGGAAATCCTGGTGCCTCGGAGTATTATCCACCAAGTGCTGCCAGTACCACAACTGCAGTCGTCGCTCGCCCTAGGAGTGGAGATCTGCATTGACCGCCAACCCACCCGTGTGTTCGCCTTCTACAAGCCGCTGCAAAATCGGCTCGCAGTGGCTGACGTCCACACATTGCTGGACTCGCCGTTGCCTACGATCATTGCTGGTGACTTTAACGCGAAGCACACGGCGTGGAACTCCAACGCGATGTGCCCAGATGGCAGACGCCTACTGGACGACGCAGACCGCTCCGGGTGCGAGGTGCAAGGACCAGAGGTCCCGACGCACTACCCGTACTGCGCAGCCTACACACCAGACGTCATCAACTTTGGCATCATCCGCGGCACCACTGCTGCGACATCGATGGACGTCCTGGATGACCATCTCATCTCCGACCACCAGCCGACATTCATGACGCTGAAGATGCCGCCGAAGATGCTGACAACGCCTTCTCCTCGATCCCGCCAAGACTGGCGTGTATTCGCCGAGCACATAGCCGCCCACACGCCTACCAACCGCGTGGATACCCCCGCAGACGTCGACCGACTCTCCACGGACCTCAGTGCAACCATGTCGGCCGCGCATCGAGTGTCCAAGCTCGACGCTGTCACCACCCGCAGGCCACCCCCGCTCCCAGCCTACATTCTTGGGATGATCGAGGAGAAGAGGAAACTGCGTAGGCAATGGCAACGCAACCGGTGCCCGAACATGAAGACCCGGCTCAATGCTCTGGCCGCGAAGATCTTTACTGCGCTGGAAACAGTCGCGGCCGAGTCCTGGCAACGCGCCATTGAGCGAGCTGGCGAGAACTGGACGGGCATCCACCGCTTCTGCCGCCGCCTCTCAGGGAATCCATCTCCGATTAGGCCCCTCCAAGCTCGACGCTGTCACCACCCGCAGGCCACCCCCGCTCCCAGCCTACATTCTTGGGATGATCGAGGAGAAGAGGAAACTGCGTAGGCAATGGCAACGCAACCGGTGCCCGAACATGAAGACCCGGCTCAATGCTCTGGCCGCGAAGATCTCGACTGCGCTGGAAACAGTCGCGGCCGAGTCCTGGCAACGCGCCATTGAGCGAGCTGGCGAGAACTGGACGGGCATCCACCGCTTCTGCCGCCGCCTATCAGGGAATCCATCTCCGATTAGGCCCCTCCTGGCCAGTGACGGAACCTCACGTTACCGTGCCGAGTACCGAGCGGAGATCTTCGCCGATTACCTGGAGGCGCAGTTTCTACCAAATTCTGCCTAGGACGTGCAGCACACAGCAGAAGTCCATCAGCACTTGGAGTCATACTTCAAGTCACCGATAGCCTCGACTGAGGACCCCGTCGTGTTCTCCCCAGAACAAGTTCAGGGGATGATCCGACGCACCAAACTCCGGAAGGCCCCCGGCCCTGACCGTGTAACCAACGAAGCCCTACGTCACTTACCTCCGCGAGCAATCGCGACGTTAACGCACCTATTCAACGGTATCCTCCACACCAGGCACTTCCCCGCCTTGTGGAAGATCGGTCGGATCATCATGCTGCCCAAACCCGGCAAGAACATCTTGCTGCCTGGGAGCTATCGGCCCATCACGCTGCTGTCGACTACCTCGAAAGTCTTCGAGAAGCTGTTGTTGCTGCACATGACGCCCCACCTTCAGCCACGCGACGAACAGTTCGGCTTTCGCGCGGAACACTCCACGACTCTCCAAGTTGCCAGGGTGCTGCACCACCTGGCTGCGGCCCGCAACAAGAGGGAGCGAGTTGTCGCAGTGTTCCTGGACATGGAGAAAGCCTTCGATCGCGTGTAGCATGCTGCGTAAGCTGTCCACGTCTACTATTCCTCGTCGAATAGTCAAGACTGTGGCCAGCTTCCTGAAGGACAGGCGCTTTCAAGTGGCGGTTGAAGATGCCCTGTCCGCAGAGCGCACCATCCGAGTCGGCGTGCCCCAGGGAAGCTGCCTGTCGCCCGTCTGCTATAGCAGATACACGGACGACATTCCAGTTGCTGGCGGCGCCATGCTAGCGCTGTACGCCGATGACGCTGCTCTCGTCACCACCTCGCATTCCTCCGCACTAGACGCACTTCCCTGTTGGCTGAAGGCCTGGAGACTAAAGATCAACGTGGCGAAGACTTAGGCAATCTCCGTGGGAGGCCGGGCTTTACCGCCCCCGCTGATGCTGCTGGGAGAACCCGTCAGTTGGTCCCCAACGGTGAAATACCTCGGTGTGATCATTGACCACAATCTCACCATGCAGCCCCACGTGAGACATGTGGTCTCGCAGACGCGCACTGCGCGTGCTCTCCTGCGCCCTGTCTTGGCATCCCAACTGCCTCTCCGCGCGAAGCTCGGCGTGTACACGCAATACATCCGCTCGCGCCTCACGTACGCAGCCCCGGCGTGGTATGCGCTGGTCAGCGAATCCAATCGGAGGCTGCTGCGTGCACAGCAGTCGCTTGCGCTACGCATGATCACGGATGGCCCGCGCTATGTGCGGAAAAGGGTGATCACCAGGGATCTGCGCATGGAGAGCCTCGATGACTACATCAGACGCCTGAGCACCTCGATGTTCGAGCGGGCCGACGGAGCGCGAACCCGCAGTCTGCGGGGCATCGCGCCATACCATCGGCGACCACCGGACAGAAGAGGCCTGCCACGAGACCTCATCTTTGGGGACGTCACAACTCCCTGACGAGACCGCTCCTCGCCGCTGGCTGATGGGCGCTTGCCGGGGTTCGCTCCGGTGAGCTCGACCTCGCTGAACGGTGGGTTGTAGCCCACGGACTGAACAAGGTTGTTGACGGCCGCTGATCGCTCGCGGGACCTTACTGCGGGCTCGATCGCGCTGTGACGACCTTCCCTAAATGTGACATTACGGAACTCAGTTCCCACCCAGTGACCCGCCTGTCATAGCAGGCAGCGTTGCCACCACTGAGATGGGCCAACGCCCAGACAACAGTTACCCCGAGGCCCCAACGGGCCTGCGTGGAAGACCCCCGAGATGTTTTATATTCTTCTCGGTATACAATTGTATTTACTTGTTTGTCTGGATCTCTCTGGATCTCCGCAATAAATAGGGAATCGATTTAGTATACACGTCGTAAGTTGTAATAAGATCAAATAAATAATTAGATAACCTGTTTCTTCATTATAAAAGTGTTATAATTTACTCTGACGACCTAACCTTAGACTTGGGGAAAAGCGTTATTTTTCGATCGTCGTGACTGTCGTTCCTGTGACAATAAAGTCACAGTGACAAATCAACGTGATTTTGTCACGTCGATTACTCGGTCACACCTATCACTTTCTGGTTATACGTACTACTCCTGGCATCGATACTTTTGCATTGGCCCTTTGGGCAGTTTCGTTCGTGTTCGTTACAAGGTCGTTCCATGGGTCGTTCGGTCGTTCCATGTTACATATTGTCGTGATGTGAGTGACAAAGACAATTATTGGTATTTATACTACTGAAGATCTTGAGGAACGTAGTAAAACGAAAGTAAAACAATAACAGCATTTCTATTTCTACTTCAATTTATAAACTCTCGTTTGAAATTGCAAGGTGCCCATATTTACTGTTGCTGTTTATAAAATGATTAAATGGAATGAAATGAGAAATTCTTCCGCTTAAATAAATAGTTCCCAACTACAACAACTTATGAAAGGTACTTCAGTTGTTTAGTGGGAGCGAATTTCGAGGTTTTGTTTATTATGTATTTATGTTTAGCGTAATATTACTTCAACAATTTCAATTACCGTGACTATTAGTTCATCAAAATATATATAATGCAATCAAAAAAAAATGCTATGGTAGATTATAGAAAAAAGTGGCTTATGAGTTTCTTGCCGGGCTCTTCTCATGAAAAGCCTTATTACGGAATCCGGTCGCTTGCAGTGGTTGCTCGCGAAATTGCGGATGGTGTGTACTTTAGTCCGGGACGGACGCCCGAGGTGCGGCGGTCGAAGAGTGGGCGGCAGCGGCGGACCTCGTGTTGCTAAACCGAGGGTCCGCCCTAACGTGCGTGCGGGTCGATAGTGGACCTTTCGTTCGCTAGACCCGGTGTTGCCGCACGCGTAAGGAGCGGGCGAGTCCTGGAGGAGGTCGAGACCCTATCTGACCACAGATACATTCAGATAGAGGTCTCCCGGACCCTTCAGGGCGCCAGCAGGGGTCACGTGGCGGACAGAACTCCCGCTTTTCCGCGATGGGCTGTGGGTAGGCTCGACCGGGACCTGCTAGTGGAGGCAGCCATTTTTCAATCTAGGCTGCCTCCCCCCCCTGACGGAAGACGTGGGCGCCGAGGCTGGCCGCATTCGCGGCATGCTTACGCAGATCTGCGATGCGGCCATGCCCCGCGTGCGGCGCCCGCCTCGACGGAAGGGTGTCTACTGGTGGTCCCCGGAGCTGGCGGACCTCCGTGCGGCCTGTATTCGTGCCCGGAGGTCCTACACCCGCAGCCGACGTCGCCGAATCCGCGACGAAGAGCGGGAGGACCAGCTGTATGCGGCGTATAGCAGTGCGCGCGCCGCGTTAAAGTAGGCCATCTGTCGCGCCAAAGACGCGAAAAGGCAGGAGATGCTGGAGGGTCTCGAGCGTGACCCCTGGGGACGCCCGTACCGCGCGGCGCTTAACAAGCTCCGCGTCCAGGCCCCCCCCCCTTACGGAGACCCTCCAGCCGGGCTTCCTCTCTAAGGTGGTCGAGGGACTTTTCCCCTCACTGGCGGTGCACACGCCCCCGGTCATGGCTCCGCCAGATGGAGACCGGGAGGCCGACGACGGGGAGGTACCGCCCGTGACGACGACGGAAATGGGGGCGGCGGCTGCGCGTATGCGGAGAGGCGCCGCCGCCGGGCTGGACAGGGTTCCCGCCTGAGTGCTAGCCCTGGTCCTCGACCACCTTGAGCCCCGCCTCGGGGAGCTGTTCGGCGCTTGCCTGGTGTCCGGACGGTTCCCTGACTGCTGGAAGGAGGGGAAGCTCGTGCTCCTGCCGAAGCCGGGACGGCCTCCGAATACGGTCTCGGCCTTCAGGCCCATCGTGTTGCTGGACGAGGCGGGCAAACTCCTCGAGCGGGTAGTCGCTGCCCGCATCGTCTGGCACCTAGGAGCGGTCGGCCCCGACCTGTCCGACGCCCAGTTTGGATATCGGGCGGGTCGGTCTACGTTCGACGCCATTCTGCGCCTGAAGGCCGCGGCTGCGGAGGCCGTCATCTCGAGGGAAGTGCTGTTGGCGGTGTCGCTCGACGTCGCCAACGCCTTCAATAGTCTGCCATTCAGCTGCATCAAGGAGGCACTCCGGTACCATGGAGTGCCCCTCTACCTAAGGCGGCTGGTGGCAGACTACCTGGACGGCCGCAGCGTCCTCTTCGTGGACCGGGAAGGGGACGTTGTAAGGAGGGCTATGTCGTGCGGCGTCCCGCAGGGTTCGGTTCTTGGGCCGCTCCTGTGGGACATCGGCTACGACTGGGTCCTCCGTGGCCGGCTCCCCCCCGGGCTGGGCGTAATTTGCTACGCAGACGATACGCTCGTCACAGCCTGGGGCAGGACCGCAGGAGGAGGGTATTGGTTGGACGGTGGCACTTTGACGAGCACTTCCGCCGTCTTGCGCCAAGGCTCGTTAACACGGCGTCCGCCCTCGGGCGACTTATGCCGAATTTGGGCGGACCGAGTCTTGCGTGTTGACGACTCTACGCGGGGGTAGTACGGTCGATGGTGCTGTACGGCGCGCCCGTGTGGGCGGAGTCCCTGGCCGCTCGCAATAGGGCCCTTCTGTGGCATCCACAGAGGGTCGTAGCGGTCAGGGCAATACGGCCGGAACCCCCCCGTGGGATCTGGAGGCGGAGGTGCTCGCCGACGTCTATCGGCGGGCGTCGACGGCGCGGGCGGGGGGCAGCCGCCCCTCGCCGAGCGCAATGTCATCGTGGCGGGAAGATGCCCGCCGCGCCACCGTCCTAAAGTGGAAGTCTCGGCTGGAGACGCCCCGGGCCGGTCTCTGGACCGTGGGGGCGCTCCGGCCGATCTTGGAAGAATGGGCAGGGCGGCAGCACGGGGTCCTCACCTTCCGGTTGGTGCAGGTTTTGTCGGGTTATGGTTGCTTCGGCAAATACCTGCACACGATCGCAAGGAGGGAGACGAACCCAGGCTGTCACCACTGCGACTGCGACGAGGACTCGGCGCAGCACACGCTCGAGTCGTACCCGGCCTGGGATGTGCAGCGCCGGGAACTCGTCGCAGTCATAGGCGTGGATCTGTCGCTGCCGGCCGTTGCGCGAGCGATGGTTGGCAGTGACAGGGCCTGGACCGCGGTCGCCGCCTTCTGCGAGGCTGTCATCTCGCGGAAGGAGGTGGCGGAGAGGGCCCGTGAGGAATCCTCCTTCGCGGACCCGATACGCCGCCGGCGCGAGGGGCGGCGTATCGGGGGCGGCGGTCGTAACGACGCGGTACCCGTGATCCGCCGTAGCAAGGGTGGGTGGAGGCGCACGGTGGGTTTTTAGTGGGTGAGAGCCCCATTCACCCCGTTGTCTCCCCGGGCAGCGGGGTGTGCGGTAGGACAATTTGCCCACCTAAAATAAAAATAAAAAATGGTGTGTACTTTAGTTATTAGTAACTTGACGATTTTGAGTGCTATATAATAAGCCTATGAGTAAAGATATATTTTATTTTGAATTTGTTGGGAGTTATATTTTAAGATAGGCGACTGCCCAAAAGAGGAATTTAATGTTATGTACCTATTTGAGGAACTTTATTGAATTATAACTTTTATAAGATTAAAGTATTGCAATGTGTAGGGTTATATTTAGAATTCTTACATCGTTCCGAGTGACACAATATCTTTTACGGTTTTCCAGAACATGCAAATTTAATTCCTGCTCGTGACTATTATCTTCAATTTCACATTTTCGCACTTTGTGTTATGGTAATTGGCAAAGTATAGTATATAAAAATAAATATTTATATGGTTGCTTAATTATTTAGTATGAATCTTAATTGTAATAAGTAGCTAAATCTAAGTCGGAATAATGATGACGCAGGCGTCTCCTAAGACATTAAGAAGGAAGGTATTATCTAAATTTGTAGTCCTAAACAGATGTAATGCCATCTGAATTGGCAAAGCATCTGGGACGGGTTTTCAGAAGATGCGGGTTCTAATCCTGCTCTTGACTACTGTATTCGGCGATGCGCGAATCTCTCTCTCACTGTTTTTGCTAGCGTCTATAAAGCTACATGGAAACCGCTTATTATCAGGTGGGCCGTACGCTTGTTTGCCACCCATGTAGTGTAAAAATAAATACTTTGGAAAATCCAAAAGTGCATGCCTCATAATCTTAATTTTTCACAATAAAATGGATTATTTGATAAGTAACTAATAATGTATTGGTCTAACTAAGTGGTTTTCAATAAATCACATAGATAGCGCTAATTTCAAAAAGTACCTTCTCATGTCTTATACGCTATCTAGCGCTAATTTTAAGAAGTGCTTCTACATTGGTCTATAGTAATAGTTCTCACGAAATGAGGATAGCACTGATTTTAATACATTACCTACAACAAACGGACGTCCAAGACATAACTTTTTTAAACAGTTTTTTAACTACATAAACACAAAGTGAAAAATGTGAAATTGAAAATAACAGTCACGAGCAGGATTCGAACCTGCATCTCCTGGATACCGTCCAGATGCTTTGCCAATTCAGCCATCGTGACCCTTGCTCCTGACTGCTAATCTCGATAACACATTCATACCTAACGTCTTTGGGTGACGCCTGCACCATCCGTCGGAAGTATTTTCATACATTACACCGACCAGGTAAACTTAATTTTAAGCATGGTATCTGTATCCAGGAGATGCAGGTTCGAATCCTGCTCGTGACTGTTATTATCGATTTCAAATTTTTCACTTTGTGTTTAATGTATGTTGCTAAGCATGTCAAATGATACACATAGTGTGGAACGCAGAAAAGGACAAGATACTTAAACACAAAGTGAAAAATGTGAAATCGAAAATAACAGTCACGAGCAGCATTTAAACCTGCATCTCCTGGATACCGTCCAGATGCTGAATTGGCAAAGCAAGGTATCCAGGAGATGCAGGTTCGAATCCTGCTCGTGACTGTTATTTTCGATTTCACATTTTTCACTTTGTGTTTAATGTATGTTGCTAAGCATGTCAAATGCTAAAAATATATATAAAAATATCAAAATAGTTTTTTAACTAGTTTAAATAACAAAAATGGCACAAAACATATCATGAGTGTTAAAAATAGTGTTTTTTTTATATGTTTGTGTATATATTATTTTACAAGTACAATAATAATATGATAAATAGAGACATTTTAAGTTTGAAAAATCAGTTGTTCTATGTAAAACGAGAGCAGTACCCACCTAAATGCTTCGCTTATGGGGCGTGCAAAAATATAAAACAACTCGATAAATATATTCATAACACTACAAAAAATAATGTTACGCTTAGAAAACACAATGGATCTAAATTTTTCTTTTATGGTCTTACTATGTATAGGTAAATAACTTAAACATGAGACATAAGCTGCTTATGCTTAAGTAAGATTCAACGAAGACTGGTTTAGTTTTCTTTATTTATGAACACTTCAACCAGACACCTGTACTGTTATACGTCTTATGAAACGTGTTTACTATATTCAACTTAATAGTAAATAAAAACCAAAAGAAAATGTACAGCACGTCGGGTATAAACTTTGTAGAATAACTAGATGATGGAAAAAAGGACGGGTTCTGAAGGATAGCCATTTTAGAACAGAGATTATAAACGTGTCGTATACTGCCGTATTTATATTATGCCAGGATTAGGCGGAGGACAAGCAAGGCAGAGTAACATAACATCTATCTTCCCATACAAATCAAAAGGGACGCTTCACAAGTTTATTCATTCGTAACGAGCAACTTTTTGATATACAAACTATATCACCTGTAACTATTGATCTATAAATCAACACAATTTTATTTAGAAATCGAGGCAAAAGTTATGTATAATCTTACATAAAGGTATAGCATTAAATATTAAAATAGTAGCAATTTTTAACTATGTGCGCGAGTGTAATGACACTATTCAGAAAGAGTGAGAGAAAAAGAGACGGTGAATGAGTTTTTCAAAACAGATTTTAGCATTATTATGCATGTTGATACGGTGCGGCGATGTGGCCGCGAAGCTTCGAAACAATACTAAAATAATAAATACTTAAAACAATAATACTATTTATAAACGAAAGGAGTGCAGAAAAGCGTAATCTGCACCCATTAGTGCACACTTTTAGTGCCTCATTGTGGATCTTCTCTTTTTTATACATCAATGCCTGTAACACATAGCTTACCGGATACGTTGATCAAAAATTGTACTGTGTAGTTATTTTAAAAGATTTACCGAAATGGAAATAAATACCTATGAATAATTTACAAAAGAATCCTTATATTTTATCTAACACAAACGAAGACAATTGGCTACGTTAAGTTAAGCGTAAATATGATTAAAAATTATCTGTTCAGGGAGCGAGCGAACAAATTACGGTATTTTCCAACCTGTTTGAATGGTAGATGCGCCCGTCTCGCCACTCAACAGTGAACTTAATAGTTAATGATCTTGTTTCAATGGATAGTTTCTATTGAATGATTTTGTATTTCAGGTGTTTAAACTTAACTACACTTTGTATTAGATTCTAGATTAGTCCGTGTGGATGTCAGAAAAAATAATTGAGGTGCCGTAGAGAGTAGAGCGGGCTGGCTTTAGAATTGTCCCACCCCTTCTCCACCCATGGGAGTGGTAAGAGCCGACTGAGGGAATACCGGGAGAGTGGGCAGCAGCACTCCCTCGAGTATTAACAACATCCACTGCGATCGCCAATCCGCCTGCCAAGCGTGGCGATTACGGTACTATCTCCCATATGAGCGAAACAGCACAGGTCCGCTGATTGTGGCGTTCTCTTGGGGAGGCCTATGTCCAGCAGTGGACGTCGAAAGGCTGATCGATGGATGGATGAATGGATCCTATGTTACTTCTAATACCTCTAGAAATATGTGTACAAAGTTTCATGATGATCGGTTAAGTAGTTTTCACGTGAAAGCGTTACAAACAAACTTAAATTCACATTTATAATATTACTATGATTTAGAGAATTATTTAGATAATTATGAACAAAAAGTATCATATCTAAAAAATTCATGTCGTGCTTTTTTTTGAACCCTTCAGTGCGTTGAAAATCTACCATGGGTACGGGTGTCCTCTCAGGATAAAAGGAATGCTGTAGTCCACCACGCTGGTTCAGTGCGGGTTGGTAGACACCACAAATCATCAAGAAAACCTGTTAGGGATACAGGTTTTCTCAAGATGTTTTCCTTCAGCGATCAGTGATAATTTGTAAACAAATACACGCATTAATATATCAAACTCAGAGATATGTGCCATGTTAAGACCTCAGAGTGGGCATCGAGTTCGATACCGTTGTCTTTGCAGTTCTTGGTTTTACCACCTATCTCCATCTCCTATCCCTTTCCTTGAAGATGGCGACGTGCGAGAGATACCTCTGATGTTGCTGGCATCTATAGGCTACGGTAAACGCTTACCATCAGTAGACCGTATGCTTTTTTGCCACCCACGTAGCAATTACTACTGCTAAATTCTTACTTCTTACTGGTAGTAGGACTGGGTATTAAGTGGAAGTACTCACTTACTATATTCTGCCTGAAAACTCCCTAACTTAAAAAACAACAAACAAATATTTCAAAAGCATTTCGTCGCAAACATCCTCAAGTATAATAATATCTATTATTGTTTCATAACATAATATTCACAATCATTACGTAACATCACAATAAAAGTTATGCTCAAATAATGGCTCTTCGTTAAGTGGAAACAATATCTCGTCCCTTTAGTCTGAAGACTCTTATTATTTGATGTAAGTCCACAACTAGTCGTTTGTGTTCTGGAATATTATTATGGGATTATGAAAATCCATTTTATGGCAAAGAGGGCAAACAGTCTATATTATATATTATAAATCCTTTTGATCTATATTTTAGCACTTGACATGCTCAGCTACTTTAAAGTACAAATTATTTGTAAATGAGAAAAAAGAGTACTTTAGTGCGATCGAACTTGCGTCACATCCAATCCGGGGAAGTGCTCTAAGCCGCTGAGCGACCGCACTGACCTTCGGCCATACCTAATCTCCTCATCACATTTGTCGTTGTGAAGGGACGCAGGTTCAATTCCCACTCGCAATAAAGTACTCTTTTTCCTCATTCACAATTATTTTTTTATTGTTTTTTTATTGCTTTTATTGGCAGGTGAGCCACGGCCCATCTGATAGAAAATGGTAAGCGTCGCTCATGGACTCAACTACACCAAGAGTATTGTGAAGCCGCTGGTCACCATTTCGTTTCATATAAAAACGCAACGATGTGTTCATGGCCACTCACACGGGAGATGGTGGTACCAACCCGCTCGGGCTCGATACCAAGTGAGTACTCCCACTTGATACCCAGCCCTACCACCAGTCATGCAATGGATGATAATTGCTTAATTCCCTTAGTAGCCCCACACGACACCCGTGGGAAAGAATGGTGTCGTGACACTTGTATTCTTAGTCAACACACGGAAAAAATAATTTGTACTTTATTGTAAATCAGGCGTGGATCAAAATGCAATATAGGTAATCTGTATTATTATAAAGCTCTGTAACAGAGCTGTGTCTGTATATTTAAGATATTTGAGAAAAAATACTGTATTAAGCTATACAATTCGAAACTTTATGCAAAAACAATAGTCGAAACCAGACATTATTTAGGTCATCACTATAAATAACTATGTGAAGTCAGAAATTTGCATTATATTTTAATACGATTTTTGATGTGCTAAGTTTTCGCAAAAATTATGCGTCCCGCAACCCTAATCAGCTGTTTTTCTGAACTTTCTTTGACCTAATAAAGATCAATAACTTAGATGTGACATAGTATCAGATCATAGTAAAATGCCTAACTTTGATCCCATTTTGCCATGAAGACGAACTTATTTGGTATGTGCATTTTCTTTAGCTGACATTGAAAATCATTCCAAATGTGTATTTACTATATTTTTTTTATATACTTATTTTTACTTTTTTATTTGTATTTACTTTCGAACCTTATGTACCTACAATTATTGCGGTTAGTTCATATTGCCTCCGTGGCGTATTGGATAGTGTATGCGACTGCTGATCACGAGGTCTCGGATCCCGGGCCAGGCAAAAAGTGCTATTTGGGATTTTCGTAAGAAGTTTCTCAGTAGCTACCCGGAGTTTAGAAATGTGCCCGGTAGACGGCAATAGGCTCGCCTCCTATTACGTGGAACTTAAACATAGTTGGCCAACCGTAGGTGAAAAAAATACACCTCTGCCTAACCCTTCGGGGATACAGGCTTGTAACTATGTTATGTTATGCATTTAGGTTAAAAAGATTGGCCTGTCTGCCTAATACTCTTTAGAATCCAACATTTATTAGTTGCGTGATTGGATATTATTTTGACACGCCTATCGGTTTGGCTACCTAATTGGCTAATCGAGCATCTTTATTAAAAGCCGACAGTGACACCGATTTCTTTTGAAAAAAGCCCCGCTTTACCTAAAACATTGCACAAAAGATGCTGACACCTAAAGCATAATGTACACTGCACCATTTTTAATTCAACATCTTTTTGTAATTTTGGAAATTAATTCAGTTCACATTTTTGATAAGTACTCTAATGTAGGATTATTTAAAATTTTCTTTAGCTGACATTGAAAATCATTTTAAATTTGCATTTACTTTCGTAAAGTACCTAATTACCCAATAAAAATAATTCTAATAGGCTCCTATAAAGTTACTATTCTTCACGGATAAATTTAGTCAGAAATGGATATCTTTGACCGTCATCGTGTCAGTAATAGCTAGGTTTTTTTTTCTTCATCTGGACGGTATCCAGTAGATGCAGGTTCAAATCCTGCTCGTGACTGTTATTTTCGATTTCACATTTTTCACTTTGTGTTTAATGAATAGCTAGGTTACTATGCAGCTTTATTTTTACCCGACTACGCGAAGCAAAAAGGAGGGTTATTGTACTTTCGAATCTTATTTACCTACAATTATTACGGTTAGTTACTATTGCCTCCGTGGCGTATTGGCTAGCGTATGCGACTGCTGATCACGAGGTCTCAGGTTCGATTCCCAGACTGGGCAAAAATAGTTATTGGGTTTTTTGGAAATATTCCCGGCAGACGGCAATAGGCTGGCCCCCTATTACATGGGACGTAAACATAGTTTGCGAACCGTGGGTGGCAAAAAATACACCTCTGCCTAACCCTTCAGGAACACAGGCGTAAAACTATGTTATGTAGTTCCTTATTTTGTTTATTTGTCATACTGTTACTCAATAACGAGAAGTGTTATTGTAATTGTATGTGAAATACTTACATAAGCACAAGCCACGTGTATGCCTTTCCGTATTATTCACTCTTGTGTGGTTCGGTCTAGTGTGCATACACCTTAATTATGTCGCAATTTTAAAGGATATTTACCTACTTTACCAAAATAAATTTAGTAATCTTCCTGCTGTCGTACTTGTTAGTTCGTCGCGTTGGACTTTTTTGGATTGCAGTGACTTCGTGTGATAATTATGGCAGATTATGGAAACAATGAATATTACAACATGATATATTATGTCGGTGCGGTGAGGAATAACAATCTGCTTGCCGCCCGCGAATTGTACCACCGTCGGTACCGAAATAGGAGGGTTCCCTCATACTCCTGTTTCCATTGGAAGAATTACCAGTAAGTTTGTACCGGGATATGGTGCTGCAACAGGACGGTGCGTCGGCGCATTACGCCCATGGTGTCCGAGAATACCTGGATCGCCGATTTACGATGTGGATAAGCCGCCTCGGCACAGTGTCAAGTGTGAAACTGTCCAAGAAATGCGTGACAAAATTATTTCTGCTTCTAGCACGGTCTCCTCACAAATGCTCCGGAATGCGACGCGGTCCGTACCTCACCGAGCCGAATTATGTATTGAAAGGGAAGGATGGCACATTGAACCCTTCCTTTAGTGGTGTGGTTGCAAAACCTGCCTACCTACTTCTATCTGTATCATGTTGTGATGTACCTGTGCTGCTTTGAAAGTACTAGTGATCAAATAATTACATACTTAAGTACCTAACAACTTACTAATAAGCTAAAAAAAACCAACATGTGATGTGGTGTATTCCGTGTATTTAATTTGTGAAATTTCTGAAGTGTAAAACTGCGCAGGATACAAATTAGAATAAATAAATAAATATTCACGGACATTTCACACAACGTCCTCTGGTCCCAAGCTAAGCTTAACGCTTGTGCTATGGGTACCAGATTACGGATATAATACATATATTACTTTTTTTGTAAATACATACATATAACACCCAGACGGAGTACAAATATCTGTTTTAATCACACAAATAATTGTCCTGAGTGGGAATAGTGGCGGTCTCTTCAAAAGTTAGGGTTGTCTAAGAAAAGAAATTGAAAAATAATATTTTTATTTTGCAGGGTTTTTTTTATTGACATTAAAATTTAAACGTCACTATACTATTGTATATGGCTCACATAACCTAGCATTGAAGGCATTTACTACCCTTTATGATTCACGTAGTATAGGCGTGTCTGAAACTAAAACATTTTTTTCTAGATTTTTTGAATGTTTGTCTGTTTATCTGTTTGTTCGTTCGCGCATCACATAAAAACGACTGAACGGATTCTGAAGCAACTTTTTTTTTATTTGATAGCTCTTAGACTTACGAACTGGTATACATTTTATCCCGCTACTATTTCGGGAACCTGAGATGTAACCTAAAAACTAGCTTATTTCTGCGGTTGAGCCGCTGGCAAAGGCTAGTATATATCTAATAAAGTTGAAGTACAATAATTTTATTGTAGGATCATCCAAGTTCAAATCGGCTGCGGTCAAGCCGCGGGCAAAGGCCAGTATATACTAAAGTTGAAGTATAATAATTTTATTGTAGGATTCATCCAAGTTCAAATATTATTAGTTGAATACCTATATCGTAAGAGTAAATAATCCACTTGCAAATTAAGTTTATTAATTTATTGCATAAAATTTAATAAAATTCATTCGCAAACCAAAACTTGCTTTTTTGTATAATATATGTTTGTTTGTTACTTCTGCGTTATGTATTTTATACCATTTCACATTCTTAGCTATTTTCTAGAACAATATTTATAGAAAAAAATATCTGTGAGCAGGATTCGAACTCGCGTCTTATCCCTATTCGGGAATCTTTCCACGTTGACGTTCTTAGTTACAGGATCTGTAATAGCTTTACTAACCTTTTCTCTCCTTGCCACCATCATGTCTAAACACTATAGGTCTGTTGTGTTGCCTACGCCACATGACCGTGGGCGCAGGGACCCCTGTACCAGTGCACGTCAACCTTATACTCCCTCCTTCTTGCGCAGAGCTGCCCTCTGAGACTGAATCAACAATGTCTGGCGGTATCACCACTGATAGTTGACCCATCTAGAGAAAATAATTAAAAAATCAGTGAAAATAAAACAAAAATAGTATAATAATATCAGCCTGAGGAAAAAAATACCTATTAATTAATTATGTTTACCGGAAATCGTGCCCGTTCTATTTTCATAATATAATGAGGTATTTATTACGTATTAAACATTCAATAATGCTATAATATGTTATGTCGGTAATACCAAAGAATCACGGAAATAATATATATTTAATTAGTCCAAAAATGCTATAATATATTAAGGTACTACTTTTAAATTATGTGTACAATAAGATAACTTACCTGACTCTTCATAGGGTCTGTGTTCACTTGGCACATGTAGGTGCCGGAGTCGTTTGCTTGTACGTTGCTCACATGCAATTTCCACGTATTGTGGCCGTTGTATGTGACGCTTAGTCGGGGATTTAGCGCTACCATATTTGTGTGTATCGCCAATATCGCCTTTGAATCAGATTTGATCCAAGCCACCTAAAATAAACATCATCATTACATCACGGTTAAATGAAAACTACACATTTAGATACGTTATATACGCGAAGATTTTACTGCTATATACCCTTGATAATAAAACTATTTATTTCGATAAGAATTACTGCTACGATACGAATGTACGAGTTTGTAAATGTGCCCGGTAGACGTCAATAGGCTCGCCCCCTATTACGTGGGACTTAAACATAGCTGGCGAGTCGTGGGGTGTGTAATACACCTCTGCCTACCCCTTCGGGGAATACAGGCGTGATGCTGTTTTTGTTTACAAATGTAAGCAACTTCTGTTTCTAAAGGCGCGGCGCTCTAATGCAATTTTAGAACATGAAAAACCCCCCATGATACCGTAACTTTGATAACTAGATGTATTTCCCAAGCAGGCTTTTTATAGATATTATAATAATCTATAAACCTATTTTGTTCTATCATCAACAGTTTTGCAGCGCATGCCTCTAAAATCGAATGTTCTAATTTTCTTAAGGATCTCTAATTTTTTTAAAGAAATTATAGTCTATATGATACTTCCTGATAATTAAGCTTTCTATTGGTTAAACTATGGTTAAAATCGGTTTAGTAGTTTCGGAGCCTGTTCATGACAAATAAACAAACAAACAAAAAATCTTTCCTCTTTATAATATTAGCATAGATTTATAGCTCACCATTAAATAAGATCAAAAATCCATTAAGGCAAGAATCTCTGGACACTAGGCTGGACATTTAACAATGCAATTAAAATGATGTCTAGAAAATAAAAATGTTTTCTCGTGAGCTTCATGTGAGCGTGAAATTTAATTTTGTTTCCGTGATTAATAGCATAAAACGCTCTTATTTCCCCAGAGGCCCTCTAAGTTTTAAATCGTTTGTATTGTTCACAGTGGAGACAAAACTTAATGTGACTTATGCGCTGTAGCAAATGTAAAACTGAAGGAGCGACACGTGAAATTGTAGAGTTACACTCGAGGAATGCAGGGTGTCTAATCCCCGCTGCTTCCGAGTATTTTTCATGTGACATCCCGCTTTGTTGCGGTTGGAAAATAAATTAGTAACAATTTCATTGTTTGTGGAAATTATTTCCGACGGGTTACAGTATTACTGCGAGTTCTGCCTCCGGCTGAATGCGCACACTTCTCGTAACTACCACTATTATTCGCGAACTTTTTGTTACAAGTACGTACCGTTACCGTCTATTATTACACGCTGTTTTGTCTGCATACTGTTCAAGGAGTATTGTCAGTTGTAACAATTAACTTCTTTAAGTATTGTTTTCTTTTGACGTGCTTTTTCGTTAGTTATAGAAATGCAGATATTTTATACGAACACAAAGTGCGAGTATTTTAGGTAATCTTCGGTTTTCTTGCAGTAACTACTAGTTGACCCTGTGTATTTTCTACCACCCCAAAATTATATTTTTTGTATACAAACTGTAAGAGAAAATTAATGTTCTGTATATCTTTTTTCATAATTTTTTCCAATGTTTTAATAGCTCTTAGGAGACAAGTCTAACAAATTAATCATCCATCCATCCATCAGCTTATCGACGTCCACTGCTGGACATAGGCTTCCCCAAGACAACGTTTCGCTCATGTGGGGGATAGTGCCGTAATCGCCACGCTTGGCAGGCGGATTGGCGATCGCAGTGGATGTTGTTAATACTCGAGGGAGTGCTGCTGCCCACTCCCTCAGTATCCCTCAGTCGGCTCTTACGACTCCCATAGATGGAGAGGGGTGAGACAATTCTAAAGCCGGGACCGGCCCCACACGGCCTATATTACAAGAAAGCCGAATAACAAATTAAAGATCATAAATATTTTGAGTTAGAAATATTCAGTCATTAGGGGGCCGGGCCTAGCGCATGAACCCACTTGAATAGAGTTATCTAATTGGTGGCACGGCTCTTGAATGTGGTGAACTCTTTAAAATAACAGTGATTTCCATATTATATTTGTAACTTGATGATTAATATAATAATATCTAATTGTTTTAGCATATTTCTCTTTTTTAATCAATTGCACTCTCGGTCTACAGAAATAGGTTATGGAAGCAATTACGATTCTCTACTTTTACGGCGTAATGCTCGATATTTCCAGTCTTTCTTTTTCAATAGCTGATTAAATCGATCATCGATATTTGATAATAAAATATCGATATTTGGTAATTCAATATGTTTAAAATAATCATAATATTTGTTTGTACAGTTCTACAATTCTTATGCACCAAACACAGACATAATTAAGTACAAAGTTAACAAAATAGTATAATCCTCAAGGAAGGCTAGACTAGGTGTAGACTATTTAAAATTACAGACAGTGCGAAGCAATAAAAATACTCAACGAATATGAAGATATACCACAGGCGGTCTCTCTTCATTAAATTATTTAATATTATCAGATTTGTTTTAAAATAACTAGCATGTGAATACAATAGATATACAGTGAATTAATATCTAGTTATGCCACAGATAACTCAAGGTTGAGTTATCTGTGAGTTTTGGTCACTCGTATGAATTTCAATGGGGACCACATATTCCATGCGCAATTAGAAATCGATCTCTGTACAAAATTAAGTAAATAACAGTGTGTGGTACACTGAAAATGTTTTGATTATATACAGAATTATGATCGTTGGTATTATTAGAAGAACTGCCCTGTTATTTTAATATATCTTCTCTTTTCTTGTTTGAGATACTATAGAAAAGAAAATTAATCTAAACAGGGAACTGTAATAATATAAAAGGCTATATTTTTTTATATCACACTTTATTCTAATTATATTACAGAAAGTTCTCGACTTCTCCAGTTAAGTAGTTACGACTTGAATCGTTTCAAGCTATGTCAAGCTATTTTTGCCACCATTCCTCGAGGATATGACTAATAACTATTTTAATTTACATCATCAGAAATTATCACGATTTTGTACCTATACTACGAGAGTGCAAATAAGCGCACAATAGGGCAAGTCAATATTACTGCAATGCGTTTTTGCTGTTCTAGTCCTGTTTTTATGACGGTGTATGCACCGCAGCACAAATTGCGACATTAAAGTAAGGTTCTTAAACTCTTAAGGCATCGGAACCCTTTTGGAAAACGAAATATTTGAGCTAGCCCTAAAATAATTAGATGCACTTCATTCACAAAGAACTAGATCCTTCGCGCGCGACGGGTAGTCATCATAATTACTTGAAACATTTTCTTTTAATGGGAGGCACGAAAGTATACTACCATATTGATTTTTTTATATATTTTTTTTAGCATTTGACAAATAAATTAACATAAAGTGTGAATGCGAAATCGAAAATAACAGTCACGAGCAGGATTTGAACCTGCATCTCCTGAAATATCATCCCAGATGATTTGCCAATTTAAAATGTGTTATTGAAGAATGAATGTGCTATCGAAATTCGCAGCCCCGGGCAATTGTCACGATGGCTGAATTGGCAAAGTATCTGGGACGATATTCCAGAAGATGCAGGTTCTAATCCTGCTCGTGACTGTTATTTTCGATTTCGCATTTTCACACTTCGTGTTAATTATACTACTACTTTTTGGTTAGTTTTTTGTTTCTCTATTATATTTTAGGCGGAGAGATGGCACACGGCAGGTTTATTTAGTGGATGAGGGTCCCACACTACCCTGTTCGTTACCTTGAACGACGGGGTGTGAGGCTAGGTACATTTTTCCGGCCTCAAAAAAAAAGCTTATGCTGAGCCGTAGGGTTCCGCGAAGTACACATTGAAAACGATGTAAGCATTGCTTATTGTTTTCAAGGCGCAGGTTTTTGAACAAAAAAACAGAATAGAAGAGTTGTGGTCCACGTCCACCTGATGGTAAGTAATCGCTTATAGACTCAGCAATACTAATAATACTGCCAGCTGCTGCTGTTGCATTTTATGGGTGGAAAATGAATTCATGGGAGGTTTCGTAACAACGAGGTTCACAGTCACACGAAAGCCAATGGAACTGCCTCCGCCCCGATAATAATTCAGTATTTCCACTTAATATCCAACCCTACCACTAGTCTAACTTATAACGAATCTTTTTTAATAAGAAATAAGAAAGAGTGCTTGTCTATTTTACAATGGATATTTTTATTGCTTTTGACACGGTAATGTTATCTATAACATTAGCGTGGTTTTGGTTTCCCCTTGCGTCATATCGAAATATATATCAATGGGAAAAAGGGGCTAGAATATGCAATAACGCTAAATGAAATAATTCAAATGATGTTATGATAACATTTAGAATACTTTAATGTTTTATAAGTACGTTTTTATATCTGCGATAATTGTGGAGATGGCTAACGATAAGAGATGAGTTTGATAGAAATTAAATATAAAGTTTGTCTGTTGGTTTGTTCGTGCATCACGCAAACATACCCAAATGATTTTCTTTGTATCATAGCTCTCGGTTAGAATTGAAAACGGCTACATAGGTTATGGTATTTATAGCACGAATCAGCGATATAGTCTAAAAAGAGCTGCTACAATCTAATAACAAATATTAGAAACAACAGTCGTTATAACTTTAAGTTAGCAACGTTAATATTTTAGACTAGCCTTTGCCCGCGGCTTCGCCGCAGCCATAAGCTAGTTTTTCGGTTATATCTCAGGTTCCCAATATCGTAGCGGGATAAAATGTATAGCAGTTTTTAAGTTTAATCAAGGCCTTTCAAATAAAAAGAAAATGCATCAAAATCTGTTCAGTAGTTTTTGCATGATGCACGAACAAACAAACAGATAATACGACAAAAATTATTAAAAAAATTGTTTGGTGTTTAGACACGCCTATATAGTTTAATACAGACATTTTTTCTCAAATTTCTTGAATGTACAGACAGCTCTGTTACAGCTTTATAATAGTAATAGAAAAGATTAACGTCATAGCAAGAAATTAGCCTAGTTTATTAGTTTGTAACTAAAAATATATGCTGCCATTAATTCTAAAATTATTGATACTGTAGAATATAATTGTATACAAAAGAACATTTCTGTGTGGATTTGAATTATATAAGTGAATCTTAATGATAACGATGATTATTAGACCGAAATTGTAAACAAAAGAACAGTTCTATGTGGATTAGAATTATAAAAGTGAATCTTAATGATAACGATGATTATTAGACCGAAATCGGGTACGGCGGCAGCCAGTGTCCACAGACACAAGCCAACTACGCAGGAGATATTAAAGACTTTATAAAGACTTTACTTGTTTCGAATTGGAAACGAAGCTGTTATTGAGAATTACTTAACAAAAATCCCAATAGCTATTGTATCAGCTCGACCCGGGAAGCAAAAGCTAGTTTATAGGTTATATCTCAGGTTCCTGATGTAGCAACAGGATAAAATGTATACCAGTTTTTAAGTCTAATCAAGAGCAATCAAAGAAAATAGTTGCATCAAAATCAATTCAGTAGTTGTTTGCGTGATGCGGGAACGATCATACAGACAAACCGACAAACAGACAAAAAATCAAAAAAAAATTTTTTTTGTGTTCAGACCCGTTTATACCTAATACAGTCCATTTTTTTCTCAAATATCTTAAAATTACAGACACAACTCGGTTACAGCTTTATAATAGTTAGGATTCATAAAAATTTTTTTTGGTAATGCGGGAAAAATTGTTCTTAACCGCACACCCCGTCGTTCGGGGCAACGAACAGGGTAGTGTGGGGCCCTCACCCACTGAAGAAACCCGCCGTGTGCCGTCTCTCCGCCTTTATTGGCGGACCACGGGAACCATATTACATTCCTTCAGTGGTATAGTAGTATGTGTACCTAAACAAGAATATTTATGTTATCCATAAATAATTTTTTGCAGTCTAGGCATAACCACATATTGTGTTTATTTAAACTGTGTATTGTGTGAGATATGGGTAGTGAATATTTAAAAGAAATATGATTTTATGATGTAACTTATGATGACTGCACAGATGGCGGAGTGGTTTAAATAACGGCCTCCCGCCCGAGTGTTGTGGGTTCGATTTCCACGCAGGACAACTCTTTGTGTGATTCATAATTGGTTGTTCTCAGTCTGGGTGTAATTTCTCTCCGTGGAATTGTATGTTTGTAAAGTCCCCCGCGATACAAGGATTTTTCCATAGTGCAGGGTGACGTCATAAAAAAATCACAGAACCTTCCAGGTTAGTACTATTATATAATATACTTGATAGATTTTTTCAATTTATCTTTACACTTATCACACACATTTTTTTAGAATTATTATTTGTTTTTTTTGTTCGCCAAGAACCCAAAAACTACTCAACTCATTTGAACAACTTTTTTGTTTGCTAACCAGTATACATTTTATCCTAATTATCTATTCTTTGTCTGCGGTGGAATATAAGTATATATAATATAATTGTAATTTACTTCTCACCCTATAATTAGAGAGATGATTCACGACGCATGTAAAGTGCACATCTCTTCCTAGAGTTACTGTGTGGTTCTCCAGAGCCTGCAGAAATTCTGGTTCTTGTTCCACCTGTATCGGCATTTCACCTGTAAGTAACATTACGTTAAAATAAATCTTAAAATAATAACACGAATATTTAGATATTTTTATATATATTTTTAGCATTTTACATGCTTAGCACTATACATTAAACACAAAGTGAAAAATGTGAAATCGAAAATAACATCCTGCTCGTGACTGCTATTTTCGATTTCACATATTTCACTTTGTGTTTAATAATAACACGAAGTATTACTACGGGTCTGCTATGCCTGGTCTAGTCCAGAAAAGGACAGACTAATATTATCCCGAAAACATTAAAAGTTTCTTTGGAATAGCAGTTTTTTACATAGTTATAACTAATATACCGTAGAGCATTCATTCATTCGTGCATTCATTCATTCATTCGTTCATTTTACCATACCGTAGAGCGATATCATGACGATTGTGGAGTCGCGGGTGGATGCTAATTTATAATATTAACTAGGAAACATTGACACATTCGTTAAACGAGTATATGCATAATCTTGTATCTCTTTTATTTTTTCTTGATGAAAGTTTGAATGAGTGACTGTAACCCAACCACGCAAAATAAGAGAATAGCATTACTTCAAAGTTTAAAAAATTAAAATTTATTATCTATAGCCACGAGGTCTACATGTGTTTAACTTAGTCTAAAGTACATCATGCTTCGCCAAATGGCATGTAAATTTATCTTATCAACAAGTGATACCCTGATTTGTATCTATATCAAATTAAATATGTATATTAAATTAAGTCAAATTAAATTAAAACAATTTTTTTTTTAATTTCAGTGTCTTGTTGGTAACGTCTCAATAACAGCTTTTTTTTTACTAAATTCTTAAGCTTGCAGTAAGTATATAGTAACCTAAGTATAAGTTACCAATAACTACCGATCTATGAATATATATTTACACTCTTAGATACTACTACAAAGATTATAAGAAAAAAGGAACAAAATAAAATAGAAAAGAAAGAAGTTAAAATTATGCATCATAGAATTCATCCGCATCACTGGCTACCGGCGAAGTGCCCAGAAGGCTGGCAGCATTGCCACGTTGAATGGCAATGCTAATTCTTTGAGCTAGGTAAAGGCCAGTCCTCTGATCACGTGAGGCCTCGATTAGACGACTCGCAATTTCTTTATAAAATTTGCGAGCGTTCGGGTGGGGCCCGGTGACCCTAGCGTTTCGACCCCAAATGGTTCGAAAATATAATTACCTTCAAGGTTAATATAATATAAACAATTAAATTAAATCAAATAACATTAGGTTAAATTAAATAAGTTGAAAATAATTAATTGAATTCATTATAAATAATATAATTAAGGATTAGTTAGTTTAGAGAGGGTTCGATCCCCGGGTCGGGAAACGTTATTAAGATTTTTCGTAAAAAAAAAAATCTTAAAAGCAGCCCGGAGTTTGGAAATGTGCCCGGTAAACGTCAATAGGCTCGCCCCCTATTACGTGGGACTTAAACATAGCTGGCGAATCGTGGGTGTGTAATACACCTCTGCCTACCCCTTCGGGGAATACAGCCACACGCCTGCGTGATGCTATGTTTTATTAGTTAGTTTAGAGGTTAGTAAATTTAAAACAATAACTGGAAATAGTCGCTGAATCATTCAATACACGATAACAAATCAATTATATGTTTTACGTAAATATGTGACTGAAGATGCTGTAGATTTATTAAATACAGCTCACACTGTGCCGACTGTTATAGGTTCGATTGAAGCTCAAGAAAATTAATTGTGTGATCCACAAATGGTTGTTCTGCGTCTGGGTGTTGTTGTTCGTCATTTGTTCATATGTAAGGCACGGGGATTTTTTTAGTGCACCATATTATCTTTAAAAAGATACTGATCTATATTAAATGTTACCATAATACTACATTATTAACTACCTTCTTGAGTCGTAATCCTTGTTAGTAGTAGGCTTCGTGACCCACTTTCCCAAAGCCAAATGCGATTTTTGTAACTCTCCATCCGCTTAGTATTGGTCAAATGTTTGTGTAACGGGCTATTGGTAGCTACAATGAAATGTTGCTCTATTTATGATAGAAAGAGATCTGGTCGTCCACGTAGTATTCAAACTAAAAAGGCGATCAGCAAAACTCAGCACCGGGACACAAAGCTCGATCCAAATAAGCGTGGTTGGCAACGAACGTTTCTTACTTCATCAAAGCTGAAAACTGGCCGTCATATTTTATTCCCGATCTTAATCCGCTTGATTTTATTTCTAAAGTTAACTTTAGATATAATTACGCTAAAATACAGGAAAGTCTGTTTTTTTTTTGTTGGTGGAAATCATTGGAATCATCGATCAGGGAAATGAATGAATGGATGGATTTTTTTAGGTGGGCAAAAATGTCCTACCACACACCCCGCTGCCCGGGGAGACAACGGGGTAGTATGGGGCTCTCACCCACTAAAAACCCACCGTGCACCCTCACCCGCCCTTGCTGCGGTGGATCACGGGTACCGCGTCGTATTGACCGCGATCCATAGGCGGCAGCCCCTTCGGGCACCCTATCTTGTGTGACACCCCACGCACTTGGGCGTCACACCTTCGTAGTAGGCTTCCGCCGGTGGCAGGGCAGTCCCCGAGCCGACCGTCCACAGCCTCGGCTAGGGTGGCATCAGGTGCAGATAAGCGCACCCACACCGCCCCGCGCGCCGACGGCGAATCGGGTCCGCCAAGGAGGATTCCTCCCGGGCCCTCTCTGCCGCCTCCTTCCGCGAGATTACAGCCTCACAGAAGGTGGCAACCGCGGTCCAGGCCCTGTCACTGCCAACCATTGCTCGCGCAACGGCCGGCAGCGACAGCTCCACGCCTATGAATGCAGCAAGATCCCAGCGCTGCCCATCCCAGGCCAATTACGACACGAGCGTGTGCTGCGCCAAGTCCTCATTGCAGTCGCACATAGTTTGGGGTTGTCTCCCTCCTAGCGATCGTGTGCAGGTATTTGCCGAAGCAACCATGCCCCGACAAAACCTGCACCAACTGGAAGGTGAGGACCCCGTGCTGCCGCGCTGCCGCCAATCTTCCAAGCCCCTACGGTCCAGAGACCAGTCCGGGGCATCTCCAATCGAGACCTCCACTTTAGGACAGTGGCGTGGTGGGCATTTTTCCGCCTAGAGGAAATCGTGCTCGGCGACTAGCAACTGCCCCCCACCCGCACCGTCCACGCCTGCCGATAAACGTCGGCGAGCACTTCCGCCTCCAGATCCCACGGGGGGATTCCGGCCAACGCGCAGGCTGCATCGGTCGAGACCGTGTGGTACCCGCGTATTGCCCTGACCGCTGCGACCCTTTGTGGACGCTGCCATTGACCGTACTACCCCCACGTAGAGTCGTCGACACGCGAGACTCGGTCCGCCCAGATTCGGCATCAAACGCGCGAGGGTGGACGCCGTGCCAACGAGTCTCGGCCCAAGACGGCGAAAGTGCTCGTCGAAGTGCCACCGTCCATCCAATACCAGGCCCAGATATTTAATATGAACCTGGATTGGAACACTCACTCCATTAACCATTATCGATGAAAGAGCAGGGCCTCCAACTTTTCAAGGGCCACCCTAAGCACTAGTGCCTCTATCCGCCTGACCACCTCCGCGGTACCTGAGGTGGCCAGCGTTGCTGCCTCCTTGAGGGTCCCACCCCGTGCTGTGACGAGCGTGTCATAGGCGTCGCAAATTACGCCCAGCCCGGGGGGGAGCCGGCTACGGAGGACTCAGTCGTAGCCGATTTCCCACAGGAGCGGCCTGAGAACCGAACCTTGTGGGACGCCGCACGACGTGGCCCTCCTAACAACGTTCCCTTCCCGGTCCACGAAGAGGACGCTGCGGCCCCAGCGAAAATGGACCTGGATTAGCGTTGATTGCTCAGAAATGGTATTGACTTCATCTTGTCGGACAAATGACCCACTTTCAATACCTAAACGAGTGTGAATCAGCAAACGATGCAAGGTGTCAATAGGATTCAGAAGCTTTCTGACCATATTCTGACGCTCATGACGAGATCGACAGAAATGATGGTGCACTCTTCAGCTGATTGGTCCAATCCGTGTGGTGACGGACTAAGAATACAAGCCACCACCCCATTCTTTCTCACGGGTGTCGTATGAGGCGACTAAGCGAAGTAAGCGATTATCACCCAGTGCATGACTGGTGGTAGGGCTGGGCACAAAGTGGGAGTATTCACTTGGTATCGGGTCCGAGCGGGTTGGTACCACCATCTCCCGTGTGACCGGCCATGAAGCACATCGTTGTGTTTTGGCTGTAGCTGGAGATAGCTAGTTTATTCTTTCATTTCATATCGGTGAAATGAAATGGTGAGCAGCGGCTTGACAATATTTGGTATAGTTGAGTCCATGAGTGACGATTACCTGATGGGCCGTGGCTCGTCTGCTACTACATGCAATAAAAAAAAATCAGAGGCGACTAAAGAGGCAGATATCATCTCTACATGACACGACATTCGTCGAATGAATACCTTGCATATTAAAGAGGCGATAAAGCAGTGCCAAGGCTCTAAAGTGTTCTGTCTGTTGGGAAAAAAAATGACGGCGCTGTCAAGTCGACAAAAGGTCCTCTTCTCTAATATTCCATAGTATCTGAAAACAAAATTCTAGAACCAGTGTTTGTCAGCGGTGATGATTTACGGAACAAAAGCGTCGTACAAAAATGTTGGCCTCATACTAAAACTCAAAGTCGTTCAACTTACTGTGGCTATGTTCATGTCCCTACGGATAGAATCTGTAACACGGAAAGAGCTAGCTGAACAGGAGTAGCCCACCGGGTCAGCACGCTGAAGTGGCAATGGGCAGATCTCATCGTTCGATGAACCGACAACCGTTGGCGAAGATGGCGCAGTATAGGACTGCCTCCTATGACCTGGTGAAAGTCGCAGGCAGCCGTTGGTTCCAGGCGGCACAGGACCGTTAGTTGTGGCGCTCTCTTGAGGAGATCTATGCCGAGCAGTGAACGATGAAAGGCTTATGAATGGATAGATGGAAAATAAACATAAAAAGTTTCTAGTCTTACCAACCTCTAAATAGAAATAAAAAAATTAATTATCATCTCGTTAATCACACGAACGCGTTTTCAACAATGAGGTAATTTTTATTTCTTAATAATTACAATAAGGACTTTGTTAGCCTGCAAGCGTATGTAGGTATATATACCAATATATGGTAGACAGGTAAAATTCTATCACATAAAGTACATTAATGTGTTAAGTTTATGAAGGCGATGAAACAGAAATGGTTTGTGATAACTAACGTGCGCTGTTATAGAGCTTAGTACAACTTCATAGTGCTTTAGCTAGTTTAACAAAGCAGAACTTCTATTTTAGTTAGTTATATATATTTGATTATCACGTTTGTGTAATAAAATAGGTATATTATAATTACATTAGTTTTGCAGTTCAGAGTATGTAAAAAAAAAAACAAAATTTGAATGTACAGTACACCAAACTGAACATTAGCCGGACGTTTTATAGACTAGATTATGCTCGCGACTTCGTTTATGTAGACTTCAGAATATAAATACACTCCTATTATACTCTATGGCATACTATGATGAAAATTGCTATAGGATTGTCCACAGGAACCATATACTTTTCCAGGTTAAAAAGTAGCGCATGACCCATTCTGGGTTCTAGATTAGGTATATGTAGGTATGCAAAATTTCATAATAATTGTTTTAGTAGTTACGGCGGAAAGGTGTAGTAAATAAATAGACATTCAAACGCATTTTCGCATTTATAATATTAGTAAGAAATAATAAGGATAGTCTCTCTGTGTTCTGTATTTTATTGCTAAAATAATTATATTGCATTATGCCAGATAGAAGTGAAAAAATATGTCCATTTTTTTACCGACATCAGAGGACTTAAAAAACAATTTTTCATGGCTCATTATATTTTTCCCTGAACATTTTTAAGGCACCTAATACACGGGCTTTTTAATGTTTTTATGAACATTTGGTGTTTTTGAATCATTTTAGTAATTGTATTTACACAATAAATGCGTTAATATGATTGACTTTTAAGGTTTTTGAACAATGAATTGGAATGTTTAAGAATTTGTATGTACATATAATATATGTATATTAAACTAATAAGGAGCATTGAATTTATTCATGTATAAAAGGATATCTATACTATTATTTGCCGTGTGGGGCCGGCTTTAGAATTGTCCCACCCCTCTCCACCCATGGGAGTCGTAAGAGCCGACTGAGGGGATACCGCGGGGTTTGGGCAGCAGCACTCCTTCGAGTATTAACAACATCCACTGCGATCGCCAAATCGCCTGCCAAGCGTGGCGATTACGGCACTATCCCCCATTCTTGGGGAGGCCTATGTCCAGCAGTGGACTTTAAAAGGCTGATGGATGGATGATACTATTATAAAGCTGAAACAGAGATGTGTCTGTACATTTAAGATATTTAAGAAAAAATATCTGTATTAGGCTATATAAGCGTGTCTAAACACAAAACATTTATTTTTAGAGCTTTTGTCTGTTTGTTCGTTCGCACATCACGCAAAAACTACTCAACGGATTTTGATGCAACTTTTTTTATTTGATAGCTCTTGATTAGACTTAAAAACATTTTATACCGCTACTATATCGGGAACCTGAGATATAACCTTAAATCTAGCAAAGGCTAGTTATATTATATTATTTGATCGTAAGCCCAAATTTTACCGGTAACGTTGTTTTAAATTTTGTTTAAAATTTTTTTTTGTTTGTTTTTAAATTTTAAAATAAATGTTTTATTAAGGATATTTCTTCACAAAGCGGATGAAACGATCACAGTTACGTTGCGGGTGCAATGTCTGAGTGCTTTAAGTTTTAAAGTATCTTATACACTTTCATTAGCAACTTGTTAACAACTCTAGCTAAAACTGTAAAAGTTCCCTCGTCGATAAACTTTTTTGTTTGTCTTTAAATTTCAGAATTTTATAGTGTTATGTGAAAGTTACAGAAAAGAAAATTAAAACACTTTATCCAGTGCCGGAGTTGTTAATAATTCGTTTAGATTGTAATCTTCTTAGTAAAATCATATTATTCAATCCATTCCACAACTATAACGTATGAGTTTTGAGCAATTTAGTTTTAACTATCATAGATAATACCGGAAGTGTGAGAGACAAGTAACTTTGGGTAAAATAGTCAACGCTACCTAACAGTGTTAACATAACGTACTTACATACAAATTCATATAGAAAGTAATATTTTTATTTTGCTCTCTTACAAATATTAAGAAGTAGATGGGCATGCATGTTATAACAGCCAGGGATAACCACAATAACAATATGAATTATACGTATGTCCGTGTGGTGATGGACTAATAGTAAAAGTGTCACCACCCCATTCATTATCGCGGGTGTCATACGAGGCGACTAAGTAAGCAATAATCACCCATTGCATTACTGGTGGTAGGACTTGACAAAGTGGGAGTACCTACTCGCTTGTTATCAGGCCCGGGTGGGTAGGTACCAGCCTCTCCTATGTGAGCGGCCATGAATCACCTTGTTGTGTTTTGCTTGTATTATGAGATCCATCCATTCATCCATCAGCCTTTCGACGTCCACTGCTGGACATAGGCCTCCCCAAGAGAACGCCACAACGAGCGGTTCTGTGCTGTTTCGCTCATATGGGGGATAGTGCCGAATTTGCCAGGCTTAGCAGGCGGGTTAGCGATTGCAGTGGATGTTGTTAATACTCGAGGAAGTGCTGCTGCCCACTCCCCTAGTATTCCCTCAGTCAGCTCTTACGACTCCCATGGGTGGAGACGTGGTGGGACAATTCTAAAGCCGGCCCCATATGGCCTTATGTCTCTATTATGAGATAGCTGTTCATTATTAACACATCCGTGGTATGAAATGGCTCACCCTTTTGGATGCAGATTGGTAGTACTTTTGGTATAGTAACCATCAGGAAGCCATGGTTGTCTGCCTCCATTTTCCAGAAAGGTAGGCAGAGACAATGGGTTATAATAATAATAAATATTCACAGACATTTTCACACAACGTCCTCTGGTCCCAAACTAAGCTTAACGCTTGTGCTATGGGTACCAGATTACGAATATTATAGGTATATATACTTTTTTTTGTAAATACATACATATAATAGATAGAAAACACCCACAAGTAGTACAAATATCTGTGTTCATCACACAAATAATTGTCCTGAGTGGGAATCGAACCCACGACCTCGTGCACGGAAGTCAGTTACCTACACTACCGACAACGCCACGAGGCCCGATTGCCCCTTGTCATAAAACAACTTAGCGCTGCTCACTCTTAATCTCCCTAGAACAATACGTGACGTCCACGTCGTTGCCACCCTTCGTATGATTTTTAATGATGATAATCATATTGATCTTATTGTCTTTTCTATTTTTAGTTTTATTGCATCATTCTTGATTCTAGCTTAAGTATTCATTGATTTTCTATTATAAAGCTGTAACAGAGCTGTGTCTGTTAAGATATTTGAGAAAAAATACTGTATTAGGCTACTTATGCGTCTCAGAACAATCAACATTATTTTTAGAATGTTTGTCTGTTTGTATGTTACCAAATCACACAAATACTACTTTCGATATGACGGACGGATTTCGATAAAAGTTTTGTTTGATAGGTCTTGTTTAGACTCAAAAACTTGTAAACATTTTATCCCGCTACTAAATCAGGAACGTGAGATATAACCTAAAAGCTATCCTTTGTCTGCGTCGGAGCTCTTTAGTATATACTCTTTGGTCGGAGCTGCGGGCAAAGGTGAAAAATGTTTTATCATGGAACTAATCATATACAAAATAAATGTAGTTATTTTGAATTAAGAACATTTCAAATTAGTGTAGGTATACTGTACTTTATACTCGTATGTATTCCTAAATAAAGATAAAGAACATTTTGTACTAACTAAATCCTATTATGTTGGTAAAACCTTTAAGCACCTAAACAGTTATTTACGTAGAATTACCGTATTTAGTACACTTTAAATAAGGGTGGGCTTTAAAGTGGTATGGTTTGGATAAAATCTAAGGGTCTTTTTAAATTACCCGCTACGGCACCGATGCGATGACGATGTTTAGAATGACGATGTTTAGAAAATAAAGAGAATATACTTTGACAGCAAATGGGCCATATGGGGCCGGCTTTAGAATTGTCCCACCCCTCTCTACCCACGGGAGTCATAACAGCCGACTGAGGGAATACCGGGGGCGTGGGCAGCAGCACTACCTCGAGTATTAACAACATCCACTGCGATCGCCAACCCGCCTGCCCAACGTGGCGATTACGGCATTACCTATCCCTCATGACGGGACCGCTCGTTGTGGCGTTCTCTTGAGGAGGCCTACGTCCAGCAGTGGACGTTGAAAGGCTGATGGATGGATGGATGGATGGATGGCAATAATGCTCAATGCGATTTTTGAGGCTGTTTATTTGACTATGCTACTTTACCAGCGTGGAATTTAAAATTTTGTACAGGATGAAATAAAAAAATGTGTGCGTAATAAAACATGTATATGCTATATTTCTATAAATTGTCTCTTATAAGGTTACTCATTCTAGTGGAACATAGCCGCAGTATAAATGAGCTAGTAATTAAAGGACATTGTTCAGCTGACTTACCTACATTTATCGCCTAAGAACCAATAGCTACCAAAATTATTTATTGTGTAAACAAATTATTTGTGAAAGTTGAAAAAAAATTACCTACTTGCCCGTGTGGAGAAGGGCTAAGAATACAAGTGTCACCACCCCTTTCTTTCTCACGAGTGTCGTACGAGGTGACGACGGGAAGTAAGCAATTATAACCCATTGCATTACTGGTTGAAGGGCTGGGTACCAAGTGGGAGTACTTACTCACTTGCTATCGGGCCCGAGCGAGTTGGTACCAACATCTCCCGTGTGACCGGCCATGAAGCACATCGGTGTGTTTTGGTTGTAGCAGGATATAGCCGTTAATTCTTTCATTTCATATATGTGAGATGAAATGGTGAGCAGCGGCTAGACAGTACTCTCGGTATAGTTGAGTCCATGAGCGACGGTTAGGTATCATTTACCATCAGGTGGGCCTTGGCTCATCTGCCATCATAAGCAATAAAATTAGAAGTGGAAAAAGAGAATTTTGCTGCTTTTCTAAAGCTCTCTTTTTTGACTTTCACAAATAATATGTTCTTTAACGTAACTGAGAATGTCAAGTGCTAAAGTAATATTACCTATATTAAACAGTTAGCTGTTGTCCGCAGTCCATTAAAAAGTGAAAATAAAAAAATCCTGAGCCACGTCAATATTCATTTCTTGATAAGTAGATAAAGGTCCAAGTTTCAACTTCCTGCCTACAATAAAACCGATAATCCCTTACAAATAACACTTACACTTCTCCACATAATATGTCAAAGTGCCAAAAAAAAAATGTAGCGCGTCGTTATTTATTTATACGCAGTAAGTGTATTTCAATTTTACATGCTTCTATCTACAAATAACAAATACGTTGATACAATAATCCTCTCATTTCCCCCCTTAAAGTTGGAATATCCAAAAATACTTAGCGGATTACGTTATTTATTATTATAGAATAAACCTATATTCCAAATTTTAGTAGTTTTGTGTTGTGCGTTAATCATCAGTCAGGACAAGCGGTTTTAACACAGATAAATCGATTTTGTGTCGTTCTATCTAAAATATAAAATAGCAGGAGGTGGAATGGAGGGGTTAACATATAAACTCGACTAATAAGGGTTAATACCAAAGTGTTGCGAAACAGGTGTAGGAGGGCGTTCTTACTAAAGTCAGAATTAACATTTTCACATGTTTCAAAAAGTGCGTCGTTTTTAGTTGTGTTTAGAGAGTAGTAACTATAATGTTATGTTTTTATTAAGGTAAGGTTTATTAAGGTATAGGTAGTCCAACATTTGTTTGTCATACATTTGTTAATGTCAGATTTGGGTTTTACTACGCAGCGGATGTGGTCGCGGCTTTGCTTATGTATAAATATTGAATAAGGGTTTTCTTCCTACAAATGTTTTGTTTTGCATGATAGAGGGCTCAAACTATATCGGTTTATTTACTTGACAGAAAAAAATAATAATTGAAAAATGCATTTGTCGTTGTTGTAAAATTACTTATTTATTTACTATACAACTTATTTATATTATATACTTAATACTTGTATATATCTATAATAATTAAATCATCTAATAATTGAATACTTTGATCCAACTGCATCTATTGATAAGACCGAGAAGTTTCCTATTTCAAATATGAATTATATCACAAGTACTTATATCTCAAAGGAACAGTGTGTTTCCTTTGGGTAAATAAATAGACTCCGTGTTATCTAAAAATTACGCCATTGTGTAGTTACTAAGTACGTATAATAAGCGTAAGGTTAAAGTGTGCGTTTAAACATTTTTTTCAATCTTGAAGAGTATCTCATAACTATACGAGATAGCGTTAAACATATTTTAGTAAACATTTCGCAATATCTTCTTAGAAAAAACTCAAAAATGATAGGCTGACCGAAACTTGTTCGCGCAAGTTCTAGTATTAATAAAGACACTAAGTAACAGACCTCTCATAAGTCTAAAACATAGCCCTATGCCTACATACTTGGTTTTCCTTTCCTTTAACAACCAGTTTATTCCAGGTCGTCAGTCAATCAGCCCGGGATATAATTCTAAGATCATGGATATATAAAAAAAATAACTCACCAGTTACAAATACGCTAAAAAAGGTGGCAAGCCACCAGGCTGCTTTCATTGATGATGGCGAGAACATGTGTCCGTTGATTATTCTGTAACAAATATAAACAAACGTATAATAAATAAATATTCACGGACATTTCACACAATGTCCTCTGGTCCCAAACTAAGCTTAACGCTTGTGCTATGGGTACTAGATTACGGATATCATACATATATTATTTTTTTTGTAAATACATATATATAAAAGATAGAAAACACCTAGACGCAGTACTAATATCTGTGATCATCACACAAATAATTTTCCTGAATGAGAATCGAACTCACGACGTCGTGCACGGAAGTCGGTTACACTACCGACTACGCCACGAGATCCTGAAGTCAAATAATAGTCAAATTATTTCTACATAGGATTCCACTGCCCCGTTTATAGAAACATCTTGTAGAAACTATGCAGGTTTTTGCCTGAGAGAATGATGTTCTCGACAGCTTGTTGATCTAAATTTTTGTAATTTATACAAAAGGGTGGCGTAGGACCACTGTTTATGGTGTATAGGCTAGCAGAAAATAAATATAAATCCACTAAAATTGGATTTGAATAATAATATTATTAATTTTGCATTCTATTTACTAGTCATTAATCTCCATTTTGTATTCCATTCTAGTGAATTATTAGTATAGATTAGTATCAAATCTTCATATTATATTGCACGTACACACACATAAGCGAAGCGTTTGGGTACTATTCTCGTTTTACAGAGAACAACTGATTTTTCAAACTTAAAATGTCTCTATTTATCATATATTGCACTTGTAAAACAATATATATACACACACACACATCAAGAAAAACTTAATTTTTGACACTCATGATATTTTGTATGCCATTTTTGTTATTTAAACTAGTTTAAAAACTCTTAAAGTACAATTTAGATCTATTTCATTTAGCAATTGACATGCTCCGCTACTTTTTAAAGTACAAATTATTTGTGAATAAAGAAAAAGAGATTTTTAGTAGGGGCGGGAATCGAACCACGCATCTTTTCCAATCCGGGGAAGTGCTCTAAGCCACTGAGCTACCCTACTGACCTTTCGATCATCCCAAATTCTTAATCACATTTGTCTTAACGACCAACGCCCTCTATCGGAACGCATTTACATGCATTAATCCAATATAGTAAGTTTAATTTTGCAATTAAAATTCATACTATTTGATGGCGTGATTTTTTTTAAACATTTTTGATCTATATTTCAGCACTTGACACGCTATGCTACTCTTAAAGTACAAATTATAATCTGTGAATAAGGAAAAAGAGTATTTTAGTACAGGCGGGAATCAAACCTGCGTCCCTTCTTATCCGGGGAAGTGCTCTAATCCACTGAGCTACAGTACTATCTTTTAGACGTACCCAATCTCCTTATCACATTTGATAAGGAAATTGGGTATGTCTAAAAGAAACACACATCAAGGCGGAGGCAGGAAGTGGGCGAAGCGACGCCTCCTCCCGCCCAGCCGTCGCCGGCGGAGCGAGTCGGCGTGGGCCGATGCCTCACGCTCCCGCTCCGCGGCCTCCTTCAGCGAAATTACAGCCTCGCAGAAGGAGGCCATGGACGACCAGCACCTGCCGCTGCCCAGCATTTACAAGATTACGGCTGGAAGCGACAGGTCTCCTCCAATAACCGCCGAAAGGGTGCGGCGCTGGGGATCCCAGGCGGGGCATTCCTCCAGAGTGTGGTGGACGTCGTCGACTTGCGCGCCACACTGATGGCATCTGGGGGCCCCCTCTCTGCCAATTTGATGCAGGTACTTACCGAAGTACGCGTGCCCGGTAAGCACCTGCGTCATTCTAAAGCTAAGGCTGCCGTGCCTTCGATTTAGCCAGCGGTGGAGGTGCGGCCCAACCGCTTCTACAGTCCCCCCGTCCTGCTTCGAAGGACTCCAGTTGTTCCCTCCACCGTTGGATCATCATCCTACGGGCCGCTTCATGAGCTCCGCCCAGACTCCCTGCAGAAATTTCCTCGCCCCCGGACCGGGCGCCTTCCTTCGCCCACGAAGGCGGGAGAGGGCTACTTTTAGTTCTGTGTCGGTGACGGGAGGGATTGGCGCCCACTCTTCCGCCACCGATGGAGGAGCCATTGGTGGTGGGAATAATCACAACTCCCTGCACTAAGGAATAATCCTTGTATCGCGGGGGACTTTACAAACATACAATATCACAGATACAAAGTACACCCATAATCAGAACAACTATTTGTGGTTCACACAAAAGGTTGTCCTGTGTGGGAGTCAAACCCACAACAGTCAAGCGGGAGGCCGGTGTATAAACCACTCCGCCATCTGTCTAGTCGTATTATATTCACTAATAAATAATCTTGATTTTGTATTCTATTTATTAGTAAATAATTTCCAATTTCTCTCTTCTCTAGGGGACGATAAGAGAAAGGCAACAGAACAAAAACCAAAGCTTCTTTGTTTGTTTATTTTATTTTTTATTCTATTATATTGAGAAATAAACACATCCAATACAAAAAATATATATTAAATATAAAAACACAATCCGGAAGCAGTTCCCACAATTTGCTAAATCTTTCAGGAAACATTTAAAGTAATAACGAAAACTATGAAGCCAATAGAAAAAGTTAATGACGTTTTAATGAGACAAAAAATTGGTTTTATACCTACAACCTTTGAATTTGAGTAGAGAAAGGTGAAAAATATCAATGCAGTTATTAGTCAGTCGTGATAACATTATTGTACAACAACAAGATCTTTTAACATTAATATATTTCTGGCATAATTTGTTTGTGAAAATCTTCTATGGAAAAGAGTTCTCTTGCGCGTAAGACGTGGACTATGTGGTTTATGTGTTTCTCAGAGTCAGGTTGAAAATATAGACTTTATCTATACTATTATAAAGCTGTAACAGAGCTATGTCTATACATTTAAGATATTTAAGAAAAAATGACTAATAGGCTATATGTATAGGCATGTCTAAACACACGATTTTTTTAGATTTTTTTGTCTGTCTGTTTGTTTGTTCGCGCATCACGCAAAAACTACTGAACGGATTTTGATGCAACTTCTTTTATTTTATAGATCTTGATTAGACTTAAAAACTGGTATACATTTTATCCCGCTAAAATATCGGGAACCTGAGATAAAACCTAACCGGCTTCGCCGCAGCCAAAAGCTAGTTTTATTGAAATTGGTTTATAATAAATATATAGTTTTTGATAAATTTATACTATAAATGTTCTTATATTAGACGAAGAACAAACTATTGTGAAAGCGGAAAAAGAGTGCTTTACTGCAAGCGTTAAGCTCCTTTTTCCAATTTCACGATGGTTTGTTCTTTAAAGTAGCTGAGCATTTCAAGTGTTAAAATACTGATCAAAGTATACTAGACGAAGTCAAAATTCCATTTAATTGTATCAATTTTCTTCTCAATTGGGTTATAATTAAGGTGGAAATCATATTCACCATCTGTGTTGTAGGGGACTACACACGAATTGTAACCATTACTTGCGGCTCAATCAAATATTAATCTTGTGTGAGAATATATTTGTAGCGGCAAAACGAAAAGTTCACGTTCTAACAATGTATGTAGGTAGTTATTGTTAAAATTAGCTTCCGTGGGAAACTAAATGAGTGAAATTAAAAAAAGAAAAATTGTTTATAAATGAAAAAGTCCTTTTTATTGTATATGGAGGCAGATTAGACACGCCGTACAGATGTTAAGTGCTAACCGCCGCTCATGGATAACAAAACTAAGAAAACTCCCAACCTGCTCACAAACTCAATTCACATGTGGGATATGAATGAATAGACGACTATGTCCCGCTACAACCAAACGCAAGGCAAAATGGACGGTTTCTGTGGCATATTTATTTTTAACGCACTTTATATTAGCTTCGCCTGCATCTATTTGTACCTATGTAACGGAATCTTTGAACGTGATTTTCACTCACTTCAAAGAGGTTTTATTGAAACTTCGCATACTTATGATAACATTACAATAATTTTAGAAGTTTACCGGCTATTTGTTTTTTTTAATTAAAAACTGGTGCTATATAAAGGTATTTTAAATAGAAGTAATTTTGATGCTTTTTAAGACTAAAAAAATATAAGTGAAAAGGTTGACAGCATAGCATTTTTCCCGAAGGGGTAGGCAGAGGTGTATTACGCACCCACGATTCGCCAGCTATGTTTAATCCCACGTAATAGGGGGCGAGCCTATTGCCGTCTATCGGGCACATTTCCGAACTCCTGGCTGTTAACACGATAACATCAAATTGATGTTTGATACAGTAAAAGCATCCCACGCTTTTTTACAATCATTATCAATTATAATATTATTTTCTATTTTTAGTTGGGAGTAAGCGTGTTTTCTTTAGTTTTTTAATCTATAATTTATTTCATTAGAATTAATTAAGATGCTGTAGAGCTATGTGATATGGACTTAATTCTGAGTCCATACAGACGAATAAGCAGCTATTTTTACCAAGAACTGCCACAATCATACAGCAATGTGCTGCAATAACATTTGGAGCGCGTAATCTGATGACAACATTAAAACACTCGAATAAATGTTACCATCGCTCACAAAACGTTATCTCAACAAAATAACAGGCAAAGGATCGACAAAGAAGCGCCTCAAAGGAAATGAGAGCTCATCCCAACTCTGATAATTTGAATTTTATTGAAACGGATGGGTTGAAAAATTGTACCTAACAAATAATGCGCAGTCATGTCCCGAAAATGTTAAAACATTGTGAATTATTCTTACTTAAACATTTTTGATCTATATTTTTTAGCATTTGATATGCTCAGCTACTTTTTTAAGTACAAATTATTTGTGAATGAGGAAAAAGAGAACTTTTGTGCGAGCGGGATTCGCGTCCGCCCGCGTCCCTTCCAATCGGGGGAAGTGCTCTAAGCCACTGAGCTACCGCACCGACCTTTTGGCCATCCCAATCTCCTCATCACATTTGTGTTTACGACCAACGCCACCTATCGGAATGCGTTTACATGCATTAATCCAATATAGTAAATTTTAATTTTGCAATTAAAATTCATACTATTTGATGGCGCAATGTTTTACTTAACATTCCTGAAATCTTTCTGTTTGGTGTTGGTTAATTATTATCTATATTATATATTATAATTAGATAGGAAAAATAATAAAAAAATGCCAATTAAATGAATAGTTCTTTTATTCATTACTTAATAAGCCTTAAATAATACTTCACTCTTTATCCTCCCGACTCTGGATGTATCAATAAAATTTCAGAGGTCTACAAAAACATTATTGAACACAATTATGCTTTGTCCAGGCATGCTGATACTTGCCAGAGACGCTGCCGTGCGTTCAGATTGTAGTTCAGTTAGTCATTTCATATTTTATTTTACGACTATATAACACGTTGCCACTTCTATTTAATAGATACGTATACTTCGACGCCAGCAAAATATGGAATTGCACCTACATTAATGTTTACTTTAGTACATATCAATCACACTTTTCTTTCACAAAGTAAACAGAAATAACACCAGCGCGCAACGTTATAAAGTAATCTATTTTCGTCAGGTGACGGTTACAATTTGCGCAACATATGAACTGGTAACTAGTTTTTCCTTAAAGAATGAAAATAAAACAGATATGTAAGTAATACAGCCTTTTTCTCAACGACTTTTAGGAAAAAAAAAAGCAGATATCTCTTTTATCTCCGCATAGACTACTATTAGATAAGAAAGTAGACTACTACTACTACTTATCATCATGCCATTTCCATTGCGGGGTAGACAGAGGGAAGAGAGTGCCAAGAGGCTCTATTCCTGCATACATCTCTCGCTTCCTCAACATTAATGATTCTCTTCATACACTATCACCGGTTTCGGAGACTCCTGACTGCAACTTCCTTCAATATATGACCGATTTAATCTGGGTAGGCGAGTCCCGGTCTCCCCCTGTACCTACATTCCTCCAGCTTCGCATTTAGACTATGCTTAAATATCGTCTTTCGTATTTCAATATTACACATGATAGGTTCAACTACTTATTAGGAGAAAATGTGTGAAGAAAAAGATAAACAACAAAAAATAAATTATTTGTGAATGTGGAAAAAGAGAGTTTGGGAGACGCGAGTCTTAAAGATATCTAAAAACAAATGTGAAGTGGTATTGGGTGTCTCCATTGGGTGACTGCGATAGTTTAGCGGTTCCGAGCACTTCCTCAGATTGGATGGGGCGCAGGTTCGAATCCTGCTCCCAGTAAAGCTCTTTTTCCACTTTCGCAAATAATTTGTTCATTAAAGTAGCTGCATGTCAAGTGGTAAAATACAGATCAAAATATTAAAAGACACATCCTCCACAACCGCACGAATGCCATAGTATCTTTACTAAATATTTTGGAAAACCTGCAGTAAGATAACTTAAAAAGAAAAGAAGACTTAAAAAAGCCCAATAAATATATATTCATGGACATTTTCACACAACATCCTCTGGTCCCAAACTAAGCTTAACGCTTGCGCTATGGGTACCAGATTACGGATATAATACATAATATTACTTTTTTTAATTGCTACGTCCTTGACTCTCGGTTACTATTTACCATGAGGTAAAAATGGTAAAAATGTTCCTATTAAGAAAGAACTTCGGTTATCCACTGCAATAAGCAATAAAAAATATAAACATACGGATACAGCAAATAATAAAATATTTTATAAATGACACGGCCTCACCGCAGACAAAAGCTAGTTTTTGGGTTATATCTCAGGTGCCCGATATAGTACCGAGATAAAACGTGTACCGGTAGTTCTTAGATGATCTACTAGCAAACAAATAAACTGACAGAAATAAAAAAAAAATGTTTTGTGTTTAGAGAGGCTTAAATAACTTCTAATCGTTATTTTACTCCATTATTTTTTAGTATTGCGTATAGTGGTAGACGAACTGCACCTGTTGTAGGTAGGTAACCGTCGCTCATGGACTTAACTATTCCAAGAGTATTGTCAAGCCACTGCTCACCGTTTCATTTCATATATATAAAATGAACAGGAGATGGTGGTGCCAACCCACTCGGGCTTTTTAGTAAGTGAGTACTCCCACTTGGTACTCGGCCCTACCACCACTGATGCAATGGGTGATAATAGCGTACTTCCCTTAGTAGCCTAGTATGACACCCGCGGAAAAGGGTGGGGCGGTGACATTTGTATTCTTAGTCCGTCACCACACAGACATTTATTTTTAATGTAAAGATATGGCTCTGTTACGCCTTTATATTAGTTTAGAAAAACAAGAAACTTATTATTATAAACAATTATAGATTAAACCCATAAATGTTTTTCACCTATTTTTATTATAAAAGTCTATAAATATTAACATTGGAGAATATTATAAAACCAATGCACCAAGCCTTAAATTCTAATACTGTGCTTACATTGGAAGTTTAATCTTCCTGTTCCAACATTGCTGTAGATATAAAAGCAAAATAAACTGTAGCAGCTGCATAATAATATATCCTCTCGAAGACGTACGTGTATGAGTCAATCCAAGGAAATGGGTTACCGGTGAAGCAAAGCCAAGTAATCTTTACATCTTGTGCATTATTGTACAACTTTCATTCATTTAATGAATATTCTTTATACTATTCAGCTTATTATTTTAGTTCTTCGATTATTTAGTTTTGATAATTACATATGGTGCTATGCTATGCTCTAGTAGTAGAACCTTGCTTTACCCAGCATGAATGGGCTGGCTCGATCGGGGAAGTACCACCCTCTCATATAATATCAGCGTGTAACAACAGTACCTTTTTTAACTTCCCGCTAAAAAAATTGAAAATTTTCAAAAGTTGAGAAGTTATTGGTTTTACCTCGTTTTTCGAAAATCGAGTTTTCAACAGATGTTGACATTTTGAGGTCCTAGGAAGCTTTTCCGAATGTTGCCGCGACTATGTAAACCTCTCATAACTTTTGAACGGCTTGACCGATTTCATCGGATCGATTCCAAAAACTAATCAGCTCTTAACATCAAAAAACCACGTTGATCGCCACCAATCCGGTCAAAATCGGTTAAATCGTTCGTGAGATATCGTTGTCAAAAAAATTTGTTTTTTTTTTTATTTTTTAGAATTTCTATGAAATTTTTAGTCTGAACAGTTCGAGCTTTAAGATTCTTCAAAGAGCTCAAAAAGCTGCGTTGAATGCCGTAAACTACGAGAAAATCGGTTGATTAATTTAAAAGATATTGAGCTCAAAATGACACGAAAATTATACTTTTGAAAAAACCTAATAAGTGCAATTTTGAGCGCTTAGGTAAGTATCAAATTACCGGGAAGTTGCAGGGATTGCATTTAGGGTCAACGGTTTTCCAGATTTTTTTTTTTGTTATGGCGGGAAAAAATGTTCCTAATCGCACACGCCGTCGTTCGAGGCAACGAACAGGGTAGTGTGGGATAGCATCTGTATACTACGGCAACCGCTTACTATCAGGTGGGTAGTATGCTTGTTCGGCACTCATTAATTATAAAAAAAATATCTGTTAAATTCTTGTTTTTAGAAATTATTCCGAAAATTCTAATAATCATAAAAATAAAAGAATAAGCTGTTGTTTTCTTCAATATTATATTACATATATATAGCAATGATTTTGTCACGATTTTATACGGTGTGAAGTTAATTTTATCATTCAATTATTTGAGTGCTTCATTATATCCTTCATTTATTTATGTAAATTAACTGTTTTCTGTACATTTTATCAAAAATACCTTCAAATTATACTTCCCTTATTCATCGCACTGTTAAGCGTAATGATAGGAAAATGGTTAATATACCAGGCTGTTTAGATGGCATTGGGCATTGTTCTTACTCTTCTCCTTGCTTAATTTTACTTCCTTATCTAGTAGTCAGTTACGATACCTTTAGAGTAAAATTAGATGATATCGTTACATTTTCTTTATAAAAATCTAATATCCTAGTTTAAATAACTTTAAAATTATATTGCTGATTAACTGACAAGTGAAGAAATAACACTATTGACATCAAGACTGCTAGGTAACATACAAGAAAACAATGGAATATATTTATCGCCAAAATAGATTTAAAAATGTGAAATCGAAAATAACAGTCAAGAACAGGAATCGAACCTGCATCTCCTGGAATACCGTCCCAGATGCTTTGCCAAATCAGCAGGCGTCACCAAAACGTTAAGTATGAATGTGTTTATCGAAATTCGTAGTCCCGAGCAATTGTCACGAATTGTGTATTGTCAATTCACAAAGCATATGGGATGGTATTCTAGGAGATGCAGGTTTGAGTCCTGCTCGTGACTGCTATTTTTGATTTCACATTTTCGCACTTTGTGTTAATGAAGGGACGATATTTTGGTATAATGTTTTTGGTATGTTAGTCCATCTGTTTTGCTATCATAAGATTTTTTATAAAATTTAATAAAACTGCCTAAATTTAATAAATACTCGCCTACTTTATTAGACTGTAACAATATATGGAAACTCGGTCATCTGAAGCACACGGGTCACTTCCAATTCACAGAACAGAGATGAAGACATATTTAATATTTTGCATAACCGCACTATGTAGAACATTAGATATCTTATCTTAATATAATATACGAGAATTTTAAAACAACTATACAACCATCGGAGAATTAAAATGTTCTCAAGTACCTTCTTAAGTTCTTACTTAAATACCTTAAACATACCATTTTCTTTTGTAAAGGCGGGAAAAAAATACATAACCGCACACCCCGTCATTCGGGGTAACGAACAGAGTAGTGTGGTGCCCTCATCCACTAAATAAGCCTGCCATGTACCGTCTCTCCGCCTGTATTGGCGGGCTACTGGGACTATGTTACATAACTTCAGTTGCAACCTTAAATATACCTAGGATGTTTAATAATGACAAAATGAATTACGTCTTGTAGTAATTTATCTTATTCGTGTTTGGGTAAACGGTTTCCTCAATAAGATTATTTTGTAGATTATAGGCAATATTTAGATATTTTTATATATATTTTTAGCATTTGACATGCTTAGCACTATACATTAAACACAAAGTGAAAAATGTGAAATCGAAAATAACAGTCTGGAACAGGATTTGAACCTGCATTTTCTGGATACCGTCCAGATGCTTTACCAATTCAGCCATCCTGACAATTGCTCCTGACTGCTAATTTCGATAACACATCATACTTAACGTCTTTGGGTGACGCCTGCGCCATCTGTCGGAAGTATTTTTTCACTTTGTGTTTAATGATTATAGGCAATACACAAATAGGCAATACACAAAACGATTATTATGTAGATTATAGGCAAAAAACAGTGATACAAGATAGGCATTCATATACAGCCAGTAAACGTATTTATCTTGGGCCTAAGTGCGGTGCTAGTCTCTTTCGTAGTGGAAGAGAAATCGTCACTACTATATACACTTACTTAACAGATAAGTTGTTATGCTGTGCCTACATTATCTAACTTAATCCACTTCTTTAAGGTAAGTATCTCTGGTAACTTTATACAAACAGGATATTTACTAAGTCCACACTACCCTGTTCGCTGCCCCGAACGACGCGCGACGCGGTGTGCGGTTAGGTACTTACATTTTTTCCCGCCTAGACAAAAAATAGCTAGTTTTTTATGCAAAAGAAATAAAGATTTATCCGCTTTTTTAATATATTAGAATTAAACCTTATCCTTGTAAATCACGCACTCAATAATCCTATTCATTCACAATAAAGTGTGCCGAGCAGTTTTCATAAGCTCTCGCGATGCCCAGTGAAGGCGCGTCGGACCCGCAAGATTCAATTACGTGCGCGCTGACGGGGGTTCACAAGTTTTCACTGCTTGCACACCACTAAAAATATATCCCACATAGCCGTGGTCATTACACACGTATATACATATACTGATAATCTTTGACTTTTGAACTCTTCGAGCTCTTCGAGCTCAAAAGTATAATCATCAGAGTTTTGAGCTCGAAGAGCTCGAAGAGCTCAAAACTCTGATAGAGATTTAATAAAACACTATTCGTTGAATTTTCAAATCGCAATAACTTTTGAATGAATAAACCGATTTTCTCGTAGTTTACGGCATTCAACGCAGCTTTTTGAGCTCTTTGGAGAATCTTAAAGCTCAAACTGGTCAGACTAAAAATTTCATAGAAATTATGAAAAAACATTATTTTCAATTTCCAACTTTTGAAAATTTTCAATTTTCTTAGCGGGAAGTTAAAAATAAGTGTTTTGTGTTCAAACCCGCCTAAATAGCCTTACAGTATTTTTTTTCTCAAATATCTTAATGTAAAACTTAGCTCTGTTACAGGTTTATAATAGTTGGAATTTGTAATAATAATGAAAAGAAAACGAAATCTTTGCAGTTCCTATATTTATGTGTATCTTAAATAAATAGACCTTTGTTTGCTGTTTCCGGCGGCTGACGAACCACGGGTCACCCAATGGCAAGTGGTAACCGCCGCTTATAGACTTGTGATACAAGAATTGCAGTCAATCCGCTACTAGTTCTATTGGTAGAGCCTTGTCTATCCCAGCATGAATTCCCCCCATTCTCTCCTTATTATCCTTCTTATCCTCTCTTTATTATTCTTCCTATCCTCCCTCTGTTTCCACCTCCTATCACTTTTTTGACGGTAACGCGCAAGTGATGTCTCTGGTATTGCTAGCGTCTATACTACAATAGACACTAGCAACAAGAGCCTATAGATTCTATAGGCTACGGTGGCTACCTACCAGCGCACTATCAGGTGGGAAAACTAAACAAAACAAAAACATCTCAAAGATAAAGCTAGACGATTAGTAAGATTACCAACGGTATTTATAACTCGAACTGTAGCGAGATACTTCAGAATAAATTAAATAAGACTATATTATAAAGCTACCCATTCGGCAGTAAGAGTAAATGATCAATTTTAATATAAAGTACCTACCAATTAAAGAGATTAAATGGAGTTTTGTTTGTTAAATTCCTAGTTGGTAGGTATTTTTTATTTTCTGTACTAAGAAAGTAAAGCATTATTTTAATATTTTTGGGAATATTAACCGACTTCAAAAAAGGAGCATGTTATCAATTCGGATGTTTATATTTTTTATGTATGTTCAGGCGGACATTCCGGATTTACAAAATTATTTTATTGTTTGAAAGGGGTTTATTCCGAAATAGTTATATTTAAATTTCATATAGATCTGATGATGAGTTTCGGAGACAGACAACAGAACTCTTCAAAAAATTACAGCAAATCAACCGCGATTGCTGCTATCGTATAAATATACATTGTTTAAGCAATCAAACAAAATAATATAACGCCTGTACACTATATATTTTAGCCGACTTCAAAAAAAGACGAGGTTCTATGTTCCACGGTAAATATTTTTTTACCAGTCTTTACCGGTTCTCTTGGCCTCAACCATTGTGATGAGCATTTCTGATTATCGTACATAATTTTTATCACAATTCACGATAAGATTCAAAATCCCCTTGTTATTGTGACGGTTGCTCGTGTTATTATTAGTGTATTCTTTATGATTTTAAGTGCTATTTAATAGGCCTAGAAAATGAAGATATTTTTGAATTTGAATTTTTGTTGAGTAATGTAACGCAGCACTTGACTCGTGTTTATTGGTTTGCTTCACTCAATTCATGGGGTACCAATTTTTCGAGCCTTTTCACTTTTTAATTTTTTGTTTCAAGTGAATTAAAATTGTTTATCACTTCCACCGAAGTCTGCCGCTAATTCTGATATGATTTGCGATATATCCACTTCCACGATCACTTGAAACAAAAAGGCCGTCTATGGGGTTTGTTCTGTAAGTCAAAATTTCCAGAAAGAAAACATTGGAACCAAAAACGTACCTACCGCGTTTTCTTTTACGGTAGCTTCCTCATACACATTATTAACCCTTCGAGCTGTTTCTGCAGCACTGGTGCCACAGTGGAACTCATATTCGTAAATAGCCCCTATATATTTTTAGTTTTCCATATTGAGAACAGAACGATGTCAACGAAAAAATCAAATAGCGCGAAAACATATGAATTACTAAATTCGAAACACAAATACACAATGCTTAATTTGAAATAAATTTGAATTTGGAATTCCTAACCAAACGCCAGATATTTGAGATCAAAGTGGCCAGTTTGACAAAACGCCAATTTCATATGTAAGGACCTAATATAATGTATTTCTTTTGTTATTATATGACTATTGTTTTTGTTACTTATGGACTTGGCACCGACTTCTAACACATCAGTGGGTGTCTAGAACGGAAATCGTATGTAAATACCGATAATTTTTTGCTTTTTAGTTCCTGGGTGTATTTGAAGGCGGTTTTCTTTTTCCTTTACATAATTTATTAACTACACGATAGCATTTATTAAATACTTTGAAATAAAACTACGTTTACGGAATCTATCGCGTTTACTTGATTTTTATACTATCCCGACGTTTCGAATACTTTACAGCATTCATGATCACGGGTGGACTTAGATGGTAGATGTCCAAAGCTGATATGTTGTTTCATCGGTTTCATCTACCCACAGTAATATGATTTTACAAATTTTTGGTTTATTTATTTCAACCCACATAATATTCGTTTAGAAACACAATTAAAAATATCTACTCTAAGATTTATGCTTACAATGTATGAGATTTTAAGCTAGTGTAATAAAATTAGTATAATACTCCTTTAAGTTTTAAAATTTTTGTTTATATTTAGTGCTTAAAAATTCTACCACAAACTACCAATTAAAATTTTAAGTAATCAAAAAACTACTATTAAGAAGACAATATTGATTATTAGTTAACTTTTAATCCTTTATTACTTACTTACATAACCTCTTTTTAAATCATAAACATAATTCGTACGTTCAAACGAAGTATTTAGGTATATCTGACCGACAATCAGTAAACATTGGCCAAGAAATAAATATTCCATGAAGAACATCCCCGTTGAACTAATTGCGCCCCTAGCTGTATTGATGGCACACTACCTTCTCCCTGATACACAGAATGAGATTATCATAAATCACTTTTCTGTTTGTTTTATTCACGCTAACGCAGTAGATCAAAATGAGTACAGCTTCACTGTGTGTGTGTTAGTGGAGCTAGGTATTATCAATAAGTACGTCTATTCTATTTTAATACGCTTCTATTATGTGGGTTGTATCCATTTATGTTGGATTAAATTGAAACTTAGCACACTTATCAAGGGACTAATGACAATACAATAATTTGAAAACTATAGTAACTATAGTTTTCAAATTATTGTATAGTTTTTAAATTATAGTTTTCCAATTATTGTATTTATACAATAATTTGAAAAAACTATAGTTTTCAAATTATTACAATAATTTGAAAAAACTATAGTTTTCAAATTATTGTACTAAAACTATAGTTTCAAATTATTGTATTGTCGTTAGTGTTATTGATAGATATATCAATGACACTAACGACAATACAATAAGTTATTAATAAATAACTTTTGTTTTTTTTTACAAATCGATACTATCGTCACACCTACGATAAAAAAGGAAGTAGGGTAGGAATAGGGTCTTTTAAATTGAAGTAATTTTTAACGTTGTTTTAAGAATAAAAAATAATAAAATAAATTATAGTTTTAAAAACTAAAAAAACGCGCTTACTACCTCATAAAAATGAAATATTGTCATAATTAATAATAATGTCTTTTTTGATATTTTTATATATTTTGTTAACATTTGACATGCTTACTTCTCACTGTGTGGTAATTAATAATAATGATTGTAAAAAAAGTGTGAGATGCTTGACATCATACTGATTATTAAGATTAAAATAGTGAAAAGCACCTTTTTTTTGTTAAGGCGGGAAAAAATATTCCTAACCGCACACCCTGTCGTTTGGAGCAACGAGCAGGGTAGTGTGGGGCCCTCACCCACTAAATAAACCCGCCGTGTGCCGTCTCTCCGCGTCTCGCGGGCCACTGGAACTATGTAACATTTCTTCAGTGGACTAGTGAAAAGCACCCTACGCTTTTGGTAGTTTGTAGTAAGAATGTTTTTTTTACTTAATATTTAATTTGAAATCACATGCTAAAAGATACTAGGTTCAACTATTTAGTAATTATTAGTACAAAATTTTAGATCTGTTGTAAACATAGCACAAGATACGCAACGTGTATACTACAAACAAATTCTTTTGGATAGAAGAAAGAAGAGAGTACATTAAACACAAAGTGAAAAATGTGAAATCGAAAATAGAGAGTACATTATAATTATATTGAATACCACTTTGTTAATACGAATATTTTTTATAATAAATAACACAATAACTCGTTTGAAATCAAGCGTAAGTCAATAAAAATAAATATTTTATAAAAGGTAGAAACCCAACGCCGGGACAAAAAAATAAATATCCATTTTAATAATTTCCAAATTGTTAGATACGAATATCTTACAAATTATTACAACAGGATAGGAAAGGGATTTCACCAACGATAATTGTAAAGAAAAAATGAAGAGAATTATTATAGCTAACGAAGGTCTCCAATTAAAGGATTTAAACCTTCGAAACGATCGCCACGCAGGAACAGAACTGTAATTAAAACTTTGTACCATAAACTATGATTAAAACGTGGAGGTTCGTGTACGACCTGTATTATTTTTTCGAAACTTATGACTTATCGAACTTTATCGTCTTTTATACTTAATGTACCTATAACATAATGTGGAATAAGAGCTGCTTTTACTATTATGTAGCAATATCTGTATCTACGTACATGACTAGGAGATGGCTACAAGTATTATCAAGCCAGGGTGATGAACTCCGAGCTAAATCCCTTTCACTCTGAGTGGAGATACCTGACAGTGAGACAGTAATGGCACAGAATAGATACTAGTGGTAATGGGTTGCAAACTACAAAACTTACCTTATACCGTGTATTTTGATAGTTTTCTTTATTTTTTTAGTAGTTCACTTGCTCAGCTATATTATAAGTTAACACAAAGAGCAAAAATGTGTTTACTTGGCTTGGTGTAAAATTAAGTTTACCTGGTCGGAATAATGTATGCAAATAATTCTTCTTTTCGACAGATGGCGCAGGCGTCACCCAAGATGTTAAATAATGAATATGTTCTCGAAATTCGCAGTCCCGAGCAACTGTCACGATGACTGGCAAAGCATTTGGGACGGCATTCCAGGAAATGCATTATCAAATCCTGCTCATGATTGTTTTTTTCGATTTTTCATTTTCGCCCTTTGCGTTAACCTATATACTGTATGCTTAGTTTAGCAAGCACTGTTTGTGAACATTGTAAACTCTGTCAAAGAACTACCTGTTTATAGTGATGTTGCACTAGGGTCAGCGCAATATCGATATTTGTATTAGGATATACACAGAAGACTAAAAAAGTTTGTATTACCGATAACAGACACTATTTAGCCTGTTACCAGTAGAAGCCTTGTTTTAATTATCTGTATTTTATACACTTTATACTTGTAATATATTTTCCTCAATAAAGACAATTCATTTTATCTTATAAATGTTATGAGTAAATATAAACTCAATTATTAAGCGCTCGTAATAGCGTTTGAGAGCGGCAATCACCAAAGTACCTATTTATGTTACCTTATATTATTGCGTGGTTTAAGCAACGAGGTGTTTTAACGAGTCTATTAAATTTGTTTTAGAAAAACATTTCTTTCGCTCGATGTTTAGATGTACCTATAACGGTATAATAAATTCTTTAAAGCTTACCTTAATAAATCCAGTTTGACTCAGATTCACTAACCGCTATAAATTGTTAAATAAATCGTTTGAACAACACGAACCGGATCCTCTGTGGACGATATCAAGTTGTAATTTGAGGACCGATTTTAACGTTTCAGTACTTTTTAAATACGAACCAATGAGGTAGAACACTAATGAGGGAGAACACTAATGAAATTGTAAATTTTCTTACACCAATACAAAAACATGAGACCATGGAAAAATTGAGGAATATAAATATTTTATCATATTATATTAGGTATGTCTTTTCATTTCTATAACTAAACAAAATCAATTTTCACCGATATCTATATGACCGGCACTGCGCAGTGTACTGATAGTACTACTGAAGTAACGTGAACAGTCTCAGTACCAACACAGGTGGAAAGACGACACACGGCTATTAAAGCGGGTGAGAGCCCCACACTACCCTATTCGATGTCCCGAACGACAGGCAGTGCGGTTAGGTATATATATTCCCTCCACTACAAAACAAATGTAGCGTCTGCTAGAACAATGGTCTCATTGTTCTAGCCAGAACAATAATTTTAGGCAAAAAAAATATTTTGTCATTCAACAATCATTTTCCCCCCTAAAATCTCGTAGTATATATACGAGTATAATTATATATATATTCAGTCAAGAAAGTATTGGGCATGGATGATAATTTGTTTATGGTTCCAAATTAAAAATTTTGTTTTTTTGTTGTTAAATTGGCACAACTGTTATCCATTTTGGCGCGTAGTTTGAGTTGCATTTGTTATTTACATTACAGTGCCGTTATTATTATATCATATCATAGAGTGTATTGCGAATTTCATAATGGACAAAAACATCGAACAAAGAGTTTGTCTTAAATTTTGCATCGCCAATGGAATTTCATATTCGAAGTCACTGAAAATGTTACACAAGGCTTACGGTGAATCGACTTTATCAAAAACACGTGCTTATGAGTGGTACAAAGCGTTTAAAAGCGGTCGAGATGTGATGGAAGATTTGCCTCGCTCTGGTAGGCCATCAACGTCTGCAACTGAAGTTAACATTGCAAAAGTGAAGGAAATAGTGATTGGAAATTCTCATTCAACTTTGAGAGAGATAGCCGCCGAACTTTCTGTGTCTCACAAGTCGATCGAATAATCACTTGGGTATGAAACATGTTTCCGCTCGGCTAGTCCCAAAAGACCTAAATTTTCTCCAAAGACTCAATTGCATGAGAGTCGCTGAGGACATGCTAGAAGTCTGTGTACAAGCCAGTGCCGTACAACCCTACAGCTGGAGTCACGAAACGTATGCGAGCACTAATTAAGGACCACAAGGATCTGTTCGCGGATGATGTGTTTGAAAGGCTTTTCAGACCTAAAAGCGTTCAGCCACCTAAGTTATATGGTTTGCCAAAGATCCATAAAAGCAACGTGCCACTTCGCCCGATCGATGCTGGAGGCGGGATCCAACCGCTGGATTGAACTGCATAAACCACAGGTCCTCTCCACCGACCGTCACTATTACTCCAGGATGGCGCGGGAAGCGGTTGAAATAAAAAAACATGCCAATTTCAACCGAGAAGATGGATACCGTTGTCAACATCATGGAATCCTGTCATCAGTAAGTGCACATATCGCCGAACAAACATTACGCGCCAGTGTGAGGATGTCGTTAGTGTGGTGTGTCGAAGTACTGAGAGTTTCGGAGATCAAAATATAAACGAGGCAAGGGTAGTTACAGACACTCGCGCTTCACGGAGGCAACGCTGAACTACACCAGTCAACCCGTGACCACCGCCGATGCAATACGGTCGAAACGTCGGGAAATTAAGGTATTCAACCTCAACATTATATACGCGATTAAGACCCGATATATTAATATTTGTGTATAATGCTAGAACGACTCAATTCCGACCCAACATTCATGAAACCCATTGTTACTGGTGACGGGACGTGGGTTTACGAGTTTGACATGCAAACTAGTCAACAAGCTTTGGAGTGGCGACTTCCAACTGAACCGAAACCAAAAAAAAACCACGCCAAAGTCGATCAAAAGTCAAAGTCATGTTGACTGTTTTCTTTGACTATTGTGGTGTTATGCACTTGGAATTCTTGCCAGAAGGTCAAACGGTAAATAAAGAATATTATTTGAGCGTTATGCGGCGACGAGCAAATTCGAAGAAAAAGGGCAGATTTGTGGAAAGAAAATTATTGGATTTTGCACCACGATAATGCGCCTTCGTACAAGGCCATCATTGAGGATGAATTTTTGTCCAAACACTCAACAAATACTATCGAGCAACCACCATATTCACCAGATATGGCTCCAGCCGACTTCTTTCTTTTTCCTAAACTCAAATTACCACTTGCCACGAAGTGGTTTTCAATTAGTTGAAAACATAAAGGAGAATTAGCGGAAACAGCGTTTAAAAAATGTTTTGATTATAGGATTATTCGTTGGCGTAAGTCTATCGTTTTTGAAAGAGCATACTTTGAAGGTGATAAAATAAATTTGGATGAATAACAAAAATTTTGTGTATATTGATCTTTTCCCGGTACTTTCTTGACAGAGTAGTATATATATATATATATATATATATAGATCTTCACCTTGCTAGTTGTACTCCATTGCTATTGCCAGATTCATGATCAGCGTTTACCACCTTCTCTCAGGTATTGTGACTTATATGTCACCGTTGGCAATAAAAAGAATAACGTAATATCCATAATTGGCAGGCAACATTCAGGTAGCAAAATAACTGAAACTATATTTGTACGGGTCAATACCCACACAATAAATATCTCACAACTCATCATAAGTACGAAATCGCGTCGCATAGCACAACCTTTTGTATTTGTTGTATAATAAATTCAGTTTTGCTGCAATACGTTATACCGTGCGCGACTCATACCTCATATCATCATCCCTTTAGTTATAAGTTAATCTTTTTAATACATAATTTTATTATCTTTTATATCTTGTTTATCTCAATCTTATGTCAACCCCGAACAATATTTTCAGTTAAATAGGCAGAGAGTACAAATCTGAGACAACTTGCTTACTAATCATCACGACATCTCCCTTGCGGGGCAGAGAGTGTCAAAAGGCTATTCTTCTATTCTTGCATATCATCGCTCGCTTCCTCAACATTCATAATTCTCTTCATACAAGCTCACCGGTTTCAAAAACTACTGACTTCACCTTCCTTCAATACAAGACTCCTGTACTTACATCATTCCACCTTCGCATTGTATATCTCAGACAAGAATCTTGATATTTTCTATATCAACTCAAATGGCTAGTAAGTAACCGTAGTCAATTTCCCTCCCATTCTGAACAGACTTATGCTCAACACTGATGTATATGGTCTGAGCAAATATTTGCGCCATTTCACATTGACTGATTTAATGCGTGTGGTAACATTTGTACCCGCAACGCGTTATGTCAAAATTTACTACATATTAATTTTTTCGGCATAAAAAGATTCCTCCATGTTAAGCCAATGTCTCATCTATTTGCTCACCAAATTTGATCCAAATCTGCTTAGTCGCTTAAGTATGACTTACAACTCCAATCAGCTTCAAACATCCAAACATCTTCACAGGATGAAACTTTTACGGTTACATATCATCACGCCTGTATTACCCGAAGGGGTAACCAGAGGTGTATTATATATCCACGGTTCACTAGCTATACTTAAGTCCTACGTAACAGGGGGCGAGCCTATTGCCGTCTACCGGGCACATTTCCAAACTTCGGGCTGCTACTGAGAATTTTTCCTTTTACGAAATAGCTCAATAACACTGACCAACCTGGGGATCGAACCCAAGACCTCATGATCAGCAGGCACTTACAGAGAGGCAGTTAATAATAATGTTACGTTTATAATATTGGTAAGGATGGTTTAGTGGTAGAGCCTTGCTTATCCCAGCATGAATCGCCCGGCTTGAATGGGGGAAGTACCGCCCTCTCATAAAAGATCAGCGTGAAATAATCACTATTGTCTATCGGAACTTTTACTATATCGTCTCGTATGGTGAGTGAAAACGCCAGAGGACCCAACCCTTGGCTTATCCTCCATCCTCTCCTTATTATCCTCCCACTCCGATTCCTTGAAATTGGCGACGTGCGAGTGATCGTCATTAGCACATCCAACACCGTTGGTTATAAAAAAATATTTATGAAGTTGCCAGCAACCCAAATATTTTATGATGTGACGGGATGTCTTAATAGCAATCTGAAGTGCTTCATTCACTCATCTCCAAGATATGCAATCTATTAGACGTAATACTTTTATTGTATAAAATCTTTTCATTATACGAGAATCCAGTCATGACTAATTATTTACTTCGCATTTCGGTGGCCTATTATATCCTTTAATACTTAGGAATACATCATTCTTTTTGTTGATCTTATTCCCTGTTTCCAGAACCTCTATCATTGAGATTCTTATGAACACGGTAAGAATTAATAATAACAACACATGAATGCTATATAACCTGTGGGATCGCCTTCATTGCGGTTATATTTTTGTGAATGTAATCGCCTCAAATTTTGTGCGCTATGTGTAATACTCTGCCGCATTGGAATAGATAGAAACATAGCTAAAAACAATAATTATTTTTTCTACACTGAATAAAATATTAAACAATATATGTGGTTTAAAATATGTTTACCATAAACACTTCCATCGTAATACGATTATGATGTAAGTTATTGTGAGAAAATTCTCTCAGAACTCAGCGGGTGTCCAGTGTGAGGAAGATCATTTATCACTTCATTGGCGCTGATCGATTTTTTGTTGCTAAAGGTGTGTGTTGGCAACAGCCTACCTGATGCTGTGCTACCATTACGTTTACTTTTTTAATTAGAAAAGATCCCACTACCTTTTGATCCACTTTTGAACCATCTTTTCTTACATAACGAAATACACCGTGGCACGTCCCGTATGGATAAAAGGAACAAAATGTAAATGTTTTTTTTTTTGTCAGGTGAGAGGGTAGTTTGGGGGCTGTCAACCACTAAAATAACAAACGTAAAACACTGTCTCACCGGCTATTTTGGAGGAACATCGGAACTATATGACATTATTGATCTATATTTCTTAGCATTTTACATGCACCGCCACTTTTTAAAGTGCAAATTATTTGTGAATAAGGAAATATAGATCAAAAATGTTTAAAAAATCGCGCCATCAAATAGTATGAATTTTAATTGCAAAATTAAACTTACTATATTGGATAATTGCATGTAAATGCATTTCCGATAGATGGCGTTGGTCGTTAAGACAAATGTGATAAGGAGATTCGGATGATCGAAAGATCTGTACTATAGCTCAATGGCTTAGAGCACTTCCCCGGATTGGAAAAGACGCGGGTTCGATTCCCGCTAGTACAAAAAATCTCTTTTTCCTTATTCACAAATAATTTGCATTATATGACATTACGTTGGTAAAGCCTGGGGAGAAATAGAGTAGTATTTTGTGATTTACCGAACACTAGTTATATTGATATCAAACGAAACTAACACATGATATAAGTGGCTACCTTGGGTCAGCGATGCTACGTGTAGCTTATCTTGACAGTCCGTTGACAACTTTTAGCCAAACCATTATTCATGTAGACAATTCTACACGGGTCAACAGCAGCGTATACTTACTATGATAAATCATTTTTAGTGTAGTGATTTTGCCATGTAGCTTATCTTTATAATCGCATCTCATCGTGTTGTATGCTATAGATATATATAGTATATGTATTATAATATATATATATATATATATATCACTCTTAGAGATATTTTAAGGTGCAGCGCAGACGACAGACTTTTTGTGCGATCGAATCTGCGGCGCACAAAAAGTCTGCATAGCGCGCTAAAAGTCCGTCGCGGATTTTTCGCAGGCTTAACGCACACGAAGCACATCTACGATCATTTTGTCGGAAAAACTGTAGGGACGTATACGCTATGGAAATGCAGAGATCGCGATGTATTATTTTATACTTGAAGTTGTGGGTATTTTCCATTCAATCTCCTCACATAGATATATTTACTGTCGTGAATCTATTGATATATATTATTAATTGATGTTCTATGATTCCTGTAAGGACCCCTCTGGTCTGGTACAAAAGTTATCTCTCTATCAGTTTGTGTTGTTGTGTTCAACAGTGTTTACATAGGGAGCCATTTTATAAAAGATATTGTTGTGAATTTATATAATAATCGTGCGATCTGCCTAATTGTATACTCTTATTTGTGTGGTTATTACAAAACATTGTAATCATTGAACAAGGTATCGTGTATCATTCCTCCAGGGCACGCATTCGAGTCATGGGAACTTGACGACGAGATTAACATCCTGATTGTATTCCCTTTATGGAAATACCATCAGGATGTTAATTGATTAAAATGTATAGTATAAGTTGGACTCCTGTTTGGACAAGAGCGGAATAAATATTACAGCACACTTCTTCCCACATTTTTCTCTTTAAATGTCTATCATGTTATTTTCGATTTCACATTTTTCACTTTGTGTTTAATGTATAGTGCTAAGTATGTCAAATGCTAAAAATATACATAAAAATATCTAAAAGAAAACTCGATGCGCATCGCGGAAATACTTAAACAAACAGCCAATGTGTGGTAGCATCACTAGCTTTGGCTTAATTTCCTTTGATATAACCGGATCTAGCTTAGAAGTATTTACCATAAATAAATTGCTGGGCTGTTTTGTACTTCTTGTATTAACATCGATACATCGATCTCTAGCGCCATACTTTACCTCCACCACTTAACGAGTGCAGATTGCAGATTAAAGTGTGCGCCGTCTGCGTTAACGCTAGTTGAAGCAAACGTTCTATTTTTTTCGCGCACATTTTGTAAGGCGCGGCGCGGCGCGGTCTGCAAGAATCACGCGGATTTTTATCTGCCGGATTTTTTGTGCGTCGTATGCGTTACTGTATATAATTACATAGGTTCTATTTGACAGACTAAAAAGTGCGCCGCGGATAGTACGTCGTCTGCGCCGCACCTTATGCAAACAGAAAAAGAAGAATTGATAGAAGTCTCAACGCTAACACAGTCATAAGAAAGGTATTATTGAACAATTGAAAAAGTTTAACACCGATAAAAAATATTTTCATACAAGGTCTCGTGCGTGTGTTCTCGTTAGAGCGTAATATATAATTTTGCCTTTACAGCAAGGATTAATAAGATTATTTAAAATGTTGCGTAACGAAACGTTAAAACCACCACTACTATGCGGTGCTTGCTCCGTAAAACTACGAAAGCGCCGCAAAAAAACCAAAATACAAGTGTACAAGGCATCGTTAGGTCTTGAAAAAGATCATCAATCAACCATAATTATTTTCCTGGTTGTCTATGCCATCTACACAGACAACTCTGAGTTGTCTGTGGCCTGTTACGTAGATATATTTACGAAAGGTTTATCTCGAAAATAAATTAGTTCATAACAGCGTAAATGGGTTGACAATTGATTTACAGTTACGAGCAGTACCTAATTTAACATCAACATGGGGAGCTCTTTGATCAAGACAAGTGACATGTCACCGAAGTTCGTTTGGTAACTTAGTATTTACGATAAGTTTATTACTTCGTTGAAAGTTCATGTCGCTTTGTAATAAAGGTATATTAATGGATTTAAATTACTGACTTTTCCTGGTTCAATTCACATTATTTGTGAGAAATATCATGGAAATGGAATTCGATTATTTACGTTTTGCCCGTTTGTAAAGTTATCAATATACTCGTATTTATGGCAGTATAAATATCATTATATTATAAGTTATTTGTTTATACTATCTTTTATGTAATAATAATATTTTACCAAAAACCCCATTTATTATAAGTAGCTTAACAGAAAATTAAGTTAACAAAACGATTGGATCAAATATATTATAGTATTATGCCACTATGGTTTTTATTACTCTGAGTTTGCTAGATTTTTCTAGACTATGGGTGTATTATTTTGTTTGCAAATTATAACATCGTGTAAAATCGTTGCATGCCTGAGAGATTTTCTCGATAACATGTGAAGTCTGCCAACCCACGCTGGGCCAGCGTGGTGGACTACGGCATAATCCTACTCTGTAAAGAAACCCGTACCTAATAGTGGGACAGTAATGGTTCGAAAAAAAAGTCCACTGTATCTATATTTAATATTTTAAATACGATGTGCATCTGTTTGTTTGTTTGGTTGTTACGCTTTTACGTGTTAACGACAGAACCAATCTTCATGAAATTTTGCATACATGCACAACCCAGAGTAGGCACATAATTCACAAACCAGAATAAGACATAGGTTACTTTTAACCCGGAAAAATAGATTATTTTCTTGCGATACTTAACTTTGAGACTTACTTACCGTGCCGTAGAGTGACGTATTTATATTCTAAAGTTCACGGGTATGAAGTTTTTGTCTGTCTGTGGCAATAAAAACCTACGGGTTAAACTCATTTTGGTTTATTTTATGTTTTGTTGAAAAGGTAACTTGATCGAAAGTGTTCTTAGCTGTGAAAAAAATCTGTTCCGTCGCTTCCAGACCCACAGGTATTTGTTATCAAATTACAGTAGTGGTTCTATGTTTAGGCTCATTTTAACGGCCTCAATAAATTGGTTCAGATCGACGGTGACAAGGGTCTGATAATGGAGAAAAGATGGAGGTCAAAGGGTTGGAGTTTGTTGTTATTTTTATATATATATTAAGCACTTGATATGCTCCCATTTACCAGAATACAAAGTGCGAAAATATGTTTGTTCTTACAAAAGTGCACGACCAAGACCAAGACTGCAAGTAAAAGACCAATTTTCCTCATCACTACTTGGTAAAGTGGCTTTTGTGTTCATCATGTCAAAATCATAGGTCACAAATCATAGGTACTTACCTAATGCAGCTTGATAAGCTGTTGAGAAAATTTCTCACGCATGCAGGTTTTGTTATGAAGTTCAAGTTAGTCCATTTTATGACAATTCATTGTCTGCCTGCCCGTCTAGGAAAAAACTGTGAGTATATATTTATGGATGCTTTATACAGGGAATTCCGAAGTAACTATATTTAAATGTAAATAGTTCTTTGCGGTAAGTAAAGACATAATCACACATTACTAACATAACTAAACTTTGCATTATTATGTAGGTATATAGAAGTTTAACAAAAGTAGAAAACGACTCTCCAAAACGAAACATATTTCAATCCACTCTGAATTTGCTCCAACAAAATAAACAAATACATAAAAGAGAGTTTGTAGAATATTTCTGTAGAACCGACCCAAAATATTGACAAACAAATAAAGTGCGGTACATTATAACGCTTGATGTGAGGTAACATAAAGCTGACTGACCTCCGTCTATTGAATAAGCCACATTTCTGCATGGGCACACCCCATTATTACAGAACGTGATCGGTTTCGGTCATTCTACTAGTCTAAAAATCCCTACGAAATCAGCTAACCAGAATGGAAATTACTTTCTTGTGGTCAATGTTGTTTTTATATGCTTACAATACAATATATTTTCTATATAAAAATCAAAACTAAAATTGTGCCGTGTGGGGCCGGCTTTAGAATTGACCCACCCCTCTCTACCCACGGGAGTTGTAAGAGCCGACTGAGGGAATACCGGGGAAGTGGGCAGCAGCACTCCCTTGAGTATTAATAATATCCACTGCGATCGCCAACCCGCCTGCCAAGCGTGGTGATTACGGCATTATCCCCCATTACGGGACCACTCGTTGTGGCATTCTCTTGGGGAGGCCTATGTCCAGTAGTGGACGTTGAAAGGCTGATGGATGGATGGATGGATAATTTTATTTTTATCCTGTGAACTAAAGAGTATTTGAGTCAGAAAAAAATCCTGAGCTTGAAAGCTCCTCATTTATAATTATAACACGTAAGTAAAGCTTTCGGTTTAATTTAATAAAGCTATAACAAATATATTTAAATTTTTTTAAGAATAAAGTTTTCTTAGGCGGAGTAAAATATCTAGTGGTAGAGCCTTTTATCCCAGCATGAATGGGCTGGTTGATGTCTCGATTGGAGAAGTATCACCCTCTCACATAAGAACGTTTCGTATGGTAAGTGAGAGCGGCGGAAGCTATCTTTTGGCACTCTGTTCTCTTTGTCTCCCCGAAAGGCAGATGGCATCATGATAAGTACCTAATTAAGCATTTACTAGATGAGATTCTGTTTCGATACTCATTTTATTAAATAAAATGAGTATCGAAACAGAATCTGAATTTTATTAAATAAAATGAGTATCGAAACAGAAAAGTGAATATTTGAAAAAGGCTTATTTAAAAAAAAAAAGGCTTATTATAGTAGTATATGCTTAATTAAAATGTCACTGTACAACCTCTATTACTAAGTAAATAGTTAATTATAACATTATTATTATTACTGCACAATTCCATATCAATGTTGTTTGTTTACATATATGTCTTAGGTACTTTTGTAGCTCCATCCTGTCTCTTCCTATGGGAGTCGTAAAAGCCGACTAAGGGTTTACCGGGGGACCGGGCAGCAGCGTTACCCTGTGTACTAAAAACATCCACTGCGATCGCCAACCCGCTTGCCAAGCGTGGTGATTATGGTAAAACCCCCCATTTTGGGGAGGCCTATGTCCAGCAGTGGACGATGAAAGGCTGATGGATGGATGGATTGTATTTTCTTCTTCGAAATAAAAATTATTATTATTATTATTTCTCTAGAAAAGCTAGCTTACTAAAAATTGAAATATTCATTAATTAATTATTACGATTTTATTATTCTCCTAGAACTTTTATGAACTAATCAAACAAGAGGAGAAACGAAAAGGAGAACATAAATATGGCGTTCCATTCTCGATAATTTTAAAGATATTTGGGTAAGATGAAATTATCTGTGTTTATTATTAAATTATTTATTGAAATAAGTCTCAAAACGTTGATTTTTTTATCGGATTTCTAGATATGATTGGCGAAGTCTGGAAAGAAACAGCACTTAATAAGTGCCGCAATTATATAATTTGTTCTCGTAATTTTTAGCTAATTAGGTGCGAGATATACCTGTATGATATAACTCACAAGTGAATGTTGGTAATTTCTAAATTTCTTTATTTAGTATGACTATACAGTGAACGAAAAAAGTATAGAAAAGTAACTTTAAACAAAATTTCGGCCCACGACGTTTGTTTTCTTAAAACATCTAGTCTGTTCCTGTTACTATCACGAAGTAATGATTGGTTCTGATGTCAATGCTCGTCATTAATTGGCTAAGCAACGTATAGTAACAAATGCATCATTGGCTCATAAGATGAACATTTGAAGGACTGCACGAGTTGTCAAAGTGGACTTTGTAAAAGGTAGCAATGAAAGGTTTGAATAATTTTTATGATGTATAAATGATGCATAAATGATGTAGATACGTAACGACAAAAAGTTCACGTTTATAATTACAAAATATCTCGTAAGCTTAGGATCACGGACTAACCAACCTCTGAACATAGCATTGGCATATACTCCAGACGCATTACGAATAAATTAGCGGAGTGCGGTAGAAGACAATGCATAGCGATTGGTTAATATGTGAAATAATTTTGTTGCATAATTAGTGCAATAACTACCGTGTCAATAATATCGTCAAATTTTATCGATACTTATACTTATTGCTGCTGCTAATTAGTAATAGTTATAATACTTATCACCTGTATATCGATACATTTTTTGTAATAATACTTTTTGGTTATTACAGATAATTTGTTAGTTGGTATTAGAAATGATCTAGTATTCATTTCAAACTGCAAACATTCAAAATTAATTTACCTAGCACCTCAGACATAACACCATCCCCATAGAAAAATTTGATCCATGTTTAATTTAATATAAAAATAAATGTAGTACTTTACGACTTTTTTACACGTACTTTTTTTCCAGCATTTTTATTGTGCAGATGAGATCATTTGTGCATCATTTCACCGCGCAAGACGGCATAAATTATAGCTTTTATACTTAATACAATTTGCATTGGGTCATTTTTCAGCGGTAGGAATGCTTCTATGGTTTTTTAGTTCACTTTGACTATAATATCAAAGATTAAATAATATTGAACGCCAAGCATATTAGAATTTGAAATTATCATGTATTGAAATTATTTGCAATGCAATTAGCATATAATAGTGTAATACATAACATTCCATAATTACACGACAGATTATACCAGATTATACCTATAAGCTTAGAATAATAACGCTCCTATAAGTTAATACTAATATTCTCTAAGCTGTCAAAAAAATGCATATAATCCGTGCCGCTATAATGCCTACATAAATTAACAAATGCCTGTGCCATACATAATAAGGTTTAATATCAGCTTTTTGTAGTTCATAGAAATATTTGGTCTGTTAATATTTCCTTAGTTTTTTTAATACTACTTACTACTACTTACATCCCCTGGATCATGGATGAAAAATATTTTTGCGCAGTCAAATTTTCTTTGGACCGCAAGAAATATTTTAGTTTTCTACCAAAGTATAAGGTATGACGAAAATTTCTTTACATAAAAAATATTCGGACATAATGATGTTTCTTATAATGCCTTTTTATACGGAATTTTTTTGTATTTATTGTGTTTTACTAACTCTGTAATGTTGCATTTACATCATGCATATCCTACATGGATGACGTAGTATTTTAGATATTGACCGTTTGATTCGGATTCGATTCCCACACAAGACAGTTGTTTGTGTAGGCCACAAATACTTGCCTGGGTGTCTTTTGTGTGGTTGAATATTATTCTATAGTGCAGGGTAGGGAAAATATATTAAACGCCCCATTTATTTCTGAATATACCTACTCAGTATTCCATAGAGTTTACAATCATTTCAATAAATAATAATTGTATATCCCTGTATAGAAATCAATACACAGTACATACCCAATGCGAACCCTCTGCATAGTAGTTATTTTTTTATACTTTAAAATAAATCTTAACATAATTCTATAAAATGTTTACATTACATTGATAAATATTGATGAATCAACAACAGGATTACGACACCTCGGTGGGGAATATTAATTAACCGAGCAGCAGATAAGATAAATGAACTGTCAAAGTCGCTAATGTGTCGGGCATACGGTCACAGAGGTCAAAGACACACACTGCAAAAATCAACTTTTTTAACAAGCATTTTTTAATACCCTTATTTGCCCAAAGTACCTTGCACGTCCACTGTGCCTATATAACCACCAAATTATCCTAGAACATCATATGGATGTATGTTGTGATGGAGTGATACTATTTTGGTTAGAATTAAACATACATAGCAACACGCCTGTATTCCCCGAAGGGGTAGGCAGAGGTGTATTACATACCCACGGTTCGCGAGCTATGCTTAAGTCCCACGTAATAGGGGCCGAGCCTATTGCCGTCTACCGGGCACATTTCCAAACTCCGGCCTGGTACTGAGAATTTTTCTTTTTACTAAAAAATCGAACCCGAGACTTCATGGTCAGCAGTCGCTCACACTACCGCTGCACCACCGGGACAACGCTGTACTTAAAATAACATACGCAAAAACTATTGCATGTCTAAAATCAAATTCTTCTAGTGTAGTGAGCTAATAAACATTCTATCATCTTCAGCAGAATCCATAAATGCAGTAAATAAATTTAGTTCCGTAATTGCAACTTCTATGGGCCTTGTTCCAGTTAATAATACCGATGTGCAAGAAATTATTTTGTCACTTAAATCTAATTGTTCTTCTGGCTGGGACAAGATACCAGCAAATCTTAAAAAAATTCGCAACCTTTTTACTTCCTTAATCATTAATCTAACCATAAGCAATGGAATATTCCCTACGGCCCTCAAAAATGCTAAATATTGTCCATCCGATCTTTAAAGGTGGATGTTGTTTGAGTGTAGTAACTACAGGCCTATTTCTGTGCTTCCAGCGTTTTCGAAGGCCTTGGAAAGAATCCTAAATAATAGCCTGATGAAATATCTCATTGAAAATAATATTATTGCATCCATTCAGTTTAGTTTCCGAGTAGGTAAGAGAACTGAAGATGCTATTGTTGGTATTACTGAGGCCATAGTCAAGCAATTATTTGATAAAATAAAATGTGTGGGTATATTTTTGTAACTTTCCAAGGTCTTCGACACTGTACCTTTGATGATTGGTAAGCTCGAGTCAATTGGTGTTAGAGGAATTGTTTTGGATATTTTTATGATTTACCTGAAGGAAAGATCTCAGAGAGTTATTGTGGATAGACATATGAGTAGTGACGAAATATTAGACTACGGTGTGCCGTAAGGTAGTATTTTGGGTCCGACACTTTTCCAGATATATATCAATGACCTCTGTCTTCTGGACGTATGTCCATTTGTAAAATTTTTGCATACGCCGACGACACGGTTCTTCTAATAAGCGGTAACGATTCGATAGAATGTAAGCGAAATGCTGAAAATGCTACTGGAGGAGTAATGCGTTGGCTGAGACAAACTTATTGACCATTAACACTAATAAAACGTACTTCATCATCTTTTTTATGAGAGCTTCTTCTCGGCCCGCTTCTGAAAATATTGACATAAAAGCCCACACTTGCAGTGAAAATTTAACTAACTGCTTTTGCTGCAGTCTCACAAGGACTAAAGAAGTCAAGTATTTAGGCATTTGTAAGTAGCACAGACAAATAGAAGTACTAACGACAAGAATTCCTAAATTAATATTCGCTGCTGATATGCAAAGGCTTAATATGGTCTATATTTCTTTGTGTCAGTCCTTGCTCTTATACTGTATTCTAGTCTAGGGAGGTGCTAATAGAACAAGCTTGATCCTACTTGAATGGGTACAAAGAGCCGTTATAAAAGTAATGCAGTTTAAACCTTTTTGATATGCAACTACTGATCTTTTACGCAGAAGCAGAACTTCTAACAGTAAAATAAATCTATATTATAAATACCATACTGCATAGATATGAATCTGTACCCGCACCAGATCTTAACTACAATAGTCGCCTCCGTAGAGTTTACGGTACAGTATAAATAGTTTTTGTCTACGGTACAGTAGAAATCTACTGAAAGCCGTACCACCTTTGCTGGTAACCAGTATGATCTCAGGAGTCAATATTTATACAATAAACTAATAATGTATTGAATTTGGGTCAGGGTCTCTCAAGACTTAAATGCAAACTTAAACTTAAATCTAATTTGCTCACTCTAACCTATGACGAAACAGAAGATTTATTGAAACATTTACTTTAATATGGCCAGCCTTTTAGATTCGTATTACACAAACACACACTTACACATATTCACTTACTCCCACACCACACTCACTTTCATATACACTCACACACATTCACTTACTCCCGTGTGGGAGTGCCCCTGGCAAATGACATAATAGTGTAGTGTTACACTCACTTTTATACACACTCACACACACACATTTAAGAAATTCACATACCAACATATGGAAAGTTTAACGTGTACATCAACTTGGCACTATGTGACTGTATTGTACAAGGGATCACTGATTGCCAAAACACCGGTCCACCTAGGTTGGCAATTAGTTGCTCAACTATTTGTATGCAATTGGCCATAGCATATACTACTGTATTTGTACTAAATTGTGATTATTATTTATGGTCAGATATAAACTTATTATTATTACCACAGAGGCAGTTACTTTATTAGAATTGTTATAGTTTTAATGAGTTTCAAGAGTACAATATGACATTGAAATATTATTAACCCGAAATTTAATAAGCCAGACCTGTAGACAAGATTGATTTAAATTATAATTTAAAATATCCATTTAGGTGTAAAACCGATAACGTAATTCGTGCTGATATAAAGTTCTTATTAGAACCATCCAATGAACATTAATATTAGCTTCCCGTCGACTATTTCAACAAAGTCTTTTGAATCAAATTAATTTAGAATACTTAGAAATCACGTCTACTTTCAAGAACGTCCCAAAATCATTGAAAGCTTGGAGATCTTTCGTTATTTTCATACATCAATTTAAGCACATGACATGCTCGACCCACGGCTATAAAGAATAATGTGATATGGAAATTTATAGCCCCTGGCAAATGACACAATAGCTCAGTTATCAAAACGTCTAGACCCATAATCCAGGAAGCACGAGTTCAAACCCCGCTAATTATAATAATTTTACATTTTCGCAATTTCTGTTCTACATTTTTTACCTTGAACTTTTTTATTGTTATCTTAGAATAATACTTACTGTCAATCAATAGTTATTTTTATAGGCTATATAATAGGTTAGTTGGCAAGGGGCCCCACACTAACCTGTTCGTTGCCCCGAACGACAGGGTGTGCGGTTAGGTACATTTTTACCCACCTAAACAAAAAAGCCCTGTGTAATAGGATTAAGAGCGTCTCGCCGTTAAACGATTTAGTAAGGCAAGTATGAAATGTAATAGAAAATTTGATCTGTATTTTTAGCAATTGACATGCTCAGCTACTTAAAATAACAAATCATTTGTGAGAGTGGAAAAAGGAAATTTTACTGGAAGCAGAATTCGAACCTGCTCTGCTCTGCGTCCCATTCAATCCGGGGATTGGATGGGACGCAGGTTCAAATCCTGCTTGCAGTAAAGTTCCTTCTTACCACTTTTACAAAAAATTGTTATGTAATAGAGCTTAGGAAATTATAGTTACGGCACGCTACGATGGCCGTTTTGACATATTACAATAGTGATGTGTGTGTGCGTTCAGCCATATCGACGAAATCCACAACAAAAGGCGTAAACAGAGTCCAAATTAACGAGCAAGGGTCAACAGTAATGCAATATCAATATCCGAAATCCAAAGCCAGGTCAAATCTATATCACAATCGCAGTGCACTCACAGTTTGTACTTTTCGAAGCAACGTCAAGTCGAAACTGCTTTGTTTTGCATTGAGCATTGACGCGAGTTTGCTGGAGGTAGTAGTTGTGCTGGCCAGTGATCCTAGCGACGATCGATCGATCCCAGCGGAAATGGACCTGGATAAGCCCTGATGGTTCAGTTAAAAACGAGATTGACTTCATCTTGTCGGACAAACGACACATATTCAATGATGTCTCTGTGATCAGCAGGATTTAAACTGGGAGTGATCACCGACTAGTCAGGGGCATCTTGAATATTAGCACGAAAGACGAGAGGTCACGCTTGATGAAGTCTATGCTCCGACCAACACCTGCCCAATACCAGAACCGCGAGAGCTTTCAGCTCGAACTACAAAATCACTTCCAATGTCTAGATGAGTGTGAATCAGCGAGCGATATCAATAGCAGGTTCGTGCAGATTGTCCACGCGGTTGGGTCGACCTACTTCAAGTCCCGTCGCGTCACTAGGACTCGTAAACTCTCAGACCATACTCTCAAACTCATAGAGAGGAGACAAGAAATGACAGTCCAGTCCTTAGCCGATTGGTCCTGCCTTAGGCGGTTGAACAGACAGATCTCCAAGGCTGAGCGGCACGATATTCGCCAATTTAATACTACCCGTATTAAAGAAACGATAGAGCCAAGGCTCGAAAGTGTTTGCAAGAGATCTGTCTGTTGATCAAAGCCAGTTGACTAAACTGAGAACCAACGACGGCATTGTCATTTCATCTCGAGATGAGATCTTGGGAGAGGTCCAGAAGTTCTATGGACAGTTGTACAGATCCCAGAGCCCTGCTGTTGGCTTGGTCCAAGACCCCAGATCCAAGCTAACTCGGCACTTTACCGAGGATATCCCGGACGTCAACCTGTACGAGATCAGAATGGCTCTCAAACAGCTAAAGGACGGAAAGGCACCGGGTGACGACGGAATTACAATAGAGCTTCTGAAGGCAGGTGGAAAGCCGGTCCTCAAAGCCCTCCAGAGGCTATTTAATTCCGTTGTTCTCGGGGGCGACGTTCCAGAGTCATGGACCTGGAGCATGGTGGTGCTTTTCTTCAAGAAATGTGACAGAACCCTCTTGAAGAATTATAGACCCATCTCACTCTTAAGCCACGTCTATAAGTTGTTCTCGAGGGTCATTACAAATCGACTCGCACGCAGGCTTGACGCCTTCCAGCCTTCCAAACAAGCCGGTTTCCGTAAAGACTATAGTACCATAGACCACATCCATACGCTACGCCAGATTATACAAAAAACCGAGGAATACAATCGGCCTCTGTGTCTGGCGTTTGTGGACTATGAGAAAGCCTTCGATTTGATCGAAACTTGGGCGGTGCTGCAGTCCCTTCAGCAATGCCAAATTGACTATCGGTACATTGAAGTGCTGAAGTGCTTGTATAGAAACGCCACCATGTCAGTACGTGTTCAGGACAGGAGTACGAAACCGATCCAACTGCAGAGAGGTGTTAGACAGGGAGACGTTATGTCCCCGAAACTCTTCACCGCTGCATCGGAAGATGTCTTCAAGCTCTTGGACTGGACCGGATTCGGAATCAACATCAATGGCGAATACATCACTCACCTTCGATATGCCGACGACATCGTAGTCATGGCAGAATCGCTGGAGGACCTTGGCACCATGCTCAATGATCTCAGCAGGGTTTCTCGGCTAGTGGGTCTCAAAATGAACATAGACAAGACGAAAGTCATGTCTAATGTCCATGTCATTTCAGCACCGGTCCTAGTCGGGAGTGCATTTCTCGAAGTTGTCGACCACTATGTCTACCTGGGACAAACAGTCCAGTTAGGTAGGCACAACTTCGAGAAAGAGGTCAATCGACGAATCCAACTCGGCTGCTGCCCAGCGTTCGGGAAGCTAAGGAAGATCTTTTCATCCAATATTCCGCAGTGTATGAAAACGAAGGTCTATGACCAGTGTGTGTTACCAGTGATGACATATGGAACAGAGACGTGGTCTCTGAATGTTGGCCTCATATCAAAGCTCAAAGTCGCTCAGCGGGCCATGGAGCGGGCTATGCTCGGTATTTCCCTACATGATCGAATCCGTAATACGGAGATCCGTAGGAGAACGAGAGTGACCTACATAGCCCGCCGGGTTGCCATGCTGAAGTGGCAATGGTCAGAGGCCACATCGCTCGATGAACCGACAACCATTGGGGAAGAAAGGTTCTCGAGTGGTGACCACGTATCGGACAGCGCAGCGTAGGACGGCCCCCCACCAGATGGACCGACGATCTGGTCAAAGCTGTGGAGAGCCATTGAATGCGGTCGGCACAGGACCGCTCGTTGTGGCGTTCTCTTGGGGAGGCCTATGTCCAGCAGTGGACGTTGAAAGGCTGATGGATGGAATCACTATTATCACCATTGGTTTATAAAAATAGCTTGTTTATTTTTAGAAATCTAATTCAATAAAAACGTTATGAAGTTACAGGTGACGTTGTGAATTCCTCATTTTAGCAACAATATTTTGAAACACCACAATTGAGCAAAAACGACCTAAGCCAAAAAAAAAATACTTTTTGTTTAGATTAGACGATAACTTCTATTATGATATTGTAATTGTTATAATTTGAAATATTATCACATATGCACATTTATATACCTACTAATAATTATGTGCTATAAACATAAATATTTTTGTCTAACTTTATTACATTCGTTAGTTGAACGGACCAGCAGAAATACTATAGAGGTAGTAAAAAGACCACAAGTACATTGCAACAGACCAGTTCTATTAAGTTCAATATACGTTGACGTGCAAAACTTTGTGAATATGTACATTGCAATTCACCCGGGGCGACAGGTGACGTGAATAAATGTCGCGATGTCGTTCCTTTTCAAGTGTGACGTTGACTGTCATTTCCATACTTCACTTTGTTCAGTATGCGTGTTCACTATGTCGGGCAAATTGTCCACTCCTTGACCTCCATTAGTAAGTTCTATGTATTATTTTGCACTGGTAATTATAGTAAATTATTTAAAACTTCCGTATTACAGCTTTACACTGAATTCGCGACATGTTAATTTTCAGCTAAATTAATTTCAGTTTACAATATTAATAATAAAGCTTAATTAAATATTCCAATACCTAAATATAATATTATCATCCTTAGTTCAATTAGAGCACGGCCTAAAGAAAATTAAATAATTTTATACTGAGAATACCAATGGGGCTAAAACATTTAATTTTATATTTATGTAAACCCATTTCCATCTAAATCATCCAGAAAGTTTGAGGTCTGCAAAATTATCGTGGGTAACACGATTAAGCAAATTACCTTTCTTTTGACATGAAATATATTTTATATTATTATTTTCTATTCTTTGTATTATTGTTTGAGAATTATGAATGGTGAGGAAGCGAGAGATGTATGCAAGAATACAAACTCTTGGCACTCTGTTCTCTCTGCCTACCCCGCAAGGGAAATGGCGTGATGATAAGTTAGTAAGTTAGTTATTGTTATTTTCTTATTCTTGTTTGTATGTTAATTTATACATTTCAAATTAAAAAAAAAGGTTGAGAGGTTCCAGTAGTCACGTTATAAGTCCACTTAGAAGTCTTTTTACAAGAGCAAGTAAAAATACAAGAAAAATTAAAAAGTATTGAGTACATGACGGACCCATTGAAAGAAGGTTGTAAGTACAGGACTCATCATTGTAGTGCTTCGGCCTTCATAGTTTATATCCCTAGTAAAAGTTATGACCGTGAAGCTTATATTGTTTTAAAGTGTCATGAAAACTTTAATTGTAGAGTTTAGGTAGGTATTGTTGTCACGATAGAACTTCGTTCACGTTATGTTTTCGATTAAATTACTTTTTTTATAATAATAGTTTTTAGAAGTCACTTCAGGCCATAAAGTTACCTAATAATTATCATTAACTTATTAAAGCATTAAACTTTACCTTACATAATGTATTACTTACGGATTCTGGAACAGTCTAATGAAATAATTGGAAAAGTTTGTCCACCTTTTACATTAACGAGGATTGAAAACGTACCTGTATCTTCATTACTGAATTAATTAATCTACCTGTTTAAGTAACCAAGTAAACTAAACAATTCAATAAAGTATAGCATGTGCTGGTCAAGAAGGTAACGCTTCTATTACTAGCTATGTATAAGTTTTATTTGAGTATAATTTTTTTTATTTTGTTATTTCAGATCACTAGGACCACTGAATATAGGATCAAAAGATATTACACAGAGTAAACCTTTACCTGTATACATTTATACAGTTCGCATCAAACGTAAATCGGCTTTTTGGGAGCGGCACTTAGCGATGTCGGTATTAACTATTCGTGTTTCGTTTGTGGTGAAAGCAAATGAAATTAAATAGTTTAACAACGTTACGCAAACTTAAATGTCACTGGCTGAAGAAGATATTTTCGTTTTGAATATCTAATCGACGAGACTTTGATTGATATTTTCATTTTAATATACATTTGAAGTACTGCATTATTTAAAAATATCCTTTTTTTTGTTGAGGCGGGAAAAAATGTACCTAGCCGCACACCCCGTCATTTAGGGCAACGAAAAGGGTAGTGTGGGGCCCTCACCCACTATATGAACCCGCCGTGTGCCGTCTCTCCGCCTGTATTGGCGGACCACTGGGACTATGTTACATTACTTCAGTGGTCCCTTTCGGGTACCCTCTACTGAGCGAAGCATCCAATTTAAAAATATCCTAATGTTAAATTTTGTACATATACGAAATAATAGTATGATACTATGTATTTAAATCACTTTCAATGTGCATATATTAGAATACTTAAAATATTAAAATGATAAATTTAAATGAGGATGAAATGTAACATTTTACAAAGACAATATTTGTGATACTATAGTACATATATATCGCACTTTAATGGACTTCTATCTATCTATTATATATAATTCCAGTGTCACGATGTTTGTCCGGGATGTACTCCGAAACTACTGAACCGATTTTAACTTTTTTTTTAATGTGTGTTTTGTTCCAACTTAGGAGATAGGATACTTTATATCTCAATTTATAATTTCAATATTTATTCATGAAAAAATATATGGCGGTACGGGGTTCGCCAAGTCAGCTAGTACTATTATAAAGCTGTAACAGGGCTGTGTCTGTAAATTTAAGATATTTGAGAAAAAAAATACTTTTGCACGCCTCATAAGCGAAGCGTTGAGGTGGGTACTGCTCTCGTTTTACATAGAACAACTGATTTTTCAAACTTAAAATGTCTCTATTTATCATATATTGCACTTGTAAAAGAATATATACACACACATATCAAGAAAAAACACTGTTTCTAACATTCATGATATTTTTGTGCCATTTTTGTTATTTAAACTAGTTAAAAAATTGTTTAAAACAGTTATGTCTTGGACGTCCGTTTGTTGTAGGTAATGTATGTTAACACGATAACGACCAAAATACTTTACTAATCAAGTCTTTTTTTTTCGTTTACGAATTATTATGATTACGAATAGAGCCCTATCACTTTTCACGGGTTGATTCGATGTGGTTAAATTGTTATTAAATAAACAAACGATTAGACTCATTGTCGGAGAAGACTTGTGCCACTTGCAAGAAGAAACAATAAAAACACCATTTCATAACTCCTATCTTTTTAAAGTCGTATCTTAAAGTCAGCAATGAGAAGAATGCAAGAAGTTAATAAACTTATAGGTAAGTCTAGTGATTACGTTTGAAATACTGTTCTTTTCATACTTAGAGTCAATTACTTGAATTAATTATATTAGTACGATATTAAATATTACATTAACTGAATCTAAGCGCAAGAAGGTTTTAGCAAAATGAGACCCTAATTACAATTTGCAACATTCTCTTGGTGAAACTGTTGTTCTCATTACTATGTTAAAGCTGACAGTCACGTAGTATTTCTAATGCACCTAATGTTAATTCTAAACATTTAGGGTATGTAGCTAAATAATAAGTTGAAGGTATTTGATAACTGCTTTTAATAAAACGGTTACAGGTTGCTGTGTGTATCTACATGAATAAGTGCATAATGAAGGCACAATGACTATGAGATGCATAGCACTCTCCCGATAGAAGACCAAAGAGGAGACGCACGATATGAAACAGGGCTTCTAATAAACTCCGCTCCTAAATACGCATAATAGGCCTAAGGTTAGCGAGTCTAGGTTAATGTCTTACCCTTTTTTTTTTGTTTAGGCGGGAAGAAATGTACTTAACCGCACACCCCGTCGTTCGGGGCAACGAACAGTGTAGTGTGAGGCCTGCACCCACTAAAGAAACCCGCCTTGTGGCGTCTCTCCGCCTGTGTTGACGGACCACTGGTACTGTGTTGGATTACTTCAGTGGCCCGCCGGCGGCTTACCCTTTCGGGTACCCGCTACTGAGCGACGCATCCGCATACGGAGCGTTGCACCTTCGCGGGAGGTCTTGCGGGTGGCGGACGTTCCCCGGTCCATCCACCCGCAGCCTCAGCTAGGGCGGCATGAGGCGCAAGTACTCACGCCTGCGCCGCTCCAGTCGTGGGAGTTCTCGGCGCCGTGTGATCCTTACTGGGGCCCTGAAGGGACCGGGAGACCTCAATCCGGATGTACCGATGGTCGGACAAGGTCTCAACCTCCTCCAGGACACACCAGTTCTTCACTTGTGCTGCGATGTTGGGGCTAGCGAACGAAAGGTCCGCTATCGACCCGCCCCGTTGCCGCACTCACGTGTTGACGGAGCCTCTGTTTAGCAAACAGAGGCTTGTCGACGCCGCCCACTCTACCACCGCCCTTCCACGGGCGTCCGTCGCAGGGGACCCCCACGCCGTGGATTTGGCGTTGAAGTCCCCCATGACTAAGACCTGGTTAGGTGCCAGTCACCGTATCGAGGTCTCTAGGCCGTTAAGCCAGACCTCGAAATCAGCCAGACTCCGGTTAGGGGAGAAGTACTCGCCATACAGCCTAACTCCCCCCCAGTCAGCCGCGACGTATTCCGTGCCCTTGTCTCTGATCGACAAAGGCGGGGAGCGAAGCGCCGCAGAGCTGACGATTGCCACGGTGCCATCGCGGCTGCCCGCCAAATGAGCGCGGTCAGGAACGCAATAAGGCTCCGCAGCTACGGCTACACCAATCAACCGCTCCACCATGGTTTGCAGAAGATCCTGCGCCCTGGCGGAGCGGTTGTGATTCGCCTGAAGGAGAATAGTGTCACGGTTGAATTTTAAGCCGTAACCATATCCTTCTCCACCCGAGACGGTGGCGAAGCCACGCTAGGGGGGGCAGCCTGGGCCGATTGGCTGATCCCCCCCTTTTTTGGTCCTGTCGTCGGGGGTCTGCATCCCTTCCGCCCCATGCAGTGCTTGGCAGGCCTGTTGCCTGCCACGTACGCGGGGCAGTGAGGGGCGGCGCTTCAAGTTGCCGCCCGGTGCCCTGCCTGACCGCAGCGGAAACAAAGACCGCCGCAATCAAAACAGTTAGTGCACGTCGATTGGGTGTGTCCGACCGCCATGCACCTAAAGCACCTCGCGGGCCGAGGCTCCAGCACGGTAACCCGCGCGGAACTCCAGCCCACGAGGAGCCTGCCTGCGTCAGCCAAGGTTTTAGCCACCGCGACAGGGCAACTCGCCCAGACAGCACCTACACCGCCGGGACCGGTCCGAATGGAGCTCACTCTGACGGCATTCGCGCATCCGGTTTTTGAGGCAAAAGCATCCCGGACGTCGTCCGCCGTCACCGAGTCATCCAGACCGGCAATGCGCAGTTCAGCGCACTTTACCGGTCTGGTGACGCGGACTCCACTTCCCTCACCAAACAGACCCTGTAGCCTTTCGGCCACCGTGTCGGCTATCCTGGGGCCCTCCGCCCCAGGGAACTCGAGAATTCGAGCCTCTGTGCGGGCTAGGCGGGTTCGGCTGGCGACGACTCCGATGTTGGAGACGTCAATTTCCTCCCGAGCTTTCCTCAAGATGGCCTGGTACGACAGGCCCGCTTCCGCATCCGGCAGCATGGCGATTACCACCGCTGCCATTTTTGGCGTTTGTAGCTTGCGTAGCTTCTTGGGGCCGGGCTTGCTCCTCGACGCAGCGGGTTCCGCAGTCCGGGCAGCAGCCTCGGTCGCGGCCCCTTTCTTCCTCTTGCCCCGGGATTTCTTCCTCCCGCCGTCCACTGTCTGCCAACCTTCTTCAGAGGGCGCAGGGCGGAGTCCGAAGACCCCCAGTCCTGTCCATTCAGGAATACGGGTCGGGCCGAACGGTGGTCTGCATCAGACCGTGCCCACCGCTCGCAAATCAAGCGGTGAGCCCGTCGCCCCTCAGGCTAAAAGCCCCGTCTCCGTCTCCCAGGGCCGAGGGGGGGCGCACTATGGCCCCGCTGGCCCTCCACGGCAGACGTTCGACCCACTGCAAACAGCGAGCGCGTCGCCACTCGGGTTGAAAACCCCGCCTCCGGGTTCGAGGGGGTCACTGTGACCCCTCTGTCCCCACCCAAGGGTCGTGGGGGCCACTGTGGCCCCGCTGACCCTCCACGGTGAACGTCCGGCCTATCCACTATGCCCTCTGCAAACAGAGGGGCATGTGGAGACCCGTCCCCTGCCGGGATTCAGCCGCCGGCACTAGAGTGCCGACGTTGCCCGCGGCGCACCAACGCGGAGGTATCCCGACCAGCACCCCAGGTTAATGTCTTACCCTAGCAGAGGCAGAAATGTTCCGCGTATATCAATTAGGGACTAATACTTTAATGACACGACTATTCGAATATAGAGAAATGAATAAGCAGAGCCAGAGAGATTTCTTTATTCAACCGAAAAAATAGATTGCCCCCACGTTGTTTATAACAAAAACACAGAGAATACTGGCCTTACTACGTGCTACATCTTACAATTAAATATAGAGTTGTTATAGTAAGTATATGACAAAACTGTAAGCAAATTGAAGGAGGTGACTTTTCGTGGATCTATTTGAATTTCACTAGCCGGGTGTCAAGTGTGTTCATAGTTCACCCACAATTTTTCTTGACGAGAAGCAAATATTGACGTACCCTTCTCACTTCCCAGCCTTTTATACTCTCTTTATTTGAAACCTCTGTAAATAAAATTGTTCATTTTCCTCAATTATGTCACACTGATTTTAAGACTGAAGATGTTGTAAATCTGTTTTTCTTCAACTAACGGCGTATTAAAATTAATGTTGTTTCTATGTTAAGGATATTCAATGCCATAAAAAGCTTTAAACGATTATATAATATGTATTTATAGAGATTAGGTACCTACAAATCATATTGTTTTGAATCTGGATGTAGTTTGGGTCAATCGTCAATTGTATGTATGTAAAGTATGACTGCATGGATGAGTGGTTTAGATATCGGCCTCCCGTCCGAGTGTTGTGGTTTCGATTTCCACACAGGATAACTCTTTTTTATGATCTACAAATGGTTGTTCTGAGTCTGGGTATACTTTGTGTTCGTGAAATTCTATATTAGTAATGTTCCCCGCAATACAGTGACGGTTGTCTTAAGATTATATAGCATATTACATAGTTCTTTTTTTATTTCTAACTATATGTGTGATAATTAACAAGAAGACTGAAGTAACTACTGTACGTGAATGTTGCATTAAAAAAATCCCTTTAAAATTACGTAAAGCTACGTCACAAAAACTCCGTGTTAAGCTTATTTTTGGATGCACGCGCTTCAGGCGTTAGTTGGGTATGATAAGCTGGCTGCTGTCATCAATATAAAGGTCAGACAAGGATCGTGATATGGCTTACCTACATAACAATATTTATGTCATATAAACAAATATAATAAAGCTGAAAGTTTGTTAATTTAAACAGGTTCATTGCATTTGATAGCCCAGTTCTTTAGAAAGGCTTTAGGCTATTTAACTGTAAGTACGCTACGACATTTCAGGCTAAACTTTAAGATCATAATTCTATCAATAACTACCAGTAAGAAGACAGAATTATTCATATTGATATTACAATTTATTTTTGAATTAAGTATTAATTAATATTATTAGATATTTATTGAAATAGAAAACTAAAAGCTGAAACTAAACAGTTATCTCCGGATCGGAACTAGATTTTTTATAAATAATTTAAACTTTTCCATTATAGAGTAAGATTTAAGAGTTAGGTAATATACGCCGTGTAATATAAGCTAGCATGGACGTAATAAGCTAGCCTAAAATGCATGCATTGTAAGAAATATATACAAAAATAATACATCTGGTATTTATTTGTTTTTAAATGAATATTAGGTGGATACTAAACTATATTTTGCAAAATTAATAATTGTAATTGTAGGTACGAGTAGATAAAATTGTTGTAACAAAATTAGTCATACAACATCCCACTCGTGATGCTGTTAAGTATTCAAAACGTCGGGATAGTAGAAAATCAAGTAAATATAATATCGATATATAATCGATAAATTCCGGTAATTTTATTTCATAATGTGTAATATTCGCGTACATATTAGAAAGTATTATAGTTAGCTTTGTAATAGTTATCTTCCCTAACCTTACAAAAATGTGATTGTATTTTATCGATTGATACCGTCGTCGGATTGAAAGACTTTGACCGATGTCCTCTTCCATAATCATTATCTATTCAAATACGCACTCTACTAAGGTAGGCTTTGAATCTCGCCTCAAGTTATTTTAAGTTAAACTTGCTTCTCTTATGTTTCAAATTTACTAGGTATATATCAAGATCTGGATATAATATTCGACTCTGTCGAGTCTGTACTCGTGTCGTGCAAATATTTATTATTTGCGACTCGATACGAGCACTGCACAGTGATACATGAAATGTGAATTCTTATTTACATTACCTTTACTGACTTGTATGCAAAGGTTACGCGCGATATAATTTACTGCTTTACATATTGTCATATTTGTGATTGTATATGATTGACGGGTGCCACTTATGATTTAGGATAATAATAATATATTTTAAAACCATAAGTCGATTTCGCAAATGCCATTTAATGGGTTGCAAATTTTTTATTAAATGTAATGTATCATATTCTGAAACGTTCATGAATATATTCACTTGTTTTGATTAAAATTATATAAAATCCGTTCAATAGTTCCAATAGATTTTCAAAGAAATATAAAACTAGTTCGGCAAACAAAAAAATTATACATATAAAGCATGGACATAATTATGTTCCTTTATACGTCCACCCCTCTCTACCCACGGAAGTCGTAAGAGCCGACTGAGGGAATATCGGGGGAGTGGGCAGCAGCACTCCCGCGAGTATTAACAACATCCACTGCGATCGCCAACCCGCCTGCCAAGCGTGGCGGTTACGGCATTATCCCCCATGTCGGGAGCTCTCGTTGTGGCGTTCTCTTAGGGAGGCCTATGTCCAACAGTGGACGTTGAAAGGCTGATGGATGGATGGATGGATACGTCCATGATATAAATTATTTTTTTGCCAAACTATACATTAAACACAAAGTGAAAAATGTGAAATCGAAAATAACAGTCAGGAGCAGGATTTGAACCTGCATCTCCTGGATACCGTCCAGATGCCTTACCAATTCAGCATCCTGACAATTGCTCCTGACTGCTAATTTCGATACCACATCATACTTAACGTCTTTGGGTGACGCCTGCTGAATTGGTAAGGCATCTGGACGGTATCCAGGAGATGCAGGTTCAAATCCTGCTCCTGACTGTTATTTTCGATTTCACATTTTTCACTTTGTTTTTAATGTATAGTGCTAATCATGTCAAATGCTAAAAATATATATAAAAATATCTAAATATTGCCAAACTATGTTTCATACTTAGAAGCTAACATATTACTTCTAGTTACGCTCGGTCCATTTATTTTTTCAATGTCAATTTTTCAGGTATTCCTATATAATTATCCTCCTTTTTGTAACATTTATTTTTGTACTGAAAAATTATAAATAAGTTTGTTTTGTTGAAATAATATTGTATACTTGTTATGCTGCTTGTAAATGTTGTTACTCATATATTATTATATATTTTCATGTAAATAGATTTATTCTTTTATGAGAATGAAGCTTCTTCTAACACCTTAACTACTTGAAGATAAATTTAGATGAATTTTCCTTCGTACTTCTGTAGTATCACTGAAAAAAGAGATTTAGCGTCGTTCAGTTATATATTTATTATGCACCTAAAATATTTTCTGTTTTACTGCAAATGTAAATTTGAATTCGGGATTTCCTGAATTACCATTAAAAATACTTATATATGTTATGACATAAATGATAAAAAACTTCACCCTATACATTATACCTTTATTTTCTTAAGGCGGGAAATTATTACCTAACCGCACACCCAGTCGTACAGGACAACAAACAGGGTAGTGTGGGGCCCTCACCTACTAAATAAACCCGTCGTGTGTCGTCTGGCCGCCTGTATTGGTGGGTCACTGGAACTATGTCTAGTACATTATACCTAGTGCTTAAATGCGTGTGAAACTTGGTATGATGTGATGTATGTTCAAACATTGATAACGATTATTCGTTTTAGTCGCTTTTTTGTAGCTCCACCATCTGGGTATATGTAGTTGTGTAGACAATAATATATCTGGGGCATAACAAATATAGGGTGTTACAAACCATTATGATGGGCAAGATTGCAGGCAAAAGGAAAGTCGGCAGAAGATAAATGTCTTGGCTCCGTAACATCAGAGAGTGGACTGACGTCAAGCCTGTTGAAGAGCTATTCAGACTTGATAATCTAATGATCGACAAAAAATCAATAAACTGACCGCCAACCTTCAGTTATGGAGAGGCACAACAAGAATGGAACACTATAATTGTTTCTTTACATATACATTTTAGTGCTTTAAAATTGTCGTAATTTTACTTCACAAGTACATAATCCTATTAGTCCACTGTTGGCCAGGGTTTCCTCTTAGAATAAAAACTATTTAGAGCACAGTTCATCATACTACTAGTTTAAAACTAATGCGGCTTGGCTGACTTCACAGGACCTCGATAACATCTCTCTAGGCTGCAGCTTACCTTATAGTGTTTTCCATTATAGGGTTAGTAATATACACATCACAGGGCACATCAGTCGATGTACGAAATCTCGACCTCTGAGGTATCAATCAAATTCTTTGTCGATTCGGTATCTCTGCCTGAGTAAATCTCGGCCTTATCGCTACGTCACTACAATACCTATATGTAGTTTTAAGTCGGGAATAATTACATTCACTATGTTTGCTGAACTTTTTGTATAGGAAAGTACTCAAAATGATATGCGCTTTATCTCTTTCCTGATATAGGTCATTAATGATAACGTCATGAAAATTCGAACAAATTGAAAAGTAGACCATTAGTACATTTAGGTTAATGCGTATAAAGGACGTTACAAAACGGGCAAAATCTCGATAAACATGTTAAGAGAAATGTCGTCGTCCGTCCGTCCATAGCAAGTTGATGCGTCACGCAATATCAGAATGATTGATGAGCAGCCTGTGTTCACGAATCCCGGATGACCACAGCTTTGTGTCTATGTGTGATACACTATTTATGGTCCGCGTTGGCTGTAAATTTCCAGTCGCTTTCAAAAATGAACGTTAAATGTGTGACTAATTCAGTAAACACGAGTAATGTTTTGTTGTGTTATAACCCAACTAGTATGTGAAATGGTAGTTTATTTAACGCCTCTGATAGTAGGTAAAACATATTATTTTATTTAATACTAGCTGATACCCGCAACTCCGTCCGCGTGCAATTTATTTATTTTATTTTTTAGTGCAGAATCCTAATTATTTTTCCAAAATAAAAGTAGAGATCCCGCGAGTCCCGTCCAAATCAGTGCAGCCGTTCAGGAGATTAGCCGGAACAAACTTAAAAAAAGACAGTTTGTCTGTCTATTTGTTCCGGCTAAACTTTAAAAATTGGTAATTGATTATAGGTAGCGTATACACTCTCGTACACCTTTAGTAAAAAGTTGTTATTTAGACATTACAAACAGGCATTTCAATTTTATTTATTTGTATATATATATGTAGTAGCTGCGCCCTGTTTATTTTAAAAATGTGATTATAAATCTGTAATCAGCAGGCTGTACATTTAGGATATTTGGAAAAAAGGACTGTAAGCAGGCGCTTTTGTAAACAAAAGTATTAAAAAAGTAAGTTATTTATTAAATATATTTTCACAAATAATTTGTACTTAAAAAGTAGCTGAGCTAAAAAAAATATAGATCAAAATGTTTAAAAAATCGCGCCATCAACTAGTATGAATTTTAATTGCAAAATTAAACTTACTATATTGGATTAATGCATGCAAATGCATTGCGATAGATGGCGTTACTCGTAAAGACAAATGTGATGAGGAGATTGGGTATGGGCGAAAGGTCGGTGCGGTAGCTCAGTGGCTTAGAGCATTTCCCCGGATTGGAAGGGACGCGTGTTCGATTCCCGCTCGCACTGAAGTTCTCTTTTCCCTCATTCACAAATAATTCGTACTTTAAAAAGTAGCTGAGCATTTCAAATGCTAAAAAAAATATAGATCACGAAACCACTTGGTCCGTGGCTGAGATACTATCGATCTTTACGATCTTTCCAATCAGATGGTAAATATACATTTTGTTTCTAAATAATCCTTTAATACTGTTGGTTAAGAATAAATAGTTACTTGCCGTCTCAATAAGAAAGTAGGAATATATTCATAGCCTTAAAAGAAAAAGTCGTCAAACCTGCCTGATTTAAAAACAACAACAGATTAACAAAAGCTACAGAATAACATAAAAAGCAGTTTACAAATGTTTTAGGATTTGTGTCGTATTATTTTTAACTGAAAAGGCAACCGTAAAGTTGTGTTGAAATAAACCTTTTTAATGTTGTTCTTTATCGACCACTGAAGTAACGTAACACAGTTTCAGAAGTCTGCCAACAGAAGTGGAGATACGGCACACGGTGGGTTTATTTTGTGGGCGAAGGTGCCGCACTACCCTATACGTTGCCCTGTGTCTCTGGGTGTGCGGTTAGGATTATTTTTTCCCGTCTTAACAAAACAAAAAGAAATGGTTTACCGACTACCTAGACCCACTCAAAATGAACATGGACAAGACGAAAGTCATGTGTAATGTCCATGTCATTTCAGCACCGATCCTAGTCGGGAATTCGCTTCTCGAAGTTGTCGACCACTATGTCTACCTGGGACAAACAGTCCAGTTAGGTAGGCACAACTTTGAGAAAAAGGTCAACAGATTATTGGGGGACTAGCTTGTTCGTTGCCGCGAACGACGGGGTGTACGGTTAGGTACATTTTTCCCACCTTAACAAAAAAAAATAAGGATATTCTTTACCGTCTCGTATTGTATATTTTTTAAAGTACCTATGTTCTGTAAATATTTTTTTTTAAACGCGCACCATTAACGTAGTCTCAGTTTCACGGTGAATGGTATGTTTGACACGTCAAATGTACGCAACATCTGGGTGATAGATGGGCAGACGCCCCGACCACGTATTCGGCTCAAAATATTTGATTTACTCATATTTAGGTGGGCGTGTGTTCCAAAATTGTGGTTGTATTTGATGTGTGTGTGTAATTGAGTTTTCCTTTTTTGATGGCTTAATTGCCTTCGATCCGCAACAGGGCGGACTAATTTGTGTTAGGCTATACATAGTTTAATTCTGTTTTATATAGGAAAATAACTGTTTCTAATATTTATTATTTTCTTATTAAGAAAATATTGGGTTTGGTTTGTATAAATAAAGGATTTTATTCTATTACACCAAAATATTAAATTATAAGTAAGCATATCAAACATATATATGTATCCCTAAAAACAAAAGGTTATCACCATTAAAATTTAACTAAGAACAAAACACGAAATAGTCAGCGATTAATAAAAAAACTTGTTGTAAACTATTTTACAATTCGAACAATTAACAAGTTTTTAACCACTATTTTACTTACAATTTGAGCTATTAATATAAATGCTTAATAGCGGCGACATCGTTATATGAAGTTCTACACAAAAGTTGGTTTCATAAATTATTCAAAGCTTGGTATTCGAAATTTATACCCATTACTAAAAGCCTAACAAATGTTGAATACATTAAAATAATTATAAGCGGGTATTTTTAATTTAAAAAAAAAGCCATATTTGTAAAAATAATATAACAAAATAGGCAAAAATAAAATTTCATAATAAAACGAATTTATAATAATCTAATATTATAATTGCGACATTAGCAACTAGTATTATAAATTTGAAAGTACGTTTGTTTGTATGTATCGTTTTCACGCTGTAACTGCTTAACCGACCATCATGATTTTTTTCATACTGTAAATAGTCCAGAGCCAGGCGTACATCACTCGCTCAAGGCCCTGAGTTAAATGCCTACCGCTTCGCGTACCGACCACGGTACAACCGAGCGAAGAGTGTCGTACGCGCGCCTAAGCGCTCGGATTTGTAGTATTGATTAAAGACTTTTAAACTTTCGCGATTTGTACACATTATACACAAATATTAATGTATCGGGTCTTAATCGCGTATATAATGTTGAGGTTGAATACCTTAATTTCCCGACGTTTCGACCGTATTGCATCGGCCGTGGTCACGGGTTGACTGGTGTAGTTCAGCGTTGCCTCCGTGAAGCGCGAGTATCTGTAACTACCCACGCCTCGTTTATATTTTGATCTCCGAAACTGTCGGTACTTCGACACACCACACTAACGACATCCTCACACTGGCGCGTAATGTTTGTTCGGCGATATGTACACTTACTGATGACAGGATTCCATGATGTTAACAAACGGTATCCATCTTCTCGGTTGAAATTAGCATGTTTTTTGATTTCAACCGCTTCCCGCGCCATCCTGGAGTTATAGTGACGATCGGTGGAGAGGATCGGTGGTTTATGCAGTTCAATCCAGTGGTTGGATCCCGCCTCCAGCAAGTGTTCCGCTATAGCTGACTTTTGTATATGTCGGTGTTTTACAGCCGCGATATGTTCTTTAACCCTTTCCGCAATTGTACGTTTGGTTTGTCCGATGTAAGAACTACCACAGCTGCAATCCACTTTGTAAACGCCAGGTACAACCTTACAGCTAGAGTCACGAAACGTATACGAGCACTAATTAAGGACCACAAGGATCTGTTCGCGGATGATGTGTTTGAAAGGCTTTTAAGACCTAAAAGCGTTCAGCCACCTAAGTTATATGGTTTGCCAAAGATCCATAAAAGCAATGTGCCACTTCGCCCGATCGTAACTCAAATTAACTCTCCTACTTACGATCTAGCTAAACACCTCGCCAAAATACTGCAACCATTAGTCGGTGGGACTGCATCGTTCGTGAATGATTCTAAACATTTTGTGGACATCATCAAGAACATGGAAATGGACTCAGATGAGGTGATGGTGAGTTTTGAGGTGGAGTCACTGTTCACCAACGTTCCCATTCATGATTGCCTGGAGGTCATTGAGAAAAAACTAAGCGCGAATGATCTTTTCAATTCTGATCAATGTTCTACTAAGAAACTGTCTAGAAGGCAACTACTTCATCTACCAGGGACAGTATTACCTCCAGACCGATGGAGTGGCCATGGGCAGCCCAGGTTATGGCCAACATCTGGATGGAATATATCGAAGAAATTATCAAGCCGAAACTGTCCCAGGTTAAACTGTGGAAGAGATACGTTGATGACGTATTCTGCATTATGAAGGGCGGCAAACAAGAAGTGGAAACATTTGCTAAGGATTTGAACTCCATAAATCCCAACATCAGGTTTACTTTTGAAATGGAGATGGGCAGATCGTTAGCATTTCTTGATATAAAACTAAGGGTCAAAGCAAACGGTACCTTATCACATACTGTGTACATAAAACCCACGCACACTGACAGATACTTGCATGCTGACTCGCACCACCATCCACGACACCTGCAATCCGTAGTAGCATCTTTGACCACATTTGTGACCCTGAACAATTGAATAGTGAGCTCACACATGTTCAGGAGATACTTAAACGAAACGGATTTAGGGGTAGCACACGACGACTGCGGAAGAAGGAGGCATAAACTGGGGTAGACAGGGCACCAGCCTTTTTACCGTATATTAAAGGAGTAACGGACAAAGTTGGAACAGTACTACAGAAATACTCCATTAAGATTGTATATAGTCCGCATTCCGAAGTATCATATCACCTACGTACTCCAAAAGATATAATCCCTCTGCAGACACCTGGCGTTTACAAAGTGAATTGCAGCTGTGGTAGTTCTTACATCGGACAAACCAAACGTACAATTGCGGAAAGGGTTAAAGAACTACTCTCTCTCTCACGTCGACGTTACGAATGCGGTCAGTTAGCCTCACTCCACAGATTCTTCGCAGAGATCGCATTTCGACCTCATTGATTTTACTTACTTACTAATTTTATAATTAGAAATACAATAATATTATTTAATTTTAAGGCTCTGATCCATCTGGACCAGATCATTGCCACATACCACCTACGACATCCATCCTATGCGGTGCCGACCGATACGTGGTCTAATCGAGAATCTTTTTTCTTCAAGCGATGTTACCTGGATAATTGTCATTTTAGCGTGTCAACTTATTCGACTCTGACATATGGATTTCTCTCAATCACAAGTTACTCTTGTTAGCATATGAATTATTTATCTTAATCACATAAAGAGATCCCGAGCATAGCTAACTCTAATACCAAATGAAACTACATCTCAAATTTTATATTCCCACAACAAAACATTGCAGCAAATGAAATCCGCCTAAAGCGAGTCACATTCTCCCTAGTCTGAAAAACGAAAGCTGTCCGCTGAAGAGCTATGAATAAATGAAACGAGACAATAGCAGGTAATACAATTGCAGTGAAAAGACGCTCGGGCTGTGTGTTCTAGTTCCAAACAAGAGGTACGCTGGTTCGCAGGTGCATGGTACAATGCACGGGGAGGTAACAATGCGATGCTGCTGATTGCTAGGTGCGCGCGATTGCACCTGGCCACTTGACTGACAGTTATTTTGGCATCTGATTTTCTCTACTTGCAATAGAATTTTCTCGTTCCCTTTTTCTTGTTTTATGGCAAAGTTGAGCTAATAGGTGGGGGCTAAAAGGCTTAAAGGCTATTATAATATTATATTTATATATGCCTTTAACCCGTTTTTTTTTTGCCGGCACCAAGAATAGCTCCACCCCGTCTCTTCCTATGGGAGTCGTAAAAACCGACTAAGGGATTGTACTGTGTACTAAAAACATCCACTGCGATCACCAACCCGCCTGCCAAGAGTGGCGATTATGGTAAAACCCCCATTTTGGGGAGGCCTATGTCCAGCAGTGGACGATGAAAAGCTGATGGATGGATGGAGCCTTTAACCCTGTAACTACTTAACGAATCATCATATACAGCCCAGAAAAGTAAATAGGCAGTAATTTTATCCCGGACAAATGGATGGTTCCTGTAGGATGGCTGTTTTTGTTATTATAAGTAATATAATAATTTCTGATATTAACGCGAATGTTACACATTTTGAAATAAAACTACGTTTACGGAATGTATCGCGTTTACTTGATTTTTCTACTATCACGATGTTTCCGTAAACGTAGTTTTATTTCAATATATTATAAGTATTGCCGCGAAATCTCAAATCCACGTTTCCGCCATCAAATTATTTCATATTTTTTAAATTCGCATTTCAAATTCGATGACACTTTAAAGTAGGAAACATAGAAAAAGAGAAAGGGAGATATTTTTTCGCAGATCTGTTTTTTGATTATTTTTTTTAATTAAACTTCATTTGAAGTCATATAAAAAATAGGTTATTCCTCTTCAGTGTCCCGCAACTCTTAGCATTTTTTGCTCACTGTGTCTGTCAATCATAGTATATATTTATTAACATTTCATTAAAAAAGTCACCATTGACAGTCTTTTTTGCGGGCATAGAATATGCATAATATACATTAATGTTTAACTATCTGTATCACCACGCTGCACTACAATTTTCCCTCGTGGGTAGAATGCGAACAATACCTTTGTATAAGTCGTCTCCAAGTTGTTTAAGTATTTAAGAGTCTGAAAGCCACAAACTGAATTCTAAAGTGATAGCTTATTCTTCAGTTTCAATTCTTAGTAAAGAAGCGGTCTGTTTAAAGTTCTTTGAAATAGAACCTATTGCTTTATAACAGCAAAAGTATATAACACAGAGTATCCTAAAACTTATTTCTAATGATTTTAAGCTGAAATAAAGGGCCTAAATCAACCATCACAGATCCATTCATGTCACCTCCAAACATCGCTACGCGTAATAATATTTAAAAGTTACAACGCCTTTCACTTGTTTGTAAGCTAAACATATAACGATATTATTAAATTTAGGTCAATATTCTGTTCAATGGAATCGGTATCAATGTCCCAATTTCATATATTTGCTTTCATATATTAACATTAATACTGTGACAGTCAACATAACGCTGACCTGATATATCGACCTACCATTTCCGAGAATATGAATGTGTTACCTCTATTAGTTTTGAGGATTAATTGTGGTTATAGGGACTACGTCCTGCAGGTAGCGCAGTACACTTTGCGAATCATATTACACACAGTTATAAAATATTGATAAAATCCTTACTGATATGACAAATGTGAAAGTAGTTTGTTTGTTGTTACACTTTCACGCCGTAACTACTTAACCAATCATCATGAAATTTTGTATGCGTATAGTCTCAAGCCTAGAAAAGAACATAGGCTTTTGGGTGTTAAAATGGGTGGTTCCTGTAGGATTAGTATTTTTGTAAAGAGATAATTAATGTGCTGTAGAGTGATATGAGAGTAACGCCGGCAAAGACGCGGGCAAAATCTAGAAACAAACTTTTGTTTTTATATTTATAAACAGTCTTTTGTTTTTATATTTATAAACAGCTTTTGTTTTTATATTTATATGGCTAAGTATGTCAAATACTAAAAATATATATAAAATTAGATATTTGATTCAACATTCACATCTGTGAGCTGACACTTCCCCGGATTGGAAGGGATGCAGGTTCGAATCCCGCTAGCAGTAAAGTTCTCTTTTTCTACATTCACAAATAAATTGTTCGTTAAAGTAGCTGAGTATGTCAAGTGCTAAAATACAGATCAAAATATTGAAGTAAATCAGTCACATTCATTGGCATGTTCGAGTAGATATATTATTCTACTGGGCATAGCGGAGAGGGAAAGAGGCATTTATCGAAGTTTCAAACTACAAAGTAAGCACTGTCTGTCCGGACCACTGTGACCCAAACGGAATTCAAATTGAAATCAAATTGGACATTATGTGTCAGATAAATTTAAGTCATATATTCTGTGCATATACTCGTGCATGCACGGTTAAGTAGGGGGAAGTCCCCTAGTGGCGGACACCTAAGGTTTTCAGGAAATAAAACAATAACTATTTCGAAAAACGTAACTTTATTGCGTAAATTAACAAAAATGCAACTTTTTCATAATCGTATTTAAAAACAAAAATTAAACTTAGTTGAATAAAAGTTATTCTCTGGATGTAGCACCTAGTACCGGACAGACTCCATTTCGAAATTCTAGCACCGGACATTTTAAAAAAATTAGGCATCGATGACCTATGGCATATGAACAAGAAGGTCTGCACTCGCTTCATGAACCCACCCGTGGCAGCTGGAGTATCTAGTCTTCGCCGTAGTCCTATTAGCACATTGTTCAAATAGTTTTTGTAGATATCTCAGTCAGTTCATTACTCGATTTCTCAACTTTATCTCCACTTTTTTCCTTAGCTTTTACTCATTTGGTTTGTTGATCCTTTAGCTTGTTCCTCTTTTTCTTAATTTATACTCAGGCCTTTGCGTCTTTGGTTGGTTATCCATTCTCTTCATTTGTTATTTTTAAATTAGTTTTCTTTATTTTTCTTTCTTCTTCAGAGTTCTTTTCATTCTCTTTTTCTTCGATAGCCATTTTATATAAAGATGATGTTAAAATTTCACTCCTTTAACATTTTTTTACGGGCTGAGGTCTGATAAAGGTGACAATTTATGGAAGCAGTTAGTTAATTTTTTTGGTCCCAACTTTTGTTACTTATTATTCTCTTACATTTTGACTAATAATAATAGAGAGAAATTCTTCTGTATTCTGAAATAACGTAAAAAAATATTATAATAAATACAACTAACTATTTACGAGAAAAAAAAATATTTTCCCTGTCCGGCGTTACGGTACTATTTTGTGTCCGGTACCAGGGTAAGGTAATTTAATGCCAAAATTAATCCGTTTTAGAAATCATCTAAAAAAATCATAGGCTAGGTACGAATGTAATGGTAGGATTCCATTATTATGGAATCCTACCTTACTTAACAAATACCATTAAGATTTAAACATAGAAATTTAGCTGTAACAGTCACCTGAATTCTACGTGATGCAATGTTTTCCCGCCAAAAACGGACATCAATTGCTCCCAGTGTTACCTTGAGCTTCACTGATAAAATGCGTCGTGTGATCCATTACTGATACGTCTCCCCGCGCCCCATTCATATTTTTTGAATATTCACGTTATAATTTGTCGAGATAATATTAGTGTCCGGCACTAGGTGCCGTCCGGCGTTACGGGACTTCCCCCTACAATAATATGATAATTTTATATCTACCAAAATTATAGGGATTTTATAACCTTTAAACAGAACAGAGACTGAACCACTTTAAAGAACAAAATTATCTGTGAAATGTGGAAAAAGAGAACTTTAGTGCGAGAGGGAATCGAATCCGCGTCCCTTCTAATCCGGTGCCAGTGCTCTAACCGCTAAGCAATAGCACTGACCAACGGTCATTCACAATCTCCACATCATATTTGTCTTTATTTTTCAATATAGTAAGTTTAATTTTGCATTAGCTGTGTGGCCGGCTTTAGAATTGTCCCACCCCTCTCCACCCATGGGAGTCGTAAGAGCCGACTGAGGGAATACCGGGGGGAGTGGGCAGCAGCACTCCCTCGAGTATTAACAACATCTACTGCGATTGCCAACCCGCCTGCCAAGCGTGGCGATTACGGCAGTATACCCCCAATTTGGGGAGGCCCATGTCCAGCAGTGGATGTCGAAAGGCTGATGGATGGATGATGGATGAATTTTGCATTTAATAGTACATTGTTGCCCTAGGGGTGAAAGTAACCCCACAGGGTTCGGTTCTAGGGCCGCTCCTGTGGGACATTGGTTATGACTGGGTGCTACGCTGTCGGCTCCCCCCCCGGGCTGGCGGTTGTCTGCTATGCGGATGACACGCTGGTCGTGGCCCGGGGGGAAAACTTCGAGGAAGTGGCGTTCCTGGCCACCTTAGGGACCTCGGAGGTGGTCAGGAGGAGGCGCTGGGGCTTAGGGTAGCCCTGGACAAGTCGGAGGCCCTACTTTTCCATTGGCCCCGACGTCGGCCACCTGCTGGCGCCTTGTTCATGGTGGACGGGGTCCAAATTGGGGTGCAGGCCCGGATTAAGTATCTGGGCCTGGTGCTGGACGGGCGGTGGTGCTTTCGCGAGCACTTCCGTCAACTGTCCCCGAGGCTCGTCGGTGCGGCGTCCGCCCTTGCACGGCTCATGCCGAATATGGGCAGACTTAACAATGCGTGCCGACGGCTTTACGCGGGAGTGGTCCGGTCGATGGCGCTGTACGGCGCACCCGTGTGGGTGGAGTCCCTGGACGCACTGAACAGGGCTCTTCTGTGGAGGCCACAGAGAGTCGTCGCGTCCAGGGTCATACGTGGATACCGCACGGTGTCAACAGAGGCGGCTTGTGCGTTGGCCGGAACCCTTCCGTGGGACTTGGAGGCGGGGGTGCTCGCCGAAGTGTATCCGTGAGCGTCGCAAGCGCGGGATCGTCGGGTGATCGTCCCCCACCCAGCGTGGTGGCCAGATGGCAGGGCGATGCCCGCCGAGCTGCCATGGCCAGCTGGAGGGCACGGCTGGAGGCGCCCCGGGCCGGTCTTCAGATCGTAGGGGCGCTGCAGCCGGTGCTGGAGGAGTGGGCGGGGTGACGGCACGGTGTCCTTACCTTCCAACTGGTGCAGGTGCTGTCAGGGCACGGTTGCTTCGGCAGATATCTGCACATAGTCGCAAGGAGGGAAGCGACTCCGCGCTGTCACCACTGCAGCAGCGACGAGGACACGGCGCAGCACACGCTCGAGTCATGCCCGGCTTGGGCCGAGCAGTGCTGTGAACTCGTCTTGGCAATAGGGGGGGACCTCTCGCTGCCGAACGTCGTCAGAGCGATGCTTGGCAGCGACAGGAATTGGGCCACGGTCGCTGCCTTCTGCGAAGTGGTCATCTCGTGGAAGGAAGCGGTGGAGAGGGCCAGGGAGGCTGATCCTTCCGCAGACCGCGCGAGCGACTGGGACGGCGCAGGCGCGAGTATTGGCGCCTAATGCCGCCCTAGCTGAGGCTGCGGGTGGATGGACCGGGGAACGTCCGCCACCCGCAAGGCCCTCCGCGAAGGTGCGGCGCACTGTGTGGAGATGCGTCGCTCAGTTGAGGGTACCCGTAAGGGTAAGCCGCCGGCGGACCACTGAAGGAATGTAATATGGTTCCGGTGGCCCACCAAAAAAGGCGGAGAGACGGCACACGGCGGGTTTCTTTAGTGGGTGAGGGCCGCACACTACCTTGTTCGTTGCTCCGAGCGACGGGGTGTGCGGTTAGGAACATTTTTTCCCGCCTAAACAAAAAGAAAACCCCGTCTCGGGACTAAATAAGTCTTTAACCCGACGTAAACACCGTGCTTTTCATTACGAATACAAGGAAAGTAAAAATAAAAACATGCAAAAATTAGTGAATTTTAATTTACATCAACAGCTGAGATAATTATTTATTTAAAGTTTTTTCTTGTGGCCGGCCAGCATAACAGCCATTATTTTTCATTTTCAACATTGAATAAATTGTAAAATATTTTACCCAAATCTATATTATTTTAAAGAAATATTTGAAAGTAAGTAAATTATAAAAGGTGGTCGTTAAAAAGAATACTACTACTACTTATCATCACGCCATTTCCCTTGCGGGGTAGGCAGAGAAAACAGAGTGCCAAGAGGCTCTATTCTTGCATACATTTCTCGCTTCCTCAACATTCATAACTCTCTTCGGTTTCGGTGACTCCTGACTGAAGGAAGGTGGCCTTCAACACATGAACAATTTGGTCGAGGTAGGTAAGTCTCGGTCTCCCCCTGTACCTACATCCTTCCACTTTCGCATTGTATATCTTCTTAGCCAGTCGCTCGCCCGGCATTCTTTCCACATGTCCGAACCATCGGAGCATTCCCTTTCGCATCTTTACACCAATACTCTCTTTCATACCTACTCGCTCTCTTACGTCATTGTTACGAATGCGGTCAGTCAGCCTCACTCCACAGATTCTCCGCATAGATCGCATTTCGACCGCATTGATTTTGCTCTCATGCTCCTTTTTACATACCCAACTCTCGCTTCCATATAATGACGTTGGGACAAGCACTGCGTTGTGTATTGCGACACGTGCCTTCTGGCTGAGGTGATGGCTGCCGAGAAGTTGTCCCAATGCTCCGTTCACGCTATTTCCCGCATTCACTCTTCTAAAAAAAACTTTATTTAATACTTAACTTTGTTATTTCAATTAAACATCGCGCTGTGATTGAGTGGCTGTAGTAAGTTAGAATAAGGTTCAATAGAAATGTGAAAATAGAACTAGTTTTTTTTTTAAATAATTGTACAGCGGTCAGTTGAAAAAGATTCTCCCTAGGGCTGAAAAGTATTATTTTGAACCCGCTCCTCAGGCAACTTCAAACCTACTTTCTGAGTATGAGTAATGAAAAATTAATACTATTTGATGGCGCGATTTTATAAACATTTTTGATCTGTATTTTAGCACTTGACATACCTAGCTACTTTTTTGTTCTGTAAACAAATTATTTATGAAATGTGGAAAAAGAGAACTTTAGTGTGAGCGCTTCCAGCACTTCCCCGGATTGGAAGGCACGCAGGTTCGATTCCCGCTCGCACTAAAGTTTTCTTTTTCCACATTTCACAAATAATTTGTTCTTTAAAGTAGCTGAGCATCTCAAGTGCTAAAATACAGATCAAAAATGAGACTGTAAAATGAAACTGTTTAATTCTTCACTCAATTTTTGCACACGTTTATATTATTTATAAATATACCACTGAGTACCCCTGAGGTAATGCCACACGGTTCCAGTGGTCTGCAAATACAAGCGAAGAGACGTTACACCGCAGGTTTATTTAGTAGGCGAGGACTCCACACTACTCTGTTAATTGCCCCGATTGACGGGGCGTAACTTCGGAATATATAATTTCTTTAAAAAAATATTAAAGCCACAAAAATATAAAAATCATCCCAAAGTTACCATCAAATGCTTCTACAAAACTGAAACTAAAATCTCAAAGTTATGACACTTATTTGCTTATTCACTTTTGAGTACATACTTCTTGAATATATTAAAAAGTTCTTGTAAGGAAAGTAAAACACGTAGACACAGTTTTAAAACTGTTCGCCAATTCTAGATTGCGCGCTCTGCCAACTCAAACTTTATCTAACAACTGATTGCAACTCTATTCACCAGGGTAGTATCGTCAGTATATCTCCTTTAATTTACCTTTGTTTAGTTGTGACTGCAGCCAATTTGCACTTCTTAAGCCCCTTACTAAACTTAATGAAATAGTTCTGATAAGTATGTTTAGGTTTCACTGGAAGTTGTCCATTGTAATAATATTTTCTAATTGAAAAGGATAGTAATTAAGTGTTAGAAACTTTTTAGAATGTTGGAATTGAGATTTATATTTATAATGAACAAGCCTTTGCCCGCGCCTCCACCGCCGTCCTCCCTCAAAAGCTAGTTTTTAGGTTATATGTCAGATCTCCGATATATATACTATTAGCGGGATAAAAATGTGTATCAGTTTTCAAGTCTAATACAGAGCTATCAAATAAAAAGTTATAGGTCTAGGTTAGTGGTCATAAGCGTGGACCTGTCGCTGCCTGCCGTTGCGCGAGCGATGGTTGGCAGTGACAGGGCCTGGACTACGGTTCTCCTTCGCGGACCCGATTCGCCACCGGCGCGCGGAGCGGCTTGGGCGCGCTTTCCTGCACCTGATGCCGCCCGGGTCGGGGATTGCTCTGCCGTCGACGGAAGCCTACCGCGAAGGTGTGACTTGCAAGTGCGCGGGGCGTCGCACAAGTAAGGGTGCCCGAAGGGGCTGCCACCTGCGGATCGCGGTTGATACGACACGGTACCCGTGATCCGCCGTAGCAAGGGCAGGCGAGGGCGCATGGTGAGTTTTTAGTGGGTGAGAGCCCCACACTACCCCAATGTCACCCCCGGCAGCAAGGTGTGCGGTCAGACATTTTTAACCACCAGACAAAGAAAAGTGGTAGACTGCACTAGTTTCATTTTAATACGTATAATAGTTGGATTTTGTATCATGTGTTTTTTTGTATTAAGAAGATGGTCTTAAAGGGTCAAGGACCTGCTTATCCCTTTTGATAACTCTGGCTGGCTCTAGTCTAGTAAAGTGGAATAGAAAATATTCTATTAAACGAACGAATGTTATATTCTTAGTCCGTCACCCCCGGAACTCACAAATATTTTCTGTAGTGGCAGCACCTATTATTATTTTTATTCAAAAAGTCATGTACAACAGTTTCTCTTTGAATCAATTTATGTTGTTATGCTGTTTACTAAGCTATAATTAATAAAGGCCTGGCTTTAAAATACGTAAGACTTATTTTATTGAACCATACTTTGCAGTGGCCATTATACTCGTAGTTCTTTGTTCCTCTGTTCTGATTCACGAACAAAAGCGTTCGTGTTCAAATACAACTCAAATATTTCAAATACACTGAACGGCTAGTGACGTTTTATTTACAAAGATGTAAACTCTATTAGCGATTGCACCCGCTTTAAGTCAACTGCACTAGGCGGTATTATGCTTTCTATTTTTCATGTATGTGCTTCATGTGATTTGCATAGATAGTTCGCAAAATTTTAGTCATGTTAGCATTAATCCTACTAATATAATATATAAAAATGAAGGTTTGTAAAAAAAAAATATATGTTTGGATGTTTTGTCGTAAATTACGCCTAAACTAAACTGCAGAGCGGAATGAAAATTGGCAGGCGGGTAGATGAGATACTAGATTAACATGTATGATACTTTTTAATCCCAAAAAATAATAATTCATTTAGGATATATATTTTTCGTAAATGATCTAACAACTAAATAAATTTGTATAAAAACTGGTATACAGATATTTTTTACCCGGATAGGTAATTCCTGTGAGATATACAATGATTCTATAGATCAAAGCAGATGAAGTTTTCGGCAGAAGCTAGTATTCTATACTATTATAAAGCTGTCAGAGCTGTGTCTGTACATTTAAGATATTTGAAACAAAAAAATACTGTAATAGTTTATATAGGCGTGTCCAAACACAAAACATTAATTTTTATTTCGGTCTGTTTGTCTATTTGTTCGTTCGCGCATCATGCAAAAACTATTGAATGGATTTTGATGTAACTTTTTTTATTTGTGAGCTCTTGGTTAGTCTTAAAAATGGTACCTACAGGTACATTTATTTTATCCCGCTACTATATCGGGAACCTGATATATAACCGGAAAACTAGCTTTTGGCTGCGGTGGAGCCGCGGGCAAAGGCTAGTTATTAAATAAAGTCAGAGAGGTTCATAATAGTCTTGATATAGCGCCTCAGACTTATCTATCGATCCTTGTGGTGTAGTCGGTAGTGTAACCGACTTCCGTGCACGAGGTCGTGGGTTCGTTTCCCACTCGGGACAATTATTTATGTGATGAACACAGATATTTCTACTACCTTTGGGTGTTTTCTATTTATTATATGTATGTATTTACAAAAAAAAATAGTAATATATGTATTATATCCGTAATCTGGTGCCCATAGCACAAGCGTTAAGCTTAGTTTGGGACCAGAGTACGTTGTGTGAAATATCCGTGAATATTTTTTATTTTTTTTATATCATAAAATATTATATAAAGAATATTATATACTTAGTGTTGCTATTTTAAATGTATTTTTACCTCTATAAGCTATGGGCCTATCGATGAGAGCATCGTTCTAATATATTCTCTCCCTACTCACAACAGACAGACCGTAGGTCGCGGCTCGACTAAGTTACATTAATTTTTTAGACTGTACATTATATAAGTTATAATATCCCTGTGGAGTTAAAACCACACATTGCAATCCACTAACAAACCTTATACAAATCTAGCTACAGTCGTACAGATTTCAATTATATAAACCAGAAGTTCGCTCGTACTTTCTGAGGCAACAATTAATTACAAGTAGCACGACACTTCCAGGATTTTTCTGTCTTAAATGCAATTAAAGTAAAATAAATATCTGCATTTGCTGAATAATATAACAGTTTATTGGTACAATCAAATGGTTTAATTTTAAGAATTTAGTAGTAAATTTATATAAATGATTTTTAGAACACAGTTAAATTATATAATACTTCCTGCTATTTATGCGCTTGTTACACATTATGAAACAATACTACGTTTACGAAATCTCTCGCGTTTATTTGATTTTCTACAATCCTGACGTTTCGAATACTTTATAGCATTCATGACCACGTGTGGGCTGAGGTGTTACACGTCCAATAACTGATATATTGTTCCAACAATATTATATGCATATAATCGTTTAAAAATTAAATTTAAAATAAAAATAAAGGAGATATTTTAATTTTGTTTCTAAACGAATATTCCATCCATCTATCCATCATCAAGCCTTTAATCGTCCACTGCTGGACATAGGCCTCCCCAAGAGAACGCCACAACAAGCGGTCCTGTGCCGACCGCACCCAACGGCTCCCCGCGGCTTTGACCAGATCGTCGGTCCATATGGTGAGGGTCCGTCCTATGCTGCGCCGTCCGATACGTGGTCACCACTCGAGAACTTTTGTTCCCCAACGGTAGTCAGTTCGTCGAGCGATGTGGCCTCCCATTGCCATTTCAGCATGGCAACCCGGCGGGCTATGTCAGTCAATCTCGTTCTCCTACGGATCTCCGTATTACGGATTCGATCACGTAGGTAAATACCAAGCATAGCCCGCTCCATGGCCCGCTGAGCGACTTTAAGCCTTGATACGAGGCTAACATTCAGAGACCACGTCTCTGTTCCACATGTCATCACTAGCACACTGGTCGTAGACCTTCATTTGAGACACTGCGGAATTTTGGACGAGAACTTCGAGAAGCACACTCCGGACTAGGACCAATGCTGATATGACATGAAAATTAGACATAACTTTCGTCTTGTCCATGTTCATTTTGAGACCCACTAGTCGTGAAACCCTGCTGAGATCATTGAGCATGGTGCCAAGGTCCTCCAGCGATTCTGCCATATGGCATATCCAAGGTGAGTAATGTATTCACCATTGATGTTGATGCCGAATCCGGTCCAGTCCAAGAGCTTGGAGACATCTTCCAATGCAGCGGTGAAGAGTTTAGGGGACATAACGTCTCCCTGTCTAACATCTCTCTGCAGTTGGATTGGTTTCGTACTCCTGTCCTGAACACGGACTGATATGGTGGCGTTTCTATACAAGCACTTCAGCACTTCAATGTACCGATAATCAATTTGGGACCGCTGAAGGGACTGCTGAGTATTAACAACATCCACTGCGATCGCCAACCCGCCTGCCAAGCGTGGCGATTACGGCAATATCCCCCATGACGGGACCGCTCGTTATGGCGTTATCTTGGGGAGGCCTATGTCCAGCAGTGGACGTTGAAAGGCTGATGGATGGATGGATGGATGAAGGTACTGCAGCACCGCCCAAGCTTCAATCGAATCGAAGGCTTACTCATAGTCCACAAAGGCCAGACACAGAGGCCGATTATATTCCTTGGTTTTCTGTATAATCTGACGTAGCGTGTGGATGTGGTCTATGGTACTATAGCCTTTTCGGAAATCGGCTTGTTCGGGAGGCTGGAAGTCGTCAAGCCTGCGCGTGAGTCGATTAGTAATGACCCTCGAAAACGACGTGGCTCAAGAGCGAGATGGGTCCATAGTTCTTCAAAAGGGTTCTGTCGCCTTTTTTGAAAAAACAGCACCACTACGCTTCTGGTCCACGACTCTGGAACGACGTCCTCGAGAACGACGGAATTGAACAGCCTCTGAAGGCTCTAAGACCGGCTTTCCGCCTGCTCTCAGAAGCTCTGTGGTGATTCCGTCGTCTCTCAGTGCCTTTCCGTTCTTTAGTTGTTTGAGAGCCATTCTGATCTCGTACCGGCTGACGTCCGGGATATCTTCGGTAAAGTGCCGAGTTAGCTTAGATCTAGGATCTTAGACCAAGCCGACAACAGAACTCGGGGATCTGTACAACTGTCTATAGAACTGGTGAACCTCTCTCAAGACCTCAAATCGGGATGAAATGACAGTGCCGTCGTTGGTCCTCAGCTTAGTCAACTGGCTTTGGCCAACAGACAGATCTCTTGCGAACACTTTTGAGTCTTGGTTCCTCTCTATCGCCTCTTTAATGCGGATAGCATTAAATTAGCGAATATCATGTCCACCAGCCTTGGAGATATGTCTGTTTAACTGCCTCAGGCAGGAACAATCGGCTGAAGACTGGACTATCATTTCTTTTCTCCTTTCCATGAGCTTGAGAGTATGGTCCGAGAATTCACGAGTCCTACGTTAGCAGCGACGGGCCTTGAAGTAGATCGACCCGACCGCGTAGATAGTTTGCGCGAACCTGCTGTTGAAATTGCTCGCTGACTCGCACTCATCTAGACATTGGAAGCGATTTTGTAGTTCGAGCTGAAAGCTCTCGGGGTTCTGGTATTGGACAGGTGTTGGTCGGAGCGTAGACTTCATCAAACATGACCTCTCGATTTTCGGGCTAATATTCAAGATGCCCCTGACTAGTAGGTGATCACTCCCAGTTTTAATCCTGCTGATCACTGAGACATCATTGAATATGTATCGTTTGTCCGATAAGATGAAGTTAATCTCGTTTTTTATTGAACCATCAGGGCTTATCCAGGTCCATTTCCGCTGGGGCTGCTTCCTGAAGAAGGAATTCATCATGTAGAGGCCACCAGAAAATCAGCCAGCATCTGGCCCCTGTGATTCCTCTGCCCAAAACCATAGTGCCCCACTTTCAGCTCATCGTCTGACCTTTTGCCTAGTTTCGCATTAAAGTCTCCCATAACCACCGTGAATTAAGTTTTAGACGAGTGGATGGCCTTCGAGATATCCTCATATAGGGCCTCCACCTCGTCATCGAAGTGTGTCGAGGTCGGTGCGTAAGCCTGTATGACCTTCAACGAATACCGTTTGGTTATTCTGAGTATAAGGTACGCTATCCTACTCGACGCACTCTCAATCCTCTCCACGTTGCCTACGAGAGACCTGCGAACGATAAACCCGACACTTGCTTGGGACTGGTGGTCGCCCTCCCGGTGGAAGCGCAAATTACCGGACTGGAGGATAGTCGTGCCCTCACCCTCTCTTCGGACTTCTGACAACCCTATAATGTCCCAGCGGAACTTGCTCAATTCCTCTTCCAGCTCGGTGATTTTCTCGTCGGTCCGAAGTGTCCGAACATTGTGCGTTACCAGTGCCAGAGGTCGTTGTTTGAGAATCTTCGCACCCCCTGCTCCGCCGTTACCAGGCCTGCTACCGTAAGGCCACGGAATGGCGGAGCTGCCGTGACTGGAGGCCATTTTGTATTATGTGCTCGTCATGTGGGATAATGCCGTAATCGCCACGCTTGGCAGGCGGGTCGGCGATTGCAGTGAATGTTGTTAATACTCGAGGGAGTGCTGCTGCTCACTCTCCTGGTATTCCCTCAGTCGGCTCTTACGACTCCCGTGGGTAGAGAGGGGTGGGGCAATTCTAAAGCCGACCCCACACGGCTAAACGAATATTAGGTGGGTTAAAATAAAAAACTATCTTTTGTAAAATCATAACTACAACTGTGGGTAGATGAAACCTTTAAAAATATCAAGTCGTAAGTTTTCTCAAAAGTAAAAGAAATATGAATATAATCTAATATTACTTATTATATTTACTTAGAAATCTATTTAATGGCCAATCAATTCACTACAACTACAAAACTACCCTTTAATTTAAATCAAATTTATTTACGCATGTACCTTTTCAATTTACATAATTAATTAGTTTAGTGATCAGGTCGCTTAAACTAAATTACAGCCATACATCATGCACGATTTATTTTGTACATAACTTTTACCTACTACTAAAATTTTAGAATATTTATTTGACATCTAACCCAGCATGTATTACGTAGGCTACGAAATATGAGATTCTGCGGTGTATATTACCTGAAATGCGTGGAATGACATTATTGCCGTCACTGTACATAACGCTATATATGCATTATATACGTATACATATATTATGTTTATGTCTTGGCGTCGTAAAGATATGTCACAGTCAAAATATCGCTACCGGCAGTCACGTCACATACACATGAACTGTAGCCCACTACATCAGCGTAATATGTGCACACGGTGTTCCTGTAAATCATGTATGAACAAGACAACAAGTTTCCATGAATTTATATTTGACCTTCTTTGGTATTTTTAGTAGTGCGAGAAATATGAAAGCCATTTTGTCGCTGGTGATTTCATGAACAAATATGTATATTGCATGTTTACTATTATTTTACGCTGATCTTTTGTAAAAGCACCACCCGTGCTTCCCTAGTTGATCCGGATCATCATTCATGCTGGATCTGTCCGTGTGGTGACAGACTAAGAATACAAGTGTCACCACCCCATTTTTTTCCACGGGTGTCGTATGAGGCCACTAAGGTAAGTAAGCAATTAACATCCATTGCATAACTGGTGCTAGGGCTGGGTACCAAGTGGGAGTACTCATTTGGTATTGGGCCCGAGCGGGTTGGTACCACTATCTCCCGTGTGACCGGCCATGAAGCACATCGTTGTGTTTTGGCTGTAGCAGGAGATAGCCGTTTATATTTCATTTCATATCTGTGAAATGAATTGGTGAGCAGCGGCTGACAATACTCTTGGTATAGTTGAGTCCATGGGCGACGGTTATTAGATGGACCGAGGCTCAACATGCAATAAAAAAAAATATTAAATTTCTGTTATATATTTTCTTTCTTTGTATCTGCTATATATTAAAAATAGCAACCCACCCAGGCTATGCATGGTTGCAATTTACTAACGAAGAATATCTTATTATTTTTTTAAAACAGCAACCCTAGTGCGCTATTATAAGTTACCATAAGGCCTGCGTGGCAAATTAACTGTTCGCTATTTAATTATAATACATTGAATTTGTTAATAAGAATGTATAACACAAACATGTAGGTATCCCTGTCATTTCAGCACAGGTCCTAGCCGGGAATGCACCTCTCGAAGTTGTCGACCACTATATCTACCCGAGAGTAGAGAGACTTGCTTGACCCAGCATGAATGGCCCGAATCAACTGGGGAAGCACCACCCTTTTCACTAAATTCAGCGTAAAACAACAGTTTTTTTACTATTGTATTTTTTTTTCAAGTTATACTTATTTTGGTGCGTTAGGGAAAAATGATGAAAGTAGTTTTTTACGATGTGCGCGCACACCGTCACGAAACACCGACACCCTGAAGTTAGCTATAGTCAACATTTTAGTTTTTTTGTGATATTTAAATAAACTTTATTTAACTAGATAATGCGTTATAATAAAACTTTTAATGTATTAAATACCTTTTTTCTATTGTTAGTGACGTTTTTTCTACAAACGTAGAATAAGGCGAAAGATAAAATTTTTGAAAAGATTTTTATCTTGTTACGCCAAAGAAGTATAATATCTAACGCGTGTACATAAGAACACACACACTTTTTTTTATTTATATAATTCACTAAACTGATGAACAAATTTCACAATCATTTACCTATAACATACAAATCTACAAATTTCGATTGTCATCTACTAGATGTGAATACAGCATGCTTCATCTTAATATATTTTTTACAGATCATTACTATTTATTCTACAACTCGAGAGGTACTTTTATAATCTATGTAATTAATATGTTTAGTTGATATTTAATAGAGGTCATAGAACCAACAAAAATATCAATGTCGACACGTATAGAGTTTGTAAATGAAAGCATGCGCGTGATTGGTGAATTTTGGCCTGTTGTTGCGATACTGTGGTACAACGAATGATTTTCTATTTAGCAATCGATTCCATGGGCGCGGTATACAAAAAATTACTTTTTCTAACAGTTGAGAGGAATCAATAAGTCCGATACTTTGTACAAGAACATTTACATCAAAGATTTTACGTTGTAATGAGTTAGTTTTCTATTGTAAGAATTTAAAACACGACTCTTATTTTCTGAAAATCTTAAAATAAGATTAGTTCGTGTGTTCGATTTCATGTAGAAGAAGTGCTATAGGCACAGCCTCAATGATTGGTGCTCAATGATCTCAGAAGAGTTGCCTGATTAGTCGGTCTAATAATGAACAGGGTCAAGACAAAAGTCATGTCTAAAGTTCATCGTTGTAGCGCTCTCTTGGGGAGGCCTATGTCCAGCAGTGGACGTTGAAAGAAACTTACTGAGATAAAACTAAATTGATCACTTGTATCCAATGAAGTATAATTGAACTCGATCCATTTACAGGAGGGGTCCTTCTGTGTCCATAGATACTGTAAAGTATCCAAAATAAATAAATAAATAATAATAAATAAATATTCACGGACATTTTTCACACAACGTCCTCTGGTCCCAAACTAAGCTTAACGCTTGTGCTATGGGTACCAGATTACGGATATAATACATATACTACTTTTTTTTTTGTAAATACATACATATAATAATACATAGAAAACACCCAGACGCAGTACAAATATCTGTGTTCATCACGCAAATAATTGTCCTGAATGGGAATCGAACCCACGACCTCGTGCACGGAAGTCGGTTACAATACCGACTACGCCACGAGGCCCGTCAAGTCAATTTATGGAATGAATCGATAAAACTAAATTAAAGAGAATTAATTGTTTGTTTCTTATAGCTTTTGTATTAATTCTGGCGTAAAAATTGTTGGAAGGTTCCATACTATAATTATTCAATCGACATTTATTTTGTCTGGGCAATTTAAAATACATTCAGGTATTTATTACCTTCCATTAATACTATTGAAACATGTTTAATTTGTAACATATTTAACAAACATTTTCATTGAAAACTCGAATTAGCTATTATTATGTGGATTTAGGGCCTCTTGCAATATTTTTAATTATCATCGTTTTAATGCAAGAACTTAGTGTAAAAATATCGCGAAGGTGATGTTTCAACATTAAAAAATCTATTAAGTTTTTTAAATAAAAAAAAGTATTTTAATGTATGTTACATTTATCTATATTAATCTTATATTTAATAGAATTTTTAATTAGTAAATCGATTCAAAGCACAGAACAATATTACTCAAGAGATTCAAAGGCAACTCTTCTAGGTCTTCTCTACACTCTGAAGTTGGCGTTTATAGTTTAGGTAAAGACATTTTAATGCACAAACTTTTGATAATAACGTCACTTAAGGGGACGTTCAAAAATACATTCGCGTAGGAGGGGTAGGATCGTTTGGTGTGACGAAAGATAAAACTTCTTTAAAAACTGCTTACACAGTAGATCAGTCCGCTTAGTAGGTGCCTATAGAATGTCTCTCGAAAATTGAAATGCTTGGGCGAGCTTAGTAGATTTTAAAATAGCCTATTACAAACTAACGCCTATTGTCATAAGAAAATAGTTCGGCTAGCCTAGATAAATATAACTTATCTTAACGTATACATGTCCACATTTTTTTTGTTTTTGTTTTTCGTTAATATTATATTAATAGCCTTTTCCAGCGGATTCGCCGAAACCAAAAGCTAGTTTTTAGGTTCCCGATATAGGAGCGGGATAAAATGTATACCAGTTGTTAAGTCGAATCAAGAGATACCAAATAAAAATAAATGCATCAAAATCCGTTCAGTAGTTTTTGCGTGATGCGCAAACAAACAAACAGACAAACAGCCAAAAATAAAAATAAAACCTTTTTTGTTTGGACACGCCTAGGTATATAGCCTAACCCCCGGTCATGGTACCGCCAGGTAGTGACCGGGAGGCCAACTTCAGTGTACCACCCGTCACTTTGTCGGAAATGGAGGCGGCTATTTCGCGGATTCGTTCCAAGAACATCGCCCCCGGCCCGGACGGTATACCCGCCCGGGTTCTGGCCCTGGCTCTGGAACACCTGGAGGGTGTTCCAGAACCAGGGCCAGAATCCGCCTCAGGGGACTGTTCGACGCGTGCCTGGCATCCGGACGGTTCCCTGACTGCTGGAAGGAGGGGAGGCTGGTACTCCTGCCGAAGCCGGGACGAACACCGGATTCCGTCGGGGCTTTCAGGCCCATCGTGCTACTGGATGAGGCGGGTAAGCTGCTGGAGAGAATCCTAGCTGCACGCATTGTCCAGCACCTGCGCGACGTCGGGCCCGACTTGTCGGACGCCCAGTTCGGTTTTCGTGCTGTTCGTTCGACAGTCGGCGGGATCATGCGTCTGAGGGCCACGGCCGCCACGGTCGGCGGGGAAATGCTGTTGGCGGTGTCGCTTGATATCGCCAACGCATTTAATAGTCTGCCATTCAGCTGCATCAGGGAGGCGCTCCGATATCATGGGGTGCCTGGATACCTGAGGCGGCTGGTGGCGGACTATCTAGAGGGCCGCACGACTGGGTGTTGTGCTGTCGGCTCCCCCCGGGCTGGCGGTCATCTGCTATGCGGATGACACGCTGGTCGTGGCCCGGGGTGAAAATTTCGAGGATGCGGCGTTCCTGGCCACCTTAGGGACCTCGGAGGTGGTCAGGAGGATCGGGGCGCTAGGGCTTAGGGTGGCCCTGGACAAGTCGGCAGCCCTACTTTTCCATGGGCCCCGATGTCGGCCACCTGCTGGCGCCTAGATCACAGTGGACGAGGTTCAGATTGGTGTGCAGGCCCAGATTAAGTATCAGATTAATTATCTGGGCCTGGTGCTGGACGGGCGGTGGCGCTTTCGCGATCACTTCCGCCAATTGCCCCAGAGGCTCGTCGACGCAGCATCCGCCCTTGCACGGCTCATGCCGTATATGGGCGGACCCAACAATGCGTGCCAACGGCTTTATGCGGGGGTGGTCCAGTCGATGGCGCTGTACGGCGCATCCGTATGGGTGAGGTCCCTGGACGCACCGAATAGGGCTCTTCTGTGGAGATCACAGAGAGTCGTTGCGTCCAGGGTCATACGTGGATACCGCACGGTGTCGACGGAGGCGGCCTGTGCGGTGGCCAGAATCTTTTTACTTGGAGGTGGAGGTGCTTGCTGAAGTGTATCGGCGGGCGTCGCAAGAGCGGGAGGGGGGCGGTCGCCCCCTACCCAGGGAGGTGGCCAGGTGGCAGGGCGACGCCCGCCGAGCTGCCATGGCCAGATGGAGGGCGCGGTTGGAGGCGCCCCGGGCCGGTCTTTGGATCGTAGGGGCGCTCCAACCAGTACTGGAGGAATGTGTGGAGCGACGGCACGGAGTCCTTACCTTCTGACTGGTGCAGGTGCTGTCGGGGCACGGTTGCTTCGGCAGATATCTGCACATAGTCGCAAGAGGGAAGCGACTCCGAGCTGTCACCACTGCGGCTGTAACGAGGACACGGCGCGGCACACGCTCGAGTCGTGCCCGGCTTGGGCCGAGCAGCGCCGTGAACTTGTCGCGGAAATAGGGCGGGACCTCTTGCTGCCGAGCGTCGTCAGAGCGATGCTTGGCAGCGACAGGAATTGGGCCGCGGTCGCTGCCTTCTGCGAGGAGGTTATCTCGCGAAAGGAAGCAGCGGAGAGGGCCAGGGAGGAGGATTCTTCCGCTGACCTAAACCACCGCCAGGGACCGGGGTGGCGCAGGCGCAGGTACTTGCGCCTCATGCCGCCCTAGCTGAGGCTGCAGGTGGATGGACCGGGGAACGTCCGCCACCCGCAAGGCCTCCCGCGAAGGTGCGACGCTCCTCTGTGGATGCGTCGCTCAGTAGAGGGTACCCGAAAGGGTAAGCCGCCGGCGGACCACCGAATACAGTTCCAGTGTCCCGCCAATAAAGGCGGAAAGACAGCACACGGCGGGTTTCTTTAGCCTAACAAAGTCATTTTTTGTCAAATATCTTTAATGTACAGACACAGTTCTGTTACAGCTTTATCTATAGGTACTATTATAAAGCTGTAACAGAGCTATGTCTGTACAATACTTTCTAATATTTACGCGAATGTTACACATTTTGAAATAAAACTACGTTTACGGATTCTATCGCGTTTACTTGATTTTATACTATCCCGACGTTTCGAATACTTTACAGCATTCATGATCACGGGTGGACTTAGATGATAGACGTCCAAGGCTGATATGTATTTCAACGGTTTCATCTACCCACAAATCATGATTTTACAAAATTTTGGTTTATTTATTTTAACCCACCTAATATTCGTTTAGAAAGACTGAAAATATCTACTTCAAAATTTTTTATGCTTACAATGTATGAAACTTTAAGTTAGTATATTAAAATGAGTATAATACTCCTCTTTTAACCTGAAATTTTTTTTTTTATTTTAGTGCTAAAAAATTCTACCACAAACTACCAATTACTACCAGTAAGAAGACAATCTTGGTTATTAGTTTATATTATTTAATATATTGATTTTGCCAAAAGCTAAGACTAAAAAACTACCACCGGATCGGAACGCGGCCTCACTGAGAAAGATCCGGCCAGAAAACTCAGTAGGCAACAACTGCTATGGATTATTAACTTTTGTACGAAATTACTGAATGGTAATTAAGTTTAAATTTATTAAAAAGGCTAATAAATTTAAACTTAATTAGCTAGGCTTTCTCAATGAGGCCGCGTTCCGAACCGGTGGTAGTTTTTTAGTCTTAGCTTTTGGCAAAATCAATATATTTAATAATATAAACTAATAAGCAAGATTGTCTTCTTACTGGTAGTAATTGGTAGTTTGTGGTAAAATTTTTGAACACTAAATAAAAACAAAAATTTTGCAGTTTAAAGAGGAGTATTATACTCATTTTAATCTAAATTAAAGTTTCATACATTGTAAGCATAAAAAATTATGAAGTAGATATTTTCAGTCTTTCTAAACGAATATTAGGTGGGTTAAAATAAATAAACCAAAACCCACAGTACATGATTTTACTAAATTTTGGTTTATTAATTTTTCATCTATGAAGGCGTTGAAATAACATATCAGCCTTGCACGTCTATCATCTAAGTCCACCCGCGATCACGAATGCTGTAAAGTATTCGAAACGTCGGGATAGTATAAAATCAAGTAAACGCGATAGAATCCATAAACGTAGTTTTATTTCAAAAAATGTCTGTACATTTAAGATATTTGAGAAAAAATTAGTGATTTAGGCTACATAGGCGTGTCTAAACACCAAACGATTTTTGATGTGAAACATCTAATGCGGAGGGAGGATAAAATCAGCTGTAAGCGTGGCAACGCTTTTATTTTACATGTCCCGTTCAAATTTTGCAAGTTAAATTTGACACACTTCCCGGTTTCCGATTGAGCTAAAATTTTACACGCATGTGTATATCGCGTGACAATGCAATATTATGATGACATGGAGCTAATCTGATGATGGAGCTGGACAGTGGACATAGGAACTCTATAATGAAACGGCGCAACCCCATCAAGTTTGGGCTCGTATGATTCGTCTTGCTGAGTACTTTGTGTCTAGATGATATCCAGCGTCTGATGATGGAGCTGGAAGGTGACCACAGTAACTCTGTAATGACACGACGCAACCCCATCGAGTTTGGAATCATTTTATTCGTATTGACGAGTACTATATCTTTAGATGGTATTCAGGGTGTGATGATGGAGCTAGAAGGTGGCCATAGGATCTCCGTTATAAAATGACATAACTCCATCGAGTTTCGGCTCGTATGATTTGTCTTGACCAGTACTTTGTCTCTAGATGATATCCAGAGCCTGACGATGGAGCTGGAAGGTGGCCACAGTAACTCTGTAATGAAACGGCACAACCATATTGAGTTTATACTCGTTTGATTCGTCTTGAAGAGTACTTTGTCAAGTTATGATCATTTTATTTCTACAAAATAATTCTGATGTTTTCACATTTGCTAGACGTCCCGCGACGTCTAGTTTTTTTTGGATTTTTTGTCTGTTTGTTTGTTCGCGCATCGCGCAAAAACTACTTTACGGATTATAACGCAACTTTTTTTGTTTGATAGCTCTTGATTAGACTTAACAACTGGTATACATTTTATCCCGCTACTTCATCGGGAACCTGAGATATAACCTAAAAACTAGCTTTTGGCTGCGGCGAAGCCGCGGGCAAAGGCAAAAAAATAAAATAATGTTTAAGCAACAAGAACAAGACCAAAATGAGTACTAACAAAGCAAGACAGACGCGGCCTTGGTTTTGTTTGCTCATCACTATAATGGCTAAGAGGACTCCAAATGGAAAGATATGGAGTTCGAACTCAAAACTACGGTTAAGCCATTTTAGAGCACATACCTCTGACTTTTTAAAATTATTGCTATTACTGGTGAAACAAAACGACGTGACGAAACCTGAATCTTTGCCCGAGAGATTTTCTCGATGGTTTGTGAATTCTGTCTCACTCTAGGATGAGTGACATCACGTTTCCAACATTGAGATAGTAATAGGTTAAAAAAATATATAAAATGTGGAGACACTTACTATAAACTGAATTACGTAAACACGATAAAATCCGTTAAATTTTATTCATTTTATCTCATACAAAATTGAGACAGTTAAGCGTGGTGTAATTGCCTGAGGCAAAAAGAGCTCTTTAAATGTTCATATTAGCATAACCACGACTTACAGAGAACATCACGTTATACAGTGCCTATTTTAAAGAAAGAAATATTTCTATAATAAAAATTATGAATAGTAAAGATCGTTTAAAAAGATTGCATAAAGTAATATATACACATCTGTAGTATTGTAACATTTACCTACATTATAATATCTAGAATAAAATAATAGCACACTAACTGAATGAATAAGGACACTGCGATGGCTTAGCAGTCTAGAGCAACCCGGATTGGAAGGGATGCAGGTTCGCAGTAAAATTCTCTTTATCCACATTTTTAACCGACTCCAAAATAAGGAGGAGGTTCTCAATCCAGATGTTTATATATATTTTTTTATGTATGTTCGGGCATAACTCGGTCATATATAGACGGATTTGCAAAATTCTTATTTTGTTCGAAAGGGGTTTATTTTGAAATGCCTAAAGTGTTTTAAATGTTATTTAAGTATATAACTGTATTGTTTTTGTTACTTTTGGACTTGGCACCGGCTTCAAACACACCAGTAGGTGTCTAGCACGAAAGTCGTATGTAAATACCAATTATTTATTGCTTTTTAGTTCCTGGGTGTCTTCTGAAGGCGGTTTAATTTTTTTTTAATCCATCCATCCACCCATCCACGTCCACTGCTGGACATAGGTCTCCCCAAGAGAACGCCACAACGAGCGGTCCTCTGCCGACCGCATCCAACGACTCCCCGCGGCTTTGATCGTCGGTCCATCTGGTGGGGGCCGTCCTACGCTGCGCCGTCCGATACGTGGTCGCCACTCGAGAACCTTTCTTCCCCAACGGTTATCGGTTCGTCGAGTGATGTAGCCTGCCCAATGCCACTTCAGCATGGCAACCCGGCGGGATATGTCGGTCACTCTCGTTCTCCTACGGATCTCCGTATTACGGATTAGATCAAGTAGGGAAATACCAACATTTAGAGACCACGTCTCTGTTCCTTATGTCATCACTGGTAACACACACTGGTCGTAGACCTTCGTTTTCAGACACTGTGGAATATTGGACGAGAAGATCTTCCTTAGCTTCCCGAACGCGGCCCAGCCGAGTTGGATTCGATTGATCTCTTTCTCGAAGTTGTGCCTACCTGGACTGTTTGTCCCAGGTAGACATAGTGGTCGATAACTTCGAGAAGCGTACTCCCGACTAGGACCGGTGCTTAAATGACATGGACATTAGACATGATTTCGTCTTGTCCATGTTCATTTTGAGACCCACTAGTTGGGAAACCCTGCTGAGATCATTGAGCATAGTGACAAGGTCCTCCAATGATTCTGCCATGACTACGATGTCGTCGGCATATCAAAGGTGAGAGATGTATTCGCCATTGATGTTGATGCCAAAGCCGATATAGTGGAAGACATCTTCCAATGCAGCGGTGAAGAGTTTCGGGGACATAACATCTCCCTGTCCTGACCTCTCTGCAGTTGATCGGTTTCGTACTCCTGTCCTGAACACGGACTGACATGGTGGCGTCTCTATACAAGCACTTCAGCACTTTGATGTACCGATAGTCAATTTGGCACTGCTGAAGGGACTGCAGCACCGCCTAAGTTTCGATCGAATCGAAGGCTTTCTCATAGTCCACAAACGCCAGACACAGAGGCCAATTATATTCCTCGGTTTTCTGTATAATCTGGCGTTGCGTATGGATGTGATCTATGGTACTATAGCCTTTTCTTTTGTAAACCGGCTTGTTCGGGAAGCTAGAAGTCGTCAAGCCTGCGCGTGAGTCGATGTGTAATAACCCTCGAAAACAACTTATAGACGTGGCTAAAGAGCGAGATGGGTCTATAGTTATTCAAGAGGGTTCTGCCACCTTTTTTGAAGAACAGAACCACCACGCTACTTGTCCACAATTCTGGAACGTCGCCCCGGTGCCTTTCCGTTCGAAAATATATATATATATAAAGTAAATTGCGTGTTGATTCTTTCCGTAGTTATGTATATAAAGTACTTACTTATCATCACGCCATCTCCCTTACGGGGTAGGCAGAGAGAACAGAGTGACAAAAGGCTCTATTTTTGTATATATAGAGACGCGAGAGTGCTATCTTAACATTCATAATTCTTTTTTTACAAGCTCGCCGGTTTCGGAGACTCCTGGTTCCACCTTCCTATGAATATGAATATATAGTACTTATAATAGGTATATATTATTATGTATATATTACTGTATATAAATATACTATATGTACCTATATATAACTATTTATATAGGTACTCCTCTGTTGTAATCAATAGTTTGTACGCGGGATATATTAGTAGTATATGTACACAATTAACAGCAACAATAAATTACCTTTAATTAAACTAATCATTAAATTGCTTGAAATTAATGACTCGAAGCAACAGAAAGTGCGGCGCTTTCAAAGATCTAATACATGTATTAATATGTGCATATACATAAAATATATTCAAGTATCGTGGTACTTGTGCTTATTAGATAAGCCTCGAGGCTAAATTTGACTCTTCAGTAATATGAACATAATTAATATACCAGCATTCATCGTTAATTAAAACGCGGGCACATCATTTCTGATGGAATATAATGATTCTATTTCCTCATGCTTAAAGGTAATAATCGACATTTTATAGAAAACTGATCATTCGTTCATCGTTCATTATTCGATAAGTATACTCATTTTTTTTTAATTTCAAAGATATATGTACTATGATTGGAATAATAGGTATCATTCCGTTCCTGTGATCTATCAATACAAACGAAGAGACGGCACACGTTGAGTTTATGCAGTCGGAGCGAGCCCCACATTACTGTATCCGTTGCTGCGAACGACAGAGTGTACTGTTAAGTATATTTTCCCCACCTTAACATTAAAAAAGGTTATATTCGCCCTATGGATTATTGCAGTAATAAGGATATCAGAAACCTTCCATTTTATGAAACCACTTTGCTATATATGTAAGGAATACAAGGACGCAAAGTACACCCAGACTCAGAATAACCATTTGTGGATCACACAAAGAGTTGTCCTGTGCGATAATCGGTCAACATTAATGATTATAATAATTACCCAGTCTTCTGTCAATGACTTTTTAATGCAAATTTATTACGTAATAGAAAACTATAATACCGTACACGTAACAAAATTTGGTGTTGTAGGAATAGACAAACAATATTTAAAGTACAAGAGTAACTGAAATGAATTTTATACCAATAGCCTTTCCCGTGGCTACGCCGTAGCTAAAACCTAGTTTTTAGGTTATGTATCAGATTCCCAAAATAGTAGCAGGATAAAATCTATACCAGTTATTAAGTCTAAACAAGAATATCAAATAAACAAGTTGATTGTTTGTGAGAGAACTTTACTGCGAGCGGGATTCGAACCTGCGTCACTTCCCCGGATTGGAAGGGTTCACAAATAATTTGTTCTTTAACGTAGCTGAGCATGACAAGTGCTAAAATACAAACCAAAATATTTGGTTGCATCAAAATCAGTTTAGTAGTTTTTGTGTGATGCGCGAACAAACAAACAGACACACAGACAAAAAATATAAAAAACAATTGTTTTATGTTTAGACACGCCTATATATCCTAATACAGTAATTTTTCTCTCTAACATCTTCAATGTACAGACACAGCTCTGTTACTGCTTTATAATAGTTAGGATACTTGTAGACAAGTAAAAGCAATGAATCTACGAAATCAATGATATTAGCTCAGTTAAAAAAGACTAGATAAGAAGAACAAATTATTTGTGAATGTGTACAAAGAGAACTTTACTGCGACCGGGATTTGACCCTGTGCCCATTCCAATCCGGATAAGCGCTCTTAGCGGTCTAGAGCAAAAAAATATATTATATTTTTCCACATTCACAAATAATTGTTCGTTAAAGTAGCAGCCTGTCAAGCGCTAAAATACTGATCAAAATAAACATAAGAAGATTCGACATTGTTGTCTAGTCTGGTTTTTTGCAACCCTCTGATGACAGGGTTTTCCCGTCAGTGTCAGAGATTTAGGTCCACCACATTAGCCGAGTTGTTGATAAAATTCACAAGTCTTCGAAATAATCTCTCAGATAAGCAGGTTTTCTTATGATGTAAAGGAAAAAGTCAGAGTTTCGAAAAGTTAGAGGTCAAGGTACGTTTGTTGCGAAGTTTCATCTGGAAATAATATTGAAAACTCTGTCGTTGCAAATTAATTTAAGTAGGTACTATTAATTTAGAATCATTAAATAAGCAATTTGTTACAGCTGCATACAAATAACATACATATGGTATGGCTACTTACGTAATATTTACTATAGATTTTCATTTACTATAACATAACGTAAAATCAATAAATGTAAATGTGCATAAAGAAAATATTTCCAATTTAAATGCACAATATAAGGTTGATTTGTATTTAAAACAGGCATTATTTTTATTCCATGTTAATCGACTATTTCATTATTTTTATTCCATATTCATCAAAATTCAGGAAACAAAATGTATCATGGTTGTGCGGGTAACTTTAATTCAAAGCGTTTATGAAATAATTCTTTACTTCAGCATAATTATATTTATTTTTGCTATATTTTACCCTTTTTGAGATTATATTAATTAACATTGTATAACAAATGTTATAAATAGTTAATTTATAAAGTTCAATATGCTAGATAATATAATGTATTTAGATACCTACTTATTTCCTATTATAATTTTATATTATCTCTTAATTTTACGATTGAAAATATATAAAAAATCTATTCTTCCATTATAATAAATTATATTTCACACTGTTAGACACTAGTCTCTTCTGAAAGGGATGATAAATTGGCCTCCTATCTCTACTGGCCAGATGGGGCAGCACAAGATTTTGTTAAGAACTTTCATCCTTTATCTCATTAATATTTTTTTCTACTTTCTTTAGACGACTCTTCTGACGTTCGTGTAATAAAATACATAACATTGCGTATTCTTAGTCTGCCAATTCATTTCATTAAAAAAAATTAGATTTAGCTTATTTACTTACTTTTCCATGCGACAGAAGACAATAACCAAAGTGGCACAACACAATCATGAGTCCACAATTACTATATTTAATTAACTACAAGAATACATTCCCGAGACACACTAGTCTGACCATAAATATTTTAACAACAGTCCAAGTTAACTATTAAAATGCAGCCACGTGTTCGACGAGAGCGCGGGAAATCGGAGTATTTAGCGCCAAAAGTGTCCTCCCCCGAGACTACCATCCCTTACCGTGCTCTACATCATACTGACAACTGTCACAGGGCACCCGGCCATCGTTTCGCTCGCTTTTACTACAGACGCTTTTCCTCTTTTGCCCTATCTTGCTTTAACGAAAATTAATATACACATAGAAATATACGAACACACATGGATAACAACTTGCTCAAATTCTTTGTGCGTTTTACAGATGTGTGCATCCTTTGTTAATATGTGCAAGCAATTGATGATGCACGTTCACAGTAACATGGCAATGCGTTAATGCACCCAATTACAGGTGATAGGATAGAATATGCAACATAATCGAACGGTACAAGGTTGTGTTTCGCACGTTTTTTAAAGTAAAGTTCATTCGTAGACAGCGCTAAAACAGAATTGCGCATGTCCGTTATCACTTGTGAAACTATGAAAACTATTGCTATCCTTATTTTTCTTTAAGGTTTAGGTCCGTTAAATATATGGTAGAGTAGATTACGGGGATAGTTTTTTTGCATGGTAGTTTTTAAAGTTTAGCGTATCTATATTTTTCGTGATAACATAAATTCAAACGCTCTTCGTATTTATTAATCATTTTTTAATCTCGACATTTTGATTAAACTGCATATGTAGTAAAATTGTATTATTTTTATAATCAATGTTTTTAAATTGCTTGTATGTTACAATCTAAAACAAGGAAACAGTTATCTATCTCGTAATTGTTTCCTTGTTTTAGATTAAGCTGTAAAACTATATTTTTAGAAGCAATACAGTGGCTACCTTATCTTATCTAGTAATATCAAAGAGATGACTTATAAATAATATATGAATCAAATTCTAAGATCAGCTGCGTTTATTTTATGAATAAGCTGTATCATATTTAAATAAATTTAGAGCTCTCTTCCGCATATTCATAAGCAATAACTTAAGAAATTAACCATTTGGTAGTAGTTAAAGTTTGACTAGATGATATGCTACTATAAATGTCATTAATATTATTTATTTCTAAGTATGTATCGTATTATTCAATAGAATAAATAATTGGAAATATAAAAAGGGAATAAGAATGGAATGATTCCAAGAGCTCTGGAAATCTGGAATGAATTCTAATATTTTTTTCATCCATTATCATCACTTTCTATTTCCAAAATAATTCATTCAAGTATCGATATTTATACAAACACATGACATGATAATAAAACAATGTATTATACTAACACCAATATCATTTCTAAATAATGAATCACAACAGAAATAGGATGTCTTTACTCTTGACGTTAAGTTTCCATCTCGAAGTAGTTACAACAAAATAAAGGGAAAAATAATTTCCGTCCAACTGGGGATGATATTAACCGAGAGATAAGAACATAAGAGTATGAGTGAAGTACTCTTTCCGAGCGGGCGGGTGCTTATACAAAGCTATGAATAACAATTTAGTAAAGAGCCAGGAGCGCAAACACTTGAGCATAGAAGTTTGTTTCGAAGTGCCCAAACTCACGAACAGTACCGACACAATGAATTACGAACGACGAATCAAACCCAAATGTAATAAAATACAACCACTCAGCAAAATGATCAGCTATTTTATTGTTTCTTTTGTTTTATTTCCAATTTAAGTGATTGATTGAGAAAAATTTAAAACAACTAGAGATTATGAATGATTATAAAAGTATATGCTTCACTTGACATATACTAATCCGTAGCGCATCGCGTTATGTCATTTTGGAACAAAACTTTCTATCTAATACATTATAATAAAATATCTTCTAACAATCTTATCTCTTACATAAATATGTCAGTAAATTCAAAGTACCAAAAAAAACATAGCATCACGTCTGTATTCCCCGAAGGGGTAGTCAGAGGTGTATTACACACCCACGGTTCGCCAGCTATGTTTAAGTCCCACGTAATAGGGGGCGAGGCTATTGCTGTCTACCGGGCACATTTCCAAACTCTGGGCTGCCTCAGAACATTTTTATTTTTACGAAAAAGCTCGAAAACTATTTCTAACTAATACTTAATAATAAAATATCTTCTAAGAACCTTATCTCTTACATAAATATTTCAGTATATTCACGGTACGGTGCCCATTTTTAGCACAGCGTTCGATGATAACAATACCACATCTCAACTTTATTCAATTTACTCGTTTCGTATCTCAACGGCTTACATTCAAGTGTTTTGCCGCTTGAACCGCCTTTATAGATGTCACTTTGTCACACTCGCGAGTTTAACCCCAGATAACGACTTCATATCTAAATATTATTTTGTTTACTGGCTGGCGCCACGAAAATCTTCAACACGTGTTGTATGATAAAAAATAAAATGGCAGTTTATAGGAATCTGGTTGTGAACGATAAACTCGATTTTGTTATTGTAATCGATTTTAGCATTTTTGGTGAGGTGAAGAGAAGTAAACTTGATTGTTGCTGGTATATACGATCTAGATCTATTTATTAAGGGAATATTCTTTTAGATAAACTAGCTGTGCCCCGTGGTTCATCTCTTAACTTAAAAGCAATAATATCTATATATATAAAAATCAATTGCTGTTATATTCATCTACCGTGTCTCACAGAACAGTACATAATACATAATAGGTATCAAAATCCGTCCAGACAAATTGTTTCGATAGCTGAATTAGCAAAGCATAGTTCTTTACGTCAATTGGAATCCTGCTCGTGACTGTTATTTTCGATGTCACTTTTTAGCACTTTAATGCCATTTATCGCAAAAAATAATAAAATTGTTAGTACCTACTTTATTTTCGACCATTACATGTGTAACTTTACAGTACCTAACACTGAGCCTTGTTCGTAAATTAAACTACATTTTTGGTTATCTAAGCAAACAAAAGGTTTATAGATACTTTTTATTCTATTTATCGCCCTGGAAAAGAGTGAGACGGGGTGCTGTATCAGCAGAAAACTTGTTAAAGTCCTTTCAGCAAAAGAAAGAGTTATGAAAACGCTAACTTTGGGGTCCTCACAAAAAAGTGTAGACAGTTTGCACAACTTTGGTCTTCAACAGGATTTAATAAATATTAAAACCTAAGAGAGACACTTTCAAAGCGGAATCTATTTTTCTTTCTTAACAAGGCATTCATAGCTTCGTCAAAGTGACTTCCTTGTGTTTTGTGCTGCTTTATGGAAATAACTTTGTACTCATTAAACAAATTTGGAGCTGTAAGATCACATTTGAAAATGTCTTACATATTCGTTGAAAACGTAATTAAAAATAGCTTACAAAAAAAAAACATTAAACTGTTTATTATTTTTACGCATTCAATATTTTAATTAACGATATCCAATCTGTGTGAATAGGCATATTTGATTGAGAATAATTGGTGAAAGATGCGGAAATTTACAATTATAATATGCAATGGCAAATCAATTCTTGTCAATTAATGGAACCTCTATTAACTCGGGAAGAGTGTAGATGGCTCTCGCAAAGTTATGCATAATAATTACTTGCTCTTCAGTTCCAATTAAAGGCACTTCAATAATGACGAACTCCTTGTGGTTGAGTCTTGGACTGTAGTCGGCGACTAATTTCACCATCTATTGACGATCAATACAATTTAACTAGAGACTATTGGGTTGTGCGGATTGTGCCCTGTTTGTACTTTAACGAATTTATATAATATAAATTGGTTTGAATTATGAGATCTCGTTTCATATTTACACTAGATTTATGATAGACTTAATATTATCAAGAAATAGTATATTCCGATAAAATATTATATTAAGCATTACTGAGACGTGATATTCTGTGAGGGGTGGTACTTCCCTGATTGAGCTGGTCCATGTCATGCTGAGACAAGCAACGCACTATACTATCACTAACTTTTGTCTTTTGGCATGGGAAGCTTCTAGTAATTCTACATTATTATAAAGCTGTAACAGACCTGACCCCGTTTAAATATTTGAGAAACAAAACGGCCTCTCTGAACCGAAAACAATTTTACTAGAACTTTGTGTGTTTACTTGTTCGCAATCAGGCAAAAACTACCGATCAGATTTTGATGAAATTGTAAAACCACCAAAACCGATATATTTTAAGTGGGCTATCTCACTCAATATTTTACAAATATGAGAAGAGACACAAAATCTTTGATTGAACATACACATAAATCCAAAAAACACCTAGATAAGTTTTGCAAAATTGAGTACAGAGGTCGCAAGGAAATGGTAGTCTTAAGTTTGAGAAATACACTCATTACGCCCAAATTATTTTCACTGCACGTCTAGCCTACAACTACCAAACCATCTATTAGGTATTATAAACTGCATCACTGAAGTAATGCAATGCAACACAGTTCTATTGGCCCGCCAACACAGGCGGAGAGACAGCACACGGCGGGTTTATTTAGTGAGTGAGGGCCCCACAACTACCCTGTTTGATGCCCCGAACGACGGGGTGTGCGGTTAGGTACATTTTTGCCTTAACAAAAAGAAAAGATAAAAAAGGTATTATAAACTGCAGAAACTTCTATAACCTAACTTTATCTACATCCTCTATTGTAAACCCTCTCCTTATCGACACATTGTGATGTAAACGAAAAAAAATGCAAATGTTAATGAGTGTTTTATGTTCTCTTTTATATTCTACCTAATTATAAAGTAGGTGGCACCGGAAAAAAATCCGCCCCAATACTGGAATTCTACTTAAACATATAGTTTATATATTTTATTTTTCATCAACACTTTTTTTAAATTCATTGATTTATTAAAGTTTTGAAAAATACAAAAAATAATTCCGATTTTTTTTAAATAAAAAAAAAATAGTAAGTAATTAAATTTCTTTAGTTCCAGAAAATAGAAAAAACAATTATTATTTTAAATCTCCAAGGAAATAAATTGATTAAATCATTTTGATTATTAATTTTACCAAAAGTGCCAAAATTGTAATTCTTAAATAATGGAATTAAATTTCTTGAATTATCAATTAAACAGAAAATTATTAATGAACAGAAATAATTAATTATATTGAGCAATCTTGACAAGACAGAAAAAATTTTTTTTTACTTTCTAAATTTTGCCTCCCTATAAAATTTGCCGCCCTGGGCACTTGCCCCCGACTGCCCCTAGTGTAAATCCACCGCTGGCATTATTTTGTTTTATAAAAGTATACGACAGTAAAGTAACAACCAAGTAAAGCGATAAAATAAAATTGATAACAGTAAAATTAGAGAATGTTCTGTGACATTAAATTTAAATCTATATTTATCTAGAGTATAACTTAGCTAGCGCTTTACTGGAATTGTTAGATTCTTTGGAGAGATATATAAAGATCGCTCTAGGATAATATGAACCACTTGTGTTGTTGCAATAGAATAGAATGCTGACGTAGGTAGATTATACCTACTATTCTTTTGTAGAATAAAGAAGCAAAACAATATATACAAGACAGAAGGTAGGCGGATAATCTCCAAGTCTAAACTCTTCAAAATGTACCAAGGAATAATTCATAGATAAAAATAGATCTGAATGTTTTTCGCGGTACCCCGGTACTAAAAGAAGAAACTTAATTTGCCGCTGTTATTGAAAGTTAAATAAAGAATTGACCAAGCTCACTTGATACTCAACTCCGTCACCAATGGTGGGGTTGTATACCAAGTGGGAGTACTCACTTTCTTGCTATCGCGCTACCACTGTCTGCCTTGTGACCGGCGGTTAAGCATCTTGGTATAGTTTGTTAGTAGCAGGAGACTAATTTCTCATTCGCGAAATGGAATAGTGACTCCATGAGCGACGGTTAACGCTTAAGATCCTAGCAAAATAGGTTTTCAAAGTCCTGAATAAGATTCTAGCTCCAATCCGTTCTGAGGTCATAGCTTATTCTACTAGGTATAAATTATGTCGTGGAGGTAGTCGCTCCATGTAAATACTAGTAATCAATTAAAACAGAATACATCGACGATCCAGCTGACCCTAATAAACCTTGAGATAAGGCTGGGAAGATTAATTCCTTTGGAGATATCATACAAAACTTAAAAAAATATCTCTATATTTTGTACTAGCGTTTGCCCGCGGTTGCGCCAACATGAAAATAATAACTCTGACTTGTTTTATACTATAAACGTATTTGTCATATTATACTATAAACTATTTAAAGGAAATTGACGAAAATTTAATACTATGCCTTACATGACATTTCGTTCTGATATTTACGTGAATGTTATACATTTTGAAATAAAACTACGTTTACGGAATCTATCGCGTTTACTTGATTTTCTATGGTATGGTATATATCTATGGTATCCCGATCCCATCCCTATCCCCATATCAGCCTTGGACATCTACCATCTAATTCCACCCGTGATCTCGTGATCCCGTGACCCGTGCTGTAAGGTATTCGAAACGTCGGGATAGTACAAAATTAAGTAACCGCGATAGATTCCGTAAACGTAGTTTTATTTCAAAATTACACAGACAAAATCTATGGAAAATCAAGATTAACAAATATCTTACCAGAATTAATAAACGCGCTACCTCTGAAAGTAAAAAATTAAATAACATGCAACTATATTAAATGTACCTTTTTTTTGATAAGGCAGGAAAAAAAGTTCCTAACTGCACACCCCGTCGCTTGGGGCAACGAACAGGGTAGTGTGGGGCCCTCACCCACTAAAGAAACCCGCGGTGTGCCGTCTCTCCGCCTTTATTAGCGGGCCACCGGAACCATATTACATTACTTCAGTGATATTAACTAGATATACCTAAACTTAAAGAAATAAAGTATTCATTGAACGGTCAAAAAGTAGTTTTATAATGATAATATGATAACATTATGATCTTCAAAAATTACGCTGATAAATACAAAACCTAAACATGCTGTAAATACTACTTGTAAGAATTAACGGGCCAATAAGATGGCGAAGATAAAATCAATTAGACTTACATGTGTTCTACAGAAACAATGCTGATATATTTTCTCAAATTTTCTTATGATATAAAATCACAATAAATTTTATTGTTATCATCCGAACTCGATGTTGGTCCAACCAAATTTGATTCGCAACACCCGTCTTTTTAAAAACTTCGACAATCTATTTAATGTTGCCAGTACAAATCCTTAAAAAATCCTATTTCCGAGTATGTATATACGCGAGTCCATGGGTGACCCACTAAAATTTAACCTTGACCTTAGGTTGAATGTAACCTTTTTTTAAAACAATTTTAATATATAGGTACCTATATAATAATAAATGAAAATAAAAAAGGAAAAATTATTTGTGAATAAAGAAAAAGAGATTTTTAGTAGGAGCGGCTTCCCGCTCCTACTAAACATCTTTTTTCTTTATTTACAAATAATTTGTACTTTAAAAAGTAGTAATTTCTAAAAAGAAATAGAACTCAAATGTTTAAAAAAATCGCGCCATCAAATAGTATGAATTTTAATTGCAAAATTAAACTTACTATATTGGATGCATGTAACTTGCCGATAGATGGCGTTAGTCGTAAGACAAATGTGATTAAGATTTTGGGACGATCGAAAGATCAGTAGGATAGCCTAGTGGTTTAGAGCACTTCCCCTTGGAACCCTTGGAACACTTCCACTTGGAAAAGATGCGGGTTCGTTTCCCGCTCCTACTAAAAATCTTTTTTTCTTTATTCACAAATAATTTGTACTTTAAAAAGTAGCGGTGAAAATGTTTAAAGGAAAAATTATCTAGAAGCTGGCTGTGCATCATATAGGTTAATGATTTTTTTTTATTAAACACAAAGTGAAAAATGTGAAATCGAAAATAACAGTCAGGAGCAGGATTTGAACCTGCATCTTCTGGATACCGTCCAGATGCTTTACCAATTCAGCATCCTGACAATTGCTCCTGACTGCTAATTTCGATAACACATCATACTTAACGTCTTTGGGTGACGCTGAATTGGTAAAGCATCTGGACGGTATCCAGAAGATGCAGGTTCAAATCCTGCTCCTGACTGTTATTTTCGATTTCACATTTTTCACTTTGTGTTTAATGTATAGTGCTAAGCATGTCAAATGCTAAAAATATATATAAAACATATCTAAAGATTTTTTTTTATTTATCTGTTATATAAATCCGGTATTCTAGCTGGCTCGTCTAATAAAAATTCAAACATCAATGGTTGATATAATGTCAAACCACATTTAGTCATATGATAAATGGTTCCATGATGTCAAAGATCAATCACAAAATAATACAATATCAGCGCCTCTAACGGTGGATAATATAACTTTTAAGATATGACACCGTTCATATCATCAAACGCTGAGTTATTAATTATTCTAGCTAGGCCATATCATGATACCACTGAAGTAACGTCACACAGTTCCAGTGGTCCGCTAATGCAGGCGGAAAGACGCACACGGCGAGTATATTTGCTGTGCGAGGGCCCCATACAGCTGTTCATTGCTCTGAAGGACGAGGTGTGCGGCTTGGTACATTTTTTTTCCACCTTAACAAAAGAAAGCTGTATCATGATATGCGGATATTTTCTATTTCATGAAATAGAACCATTTCATTGTCATTTCTCAAATATCATAATATTTAAATACATATCTCTGTTACAACTTTATAATACTAGCATTTGCCCGTGGTTCCGCTGCAGGTAAAAGCTATTATTAGCTTACATCTCGGGTTCCCGATATAGTACCGCTACTATATATAATATTATATACCAGTTTTTGTCTAATCAAGAGCTCTCAATTAAAAAAAGTTGTATCAAAATCCGTTCAGTGGGTACTTTTTGCGTGATGCACGAACGAACAAATAGATAAAAATTCTAAAAAAATTGTTTTGTGTCACTACCTCAGATCAAATAAAAAAGTTAAGATGGTACTCTGCGAACAAAGAAGTGAGGCCGGTCAAAACTACGCATTGCCGTGTACATACACAATTACACGCACACACGTATAACGAAACTATGCCTTGAATTGTCAGTCGAGCTATCGCGGCGCGTCGATTAAAACGTCATCAAAAATATCATAATTAACAAAGTAAAAATGCAGAATTGTGTTGTGAAAGGGTGTAAAAATCAAACAAAAGATAAAAAGCAGGATGGAATCACATTTCACACTTATGTAAACTTGGAAATCAATATTTTTCAAAATATAATCAAAATATAATTTGAGTTGATTGCTTGAAACATACAAGTGCTCCCATTAGTTCACCCTATTTTTGGGCAATGTCGCTCGTTTTTTACTTACCTTTACACATAAAGGATATGTCATCTTATAAGTTTGACCTGTCTCTTTGGTGTCTGTGTGCGTGAGTGTCTGTTTGTGGCATCTTGACTCCTAAACGAATGGACCGAGTTTGATACAGTTCTTTTTTGTTTAAAAGCTCATGTGATTGATTCGAACGATCAGTCTATTTATGTAGAAAAAATATCGGTGGTGACTCAAAATTTTTGTGTTATTACTTTAATTAATTTTTTTTTATTGAGTATGGTAAATGGTAACCCTCGCTCATGGACTATTATACCTGGAGTATTATGAAGCCGCTGCTTACCATTTCATGTCACAGATATGAAATGAAAGAGTAAACGACATCTTCTGCTACAACCAAAATACACTGATGTGCTTTTTACCAACCCGTTCGAGCCCGATAGCAATTACGGGTACTCCCAATAAGTACACAGCCCTATCACCAGTCATGCAATAATAATAATAATAATTTATTTATTTCTCCCATAATTAAGTACAAAAAACATACAGACATAAATAGTAGCATAAAATGGGAGACTGGTTTCCAAACTAGGTAAAAACCTGTGTTATGGATAACCAGGCCTCCATTCCACGTAAATAGTCAAGCAGCAATGGATGGTAATTGCTTATTTCCCTTGGTCGCCTCATACGACACCCGTGGGAAATAATGGGGTGGTGACGGAATCACCACGGCGGAGTCACCACACAGAATACAATTGCTTGTCGTAATAGTTGCCCCGAGGATGCCCTGTGGAGTGGCAAAACACGTGTAGAGAGAAGTAACGGTATAAATGTGTAATTGGTGTGTGTTGTTGCATCACTTCTGCATATTGCATTAAATTACAGGGGAACGGGCGGTGCACTTGACTGTCTTGCAAAGCATACTATCATTTGTGTGAAACAACAGGGCAACAACCAGGTTTTTATCAATTTAGAGATTAAACATGAATATGCTGGGCACGAACATAAAATAAATTGAAATAACTATTTATGTACACGTCTACACAAATATGCACTCAATGTTGGGGTTGTTTACAAACCCGGACGCTCAAATGTTAATGATTTCTTAATCACCTATGAGGAACAATTTTTGCATAAAGAAAGTACTATAGTTTTTGGAGACACAAACATTGACCTTCTCAGTTCAGACAGTACAACTAAACGATACAGTTCTATGCTAACCGAATCAAACTACTGACTTATAAATAAGATAGACCCAGAATACTGTACACATAAGACACCAAATACAAAAATGATTATAGACCATGTCGCCACTAATTTGAAGCAAAACAATTTCCATATGGCCATAATTGAATTATCTTTGTCTGATCATAAGAATATCTACGTAGAACCTAAAAGAGTAACACCTCCACAGAAGCAAAAGATTCAGTATTAGGCAATTGATTTTGAGAAGCTATATAAAATTGTAGAATTATCAAAATTTGAACATAAACTATAATAAATATAACTATGATTATAACAGATTCGAAGAACATATAAATAGAACCATTTCTGAAGCTAAAACAAACAAATACAAAATAATAAATCAACCACAAAATGAATGGATTAATTGGCAAATAATCGCAGGTATTAATGAAAGAAATGCTTTATGGAGCACATTAAAAAAATACCCTAACAATCATAACTTGCAAACTGAATTCAAAACCAAAAGAGATAAGCTGGCAAAAACAATCAAGCACAAAAAAGAAAGTTATTTTAACGGAGAATTTGTGAAATTCGCGAAAAAGCCCAGGAAGATGTGGAAACTAATAAATACTCTCGCCAATAATAAAGTTGTAACTAACCGTTTAACAACTTCTTTGCAGATATAGGAACACATTTAGCTAGCAAAATACCATCTCCCACCTTCAATACTAACCCATACATCTTGCTCAACCTTAGTCAGTGTCAGGGACACAGCGAACTATCTCAATTTACTCCATGCACAATTAAAGAGGTATCCCAAATCATTGATAGCTGAGACCCTAATACGAGTACAGGGATTGATGGAATTAGCACTAAGGCTCTAAAATGTATGAAGAATCTTATTATAATAAATCTAACAGATTGCCTAAATAAACTTTTAATCGACGGGATATTTCCTGAAAGTTTAAAAATTTCTAGGGTTACTCCCATTTACAAAACCGGTACAAAATCGAATCCTGACAACTACCGACCAGTATCGGTCCTGCCAGTGCTATCCAAGATTTTAGAAAAAAATATATACAAGAGACTAGATGAATACTTAACAAAAAATTAAATTCATATACGATCAACAATACGGTTTTCAACCCAAATCTAACACCCTTTTCTTTTTTTTTTTTGGCATCGCTGTGGAAATGCATTTACGCATCCCCCCGATGACAATGGAGGGGTATGTAGGACTCGCCGGATGCTCAGATCTTAGTTGCGCCCGGAATACCCACTAAAACCACAGCGGCCCCTTCCACGCCTATTAGCGGGGCGCCAGAGGGTCATCTTTCGACATTCTACTCCGGCACCCCAGGCGGATGGCCTACTGGCCACGCCCTGTCTTCATCAAGGCGGTGGGAGGAGGTGAGCGTAACGCCGCATCCTTCGCCCAGGCCGCCGTCGGCGGAGCGAGTCGGCGTGGGCAGACGCCTCACATTCCCGCTCCGCGGCCTCCTTCAGTGACATAACGGCTTCGCAGAAGGAGGCCATAGACGACCAGTACCTGTCGCCGCCAAGCATTTGTGAGATTACGGCTGGCAGCTACAGGTCTCCTCCAATTACCGCTGACAGAGCGCGGCGCTGGGGCCCCCAGGCGGGGCATTCCTCAAGAGTGTGGCGCGCGTCATCGACTTGCGCGCCACACTTGTGGCATCCGGGGACCTCTTCTCTGCCAATACGATGCAGGTACTTACCGAAGCACCCGTGTCCGGTAAGCACCTGCGTCAACCTAAAAGTGAGGTTGCCGTGCCTTCGATTCAACCAGCGATGGAGGTGTGGCGCAACCGCCTCTATAGTCCCCCGTCCTGCTACAGGGGACTCCAGCTCCTCCGTCCACCGCTGGATCAACATTCCTCGAGCCGCTTGTCGTGCTCCGCCCAGACTCCTTTGGGAGATTTCCTCGCCCCCAGCCCGCGCCGCGGCACGTAACCAGTAGACTCAGCCTGGAGCGAAAGCGGCCCGAAAGTCCATCTACTATCGAGGTGCAGGCCCAAATATTTCATATGGGCCTGCACCGGCACGGCAACCCCCTGCACATTCAGGCATGCTCCTCGGGGGGGACCTCGGCGAGGGCCGTGGAATAGGAGGGCCTCAGTTTTTTGCAACGAAACCCTCAGACCCAGCATACCGATCCGGTCAACGACGAGCGCAACTCCGACTTCCGCCGATCGGGCGGCACTCCATGAAATCGGAGCGCCTCCTTCAACGTCTCATGTGGGAGACTGTTGAAGGCGTTCTCTATGTCGAGCGAGACTGCCAGAACGACTTCTTTCCTGGCCATCGCCTCGGTGGCCAAGGTTTTCAGGGCGGCTAACGCATCAATAGTAGAGCGGCCCGCCCTGAACCCGAACTGTGACTCCGACAGTCCCGGCCCCACATCCTCAAGGTGCCGGACGAGACGGTCCGCGAGCACCTTTTCGAACAATTTGGCCGTCTCGTCCAGCAGCACCAATGGCCTATATGCGGGAGGAGAGTTAGGTGGGCGACCCTCCTTCCGCAGCAGACACAGCCGTTCACTCCTCCATTGCTCCGGGAACTGCCCCGATCTCAAACATGCGTCCAGCAGTTCCCGGAGCCCATCCCTGATAAACTCTGCGGCGACGCCGAGCACCAGCCCCGGAACGCCATCCGGGCCGGGCGCCTTCCTCCGTCCTCGAAGGCGGGAGAGGGCCACATCCACTTAGTGTCGGTGATGGGAGGAATAGCCACCCTCTCTTCCACCACCAACGGAGGAGCCATCACTGGGGGGACATGTCCTGCGGACCGTGGGAACAAACCCCCCACTAGCCCCGACACGAGGTCTCGGTCCATCGACTCGATGACGGGGGCGCCGTGGGCGCTGAGCTTGTTGTGCGGGCGCGCAGGTATGGGCGCCCCCAGGGATCCCCGTCGAGGCCTGCCAATAGCTCCTCTCGGGCCCTCTCCTTTGCCCGGCTGATGGCCAGCTGTAATTCTTTTTTTTTTGTGCGGTATTCTTCCCGCAGCTGGCCCTCAAGGACGGCGTCCCTGGCATTCCTTCCTCGGCATCTGACGTACGCACGCCGCAGACGGTTACTAGCCGCCCGAAGGTTTGCGATTTCGGGCGACCACCAGTAGACCTGTCGGCGCGGCGGCCTCCGCCGGGCCCTCGGCATCGCCGCATCGCATACCACCGTTAATATTTGTTTTATTTGGCCTGCGAGCCTTTCTACGTCGTCGCTGCCCCGTCCACCTGCAGAGCCCCAGCGCTGCACTATGGCAGCCTCCCGCGCCATTTCAGGGTCGAACTGACCTAAAGCCCATTTGGGGAGTCTGCCGATCCTGCGCTGAGACCCCAGTGGCCCTAGAGAGGTGGAGAGCTCGAACCGAATGTATAGGTGATCCGATAGCGTCTCCACCTCCTCTTCCACCCTCCAGCCTCTCACACCCTGTGCGACATCAGGGGTGGCGAACGATAGGTCCACCACAGACCCCCCCTGTTGCCGCACGCAGGTGCGGACGGTCCCTCTGTTGAGAAGGGACAGACCGGAGAGTAGGGACCACTCTTCGACGGCCCTACCTTTGGCATTCGTAGCGGGGTTCCCCCACACTTGGGACTTCGCATTGAAGTCCCCAAAATATGGCTCGCAGGCCACCGCCAGGTCTATGCCCCACTCCGCCATGGACTGCAGTAGCAGGTCCTGAGCCCCAGCGGAGTGCTTCAAATTCGCCTGGAGGAAATCGACTCTGTCACCTATTATGGCGACACGTCAGTCTCTCCCTGGCCCTGGCGGCTCACTTCACTGGAGCTAACGGCTCGAGGTCCTTGGGCCGCCAGTACTCTACTCTTTATCGTAGGGGGTCTGCATGCCCGCCCACCCATAATATGTTCCGAGGAGCGTCCTGCCGCCGCGCATACCGCACAGTGGGCTGTAGCCGCGCACGTTGCCGACCGGTGTCCAGTACCACCACAACGGTAACATAATTGCGACCGGTCGACACCGGATGGGCACAACTGACTAGTGTGCCCCAGCGCCAGGCACCTGAAGCACCGCAGCGGTAGTGGCTCCAGTGCTTGAACGCCGGCCGCGCTCCAGCCGACCAGGAGCCTCCCTGCGTCGGCTAGCGTCTTGGCCGTGGCGATGGGGCAGCGGACCTTGGCCATGCCCATACCTCGGGGCCCGGATTGAATGTCTCCAACCCGGACCTCCTCAGCGGCGCAGTTGCACGTGCGGACGACGACGGCGGCAATTTTTTCCCTGGTGACGGAGTCGTCCAGTCCCGTCACGTGGAGATCAGCGCACTTGACGGGACGGACGACATCCGCCACACCATCCAAAGCAGTCCTCAGCTGCTTGGCTAGTTTTTCAGCCACTTCAGGTGACTGGGCCTTGGGTAATTGGAGTACCCTGGCACCAGTCACTGATCGGCGAATTCTTAGCCCCTCCTTGATCCCCAGGGCCGAGAGATCTATACCCCGCTCCGCACGCAGCATTGCTTCGGCGTACGTCACCCCTGTTTTCTCGGCCGCTGGCTGTAATGTGATAATTACTGCCGATGAGCGGGAGGCGAGGAGCGCCGACTTCTTCTTCTTTCGCCGCGCTTTCTTGTTAGGCGCGGCAGCGGGCACGACAGTGGTCGTAGCAGCGGGTGCCGTGGTAGGCACGGCAGGTTTTGGAGAAGATTTATTTTTCTTCCCCTTCCGCACCACCGTGGTCCAGCCCTCACTAAGCACTGGGACAGGAGCTACACTAGCCCGCGATGGGCCAGCCAGGGCAGGTAAGCTCTCCACCGCCTTCTTTTGGGCTGCCTTGGGCGCCTCGTTTCTTCTATCGGCAGCAAGCGATGGCTGGAGGGGTCGCTCAGGGGGCAGTCGTGCCTCCATCGCTTCTAGACGCGCGCAAACCATCGTCGTAAGACGTGAGATCGCGCGCGCCGTCTCCTCCGGCAGACCATCCGAGGTCAGTTCAGTGGTTGGGACAGACGCAGCGGACCGTGCAGAAGTTTCCACGCGATCCGCCTCAGCAAGTCCGACCCCCGCCAGCAGCATAGCTGCTTCAAGCCGTGCGAGCTTGGCTTGCAACTCCGCGACCTGGACATTGAGGCGACTATTGTCAGCCCGTAGCTCTGCCACTTCCGTAGTGAGGCGGTCATTAGCCGCCTGCAGCCGCTCCGTCTCCTGGTTGGTAGAGCGCCTAGCCAGGGCGTCTACTATCTTCATTTTATCGGAGACTGCCTCCTTTGCGGCGCGCACGAAGGTGCCCTTGATATTCATGGACTTTGTGGCCACCTTGTTGATGATGGCCGCGAGATCCTGAGCTCTCTTTTTCAGATCCGCGACCGACAGAGTATTCACATCCTCCATCGACTCGCGAATTCTCAGAAAGAGCTGCTCGACCTCTTCTTCGGCCTGCAGCTCCCCTTCGGCACGCCTCGCTCTACGAGTGGCAGCCTCCGACACAATTGGCATCGGTGTCCCTGGGCGGTTGATGACTCGACCCCTGCGTGAAGTCGTGACCTTTGGGGGAGGCATCTCCGTCGAGCTCCCGTCATCAGACGCAGCGTCCCCCTGAGATAGGGGGCGCTTGCGCCAAAACCGCGACTGAAGCGGCTCCAGTGAAACCGCGACCTCCACCGGCTGTGGCAACTGCATTGTGGCGGCCACACTCAGTCCGCCCTCCTTGGCTGCATACATCTCGGCGGTTGAGGTGCCTGCCGAGCTATCCGGCGCCGAGCCGTCCCGTGATGATTGGGACGTCTTTTTGCCTTTGCGGCACTTACGACTGTTTCGCGGTTTGCGCGCGGTTATGCTGATAGGGGCCGTATTTACAGCCGGGCCCCTTTCGGCTGAAGCGTCGGGTGTCTCACCCATCTCCGTCATCAAAGAATTTGTGTTTAAATGGTTCATACTGTTCCCACGATTAAGGGAGAAGAAAAGTCCACCCAGGCAGAGATCCCAGTACCCGGGTAAGCGTACATTTGTAACCCAACACAGGGGGTCCGCAGGTACCCTGGCTGGGGGCGCGCTAAAGACTGAACTACCCATCAGCCATGCATCTCCTCGCCACGCGCCAGAACTTGAGATTCGGTGTAATTTTTTATAGAGGTTGTCTTCCTCGTGGTCCGGGCGATTAAGCCAAGACCCTCGTTCCTGAAATAGGCCGTGGTACATACCACAGCACATATCACTATTCAGGTTTACGATTTTGGGGGCGCTGTGGCCCCGCTGTCCCCATCTCCAGAGCTAGGGGAGACGGCTCCGACGCCCTAGTCTATCCGCTGTGCCCTCTGCTGAGTCAGAGGGACACGCGGAGACCCGTCCCGTCCGGAATTTTAGCCGCCGGCGACTGCCGACGTTGCCCGGGGTGCACCACTAGGAGGTAAACCGGACAAATTAGCACCCCAAATCTAACACCCTTGGCGCAACTATTGATTTGATTACCACAATAAAAACTAAAATTGACCAAAAACAAATAACACTAGGAGTCTTTGTAGATTTAAAAAAGGCGTTCGACACCGTCAGTCACGTACTACTGGTTAATAAATTGGAGAGTATTGGTATAACTGGAATTGCACACAAGATCCTCCAAGAGAAGAAATCTTATTTGGGAAACCGACATCAAGTTGTTAAAATTGGAAAACATCAGAGTAGTACCAAACCATTAACCTGTAGCGTACCGCAAGGTTCTATCCTTGGACCCTTATTATTTTTAGTGTACGTTAATAACATTCACCAAGCGGGCCTGCAGGGGCACTTAACTCTTTATGCAGATGATACATCTCTATTCTATTTCGGAAACAATATCACGGCAGTCACTGAATCTGCTCAAAGTAACTTAAATATACTACACAGATGGTTTCAAAGCGATCTTCTCACGGTCAATACCTCGAAAACATCATATATAATATTTAGAGCCAAGAACAAAACAATACTCGACTACCCTAAACTAACAATAAACGGAGAAGTATTGCAAAAAAACAATCAAGAAAAATATCTCGGACTGACACTTGATACTAACTTAACATGAAACGCGCATACACGCAATCGAACAAAACGCATCCGAAACAAACTTAAAACCAGTTCAAGTCTTACAAAATAAAATGATAAAAATCTTGCACAATTACGATTTTTTAACGCCTACAAAAACTATCTACAAAGAAACGAAATTACTAAATATCAAGCAACTATACTTATATAGCACTTGCATATTAATTTATAAAATCAATCATAAACTCATACACTCTCAAATTAGTTTCACTACAAAAGGTAAAACAAACAAATACGCTACTCGTCGAGCCAGTCACTTCGTCCTACCTAATATAAGAACTAATTACGGTAAAAACAACTTAACTTTTGGGGGAGCACAGATTTACAATAAACTTCCAAAAGATGTAAAAGAAGCGACTTCTCTCCACGTCTTTAAAAATAAATTATTTAATTTAATTCAGGATAACGAGTCGCTTATGAAATTTTGACTACGGCAATGTTGTTTATTTTATTTTCTTGTCACTTGGGCCACCGCCTTATCTCAAGAATGCAAAGGAATCGCTTCCTATAATTATTTTAAGTTGTACCTACGTTATGTTTAATTTATTAATGTGCATTAGGTTCTACCATATCGCTATGTTAGAAACAATTTCCAAATTGATTGAAAGTAAGAGGCAATCTTACAAGAAATTAATTCAGCACAAAGGTTTTTAAATAAATAATAATAATGCACAAAATTAAATTCTCAGTAATTTTATGTTTAAAATATTCTTCTTCCCATATCCTTTCCAATACCGCCACAACTTTTTACATACACTGCGCGTCCGAATGGCTGATAGAACACCTTGTTAGTGTTTTAACATTCAACAATTAGTAACATTATTTTTGTAATATTGGGGTAATTTGAATTATGATTGCAACACCAGCCCACGCACTACATCTTTATAAAACCGGCCTCACTTCGTTGTTCGCAAAGTTCCATCTTAACTTTTTTAGTTGATCTGAGGTCGCAACACACGCCTATATAGCCTATTACAGTATTTTTTTCTCAAATATCTTAAATGTACAGACACCGCTCTGTTAAAGCTTTATAAGAGTAAATATAGATGTATAAATTCCCGCCAGATATCTAAATACACTAAGTTAATTTGTTGCACGGTAGTTTTAATCTAAGAGCTTTATTAATAACAGGGAGTGTGTTGCCAGTGAGTGTGCAGACCACATTCGTGACAGTGCGAGCTCGTTTACTCTCACTTTGACTATATTAGTGTTGTCATAACTACAACATTTGTTGAAAATTATATGAAATAGATCAGGAAGACTATGCGTTGAAATTTTCAACTTTACAATCAAATAAGGTGCAATACCTATCAAGGGATACTTACGTACCTGTTTTATGTTTTTTTTTTCAACTCATTACGAAAAATTACGAAAAATCTCGAAAATTCAGAGGTGTGGCGTGACCTTGAATTGAACACGTACCATTTATTACTTTACATATTATAGGTTTGTATGCAATATCTGATGGTGCTGTTATTACAGTAGTTATGGCAGGAAAGCGTTACAAACAAACAGACAAACTCACTTTTGCATTTATAATACTAGTAAGGATAGACATTACATTATCTAAGCTTTTATAATAGTTCAATAGAAATAATTTAGCAACTAATCAAATTAGTTTATTACATATACTCGCTCAAGTACTAAACAAATTCAAACGATCTATTTTACGGTATACTTCCAGTGCCTCGGTTGTATTATGAGGAGTTATTTGCCTGCAGCTCGTTAGTCTTACGACATCCTGCATGTAATGACACGCTACCTACCATGAATCTCGCCAGATTATAATGTTGAAATATTTCGTTATAATTTGAATAGGAATTCCAAGAAAAAAGTAGTTTGTTTTATATTACTAGTGAAACGCCCCGTCTTCGTATGGATGTAATGTTTTTTATGAAAAAAAAAAAATCATATGACTATTTTATTAAACATTGAGGTTTTTAAGATCTATCATGCAGTTGATTCTACCTGACTACGACCGCATTAACTTCAGAAAATAAATACGTCACTCTGCGGAACATTATCTTTATGCAAAATTTATATATTCCACAGGAATCATCCGTTTTGCGGAATAAACAGTACCTCTTTTCTGGACTCCAGAATATATTATGTATACATAATTTCATGATTATTGGTGAAAATTTCATGATTATTGGTGAGATTAGTAATTATTTCGTGAAAGTTAAATAAGCAAAAAAAAATCTATTTCACATAATAAAGATAATTTTCTTTGAAGAAAAATCTAACGATAAATGAATTCAAATTCTAAATTAGTTTAGGAGTAACAACCGGGGAAACATACAGAAGCTGACGACGATTATCTATTAAACAATTAACAGTAAGCTCCTTTAATTTTTATAATGTTTTATTTATTTATTGAGAAAACATAAGGTTTTCAATTTTTCCTTTATCTGCCCACACTTATTAATTGCTCTCCTCCTAAGGGTTATACTGGTATATATTGCTAGTAGAATACTCTATAGCCTTCCTCTATGAATATGCTGTAAAATTTAAAAAAACCGGGTCCACTGTTTGCTTAGAGATTACAACCTTCATAGAAAATGAAAAAAATATCAAATAAACTTTTAGCTTCGTGGTTTAGTAAGTTTGTAGCTTTAACATTACACAACTAGTCGAATTAATAGTACATTGTTAACCTAGGGATGAAAGCAACTTATTTAGTGCCGAGACGGGATTTGGCGCCCGAGCGTAGCGAGGGCTCCAATAGTTCGAGAGACTAAATAAGTCTTTATCCCGAGGTAAACACTGTGCTTTTCATTACGAATACGAGGAAACTAAAAATAAAAATCATGAATTAGCTGAAGAAAAAATAGGAGACTTTAAAAAATGTAATTTGGAATCGCCGTTTTCCCGCCGCTTGACTGGCTGTACAGAAAATAGAACTGTTTTATTTTTTATAATTACTCAGCTGTCAGTTGAAAGTAATTCTCCCTAGGGCTGAAAAGTATTGCTTTCAACCCGCTTCTCAGGCAACTTCAGGCCTACTTTCAGAGTATGAGTAATGAAAAATTTATTTCTATGCATGATTTTGTCCCCAGTACCCACCACATAAGTATGAATGGATTTTATTGAATATTGATAGTGCCAATAGCAATGTCCTACTAAAGATTTCTAAATTATTTGAGACCAATTTATATACTAACAAAAATATTACTATATTTATTACTTTTTAAATTTCGATATAACATAGCATCACGCTTGTATTCCCCGAAGGGATAGGCAGAGATTTATTACACACCCACGACTTCCCAGCTATGTTTAAGTCCCACGTAAAGGGGGCGAACCTATTGACGTCTACCGGGCACATTTCCAAACTCCGGGCAGCTACTGAGAATTTTTCTTTTCAGGAAAAAGCTCAATATCGTTTCCCGACTCGGGGATTGAACCCGAGACCTCATGATTAGCCGAAACCTCATGATTAGCCGAGACCTCATGAGACCCTAGACCTTATGATTAGCATACACTACCGCTACACCACCGAGGCAGTTAGATATACACAAATTCGAGGGCTGCTACTGAGAATTTTTCTTTTTAGGAAAAAGCTCAATATCATTGCCCGGCACGGGGATTGAACCCGAGACCTCATGATTAGCCGAGATCTCATGAGACCCGAGACCTCATGATTAGCATACACTACCGCTACACCACCGAGGCAGTTAGATATACACAAATTCGAGTATAAAAAGTGTAACGTTCTTAGTCATCTTATGACTAAGAACTAGATTGATACATGTAAATTGATCACAAGAACTTCAGCACCACTGAAACCACTCTCATATCGGAACACCGTATAAAAAAAAGTTACAACCATCCTCTTTCTTATGCTGCACTATAACATATATTTCCACCATATGAATATTGAAATTACAATAGTATCAAAATTAATATCGCTTTTTAATTTTAAAGGCAATCATCGAACTGACTCTGTCGAACTGTGCCTGTAACAATTCGCTTTTGTTTGCATTTCTACATATTCCAAAATTCAATTTAAATATGATGCGAGGAGCACAAATATGAGATCAGCAGAATGAAATGATGAGCACCATTTGTCGGGGTTTCATGCCGCACCGCACCGTAGTCATGGAGCCGACCAATTCACAAATTAATTGCTAACCGATACATTTTTATGCATCTATAGCAAGCGTCGTTAAACAATTACATTTAATTTGAGAATCAAATGAAAATTTGCGTTACGCATTGGTTATTTTTATTATCAATAACGCTTATTATCATAAATAGAAAATGATACAACATTTAAGTATTGCTTTGTGATCTCCATGATTATAATTATTATAATCACCGGATTCCCTAATACAGTGCAGATACCAGAGCTGTATTCGTAAGCCATTATTATTATTTTAGTTATCTAGAGAGATAGTAAATTTACTGGGAATACCCTAAATTGATTTGATTTCCTATATACCTACTATTATAAAACAACTGTAACAGAGGTCGTATAAAACTGTAACAGAGGTCGATACACAAGACATATTTGAGAAAAAAATGCCTATAAAAACTATACTATTTTAGGCTACTTAGAAGCTTTAACGAAAGGTTATTTATAAATAAAAAATATTTGTCTGTTGGATCAATCAGCCATACGCAAATCCATGTTGTTTGGATGATGACAAACTTAAAAACTCGTAGTGTCACCGTCCTGATTTATTCCATGGTTGTGGCAAGAATCAAGTAAGGAATGAAATAGAAACCGCTGCAAGATAAAACCTCGAAACAGATACATTAATCTATTTAGCCAGTATAATATATAAGACAACTATCCTCCAGTCGTGGAAAAAGTTCATCTTGGATAGGCAGACTTATAGGAGTTTGAAAAATAAGTAGTCGTCATATATTTTTTGATGAACTTTAAACAGAGCTAGGTTTAACTTTTGATTCAATTTCAAGCATACAGTATTATAATTCACGACCTGCTCCGCATTACAGATCGAAACTATGTTCACAACATGCCATTACCGTAACAAGTTAACAATGTCCCATTTAGAGTTTCCCTCTGAACTATTAATACCTATGTAGACATAAGCTCTAACCCATAGTTACGTCTGTTTCATTATTGTACCGACGATTATAGTACCAATGAATGGTCTTACGCGTGTCCCATTTATATTAGGCTATAAAATAATATAATGTGCAGTTAAATTGTTACATAATTATATAGATAAGAATTATTCGCAATAAGTTTTGTGTTAGTTCATATAGAAATGCCATGTAAGGCCAGTACCTACCACGACAAATAATTACTAAATTGTTACAAACGTAAATAATACCAATATTTTATAATGAAAATAATAACTCTGTGTTGATATTCCTTTTGACGATATGAAGCAGAGGATTATTTAATGATATTACAGGAATTGACCGAAGATCCAATCTATTGTAAGCCTAATAAAAATACAATTTTATGCAATATTATTTATTGAAGAAAATAATGTGCTAGAGTTAAAACCCTACTTATATCGTGATTTGAATTACATACTAGTATAGCTTATAATATCCCTTGAATAATTATAAAAATAACACAAATAAAGAGAAATAAGGTTTAAAATAAAATAATAGAGTGAGTAGTCTACATTTCGTCAAGATTTGCTGGTCTGCCCTAAACGTCAGCACCATCTAGTGCCATCGTGTTAAATAAATATTTAGCTAAATATCATGCATAAGTAGTTCACAGTCATAATGGTAGGTGATAGTAAAGCCTATAAATATATAATAAAACTTGTTAATATATCTGAACGTCATATTTATTGTACTTCTACTTTGGAAATTTTTTGATGTGAAACATCTAATGCAGAGGGAGGGTAAAATCGGCTGTTAGCGTGGCGACGCTTTTATTTTACTTGTCCCGTTTAAATCTTGCAAGTTAAATTTGACATACATCCCGGTTTCCGATTGAGCTGAAATTTTACACGCATGTGTATATCGCGTGACAATGCAATATTATGATAGCATGGAGCTGATCTGATGATGGAGCTGGAAGGTGGATATAGGAACTCTATAATGAAATGGCGCAACCCTAACGAGTTTGGACTCGTTTTAATTCGTCTTGATGAGTACTTTGTCTTTAGATGGTACCCAGGGTTTGATGATGTAGCTAGAAGGTGGCCATAGGAACTCTTTAATGAAATGGCACAAACCTATCGAGTTTGGACTCGTTTGTTTCGTCATGACGAGTACTTTATCTTTGGATGGTATTCAAGGTCTGATAATGGAGCTAGGTGGCCATAGGAGCTCCGTTATGAATCGACATAACTCCATCGAGTTTGGGCTCGTATGATTCGTCTTGACTAGTACTTTGACTCTAGATGGTATCTAGGGTCTGATGATGGAGGTGGCCACAGTAACTCTGTAATGAAAAGACGCAACCCCATCGAGTTTATACACATTTAGTGTGTCTGGACGAGTATTTTGTCTCTAGATAATATCCAGGGTCTGATGATGGAGCTGGAAGGAGGTCATGGTACTCGGTAATTAAACGTCGCAACCCATCGATTTAGGGCTAGTTTTGAGTTATCTTGAATAGTACCATAGTCCTAGATGATATTCAGGCTCTGATGATGGAGCCAGTTGTCCATAGGCACTATGCGATAAAACGCCGCAATCCTATTAACTTTGAAATTGTTTGATTCCTTTTTTACAAGTACTTCGGTCCTAGATGATATCCAGGGCCTGATGATGATGATTTATGGCATTTCTATTATTTTACACATGTCATAATTGTATGCAAGCACACATTGAAAAATTTATGATCAAATTATTTCTACTCATTATTTTTACAAAATAATGTTTTCACATCTGGTAGACGTCCCGCGACGTCTATTTCTTTTTATTGCATATAGTGGCAGACGAGGCTCGTTGCTCCTGTTGGTATTTTGGTAAGTGATAACCACAGTCATATACCGAGAGTATTGTCAAGCCCCTGCTTACCATTTCCTTTCACAGAGAATATTAATTAATGGCTATCTCCTGCTACAACCAAAACTCACCGATGTGCATCATGACCGGTCACACGGGAGATGGTGGTACCATCCCGCTAGGGCCCGATAGCAAGTGAGTACTCCCACTTGGTACCCAGCCTTACCACCAGTAATGCAAAGGGTGATAATTGCTTACTTCCCTCAGTCGCCTCGTGCGACACCCGTGCGAAAGAATGGGGTAGTGAAACTTGTATTCTTAGTCCGTCACCACACGGACACGTTTATGCCTGACAACCATCACTAGTATTGCCATGTTACATTACTTCAGTAACTGCAAAAACGTTGTAACTAATAGATACAGAACCCCCAATTCAAAGTTTTCACTCCCACAAAAACAACTATTGAGAACTGAGCGACTCACAGATAATTTTTTCTTTAAATAGGTAGTTGTAAAGAATTATTTGTTTGTAAAATCACCCCATATACATTCCTTATACACCAGTTTTTTTCGTAAAGTCACCTATTATAATCACCTAGTACCTACCTAGTGTGTGGATTGGACACTCGATTTATTTACTTTACCGGTATATAACCCCAACCTCCCAATATAGAATTACATTACTCTTTAACGCAAAAAAATGTCTTAATATAATATCAATTGTTTTATGCGTATACACATAATATCGTTATTACGGGCCTAATTTTAAATGCTCATCAGATTAAAAATAAGAAAGGGATTTAATAAGGTTTCTGAATGCACAGAGTAAATAAAAGTTAAAATAAGAAGTGTCTTAATTAAATTAAAAACAAAAGAAAGTACCGAATTTGAAAGTGCACGAAAGACAAAACAATCTAAGTAAACAGAGCTGGCTCGGGCGAGACAAGCTTTAGTGCAGCAAAACTGGAAACAATGAATAAAGTTTGAAAGGATCCAGTCGCGATGGGCCACGGATTAATAGCTTCGACTCAGGTGCCGCTAGATGGCGCTCTGTACAGTAGGTACTACAATTGCTTTCTCGTATCCATTGTGTCACGAATCTTTTGTGTCAATAATGTACCTATTCTTTATTTTATAATAAGTCAAGGATATACGAGGGTTTATCTCATGCTTAAATCTACCCAGCGTGAGCGACTGCTGATCATGAGGTACCTGGGGTTCGATCCCCGGGTCGGGCGTCGGGCAGTCTTATCGAGCTTTTTCGTAAAAAGAAAATTTCTCAATAACAGCCCAGCATTTGGAAATGTGCCCGGTAGACGGCAATAGACTCGCCTCCTATTACGTGGGACTTAAAAACATAAGTAGTTGGCGAACCGTGGGAGTATACTTAATACACCTCTGCCTACCCTTGGAGATACAAGCGTGATGATATGCTATGTAAATCTACCCCAACTACTTTATTTTATAAAAATTAACTTACTACTTCTATACAATTATATTTATACAATTATATTCTATACTCATAAACAATCCCTTGTACCTAAGCAATGCAGACAAGTTAGCGGTCAGTGTATAAATATTATGACATCATATGTTATTATGTATTCAGTTTTCTAACATCGAAGTAGATGAATTATACAGAGCAATTGATTACTTTAATAATAATAAACATAATTTTAAAAAATAAAAATATATTACAGTGCATTCAATTATAGGGTTTTTGCAATCCAATTTAAAATAGTGTACTTGCGCTTATATTCTCATTATCTGTATACCTATATAGTATAAAGTAAAGCCGCTATCCGCGTCTGTTAGAAGAACGTTATGATTTGAAAAAGAATAAGGTTTTTTTGAAAAAGAAGGTAAACATTCCTTGTTTACCCTCTTGTAAATCACACAATGAAACGAAAACTTTTTAACTTATTTTTAAGTAGAGAAATTAAATGCTTTTTTTAATCAAGTTAATATTCTGGCATAAGCTGGCTACACCTTATGATATACAATAGAGAATTATAGTTCAACGAACATCCTAAAGATATTTGGATTAAATTAATTATCAGTGCGAAGCGAGGGTAGATTACTAGTTTCTTATGTAAATGTAAAACAGAAACAGTAGAATATTATTATTTAATAACCAATTAGTGACCCGTGAAAATTCATTACACGTTATTTGAATCTAGTCACGAAGCGTTTTAATCTTAGTTTTTTTTTAATAACATGATACTACTATAAAAGATTAAACATTGGAAACAATTTATAAATATAAACGGTATGCGTTTGAAAAAATTCTGTGAGAAAAGTTGGATTGTAAGCAAAAACTTTTTAGTTCACTACTATAGTTAAACCTAATGTTTTTCCGATGAGATCTTGCTTTCTTCATGTATGAAAGTTTTTATTAGTCAGAAATTTCAGTATTTAAGATTTACTTTTTCGTAGACCAAGACCTTTTTGCTGTTTCTACTCATATCATAATATCACGTTACAAACCTTGCCTTTTCCACATTGACAATAAGGGTACCATTTTAGCACACATAATAAGATTATGTAGGATTTTCATTAGTTTTTTTTATTATAGGGCTACTGGCTGCTTAACCTACTTTCTTTATCATAGCAGCGGTAAGGAATATCATCCGATAGTGATACTATGCCATACCGTCACTGCCAAATATACGGGGATTACGGCCTAAAAAACAAAGATTTTGGAAGACATGTATGTACAATTATTAAAAGAAATTGATGAGAATGTATTACAAAGAAAATGGTAAAAAGTCGTTTCTAAATAATCGTTTATTTGTACATAGCATACAAAATAATACTCTTTACTTACTTATCAATTGGAGACTAAATTAAAACAATCTATAATGTACGCATATGTCTTCAGAAAAAGGTGTTCATGTCAATGTGTGCCAGGCCATAATGAAATGAACAGGCGTTGATTTACAAATGGACCTGTGAATGCTGACACAAGCACCGATCAGCTAGATATTACTTAGTCAGTAATTAGTTAGTGGTCTCAATGAACGAGAGGTCATAGAATGAGGTCGTTTTACAATACTTATGTAGTATATTTGGACTATAAGAAATTTGTAACCGAAATAATGAAATATTTCCCTTAAAAACTTCGTATCATATAACTTACGTGGTCCTAAGTTTGAAACTAGTAGCACTTCTTTCTAATAGCTCTATATTTATACTTATAGCTGTATCTGCGGCTTTTCCGATGTGTATTTGGGTTTTAACTACCTTTCTAAATTGCGATGATTTATGGTATCTCGTTGATAATAATAAAAGCAAAGAGTTCGGTTCTTGTCGGTACTGCATGGTTAAATCCGGGCAGATAATTTCGCGCCCTGTGCATCGCTTAAGAAAAAAAGTTTTACCTCTAGTATATTTTTGCACGGCTCCTATAAATCGTAGCCTAATGGCAAAGAGCCTTTCTTGAAAATTTTAATATAAAATGCAAAAACAATAATTATTAGTCCCAGTAATTACCTACCGTGCTTAAACAAAAATCATTTCGAGTTTATTTTATTACACGCAAATATAAAATATAACATATTTTCTTACAGCAATAAAATACAACCCGTAGTCTCAAACATTTAGCACAGTACACAGTATCTTTTATGTACATTATGCGTGACAGTCCTTCAGAAAACACGTTTCACGACAAGCACATGTGTGTTCAAGGCACATTTAATTAATTTTAACTCCTACGTACTCCACATTTATGTAAACAGAACATTATTATGCCTATACAACGCAATTATAAGTCATATAATCAAGCTCCGTAAATTTTAACATTATCAAAAGTATTGCTCACTTTATTTATACCAGGCGATAGAAAGATTTATATCCTTATCAGAACCGTGGTTTTGCGTGACTGAAACAGTTATAAATAACGTCCTATGAAAATTGGATGAGAATATTGGAGAAGATTTAAAAATAAGAAACCACTTTTCTTAAATGATAAATGGGTTCCAGCAGAGGAGCTTGATGCCATAAATGCCAATAGGTATATCATAGTAACTTTTAAAGATTCGCGAATTGTACACATATTTAAAGTAGCATAAACAGGTCTTTTTTCGCGTATAAAATAGGTGAAATTATTAACTACCTTTTACCCGACGTTTCAACTGCGTTGCAGCAGCCGTGGTCACGGGACAACTGGAGAGGCGAGCTATTTTATTTTTCCTCGACAGTTTGTAGGGTAGATTGATCTACACCGATGTTTGTCCGACACACAACACTCACTATATCGCGAGACGAATGTGAAGATATATTAGGTAGTTTGCACTTATTAATCACTGGATTCCACGATTAAATCCGTCTCCTCTATTGAAATTTCTGTGCATTTTGATTTCAATAGCTTCGCTCACTAACCGTTTGTAGTAGTGGCGGTCCTGAGATAGCATTATAGGTTGGTGAAGCTCAATCCAGTGATTGGTACCTGCTTCTAGGAGATGTTCAGCAGATTTGTTTATCTGTCCTTTCTTGACTGCAGTTATGTGCTCCTTAACCCTTTCAGCAATCGATCGCTTGGTTTGGCCGATGTAAGCGCTCCCACAGCTACAGTTTATTTTGTAAACTCCCGCTGATTGCAAGGGAATAATATCCTTCGGTGTACGCAATTGACTCGATAACTTACAGTGCGGAATGTATATACAGTCTTCATGGAGTATTTACCAAGTACTGTTCCAATTTTGTCCGTCACTCCTGGTATATATGGCAGGAAAGCCGGTTGTCTATTGACTTCAGGATATCTTTCCCTTTTCGTTCGCCGCTGAAGCCTACGACCAGTTTTGTACCCATTATAGTTTTTGTTAATTCCATAATCCATATATTAGTTTTATAAAATACATTTGCTTCTATGTTGTACCCGAAACCGCAATATATAAGCTACGATCTGGAAGCGAGAGTCTTATGCAACAATAGAGCATCTTGGCACTTTGTTCTCTCTGCCTACCCCTCCAGAAAGATTGTGTGATGATAAGGAAGTAAGTAAGTGTTAGCTAATTATTTTTTATTTTTTGTCTACTGCCCCAACGTGCAGGAGGCCTTATTGGGAAGCTCTGACAGCTATAACTCTAGATAACCTTATCCCAATATATCTACAAATAGGCACAGAACGCGTCACTCTGACAGTTGAACCACTCATGGAAGCTGTAAGTTACAGGCATGGAGCATTGGATTTACCGCTAGGCTATCACTGCTTAGTGATTGAATAGTCAAGCTATCCTATTTCGTTTGTGCAATTATTAACAACTTCGTGATTTGCTTGTTTTTTTTTAATATTTATATGCTAAGCTAAAAAATTAAAAAATAAACCTACTATAAATTAGTGACATGTAGCATAGTATAAACAATCTCTTAGTCATCAATATTACAAGAAGGCTGAAGAGTTTGCTGTTTGTTAAAGCACGAAATTCAGGAACTACCAGAATTTGAAACAACATTTTGCATTTGTAAACAAATTTTTGAAACATGTACATTATGCTACTAACCTAATAATTATACAGAGAGTGAGATTGGGGTAAATAGCTAGTATTAAATAGTATCCCTAAGTAAGCTATTGTAAAGACCTTTTTAAGTTTAAATAGATGGTTTCTCTGGAGTACTTTAAGTTTACATTGAAATCTTCTAACTTGAGTCCTCGAGGCTGTGACGGCTTTGCGCAATACGTGACCGTCCCTTCGCACTTCTGTTCCGCTTTATAACAACTACTTATTGCCAACTAGTTTAAGACTACTTGAATTTCACTTGCCCTATATTCGGGTTACAAACAAGGTGTAACCTTTTTATCTATAGCTAAATATATAAATTGTTGTTTAGTGTATACGGTTCTAGAATGTGGTTTCACTACTATAGTTTTATAATGTAAAAAAGTATTGATATATTATTGTTAATAACTTTACATATCACTGTTATGTTCTAAAATATTATGATAATGATAATTCAGGGCAATATGGGGACCATAGCTATTTTGAAAGAATGTTTACTGAACAGTAAGTAAATAAATTAAAGAATTATCATGCTGCTGCTTAATAATTTATTAAGCTTAATCCCTTAACAACCAAAACTTACAAAACGTACTTAACTAAATAATAGTAAAATATAAAATTACGACAAATAACCTAGTTATTTAATCAGCAGTTATATATCAAAACAGCGGTAATAATTATTTTTTAAATTACGATAACCGTGGGTTCGTTAAGAATGTCTGCCCCGGTCCTTGCATATCCAGAAAGGCCAGGTTGCACCCTAATCTAATGAGGGTGAGTAAGGCAAATTAGATATGTATGGAAATAAAATCAAGAATTCTTGATAAATTGTAATTTTTTTTTAAATATTTAGTAAATTATTAATGATAAAAGAGATAAATACTCATCCCCTCCTTACTGTCCACCTCCTCATGTGTTTCCTATCATTATTAATTTTCACCCCTTACCCTGGGGCCAACCCTATATCAGAGTCAACACGCAATTAATGCCTCTGGTGTGGCTATCGTCTTAGGTCTACGGTAACCGCTTACCATTGGGCGAGCCTTATACTAGTTTATTACACTCGTAGCTTATCAAGCAAACATTGCAAATATTGCCCAAATTTATTATTAAAATCAATAACCGATTGTAAAGTAATTGCAAAGCTAAACCTCAAATAAATAGAAATATTATATAAAATATAGAAATGAATTTATTTTTAGATCACTTGATTGCCCAGTAATTAATTAAATTCCGTTATTACGAAGCACTTGCTACGACGCAAAATTCAAAAAGGCTTTAAAGCGTGTACAGTATTAAAATTTGTAACTTCAATCTTAACTTTTAGATATAGTTTCTTAATATAGATTTAATTAACTAAAATTATAAGATATATGGTGCAAATCATATTTCAATATATTTAAAAAAATATTGTAATCAAGTATTTTAAATATAGTATAGTATTTTAAATGTGAGTGTGTTATAATATCCTTTATTTATTAATACCAAATTTTTGAATTCGATGGTCATTACAAATTGACTCACGCGCAGGCTTGACAACTTCCAGCCCCGAACAAGCCAGTTTCCGAAAAGGCAAATACACACATCATTTCGAATGAAGAGGTCTGAAGCTTGGACTTAGGATCAAACTTGATACCACTGTTAAACACAAAGTGAAAAATGTGAAATCGAAAATAACAGTCACGAGCAGGATTCGAACCTGCATCTCCTGGATACCGTCCAGATGCTTTGCCACTTCAGCCATCGTGACCCTTGCTCCTGACTGCTAATATCGATAACACATTCATACTTAACCTCTTTGGGTGACGTCTGCACCATCCAGGTAAACTTAATTTTACAATTAAGATTTTACCTAATAATGACGCAAACCCTATAAATATTTAGATATTTTTATATATATTTTTAGCATTTGACTTGCTTAGCAACATACATTAAACACAAAGTGAAAAATGTGAAATCGAAAATAACAGTCACGAGCAGGATTCGAACCTGCATCTCCTGGATACCGTCCAGATGCTTTGACACTTCAGCCATCGTGACCCTTGCTCCTGACTGCTAATCACGATAACACATTCATACTTAACGTCTTTGAGTGACGCCTGCACCATCTGTCGAAAGTATTTTCATACATTATACCGACCAGGTAAACTTAATTTTACAATTAAGATTTTACCTAATAATGACGCAAACCCTATAAATATTTAGATATTTTTATATATATTTTTAGCATTTGACATGCTTAGCAACATACATTAAACACAAAGTGAAAAATGTGAAATCGAAAATAACAGCGGTTCTGCAGTCCCTTCAGCGGTGCCAAATTTATTATCGGTACATCGAAGTGCTGAAGTGCTTGTGTAGAAATGCCACCATGCCAGTCCGTGTTCAGGACAGGAATACGAAACCGATCCAACTGCAGATAGGTGTTAGACAGGGAGACGTTATGTCCCTGAAACTCTTTACCGCTACATTGGAAGATGTCTTCAAGCTCCTGGACTGGACCGGATTCGGCATCAACATCAATTGCGAATACATCACTCACCTTCGATATGCCGACGACATCGTAGTCACGGCAGAATCGCTGGAGGACCTTGGCACCATACTCAATGATCTCAGCAGGGTTTCCCGACTAGTGGGTCTCAAAATGAACATGGACAAGACGAAAGTCATGTCTAATGTCCATGTCATTTCAGCACCAGTCCTAGTCTGGAGTGCGCTTCTCAAAGTTGTCGACCACTATGTCTACCTAGGACAAACCGTCCATTTAGGTAGGCACAACTTCGAGAAAGAGGTCAATCGACGAATCCAATTCGGCTGCTGCCCAGCGTTCGGGAAGCTAAGGAAGATCTTTTCATCCAATATTCCGCAGTGTATGAAAACGAAGGTCTACGACCAGTGTGTGTTACCAGTGATGACATATGGAACAGAGACGTGGTTTCTGAATGTTGGCCTTGTATCAAGGCTCAAAGTCGCTCAGCGGGCCATGGAGCGGGCTATGCTTGGTATTTCCCTACGTGATCGAATCCGTAATACGGAGATTCGTAGGAGAACGGGAGTAACCGATATGGCCCGCCGGGTTACCATGCTGAAGTGGCAATGGGCAGGCCACATCGCTCGACGAACCGACAACCTTTGGGGAAGAAAGGTTCTCGAGTGGCGACTACGTATTGGACGGCGCAGCGTAGGACGGGCTCCTACCAGATGGACCGATGATCTGGTCAAAGCCGCGGGGAGCCGTTGGATGCGGTTGGCACAGGACCGCTCGTTGTGGCGTTCTCTTGGGGAGGCCTATGTCCAGCAGTGGACGTCGAGAGGCTGATGGATAGATGGATGGATTAATGCCAAACAATGGCTTTAGTAGTTTTTTCATTGTCAGAGTGACAGAAACCTTTATGTTACATTGCATAAAAATATGTAATAACTAGCCTTTACCCGTGGGTCCGCCGCAGTCAGAAGCTAGTTTTTAGATATTATAGCTCAGGTTCCCGATATAGTAACGGGATAAAATGTATACCAGTTTTTAAGTCTAATCAAGAGCTATAAAATAAAATAAAATACATTTAATGTATTATCCGTTCAGTCTGCGAGCAAAAACACAGATAAACAGACAAAAAAATAAAACAAAATGTTTTGTGTTCAGACACGCCTATAATAGCATAATACAGTATTTTTTCTCAATTATCTTAAATGTACAGACACAGCTCTGTCACAGCTTTATAATAGTTATTAATATGCATCTAAATAAATGAAATCTTACCATGAAAGCCCATCAGAAGTGTAGTAGCTTGACTGTGCTGCTGATATTGCCCAGTCTATGATCATGATGATGATGAGTAAGATAAGTGACAACCATTTACTATCAAATGACCACTAGCTTATCTACCACAATGGTTTAGATACCGGCTTCCGGTCCGAGTGTTGTGGGTTCGGTTCCCACACAGGACAACTCTTTGTGTGATCCACAAATGGTGGTTCTGAGTCTGGGTTTACTTTGTGTCCGTGAAATTCCATACATGTTTTTATAGTCCCCCGCGATATAAGGATTATTTCTTAGTGTAGGCCTTTCTCGCCACCAGCGGACCACTGAAGTAATGCAACATAGTACCGCCCGCCTACACAAGTGGAGAGACGGCACACGGCGTGTTTCTTTAGTGGGTGAGGGCCCCACATTATCCTGTTCGCTACCCCGAACGACGGGGTGTGCGGTTAGGTATATTTTTTCCCGCCTAAACAAAAAAAAGTTGTAGTTTTTCTTAAAAAAAAAATACAATGAACAGCAATAATTGCACACGTATTATGAATCAAAATCATTACCATTCTCGTCTCTCTTGGACGAAAGTAATGCAGCAAACTATAAAGATTAGAATTAAATGTCAATCTACCTTCACAAGTAACTCTATTTTCAACTTTGAGTAGAAGCTTCTTATTAACATTCTCAGCGCGGCTAATACTAATACTTGTCACACTCTGAAGCATTGTTAGATAAACTATTTCAAATCAAATATTCATTTAATCAAACGAACATATTAACAGCTACGTGTTTCGCATGAAGCACTTATCAAGTCTAGAAGATTCAAGCAATGCTTTTCGTTTAGGAGGGCTCTTGGTTGGGTCAAAGAATTGTTTCGTTTTCCAAGCGCAAAATATTCCCATCTCATCTGAACATTTAAAAAGTTTTACACCTCTGGCTTAATTATTTATAATTATATGTAAATCATAATTATTACTAAGATCATAATATTTAATATTTATCTCTATCCGTGTTGTGACGGACTAAGAATACAAGTGTCACCACCCCATTTTTTTCCATGGATGTTGTACGAGGGAAGTAAGCAATTATCACCTATTTCATTACTGGTGGTAGGGCTGGGTACCAAGTGGGAGTAATCATTTGCTGTCTGGCCCGAGCGGTTTGGTACCACCATCTTTCGTGTGACCAGCCATGAAACACATTGGTGTGCTTTGGTTGTAGCAGGAGAAAGCCGTTAATTATTTCATTTCATATCTATGAAATGAAATGGTGAGCAGCGGCTTAACAATACTCTCGGTATAGAGTCCATGAGTGACAGTTACCATTTACCATGAGGTGGGCCGTAGCTTGACTGCCACCATACTCAATGTTATATTTCTGATAGGACTAAAATAAACTAAGAAATAAACAGGTGCAACGAGACTGATATGAAATATTTTGCTAATATCAATATATTATATTAAATATATTTCGCGATTGATTTCACTATAGATGAGTAACATCTGATAAGAAATGAGGCAAAATCGTTTGTGCACGTTGTAGAAGCATTCAGATGGGTTATATTACATGAAATAGAGCAAATGTACTAATCATTTCAGAGATTACTGACTAGAAAGATAGTCTTTATTGTATTATATAGTATTAGTAATGTAAATTAAAAATTGTTGTTTAACGATGTATAATTATCTACATATAAACCCAAATAAACTTTATAATTGTAAATATAAGGTATGCAATATAAATTTGCCTTACATTCACGATCCCCAACCTTTTGCACATTAGCAGAACACGTATGTGCCATACAAAGATATCTTTAGGGGAATAAGAACAACATTAAGGGGTGCACAGCATCACATTTAATATTTTGTTATCCCGTTACTGCAATTAAAATGCTGGTAAACTTTAGTTTTTTAATTTTAAATGTGTGTTTGCTTATATAGTATCTTTATAAACAAATAGCCTTTGCCCGCGACTTCGCCGCAGCTAAAAGCTAGTTTCTGGGTTATATCTCAGGTTTCCGGTATAGTAGCAGGATAAAATGTACACCAGTTGTTAAGTCTAATCAAGAGCTATCAAACAAAAAAGTTTCATCAAAATCCGTTCAGTAGTTTTTGCGTGATGCGCGAACAAACAAACAGATAAGCAGACAAAAAATCTAAAAAAAATCGTTTTGTGTTTAGACACGCCTATATAGCCTATTAGAGAATTTTTTTCTAAATGTACAGACATAGCAGCAGTTTTATAATAGTATATAGATGTCTTATTTTAAACTAGAATCTGCCCGCGACTCCATCTGCATGAACTTTAGAATATAAATACATCACTGTATGGCACACTAATTATCTCTGTGTAAAAATTGCTATCGCTTGGGAAACTATTCATTTTTCAATTTCTGGGCTCCTGACTATATTTATGCCAAATTTAATGATGGTTGATTCTGTAGTTACGGCGTGAAATCATACCTAACTAATACATAAACTCACTTTCACATTTATAATATTATGTTAGTTGAGATTTATTATTTGGGTGCATCATAAAGCCATTTTGTATTTAGTCAAATAGTTTTTCCAATACGCGCTCTGTCTTACGAATAAAATTTTCTAATTAAATTATAACTCAGTAAAGCTCTCTTTTCTGACTTTCACAACAAATTTGTTCTTTAAAATAGCTGAGCATGTCAAGTGCTAAAATACAGATCAAAATATTTAATGAATCGTACCATCATACTATTATGAATTTTAGTTGCAAAATTAAAATTACTATATTGTAATAATGTATGTAAGATGTAAAGACATCCAAAAGAAATTGTGAAGTGAAGATTGGGCGTTGCGATCGGTGACTGCGTTGGCTTAGCGGTCTAGAGCACTTCCCTGGATTGGAAGGGATGCAGGTGCAAATCCCGCTCGCAGTAAAGCTCTCTCTTTCCACTTTCACAAATAATCTTTAACAAAATAAAATAATATGTATGTTTTGTGTATTCTTAGAATTGGAGGCACGGTCCTCTCAGAGTAAGAAGTATTTAGATCACACTACATTACATTACTGTAGTTCAGTGCGGTTTGACAGACTTCACAAGCTTTGAGAAAATTTCTCAGTCTAGGAGGTTTCCTCGCTCTGTTTTGCTTCAACGAGGAGTGCTAACCTGTCAAGAAATGCACACATAATTTCGATTTTTATTTGCTAATGGAGCTAAATGCAAATGAGTATTGAATAGGTGGGTGTATGCATTTGCAAAAGGTCTAGGAATATGTGAGGGGTGGCGCTAAGATATTCTTGTCACGATTGTGCCATTGATGATTTGAATGAACAAAATTAATAACAAATAACTTATTCATGTCATGTCAGGGGGCAAAGATTTAAAATAAAACTTTTTGATCAAATGCTTTGAAATCAAACATTTGATGTTTTTATAAAGAAGCTTACGTCTTAGCTCATAAATATATTTGAAAAACATCATACAAAGAAGGTTTGATAAAGAAAATTAATATTTCATTCATTCCGAATACCCAGGAAAACCTTAAAAGAACTACTTCAAAAGTATGAAAATGTTGTTGTTTAATATTCACAGTTCAAAAGTAAAGAGTAATACGCACATTATAAAACCACAAAAAACTTATTTCTCCATAAATAGGCAATATATTACCATGGCACGTTTATACAAATATTTGTTTATCTTATTTTTATCTAATGGGGAAAAATACTGGCTTGTTTTCTTTTTAAAATTACTTTACGGCGTTTATTCAATCTGAATATTCATGTGTGTATGCCTTTTGACTTCAAAAAGAACGAGGCACTCCATTCAATTTCTTTTATGCATATATAGCTCCGCCATTTTATTCTTATCGCTGAGGTTTATAAGCTCCGTAAATTTACATAAAAATTTTGATTAAAACACTAACTGCCTTACCAATAGACGTTGTATAACCTCTGAATAGTTATTCAGCGTTTTGTCTTTGTCACTAATATGACAGTTTGACGTTGAAAGAATGGAACAAAAAGTGAATAACTATTCAGAGCTTATACAATGTTTATTAGTAAAGATGTGTCTATAAGTCACAACATGGACATATAAATGGTATCTTGTAGCTTTGAAAATTGTTAATAATGTCTATATAAATTGAGTAGACGTATTAGCTTAGTGATAAAACCAAATACAGCAAACACAGTGCTATCAGGTTTGATACTCAGTCTGAACTCGATAGGTATATATCGCAAGGCACACCTCTGCCTTGGATTTTCTCAGCGACTTGTGAACTCGCTCCGGACTAGCGTTGGAGACTATATCTTAAGTCACTCTCACTCTTCAGATGAGACTCGTGCTCTGCATTAGGATAATAATGAGGAATTAAATGAGCACCCAGAGATCGCGATCATGACATAACATTTAAACAGCATCATCATTTTATTCCCCGGGTAACGCCAAATATGCACAGAGTGATATTTCGATGGAATTTTATATAACTTGAATTATGCAACGTTAAGTCCAGCAGTATACCTAATAGCGTATAATAGCTTAGCTTATGACTATTACAGCAAACTCTCTACCACAAACTACCAATTAAAATTTTTAAGTAATCAAAAAACTACCATTAAGATGACAATATTGATTATTAGTTTATTATTAGGTGAATTGAGTTTTCTGGCCGGATCTTTCTCAGTCAGAGACTCCGTAGAGAGTTTAGTACTTAAAAATCACTAAATATAAACAAAAATTTTAAAACTTAAAGGAGTATTATACTAATTTTATTATACTAGCTTAAAATCTCATAATTTTAATTGTGTTTCTAAACGAATATTATGTGGGTTGAAATAAATAAACCAACAATTTGTAAAATCATATTACTGTGGGTATATGAAACCGTTGAAACAACATATCAGCTTTGGAAATCTACCATCTAAGTCCACCCGTGATCATGAATGCTGTAAAGTATTCGAAACGTCGGGATAGCATAAAAATCAAGTAAACGCGATAGATTCCGTAAACATAGTTTTATTTCAAAAAGGTACGAGTATATCTAATAGCTTATATTACAACTTTACTACGCTTAGCTTTTTTTTAAGGCGGGAAAAGTGTACCTAACCTCACAACCCATCGTTCGGGGCAATAAACAGGATAGTGAGGGGCCCTCACCCACTAAATAAATCCGCCGTGTGCCATCTCTCCGCCTGTATTGACGGACCACTGGAAATATGTTACACTTTCGGGTACCCTCAACTAAGCGACGCATCCGCACACGGAGCGTCGCACCTTCGCAGGAGGCTTTGAAGGTGGCGGACGTTCCGCGGTCCATCCATTTTTTTTTTTTTTTATTTTATGTGGGCAAAAATGTCCTACCGCACACCCCGCTGCCCGGGGAGACAACGGGGTGAATGGGGCTCTCACCCACTAAAAACCCACCGTGCGCCTCCACCCGCCCTTGCTACGGCGGATCACGGGTACCGCGTCGTTACGACCGCGATCCGCAGGCGGCAGCCCCTACGGGCACCCTCTCTTGAGCGACGCCTCGCGCACTTGGGCGTCGCACCTTCGCGGTAGGCTTCCGCGGACGGCAGGGTACTCCCCGACCCCACCGTCCGCACCCTCGGCTAGGGCGGCATCAGGCGCAAGTAAGCGCGCGCACGCCGCCCCTCGCGCCGGCGGCGAATCGGGTCCGCGAAGGAGGATTCCTCACGGGCCCTCTCCGCCACCTCCTTCCGCGAGATGACAGCCTCGCAGAAGGCGGCGACCGCGGTCCAGGCCCTGTCACTGCCAACCATCGCTCGCGCAACGGCCGGCAGCGACAGGTCCACGCCTATGACTGCAACGAGTTCCCGGCGCTGCACATCCCAGGCCGGACACGACTCGAGCGTGTGCTGCGCCGAGTCCTCATCGCAGTCGCAGTGGTGACAGCCTGGGGTCGTCTCCCTCCTTGCGATCGTGTGCAGGTATTTGCCGAAGCAACCATGCCCCGACAAAACCTGCACCAACCGGAAGGTGAGGACCCCGTGCTGCCGCCCTGCCCATTCTTCCAAGATCGGCCGGAGCGCCCCCACGGTCCAGAGACCGGCTCGGGGCGTCTCCAGCCGAGACTTCCACTTTAGAACGGTGGCACGGCGGGCATCTTCCCGCCACGATGACATTGCGCTCGGCGAGGGGCGGCTGCCCCCCGCCCGCGCCATCGACGCCCGCCGATAGACGTCGGCGAGCACCTCCGCCTCCAGATCCCACGGGGGGGTTCCGGCCAACGCGCAGGCTGCATCGGTCGAGACCGTGCGGTACCCGCGTATTGCCCTGACCGCTACGACCCTCTGTGGACGCCACAGAAGGGCCCTATTGCGAGCGGCCAGGGACTCCGCCCACACGGGCGCGCCGTACAGTGCCATTGACCGTACTACCCCCGCGTAGAGCCGTCGACACGCAAGACTCGGTCCGCCCAAATTCGGCATAAGTCGCCCGAGGGCGGACGCCGTGTTGACGAGCCTTAGCGCAAGACGGCGGAAGTGCTCGTCAAAGTGCCACCGTCCATCCAATACCAGGCCCAGATATTTGATGTGGGCCTGGATTGGGAAGCCCACACCGTTGACCGTTATCGAGGCGCTGGCGGGCGGGCCCCGTCGGCGCCCATGGAAGAGTAGGGCCTCCGACTTTTCAAGGGCCACCCTAAGCCCCAGCGCCTCGATCCGCCTGACCACCTCCGCGGTACCTGAGGTGGCCAGCGTTGCCGCCTCCTCGAGGGTCCTGCCCCGGGCTGTGACGAGCGTATCGTCTGCGTAGCAAATTACGCCCAGCCCGGGGGGGGCCGCGGTCCATCCACCCGCGACTACGCATAGCCTAGCGATAAAGCAAGGACTGCAAAGACAGTCGTATCGACTTTGACCCCAGTTCAATGTTCAGATCTCATATGACACACACACACCTCTAACTTTTCGAGATTTTTCGAAATTATGTGTGTATTTGTTTACAAATAACTGTTCGGTAAAGGAAAACATTATGAGGCAACCTGCATTCTTGAGAGATTTTTTCAACGTTTTGTGAATTCTGAAAACGCGCACTGGGCCAGCGTGGTGGACTATGGCCTAATTCCTCTCACCATTAGACGAGATCCTTGCCCAATAGGGGAAAGAAAAAGGGTTGGAAAAAAAAACAGCTGAAATCTGAACAAAAATTATTTTGTGTAGACAATATGAATATTTCAGTCAACACAAAGTGGAAAATGTGAAATCGAAAGTAACAGCCACTAGCAGGATTTGAACCTGCATCTCCTGGATACTGTGCAGATGCTTTGCCAATTCAGCCATCGTGACAACTGCTCTCGACTGCTAATTTCGATAACACATTCATACTTAACGTCCTAGGTGACGCGTGCGCCATCTGTCGGATCACACATATTCCACTTTGTGATTAATGTATATGGCTAAGCATGTCAAATGCTAAAAATATATACAAAACTAGACATCGCGGGACGTCTAACAGATGTGAAAACAAAAAATTATTGTGTAGAAATAAAATGATTATAACTTAACAAAGTACTCCTCAAAACGAATCAAATGAGTATACATTCGATAGGGTTGCGACGTTTCATTACAGAGTTACTGTGGCCACCTTCCAGCTCCATCGTCTCACGATATCATCTAGAGACAAAGTACTCGTCACGACAAATCATACGAGCCCAAACTCGATGAAGTTATGTCGTTTTATAACGGAGTTCCTACGGCCACCTTCCAGCTTCATCGTCAGGCCCTGGATACTATCTAGACACAAAGTACTCGGCAAGATGAATCATATGAGCCAAAATTCGATGGGGTTGCGCTATTTCATTATAGAGTTCCTATGTCGACCTTCCAGCTCCATCATCAGATCAACTCCATGTCATCATAATTGTCAAGCGATATACACATGCGTGTAAAATTTCAGCTTAATCGGAAACCGGAAAGTGTCAAATTTAACTTGCAAGATTTGAACTGAACAAGTAAAATAAAAGCGTCGCCACGCCAACAACCGATTTTATCCTCCCTCCGCATTAGATGTTTCACATCAAAAATTTCTATATATTTCAGTCAAGTTTGAAGTGCATTCGGAAACAGAAAGAGTTTTACAAAGTTATAGCTACATCTCAGAATGCCAACATTCCCTCTATTCAGATACAAAATCCAAATACATAATTGATACGGACATAAATGTTTGTAATACTGCTGGCATTTTAAATGAATACGCTAATCCAATTAGGGAAAATTCATTATCTAACATCGGGACGTGTTTCTCCGGCAATAGTGATCCGTCGAAAGAACCCTTGGAATCTTCTAAAGAGCCACTTGTAGGCGATTAGTGCTAGAGTACACTCAACCTCCCTAGTGCGGCCTCTGGTGGTTTAGTTCCGCTCTTTGTTCTTACGTACCCCTCTATTTCCAGTGTATTATTGGCTTGTAACTGGGAGTTACTACATTTGCTTTGGATCGTGATTATGAATAGTAGTCTAACAAAGGGATAATATTTCTTTGTATTTGAGTATTTGGGAATACGCTTATGTTTTCATGTCCTATTTTATATTTTTGTTATACAAATGAAAATTATGTTCACTAGCAATAAAAATATATACATATAACTATGATAAATAAAGATACATAAACACGGTGATCTATAATACATAGGATATCGGTACAATCAGATTCGCACCTCAACACAACCAATTGGTGCATTTAGTTTTAAGTTATTTTTAAGATCTGAAATAATGATCTTATTAGTTTAAATATGTATTTTTTTATCAATACTAATAATAATATAATATATAATAATATTATAAAGAGGAAAGATTTGTATGTAAGTATGTTTGTAACGAATTGGCTCAAAAAGTACTGGACCGATTTTAAAAATTCTTTTACCATTTTAATGCTACATTATCACTGATTAATATAGGCTATTTTAATTGCAAGGAAAAAAATAAGGATCCCTACTAAAACTACAATAATGATGAAAAAACATCCCTATAAAATATCTTTCATCGCATGCGCTGCGAAAACTATTGATGATCGAACAAAAAAATGTTCCACAATATTAAAGAACATATCAATATCTACAAAAACTGTCGCAATTGCATGTGTCTAACTATTGTAGTTATGTCACTATAAATATGTGATAATAAGTACTTATAAGCATACATTATTTTATATTATCAGACACAATTGCTTTCTTAATCACTACTAATGAGTATTGACTATAGACTGTACAGTAATAGTATGTATATAATGTATCTAATTATTATTAGTATACCTATACTCTAAACCTCAGTGAAATGTTTTTAAAAACTACCCGTTGATGTCATTTATTCTGTTATCATTTTGTTTACAATCATCAAGTCCCGTAACCAAAGGGAGCCAGCGACACACTATTGTTAAATACATTATTATTTAGGTATGTCCTGCATTTACTGTACGTTTATGCCAAAATGTTTAAAAAATAAATGTCCACCCGTGCAAAGCCGGGACGGGCCGCTAGTGTGTAAATAATAAAAAAAATGAAGATTTGTTGTCATTATATATTATACCTATATATTAAGCTCTTAAAACATGCCCAGACATTCACTAGAACATAAGTGTATGTACTTTATCCTGAAAAAACAGATGGTTCCTTATGAATAGAAATTATTAGATAGCATTGTGCCGTAGACTGACATTTCCTAAAGTCCACGCGAATAAAATCGCAAGGAGAATGCAGTAAGATATAATTTTTTTTTTATTGCATATGGTGGCAGACGAGCCACGGCCTACCTGATGGTGAATGGTAACCGTTGCTCATGGACTCAACCATATACCGAGAAAGAGTATTGTCAAGCCAGTGTTCACCATTTTATTTCACAAATATGAAATACACATATAAGCTTATAGTATATTTTTTTTTTAAAGATGACGCCCTAGATTTGGTAATAATCCTTGTATCACGGGGGACTTTACAAGCATACAATTTCACGGACACAATCGACGGAATCGAACCCACAACGCTCGGATGGGAGGCCGGTATAAACCACTCCGCCTTTGTTTAAAATCACTTCACTTTTCTTTAAATAAATAAATATTCACGGACATTTTCACACAACGTCCTCTGGTCCCAAACTAAGCTTATCGCTTGTGCTATGGGTACCAGAATACGGATATAATATATATATTACTTTTTTTTGTAAATACATACATATAATAGATAGAAAACACCCAGACGCAGTACAAATATCTGTGTTCATCATACAAATATTTGTCCTGAGTGGGAATCGAACTCACGACCTCGTGCACGGAAGTTGGTTACTACCAACGAAGTTGGGGACTACGCCACGAGGCCCGTCAAACTTCTTCACGAGGCCAGTTTTTCACTTAAAGAGGACTATACTCGTAATATTACTTTTGGTCCAAAATTACGAATTAACTACTTTGTATGTTCCATAAGTCAAAACACAAAAAGAAACTGCAATGCGAAACCGCTTTATTGCGCAATTCTGCGTCATTATATCCCTAAAGATTCATTATGTGTGCGTGGATGCTTTTAAGCGCATTTCTTGGGCCCTCACACTCTGCAAAGTAATAAGCGAAGAAGTAATTTGAATGCAGCTTACGATTTGCAAGCATAATGGGACAATTTCCTTCTAATTTCCTTATGGCTGCAAGAATGCCAACGCGTTATGGTGGAATATCACCGGTTTATTATAATACATCAACTCTTTTTCATTAATTTCAGCTAACTCGAAACAATTTAGGCAAGTATAATGAAGAGAAATATATATTCGAAAAAAAAACTCACTCGTAAAATGTAAAACGAAAACGTTGTATTAAGTACTAGACTTTGCGCGCGGTTTCGCCGCAGCCAAAATCGGGTTTTTGAGTTACATCTCAGGTTCTCGATATAGTAGCGGGATAAAATGTATACCAGTTTTTAAGTTTAATCAAGAGCTATCAAATAAAAAAAGTTGTACAAAAATACGTTCAGTAGTTTTCGCGTGATGCGTAAACAAACAAATAGATAAACAGATAAACAGACTAAAACCTAAAAAAAACGTTTTGTGTTCTAATAGAGTCATTTTTTCTCAAATATCTCAAAATGTACAAGTATAACTCTGTTACAGCTCTATAATAGTATAGATAGATAGAAGACAAAATTATAGTTAAGAAGTATAAACCATGTGATGTTCCGCTCTAGATAAAATTAATTTTGAATATCTTGGTTGGAGTTTTAGGTCACGTATAGTTGGAACGTCTAAGAGTTTTATTATTGCGAATCACGGGTTCTAATAAAATAAAATTACTGAACACTGTGTGTCGCTTCATGTCTGTTTACACAAAGCTCTGAATGCAGGATTCCGAGGAAAGTTTAATACTTATCATTGTCAGTAAAGAGATGTTGTAAAACAGAATTTCATTCTATAATAAAAGTCTTTTAAGTTTTGAATAACATTATGTAAATAAAATTCGTTATTCTACCATCTATCTATCAGCACATCAATATCCATTGTTGGACATAGGACTACCCACAAGAGAGCGCCACAGCGGCTCTCTACGACATTGACCAGGGCCTGTAGAATGTAACTCACTAAATCGTATCGACATCGTATCGTCTCGCTTGTGATTGGTAGAGAAACGGACGCGTGATGTCGCAATAATCCCTCGGCCAATCACGGTCATCTCTCAACCAATCACAATGACATGATGCGATGTCGATACGATTGAGTGAGATACATTCTAACTCCCTTGGTCATCGGTTCTCCTGGTGGGAGGCCGTCCCACGCTTCACCGCTATATATGTGGTCGCTACTCGAGAACCTTTCTTCACTATCGGTTATCGATGCCTGCCCATTGCCACTTCAGAGTGCCATTTCGTTATTCAGTTTTATCAATTAGGAGCAATTTACCGCAGTTGAAGACTATCAATGGCAAAACTAAATCGTTTCTCCATCGACAAAGAGATCATTATCGGACAACCAAACAAACCTGCCTTCGTCCATGTGCATGTGTGATATTCCATCAGTTCGAATAATGTTTTTCGTCATACTCCATAATATGCACACATGCGTGAATAATATTCTAGTGTTTTATTCCCCTTCGAGTACAATGAAACGTTTGATAATGGAAAATAAGTCTGTACTGAATTCATTGAAAAAAATCACTTGAAATTGGGTTTAATCAAAAAAAAAATGTCAAAAAGTAACAAGAAATTAAATTCATACATAAGTAAATTAGATAACAGGTAAAATAGCTGTTTAAACGTTGTCCTCGGATCGATTTAATAGAGTGATCAAAATTTATTCTATTCCACCGACAATAACTTCCCGGGAACATTGTTGCCGAAGAACATTGAAAAGTTTTCTTGTTAAAACTTCTCTATTGCGGAATGAGAATAATAATTCTTGAAATCACTTCCTTATTTAACAGAATATTACTATTTTAGCTCCTCTTACGGAGCTATCTGTTTATAATTTATTTATGTACACACATAATACACTTAATTACAATATAAACAGGGATAATATAGATCACTATACTATCAAGTACAGAAGTCCTGCTTATTTCTAACAGAAATCTCTTCCAGCAGACCAGCGTAAAGATAGATAGCGTGAACATTGGAAATCTCATTGTGTGAAAAAAAGACACATACCTACTTACACATATCTATTATACTGCTACATGCATATATATACATACAATACGTATGTAATATATACCAAATATCCAGATATTACTTTTTTTTTCACAATCCATAACAGTTGATGTCTACTGAGTTTTCTGGCCAGATTTTTCTCAGTTACCTACTTAGTGGTCTAGAGCATTTCTTCGGGTTGGAAGTGGCGCAGGTTCAAATCCTGCTCGCAGCAAATCTCTATTTTTCAACTTTCACAAATAATTTGTTCTATTAGTTTTATTTCATAAGTTAGCTTATGTGACCGTAAGTCGTTTTTTTAACAAACATGTTGAGTTGAAACCTCCCAATATCTCTATTTTCAACCGACTTCCAAAAAGGAGGAGGTTCTCAATTCGGCCGTATGTTTAATTTTTTGTGTGTTTGTTACGTGATTATTCCGCCAATTATGAATCGATTTCAATGATTCTTTTTTTGTTTGGTAGGTTCTGTATCAGAGGTGGTCCTACTAAAATTTTATCAAAATCGGTCTTGTGGTTTTTAAAAAAACAACAAAAATATGTATATGGGTACGCCAATCTTTCTTCATGGTCTTCGGAAGACGCTCGCTGTTTTCTATTGCACGCCTCATAAGCGAAGGGTTGGGGTGGGTACTACTCTCATTTCAAATAGAACAGCTGATTTTTCAAACTTAAAATGTCTCTATTAACCATATATTGCACTTGTAAAATAATATATACACACACATATTAAAAAAAAACACTATTTTTAACACTCATGCTATTTTTGTTATTTAAACTAGTTAATAAACTGTTTAAAAAAGTTCGGTATTGGACATCCGTGTGTTGCAGATAATATATGTTAACACGATAACGACCGAAATACTTTACTAATCAAATCTTTTTTTTCTTTTACGATTCAGTATAATTACGAATAGAGCCCTATTACTTTTCACGGTCTGATTCGATGTGATTTAATTTTTATTAAATAAAAAAAAATTGTGAATATTTACGCTCGACTCGACACTAAAACCAGCGCTATACCTTATTTCGTGAGAACTACTTCTATATACCAATATCGAAGTACTTCTTAAAATTAGCGCTAGATGGCGCTAGATATAATACATGAGAACCACATTAGTACTTTTTGAAATTAGCGCTATTTATGTGATTTAACTACTTAGTAAGACCAATACGTTATTAGTTAATTATCAAATAATCAATTTTATTGTGAAGAATGAACATTATGAAGCGTGCACTTTTGGATTTTTTTCATTCTCTACTGCGCTTTAGGCGCTCATATTTACCATTTTCAGACTCCTGTGCTTCGAGGAAGACCTCCCCATCATGTACCATCTACTCTAACCTACGCACCTATTTTATAAATAACCACTAAAAAACTAAAAATCAATTATTTTTAAATAAAAAAAAACCGCCTTCAAAAGACACCTTGAACTAAAAACCAAAAAATAATTTAGTATTTACATACGGTTTCCGTGCTAGACACCTACTGATGTGTTTGAAGTCGGTGCCTAGTCTAAAAATAACAAAACAATACTTATACTCATATAATAACAAAAACAAGAGGTAGGTATATATACCTACTTATAATAACATTAACATCATCTTGGCACCGACTCCAAACACATCAGTAGGTGTCTAGCACGGAAATCATATGTAAATACTAAATTATTTTTTGGTTTTTAGTTAAAAGTGTCTTTTGAAGGCGTTTTCTTTTTATTTAAAAATAATTTATGTACTCGTAAGTTGTGCAGACGTTGTGCAAAATAATATCCAAAGCATTGAAATAATCTACATCGGAGATTTAAACTGTAGAATACTCCAAGTAGCATTTTACTGTAAAGCAGTGTAATTTCAAGAAAGGTATTCTGCCGACTGGAAATACTGAGATGATGATTTGCTAATAAATTTATAAAAAATATCATGCTAGTATATACTGTGGAGGCTCACTCTCAGATTGGTACCTTGCTTTGCGTCCAAATATTTATGTGCATAAACACACTAATATAGTTTTAATGCGGTTTAAAACTGTGTACTTGTAACAGTAGCAGTCCACTAGTGTAGTAGTAATCACAATAAAATTATGGAGATTGCTAACAATGTGTCCATTTTTATTTAGTAAACTACCTAACATATTTATTGCGTAAAAGTAATCTTATCAACGTATCCAAGTATTACAGCTAACTGTAATTAAATAAATTAAATTTAAAATATTTTTAGGTAGTTAGCCTCGGGGTGCGGGTCGGGATACCTCCGCGTTGGTGCACCCCGGGCAACGTCGGCACTCTGGTGCCGGCGGCTGAATCCCGGCAGGGGACGGGTCTCCGCGTGTCCCTCTGACTAGCAGAGGGCACAGTGGATAGGCCGGACGTCCGCCGTGGAGGGTCAGCGGGGCCATAGTGGCCCCCCCGACTCTGGGAGGGGGACAGCGAGGTCACAGTCACCTCCCCGTCCCAGGAGACGGGGCTTATAGCCCAAGTAGCGACGGGCTCACTGCTTACAGTGGGCCGAACGTCTGCCGTGGAGGGCCAGCGGGGCCATAGTGGCTCCCCTGGCCCTGGGAGACGGAGACGAGGCTTTTAAGCCTGAGGGGCGACGGGCTCACTGCTTGCTTTGCGAGCGGTGGGCACGGTCTGATGCAGACCACCGTTCGGCCCGACCCGTAACCCTGAACGGACAGGACCGGGGGTCTTCGGACCGCGGGGAAGAAAACCCCTATAAAAAATCACCCCAATCCAAGCTCTGCCGCCCGGCGAGGGATGAATGGCTGGAGGGTATCCAGTCACGAGGGCGGCACAATAGTCGAAGGACTCTAAGCTTAAAAATGGCGGAAAGTATAAATACAATTATTCCTCAGGAGGGTACCGGGTGCAATGCACCTGGAGAATCCCTCACGGAGCCGCGTACCAAAACCGGCTCCGTCAGCCCCATGTATCTGAGGGGGGCAACCTACGCCAACGAAGAAAAAAAGACGGAGAAAGCAAAAAAGAGGAGGACCCGTGGGAGAAAAAGCACTCCCGCTGCAAGTCCTAAGGGGAGCAGTTCTGCCGCTGACACAGTGGAGACGTCGGACGCCGGTAGCGTTCTTGCTGCGGTCGCGGATGTCTGTCTGCCGGAGCCGTCAGGGTCCCGTACGGACGCAGCCGGTGTGGTGAAGCGGCCTTCGCGGCTCCTGAAGCGCTCGATTGCGCGCGAGGGCGACGCTTCGGAGTCCGAGGGCAGCTCTACGTCGATGCCCCCACCGGGCAGACCGAGTAGAACGGCTAAAAGAGACCGAGGGGCTGGTAGGGGCCTGGGTTCGGTGCCGCGATCCACATCGCAAGCGGACGAGGCCGCAGTTAGGGGATTGGGAGCGGAGCTCTCGGTGGAGGAGAGGGTAACCCTCCTCACATCGAGGCTCCGAGAGGAGCCTCCGAACGAGGATGGTCCACCTACAGCGGACCAGGTTGCCCAGAGGGTTTCCGACGCTCTGGCCATCGTTTCAACGGTGGCTAATGCGTCGCGAGGCCTTCGGGGCGACCTCGCGGAGGCCCTCAAGGAGGCTACTAAGGTAGCCTTTAGCGCGGTGGAGTCCCTCCGGCGTAACCCAGCGCCAGAGGGGATCGGCAAGCTGGAGGCGCCCTGCCGCTGCAAGCACCTCGAGGCGGAGGTGGCAGAGCTCCGGAAGGAGCTCGCTGGCCTGCGAGCTAGGCCTGATCTCGCCAAGGCTGGGCCGGGAGCCTTTGCTTCAATGGCGGGTGCGGGGCCTCCGGACCCTGATCTCCTGACGGAGAAGCAGATGCGCCAAATCATGGATCGCGTCAGTGCGGTCTATGACCCGCGCACCGGCTCCCTAAATGCCAGGATGCCGCCGGAGCCACGACTCCGACCGCCACTGGCCGCGGATGGGAAGAAGGTCGCGCCGCCATTAGGCCCAACGCCGCTGCCCTGCCAGGGCGGCCGCGTGGCCACCTACTCCACGGCTGCAACCACGCCGCCCAAGGGGCTGGGTAAAACTGGCCCTAAGGTAAAAGCGGCGCAGAAGGCTGGGCAGCGCCCCAAGGGCCAGCCCAGAGAGGAATTCCCTCCTCTTTCGTGTGCTGGCCAGCCCTCGCGGGCCCCAGTGACCTTGCCCCGGGACTCTCGTAATTCACCTCCCGCACCGTCTAACCCTGCACCCTCTGATGAGGGATGGCAGACAGTGGATGGCGGGAGGAAGAAGTCCCGGGGCAAGAGAAAAAAGGGGGTAGCGACCGGGGCTGCTGCCCGGGCTGCGGAGCCCGCTGCGCCTGGGAGCAAGCCTGGCCCTAAAAAGTCGCGCAAGCTTAGAGCGCCGAAAACGGCAGCGGTGGTAATCACCATGCTGCCGGAGGCGGAAACTGGCCTGACATATCAGGCCATCTTGAGGAGAGCCCGGGACGAGATTGACGTCTCTGACCTCGGAGTTATCGCTGCCCGGACCCGCCAAGCCCGGACAGGGGCTCGCATTTTGGAGTTCCCTGGGGCAGAGGGCCCCAAGATGGCCGACACGGTAGCCGAAAGGCTACGGGGTCTGTATGGCGAGGGTAGTGGAGTCCGCATCGCCAGACCCGTGAAGTGCGCTGAACTGCGCATTTCCGGTCTGGACGACTCGGTGACGGCTGATGACGTCCGGGAGGCCATTGCCTCCAAAACCGGATGCTCGGAAGCCGTCAGAGTGGGCTCCATTAGGACCGGTCCCGGCGGTGTAGGTGCCGTCTGGGCGAGTTGCCCTGTCGCGGCGGCCAGTACCTTGGCTGCCGCAGGCAGGCTCCTTGTGGGTTGGAGTTCTGCACGGGTCACCGTGCTGGAGCCCCGGCCCGCAAGGTGCTATAAGTGTATGGCGGTAGGACACACCCGGCCGACGTGCACTAACTGTTTTGACTGCAGCGATCTCTGTTTCCGCTGCGGTCAGGCAGGGCATCGGGCGGCAACCTGCACCGCTGCCCCTCACTGCCCCGCATGCGCGGCAGGCAATAGGCCTGCCAAGCACTGCATGGGGCGGGAGGGATGTAGACCCCCGACGTCAGGCCCAAAAAAGGGGGGGACCAGCCAATCGGCCCAGGCTGCCCCCCCTAGCGCGGCTTCGCCACCGTCTCGGGTGGAGGAGGATATGGTTACGGCTTAAAATTCAACCGTGACACTGTCCTCCTCCAGGCGAATCTCAACCACTCCGCCAGGGCGCAGGATCTTCTCCTGCAAACCATGGTGGAGCAGTTGATTGGTGTAGCCGTAGCTGCGGAGCCTTATTGCGTTCCTGACCGTCCTCATTGGGCGGGCAGCCGCGATGGCTCCGTGGCAATCGTCAGCTCCACGGCGCTGCGCTCCCCGCCCTTGTCGATCAGAGACAGGGGCACGGGATACGTAGCAACCGACTGGGGGGGAGTTACGCTGTATGGCGTGTACTTCTCCCCCAACCGGAGTCTGGCTGATTTCGAGGTCTGGCTTAACAGCCTGGAGACCTCGATACGGCGACTGGCACCTAGCCACGTCCTGGTCGTGGGGGACTTCAACGCCAAATCTACGGAGTGGGGGTCCCCTGCGACGGACGCCCGTGGATCGGCGGTGGTAGAGTGGGCGGCGTCAACGGGCCTCTGTTTACTAAACAGAGGCTCCGTCAACACGTGCGTGCGGCAACGGGGCGGGTCGATAGTGGACCTTTCGTTCGCTAGCCCCGACGTCGCAGCACGAGTGAGGAACTGGCGTGTCCTGGAGGAGGTTGAGACCTTGTCCGATCATCGGTACATCCGGATTGAGGTCTCCCGGTCCCTTCAGGGCTCCAGTAGGGGTCACACGGCGCGCAGAACTACCGCGTTCCCGCGGTGGGCTGTGGGCAGGCTGGATAGGGACCTACTGGTGGAGGCAGCTATCGTTCAGTCGTGGCTGTCCTCACCAGCCCTAACTGAGGGGTTGGACGTTGAGGCTGGCCGATTTCGCGCTGCGATTACGCAGGTGTGTGACTCGGCCATGCCCCGAGATCAACGTCCTCCTCCGAGGAAGGGGCTCTACTGGTGGTCCCAGGAGCTGGCGGACCTCCGTGCGGCGTGCATTCGTGCCCGGAGGTCCTACACCCGCAGTCGGCGGCGCAACCGCGATGGGGAGCGGGAGGGCCAGCTGTACGAGGCGTACCGCACTTCGCGAGCCGCGTTCAAGTTGGCCATCTGCCGCGCCAAAACTGAGAAAAGGCAGGAGATGCTGGATGGTCTCAACCGTGACCCCTGGGGTCGCCCGTACCGTGCGGCGCTGAACAAGCTCCGCACTCAGGGCCCCCCCCTCACGCAGACCCTTCAGCCCAGCCTCCTCACCGAGGTGGTCGAGGGCCTATTCCCACGACGGGCGGAGCACACGCCCCCGGTCATGGCATCGCCAGGTAGCGATCGGGAGGCTAACCTCAGTGTACCGCCCGTCACTGCGTCGGAAATGGGGGTGGCTGTTTCGCGGATTCGTTCGAAGAACACCGCCCCCGGCCCGGACGGGATACCCGCCCGGGTGCTTGCCCTGGCTCTGGACCACCTGGAGCCCCGCCTCAGGGGACTGTTCAACGCGTGCCTGGCGTCCGGACGGTTCCCTGACTGCTGGAAGGAGGGGAGGCTGGTACTCCTGCCGAAGCCGGGGCGAACGCCGGATTCGGTCGGGGCCTTCAGGCCCATCGTGCTGCTGGACGAGGCGGGTAAGCTGCTGGAGAGAATCCTCGCTGCCCGCATTGTCCAGCACCTGCGCGACGTCGGACCCGACTTGTCGGATGCCCAGTTCGGCTTTCGGGCTGGTCGTTCGACGGTCGGCGCGATTATGCGCCTGAGGGCCGCGTCCGCGGCGGTCGTCGCTGGCGGTGGAGTGCTGTTGGCGGTGTCGCTCGACATCGCCAACGCATTCAATAGTCTGCCATTCAGCTGCATCAGGGAGGCACTCCAGTATCACGGGGTGCCTGCATACCTGAGGCGGCTGGTGGCGGACTATCTTGAGGGCCGCAGCGTTCTCTATGAGAGCCGCATAGGGGACGTTGTGAGGAGACCCATGTCGTGCGGTGTCCCGCAGGGTTCGGTTCTAGGGCCGCTCCTGTGGGACATCGGTTACGACTGGGTGCTACGATGTCGGCTCCCCCCTGGGCTGGCGGTCATCTGCTATGCGGATGACACGCTGGTTGTGGCCCGGGGCGGAAACTTCGAGGAAGCGGCGTTCCTGGCCACCTTAGGGACCTCGGAGGTGGTCAGGAGGATCGGGGCGCTGGGGCTTAGGGTGGCCCTGGACAAGTCGGAGGCCCTTCTTTTCCATGGGCCCCGACGTCGGCCACCTGCTGGCGCCTCAATCACGGTGGACGGGGTCCAAATTGGGGTGAAGGCCCAGATCAAGTATCTGGGCCTGGTGCTGGATGGGCGGTGGCGCTTTCGCGAGCACTTCCGCCAACTGTCCCCGAGGCTAGTCGGCGCAGCGTCCGCCCTTGCACGGCTTCTGCCGAATATGGGCGGACCCAACAACGCGTGCCGACGGCTTTATGCGGGGGTAGTCCGGTCGATGGCGCTGTACGGTGCACCTGTGTGGGCGGAGTGCCTGGACGTGCCGAACAGGGCTCTTCTGTGGAGACCACAAAGAGTCGTCGCGTCCAGGCTCATACGTGGATACCGCACGGTGTCGACGGAAGCGGCCTGCGCGTTGGCCGGAACCCCCCCGTGGGACTTGGAGGCGGAGGTGCTCGCCGAAGTGTATCGGCGGACGTCGCAAGAGCGAGAGGTGGGTGGTCGTCCCCCACCCAGGGAGGTGGCCAGGTGGCATGGCGATGCCCGCCGTGCTGCCATGGCCAGATGGAGGACACGGCTGGAAGCGCCCCGAGCCGGTCTCTGGACCGTAGGGGCGCTCCAGCCTGTGCTGGAGGAGTGGGCGGGGCGACGGCACGGAGTCCTTACCTTCCGACTGGTGCAGGTGCTGTCGGGGCACGGTTGCTACGGCAGATATCTGCACATAGTTGCAAGGAGGGAAGCGACTCCGGGCTGTCACCATTGTGGCTGCGACGAGGACACGGCGCAGCACACGCTCGAGTCGTGCCCAGCTTGGGGCGGGCAGCGCCGTGATCTCGTCGCGGCAATAGGGGGGGACCTCTCGCTGCCGAGCGTCGTTAGAGCGATGCTTGGCAGCGACAGGAATTGGGCCGCGGTCGCTGCCTTCTGCGACGAGGTCATCTCGCGGAAGGAAGCGGCGGAAAGGGACAGGGAGGCTGATCCTTCCGCAGACCCGAACCGCCGCCAGCAACTGGGGCGGCGCAGGCGTGAGTATTTGCGCCTAATGCCGCCCTAGCTGAGGCTGCGGGTGGTTGGACCGGGGAACGTCCGCCACCCGCAAGGCCTCCCGCGAAGGTGCGATGCTCCGTGTGTGGGTGCGTCGCTCAGTAGAGGGTACCCGAAAGGGTAAGCCGCCGGCGGACCACCGAAGGAATGTAACATAGTTCCAGTGGCCCGCCAATAAAGGCGGAGAGACGGCACACGGCGGGTTTCTTTAGTGGGTGAGGGCCCCACACTACCCTGTTCGTTGCCCCGAACGACGGGGTGTGCGGTTAGGTACATTTTTTCCCGCCTAAACAAAAAAAAAAAAAAAAAAAAAAGGTAGTTAGCCTCGGTGGTGCAGCGGTAGTGTGTGCGACTGCTGATCATGAGATCTCGGGTTCGATCCCCGGGTTGGGCAATGCTATTGAGCTTTTTGTAAAAAGAGAAATTGTCAGTAGCAGCCCGGAGTTTGGAAATGTGCCCGGTAGACGGCAATAGGCTCGCCTCCTATTACGTGGGACTTAAACATAGCTGGCGAATTGTGGGTGTGTAATACGCCTCTGCCTATCCCTTCGGGGAATACAGGAGTGATGCTACGTTTTTCAGTTTTTTTTAAATAAATTTCAAGCTAATAGTTTTTTTTTTTTAATTTGAATAGTTAATGTTAGTTACCAGTAACTATAGGACTCTAACGAATATAATTCTTATAGCTTAAAAATTTATATTCCTCTCTTGCTTAAAAATTTATTTTCATACTCTTTGATGAATATGAATTTTAAATTGACAACCCCTTATTGAATAGGACAACTTTTTTTCATAAATAAAGATATTAAAATAAATTCAAGAAATTAGTTAAACTTTTAGAAATTAATCATTGTTTCGCGCTATATGGGCTTTTTGAAAGGCATCTGAAATTGGCGAAATACTCTTTTCTTTGCAGCATTTAATTTTTAAATAGACCGTTTAAGACTTTTACCCCGTTCTTGATTTTAATTGAAGTTTGTGGCTTTATACTGCTGTGACTTTGTATTAGATTGAGTTTATGATAATTAACTAATTTGCTAAATACAGTTAATACTGCTGGCGTAATTTCTATTATAAATACTAACTTTAACAGATATTTTTGATTAGTTCATATAAGGTACATAATTAGTTATGTGTACTTGAATTTATAGAGCATAACATCAAGTATTATTCAGCCATTAAGTAGCTGAATTTCGTATCTTTTCCTAATGACCACTCGTACCGATAATAAGCAATTTATATGACCCATTACAGGAATCAGTCGGTCGTTAAGATAAACTTACGTTAAATCAGGTATTAGTACAAGTATCTCGCCTAATAATTACACGCTGTAAAATAAATCTCCTAAATTGCGTCTAAATTGCTATTGGAGACGAGTATCATCTATCAGTAATGTTTTATAATACCTACTCCTGTCACATACAAGAAGCGACGCCCCGTCTGCCTTCAGACCTCGTGAAGACAACTGGAAAATTAGAAAGTAAACATTGTCTTCCTACTCTGTGATTATACAAGATAGCATTTTAAGAGAAAAAAAGTTATAAATAGATGGTTAAAGCATACAGTTAGATAATTACGCCATAAGGAACGAATAAAGAGGTCTTTATTCAATTAAGAGAGACGAAGTACCGCAAGCGTAGCCTGGATATACTCAGGAGGCTTAGGAGACAAATTTCTCTGGAAACAAATGCGATTCAAATTCAGACAAATAGTCCCGGCGCGGAAGAAGCCGTTTACCAGGAAATTTGTCCATCAGTCTTGGGCCGAGCAAAATTTGTTTTTTCTTTTCCCTAAGCTAGCCTCTCCGAAAATACGAAATAACCTAATACAAAATATACAATCCTACTAATTTAATATAAGGTTATTTATTAGGATGAATGTACTGATTAAGCAGATATTTTTATTTTACGATATTTTGGGACTATAATATAGGTATTCGTTATCATTTATTTTTACGATTTCAAATGATTTAGCTGTGTCTACGTAATTATTCTTTTAAAAATTTAAATGAAATAATATTTTTCAGTGGATAACAATTAATAATATCTTTGTGCATAAAATAAATTATTACAGATAAATGTATGTATAAGGTAGGTACATAGGTATACATCAATGTACACCAAAAGTATCTATTGATATTTTTTTCTTGTAAATAAATTATTGTGTACGTGAAAAAAATAGGTAGCTAATGTAGCTATATAAAAAGCATGTCACTGGCATTCTAAAAAACATAACATTATGCTTGTTGTAACCGAAGAGGTAGGCAAGAGGTGTATTACACACCCACGACTCGCCAGCTATGTTTAAGTAGTATTTCTGTCTACCGGACACATTTCCAAGCTCCGGGCTACTGCTGAGAAGTTTTCTTTTTACAAAAAAGCTCAATAACTTTGCCCGACCCGGGGATCGGACCCGAGACCATGAGGTCCGATCATGAGTTCAGCAGTCGCTTACACTACCATTGCACCACCGAGGCATTCTATGAGTCTCATGATCAAAATGTTTTGTTTTCTTGTTTTTTTTTTATCTAATAATAAGCCTTATCTTCGCATTTAGGTTTATTATACTTGCAATAGCCTGATTAAGTAAAACTTTCATCGTAACTTCGCTAGTTCTTATATATTTAAACTTGTTTATAGCAGGCAAGTTATGTTTCAGCGAGCTTAATTTTAGAGCTTATTTGATGCTTCTGAATGATGAAGCAGAAAATGATCCGCTCGTTGGAACGTCCAATTTTATGACGGTAAAATTGGTTTCAACCTGTTGAGGTGATGTTTAGTGAGTGATTTCCAGAATAGACTTAGAAAAGGAATTTGAGAAGATATGCATAACAAATTTTATTACTTACGTACTTACACTTAAGATGTTCATTAATATTTAGTTTATCTATACTATTATAAAGCTGATAGAGCTGTGTCTGTACATTTAAGATGTTTGAGAAAAAATGATTGAATTAGGCTATACAGGCGTGTCTAAATACAAAACGATTTTTTTAGATTTTTTTTCTGTTTGTCTGTTTATCTGTTGTTTGTTCGCGCATCACGCAAAAACTACTGAACGGATTTTGATGCAACTTTTTTTTGTTTGATAGCTCTTGATTAGACTTAACAACTGGTAAACATTTTATGCCGCTACTATATCCTACTAGTGGAGGCTACCATTTTTCAATCTTGGCTGCCTCCCCCCCTGACAGAAGACGTGGACGCCGAGGCTGGCCGCATTCGCGGCATGCTTACGCAGATTTGCGATGCGGCCATGCCCCGCGTGCGGCGCCCGCCTCGACGGAAGGGGGTCTACTGGTGGTCCCCGGAGCTGGCGGACCTCCGTGCGGCCTGTATTTGTGCCCGGAGGTCCTACACCCGCAGCCGCCGTCGCCGAATCCGCGACGAAGAGCGGGAGGGCCGGCTGTATGCGGCGTACAGCAGTGCGCGCGCCGCGTTAAAGCTGGCCATCTGTCGCGCCAAAGATACGAAAAGGCAGGAGATGCTGGAGGGTCTCGAGAGTGACCCCTGGGGACGCCCGTACCGTGCGGCGCTTAACAAGCTCCGCGCCTAGGGCCCCCCCTTACGGAGACCCTCCAGCCGGGCTTCCTATCTGAGGTGGTCGAGGGACTTTTCCCTTCACGGGCGGTGCACACGCCCCCGGTCATGGCTCCGCCAGATGATGACCGGGAGGCCGACGACATGGAGGTACCGCCCGTGACGACGACGGAAATGGGGGCGGCGGCAGCGCGTATGCGGAGAGGTGCCGCTCCCGGGCCGGACGGCGTTCCCGCCCGAGTGCTGGCCCTGGTCCTCGAATACCTCGAGCCCCGCCTCGGGGGACTGTTCGGCGCTTGCCTGGTGTCCGGACGGTTCCCTGACTGCTGGAAGGAGGGGAAGCTCGCGCTCCTGCGGAAGCCGGGACGGCCTCCGAATACAGTCTCGGCCTTCAGGCCCATCGTGTTGCTGGACGAGGTGGGCAAACTCCTCGAGCGGGTAGTCGCTGCCCGCATCGTCCGGAACCTAGGAGCGGTCGGCCCTGACCTGTCCGACGCCCAGTTCGGATTTCGGACGGGTCGGTCTACGGTCAACGCCATTCTGCGCCTGAAGGCCGCGGCTGCGGAGGCCGTCACCTCGAGGGATGTGCTGTTGACGGTGTCGCTCGACATCGCCAACGCCTTCAATAGTCTGCCATTCGGCTGCATCAAGGAGGCACTCCGGTACCATGGAGTGCCCCTCTACCTAAGGCGGCTGGTGGCGGACTACCTCGACGGCCGCAGTGAAGAGGACTTCGTGGACCGGGAAGGGGACGTTGTAAGGAGGGCAATGTCGTGCGGCGTCCCGCAGGGTTCGGTTCTTGGGCCGCTCCTGTGGGACATCGGCTACGACTGGGTCCTCCGTGGCCGGCTCCTCCCCGGGCTGGGCGTAATTTGCTACGCAGACGATACGCTCGTCACAGCCCGGGGCTGGACCCTCGAGGAGACGGCAACACTGGCCACCTCAGGTACCGCGGAGGTGGTCAGGCGGATCGAGGCGCTGTGGCTTAGGGTGGCCCTTGAAAAGTCGGAGGCCCTACTCTTCCATGGGCGCCGACGGGGCTCGCCCTCCAGCGCCTCGATAACGGTCAACGGTGTGGGCTTGCCAATCCAGGCCCACATCAAATATCTGGGCCTGGTATTGGATGGACGGTGGCACTTTGACGAGCACTAAAAAAGTTAGAAGTTATGACAAATAAATATTCTAGCTCAGAAAAACTTATAAAGGAGTATATATTGGCAATGAATGAACTAGTAATGGATAAAGATAGTCAATATGACAAAGATTGTTTAATTAGTTTAAGTAATCGGCTGTCTCTGGGTTGTTCAGGGCCAGTGTGTACTTCTAGGGAGTCTCAGCAACCACATTTAAATATAGTAAGCACAACTAGTTCCACTAACAGTTCCCTGGTGCCTTCTGTCGATTTCCCTAGCTCTCTATGTAAAACTCAAGACAATAATATTGTGATATTTAGTGATGACAGTGGCAAAAATTTGGGTGCTCTTCTATCAGATAAGGGACACTCAGTTATCAATCACTGTATGCCGGGACAATCATATCACAATATTATGCTAAAAATATTTGATTATAATTTTGTCCCGGATACTTTTAATATTTATAGGAAATAGGGAGAATGTGAGCAAGAGACAGTTATTGCAATATAGTAAGAAACTTTCTAATCTAAATGTAAAGAAATAGTTATGTTCACATTTCCCTATAAAAGAAAATTGACGAAGTTGGAAAATGAATATACTTACACTTTGAATATGACATTGGATAATATAAAAACTCAATGCAATTATGTTATTAGTGACAAAATGCATGTCATTGACATTAACAATTATGTTAATAAGCGTTATCATTATTTGACAGAAGATAGATATTATCTTTGTAAATATTTTAAACAACAGGTAGCTGCTTCGCTATCATATTTTTTTTATACATCAGCCAAGAACTTGGCTAACAACTTTGCTTCTATTGAGCAATCTAATGTTGACATTTGTAATTTAAATGATGACATTTATAGTAATAAAAATAATGACATTTCATATACTAATTTAAATTACAATACGAGACAATAGAGATATCCTCTTGCTTAAAAAATAGTTTATCAAGTAATTATAATTTAATAAAGACAAAAGAGATACCCTCTTGCTTTAGTAATAATAAGAAATTAAAGCCGATCAACCTGGTACATCAGAATATTCAAGGTATCCTTGGTAAAGAATTGAAAATAGAATTATTTATTAATGATTGTGTTGTAGATATTCTTTGTATTACAGAACATTGGCTGAAAAATAATCAGTACATGTTCAATTTTCACAATCACCAGATTGCTTGCTCATTCAACAGAGGCATTAGTATACGGGGTGGTGCCCTAATTATTATATATAATAAAATGAAATATAAAGTACGTAATGAAATAGTCAGCCTCTCTGTTGAACGGGTTATTGAAATTGCTTGTATTGAGTCTGAGTAGTTCATTGTCGCATGTGTTTATAGACCCCCATGTTCACCATATGATGATTTTGAAAGACACTTAGAGGACATTTTATTTAAAACCTCTAGTTCAAATAAAACAATTGTGACCTGTGGTGATTTTAATATAAATTTACTTGAAAATAGTACTATCACTCAAAAATTTATAACTATTATGAAATCTTATAACATGTACAATGTTTTTTTGGAACCTACTAGGATTACTTCTTTGAGCGCAACTTGTATAGATAATATATTTACTAATGCAAAACCAATCAATAAATCTATCATAAATAAACTAGAATCTGATCATTGTGGACAACTGGTGGTATTTCTTGGAACTAGTAGGGTCCATAAAGAAAAAGTTGCCTTTGTTCCAATGAATTCTAGCCGCTTAGAGCTTTTTAAATGTAATCTATCTGAGAAAGTACCGCGGTTCCTTTTCATGACAACCCTAACGATTTGTATACTGCTTTATTCCAGTTGATCAATAATGAATTCAACAAGAAGTTTAAACCTAAAACTATAACTATTGGCGCTCGCGCGGGCTTTAGTCAATGGGCAACCTGTGGTATTTATAAAAGCAGACTGAGGTTGTATGAACTTTATAACGAAAAATCATATAATCATAACCCAATATTTTTAGAATATGTAAAAAAAAAATCCAAAACGTTCAAACGAGCCTGTTACTGTGCTAAATCACTATATTTGAAAAATAAAATCAAAGAATCCAGCGATATTATTAAAATGACTTGGAAGGTGATAAACAGTGAAACCGGTCGAGAAACAGTGCGCAAGAGGGACTTTAACTTGAAAATAGATGACAAAAATGTAAGAGCGAATCGAGAAGTGGCAACGGCATTTGAAAATTATTTTACTAATATTCCTGTTTTAACAACAAAACATCTGACGTTGTCTCCTACTGCAGCCGAATCGCTCCTTAGCCAATGTGTTCCGATATGTAATACTTCCTTTAAATTTTCGGATGTCAATGTAAACAGTGTCATAAATAACTTTAAAAGTCTCAATATTAAAAAAACGGCGGATTTATGGGGTATGTCTGTTAAGTTAGTTAACTCAATTATTCATATTATTGCTCCCCAATTGACATCTGTATTTAACGGTTGTTTTGTTAATGGTGTATTTCCCGACCTTCTGAAGTTTAGTAGAGTAATTCCTTTGTTTAAATCTGGTAGTACCTCAGAACTTAATAATTTTCGGCCAATTTCTGTACCGACACTAAGTAAAGTATTTGAGAAGCTTATTCTCAAACAAATGGTTGATCATTTTGACAATCATAATTTTTTTCATAAAAACCAGTTCGGCTTCACAAAGAATCGCTCTACTACTGATGCAGGTATAGAATTGTTAAAAACCATATTTAGAGCCTGGGAAGATTCGCATGATGCGTTAGGCGTATTTTGCGATTTGTCTAAGGCATTTGACTGTGTACATCATGAAACCCTCATTAAAAAGTTATACCATTACGGAATCAGGAACACGGCTCTCGAGCTTTTGACTTCTTATTTGAGCAATAGAATTCAAAGGGTCGATGTTAATGGTACGTTATCGCTTGAGTCTGTCATGACAATGGGTGTGCCACAGGGGTCTATTTTAGGGTCATTTCTGTTTCTAGTCTATATTAATGATCTACCATACTACGTAGGAGATAATCGAAGTATTGTGTTGTTCGCAGATGATACATCTTTATTATTTAAACTAAGAAGGCAACTTCTTAATTATGACGATGTAAACAACGCACTATCTAAAGTTGTTCATTGGTTCAATACTAATAACCTAGTTTTAAGTGAAAATAAAACTAAATGTATAAAATTTACTACACCCAATGTAAGGCATGTAGAAGCCAATGTACAATTGAATGGCGTTAAACTGGACCTTGTGGAGTCCACGGTTTTCCTAGGTATCACTATAGATAACAAACTCCAATGGGGCCCCATATTAAAAAATTGTCAGGTAGGTTAAGCTCAGCGGCATATGCGGTAAAAAAATTAGATTATTGACTGATGTTGAAACGGCTAGAATAGTTTATTTCAGTTATTTTCATAGTATTATGTCCTATGGCATACTGCTATGGCGATGTTCCGCCGATTTAAATTCCATATTTGTACTTCAGAAAAGGGCTGTTCGTGCAATCTATAATCTGGGCCCGAGAGTTTCCTTTAGACAGAAATTCAAAGAAATGAATATTCTAACTGTTGTGTCTCAATTTATGTACGAAAATCTGTTGTATATCAAGAAAAACATCGGATGTTTTGATAAGTATAGCGATGTTCATCACATTAATACTAGGAACAAAGGCAATCTTATTGCACACAGTACTCGTCTCCACAGAATTAGTAGATCTTTTATGGGGCAATGTATATGCTTTTACAATAAGATTCCTGAAAATTTCCGAAACATGCCACTAAATAAGTTTAAGAAAGCCATAAAAATTAGATTTTGTAATCAAGGTTATTACACTGTTTCGGATTATCTTGAGGACAAAACAAAATGGGCTTGAGCTGCTCCTCATTCATTAATTTTCAAAATTGTTTTGTATGATATAATGTCAATTTAGTTATAAAGATTATATTAAATTGTAATAAATTGGCAATTTAAAAAAGTGGCCCAAAAGTTTCTTGCCGGGTTCTTCTCATGAAAGGCTTTACTTCGGAATCCGGCCGCTTGTGGCGATTGCAATCGCCACTTTGTTATTGCGGATGCACTCGCCTCAGGCGCTCGTGTTGATTATTAGTGTATTCTTGACGATTTTAAGTGCTATTTAATAGGCCTATGAAATAAAGATATTTTTGAATTTGAATTTGGACATTTTTGCCCACCTAAAATAAAAAAAAAAAAAAGGCTTTACTAGCATAACTAAAATTACATACAAATCAGTTTAGCTGTTAGTTATTTTACAAAATAGAGATATCCTACGGAAAATTATGTAATGTTACACGGAAAAGCTCAATTACGCTGCCCGATCCAGGGATCGAACCCGAGTCCTCATGATCAGCTGTTGCTCACACTACCGCTGCACCGAAGCAGTTTTGTTTATTACGATTGAATAAAATAGTTATATATTAGGTAAAATCTTAATTGTAAAATTAAACACAAAGTGAAAAATGTGAAATCGAAAATAACAGTCAGGAGCAGGATTTGAACCTGCATCTCCTGGATACCGTCCAGATGCTTTGCCAATTCAGCCATCCTGACAATTACTCCTGACTGCTAATTTCGATAACACATCATACTTAACGTCTTTGGGTGACGCCTGCGCCATCTGTCGGAAGTATTTTCATACATTATACCGACCAGGTAAACTTAATTTTACAATTAAGATTTTTACCTAATAATGACGCAAACCCTATAAATATTTAGATATTTTTATATATATTTTTAGCATTTGACATGCTTAGCACTATACCTACATTAAACACAAATTGAAAAATGTTAAATCGAAAATAACAGTCTGGAGCAGGATTTGAACCTGCATCTCCTGGATACCGTCCAGATGCTTTGCCAATTCAGCCATCCTGACAATTACTCCTGACTGCTAATTTCGGTAACACATCATACTTAACGTCTTTGGGTGACGCCTGCGCCATATGTCGGAAGTATTTTCATACATTATACCGACCAGGTAAACTTAATTTTACAATTAAGATTTTTACCTAATAATGACGCAACCCCTATAAATATTTAGATACTTTTATATATATTTTTAGCACTTGACATGCTTAGCACTACATTAAACACAAAGGTTAGGTAAAAATCTTAATTGTAAAATTAAGTTTACCTGGTCGGTATAATGTATGAAAATACTTCCGACAGATGGCGCAGGCGTCACCTAAAGACGTTAAGTATGATGTGTTATCGAAATTAGCAGTCAGGAGTAATTGTCAGGATGGCTGAATTGGCAAAGCATCTGGACGGTATCCAGGAGATGCAGGTTCAAATCCTGCTCCTGACTGTTATTTTCGATTTCACATTTTTCACTTTGTGTTTAATGTATAGTGCTAAGCATGTCAAACGCTAAAAATATATATAAAAATATCTAAATATTTATAGGGTTTGCGTCATTATTAGGTAAAAATCTTAATTGTTAAATTAAGTTTACCTGGTCGGTATAATGTATGAAAATACTTCCGACAGATGGCGCAGGCGTCACCCAAAGACGTTAAGTATGATGTGTTATCGAAATTAGCAGTCAGGAGTAATTGTCAGGATGGTTGAATTGGCAAAGCATCTGGACGGTATCCAGGAGATGCAGGTTCAAATCCTGCTCCTGACTGTTATTTTTGATTTCACATTTTTCACTTTGTGTTTAATGTATAGTGCTGAGCATGTCAAATGCTAAAAATATATATAAAAATATCTAAATATTGTAAAATTAAGTTTACCTGGTCGGTATAATGTATGAAAATACTTCCGACAGATGGTGCAGGCGTCACCCAAAGACGTTAAGTATGAATGTGTTATCAAAATTAGCAGTCAGGAGCAATGGTCACGATGGCTGAATTGGCAAAGCATCTGGACGGTATTCAGGAGATGCAGGTTCGAATCCTGCTCGTGACTGTTATTTTCGATTTCACATTTTTCACTTTGTGTTTAATGTATAGTGCTAAGCATGTCAAACGCTAAAAATATATATAAAAATATCTAAATATTTATAGGGTTTGCGTCATTATTAGGTAAAAATCTTAATTGTTAAATTAAGTTTACCTGGTCGGTATAATGTATGAAAATACTTCCGACAGATGGCGCAGGCGTCACCCAAAGACGTTAAGTATGATGTGTTATCGAAATTAGCAGTCAGGAGTAATTGTCAGGATGGTTGAATTGGCAAAGCATCTGGACGGTATCCAGGAGATGCAGGTTCAAATCCTGCTCCTGACTGTTATTTTTGATTTCACATTTTTCACTTTGTGTTTAATGTATAGTGCTGAGCATGTCAAATGCTAAAAATATATATAAAAATATCTAAATATTGTAAAATTAAGTTTACCTGGTCGGTATAATGTATGAAAATACTTCCGACAGATGGTGCAGGCGTCACCCAAAGACGTTAAGTATGAATGTGTTATCGAAATTAGCAGTCAGGAGCAATGGTCACGATGGCTTAATTGGCAAAGCATCTGGACGGTATTCAGGAGATGCAGGTTCGAATCCTGCTCGTGACTGTTATTTTCGATTTCACATTTTTCACTTTGTGTTTATTGTATAAAATAGTTTGGAAATATGCCCGGTAGACGTCAATAGGCTCGCCCCCTATTACGTGGGACTTAAAAACATAGCTAGCGACTCGTGGGTGTGTAATACACCTCTGCTTACCCCTACGGGGAATACAGGCGTGATGCTATGTTTTAATAATGCTGTAACCTAAATATAGCAAGAGTATAATTTTAACAACTATGTAACCTAGCAACAGTTAATTTTTGACGTATAAGTAGGTACTTTTTCCCACGGGTGTCGTAAGAGGCGACTAAGGGAAGTAAGCAATTATCACCCATTGCATTACTGGTGGTAGGGCTGGGTACCAAGTAGGAGTACACACTTGCTATCGAATCCGAGCGGGTTGGTACCGCCATCTACCATGTGACCGGCCATGAAGCACATCGGTGTGTTTTGGTTGTAGCAGGAGATAGCCGTTAATTCTTTTATTACATATTTGAGAAATGAAATGGTGAGCAGCGCCTTGACAATCTCTCGGTATAGTTGAGTCCATGAGCGACGGATACCATCAGGTGGGCCGAGGCTCGTCTGCCACAAAAGTTAATTAAAAAAATTAAAAAAGCTTTCGTTAATTTTTGAGATATTTACTCATTAAAGAATTAGCGGGAAAACATTCTTCGAAATGTCCTATCAAAATTTAAAATTGATCAACGTGATATTTTAAATCAACAAAAGGTACTTTGAGAAATAATGTTATTATATTTATAGAGATATTATATGCTATAATCGCTTTAAGTACACCTATATTTAATCTCATTCGTTCAATTCTAAACAGAACATTCAATGATATAAAAGTCGGTTTCATAAATCATTTCACCCAATAAATAGAAAATACAATTGCATACGAGCTTCGGGTGAATCGAAGCGTGAAAGGAACTGAGTCGATTCACCATCAGTCAAACGTCAAGATGTGTCGTGACTACATACCATTTTCCAAGTGCCTGGGTTTCGGGACCAACAAATAGATCACGCCGATTGTCGGCCTTGCGGGATGAAAGAGCGATTGATTTTCTATGTGACTGTAAAAATATTAAGGGCAAGCTGCGTAACTTTGATTATTGTAACTATTATATACTTACATAAGTTATTTTTAACCATACTGTTTATAAGGATGTTTAAATGTTTATTCGTCAGTCACGCCTAAGTGATTAAACTGGTTAAACATTTTGATCTGTGTTTTTAGAACTTGACATGCTAAGCTACTTTAAAGTACGAATTATTTGTGAATGAGGAAAAAGAATACTTTAGTGCAAGCGGGAATCATACCTGCGTCCATGCCAATCCGGGGAAGTGCTCTAAGCCACTGAGCTACCGCACTGACCTTTCAGCCTTACCCAATCTCCTCATCACATTTGTCTTTACGACCAACGCCACCTATCGGATGCATTTACATGCATTAATTCAATATCCATCCATCCAGCCATCCCTCAGCCTTTCATCGTCCACTGCTGGACATAGGCCTCCCCAAAAGAACACCACAGCGAACGGTCCTGTGCCGCCTGCATCCAACGACTGCCTGCGACTGACCAGGTCATCGGTCCCCCTGGTGGGAGGCTGTCCTAGACTGCGCCATCCATTACGCGGTCGCCACTTGAGCATCTTTCTTCCCCAACGGTTGTCGGTTCGTCGAGCGATGTGGCCTGCCCATTGCCACTTCAGCATGCTGACCCGGCGGGCTATGTCGGTCACTCTCGTTCTCCTACGAATTTCCGTATTATGAATCTTATCACATAGAGAGATCCCAATTATAGCCCGCTACATAGCACGCTGAGCGACTTTATGCCTTGATATTAGGCCAACTTTCAGAGACCACGCCTCTGTGCCGTAAGTCATCACTGGTAACACACACTTGTCGTAGACCTTCGTCTTCAGACACTGTGGAATATTGGACAAGAAGATCTCCCTCAGCTTCCCGAACGCTGCCCAGCCGAGCTGGATTCGTCGATCAACCTCTTTCTCGAAGTTGTGTCTACCTAACTGGACAGTTTGTCCCAGGTATACATAGTGGTCGACAACTTCAAGAAGTGCACTCCCGACCAGGACCGGTGCTGAAATGACATGGACATTAGACATGACTTTCGTCTTGTCCATGTTCATTTTTAGACCCACTAGTCGGGACACACTGCTGAGGTCATTGAGCATGGTATCAAGGTCCTCCAGCGATTCTGCATGACCACGATATCAACTGCAAATTGAAGGTGAGTGATGTATTCGCCATTTATGTTGATGCCGAATCCGGTCCAGTCCAAGAGCTTGAAAACATCTTCCAATTCAGTGGTGAAGAGTTTCGGGGACATGAGGTCTCCCTGTCTAACACCAACAGTCGGATCGGTTTTGTACTCTTTTCCTGAACTCGGACAGACATAGTGGCGTTTCTATACAAACACTTCAACACTTCGATGTTAGTCAATTTGGCACCACTGAAAGGACTACAGCACCGCCCAAGTTTCGATCGAATCGAAGGCTTTCTCGTAGTCCACAACGTCCACAACACAACACAGAGGCCGATTATACGCCTCGGTCTTCTGTATAATCTGGAGCAGCGTATGTATGTGGTCTACGGCACTATAGTCTTTTCGGAAACCGGCTTGTTCGGGAGGCTGGAAGTCATCCAGTCTGCGCTTGAGTCGATTTGTAATGACCCTTGAGAACAACTTAGAACGACGGAATTAAATAGCCTCTGTAGAGCTTTGAGGACCGGCTTTCCGCCTGCCCTCAGAAGCTCTATAGTAATTCCGTCATCTCCCGGTGCAAAGGCACCGACAGAAAGCTGTCCTTTAGCTGTTTGAGAGCCATTCTGATCTCGTACAGGCTGACGTCCGGGATATCTTCTGTATAGTGCCGAGTTAATTTGGATCTGGGCTCATGGACCGAGCTGACAACAGGGTTCTGGGATCTGTATAATTGTCCATAGAACTTGTGGACCACTCTTAATATCTCATCTTTAGAAGAAACAACAGTGCCATCATTAGTCTTCAACTTGTTCAGCTGGCTTTTCCCAACAGGCAGATCTCCTGCGAACACTTTGGAACCTTAGTTCCACTCTATCGCCTCTTTAACACGCAATGTATTAAATCGGCGAATGTCTCGTAGCATAGACTTGGAGATCTGCCTATTTAGTTGCCTCTGATTGAACCAAGCCGAAGACTGCACCGTTTTTCTGTCCGTCTTCCACGAACCTCTTGTTCATATTGCTCGCTGATTCGCACCCGTCTGGGCATTGAAAGTTTTCGGGGTTCTGGTATTGAGCAGGTGTTGGTCGTAGCGTAGACTTCATCAAGCGTGACCTCTCGACTTTCAAATTTAGATTCAATATGCCTCAAACTAAATGGTGATCACTCCCAGTTTTAATCCTGCTGATCACTGAGACATCATTGAATATGTGTCGTTTGTCCGTTAAGATGAAGTCAATCTCATTTTAGGTAATTCCTTAGTCGGCTTTTACGACTCCCATAGGAAGATACGGGGCGGAGCTATTCTTGGTGCCGGCCCCACACGGCTAAAAATTTAGTAAGTATAATTTTGCAATTATAATTCATACTATTTGATGGTGCGATTTTTTTTTTAATATTTGATTTCTGATCATCTCCATGATTTGTATTTTTAGCACTTGACATGCTCAGCTACTTTAAAGTACAAATTATTTATGAATGAGGAAAAAGAAAGCTTTAGTGCGAGCGAGAATCAAACCTGCGTCCCTTCCAATCCGGGGAAATGCTCTAAGCCACTGAGCTACCGCACTGACCTTTCGGCCATACCCAATCTCCTCATCAAATTTGTCTTTACGACCAACGCCACCTATCGGATGCATTTACATGCATTCATCTGGCATTAGTAAACAGGTTAAGACAAAATTTCACAGGTTACACACTGGATTACTGCTATTTTTTTTAATAGTCGGAAATTATCTTATTAAAAAAATCTACAATAAATATCATAAATGTCTGACTAAATAATATTATTTAAAGTTAAACAATCAGATTCTCCAATACAAACTATCAACCCCCATTAACCGCCATTAAAATGTGAAAAACCGAAAATCCTGAAACACTGAAAAGTAGAGACAAATATAATTTCCATGTTCCTATCTTTAAGAAAAAATGACATTCCTATCAATACTGTCAATCACATTTCCCCACATAATATGTGAATATGCAATGTTATTTATTAATACTCAGTAACTGCATTTCAAATTTACATATTCCTATCTAAAAAGCCGCTCATTTACTCGTCCAACTTCTACTTTTATTATATCTAAGCCTTCGGTTAACAGCCAAGAAGAGGTAATACTACTAATTATGACTGTAATAAATTACTCTACTTCAGTATAAATGCATGACAAATCCAATCAGTTGGATTGCAATCAGACTGTCTCTACGGAACGCGAGGTCGGACCGTTCCAAAGGATTATCCTCGAGCAATATGCTGTTCGTTTGGACAAGCTATCGTTATCTACCATTCGCACCCGCGTATTTACAATGCGTGTTTATTGTCAAGTCTCATAAATGGTGTACATTACTTATGTATTATTTGCTCATTAAAGACTTTAATGGTGTAAATATTATAAAGGTATTATTTGAATAAGGTTATTTAAATTTAGATTTTCTACGAAATACAATACTACGATGAAGTATACAAGTATAATATTTAGCTTGCTTTCCTTCTTTCTTTTTATTATTGAAAAACTAGCTTCTAACCGCGACTTCATCTGCGTGAACTCTAGAAATGAGTCAATCCATACTTAATATTATAAATCAGAAAGCGAGTATGTCTGTTTATTTGCTACGAATTCACGCTGCAACTATTGAACCAATCCATACATCCATCCATCATCCTTTTGACATCCACTACTGGACATAGGCCTCCCCAAGTATCCCCCTGAACCAATCACTATGAAATTTTGTATACCTGTAGTCTGGAGCCCAGGTAGTCATTACCTGCACTCCAGACTATACCAAAAGCTACTTTTAATCTCCGAAAAATGAATGGCAGAATCTAATATAATGTAAATATGTCAACGGCACATTAATACTTAATCTCAGTCTCACAGGAACCCTTCTTTTCCAGAATAATTTTACATTTAATACTACCATGAGTTTCTGGCCGTGTGGGGCCGGCTTTAGAATTGTCCCACCCCTCTCTACCCACGGGAGTCGTAAGAGCCGACTGAGGGAATGCCGGGGGAGTGGACACCAGCATTGCCTCGAGTATTAACAGCATCCACTGCGATTACCAACCAGCCTGCCAAGCGTAGCGATTACGGCATTATCCCCCATGACGGGACCACTCGTTGTGGCGTTCTCTTGGGGAGGCCTATGTCCAGCAGTGGACGTTAAAAGGCTGATGGATAAATGAGTTTCACTCGCAGTGTATATTTTGACAACTTTAGCTTCTAAGAATCATAAGCCCTCTACCAATAGCATGTTTCATAGCAACTAGCACGTCTATTCAAATTAGAGCTGATAGAAAAAACTGCCTCTGTGGTGCAGCGGTAGTATGAACAACTGCTGATAATGAGGTCTCGGGTTCGATTCCCAGGTCGGGCAGAGTTATTGAGCTTTTTCGTAAAAAAAAAAGAAAAGTTCTCAATAGCAGCCCGGAGTTTGGAAATGTACCCGGTAGACAACAATAGGCTGGCCCCCTATTACGTGGGACTTAAACATAGCTGGCGAAAAACGGGTGTGTAATAACACCTCTGCCTACCCCTTCAGGGAATACAGGCCTGATGCTATATTTTTCTTATAAAGAAAATAACAGAAAATAGCCATTTGAAAACATAGTCTGCACATAACGGAACAGATATTGCAAAATTTCAACTTACCGTCAAATTTACTAGAGTAGGTACCTAGTTACCTTCACTCCTCTGCAGCGTAGTGGTTGATCGTCACGGTGGGCAGTGACTTGGCTGTGTTCATGGTATTGCAGATGACATGAGCGGCGGTTACCATGGACCATCACCTTAATCGTGGTTACTACAATAAAAAGTCATTTTGTTATCTTTTTTTAGCATTTGACATGCTTAGCCTTATAAATTAACACAGTGTGAAAATGTGAAATCGAAAATCGTCCCGGACGTTAAGAATGCATGTGTTATCGAAATTCGCAGTCCCAAGCAATTGTCAAGATGGTTGAATTGACAAAGCATCTGGCACAGTATTACAAGTCAAATTCAAAAAATATACATCAAAAATGTTTAAAAAATCGCGCCATCAAATGGTATAAATTTTTGCAAAATTAAACTTACTATATTGGATTGATGCATGTAAATGCGTTCCGATAGATGGCGTGGGTCGTAAAGACAAATGTGATGAGGAAATAGGGATGACCGAATAGGTCTGTACAATAGCTCAGTGGCTTAGAGCACTTCCCCGGATTGGAAAAGACGCGGGTTCGTTTCCCGCTCGTACAAAAAATCTCTTTTTCCTTATTTACAAATAATTTGTTCAATATATTATCAGGTAATGGGGCTCTATAGCAAATCTATGTTATAATGTATTTGCAAGCATTATTTCGAATAAGCTACACAAATTACAAATGTTCTTGTACATTAGTAAACCATTAGGTAATGTAATGTAGGCAACAGTAAACTATTAATTAACAATGAATAATTATGATCTAGTATTGGTTGCATAATTTTATATTTTAGTAAGCTGAGTATGAAACTCGTCAACTGTAACCCAGAATATATAAGGGTTTATTAAATTTGATGTTGAACAAAGAGTATAGAATATTATCTTTCGGGTTATGATGATGCTGAAATAATTTATAAGGTAAAAGCTTTGCTAATGATAAAGCTTGTACAAATACTAGAATAAATCCGCGTGGACTTTAGAATATAAAGACATCACTATACGGCGTATTAATGATCTCTATGCAAAAATAGGTATGCCGCTAAAATCATATTTTTCTGATCTTTCGACTATATACATGCAAAATTTCATAATGATCCGATCAGTAATTACAACGTGAAAGCGTAACAAACAAACGAACTCACTTTTGCATTTATAAAATTAGTAAGAAAAGTAAGAATAATATCAGTAAGGATGCCTATAAAATAGATTTTTCTTATCCACAATAAAATTGTGACTCATACGATGCTAAACAGCTACCGTAGCCTAACAGTAAGGGGAAGGGTAAAGACAAATGTGATGTGAGATTTGGGTATGGCCGTCGGCACTGCGATGGCTTAGCGGTCTAGAGCGCTTCCCCGGATTGGAAGGGACGCAGGTTCGAATCCCACTCACAGTAAAATTCTCTTTTTCCACATTCATAAATAATTTGTTCAGCCCACGAATGCTGAAATTAACAAGGCTCTGTCACCATGACAAAATAGACATTGTAGCTCTCCCGTTAATAAACTGTAGTTTCTGTAATTTTTACATATTTTGTGATATAACATAAACAAAAATAAGGTTAATTAATTATATTGACTAATACTTAAAAGAGCTTGTTAATGTGATTCTTTTACTAGAGTTTAAATTCATAGAACCAATCGTTTTTATAAATGAAAACGTAAGGCAAGGTATATTAAAAAAGGAATGACAGAGTCTCATTCAGTGTTTTTAAGATGAAGCGACCTCGAACGATTTGATAACCACAAATACGTGTGCCGCTTTAGGGTACGGTGCCTCTAACCGCAAAACAATGACAGCAATATACCAAGTTCGAATACTTAGTGTCTGTTTTCCCCACCTTTGTCATTAGACTTTTAAAGTATGTGGTTTGGGTATCGCCGCTATTCGATCCTTTTCTACGTTCCAAAACTATCTTTGAAATACATAGGCTGTTAAAACAACAAATTAATTGGGAAAATGGAAAAAGTTAACTTTATTGCAAGTGGGATTCGAACCTGTGTCCCTTCCAATCAATAGGTGGCGTAAAGACAAATGTGAAGTGGACATTGGTAATGGCCGTCGGTCACTGCGATGGTTTTTAGCGGTCTAGAACACTTCCCTGGATTGTAAAGTTCTCTTTATAATATATTACACATGTGAAGCAATTATAAATGTGCACAAAATGCGCTCTGTAAATCGTTATTGAACAATTTGTCCCACTCAACCATAAATGCGTACGTTAATAAATTTATTAAACAGCCACATTTTACATAATAAATGACATTCGTGACAACAGTTACACATCTCGTTACCATACCACGCGAGCGATGATCGATAATAATATGTGCATTTACAGTTATATATTTTTTTATAATTAATCTAGAAATACACTGGCGTCGACGGTTGTGATTTACTAATGAAAATAATTTATTATTTTGATGAATAATATACAACTAACATTGAGACACACGTAGTGTCTATAGAAGATAATAATTATCACACGCTTAAGATTTCACAGTAGGGGATTTCTCCTGGGTTTTTTCAGTATGCCCTATTAGATCCTGACTTAGTGAGAGTGGCACTATCTCAAGAGTGTCTGATGGCAAAACTAAAGACTGCAACAACAGTCATATCGAGCTCGATCCCTAAACCTCGCACGGCACACAACTCTGACTTCAAAATTTTTAGATTAAATATTGATTATTTGTGCAGAAATTATTATCACTGCTAGAAGGAAAACATTGTGAAGAAGATAATTCTTAACTTACCGTGTGGTGACTGACTAAGAATACAAGTGTCACCACCCCATTTTTTCTTATGGGTGTCTTAGGGAAGTAAGCAATTATCACCCACTGCATGTGGTGGAGGGTGGTAGAGTTAGGCAGTGTTAAATAATAGAGATCGTGTAAATAGGAACCTAATCAAATAATATTTTACAAAACTCTATTTAAAACTGCACCTACTCTGTTCATTTCGTTCTCCAAACTGTTATTTGTTGGAATGGAAGCCGTTTTAAGTAAAATAAATTACCTGTTACAAAATGAGAGTTTGTGACCGAGAGGGGATCAGCACGGGCGAACGTTACGGAAATGAGAAATGAATTGTGGTGAGATCGGCTTGTATGTTCGCCGTTGGATAGCACCAGTAAAACTATCATGTTTAACGAAAGTATTGAGCATTATCTCGCACCACCGCACCTTTACATAAAAGTAACTAAAATCATTTTAAAACTGCATATTCACGATTAAGATCAACGAACAATGTTGCAAAGTTGCTAAGCGTTTTTTGAAACTCTAGATATCAAGAATCTAACGAACCAGCTAGTGAAATTTTATTTAAAGAAACACCAGGAATAGTTGTGTAATACATACTTTAACTAACTTACTACTAGGCTTCAGTCTGGCAAAAATACAGAGTTAAAGTCTGTGTAAGAGTAATACTTTCTGATAATATGTGTGTAAGAGCTTAGTCTGAAATAAAATAAAAGTGATGTTACTTGAAGAAAACAATCTTTTACTTATGATAATTAATTGAATGAGACGACACTTGGCGGAAGTCCAATGTTAATATTATAGAATGGTTCATTTGTTGCCGAGAGTTCTTGAGAATGCCTCGTTTAGAGGTGAAACACGTATCTAATTTATGTTCGGATTTTTGCGGAATATTGCAATAATGTGGTTCTGAGAGTTTTACCGTATCGCATGGTTGTGTCGCGTTGGTGAGTTTTTTGTCATTACCGTGCATGCTACTTTGCTATTATCACATTCTCCTCTATCTGTGAGAGTGCGGATTGGCAATCTTAGGTTATTCTGGCCAAAGATAACCGGGATTGAAAATTGGCAATCTTAGGTTAGGGCTCATTTGTTGCCGAGCGTTCTTGAGAATGCCTCGTTTAGAGGTGAAACACGTGTCGAATTTATGTTCGTATTTTTGCGGAATATTGCAATATTGTGATTCTGAGAGTTCTACCGTATCGCATGGTTGTGTCGCGTTGGTCAGTTTTTTGTAATTATCGTGCATGCTACTTTGCTATTATCACATTCTCATCTATCTGTGAGAGTGCGGATTGGCAATCTTAGGTTATTCTGTCCAAAGATAACCGGGATTGACAATCCGTGGGTGAGTGGTGGGCTCTCCTCCTAAAATCCATTCTATAATAGTAATCTTTTACTTTCTATATTTGTTTAATAAGTAACTAGCGCGTCTCCATACAACAATGATGTAATCTCTACTAATACAATAATGTAATTGCAAAAAAGTATTTATTGGCTTATCTTTTTTTAAAGAACGAATCACGGGATAAGTGTAAGTTGAGCATAAACTTTTCGACGTGATCTGGGATCTAAACTCTCCTGTGATTTATAGCTGTCATAGTATTTCGTAAGCTGAATGACATTTTAATTTTTTTTTTATTGCATTTAGTGGCAGCCGAACCGCCGCCCATCTGATGGTAAATGGTAACCGTCGCTCATGGACTCAACTATACCGAGAGTATTGTCAAGCCGCTGCTCACCATTTCATTTCACAGATATGAAATGAAAGAATTATTATCGAATACCTATTTAAAAAGAAAAAACAACAGATAAATATGTAAATATACGCTTTGTAGAATAATGGCAATAAGCCGAGTCAGTACTATAGCTAGTTTTGGATACAGTATTGAGTAAATATTGATATACTTAATGTAAAAATAACACCTGAATGTAGATCACGGAAAAAATAGTTTAGATATACCATACATATCTATTACATGAAATAATTAACAGTTAATAAGTATGATTATTATTCTCTGTCTTGCTTTACTTACAAACAAAAATGAGGAGTGTCCTTTCAAAATGGCTGATATCTCATTTTTGAAAAAAAATCTTTTAAGTGCAATTCGATCCCAATTCCACATCCTCACTGATTCTCAATGATAGTATGGTGGTTTACTGCTTGTTTCCTCTTGAAAATTATCTACAAAGATACTTATTTTTTATTGTTTTTGTGCGTTCAATCCGTCTAAATGTTCTTGACGAATTAAACTCTTTTGAAAAGATATTCTATAATGAATTAACTGGAGTTGTAGAAACTTTACCCAGAATTTGAAAAATCTTTAAGGACTTAACCAATTATGAATACAACTCTATAACATTTGGCACAAGGATGCCTTATCTTGCACACAATTACTGCAACGAACTTTATCTATGTGCACGTCACCAGAGTATTTCCTACATCATTAATCAAATCACGTGTGTAATGATCCGTTAAGCTGTGGAAGGACCTGAAGGCACAGGTAGTAAGATATTGCCTCTGACGACTTATTGATGATTTTCCTAAAGTGCTTCTAGAATCAATGGAGTTGCTAACACGAACGAATTCTTAGAGCTAAGTTTCTACTCGTCGGTTTGCATGTGGGCTCTCCATATTTCACGTTTTGTTAATACTCGAGGGAGTGCTGCTGCCCACTCCCGTGGTATTCCCTCAGTCGGCTCTTACGACTCCCGTGGGTAGAGAGGGGTGGGACAATTCTAAAGGCGGCCCCACACGGCCAATTTTACCTTTAATCAGTCTGAATTCTGTGTATTTATTTTGTAAATTAACTAATAATTTACTATATTTGATGTCACAGGGTTGTTATTATTATACCACCGAAGGAATGTAACATAGTTCCAGTGGCCCGCCAATAAAGGCGGAGAGACGGCACACGGCGGGTTTCTTTAGTGGGTGAGGGCCCCACACTACCCTGTTCGTTGCCCCGAACGACGGGGTGTGCGGTTAGGTACATTTTTTCACGCCTAAAAAAAAAAAAAAATGGTTGTTATTATTACAAAATGTATTTGACACCTACCTGCAGTTAGTAGCTTGATTCTCCGTCCTATTTAAATGAATATTTTTCAAGATCGTTGTCTCTGTCTGCCTGTAGGATACAGGGGTGAGTTTATGTTCATAATACGTATGTATGTTGTGTTACACATAAAAGTAAGTATTGGTACTTGCGTATAAGTGGCACTTAGAGACGTTTTGGTAACAAATAAAAGATATCTACTAAAATTTTAGCTCATCATCTCAGTTAACATTTTTTTTATTGATTTTTTTTGCATTAAATATTATAAAATAGTAATAGTATTAGATAATAATCGACCAATGGTAATATATTTGTCTGTATTTACGAATAAAAGTCATGAAAAACTCTTTTTCAGTGATGTTTTAGACTAAAACAGTTTTTTTTTAAATACAGAACTAATAAATGTTAAGCGCCTTTTTTATAGTAGGGGAGCTGCAGAAGGAAGTTTGGGATTTGCTCGAGCGCGGCAGATTAACATAAGGGAGGATACCTTGCATCCTGCTGAGTACCTGTACCATATATAAGCCCTCTATATAGTGACGTGCGTCTAGGGCAGCCCATCAGATTAGTAAAATAAATCGATGGTCAGAAATATTAAAGCGCGTCAGATTAAGGTTAATTATGAGCTAATAAGAATATATTTTGAAAATCTGATGATTTGAGCGTGATGAAAGGGAGTGGGAAGGTTACAAAGCTGCAAAAAAAAACGATAACTTGACATTCTCGAGCCTGGCTAATTTTTATTTTATTTTGAAGGAAATAATTCAAGGATAACCAAAAATATATAATCTGACGATTTCCACAAGCCGAAGTAACAAAAATTCGTTGTCGATGGAAAGTTCAAAATGATCTGATTTGTAGGTGATCAATTGCTGAAAGCGTATGAAGATGTAGTCATCCATCCATCCATCAGCATTTTAACGTCCACTGCTGGACATAGGCCTCCCCAAGAATGAGGGATAGTGCCGTAATCGCCACGCTTGGCAGGCGGGTTGGCGATCGCAGTGGATGTTGTTAATACTCGAAGGAGTGCTGCTGCCCACTCCTCCGGTATTCTCTTAGTCGGCTCTTACGACTCCCATGGGTGGAGAGGGGTGGGACAATTCTAAAGCCGGCCCAACACGGCACGGATGTAGTCATAACACCTGATATTCTTGAGGATACTCCAGAATCAGGTATATCTTTTCTCCAATAATTAAAAAACACGTTATTAATAACAAAAAAATATTGTTAAATATTTTAATGATTTCTTTTTACAGATACGCAATCTGAGGATGAAATCGAACCAGAAGAGGAAGATGTTTCTACGGATGAAAATCATGATTAAATAATCAATTAAATATAAAAAAAAACGATTTTTTTTTAGTTATTTTCTTATAAATACAAAGTATTCTACTTAAAAACATACACTTTTTTATTTGCATGCTGCTAAAAAAGATTAAAAAATCTATTTTCCGTTGTCAGATTTGGCGAATCCCTCTAGGTAATTGTCAGATTATGAGACAGCACGCCTTGGACATAAAGATGAACCATATATATCTTAATCTGACGCGCTTGAGTATTTCAAAATGGCAATTTTTATGCACATTATATGAATGACCGTGAGTTTGTGTCACATCGAAATCGTCAGAATATTGAATGAGAGCTTTTTTTTAGGTTCACTTAACATCCCCTTAGAAAATCTGATGCGCTCAAGAAATTTTTTTTTTTTTTATTTCAACTCTTACGTACGACCACTCGCATCATGCAAATGATCTAATTAACATACATGCATTATTAAAAATACGTAGGACATTGATGATATCAATATCTGATGCGCTCGAGTATGTCCATGCAACAGTTTTTTTTTACATTTTTGAAAATCTATAGCTGCTTACCCCACTAATGAAAAGGATACATTATATAACATTTTTTTCTTCTTATCATCTAAGCTTTGCAACCCAATAGGTCTCCATGACACACGTGTAAATCCCCAATTAGTATCATTGGCTCCCCTATTATTATAATTTTATCATATTTTGATCCAAAAATCGCGTGTGAACGCAATAGAAATGCTAAGTGACAAACTGGCGAGCGTGTATGAAGAGAACTATAAATGTTGAGGAAGCGAGGGATATAACAAAAAACGCCGGGGAACAGGTGCAGCATCTTGTATATTTTTCGGGTTGTACCCTTTGTATTTAAAATAAAACACTAGAAAAAAACTAACGCAATTACTTTTTATCCACACCAGCAGAAAATAGAAAAGTAACATTTCTGCAATTTAGTGCTCACAAAAAGGAGGTGGTTATGCCAAGTGCCATGCACGTCAGCTTCCACAAATAGTTGCACAACCTGTATACCTTGCCATCTCATCCTCGTGTGACCGCAACCTTGTAGTTGACAATGTTAGCCTTATACTGACATTTAGACTATGTGAATTATCCTTTAACCACGAACTATGAAGCATAAATTTATTGACACCGCTCCTATGAGAGGAATTCGATGGAACGTGCTGGTAACAAGCTAAACTATTCAGAGAATTAACTTTATACATTGGATAATACGTCTTGTGTGAGAGTTTTAGTGGAAATATTTTTAGTGAAAGCACAATGTATTTCGGAATAAGAATTTATATAGATCATTTTTAAAATACTTTCTTGAATACACAGTGTGAAAATGTGAAATAGTAAATGGGTGAGCATGAAAAGTACTTAATATAAACATAACAATCTTCTTTCTAAAAATTTAGTTTAATGAATAGTACGGTGTGCAAAGTGCTTAAAGCAAGCAAAATAAAAATTTTGGATTATGAATATTATGATTACTCTAAAGGCAAATTGCTGTGGCATTTAATTTAATTTCACGCCTTCAAGGAGAAATGCAAAATTAATCTTTATAAGACACAAAGCTTTTACATTTTTAAAAGCTCTTTATGCGTAGGAAGGCTTGGCCCCGGACTACTTTTACCTTAAATCAGTTAACAGTAAATTCGACTAAAGCTTGTACACTGCTGTTTAGGACTAACCATACTAACCTTTAGGAGTGGTTTCCCTGAGAACATAACGCACCCTGCATTACGTGCATCCTGGGAGAAAAGAATTAGATTGGTGAAACCTACCACTCAAGGAATGTAATATAGTTCCGGTGGCCCGCCAATAAAGGCGGAGAGACGGCACATGGCGGGTTTATTTAGTGGGTGAGGGCCCCACACTACCCTGTTCGTTGCCCCAAACGACGGGGTGTGTGGTTAGGAACATTTTTCCCGCCTTAACAAAAAAAAAATGTTGGTGAAACCTGCGTTTAGCCCGATACCGTACAATCAAAAGGTCTTTTAGTAGTAAAGCCTTATTTGTCCCAGCATGAATGGGCTCTCACAGAAGATTAGCGTTAAACAACGGGAGGTACTACCGTTGTGTTTCATATGGTGAGTGAGAGCGCCGGAGAAGCGAACTCCCTTCTTATCCTGCATCCTCTCCTTATTATCCTTTCTCTCCACTTCCTATCCCTTTCCCTGGAGTGTATAAATGTTACAAAAATAAGTTACTAGCGGAATATCCACGAAGATATAGATAAGTATTTACTCGATGTTTTAAGTTTTCTTAGCTAGTATTAGCTTTGTTTTACGGATTTGTCTTAGCTTGGCTCATCCAAGTTGGACATACTTTGGTCGATGGTAACTTGTTGTTTAGTTTTTCTTTAATTTTGTTTCTATTCTTTACTTGCACGTACTATACAAGAACTTAGTTTAAAAGCTCACTGCATCTGCTTGCTTTGTATGTTTATTAGTTTAAGTATCACATATTTATATTATATAAACATAACGTATTTCTACATATTGACCATATAATACTAGATGGATTATTTGTAATTATATATTATATTATCATAAAATGCTACGTTTTCATCAAGGGCAAATTGGTTTTTTAGAGATTTAACTAAAGGTTGCTAATAAACATACTTTTAAATGCAAACACATCTCACTAGGTAATTCTTATTTCCACGGCCCACCTGATGGTAAATGGTAACCGTCACTCATGGACTCAACTATACCGAGAGTATCCTGTTCCCCCGGACCTCCGTCAGGAATAGACGTGTGTGAATCTATAGAACTTTAATAAAAGTGATATTTATTTTAAATCATTAACGAAAATATATACTAGTACCAGGAGCGCATCAAATAGCAAGAGGTGCTTAGAAATTATCGCCACGACTGTTAATATCCTGCATCCTGCTCACCTGGTGAGAAAACAACTTAAATTTCATTCATATACTATCCTAGAAAATAAGATCGAGGAGATTCAAATATCAAATCGAAAATGTAACTTGCAGCTTAAAAATGTACCTAAAAATGGTGGGCGAAACGAAAGAAGATTTAGTGAATATGATGATCTACCTTTCAAAAAATGTAGCATGTCAGATTGAGAGAAAAGATATTTCAGATATATACAGAGTTAATAGAAAGAAGGAAGGAGAAAATAACTCGCCAATTATTGTAGAAATGGCCTCAACACTCGTGAAGTCTGAATTTCTTCATAAATGTAAAACTTTTAATGTTACTCACCAACATAAATTGACTGCTAGACATATAGGATGCCATTCGAAGGTAGATATCCCAATTTTTATGTCAGAGCAATTAACTGTCAAAGGATCCCGTCTACATTTCCTAGCTCGCGATCTTGTTAAGTCAAGGAAATTTAAATTCTGCTGGACAGCCTATGGTAAAGTTTACCTAAAAAGGGATGAAACTTCTCAGAACATATTAATTAGATCCGAAGCCTAAATACATCAGTTATCACAAGGAGAATGACTAGATGTGCAGTACCACCATCAATGTCTACATAATCATTCTGTTTTATTAATTACTACTATTTTACTAACTTTTAGATATCTCTTAAATATTAATTTTAATTATTACAATAACATAACATTATACAAATACACGTTACCAAATAAAAAATACCATCCTAACACTTATAATCACACACAATGTGTCACAAATTACAATACACATTACAACGTAAAACCTATATCTAAACTTAAAATCAAAAACACTACACATGTCGATTTACAATCACGGCAATCACACTTTTCAAAAACTCCCTTAATTATAAAATTCTCTCTATACATTATAATATTTCTGTTTAAATATACAATCCACTACTATAATATACTGTATTACCATATCATATTACTCTTTAAAATACTCACAAGGAAAAAACTTTTGCCTTTCAATTTCGGATTCTATAACACAGTTATAATATTGGTACTTATCTTCTACATTTCGCCTTCAGATTTATTATATGAAAATAATGGATAGTTTATTTACACTCTAAATGACTTAGACAATGTTAATATAGCACGCGCAGTCAACTGTGATATTGAAGAAGTAAGCAATCATATTAGCGTCAAAAAAAATTACTTAATAATAATTTGCCAGAACATAAGAAGTATATATAGCAATATAGACGACCTTCAACTCACTTTACTATCTCTAAATTTTAAACCAGACATATTGATTTTAACTGAATGTCAACTGAACTCCCACAAATACATACCTACTTTGCCCAACTATATCTCCTTCCAAACTACTAATCATACTAATAAAAATGATGGAGTAGTAGCATACGTGTCTAAAGATATTAAAGCTAAAGTCCAGGAAATTATATTAGATCCCTCCTCCGCTCTCTAAATAAGCGTAAAGGATACTATAATTTTGGGTATCTATCGATCTCCATCGAATATAAATGTGGATTGTTTTGTCAATTCATTAAACTCATACCTAGAATCAGTGAAATGTTGCAGTTCCGTCATTTTAGCTGGGGACATTAATATAAACTAAATACTTAGGTGTTGTTTTGGATCAGCGAATGACCTGGCATAGCCATATTGAGGTAGTTAGTGCACGAATATGAAAACTTATCTGGATTTTTAAAAAGTTACGACATGTAGCAAATCAGAAATTGTTAAAACAAATATATTTAACTCTAGCTCAATCAGTTTTCATCTACTGCGTTCCTATTTGGGGTGGAGCCTCAAAAATCAAATTTTTGTTTATAGAAAGGGCTCAATGAGTGCTAATAAAAACTATTTATTTCAAACCATATCGATTTCCTACCGACGAGCTGTATAAACTCTGTGATTTATTGTCAGTGCGAAAGCTATTGTTTTTAATTCTGTCTTAAGAGTGCACAAGCATTTGCCATTTGACTCAAGCATTTCATCTAAAAGAAAGAAAAAATCTGTAATAGCCACAGACAAAGTGAGAAGTACATTTGCTAGTCGGCAATATACTGCACTGGGGCATATCTCTACAACACCATTAATAAAAAACTTAATATATTTCCAAACCCATATCATAAATGTAAAAAGGTTTCGAAGGACTGGTTAAAAACCCTGAGTTATGAAGAGACAGAGTCAATGTTACAATTGATTATATAAAAATATAAGTGTCACTCACGTACATACACATACGCACACACACACACACACACACGCACACACACACACACACACACATTCTTCTCTATAGTTTAAATAGTAAATTAAAATTGTAAATCTTAGTTCTTAAAAGTTACTTTTGTTAAGGAAGAGTGAGGTCTTCTGCCACAGGCATCCCCGTGCTTAAAAGAAGGCGTCAACATACAGATATGTTTAAAACTTTTTTGTGATGCTTAAATAAATGATAAAAAATAAAAAGGTATTGTCAAGCCGCTGCACCATTTAATTTCTCAGATATGAAATGAAAGGATAAACGGCAGTAATGCAATGGGTGATAATTGCTTACTTCCCTTAGTCGCCTTGTACGACACCCGCGGGAAAGAATGGGGTGGGTAACACTTGTATTCTTAGTCCGTCATTACACGGACAATCACACCTCATGTTCTAATATTATTTCTTCTTTTGTAATAATACTCTTCCACTGTCAGGATATCACGATCGAGTCAATTAGGTACCAGAATAGATAGTTACATTTAGATCTAGAAATATCACAATATGCATTACTTACCTAAAATTAATCCGTTTATCCATCAAGAACAGGTAATAGAATAAAATCGTTAGATTTTGTTCATGAATATCGTATAGGTAAGTACATTGCTTTCCAAGTAGAAGTAAGGACACCATAATTAGTTTATTGTGAATATAATGGTTATTGTACCATATCCACAATAAAAAATAAAGCTAAAATTAGGTACATTTAAAATAAAAAATGAAGCTATTTTAAGGTAATATACTCGTACTACAGGTACATCAAATTTATTTCTGATTGAATTTGATATAGTAGAATTATTAGTTGACCCGGCGAACTTTGTACCGCCTCAGAATCAATATATTTTGTTTATTTACATGAAATGAATAGGTGCTCAAGCTTCTCGAGGCCGAGACAAACAAAAAGAAAGGCATATCAAAATCAGTCAATCTCTTCTCGAAATATCCAGAAATGGAACACCATACAAAATGTACCTAAGTGGAAATTCATTGTCTTCTTATTATTTTTTTCCTTAATTTTCCAATTTTTCGATAGTTGTCGGATATTCCAGTCGGAGACAAATCCAACAAATTAAAGATCATAGCATAGCATCAGTGAGCCTGTATTCCCCGAAGGGGTAGGCAGAGGTACTGGATAGGAGGGTTACACACCCACGATTTGCCAGCTATGTTTAAGTCCCACGTAATAGGGGGCGAGCCTATTGCCGTCTACCGGGCACATTTCCAAACTCCGGGCTGCTACTAAGAATTTTGCTTTTTAAGAAAAAGCTCAATAACACTGCCTGACCCGGGGTGTCGAACCCTAGACCTCATGATCAGCAGTCGCTTACACTACCGCTGCACCACCGAAGTAAAAATCTATTTTTCCCTTCTCGAGTTATAAATGACCCAGCTCTTTTAATATATAAAGATTTAGCATGTTTTTAGATTAAAATACATATGCTAAGGACTAAAATAGAATCCTGTTTTCTGATACAATTTCTGAGCTGAATAAAAGTTGGTGCACACAAAAAAGGGTGCTGGGTGAATGAGTTGAATATAAGTGTCACAAAAAGCTACAAAACCCGCCATAACGAGGAACCAATAACCAAAGCAAAACTTATATGCAGACTAACTGATATTTGATAGTGGACTGTAGTTGAGATCGCTTATAGTCACATCGACCCATTATTGCAGGCCGAATTTTTTTACAAACTACTAAGTAAAAACTATAAGTCCTTGACAGATTCGGGAGCCTTAATCTACTCTGTGTTTATGTATAATTTCATTGCTTTTTTTATCTAAGAATTTCATCAAACTTAATTAAAATTTTATTACCTGCTAATAAATTCTATTTGACTCGTTAGTACGTAAAGCATAGAAATCCTTACTCATATTATAAATACAAAAGCGCATTTGTTTGTTTGTTACGTTTTCACATCATAACTACTGAATCTATCATCATGCAATTTAGCATACGTATGGTTCAGGAACCAGGAAAGGACATATAAGCTACTTTATATTCAAGAAAATGGGCAGTTCCTGTGGCAATTTTTGTCTTGAAATCAATTATATGCACTAGAGACGTACGAGTATTTATATTCTGATGTGCACGCGACTGATATCGCAGGCAGAATAAGAATATATTTTTTAAAACAAGAGGCGCTTGAATTAGATTATTCCAGTGATCAAAATAAAGATTATAGCTAAGTAACTATTTAACAGTTGGAGCCTTCGCTAACTATCAAACTATATACACCTACTAGACTAACTAGTCATCCTGGCCCTTACAGCGACACCCCTTTTTTTTATTTTAGGTGGGCAAAAATGTCCTACCGCACACCTCGCTGCCCGGGGAGACAACGGTGTAGTGTGGGGCTCTCACCCACTAAAAACCCACCGTGCGGCTTCACCCGCCCTTACTACGGCGGATCACGGGTACCGCGTCGTTTCACCGCGATCCGCAGGCGGCAGACCCTTCGGGCACCCTCTCTTGAGCGACGCTCCGCGCACTTGGGCGTCACACCTCACACGGGCGCGCTGTACAGTGCCATCGACCGTACTACCCCCGCGTAGAGTCGTCGACACGCGAGACTCAGTCCGCCCAAATTCGGCATCAGTCGCCCGAGGGCGGACGCCGTGCCGACGAGCTTTGGCGTAAGACGGCGGAAGTGCTCGTCAAAGTGCCACCGTCCTTCCAATACCAGGCCCAGATATTTGATGTGGGCTTGGATCAGAAGTCCCACACCATTGACCGTTATCGAGGCGCTGGCGGGTGGGCCACGTCGGCGCCCATGGAAGAGTAGGGCCTCCGACTTTTCAAGGGCCACCCTAAGCCCCAGAGCCTTGATCCGCCTGACCACCTCCGCGGTACCTGAGGTGGCCAGCGTTGCCACCTCCTCGAGGGTCCTGCCCCGGGCTGTGACGAGCGTATCGTTTGCGTAGCAAATTACGCCCAGCCCGGGGGGGAGCCGGCCACGGAGGACCCAGTCGTAGCTGATGTCCCACAGGAGCGGCCCTAGAACCGAACCCTGTGGGATGCCGCACAACATAGCCCTCCTTACAACGTCCCCTTCCCGGTCCACGAAGAGGACGCTGCGGCCGTCGAGGTAGTCCGCCACCAGCCGCTTTAGGTAGAGGGGCACTCCATGGTACCGGAGTACCTCCTTGATGCAGCCGAATGGCAGACTATTGAAGGCGTTGTTGCGGTGTCGAGCGATACCGCCAACAGCACTTCCCTCGAGGTGAGGGCCTCCGCAGCCGCGGCCTTCAAGCGCAGAATGGCGTCGACCGTAGACCGACCCGATCGAAATCCAAACTGGGCGTCGGACAGGTCGGGGCCGACGGCTCCTAGGTGCCGGACGATGCGGGCAGCTACTACCCGCTCAAGGAGTTTGCCAACCTCGTCCAGCAACACGATGGGCCTGAAGGCCGCGACTGTGAGACCGTCCCGGCTTCGGCAGGAGCACGAGCTTTCCCTCCTTCCAGCAATCAGGGAACCGTCTGGACACTAGGCAAGCGTCGAACAGTCCCCTGAGGCGGGGCTTAACGTGGTCGAGGATCAGGGCCAGCAATCGGACGGCAACCCCGTCCGGACCGGGGGCGGCGCTTCTCCGCATATACGCCGCTGCGTGGCGTTGCCGTCGTCGTCACGGACGGTACCTCCCCGTCGTCGGCCTCCCGGTTGTCATCTGGCGGAGCCATGACCAGGGGCGTGTGCACCGCCCGTGAAGGGAAAAGTCCCTCGACTACCTCAGAGAAGGAGCCCAGCCGGAGGTTGTTAAGCGCCGCGCGGTACGGGTGTCCCCAGGGGTCACGCTCGAGACCCTCCAGCAACAGCGACACCCCTTCCAAATTTAAGATTAAATTAATTTAATTGCGGTTTATTTTCAGCATAAGTTCAGTATAAACATTTGTAGTAAGATGGTTATACTGAACATTGCAATTTCACTCAAATTATATTTATTTGTAAAGGTTTCTTGATAAAAACTCCGATATAGATCTTATTTTAGATTACTATCCTTAATATTTTAACAACATTCTCATTTATTCTTTTTTACTGTGTATAGTACCAGAAATATTTCCTAAATTACTATATATATATAGGTACCTAATGGATCAGCTATTATAAGCCATGTGAGAAAACATTTGTCCCCCAAATTATGAATAGATAAACAAATATTTACTAATTTTGAAGAGTTAAATAACAACATTACAAACAATAGTAGCGATTATAATCTAAGCAAGCAAAATTATTGGAATTATTTTTTTATATAAGAAAACTTTTATTATGGTAGTAATTAATTTGAAAGAATGCAAATTTTTCTTTTAATCGCTTCTTTAGCGCCTCAACTTTTATCTACTTTGTTTGAATTACTTTCGGCCGAGCAGTTCGCGGCAAGTTTTTAACATTTTATACTATTTATACCCTTTTATTTTAACACAATGTCATTGTTTGAGAATATGAAGCTTAAAAAAAATTGTTTCATAATGGATGTGTATTTTGTCACTAGGCCGATCTATGCTGACTAGGACGGTAATGATAGACTTTAGACGTCTTTAAAATAACTGTAATGTTCAATGCAAGGTACAAGGTAAAAATATTAGGCGCGCGCGACTACTGCGTTGCTCTGTCTCTTCGGCGAATGAATCGGGTGGGGGCAAGACGCGCCAGCGCCGCGGCCAGCGGCCGCGGCCCCCTCGTCCCTACCCCTGCACCTCGTTGGCCTGCGCTGGAGAACCGGTCGCTTACGATGCGACCATAACTCCCGGGGTTGAAGAGTTATCTTCAAAATTATTAAGAGGGCAGAGCACGTTGAATGCCCTGCGAAGAACTCCCTTCTTGGTCTTGATGTCGGCGACTCTGGCGACGCCGTCTCTCCCAGGATGCACACGAAGGACGCGGCCGAGAAGCCACATCAATGGTGGAAGACCCTTTTCCTTCACGATGACCAGAGCTCCCTCCTTTAGTTGTCCTCTAGAGTGATGCCATTTTGCTCTCTGCTGAAGGGAGGACACATACTCATTAGAAAATCGATTCCAGAAATGTTGCTTTAGATATTCTATCCTCTGGAACCTCTGCAGATTTGTAATCTTCTCGCTAATGACTTGCGGGTGAGGCAAAAACATGAGTGACCTTCCAATTAGGAGATGGGCTGGAGTGAGAGGAGTGAGGTCTGAAGGATCATCGGAAAGGGCTGTAAGAGGCCTCGAATTCAAAATTGCTTCAACCTGAACAAGACATGTACTCATTTCCTCATAAGTGAGATGAGAAAGCCCTAAAATACGTCTCAGGTGATGTTTGACTGACTTGACAGCTGACTCCCATATGCCTCCAAAGTGCGGAGCGTATGCGGGTATAAAATTAAAATTAATACCTGTTTCAGACATCTCATTTGTGAAGTTTTGATTTAAAATGTTTGATAGTTCCTTAAAAGTACCTACAAAAGTCGTACCGTTATCCGAATAGATATTTTTCGGCTTACCCCGACGAGCTATAAATCTGTTTAGAGCTGCTATAAATGCCTCTTTAGTGAGGTCAGACACGAGCTCGAGATGCAATGCCTTGGTGGCGAGACAGATAAAAACACAAATGTAGGACTTTATGAGACGACATCCTCTCCCCTTACGATCGGCTATAAGAATTGGTCCAGCATAATCTGTCCCGGTCTCTAAGAAAGGAAACTCTAGGTGTAGTCGTTGCTTGGGAAGGTTTCCCATAAGAGGCTGAATGGTTTCGCCTTTGAACCTAAGACACTTCACACATGCGCGTACAATATTTTTTGCAAGGTTTCTACCTCCCAGTGGCCAATAACTATACCTACTGGAATTGGAATTTGAATTTCAACGAACGTTACCAACGGACGAGCAACAAACTGTGAGATCTTTCCAATAACCACTCATTCATCCATCACATCTTATCACAACCATAATATTCACACCATTCCATGCCTTATTCATGCAAAATTCATATTGCTTTGCCTCTTCTCATAGTCATATATCTTCATAGTCATTTATTAACATAGTAATTTTACAATTATTTAGTTTTCATTTGTAGTTTAGACATACTTGTAGTGTCATATTCCATAATATCACAATACATCAACTCATTTCATATCATAAAATCATATTTTCATTAGAATAATTTAAATTTTTTCAGTTAATTCATATGCTTTAAATTTTAAATAATTTTATCATATTGTTTACTTACAATAGTGAATCAATAATTTCTTTCAAGGAAACTCTAAAGCGCCTACACGTTTTTTGTTAGCAAGTTAGTGATACATTTCATTGCAGATTTAAATAAGATAATTGATTCAGTTTAGTATAATATATTATAATTAGGTAGTGTTTATTGTTTTTAATTGCATTTAATTTTATAAACTATTGGCTATTGCAAGATATCTGTTATCTGCACTACTTCAATCGCTGCTTTCGCTTATTAAATCTTTTGTTTTTCCCTTTATTTAACAGCACTATATTGCTCATATTAAAATGGCACTAAGCAGTGATATAAAAATGCGCGATTTAATTAAAAAACGTGGATCCATAAAAGCTAAGCTTACGCAGTTTTCAAACTATTTTTCTATAGCTAAAACCAGCACTAAATTAAGTGATGCACAACTTTTAGAACTAGATATTAGAATTGATAAAATAGTCGCCTTATATGTTCCTTATGATGAACTTCAGACCGAGTTGGAGCTGCTTGCGGACACCCCCGACGAGCTGTATACCGAGCGTGAGCAGTTTGAGACATGCTACTACAGTACCCTGGCTGCTGCGCGAGAGCTGGTGGAAAGGTATCGCGCGCAACGCGAAGGGACCGCTAACTCTGAGGTAGGCTCGTCAGATGCTAATTCTACGGTGGTGTCACAGAAAAAGAAACACGTTAGGCTACCTATCATCAACTTACCTCACTTCAGCGGGGGCTATAAGAATTGGCTCGAGTTTAAAGACATTTACACATCATTAAACATGATGATAAATCAACTGACGAAATAACAAAATTTCACTATTTACGCACCTCACGCGTCGCGGCCCCCTCGTCCCTACCCCTGCACCTCGTTGGCCTGCGCTGGAGAACCGGTCGCTTACGATGCGACCACATAATGACAGATTAATACGGGTGGGTATCTACTTCAAATTAACAGATTCATAATTAATACTACACGAATTATATAAAAAATAATACGGGCCATATTTTTTATTAAGATTTATAAAAAAATAATTACGAAAAAGTTTCTGTTTTGAATCATAAGCAAACCGTAATGAATCGCAAATTCAAATTTGTAATTTTGTTAGTTAGATCAAATATGAACTCAAGCGGTGTACGGCATACATAGACACATGTATACGAAAAAGCCTTGGTAGCGTGCTAGTTTCAGTAGATGTACTGTAGCGTGCTAGTTTCAGTAGATGTACTGGTAAAACGAACAAAGTGACTAATCGACAAACCGTACCTGTTCGATGCCATGAAATCACGTAATCCCTTCTATTCATCTATTTGCAGATAACAAAGAGCTACTACGGACGAACCAATTTTCTTTTAAATTGTTCAATTTAAAATAAGCACTAGTTCTTTTAGTTTACAAATATATGATCCAGTTTATCGTAATTTAATATTAAGTTTTAATTTGTCGTAGTTACAGGTACAGTTGAGATATTTATTTTATAGTTTACTAAACCTTATTTATAGGAGCATTGCAATCATGTTCAGAAAGTTAACTGCATAATTTTCTCTTTACAAGTATGAGGAACATTTCACTTATATAGCCTTTTGTATCTGGGGTACGTGAAACAGTTTGTTTTTTTTACCTTGATTAAAAAACCGTTTATGTATAAATATAGTTTTTAAAAACTGCGGCATAGAGGCTCGAATCAATATGCAAAGCGTGCACACCCTTGCTTTAATTGATTTACTTTGTAACGAGATACTTCAATTAAAAATCGTTCCATTTAATTGACATACTAGAGTCAATGAAGTAATCAGGGTAATAAATAAACATTCGATCAGTTTCGTTTAAAAATCTTTTGTGGTTGCGATGGGCTTGCGATACAAATCTTTAAATAAGTATCTACGAGTGTAAATGTCGCTAAAAATGTAATATATTTAAAAAAAATAGAATAGTAATGCAAATGATAATTTCTGTATAAGGTAAGGTATAAGGTATGTGATTAATTGTATATAATTATAAAACTTGAAGAAATAGCGGGTACTTACTTACTTATCTGGCCTCGTGGCGTAGTCGGTAGTATAACTGACTTCCGTGCACGACGTCGTGGGTTCGATTCCCACTCAGGACAAATATTTGTGTGATGAACACAGATATTTGTACTGCGTCTGGGTGTTTTCTATCTAATATATGTACGTATTTACAAAAAAAAAAAGTAAATTATATGTATTAATATCCGTAATCTGGTACACATAGCACAAGCATTAAGCTTAGTTTGGGACCAGAGGACGTTGTGTGCAAAATTTCCATAAATATTTATTTAATTATCACGCCATTTCCCTTGCGGGGTAAGCAGAGAGAACAGAGTGCTAAGAGGCTCTATTCTTGCATACATCTCTCGCTTCCTCAACATTCATAACTCTCTTCATACACGCTCGCCGGTTTCGGAGACTTCTGACTCCACCTTCCTTCATATCGGTCAATACATGACCAATTTGGTCTAGGTAGGCAAGTCTCGGTTTCCCCCTGTACTTACATCCTTCCACTTTCGCATTGTATATCTTCTTAGCCAGTCGCTCGTCCGGCATTCTTTCCACATGTCCGAACCATCGGAGCATTCCCTTTCGCATCTTTACACCAATACTCTCTTTCATACCTACTCGCTCTCTTACGTCATTGTTACGAATGCGGTCAGTCAGCCTCACTCCACAGATTCTCCGCAGAGATCGCATTTCGACCGCATTGATTTTGCTCTCATGCTCCTTTTTACATACCCAACTCTCGCTTCCATATAATAACGTTGGGACAAGCACTGCGTTGTGTATTGCGACACGTGCCTTCTGGCTGAGGTGATGGCTGCCGAGAAGTTGTCCCAATGCTCCGTTCACTCTATTTCCCGCATTCACTCTTCTTTCTACATCAGTGGTACCTTCCATCCCGACTGAATCCACATCCAAGATGTACAAATTCATCCACTTGTTCTAGCACACCATTTCCTATTGCTACTCTAACATCTGTTCTGGCTTCTTCTCTTTCAAAAACCTTACTTTGGTTTTGCTCACATTCACACGTAGGCCCCTTTTCTTACAATCTTCTGCTATTACGTCGACTAGGGTTTGCAGGTCAGTCGCAGACTGCGCTAATAGGACCGCATCGTCTGCATATAGCAGCGAGTTAACCACTGAGTCGCCCATCTGAACTCCCACATTCATTTCATTCAACCTTTGTAGACATTTATCCAGATATATGATAAACAGTCTGGATGATAGAACGTAGCCCTGTTTAACGGCGATATTGACGTCAAACCAGGGTGACATTTCATCATCCAGCCGCACACAAGCTCTGTAGTCCATGTAGTTGGACTGCACCGCCTGTAGCAGTCTACCGCTAATACCATACTCCAGTAATAAATAGCTGGTATTATTAGATATTTATTTTATTAGAATAGATATGGAATTTTCTAAGTGTAATATTTTAATAAAAATTACAATGATGGCGAACTGATATAATAAACGAAATAATGCAACTATTGAAAGAAAATGTAGAGCGGCGCGCTATGTATATTTTTCGAACAAATTGCGTGTTTATTTTCCCTTACGTTCTTTTGATTTTGTTGTCAAATATCAGTTTCGCTCCAAATCTGATAGATATACTACTTAACTATTCCTTATTCATAGTTATTACGGTTATTTCTTATCACTGTCGCTAAAAAGTATTGCGATATTATTGAAAGAACTTCTCGCATGAGATAACACTTATATTTTTGTAAAACATACTTTTACTGGTACCGCATGCCGTTAGAAAATAGAGAAACACAGAGGCCAATATAACACCTATTTATTTCTCATTTCCTTGGTCCCATGAAAATTCATGCTCCCTTATAAAATTCGTAACTTATGATCATATTCTTTTTGATGTATTTTAAACAATAGAAAAAATATTACAGATTTTTATTTCAATAACAGCGCATAAACACAGATATTTTTCTTTTTTATACTACACTATACTTTGCCCGCGGCTTCACCGCAGCCAAAAGCTAGTTGTTCTGTTATATCTCAGGTCCCCAATACAGTAGCGGGTTAAATGTATACCAGTTGTTAAATCTAATTAAGAGCTCGCAATTAAAAAAAGTTGCATCAAAATCCGTTCAGTAGTATTTGCGTGATGCGCGAACAAACAAACCACGGTGTACAGCATTTGTTGAAGACACGTCCATTATTTAGCCTTAGATCATGCAAACTATCCTTACCTCACGCTTGTTTATGTACCTATCTCTTTTACTGGCAGCCGAACTTTCGATCTTCTCATCCGGAAACAACTTTTATGTCATAGTCGTCTTTCAACCACCAGCAAGCACCTTGCTTCAATGCTCTTTTTCTGTATTCCGTGAAACAAACAGACAAAAAATCTAAAAAATATCGTTTTGTGTTTACACACGCCTATATAGCCTAATAAAGACATTTTTTCTCGAATATCTTAAATGTAAAGACATAACTCTGTTATAGCTTTAAAATAATATAGATATACAACCAAGGCAAACAAGCATACGGTGGCCCACCTGATGGTAAGCGGTTACCGTAGCCTATAGGCACTAGCAACACCAGAGGCATCACTCGCGCGTCGCCATCTCCAAGGAAAGGTATAGGAAGAATAATAAGGAGAGGATAGGTAGGATACTAAGGGGAGGATAGGAAGGATAATAAGAAAATGATATGGAGGGGCTTCGGGCTTCCGGCGCTTTAACTTACCATACGACTCACTAGCTTAACGGTCGGAGTAACTACCGTTGTTACACGCTGATCTTATGTGAGAGGGTGGTACTACCCCGATCGAGCCGGCGCATTCATGCTGGGATAAGCAAGGCTCTACCACTAGTAGTAGTATTATCCTGCTGATATTATAAATGTGAACGTATGGATGCTCGTTACTCCATTACGCACGATTAAGAGCTGTGGGTGGTAGGGTTCGGTTACCGGTCCGGTCGATGGCGCTTTACGGCGCACCCGTGTGGGCGGGGTCCCTGGACGCACTGAAGAGGGCTCTTCTGTGTAGACCACAGAGAGTCGTTGCGTCCAGGGTCATACGTGGATACCGCACGGTGTCGACGGAGGCGGCCTGCGCGTTGGCCGGAACCCCCCCGTGGGACTTGGAGACGGAGGTGCCCGCCGGGGTGTATCGGCGGGCGTCGCAAGAGCGGGAGGTGGACGGACGCCCCCTACCCAGGGATGTGGCCAGGTGGCAGGGCAACGCACGCTGAACTGCCATGGCCAAATGGAGGGCACGGTTGAAGGCGCCTCGGGCCGGTCTTTGGACCGTAGAGGCGCTCCAGCCGTTGCTGGAGGAGTGGGCGGAGCGACGGCACGGAGTCCTTACCTTCTGACTGCTGCAGGTTCTGTCGGGGCACGGTTGTGGCAGATATCTGCACTTAGTCGCAAGGAAGGAAGCGACTCCGGGCTGTCACCACTGCATCTGTGACGAGGACATGGCGCGGCTCACGCTCGAGTCGTGCCCGGCTTGGGCCGAGCAGCGCCGTGAACTCATTGCGGAAATAGGGGGGGCCTCTCGCTGCCGAGCGTCGTCAGAGCGATGCTTGGCAGTGACATGAATTGGGCCGCGGTCGCTGCCTTCTGCGAGGAGGTTATCTCGCGGAAGGAAGCGGCGGAGAGGGCTAGGGAGGAGGATTCTTCCACTGACCCAAGCCACCGCCAGCGACCAGGGCAGCGCAGGCGCAGGTACTTGCGCCTCATGCCGCCCTAGCTGAGGCTGCGGGTGAATGGACCGGGGAACGTCCGCCACCCGCAAGGCCTCCCGCGAAGGTGCGACGCTCCGTGTGCGGATGCACCCGAAAGGGTAAGCCACCGGCGGATCACCGAAGGAATGTAACATAGTTCCAGTGGCCCGCCAATAAAGGCGGAGAGACGGCACACGGCGGGTATCTTTACTGGGTGAAGGCCCCACACGAGATAGCCGTCCATTAATTCGTCTCCCTTCTCAAAAAGAAATAATAAGCAGTGACTTGGCTGTATTATTAGTACTGCTGAGACTATGAGCGACGGTTAACTTCAGATGGGTCGTGGCTCAGCTGACCCCGGAAGCAATAAAAGAGACTGCAGTGTCTTTCTTTCCTACGGGTGTCGTACGAGGCGACTAAGGTAAGTAAGCAATTATCACCCATTGCATTACTGGTGGTAGGGCTAACCCTACTCCTACTTAACTAATTAAGTAGGAGTATTTACTCACTTGCTATCAGGCCCAAGCGGGTTAGTAGCACCTCTCCTGTGTACACCGATATGCTTCATGGTGGGTCACCATGAAGCATATCGCTGTGTTTTGGTTGTAGCAGGAGAATATTAGCCGGGGTGTGGTGCCGGTTTACCTCCTAGTGGTGCACCCTGGGCAACGTCGGCAGTCGCCGGCGGCTAAAATTCCGGACTGGACGGGCCTCCGCGTGTCCCTCTGACTCAGTAGAGGGCACGGCGGATAGACCAGGCGTCGGAGTCGTTGGGGCCACACTGGCTCCCCGGGCTCTGGAGAGGGGGGACAGCGGGCCCACAGCGGAAAATCGTAAACCTGATCGGGTGTCTGTGGTTACGTCTCGCGGGCATACAGGAACGAGGGTCTTGGCTTAATCGCCCGGACCGCGAGGAAGACAACCTCTATAAAAAATTACCCTGAATCTCAAGTTTTGGCGCGCGGCGAGGAGATGCATAGCTGGTGGGTAGTTCAGTCTCAAGCGCGCCCCCAGCCAGGGTACCTGCGGACCCCCTGTGTTGGGTAACAAATGTACGCTTACCCGGGTATAGGGAGCTCTGCCCGGGTGGACCTCCTTTCTCACATACTTGTGGGAACTATATGGATAAAAGTTCACTATTTAAAAAAAAAAACTACGGAATCGGGTGCAGCACTCGATGCCGCAGCCGATGGGGGTCTGGCTGTAAATACGGTCCCCACATCAACATCATTGGTCGCGCCACAAGCGCCGTTGAGCGGCGCGAGAGGTAGGCCCGGTAAAGGACGGGGAAAGCGGAAGGGAGGAGCTTCGGCGACGGACAGCTCGGCAGCTAATTCGGCTTCCGATATGTCCGCCGCTGAGGAAGGTGATTGTGCCCTTAGGGCAAATACCAGAAGAGCGGGCAGCTCAACATCTTTGGCTGCTGCGGACAGGTGTGCGGGGCAGATGAAGGTAGATCACCCATCTCGCAAACGCACCATGTCCCAGGGTAGCGGGTGCCGGAATCGGAGAGCTGCTCTGCCGAGATGCCTCCCCCGAAAGCGCAGTCCAGCGGTAGGGGTTGAGGCATCAGTCGACCAGTGGCACCTCCACTACGTGCCCTATCTGCCAACAGGGCAGAGGCCTTAGGCCTAAAAAGACTGGAAGCGGAGCAGAATGCGGAGGAACGCTTGGCGCTTCTCGCGGAAAAGCTCCGCCTACTAGATGAGGGCCATATAGGGATGGCCCAAGTAGAAGAGAGGGCTCTGAATAGCGTAGCTATTGTGGAGACAGTGGCCGCAGGATCGTGGAACTTAATGGGGAATTTTGTGCGCAGCCTCAAAGATGCTGCGCACGAACTTACACTATCGGTTTGGCGCATGGCTGAACAAAATAAGCGCCTCGAGGCGCAAAACGCTCGTCTTGAGGCGCAAAATCAGCGCCTCGACGAGGCTAACCGCTGTCTCGAGGCGCGGATGGCGGAATTAGAGCAGGGACAGGCTGGATTGCGGGTTGAGCTTGGGCTCCCTGCGGTCGCCTCAACTCCGACTGCCGCCCAGTCAAGCGCTGGATCGGAGATAGAGGATGAAGCGTTCCGCGCGATCATTGACCGCATTGGTGCGGTCTTTGGTCCGCGGATAGACGCTCTGGCAGCGAGACTGCCTCCGGAACCGCGCTTGCGGCCGCCGCTAGCAGTTGATAAGAGAAACGGCGCAACGCCCTCGGCACCGGCACCCCTGCCATGCCAGGGGGACCATGTGTCCTCGAGGGGTCAGCCCCGAGAGGAGTTCCCACCTTTAATAGGCGCCGCTGCGACTCCCCGCGCTTCTGTGCAGCGACAGGCTGCCGCACCCTCGCGGGCTGCGGTGGTCACACCCCGGGCTTCTGCCTCCGGGCCTACCACTGCTACGTCCTTAGTCAGGGACTGGCAGGTGATGGAACCCCGGTGATCCCGGGCTAAATGTCGTGGGGTTGCCGCGGAGCGTGAGGCGGCGCCAGTATCTCAGAGGGGAGAGGCCCCGAAGGCGCTGCAAAACAAGCGGAAGAGGTCGCGCAAGCTTAAAGTGCCGAAGGCAGCAGCGGTGGTCATCACCCTGCTGCCCGAGGCTAAGGAAAAGGGCCTTATGAGGCCGTCATAAAACGTGCCCGGCGGGTAATAAACGTCTCCGACCTCAGGGACGTTTCCTCTCGCTCCCGCCAAGCCCGGACAGGTGCTCGAATTTTCGAGTACCTGGGGCCAGATGGCACCAAGACGGCCGACGCAATGGCCGCGAGGCTGCTGGGCCTCTTCCCGGCTGAGAGTGGTGTCCAGACCCGTGAAGTGCGCTGAACTGCGCATTTCTGGGCTGCGCGACTCTATGACGGCGGAAGAGATCCGGGAGGCAATCGCCTCGAAAACCGAGTCTCCCAGCAGCACCGTCCAGGTGGGCACCATTCGCCCATGTCCAGGTGGTGTGGGTGCCGTCTGGGTCTCGTGCCCTGTCGCGGCGGCCAAGGATTTAGTCGCCGCCGGTAGACTTCTGGTGGGCTGGAGCGCCGCGCGGGTAATCACGTTGGAGCCCCGGCCTGCCAGGTGCTACAAGTGCATGGCGGTCGGTCACACCCGGCCGCTTTACACCAACTGCTTCGACTGCAGCGGGCTTTGTTTCCACTGCGGTCAGGCAGGGCACCAGGCGGCTGCCTGTACTGCCACGCGGGCGTGGATGGCGCGGGCGGGGGACAGCCGCCCCTCGCCAAGCGCAATCTCAGCGTGGCGGGAAGATGCCCGCTGCGCCACCGTCCTAAAGTGGAGGTCTCGGCTGGAGACACCCCGGGCTGGTCTCTGGACCGTGGAGGCACTCCAGCCGATCTTGGAAGAATGGGCGGGGCGGCAGCACGGGGTCCTCACCTTCCGGTTGGTGCAGGTTTTGTCGGGGCACGGTTGCTTCGGCAAATACCTGCACACGATCGCTAGGAGGGAGACGACCCCAGGCTGTCACCACAGCGACTACGGCGAGGACTCGGCGCAGCACACGCCCGAGTCGTGCCCGACCTGGGATGTGACGCGCCGGGAACTCGCTGCAGTCATAGGCGTGGACCTGTCGCTGCCGGCCGTTGCGCGAGCGATGGTTGGCAGTGACATGGCCTGGACCGCGGTTGCCGCCTTCTGCGAAGTTTTCATCTCGCGGAAGGAGGCGGCGGAGAGGGCCCGGGAGGAATCCTCCTTCGTGGACCCGATTCGAAGCCGGCGCGCGGGGCGTCGTGCGCGCGCTTACCTGCGCCTGATGCCGCCCTAGCCGAGGCTGCGGACGGTGGGGTCGGGGAGTACCCTGCCGTCCGCGTAAGCCTATCGCGAAGGTGTGACGTCCAAGTGCGCGGGGCGTCGCACAAGAGAGGGTGCCCGAAGGGGCTTCCGCCTGTGGATTACGGTGAAACGACGCGGTTCCCGTGACCCGCCGTAGCAAGGGCGGGTGAGGGCGCGAGGGGGGTGGGCTTTTAGTGGGTGAGAGCCCCACACTACCCCGTTGTCTCCTCGGGCAGCGGGGTGTGCGGTAGGACATTTTTGCTCACCTAAAATAAAAAAATAAAATAAAAAAGGAGAATATTAGCCGTTAATTATTTCATTTCATATAATTGAGACGAAATGGTGAGCAGTGGTTTGGCAATACTTCTGGTATAATTGAGACCATGAGCGACGGTTACCATTTACCATCAGGTGGGCCATGGCTCGTCTGCCACCATACGCAATAAAAAAAAAATACATCGATAAAAATACATCACAATATAGCGACAAATTATTCACATTCAATGACATAAAAGTGTAATCACGGCATTTGATATCAAAAGCAACACTTGTATATATTGAGTGTGTACAAAACTACTATATTGACTACACACTAGACTATGCAGGTGTAAGAGCACAGCTCGAAGCGAAATTGATGGCCGTGATTCGGTAGGTAGCTGGTTTAAACTTTTATTGAATTTGAGCTCGCTGGCATCGGCTCAAACACTACGTTAGCAGAATTAAATTATGGTAGCGCCAATTACAGCCGTTTTTGAACCGCACGATGGCCGATCGCCAATTTATACACTTATGGAAACCGTTTCAGTTATAACGTGATTCCAGAACCCTTTACGTGAGTAACTACTAGATTCACACTAAACGGAATAATCCTATAATATTTTTTTCCAAAGGAGTCTTGGAGTCTTGGGAGGCCGAGTTAGTACATGATGTTCAACTTTTAACATGTTATTACAAAATACAGGTTTTCAAAGACACAAATTACTACAATTCCATACAGGGGTGGATCTACTTTTAGAGCCACCCTTTTGCACGCCTCATAAGCGAAGCGTTGAGGTGGGTACTATTCTAGGTTCATGCAGAACAACTGATTTTTAAAACTTAAAATGTCTCTATTTATCAAATATTGCACTTGTAAAATAATATATACACACACATATCAAGAAAAAAACACTATTTTTAACGCTCATGATATTTTTGATGCCATTTTTGTTATAACTAGTTAAAAAACTGTCTAAAAAAGTTCTGTCTTGGACGTCCGTGTGTTGTAGGTAATGTATGTTAGCACGACAACGACCGAAATACTTTACTAATCGCGTATTTTTTTTCCTTTACGATTCAGTATAACTACGAATAGAGCCCTATCACTTTTCTCGGTCTGATTCGATGTGGTTTAATTGTTATTAAATACCTAAACAAAAAAATTGTGAATATTTACGCTCGATTCGACACTAAGACCAGCACTATCCTTATTTCTTAAGAACTATTTCTATAGACCAATATATAAGTACTTGTTAAAATTAACGCTAGATGGCGTATAACACATGAAAACCACAGTACTTTTGGAAATTAGCGCTATCTATGTGATTTATTGAAAACTACTTAATAAGACCAATACATTACTAATAAGTAACTAATTACTTATCAAATAATCAATTTTATTGTGAAAAATGAAAATAATGAGGCGTGCAATTTTAGATTTTCCAAAGTATTTTTCATTTTGCTCATTGTAGTGTAAATCTGTAGTAATAATAACAATATAGAATTAAAGATAGCATACCTATTGATTGGAACATCATTGATAAAACACTGTTTGATTTTTACTTCACAATTATTTAAATAATGTAGGACTAGCTAAAACCCGCGACTTCGTTTGCGTTGCTTATTATATTAACAGAAAACTACACATCATTGAACACAATCATAGTACTTACAAAATAGTGACTCTGATGGACAAAGTGAGAAATAGTGTGATACGATAAATAGTGTGATGCTGTGGTGTGAAAGAAGATATATTATAGTGACAAAAATAGAGAAAGGAATGCTTAGGTGGTTCGATCACTTAGAGAGGATGGATGAACGAAGATTCACAAAACAGATATACAAGGCGACTGTGAATGGGCAAGTTGGTAGAGGTCGACCACGGCGCACGTATTTTGACCAGATCGGAGATGTTTTAAGGAAGGCCAGGTTAAGAGTACTCGAAACCTATGAGCATGCATGAAAGCGCTGATGCAAGTAGGTGAAGCGAAAGATGTGTGTCAGGATCGTAGCAAGTGGAGAGAAGTGGTCTCTGCCTACCCTTACGGGAAAAAGACGTGACAATATGTATGTATATATATATAAAAAATTGTTTTTATAACTTTATAATTTTTTTATGAAATGGAGATTTCGCAATATTCTTTTTTAGATAAGAGCCTAGCATCTAAAAAATAAAACTTAGAAAACTTAATTAAAAACTATCCACTAGTTTTTCCGTGATGCGCGCCTAGCGACAGACCTCTATATTTTTTTAGGTTAACAAAGAGATAAAAGGGACAACCGAAATATATTTAATAATACACTCAATTTATGATTAATACAATTAAATACTAATGCTAGTAGTAACGATAAGCTATGTTTATTTTTTTTACAGCAGAGACACAGTTGTTTTCTAAAAGCTTTCAAGTATTAGAGACTTAAAAAAGAAAGAGTTTGATCATAGACAAATTTTAATTTTAACATCAAATTTCACCAAAAAAAGGTCCCAACCTTTTAACGGTGAAGACGGTACCCTCGCTTAATACACTGTACAAGGTACATTAGTATTAAGTCTATTATCTTCCTTATTTCAAATGGACAAATTCTGTTGGCCTCTTGCGGCCTTTATAGCATCACAAGGCTTAAGCAGGAGAGCACTTAGGGCACTCGATCTTTAAAAAACAAGGGAAAGAGTAACGAGATGTTTACTTTCAACTGAGAAAAACAAAAAAGATTTTAATACTAAAACTAGCCATTGCCCGCGGCTTCGTCGCAGCCAAAAGCTAGTTTTTGGATTATATCTCAGGTTTCCGGTATAGCAGCTGGATAAAATATATACCAGTTCTTAAGTCTACTCAAGAACTATCAAATAAAAAAAGTTGCATCAAAATCCGTTAAGAAGTTTTAGTGTGATGCGCGAACAAACAAACAGATAAACAGACAAAAAATCTAAAAGAAATTGTTTTGTGTTTAGACACGCCTATATAGCCTATTACATATTTAGATATTTTTATATATATTTTCAAGCATTTGACATGCTTAGCAACATACATTAAACACAAAGTGAAAAATGTGAAATCGAAAATAACAGCCACGAGCGGGATTCGAACCTGCATCACCTGGATACCGTCCAGATGCTTTACCAATTCAGCCATCGTGACCCTTGCTCCTGACTGCTAATCTCGATAACACATTCATACTTAACGTCTTTGGGCGACGCCCTGAATCCTGCTCGTGGCTGTTATTTTCGATTTCACATTTTTCACTTTGTGTTTAATAGCCTATTACAGTCAATTTTTCTCATATATCTTAAATGTACAGACACAGCTCTGTTACAGCTTTATAATAGTATAGATATAGTGTGATTTGAAAGCACAGTGTCTTACGGACGATTGTGAATAGAAATCTATATTTCAAACAAGGTATATGCATTAATATACAGATGATACTATGGTAAATACGATCAATACTGTACCGAAGGTTTTAAATTTACTTACCTCACACAGGAATAATTTGCGCATTTCTAAATGAAATGTTTCATTTGATTTTGTAAAACCTTAAATAGAAGCGTCGTTAATATGCACATCTTTTAATAGAATGTTGTTGCGCACGTAGGTATTCATGGAGTTTCGTAAATATCGACTATTACAGACTTTAATGGTGCGTACACAGATTTTTATTGAATTCGCTCAGTAAATTTAGCATTGTTTTAACGATAGTTGTTGAATTAAACAATGAGAGGCAGTTTACCACGGCTTTTAAACGAGTGAATGGCAAAGAGCCAACAGTCGTATCTGTATGTATATTTACGCGAAAATTACATATTTTTACTAAATTCTAGATGGTAACATAATAATGCGCAGGGCCTCGTGGCGTAGTTGTTAGTGCAGCCGACTTCCGTGCACGAAGTTGTGAATTCGATTCCGACGCTGGACAATTATTTGTGTGGTGAACACAGATATTTGTATTGCGTCTGGGTGTTTTCTATCTATTATATTACCTATGTACGTATTTACAAAAAAAACCAATAGACCAGAGGACATTGTGTGAAATGTCTGTGAATGTCCATTCATGAGGACTGCCGACGCAAGTGAAAACAAAACTATATTTAAACAAACAGTTGTTATTTTTGAATATCCAAGTTGTTTGATCTTAAATTAAAACTTGTAAATTAAAATTATTCATTCAAAGACGGTTGTACCGACCCGTTCGGGCCCGATAGCAAGTGACTCTCACTTGATACCCAGCCCTACCACCAGTAACGCAATGGGTGATAATTGCTTTGTACGACACCCGTGGGAAAGGAGGTGGTGACACTTATATTCTTAGTCCGTCACCACACGGACAGCAAACATCGCGCTCTCTCTCTGCTTTTCGAGATTTTTCAAAATGATATGTGTATTTGTTTACAATTTATCACTGCTCGATGAAGGAGAATATCGTGAGGAAACCTGCATGCCGGAGAGACTTTCTCGGCGACTTGTGAAGTCTACTAACCCACACTGGGCCAGCCTGGACTATGACCTAATCCCTCTCAGCATTAACGGAGATCCGTGCCCAATTATGAGCCCGTAAAGTATGAAAACAAGATAAACTTAAAAATCTATAAGTAAACGACACGCAGTTCGGCTCGTAGATAGTAAATATGTTGTGCCCACATCTTATTATTGTTCAATTCATAGTGTAGCTGACCATAATTTCGTGAAATGGTTGTATTTGTTATTATGGTCCGATAAAACCGACCATATGGTTGAAACGTCAACGTTTGTTGATATGTTAAACTCGACGACTGAGGACGGCTGCTGTAACGCAGTTGAATCGTCGGGTTAAAGGTAGTTCAAATGTTAAACCACGTTTGGTGAAAACGTTTGGTTTGATAAATAGTAAAATAATTTATCGTACAATAATATATTCCAACCAACTGGTAGATCGAGAGATTAGTGTGCTTAAGCAAAATCTCTCTTCAGCTTTGTTCTATTGGTTTAGAGTCTAACCCAATATAACAAAAGTCCAAACTTTAGACTGTGGCTACATGTAGTAACTTCATAGACAACAAACATCGCATTTTATTTCAAATATCAGCACATAAAAGTCTGTTATTTTTTACGAGGTCAAAATCTGTTATAACAAACGATCCAATGTAATCTAAACTCACAACTGTGTCATACAACACTATAAACGAACCAAACTATAACGAAAGTGCGAAAATGTGTAGCGGGGAAATAATAAGTAGTCATTTGCACCTGCATCTGCTGGAAAACCGTCCGTAATCAGCATTGAGACAACTGCTCAGGAATGCGAATTGCGATATCACATTCTTTCTTAATGTCTTGGGTGACCTGCACCATCTGTTCGACATATTTGCATACATTATTACGTACAAGCTTAGTTATTACAATTAAGATTCATACCAAATAATGACGCAGCCATGTAAATATATTGATATATTTTTAAAGCATTTGACATAAAATAGCCATATAGGTGAGCACAATGAACGAAAATGTGAAATTGAAAATAATATTCTCGAACAAAATTTGAACCTGCATCTCCTGGAAAACCGTCCCAGATGCTTTGCCAATTACTGAAACGTTTACCAACAAATAGAAAACTTCGCTTATTATGACTTGATGATCATGCATGCTCGCTATACAAAAAACGAGGATTGAGTTAGTACTAACATATATATTTTATCCCATGCTTGTCTTTACCACCAGGCAGTAATGCGTTACGTTTTAAAAACTGAATAGCCACTATTATTCTCTTCACAAGACAGTGACGTGCATTTTTTCTGTAATCAACATCTTAAGCTTACACTTGTGTGCCAAGCTAGTCGAATCTTTAGCGGATTTAATAGCAGGCTAAACGTTAATAGACTTAACTTAAGTCGATGGTGCCTGATTTTAGAGAAGGCTTTGGGAATGTACAAAATAAATTAGGGTAGGGTAAGTTATAGTTTTATAACAATTAGCTTTTTGCAGTAACAATACAAGTGTCACCACCCACCCCACCCTTTCTCGCGAGTTTTATACAAGGTGACTAAAGGAATTAAGCAATTATCACCCATTGCACTACTGGCCGTGGTTCGTCAGCCATTAAAGCCGAAAAAGACAAAAAGCAGTAATACACCTATTTTTCTCAAACCATTACTTTCGCACTGTTGAGCACGGGTCTCCACTCAGAGGGAGAGGGATTTAGGCTGTAGTCCACCACGCTAAGACCGCGCGGGTTGGCAGACTTCACAAACCGGGAAATGTGTAATAACACCAAGGACTACTACCCCGGTTTAATTATGCTTATAAACAAACAAACAGCATCACGCCTGTATTCAGTATTGCGTTAAATAAACATACTTGCAGATTTATTCTACATGAATGGCTAGTAAAGCAGTCTTACAGCAGCACTGAAAGCCTGTTGGATATTTTAATATGACTACTCTATGATGTAAATAGCACGCACACAATTACACATAGGCACTCACTACATAGGTACACTCACAGAAAACATACATGCAGAAGATACATTTACACACACACACAAACGCGCACGCACACCCACTCACACTTGCACACAAACACCTTTTGCCTCACATACCAATGTACTTATATAATGCGCTTGTTAACGGTATTCGAGTGGAGACCTGGTGACCTGTAACACAGGTATTTTCTGTATCTACCACAGGCACCAGCGATCCACAACTTGTTTTTCTCTTTTTGTTTTTGTAAAGCTTGTAATTGAATAAGTTGTGGTGAGAAATAAAAAAAAATATCATTATTAATATTCCCCGAAGGGGTAGGCAGAGGTGTATTACACACTCACGACTCACCAGCTATGTTTAAGTCCCACGTAATAGGGGGCGAGCCTATTGACGTCTACCGGGCACATTTCCAAACTCCGGGCTGCTACTGAGAATTTTTCTTTTTAGGAAAAAGCTCAATAATATTGCCGATCCGGGGATCGGACCCGAGACCTCATGAATTCAAATTCAAAAATATCTTTATTTCATAGGCATATTAAGTAGCACTTAAAATCGTCAATAATACACTAATACCTAATTAAAATAATTAACACGAGCGCCCGAGGCGAGTGCATCCGCAATAACAAAGTGGCGATTGCAATCGCCACAAGCGGCCGGATTCCGTAGTAAAGCCTTTCATGAGAAGAACCCGGCAAGAAACTCATGGGCCACTTTTTTAAATTGCCAATTTATTACAATTTAATATAATCGTTATAACTAAAATTACATTATAACTTATAAAACAATTTTGAAAATTAATGAATGAGGAGCAGCTCAATCCCATTTAGTTTTATCCTCAAGATAATCCGAAACAGTGTAATAACCTTGATTACAAATTCTAATTTTTATGTCTTTCTTAAACTTGTTTAGTGGCATGTTTCGGACATTTTCAGGAATTTTATTGTAGAAGCATATACATTGCCCCATGAAAGATCTACTGATTCTGTGGAGACGAGTACTGTGAGCAACAAGATTGCCTTTGTTCCTTGTATTAATGTGATGAACGTCGCTATACTTATCAAAGCTTCTGATGTTTTTCTTGACATACAACAGATTTTCATATATAAATTGAGACACAACAGTTAGAATATTTATTTCTTTAAATTTCTGTCTAAGGGAAACTCTCGGGCCCAGATTATAGATTTCCCGAACGACCCTTTTCTGAAGTACAAATATAGAATTTATATCGGTGGAGCATCAATAATAATCAATTTATTGGTAAAGATCATTTACAAGTCAAATTTAGAGCAATTATTATTAAAAATTATGTCACATTTACAAACATGTCTTACAGCATTACGATTACAAAACTAAAATAACTAAAATAGTAACTAAGAGAAAAAAAAACTAAAATAGTTTAGGTATGAATAAGAAAAAAAAAACTAAAATAGTTTAGGTATGAAATCTTCAATTTTATAGAATGCTTCGTCAACCAACCATGCTCTTAATTTATCTTTAAATGTCGCTAGGCTAGTTGCACGGGTAACATACCCCGGTAGATGATTGTATAATGTAGGGCCCATTATATGCGTCAACCTGTCTGACTTGGACAGTCTACGAGATACCTCAGCAAGCTTACCAGTACCGCGAGTATTATATCTTCCTGAGTGGTCTCCACGTATCTCAAACATATAAAGATTTGATCTCACGAACACACTAATCGAGAAGATTACTATGGACGGCAATGTCAGTACCGTAATGACTTAAAATACGGCTTTGCTGGGGTGACGCGGGACCCCAGCAATCGTTCTTACAGCATATTTCTGCATGCGAAAAGCCCGCTCCCTGTCAGCGGCACGACCCCACAACTCGGCACCATACTGGAGCAGTGAGTGTACTGTGGCAAAGTAGCAAGTACGGACGACATCAGCTGATACTACTCGCGATAGTCTGGCGAGAGCATAACATGCGCTGCCTAGCTTTGCGCAAAGTCTGTCGATATGCGTACTCCAGGTGAGACCGCGGTCGATTTGAAAGCCTAAGAACGTTGTTGAGAACACTTGTTCAATCGCTATATTGTTAATCACCACAGACAGACTTCTGGTCTGCCGACCCGAGATGCAGAAATGTAAAAAGTGTGTTTTATTGTGGTTAAGGACTAGTTCATTCCATTCAAACCACTGCGCTACCATATGAGCGGTGCGATTCAACTGCCCTTCGAGCTGGTCCAGGGATTTGGCGCTCACAACTACGGCAACATCGTCAGCGTACAGGAAAACTTCTCCCGCGCTGACATGATCAGGTAGATCATTTAGCAGTAGTGAGAAGAGAATATTGGACACCGACGATCCCTGCGCCACGCCTTTTATCGTTTTCAGCACTTCAGATTTGGTAGCTCCTCCATCACCAACCACCACTTGTGATCTGTCACGTAAAAGGTCTGTAAAAAGAGAGTGTGCCGGACCATCAATCCCGTAGTGTTGAAGCTTAGTTGATAGCACTCTGTGATCTGCGACATGGAAGGCTTTCGGTAAGTCACAGCACAGAACTGCAACTTGTCGCTTCTGTTCACAAGCCTCCATCACCAGCCGGATAACTTGACGAGTTAGTGATGTGGTCGAATGACCAGTGCGGTATGCATATTGGCGTTCCGATAGCGCACCTGTTGCCTCCAAGAACTTATTGAGACGTAAACTCAGGTCATTCTCAAGAACTTTAGCGACTGCAGGAATTATGGACACAGTTCGATACGCATCAATACTGTCACGCTTGCCCTTGCCTTTAAATATAGGTGACACTTTGCTTAGCTTTAAGGCTTTTGGGTACACTCCAGCCAGGATGCACTGGTTAAATAGCACGGCCAAGCATCGTGACATTGGTTCGGCAGCCAAGGCTAAAAGTTCCATGGAGATATCATAGATGTCTCTTGTAGGTTTCCTAGGAATTCGTGATACGATTATATCAAATACCTCGGCCGCAGTGAACTTCACCAGTTGCAAGGAGCGGTTGCAGCTCGGGCGCGCTTTAAGAGCCGCAAGAGACGCGCACGGTGCAACACACGCCGAAGCCGCACTCACAAATCTCGCATTCATCGCGTCGGCAGCCTCTTTTCGCCACTGGAAATTCTCACCTGTACACGATTTAACTACATCAGTGTAACTCGCACAACAACGAGATACAGTACCCCTCTCTGTATTTACGACGCGCCAGATTGCTTTGTGCGAGTTCTAATTATTAGAAATAATTTTCGAATAATGTCCGATTTTTTTATTTTTAATCAAATTTTCGTATCGTATACTAATTTTGTCTATGAAATTATTTAGTTTAACATTTGGGTACGTTTCTTGTAAATAAATAATATCGAATAGAAGATTTTTTAAATCTATAATTTCATTAGTGACCCACGATCATTTTTTAATATTCTGTCTTTTGTATGGGAAACAGATATAATAATTATTGGAAACTATGTTCACAATAGACCTAGCAAGATCCTCTACAGGCTGTGCTTTTTGCAGTATACTATCCCAATCAACAGCCCTAATAGCCTCACTGAATGCCATACGGTTTACGTGCGACTGCTGTCTGCACAGTCGCGTGCGTTGCAATGGCGCGCACTCACAAGCGAGCTGTACGCGCACGGCGTAGTGGTCGCTGAGTCGCGTGACTACCGGGTTTGTCATTACACATCCCCGGGCAAGTTACTGTAGACGTGGTCTAGACAGGTAGACGAGGGGCCGACTACGCGCGTCGGAAAGTTTACTTCGTTATGAACGTTATTTACAGACAGCAAGTCACTCAGCTGTTTTTTGATGGAACCATAGTCACCCAGCCAGTCGATATTGAGATCTCCTATTACCACAAAACCCTTACCACATTCGCTAACCCGCTGGAGTAGGTACACCCTCTAAATGTGTCAGAAATAGCGAATGACTTATTAGATTTGTTCTGTAGATACATAAAATTAATAAATTAAAATCAGTAAGTTCGATAGCCGATATTTCACAGTATTTTTCAACCGACATATTATTAAAATCTAAACACTCGACAGCTTTTATACTATCCTTTACAAACAGGCAAGATGGCACGGTGGCCCGTGCGCCGTGTCTGTTCTGCAGAAACTGGATAATAACGTGTATCCGTCTATGTTAGTACACTTTAACTTTGCCTCACTCAACCAATGTTCAGTTATACCTAGCACGTCACATTTCAGTTCATCTTGTAACAATACCTCTAGCTTTTGAGATTTTTTATCTAGAGAGGCGATATTTTAATGGCATATAATCAACATGTTAGAGGACTCATTTCGAGTGGATAACCTGGTTCTGATGGTCAAGGTGGAGGTTTCACCGTCTTGTGAATGTGAGTTAGGGACTATCGCAGTTAGTGAGCACGTCTCCCCGCTGCTGGCGGGGACGCGCAGGAAACCACTCGGCGAAGCACACCTTTGTAGGCCAGACAGAGGGTGTTGTCACCGTCTCATAAATTCCTTCTGGGATCCCCATAACAAATGATGTGTGAATCTTTGATCTAATATTTCGCTTCTCTACAAGGTATTAGACACAGTAACGTTTTTTGAAATAAAACTACGTTTACGGAATCTATCGCGTTTACTTGATTTTACTCCTATCCCGACGTTTCGAATACTTTACAGCATTCATGATCACGGGTGGACTTAGATGATAGACGTCCAAGGTTGATATGTTATTTCAACGGTTTCATCTACCCACAGTATATGATTTTACAAAATTTTTGGTTTATTTATTTTAACCGTAAACATAAAAATTCCGTAAACGTAGTTTTATTTCAAAATGTGTAACATTCGCGTAAATATCAGAAAGTATCACAGTAACGTTATTTAGAAAGTGAAGTACTTGCGCACATATCGTCTCCGGTCGAAATGACCAGGCCTGGATGTATTTCATTCGCTCAGCAGCCTGGAGCTCGTCGCTGCTATTACCTGTTCCAATGTTCACAGAGCGAGTCATTTTCTTTTTACGGCTAACTACCTGCCGCAATGTTTTGGGATTATCTAAATTGCTATTAGCTAATGTGCTCTGCTGTGTACTTTTTATTGGTGATTTTCTGTTCATATCGTTTGTACTTGTCGATGCACTAGTCATTGTACAATCAGCTGATACAACCACTGAGTTCTCAACTGGAATGTAATTTTTCAATGTTGTTGTAGCGGATTCGCATCGATTGCCGGGTTTGTTAGCAAGCTTGGCAGATTCCGCTATAGCGAGCGAAGCATGTTTGCGCGCACCACGTACGGGGCGCTGACTCAACGCCGCCCTAGTAGGGATAGTCAATATCTCAGACTTTCGGGTAGACGTAATTTCACTTGATGATTTTAGTTTATCTATTATCACTGATTGCTCACATTTTCGCGATTCCAATAAACTCCACTTTGCTTACAAGAGCCACTATAGTGTTTTGCAACTCCCGTAACAAACTTTCCAGAGAATTTATTGACATTTTACGGTTAAAAACAATATATATATATATATATATATATATATATATATATATATATATATATATATATATATATATGTGACATATATATATATATATATATATATATATATATATATATATATATATATATATATATATATATATATATATATATATATATGTGTGACATATATATATATATATCAAAAGCGAGAGCCCTGTTCCTGATTCCGTAATGGTATAACTTTTTAATAAGGGTTTCATGATGTACACAGTCAAATGCTTTAGACAAATCGCAAAATACGCTTAACGCATCGTGCGAATCTTCCCAAGCTTTAAATATGGTTTTTAACAATTCTATTCTAGGTCTGCATCAGTAGTAGAGCGATTGCGAACTGGTTTTTATGAAAAATTTTATGATTGTCAAAATGATCAACCATTTGTTTGAGAATAAGCTTCTCAAATACTCGGTAGTACAGAAATTGGACGAAAATTATTAAGGTCTGAGGTACTACCAGATTTAAACAAAGGAATTACTCTACTAAACTTCATAAGATCGGGGAATACACCATTAAAAAAACAACCGTTAAACATAGATGTCAATTGGGGAGCAATAATATGAATAATTGAGTTAACTAATTTAACAGACATACCCCATAAATCCGCCGTGTGGGGCCGGCATCAAGAATAGCTCCACCCCGTCTCTTCCTATGGGAGTCGTAAAAGCCGACTAAGGGATTACCGGGGGACCGGGCAGCAGCGTTCCCCTGTGTACTGAAAACATCTACTGCGATCGCCAACCCGCCTGCCAAGCGTGGCGATTATGGCAATACCCCCCCTTAGGGGAGGCCTATGTCCAGCAGTGGACGATGAAAGGCTGATGGATGGATGGATACCCCATAAATCTACAGTTTTTTTAATATTAAGACTTTTAAAAGAATTTATAACACTGTTTACATTTTAGAAATATATCACCGGCAATAACTCACGTTGAGGATCGATTTAGTCGACCCGGGTTTCGAGCATATTCGATGCTCATCATCAGGGCGAGCGCGCAGCGGTGTCAACGAGTTCCCGGCGGGCACTGCTCCTACTCGCCCTGATGATGAGCATCGAATATGCTCGAAACCCGGGTCGACTAAATCGATCCTCAACGTGAGTTATTGCCGGTGATATATTTCTAATATGTATCAATCTCACGATAGTTTCAATACGAAAACTGTTTACATTGACATCCGAGAATTTAAAGGAAGTATTACAAATCGGAATACATTGCCTAAGGAGCGATTCGGCTGCAGTAGGAGACAACGTCAGATGTTTTGTTGTTATAACTGGAATATTAGTAAAATAATTTTCAAATGCCGTTGCCACTTCTCAATTCTCTCTTACATTAAAATGATTAGCAGTCGCATACACTACCGCTACACCATCGAGGTAGTTAATTATGCTTATGAAGGAAAGCTAGGAGTTCTGCAGAACTAAAATCATTACTTTCGAATTTGGAAAAAAATAACTTTAGTGCGAGCGGGATTTGAATCATCTCTTCCAATCCGATGAAGCCGCTAAGCTATCGCATCGTTGGTCATATCTACTATTATAAAGCTGTAACAGAGCTGTGTCTGTACATTTAAAATATTTGTGATAAAATTACTGTATTAGGCTATATAGGCGTGTCTGAACACTTCCAGTGGCCCGCCAAAACAGGCGGAGAGACGGCACACGGCGGGTTTATTTAGTAGTTGAGGGCCCCACACAGCACAGTTCGTTGCCCCGAACTACGGGGTGTGTGGTTAGGAACATGTTTTCCCACCTTAACAAAACAAATAGGCTTGTCTGAACACAAAGCTATATTTTTTATTTGTTGTCTGTTTGTCTGTTTATCTGTTTGTCAGACATTTTATGCCACTAGTACTATATCGGGAACCTGAGATATAACCCAAGAACTAGCTTTGGCTTGCTGGCTGCGGCGAAGCCTGGGGCAAAGGCTAATAATACATTAATAAAACAGCATTAAAAAATATGCAGTGCGTTTAAAATATCTCATGTATATGTATTAACAACATCCACTGCGATCGCCAACCCGCCTACCAAGCGTGGCGATTACGGCAATATCCCCCATTCTTGGGGAGGCCTATGCCCAGCAGTGGGCTTTAAAGGGCTGATGATGATGATGATGATTAAATCTCTCTTTCCTTTCCATTCTCTCTTCATTGGCTCCATTGGCCTTAAGACAATGCTTTAAATGTTGAGGCCAGTTATCAACTTAAAACACGCACTTTCTTCATGGGTAACTTCTTTACTGGCAATCTTATAGATTGCTTTAGGGACTCCCAATTATCATGAGAATTTAGAACATGCCATTCTTTCTAAAACTGTCATAAATCATAATCCAGCGGATTATTAAAATCGGGACTTGATAACAGTCAGTCTTCTGCTCTGATGAAGTCAAAATCGTTCGCTTCCAACCACAGTGTTTTGAGTTTGCTGAGTGTTGCTGAAATGATAATTCTTGGTTTCGGAACATAGTGATGTTAAGAGGCTTAACTACCTACTTAAGAATCGTATTTTGATACAACTGTGCCGATGTTTTGATACTTTTTTTAATAAAACTATGCCTCTGTCCTCAATAGCAAACACCCCACACTGAAATCGGATAGTAACCATGTTGTACTCTGCTGGCTAATTGAGAAACTTCTTTAGAAATTTGAGCATAAGCTCGGTCATTCTGTTTGTTAAAATGTCCCTTGATAGTAAACATTTTCTCGTCAGTAAATATAATTTTTCTGTGACCTCCTTTGAAGAAGTTAAAGTTTTGATTTTAAAACCCTATTCGTACTTAAATTATCAATTATAATGACCAGTATATCTCTTATAAGCTGAAAGTCCTAAGTCATTTCATATCACAAGAATATTTAACACAGATTGGTGCGAAAATGAAAAAACTTAAATATAATATTTTTTAAGATTTCATATGAAAATCAGCGCTGCATCAATCTAGTGCAGCTCATGCTGAGATGGAACCATTTTGACCTCTATCGGGATTTCATGTATTTTGAAATTGTTATTATCTATATTTTTTTATGTTTCCTGACATGGGAGAACAAATAAATCATTTTAATCTTTCTAAGACTTTCTAAATTTTGATCTGTATTTTTAGCACTTGACATGCTCAGCTACTTTAAATAACAAATCATTTGTGAAAGTGGAAAAAGGGAACTTTACTGCGAGCAGGATTCGAACCTGCGTCCCATGCAATCCGGGGATGTGCTCTAGACTCACTCACTTTCACAAATAATTTGTTATTTAGAACTTTCTAAACAGGTTCCAAATTGAAATGTATTATTATTGCTTTTTTTAATTGTAACAGACTATGTATGTACATAGAAACTTCTCTCTAACAAGTAGTCTAAGTAAAAACTGCATCAAAATTCATTGCGTAAGCATGAAAAAATTTTAACAAATTGTTCTATACTATTTAGATAGTAAAATATTTCAAAGAAGTTTAGTTCTTTAAGAAATTATGTATTCATGAGTTTTTATGATTATAAAAATTTGGTATTTCATAAAACTACTAATAAAACCAATAGGAAATAAAAAATATTTTCCCTACGCACAAAAACGATGTATCCATCATGACCATCGTGGTATTTTTATTTGATAGGCCCTTCGGGGAGAGAGAGAGAGAGTGTTCTTGCGATAGAGGTATGCATTTTCTATGAAAAAAAGTTATCAATATAAAATACAATCATGGGTAAAACCATTGGAGAAATAAATAAAAATAATTATTTCGAAATGGTACAAGAGAAAGTAATTTTACTTATTTCAATAGATAATAATTCCTGGCCGCATCTTGGTCCACGTGGACTTGCCAATGTAAATACATTACTTACTCCACGGTACCCTAATTATATCTAAATAAAAATAGCTCTTCCAGCAAAACTATTCATTTTTCAGGATAAAAGATATAAAGCCAATAAAGGCGGAGGCGGCATACGGCGGGTTTCTTTAGTGAGTGAGAGCCCCACACTACCCTGTTCATTGCCCCGAATGACGGGGTGTGCAGTTAGGAACATTTTTCCCGCCTAAACAAAAAAAAAGGATAAAAGATAACCTATGTCCTTTTCTGGGCTCTACCACTATATGTACCTATACAAAATTTCATGATGATTGGTTCAGTAGTTATAGTGTGAAAGCTTAACAAATAAACAAACGATTTATAAAGAAGGAAACGATAAAACATTCTAAATTTAGGGACCATAGCTTATACCACTGAAGTAATGTAACACGGTTCCAGTAGTCCGCCAATACAGGCGGTACACGGTGAATTTATTTAGTGGGTGAGGGCCCCACACTAGCCTGTTCGTTGCCCCGAACGACGGGATATGCGGTTGATTACATTTTTTCCCGCCTTAACAAAAAACGGACTATAGCTTTTAGCATAGCGAAACAGTCCAAAATTCCGTGTAGATACAAGTAGGTATAGAAACAGATCGGTTGAAAACGTTGTCCCATACCACGGAGCAATTTGAGTTTTTTTTTTCTCGTCATTGATGTGTCACCCTCATTACAGCTATGTCCTGAAAAATCACGGCCTGTCAGTATTTTGACGTAAACACATTCTAATTTCCATTATAACAAAACAAACAACTTGCCAAGTACACAACATACTACACCGCGCCGCCTATTAGCCACCATAAATTGCTTCTGCGAGTTTACTCAGTTTCAATTAACGTAACAGACTGTTGAGGTTATAGGTACCAACATTAGCGCTGTCAAATTCTACATGAAAGATTTTGTCTGCCATATTGTTTGTTCACTATTGCTATAGCTGATTAGCTAGTGAGAGTAGTGAGGCAGCTGATCTCTTCTAATACTGGAGTATCTCCCCATTCTTATATATTTTTTAAATTTGGATTTTGATGCAACTGATAGTAAGTGCAACTGCCACAAATGGACTTTATAATTTATTTTTATAGACTACACCTGTAATGAGACTTAACCCTTCACGGTATTATATGTATATACTCTTCAATACTGTAACAGCTGCCTCGATGGTGCAGCGGTGGTGTGAACGACTGCTGATCATGAGGGTTTTATTTGGGTTTCGGGTAAAAAGACAAATTCTCAGCAGCAGCCCGGAGTGAAATGTGCCCGTAGACGGCAATAGGCTCGAGCCCCTATTACGTGGGACTTAAACATAGCTGGCCAATCGTGGGTGCGTAATACACCTCTGCCTACCACTTCGGGGAATACAGGCATGATGCTATGTGTTCCATATCAAATAGGTCTTAAAATAATTTAAGTCTTAAAGAACAAGTGATTAATTTTTTTTAATTCTCTTGATTAAGGAACGTCAAATCTCGAGGAATGCTGCGTGCAGTCTAAAACTGGCTTCGAGAGAGGTAAAGCGTGGTGACATTGCAGAAACCTTCAAGAAAAACGCCTCATTAAAAGAAATTTAAAGTACCGTGTTCTTATCCGAAATCTCTACTGATTTACAGCCATATCATTTGAAGGGAAACTCTAAAGAACCAATCTTTTACCTAAAGAACCAATCATTCTGATGACCACAAATTACTATAGAAATAATATTATTACCACACAGACTCGGACTTGTGCTCACTCGTTCATCAGGGGATAATACGATTATACAAGAACCAATATTGACTCCCTATTGCATTTCGTCAAGAGCCCTAGCAGACCCTGATCGTAATATAATTTTAGGTTTAAATAAAGTAAAAAACTATATAAATAAAGTGTTAATGTCTTTTTTTATTTTTCTCGTATTTAGGTTTTTAAAAGCATTAATCATTTGGTTTTCCTCTATATTTTTTTAATAATTGTGATGTAATGGCGTCACCGTAACATTACACACTCTTCACTAGTTTCCCTCTGTAGCAGTGAAGTAGCGTGGGTACCTATGTGTCGGCCAGGGTGGATACAAAATTAGCCGCCCCTTAATTTTGATATTAATTTCAAAGCTAAAAACTATTCAGCTAGAATAATATACCAGTACAAGTTACGATTAAAATATCTGGAAGAGCAGAAACTAAATTGTATTTTGCTCAGGAGGAGTTGTACCGGAATAACTCCCTTAACCCCAATGCTACGCCACTAATGTGGCGTGGAGGGACTTATACAATAACGGACACAAAGTAACACCAGACTCAAAATAACCATTTGTAAGTACAATTAAATTAATGTACCTAACCGCTCACCTCGTCGTTCAGAGCAACAAACAGGGTAGTGTGGGGCCCTCACCCACTAAATAAACCCGCCGTGTGTCGTCTCTCCGCCTGTATAGGTGGGCCACTAGGACTATGTTGCATTACTTCAGTGGTAGGTCATTACTATCCTTCTGATACAAGAACTTCTTACTTTTGTCTTGAGTGTTGTGGTGGATCTTTTCGATAATCTTCCTGCAAAGTTTATAGGCACAATTCAATAAAAAATGACAAAATATTCATCGACTCACTCTGTCATAATAATTAATAAAAAATCAAGAGTTAACCGCTACCCCAGAATAATAATTCTAAACTAGGATAACAAATTATATCCTACCAGCGGCAGCACATGAATCTGAAAGCTTTATAAATACACAAACTATTGGTTAAGAACAAATTTCGAAAACCGAGTTATGATTGTTGATCCAACTTTTAATGGAGTATATTCGGTTAGTTTTGGCAAACCTGCATTATTTTATGCAAAAGTACGATTAGAAGTATCTGAATATTTTACCTATTTATTTACATTTAACTTGTAATATGTTAGTCAATAATATAACATTTAATGTGTAATATGTTATTCGGTAATTGAGTTTTATACCATTTAGGTACTTAATTGTGTTCTTAGGCTAGTGATTTAGGGCTTTTTATGCATAAAATTGTAAAGGCGGACTTAATTCCTAAGGCATTCTCTACCAGTCAACCAAGAGTGATGCAGAGATTTCGATACTATAATGATGGCCTGACTTTTGCTTGGAATTACTAACAACCAGTCACTCACGTACTCCAGATCACTATTCAACCTACTAATAGCGGAAGAATCGTCTTCTATACATGCCTGAGATTACAGATGTAAGTCATCAGTATAAATATGATACCAACTCAGAAGATTTAGGGATAAAAGGTAAACAAACAAAGAAAATAGTAAGAGAGAGAGAATGCCGCCTTGAGGAACGCCAGCATCGAGAACATGCCAATCTGACTCTGAAATCTCATCAAAGCAAACTGACTGCTGACGTTCCCGAAGATAATATGAGAACCGTTCCAGTGCCTTCTTGACCGAGATCTTGAAATGGGAAAGGTATGTTAGGGTATAGTAGGATATAGTAATTGAAGGTATTAAAGGCATTAGAGAAGTCAGGTAGGACGAGCACAGTTATTTTAGTGTCCTCCATGCCAGCTCTAATATCGCCAGTCACTTTGAGGAAAGCGGAAACGGTGCTGTGGCTTGATCGAAAACCCGACTGAAAGGGGCTCAAAAATTATTCCTAAGTACGAAGTTAGAGAGCTGTTTGTGAACACAGGCCCAAGCACCTTGGAGAGAAAAATGAGTATGGATATAGGACGGAAATGAATGGATAGTAAGGGATTTGAAATTTTTGGTTAAGGGATGACATAGGCTTTACGCCATTGGGATGGAAATGATCCGGAGTCAACGGTTGATAATGTGGGAGATAGCCGGCAGAATTAAATTCAGGATTGTAGTGATCATGCGTCGACTTATTTTCTTATAACTAACTGCATTCTATATCTAAATATCTAAACATACACTAAATATTAATAGGATTGGTTCAGGCTTCCTCTACGTGTACCTACCTAATGCGGCTACAATCCTCGTTCAGTTTTTTTTTATGATGGAGGTTTGAAGAGTTGAGTACAATAAAAATAATAGACGTCACGGGACGTCTACCCGATATGAAACATCGAAATTATTTTGTATGAATCCATCCATCCATCCATCAGCCTTTCAACGTCCACTGCTGGATATAGGCTTCCCCAAGAGAACGCCACAACGAGCGGTCCCGTCATGGGGGATAAAGCCGTAATCGCACGCTTGGCAGGCGGGTTGGCGATCGCAGTGGATGTTGTTAATACTCGAGGGAGTGCTGCTGCCCACTCCACCAGTATTCCCTCAGTCGGCTCTTACGACTCCCGTGGGTAGAGAGAGGTGGAACAATTCTAAAGCCGGCCCCACACGGCCATTTTGCCATTTTGTAGGAATAATGAGTAAAAATAAAATGATCATAACTTTTTCAATGTGTGCTTGCATAAAATTATGACATGTGTAACATAGCGGAAATGGACATAAATCATAATCATCAGGCCCTGGAAATCATCTAGGATCAAAGTACTCGTCAAGATGAAACAAGCAATTCCAAACTCGATAAGGTTACATTACAGAGTTACTGTGGCCACCTCCCAGCTCCATCATCAGACCCTGGATACTATCTAGAGGCAAAGTACTCGTCAAGACTAATCAAACGAGTATAAACACGATGGGGTTGCGTCGTTTCCTTACAGTTACTGTGGCCATCTTCTAGCTCCATCGTCAGACCCTGGATACTATCTAGACATAAAGTATTCGTCAAGACAAATCATACGAGCCCAAACTCGATGGAGTTATGTCATTTTATGACGAAGTTCCTATGGCCACCTTCTAGCTCCATCATCAGACCCTGGATACTAGATAACATTAAAAGACAAAGTACTCATCAAGACGAATCAAACAAGTCCAAACTTAATGGGGTTGCGTCGTTTCATTATGGAGTTACTGTGGCCACCTTCCAACTTCATCTTCAGACCCTGGATACCATCTAGTGACAAATTACTCGTCAAGACGAATCATATGAGCCCAAACTCGATGGGGTTATGTCGTTTTATATTGGAGTTCCTATGGCCACCTTCTAGCTCCATTATCAGATCCTGGGTACTATTTAAAGACAAAGTACTCATCAAGACGAATCAAACGAGTCCAAACTCGATAGTTTTGCGCCGTTTCATTATGAAGTTCCTATATCCACCTTCCAGCTCCATCATCAGAGCAGCTCCATGTCATCTTAATATTGCATTATTTTACAAGCATGTGTATATTACACATGCTTGTAAAATTTCAGCTCAATGGGAAATCGGGAAGTGTGTCTAATTTAACTTGCAAGATTTGAACGGAACAAGTAAAAAAGCGTCGCCACGCTAACAGCCGATTTTACTCTCCCTCCGCATTAGATGTTTCACATCAAAAGCGTTGAGGTTTGTGTGTAATAAATCTTCAGGACGAATAAATTATAAAATACTAGTAGATCCGACAGACGCTGTTCTGTCCGAACATTGGTTTCGTTTGGATGAAGTAATTTATGTCAGCTACTAAGGATATTATTTATTTAAAAAATGGGGTTTAAAAAAACGGTGTAGGTGTGTTGTCAAATTTTGTTGTAGGGTGCTTATTATATTTTTACATGAAATAAATTTAATAATAAAATCCTGAGACCTATCGCAGCACCACCTACCGGGTCCAATTGTGAATCTAAACCATTCTTGAATCTACTTGAATATAGGTACGCAAAAAAATCATCGTAATCGGTCCAACCGTTTAGGAGCCGTTCAATTACATAGAGACAGAAAGATTTATATTTATAAAAGATATAAAGTTCATTCTTGGAGTTGTTTAAATTCTATTAGACTTTATTGAGTGACACATTATTTTTTCGAAATCTTTCACATTTGTAATATTATTAACTTTTGGTGGTGACTGCAAGCATTTTTGAAGCGAAAAAATTATAAATATTTAATTAAACGATTCCTTATTTAAAGTTCACACGAATATCTACAACTTCCATCACGCATTTCCTCGTCTTGAAATGTGAAAATCAAACATCCTCGAAACATGTCAATATTTATATACATATGATAAGTAGATAGGTACAATTCCAATTATCAAGTTCCATCAAGTTCAAAAAGACAAATACATACAAAGTTTTACCACCGTTTCACACAACATTTAAGAACCGTTCCATAGAAAGTGTGTATCCAATTTTTATACATCAATGATCCAAACACCTAAAAACGCGTTATTCTTTACTTAAGATTGGCAGCTATTATTTAAGTTTTGATATTTTTTTACTTAAAAAGCTAGGATTCTTACAAAAATCTCCCGTGGTCTTCCTCTTTAAATTTGAAATTTGAAAAATCTCACATTATCCTAGGAGCCAAGTCATCTTATAAACGGTCGAGTTATATAATATACCTTTATAGTTATACAATAGATGTTTGAAGGTGGGTAGGCATCGCTCAGTTTTGTGCTGTTCTGTCATATATATGCTTACAGAGAAAGGAAAAAAATATTTAGGATTAAAGCGAAGCTAGCAAATTATATAGGTATATATAACGGGCTTTCTCAATCGACTGAGCTGCGGCTCACAGCGTAGTTCAATTCTATCGCTTCCGAGAGCGGTCTGTTTTCAATATACCTTCAAATTGCTCCATTAAAACTTTCCTAACTACCTTCAAACCAAATTGTTAACGATTCGCGTCTTACTGAATGTTACACAATGACTTGAATGAACATAGCATCATAACCGTTGGCAAAAAACGTTTCGTATATATCTATAGATATGCAAATACCCGGGTTAAAGGTTAAACTTGACTGCACAGACGGCGGAGTGGTTTAGACACCGGCCTCCCTTCCGAGTGTTGTGGGTACGATTCCTACACAGAACATCTCTTTGTGTAATCCACAAAATGGTTGTTCTGAGTCTGGGTGTAGGTACTTTGTGTCCGTGAAATTGTACGTTTGTAAAGTCTGCCGCGATACAAGGATTATTCCTTAGTGCAGGGAGTTGTCTAAAATTGGCAGTCTCGCTCGATATCAAAAACGCCTTTAACAGTCTCCCTCACGAGGTGTTGAAGGAGACGCTCCGATTCCATGGAGTGCCTCCGTATCTCCGAAATCTGTTAGAGGCGTACCTCGAGGGGAAGCACGTGCTCTGGGAGGCGGGCGACGGGCGAATATACCGCCATCGGGTGGAGCACGGCGTTCCACAGGGATCTGCCCTTGGCCCGATCCTGTGGAACGTCGGATTTGACTGGGTCCTGCGGGGCCGGCTCCTTCCCGGGATGGGGGTAGTTTGTTATGCAGATGACACCCTCGTCACCGTGAGGGGGGCCGGCGTCGAGGAGGCCGTCCGATCGGCGGAAGTTGGAGTCGCGCTCGTCGTTTACCGGATCGGTATGTTGGGCCTGAGGGTCTCGTTAGCCAAAACTGAGACCCTCCTGTTCCATGGCCCTCGCCGAGGTCCCCCCGGGGAGCATGCCTACATGTTCAGGGAGTTGCCGTGCCAGTGCAGACTCAGATGAAATATCTGGGTCTGCACCTCGATAATAAATGGAATTAAGGGTCGCAGCTCGCCCCTAGGCTCGTTAATTCTGCCGCGCCCTTGGGTAGACTTCTGCCAAACATTGGAGGTCCAGGCTCGTCCTGCCACCGACTCTACAGCGGTATTTTGCGGTCCATGGCGCTGAATGGTGCCCCGGTCGGGGCGGAAGCAATCACCGCTCCTAATAAGGCCCTATTGCGACGTCCGTAGAGGGCCATAGCGGTGAGGGCTATTAGGTTATTATCGTACGATGTCCTGGGCCGCAGCCACGCTGCTGGCAGGCGACCCTTTTTTTTTTTATTTTAGGTGGGCAAAAATGTCCTACTGCACACCCCGCTGCCCGGGGAGACAACGGGGTAGTGTGGGGCTCTCACCCACTAAAAACCCACTGTGCGCCTCCACCCGCCCTTGCTACGGCGGATCACGGGTACCGCGTCGTTACGACCGCGATCCGCAGGCGGCAGCCCCTTCGGGCACCCTCTCTTGAGTGACGCCTCGCGCACTTGGGCGTCGCACCTTCGCGGTAGGCTTCCGCGGACGACAGGGTACTCCCCGACCCCACCGTCCTAGCCGAGGGGCTAGGGCGGCATCAGGCGCAGATAAGTGCGCGCACTCCGCCCCTCGCCCCGGCGGCGAATCCGGTCCGCAAAGAAGGACTCCTCACGGGCCCTCTCCGCCACCTCCTTCCGCGAGATGACAGCCTCGCAGAAGGTGGCGACCGCGGTCCAGGCCCTGTCACTGCCAACCATCGCTCGCGCAACGGCCGGCAGCGACAGGTCCACGCCTATGACTGCAACGAGTTCCCGGCGCTACACATCCCAGGCCGGGCACGACTCGAGCGTGTGCTGCGCCGAGTCCTCGTCGCAGCCGCAATGGTGACAGCCTGGGGTCGTCTCCCTCCTTACGATCATGTGCAGGTATTTGCCGAAGCAACCATGCCCCGACAAAACCTGCACCGACCGGAAGGTGAGGACCCCGTGCTGCCGCCCCGCTCATTCTTCCAAGATCGGCCGGAGCGCCCCCACGGTCCAGAGACCGGCCCGGGGCGTCTCCAGCCGAGACTTCCACTTTAGGACGGTGGCACGGCGGGCATCTTCCCGCCACGATGACATTGCGCTCTGCGAGGGGCGGCTGCCCCCCGCCCGCGCCGTCGACGCCCGCCGATAGACGTCGGCGAGCACCTCCGCCTCCAGATCCCACGGGGGGATTCCGGCCAACGCGCAGGCTGCATCGGTCGAGACCGTGCGGTACCCGCGTATTGCCCTGACCACTACGACCCTTTGTGGACGCCACAGAAGGGCCCTATTGCGAGTGGCCAGGGACTCCGCCCACACGGGCGCGCCGTACAGCGCCATCGACCGTACTACCCCCGCGTAGAGTCGTCGACACGCAAGACTCGGTCCACCCAAATTCGGGATCAGTCGCCCGAGGGCGGACGCCGTGTTGACAAGCCTTAGCGCAAGACGGCGGAAGTGCTCGTCAAAGTGCCACCGTCCATCCAATACCAGGACCAGATATTTGATGTGGGCCTGGATTGGGAAGCCCACACCGTTGACCGTTATCGAGGCGCTGGTGGGCGGGCCCCGTCGGCGCCCATGGAAGAGTAGGGCCTCCGACTTTTCAAGGGTCACCCTAAGCCCCAGCGCCTCGATCCGCCTGACCACCTCCGCGGTACCTGAGGTGGCCAGCGTTGCCGCCTCCTCGAGGGTCCCACCCCGGGCTGTGACGAGCGTATCGTCTGCGTAGCAAACTACGCCCAGCCCGGGGGGGAGCCGGCCACGGAGGACCCAGTCGTAGCCGATGTCCCACAGCAGCGGCCCAAGAACCGAACCCTGCGGGACGCCGCACGACATAGCCCTCCATACAACGTCCCCTTCCCGGTCCACGAAGAGGACGCTGCGGCCGTCCAGGTAGTCTGCCATCAGCCGCCTTAGGTAGAGGGGCACTCCATGGTACCGGAGTGCCTCCTTGATGCAGCCGAATGGCAGACTATTGAAGGCGTTGGCGACGTCGAGCGACACCGCCAACAGCACTTCCCTCGAGGTGACGGCCTCCGCAGCCGCGGCCTTCAGGCGCAGAATGGCGTCGACCGTAGACCGACCCGCCCGATATCCAAACTGGGCGTCGGACAGGTCGGGGCCAACCGCTCCTAGGTGCCGGACGATGCGGGCAGTGACCACCCGCTCGAGGAGTTTGCCCGCCTCGTCCAGCTACACGATGGGCCTGAAGGCCGAGACCGTATTCGGGGGCCGTCCCGGCTTCGGCAGGAGCACGAGCTTCCCCTCCTTCCAGCAGTCAGCGAACCGTCCGGACACCAGGCAAGCGCCGAACAGCTCCCCGAGGCGGGGCTCAAGGTGGCCGAGGACCAGGGCCAGCACTCGGGCGGAAACCCCGTCCGGCCCGGGGGCGGCGCCTCTCCGCATACGCGCTGCCGCCGCCCCCATTTCCGTCGTCGTCACGGGCGGTACCTCCCCGTCGTCGGCCTCCCGGTCATCATCTGGCGGAGCCATGACCGGGGGTACGGTACGGGCGTCCCCAGGGGTCACGCTCGAGACCCTCCAGCATCTCCTGCCTTTTCGCGTCTTTGGCCAGCTTTAACGCGGCGCGCGCATTGCTGTACGCCGCATACAGCTGGCCCTCCCACTCTTCGTCGCGGATTCAGTGATGTCGGCTGCGGGTGTAGGACCTCCGGGCACGAATACAGGCTGCACGGAGGTCCGCCAGCTCCGGGAACCACCAGTAGACCCCCTTCCATCGAGGCGGGCGCCGCACGCGGGGCATGGCCGCATCGCAGATCTGCGTAAGCATGCCGCGAATGCGGCCAGCCTCGCGTCCACGTCTTCTGTCAGGGGGGGAGGCAGCCAAGATTGAAAAATGGCCGCCTCCACTAGCAGGTCGCGGTCGAGCCCACCCACAGCCCATCGCGGAAAAGCGGGAGTTCTGTCCGCCGCGTGACCCCTGCTGGCGCCCTGAAGGGTCCGGGAGACCTCTATCTGAATGTATCTGTGGTCAGATAGGGTCTCGACCTCTTCCAGGACTCGCCAGCTCCTTACGCGTGCGGCGACACCGGAGCTAGCGAACGAAAGGTCCGCTGGCAGGCGACCCGCCTTGACCTCTCCAGACCGAGGCACTGGTCGAGGTCTACTGGCTTCGTGCTGCAGTGCGGGCCAGGCGATTCCTACATACTCCCCTTTTTCTCACTTTTGGGGTTGGGAAGCCATTACAAAAGCGACAACAAAAAAAAGGGAGTTGTCTAAAATATATATATATAGTTCAGTACTAGTTCATTATGCCCTGGTGGTCTAGCGGTAGTATGCGACTGCTGATTGCGAGATCTCGGGTTCGAATGCAGGGTTGGGTCACCAAAAAGTTTTTGATGTTTTCTTTCAAGAAATTCTTTCGGCGATGGTAAGTGCTAAACGCCGCTAATATTGACTTAAAAATACCTACCAAGAATCTTGAGTAGGTACTGCTTACCATATCATTAAGTGAGTAATTTAGTTGACAGTAACTTTATTCTTTACTATTACCTAAAGATTAGCTGGTCTGAAAGTAGTATCAGGAGATTATCACTGGATTAGTAGGTAGGTAACTCAAAAACTCTCAAAAGACTTTCTGCGTTGGAGCTCTTTTAAAAGTCAAAGAGAAAATAACTAACTACTCTCAAAAGTTCAAATAGTACCAAGTACCAGCTACAGGCTTGTTCTGTACTAGGTTTTTGGCTTAGTACATTTTCAAACCTGTATTTTTTTTTTCTATTAGGCAACGGCTCTTTTCGTTATATTCTTGTCCGTGAGATATTTTAACGAATTTTGCAGTAAAGCGTGCAAAGAAAAGCTACAATATCGAGCTTCATAGTGCTGGGAATAGAGAAAACGCGTATTAAACAATAAGTCTGTAACTGTCTCGATTAAGGCACTTAGAATGTTGCATGTGCAATATTGCTCTTTCGTATTGAAGTACTTTGACTAGGCCGCTTGGTATTCAATACGCTTAAATATGTAAAGGAATTAAACTCTAATTTAAAAGGCCCGAGACTAATGTTTGTATAAATCGTACTTACGACCTGCCTCGCTATCCAATACGTTAGGTGTTTTGAATGCGAGGCCAAATTGACTCCATTAAAAGTTTTGAAAGCGCTCGTAGCTTAGATAATTTACTGAGAGAGTTATACCGTCTATAAAAGCATAATGAAAACTAATGATTTTAAAATGTTTGTGTTTATATTTTCATATTCAACTTTAATCAGGTGTTTTAGTTTAATATTTTAGGTTTGTAAATACATAATAAATAAATAATGGATCTAAAAGGGTTATTTTCAAAACTTTTCTTTGATAACTAAAGTAGCTTAACATTAAAAAATATCTGTGCCTGAAACTACTACTCAATATGTGACTAGTTATTATCTATAGAGCTTGAACTTGTTAGGTTTGCGTCATTACCGACTTCCAAAAAGGAGGAGTTTCTATGTTCATCTGTAGGTATTTTTTTTTAACCGTAACCGTAGCTCAACTATGTGTTTTTCTCACGTAAACTCGCTAGCGACTACGTAAAATATTTGTATGACAAACCTTACAGCGCCTCTGGCGGTTACGTAACTTAATATTTCGATGCGTAAAATACCTATCGAAAGGAATTCAATAGCGACTTAGCATTTGTATAGTTTGTATACAAATTTGTTACCATGAGTTCTGAATTTGACTTACGCTATCGAACAAAACTGTTTCGATAGTAGTTACGTAACTCACTGCATTATTGTGTGGTGAAAGACTTAGTTTATCTATAGTACTTACTAATTTTGGTGTAGGTAAATGTCTGGAAGAGAGCAAATTTAGCATAGAATATGTTACCGATGGCTGAATATGAGGATAATCGCCGGGAATAAAGCAAAACTCAAGCTAATATGAGAATTCTAGTTGGATGTTCATTAGAAAATATTAGTGAGAAGTCGTTTGCAAAACTTTACAGGCTTAACAAAGAAGTCTTTTTAAGATTATTTGTGCAGTTTTACCTCAGTTTACAGAATTAAAGTCTTCACAAAGGGTTTCATTAGAATCAAAGGTAAGTTATGATATCACTATAAAATATTGTTGGGTTGGGTACCTATGTTACAATCTGCCGGCGACCACCATCATACACTCCACTAGTAATTGAAATCGAGAGGTGCCGGTTCTCATAATATTAATACAAAAAAGTTTCACAGCAACAAGACCTCACGTTATCGATCGTGATCTACAATAAATAGGGATCTATTTGTATGTGAGATTGATTGACTTTGCAATATTTTGTTGACATTAACCACGACATTTGTTTACATTAAGGAGGCAAAATTTGAAATCGATCTATTTCGAATACACATTTAAACAAATGTGTATTCGATACACATTTAAACAAATGTGTATTCGATACACATTTAAACAAATGTGTATTACACATTTAAATAAAAGCGACCCGTCTATTTAGTCGGAAAACAGCACGGAATTGAACTTTAGTATTTTTCTCTTTTGTTTATACCAAGATAGAAAAGGACAGCAATAACAAGCCTGAAGTTAGCTGTAAGTTTACACCTGCCAACATAACGACATGCTACTTAAATCTACACTCGAGCTTACTTGAGCAACTGACGTAAGCGGCAATTTAACTCATGGTACGAGTGCTATCGAAATCTATTCTATAAACGTATGAAAGCTAGCGACTCTTGTTGTGTTGTGTTGTTTGTTTTTTTGGACTAAAAAGGGTAACTAAATAAATAATAAACAAAAAATTAAATCAACTTCAAAACCACAAAAAGGCACTCAAAAGCGAAATCCAGGGAAGTAATCTAGACCGCTAAGCCATCGCACTGACCAATGGTCATTCCCAATCTTCACATCACATTTGATTGGTATTTATGACCCACGCCACCTATCGAATACATTTAAAAGTGAACCAATTCAGGGTTTATTCTATAGTGTAGTGTTCTCTTTAAAACAAAAATGACGCCGCCTTTGAATTAAATGAAACCGCGGGTCGCAGCTAGTCACATAACTATGTCATCCTCTTATATCATTAAATATGTGTGTGTACCAAGTTATTTTTCATTCATACTAGCTGACCCGGCGAACTTCGTACCTACTGCCATATTATGATTTTCGTGAATATTTTCTAAAATCCTGAAAGACGTGTTATACTATTTTGAAATAAAACTACGTTTACGGAATCTATAGCGTTTAGGTACTTGATTTTATACTATCCCGACGTTTCGAATACTTTATAGCATTCATGATCACGGATGGACTTAGATACTATTGTGTTATACTATTTAGCCTCGGCTTCGCACGGGTGGTGTACAGTCGCGGACTAAGGAAATGTTACATTCCCGGTAAATTCAAATCAGTCGGATTGTCAATAATTCGTGACACGTTTCATGTATCGAAAGTAACTTACAGTCTTCTGTGTCATTCACTCACTTATTTTTAATATCATGAAATATTTTGATTAAATACTGTTACAATTTTTTTTTATTTTATACAAACCTTATCCTGATAATAACGAACACAAAAAGAAATTTATCTAATTTGGTGCAGTCGTTCGGAAGTTATGCGCGTACACACTTTTCGGAGCGTGGAATTTAGTTATTTTCTTTTTTGTGCGGAACCCTAATATTTTTTCCAAAACAAAAGCCTAAGTTACTCCTTATAACAGCAGCTATCTGCTAGTGGAAGTCCTGTCCAAACTGGTCCAGCCGGAGATTAGCCGGAACAAACAGACAGAGAGACAGAGACAGATAGACAGACAAAAACTTTAAAAATTGGTATTTTGTTATAAGTAGCGTATGTACTCTCTTATACATTTACCGTCTTACTAATTAACTTTTATACACGGCGTATACACGATGTATAACATCAATGTTACTAATAAACAATATTTTGACAGTTCTGTTGTATACATCTGTTATAACGCGTGCATAACTCTATGACATTTACCCAACCGCTATACACCTCGCGACCGCTGTTTATTTACCGTCTTACTAATACAATTTTACACACGGCGTATACGAAATATGTAACATCAATGTTACTAATAAGCAATATTTTGACAGTTCTTTTATATACATATGTTAAAACGAATGGATAAATTGTATGAGAATTTACAAAACCACTAAACACTCCGCGAGCCTAGTTTATCTAGCGTGTAACTTAAAATTGTATTCATTAAATTCAAATGAGAATGAATTATTTAGATCATTTCGAAGTTTTTGATGTAACAAGTACTTACTTACTTATCATCATGCCATTTCCCTTGCGGGGTAGGCAGAGAGAACAGAGTGCCAAGAGGCCCTATTCTTGCATACATCTCTCGCTTCCTCAACATTCATAACTCTCTTCATACACGCTCGCCGATTTCGGAGACTCCTGACTCCACCTTCCTTCAATACATGACCAATTTGGTCTAGGTACCTAAGTCTCGGTCTCCCCCTGTAGGTACCTACATCCTTCCACTTTCGCATTGTATATCTTCTTAGCCAGTCGCTCGTCCGGCATTCTTTCTACATGTCCGAACCATCGGAGCATTCCCTTTGGCATCTTTACACCAATACTCTCTTTCATACCTACTCGCTCTCTTACGTCATTGTTACGAATGCGGTCAGTCAGCCTCACTCCACAGATTCTCCGCAGAGATCGCATTTCGACCGCATTTATTTTACTCTCATGCTCCTTTTTACATACCCAACTCTCGCTTCCATATAATAACGTTGGGACAAGCACTGCGTTGTGTATTGCGACACGTGCCTTCTGGGTGAGGCGGTGGTTGCCGAGAAGTTGTCCCAATGCTCCGTTCACTCTATTTCCCGCATTCACTCTTCTCTCTACATCAGTGGTGTACCTTCCATCCCGACTGAATCCACATCCAAGATATACAAATTCATCCACTTGTTCTAGCACACCATTTCCTATTGTAACAAGTACCAAGAAAAAATTATTTATACAAAATTACCTCTAATGGTAGTAGATTCAGCATGGGATTATTGTTATTGTGGCATTCTTGCTGTGACTTAACAAATTATTTACTCCGGTTCTGAATCCCCATACTGAGATACACAGAGATTTAGGTATTTGCTTTATGTTTTCAGTGTGTTGCCCTAGTCTCCTATTGTACAATTTCGACATTTTGACATGAACTAAGATAATGATTTTGAAGAGCCTGTAACCCTTATTTTATATATGAAACAGATATAAAAGTGAGTCTGTCTGCCCGCCGGGTTGGCATGCTTAAAGTGTTAATGAGCAGACCACATCGCTGGACAAACTGACGACAGTTGGAGAAAAAAGGTTCTCGAGTGGTGAGTGGTTTCGGACAGCGTAGCACTAGATCGTTGGTTCCACCAGATGAACCGACGATCTAGTCAAAGCCAAAGGGAGCCGTTGGATGCAGTCAGCATAAAACAGCATTTGACATGCTTAGCAACATACATTAAACACAAAGTGAAAAAGGGTTATATCGAAAATAACAGTCACGAGCAGGATTCGAACCTGCATCTCCTGGATACCGTCCAGATGCTTTGCCAATTCAGCCATCGTGACCCTTGCTCCTGACTGCTAATCTCGATAACACATTCATACTTAATGTCTTTGGGTGACGCCTGCAGCATCTGTCGGAAGTATTTTCATACATTATACCGACCAGGTAACCTTAATTTTACAATTAAGATTCAATAATATTGTAAGTCAATAATATTGAAGTGATACAAAGGAATTCTAGTAGAATTCTAGTAGAATTCCTTTGTATAACTCACACAACTATAAAGACTTCAGAAAAAATCTATTGACAAATGGCAATATAAAATTAAAAATGCATCTGGTACCCTGTGCAAAGAAAATGATTTCTTATTTCATCATCTATAAATTTATAAAAAATTGTTATTTGTTCATTAAATTTAAATTGGGATTATGTAGACAGCTTCCAAAAGTTCAAGGACAATAAAAACTGTAAATAAAATTGTGAATAAATAAATAATGAATATTTTTTGAATACTTTTTTTTCTTCTTTCAAATACTATATTTTTTCTGTTTTAAAAAATAATGATGTTGTTTTTTTTCCAAAAAATATTGGCAGCCGTAGGTGCAACTGCCATACATTGGCTCACCAAAAAATATTGTGCTATTTTGCGCCGTCTGGTGGTGCAAGAACAGTACTGACTCAGCAGTTTAGTGTCTAGAAAATAATATAGATGGCGCGTTTCTCAATAGAGGAGTATTATTTCATTAAATATTTCCAAAAATACTTTTAAAATGCAACAATTTTATAAAATTAAATAACAGTTTACAAAATCAAGTGTGAGCTCAGTTATTGTGTGATCAATTTATTAACGTGCCATCTAGCGGCGGCTGTATCACCGCGCTTTATACATTGTACATGGCGCCATCTAGTGACCACGGAACAAAATCTCCAAAACTGAATTCAATGTGGCGTATCTATCTATATACAACTATATAATATGTGTCTATCTATTCCATTCTCAGACTAAATATATCTAGACAGAGCGAAGAAAATTCTTTGACATGTATGAGCGAGAACACCAGATGCAATTTACTGGTGCAAAAAAACAGACAAAGTCATTGTCGCCGTGGTCAGTTTTTGGTATTGTCACGATGTCAAAATGCTTTGTCTGTCACGATTCAACTGACATAATCGAACATTTGTATAAAAATTCGGGTTTTACATTATATTTACGTGTTAATTCAGTGTTTTGAGAAAGAGACTACGTGATAATAGTGCTTGTAAAATAGTGTACTATGCTACAAAAGCTACAGCGAGCGAAAAAATACAGGTATAACATTTCATTCATATGTAGTCGAAAATGAAATAATTTAATGATTGAATGCTATAAAGTGATATAAAATGGGCATTATTACTCGAAATTAATAATTGCTACTAAGATACACTTGCAAAACACGTTTTCTAGCTAAATTTCTATAACTGAGAATTGTTTCGGTGTTGCCTTATTGCGAATTTAATTTGCCCAGTTTTCACTTTATAGTCTGGCTAATGAAAGTAGAGACTGAAAAAACACGGCAAATTAAAAAAATTTAAATGAAATTGTTGGAAAAACCGACTTTGATACTTGTTCTTTTTATTTTGCCGAGCCTGTTTCGTCTTACATCCGAGCATAGATCTCACCCTTGATACGTATATAATAATAATAGTAATGGTCTTCAGATCAAAATGTCAGTCACGGCGGCCAGTCTCAGCAGACACTAGCCATATACGCAGCAGTTATTATAGTTCACGAGTGTGTGCAAGACAAGTGCACTCTCTGTTCACTCACTCTCACAGTCCGATGGCATTCCAACTCGACTTTTGTTGTAAATTCCTACTTAAATAAATATTCATGGACATTTTCACACAACGTCCTCTGGTCCCAAACTAAGCTTAACGCTTGTGCTATGGTTTTCATATTACGGATATAATACATATACTACTTTTGTTTGTAAATACATACATATAATAGATAGAAAACACCCAGACGCAGTACAAATATCTGTGTTCATCACACATATAATTGTCCTGAGTGGGAATCGAACCCGCTACCACAAAAGCGACTACGCCACGAGGCCCGTCAAGATACATAATAGTACCCAGACCCAAAACAAACATCAGTTCATCCTACAAATATTTGCCTTGGATGGGAATACAACCCACGAAGAATGTTGAGCTTCTATCAATTGCGTTATGGGACAAATCGCATACGTCATGAGGGTAGGTGCATAGGTGCAAAAATTAAGAAAAATATTAAAATTGCAAGCCCTTATTATGTGTAAAGAAAACAACTGTATTAGATAAATAATATTGTTTTATTCACATTGATCAAAATCTGAATTTGCATATCTGCATGCAAAGATTCATCAGTCACTGATATCACTGTTTCTCACATTGATTGCGAAACTTTCTAATTTTCTTCTGGTACTTAAATTCTATCTCTTTACATGTATTTATTTTCTACATACATGATATGATCAGTATTTTTTCTAAACACCTTTTCCAAGTCAGAGCTATATTTTTACTTGCTACTGCATTTAGCCTAACTTCATATAAGTTCAATTGCATTTAAATAGCAGTAGGGAAAGTATTATACATCATGACCATGCTGCCTTAAAAATTTATCAGCTTCATAAATTGGTCCACCCCTACCAGATCTTCCAGATTATCTGTCAAAAGAAATAGTGAGTTAGAACTACTGCAACAGTATTTATACATAGTACAATAGTTATTTACCAGTGGAAATGTGAGTCACGTTGTCAGAATAAATACAAAAATTTTCAAATCTTGTTTTTTTTTTATGACTACACTTGGGAGCTAAAATTGAAGATAAAATAACCCTAAATTATGTTTATACTCGGTAGGTACGTTATTATCAAGGTTTTTGACGTTATATAGAACAAATGGAAATTGAATTTAGGGCAATGTATTGTAGCATCCAAAATAAATAATTATGAATTTATATAAAAGTATCAAAATAAGTCATACAAACCTAAGAAATCGAACAACAATGCTTTTGATTGAATTCAGCGTCTTTCTCCTGTTATTTTTCCTTGAACTTTGAAATAATACCAAACAATAATACACACAGTCCACGTTTAATAGTTTTGTTCATTTATAAACTCTTAAATGCTTTATCGAAGACCACATCAAATCACCAACAACCAAACAACCGCCATCTTGACTTGGAACATATATGTCATTGACATTTATTTTATCATTGTCATATAAAAAGTTTGCATACAATCCCAATGTCTACTTTCGTTAGCCAGACTATAATAAATTTATATGTAATTTATGAGATGATGATAAAAAATTACCATTTTAGGTTTTCCTCTCTAATCCAGATGCGAGATTGAAATGGGTGGATGCTACGGGAAAACGAGGCAACCAACGCAATATTCAAAATATGTTTCACGATATTTTGTTGATGTTTCATTATACATAATAAGAAAATAGTAACGTTGGGAGCAAAATCATTGCCAGTGAACATGTTCATGTAAGTATAGCTATTTAGATATTTTTATATATATTTTTAGCATTTGACATGCTTAGCACTATACATTAAACACAAAGTGAAAAATAGAAGTATTTTCATACATTATACCGACCAAGTAAACTTAATTTTACAATTAAGATTTTACCTAATAATGACGTCGGTATAATGTATGAAAATACTTCCGACAGATGGTGCAGGCGTCACCCAAAGACGTTAAGTATGAATGTGTTATCGAAATTAGCAGTCAGGAGTAATTGTCAGGATGGCTGAATTGGTAAAGCATCTGGACGGTATCCAGGAGATGCAGGTTCAAATCCTGCTCCTGACTGTTATTTTCGATTTCACATTTTTCACTTTGTGTTTAATGTAAGTATAGCTTTTAAATTCTTTGTACTTCAACTTTGTAGGTAAATCTCAATTCTAGATTATGACTACCGCTGTAGTCATAATCTAGAATTCAGAGAAACTGATTTGCTCTCTCTTGTGACACCTCAGGGTTCACAAGAGAGAGAAAATCAGATTCTCTGTCTAAGGGTTTCAAAATAAAACCCAGGAGTAAAACAAAATTAAATAAGATATATTCACACCCCAAATGGTAGGTGGCAACACAAATTTATAAGGTTGTGGTATTCGTCCTATAGCTAACTCCACCACTTATAGTACTCTCTCCCCCGTGGGACCGACCATGAAGCACATCGTTGCGTTTTGGTCGTAGCAGGAGATAGCCGTTTATTCTTTCATTATATATCGGTGAAATGAAATGGTGAGCAGCAGCTTGACAATACTCTCAGTATAGTCCATGAGTGAATGTTGACATTTACCATCAGATGGGCCGCGGCTCGTTTGCCACTAAATGCAATAAAAAAAAACTAGACGTCTACCAGATGTGAAAACATCGAAATTATTTTGTAGAAATAAAATTATCATAACTTGACAAAGTACTTCTCAAGACGAATCAAAGGAGTATAAACTCGATAGGGTAGCGTCGTTTCATTACAGGGTTACTGTGACCACCTTCCAGCATGGAGCTGGAAGGAAGCTTTTATTTTAAACAATTACAGACGTAATTTAGAAATTTTTCAAGAAGTTATAGATATGTGCATGCGAGTTTGGGTCCTTAGACTAGGGATCGAATTCCATACCATTGTCTTTGGATTTACCACTAAACAATGATTGCATTATACATATAATACACAGACCTATAATTTACAGAATATGGTTCCATCAGACCCTGGATACTATCTAGAGGCAACGTACTCGTCAAGACGAATCATACGAGCCCAAACTTGATGGGGTTGCGCCGTTTCATCATAGAGTTGCTATGTCCACTTTCCAGCTCCATCATCAGGTCACCTCAATGTCATTATAGTATTGCATTGTCACGCGATATACACATGCGTGTAAAATTTCAGCTCAATCGGAAACAGGGAAGTGTGTCAAATCCAACTTGCAAGATTTGAATGGGACAAGTAAAATTAAAGCGTCGCCACGCTAACAGCCGATTTTACCCTCCCTCCGCATTAGATGTTTCACATAAAAAAGTTATTATTCAATTAATTCAATCAGCGCTGGAAGGATGATAATTCTTTACTTATTTGACCAAGAAAAGAAAGAAAAGATAATTTAATTGTATTCTTGTGTACTATTATTTTATTAAATATAACTTATTATTATTTACCAGATGAGATATCGAACAGAACGGCAATTTATGAAGAAGCAATACTTATTTTGCATCAAGTTTCAAAGTCTTGGTATTTCTCTACGTGATAGAATTCTTATTACGGAGGTAGAACGTGAATATCCGACATAGCCCGCCGAGTTTGCATGAAGTGGCAATGGGCAGGCCAAATCGCTCGACGAACTGACAACCGTTGGGGAAAAAGGTTCTCGAGTGGCGACCCCTTATCGGACAGCGCAACGTAATATGGCCTCCCACCAGATAGACCAAATATTTGGTCAAAGCTGCAGGGAGCCGTTGGATGCAGTCAGCACAAGCCCGCTAGTTCTGGTGCTCTCTTGGGGAGGCCAATGTCCAGCAGTGGACGTTTAAAGACTGACGGTCGGTTGAATAGAAGGGGTGGTAGATTTACTTTTAAATAATTATTTTGATAAACGTTGTGATTTTCAATAAAATATTTGTTACGAAGAGTTTCTTATTTACGACCAAGTTACAGACCTCATTCTAACTATCGTTTAATTTGCCCAAATATGGTTAAATACTTGTCAACCTGGCAACATTTAAAAAAAATATTTCTGTTTCAAGTGCAGCCACGCCGTGGCTCCGTCTATTAAGTTCTTAGTTTGAGATTCCATTCCATAGTTAACTCTCGGTAGAGAGCACTTAACATGTTACTTCCGTGAGAGTACTATATTCTTTGGTTATTTACCTATGGGCCCCTGGCTTTGTGTGTCAAATTTTTAGAGCTCAATGCTTAGATAAAAGATAGTAAGCTCAATTAAATTATCGTTTGTCCCTTATTCAATAGTAATGCTATTATTATATTTATTATTCACCTATATGCCGTTTTTGAGACTGTTTTCCAAGTTAGTGATGTGAACCGATCACGATTTTCAACACCGGTATATACTGATTTCTTTGAAAAATAAATCGGTTTTTAAGGTTTTTTTTTAAACAAAAAATACACTACTACGTAATCATAAGGATGTTGTTTATTTTTCTTAAAATAATCGCATTATTTGTACATAAGAAATAATTATCAAACAGACACAATAAGTAACAAAAAAAAACTGTTTTTATTTTGCATCTGTTGCTAATAAATCATAATTCTGATTTACGAAACAAATTTAGTCCACAGCATCTGCTCGTATCCTGTTCCTTCTAGATAATATTACATATCCAGTTTTGGAAAACATTCTCTCCGAAGGTACCAATGTCGCTGGTATAGCCAAATACTTTAGCGCTATTATATTTGATGGTGCTAAATGTTTGTTGGTGAACCAAAAAGCACCTGCACTTCTAACTGCTTTTGTGATATCTGCTTCTTCCTCTTGTAGATTTGTCTCAATATACATACGTAATATACAGCAGTTAACTGCTGCAGCAGTAACTGCAGTTAACTGTAGAAGCAGTTGGTTTCGTAAAGGGACTTCATTGGTTTAAAAAATCTAGCAATCCCAATTTTTTCTCTTCAATTGTTCCGTTACTTGACGTGTTACTTGCTTGTTCTAAAGTAGACGTTAGAAACCTGTCAGAATCTTTAATGTTATGGGCTAATTCTTTTCTTACCAGCTCTTTTGCAGACTGCATGATTTCCGGGTGACGAAATCCAGTTCTTAATGAGGAATGTAAGAATGTAGATATTTGGGACACAGTTCTTGTCTCATATGAGAGAAGTCTACTACTCATATTTTGCCTCACCGATGAGTGAAACATTTTGCCTATATCTGTTGCCAGGGAAATTTCAGTAACATTCAGATTTTCAAATAATCCACATATTATAGGAATGCCTGATGAACTAGTCGGATACTGATCAGCGCTAGTAAGTTTTGTAGCTTCCTCAAATATTTCCAAAATTTTAATAATTTCCAAACCGGCTTCTTCTTCGGGGGCAGATAAATAGTCAGGTGCCTGAACTAATTTTCTACATACCAATGCAAGAACGTCAGATAACTGTAGTAATCTTTTCATCATGTATAACGTGCTATTCCACCTTCTAGATACCTCTTGTATTAATCTCAATCGTATAGAATCAGGGTTTCTTTCCTTCTGAGCTATTTTAAGAGCTTGCCATCCCGCCGTAGTTTTTTGAAAAATATCACAATATCTTTACATTTTGTTAATTATTCCACCAAAGGAAGCTTCAAAGAATCGTCTAAAGTTAAATTAAGAGTATGGGCAAAACACGGCATGTGCCGTATTCCCATCAATTCACACATCTTTACCATGTTGCTGCCATTATCAGTGACAATAGCAGAAATTTTTCCTAATATTTTCCATTCTGTTAGTAATTTTCTCATAATTTCAGCTAGATTTTCAGCGGTTTTGGAGGCAAGAACATCACATATAGTAAAGGCATAACTTTTTAAGCTGCCTAGGTTGAAAAAATGTATTGTAACAGTAAGGAAACAATCCATGTTGTGATTTGACCACAATTCAGCAGTTAGTGCAGCATCCATGGTGTTTTCTAGCATGCTAAGAAGCCGTATTTTTGCACACTGGCAAAGTTCTGGCATTAGATCAAACCTGTTTTTTTGACGACTTAGATCATAGCCTGGATTCAAAACTTCTACAAACTTCCTAAAACCCTTATCTTCAACTATAGAGTATGGCTGAAAGTCCGTGGCGATCATCATAGTCAAATATTTATCAATTTTCTTTTTGTTAGTGGCTGCCGTCATTTTTAAAGTAGACTGAATTAAGCGTCGCGATTTTTTCGTAGGTATTTTTAATGCTGTATTAGCAGACGTTTCTTGTGGATGACATAACTTCTCGCTCTCTTCACTTCGATCCATCTCCAACGTAGCCTGAGGATGGTTCCTTTTAATATGAGCCAACATATTCGATGTTCCTCCTCTAATTTCGATTATCTTAGTACATAGTTTACACTTTGCACTAACATTGTCAATCTTTTCAAAATCATTTCTAGTAATTGATTTAGATTTCACTTTAGGCATTTTTCCCCAAAAAATATGGCGAGAAAAATCCACACAATAAACAAAAAGGAAGCGAAACTGAAATGTTTTGGTAACGTGAAATTAGTCAAGTATCAAAGCGGGATTTTCAGTGATTCCTCCTACCATAGATAATAGACAACACTAGTGACGCCCAAGTTCGGACACATATCAAAAGCTGGAAAATTTATTTTGGGATCGATTTAGGAAACCAAATTAAAATCGATATTTATCCATTTCTATAAAAACCGTTTTTTTCTAGGTTTTAAAACCGGTTCACGGTACACTTCACGGTATCTTACTCACGTACATAAACCTATAATCTTCAAATCTTGTATTTGATCATAGAGTAAAGTAATCATACTAAAACTTAGACGAAGAATAATATAGACTCGCTACTATTTTGACATTAAGGATGAAGAAAAGGATGCGCATACTAGGTTTTACCAAGAGTGAGAGAGACACAGGTATAAGTATATTTATCCTTTTCGCGTATGCGTCAGTTGTATTTGGACCCAATGAACTGGGTCCAAAGAAAAAGGTGGCCAACCGTCCCCATCATCAGTATGTAAGCTTGTTTTTGTATTGACGTAAAAAAATCCTTTATTAATCACGTTATATACGCTAATATTACATGTTCTAATACATTTTAAGCAAAATATAAGCATACTGCAATTTCTTTTGTCCTGTCATTCTAATATCCGGCTAAAACAGGTAGTACATTTTTAGTCAACAAAGTTATAATCATAGTTATCTTTTAAAATTATTCCGGTTATCTATTGCTATCTCGACAATGCTGATACTATCAGCATCAGAGATGTGCCAACTCGTAATAAACACAACTCGATTTAACTCGAGTTTAAATTCTCGTAACCCGAATTGAACTCGAGTTTCGTGACTCGGGTTAAATGGATGAAACTGAGTGAAGAATGATTTGTTTTATTTGTACCAATTTAATTAACTAACCTCCAAACTGTATTTAAAAAAAAACATGCGGGGCAGTCTTTGTGGACTGCCGATAGAAGTGAAAACTAAATAACTTGTGAATTGTATCGAACAATTACTGGTCATTAACACTTCTTTATTAAACCAAAAATAATTCAAAAATAATAATCTAATAGCTCGACTATACACAAGTTACTTAGTTTTCACTTCTATCAGAGCGTTCGATGACGATGACGCGAGTTCCATGATTTTTGTTCACCCAAAAAGTAATCAACGTGCCTAAAGAAGATCGGAGCATTCGGTGACAATGACGCGAGTTCCATGATTTTTGTTCACCCAAAAAGTGCTCAACGCGCCTAAAGAAGTTTTCATTTCAAAAATTGAAACAAATTCATAATAAACTAGATGACCCGTGCAAAATGCCGTATCGATTTGCTGACGATGAAGTTAAAGTCTAATTTAAATTATTCGTTTTTAGGAAGGCAACATTTGGGTGCCTCTTTTTAATATGGTTTAACAATGTTGTCGTATTTCCAATATATTTGAATAAATGCGAACACTGTTTACACTTAACACGTCCACTAACTGACGATTCAAATACATCGCATACAAACGATTTCCTTTTAACCGGCACCACGAAGTTAACCTCAAATCAGTAAAATCTGCAACAAATCTACTTTGTGATCTGAAATACTGTCACATTTGATTGACAATGAATATATTCACAAATGATCCGCCAACTTCACGCTTCACGCCATTACGCACTACAAACAAACGATCGCGTATATTCATTCATTAATTTGCCGCGCCAAACCAATTCGAGTTAGAAGAAATCAACTCGAGTTAGTTCGAGTTAACCCTAAATCGAGTTAGCTCGAGTTAATAAATCGAGTTGACACATCTATAGCTGATAGGTGATAGCTGATAGCTTCAATAGCTTGTCCTTCGTCTAAGTACTAAAATATTTGATGCTTGATTTTGTGCATATTTTTCCTTATAGTTTTTTCGCGTGTTCTTAATTACATACAATTTATAGCGTGTAGTCATGACTTATGGGACAATGCACAGGTTCCTTCTTCGAGCTGTAGCTAGTCAAGGAGTTTTGTCTTCTAAAAAGGTTGAAGAACTCCTACGAAACTATCCTGGTAAGTTCAATAGCGACCTTTCCGTATATACAAATGTACTTTGTGATAGCGACTATAAAACTCTTTATTGTAACCACAGTGATCAAGCTTTCTGTGATTGTAACATTGTATTAATAAACATTATAAGTTATAATGGATAAATACACAACATACCAATGTTGTGTATTTATATTCTATATAAATAAAATAATAGAGTTCTGCCGTTGACCGCGCATCACGGAAAACCTGCTGGATAGATTGAAATTAAGTTTTGGAAGTTTTATTTCTTAGACACTTCGCCCTTATGTACCTAAAATATTAATAATTTCGTTTATTTCAGACTTCGTCCAAATTTTGTTAGTAATTACATAAGAATCCTTAAAAACTATATTAAAAATAAAATAAAAACAATATTGAAATATCTTCCATGAATGTAGAGTTATTAAGTAAAGTTTTAACAATTTTAAGAAGTACCGTTTTATTTCATAATGTGTAACATTCACGTAAATGCCAGAAAGCACTATGTTTTCTTGCCGTGTGAGGTGTGGAGGACCCTGAAAGACTCTAAAACACTTAAGTAACTTAAATGTTTTAATAGTCTATGTCATCAAAATTACTTAGAGAGAACTTAAGTATGTAGTGTCACCTTCCTATTCTGTCGTCAGTTATGTTTTATACAATTTACCTGAACTCATTTCCTTTTAAGTCCGTCACAAACGCCGCAATGATAAACACATCTAAAACTCATCACCAATATTGGTTAGCTCTTATATCTGTGTGGCTTAAATTTTGTCAACCCGATGACGCTGTAGAATTAAATTGAAACATACATATTCAATATTTGCTCCACAATAAGATATACAGATTTTGCAGTAAAATGACTGGTGTTCCAGGTAGTGAACAAATACGAGTGCAAGATTTGATAAAGCAAATTAATGATCAAATACGGCCATATCAGCAAGAAATTAAAATAACTAACAATGAAGTTACAGATGAAGAGGTTGTAGTTTTCATGTCTCTTGGTAAAGACAATACTACAAAATCACAGAACATCTTCTCTGCTCCTGAACTGGAATATTTTAGGGTATTAATTGAGCAGATTGTGATTACTGAGAATAGACTGATTACAAAAGCAGAAGCTATAAAGTTACCTAAAACTATAACTAAAGCTGAAGCTGAAGTGAGTATATTTCACTATTATGCAAAGAATATGCAAGATAAAAAAAATACATCTAGTGAAAAATACATCAGTTCAGAATGTATCCAAATCCAATAGACATTTTCCGTTTATTAATAATATTACTCAAATTATTTAAATATTTCATCCATCAGCCTTTCAACGTCCACTGCTGGACATAGGCCTCCCCAAGATAACGCCACAACGAGCGGTCCTGTGCCGACCGCATCCAACGGCTCCCCGCAGCTTTAAATATTTACTCTACATTAAACACAAAGTGAAAAATGTGAAATCGAAAACAACAGTCACGAGCAGGATTATTTTTGATTTCACATTTTTCACTTTGTGTTTAATGTATAGTGCTAAGCATGTCAAATGCTAAAAATATATATAAAAAAATATCTAAATATCTACTCTATGCAGTTTTATCCATCTTTGAATTTTTTGTTTTTACATCCAGATAATCCACTGTTTGCCATAAACTTCCCTAGCAAACATAGATTAAACACAAAGTGAAATATGTGAAATTAGATTCTAATACCATGTATACAATACGGGCTTTTGTTTTGAGTATTCCTACTTGTGGAGTGTTGTCTGCTTAGTTTTGCTTCATTAGTCAACTCAATTCAATCATCAGTCCAATATTAAAAGGCTATGGGTTTCACAGTAAAATAGTTTTATCTCAGCCACTAACTGAAATGTCCTTAAATAAAATTTTAATATATCACAGGTACACAACTCCTGTGTAACCCCTCATAACTCTTTAAGAATATGGAATGGAATGGAGTATTAGTAATACTTTGGTACTAAGAAATCATAGTTTAGAAAATCATTTTTATCAAAAAATTATGTGCTTTGGCCTTCGGTCAAAAATGCAATAGATTTAGCGACGCCCCGAAAAATATGTTGGCAAATAAAGCACTTGAGAAGTGAGCTCTTATTTTGTTTAATTCAAAATGTACTTTATTTGTTGCCATTTAAGCTTGCTTTAATTTCACAGTAAATGTTATTTGTCTTTTCACTTTTATGTGGCAGTAATAAATTATTGCTTTGCTCGTTTTTTGTGACGAATGACCGTAAATATAAGATAATATTTTAATGATTTGTGGCTTTATTACTAAGTGCCATGATTGCCAGTTTTAAGTTCAACCTTATGGTTGAACTTAAAACTGTTTTAAAACCTTTGTCTCAGTTTGTTAGTAAACAGATGTAGCTGTATAAGTATGTATTCACACAGACAGTTATTAGCTTGATTTTGTTTGGGACACTTTTATCTTGTTAGTATTGATGACCAAAGGTTTTGGCACTAAGAAAGTATGGTTTACAAATTACAAAAATAATGTACACTTACGAGGGGTGATCCAAAAGTAATGATAATGAAAATAAAACACGGTAATTAAAGTTAAAATAATAATTTATTTTTCTACATAGTCTCCTAACAAATCAATACATTTAGTCCATCTTTTTTCTAAACCCAGGATTCCCTTTGAAAAAAATTCCTTTTCTTGACCCTCCCAAAACGCCTCAACAGCGGCCATAACTTCGCTATTGTCTTCAAATTTCTTGCCTCGGAGGTGTTCCTTGAGCCGAGGAAAGAGGTAAAAGTCACTAGGAGCCAGATCTGGCGAATAGGGAGGGTGTTCGACCAGTTCGAATCCCGTTTCTTGAATGGCAGCCATCGCAACTGCGGCTTTGTGAGCCAGTGCGTTGTCTTGGTGAAACAGCACTCCAGCTCGCAGTTTGCCGCGTCTTTTTTCCTTAATGGCCTCCCGTAATCTTCTTATTTGGTCTGCGTAGTAAGAGCCCTTAATAGTGGCTCCCTTTTCCAAATATTCCACCAAAATTATTCCTTTAGCGTCCCAAAAAACAGACGCCATAACCTTTCCCGCCGAACTTGAGACTGAATTTCTTTGGCGTCGGTGAGGAGGCTCGCTTCCAAGTCATCGATTGTTTTTTTGTTTCAGGATGAAAATGGTGGATCCAGGTCTCGTCCATAGTCACAAAACGCAACAAAAAATTTTCTTTATCTGCTTGGAACTTTTCGAGATTGACCCTCGAAATGTCAACTCGTTTTTTCTTTTGCTCGTCGGTTAACATTCTGGGAACCCAACGCGCAGAGACCTTTTTCATATGCAACTCGTTCGAAATGATTCTTTGAACACTTCCATATGAGATCCCTGTGACCTCAGCTACATGCCTGATTGTCACTCTTCGATCTGCCAACGCAACATCTTCGACTTTTTTCACGTTGTCTTCTGTGAGGGACGTGGATGGGCGTCCTTCGCGATGTTCATCTTCAGTGGATGTTCTGCCCAGCTTAATCTCCTTGGCCCAGCGTGCAACTGTAGAATATGGAGGAGCAGAGTCCCCCATTGTTTCCACCAAGTCACAGTGTATGTCTTTTGTAGACATTTTTTTCAAACAGAGGTACTTGATCACAGCTCTAATTTCGTTTTTCTCCATGTTGATGTTATCTCTTCGACAGTTCGTATTCAAATGAATGTATCTCCCGGAAATCCTGACCTATATATATGATTTTTTTAGGCTGACGTAGTGAGTGTATAGGCTAGCGAAAAAAATTTTTTTTGGATTTTTATGTGGACCTGAAGTAACCTATTATCATTACTTTTGGATCACCCCTCGTAGTTGTATTCTTAAGCCTGATCTCTAAATAGTTCTTAATAATATTTACAGAGAATCCTCAAGATGTGGTGCAGAATGTATTTCTTGGAAGAGGACAGGGATTGTTACGCCCTTGGAGTTAGAGCTATTCATGAATTTGAGACCTATTTTCGAGAGAACATGCCTGATACTATCGAAGAATGCAGTCTTTGCAAAACAATCGTATTCAGAGTATGTTATATGAATATTTTTGTACTTTAGTAGGCATGACAGTTTGTGTACTAATGGTAAAAATTGATGTTAGGTGAGATTAGTTATGTTACACTAGTTTGCTAGGTGTATCTCCTGGAGGAATCATAATCAATGTCGCTTTGTATTTCTTCTAAACAATTACAAACGGAGACTTAAATTTTATTTATTTGTATGGATACCTACTATAAGCTATCAAGTCAGTAGTAAAAAATATTGTTTTTGTAACAACCAATTATTCGCAGAAGTAAATTAATATCTATTGTCGCTTAATTTATAAGCCGAAAATTAGGCGTCATCTATCATAACCTTATATAGCAGAAATAGATAGAAGTTTAAGCTTTTGTATTGTATTGTAAACGCGGGCTAGTTTTTCCACAACTCGACGTCGTAAGTGCGCCTATTTTGCGTGACGGGTTGCTGGCACTACTCTTGCCAACCCAGCATCACCAGAAATCCTAGCAGACCCTTGACGTTGCCGACAACTTCTGGGAGCGACCTCGGAGAGCCGAGGTATAGTGCCCGGTATTCTGCCACCCCCGGACATTCAAGGATGACGTGGGCGGCCGTTTCGTCTACCTCCATGCAAGCTCTGCAAAGAGGGCTGTCTGTAACACCTAGAGTAAATAAGTGTTTATTCCATAAAGCATGTCCAGTAATGGCTCCCATTAGGAGCCGGAGCTGAGGCCTCTTCAAACGCCGTAGCTTTAGTGACAATCCGGGGTAGATTGTCGGAAGGGCCTCTCTGGCTTGCCTGCATGTACCTAAGTTAGACCAGTATTCTTGGTGTTCTACCTTGGTGTTTTGTCGTAGTGTGTTTCGGAGCCAATCGAACGGCAGGGGTAGAATGGGCTCTGGTCCTTCCAGTATCATCTGCGAACCCCCCCTTGTCAATTCATCGGCAGCGTCATTACCGCGTGAGTTGCTGTGTCCTTTGATCCACTGTAGGGTTATATCGTTGTCGATAACTACCTGTGACAGGACTCGACGACACAAACAATATGACGTTGAAATGTTTCTCTTTCAAAGCATGAAGGTGTCTTGTAGTAACATTTATTGGACCTTGGTGTACCTTTAGGACAGTGATAAATTGTAACCTTTTGGATATGACTTGTTTCAGGGCGATAGTTGTCCAAAATGTGGCGTGGTTAACCATAAAAAATGTTTGATGAACTTTCTAAAAACCCTGGGCAAAATGCCATGTTGTGGCGAATTACTTCAACCGAATAATAACAGGTAATCTCTCATTCTATATATATATACCATTATAAAGCTGTAACAGAGCTGTGTCTGTTACATTTAAGATATTTGAGAAAACATTACTATTAGGCTATATAGGCATGTCTAAACACAAAACAATTTTTATCGATTTCATGAGGTCTCGGGTTCGATCCCCGGGTCGGGCAACGTTATTGAGCTTTTTCCTAAAAAGAAAAATTCTCAGTAGCAGCCCCGAGTTTGGAAATGTGCCCGGTAGACGTCAATAGGCTCGCCCCCTATTACGTGGGATTTAAACATAGCTGGCGAGTCGTGGGTGTGTAATACACCTCTGCTTACCCCTTCGGGGAATACAGGCGTGATGCTATGTTTTTATATCTGTTTGTTTGTTCGCGTATTACGCAAAAACTACTGAACGGATTTTGATGCACCTTATTTATTTGGTTCTTGTTTAGACTTAAAACCTGGTATTACATTATATATATCACCTAAAAACTAGTTTTTTTTTTGCGGCGAAGCCGCGGGCAACTGCTAGTATTATTATAAAGCTGTAACAGAGCTATGTCTGTACATTTAAGATATTTGAGAAAAAATGACTATATTAGGTTATATAGGAGTGTCTCTAAACACAAAACGATTTTTTTCAGATTTTTTATGTTTGTCTGTTTGTTCGTTCTCGCATCACTACGGATTATGATGCAACTTATTTATTCGATAGCTCTTGATTAGACTTAACAACTGGTATACATTTTATCCCGCTACTATATCGGGCACCTGAGATAAAACCTAAAAACTAGCCTTTGGCTGCGGCGATGCCGCGGGCAAAGGCTAGTATTATACAAAATGATAGACGTCTGTCATTGTACGCGCATCACGTAAAAGCTACTGAATAGATTTTAATTAAGTTTCAAAGTTTTAAGAAACGTCGATTTTTATAAGCACTACGTGTTCAGCCTAATTAACTGCCTTGCTGGTGCAACGGTAGTATAAGCAACTGTTGATCTGGGGTACTATCCCCGGGTCGAGTATTTTTATGGAGTTTTAGTACAAAAGAAAAATTCGCAGTAGCAGCCCGGAGTCTGGAAATGTGCCCGGTAGATGGCAATAGACTCGCCCCCTATTACGTGGGATTTAAACATAGTTGACGAACCGTGGTTGTGTAATGCACCTCTAGGCCTACCTCTTCAGTGATACAGGCTGTGGTTGTGAATATGATAAGCAACGTAGATGAAGTCATGGGTATAAGCTAGTATGTAATTATAATTTCATTTCTTCCCTCGTTGTACCTTTGCCCTTTTGTCATGTTTGGAGATCAGATTAAATCCTCTTTGATCCTCTTACATTTAGATGTTCTAATAATACATACAATTGCACTGAGGCAATAGCTGATTTTTCCTTTATTCTTTTATAAGCCATGAAGGATTTATTGTGTTATATGAGCTAAATATGACGGGCCTCATGGCGATTTCGGTAGTGTAACCGACTTCCTTGTACGAGGTCGTGGGTTCTATTCCCACTCAGGACAATTATTTGTGTGATGAACACAGATATTTGTATTGCGTTTGGGTGTTTTCTATTTATTATATGTATGTATTTACAAAAAAAAGTACCTAATATAAGTATTATATCCGTAATCTGGTACCCACAGACAAGCGTTAAGCTAAATTTGGGATCAGAGCACGTTGTGTGAAATGTCCGTGAATATTTATTATTATTATTATAAAATAGTTTTAAAATGTCGTTCCAATTTCGTATAAAGAGTTGCTTCGAACCACTTGTTTTCGTTCTGGATTGTTTATATTTTACCGTACATAGAGACCAGAAATACTGTTAATCTCACATGCATTATTTTTTTTTCCTTATTTTCAGTGACTCATATCGTTTACGTAAAATAGTCTATAAAAAAAATATATTATATTATTTGGTATAAACAAATTGCCCTTTTCGATTACAGATTTGAGCAGGCTCAACACGTTTCCGAGTCTCAACACGTTTACGACTCTCAGCAGTCTGTAGCTTATGACGAAATAGAGACGGTAGATGACGAAGTTTCCTCGGACGTGGACATGATGGAAGAGGAGATGCCGGGGCCCTCACATATGGTTCACATAGTTTCAAGTAGAAAAAGAAGGCGTATAGATTAGATTTATAAGGTGTATTTGTATAGGTGAGAAACCAAAGCACTATTTTTATAAATAACATAAAAATGTTTTAGTTACTTAGATATAAAGATTTTGGTTCTAAAACAATTGTAAGCATTTATTTTAAGGAACTAAAACGTACAATACAAGACAAAAATTTGTAGTTACATTGCTGCATGCATGTAACATGTATTGCTAAAATGACATTATATTAATATATCTTATCGTGCATTACACTTAGACCTTGGCAAATTCGTACATGACACTATCCATAGGCTGCGCATCATGACCGCTTTTAATTTTTTTTATATACATAACGTCTTAACACTTTTTTGAAAACACAAACTATTTGAATATGATTTAGGCCGTGTTCCTTAATAAAAAATTTAAAAAAAGTACAAAAATTAAAAATTTACTTCTTTATACATTTTTTATTTATTCCTTTGTTATCTGGCTTTGATGATGACATTAAGAAGAAATTATTGCATAACGTTGTAGGTATCTTCGACACTTTAAATATTTAAATTATTAAATATCTATTCTTTGTTTTCTAAAAATAAATGTTTATTTTCGATATTTTCGGATTTTAACTTTTTAGTATACAAAGGGCCACTTGCGCGGAAATTTTGAGATAATTAAATACCTTTGCGTTTACTAACTTAGGTTACATAAATAACTATCTAATTCAAAATTTATTTTGCACGTAAGAAAATTCACCCAGGTTTTACTAACCTCATTTACATCCAGCCAAATACTCGTACAAAGGAATTAATGATGAACGACACAAGTATTCTTCTCTCTCTCTAACACAACAGTTAACTTCTTTGTGATATAATAATCAAATATAGGTAAACATGTGATTGAAAATAAATAAGAAACTGCTGGTGCTAACCTAATTTGACCAGGCCCTGTAGATAAGTGGCATCATAGATGATATACTCCTACTATAAATAGCGAAGTGGCATAAATGCTAGTAGAACAGAATAAAATAGAAGAATTATTCTAATAATCAATCCCAAAAAATCCCACACGGATTGACATAAGATTACGACGATACAATAAGCATATCCCGTTGTCTAGGGAGGCTGAACACACATGAACACATCATCAGAAACCAAAAAGTCACTCATCAGGACAATAAAAATAAATCATACAATGTTATTCTGTTGTTGTTTTTTAAATACACAACATAAACTCACAATTTAGACGTAATAAACCCAGAGATAGACATTTAACCCTCCAACTTTAGTGGGTTTAATAGTTAATTATTTTACCCATGGCTTAGTGTTAACTCGTAGCAGTGCAATAAAAAATAATTAGTTAGCAGTATGCTCAGAGTTATATATATTAACTCTGATTTAACATTTTTTTTAGAGCGGAGGGCATGTTGTTTCAATTTTTAGATAATTGTCAATATGACAAAAGCTATCAAATAATTTATACATTTGATTGCTTTTATCGTTAGTATGTCTATTCAGCTATTAAAATATGATTTAAATGTTATTAAAATTTATGTAATTTTTTCACAATGGACAATTTCACCGAAAAAGTCGATTATAACACCTTACCCCCGATTTGGGGCTAGTTGTTACATCTTCGGGGCACGATGTTACGGTAGATAAATAAACAAAATCATCAATGATAAATCATTTTTTATTATTTCAAAACGTTATAAACAAAAGAGATCACTACAGTCTTCTAACATTATGAGTAATTTCTTTTAATAATATCTATATCGTAATTTTAGAAGATTTTTTTTTGTAGAAAAATAAAATTACTTTGGCAGGAACTTTTTAAAATCTTATAATTATAAAAACACAGAAACTTCGTCTGCAAATAACAACTTTTAGTAAATTATTTATATTTTTTAGTTATTTTAATAATCCATCCATCCATCCATCAGCATTTAATCGTTTAGTGCTGGACAGAGGCCTCCCCAAAATGGGGGTTTTACCATAATCGCCACGCTTGGCAGGCGGGTTGGCGATCGTAGTGGATGTTTTTAGTACACAGGGGAACGCTGCTGCCCGGTCCCCCGGTAATCCCTTAGTCGGCTTTTATGACTCCCATAGGAAGAGACGGGGTGGCTATTCTTGGTGCCGGCCCCACACGGCTTATTTACCGGTGATTTTAATAAACTTTTAGCAAATTAAAATACTTTGGATTCTAACATTTTTTAAGGTACTTATGTTATAACATTTAGCCATATCAAAAATAGTACAAACTGCTGTGCCTCAAATAATTTGGCCACCTTTGGTACAATCAAGTATTAATAATAAAAACTAAGAATGTCAATCGAAATCAAATAACTATAAAAGACAGAAATACAGTTTCTTGTAAATGGCCAGACAAAATAACACGTTTACAATAATAAGTTGGAATAAGAATATTTTACTATAGCTTGGCAAATTCGTTCATAATACCCCCAGGGTCGGGCGACGTTGAATAAGGGTCTCTGCACATTGAGTTTTTTAAACGCATCTTTGACGCGCGTTTCGTTCTACATATCAGAACGTTTCCGCTTGTAGCGATACAAAGTTACAAACGCATGTATTTCAATCTCTGACTAGAGAGCGTACCTGTGCCGATACAAACGCGAGACTGAAAAAAATTCATATGTGCAAAGGTCTACAAGTTGGATTGATACAAACGCGCATTGACGTCGCCTTTAAAAACACTGCGTGGATAGGCCCTAAAGCGTCAGTCGCAGGCCCAGTCGACTATACTACTGGAGTAATGTAACATCGTTCCAGTGGCCCACCAATACAGGCGGAGAGACGGCACACGGCGGGTTTATTTAGTGGATGAGGGCCCCACACTACCCTGTTCGTTGCCCCGAACGACGGGGTGTGCGATTAGGAACATTTTTAAAAGGCCCAGTCGACTATAGAGGGAAATTTGTCACAGTATGGCAGGATTAAAGAGTAGTAATAAGCCAGGATGGGATAAAAAGTTTTACTCCGTAAAAAAAAACATAGATAATAAAGAGAGAAAAAACAGGATATGCGTCATTGACTTGATTCGAACACTTTTGTTAGGTTATTATTGCTCAGTATTCCATATTTTATTTTGGCATCTATTGTCTTTATGTTCTGTGTATTTATTGCTTCTAATCTCTATTATTTACGTTAATTTTTATCCGTGATAGTAGAATAGACAAGACTACAGATTCCTACTAAGACAGTGATCCGAACGAAAAGTCGGTTTCCAGCCAGGATCAACAAATATGCGGCGGTAAGTTTAAAATCACTCAAATAGGAAGATGCAGAAATTATAACAATAGCTACTTAATAAATAACCGAAACGTTACTTAGAATTCGATTTGATAACACGGTCAAAATATTAGTTTTGATCAAGTTACACTTGCACTTATCTCATCTTATTTTTATTTATTTGAGAAATGTGGGCTAAATATTGCTTTCCATACCTCGACTGGTTCTTGGTCATTTGTGGTCTTCCAAAGAAAATAAATATTTATCCTTTATAAGATTTCTAGTGATTCTCTTATTAAAAACTAATTTTATTTTATAGGAATCTACAAAAGTCGACTGGGCCTGCGACTGACGCTTTAGGGCCTATCCACGCAGTGTTTTTAAAGGCGACGTCAATGCGCGTTTGTATCAATCCAACTTGTAGACCTTTGCACATATGAATTTTTTTCAGTCTCGCGTTTGTATCGGCACAGGTACGCTCTCTAGTCAGAGATTGAAATACATGCGTTTGTAACTTTGTATCGCTACAAGCGGAAACGTTCTGATATGTAGAACGAAACGCGCGTCAAAGATGCGTTTAAAAAACTCAATGTGCAGAGACCCTTATTCAACGTCGCCCGACCCTGGGGGTATTATGAACGAATTTGCCAAGCTATAGTAAAATATTCTTATTCCAACTTATTATTGTAAACGTGTTATTTTGTCTGGCCATTTACAAGAAACTGTATTTCTGTCTTTTATACTTATTTGATTTCGATTGACATTCTTAGTTTTTATTATTAATACTTGATTGTACCAAAGGTGGCCAAATTTTTTGGGGCACAGTAGTTTGTACTATTTTTAATATGGCTGAATGTATTGTATTGTTGAAGTAGTATTTTCTAGATCTTGTGAGCCGAGAATTGTTGAGCTGAGAGTGAATAACAAGTGTAGTTAACAAGTAACACAACAAACATATTGCTCTACAAAAAAATCCGTGTGAAAGTATCACGTCATATAATATTAATCTTAAATTGATATGGCCACCCCCTGAAGTTATTGTGAGAATTAAAAAATATATATATTAAGTAGTTAAAGTTAATAAGAGACAAGACATACTTGTAGTTCTTGTAATACTTATAGATTAATTCTTTTCTTGTAATTAAGTTAAACTTTTTATGTTTTAGAATTGTTGAGTTATAGTTTTCAGTTATTAGATTTTAGCACACATTTAAGTGTTCTAAAATGTGGTTTTTATATTTTTAGTAATAATAGTACAAAAACACAACATTTTTAACTTTATGTGATTACATTTGTTTTGGATCCTGAAATAATTAGATGTTTAATATATATGTAGCTTATGTTAACATATTATGAAAATTTTATGAACCCTTACAAAAAAAAGGAATATATTATCGAAATTGCTAGTCCTGAGCGGATGTCACGATGGTTGAATTAGTAAATTCTATTAAATGGCCAAGCATGTTAAGTGCTTAAATTATACCTGCACAAAAATATTAAAATTACTAACACATCAAAGACAATCAATAAATCTTTTCAAAATAATTTGGCCGTTGTACGAAACGTTTCCGTTGTCATCCGGTTGTTTTCAAAGTAAACCGAATATTGTGCGACTCGATAAGTACTAAGACTAAGGAGACAAGTCACATTTTGGTTGTTTTCACACGAATAAATGCGTTTAAGAGGGGTAGGGTACTAAACGCTGGAAGAACGTATGTTGTAACTATTCGATAGTTATAGGTTTTCGTGAAAGGCGTGCTTTTACAGATTTCAAAGTGTAGCTGGTAAGTATATTTTGCGATTCTTTGATTTTCGTATAAATTTTCGCGTGCATATGCAATATTCGTATATAAACGTAACACTTGTACTGCAGCAAGTAGCATAGCATTTTCAAGGATGGAATTGGGATTTTGGTTGGTATAGCAGTCACTCCAAAATATAACGTGCTTGATGTTGTCATCAAACGTGATTTATTATGTAAAGAATGCTTGCAAACTCATATGCATTGACACCGCCTTCAATTTCGTGCCATAGAAAGCAAATGCTTAGGAAGTTTTCAGGGCGAAAAATAATGAAAATGAGAACTTAGTTTGGTTTTGTAGTATAGCGCTGAGGTATTTAATAACGGTGATAGCAAAACTGCCTGCAAATCGAACGGGAAAATTTATACAGTTGGATCGCTGATCTTCTTATCTGTCGGCTTTTCCTGTTTTGATGTAAGTATCTTTTCGCAAAATATATTCAATAGCAAACATCACATTCGTCTTACTTTGCCGGAAACAGTGACAAAATCACTGTCTCAAATTCCTCCTAAAATATATAAACCGATTCTTTGTAGTCCGATTTCCTTTCTCTTTGAGATTTTTTTCATACTCTAGATTGATAGAGAGTTCGAGTAGAGTTTTGTTGTACATTTTCTGCAGTAAGTGAAAAGGACCGAATATTGGATACTTTTTGAAAAAAATATATTAAAAATACTTGCTTTTTAATTGAATCGAATTAAATTATTATTTATATTGAGTTTGAAATGTTTACTTTTAGACTTATGCATTTAAATTACAAAAAAAAATATTTTTATTTTATCGGCAAATATGATTTTGTTCATAAATTTGATGCTCTGGAAAAAGGTTTCCTAATATTAGATATCCAATATTAGTGTATCACAGATCCGATATGGGATATCCAATAATAGGACCCGAAAATAAAAATATTGTTTTCAATTATTTATTATTAAAGCTTATTTGTATTTTAATGAACAAGTAATTGAAGATTAGTGATCATAATTAATAAAAATCTAGTCAACAACGTCCTGCAATGCATAAATAACAAAATAAAGTCGACAGCTTTAGTCTCATCTACTTCGGCACATAGCTGATGGCACCATCCATAGCAAGAGATACATTTAATCCATTTTTCTCTTTGGGTGTCACAAGAATACAACTGAGTACAGTAAATACATGAAGCGTCGTCTTCATCACGGTTGTTTTCGTCTTCACTTTCTACTACAATTTCAGTATCCGTATCATTACTACTGCTGTCTCTTTTCTTAATTTTCTTAGCCTTTACAGTTTTATTTGTGTTTCCCACTTTGTTTCTTATATTAACCACTTTTTTCTTTGTTTTCATTGATTCTTCTAGTTGTAATTTATAGGGTGACGATGGAGACTTTAAGGTAAGCCATCTCTTTATTTTTGATAGCCTCGTAAGATTTTTTCATGTCATATGGGCACCATTGCTTTCTTTTTTTGGGGTGGCATTATATATCTGTAACAGTTAACACATAATTATATTATTAGTTTAGTTTATTACATAATTGACCTAATATTGGATATCTCATAACATAGTTACCCAATATTGGATATCTAATATTGAGGTTCAAAATATCCAATATTAGGGATCTAGCATACTTTATTGCGAAGAAAAAAATCGGTATTTATTATGCCAGATTATTAATTTTTATTGATTTTTACTATAAAACAAACATTAAATATGATTCGCTTACCCAATAATACGAATTTCAAAACAAATAAATGTATTTGACCCGCACAAACAAAAAATTCAAATTAGTTCAATAGATGTTCGTGTTGTTATTTTCGCCATATTTAAAAACTGACACGTGCACTCTATGACATGACAGCTTGTCAAACCGCAGCCAATGACAAAGCGGCGACTAATGGCGCACTTTTTCAAAATTAGTTACCATGGCATCCAATATTAGGCAACCATCCAATTTTCGGTGCTCTTCCCCTAATGTGACTCCAGCTTTGGTAGTGCATTATAAATTTTGCGAATATATTTCTTCGAGCCCCCTTCACGATTCTTTATCTCGCTATTTTTTTCAGTTTTGTGGATTTTATGGGGTTTGCTAATTTATCCAAATCTGAACTGTCCATTCTCCAATGTCAAATGTACATTTGTTTCCATACTGGATTGGTTCTGCGGATGTATTCATGTTGTACTTGTAAGTGATTGCAGTGAACGATTTGTTTAGGTGGCATTATCTGGCATTATCTTTCCTTGCCTTATAAGTTTCCAATAGTCTGTAATGTTTGAATTCCTGTTCTCTTCCGTAAAACGTTGAAAATATTCACTGTCTTCGATATGAGAGCATCTAGGCTTTAAAGAACGTTCGTTTTTGGTAACATCAAAAACGATTTTTTCATTTTCAGTATTTCGTCTTTCTTTATAACAATCTCCTTTCATTCTTGATAATCTTCTAGCCAATTCATCTGCTGCATAATTGCCTCTAGAGCCACTGCGTCCCTTAATCCATTGTAAGGTTATGTTATTGAAGTTGCCAACCTAATTTACTTTTTGGTGGCATTTGTGTACGAGTCCTGATGTGAAGGTATGGCTGTTCAGCGCCTGTAGCATCCAGCGCATGTTCCATGTAGTTTCACCAGATTAGCTTAACGTGGGTTGTAACACGTCCAAGTCCTGCATTACTATAACATACGAGTCGTTCAGCTGCCGACTGCAGTATGCATTTCGAACAACGTTCTTAAATATGTCGGGTCATTAAAGTTAGGCCAAATTTTAAATAATTCCATGTGATTGTTTTTAAGAAATATGGATCTTCGCCTGCCCACAATGCGATCATAGAGCGTATAAAAAATTACATCGAATTGTTCTTTGGTAAGTCTTTTCTTAAGAGATTTCTTTTAATAATAGTTTCTGCTTATAAATAGTTGTTATAATAGTGGTGCGTTGTAATTATATCGCAATCTTCATGTATTTGTTGTCACATTTAAAGGAAATTGTACGTAATAGCCACACTGAAGTTATATGTTGCTGTCTCATGAGCGGCCACGCGATGGCTACATCTATAGATAGGTACTTTATCTAAGGTTGTGACTACTACGTGACGAGCGTTTCTCATACTTCTCGCTTGTGTTCAAAACTGCTGACATATACGCACTACATAATATTTATTCTCAAATTTTGCCTGCTAAACTAAAATAAACTGCGACTTTCAGCGTTCTTTCAAACAATCTAATTAAGATTGTTAATTTTTTTTTTTTTAATTTTATTACAGATTTTTATCAAGATAGATGTTGACATAGATAATTTTCCCTTTTCTAGAATTTGCCACCTATACCTACTGTTAACTAATATTTTTTATTGTGGGTACGTGCGTAAGTATTTTATATTTTAAAACGTTTACCAATGATTTTCAAGTTTTAATTAAATGTACAAAGACAAGCTTTCTTAGATTGTTACCAGAGAGAATATACCTTTAAATAAAATTAAGTATATTTTTGTAATCTACATTTTTGTTTTATAATAAAAATTAACTTCAACACATATCTTTACTGTTTTATTTCAGCTGCTAAATAATATGACTAACATGAAATACAAATACTAGCTATATTTATATGGCTAAATATACATTCTCAACTTTTCTTCGCACAATTTTGGCAGATTTAGGATAGTAGTCCAATAAATATTTCCATTGATCTAGCTTCAGATACACAATATCGACAACTGTGCGAGCTCGGAATGAAAAGTGGTGCGCTACTCCTACGAATAACCCCTAGAAAAGAGAATAAATAAATAAAATAAATATTCACTGACATTTTCACACAACGTCGTCTGGTCCCAAACTAAGCTTAACGCTTGTGCAATGGGTACCAGATTACGGATATAATACTTTTTTTACATTACTTTTTTTTTGTAAATACATATAATAGATAGAAAACACCCAGACGCAGTACAAATATCTGTGTTCATCACACAAATAATTGTCCTGAGTGGGAATCGAACTGCCGTGTGGGGCCGGTTTTAGAATTGTCCCACCCCTTTCCACCCATGGGAGTCGTAAGAGCCGACTGAGGGCATACCGAGGGAGTGGGCAGCAGCACTCCTTCGAGTATTAAAAACATCCACTGCGATCGCAACCCGCCCGCCAAGCGTGACGATTACGGCACTATCCCCCATTCTTGGGGAGGCCTATGTCCAGCAGTGGACGTTAAAAGGCTGATGGATGGATGGATGGGAATCGAACCCACGACCTCGTGCACGGAAGTTGGTTACATTTTTTTAGGCGGGCTAAAATGTACCTACCGCACACCCACACGGCCCGAGGTATCTCCAGCCGAACCCTCCAACGGGCGATGATAGCGCGGCTAGCGTTGCTCTGCCATGCGCTCATTTGACGAGGCAGGAGGCGAACGCCTCCCGCACGCGCTGCTGACGTCGACCGATAAACTTCGGCGAGCACTTCCGTCTCCAGGTCCCACGGGGGGTTCCGGCCAATGCGCACGCGACTTCGCACGACATCGTCGCGGTAGCCGCAGATTGCTTTGACCGCCACGACTCTCTGCGGTCTCCACAGAAGGGCCCTATTGCGGGCGGTCAGAGACTCTGCCCACACGGGTGCGCCGTAAATAATACGTAATTACTCATTTTATTCATGTTGATGGCTTGTAAAGCGCCATCGACCGGACCGCCCCTGCGTACAACCGTCGGCACGCGATGCTGGGTCCGCCCAGGCTTGGCATCAAACGCCCAAGGATGGACGCCGTGCCGACAAGTCTCGGTGCAAGCTGGCGGAAGTGCTCGATTCTAAACCACTCTAGCTCAACCTGTTGGGTACAGCTCAACAATATCCAATCAAGGATCGTGGATTCCAGATACATAACAAGCTTGAATTATCATCATCGCGAAATGCACCTGATTAATCAAGACAAGGAAATTTCGAATTTAAATCTGTCTAGTTTGTGTGAGATAGAAGGGTAAGTAAATAACATTCCATGTAGTAAGCTACTATTTTATAATTGAATCGCTAAGTTTCCGCAAATCATACAAACAGTTCCTCAAACAAACACTGATAAAAAACTATATTACCTGTGCAATACCAAAACTGTCCTCGGGTTCCAAAATATCATAAATCGATTCCGTCAAGTTTTGATGTACAGTAAGCACTTCAACCTAGAACAAAATAGTTCCGTCACGGAATTGGCCGATACATTGTGTGTTCAACACAAGCTCTGAATAGATTATAGAAATATTTGTTCTGCGTGAGTATCGAATCCAAAACTCAGCAGCCAGAGTGGTTATTAGCAGTCAACAATGATATCAAGTATCTATTTATTAGGCCATCTAGTTTTATTGAACTCGGGAGTTTAACATTCGGTATTTTGAAATTCGGGTTATGAGGTGTATTGGATAATTTCTGCTACGTGAGACTTCACCCGCAGTAAAAATAGCCAACTTATAAAATTTTAATTCCGATCTAGCAGCGTCAGATAAGAGAAATATCAGATGTATATTCGGACTGAGACACCAGAATTATAGACTGATATCTGCATCTAATATCTTTAAACGAGCCATTCTTGTATATATGTATATATACTATATATATATATATATATATTATCCGTGTTTTCAGGCAATGAAAAAATAACACCACCAATAATTTTCATTATTATGTCGGTAAGATCGAAAAATATTATTCATATATGTATGTAATTCGTATTTAAATATAATTTCCAAAAAAAAAAAAGAAAAGCCGAGCAAAGCTCTGTCATCCGGGTACTTTAAATTACGAGTAGTGATGAATATTCTGAACGTATTTATTTAATAAGAAAATAGTAGTTATATGAAGTCATATTTGACCCTGATGGTTATGTCATACGTACTTGTCCTCGATGTATGAAATAAATGCACTGGTCTGAGTCACCGCATTGGACTATGTAATTGCCGGGAAAGAAGACACAGTGATTCATCCACGTGACCAGCATTCGTCTGAAATCTTCGTCGGTCTTACTGAATATAACAGAATCTCTTATATGACATCCATATACGGCTTCCATTACTTGGCAGCGAAGGCGGAATGGTAATTTTGAGATAAGTGCAGGCATCTGCGTTTGATAGAAATTACATAAAATATAATTACGTCCGTGACACATTATGCGTCATAGAAAGACGCCTTTAAATTTTATTAGGCGTATCAATTATTTAAACAATAATTGGGTCAGCACGCTGAAGTTGCAATGGGCACACCACATCGCTTCACCAACGACAACTAATGGGAACCGCTTATTATGGCCCTGTCTTGGGGTGATCGATGTCTGAAAGTGAATGATAGAAAGTCGATGGATGGATTGATAAATACTAGAATCATCTCCGATTATGCAGGATTATATTTTGTTTTTAATTTGTCATAAGAATATATTATCAACTACTTACTATAAAGTTATAAAAAGTACTAGCGTGTCTATTATGACCTCATCTGATGGGCTGTTAATTTAGTTACCATTAACATTAATCTATCAGCGTTTATTTCGTCCACAGCTGGATGTGCGACGCCCTAATGAGCACCTAAACAGGAGTATCGAGCTGCCTCCATCTTTGATGCCGTTCATCCACCTAATGGTCAACCCTCCTACAATGTATCGTACGTTATCGTTATGTAATCGTCAGTCGATACCTTTCTTTCCCAAGATGACGAGAAGACTTCAAGTTTGAGTATTATGAGACTGACATTTAAGATATTAGTTCCGTATGTCATCACACATGAAAATGACATAAGTATTTATTTTATACTTAATATGTCATTTTCATACTTATCCTAATTACTATAAAGCTGTAACAGAGCGGTGTCTGTACGTTTAAGATATTGGAGAAAAAATGTATTAGGCTATATAAGCGTGTCTGAGCACAAAACATATTTGTTGGAACACACCTTTTTTGTCTGTTTGTTTGTTCACATCACGCAAAAACTACTGAACGGATTTTGATGCAACTTTTTTATTTGATTAGACTTATAAACTGATGTACATTTATCCCGCTACTATATCGGGAACCTGAGATATAACCTAAAAAACTAACTTTTGGCTGCGACGTAGCTGCGGGGAAAGGCTAGTTACAATATCCTAATAATGTTTATATTGGTCAATGGTTCAATGCATTATATTTTGAGGCTCTTTTTGTTCCCAAAAGTACCCACTCCGGAAATCTTACCTGTTTTCCTTGTTGCCTATTCCAGAGTTCTCGCACGTAGTCCCACATTTTATTCATTTGGTGCTGACTGAGGTCCATGTCTCTGAGACCATCTTTCAGTTCATTGATATCATAATCGTATGCAATACGCGATGATGAATGTGCGGTTATCATGGCGGACATTTCTGATATGAGCAGACCTGGAAGTAGCTTGCCTATTGTTATTAATGAGCTAACTAATTGTACAGTTCCTATATCCTAATGGTGCTCTTTATTATTCTACATGCGTGGCGAATAACTGTAAAATACCGTAGCCTATAGACGCTAGCAACACCAGAGGCATCACTCGCGTGTTGCCATCTGCAAGGAAAGGAATAAGAATGATGATGATGAAGTAGAGCATAGGAAGGATAATTCGGAGAGGATAGGAAGGGGGTGTAGGCCTCCGGCGCTCTCACTCAACATACGAAAGACAACGGTCTGAGTAACTACCGTTGTTATACGCTGATTTTGTGAGTGGGTGGTACTTCCCCGATCGAGCCGGCCCATTCGTGCTGGGATAAACAAGGCTCTGCCGTTTCCTATTTCACTATTATTAAGTACTTGATGCTATTTAAGCATAAACCGTGAGTAACTGACTGTAATTAGCGATTTAGAAAAAGTCAGTTTAAATTGAACAGAAAAAGTTAAATTTATAAATCTTACGTACCTGTGCAAAATTTGATGACGACAGTAGCTATAATGGTCTCGATAACTTCAAAACTATTTTGTGCCGACACATCTCCAGTGCCCGTTATTGTCAACAAATTTATCATATACCACAGCGCAGCTACATATAACGCGAAATAATTTCCCTGGAAGATTGTCGGGATTGTTCGTCTCAAAAATGAGTATTTCTAGTTCCCAAGCCACGTACCTATACAGTGGCTAGCGCATTACCCGCGGCTTTGATAACTTCATTGTTATAGATGAAAAATGGGATGGCGAAAAAGCATAAGGGTAAGCGGATACCGTAGCCTATACTATACGCTAGCAACACCAACACCAGAAGCATCACTCACACGTCGCCATTTCCAAAGAAGGGGATAGGATAGGGAGGATAATAAGCAGATGATACGTAGGATAGGAAGGATAATTAGGAGATGATTGGTAGGATACTAAGGAGAGGATAGGAAGGGTATTTGGGCCTTTCTTAGTGCTCACCTACAGGATCAAAGAAATCCAAACTTATGTAAAATTTCACGGTCCTAATTATAACGGTGCTTTGTTATGTCAGTCAGTAATTCAGTTAATCTTTTATATATATAATATATATAGATATCAGAGGTTCATTGTGGGGATGCACTAAGAATGTCATTACCATATCATTAAGCTGGCCGCTAATACCCGAAGATAAGGAAATCCCTTAACTCTTTACTGACATGGCTTGTGAATGTGAAGTATGCAACTCTACTGTTCCACTATTGGGCATGGGTCTCCCCTCAGTGTGAGAGGGATTTAGGCCGTTGTACGCTGACCCAGTTAGGCTTGCTAATAGGTATAGTCGGCTAGTTTCCCGATTGTGGAGGAGTCTCGTGCCTATATAAGGGACGAGCCAATATCGGTTGTAAAATGAATGCATACGATGGTGCTGCCCTTCTATTTTGTGCTTGTAATGCCACTCTTAGTATCGTATTTAGTAAATAATATTGCTATTGTAATAACACAATCTAGGCACTTAATTAGGTTGATTTTTTTTATTGGTGGCGTCAAATGTTGCGCTGTCGTTCTTGGTCTATTGCTAGTGTTTACCATCTTTTATACAAATATATGTTACCTATGTTATTTAGAGTTACAAAGCGCGACTGCCGCGGTCAATTTGGTGGTGTTCTAAATATGGATGAGGAAGCGGCGGATATTATAAGTTATGTAAAATATTGCACCTAAAGGATATGGCTAAACAACTGTCTTAGGTAAGCTTGTAAAGAAATTTCTCACTAATGATTTTTAAAAGTCTTTACATATTAACTTGCTGTGAAGTGATCACATTTTATTTAAAAACAAGCGAATGACTTTTTTTCGAATAATCAATTTAAAATTATAAAAAAACACAGCATCACGCCTGTATTCCCCGATTCGCCAGCTATGTTTAAGGCCGTCTACCGGGCACATTTCCAAACTCGCCCGGAGTTGCTACTGAGAATTTTTGTTCTTACTAAAAAGCACAATAAGATTGCCCGACCTGGGGATCATTAATTAGATAATTCTACAGCCGGATATCGTACTATTGCGTAAGCTAAAATTATCAGTGTTAATTATTTCATTATTTATAATTGTATTAAAATGCTTCTCAAAACGCTATTCCTTTACAGTCATTTTAATACTTTCTTTCTTTACTACACTGACAAATATGCTTAAGTTGTAGTTTATGTGGTCAAAAGTATGAACAAATGAATAACGTTGACATTCTATTCTTGGGGGTTAGGCAGAATGTCATATGTTACGTGTCGACCCTATCGAGATCACTGTAATTGGTTGAGAGATCACCGTGATTGGCCAACGGATTATTGTGACATCACGCGTCGGTTTCTCAACCAATCACAGTGATCTCGATACGGTCGACACGTGAAATATGACATTCTACCTAACCCCCTGATCTCTAATATTACCTCTGAATATTTAGCTCGTAAGTTAAGTTCTGGTTTTAACATCCAATTAGCCGAAGTACAATGGAAGGGCGTTAAACAGGATAGTTTGAAAAATAAGCAGGCATTCACATGTGACAATATAGACGCCCAAACAGCTGTTGTTCTATAAATATAATTAATATTATTATTTAGACAATAAATAATAATACTTACAACAATTACATTATTAACAAAACGAGTGTAGATATTTGCATAATTCATATGCAATGATTTTTCATACAAATTATAATTCAAATACTATTTCTATTTCACTGCTTATTTTAAAACCATACAATACTTGAAATATAGATAAATAACTATACTTAAAAGGTTTCGTTACCACCGAAGGAATGTAACATAGTTCCAGTGGCCCGCCAATAATGGCGGAGAGACGGCACACGGTGGGTTTCTTTAGTGAGTGAGGGCCCCACACTACCCTGTTCGTTGCCCCGAACGACGGGGTGTGCGGCTAGAAATATTTATTCCCGCCTTAACAAAAAAAAAGGTTAGGTATTGTGTTCGTTAGAAAATGCACCCGTGCGAAACGAGAGCGTGTATTTTTTTTTAAACCAAACACCCTGCTCTAAGAAATAGTCCTTGTATCAGGGGAGACTTTACAAACATACAATTTCACAGGCTCAGAACAACCATTTGTGGATCAGACAAAGAGTTGTCCTATGTGGCAGTCGAACCCACAACACTCGGGCGGGAAGGCCGGTGTCTAAACTACTCCGCCATCTGTGCATTCAAGTCAGTATTAGTAGGTACATATATATCAATTGAAATCTCACCCCAATTTAAATAATAAATTAGATGATCCAATGTTCGTTTTTCTGTGCGTACGGTACGTAAACAAGTATGATATCCTGGCTAGTTGAGGTGTGCGTGTGTAGGCAAAAAGTATCATCTGCATTTCCCGCTCAAAAGGTAGAGCAAATACCAAATAGCATAATGGAAAATTTGCTAAAAAATCTCTCCTACGGAGAAACACTTTTGAGAAATACCTGTAAAAACACATCAAATTATATAGAAGACTAGCTGACCTGGCAAACGTTTTTTTGCCATATAAATTATTTCTAGAGATTTTTTAGGGAATTTCTAGCGTAGAAAAATAACGTATGTGCCGAATCATAAACACAAAAAAATTGGTCCAAAAATAAAAATTTTGGGGTGGACCACCCTTATCACTTTATGAAAAATAGTTTACATCCTATTCTCAGACCTACTGAATATACACACAAAATTTCATAAGAATCGGTCAAACCGTTTCGGAGAAGAATGGCGACAAACACTGACACGAGAATTATATATATTATATATCTTTGGAATGTTGTGACAAGATGAAGATAAAAATAGTCTAACTAGGACACTTATGAAAAAAATATTCTAAGTAGACATGAAAATTTTCAAGTTAATATTTCGCGGTTACTATTTTATTGGACCAATTTAGTATTTTCTCTAGGTTATAAGCTTTTACTACTGAAGGAATGTAACATGGTTACAGTGGCCCGCCAATCCAGTCGGAGAGACTACACATGGCGGGTTTTTTTTGGGTGAGGGCCCCACACTACCCTGTTCGTTACCCTGAACGACGGGGTGTGCGGTTAGGTACACTATTTCCCGCCTTATCAAAAAAAGGTTGTAAGCCTTTGACCTACACAAACACTAAAAAATATTTTACTGATGCGTGGTGTGCTGGTACCTAATATGCGAATTTCATATAAATTGAATCATACTAACATTTTTCTCACTTTCCGAGGATTCAAGACATAATCTCCGTATCTGTTCATGTATCCGCAATGTAAGTCCAGAAACAATTTGTATAGAAATATTAAATCTGATACAATGCATATATATAAGAAGTAAGACACAGAAAGGAATGCCATCTGATACACCAAAAGTGTAAAATCTGCGTACGCTATGAATAGAATAAGATATTCTGAAATCGAAGATATTGATGTAAATAAATTGTAGTCTTCAAAAATATTATTATTTTTATATATTTTTTAGCATTTGATATGCGCTCAGCAATTCATTCATATAAATTAACACAAAGGGTAAAAAGTGGTGGGCGTCACCCATGACGATAAGAATGAATGTGTTATCGAAATTCGCAGTGCCCAGCGATTGTCACGATGGCTGAATTGGAAAAGCATCTGGGATAGTATTCCAGGAGATGCAGGTTGAAATCCTGACGTGACTTATTTTGGATTTCACATTTTCACAGTTTGTGTTAAAGTTATTATTTTTTAAATAATTATAATATAGACGAGGATTTTAAGGGAAGGTCCATACAGGACGTTTGAACCTGTCAGAGTGATAACACGACGATAAGCAATATTAGGGAATTTATTAGTATTCTTCAGCCTTTAATAAACCCTAGTCCTTATTCCTTGGCATATAAGCTGGGAGAAGAATACAGCATACTGTCAAGTATTTTGTTGAATATTTAGCACCCAGGACGTTAAGTATGAATGTGTTATCGAAATTAGCAGTCTTGAGCAATTGTTACGATTGCTGAATTGGCAAAGCATCTGGACGGTATCCAGTAGATGCAGGTTCAAATCCTGCTCGTGACTGTTATTTTCGATTTCACATTTTCACACTTAGTGTTAATTTATTTTGTTGAAGTTTTGAATAGGGGCCATCAATTAATTACGTCACGTGTAAACAGGGTGCAACAAACAAGGGGTGGGAGGAGTCCTAAGTGTCGTGGCTCGGGTTAGAATGCCGTAGACTATGAGAGTGAGGGAACAGCGAGTAGATACACTTGTATTTACGGACGCACTCATGCATTATAATAATCTCCTGCGTACCTACATGGTTAGTGTCTGTAACTATGAATTAAATTAGCTAAATATTACCCATAAAAATGACCAAACTACAGTCAGGAATTATGCTGCCCCGAAACCACCTGAAACATTTAAGATTTTATGAGCACCCTTTTAAAGGATACTAGGATGTAAAATTAAAATGTGTGTACTTATGTACACGCGTTAGAAGTTATACTGCTTTGGCGTATGGAAAATGCCATGCCGTGTTGTTGAAATCGTCATTAAAAAAATAATTGAAATATCAATAAATCAAATTTTAACAAATAGTTAAGATCAAAGATAAAATAAACATTCAGCATTTAATATAAACAAGTATAGAAAATTGTTTTTATTTTTTTATTTATGCATAAAATTTGTTAATATACCAGAAATAAAACAAAACGAAAAAAAAATATTTTTTAGATAATAATGTAATAATTTTTAATTAAGGATGTAAATAAATTATACATACCGACAATTAACCTCAAATCTATAAATGCACTCAAAACAGATTATTCAAATCAGTTTTATCACTAATATTCAATATATATAGATATACTAAAGATATACTAATAAATAATAAATTATTAGTATCACCGTCGTATATGAAATTGATTTAATAAAAACGCCAAAATAATATTTATTTATTCACACTGTTTAATTGTACTCTTACGAAACACGTGTTCTAAATATAAAAATACTAGAATATACAACTTGAACATAGTTATCAATTTTCATGCATGCTACCTAGAACTAACTTCACGATGTAGAATTTAGGTGTCGGTGTGCGCGCGCATCGTAAAAATTCACTCTCATCATTTTTCTCTATCGTGCCAAAAGAAGTATAACTTCAAAAAAAATTACATATAGGTAGGTACATACAAAAAATATTTTGTAGAGAAATATTCTGGATTTTGGGAAGATAGGTCATACTATCTCCATTTCTTTCTAGAACGTTGTAATATCTATATATTTATAGCAGCAGCTCGAATGTGCTTCTAATATTGTTACGTTCATGAGAGTTAATTACAATGTATCAGCGGACCACTGAAGTAATCCAACATAGTTCCAATGGTCCGCCAACACAGACGGAGAGACGGCACACGGCGGGTTTATTCAGTGGATGAGGACCCCACACTACCCTGTTCGTTGCCCCAAACGACGGGGTGTGCGGCTAGGTAGATAGATTTCTTTTCGCCTTAACAACAAAAAGGTAGGGCACCCACTGCAATACTAGGTATATACACGTTTATGAAAACTATTTATATAGGATAAGGCATAACTGAAGATGACACGTACCTGCTGTCTATTTTAGTCTGTTTTGTAGTAGGTACTTGACATGCTCAGCTACATTAAAGAACAAATTATTTGCGAAAGAGAGTGAAGTCGTAAAGAAGACATCTAAAACAAATGTGAAGTGGAGATTGGGTATCACCGTTGGTTGACTGCAATAACTTTGCAGTCCAGAGCACTCCCCCGGATCGGATGTGACACAGGTTCGAATCCTGCTCGCAGTAAAGCTCTCTTTTTCCACTTTCGCAAATAATTGGTTCTTTAACGTACTATCTAAAAAAATGTATTCAGGCAAAAACATATATTAATATTTATCATTGATTTAAATTACCTGTGCGGCTTACAAAGAAGATATGCAGCTGGAACATACTCTGCACAAGTTACAGAAGTAATTGATTTTGAGCCATGTGAATCTTCGTTACTTTTTTCTGGGCTCTGAAAGAAATATATTAATAGAATACATATTTTTGATTTATATTTTTTAGCATTTGACATGCTCAGCTACTTTTAAAGTACAAATTATTTGTGAATGAGGAAAAAGAGATTTTTAGTACGAGCGGGAACCGAACCTGCGTCCCTTCCAATCTGGGGAAGTGCTCTAAGCCACTGAGCTACCGTACCGACCTTTCGGTCATCCCAATCTCCTCATCACATTTGTACTTTAAAAGTAGCTGAGCATGTCAAATGCTAAAAAATATAAATCAAAAATGTTTAAAAAATCGCGCCATCAAATAGTATGAAGTTTAATTGCAAAATTGTTAAATTACAAAATTAAACTTACTATATTGGATTAATGCATGTAAATGCGTTCCGATAGATGGCGTTGGTCGTAAAGACATTGGATCTTATCCCACTTAGACCTTATGGGACACTCTACACTGAATGCATTGTGGTCACATTTACTGCTGGAGTCCACCTTACAGCAATTCACATGAAGGTGGTTGCATGTTGGCGTAAATTTCACACTTAGAAAGATAATGCTGCACCAACTCCAAATAAATGGGATAAAACAAGAGGATGACGTTATTTTAAAGAATTCATTTGTTGTAATTACACCTTTATGATTGGATGAGAGCTTTTCTCCACAAAAGTAGGAAAATTAGTAGGTACTTAGATGTTAAATACCACTGAAATAATATCACAGAGTTCTAACGAACTCTGTAAATAATATCTGTCTCTAAATAATATCACAGAGTTCTAACGAACTCTGTCATATTATTTAGAACCATTAGGTTCGCCAATACAGGCGGACAATGGCAAATGGCGGGATTACTTAGCCATTAAAAACGGTCACTTCAATTTTATTTCTTTGTATAGATTACTAATATATTTACCTCTAAGTATTTTATTCCATCGTCATCATCCTCCTCTTCACCCGTTTCGTACGTTGTAGGAAAAGGGCACATTATCTGTAAAAGGTATACCTACAGCTTATTGTATTGATTTTTATAGCCAGTATCAATTCTTTAATTAATTTTTTTTAGAACATTTCATACAATTATGGTGCGTAATAAATTGTCTGTTTATAACTTCTTCACTCGAAACTTTACTTACCTGTTAGTTTAGTATTTAAAGCATTTATTTATGGTACACAATATTATTGAAAGAACAAAAAGAATTTTTGATATATATTTTTAGCATTTGACATGCTCCGCCACTTTTTAAAGTACAAATTATTTGTGAATAAGGAAAAAGAGATTTTTTATACCAGCGGGAATCGAACCCAAAGACAAAATGTGATAAGTAGATTGGGATGATCGAAAGATCTGTACTATATAGCTCAGTGGTTCAGAGCACTTCCCCGGATTGGAAAAGGCGCGGGTTCGATTCCCGTTGGTACAAAAAACACAAATAATTTGTACTTTAAAAATAACAAAAAGAAACTAACAAAGAAAATATATTAAATGTGTAACGAGGTAACCAGCTCAGTTTTTGTTGTGTACCAAGTGCACAACCCTGATTTTCAGCAGGCCTCACAACATTAAACACATAAATTAAATGCACCTAAAATAACTTGGCTGTCCCATTTCAAAACCCAGTAAGGGAAACTTCACGAAAATCGTTTTATTGCAAAATCTTGCTAACCTAGTAAGTCCCTACCAAATACAAAAACACTTGCGTTGAAAACTCACAAATTACCAGAGATATTTAAGCACCGATACCTACTAAGTGCACCATTCACTGTCTCGTGACCACTTAAAAACCTAGTAAGTAACTTTAACCATTTCAAAACCTAGTAAGTCTCTCAAACTTCCTAGGTTTTATATGGTCGATGCACCTTACTAGGTTTTTGAAAACAAGTTCCGAAACGAAGTAAGGAGGGGATAATGCAGCTGTCCCATTGCAAAACCTAGTATTTTAACAAGATAAAACTAAACTTTACAAGAGAGCTTAAAATAGGTCAGAATTTGAAATGCATTTATTATAAATAAAAAACCTATTGTTGTTTATATAAAATATTAAATGAGAGATATCTAAACATGCCTGAATCAAGAAAGTTATTTTGGTATAATTGACCCGTCGATGACTTGTCTGTCGATTTAACAAATAATGGGCAATATTTAATTCGCTGCACCCAAATAAGTCTTATTAAGAAGACTTAACCTTTCTTTTCTATTTACATACCTTAGTTTTGTTCAGCAAGACGTGCTTTTACTATGTTATGAAACTGGTTGTCACATATATTACCCTGTTCGTTGCCCCGAACGACGGGGTGTGCGGCTAGGAACATTTTTTCCCACCTTAACAAAAAAAGGGGGTGGAGGTATATCATTTATTGTTTATCTACCTTTGTTTTGAACGATTAGGTTACACCATAGTATACGTAGTTGTGCTGCTACGTGAAATTCCTGATGGAAATAATCCAATACATAACACTGGCCGTACGTTCGTGATTTAAATTCGAAAAGATGCACACTTATGCAATGAAACCAACGAAGCCCAGCTCGGAACATTGCAGCAGAGTCATTCAAATAAACATTTATATTTACATCCATACTCATCCTATCAGAAATGCAAATGGTTGGCAGAACGTAGTCCTTAGGCGCAGAATCAACCGATTCCCTCACTTTTCTCAGAACTGATGGATAGCTCTGAAACATTGTTATTGGACATATACGAGTAGATAAGTTAAGTGCTTTTTATTTAAAATCATTTAGGTACCTACTTAAAATATCTATTCCATGATTACCTTTAAAAGGGCGTAAAAATCTTTTCCTTGAATACACAGCACATCAATGTTTCTAGAGGCGACAACGTTCGACATAGTAAGGTATTTGTTAGCTCCTCTTATATTTCCAAAAATTCCTCCAGGTCCCATACATGCCTCCACTTCATTAATATTCGACAAAACGTCCACCTATTACGAAGATAAATTATTACGTTGCCCTATTCTAAAGTCTCTCTTGTAGAACTTATAATACAGTCATAATTTCACTTACTTTTCCACGGTAAATTATGTACATACTGCCTATAACTTCATTTGACTTCATAACCATATAACCTTTCTGGTAATATCGTTCGATAAGTTTCTTAGCAAAAGCTCTAAAGAATGAAGTTTCGACGTCATCAAACAGAGGAATTTCCCTCAATGTTTTCTCGTACATATGTAAAACGGCGTCTTCATTTAAGTTAGCATGTAGTTTACCAAGTATACTTTGATGCTACAACGAATGACTTAGGTTATAAAAAAGGTATTTACGATCGAGTTATATAGTGTACCTTTGTTCTCCTAAATACCAGTTGTCAATTAGCAATAATAACTAAACAGGTACCTACCGACCATCCACCAGTCCTCTTCCACTGATATTTCCAATAGTCGAGTATCGTCTTATTTAGAGAGAATGGCACGTTTTCTCTGTTTAAAAATAGTTCCAAATGTTTTAAGTTTTCTTGGAATTTTGTTACCACTTGATCAGCCATAGCTTTTAGGGATGCAATTCTTGCATACACGTACCTGATACAATACATTGACAATGCAAAAATTGTTTTGGGTCTAATGAACTAGATACATTCTTATGTACCTTTACGATCTTTTTTTTAGATTTTATGTTTTTTCTTTGTTCTTACATAGAAAGACATAAAATCTTAAAATTAGTGAATATATATCATGTGTGCAAATTCACAAACATTTCATTATTTTGATATTTATGGTTGACAGAACTAAATTAGTAGCTTTAATAGATTTAAGCTGTGTGATATGGTGAGTATTTCTATCTGGAAATGAGCGAAATATCATTTCTAACCCCTTGTTTAAAATTAGTATATAGTTGTGTAACCTACATAACATTTATTTTTAGCCAATTAATAGAAAAATGGTAAGGATATCTCACCCGAAAAATAAAACACCATGTACATTGACACAGGTACATAATATCATATGAACCGCACCCTGTGGAATTATATCACCGAATCCGGCACCTCCAAAACTAGATGCTGCCCAGTAGTACGCCAGTAAGTACACCTTGTATGGCGTTAACGCCTGGTCTTTTAATATTTGTGTGCCGTCTAACCAAGAACCTAAAAGTGACAAACATTTAACACATAATAAGTAAATACATTGAAGCAAATTAATAGATCCCTAACTTAAGTATTTATTTAAAACTGAGTGATCCTAAGATATAATGCCAATTTAATTTTAATAACAATATATTATGCATAAGGTATATTTTGATCTGTATTTTACTTTACTTTTTTGCACTTGACATGCTCAGCTACTTTAAAGAACACATTTTGTGAAAGTCGAAAAATAGTTTTACTGCGAGCGGAATCTGCTCCGATCCGTAAGTTCTCTTTTTCCACTTTCAATATAATTTTCGCTTTGTGCATAAGATATCTTTATCTCTAGTACCTACGCTTGATAATGGTACTTATTAATTGGTGCTAAAATTATTACCTACTAAAAAAATCTTAAAAATGTATCTCATTCCATTGTTATTAGATTGACTGTGTAATAGGTAGGCCCCGCCAAGTACTGGCTTGAGTCAATTGACTCCGTGCAAAGTGAATTCTCATCCCAATCTCATAGACAACCTGGCGTCCTTAGATCAGTGGAGAGACTGAGCGTCTCTATGTGCTCTAAAGACAATTCAATGAACGTGCTCTGAGGAGCTGTTTGACCAACGTCGCCTTTTTACCAACGAGCTGTTGCAGTAATTTTCATCCAACCTTTGTCCGTGCGGTGACTGACTACTAATACAAGTGTCACCACCCCATTCTTTCCCACGGTTGTCATATGAGGCGACTAAGGAAAGTAAGCAATTATCATCCATTGCATGACTGGTGGTAGGGCTGAGTACAAAGTGGGAGTACTCACTTGGTATCGGGCCCGAGCGGGTTGGTACCACCATCTCCCGAGTGACCGGCCATGAAGCACATCGTTGCGTTTTGGCTGTAGCAGGAGATAGCCGTTTATTCTTTCATTTCATATCGGTGAAATGAAATGGGGAGCAGCGGCTTGACAATACTCTCGGTATAGCTGAGTCCATAAGCGACGGTTACCATTTACCATTAGATGGGCCGTGGCACGTCTGCCACTACATGCAATAAAAAATAAACTGAAAACGCCGTCTAAGATGATCCGTTTTCAGCTTTCTTTTATACCACGTAGGTACGTACTGAAGTAAACTTGCTGCTGCATAGTTTACCCAACGCTACGACACGTCATTATATAAATGAGATTTGAGAAGGGCACTTTACTAACAGTAGCGGCTCTGGTCGTGCTTCTAGTATTGCCGAAATCCATCTGCAGCGATTACCTACCACCCACTTACCATCAGGTGGACCGCTTGCTCGTTTGCCACCGTAGGCAATAAACAATACCACCGAAGGAATGTAACATAGTTCCAGTGGCCTGCCAATAAAGGCGGAGAGACGGCGGGTTTCTTTAGTGGGCGAAGGCCACACACTACCAGGGTAGTGTTGCCCCGAACGACGGGGTGTACGGTTAGGAACATTTTTTCCTGTCTTAACAAAAAATAAGAAGCGAAAAACAATATTTATTAGGAGGCCGCGGTCTTTCATAAATAAATATCTCTAATAATAAGTGCGCAGCTCCAGCGCATGAATCTCTTTTAAGTCTTAAATAGTTATCTGGACAGGTATATTCATAGACATTTTCACACAACGTCCTCTGGTCCCAAACTAAGCTTAACGCTTGTGCTATGGATATAATACATATACTGCTTTTTTTTATAAATACATACATATAATAGATATAAAACACCCAGACGCAGTACAAATATCTTGTGTTCATCACACAAATAATTGTCCTAAGTGGGAATCAAACCCACGACGTCGTGCACGGAAGTCGGTTACACTACCGACTATGCCACGAGGCCCGTCAACTATTTATAATTTATTTTGAAACCCTATTATTTGATTGTGCCGTGTGGGGCCGGCTTTAGAATTGTCCCAACCCCCCTCCACCCATGGGAGTCATAAGAGCCGACTGAGGGAACCCGGGGGAGTGGGCAGCAGCACTCCTTCGAGTATTAACAACATCCACTGCGATCGCCAACCCGCCTGCCAAGTGTGGCGATTACGGCACTATCCCCCATTCTTGGGGAGGCCTATGTCCAGCAGTGGACTTTAAAAGGCTTGATGGATGGATGATGGATTATTTTATTTAAAGAACTAATGCTATCGATCAGCGTTTAATAACGGTGGATAATACTACAATTGTGTTTTGTATGATGAGTGAGAGCGCCAGAGGCCCAACCCCCTCCTTATCCTCTATCCTCTCCGTATTGTAATTCTTCTCCACCTTCTATCTTGCCCTATTATATCCTTAAAGTTTATAACTATATAAAAATAGTTTAAGATTTTGAAAAATTTTCAACTAACCTTGCAAACATACCATATTACCCATAGGGTGAAAAGTTGATTTCATGAAAACTTTTTTCTTTGATAGTGAATCCATTATATATGCGAAATCATCTGCATCTTTTGCTAATACGTATTTGCACGATAACGTAATCAACACGGAGGCGTACAGGTTCAAAAAGAACATTGTCACAAGAATGAAGTGAACGACGCTCATAAAATATGCCTAGAATTGTGGAATTAAAATTTATATTTACATTATTGCCGTGCACATATCTTATTAAAAAAAACCCCTGAAAAGAGCTTTATGTATTATAAATACGGGTATCTAATAACGCCTCCCATTCGTCTTCAGTCTTTCTGTGGGTATGTATGTGTATTCGATAATTTAACATATTTTAAAACTAGATTCTGCTCACGACAACGCTTAGATTTCATATAACATAGCATCACGGCTGTATTCCCCGAAGGGGTAGGCAGAGGCGTATTACACACCCACGATTCGTTTAAGTCCCTGGTAATAGGGGGCGAGCCTATTGCCGTCTACCGGGCACATTTCCAATTCTAAGCTCTTGGCTGCTACTGAGAATTTTTCTTTTTAGAAAAAAGCACAATAATATTGCCCGACCCGGGATCGAACCTGAGACCTCATGATTAGCAGTCGTACACACTACCGCTACTCCACCTAGGCGTGGATCTTAAAATATAAATATTACTCTACGGCAAATTAAATATCTCTATGCAAAAGTAGCTATCCCACAGGAACTAATTATTTTTTCGGTATAAAAGATAAAGCCTATGCCCTTTACGAGACTCCAGAATATATGTATGCATTTAATGATGATTAATTCAGTAGTTACAGCGTGAAAGCGTGAGAAACAAAATCACTTGCATTTATAATATCATCATCATCCATCCATCCATCAGCCTTTCAACGTCCACTGCTGGACATCGGGCTTCCCAAGAGAACGCCACAACGAGCGGTCCTGTGCCGACCGCATCCAACGGCTCCCCGCGGCTTTGACCAGGTCGTCGGTCCATCTGGTGGGGGGCCGTCCTACGCTGCGCCGTCCGATACGTGGTCGCTACTCGAGAACCTTTCTTCCCCAACGGTTGTCGGTTCGTCGAGCGATGAGGCCTGGCCATTCCTACTTCAGCATGGCAACCCGGCGGGCTATGTCGGGAACTCTCGTTCTCCTACGGATCTCCGTATTACGGATTCGATAATGTAGGGAAATACCAAGCATAACCCGATCCATGGCCCGCTGAGCGACTTTGAACCTTGATACGAGGCCAACATTCAGAGGCCACGTCTCTGTTCCATATGTCATCATTGGTAACACACACTGGTCGTAGACCTTAGTTTTCAGACACTGCGGAATATTGGACGAGAAGATCTTCCTTAGCTTCCCGAACGCTGCCCAGCCGAGTTGGATTCGTCGATTGACCTCTTTCTCGAAGTTGTGCCTACCTATCTGGACTGTTTGTCCCAGGTAGACATAATGGTCGACAACTTCGAGAAGCGCATTCCCGACTAGGACCGGTTCTGAAATGACATGGACATTAGACATGACTTTCGTCTTGTCCATGTTCATTTTTATTTTTATAAAATCAGTAAGGACTAAAACTTTACTGAGTTATCACTTACCACGTACCAGGTGACTAATTTTTATGAGTACCTACATTTGTTTACCCACTGAGCTCTTTTTCACCCATTGGAGGCCCTGGGCGCTTTGGCATGATGGGACTGCTGACTACATCCGAGGCACATTTTTCTGTTACTTAAATTATTTTATTGAAACAGGCATAAATAAAACCTTTACCTATAAGCAAAACTTTGCATTTTCATCACATAGTAAGCGAAGAATAATTTCATTAGGTGTTATATAGTAAGCAATCATCGTTTGATTGTAGAATGTAAGTACCTATATTTATTTTTCGGCAGTACCTTTCTATGTTATTGATGCTGATCTGTAGGATACCCCATGAATCCCGGGCCCCTGAGCACTTTGCCCAGAGTTCCCAGTGGAAAAAACGGGACTATACCCATTTATAACTAATATCGTTTAAATGTTACGTTTTTACATGTAGTTATAGTAAAGCATACATATAGTTTGAAGAAGAGAAAAGGATAACACAACTATTTAGATATTTTTATATATATTTTTAGCATTTTACATGCTTAGAGCACTATACATTAAACACAAAGTGAAAAATGTGAAATCGGAAATAACTGAATTGGCAAAGCATCTGGATGGTATCCAGGAGATGCAGGTTCATATCCTGCTCGTGACTGTTATTTTCGATTTCACATTTTTCACTTTGTGTTTAAGATACACAACTATTTTTATTCCGGAAAAATAGACGGTTTTCGTAGGATAGCTCTTTATGCATAAAGTGCCGCACTTCATAATTGGGTCAGATTAATATTATGTGATCCATCCATCCAATCTAGCATTATATGTTATATAGTTACTCGTTTCAGAGCGCCTATACTGTCCGTCCAAGAAGCGATGTAAAGCTTTATAATCTGTAACACGTTGATCATTCTTAGCGCGCAGTGACATAAATGGCTGCTCTGAGTGTGATCGTTTTCCTCGTGATCTTCGTTATGCTTAGGAACAAACAAAATCCAAAGGGCGTACCAAGGGAAACATGTTATTATGTCTACCACGAATTGTCCCTGAAAAAATAAACACTGGTGAATTCAATTTAGTGTATGCACCTGAATAATTCCTATTCAGTTCTCGCTCGTGATATGAACAATTTTAATCCTTTTCGTGTGTTCCTTGTGACGATGGATACAGATGTCCCCATCTCAATCTTTACCGTGGGTCTCCTTTAGCTGGTTAAAGGAATTTAGAACTATGCATGGAAGGAAAATTAAAACTCCAAACCAAACGGATTGGATGCTAAGTTTTGTGTTAAGTCAGACATATTGCCAGACCAAACGGGGAGATAAGTAGTACGTCTCGATTTTTAACCAGCCATGGACATCTCGGTGTATATCGATCTAAAGAAAAACATAGCCGAATCTGTCCAACTAATATTTAGATATTTTTATATATATTTTTGAATTTGAATTTGAATTTGAAGTGAAAAATGTGAAATATGTGTGTGTAAGTTTACCTGGTCGGTATAATGTATGAAAATACTTCCGACAGATGGTGCAGGCGTCACCCAAAGACGTTAAGTATGAATGTGTCATCGAAATTAGCATTCAGGAGCAAGGGTCACGATGGCTGAATGTGCAAAGCATCTGGACGGTATCCAGGAGATGCAGGTTCGAATCCTGCTCGTGCCTGTTATTTTCGATTTCACATTTTTCACTTTGTGTTTAATGTATGTTGCTAAGCATGTCAAATGCTAAAAATATATATAAAAATATCTAAATATTTATAGGGTTTGCGTCATTATTAGGTAAAATCTTAATTGTAAAATTAAGTTTACCTGGTCGGTATAATGTATGAAAATACTTCCGACAGATGGTGCAGGCGTCACCCAAAGACGTTAAGTATGAATGTGTCATCGAAATTAGCATTCAGGAGCAAGGGTCACGATGGCTGAATTGGCAAAGCATCTGGACGGTATCCAGGAGATGCAGGTTCGAATCCTGCTCGTGGCTGTTATTTTCGATTTCACATTTTTCACTTTGTGTTTAATGTATGTTGCTAAGCATGTCAAGTGCTAAAAATATATATAAAAATATCTAAATATTTATAGGGTTTGCGTCATTATTAGGTAAAATCTTAATTGTAAAATTAAGTTTACCTGGTCGGTATAATGTATGAAAATACTTCCGACAGATGGTGCAGGCGTCACCCAAAGACGTTAAGTATGAATGTGTCATCGAAATTAGCAGTCAGGAGCAAGGGTCACGATGGCTGAATTGGCAAAGCATCTGGACGGTATCCAGGAGATGCATGTTCGAATCCCGCTCGTGGCTGTTATTTTCGATTTCACATTTTTCACTTTCTGTCCAACTAATTTTGATTTTTTCCATAGTGACATTGTCCATAGTGACGGAAAATGAAATAAAACTCCCATAAGTTCATAATTTACTTAGAATCAAATTATTACCTGTAGATAGTGTTTTGCTGTCATGTAAGGATGATATATCAGTTGATTTTTGGATCCATAGTATGCTACGTGAAGCATTAAGTACATGTCTAAATAGCATACGACCTCCATGAAAACTAGTGGTACATTGAATGTGTCAAATAACGGCGCCAAAGACACAATCACCTTAAAATTTTAAAAAACTTTTTCGTTACTCATACTCGTAAAGTAGGTTTGAAGTTGCCTGAGGAGCGGGTTGTAAGTAATACTTTTCAGCCCTAGGGAGAATCGTTTTCAACTGACAGCTGTCAAATTATTATAAGAAAAAAACTAGTTCTATTTTCACATTTCTATTGACCCTTATTCTAACTTACTATAGCCACTCAATCACAGCGCGATGTTTAATTGAAATAACAAAGTTAAGTATTAAATAAAGATTTTTAACGACCACCTATTATAATTTACTTACTTTCAAATATTTCTTTAAAATAATATAGATTTGGGTAAAATATTTTACCATCTTTTCAACGTTGAAAATGAAAAATAATGGCTATTATGCTGGCCGGCCACAAAAAAAAAACAAACGTTAAATAAATAATTATCTCAGCAGTTGATGTAAATTAAAATTCACTCATTTTTGCATGTTTTTATTTTTACTTTCCTCGTATTCGTAATCAAAGCACAGTGTTTACCTCGGGTTAAAGACTTATTTAGTCCCTCGAACCATAGGCGTCCTTGCTGCGCTTGGGCGCCAAACCTCGTCTCGGGACTAAATAAGTCACTTTCACCCCTAGGATAACAATGTACTATTTCATTACTCATACTCTGAAAGTAGGCCTGAAGTTGCCTGAGAAGCGGGTTGAAAGTAATACTTTTCAGCCCTAGGGAGAATTGCTTTCAACTGACAGCTGAGTAATTATAAAAAAAAACAGTTCTATTTTCTGTACAGCCAGTCAATTACAGCGCGATGTAAAATTGAAATAACATAAAGTTAATTACCTATTTATTAAAGAATTTGTTTTTTATATAACTTTATTTTAATATAGTTGCAACTTTATCTTTAAAATAACGAAGATATATATTTTTTCAAAGATAAAATGAAAAATAATGGCTGAATAGCTGACAGGCCACAGAAAAATCAAAAACGGCGATGCCAAATTCAATTTTTTAAAGTCTCCCATTTTTTCTTTAGCTAATTTATGATTTTTATTTTTAGTTTCCTCGTATTCGTAATGAAAAGCACAGTGTTTACCTCAGGATAAAGACTTATTTAGTCCCTCGAACTATTGAAGCCCTTGCAACGCTCGGGCGTCTTCGCGGCCATCTCGGGACTAAATAATTTGCTTTCATCCCTAGGGTAATAATGTACTATTATACCCATTCATTTGTGATTCTGATTACTCATGCATGCGTATCTAAAAGTTTTCAAATTATAACCTAATCATGGTGCAAGATTACTCTGTAGGGTTATTTCGTGTTTTATTTTTATAGGGTGAATATTGTAGGGTTATAGATACATGAATTTATAACAGAGTAAACGTAACACACGGCCACTCGCTGTCTGGTAGTGTATTAAATAAACGTCTTAACCTAAAGAGTTATATTTTATTTGCGCTACCCGAGGACAAGTACCCCAGAAGAGATAGATGAATGAACACATCACCTAAAAGACAATGAGAACAGGGTTAATGATCAGAGCTTTATCTTAGTGATCTTTTTTACATGATCATACCTTTGCTTTCTTTGACTTGTGATTACACTTCTACAGCAATGATAAATAAAAACCAACAAAATTTTATAATAATATAGAACTTATTAATACAAATCTGGTACAACTATATAAACATATGTAAATCCTCCACTAAAGAGGCTAATAAGGCTTATATTAAACTCTCTATCAAGCTTAGATTTATAAGTAATAAAAGCTGATGTATTAATAATTGCAGTCATATTTGTTAAATATATGTTGCCACTTAAAGCTTAGTGACCTTGTCTTAAAAACCACTCAATGATCTCACCTTGATGAAATACACATAAATACTTATATGCGTTACTTTTAATATAAACAGTAAGAACAAATTATTTGTGAAAATGTAAAAAGAGAGATTTATTGCGAGCGGGATTAGAACCTGCGTGTGTCCCATCCAATCCATGGAAGTGCTCTAGACCGCTAAACTATCGCATTTTAGATGTCTTTATGACCCACGCTATGCACGCATTTACATACATTATTCCAATATATCTATATACCTATTAATACGTAAAGAACAAACTTTGTATCCCCCTTTTATAGCACATTGCACGCATCAGGAAGTGTGAGATTTGGCACAGTTAGTATTAATAGAGAAGGAGTGCAGAAACATATTATTTTTATATAATATGCATTAGAAATGATATTTTTGTATAACATGCATTAGAAATAAATTAATTCATTAACAATATGGTGTATGGTCCAGTGTCGATCACTGGACGACCACTAGTTAGAGTAATTTAACATTCGATTAATATTATACTCAAAATTTAAAATATCACAGATTTGTCTTCATAAATCGAAACTAAGCTATCTCCACATTTAACTTTAACAATATAATGCTACCTATATTGTAAAGCTTCGTAAAAGAAAAATGCTCAGTAGCAGCCCGGAGTTTAGAAATGTGCCCGGTAAACGGCAATAGACTCGCCACCTATTACGTGGGACTTCAAATATAGCTAGCGAACCGTGGGTGTGTAATACACCTCTGCCTACCCCTTCGGGAATATAGGCGTGATGCTATGCTATGTATAATATAAAGATAATTTTATTTTTTTTTAGTCAACAAACGGCGCTTATCTTTGGCAGTACTGGTCGGATTTGAGACAATATATATATATATATATATATATAACTAGTATTTTTTCTTTTTAACTTATCCATCTAAAAAGGCTATAGGCCTAACATCATAGTACGACTTTTAGAAATAACTACTCGTATATAAAAGACAATATTATGTCTTACAGGTATCATGAGGCATAATAAAAACGCCACGACAATCCGCAAAAATGCCCATACTTTTAAGAACACCCCATCTGGTTTAATAGCAATTGGCAAAAGAACATATGGCGCTATATTGTTGAGTACTTTGAATTGCTTATACGATTTCCAATAGTTTTCTTCTGCCTTCTTGTATTCTTTTTGTAAGTTAATAAAAGAATCTGCAAGAGAAATAATTAGTGCAAATCCTAAAAAGTATATTAAATATTTTGATCTGTAATTGAGCACTTGACATACCTACTCAGTTGCTTTAGAATACATTGTTTGTGAAAGTAGGAAAAGAGAGCTTTATTGCAAGCAGGATTCGAACCTGCGTCCCATCCAATCCGGAGAAGTGCTGGTGAAGTGTAACAGTTGGGATGGGCCACTCGTTGTAGCCCATCGCCGGTTTATCTATAACTATTGTTATAAACTGTAAGAGAGCTGTGTCTGTACATTAAAAAGATATTTGAGTAAAATATACTCTTTATTAGACAATCTAGGCATCACTGAATTCTAAACATTGTGTCTATTTGTAAAATGCAGAACTATTGATTTGATTTGATTTTGATGAAACTTTTTTAGTTTTATGGCTTTTGATTAGACTTCAAAACTTCATCATCATCCGTGTGGTGACGGATTAAGAATACAAGTGTCACCACCCCATTATTTCCCACGGGTGTCGTATGAGGCGACTAAGGGAAGTAAGCAATTATCATCCATTGCACGACTGGTGGTAGGGCTGGGTACCAAGTGGGAGTACTCACTTGGTATCCGGCCCGAGCGGGTTGGCACCACCATCTCCTGTGTGACCGGCCATGAAGCACATCGTTGCGTTTTGGCTGTAGCAGGAGATAGCCGTTTATATTTCATTTCATCTGTGAAATGAATTGGTGAGCAGCGGCTTGACAATACTCTCGGTATAGTCGAGTCCATTGGCGACGGTTACCATTTATCATCAGATGGACCGTGGCTCGTCTGCCAATAAATGCCATAAAAAAAAATATATAAATTTTACCTATACAAAAAAAAACTACAGTTTCTAAAAGCTAGTAAAGAATACGTACAACGTATAACTTTTAAATGTTTCCACACGGTGAAAGTGGACAGCAAATCGCTTTTGACGACTGCGCGAGTAATAAAGCTTTAATTTCTAATGTTGATCTAGAATCAGCCGACCGAGACATGTAAATTGACCTTACACTGGCAGAATATGAGGCTTTTAGGGCATCTTCGAATCGGAGCATTGTTGTAGCGGTGTTTTACATTTACATGGATGTACATAGTCACGATACACAACGCTACTATTTAAGAAGCGCTTAGTTTTTACGCTGACAAATAGGTCTGGGTAAAATAGTAAAAACAAATGCACAAAATATAATGTCGTGAGATCCCTTAATAGCAATATTGCAAAATGTTAATTTCTAAAAATGAAGTGTGTTTGAAAAAGCGTTTTGGATTTCTTATTTCGCTTACCATTAAAAAATTGTTGTAGTATATTTGTAATTCGGACTTTTGATTTATTCGCCTTCATCCGATTGTAGTGGTGCAAGTAAGAGTCAGTGCTTTGTGATTTCGCTGTTATTTCAATCTGCTTTAATTCATCGGTTGTCATTAAACCTTCGTGCTCCTTCATATCAGGAAAAAGACTCAAAGATGATGTGTAAGCAGAATGGCTTACACTGATTAGCTAAAAAAGCAATAACTATGATCGAGTAAGAAAGGACGACGTAACACAAACACGTTTGGTGACGGGCTAAGAATACAAGTGTCACCACCCCATTCTTTCCCACGGATGTCGTACGAGGCGACTAAGGAAAGTAAGCAATTATCACCCATTATATAACTGGTGGTAGAGCTGGGTACCAAGTTTGAGTGTTCACTTGCTATTGGGCCCGAGTGGGTTGGTACCACAGTCTTACGTGTGACTGGCGATGAAGCACATCGGTGTGTTTTGGTTGTAGCAGAAGATAGCCGTTAATTCTTTCATTTCATATCTGTGAAATGAAATGGTGAGCAGCGGCTTGATAATACTCCCAGTATAGTTTAGTCCATGAGTGACGGTTACCATTTACCATCAGGTGGGCCGTGGTCCGTCTGCCATTATACGTAATTAAAAATACTTTGGAAAATCCAAAAGTGCACGCCTCATAATCTTCATTTTTCACAATAAAATTGATTATTTGATAAGTAACTAATAATGTATCGGTCTTACTAAGTAGTTTTCAATCAATCACATAGAAAGCGCTAATTTCATGGTTTTCATGTCTTATACGCCATCTAGCGCTAATTTTAAGAAGTACTTCTATATTAGTCTATAGAAACAGTTCTCACACTTCTCACGAAATAAGGATAGGGCTGGTTTTAGTGTCGAATCCAGCGTAAATATTCACTATTTTTTTTGTTTATTTAATGACAATTAAACCACATCGAATTAGACCGTGAAAAGTGATAGGGCTCTATTTGTAGTTGTACTGAATTGTAAAAGTAAAAATAAATACTCGATTAGTAAAGTATTTCGGTCGTTATCGTGTTAACATACATTACCTACAGCAAATGGACGTCCAAGACAGAATTTTTTCAAACAGTTTTATAACTAGTTTAAATAACAAAAATGGCATCAAAAATATCATGAGTGTTAAAAATTGTTTTTTCTTGATATGTGTGTATATATTATTTTACAATTGCAATATATGATAAATAGAGACATTTTAAGTTTGAAAAATCAGTTGTTCTGCATGAAACGAGAGCAGTACACACCTCAACGCTTCGCTTATAAGGCGTGCAACAACAGACAACAGTAGGAGTTATTACACGCTTTATATTAACTTCAGATTTTATTTTTATATAAGAGATCGAACTAAAAAGTGTAAAATAAATATGGTTTAAAAAACTAACAAACACGCTTTTATCATCATCGAACTAAAAAGTGAAAAATAATTCTTAATATAGATAGAAATATAATAATGAACAAGAAATATTAGTATTATTGTGAAAAAAGCGTGGGGTGCTCGATATATATACGAAAAAGATGGCACAAAGATATATCCCTATATGTCTTCTATTACATATAGGTAATTATTTATTTTTCTAACTACATATTTGGTTCAGGTGTGTTGGGGTAATTTTAAAATAATCCGTAATTAATGAACTACACTAAGTGCTTGTAATTGACAATTTAAATTTATTGACTTGTGCTATATAGATATTGATTAGCTAGACTTCCTTTATTAGGATTGTGTTATGAAATTGCTATTAATTCTTCCTAGTAAGTATATAAGGTAATTCAGGAAAATATTATCCTACAATCTTTAGTCTCCATATTACAATAATATATTCTGTCACTATAAAGTAGTGTGTGATATACTTACATATTAATTAATCTATACTATTATAAAGCTGTAACAGAGCTGTGTCTGTACATTTAAGATATTTGAGAAAAAATGACTGAATTAGGCTATATAGGCGTGTCTAAACACAAAACGTTATTTTTTAGATTTTTGTCTGTTTGTCTGTTTGTTTGTTCGCGCATTACGCTAAAACTACTGAACGGATTTTGAAGAAATTTTTTCGTTTGATAGCTCTTGATTAGACTTAACAACTGGTATACATTTTATTCCGATACTATATCGGGAACCTTAGATATTGCCTAAAAACTAGCTTTTGGCTGCAGCGGAGCCGCAGGCAAAGGCTAGTGTTTCTATATAAGTATAGGTGAATTAATGTGGTAGAACTTTGCTCATCCCAGCATTAACGGGCCGAATGAAGCTGGGATGTACCTGGATGTATGTAGTCCAGTTGTGTTTGCTATGGTAAATAAGTGCGCAGTAGGCCCAAATTCCTTCGTCATCCTTTCCTTATTATTCTTATTCTCCATCTCCTCTATCCCGTTCCTTGGACTTGTCTCTGTTGTTGCTAGCGCCTATGGGCGACGGTAACCGCTTACAATCGGGTGGGCTGTAAGCTTGTTTGCCACCCTCGTACTATTAAAAAAAGTTATATAGTTTTCCTAAAGATGAATATGTTAGTCTATGTGAAACAATGTAACAAAAATATTCTAAAAAACTTGCTTTTTATATCATTTAGTTAGTTTATATTATATATTATATTTTTTTTAGAACAACCTGCACTAGAGAATAATGCTTGTATCGCGGGGGACTTTACAAACATACAATTTCTCGGACACAAAGTACACCCAGACTCAGAATAACCATTTATGAATCATACAAAGAGTTGTCCTATGTGGGAATCGAATCCACAACACTCGGGCGGGAGGCTGGTATCTAAACCACTCAGTCATCTATGCAGTCTTTATCGTGTATATTGTAATTTCCCTTCATCAAGCTCGATTGGGCACTAGTAAAGGTGGGTGATAATAACGTCACGACGAATAAGTCACTGCGATCAGTCGTTAAAATATGTCGCTGGTACTTAGCGCGAAGTAACAACGTTCCAAAATCACGTATATTGTTCCTACGTTCCCCAAGAACTTCAGTAGTATAAATACCAACAGTTGTCTTTGTTTTGTCACTCACATCACTACAATACGTAATTTGGAACGACACATGGAACGACCTTCTATTCCTTCTAAGGAACACGAACGAAACTGCCCGAAGAGCCAAAGCCAGTGCAAGACAAAGAGTAGTACGTATAACCAGAAAGTGACAGGTGTGACCGAGTAATCGACGTGACAAAATCACGTTGATTTGTCACTGTGACTTTAATGTCACAGGAACGACAGTCACGACGATCGAAAAATAACGCTTTTCCCCAAGACTAGGCACTAGTGCGTAACTCAAACGATTTGAAAATTTTTAGGGAACTCTCTTATCAAACATAGGACTGTTTGATTAAAATACTCATATAGGTAATATTGTACCTTTAAACTTTACATTTATGTTTATACTGTAGTACCTACCTATATCTATAGTATCAATGTATCAGCTATACTCGCGACTACATTCATTCGCACTGTAGCAATATAATATATTTTTTTTATATCAGTGTCCAATAAACGATAGAAGCAGATACACGTATTTCATTTAGCAAAAAGTATTGCCAAACGATTCAATTCAATCTTAACACATCACCAAGGCCCTTGTACTTAGAAATTGAACTAATGCTAGAAGACCACTAGTGATAGATATGAATACAATCTTGTAGGAAACATCATATAAATTCCAAAATATGTATTTAGATATTTTTTATATATATTTTTAGCATTTGACATGCTTAGCACTATACATTAAACACAAAGTGAAAAATGTGAAATCGAAAATAACAGTCAGGAGCAGGATTTGAACCTGCATCTTCTGGATACCGTCCAGATGCTTTACCAATTCAGCCATCCTGACATGTCAAATGCTAAAAATATATATAAAAAATATCTAAATATTTAAAAGGGTTTGCGTCATTATTAGGTAAAATCTTAATTGTAAAATTAAGTTTACCAGGTAAACTCGGTATAATGTATGAAAATACTTCCGACAGATGGCGCAGGCGTCACCCAAAGACGTTAAGTATGATGTGTTATCGAGATTAGCAGTCAGGAGCAATTGTCAGGATGGCTGAATTGGTAAAGCATCTGGACGGTATCCAGAAGATGCAGATTCAAATCCTGCTCCTGACTGTTATTTTCGATTTCACATTTTTCACTTTGTGTTTAATGTATAGTGCTAAGCATGTCAAATGCTAAAAATATATATGAAAAATATCTAAATATTTAAAAGGGTTTGCGTCATTATTAGGTAAAATCTTAATTGTAAAATTAAGTTTACCTGGTCGGTATAATGTATGAAAATACTTCCGACAGATGGCGCAGGCGTCACCCAAAGACGTTAAGTATGATGTGTTATCGAGATTAGCAGTCAGGAGCAATTGTCAGGATGGCTGAATTGGTAAAGCATCTGGACGGTATCCAGAAGATGCAGGTTCAAATCCTGCTCCTGACTGTTATTTTCGATTTCACATTTTTCACTTTGTGTTTAATCCAAAATATGTCTTAACGTGTCGTCATTAAAACACATTTTGGAAATTTGTAAGTAAAAATATATTTCATACATTTCCAATCGATTTTAGGTATACTTAGTACAAATTTCTGAGACACTATATGGTAACAGATTAATACATAAAGATTCTTACTTTGCAGTGTGTCAGTGTGATTACGGTGCTAACTGAAGGTACTCCATATAAAAGCACCAATAACCCCAAATGATTACCAGGCCCGATGACACGTTCTTTTCCCGTTTCTCTCATCTCCTTTGAAGTAACCAGACAGTACCCCCTCTCGATTATGTAAAGATCTCTAGTCACTGTCCCGCTATAAAATACTATTTCTCCAGGTGGTAAAATTATATCTCTGGCCGCTGTAAGTTTAAAAATAAGACAATATTTGGTAAAGAAATCTGTGAATTGTAGTCTCTCTTAGACACTTATAAGGGATTTGTGATAAAAAAAAAATTTGGTTTATTTTTTTATCCTACGTGAGTGGCGCTCAAGCATACGACGTGCCAGATGGTAAGCGGTTACTGTAGTCTATTGACGTTAACGACACCAGAGGCATCACTCAAGCATTGCCATCTCCTAGGAAAGGTATAGAAGGTGGATAGGGTGGATAATAAGGAGAGGATAGTTACCTATCCTCTCTTATATAGATAGGAAGGATAATAAGGAGAGCATTGGGCCTCCAGCGCTCTCACGCACCATACGAAACACAACAGTAAGATTAACTACCGTTTCTGGCCTTTTGTGAGAGGGTGGTACTTCCCTGATCGAGCCAGCTCATTCATGCTGGGATAAGCAAGGCTCTACTACTAGAATCTCTTTCATAAGTCTTATAATTATGTTGACAAATTTATAGTAGGTAGTATTATAGTGTCTCTACAAAAGGGCTTATTGCGTCATGAATGTTTTTAAATGGATTTATGGTTAAAAACAATTATGAGTAGTTGATGCTGAAGAGAATGTTTTTTTAGTGTGATGTGGAGTTGAGCCCAAATTGCACTAAATAAAAAAGGATTTTCCAAAATGAGAAATAAGCTCTTTTGAATAGACACTCAATTTATTTATTAATATTCCAGTTATAATCGCGAATGTATTAATATCACTGTCACTTACTACTTGCTTATTAAACTTATGCAAAAAATATGTTATGCCTACATTCAGACACAGTAAATATATTTTTACTGTGATTCAGACAAGCTGAGAAAATAAATACTTCAAGTCATAAATGATACGTGGGTCTCAAAACCATTGAAAAGCAATGACAAAGTATGAGTAGGTGTATTCGCATTACGTAACTATAATAAATGTGTTGTGTTATTCAAAAAGGCAGAGAAATCGACTTGTAGGGAGATACTAACTTTCTGTCAGCGTCTGAATATAAGCTATGTTTTTCACTTGGAAGAACTTTATAGAAGTTAAAGCTTTGAATCTTGCTTGGTGTAAAACTTTTTTTCGTAGTTCAGATGGTATAACTGTACTCTCCAACCAGTTGTCATCCGTTAGTTCGACACCCTGTGAACCGATATAACTATTACTTGAAGATAAATTAACTCAGGAATTAAGTAATAGGTCGTTTTTAATTGACGGCGAGAGTAATGAGAGGAAGAAGAAATCCAGGAACGTCTCGCGTTTGACAGTAACACGTGTTTTACATTAGAATACTGGATTTTTAGGAACTTTTAAAAGTATTCACTACTGAAACAGATTACCAAAAATACCTTTTACGTCTTCCATTTTTCTACTTTTCGCTGTGCCCAACAGGGTCCATAATTGTTACTGTTTTATTTTTATCTTACCACCTACTACGAGTATATACATTGTGGAATGCGAAAATAAATGAATATGAATATTGTTTTTTTCTATGGGAACTATCCCTTTCACCATTTTCCTTCCGTGTGACTAACCGCGGAAAAAATTACAAATGAATTTTCCCGTATGTAGAGCAGTTTGACTTATTTATGCCTGTTTTATCTGTTATATTTATTAATGCCTATGTTTTAAATACACATTTTTTTTAAAAGGAAAGGAGGGTAAAAAAAAACTAGACGTCGCGGGACGTCTAGCAGATGTGAAAACATCGAAATTATTTTGTAGAAATGAAATGATCATAACTTGACAAAGTACTTCTCAAGACGAATCAAACGAGTATAAACTCGATAGGGTTGCGTAGTTTCATTAGAGTTACTGTGGCCACCTTCCAGCTCCATCGTCAGACCTTGGATACCATCTAGAGACAAAGTACTTGTCAAGACAAATCATACGAGTCCAAAATCGATGGAGTTATGTCGTTTTTTAACCGAGTTCCTATGGACACCTTCTAGCTCCATCATAAGACCCTGGATACCATCTAGAGACTAAAGTACTTGTCGAGACGAATCCAATGAATCCAAATTCGATGGGGCTGCGTCGTTTCATTACAGAGTTACTGTGGTCACCTTCCAGCTCCATCATCAGACCCTGGTTATCATCTATGACTGAAGTTCTAGTCAGGACATTTCAAACGAGCCCTAACTCGATGGAGTTGCGCCATTTAATTACACAGTTAAATATCAGGATTTAAAGGAAAAGGAATTACGTTACCGAATTGTATTGCCATTGTAGTTCGTAGAAAGCCATTATTCTGGACTTGATTGCTTGATGCATGTGATTCTCTTTCATAAACTTGTCTATGGTCATTATAACTTCCAAGAAAGCCGTCTTTGTTCTGTACAAAGTAAGTATCTATGTAGCCAAATGTAAATTTTTGATCTATATTTTTTAGCATTTGACATGCTCCGCCACTTTTTAAGTACAAATTATTTGTGAATAAGAAAAAAGAGATTTTTTGTACGAGCGGGAATCACTTCCCCGGATTGGAAAAGATGCGGGATTGATTCCCGCTCGTACAAAAAATCTCTTTTTCCTTCCTTCCATCAGCCTTTCATAGTCCACTGCTGGACATAGGCCTCCCCAAGAGAACGCCACAGCGAACGGTCCTGTGCCGCCTACATCCAACGACTGCCTACGACTTTGACCAGGTCATCGGTCCACCTGGTGAGAGGCCGTCCTACACTGCGCCGTCCGTTACGCGGTCGCCACTCGAGAACCTTTCTTCCCCAACGATTGTCGGTTCGTCGAGCGATGTGGCCTGCCCATTACCACTTCAGCATGCTGACCCGGCGGGCTCTTTTTCCTTATTCACAAATAATTTGTAAAAATGTAAATTACTATAAAATATAGTAATTTTTTAAATATTATGCAATTAGCTATGTGTGTAGACATGTAGCTTTAAATTTATTATAAATGGAAGCTTAGTGTCTCGCCATGCGCGCTACATTTATTGATAGAACTTGCCTAGTGACATATTACAAACTTTTCAAATAATGCAAGCATGCTTCGATGGCACATATACGTATGGCGTAGTGCTACTGTAGATAACGACCTACCCTGTCGAGTATTGTGAGTTCGATTCCCACACAAGGATAATTATTTGTGTGATTCACAAACGGTCGTTCTGAGTCTGAGTGTGTCCTTTAATTATAGATAAATGTTTTTGTCCCCCGTGATGTAGTGATTTTTCCCTAAATTAATGTTTAAACTAAAACAATCTTTTTGTTACTACAATTTTTTTAACAAAAGTTCCTGTTTTTTGTAATATAATTCAGAAAATTTTTCGCTGTCGCACTAAATAAGAATAAATCGAACATTTGACGTATTGCATCGTCATTGAATTGGTGTACGAGCTTGGTATGATAAAATGTAGCATAAGATAATAGTTTTTTTTCCATGCTCTCATAATATGTGATCCCTCTGGATAACTATGAGTCCAAATCTAGAAGAATACGTTGTAAGTATTTTTAGAGCTTTATTAAAGGGTATTTTTTGAGTGTGGTGAAGTTGCACACGCCTATGTTACATCGACATAGAATTAATTATTTTATATTTGATATTTTTTATTTTAACTGCCTTTGTGGTGCAGCGGTAGTGTAAGCGACTGCTGATCATGAGGTCTCGGGTTCGACCCCCGGGTCGGCCAGTGTTATTGATATTTTTCGTAAAAGAAAAGTAAGAAAAATTCCCAGTAGCAGTCCGGAGTTTGGAAATGTTCCCGGTAGACGTCAATAGGCTCGCCCCCTATTATGTGGGACTTAAACATAGCTGGCGAGTCGTGGGTGTGTAATACGCACCCATGCCTACCCCTCCGGGGAATACAGGCGTGATGCTATTTGTTACTTTTTATTTTGTTTGTTTTGTAGTGTAATCGACTTCTGTGCACGAGGTCGTGAGTTCGATTCCCACTAAGAACAAATATTTGTGTGATGGACACAGATATTTGTACTGCGTCTGAGTGTTTTCTATCTATTATATGTATGTATTTACAAAAAAAAAGTAATATAGGTATGTATTATATCCGTAATCTGGTACCCATAGCACAAGCATTAAGCTTAGTTTGGGACCAGAGGACGTTATGTGAGTGTCCGTGAATATTTATTTATTTATTCTTTCTTTTACCTAAATTCATTGCTCGTAAAAGATTATTACAAAAAAAATAACAATCTTACTTTCTTATTTATAACAATAAAGTAAGAATGTTGTAGGTTATATTTTAAACTAAAATTAAACCTTATCTAGTAACAGAGTCACTGCCGCTTACCGTAACCAGCTACTGTGCCCATATTGAAGGATAGATAAGCAAAGAGGCCATGTTTGTTTTATATTTTCCTACTTTATTAAAATGGGTCGATTGATACGCGATATGCCATTTAAAAAGAAATTCTTGTAATTGATTTTTATCTAACATTGCTGGGAAAAATTACCTTGACCAGTGAGTTACTACAGCTGAAAATTCTGATACACAATATCCGGATAATAATACGCCATAGAGGCTTAGAAATGCCACAAAGCCCATGTCATATAAATCTCCAGGTGTAAAGTCTCCGTAGCCGACGGATAGTAAGATGGTTGTTGCAAAATATACCGACGTGACGAGTGGATATTCTGTTCTATGGAGGAATTTTAAAATAAAGTAATTAAAAGATAAAAAAGTTTTGAATTGATTTATGTAAAACTAGCTGACGCGGCAAACTTCGTTCCGCCTCAAAATCAATAAATTTGATTTCAGCTTGCTAGCTAAAATTTATAAGGACATATCTGTATAACTTTTTACGTGAATATTTTTATTGTTTTAATAGGTATTCTGCTTATCCGAGTGGAGAAGAAATCCTACAAATTAAAGCTCATAGAAATCGGTCCAGCTGTTCTTGAGTTATGAAGACAACTAACCCGACTAACTAACTCAATTTGACCTTTTTTATATACATAGGTTATTTATATAATATGTATTTTTTTTAATATAGAGCGGGAATCGAACCTGCATCCCTTCTAATCCCGGGAAGTGCTCTAAACCGCTGTCGTACTGACCTTACGGCCATGCCCAATTTCCTAATAACATTTGTCTTTACTACCAATGTATGGCCGTAAGGTAAAGGTAAGGTTAAATAGCTCAGCGGTTTGGAGCACTTCCCCGGATTGGAAGGGACGCAGATTCGATTCCCGCTCGCACTAATGTTCTCTTTTTCCTCATTCACAAATAATTTGTACTCTATAATTTATATAAATATATGGGCTGACATTATATTTCTAAAAGAAAATCTCGTTATATTACAAAAATAAAAATGAAATTTGGAATCCATCCATCCATCCATCAGCCTTTCAAAGTCCACTGCTGGACATAGGCCTCCCTAGGAGAACGCCACAACGAGCGGTCCCGTCATTGGGGATAATGCCGTAATCGCCACGCTTGGCAGGCGGGTTGGCGATCGCAGTGGATGTTATTTGGCACTTATTGCATATAATTAATACACAACATGTGTTTTTCCATGTTTGGTTTATATTAACATAGACACAAAAAGATTTCAAAGCGAAAATGTCGTGGTTAATCATAAATAAGTACAGGTCTGGCCTGAAGCAGTCCAGATACATAATCGAAGGTCATCTGAATTTGTAACGACTTGGGAGTGAGTCATATAAATAAATCATTCGTTAGAAAACTTTCATAGAGTATCAATGCTAAATGAATCATAAATTTGCTCTAAAATTATATTTATTATGATTTACAGAAAGTGCAAGAGCGTATCCTGTAAAATAAGTGTTTTACGTAAGCATCTGAAAATTTTTTGTGGTTCTAATAAGGAAATTATGAAAGCTTTCTTAGCCAATACCAATAAGATCGCCCACACACAAAACGTAAATAGCAGTCAAGAGTCACAAGTATATATTATGTAAAAATTTCCACATTATGTAAAAACACGTAAATATATTATGATTTCTTACTTAGAAGATTTATATCCGACTTTTTCGTCATCCCAAATTAACGCCTTAGTGAACCACGAGTTTTTTGCACATCGACTCACAAAACAGGATTCCACATATAGTATGACGCCGCACCAATAGCAAAGTAAACTTATGTAAACGCAATACTTGACTACCTACAATATTAGAAACATACATTATTTTCTATTGGTACATGAATGCGTTTACTGACCAAATTTATGTAAAATGGGAATAAAATATGCATCTACATGTTATGTAAATAATAATATGTTGAAAGCCAAGAAACTATAGCACAACGATCAACTATTTCTGTAAAATTGAGGTATTTGTGTTCGCACATTGTTCGTCAGATTGAGATAAAACCATAGAATATAATATTATGAAGAGATACATTGGTTTAAAGGTTTCGTTGAAAAATATCTTAAAAAATATTTTAAGGGTAGCATAGGTAGAAAATCTTTACTATAAAAAAATTATTGCACATCCATCCATCCGTCAACCTTTCAACGCGCACTGGTGGTAGACCTCCTGTGCCGACCGCATCCAATGGCTCCCCGCAGCTTTGACCAGATCGTCGGTCCATCTGGTGGGGGGCTGTCCTACGCTGCGCTGTCCGATACGTGTAATTGCACATAGAAGGAATTAATTGCACATAGGGTCGTAAAGACAAATGTGATGTGGAGATTGGGAATGGCCGTCGGTCAGTGCGATGGCTTAGCGGTTTAGAGCACTTCCCCGGATTGGAAGGGATGCAGGTTCGAATCCCGATCGGACTAAACTTCTTTTTTTCCACATTCACAAATAATTTGTTCTTTAAAATAGCTGAGCATGTCAAGTCAAATACAGATCAAAATGCACATAGAAAGTTGATAATTTGCATTTTTGTTTTAAAATGTCTGCCTTATTATCGACCTTGGTGTGTTTCGACTGGAGCCGGAGATAGCTGACCATTCATTAATTTTCCGTCCATAAAGTGTAATAGTTAGCAACGGTTTGGTAGTAGTTATTAGTACCTAATTCTGAGTCCATGAGTAGTGGTACCTATCACTTGACACTAGGTGGGCCGTGGCTCGTCTGCCATCATATCATTGCTTATACTCGTCTGCCTATATCAGGTATTGCTTATGATGGCAAATATTGTTAAACTTACCTTAATAAGAATTGAGTTCAGCATAAGTTTTTTCTCTAAATTCTCAAAGAAACTTGATACTCTCCACACCAAAAAAAGTTTGATGCCTTTGCAGAGACAGAACAGGTGATCTCTATAGTTGTCTTGATAATTTACAGTAATATGGATCGTGACAATGTACTCAAACGGTATAATAGCAATTAAATCCAGGTAAAAACCAAGAGTGTTCATCCTGTACCGCATAATGCTCTTAAACTCTGTTATATACTTCTTTTTAGTTTTCACAGCAGTGATTGATGTTATGAACAAATTGAGTATCAACGAAATTGTTACAATTATCTGGGAGTAAAAGGAAACATTATCAGGAAAATATCTTACAAACCCAATATAATATGGGAAAACAATGCAAATATAGGCAACTATGAGCAACATATAAAGTTCCCAATAGTATACTAGAAGACAATCTGCTTCTAATATCCAAGGAAATTTCGATTTCAGACAGGTAAACATCGCAGCTTTCTTTTTAACATGTTCGGATAGAATGTATAAATCCAAATAGTTTTCAACGAGTTGGTCTTCTTTAGTAATCGTATCGATATCAGTTTTGCCTGTAAAAAAATCAGAAACCCATTCCAATAAATCTTAGAATATATAATATACGTCAATATAAATACTGACTTTGGTATTACCTTGCAGATATCTCAATTTATCCTTTAAGCACTTTATGCTGCTTTTCTTGCGATCTTTCGAAGCGTATATGTTCAAAGAAAATTTTGTGTGTTCTGCTTGGTTTATTTTCCTAAGTTTGGCCCTCGTAAGGCGTTCCTTGATTTCGTTTGTTATATCTTCCACCAAGTCTGGGTAAGTAATCATTAATTTAATAAATTTAGATTTTTCTAAAACTTGGCATTCTACATAGGTTGCTGCTTTCACTGTGCACCGTGCTGTAATCACAACAGAATTATAAGTACGTAGTATCAACAGAATCATCTGAATATTTTAATACTACAACTGATTATAAATATTTACCAGGTATGTTGTAGGCTAAAGAAATCTCACCAAAGCATGTCCCCTTTGCTAATGATATCATAGGACTTTCATCGTCTTCATCTGATAATATTTCAAGCACACCACTTGTAATACATACCTGTAATAGAAAACACTGAATTACGAGAATATTTAACATATTTAACATTGAATATTATATTTGCAATAATATTATTTTCAATTGCAGAACTCAAGTTAACATCCAGATAATAAACTGACTGGACTGTCAAGCTGTCTGTGGGATCACCACTGAGCCTTGGGCTTACTAATAGCCTAGTCACATTTTGAAGGCCACTTAAATGAGGGATTTAAAAGTGTCTTATAAATAAATTACCATAAAAGTTTTATTCTGATTGTGGTTATACACGATGTCTCCAGGCAAATAGAATTGATGAGTCATATTTAATGATAGTCTTCTGAGAAATGGTTCTGGTAACTTTCTGAATACCAGAGAACTATAGAGTGGGACGGCATTTAAGTCATACATAATCTCCATTTGCAATGGGTACGGAAGCAATCCAAACAGCTTTGGTTGAAATACCCCCGATTTTTGGTACCAAAGATCTTCGTAGTACCTTTGATTTTGAAATAGAATAAATGTACAATTAATGAGTGTGAAATTATGACGAAGAGTAGTCTTAATTATATTTATTACCAAAAAGGAAAGGAAAACGAAATTATATTATGCGATAACAAGATTATCTGCCCCCTAGCCAAGCGGCATAACCGTTGTAAAATAGAATAGAAATACGATAGAATAGAATAATCAATGTATGGGATTGACAGTCGGCTACACTTGCGTTGTCGTAACCTTGTCGTAGCGTTGTCCTTGTATTATTCTATTCTACTAGCGTTTATGCCACATGACTGGGCTGTTAATACAAAGTAGCAATCCATGAGAAATAACTCTACCTCATAATACGAGTGGTGGTTTCAGGATCCATGTTAATTAAGGCCAAATGATTCTTAATTTTGGTTAACTGGCTGACATATTTAGATCGTCTCGTAGATATCGTGATGAATTGTGACGTCAAAGAACCCACAAAAACTAAAGTTGTTAGTAAGAACCCTACTAAGACAGCCAATATCGCAGTCAATCTTTCAGCAGTAGTCACTGGATACAAATCACCTAAAGCGTTTGTGGTGAGATACATTACCGACCAATATGTGCAAACAAAATACCAGTCGAGAGTATCCTCGGTCGGTAAGTATATCGCTGATAGTGACCAGGAGGATCGAATTTTGTGAATGTCAAAACTTCTGTTAGCGAATAAATACCATACACAAGTCCATGTATGTACAGATAGTAAAAAAAGTATGAGGTACTGAATCAAGAAAGTTGTCCATTGATTACTACCGGCTTGCGATGATTTATTGTAAAAGTATTGTAAAATTCTGTAAACTCGCAGAGTAGCTGCTAATGGAGCTATTGCGTGTAAATTGAATGCTATAGCGCTGTCTGTTATTAAATATAGCGCTGAGTAAGGGAATGCTAATATTATATTAAACACCACTATAAATGTGCTGGGCTCCATAAGATTATGAGTCTTTCGCCATTTTTTGAAGAATTTTAATCCCACAATGATTAATACGTCGAAGGCAAAGAAGATGTTGTAGCATATTAACAGCACGATGGCCCACAACGGCCTATCTTCGGGTTTAAAGTATGCATATAAGCAGGTGTCAAGTTTATATGAAACAAATAGATTAAAAAGTATAAATATCGTCCAAGTGGGATTCAAGTATATCAACAAGAGTGTCCTTAGTTTGCTGTTATTGAATTCAGTTCGAGTTTCCTGTAATACTGTGTAGGTCTTCTGATGAATATCTTCATGGATACTCTCTGAAATACTTGTATTGTATTCTTCAGCTACCAGTGAGTATTTTGGTCTTAAGTATTCGTTATGTATGGCCTTTCTACGTCTAAACCTGTAGATATCCAAACCCGACTCATTATCATCGTCTTCCTGCGCTGTGAAAAAAATAAGTTACTTGTTAAAGTAACAATAATATATTTAAACGGTATTTAGAAATCATTTAAAAAGGATTACCCATTTTAATATATTCAAATATTAATAATCACACATGTCTATTTAACCATATGACTTGTTTTAGAAGACATTAAATCTAGTCAGCCTTTAGTATGTACAGTAAACCAGAAGGCCAAGTTTCTAAGTATTACCTTTAACAACGAAAATGTAACACAGAGAACTTATTTAGATGAAACGGCTTTTGAGTATATTATTGTAGTCTATAATATACTCAAAGATACGAGTGTAAATTCATTTTGAATATTGGTTAGATTGAAAATAGAAGGCTATGGGTATGCTCGCTATAACTTATACAATACGCGATCAATTATATTTATACTAGTTAGGTCCTAAAGTGTACCTACATATTTCCTAAAAGTTGAACCGATACTGTCTTTCATTCTGTCTTCTTTTATCAAACTTTGATATTAATTGTATATAGAGTTATAATATAGAGAGTATATACTTAGAGTTATAATATAGAGTGGGTGGTACTAATCAACTCTATGTAAATTATATTTACAGAGCCTTGAGAACTTGAACAAAGAATATTGCTCATAGCATTCCACGCAGGAATAGAATAATAATAATAATAATAATTCTTTATTGACACTGTAAGCCTTATATAATATAATAGTAAAAATGTATACACCACAAATAACAATAGGGCTTAAAACTAGGTACAAGATTTATTATCTCTGACTCCTAAACTAGATTCAGGGTGTCTTAGGAAGTCAGACGATTCCGATTAGGGTTAAAACAATTAAGCCAGCATATCATTATAATTGTAAATAAATGGAATGAGTGTGGTATTTTTTATATTTTTGTGTTAATGTGAGTGTGCGATTGTGTGTGTGTGTGTGGACACAAGTGTGTGCGCAAGTGTGAGTGAGCGAGGGTGTGCTTTCGTGTACGCGCGCATGTGTGTGTGCGCGTGCGTGCGTGTGTGTTCTGTGTGTGTGTGTGCGCGTGCATGTTGTGTGTGTGTGTGTGTGTGTTAAATGAATACATCCTAACGCATTACGTTCTCTTCATTCATGTATGTTATATTTACCAAGTATTAAATCCTCTGTACTATCATAACTCAAATGTGTTAAAAACTCTTTCAGTCTCTTTTTAATTATGTACTTTGTGAGTCGGAAAATATTGAATATTTTAGATGTAGAATACTAGATAATGTACGTTATAACGGCATAAGCTACCCTCTTTTCATATGTATTAAGTAGATTTTATTTTTTTGTACTACGTGGGTGGCAAGCAAGCATAAAGCTCACCTGACGGTAAACGGTTAGAGCATTAACACCAGAGACAACACTCGCTAGTTGCCATCTTCAAGGAAAGGGATTGGAGATGGATAGGCAGTATATTAAGGAGAGGATAGGTAGGATACTAAGGAGAGGATAGGAAGGATAACAAGGAGAGGATAGGGAAGGGGTTCGGGCCTCCGGCACTCTTACTCATCATATGAAACACAACGGTAGGTACCACTACTGTTGGTTTACGCTGATCTTTTGTAATTGTATCTATGTATATATATGTATCTACAGCACGAGAGATTGTCTATCTTCAATTATGTATAAAATTGTTATGAGTACAAACAGATCTGCTACTAGGTATATCGCCTAAAATGAAATCGCCACTTATAAGCTATAAATGATAATGTAGTGGCAATGTTAGCTAATATTTGTAGATATTGAATTCAGACAAAGCGATAATGTGTCATCGCAAAAGATAAGTTGAGAAGTTTTAAGCAAAATAATCAGTGAACACGTTGAATGGGTGACGCAATGTTTTCCTCGCTACATGAATCGTAGGCCGAAAGCCGGACATGTAGACGCAAAGTTGTGCGCACGGCACTCCAACCTACATACATGAACATAAAAATCTTTACGGACTTGACGTTATTTTATATTTCATTGTGCATATGGCTTTTATTAGAAAACTACGATGTCGGAAACTATCAGCTTTTAACTACATTGCTGTTAATTAATTTAAATACTTTGTTCATAATTAATAAATAATTTAATTTTATAATGAACTACATTATGCCAGCGACTGCGTTTGCATGGACTTCGAATATAAACACGAACGTTCCGTTCCTAACGATGACATAAGAGAGCGAATAGGTATGAAAGAGAGTATTGATGTAAAAATGCGAAAGGAAATGCTCCGATGCGATGGTTCGGACACGTGAAAAGAATGCCGGACATGCGACTGGTTAAGAAGATATACAATGCGAAAATGGAAGGATGTAGGTACAGGGTAACACCGCGACTCGCCAACCTAGACCAAATCGGTCATGTATTGAAGGAAGGTGGAGTCAGGAGTCTTCGAAAACGGCGAGCTTGTATGAAGAGTATTATGAATGTTTGAGGAAGCGAGCGATGTATGCAGGTACGAGTATATAGCCTTTTGGCACTCTCTGCCTACCCCGCAAGGGAGATAGCGTGATGATAAGTAAGTAAATAGGTACTCTCCCGTTTTAGAAATTAATGACTATAGCTATACCCAACTACCACCAAAACGCACCGCGGTGTTTCACGGTCGGTCACACAGAAGACGGAGGTATCAACCCGGGCATGACGTGGCTTGCCAACCTCCTCAAGTAATAAAATTACAAATTTAATTCAGGAGACAAACGGTAAAAATATGAAATCGATTCGAGCGGAGATCTTAAATGGCCGAGTATGTCAAGTGCTTAACATATAAATTAAAATAACAATATAGGTATGTATTTATTTTTTTATTTTGTTCAAGTGCGCGAGGCGTCGCCCTAGAGAGGATGCCTGTAGGGGCTGCCGCCTGCGGATCGCGGTTGATACGACGCGGTACCTGTGATCCGCCGTAGTAAGGGCGGGCGAGGGCGCACGGTGGGTTTTTAGTGGGTGAATGCCCCACACTACACCTTTGTCTCCCCGAGCAGTGGGGTGTGCGGTAGGACATTTTTGCCCGCATAAAGAAAAAAAAATGGTCCTGTGTGGTGTCTTGGTATTACTAGAGGTTCAGGAGAAGTGATAATCTAGCACTTACAAGTGAGCCGTGGTTCCTCCGCTGCCGTTAACATTAAAAAACAAAAGAAAGCCCATGAAGATCTTCCAATATTTGCAATGTATATGTATTTTTCTTACTAACGCAAGTCTTGAAAGCGACATTACTTCACTACCATCTTCGTATAACTTAGTTTCCATAACGCGTAGATAATTAGAGCCGGTAGATCTCGGCGAGGTGCCATAGGTGGAGCGGCCGCATAATCACGTCGCTTTTAAGGTAGTCAAGCCCGTGTATCAGTGAAAAATGTTGTCATAAAGCTATTTTAAATACTCTTTACATTTAGTAGCCGACTTAACTCACTCTAGGCATGCCTGCTAGTTGGATTGGTCTAAGGTTTTACTTAGCAAATTGACTTCTAAGAATATCCCTCTATCATCAGAATTAAATAATTAAGTAAGAATTACTAAATAAGTTTGTAGTGACAACAAGAAGTGCAAAATATCCCTAAATGTTATTTATGTTAATCTGATTCATATATAAGAGTTTATAACAGGAGATAAACTTGGCCGAGATTGTCCTGCCTGAACGATGGCATGTTCCCTTAGGCGCTCTAGACTGTTATTTTTATATTAGATTTTTTTATAAGGATTGTGATAGGGGTTTAAGGTGAAATGTTGTAGTCGTAATTATGTTCTAATATGCGAATCATTATAAAACATAAAAACCAAATATTCGTCAAAATATAATAAAAGTCGTGAAACACTATTGCAGCGCCATCAATCCAGCCATCAGGCTTTCAACGTCCACTGCTAGACATAGGCCTCCCCAAGAGAACGCCACAACGAGCGGTCCCGTCATATGGGATAGTGCCGTAATCGCCACGCTTGGCAGGCGGATTGGCGATCGCAGTGGATGTTGTTAATACTCGAGGGAGTGCTGCTGCCTACTCCCCCGGTATTCTCTCAGTCGGTTCTTACGACTCCCGTGGGTAGATAGGGGTGGGACAATTCTAAAGCCGGCCCCACACGGAAAATCCGACGGCGCAATCAACCGAATCCAATTTTGTACCTAAATTGTCTATGGAACTACTTAAAAACACATCAAAACTACAGCCTTTTTAATTTTTTTAAATTTCGTATGGTGTCAGACGAGCCCCGGCCCACCTGATGGTAAATGGTAACCATCGCTCATGGTCTCAACTATACCGAGGATATTGTCAAGCCCCTGCTCACCATTTCATTTCACAGGTATGAAATTAAAGAATAAACGGCTATCTCCTGCTACAACCAAAACAAACCGATGTGCTTCTTGGCCGGTTACACGGAAGGCGGTGGTACCAACCCGCTCGGGCCCAATAGCAAGTGAGTACTCCCACTTGTTACCCAGCCCTACCATCAGTCACGCTATAGGTGATAATTGCTTACTTCCCTAGGTAGCCTCGTACGATACCCGTGAGAAAAAATAGGGTGGTGACTCTTGTATTCTTAGTCCGTCACTACAAGGTTTCATGATTTTGCAAGACTAACGCATAACAGTAGATATAGATGTCATCCATCCATCCATCCATCAGCCTTTCAACGTCCACTGCTGGACATAGGCCTCCCCAAGAGAACGCCACAACGAGTGGTCCTGTGCCGACCGCATCCAACGGCTCCCCGCGGCTTTGATCAGATCGTCGGTCCATCTAGTGGGGGGCCGTCCTACGCTGCGCCGTCCAATACGTGGTCGCCACTCGAGAACCTTTCTTCCCCAACGGTTGTCGGTTCGTCGAGCGATGTGGCCTGCCCATTGCCACTTCAGCATGGCAACCTGGCGGGCTATATCGGTCACTCTCGTTCTCCTACGGATCTCTGTATTACGGGTTCGATCACGTAGGGAAATACCAAGCATAGCCCGTTCCATGGCCCGCTGAGCGACTTTGAGCCTTGATACGAGGCCAACATTCAGAGACCACGTCTCTGTTCCGTATATCATCACTGGTAACACACTGGTCGTAGACCTTCGTTTTCAGACACTGCGGAATATTGGACGAGAAGATCTTCCTTAGCGTCCCGAACAGATATAGTATATGTATAGATATAGATGTAACAGTGTTATATTATTGTATTTTAGATTCACTCCTGAATGTTTGTAATAAAGCTTTCAATTTGTAGTTTGTAAAATATAGAGCGTGGAACTTGTGTGCTTAATCCGTTTAATTCGATAGATGTACAAGAGCATCGGATAGGGGTCAATTATCCATTTATCCTTTTAACGGAATTGATAAAACGTAACTAACATGGATGATGTTAATTAATCGAGTGTGCTAGCATCGTTTAAAACGAATTTTAACGCTGATATTATTTATATTATATGGCCGACTTATTTCTCTTTAGAATACAATTAAAAATTATTATGAAGTTTATAGTTGAAACTAAAGTGTTATTAAAATATCAAAATGTTATGATTGATTTCTTTATCACCTTTCTATCAGCGGGTCTAGCCAAGTTGCATTCTATGATCGCTAACGCTAATAGAAAACTATTTAAGTGTATGGGAATTTGATATCTATGACCTTAGATAAATAACCTATATTTATCTGAGTCTTTAACAATATCTACAACGCTAAGTCACGTTAGAGATGTCATATTTCCATACATTTTAACAGTTTTCTATTAGCGTTAGCGATCATAAAATGCAACGTGGCTAGACCCGCAGGTCAGAAAACAGCAAAGTTATAGCCGTAGCTAGTAGATAATTCCATATTTTGATATATTTTTCTAGCTTTTGACATGCTTAGCCATATAAATTAACAGATAGTGTGAAAATGAGAAATCGAAAATAACAGTCACGAGCAGGATCATCATCACATCTGGGACGGTATTCCAGGAAGTGTAGGTTCAAATCCTGCTCGTGACTGTTATGTTCAATATCACATTTTCACACTTTGTGTTAAGATAATTCCACGCTTTTCTACGCTCTCTTTTACATATACCTTATACATATGTATGTATATTTGGTAGTAGTCTTGCTAATTCCACCATAAACGGGTAAAGACTATACTTTCACAGATTGATGGCGTATAGCAAAAGTTACGTGTTTTTCGTACTATGTATCGTACAGCGAGTTAGAGTGCCTGAGGTCCAAACCTTCTCCTTATCTCCTCTTAATAGTCTTCCATTATCACCTTATCCTTAAGTTTGTTGTAGGATCTGTTCAGTTTGGGCTAATCCGCTAATATTTACCCGGAGTGATTGCCCATATCTGTCCGCCGCGACCCAACTAAGGGAACAACTGCCGACTTTAAAACAACATCGAAATTATATTTTTTATTAAGTGACTCTGACAACCTGTAAGGAATGCAAAGATGTTATTAACAGTCAGGACAGGGGTCATTGCTTAACGTGGGTCTCCGTCAACTAGGGTCTCCGGCCGTCCACGAGTTTATTCTGTAGTTCAAAATTTCCCGAACAAAAACGTTGGAACCAAAAACGTATTGTGTTTTATTTTACGGTAGCTTCCCCATACACATCATTAATCCTTCGAGCTGTTTCTGCGGCGCTGGTGCCACGGTGGAACTCGTATTCGTAAATAACCCGATATTTTAAGTTTTCCATATTGTGACTGAACGATGTCAAAGAAAAATAAAGGGGCGCGTAAACAAGTGAATGCCAATTTGATATGTAAGGACCTAAAATTTTGGGTTGAAAACTTTTATTAGAAACTCTTATAGACGAAAAAAATAAGTTTTGGTTTAATATGGCTGGTTATAATACCTATTATGTATTTATTTACTATGTAGCCTTTGCCATTATTTCTAGGTTATCTCAGATCCCTGATATAGTAGGATAAAACGTATACCAGTTTTGAAATGTCATCAAGAGCTATAAAAAAAAGGTTTAATGAAAATCCGTTAAGTAGTTTTTGCACGCAGGAAGCGAAGACAAAACAGAAAATAGTTCTAAAAAAATTGTTTTGTGTTAAGAGACGCCTAAATAGCCCAGTCTTTTTTTTTGTCATCTGAAACTAACTGATGCTAGCCGCTGTGCACGCATGCTTCGGCCAACAAAAAACTTAAACAATATTCACTTCGGGGGTAGGTGAGAAAAATACTTTATAACTGGCATGGGAATACAAAGTGAACATAGCAAAACAGAGATATTAATTTATTATTGAATGCATATCACTTTTTCAAACTTAATATTATGTACACCGTGGTCATATGGTTTAAGTATTGATCACGCAAGCCGGAGATCGAGGTTTCAAATCAACTACCAAGAAATACTTTTTGTGACAAAAAAATATTTCAAAGTTAAAATAACTTTAATGGATTTTTCTGCAACTGACTGTTAATCCTATACATTTATGTGTTTGTTTCTTTATCGTGACGCATTTTCGTTTCATCGAGTTTCAAATCACAACGATTCTAAAGAAGTATTCATTTCATAACGACACTCTCTTACAAACGTTCGCACAGACATAGCTATGTTACAGCTTTATAATACTTACATCACGCCATCTCCCTTACAGGGTAGGCAAGGAGATCAGGATGTCAAGAGGCTCTATTCTTGCATACATCTCTCGCTTCCTCAACATTCATAATTCTCTGCATACACGCTTGCCGGTTTTGGAGACTCCTGACTACCTTCCTTCAATACATGACCGATTTGGTCTAGGTAGGTAACTCTCAGTCTCCCCCTGTACCTACATTCTTCCACTTTCGCATTGAATATCTTCTTATACAGTCGCACGTCCGGAATTCTTTCCACATATCCGAACCATCGGAGCATTCCCTTTCGCATCTCTACACCAATACTCTCTTTCATACTCTTTTGCATACCTAACTCTCGCTGAGGTGGTGAATGCCGAGAAGTTGTCCTAATGCTCCGTTCACTCTATTTCCCGCATTTATTCTTCTCTCTATATCAGTAGTGTAGCTTCCATCCCGACTGAATCCACATCCAAGATATACGTATTCATCCACTTGTTCTAGCACGGCTTTATAACTATAGATAGTTGTACGAAAGATCACTAAGTCATACTCAAAATTACTTTACGACCTAGTTTCCGGTAACCTTCTTTAGACCGTTCTTTATCTAGTGGGAGTCTCGCCAAGGTTTTGTCATCCGGTTCGTGGCACTGTGACCATTCAATGTTACTTTACAACATAAGTGTCGTGACACAAAAAAATTATAAAAAACAGTACAATTATTTAGTAGTTTGAATTGTACAGTGGTAGGTAGTATTAGTAGTAGTAGGTAGCTAGGACCTAGGTCAAGAATAACTTACACCTCCAATTGATATTTTATGAACTGTTGCTCACTAAATTTTGGAACGATATAATCTTAAAGCATGTATTTACTAAAGATCTATGCGCATGTTTTTCTGCTTTACTAGTATTTATTCCTATGTGTTTTATTCAGACTATAGTTTATCTGTAGTTCTGTACAACGAATTGTATTAGGTAATTTGCGAAAAATAGCTTTCCTACGAACTAAAATTATTAAACACAAAGTGAAAAATGTGAAATCGAAAATAACAGTCACGAGCAGGATTCGAACCTGCATCTGCTGGATACCGTCCAGATGCTTTGCCAATTCAGCCATCGTGACCCTTGCTCCTGACTGCTAATTTCGATAACACATTCATACTTAACGTCTTTGGGCGACGCCTGCACCATCTGTCGGAAGTATTTTCATACATTTCACATTTTTCACTTTGTGTTTAATGTATGTTGCTAAGCATGTCAAATGCTAAAAATATATATAAAAATATCTAAATATTTATAGGGTTTGCGTCATTATTAGGTAAAATCTTAATTGTAAAATTAAGTTTACCTGGTCGGTATAATGTATGAAAATACTTCCGACAGATGGTGCAGGCGTCGCCCAAAGACGTTAAGTATGAATGTGTTATCGAAATAAGCAGTCAGGAGCAAGGGTCACGATGGCTGATTTGGCAAAGCATCTGGACGGTATCCAGTAGATGCTGGTTCGAATCCTGCTCGTGACTGTTATTTTCGATTTCACATTTTTCACTTTGTGTTTAATGTATGTTGCTAAGCATGTCAAATGCTAATAAATATAGTTTAAAAAAACTAAAAAAACACGCTTTTTATAGAAAACTAAACTAAAAAATAGAAAATAAATTTTAATAAATTTGAATTAATAATAGTGTAAAAATTTTTAATAAATATAAATTAATAATAGTGAAAATAAGGAAAAAATGTATTTTATTTTAAAAAAAGCGTGGGGAGCTTTTTAAGATATTGTCGAAATAATAATCCTTCTATACTTATAGATATAAGTATTCTATGGACAGATGTCAACTAAATATTTATAACGATTGACACCATGCACCCCACGCTTTTTTTAAAATAAAATACATTTTTTCCTTATTTTCACTATTATTAATTTATATTTATTAAAAATTTTTACACTATTATTAATTCAAATTTATTAAAATTTATTTTCTATTTTTTAGTTTAGTTTTCTATAAAAAGCGTGTTTTTTTAGTTTTTTTAAACTATATTTATTTTTAACTTTTTAGTTTGATTTTTCACAGAAACTACGAAATAACTAAAAAACTATATAAGATATTGCTACAAATGTGGTGTTGAAATAGAGGGCTGTTAACAGCGGACAATCTAAGGTAAGAACCACCACCGTGCAAGCAGAATTACCGGTAGTGGATAGGTGCAAACCCACGGAGAGTTACATACTGACATACTGACATACTGACATACTGACATACTGACATACAAGTGAAGCTAATAAAAAGCATGTAAAAATATATATAAAAATATCTAAATGACTAAAATTATTATTTTTTCGGGACAGAAGCTATCATAGTGTTAATCCAGTGTATCCTCTATCTACTTACCAAGTACCTACTGTCCAAATTCACTCAGACGTTGATGCGTGATTGACGGACAAACACCCAAACATCTAACTACTAAGTTTTATTTATTATTATTTATTACTAGACTTCGTCCGGGGGCCGCCGCAAACTGAAGCTATTTTTTAGGTTATATCTCGGGTTCCCGGTATAATAGCGGGATAGAACATTCTAATCAAGAGCTAAAAACAAAAATTTATGAAAATTCGTTTTGTAGTTTTTGCGTGATGCGCTATTAAGAAACAAACAGAGACAACAAATATAATAGACACAAAATTCTAAAATTATTTTTTATGTTCAGATACACCCAAATACAATACTGTCGTTATTTTCGGAAATATCTTATACTATATTAATATACTAGCCTAAAAGAAGAAAAGCTAGTTTTTAGGTTATATCTCAGGTTTCCGATATAGTAGCGGAATAAAATGTGTACCAGTTTTTAAGTCTAATCGAGATCTATCAAATAAAAAAAGTTGCATCAAAATCCGTTCAGTAGTTATTGCGTGATACGCGAACAAACAAACAGATAAACAGAAAAACAGACAAAAATTCTAAAAAAAAATGTGTTCAGACACGTATATATAGCCTAGCCAGTAATTTTTTCTCAAATATCTTAAATGTACAGACACAGCTCTGTTACAACTTTATAATAGTATATATGTACAGATATACTGACTCAGTTACAGCTTTATAATAGTGCAGATGCAGAGTAGGATAAAAGAGATGTAAGTACCTAACTTTTACAACTTTTCCCACTGTACGGTCTACAATTTTACGTGTCACCTCATAAATTGCTGTGTAAAATTTACAAAAGTCCCACAAAATTAGAGGAGTATTGTTAATCACCGGGCACTGACACACCCGTGAGGCTTACTTTTTTGGAGGTTTATTTTAAAAATAAACGTCGTTTACCGAACAATTAATTTAAAACGTAACTTAATGAAGTTACGTTAATATCTTTACGTTAATATCTTTTGTTAACAATGGTTAACAAAAGATCAATTTGTGTAGGATGTAGATACAGTCTGTTTCATAAACACACCAAAACCCTAAACAGAAGTTAAATAGAACTTATTCGTTCCATTTATTTTCTTAAAGCTAAGTTCTGTTGCGAAATGTCCATTAGTGATAAAGAACACGTAAGGTAAGTACTACCTAGTCAAAGTATATGGGCATGCATTATCGATGCTTGTACAGTACAGTTATACGATACTACATTAAAATTTAAGGATCATGAAACGTAACGACAGCAGTTTTTTGCGTTTTATTTCTTCAGACATTCTTACGATCTATGTATATAAAAATGAATCCCTATTTACCGTGGTCAGGCCATAACTTGAGAAGAACTTTACCGATTTAATTCATCTTTTTTTTTTAAGTTTTCTTATACTTCGTAGCAGGTTTAAGAAAAATTAAAAAAGTACGCATAAAAATTAAACATTTCAGAAAAATTGACGATCCATTTACCTTTGCGCGTTTGACGAAGTAATTGAATATTCATAGTTAAGACAGGACAACACCTTTTTTTTCCGGGTCAGTTAGGAAAATTATAAGTGGGAAAGTGATTTTGTTTTTTTTGACTACTCTTTCTCACTGTAAATTCTGAATAAATGTTATATATAATGAAATTTTGCATGCATATAGTCAGCTCAGAAAAGGACACAGACTCCTTTTCAATCTGAAAAAATAGATCGTTTCTATGGGACAGAATCTATAGTTATGTTTAAACTTTTAGTAAAATAACTATGTGTGGTGTTTATGGTTCTAAATACCTTTTAAATGTAGATGTTACTGTCGACATTTAAAAGGTCAAAAACCCTCGTCTCCCTAGCCTTATCCGAAACTTTTTGCTGGGTTTGACTTCCGTACTGTTCGGTTTTAGGAATTTTGAACCATAAATGTTAATCATTACAACCTCAATGGTTAGAATTCAAGTTATACAAATTGATCAGACCTTTTTACTTCTCTGGATTGGTATCGTCTCCTTAAAGTACAAATTATTTGTGAATAAGGAAAAAGAGATTTTTTGTACTAGCGGGAATCGAACCCGCGTCTTTTCCAATCCGGGGAAGTGCTCTAAGCCACTGAGCTATAGTACAGATCTTTCGATCATCCCAATCTACTTATCACATTTGTCTTTACGACCAACGCCATCTATCGGAAGCATTTACATGCATTAAACCAATATAGTAAGTTTAATTTTGCAATTAAAATTCATACTATTTGATGGCGCGATTTTCTAAACATTTTTGATGTTTAGAAAATCGCGCGTTGGTCGTAAAGACAAATGTGATAAGTAGATTGGGATGATCGAAAGATCTGTACTATAGCTCAGTGGCTTAGATCACTTCCTCGGATTGGAAAAGTCGCGGGTTCGATTCCCGCTAGTACAAAGAATCTCTTTTTCCTTATTCACAAATAATTTGTACTTTAAAAAGTGGCGGTGCATGTCAAATGCTAAAAAATATAGATCAAAAATCGTATCCTTATTAATGAATTTAGTCGACTCTAGGACACCCTTGGATGGAATGTCTATGAGATTGACCTGATTGATCTGATCACTGATTATTTATTATTCCAGTATTGCTTGCCTTAGTGGCAAAAGAAAACATTGAGCTGACTCTTTTTTACTAACTAAAAGATGTTGTCGTATATTGTCCATTAATACTAAGTAATATCTCATAGTAGCATAAATCATCTCTTTAACTCTAGCTTTAGATTCATTTTAAACAGCTCATGCATAACTAGTTTATTTTAAAGTCAGATTGGACTTTAGATATCACAACGTACTCATAGTACCTAAATTAATCCTGTCACAATAACAAACTTACTAGGCTCACACAGACTAACTGCGAAGTGTTGTCTGCGTACGTACTTGTTGCAACAGAATATTATGGACTTTACCTATAAGATAAAGTTGAAGATTATTTCACATTTAATATTTTTATAACTAGTAAAGTGAATCAGGTATTATGTATTATTTATTGAGTAGTTATAGCCGCATATGTTTTTTGAAAACTTCGCCCACAGCTTCCAGTTGCCTTATATGTATGGGGAGAAAAAAATAACGTTCTAATCATGACTTGAAAACAGTTTTCGTAGGCGGTAGTATTAAGCCATAATTGGTTTAACTTATTGCGTTGTGGCTGTTTCTATTGTAATAATATTGCCTATTATCGCTAATTCACTTTAGATACTAGTATAGGTACTGAACAAAGATAAATTTCTTGCTGATTTTTGCAGACACTGGTAATTGCAGGTTGGTAGATTACACCAGATGCCGTCACTGAAATCTCAAATGATTTTATTTAAATCAAGCGTTTTTTAAGTACTCGTATATTTATTGGTCATCCTTGGTATTTAAATCTAAGAAAAATGCATTTAAGGCCTAACACGTAGATAGTCACGATTAAATAATAATAAGAACTTTTATACCACACCTGTTCAGAAAATACCTTATTTCTTCTTCAGCAATCCTGACAATTGCTCCTGACTGCTAATTTCGATAACACATCATACTTAACGTCTTTGGGTGACGCCTGCGCCATCTGTCGGAAGTATTTTCACACATTATACCGACCAGGTAAACTTAATTTTACAATTAAGATTTTACTTAATAATACCTTTAAATATTTATATATTTTTATATATATTTTTAGCATTTGACATGCTTAGCACTATACATTAAACACAAAGTGACGGTATCCAGAAGATGCAGGTTCTTACCTTATTTCTTATTTGAAAATGATGCAGAAACTACGTCATTACTGTCACCGAATATACAAGACAAAAAAGTGTCTGAAAATCCATTATACTAACGCGCCGAGCGGGAAGGAAAGCTATATGACGTAGAAAAATTATAACTTTTTTATTTTATGACAACGCTATTAAAGCACGGTCGCATATACTCGTATATATTGCCTAATTTAAGTATATGATGTTAAAGAGAAATATTTATATATCCAAATTTAGCAGAAAGATAATGGCCACTAGCACTTTATTGTGCATTTAGCCTTCTTTTGTTTTTTTTACGTTTGATATTTGCAAAACTACTCGTTGATAAATACACGCTCGCAGAAAAAAACTAAGTTTTATACTAGCTGACCCGGCAAACTTCGATATATTTTTTCATGAATAAATTATTGCAATTATAAATTGAGATATAAAGTAGATATCCTATCTCTTAAGTTGGACGAAACACATTTAAAAAAAAAAGTTAAAATCGGTTCAGTAGTTTCGGACTTCATCCCGGACAAACATCGTGACACTGGAATTATTTAGGTATAATAGATATACTCGAGAGAAAGTATGATTGCCGATCTTAGGTGATTTCTTCCCTCATTGAACAATGTACTTTCAATACTTGCTATATTATTATTAACACTCGTGTCATTTATGATTCTATGCAGTGGACTGATCTCTATACAAGTGTATAGAGTCAAACTAACAGCAATGGAGCTTGTCATTCTTACAAAGGTGTGCGAGTATATCATGTCGAGACAACTTTCAATTGTATACAAGAAACAGCTTCAGTTGTAGGTGGACATTTGATACGGTGTTGCCAAATGTCATTTGTCTGTTTTGGATTCAGTGGAGAACCATGCTGAGGTTAGGTAATTGTTAGTCCACATTTGATTAGCACTAATAGGAGTGTTAGCCTAGTGGTAATATCAAGGACAGCAAAGATACTGGTATCGAGTTCAATTCCTAGTCCAAAGTCACAACACACACCTTCGAGGTTTTTCGAAAATAAACATGTATATCTTTACAGGTTATCACTGTTCGGTGAAGACAAACATCGTCAGGAAACCTGCATGTCTGAGAGATTTTCACAATGGCTTGTGAAGTTTGCCAATCTGCACCGGGCCAGTCTCGCCATGTCTTGCTATTTGGGCATACAATATTAATTAAATAGGTATCTTATATTAAACCAATATTTTAAACGTTATATTAATTTAAAAATTCATCAATAGTGTGTAATATGGCTTACCGATTAAAAAGTTGTGTAATTATTTTTTTAAACTATTCAATTATGTTGTCATTAAAATATGTGGAGCTATTTTATTAAAAAAAATTTATGCCATTCCAAAGAAGCCTTTTTCGAAAATTACAGTTCTTTTTCTTTGTGGCATAGTAGGTCTTTTTATTTATTTTTCTTGGATTTTAGTTCATCAAAGAGACATTTATTCATCTTAAAAAATACTGCTATCTCGTATATATAAATTGAAGCGAATGCTTTAAATAAAGCAGCTAACCGAACATCGTCTGCTTTAAAATTTTGTTAAGAAATTCGACGCCCTATTACGTATGCGTTGGAGGCATAATTTTGCAACACTACTGAAACACATGATTCTGAGTCAAACTTAATGGAGGCAGTCGGGCCACGGCCGATCTAATGGTTACTGGTCTACTCAGCAATACTTAGTATACTGCCAAGCTCCTTAATTTCTTTTCTCAGATGGGAATTTCATTTCAGCTTTCTTCCGTTACAACCAAAACACAGCGAGTTGTTTCACGGTCGGTCACACGGACAACGAGGGTCTACCGATTCGCCCTAACAAGGGAGTACTCCCTTGTCCACTTGTACCACCAGTCATGTAAAAAAAATGGGGAGGTCATACTTCTATTCTAAGTGGTTCCTTCCTTTGTCTCTTTAAATATACCAAAATTCTTCAAAGATAAAAAATCCGTCATAGTATAAAAATCCTGGAGCAGCGCCACCTAGAGCGCCCGAGGCCCAAACCCCCTCCCTATCCTCTCCTTATTATACTTCCTAACCTCTCCTTAGTATCCTATCTGTCCTCTCCTTCTTATCCTACCTATCCAACTCCTATCCCTTTCCTTGGACATGGCGACGCGTGAGGGATGCTTCGGGTGTTGCAAGCGTCTACAGGCTACGGCAATCGCTTACCATCAGGTAGGCTGTATGTTTGTATGTCACTCACGTAGTATAAAAAAACAAAAATTGATCAAATCGTTTAAGAGGAATCCGACGTACAGATACAGTCAATTTAGTACAATCAAGATATAGATAGGTAGCACATACGTAAATCTAGATACAACTCTTACCCCTAGAGTAATTTACCACTAAAGTAATTTCACAGTTCCAGTGGTCTGCTAATACAGGTGAAGAGATGGCACCCGGCAGGTTCATTTAGTGGGTGAGGGCCCCACTAGCCTGTTCGTTGCCCCGAACGGCAGGGTGTGCGGTTAGGTAATTTTTTCTCGGCTTAGCAATAAGAAAAAAGGGTTAAGACGAAATTAAAGGTAGTCAGCAATATTTTTTTAATAAAACTACCAGAGGAAGCTGCTCACTGAAATAGTATCTACTTAATTGTGTATCTTCTTTTAGTCAATGACTTCAGTTTATTATGTCTAAGCCTAAGCTTAGACTAAGTAAGGAGTAGATTTTTCTTGTACCAAATGTGGTAAACCACTTTGATGTTGTGGTGAATGGTATTAACTTAATCATTATTACAAAGCAGGTTGGTTTGTTTTTACATTTTGCTTCTTAGTAGACTAATCCCATAATTATTGGAATTAGTTATGGTTATAAGCATTGACAAGTCAAACCGAGGATAACAATCATGATGATAAATTGACAGACAACTTACCCTTAGAGTTGATTAAGGCTTGGATAGATGGCGACAGCATCGTATATTTCTGTGATGTTAGAGCGAGACAGCCTAGGAGGGCAATAAGAGTGAACAAGAGAAGCGTATATTATTATTACGCCTACACTGTGGACGGTGACCGATGACGTAGAGGCGCACGCGTTCACAAAAAACGTTCGAGCGCTATAATCGCCACAACTTCACTCTGGTTAACTTCGTCATTTAGTGGTGATCCAAACTTCGATGTGTGTGGAAGTGAATTTAACTTTTCTAACATAATCTCACAAAATAACAATAATTAGCAACTAAAGTACTACATCTTATTTAATCGTGTTACAATAAACATTTAACGTGTCATAAGTTGTATTATTAGAAGGTATTCAAAATGTGTGATGGTAACAATCCTTCGACGCAAAGTATAGCGGACTACTTAGCACAGTTGCTCAAAGATAGGAAGCAACTGGCTGCGTTCCCGAATGTTTTCATGCACATGGAGCGTCTTCTGGATGAAGGTAGGTTAAAGTAGTTTTAAACTATTTATAATACGTCGGCAGCCGAAAGTACATACTATAGTTCCTATCGGAGATGCTTGTCACCGAGGCGATCATAAATCGGATGCGTCGACAAATGTTACAACGCAAACGATATTAAGTTTATTTTTGTCTTCGCCCCGCGGAGTTATGGTCCAGTGATATTTGTAATGCGATCCTTCATTTCGAAAAGCCAAGTATGTAAAGCAGAATGTCTAGCGCTGATTTGCGGTCAGCGGTTGTTAGATTGTCGCCAACGAAAGAGATCGGTGAAATGTAAGTACTAAACGAGTTTGGTGGCCACATTTATAAATGTGTCTCATTTCACATCCACGCAGCTGTTGTAAATAAATGCTTGATTGGGCGTTGCGTTATGGTTTTGAGGTTATAATTTTTGATGGGGACATGCGAGATGAAGGATCAGTCGCCCTGTTTGAACCTGTTCGCAGGGCGGTTTTCTCACATTCCGCGCGACTTGGTGGAATGTCGCCACTCCGCATAGGTAGGTAGGTAGGTAGGTACCGTACGTCCACCATGCGAGATTAGGCTGAACGCAAAATAGGCGCACAGTATTTTACACTTATTAACTGGCATTGTTTTGTTTCATATATACCTTCTTACCTATAAACCGTATAAGGATAACAGAACTTAGTAACTGTTAAATTATGCTTTAAAATTTTCTGTATTCTAAATATTTTGATTGATGTTATTAAGTAAGCACTTACCTACTCTTCGATAGTCTACTCAGTTTTAGAACGATTAGCTATCAAACTCAGTTCAAATTAGAATTTTAAACATTTAATAGGTACCTACCTACCTCCCTACTTATCTATAAAAAAAATCTAATACGCAATAACTACCAGATCAGTTCCTTGCCTACCTACTTCCTAGACGGACACATACTGCGAAAATGTGAAATCGAAAACATTTACTGTTATTTTCGATTAATGAAAAATATAATTTATTTGGCTAAGCATGTCAAATGCTTAAAAATTATATAAAAGTATCAAAATAGTAACATACTTCCTCGACTTTTATAGCTAATTAATTGCAGTACCTAACTATATTTCTAAAACAAACGGGTTTTAAAACAACTTGAGTACCGTATATAAGTAAAGGCAAGTAGATACCTAACCAGGTCGTTACGGTCCATTAGTTGCTAGCTTAAACTTTACTTGGCATTACAAGCAGAACTATCAATAATACCTATAGGCACGAGATTATAATACCGACAGAAGTCTTTCAACAACTTCAACATTCATCATTATAACGGGCCTGGTGGCGTAGTCGGTAGTGTAACCGACTTACGTGCATGAGGTCGTGGGTTCGATTCCCACTCAGGACAATTATTTGTGTGATGAACACAGATATTTGTACTGCGTCTGGGTGTTTTCTATCTATAATTTGTACCTATGTATTTACAAAAAAAAGGTAATATATGTGTATTATGTCCGTAATTTGGTACCCATAGCATAAGCGTTAAGCTTAGTTTGGGACAAGAGGATGTTGTGTCGAAATGTCCGTTAATATATATTCATTATTCATCAATATTAAGTACTACAATGAAAAACCTCTTGCTCTATTCCATGAGCGAAGCAACAACTACTGCCTAGCAACTATAATAGTAGCTACATACATAAGTACTCATTGTTACTGTTGTCCGTGAAATACTGAAAAATGCTTATACGAGGCGAAGAACTTCATCACAATACTTAGCGACAACCAAGAGCAAAATTCATTTTAAAAGACAACGTGTTACTTTAAAACGCGTTATCAACCCAAGTCACGTCTCGGTGTAAAGCAAGGTCTACTCTACCAATACCACTACATGTCATAATGTAGCTGCCACAACGATTTACTGTTAGCTGTTGCCCTCAGGGATTACTGGTTATTTGATATGGACCTATACTATACATTTTTACGTATGATACAGAAAAAGCCTGGCATCTTTAATTATACTTTTGTGTACCAACGAAACGGTACCTATATAAGTACCTAATCGCTACAAAACATAAATATATCACATCATCAGCATCATCATCAGATTTCTAGTATAATGTTAATGTTAAAAACTTCACATATTAAATGAAACATTAAAATGTGTGTTTTAAATTTGTAATGTTCTGAATACGAGCACAGAGTCAAACAGTTGAAATAATTCGTCGTATTCGTATGTTCTCATGTGCTGGTCTCATATTGTCCTATGTTTGCTCGCATTTAAATGAGTAGTTATGAAATAATGCCAGTGGCACATGAATCTAATAAGATTCGTTTCGGTACAACCCAGGTGAATTGAAATGTTCTATGTTAGTATATTCAATGTCCCTACCACTTAGGTACCTCATTTTATGTATTGTAATAGAACTATCAGAAGAATATTGCGGTTATATTGCGTGGTATTAATTTAAAATAAAAAACATGTCCCAGGTGAAATTCTGCTTGCATCATTTTCACAAACTTGTTGCTTTAACATTTGCCATAAAAAGCAAGAGCTCTCGACTTGAAGCGGACTTTTTAATTTGATTTCGAAAAGACATGCTTTTTGAGTCTTCAATTGACATTGAACAATGTCCAGTTTCATTCAGGTATTAGCGGAATATCTATGACGTTGTTATGATTCTAGCAAATATCAATTATGAAGCCACTCCACAATCATGGTTTTAGACTGTATATTTTGTTAAATCTACGTTCATTCCGTTCACACCTAACCATTGTTAAAGAGCTAAACCAATTTTTTTTTTAAATTGTGATATAACTTGTGCTGGTCTGTCACTTCAGTCCTTGACAACTTGACGAAAATATCGACGGCAAGCTGACAGCCGACAGGCGTGGCGTATCGCGTTACGCTGAACTAAGGTAGGTATTACGGAATCTATTTTGGTTGGACGCTGGAATAGTTAGCACAAGACATAATATTTTTTTCTTCTATATCAAATAATCCATCTCTGGTTATAGGTATAATAAATGTCAAATACTCCACAACTAACCTTATCTAGTGTGGTTAGATGTCTTTCAATGCTGGTTTCATGTGGAAGGGTTTAAAAGTCAATACATAATACAAGACATGTACTTAAATTTCAATATGTATTGTCTGACTTTATATAACGTTTGACAGGTAAACAATAACATCTGATCAATGTTTATAATATGTAAACAAACTGTTGAGATGTTAGCATTCAATGAAGACCGCTCCGTCACAAGATAACAATGCGCTAGCAAAAATAAATATACAAAATTGCCAATCAAAACATTGGATATAGATAAAACATCATAGAAATATATTTCAAGAGAAGACATCAATGAAACATCGCTTAGAAATGTTATCAGGTCGGATATGAACAGTACAGGATAATGAAAACACCAGATTCATAGATAAGTGTTATCATTTTATGTGATACATACTTAAATCGCAGATTAAACTCCGATAAAAGATAAAGTAATGAGTTTAATAGCCTTTAAGAATAGTTTTATCAGCAATATCAGGCAATACATCTAAAATAATACAGATAAGTCACTCTTCCTATCGTTTGAATTTCAAGTAGCTATTTATTTCTATATCTTGTATTTTACGTAGGTACTCATCTACGATTATCTTAGCTCAATAGATACACAAGTGTTAAGTCAATGTTAATTCAATTATTGCGCTCGATTGCGTAGGCGCATGTCTACCTTTGATGACGTGGGTTCTGCAACCCTGTAACAAAAGTTACTCTTAGGTGGGTCATTATAAAGTTGTTTAGTGATTAGGCGGGTGCACCCACGATGACCAAATGAGGGTAGACGTGGGCAGCGTGGAGGTGTAGAAGCGAAGGTTGTTCCAGTTACTTGTCTAAGTTGTATGTCACTGTGGGTTGCCCAACTGGTGATTCCAAAAGTGTTTTGTTGTTGTATAATTACATTTTTAAGCCCCAGTTATAACCTTATTCAGATATTGTGTGATAAATACGTCTTTTACTTTTTTTTTATTGCTAAGGATGGCAGACGATCCACGGCCTACCTGATGGTAAGTGGTAACCGTCGCCCATGGACTCAATTATACCGAGAGTATTCTCAAGCCGCTGCGCACCATTTCGTTTCTCAGATATGAAATGAAAGAATAAACGGCTATCTTCTGCTACAGCCAAAACACACTGACGTGCTTCATGACCGGTCACACAGGAGACGGTGGTACCGACCCGTTCGGGCCCGATAGTAAGTGAGTACTCTCGCTTGGTATCCAGACCTACCACCAGTAATGCAATGGGTGATAATTGTCTACATCCCTTAGTCGCCTTGTACAACACCCGCCGGAAAGGATGGGGTGGTGACACTTGTATTCTTGGTCCGTCACCACACGGATAAAACTTAATTCTTGATGTTTTGCTATATCTAGTAACTAGGGAGCAAAAACTTATATATAAAAGTATTTATGGAGGTTTATTCTGTCACGAGCAGGATTTGAACCTGTATGGAAAACCGTTCTAAATGCTTTGCCAATTCTACGTGAGTGGCAAACAGCATATGGCCCACCTGATGGTAAGCGGTTACCGTAGCCTATAGACGCTAGCAACACCAGAGACCAGCATCCTCGCGCGTTGTTATCTCCAAGGAAAGGGATAAGAGGTGGATAGGAAGGATAATAAGGAGAGGATATGGAGGAGGTTTGGGCCTCTGGTGCTCTCACTCACCATACGAAACACAACGTAGGAATACCTACCGTTACACTGATCTTGTTTCAGAGGAGGCTTCCCCGATCGAGCTGGCTTATTCATGCCGCGATAAGCAAGACTCTACCAATAGAATCTAATCAGGATTATGAATATCAATAACACAATCCGTCTTACATGTCTCGGGTGACGCGACGTACATGGCCGAGCATGTCAAATGCTTAAAATATACATAAAAATATCAAAAAAATTGTTAATTTATTAATAACAGCTTACCAATGTCTTGCATGACTCATGATGTAATAGGTCTGTATCATTCTTCTACGTATTTAGCTACTCAATAAAAAATCTACTGACATCAGTTTTCTTTTCTCATTCCTTTTTCAGCCGTCATGTACTTCAGTAAGTGTTACAGTTAGCAAATATTGATACACGTCTCATTATCGCGTCGACCTCGATAAGGCTGCACTGCTTCTCTGTAGAAAACTAGACTATACAAGATCCCCATTCTTCGATCGTTCCCACGACACAATCGCTGTGTATACAACGCTTTATCTTAAGCAACTTGCTCGTTCTGCTAATGAGTATTAAATACTTTTTGTGAGGCCGTGAAATTTACGTCCCTGTTGTCTTACCTCTCATAATAGCGATGTTTTTGCCACAGCTGTGTCATTGTAAAGTAGTAAACGTCACTACATCTTGGGTTAAAAGTTAGCAGATATGTGTACTTACAACGTAAACATGTCATATTGTACACAATTTGTAATGAATTTTAAGTAAACATTACCGAATTATTGACATACTTAGTTTACTTGTGTACCTACCTACATACGAAAGAATGTACCTAGGGAAGGTGTGTGGGTTGTGCGTGCGTAGATACTGTAATTAGATATTAAAATCACTTCATAATATGGAGGAAACCAGTCTCGTGGGCGGAACAAAGTCTACGCATACAGCTGCATATTCTCTGTAGTACGACAGCATCATTACTGCACCACGTCAGTCGCATACGCACTTTACATTATAAATAGTCATAATATTAAAATTTAACAGAAGAAAATCCCATTCTGATTCATTAATCTTAAAACTTTGTTCGATGTATTATAAACCATATCTTCAATATAACATATTACCTACCGATCTTTGAGCTCTGCACTGACTTGGACAAATTTCGCTTTGAGTGACCACTGTTCAACGATTATAATACGTACTAAACACAGTTGACATAAAACAGGTGGCGCAATGTAAAATTTTACAATTTTTTAAACTATTCCATTTATACCATTTTTTTTTTTTTTTTTTTTAGGCGGGAAAAAATGTACCTAACCGCACACCCCGTTGTTCGAGGCAACAAACAGGGTAGTGTGGGGCCCTCACCCACTAAATAAACCCGCCGTGTGCCGTCTCTCCGCCTTTATTGGCGGACCACTGGAACTATGTTACATTCCTTCGGTGGTCCGCCGGCGGCTTACCCTTTCGGGTACCCGCTACTGAGCGACGCACGCGCACACAGTGCGTCGCACCTTCGCGGGAGGCCTTGCGGGTGGCGGACGTTCCCCGGTCCATCCACCCGCAGCCTCAGCTAGGGCGGCATTAGGCGCAAATACTCACGCCTGCGCCGCCCCAGTCGCTGGCGGCGGTTCGGGTCTGCGGAAGGATCAGCCTCCCTGGCCCTCTCCGCCGCTTCCTTCCGCGAGATGACATCCTCGCAGAAGGCAGCGACCGCGGCCCAATTCCTGTCGCTGCCAAGCATCGATCTAACGACGCTCGGCAGCGAGAGGTCCCCCCCTATTGCCGCAACGAGTTCACGACGCTGCCCGCCCCAAGCCGGGCATGACTCGAGCGTGTGCTGCGCCGTGTCCTCGTCGCAGCCGCAATGGTGACAGCCCGGAGTCGCTTCCCTCCTTGCGACTATGTGCAAATATCTGCCGAAGCAACCGTGCCCCGACAGCACCTGCACCAGTCGGAAGGTAAGGACTCCGTGCCGTCGCCCCGCCCACTCCTCCAGCACAGGCTGGAGCGCCCCTACGGTCCAGAGACCGGCTCGGGGCGCTTCCAGCCGTGTCCTCCATCTGGCCATGGCAGCTCGGCGGGCATCGCCCTGCCACCTGGCCACCTCCCTGGGTGAAGGACGACCTCCCACCTCTCGCTCTTGCGATGCCCGCCGATACACTTCGGCGAGCACCTCCGCCTCCAAGTCCCACGGGGGGGTTCCGGCCAGCACGCAGGCCGCTTCCGTCGACACCGTGCGGTATCCGCGTATGAGCCTGGACGCGACGACTCTTTGTGGTCTCCACAGAAGAGCCCTGTTCGGCACGTCCAGGCACCCCGCCCACACAGGTGCACCGTACAGTGCCATCGACCGGACAACCCCCGCATAAAGCCGTCGGCACGCATTGTTGGGTCCGCCCATATTCGGCAAAAGCCGTGCAAGGGCGGACGCTGCGCCGACGAGCCTCGGGGACAGTTGGCGGAAGTGCTCGCGAAAGCGCCACCGCCCATCCAGCACCAGGCCCAGATACTTGATCTGGGCCTTCACCCCAATTTGGACCCCGTCCACCGTGATTGAGTCGCCAGCAGGTGGCCGACGTTGGGGCCCATGGAAAAGTAGGGCCTCCGACTTGTCCAGGGCCACCCTAAGCCCCAGCGCCCCGATCCTCCTAACCACCTCCGAGGTCCCTAAGGTGGCCAGGAACGCCGCTTCCTCGAAGTTTCCACCCCGGGCCACGACCAGCGTGTCATCCGCATAGCAGATGACCGCCAGCCCGGGAGGGAGCCGACAGCGTAGCACCCAGTCGTAACCAATGTCCCACAGGAGCGGCCCTAGAACCGAACCCTGTGGGACACCGCACGACATGGGTCTCCTCACAACGTCCCCTATGCGGCTCTCATAGAGAACGCTGCGGCCCTCAAGATAGTCCACCACCAGCCGCCTCAGGTATGCAGGCACCCCGTGATACTGGAGCGCCTCCCTGATGCAGCTGAATGGCAGACTATTGAATGCGTTGGCAATGTCGAGCGACACCGCCAACAGCACTCCACCGCCGATTCCATTTATACCAACAAAGAAATGACATGATGTTAACCTTAGTTATTAATACAAAAGAAGAGAGAGATAGTATTGAAATTTTCCAAGTATGAAAATTCTCAATTGTTTCGAAGTAAACCCTAAAATATGTCAAGGTAATTGAAGTTCCTATGCTCTATAAGCTAGTGCTTAGCATATCTGAATATTCAACAAGTTTGTAATACGACCAGAAATAAGAATGATTGCTAACTGGTAGATACCTTAACCGAAAGGTTGGAGTCAAAGCGTGGGAGCTACCAACCCACGTAGTTGGGTGGACGTATTTTGTTTAAATGTAGCCCTAGACGCCCACGATGCTGCTAAAAGTCATTGCAACAAAGTTAACTAAATACTTACGCTAATATAGGTAAGTAACTGATATTGTTACTTGATAAATCTCGTGATTCGTTATCTCTGGATAAATTTATTTTGGTGTATATTTTATTGTTTACCAAATAATCTATTTTATCTTACTGTTAACCACTCTATTGTTCCGACTTTGAATTCCACAATAGTTTTTTCAGATAATATCATGATCAAAAGAAAACCTATAAAAGTACCTACTCTCTGGAAATATTTTGTAGATTTAGTAGTCCATCCTTACTTACTTCATCATCATCATCATTCACCAGGCCGTCTCCCTTGGGGGGTACGTAGAAAGAACAGAGTGAACCAAAAGGCTCTATTCTTACATACTCGTACATTTCTCGCTTCCTTAACATGGATAATACTTTTCATACACGCTCGCCGGTTTCGGAGACTACTGTCCACCTTCCTTCAATACATGACCGATTTGGTCTAGGTAGGTGAATCCCGGTCTCTTCCTGTACCTACATACTTCCACTTTCGCATTGTATATCTTCTTAACCAGTTTCTCGCCCAGCGCTCTTTCCACATGTCGGAACCATCGGAGCATTTCCTTTCGTATCTTTACACCAATATTCTATTTCATACCTACTTGCTCTTGACCTACGTCGTCGTTAGGACATACGACGTCCATCCTTCAGTGCTATAAACAAAAGTTTATGACCAATGTGTGTTGCTGGTATTTAAAAACCACACATTATTGAGGTTGGTTTTCTATCTGTTCGGTATTAGCTGATCACCAATATTTACACTTAGTGACAGCCTATCTAACTTCCACGAACTAACTAGGGAGATAATTATCGATTTCAGTCCGGAGGCAGGGTTTTATTCATCACTGACAATTTGTAACGACTGTCAGGATATTATTTGCCAGCCGTGGCTCAATATTTAACATGCCTTCCGAAGCAGGGAGGAGGTCAGGTGCTCTCATATGTGTCAATTATTGGTCACCCATCTAATGCCGGTCGAGCGTAAGCTTTGTAATCTTGCCGGTCGTTCGAGCGGCAAGTGTTCGTGAAGCGTTTTTATTTAAAAGTTGTTACAACCTCTTCCGTAAATTGCCATTGTTCGGTACCTAACAAGCAATGATAACTTACGGAACAGAGACGTGGTGTCTAAATGTTGTTCTCATCAATCAATCAGCCAATTGCAGTCTATACACTTTCGCTTGAGACAATGTGTAAACAAAACCATGTACATAAAACGACAAATTTGAGTCCAGGTTCGCTCATGTCCCATAAAAAGTCAATATAAAAAACAAATGACTAAACATGTAACACGGTTTGTTTACATGTTGGCTCAGGGCTTCCTGAATAGATTGATATAGGCCTCTCCCAATTTACGCCACGTCAGATTTTCCGCGTACCGCATACAGACTAATTCCACCGCCTTTACCAGGTTCATCAGACCATCTAGTGGGCGGGTGTTCTACACTACGATTCCATATTCGCGGTATTCAGCCAGATATATTGACTGTAGCTGTCATTACTATGTTTTCATACGTAACTAGGCATCTTATGGGGGAATATACCGTGTCCGTGTGGTGACGGACTAATAATACAAGTGTCACCACCCCATCCTTTCCCGCGGGTGTCGTACAAGGCGACTAAGGGAAGAAAGCAATTGTCATCCATTGCATTACTGGTGGTAGGGCTGGTTAGAAAGTGAGAGTAAGTACTCTCTTGCTATCGGGCCCGAACGGGTTGGTACCACTGTCTTCTTTGTGGCCGGTCATGAAGCACGTCAGTGTGTTTTAGAAGATAGCCGCTTATTCTTTCATTTCATATATGAGAAATGAAATGGTGCGCAGCGGCTTGACAATACTCTCGGTATAGTTGAGTCCATGAGTGACGGTTACCACTTACCATCAGGTGGGACGCGGTTCGTTTACCATCAGTAACAACAACAAAAAATACTATAGAGGTCAGTAGGAGAACGAGAGCATATGACATAGCCAAAAGATTGTGATTATAAAGTGGCAGTGGTGTAACCCATATCGCCTGATGAACATACAACCGTCCGTCGCGGAAGTAAGATCTTAAATGGCACAAGGAGCTGCTAGATGCAGGAGGTTTAATACCATTTTTTATAATGTTCTCTTAGATCGGTTTACACTCCCGCTCTAAACGCTCTGCATTAATGAATGGTAAATCTTCTACTTCTTCAAGTGGCTCGTAAATCCCGGAGGTATGTCATACCCAACAAGAAAGATCTGTTATGAGAATCACTAAAGTTTAAAGAGGAAGCACAATTTTTAGAAGTTTCGTTTCATCCAATATATTTAGTCACAAGAGATAAAATATTTAAGTACAGTTTGTACAAAGTCTATCAGCAAAGAACCTGCCAATGTCGGTCATTCCGGCGGATGTCTCTATTATCTCTTTTAAACATAAAATATAGGTGCGTTGTGTGAGTCGTTGTTGCTTAAATGTCCAAGGCTACAATCATTGTAAACTTAAATGTCTTTCTTAAACAATGGGAAAGTATTATTATTGGTTAATCAAGCCATTATGAATCTAGACTGTCTCATTTCAAGCCAAATTAGAATTAAGTTTCTAATTCCACACAATTTGATAAGACATAATAATTACTAAAAAGCAAAACATAATTGATAGATTTTGATAATTTGTAACAAAGTAGGCTACTTGCTATATTCTTTTAAATGGTTGCACACTTTACAAGGACCGACCCAATAGTTTATAAAAGGGTTTGGAAGGCTGTTTTATTACAAGTGGCAATCCGTTCTCTTTGACTACCCCTCTAAGCCTTTGCCCGCGCCGCGCTTTGCTCCGCCGCAGTCAAAAGCTAGTTTTTAAGTTATATATCAGGTTCTCGATATAATAGCGTGATAAAATGATACCAGTTTTTAAGTCTAATCGGATGCGTAAACGAACAAACAGATAAACAGACAAAAAATTAAAAAAAAACGTTTTGTGTTTAGACACGCCTGTATACCTTAAAAGTGGATTGGCCATAAATAGGTTAGTAATCATTTTGATCCATATTTTAGCACTCAACATGCTCAGCTACTCTTAAAGTACAAATTATAATTTGTGAATAAGGAAAAAGAGTATTTTAGTACGAGCGGAAAACGAACCTGCGTCCCTTCCTATCCGAAGAAGTACTCTAATCCACTAAGCTACCGTACTATTTGTATAAGTTTTATGACCCCCGCAGAAAGTGTATATTTTCCAGCTAAGTACAAACTACTTCATCCATCCATCAGCCTTTTAAAGTCCACTGCAGGACATAGGCCTCCTCAAGAATTGGGGATAGTGCCGTAATCGCCACGCTTGGCAGGCGGGTTGGCGATCGCAGTGGATGTTGTTAATACTCGAAGGAGTGCTGCTGCCCACTCCCCTGGTATTCCCTCAGTCGGCTCTTACGACTCCCATGGGTGGAGAGGGGTGGGATAATTCTAAAACCGGCCCCACACGGCATGATACGACAAACTACTTACTTAAATAAAACTGTAAAAAAATCCAGTCTCCAATCAAACCAAACCAGAGATCTCTATAAAAAGGAGCTTTCAAAGTTCTGTTTGTATGTTTTTGATGTGCTATTATTTTGTTACAAGAAGTGCTTTTGCAATTTGGAAATTCAAATATTGGATTGTTATTTCTAATAAAACAAATATACCAGCAGCTGGTATTCCCAGTTGCGATTTTGTTTATCAGTATATTTTATGCCATTATTATAATACACATTACACTGTTTACACATCGAAAATATTTATTGTCCTTAAATACTCGTATATACGTGTATTAAAAAAATACCAAATAATTAGAATTTGATATTGCACTATACTGTTTTCAGATACACTATAATAGGTTTTACCCAATATAAATTAATAACTAATTTACGCCTACGCTAATTTAATAAATACCTACTTACTTACCTACTACAGTTTTATTAATCCTTACTAGTCCAATTTGCATTAATTAAATGTGGAGACCAGAAAAAGACAAAGGCTTTTTAACCCGGAAAAATGGGTTGTTCCTGTGTATATTAAAAAATCCTTTTTGCTTTTGTCTATGTTTGTGAATTATTAAGGTTACACACTTTGTCTATTACCTACTATAATTACGAAATTCAGTGCTTACGCATCTCATAGTAAAGATTATAGAGTAGTAGATAAATAATCGTAAATTCAGCTCTGCCTTATTTTGTCATCAATCTGGAGAATTAAAGAAATAATGGATTTTACACATCTACCACCTACTAAGCACGTAAATCACTGTTGTTTTTCATCTAAACTGGGCCAGTCTAGTTCTTCAACTTTCTATACACATGTAGGTGGCGCCCGACCATCGACATTTAAATACATGTACCAGTACTTTTGGCGAGTTTCGTAGTAGATAAATATTACGCAGTTAATGTACGTAGCTTCCTCAGATTCTGGGGGAACTAGGAAATTAATTTATTATTGAATAATACTACCTATCTTATAGGTATCATACTTGCTCATTTTTATCAAAATCATGTATGTCTTGCTGCTAATCAGTATTCATCATTCAAAATAAAAGTAACAATATTTAGACATCAGCGATTTGTATAAGTAAATTTTCTTTACAGAGTCGACTGAGATTCGACTTAAATAATCGATAGCCAAGGCGTTGCTAACAAGCTACACAAACATGACGAAAGTGCCTCTGTTGCGCCACATGTGTGGGATGCGCAGGCGCCGCTGCGCCGCTTCAATGTTGGTTCTAGTGTAGACAGCTTAAGGGTCCCATTCATTTCGCATTAAGCAATTTGGTGAACGCACAGCGTTTGCTCGTTCATTCATGCGATTGTGCAATTGTTCGATCGAAGTATTTCAATTCGCTGACCAAACCCGACCGCTTGTCAGCATTTATTTATATTTTTACTCCAACAAGTTTGATAGAAACTAACTAAAAATGAGGTCAGAATATGTTTCTATGAAACAAGTCACATATTAATGACTACAGGAAATGCTGATTTATTATTGGAACAGACTCAATTTAATTGTCTGTCCTAAAAAATCTTCTGTACGTATAAAAAGTAATGTATGAGTCAGCGGCGAGAAGTCGTCTGCTTATGCCTTTCCATTCATTCATGTGCTGATATTTTTGTATGATCTCACTCGTACTTGTCTATTAGAGATACATCCGTCACTTTCTGGCAGACAAATAACAGCGTCGTAGTTGGCTCGCCCATACGATGTCACCTTTTAATTTAATTAATCTAACTTAACATCATTTAAGCTTGTTTTTTTTTTAAATTCACAACAACCTACGACTACATAATATTATTATATTGGTAGGGGCTACCACCATTTAGAGCATTTTTCTGTATCGGTGGTGAATTATTTCTACTAAGTACCATATTATACGCTATGCCAGTCTCCCGCAGAGCCAAATTTTTTCAATCCTATAAATATACTTGTGTAATTAACTTGTGTGAATAGAGTTTTAATAATATATTAATAGACATTGCCATTACCTGATACGACCTTAATTGAGTTTTTATCAGTGTAATAACTTGTATTTTATAATAAAAATTATTTTTTATAGTAGTATTATCTGGTCGGTATAGTCCTACGATATTATTAATTTACACAATCTTTTGCTTATTTTAAATAGCAGTTCTATTAATAATATTAATTCTCTATGATCCTAGTGTTTTACGACTAAGTACACCAGGTAATCATGTACCATAACAGATACTAAATAATTATTTTTCCGAAATAAAAGTAAGTAAGTCCCTAGTTAGTTAATCCTTATAACATCAGATATCTGCCAGTGAAAGTTCCAAATCAGTCTAGCCGTTACCAAGATTAGCCAGAACAAAGAGACAGACAGACAAAATATTTAAAAATTGGTATTTTGTTATTGGTAAAATATGCATTTAGTAAAAAGCTGTTATTTAAACATTACAAACGGACACTGCAGTTTTATTTATTTGTGTAGATAGATTGCAAAACAAATATTTAAACTATGCTGCAAAACTAGCGATCTCATAAAATAGAGAAATAGAAATATTGTGTGAGCAAACTGATAATAATTTATAAAGAAACTGCATCAGTCTTCTTCTGGATACTAGCCAACTTCATCTAATTGTGTCATTTATATAATATGCACCACATAATTACTTAAATATTTTCTGTATTCTGTGATATAAATTAACAAGGATTATACGCTATTCGTATAATCCAGTTCAGTTTGTGCACGTGGTGTGCACAAACTGAACTAAATGTCATCAAAACTATTTTATTAAAACTTGTTGTAATTGCTTCTAGAAGTTTGTAGCATACCGTCAAATATATGTAACTGATTTATTGTTATACTAGCCTTTGCTCGCGGCTCTGCAGCAGTCATAAGCTAGTTTTTAGGTTATGATGGGATAAAATGTTCGTTAAAAGTTTTAAGTCTAATCAATATGAAACAAAAAAGATTCAACAAAATCCGTTCAGCTACTGAATGGATTTGCATGATGCTCGAACAGATAAACAAACAAATATTCTAAAAAAAAAAATGTTTTGTGTTCAGAGACGCGCCTAACTAGGTACTTACCTGCGAAACTAAATAGAAACGATATTCTATAATGCTAAGTCACGTGACTTGTAGAGATATCAAATTTCCATACATTTTAATAGTTTTCTATAGCGTTAGCGATCATAGAATGCAACTTGGCTAGGCCCACTGATTTCCGAACAATAAAATTGCCATTAATCGTAAGGACTAAGTAAACTGCAAACTTTTTGTTTGGACAACATTTCACGAGGCTGCTGTCACTGTCTTAAGTAAACACGTTGGTAGTGACCGTATACACATATACCGTACAACAGGCGGCCATTGTTTTCGAACGATTTATTAGTTGGTTTCGATAGAAACTCTGCTGACTAAACAATCAGCGTGAAAATGGAGGAACGTTGTGCCGTTTAGCAGTCTGCCGATAATTTACCTACTGATTGCTGCTAAGGCGATCGTAGTGCAATTACAACTTATAACTTCTTATAGGTCAGTATCAACCAAATTATTGTAGGTAGGTATATTCTCTAGGTTTCAAATATACTATGGTACCTATGCCAAGTATCTCCCCTGCCTACACTAGGTAAAACTTGTTCCTAACGTCACCAAAGATACCGAAATGACGGTATTTTGACGTAGACAGGGCCAATCAGGTTATAGATGACTTATCACAAATTCCTCATGAATAAGTATTAATTTTTGTTTCAAACCCGCATCGTATATATCGATCTATCCTGCATCTATGTAACTATCACTGGTTTAGCAGCGCTCCCCTTTATTTAAAACATATTTAGTTTGTATTATTAATATTATACGTCCGGCAAACTAAACTATAGCTTTGGCTTCTAGATTTCAATTAAAACTATTGGACATCATAGTTGCTATACTTGAAAATATGATTATATAGTATCTATATTAGATACTTTAAAAATATGTTTAAATGGTTGCCTCGTACCGTTACTGTTTAATGAAATATGGATGGATAATGCGCAGAGCATAGAATAGCTCCCATTTAATCTAATTAGCCGTTTAGAGTTAATATTGACAATGTATCTATATTTTTGATATGGTTATCTCGTTAAAAGATACCTACTGCACTATTTTTATTTTTATTCTTTGATACATGCAACAGGATTCCAGGCGGCACGAGCGTACAGCCATTAAAATCCATAACAATGGAGGGTGGGGTTGCCTGCGTAATAAAAATTACAAGACGCTCAGGATGGGAGTGCCTAAATGGTTCCTTACTTGTCTCCGGTCACGATAAATCTAGTTGACTCATTAAATCTGAAGCAATAGACAAAGGAATGTTATTTTAGTAAGTATTTCTAATGGGTGTGTAAAATAAAAAAAAAAATAGTGTGTTTCATTTAAGTATAACGGTTGTAACAAAATTTTTGTCCTTGCTATTTTGCTATTAGTAGAATAAATTATGATGATGTCAGAAAAACAACTACGAGTGCCACTCGAACCCGCAACCTTCAGAAAACACATTCGAAATATTATTTGGTTTCGTTTTCGATAGATGGTATAGTCGTCTAACATTAGTCGCAATAGATAGAAATGTAGAAACTGATTGACTTGTAATGCATTTTCGGAAGGTCCCGTGTTTGATTCGCACCCGTAATCATCCTAACTATATCTACATAAATGATATTCCCGAGTTCCTATTTAAAAACTTTCCTTTGTGTTAATAGAGTTCCTACAACTAAGTACACATATTTCAGAACATATTTTTTAAAAAGACTTACACTAAGGAATATACTTTAACGGTCATAAATTACACCCAGACTCGGAACAACCGTTTGTAGATCACACGAGTAAAGTGTTGTCCTATGTAGGAATCAAACTCATAACTCGAGCAGGAGCTCGGTATTTAGTATCTAAACAACTGCCTTTTTTTTAAATCTTATTGTATGTATAGGTGTAGGCGAGCTTTAGTATTAACAATATGTATACCAAAATATAAAATATGGAAATAAATAATCCAAACATAAAAATTTATATTAGTACACAAAGTGAAAAATGTGCAAATCGAAAATAACAGTCACGAGCAGGATTCGAACCTGCATCTACTGGATACCGTCCAGATGCTTTGCCAATTCAGCCATCGTGACCCCTGCTCCTGACTGCTAATCTCGATAACACATTCATACTTAACGTCTTTGGGTGACGCCTGCACCATCTGTCGGAAGTATTTTCATACATTATAACGACCAGGTAAACTTAATTTTACAATTAAGATTTTACCTAAAAATGACGCAAACCCTATAAATATTTAGATATTTTTATATATATTTTTAGCATTTGACATGCTTAGCAACATACATTAAACACAAATGCTAAAAATATATATAAAAATATCTAAATATTAGCAGGTATGTTTTATTTATAATGATTATGGACGAAGCAAGATCTCTAGGCGAACACTAGTTCTAGTAAATAGGTCTAGCATTTCAAATAGTTTAAAATTGGACATAATTTTTTAAGTAAATGAGAAAATTAATGACGAGAATGAAATGCAGTGACGGTGATCGTGGCTAATATTTCGACCGACTACGGTAGACGGGGATCAATGATGCGAGGTTCCGCCGAGCTTCCGCCGCGCCCGTTCCGTCGCACATAGAAAACAGTCGCATCAGATTCAACAGCCCTAATTATCTCATTACATTGAGTTTATCATTAGAGAACTTTCATTTCTTCAATGTACGCTATAGACAACAATACATTAACGATATAAACCTGAGTTAATTTCTTCTTAACAATATTATGTAAATGTTTCCCACTGCACGAGTCCCTAAGCTTGGAAAGAATGTCTTTGCATCAATCTGCTTCGAGGCAGAGCATATTTATTCTCTGGTTAATGTTGTGAAATGAAACTACTTTTACGGAATCTATCGCGTTTACTTGATTTTTATGCTATCCCGACGTTTCGAATACTTTACAGCGTTCATGATCACGGGTGGACTTAGATGGTAGATGTCCAAAGCTGATATAAAAATCAAGTAAAAGAGTTTTATTTCAAAATGTGTGAAATTCGCGTAAATGTTAGAAAGTATGGTTAATGTTGCTTTATTTTTCGACATGATGACAGCCGTGAAATGGAATGGAAGATGTATTTTTCTTGGAACGGCTACTTTTGAAGGGATACCATAAATTCTGGTGAAAATTCACGAAACTCATAGTTCTTTACCATATCATCAACATCAACATTTAAAATATTTTGGAGACTATTTTTTAATTTTACATTGATGTTAACAAAACTGTCTGCTAATTTGTAAGGCAGATAATTCATTGGCTTTCTCCTGTTATCGGTTTTCTTGTTAGGTACAGGTATATAGAACAAGGTTTTGTTAATTGTGTGTAATGAATTTTACATATAAGACAATTATTTTTACCATAAACAGTTTTCTCCTGCACAGATCGCGTTTCGAATTACGCAACGAGAATGCGTCGGCGCAGATTTCGTCACCGCGGAAAGCGCGCTGGCCCATTAAATTGTTTTATTATGAACTCGACGCCGTCTTATGTATTTTTGGCTGAGGTTTAGGTGTTTATCTGGTTGGGACTCTGTCCAAGCAGTAATTAGTCAGTGTAACTTTATTTTTACTGTCCACGAGGATGTTGATACAGAAAAACGTGAATTTTAACCACAATGTATAACGCTTGCGCTACTGTCTGGTATCATTAGTTTTATAATTGTATGTTTACATGAAAATATTTAGACAGTCAATCTGATGTTACCCTCTGTTCTCGAGAATTTAAAACGGTAACATAAACATGGATGTATTAATCCAGCAACCAGAAAACATATTCTTCCTGCAAAGTTGAATGACCGAAGTTTGTTGTCATCCCACACCACATATTGTTCCCTGTACTTGTGTTTCGAATTACCTGTTTTATAATTTATTAATGTGATTAGCATAGCGAGAGCTATATCATCCTCTCGCTGAAAATATTAATTAGCTTCTACTACTACTTATATTATTTTAAATTGTATATGGAATGCAGAATGTATCATTGGTAAATCGACCAGTGCACTTTGCAGGCTTCCTACCGTTTTATTTCATAGCATTGATACAAGTCATGATGGTGTGTTATTGTTGGATCATATACTTACATAGATACATTGTTTTTATCGTTTAATTATATTAACCTATTCGTAAATTACGAAGTGTTGTAATTTGCAAATAAATTTTTTGTCACATGAGTCAGACTGAATTTGGTTGTAAGCAATGTACCTACGTACATATGACGTAATTTCGAGTACTGAACATGAGGAATCATAAAGCGCCTCCAAGTACTGAATGCCGTAATAGGCGAAGCACGAACTGTCGTTACATTAACGAACCCAGTTACCTATCCACGGCTTTCCAGTTTCGCACCACCAACGTTCTCGTTATTGTGTCTATATTAATCAAATTTCATGCTTCTTGTTATTGATATAATAACGTTGTTTTTGAAGTTTCATAAATAGTTGGTGGTTCTTTTAAGACATTTATCATATCTAAACTTAATAAAATATATATTAGATATTTTAAATAATACTATTTCTAAGCCAAAAGCCGTCTCAAATGCGACGTGTACAAGGCATAGCGAATATCAAACAATCTAAAAAAATATCTTTTATTTTATTTTGACAACGATAATTTATGCGCCCCACTTTATCCGCTACTGGTATTATAATATAAACCACTTATTCCGTTGTCTATACGTAGAAACGAATAAGATGTATACATCATTTTTTAATAGGCCTTAAGCATGCATTATGTTAGTGTATAACTGTACAACTACTAATCAGATTAAATAAACAAATACTGAATTTAAATTCAATTGTATTGTTATAATTATTTGGTTTCTACGGCTCGGCGGGCAATCTTGTTTTATACGTTAAACGTTTTTCGATTGTATAGGGCAATCAATGCATTAGAATCTAGTATTCTTTTAAGAATTTTAGTTAACATGCGAATAGAGTATCCTATCGTGTAATTGATTTGTAGATGGCATCCATCGTATAAAGGCGGCTGGCGCGGTGTGGGAGACGGGAGGAACGTCGACCCCGCGTGCAACTATAAATATACAACTCACTCCTTAAATCCATCCATTTAAACATCCTTGATATAACTCTGAGACACTCGTATATTATATGCGATATTAATCAAGAACATGTAAAAGCGCGATAGTACATTAAAATTTGTCTAATGGGAGGAACATTCTCGTTCGGACTACCTATTTCATATTTAGATCGCCTTAATTACTTACCACGAGAGGCCATCTTGAATTTTATTCGTTTCTCAGATCTTTTGAATCGTGCTACACATTCGCTGGTAGATAGGTACTATTGTTTCGACAAAGTTCAATGCCATCTTTAGATGAGTTATATTAATTGAATCAGTTCCACTTGCACTGAATTAATGTTCATTAACAGGGAACGGCATGATACGGTTGGCCGATTTATTACAAATAATTATGCTAGCGCCGTAGGAACTTCTAAAATTAACATTAGGACATCCTGTTGTATGACATCAGCGGTCTGATTTCTACCGATTTTATCTTCTATCATTACACATTTGTCTTAGAACTTGTAAAATGATTGAATATGATACATATGTGAATTAGGACTTTGAATCATTTTAGTTTTGGATTCGACTGTTCGTAAAACAGCGTGGCCGTCCCTGATAACTTTCCCGGCACTAGGTCAGTTTTGCGCTGTCCGTGTAACGGTACAATCAGGTTGTTGCCGTGCGTCCGTCGACACGTAACACTGTGATTGCAATTTTGAAACGTTCATCGTGAACGACTTGAAATGATAGCATATTTAAACTCTAATGCTTTGGTATAAGGACGTGGTAGATTTGCATCCGCTTCCAAAAAATCCTTGAACTTGCTGTTTTCGAGGATGTAATTTACATTTTATATGTGTAACACTAATATTGTATGTATAGAATTAACTATCGTTATTTGGGAGTATTTGGCATATAAATATACAGTTTTGACCTTGTATATTAGATTGTGAAATTAGTTGAATTCATTGATAATTTTTGTTATTATGATACCTAACTTGCTTTATTCTCACAAAGTCATACACTTGTTAGTGAGATTTTAATGCTTGACTTGCATGTGATTTTATACTCTTTTATAATAATATAATATATCACATATAATCCTCCATTTGCATTCTTGCTCCTGAGGACAAAACTTAATTAAACCTAATATTGTTTCTCTTTAATTAATTCATCCTCTCTGCCTACCACATGAAACATGGAACTTACTATAAACCTACGCAGTATTTGTGTTATAATACAGTTTTAAGGTACCTAATGAGATTAATCGAGTCTTAAGCACCCATGGCAGTTTTATCGATTAATGCGTCATTTGCCTGCTGAGATTTAAGAAAGAGCTTATGTGATTTTAACAATGACATCATCAGCTCGCTAATATGATTAGCAATAGCGTAAACAAACAATATGCTTGCTTAAATTTAAGCCACATAACTTGTTTTATTACTACTTCAATGGGTGATATTTTTTTAATAATCGATGAACAGAGGTAACTATTTTTATATTAGTGACTGATTTAGAACGCATAATCCTAACTATTATAAACTTGTAACAGAACTGTGTCTGTACGTTTAAGATATTTGAGAAAAAAATACTGTATTAGGTTACATACGCGTGTCTAAACACAAAACAATTTTTTTTAGATTTTTGTCTGTTTGTTTGTTCGCGCATCACGCAAAAACTATGGATTTTGTATGCAACTTTTTTATTGACGTGACAACGTCTTATAAATTGGTTTGCCGGGTGACACTTCAAGAAACTGCGTTACGCTCCGCTCACGTTATGCGCTCACAATGAGAGCGAGTGAGAGGCACGCGTCCCTTCCACTCGGGCATGGTTAGCCCGCCTAAGAGCGAGAGAGACGAAGAAATAAAATTTTGTTAATATGAAATTCAGTGCGAGATTCTTTGTATAAATTAATGTTTTAAATATAATTCTTTGTATAAATAAATGTTTTAAATTGTTACTATTATTTCATCCTTCTTCCTACTATACGAATGAATATTCACATTAAAATTATTTTACCGCTCAAAGTCGTTGTCACGTAAAACTTTCGCCCGTATACCGACTTTACAGGCAACCAATTTTTTGATAGCTCTTGATTAGACTAAACAACTTTGCCTAATTAAATATGGTTGTCTGAAAAGTCGGCTTACGAACGATGTTTTCTGAGAGTTTCACAAACAATGCATCGGTTGCCTTACATTTTTTCGGAACGTGACATTTTTTCGTGCGTGCAGCCAGCGTTTATCAATTTATAAGAAGTTATCACGTCAAAACTGGTAGGTAATATACATTTTATCCCGTTACTACATTATATCAGGAACCTGAAATATAACCTAAAAACTAGCTTTTTGCTACGGAGCCTCGGACAGAGGCTAGTAATAATAATATATAATACGTAATATGAAAGAAAACAAATAAGTGTGCTTGGAAAATATCTTAAAAACAAATGCATTTTAAATGCATCGATATGGTTACGTAGGTAATTCTGCAGAACGACACATTGAAAGTTTCGCATACTATGCAAATAAAATCTAAATAATTCATAACAAGTGTTGTTTAATAAAGGGAATACTAAGTGGCACCTGTATTAATCGTACCTGTTACAGGTACTCTTTTGTATTTGAACAGGGTTCCTATTCAATCTGAGCTCTTTTGTTGATGACGTCATCGCGCAATAGGGGCGCCGCATATATGAAGATTATGAGGTAATCTTCGAACGTCCTTACAAAAAAGTGTTGGCTTTGTTGCCTTTTTATGGCTTGTTAGATACAGAATTACGGAATCTTATTACTCATCGAATATCTGAATTTATACGATTCGTGTAACCTTCTTTTGTAGTACCACTTCTAATCGTACTTTAAAAGTACTTACCTACTGATGTCACGGTTGTTTTACGACTGTCCATATGCTGACCATAAATCGATTCATTAAAATTCTGATTAACGGTCAAGAGCGGTCGTCGTATATAAAAGTAGGTAGTTTGCGTACAACGCTGGCTATTCACTATGGGTTTATTATATCTCGAGATATGGAATAATTTTACAAAAATATTATATTCGTATACTTATATCTAATCATTTCCTCTGGTCAAGGTTGATTTTTCCGTTCGTCTATTTTAGATGCAGTTTGAGTTTTTCATAAGAAATTACTATGTTTTCACCTAGGTTCCACTTTGTGTGCCTATCAGATTATGGTCTTAAGCATAATTTATTAATTCACATTAAAAATCTTGGTTTGAGGATATAGCAAAGGCTGGCAATACCGATCGAATAACTCCATCCCTCTCCGTCTCCTATCGTCCACGGTTGTACATGGAACACACGGAACTTTAGTTTTCCAAAATAAAAGCAGACTATCTGCTAGTCTAAATCGGTCCAGCCGTTCCGGAGAATAGCCGGAACAACAAACAACTGACAAAAACTTTATAAATTGGCATTTTGTTTTAGGTAAAGTAGGTAAATAATACTTTCACATGCATTTAGTAAAAACTGTTATTTAGACATTACAAACACAATTTTATTTAATTGTATCATTGTACCTATAGATAAAATATATTTGTCGCAGTTTAAATAAATTTTGCCATTGACACATAAAAATGACGAATTCCTTGATTGTAAAGGTCTTAAGAAACGTATGAAAGAGAGAAGAAGGTAAATAAACACGTTGACGTTGCTACATTGATTAGGTAAATCATTATTCTATAATTCGATGTTTCATGACTACGAATCCAGGAAAATGTTTATTTAATAGTAATTGACCTGCAACCGGCTGATCGCAAGAACTTGTCTTATTTAGGTTAATCGTCGATCGGTTATAATAACAGCACAGTTTTTTTATTTCACCATATATTTTCTTTATCTTCTACGCTCACTGGAGGCGGCTACGAATCTACTTATGGTGTTGAAGACCAAGATTTTTTTATATTTTTATCATTATGCTACGTAAACTTTTTATCAATGTAACAGTTAATAAGTAAGGCTAAATAATTGATTTATAAAAGAGAACATCCATAATTAGACACCCAAAAGTGTCCACTATAAATGAGTGCAGATTACGCTTTCCTGCACTAATTTCATTTAGTGCTGTGTCAACGCGCAAGTAACCACGATTCAAAATGCCTAATTGTTCAATATAATATCTAGCTATATTATTATAAAGCTGTAACAGAGCTGTGTCTGTATATTTTAGATATTTGAGAAACAATGTCTGTAATAGGCTACACATATAGGCGTGTCTAAACACAAAACCTTTTTTTTTAGTTTTTTTTTCTGTTTATTTGTTTGTTTGTACGCGTATCACGCATAAACTACTGAACGAATTTTGGTGCAACTTTTTTTATTTGAAAGACCTTGATTAAACTTAAAAACTGGTATACATTTTATCCCCCTACTACCTATATCGGGAACCTGAGATATAACCGAAAAACTATAAAATTATTTAAACTAGATTTTATATAGAATTTATTTAAAAGAACTACTAGATGGATTTTGATGCAACTATTTTTATTTGAAAGGCCTTGATTTGACTTAAAAACTGGTAGATATTTTATCTCGCTACTATATCGGGAACCAGAGATAGTTTTTGGCTGCAGCGAAGCCGCTGGCAAAGGCTATTTATTATATAAATGCAGAAATTGCACATTAAAGGTACAACAAAAGGGTGGATTTTATTATTTTCGTTCAGTAATATTAGACATGTACGATTAGATCGCACAGTCACCAATAATTAATTAGCAGTGTTAGCAATTAAACCCAATATAACTTCATGTATTGTGTATATTAAAGTAGTTAATACATCGCAGTATCATTGTAATCATGTAACAATAAACGTCATAATATACTTTCTGAGTAGCATATCATTACACCTCACAAGTCAGTGTATGAGCAAACGAGTACCCATACATCGTGGTCCTTCGAGTGTTATAATGTTTGTGTTTTTGAGTATTTCGTGTGGTAGCGAATCGGCTCCGTTGGCCTCCCACAAGCGGGTCTCACCAACGTGAGTTGAGACAAGAGCGCACATACCTCATGAGAGTGCAAGAACACATACATACACAGATCAAGCGACTTAAGCAAGCAGTCCTCTCCAAGGATTTTTTATAGCATCAAGGCAAGAATCTAAGCAAGCAGTCCTCTGAAAGGATTTTCGTAGCATCAAGGCTACTATCAAGTATCAAAGCAAGCAGTCCTCTGAAAGGATTTTTGTAGCATCAAGACTACTATCAAGTATCAAAGCAAGCAGTCCTCTGAAAGGATTTTTGTAGCATCAAGGCTACTATCAATAGTCAAAGCAAGCAGTCCTCTGAAAGGATTTTTGTAGCATCAAGGCTACTATCAAAAATCAAAGCGAGCAGTCCTCTGAAAGGTTTTTTGTAGCATCAAGGCTACTATCAAGAATCAAAGCAAGAAGTACTTATCAATCAATCATCAATTACAAACGCAACAAGGCGTTAACAAGCATTAAGAAAAATCAATAAGTAAGTCTTATTTGAGTTTTTACAGATTTTTTTACTACCAAGATGGAAGAATTGCTACAAAGACAGCAGGTTCTTATCAACGGCATTCAACAATTTTGGACTAATTTCAAAAAGGATAGCCCAGAACGAAAAACTGCTGACTATATCAAGAAACGAACTGAAGTTTTGGACAGTCATTGGTACTATTGGTGGTTAGCTCTGTATGTATGACGACCGTACTTATGATTACTTCGTAGGAAATCACTACGAGGAAACCAAGAAGTACTATCATGAAGTGCGTGAATCGATCCAGAAAGCAAGCATAATAAAACCGTCTTTACTTGGCCGTAGAAGCACGTTGGAAAGCAATCGATTCTCTCCATTGGAAAATCGATAGTGAATTCGATGACATAGATGAAAGTTATGAGCACTCATATACGCAGTATGAGCAAAACTATCTCCAAATCAAGAAGGAGATAAATCGCAAGGTATGGTCCGCCGCTCATAGAGAAAAGGCGACACCACAACTTGATATCCCTATATTCAACGAGAATTATCAAAATTTAGTCTCTTTCAAAGACCTTTTTACAGAGGCTATACACGGAAAGCCATGCTTATCTGCAGCACAGAAGATGCAGTTTTTAAAAAGCAAAGTCAAAGAGGAAGAACCAGAACGTCTCATTCAGCACCTACCAATTAGCACAGAAAATTACGATACGTGTTGGGAAATACTAAATAATCGTTACAATAACAAGAAAATAATTTTCTCAAAATATATGAACACCTTGACAAATATCCCTGTCATGCAACAAGGGACGTCAAACAATATCAAGCGGGTTCATGACATAGCATCCGAGTGTCTAAATGGAATCAAGAACATAGGTATAGATATTACCACCTGGGATCCGATACTCGTCTACCTGATAAGCCAAAAATTGGATTCTGAAGTTCTGTATGAATACTGTACCTCGCTAAAAGAACCTAAAGAACTACCATCGTTAAAGGAATACTTGGAATTTCTTGAAAACAAGTTCGCCTCGATGGAGTCAGCTCGTCGCAAATAAGATAGCTTGCCGAAGTCAATCCGGCTCGAAGGACCACGATGTATAGGCACTTGTCTGCTCATACACTGACTTGTGAGGTGTAATGATATGATACTCAGAAAGTATATTATAACGTTTATTGTTACATGATTACAATGATACTGCGATGTATTAACTTTAATATACTCAATACATGAACTTATTACAATGATACTGCGATATATTAACTTTAATATACTCAATACTTTAATATACACAATACATGAAGTTATATTGGGTTTAATTGCTAAAATTGCTAATTAATTATTGGTGACTGTGCGATCTAATCGTACAAGAGAGTATTGTTATTTAATACATAACGTTAGCAACACCATCGGTATCACTCGCGCGTCGCCATCTCCAATTAAAGGGATAGGACGTGGAGAGGAAGGATAAAAAGAAGAGGATAGAAAGGATGATAAATAGAGGATAATATAGTAGAGGATATTCCCTTACTCGCCATACGAAACAAAGGTACCTAGCAGTACCCACTGGTGTACTTCCCCGATCGAGCCGGCCCATTCATGCTGGGATAAGTAAGGCCTACCATTAGCGATATACAATTTTTGCCTCGATTTCTAAACACAAATTATGTACCCTTAATTTATAGATCAATGGGTTCAATACATATTGCACCTTTATATAAAAAAATATTTTGTTTTGTTTTTTATAGTTTGAAACCCGATTTGATGGTTTCCAGAATTTCTTTATTTTTTTTAAAAGTGTTTTTTTGATCTGGAGGCAAAAATCCTTTATATCGATATACCGTTGGTATAAGGAGGCGTCGTAGTGAGGTTTAGACCCAGTATCCGATGAGTCAACCAGCATCGGTTTGAATTCCACGGGATCTTACTAGCGAATTGAAAGGAATGACTTGTGTGACCAAGCACAGGGCACGCTACTATAGCGGCGTTAAGGCCCGTCATGGACAAGTTGGTGGAGAGACGAAATGGAGCCTTCTTTCTACCGGCTAATGCAGGTGCCCTCGGGGAACTGTAGCTTCGGGTAAAATTTATGTCGTTTAGGTCAGAAAGAGACAGACACAATATACTATCATCATGCTTTTTCAGAGCAATCATTGCATTTCGCATTGCTAAGCGAAAACAAAGGTATGACCGTTAGTTTCTTAAATAGCTTTTTTCCTTTTTTGTACGTCTCATGTGATGCGTAGTCTCAACAAACGTTTCGCTTGTTTCCTGTAGTTGTTCCACATTCACTAGTAATGTACTGCCTATTGTTGAATACCAAAGAATTTTAATGACAATAGACTCCGCTATGTATGAAACATTCATTTAAATACACGACTCTAAAAAGAAACGTGTTAAAACTATTGAACTTTTGAATTGTTGAAATGATCCCGATTTTAGGTAGGTACCTACTGGTATATCATTTCTCATTTATTTATTAAATATTACAATCCAAGTCTTGTATAGAAGAAATAGTATATCTACTTACTTTTGACCTAAAATAACACAATCACAAGCAATAAAATAACCGCGAGTTTATAGAATACAAGCCCTTCGTTATCATAACATTGTCAATCAACAATAAGCCTAAGTACTACTGCTTTTAGATTCTCATATGGAGTAAACACAGTACAATGAACTATACGGTATCATTTGCACCGACATTGAATCCAATCGTTCTTGCAATAAAATCTATTTTTGGTATTCGATTGTTTATAGCAATGCTAAGTGTGTCGGCAGTCAGAGTGGTTGCAGACGTCTCAAATTTCAGAAGCGTGGTTGTTATTAAGAGTCAATGATGAACCTCTTTGTGCCGAGCAGCTGTAATTCACCAATAACCTTAAAACTATTAATAATAAAGATCTATTCGAATTTTGAAAATACATACATAGATTTATAACCTATATTTAAATATGATCACCACTTCTGAGATCAACTACGCTATGATAATACGTTTATATATCCGTTTTCCGTTCATATTCTAAAACTATATTACCTACATAATATTAATAAATTATATTTGCTTTATCCAAATTTTATAATCTGTTCACTATGTTACTTAATCTAAAAGTCGCTAATGAATAGATCATACCGACTACGACTGTGAGAATAAATTAGAATAAAAATCAGTCTATAGTTTCGTGACACGTTCTGGGCGCGTTGAGGTTACGATTTACTTTCAATCCTACACATGTATGGACTGATATGCCTTACAAGAAAGGTAAATAAGTACCTACTCCTAGTTATTTAAATTGAAAACGCGCGGACCGGCTTGGTGGCTAACACGGTGCATAACAAACGTTGACAATACGACCTTGTCACCAGTGATCCTTTTATAATACTTGGCTGTGACGCCATTTAAAAGATATTTTGTTTTAATCACAATATAAAACTTGTTCTACTCAAAGGTACTGCCGTAGCAAAAGCGATAATTTTATGGATACCGTCGCTAGTTTATGATTGACATTGAATCCAATATGAAAACCCTGCTCTTTTAACACGTTAATGGGCGATCCCAAAACGGTTAAGATCTATCTTCAGAAAGCCCAGGCGCAGAGTATCCAACCAACTTGTTGGTATTCTAATTTAGAGAATATATTGCATTCTCAGGATTGGGAATGTGTGTATCTAAGAATAGGTGTTTGGTGCCTCCATTCCCTTTTCACTATTGGAGGAGCAGACGGAAAGCTGGCTTTTATCCATCATCGCTATAGGTTTCATATTATTACTTATACATTAGGTGTTGGTTTATTGTATTTAAAAAAACTTATAGTTATTTTACAGTATAACAAGACTCGGTTGCCATCGGTTAACTTCGTCGAACCAGACTTCACCGAGGTGAGATAGTTACAAATAATTGAGTTGTAATTGACGAAATAGAAAGGATACAATTGTGTTGTCTTGTCATTGTATTTAGTGCAGCAGATTGTTATTGACAATATGAGAGCTTATTCATGGTATATTACGACTTGGCTTTTCCCCTGATGTTGCTAAAGTCCAAGAGCGGTGATTGCACTCTACTTATAGACGGAACATCGGCTCGTCTGTCAATGTTTTACAGATCATCCGATAACTTAATTTTGACGTGCCAATGTTGACATTATATTGATAACCACAAAATAGGTCATTATTATAAACCTACAATATTGCCATAGAAACTTGTAGGTCATGCTTTCCTTGTATCTATCATAATTTGTCGGAGGGCTACAATAGGCTATAAATTGTATGAAATATGAGTTTGTGCCAACTTCGATCTTCGTTGTCCGTCAGCTATCGATATATCAATATTCCAATTTAATATTATGCCGTAATGTAGTCAAATAAACAGAGAATTATCCATTCTAAAATGTGAATAGAATAATATATAATATTTACTGAATACCAGTTTGACAGAAAATTATGTATTTTTTATAAAAATACTTTTTCATTGTTGTTTTTTCTTAACATTCTTCAGTATAATGGCTAGTAAAATTCAAGTCACAAATAGGTAAAACTACCGCATTTTAATGTATATATTGTATAATAGAGCAAATATGTTAACTATGTGAGAAAAAGAGAGCACCAGTGGTATCTGTTGCTTTCCATCCGTATAACAGCAGCCGGCAAGAAATGTTGAGTAACATAATGTAAGTAAAGAGTAAGTACCTATTTGTTGAAATTATTTTACGTTTTAGGAATAAATAGAATCATAAAAATGTATTCACCAATGAAATGTGACGCCTGAAGTTGTGGTTTTAGTTTTTCTTAGTATTGTTGCATTTTGGAAAGGCAAACGAAGGCATGTTTTGGACAGAATTTTGCTATTCGTGTACACTAATAAACGAGTGTCGTATGCTTTTAAGCCCGACTAAATTCAATTGAGCGTCGGCGCACCATAAGGAATCTTCAAAAGTGCGCTTCCTACTTGCCCCGTTATTCACTTTATTTTGGTCGAAGATCGGAATTATCCTAATGCCCCTTATATTTTAATTATGCACAGTAAACTTTTCTACCCAAGAACTTGCACTCACATAACGTTGTTCTTACAAACAAGAATAATCAATATTTGAAATATTAATTATAACAAGTTTTCGTGCACAAAACGGTACCAAATTACATTGTAACGGTGATTTTGAAGCTAGTTGCGTACTAGTTATTCAAATGTTCCTATTTAAACGTGTTCCCAATGAGCTCCGTTGCACTATTGCGTTTCAACTGTTTACTTGTACTGACATTATTTGCTCCGGCAATAGCCCAGTAAGTAATAAGAAATACTCAAACATCATTGGAATAATGTCTTCAGTGTTAGTACATAGTAGTTTTATTACAATTATTACTACCTATTTGCAATGGTTGTCTTTGAAGTCGCAAACATTTATATGTTCATTTTTGTTTTAGATCATCTATGTTATTGTTATTTCTCTTAGAACTAAACTAATGTACCTACTATATACTTATTTTTATTGAATATCTTTAGAACTTAGGACCTTAAAAGGGCAGGGGCCGGGTTCTAAATGCCACCTACACGGTTCTGTACAAATGTCCATATTCGTCAATATGGGCGTTCTGACTAAGACGACCGACGAATCGGCTACCTTTGTTGAATGTAATCTAATGACTGTAGTTTTTGCCGCAGCAGTGGGCGGCCGATTCACCTTCGATCTAAAGATAATCTTATTTCATGTAGGTGGTGAGTACCCACATTTTATTTTTCATACTTAAGTGTCGTTTCGTAACAATAGTATACTATCATTATTACTATACGAATCCAATGTGGGATTAGCATAACGACGCACCCACAAATGCACAATCATCTTATCTTTCTATCTAATCTGTCATTGTCTATTATAATAATATATAAATTTCACCAAAAGAACGCCATGAAAAGACATTCCGCAACCTTTACTACATAGGCACTATTTAATCCTTAAGGTATAGTTTGACAAATTATGACATTTACTTCTAATTTAGTCTTAATCAATATCAATTAAATTAGGGCCTCTGATCGGGGTTAAAAGAACCTAGTTAAATTTGACCCTACTAAGACATACGTTTGCTCGTTCACTGCAAAGGAAAACCCGTCATTTATTTTCAGTTTCATTGCAGTGAGTTAGCCTTGTAATCTATGAGAGTATAGGGATCATCGTAGACATTTCAAACAAACTTCGGTTGGGGAGTCATCTGAAGAACAACGCCATTATCTTTAACAGGAAATTGGGGGGGATGGTGCTACCACCCCGCTCGGGCCCGATACCAAGTGAGTACTCCCACTCGGTACCCGGCCCTAACACCAGTCATGCAATGGATGATAATTGCATACTTCCCTTAGTCACCTCATACGACACCCGTGGGAAAGAATGGGGTGGTGACACTTGCATTCTTAGTTCGTTACCACAAGGAAAGAGAGAGTTTAGTTGGCGTACCCATATTATATGTATATGGGTACGTCAATCATTCTTCACGGTCTTCGAACTCTCGCTGTTTTCTATTTCATTCTCTACTGTGCTTTAGGAGCTCATATCTATCATTTTCAGACTCCTGTGCCCCAAGGAAGGCCCCTCCATCATGTACCATTTACTCTAACCTACGCACCTATTTCATAAATAACCACTAAAAAGCAAAAAATAAATTATTTTTAAATAAAAAAGAATCCGGCTTTAAAAGACACCTTAAACTAAAAACCAAAATATAATTTAGTATTTACATACAATTTCCGTGCTAGACACCTACTGATGTGTTTGAAGTCGGTGCCTGGCCATACTTATACTCATATAATAACAAAAACAATAGGTAGGTATATATACCTACTTATAATAACATTAACATCATCTAGGCACCGACTTCAAACACATCAGTGGGTGTCTAGCACGGAAATTGTATGTAAATACTAAATTATTTTTGGTTTTTAGTTTAAGGTGTCTTTTGAAGGCGGTTTCATTTTTATTTAAAAATAATTTATTATTCAATTCATTTGTAATTCTTGTAATAATCGTAGGTGTAATCAAATACTAGTGAGGTCAACTTGTTAAAGCACGTACTGCATTAAATTGATATAAATTGCCAGTGTGGCTATTCAAGTGTCTTCGGCCAGCTTGTAAAAATTTTTATACTTTACACAATACTTTCCACCATTCAGGTGGTATACAGTCGAGTGCTACCTAGTATGTAAACAAATTCTCACGCCGAGCAAAACAGACAGCTTGTTGCAAATAAAATTACTGGTTAGCTAAAACCAGAAAGTTTAATACATAGAATTAAGTTTTCATTACATTTGTAGCCTATCATTTTGTAGAACGTAGAACGAAAGATTGAATTGTTTCGTCTCGCCTACCGAAGTAAGATAAGCATTAGCTAAGTAATATGTTTGTTAAGATAGTACAGGGTTGCGAGTTAATAAGTAGTTCCATTTTAAGAACAGATTATCTAAGAATTAAACTTGTTTTCTGTTGAGGCGGAAGAAAACGTACCTAATAGCACACCACGTCGTTCGACGCAACGAACAGGGTAGTGAGTGCCCCTCGCCCTCCATATAAACCCGCTGTGTGCCATCTCTCCGCCTGTATTGGCGAACCACTGGAACTGTAGACTACTTCAGTGGTATTTATGAATTAATCTACAAGAATGGGTTTTCTCGTTTATGATTAGTTGATATATTGAAATTGAGCTAATGTAGGTACTTAACATTATTAGGTACGTATTGATGTCTCCAAACCTTCAATCAATATTCGATCGGTATAAATGGTAAAATTATTATATTACTAGCCTTTGCCTGCGGCTCTGCCGCAGCCAAAAGCTAGTTTTTGGGTTATATCTCAGGTTCCCGGTATAGTAGCGGGATAAAATGTATAAGTACCAGTTTTTGAGACTAATCGAGAGCTATCAAATAAAAAAAGTTGCATCTAAATCCGTTCAGTAGCTTTTACGTGATGCGGGAACATACAGACAGATAAACAGACATAAAATCTAAAAAAAATAGTTTTATGTTAAGACACGCCTATAAGTATAGCCTATTACAGTATTTTTTCTCAAATATCTTAAATGTTTTGGGTGTGGAGCCGGGTTTAGAATTATCCCATCCCTCTCCACCCATGGGAGTCGTAAGAGCCGACTGAGGGAATACCGGGGAAAGTGGGCAGCAGCACTCCCTCGAGTATTAACAACATCCACTGCGATCGCCAACCCGCCTGCCAAGCGTGGCGATTACGGCACTATACCCCCAATTTGGGGAGGCCTATGTCCAGCAGTGGACGTCGAAAGGCTGATGGATGGATGATCTTAAATGTACAGGCATATATAGATTACATTTAAGTATTAAAATAACTACATCTAAAGGCCCTTAACATTGTTTTTAATTGTGATTCTCTGTAATTTACTAAAAATATTTTTACGGTACCTACTTACCTTTATCATCATCCTTATCACTACAACTAGTAGGTAGTACCAGAGATAGCTTTTACTCCGGTCCGGTTCTTCGTACAAAGTTAATTTGGATGTTAACCGCGCGGCCTAATTACTGCCCAGACTGAGGTCGGGAATGCTCGTGCTGAGTGTCTTCTCTTGGTGCTATACACTTCCCTTAAGTCGCTCGAAATAACATGGTGTCGTAATATTTTGTTCTTGTTCCACTATAATCCTTTCAGAAACATCTTAAGACGCGTTTCCACCGAAATTGTTAGCAACTTTTGTGTTTACAACTGTTTGGAAACTTCAAAAAATCACCAACTTTTAGTTTCCATTGTGTCTTCTCTGAATTGAAACAAATCGACAACAATTTGAGAAATATTTTAGATGACAATTAGCTGTCTCCACCATTATTGTGGGCAAAATGTTTTCGAACGATGATGATATTATGCAATCAGCCGCAGTATTTGTAAAAGTAAGAAAAGGAAACATAAATATTAGGTACGATCAAGCCTCAAGAAGTAAAGTCGGTGTATATACGGAAGGATTGAGATAATAAATTGTTTGAGAAGAACAAAGACTCTTTTCCCTTGTATTTCAAGTTCATGTAAAAATATTATAGATTCGGTTAATTCGTTAGTCCAGTTGACAAATTTAGTCATGTTTCTGTTTCCCACTAATGTCCCCAACAGTAATCGCATCCACAGCGAATAATGTCGGCAATAAGAGCGTTTTTTGGCGTTTACCACCAAAAATTTGAACATGGTTTCCAACATTTGTTTACAATTTTGGATGCTAAAACAAGGCAAATTATAGGAAATTTTGTCCCCAAAAGGTGTTTCCAACACAAAAGTTGGCAACTTTTCTTTGGTGGATAAGCAGCTTTATATCCATGCCTGTTTTAGTATTGTATTTAGATAGAGGATTAGCTATTTCAAACACTATTAATAGAGATTTAAAGTGTACGTACTTGAGAATTTTATGTCTACATTCAACAGTCACGGTCTCTCATTCATAATTATTTTTAGACGTGTCATTATTGTATGCAAACAAAATATAATCAATCATTATTTAAAGTAATAATGCTGCTGATTTAACATTTAACAAAGAAAGTGTTGAGTTGAATTAACATGATTGATATCTGATCATTAAGTTATGTAATTAAACTGTCTCTGAATGTGTAACTATCTCTAGTTGAGGTCTTAATATTTCAATTGTACATAGTTACATACAATAGTGTATGCACTTTCATTGGTTGTTTCGTTTTGTGTTAAGTTTCGTTTACAATTCTATGAAGCTGTAAGGTGTTATTAATCATATATTATGTGTAACGGTTTCTATTGATGCAGTTCCGTATAACTTGGAACAGATTTTTACTAGTATTGCTGTAAAGAGCCGCTTTTATATATATATATATATATACTAGCCTTTGTACCGCGGCTTCGCCGCAGCCAAAAGCAAGTTTTTGGTTATATCTCAAGTTTCCGATATAGTAGCGGGATAAAATGTATACCAGTTTTTAATTCTAATCAAGACCTTTCAAATAAAAAAAGTTGCATCAAAATCCGTCTAGTAGTTTTTGCGTGATGCGCGAACAAACAAACAGACAAACAGATAAACAGACAAACAGACAAAAAATCTAAAAAAAAAACGTTTTGTGTTGAGACACGCCTATATAGCCTATTACAGTAATTTTTTTCTCGAATATCTCAAATGTACAGACATAGCTGTGTTACAGTTTTATAATAGTATAATAGATATACATATATATATATATATATATATATATATATACATACACTAGCTGTGCTCTGCAGTTGCACGTTTTAATCTAAAAGAACCACCGCTCTTTCTTGGCTTTGCTTAGTCCGTAGGAGTCGTAGTATGTTGTTCAAATAGCTTAAAGCCTTTTTTTAGCTCATGAACTCAACTAAACTAAGAGTATTAAGCCACTGCGCACCATTTCACTTCTCAGATATGAAAAATGAAAGACTAAACGGCTATCTTCTGCTACAGCCAAAACACACTGACGCGCTTCATGACCGGTTACATAGGAGACGATAGTACCGACCCGTTCGGACCCGATAGCAAGTGAGTACTCTCACTTGGTACTTAGCCCTACCACCAGTAATGCAATGGATGATAATTGCTTACTTCCCTTAGTCGCCTTGTACACCCGCTGGAAATAATAGGGTGTTAATACATTTGTATTCTTAGTCCGTCACCACACGGATATTATTTTTCAGAAATTAGGCAATTAAAAGCAAAAAGTATATATTAAATGTACTTGGTAGCCAGAGATCAGCGCGTTTGCTTGGTTGCCAGAGAGTATTGCGTTTAAACAGAAGTTTGTTAAAATACCTTTTAGCTCTTTTAGACTAGTAGGTATAAGTATACAATATACATTAAAATTTTTATATAATTTTACTGAATTCTGTTTGAATCATAAGAATCTTTGTAGGATTTTCCAGGTACTCTTTCGACAATAGATGACGAATTTCAACACCAATCTATTGCTTAATATTTCATCCAAACACCTTTGAACTCTCTGTCCAGTGGACAATGGTTGGTCCACTCATTTAGATGCCAAGACTCTGTGGGTGGTCTGATATGTTCCTATGCCCTATAATCAATAAAAATGCGCCTTTGGTGTTCATGTCAGTTGAAGTGACGTTTTGAAGGAATTCGGTACAGCTAGACGATGTTGCTTTTGTAATTGGTATCTATTGGCGTCTAACTTACATGCACGTTATACTATAAATAGATATATGTATTAACAAAATATTTTTTATAAATAATATCAGCTTTTTAAAAATATTGTTGAAAACTAGCACTATTCAAAAAACATATCATTAATAAAATCTCTATATTTCAACAATGTCACAAAAATACATTGGTTGGCTTGTTTACACAAGCGTAATAGTTTTCTTTTGTATAAACTTACTTTAGTAATTTATGAATTGCTTATTCCTACAGATGGTAGTAATTGCAGACATTTTCTTTGTTTATCTATTCGTATTTAATAAATGTTTTGTAATAAATCATTTACTTATTTATCACAAATAATGAATCTAATTATTACTATAACAATATCATTTACAATCGAATCGAAATCGAAAATTTACAATCGGCTCAAGAACGATTGCAGATTGAGCTCCGATTACGAAATACATATATGTAATTTATTAAATTAGAGAGACACAATGCATTTGTTCATCATTGATGCCCTGGAAAACTGTATTAAGTACATAAATTAACACAAAGTGTGACAATGTGAAATCGGAAATAACAGTCACGAGCAGGATTTGAACTTGCATCTCCTGGATACCGTCCAGATACTTTGCTAGTTCAGCCATCGTGACAATTGCTCGGAGCTGCTAATTTCGATAACACATTCATACTTAATGTCTTGGGTGACGCCTGCGCCATCTGTCGTATTGCATACATTATAAATAAATAATAAATAAATATTCACGGACATTTCACACAACGTCCTCTGGTCCCAAACTAAGCTTAATGCTTGTGTTATGGGTACCAGATTACGGACCCATCCATCCATCCATCAGCTTTTTAAAGTCCACTGCTGGACATAGGCCTCCCCAAGAACGGGGGCCGTAATCGCCACGCTTGGCAGGCGGGTTGGCGATCGTAGTGGATGTTGTTAATACTCGAGGGAGTGCTGCTGGCCACTCCCCCGGTATTCCCTCAGTCGGCTCTTACGACTCCCGTGGGTAGAATGGGGTGGGACAATTCTAAAGCCGGCCCCACACGGCCGATGCCGATTACGGATATAATACATATATTCCTTTTTGTTTTGTAAATACATACATACAATAGATAGAAAACACCCATTATACCGATCAGGTAAACTTAATTGTATAGTTAAGATTTTTACCATTATATCGTTTGAAGAAAGAAAAATTTCCGATTACAGATAGTAGATACGTACACATAAAGCTTATGTACCTATATTTGGACATGTAGGTAGAATACTAACATTACATAAGAATTCCATAGTTCATAATTTTGTACGCTATTTTGCTATAATCATTACTAGAACAATCCGCATCTAATCTGAAATATCATAGGAATAGCAGATAAACGCTTAGCTTACGTCAAAAACTTTAAACGTATCATTAGTGACGATCAGTGATGTAGGTATTTATTTAATTAAGGTCATTAGGAATTACATATAATAACTTCTATCAAATGATGCAAATAGTGCCTGTTAATCACTATTGTCTATAGTGAATTATGAGAGCATTTTCATAATCCTGTTTCTATTATATAAGCAAAATCCATGGTGCATTTCATATAGCGGACAAAAGACAATTCCGTGGTAAGAAATATACTAGGTAGGTATATCGCTAATTAATTATGTTTCAATTTAATAATAATAAATATTCACGGACATTTCACACAACTTCCTCTGGTCCCAAACTAAGCTTAACGCTTGTGTTATGGGTACCAGATTACGGACCCATCCATCCATCCATCAGCTTTTTAAAGTCCACTGCTGGACATAGGCCTCCCCAAGAACGGGGGCCGTAATCGCCACGCTTGGCAGGCGGGTTGGCGATCGTAGTGGATGTTGTTAATACTCGAGGGAGTGCTGCTGGCCACTCCCCCGGTATTCCCTCAGTCGGCTCTTACGACTCCCGTGGGTAGAATGGGGTGGGACAATTCTAAAGCCGGCCCCACACGGCCGATGCCGATTACGGATATAATACATATATTCCTTTTTGTTTTGTAAATACATACATACAATAGATAGAAAACACCCATTATACCGATCAGGTAAACTTAATTGTATAGTTAAGATTTTTACCATTATATCGTTTGAAGAAAGAAAAATTTCCGATTACAGATAGTAGATACGTACACATAAAGCTTATGTACCTATATTTGGACATGTAGGTAGAATACTAACATTACATAAGAATTCCATGGTTCATAATTTTGTACGCTATTTTTCTATAATCATTACTAGAACAATCCGCATCTAATCTGAAATATCATAGGAATAGCAGATAAACGCTTAGCTTACGTCAAAAACTTTAAACGTATCATTAGTGACGATCAGTGATGTAGGTATTTATTTAATTAAGGTCATTAGGAATTACATATAATAACTTCTATCAAATGATGCAAATAGTGCCTGTTAATCACTATTGTCTATAGTGAATTATGAGAGCATTTTCATAATCCTGTTTCTATTATATAAGCAAAATCCATGGTGCATTTCATATAGCGGACAAAAGACAATTCCGTGGTAAGAAATATACTAGGTAGGTATATCGCTAATTAATTATGTTTCAATTTAATAATAATAAATATTCACGGACATTTCACACAACTTCCTCTGGTCCCAAACTAAGCTTAACGCTTGTGCTATGGATTCCAGATTACATATATTACGTTTTTTTTGGTAATACATATATATAATAGATAGAAAACACCAGTACAAATATCTGTGTTCATCACACAAATAATTGTCCTGAGTGGGAATCGAAGCCACGACCTCGTACATGGAAGTTGGTTACACTACCGACTACGCCACGAAACCCGTCAAAACAATGTCTCATATTTGCACATTTAGAAACGTATTTTCTAAAAAAATACGGATATGCAGCCAAAGCCACGATGTTCCAAACTTCATAGTAGCTTATAGTTCTTACCTGTGTTTAGGGCACCCGCTGAGAAAGTTTCAGTTTTAAACAATTACCAGAGTCTAGCAGTCACAGGCCCTAAGGCTAATAACGTCCGCAGTTCCGCAAAGAAGAATAACAAAACCTCTATGGTAGCATATATGCATATTTATTATTCCCTGTGCTGTATAATTGAACAAGAGAAAACTATAGGGGTTCTATTTATGATGGTACATAATAAGGACAGAATACTGATAGGAAGAATTATATTTTTGTCGATATTATAATTATCAATAGTGACCAAATATCTAAGTTATGTTCACTCGTAAACTAAGTATTTAGAAACTCACTCACAATGTTTTTGTACAAATAAGTCATCGTAATGAATGTATTTATTCGCCTGAAGGCACTCAGGATACATTGTTCAGAATAAAAACTATGTATGTCATTGAATTAATCACAATGCTAATTCTAGCTTAATTAAACAAACTTGTTAAACCACCTGTTAATTTAATGATACCTTATGTGCAAATTTTATCATTAATAGAATTGTTTAATGAATAGGCATGTTATTTTAATGAAGTTTAAAGCAGTCTAGCGCCAGAATGACAGAGAGAGAGAGAGAAAGTAATCTTTGGGAAGTTTGCCAATTCTAGTGCTTTTGAGGCTGGTACATATAATACATATAAGCCAAAATAAATAATTTTATAAACAGTATAACGTGTTTAATGTACATAAATAATGTATGTACTTGTACAGTGAGTATACAACGTAATTGCCTAAATTGAAATTCGTATTTTGAACTAAAATTTTGTGACAATTTGGAAGCTTGTATATTATGTATATTGAAACAAGTATGGCTAGTGAGTCCAATTAGTTACCCACAAGTCCTGCATTTCGGTGTACATCTTATGGGACATGTTTGTCACCAACAAATAATATTAAACACGTACATGAACCCACCACGTAACATGCAGCATCATTTGCGTAGGTTATTATTTATTAACCTAATAAGGTTGCAATTAAACGTGCTAATTTGACAAGCACAGCAGTGTCAAGTTAAATGATCCCACCTAGCGTCCCTCTGACTTAAACAATTTAAAAAAGGTAAAGCTTAATTGAAAGAGCTCGTTCTAGCCACTTCGGCCAAAACCAAAAAATGGAACCGCTGTCAAGAAATGTACAGAAATAAATCTAAATTCAAATGATGAAGAGCATATCTGTGCATCAATATTTCATAAAAAAATAAACAAATCTGATGGATTAAACACAAAGTGAAAGAGAGAGAGAGAGTATAGTGCTAAGCATGTCAAATGCTAAAAATATATATAAAAATATCTAAATCTGATGGATATAATGATGGTCGGACGGACTAGTAATATATTTAATATTTTTATAATATAGATTAATCCAATTAACACAATATTTGATAAAGCCTTTCTATTGAGAGAAGAATCGATGAGTGTGTACTGCACTTTTGAACCAAAACTTTATACTGATTTTTATCTTGAAGAAGGGCGTAAGTTTATGTTGCGTAGGTACATAATCTATGTATGCCATTTGGTTTAAACTATTTGAGTATTTAAAAGCATTGGTACACTGCAATACCGTGTCATATAATGTTGAAGCTGATTTAACTTATATAAAAGCGTGAATAAAGTATTTAATTTTTTAACATCGTATTAATGGTCGTGTCTCTTCGGCAGACCGTGGCATTCCTCAACGACACCAACGTGTATTCACAAACAAGTGATTATAGAAAATATTCTTTTACAGTTTTTTAAATCTTATTGTTTTCAATTTGTGTCCACACGTACTTAAATTATGTGCCAAGAGGCACACGCGTTAACATTTACAAAGAAAATAGAGGGTGTTATTTTCGACTATCGCCCATTTAGTTGGTGAGACCGCTTTGCTTCGTGGCTCGCACAGCGATGAATGACTTCTCTATTAATATTAAAATAGTGTTACTTCATTTATCTCATGACATAACCGTTGCTATTAGTTTGAACAATTTTTATATTATTATTATATTGTTTCTGCCCGCAACTTTTACATGGATCTTAAAATTGGTTCATGTTCATGTTGTCCACAAGCCATTTACTGTCCCACTGAAGGGCACGGGTATCCTTCCACCTGCTGGCCCAGTGTGGGTTGGCGGACTTTTCACAAGTCGTCGAAAATCTCGCAGTCTTGCAGGTTTCCTCACGATGTTTTTCCTTTACCGAGCAGTGATAATTTATTAACAAATACACACATAATATTGAATATTTAAAAAAAAATGTGGTTGGAGGATTTAGCTCGATACCACTGTTATTTGAGTCCCTGGTTTTACTATTAAGCTTTTATCAGACACTAAGATTTTTATATTGATTATATCTAATAATAAAATTATTTAGTTGTATCGACTTCTGAGGAACCTAATAAATTATGGTAGCACTTTTATTCTAAGCTATACCCATCTTGTGATGCGCTGTCGCATTGTTTTACGATTTTCTATTTACGATGACGTGGAAAATTTGAGATTTAGATTCAGCGTTTCTCCAGGAAATACTTTTAGACATGTATGAAATAAAACTGCTTTTACACAAATCTATCATTTTTACTTCATTTTTTTTATTGCTTATGATGGCAGTCGAGCCACGACCCACCTGTAGGTGGTAGGTGGGCAGGGTAGGTGGGGTAGGCACCCTGGTAGGTGGTAACCGTCGCTCATGGACACAACTATACCGAGAGTATACTCAAGCCGCTGCGCACCATTTCATTCCTCAGATGTGAAATGAAAGAATAAACGACTATCTTCTGCTACAGCCAAAACACACTAACGTGTTTCATGACCGATCACACAGGAGACGGTGGTACTGACCCGTTCGGGCGCAAGTGAGTACTCTCACTTAGTACTCAGCCCTACCTCCAGTAATGCAATGGGTGATAATTGCTTACTTCCCTTAGTCGCCTTATACGACACCCGCGGGAAAGGATGAGGTGGTGACACTTCTATTCTTATTCTGTCACCACACGGACAACATCACATTCATTGTCTAATGTCCCGACGTTTTGAATACTTTACAGCATTCATGGTCACGGGTGGACTCAACTCGACTGGTCGAGTATAGTCGAGTAAACGCGATAGATTCCGTATAAGCAGTTTTATATCATAATGTGTAATATTTGTATAAATATCATAAAGTATTTAGTTTATAAAAATATTCACAAAATCATATCTTAAATTAAATATAAAATATTTGTTCATTTAACTAGCTAAGTATGTGAAAAGCTAAAAAAAATATACAAAAGTAACATATCATCTGGAATTGTTTAAAATTTAAATTTTGAATAACCCTATTTTATTTTCCTTTTATCTAATAGTTAGATTAGTAATAGTTATAATAGGGAAATCTAGTGATTTCCCGCTATTTTATTTAAAATCAAATATTCTAATCTAATATCAGAATTTCGAACGAGGAATAAAGTTGAATATGAAAATAGCAATAAAAACATGTTTGAAATTTTAAGTATAGTTTTTTTTTATAATAAATATGTAAATTTTTATAATTTTTTAATGTAAGCTATTTTTTATTGCAGGAACATAAATTAATATGTCATTAAAAATACTTATTATGTTATTTTCAGGTAAGCCTAGCGCGATGCTGTATCAAGATGTGTGAAAAGAGACTTGTAATATAAGTCATAAAAATGTCAACGACTGTGAATATATTTATAATATTAGATATAACCTAACTTTTTTTTTATTGCATGTAGTGGCAGACGAGCCACGGTCCATCAGTAAATTGGTAACCGTCGCCCATGGACTCGACTATACCGAGAGTATTGTCAAGCCGCTGCTCACCAATACATTTCACAGATATGAAATGAAATATAAACGGCTATCTCCTGTTACAGCCAAAACGCAACGATGTGCTTCATGGCCGCTCACACGGGGGATGGTGGTACGAACCTGCTCGGGCCCGATACCAAGTGAGGACTCCCACTTGGTACCCAGCCCTACCACCAGTCATCCAATGGATTTTGATTGCTTACTTCCCTTAGTAGCTTCATATGACACCCGTGGGAAAGAATGGGGTGGTGACATTTGTATTCTTAGTCCGTGTCACCATACGGACAAAAAATGTCTTCACTTCTTTGATTGTACTTATTATATCTATTTGTAAATATTATATCTATTTATTTAACTGCCTCTGTCGGGCAGCAGTAGTATGAGTGACTGCTTATCATGGGTCTCGGGTTCAATCCCCGGGTCGGGCAGTATTATTGAGATTTTTCTTAAAAAGAAAATTTGGAAATGTGCCCAGTAGACGGCAATAGGCTCACCCTTTATTACGTGGGACTTAAACATAGCTGGCGAACCGTGAGTGTGTAATACACCTCTGCTTACCCCTAAGGGGAATACAGGCGTGATGCTATGTTTTGTTATTATTGCTTTCCGAGGAATTGCGCATATTGATGACTTCATTAAACATGGAGGTAAATTATTTTTAACCTACTTCGCTAATTGGTTCCTAATCTTGTAACGATAACCTTATAGACATTTAGCTATTTTAGTATTGTATAGTTAGGTGACTTATTAGACCATTAAACAATCTTTTAGACTAAAGGACACTGCGACCATTTCTAACTTTTCGGCATGCGTTTATAAATTACTGATGTCAGTTGCAGATGTGAAGTTTATAAAGCCACGATATTAGTATCGGTATTCGTAATCTATCATAGTATTTGTAGGGAATTAGCACTTTTGAATTTGTATCAGCACTTTAGTATTTGTACGAGTATATGAAGAAAAGCCTGGATTAGGAAAGTCAAGTGGATTCGATTGAATTGAGAAAGTAAATTGATTATGGTCGTTTTTGCTGCCGAATCTTACCATATTTATCGAACTAGAAAGTCAATTGAGTACATTGCTGTAGATAGTTCTCTATCGCTGTTTACTAACAATGTCTGCGACAAATATTTTTGTGTTATTTGGCACCATTAATTTATCGTGAATATTGTTTATAGGAATTTTCCGCGATCTCTTTTCTGTTGATGACATTAAAGTACAGAACATAAAATGATAGCCACGTAGCAGGATTTTAAAAGGCATCTTCTGAGCTATCGTAGCTATCAATTTCTACAACACATTGGTTCTTAATGTAATGGGCGAGACTCTCGCTATGTCGGACGTGTCGAAAAACTAGTGAACCTAATAGTAATCATCTGGAAACTTTACCTAGCAGACGCAAGCCAAATCCTGCTCGTGGTTATCATTTTCTATTTCACATTTTCGCACTTTGTGTTCTGGTAAATGACCGAATATAATCATTTCTCCCAGAATATGAAATATGAATATGAAGATATACTGCTGATGCATTCCATTTTGTCCCACGAGTATCGCAAAAAGAAAAAATAAGGGAAATATAACTTCGAGAGATAGAGATGGAAACAAAAAGAATTTTCTTTCCAATCAGAAGGGGACTCCTACCCCGCAGTGCAACATAATAACGGGCTGTAACGAACAAGTGCTATTATTTCCTACAGCGTAGAAGGTCCGTGTGACGCTATTTTATACCAGGTTAGGGACACAATTAATTAGCAAGACGAGCGGCACTGAAACAAGTTGACCTCACTCGTATTTGATTACACCTACGATTATTACAAGAATTACAAATGAATTCAATAATTATGCTGTTATTATCAATGCATCCTTGAAAAAAGGAATAAATTATTCTTGAAACCTATAGAAGTCGGTTGCAATAATCGTATTTCTTAAAACTAATAGAAGTCGGCTATAATAATCGCATTTTGTGGCCCATGAAACGTTGACATTCGTCTTGTAAGAATTTATGACGCGTAGGTGGATTTTATACTTACTTGTTACCGTCTCATTTGTCTATTGATTTCTATTTCTAAGCGTAGGGTACCCGATACGGATCCTGGGTCTTGCTCCTGTTATGTGGTTTACCTCTGTCGTGTTATACCTCTACATAACCATTCGGACGTCACTCCTTCGGTGATCTGTAATGATTTAGCGTTTATCTTAATTCTTGTAATTTTGATGAGTTTCGGTCACGAGTAATAGCGCTGACCTGAGGTTTTTCTCGTGAAAGCAAACTGTCGCTTCTGGAATATAACTGACTTTAGTCAAATGTTTGTCTCAAACAATGTGTCGGGCTTCTAACTGAAATCCGCTATTTTAACGTTCAAACTTTAAAGCATGAGTCAATATAATGACGATCACTGTATGTTTATTAATAATTTAACTTTAATGTTTAGGTAATATTTATTTTTAATCATTACATACTCTGACCTGTGATATTATGACGGGTGGATATGCGACGGGCCTCGTGGCGTAGTCGTTAGTGTAACCGACTTCCGTGCACGAGGTCGTGGGTTCGATTCCCACTCAGGACAATTATTTGTGTGATGAACATATATTTGTACTGCGTCTGGGTGTTTTCTATCTATTATGTATGCATGTATTTACAAAAAAAAAGTAATATATGTATTATATTCGTAATCTGGTACCCATAGCAAAAGTGTTAGTTGTTTGGGACCAGAGGACGTTGTGTGAAGGTGTGAAGTGTCCGTAAATATTTATTTATTATGAACTAAAAAATATCAGCGTTTATGGAATGTTAAAAAAATATGCGATTAGAATTCCACTTGATTGAAAATGCGTTCTATTTGCTGTTCTATATTTGAGCCAACACATAAAATCTTACTAGATTTTTAAATTTAATCTAATTTAGTACCTATATTTGGTAAGCTGTACACAATGTGTCATTTTCAATGACGCCATTAGATGTGTTTAAATTTGTTTATTCAATAGTTTGTCAATGGTAACTGTCATTCAATGTTTGTAAGCTACGCCTACAGACAACTATTGAATGCGAAGCTCGTTTCAGTGTGTAGATTTCGGCATTGGATGGCTTCGGTCTTATTGAGTGCAATAAAAAAAACTTGTCAGGACATTGAATATCATCACATGTCACGTTTTAAACATCTTTAGAACTTTTTTATACTATGTGGGAGGTAAGCAGTTACCATACACTAGCAACACCAGAGGTATCATTAACGCGTCGCCATCTCTAAGGAAAAGAATAGCCGGTGGATAGGTAGGATAATAATGACATGATTGGGAGGATACTAAGGAGAGGTTAGGAAGGATAATAAGGAGAGGAAGGATAATAAAGAGAGGATAGGGAGAGGCCTTGAGCCTGCGGCGCTCTCACTCACCATACGAAATAAGAATAGTACCTACCGTTGTTTCACGCTGATCTTCTGTGAGAGGGTGGTACTTCCCCGATCGAGCCGGTCCACACATGCTGGAATAAGCAAGGCTTACCGCGGGTACATCTCCCCAGTTAGTAGTTTTTTTAAATTATTGAGTATTTTTTTGTATTTCTATTGTTTGTGAGTTTTATTTCTTCCTCCTGGTACATTTATTTGTGTGCACGGCCTAAATAGCATCACCGGACGTTATAAACTTTCTATAGAACGTGGACGCATTAAACTTGCATACTGACAACACCTTAGCACATCTACTGCCTTCTTTTATGATAATGTCCCATATTAAATATCCGCGTCGCATTAGGTCACGTTACTTGGCACCGTCGAACACATAAAACAAACCCCAGTTTCCCTACCGTAAATTCGTTCTATATTTACAAATCAGCTCTGCAAGTAAACCGTGAAAAATAAATATTAGGTGATAAATTAGCTAAAATCACTGGTTTACTCCAAAATTTTTATAGCTATAATAAAAGAGCCGTCAACTGTGTACAGTTTTCGGAGAATAAATAGAATAGATCGCGGTCACTATTCTGGAAACAAGAACGTGTACGGATTGGTTCAGCTATGACACATGCATGTGATCTTAACTGGCTTAGCTTATTTATGCACGTGAACCGGTGTAGGTATACTCTACCTTAACTTGAATAAAATATGGACGACTTTTCTACAAAATATCTATAAAACAGCTTATTTATGTTATGGTTTTAGTTATTTTCACTTTATTCTAGATATTCATTACAAAAATATGTATTATCCCAACACTAGAGCATCCAGCAGTATTTGACTTACCCAAACGCTGGTTTCCATTCCATGGGCGGCTTTAGATCTATTTGCTCATCTGCCTATTAAAATATGTAAATTTTAACTTCAATATAACATTTATTAATGAGAAATATAACGATCTTGTCGTTATAATTTGACAAATTTTCTCTTCATTTAACAAAACAATGAATTGTCTATTTTGAACTTTAGATATTTATGTCCTACAAATTAAGTTTATCCAAAGCAAGCTCATTCAATTTCACTTCCGTTCCATAAGTATGTGCGACCACTGTATCATTGTGCAAACTAAGTGTTTGAACGTATTTCATTTTAGTAGTTATTTGCAGTTGTTGGTCAAGAAAGCTACATAACTTCTTTCCTACTATAACCACGGCGGCGGTCAACGTTTATTTTCTTATTTACACGCAATATTGGCTGACTGCCATTCATAAAATATAAGTGGAATATTTTGTTCGAAAATTTACGTTTGCTCACTTTTTTTTGTCTGGAATCCTTTGATAGGTATTCCCCGCCGTAATGGGTAGATTATGTCGGACTCCGAACGAGGCGAATGGTGGCGATGGAGATGCCTAGTGCAATGCCACGCCTTATACCGACTCAAACCTGGCAGTGTTCCTTCAAACTACCTGTGCCCAGAGAGGAGGGTCACACTCATCGTATTTATTCCCCTCCGAGCAGGTCTGGCCACCTTGCTCCATTCCACGTTTGCTCACACCTATTAAATGTTTATATAAGTGCAATTAACTGCAGTTAAGTGAACATAAATACTGATAAGATGAAGAAATAGTGATAAGATCATAAAAATCTTAAGCTAGAGTCTGGAAATAGTAGATTTTATCGACATAGATTTAATCGAGCAAAACTAGCGACTACTTTATCAATGAAAAATAACTTAGATGGAGTGCAAAGCGTTCATTATTGAAAGCTCGAAATTGCTAAGATTTAAGATAAGAATATAGATTTAAACGTTATATAGTTAAACTAGCCTTTGTCTAGTCTCTTGTCTGGCTTGTTTTTATGTTATATCTCAAGTTAGAAATAAGAAATTCTCCGGTATAGAAGCGGAAAAAATAAAAAATGTTGTCTGAACAAGGATGCCTAAATAAATTCATTTTTATCTCAAATAACTTATATGTACAGGCATATCTCTATTACAGCTTTATAACAGTACGAGTATAGATTTTTATCAGATCAATGGCAATATAACATTGCGATGCTTTGCTGCCATTTAGATATACTTAAATGAATAAATCATGATAAAATATATACAGCAACTATAAATAGTTACTATTTTTAATTCGATTCCATTAAGGGGTTCAATTTAATGACAGCTCGCTCTCGCTTGGTGCACTTATTTTGCAAAATCCCTGTTTTGCGCTAGGTCGTCACCCAGGACGTTAAGTATGAATGTGTTATCGAAATTAGCAGTCGAGAGCAGTTGTCATGATGGCTGAATTGGCAAAGCATCTGGACGGTATCCAGGAGATGCAGGTTCAAATCCTGCTCGTGACTGTTATTTTCGATTTCACATTTTCCACTTTGTGTTTAATGTGGGTCTGTTTTTATTTAGTGAATCATCGTCAAGCCCGTCCCTGTAAATTCGTGTAATTATTCCACCCACTGATTGTTATGACTAATAGAGATCTTAGAAGAACAATCGATCAGAAGCGGCATCAATAGTGACACATTAGTTTTATTTTCCTGCTAATAGCATAAAACTAAAGTTTATGCTAGGTAAAACTCTCATGATATTTCAGCGAGTAATAAAAACAAAAACAACTTAGTCAAAGTTCTCAGCATGAAATTTTAAAAATTGTTAAATTTAAAACGTTGACCATCATTTACTGGGCACTGAAGGGCAGAACTTTAGAGATCAAGCCAATATCTATGTGTTTTTATCTAGATCCATATTTACGAAAAAATTGAAAGCTTGACTTAGGCCTTTATACCGAAGAATATAATTTAGTGATATATGCTTATTTTATCATGCTTTATGTAATTATACAGCGTAACACACTAAAGTAAAAATATATTCTAATACTGGCAGATCCTATAAAAGTAATTGAGAAAGATGCTATTAAATTGTCTATGAACTAACAGCTGCATCGCTTTATTTAATGTTTTATTGCGCGATGCATGTGCATGAATGGGCATTACGTTTAAATACTTGACACAGAAGTTAGGAAGCTTGATATTTCTAAACTCTCACTTCTCAAGTAGAGGGACCAGACTTAATTAATATTTTAAAATACATCGTCATTCGTCATTGCAATATTGATTATTACAATTAACTTTATTCTATTTTTAAATATTTAAAAATATCAAATACTAAATTCTGCCCGCAAGTTCGACCGGAGGGACTTCAAATATAAATACGTAGGTACTCTACGGGATCATCACTCCTCTGTAAAAATTGCTATGCCACAGGAACCATTCAATTTTCCGATATAAAAAGTAGTCTATGTCGCAAATTTCATGACGATTTGTTCAGTAGTTATGGTGTGAAAGCGTAACAAACAAACATAAAAATGATTTTATTTTTTTAGATTTTTAGCACTTCATATGTTTGCTTGTAGTTGTAGGTCAAGTATAAAGTATAATTCACAATTTGCTGCTAAAGGTGTAGCTGCCTCCTTAGAATGAAAAACGAAACGTTAGACGAACTTTCGTTTCGTTTCATTGTGATTGGTCGTCTGAATCACGTGTCGAAATCTCGAATAATCAGGAATCACGCGTAGGACTGTTGAATGACTCGAAACGATAGTTCTTCTAATATTTAGTTTTTCATTCTAAGGGGGTTGTAGCCTGTACCAAAAGAGATTAGAAGTTGTAGAGCCTTGCTTGTCTTAGCATGAATTGGCCGGCTTGACTGGTCTTTCTTTGGAGTTCACTATTGGCATGTTTGTTTAATAATAATGACTTTTTATTACATTTCAACGGTTCTATATTTGGGGAACATATTTAACCTCTGCTGATATCTGAAGCGTATGTACTATCTGGGACCACGCCGGCTTCTGAACTCCCGCCTTTTGATAATCTTATTCTCATTTATCATTCTGAAGTGCATCGCTTTCTATTACTACATTTAATTTGTTTTGTAAGATACATTGAACAGCTAAGTCATTTAAACATGAAACACTTTGATGTTCTACATTATTAACATTTTGTAAAGTTGGGTTTTTATAGAACAAAGTGCATTATTCCAATTTCGTTGATTTATGAACTATCTTATTTTAAATATTTTGATCTGTTTTTTAGCTTTTGACGTGCTCAGCTACTTTAAACAACACATTATTTATACAAGTAAAAAAAGAGAGCATAGTGCTCGCAGTAAAGCTTTGTTTTTCCACTTTCACAAATAGTTTTTGAAGTTGTACTTCTTTAGGCGCGTTAGGGAAAAATGAGAGTAAATATATAATAATAAATAATGTCTACCTGATTCATGTGACGGGTAATTACACATAATTATTCGTGTCAACTCTTTGTGCGGTTCGCCGACGCAAGTAAAGCTAGCTAACAACTGACCGTGGTGTAGCGTTTATGCATCGGCGCTTAACGTGAGAATATTCCCGGTTAATTAATTATTCTTCATTCAAATTAATTTTATTATGGAAGGAATATTATTTAGTGAAAACAAATTTATTACCTTGTATTTTTCGCCTACACTAGTGTTCGTCTGCGCAGTTGTTTTACACAGATTTATGAGTTCAAAAGTTGTGAGTATTTAAAGATAAATATATTACACATCGTCCTTCATAAATTAAAAATATATGTTTTTCTTTTATGCTCTAGTTGTGATAATCAAGTTTAATTAATGCACCATCTCATAGTTTCACTGTCTAGACCGCGCGGCCGTTTACTTAGTTTGTTATTATGACGGCTGTTGCATTACCGTCTCCGTTAAATAACAAAATGCCATCCATCGTTGTTACTGATGGAAGAAGCTAATTATTTCCGCCGTCTGGTGCTACTAATGAAAGTGATGTCGTGACTGAGTCTATACTGTAATAAGTAGTCAATTAAGTATTACTTTCTTAATTAGACTTGTAATATCTTTTGACATATACTTATGTATAAATTACTGGCATCTATTAGTATTATTAATTTTCTGAATGTCATTCTTTATAACATATATAAAATTTTTAACGTCACTATCTGTATGCTTATGCCTTACTTTAAACGAATTTCATTAAAAATAAAACGTAATGTCTTTCTCGTTCTGCCCGCATTCGTTTTTCTTACCTGCTAAGTTAGTAAGGTCAAAGCGTAGTGTTAGTGAACTGTCTTTTCTAAATAAATAAGTTTTAGTTCTTAATATTGGAAACATGACTCGTACTTCCAAAGAAAAACAATAAAGAGTAAATTCTTCAACAAAATTTGCTATATATGTATAGGACATACGTCTCATAAAAATTCAAATTAGGAAGGCAGCGAATTGTGACTGACCCATCTAACAGTGGCCAGCTTAAAGTTGACTAACAAGTTTATCGTACTGAGGTTATTTATAAAATAAGTATGCTAAATTGACATACTTTGTTGAAATAATTATAATCTTAATTTACACATATATTATAATAACTATATTACTAAATTATGTCAACAAAATATGACAATATTTGTACCATAACTACCGAAGGGTCAAGTTAATATTGTCTTTGTTTATCTTATAAATAATTTAAAATATCACAACGTAGGCAATAGAATGGAGTTAAACGTGTTTATCAGAAACCATAAAACCTTGTGGGCGGCAAGTCTTGGTGGTTGAGCGTAAAATCTAATCACGTACAAAGGTGTGCGATAATATCGTTGTTGCACTTGATGGTGCAACTTATTAGAATGGAATTAAGGAGGATAGAGTAAACGTACTGTGACCGCCATTGTGGACATTGACAACGCAGGGGAGATTGCAATATATGTTTCTCAGGCGTGATTCTAAATCTGTAATGTTTCCTAAATTAAATTTATTTAAATAATTTGAAGCATTTGGTCAAGGTAACTTACCTATATCTATATACTATATTTAACCGTATAGTGACCAATCCTATATTGGCTTATGTAGTTGCTGTAATCACTACAATTATCTACATTATTTGGCTGTATATCCTAAGGTTTAGTCGACGTAAAATAAGTGACCCCTGATTTACTGGCTGACCTTTTCAATACATTGAATTTTCTCCACTATTTACAAATCATTAATATATACGAAAAACATTCGGATAACATTCACATGATAAAATAATCCAATGCCTGATTAATTTTACTTCAGTCCAAAATGTAAGAGCGAAACCTAATAAAAAAGGCTTTCAAATAAACAAGTTTTTAGTTCTTGTGAAATATTATTGATGTGAATAATAGATTTAATTATGTCAATCAAATGTATTGTAAGTGAGGATATGCTAAAAGAAGTTCAGCAAAAAATATTTCGTTATTACTAGCCCAAGGCTTTGCTTAGACTGTGCTCGTAATAAGTTTACTCGTGTGCATAAAATCGATTATTTACAATACGAGCTTCAATATTTTGAATCGATTTCGCTCTCGAGTACGATCTCAACCTAGACCGGCTTGCATTCTCATAAGACGAAAAAATCCGAACGATTAGTTTTGGAATTAAAATAGCAATGTTATTTTGATCTGTATTTTATTTAGCACTTGAAATGCTCATCTACTTTTTAAGAACAAATTATTTGTGAATGTGGAGCGCAGCTTCCCCGGGTTGGAAGGGACGCAGGTTCGAATCCCGCTTACTAACAGTTCTCTTTTTCTACATTCAGTAATAATTTGTTTTTAGCAATGCTATTGTTCTGGTTTATAACAATGCTTAATTTACACCATAATTTTTAATAATAAACGTTAAGCAAGATCCCAACTTCTGTCAAATATTATCCTGGCAGTTGTTTTAGGTTGTCAGTCCTGAATAAATAATATACCTAATCTGAGTCCAGTCTTGTTCTAAAGTCGTCAGTTGTGCACTTAGTTGCATCGTAGAGTTCAGATATAGGCAGTCGCTCCATATAAACTAAAATGAAACAGATCGGAAGTCGACCCCAACAAAATTTGGGATAAGGCTAGATAGATGACTATGGTAATGTATTGTTACATTACTGATTAGGTATAATTTAAGATAATATAAAAACCGTCTTACATATCTATTCTACAAATACTCTTGTACTATATGTGGTGTTGAAATATCAAACAATCTATTATGATAAACGTCACGTAAGTATTATGTCCAAATCTTTTAAACAATTTAAGACAAAGCAATACCGTAGGTGGTCTGAAATTTCCATGTAACCACTGACATTTGTCACTCACAGACATAACTTGTTTGCTCTAGCGATTGATCGTCCTACGCGACTGTTTTAGCATCGTTATTGTACGTGGTTAACAATTATTCACAAGGTACATTCAATCTTCACGTAATGTGTTTAAGGATAGTTTTTGCATATAAAATACAAAGGGACCTCGTAATTCTACAATTACGTATGAAAGTAATCGCGATTGCGGTTAAAGTAATCCGAGTAAATGGTTAAATAAAACCTTGTTAACATATGACTATGTAATATCATGTGTCTATGACATATTATATTTAAAAAAACCGTCATCTAAACCTGTATAGTCGAGAAATGTTATATATTTGTTCCTCTATTATAGTCTATAGGGCTTGTATTTCGATAATAAAATATTTTAATTTATTTCATGTACTAATTGTCTGTAAATTAAACATGAACTAAAAAAAGATTTCAATGAATAATTTATTAAAATTAGGTTAATGCGCTGCTCGCAGGCGTTAAATATATAGCAGGCCATTATACGTATTATACTATGCCTGGAGATGTAATAAAAACACTCGAACATACGTCCCAGATTTATATAATATGGAAGGAATAACTAGACAATCCGGCTATTAATGAATTTGATCATATGAAACTTTGTATTGCTAACCACAATAACCGCACAATATACGAGTTTCCATCAGAACATTTTGTTTAATAAAACGCTCTTATATTATATAGTGATACTATACAGTTGAAGATATCGCCTGTATCTACCTTGAAACTTATAAAATTATTAAAAGCAAGGTTTTTTAATTTTTTTAAAGCAAGTTGTTTCCACATAGGTGATACATGAGTGATACATTTATGCATTTTATTCAAAACCGGCTTGTTGACACGAGTTTCTCCTTAGAACTAGAAGTTTAGACTGTAGTCTGTAGCGTAGGACTAGTATTTATTCTGTGTCTGTAGTCCCTTACGTTGACTCATTAACCAAGTACTAAACATTGATAAAGCACCACGGTTTCCTCACAATGTTTTCCTTCACCGCGCAGTGATTATTTGTGATACAAGACCCGTATGTATGTTCAATGTGGCTACGTGATTTAAACAAGGCAATGTGGGTTATTTATAGTGACAATTTTAGTTATAGTTGGTGTTCTTTAACGAAGAAAATTCACGTAACTTACTCATATCATAACACACACTCCTTAGACCTCCAGAAGATATAATTTACTTAGAAGTTTACGTTCACGTCAAGTACATTAATCAAAATCAGGCCCATAGAAGTAGTGTCGGACACAAATGCACTTAAACCACCTGCGTCAAAACATCTCTATTATACCATATTGTTTTTCAGAGTACTCATTATTAATACAAAAGGCTGTGGTTTTGTTCCACCTGCATTACAAGTGTTTCGACACACGTCAACGTCGGTTGTGACATGTTACAAAAGGATTTTTCAAACGATGTGCTCTTGATGTAACCTTGTAATGACCATTAGACGATAACTTCACCTTGCTAAGCCCTGTCAATTATATAAATCATACAATTAATATTATGAAGTCATTTTTAGTGACAGACTGTCTGAATGAAGTTCTTGGCAATACATTGCATCAATAAACAATAGATCCCGCAGTAGTAGAAGTACATTATTACTTAAGGCACTGTTAATTAAAACACTGCATATGGAATAATTTATTATCATATCTACTCATAGAAAAAATTAAGGTATACGTTCGAGATGGGCCGCAGACTGCCGCCGCAATCCCCCGTCTGCCGCGGCAGTAGACCGCATTGTTGCCTGCGGTCGCCGCCTTTTCTATTCCGAGACGGACTGCAAACCGCACATTTTGCGTGTAGGCCTTTGTTTCAATAACTTAGTGCGAGACAGGTTTAAGAGCTCTGCAGTCCGCGTCACCATTGCGCTCAGCACCGCGCCGCAGCCACACGCTGCAGTGTCGCGCTGCTCAGAATAATTTTCATAGAAACCAGTAGTGTCACTTGCAGTTAGTTGTTGAATTCCGTCTTGGACTTGTACCTTTAAATGTAAGCATATTATTCTAAATGCGCCTGACATAAATATGCATCACAAGGTGGCAATTAAATAAATAATCCATCGCCTATCACACAAGTCCCGCGGTGGGTTAATAGCTTGTTTACTCACTCTGGCGCCCTTATATGGTGTGAAAGCTCCTCCGCATTGTCGCCAGCCCCCCAGCGACCTGGTATGGTCAGACGGATACGTGCGTCTCAACATATGAGCCATTTGATACCGTGAGATTAACATAATGAAGAGACGCGATGTAACTGTAAGCAATATAAATCTTCAGATAAAAATACGAAAACTGCATTTATTTTTATTTTGTATATTACTTACTTACCTGCAATTTATACCTCTAACATAAACATTAAGTTGAAAGTCTTTTCACATACTTTTTACTCGTATTGTAAGTAGGTGGTTGCAATACTTGTACTTACCTAAGCTGCTCTTCCTTTACAAGATACGAGCCATTATTCGGCTTAAGTAGTGACGCGTCTTTGTAAGACGGCATGACATATTTTAAACGGTATTGCAAAAACAGATGGTCATCTGATTGCGTAGTCCGGATATTAGTAATGACTCATCACCTATTTTATCTGGATAAGGTAGATAAAACGAAAGCCGATGTTTGCACAACGATTCTTCAAACCCAGTGAGGAAATCACTAGTGTCTGTGGGATATTTTTGTATGAACCAGTCATGTGTGTGTCCAAGAAGTATGTATTTAGGTACACACGATAAACTTATCATAGCTTTGAAAACTTTTAAGATGTATGATATTTTGTTGTCTCTAAACTCCTCCTAACACTTGGACTATAGAATTGAACTCGGTAGATGGCGCTGTGATCTTTTTGCAGGATAATTTAAATTTTAGACGAAAATTGCGCTTTTTCTTTTTTCGGATATCAGAACATACCTATAATCCCCCCAAACTTTCACCATCGCCTTCATATATCGGAAAAGAAATTTGGAGCCGCTGATACCCGCTAATTTTCGGGTCGGGCAATGGCTGTCGGATCCCCTAGATATTCTTATTGCTAGAGCTTTGCCTCGGCTTCACTCGCATCGAAACATCTAGAAAAAAAACAAAATCTCAGATTCATACTCACTTTTGAATGACACAACAGCGGTCAATAGGAATATCAATATTATGTGTCTAATGATATCATAACCGTCATCAAGTATAGTTGTAGCCTTCAATTTCATTATAGTTTGCAATGGAAACTAAAAATATTGATTACGTACCTACGCGGTGATGCCACCCAGCGTACATATGGTCCAAAATATTATTAGATACAGTAAAGCAAGATGTTATATAAACAAAAGCATAGGTAATAATAGCAAGATTTGTTAGTTTTCCAAAAACTAAAATAAGTGCTCGTAAAACTAGGTATTTTCCACGGGACATAAAATTTATCTTTGCTAGTAAACGTTTGGGTTGAAGTGTAAAATTAACGAGATTATGACATGTTTCATTTAAATAATTTATTGAAGCAGTTGTTGTGTCTAATTTATTTACCATTTTGCTAATTATTCTTGTTTTGTTTACAGAAATAGCAAAAGTTCGAGCGAGTTTATTCCAAATAAATGGAGTTAAGAAAGAACCGCTTGTCTTACCAGAGCCAGAAGGAATGGTCACCACATTAACAGAAAAAGTTTATGTGCCAGTAAAAGAACACCCAGATGTAAGTACTGATGTAATTAGTCTTATTAGTATTTTGATTCTACAATATATTATGCATATTTATGTCTATATGCGCAACAGCAGAGGTCATACCTAGGCAAATGAAGTTAATTGATTTATATTGTCATCTCCTATCGGAAATGAGGACTTTATTATTGTGTATGATGGTTTTCTAGATAGAGCTGTTTAGATAATACATCTACATACTTTATTGGAAATTGTAATATGTTAATATGAAAATACTCTAAATGTGTAAGTATTAGTTAACATCATATAGGAACTATAAAAGTCCGTAATTAAATTAAAGCATGAAAGCCCTAAATATTCCTTAAAACAAATACTTTCAAAAACGATTACTTCAAAATCTATTTTGTTATTTTGAAATGTTGAGGCCACAACACCTGTAGTCTATGAACACCAACATCACAACATCCAAGACTAAAAAAAATCACTACATTGGTATTTTAAGTAACTGTGATGTCATATTGTTATTCACTCGTTGCGGCTAATAATATAATATATTTTGTTTCGTAATATAAATGTATTTCTTTAACATTTATAAAGTCAATTTAAATATACATATAATGATGTGCACTGCGTGGTTATTGTAAATGTGAAATAAATTGCTTCAATTTATATAATAATAGTCATGATCTGAAATTTTAACGACACAATGACCCTTTGAGTTTTTTTATCAACACTAATTGTTATTTTATTATTAACTCCAAATTTTCTTTATTGAAATGCCTGGTATTTTATACGATTAGAATCGCAAGTTACCTGAATCGAGTGTCTCAGATGTCCGAGTGTCTCAGGTGGCATGTCAAATAGAATCATACCGATCCCGCTGTGTTTATGTATCAACACATCTCACTGATTGGCAAACTTCCCATATTTTAGACATATTGGAGTCTTCTAAGAAATGTTAATTTTATTGTTTAAAACAACATTTTGTCGCTACTGTTGCATTTGTGTCATTTATCAAAGTATGAATGGGAACTTTATGCGAGTAAACAGTAGAATACTAGCTGTCTCATTAATTATTCAATTGTCGACGTGAAACTGTTTTTGTTTGGTTTTTGTAATGATACTGTGTAAGAGTATGACACCTCTGACCCTCCCAAGCTTTTCTATCACTTACAACCGTAAACATTGGATTTTATATCTACATGATAAATTAATGCTTAAAATTACTTTAAAATTTAACTAAGTACTTCTTCAGAATCTATAATTTTCATACTATTTGTTTAAGTAAAAGTCCGAGCAATACCATTAAAATAACAATATATTTGTAGGGCCGAGTCATCATTTGGTAGGATTCTTAATTGTAATAATTAAGATTATCTTGTCGGAACAATGTATGCAAATACATTCGATAGTTGGCGTCACTGTCACCCAAGCAAGAAGTTGTGACTGTGGCTACATTATTAGTATTGATTGTTTACGACAGTAAACAGACTCACACGTCTATCGAGACTTGCAGTTTTATTAGTAGTCAATACACCACCATCTAAGTACACTCGGTGACCCTGACGTGATCTGAACACGCAACCTTCTGATCTTCGTTAAGAAAGAATTTGATACAGAAATAAAGCTCCGAGCAACTGCTTGGACAGCTGCAAAGGAACTGGTTCCCCCTTCGTAGTTACCACTATTCAGATTCTTCTATTTCATTTCAGATTTTCACAGTTTGTGTTTTAATTTTAATTTACATAATTATTATAAAGAAGTATAATTTAAGCATTTTTGATCTATATTTTTTAGCATTTGACATGCTCCGCCACTTTTAAAGTATAAATTATTTGAGAATAAGGAAAAAGAGATTTTTTGTACTAGCGGGAATCGAACCCGCGTCTTTTCCAATCCGGGGAAGTGCTCTAAGCCACTGAGCTATAGTACAGGTACTTCGACCATCCCAATCTCCTTATTACATTTGTCTTTACGACCAGCGCCATCTATCGGAAGCATTTACATGCATTAAACCGATATAGTAAGTTTAATTTTGCAATTAAAATTCATACTATTTGATGGCGCGATTTTTTAAACATTTTTGATCTATATTTTTTAGCATTTGACATGCTCCGCCACTTTTAAAGTATAAATTATTTGAGAATAAGGAAAAAGAGATTTTTTGTACTAGCGGGAATCGAACCCGCGTCTTTTCCAATCCGGGGAAGTGCTCTAAGCCACTGAGCTATAGTACAGGTACTTCGACCATCCCAATCTCCTTATTACATTTGTCTTTACGACCAGCGCCATCTATCGGAAGCATTTACATGCATTAAACCGATATAGTAAGTTTAATTTTGCAATTAAAATTCATACTATTTGATGGCGCGATTTTTTAAACATTTTTGATCTATATTTTTTAGCATTTGACATGCTCCGCCACTTTTAAAGTATAAATTATTTGAGAATAAGGAAAAAGAGATTTTTTGTACTAGCGGGAATCGAACCCGCGTCTTTTCCAATCCGGGGAAGTGCTCTAAGCCACTGAGCTATAGTACAGGTACTTCGACCATCCCAATCTCCTTATTACATTTGTCTTTACGACCAGCGCCATCTATCGGAAGCATTTACATGCATTAAACCGATATAGTAAGTTTAATTTTGCAATTAAAATTCATACTATTTGATGGCGCGATTTTTTAAACATTTTTGATCTATATTTTTTAGCATTTGACATGCTCCGCCACTTTTAAAGTATAAATTATTTGAGAATAAGGAAAAAGAGATTTTTTGTACTAGCGGGAATCGAACCCGCGTCTTTTCCAATCCGGGGAAGTGCTCTAAGCCACTGAGCTATAGTACAGGTACTTCGACCATCCCAATCTCCTTATTACATTTGTCTTTACGACCAGCGCCATCTATCGGAAGCATTTACATGCATTAAACCGATATAGTAAGTTTAATTTTGCAATTAAAATTCATACTATTTGATGGCGCGATTTTTTAAACATTTTTGATCTATATTTTTTAGCATTTGACATGCTCCGCCACTTTTAAAGTATAAATTATTTGAGAATAAGGAAAAAGAGATTTTTTGTACTAGCGGGAATCGAACCCGCGTCTTTTCCAATCCGGGGAAGTGCTCTAAGCCACTGAGCTATAGTACAGGTACTTCGACCATCCCAATCTCCTTATTACATTTGTCTTTACGACCAGCGCCATCTATCGGAAGCATTTACATGCATTAAACCGATATAGTAAGTTTAATTTTGCAATTAAAATTCATACTATTTGATGGCGCGATTTTTTAAACATTTTTGATCTATATTTTTTAGCATTTGACATGCTCCGCCACTTTTAAAGTATAAATTATTTGAGAATAAGGAAAAAAGAGATTTTTTGTACTAGCGGGAATCGAACCCGCGTCTTTTCCAATCCGGGGAAGTGCTCTAAGCCACTGAGCTATAGTACAGGTACTTCGACCATCCCAATCTCCTTATTAGCATTTGACATGCTCCGCCACTTTTAAAGTATAAATTATTTGAGAATAAGGAAAAAAGAGATTTTTTGTACTAGCGGGAATCGAACCCGCGTCTTTTCCAATCCGGGGAAGTGCTCTAAGCCACTGAGCTATAGTACAGGTACTTCGACCATCCCAATCTCCTTATTACATTTGTCTTTACGACCAGCGCCATCTATCGGAATCATTTACATGCATTAAACCGATATAGTAAGTTTAATTTTGCAATTAAAATTCATACTATTTGATGGCGCGATTTTTTAAACATTTTTGATCTATATTTTTTAGCATTTGACATGCTCCGCCACTTTTAAAGTATAAATTATTTGAGAATAAGGAAAAATATATAGATGATAGATGAGGATAGATGGCGCTGGTCGTAAAGACAAATGTAATAAGGAGATTGGGATGGTCGAAGTACCTGTACTATAGCTCAGTGGCTTAGAGCACTTCCCCGGATTGGAAAAGACGCGGGTTCGATTCCCGCTAGTACAAAAAATCTCTTTTTCCTTATTCTCAAATAATTTATACTTTAAAAGTGGCGGAGCATGTCAAATGCTAAAAAATATAGATCAAAAATGTTTAAAAAATCGCGCCATCAAATAGTATGAATTTTAATTGCAAAATTAAACTTACTATATCGGTTTAATGCATGTAAATGCTTCCGATAGATGGCGCTGGTCGTAAAGACAAATGTAATAAGGAGATTGGGATGGTCGAAGTACCTGTACTATAGCTCAGTGGCTTAGAGCACTTCCCCGGATTGGAAAAGACGCGGGTTCGATTCCCGCTAGTACAAAAAATCTCTTTTTCCTTATTCTCAAATAATTTATACTTTAAAAGTGGCGGAGCATGTCAAATGCTAAAAAATATAGATCAAAAATGTTTAAAAAATCGCGCCATCAAATAGTATGAATTTTAATTGCAAAATTAAACTTACTATATCGGTTTAATGCATGTAAATGCTTCCGATAGATGGCGCTGGTCGTAAAGACAAATGTAATAAGGAGATTGGGATGGTCGAAGTACCTGTACTATAGCTCAGTGGCTTAGAGCACTTCCCCGGATTGGAAAAGACGCGGGTTCGATTCCCGCTAGTACAAAAAATCTCTTTTTCCTTATTCTCAAATAATTTATACTTTAAAAGTGGCGGAGCATGTCAAATGCTAAAAAATATAGATCAAAAATGTTTAAAAAATCGCGCCATCAAATAGTATGAATTTTAATTGCAAAATTAAACTTACTATATCGGTTTAATGCATGTAAATGCTTCCGATAGATGGCGCTGGTCGTAAAGACAAATGTAATAAGGAGATTGGGATGGTCGAAGTACCTGTACTATAGCTCAGTGGCTTAGAGCACTTCCCCGGATTGGAAAAGACGCGGGTTCGATTCCCGCTAGTACAAAAAATCGCTTTTTCCTTATTCTCAAATAATTTATACTTTAAAAGTGGCGGAGCATGTCAAATGCTAAAAAATATAGATCAAAAATGTTTAAAAAATCGCGCCATCAAATAGTATGAATTTTAATTGCAAAATTAAACTTACTATATCGGTTTAATGCATGTAAATGCTTCCGATAGATGGCGCTGGTCGTAAAGACAAATGTAATAAGGAGATTGGGATGGTCGAAGTACCTGTACTATAGCTCAGTGGCTTAGAGCACTTCCCCGGATTGGAAAAGACGCGGGTTCGATTCCCGCTAGTACAAAAAATCTCTTTTTCCTTATTCTCAAATAATTTATACTTTAAAAGTGGCGGAGCATGTCAAATGCTAAAAAATATAGATCAAAAATGTTTAAAAAATCGCGCCATCAAATAGTATGAATTTTAATTGCAAAATTAAACTTACTATATCGGTTTAATGCATGTAAATGCTTCCGATAGATGGCGCTGGTCGTAAAGACAAATGTAATAAGGAGATTGGGATGGTCGAAGTACCTGTACTATAGCTCAGTGGCTTAGAGCACTTCCCCGGATTGGAAAAGACGCGGGTTCGATTCCCGCTAGTACAAAAAATCTCTTTTTCCTTATTCTCAAATAATTTATACTTTAAAAGTGGCGGAGCATGTCAAATGCTAAAAAATATAGATCAAAAATGTTTAAAAAATCGCGCCATCAAATAGTATGAATTTTAATTGCAAAATTAAACTTACTATATCGGTTTAATGCATGTAAATGCTTCCGATAGATGGCGCTGGTCGTAAAGACAAATGTAATAAGGAGATTGGGATGGTCGAAGTACCTGTACTATAGCTCAGTGGCTTAGAGCACTTCCCCGGATTGGAAAAGACGCGGGTTCGATTCCCGCTAGTACAAAAAATCTCTTTTTCCTTATTCTCAAATAATTTATACTTTAAAAGTGGCGGAGCATGTCAAATGCTAAAAAATATAGATCAAAAATGTTTAAAAAATCGCGCCATCAAATAGTATGAATTTTAATTGCAAAATTAAACTTACTATATCGGTTTAATGCATGTAAATGCTTCCGATAGATGGCGCTGGTCGTAAAGACAAATGTAATAAGGAGATTGGGATGGTCGAAGTACCTGTACTATAGCTCAGTGGCTTAGAGCACTTCCCCGGATTGGAAAAGACGCGGGTTCGATTCCCGCTAGTACAAAAAATCTCTTTTTCCTTATTCTCAAATAATTTATACAGTATAATTTAAGATTAAGTTGCTAAGGCCAAACTATAATTTATAGATGGTGATATTTCAATTTATCAGTTCAATTTATTAATTATATTGACGTAATTGTATTAATAATAACTAGCCTTTGTTCGCAGCTTCCTTTAGGTTGTATCTCAGGTTCCCGAAATAGTAGCGGGATAAAATGTATACCAGTTGTTAAGTCTAATCAAGAGCTATCAAACAAAGAAGTAGCATCAAAATCCGTTCAGTAGTTTTTTCGTAATGCGCGAACGAACAAAAAGACAAAAATCTAAAAAAATAGTTTTGAGTTCAGACGTGCCTATATAGCCAAATACAGTAATATTTTCTCAACTATCTTAAATGTACAGACACAGCTCTGTAAGAACTGTTACGCTTTATAATAGTGTAGATACCGATTCGATTATTACGATTTACATAACTCGATATGTCGGACATTTGAAAAGTAAAAATTAATTTTTTTAAAGAGGCTGTGAACATTATATTAGCAGTTTTATTGTGTCGCTCATAACAAGTTTACAGTGCAATAGTACCTGCATCGAGTTAGTTATACAAATAGAAACAAGGTTGACAGCCTGCTACATTTGGTGACTTATGTCAGGGGTATCTCGTCTTTGGAATGATTGTAGTTGATTACACCATATTCAATGCTATTATACGTTTATTCTGTATAAGTACGTAATAGGCTGCTATGGTATCCTTATTATCTTTAGTTGATTACTTTTTTAGATTGAACTACTTTTTTTGATTTTGAATATATGTTTTCAGATTGTAACTACTGAACTAATCTTCATGAAATTTTGAATTTTTTTTGTATGAGAAATTTTGAATGCATATTTTCTGATTGTTACTACTGAACTAATCGTCATGAAATTTTGAAATTTTTTGAATGAGAAATTTTGAATACATATTTTCTGATTGTTACTACTGAACTAATCGTCATGAAATTTTGAATTTTTTTGAATGAGAAATTTTGAATACATATTTTCTGATTGTTACTACTGAACTAATCGTCATGAAATTTTGAATACATGTAGTGCGAAGCCCAGAAAAGAACATGGGCTACTTTTCTTCCCGGAAATATGATTGATTCCCGTGCGATAGCTATTTTAACATAGATATAATTAGTGTGGCGTAGTCTCTAGTTTTATCGAAGATGGAGTCGCAGGCAGATTAGTATAACACTATCATTGAGTTTGTTTGTTTATTACGCTTTCACGCCATAACTACTTAAGTGATCATCATGAAATTTAATATACCTACACATAGTCCAGAACCCAGAAAGGGACATAGAATAAAGCTTTTGCCATAGAGTGAGTTATTATTAATATTCAGAAGTTGCAAAGTCGTAGTAAATTTTTTGAATCAACTGACACAATTTAATTCACTTAAAAAAATTGTGACTATAACGTGCCTTTTTCTAGATCGGGATAAATATATAAATACGCAAAGGTATACAGATAGGTAGGTATTAGAAATATATCACCGGCAATAAATCACGTTGAGGATCGATTTAGTCGACCCGGGTTTCGAGCATATTCGATGCTCATCATCAGGGCGAGCGCGCAGCGGTGTCAACGAGTTCCCGGCGGACAGATTAATAAACAGAGTGCCAAGACTAAGAGAGAGGCTCTATTCTTGCATACATCTCGCTTCATGAACATTCATGATTCTCCTCATACATGCTTGCCGGTTTTGGAGACTCCTCCTGTCCGTGTGGTGAGGGATTAAGAATACAAGTGTCACCACCCCATTCTTTCTCATGGGTGTCGTATGAGGCGACTAAGGGAAGTAAGCAATTATCATCCATTGCATGACTGGTGGTAGGGCTGGGTACCAAGTGGGAGTACTCACTTGGTATCGGGTCCGAGCGGGTTGGTACCACCATCTCCCGTGTGACCGGCCATGAAGCACATCGTTGCGTTTTGGCTGTAGCAGGAGATAGCCGTTTAGGTATTCTTTCATTTTATAGCGGTGAAATGAAATAGCGAGCAGCTTGACAATACTCTCGGTATAGTTGAGTCCATGAGCGACGGTTACCATTTACCATCAGATGGGCCGTGGCTCGTCTACCACCAAAAGCAATAAAAAAAAAAACAAAAACTCCTGACTTCCCCTTCCTTCAATACATGACCGATTTGGTCTAGGTAGGTGAATCTCGGTCTCCCCCTGTATCTACATCTTTCCACTTTCGCATTGTATATCTTTTTAACCAGTCGCTGGTCCGGCGATTCTTTCCACATGTCCAAACAATAAAGATCAATAATAAATTCAATGAGTCATCAGCTTTGTTTTTAAATATCTACTCCGTATTTATAAATACCAGAACTTCTGACAAAAGCTACCTAATTTGTATGCAATATTTTTATTTTTTTTTCTATATCACTTAATGTATGATAATAATTATAATTTAAAAACACTTTAGTAAAACATATCTTGAGTCATAGTTATATAACGTTGGCGCCTTATATTCTGTCTGGCTTGCCTTATACGGTATCATGCATGAAACCTCCGCCACGGAAGTCAATTAATAGATTTCATTTTAATTTAATGAAATCAAGAAGTTGATTAGATAATCACGTGACAAATTAAAGCTCTTCAAAGTGAGTTCAGGATATTTTCGCTTAGAATCCATTGTTTCATTGTTTTTGATCTGTTACTCAATTGGATGAATATTTATAATTGTGGATGTATTATATCTCAAAGATCATCCCTTGTATTGTCGGGGATGTGACAATGCGAACGTAAATTTGATGGAATAGGTATATATTATGTACTTATATTGATCTTGGATAATTATCATAGCCTATCCGTTCAATACTTCGTCGGCCAGGTTTACAAAATAATGATCACAATCTCTAACGATACGTTTACTTGACTGGCAGACCAGTCATCAGAATTCATCCTAATATTTTACATTAAAGTATGTTTGAAATAAAACTACGCTTACGGAATCTATCGCGTTTTCTTGATTTTCTACTATCCCGAAGTTTCGAATACTTTACAGCATTCATGATCACGGGTGGACTTAGAAGGTAGACGTCCAAAGCTGATATGTTACATATCAGCCTTGGAGTATTCCAAACGTCGGTATAGTAGAAAATCAAGTAAACGCGATAGATTCCTTAACTTAGTTTTATTTCAAAATGTGTAACACTCACGTAAATATCAGAAAGTATTATATCTTAAAAGTGTAGTTACATTTTGCCAGTTTTAGGAATATGTATGTTTATATATATCGCCATTGGTCGTGCCATTAAGGTTTTATACCATCGCAAAAACTGGACCGTAAAGTAAACTAAGTATTTCAGAAATAGAATTATGTGAATCGTATGTCGAACACGTTGTTGAAACAATAGCTTTGAAATATCCGTCACATACGAGCAACATATAACTCAAAAAGCCGAATGTTAATATGGTACGCAATTATAAGCATTGCCTGCACTTTTTCAACGCAGGTTAATGTCATACTACTCTGTCAAGAAAGTACCGGGACAAGATCAATAATGCACAAAATTTTTGTTATTCTTCTAAATTTATTTTATCACCTTCAAAGAATGCTCCTTCAGAAACGATAGACTTACGCCAACGAAAAATACAATCATCAAAACATTTTTAAATGCTGTTTCCGGAATTCAGTTCAGTTCTCGCCGCGAATTCTCCTTTATGTTTTCTACCGAATGAAAACGGGTGCCACGAAGTGGTAATTTGAGTTTAGGAAAAAGAAAGAAGTTGGCTGAAGCCATATCTGGTGAATATGGTGGTTGCTCGATGGTATTTTTTGAGTGTTTGGACAAAAATTCATTCAAAATGATGGCCTTGTGCGAAGGTGCATTATCGTGGTGCAAAATCCAAGAATTTTCTTTCCACAAATCTGGCCTTTTTCGTCGAATTTACTCTCTTGAACGCCGCATAACGCTCAAATAATATTCTTTATTTACCGTTTGACCTTCTGGCAAGAATTCCGAGTGCACAACACCGCGATAGTCAAAGAAAACAGTCAACATGACTTTGACTTTTGATCGACTTTGGCGTGGTTTTTTCGGTTTCGGTTCAGTTGGAAGTCGCCAATCCGAAGCTTGTTGACTAGTTTGCATGTCAAACTCGTAAACCCACTTCTCGTCACCAGTAACAATGCGATTCATGAATGTTGGGTCGGAATTGACTCGTTCTAGCATGTCCTCAGCGACTCTCATGCGATTGAGTTTTTGGAGAAAATTCAGGTCTTTTGGGACTAGCCGAGCGGAAACATGTTTCATACCCAAGTGATTATTTAAAATGGTACGGATCGACTTGTGAGACACAGAAAGATCGGCGGCTATCTCTCTCAAAGTTGAATGAGGATTTTCAGTCACTATTTCCTTCACTTTTGCAATGTTAACTTCAGTTGCAGACGTTTATGGCCTACCAGAGCGAGGCAAATCTTCCATTACATCTCGACCGCTTTTAAACGCTTTGTAACACTCATAAGCACGTGTTTTTGATAAAGTCGATTCACCGTAAGCTTTCTGCAACATTTTCAGAGACTCCGAATACGAAAATCCATTGGCGATGCAAAATTTAAGACAAACTCTTTGTTTGATGATTTTGTCCATTATGAAATTCGCAATACACACTAGATATGATTTAACTAAAAACAGCAATTTAATATAAATAACAGATGCAACTCAAACTCCGCGCCAAAATGGATAACAGTTATGGCAATCTAACAACAACAAAAAAAAACAACAAAAATTTGAATTTGGAATCATAAACAAATCATCCATTCCCAATACTTTCTTGACTAATGTATTTTGCGAATTTAGATACCATATTTATGTCTATATCTAAATTTCATTTTACAAAAAAAAAATCAAAATCATAATTAATTTCTGATACGCAATTCGAAGATTATTTTTACCTTTGAAAGCGAAATATACTCGTATTTCAATATTTAGAAAATAAATAGTGTCTTTTAGCGATAATTACGCTGTAGTATACCTACCTCAAAGCATATCCCTTTTTTCTGATTGTAGGAATCTATATAGGATATGTCTCTTAATTACTATTTTATACAGGTATTATATCACACTCATTGATGTATAAAAAAGGGAAGATCCACAATTAGGCACCAAAATTGTGCGCTATAAATGACTGCCGAGGAAAGCGTAATTTCCTGCACTCATTTCGTTTCGTGTTATTTTGACTTTTGACGCGCAAGCAGCCGCAACGCTAAAATGTTTTTTTTTGTTATTTCTTTTTTTTTGTAATTTATACTATAAAATATACTACGAATTTTTTCCCCATGGATATACCTATATAAAAAATTTAACTGGGGCCTACGGAAATCGTACCGTTTAATCTGTCTGTAATAAAAAAATAACTTTCTGACTGACATTATCAGGTATAGCGCAATCTCCTGGGGCTAGGACCGACAGAATTTACAGAGGTTTCTTTGATATTGTAGGTGAGCACTAAGAATGGATTTTACGCAAATCCTATCCAAAATGGATTTCTCTTCTATCTACATCACATATAAACACATAATAAGACATTACCGTAATGCGCTAGTTATATAATAATACTAGCTTTTGTCCGCGGCTTCGTCGCAGTTAAAAGCTAGTTTTTAGCATATATCGCAGGTTTCCGATATAATAGCGGGATAAAATGTATACCAGTTGCTAAGTCTAATCGATAGCTATCAAACAAAAGTAGTTGCATAAAAATCCATTCAGTAGTTTTGGCGTGATGCGCGAACAAAGAAACAGATAAACAGACAAAATGAAAAAATATCTAAAAAAAATTGTTTTGTGTTCAAACGCGGCTATAGAGCCCCAGTATTTTTTTCTTAAATATCTTAAATGTACAGACAGCTGTGTTACAGTTTTATAATAGTACTAGCCTTTGCTTGTGGCTCCGCCGCAACCAAAAGCTGGTTTTCGGGTTGTATCTCAGGTTCCCGAAATAGTAGCGGGATAAAATGTATACCAGTTTTTAAGTCTAATCGAGATCTATCAAATAAAATAAGATGCATCAAAATCCGTTCAGTAGTTTTTGCGTGATGCGTGAACAAACAAACAGATAAACAGACATAGCATCACGCCTGTATTCCCCGAAGGGGTAGGCAGAGGTGTGTTACACACCCACGACTCGCCAGCTATGTTTGAGTCCCACGTAATAGGGGGCGAGCCTATTGCCGTCTACCGGGCACATTTCCAAACTCAAACAGACAAACAGACAAAAAATCTAAAAAAAATTGTTTTGTGTTTAGACACGTCTATATTAGCCTATTTCACTCATTTTTTCTGAAATATCTTAAATGTACAGACACAGCTCTGTTACAGTTTTATAATAGTATAGATATAGATATCTCAATAAAACCTTACGGTTTTATGCACGATCGATGCAAGTGATACAATTATACGGCCCGTTCTGACTCCGTCACCCTATATTTCCCACGCAATAATATTACCTTATAAAAACACATCTATTCTATATACGCTTACTGTAATTGAGACGTTAGTAGTATTAAAACCTTTTAAAAAGATAGCAAATAATTCCTTTCCTTGTCGTTTATAGGCAAAATCCTCGGCAAACACGGAACATGTTCTATTCCGCATTGTGAGTTGCAAATGATATGCTGAGCACATACTTAGGTACACTAAGGTGGTTGATCTTAAACGTCAAGTAACCAGCTAGCTCCTTTTAATAGGTATCACAGGTTCCCATAGTGATGTTAGCGATAGCTATGAAATACGCGTTGCCTCTTCTAAAATGTGCATAGATTTTCTCACTTTATACAAATAAAATTAATGCAGATGTACTCATTGATTATATGCAAAATTATTTATTAGTCGTCAATGCAAAATCTCATATGCGTTATTGAATATATATTACATACCTATTACGTTTGTTTTTTTTTGCTTTTCTTTAGTTACTGGCTTTAAATAATTTAGCTTTTTACAAGTGTTTTAAATTATCTCTTGTTCATTGTGTAATTTTGTAATGCAAACGAAATAAAACACTATTCAAGTACATTTCTGTTGTTAAACTCATATTTTTTTTAATGAATATTTGGCTACACTATAATAAAGCTGTAACAGAACTGTGTCTTTAAATTTAAGATATAAAAATGACTGTATTTTTGTTTATAGGCGTGGCTAAACACAAAAAATATCTTTTGTATATTTGTTCATTCGCGCATCACGCAAAACTAATACCTAAACAGATTTTCATGTAGTTAACTTTCTTTAAACATTTTGATCTGTATTTTAGCACTAGACATGCTCAGCTACATTAAAGTACAAATTATTTGTGAATTATGCGGAATTATTCGCAATCTCTACAGTTACTAATATTCTGCGTCATTTTAGTAATAATTCTTATAAATAATAGGTATATGAATTTATAAAGAATCGACAACGGCACAGCGCGACATTGGCATCTGAGTCTGCCCATTTAGGGCCGGAGGAGTTATTAAATCCTGCCTTATCTGCGGGATCCGTTACATTTACTTTTTGCTGCGTAACAGTACTTAATCGATACGTGTCTTATACGTTTTATTTTTACAAACATCTATGTTATTCTTAATATGCCTGCTTGTCCATGTGGTGACGGACTAAGAATACAAGTGTCACCACCCCATTCTTTTCCATGGGTGTCGTATGAGGCGACTAAGGGAAGTAAGCAATATCATCCATTGCATGACTGGTGGTAGGGCTGGGTACCAAGTGGAAATACTCACTTGGTATCGGGCCCGAGCGAGTTGGTACCACCATCTCCCGTGTGACCGGCCATGAAGCAAATCGTTGCGTTTCGGCTGTAGCAGGAGATAGCCGTTTATATTTTCATTTCATATTTGTGAATTGAAATGGTTAGCAGCGGCTTGACAATAATACCTAGAGGTATAGTTGAGTCCATGAGCAACGGTTACCATTTACCATCAGATGGGCCGTGGTCCGTTTGCCACTAAATGCAATAAAAAAAAATTATAACTCATTATGAACGAAAAACTTTGATTATTATATTCGCATTTTTGTAATCGATAAAGAAGAAAAACACTCGAGATTTAAAATTAACATTTTTAAAGTGCTGCTCTATTCGTACACCATAATGTGTGTTTCATAGATGTTTGTTAGCATTTAAACTTGTTGCCGTCTAAGCCCTTTGTTATCTACATTTAATGGAGAATGTTAAATCCGATTGAATAGTGAATTAACCAATGTACCATTGAAAAGGCCAATGACACTGACATATTTAGATGTGTCGAATCAGTTTCGGTAGTAAAAGCCAGTATCTCCATAAACAATTTAAAGCTTTCATGCCGTTACAATCTGTTTCTGTCGATAGAAATGATCGTAGCTAACCGCCCAAACGCCATTGTATAATAATATATTATTGTTGTGAAATTCAATTCTATCTGCGGATAACTCTTAATGTGTAAATAATACTAGTTTAAAATACTCACTCGTATCTTGTTATCTCTATGTTTAATTACCGTTGGTAATTAATTAAAATTATCTAACTAATACTAATAATATTATTGCATACTTAAACAAGAATACAATTTCATTTGCATGTATAGTTATAGTAAACAGGATTATATTTGCGTATTGCACGCCTCATAAGCGAAGCGTTGAGGTGTGTTCTACTCCCGGTTTACACGGCACAACTGATTTTTCAAACTTAAAATGTCTCTATTTATCATATATTGCACTTGTAAAATAATATCTACACACATATAAAGAACAAACACTATTTTTAACACTCATGATATTTTTGATGGCATTTTTTTTGTTTAAACTAGTTAAAAAACTGTTTGAAAAAAATCTGGCTTGGACGTCCTTGAGTTGTAGGTAATGTGTGTTAACACGATAACGACCAAAATACGTTACTAATCGAGTCTTTTTTTTTCGTTTACGAATTATTATGACTAGGAATAGAGCCCTACTACTTTTCACGTTCTGATTTGGTTTAATTGTTATTAAATAAACAAAAAAATCCTGAATATTTACGGCATTTAGGCTCGACGCGACACTAAAACCAGCGCCTTTCATGAGAACTACCTTTTTACGTACGCATAGCCACCGGTGGTTTTACTATCGTCAACAGAACGCCGTTCGCCCGGCCGGTACATTGTTTTTTGTTAAAAGAAAGTTCTTACCTTTGCTTGACTAACCGATGATATTTGTCAAGTATAATAACTATTTTATCCATAATAATAATTAAAAACACTAAACACACGTAAATAATAACACACACAATATTTTCACTTAGAACAAAGTATAAAATTATAAGACAACCAAGTTAGGAAGATAAATGGTTTATGCCCGGTTCCTATATTTAACGAATCGTCATTGTTAACAGCTACCCATCAGTTAGTTGTAAAATGTCAGTCAATTCACGTACGACTCGTATTTTATAGGAACAGATTATACTTACGCCTGGTAGAATATTCTACCAATCGTAAGTAAAACGATCCGTTTTATTATTTTCCTATAATTTATTAGAGATTTCTTGTTGAACTCATTGATTTTTAAATAAGTCGTATAATATTGTCCAAAGTTGCAATTTTCTATTGATAGGTGTCACTGTTTTAAAGTAAAAGAGATATTGACAAATGCAGCCCAGGGGGGTTAGGCAGAATCTCATATGTCACATGTCGATCGTATCGTGATCTCTGTGATTGGTTGAGAGATTACCGTGATTGGCCAACGGATTATTGTGACATCACGCGTCGGTTTCTCAACCAATCACAGAGATACGATCGACATGTGAGATATGAGATTCTGCCTAACCCCCCTAGATAATTTTAGATGTCGATATCATTGTATTCAGTTGCTGTTGTATATATAGAGCCACAATATTGCTTCTATTGTGAGGGAACTAGCGATGTCTTTTTGTTTTCTTTAATTGTTTTTGTTTACAGTTTAATAAATTATTCAATTTTTTATGTTTATATATATGCACTTATGCAGGTATATATCTAAACTCATGGATTGTTATTCTTACTAATTGCCAGATGGCGCCTTGCAAAATGACTGAGAGGTAGACCAATATAGAAGTACACCTTAAAATTAGCGCTAGATGGCGTATAAGACATGAAACCCACATTAGTACTTTTTGAAATTAGCGCTATGTGATTTATTGAAAACTACTTAGTAAGACCAATACATTATTAGTTACTTATCAATTAATCAATTTTATTGTGAAAAATGAAGATTATGAGGCGTGCAGTTTTGGATTTTCCAAAGTATTTTTTTTTATTGCTTGTAGTGGCAGACGAGCCACGGCCCATCTAATGGTAAATGGTAACCGTCGCTCATAGCCTCGACTATACCGAGAGTATTGTCAAGCCGCTGCTCACCATTTCATTTCACCGATATGAAATTAAAGAATAAACGGCTATCTCCTGCTACAGCCAAAACGCGACGATGTGCTTCATGGCCGGTCACACGGGAGATGGTAGTACCAACCCGCTCGGGTCCGATACCAAGTGAGTACTCCCACTTGGTACCCAGCCCTACCACCAGTCATGCAATGGATGATAATTGCTTATTTCCCTTAGACACCTCATACGACACCCGTGGGAAAGAATGGGGTGGTGACACTTGTATTTTTAGTCCGTCACCACACGGACGAGTTGCAGGTTCAATTGTTTTATTAAAAACACGTTTGGTATAAGCAGCATGTACTTTATCATTCGCAAGTGCAAACATCAGTACCTGAAAGCTCGCGAATGTATTTAAAAAGATTAAACAATTCACGTCCATTGCACCATCGTGAAACTTGTTTAGGTTAAGACCAGTCGGGTATTCTAGATTGAATATAAGATTTCTATCAATCCTTCAATAGTCCCATTTGAATGCATCTATATTTATAGCTACCCTGTTTCCTAATAATAAAAATAATATAGAACAAACTAGGTTGTTATTTAGCCTTTGCGCTGCTTGTTCTTTCTCGCTTAGGTATCAAAGAGCAATATGATAGATATAAATTAAAAACCTAGATTTTTATAATATTTTCGGTGTTTAAGTAGCCTCGTATGCCACAGTTGGCATACAATACAGCAGTAAAAACGACGAATTCCTAAAAATAGGACCGGCATTCTGAACAGTGGCTGTACACATTCACCAGAATTTATGCTCAGCTTACATACCGTTCGAAGTATTGAAACATCTATTGCTTTAAAAGCTGACCGGTTGAATTGCCTCAGATGTCTTGAATTTCTATAGAAACAGTTAGTTCTTAAAGTTTGTTGCTAAGCGTAGGTGTTCACATACCAATATTTTTCTTTGACCTCGTTAATTTAATTTACGGAGAACTCTTACTATAGGTACTCGTAGATAGTGCACTATACACATGTGTGGGAACGCCGCTTATATCCGTTCCATTAATCTTTAGTTTACATCGTATAAATCTGTACAAATAAGAATTGGCGTCATTAAACTCTCATTCCATCATATTTCTACTGTAGTACTCATAGCAATATTCCAGTGGCATTCGTTTTAAAATTTTAACAGTTTTTATTTTTTTCCGTCAGAAACTCTTAGTAGCAGGACGGAGTATAAAATTGTATCTGATAAACACCAATGACTCGCAAATATAATATATATAAAATTGCTTGTCTATTTTTATAATGTTGTTTGTCCTGACTGACGATCTGACGACGACTCACGCACAACCAAAACTACTAAGACTACAGTTCTGAAATTTGGAATGTCTGTTTATTTTATATTGTGAGCATTTGCTAAGTAAATACTATTTTACGAAGGGTAGGGCAAACTGTATGAATGCCTTTAATTCTTTGGAGATGACGAGACCAGTGTTATTGGGCTTTTTCGTAAAAAGAAAAATTCTCGAGTTTGGAAATGTGCCCAGTAGACGACAATAGGCTCGCCCCCTATTACGTGGGACCTAAACATAGCTAGCGAATCGCGCGTATGTAATACACCTCTGCCTACCCCTTCGGGGTATACAGGCCTATGTTATGTAATTATTCCAGGTTTTTGAAATCTTACATTTCAAAATATTTATGATATTTATTGTACAGATATATTTTTTGAGCACGCTTGCATAGCACCACCAGTATATTATGTATTTACTTAAAAGGAATGTATTACCATTTACCTAAAAAAATGAGCGAATCGGATTCTTTACCTTCGGCTTCATCGGGTATACATGCTTGTAATGCATGCGTGTTTTAACCTATAGTACTGACTACAGACTAAACGAACGCTTTCAACGTTTTGTGATATTCGTTATCTTGTATACTATGGCGCTTATTTTTGTCATGCACAAGGAGTGGTTATGCGTATTGAGGTTGATGGAGCTCGTAGTAAGTATTCCACGTGCGGGTCACAGTTCAGACGCAGTTGACACAATATCACAACAGACGCTTTTGTCTACATATATCTCTAAATAGATTATCTTTTGTCTTTAGAACGCGTGAGAACAATCAACAAGAGAGTGACTGCATTGGAATGGTATGCCAGTCTGATACAGGAATTATGCTCGGGTGTTGTTTAATCAAACATGCTTTTGCGTGTGACAGTTGAGTAAACATCAACTAAATACGCAATTATGATCAATTACACTTACCTGAGTTATTGTCGTTTCAATGCTAAATTATAGCAAAATATTTAGTGTGCTATTGTAAGAAAATCCTTTGCTCGATATTAAAACTAATGCATATACTGGTGGTGCCTTGTTTGATTAGGTACTCAATCATTTTATGACAGAACAATAGTAGACCATGAATATATTCAAAACAGGGTTACGTAACAGTTATCTGCAAAGCTGTACTTAACTTAAGTATTTTCATCTATTTCATTACACATAATATTTGCTTGTTGCGTCTTTAAAGTAGTAGTAACTCACTGTTGGTGACTCACATTTGCAACAACTTAGATTTAAGAAAATGTTGTTCCTGTTTTAGTTAGTTTTTATAATATTACAATAGGAACCTCTGCACTTGCTATATACTATCATGAACAATAGTAGTTTTTTTTACATCAAAGCACTTTATTACTCTTACATCTATAGTGTAGTACAGTACATTTGTAGCTGTAATGAGGTTGATCGTATTGGTCTCGCTCCGACGACCACGGGTCACGGGTCGTGGCCCGCTCCAGACTGTCTAACGTAGGTACCTATCATTAGTACTTTGTCTTACACTAGATCGTCATTGTATAAGATAAAAACAAGAATTGCTGTGGCAGGTTTTAAAGCTATTTAGATATTTTTTGTTTGTATTATCTATACATAGAATATATAAAGTAAATTCGCTAAACCTGTTATTTCATTTCTTTCTTAACCACGCAACGGATTTTGAAATGCAGAGAAATTATATACGTATTCACATCGTGTCGTGAAAAAATATGGAGAATCTTAGTTCTTAGTAGTTAAAATCTTAAGGTAAGTTCTTTAGGCAACTGCACCCGTACGAAGCGAGGGCGAGTCACTAGTATTGCAATATAAGTTGTCTTCAAAGCAAAAGCTAAAATGCTTTATGAACCTTTGGTTGAAAATATGTTTACGATCTAAAATAAACTTAATTATCGCCTTGTCGACCAGATACTGGCTTACGTTTATAACAAATCTTGTCACTCTTCAAACCGAAAAATAAGAACCTCTTATAGAATGAAAATGGACTGGATATCGCAAACGAAAAAAATATATTTAATATCTCAAAAACTGTAATTATCTTTTATTATGCAGTTTTATCTTCGAGCCGTTTTATCGAACTTACATACACGGAAATCGTTCATAACACCTCTAGATTTATATTATGGATAGGAATAATAATAAATATTATTACATACACCATCTGTGTTCTTAGAAACGTCTGAAAGTATTATTACGATATACCCGTTAAGTTTATATAGAAATGTTAAACAATTAATAGGTAAACTGCAGTCGTGACTGGCCGCAGTGGAAGTGATTGATTTCATTATGAAATAACTTACTAATCAATATTATTTTGATATTGTATTTGTATTAAATTTAGAAGTTGTAATTTTATTGTTCCTCGTTCGATTGTTTTATCTTCCTGTGTACACTGTATAGTAAAAGCATGCATAGACAGACAATAACACAATTTAACAATACATATAATTGTACGCAATTTTACATTTCATCAATTTACCGCAATATATTATTATAGTATTAATTTCCTTTTTTATTTTTGTTTTATCAATGATCAACCATTCCAATTATTTTTTATATTTTTAAACACAACATTCGGCATTAAGGGATAATCGGTGTCGCTTGGGGCTTTACAAACATACAATTGAAAGGACTCACAGTACACCCAGACTCAGAACAATCATTTGGGTATCACACTGAGAATTTTAGACTTTTGTCTGCATATATGAAGCTTTAGCATATGAAGCTAAAATATTCGAGAAAGCTAAATATTTTCGGAACTGCATCGCTAACGGAATTTTTTATCTGTTTTAAATTTGAATTGTGACCTACAACAACTAGACGTTTCTAAATCTTGAAATGTAATTGAATAACATCTGACTCGCATCCATGATCTTCTATGGAAATCGTCGTAATAAACCTTATCTATGAATTATTTCTTGACTAAATAAATCGCCGTTTTGCGTTAGCAAAGCCAAGATCGGTTGATTAGCCTCGTCGATAAGCTAAGATAGTCAAGCGAAGAATAATGCTGGAGTGGATACTTATTTTAATATAATTCAATAAACTAAAAATGACATAAATAGGTACATTCACCTCTGGTGGAAACACACACTTATGGTATTGCTCGAGAATGACCCGAAATTTTTCAGACAATGTTTACGATGTGCGTGGGACGTTAAATGGCTCATACTTTCATCATGTTGCCTCTATTCCTTCATACGAAAATATAAATAGAAATTTATTAATATTAATACGATTTAATGTGTACCTAGTTGGTTTTGGCAAGAAGCCGGCATAGCTGTTGAATAAACATTATTTGCCGCAATAAAAAAAAGTCTGAAGAATCTGAATTAAAAGTACAAATTTATTCGTTTAACTCTATTGGCACTGATTAAGGATTACGTACGTTTAACTCCATCTTAGATTTCAAATCAAAGCGACGTTTTATTGCGATTAATTAACATGATAACACATTAATTCCAATTAAAGCCAATACTATAGGCACATTACTTCGAAGGGACCATTAATAAGAGTGTTTGTAATAGATACGATGACAGGATTTGTTATATTTGCTATATTCAAAGGAGCAAAGGTGTGGTTGTACCTTAGAAGAAACTTATAGCTTTGTATAGCTATTATTATTGTATTCATTGTTTTACTGATAGCCATAAGGTTCCTCACAAAATATAAGACGTTCAGGCAGGTGTATATAACATGCCGCATATCTCATCATTACGTATAGGGGAGTCCTCGTTTCCATCCATCCATCCATCAGCCTTTTAAAGTCCACTGCTGGCATAGGCCTCCCCAAGAATGGGGGATAGTGCCATAACCGCCACGCTTGGCAGCGGGTTGGCGATCGCAGTGGATGTTGTTAATACTTGAGGGAGTGCTGCTGCCCACTTCCTCGGTATTCCCTCAGTCGGCTCTTACGACTCCCATGGGTGGAGAGGGGTGGGACAATTCTAAAGCCGGCCCCACACGGCGGTCCTCGTTTATAATACAGGAAAAAAACGCTCTCAATAAAATACTTTGTTTATGGAATCGAGACTATTACCCCTGTTGCACGTATGACCAGGGGGGTTAGTAGAATGTATCTAACTCGATCATATCGACATCGTATCGTCTCGCTTGTGATTGGTAGAGAAACCGTCGCATGATGTCGCAATAATCCCTCGACCAATCACAATGACACGATGCGATGTCGATACGATTTAGTTAGATACATTCTAACCCCCTGACCTAGTTTTGACAAGCCGACGATAAAAGTCTTATAAGTACCTACCAGATATGCATGCAATTTCATGGTCATTTTTTGATATTTAAAGAAACCAAAAGTTTAAAACTACTTGACATTACCATTAGTTTATTACTGCTTAATTAATACGAAATACCTAAGTAGTAACCAATATTTTATTATATATTGGAATAAAAAAATTAAATGGGTGGGGCCTTTGTATCTAATGAAGATAATGATACAAGCTAAGGTAATATGTTCTAAGCTTTATTGGAAACACTTTGTAATAGGTGCAGCTTTTGCGCCCAAGGCGGCTCCAAGTATCGCACGTCGTGACCAATCGTTGTACGACAATTATATTATAATTATACCATCAATCAATTGCAATATAGTACCAGTACCCACCCACCTGCCGTCATCCGCCACCGCTAATAATAGGCAATCATTCGCGGTCAATAGTTCGCTTGTTTTGTTATTGTGAATTTCTTTATTGCATTACGCGATAAATTAACTATGTGTTTTGTACCTGCTTATTATCAAATGTATGTTATATACGTATCACTAACTGTCATGTACTTGTTAACGTTAAGTGCGAACTGAGGGGAATATTGAATACTATATGTGCTTCCATGGTTCGTGCAAAGCTATACACAGAGATAAACAATGGCAAGCTAAATATTTATAAACTAAAACGTATATTAAAGTCGGTTTTATTGGTGATATTTCAATTACTAATAAAATTGCAACAATAAATATTAAACTGCAAATAATATTAAAACATAATTACCTATCTAAAAAGTATATGGAAGTACAAACATCTAGTATACTATTATATATTACTCTACCCTATCTACAGGCGATTAACTCAAAAACTACCGAACGGATTTTCATGGGGTTTTTTCACGAATGGATGTAGTGGTTTATGAGACAAGTTTAAGTGCTTATTCATTAAGATTTTGTGGCTGAAGTAAGATTGTTAAAGATGTCGGAGAAAATCTGATTGACTGCACAGATGGCCCAAAATGGATGGCCAGATGGAAAAAAATCATACCGAGTGGAAGCTTTATTATTGCACGTCGCGTAAACCAATAGAGTTAGGGCTTGTACACAAAACTGCTATGCGACGTCGCATCGTAAAAATCTACGAGCTCCCACAACGCATCGCAAGAACTTGCGCATTGATTCGCATCGCACATTCCTGCGATGTTATGTCACACGGTCATCAAAGGAAGGAATGGTCACCCGAATCGTGGAAGAGAGACGCCTTGCCGCACGAAATCGTGTCGCAGTTTTCTGCGTTGCGAATTCGCATTGCGCCGATTCGTAGTTTTGTGTACAAGCCCTTATGAAAAAAACAAGCAGTTATTTATATTGTGCAGATATCGTTTAAAAACTATTGAATAGACTGTTTATTTAGTTTTATTTATTAGAATGTTTTTAATTTACAATTTATAAAAGAAATATTTTTTCTTGAACAATTTATTAAGGGCTATTCTTGTATTAAAGGTATTTTATAATGTGAAAAGTCATCAGTTATATGTATGAATATTGCGCCGTATATTTTATTTTAAAATAAAATTGGTTTAAGGAATATCATAAAGCCACCGTTCGTGTTTTTAATGATTCAAAAAATAAACTAGGTAATCTTAGTTTAATAACTAAAAAAATTGTTCATTAAAAAATTATGTTAGACAACCATGAAATCATCTGACACTTTGTGGCGACAAATTAAAGAGTGAACCAGCTCTTGATTAAAAATTAAGACAAAAGTGTTAGTTTCAAACGAGTATAAACCCGTGTATTAAATAGGTGTTTCGGATGTTATTTGTAATACATATCTACACATCTATACAAACAAAAATTGATGCGTCTGTTTGTTATGTCTAAATAACAGCTTTTTCAATAAAAGTGTATAATAATATGATACTTTTTGTGTGTCTGTGTCCCCCGGATAATCTCCGAAATAGGTCTAGCTATTACGATATGGATGGAACTTTCACTGACAAATAGTTGATGTCATAAGGAGCAACTTAGGCTGCTTTCATTTTGGAAAAATAAGTACCTAAATATAATTACACATGGTCTAGCTATTACGATATGGATGGAACTTTCACTGACAAATAGTTGATGTCATAAGGAGCAACTTAGGCTGCTTTCATTTTGGAAAAATAAGTACCTAAATATAATTACACATGGTCTAGCTATTACGATATGGATGGAACTTTCACTGACAAATAGTTGATGTCATAAGGAGCAACTTAGGCTGCTTTCATTTTGGAAAAATAAGTACCTAAATATAATTACACATGTATGTTGAAATCTCATTCATAATCTTCATCAAGTATCTACCATCCACTACTACTTCAATCGTTTAACACTTGTATAACTATGAATAAATATTGACCAAAGTCTGTTTCTTCTTACGTTGAACTTCTGAAGCGAAAATTATACACACGCCGTTCACAAAACATTTATTTAACAAATAATGTGCAATAAGCTAAACAGTAGTTTTCGAAACGGGATCTTTGAATAATAGCAAGAAACTGCGAGACGCGTAATGTTATAATGATAATAATAAATATTTTAAAACGATAAAACGGTATTTGCTTGTTATCGCCAAGTCGCGGTCAGATTGCAAGCGTAAACGGAAGCGTTAGCGACGACTATATCGTAAATAAATCGTGATATTGTCAATGACGGCCATTTTCATTTTAATGAGTTATGCTGAATTCATTTTTAATTCTTCTATCTACGTTCCAGTTATCCTACTTTGTTGTGATACTAAAATTGTTTTTATAAATGCTAAGGGAAAATATTTATTAATATCAATACGTAGTTTAATTTAACAATTAAGCTTTTTAAATAATTACTCGTATACAATATTTGTACATTATATACCTGTGATCTGCACGTATTCACGTCTGTGGCATCTGAATTATTTTTCTTAAATAAAGTCATCTGCCAGTGAAAGACTTTGGCAAGTTAAGAGCAGCCGTTCGGAGATTGCTTGGTATAATCAGTAATTATTTCAAAGTTATTTTTTTAAACTTAATACTTCACTTTTGTGCGCGTAGATATATAAATGTAGGTAGATGTATCTTATTATAGTAAAGGATTATGCTAATTAAAAATTACATAGGTAATTACATTTTAAGAATAGTTACTCGTATGTTTACATAAACTTAACATTAATTTAAATTTGATATTAAACTGTTTACTTAATGGTCTAGTTTTTTAAGTATAATAAATGTAGTGATATACCTATAAAGGTACATTGGATACGGGGCAGTAATATACTAGTGTTAAAACTGATCACAGATAAGACAGAGATATCCAATCTTATCTCCAGTTTAAAATCTCGTAATTCGAAAACTTGCTATTTTGTTGCTTTTTTGAACCATACATTATTCGTATAAACATCGTATTGAGATTTCAGGTCAGTAACCTACGAAGAAAAAATCTTGAGAAAATTGACATGCGTTTGTATTTTTAACGTGCTTTTATTAGCTTCGCTTGTATACTATGTAACGGAATCTTTGAACGTGATTTTGACCCACTTCAAAATGTCGGGCTAAATCAAAATTTTGCACTTATCGAGGACCGATGACAATACAAGAATTTGAGAAGTCTATCCATTTTTACGGTCCCGTAGCCAACAAGGAATCCTTATTGTTAGCTTTCGTTGTTTTTGGACATGTGACAAAATTCATGGTAGCATATAATATGACGATATTAGGTAAAAGGAAAATTATCAGAGCTAAGTACGATTTATTTATATTAAATTGAAGTACTTTAGATGCTGTTTTGAGTAAATTATATTTAAAAACTGAAAAGAACCTAAAAAGTAGAAAATAATATTATAATAAATAACGATTGTAAATAGGTATAAAAAAGCTGGGGTGCTCGACATCAAATGGTACAAACAGTTCATTGATATAGTAAAAAGAACCCGTATATTATATAATATAGATCTATACCTGCTTAGGTAGCATAGTTTAACTGTGTAACAGTTTATTTGCGTGTGGACGTAATACTGAATTAGTTTTCGTTATAGCTGCTGCGTATTGCATTCAATCTGCATCCCCAAATATAGTTTATTTGCAAGTAAAAGTTGAAAGCCGTTTTGGCAAGTTTGAACTTTCTTTTATGGGTGTTTATCCATAGAACCTTCAAGCGTCTGTAGAATCGGGATTGATCTTCCCAAAAACGGTGTTTCTATATTCTATTAAAAAAAATCGATAAATGCATGTAAGTAAAAACGTCGTTTTGCTAAACATTTTTTGTTATGATTAAACAACGTAATGTGATTTTAGCGATTTTTACACGCTATCGCCGTGACCTCGCCGGGATAACGATCCCGCGTTTGTTTCTCACTGCACGTGGTTTGCGGTACTATCAGAACGCTATCATTATTCTGCAAAACCACTGTCAATTACGAATGGAATACTTGGCCATTTCTACTTAATACTACTCAACTATTGTATCAGTGCATAAATTACGGTAATGTCCACATAACTAATATCGGACTTATGGTGTACTGTATCAATATTATTGTTTGCTCACGATCATAATAAGTCTTCGTGATTCTTAGCAGTAATACTTAACCTACCTAATTTTGATTTTGTTTATTCGCTATATTATTAAAATATCATAAAACTGCCTCTGTGGTGCAGCTGTAGTGTGAGCGACGGCCGACCATGATCTTAATTGTAAAATCAAGTTTACCTGGTCGGTATAATGTATGAAAAAATTAAAATATTTCGACAGATGGCGCAGACGTCACCCAAAGACGTTAAGTTTGAATGTGTTATCGAAATTAGCAGTCAGTAGCAATTGTCACGATGGCTGAATTGGCAAAGCATCTGGACAGTATCCAGGAGATGCAGTTTCAAATCCTGCTCGTGACTGTTATTTTCGATTTCACATTTTTCACTTTGTGTTTAATGTATAGTGCTAAGCATGTCAAATGCTAAAAATATATATATAAATATCTAATAAATATTTATATGGTTTGCGTCATTATTAGGTAAAAATCTTAATTGTAAAATTAAGTTTACCTGGTCGGTATAATGTACGAAAATACTTCCGACAGATGGCGCAGGCATCACCCAAAGACGTTAGGTATGAATGTGTTATTGAAATTAGCAGTCAGGAGCAATTATCACGATGGCTGAATTGGCAAAGCATCTGGACGGTATCCAGGAGATGCAGGTTCAAATCCTGCTCGAGACTGTTATTTTCGATTTCACATTTTTCACTTTGTGTTTAACAAACTCAATTTCTTTAACTTTTTTATTTGAGTGATTTGCATCCAGCGCACGAGTTTAAAACTTTTCAATGTGTATTTGCAAGTAATTTCTTACTAAAAAGTGTCTGCAAAAGCCTATACCTATAAAATATGTTTTTGTGGAGATACACTGAAAATAAAACCTAACAATTAGTATTTAAATGCTACGCAATATTATTATGTGTGAACGGAGGTTGCAGAATCAATATCAGCATGATAAAAATATTATTATGTGTGAACGGAGGTTGCAGAATCAATATCAGCATGATAAACATCGCTCGATTAATTATATATCTACATAATACAAGCAACAACTTGCTGATTTATTGTTGCACAAATAAATAACTTTATTTGTATTTATACCGACAACAGATAATACTCAAACAGATAAGCTATCGGTATTTGCGTTCATTACTCTAATATAATGGTATGTACGAGTATCTATTTTGTCTTCTAATGTTAACGCCCCTTACGTTGCGGTTTTGCCGCGGGCAGAAATGCAATTGGTTAATGTCTGTCGATTAGATGCGCCTGCGGCGTTGTAGTTCTACCTTACGATTCCCATAGCTTTATTTACTGTTGAATTATCCATTTCTTTGTATTATCTAACCGGTATTGGGTACGTGAACCTTCTTGATTAACGTGCCATATTAGGCCCCATGTTTTTCGTATATAGATTTTGATTAACGGCGACATAGTACAATCATCTCGTCTTTAACTAACCATATGCTCCGTTCTTTGACCAGATTGAATATTTCTGATTCCATTTGTGGTTGAAAATACGGTTGTATACTACTAAAATGTGTGTAATACTTGTATCGCAATATTATGTACCAATTAAAAGCAATGCGTTTAAAATTATCTATAACTTGAAGAAAATTTACATTTCACCACTGCACTCGTAAGAATTATGTGGACACGGACTGTAAATAGATAATCAGGAAAAGAAAACCTGCCGACTGCTTTAGTTTTTTTCTCATTTGTTAAGTAGACCAATTCCCTTCTTACCACCCTATTCTTTCCCGCGGGTGTCGTACGAGGCGGCTAAAGACAGTAAGCAATTAGCTCTGCACCCATTGCATTACTGGTAGGGCTGGATACCAAGTGCGAGTAGTCACTAACTTATGTATGTGATTGACTACGAAACAAGCACTTCGGTGTTTTGGTTGTAGAGGAAAAGCCGTTCATGCTTTCGTTTCGTATCCGCGAAATCTAATGGTGAGCAGCGGATTGAGAGTAATCTTTAATTTAATTTAAATATTGTAAGAAATTTTAGATTTAAAAATGTGGCTCATGAGTTTCTTGCCGGGTTCTTCTCATGAAAAGCCTTACTACGGAATCCGGCCGCTAGTGGCGATTGCAATCGCGACATTGCGGATGCACTTGCCTCAAGCACTCGTGTTAGTTATTATTAATTAACTTTGACGATTTTAAGTGCTATTATAATAAGCCTATGAAATAAAGTTATTTTTATATTTGAATTAAATTTGAATCTTAGTATAGTTGATTTCATGAGAGATGGTTACCATTAGGTGAAATCCATGGCTTGCCTGCCACCATAAGACTTAAAAAAGGTCATGCCCATCAGAGGAGAAATTATAATGAGCCGCAAATAAATAACGAAAAGAAAGATATTCGATTGAAATTAATTAAAGTGACTGTCGTGCCTATGTATCCAGGCATGCTCATAGGTATTTCGGTAACGTACAAAATAAAATAATTACTCTTCTCATAAAAATATTAGTAACAGTGAAAAAATGCAATAAAGTAAACACGGGCGCGACGCCAACTATCGAGACGTTATTTCGACGTGACCCGGCGCGACGTCCGGCGTCGAACCGCCTGCTAAACAGTTTTGTTTACCGCCACGAGGCTAAAATCGTGACGTTTTTGACAGGAATATGGCGTGAGACATATTGTTTTATTTAATGCACATAGTATATCTAGACATAGTATAGTAGTACGGAGTTCAGCTACAGTATTTTGCTGAATAACAAGATCTACCAACATTTTTGGAAAATAATGGAATGTCGATCGTATCATTGTTTGATACTATAAAATGAACGTTTTAAATAATATGTAGCAATACAGTATGGAGTACAATTTTGCCAGCACTGACTGGTTTTTTTTTATGCTGTACGGTATTGCGATGTCTCAATAATATAGTGTCATCTTATTCCACTGCATGGGTGCCGCAAGTCAATTAAATGAGAAACCTTCAAACAAGCAACCAGAGCGAGAAAAATGACCCCAAGAACATAGGCAATTTTATGATTTGCTTATACAATTCATTTCTTTGAAATAAGCAGACCGCTATTGCCTAAAATATCCTTATTAGGTAGTTCCAGATATCTTTCTATTTATTTAGATGACGGTGAAACTTAATCCAAGAGATTAAAAGATGTTTTACAGCTAGCATTTTAGCGTTTTGTGGTCAACCACTAAGTACCTACCCGTAGCATAAGCTGATTTTCACTTTAAAATTATGTGATATTATAAAAGAAGTCTACAACTTACCTAGCATTTGTGCATATAGGCACTGGCGAAATATTAATCTGACTAACTTTACGAATTAAAAAACAATATCGGTATAATCTATACTATTATAAAGCTGTAACAGAGCTGTGTCTGTACGTTTAATATATTTGAGGAAAAATTACTTTATTAGCGTGTCTAAACACAAAAATATTTTTTTAGAATTTTTGTCTGTTTATCTGTTTGTTTATTCGAACATCACGCAAAATTTACTAGACGGATTTTGATGCAACTTTTTTTATTTGGTAGCTATTGATTAGACTTAAAAACTGGTAAACATTTTATCCTGCTAGGTACTATATCGGGAATCTGAGATATAGCCTAAAAACTAAGTATTGGCTGCGGCGAAGCCGCGGGCAAGCGCTAGTACTGTTATAAGGATATGTCTGTACGTTTAAAATAGTTAAGAAAAAAAATACCGTTTACGCTATTTCTGCGTCTGAACACAAAAAATTTTTTTTTGCTGTGCAAGCACGCAAAAACTACTGAACTGATTTTAATAAAACTTTATTTGTTTTGACAGCTCTTGATTAGATATAGACTGGTGTACTTTTCATTCCTTTACAATATCAGGAATCCGAGATATAACCTAATTTTTTAACTTAATTTGCCACGTTAGGCAATTTTCAGGTATAAAGTAGCATCAGTACGCTTGGATAAATAGTGTACTCAATCAGCTCCGTTCCGTTTTAGTCTTATAAATTTTATATAGATAACTAGATTTAAATGATTTAATTTTGTTCTTACAAATAAGATATCATATCTCAGCATATATAGCATCGGCGAGCAAAACCTCAATCTGTCTGTACCTTGAATGATTTATTATAATAATTTATTGTCTGTCACCAACGCAGTTGCTGGACCGCGAAGTAACAAATGCTGTCCCAGCTCGTTTGAGCCGCATAGGTATTTCCGCATCTCATATTTCTCAATGTATTTGTCATTGTAAAGCATCTTACGTTATAAAAACCGTCCAGTTTATTACTACAGATATAGTAAACCACTTAACCTCAAACATATATTTTCGTTTATTGAATATTACACTAGCGAAGCGGCGACGTCACTAAGTCTTTCAGAAGCATCTAATAACATCTTCGAGCAATTTGCACGCTGTCATGCAAAACAATTTAGCATGAGACATGTGACGAATTTCCAACCAGTATTTTTATTTACTATGCGTTCATTTATTGTATATTTTGAACTAACGTCTGCTCCCTGAAATATCCCTTTAGAAAAAGAAAAATCGCTAGTGTGAAGTCGTTACTTGGCATCATGCCAATTGGTCCATTTCTCAGCTTTGCTAGTGGCCGCCAGAATGATACTGGTTCACAGTTCATATACGTTGAGCTGACCGATGCTTTGAAGCTTACGTATTGAGGTTAAAAGTATGTACTGTGTGCGTATATACACAGGAAATATGGTTTATGTGTAACGAAGCGAGTAATTAATCCAATATCTAATGCCATTAGATGTAGTCACACATTTAATGTAGGCGTACGCAGACGGAGAAAAAAAAAAGTGAAATAGTTATTGAAAGTTTGAATGAAATTTTCAACATAGGTACATACGTGTTTAACGTAGATCTGTGTTGTTGGATGACGCTTACGTCATCATCTACCTAGCCTTATCAACAACTTAGTTGGCATCGGCTCCCGATCTGTTCGATTATAGCTGATCCACCAACATTCTACTGTCTATCTAACCTCCACGACCCATCTAAGAGAACGACTGGTGACCTTAGACAGCTCTAACAATCTGTAACGACTGCCAGGATGTTCTTTGACAGCCTACTGCTTAACGTGCCTTCCAAAGCATAGAGGTCAGGTGTCCACAAATAGGTACCACTTTTTAGTCACTCGCCTGATGTCAGCCTAGCGAAAGTTGCTTAACCTTGCTGATCTTCCGAATAGCATGTGCACAACTAGGTTACGACTTCCTCCTTGAATGACGTTTACGTAATTAGTACTAATACCATCAGTTAATATTTATTTTTTCAACTGTTTTACTGTCCAACTATTATTGGCCCGGGTCTCCTCTCACAGTAAGAGGGATTTAGTTCTTCCACTTCACAAGTGGTCGAGAAAATCATTCAGGTATGAAGGCTTTACTACTGAAGTAGTATAACACAGTTTAAGTGTTCCGCCAATACAGGCGGAGAGATGGCACACGGCGGGTTTATTTAGTGGGTTTGGGCCACACATTACCCTGTTCGTTGTCCGGAATGATACCCCGGTATGCGGTTATGTTAAATTTTCCCGCCTTAACAAAAAAAAACATGCAGGCTTCCTCACAATATTTTCCTTCACAAGCACTGATAATTTGTCAACACATGATTCCAAGAAAATCTCGAAAAGCATCATTGTGTGCCGTGCGAGGTCTGGACTTCGGAAGTGACTGGGAATCGAACTCGATACAGCTGTCTTCTAGTCCTTGGTATTGTCACTATGCCAATACTTATTATTGATCATGAATGCTGTAAAGTATTCCAAACGTCATCAAGTAAATGCGATAGATTCCTTAAAAATAGTTTTATTTCATAATGTGCAACATTCACATCAAAGTCAAGTTAGCTGTGATACTATGTTCATTATTTAATGTTATATGCCGTTGGCACTTGGCACACTGTTCCTACTCATACAATGTTGCAATGTAATGAGTTCTGTTAGATATAAGTATTTATTGGATTTGGTACCTACTTCCGCCAGCAGATTTAGCTGCATAAGTTCTGATGTGCAATTTGATATCCATAATAGATATCCATCTAACATTAATCAAGATAAAACAACTTACTACTAAACATAGGAGTCCAAGTTTATAATTTCTGCATAAATAGGTACTACCTAGGTACCTACTATTTGTAAAAATTACTAGTCAACTATTTTTACGGGGACCTCCTGGATATATATTTTTCTACACTATTATAAAGCTGTAACAGAGCTGTGTCTGTACATTTAATATAGTTGAGAAAAAAATACTTTATTAGGCTATATAGGCGTGTCTAAACACAAAACAACTTTTTTAATTTTTCTGTTTGTTTGTTCATCACGCAAAAACTACTGAACGGATTTTGATGCAACTTTTTTTATTTGATAACTCTTGATTAGACTTAAAAACTAGCATACATTTTATCCCGCTACTATATCGGGAACCTGCGATATAATGCTCTGCAATAAATAGCTTTAGGCTGCGGCGGAGCCGCTAGCATAGGCTAATTTAATGTTTTTGCAATAATTGTCTATGTCGAATTCAAATATTTGCAAACCATCCCAATTTAATTTGTTATGAATACACTTACTCAAATATTGACCTTTTGTCATCTTTTGTTTATAGTTTAACTTCGTTGGAAGGATTCTGGGACCCAGAGGAATGACAGCTAAACAGTTAGAACAAGAAACAGGCTGCAAAATCATGGTCAGAGGCAAGGGATCGATGAGGGATAAGAAAAAGGTAAATTATAATGTATGTAAATATTTTATGCTTTTTTATATCTTTTACTAATCATAATTTTAAGTACAAATACTTGTAATAGTTTTAACAACATGTTCCTATAGAATTATACTAAAGTTTATGAAATATTACGTACTAATATTAATATTTTACTTCCTTCATAGCATGCGAATGGACATAAATCAGGTTACGTTGATTTCATTTTATAGTTATTATTATCTAATTAACTTCATTATTTCATTGTTTTTAATTAAACCTGTTTGGTGATAAATAGGTACATTTACATTTGCTTGTACCTACTAAAGTAAAATTTGTGAAATCAGCTTTAATTAGTCCGAATTTAGAGGGACTATTGAGACTTAAATATAATAATATTTACTGTTCATATACAACTTATTTATAGATTGTTATTAGGTTTTCTGTATACGATGACTAGTGAGGGTAGGTAGGTACGCATAATACAAATATTTTTGGGACTTGCAAATATTTGTAACGTGTGATAATGTAACTTCCAACTGTAAACTGAACTGTAAGTTTTCTATCTGTGTTATCAGTAACTATCAGAAGTGATATTACTTACAAACTTAAAATACCGACTTTATTTATTTTAGATTTGACAATCGCCAAGATCAAATCTTGATAATTATAGTCACTACGAAATTGAAATCACGAAGAATCTTTGCTTTGTTTTATCAAGAGTGTTCATTTATCTTATATTTTATTATATCAAGACTGTTCATTTATCTTATATTTTATTATATCAAGCGTGTTCATTTATCTTATATTTCACCTATAAATAATTTTCTAAGATAAACATTCCTTTAAGGATGTTCCGTTTTATTTTGTATGGGCTTTGAAGTGCTCAAGCCATTAATGCTCAACCACGTCCTTGAGAATACGAGGCTATTTATATTCTCACTCATACTCAAACTATCGATAGTAATTGTAAAATGTAAATTTGTATCTATCATTGCAGATTATTATGTTTGTTCTCTCTAAAGAAAATATATAATAACATGAGTATAAATCTTTAGCTAGATTAGTTATTTTAAAAACAAAAATGTTTTTGTGAGAACACAATAATGTAATATTTTAGACTTCCAACGTTTTTATAAATAAGTCTGCGAAAACGAATTCTATTTACCACTTTTTTGGATTTCACACAACACTTATTATTGTGCTAATCTAGATATAGAAGGTTACAGATATATTTGATAGAAGGTTACAGAAGCATTGGCTATTTATGTTGAATTCCAGGAGGATGCAAACAGAGGAAAGCCTAATTGGGAGCACTTGGCTGATGATCTTCATGTCCTACTCACAGTCGAAGACACCGAGAACAGGGCGAAAATCAAGCTGGCGAGGGCTGTAGATGAAGTCAAACGCCTGCTCATACCTGTAAGTATTGACAAAATTATTAAATAGATTAGCTTCATTCACAATTAGAGGAAAATTAATCTAAAATATTCTATTGATCAAAATAGTTAGCAAAATATAAAACTCCTTCTCTTAGTGTCGCATTCTCTGCTTAAATTTTTGAGAGGCAGCGAGAGAGGATTAGCGAACAGTTTTCTAAGTATAAAATAAATTCTTCAGTAAACACCAGATCCATACACTACTATTATTATCAGCAATGATTTATCGCGTGCTGTACGACTAATTAATGCTGTGACGAGGAGGAACATTTTGTTGTTGCGTTCATAGGAACAATTTTATTTCTTTATAAGTAATTTAGTAAAACTGTAAGTTAATGTTTTTCATGTCATGTCAATGTTTTTATTCTATTCATTTCTTCAATATGCGTTAAGAGCTTCCCTTTAATAGATTGGTTTAAAATTTTAAAATATGTATTTCTATCTTTAATCCTACCAGCATATCGGTCGCTGCAGTATATTACGTCCAACTATGACCACATGTAGAGTGTAATAATTTCGTCTTACTTTTGATTCGTGTAAGCATCTTAAATACCAAACCAATGGAATAACGTGCCGTGGTGTATCAAAACCTTGTTTAAACATTATGACTCATAATATTAGTGTGGTAAATCTTAGGTCTCTCTGAATTTTTCGAGGTACTGTGTTATCTTTTAGAGATAAACAATTAGTGTGTTCCGTCAGAAATGTTAATGTCAAATGGAAATGTAGCTAACGTTTTCATTGTAATGTAATATCTATCGCAATTAGCTTGTTCCTTGACAGACATCAAACAATGTGTCTAGTGCGCGTTGAAAATTCGTAATTTATTTTTTATATTTGCGTTACTGCCACAGCTCGGGCCAAGTAAATGGTGCCTTTTAGGTAAAAGTTGTTGGTTTTCAATATGCCTGTGTTGCCTGTGTGACGCTAACCTAGGCTAAACCGCCTTTAATCTTCAACTGAGATATATAGTCAAGTACTGGCATATATAAGTAGATAGTTAAAAATTATTAAGTTTACAGTGTTACATTCGTTGTCGTTCATTAATGGTATAGTGACGTCATTTACATTGTGTTGAATCGCAACAAGGCTTCGTGTTCATTACTAGTAATTAACAAATACTGGTTACTTGCGACCCAGATAGGTAAATAATTTTGTATTATTGTTCCCGAAGCTTATATTCAAGTGTTTTTCAGCTAGAAATAGATGTATGTGGGAGTGACAGAGTAACGTACGCTTTGCCTCTATATTTGTTATTTACTTGGAAATCAAAAGAGATAAGATAATAATACATCTTGGCAATTGCAAGCTTTCCAAATGCGTGGTATTTGTGAATGGTGGCCTAAATCCGAAGCTCTAAAAGGAAACCTATGCCTAATATCAAAGATAGTAAAAATATTATCCCAGTTACGTAATCCATCCATACATCCATCAGCCTTTCAACGTCCACTGCTGGACATAGGCCTCCTCAAGAGGACGCCACAACGAGCGGTCCCGTCATGGGGGATAATGCCGTAATCGCCACGCTTGGCAGGCGGGTTGGCGATCGCAGTGGATGTTGTTAGTACTCGAGGGAGTGCTGCTGCCCACTCCTCCGGTATTCCCTCAGTCGGCTCCTACGACTCCCGTGGGTAGAGAGGGGGGACAATTCTAAAGCCGGTCCCACACGGCCTTGTTACGTAATATAAAATATTAATCCTTTACGACGGCCCTCGTAGCGTAGTCGGTAGTGTAATTGACTTCCGTGCACAAGGTCGTGGGTACGATTCCCACTCAGGACATTTTTTTGTGTGATGAACACAGATATTTGTTCTGCGTCTGGGTGTTTCCTATCTATTATTTGTATGTAAATACAAAAACAAAACTAATATATAATGTATTATATCCGTAATCTTGTACCCATAGTACAACCGTTAAGCTTAGTTTGGGACCAGAGGACGTTGTGTGAAATGACCGTGAATATTTATTTATTTTATGTGGTACTTGCGTTCCCGTGGTCTTCTGAGTTGATCTTTCGGAAATGATCTATTTTTTCGGGATAAAAAGTATTCTAAGTATTCTAAATATTTTTATCCAGTATCTAATCTATCTCCCTTTTTTTAAGGCGGGAAAAATATACCTAATCGCATACTCCGTCATTCGGGGCAACCAACAGGGTAGTGTGGGGCCCTCACCCTCTAGATAAACCCGCCGTGTGCCATCTCTCCGCCTGTATAGGCGGGCTACTGGAACTGTGTTACATTAGTTCAGTGGCCTTATCTATCTACCTACTTTTAGCGATACTCTAAAGAGTATCCATTTAATTAATAATGTCTTAGCCATGGTTAACCATTGTTTTGAATTTAAAAATTGAATTAAGCTATGTTTTGCTTCGTTAAAAACTTATATTTCGTGCACATTTTTTTACATTTGCGTGTCTATTTAGTCTGTCTAATAAATCTATTGATTCATTCGAATAACAATATCGAGTTATTATGATTGATGCTGAATGGTAAATACTAGTCGTTATGGTTAATCAAGATTATAGTCTGTTTCTGGCTGTAATAAGTTCAATTAATGGTTTTCAATGTAAACTTATTCAAAAGGCACGTGATAAGACCAGCACTATTTAAGCCAACTGAGAAATTCGGCGAATTGTACTAACACTCGGTTGATCAATAATGATACGATAACAAGATTACATCTGGAACTCGAGAACGTAGCTATTGTAATATAATCTGCGTGTGCTACAATCAACGACATGATTTTAATCAAATGTTGGTATAACCATAATCTTTAGGTACCTATAATGGATTGATCAGTTCAGCTAGAAATAACCTACTTGGGTTCGGAACCAGTTATTTTTTTCATCATCCTGACACCAGGAGTATAAGGTAGATGACAATAGGCTTGCCTCATATCGGGCCGATACGGAGATCCATGAGCTGAACCCACGGAAACTCATATCCTGTAGTGAGACAGTAATTAATTTTCATCGATTATCTATACCTACAAATAAAATAAAGTCGCTCCGCTGCGTCTGCCTATCTAAATCGAATTAACTCAAAAACTACTGGTTTTCACTAAAGGATAGAATTAAGGCATCGGTGTATAATTCATTAAGGTTTTGTGTAAATTGGCTAAATTATCACAATGTTTGTGGAGAAAATCTTACCTGCGTAAACCAATTGAGTTGTAAAAAAAGAACGAGTTTAAATCCGCCGCAGGTAACGAAAGCTAGTAAATAATATTTCTGCAGCAATATTTATGAGTTATAGTTTGGTTAAATGTCACTTCGGATTTCTTATTCAAAGATGTTAAGTAATTATTCTCAAAAATAAACAAAAAACATACATAGTTTTCGTTTAGTATACAACTCGTATGTCATTAACGAGCTTTTATAACAGGACTTAAACTTGTAGTTGCTTATTCTGCGCTAAAAACACGTTTATGAACACTCGTTGCACAAACAATGTTCTTTTGATCTTAGATTATAGAATGGTGTCACCAAACGTGTACCTGCAAGTACAAATTTTAACATCCATCGTAATCAATTATGATCTATTTAGAAAACTAAATTATGAGCCAGCATTTATGTAGGAAAATTGTGCAATGCCTACGTATCTATAATAAAACATATTCGCCGAAGAATCATTCGGATTTGCTAGTCCATCCATCCATCAGTCTTTAAACGTCCACTGCTGGACATAGGCCTCCCCAAGCAAGAGGACGCCACAACGAGCGGTCCCGTCATGGGGGATAATGCCGTAATCGCCACGCTTGGCAGGCGGGTTGGCGATCGCAGTGGTTGTTAATACTCGAGGGAGTGCTGCTGCCCACTCCCCCGGTATTCCCTCAGTCGGCTCTTACGACTCCCGTGGGTAGAGAGGGGTGGGACAATTCTAAAACCGGCCCCACACGGCAGATTTGCTACTGGTAAAGCCTTATTGCTTGTCCCAGCATGATTGCGCTGGCTTGATCGGGTAAGTGCAACCCTCTCACAGAAGATCGGCGTAAAGCAACGATAGGCTCCTACTGTCGTGTTTTGTGTGGGGTCCTTCCTCTTCACATCTTATCCCTTTCCTGGGAGTTGGCCTCGACGCGTGAGTGATGCCTCTGGTGTTGGTATTGTCTATAGACTACGCCGCTTACTATCAGGTAGGCCGTATGCTTGTTTGCCACCCGTGTAGTATAACAAAAGTATTAACACAAAGTGCGAAAATGTGAAATAGAACATAACAGTCATGAGCAGGATTTGAACCTGCATCTCCTGGAATATCAGACTTTGTGTTAATTTCTAAGGTCATGTCAAATCCTAAAAAATATATAAAAGGATCTTAATAACAAAATTCTGTTTAAATAAATCACTGCACTAGGAAATAATCCATATCCCTGGGGACGTTCTATACATAGGTACCTAAATTTTAACAAAAAAATTCAGTACATCCAAATTCAGTACAACCACTAGTGAGTCACACAAATAATTGTTATGTGTGGATGCGAACCCACAACACTCCACTGGAGATTGGCACTGACGTGTAATAGCGAATGTTGAAGGTAGGTAGTGCGTTGACTGTCTGTGCTCCTGGTGTTACCAGTACTCTTCTGATCTAGGGCCAAGCCACACACCCTTCGTACAATTGATAACATTTTACGATAGTGAACGCCATTTACAAAGTCTTTTTTATTTCTATACAGCAAGCCGATGGTGAAGACGAGCTGAAGAAACGTCAGCTTATGGAGCTGGCGATCATAAATGGCACATACCGCGACTCTAGTACCAAGGCGGTAGTGCCCGTCAACGGTCAGTGCCTCATAAGTATGGTCGCATTCATGTTTTGTAACTAATACTACCCATTAAGGTTTAATTAGGGCTTGACAATTTTAATATTCGAATATTATTCGAGTGTCTAATTAGTGCGGCTAAAGTACCGCAATTATTGCCCCATTTCATATCGCATTTCAAAATGTGATTATTCTTTAATTTTATTATGAAATCGAATGAACTTCATGTGCTCTCATTCAGAAAATTTTACGTATTCTAGATAATATAATATTTTTGGCACTTATAACTATACGGTAATGGATAATGAAGTGTGTGTGTATTCCATAATTTTTTAAATTTTAATAATTTTTATCAAAATAATTTGAATATTAAAATGCAGGCTCCTAAATACAATATTTCGGAAACACCTTTGAAGATATTGCCGGAGTATCTGAGTCATTACTCTAACAAGGATGGAAAAAGTAACTGTGCTTTCTGATTTAAAGTATTTCCGAATTGTTGTGTTGAATGAATTTAATAATATCAGATATTGGCTTAAAGGTATCATGTGTGAGTTTCACTAAAGGGGAGAATGTGGAGATTATTCAATATGTTGACTTCCTTGTCAAGCGATTTAGCCTTGGAGGACGAGGTATAACTAGTGACTGTTTCATGGTTAAAAGATTAATACTGTGGGTCAGATTGCATGGAAAATATATAACAATCGTGGGATTATTTCTCAATGGGCTTGTTCTCTGGCGATTGTACATACTCTGCTCTGTTTTCATTACATTTCCTATTGTTAAACTGCGCATACATAGTGTTTTTGTTTGCGATCCTGAGTCATCGAGACGATTGCTTAGATGACTAACTTAATCGATTTGTCGCATGTTACGGTTGTACTATTAACATGGGTGATATCAACACGGTAGGCTTCTTATTACTTATTATATTCAGTTATCAAGGCAGGGCATATAATGCGAAAAGTTTTGCAACGAACATTGTTTAATTAACATTCGTCCGATGGAACATGTTTACAGCCAGTTGTTTTATTTCTTTTGTAATTACAATTTTGTTAGCCCGCTACTCAGGAAATAATGCTAACAGGGATTTACAATGTGCCTAGGCTTGATCTATTAAGAGAGTGATCAACTACATTGTTTCGCTCATTCAGACGAGTACCTACGTCTATGAAAACTAAAGAATCTATGACAATTATTTCTAGCTAATACTGAACATACTCATCATATTACATGATTGTGATTTTGTTGTAACTACGCAACTAAGCTTCAAACCTCTACCTTTAGTATGAAGTTATGTTTCGACTTTCTTTTGTCTTACTCGGGATCTTACGTAAGAAATCAGAAATAGATAAAATACAATTTTTAGCACATAACCTAATATTGATACGATGAAGGGGACTCCACAGCGGACGAGGAATGGCGACGTGTGGCAGCTGCAGCGGCGGAGACTCAACGGCTCTTGGCGCCAGGTGGAGGGGTGGGAGGAGTGACATTGCGTACACAGGCCCCGTTGGGCGCACCGCTCATCCTGTCCCCACGCATGTCGGCCGGGCCGGGCCAGCCCGGCCTACTGAACGGCACGAGCGCGCAGGCTGCGGCCGGCCTATTGTCTCCCGGCGAGCCCGCACACCAGCTCATCTACGCCTCGCCCTACGACTACGCTAACTACGCGGCTCTCACCGCCGCAGCCAACCCTCTGCTGACGACGGAGTACGCGACCGCCGATCATACGGGTGGGTTATTCGCCCGTTGATATTCGTAACGATGTTTGATATCTGTATTATCAGTTTTATTGTCTTACACCGGTACAGCGAAATACTATTTACTTAATATGCCCAAAGAAAACCAGTCCTCTATCGTATATAAACCAAAATACTTAAGAAATTGTTGTCTATATTCCTATTTCAATATGACTTAATTAATAAAATAGGACCATGTATTAGATGATAACAAGAGAGAGTTCAAACATCGTTGCAAGAAACTAACGCTACATACACGGTACCGGGTTACAAAATGTTTACAAAACAATCTATATCATGCAAGTATAATCGAAATAAGATTAGACAATGAGGATTACTAATAGGAACAACGTAACTGCATGTCTGTAACTGATAAAAGAACACACCTAGGCCAAAATATCGTAAATGCATAACATAATGACTGCTTTCGTTTTTAAACTAAAATTTATTCTATTAAAATTAGTCTGTGGCCTTGTAAGGCCCGCTTGCTAGTCCCCTTATTATTTACATCTCAGTAAAAACTTCGTAGTTTTAACTACAATTTAAAGTAGAATTATCGTTAATTCAATCAACCCATATACTTAATTTGAGCGGTCGGTCGTCTTTGTTTCTAAAGCTTATCATTATTTTAGTACATGCTTGTCTTAATTTTACACATTTGGGTATATATCTCTAGAAATTTATTTTAACAACAGCTTACAAAACATTGAGAGTAGTGGAGATATAGGTTATAAAAACACACGAACATCAAACGAAACATTCAACTTTTTGGCAAATAACAAAAAATCTAATTAAAACGATACGAGATATAAAAGTTGAATAGCTAAAACAGCTGCGTAATAAATAATGAGAACAAACGAACTCATTTACCCAGCACTAACTAACTAACCCACACTATTCTAACATATGGTATCAAGCTTATGTTGAACTGTGTGAGTGATGAAATATTTTGATGGGGTTTGCAGCGTCGAGATATCTGCTAGCTGGCTTTTGACATTGGCCGCAATCGCATCAGCCCATAAGATACGGGAGACTCTACGCACCGTATCACACTTCGCATCATTATAGCCGTCCTTAATTATATTCTTTCATCTAAACACCCGAACAGGACGTCTTTACAGTCATAATAATTCGCCATGATCAATTTTAGAATAAGATTTTATTGTTTTAAGTATTTTAGCTTAGCTACTCAATATTTTGTACCTACAAAGTTATTGTCTTTAATATTTACGAACAATGTTTTTTTTTACTACGGCTGTTTTGTACAGTTTCACACAAATTATAATGTTTGTTTTACGCGACAGTCAAAGATATATTTATAACTTATACAGATTAATTTAACTATTTATTGAAATTATTTTCATATTTCACAATATTTATTACAGATATTATTTTTCTTTTACAACAGTTGTCTCGTGTTAGGGTTGATGGCAGTTAAGTAATTGTTTTCTTTGATATTATTTTAGTTGAATTTAAACTGCTATTTAAGTTACCGATGTTTAGTGTACAAAGACAGAGTTTTTATACATTTTTGTATATTACAGATCTTTCTCTGACGATATTAGTTATGAATAGAATCATTTTATAGTTCTTGTGATAACCCTTGCTTGTAACACAACTAATAAATAACTACTTTAAAATAGTTTGAAACTTCACTGAAACTGACTTAGTTTTGTCTTTCGTGTAATCTAAAATTCTGCCATGCATGTGGTTTTCATCCTTGTGTTTTTCAGTTGATTATTTATATATAACATATATTATGAAAAATTTATATTAACTGTAGTTTATTTGAATTTCATTGATAATTCAGAAATTACAAGCAAAAGGGACCAAATACAAATTGACTTACGAAAAAGAACATTAAATTACATTTTTAACGTATATATCTTAACAAAACTGACAAATTAATAATGCGATTCATATAACGAACAAATATAGAACATTCTAGGCGGTTTTAATTTTTATATACTTACGTTCTATAACAATTAAATTCGTCGCCTCTTGCGAGCAATGTTATAGTTACAAATATTTTATCATAACTTATTAATTTATTAGCCATATATTATTTTATTTATAAACATACCATAGGATAAGTATTATTTTTATCTTTAAAAGATTAGAAAGATCTAGTTAGACTATAAAAGAGTGAGCTTTATGAAAATATTATACATCCGTAAATTATTACTTAGGTTTATTTTAAAGCAGTAAACACTATAGTCAGATTTAATTAAATCATTAAATTATCCAAGCCAGCCATTTACCTGTACCTCGACCGGGCTTACTTGTACCCGTTCATTTAAATATTTTATTTTTGTTATATTTTCCAAAGCATTATAATAGTTACGTAATAGAGTATTCTATAGAGCTAAGCATAATAATATAATTTAGTGTTACTGCCAAATGAATAAATAGTAATAAAATTATATCTTAGTATTATCGAAATGAGAATGACGAGTATTTGGCAGTGAACTAGGTACTTGCAATCGTTTAGTTAAGTCTATATTTCTTATTTCTATTTCATGAGATTAATTTTTTTTGCAGCATTTAGATATGAAACGCAGATTTATATAATCTATCAGCTTTAAATATATTTGTATTCCAAATTTAATTTTCTTATATAAAAAGGTCCATGCCAAGTTTGTGTACTGCAGATGAAATGAGCATGGCACACTCAGATTTAAAAAAAAATATTGACTGTTCAGTGGGTTTGTATTGACATAGAGTAGGTGTGAATGACAAAATTACATCCTGGCTGTTATCATAGAGCAGCAGCCCTTAACCACAAAAATCACCGTTTGGGTGGCTTGATCATCTCTGTACCAGGACACTTTTACTATAAGATATCAAGATATGGATGGAAGTTTTTATTGAGTAGCTGTGACACAGATGTTAAATGTGTATATGCCGCTAGGTGTGGTGAGGAGGGCGGGTCGGTTGGCGCAGGTCAGGGAGCACCCTTACCAGCGCACTGCCTTACCGGCGCCTTAATTCCCGCCGAAACGCTCTCACGCCGCCATTTTGTTCACAAGGTGAGAAGCGCGAGTGCGCATACCGCTAGATGAAAACGTTTGCTTATGTCTATTTATATCGATATTGCGTCATTCAACTATCACTACTTGCATTATAATGTTGAATCTTGCAATATCAGCAAAGTTTTACTTTATTTGTAAATTAGAAGCAATATCATTCGTCTTGCATATGCGCCACAGTGTATCTTTGCTTTACTGTTTCTCTGTGTCACTATATTTTATATTTATTATGTACTTATTAGTTATGTTCTCGAATAGTTTGTATGAGGTTGTTATATCTATTGATGCCGATCTGATGTGACACTGCATAATTTGAAAACTGTGATTTTTATATTTCTTTTTGTATAGATAATTTCGATCTGTTACATGTTGTGATGCGAGGTATTATTAGACTATCTTTATTAAACGTTGAGTGTCAGAGTGACAATATATTTTACCGTTCTTTGTATTTAGTGACGTAGTTACTGCAGCTGCAATCACAACATGTCTTCGGACAAACGTAATGTTTTCAGGAACAAGCTAAATATTATTGGGAAGAAGGGTTGATATTCCATAGGTTGTTTCATTCAATGTTATGTAATTATTTAGCGCATAATATATGTGTTGTTTAATATTGCCAAATAGAATCCGCAGAGGTGCTATATTCCGGTTGTGCGATCCTTCTTTCCATACTCTCGCCCAGTATTAGTCAAAGTAATGTGCATTCGCAGAATTTGTGCCATCAATCCAGTATTAAACGTAATGCCCTTCCTTTGACTTGATATATTTTTTTTTTCATTTCATCACAATTTTCTTTTAGTCAATATAAGATTTTTATATGAAACTTTTATGCTAGTTGTTTTTTTCTGCCTTAGGTATTATATTTACTTTCTTATTGAAAGTGGTTTATTGTTAAGATAATTTGCACTTGTGTCCTTGTGGATTTAAATAGCTGGCATTAATTTGCTGGCAACGTATTTTCACGCTTCTTTATATGCAATGATTTTAAGTCGAAATACTATTCATAATTTTATAAAAGAATGATGATAATAAGCGATGATGTTTTGTGAAGTATTGTTTCCGATGTTGATTGTAAATTAATGCATTTTCAGAGGATATACACGCAATAAATTGTCTGAAATTTATATTAAGAGTTTTCTTTCGTAGTCGTTTAGGAAGCGCGGTAAAATTAAAACTAAATTATGTTTTGTTAAAGTATTTATATGTCGATAAAGTTGATGACGTGCATACATTCGGTCAATTGTAGCCTCACACGACTAACATGCAACTCCACAAGGCCAAGTTCCCGTTTGTTTACATAATAATAATGATTAAGTGCACTTTCATAACTGCTATTGTCACAACTTGCAGATTATTTGTAACTATGTATTTATATTATATGAGTCACTAACATGCAAATATGTAATGACATTATTACGTTATCACAAACTAATTAACAACTTTTTTATGAGAATGCCGCCACATACAGTTACTATCGAGATGTTGCAGCCATTTTTTGTATAACTTACATACTTGCATCTGGGTGCTATGGTTATACATAAGTGATACAATTATTATGCTTGTTTGTCTGAGCAATGTTCGTAACATCGATGCGGCAACTGTCCCCGTGTGTTACAAACATTGCTCTTTGGGAACTATTGGGCATTTAATCCTATATTTGTAGATTTATCATTTACACACTAAATTGACTTAACATTTTTCAACCATTAACTGCGTAAACTAATGAAGTACCCGTATAGTTTATTATTAACTGGGCCACAAACACGATGTCGCGGCGCGAATGCCTGATAGCCTCCCCCGAGTAAATTATTTAAATTTCTATTTGAATGAGAAGTTCCGTACACTAGTTACATCAATCCGAGACCATCGTTTACCGCTTTTGTTGGCTCGCTGCATGTTGCCGGTACCTGAATGCCTTAAATCCTAATTAGTTGTCCTTTTCTTTATAATTCGGCCACGGCAGCGGCCGCAGACCAACGCAAGCATTACCCGCTCACACTTTCTTTTGTTACCAAACGAAGCGATTCAGCGATTTTCGTGATTTTACACACAATCAAATATAGTTGATTACCACGCGCCGCTTGCTCTGACTTTACTTGAAAGATTCTCTCTTCTATAAAATGTCTATTTTCATCTTATTCGTTAAATTTGGCTAAAGTTTCGCTCGCTGAATCATGATAATTGAGAACAAAAAGTGCTATTTAGCTTGAGCGGTAAGCATGCGAACTCGCGATTGAGGGTACTCGTGTAGTCGGACCATGACATTTTGATCGATACTAACATTCTGTTTTTCTCTCTTCTCGTTAACCCGGCTAGGTGAGTGCTAACGGCGCCGAGGAACTAACAGGAGTCGCGGCCGGCCGCCCCACGACGGCCCTCTATGTCGCCGCGTAACATACTCATCGGAACATCGACCACCATGTAGCTATAGCTGTTGGGCCTTTCACGTTTAACATTATACTATGTATTATAATAGTCTAACTATTAACATTTATATGCCTGTTATGTTTATAACATGATGAACTTTATTAACATTTTTATATAATTTTTTTAATGAAATGGCACACGCCATCGACTATATTTACTATATTGTATCTTTTTGTACTTCTGTTGTCGCTTGATCGTGTTGTTGTTGAAGCACGGGTGTTTGTTAGGCTATCCCAATTTTACGGCGTTAAATATGCAGCAGTATTTATAAATTATTATTGATAGATACTTATTTATTCATATACTTGCAATGCATATTATTTTGTTAAGAAGCACTTTTACCGCCGCACTCCACTAAAGGTGTGAAATGTATAATGACTTGTAACATTAAGCTTAATTCATCCAGTAGTCATTAGATATCAAACTGAAGTAGATATTTTACCGATGAACATAAAAGGTATTGGCTCTTCATCCCTTTGAAAGTAACATCATTTGGCTTATTGTATGAATTAAGCTTTGTTATGCATAGTCATCTGTTTTCACTAAGTTGCACCTAATGCAATTGGAGCGTACATTATAAAATACGTTTTCTTCTTAAACTGATCAATTGCGAGCTACGCGGCTATATTGTGGCGGACTAAGGAACAAGATGGCGTCATGCAAGAGGTCAAAGTAAGTACCTACGTTGCTGAAACATTATAAATTTTCTTTTTCTTGAATTATTGGACTGACATTGGAATTTAGTCTCACAAAGTTTGCAACTTCATACACTCATCGACCTGTCACACATTCGGCAATACATTACAGATATTTAAAACCAAAGACTAATTATGTTATCGTTATTTTTGACCTTTTTCTGAATAAATTATAAATCATGAACGTCTTCCTATTTGTATTCATTTGAGTTGGTCAATGAGTGTATGGATTCTTGTTTTAAAAGAATATTAATATTTATAGCACATTATTCTACATTAGGGCTTGATATTTATAGATAATTTTGAATATTTGAACATCCAATGTGCCTTAATTAAATGTACAATGTTCTGACCTTTTTGGTTCTGTAGAAATTGTTATAATGCTAAATAATAGCTAAGTTAGAAGAGATTAAATTATTGTTAACTTTTCTAAATGTTAATTTTTATACATTTATCTTCGTCATTTCAAATATTATTTGTTTAAGAATATAAATAGTAATACCCAAATGTTTAGTCTAGTTGTACGTTAGTTTTGACAACTTAAGTGCCTTCGTTACAATCTCTTGGGGAATCTCTTGATTTCATCTCAACTCGTAACAAAATCAAGATCTGGATTTTATATCATGAAAATTACTATATTATGTGTTCACAGGAAAAGAATCTTAAAGATTAAAATAATTAAAAATATTTATTATTCTAAAATACAAGGGATTGTCCTTTGGTCATAACATTTCTATTTGTTAAAAAAATCTTATATAGTAGATATAATTAAAAGCAATAATATAAATATAACAAATCACGTTTAGTGCAATAGAGATGTTATAAATCTAAATAATATTTTATTATAAAAATGTCTCGAGTGTTGAGAGAATGTTTTTACAAGATTTTATAGAGATCTGATATTGAGATTAATGCGGTAGGTGAAAAGTTTATTATCACGATCGTTATCTGTAAAGATAAATAATTATTTTCTTAACGTTTCTTGTAAGTGATTAGAGATAAAAATATATATTAGTAGGTTAACTTTTTATTGTTTTGCATTAATTAGGTGCTTTTATAGTTTGAAAATCACTGAAATCAAAATCTTCATTTAAAGTATATTACAAAAAAAAAGTATTTTTGTGTCGTTATAATTTCATTTTGGATACCTGCATTAGGTTAATATTCTTAAAACGTAAAGTATCAGAGTAAAATACAATCAAAGTTGTTAACACTCCGTCCATGATTACTTCATAAAATAAGTACTTAAGTTTGTTGGTCTCCCACTCATACATAGTTAAGTACTATTAATTTGATATGCTTACTCATTTTCTATATGTGTTAACACTTTGCTATAACCGTAAAAGTATATACATACATAGGTTTGGGAAGAATTACATTGATGAAAATGCCATTCTATTGTACTACTACTTATCTAATATTTCACATTCTTATGTAATTGTTGCATAAACTATAAGAATCGATTTTCAAATAATCTAGACAGTTATATATTATCTTGTTATCCTATACATATTTATAAGTAAAAAAAAAACTGATAATTTAAATATCGAACGTTCTTATTCCCGCGCTTCGTACAAATAAAAAACAAAAAAAAAGCATTTAAAGATATAATCGTAAAATGCAAATGCCATGCCATAGCAGTATAGGGATCCGTTTCATGTGAAAAGTGGGAAATATGTGATGAAATAGATGTGTTTAACGTACAAATAATTTTATTGTCTGCAAATAACTAGTAATAACTATGTTTCATAAGCAATAACATTTGTACTTTTGTTTCTTGAAACATGCGAAGTGCCATCAGCAGACGGGCTTATTACATTTCATTGTTATAATATTGTAAGGCATATTGGCATGACGATTTTTTCATACATCGTGTGCAACTGGCATGCAGCTAACGTGCAATACACATTATGTAGAGCTTGTAACGTCAAGAAGTTTGCGTGAGAGTCGTCGTGTTTGTATGCTCTAATTTGTACTTATTTTTAAGGCAAATATTAATCAAGTGCCTTAAATCAACTTGTACATATTTATTATTATCTTTCATTAAAGTATTAATATAGCGGAGAATAACAAATTTTAAAATTGTTTTCCAAAAACAATATATTATAGAAAATAAATCAATTAGTTAAGTGAGATTGTGCATATTATGTATGTTTTGATGTGTGTTTAAGATTGATTTGGTATTAGTAAATATTTAAAATCGGAATTGTTTTCTGTTTATTTCTATCCCACAATGAAGAGAGCAACTTATAACATCCCACACAGGTAAAAGATGATAATGAAAAATTATTTCTAATAATAGCAGCGATTACCTTATCGTAAAACCAAGAACTGCAAAGACAGCGCTATTCTTGAGAGATTTTCTCGAAGGCTTGTGAAATCGCACTGGGCATAGTGGGCTGTGGCCTAAACGGAGTCGTCTCACCCTAAGAGAAGACCCGTGCACGCTAGTGGGTATAGTAATGGGTTGAAAAACAAATCCTAGTACCCAAAAAACTCGAGGTTACTGGCTGCCTGTGTTTTGCGACAGAGCTTTGGCATTGTTCTCTTTTCAGCTGGAAAAAATAATATATAGGTAGGTATAATTCCATATTTTATATAAATTTTGTATTTAACTTTTTTAATTTTCATGGGTGTGTAATACACCTCTGCCTACCTCTTCAGGGAATACAGGCGTGATGCTATGTATTTAACGTACCTAGGCTTCCCAACCAGCCTAGCAGCTACCTATAAAAATGAGGTAGATACTAATTTTCACTACCTATATACATTCAGTCAAGAAAGTATTGGGAATAGATGTCTATAGTTCCAAATTCAAATTTTTGTTATCTTTTGTTATTGTTAGATTGGCACAACTGTTATCCATTGTGGCGCGGAGTTTGAATAGCATCTGTTATCTGTATTAAATACAGTGCTGTTTTTAGTTATAAGTATCATATCTAGTGTGTATTGCGAATTTCATAATGGACAAAATCATCAAACAAAGAGTTTGTCTTAAATTTTGCATCGCCAATGGATTTTCGTGTTCGGAGTCTGAAAATGTTACAAAAAGCTTACGGTGATCGACTTTATCAAAAACACGTGCTTATGAGTGTTACAAAGCGTTTAAAAGCGGTCGAGATGTAATGGAAGATTTGCCTCGCTCTGGTAGGCCATAAACGTCTGCAACTGAAGTTAACATTGTAAAAGTGAAAGAACTTTGAGAGAGATAGCCGCCGAACTTTCTGTGTTTCACGAGTCGATCCGTACCATTTTAAATAATCACTTGGGTATGAAACATGTTTCTGCTCGGCTAGTCCCAAAAGACCTGAATTTTCTCCAAAAACTCAATCGCATGAGAGTCCTGAGGACAAGCTAGAACGAGTCAATTCCGACCCAACATTCATGAAACGCATTGTTACTGGTGACGAGACGTGGGTTTACGAGTTTGACATGCAAACTAGTCAACAAGCTTCGGAGTGGCGTCTTCCAACTGAACCGAAACCGAAAAAACCACGCCAAAGTCGATCAAAAGTCAGAAAACAGTCAACAACTGTTTTCTTTGACAATCGCGATGTTGTGCACTCGGAATTCTTGCCAGAAGGTCAAACAGTAAATAAAAAATATTATTTGAGGGTTATGCGGCGTTTAAGAGAGCAAATTCGATAAAAAAGGCCATATTTGTGGAAAGAAAATTCTTGGATTTTGCACCACGATAATGCGCCTTCACACAAGGCCATCATTGTGAATGATTTTTTGTACAAACACTCAACAAATACCATCGAGCAACCACCATATTCACCAGATATGGCTCCAGTCGACTTCTTTGTTTTTCCTAAACTCAAATTACAACTTCGTGGCACCCGTTTTCAATCGGTAGAAGACATAAAGGAGAATTAGCGGCGAGAACTGAACTCAATTCCGGAAACAGCGTTTAAAAAATGTTTTGATGATTGGATTATTCGTTGGGGTAAGTTTATTGTTTCTGAAGGAGCACACTTAGGTGATAAAATAAATTTGGATGAATAACAATAATTTTGTGTATTATTGATCTTTTCCCGGTACTTTCTTGACAGAGTAGTATATGGAAAATGCGTTTGTAAAATCAGGCATAGGGCGATTCCTAAGATTCTAATAATGATAATAATTTAGTACAATACATAATTTAATTAGGCATAAATGAAGTGGATATGAAACAATTGCTGCAGGAACATTTCTTTGGCCGCCTGAAAAAAGTACTAAGTAGTCTTTTATCAGGTGGCAACAAGGTACGAGCCTGCAACGGTTGGGTCATGCTACTTCTTATGTACTCCTTCGGCATACTCAGGTGGACTCAGACTGAACTTGACGCCTTGGATAGAAGGGTTCGTAGTCTTTTGACCTCACATCGTATGCATCACCCTCGTTAGTCAGTAATGAGGTTGTACATTCCGCGAAAGTGTGGAGGTCGAGGATTCCTAAATGCCAAGACCTCGTCGACAATCGTGAGGTGTACAACCTTAGGGAATATTTTCTCTGTGCTGATAGGGTTATGCATCGTGATTTGGTCGCTGTAGATTCCGGACTCACCCCGCTCACCTTGGCTAAGGAGAACTGGCGCAGACCTGTAGTACTCAGTACTGACGACCGCAAGAGTGTATGGCAGAGCAAGGAGCTCCACGGAAGGTTCTATCGTTCTTTACATAGGGCCGACGTAGACTTTTTAGCTTCCGTGGCCTAGCTACGTTTCGGCAACCTCTTTGGGGAAACCGAAGGTTTTGTCTGTGCAATTACTGACGAAGTTATCATGACGAACAACTACCGGAGACATATCCTAAGGGATGATACAGCAGACATCTGTCGTGCCTGTCACCACCCAGGTGAGTCCCTGAGGCATATAGTTTCGGGTTGTTCTCGTCTTGCTAACGGCGAGTATTGTAATATTTATCTAAATCCTCTTTTCTAATATTACCTAAATCCTTTTTTTTAAATAGATTACAAATGATAGGCCTATAAGAAAAGAAACATTTATTTTGAAATTCAAAAAGTCTGAACCTCGAACAGTCAAGTTCGAAGAAAAAGCTATATAAACTGGAACATAGGCGTTGCTGATTAATTCTAGACGCAGGCATGGTCTCGTAAACATAGCAGAAGATGCTGATTAATTCTAGATGCAGGCATGGTCCTGTAAACATACAAGACGATTCTGGGGATTCTAGACTGAGGCATGGTGCTGTAAACATAGCTGAAGATTCTGATTCATTCTAGACTCGGACGTGGTCCTATTGAGATAGCTGTCAAAGCTCCGAATTATCTAAAAGTTTCTTGAAAAGTTGTCAAGGCTCTTCTGAAGATTGTCTTGAAGTTTTGATTCTTCACTGGAGGCCGTTTCAGATATTTCAGGTGTGATCTGTTGGACTTCAGGGTCTGGTTCTCAGACCGGGTCTGACCTTCTAGAACGGAAGGGATTGTACGGAACGCTAAAGGGAGTGAACCTTTGTACATGTACGGAACGCTAAAAGTAGCGGACCCTTGTACAAGAACATCTTTTGAGGTATCCCAAGTGTTGCGGTGAATACTAGGTAAAGACGGTAATAACTCTAGTAGTACTTAGTGCTTACAAAAATTGTACGTGTTTTCTTATTTAAAATTAGTTTCGATCTGTTTCTTATTTAATTTATTTTAAGACCCCTAGGTAGGTCCTAAATAATTGCGGGTTGACGGTTTCACCGTTACGCTACAGTATTTGCATATACATAATCAAGTAGCCAGGATAAATCACCAGCAGCTTGCTCTGAAATATAGGCTTGTCGAAGTCGAGGTCCCGTACTATAGGTATGTACCTGAGCCAGTTCTCGAAAATGGCCCTATCACACTGTACTGGGATCGATCAATCATAATAGACAGAATTGTTGTAGCCAACAGGCCTGATATTGTGGTGGTTGATCGAACTGAACGCCGGGCAATGATTGTTGATGTCACCATACCACATGACGAGAATCTCGTGAAGGCTGAGAAGGACAAACAGATGAAATATCTGGACTTGGCCCACGAGATCGTTGACATGTGGGATGTGGACTCGGCGATCATTGTACCGATAGTAATTTCAGTCAATGGACTGATAGCCAAGAGCCTCGACCAACATCTTAAGAGGCTCGCGTTGGATGGCTGGGTCAAGGGTCTGATGTAGAAGGCGGTACGGATACGGCACGCGTTGTTCGGAAGTTCATATCTCTGGGGCCCTAGCCACTGGCGGTTTGGTCCCTTTACCCGTTGCCAGTGCACACTTTTTATATTTATAAATGTTGTGTTACTTTTTATAATATACTATTTAAAAATGTATCTAGTGATGTTAATAAATGAGTATAATAATTTATTTACAAGAATGTAGTTTACACAGTGGTGATGGTACCTACATAGAAAATAGTTCTGTCACATTCTACCAATAGGCAAAGCATCTGGACGGTATCCAGGAGATGCAGGTTCGATTCCTGCTCGTGACTGTTATTTTCAATTTCACATTTTTCACTTTGTGTTTAATGTATGTTGCTAAGCATGTCAAATGCTAAAAATATATATAAAATATCTAAATATTTATAGGGTTTGCGTCATTATTAGGTAAAATCTTAATTGTAAAATTAAGTTTACCTGGTCGGTATAATGTATGAAAATACTTCCGACAGATGGTGCAGGCGTCACCTAAAGACGTTAAGTATGAATGTGTTATCGAGATTAGCAGTCAGGAGCAAGGGTCACGATGCCTGAATTGGCAAAGCATCTGGACGGTATCCAGGAGATGCAGGTTCGAATCCTGCTCGTGACTGTTACTTTCGATTTCACATTTTTCACTTTGTGTTTAATGTATGTTGCTAAGCATGTCAAATGCTAAAAATATATATAAAAATATCTAAATATTCAATTAATAGTTTCGATATACACTAAACATTTAAAATAGAGATTAATTAAACATTTAAATTGTTTTCCTTTTATGTCATGAAATCTTTTAAATGGTAAAAACATATTTAGATATTTTTATATATATTTTTAGCATTTGACATGCTTAGCACTATACACTTTTTACTTTAATGGTAAAAACATTTTATCCTTGAGCCAGAATGTTATTCTTTTTTTAAAAATATGAAACATATTAAACATATTAGGTAACTTATTATATACTTCTATGGCCTTGACATACGCATTTTTTTCAAATATGGCCAATCGATATCTTGGGCGGCAGTTTAAAAATTTATTTCTGTCATTTCTTCCAATTACTTTCGAATGGATATTAATATATTTTGGGTGCAGTTTTGCAAATATACATAATTCTCCTAATATACATGCAGGCATTAAAAGCGCATAAAAAGGCTATTAACATAAAGAATCCTGCTAGAAAGAAACTGTTTAATTTTTTATAATGATTAGCGATACATCGACCTGGTCGATGGATTGCTGTGAGTTCCTCGAAATATTAAAAATAAACAGACCTAAATTGGCTTGAAGCAGAGTACCTACCTATAAAGGGTTTAATAAGTTTAGTTAAGTTAAACCTCACAGACTCAATTTTTCGACTAGGTACTGCAAAGGAAGGGGCCTCATGGCGTTAAACAAAACCAAAATGAAATACAAAAAGTTGTATCTTGGACAGAGTCCAGTGACACTACACTAAAATAATTTATAACAGCTTACAGTAAATATCAGTGAAAGCTGAAAGCACACTAACTCACGAAATCACTACTTGGTTTGTAGAATAGGTACATGCCATCTCTGGTCAGGCACGATAACTTGACTTGACCTATAATTTTAGTTATAAACACGCCATCTATATTTTTAAGAATATAATAAGGTTGCCGTTAGTACCATATTGCTTTCGTAATGACGTCAGTTCGTTTCGAAGACCGCGCTGCTCGTATTTTACTAATCTGTTAGTAGATGGCGTTGTTTTCTTGCCACTTTTAGATTAGACTTACCCCCGGCCGGTTTCTGATTGAATGATCAAATTCTTATTCAACGAACATCTCTTTTAATTTACCAGTAATGTCAAATCAAATTAAGTTTCTGAAACATTGCTTAGAGAAAACTATGATCAATTTATTTTGACATTCAGATAGTTTTTAGGAAGTCACATTTTTTAATTATATCTAAAGACTTGTATCCACTGCCCTAAATAAATTAATGTCGACAATGTCATCTGTAGGTTTAGGTGTATAGGGTGTATCTTTATCTAAGATGGAATCAAAAAGATCAAAGAATATAGTAGTTAGTACTCTCTACCGAGAGGTATAGATTTACACCCTTAGATAAAGATTACCATACATTGTGGTAATGAAACTGTCATATTATGACCGTGAAAGTTGATCCATTATTCCATTACTCTGCATTACTCCACCGATCAACGAGGCACAGGAAAAAGACCAATATTTACTGGTCATTTACCATCATACCGCAAGCCACAACTCTGAAGACTTCTGCAAGAAATTCACCAAGACTTTGGCGAAATTGTGACCGTGGGTCGCAGAAGCCATCAAAAAATAAATTGAATTAAATCTATTACGAGTGTTCGTGGCTAATACGCAAAGCGCGTTACCCAAAAGAGAAAAAAAAAATTATTACGAGTTTCCTCAGAGTAAGGAAACAGGCGAATTTCAAATTCAAAATATTTAACAAAATATTCAAATTGTTTATACATAGGTACAGTTTGTACAAATTTATGAGTTTCGTATTCCTGTCTGTGAGTACCTATTTCAAATTAAAATGACATCACGGGGAAAGAATTTTACTGAAAGAGAAAAATGTAAGCTTTTAGAATTCCGTGTGGTGACGGATTAAGAATACAAGTGTCACCACCCCATTCTTTCCCACGGGTGTCGTATGAGGCGACTAAGGGAAGTAAGCAATTATCATCCATTGCACGACTGGTGGTAGGGCTGGGTACCAAGTGGAAGTACTCACTTGGTATCCGGCCCGAGCGGGTTGGTACCACCATCTCCCGTGTGACCGGCCATGAAGCACATTGTTGCGTTTTGGCTGTAGCAGGAGATAGCCGTTTATATTTCATTTCATCTGTGAAATGAATTGGTGAACAGCGGCTTGACAATACTCTCGGTATAGTCGAGTCCATGGGCGACGGTTACCATTTACCATCAGGTGGACCGTGGCTCGTCTGCCACTAAAGGAAAAAAAAAATAGTGCAGAAGTAAGTAAACTTTCATGAAATAATTCATTAGCTTTTAAGCTTCATAAATTGACCATTCGTCTCTTTATGAACGAGACCAGCCCTTTTTTCGGTTATCTGTCCCGTTGTCCCCAAACAAAGCTTCGGGTCGCAAAATAGTTCAGTTTTCAGAAATTTGCGCTGATTTCTAAGTCAAACATCACTGCAAAAAATTATAGAATGGGATAATGTTAATGTTCCCACAGAAACTCATTGGAAGTATTCAAACACTTTCCCACCAACAGTCTTCAGCATGAAAACTTTTTTATTTTAATTAAATATATTTTATGTCTGCCTGCTGCAAATGCTACATTACAAAGAATATTTTCTTTAATGAATAAATTGTAGACGTCTGGAAAAACCCAGTTATCTAAGATTTCAGTTTTTAAGATCAATTTGTTTTTTTTTAGTTGTCGTCCCATTTTGTTTGGAAAAATAAATGGTCACATTATTCATAATGAATATTTATTATGTTTGCTTTCATTAGACATAATATATTATTGCAAAAATAACTAAAATGTGATTTTGTAACATTACATGATGTTTTATTTTTAGTAACAAACATATTATTGAAAATAAATGTACAAATGCAGTGACAATAACTAAGAAAAATTAAGCTTGGTTGGGAATTACAAGAGAATTCAACAGTACTGCAGAAATACCACGAAGTCGAAAACAACTTTACACTGCATACTTAAATTTAAAACGAACTACAAAACAAAATGTAAGCATATCATACAATTTGTCAATATGTTTATAGGTAGTAAACTGGTAATTTTAATTGCTATATAAAATAATGTGTGCCTGCATATAAACAATAGAGTATAGTATGTACTGATTTCTAACATTTTTTATTCCAGTCAAATACAGAAAATGAAACGTAAAGTTACAATCCATTTTACAGAGGTTTTCTATCTTTTGTTCACAATACATTACTGCCCCAGTATTGGGTATGGGTATCCTCTAATACAGTGTTTTTCAATCTTTTTCATGCCCCCTTTAGTATGAAGAAATATTTCACGACACGTTGCTTTTTTTTGATGTATTTTATTTTGTGACAAATATTCAATCCAACATATTAATTCATTTTCATAATTTAGGGTTCGGATAAATACATAATTTAGTAAGTAAAACACATTTTTTTACATCGAATGCGTCGCCAATAGATAATGCAATTTAGGCGCATACGCACGACCACAGCCGATGCCAGCCGCCCGGCCGCCGCCGCGCCGCGAGTGTGGCAAGCGATAAGCTAGACCAGTGCCGATAATTTTCGAAACCAAAAAAATAATAGTAGGATAAAACCCATTGGAAAAGTAAGAAAATATTACAAAAATAGAAGGAAAAATAATTTACGAGTGATTTGAGGTCGGGAAGGGGGTGGGGGTGGGCTTTTAAGGGTAAAAATCGGTTTATCACGATTTCCGGCAAAACTAAGTTCTATCGAAAAAAGTTAAATGGAACAATTGTAGGCAATAAAAAGATCTACAACTTTTGTAAAAACACTTTTTTCACATAACCTCCAAAATATATGTGAAAAATCTCAAAAACTTTTTGGTTTTTTACTTTTAACTTCCATAAAAAATAATATTTTTTTTGCGAAATTTGGTGAAAACTTACCTTTTTATATCTCAAACACATTGTAATTTTTTTGATGCAAAATATTTATTTTTTCCTCTTATTTTAATTAAATATCGAAAAATCACCCTAATTTTCAATCAAAAATTCTGACGTCAAAATATCTGCTTTTTGAAAAAAATCGGTGTGCTTTTTATACGTTGAAATCTCTACTTTTTGATGGTACAATGCAAAAACAAACAAAGCAAAAACACCAAGCTTTGTTTTAGGTGGGCAAAAATGTCCTATCGCACACCCCGCTGCCCGGGGAGGCAACGAGATAGTGTGGGGCTCTCACCCACTAAAAACCCACCGTGCACCCTCGCCCGCCCTTACTACGGCGGATCATGGGTACCGCGTCATATCGACCACGATTCGCAGGTGGCAGCCCCTTCAGGCACCTTCACTTCTGCGGCACCCCGCGTACCTGGGCGTCACACCTTCGCGGTAGGCTTCCTCGGACGGCAAGGCAATCTCCGACCCTTCCGTCCGCAGCCTTGGCTAGGGCGGTATCAGGCACAGATAAGCGCACCTACGCCACCCTGCGCGCCAGCAGCGAATCGGGTCCGCGAAGGAGCCTTCCTCCCGGACCCTCCCCGCCGCCTCCTTCCGCGAGGTGACAGCCAAGAACGCGGTCCAGGCCCTGTCACTACCAACCATCGCTCGCGCAATGGCTGGCAGCGACAGGTCCACGCCTATGACTGCAGCGACTTCCCGGCGCTGCTCATCCCAAGCTGAGCACGACTAGCGTGTGCTGCGCTGAACCCTCGCTGCAGTCTTTTTTTTCGGACGATTGACATCGCAGTTTGCAGTGACTTGTTACCACAAATCGCTCTGTTAAAATATAAAAATAAGAAACATTGAGTTTAAAGCGTGTTATAAATATAGCTTAAGCCATAATAAGCAATATATATTGCAGTGAACACTGTTAAATTAGTAATTACAACTAATTAGTGAAAATACATTTACAAGTGCATAATTTATTGTTGGGATACCCACTTGTTATTTTGTGAAAAACAGCTGACTCAATAAACAAACAATTTAATTAGTATTTATCATTTAAACTTTTCCTCTCTAGTAATAGTTAGTGTTATAGTATCAAATCGTGTCTGAGAAATAAGTAAGTCAGTGTAAAAATATATTTCTTTTCTTATCTAATATCTTTAAGCGAGCAATTCTTGTATATATATATATAATCTGAATCTCGGAAACGGCTCCAACGATTGTCATGAAATTTAGTATGCAGGGGTATTTCGGGGGCGATAAATCGATCTAGCTAGGTTTAATTTTTAGAAAACTTCGTTTTATCCGGGTTTTCAGGCAATGAAAAACTGCTACAATATTATTGGAGTACGAAGGTAAATTTCGGCATCATCTACAAGGTTATAATAGCTCAGGTGGGAAATCGGGTCCCAAAACCAGAAGACCCCGGTTCGAGTCCAGATGTCTCCAGTCTTTTCATTTTCCCTTTTTTTTTCAATTCTTTCTTTTGTGAGAAAAGCTCACGACTTATCAAAAAAAAAAAATACCGAGCAAAGCTCGGTCATCCAGGTACTAAAACTTATTTTCAAATAAACGATGGCTAAGTGCGGGGGTTGTGGAAAGTTCATCTCTACAGCTGATGCCGCTAAGTGTCAGAAATGCAATGGGATGTATCACAAGCCCTGCGTAAATTTATCAGCTGTTGGTACAATATCACCGTCTTGGCGTTGCCCGGAGTGCACGAAGAATGTCGTAAGAGATAACAAGACCGACACTCCTATCAGAGGGTGAGCGCAGCTGGTGTCAAGTCCAGGCGAGGCGGAGAGTTTGATGTGCAGCCTGGCACAACAACAAATGCCTGAGGACCTAGTGAGTAATTTAAAAATGCTTAGTGAGGAGCTTCAATTGTTTCGTGCAGAGATGTCGGATCTTAGATCTTCGTTAAAAACATGCACCGACCGTATGGACGGCCTAGAATCGCGAGTCGCAGCTCTCGAGTAGCTAAAGGAGTCCCTCAGTTCAGAGGTGCCGGCTGTGGACAAGGTAATCGAAGAACTTCGCCAAGAACTCAATGAACGTGATCAAGAGTTTTTGAGCAATGACATAGAGATTGGTAACTTTCCGGAGGTGAATGGTGAAAACCCAATCCATCTGATGCAGATCGGTGCCAAACTAGGTGTCGAAATAGATGAGCGAGACATTGTAAGCGCGGCGCGCATCGTGTCGACGTGACGAGCTCCGTGGGGCCACGCCGCGCGCGCCCTCTGGTGGTGCGTCTGGCGCGCCGCCTCACGCGTGACGAGTTGCTGCGGGCCGCGCGCGTGCGCCGTGGCGCCACCACGGAGGACCTGGGCCTAGCCGCGCCACCCACGCGGTTCTACGTCAACGAGCGCCTCACCAAGCACAAGCGGCAGTTGTTTCGCAGTGCGCGTGAAGCTGGGAGGCGACTCGGGTGGAGGTACGTTTGGACGAAGCGTGGCACCATCTTGGCGCGGAAAGAACCGGGCGACCCGAGCTGCACCATTCGCAGTGAAACAGATTTCCTCAGAATCTTCGGAAGCGACACTAGTAACCATAAATAATCACATTCATATTTTATTTGTGATCTGGTTATCTATATTACAGTTTACAATTTTAAGACATACTATTATGCAATTAAGTTTAAGTTTAATGTTAAAATATACACACAAATTAATAAATTTAAAATAAAATGAATTCTCTTCTGTATTTACAATACATAAATGCCTGGCAATTATATACACAATAATCAGCATAGTTATGTATGGAATGTACTTATGTGAAGGAATGTACAATTTAAATCATAATTCTATAATCACATTTTCTTTTCCAGTTAGCATTTACAACATCTTTAGAACAATTTTTTCAAATAATAATAATAATATCTTATTAAATATTTTTTTTAAACATTTAAATTTTTTGAATAACATGCATAATTCATTACATTTTACTAAATGTTCACTACGTAGCTTAGTTCACGGCTTGGGAAGTCTACATCTTGTGCACACTAAACAAAACAAACATACAAACATAGCATCACGCCTGTATTCCCCGAAGGGGTAGGCAGAGAAGTTGTTGGTTACACACCCACGACTCGCCAGCTATGTTTAGGTCCCACGTAATAGGGGGCGAGCCTATTGACGTCTACCGGGCACATTTCCAAACTCCGGGCTGCTACTGAGAATTTTTCTTTTTAGGAAAAAGCTCAATAACATTGCCCGACCCGGGGATCGAACCCGAGACCTCATGATTAGCAGTCGCATACACTACCGCTACGCCACCGAGGCAGTTGCACACTAAATATCTTGTTTCCTATGAGCAATAGCAAACATATCAAATTTGGTCTATTGAATGCTGGTTCTCTTGGTACTAAGCACGACGAATTTCTAGTGGCTATGCGCCGCCATTCAGTGGATATTATGGCTATAAATGAAACCTATAATGACCACCTCCGCGGTACCTGAGGTGGCCAGCGTTGCCGCCTCCTCGAGGGTCCCGCCCTGGGCTATGACGAGCGTATCGTCTGCGTAGCAAATTAAGCCCGGTAGAGGGGCACTCCATGGTACCGGAGTGCCTCCTTGATGCAGCCGAATGGCAGACTATTGAAGGCATTGGCGATGTCGAGCGACACCACCAACAGCACTTCCCTCGAGGTGACGGCGCAGCCGCGGCCCTCAAGAGCAAAATGGCGTCGACTGTAGACCGGCCCGCCCGAAATCCGAACTGGGCATCGGACAGGTCGGGGCCGGCCGCACCTAGGTGCCAGACGATGCGGGCAGCGACTACCCACTCGAGGAGTTTGCCAACCTCGTCCAGCAACACGATGGGCCTGAAGGCTGCGACTGTATTCGGAGTCCGTCCCGGCTTCGGCAGGAGCACGAGCTTCCCCTCCTTCCAGCAGTCAGGGAACCGTCCGCACACCAGGCAAGCGTCGAACAGTCGCCTGAGGCGGGGCTCAAGGTGGTCGAGGACTAGGGCCAGCACTCGGGCGTGAACCCCGTCCGGCCCGGGGGCAGTGCTTCTTCGCATACGCGCTGCCGCCGCCCCCATTTCCGTCGTCGTCACGGGTGGTACCTCCCCGTCGTCATCTGGCGGAGCCGTGAAGGGAATAGTCCCTCAACCACCTTAGAGAGGAAGCCCGGCTGGAGGGTCTCCGTAAGAGGCCCTGGGCGCGGAGCTTGTTAAGCGGCGCGCGGTACGAGCGTCCCCAGGGGTCACGCTCGAGACCCCCCCGCATCTCCTGCCTTTATGCATCCTTGGCGCGACAGATGGCCAGCGTAAACTCGGCGCGCGCACTGCTTTGCGCCGCATACAGCCGGCCCTCGCGCTCTTCGTTCGGATTCGGCGATGTTGGCTGCGGGTGTAGGACCTCCGGGCACGAATACAGGCCGAACGGAGGTCCGCTAGCTCCGGGGACCACCAGTGGGGGTCTCCCCTTCCATCGAGGCGGGCGCCGCACGCGGGGCATGGTCGCATCGCAGATCTGCGTAAGCATACCGCGTATGCGGCCAGCCTCGGCACCCACTTCTTCCGTCAGAGGGGAGGCAGCCAAGATTGAAAGATGGCCGCCTCCACCAGCAGGTCCCGGTCGAGCCTACCCACAGCCCATCGCGGAAAAGCGGGAGTTCTGTCCGCCACGTGACCCCTGCTGGCGTCCTGAAGGGTCCGGGAGACCTCTATCTGAATGTATCTGTGGTCAGATAGGGTCTCGACCTGCTCGAGTACTCGCCAGCTCCTTACATGTGCGGCTACACTGGGGCTAGTGAATGAAAGATCCACTATCGACCCGCCTCCGCAACGCATGCACGTTAGGGCGGACCCTCGGTTTAGCAACACGAGTTCCGCCGCTGCCGCCCACTCTTGGACCGCCGTACCTCGGGTGTCCGTCCTGGGGGACTCCCACGCCGTTGATTTGGCGTTAAAGTCCCCCAGCCCGAGCACAGTGCTCGGAGCCATACGCCGTATCGAGGTCTGGAGGTCGATGCAGGAAGACCTCGAAAGCCGCCAGACTACGATTGGGGGAGAAGTACATGCCATACAGCGTGACCCCTCCCCATTCAGCCGCCACATATCCCGTGCCCTTGTCTTTTTGACTGACAAGAGCGGGGAATGCGGCGCCACCGACCCAATGACCGCCACGGAGCCATCCCCGCTACCCGCCCAATTGGGGTGATCGGGGACTATGTAGGGCTCCTCGGCTACGGCAACACCGATTGACCGCTCCGCCATGGATTGCAGGAAGAGGTCCTACGCCCTGGCAGAGCGGCCGAGATTCCCTTGGAGGAGGATAGAGTCGTGGTCCATAAACTAGACCACGACACCCTCCTCCATGCGCTGCGGCGGTCCAGCCGCGCTGGGTTGGGCTACCGGAGCCGATTGGCTGCCCACCCACCCCATAAAGTGGTTGGCGGGGCGATTGCCCGCCGCGCACGCGGGGCAGTGTTTGGTGACAGTACAGGCAGCCGCCTGGTGCCCTGCCTGACCGCAGCGAAAGCAAAGCCCGCTGCAGTCGCAGAAGTTGGTGCACAGCGGCCGGGTGTGACCGACCGCCATGCACTCGTAGTACCTGGCAGGCCGGGGCTCCAACGCGATTACCCGCGCGGCGCTCTAGCCCACCAGAAGTCTACCGGCGGCGACCGAATCCTTGGCCGCCGATTGCCTCCCGGATCTCTTCCGCCGTCACAGAGTCGTCCAGCCCGGAAATGCGTAGTTCGGCGCACTTCACGGGTCTGGCGACCCGGACACCACTCTGAGCCGGGAACAGGCCTAGCAGCCTCGCGGCCATTGCGTCGGCTGTCTTGGTGCCCTCTGGCCCCCGGGTACTTGAATATTCGAGCACCTGTCCGGGCTTGGCGGGAGCGAGCGGAAACGTCCCCGAGGTCGGAGACGTTTATTTCCCGCCGGGCACACTAGGGGTAAGTCAAGCCCTTTTCCTTGGCCTCGGGCAACAGGGTGAAGACCACCGCTGCTGCCTTCGGCACTTTGAGCTTTCGCAACCTTTTCCGCTTGTTTTGCGGCGCCTTCGGGGCCTCCCCCCTCTGAGATACTGGCGCCGCCTCACGCTCCAGCGCAACCCTACGACGTTTAGCCCGGGATCGCCGGGGCTCCACCACCTGCCAGTCCCCGACTGAGGACGTAGCAGTGGTAGGCCCGGAAGCCCGGGGTGTGACCACCACAGCCCGCGAGGGTGAGGCAGCCTATCGCGGCACAGAAGCGCGCGGAGGCGCAGCGGTGCCTGTTAGAGGTGGGAAGAGGCTGACCCCTCGAGGCTTGTCCCGTCTTGCCTTTTTTCTTGTCCCGTTTTTTCTGGCCTGCAGAAGTCGGCACTCCTGGTGGCTGGTGGCTTTGCCACCGCCGCAGCGAAAGACACATGGCCCTCCTGGCATGGCAGGGGTGCCGGTGCCGAGGGCGTTACGCCATTTCTCTTATCGGCTGCTAGCGGCGGCCGCAAGCGCTGTTCCGGAGGCAGTCTCGCTGCCAGAGCGTCTATCCGCGGACCTTCATCTCCGGTCCAGCGCTTGACTGGGCGGCAGTCGGAGTTGAGGCGACCGCAGGGAGCCCAAGCTCAACCCGCAATCCAGCCTGTCCCTGCTCTAATTCCGCCATCCGTGCCCCGAGACAGCGGTTAGCCTCGTCGAGGCGCTGATTTTGCGCCTCAAGACGAGCGTTTTGCGCCTCGAGGTGCTTATTTTGTTCAGCCATGCGCCGAACCGATAGTGTAAGTTCGTGCGCAGCATCTTTGAGGCTACGCACAAGGTTCCCCTTTAAGTTCCGCGATCCTGCAGCCACTGTTTCCACAATAGCTACGCTATTCAGAGCCCTCTCTTCTACTTGGGCTATCCCTATATGGCCCTCATCTGGTAGGCGGAGCTTTTTCGCGAGAAGCGCCAAGCTTTCCTCGGCATTCTGCTCCGCTTCCAGTCTTTTTAAGCCTAAGGCCTCTGCCCTGTTCGCAGACAGGCCATGTAGTGGAGGTGCCACTGGTCAACTGATGCCTCGACCCCTAGCGCTGTACTGCGCTTTCGGGGGAGGCATCTCGGCAGAGCAGCTCTCCGATTCCGGCACCCCGCCACCCTGGGACATGGTGCATTTGCGAGATGAGTGATCTACCTCCATCTGCCCCATCGGCTGAGGCATCGAGTACTGCACTCGATTCCGTAGATGTTTTTTTTTTAAATTGTGAACTTTTATCCATATGGTTCCCACGAGTATGGGAGAAAGGAGGTCCACCCGGGCAGAGCTCCCTATATCCGGGTAAGCGTACATTTGTTACCCAACACAGGGGGTCCGCATGTACCCTGGCTGGGGGCGCGCTCGAGACTGAACTACCCATCAGCCATGCATCCCCTTGCCGCGCGCTAAAACTTGAGATTCAGGGTCATTTTTTATAGACGTTGTCTTCCAAGCGGTCCGGGCGATTAAGCCAAGACCCTCGTTCCTGTATGCCCGCGAGACGTAACTACAGACACCCGATCAGGTTTACGATTTGGGACGGGGAGGGCCGCTGTGGCCCCGCTGTCCCCCTTCTCCAGAGCCCGGGGAGCCAGTCAGGCCCCACTGACTCCGACGCCTGGTCTATCCGCCGTGCCCTCTGCTGAGTCAGAGGGATACGCGGAGACCGGCGGGACCTGTCCTGTCCGGAATTTTAGCCGCCGGCGACTGCCAACGTTGCCCGGGGTGCACCATTAGGAGGTAAACCGGCACCACACCCCGTTATTTACAACCCTGTGTTAAGTAGCAGTCATGCTCAAATGTTAGCAGTAATAAGCAATCAAGTAAGACCTCTCTCAAATAACTGCGACATTGCAACTAGTTACTTTAAAAATGGTATGTATATTTACCAAACTATGTTTTTATACTGTGTCGGTGGCATCACATGCGCATTGCTAACTCCAAGGAAACAACAGTCGGACTACCTACTGTTGTTATGCGCTAATTTTCTGTGATAAGGTGTTTCTTCCCTGGTCGAGCCAGATATCATTACAAAAATAATCCTCTATACGCGCTCATAATACTAACAAAACCATGGCCCAACAATGTGACATAAAGCACTAGTGTTACCAAAGTATAATTTAATATTACCCCAAACTACTTAACGATTACGTATTCAGGTTCAATACATAATACGTTGTCAGCGCCATATATCCCTTGTAAAGATTTGCTACCTAACTACTTCATACTTTAACACTTTTTCCTTTGTACATGTTATACATAAATCTTTTAACTTATTACCCAAATTATAGTTAATAATAATAATTGTCTTTGACAATGGGAGGTCTTTCTTTTTTTTGTCTAAGTTAGTGTCGTATTATAAAAGGTCTCAAATCAAATATATTTCGTTATTTTTTAGATGAAAATAAGACTGCTTTGATGTTTTGCTAGATGAAGATATGCCACAACCATCAGGCTCACATGATAACTATTCTCCACCACTAAACAAGACTGCATCAGGAAATAAAGGGAGAAATAAAATGATTGTGCAACAGAAAAGGAGACAAATTATAAATCATAAACATAGTGAGATGTTAAAAAAACAAATTTATCAAAAAAATATTGGTATCTGCAGAATTTGAGAAGAAAACTAAATTATTAGAAAATAAAATGATTTAAAAAAAAAACAGTTATTGGATTTAGAAATCAAAATTAAACAAAAAGAGTATGAATTTATGAGCAAATAAAATAATTACCTTTAAAAATAAATAGAACAAAAAAAATATAAAGTATACTATTTTTAATTAAATGGTACTGGTATATGTATATAATGTTATCTGCTAATAATTATAGGTAAATTATCTCTAACATTGTTACAAAATGTAATAATACTGTACTTTATTACGTAATCCTTCTTTCAAAAATAGGTTTCATAAAAAGAACGCCTCAAAGGAAAGAAAATGTTTATTTTAAAAGTTGAAATCTCTTGAATCTCAAACATCATGTCCCGAGAAGCAGTGTGGATGATCATTCTGGTGTTGGTCTTGGTATAGTAAAGACGCTGACTCTTCTTGGTCGTCATACTGTAAAGATGCTGATATCTTAAACTGGTATTTTAAGAGCTGAAGACATATTATGTTATAATATATCTAATCTGAAATTACTGTCAGTTTGAAGCCGAAGATATTACTTAATATGTATCGTGTAGTGCATCCTATAAATTACCTCGAGTTATGAGAAAGACATTTATTAGTAAACTGAATTTATTCTGAGATTAAATCTTAATGGACTCTTAATATATCGTAGTTCTTATGTTTTCTATTATCAAAAACATTGTGTAAACTTATTAAAAATTGTACATTATTATTACTCTAAATATAATTAGACAGGTTTTTGCTTTTCCCCTTAACAGTTGTGACGTAACGGCTTCGCTTCACCGTTACACTACAATTGTCATGTCTGCAGATCTACAATTATTGTTATATCTGTTTACAGTTTTTGAAATATTTACATTGAAAACTGTAAAAAGCTGCAATAAATTTAATGTAAATAATTTTTATTTTGTAATTAATTGTTAAATTGAATTATGCATTTTTAATTTGACTCTTATTGAAACTTGAATTACCTATTAAAGTGGGTAAGTAGTAGTGATGAACGAATAGAAGTGTTTTCTGTACTAGCTGAACTTACACCAGACTCTTCTGAAAGGACTAATTCAATATCAGGATTGAATTCTATGTGGTCATTATTTATCAGTGCTAAATTGTGGAGGACACAACAGGCTACTACAACATTCATAGTGGTCTCAAGTTTCACTCTAATACCCATTGACAAACAAGGGAAATGTTTTATAAGGACTCCAACACACCTCTGCACAGTATTTTTGGTCCTATTGTGTGCTCGATTGTATGCTTGTTGACTTGGTGTTGAAGGATGCAAGAAAGGTATTAAGAAATATGATCTGCATGGATAACCACTGTCTCCCAGTAGGTAATCGCTGCCATACACACCACTTTCGAAATCAGCCCTAAGATGGAACTCCTTAAATATTGTTGTATCAGGTGCAGATCCAGGCCACCGACAAATGATATCTAAAATTTTAATGTTTGCATCACATATGACTTGAATCTTTAAGGAAAAATATCCTTTTCTGTTTCTGCAACAGTTATTTGGAATGCTCCCGTAGTAAAGAAATTTGTTGTTAGCAACACTTGTTCCAATGCACTGATGGATTTGTTCCGCAACGTGAACGGTCTTATTTAAGGCTCAATCATGTTCACCAGTAACATTATCACAGCCTTCGTCATCCTGTATCGATTTTTAAATTCTTGGTCGTTGTAATATTTGAAAGGTTTCATTCTTTCCTTAAATACCCGTCGTGACCTTTGATTTTCATCATCACTGCTAGAAATGCTAACGCTAATATCCGACAAAGACATTATCTACAACAAGTAAACACAATTACTTACAAACTTTAACAACACAACATTATACCTACATACCTACATTTATCTAAGAAAAAAAAATCGATGGTGAAACGACCCTACATAAGCTTTACATACCTTAAAAGTAAAGTGTTGAAGAAACTAGAACAATAACAGAATAAAAATAAACAAGCAATTTTATTTTAAGGTAAATTCCCCGACAGACTCCAATTAGTTGACCTTGACAGTGACAGAGCTGCAGTGAGAGGCGTGCAATTGTAATAATTAAGCTATATTGGAACAATTTGTATAAAAATACATCCCGATAGATGGCGTCGGTCTTAAAAGATAGTGAGATGGGTATTGATAGTTGTAAGTAGGTTTCTATGATAGCTAAGGCTTACTCCTGGATCAGGGGTGTTTCAGCTCATGCATCGTATCTTTATTTTGAACATCGCTCAATGATGGCGTTAGTAAAAAGTTAGTAAAAAATTTTACAAGAAAAAACAGAAAATCATACAAAATAAATTATAGGTAGTAACACAAATTAATAATATACCTACCTAATATTAAGCTAAAAAGAAATGATGTCGCTAGTCTAAAATTTGATGCTGATATATACCTATCTCTATCTCCGTAAGTATATTCAATGTATTTTCATAATTGTGCCCTGGATTGAGAAGGACGCAAGTTAGAATAAATACAATACATAAATTATTAACATGCCAATTTTAATACATAAATTATTAACATGCCAAATTAAGTTTTTTTATATAAAAAGAAAAGCACAATATCATTAATGCCATGTATATATGTTTAATCTTGTTAGTAGATTGTCATGGTTTATTGGTCTTAGGGGCACTAAGGCGGGCGAGGCATAGTAGAAAGAGTGGGAAGTAGGTTATCTTCATATAAACGCTCCGCGCGCGGCTTGTATGTGTGCGCCACAGTATCGTACGCACACTAACAAAATCTCGACCCGTTTCTCAGTACGTCAGTCGGGGCTAACGCCGCACAAGGTTCGCGCGTCACGGCTTTTCGGCACCGCTAAATAAATGAAAAATGTGTGATAATGGCAGGAGAACTTATTGCTGTGTGTTTCTGTCTAAATGTCATGTCATGTCGATTTCTCAGTATTGTAGGTATACTTAGTGACTAAGTAATAATCGTAATAATCGTAAGTAAAAATCGTAAGTTAAAATAATCTGTGTTGTGTCGTCTGGGTTCAGGGTTAGTGGGGTCCGTTTTACCTAAACGATTACAAGTAAAAAATACAATTTCCCGGCCCTTGCCAATTTCTAGGCACTGAATTAAACTTTAACTAAAAGTGACAACCCTGAGACTGGCAGGTATGGTAGGTAATTATATCGTGGAATGGGCCAAAAATAGCCTACTTCCCCACTCTTTCTACTATGGCCGAGGTGTAACAGTTTATTACATCTATGTTTAGGTAATAAGTATAAGGTTTTTCAACAAGAACTTTGTTTTTATGATAATGATTCAAATTTGTATTGTATTACAATAAGTAAGGTTTGGCAATTATGAATGACAAATAATACATATTTGATAAATGTCCACCACGACCACGGTTACAGCCACCGAAACAATGAATTTATTGCAATCTAAATTTGCCAATCGCATAATTTCACGAAATTTAACTGTTAAGTGGCCAGCTCGAACATGTGATTTAACACTGCTGGATTATTTTTTGGGGCTATGTTAAAAGCAGAGTCTATACGAAGCCAATCGAATCGATTGCAGTCTTAAAACTCAAAATTCGTGAACCATTTTGTCAAAAGTAATTAAAAACTGATGAAAGAATCGACATTTGTAACCGTGGTCATGGTGGACGTTATCAGATATTAATTGTCATTCATAAAATTTTGATCTATATGTTAGAACTTGACATGCTCAGCTACTCTTAAAATACAAATTATAATTTGTGAATAAGGAAAAAGAGTATTTTAGTACGAGCGGGAAACGAACCTGCTTCCCTTCCTATCCGGAGAAGTGCTCTAATCCACTGAGCTACCGTACTATTTTTTAGAAATACCTAATCTATTGTTTTATTTTGATTTAAAAAACAAAGTTCTTGTTGAAAAACCCTATATAAAGGTGTAACAGCACCATGTTAACTTAAGTTATGAAATTATTCAAACTTTATGATAAGTTATTATAACTACTTACCTAGTTATATAATTATATATTATAAAGTAGCAAAACTTAAAAAATAGCGTAGACTCAACAATAATTGTTAGCGTTCCCTTAAAGTTGAATGTTAGAGTGGAAGTAATTTTAACGTTTTGCAGTGTCTAGAAATGGAATTTTAAATTCGCAGTTGTGTCCGTTCCCATGGTGCTCGGGAATAATGGCCTACAGTTTGTTCGAGTGCATTTGTCGCTTTCATTCTCTTGCAATGCAACAAACAAAGCTGACACACGCCCCACTTGCCTTCTGGGTGTAAATATTTGGCACACGTAAATCTTGCGAATGGTTCGAACGTGCCCAGAGACAATTGTTTTAAATGTTCTGGAACATTCAATAATAAAAACGCAGGATTTCATTTAGTTTTTTCTAAAGAGAACTTTAAAAGTTTACTTTTACTATATTTTGTGCTTTAAGTTTAAATCGGTAATAATTCTTAACGTCAAGGTACCTATATGATCTTGTCTACTGAACTAGTACACTGTGAACAGAACTTCTGAATAAACAGATCTATGTGCCCAGTAGACAATCTACCAATATATTTTTCTCTTAGACTTATTAATATTTAAATCTCACTCAAAGTACATTGTTCTAAATATTCATACGCTCTTCTGTTACGTTGTCACGCAGAAGTCCCAGCCAATTCTGTTTCAGACTGCTGAGAAAGCTGAAGGCAGTATTTTCCTTTATATGGCTGTGTATTGACCTGGGTCAGTGTAGGTAGAGCTCTTTTTGGGCTTTTACACAAAACACAGCCTATTTTGTTTACGTCATGGAATAAAACTATTTATCTGTTCGGTTTAGCGAAGTGAGGCTTAGGTATATGAATCAAGTAGGCTTATAATACATTCAATAAAATTGATTTAGCTTATAATTCTTAAGAGTATATGCATAAGCATCAAAAAATACATTTAGGTAGGTTGTGATTATCTTGATAATATTTAACCTACCTAATGTTTATGAACCTACCACTGAAGTAATGTAACATAGTTCCAGTAGCATGCCAATACAGGCGGAGAGACGGCACACGGCGGGTTTATTTTGTGGGTGAGAGCCCCACACTACCCTATTTGTTGCCCCGAACGATGGGGTGTGGTTAGGTAGGTAGGTTTTTCTCGCCATAACAAAAACTGAACACCGGGCTCCGCGGGGTACTGCTTCACCATGAGAACGCGCCCGCGCACTCAGCGCTCAAAACGAGTGACTTCCTGGACACCACACCAGTCAGTGTCTTGGGTCACCCTCCTTACAGTCCTGATCTGGCACCGTGTGACTTCTTTATATTCCCTAAAATAAAAACCAGCTGAAAGGGATACAGTTTTCATCCCCGGAAGACGCGCTAGCAGCGTTCGAGAAGGCCGTGGAAAAGGTGTCTGCAGCGGACTGGAAAAAATGTTTCGAAAATTGGTTCAGACGCATGAAACTTTGTATAGAGGCTGGTGGAGAGTTTTTTGAAAAGATTTAATTAAAATATTTTATCCATAGAAGTCAGTTTTTTTTAGTTTCTCAAAACTTTCCGAGTGCCCCACGTAGGCGTGTCTAAACACAAAACATTTTTTTTTAGGTTTTTTTATCTGTCTGTTTGTTTGTTCGCGCATCACGCAAAACTATTGAACGGATTTTGATGTAACTTTTTTTATATGGTAACTCTTGATTAGACTTAAAAACTGGTAAACATTTTATCCCGCTACTATATCGGGAACCTCAGATATAGCCTAAAAATAAAGTTTTAACAGAGCTGTGTCTGTACTTTTAAGATATATGAGATAAATTGACTTTATTAAGCTATACCTACCTATAGGCGTGTCTAAACACAAAACCATTTTTTTTTAGATGTTTTGTCTGCCTGTTTACCTGTTTGTTCGTTCGCGCATCACACAAACACTACTGAACGGACTTTTTTAATTTGAGAGCTCTTGATTAGATTTAAAAACTGGTATACATTATATACCGCTACTATACCGGGAATCTGAGATACCTATAGCCTAAAAACTACCTTTTGGCTGCGGCGGAGCCGCGGGCAAAGGCTAGAGTTCTATAAAACGGGTTACTAGACTATAAACTAGCCTACCTAACCTAACCTACCTAAGTAATAAGTGGATGTCTACATATAGCAGGTAATACTACACGGCCCATAGTCAAGTCGGTTTCATGGCCTGTTATTAACACTGCACTGTGATTACATTGATTTATATGCATGAGTTCTTATAAATGACGTATAATTGGGCACACAGTTTCATTTTTATCGTTATTAAGTTGCTTGTAATAAATCATCGTCAAGATGTTGCGGCGATAAAAGCAATCTTATGCGTCGATAAATTGGGAATAGCATGTGTGTAATGATCCTTTCTTTAATCTAACTTCTTGTAGGTAATTAGAAAAACATTATGAAATAACCTGACGAACAACATATTATTACCTAATACCTACCTACATTATTTTAAAGTTTTAGATTTGCTTATCTCAGAGGCTTTGACTAATAAAATAAGATACTGGTTTTTCCTGTTATAAAATGGATAGGTATAGATAAGGCTTCAACATAAATTTAATAGAAGAAAAAGAGACTAGAGCTTACCTGTCGGAATAAGAGAAGGCGAGATCTCTATGAAGAGCAACCAACAAAATGGTTGATTGCTTTCCAACAATTGGAACAAGTTGTTCCAATTCTTGAACAATTGATTGAATTGAACAACGAACAACATACCTAATGTCTTTATCAACGTCTTCTTATCTTTATTGTCAGCTAGAAAAATTAAATTAATTATTAGTCACAATAAAGAAGGTGTCTAAACTTTTAGCCAGAGGCCAGGTGAAATTAGTTCGTCCACCGCTTGCAAGTTTGGGTCTCCATATCTGGTGGCCTCGTCTGATGTGAAAAACGGAGGGTGTCGGACTGTCCTATACACCAAACTCATATGGGCCGAAAATCGACCTCTATGAGTCCTTGAGGACACTGTCTTTATGTAAGCCGTTACTCTGAATACACTAAAATACATCTCATTGTTAGTGACGTTATAACGAATTTTTACAACATATTTTTACAAAATCGACGAATCCTATCACCCTTTTGTAAAAGTCAAGGCTTAATAAACATTGTATCCCTTTGCTGAAATATTGACCCCGCAGCAATTCTTTTTGGACGAAATATTTTTGTTTGTTTCAATTGAAGTCTGCGTGCAACGCATGGGGCTTCGCGAGACTTAGGGCGGCGGCTCGTAAAATTGCAACTGACTTGGGGGAGACGTCTCAAGACGCTCGTGCATTCTTAGCTTTTGTAGTATATGTGTGAATGGACGAAGTTTAAAAGTTTTATATATATTTCAGGCTACACGTGAAATTTGGGCTTACCTATTATAATTAAACAAAATGTCTAGAGGTACATAATGATATTGTGTTTTATGAATATAAATTACTTATAAAACTCGTTAATATCATAATTTATTCACAGTAACTTTGTTAAATACTGCCCACGCGCTTTGATTGTGGACAAATTTTATAAATAAATCTCTACAGATTTTGTATTTCATTACCGGCTTATTAGAAGCACATATTGACCTAGCCAGAGGAAACTGACTATCATACTTATTCAAGGGCTATTTCTGTCCCACTAATGTACCTACTGTTTTAGTATCTTGCATGTACTTATTTAATATTTTGACATCTAAGGTCAAATTTCGCCTTCCAAATCTGCGTATGTTCTAAAAAGTTTACATAGACTATGTGATCAAGGAATCAACCCGGACTTACGGCACGTTGGGGTGCCAGGGTCATAAAACTACTTCCCCTAACATTGTGAGGTTGTACACTGCGACACCATTCACTTTCCGTACACATACTTCAATACTAAAGAAAATTTTATACTAAGATGTTATCCAAATAGACCATACATTTTTATCAAATACTAGCCTTTGCCAGCGGCTTCGCCGCAGCCAAAAGCTAGTTTTTCGGTTATATCTCAGGTTCCCGATATAGTAGCGGGATAAAATGTACACCAGTTTTTAAGTTTAATCAAGGCCTTTCAAATAAAAAATTTGCATCAAAATCCGTTCAGTAGTTTTTGTGTGATGCGCGAACAAACAAACAGATAAACAGACAAACAGACAAATATTCTAAAAAAAAATGTTTTGTGTTTAGACACGCCTATATAGCCTATTACAGTAATTTTTTCTCAAATATCTTGAATGTACAGACACAGCTCTGTTACAGTTTTATAATAGTATAGATTAGCCTTTGCCTGTTTTTAGGTTATATGATATATAACCCGATTCCCGATATAGTAGCGGGATAAAATGTATACCAGTTTTTAAGCCTAATCGAGAGTTATCAAATAAAAAAAGTTGCATCAAAATCCGTTCAGTATTTTTTGCGTGATGCGCGAACTAACAAACAGATAAACAGACAGATTCTAAAATAATTGTTTTGTGATTAGACCCGCCTATATAGCCTATTACAGTATTTTTTTCTCAAATATCTTAAATGTGCAGACATAGCTCCGTTACAGCCTTATAATAGTAGTATATATTATTGTTTATAAACTGCCTCGGTAGTGTAATCGACTGCTGATCATGAGGTCTCAGGTTCGATCCTGGGCCGGGCAGTGTTATTGGGTTTTTTCGTAAAGGAAAAATTCCCCGGAGATTCGAAATATGGTAGACGGCAATAAGCTTGCCCCTTATTACGTGGCACATAAATATGGTTGGCGAAACGTGGATGTGAATTCACCGCTGCCTACCCCTTAGGGGATACATATAAAGATATAAAGAGGTACGCCATTAATTACCTATATCTTTGCAAAAACGATATCGCACATAGATAAAAATAAAAATCAAAAAGGTTGTAACATAAAATAAGGATTGTTAATTTTTTTCTGTATTTCTGTCTGTCTGTAGAGATTACTGAATGGATTTTCATTGATAGATGGTGTATAACAAGTTATATAAAATACTTATTTAATAGTTAGTGTATAAAATTCGCGTTTAAATGGGGTGTATATAAAAATGGTACTTATCCTCATTTGTCCACGCAGACGAAATCGCGGACTAGGTAGTATACCTAGCGTACGTTACTCTACAATACATCAATTATTTAAATAAAAAAAATAGCTAACTCATAAGGGCGTCCACTTTATAAAATATTTTTTCTTGGCTTGGTAACCTACGTATACCTATATATGCCGAATTGATTGATAATCGGTTAAGTAGTTATACCGTAAAAGCGTAACAAACATGCTAACGAACTCACTTGCGCATTTACAATAAGTAAGTATTAGTAGGTATCTAAGGATTATATTAAGGATTAGCCATGTGGGGCCGGCTTTAGAATTGTCCCACCCCTCTCTACCCACGGGAGTTGTAAGAGTCGACTGGGGGAATACTGGGGGAGTGGGCAGTAGCACTCCCTCAAGTATTAACAACATCCACTGTGTTACGGGGAAAATCCCTAACAATGAAATAAAAGAAAAAAATCCAAAATTTACAATTTAAAAAAAAAATACAAAATTAATTATTTATTTAAAAATGCAGATTGCGAATTAAATTAAATAAAAGAAGCGAGCAATGAGTAATCAGGGGGTGGTTCGCAACTCAGGGGATTGTCCCCAAGACCGTAACCTACGGGTACTCAACTGCGGTGGAGGCACGCAGATGTACGCCGGAGGGCGGGTGAAGCCGGCGCAACCTGCGCTGGAACCGGACCTGTAGGCAGCCGCAACCCGGTAGGCCGTAACCCGGATCTTGAGCGCAGCCCGGAACAGTACTTGAACTCGAACTTCTTGACTCGAAGTCTGCGGTAAGCACCTCAGAAGGCTGGAACAGCCAGTTACTCTCTCACATGCATTCATCCACTAACAAACGACCAAACATACGACCTGAAAAAGTGTCTGATGAGTCCTTGAATCAAAAGACCTCCTTACATACTCTAATATTAACGAGTTGGACTCCCGAACAGAAACTGCTTTATAGGGATCATCCTAAGGAAATAATATGAGCGATGGTACCTAATATTATGACGGTTCGGTAATTGTGATGTGATTTTGGTTTTTGATGAATTTACTAGACTCACGGCCCGCTCTACAACAAAAGGTGAAGGCTTATTTAAGGAGTCACGACCCGCTCCATACGCGTTATAAACGCAAAAGAACAAAAGGTGAAGGCTTATTTAAGGAGTCACGGCCCGCTCCATAGGCGCTATAAACGCAAACGAAGAAAAAACAAAAAAAAACAAAAACAAAAATCTCCCAACTAACATCAAAGTTTCGTGAAGGCTTATTTTTTTACTCTTCAAAGACCAAAACACCAGCAAGAACCGAACAAAACAACTCTATAAAAAAAATGTTAAATGAAATTATATAACAATGTTTTACAATATTAAATTAAATTAAACAAAACAAAATCTAAATTGAACCCTCGCAAAACGGTAAACTACAACTAAAATCTCCAACAACAAACAACAAAACAAAATAATCCGATACGAGGTCAACAACCGATAATGTGTTATAATAAATTAAGAAAATGCTAATAATAACTAAGAAAGAGATGAGTGCAGTTTAAAATCTTTAACATGCCAGTTACCCAAATTATTACCGGTCATGTCTTCCAAGGTGAACACCAATGGGGAGCGTTTAGCTATGATTTTACATTTCTGAAATTTAGGAGCCAGTTTTTTCGCGAAGTAAGCATCCTAATCGCTTTGGAAATAGCAACGCTTCCATATAATGTCCCCAACTTTGAAGTCGACCGATTTCCGACGCAAGTTGTAGCGTTGTGAGCTTTTAACATGGCTGTTATCTGTATACAACAACAACTGAACAACACTGACAACTGAACTTCATCAAATATTTTTGCCATTCAACCGAAGTTTTGTGCTTAATCATCGCGTGGAGAGAGTACGAGATCCGTTGGGTCCACATCTGCGACGTAATGTGACCCGCATGGTAAGAGTTCTCTACCATACACTAAGAAGGATGGTGTTTATTTTGGTTACCTCATTAACGGAGCTGTTCATGGCAAACTGTATTTTCAGTAAGTTAACGTCCCAAGTTCTGTGGTCATCTTCCACGAAAGTGGAGATGGAAGTGATCAGGGTTCTATTGTAACGTTCCACAGTGTTGACTTGAGGCGTATATTTAGGCGTGAAATGTACCTTCGGAACCTTGTAATGATCATACAGTTTGAGGCGCGCAGATGTATGCCGGAGGGCGGGTGAAGCCGGCGCAACCGGCGCTGGAACCCGACCCGTAGGCAGCCGCAACCCGGTAGGCCGTAACCCGGATCTTGAGGGCAGCCCGGAACAGTACTTGAACTCGAACTTCTTGACTCGAAGTCTTGACTTAAAATTCTGACTGGGAAATTCTGACCGGAAAACCCCAGGAGCTTTTATTCGGGTGTTATTGACTAGATATGGGGGGCGGTATATTTAAGAACGGCGCTCCTTTCCGCTCGATTCTTTGGGGTTTTTTTTTTTTTTGTTTTTCTCTTTTTTGTTTTTTTTCGTTTTAAGTCACGCACTTATTTGTTTGAATGTTATTAATTTCCTTAATACACTTAATATAAATTAATTTACAGTATCCCTTTGGGCAACGTTATCGGCCTTGACACAAACGATAATTCAGAGACAGAGAAAAAAAAATCTACCTCCTCTATCTTTTTATATTATTTCCCTCATAATACCCCCTTCTATGATTATACTTGCCATCTCTTTCTACCATTGTTGCCCCGACTTACTCATTGGTGGATAGTTTTTTGTTCTAGAACATTCCCTATCCATACGCTTGCGATTGGAGTAGCCATTGAACGTTCTCGAACCCCGGCGTACTCTGCTCGCATCCGGGATCGCATGCTGGCCATATATGGTAATAATATTTGATTCTGGCCTTTGTGGGAGTGGATTCATGCAATCCATTGGCGATAATCTAACTGGGTAGGGAGTCTAGGCAACCGCGCGTATTTTAAATTTGCGGATATGGTATCCGGTAACAATTTAATATGCGTCTTTATAATTTTTATAGTACTTTTGATTTATATTTTAGCACATGACATGCTCAGCTATTCTTAAAGTACAAATTATAATTTGTGAATAAGGAAAAAGAGTATTTTAGTACAGGCGGGAATCGAACCTGCGTCCCTTCCTATACGGGGAAGTGCTCTAATCCACTGAGCTACAGTACTATCTTTTAGCCATACCCAAACTCCTTATCACATTTGTCTTAACGACCAACGCCATTATTATTTATTTCACATTACACAAGCTCAATTTACCTAAAGCAAATTTTGAATTTAAAAAAAGATAATTTTCTTGCCACGTACGTATGTAGGTACCCACTTCAAGATGTTGATGTTACAACTATAAAATGGTCTAACTGTGTATTTTGTTTAGATATTTTTATATATATTTTTAGCATTTGACATGCTTAGCAATATACATTAAACACAAAATGAAAAATGTGAAATTGAAAATAACAAAGCATCTGAACGGTATCCAGGAGATGCAGGTTCAAATCCTGCTCGTAACTGTTATTTTCAATTACACATTTTTCACTTTGTGTTTAATGTGTATTGGGTAGACATATTGTCAATTGCGATGTACTGACGTTGTAATTAATAATAAAATTAAGAGCTATAGTGAAAGTGTGCGTGAGAACAACTTGATATTTAGATATTTTTATAAATATTTTTAGCATTTGACATGCTTAGGCGTCACCCAAGACGTTTAGTATGAATGTGTTATTGAAATTCGCAATCCTAAGCAATTGTCACGTTGGCTGAATTTGCAAAGCATCTGGACAGTATCCAGGAGATGCAGTTTTAAATCCTACTCGTGACTGTTATTTTCGATTTCACATTTTCACAGCTTGTGTCAACAACTTGATGTTGACGAACACAACATCAGATAGATTGATTGCGTGGGGGTATTAACAAGTAGGTAATCATTAATTTTACTGTGGTACTCATATTTTATATTCAAATATTAATTCACAATAATAGACAACGCCCCCATCATACAAAATCAAAAGTAAAAATCGGAAATCAAAATAAAAAGTGTGCAGTGTGGGAGCAATTTTTTTCGCCTTTCTTGATTAATGCCGGCCTTACTTTTTGCTTGTTTCTATTTCAATGAAAAATTTCCCCCGAGACTGGCTCGTAATTTTCGACTGAAATTACACTTAATTGGCCAATGTTTATGGTTGAAACGGGTTAGATATAATAATTAGAGAAATGGCAGCCTTTTTTTTTTAAATTTCACATATCTAATAGTGACTTGCCTGTGAGAGTATGATAAAATTATTTAGTCCCAGGCTGAGGCTTGTGGTATCTTGATATTTATAATGTAAGATAGGTGTGGGTCATAAGGCTTTTTTTTTTGTTTAGTGCTAAAAATGTACCTAACCGCACACCCCGTCGTTTGGGGCAACGAACAGGGTAGGTAGTGTGGGGCAACGAACAGGGTAGGTAGTGTGGGGCCTTCACCCACTAAAGAAACCCGCCGTGTGCTGCCTCTCCGCCTGTGTTGACGGACCACTGGTACTGTGTTGGATTACTTCAGAGGTCCGCCGGCAGCTTACCCTTTCGGGTACCCTCTACTGAGCGACGCATTCGCACACGGAGCGTCGCACCTTCACAGGAGGCCTTGCGGGTGGCGGACGTTGACATGAGGCGCAACTATTTGCGCCTGCGCTACCTCAGTCGCTGGAGGCGGTTTGGGTCAGCGGAAGGATCCTCCTCCCTGGCCCTCTCCGCCGCTTCCTTCCGCGAGATAACCTTCTCGCAGAAAGCAGCGACCGCGGCCCAATTCCTGTCGCTGCCGAGCATCACTCTGACGACGCTCGGCAACGAGAGGTCTGCGGGTGATAAGGCCTAGCTAAAGGAGAAGTGAAACAAAATTAAAACTGTTCATTAATATCAAAACATTTTAAAATTAATTAAGCTTGTACCTTAGGAACTATAGAATATATCTAAACAAAAATGTCTAGAATATATCTAAATGTCTTTTATACCATAGTTGGGTAATAAGGTCTAAGGACTTTAACATACTGATATACCTAATACAACTAAATGTGGTTACTTTGGTGATTGAGGTCAATAATAAAATAAAATAAATAAATAAACATCCAAGTACATTTTCACACAACGTCCTCTGGTCCCAAACTAAGTTTAACGCTTGTGCTATGGGTACCAGAATACGGATATACCACATATACTACTTTTTTTTTTGTAAATACATACATAACATAGATAGGAAACACCCAGACGCAGTACAATTATCTGTGTTCATCACACAAATAATTGTCCTGAGTGGGAATCGAACCCACGACCTCTTGCACGGAAGTTGGTTACACTACCGACCACGCCACGAGGCCCGTCAATGCCAATATATAGGATACGCTACCAATGTTTAAAATCTAAATAATATAAAAATTCTTCACCTCACATCGATCTTTGTAGTCAAAAACGTCAGCTCTTGTGCGATTTCCGCGTTGATATGCTCGCAGAGTTCGCTCATAGTCAACTCATATGACACCCGTGGAATAGAATAAAGTAGGTTACACATAAATCTTAGTGATGGCACTAACGGTGGAGTTGATTAGAATAGTTTTTACTTTCCAAGGAGACCAAAACAATTATCACCAACGAAATCGTACGCTAACGCATCTGGCTAGTGTGTGTGACCGATTTGTCTCCGTTTATTAAATGGTTGTAAGATTCCTTGCGATATTGTTGTCTTTTAAATTCAATTCTTATCCGCCAAATGCAATCATGAGCATGCCTTGGCGGTATTGTTAGTATTATCGAGTCCAAGAAACTAGAATAGCATCGCAGTCCAATATAGCCACCGGCGTTTGTGATTTATTTGTAAAAAAGAAAATTTCTGGTTAATCCGTACTTATACATCCAATACCATACAATAATATACCATAATATATCTAAGTATATTATTGATTCCATTATAATTAGATTCCACGACTAATACGACACCAATTTAGAAAGTATAAGAACTTGATTAGTTGCAATAACAAGAAATTCCAACATTCTGTCTCAGTATAATCATATTATTTCATATGCATAGTCATTATATGGGTTGAAATATGGTTTTTATTACTGTTGGCTTCTAATGAAGTGGACAACCTGCCTACATATTATGTTCTTGGGTCTTTTAAACTCGTTGCCGACATAAAACCTATTAGGGATCGCGGTACTTCGATTGCAAGGCCTTGTAATTAGCTTACATTTGTATTTAATTATCACAATTAATTAGTTTTATAAAAAGCTAATACGTGTTCCATTTTAATAAACAAAACGAAATAATGTGTGGAGTCAGTACTCCTACGCTTAGACAGGTTGAGTTAAGTATATGATATTTGAATCGTAGACTCAACATTTTTGTAAGTCTTATAGATTGAGAAATTGGGTATTACGGTAATCATTTCAAGTAATTAATTGACAATTTTTTTTATTGCCATGCCAATGGTGTCAGACGAGCAAGCTGTCCATCCTGGTGGTAAGTGGTAGCCGCCGCTCATGTACTTTGGCAACACCAGGGGCACAGCCAAGCTACCGCCTACCGCAAAGCAAGACTTAATCGTGCCATGAGATACCTGTTTATGTAAGTTCAATTAAAATCCGTGTTTCATCATCCTTAGTAAGTATTCCTTACTAACATTGTATTTGTGAAAGTTAGATATTTTATGTTTGTTTGTTACGATTTAACGATGTAACTACTTAATCGATAATTATAATTTTTTATCCTGGAATAAATGCTGCTTTCAAGGGATAGCTTTTATGAACAGGCTTTTTTTGAATTTTCACGTATTCGTTTTACAGGGACGATTATTTTATTGAGAGCATGCCATTAATATACAGGATAAAAAGAGTTGGGTAAAGCGATGAACCTTGTGGTACGCTAGCCGTCACGGCTTTGGATCAGCCATCTATTTTAATGCTATGACCACACAGAAAACCAATACTGAATTTGCATTGTAAAAGTCGGTGGCTTAAATAAAACCTTCTAGAACATATTGGAGTGCAGGACGTCATTGTAGTTTGACAGCTACAACCGATCACCCTTTCTGAGAATTGAACTACCTAACAATCAATCGCCTACTATTGCAAGAATTTTAATGTAAGTAGCGTGAAATCCGAGCAAAAACTAGTTGAACCGCGGACATAAAATAATTTTATTTAGGTACATTTTACTTTTAATAATTGATATTGTTATACCTATTACAAATATTTTTTTAAAGTTTTCTTCGTATTTGCTAGTTACACAACTAGTAGGTCACTACATAATGATAAATTAGTTTTAATCTGTTTTGGGCGATTGGCTACATTTATTAAGATGCTATGTAATAGTTAAAAAAACAATATTATCATTCACTGCACTTTTAAATAAAGACTACACATTACGTTACAACATTTATTTAACAAATAACGGTGATTGTGTAATGTATATGTATTATTACCTTGTATGTAGTTTCAATGTAAATAATATAAATAATTGTTAAGGCGGAATCGGTGGAAGGCAGTGCTATGGAAGGCAGTGCTAGACTGCATTGTTATACTTACATTTTTTTAATACTACGTTGGTTGGCAAAGAAGGTTTGGGTCTCCGGCACTCTCACTCACCATACGAAACACAACGGTAAGAGAACCTACCATTGTTCCACGTTGATCTTTTGTGAGAGGTTGGAACTACCCGATTATAATAATACACTGTATTTTATTAAAATTTTGGTTTCAAACATATCAAATAGGCTCGTTATTGCACGCAGGTTCATATTTTGTATTAATATAAGTATCTGTTTATCTAATAGCTGTGTCACACGGTTTACCAGTCGTCAATAATACTAAGGGCCGTAGCGTGATGTTGCCTCAAGAATTAGGATTATTAATTAAATATTTTTAATTAAAACTGTGCTCGGTGGTGCAGCGGTAGTGTGTGCGACTGCTGATCATGAGGTCTCGGGTTCGATCCCCAGGTCGGGCAATGTTATTGAGCTTTTTCCTAAAAAGAAAAATTCTCAGTAACAGCCCGGAGTTTGGAAATGTGCCCGGTAGACGTCAGTAGGCTCGCCCCCTATTACGTGGGACTTAAACATAGCTGGCGAGTCGTGGGTATGTAATACACCTCTGCCTACCCCTTCGGGGAATACAGGCGTGATGCTATGTGTTTAATTAAAACCTTGCTCGGTGGTGCAGCGGTAGTGTGTGCGACTGCTGATCATGAGGTCTCGGGTTCGATCCCCGAGTCGGGCAATGTTATTAAGCCTTTTCATAAAAAGAAAAATTCGCAGTAGCGCGGAGTTTGGAAATGTGTCCGGTAGAAGGCAATAGGCTCACCCCCTATTACGTGAGACCTATACATAGCTGGCGAATCTTGGGTGTGGAATACACCTCTGCCTACCCCTTCAGGGAATACAGGCATGATGCTATATTTTTTTTTATAATAACTAATAATATATTTCATCTTTTGAATAAAAAAAGCTTTTTTTTAACGATGACAACGATAATTTCAGGGACACAAAGTGCACACTCAGTACAACCATTTGTGAATCACACAAAGAGTTGTTCTGTGTGGGAATCGAACTCACAGCACACGGGCGGGAGGCTGGATATATAAACCACTCCGAAATCTGTGCTTTAATACAATTATATAAAGGACGTGGTCGCTTATTGATAAATATGATTAAATATACAATATTACCTATTACTGCATCTTCCTATACCTACAAATATTAATCCTACGAGTATATAGGTAGGGTAAACTATAATATTGCTGGCACCCCCTTAGTCATTGGCACTTTGGAGTTTAAATGCAAATATTAAGAACTGGTATAGCAAAAAACATTTGTTTTACTTTTTTTCATAATCTGCAATAGTAACATTGTTTGCAGAAAAAAGTAGGTTTTATAATATTATAGCTGGCAGCACTAAAGAAAATAAATATAAATATACCGGCGCCATGCAGAACTGTTAAAACATCACTTTCTAATAAGGGTCATCAATTAATGACTGTAACAAAGATTATTTATTATTATGCTTAGTTTTTAGGTAAATAATGGCAACGAGTGCTTTTTTTGACCAATTTTCTGTTATAATCTTGCTTTATTAGGTGCCAATGTCTGACTTAATAACAATAACTGCACATGGTGCCAATGACTGTAAATTCATTTTTTGTTTTTTTGTTTTATTTTTTTTATTTTTATTAAAAATCTCTAATTAGATTAACTAATGCATTTTCATTTGAAAATATACATACCAGAGAACCCCTTATTAATGTTTGCTGACTTTTTAAACACCTATCAGTTTAAAAAATATATATATATATATCAATATTAAATATGCTTAGAGTGCCAATCATTATACAGTTTATCTTTATGCTATTAATAAGCTCACCAAAGAAACAAAACGTTATTCCACAGTAACCGGCACCACACCGCACTGTCATCAAGTTTGTGGGCGGTATTAATAGTAGCAACGTAGAATGAAAATGCAAGAGAGTTCCGTATTCTCAATAATTGTCAGCATAAATTAAACCTATTTTGACATTTGTGGCCCTGTTTTATGTTCCTTTGTATTATATTTTACTGTTTTTTTTAGGGCTTTGATGGCGACAGAGCTTAAAATGTTTAACTGACAGAGTCACCTGCACGGCCCATGTTTCTCTATTCAAATTCAGACAATTAAAAAAGTGTCATTTTAATTATGAACGCTTTTGTCGGTGGTTTTGTCATGGTATGGTTAAGATTCTGACGACAAAGTGTATAGGTTATTTTTTTGTTTTATAGAACGTCATTTCCGTGACATTCGAATTATGTGTGAAAAAAGTATTTTTTTTTTTGTCGTCGCTGCTTTGATATCTAGTATAAATTGTAAATATATTTTGGAGTGACCTTATAGAGCGTAAATGGAATGAGAATCGGAAATAAAGTATAAAAGTACGCTATAAGATCGGACATACTTAATAGTAGTCGATACCTACTTTATTTTAAGTAGTTATGGTCGTTTAAAGGTGACTTCAAAGTTCTTCTTTGAAATTCGCTTAAGGGATTTGAGTACCTAGATCAATTATTTGTCCATGAAAAGAAAAAAAAATAAAATAAAATAGGTATTTAAAAAAACTAACATCATTTGGCATTATCTAACATCTTCAAAAACAAGTATCATGATACTGTTGCTCAAAAGGAAAATGTGCGAAAACTGTTCCAGGAAAAAGACATCGTTACAATGATTTATAGCCGCTAACAAAAAATATACTACTGCACTAGCTATTAAGAACTATGCCAAAGGAAGAACCGGCATTCTTCTAATATTCGACACACAATCTGCCACAACTTTTTATTGCCTCACAAATTGTACTGTTGACACTCGGTAACTACTAGTTTATTTTAGAGCCGTTACTTAAAAATATATCAGAATTGTGTGGAAATGTTTTAAGTGCGACAATCACGTAATAGGTCACCTCTGAATACGTGGGCGCTATTGCGATTGATTGCTAATTGTGTCAATTGTTTCAGAACTAAGAATATTAATATTGGAAATAAGCACATCTAGATATATTGTACATACATACTAATATTATAACTATTATTATAAAGCTGTAACAGAGCTGTGTCTGTACATTTACGATATTTGAAAAAAAATGAGTATAGGTACTTAGGCGTGTCTGAAAACAAAACATTTTTTTAGTTTTTGTCTGTTTGTTCGTTCGCACGTCACACAAATCTACTAAACGGATTTTTATCCAATTTTAATTTATTTGATAGCTCTTGATTAGAATTAAAAACTGGTAGCTATACATTTTATCCCGCTACTATATTGGGAAGCTCAGACATAGCCTAAAAACTAGCTTTTGACTGCGGCGGAGCCGCGGGCAAGGGCTAGTGCACAGTAAAATTGTTTCCTCTTTAACCTTACCTAAATAAAATTATAAAAAACTTTCGGGCGGCTAACACTGGTTAATGCAGTGGAATGGTTTTCATTCCTAAAATGACAAGTCAGTGGCACTTTCAAAATTGCTCTTTTAATTCTCTCAGTAACGTTGTTAGATTATAATTCTACCTTACATTTGCCACTCCATTTACATTCATTTGTATGGACGAAGCACACGCGTTTCTAGGAAACTTTCCCTTACCAAAAAGCCTTCGTCAAGTTTCTCAAAGTGGTTCGTGATTGTGTTACTGATGCGAACGCAGCCTCTAATGTAACCAAAGTTTCATTCTATTGTTCACTGACTAAACTTTGTGAAGACTGTTCTATATACAAAACTTATAAGTTAAACACAAATTTAATTATGTTTTATAAGAAAACTTGTTAGTTACCTTGTTTATCCCAGCATAAATGGGCTGACTCGATCGCGTAAGTACCACCCTCTCATAAAAGACTACTCCTACCGTTGTGTTTCGTATGGTAAGTGAAAGCGCTGGAGGCACAAACCTCCTCCCTATCCTCTCTTTACTTTATCCTTCCAATCCACCTCCTATCGCTTTCGTTGGAGATGGCGACGCGCAACTGATACCGCTTACCATAAGGTGGTATGCTTGTTTGCAGCCCAGTAGTATAAAAAAAATGTTTAAAGTTTATCTATACCAATAAATAGCAAAAAATGCAATGAAAATCTGTAAAATGATGAATGACTTCCAAAAGAGTTGTAACTGAACTGTACCTACAGCGATATTACCCTATTCCGTTTCAAGCGGCCAATAAAACAACATAAATTAATGTGTGCATGATAATTAATTGTACTACCAAGTTAAGAAAAATTTGCTTAGCCGCTGGAAAGCTGTTTTCCTTTAGCAACGAGTGTGAAGTCTGTGGCGGGCTATGATTAAACCCCTTTCAATCTGGGAGACACATACCTAACAATAGGAGAGTAATCAAAATGTCAACACTAATCACGGTTTCAAGTCGAGTTTATGAAGGCGTATGGCCATGATTTTAACCCCTAAATAATCGCCATTTTCAAATGTGTAGCTACAGTTAACATTATTTAAACATACCTCTTTATTCATTGTATAATCAGATACCCCATATTGGTACGGTAAACCCCTATCTCAGTGTGCACATTCTCTCAGACTCCCATGAGCCCCTATTCGGTTGTAACTATTTTACGATTGCTATTTCGGAGGCTGATGCCTGCCTCGGGGGTCCCTCCAGTTATAAAGTTGGTCTTTGTTTCATTCTGTTTTAGTACGTGATGGGATAGGTGCATCGATACCGCTAATAATAGGTTTATGATAAGAGGTTAATAATATGTAACGTGTTTTATTACATCAGGACAGCGATAGCTCTTTATTGTAGTTTGTTGGTTAATGTGACTGGAAATACATTTATGTTCACATTAGAATTTCTAACATTAGTTTAGCTTTAGTATATAAGAATAGATGATATTTTTATAGGTGCTAAGATAGCAATACGTTGTTGTTTTTTTTATATATAGTAGTCAGCATTTTCTAGCTTCCATTTTATTTATTCTTACTATTGTAGCATATCAGTCACCGCCTACAGTGACGATCAACACCGATACTTTCAAGAAGTACCTATGTGCTACACACACTACCACAGCTTATGTTACCTCCAGCACACAAAACACAACGATGTTTTATCATCATTTTATCATTGCCTAGCAAAGTTGCATTCTATGTTCGCTAACGCTATAGAAAACTATTAAAATGTATGGGAATTTTATATCTTTAACGATATCTATAACGCCAAGTGACGTAATTTAACGTTAGAGATGTCAAATTTCCATACATTTTAATAGTTTGCTATAGCGTTAGCGATCATAGAATGCAACATGGCTAGGCCCCCTGATGGTTAAAGGTTAGCTAACGACTGTCAACGATAATTCGTAATAGCTGAGACCAACGCCTTAAATTGTTAATATACACCGTAATATATAATGATAATAATAAATTCATAACTAAGTAATTAGCGTATATAAATATTTATAATAAGACACCGCGAACTTACCGACCTTTTGGTCCGCGTACGGCACAAAATCATGTGATTCTATATGCCAGCGAACTACCGGCACTTATTATCTCTAAACATCAACGAAGTTCTAATCAAACTGCTATCAGTGAGTAAAGCTGAGCTTACTGTGAAACAAATGAGCAAATTAGTCCCTACCCGTGTCCTGACAGATCCTGATTGATGGATGGCCCGTAACAACTCTTCCTTTATACAATTAGTTTCTCAAATAAGTACATTGGACGCCTGTCAGGGTTGAATAGACAGATTAAAGTCACATCGTAAGCTTTAGAAATGGTTGTTTGTTCAATAAATTCATAATATCATTATGAGGGAAATGAGTTTGTGTTTGTGGGATTTTTGTAATGAAATCACTTAGTTTAACGACTGTTATTAATTTATGTACAAATTATAAATTTAGTAATTACCTAATTTTATCACTACATGCAGTTATTGAAGTGAAACTTCTAATACGACTTCCAACAAGGTTGCGTTAAACGTTTAACACTACCATGGAGGGAGTATGAAAGCACTGGTGCCTTAAACGTTCAACGCTCCTGGGGAGGGGGAATAGAAAGAGACAGAGTGAGAGTGAATGCATGGCACTCGAAGGCATGCGCGTAGTATGCCTGTTACAGGCCAGCGCAAGCATAAGCAACGAGTAGCGTCCAATTTCCACATTACGAAGTTTCACTTCTTCCGCGCGGAGGGACTCCACGCACTATTTTTGCTTATTATATTATAACTGCCTCGGTGGTGCAGTGGTAGTGTGTGCGACTGCTAATCATGAGGTCTTCGGTTCGATCTCCGGGTCGGTTAGTGTTATTGATCTTTTTCGTAAAACGAAAAATTCTCAGTAGCAGCCCGGAGTTTGCCCGGTAGACGACAATAGACTCGCCTCTTTTGTGTGGGATTAAACATAGCTGGCGAACCGTGGATGTGTAATACACATCTGCCTAACCTTTCGGGGATACAGGTGCGATACTATTTATTTGTTTGTTCAGTTATTATTACATTAGAAATGTTTATTCTACTGAGTTTTAAATCACACATTTTTCATTTCTGTTTCCGTTAATACCTTGTTTAGACAACAATTGAAAATCTCAAAATAGTAACTCAATACAGATATTGTATTTTAACTAACCTCAAAGACTCACTATCAATCGCACCATAATATGCTTAATTATGATGTCCAACAGAAATAAATAGAACAAACTTCGGACCAAATATCTCACAATTCATTATTGTTCTCCATTCTATTGAGTAACCCATATGATTCGAGATTACGCTACCTTGTTCAATGTGTATTACAATTATAAAACATCCCCTAAGTGATGAACGAAATACCAAACATTTCCAGAGGTTTCGATTAGATCACTTCACACCGCACCCAAAACTAAACGATGACGCAAATCTTCTACTAAGCCTTTACAACAGGAAGTTCAACAGATAGAGCGGCCCTATAACAAAGTGAATGGGCTAATAATAACAAAGAAATAGGTTAATGACTCCCTTTCAATACAATCAGTGCTCGTTTAGACGTCTTTATAAAACTTGTAAGCTCCCCAAAGCCATACGGACATGATCGTGTAAACATTTTTTATGAAAGCAACGGTGAGCGTTAAGGCCAGAAAATTATACAAATAACATTGTTAACCTCGGATCAAAAAATAATACTCTCACAATGGTTAATGCTCTTGTTATATTTATTTATTCTAATGTTGTGGCAAAAAAAACTTACAGGCCATCTGATTTTTTTCTTTTCTTTTTGCTATGCCATCTGATTTTAACGAGGGTTGCTCTTATAGCACATAATTATACACTTTCAATCTCGGAAAAATGAATGGTTCTCGTAGGATAGCTATTATTACATAGAAATAATTTATGTGACGTAGAGTTGCCTATGTATTTATATTCTGAAGTCAATGTGGCTGGAGTCCAGTCAGAATTTCTAGTAATTAATAATAACGAATAGCATTAGCATCACGCCTGTATCCCCGAAAGGGTAGGCAGAGGTGTATATTAACACACAGTTCGTTAGATATGTTTAAGTCCCACGTAATTAGGAGGCGAGCCTGTTGCCGTCTACCGGGCACATTTCCAAACTCCGGGTTACTACTGAGAATTTTCCTTTTTACGAAAAAGCTCAATAAAAACCTCATGGTCAACAGTCGCACACACTACCGCTGCACCACCGAGGTAATGGTGTAAAAATATGAAGGCATATGATACTTTGGGAATTGTACCGAAAATTGTAATAAAAAAGCGAAGCTTCAAACTTGTTTCATGTATCCCTAAACTAAAAATAATCGTTCCGCAAATTTTGAAAATGTAAGGTAAAGGAGTAACATTATACCTACATAATGGATTTTTCAAACAGAGCAAGCTAAGAAAAATAATTCCATTACTGAAGCAATTTCCTTGTATTGCCAACGATTTACCGTCGCGAAGTACCTAATAGTAATAACAACATAGCTTTGAAAGCTGGAAACTCTTTTAAATTTACCTTTAGTATAGCGATACTCCTGCAAAGCATTCCTTCCATACTCGTCAGGCTCAAACAATTTTGATCACTATCCCTTAAAAATAAGATTTTCTTTCTAAATCACGGTAGTGGGGTAGCGAGTGTATGTTAGCAGAAAGGTATTATTGGAAATTCCTGAACGTTTGAAACGTTCGGCTGATATGGAACGTAGACGACAGTTCGACTGCGATTGGAGGAGTTTCGTCTCGGACGTGCAGGCTTTCTTTGAAATTTCTATTGTTCTCTGTTATCCAAAATAAAATTGTGTAGTAAAACTGCTTTTGATGTGGATACTAGTTTTACCCACAGCTACGCAGAAGACATAATAATATATCGTTATAACTATATTGATTTACCCAACGCATGTTAGTAAAGCTGTCGCTATGATTTATTCTTATGTTTTCAAGAACATCGTCATGCTCGAGGCAATTTACACAAACTCAATGAATTATATATTTTAAACTTTCTCATAAATTACTTCATCTTCAAAACTATACGAAAATCCGTTTGTCAGTTTTTGAGTTTATTGCGTATAGACAAACGGACGAACAGAAGCGGCGGAAAGACTATTCTATAATAAACGATAAAGTATCTTGTTATTTTTATTTTTTTAGCATCTGACCTACTCTGACATTTACCGCTACAAAAATTTGTTTTTTTGTCGAATCGCGGTTCCGACTATTTTTTTGTTCGTCACAATAATATTTTGTTATGTGCCTACAACACAATGAAGTAGGTGCGACTAGCTACAATTCTTCTTTCACGAAAGCTTTTAAGTATTTTTTACATATAACAAACGAACATGTTTACATATAAACATTCAGAACTTTGAAGCATTGCAATATAGGTACTTACTTATATAATTTAAGTATTTTGATCTGTATTTTAGGACTTGATATAGCTACTTTTGAACAAATTATTGTTAAAGTGGAAAAAGAGCTTTACTGCGAGCGCGATTCGAACCTGCGTCCCTTCCAATCCGGGGAAGTGCTCTAGACCGCTGAGCCATTGCACTAGCCGACGGCAACACCCAATCGCCAGTTCAAAATTGATTCTTAGATGTCTTTATAATTGCTTTTTATAATATTTTGATATTTTTTAACTTTTGACATAGGTAGGTACAGGTATTTAGGCATATAAATTAACACAAAGTGTGGAAATGTAAATTTGAAAATAACAAATGCAGATTGTCACAATGGCTGAATTGGCAAAGCATCTGGAACGGTATTCTAGGAGATGCAGGTTCAAATCCTGCTCGTGACTGTTATTTGCGATTTCACATTTTCACTATTTGTGTTAATGTTTTTTGCGCGCACACACAATACACACACACACACACACACACACACACACATATATATATATACACTCACAAACACACACACATACTTCAGGCATCTCCATGCTTAAAAGAAGGCCTCAACATACAGATATACTTAAAATTTTTGTATGATGCTTAAATCAATTATTATTAAATTATTATTAACTGTTTATTAACAGGCTGGATCTTCGTAAATATGTTCTGGTCGACGAAACACCCAAGGTTTTCTCTGTGAAAAATTTCGATAGGGGTAGCTAATAAAGTGCGCAGTTATAAAACATGTCGATTTGGTGGCATGTCGAAATTGTCTGACTAACAGTAAGTTTTTTTATTGAAATGTTAAGATAATTGGATAATAAACTCGGAAGAACAATTGTCCTTAAATATGGCTTGACTGGAGCATCCTCTACTTCGAATATGTCCAAATAATGAGGTCTTAAAATTATTAATAACCCGCTGATTTTTTGTATGCAGCTTTGTAAAACTTCATATAATGAATGAAATAGCTACCTATATAGTTCAACAAACTGAGTGGTACATTTTCTGAGTCCTATGCTTGGAAGTTGTTGATTCCATAGTAACATTTTTTCATTAACTTCTCTTGGAACGGAACCCACTCACGAAGATTCAGCCTGTTATATCACTAAAAAAACAGGCGGTGGCTCCTGGACCATAAGTAAAACATAGATACAACCGCAGCGTTCTTAACAATTCAGGTTACTTAGTGATAACTTCCTTATTTACTTATTTTCTAAACTTCAGCGATTCCGCAAATTAGGAATTTAAAATTCATAACGTGACGTCATCTCAGTAATCGCGGTCTACAAACGAACTATATTTAAGTAGAAACTCGCATAAAACAAAGTGTCAGTTATTACATTAATAACGGAGGGCCGCAAAAACCCTACCCTTTTTGTTTATCCCTCGCGCCGCTGTATCCGCTTTGTCTCTTTGATGAAATACATAAACATAAATATTCCAGGCGTTGTCTATGCTTTTTATTTCGCGCCATCCTTCTCATAATACCTATTTACAAATGTATGAATGTAAAACATTGCTTCTTTTTGTGTGTGAGGCCTGATTAAGTTCAAAGCCTCATGCATAAAATGTTTCTAATTTCGTTTTCAAAATTCATTCGAAAAACAAAAATATTTTTTAATGCGAATTTAAGCTGTGTGATTTGTATGTACACACAGTAATGAGATTTTAATGTTATTTACTAGTATTTACTAAAGAGCTCAATTTTGAATAATTTGCTTTGTAAACAAATGACAAACACAACTGGGCCATGATAATTTAGTAGCAAAACATTAACAGTACGTCCACTGAGAAATTTATTCCTCCAAAAGGGATTCGGAATCAAAACATTTGTTAATACCGAGAAACCTCAAGCAAACTTTGTATGGCATTTCGTTTGTTACAAACTTTGATTTGGAATTCTAACAGTTGTGGGATTCTGGTTTATATACCTACATAAACAATACAATCGCTCAGCATTTATACATATATAGGTACAACAATATATTATAATTGGTCATGTGCACACGCTCGCAATCACGTCTTCTTTCCGTTTGTGAAAATCATTATGGCCCTTTTGATGGTGGCTTTCTTGTGGCCTTATACCTCTCTATTATCTCTCTGGTCTACATTGTGGCCTTGCTAGAATGGTATAAACTATTCAATTGGCTACTCACAAAAATGATCCAGTTCATAGTAGTGTACCAGTTGGGTTGTTGACGGTATCAATATTATTTTAAATCTAAAAACATTGAATACTGGATTGTATGAAATGGTTTCATCAATCACCATATCTAAGAAATATTAATAAAAATTAGTAGGTACTCTTTAGCAAATACAATAAGTACCACCATTTTTAGTTTCATAAATACAACTAAAAATGCCTATTAAAAAAGTAAAATAGATCAGATAGTTAAATTAGTAAAAATGTCTAATGATATTTATATATATATATATATATATATATATATATATATATATATATATATATAAATATCTAAATATCATATATATATATATTATATAGCATTTGACATGCTTAGCCATACATTAAACACAAAGTGGAAAATCAGGGTATCCAGGAGATGCAGGTTCAAATCCTGCTCGTGACTGTTATTTTCGATTTCATATATTCCACTTTGTGTTTAATGTCAATGAACTTTAATAGAAAGTCATTTGTTTATATATATAAATAAACACTTAATTTTGTTAATTTTTATTATTGATATGTTTTATTTATTTTCGCATATTATTTTATTTTTTAAAAGTGGCACAACAAGCTATAAAGTAATTCCGTAAAAGCTACGAATAACTTCGATAACAAACGAATAACAGGCAAAGTAGATCGAGAGTCAGAAAAACTATAAGCGGATCGTACAAATATTTATTTTGTGTAAGAATCTGACATACAGCACAATAGGCCGTTACACTACACCATCCAGGCAGAAAACATCAATTTAATAACTAGTTTGTGATATTATTATTTGCGTTATTTGACGTTTTATTTTACTCAATCAACAAAACTTACATACTTTCATGGGTTTGAAGATTTTTTGGCTTAGGTACTGTCTATACTACCAAAAGCAACCAATCAATTTACCTCTTCATGGTCCATGGTAATTCGTTTCGTTTATTTTGTTTATTTTTATACTACACCGGTATCAAATAAGCATCGGCCCAACTGATGGCTTACTGTAGTCTATAGACACTCACACTAGAAACACCAGAGACATCAGCCGCGGGTCGCCATCTCCAAGGACTGGGATAGGGGGTGCAGAGGAAGGATAATGAGAAAGGAGAGTTTAAAGAGAAGGTTCGGGAAAATGTCAAAAGCAAACAAAAAAAACTAGACTTCGCGGGACGTCTATCAGATGTGAAAATATATAAATTATTTTGTAGAAATATAATGATCTTAACTTGACAAAGTACTTCTCAAGACAAATCATACGAGCCCAAACTCGATGGAGTTATGTCGTTTTATAATGGAGTTCCTATGGCCACCTTTTAACAGGCTCTTTCGTCAGACTCTGGATACCATCTAAAGACAAAGTACTCGTCAAGATGAATCAAATGATTCTAAACTCGATGGGGTTGCGTCGTTTCATTACATAGTTACTGTGGTCATCTTCCAGCTCCATCAACAGACCCTGGATACCGTCTAAAGACAAAGTACTTATCAAGACGAATCAAACGTGTACAAACTCGACGGGGTTGCGTCGTTTCATTATAGAGTTACTGTGGCCACCGTCCAGCTTCATAATTAGCCCCTGGATATCATGTAGACACAAAGTTCTCGTCAAGACGAATCGTACGAGCCCAAACTCGATGGGGTTGTGCCGTTTCGTTATAGAGTCCCTATGTCCACCTTCCAGCTCCATCATTAGATCAGCTGCATGTTATCATAATATTGCATTATCACGTGATATACACATGCGTGTAAAATTTCAGCTCAATCGGAAAACAGGAAGTGTGTCAAATTTAACTTGCAAGATTTGAACGAGACAAGTAAAATAAAAGCGTCACCACGCTTACAGCCGGTTTTATCCTCCCTCCGCATTAGATGTTTCACATCAAAAAACAAATTATTTGTTATATTTGTTTTTGTCATCATTTTTCTTCTCAGGTACTTTACTGCAAGCAGGATTTGGACCTACGTCCCATTTAATCCGGGGATGTGCTCTAGACCGCTAAGCTTAAAGTTCCTAAAAGTTAAGTTACTAAAGTTCCCTTTTTCCAGTAGCTTAGCGGTTTAAAGCACATTGCATTTAACAAGCGGATTGCATGGGACGCAGGTTCGAATCCTGCTTGCAGTAAAGTCTCCTTTTTCCACTTTCACAAATAGTTTGTTATTTAAAGTAGCTGAGCATGTCAAGTGCTAAAAATACAGATCAAAACAAATATATATTTCCAAAAGAACATCCATTCCTTCGCAATTTCACGATAGTGACCATTGTGGCTCCCCTGATTTATTAGTCAGGCTGGCCTACAAAAAGCAGGGCGTCCATCGTTTGCCGTTTCCCTTTCATAAGTCCTCGTGGATTCCTACAGGGTGATATCAAAGGTTTTTATTACTGTTTTCATGTTATAGTTGTGTAAAATTTCTACGGAACAGTAGGTTATGCTTTTACTTGGGTTATAAAATGTTTTAATAAGATCTTTGTGGGCTATTTGTGAGCTTGTTAAAGTTGCGAAAATTTCTATATTATCTGTCGTATTAGAAACTAGATACTGCTCGTGACTTCGTCCGCGTGACCTGCATATATATGCTAGGTATATACCTAAATACATACGTTAATCCACGGCACACTAATTATCTGTATGCAAAAATAGGTAGGTACTTATAGTACAGTCATTTTAGGCATTTTAAACCCCAATCTGCGGAAAAAATCCTAATGAGCTGTATTTTTGTATACACTTTTATTATAGCTTTGTAAAGAAGATGTGAAAAATTGACATTGATATCGTGCCGGCTAAAATGGTTATAACGGTCAAAATATCACGAAAATCAGTTTTTCGCAAATATCTTGCAACCTCGGAGGTCAAAAGAGGTCATTATAAAAATTGTTCGTCGTGAAATTATCTACAAAAAATGCATCTTCCATTTTTCTGTAGAATTAACCGTTTTTGGGGTAGAGCGCTGAGAAAGCGACTAGAATGCACTCACATACGGTATTGTATACCGTACATCAAGGCGAAAACTCTATTGCTTTTTATTCATGTTTTTAAGTGTCTTAAATAATTAAACACAAAGTGAAAAATGTGAAATCGAAAATAACAGTCAGGAGCAGGATTTGAACCTGCGTCTCCTGGATACCGTCCAGATGCTTTGCCAATTCAGCCATCCTGACAATTGCTCCTGACTGCTAATTTCGATAACACATCATACTTAACGTCTTTGGGTGACGACGTTTAATGTTTAGTGCTAAGCATGTCAAATGCTAAAAATATATATAAAAATATCTACATGTCTTAAATAATTCTATCTGATACTTGGGCGTTTTGTGAAAAATATCTCTAATGATATATTCGTATTACTCTGCAAGTAATATATTAACACAACTAATAGAGAGACTCAATAATAACACAATATACGACAGTGTAGTTTGGGATTGACATGCGTGAAATTAACATCAACGAAAATCTGAGAGGAGAATGCGTGACGAAAATGCAATGTATATTATGATATAGTAAGTATGTGAATCTATATTTGAAGCTTAACAAATGATGTATGTTGGTTGTTTAAATACGTTATCATACATAATTATACCGATATAATTATTTTATTTCGTACCTGTTTATATGTTTTCTAATAATTCTCCAAAGATAAATTGACCGAACTCAAACTTTAAAATTTATTAATCATATATATATATATATATATATCATATAGTGTTGGATCATCTAATAAAATACCTTTAATTCCTCATTCATGAAATACTTTCTTATTTTATTTTTTGTTACATTAAAGCTTTGTGTGAGGTACAAGGAGGTTTCAGGTGTGGAAGAGGATGCATGGATCAAGTGTTTTCTCTGCGCAACATTGTAGAGAAGCATCTGGCTGTAGACCAGAGGGTTTTCTGCAGTTTTGTGGATTTGGAGAAAGCATTTGACACTGTTGTACGAAAGGAACTTTGGGACATTTTGTCGGAGTATGGTATTAACGGTAGACTGCTACAAGCGGTGCAGTCCAACTACATGGACTGCAGAGCTTGTGTGCGGCTGGATGATGGAATATCACCCTGGTTTGATGCCAATATAGGCATTAAACAGGGCTGCGTTCTATCAGCCAGACTGTTTATCATATATCTGGATAAATGTCTACAAAGGTTGAATGAAATGAATGTGGAAATTCAGATGGGCGACTCAGTGGTTAACTCTCTGTTATATGCAGACGATGCGGTCCTATTAGCGCAGTCTGCGACCTGCAAACCCTAGTCGACGTAATGGCAGAAGATTGTAAGAAAAGGGGCCTACGTGTGAATGTGAGCAAAACCAAAGTAATGGTTTTTGAAAGAGAAGAAGCCAGAACAGATGTAAGAGTAGCAATAGGAAATGGTGTGTTAGAACAAGTGGATGAATTTGTATATCTTGGATGTGGATTCAGTCGGGATGGAAGGTACACCACTGATGTAGAGAGAAGAGTGAATGCAGGAAATAGAGTGAACGGAGCATTGGGACAACTTCTCGGCAGCCACCACCTCAGCCAGAAGGCACGTGTCGCAATACACAACGCAGTGCTTGTCCCAACGTTATTATATGGAAGCGAGAGTTGGGTATATAAAAAGGAGCATGTGAGTAAAATCAATGCGGTCGAAATGCGATCTCTGCGGAGAATCTGTGGAGTGAGGCTGACTGACTGCATTCGTAACAATGACGTAAGAGAGCGAGTAGGTATGAAAGAGAGTATTGGTGTAAAGATGCGAAAGGGAATGCTCCGATGGTTCGGACATGTGGAAAGAATGCCGGACGAGCGACTGGCTAAGAAGATATACAATGCGAAAGTGGAAGGATGTAGATACAGGGGGAGACCGAGACTTACCTACCTAGACCAAACTGGTCATGTATTGAAGAAAGGTGGAGTCAGGAGTCTCCGAAACCGGCGAGCGTGTATGAAGAGAGTTATGAATGTTGAGGAAGCGAGAGATGTATGCAAGAATAGAGCTTCTTGGCACTCTGTTCTCTCTGCCTACCTCGCAAGGGAAATGGCGTGATGATAAGATAGTTAGTTAAAGCCAAATTATGTAAATTAAGTTTGTTCATAATATAGTTAGTTATTACATGAATCTTAAAGAACTTATTTATAATTATTACTTAACTATTCTTATCTATAAATTTGCGCAGATGGATCAGATATCGAAACTTTTATGTATTCAGAGCGTGTTTATAATAAACATTTTGTAAACTATTTGTCAACATCTAACATGTTAAATTACAAGGTTAACGATTTTATCTTCACTATAGGACACAAGACTTAAAATCAAGTTCACAATCCATATCCCCAGGTTTGTGGGGATCCAACACACATGGAGAGAGGCCACATGGCGGGTTAATTTAGTAGGCGAGGGCCTACCCTGTTAGTTGCCCCGAACGATGGAGTGTGCGGTTAGGTACATTTTATCCCGCCTTAACAAAAAAAAGTCTGGTGGTGTTAAATAGACAACTTCGTACCATTTACAGATTCTATCATCCAGTCTGAAATTATCTATTTAGTAGGTATTCTGATGCTATTTTCCGTAATGTAGTAATGTCATTATTTTTATAATAACTTATTTCTTTTATGAGCACACAAGTGGACTTCCAGTGGAGTTGATGCCCATCAACTCTGGTAATTTTCCTTCTATGAGGATACATCCATAGAGGATATCAATATATATTGTGCGAAGAGGACACCCAAACAGGCACTTCATGGAGCGATTATTTCATACTACATGTGACAACACGTGATATACACATATAAGGTAAAATTCTTAAACACCAATTCTAACGAAGTTTTAGAACAAAAAGTAATATGTTCTAACAAAAACAGCGCATACGTGACAATTCACATCATTACAATACGTTTACTGTTTGTAATCGAATTGTAAATAAAACCAACGTTCTCAAATGTTATCTATTAGTTCAAGTGTACCAATAAATTGTAGATACGTAATAGTAAATCGAATGATTTTTTTTGTTTTTGACGTAAACTCTGCTAGTTCCTTTGATAGTAGTTATTCTCGTACCTACAGTGTATTTACCATGAACGGTTTGCAGGGCAAGGTATAATTATTGGAAGTTGATTATAACACGTAGAAAGTTGGTTATAATTGTTGGAGTTATTCATAATACTGCTTCCTAATTAAACCGCAAGTCGTGTGATAAATAATCCTCGAACGACGGAGTATGCGGTTAGGTATAGGTTATTACGCCTTAACAACAAAAAAGGTCTATAGTATTGTATTTATAGGCCCATTTAGGTACCTATCACAAATTAATTCTATTTAGTTAAAGTATTTATCTTTTAATCTTTCTTTTTTTTTAAATTAGTTGTGTCATTAATTAATATTCTTAATTAATTTATTTTATTGTTATAGTATATACTTTGCCCTTGAATCTGCCGCAGGCAAAAGCAAATTTTTAGGTTATATCTCAGGTTGTCAATATAGTAGCGGTATAAAATGTTTTTAAGTTTTAAGTCTAATCAAGAGCTATTAAATAAAAAAAGATGCATCAAAATCCGTTTAGTAGCTTTTGTGTGATGATGTGCGGATGAACAAACAGACAAAAAATCTAATAAAATCTTCACCTGTATGTTTGTTTGTATGTTTGTAACCGACTCCTTTGGGCGCGATTTTGTCCCACTTTAAACGACCAGATTTCGTTCAAACTTTGTAGATTTATCGAGGACCCATGACATTAATTTGATAAAATTATTTCATTTTTCAATTTGCAAAAATAAGATTTGTTAATTTATATAACTTTAAAAAACACGCTACGGAATCTTCGAACGTGATTTCAACCACTTCAAAACATCGGATTGATTCGAAACTTTGCACACTTATCAAGGACCGATGACAATGCAATAATTTGAGCTATCGAGTTTTATTGGGTTTTAGGGTTCCGTAGCCAGTAAAAAGCCCTTATAGTTTAGCCATGTCCGTCCGTCCGATGAAGTTTAAAGGCGAAATTATCACGGCATAGGTAGGTTTTATTTCTTTAAAATAACAGTACTTTTGATACTATTTTGAGACTAAAAAGAAGAAAATAAATTATAGTTTAAAAAACTAAAATAACACGCTTTAAATAGCTAGTTGAACTAAAAAATAGTAAATAATATTACAATAAATAATGATTGTAAAAAAGCGTGAGGTGCATAATTAAATGTTACAAATAGATCACCTACCTATATTGTAAAAAGCACCCACGCTTTTTTACAATCATTATTTATTGTAATATTATTTACTTCTTTTTAGTTCAAAAGCGTGTTATTTTAGTTTTTTAAACTATAATTTATTTTTAAAAAGGTATCTTAAATGTACACACAGCTATGTTACAGCCTGGTTACAGCTTTATAATACTTAGGATACTTACCTACATATTTTAAGCACTGACATAGAACAAAATATTAAAAATAAGGAGGTCAATAGAATATCAAAAGAAACGTGAAAAGTTCAAACGAACAATTAGTCATATATCGTACATTACTCCACATAGCAACTAATGGAAATAACCTACAAATATAACAATAGCGTCATTCTCACTTGAAATAATGTCGTTACTGGAGCCAACGAGTCGCTTAGTCATGCTTACAGGGAATCCCTTGTCCTTTGGTACCTACTGGCCTTATTACTATAATAATTGTAACTTTGATATGAAGATAATTTATAAATTAGTTAAGTTCTGTATGATACGAATTATTCTTTGCAGAATTTCAACGTGATTATTAAATGTATTGAAATCTTGAAACTATTTTTAACACTCTTTATATTAACTTCGCTTGGTGTTTTCTATCTATTACTTATATGGACGTATTTACAAAAAAAAGTAGTATATGTACTATATCCGTAATCTTGTACCCATAGCACAAGCATTAAGCTTAGTTTGGGTCCAGAGGACGTTGTGTGAAAGTGTCCGTGTTTATTTTTATTATTATTATCTATAAACTAGCCTTTGCCCGCGGCTTTGCCGCAACCAAAAGCTAGTTTTAGATTATATCTAAAACTAGCATTTGGTTGCGGTTTTGGTGAGGTTCCCGATATAGTAGCGGGATAAAATGCATACCAGTTTTTAAGTCTAATCAAGAGCTACAAAATAAAAAAAAATGCATCAAAATCCGTTCAATAGTTTCTGCGTGATACGCGAATAAACATACAGATAAACAGACAAACAGACAAAATTTCTAAAAAAAATTGTTTTGTGTTTATATAGCCTATAACAGTAATTTTTTCTCAAATATCTTAAATGTACAGACACAGTTCTGTTACAGCTTTATAATAGTATAGAATATATCTATCTATTTATGTCAAGGAATATTTGAACGAAATTTTCACCCACTTTAAAACATCGGATTAAATTGAAACTTTGCACACTTATCAAGGATAGATAACAATACAATAATTTAATTATTGTTGTTTTTAATATTACTAACCAATACTATCGTCACATCTACGATAAAAAATAAATGGGGTCTCTTAAATAGGAGTACTTTTGATGCTGTTTTGAGAGTAGAAAAGGAGAAAATAAAATAAATTTAAAGAACTAAACTACGTTTTATGACTATTTAGATATTTTTATATATGTTTTTTTAGTATTTGACATGCTTAGCACTATGCATTAAACACAAAGTGAAAAATGTGAAATCGAAAATAACAGTCACGAGCAGAACTTGAACCTGCATCAATTCAGCCATCGTGACAATTGCTCCTGACTGCTAATTTCGATAACACATTCATACTTAACGTCTTTGGGCGACGCCTGCGCCATCTGTCGAAAAGTATTTTCATACATTATACCGACCAGGTAAACTTAATTTTACAATTAAGATTTTTACCTATTAATGAGGCAAACCCTATAAATATTTAGATATTTTTATATATATCTTATAGCATTTGACATGCTTAGCACAATACATTAAACACAAAGTGAAAAGATTTCACATTTTTCACTTTGTGTTTAACGTTTTATGAAATTTTTTGAACGAAAAATTAGTAAATAACGTTATAGTAATTCATATCTAAAGATTGTAAAAAAGAGTGGGGTGCTTTGTATTAAAATTTTATAAGTAGGTAATCAATTTGATGTCAAGCACCCTCCAGTTTTTTTTATAATAATTATTATTTAATATAATATTATTTTTCACTTTTTAGTTCAAATAGCTAGTAAAACGTGTTTTTTATAGTTTTTTGATTAATGACAAAATCCCACATTTTCTATTTCTATTGACTCTCTGACTAATTTGAGGTATGACCTTTGGGATATAAAAAGTGAGAGACTAGAACAAAAAAAAATAAAAAATATGTTACACAATTGGTTACAAACAGTTTTATTCATAATTAACAAATTCAATCATACAGAAGTTGTAAAGTAAAAACTTATTTACATATATCTCAATTCATTACTTTTATACATCAATTTTATACACACACACAGTATCTATCTAAATATTTCTAAACTTTAACGGTCTAAAAGTAAGAGATACGTAGGTACCTATGTGGAAATTAAAAAAAAACTATACATAATGATTTTTATATAGGTACATACATGTTTATGCTAAATACACTATATTTATCCCTAATCAAATCATATTCTAAAAAAAAAATTAAACTAAACAACATAACTATCAGATAACTATATCTTATAATGATATTCTTTATTCAAAACTAAAAATACATATGCAATATATAAATATTCATTTTATTTAATTGCAAAATATCTTATTTAAAGCTGTCTACATTTGGAATATCTTATGGTCACAAAGACTCGAAGGACATAAGAAGTAATTGCTCTTCATTCGTCAAAATATTCGTGGTTTTCTAATTTGCCTAGTTCAAACTATACGTATATCTCAACTTCAAAGTTCAAAGGATGATGCCTTTGACTTTTCATTCGCACTGTGACATACGAGTATCCCACCCCTCCGTTCGTGATGTTTGCGCTGGCGTGGGAGAAGTCATTGTCTATAACTGCCACTCCCTGAAAATAAAAAAATAGATTTTATTTACTAATTAATGTACTCAGTTATCTTTAGTACCTATCTAGAGACATCAATCGTAAGGACTATGTAATGGGTTATATGCCAATAAAGATTTTTTCTTTCTTTCAATCTATACTATTATAAAGCTGTAACAGAGTTTTTTTTTCATTTAAGATAATATATGTGCAATATAGGCGAGCCTGGACACAAAACATTTTTTTTAAAACATAGCATCACGCCTGTATTCCCCGAAGGGGTAGGCAGAGGAGTATTACACACCCACGACTCGCCAGCTGTGTTTAAGTCCCACGTAATAGGGGGCGAGCCTATTGTTGTCTACCTATTGAGATTTTTTCTTTTTAGGAAATAGCTCAATAACATTGCCCGACCCGGGGATCGAAACCGAAACCATTTTTTTTAGATTTTTGACTGTTTATCTGTTGGTCTGTTTCTCTGCTTTTCTGTTTGTTTATTCGCGCATCACGCAAAAACTACTGGACGGAGTTTGAAGCAACATTTTTGTTTGATAGCTCTTGATTAGACTTAAAAACTTGTAGGTATACATTCTATCCCGCTACTATCTCGGGATATAACCTAAAAACTAGTTTTTGGTTATGGCGGAGCCGCGGGCAAAGGCTAGTATATTATATAGCCGTCAATCTGTATATACATATTAGTATTATGTGATTATTACCTACACATAAGTGTTTAGAAATAAAAACAGGTTTGTCTCACAACTATGCCATAAGTCCTTTTTATAACGTGACTAAATATTCGCTTAAATATTTAATAACATGAGGAATTCAAAGTATTCTAGTGCGTCATTACATTTTAATTAATTTCGGTTTAAATAATTCTGCCTGTTCTGCGCAATAATACACATTCAGTCGATATAAATAACACGTTCCTAAGTATTGCGAATGCTTCGAAGTTAACCTCGGTTTAGGTCAAGCATATTCCGAGTACGTTTATTGATAACTTGAATCATTGAACTGCTCTCTTTACATTTTTTTACATAAAATTTTATTGACATTTCATTTCAAAATGTTCAATCATTTAATTATGTAAATAAACTTCTGTTTATTCACACAATAAAATTAGATAAGGCGTGCTATCCTTGACACACCGATTTAATATTTTTCAATATTTTTATTGAATTGTGTAATAAAGAAAAGATTGCACACGTCTACGCATATTAACATTTCTGGCGCAAATACCACCTCACTCAGAGTTATTTCTGTTAGTTTTGACACTTACTAATTGTAAACACTTCTCTTAAACAAATATGCTTTAAGGTAAACCACTGTGATGCTGGCTGGTCAAAGTCCAAATGCATAAACGTATTTATGCTCACAACACGTTCCAGAATTATTGCAAAGTATATACAACTTCATTTATGACGAATTTTATATATATTTACTAGCAGATCCCGCCTCGCGTTGCTGTGGCACATTTATAATTCGTTCAAATATGATACCTAATTAACTATATTACATAAAACCGTTAATTTTGTAATAAGAAAGGGAATAATCGGGATAAAAAGTATCTTTTAAGTTGGATTCATCACACATTTTATAATACCTACCTATATATAACGATGTAAATGCCTCTGTGGTGCAGCGGTAGTGTGAGTGACTGCTGATCATGAGGTCTCGGGTTCGATCCTCGGGTCGGGCAGTGTTAAGTGCATTTTCGTAAAAAGAAAAATTCTTAGTAGCAGCCTGGAGTTTGGAAATGTACCCGGTAGACAGCAATAGGCTCGGCCCCTATTTGTGGAACTTAAACATAGCTGGCGACCCGTGGGTGTGTAATACACCTCTGCCTACCCCTTCGGGAAATACAGGCGTAATGCTATGTATATGTTGTATGTACCGTATAATGTTAAAATAGTACATAGCGTTAACATAAATCAATATATTTTTTTTTCATCCCAGCGTTTCATTGCAAGACATGAAACACTATAGAGTACTTGAGCTCTCATACCAAGTTATCCTGACGGATTTACGCATAATTTCGAAGTCGGTATGTGCCTTCTCCACATTAATTTTAAAACTTTTATACTAATGTTACTCCGCCGCAGTCACAACCTTGTTTTTGATTATACCTCTGGTTCCCAATATACTAGCAAAATAATATGTATATCAATTATTAAGCGTAATCTAGAGTTATCTAATATCTTTATATATCTAAAAAAATTACGACCAAGTCAGTTAAGTAAGTAGCTTTTGCGTGATGCGCGGTCAAACAAACAGATAAACTATTCTAAAAACAATATTATTTTGTCATTCAGTACAGCTTAGAAACCATGACTAGAAACTTTGGGAAAGAGCGCAACAGTGAAGTAAGTAACCTTATGCACGTTTCTGACACCACTTGGATATTTTACTACAAATATATAAAAACTTAACGAATATGAATAAATAATTGTACATCTAACCTTTATAGTTCTCTTTTCAGGGTCCGTGTAAGTTAAACTTTTGATCCTCTTTTTGAAGGGTATCGCAAAATCTTTCACCCTTTGGTGGAATACCATTTTCCTGTGCACTGTATCGCCGACAATCATATCTGTGCTCTCACACACACACAATAAACACGACAGTACAAATAACAGAAACACAAAACGCATGACGATTTTAATTCACATAGTTGCTTATAATGTACATTGTATACGAGTGATGGGCGTCGAATGAACGTTTCTCGTCCGCCGATAACCTCTAGACATATACAGCGACGATTCCATCACGTAATACGAGTAATTACTTCAGATCGCTTCTGTCTTACACGTTTGCTAAAACGACCCATCCACGGGTATTTTAATGAGTTCCCTCGTTCCCAAATGATGTTTGACTAACAAAACATTAAGATAACTGGCGCTAGTTCGTTGAGTTTAGTTTGTCTGTTTTGAAATAGAAACAATGGGTGGTGATTGTTTTGGGTGTTTGGTATGTTAATATTATGACTTATTCTCACTGTATCTAATATATATATACATAAATAGTACCTAACTATCAATGGTGACTAAATTTATACTATTCCCGCGCTATGGGGAAATATATCTCATCTCGTCAACTTACTATCAGTTGGGAATATGCGTTCTTTTAAATTTTTCAGGCATGCTGGTTCCACCACCGAAGGAATGTAACATAGTTCCAGTGGCCCGCCAATAAAGGCGGAGAGACGGCACACGGCGGGTTTCTTTAGTGGGTGAGGGCCCCACATTACCCTGTTCGTTGCCCTGATCGACGGGGTGTGCGGTTAGAAACATTTTTTCCCGCCTTAACAAAAAAAGGCATGCTGGTTCCTCACGATGTTTTCCTTTACGAGGCAGTGATAATTGGTAAAACATACTTTCAAAAATTTTAGAAAAGCTAAAACAGTGTTTATAAATATAGAGATAAATAAATTATGGCGTTCAGTTTTAGATATAACTGCAAACATTACACAACTATAGAAATTGGTGTGAATTAAAAATTAAGCAAAACCTTAAGTTGAATGCATTTTTACTCTAATTCCCAAAAAGACTATATGAAAACATGAAGTGCGTAAATGTGATATGAAAAAGTATGCGGCATCACACAAAACATTAAGAAATACTGTGTTATTAAAATGTATGACCTCGAGTGAAGTCATAATAGCTCAATTCCGGACGGTATTCAGAAGGCGCGGGTTCCAACCGCGCTCGTAGCTATCATTTTCTATGCCACATTTTCGCACTTTGTGTTCAGGTAAAAGGCCAAGCATGTGAAATATAAATACAATAATAGAATATAATTATGTTAATTTTTACTCTCATCCTCGATTTAATTCAAGAAAGTATAACAGACTCTGAGGCCAAAAAGCATTTCAGAACAATAAGAGTATGCGTGTATTATAGTAAAATAAATTCACAGACAAAATCAGTATTTTCTCTTTACTAAATGCCAAATTATGACTATAAATAAATTCTAAGCCCTTTACTAATATTACTAATAAACATTGTTTAAGCTTCGAATGGCCGTGCGTGGCGATTACGGCACTATCCCCCATATATGAGCGAAACAGCATAGGACCGCTCGTTGTGGCGTTTTCTTGGGGAGGCCTATGTCCAGCAGTGGACGTCGAAAGGCTGATGAATGAATGGAAATAAACATTGTTTAAGCTTCGAATAGTAATTCAGTATTTTGTTCCGTTCTTTCAAAGTCAAACTGTCATATTAGTGACAAAGACAAAATACTGAATAATTATTCAGAGGTTATACAACGTTTATTAGTAAGGGGGTAAGTGTGTAGATTTTAGATATTAGAGACTGGTTTGAGTTTAGTCTTCTTTTTTATTATTTATTATTTAAAACATTTTACTGTTCCACTATTTGGCACGGGTCTTGTTAGAGGGATTTAAACTGTAGTCCAACACGCTGGCCCAGTGCGTGTTGGCAGATTTCAAAAGCCTTCTAGAAAATCGCTCAGGCGTGAATGATCAAACTCAAAACCACTGTATTTACAGTCCTTCGTTTTACCACTTCTGGTCTAGTCTATGACTAGCTTGTAATATTTTGGAACTTTAATTAAAAGTGCTAATTTGATATGGTGAAAATCTTTGTTCCCTCTTCTTTTTTTGTTAAGGCTGGAGTGCCTAACCGTACACCCATTCAGGGTAACGTACAGGGTAGTGTGGCGCCCTTACCAAACTGAATAAACCCGCCGTGTGCCGTCTCTCCAGCTGTACTGGCGGACAACTGGTACTGGAAGTTATTCACTATATTACGTCAGTGGTCCGCGCGCGGGTTGCCCTTACCCGTACCCTCTTTGATTCGTTAGGTTCACTAACTGGGAAATAAGAGCCCCTTGTACGTATTTGTTGACGATAATCATAATATCTATAATTTGTTTGTTATGATATAGCTTATTTTATAACCAGTGGGAGACTTACTATTGAGCCCAAATGGGTTGGTACCACCATCTCCCGTGTGCCCGTCCATGGAGCACATTGGTCTGTTTTGGTTGTAGCAGGAGATAGCCGTTAATTCTTTAATTTCATATACCTGTGGAATGAAATAGTGAGCAGCGGCTTGACAGTACTCTTGGTATAGTTGAAAGCAATGGTTACCATTTACCACGAGGTGGGACGAGGCTCGTCTGCCACCATACGCAATAAAAATAAGTAAATAATGATGCAACCCTATTATTATTTTTATATTTGAATAACATTACATTTAAAGAACAAATTGTTGTGAAAGTGGAAAAAGAGAGCTTTGCTGCGAGCTGGATTCAAACCTGCGGCCCTTCCAATCCGGGGACGTGCTCTAGAACGCTAAGCTATCGCAGTAGCCGACGGCTACACCCAATCCACTTAACTATTGCTTTTTATATGTCTTTACGTTACTTTTTTCAGCGTTACTTTTTTATCTTTTTTTTCCACAATATTTGTTCTTTAAAGTAGTTAAGCATGTCAGTGCTAAAATCAAAATAAAAAAAGCATTTATTAGAATGAATTACTTGTTATGAAATATAGCGCAATAACGGATTTGTTATGCAATATACTGTAATAAACATAATTAAGTTATCAGTCATTAAAATATCTTCAACAGAGTAATTGCTAGCCATGCTTGTATAATTAGAATTAATAATTAATTATTTCTTTTATAGATATTTATATACAAAAGAGTAGGCAGAGGAGTAAAACACAGCCTACACTTTTGCTTCAACATAGTGTGGTTTGAATACCTTGCTCTAGAAAAAAGATACCTCTGCATAACAGTAGAATATTGTTATTATAAAAACTTAATTATTGACATTTCTGTTATTCATTATATTGGATAGGCCTTCCAGGAACTTTATAAAACTTTGTGATATTTATATGGCATTCGCTATACTATAATAAAGCTGTACAGAACTGTGACTGTACATCTACATATTAAAAAAAATGAATTAGTGAAATGTAGGTACGCATATAACTTCCGAACGACTGCACCAAATTAGATAATTCTTTCTTTTTTGTTTTCTTTGTTAACGTCCACGGTTTGTATAAAAAAAATAAGAACAAAAAATTTAAAAAAATATAATCATAATAAATATTTCCGGTACTTTTTAATTTGACGGGTTCATTACTTTCGATACTCACAATCACCCGCCCTTTGATTTTTCACTGAACAATCTCCTTCATTTGACGGTAGAATTTTCCACGGGACATTGGCAAAGTTGTGTCTATAAGTCTAACATCATTGACATATGTCAATGTGAACGGCGCAGACGTTAATTTTATTTTCTGGATTAAAATTTTAGATTTTAATTAGTTAATATTGTGATTATCATCAACTGGAGGCAGTAATGGATGAATCCAATATAGAAGACGACGATTTAGGTAAAAGTGTTACGGAAATTATAAGCGAATGTGAGAGAGAGTTTGGAGGAACTGCGAGTTGGTACAATTGTAAAAACAAGGAGGAGAATGTAAGCCGAAGTATAAACAAAGGAAAAAGAGGAAGAAATGGAGGTGATGAAAGCAGCGAGGATGGATTTTTTACAGTTACTAGGAAACAAAAGAGACTGGTAAGGAGTGATTTCGTGAAAACGCAACAAGTTAGCACAGCTAATTTCTATCCCAATATTTCGGGAGGATCTGAAGATAGCATAATAGAATTATGTTTGACGTCATTAAATCCATTGCCTAAACAAATGGCGTCAGCAAAATTGCTACATAATGAAAATTTAAGAGATGTTAGTAAAATTAAATACAGGGGTCAATTCAAGGTTTATATTCAAGTGAAAGATACTGAGCAAGCAGAAAAGCTCACTTTGAGTACAATATTGAAAGAATTAGATATTAGAGTTTCGTATACTTACCAAACTACCTTTTCTTATGGAGTTATTAAGGTAGTGGATTTGGATGTGGAAGAAAAGGAATTTTTAGCTAATTTGAAATGTGACAAGGAAATAGTTGCTGCGAAGCGTCTAAAAAGAAGGAATATAGATGGTAAATAGGTAGACATTGAGACAGTTCGCCTCTGTTTCAAAAATGCTATTCCTCCTCAGTACGTTTTTGCATATAGCTGCAGATTTAAAGTAGATAGATACATCTTTCCAGTCTCTCAGTGCTCTTTTTGCTGGCAGTATGGACATAGTAGAAATTTTAGTCACAATAAGAAAACTGTTTGCCCTAAGTGTGGTGGTGCACATGGTAATTGCGAAATAGAAAGTTTTGTTTGCCCTAATTGTAAAGGACTACATATGGCACTAGACAAAACTTGTCCTTGGTTTGTGAAAGAAAAAGAAATAAGGCACATAATGAGTGTTAATAATATTAATTACAGACGAGCATTGCAGCTATATTCAAAGGAGAGATAAACCTTCAAATGTTGAAGTGCTCGATAAAAAATCAAATGACAGTTTATCTTCCTTTTTTAAAAGAACTGGTACTTCCTATAGGGATGTTCTTAAGAAACCAGTTAATGTGCAAGAACAATTATCGAGTGATTTAGAAATAAATGAGGTTGCATTACAAAATGATAGCCTATTCCAGAAATACAGTTCCCAAAAATTTAAAAGAAATATAATTAAGAAAAATATTGAAGGAGATTTGCACTATTTACAAGGTGAAAATAAGCAAGTTGAAGATTCTAGTATTCAAGAAAGTAAAAAAAGGAAGAAGACAAGTAAAGATAAGTTTAACCTTCAGCGATTTAAATATAATATAAACGGAATTATATTCTCTGAATCTAGTTTCGAAGAAAAAATGGTTGCTGCTTGTAAAGTTAGTTAAGTATTTGTTTTGAGAATGTTAACAGGAGAAAACTTATGTGAAAATTTATTTAAGCTAATTAATGGATAATTCTCTTAAATATTTAAATATTAATATTTTACAATGAAATTGTCAAAGCTTAAAACCCAAATTAGCAGATTATGATTTATTATTAAATAGAGAAAATATCCATATAGCTGCATTATGTGAGACTTGACTTGACTCAAGTGTGGATCACTTAAATTGTGTAGCTATAATGTCTATAGGTCAGACAGGATTGATTCGTATGGAGGAGTCGCCATTGTCGTCCATAAATCCATTCATAGTCAGATATATCCTACAAGATTGTATAATTCTGGTATAGAAGCAATTCATATAAAGTTATTAAATTGCAGTGTTTTAGAGAATATTATATGTGTCTACTGTCCATCATCCGTTCGAACTACAAATTCCGATTTAGAAAATGTTTTTTCTCATGTATCTTGTAAATATCTCATTGTAGGGGACTTTAATGGCTATCACAGCAATTGGTCATGTAAATCTGACTCACGAGGCTCTCATATATTTGATGCATCTTTAGATTATGGCTTTGTATCAATTAATGATGGCGCAGCTACGCGTATTAAGTTAGTGAATGATGCTCTCCAAAGCACTTCTCCTGACGTAACTTTTATATCGTTTTCAATCGTCGATTTGGCTATAATGGCAAAATGGCAGGTGTTAAACGAATGTCTAGGTAGTGATCATCTTGTTATTAAAATAGTACTTAATTTTCAAAACTCCATACCTTTCTCTACGAGACGTAATTTCAACCAAGCTAACTGGGAACAATTTAAAAAGGATCTTAGTAATTCATTTTCAAGGTGTGATATTAATTGTATATCTGATGTAGACACTCAAAATATGTATGATTATTTCAAACATCAAATCTACATATCAGCAAATAAAAATATCCCTATTATCAAAATTTCTAGTATTCCGCCAAATACGTTCAAGCCTAAACATTGGTGGGATCCGTCAAGTTTCAGCAGTAGTCGCGAAGCGTAGACTTACATTGAAAATGCTTAGAAAAAACCCAACTCCTCAAAACTTGAGTATTTTTGAAAATAAAGTCAAAACCGCTCGTCGTTTAATAGAAGCGGCCAAGGCACGAAGTTGGAAAACGTTTTGCAGTAGTTTAAGTGAATGCACTTCTGTGTCTATGGTGTGGCAGAAGATGGGCTGGTTAAAAGGTTATCGTAAGTCTAACCTTCCTACTTCTGAGCTAAAACAAATAGAACTATTACGCTCACTAACTCCAGATACGGTCATAAACTCTGCACCTGTCATAAAGTATTCAAATAAGTTACTGGAATCACCTTTTACCCTTCAGGAACTAATATCAAGTATCAAAAAGAAAGATTCTGCTCCTGGTAGTGATGGAATAACACATTCTATGATTTATAACCTCCCTGATTGTGGTCACCATTTTCTGCTTACTTTATTCAATTGTGTATTTCGATTTGGTTATGTTCCCAGGCAATGGCGAAATGTTTCAATAGTACCAATTCCAAAATTACAAAATAATTCTAATTCAGAAGCAAAATTAAGACCTATATCCTTAATTTCCTGTTTATGTAAGGCTTTTCACAACTTATTGCATAAAAGAATTGAATGGTACATAGAGAAGAATTTGATTTTATCCCCTAAAACCTCTGGATTTAGGAAGGGTTATTCTTGTATGGACAGCCTTTCTAGGTTAATAACCCATATTCAGTTAGATCTATTAAAAAAAATTCCTACAGTAGTGTGCTTTTTGGATATTGAGGACGCATACAATAATATTTTAGTTGATAGAATGATCTCTATTCTTGATGAACTAAAAGTTAGTGAATACATTTGTGCATATTTATGGTCATATCTCAGTGAGAGACATTTATCTATTAGAAGTATTAGCGGGTATACCAGATCTACGAGTAAAGGTCTAGGTCAAGGTGATCCTCTATCTCCTTTACTCTTTAATATTGCCACTTCTAGTATTTGCGAAAAATTAAGGATGTTTTAATTACTCAATATGCCGACGATTTTGCATTTTTTGTGAGTAACAAAAATGTATATTTTTACGAAAAAAATCTTCAAAATTCTTTAAATTACATGGTGAATATTTTGAATAATCTTGGATTGCAACTGTCTGCTAATAAATCAAAATTATGTATATTTAGTAGAGGTCGTACAGGGTGAGAAGTTAATATCAAAATTAATAATTACCAAGTTAGTTCTGTAGATCACATTAAATATTTGGGGATGTGGCTAGATAGATCCCTTTTATGGAGTAAACATATTAGTGAAATATCGGAAAAGACATTAAGATTTCTGAACTTATTAAAAGTACTTGCTGGGGCCAGTTGGGGTGTCCACACTAAGCACCTACATTCTCATTATCTTGCATTGATAAGGAGTAGGCTAGACTATGGTTGTTTTTTATGGAAATGGTGCTAAGTCTCACTTAATGAAATTAGAAAGAATTCAAAATCAGGCGTTAAGAATTATATTATTATAGGTGGTTTCATCAAAAGTACACCTATGCATGCTATGCAAGTTGAATTGTGCGTCCAACCATTGTTTGTTCGTAGATTATACCTAGCACATAAGTATTGTGCTAAAGCTATGTCATGGTCGAACAATGATATTATTAGGCTCCTAAAAGAATTAGATTTGTATTCAAACTCTAGATATTGGCAAAACAAAAATAAAACCTGTACTCTTAGACGCATATAATGATACAAAATTTTATGAAATTCATTCTACATATCCTTTACAAATGTTTTCACTAGATACCTGGCTATCTAAAATTAAGCTGAGTGAAATATTACAAGTTGAGTTAGAATGTGTGGAGAAACCAAATAATCAATATGAATATTTAGATATTTTTATATATATTTTTAGCATTTTACATGCTTAGCACTATACATTAAACACAAAGTGAAAAGTGTGTGTTTAATGTATAGTGCTAAGCATGTAAAATGCTAAAAATATATATAAAAAAATATCTAAATATTTATAGGGTTTGCGTCATTATTAGGTAAAATCTTAATTGTAAAATTAAGTTTACTTGGTCGGTATAATGTATGAAAATACATCCGACAGATGACGTAGGCGTCACGCAAAGACGTTAAGTATGAATGTGTTATCGAAATTAGCAGTCAGGAGCTATTGTCATGATGGCTGAATTGGCAAGGCATCTGGACGGTATTCAGGAGATGCAGGTTAAAATCCTGCTCGTGACTGTTATTTTCGATATCACATTTTTCACTTTGTGTTTAATGTATAATCAATATGAAATTACAAATTTAAAATATGATGTTTTACGTGTATTAAATGTAAAATACAATGGTTGGCAAAGATTCACTGATGGTTCCAAAAATGCAATTGGCCAAGGAGCAGCTTTTTTCTTTTTTTTACGCGAATGAGAATCAGGCAGCTTTGTTCAAATCACGCCCCCGTGTATCAATAATGACGATGGAACTCATAGCCATATTTGAAGCTCTTAGATACATTAGTAGCTTAAGTAGTGACTTGAGCTACGTCATCTTCACTGATAGTAAGTCTTCCTTGTACCATTTGGCTCTATGCGCCTCTGGACACAGAGGTGTATCGATAGCTTATGATGTACTGAGGGAGATTTTACATGTAAGCTCTCATAAAAACCTAATATTGCAATGGGTTCCATCACATATAGGGCTAAATGGTAATGAGGAGGCAGACCGTCTAGCTAAGCTAGCCATATTGGAAGGGGAGTCTATATATATTGCGCCGAATTATTCTGAAGTTTTATTTAGATCAAAATCTGTATGTTTTAATGTTTGGAAAGACTGTTTCAATAAAAATTCTAAGAGTAAAGGTATTTGGCATAGAACCTTTCAGAGCCAGCCTCCTCGTGTTCCCTGGTTTCTGCAGACAAATTTAAATAGAAATTTTGTAACCATTATTCATAGGTTGCGTTCTGCACACATTCCATCAAAGATGTTTGAGCATCTTGTGGGGCAAACCGTTTCTCCCAATTGTGTTTTATATGGTAAAGTTGAAGATGTTCAGCATGTTTTGATGGAATGTGTCAATAACAAAGTACAAAGAGAGATTTTTATAGAAGATTTTAATGTGAACCTTATGGATGTCGGTGTGGTTCAAACTATTTTGGCCACTCCGACATCTAAAACCACTAAAAAGCTTTGTGATCTATATATGGGCTTTTATATATAATTTTTTCTGTAATTTATAATATTTTTTGTGTGGTTTTTTTAGTTTAAGGTCTGATGGGGCTGGCTTTACATTTAATTATTTAAGCCCCAAACAAATAAAGATACAAAAAGAAGTCTATAAACGCCATTTAATCAATAATTGAATAGAATTACTTTCTGTACATCAAACGTGTCAATTATAGAATTATTGATAATCCAACAGATTTAAATTTACCTGGGGGCTATATTTCCTTAATCTGCGACTGTACCCCACCGCTTTGAAGTCGAGGCGGGCATAAATAGCAAAACACGTCTTCTGGATTTTAGAAGATATTAACGAAAAAACATTATGGCGGTACGAAGTTCGCCGGGTTAGCTAGTTTAAGATATTTGAGAGAAAATGACTGTATATTATAACTAACTATTTAAATAAGTGTCTCTGAATACACAAAATTTCATCATGCAAAAACTACTGATGGATTAGATGAATCAATTTTGGTTTGTCATAAGCACGGAGTACGGAAAAAGAGTACTACTCCGTGGTCATAAGTCATAATAATTTTCATAATTATTTAGCATTTATTCAAACAAAAATACATTTATGTTGAATTTAAATTTGCGCACATAAAATTATAATAATAAAATAGGTACTACATTTTTCAAACCACCAATAAAGTCATTGATATTAGTTTTCTAACACTAACAATAATAATTACTATCATAAAGATTAAACGACAATAGTCATATGTAACTTATATAATGTTATATTATTCATTCAAGTATCAATTCATACATACACGGTGCACGTCAGTAAATCTCCAAGTCGGTATGACTTTTCCCGACATCTTAAACAAGCATCGTACTTCAGTCAATTTACACTTACACAAAACCTTCATGAATACACTTAAACCTTCCTCACGAGTCCCTCCATCAGTTCAAGTTTAGTTTCAGTAGTAATAGTTCAGTTTCATCAGCTGAAAAGCCAATCCGTATCCAGTATTTATGAGTTTATTGCGTTTAAAAGACAAATAAACACGCGGGAACTTTTTTTATAATAATGTGTACTTAAAACAAAATATGTTGATAAATACACATACCATATTATTTAATTACACATTTTCTTTTTTTTTTTTGCATTTTGTCATCAATTTCCCATCCTCACTGACAAGACAATCAATCTTCTTGTTACTTGTAAACTCTGACAAGAAAATTCGAGAAACTTTTCCCCTCTGATATTGATGGGCGAATTTTATTACCTACTACCCACTTATGTTAAACTTTATATAGGTTTCGAAAAGTTCAGCCATGCTTTACTTCATAATTGCCCGTGTCAACTTCGCTTTCAACTAAATTAACGGTTTGGCTCGCAAAAATTATTGTTTTTGAACTCGGCAACTTTGTTTATTTCCTATAAGTACAACAAAGACAATAATATATGTTGTTTCAACGGTAGAACGGGTAGATGAAACGTCGGGATAGTAGAAAATGAAGTAAACGCGATAGATTCCGTAAACGTAGTTTTATAACTTTTATGATGAATAATTAATAATTTATTGATCCAATACCATCACATGACATGCTGACCCAACAATATACTTACCCAATTTAGTTGTACATTATGCAGAGCCAATTTCATATGTTTACGGACATCAAAATGGGAACACTCATTACTTAGTTCATTGTACATCGGTCATTAGCACTGAAATACCTAATATCTGTAATATCTATAGGAAATCATTTGTCTAATGCTATGCTTAAATTTATTTAAAAAAAAGTACCTAGCGATCGTCATGTATTTGATATTTATGTCAATTAGGTCGTGTGCCCACTACAATATTTTCATCGTAGTTTATTTAAACGGTAGAAAATATTGTAAGAATATTTATGCATTACAAAGATAATTTCTGGTGTTATAGTTTGTAAAGATGTCATTACTTATTGTCAAAGGTGTACTTAAATAATAAGACTAGAAAAATAAAATATTATTGTGTAAGTCATAATACTTCATTGATCTGATATTTACGCGAATGTTACACATCTATACTATTATAAAGCTGTAACAGAGAACTGTAAAGCTGTAGCAGAACGCCTATATGGCGTGTCTAAACACAAAACGATTTTTTTAGATTTTTTGTCTGTCTGTATATCTGTTTGTTTGTTCGCGCATCACGCAAAAACTACTGAACGGATTTTGATGCAACTTTTTTTGTTTTTTAGCTCTTGATTAGACTTTACAACTGGTATACATTTTATCCCACTACTATATCAGGAACCTGAGATATAATCAAAAAACTAGCTTTTGATTGCGGTGTAGCCGCGGGCAAAGACAACTAAAGAAATAAAACTACGTTTACGGAATCTATCGCGTTTACTTGATTTTCTACTATCCCGACTTTTCCAATACTTATCAAGTAAACGCGATAGATTCCGTAAAAGTAGTTTAAAATATTACTAGATTCTGTCTGCGGCTTTGTCTACTTTAGCCTTCAAAATTTGGTCCATAAAGTAGTTTAGGTATAGGAACTCCATCATCGTCTCCCTAGCGTTATCCCAAACTTTGTTGGGGTCGGCTTCCGATCTGCTCGGTTTTAGCTGATCCACCAAGGGGAAAACTAACGACCGTAGAACTAGACTATAGTCAATTTTTAGGACCTGTAACGACTGCCAAGAAGTTATTTACTGACAGCAAAAAACTAGACGTCGCGGGACGTCTACCAGATGTGAAAACATCGAAATTATTTTGTAGAAATAAAATGGTCATAACTTGACAAAGTACTCCTCAAGGCGAATCAAACAAGTATAAACTCGATAGGGTTACCTCGTTTCATTACAGAGTTACTGCGCCCACCTTCTAGCTTCATTGTCAGACACTGGATACTATCTAGAGACAAAGTACTCGTCAAAACAAATCATACGAGTACGTTTACGGAATCTATCGCGTTTACTTAATTTTACTACTATCTTGACGTTTCGAATACTTTACAGCATTCATGATCACGGGTGGACTTAGATGATAGACGTCCAAGGCTGATATGTTATTTCAACGGTTTCATCTACCCACAGTATATGATTTTACAAAATTTTTGGTTTATTTATTTTAACCTACCTAATATTCGTTTAGAAACACAGTGAAAATATCTACTTCAAATGTTTATGCTCTAGCTCCATCATCAGTTCCTGGATACTGTCTAAATACAAAGTACTTGTCAAGACGAATCAAACGATTCCAAAGTCGATAGGGTTGCGCCTTTTCAATACAGAGTTATTGTGGCCACCTTTCAGCTCCATCATCAGACCCTGGATATCGTCTGATATCGTCTAGGGCTGAAGTACTAGTCAAGATATTTCAAACGTGCCCTAACTCGATGGAGTTGTGCCATTTAATTACAGAGTTTCGCATGGCTACCTTCCAGCTGAAAAACTTTCAGACCCTGGATACCATCTATAGACAAAGTACTGATCAAGATGAATCAATCATGTCCAAACTCGACGGGGTTGCGTCGTTTCATTAAAGAGTTACTGTGGCCACCTTCCAGCTTCATCATCAGCCCCTGGATACCATCTAGAATCAAAGTACTCGTCAAGATGAATCATACGAGCCCAAACTCGACGGGGTTGCGACATTTCATTATATAGTTCCTATGTTCACCTTCCAGCTCCATCATCAGATCAGCTCCATGTCATCGTAATATTGTATTGTGACGCGATATACAGATGCTTGTAAAATTTCAGCTCAATCGCAAATCGGGAAGTGTGTCAAATCTAACTTGCAAGATTTGAACGGCACAAGTAAAATAAAAGCGTCGCCACGCTAACAGCCGATTTTACACTCCCACCGCATTGGATGTTTCACATCAAAAACCCGGTTCTACGTGTAGAGCGAAAGCTGCTTGCTGCAATCTTGCTATTCATTTGAGCTGTAAGTGCACAGCTAGGCTGCGATTTGCTCTAGGTCACAAAGCAAGCAAGCACAGGAACTTCTTCGTTTTTTTTGAATAAATACTATTTTTTCGCGGTGGTGTAGCGCTAGTGTATGCGACTGCTAATCATGAGGTCTCGGGTTCGATCCCCGGGTCGGGCAATGTTATTGAGCTTTTTCCTAAAAAGAAAAATTCTCAGTAACAGCCCGGAGTTTGGAAATGTGCCCGGTAGACGTTAATAGGCTCGCCCCCTATTAAGTGGGACTTAAACATAGCTGGCGAGTCGTGGGTGTGTAATACACCTCTGCCTACCCCCTTCAGGGAATACAGGCGTGAAGCTATGTGTTTTTATTGGGATAAATAAAAAAGAAAAAGAAGGGTCCAGTGCTTCATTTGTCTACCTACCGTAATTTCATCCTCATCCGCTCAGTCGTTTTGGCTTGATTGACGGGCAAACAACCAAACATCTTCAACAATCTTTCACATTTAGGTATTCGTGTAATATTAATAGGTGTAGAATTCGTATAAATATCATAAAATAATACGTTTAAAACATACTGCAACTCAGTTTGTGTCTGTGAAATAATAGGTATACTGAGGCCAATCAACATATTATAACGCACTCATTATCAGAACGAATGGTAATATTTAATTATTTATAACTTTGACTAGTACGTACTAATATGGAAGATTAATTTTTATTCTAGATTCGGTTACTTCTATTCCCACGACAAGGTAAATAAAACGTGAATAATAAACTGCTTCCCGTTTGAATCAAAAGGCAGCGGAGTAGAATTGATGCACAGTTAATTTTGAATAATAACCGGTAAGGGTTAAATAATCGTTTTAATTTAGATTAACTGCTCTTCTGTCCGCCCTTGCACGTGTAATTTGAGTAAAAGTAAAATAACTATCTTGTTTTCATAAATCAAATTAATTTACCATTTTACTGTTACTGTTTTTAGATAATGGAAATAGCATCTTATAGGTTATCGTTAATCGAAGTAGATCAATCATGTAGGTATTGATAATATTGAGATTCTTTTAAGTGTGGTGACGGACTAAGAATACAAGTGTTACCACCCCATTCTTTCACGGGTGTCGTATGAGGCGACTAAGGGAACTAAGCAATTATCATCCATTGCATGATTGGTGATAGGGCTGGGTGCCAAGTGGGAGTACTCACTTGGTATCGGGCCCGAGCGGGTTGGTATCACCATCTCCCGTGTGACCGGCCATGAAACACATCGTTGCGTTTTGGCTGTAGCAGAAGATATATATATTTCATTTTACAAATATGAAATGAAATAATAAATGGCTATCTCCTGCTACAACCAAAACACACCGATGTGCTTCATTGCCGGTCACATGGGAGATGGTGGTACCAACCCGCTAAGGCCTGATAGCAATTGAGTACTCCCACTTGCTACCCAGCCCTACCACCAGTAATGCAATGGGTGATAATCGCTTACTTTCCTTAGTAGCCTTGTACTACACCCGCGGGAAAGAGTGTATTCTTAGTCTGTCACCACACTAAAACTATTCATCGAACATGATCTTATTTGAATTTGGTATTCGGATTTTGTCTGTATGGGTAATATTTAAGTGGTACTTCTTCTTTTAGTAATCCTTTTTGCTCTTGCACCCTTTAGTCCAGTGATAGACATGACCAGCCCATTACCACTTCAGTATAGTATTAAAAATAGGAAAATAATACAAAAAATAAATGTATTTAAATTCCCACAGCAGTTTTAAGTAGTTATAAACACATTGGGATCTCTCTCTCTCTCTCTCTCTGTATAGTAAGATCGAGGAGCAACTTAATTAAAATGTCTAGCTACCATTATCATAACTTTACGTTACTATTATCACTAGTGTGTCTAATGTTCACAGACCTACTATCTCATGGATAATTATTGCTAATAAAATATGTTTCCAAATAATATTTTCCTTACCAGTAATATTATTCTTACCAGTAGGCAAACTTGCTCTTAAAATAAGCATCAACAATTGTTTACTACAATACATATTCTTGTAGCAACTACTATTCTGTTGTTAAGATAGAACGTAGACTATTTCGTTTAAAGGGGATTTAAGGGGATTCCTGTCCTCATAACGGCTTCTATCGATATTGATATTGGCTTCTGAGAAACACTTATAGTATTACCGCCATATTTATGAATACGCTTTATAAGCTTCGTCAACACAACTTGCCTGTATATAGCTTGCCTGAGTATTATTACCCAGAGAATATTCTGACGCACAAGTGGTTCCGCTGGTATTTTTAGCGTCTATATAATTATTATATTTACGAGTATTATGCATAGATAATTGCTTATCGTCAGGTGGCCGTAAGCTTGTTTGCCAACCATGTAGCATAAAAAAATAAATATGTACGCTGAAAAAATGTATGTAACCACAGTAGATAGGCGCTATATAATAGGTACCTATCAGTGATTTGTGGGCAAAAATATATACACGGAAAATAAGAAGGTGTTTTACACAAATTTTGTAAAACTCAACATATAGTATCATGCCCGTATTCCCCAAAGGGGTAGGCAGAGGTGTATTAGACACCCACGGTTCGCCAGCTATACTTAAGTCCCACGTAACAGGGGGCGAGCCTATTGCCGTCTACCGGGCACATTTCCGAACTCCGGGCTGCTAATGAGAATCTTTTTACAAAAAACCTCAGTAATACTGCCCGACCCTTTTTTTTTGTTTAGACGAGAATAAATGTTCCTAACTGCACACCCCGTCGCTCGGGGCAACGAACAGGGCAGTGTGGGGCCCTCAACCACTAAAGAAACCCGCCGTGTGCCGTCTCTCCGCCTCTTTTGGCGGGCCACTGAAACCATATTACATTCCTTCAGTGGTCCGCCGGCGGCTTACCCTTACGGGTACCCTCAACTGAGCAACGTATCCGCACACGGTGCGTCGCACCTTCGCGGAAGGCCTTGCCGGTGGCAGACGTTCCCCGATCCATCCATCCGCAGCCTCAGCTAGGGTGGCATTAGGCGCAAATACTCGCGCCTGCGCCGCCCCAGTCGCTGGCGGCGGTTCAGGTCTGCGGAAGGATCAGCCTCCCTGGCCCTCTCCACCGCTTCCTTCCTCGAAATTACCACCTCGCAGAAGGCAGCGACCGCGGCACAATTCCTGTCGCTGCCAAGCATCGCTCTGACGACGCTTGGCAGCCAGAGGTCCCCTCCTATTGCCGCGACGAGTTCACGGCGCTGCTTGGCCCAAGCCGGGCACGAATCAAGCGTGTGCTGCGCCGTGTCCTCGTCGCAGCTGCAGTGGTGACAGCCCGGAGTAGCTTCCCTCCTTGCGACTATGTGTAGATATCTGCCGAAGCAACCGTGCCCCGACAGCACCTGCACCAATCGGAAGGTAAGGACTCCGTGCCATCACCCCGCCCACTCCTCCAGCACCGGCTGGAGCGCCCCTACGGTCCGAAGACCGGCCAGATTCAGACAGTTGACGGAAGTGCTCGCGAAAGCGCCACCGCCCGTCCAGCACCAGACCTAGATACTTAATCCGGGCCTGCACCCCTATTTGGACCCCGTCCACCATGATCGAGGCGCCAGCAGGTGGCCGACGTCGAACCCCATGGAAAAGTAGGGCCTCCGACTTGTCTAGGGCCACCCTAAGCCCCAGCGCCCCGATCCTCCTGACCACCTCCGAGGTCCCTAAGGTGGCCAGGAACGCTGCTTCCTCGAAGTTTCCACCCCGGGCCACGACCAGCGTGTAATCCGCATAGCAGACAACCACCAGCCCGGGGGGGAGCCGACAGCGTAGCACCCAGTCGTAACCGATGTCCCAGGTCGATGTGAGGTCGGCCTCCCAGTTGCTACCTGGCAGTGCCATGACTGGGGGCATGTAATACTGCCCGACCCGGGGATCGAACCTGAGCCCTCATGATCAGCAGTCGCTCACACTAACGCTACACCATAGAGGCAGTTATGAAATTAAAATTTATTAAACTCAACACTTATGTTATAATGATTTATATTCTAACTATCATTAGTGGTGCAAGTAATTTTGGAATGGACAGCAGGATAATTTAGTGGGCCCTTTATTGCGGTCAATGAGGTAACCCTTGCCCCTAATGTATGGTTATGGTGGTGTTCATAATGGCTCACTTAAATGAGTTAGGTGCTATAACACTACGTATAAAATAAACTAGTTTGTTATAAAAATATAGTGTATAAACTGGAAGGCAAGTTTATTAATATGTATGACTATTTTGCGAAACATTTATTAGATTATAACCATTCATTAGATAATAGTCATACATTCGAGCCCTTGCATATTTGTGAAGAAAATATTAGACTGTCCGTTTTAGAACAATTAGAAATAATTAAAGTCAGTAGTAACATGTTGTTGAATGAACAAACTAGCTGTAGTTCCCCACTACTAAACTTGTTTTCATATCATTCGAGTGATACGTCATAACTGTTGTATAGTGGAAGGGGTATAAAAGCAAGTTGCACGAGTAAGCTTCGCTCATTTGTTGCCGAGCGTTCTTGAGAATGCCTCGTTTAGAGGTGAAACACGTGTCGAATTTATGCTCGGATTTTTGCGGAATATTGCAATATTGTGGTTCTGAGAGTTCTACCGTATGGCATGGTTGTGTCGCGTTGGTGAGTTTTTTGTCATTATCGTGCATGCTACTTTGCTATTATCACATTCTCCTCTATCTATGAGAGTGCGGATTGGTAATCTTAGGTTATTCTGTCCAAAGATAATCGGGATTGACAATCCGTGGGTGAGTGGTGGGCTCTCCTCCTAAAATCCATTCTATAATAGTAGCAAACCCAATTTGTCGTTTATGCGTAATTGACGGATAACTATTAACTTTAACGGCGGCTGTACACACTCGTCTATTTGTCACGCGAACCTCTCGTCCACTCTCGTCTCGTAGAAGCTCGACACGAGAGCACACCATGTACACGCTCGTTACGGTATCAATTGAACTTCAGATGCCCGTCGCGATGGATGTGGAAAAGAAAGAAAGAAAGAAAGATAAATTTATTGCAATGAAACAATACAGCAGGTTATGGTTGAACATAAAAAAAAAACATGACGAAAATGCTCGTTACAAAACGACCCTGACTCAGCATTTGCAGGTTCTGAAAACCTGCGCTGATCTTCCGTCAGGCCGCTGTTGTGACGTCACGGATGACAAACAATTAGATAAAAACAAAACAAAAATAAGAAAATAAAGACATAAATAAAACAATAAAATAACACAGATACAATTATAAAATGCATGTGTGTAAATTAATTATAAATTATTTACAATATTACAAAAAGACTTATTACAAAAAGACTTGGTCTCAGAGCAAGTACAATAGACAATCAATTTTGACACAGATAATACAGACATAGGCATATAAACTAGGTATGTAAAGTCAAACCATTACAGATTAACACGTCAGCATTCAGCACATATAAGCTAAAAATTAAACAATACAAAATACAACGTGAGTTTTTATAGAAATGTATTATGTAAGAAAACTTTATCATAAAAGTAGGTATAAAAGTATCACAAATGGTTTTCAAATTAGGAAAGACTAATATCCGAATCAAAAATAATGACAACCAGCTATTTCCAACATGCAGGTTAACAAGATAGCATTGTTGAGAAATTTTGATAAATATATGAATATAAAAGTGGATATATGGTAAGTGAGGAATATATAAATAACATCTAAGTATAAATTGTCTTATATTATATATATATATATATATATATATATATATATATATATATATATATATATATATATATATATATATATATATATATATATATATATATATATATATATATATATATACTTAAATCTTAAATGGCGCCAGTATCCTGTATTAGAAGCTCTTCACGTTTTTGGTGATCAAATATAAATATTTTCAACTTTTTTCTAAATGTGTGTATATTTTGTAGGCTTCTTATTGGCGGAGGAATGTTGTTCCAACATTTAGTAGCTGCATACCGGAAGCTACCTCTAAAAGTAACTGAACGATGGCATTGCATGGAAAGCGGTCCAGCACAATGTCGAGGCCCATAGGATCTATTTAATGACAACCAAGACTTCTCATAAAGGTAGCCCGGTGATTTATATTTCAGCACTCCAAATAAAAGACAAGCCAGGTGAAGTTTACGCCTATGCTTCATTTTTAGCATAGTGTGTCTATTCAAATATGGGGTTACATGAGCCCTCAACGGAATGTCAAAGCAGAAACGAGCACAAGCATTTTGCACTCTTTGGATAATTTTTTGTGTTCTGACTAATAAGCGTGGGCCAATGACTGTGTCCATGTATTTTAGCCTGGATAAGATCAGGGACTCGACTAATTTAATACGCAGGCTTTCCTGTAGAAAAGGCCTAATACGGTACAGTACTTTAAGCTTGTAAAAGCAATTTCTCACAGAATCCGTCACATGCTTATCAAAGCGCAGGTTCCAATCCATGTTTAAACCTAGATTTCGTGCATCATTAACCTGCTCTATGGGTTTTCCTAAAAGAGTAACGCAAACAGATGGACACAATCTAGAAAGTTGGTGGTCCCTACCAAAAAGTAAATATTTGGTTTTGTTTGGATTAAGCAGTAGACTGTTACTGGTAGACCATACAGCAATGTTTGACAGATCCTCATTCAATTTAGTTATTGCACTGTTTATTTCAGATGGTTTGAAAGAAATGTATATTTGTATGTCATCTGCATAAATGTGAAATTTACAGTGTTTAATGTGCGTGCTTATGTCAGCAGTATATAAAATGAAAAGGATTGGCCCTAATATCGAGCCCTGGGGAACCCCACCAGTCACTGCCATTTTAGAGGAAGATAAAGAGGTACCACCATTACATTTAAGTTTTACAGACTGAAAAAGATTACTTAAATAACTATTAAACCAGCCAACTGTTCTAGAGTCAAAACCGTAGAAGCTCAATTTAGATATCAATAAATTTGTATTTATAGAATCGAAAGCTCTAGAAAAGTCAAGCAATACTAGTAGTGTACAAAGCCCTTCATCTTGGGAGCAAAGTATATTGTCGGTAACATCTAGCATAGCCGTAACCGTACTGCGTCCTTTTCTGTAACCAGATTGTGTCCCAGGTAGAATATTATTAGATTCAATGTAATCCACTAACTGTCTGCAGAACACTTTCTCCATAACCTTCGACAGACAAGGCAGAATGCTAATAGGCCTCAAATCTTTGACTTCTGTGGGATTTGTTTGTTTGGGCAACGGGTGAACTATTGCCATTTTCCAGACATCAGGGAATGTAGAAGTACATTAAACACAAAGTGAAAAATGTGAAATCGAAAATAACAGTCAGGAGCAGGATTTGAACCTGCATCTTCTGGATACCGTCCAGATGCTTTACCAATTCAGCCATCCTGACAATTGCTCCTGACTGCTAATTTCGATAACACATCATACTTAACGTCTTTGGGTGACGCCTGCGCCATCTGTCGGACGTATTTTCATACATTATACCGACCGATTTCACTTTGTGTTTAATGTATAGTGCTAAGCATGTCAAATGCTACAAATATATATAAATAATGTAGAAGTAGTTATTGACATATTTATTAAGTCTCTAATAATATCTACGGTATAGGGAAAAGTCATTATAATCATATCCAAACTAATGAGATCACAACCTTCAGAGTTAGATTTAAGACTGTTAAATATTTTAATTATGAAGTCCAAGCTAACCTCCTTCAAATGGAAAACAGCTTCAGAGTAACGATTAAACTCAAAATATGTAAGCGTGGAAATGCTAACATTAGACAATCGAGACATATCTAAGAAATGCTTATTTATAGCATTCGGGTCATTTAAAAAACAAGGTAACTCTATATTATTTCGCGGTAGTAAAGTGGACTTTAAATTTTTCCATAATAAGCGAGGATTATTTATTTTGTTATTAATATTATGACTAAAGTAAGCAGATTTCTCATGAAAGAGTGCCTTGTTAACAACTGATTTTAAGCTTTTATAATATTCCTTTTTCTTGTCACATTTGCTTTTATTATAGTCTAAGAGGCCTTATCGCGCAACCGCATCATTAACTTCACAGTGTCAGTGATCCAAGGATAGGAACGGTCCTTAATAGTAATTGATTGTAAAGGTGCGTGCAAATCAAATAGTCAATATATTATAGTTAAGTGTATTTACAATTTCATTGACATCCTCAAGTGTAGAAATGAAGTCCCATTTTATGGATTTCAGGTCCAAGTTAAAAGCATCCACATTAATATTATTTTTAGATCTACATGAGATCCTGAAAGGCAAAGGTTTGTATTGATAAAACAATTGCGGCGTTTATTTTTTTATTAGTTATTGTAATTTTTTAATCATTTACCATAAAAAAATATATTAAACCATGGCGAAAAAGAACTTAACTATTCAACAGGAATATTTATTTTTTTAAATCTTCCACGGGGATATCAATATCGTTGCTTATCCGCAACCAAGCGTCGTGTAATAGTTGCTTATTCTTGTGTCTGACATTCTTAGGATTCCATAATAGTGATTGCCTTTACCTTTGACTGGTGACATGGTATTTTTGTAACGTAACTGGTGACGCGCGGCCTGACAGGCCGCTGCGGTATCAGGGTCTATAGCATAGAAATTAAGTATGGTAGCTTACCGCAATGTTCTAATATAATTTAATAACTTAATGAAGGGTAAAATAAAATAATTTAGTAAAGTCTAAATATAATTTTAATTAGGAACTTTGCCACTACAATGAAAGTAGTCTCTACAATCAAAAAACTAGAGGTGAGATCAATAATTACTAATTATAAAATTAAAATCAACATAATTATAACAAAAAAGCTTTTTTTCTATAAAGTCAAAACAATAATCAACTGAATCACAAAATAAACTTAAATCACAAGTGTCATTTCACAAAACTGGCAATGCTCAAACTTTGGTAGTTTTTTATTGACAGTCAGGGTATAATTGTTTCGCACACTGCAAGCACACGTGTTTTTTACACGAATCACATTGGTAATTTGATTTGCTATTCAATTTAGGTGGATCACTGGCACAGGTTTTCCGTGTTTTTGGTACGTTCTCCGAGTTTTGTGGTGCAGGTGGCAAATCAGAACCCAGAATACGCGCTAAGTTGATTCGTATATCACGTGGAATATGAGTATTATAAACTCTGCGCTGCATGTGTTGTAAAACCGTATTTCTGGCTAATATTTTGATAAACTGCCCTCGATCAATAGTATTGGCACCATCAGCTTGATATAAAACTTTCGGGCAAATTTTCGGCTTCCGATCCACTTGAATTTTCTTGTGCCAGCCATTCTTCAATTTCACGATCATTTATGAAATTTGCGGCTAATGAATGCTGTTTGCTACAATTTGACGCTACATTCCTGGCTCCCAATTCCTTCCGCTTTTTTTTGGAGGCTCGCAATTATGCATTATAAATAATATCTAAAATCCGAAAAAAAAATACAATATAGCAAAATTACGTCAAAAGTTACACAATTGGTGACGTAAGGTCTGAGAGGCCGCTGTCAAACTTCGTATCCATGTAACTTACCGCTTTGGGGCCCTCCGACATAGCTATCCCCCTCTACTGCGTGGGCGCAACTAAAATCGAAGCTACTCAGACGCTCGAACACGGGAAGCGCGGGGAAGGGGGTGAAATGACCTTTCACTGACGCCGTTCGGCCTGCGAGACCGCTATTCACCAGTTAAAGGTTTAGTAGGCTTCTAAAAAGCGTTAGAACACATCGTTGTCGGACGCAGAAAGCACTTCTTTACGCGAACGCAGTTGGCGGGCAACTAAGCAAACGAGTGTGTACACTGTGTACAGGCGCGGTCTCGTTTTATCGCGAGACTCACCGAGATCCTTTGACTCGAGCACAAAAAATCGACACTCTTCCGAGACATAGCGAGAGCCCCGAGACGAGACAAGGCTACCATGTACACACTCGCCCTCGGCCTGTCTCGGGGTGTCTCGACGAATGTGTACAGCCGCAGTAAGAGCTTTTTCTCCTCATTGTCATGATTTTTATAACTTGTTGTATACATCTGTTTTTTTTAAGTTATTAAATATTGTTCTACAAAAAGATGTGAAATGAAAATAACATTCCCCTCGGTCTCACTTGTAATAATAGTGTATACCCAAAGGTTGATAACTTATTGACAAAACATAATTATATAAAAACTAGCGGACCTGACAGACTTTGTCCTGTCCGAACATTGGCGTTTCGTTTGGTTGGAGTAATTTATTTTAGCTACTGAAGAAAAAATCCTGAAATCCTATTGCCACTTACCGGGTCAAAATGTGAATTTAAACCACCCCGCTACGTACACAAACATACTTACACAAAAAAATTCGTTAAGATCGGTCCAACGGTTTAGGAGGAGTTCAATTACTTACACACGGACAAAAAAAATATAATGGATACATACCTAAACTTATTAAATTATTAACAAAACTTATTAAGTTTACAAAGTTTATAACTTTATTTTATATCTGTCAATAGGTATAATAGTTTTATTTGTAATAAAAGGTAGCAAAAACAAATATTTGCCAAAGTAAAGATAGAGTCACATAAAACAACGGAATAACGGAAATGTGACGGAATTTTTCGAGATTTATTTAAATTAGCTACCGCTCTTATGTCCTAATTCACACGAAATAAATACATAATAATTATTTTAGAGAAAAATTAAGTTCTCCACGTTTAATGTCACGATATTCAGTATCAAAACAAGAAAAATATAGGTACATATATTATATACCTATATCGGGAAACAACTAATGCAGCTTACTACAGGAAATCCTGTCTGAATCAGAAAATCCTCGTTGTAAATAAAGGGGGACAGTAAATGGAGGTGGAGCGACTGTTCATTGCACTATCAACATACTCGTATTCCAGAAATCTTTGATTTGAACTTGTACAGGCGTATCTATTATTTTATTCTATTTTTGAATTTATCTTGACCAGTGTCGGATTTTTTGAAATGTTATTGTATATTTGACATTAGTTTTGAGGTACAAATTATAATTTGTGAATAAAGAAAAAGAGTATTTTAGTACGAGCGGGAATCGAACCTGCGTCCCTTCCTTTCCGGGGAAGTGCTCTAATCCATTGAGCTATCGTACCATTTCTAGAAATACCGAATCCCCTTCATGAGAACTACCTACGCATAGCCACCGGTGGTTTTGCTATCGTCAATCGTCAACAGAACGCCTTTGGCCCTGCCGGTACATTGTTTTTTGTTAAAAGAAAGTTCTTACCTTTGCTTGACGAACTGATGATATTTGTCAAGTATAATAACTATTTTATCCATAACAATAATTACAACTATTTTATCCATAACGTTATAAAACACGAAAAAAACATATATATTACATTCTACAATTTTTACGACACTAAAATGTCAACCTTGACGTAATGACCTATCGGTTCCTTTTGACGGCCGGGCGCAAGCGATTTTACTACTTGTTTTACTATGATACCGTTTATATTGGCTTGAGTAATTTTAACTATAACCTAGAATACAGACTAATAAAATTTAAAAAGACATTGACCTCTAACACAATTTTAAACGGGAATATTTTTAGCGGCGGGGGGCCCTTTTATTTGTGTGACCTTGGCGCGCGCGCGGCTCGAAACTGAGAGGTAGACCAATATAATATAAATTAGCGCTAGATGGCGTGTAAGACAATTAGTACTTTTTGAAATTAGCGCTATCAATGTGATTTATTGAAAACTACTTAGTAAGACCAATACATTATTAGTTACTTATCAAATAATCAATTTTATTTTGAAAAATGAAGATTATAAGGCGTGCAGTTTTGAATTTTCCAAAGTATTTTTTTTTCTACATAGGCATAATTTTTTGAGAAGTATTCGTGACTTGACTTTTTTTAAGGGCACTTTTTCATTGAGCATTTTTAAGATGTAAACATGCGAATTTAAACGGAAGATTTTTGCTAGATTGCGTTATATGAATAATGTCGTTAAAGCGGAATTATGATAAGGGTTTTCATGCCCGAGGTTTGTATAGCTAATGGAATCTGCAAGCAGGGAACATGATCTGATCAGCTAATGATATTCACCTTCTCGGAAAATTGCTTCCTTTATCCACACACGTCGTGCGTTTACCGAGAATTTAGGCTTACAATACTTGGAGCGAGGGCGTTGCTATGGTAACCAGAAGAAGGCTCATATGGGCTCCAAAACTTTAAATTGTATTGCCGTGTGCTAAATATAGAATGTTTGAATATTATGTAAATAAATTTACTTACGTTAATATAATGCATCAACATTTTAGAAGATAATTGAATTTACCTTTTACGATAAATATACATTGTCACAATCAAAGTGTAATTGAATTTAGTCTTAAGATAATAGAGTTGAGTAGATACTTATGAGACAATGTTTATGCGATTTATGAATTAAATTAATCTCTAGTACTTATATTGCCTTACAATCTTTAGTTTGCATTATTTTTAATAATTCCTGGCACGTGAGTGTAATATATTTATCATATTATGCATGTGCAACTTCTAACTAAGGTCTCCAGTTTGAAGCAAGCCTGGTCCTTGGAAACTCTCACGTTTTGAAACTGAGCTTAGTATACGGCGTTTTATTTTCAAGTATATGACTCACACTCCTTACTAATATTACTTACTTTCTTACTTATTATCACACCATCTCCCTTGCGGGGAGGCAGAGAGAACAGGGTCTCAAAAAGCTCTATTCTTGCATGCATTTCACTTTCTCAACATTCATAATTCTCTTCATAAATGCTCGCTGGTTTCGGAGACTCCTGACTCCACATTCCTTCAATACATTTCTAGATAGGTAAGTCTCGGTCTCCCCTTGTACCTACATCCTTTCATTTCCACCCATCTTCTTAACCAATCACTCATCCGGCATTCTTTGCACATGCCCGAACAACCGAAGCATTCCCTTTCACATCTTTCAAACCTACTCGCTCTCTCACATCGTTGTTACGAATGCGGCCAGTCAGCCTAACTCCACACAGAATCTGAATTTAATTCGGCTAAGTTGAAAGAAAATTTGTTGATTCTGAGGGGGTACTAAGTTCGCCGGGTCAGCTAGTTTTATATACCTTTATAGTATAGAAGATTTCAAATCTCAATTTTTAAAATATAAGAATAAACAACTGTAATGCGTCTTATCAAAAATTGTAAATATTCGATTAATTTACGCAACGAGACCCTTTTTAACCTCGACGAAATGAAATTACCTTGAAATTGACTTTGGAAGGAAAATCCTATACAAGTGGTTCCGCTACCAATTCACAAAACCAAAAAAATGTAATTTTGAAGTTCGCTTTTCAATGCGGGCCTTGCTTGACACATACTCAACATAAAGCTAGAGAGCTGTGTAATGTACAGTATAATCAGAAACCAAGCATATAACTAAAGTCTATTTTTGTTTGCGGGTGATATCTTTTATACATTTCCTCAATTCGAAGTGGGCGACGCGAGTCGATGCCAGTGTATTTTTCCGAAAGCACGTCATGAAGGGTGCGTGCTGTCCGTATAAACAAGGCTATTAATATCTGAACTACAGCTCATAGATCGTGTTTATGTTCTTATTAGAACATTCTCTGGTTGTGAATGACAAAATTCTGGAAATAATAAAACTCGTTCTATTACTTATAATCTAGTTCGTTAGATCACTATTTGATTTTAAACGTAGCTTCATATACATTATATCAAAGATAAAAACGTCACTGTGCTAACATGACCTAACTAAATAAGTGGATTTGAACCTGACTATAGTATATCGGCTGATAGAAACTTACCGCATCACTGACCCGATAACGAAAACCAAGAAGAGGAAAAAGCCTCTAGATGTCTATCGACTTCTACAGGTACTTAGTCACATATTATCTATATATTAGCGGGTAGTATACGATATTTCTTTTGAAATCATTACAGGCCTGAACAGTATTAACCGTAGAAAGGTATATGCCCAAAAAATGCCTGAAACGGACAGTAACTATTAATAGTCCTTAATTCTATTTAGAATAAAATATGTATAATGAAATAATTCTCAAGTTTGTTTGACTAGGGCAAAAATATAACGACCATTAAAATATTAAACTTGATATCCGTCTAATTCATTCTTATTGATTTTTGGAGTAGGTTAGAATTAGTCCAGAGTTATCATTATTTTGATATACTCGTAATTCAACCTATATGTACTGTAAATCTAATTAAAATAATATATTCGTGTCAATATAAATTAAAATCAAATTATTTTCAAAATAGAAAACGTATCGTGGCTGTATGAAACACATGTCCTATGCCTTAATGACAGTTTGACATATTGCATCAAAGAGTAGAATAAAACAAGGATTAGAATAAATAAAAAAGACAGTTGCATTACTTATATTATACTTTTTAGCACCGGCGCGGTACTTAATTAATATTTATCCTCCTGCTCAGTTTGTTGATGATGATGATTAGTTTTTTAATGATAAAACAACAAAAAAATTTACCTATTGTTGTTTTATTGTTGCATATTAAATCCTTACCATAACTTAACCTATGTTTAAAAAAATGTTTGGAACTGATTACTACCTAATTTTTTGATAATAATTGATATGATAATGGGTTCTCTAAGATTTGTAGTAAGTTTTGGCGTATATTTCATTGTTGTTCATTTCAGGCATTTTTTTGTATGGGTGATGGGCATTCTCCTTTGTCTAGAATTAGTAGGTACAACACTCATTTCTAGTGAAAGCCATAAGGCCGTATTACTTTAAAACTATAGGTGACTTATTACAATGACAATTTATTCGTAAGTTTGATAGGTATAGACAAAACTTCCATTGACCACTTCCTGTTTGTAGCTTCTTAGTTTATAATTTTTTATTTAAATTTCAGGGTCTTAGTAATATTGGAACAAACTCAAGTTTGTTTTAGAAATAATGAATATAGCATATTGCATCAAACTAAAACGGTTCGCTTAGTTTCTTCTTATTCCAAAGTTAAGGTCCCGTTCAATCCAATCCTATAGTCAGCCGCCGAGTGTGAGCAACCGTATCGCAGTTTACTACTTTTCCATACATATTCACCATATCGGCTAAACCGAAACGACAATACGTTATTACATTATGCGTAGTCACTTACTCTCAACAGCCGATTATTGTATTGTTTCACTACGCATTGTAGACACAGATTCGCTATTTATGTCTGAATCTGAATCTGTATTGGATGGTCATTGCCAGCCAGTGGAATCTATTTATTTAAGAATTTGCATAGACCAACTCTTTCTTTTACGTCAGGGGCATGTCATAGGCTACTAACTATTGTTAGCACAATGTGAACGGAAAAAGCCTTGTTATCAATGATGTTATTTAACGTTCACACTGAGGCGTACAGTAAGCCTGTTTACAGTGGGCGGCTGATTATACGTTTAATTCAGCGCGGCCTAAATTTACGTTGGCAGTATGTTCAAAACATTTGAACTTTGAATATAAAAGCATTCTACTTTATCGAGTATGCAAACTTTATGACTTTCTTAAGTTCTAGTAGAATACTGCATAAGTTGAAAATTGTAGATTCATAAATATTGGAAAGTTTAAATGGAGTTGGTCACCGACAGAGCATCGGTAGGATTACACTTTATTTATTTTAAAAGACTTCGATGATTACTATTTTTAGTAACTTTGTATGTTCTGATATTTTTAGCATGTTTCTTATTAACTCGCTTTCTTAATTATGTCTGGTCGGGTGAAATTTTGTAAGCAATTGATTTTAAACTAACTTTGCAATGAGCTAGATACTTGAAATTTGGACCATAGATCAGAAGTGGATGATAATGCATGAAAAAGTGAAAAAAAAGAAGAAAATAATAAGGACTATCTTATACTTTTTAGTCCGTTATAAAAACATGGTACATTTTTTATGTCAGTAAGTATTTATTATTTTGTTTCGACTTGCTCACGCAAATTCCCCAACTAACAATGCTAACATTACTAACCTTCTTTTGAGAATAAAATACATAACCTGTAAAGTTATTGTGGTTTTGCAAATTTTATGCTTGTACCACGCTAGTTTATACACATGAAACGAAGCTGAACATAACCAGACATATCCGTTCGTACCCGGACATAACGCAGCGATAATTGCCGCGAGCAGATCGATAGACGGATATCCGTATGGATGGCGTGCAGTGCTAATTGCTTGGTTGAGACTGAGGGCATTGGTTCCGACTATTGATTTGATGGAGGATATTATATGCGCATACATAACTTATTATTATTTATTTAGATATTTTTATACATATTTTTAGCATTTGACATGCTTAGCACTATACATTAAACACAAAGTGAAAAATGTGAAATCGAAAATAACAGTCAGGAGCAGGATTTGAACCTGCATCTCCTGTTTACCGTCCAGGTGCTTTGCCAATTCAGCTATCCTGACAATTGCTCCTGACTGCTAATTTCGATAACACATCATACTTAACATCTTTGGGTGACTTTTCATATATATATATTTTATATATATAAAAAAACGTGCCTTGACTGCAATGATAATGGTGTCGAGTTCGATTCCCAGTCTAAACTTGAGAGTTTTGTTTTATGACACACAACTTGGAGTTTTAGAGATTTTAGGCTTCGCCGCAGCCAAAAGCTAGTTTTTGAGTTATATCTCAGGTTCCCGATATAGTAGCGGGATAAATACCAGTTCTAGTCTAATCAAGAGCTATCAAATAAAAAAAGTTGCATTAAAATCCGTTCGGTAGTTTTTGCGTGATGCGCGAACAAACAAACAGATAAACAGACAGACAAAAATCTAAAAAAAATCGTTTTGTGTTTAGACACGTCATATAGCCTAATACAGTATTTTTTCTCAAATATCTTAAATGTACAGACACAGCTCTGTTACAACTTTATAATAGTATAGATATAGATTTTATAATTATAAAACTCCACAAATATTTGTTTTAGGAAAGGTTTTCAAAATATCCAACGGATATAGAACTGACAAGTTAACTCCGCGTTAATTGCTGGCTAACACTCGTGTCAATATGACGACGACAAATGATAGTCAGTTGCATTAATGGTTTTTCCTAACGTTAATATCCGTTTGTATCTTAGGGAGTTTTGTAACAAACAATATGAGGATGTTATTCGTTGTCGTTGAACTGCCTACTAAAGAACTTTTGGCGGATGCTTATGTGCTTTTACTATTAGAAAAAGGATCCAATTAATGATAAATGAGTTGTTAAATAAACTTGATTCATCAACAAAATAAAAAACAACTCTATAAATATTTTTTTTTTTTCTCTAAAAAGACAAAGTACACTAAGGAATAATCCTTGTATCGCGAGGGACTTTACAAACTTACAATTCACGGACACAAAGTACACCCAGACTCAGAATAACCATTTGTAGATCACACAAAGGGTGGCCCTGTGTAGAAATCGAACCCACAACATCACTCGGACGAAAGAACGGTATCTAAACCACTCTAACATTTGTACACTCACCTACTATTTTAACCTACAATTTCTAAAATATACTAACATGTGGGTGGGCGTCCAACTCTACATTACCACTTCAGTTCGCTAATTTTGCTAGCTACGTTGAACATGCTCTTTGGGACACACTTCTTTTAGAGTTGACCTTTCAGAAAAGTAAATGAGATGTGTTACAGTTAAGTGCGCTGTCCGTGTGGTGACGGACTAAGAATACAAGTGTCACCACCCCATTCTTTCCCACGGGTGTCGTATGAGGCGACTAAGGGAAGTAAGCAATTACCAGCCATTGCATGAGTGGTGGTACGGCAGGGTACCAAGTGGGAGTACTCACTTGGTATCGGGCCCGAGGGTGTTGGTACCACCATCTCCCGTGTAACCGGCCATGAAGCACATCGTTTTATGGCTGAAGCAGGAGATAGCCGTTTATTCTTTCATTACATATCGGTGAAATGAAATGGTGAGCAGCGGCTTGACAATACTCTCGGTATAGTTGAGTCCATGAGTGACGGTTACCATTTACCATCAGATGGGCCGTGGCTCGTCTGACACCACATGCAATAAAAAAAACCCCTCTACCTACCCCTTCGGGGGATAACGGCTTGATGCTATGCTATGTTTAAAATGAGAAAATCAAAAGTTTTTAGATCATAGAATTGGACACTGGATGTATTTATAATTTGAACTAGTCTTTGCTAGCGGCTTCGCCGCAGCCAATAGCTAGTTTTTCGGTTATATTTCAGGTTCCCGATACAGCAGCGGGATAAAATATCTACCAGTTTTTAAGTCAAATCAAGGCCTTTCAAATAAAAACGTTGCATCTAAATCCATTTAGTAGTTTTTTTTAAACAAATTCTAAAAAAAAATCTAGATTTAATAATTTTCTAGTTTTTCGACTATATCTCAGGTTCCCGATATAGTAGCAAGATAAAATGTCTACCAATTTTTAAGTCTAATCAAGAGCTATCAAATAAAAAAAGTTGTATCAAAATCCATTTAGTGCGTGATGCGCGAACAAACTAACATATAAACAGATAGATAAAACTTCTAAAAAAAATTGTTTTTTGTTTAGACACGCCTGTATAACCTAATACACACGTTTTTTCTCAAATATCTTAAATGTACAGACACAGCTCTGTAACAGCTATATAATAGTATAAGATAAGATTACATATTTCAAGACAAGTTCACCTATTGTACATTTTACTAAGGCAAATAAAATATTTTAGCGTGATGAAATTATAAGAGCCTTCTAACAAGAAAACTGTTGAAAGCATTATGAAAGCTTGTGAACTTTCTTTGCAATTCTTTGGACATGTAAGCTAGGGAGACCATACTTCAAGAAACTATGTTGTATCTAAAAAAACTTTACACGTTCCGGTAAAAACTTTTTGACCATTTCATAAAAGTAACAAAGTGTTCGTACTCGTAAATGAACATAAAGTGCAAAAAAATTAAATCGTAAAGAATTTACGAACAGGATTTTAACCTGCATCTCCTGAAATATCATCTCTGATGTTTTGTCGATTCAGCCATCATGACGTGCTCATTTATAGGGCTAAGCATGACAAATCCTTAATATATACATATATATATATGTATATATATATATACATATATATATATATATATATATATATATATATAATATAAATACATTAACTTACCAACAAATGGACCTCGTGTTCGCGCGCAGCTCGCTTCGGGAAGCTAAAGAAGATCTTTTCATCCAATATTCTGCAGTGTCTGAAAACGAACGTCTACGACCAGTGATTACATATGTAACAGAGACGTGGTCTCTGAATGTTGGCCTTGTATGAAGGCTCAAAGTTGCTCAGTGTGCCATGGAGCAGGCTGTGCTCGGTATTTCCCTACGTGATCGAATTCGTAATACGGAGATCCATAGGAGAACAGGAGTGGCCGACATAGCCTGCCGGATTGGCATGCTGAAGTGGCAATGGGCAGGCCACATAGCTCGACGAACCGACAACCGCTGGTTCTTGAGTGGCAACCACGTATCAGACGGCGCAGCGTAGGACGGCTCCCCACCAGATGGATCGATGATCTGGTCAAAGTCGCGAGGAGCCATTGCGGTCGGTGCAGGACCGCTCGTTGTGGCGTTCTCTTGGGGGACATAGACCTATGTCCAATAGTGTACGTTGAAAGGCTGATGGATGGATGGTCCGCGCTTAAAAGTATCAAAGTGCAAGAACCAAAAGCGAAAGAAAACGCCTAAAGAGAATCAATCGCCCTCCCGTCTCGTTTGGTCAACCGACTTGACTATATATACATCAAAAAAAGTTTAAGATCACTAGCAAAAATGCTGTATTTTTAAAAATCTATACTATTATAAAACTGTAACATAGCTATGTCTGTACATTTAAGATATTTGAGAAAAAATGGCTGTAATAAGCTATATAGACGTGTCTAAGCCCAAAACATTTTTTTTTAGATTGTTTGTCTGTTTGTCTGTTTATCTGTTTGTTTGTTTGCGCATCACGCAGAAACTACTAGACGGATTTTGATGCAACTTTTTTTATTTGAAAGGTCTTGATTAGGCTTAAAACTGGTATACATTTTATCCTGCTATTATATCGGGAACCTGAGATATAACCAAAAAACAAGAAAAAAATTTAAACTAGATTTTTTTAGCATATATTTAAAAAAAAAACTACTTAACAGATTTTGATGAAACTTCTTTTATTTAAAAGACTTTGATTAGACCTAAAACTGGTACACATTTTACCCGCTCGGTAACTTGAGATATAACCAAAAAACCAGCTTTTGGCTGCGGCGAAGCCGCGGCGCAAAGGCTAGTTCACCCTATAAAAGTGCTTACGTGATATATTATATTTTTTAAAAAGAAAATAACTTTATTGTAACTAAAATATGAACTATTTTAAATTTGAAATTTTTAATGCAATTGTGACTAAGAAATAAATGAAAGAAAACGACGAAATAAGAAACATTATTAAGAATTTATTACGGAATTGTTTTTATTTAGAACAAGATCCCCTAGCTCAAACACAAGCAGCAATCCTCTTGGGCGTGCTGAGAATCAAGTTATTCAGGATTTCTTGCGGTGCCTGTCCCATTCTTCAATAGTAGCTTTCCTGATTTCTAGCACTGTCTGGGGAGGTGGTTGACGGTTCCAAATAGTTCGCTTTAGATTTAGAGCATCCCAACGTGCTCGATCGGGTTCAAGTCAGGCGAACCGGTAGGCCAGTCTAACCTGGCAATGTTGTGATCACGGAGAGCAGCATTGACTGATTGAGCTCGATGTGTATCAACCAATACGAATGGGTGGCCATGATTTATTCTAAAAATGGTCTGATGATTCCATCGATAACAACATTTTCGTACAAAGCTGTAGTCATCGAGCCCCGATACGGGATTAACGGCGCTCTAGCTCCAATCATTATTCCGCTCCAAAAGGACACCGATTTCCCGCCTTCTTAACACTACCCGTGGCAGTTCTTTGCCTCTCTGCATTTCCACATCGTCTCCAGATTCGGACACGTTGGTTGTCTGGATGAGTGCTTATTCTTGTTTCGTCCACGAAGAAGCAATTTTGCCAAATGTATTCCTCGTCATCATCTTCATTTTGGCGGAGCCAAGCCCACTGCAATCTGCATCACTGTCGCTGCCGTGAGTTCAGAGGTGCTCGCCAGGATCTCCTTGCTCATAATCCAGCCTGGTATAAGCGATTCCTGATAGTCTGAGTGCTTACTTCTAGTCCAGTGGCAGCCCGCAACTCAGCTCTTATTTTAGTGGCATTGATTGTTGGGTCACGGACAGTCAGCAGTCTGATGTAACGTTTCTGGGCAGCAATAAGAACAGTTGGGCGACCACTGCGAGGTTGATCAGGAAATTTATCCATGCGCGATACCTCTGCAACGTGTTCACGGCATAGGATTGGGATACAGCAACTCGGCGAGCTATTTCTCTTATAGAATATCCTTCTTCTCCCGAAGTAACAGTTCTTGCTCGTAAAGCTTCAGGCAATCTTTTCGACATCTTTCCAAATCAACTTTTTACACGAAAAATTTAAAAAATATGCTTGAATCTTGTCGGTCAGATTTCTGAATCCATCCATCAGCCTTTTGACGTCCACTGCTGTACATAGGCCTCCCCAAGACAACGCCACAACATGTGTTTCGCTCATATGGGGGATAGTGCCGTAATCGCCACGCTTGGCAGGCGGGTTGGCGATCGCAGTGGATGTTGTTAATACTCGAGGGAGTGCTGCTGCCCACTCCCCCGGTATTCCCTCAGTCGGCTCTTACGACTCCCATGGGTGGAGAGGGGTGGGACGATTCTAAAGCCGGCCCCACACTGCACAGGCTCAGATTTCTGAATAAGCGTAATCAAAGATTAAATTTCTTTTTTATTGGGAAAAACAATTGTTTTTGACATACAATATCATTGTTTTTGACATGTTTTTGATATTGGTTTTTGATCAAATATCAAATTTTTAAATGAAGAATCATAGACATGAAATAAAAAAAGTTTCACCATACTTTTTTTTGTTAAGGCGGGAAAAAATGTTCCTAACCGCACACCCCGTCGTAGTGTGGGGCCTTCACCCACTAAAGAAACCCGCCGTGAGCCGTCTCTCCGCGTTTATTGGCGGGCCACTGGAACTATGTCACATTCCTTCGGTGGTCCGCTGCCACCAAAAATATTTCGTATTTTCAAAGCGATCTCAAACTTTTTTTTGATGTGTTTACGTTCAATATTATATACTGTATTGTAAAAAGGTGTAAAAACTACTTAAATAAAGGGAAGTAGATTATTGTTTTTACAATTAGGTATTATTTTGCTTAAAAACAAAGAATTTGTTTTCAATTTCGAATATTTGTAAAAATTATCATCAACACATAATATTCACTAGAAGCTGCATAAGGTGATCATGGTGCCACCTATTGGTAGAAGCTACATAATCTAATATATTATTGTAAAGAAAACTCAACACTATATTAATGGTCCAAAGTTTCAAATCTGGGGGGTTAGGCAGAATCTCATATCTCACATGTCGATCGTATCGTGATCACTGTGATTGGTTGTGAGATCACCGTGATTGGCCAATGGATTATTGCGACATCTCGCGTCGGTTTCTCAACCAATCACAGTGATCACGATACGATCGACATGTGAGATATGAGATTCTGCCTAACCCCCCAGAATTTTGAAGTTTGAGTGTATTAATATAGTCTGTCTATTGACTGTAGTCCATTTGACTAGAGGCACTTTTGCCGTAAATTTTGTACTAGACCCGACGTCTATTTACTAGGTCAATGTAAAAATATCACAAAGTGTCAGCACATAATTATATCATTTTGACCTCACATCTTCTAACATCACACGTTAATCTTTTGAAGATGTTTGCCATAAGTAAGCTTATTCAGATGGCTAAAAGAACATGTTTTTTTATAAATATATTTTAGTGTTAGCGTAGAATTACTGTTTTACTGCCTCGGTGGTGTAGCGGTAGTGTATGCGACTGCTAATCATGAGGTCTCGGTTTCGATCCCCGGGTCGGGTAATGTTATTGAGTTTTTCCTAAAAAGAAAAATTCTCAGTACCAGCCCGGAGTTTGGAAATGTGCCCGGTAGACGTCAATAGGCTCGCCCCCTATTACGCGGAACTCAAACATAGCTGGCGAGTCGTGGGTGTGTAAATACACCTCTGCCTACCCCTTCGAGATTACAGGCGTGATGCTGTTTTTTTTTTGTTTTTTGTTACCGTAGAAATAAAATTGTGTTATAGAGAACAAATTATCAGCTTTAGAGCTTTAAAGCAACACGTTTATTCTAATGTTTTGCTCTTAGTATACCAAAATAATAAGACTAATATTTTTCATAATCCTAAAATATTTATATTCATGGCTTACACAGCAACTACAATCTTGTCCGTCTAAAGCTTCCACTTTGAAAGAACAAACCTTTTGTCTTCGACGTCAACAATAACTTCACTGCACAAATTATTTACACATCCTAGTTTCTACAGACAAAAGTGTAACCTTACGAGTACATTAGAGGATTGAAACTTTAACCTTTAATTAATTCTGTGATATAAATATATATTCACGGACATTTTTCACACAACGTCCTCTGGTCCTAAACTAAGCTTAACGCTTGTGCTATGGGTACTAGATTATGGATATAATACATATGCTACTTTTTTTTGTACATACATACAATATAATACCTAGATATAAAACATCAAGACGCAGTACAAATATCTGTGTTCATCACATATATAATTGCCCTGAGTAGGAATCGAACCCACGACCTACACGGAAGTCGGTTACACTACCGACTACGCCACGAGGCCCGTCGCTTCCACGTATATTATATAAGAATTATCTATATTCCGAAAACCACACTACATAATAATAAATTAACTTTGTTGTGAAATTTTTGTTATAATAGTGATGAGCCACGATGCTTCACAGTCGGTCACAGAAAAGTCGCCGGTGGAAAAAAAATACAAATGAATACTCCCACTTGATACTCTACCTTACCAACAGTAATTCAATGGTTCATAACAGCTTACTTCTCTTAGTTGCCTCTTCTGACACCCACGGGCAAGAACGGGATGATGACACTTGTATTCTTAATCCATAACCACATATTATATAATATATTATCCTGTATCCTTCTTCTTCTTCTGTCTAGGCCTTTTCTATTTATTTGGGGTCAGCCCTCCATGTCCATATTTAACTTTTTATTCGATGTAATTTTGCGCTGTTTGCATCAAGGTTGGCTTCTTTTAGGTCCTTTTGAAACGTCATCAGCTCAGTGGCGGATGGTCCTCCACATGACGACAGATCTGGATCTAGCTTCGTGTGATCTTTTACATCGTAAGGGCTTCTCTGAGACTTTTTTAATGATCGGGTTAATCTTAACACTTGCCCTTATGTGCCTACTCATTGTGTCCAGAAGTATAATACCCGCTGAGCAGCGTAGCATGTGAATTTCTGCCGTGTGCACTTTATTTTTATAATCCTGTATCCATTCTACATATTTTTATTACGTGCTGTAAAAAAGTTATCATGCATCGATCGTAAAAGCATTACGATATCAGCAAAACTTGAGTATAATTCTTTTTTCTCGTGTATCTAAATACATCTGGAATATTTTTGATCTATATTTTTTAGCATTTGACATGCTCCGCCACTTTTTAAAGTACAAATTAATTGTGAATAAGGAAAAAGAGACTTTTTGTACTAGCGGTAATCGAACCCGCGTCTTTTCCAATCCGGGGAAGTGCTCTAGCCACTGAGCTATAGTACAGATCTTTCGATCATCCCAATCTCCTTATCACATTTGTCTTTACGACTAACGCCATTTATTGGAAGCATTTCTTGTCTATATTAATGACCTACCATACTACGTAGGAGATAATCGAAGTATTGTGTTGTTCGCAGATGATACATCTTTATTATTTAAACTAAGAAGGCAACTGCTTACTTATGACGATGTGAACAACGCACTATCTAAAGTTGTTCATTGGTTCAATACTAATAACCTCGTTTTAAGTGAAAATAAAACTAAATGTATAAAATTTACTACACCCAATGTAAGGCATGTAGAAACCAATGTACAATTGAATGGCGTTAAACTGGACCTTGTGGAGTCCACGGTTTTCCTAGGTATCACTATAGATAACAAACTCCAATGGGGCCCCCATATTAAAAAATTGTCAGGTAGGTTAAGCTCAGCGGCATATGCGGTAAAAAAAATTAGATTATTGACTGATGTTGAAACGGCTAGAATAGTTTATTTCAGTTATTTTCATAGTATTATGTCCTATGGCATACTGCTATGGGGATGTTCCGCCGATTTAAATTCCATATTTATACTTCAGAAAAGGGCTGTTCGTGCAATCTATAATCTGGGCCCGAGAGTTTCCCTTAGACAGAAATTCAAGGAAATGAATATTCTAACTGTTGTGTCTCAATTTATATACGAAAATCTGTTGTATGTCAAGAAAAACATCGGATGTTTTGATAAGTATAGCGATGTTCATCACATTAATACTAGGAACAAAGGCAATCTTATTGCACACAGTACTCGTCTCCACAGAATTAGTAGATCTTTTATGGGGCAATGTATATGCTTTTACAATAAGATTCCTGAAAATGTCCGAAACATGCCACTAAATAAGTTTAAGAAAGCCATAAAAATTAGACTTTGTAATCAAGGTTATTACACTGTTTCGGATTATCTTGAGGACAAAACAAAATGGGCTTGAGCTGCTCCTCATTAATTATTTTTCAAAATTGTTTTGTATGATATAATGTCATTTTAGTTATAAAGATTATATTAAATTGTAATAAATTAGCAATTTAAAAAAGTGGCCCATGAGTTTCTTGCCGGGTTCTTCTCATGAAAGGCTTTACTTCGGAATCCGGCCGCTTGTGGCGATTGCAATCGCCACTTTGTTATTGCGGATGCACTCACCTCTGGCGCTCGTGTTGATTATTAGTGTATTCTTGACGATTTTAAGTGCTATTTAATAGGCCTATGAAATAAAGATATTTTTGAATTTGAATTTACATGCATTAAACCAATATAGTAAGTTTAATTTTCCAATTAAGCACTTCCCCGGATTGGAAAAGACGCGGGTTCGAGTTCGACAAAAAGTTTTTTCCTTATTCACTATTAATTTGTACATCTGGAATAATCATGATCATCATCAACTCTCCAGCGTTATCTCAATATTTTTATTGGGGTCAGCTTCCGATCTGTTCAATCAACCAGTATTTATACGATCAACAACAGATTCTCTTTTATTCAGGACTGACAATATGTAATGACTGTCAGAATGTTATTTGACAGCTGGGACTCACTGCTTAACGTGTTTCCAAAGCACGAATAAAAAAAGAACCATTACGGGATGTCTCGCAGATGTGTAAACATCGATTTTCTTTCTTTCTTCAAATATTGATCGAGTCTTATATAATTCACGGTAAGCCCTCTCGTTATCCATAGATGAATTAAAACTGTTATTGGTTTATTGATCGACATTATACTTCCTAGTTTTTCTCAACAGATGGCGTTAAAAACAATTTTGCCGGCTTTACCCTCCCTCCGCATTAGACGTTTTCAGATCAAAAAATATTGGAAAAAAGTAAGTAAGTAGTGGAAAAGTATGTATACTATCTTATATTAACTGTAAAGGTATCCAGGACAATATTGTATATTATGCTGAATAGTATCTTAGGCAGAAATAAAATCTAATAAAATCTATATTATATTTCACTTACTATTATTGCAGTACTTATTTAATTCATTGCGCTATAGAGTCTCTCCATCGATGTAATAACACAAGTCTAATTCACAAGTTAATTGTTAATAGAGAGACCTTATATGAAATAATTATGTAAACAAAGTTAGCGGTATGAACTAAAATCCATTAGCATATTGATTTACCTGGTGCAACCGAGCTTGCTACGTGGTAGGGCTACGGTGTTTATTACATTAATAGTATTACTATTGATATTTAATGTAAGACTGCGTAGATGGCGGAGTGGTTTAGATACCGGCCTCCCACCCGAGTGTTGTGGGTTCAACTCCCATACAGGACAACTCTTTGTGTGATCCACAAATGGTTGTTCTGAGTCCAGACAGACACCCAGGTGTACTTTGTGTCCGTGAAATTGTATATTTGTAAAGACCCCCGCGATATTCTAAGAAATCTCCAAGGATTATTCTAAGGAATAATCCTAAGGAATTATTCTAAGGAATTATTCTAAGGAATAATCCTTGTATCATTGTGCAGGGTGTTCTTTTTAAAAAATAAATAAAGTGTAGGTAGTTATGTTTAGTTACAAATAACTACAGTAAGCGTTTTGATTAGTAAGCTTAAGAAGAAGAAGAAAAGAAAGAGAGAAGAAGCCTTATTGAATATAACAAGAAGAGACTGGCTCGTAATGGGAATAATTTTTATTACACTAACACAGAATACCTATCAGAGTAAAGTATCATACTGTTACGTTACATTTGGTGTGTGAGAGCGTTGAAAGCGCAATTTTCGTCTCCTCCTCTCTCCTTTCTAATATATTTTACTCCACGTTTTCTTAACCTAGGTTTAACATCATACGATTGATACCTACTTTAGGCTACAGTAACCGCGGGCGTCCCCAACTCCGTGAGGTGGCGAGGTGGCAGGGCGACGCCCGCCGAGCTGCCATGGCCAACTGGAGGGCGCGGCTGGAGGCGCCCCGGGCCGATCTTCGGACCGTGGGGGCGCTCCAGTCGGTGCTGGAAGAGTGGGCAGGGCGACGGCACGGAGTCCTTACCTTCCGACTGGTGCAGGTGCTGTCGGGGCACGGTTGCTTTGGCAGATATCTGCACATTGTCGCAAGGAGCGAAGCGACTCCGGGCTGTCACCATTGCGGCTGCGACGAGGACACGGCGCAGCACACGCTCGAGTCGTGCCCGGCTTGGGCCGAGCAGCGCCGTGAACTCGTCACGGCAATAGGGGAGGACCTTTCGCTGCCGAGCGTCGTCAGAGCGATGCTTGGCAGCGACAGCAATTGGGCCGCGGTCGCTGCCTTCTGCGAGGAGGTCATCTCGCGGAAGGAAGCGGCAGAGAGGGCCAGGGAGGCTGATCCTTCCGCAGATCCGAACCGCCGCAAGTGACTGGGGCAGCGAAGGCGTGAATATTTGCGCCTAATGCCGCCCTAGCTAGGGCTGCGGGTGGATGGACCGGGGAACGTCCGCCACCCGCAAGGCCTCCCGCGAAGGTGTGACGCTCCGTGTGCGGATGCGTCGCTCAGATGAGGGTACCCAAAAGGGTAAGCCGCCAGCGGACCACCGAAGGAATGCAACATAGTTCCAGTGGCCCGTCAATAAAGGTGGATTTGTTGCCCCGAGTGACAGGGTGTGCGGTTAGGAACATTTTTTCCCGCATAAACAAAAAAAAAATTCTACAGTAACCGCTTACAATTATACACTGTCACAAAATATGTACCTAAGCCCTGTCCATATCATACCTCATAATTTTATGATTATCCACATAATCCACAAAAGTCAACCATCTATAGGTACCTACTATTATAAAGCTGTAACAGAGCTGTGTCTGTACATTTAAGATATTTGAGAAAAAAATACTGAATTAGGCTATATAGGCGTGTCTAAACACAAAACGATGTTTTTTAGATTTTTTGTCTGTTTGACTGTTTATCTATTTGTTTGTTCGCGCATCACGCAAAAACTACAGAACGGATTTTGATGCAACTTTCTTAATTTGATAGCTCTTGATTAGCCTTAAAACTGGTATATATTTTATCCCGCTACTATAACGGGAACCTGAGATATAATCCAAAAACCAGCTTTTAGCTGCGGCGAAGCCGCGGGCAAAAGAAAGAGTGTGGTCCTTTGTTTTGAATTAAAAATAATGAGCTATCTATGTTAAAGTTGATATAAGACAATAATGTGAAGAAAGGTTTTGTAGGTAATTTAATCAATAAATCCTTACTATAAACGCAAAAGCGCGTTTGTTTGTTTGTTACGATTTCACACTACACCTACACAACCGATCATTATAAAACTTAGTATACATAGGTACTTTAGTCCAGAAACCAGAAAAGGACATAAGGCTACTTTTTATCCTAGATAAATTGATAGTTATTGTGGGATAGTTATTTTGCATAGAAATAATTAGTGTGCCGAAGAGCGACGTATTTAGGTTGGCCTTTGGCTGCGGCGAACAGTTTTTAAGTCTAATCAAGACCTTTCAAATAAAAAAAGTTGCATCAAAATCCGTTCCGCAGTTTTTACGTGATGCGCGAACAAACAAACAGACAAACATTCTAAAAATAATTGTTTTGTGTTTAGACACGTCTATAGTCTATTACATTCATTTCTTTTCAAATATCTTGAATGTACAGACACAGCTCTGTTACAGCTTTACAATAGTATGTATAGACTAAAGTCCATCCGGATGGAGATCGCAATTTAGTAATCTATGATTTACGTTCATATTACGAATTCAATTGAAAAAGCCTATATCAAACGAGGACACTATTTTTATCAAGCAGATTAAGTACTGAAATTGGAATGATCCATTATTACATAAGGAATAAAAATGAATAGCTGACTACGTATTTACTTATGTACCCCATAAAAGTCATAAATCTCCGGATACTTGCTTACGAAGGATATCGAAAAAATGTGCCCTTTTTATTGTTTTACTATCATATGTTTCCCTTTGTCTATATTTGAATTTTTATATGATACCTACGTGATCTATAGGGACTGCGCGCAAGGTAATGTTTTTAGAATCGTTATACCATTGCATTTTTTTACATTTATTTCCCTTCAAATAGACGGGGTTACCAGGAATAAAAACATATAAAACCCAGACGAGGAGGAACGCAAACCTCGCCTCTGGCAAAAGGCCTGAAGGAACACCGCGTGGTTTTAGCACGTAGAACAGTTCCAATGAGATTCCGGCATAACTTCTCTGCCTGCCCGACAACGGACGGGTATAAAGGATTTCCTCGCATAAAAAAGGCCTTATGTTTGTAAAAGAAAATTCAGCTTTGAATTGCGCTGTGGTAACAACAACAAATAAAAAAACGTTTTAAAATTGATCTGTAATCTAAATTACTTATTAATCGCTTTTGTTTTTTAAGTTTCATCGTTTTTTATCATTTTAGAGGTTGGAGGATCTTCTAATTTCACGTTTCTGACTTCAGAGGCTTAGTTTTGTATGTTCAGTTATCATAATATCAAGTCATTATAATGTCAAACTAAAACAACAGCATTAACTTCAAATATATTTATTAACAAATTAGACATTAGTATTTTGTCGGAAGGGCCGTTAGAGATAACCTCATAATTGTGTTAGATGATTAAACTTTGCAAGTATCTTCTCGTAAACAAGATCCTCATAACAGTTTGTTGTGAGGCGGTAGGAGACTTGTTTGGTGCAAGTCATAAGTTTGTGTGTGATTAAAGTTTAACATTTATAAAATTCGATTTCGACGCAAAGCCTAAACCTCTGATCCTAAAAACATGAAATTTGGAGGGAGTGTTCTTTAAAAAGTGTATATATCGATATAGTAAGGGGCTTATCGAAATTCTATCCCTAAGGGAAAGAAATGTGGGATGGAATTTTCTTCGAAACCTTTAATTCACTGCGTCTATAACCACACTCAAAAATTGGTACACATTTAACGTAAGTCTTCAATTAAAATGATTAGGCACATGTATCATACTTTTCCAAAATATCCCCTAACAGAGTCAAATAGGGCTTCTATAAAATTCTACATGGCATACACAGGAGTAGACAGGAGCATGGCGTGCAGGTTGTCAGGGCATGCGGGGATGCGTGGTGAGCGCATATTCAATTGATAGGGATTGAGAACATTAATATAATAAAAAACTTCTGAAGAAAAATAGGTACGTCATTTGCTTCCGGTAGGTCACGCGGTCGAAGCCGCTGGCAGAAGCTAGTACCTATTTTATATTACATTGCTATTGGTGTAACGACTGCGGTGAACCTCCTCCAGCTGGTCCACCCTGCCTGGTCAAAGTTGCAGGCAGGCGGCACAGGAACGTTCGTTTTGGTGATCTTTTGGGGAGGCTCTTTTCCAACAATGTATAAAGGTAGCATACAATTCATCATTATGTATTATTTAAAAAAAGAAACTCCTGTGGATCTTTGTGATAGTTATTGGAATGGAAGAATTTGTAATTCTCCCTGACGCAAAAGAAAACATTCAGCTTAGGGTTTACGTAAGTATTTATAACTAGCCTTTGCCCGTGGCTTCGCCGCAGCCAAAAGCTAGTTTTTCGGGTATTTCTCAGGTTCCCAATATAGCAGCTGGATAAAATGTATACAAGTTTTTAAGTCTAATCAAGGCCTTTCAAATAAAATAAGCTGCATCAAAATCCGTTTGGTAGTTTTTTTTTAAATAAATTCTGAAAAATCTAGTGTAAATAACTTTCTAGTTTTTCGATCATATCTCAGGTTCCCGATATAATAGCGAGGTAAAATGTATACCAGTTTATAAGTCCAATCAATGCCTTTCAAATAACAAAAATGCATCAAAATCCATCCAGTAGTTTTTACGTGATGCGCAAACAAACAAACAGACAAACAGGTAAACACAAACAGACAAATTTTCTAAAAAATATTATTTTGTGTGTAGACACGTCTATATAGCCTATTATAGCCATTTTTTCTGAAATATCTTGAATGTACAGACACAGCTCTGTTACAGTTTTATAATAGTATAGATGTACCGGACATTATAATTTTGTTTAGAAGAGAACTACAAACAGCTTATTACACTAACAAGAAGGTATGACATTATTGGGTTGTATATGATGTATCTATATTTAAGACTAGATAACCCGCTGAACTTCATATCACCTATAAAAACATTTTATCAGCGATTATCAATCCTAATCAACCTGCATCGTCTAACATTTGGATTTTGATAGGTTTTTTGTTAAATATAACTTGCTTTGTAATGCAAATGAATTAGAAAGAATGGCAATAGCTGTCATTTTATCGTCTTTTAGCCAAATACCCATAAAAAGTTACAAATATTGAAATTTTAAATATTTCCAGTCTTTTTATAGGGTTCCCCCTTTTTTTACAACGCCTGTATTAGAGCGAACATAACAAAAAACAATTATTCGAATCAGTCAAGCCAGTTTTGAGTTTTAGCGAGAACAAATAGCAATTGATTTTTATATATATAGAAGATAGCATAGCATCACGCCTGTATTCCAAGAAGGGGTAGGCAGAGGTGTATTACACACCCACGATTCGGCAGCTATGTTTAAGTCCCACAACACAGTAATATATGTATACGACGATATAATGTTAAAAGGAAAGCTATCTTAGTTTGTTAATTATTAATGTTACTTTTTGGTCTCATTAATACCAAACTGCCTCGGTGGTGTAGCGGTAGTGTATGCGACTGCTAATCATGAGGTCTCGAGTGCGATCCCCAGGTCGGGCAATGTTATTGAGCTTTTTCCTAAAAATATTTTTTTTTGCATTCGTAAGAGATTGAGTAGGTATGAAAGAGAGTATTGGTGAAAGGAAATGCTCTGATGGTTCGGACATGTGGAAAGAATGTCGGACGAGCGACTGGTTAAGAAGGTATACAATGCGAAAGTGGAAGGATGTAGGTATAGGGGGAGACCGAGACTCACCTACCTAGACCAAATCGGTCATGTATTGAAGGAAGGTGGAGTCAGGAGTCTCCGAAACCGGCGAGCGTCTGTGAACAGAGTTATGAATGTTGAGGAAGCGAGAGATGTATGCAAGAATAGAGCCTCTTGGCACTCTGTTCTCTCTGCCTACCCCGCAATGGAAATGGCGTGATGATAAGGAAGTAAGTAAGCGAATCGTTGGTATGCAATACACCTCTGCCTACCTCTTCGGGGAATACAGGCGTGATGCTGTTTTTTTTTTATTAATATCAGCTATCACTTTGACTATGTTACCGCCATGATCCTATTCTGCCACCACACAGATGCACGAGACGAGTCGCACTAAAAGCATGTTGTCGCTTCCAATTTGGCATCTACTGTCACATTCCACTCTACGCGTAGATGTCGCGCTGATACAATTTGCCCTTTGCTATCCTATGAAATATTAGAAAGGCGACGGATGTTTTGATGGAAAGTGATGTGTGCAACTTCGTATTCTTGTATTTTGTGAATCGAGTTCATTTTATGTTGGAGACTAATTTGAGAAAATCTTAGAATACCCTAGTAGGCAAGTAAGTTCTTTATTTATACACATGTTAAGAATATAGCTTACATTTTAGAATTTGCTCTAAAATAATTGCGTTTGGTTTCACTTTACTTATGCCATCAGCTACACCTCGCTTTAATAAAAGTAGCAATATATAAAATATTTATAAGTTTCATATAAAAGTCATGGCTTGTAAGCAAAACTCAAAAACTGATGATATCGAAGAGACATAATATGTACTGTATTATAAACCACAGAAGTAATGTCACACAGTTCCACTGGTGTGCGAATACAGGCGGAAAGATGGCACACGGTGGGTTTATTTAGTGGGTGAGGGCCCCACACTACTCTGTTCGTTGCCTTGAATGACTGAATGACGGGGTGTGCGGTTAGTTACATTTTTTGCCTTAACAAAAAAATGTTGAGTTTTGATGTAAAAATGTGTGAAAAAAAAATTAATGTGGGTGTTTCTAAATCGCAAACATTTTAGAATTTTTGTGTGCTTGTCTGTGTTTCGTCGGTATTGTTGAACCTATAAGCTGTGATCCCCGCTTACCTACCCTCAGTTGAGCCACTTCTCGCCTGCTAGTTTAGCAATAAAAAATTGCAGATAATCACTAAATATAGCATTAACCAAAGCGTAGGCGCTAACATGGGTGAAAATAGTAAATTAATTTTCTTAAAAAAGGATTATTTAAGAAATGACATGACGATCAGTCAATATGGTCACCGGACACCGGTGTTTATCTATTATGTCAACAACGCTCACATATAACTAACTTAAAGATTGATAGCTTTCATTGATTGGTTTAAACTATGCACAAGTAGTTGTGCATACTTAGTTGCAGAGTCAGGACTCAGGAGTCTCCGAAACCGGCGAGCGTGTATGAAGAGAATTATAAATGTTGAGGAGGCGAACGATGTATACAATAACAGAGCCTTTTGGCACTCTTTTCTCTCTGCTTACCCCGCCAGGGAGATAGCGTAATGATAAGTAAGTAAAACTATGCATTTTCTGTTTAGCTCCTTTTATTTATAAATTCCTATGTCGTAATCTAGTGGTCTCCCTTGTTCACTTTTTAAGTCAAGATTAATATAAGTATATCCAATGCCTCCTGCTGTCACACTCACTGTTGCCTTCGTCTGTAGATTGTCATACGCTATAACACTCTGAAAAAAACATGCTATAGATAAGCGAAATAATTTTGTAGTTTAGATGTAAAAGTTTTCACGTGATTAATGAAAGATCCCTTAGTCACCTCATACGACACCAGCGGGAAAGCATTCCAATTATATTGCGTAGGTACTGAAAGATGACGCAAATAATCGATACTATTATAAAACTGTAACGAGCTGTGTCTGTACATTTAAGATATTTGAGATAAAATGACTGTATTAGGCTACATAGGCGACTGAACACAAAAAAAATTGATTTTTGTCTGTGTCTGTTTGTTTGTTCGCGCACCACGCAAAAACTACTGAACGGATTTTGATGCAACTTTGATAGCTCTTGATTGGACTTAAAAACTGGTATACTTTTTATCCCGCTACTATATCGGGAACCAGAGATATAACCTAAAAACTAGCTTTTGGCTGCGGCGGAGCCGCGGGCAAAGGCTAGTTATGCTTTAAAACTGAATGTAGTTTCAGAAAAAATGATTATTGTTACATAATCATGTTTGATTTAATTACACGGATAAAGTGTTTCTATAATTGTGTGAAATCGGCGATAATTCACTTATCATTTTGTTCCTATATATCAATATTTCTGTTCAATAACCACTATAACTTAAGAACCATTAGAGTACTCTTGATATTAGAATTAAGTTAGCACTGTATAGGTGACAAGACAAATATAGTATCGAAAATAAAATGAATTCGAGACTACGAGAATGTAAGTATATACAACTAATAATAGTAAAATAATTAGGGAATTATTTTTTATGAAATAAAATAATGTATCTTGTGATAATATCGTATCATGTTTATAATAGTAAGAGAGAGAGAGAGAGAGAGAGAGAGAGAGAGAGAGAGAGAGAGATAGAAAGTTGCAGAATATGGACAACATTATAAAAAGTGAAAATATTATAATTTTAGTATAGAGCTTAAAAGCTTTAGATTAGTTTCACGTAACGACGCAAGTTAGTAAATATTCTCGTATGTTGCTAGTTTAGAGTAACTCAAACATAAGAACTACCCTCTTTTTAAATCTGCAGCCCTTTTTCACATGAAAAAAGAAAATAAACCTGATATCATTTTTATGATGAATTTACTGCAGTGTTGTTTTGGCAACATAGTGATTTGTATACCTAACAAAGAGTAAATATAGCTGAAGTTGTAACATATATTTATGTGTAATACATAATATATGTATACGTAATAAGGAATACTTGTTTTAGATATACAGACAGTATATACATATTTGCTAAATGTACAAGTTTTTAAAGTATTTAATTCTTTATATATTTTTTTTTAACCAAATCTCATTTTTTTAACCAAATCTCACTTTGTAGTTATATTCGGAGTTTTATTACTACAGTGCGTCATGGTTTTATCTTCTACTGCCTATACAAATGATATTTACGATGCCATCAGCGATAGTGAAGAATCAACACAGAAAACACAGCTTTTAAAGAGAATTATTATAATAGTGCAAAGTGACAGTGATAAAAATAGAAACAATTTGCATTCAAATCTACGGTCTAAAAAGGATGAAGAAAAATATGTTTATGTTTATCCTTATTATTCCTATTATCCTTATTATTATTATTATCCGACGTATTATTATCCTTATTATATTTACGGTTGATACCTCTCCAATATGCTCTTACTGCTTTTACTTCAACCAGTTTAATAATAAAAAAATGTAATTAATAATCATTAACGTCACATTAAGTATAGTCCGAATTATCAATAACGTTGTACCTATCCAATTGCCATTTATTTAATATTAGTAATAATAATAAAATTTTGTTTAATATTTTTTGTAAAAAATATGGCAATACTGCCATTACTTGATTGATGGTACAGAATAGATTCCGTAGTGGTTTTAATTAATGTTTAATATTCGCATAAATTTCAGATAGTATTTTTTTTATTGCTTGTGGTGGCAGATGAGCCACGGCCCACCTGTTGGTAAATCACGGACTCAACTATACCGAGAGTATTGTCAAACCACTGCTCACCATTTCATTTCTTAGATTATATGAAATAAAATAATAGAATAATTATGTAACATCGATACCTAATGGATCGTTAAATAGAGCAATTGTAGGATTCTAATTGTATATTAGACAGACATAGAGCTAATATTGATAATAGAGATTGTAACATAAATGACACAAAATAAATATTTTTATTTGAATTATATTTGTATCTTGAGTGATAAGATAATATATATGGTATACAAAATACGATAATCCTTGTTAGGGGTCGTTCAAAATACAAGGTAATGTATATGGTGGCGTATGCGTTTGGTGTGACAAAATGTGACAAGAAGCTACGGAAAGGATTTAAGGAAACTGTGATGTTTGTAGTTCGTTACAAATTTATTTTTATCTTAATGAGCCATGAAAAAGCAAAGAAAGAAGTGATCTAGATTTCGTGATGTAATATTTGCAGAGGGTTGCAAAAATTGTGAAGCAACGAAATGGATTGATTTATAAAGCAAAATACATAGTAGTTTGATATATTTTATGAACAGTCCCTAATGAATATTTTTGTTAGAGAAAATAACAAAATATCTTTACTTGTATATGGCTTAGTAATTGATATTGTTTACTTACATTAATCACATGGTGTCCGCTATAAAACACATTCTTGAATCGTTTCATAAACGGTATTCCATTGCAGTCTACTTTAATGTGGTGTAATACATATATATTGTTTTTTACATTACCCATTATCATATGCTCACAAGACACTATTGGTAAAAGTATTAAAATTGCAAATATTTGTACTTTCATCGTAAATTTAATATTAACAAGTGTTGCCTAAATATATGATGTTTCGACACACGGACTTAATCCTTAATGAATTTTATTAAGTATCTTATTGCCGAGCCATTATTTAGGTTAAGTAATTGTGTTCTCTTATAGTTCATTGATAGCGATGATATGTTCTCAAAATACAAAGTCGATTTGAAAGATGTTATTTTTAATAACAGTGTATGTTTTATAATCTAAACTAATTAACGTGTATGTAGACACATAACTTATTTGATAGTGCGCGTATTGTGTGTGCGTATTTATTTTGCTGATCGAGATAAGGCCAGAGACTGGTGCAGTGGTACCATGAGGATAAATCGAATTGAACAAGAGAAAAGCTAAACATGTCTGGAAGTTATCCTTGTATAATAAAATAAATTTATCACTGACGATCTTAGCTTTAGAGAGGTAGGTACCTATATTAGTTGTTAGCAGGGGTTGAAGATTAACCATAGCCACGGTTACAATATAATTTCCAGCCATCCATCAGCCCTTAGTTCTTGTATTGAAATTATCGTGAGATTTATACATATTAGTTTTATTGATGTGAAACACCTAAGGCGGAGGGAGGGCAAAATCGGCTGTTAGCATGGTGACGCTTTTATTTTACTTGTCCCGTTCAAATCATGCAAGTTGAAATTTGACACACTTCCTGTTTTCCGATTGAGCTGAAGTTTTACACGCATATGTATATCGCGTGATAATGCAATATTATGAGACATGGAGCTGATCTGATGATGGAGCTGGAAGGTGGATATAGGAACTCTATAATGAAATGAGATCAAAAAAAAAAATTTGAAGCAGAATAAAATATTTTCGATTTGATTTGACATAACTCCATCGAGTTTGGGCTCTTATGATTCATCTAGTCTTTGAGTACTTTGTCTCTAGATGGTATCCAAGGTCTGATGATGAAGCTGGAAGGTGGCCACAGTAACTCTGTAATGAAACGACGCAACCCTGTCAAGTTTATACTCGTTTGATTCGTCTTGAGGAGTACTTTGTCAAGTTATGATCATTTTATTTCTACAAAATAATTTCAATGTTTTCACATCTGGTAGACGTCCCACGAAGTCTAGTTTTTTTTATTTTACCGGCAGTAACTTACGTTTAGAATTGATTATGTCAACCCGGGTTTCTGCATATCCAATGCTCATCATAAGAACGCGTCTGCGAGCTCCTGGCGTTCGTTAGTTCGTTATTTGCTAGACGAAGGCTTCTATAAGTAATCACCTGCCTACCAGTACCTATCAGGGTCTTCCTTACATAATTTTCCGTCAAATATCACAGCATATATAATCCATACAATTTGCTTACAAGTAAACTCTGCTGTCAATATATTTGACTAGATTTTTACACATAGCTTCACCGTAGGCATGACCTGTACCACTGAAGGAATATAATAATGGTTCCAGTGGCACGCCAACAAAGGCGGAGAGACAGCACACGGCGGGCTTATTTAGTGGGTGAGGGCATCACACTATCCTGTTCGTTGCCTCGAACGACGGGGTATGCGGTTAGGAACATTTTTTCCCGCCTTAACAAAAAAAGCCATGACCTGTATGTACCAGTTGTTTTATATGACTATTAATTTACGCGTGTTCAGTCTAGCTCCTGGCTTTCCAACATATTCAATAATCGTCGTCATACTTCTTACTTACACAAAATCTCAACGAATTATCCACTAAAACATTCTCATGAATCACTCCATCCACTGGTGAAAACCGCATGAAAATCCTGTAGGTAGATTTTGCTTGTGGTAGAGCCTTGCTTATCCCACCACGAATGGGCCGGCTCGATCGGGGAAGCACCACCCTCTGACAAAAGATCAGCGTGTAACAACGGTAGTTACTCCTACCGTTGTGTTTCATATGGCGAATGAGAGCGCCGGATGCCCAAACTCCATCTCTATCTTTTCCTTAGTATCCTACCTATCCTCATCTTATTATCCTTCTTATCCACCTCCTATACCTTTTGTTGAATAAGGCGACGCGCGAGTGATACCTCTGGTGTTGCTACGTCTATAGGCTACGGCTAATACTGAACCGCTTATCATCAGGCCGTACGATTATTCGCCAGCCATGTAGCACAAAAAAAAAGAAATTGGGGGTTTATTGGGTTCAGACAGATAGACAGACGTGGTTTTGGACCTTCGTTTTATAATCTTTATATTAGATAATAGTTTAAGATAAGATTTTTTATATTCTAATCTGAAATGAAACTATAAACTAAAACGCGACAATTTATAAACTCAACATCAATATATTAATTTTAATTTTATGTTTATCACAACACTCATATTTTCTTAAATATTTCTAGTCAATATTTATGAAAACAATTTATATCTATTTATGTTTAAATTTACTGTGCGAACGTTATGGATAGGTACTACGCGTAGATTCCCACGTCGTAGTCAAGTGGTTTTGCTCGTTCACTTTTTAGTCTTAAATTAATATAGGTGAACCCGACGCCTCCAGCTGTGACATTTACTATAGCTTGGGAGTGCAAATTGTCGTAAGCCAGAACGCTCTGAAAAAAATAAATTATAATAATAGGTGAATTGAATGCACAAATAGCGGAATTGTTTATTTATCAACCTCCCTTTCGATACACACAGGACAACTCTGTGTGATCCAAAAATTAATAATCCTGAGTCTAGGTGTACATTGTGTCAATGAAGGGATGTAATATGGTTCCGGTGGCCCGCCAATAAAGGTGGAGAGACGGCACACGGCGAGTTTATTTAGTGGGTGAGGGCTTGACACAACCCTGTTCGTTGCCCCGAACGACGTGGTGTGCGGTTAGATACATTTTTTACCGCCTAAACAAAAAAAATGAAATTTCTGTTCTGCGAGGTGCTTATCTCGCAGAAGAAAGTGGCAGAGAGGGCTAGGGAGGCCGATTCCTCCACTGAACCGAACCTCCGCCAGAAACTGGGGCGGCGCAGTACTTGCGCCTAATGCCGCCCTAGCTGAGGCTGCAGGTAGATGGACCAGGGAACATCTGCCACCCGCAAGGCCTCTCGCGAAGGTGTGACATACCGTGTGTGGATGCGTCACTCAGAAGAGGGTACCCGAAAGGGTAAGCCACCGGCGGACCACTGAAGTAATGTAATATAGGCCTGCCAACACAGGCGGAGAGACGGCACATGGCGGGTTTATTTAATGGGTGAGGGCCCCACACTACCTTGTTCGTGTTCCCGAACGACGGGTTGTGCGGTTAGGTTTATTTATTCCCTCCTTTAGAAAAAAATAAATAGGTGTCATCAAATTTAAAATTTAGGTTTTTTTAATTTTTTAACTATTATGGGTTTCCCAATTTTTTAATTTCTTAAACCACCCCTGTATTAGAGCGAACAATATAAAAAAGAACAAAAATTCATATTCAAAAATTTATAAAAAGTCATATTCAAGTAAAAGTCATGTCTCAGTAAAGTGGTGGCTACTTGACTGAGAATCTTCTATGGAGTTTTGGACGCAGCACGAAAAAACACGTTAAATTAAATTAATAATATTTATTGTCATAAGCATGTACAGAATGTTTTATAATAGCACATTGGCTACCGAAACTACTAGTATTAATATGCTGTATTAGAGAATCACTTGCCAACACTTATGCAACATGTATGCATATACACAAATAGTATAGTGACGACATGCCTTTTTCATGTTCCCGCCAAATCTCAAGAATACTCTCCATGAAGTTATCTTTCAAACAAAAAAACACTAAGTCAAAATCCGACCCGTCATTTGGAAGCTATGATAGCACAGACAGACACACGTAAAGCTTATACCATCGCTCCGTTTACGTCGGAACTTGCAATATTTTGTAAATTTTAAGCTGAATAAACGGAATAACTTACCTTAATCATATGATGTCCACTATAGAACAAGTTCTTGATTCGTTTGGTCAATGGCATAGCGCTGTACTCCACTTTAGTATGATATATTAATTGTTTATTGTCATTTACATTACCTAATATTAAATGTTCACATGATACTATCGCTAATAATGACACAATAACTGTTAGGTATTGGATGTACATGATTTTAGTGAGACTAATTAATTATAACGGACACACGATATTTCAGTATTGAATCTCAGACTAGAATGAAGAGAAAAGGTCTGCAGAGCATAGGAGTCTGAGTCTGCAAAAATGTAAAATGCGCGAAGTGTTAGAATGTAGATAATATATTCTGAGACAACGAATGTTTTAAATCTAGGCAGGACATGAATGTATAAATATTCACATGCACATTGTCTTTAGCTTATAGTTAGACAGACTATAACATCTAACAGATATACATTTTAGAATAGGCATCCTTCGTTCTACAATATATTATATTATGAATATAATATATAATGTAGTGTCGTTATTGTGTACATCAATACATTGGATTGCCAACGCTAAACTCGTTGTGTATTTCAAAGTTGTGTGGGATTTTCAGGGGATTTTATGTTTAGAGCGACAGGTTTTCTCCTAAGTAACTTTTTTGTTTATTAGAGACAAATTGGTAGTCAAATACTTAGTAGAAGGTAAGCCCATTCCCATCTAACCAGCACAGCTCCAAGCTCCGCGTTACTAACGGCAAACTCGATTTCTTATTGAGAATTCCGTGCGTACGGCGCTTTTATTGACGCAATGAGAGCTAACAAACTTAATAACTTACACGATTACAATACCTAATGATTAGGAGTCAGTCATTAAACTCAATTATATTTTAAGTCGGATGCGATTGTCATTACTCTTTTGCCGCATTATAATGAGTTATTACTAAAGGAGTTCAGTACAGATACTATTTAGAGCTGAAATTTATTGAATGGTGTTAAATATTGTTATACCTACAAAATTTAATCAAACAACCCACACCAGTAAAAGTTTCGTCTATTTATGGAAGGGTTGCACGCACCGAGGCAGACAATAATAAGTCCAACGGAAATCATGGACCGAAGGTATTTTCTACTTTATGCGAGGGATCGGTAGGAGGGTACGTATTAGTCCGAATCCATTCCCTATTGTCCAACAAAATGTTGGAAACAATTTACCTCCTGTTTTATCTCAAAGCCGTTGTCTGATTCATATTACGAGCAAATCGATCCTATTGAATTCAACGTTGATTGTTGTGTTTTGTGAACGATTGAAACCATTTTTATTATAGAAGCTAACTACTAGGTTATATGGCTTGTTGGATTTTATTCTACAAAATAATATATTCAATAGATTAACTTTGTCAAATAAAAATTAATAGAAAAGTTTTTTTATCACTGTTCAATTAATTTAACGTAAAACATTATAGTGATTTTAATTTATTTACTAGATAAAATATCGTATCCAGTAGGTACAATATAAGTCTTTCAATATTTATAATCTATACAAAAATGACAGTCAAAATATATTTGGAGCTTACAAACAAGACCATTTCCTTTTATGTGTTCAATTGTGACAATTTAACTCATATCATAAGATAAATCTCTGATTGTAACTAATGACGATATCATGCCATATCGTCCGGAATTATTCTATTATTTTTTATTTCATATCCTGTTATTATAGCTCAGTTGAAAGTATGGCACATACTTTTATTTCTATTTTATGTATTATCCGCGTTGTGTTGTTAATATTGTGGTAATATGCTTTTATACATAGAAATTGAGTGGAAACAGTTATTCGTATATTATTTTAAGCTTATAAAACACAATTTTTACTTTGTAGGCTCTTCAACCATTTCCCACTTTCGGTTTCTTTAGTGGGTGAGGGCTCCACACTACCCTGTTTGTTGCCCGGGGTGTGCGATTAGTTACATTTTTTAAAAAAAAAGGGCTCTTCAACCATTTGCTGTCGATATTAATATAGAGTATTATAGAGTACTGTTGCTTCAGCTATTAAACAAACTAATAAACGTATTTTATACAGTTAAAACTATTACATATGAACTGATATTATAAGTTCCCATCCAGCGTTATTAAAAAAATGTGCATCCAAGATCAAAAATAACCTATTAAAATTGGAATGCGTTAGGTAGATGAAAAAGAATTAGAACTCGAATATGTGTGATATATACTCGTACATGTCATTCGGAGAAAATGTGGAAGTTTCTTAAGTATTATAGCTGTATGGTTTGATAAAGGACTGACATTCTCATAACGACTAAGGAAAAAGTGTGGCAAACATTTGGTAACAACACCCTCTAATGCTCTCATCTATTTGAAGTAATCCCATAAAAGTTGGTGGCATGTGTATATGGTGCCAAAATAAAGCGGTGAATGAGCACAAACTAGTACAGAATTAGATTCCATACTATGGGTGCAAATAAATGGATTTATTATATATATTAAATACCTAATTATTTAGAGTAAAATATTAGGCACATAACTTACTTCGTTCGTTCTTTTTTATTTAAATTATGTGTGTGCATTTAATTATAAATTATCACTGCTCGCTGAATAAAAACTTTGTGCGGAAACCTGCAAGCTTGAGCGATTTTTTCGACAGCTTGAGAAGTCCGCCAATCCGTACTTAGTCAGCATGGTGGACTACGGAATATTAGGAGACCTGAGCCCAATGGTTAAAAAAATGAGGTTATTCCGTAGTTAGGAATAACCTCATTTTAAACAAAATAGTCCAAATGGTATTATCTAATTATGAATCTCACACTACGATACATCAGAGTAGTCGTTTAGTACTATGTTATCGCTATTAATAAAAGTAGAACATGTTGTTATACGTACGTATATGAGAAGAGAGAATTACGAACTTTGCTGCTGTAAGATAAACGCGTCCGCTTTGTATCTCTACTGCAATTTGTTACTCATTGTGTGCTCCGCGCTTGGCACAAATCTTGAGATAAGTCTTAAAAAAAGTCGGTGTTTTATTTTACACAATCTATGGATCGCAACTCACCAAAACAAAGATACGAAAATGAGTTTTGTTCTGCAATAATGTTCCTATTATAAATGGCGTATTCTTGTGCAGATGCAGTGTTTTAAACTAATAATAATGAAAAAAGTTATTTTTGTTTTTATTTTTACCGAATTTACTCAGAAAATTCTAGTAATCCCCATCACGAAAGAGGAAATTTACACGCTTGTTTATAGCATGAACAAAACGTATATAAGTTTTCACGTCTCGTAGAACAAAAGTTGTTTATTTTGATGGGTGTAGACACCCAATTTTGGGTCGAAAGCTGTAAAACATATAGGCTGTATAAGTTTACGGTAGAGATAGCTTGAGCCTGGCTTTATGAAATAAAACAGCTTTTACGAAAACTATCGTATTTACTTGATTTTTTAATATGTCCACTTTCGAATACTTTTCAGCATTAATGATCACAGGTAGATTGAGGTGTTACATTGCATTGGTCGAAGTTGTTACAACAGCTTCACCTGTTTACCCATAATTACAATGATTTTAAAAATAGTCCACACAGTATTCTTCAGAAACAGAAACAAAATTTTATTGTTTTTAAATTTTTTGTTAACATTTACAGCTTTTTAACTTACTTTAAAACAAGTATATATTGCCATTTTTAGAATTCAGTTATTTTCTTTTTTGTGAGAGACTAATTATTTTGCCAAAATAAAATTAGTCCGTAAAACATCAGCTGTCTGCCAGTGAAAACCAGTTCAACTCGATCTAGCCGTTCCGCAGATTAGCCGGACAACAAAAAAGAGAACAGGCAGGCAAAAAATTTCAAAATTAGTATTTTGTGTAATTTTTTCACATGCATTAACATAAAGTGTGAATTGGCAAATCATTTGGACATTTTCACACTTTGTGTTAGTTTATATGGCTAAGCATGTCAAATGCTAAAAAATATATAGAAAAATATTAAAATATTTATAGGGCTGCGTCATTTTGGTAAAAATCTTAATTGTAAAATTAAGTTTACCTGGTCGGTATAATGTATGCAAATACTTCCGACAGATGACGCAGGCGTCACCCAAGACGTTCGGAATGAATGTGTTATCGAAATTAGCAGTCACAAGCAATTGTCACGATGGTTGGCAAAGCATCTGGACGGTATCCAGGAGATGCAGGTTTGAATCCTGCTCGTGACTGTTATTTTCGATTTCACATTTTCACACTGCGTTAATTTACATGACTAAGCATATCAAATGCTAAAAAATATAGGAAAATATCAAAATACTTTCTTATGCATTTAGTAAAAAGCTGTTATTTAAACATTACAAAAAGACACTTCAATTTTATTAATTTGTATTCCTGCTAGTAATAGTTAATATATTCATCTGGCGTTAGAATATCATTAGGTATTGATGTGTAATTTGTCTGACATTAGAATATCAGTTAATGATTTTTAATTATTTCCATTTACACAGCTAATCTCTCTTGATATTTTATTAAAGCTCTACAAAGTAAGCCAATGTTTATATCCAATATTACTAAATGGGACAGCGATAAGAAAAGCGTACAGCGATGTGTGTCGGGAGTAGAATCATTGTTTAAATACAGAGGGATGTATTTATAGAGAGATTTAAAAAGGCAATGTTTTTTAATTGTTTATGAATCCTTTCTATTTTTTATTGCTAATGATGGCAGACGAGCCACGGCCCACTTTATGGTAAGTGGTAACCGTCGCTCATGGAGTCAATTATAAGTACCAAGAGTATTGTCAAGCCGCTGCTCACCATTTCATTTCACTGACATGAAATGAAAGAATAAAGGGCTACTATCTCCTGCTACAGCCAAACCGCAACCATGTGCTTCATGGCCGGTCGCATGGGAGATGGTGGTACCAACCCGCTCGGGCCCACTACCAAGTGAGTACTCCCACTTGGTACTCAGCCCTACCACCAGTCATGCAATGGATGATAATTGCTTACTTCCCTTAGTCGCCTCATACGACACCCGTGGGAAAGAATGGGAACAATCATAGCACCAATCATCATGAAATTTACCAAAAATATAGCCTAACTTATAAAAACGCACTGTTTAATCTGTTTATCCCGAAAGTGCTGCAGAGGAACGTAGTTGTATTATTCGACCCAATTTTGAAGTCCGCCCAGATGACGTCCCGACAGTATTTACTAATACCATATATGTCCACCCCTCTGTAGGTCAGACTTCCCTACGGTCAGCTCACTTTTTGAGACTATTCCAATGCGCTCAATCATGATACCTCTGCTATGGTGAGGCATCATATCTATTCATCCACTATCCACTAGAAAGGAGCAGATAGTCTTCAAATGAACGAACAGACGGCTAATTATACTTCCGATCAAGACATCTTTCAGATAATAAACTAAACCACTATCCGATCGATCGTTCGGAAGTAATGAAAACACATACAGACACACAAAAAAATACGTTAAACTTAATGATCTTCAGACCGTAATTTCAGTGAGAGTGACTACTGTCAGCTGACACTAGCCATGTAGTGCACGTGTGTACGCAAACACAAGTGATCTAAGTCCCTCACACTCATAGTCCAATGGGATAGCATTCCGACAGGCGCAGGACCACTGACCAACCACTGAAGGAATGTAACATAGTTCCGGTGGTCCGCCAACATAGGTGGAGAGACGGCATACGGCGGGTTTATTTAGTGGGTGAGGGCCCCACACTATCTTATTCATTGCTCCGAACGACGAGGTGTGCGGTTAGGTACATTTTTCCTGTCTTACCAAAAAAAAAGGACCACCGACCAACAGCTTTACATACGTTCCGGGGTTAAAACACTTCTAAACTTAACTAACGTCCAAACTCCGGGCTGCTATTGAGAATTTCTGGACGAAAAACCAAAAAATTTCTTCTGGCTCGAGCCGGCTATCGAACCCGAGACCACAAGTTCCGCAGTCCAATGCACTACCGCTTCCACAGAGGCAGTTAAACTTATAAGATCCTTATGTGAAGTGTTAGAAAGAGGACTAATTACAGCTTTAACAGACATTTAGAAAGAAAATACCTGGAGCATAGATCAGCGCAAAATAGAAGGCCAATTTTTCTGCCAATTTAAATGAGCGCTCATACTCGACAGTGAGATATTAATTAAGCTTTAAAGTATAGGTACATATGCACGATATGTGGCGTATGTGAATTAAAAAGTGCCTGTATATAAATACACCCTTATCTTTTTAAGCCTTACAAAGTCGTACAGTAACTCTAAACGAGAGTGACATCAGAGGGCGCAAGATAACACCATGCGGCAGACATCGTTAATTACATATTACGTTAAAATCTCAAGGCATTAATAACAAAAAATAATAATTATACTACTATGACTTCAGTGGATACTTAGACGGGTATCTGACATATAAATATGTTAATTACCATTAAACATTAATCTGTTACAAAATATAGGTATATTTTTTTTATATTTTTATATATATATTTAAAGTAAGTAAAGAGGGATTTAAGCCAGTGTATACACTAGCTTATGGTGGGATGGGTTCCCACTACTGAAGTAAAGTTAGACAGTTCAAGTGGTCCGCTAGTACAGGCGGAGATACGATACAACGCAGTTTTGTTTAGTGTCTGAAGGCCCCACACTACTCTGGTCATTGCCATGAACGACGGGGTGTGTGGTTAGCTAATGTTATCCCCCTTAACAAAAAAAAGGAGTGAGCAGTTTCCATTATTGACGTAATGTCAGACAGTTCAAGTGGTCCGCTAGTACAGGCGGAGAGACGGCACACGGTTTTTTTAGTGGCTGAAAGTTCCACACTACCCTGTTCTTTGCTCTGCACTACGGGGTGTAAGGTAAGGTATGTTCTTTTTCCAAAAAAGGGAACAAGGTATTTGTGAAAATATAGAAAAAGATAATTTTACTGCGAGTGGGTTTCTCTTTTTCCACTTTTTCACAAATAATTTGTTATCTAAAGTAGCTGAGCATGTCAAGTGCTAAAATACAGATCAAACAATTAAAAAAAAGGAATCTAGCACTACGACTATAATAACTAAATGTAAAGTACATAAACACAGCATCACGCCTGTACCACCAAAGGGGTAGGCATAGGTGTATTACATACCCACGATTCACCAGCTATCTTTATGTCCCAAGTAATAGGGGGCGAGCCTATTGCCGTCTACCGGGCACATTTCCAAACTCCGGGCTGCTAACCTGAACCTCATGATCAGTAGTCGCACACACTACCGCTACACCACCGAGGCAGTAAAAATCACTAAGTTAATATCTAGTTATTGACTATTTCAAATCTCAGAGCTACTGTATAACGTACGTGTCCTATCTTTGGAGCTCTTCACAGTAAATTATAGTGAAATGTTATACAGAGTGTTTACTGATCCCCTTTGGCTTTAGCCCAATAGTGTCAACTTTTAATAGACAGGGCACGTGGCGCGATTAAGCGACTGCCTTTTATCCTCAGCGTCCTCCCGCTATAAGAGATTTTTCACGATTAATTTTCTAGTGTAGACACTGTGTCACTCCCATTTGTTGGCAGCACACCCTTACCAGAATCACGGATTATCGTACAAGCCCCTCCAAGCTGTTATATCTAATTTCTTGTTTATTTTTAGCGGAATACCAGATTTTGGACCGTGACTTCGCCCGCGTAGACTACAGAATATTAAGACAGAGACATTTGTCAATTTTAATAGACTTGCATTAATTTGAGTGGAATGTATGAACCGGAGTGTGTTCAAGCAACAAAATGATATTCCAAACTATCACAGCGGGCGTAAACTTGCATTTAAAATTTTTTTTTTTTATTACTTGTAGTGGCAGATGAGCCGTAAATGGTCCGTCTGATGGTAAATGGTAACCGTCACCCATGGACTCGACTATACCGAGAGTATTGTGCCGCTGCTCACCAATTCATTTCACAGAACGGCTATCTCCTGCTACAGCCAAAACGCAACAATGTGCTTCAATGGCCGGTCACACGGGAGATGGTGGTACCAACCCGCTCGGGCCCGATACCAAGTGAGTATTCCCACTTGGTACCCAGCCCTACCACCAGTCACGCAATGGATGATAATTGCTTACTTCCCTTAGTCGCCTCATACGACACCCGTGGAAAAGAATGGGATGATGACAATTGTATTCTTAGTGCGTCGCCACACGGAAAGATATTATATCTGTGAAGACCACGGAGTACAAAAAAATAGGTGAAGACTAATTAGGGTTCCTAATAGCAACATTTTCTGATGAGACGCAGCTTACGAACGATCCAACGCGCATGCGCTCACCGTAAGTATACGAAAAACTTTACACAGGTAATTCTGTAAAATAAACCCTTTATCCTGTTTTTTTAATATTCTGCGTGAATCGTAATAGTATCTATCACGAGATATTAAATAATAGTTCCGCACACATTGTCAGAGGATAGTGTATTTGTGAACCCAACCGTACACTTTGATTAAATTTTATATTGGGAGAACTAGAGATTTTTTATTAGTGTTTGGTATAATCAATACTATAATTACGCGTAATGGAAATAGTTTTACTGGAGTTTGCGTATGAAATTCAATTTGAGATAAACATTATGACGTCATATTTTCGGAACTGATTTTTTTAGTAAACTATTGCTTCAATGATGATGATTTAAAAATGTACAGACACTAAAATATTACTACACCATTCCACGTATCCCTAAGAAGCTATCGCAAATTTCACAAATGTTTTAAATAGATAGACGTATCGAAACAAACACTGACGAAGACATGACCCTGGTAGCGAGCCAGGTAGTTATACGACACACTTATGATTTCTATGCAAAAATATTTTTTCTGGGATAAAATGTAGTACCTATATATCCTTTTCTGTATTCTGAACTACATTTACGAATTTCGTGATAATTCGTAAAGTATTTATGGCGTAAAAGCGTAAAAAATAAATAAACAAACACACTTTCCCATTTATAATTTTAGTAAAGACGCTAGTCCTTACTAATACCTATAATAATTTTTTTATTGCTTGTAGTGGCAGACGAGCCACGGCCCATCTAATGGTAAATGGTAACCGTCGCTTATGGACTCAACTATACTGAGAGTATTGTCAAGCCGCTGCTCACCATTTCATTTCACCAATATGAAATGAAAGAATAAACGGCTACACATTTTGAAATAAAACTACGTTTACGGAATCTATCGCGTTTACTTGATGTTTCTACTCTGCCGACGTTTCGAATACTTTACAGCATTCATGATCACGGGTGGACTTAGATGATAGACGTCCAAGGCTGATATGTTCAACATACACGTGATAGATTCCGTAAACGTAGTTTTATTTCAAAATGTGTAACATTCGCGTAAATATCAGAAAGTATTAAATAAACGGTTATCTCCTGCTACAGCCAAAACGCAACGATGTGCTTCATGGCTGGTTACACTGGACATGGTGGTACCAACCCGCTCGGGCCCGATACCAAGTGAGTACTCCCACTCGGTACCCAGCCCTACCACCAGTCATGCAATGGATGATAATTGCTTACTTCCCTTAGTCGCCTCATACGACACCCGTGGGAAAGAATGGGGTGGTGACATTTGTATTCTTAGACCGTCACCACACGGAAAAATATATAAATGCCTAGACTACGCCGCAGGCTAAAGCTTCTTTTGAGGTTATATCTCAGGTTTCCAATATAGCAGCGGAATAAAACATATAACAGTTTTTAATTCTAATAAAGAGCTATCAAACAAAAGAAGTTACATCAGAAATAGTTCAAAAAAGCACTAAGAAAGTAGTTTCTGGGTGATGTGCAAACAAAATCTTTGAAAAAAAAATTGATTTGTGTGCAGAGACGCCTATAATAGCCTAATACAGACATGTTTTCTGAAATATTGTAAATGTACAACATAGCTCTATTAAAGCTTTATAACAGTCAGAATTGAATCTATTTACAATCGACCTATCTGTCTATTTTTTCTATACTACATGGGTGGCAAACAAGCCTACAGCTTGCCTTCTGGCCAGCAGCTACCGTAACCTATAAATGTTATTAAGGAGCATTATCTCTGGGGAAACAGATAGTTCAGTTAGGTTACTCGTACAACTTCGAGAAAGAGGTCAATCGACGAATCCAGCTCAGCTGGACAGAGTTCACAAAGATAATGGAAATCTTCTAAATTCTGTGTCTAAGTGCTGATGTCCCAAATCCTCTCCCTATCCTTTCCTAATTATCCTTCCTATGCTCTTCCTATTAAGCTTCCTGCTCTCTTCTTAGTAACTTTCATATCCTCCTCATCATACCTTTCCTTGGAGATTGATTGAGAGATTCGTTAGCCTCCAGCACTCTCACTCACCATACGAAACACTACGGTAGGCACCACTACTGTTGATTTACGCTAATCTTTTATGAGAGGGCGGTATTTCCCCGATCGAGCTTCATGCTGGTATAAATAAGCTGGATAAATAAGGTTCTACCACTAGGAACATTAATTCATTTTATTCTTTTTAGTATTATCATGATTACTTCATACTCATTAATTCCACTACGAGTTTTGTTAATGTCTGAATACTAACACGTCTTAATCTTTATCTCAAAACTTACATTAGCGTGTCCCGCAGACGTATCGGTAAGAGCTTCATTTATTCTTAAGTAAAGTATTGATGCATCCTCTTTATCTGCTACTGGCTTAATTGATTTGTCGCTTACAGCCGTCTATATTCTTGATTCTCAATTACGCGTGGACCCGTGTCCCGTATCGCGAACTGTCCTCCATTTTATTTATGGTAGGCCAGCTGATTGAATTAGTGGCCCCCGAGGCGCTTGGACTGTATTGACCTGTTTAATTCAAAAGAGAATTTATTTCACTAGTTCCAGTTGCTTTATTTTGTAAGCTTTACCTATAACTTGTATTAAGTTTATTTGTGTTTAAAACGTATTATTTATGTATGGTGCGTTGTTATTTTAATTAACTGTTGAAATAAAGTGTAGTATGTAATGTAACCACTGAAGTGAAAACTTTACTTTACTGGTGGTAGGGCTGGGTACCAAGTGGGAGTACTCACTTGGTATCGGGCCCGAGCAGGTTGGTCCCACCATCTCCCGTGTGACCAGCCATGAAGCATATCGTTGCGTTTTGGCTTTAGCAGGAGATAGCCGTTTATTCTTTCATTTCATATCCGTGAAATGAAATGGTGAGCAGCGGCTTGACAATACTCTCAGTATAGTTGAGTCCATGAGCGACGGTTACCATTTACCATCAGATGGGCCGTGGCCCGTCTGCCACAACATGCATAAAAAAAACGTGGCAGTGATTTAACGATCAGGGATAAGTGATGGCGCACGGCGGGTTGTTTATTTGGTGATGGGTGAAAGACACTACCTCGTTATTTCCCCGGACAACGGGAAAGCAGATGTGGTAGATATATTTTTACGCCTCACCAAAAAACATGGTAAGATAATGTTAATAATAATAGTATATTATTGACTACCCACATTTTACGTTCCTCTTCTTACTTTCCATTAAATGGTTGCCTGGAAGAAATCACTACCTATGATAAGGCCGCCATTTGTACACATATTAAGATCAAAAACTGTATTTAATAATTTGTGTTCATTATGTACAATAAAGAATATATCTGTCTATGTATTTAATATAATAAAAGAGATGGCTGGCTTCAAATATGACTTTATTTAATCTACAGAACCCATTACTAGATCACCACCATATACCTATGCAACCATCTTTGTCTATAAAAAAATTACGCAAGTAAGAATCATAGATCACGATCGAGAATCGCTGTACATACTTAATTATAAAAAATTCACTGCAAACATATAAAGTTTTTTGAAGTCTGTTAAAAAAAGAAAAGATTACTACGAGAGAGATTCGTACTCGCGACTAACGGAATACCCATATGCCTTACCGCTAAGCTATCGTAGATAGTCGCACTGTCAGTAATAGCTTTGCTCAGATAGTAGCACTATCTTTGATAGTTATTTTATCTTTTGTTATAATTCACATACTCTCTGTCGTTAGAAATGCAAATCAGTTGCACTTATCTTCAGTGTTTGACTTTCAACGAATAGTAAACGACTTGGTGTGCCATCCAACGTTTATCACGAGTTCGGCACGTGGCAGCGATCTATATATTCTGCCTCACCTGGCACTCGTATCTACGTGACCAGCATTCTCCTTGAAACTAAGCATTCTATGACCTATGAATGCATCGGGTGGATGAAGGCGGAGGAAGTGAATTACGATAGCGTACGGAATACGAACCAAGAAATAGCTTGACGAGACCTGCTTTCTTGTTGTTCAATATCAATAATTTTGTGAATTGTCAATTGTTACAAGTTTATATCTATAGAAACATTTTTTATTTTTAAGGAAAAAATATACCTAACCACACACCCCGTCGTTCGGGGCAATGAACAGGCTAGTGTGGGGCCTTCACCCACTGAATAAACCCTCTGTGTGCCGTCTCTCCGACTGTATTGGCGGGCCACTGGAACTATGTTACATTACTTCAGTGGTATCTATAGAAACAACTGCCATTTTTGATGTGAACCATCTAGAGGCAGGGTAAAATCGGCTGTTAGCGTGGCGACGCTTTTAGTGTACTTGGCCCGTTCAAATCTTGCAAGTTATATTTGACATACTTCCCGGTTTCCGATTGAGATGAAATTTTAAACGCATGTGTATATCACGTGACAATGCAATATTATGATTACATGGAGCTGATTTGATGATGGAGCTGGAAGGTGGACATAGGAACTCTATAATGAAATGGCTCAAATCCATCCAGTTTGGGCTCGTATGATTCGTCTTGCCGAGTACTTTGGGTCTAGATGGTATCCAGGGGCTGATGATGAAGCTGGAAGGCGGCCACAGTAACTATATAATGAAATGACGCAACCCCGTCGAGTTTGGACACGTTTGATTCGTCTTGATGAGTACTTTGTCTTTAGATGGTATCAGGGTCTGATGATGGAGCTGGAAGGTTTTTCATAGCGTAAGCTCATTATTGCTTTAGCTATCTCAGCGCTATTAAGAATCGTTTGTCGCTTTATCCTGTGCATATAAAATGTGATGGATATTTTCATTGCACAGTTATTAATTGATGGATTGATTATTTTTTAATCCTATTCCTTGAATTACAATTTTTAGGTTATCTTGAGCAATGACACATCTTCCAAACGTCCCAAGACGTCTTTTTATTTTTTTGCTTGTGAAAATCTCATTAAAGGTAGAATACAAACAGGACGCCAATGATTCTGGTTTCCAATCAAATCGAATTGACGTTCCGAAAGCTGATCTAATCGTCTACTTTTCAACTACGGTTTAATGAATATTTAGTAGGGCCAAGTTTGCAAAGGAGGTCTCCTTTGTTCTACGATAGCTTGATTACATTCAGTCTGACAGGGTGCCCGGATATAAAATCTTACTGATAGTCTAGATAGTAGATTTCCCACCGATAAAGTTAATTGAAAACTCTTGAACAAGTTTTTAGAACAATGTTCATCTATTCTCGATTTGATAACCTAATTTGAAGTTATGTATTTTTTTTTTCAGCATTCAAAACCTACTTACAAATAGTTATTTTTCCACTGTCACGAAATATTATTTTTTATTGATCGGATGACTGTAGAGAGGGCGGAGTGGTTTAGATACCAACGAGTACCGTGGGTTCGATTCCCACACAGGACAACTCTTGCGTGATCTACAAAAGGTTGTTCTGAGTCTGGGTGTAATTTGTGTCATGACATTGTATATTTATAAAGTCCCCCGCGTTACAAGGATTATTCCTTAGGTCAGGGCAAGGCCTCCCGCGAAGGTGCGACGCTCCGTGTGTGGATGTGTCGCTCAGTAGAGGGTACCCGAAAGGGTAAGCCGCTGGCGGTCCACTGAAATAATGCAACATAGTACCAGTGGCCCGCCAACACAGGCGGAGAGACGGCACACGGTGGGTTTCTTTAGTGGGTGAGGCCACACAGTACCCTGGTTGTTGTTCCGAACGACGGGGTGTGCGGTTAGGTACATTTTTCCCGCCTTAACAAAAAAGAAAAAGGATGTTATAGAATTTCAAACTTTCATGGTCACTTATCATTCTAAACGTTTTTACGGGATTTATACCGTGTAAAAATTTACATGGTATAAATCCCGTAAAAACGTTTAGAATAAAAAGGATGTTGTCTTTAAATAAAAAATATTCAATGTAAACTTCAGTAAAATAAACAATTTGTTATAAATTATGTTTAGTGAATATTTTATACATCGTATACGTGTATGTATTTAATAGACGACAATAAGTTAGAATACTGATTCAAATATTAATTATATGAAAAGTTTTGTTGTTTTGAATTTCTCAAATTTACATAAATTTGAATATAAGTATAACATTTAATAGGTATTTATTAAGCTGTTATGGAGCCTTACCCGGGAGCAATTGTACAGAAAAAGCTTAGGTTTCACTCAATTAATCGTTAGAAAACCTGCTTGCTTTAGAGATTTTCTCAATGACTTGAGGAATCTGCCTATCCATACTGGGCTAGCGTGGTGGATTACAGCCTAAATCTCACTGTGAGAGGAGCACCATGCCCAAACATGGGGCTTTAAAATGGTTAATTTTTTTACTCGATATTAACTATTGATAAAACATTCATAAACGAATAGCTTTGAGTTATTATAAAACTGTAACAGAGCTGTGTCTGTACATTTAAGATTTTTGAGAAAAAATGACTTGATTAGGCTATAATATATAAGCATGTATGTCTGAAACACAAAACATTTTTTTCGGTTTTTTATATTTTTGTCGGTTTGTCTGTTTATCGCTTTGTCTGTTTGTTCGTTCGCATATCACGCAAACACAACTGAATGGATTTTGATGTAACTTTTTTATTTTATAGTTCTTGATTAGACTTAAAAATTGGTATACATTTTATCCCACTACTATATCGGGAGCCTGAGATATAACCTAAAAACTAGCTTTTGGCTGCAGCGGAGCCGTGGGCAATGGCTATTTCGAATATAAAAACCAAATTTAATTTCTAAACTACATACTTATATATAAAAAATGAACTCATCGTATACTTTTGTAACACTGATTGATGATCGTGGATCAACGAAACTGATATAGATCTGTACAAGCAGATAACCTTGTTATCCTTATCTAGTGTTTCATCTCTTCAACGTCTTCGCCACAACACAGTTAGCTAACTAATCCGTGACTGGCATTTGGCAGTTTCCCAATTGACACGTCTACACACGTGCACAGAATTGACACTGGGATCTCATCCCGGGATTTCACTTGTATTATTAATATTTCATTTGATTTAGGTCGCGTTTGTGTAGCTGTGTAGCATGTAACAGGAATATTGTGTAATAATAGTACTCTGTAATATTTAATGAACGGTAGTTTGTGGTTCTTTGTGATATGTTAGCTGTCAAGGTTTGAGATAAGCTGAATAATTTATACAGTTCTCTTAATTCAAATGATCTTTCAGATTAGATTTACTATTAAAGGAAGTTAAGAAAAATAAATAAATAAAATAATAAATAAATATTTACGGACATTTTTCAGACAACGTTCTCTGGTTCCAAACTAAGCTTAACGCTTGTGCTATGGATACCAGATTACGGATATAATATATATATTACTTTTTTTAAATACATACATATAATAGATAGAAAACACCCAGACGCAGTACAAATATCTCTGTTCATCACACAAATAATTGTCCTAAGTGGGAATAGAACCCACGACCTCGTGCATGGAAGTCGGTTACACTGCCGACTACACCACGAGGCCCGTCATATCCATCCATCCATCCATCAGCCTTTCAACGTCCACTGCTGGACATAGGCCTCCCCAAGAGAACGCCACAACGAGCGGTCCCGTCATGGGGTATAATGCCGTAATCGCCACGCTTGGCAGTCGGGTTGGCGATCGCAGTGGATGTTGTTAATACTCGGGGTAGTGCTGCTGCCCACTCCCTCGCTATTCCCTCAGTCGGCTTTTACGGCTCCCGTGGGTAGAGAGGGATGGGACAATTCTAAAGCCGGCCCCACACGGACCACGAGGCCCGTCATATATATATAACAATTAAACAAGTTTTCTCAAGCTTTGCAAAAACAAATTCTTAACCAGCATAAAGGAGTTTCTCGGCCAAGCTGTATCACCAAGATTGGAGGAATGTCCGCCGGACCACCACTCACCGATGTTCCTTCCACCTTTGCCTCCAGAACAACAACAGCATTTACTTCCGCCTTAAGAAAAATATAAATAAAAATAACAGACAAAAAAATAAATTTATATTTATAAAAACAACCTTCTCATTTAATTGGTAGTTCATTTTACTGAAACAACATTTTTAGTACACATTTACGAGTATGTACTAGCTTTAATGCTGTAATATTGCTATATTAGATTAAGCTAGTAAGTTATTAATCATAATATATAATAAAAATACGTAAGTTTACGACACGTTAATAATTATTATTAATATTATAACCTATTATAGGTATGTATGCAAAAATAGTTACGGTACCCAGAGGTACCGCTATTTTTGCGGGATAAAAAGGTAGGCTTTGTGCCCTTTCAGTATTCTAGACTATATATGTAGGTATGCAAAATTAAATGATTATCGTTTAAGTAGTTAAAGCGTAAAGCCGTAACAGACAACAAAACTCACTGTAAGTATTTAGATATTTTTATATATATACTCACTGTAAGTTTTATAATGTTAATAAGAGTAATATTTACGTAAAATAACAATCACACATAGAAATTACAAAATTATCTTCTCGTTTAAATAGTATCATGGGAATTCATGTATGTCATGAGTTTATTTTTAAACTTACGATAATGATTAATCTAAATAATTTTATTCAAATCAAATCTTTTATTTATTGTTCCCTCTCACACAGTTACATTACAAATCTTAAACTAGGGTACATGTGATACTTTTAATATATTTTTATTTTTAGGTGAAATCTGTGTGAGAGACTGGTATCTGCACTAGGAGAACCTGTACCTATTACAGATTACCAGCCTTTCCTGACTCTAGACACTATTAATTAAGTATAGTTAATAAAAACACAAAAGATACGAAACTTTTTGTAATAATTATAATATAGCAAAAAAGTAATCTCTAAGTTATGCAATTTTTGGTACGGTTTCACCTTTACACTTTATCAAAATTGTTTTTCATTATCTCTAAACAAAAACCGCTTTTGATAAACAAATTAACGCAAGCGTGCACTTTGACGAAAATCATTATCATCAAGCTTTTCTTGTGCTTTCGACTATGCAAATGCTGGTACCAACTGAGTCGGCGCGAAATGACACTCTAGAGTGGGGGCCAGTAACCCTAAGCTCACGGCAAAGGGAGGTTGTTTCACTCAACAGACTGAACATATCGCGATCTCCGCAAACTATAAACATACATCGGCGATGTTTTGACTTACACCGAAAATAAAATGAAGCAAGGCGTTTATCATGTTTAATAATGAGTGTGTATTTTACGTGAGATAATAAACTATGCCGTGTCGAGTGCTAAGTGACGTTAATCAGTAGCGTCAAGTATGACCGCGGGCCCAATTAAAAGAGATAATCTCGTATGGAACCAGTTCAAGTGCACAATATTTTTGCATCTTTTGGTCAGTTTCCCGTGTACGACAATAGGTAAGTTTTTGAATTTTGTGTTTAAGAAATTTTTAGTGTTCGATTTTTAAAACTGATTATACCTAAACGATCATAGTGCAAGTTTTTGAATTTTACTTTTAAGATATTTTTGTGTTCGAATTTTAAAGTTTAAAAGTTCATATAATAGGTATATTATTATTTAAAGTTAAAAAAATATATTATAAGGAATTTAGTTATTTCACTTGTTTTAGTTGTTTAACTACTGTACTACATAACAATAAAATGATATTTTTTATTGATTGCTGATGAACTTTATTATCTTTATTATAAATAATTATGTAGAGTTTATTAACCTAAATGAATAAAATCATTATAGGCCAATTAATTAAAATAGGTACATATTAATTATTTGAAAAAAAGACAAGGGTGAATGTTCTTTACAACTTTATAGATGATTTCGTAGATAATTATTCGTGTCTTATGTCCCAAGAAAGTATCTTTAGTACCTAAATACCTATATACTTACAATACAAATCCATCCATCCATCAGCCTTTCGACGTCCACTGCTGGACATAGGCCTCCCCAAGAGAACGCCACAACGAGCGGTCCTGTGCCGACCGCATCCTTTTTTTGTGTGCTCATTATGGGGGATAATGCCGTAATCGCCACGCTTGGCAGGCCGGTTGGCGATCGCAGTGGATGTTGTTAATACTCGAGGAGGTGCTGCTGCCCACTCCCCCGGCATTCCCTCAGTCGGCTCTTACGACTCCCGTGGATAGAGAGGGGTGGGACAATTCTAAAGCCGGCCCCACGCGGCTACAATACAAATAACTTTAATAAATATATTACACCTGTTTTATCATAGCTCAAAGTCGTGCCCCTCGCATAAAGGAGCATCCAGCTGACACAATAGTAGGCAGAAGTGAACCTGCTACTCTACGGTGCGTCTCCGAGGGCAAGCCAAAGCCATCGATCCAGTGGTACAAAGACGGATCACCTCTTGCGCCCACAGATCACCCACACAGGGTATTACTCGAAGATGGACTGCTGTTTCTTAGGTAAGTATGTAAATGAGTTTAAATGTTTCAGAGATTTAAAGAATTATAGATAAATAAGCTTTGATGTATGTCTGTTTGTGTAACCAGTTAATGATTGTTATACATATCAGGATATGGATATATTTATGGTAACGAGTACAAAGCCATATTTAAAAAATAACTGTATTTCTAATAATATCATCCATCCATCAGCCTTTTAACGTCCACTGCTGGACATAGGCCTCCCCAAGAGAACGCCACAACGAGCGGTTCTGTTATCGGGGATAATGACGTAATCCACGCTTGGCAGGCGCGCTCGCAGTTGATGTTGTTAATACTCGAGGGAGTGCTGCTGCCCACTCCCCCGGTATTCCCTCAGTCGGCTCTTACAACTCTCGTAGGTAGAGAGGGGTGGGACAATTCTAAAGCCAGCCCCACACGACAGTTTCTAATAATACACCTAGGCATAATGCCGTACAGATGGTACACTAGTGTCTGCACGCGGCTTCGCTGGCGTGAATTTCTGAATCCATTAACTTACTTATAATATATACCTATTACCCTTATAATGCGAAAGTGGAAGGATGTAGGTAAGTACAGGGGGAGACCGAGACTCATCCACTTAGCCCAAATCGGTCATTTATTGAAGGAAGGTGGAAGAAGGTGGTTAGGAGTCACCGAAACCTGCGAGCTGTATGAAGACAATTATGTATGTCGAAGGAGCGAGAGATGTATGCAAGAATAGAGCATTTTGGCACTCTGTTTTCTCTGCCTACCCTGCAAGGGAGATGGTGTGATGATCTTTAATTAAGTACTTAATGGATTTCTGAAATTTAAGAAATCCCACAGGAACTCCTTATAGGGATAATATCATGTATGCTTATTAAGACTGTAATTTAAATGTATACCAAATTTTGTTCAAATCTAGTTATTAGATCTGTATGCTAAACAACTATAAGCTATAGGTGCTAAGGGGACCATTATTTATGTCAGGATAAAATCCTAGAGACTCCGGTTCAATTATCTGCTTATCAAATTTCATCCAAATCCATACATTAAACACAAAGTGAAAATGTGAAATCGAAAATAACAGTCACGAGCAGGATTCGAACCTGCATCTCCTGGATACCGTCCAGATGCTTTGCCAATTCAGCCATCATGACCCTTGCTCCTGACTGCTAATTTCGACAACACATTATACTTAACGTCTTTGGGTGACGCCTGCACCATCAGTGGGAAGTATTTTCATACATTATACCGACCAGGTAAACTTAATTTTACAATTAAGATTTTACCTAATAATGACGCAAACCCTATAAATATTTAGATATTTTTATATATATTTTTAGCATTTGACATGCTTAGCAACATAGATTAAACACAAAGTGAAAAATGTGAAATCAAAAATAACAGTCACGAGCAGGATTCGAACCTGCATCTCCTGGATACCGTTCAAATGAAAAAAATATCTAAACAAATCCATACAGTTGTTTAGGCGTGATTGACGAACAAACTTGCAAACATGTTCACAACATTTCGTATTTATAATATGAGTGGGATACATTTTTGTAGATTAAATTAATAAATAATACTTTGCGGCAAGCTGTTCAAATCAGTCTTATACAAAATACACATTGGTTCAGCATTTTATTTCCATTGGCAAAAAAGAACAAAACTACCGGACTAATATAGCAACAGTTTTTATTGTTGTGTTAATTAGAGGCAGAAAAAGCTGTTGTACCTACATATTTATTACAGTCTGTCCATCAAGACAGCCTGTTTTCCATTAAAGTACCTCTAAAAATAAAAGATGTACAACGTGCGTGCAAAATCGGTGCATATAATGTGTTCAGGGCTATCAATACTTTGTTTTATAGAGTTTTTCAACAAGAACTTTGTTTTGTAAATTAAAATAAAACAATAAATTTAGATGATAATAGTCCGTAGTCCGAAACCCCCTCCCTATTCCCTCCGTATTATCCTTCATATCCTCTCTTTATTATATTTCTATCTTCTTATAGATTTTTTATTGATTTACCTTTCCCCATCCTGTCCTTAGTATCTTTTCCTTATTATACTTCCTCTCCCCCTCCTATCCCTTTCCTTGGAAATGGCGATGCGTAAGTGCTGCCTTTGCTGTTGCTTGTGTCTATAAGCTGCGGTGAGTCATCAGTTGGGCCGATGCTTATTTGCTACCGGCTTAGAATAATAAAAAAAAATCCGTGACTATTTTTTTTCTATAAGCTACGGTAACTCTCTTTTTCCGTACTCCACGCGGTAACCGCTTACCATCAGGTGGGCCCCGTATCCTTGATTGCTACCCAAGTAGTATAAAAATAACTCAATAACCGTTTGCAGTAAGGAAGTTTACGGTGTTTCAACTCTGTTCCTCCAAATATAGGTACGTAAAGCCGTAGATCCTGCCCCTGATATTTCCAATGGCTCTTGTCGTTGGCCACTGTTACCGAAATATTGGTCTGGAGATTAGTATTATTAAAAACGCGAAATTGCATTGATTTGTTTGTTCATTTGCTAAGTATTAAACATAGCATCACGCCTGTATTCCTCGAGGTAGGCAGAGGTGTATTACACAACCACGGTTCGCCAGCTATGTTAAGTCCCACGTAATAGGGGCGAGCTTATTGCCGTCTACCGGTCACATTATAGAACTCCAGTTATTTTTGAATTCACATTTTCGCACTTTGTGTTTATTTGTTATGGCTAAGTATGTCAAATGCTTAAATAATATATAAAAATATCAAAAGAGTAATTCAATGTTTGAAGTTACCCGTGCGAAGCTAGGGCGGAAGCTAGGGCTATCATATTATACAAAAAAATATTCCATTCCATTCTATATACATTCTATTCTATATAATATTCTATTCTATATATACATTCTATTCTATAAATATTCTATACCATATGTGAAAATAAATTTGTTTGATTGTAACACTTCCGGGCCTTAACTACCCGATTATCATAATGTTTTTCCATACGTATAATTTCAGGTACAGGCAAGAACATAGGCTTCTTTTGATATCATTATTTTTGCGTCATAGAATGACAGATTTATACTAAGTTATTAATTTCTTTATTTCCATAAAAAATAGTCACTAAAGCATATGGGAATCTCTGGCTCCTACTCTAGTTATACAATAAGTAAATTTCACACAGACCTTATGTTCTATATAATGTCTATAAATAATATAAAAGAAGAACTGACTGACTGACTAATATATCAACGCACAATCCAAACTCCTGGGGCTAAGATCGTGAAAATTTACATATGAGTTTCTTGGGTACTGTAGGTGAGCACTAAAAAATAATTTTATGCAAAACCTATCGAAAATTAATTATCACTGACGCGTGCGAAGTCGCGAGCGATGCTGGTATTATATAAGTCTAGCTACACCTAGTCATAGATTTGACGATTAGATTAGTTATTGGATATTTATTTGTGTGTGGTATAACAATGCTTTTAATAAGTAGAAGAAAATAAACTAACTCTTTAATTCAAAGCGGCATCGATCTAGCCATTGTGTCTGGCTAATAATAGACAAAGACAGAATGGATACGGACCAAAAAATGAAATAAAGGAATAAATTAGTGCGCTAAATACAATGGGCAACATTCATTAGGTTATTTAATTATAGGGTTATGCGAGGCAAGAAGGAAAATGACGAAGGCGTATATTGGTGCGTCGCACGCAATTCTGTCGGCGAAGCGGTCAGTAAGAATGCCACACTCACCATTGCCGGTAAGTACTTTAAAATTGCATCTAAGTACTTACAAATTGCATGTAAGTACTCTAAATTGGATATAAGTCCTAAGGTCATGTGTCATGTAGTTATATGTATAAAGTATTCTAGTGTTGTGTATAAAGTGAAACTCATGCTAGGATTAGAGAAATGCGAGGTTATTTTGTTTTGTTACCAGTGATGACATACGGAACAGAGACGTGGTATCTGAATGTTGGCCTCGTATCAAGGCTCAAAGTCACTCAGCGGGCCATAGAGCTGGCTATGCTTGGTATTTCTCTACGTGATCGAATCCGTAATATGGAGGTCCGTTGGAGAACGAGAGTGACCGATATAGCCCGCCGGGTTGCCATGCTGAAGTGGCAATGGGCAGGCCACATCGCTCGATGAACCGACAACCATTGGGGAAGAAAGGTTCTCGAGTGGCGACCACGTATCGGACGGCGCAGCGTAGGATGGCCCCCCACCAGATGGACCGACGATCTGGTCAAAGCCGCGAGGAGCCGTTGGATGCGGTCGGCACGGGACCGTTCGTTGTGGCGTTCTTTTGGGGAAGCCTATGTCCAACAGTGGACGTTGAAGGGCTGATGGATGGATGAATAAACGACGATATTCAAGAACGACATTTTTTTTTATTGCCAACGGTGGCAGACGATCAGACGGCCTACCTGATGGTAAGTAGTAACCGCCGCCCATGGACTATGGCAACACCAGGGGCACAGCCCAGTCGCCGCCTACCGTGAGTAAAGTGCTCTTCTCAAACCTCGTTTAAAGAGGGACAAGTCGTAACGCTGGGGAAACACCGTAGCAGGAAGTTCATTCCAGATCTTACACGTACGTGGTAGAAAAAAACGAACTGTCTTGGACGAGATCGTTTCCAGGTGGTATGGATGAAACCCTAGTACGGCGTCTCGTGGTCCGGTGGTAAAACGGCGATGTTGGTACCACCTCAAACAGTTCCTCAGAGCACTCCCCGTTGAAGAGTCGATAGAGCACACAGAGAGCCCCAAAGTCTCTCCGCCGCCCCAACGATTCCAGCTGATCCGTGAGATTGGGATCATCGACAATCCGAACAGCTCGTCTTTGCACGGAGTCAAGTGGGTCAAGCTGGTATTTTGGTGCGCCTGCCCAGAGATGTGAGTAGTACTCCACGTGAGGACGGACTTGTGCTGTATAACAGCACAAGTCGCTGTTTCGGTGTGAAGTACTGCTTAGCTCTGTTCAGAACGCCCAGTTTCTTGCTCGCCAATTTGGCTTTGTCCTCCAAATGACTCCCGAACTGGACTTTACAAGATATGTTGATGCCGAGGATCCCAATACTCTCGGAGACCGAGAGAGTTACCCCTTAGAGCTGGGGCGTCACGACAAATGCGTCCTTCTTTGCAGTGACCGCGCAAACCTGTGTCTTCGTAGGGTTGAATTGAACCAAGTTCTTTTCTCTCCATTCCGAGGCCCGCCCTAGAGAGCGCTCGACTTCAGACACAAGTTGGGTCCGCCTACGACTACGACTTTCTGATGGCCGGTATATCGCGCATCACCCGTACTGTCATCCGCATATCAATGTATACTCTCTGTTGAGAGCAAGTCATTGATATGCAGGATGAACAGAGTTGGGGAGAGCACCGAGCCTTGAGGAACGCCAGCATTAATCTCCATGGTATCAGAGCAGCATCCGTCTACAACGACTTTGATGCTGCGACCACGGAGGAAGCCGGCGATCCACTTGCAGAGCCCCTCGGGGATTCCATACGATGGAAGCTTCGATAGAAGAACCCTATGCCAGACCCTGTCGACCGCCTTCGCGATGTCCAGGCTGAACGCCAAAGCTTCACCCCCACCCTCCAAGGCCTCTGCCCAGCGATGAGTGAGGTATACGAGAAGATCACCAGCAGATCGACCTTGACGAAAGCCGTATTGGCGATCACTGATCAGCTGGTGATCCTCAAGGTTCTGCAGAAGTCGGCGGTTAATAACCCTCTCTAGTACCCTGGAGAGCAGGGATGTTATCGCGATTGGCCTGTCATTCGACGGGTCCGACCGATCACCCCTTTTGGGAATCGGGTGAATATGAGCTACCTTCCACGAAGTAGGAATCCTGCCGGTACTGTATGAAAGGCGGAACAGGCGCGTAAGGACAGGGGTCAACTCAAGGGCGCACGTTCGAAGAACCACCGCAGGGGTGCCATCCGGCCCACTCGACTTTTGGACGTCCAGCAGCAGCAGCTCCCGCCTGACCACACGTTGCGTAATGCGTATTTCAGGCATGGAGCTTTCACACCAAGGGATGGTGGGTGGTGTGGCCGCTCCGGCGTCCAAAGTCGAGTTTGAGGCAAAGAGTTGGCCCAAAAGATCGGCTTTCTCTTTTGCACTATGGGCCAAATTGCCGTCCAGTTTCCGCAGTGGTGGAAGACTAGACTGGCAGAAGTTGCCCTGCACTACCTTGGCGAGCGACCAGAAAGCTCGACTCCCAGTGGGATAGCTTGCAAGCCGCTCGCCAATTCTGGCAACGTGTTCTGCCTTGGCTTCGGCAATAGCCGATTATTATTTATATTTGGATTTTATAGGATTTTATCAATAAGCTTATATTAAATACTAGTCTTTAGCCGCGGCCATGCTGCGGCCATAAGCTAGTTTTTAGCTTATATCTCAGTTCCTGATATGGTAGCGGGTTAAGTTGTATAAGTTTATAAGTCTAATCAAGAGCTATCTAATAAAAAAGTTACATCAAAATTCGTTCTGTAGTTTTTGCGTGATGCGCGAAAGAACAAACAGACAAACAGATAAACAGGCAAAAAATCTAAAAAAAATGTTTTGTATTTAGACACGCCTATATAGCCTATTACAGTATTTTTTTTGTCAAATATCTTAAATGTACAGACGCAGCTCTGTTACAACTTTATAATAGTTATTAAAAATAAGCTTCTTGGATTTTATATTACTGCGAACTATGGATGTATTTTTATTTTTACATGCATTATTTTTGCACCCTGACTTTCATTGTTGTTACATTTTTTTTTATAAATTACAAATTGTAATATTTATAAAAGGAGTTTAACATGCTTCGGCAGCAAGTTCAACTTTGATCACGTCTTCAGAAAAGAGACAATATAACAGCGCCCTTTTATAGTTAATAATTTTATCAGACTAAACCTTAACAATTTAGTTCTTCGAGACGACTTCAGAACTGAGCCTCACGATGTGAAAGTAGCCAGTGGCGAGCCCGCCACGCTAGAATGTTCCACACCCAAGGGTGTCCCTGACCCAGGCGTCCATTGGACTAAGGACGGACACACTTTAGACGTAGAAGTTAATGGAAGGTAACTTTTACTTAATTTAACCTTTATGTTAGTACCTACTTATTTGTTTAGAACTAATTTTAATATTTTTTTCTGTATAAAGTACAGTACCTATATCTCCAGGTATTTCAGTCTTAATTTCACTTGTATTAGACTTCTAGAACAGATATACTGAAGCCCTATACTAACAAAAATATTTACATTAAGTTATGGTAGGCTTTATTTGAGGTCAACAAAATATATTTTCAAAAAATAATGGCTTATATGTATACACGATGCTTCATAAACTATTGATGTCTCCCTTTTCGAGTCCAGTTTAGGTTCGGAAGTTTACCATAAAAATATTCAAACAATGAAATACTCCTTAGCCATATTTGTTAACATAACGAGCTGCCTTGGGCCTGGCGCCACATGTTTTAAATTACCGTTTGCCCACGTTAACTTGTGTGTCGAAAATAAATCTTGATATTTCGTAGTAAGCTCCAAACTTCTCTCCGTTATTAAGATTATTTTGAATAATACCTATTTCATTTTCAGAATCATGGTAGGTAATAGCGGTGATTTAAAAATACTAGAAAGTCTTCCAACAGATAGTGGTGTATATAGATGTATAGCTTCTAATGTAGCCGGTGAAAGACAATCACGTCCTGCGACATTGCTCGTGTTACGACGGCCACATTTTCTCGTGAAACCTAATAACATAACAGCACTGATAGGCCAGAACGTCGAATTTCACTGTCAGGTAACGTCATAGACAATTTCTTTGCTTGTTTATTCAACTTAAAATATTCCTAGAACGTTCTATTTACATGCAAAATTAAAATTACAAGTTTCATAAAGAAACTTGTAATTTTACAATCTTTTGCTGTATCCTCAATCAATTCATTGCCCTATATTCTTAATGCAGCTTAATCATAGATAGGTCTCGTTAATTACTATAGCTGAAAAAGACACGAATTATTAAATTAAGGGTGGTATGCCTGACCACCGAAGGAATGTAACATAGTTCCAGTGGCCCGCGAGACGGCACACGACGGGTTTCTTTAGTGGGTGAAGGCCCCACACTACCCTGTTTGTTGCCCCGAACGACGGGGTGTGCGATTAGCAACATTTTTTACCGCCTTAATAAAAAAAATGGATGGTATGCCTGCAAACTATATTCCGGGTTTAACTTACATTATACCGACTCTGGGTAAAGATGTCACCAAATAATAAATGTTATAATATATATACTATTTTCGTTGACAACGACGTTGGCGTAAATCGGTGTTTATTACCTAAAATCAATCAGAAATATAAAGATTTTATCTCGCGTTCAATTTAAAAAAATTAAAAAGAAATTTTCATGAAAAGACCTATGCGAATTTCCACCACCTAGGGTTTCAGAATCAAGTACTGAACCCATGGTATCAATTATCGGTACGATGTCATTTACACCCTAAAAGAGCAAGTGTAGTATTTAGTAAATTGGAAGAAGTCTATTCTATGTTTAAAATAAAATCTATGGTTATTAAATTTAAAATATGTAACCTTTGTAGGCTTCCCCTGAATCTGATGTATCAGTGAGTTGGTCCCGCGATAGTGGCTCGCTCTCGCCTTACGCTATCATTCGTCGTGGTTCTCTAAGGATAGATCGAGTTGTAGCTACAGATGCTGGCACTTATACATGTCGAGCAGAAAGTCAAGCCGGTACCAGCACGGCTAGTGCTACACTTACTGTACATTGTAAGTTAGAATATTAATTACTATAGATTCATTTTATGGTTAATTACCTATTAATTAACCTTACTTATCAACTATTTTTCGTTACAAATAAAATCATACTAACGGCTATTTTAGCTCTACCTCACTTTACTCGAGTGCCTTCTGATCAAACTGTGTGGGAAGGAGAACCAGTGTCTTTTCCGTGTGAAGCCCAAGGGACACCTCGACCGTTAGTGTTTTGGACTATGGAAGGATCTCAGGTATACATTCGAAATGTCCAAATAAACAAAAAATATTCTCATATTTAACTGGATTTACATATTATATGTCTTTATATTTTTAGGAATTGGTATTTCCAAAGTCGATTTATAACTCAGGGTCTCTGTATTTGGATAAGGTTTTGATACGGCATGCGGGCCGTTTGACTTGCGTGGCTGTGAGCGCAGCGGGTAGTGCGCTACATACCGCAACTTTACAGGTTGGTTGACACAGAAAAGAATGACTCGATTTATAGAAAATGTACTTTGTAATTTAGTTAACTTTATTTATTTATTTAATAGGTATTAAGAAGAGAAGCTAACGCTTTCAAAGGAGAATTGGAATCTTCGTCTCCTTATCCTGAGTTGAGTAAATCACAAAACCATCCACCGATGACACAGTACGAATTAGTTCAAGCTCGACGATATTTACAACAAGATGTTCTAGCTTTAAGAAGAGTAGAAGGCATTTCTGCAACTACACTTAAAATTGTTTGGGATGTTAGTACATAATTTACGATATTTTCTGTAATAGTGATATTATTTTCTCTAGATATTTCTCTTTTAGTATATTTTTTATAATGTTGTATTAATAATTTGATTTTAGGTGTTGACAGATTACAATGAATATTTAGAAGGCGTGAAGATTTGGTTTAATGGAACTTCTTTGAACCGAAAATACGTTTTAGATGAAGATTATCAGCATTATAACATATCTTACAAAGAAAGTTTGGCAGATTTTAAAAGATATGAAAATTTTTCTATGACCACGGTCCATAACAGTGGCTCATCAAGTCATGTTTTGACAGGTTTAGTTCCATACGCCAAGTACGACGTATTCCTTATGCCGTTTTATAAGCTGTTGCTAGGTAAGCCTTCAAATATGAGGAGCGGTTTCACTGAAGAAAATGGTAAGATGATTTTAAAATATAAAATTGATTAAATAAACCTATGTGAAGCTGGTAAATGTGACATGTAAAGATAACAATGTAATGTATTGTAGTTCCATCGGAGCCACCGCAAAGCATCACAGCGGGAGTGATAAATGCAACGTCAGCGTGGATTCGGTGGGATCCGCCGCCCCCGCACTCATGGAACGGCGAACTTTCGGGCTATTTGGTTAGCAGCTATAAATTTAGATTGACATTTATTTTTTCCATTACAATTTATTATTTATTGATGTCTTTGATTAGATTGAAGTTCGTGTGGGTGGAAGTACTGGAGGTCGGGTAGTGGGTCAGATGTCGCTGGGTGCTCGCACGCGAGCGGCTGCAGCGAGTTCCTTGCGAGCTGGCGGACGATACAGCGCACGAGCTGCCGCTGTCACACACAAAGGACACGGGCCTTTTAGCCCACCTGCGCAGATACACATGCTGCCTACACAGACTCAAAGACATTACGTGCAGTAAGTCCTTAATCTATTACATAATATACATTTTTTTTATTTATTAACTAAAAGCTCCAAAAATTTTATTTTAGGACTGAACCAGCCACTGATAAGGCAATAATGTCAATGTTTCAAGAAACTTGGCTATTAGCATTATGTCTGATTTTATTAGTTTTGATACTAGTTAGCGCAGGCGTGATTGTATATTTAAGGCGGAAGCAATCCAAACAAAGGAAAAATCAAAATACAAGTGGTAAGAGAACATAATAATCTGTAATACAAATTCATTAGCTTTTTATGTATACTAATAAAATTATTCTATAGGAACAGCAATTGTAAATGCTCAACAATGTCTTATAGGGAAAGAAGCTGTTTGGCTTAGAGAGAGACCTATATTTGAAGGTTCCAATGAACCTAGAATAGAAATCTTAAATTGCCACCAAAGTCTTTTGCATGGTAAGAAATTATGTCATATAAAATCGAGACGATTATTAAGACAAAATAAATAAGTAAATTCAAATATATTTTAGGTGGACGTACAATAGGCACCATGGATATTGAAGCTGAATATAGTCTGCCACAACATGCAAACACTATGAATCCAATACAAGAAGAAGGTCAAAATAGAACTCAACTAGAACCTTACGCTTCTAGTGCTATTTATACGGAGTTAAACTACCAGGTTCATAATGTGGAATATTTTTCTCTCTTATTAATGTTTTATATATTATGTTTTCATCTATATTTCATCATGATTCTACATTTTAGGGTCATACCGATGCAGAAGATTCATGCATGAAATGTGCCGTTAGTCCATGTTCTTTTGACAATAGCATGGTCAGATCGTTTGCAGAAAGTAACCAATATTCAAACGAAGAATGTTCCACGTGCTGTCGTAGTAGCAGCTCTACTTTAACAAAAGACTACAGTGAAATGACGAAATGTGGAAATGATGACGAAATACAAGACATGTCTATAGAAGACTGTCCGTCATGTAAAACTAATCATTCCAGGTCTTCAAGTCATCATGACGCTAATAAAGAATGGGCTATGGCGGAAGTAGAATACGATTACCCTCAATGGCATTGGTTAGGACGAGAAAACACATTTAGGCAAAATACTCAAAATATGAGATACGCAACTGAAAGAAACGCCGATCCGGAATGTAGAATGAATTTATGTGATATATTACCTCCGCCGCCTTATGAAAGGTATTATAATATTCCACAGAACATTACTATGCGTGCATACAATAGAAACGTTGAAAAATAATTGCCCTTGGTGGCAAACGGGTCAATAGTGAGAATGGTGGCCTAACATGAGCTGCTATTAAGCGTAAAAAGTCGCCACTACGCACAGCATATGAAGGAGTATAATCAACGATGACTCTAGACACCCAGAAAGCAACGTGATACTCCGGGGTGATAAAACTGACTAAAACTGCGTATCGCAAAATTTAACTACGTGTAGTCTTATTTTGAGTCTTCCTTCTTTTGCATCGAGATATCTTACTCTGTTTTTGTAGTTGCTAGTACACAGTAACAATTACATTATGAATTCTTAGTTCGTTACCGTACTTTTTGATTTTAGGAACAACTAATGGAATCATTTGTTATAGCTTCCTCAATAAAATTACCTTCAATTGTCTACAGGGAATCGCCTTACCCCGAAATGCACGCATTCACCAATCACTCAGGGACTTCAGGTTGTTCAGGACATACGTATCGAAATTAATTTCTAAATTTATATCACTAGTGTATTAAAAGCAATATTAATATAGAACTGTACAAATGTATAAAGGTTTTTTGCATATTATGAACAAGAAATGATGGATGAGATTTGTGGCACCGTCGCATTTTTACCGACTTCTTCATATAAAACCTTTTTGCAAAGAATAAACAAATATGCATTTGCAAAAAATACTTTCATTCACGGAACAAATTTTTATTGATCGTTTTAACTTTCTGGTTATACGTATTACTCTTTGGTTTTAACGTAACTGGATTGACTTGCGGTGCTCAAACGGCATCTCAGTATGTGTTCACGCCAGTTGTAATTCAGGATTTCGCTCGGTGTATCATACCAGCATATTATGTGACTTCCCATGGGTCCCTATGCAAACGCCAAAGCGTTGCCGCTTTATCGTAATGCGTCGTGGATAAGCATAACATAGAACTCATAACCATAGAATTGCAATTAAAATGACACAAACAATAGCCGTTTATAATACAGCGTATCTTAGTATTATTGCAAAATATTTGTTATGCGACGGTGCAATTATGAACTTATAAGATTGTAGATTTGTGAAAGTGTTTACGAATAGACTGCTAACTAACGTAATCTAGGTAATAATTTTCATCTTTCTCTAGTGACTGTGATATAGTATAATTTCTTATTAAAATTTACGTTTTATGTAAATATTTGAAATATTTGATATAATTATACAATTTTATCATTAACGTATTTATTGGATGAACGAATAATGATTTAGAAGAGTTACTACCAACATTTTGTAGTGTGAGTTTGAATCACAGTTGTAAATCATTTTGTACTGATACGAGATTCCTGCATCGTATCAAATGGTAATTTGTACTTTTTAACCAGCTTCAATAAAACTGGACAAATTTTCAAGTTAATTGTTTTATTTACCTGTAGTTTACCGTATATATTTTGTCTTTAATCACTATTTATTATACCTATAATTTTTTGAGGCACTTGTTCCTGTGGTAATTTGTTACGTTATTTACGTTTCACACGTTGGGTTCTAGTAAAGCGGCCAAGCATGTCGAGTGCTAATATTCATAAAATATCATTATTATACATATTTACTTTATTTTATAGATACATATTTATATGACTGTGTACTCGCCGTGTGGGGCCGGCACCAAGAATAGCTCCACCTCGTCTCTTCCTATGGGAGTCGCGAAAGCCGACTAAGGGATTACTGGGGGACCGGGCAGCAGCGGTCCCCTGTGTACTAAAAAAATCCACTGCCAAGCGTGGCGATTATGGTAAAACCCCCATTTTGGGGAGGCCTATTTCTAGCAGCTTTATTTGGTTTCAACCTTAATTTTGATAACCTGGTTGGCTTACCAGTTTGGTACAATGGACTTATACAAATACATTCGAGAGATGGCGCAGGCGTCACCCAATTCATCAGCAGTCCTGAGCGGATGTCACGATGGCTGAATTGGTAAAGCTTCTAAAACAGTTTTCGCTCACACTAATTGACGGTAATTTACGATGTTGAAATATATAAGATAATTATATTTAAAAAAAAAATCAGTCAGGATATTTATCTGTTACAATATGTTATAGAAAGTGATAATTATTATTATTCATATAAAATGTTCCTACCAAAAGAATATGTTTTTGATTGTTTTAGGAGTGAATATCTACTACTCTATTATTGTTTATAAATAACTAAAAAATTTAAATAGGTATACTCCTAAATATTAAGAATATATATGTAGGTATAGATCAAAAAATAGATTAAGAAGTTACAATGAGCATATAAAAAAAAATATATTAAGTAAATAAATGTGAAAATAACAATGCGGAAATTCTAAATAGAATTTACAGTGTCTTAAATGAGCAACAACGACTATAACGAGTTTGATTGCTTTACGCAAGATTGAAGAATCACAATTAAAAATACTTTACAGTGCTATAAACTCACGAATCGCTCGTAAACATTCTTAAATGAATTGTAAAGTTAGCACCTCGGCAAGTGCAATAATTTAAACCTCCAATAAAGGATTTAATTCGGTACGAAATCACTCAATGTTTACATACACAGTTGTTTTATTAATAGGATATTAATTCTATTAATAAAGCAAAATCATAAGTAAAGATAAATATTTGAATTGTTAATGTTTTGAAGTAAAATATAATACTTTATTATATACTAGCCTTTGCCAGCGGCTTCGCCGCAGCCAAAAGCTAGATTTTCGGTTATATCTCAGGTTCCCGATATAGTAGCGGGATAAAATGTCTACCAGTTTTAAGTCAAATCGAGGCCTTTCAAAAAAGTTGCATCAAAACCCATCTAGTAGTTCTTTTAAATAAATTCTAAAAAAAATTCTAGTTTAAATTATTTTCTAGTTTTTCGGTTATATCTAAGGTTCCCGATATAGTAACGGGATAAAATGTTTTTAATAAGCTTAATCAAGGCATATCAAATAAAAAAAGTTGCATCAAAATCCGTTCAGTAGTTTTTGTGTGATGCGCGAACAAACAAACAGACAAACAGATAAACAGACAAACAGACAAAAAATCTAAAAAAAATTGTTTTGTGTTTAGTCACGCCTATATAGCTTACAGTCATTTTTTCTCAAATATCTTAAATGTACAGACACAGCTCTGTTACAGCTTTATAATAGTCTATAGATATAGATAGATATAGATTTTCACTCTATTTTCGAGCAAACTATTCTAATACACTGTTCCTAAATCAAACATATTATTAGCCATGACATCGTAATATTATTTATTATACTGTACCGCTGGCGGACCACTGAAGTAATGTGTACCAGTTGCAGTGGTCCGCTGCAGGCAGAGACAGGCCACACGGCGGGTTTATTTAGTGGATGAGGGCCTACACTACCCTGTTCGTGGGCCCAACTAACAGGGTCTGCGGGTAGGTATATATTCTACTGTTTTAACAAAATAAAAAGTATTATACCTAATGTATGTGGTGCTAAATACAGAGAACAAAAAATATCTATAGACAAATTTAATTTACAAAAAATTTGCTAAGGCTCTCAAACATATATTATGTCTGCTCTCAAGCTCTTTATGTTTTTTTTTCCAGATTGTGTATGTACCTAAACCTAGTGATAACCTCTACGTGAACTAAATTTTATCGGGAATCGGATGGATAAACACCAATCAGTCCTACTTGAATATCGTTGAAGCGAATCCCGTTTAGAAAAATTAGTGGGTCTAGCCAAGTTGCATTCTATGATCGCTAACGCTAATAGAAAACTATTAAAATGTATGGAAATTTGACATCTCTAACGTTAAGTCACCGTGACTTAGCGTTATAGATATTGTTAAAGACTTAGATAAATATAGGTTCTTTATCTAAGTTTAAAGATGTCAAATTCCCATACATTTAAATAGTTTTCTATTAGCGTTAGCGATCATAGAATGCAACTTGGCTAGGCCCCCAGAGTAGATAGCACATCATGGTGCGTTTATATTTATTTCCCTGACGGGTCACGACCTCCAGCATTGAAGAATAAAGGAGAAGGTTTTTTTCAACCTATTACTGTACCACTATTGGGCACAGGTCTCCTCTAAAAGCCAGAGCGGCATGCCGTTCTAGATCCTTTTTTTTTGTAAAAGCGAGGCCGTACTAGATCCCAGAACTGGGGATCGAACTCGATACCACTGTCTTTTCAGTTCTTGGTTTTACCATTACGCTATCACTACATCACAGGGGTAAGATAGTAATCATAAAAATACCAAATCCTTTTACCGACTACAAAATATATAAATAATAATAAATATAAATTTTAAAAAATATGCGTAGCAACAGTTTCCAAACTGTTCAAAACGTTTTAATAATCTACCTCTACCTTCCGTTCTCTAATTAAGCTGGGGACATAGTTATATCCTCAATTAAACTCGATAAGGGCTCGACCCTTATCTTACTTAATGAGTATGCAAGTTTTTACCCAACGTCTATTAAAGTCCGCCGGTATAGGTCATACAAAGAACATCTTATTTTAGGTGGTGCAATTTTTTAATTATATTTCACTATGCTCAGCCATGAAATATCTCCTGGTAATTGTCATTTAGTCTGTAGAAAGCCGAATTACTACCAAAAATAACACAGCATCACGCCTCTATTCTTCGAAGAGGTAGTCAGAGGTGTATACACGCCCACGGTTCGCCAGCTATGTTTAAGTCCCACGTAATATGGGGCGAGCCTATTACCGTCTACCGGGCACATTTCCAAACTCCAGGCTGCTACTAATAATTTTTCTTTTTACAAAAAAGCTTAATAACACTGCCTGACCCGGGGATCGAACCCGAGACCTCACGATCAGCAGCAGTAAAAGACAGAAGTTTGGCCGTGTCCTCATCACCTAACAACTTAAAGCTTTTTGGTCCCTCGCTTCTGGGACATTAGCAAAACTATAATTATAATTAGAATATTAGTTATTTAGATATTTTTATATATATTTTTAGCATTTCACTTTGTGTTTAATGTATAGAATATTAGTTATTATATTATTTTCATTAAATACACCCATACAATATCGCTTGACCAAAGACAAAATAAAATTAAAATTAAAATTTGAAATTATGTGTTAATCGCTATGTTATTAAATAGATCTTAGATTAATAGACATATTATTTAATCTAAGAAATAGCTTTAGCGCCGACCTTATTGCCAAAGCGCTTACAATTCCATTAGTCTTCAGATATCATTATCCTCCTATGAAAAGTGCTACAATTACACGAGTAATCAGCCTTACGCATAAATACGTAAACATGTATTTGTGCGAGCGGCAGTCGCAGGCTGTGTCCAAACGGAGGGCGTTGCCATAACAACAGGCTTCACCTCACCCTAGAGTGCACCCTTGTTATTAATACCCGTAATAATTAAACTTGATTGCATTTCACACCAGGTGTTGGATGACTCGACTCAAACTAATAACTGTAGTACTACTACTGAATAGAAAACTACGGGGTAGTATAGAAAAGATTAAGACATTTTGAGCGGCATCATAAAATTAATTTAGTGAAACTAATAAATGGGTGCTATAATAATTTGGTTGTATATTACTTAATCGTTAACTAGAGACTACGCGTGGTTAGGCCCTCTCGGTTATAGTTAACTTAAATATACAATACTAATCGTTGCCCGCGGCTTCGCTGCAGCCAAAAGCTAGTTTTTAGGATATATCTCAGGTTCCCGATATAGTAGCGGGATAAAATGTATACCAATTGTTAAGTCTAATCAAGAGCTATCAAACAAAAAAGTCGCATAAAAATCCGTTCAGTAGTTTTTGCGTGATGCGCGAACAAACAAACAGATAAACAGACAAAAGATCTAAAAAAAGTAGTTTTGTGTTTAGACACGCCTATATAGCCTAATTCACACATTTTTTCTCAAATATCTTAAATACACGGACACAGCTCTGTTACTGCTTTATAATGGAATAGATTCTATATAGATTGTGGAAAAAGATAACATTATCATTATTTTTTTTATCGTCGTGGAATTTATCATACATTTAGTTTAGAATCCAGAAACGGACATAGTCTATCCTGAAAAAATCTGGCTTCTAAATAGCTTTTCTAATGGCGTTTCTGTGGGATAGTAATTTTTGCATAGATATATTTATATTCTGAAAATCTACACGGACAAATTCACGGGTCAAATCTAGTGTGTAATATTCGCATAAATATCTGGAAGTATTGTAACATATAGTTCAATATAGAATAATATAACTATCTATAAGTGATCAATCAATCATCCAATGGAAATCCACTACTGAACATTGCCTCTCTCAATTTACGCCACAATGTGCGATTCTGCACGGGCAACAATATTTTTAACATCATCAGGTTATTTATTTGGCGGAAGTCGTACTCTATATTTGGATACTCAAACGATGGTTGGTCTATAGAAAAAAACCTCGAATCGGGGGGGTTAGACGGAATCTCATATCTCACAATCGACTTCGTATCGTCTCGCTTGTGATTAGTAGAGAAACCGACGCGTGATGTTGCAATAATCCGTTGGTCACCAATCACAGTCATCACGATACGATGTCGATTGTGAGATTTGAGATTCCGTCTAACCCCCCAGTGTAGTAGTCCTGGCGACTATCCTTCTCTATATTAATACTATACTGTGAAAGTGCGTTTGTTTGTTTATTACAAATTCAAGTCATAAATACTCAATCGATCATCATGAAATTTAACACACATATAGACAGGAACCTAGACAAGGTCGTAGGCTTTTTATGTCGCAAAAATGGACGGTTCCTGGAGGATGGCAATATTTACAAAGAGATAATTAATGTACCAAAGAGTGACATAATACTTATGTATATTATTTGGCCCTAAGTCCCCAAAGTCCCCAAAGCCCCCAAGTCCACACTAATGAAGTAGAGGGTAGAATTTAGTTGCTTATAAACATACAAAGCTTTAACGTTTTTATTTTAATCACAAAAATGTCTACATAAAAATGTAAGAAATGAAATTAGATTAATTATTCATATATTGGGTTACATTTCTCAGTATTTCAAAGAAAAGATTATCTTCAAGAATCTTTGCTATAATATCCTCACATACACAATACATCACAATGTGTTGTAAATTGAGGACGCATCTACGTTCATTATATCGTGAAATTCAATCACAGTCGGCGAGGGTTCTGTCTACAGCCGTGCCATCAATATAATATTTAATAAATTTTTATATTCATTTTGAATAAAAATCCGAATTCATTTCGTATGTACACGAACGTGCTGCCTCTAAATCATATCGCGACTTTGAATTTACGTCTTCAGAGTTTATATTTTCTTTATTAATCAGCACTCCCCTACGGTGCAATACGAGAGTAAAGAGCCCTCTATCGTGTCCCGAAGTCAAGAGTCAGGATGACAGAGAAAAATTGTGTGGCGTCCGTGGTATTGGAGTGACAAGGAAGATATAAATGGATGTTGGCTGTTTGACATGAAAGATATTGAGGAAGACAAGCCTTGATTAGTATCATTATTTATACCCAAACGCTTGCGCTTAATGCCAAGTTTTAAAAGGTCTTTAAAAAAAAAATATTACGCACTCTGGTTGTATGTATTATCTTTACTAAACCCAATATTGTAAACACAAAAGTGAGTTTGTTTGTGCCGCTTTCACGCCGTAATTATTAAACACAACAAATTTTTGTATACACATAATAGTTCAATCAATCGAGCCCAGCTTTACTTTACATTTTTTTACCCCGAAAAATTACAATTTCAATAGAGAAGACGGCTGGGTCATACCATCAAGCTGGAATCCTGTGATAGGCCTCACCAAACATAATACAAGAAGGCACACCACAAGATTGCAAGGCTCAGTTAGCGCTTATTGTGTAGATAAAACCCACAGTAGTGATTAGTTAGTATTTATTTGACGGGCCTCGTGGCGTAGTCGGTAGTGTAACCGACTTCCGTGTACGAAGTCGTGGGTTCGATTCCCACTCAGGACAATTATTTGTGTGATGAACACATATATTTGTTCTGCGTCTGGGTGTTTTCTATCTATTATGTGTATATATTTACAAAAAAAAGTAGTATATTTATTATATCCGTAATCTGGTACCCATAGCACAAGCGTTAAGCTTAGTTTGGGCCCAGAGGACGTTGTGTGAAAATGTCCGTGAATATTTATTATTATTATTTTTCGCATAAATTTTTTAATCCATAACAAGTTGTTGCCTACTGAGTTTTCTGGCCGGATCTTTCTCAGTCAGGCCGCGTTCCGATCCGGTGGTAGCTTTTTATTCTTAGCTTCTATTAAAATCAATATATTTAATAATAGAAACTAATAATCAATATTGTCTTCTTAATGGTAGTTTTTAGATTAATTAAAAAATTGTAATTGGTAGTTTGTGGTAGAATTTTTAAGCACTAAATATAAACAAAAAATTTTAAAACATAAAGGAGTATTATACTAATTTTATTATACTAGCTTAAAATCTCATACATTGTAAGCATAAAACCCATAAGGATGCAGATTGCACAATTATTTATATATGGAACCAATTTTTGTAAACTTAAAGATATTGTGTAATTGTGTCTTGTTGTGTTGTGTGTCTTGCCGTGTGGTGATGGACTAAGAATACAAGTGTCATCACCCCATCCTTTCCCGCGGGTGTCGTAGAAGGCGTCTAAGAGAAGTGAGAATTTAACACCCATTGCATTACCGGTGGTAGGGCTGGGTACCAAGTGAGAGTACTCACTTGCTATCGGTCCCGAAGGGGTTGGTACCACCATCTCCTGTGTGAGCGGTGTTTTGGCTGTAACAGAATATAGCCGTTTATTCTTTCATTTCATATCTCAGAAATGAAATTGTACACAGTGGCTTGACAATACTCTCAGTATAGTTGAGTCCATGAGCGACGATTATCACTTACCATCAGGTAGGCCGTGGCTTGTTTGCCATTATTAGCAATAAAAAACAAAAAAAAAACCCAGAAACAAATTATGATAATAAAAAAATCTTTTATAACCCGTGAAATGAAATACGAACTCTATATATTATACGTCAATGCATTAGTATAGACAAAAACAATTTGTGCTGATTGTGGCATCTAGAGCAACGCTAATAATAACCATTATTTATTGCAAACTACAATGTACTGCATTGTAATACCATTACAGATGAACAGGTATTATTATTAAACTATTTGTCAATGCTCCTAAAGAGGCTTATCAATCATTAAATACTAACTAATAGACTGACTCAGTGATCTTAGTCAGTCTGTGGCGTAGGGGCATAAGTATGTGTGCGACTTTAAATTGCAAATCTTTATTCAAAGTTTAATTTCTTATAAAAAAACACTGAAGGGATGTAATATGGTTCCGGTGGTCCGCCAATATAGGCGGAGAGACGCTATTGATATCGGCAACAGGTAGACGCTTGAAATGTTTACAGAATATTCAGTTATATATTAACTTTAAAAATAAATAATTCAATGAAAATAAAATTAATATTTAAGGGGGGGCTCCCATACAACAAACGTGATTTTTTTTACTCGTTTTTGCTCGATATTGATAACGGCAACAGTTAAACGCTTGAAATATTCACAGAATATTTAGTTAAGTATATATTCATTTTAAAAATAAATAATTAAATTAAAATAAAACAAATATTTAAGGGGGGCTCCCATACACAAACGTGTTTCTTTACTCGTTGCGCATCTAAGTCTAAGTTGAAAACCACGAAATGAGTCTAATTTTACTTGCAAAATTCGGTAACAGCCAAACACCATGGTTACAGAGAGTTACAATAGTGTAATGTTGTTTACCTAGTCAATGGTACGGAACCCTTCGTGCGCGAGTCCGACTCGTACTTGGCCGGTTTTTCACTTTGTGTTTAATGTATTTACTATTATATTTTTTGTAGAACAACGTTATTTTTCAGAAAAATAAGAACTGACTTCAATACATTGGTTTAACCTCTAAATTTGTTGATTTTCCGGATTTCCATGCGATTTTCTTATCAGATCCTAACGAGACAGCAATGAGATTGCCTCTGATGTATCCATCCATCAGCCTTTCAACGTCCACTGCTGGGCATAGGCCTCTCCAAGAGAACGCCACAACGAGCGGTCCCGTCATGGGGGATAATGCCGTAATCGCCAAGCTTGGCGGGCGGGTTGGCGATCGCAGTTGATGTTGTTAATACTCGAGGGAGTGCTGCTTCCCACTCCCCCAGTATTCCCTCAGTCGGCTCTTACGACTCCCATGGGTAGAGAGGGGTGGGACAATTCTAAAGCCGGCCCCACACGGCTCTCTGATGTATATAATTATCCTATTATATAGAAAGATTTGAAAAAATCGATTCACAATTGACAAATAAATTGGTGATACAATAAAAAAAATTAAAATATATATATACAGCCTAACTCACCTACCTTATTTTTTTGAAGTCAACAACTAGAATTTATTTGAAACCACGTCTTATCTGATATTGTATTTCATGATAAAGGTTAACTTAATTATAGACGTACCTATTAGTGTAAATTGATTATCAGGTTTCATCTAGTAATATTGCCTACACAGTTCGTAAAAAGACACCATCATACTTATCTTTACTTACTTAATTATAAATGTAGAAGTGCGTTTGTTTGTTTCTTTGTTCAGCTTCCACGCCGTAAATACTAAATCGAGAATCATGAAATTAAGTATACATATTGTTCAGAACCCAGAATAGAACATAAAAAACAAGATTCCTTTGGGATATGAATTAGTGCGACAAGAAACTTAATGTTGTGCTATAATATTAGATCAAATTCTTAAGTCTATTCGAACACAGTCGCCGGTAAAGACTAGTTTGAAATAAACAACAAACTTGACATGATCAATATTGTAAAGATGATATTAACATTCAATACCTAAATGGTACTTGCGTCTAAAAGTAAAAGCCAGACAGATACTTCGCTATCGAGCACAATAAGGTCTGAATTAATTTGCTAAGATAAAAGGTTGTCTGAGAACGTTAAACATTTTACTAAGATATTATAATTTGTGACACAGCTGTCTGGCATAATGTAGTTAATATTTTCCTTATAACATTTTGATAAATCGCGACTATAAATTTTATTCTCCCAAGAATCTTCTTTAGTTGTACTATAATTTGTATAATAATAAATTAAGTCAGTGATAGATAACATTTCAATTAATGGTATTTAGCAATGCGGTATACTCGTAGTTTATGTATCACTTCAAGGGCACCAGTTTGTTCCCATCAATGCTAGCCTGAGGGTAACGGGTCTAGGGCAATTTGTCACTCTAGCAGAAGTAAGTCTTCGACTACGGCACAATTTTGTTTCACGAGCTTCTCTAGGCCTCGGTCACGAACTCAGCGGAGCGAAGGTCGCTAGGCCCTCTGAATCAGAAGGGATCAGCATAAATGGCCATTACCTGTAAAGATATATAAAACTTTAAGTTATTATATAACACTTAATTTTGTTTCCGTCATATTTCTGCAATAATTGGGAAATAATCTCGTGCATAAATGTTTTCCTTCATGAGAATTTTAGAACAAGCACACATTTAAAATTTTAAAAAGAGTAATTTCAGTGACATACGCAGTCTATTATTATTAAATTAAAATTAATTAATGTACTTGAGTTCCTATTAAACTGAAATAGGTTAATGAACCGAATTGAGTTATAAGCAATATAGGTATTATATGTTCGCTAAGAAACTATTACTGAATCTATATCTATCTACTATTAAAGCTGTAACAGAGCTGTGTCTGTACATTTAAGATATTTGGGAAAAAAATGCTGTAATACGCTATACCTATAGGCGTGTCTAAACAAAACTTTTTTTATTTAAAATTTTGTCTGTTTGTTTGTTCGTGCATCACGCAAAAACTACTGAACACATTTTAATACTACTTATTTTGTTTGATAGCTAGTGATTAGACTTAACAACTGGTATACATTTTATCCCGCTACTATATCGGGAACCTGATATATAACCGAAAAACTAGCTTTTAGCTGCGGCGAAGCCGCGGGCAAAGGCTAGTCTGTACTAATATAAAGCTGTAACAGAGCTGTGTGTGTACATTTAAGATATTTGAGAAAAAAATACTGTTATAGCCTATATAGGCGTGTCTAAACACAACCATTTTTTTTAGAATTTTTGTCTGTTTATCTGTTTGTCTGTTTATCTCTTTATCAGTTTGTTTGTACGCGCATCACGCAAAAACTTCTGAACGGATTTTGATGCAACTTTTTTATTTGAGAGCTCTTGATAAGATTTAAAAACTGGTATACATTTTATCCCGCTACTCTATCGGGAACCTGAGATATAACTTAAAAACTAGCTTTTGGCTGCGGCAAAGCCGGCTAGTATTATATAAAATAGTTTCTAGGCGATTATATTAATATTAAGTTACCTAGTTATGCTAATTCACAAACACAAAGCGATAATTTGCAATTATTGTTTGAAAGCCTATTGAATACATAAGTTTGCTTGTATTTAGTTACACTAAACAACTTAATAAAATATTATATGTTATTGCGACAGTTCTTAAAGAAAATCGTAATTAAATTTTATTACCTACTAAAAGGCCTTACCTACCTTAAAGGTTTTATTTGTCGTTCTGGTCTTAATTGTTTCAACAAATGTCAATATTAATTCAATGTATATCTTATTTAGTTACGTTAAGTTGCTAAGAATAGCTTCCAAAATTCCACATGCATCTGAAAATAAAGTAGGTAGTGTGCATATTATCAGATACCATACAAAATACAATGGTGATGAAGAAAGCTCTAAATTACGCAGTTGCAATGACAATGCTTGGGCTTCTTAAGAAATAGATAAAATTATAACACAGAAAAAATTAAAACAAAGAACGAAAATGGTCATTTATTGAAGGAAGGCGCAGTCAGGACTCTCTGAAACCGGCGAGCGTATATAAAGAGTATTATGAATATCAAGGAAGCGAGAGATGTATGCAAGTATAGTAGAGCCTTTTGGCACTCAGTTCACTCTGCTTACCCCGCAAGGGAGATGGTGTGATATTAAATAAGTTAGAGCAAAATGCATAGACCGCAGAGCTAGCACGAAACTGACTCCTCTCGACGAATTGATAAACTTTTTTTTTTTTTTTTTTTATTGCGTGTAATGGCAGACCACGGCCAGAGCCACGTTCCATCTGATTGTAAATGGTAACCGTCGCCCATGGACTCGACTATACTGAGAGTATTGTTAAGCCGCTGCTCACCAATTCATGTCACATATGAAATGAAATATAAACGGCTATCTCCTGCTACAGCCAAAACGCAACGATGTGCTTCATGGCCGGTCACACGGGAGATGGTGGTACCAACCCGCTCGGGCCGTATACCAAGTGAGTACTCCCACTTGGTACCCAGCCCTACCACCAGTCATGCAATGGATGATAATTGCTTACTTCCCTTAGTCGCCTCATACGACACACATGGGAACGAATGGGGTGGTGATACTTATATTGTTAATCCGTCACACGGAAACTTTTCTGGGTTCTCTTGTAAAAGAAAACTAAAATTGTCAAAGTTAAAAGTTATATTACTGAAACTTGCACAAACGTAACAAGTCTGGGATAATAATTACAAAAAATGTTTGGTAAATTATGAAACAGCGGCGAGGGGTGCATGAATTATCCATTACAGAGCGAAGACTAAAAGTACCCATGGAGCCATAATTCGTACTCGTTCGTACCGCTCCATGTACAATTTATGACTATAGATAAGGCGTACAGATGGCAGTCCAAGGAGTTTTCTTCCCCTAATACTTGTTGAGTTACTGTTGCCAATTTCCAGTTTCCACTTCAGGTAAATCCCTCGCGAATCGTTGTGTATCTGGAAGGTATCTTACAAAGTTATGGTTTTTAATTCTAGCGGAATATCTAAGACTTTTGTAATACCAGTCCAAATATGTATTTAATCTTGTCTAATATTGAAATATTGAAAAAGCTAAGGCGTAATTCGTTTAAACAATGTTTGGAACGTGAAAACCTCAAAATTATTGAAGGAATACCCTCAGTCTTCAAAATTGTTACCTACATACTTTTAGTAGCCAATTTTTGTAACATTTTACATCCATATTTTAAGACTCTAGTAGCTGATACAAAGCTTCTAATCGAATTTATAGATAACTAGTTCACCCGGCAAATATCGTAACGTCTCAGAATAAAAAAAAATGTTTAAGCTTGTAATCTGTATTTTAGTACTTGACATGCTTAACTATTTTAAACTTATTAGCTGTGAAACTGAATTTAAGTTTTTTATCAAGATAAAATTAATAAGTAGTCAAAAGGCTTCGAGACCGAAACAAAAAAAAATATCAGTTAATCCGTTCTCGACATGTCATTAAAAAAAACCGTCCCTAACAAAATGTATGTGAATATTAATTCCCTTAATTTTTTTCGTTATTCTGCTATTCCGGGCGAAGAAAGAAAAATCCAACCATCGTTTGGTTCTGGTTGATTACCAGAGCTGTTCTTGAGTTATATATGGTTTAACTAACCCAATTTTGTTATATATAATTATAGATATAGAATAAAACTCTTTATTGGAATACTAAAAAAAAACTGTAACAACAAACACAAAAAAAAAGAAATGTAAAGCTAAGGCTTAACTTAACTAGTCTTCCAATTGGCGGCCTTATCGCTCAGAGCGATCTCTTCCAGGCAACCATGCATGAAGAGGAATTGAAGAGAAACTTGCCTTTCGAGTTATAGGTATAAGTACTAATTTGTTATAACTTATAGTAACATAAATTTATGTATTGAACATGTTTTACTAAGAGAAATTTATAAATGTATATAACACTGTACACGTATAAAAATATAATTTTATATATAAAGAATATTGTATCTACTTAAATTATTATTGGTGCGACACAGTAGTTGATTCCGACAGGTAATGTGTTTTGACCCGCTGTTTGAATAAGTTTAAAGAAGGGGATGTTCTTATTGAGATAGGTAGTTTGTTCCACAACCTCGCGTGTCAACGACTCTACGCGGGGGTAGTACGGTCGATGGCACTGTACGGCGCGCCCGTGTGGGCGGAGTCCCTGGCCGCTCGCAATAGGGCCCTACTGTGACGTCCACAGAGGGTCGTAGCGGTCAGGGCAATACGCGGGTACCGCACGGTCTCGACAGACAGGTCTCCCAGTGGGATCTGGAGGCGGAGGTGCTCGCCGACGTCTATCGGCGGGCGTCGACGGCGCGGGCGGGGGGCAGCGGCCCCTCGCCGAGCGCAATGTCATCGTGGCGGGAAGATGTCCGCCGCGCCACCGTCCTAAAGTGAAAGTCTCGGCTGGAGACGCCCCGAGCTGGTCTCTGGACCTTGGGGGCGCTCCAGCCGATTTTGGAAGAATGGGCGGGGCGACAGCACGGGATCCTCACCTTCCGGTTGGTGCAGGTTTTGTCGGTGCATGGTTGCTTCGGCAAATACCTGCACATGATCGCTAGGAGGGAGACGACCCCAGGCTGTCACCGCGGCTGCGACGAGGACTCGGCGCAGCACACGCTCGAGTCGTGCCCGGCCTGGGATGTGCAGCGCCGGGAACTCGTTGCAGTCATAGGCGTGGACCTGTCGCTGCCGGCCGTTGCGCGAGCGATGGTTGGCAGTGACAGGGCCTGGACCGCAGTCGCCGCCTTCTGCGAGGCTGTCATCTCGCGGAAGGAGGTGGCGGAGAGGGCCCGGGAGGAATCCTCCTTCGCGGACCCGATTCGCCGCCGGCGCGCGGTGCGGCATGCGCGCGCTTACCTGCGCCTGATGCCGCCCTAGCCGAGGCCGCGGACGGTGGGGTCGGGGAGTACCCTGCCGTCCGCGGAAGCCTACCGCGAAGGTGCGACGCCCAAGTGCGCGAGGCGTCGCTCAAGAGAGGGTGCCCAAAGGGGCTGCCGCCTGCGGATCGCGGTCGAAACGACGCGGTACCCGTGATCCGCCGTAGTAAGGGCGGGTGGAGGCGCACGGTGGGTTTTTAGTGGGTGAGAGCCACACACTACCCCGTAGTCTCCCCGGGCAGCGGGGTGTGCGGTAGGACATTTTTGCCCACCTAAAATAAAAAAAATAAAAAGAGGTAGTTTGTTCCACAACACGACCGCTTCAACAGTAAAGGAGTTTCCATAAAAATTGGTTTTATGTTGTGGAACTTCTAATCTCAAGTTTTCTGATGATTTTAATGAGAAAGGGTGAGTATGAGTGGTATGAAGAAATTTAAATCTTTGCCGAAAATATTGCGGAGAAGAAGGATTAAAGAGGATAGTATAGAGAAGGGATAAAATGTGACTATCTCGCCGACGACGTATTGGGAGCCAGTTGAGCTTAGTGCGAAATTCGGAGACGTGGTCATATTTTCGCAGTCCAAATATGACCCTGATACAGAAGTTTTGAAGGCGCTCAAGCTTGTCTAGTTGTTCCTGAGTTAGGTCGAGATAGCAGATGTCCGCGTAATCAAGGATAGGAAGTAAGAGGGATTGTACAAGCGCAATTTCAGTGGTTGTAGGCAGAAAGTTTGTTAATCCATGCAATGAGCCCGCAGAAGCATATATCTTTCGGCTGGTTTGTTCAAGCTGTGGGCCCCATGATAGACTACTGTCGAAAACGATGCCAAGGCTTTTGACGGTTTCACTAAATGGGATAGTGATACCATCAAAGACTATTTTCGGAAGTGAGCCCCAGTCTATATGGATAATTTTCCGAGTACTGCCTATGATGATTGCCTGCGTTTTAAGTGGATACACTCTGAGACCGTATGTTCTACTCCACTCGGCGATACGGAGCAGATCCAGGTTCATCTCGTCAACTGCTTCAGCTAGCCAACCTAAAGGTGCCTGACAGTACAGTTGCAGATCGTCTGCATATAGGTGGTAGGATGACGTGAGACTATGTGAAATGGAGTTGATAAAAATAGCGAAGAGAAGAGGAGATAAGACACCACCCTGAGGTACGCCGGCTGTTGGAGATATGTTAATGGAGCGAAGAATAGCAAGGAGAATGTCAAAATCAATAGAGTTAAAGGCATTGCTAAAGTCCAGGAGCGTCAGAACGGTAAGCTGACCATCATCCATCCCTAAACGGATATCATCAGTGATTTTAATGAGTGCTGTAACCGTGCTGTGCCCTGAACGAAAGCCAGACTGAAAAGGATTACGCAGTTCATTTTTGGTAAGAAAATAATTTAATTGTTAAAAAATTAGGCGTTCGAGAATTTTGGAGAGAAATGGTAAAATAGAAATGGGGCGGTAGTCGGGAAAAGAGATAGGATTAGCTTTCTTAGGTAATGGGATAATTTGGGCTTCTTTCCATGATGATGGAAAGGTGCCGCTGGAAACAGAAAAGTTAAAAATGGATATCATATAGCTGAATGAGGAGAGAGTTAAAAATTGATACTTGGTCATCAATTGAATCAGCACCGATAACTGGTGACCAGTCTATGGCTTTGGCATCATTGATGAAATTATCTTTTTTCATTCCACTAAAATTGCGTTGTAGGATTATAGTAGGCTTAGGTTTTGGAGTACGGATTTTGTAGGATAGATAGACAAGATCATGATAGGAGAAATCAGTGGAGAGTTGCCCGTACTTAGAAATATGCGGCAGAGATGATACTAGTACAAGATCAAAAAGAGAAGGAATAGAATTAGGAAAGTGATGCGTGGCATTAAAAGGAAGAATGTGTATATTGTAAGCGCGAGCTAGACTTTGTAACGATAGTATTTTTTTAGTAAACAGGTGTTAAAGTCACCCATTATAATGGAGTGGCTATAAGAAGGAATAAGATTTTCAAGTATTTGGCCAAAGGAAGTGAAATAGTTATTATGAGAAGAATTACTATAGAAAACTCCAAGAAGAATTTTTGTATGGGAAAGTAGAATTTCAATGAATAGATACTCACCGGTCTGATCAAGAGGTGGTTGTGAGGAAGTACTAACCACGGAAAAGGGTATATGAGATCTGAGATATATGGCTACACCTCCACCAACACGCCCAATGCGGTCATTGCGAATGAGACGGAAACCAGGCAAAGAGAAAGAAACTGAAGGCAAGGAATTATTTAACCAAGTTTCGGAAACTAATATTCCATGAATATTTTTAATGTCAAAGGACGCTTGCATGTCAGAAATATGGCCAGGAATACTCTGTGCGTTAATGTGGATTAGGTTTAAGTTTTTGGGTACATCAGAAAATATCGCATCTAAAGAATCGGAAAGAGTTGGAGTACTAGCCGATACAAAGCTATCGTCGCTACTACTGTGAGCAGAAGAAATAGATACATATTCATCATTATCACTATTACAGTCATCAAAAATATTTAACATCGTTTTCAGTTAATTTTTATAATATTTATGCTATATAATCTAAAAATATAATAAATACTACTAATAATAATACTAGACAATACCTGCCGATTTATAATGTTAAAATAAATCTATTATTATGCCAATTATTGCATACTAATAAAAAATAAAGTTAAAAACTACAAAAATTAATGTATTACACCAAAATCAATCACTTTACAAGTATGTAAATTGAACGACTCTGACAGCCGCAATAAGATACTACAGACAAACAAGAAATGACAAGTCACATAATTTACAGAAAAGGAAAAAAAAATAAAAAAAAAATCTAAATAATGTCGGTAAGAAATGGGTAAAATGTTCTTAGTCTGAGGGTAAAATACAAATTCATAGATAAAATGCGACTGCCAAAGACTTCAAGTAGTAACTTCTTTAGTTTATACTCTTTGTCGTAACTATTGCTCATAAGCTTTATTTATTTTGATAATAGTTTTTATACGAGTCTAAGATTCGTTTAGGCTGATGGTGCTGCCAAAGCCTATAATAACTAAACAAAGAAAATATATAACTATTACGTTGTTCACGGAACACTGACAGCGCAGATTACTATACTACTGACTGACAGTTTGATTTGATTCTTGCTATTATTGGTTATTGGTTAATATTATCAAATAATTATTATTATTGTTATACAAATTGATTGACTTAGACTGAGGGTAAATAAATAAAAAAAATAAAATTGTGATAAAATCTATTGTAGTAGGCTATCTATATTGAAATGCAGTTAAAAACAACAATGCAGTGCACCAATAGCCTATAACTCACTAAAATAAAAGAAAGTGATTTTATTTGGCGGGCCTGCCTTTCTGTAAGCGTCTCGACCGTTCATTTGTGGAAGTTTCCTTGGCTGCAGATGTTCAAGCCTCAGCAGCTAATGCGACCACTGATACATTACATAGCTTATCCAGCTCCGCCATACAGCTAACCTGGCTACGCGAACCGTCGTTACCGGGGACGTATACCGAGCCATCTCGGGTTCAGCATTTAGCCACACCAAATCGCTGCCGCGCTGCTATGAATGTGTCGTGGCGGGTTTTTGTTAAAAACTCGGATAAAGTAATACCAGAGCCTTTAAGTCTGCTTTTTGCAGCCCATATCTTTGAACAAAGAGCTACATCTTTTAGTTTGAATAAAATTGGCCTGGGGCGAGCTGTTGCCGGAGACCTGCCCATCCTGTGACAACGACTTAAATCACTGGCACTGCAATCTAACTTAAGAGTCTCAGAGACCAGTTTTAAAATGACAACAGTGGTATCCTCCTTCCTATCCTCAGGTATACCATGAAATAGTAATATTTTGCGCCTAGTATGCATTTCCAAGTTGTCTATTTGTTTCGCTAACAAGTCCACTTGACACTGCAATGTGCGAAGAGCATGCAAGGTAAATTCCTTATAAGTAGCAAAATCTTCGGCAAGATTACCTTCACTAGGAGATGCAGGAGCTTTTTTAGAAATCTTCTGTTGCCTCTCTTCAAATTTTGCCAATTTCTGGTTGAAGATTTGGTTCATTTGTGACATGGATTCCTTTATAGCCTCCATTTGGTGCAATAAAAAAATGAACTTATTTGATAAGTGAGTGGCTGATTCGATTGTATGGATAACTCTTGCCGGCAGGTACTGTCTCTTATTTAGTATTAATACATATAAATGTTTGTACAATTTAAGTTTAAACTATTTTTAAATACAATATATAATTGGAACAAATTTTGTAGATGTTTATTCCTAAAGTACCCACGGCAGAAAAAGAATACGGTTCTAGATTTAATACGGAGTAAAAAAATGAATACAAAATTATGACATTGGGCCTATGTATACCTTTCGTGAATTCGAGACGTCACGCAAGGCCCGAGGTGCCTGTTTTTCGGTGATTTATAGCACAATGAGAACCATGACTAATACTACGCTTAATAGCCGCTTTGTCTACGTCCGTACAATTGTTTCTATTTAGATTTATTTTAGGATTTGCTGAGGGAATTGTAGCGAGATAAGGATATTAAAAGATATGACGTCATATAATGGAAAACAGGCATTGAATAAATAAAGGTGTTTAAGAATTATTTTGATTATAAGCGCCATTATTATATCGTAAGTGTGAACGCAGTACGCACTTTTTAGTCACAATCAAATATCACATGGCTTGCGTTATTTATGAGACTAGTATTTGGCGTAGCATGAAATTAGGGTAACTTAAATAGCATACATTAAAATTAATCACAACCAAAACCCAAAACTATGAAATACTCCGGGAACTAATTTAAAGCTAAATCTATTTTGTAGCTCCTGGGAGCTACAAAGCTTATCTAATTATTAATTAAGACTTTCTAACAAAGCCTTTGAAGAAGTAAATTATTTTCTATTAGCATGCACATTGAAACATTATTATAGTTTTTTTTTACAATCCATTGATTTTCCACCACTGGGCACAGGATTCTTCTTAAAAATAGAAGGATTTTGGCTGTAGCTCCTCCCCCGCTGTCAAAGTGCTGGTTGCCAGACTTTTGGGATTTTTTGACGTGATAACGTCTTATAAATCGATGAACGCCGGCTACACGCACGAAAAATTCTCACGTTCCGAAAAATGTATGGTGACCGATGCACTGTTTGTGAAACTCTTAGAAAAATATAAATATGACGTTATCACGTAAAATTATCGTCCGTAAACCGACTTTACAGACAACCATATAGATTTTTATTTACCTATAGTTTTGTTTAATTTCGGTATTTATTTTATAAGCGAATTTACCTAATAATAAATATTCAATTTAACGGGCGACCTGCTGGTTAATTAATTATCATTAGTCTCATACCAAACGTAATGGAATATAAGCACTTCATATGCTGCGTGGCAGGTTGTTTACTAAAATAAATTAATTAGTATCTAATATGTGACGAACGATTAATTAGTATCGAATGACGGTCCTCGTGGCGTAGTCGGTAGTGTAACCGGCTTCCGTGTACGAAGTCGTGGGTTCGATTCCCACTCAGGACAAGTATTTGTGCGATGAACACAGATATTTGTACTGCGTCTGGATGTTTTCTATGTATTATATGTATGTATTTACAAAAAAAAAGTAATATATGTATTATATCCGTAATCTGGTACCCATAGCACAAGCGTTAAGCTTAGTTTGGGACCAGAAGACGTTGTGTGAAAATGTCTGTGAATATTTATTTATTTATTATTTATTTAATAACACAAATTAATGACTACAGGTGGGAATAGACAAAACTCATGACTTTCTAGAAAACTGTTTCCACTTAGCTTAGTGCTTAAAACGTTTAGAAACCGTCTTGGAATTTAATAGGTTTGTATCCTATCCCAACAACTTTTTTTATTTCCATAATTTGAATGCACATATAACTATATACATTGTTTGGCGATATGATCAGGTCAGAGTAACAAATTCTCAACGCTTTAAACAGACACATAACAAAACATCGGAATTAGCTGGCAAGAACCCCTGACTTTATCTATCGCCATATTTTTAAGTAAATTACAAATAGGTATAGGGCGGCTCACCGTACCATCAGTCGCGCCGTGCGTGCTATCGCAACGGGGGATCGCGAGCCAGGGTACCGTACACACTTACTTGTGTTTGAAGATATAGTGTAGAAAACCAGTCAGTATAATTTCGATATTTCGAATAAACCCTGTATTATGGGAGACACAACGCACATGCAAGCTCGGAACACCCATTTGTGGTTCGTCCAAACAATTGTTTGTACGAGAATCGAACTCACAAAACTTGTCACGGTAGATCAGTATCTTACCCATTAACTATATATATGCTGAGCATTCCAATCGGTTATATTTTCATACATTTTACAGCGTATTTATTCAGAAACATTACAGGCTATAAAAACGCTATATCCCTATACGGCGATCTATAGGTTAAAATGTGAGTTTTGAATGGCTAAGAACCGAATTGCTATTTTATTTTTCTGTAAATTGAAAAGTCAATTAAGCGTCTTTACAACCACTCGTAATTGATAATATATTGATTTAAACCACAGAACACTTCTACCCTAGAGGTTTAAACTGATAATGTACAATGTTTCTGATTCTATAGTAGTCAGTATAGTTAGTTTCATAATTCCATAGTTAGTTCTATAGTTCTACCGCGTCTGAAATAAAGATTCATTTAGATATTTTTTAGTAATGTATCCTACAATACATTTTTTTCTGTCTTACGTCTTAGCTAAATAAACACTTAAACTATTATAAGTACCGTTATCCTTCACGTATAAATTCTTTGTTAAACGTTGTTTTAATTGACATCCATCTATCCTACATTATCTTAACAAACTACACGTGGTGTAGAAAAAATAAACTGATAGTCGAACACTATAATTGTTAGTTCCATAGTAAAAATATCCTAATAATCTCCATCAGTCGCAAAACAACGAATTACCGATTCGTTATTGTACGGTGCTTGATTGGCATAATTATGATACAAACACCGTAACCGGTTCTACCTGTACATGTTCAAGGTTTATAAAAATTAGTCAAAAAAACAAATAATCCACAATATTTTAGTCTGTGGCTATCGTTATTACGTAGCAAAGTAGTCGGATTGTGTACACAGAACAATCGGAAACGTACTTTTTCGTCTAGTCTCGCCACTGCATTTTCAAGCTTTCGAAACTGACAGTTTTTCCTTTACGACAACGATAACGTTGTTAGTGAGGGACTTTAAGCTTTTGAGGACGTAATAGTTTGTTGATGGACATTAACTTAACTGTTTATTTTCCTGTTAAGAAACTATTTTTCCTGTAAAAGAATATTAATAATAATTTAGTTAGTTCGTTTTTAGGTTATATCTCAGGTTCCCGATATAGTAGCGGGATAAAAAGTTTACCAGTTTCGTCAGTCTAGTCAAGCACTATCAAACAAGAAAAGTTTCTTGAAAATCCGTAATAATCCTTGGGTGATGTGCGAATGGCCGTGTGGGGCCGGCTTTAGAATTGTCCCACCCCTCTCTACCCACGGGAGTCGTAAGAGCCGACTGAGGGAATACCGAGGGAGTGGTCAGCAGCACTCCCACGAGTATTAACAACAACCACTACGATCACCAACCCGCCTGCCAAGCGTGGCGATTACGGCATTGTCCCCCATGACGGGACCGCTCGTTGTGGCGTTCTCTTGGGGAGGCCTATGTCCAGCAGTGGACTTTGAAAGGCTGATGGATGGATAGATGGATGGATGTGCGAATAAATAAATAAACAAAGAGATAAAATAGTTTTCAGTTCAGAGACACCCAATAGGCATAGCCCAATACAGTACCTAATGTTTTCTCAAACATCTTAAATGTACAGACATACATCATATTATTACACCTTTATACTAGTACAGATAGATAGAGATTTTGTAATAAAAGATGTAATTTATAAAGTTTTTCTTCGTGTAATTTATTTTATCCCTTTTATTCGAAATACACATTTAGTATATTTTTTAGTATATTTCAGAAAGTGTTAATGTGACACACTTTTAACTTAACAAAATAATAAAAAAGTATCGGGCTATCTCTGTGTTAAATGGTTACTGTTTTTTATATAGGTAGAAAAAAGTCAAATGCGACCGCTTTTCCCGATCGGGTGTTTGTTTGTCTTGTACTGTTTGTTCTGAGGCAAACCAACTGCTGTTGGCATAAAAGAGCTTAACCGAATGTATGTTCTCATACAAAGCCGGGTGGTCTTTATCATTTTCAAAGTAAACACTTTGCTCAAACACTATATTATATTATACTAAATTTTAAATCAACAGAAACTTTGAATATTAAAGAAAGATTTCTTTTACTAACCACTTAATAGGTTGTTATTTGATGTTCTTTTAGATATGAAAGTATTTCTATGGTTATGACAAGAAAAATGGGTGTATTTATAAACACAGACAACGTTTTCAACAACTTTCGAATTTATTATTTGTTAATCACTTACTTGAGCATATGTACTCCATTGTTTTTATTGAATATGCTTTGTTTGTATATTCGATAAGTTTGAGCCTGTCCGGAACTTGTGTAATGTACCGTACATATCTTTATCGTTTTTATCTCTTTTCCACAATCCATTAGATACTGCCCTACTGATGGGCACGGGACTTCTCTCAAACTGAGACAGCGGCCCGTAATCCACCGCGCTGGCTCAGTTTTTTAGACTTTGAAAGATAGAAAACCTATCATGTATGCAGTTTCCGTCCCAATGTCTTCATCCACCAAACAGTGATAGAAAACACACATGATATCGAAAAAATCGACGAGTTAGAGGTGTGTGCCGTGCCAGGTCTAAAACTTGAACTGGTAATTGAACTTGTTACCACTGTCTTTGCAGTTGGATTTATGACTAGGCGTATCACTGCATTTTGCCTTGATTACAGAACAGTTACAGAAGATAAAAAAATATCATAGTTATTATAGGAAAGAATAAAATGTCGTCTCAAAAAAGTTTGCGTTTATACCGATTAAAATATTTTGATTGATTAGACTGCTTACATCAATGGGTGGTCATAGTACTTCAGATGTGTGTAAATTATGACTTTTAAGTGGTATATAAAGCTGTGCTATCAAACGATTGCGCGCCCATCACATCAAATAAATCACAAACTTAACGAGTTTCCAGCAAACATTTGTAGACGAAACCAACATTTTGATTATTTTACAAATACTCAACGTGTAATGGTCCGTGGTAGTACTGTTTACTGTTTTACGGTACGTCAGAATAGATAGCTGATTGTTGTGTAACTACATAAGTATTTGTGTAGCGGTACATGTGCTTTGGCGTGACAATATGGTAATAGTTCCATGGTACTAGCTACCCAAATTATGAATATAAATATGTTAGTCTATAAAACTTGCATTCCAATGTATCTATATTGTAGGTGGTCACTCATTTTACTGTACATTATTTTATATAACGATGACATGCAGTATGTATTACTTTCAGTTTAAACAGTTCGCGATGAGTTGTAGATATGTTGTTTTGTATTGAAGACACTTACAAAAGTACGGGTCGTTTTACTGTGGCGCGATTAAAGCTGTGTTTCATGTCAGCCACAATGAAAGAGGCAGGTTGTTTTCACCAGGGGTCTGTCGGGATCTCAGAGACGGTGGCACCCCGCTGCGATGAGAAGCGAATACTTACGAGTCGATATAAACCGTAGTTATTACTTGATGATGTATTGATGTATTAACTCATTAAAATTCAAACCAGTTATGAAGTTAAAGGTTAAAGACTTCATAAAAAGCGCACTTACTTCCATTCCCTGCTGCGTCAAAGAATTCAAATGAACCATGAATGCATTACAACAATAGCTTAGGTTAGCTATTGTATGAAGATTTAGAGGAAGATTATTTGGTACATACCTACCCGTTCGATTATATCTGGTGCATTGTAAGAGGTGAGTATGGCTAATGAAGCTGTAACTAGACTGACGGACGTCTTAGCAATATGATATTGATATAGATAATTTGGTCAAATGATCTAGCTACTGTCTCGAATTTAATGTGTGCTTATTTTTATAGTTACTTCAAACGATAATTCTTTATCAACACGTCGTAACAACGCAACGTATCGTAGATAGACAAAACGTTTACGAGTCCTACACAATTATAGCAAAATTCGTTTGGTGACGGAGTAAGAATTCAAGTGCCACCACCCTATTCTTTCCCATGAGTGTCGTAACTACGAGGTCACTAAGGAAAATAAGCAATTATCGCCCATTTAATGATGGTAGGATTGGGTACCAGGAGTACTCACTGGTTATCGGAGCTAAGTGGATCGGTACCACCGTATCCCGTGTGATTGACCGCGATGTACCTACTTACATCGGTGTATTTTGGTTGTAGCGGGAGATAGCCCATTTATTAATTATTTCTCTTTAGCGATTGGTGCGGCTTGGCAGTGGTTAATGTGTGATAGTTTTGTTGAGTCCATGAGCGAAGGTTACCACTTACCATCAGGTGAGGCAGACGAGCCCTGGCTCTTCTACTAAAATCAATAAAAAGATCCTACAGCAGCTTTTTCGTTCTTTTTTTCTTTTTTTAAAAGATAACACCCTGCGCTACGGAATAATCCTTGTTTTGCTGGAGACTTTACAAACATACAATTTAAGGAATAGAAAGTACACCGAGACTTAGACCAAACATTTGTGGATCACATAAAGAGTTGTCCTGTGTGGGAATCGAACCCACAACACTCGAGCGGGAGGCCGGAATCTAAGCCACACTGCCATCTAGGCAGTCTAGTTTTTGAATTACTTATGTAAAGATTAAACAAACCTATTCTTTTATTACGCAACTGCTCAAAAAAAGAGTGTAATGTTTTAGGGTTCACGTATATATCTAGATAGGTTTGTGATTCTTTAGTATAATTAAAATTTAAATTAATAATATAAAATTAGTAATATTTAGATATATTACAATTGCTGGAAAAGCCTTATACGCTGTATAATAATGCAATACTTACCTATTTACAAGTGTTATATTAAGTGACAAAATTAATCCTTACGAAATATCTAAAGAGACCCTTCAAAGTGCGTGAAAATACATTGTGGTCAAAAGAACCACTAGACAATAAAAAGATGAGATGTTTTTCTTCACAAAGTGTGCTTGCATCTCCGCCGACTTTATTGACATTATATTGTGGATTCTTGAAACTATGGAGTAAATCTTACTTACAACGTTGTAACTTATTACTTTGTTTGCTTATAAAATCGCACTAAAACTTTGTCTCCGCCTATTCTCGTACCTACTTTATATTTTTCTACCAGCGTAAAAAAGGATGTTGTGATTTATCAACGTTCCTTGCAAAAATAGTATCACAAACAAAAGTGTTAGGGGCTTAAGTACGTCACCCGTGGCGTTGAGTTCTTTATAAGAGCCTCTGTTTTTCACTTCGCTTTTGAAAATAATTCTCTTATATACCTATGTTTATTGATTATGGTTTTTTGTGGACTTAGGTTAAATAGTGTATTTTATTCTGGTAAACGAGCGTTGTACAAGCCAATTAGCTAATATAAATCAAGCAATGTACCTGAGAGAGGGAATACTAGACGCAAAAAGAGCCCATTCTAGTCAGCCACATGGTAAATTGGCAATCTTCTCTCTTCATAATTTCTGCTGTTTATTATTTTAATAAGTAATATATGTGTATATAATTTTAATAATGTAAGGTAAATAGAAATAATATTAATGTAAGGGAAGACGAAGAACGATTCCAACTATAATTATTCCCTACACCTTTTTACAAAATGTATTTTTGTGGTTTAAAAAGTTAACTCGTATAGTTTTAAATTAACAGCTTAAAAATATGGCACTACAGTTGTTACTAATAGCAACAAGCTATTGAATGATTCGTAGTATTCTATTTACGTAAACAAAGATCCGTTGAGAGGACAACGTTCGATATTTTCATGCGAATAGCCACGAAAGTCTGTTGTCAACTCAATACATACATATATATGTACGTACAGAATAATCTATACTATTATAAAGCTGTCACAGAGCTGTATCTGTAAGATATTTGAGAAAAATTACTGTATTAGGCTATAAGCGTGTCTAAACACAAAACTATTTTTTAGATGTTTTTTGTTTGTCTGTTTATCTTTTTGTTCATCGCATAACGCAAAAACTACTGAACGGATTTTGATGCACCTTTTTTAATTTGATTAGTCTTAAAAACTGGTATATATTTTATCCCGCAACTAACCGTAAAAGCTAGCTTTTGGCTGCGGCGGAGCTGCGAGCAAAGGCTAGTATGGACTAAATTCTAAAACCAGATGAGTGCATACCATAGTTAACAATATAATTATCGCAAAACCCTTTAACATTTAGGATGGTTTACGACGTGACGGCCGTAAAATGTGGTATTTACTTTTCTTGTCCCTAGTTTAGGTTTATGAGCAATCTTATTATATTTTGCTCAAATTAGTAGTTAAAGTGTATTCGTGCATGCAAATAAATATGCCTGTGAAATTGTTGATTATTATCATAACTAATTTAATTTTGTTATAAATTTTAAAAATGTGGTTTGGAAGTCCGTAAAATAAATCTGTCCGTGTGGTGACGGACTAAGAATACAAGTGTCACCCCATTCTTTCCCATGGGTGTCGTATGAGGCGACTAAGGGAAGTAAGAAATTATCATCCACTGTATGACTGGTGGTAGGGCTGGGTACCAAGTGGGAGTATTCAATTGGTAACGGGCCGGAGCGGGTTGGTACCACTATCTCCCGTGTCCCCATCGGCCATGAAGCACGTCGTTGCATTTTGGCTCTAGCTGGAGATAGCCGTTTATTCTTTCATTTCCGTGAAATGAAATGGTGAGCAGCGGCTTGACAATACTCTCAGTAAAGTTGAGTCCATGAGCGACGGTTACCATTTAGCATCAGATGGGTCGTGGCTCGTCTGCAACTACATATATGCAATAAAAAAAATTTACTCATGTTTATCAACAATTTTGGAATGCTTGTACATGATTACTTTGTTTATCAATGCAACCAATGATAAAAGCGAAAGTTATAAGGTAAGTAGTGAATTTTATTATACTGCTTTTTGTGTTATGCAGTACCCGCCGCCCCGCCGCTTATTAACTCGATTACACCAAGAGTGTTGTCAAACCTCTGCTCGCTATTTTATTTTACGTCTGTGAAATCAAATAATGGACGACGATTTTCGCTAAAACCATAACCCAACGAGGTGCCTCATAGTCGGTCATACGGGAGAGAGTGGTACAGACCCGCTCAGGCCCTATAACAAAATATGAGTCTCTCTCTCTCTCTCTCTCTCCTCTCACTTAGTACCCAACCCTACCACCAGTTGCATGGATGTTTAGATATGTATATAGATGTTTGTCCATTAAAAACATTTTGGTCAGTAAATAAAGAAGCAATTGTTATCTTTCTGCAAACAATCAAAATTCTTAGATATTAAATCATGAAAGATGCCATATTAATAATTCATCGCTGAATTAAAAAAGCACTCCAAGTCATAGTTAATTAAAACGTCCCAATGCGGCCCATTACCAAGGATGAAAAAGCGATTTCCCCAACACGGGGTTTTAAAGGAATCGCCGAGGCCTCAAGTCTATTTTAGTGAATAAAAGGGGCGCCCAGACAGTAGCTTTAAGACTTTTGAAAGGCTTCTCTTTAGAAAATGCTTTAAAAGATTTTATTGACGTGTTCTGTTTGGCTTTGTCTCCATTGTTAGGTAAACTTTGAGTCCTCTAACGAAGACTGTGCTGAAATTTTGTTTGCTATTCGACAGGAATATAAGTTATTTTAATAAATTGTTTGGTTTTGTAAATAGAGCTATAACTAATATGAACATTTTGATCTATATTTTAGCACTTGACATGCTCAGCTACTCTTAAAGTACAAATTATAATTTGTGAATAAGGAAAAAGAGTATTTTAGTACGGGCGGGAATCGAATTTAAGAGTAGCTGAGCATGTCAAGTGCTAAAATATAGATCAAAATGTTTAAAAAATCACGTTTCACTCACTCACAAATCACATTGGATGAATGCATGTAAATGCATTGCCGATAGATGGCGTTGGTCGTTAAGACAAATGTGATGAGGAAACTCGGTAATTCTAGAAATAGTACGGTAGCTCAGTGGATTAGAGCACTTCCCCGGAAAGGAAGGGACGCAGGTTCGACTCCCACTCGTACTAAAATACTCTTTTTCCTTATTCACAAATTATAATTTGTACTTTAATATGAATATTATCAATAAACTGTAAAATGTATATTAAAAACCACAGACTAAAAATGTATATATATACCTACATGTTGTTATTGACTGAAGGAATGTAACACAGTTCCAGTGGCCCGCCAATAAAGGCGGAGAGACGGCACACGGCGGGTTTCTTTATTGGGTCCACACTACCCGGTTCGTTACCCCGGGGTGTGCGCTAAGGAACATTTTTTCCCGCCTTAACAAAACAAAAAAAAGGACATAATTATCTTCAAATAAGTATAATGTCATCCAATTAGGTGGAACAACTATACAAATTATTCTTTTATACTACAAAGGTGGTGAATAAGCATATGTACTACCTGATAGTAAGCCGTTACTAGCGGGTAGACTAATAGACGCTAGCAACACCAGAGGCACAGAGGCATCACTCGCGCGTCGCCATCTCCAAGGAAAGGGATAGGAGTTGGATAGGAAGGATAATAAGGAAAGGATAGGAAGGAAAATAAGGAGAGGATAGGGAGGGGATTAGGGCCTCCGACGCTTTCACTCACCATACGAAATACAATGGTGGGATTAATCACCGTTGTTACTCGCTGATCTTTAGTGAGAGGGTGGCACTTTCCCGATCGACCCGACCCATTCTTGCTTTATTTATTAGATACCAAAAAAATATTGATGGAAATAAGAATGTCACTACATTGGATTTTTAGATTTTTTATTTTTATTTGCATTAGGTATTAACATTTATGCGAAGTGGGAACACATCGTGGTAAGCAATAAATCGTCAAATTTAATTCAGTCATGACAAGCTACATGATAGTCAAAAAATTTGAGTCTGGCTACAGGAACTTTTTTCGCAAAACTCGATGTATATTTTATCAACATTGACACATGTTGTGCACGTAAGCTTTTCACGTAAAATGTTACGACAGACGCGTTCTATCATATATATTTTCCTCAATTTCTTTTATGCAGAAGATTTGCCTTAGTGACTTTATTCAGATGCTTGTTCTTTCCGAGAATAATGCTTTCTATCAAACCTATTAAACTTACGCCAGCTTAATGTAAAATTGAAAAAAGAATCCACCTTTTCCTTAATTAATGTCTATAACGAAATTTCCTTCATCAAAGCGGTATTAACAGCGTAACTTTCGGGCATTAATGCAAAATAACGAGCGGATCGGGCTCGACCCAAGGGATACCAATAAGACCCGGCTACGTCCTTTACTAATGGGACTTGTAGTCAGTTAGGAGATTGCCAGATTAACGTCACTACAGTTGCCATCCTAACATCATGTAAGGCATCTACACACGAAGCTACTTGCTTGCGATTAAATTTGATCAACATTTTTTTTGAAACTACGTTATTGGCAAACAAGCATGCGGCTCACCTGACCATAAGCGATTACTAGTGCTGGCAATATCGACACTTGCGCATGGCCCACCTCAAAGGAAAGGGATGGAGGTGAAAAGGAAGAATAGGCAAGGTGTTTGGTCCATTCATGTTGAGACAAGCAAGGCTTTACCATTACTGTATGTGAGAACTCCTTATTATTTTTCAAGAAAATTAGAAAAATATGTAACAAATAGGAAATGTACCTTTACTGTATGTGAGAACTCCTTATTGTGTATCAAGAAAATTAGAAAAAGATGTAACAAAATAGGAAATGTAAATAACTTAATACAATATTTTTGAACTACAGAGTAATACATATTTAATAATATACTAGTCGTTAACCGCAACTTCCTCTTCTTTACTTGTTAGCTTATAGCGAGCTTATAAAAACCAGTGGATAACTTTATTTTGATAATAATAATAATAACTCGTTATTTTTCTTAAGAATGTGTTACTTAAACTATAATAACTTTATATTAAATAAAAATATTGCAACTTTTAGATAAGTGCCGTGTTTAGAAAATAATTATTGAAAACCTAATTGAAATCTATTCAGTAGCTTTTTCGTGATGCGTGGGTCAACCGAAGATCTATAAATATAATTTTATTTATATAATTATATAACTTAGTTACAGTCGTAATCGCTGTATGTTTTTAATCTTATTAAATTTTTTTTAACGCTCATGTTTGCCCCACCTGATCGTAAGTTGTAACCAAGATTAATGTCTGAAGAGTAATTAAATGAGTAAACATTATCATTTAAACTATCAATAAACACTTGTTATACTTTTGGCAAGCAGCCAATAGTTTATAGTGATGTCCATTGTTAAAAAAAAAATCTAAACTTGAGGTGAGCTCAAGCTGATATTGTGAGGCTGCCTTTATTTGAGGCGAATATTGGAAATGTATATTTGGGTGAGCCTTTTACACGGGCTCTAAATACAAGTTTATGTTAACGGTAAAATAGGTTTATAGGGAAAAACGGTTATTCGTTGATGCCTCATTACATTGTAACAATATAGTAACTTCTAATTATTTTTGTTTGTAACTTTCATTTAGTTATTTCGTTCGGCAGCTGTAACTTTCTTGTTATCGTGAATTAAGGGGTTGTAAAACATTCCAAATAATTCTTTTTAGTACTTCAATGCTCCACCATAGCTTATATTTAAATAAATCATGATCATTCCTTACTTAGTCCATTTATTTTGTGATTTTGTTCGGCAACCGTTACTTTCTAGTTATCATGAATAAGATTCCTACAAATTATTTTGAGTACTTAAATGCTCTTCTATATCATCCATTCCTTATTTCTTCCACTTCTAGACATGGTTCTTCTCAAGTGAGTGCCATAACCTGCGGTCCCGTGCCGCCTGTATTCAATAGCTCTCTGCAGCTTTGATCAAGTTGTCAGTCTACCAAGTAGAAGAGCTTGATCCTTACTTAACTTCAGAATATATGAATACATAAAAAATCGCTCCAACTCACATTATAAAACAAAAAAATACCGTAGCTTACTAGTATAGGTACTTGCCGTTCGATTAGCAAGATTAAGCAAACAAAATGTGACACCTATTCGTGGAGGAGGTTAGGCCTACTATGCTTCGGAAGACATGTTCGGCAGCGGGTCCCAACTATCAAACGAAATCCTGGAAGAGTCCTGCTTGCTATTTGTGAAAACCTATAATTGGCTTTGTATCGTTAATTCCATCATGTACAAATTTTTATATATCTGTTGGTTTCCTAAATAAATAAATAAAAATATAAATCGGATTCTGATTTTGGTCTGAAGTGTCCCCTATATTTGGTTCGTAATAGTTAGAGATAGGTACCTAGTGTGCTAAAAACCGAACAGATCAAACTCAACAAAGTTTGGGGATAAGGTTAAGAAAAAGAAGAAAGACATTCTAACTGATAGGTGTGGCAATTGGTGTATTAAAAATGATTATAAAACAAATAAAACCTATGTAGAAGTATCCTCCCATATTACTGTTGTTGTCGATGTATTTTATCTTAAAAATATCTTTATGTTATCGGTACATTTGCTTAAGATAGTCTAAGTATTTGACACAAACATGTATTTAAGATAATATAGAATAATTAAGTTTATAATAATAGATTAGTCTAAATAGTATAGGACCTAGTTATGTCCGTGTGGTGACGGACTAAGAATACAAGTGTCACCATCCCATCCCTTCCCGCGGGTGTCGTACAAGGCGATTAAGGAAAGAAAATAATTATCACCCATTGCATTACTGGTGGTAAGGCTGGGTACCAAGTGAGAGTACTCACTTACTATCGGGCCCGAACGGGTTGGTACCACCGTCTTCTGTGTTACCGGTCATGAAGCACGTCAGTGTGTTTTGGCTGTAGAGAGTATTGTCAAGCCGTTTATTCTTTCATTTCATATCTGAGAAATGAAATGGTGCGCAGCGGCTTGACAATACTCTCGGTATAGTTGAGTCCATGAGCGACGGTTACCACTTACCATTAGGTGGGCCGTAGCTCGTCTGCCATAATTACCAATAAAAAATAAAAATAAAAAAAAACCTTTGCACATTGATCTCATTAGCTCATTCCTATATAAATTATGAGCCATCTGTTCAGACCTAAACTTCCATTACGCTACTTCAGTAAATATAGTAATCGTTCATTATATTACTATAAATGCCATCTGGCAGTGTGCTGATAACTGTCAACTAAATTAAGAGCAAAGTGGAACTGATCCCAGAAGGTTATCGATCTTCTAAAGTTGCACTCAGCCGGCGATAGTTGACACAGTCGCTATTAATTATGTTCATCATGGATCGCATAGAATTATATCATTGGTGTGCTAATTGTGTGTTATTATATTTAAGTGCTATCGTGACAACTGCTCAGGACTACGAATTTCGATAACACATTCCTTCTTAATGTCTTGGGTCACTAACCTGCTCGTGATTCATATTTAAGTGCTTTTCTCTAACCTCATTAAGTTTAAGGTGCTATTACGGAATTCACGAACGGTTAGAGGAGATTTTTTGTGGTGGATGGATTCTGCAATACTACAAGTACTTCCAAGCTCACAATTTCATTTCACTTATGGAAAATGAATCAATGGATGGCTATCTCAAGCTATACAAAACACACCACGGTGGTTCACTGTCGATGTAAATATAGGGAGACTTAGTTATGACGTTGTTTAGGGAAATATCTTGTTGTTCTATTAAAATACGTATAGTAGACGTTGCTTTTACTACTAGACCAGCAGTTCCAGCCTTCTCAAGTTGTTTAGCCATTATAAGTAACTTTAATCCAAAGGCTTCCTGCAGCTTTCATCAAAATATCCGTCAATGGATTGTGAGCCATCGCTGACCTCTTTTTTTCACAACTCCTCAGTGTCACACTAGATCGAATGGGTTTTTTTCGTAGTAACATAGATAGAAGTTACATAGTTTCTAACAACATAATTAGGTAATTATGTTAATTAACTGACTGCACAGACGGTGGAGTGATTTAGATTGGTGTTGTAGGTTCGATTCCCACACAGGTCTACAAATGGTTGTTCTGAGTCTGACTGCACTCTGTGCCCGTGAAAGTGTATGTTTGTAAAGTCCCCTGTGATACAAGGATTATTCCTTAGTGCAGAGAGTTATCTTTAAAAAAAACCCTCAACAAACTCATAATTAAGATCCTGAATACAGAATAGCAAAATATCTAAACTCTGAATAATAAAATACAAAAATTAAAAAATAAGAAACTACACCAAAACTAGTAACAACTTACTGTTTACGACAACATTTATAAATAAAAAGTTGAAAGAAAATATTGCTCAAACCCGTTTCTAATTTATCACAGAGAAAAATCTGATGCGTTTCATCGAGTTCCCTTGTAGTGAAAAATCGGACAAGCAAAGAGGATCCCGGCGCTCATATTTCAAAACAACACGTTATTGTTTCATTTTCCTTTTGTTCCGTGGTTAATACCGTTATAAATTTAATAGGAAATTGCTTTCGTCTTTCTTCTTTTTTTGTACTCTATCTAAACTACCCAAGCTTAAAATTTATAATAATGGACACCACAAATGCATTAAAGCTGATAGTAAATTTATTTAGCCTAAGCTCGTGTTCATATTTTATATGCACTTGTTCTAGCAAATAACTAAGAATTTATAGCTCAGATTATTTTAACGGGCGTCGCCTTTGTATCAAGATTTTATTCAATAAAAACTCTAACCTGTTTTCCTCTAAGTTTACCTGGTCGGTATAATGTATGAAAATACTCTTCTGACAGATGGCACAGGCGTCACGCAAAGACGTTAAGTATGAATGTGTTATCGAAATTAGCAGTCAGGAGAAATTGTCACGATTGCTGAATTGGCAAAGCATCTGGACGGTATCCAGGAGCTGCAAGTTAAAATCCTGCTCGTGACTGTTATTTTCGATTTCACATGTTTCACTTTGTGTTTAATGTATAGTGTTAAGCATGTCAAATGCTAAAAATATATATAAAAATATCTGAATATCTAAACTTGTTATTCAATGTAGTACATACGAATAGTTTTATGCAACATGTATGATAAAAATTGTAATCATTTTATTGTAATCTTATTAGCAAGAGGATTCAAGTTAAATGTTAATATTTCTTAATGATCTGTAGCTTCATTTTCAAAAAATAAACCTAGTAAAACTTTCTTTTCATTACTAACTAAAAAATAAGATGGATAATTACGAACAATCTAGTGAAGTCATATTAAACCATGCCAAACTTGTAATTACACGCGCTTCCCGCGCACAAATAACCATGCCAAAATAAAGTGCCAATAACCACGAGTGTACCAGAGTATGATTTAAAATTACCCAAAATGACACAACGATTACGTACGTACGTTACGTATAGGTATAAATACGTCGTCAGCGCCATAATATTCCCTATTTATGATTTGCTGTAAACTTACTTTATACTTTTACTTCCTTTATGTTTTGAACATACAACTTATAAAAATTTACCCAAACTATAGAGATTATTTCTTTCCGGTCCGGACTTTCACGCACACATCTTTCTAAAAGTGGCTTCATTTTTTAGTTGACAATGCGGTGTCGTTTATTTTTAGTTAGTCTGAGTTAGTAAAAAAGGTTGTTGTTTTCGTCATCAGGTCATTGCGATACTGACAAAGCTTTTGGTAGAAATTCACCATTAGCGATCGCATTTAAACCTATACTTTTATTTACTTAACTAACTGAAGAAGTATTTATTTTCATGTTCATATTATACTTATGCTTTGTATAAATAAATTACTTTAAGTAATTCATGAGTTAACTTTTTCTAGCTGTTACTCGAAATTAGAAGTTGTATACTCTTTCCGCTAAGTCATCGGGGAATACAGGCATGATGCTATGTTTTTTTATATTCGAAACAAAGTTTCTCATGATGTCTATTGACATCCGCTGTTCCTCGGTTAGCAATACATGTCAGTATTTATTTAGTATCTAAGCCTTCAACGATCTCAAAACTTATAACGCCAATACGGAATGTGAATAAAATTCTATAATAATCCCCAGTACGTGTATAATTCATGCAGATACTTTCTATTCCACAGTTTTATAGAATTTTGATCAGCACATGAAGAGTAACTATAGACGCGTATTATACATACTTATTACAAATTTACCTTAAATGTTCCAGGTCATAAATACACATTTCCTTTCAGACATTATTGTGATGCATTTGACATACAAATAATGCCTACGAATAGTCACTTCGTGTTTGGATTTCCAAGAGCCGGAATAGTGAATTACGTTACTTATACTTCCAGCATCGTAATTGTATTAATTAAATCTATTACCTAGTTAGTCTAATGGCATAAGATTACAACTTATAACTGCAAGCTTTAGTTCGAATCTTGGGTCACGCAACAATTAAAATTATAGCCAATTCAAGTCAAATATTAATCAATAACCACTTAAGATCTAAGTATATTATAAAAGCATTTACAGCTCAAAATCAGTTGGAAGATCCTCCGTTTAGGTTAGACCTGGATTAAAAATCCTGCTCATGTATTATATAATCCTACCATATACATTCAAACGCTCGTTCATAGTAAACGAATACAACATGTCACATTTTCTTTAGTTTTAAATTTAAAATAAATCCCTTCGATGGTCAATACTAACAAGATACAGTGTCCCGAACAAAATCAAGCTAAAAACTGTCTGTATGAATATATACTTATACAGCTGCATCTGTTTACTAACGAACTGAGACAGTTCGTTTTAAAACAGTTTTAAGTTCAACCTAATTACAATCATGGCACTTAGTAATAAAGTCACAAATCTTTAAAATATTATCTTGCATTTACGGTCTTTCGTCACAATAAACGAGCAAAGCAATAATTTATTACTGCCACATAACAGTGAAAAGACAAATAACATTTACTGTGAAATCAAGCTTAAATAGCAACAAATAACGAACTTTTTGAACTAAACAAAATAAGGGCTCACTTCTTAAGTGCGCTCTTATTTACCGAGACGTATTTTTCGGATCGACGCGAAATCTATTGCATTTTTGATCAAAGTGAAATCCCTAAAATAACAATAATATACAATATTTTCTTAATGTACCATGTTTTTTATAACGCACTAAAAAGTATAAAATAATTAAAATACTTATAAGATTGGAAATGAAAAACATGGGGCACGCTATTAATGCATCAATTGTCTGCTGCAAAAAATGTATATTAAAAATAAATTTTAATATTTTCTGCTTTTAAAGGTTATGTCCTTCTTCCTTTTTCACATTTTCATGCACTGTCATCCACTTCTGAGCTAATGTCCAAACTTCAAGTATCTACCTCAAAAGGAAGCTAGCTTAAAGCTACGCGTCCATTTATCCGCGCCGTACGCAACGCAGGCAGGCATTTTTGTTCGCTCTGTATGAATTTGTTTAGCACTGCGTTCACTGTTCCGCAAGCACGCGCCGCAGTCAGGCATATATTAGCTATCTGGTAAAATGCGGATGACGTCGTCAGCATTTTCAAAAATTACGTTATAAGTACTCTTTTTGTATAGCAAGGGTTTATTGGCATATTAAGCTGGTTTCCCATTACAATTAAGTACCATAACAATTTAAACATTATAAGAAAGGAGAATGGGATTTTTGAGCCTTTCTTTTTTTTGTTGAGGCGGGAAAAACTGTTCCTCACCGCACACCCTGTCGTTCGGGGCAACGAACAGGGTAGTGTGGGGCTCTCACCCACTAAATAAACCTGCCATGTGCCGTCTCTACGCCTTATTGGCAGGCCACTGGAATTACGTTACATTCCTTCAGTGGTGGGATTTTTGGGCCTGAAGTTAACAAGTTGAAATATTTTTTAAAAAATTGGCAATATTTTTCTAATATAAAATTCAAAAATCTAGCTTATTTTGAATCTAGAAATCGAAAAAATTGATGAAAGAAATCGATTACTTTAGTCGATTTAAAATAGAATGAATGCTTATTTGGATTGATCAATAAAATTAAAACTAAATGTTTAGTTTCATTATTAATCATTTATTCAAAAGGATGAATTAATTAAAAAAAAAATATTCGAGGAAAAATAATATAGAACATTTTTATATCACTATATCGATTGATATACTAAATTGATACACAAGTGAAAACCTCTTTTTTAAACGCTACCACAGCAACACTACATTTGGCAGTTTAATTTTATCTTTTCCAGCTTTATTAACGTTATTTATTATACTGTTTTGCTTATTTTATTGACCCTTGCTTCGTTACTGGACACTGAGAACTTGCCTACACAATGGTCCTGGCCTTGTTATTTTCGAATAATCTATCTGCTTGACGACGGTTCTTTTACTTGAAATTCAAAGAAGCTTGTGCCCAGCAGTGGGATAGTTTATTAAATAAGACTCTTAGTGTTATTTGAGTAGATAACACTACTTACCTTAAATACTTACTTAATTATTTGGTAAATGTACCTAAGAAAGGTACTACCTTTTTTATACTACATGGGTGGCAAACAAGCATATGGTGCAGCTGATAAGCGACCCATCTGGTAAGCGGTTACAGTGGCCTACAAACACTAGGAACACCAGAGTCAACGCTCGCGCGTTGCCATTTCCAAGAAAAGGGTTAGGAGCTGCAGAGAAAGGATAATAGGAAGAGTATTCTCTTAAAGGATACTGAAGAGAGGTTAGGAAGGATAATTAGGAGTAACAAGGAGAGAATAGGGAGGGGTTTGTGCCTCCGGCGCTGTCACTCACCTAGCGAAACGAACGATATGTATAACTACTTTAAATGTATGGCTTTTAAATGTTATGATGACACTTAGTGGTTGTAGTTTGATGCTTAACCTCACTTTAATATAATATTCTATATCTTGGTTCTATATCGTGATATTGCGGATCCACTTGCCGCAAGCTCTCGTGTTAGGTTTTAGTAACTTTGACAATTTTAAGTGCTACCTAAATAATAACCCTATGAAATAAAGGTATTTTTTAATTTGAATTTAAATTTATGGAGATTAATGACCTCGAGCGGGTTCAGCTGGCGCGTTTCTATAACTTAAGTACAGGAACCGAGCGAGAGAGAAATTAAAAAGTAATAGTCACGTAGTCTGATTTGATACCAAGTACTTACGTTATATTGTATAGCTATAAAATAAACAAGTCAAAAGAAGGATCGATTTTGGAAGATCGCCTTTATGAACTCAAGTTTTTTGGGTATCCAACCTTATTTAATAATTTATACAAAAAACAATCTTTCACCAGAAGAATCGCCAACCCTAAACCATGCAAACTAGACGTATGCCATCCAGTGTTGCCATTGAGATGACAATTGCCGTATTATACGGTATTAGGTGCCATTTGAATAAAACACGGTACAAGGCATTATAATCGTCAATCAGGGGACCCTCAAAAAACGCATTAAGTCGCGGGATACAGCTACTCAATAACGTAATTTAATACAACCTATAGCACCATTGGACTTCACACTTTAGTTGATTATTGAATTCACATGCTAGTATGATAAGTTAATAATGGACATGGTACTAGTAGAGAATTCCCCGGAAGATTAAATGTTCTTCAATCGATCGTTTTCGTTCTTTCATACGTACTTACGATATTCATTCTACTGTTACGAGACTTACAAGCATGAACGAAAATAGCGAAAGAAGATTGTAATATAATATGCAGAGGAAAAACAGTGACACCTAACAGCCTACTACCCCTAAAATCTGACTGTTAATCTGAAATATTATTATGAATTTTGTATGGGTATTACATATTTGTATTTAATATCCTTTAATCACTATAACTATAAGAACAATATACATTTGTGTGTTTAAGTCTACATTTTGATTAAATTTGTATGAGACACGGCAATTTTTCAGGTTTTACCACAAAACACGGCAACCAATTTTTAAGTAATGGCAACCTCATCAGCAAAAGTTTGACATCAGCATAATGCTGAAGCAATGGACGCACCCTTTCGACAAATGCGTTCAATGCGATGCGTACGGCGCGTGCGTACGAACTAATGGACGTCCACCATAAAATCAACTAAAAAATTTCACCCTACAGACATACAAGAAATCGAATTAATAAAAACATAGTAATAATATGAATAAGATAATATGGGTTAAGTGAAATTGAGTACACCAATAATAATGAGCAAAAAAATACGTACATTATATTTTTAGAGATAATTCATATAAATTTTTATTTCTTTACAATTATAGAGAACCAGTTAGACGTGGTTATTCTAAGAAATACCATCAATATTTTTATCGTGAACGATATGATTAAAGTTTTAACCCAATATCGATAAATCAAAGATGATTTTATTACATCTGCGACTGATAAAGTTATACTAACCAGAACTAAATTTATCATCTCTGATAATGCGTCAAAACATTCTAAAAAAGAAGTTTAATATGATTTTATCGAAAAAATGAAATCCGGTTGTATAATAAATAAAACTCTATACTTACGTGGGCCGTTCAATCAGCCTACTAGCACTAAAGAAAAAATAAAATTAAAAGTATAGCTGGCTACAAATGAGGCGAGTAAAATTATTTTTACGATCCTCTCTCTCAATTAGGAGAAGCACCGACAGTAAAGTGTCAGTGTTATTTAAATTTACTGCACCAATTAGACTCGCCATCATCACAGCAGTGATGAAACCATACCGTGTCGTGAGTAGCTTCCCTTATTAAGAATTCTATAATTAAAATTTACAGCGCTAACAGAACCATCCAAATAACTAAGAGAATAGTTACAAATGATTCCATTAAGAAGTTCAAACATGTTAAGTGTAATGCTCATGTACTTAATACGGAGTAACACCAACTACACCAATGCAGCGAAATGTGAAATCTTTTTTGTTTTGTGATTATAAGGTGCGAATAATTTTTGTATAAAAAAATTATATATTTTGTATAACATTAGTTTACTTTGAACGCTTATAATTTTTAGATTGTATATAGTTTACTTACGTTGAAATTTTATACATTGTTGTAATCACTCAACTTTAAAAAATAATACATACAAAATAGATTAACAGACTAATAATTCAAAAGAACAGATACTATTTCGCAAAAAGATTGCAGCAAAACACATTTCTCACAAAGTTAGTTGGCGCGCAAAACATCCTGACATGTACAATGTATATAGCACATTTTGGCATCAGAAGGCGAGAACAATCTGGATAATAGAATAAACTTGTTTCTTTCGTAACGTGGTTTCGGAATGGCGACACCAAGGCGGACATTGGTTGCTCTCTTGAATATAGATAGCTTTTTCTTTACCTTCCCTAGTTGATAATTAAAGGACATACGAAGTGCCTATATTTATTGAATCTGGCTTCGTTAACATTTATAGAGGTTGCGGCTTCTAATAGCGTTTCGCGATCATTCTGATGAATCTGTTTATTTCGAGATCTAGGTAGATTATATTGCTTGTTATTGTAAGAATTACTCCTTGCATATTTCCTTAATTTGGAGTAAGTTGCAATTGCTTGCTTATTTTAAGTTCTGAGAGTGGTTATGGTAAGTACCTATAGTGGAAGTAGGTAAGATATAGCCTATCGTTACGTTCACGCCTTTTTTTTTGTTTGTGCAGGAAAACATGTACCTAACCGCACACCCCATTGTTCGGGGCAATGAACAGGGTAGTGTGGGGCCCTCATCCACTAAATAAATCCGCCATGTGCCATCTATCCGCATGTATTAGCAGGCCACTGGAACTATGCAACATTACTTCAGTGGTGTTACGTTCACGCCTACGTTTTTAATAAATTTCTTTGTAATGAATATCCTGTTCTACAATATTTAAAAAATGGTTTTTGTAAAATTTTCATAATAAACTCAACGGATGAAATTACAATCTCAAAAAGTTTTATTAAAGAAGGTGATGTTGAGATTTTATAACTAATCTAAACTTGCAAAACTACTGATTAGTTTTGTGATGGTAACGTTAAATTAAACAAAGTACGAAGAATTTAAGTATGTTCGTAAACAGAGTGATCTACTGCCAATATTCTTCACAGAGGTCTTTGTAAATATTAGTCCTCGTTTGGCGAACTACCCACATTTGCGGTCAACAGCACATCCTATAGAACCCACTGAATGTTCGTTATGGGAAAAGTTTGGAAAGCTCACAACTTGATGTTGTCATTGTTCAACTTGGATTTATGCCAGCGTAAAGACGCAGTGCAGAGTAATAATACTCGCCTTTTTTTACTTAGCTTTTGCTTAGACTTCCCTATTATTAGTCGTCTTCCAAGACGTTCAAATTAATATACGACGTACGACGTTCAAATTAGTATGTTCTTTATAATTTTCTTGTTCTATATAAAAAAGTATGCATCCAATAATTTCATAATTTTATGACGTCATAATTTTCAAATTCTATAGGTTTCTGAATATGATTGTATAGAATAGACAACGCAATAGATTCCGTAAACGTAGTTTTATATCATAATATGTATGTAACATTCGCGTATGCATCAGGTAAAGTATTATAACAATGATAACTAAGACTTGTATTTTATTCATATTTTAATATCAGTTTATATTTACATTCTGCAAAATTTTGTGTTCTTGACAGTTAGATACATAACATTACACTTATCTGCCATAATAGATCGGTGTGAGTCGTCCAACTAGAATTGCATTAGTGTTTGCGTAGTACGTCATTATGTCTTATCATGTTCGTGCCTGTTTCATCAGTCTATAGGCGAAATGCTTGTATAAGTATATTATAACTGTTTATAAGCAAATTATTGTTAAAGAACAAATTATTGTTTACTTCAACACAAAGTGTAAAATTGTTTAGCTCCGAGTGGACTGCTATGATAGCTTAGTGCAGAGCATTTGAACCATTATTCCAGAAGATGCTTGTTCAATTTTCCACTCGTAGCTATTATTATTTTCGCATATTCACACTTTAATTTTGTAAATAACACTGGCACGGACGTTGCACGATTGACGGGCCTCGTAGCGTGGTCGGTAGTGTAACCGACTTCCGTGCACGAGGTCGTGGGTTCGATTCCCACTCAGGACAATTATTTGTGTGATGAACACAGATAATTGTACTGCGTCTGGGTGTTTTCTATCTATGATATGTATGTATTTACAAAAAAAAAGTAGTATATGTATTATATCCGTAATCTGGTATCCATAGCACAAGCGTTAAGCTTAGTTTGGGACCAGAGGACGTTGTGTGAAAAAGTCCGTGAATATTTATTTATTTATTATTATTATTCCAGAGATATGGTAAGTATCAACTTAACAAATAAAAGTGAAGAGGCAACACGAGAACCCTGCCAGTGTCCACACAAGTTAAACCCTTTTGTAAGCGAAATAAATATACCACACACCCTTCTGCCAGGGGAGACAACGGGGAGGAGTGCCAAATCTAGTAAAAACCCGACGTGCGCCGGCTCTCTGCCCTAATAGTCCACTGATATCGCTTAGTTATATACTTTGGTGGTCATTCTAAAGATCCTCATCCAAATATATTAACCTGTTAACGTGTAAAAAAAAAGGAATCACCACAAGTGATTCCTTTTTTTTTTTTTGGCTTTCCTAACCGCTCACCCCGTCATTTGGGGCAACGAACAGGGTAGTGTGGGGCCTGCACCCACTAAAGAAACCCGCCATGTGCCATCTCTCCGCCTTTAATGGCGGGCCACTAGAACTGTGTTACATTCCTTCTGTGGTGTTCTGGTGATTCCTACCCATAATAATTCGTAAATCGGATCGGGTGTAAATGAGGATACTCGACTGAGAAAATCCTTTCTAATATTGTAAGTGTGAAAGTGAGCTTATTTGTTACCTTTTGACACATCACACAAGTTAGCACAGGCAATAAATTCACACAATTTAGTTCAGAAAAAGTCTTCTGTTAAATAATTACCTCTGTGGTGCAGCGTAGTGTGAGCGACTGCTGATCATGAGGTGTCGGGTTCGATCCCCGGGTCGGGCAGTGTTATTGAAATTTTTTGTAAAAAGAAAAAGTTACAGTAACAGCCTGGAGTTTGAAAATGTTCCCGGCAGATGGTAATAGGCTCGCACCCTATTACGTGGCACTTAAACATAGCTGGCGAATCGTGGGTTTGTAATACACCTCTGCCTACCCCTTCGGTGAATACAGGCGTGATGATATGTTTAATTGCCATGTGGGGCCGGCACCAACAATAGCTCTATCCCATCTCTTCATATGGGAGTCATAAAAGCCGACTAAGAGATTACCGGGGGACCGGGCAGCAGCGTTCCCCAGTGTACTAAAAACATCCACTACGATCGCCCACCCGCCTGCCAAGCGTAGTGATTATGGTAAAACCCATCCCTACATTTTGGGAAGTCCTATGTCCAGCAGTGGACGATGAAAGACTGATGGATGGATGGATGGATGGATATGTTTAAAATGGATGGTTTCTGTGGCTATTTTCGTGTAGAGTATTTTTTTTTGTGTTAGAGCAAGATGACCTTTATTCAAGGAAAAAATGGCGGCAAACTTTAAAAAACTGACATAGCCTATTTGATTACTCATAAATATAATAATAATAAAACGCTAATAAAATAGATTATAATATTGCCGTGTGGGGCCGGCTTTAGAATTGTCTCACCCCTTCTCCACCCATGGGAGTCGTAAGAGCCGACTGAGGGAATACTGGGGGAGTGGGCAGCAGCACTCCCTCGAGTATTAACAACATCCACTGCGATCGCCAACCCGCCTGCCAAGCGTGGCGATTACTGCAATATCCCCTCTTGGGGAGGCCTATGTCCAGCAGTGGACATCGAAAGGATGGAATAAAATAGAAGATAGATCGCTAATTGGTATCAACAAATGAATATTATTCAGACATGCACATCACTTTGTCTAAAAAACTGCAAAAGGGTGTCTCTTGTAGAATTTTTGGTATGAAAATTGTACTTTGTTTATGGTGTTTATTTTGCGCGTCGGGTAATATCATTTTCCACGTTTTCCTTCTCTTTGTCGATGTAGACACAACAAAAACATGCCAGCTAGTTAATCGCACAGAGTAGTCCGGGCTTGTAATTAACTTTGCAGCCAGAGAGAACAGAGATTTACGCGGACCTCAGGTACAATTAAATTTGCATAGGAAATTGCACAGAACGGACTAAGAATAAGTTACCCAAGTATGAACTAAATTTGATGCTTGTCATCGGCTAAGTACACTTATTTACTTACCTGGCCCTTAGTCCGCAATTACTGTTAAGAGAATGGAGAGTACCTAATCTTTATTTTGACACAATCATGGAAAATATAGCAAACAAGCTAAAATAATGATAATAAATAAAAAAATTGATCTTATCAAAACAGTATTAAAATAAAAAAAATCACCATTTTATGATTTATAAATCACAAGAACCCAAAGCTAATATATAAAACCCCCCATATGAGCGAAACACATGTTGTGGCGTTCTCTTGGGGAGGCCTATGTCTAGCGGTGGACTTCGAAAGGATGATGGATGGATGGAGCCCAAAAGTTCAATAATCAAAACTGGCTTTAGAACAATATGCCAATGACTATTATAGATCGCATTGTTAACGAAACGCATGCATTCAAAGTTTAGAGTTTAGCCTTCAACGCCCCAATCTCTTCACTACTAACTAAATGCTCCAGTCGTATAGGCTATAAGTCACAGTGCTATGTGAGTTGATTCTTTTTTTAATAATTAGAATACAAAATTCAGCAATATATATTTTATATTATATTTTGCACTTTGTGTTCACGAATATATATATTTTTCTAGTTTGACTAAAAATAAAGAAACCTATGATTACACGTAATATCTTAAACCTTCAATGGCTAAACTATTAATAAGCCAAGAATATTATAACTAAATTAACATTACATAAAAATATAAACTCTTTAAACTTAGTACTAATCACAAAACATTGACTATTTGTAACACACAGCGGTGTAGGTTATTGGGGCCGGTTGAAAAATGGACAGATGTTTATTTTAATGCACTCCATCCATCAAGGATAAATGCGGCGTTCAAATATCTCGAAGACAGATTTCTTTAATCAAGAATTGAATAAAAAAGAAAATTTTCAAATAAACCTTTTATTATATTGAACTTGATCGTTCATTATCAGTTAAATAAAAGATTACAGTTTAACGTCAACACGTGTAACACCAAGTGAGTATACTTATGTACATATATATATATATATATATACATATATACATATATATATATATATATATATATGTATATATGCATGTGCATATGTGGGTGCGCGCGCGCGCGCGCGTGTGTATGTGTGTGTGTTGTGTGTGTGTGTGTGTGTGTGTGTGTGTGTGTGTGTGAATATGTGTGTATTTGAAAAGGATTGATATTTTTTTTATTGCATGTAGTGGCAGACGAGGCACGGCCCATCTGATGGTAAATGGTAATCGTCGATCATGGACTCAACCATGCACTCAACTATACCGAGAGTATTGTCAAGCCGCTGCTCACCATTTCATTTCACAGATACAAAATGAAAGAATAAACGGCTATTTCCTCCTACAGCCAAAATGCAATAATGTGCTAATGTGCTTCAAGGCCGGAGATGGTGGTACCAACCCGCTCGGGCCTTATACCAAGTGAGTACTCCCACTTGGTACCCAGCCATACCACCAGTAATGCAATGGGTGATAATTGCTTACTTCCCTTAGTCGCCTCATACGACACCCGCGGGAAAAAAAGGGGTGGTGACACTTGTATTCTTAGTGTGTCACCACACGGATTATTGTAATTTTATAAATGTAGAAGTAAGTTTGTTCGTTCTGTTTTATCCCTCTTATGTTAGACATAATGCAATAGTCAACCCTTCACCCTACCAGCCCTAAAGCCTGGTATCTACTTTGCGGACTCGGCACTATGTAAACATATAAAACTATGCCAGAGCCCGCCGCGAGTCAGTCTGCGCTTACATCCCATACGTTTATTCTCGGACCCTAATTCTATTGTGAAAGTTTAATTCTAAATAAATATATTCAAGTGAATAATTAAATAGTTTTTTTTAAAACGTAAACTGAAAGGGTCCGTATAAAATTTAGTGGCAGCGGTGGGATCCGGAAAATTCCCAGTTGCAATTTCAATTCCCGCGGTAATAAAGTGAAGTGTTTTTATTAAAAAAATTAAATAATAATATTCAAGCCGTATCCGTTTAAAAATCCAACACGTTCACAGTGAAACCGCGAAGTGCAGACTCACATTCAAAATAATATAATAAATTCCAATACTTACTCCGCCGTATCCTGAAAATAAATAAATAAAATCAAATCAACTATACTTCCTATAAATCTCGCAAAAGTGCATAAAGTGTGCCAGTCCTGTGTATCACTCAGTATCCTGCTAATTTGCTATTCACCGGTACACCAAGTCCTGAAAGAAAATTCATATTGTACGAGCCGTGAACTCCGATACCCGAGGTTCAATTCCTGTTACCGCAGCCAGGTAGCACAAGCCGCTATTCTCCGTCGCGCCAACCGTTTCCTGCATCGCCGTTATCGCCCCGAAATGCGATACCTCCTAGAATTCGTCACAATCGTCATCGCCTACGCAACTTTGTAAGTCTTTGGTCATTGTATTCACACAGTCACTTGATTATAATATTATAATTTAATCAATTCCTTTTACAAAGTTACAAATCAGTTCATATTATTTCCCGTTGCCTAACTTAATCAAGTGCCTGTTATTTTAATTATTTCCTTTTCTTTTGCCATTCAATCTTGTGTGTTATTTTATTATTGTAAAAATGTCTAGATCAAACAAAGAAGAATTAAAACTTAATTTAGAAGCTCCCGCGACTATGGAAAAGGTCCAATCGCCTTCTGCCTCTTTACCCGACAAATCTTCAAAGTCCCGACAAATAATAATTGAAAATTTAGATTTAAATATTTTATTAAAATTTATAAAACCATACGATGGATCTCGGGAGACTCTAAATTCATTCGTCGTAAATTGTAATAATGCATACGACCTAGCCTCAGAGATACAGAAACCTATTCTATTTATATACATCCTATGTCAACTACAAGGTAAATCTGAAATAGCTTGCTCCATCAAAGATTTTACAAATTGGGAACAGTTAAAAGAATTTTTGAAAACATAGTTTAGCGAAAGAAAACACTATTCTCACCTCCTAATGGAGCTTCAGGAAAGCAAACAAAACCATTCAGAAAACGTTTCGCAATATGCGCTACGCGTAGAGACCTGTTTATCACAAATACTCACCGAAATATCATTATCCAACACTAAAGTTAAAGAAATCCCTGGCCGAATAGCGGCTATGGAGGACCTAGCCCTCCACCACTTTCTCATGGGTCTTATTCCTCGCATCTCTAATATTGTCCGGTGTAAATCACCTAAAAATCTTAACGAAGCTATAAACATCGCGATATCTGAAGAACGCATCCAACGTAGTCTATACGGGCGAAATAATAATAATATAGAATCTAAACCTAAACCCAGTCAACCGCGATCAATTCAAAGATCTTTCCAACCGGCTCGACAATTCAATCCTCCATATAACCAATCGTTTTTGCAACAACTAGGCGGCAATCCAAACCTTCTATGCAGATACTGCAAATCCTACGGTCATGATATCCAAGACTGTAAAAGACGCAAATACAATAATAATCGCTTTCAAAAATCCAATCCCATATCCTTTAAATCTAATTATCTTAATAACAATCGAAACCAACCCGGCGTAAATTTCGCGACCGAAAATCCATGTGACGACGAAGGTCACGATGAAGTCGATACTACAGAATCCGATCAATTAAATTTAAACGCGTATGGGTCTCGTTAGGGTGTCGCCCGAGACCAAAACCAAATGCCGACACCAAACTTTCTAAATCCAAATCCATATCGAGTAGGGTTACACGACAGGGTAACCAGCCCCAAAAAGGAAATTCTACCGATACCTATGCATCCAACTCGAATGACACGGTAACCAGCCCCAAAAAGGAAACCCGTTCGACGCTCCTAAACCGATTTCATCCAGTAGAGTTACACGACAGGGTAACCAGCCCCAAAAAGGAAACTCTACTACCGTTTCTACACCACTGAATCATCAAACAAATATATTCGAAATCAGTATCGACACATGCAAAAGCACTACCTCATATAATATTGAACTGACTCCTGTATCCAATAAACCTCTATCGTTCCTCATAGATTCTGGATCCACTATATGCCTACTAAAACAATCCTCACTTACAAGGTATCCAAACTTAACCGCGAAACCAATAAACATAAAAGGTATCAATTCCGTAGACACGCTAACTCCAACTGTCGGTTATTTCAATTTAAATATAAAATTCCGCGGGCGTAAAGATTTAATCCATAAATTTCACGTAATCGAAAATATAAACCTGCCATACGATGGCATAATTGGCTCCGATTTTTTCACCAACTTCAGCTGTAAAATTGATTATAATGACGACACACTCAAACTCAACACTCTAAACATTAAATTACACTTTACCGATCCTTTTTACATTATTCCACCTCGTACCGAAATGGTAATAGAGTCCACATATGATAATCCTGAAATAAAAGAAGGCATAGTACTAGATCAACGATACTGTCAGAATTTAATATCATTAACGATTCATGCTGTAATATAGATAAGTTCATTAGATTTAAGGAAAGTGTGTATCCCGTAAAACTACAAAATATTGATTTAGATAATATTAATAAAATAAGGAAATTTTGGAAAACTCTGTCAAAAATTTAGATAAGATAATATATACACCTAACATTGTCAAATACGGGACACATTTTATTAATTTAAGTTTATTCATGCTTTTTATTATTTTATGTTTCTTAATCTATAAACTGTTTCTTTATTGTAAGTCCGAAAATAAACTCATACTTTGCACTTCTAAAACTCAATTTTTGCCTGACGATACAGACAACTCAATTGATAATACTATAAATAATATTTCAAGACCTAACTCAACCGTAGATGAAACTTCTATGGTAAACTATAGAATTAACGTTTAGAATCCGTATTTTCCTAATATGAACTTTGGAAATTTAGCCCCAAAGTTCATTTTAAGGGGGGAGGTGTTATATCCCTCTTATGTTAGACATAATGCAATAGTCAACCCTTCACCCTACCAGCTAAAGCCTGGTATCTACTTTGCGGACTCGGCACTATGTAAACATATAAAACTATGCCAGAGCCCGCCGCGAGTCAGTCTGCGCTTACATCTCATACGTTTATTCTCGGACCCTAATTCTATTGTGAAAGTTTAATTCTAAATAAATATATTCCAGTGTTTAATTAAATAGTTTTTTTTAAAACGTAAACTGAAAGGGTCCGTATAACAGTTCGTTATGCTATCCAACAGAGATAATTTCGGGTTTGGAAACATACCTTTCGCATCCAATTATCCTTACTAATATTATCGGTAAATGCGAATTATTATTTTTGTTTGTTTATTTGTTTGCTATGCTTTCACGCCATAACTACTGAACCAATCATCATTAAATTTTGCATAAATATAGTTTGGAGACCCGAAAAGCACGAAGTCATTTATTCCATGCTTACTTTCATTAGGATGGTGTGGTACTTGTTTCCTTAGTTCGTCACCACATGGATCAAATTTATAATATTAATAAGTACCTATAATGTTGCAACGTACCTTTTAGGGAGGTCATTAAGTTTACTATCTTGTACCTAATACATTAAGCAAATAATATTCTCGTGTTTCCTCTCAAACAGCCCACGATACATAAGTTTTATTACTGCATACGTTTGAACATTTCCACGATATTTTTCATATTTTACGACGTTTTGAATTTACGCCTCTTATGACTGAAGACAGACAGCTTACCGCTTCCTGACTATTCTTATATGCACCGACACAGTTTTATATGTCTGCTGCTAATGTACAAACTCATAGAAAATTTATATTTTTGTCGCTGTTTCCTACCTGTGGAATGTTTCAAGGAATAAAATGTGTATGTTCAACATTCCGGCAAATCATTATTGTATATTAAAGTTAAAGTTGTAATATAGTGGTTAAAAGGAAAAGTACAATTAAGAGGCAATTTAATTTGATCCTTACTTGTTTCAACTAGCAACTATAACTATAACAATAATAATATTTTTTCATGACTACTTTTGTTGTTATTATAGCTTAATAGTAACACAGAGGAATCGAAGGGTAAAGGACCGCTGGATTTGGTCGGGGCCTACAGAACCATCGTGCTGCTGGACGAGACGGGTAAGCTGCTGGAGAGGAGAAAATCCTACGCGACGTTGGAGCTAATTTGTCGGGAGCCCAGTTCGGTTTCCAGGCTGGTCGTTCGACGGTTGGCTGTGTCACTTGACATCGCCAATGCATCCAGTATAGCTGCATCAGGGATACACTCTGCTATCACAAAGTATCTGCATACCTTAGATTTAGATTGTCAGTGGCGACTAACTCGGCCCGCAGCGCCCTCTATGAGAGCCGCATAGGAGAAATTATGAGGAGATCCATGTCGCTCGGTGTCTCATAGGTTCTTAATAAAAAAATGGTATTATTTTATTAAATATTATCTTACTACGCGACTAAGAAAAGAGAGCAGTAGGGTTTGGATTTGGCTATGACCTGCTTCTAGTCCACCACGAATTTCGAGTATACCACTTAATCATAATATTGGTATTTATAATTTTTATCTCTGATTTTTGATCGAGGCTTCAGTAGGTGACTATGCCAGCATCATGGGTTGCTGCAGAGGTTTTGTCAAATGATTGTCAAGTATGCATGGAGGCTCCTATCGCGTTTTCATACATATCTGGCAAAACCTATACGGCTTGCTTCTTGCGAAAGCGGATCTGTAAGCATGGCATTAACTTGACTTCCATATAAGCTATTTTTTTAATATTTTTGTCCTAAGATCCTTATACTTTCTGCCCTCAACTAATAAATGAAATAAATCATCTTTAGTATTACAACTTAAGCACAACGGAGATGTTTTGCCCATGAGATGATAAAATATTGGTATTGATTAACAGTTTGTGATTACCAAAATACATTACCGTAATAAGTTTTCTCACTTACAGTAAATACCATATTATTTCGAATACATTGTTATACGTGATTTCATAACTAGCTCGCTCCAGTCATAACGTATGACACCCCTAAATGTCAGCTTCTAAAAATGCTCAGAGCGTGTTCCTTTAATGAATGAATAGTATGTGATCGGTATGAAATTGTATAATTCCATGTGTTAACTTATAAACGTTGTGTGTATTTTAAGAATTAGTTATGGTAAAAACTGGCGGGCTTAGTTAGAACCAAGTTTTCGGCATGATTGTAAAATTAGCAATCATACAATTATTTGGTAGTTTGTGTTTCAAAAACAATTTTTACAGTATTACAAAATATTGTCATGGGATTATCACTTTAATTTAAATTTTCCTGTCAGCTAGAATATACATACATAATTATCTTATTGTCTTATCGCCTTCAATAAAGACGTCTTTGGTATTATTGAAATTTAAATATTTTTATATGGAAGCGGGAGTTGGGTGTGCAAAAAGGAGCATGAGAGTAAAATCAATGCGGTCGAAATGCGATCTCTGCGGCGTATCTGTGGAGTGAGGCTGACTGACCGCATTCGTAACGACGACATAAGAGTATTGGTGTAAAGATGCGAAAGGGAAGGCTGCGATGATTCGGACATGTGCAAAGAATGCCGGATGAGTGACTGGTTAAGAACATATACAATGCAAAAGCGGAAGGTTGTAGGTACAGGAGATCGAGACTCACCTATCTAGACAAAATCGGTCATGTATTGAAGGAAGGTGAAGTCAGGAGTTTCCGAAACCGGCGAGCGTGTATGAAGAGATTTATAAATGTTGAGGAAGCGAAATGTATGCAAGAATAGAGCCTTTTGGCATTCTGTTCTCTCTGCGTACCCCACAAGGGAGATGGTGTGATCATAAGTACGTAAGTAAGTAAATATTTTTTGTTATTATTCAGACGACCACACATAAAAGTAGATTTATAATGAATATACATATAATATTTATATGGTTTTTTTTTATTGATTGTAGTGGCAGACGAGCCACGGCCCATCTGATGGTAAATGGTAACCGTCGCTCATGCACTCAACTATACTGAGAGTATTGTCAAACCACTGCTCACCATTTCATTTCATCAATATGAAATGAAAGAATAAACGGCGATCTCCTGCTACAGCCATTCGAGCTGGTCGTTCGACGGTCGGAGCAATTATGCGCCTGAAGGCCGCGGCCGCGGCGGTCGTCGCCGGCGGTGGAGTGCTGTTGGCGGTGTCGCTTGACATCGCCAACGCATTCAACAGTCTGCCATTCAGCTGCATCAGGGGGGCGTTCCGATATCATGGGGTGCCTGCATACCTGAGGCGGCTAGTGGCAGACTATCTTGAGAGCCACAGCGTTCTCTATGAGAGCAGCATAAGGGATGTTGTGAGGAGACCCATGTCGTGCGGTGTCTCACAGGGTTCGGTTCTAGGGCCGCTCCTGTGGGACATCGGTTACGACTGGGTGCTACGCTGTCGGCTTCCCCCCGGGCTTGCGGTCATCTGCTATGCGGATGACACGCTGGTCATGGCCCGGGGTGGAAACTTCGAGGAAGTGGCGTTCCTGGCCACCTTAGGGACCTCGGAGGTGGTCAGGAGGATCGGGGCGTTGGGGCTCAGGGTGGCCCTGGACAAGTTGGAGGCCCTGCTTTTCCATGGGCCTCGACGTCGGCCACCTGCTGGCGCCTCGATCACTGTGGACGGGGTCCAGATTGGGGTGCAGGCCCAGATTAAGTATTTGGGCCTGTTGCTGGACGGGCGGTGGCGCTTTCGCGAGCACTTCCGTCAACTGTCCCCGAGGCTCATTGGTGCAGCGTCCGCCCTTGCACGGCTCATGCCGAATATGGGTGGACCCAACAATGCGTGCCGATGGCTTTACGCCGGGGTGGTCGGGTCGATGACGCTGTACGGCGCACCCGTGTGGGCGGGGTCCCTGGATGCAATGAATAGGGCTCTTCTGTGGAGGCCACAGAGAGTCGTTGCGTCCAGGGTCATACGTGGATACCGCACGGTGTCGACGGAGGCGGCCTGCGCGTTAGCCGGAATCCCTCCGTGGTACTTGGAGGCGGAGGTGCTCGCCGCGGTGTATCGGAGGGCGTCACAAGAGCGGGAGGGGTGGACCTCCCTCACCCAGCGTGGTGGCCAGATGGCAGGGTGACGCCCGCCGAGCTGCCATGGCCAGCTGGAGGGCGCGGTTGGAAGCTCCCCGTGCCGGTCGTCGGACTGTAGGGGCGCTCCAGCCAGTGCTGGAAGAGTGGGCATGGCGATGGCACGGAGTCCTTACCTTCCGACTGGTGCAGGTGCTGTCGGGGCACGGTTGCTTCGGCAGATATCTGCACAAAGTCGCAAGGAGGGAAGCGACTCCGGGCTGCCACCTTTGCGGCTGCGACGAGGACACGGCGCAGCACACGCTCGAGTCGTGCCGTGCGTTTGCGTCGGCCAAACCGAGCAGCGCCGTGAACACGTCGCGGCAATAGGGGCGGACCTCTCGCTGCCGAGCGTCGTCAGAGCGATGCTTGGCAGCGACAGGAATTGGGCCGCAGTCGCTGCCTTCTGCGAGAAGGTCATCTCGCGGAGGGGAGTGACGGAGAGGGCCAGGGAGGAGGATTCTTCCGCTGACCCTAACCGCCGCCAGCGACCGGGGAGGCGCAGGCGCAGGTACTTGCGCCTCATGCCGCCCTAGCTGAGGCTGCGGGTGGATGGATCGGGGAACGTCCGCCACCCGTAAGGCCTCCTGCGAAGCTGCGACGCTCCGTGTACGGATGCATCGCTCAGTAGAGGGTACCCGAAAGGGTAAGCCACCGGCGGACCACCGAAGGAATGTAACATAGTTCCAGTGGCCCGCCAATAAAGGCGGAGAGACGGCACACGGTGGGTTTTTTTAGTGGGTGCAGGCCCCATACTACCCTGGTCGTTGCCCCGAACGATAGGGTGTGCTCTTAGGAACATTTTTTCCCGCCTTAACAAAAAAAAAGGTTGTGTAATATACCTCTGCCTACCCCTTCGGGGAATACAGGTGTGATGCTATGTTTTATAGTCCTATAAGATGGAGTTTTGACACGACCAGAGAGAGATCAAGGGGGTTAGAATGTATCTCACTAAATCGTATCGACATCGCATCGTGTCATTGTGTTTGGTTGAGAGATCACCGTGATTGTCCGCGGGATTATTGCGACATCATGCGTTGGTTTCTGTACGAATCACAAGTGAGACGGTACGGTGTTGATACGATTTAGTGAGTTACTTTCTACGGGACCAGACGCAGGACGTCAGCTTCACGTGCTTTCCGAGGCATGTTAAAACACCCCTAACTTCCTAACTCTGAACTGCTATTATTATATGGAGAATTTAGTGACGGAAGAACCTAAAAATTTTTATAGTCACAACCTGGGATTCAAACCAATAACCTTACAATTAGCATAGAGTACATGATAGTTAAAAAAAATAAATCCCTTGTTGAATGATATATTTTTATTTCTGCAAAAAATCTTAGCATGAAAAAAGGGAAGTCTTTGCCCGAAAGTATCCTATCAGGCGAAACGTCGACTTTTATTGCTCACGTTTTTCGCAAAGCTAACACAGCCTCTGCCAATATTTTCTCCATACGATTCAAGCTTTGAGAGCCAATAAAGAGTGACAAAAATCTTACGAAAATAGGAAACGAACTATCACAAAAGAATAGGCAATTTATCTTCGTAAGTATGCATATAGGTATATACCTATATATCTTTATATTATAGGTACTAGCTTTTGCCGCAGCTTCGTATGTTTATATCAGATTTTAAATGTAATCAAGAGCAATCAATCAAAAAAAGTGTCTTCAAAATTCGTTCATATATTATTTGTTTTTTAGGTTATATATCGGGTTTCCGATATAGTAGCGGGATATTACGTATACCAAATTATAAGTCTAATCAAGAGCAATCAATAAAAAAATGTTTCATCAAAATCCGTACAGTAATTTTTGCGAGATTCGCACAGACAGAATTGTTGTTTTGGCTTCTGTTGCCCTTATAAAGATCCATATTAATTTGTATTCAATATATCCAGTGTATTGTTATAATTTTATTGTTTATATAGATAGACGTACTTACAATGAAAAGGGTAGTGTGGGGCCCCGACCCACTAAAGAAATCCGCCGTGTGACGTATCTCCACCTGTATTGGTGAACCACTGGAACTGGGTTACATTACTTCAATACACGCCTGGGACGAAACTATAGTTAGTAATTTTAACATACCAGGCATTGCCTGATCAAAGTCCATAACACATCATGCGAGACGTTATCGGTGTAAAATTAAAAGCCGCTTTATTTCTTGTATAAAATGAACAGTTTTCTTTGTAGATCGCTGACTTCTTTCTTTGTATGGATTCATAAGCAATTGTTAACATAAACAACACGTTTGTTACACTATTATTTTTTAATTCACAGCCTTATCGCTTGAATATTTCCCTCATTATTTCCAGGAAAGGTATTATTAAATCCTTAAAGTTTTATAAGACAATTAGATTATATAGTTCAGGGCTTAGTGTAAAGGACTTTTAAAGGTTTATAAGTGACATGAAATACTTTGTAGGTAAAATTTCAAATATACAATTGTATATGGCTAATAAATAATTTTAATGTTTTATGCATAATCTACAAAGCTACTATTGTACCATTATGTATATGTATGTATTATGTATATGCATATGTACTAATAGGGTAAAACTGGGTAATACGCCCCACTTTTTAAATCAGGATTAAAACTGGTTTCTTCTTCAAGACTAAAAATGTGTTTATTTAGAAATAATATTTGATATTTTGGGAACAAAATGGCTTAAACAAAGTTTTGTAAAAATAACAAAAACAAGACATTTTATAGTTTTTTCTAGATGCTGGAGTGGGGCTTTTTGCCCGACTACTGTTGGGTGAAATGACTCATACAATTTACAAAATGCCCAACCGTTTAAATCAATATTATGGACTATAATTCAAACACAAATAACAATAAAAATAACAATCAATCTTTTAACTAAACCTTATAACTAACTTCTAATTATATAAATTTAAATTATGAGGAAAATTTAACGATGTTTCCTATCTGTCTATTATCACATTTAACAAATCAACCGTTATTTTAATTTCTTATGATAGCAATTGTAATGAAATGGTAATTTTAACTTTCGGTTAAAACTCTAAGCACGAGCGATAGACCTTCTGATTTACTTTGACTCAATTCAGGGATCCACCAAAAATCCATTAAATATGTATCACCAGCTAATTCAGTTTTAAAAGCGAACGGGTTTTCATACAGTTTTTTAGCTAATCGATACGCCATTGCTTTTACATCCTTTCGATCAGGAGCAAATCCTACTTTCTCTAATTTTTTAGGTGGGCAACTTGCTTTTTCTTATAGTTGTTCCAATAAACAGGATTACATCCAATTTGATCCTCCCATTAAAAGTCTTCTCAATGTTCTGTATGGTATACTGAAAGTACTTGACAATTCGTTAACTCCCATTTTTTTACTTTTTACGGAAGCTTCTTCTAAGTTTGCAGCTGTCCATGCTGCGCGTAAAGTCTTTCTTTCATACTTACGAGGCGTCATCTGGAGGAAAAATAGTACAATCCACATTTTAGTTTAGTTATATAAGTGGGGCATTTTAAATTAAAACGTGTGGGGCGTTTTGCAGAAATCCAAGTTTAATATGCCCCACTATGTCTTTAACTACAGTTTCAAGTTTATAACGCTTGACTATTACGAAAAAGAATTGTGATTTATATTTTTACATAGCCTGTAGACGAAATTAATATAAACAACATATTACGTTAGGTATACAAATTTGATTGAAACTTACCGCAAAATGTCAAAGCTGCAGAAATCGAAATTAAACAATTATTTTGTCACTGACACAGAGGTCGCGCGCAAACGTCCACCATGATTTCGAACAACTGTCGTGTATGCAATGTGTGTGTGTGTCTTTGTGTGAGTGTGAGAGTAGTGGGGCGTTTTTTCAATTGAGGCGTATTACCCGGTTTTGCCCTATGTAATGTATGTAGGACGAGTAGTTACATCCTTAACCACACCAGTATTGTTAATAAATAAGTATTCACACACATTTTCACACAACGTCCTCTGGTCCCAAATTAAGCTTAATGCTTGTGCTATGAGTACCATATTACGTATATAATACATATACTACTTTTTTTTGTAAATACATACTTATAATAGATAGAAAACACCCAAATGCAGTACAAATGTCTGTGTTCATCACACAAATAATATTCTCCTGGGTGGGAATCGAACCCATGACCTCGTGTACGGAAGTCGGTTACATTATCTACTACGCCACGGGGTACAGAATAATAATAAGTCATACAGGTAAAGAATTCCTTTAAGACCTAAAGAATAAAAAGGAGACATCTAGACTTAAAGTAGGAACAATAAAAAAATACCTTTGCTCTTTGTTAAAAATAAAATAAAAATATGCAGGTTCACAGAATTTTATTTAGGAATTTGCTTTAAAAAAGCAAAAAAAAATGGATATCTTCAGATTCTGTTTATCCTACCAAACCTGCGGTAGATGAATTATTTATATTATAGATACCTGTTAAGCTGGCACAGATCACGCAAAGAATCAATGAATGTTGTAACATAACTCCTTGGTAATTCACTTATTTATTAGTTCACTTTAACTGACTTACTAATATGACTTACTTTGAATAGTTGTTCAGTGTTTTGTTTTGTCACTAATATGGCAGTTTGACGTTGAAAGAACGGAACAAAATACTGTTCGGAGCTTATACAATGTTTATTAGTAAGGACCATGTATTTAGGTAATGCACCACAATTCCCAGGAGCTGGCGGACCTCCGTGCAGCGTGCATTCGTGCCCGGAGGTCCTACACCCGCAGTCGGCGGCGCAACCGCGATGGGGAGCGGGAGGACCGGCTGTACGAGGCATACCGCACTTCGCGGGCCGAGTTCAAGCTGGCCATCTGCCGCGCCAAAACTGAGAAAAGGCAGGAGATGCTGGACGGTCTCAATCGTGACCCCTGGGGTCGACCGTACCGTGCGGCGCTGAACAAGCTCCGCACCCAGGGCCCTTCCCTCACAGAGACCCTTCAGCCCGGCCTCCTCACCGAGGTGGTCGAGGGCTTATTCCCACTACGGGTGGAGCACGCGCCCCCGGTCATGGCACCGCCAGATAGCGACCGGGAGGCTGACTTAAGTGTACCACCCGTCACTGCGTCAGAAATGGGGGCGGCTGTTGTGCGAATTCGTTCCAAGGACACCGCCCCCGGCCCGGACGGGATACCTGCCCGGGCTCTGGCCCTGTCTCTGGACCACCTGGAGCCTCGCCTCAGGGGACTGTTCGACGCGTGCCTGGTGTCCGGACGGTTCCCTGACTGCTGGAAGGAGGGGAGGCTGGAACTCCTGCCGAAGCCGGGACGCACGCCGGATTCGGTCGGGGCCTTCAGGCCCATCGTGCTGCTGGATGAGGCGAGTAAGATGCTGGAGAGAATCCTCGCTGCCCGCATTGTCCAGCACCTGCGCGACGTCGGGTTCGACTTGTCGGACGCCCAGTTCGGTTTTCGAGCTGGTCGTTCGACAGTCAGCGCGAGCATGCGTCTGAGGACCGTGGCCGCGGCGGTCGTCAATGGCGGGGAAATGCTGTTGGCGGTGTCGCTTGACATCGCCAACGCTTTTAATAGTCTGCCATTCAGCTGCATCAGGGAGGCGCTCCGGTATCACGGGGTAACTGTATACCTGAGGCGGCTGGTGGCGGACTATCTAGAGGGCCGCAGCGTCGTCTATGAGAGCCGCATAGGGGACGTTGTGAGGAGACCCATGTCGTGCGGTGTCCCACAGAGTTCGGTCCTGGGGCCGCTCCTGTGGGACATCGGTTACGACTGGGTGTTGCGCTGTCGGCTCTCCCCCGGGCTGGCGGTCATCTGCTATGCGGATGACACGCTGGTCGTGTCCCGGGGTGGAAACTTCGAGGAAGCGGCGTTCCTGGCCACCTTAGGGACCTTGGAGGTGGTCAGGAGGATCGGGGCGCTGGGGCTTAGGGTGGCCCTGGACAAGTCGGAGGCCCTACTTTTCCATGGGCCCCGACGTCGGCCACCTGCTGGCGCCTCAATCACAGTGGACGGGGTCCAGATTGGGGTGCAGGCCCAGATTAAGTATCTGGGCCTGGTGCTGGACGGGCGGTGGCGCTTTCGCGAGCACTTCCGCCAACTGTCCCCGAGGCTAGTCGGCGCAGTGTCCGCCCTTGCACGGCTCATGCCGAATATGGGCGGACCCAACAATGCGTGCCGACGGCTTTACGCGGGGGTGGTCCGGTCGATGGCGCTGTACGGCGCACCCGTGTGGGCGGGGTCCTTGGACGCACTGAACAGGGCTCTTCTGTGGAGACCACAGAGAGTCGTTGCGTCCAGGGTAATACGTGGATACCGCACGGTGTCGACGGAGGCGGCCTGCGCGTTGGCCGGAATCCCCCCGTGGGACTTGGAGGCGGAGGTGCTCGCTGAAGTGTATCGGCGGGCGTCACAAGAGCGGGAGGGGGACGGACGCCCCCTACCCAGAGAGGTGGCCAGGTGGCAGGGCGACGCCCGCCGAGCTGCCATGGCCAGATGAAGGGCACAGTTGGAGGCGCCCCGGGCCGGTCTTTGGACTGTAGGGGCGCTCCAGCCAGTGCTGGAGGAGTGGGCGGGGCGACGGCATGGAGTCCTTACCTTCCGACTCGTGCAGATGCTGTCGGGGCATGGTTGCTTCGGCAGATATCTGCACATAGTCGCAAGGAGGGAAGCGACTCCGGGCTGTCACAACTGCGGCTGTGACGAGGACACGGCGCGGCACACGCTCGAGTCGTGCCCGTCTTGGGCCGAGCAGCGCCGTGAACTCGTCGCGGAAATAGGGGGGGACCTCTCGCTGCCGAGCGTCGTCAGAGCGATGCTTGGCAGTGACAGGAATTGGGCCGCGGTCGCTGCCTTCTGCGAGGAGGTTATCTCGCGGAAGGAAGCGACGGAGAGGGCTAGGGAGGAGGATTCTTCCGCTGACCCAAACCGCCGCCAGCGACCGGGGCGGCGCAGGCGCAGATACTTGCGCCTCATGCCGCCCTAGCTGAGGCTGCGGGTGGATGGGCCGGGGAACGTCCGCCACCCGCAAGGCCTCCCGCGAAGGTGCGACGCGCCATGTGCGTCGCTCAGTAGAGGGTACCCGAAAGGGTAAGCCGCCGGCGGACCACCGAAGGAATGTAACACAGTTCCAGTGGCCCGCCAACAAAGGCGGAGAGACGGCACACGGCGGGTTTCTTTAGTGGGTGAGGGCCCCACACTACCCTGTTCGTTGCCCCGAATGACGGGGTGTGCGGTTAGGAAAATTTTTTCCCGCCTTAACAAAAAAAAAAAAAGGTAATGCACCACAAACAAATAAAGACATGTTACTAACAAAATGTACATTTTGCAGATGCACCATAATGGACTCCCAGCTGATTACGAAGGCAAACGAGTCTTACTACTGCAGCAGTAATTACAACAAACTTGGTTCATAAATTGGTGCCTGCATTCTTAATTAATATACGTAATAAACTAATGCAGGTGTTAAGTTATAGCGGTTGTGTTATGATACGACGCCTCATTAGTGAATTATGTTTCTCTAGAAATTATATATCACAAAACTGTTGCTATATAACAAAGTTGCCTTGTGTTATTAATCGTTATAAATCAACATAATCTTTCTAGCCTTATAGCGAACTTTATTAGGATAGGTTCTGGTCTATTCGGTATCAGCTAATCCATCAGTATGTAACGGAGCGACTGCGAATCTGACTTCCACGACCCAACTAAGAGGACAACTGGAGACTTTAAAATAAGACTGGAACTAGTTTAATAAACAACTTGTACCAATTTTTTGATCTAGAATTTTTAGCATTTGACATGCTCAGCTACTTTAAAAGAACAAATTATTTGTGAATGAGGAAAAAGAGAACTTTAGTGCGAGCGGGAATCGAGCCCACGTTCCTTCCAATCCGGGGAAGTGCTCTAAGCCACTGAGCTACCGCACCGACCTTTCGGTCATCCCAATCTCCTCATCACATTAATTGTCTTTACGACCAAAATTCATACTATTTGATGGCGCGATTTTTAAAATATTTTAATTGCAAAATTAAACTATGCCTACCGTTATTTAGATATTTATAGGGTTTGCGTCAATATTAGGTAAAAATATTAATTGTAAAATTAAGTTTATCTGGTCGGTATAATATATGAAAATACTTCCGACAGATGGCGCAGGCGTCACCCAAGACGTTAAGTATGAATGTTATCGAAATTAGTAGTCAGGAGCAATAGTCACCATGGCTGAATTGGCAAAGCATCTGGACGGTATCCAGGAGATGCAGGTTCAAATTCTGCTCGTGACTGTTATTTTCGATTTCACATTTTTCACATTTTGTTTAATGTACCTATGCCTACCGTTGTTTCAAGCTGATCTTCTGTGAGATGGTGATACTTCCCCGATCGGGCCGGCCCATTCATGCTGGGATAAGCAAGGCTCCAATACTAAATCTGAAACCGTATAATCTGCAGTCGCATAATTACTATTGCTAGACCACCTATGCAGATAAAAGAATATTATTATCAAACTATCAAATGGCAAAAGGTAATTACGGGTATTAACGTCCTATAGGAAGATATCACTCGTTCAACCAAATTGGAGGTCATCCAATTTGCATATAAAGCGCGCAGAGGCGTCAATACTACAAGAGGGCTTGATATGACTCCCATTTGACCCTCGAACGATGACCAGTGTCGGGTAGGGTCAACTTGTTTATATTTCTTGAATGAATTTTGCCTGTTGGGGCATTTTTGGCTTAATTCGATTCATTTTAGAACTTTCTTGACTCACTTTCAATTGTAGAATCACATGAGTACAAAAACGGAAATATGATCATTTCACATCAGGAAAACATTAATAATATTTATTAAGATCATGCCAGAAAAAAGGAATTTATTGCACGCCTCATAAGCGAAGCGTTGAGGTGGGTACTATTCTCGTTTTACACAGAACTACTGATATTTCAAACTTAAAATGTCTCTATTTATCATATATTGCACTTGTAAAACAATATATACACACACATATCAAGAAAAAACACTGTGTTTGACACTCATGTTATTTTTTATGCCATTTTTGTTAATTAAACTAGTAAAAACTGTTTTTGGGTGATCATAGTCCGGAGCGTGCTCGTCACGATCCCTGCCAGCCTGCAATCCACAGGCTGCAATCCGGCTCGAATGCGTACCGCAGTGCTGGTTAGGGCGTGCCCCAGAGGCGATGCGTATCAACCCGCCCCCGTCGGTACGAACAATGGCAGATGCGGCGATGGGGGCCGCCACCCATCACGCCTTGCCCAGTTTGGCGAGTCATGGGGAGCAGAGTGTCGAGTAGGCACGTGGAATGTAATAAGTGGTGTGGAAGGTAAGTTACACGAGCTGGTAACCGTCATGTCGGACAGACAGCTTGATGTGCTCTGTGTAACAGATACCAAGCGAAAGGGCAGTGACGCCTGTGATCTTCCTGGTGGCGGGATAGCTCTGTGGTCTGGTGTACCGCAGAGCGATCGGGCCAGAGTGGGGATGTTGCTGTCGCTCTGCTGTTGCTCGCTTGGCCTCAGGTATGAAAGACTACGGAATGTTCGATCCCAGACTTCTATGAGTCCGAATAAAACTAGGCATCACCAGGGTCTTCATGGTCGCAGCTTATGCTCCCATAGGCTTTTCGGTGGCATCTGATCTAGAGAAGTTCTGGGATAATGTTAGGGAAGTTCTGGATTTGGCAGAAGCTAGTGAACGCTTGATCGTATGGGGAGACTTGAATGGATGGGTTGGGACCAAGCGTCCAGACTTCGAGGACATGCTTAGTTCATTTGGTGATAAGAGAGTGAACGATGCAGGTAGGCTCATTGCGGATGTGTGTATGGAGAGAAACCTTATTGTGTCAAAAACACACAATTTTTTCAACATAAGGACATCCATATGTATACATGGAGAAGGAATGAACAGAGAAGTATGATAGATTTAATTCTGGTAGACAGTCGCGTCTGAAGTAAAATTCTGGATACAAGAGCCTACAGGGGTCCCACTGTCGACACGGACCACTATCTTATTATTGCGAGATTTAGTGGTCTGTTCAGAAAGTGGAGACACTGGCGAGAGCGTGTCCACTTCGGAGGGCTTGAAAGAATAAAGATTGAAAAGTTGCTAGAAGAGAGTGTAAGAGCAAAGTATGCAGAGGGTGTCCGTGAACGGCTGACAATGGCAAGTCAGCCGGAATCTGACATTGAAGAATGCTGGAGAGTATTGAAAGATAGTATGGTAGATACAGTGAAAGAAGTATGTGGATGCTCAAAGAAGCATAGGAAAGTGAAAGGTGATGCATGGTGGGATACGGAAGTAGCAGCTTCCGTAGACCAAAAGAAGAAAGCGTGGCTGGACTATGAATCTTCTTTGAACCTGAGTGCAAGTATGAAAGAACAGAAGAAAGAAATATACCGGCAACGTAAGAATGACACCAAGGCCTTAGTGAAAGAGAAGCGTGATAGAGCAAATGTGATTGGAAAAGAAAGGCTGACCAAAAACTTCGAGAGCAACACCAAACTTTTTTGGAGGAAGGTGAAGAAATCTCGGAGTGGTTGGTCGGCTTTCAGAATGAATAAAATAAGGTCTAAAGGTGGAGACATTCCTACGCAAATACAAGGTGTATTAAGCCGATAGAGTGAATATTTTGGAGACATGTATGCGGATGTTCAGGGTGATGCCGGTGCCACATGTGGTCTAACAGATGAGCATTTCACCCTTTTTTTTTTTTTTTTTTTTTATTTTAGGTGGGCAAAAATGTCCTACCGCACACCCCGCTGCCCGGGGAGACAACGGGGTGAATGGGGCTCTCACCCACTAAAAACCCACCGTGCGCCTCCACCCGCCCTTGCTACGGCGGATCACGGGTACCGCGTCAGTTACGACCGCGATCCGCAGGCGGCAGCCCCTACGGGCACCCTCTCTTGAGCGACGCCTCGCGCACTTGGGCGTCGCACCTTCGCGGTAGGCTTCCGCGGACGGCAGGGTACTCCCCGACCCCACCGTCCGCAGCCTCGGCTAGGGCGGCATCAGGCGCAGATAAGCGCGCGCACGCCGCCCCTCGCGCCGGCGGCGAATCGGGTCCGCGAAGGAGGATTCCTCACGGGCCCTCTCCGCCACCTCCTTCCGCGAGATGACAGCCTCGCAGAAGGTGGCGACCGCGGTCCAGGCCCTGTCACTGCCAACCATCGCTCGCGCAACGGCCGGCAGCGACAGGTCCACGCCTATGACTGCAACGAGTTCCCGGCGCTGCACTTCCCAGGCCGGGCACGACTCGAGCGTGTGCTGCGCCGAGTCCTCGTCGCAGTCGCAGTGGTGACAGCCTGGGGTCGTCTCCCTCCTTGCGATCGTGTGCAGGTATTTGCCGAAGCAACCATGCCCCGACAAAACCTGCACCAACCGGAAGGTGAGGACCCCGTGCTGCCGCCCTGCCCATTCTTCCAAGATCGGTCGGAGCGCCCCCACGGTCCAGAGACCGGCCCGGGGCGTCTCCAGCCGAGACTTCCACTTTAGGACGGTGGCGCGGCGGGCATCTTCCCGCCACGATGACATTGCGCTCGGCGAGGGGCGGCTGCCCCTCGCCCGCGCCGTCGACGCCCGCCGATAGACGTCGGCGAGCACCTCCGCCTCCAGATCCCACGGGGGGGTTCCGGCCAACGCGCAGGCTGCATCGGTCGAGACCGTGCGGTACCCGCGTATTGCCCTGACCGCTACGACCCTCTGTGGACGCCACAGAAGGGCCCTATTGCGAGCGGCCAGGGACTCCGCCCACACGGGCGCGCCGTACAGCGCCATCGACCGTACTACCCCCGCGTAGAGTCGTCGACACGCAAGACTCGGTCCGCCCAAATTCGGCATAAGTCGCCCGAGGGCGGACGCCGTGTTGACGAGCCTTGGCGCAAGACGGCGGAAGTGCTCGTCAAAGTGCCACCGTCCATCCAATACCAGGCCCAGATATTTGATGTGGGCCTGGATTGGGAAGCCCACACCGTTGACCGTTATCGAGGCGCTGGCGGGTGGGCCCCGTCGGCGCCCATGGAAGAGTAGGGCCTCCGACTTTTCAAGGGCCACCCTAAGCCCCAGCGCCTCGATCCGCCTGACCACCTCCGCGGTACCTGAGGTGGCCAGCGTTGCCGCCTCCTCGAGGGTCCTGCCCCGGGCTGTGACGAGCGTATCGTCTGCGTAGCAAATTACGCCCAGCCCGGGGGGGAGCCGGCCACGGAGGACCCAGTCGTAGCCGATGTCCCACAGGAGCGGCCCAAGAACCGAACCCTGCGGGACGCCGCACGACATAGCCCTCCTTACAACGTCCCCTTCCCGGTCCACGAAGAGGACGCTGCGGCCGTCCAGGTAGTCTGCCACCAGTCGCCTTAGGTAGAGGGGCACTCCATGGTACCGGAGTGCCTCCTTGATGCAGCCGAATGGCAGACTATTGAAGGCGTTGGCGACGTCGAGTGACACCGCCAACAGCACTTCCCTCGAGGCGACGGCCTCCGCAGCCGCGGCCTTCAGGCGCAGAATGGCGTCGACCGTAGACCGACCCGCCCGATATCCAAACTGGGCGTCGGACAGGTCGGGGCCGACCGCTCCTAGGTGCCGGACGATGCGGGCAGCGACTACCCGCTCGAGAAGTTTTCCCGCCTCGTCCAGCAACACGATGGGCCTGAAGGCCGAGACCGTATTCGGAGGCCGTCCCGGCTTCGGCAGGAGCACGAGCTTCCCCTCCTTCCAGCAGTCAGGGAACCGTCCGGACACCAGGCAAGCGCCGAACAGCTCCCCGAGGCGGGGCTCAAGGTGGTCGAGGACCAGGGCCAGCACTCGGGCGGGAACCCCGTCCGGCCCGGGGGCGGCGCCTCTCCGCATACGCGCTGCCGCCGCCCCCATTTCCGTCGTCGTCACGGGCGGTACCTCCCCATCGTCGGCCTCCCGGTCACCATCTGGCGGAGCCATGACCGGGGGCGTGTGCACCGCCCGTGAGGGGAAAAGTCCCTCGACCACCTCAGAGAGGAAGCCCGGCTGGAGGGTCTCCGTAAGGGGGGGGCCCTGGGCGCGGAGCTTGTTAAGCGCCGCGCGGTACGGGCTTCCCCAGGGGTCACGCTCAAGACCCTCCAGCATCTCCTGCCTTTTTGCGTCTTTGGCGCGACAGATGGCCAGCTTTAACGCGGCGCGCGCACTGCTATACGCCGCATACAGCTGGTCCTCCCGCTCTTCGTCGCGGATTCGGCGACGTCTGCTGCGGGTGTAGGACCTCCGGGCACGAATACAGGCCGCACGGAGGTCCGCCAGCTCCGGGGACCACCAGTAAACCCCCTTCCGTCGAGGCGGGCGCCGCACGCGGGGCATGGCCGCATCGCAGATCTGCGTAAGCATGCCGCGAATGCGGCCAGCCTCGGCGCCCACGTCTTCCGTCAGGGGGGGAGGCAGCCAAGATTGAAAAATGGCCGCCTCCACTAGCAGGTTCCGGTCGAGCCTACCCACAGCCCATCGCGGAAAAGCGGGAGTTCTGTCCGCCGCGTGACCCCTGCTGGCGCCCTGAAGGGTCCGGGAGACCTCTATCTGAATGTATCTGTGGTCAGATAGGGTCTCGACCTCCTCCAGAACTCGCCAGCTCCTTACGCGTGCGGCGACACCGGGGCTAGCGAACGAAAGGTCCACTATCGGGTCCCGGGGGACCCCCACGCCGTTGATTTGGCGTTGAAGTCCCCCAGCACGAGCACAGGGCTCGGTGCTATACGCCGTATCGAGGTCTCCAGATTGTGCAGGAGGACCTAAGTGAGCATTTCACCCTCTGATGACATTAGTATGGATAAAGTTGAATGGGCGATTAGAAGTTTGAAAAATGGTAAGGCAGCGGGTATTGATATGGTGTCTGCTGAGATGATCAAGCTTGGAGGCTCATGTGTCTGGGAATTCTTCCTGATACTTCTCAATTTATGTTGGAGCTCAGGAATGGTTTCCAAGGACTGGAGAAGCGCAGTCATCGTGCCCATGTTAAAAACAAGGGTTCACGTTATGACTGCAAACTACAAAGCCATAAGCTTGACCAGTTTGGCAGCCAAAGTGTATGGTAAGATTATTGAAAGGAGAATGAAGATGGTGTCTGATGAATTTTTGTGTGAGGCACAAGGAGGTTTCAGGTGTGGAACGGGATGCATGGATCAAGTGTTTTCTCTGCGCAACATTGTGGAGAAGCATTTGGCTGTAGGCCAGAGGGTTTTCTGCAGTTTTGTGGATTTAGAGAAATCATTTGACACAGTTGTACGAAAGGAACTTTGGGACATTTTGCCGGAATATGGTATTAACGGTAGACTGCTACAAGCGGTGCAGTCCAACTACATGGACTGCAGAGCTTGTGTGCGGCTGGATGATGGATTGTCACCCTGGTTTGATGATCGGCGTTAAACAGGGCTGCGTTCTATCAGCCAGACTGTTTATCATATATCTGGATAAATGTCTACAAAGGTTGAATGAAATGAATGTGAGAGTTCAGATGGGCGAACTCAGTGGTTAGGTCTCTGCTAAATCCAGACGATGCGGTTTTATTAGCGCAGTCCGCGGCTGACCTGCAAACCCTAGTCGATGTAATGGCAGAAGATTGTTAGAAAAGGGGCCTACGTGTGAATGTGAGCAAAACCAAAATAATGGTTTTTGAAAGAGAAGAAGCCAGAACAGATGTTAGAGTAGCAATAGGAAATGGTGTGCTAGAACAAGTGGATGAATTTGTATATCTTGGATGTGGATTCTGTCGGGATGGAAGATACACCACTGATGTAGAGAGAAGAGTAAATGCGGGAAAAAGAGTGAACGGAGCATTGGGACAACTTCTCGGCAGTCATCACCTCAGCCTGAGGGCACGTGTCGCAATACACAACGCAGTGCTTGTCCCAACGTTATTGTATGGAAGCGAGTTGGGTATGCAAAAAGGAGCATGAGAGTAAAATCAATGCGGTCGAAATGCAGTCTCTGCGGAGAATCTGTGGAGTGAGGCTGACTGACCGCATTCGTAACTACGACGTAAGAGAGCGAGTAGGTATGAAAGATAGTATTGGTGTAAAGATGCGAAAGGGAATGCTCCGATGGTTCGGACATGTGGAAAGAATGTCGAACGAGCGACTGGTTAAGAAAATATACAATGTGATAGTGGAAGGATGTAGGTACAGGGGGAGACTGAGACTCACCTACCTAGACCAAATCGGTCATGTATTGAAGGAAGGTGGAGTCAATAGTCTCCGAAACCGGCGAGCGTGTATGAAGAGAGTTATGAATGTTGAGGAAGCGAGAGATGTATGCCAGAATAGAAGGCACTCTGTTCTCTCTGCCTACCCCGCAAGGGAAATGGCGTGCTGATAAGTAAGTAAATAAGTAAAAAAACGGTTAAAAAAAGTTCTGTCTTGGACGTCCATTTGTTGTAGACACCTGCAATGTATGTTAACACGATAACAACCGAAATACTTTATTAATCGAGTCTTTTTTTTTTCTTATTAGCTTCAGTACAATTACGAAAGAGCCCTATTACTTTTCACGGTCTGATTCGATGTGGTTTAATTGTTATTAAATAAACAAAAAAAAATAGTGAATATTTACGCTTGACTCGATGGCACAGTGATACACTAAAACCAGCGCTATAGCCTATGCCTTATTTCGTAGAACTACTTCTATAGACCAATATCTTGGTACTTCTTAAAATTAGCGCTAGATGGCGTATACCTAAGACATGAGAAACACATTAGCATTTTTTGAAATTAGCGCTATCTATGTGATTTATTGAAAACTACTTGGTAAGACCAATACATTATTAGTTACTTATCAAATAATCAATTTTATTGTGAAAAATGAAGATTATGAGGCGGATTTTCCAAAGTTTTATATTTAATTATAGTCTATACTATTATAAAGCTGTAACAAAGCTGTGTCGGTACATTTAAGATATTTGAGAAAAAATGGCTGTGTTACGTTATATAGGCGTGTCTGAACACAAAACATTTTTTTCTATTTGTCTATTTGTTCGTTCACGCATCACGCAAAAACTACTGAACAGATTTTGATGCAACCTTTTTATTTGGTAGCTCTTGATTATACTTAAAAACTGGTATACATTTTATCCCGCTACTATATCGGCAACTTGAGATATAACCTAAAATCTTGAGTCCGTGTGGTGATGGACTGAGAATACAAGTGTCACCACCCCATTCCTTCCCACGGGTGTCGTATGAGGCGACTAAGGGAAGTAAGCAATTATCATCCATTGCATTACTGGTGGTAGAGGTGGATAGCAAGTTGGAGTACTCACTTGCAGTCGGGCCCGAGCGGGTTGGTACCACCATCTCCCGTGTGACCGGCCAGCATCGGCTTGACAATACTCTCGGTATAGTTGAGTCCATGAGCGAAGGTTACCATTTACTACCAGATAGGCCGTGGTTTATACGAAGTGGCGTGGTTAATATGCAATTAAAAAAAAAATCTAGCTTTTGTCTGCGGTGAAGCCGCGGGTAATGGCTGATATAAAATATAATTAAAACAAATTTAATCAATGTTTGACCCAGTGCATTGACTGAATCTTTTAATATTGTGTGATACCAAAACCCACATGACATACGCTACAATACGAAACTATACTATCTTAGTTTTTAATATCATTATTAAAAACCTCATGGTTCTTAAGCATAAATTGCCATATTTGTGTAGTCCGCGCAGCAAGAAAACGGCTCAATTCTGTAGAGGTTACTGCACAATTCTTATCGGGAAACAGCTTTTTACATAAACAAGGAACAACCTTGACAAGACAAAGAGTACTTTGTCATTTCATGGTTCAAAGATTCATCTAGAGATAAAGCGATACGTGAGATACTTAAAGTGCATACTCATAAATCCTCCTGCAATAAAATACACGTACAAAGTGGTACGTGACTCCAGAATCTCCTAAGGTGTAAATATTTACAGTTATATTTTATATCCGCTTTTGGTTCGATCTATGTTTATGATTTGGGTAGCTTTATATAATGTGGAAATATTTGCAAGGGAAAGGGTTTCGCTATATTTAATATGGCGCCAGACTTTTTTTCATTTATTTCGTACCAAATCGCTTTCGTGATTCATTGTGTGTGATTTAGTGGGTCGGTTATAGGGCCAAACGACACTTACTACCTTCTACAGTAGGTCGTATACATGTGAATATGCATCTAATTTAGAATTTAGGTTAAAGTTCTATAAAATATGACTATTATATACACTATGTGTATTAGCCGTGTGGGGATGACTTTAGAATTGTCCCACCCCTCTCCACCCATGGGAGTCGTAAGAGTCGACTGAGGGAATATCGGGGGAGTGGGCAGCAGCACTCCTTCGAGTATTAACAACATCTACTACGCCTGCCAAGCGTGTTAATTACGGCACTATCCCCTATTCTCGGGGAGGCATATGTCCAGCAGTGGACGTTAAAAGGCTGATGGATGGATGGATGGATACACTATGTACGAAGTATGTAATAGTATTTTTTTACGCCATGTTAACGCTATATCCATTCATAAAAGTGAAAGAAAATAATACACAATTTGAAAAACAAGAATTAGTAGTTCGAAGTACTATACTGTTGTTGCTGAAGTTTTTAGATTATATCTCAGGTTCCCAATATAGTAGTAGCGAGATAAAATGTATACATAACAGTTTTTAAGTCTAATCAAACAAAAAAAAATCATCAAAATCCGTTTTTTTTTGCGCGAAGCTCAAACAAATAGAGACAAAATTATAAAAAATATGTTTTGTTTTCAGAGACGCCTAAATAACCTAATACAGTCATTATTACTCATATATCTTAAATGTAAAGACATAGCTTTATTACAGCTTTATAATAGTATAGTAGATAGATTATACTAATCGTAAATTATTAACTGCAGAACAGCAGCAGTTTGTATTGAATCCAATATCGCCTAAAGGAAAATACCCGAGTTGTACTGTGACTGTTCTATGGATTGCATCGTTTACCAAGACACTATATTAGGTATTTTGAACCTGCTGTGTAGTTCTATAACTCTATAACTGCCTCTGCGGTGCAGCGGTAGTGTGAGCGACTGCTGATCATGAGGTCTCGGGTTCGATCCCCGGATCGGGCAATGTTAGCTTTTTTTTAAATAAAAATTCTCAGTAGCTGCTTGGAGTTTGGAAATTTGCCCGGTAAACAGCAATAAGCTCGCCCCCTATTAAGTGGGACTTAAACATAGCTGGTGAACTGTGGATGTATAATACCCACGGAGTAAGGAAAAAGAGAGATTTCTTTTTCGGTACTCCGTGAATACACTTCTGCCTTACTCTAGTACTCTCACAATTTGAAACACCATATGGATGTCGACGCTAAGCCATGTGGGAAATGGAGAAATCATTAAATGTCGTAGCACCTACGACATATGTAGCGGTTTTTAATTGAGTGGCTCCAATTTATCTACTGTGCAAATATTCAGAATTTTACAGTTGTTTAAATATAGTCAATAAATCTCAGCGACGAAGCTAAACAATCAGGAGGCGAGGGCTGCATTATTTTTTGGTGGTAGAAGCAGTAATATTCACGTCAACACTTAGGAAAGAGGAGAGAAAACGATCTTCGCCAGATCAAACCGACGAAATTTACAGCCAGTAAAAGAGGATCAAAAGTATTTGGGAGTAGCGCTAGCAGTACCTTTCTAATTCGAAAATGAACTCTGGCTCGATCTGGGATACCTTCTTTACCAGCTATTGCGTATCAGGTTTTGGTCAGTGGCTCAAACCCTTTTTCCAGTAGTAAAGCCTTGCATGTTCCAGCACGTATGGGCTGGTTCGATCGGGGAAGTACCATCCTCTTACAAAAGATCAACGTAAAATATCCGTATCTACGGATCCTACAGATGTGTTTACGTATGGGGGTTCTCCTTGGAGGTAACGTCCCTAGTGTTGGTAGCACCTATATATAGGCTTACAGTACCCGCTTATCAAATAGGCTGTATGCTTGTTTACCACTTGTATCTCTGTTATTTTCAGCGACTTTAGGGTACTGTGACCTTACCATAAAATGATATTACTTTTGTGGTGATAGGGTAGCTTACCCAGAGGGAAAAACACTTGTTATCCAGGACCTAGCTGGTGGATTGTAGCGGAAGATAGCCGTCTACACATTCATTTTCCATCCGTGAAACGAAATGGTGAGAAGCGGCTTGGCAGTTTTATTAGTATTGTTGAGTCTATGAATGGCAGTTACTACTCACAGTAGCTCCTCTGTCACCGTAAGCAATGAAAAAGTACACCATTGTAGTATAAAAAAATAATTCGAGTAAAACAACTATCACTAGAATCAAATCCTACAATAGTATAGTATAACTTTAGTACAGTGGGAATCGTTTCATACTATTATAAAAGATAAACCGTGGAATACATTACTTGAAGCACCCAGTTAAAACTATCATTGGGTTCCTTTCCAGCTTATGTAGTGTATGGTATTCTATAACCCTACTCGCTATAAGCAGTCAAAAATATTACGTCTAGACTAGTCCGGAGCATGTGAGGCAGTCTATAATAGCCGGCAAAGATGGGAAGCGACGCGAAAGTGATACCAATGCTGCCTAGTCACGTATACCGGCATTTACATGTCGTGTTCGGAATTGCTTCCGAGTATTTCAAATAGAAGTCTGGCAAACGTGAAATTGTTTGAGATTTAAAGAAACTTTAATTTACATGTGAATATTTTTTATGAATATAATATACAAAAAGTAAACATATACATTTATCTACATACACTTACATTTACCCTAGAGGTGTAGGCAGATACAAGGGAACGGCACAATTAAAACCTTTCTTCGACTTTCCATTTTTCATAAAAAAAAAACAAATAATAATCTGTATTATTTCAAGATATCAGCAATAGAGTAGAATAGAATATGAATTTTATATAATAAATATTTTCTGTTTAAATAAACAATTTTACTATTACTACTAGGTTAGATTGGTTGCAGCACGTGGAACGATGGAAATTGTGTCATAAATTAGAATTCTATGTCTAGAAGTGGAATGCAATTGGCTAATTGATTGATTAATTAATTGATACCACCTTAATAGATTTGAGTTTCATTTTTGAGCCATCCCGTGTGAGATAGCGCAGGAGCGATATAAATAATTGATGTCGATTGCATCACAAATCAGCAATATTTGGGGATAATTATAATATTACAAATATTCAAAATATTGCTGATATTATATATGTCTATTAAATGTGAATATATTTAATTAGCTATCCTAAAAACACAGTTTAGCAAGAATAGAAAATTTTGATGAGTAACAAAAGGAAGAAAAAAAGCTCCGCTTTCTTGCGAAGAACTTGCCAGACAAATAGTATGTATAATATCAGTAGTTAGAAGGAGCATTATTTAATTAAACTAAAACAGCATAAATTTAAGTAATACGTGTTACAAGAAGCGATAAATTTCCAGGAAGCTTCGTTACTCTTTATACATATTAACTAAGTCGGTTCAACTTTAAATAATTAGGTAATTAAATTGGTTTATTGTATAAGAACGTAATTAAATACCTGATAATAATGATAACGTACCTTAAACACAAAGTAAAAAATGTGAAATCGAAAATAGCAGTCACTAGCAGGATTTGAACCCGCATCTCCTGGATACCGTCCAGATGCATTGCCAATTCAGCCATCGTGACAATTGCTCCTGACTGCTAATTTCGATAACACATTCATACCTAACGTTTTTGGGTGACGCCTGCGCCATCTGTCGAAAGTATTTACATACATTATACCGACCAGGTAAACTTAATTTTACAATTAAGATTTTTACCTAATAATGACGCAAACCCTATAAATATTTAGATATTTTATATATATTTGTAGCACTTGACATGCTTAGCACTATACATTAAATACAAAGTGAAAAATGTGTAATCATAAATAACAGTCACGAGTAGGATTTGAACCTGCATCTCCTGGATACCGTCCAGATGCTTTGCCAATTCAGCGATCGTGACAATTGCTCCTGACTGCTAATTTCGATAACACATTCATACCTAACGTGTCTGGGTGACGCCTGCCTGTGCAGTGAGTTTAGAGCACTTCCCCGGATTGGAAAAGATGCGTGGTTCGATTCCCGCTCCTACTAAAAATCTCTTTTTTTTTATTCACAAATAATTTGTACTTTAAAAAGTAGCGGAGCATGTCAATTGCTAAAAGAAATAGATCTAAAACGTACCTTTACTATATATTATAGAAGTGGCAAACAAACGTAGGTACGACCCTTTTTATGGTAACCGATATCTTAGCCTATAGACCAGACTTTTTAGCATTTTGGCTAGCGAAAAGGTTTTGCCAGAATCCCTTTATCCGCGGATTACTGTTACGGGGGATCCCTAAACTTTACAATTTATTTTATTTTTGTTGGTTACATCGTAAAAATACTTGCTAAAACCCCGCGGTGTTCCATCAGACTATCTTTAGGTAGAGGCAAGATGTACGCTCAGCGCATGAATTCTTTAATCCTTGGCAGGTTTGGGCTTCCATAACTTGTGGCCCCATCCGATTTGAAAGGCCTAGTCTTTCCGTTTCTAGAGGCGCTCGCACAACACGTGCACCACCGACTCGGCCAACGCTCATGGGGGCCGAAGATCGTCAAGCAGCGTCAAGCACCCAGTGCGTTTTCAACGGAAAAAAGCATCTATAGAACTAGCGTTAATGCCCGGGGATATCACTTGCATGTTATCAACCGAAAGGAACGAAGGATAGTGAAGTGGTGAGAAAGGATTATAGACAGAGAAAGACAGAAGACAACTTAAAAAAACGAGTATGCTTTAGACCTGACCTGACCTGTGCTTTAGACTGAAGTAAAACTTAACACTAAATATATTATATGTATTATTAATAATGTTAATATCTATTAATAAAGAGAAAGAGAGAAAGAAAATCTGTGCTCGCACTTCTCTCTCTTGCACCTACAGTAATACGAAACGTAACTCTCTCTCTTTCTATCTTCATTAACTTATACCTATCTCCCTCTCAACTTCCGTTCGCCTCGCCAAATCAGCACTTTTCGTAACGCTCACGTCACGCATTCACCAGCTTACTCCCCAAGTCAAGCGTGCGTAAAGAAGTATTTACTTCAAAAAACAATATACAAACTTTAAAAGAAAATATGATTACAATGCTTAAAATGGTGGTTAAAAATGACGAGTAAACGGCAACGAACCACGCTAAGGAAAATGAATAAGAAATACAGAACGGTTGCATACCGTTTCGCGGCTGAAAATTTATTCCGTAAAGCGAAATCGTGCGGAAAATTTGCAATTTAGAAGTAAAAGGGGAATGCCAATAAGCCATCGATTATGTAGATGCAAGGCTTTTGTGCAGAGCTGCGCAGTTATCATTGCATTCAGTTTACCGTTCCATAACAATTTGTCAGGATATTTTCGAAAGAATTTTCGTTTGCGTTATGCTCAGCATAGAGGATTGTGGGTTAGTTAGATTTTATTTGCCCCGGTAGAATTTATTCAACTGCGGCTATAGTGAACGCCTAGATAATTTCCAAAAACTTGTTCCTTTTTTTGGAACTCCTTAAAGTTATATTAAATATGTAAGTAACATCTGCGAAAAAGACAAGAAAGTTGACTTCAGGTATACGTCTTCGTAACTATAGATCATCAACTTTGAGCGAGAGATTTTTACGCTATTTAATTTTATTTGTAAAAGCCAATGTTTTCAGCATAATATATATAGATCATATAATTACGATATTTTATACGTACCATATGGGTGGCAAATAAGTATTAGCATTTATATTACGGACCGCCTAATAGTAACCAATTACTGTAGTCTACAAATACTGGCAACACTAGAGAAATATTACTTGCGCATTGCCAACCCGAGTGAAAGGAATAGAAGGTGAAGAGGAACAATAATCAGAAGAGGATGAGGAGGGCCCCTGGCATTCTCACTTGGTATACTACAATAATTTGCCGTGTGGGGCCGGCTTTAGAATTGACCCACCCCTTTCGACCCATGGGAGTCGTAAGAACCGACTGAGGGAATACCGGGGAAGTGGGCAGCAGCACTCTTTCGAGTATTAACAACATCCACTGCGATCGCCAACCCGCCTGTCAAGCGTGGCGATTACGGCCCTATCCCCCATTCTTGGGGAGGCCTATGTCCATCAGTGGACGTTAAAAGGCTGATGGATGGATGGATGGATATTACAATAGTAGGAGTATCGGCCATTGCATCACGCAGATTTTCTGTAAGAGGGTGGTACTTGCTCGGTTGAGCCGGCCCATTAGTGCTGGGAGAAGCAAGGCTCTAGCTCTGCAAAATCGTGTCTACATAACTTTCTCAAGAAACGTAATTCCCTTTATCTAGTTACTGCTTGAGAACAAGAAAAATTACATACACTTATGAGCTACCTACATTGAAATTGTTACATCATAATGCATTCTCCTCCCTGTTTGTAGATCATATTAGAATTTGTCTTTGTGAACTTCAGAACTTAAATACATCACTTTACAGCACATTAATTAGCTCTATGCAGATATTAATATTCCACAAGAGCTCTATTTTCCGCAATAAAAAGCCCTTATATCCTTTTCTAGGCTCAATACTATATGCATGCAAGATTTCATAATAATCGGTTCAGTAGTTACAGCGTGAAAGCGTAACAAATAAACAAACATGCGCACTTTCGCATTTATAATATTACTGGCGCATTTTCTGCAGCTTCACTGGCATCAGTTATAAATCCATTTTGGATACGATTTGCGTAAAATCTTTTCGTAGTGTTTACCTACAGTATCAAAGAAACCCATATGTAACTAACTAACTTATCATCACGCCATTTTCCTTGCGGGGTAGGCAGAGAGAATAGAGTGCCAAGAGGCTCTAATATTCCATATGTAAATACCCATATATAGGGTAATGATACAGAATCCCGGAATCCCGAAACATTAAAGTCATTATTCAGTTTAGATAAGAACAATAAGGGCTTAATGGGCTTACCTATCTTTAAAACCGACCTCGGTCCTTTCCGGTTGCGTATCTAAATAAGCAACCTTAGTAATAATGTAACAGGTAGGTTTGTGGAAACAAGTCCAATATCATACGTCATAGCTTTTGGGAATAACAGCGACGTTTCCGGTCGCTGAGTTCCGACCAACGAAATACTGTCACGCAATGCATGAAGTTTATTTAATTAATGAACATTTAATTTAATCTAAGCATTATATATCTTATATTACGTATAGTACAAGTTCAATTTAGGAAACAATGGCATAAGAAGAAATATGCTCAAAAGAAATCCCTACTGCAACACAATTTGGTTGGTTGGTTTTGCCAAAGAGTGTAGCCATTATAATTCGCCTTCCATTGTGGAAAAGGTATACAGTATAACCTATGCTTATTGATTGCAAATAAACACACTGAGGAAGTTGTTATCAATGTACCGTGAGTAGCGTGTGTTGATTCAATTCCCAATCAGAAACAATACTATTTTGTATGATACATGAATAGTCCCATGACTTAAGTTCACTTAAATTCAATACAATATTTACGATCTCATCCAATCCTCCGAAATACGGAAGTATGAAACAGCAAACTGATTTGTGGTTTTTATGTCGCTCAAGCAGGAAGATTGCTCCCATTGTAGACTTTTCGTTTAACAAAATAATTGGTTGTTGTAATACGTTGTTATACAAATCCAATATCTGTATGTCATTCGCATTAAAATATTCAAGGATTCTGATAATTAATTCGATATTTCAATACGAAAGTGGAAAAATGTAGGTACAGGGGGAGACCGACACTCACTTAACCTAGACCAAATCGGTCATGTGACTTCGTCTGCTTGAACACATAAACGATGACTTTTTTCCTGACATTGTTAATTTAAATGCCTATAGCCTATATTTTTCTCCAAGCCTAGATCAATCTACCCGTAAATTGTATTAAAATCCATTCAGTAAACAAGATAAAATATTTGTTGTGTATAACTTTCTCATATGGTCCACTCTGAATATTGGATAAAATTGTACAGACACCCCGGGTCTTGCTTTATTATAATAATAGTATGTATAGATAAAAGCACCGTATTTAGCTTCAGACACATTTACTTAGTTCAGTGTATCAATAAAGAGAGTAGCGTATTCCCAGCATAAATACAAATAAAGTAAGAAAGACGTAGCGCTGTTAAGAAAGACCAGTATGCTTTCATATCACCATCGTCTGTACAAACACGGGTATCTATTCATGACCTTTTGGCAGCATGTGTTTAGTAACACGACACTATAGGGCGCTGTTGACGCTAGTCTGTTTGTCTGTTTGGTCTGCAACCCAATACGGCGCATTAAACGGGCTTGTTTTGTCTCCATTATCTCAGCTTTGATGCTGCCAACTAGCCACATGTGGAGATTAAAAGTAGGACATCTTGAACTAAATAATGTTCTTGTTTTAACGAGTTTTATTTTTAAAATTTTCTGGCTCAAGTTAGGGTTGTCCTGCGCTTATCACTGAAGTAATCCAACACAGTACCAGTGGTCCGTCAACACAGGCGGAGAGACGGCACACGGCGGATTTCTTTAGTGGGTTAGGCCCCACACTACCTTGTTCGTTGCCCCGAACGACGCGTGTGTGGTTAGGTACATTTTTCCCGCCTAAACAAAATAAAAAAGGGTGGTCCTGCACTTGTTATAAATTATACCTACATATATGACTAATAACCAAATGTAAATAGCATTTTATATGTGTGATATATCATCGACTAAATATGAATTTAATTACAGGAATAATACTCAAAAGAGTCTACGTTCACTTGAATACAAGCAAGATTAATATTAAGTTTATGGTTACTATTATCTTTTAAAATAATGTTGCTTGCAGAATCTATATTGCCTTAGAGAGCGCTGAATAGTGTTTCGTAAGCAAATAGCACTATATATTTTTTGATGTAATTCTGGCTGCATAATTGACAAGTTCATACAATTTGAAAATTGATACGAATGAACTGGCGCTAGTGGCGCTACTCTGAATCACACACTGTAAATATTTAACATAATATTAGGATGACTCGATCGAAACTACTAACCTCTTACAGAAAATCAGTAGTAGTAAACAATGCAACCCTATAGCGCGAGCGACGCCTCTGGTGTTGCTAGCGTCTATAGGCTACGGTAACCGCTTAGCATCAGGTGGGCCGTATGCTTGTTTGGCACTTACATAGTATAAAGAAAAATTAAAAAATATGTTAGTTAATTCCATCCATCGATCCATCAGCCTTTTAATGTCCACTGCTAGACATAGGCCTCCCCAAGAGAACGCCACAACGAGCGGTCCTGTGCTGACCGCATCCAACGGCTCCCCGCGGCTTTGACCAGATCGTCGGTCCACCTTGTGGGGGGCCGTCCTACGCTGCGCCGTCCGATACGTGGTCGCCACTCGAGAACCTTTCTTCCCCAACGGTTGTCGGTTCGTCGAGCGATGTGGCCTGCCCATTGCCACTTCAGCATGGCAGCCTGGCGGGCTATGTCGGTCACTCTCGTTCTCCTACGGATCTCCGTATTACGGATTCGATGACGTAGGGAAATATAAAGCATAGCCCGCTCCATGGCCCGCTAAGCGACTTTGAGCCTTGAAACGAGGCCAACATTCAGAGACCACGTCTCTGTTCCGTATGTCATCACTGGCAACACACACTGGTCGTAGACCTTCGTTTTCAGACACTGCGGAATATTGGACGAGAAGATCTTCCTTAGTTAGTTAATTACTTAACAAGTATTCATTGATTTAAAAAAAACATTAAATATCTTTGTGTTTTGGTTGCAGAAGATAGCCGATCCATTCAGACATTTCTATCAAGCGTAGTATTTAAAATTCACGGTGGGCACCGGCTTGGCAGTGCTCCTGGTATTGCTGAGTCCACAAGCGGTGGTTACCACTTACCATCAGGTGGGCTGTGGACAATAAAAAAAGAAAAGTATTTCGCATAGGTAGTAATAATTGATTTATGACAGGTATAAAATAGATATAAATATTGTTCTGGGTAAACAACCTCGTTATCTATAACGTGGCATAATTATACTAGACTAGCCTTTGCCCGCGGCTCTTCCGCAGCCAATAGCTCGCTCTTAGGTTATATCTCAGGTTCCCGATTTAGTAGTGGTATAAAATATATACAAGTTTTTAAATTTAATCAAGATCAAATAAAAAATAAAAAAAGTTGCATAAAATCCAGTAGATTTCACGTGATGCGCGAACGAATAAACAGACAAACTGACAAACAGACAATCCGATAAACAGACAAACCGACAAAAAGACAAACAGAAAAATCTAAAAAAACATGTTTTGTAAAGAATAAATTGTTTGTGAATGTGGATAAAGAGAACGTTAAGAATTTTAGTGCGAGAGGGATTCGAACCTGCGTCCCTTCCAATCCGGGGAAGTGACCTAACCACTAAGCCATCGCACTTACCGATGGCCGTTGCCAATCGCAACATCAAATTTGTCTTTATGTTCGTTATTTTTGTGTTTAGACATGCCTATATAGCCTAATACAGTAATTTTTTCTCAAATATCTTAAATGTATAGACATCGCTCTGTTACATTTAAGATATTTGAGCACATTTCCAAACTCCGGGCTGCTACTGTGAATTTTGCTTTATACGAAAAAGCTCAATAGCACCGCCCGATCCCGAGAGCTTATGATCAGCAGTCGCTCACATTAGCACTGCACCACTGAGGCAGTTAATAATTAAAACATCGAATAAAGTACTGTTGTTTTAATACACGCCATATTCATTAACTTTGATACTGATTATCACATACAATACAAAACATAATCAAAAACACCCCAAGGAATAATTAAAAGTTTTCTTACTTCAAAAAAAATACTATTAAAAACGCTATTACATCGTGACACGTACGTTTTATGAGTGTATATCGAATATTAAAAAAGTCTGGGACATTTTTACGTCGTAGAAAATTGCGTAGTAAATCATTAATCATGGGCACAATGCACGTCAGGGAGCCCACGCGTGGCTTATAGAGGTATAAGGGGGCGCCGTCGAAATTTTTTTGTAATACAGGGAAATGAACGAAAAGCCTTTTTAATGTATGGTAGTTCTCAAACTGTCGTCATGTGGAACTTTACGGAACATACGCTATTATGAATTCTGAATAATGGAAATCTATACTAATATTATGTAAGTGTAGAGTGTGAAAATGTAATGAGTTTGTTTCTATATATGTCGTATGTATGTCGAGGTCGTATGCTGGAGTCCCAAACACCCTCCTTACCTGCCATCCTCTCTTTATGATTCTTCCTCGCCACCTCTTTTCATTGGAAAAGGTGACTAGCTAACGATGCCTCTGGTGTTGCTACCGTCGTTACACTGCTCTAAGGAATAATCTTTGTATATTTTTTTTTGTTTTTGCACGCCTCATAAGCGAAGTGTTGAGGTATGTATTACTCTCGTTTCACGCAGAACAGCTGATTTTTCAAACTTAAAATGTCTCTATTTATCATATATTTCACTTGTAAAATAATATATACACACATATATATCAAGAAAAAACACAATTTTTAACACTTATGATATTTTTGATGCCATTTTTGTAATTTAAACTAGTTAAAAATCTGTTTAAAAAAGTTCTGTCTTGGACGTCCGTGTGTTGTAGGTAATGTATGTTAACACGATAACGACCGAAATTCTTTAATAATCGAGTTTTTTTTTCTTTTATGATACAGTATAACTACGAATAGAGCCCTATCACTTTTCACGGTCTGATTCGATGTGGTTTAATTGTTATTAAATAAACAAAAAAATTGTTAGTTTTTAAAGTTTTTGTTTGTCTGTCTCTCTACGAGTTTTGCTGTTTACTCGTATTCTAGTTAATATCCGGAATGGCTGCTCTGATTTTGACTGAAGTTCACTGACAGATAGCTGATGTTATAGGGAGTAACATAGGCTACTTTTATATTGAAAAAAATATTGGTTTTCTGCACAAGAAAAGAAAATAACTAAATCCGACGTGGATTTAGTCGCGGTTTGTATTTAGCATAAATTAAAATCGCTATCAGGGTTTGCCTTTTTTTAGCTTACTCCTCCTAAGCTATACAACAGATTGTGAAACGGTTTACACTGTCATTTAATTATTTTCTCATTATAGGTTTTTAGTACAGAAATTCATCTTCCTACGGGTTTTCCTCATTAGTAAATTACGCTAAATGACGAGTCACAAGTAAGACATTGAATTTTTTGATGTGTAGTATGAGAGGAGGCTATAGAAAATAGTAGAAACAATAACAATAATTCACGGATTCACGGACAATTCACACTAACCTCCTCTGGTCTCAAACTAAGTTTATTAACACTTGTGCTATGGGTATCAGATTACGGATATAACACATATTTTTTGTAAATAAATACATTTAAAGAAAACTCCCAGACGCAGTACAAATATCTGTGTTCATCACACAAATATAGTAGTCCTGAGTGGGAATCGAACCCACGACCTCGTGCACGGAAGTCGGTTACACTACCGACTACGCCACGAGGCCTTAAATCATAAAAGATAACTAAAAAGTATTATTTGGGGTATACATAAAATTTAATACACCACTACACATTCGTATGTTGTTAACAAAAATATACCAACACCAGTCTATAAATGCAGCCGATCTAATTAACTAACAAAATTTAATGGTTCAGATTCACAATGACCATTTCGGGAAACGTTTCCCCTCGATATAACGCTACAATAAAAATAAATTACCAATATTCGCCAAAACGCGACAGAGCAGGGGCCTGATCTGGACATTGTCGGACAATTACCGACTGTTTCCTGAATTTACCGATACATATAAGCTGGGTTATTAATATTTACGCAACACTAAGCTCACGTATGTGTGTCGTATATTTTATAGGTACAAAACATACCGTTCATAAATTGCAGGACTTACTTGATTAATGAGTATGGATATATTTCACTCGAAAATACGGAATAACGAAAGCTAAATTATAAGGCAATTTAAATCTCGATCAACCGATTAATATAAAGGAAGGTTATTATTTTTCTTTTATAATAATCATTTTAGTCATACCTCATTTTATGTTAACACCACTTCTTGCGGAACAAGGATAAGGGTAGCGTGGAGCCCTCGCCCACTAAATACGTCCGTCGTGTTCCGTCTCTCCGCATTTATTAGGACTACTGGAAATGTATGACATTCTGATAATACTTTAGTGATAGTTTAGCTTTACCTAACAATTATATACATTATTTATTGAGGATCATGTGACATTTTTCCTTTTCTTCATATCTGTAAAATAAAAAATATATACCTAAATACTCTCTCTGTTATAGTTGAGTCCATGAGCGACGGTTACCACTTACTATCAGGTGGGCCGTGGCTTATATGCCACCATAATCACAGAAAAAAAGTAAGGATTTGCCATTGATTCACTTTAAAAAGAGACTATAGCTAATACTACCACTACCTACATAATATTTTGCTTAAAAAGAAGTTTTTGGTACTTTAATATTTATTAGTGTTATAAATAACTTCAGAAAATAGGAGGATTACAACAGCTAAGTGTCATCCTCTTCAGGCCACAACAAATGTTTATGACTTTTAAAAGGATACCGACGACAGCCAGTGTCATAGTCCTATCATCGAAATGAATCACGAGAGTTTAAAAGACACATCACAATTTATGGCGCTATGCATGTAACAGACACGCGTAAATCAGATAATGTTTGGTCATTCTCATCTGTCGTACAGCTCGTGTAATACCATAATAACTTTAACATCGTGTGTTTTTGTGTTGGATTTGTATTGACTATTTATTCCATTACAGTGTAATGTAGACTACATCATGTAGCTATTTACAGATATCTATGTTAAAACGGCTTAAAAAATTAAATACTATTATATACTACTAGTCGACTCATGAGGAATTCCGCAGTGCGCATCGATATATATCGGATCCAATTCGATATCTATCGAAAAATCGATACGTTTGATACATTAAAGGACCTCTTCTTATAGAAATTAAATCTCAAATTTAAGAAAAGCGGTACTTTATTAGACTGTGGGATTTTTCGTCCTTAGCCGACACAAAAAGCTTTAAAATAAGGGGTAAATCATGCAATTTGATAAAGGAAAAAGGAAGATCTTGCGGACCGACAGAAAATAGGCCAGAGAAATAATATGTAAGATTATAAAGCTCTAACAGAGCTCTATATTTGAGAAAAATACTGTAATAGGTTAGGAGTTTTATAGATTTTTTGTCTTTTTGACTATTTATCTGTTTATTTGTTCGCCCATCACGCAAAAACTTGTTTATGTATGATAGCTCTTTATGATATTTTAAAACTAGTATACCTTTTTTCCGTTACTATACCGAGAAAAGCGATATAATCAAGAAACTATAAATTATATATTCTATATAGTAATATTCCATCCATATTTCTAGATATGTCCGAAAAGTTTGTAAGCAACACTTCTCACTTAATTCGCTTACTTCTATTTGTAATTACAATCTTAATATGCTTAATATAAACATCACAAGACTTTATTTTCAAACGACTTTTGATTGATAATAATAACTTTAAAAATCTCTATTAAACATAACGATTAAGCAGCTGACGTCGTATGAACAATAACTCTTTAAATTACAGTGAAGATTACAATATAACTGTGGAACAACACAGTTTACAATAACGCGAATACGTCTATCCTCATTTGTTAGGCTGTAACTACGCCAAGCCGACCGTCGACCACTAACAAATCTGTGGTCGTTCAACCGTTTTGTTAGCGATAGTTTAAGACAAGTTAGGCAGTTGGACGCATTATTCAATACTGGTGCCATTTAACTTTGTTAACCATACATCTGTACCTTTCAGCTCCAATAGAATAATTATGTATGCCATGAATTTCGGATTCAGAATTATAAAATATCAAAAATATATTTTTTTGTATATCGAACCGGTGTTGTGAACTGATGCCTTAAAAGTTATTTATTATCTTTGATAGTATTTAAGAAATGTTAAAGCTATATAACAACTACCTAGCTATTTTTTACGTTATATCTCAGATTCCCAACGTAGTAATGGGATATGGGATAAAACTTGGTGTTTAAATCTAGTCATCCATCCATCCATCAGCATATCCCCTCTTGAGGAGGCCTATGTCCAGCAGTGGACGTCGAAAGGACGTCCACTGTTGGACATAGGCCTCCTCAAGAGGGGATATTGCCGTAATCGCCACGCTTGGCAGGTGGATTGGCGATCGCAGTGGATGTTGTTAATACTCGAGGGAGAGCTACTGCCCACGCCCCCGGTATTCCCTCAGTCGGCTCTTACGACTTCCATGGGTGGAGAGGGGTGAGACAATTCTAAAACCGGCCCCACACGGCAAACGAAATTTTCTTCTTTTGCAGAGATACGGTCAATTAAATTACCTACTCGGTCGGATGTTAGAACGCCCATGGAATTACAATTGAAAAATAATCCAATGTTGCGTAATTAATAAATATTCTAAATCTAGTCATGAACTATCAATCAAAAAGTTACCTACACCAAAATCCGTTCAATAGTTTTTGTGTGATGTGTAAATAAACAATCAGATAAACAGTCAATAATTCTTAATAAAATATTTTTCATTACTCATACTCTGAAGGTAGATACTTTTCAGCCCTAGGGTTATTAAAAACAGTTCTATTTTCTGTACATCCAGTCAATTACAGCGCGATGTAAAATTGAAATAACATAAAGTTAAGTATTTATTAAAGAATTTGTTTTTTATATGACTTTATTTTAATATAGTTGCAACTAAATATCTTTAAAATAACGAAGATTTATATTTTTTCAATGATTAAAATGAAAAATAATGCCTGAAAAACTGACAGGCCAGAAAAAAAAACAAAATCGGCGGGAAATTAAATTTTTTAAAGTCTCCCATTTTTTCTTTAGCTAATTATTGATTTTTATTTTTAGTTTCCTCGTATTCGTAATGAAAAGCACAGTATTTACCTCGGGATAAAGACTTATTTAGTCCCTCGAACTATTGGAGCCCTCGCTACGCTTGGCGCCAAACCCTGTCTTGGCACTAAATAAGTTGCTTTCATCCCTAGGTTAACAATGTACTATTTGTATAGACACGACTAAATAGCCTAGAATACCTAATTTTTTCTCAATAGATAGCTCTGTTACAGCTTTATAATAATTAGAAAATGGTTTTCACCAACCAAGACCACAGTTATGTAAAGAGATGCATATACGATAGGCCTCTATTAGCATTTCACCATAACACCAGAAAATTAGGATGTGATCTGAGCTAACAGATGCTGCTATGCGCAATCGACGATTCCCGTATATGACTGAAACCCGTGTCAAAGTTATCAATGTGAGTTGTTTACCGGTTATATTATAAATGAAATCAGACTTGCTTTTTGCATCGAAACACGCAACTGCTATACACTTGATACGGGACAAGTACCTGCATATTGTTCTTAAACGCCGTTAACATCCTACTTTGATGCAATATACACGTAATTATCATTATCTAGGCTTGTAACTTGAACTACTAATGGCACCTATTACGGTTTTACTAGGCTTTCACTAACTACTCGTTTCAGGTTACAATAATTACGTAGTTTTAGTGTTAGTCACTTGATATTAAATAATATATTCACACAACAGATTGTAGAGTTTAATAGCCTTTGTCACTGTGGGAACACTGTCTTTAAAAGCAATAATAAATTAAACAATGTTTAGAAAAGATTAATGATGCTAAAGAATATTTGATTCTATTTCATTCAGACTCGATCCTAATAGTCGATGATCAATCAACGCTTCAATAGAACTTCCAACATTAGACCTCGTTATTTAAATAAATAGTGATTACCTTTGCAGTCAGCGTTAAAAAAGCTAGGCATTTTTTTTAATTAAAGAGTTTTTATGTGGTTAACTTCTTAGCGCTGGAGAGCATTATTTTACATAGAAAGAGGTCTTTAAAATGCTCTTTCTCTTTCGCTATAAAACTACATGACAATTTGAAATAAGAGATGACAGTATGGATTCATGATTCATGCCCAAACGACAGAACGGATTTAGAAGGTACTAAAATAGAGAGACACTAGATTATAGAGTAAGTAATGTTTATACCAAATAAATTATAGTATAATAGTTTCCGTAGGATGTTTATTTTCGGCATAAAGTCCTTTTTTTAAGGCGGAAAAAAAATTACCTAACCGCACACTCCATCTTTCGTGGCAACGAACATGGTAGTATGCCATCTCTCCTACTGTGTTGGCAGACCACTGGAACTATGTGACATTAATTAAGTGGTCTGCTCGGCATATAGACCTTTTAATTTCTTGAAAAATCTCGAAAAGTCGGAGGTGTATACTGTGACCTTAGACTGGGGATCGCAGTCATTGGTTCTACCGCTAGGCTACACTATCACAATAGGGCAATTAGCGTCTTAAAAATAACTAACTAACTAACTTATTTTCACGCCATTTCCCTTGCGGGGTAGGCAAAGAGAACAGAGTGCCAAGAGGCTTTATTCTTGCATACAACTCTCGCTTCCTCAACATTCATAATTCTCTTCATACACGCTCGCCAGTTTCAGAGACTTCTGACTCCACCTTCCTTCCTCTTAAAAATACTATACCTACTTTATATATATTTTTTTCCCTCAGACATTTTTTTCTAGTATAATATCCCTCCATCCTTAATGAGCTGAGCATGAAATTCCTACACAATGGAAGAATTATATATTTTATACTACTCACAACATAACATCACACCTGTATCCCTTTTTTTTCGCCTTTATTGGCAGGCCACCGGAACTATATTACATTCCTTCAGTGGTCCGCCGGCGGCTTACCTTTTCGGTTACCCTCAACTTAGCGAAACATCCGCACACGGAGCGTCGCACCTTCGCGGGAGCCCTTGCGGGTGGCGGACGTTTCTCGGTCCCTCCACCTGCAGCCCCAGCTAGGGCGGCATTAGGCGCAAATACTCGCGCCTGCGCCGCCCCAGTCGCTGGCGGCGGTTTGGGTCTGCGGAAGGATCAGCCTCCCTGGCCCTCTCCGCCGCTTCCTTCCGCGAGATAACCTCCTCGCAGAAGGCAGCGAGCGCGGCCCAATTCCTGTCGCTGCCGAGCATCGCTATGACGACGCTCGGCAGCGAGAGGTCCCCCCTATTGCCGCGACGAGTTCACGGCGCTGCTCGGCCCAAGTCGGGCACGACTCGAGCGTTTGCTGCGCCGTGTCCTCGTCGCAGCTGCAATGGTGACAGCCCGGAGTCGCTTCCCTCCTTGCGACTATGTGCAGATATCTGCCGAAGCAGCCGTGCCCCGACAGCACCTGAACCAGTCGGAAGGTAAGGACCCCGTGCCGTCGCCCCGCCCACTCTTCCAGCACTGGCTGGAGCGCCCCTACGGTCCGAAGACCGGCCCGGGGCACCTCCAGCCGCACCCTCCAGCTGGCCATGGCAGCTCGGCGAACGTCACCTTGCCATCCGGCCACCACGCTTGGTGGGGGACGTGCACTCCCCTCCCGCTCTTGCGACGCCCGCCGATACACCTCGGCGAGCACCTCCGCCTCCAAGTCCCACGGAGGGGTTCCGGCCAACGCGCAGGCCGCCTCTGTCGACACCGTGCGGTATCCACGTATGACCCTGGACGCGACGACTCTTTGTGGCCTCCACAGAAGAGCCCTGTTCAGTGCATCCAGGGACTACGCCCACACGGGTGCGCCGAACAGCGCCATCGACCACCCCCGCGTAAAGCCGTCGGCACACATTGTTGGGTCCGCCCATATTCGGCATGAACCATGCAAGGGCGGACGCCGCACCGACGAGCCTCGGGGACAGTTGACGGAAGTGCTCGCGAAAGTGCCAAAGCCCGTCCAGCACCAGGCCTAGATACTTAATCCGGGTCTGCACCCCAATTTGGATCCCGTGCACCGTGATCGAGGCGCCAGCAGGTGGCCAACGTCGGGCCCATGGAAAAGTAGAGCCTCCGACTTGTCCAGGGCCACCCTAAGCCCCAGCGCCCCGATCCTAATGACCACCTCCGAGGTCCCTAAGGTGGCCAGGAACGCCACTTCCTCGAAGTTTTCACCCCGGGCCACGACCAGCGTGTCATCCGCATAGCAGATAACCGCAAGCCCGGGGGGAGCCAACAGCGTAACACCCAGTCGTAACCGATGTCCCACAGGAGCGGCCGTAGAACCGAACCCTGCGGGACACCGCACGACATGGGTCTCCTCACAACGTCCCCTATGAGGCTCTCATGGAGAACGCTGCGGCCCTCAAGATAGTCTGCCACTAGCCACCTCAGGTATCAGGCACCCCGTGATACCGGAGCGCCTCCCTGATGCAGCTGAATGGCAGACTATTGAATGCGTTGGCGATGTCAAGCGACACCGCCAACAGCACTCCACCGCTGGCGACGACCACCGTGGCCGCGGCCTTCAGGCTTATAATCGCGCCGACCGTCGAACGCCCAGCGTGAAAGCCGAACTGGGCGTCCGACATGTCTGGTCCGACGTCGCGCAGGTGCTGGACGATGCGGGCAGCGAGGATTTTCTCCAGCAGCTTACCCGCCTCGTCCAGCAGCACGATGGGCCTAAAGGCCCCGACCGTATCCGGCGATCGCCCTGGCTTCGGCAGGAGTACCAGCCTCCCCTCCTTCCAACAGTCAGGGAACCGTCCAGACGACAAGCACGCGTTGAACAGTCCCCTGAGGCGGGGCTCCAGGTGGTCCAGAGTCAGAGCCAGCACCCGGGCTGGTATCCCGTCCGGGCCGGGGGCGGTGTTCTTGGAACGAATCCGCGAAACAGCCGCCCCCATTTCCGACGCGGTGACGGGCGGTACACTGAGGTCGGCTTCCCGGTCGCTACCTGGCTGTGCCATAACCGGGGGCGTGTGCTCAGCCCGTCGTGGGAATAGACCCTCGACCACCATGGCGAGGAGGCTGGGCTGAAGGGTCTCTGTGAGGGGGGGGGGCTGAGTGCGGAGCTTGTTCAGCGCCGCACGGTACGGGCGACCCCAGGGGTCACGGTTGAGACCGTCCAGCATCTCCTGCCTTTTCTCCGTTTTGGCGCGGCAGATGGCCAACTTGAACGTCGCCCGCGAAGTGCGGTACGCCTCGTACAGCTGGCCCTCCCGCTCCCCATTGTGGTTGCGCCGTCGACTGCGGGTGTAGGACCTCCGGGCACGAATGCACGCCGCACGGAGGTCCGCCAGCTACTGGGACTACCAGTAGAGCCCCTTTCTTGGGGGAGGACGCTGCATACGGGGCATGGCTGACCCGCACACCTGCGTAATCGCAGCGCAAAATCGGCCAGCCTCAACGTCGACCGCCTCGGTCAGGGCTGGTGAGGACAGCCACGATTGAACGATGGCTGCCTCCGCCAGTAGGTCCCTATCTAGCCTGCCCACAGCCCACCGCGGGAACGCGGGAGATATGCGCGCCGCGTGACCCCTACTGGGGCCCCGAAGGGACCGGGAGATCTCCATCCGGATGTACCGGTGGCTGGGCAAGGTCTCAACCTTCTCCAGGACACTCCAGTCCCTTACTTGTTCTGCGACGTCGGGGCTAGCGAACGAGAGGTCCACTATCGACCCACCCCGTCGCCGCACGCACGTGTTGACGGAGCCTCTGTTTAATAAACAGAGTCCCGTCTTCGCCGCCCCCACGACTAAGACATAGCTAGGTGCTAAGCGCCGTAACGAAGTCTCCAAGCTGTTGAGGAAAACCCCGTAATCAGCCAGACTCCGGTTGGGGGAGAAGTAAACGCCGTACAGCGTGACTCCCCCCCAGTCGGCCGCAACGTATCCCGTGCCCTTGTCTCTGATCGACAAGGGCGGGGAACGAAGCGCCGTGGAGCTGATGATTGCCACGGAGCCATCGCGGCTGCCCGCCCAATGATGACGGTCAGGGACACAATAAGGCTCCGCAGCTACGGCTATATCAATCAACCGCTCCGCTATGGTTTGCAGGAGAAGATCCTGCGCACGGGCGGAGTGCTTGAGATTAGCCTGGAGGAGGATGGTGTCACGGTTTAATTTTAAGCCGTTATCATATCCTCCTCCTCCCGGAGCGGCAGCGAAGCCGCGCTTGGAGGGGCAGCCTGGGTCGATTGGCTGGTCGCCCCCTTTTTTGGGCCTGTCGCCGGGGGTCTACAACCCTCCCGCCCCATGCAATGCTTGGCATGCCAATTGTCCGCCGCGCATGCGGGGCAGTGAGGAAACAAAGTCCGCTACAGTCAAAGCAGTTAGTGCACGTCGGTCTGCACTTAAAGCACCTCGCGGGCCGGGGCTCCAGCAGTCTGCGGCAGCCAGAGTTTTGGCCGCCACGACAGGGCAACTCGCCCAAACGACACCCACACCTCCGGGACCGGTGCGAATGGAGCCCAACCTGACGGCATCTGAGCATCCGGTTTTCGAGGCGATAGCCTCCCGTACGTCGTCAGCCATCACGAAGTCATCCAAACCGGAAGGCACAGTTCTACGCACTTCACCGGTCTGGTGACTCGGACTCCACTCCCCTCCCCGAATAGACCCCGCAGCTTTGTAGCCACCGTGTCGGCCATCTTGTGACCATCCGCCCCAGGGATTTCTAGGATTCGAGCCCCTGTCCGGGCTAGGCGGGTCCGGGGGGCGATTACTCCAATATCGGAGACGTCGATCTCCTCCCGGGCCCTCCTCAAGATAGCCTGGTAGCTCAAGCCCTCCGCCCCCGGCAGCATGGTTATCACCACCGCTGCCGTTTTGGGCATTTGGAGTTTGCGCAGCTTCTTTTTAGAGCCGGGCTTGTCCCTTGGCGTTACAGGCTCTACGGCTTGGTCAGCAGCCCCAGTAGCAGCCCCCTTCTTCTTCTTACCCCGGGACTTTTTCCTCCCGCCGTCTACAGTCTGCCAGCCCTCGTCAGAGGGTGCAGGTTCGGACATGGCGGGTGGTGGGACTTGAGAATCCCGGGGTGTGGTTGCTGAGGCCCGTGAGGGCTGGCCAGCACGTGGAAGTGGAGGGAATTCCTCCTTGGGCTGGCCTTTGGAGCGCCACCCTGCCTTCTGCGTCGTCTTTGCTTTGGGAGCAACTTTGCCCTGCTCCTTGGGCGGCGCAACCGCAGCCGCGGAGTAGGAGGCCACGCGGCTGCCCTGACAGGGCAGCGGCAATGGGCCTGAAGGCGGAGCGACCTTCTTACCATCCGCGACCAGCGGCGGTCGGAGTCGTGGCTCCGGCGGCACCCTGGCGCTTAGAGAGCTGATGCGCGGGTCATAGACCGCGTTAACGCGATCCATGATTTGGCGCATCTGCTCCTCTGTGAGGAGTACAGGGGCCGGAGGCCCCACGCCTGCTGTTGAAGAAGAGTTTCCCGGCCCGGCTCCAGCGAGACCAGGATTGGCTCGCCGGCCAGCAAGCGCCTTTCGGGGCTCTGCCACCTCTGCCTCGAGGCACCTGCAGCGGCAATAGGCCTCCGGCTTCCCGGTCCCCTCTGGCGCTGGGTTACGCCGGAGAGACTACACCGCAATATAGGCCACCTTAGCAACCTTCTTGAGGGCCTCCGCGAAGTTGCGCCGAAGGCTCCGCGACCCATTAGCCACCGCGGAAACGATGGCCAGGGCGTCGGACATCTTCTGGGCAATCTGGTCCACTATAGATGAACCATCCTCGTCCGGAGGCTCCTCGTGTAGTTTCGATGTGAGGAGGGTTACCCTCTCCTCCACCGAGAGCTCTGCTCCCAATTCCTTAATTGCGGCCTCATCTGCTTGGGACAAGGACTGTGGCACCCCCCCCCACGTACCTGCTTGTACTTCGGCCCCTTTTGGCCAATCTTGCTGCCCTTCCTGGTGGTGGCATCGAAGTCGAGCTACCCTCCGACTCTGTCGCGTCACCTTCCTGCGCTTTCGAGCGCTTTAGGAGTCGTGAGGGCCGCTCCACCAAGCCAGCCACCCCCTGCTGAGAAACCGATGGATTCTAGGCGAGCGCGCCTGCGGTCGTTGCGTCGCCGTCATCAACATCCGTCTCCATCCCTGACGCAGTTGCAGCTGATCCGCTGTCCACCGTAGGACTTCCCGGGGATTGAACCGGAGACCTCATAATCAGCAGTCGCTCACACTTCCGCTGCACCACTACTCAGATACACCTATTATTATGTTTCGAAATTTTCTTCTTTTGCAGAGATACTACTCTGTCAAGAAAGTACCGGGAAAAGATAAATAACACACAAAATTTTTGTTATTCATCCAAATTTATTGCATCACCTTCAAAGTATGCTCCTTCAGAAACGATAGACTTACGCCAGCGAATAATCCAATCATCGAAACATTTTTTAAACGCTGTTTCCGGAATTGAGTTCAGTTCTCGCTGCGAATTCTCCTTTATGTCTTCTACCGATTGAAAAGTGGTAGTTTGAGTTTAGGAAAAAGAAAGAAGTCAGCTGGAGCCATATCTAGTGAATATGGTGGTTCCATCCATCCATTCATCAGCCCATAAACGTCCCCTGCTGGACATAGGCCTCACCATGAAGGGGGGCTTGCACGCTTGGCAAGCGGGTTGGCGATCGCAGTGGATGTTGTTAATACTCAAAGAAGTGCTGCTGCCCACTTCCTCGGTATTTCCTCAGTCGGCTCTTTCTCCCATTTGTGGAGAGGGGTGGGACAATACTAAAGCCGGACACACACGGCAAATATGGTGCTTACTCGATGGTATTTGTTGAGTATTTGGACCAAAATTCATTCACAATTCGAATTTCAATTCGATGGCCTTGGGCGAAGGCGCATTATCGTGGTGCAAAATCCAAGAATTTTCTTTCCACAAATCTGGCCTTTTTCGTTGAATTTGCTCTCTTAAACGCCGCATAATGCTCAAATAATATTCTTTATTTATCGCTTGACTTTCTGGAAAGAATTCCGAGCACACAACACCGCAATAGTCAAAGAAAACAGTCAACATGACTTTGACTTTTGATCGACTTTGGCGTGGTTTTTTCGGTTTTGGTTCAGTTGGAAGTCGCCACTTGTTGACTAGTTTGCATGTCAAACTCGTAAACCCACGTCTCGTCACCAGCAATAATGCGTTTCGTTAGTGTTAGTTATAATTTGAACACATATTACTATATATTGTTGATTAAATTTTAAAACAGGGTATGCACTAGGGAAATAATCCTTGTATCGCAAGGACTTTTTAGACAAATAATTTAAATGACAAAAAGCGTACTTTGTATACTCAGAACACCCTATGTGTGGATGACACAAAGAAATTGTAGGTCGGAATTGACTCGTTCTAGCATGTCCTCAGCGACTCTCATGCGATTGAGTTTATGGAGAAAATTCAGGCCTTTTGGGACTAGCCGAGCGGAAATATGTTTCATACCCAAGTGATTATTTAAAATGGTACGGATCGACTCGTGAGACACAGACAGTTCGGCGGCTATCTCTCTCAAAGTTGAATGAGGATTTTCAGTCACTATTTCCTTCACTTTTGCAATGTTAACTTCAGTTGCAGACGTTGATGGCCTACCAGAGCGGGGCAAATTTTCCATCACATCTCGACCGCTTTTAAACGCTTTGTACCACTCATAAGCACGTGTTTTTGATAAAGTCGATTCACCGTAAGCCTTCTGTAACATTTTCAGTGACTCCGAACACGAAATTCCATTGGCGATGCAAAATTTAAGACAAACTTTTTGTTCGATGTTTTTGTCCATTATGAAATTCGCAATACACACTACATATGATATAACTAAAAACAGCACTGTATTTAATATAAATAACAGATGCAACTCAAACTCCGCGCCAAAATGGATAAAAGTTGTGCCAATCTAACAACAACAAAAAAAAACAAAAATTTGAATTTGGAACCATAAACAAATCATCCATTCCCAATACTTTCTGGACTGAATGTATAGTCAATTAAATTACCTACTTGGTCGGATGTTAGAACGCCCATAAAATTACAATTGAAAAATAATCCAAAGTTTCGTAATTAAAAAAATATTCTGAGAATAAAAAGAATTAAAAGTTTACGCCTAATATTTATAGCTCATTCACAAGTACAAGCAAAGGTAAATCTGACAAAGCGGAAGGAACGTGTATTATTGGACAGGCGAGCTTTCGATCATTGGGCACACCTGTTTCTAATATCATGATAAATGGATGATAATCCGTTCGTTTACCCTTTCCTCATTCAATTGTGTTCCGGTAAATATAATGTAGTAATATAAAAATTTGTAGAATTATAAAATTATTTGTAGAATAGTAAAATGAAGAACGTACCTAAACTTAAAAACGAGCATAAAAAAATATATCATAAGTGCGAATTTGTTTGTTTATTAAACTTTCACACCACAACTACTAAACCAAACATCATGGCATTTTGCATACATTTATAATTATGTACTGGACTATCCCAGAACCCATAAAAGGATATAGGAACTTTCACGACGACTTCACGTTCCAAGTAATAACAAGAGTCTATTAAGTTTATCGTATAAAATATTTTTATTAGTACTACAAAGGTGGCAAATAACCTTACGGATCGCCTAATCGTAAGCAATAGCCATAGCATAAAGATGCCTGCAACGTCAGAATCATACTACTCGCGTGTTGTTAATCCTAGGGAAACGGATAGGCGGGTAGGATAGAAATATAGGATAATATGGTATGAGAGGGATTAAGCATCCGGTGCTCTCACTCACCGTACGAAATACAATTGCAGGAGTATCTACCGTTGCTTTACGCCAATCTTCTCTAAGTCTGGTAGAGTCAGCCTATTCCTGCTGTTAGAAGCGTGGGTTTATCACACTGTAAAACCTCCAATTATTAAACCAGGTTCCGAAATAATAATTCTGTAAACAATAATATATTAGAACATACAAAAAACGTACATAAAGCACACATAGAAAACTATTTGAACATTGCAAAAATATTTGTCCTTTACTAATTCTAGTAGGCCCATCATACACGGCGCGAGAAGTTAGATATAAGACCACTACACCAAATAGATTAAAAACAGATACCATTAAGAATTATAAAACACATTCAACGTATCAATGTGTATAATACAAGTGTAAAAACAAAAGCATTATAATCATTATCAGACATTTCACATTTAACTTTCAGATACATTAAATTATAATTTGGATACACTCTCTCACTGTTCAACAAGCAATAAAAACAATAGCTATTAATCAACCCAACAACCGAACTATAATTATATCAAGTTATTATGATACGCCATTACGTCTATTATCTTCATCATATTAAACTAATGTATACAATACATTTAGGTGGGAGGTATAAAAGGTTAGTATTAGTAGGACAAAGAGTAATTAAACGCATCCATTATCATTAATGAGTGCCTTCGTGTAGGTATTTCGTACTATTTTTAGGTTTTCATATACTCTACTCTCGGAGAATACCGGTCGGATTAGTTTGATATTTAACACTAGCTTTATTCACATATTATATGCCTCGGTGGTGTAGCGATAGTGTATGCGACTGCTAATCATGAGGTCTCGGGTTCGACCCCCGGGTCGGGCAATGTTATTGAGCTTTTTCCTAAAAAGAAAAATTCTCAGTAGTTTGGAAATGTGCCTGGTAGACGTCAATAGGCTCGCCCCATATTACGTGGGACTTAAACATAGCTGGTGAGTCGTGGGTGTGTAATACACCTCTGCCTACACCTTCGGGGAATACAGGCGTGATGCTATGCTATGTTTTATTCACATATACTATTATATACTATTTTAAAGTAGCTAAACACGTCAAGTGCTAAAACACAGATCAAAATACGTAGTACCATTTTAAATATTAAAACAGATGCACTTTCGTAAATATTTAGGTAATTCAAAGTATTGGCCTAAGCTAAGATTTCACAACGAAGCCATCAGATCTAGCATTAGATGAGTTCTATTATTTTGACGGGCCTCGTGGCGTAGTCGGTAGTGTAACCGACTTCCGTGGTCGTGGGTTTGATTCCCACTCAGGACAATTATTTGTGTGATGAACATAGATTGTTGTACTGCGTCTGGGTGTTTTCTATTATATGGATGTATTTACAAATAAAAAGTAGTATATGTATTATATCCGTAATCTCGTACCCATAGCATGAGCGTTAAGCTTAGTTTGGGACCAGAGGACGTTGTGTGAAAATGTCCGTGAATATTTATGTATTTAATTAATAAAAACTGATCAATCTTTAGATGTTCTGCAAGAAATTGAAACTAAGTCTTATATAGTAAAATAAAAATGTATTTTAATTGATTTGTCAATTAGGAACAAAGAAACTATGGAAAATATCAAGGATAAGCTGTATACCTTGTTGGTTTATACTGCAAATTAATTAGCGGTAAGCATATATTACAGATGACTTACCGATTGAAATGAATTCCAATTCAATGTATAGAATTCAATATGAATTTACTTTGCAAATCCTTAGTAAGGCGGCTCATCCATCTGTCAGCGTACGAGACGGCTTTTAATTAGAACGGGATTGTATCGTTTCGACTGTCTAGTTACAATGTATTTTATATATTATAAGTACATCAATGTATTGTGTTATATCGCGAAGAGACGTAGCAGTTATTATAAATATCATAATTATTTAATACAAGATTCTACACTGACTCCCTCAGCGTGGACTTGTAAATTATTTTATTCATATTTTAATTGACCGTAACATATTTTGTAATTTTCCCTTAGCAACTGAACAACTCCGTTATTTTTTTTTATTGCCTATGATGGCAGACGAGCCACGGCCCACCTGAAGGTAAATGGTAACCGTCGCTCATGGACTCAACTATACCGAGAGTATTGTCAAGCCAGTGCTCACCATTTCATTTAACAGATATGAAAAGAAATAGTAAACGGCTATCTCCTGCTACAACCCAAACATACCGATGTGCTTCATGGCCGGTCACACGGGAGATGGTGGTACCAACCCGCTCGGGCCCGACTGCAAGTGAGTACTCCAACTTGCTATCCAGCTCTACCACCAGTAATGCAATGGATGATTATTGCTTACTTCCCTTAGTCGCCTTGTACGACACCCGTGGGAAAGAATGGAGTGGTGACACTTGTTTTTTTAGTCCGTCACCACACGGACACTTCATACTTTATTACAGCGCTAAAATATAATAATTATATCCTCATTTTTTTGGATCCGCCCAAAGTGCTGAAAAATTTTAACGATTTAATCCATTTGCGAACCATGACAGTATTCTCGGTGTTTCCCATTACTCCGAAAATCTTTCGTTTCTTATTAGGCATGAAAATTGATTATGTCATGGTACGATAATTATTAATGATAAAATTTCACGTTATACGAAATTATAAACTGTATTAAATTGGAACTCGTTGAATTAAATAAGTGTTAGACCCAATCCATCCATCCATCTGCCTTTCATCGTCCACTGCTGGACATAGGCCTCCCCAAAATGGGGATTTTACCATAATCGCCACGCTTGGCAGGCGGGTTGGCGCTCGCATTGGATGTTTTTAGTACACGGGGGAATGCTGCTGCCCGGACACATGGTAATCCCTTAGTCGGCTTTTACGACTCCCAAAAAGGAAGAGACGGGGTGGAGCTATTCTTGGTGCCGGTCCCACGTGGCATAAGGGTTAGACCCAAACCCATCTCTATCCTCTTCTTATTATCCTTCCTATCCCTCCTAAGAGATAGCGCCGCGCGAGTGATGCCTCTGGTGTTGCTAGCGTCTATAGGCTACGGTAACCGCTTATCATTAGGTAAGCCGTATTACTATTTGCCACCCACGTAGTAAAAAAATCATCTTACGAGTATACATTATTAGATTCTATACTTCTATATAACTACATCTATATCTACACTAAATTTCATGATAATTAGTTATGGCGTGAAAACATAGCAAATATACAAACGAACGCTTTAACTTTCACTTTAAAATATTAGCATTTGTACCACTGAAGTGGGTAATGTAAAATAGTTCCAGTGGTCCGCCAACAGAGGCATAGAGACGGCACACGGTGGGTTTATTTAGTGGGTGGTGCCCCGAACGACGGCGTGTACGGTTAGGAAAATTTTTCCCCGCCTAAACAAAAAAAAAAAGAAAAAGCAATTGTGATGTGTGTGTGTGTTTAAAAGCTCCAAAGATTTTGTTGAACCGATAGAATTGCGTTACATACAACGTACATAACGTTGCAAATTAAAATATTTATCACGGTCAATAATCTTATCTTGCTCTTTTTGATGTTGCTACATCGCCGCCTTTCATTTACCGCGCATCTAAGGATTTTGGACGGGCCTCCATTAACTAAAGAGGATCTCCGGCCAGCTTAATTAAGAATTCCCTTCGAAATCTCGTCTCCGTCCGCCACCCTTAGGCAGAATGGCAGCGATTGATTTTAAATGTGGACCCAAAAAGGAGCCGAAGAAGTGAGCACAGCTTTGGAATTGGCTATAAAAACTTTGTGGTAAAAATGTTCAACAGGAGGGAATAAAGTTCAACAAAATAACCCGAAATGATATGGGTATTTAATTATGGCTACACGGAGCAAAGCAATAAAAACAAGACAATAATTTTTAATTTGTAAAGTCATCAACGTTTATGTATCTCCCACGGCAAATTGTGCCGAAATTTGCATACTTATGAAGAGCTCTGTATGGAATTATTTTCATTAATAAGCTGTGCTGTACCATTTAATTAATCCACGATTTAATTACATTAAAATTGTATTCAATTAGTAAAAGTATAAGTTTAAATTCTTAAATTAATTTCTATTTGCGCTTACCTAAATTTATATAAAAGAAACTAAACTAACATAGATAATATAAGTATTATTGTTATTAACATAAATATGAGTCTTGGCTACAATAAAGAATTTATTATTATTTTAATTATTTACATCATTGGACCTGTATTGTTATAATTGATATGTACATCAGATGGTTAATATATTTAATTAATTAACTGCCTCGGTGGTGCAGCGGTAGTGTGTGCGACTGTCATGAGGTATCGGGGGCGATCCCCGGGTCGATTAGTGATATTGAGCTTTTTCGTAAAAAGAAAAATTTGCAGTAGCAGCCCAGAGTTTGGAAATGTGCCCGGTAGACGGCAATAAGCTCGCCCACGATTACGTGGGACTTAAACATACTACTAACCGTGGGTGTATAATACACCTCTGCCTACCCCTTAATGTACATTAATATCTTCATAATCTCTTGACAGTCATATATCCCTAATAAAGATTGGAGTATATTTTTTTTAATATATTTCAGCTTACTTAATAGATAGGACCCTGAAGTAACGAGAGCTACCAAGAATAGGAAATGACAAATAATACTGTTTCTAAGTGATAGAGTTGATGACACTAAGATGTTTGTTGCAGATAAACTTATCTTGATTTTGTACATCTTTTACGACTTCTAGTTAAGCACTAGGGATCTTCAGTAGAGACACTTTTTACGATAGCACTTAACATGGCCTTCTGAATTAAATTTAAACTCTATTTGTAGTAAACTGTATGCGAGACGTCATTTTCTTACAATGTACTCGCAAAACCTTTTTAGTTCTACTTTTAAAGTTTGAATATAATGAAGTAAATATTACCTCTAAGGCTTGTAAATTTTGAAAGCACAACTGCTTACAGGTGGTGATTTGTTTAAAGGTTTGCAAGGTTTACAAAATGCAATAATTATAACTGGCAGAACGTATACAAAGGGTTTCTTGATAAATAAAAAAACTATATATTCTTATTGTTGGATTTCGTATGAAGAGTGACAGTGGCAAAGGTAAACAATGAGATCGGGCTCTAACCTTCTTGTCCCCTTGCCCTTTTCCCTATTCTGTCAGAGTTCTGTTTACCTCTTATATCTTTTTCTAAGGTAGGTAATGTGCAATAATTCCTCTCATATTACTAACGTCTATAGGCTATAGAAGCCCGTTTACCATCAGGCGAGCCATATGGGTGTTTGCCAGCTTTGTGGCATAAAAATGAGTTATTGTATGTTACTATATAGGCAAAGAAATAAAAAGACTATAGCACTTTTTCTTATTGCCTATGATAGCAGACGAGTCGAGGCCCACTTGATGGTAAATTACGAGTATAACCGTCGCTTATAGATGAGTCTACTATAGCGAAAGTAATGTCAAGCCGCTGCTCACCACTTCATTTCACAGATATGAAATTAAAGAATAAACGGCTGTCTCCTGCTGCAATCAAAACACATCGATGTACTTCATCGCCGGTCACACTAAAAGCTTTATTTTTTAAGTAAACAAAGTGACTCAAAATCAAATTTAATTTTATATTTCCACTCATATTTACCAGCAGTAGTGTTGCCTACATTTTATCTGGAAATTCTTCAGCGTAAAATCCATGCACATGCCAACATTAAACAGCCAAAAGGATATATTCAGGAACATCGTAAATTCTGGCTCCAAGTCTTATACCTAGGCATTTTCCTACTTGAAAATATTCGTGTGCCTCAAATATTGCTTGAGTATTGCTTATCCTGGAGCCTGAAACGACAGCACGGTCGCTAGACTCAGCTCAACATAAATAAGGAGATAGAAAATTTTACCGTAAGTGAGAAAATATTACAGAAGCTTAATGTTAGTAGAGGGCAACTCGCGGAAGACGGTCTCGTTATGCTGATTTATGAATGCCCGCCCAAAAAGGTATTTCAAAGAAAGAGCCACCTTATGAATTCCTTCAGGGGAATTTACGTGCACTTCTTCATTGTGTGCAAAGGTTATATGCCTACGAAATTTAATATTTAACTTGTTTTAATTTATTAGTCAAGTTTTTAAATTGGGTATTTTCGTTGGTACATTCTTTTATCGTCTTAATAAGACTTACCATCTATTGTAGGACTTATTTACTAGTTCGTCCGTGAATTCATCTGCGTAATTTTCAATCCATATAATCATTAAGGCATATTTCACAAGAACTCCTTATCTGGGTAAACAATATTCTATATATTTTTTCAGGCTACAATTTGTGTATATACCAAATATCATATTAATTTATTTAATAATTAGACCATTTCTGAAAAGTAGCTATCCAATAAATTTATACACTATAAATTTGTTTAGGTTGAAAAGTTTACTATTATGTTAATCCAGCGTCTCATCTATATATCTACATAATAAATTTCGAATATACAGTGAAAAAATTGACGAACAAACAGCTAACCATCTTCACAAACTTTTGCGCTTATACTAGGCCTTGCCCCTCAGCTCAGTCATAGACAAAATTTTGTTTTTAGGTTATATCTCAGGTTCCCGATATAGTAGTGGGATAACATCAGTTATTAATTAAGAGCTATCAAAAAAATAAAGCTTAATCAACATCCGCCCAGCAGTTTATGCGTAATGTGCAAAAAATAAATACATAAACAGGCAACCACTCTAAAAAAAATCTTTTCAGCTAAGAGGCATCTACATAGCCTCTCAGTTTTTCTCAAATATTTTCAATATACAGACACTGCTCTGTTACAGATGTAGATGTAATAGTACAGAAGTAGAATGCAGTTCTGGTAACAGCTTAGGTTTACTATATCCATCCATCCATCAGCCTTTCAACGTCCACTGCTGGACATAGGCCTCCCCAAGAGAACGCCACAACGAGCGGTCCCGTCATGGGGGGATAATGCCGTAATCGCCACGCTTGGCAGGCGGGTTGGCGATCACAGTGGATGTTGTTAATACTCGAGGGAGTGCTGCTGCCCACTCCCTCGGTAATCCCTCAGACGGCTCTTACGACTCCCGTGGGTAGAGAGGGGTGAGACAATTCTAAAGCCGGCCCCACATGGCCAAGGTAGGTTTACTATATAAACATATCTAAAGATATTATAAAATAGGTAACCAAAAAATCACACTTATAGAAAATTTATATACAACCAAATTAGCTTTATTATAGTAATGTTTTGGGCAGCGATAGTTACTGTTATTTTGATTTCAAGCAAACGTTATTCTATTCTAAAAAACTACCTATAGACTTGATCGTGGTCATCATTATTTAAAAGTAACATAAAACTTATTTCAACACTAAGTGTGGTCCCGACTTTAAAATACTGCACTTTAAAATTAAATTCCACTATATATCTCATAAGAACTCTTCCAGGATCTCGAAATAAAATAGTTTAACGTTAACTCAGTGTCTTATCTATCCAACTACCAATCCAAATCCCTTATTTATTTCATTTTTTTTTGACTGAGGAAATACCGGGGAACTGGGCAGCAGCACTCCCTCGAGTATTAACAACATCTGTGATCGCGAACCACAATAAAGATAACACCCTGCACTAAGGAATAATCCTTGTATCGCCGGGGACTTTACAAACATACAATTTCACGGATACAAAGTACACCGAGACTCAGCACAACCATTTGTCTGTATGGGAATCAAACCTTTTTTTTTGTTAAGGCGGGTAAAAATGTTCCTAACCGCACACCCCATCGTTCGGGGCAACGGACAGGATAGTGTGGGGCCTTCACCCACTAAATAAACCCACCGTGTGCCGTCTTTTCACCTTTATTGGCGGGCCACTGGAACTATGTTACATTCCTTCGGTGGTTGTGGGAATCGAGCCTACAATACTCGGGCGGGAGGCCGGTGTCTAAACCACTCCGCCATCTGTCTATTTACATTATCTCCGAATTGTATACTACAAATTACAGCTGTCCTAGAGCACACATTCTTTAGCATATATTTAAGCTTTGTCTCTATGTTTGAAGTTCTGAAAAGTCAAAGGCGGTAGTTGAACTCCACACGTTCATACCTGAGTTTTATACAGAGTTCAAAGCAGTTCAATGCTGCCTGTGAAAAACAAATAGTAATTAATTAATTCAACTTTAAACAGTTATTTAATTAAACTGAATGTGCAAACAAGTGTTGTTTTATATTACGTAGCACAGGGAACGTCATTACCCCCTGCCACCCGCTGGTTAAATGAGCGTTGTGAGAACTGGAGAAATGGTATACTACTATCAACTTTTAGTCACAACTTCACTTTATAACTTTAATGTAACATAAGTGCTGTAGATTAGTAGTGTCTTATCAACACTAATGTTGCAAAGAGACAGAATTGATTTGTAAATTAGTAAGTTTGAATGTATGGCGTGGGTAATCTCTGAAATCGCTAAATCAATTTTAAAAATTGTTATATGTTCTAGTTAAACCTGTGTTTTAAGTAGCGAGTATATATCTGCGACTATACATACGACAATTTAAATTAGAGTACGGACCTCCGAATCAAACATACAACCCTCGTGCCGAATGTTGTGGATTTGGTTCCCATACAAGACAATTATGACATTAATTTATTTCACACAAAGATTTGTTTGACCCACAAATGGTTGTTCGGAGTCCGAGTGAGAGGCTTTATGTCCATCAATGTAAAATTTGGGATACAGGAATTTATTCACTAGTGCGAGTCTTGTTGTCACGATATATCTCAAGTTTTTTTTATATTGTAGCGGGATAAAACTTATTCCATTTCAAGTATAAACAATGCACGCTATGTAACAACTTTATACAGAAAAAAAAGAGATTTTGTTACGACTTTTCTTGCAGTTGAATTAATTAAGTCCGGTTACTTTAGATAAGTAAAAGTAATTATTTGCCTATGTGAGTAATAATACTGAAATTATAGTGCCCTCATACATTGTACAAAGACTGCATTAGAATATGCATTGGATATTTTCTATCTTGCTAATAAATCTGGGATGTATCTCAGCCATTAGTTATAATAACTGTTGTACTATACCTTATGAGCCGTTCACAACTGCGTACTAAATAATTATATTTTATAATAGGTTACAGAGTCAGAACTTTATATTCCTTCCAATATTATAGCTATCAATAAACCTAATTAGTATCATCATTAATTTGCATATTATTCTGAATTCGGATTTGGACTATATTTAGATTATGCTTTTAATCATAAAAAAATACAACAAAAAATAATTTATAAATAAAATAGTGGTAGAGCCTTGCTTATCCTAATTTAATTGGCCGGCATTAATTGGCCGGCTCGATCGGGGAAGTACACCCTCTCACAAAAGATCAGCGTGAACAGCGGTAATTGTTGCGTTTGGTGAGTGAGAGTGCCAGAGGTCCGAACCCCCTCCCTATTATTTCCTTATTATCCTTCCTATCCTCTGCCAATCCACCTCCTATCCCTTTCCTTGGAGATGGCGACGCGCGAGTGATGCCTCTAGTGTTGCTAGCCTCTATAGGCTACAACAACCGCTTACCATCAGGTGGGCGTATGCTTGTTTGCCTCCCACGTAGTATAAAATAAAAATACTTATAAAATTTGCAGATTTCGATAAATAAAATATTTTTTAGTTTTCTCGCTTTAAATTTAAACGTTCAATTGCAAACTGCTGTTCAATGATCGTGAGTACGTGGTCTCTAGTATTTTGTTTCTGTCACTGTCGGCCCATGACGTCATACGGCGTTCGTGGTCCTGCGGTAATGTGTATTAATTTACAACAATTAAAAATGATTTTATTTAATTCTATTTTTCAGACAGTACGTTTAAACAAAAATATTGTACATATCGAAAAAAAATTATTAATTTTATAAACATACATGGTGGCAGACGAGCCACGGCTCACCTGGTGGGTAATGGTAACCGTCGCTCATGAACTCAACTATACAGAGAGTATTGTCAAGCAGCTGCTCACCATTTCATTACATAGATATGAAATGAAAGAATAAACTGCTATCTCCTGCTACAACCAAAACACACAGATGTGCTTCATGGTCACACAGGAGATGGTGGTACCAACCCGCTCGAGCCCAATAACAAGTGAGTACTCCCACTTGGCACCCAGCCTTACCACCAATAATGCAATGGGTGATAATGGCTTACTTCCCTTAGTCGCCTCGTACGACACTCATGGGAAAGATTGGGGTGGTGACACTTGTATTCTTAGTCCGTCACCACACAATCGAGTCTCTGGTGTTGCTCAATTATATGTAGATATTATTCTACTTCATCATCATCAACGCCTGACTTGAATAAACCTTAATTTAGACCATGGGGTCAAGTAAATTTGTGGTTCTGTTTTCTCATAATGAATACTACATTTTTCAACCAACAAATATGATAATGACTTTCAATTTCTTTGCCACATTTACCTAAGGTCATCGCAAACTATATAACTGGTGGTGTAACTAGGCTGGATCATGTCAGAAACACACTCATAAGAGGCACTTTCAAAGTGAGACCTATCCCAGATAAACTACAGGAAAACCGTCTGCGGTGGTACGAAAACGTTATGAGGCGACCATCCAACCACATAACCAGAAAAGTGCCACATATCGAAACTAAACCCCGAGGGCGAGGAAGACCCCGAATCACATGGATGTACGTAGTAAATAAGAACCTCAAAGAAGCCCAAGTCAACAAAGTGATGACCCAGGACCGAGCTGCCTCGAGACGCATGATACGGAGGACCGACCCCAAATAAAATAGGAAAGGGCTAGATAAAGAAGAAAGAAGGAGGTTGCAAGCTATATAACACAATACTATGAAAAATCAGTATTGTGTACAGCTAATTTGTACTCGAGACATGTGCATGGCATTCCTGTGGTTTCCCATCCAGGCTATCGCTCTTTATTATTAATCAAGTAAAGACGTAATCCGACTACGTCTGAAGATAAATCGGATAACCTCGGATAATCCCTTTTTCTTTAATTTATATCAGTAATATAATTTGCAAATTGCCTCACAGTTGAAAGCAGCTTATTCGCTTTGGGCCAGCTTAGAATACTACAGCTTGAATTCCTATTTTGAATTAGACCCAGCCCAGGCCAACAGTGGGCCAATTTTGAGTAATTAAAAAATAAAATATAGATCATCAGAAATATTTATAACTAGCTGCTATCCGCGACTTTATCCATGTAGATTTTTTCATTATTTTTTTCGTGGAACCATAATTATTTTTCCCAAATATTAATAGCATAAGTTACTCCTTATTATATCTGCCAGTGAAGTCTCGTCTTAATCAATTCAGGCATTTTTAAGATTAGCTGGATCAAACAGGCAGACAAACAAGTCTTTAAATAATTGGTGTACTGAATAAATATCTTCACGTGTTAAAGTCACTTCAACATTTTATTGAGTTCACGCCTACAGTACTTATATGTTAATAATAAGCACCGCGTTGCATAAATCAGGTGCTTTATGTCCAATGAGTCAAATATTTTATCGAGTTGCAAGCACGTTGTAGTACTGCAGTGAAAGCATGCAGCCATTTCAATTTTAAATTCACTGGGTTTCATTTTAATTGGCCTTCATTGATGAGTTTTTTATTGGAAAATATCATAATTATTATAATTTACTTCGATATGGAACCAGTCTGGAAAGAAATAATTATGCAATATGTTCCAAATTATGAAAATGAAGAGGCATATTTGTGCCCCGTAATTTTAATAACAATAAGGTTATGTATTATTATGTATCTATTTACCTGATTGCATCAAATGAGTGGTAGTGGCTTATCTTTATATTCATTTAATTTCTTTATTTTGTATAACCCAGAGTAGTACCCTAATGTTTCTCGCTGCTTTATTTTGGTCTTAAGATAGCATAGCTTCTATTAGTTATTTGGATGCAAAGAGGAAACAAGATTATCTTTAAAAAAATTGCAGTTTGTTCTTTAAAAGTAGCTAAACATGTCAACATATCAAAATGTTTAAGTTTATCTTTATTGAAGATTCAATCAATATATATTTATTGTTATTGAATAAGAAATAGAACCAGTTTCAATATATTTTAATTCAGTAATGATATTAGGTATGTTGTTTGCGTTCGACCAATTAATTTGTGATTTCTGTTTAATATAGCTGTTATTATCGGTGAGGCTGTATACTGGTAATAAAGTACCTCTACGAGTACTTTTAAGTTTACATCGGATAATAAATGTAAGAGAACGAATTAATTCTTTATTTCTATTACTGTAAATTATAATTAACATTAAATTAATTGAATCCAGTTTTTGTTTATTTATCTCAAGCTGGCAAGATAATGTTAATTGATTTGTAAACTAAAGAATTAACTAAGTGGACGCTACGAATGCAATATCCTATTCCGATACGTAGAAGCAAAATACGATAGTAGCGGCACTTTAAGGCAACTTTCCTTAAAGCAACGTTTTAAAATAGTAAAAGATTTAATGCAAACTTTTCTCTCCTCTAATTCGGAATTCCTTTTTTAAACTAAAATGTTTTCTTTACTTAAAAAAGTACGTATGTTGTTATTTACGAATACGAACCTGTAATGGTGATAATAATTATATTTATTTATGAATAGTTTTATCAAATCATTACGGACATTTTAGTGAATTACCAGTAGCTATGCTGCAGCAATTGTGAACCCTCGATAATAATTTGGCTTGATGTCATATTTTTTTGCGGATGAGCGAAGCCGAATGGTTTTTCCGATAGAATTGCTATGTTTCATTCAGCGTGTATTGTTATGAGAGACGACGCTATCCGAATCCACCCCATTTATTTAATTTGCTAATGTCTATTGCGACTACAGTATGAATTTTGAATATTAACTGCTATTTATATGCAATATTTACTAAATACATACTTCAGCTGACTGTCTTACAGAAAATCAAGCCTAAGTATTTTACTAACATCGTGGTAAGTACTTAGGACTTTATAATGGTGACTGAACTCATAATATATTTCTACGAATAGATTTTATAACTTGTGGTAGCAAATGAACCACGGCCTACCTGATGGTATATGGCATCTGCTGCTCATGTACTGAATTGTACTCAGATTACTGTCAAACTGCTGCTGTGAAATAAAACGGTCGGGCACATGGGGTACGGTAGTACTCGCTAGTGTATAACAAGTAAGGACTCCCACTACACGTATGTATCTATTAAACGCGCCTATCAGTAATGGTGATACATGCTGGTTGGTTTGGTGGTTGGTTTCCCTTAGTCGCTTAGAACAACATCCGTGACAAAGAATGGTGTGGTGACACTTATATTCTTAGTCCTTCACCGTCTATCAGATATGTTTAGATACCTTTTACTGATATTATAAATGCGAAAGTGAGATTTTTGTTTATTTGTTACGCTTTCAAGCTATAACTACTAAACCAATCATCACGAAATTTAGCATATACATAGTCTGAAGCCCAGAGAGGGACATGGGCTTCTTTTCATTCCGGAAAAATGAATGATTCCCATATCTTATAATATGAAACAGAAAATATTTTTTTTTCTTCGCTTTGTACCTTAATATTATAACATAAATCAATAATAAATCATAGAATAAATCACAGAACTCAGAATAATAAGCACCTAATCTTTTTATTACATTAATCTTAGATAAGATTAAGCTTAAGCTGTTAATTTATAACAAAAATATAACTTAAAATATTCTTCATCATTTCTAAAACTCTTCTTTAAATAGAAATTTAATGGAGAAATTTAAAGTGTAAATTTCAACATTAAATTTTATGTAGTGACAGATGAGAAGATCGTGTCACGACTGCAAGGCGATGTCCCTGGATATATTAAAAATGAAATTAATTTTAATGAATTGCCGGTTGTAAGGATTCCGTGAGTCACTTGTTCCGTGGAACTCAGAGAGGTTCTATAATATGCAGGAATTAGAAGGAGACAAAACAGTAAAGTATAAGATACTCGGCTCTCGTTGATGCGTGTTAGTTAGAGAATCTTTTGTTGTGACTGTCGGTGGCGGGTGAACGGGGGCGAATTCTTAATTAAGTGTTGGCGAAGCCCTCTCCGTTTAATGCAATGACTTCACGCCTCGTTTAACTTTCATAAAATCTTAAAACTCAGCGATTTCTTCTTAACTAGCGGAATAAAATTAGCATGTGCAAGTACCCAAGTCCTTTGCATTATAATTTTTAGGCGTAGGTACTTGATTATCATTAATTGTTGAGTTATTAGAGTTGGTCTTGAAATGCTACGATTTTTTTTTTAATTTATTTATATATGAAGTAGCTTCAGTACACGACGACTGCATTTCCAATAGCTAAAGTTCTATAACACACATTTATAACTTTATTTCAAGGGGATATATGTCTTCGGACTTATAGTTGGCATCATTTCTATAGGATAAATATGTTGTATCGTATGTTTTTTGTGTGTAGAAAAATTGTATTGTATTTGCCCAGAGAGACAACGGCGTAGACGGGGAACACAACGGTGTAGACGGGGATAAACTGTATTTTTTTTATTTTGATTCCTTAGTTTGAACTATATTGGCCCCTGCAATTTTGTAAACATACTTCTTGTCGTTTATTTTTTGAAAACTTCAGAACAAATCAGTAAATTATTTATGTTGGCACTATCCATTAAAGTAAAAGGAACTATCCAAAAAATAAATTAAAATTATAATCAGAAGTATGTAATGATCGGAAAGTGATGATTTAAATTATATGTATAAATAAAAACTAACTGCTATAATTGCATGAAAAGTAAGATACTCGCGATTCGCAATTATAATCCGTCGTTAAGCGTCTTAAGGCTCAGCTCAAGAATTTTATAGCTGTAAGTCCCCGTCTTGGTGCCGTGTGAGGCTGGCTTTAGAATTGTCCCACCCCTCTCCACCCATGGGAGTTGTAAGAGCTGACTAAGGGAATACCGGGGGAGTGGGCAGCAGCACTCCTTCGAGTTAAGAACATCCACTGCGAACGCCAACCCGCCTGCCAAGCGTGGCGATTACAGCACTATCCCCCATTCTTGGGGAGGCCTATGTCCAGCAGTGGACTTTAAAAGGCTGATAGATGGATGGATGGATGGAAGTCCACGTCTTTATGTAAGTACTTTCTTAAGAGTATTAATACCACCAACAATTACTTGTAATAACATTATATACTGCACTAAGATACGAAATAGGTATCCATGTCCCCTCCCTATCAGATCGATAGCTATGATATCCCTTCATAATTCGCATAATCCCATAATTGATACGTAAAAGCTTCACTGGCTTTGTACAATTAGACTCACCCTCCACAGATTTATCTGCGATAGATTCTAATGATTAATATGGTGCGCTTGGAGAAATATTTCAAATATAGAGAGACACAAGCTTTATTAATTACTTTGTACTTTATATTAAAACGTTGAAGGTAAGATCCGTAATGATTAAACGTTTATTTATTGTTTAGTAAATAGATAAACTTTACAAGAATAATTGGAGATGAATTTTCAAAAACTATATATACATATTGAGTGCATAGTAATTGCATTTTAAAAATCACATACATTTTAAAGTACAAATTATTTGTGAATAAAGAAAAAGAGATTTTTAGTAGGGGCGGGAATCGAACCACGCATCTTTTCCAATCCGGGGAAGTGCTCTACCGGCAAGCATTACATGCAATCGGTAGATGGCGTTAGTCGTGAGACAAATGTGATTAAGAATTTGGGATGATCGAAGGATCAGTAGGGTAGCTTAGTTGGTTTAGAGCACTTCCCCGGATTGGAAAAGATGCGTGATTCGATTCCCGCCTCTACTAAAAATCTCTTTTTCTTTATTCACAAATAATTTGTACTTTAAAAAGTAATGGAGCATGTCAATTGCTAAAAGAAATAGATCTAAAATGTTTGAAAAAATCGCGCCATCAAATAGTATGAAATTTAATTGCAAAATTAAACTTACTATATTGAATGCATGTAATGCTTGCCGGTAGATGGCGTTAGTCGTAAGACAAATGTGATTAATAATTTGGGATGAGCGAAGGATCAGTAGGATAGCTTAGTGGTTTAGAGCATTTCCCCGGATCGGAAAATATGCGTGGTTCGATTCCCGCCCCTACTAAAAATCTCTTTTTCTTTATTCACAAATAATTTGTACTTTAAAAAGTAGCGGAGCATGTCAATTGCTAAAAGAAATAGATCTAAAATCACATAAATTACTCTCGTTATAATTCCACCTACAAATACGAGTATGTTGTGGAATAAAACCTCCATTATGGTTGAAATTATTTTTAAAGTTATGGTTAATTGCTCCGGGCCTTTTACCTGCGTAACATTTAAATGGCTTTATCAACGAGTGTATGGTATTATTATAAAATAAACTACAGAATGAATAAATATATATATATACGACATACGAAATACCCCAACATAACTTATGTTAAGGAATTTCGTATATCGATATATTAATTAAATTTTGAACAGGGCAAGGCGGTTTTCCTAACATCTGATATCTCTCTTTACTCTGGAGGACCGTTCTTGACTATTTAGCCGCTTTTACTCTGCAACCGCTAAATGTACCGTAAACTGATACACGGCAAACATACGCCAAGCACTCAAAAGATTCTGTTATCTAACACGAAGCAAACATAACGTGGAAAGACAGAGAAGACTATAAATTTGATCTAATGTTATCTCTATCTCGCGTAGAACAATAATGAGAATTGTAGTATTCTATGTAGGGTGTTGTCGTGTAGGGTGGTACGCGTCTAATCGACCCGTGCGATAAACAGCGGCGCGTGCACGCTATGTTAGTTACGCACTGTAATGAATCTGCGCGGTTGCATTTTAGGGTTAACAGTAATATTCTCGCCATTAGTTAATAGTTCGCTTGAAGCGGAGGGATGTAAAATGGTGAATAGTTAGTATAGCTGTCGTCAGCTGTTGAAATTCGCAGTTATTTATTTACTGAAGTTTATAGGTAGCTCTCATAATGAAAAATAATTTTATTTAATATTATTAATAATCTAAGTGTGCCGTGTGGGGCCGGCTTTAGAATTGTCCCACCCCTCTCCACCCATGGGAATCGTAAGAGCCGACTGAGGGAATACCGGGGGAGTGAGCAGCAGCACTTCCTCGAGTATTAACAACATCCATTGCGATCGCCAACCCGCCTGCCAAGCGTGGCGATTACGGCACTATCCCCCATATGGGCGAAACAAATGTTGTGGCGTTCTCTTGGGGAGGCCTATGTCCAGCAGTGGACTTCGAAAGGCTGATGGATGGATGAATAATCTAAGTATTTTTTATTTTATACCATTCAATATTTCAAACTAATTTCAGCACAACAACCGGATATCTCTCGGATATCGGTAATCAATTAATAGTAGGAACTAAAAAGTGATTACTTTAATTATAGCTGTACTTAATGTAGTTTTTATCACATATTTATTAAAAATAATTTATTTATATATTTAAGCTCGTTTTACACATGACGAATCGTAATCTGAGCATTTCTGTGCCTGTAGATGTGATTATTTTTCCAATTGGTAATAAATTAGTTTGTAACGACTTTTACTAGGTAAAGCGCTTCCCACATACATATACTTATAAATCATTTGTTGTTTACAGTATTTAAGCTTGTCTTTATGTTGCCATAACATAGATAAATCAGTAGCCTTAGTTCTTCTCTAAACTAAGAAATAGCATTCCAATGGATTTTGAATTTTTTTTATTGCATTTTGTGCCTGATAGCAAGTGAGTACTCCTATTTTGTACCCAGCGCTACCACCAGTATTAACAAAATCTACGACGTTTTAGAGAGAAACCATTGTTTCTCTCTAAATCCTAGATTGCATGAATAACTGGTTTTGCTACACATTACACCTACATATTTGTATAAAGTACTGAAAACGGTGATCTTAGATTTAGGTCATGTTACGTGTACCTTGATGTTAATTCGATACATTGCGTGGGAGGAAAGGTGTTAATTTAGCAGATTTAATTGTATGTCGAAGTAAATAAAGAGATAGCAGCCACGTGACCAGAACATGCGTGCTCCCAGACCATAACCTTAAATCAGGAATGTTGCACTAATTGCTCAGAAAACATTAACAGCACTGTGAGTAGGTGAGGTGCAAATTGTAAGATATAAGCGGTAAATATTGACAGCAATCATAAATTAAATTCGAGTAGTAGTTTAGTTTTTTAAATAACTGGCTCTGTGTTGCAGCGGTAGTGTGAGCGACTGCTGATCATGAGGACCTGGGTTCGATCCCCGGATCGGGCAGAGTTATTGATGTTTTTCGTAAAAAGAAAAATTGTCAGTAGCAACTCGGAGTTTGAAAATGTGCCCGGAAGAGGGCAATAGGCTCGCCCCCTATTACATGGGACTTAAACATAGCTGGCAAACCGTGGGTGTATAATAAACACACCTCTGCCTACCCATTCGGGGAATGCAGGCGTGATGCTAAGTTTAAATCTCCGTTTGGGAAGGTTCCATAGTAGCTTAGTTATTTAAATATTCGTTAAACTATTTAAAATTATGTTAATAATTATATAAGTGTAAATAACTTATTTTCCAAATTCAATGAGATTTAACGCGATAGTGCCTATATCCTACTTGCCCTAATCCAGTGTTATTTTGTTATGGATATTGGGTAGTTGGCAGATAATTTACAAAACATGGTACTGGAATCGCTTCTTAATAAATACAGTATTTCACGACCTCAGTAGTAGATTTAGAATTCTGGTATAGCTGAGTAGGTACATAATTGATCCAATAATGTCAGATATGTCGTTACCGACTGTTAGTAATAAACGAAATCAAGAAAAGTAAATATGACTAAAATAAAACGATCGAAATATCATAAAAAGCAAATTACTATAACCTGCCATCATAGCTTCTATATGCTTCTGGGCTAGCTGTCACTCGCGGTTTTACTGTCAGTAGTACCCTCTGCGTAAGTTACGGAGTGATGTTCAATAAACTATGTTACTTTCAATGATGAAAGAATGACTAAATATTATACGATAATCAAGCAATCTATTAGAACTCAACGACAGCATTTGATATTCCAAGAGACAGCTCCAAATCATACTCGTGATAATTATTTTAGATTTTTGCGCTTTGTGTTATATTAAATGGAGCCAAGTGCTTAAAATATACATAACAATATCAAAACACGCTATTAATTCCGAAATTATTGAAAAAGATAGCCAAATGTAACATTGTCAGACAGATAACATTGTCAGGAAAAATTGTGTAAATTCTTGTTATGTACCTCTGACGGGTTAAGTGTTTGTGTAAAGGTATTATCAGTTTTTGACTTGTACCACCGGCTAAAAAGATATGCGTTTCAGAGCGGTACATTTATGGCAAGGCACCGATAATTTTATTTCCCTCATGCATTTGGTCTTGGGGCCGATGTGTTGGGGGATGTTTAGTGTCCTGTTGTTGCGTAAACGATCTCTGCCCCAGACAATTTGATATGTAATAAATTATGTCTCTTTCAATGTCATAGTATCAATGTTTGCCTTTTTGATGGCACTAATATAATTGGATTGAGGGACATATAGAAGATTTATATTAACACTAGCGTATTCTACATTTGTTTAACATTCTATTAATATAATTATTCTGTACGTGTGTTTGTCATTGAACTTTTCTTAAACGGCTGGACCGAATTTATTAAGATTGTCGGTGTGTGTTTTTAGTGAATCTCTGCCCCTTCATAAGTGGACTTGGTCTCGGATGGTGCTGCGATCATATTCAAAGAATTTAATAATATTATCATATTTTTGTGTGCTTATCTCTCCAGGTTACGTAGCTCTGAAGAACTTTCCATATGTTCTTAACCTGATTTCCATAAAGGACATATTAGGGGTTAAAGTATGAAATTGCCGATTTGAACTGAAAAATTTAAATTAATTTTTTTTCATTTAACATATTTATTTAATCAAAATATCTACCATTATTATCTATACATTGCTGCCATCTAATAGGAAGGTAATTTATGCCTTTGCGATAGAACTCTGGTGATCTAGATTCTACAAACTGTGTGAAAGCATTTTGTACTGCCTGGGAAGAAAACTTTTTATCACGTAGAAAATTGTCCATATCACGAAAAAAATGGTACTCCGTTGGAGCAAGGTCTGGCGAATACGGAGGGTGACAAATGGTTTCTAATTGCAGTTCCTGTAGAGTTAAAACGGTTTCTCGTGCTGTATGAGGTCTCGCGTTATCATGGAGCAATAATGGTGAAGATCGATTTATGATTCGGGACTGTTCACTGCAAATTTTGCTATCACTGTTCGGAGTTCGGCACAGTAGACATCTGCTGTTATTGCTTGACCAGATCGGAGAAAGCTATAGTGAATAACACCACGCTGAGATCACCAAACAGTTACCATTACCTTTTTATTGGTAAGCTTTGCTTTAGGAAACTGTTGCGGCGATTGACCTGGGGTCAGCCATTGCATTTTTCGCTTACGGTTATCGTAAAGAATCCACTTTTCATCAGATGTCACAATTCGAACCAATATTCCTTCGTATCGATTCAACAAGGCAACACAAGTTTCAACACGCGTTTCTTTCTGCAGATCAGTGAAATCATAAGGCACCCATTTTTCATATTTTTTTATTTTATTGAGTTGACGCAAATGAGTCAATATTGCTGGTAAGGTAACGTTAAACCATGACGCTAATTCCTGGGTAGTTTGGCTAGGATCGGCTTCCACCATCTCTTTCAATTTATTGTTATTCACATGTGTCTTCAATGTGGTTCGTTCTTCAAATCAAAATTTCCATCACAAAACCTTTTAAACCAAAATCGCATTGTACGTTCATTAGCAGTCCCCTCTCCAAACGCAACATTGATATTGCGAGCTGTTTTTGCAGCGTCAGTTCCGCGTTGGAACTCGTATTCCAAAACACTCAAATTTTCGAAGTATCCATCTTTCTTGTCGAAGCTGAATAAAAAAAAAAACTGAAAGTCGATAATCGAAGGTTGCACATTTTTTTAAAGAAGAACCTCATGGGTATCTTTTGAAAAAAGTTTCACTCAAAAATCTCAAATCATGAAGGTTCTATGTCAATTCGAAGTACCTATTACAATAAAACGGCAATTTCATACTTTAACCCCTTTTATGAATAAAAGAGACCATTACTGTCCCAATGTTTGACAAAGGTCTATATAACGGTATTCCATAGCGGGGTTAAGACTTGTAAATTTCCTAAAGGATTCCTTACGATATTTTTCTTTACTGAGAAGTGATAATTTGATTAAACAAATAATAAAAAACAGGTCTTTTCAGGCTAGAAGTGTGACTTACCGTTGAGTGTCTTGATTGAAAAAAAACCTCAACTCCTTTTTTCTTCTTTATATTTCACTATAAAATATGTCCTAGAGTTTCTCGTCCCTCCTACGAGCCACGGCCCACTCGATAGTAAATACTCATCTACTTTCTTCTTCATTATATTTCACTATAAAATATTTCCCAAGCCTTCTCCTTCCCAAAGAGTTGTTAGTAACAACCACTGTTCATCATTTCATTTCTTGTATTAACTGGCGGCTATTTCCCGCAACAACTAAAACAAAGCTTTAAGTTCACTCGGAAGACGGTGGTACCATCCCGCTCGGCTGAATTATCATAAAAAGCAAATATGGCCCCGTGACAAGTGAGAACTCCCACTTATACCCATCCCTATCTCCAGAAAATAAGTTTATTGATACGACGCCATTGAAATTGTAACACTGTAACACCTTGGCCCATCAGTCTATGGAGAACACACGACACACGTCTAATCCTTACATAAAATATTATACTATATCTCGTATGTCTGTGACCTATAGACAATTAGGTGTACCTATATGTTTTATTTTGTGTCTCAGATTTGAGTGTTTGGTGATTTAATCCTAAAATAATAAATAAGCAACGTGCATGTCTAACATTTATTTGTTAAAATTATTTATGACACTCAAATTAGTGGCTTAATTTACAATTTAGCCACAATAGTATGTAACTTGCATGGTTAATAACACTAATTCAAAAGGCTGGCAAAATCAATCACAGAAATATTACCATGCGCTATAAATCGCAATAGTAATGTGTTAACTACCAGTTAATGAAACACGCCTAAAACATTATGTAATTCATTGAAAACAAGGTGTAGTTAAAACAATATTTATCTTAATAATTAGTATAACCGGAGTACGCCGCGGTTCATTTGATAAAGGTGCGTGTAAACGAGCGGCCAACCATCGCGTGATAAGAACACGCTGTATATAAATTAAAACGTAATTGTGTTATCGTGACCCCAGGGTTTTATTCAGTTGACGAAATAAAAGACTGTTCGAAAATTAAATTTGATGTTTTTTATTCTTTTGTACTTTTATTTTGGCCAGTTTTAGTATACCTGCTCAAAGGACTGTTATTTCCATAGCATTCAGTTGAACTTGGATTAACGTTTTTCATTTATATTTTCCATAAAGACTGACTTTATTGACTCATTTTGGGTAATAACTCAGGAATATGTAAAATATCTTGTTTTCATTAGGTATATTAACTAAGGTTGATTGTCATTCCGGAGTCTTCATATTAAAAGTATTACTTTTTTTTTTTATGTAAAACTATGTTTAGCCTACTACATAATAAAAGTTATATCTCGTTTTCTAAGAAAGTAGAATCAACATTAATTCGGTAGTTTTTGCGTGATGTGTGGCTAAACGAACAGCCAAAAATAAAAATAAAAATAAATGTTTTTTGCTTACACGTTAAATAGTATATTTTGAGTCACACCCACTAAAAACCCTCCGTGCGCCCTCATCCGTCCGTGCTCGGCTGACCACTGGTACCGCGTATATTCACTTCAGTGGCGGCTAGCCCACCGGGCTCCCTCTCTAAGTGACTTTAGACTAACACTTATCTACTTTTTATCATTAATATGAAACGATGAGGTGAAACTAAGAATAATTTCGTAGTTCTTCGCTATGTGGGCATTTGATTCATTTTCTCGTGTAAGTTTACCTGCTTCTGTATAGGAGAGGTAGTAACGTATACTGTTTACGTGAACACCAATGTATTAGTCCACCATTGTACAGGAATATGAAACCACTCGTACTTTTTAAAGAATAAAACTATATAAAAAAAACAATTCCTACATTGGTTATCCAGATTAGCGCATTTAAACTGAAAAACATACTCATCAGCTGTATCATATTAGTATAAATTTATTAAAAACTTTAATCGAAGACCCAAAATGGCTTTTCTTAAATATATTGCTCACAAACTGAAACTCTGAACTGCCTCTGTGGTGCAGCGGTAGTGTAAGCGACTGCTGATCATGAGGTCTCGGGTTCGATCCTTGGGTCGGGCAGCGTTCTTAAGATTTTTCGTAAAAAAAAAAGAAGGAAAAATTTTCAGTAGCGGTCCGGAGTTTGAAAAAGTGCCCGGTAGACGTCAATAGGCTCGCCCCCTATTACGTGGGACTTAAACATAGCTGGCGAGTCGTGGCTGTGTAATACACCTCTGCCTACCCCTTCGGGGAATACAGGCGTGATGCTATGCTATAGCTCACAAATTTAAAAATGGTATAGTATAAATCAATTCTCACTTACGCAACAGACTAGTAGCTATACAACAATATTTATCAAAAGAAACAGCTCCATATTTATGTCATACTTATACAATAGACTTATTCATAAGTCACGTTTGAAATTACCGGACAAAATATGTTTATGCATGTTCCGTATACCGATTTGGTGAATGACTATTTTGAATTTATCGTGAACACGAGTGCCCACTGCCCGCAACCCTGTCATGTTTATGGTAATGATAAACATATTGAATTTATTCTTAAGAAAGTACCGTAACAGCTTGTGACTGTAAGATACATTAGAGAATTAACAAACGATTTCGCTCATTGCGTACACCAAACATTTATAGACATGTCATCTATAAAGCTGTAATAGAGCTGTACCTACACCTTTTTTTTTAAGGCGGGAAAAAATGTTCCTAACCGCACACCCCGTCGTTCGAGGCAACGAACAGGGTAGTGTGGGGCCCTCACCCACTAAAGAAACCTACCGTGTGCCTTCTCTCCGCCTTTATTGGCAGGCCACCAGAACCATGTTACATTCTTTCAGTAGTGTCTGTACCTCACCTAAGATATTTGAGAATGAATAATTAGGCTATTTAGGAAAACACAAAACTTTTTTTTTAGAATCTTTTGTTTGTTTGTTTGTTCAGGCATCATGCAAAAATTACTGAATGGATTTTGATCAAATTTTTGTTCGATAACTCCTGCTTAGACTTTAAAACTGGTATACATTTTATACCGCTACTATATCAGAAACCCAGAGATATAACCTAAAATCTAGCTTTTGGCTGCATTTAGCTTCATTATATTATAGTAGTACCGAGATTTACGTATAATATATCAAATTAGGAATGATTGTTAAAGCGCTTTATTTGGTCAAGTGTCTACATATAAATTATGGCAGCGACCTCCCATAGTGCGACGAAGGGCTCTCGATAATTATTGCAGACAACAATCTAGCCCCAACCTTTATCTGTTTTAAGGAAATGTATTCACTTTTGCACAATAATTCATGTACAAAGTCCATATGCAAATACGTAGCCAACAGCATGTCAGCATTGTGGCTACAACGGAGTAACAATTTAGCCAAGTTTAGCAGCTCTAAGCTGGTTACAGTTAAATTTGTGGCCTTTGCGTGCTATTGAAATTTACAGCTCAACTTCCCCGCCGTTGTCTGCGTGCCTAGTTAGTTTCACAAACGCGTTTAAGAATTTACGAATAGAAAAATAGTTTCAAAGCTATAACGCAACGTTTTACAAAGCTGAAGATAGTTTAAATTGACGTTTTTACAGCATTGTTAATTTCTTAAATTTATGATTTTAGTTTTCCTTATAAATTAGATTGAGATCATAAAGAACTTGACTACTTTTCCTTTTTTTTTGTTAAGGCGGTAAAAAATGTGCCTCACCGCACCCCCCGTCGTTCGGGGCAACGAACAGGGTAGTATGGTGCCGTCACCCACTAAATAAACCCGCCCTGTGCCATCTCTCCGCCTTTATTGGCGGGCCACAACTTGACTATCCTACTCGCAGATACGAGTATCTTTATATCTATCTTCATTTTGTTTCTTGTAAAATAGCTAAGCATGTCAAATACTAAAATAATCACAAATCTGATCTCGCTAAGGTTTATGTGATTTGTTTAGAAAATCGCCATCTGTCTATACATATATAATTATTTGTCCTCCCTCACTAACTAATTCGTCTCTATTTCCGTGTATACAAATGTACTTTGTGGCGCTCTGCTCTACTCTGCTAAGCCGCTGAGCTACGAAGTTGACATTTTGGCAGCTGAGGCTTTTTATGTACCTACTACTTTAAGAAGAACGAAATTTCATACCACTGCTTTTGATTAGAAATATATGGGCACATATAAAGGTGTTTTTCAAAAAATTATAGGGCTATGAAATGCAAATATATTTTTTTTAATCCGCATGGTTCATCTTTTTTATATTATAGTAGTACCGGACATAGATTTGAAGTCGGTTACCCATTAAGTCAAATTCAAATTCAAAAATATCTTTATTTCATAGGCCTATTAAGTAGCACTTAAAATCGTCAATAATACACTAATAATTAAAATAATTAACACGAGCGCCTGAGGCGAGTGCATCCGCAATAACAAAGTGGCGATTGCAATCGCCACAAGCGGCCGGATTCCGTAGTAAAGCCTTTCATGAGAAGAACCCGGCAAGAAACTCATGGGCCACTTTTTTAAATTGCCAATTTATTACAATTTAATATAATCGTTATAACTAAAATAAATCTTATAAAACAATTTTGAAAATTAATGAATGAGAAGCAGCTCAAGCCCATTTAGTTTTATCCTCAAGATAATCCGAAACAGTGTAATAACCTTGATTACAAAGTCAAATTTTTATGGCTTTCTTAAACTTATTTAGTGGCATATTTCGGACATTTTCAGGAATTTTATTGTAGAAGCATATACATTGCCCCATGAAAGATCTACTAATTCTGTGGAGACGAGTACTGTGAGCAACAAGATTGCCTTTGTTCCTTGTATTCATGTGATGAACGTCGCTATACTTATCAAAGCTTCTGATGTTTTTCTTGACATACAACAGATTTTCATATATAAATTGAGACACAACAGTTACAATATTTATTTCTTTAAATTTCTGTCTAAGGTAATCTTTCGGGCCCAGATTATAGATTGCCCAAACGGCCCTTTTCTAAGTACAAATATAGAATTTATATAGGCGGAGAACCCCCATAGCAGTATGCCATAGGACATAATATTATGAAAGTAACTAAAATAAACTATTCTTGCCGTTTCAACATCAGTCAATAATCTAATTTTTTTACCGCATATGCCGCTGAGCTTAGCCTACCTGACAAATTTTTAATATGGGGGCCCCATTGGAGTTTGTTATCTATAGTGATACCTAGGGAAACCATGGACTCCACAAGGTCCAGTTCGACGCCATTCAATTGTACATTGGTTTCTACATGCCTTACATTGGGTGTAGTAAATTTTATACATTTCGTTTTATTTTCACTTAAAACTAGGTTATTAGTATTGAACCAATGAACAACTTTAGATAGTGCTTTGTTCACATCGTCATAATTAAGTAGTTGAAGTAGTAGTTATAACATGAGAATCCTATCAATATCTACCGCTGACAGTACGTTTCATTATTTTTTTATTGAAACAAAGTAATAAATAAGATAGTGATGCTGAATAGGTAATATATTGGAAAATATGTCGTCGCCAAAAATAGTGAACGCTTTAAAATGACAGAAGGGAGATTGGAAAAAAAATCACCCTCAGCAATATTCAGTCTATTTTTATACGATACATCCCAAAAATATTAAAAACTACTTACATTGCGGACATCTCCATTAACGCTGATCTCCCCTCATAGCTCTATTGATTGTTTTTGATTGGTTACATGTTTGTTACATTGTTTTATTGTTCTATTTCCGAAGTAATTTTAAGTATAATCGATACCGTCGTCATGACTATATTAAGATTATAATATTATTTATTATTAAAATTTTATAGTATTTATTGTTTAAAGGACATCGCAGTCCAGCATTAGTAGCAGTTTAGTCCAGCATTAGTAGCGACATTTTAAATAAATTTTAAGTTGGAACAAATCAAACATTTAGAAAAAAAAACGTGAAGTAGTTTCGGAGTTCTTTGATCAACAATGTGGCACGAAATTGTTAACACCTACTATTATAAAGCTGTAACAGAGCTATGTCTGTACATTTAAGATATTTGAGAAAAAATGACTGAATTAGGCTATATATAGGCGTGTCTAAACACAAAACGTTTTTTTTTAGATTTTTGTCTGTTTATCTGTTTGTCTGTTTGTTTGTTCGCGCATCACGCAAAAACTACTGAACGAATTTTGATGCAACTTTTTTGTTTGATAGCTCTTGATTAGACTTGACAACTGGTAGGTATATTATCTCACCCCACCTACATGTATATGAGATATAACAAAAAAAAACAGCTTTTGGCTGCGGCGCAGCCGCGGACAAAGGCTAGTTATATAATATGTAAATCTGTGAATTCTATCTATTTATTTTTAATTGTTAAATTTTGTTATAGGTAGTTATTTGAAGACTTACTGAATCCAATTCTGACTTGCTATAATTTTTGATTTGATTGTCTGTACACCGTCCTTTTATAGCTTAAGAAGGCTTGAGTAATCACACACAAATTGGTGTGATGTAGGAACAAATAAACGGACATGGTAGGCTATATATTAATCTTATAGTCCAATATCCTAGGTGGCCAAACCTTACCACTGAAGGAATGTAATATGGTTCCGGTGGCCCGCCAATAAAGGCGGAGAGACGCCACACGGCGGGTTTATTTTGTGGGTGAGGGCCCCACGCTACCCTGTTCTTTGCCCGGAACGACGAGGGTGTGCGGTTACGTACATTTGTTTCTGCCTAAACAAAACAAAGAAAAAAAGGTGGCCAGACCTTACTTCTTCTTTAGCTAACTAATTATTTATTGGGGTTGAGTAGTGGTATATGAATGAAAGAATGTCTGTAAGCCTTTTTTTTTTTTTGTTTAGGCGGGAAAAAATGTTCCTAACCGCACACCCCGTCGCTCGGAGCAACGAACAGGGTAGTGTGGGGCCTTCACCCACTAAAGAAACCCGCCCTGTACCGTCTCTCAGCCTTTATTGGCGGGCCACTGGAACTATGTTACATTCCTTCGGTGGTAATGTCTGTAAGCCTAGGCAAATAGCCGATAATCCGAGTATCAGGTTTAAAAATTACTTAAAATTATTATGTACTCACTTTAATATTACTAAAGTTAGGATAATCATTTCTGTATGAGCTAAGGCAACTGCATCAATATTTTTCGTAACTAATATTTTTTTTAACATTTTTGATTTATATTTTTTAGTATTAGCATTAATGGTCGTAAAGACAAATGTAATGAGGAGATTGGGATGATCAAAAGATCTGTACGATAGCTCAGTGACTTATAGCACTTCCCCGGATTGGAAAAGACGTGGGTTCGATTCCCGCTCGTACAAAAAATTTTCTTCTTCCTTATTCACTTATAATTTGTACTTAATATTTTTTTATTTCATTTGGCATAAATTCAGTGTATACATACTAAAAGTACACTTTATCCTATACATTATTTTACTCGCTACTTAAAATCAGGTGTTTCAGTGAGTTATAAAAAAAAATACTGAAGCGAAACAGTGAATGTATCTACTCTTTAAATATTGTCTATGTTTTGAAATGAGAATACAAAAATGAAACGAGGCGACTAAGGGAAGTAAGCAATTATCACCCACTCACAAGTGGGAGTACTCACTTGCTATCGAGCCCGAGCGGGTTGGTACCACTATCTCCTGTGTAACCGGCCATGAAGCACATCAGTGTGTTTTGGCTGTAACAGGATGTAGCCGTTTATTCTTTCATTTCATATCTGTGGAATTAAATATAGTGAGCAGCGGCTTGACAATACTCTCGGTATAATATAGTTGGGTCCATAAGCGACGGTTACCATTTAACATCAGGTGGGCCGTGGCTCAAAGAAAAATCAAGTTCCGACTCATATTTATATCTAATAACTAAGTACTAATTATGTTCGTTAACTACATGGATCCCACATTATCCCAAGAGAACACTAAGAAGATATAATTCGCAATTTTTTCACGCCAATGTACCGTGTTACTTATTTCTTTAAGTTGTCACATAACTCTCGCGCGGTGCCGTGGCGACAGAGCCAAAAATAGACGCCCTAAACTTTTTAATAGGTGCAGCGACACTTTGAGAACACCGAACAGACCGGCGCCTTTTCTGTCTCCAACACAACTTTTATGACTTTCAGCAAATTGCTCCTTCTTATTTGAATATATATCTTTGAACAATATTATGTTTTATTGCCAATTTTTTTGTAAGTATCATGTAGTTCGACTTTCATAAAACTTCTTTCTACGCTTTATAATTAAAATTAATTTGTAGAATGACGCCCAGTCATTTATAAGCTAAAGGATTGCTGATTAATACTCGTTATCAGTAAGCAATATTTAGAGTTTAATTATTATTATTTCCGTAAAAAGTATGTGTGAGTAGAGCTTCGTGACAATAATATAATATATTATCAGTAAGTAGTAACAATAATTCTGAAAAATTTAACACGAAATTGAAATTGAGTTTCAAGAAAACTGTTACTAAATTCACGAACAGAACTTTGCTATCAGCAGAAGTCAGCTTAACCATAATATTATAACATGAAAGTTAAGTCACAAGTTAGCATAAGCTAACTTAGATAACTTAGCTGGGTATGGGTGCTACGTCAGCCGAACTGCCAACTAAACGCTTTGCGGTATGGAACTTTGTCTTCTAAACTTAATCCAGCGCTCCGTTTACTATTATATTTTTTTATTCGCCTGCTTTCGATTAGCTGTTTTAGCTTACTAGATCCTACCTACGACCTCGTTTGTGTAGATATCAAAATAAGTTTAATTAAAAAAAAAATGTTGTAGTGGTAGTCTTACTTGTCCTAGCATGCAGGGGCTGGCTTGACTGGGGAAGTACCACTTTCTCATAGAAGATCATCATTTCTATGCACCTTCTATACCTTTCTTTTAAGTTGGAGACGCTCGAGTGACTCATCTGGTGTTGCTAGCGTCTATAGGCTACGGTAACTGCTAATCAACAGATTACCAGGTGAGCCTTATTTTTCTAACTTTAACTTGTAGCATATAAACAAAAGCAAAAAAAAAGTATTGAAAAAAATGGTTCTGCAATATTACGATTGATAAATAGGCAAAACTATTTCAATAATTATTTTTTCGAATTTTATTAACAAGATTAATTATGACTAAAACTTATTAGGTACAGGTACACCTACCTGTACCTAATAAAATTTCGTCACAATGTAAGTTGTATCATAACAATAATAATTTAGAGTATTACACATTTTAACTAATATATACCAGTAATCGGACAGTAATAAATATGATATTTCCAATTATTATTACGAAACAACAATAACGTAAGTCGTAATAATCCCAAGAAATATAATTTCGACAATATAAATTCTACACACATAAATAGATTACGTCTATATATCAGCTGCTCATACCTAATCCCATGAATGTGATTCGGAACTAATGTGTGCAGACTTACATAATTGTAATCTCGGTCTAATGACCCTGATCAGAGCACAGGTAGACATAATGCTATTGATAGTCCATTAAAGTATTTCATCGACTGAATCATATTTCATTAATTTAAAAGCACAAATGAAAGGGTCGCTGATGTTGAAAGTGTTAAATTTTAGATTTATCAGACCTGAAAGATTAATGGCATATAGTCTGTAATCACTTTGACCCTTTTAACGGATAGATTCTTTATTAAATTATTTAAGCACAAAAGAGATTATTTCAAATTAAATAATACTGAATTAAAATAAGTTAAAAATGCTTGATAAGGCTTAAAAATCTATAACTATATGTTTATGCTAGTGGTTCTTAAATTAATATGGCGACGGAATAATTTTAGAAAACTAAACATGCCTTGGCGTTGCGTAGAGCACACAGAATGACTTGTTACAAAAGATTAATTTGTTAATGATTTTTGATGTGAAACATCTAATGCGGAGGGCGAGTAAAATCGGCTGTCAGCGTGGCGACGCTTTTATTGTACCTACGAGTACTTGTCCCGTTCAAATTTTTTCGATTGGTTTCCCATTGATCTGAAATTTTACACGCATGTGTATATCACGTGACAATGCCATATTATGATGACATGGAGCTGATCTGATAATGGAGCTGGTAGGTGGACATAGGAACTCTATAATGAAACCGCCGGCTAAGGAGATACCGGGGGAGTGGGCAGCAGCACTCCCTCGAGTATTAATTAACAACATCCACTGCGATCGCCAACCCGCCTGCCAAGCGTGACGATTACGGCACTATCCCCCCATATGAGCGCACAAGATCGCTCGTTGGGCGTTCTCTTGAGGAGGCCTATGTCCAGCAGTGGACGTCGAAAGGCTGATGGACGGATGATGGATGATCTGTTTCTTCGGGCATCACGAAAAAACTACTAATGGAATTTTTTGATTAAAACGTTTTTTTTAAATAACTCTATATTAGACTTAAGACTGGTATACGTTTTTTTATCGGGAACCTGAGATATGACCGAATACTAGCTATTTTCTGCGACGTAGGAGCAGGCAAGTGCTATTACCTACCTAATAAAGTTACATGAATATTTAATTGTATTTTTCCATTGTACTTCTTCTTGTTTTCTGGCTGTTGCAAGAGAACGTCTACAACTTTGCCAAATTTACGTGGTTTCAATTGTAGCATGTATACTGTAGTAGATCGATGTATGTCTGTATTAAGTGACGTGTTAGTGGATTAACAATAATATGTAACAAACATAGTTTTGGTAGTCTATTGTTTTGTCTATTGATTTTGTTAGGTTGGCTGAGCCTGTCTCATATAATTTAGGCTCATATTGCAATTCAGTATAATTAACAACAAAACACAAAGCAGAATAGAATAATGCTTAATGCCATATTATGATGACATGGAGCTGATCTGATGATGGAGCTGGTAGGTGGACATAGGGGTGCTAATTTGATGGGGTGCTAATTTGTCCGGTTTACCTCCTAGTGGTGCACCCCGGGCAACGTCGGCAGTCGTCGGCGGCTAAAATTCTGGACAGGACGGGTCTCCGCGTGTCACTCTGACTCAGAAGAGGGCACAGCGGATAGACCAGGCGTCGGAGTCGGTGGGGCCAGACTGGCTCACCGGGCTCTGGAGAGGGGGGACAGTGGGGCCACAGCGCCCCCCCCCCGTCCCAAATCGTAAACCTGAGCGCGTGCCTGTGGTCACGTCTCGGGGGCATACAGGAACGAGGGTCTTGGCTTAATCGCCCGGACCGCGAGGAAAACAACCTCTATAAAAAATTACCCCGAATCTCAAGCTCTGGCGCGCGGCGAGGAGATGCATGGCTGATGGGTAGTTCAGTCTCGAGCGTGGCCCCAGCCAGGGTACCTGCGGACCCCCTGTGTTGGGTTACAAATGTACGCTTACCCGGGTAATGGGAGCTCTGCCCGGGCGGACCTCTTTTCTCCCACACTCGTGGGAATCATATGGATTTGTCAAATTTAAAACCAACCACTTCGACGGAGTCGGGTAAGGCACCTGACGCCTCAGCCGTAAGGGGTCCGGCTGTAAATGCGGCCCCTACTAGTGCAGCTGCGCGTAAAACGCGCGGCGGCAAGAAGTCCCGCAAGGGCAATAAGAAGACGACCAAGGGAGCGTCCCAGTCGTCAAGGGACGGCTCGATAACGAGCAGCTCGGCCGGCACTTCAGCCGCCGAGATGTCCGCCGCTGAAGAGGGTGGCCTGACTGAGGCTGCCGAGAGTCAGCCATCGCGGTCGGCAGAGGTGGTGTCGGAGTCGCGGTTCTGGCGCAAGCGCACCCTATCTCAGGGGGGCGCTGCCTCGAACTCCGACCTGAGCTCGGCTGAGATGCCTCCCCCAAAAATACCCGCAGCGGTTAGGGGTCGAGGCATCGGCCGACCCGGGACACCGATCCCGCGTGCCGCCTCAGCGGCTGAGACGCGATGCCTGAAGAGGGTTGAGACGGTGCAACACTCAGTGGAGCGCTTGGCGCTCCTGTCTGAGAAGCTCCGTCTCCCTATCGACAGCAGCGGGCCGCCCACTGCGGCCAAATTCGCAGAAAGAGCCGCGGACAGCGTGGCCATAATCACGACGGTGGCCATGGGCTCGAAGAACCTGAAAGGTAGCTTCGTCCGGGGCCTCAAAATCGTCGCCACGGAACTATCCAACGTGGTGGAGCGGCTTGTGGCGGAGGTGGCCGACCTCGAAGCGCGTAACCAGCGCCTGGACGCAACGGTCGAGGAGCTGCACCGGGGGATGGCCAGTATGAGGGTCGAGCTTTGGCTCCCTGAGGCCACCCCAAGTGCATCGGCTTCCGTAGTGCGGGTCGAGCCTGCTCTCCCCGCGACTGCCTCGCCGTAGCCGCCGCGCCTCCGCCCCACCTCGGCGACCGCCTCGGCTCCGTCTGCCGCTCAGTCGGGCCCTGTCACTGGGCTCGACGACGGAATGCTCCGTGCGGTTGTCGACCGCATGGATGCGGTCTTTGGCCCGCGGTTTGAGGCCCTAGCCACAAGATTGCCGCCGGAGCCCCGACTTCGGCCGCCGCTTGCGGCTGATAAGAGAAGTGCCGCATCGTCCTCGGCACCGACACCCCTGCCGTGCCAGGGTGGTCAAGTGTCCTTTGCTGCTAAGGCGGCCAAAGCACCGAGCCGGAAGAGTGCGCCGCCAGCGGAGCGCAAACGACGAAAAAGGGCACGAAAAAGGGCCAGGTGGGATAAGCCTCGAGGGGCCGGCCCCGGGAGGAGTTCCCGCCCCTGCCAACCAAAAAAAAAAACCTCCACGTGCTGCTAAACCGCCACAAAAGGCCACAGCCTCGCGAGCTGCGGTGGTTACGCCCCAGGATGCTCCAAAGTCCTCAGACGGGGGCTGGCAAGTGGTGGGGCCCCGGCGATCCCGGGCCAATGGTCATGGTGCTGCCGCAGAACGCGAGGCGGAGCCAATGTCGCAAAGAGGGGCGCAAACGGGGAAGACCCCAAAGGCGCCTAAAAGAAAAAGGTTGCGCAAGCTCAAAGTGCCGAAGGCAGCAGCGGTGGTCATCACCCTGCTACCCGAGGCCAAGGAAAAGGGCCTGACTTACGAGGCCGTCTTGAAGCGTGCCCGGCGGGATATAAACGTCTCAGACCTCGGAGACGTTTCCGCTCGATCCCGCCAAGCCCGGACAGGTGCTCGAATCTTCGAGTACCTGGGGCCAGAGGGCGCCAAGACGGCCGACGCAATGGCCGCGAGGCTGCTGGGCCTGTTCCCAGAAGAGAGTGGTGTCCGGGTCGCCAGACCCGTGAAGTGCGCCGAACTGCGCATTTCCGGGCTGGACGATTCCGTGACGCCGGAAGAGATCCGGGAGGCGATCGTCTCGAAAACCGGGTCTCCCAGCAGCGCCGTCCGGGTGGGCACCATTCGCCCAGGTCCAGGTGGTGTGGGTGCCATCTGGGTCTCGTGCCCTGTCGCGGCGGCCAAGGATTTGGTCGCCGCCGGTAGACTTCTGGTGGGCTGGAGCGCCGCGCAGGTAATCGCGCTGGAGGTGCTATAAGTGCATGGCGGTCGGTCACACCCGGCCGCTGTGCACTAACTGCTTCGACTGCAGCGGGCTCTGCTTCCGCTGCGGTCAGGCAGGGCACCAGGCGGCTGCCTGTTCTGCCACCCCACACTGCCCCGCGTGCGCGGCGGGCAATCGCCCCGCCAACCACTGTATGGGGCGAGTGGGGTGCAGGCCTCCGGCCAAGTCAGGCCCTAAGAGGGGGTGGGCAGCCAATCGGCCCCGGCTGCCCAACCCGGCGCGGCTGGACCGCCGCAGCGCATGGAGGAGGATATCGTGGTCCAATAACGGATCACGACGCTATCCTCCTCCAAGGGAATCTCGGCCGTTCCGCCAGGGCGCAGGACCTCTTCCTGCAATCCATGGCGGAGCGGTCGATCGGTGTTGCCGTAGCCGCGGAGCCCTACATAGTACCGGATCGCCCCAATTGGGCGGGTAGCGGGGATGGCTCCGTGGCGGTCGTCGGTTCGGCGGCGCCGCATTCCCCGCCCTTGTCACTCAAAGACCAGGGCACGGAATATGTGGCGGCTGAATGGGGAGGGGTCACGCTGTATGGCGTGTACTTCTCCCCTAGTCGTAGTCTGACGGATTTCGAGGTCCTCCTGCACAATCTGGAGACCTCGATTCGGCGTATAGTACCGAGCCCTGTGCTCGTGCTGGGGGATTTCAACGCCAAACCAACGGCGTGAGGGTCCCCCGGGACGGACGCCCGAGGTGCGGCGGTCGAAGAGTGGGCGGCAGCGGCGGACCTCGTGTTGCTAAACCGAGGGTCCACCCTAACGTGCGTGCGGCGCGGGGGCGGGTCGATAGTGGACCTTTCGTTCGCTAGCCCCGGTGTCGCCGCACGCGTAAGGAGCTGGCGAGTCCTGGAGGAGGTCGAGACCCTATCTGACCACAGATACATTCAGATAGAGATCTCCCGGAACCTTCAGGGCGCCAGCAGGGGTCACGCGGCGGACAGAACTCCCGCTTTTCCGCGATGGGCTGTGGGTAGGCTCGACCGGGACCTGCTAGTGGAGGCGGCCATTTTTCAATCTTGGCTGCCTCCCCCCCTGACGGAAGACGTGGGCGCCGAGGCTGGCCGCATTCGCGGCATGCTTACGCAGATCTGCGATGCGGCCATGCCCCGCGTGCGGCGCCCGCCTCGACGGAAGGGGGTCTACTGGTGGTCCCCGGAGCTGGCGGACCTCCGTGCGGCCTGTATTCGTGCCCGGAGGTCCTACACCCGCAGCCGACGTCGCCGAATCCGCGACGAAGAGCGGGAGGACCAGCTGTATGCGGCGTATAGCAGTGCGCGCGCCGCGTTAAAGCAGGCCATCTGTCGCGCCAAAGACGCAAAAAGGCAGGAGATGCTGGAGGGTCTCGAGCGTGACCCCTGGGGACGCCCGTACCGCGCGGCGCTTAACAAGCTTCGCGCCCAGGCCCCCCCCCTTACGGAGACCCTCCAGCCGGGCTTCCTCTCTGAGGTGGTCGAGGGACTTTTCCCCTCACGGGCGGTGCACACGCCCCCGGTCATGGCTCCGCCAGATGGTGACCGGGAGGCCGACGACGGGGAGGTACCGCCCGTGACGACGACGGAAATGGGAGCGGCGGCAGCGCGTATGCGGAGAGGCGCCGCCCCCGGGCTGGACGGGGTTCCCGCCCGAGTGCTGGCCCTGGTCCTCGACCACCTTGAGCCCCGCCTCGGGGAGCTGTTCGGCGCTTGCCTGGTGTCCGGATGGTTCCCTGACTGCTGGAAGGAGGGGAAGCTCGTGCTCCTGCCGAAGCCGGGACTGCCTACGAATACGGTCTCGGCCTTCAGGCCCATCGTGTTGCTGGATGAGGCGGGCAAACTCCTCGAGCGGGTAGTCGCTGCCCGCATCGTCCGGCACCTAGGAGCGGTTGGCCCCGACCTGTCCGACGCCCAGTTTGGACATCGGGCGGGTCGGTCTACGGTCGACGCCATTCTGCGCCTGAGGGCCGCGGCTGCGGAGGCCGGGCGATACGCTCGTCACAGCCCGGGGCAGGACCCTCGAGGAGGCGGCAACGCTGGCCACCTCAGGTACCGCGGAGGTGGTCAGGCGGATCGAGGCGCTGGGGCTTAGGGTGGCCCTTGAAAAGTCGGAGGCCCTACTCTTCCATGGGCGCCTGCGGGGCCCGCCCGCCAGCGCCTCGATAACGGTCAATGGTGTGGGCTTCCCAATCCAGGCGCACATCAAATATCTGGGCCTGGTATTGGATGAACGGTGGCACTTTGACGAGCACTTCCGCCGTCTTGCGCCAAGGCTCGTCAACACGGCGTCCGCCCTCGGGCGACTGATGCCGAATTTGGGCGGACCGAGTCTTGCGTGTCGACGACTCTACGCGGGGGTAGTACGGTCGATGGCGCTGTACGGCGCGCCCGTGTGGGCGGAGTCCCTGGCTGCTCGCAATAGGGCCCTTCTGTGGCGTCCACAGAGGGTCGTAGCGGTCAGGGCAATACGCGGGTACCGCACGGTCTCGACCGATGCAGCCTGCGCGTTGGCCGGAACCCCCCCGTGGGATCTGGAGGCGGAGGTGCTCGCCGACGTCTATCGGCGGGCGTCGACGGCGCCGGCGGGGGGCAGCCGCCCCTCGCCGAGCGCAATGTCATCGTGGCGGGAAGATGCCCGCCGCGCCACCGTCCTAAAGTGGAAGTCTCGGCTGGAGACGCCCCGGGCCGGCATCTGGACCGTGGGGGCGCTCCGGCCGATCTTGGAAGAATGGGCAGGGCGGCAGCACGGGGTCCTCACCTTCCGGTTGGTGCAGGTTTTGTCGGGGCATGGTTGCTTCGGCAAATACCTGCACACGATCGCAAGGAGGGAGACGACCCCAGGCTGTCACCACTGCGACTGCGACGAGGACTCGGCGCAGCACACGCTCGAGTCGTGCCCGGCCTGGGATGTGCAGCGCCGGGAACTCGTTGCAGTCATAGGCGTGGACCTGTCGCTGCCGGCCGTTGCGCGAGCGATGGTTGGCAGTGACAGGGCCTGGACCGCGGTCGCCGCCTTCTGCGAGGCTGTCATCTCGCGGAAGGAGGTGGCGGAGAGGGCCCGTGAGGAATCCTCCTTCGCGGACCCGATTCGCCGCCGGCGCGAGGGGCGGCGTGCGCGCGCTTACTTGCGCCTGATGCCGCCCTAGCCGAGGCTGCGGACGGTGGGGTCGGGGAGTACCCTGCTGTCCGCGGAAGCCTACCGCGAAGGTGCGACGCCCAAGTGCGCGAGGCGTCGCTCAAGAGAGAGTGCCCGTAGGGGCTGCCGCCTGTGGATCGCGGTCGTAACGACGCGGTACCCGTGATCCGCCGTAGCAAGGGCGGGTGGAGGCGCACGGTGGGTTTTTAGTGGGTGAGAGCCCCATTCACCCCGTTGTCTCCCCGGGCAGCGGGGTGTGCGGTAGGACATTTTTGCCCACCTAAAATAAAAAAAAAATAAAAAAAATGGTAGGTGGACATAGGAACTCTATAATGAAACGGCGTAACCCCATCGACTTTGGGCTCGTATGATTCATCTTGCCGAGTACTTTGTGTCTAGATGGTATCCAGGGGCTGATGATGAAGCTGGAAGGTGGCCACAGTAACTCTATAATGAAATGACGCAACCCCGTCGAGTTAGGGCTCGTTTGAAATGTCCTGACTAGAACTTCAGTCATAGATGATATCCAGGGTCTGATGATGGAGCTGGAAGGTGACCACAGTAACTCTGTAATGAAACGACGCAACCCCATCGAGTTTGGAATCATTTGATCCATCTTGAAGAGTACTTTGTCTTTAGATGGTATCCAGGGTCTGATGATGGAGCTAGAAGGTGGCCATAGGGACACCGTTATAAAACGACATAACTCCATCGAGCTTGGGCTCGTATGATTTGTCTTGACGAATACTTTGTCTCTAGATGGTATCCAGGGTCTGACGATGGAGCTGGGAGGGCCACAGTAACTCTGTAATGAATTTACGCAACCCTCTCGAGTTTATACTCGTTTGATTCGTCTTGAGGACTAATTTGTCAAGTTATGATCATTTTATTTCTACAAAATAATTTCGATGTTTTCACATCTGCTAGACGTCCCACGACGTCTAGTTTTTTTTATTAAATTAGTAAAAAATTTATTTTTTTAGCTCTACTTTTCTTATAGCTACTTTTACATAACTAAACTTAATTCTAACTACATTTATAAATTACTACAAATACGTAATAAATTATTTGCGAATTCACTGTAACAAGTGCCAAAAATATGAACTTTTTCGTGTACAATGAGCGAGTGATAGGAATCACACACACACACACACACAAACATAATCACAAAAAAAAACCCTCCTTTCTTTTATAGTAACTTACGTTAGTCTTGGCAGATGGTACCAACAACAAAGGCGGACGCCGCCGCCTCCATACATACCTGTACAATAAAATAATCAAATGCAGCAAAATCCGTTTTCTTACCTCATTTTAACCAGTCGCTGACAAACTTGACACAAATCGGGGAACATTATTAAACATAAACAACGCCAGTAATTCTAAACATAGAAACTGTGCTATCTCCACCCACAACTAGTTAACTGGAGACTTGTAAAACTCACACTCGTCTCATGAATGCGAACATTGTGTGGAGGTCGTCTGCTCTAACTTATGCCTTCCCATGACTCTACGAAGTACATATAATTTAACCCTCATTAAATTAATACTTCTCTTTCTTATTGTATGTCTCTTTCTGCTCCCTTAGTATGTGATACACAAAATCGTATCTTTATCGTAACGTCTCATTGTGGTTGGTTGAGATACCGACACGTGATGTCGCAATAATCGGTCCGCCAATCATGGTGATCCCGCAGCCAATGACAATGATACGATGCCATGTCGATCCGATTTAGTGTTTTACATTCTAACCCCCCTGTTCAGAGACATTGAAACATAAAGCACGCTTAGTTTTAATTAAACAGTGTGGAAATTATTCGTAGTAATTCCGGCCATTGTGTGTCAGTGTACGTGAAATATTATTTGTATGTACAGAGTAATTGGTACTCGATAAACAATTCCACTGCAATCACTAATGTTTAGATTTTTAAATACATTTCAAAATAAATACCTACTCATTGATTTTTAATGAGTAGATTTTTCATTTTTTCTTGATAAGACACGACATGTAATCTATGTCAGTCCCCGTTATAAACTTCGGGATAAGTTGGGTTTTGATGTGCGAACTAACAAACAGACAAAAATATAAATAGACAAACAAGAATTCTAAAACTTTGAGATTTTTGCTGAACTGTGCAGATATAGCTCTGTTATAGAGCCCCGATGCAAAATAGATCGTCTAGTGTGAAATTTTCTCTGTGAGATTTTTTCTAACTTCACTATTTTTGTATATCTATATAAAATATTGAGCTTTTCTAATATCACATGTCGCGTTACTTATGCCATTTTTAATTATGAACCAATGAACTATTTTAGCTTTATAAATTTATACATATCCTGTTTTAAATTCGAAGAAGTTATAAGCAAAATAGTTCGTCTAATTGTTAATCGATGCAAAAGAGTTCGTCTATTGGTGAGTTAAATAAGATTATTCCTTCTTTGTACAATTATGTTGCATAATTTAAATTTGTAAAAGTAATTCTGTATCATTTGTCAAGTGAGACAGTATAAATTCTGAAAATTTCAGTTTTTTTCATTAGTTTTCAAATAACAATGGGTCGTGGCAAACCTGTGTATGAAGAGCTTCGAAAGCGAATAGTTTGTGGGGTCGATGCTGGCAAATCAATTTACCAAATATCTAAAGAGTTGATACTTCCCAGGTCTACAGTCCAATCTATCATTCAGCACTATAAAAAGAATAGAACGACTTCTTGTTTGAAGAAAACTGGTCGACCACGCATCACAAGTGCAGTAGAAAACAGAATCCTGAAGAAAATTAACAAAAATAATAGTCGTGCTCGAGCTGGAGAACTCACGGCAATGGAAGGACATGATTCACAAAGACGTCTCAGTTGATACTTGCAAAAGAGTCCTAAAAAGAATGGGTTACGGATTTTACACCGCTAAGGAGAAACCACTGTTGACTGCTGTACAAAAGAAAAAGAGGTTGAAGTTTGCTCGTGATCATGTAAATTGGACTTCCGATCAGTAGTAGTATCATTTGGAGTGACGAGTCCAAATTTGAAGTGACAGTCAGCGATGAAAGGAAAAAAGTGATTCGGAACAAAAATGAGGCATTTCATACTGATTGTCTCAAACGCAAAGTGAAGTTTCCGGCGTCTCTTATGATATGGGGCTGCATGTCTGCACAAGGTGTTGGTGGTATGCAGTTTGTGGATGGTTCTATCAATGCTGCAAGGTATCACAACCTTTTGGAAGAGAATTTTCTGCCCTCTATTCCGTCACTTAAGCATCAAGATTCCTTCATTTTTCAACAGGATGGTGCTTCCTGCCATACTGCAAGGACAACAAAGACGTGGCTACTGGCATCCCTACAATTGAATGGCCATCTAACAGCCCAGACTTGTCGCCGATCGAAACCCTATGGTGGAAAATGAAAAAAGCTCTCCGTAAAAATCCATCAAGATCGAAGAGTGACTTAAAGGCTCTTGGCTGTCTGGGAGTCAATTACGCCTGAGGAGTGTGCAGCGTTGGCTGCAACCATGCCTCTTCGTATTAAAGCTGTCATTGAGAGCAAAGACGACACAACTAAGTGGTAGACGAACTACTTTTGCGTGAGTGACAAGGGTAGACGAATACTTTTGCGTTATGTTTTGTAGAATATTTTTTTAAATTTTTTATGTTATGTTAAGTCATGAAAGAATTTTAGTTATGTTAAAATAAACTTTAAAATGTTCCTCAAATTCTGGTTTACTTTTTATTAAACGTTCTTAATTATTTTACCAATATTAACTTTCTATATTTCACGCTTTGCACTACTTTCCATACTAGACGGACTATTTTGCATCGGGGCTCGTAGTTTTATATTCAACATTGTAATACAAACTTTACAATAACGATATTAGTTTAACAATTATCGTTAGAGCTCGTGTGTTATTATAATAGTATCTATGTAAATGGTACCTGTGTGAATCTTATGCCGAAAACCACCTCGAATATTACGGATTATGTTAATTCGTGCCTATCACCAGTTACAAAACGGCTACTATAATATAATGTAATAGAATTTTATTGCGCTATTCACTTGATTAAATTAATATTTTAGGCATATTTCTATCGAATATTATAAAGCTCGAATAAAGCTATGTCTGCACACTTAAAGATATTTGAGAAAAAATGTCTCTGAGCACAAAACATTTTTTTAGAATTTTTATCTGTTTGTTTTTACCGTGTGGGGCTGGCTTTAGAATTGTAATGGGAGTCTTAAGAGCCGGCTGAGGAAATACCGCGGGAGTGGGCAGCAGCACTCCCTCGAGTATTAATTAACAACATCCACTGCGATCGCCAACCCGCCTGCCAAGCGTGGCGATTACGGCACTATCCCCCCATATGAGCGCACAAGATCGCTCGTTGTGGCTTCTCTTGAGAAGGCCTATGTCCAGCAGTGGACGTCGAAAGGCTTATGGATGGATGATGGATGACCTGTTTGTTCGGGCATCACGAAAAAGCTACTAATGGGGTTTTGATTAAAACGTTTTTTTTTAAATAACTCTATATTAGGCTTAAGATTGGTATACGTTTTTTTATCGGGAACCTGAGATATGACCGAATACTAGCTATTTTCTGCGACGTAGGAGCAGGCAAGTGCTATTAAATTAATTATTATTACCTACCTAATAAAGTTACACGAATATTTAATTGTATTTTTCCATTGTACTTCTTCTTGTTTTCTGGCTGTTGCAGGAGAACGTCTACAACTTTGGCAAATTTACGTGGTTTCAATTGTAGCATGTATACTGTAGTAGATCGATGTATGTCTATATTAAGTGACGTGTTAGTGGATTAACAATAATATGTAACAAACATAGTTTTGGTAGTCTATTGTTTTGTCTATTGATTTTGTTAGGTTGGCTGAGCCTGTCTCATTTAATTTAGGCTCATATTGCAATTCAGTATAATTAACAACAAAACACAAAGCAGAATAGAATAATGCTTAACAATGTTTTGTACGAGTATATATATTTCACTGCTACTTTTATGGAAAATTGAAGGCATCTGTATAGTTACAATCATTTACTATCATTAGTTTACTTATGACTAGCTGCTAATCTTGATTGCGCCTGAGTGGAATTTAGGTTTTTTTTTTATTATTTGAATTTAGTTCTTTGTGTTAAATGTGCGGAAATATTAACATATTTTCTGAAATAAAGGTAGTCTTACGCACTATAACATCAGCTCTCTGCCAGTAAAGGTCTCGTCCAAATTGGTAGAGACATTTTCGAGATTAGGCGGAGCAAACAGGCAGCAAAAAACTTAGAAAATTGGTATTATGTTATAAGTAACGTATATAATTTCATATGCATTTAGTAATAAACTGTTCTTTGGATATTACAAACCGACACTTCTATTTTATTTATTTCTTTAGATTTAGTTATGACACACATTTATACTAAAAAATAAACAAAAACATACTCCTTTCTGTAAAACAACGCAAGCTGTTTTGTGTCTCTTGTGTATTGTAGCGAAAGGAGGTCAAACTTGTACGATCTTTATCGAGAGTTTTTTTTTATGTATGTATATTATTGATACAAGCTTTTTTAATCATACTAGTATATCGACAATGGAGACATACTAAAACAGCAAGGGAAAAACCTTTAAGTAATATTACTGCAAAGATGGCGGCCCAAGTGTGTGTTCAACTCCGATCAACTCTTTGTGTGATTCACAAACTGTTGTTCTGAGTCTGGGTGTACTTTGAGTCCGTGAAACTGTATATTTGTAAGATCCCCGCGATACAAGGATTATTACTTAGTACAGGCGTATGGTTTAAAATAAATTAGAAAATTTATTATTTTCTAGGTGGATTTAACAAGCCATAAGGCTGAGGATTGCCAAGTGTAAGACTTATCTCCACTCTGAGACGCGTATATTATTTAAATTTAGCGGGCAGTGGTTGTAATCGTTTACAACCACTGCCCGCTAAAAAAGATTATCATAAATGTTTGAGAGGTTTTCGCGAAGGCTTGTGAAATCTAAAATTGAATTCCCGCCTGCATTGAACCAGCTTGGTTAGACTACGAATTAAAACGAAATTAAAAAGGTTGACCTATAGGTTACACCCAACAGTAAGTTAGTAATTACCCATCAGTAAGACAGTAAAAAAGTAGTAAAGCAATTATATACACTTGACATGCTCGGCTAGAACACGAAGTGTATCAACTGCTACGAAAGCTCATTTGGTTAAGCGTCCGGAACTGTGATCCAGAAGAAGTGGGTGCAATCCCCACTCCTAATTATCATTTTCTATTTTACATTTTTACACTTTGTATTTTATTTTTTTATTAGCAAACAAGCCACGCCATACTTGATCACAGACTCAACTAAACTATGACCTAATGTTAAGCCGCTGCACAATATTTTATTTCACGGATGTAAATCGAAAGAATACACGGCTATCTCTCACTACAACCATAACACATCTTCTTCACGGTCGATCATATGTAATAACAAGTGAGTACTACTACTTGGTATCCAGCCCTACCACCAATAATGCAATGGGTGATAATTACTTACTTCCCTTAGTCACCTCGTACGACACCCGCGGGAACGAATAAGGTTGTAACACTTGTAGTGTGTTAGTCCGTTGCCACACGGATTTAAGTACTACAAGATTCTACCCGCGACTCCATCCACGTGAACTTCAGAATATAAATACATCACTCTACGACACATTAATTGTCACTATGTAAAAATAACTATACCACGGGAACCATTAATTTTTCCGGGATGAAAGTTACCTATGTCCTTTTCTGGGTTCTAGATTATACGTGTGCAAAATTTCATAATGATTGGTTTAGTAGTTATAGCGTTAAAACGTAAAAAACAAACTCACTTCGCTAGTAAGGATTTAAAGATGAATAATTACAAAACTTCAAACGACAAAATTTATTAGAACACGCGATAGAATCCTAAATTACTATAGGTAATGGTAAGTATAAGTATCTACACAATATAGACTACAGTTACGAAATCAATCAATCTGACTCGACGTAACATTGATACCGTTGCAATAATCATGACGCAATAAATATAGCAACGATATCTTGTTGAATTATTGAAATCTCCGATTAGATATACAATAAGAAATGCAGAACCCCCCTGATCTTACTGACATAAACCCACGCTGGACTAGCGGAGTATTCTGTAATTATATTATGCCATTAAAATTGTATTGTTAGTAAATAAAAAACATTAGCTTCTAAAAAATAAAAGTCTTTTCAATTTATGAACATTTAGGCATGAAATAATTACTCGTTTCAGAGAAAAATCGTAAGTCATGATTTGTCGAAAATATGTAGGTAATACCTATTACTTGAGCGACTCGTTAAAGATACGGAGTCAGATTTACAAAATGAAGAATGACTACCTTCTTCTATGCTTCTTATGTTACAAAATGAGTGACTACAAAAATGACAACCAGTTTTTATGTTGTACCACTGAAATATGAGGTTAATTTTTTTTTGTTTTTTTTTTTTTGCTAAGACGGTTTTTTTTTCAGTTACTTAGGATCAACCTTGTTTATTACACACTGACAAACTAGTGCACATAAACATTAATACATAATCTGATATATATACATACTTTCAAAGATAATTTGTAAATAATTTCATGGCCTATCAGAATAATCTCTAAGCTGGTCTTGACAGAACTGCTCCACCTACATTTGAGACGTTGCAAATCAGGTGCGTGGGTTCGATTTCTCGTTCAGACACTTGTATGTTGATCATTGTGTCCACAACTAGTGAAATATATTAATGGCATTATGGAAATTTGACAAATCGCTACAGAACTTATGTTAATAATGATATTATAACATAACAACATTATTAACACAAAGAGCCCACTTGTTTAAAACTAATGCCGAATCTGTTTATAAATTTTTTGATCTGTATTTTAGCACTTTACATGCTCAGCTACTTTAAAGAACAAATTATTTGTGAAAGTGGAAAAGAGAGCTTTACTGTGATCGGGATTCAAACCATTTTTTTTTTTTTTGTTTAGGCTGGAAAAAATGTATCGGGATTCAAACCTGCATTCCTTCCAATGCCGGACCAATTGTTTTGAAATTTATTCAGTACATTCAGCCTTTATTCTTAGGTTTTGTTGTCAATTAAATAACTGCCTCTGTGGTTTAGCGGTAGTGTATGCGACTGCTAATCATGAGGTCTCGGGTTCGATCCCCGGGTCGGGCAATGTTATTGAGCTTTTTCCTAAAAAGAAAAATTCTCAGTAACAGCCCAGAGTTTAGAAATGTGCCCGGTAGACGTCAATAGGCTCGCTACCTGTTACGTGGGACTTAAACATAGCTGGCGAGTCGTGGGTGTGTAATACACCTCTGCCTACCCCTTCGGGGAATACAGGCGTGATGCTATGTTTAAATAATGTCTTATTTCTAAAAATTGACAGCATTACCAACTTGTAAAAAGTACAGATTAATTTCTAGACTAACCATAGCCCGCGAATCCGCCGCAGCCAAAAGCTAGTTATTCGGTTATGTCTCAGGAAAAAATGTGTGCTCAATTTGCAAAGCATCTGGGTTGGTATTCCAGGAGATGCAGGTTAAAATCCTGCTCGTGACTGTTATTATCAATTTCACATTTTAACATTTTGTGTTAATAAGTAAATTAATAAATTTATAAAACATATTACCAAATAAGTGAGTGAAGATGCCCGTTAAAATCTAAACACTCTTATGTAGTATTATGAAATAAAATAAGACTGTTTTGACGGAACTCCTATATGAATATACTTCATAGAAAGTTTAATATAGTCTGTGTAATTTGAATTGATATATTCTAAATGGGTTCATTAGACTTATCCCATGTGCCCTTCCCGAGAATATTGTCAGAAGTTAAATACTTGGTCAATGAACCGGGGTCGCATCCAAACTTAGTTACCTAAACAAACAAGGGACCCTTTGCGACAGTCAACAACAGCTCTGCACAGTTAAGTTAAAGTCAGTGAATTGGACGCTTAGTATAATTTAGATACGTAGTAAAAATTATATGACTACAACAGATTTTATAGAAAACGTTTCTATAGAAAGGAGGTTGTATCAATTAAATGTTAGCCCACCAAAGTTGTAGGTACTACTTATTACGATTAACATTACTTCAATCGAAAAATATAATTATTTACGAATAGGTACTTATTGAAATCATTCATTAAACAATAAAGTATCGGCTTCAAAACTAATAATTGTATTAAATGCTTTAAAAGATAAATATCCTAAGGAAATATTAGTAATATTATTTTTAGTTAGGTATTAGTATTTGTTTGATATTATACTGCTTCAAGCATTTTGTGATCTTTAATCTCGCTTTAAGCCTGAACTTTTAGTTGGGTTGATAAACTCTTTTATAGTAGCTAAAAGCTTTAAAATTCGATTGGACAGGATGACGGTAGCATTATTGAGAGTTCTGATCTAGCATGAGCCTGGCAGACACACAGGCTTATCAAATTTTATCATCCCAATTGACAAGGCTTTAGCTTGCAACATCAGTTTACGTTGATGAGTGTTGCAAAATATTGGTTTTAAAATTAGAGTTTTGAATTTTATCATAACTCATAAATTGGTTAGAATTCGTTTAAAGAATTAAATTTAGATGCAAAATAGGTATTAAATTATTAACGATTCATTTGTTATTCAAATTTTAATTTTTGTAGCCTAGGAAAGCAATGAAGATTATTTAGAAATAACCGGCGTGCGTAGTACTAAAATATGTTTGTTATAATTTTTTGACACTACGATGAATAAATAGTATCTATTAATCACGTTATCGTGAATAATATCGATGTAATCAAAATCGAGTAATTATAAATACCTAAATAGATTCTACTTACTCTTCTATAAAACTGTTAAGTAAATTACTGTTTTATTAAATTATAATCTAGCAAGCTTATCATAAGATTACGTAGTATTAGAAAATGTCATGAGTAATAATGAAACATCTTATAATGAACTTGAAGAGATATCATCATCATCAGACATCAGAGGTCATGGTAATAGCTGTTTACATAGGCCTATGCAATGAAATAATCAAACAACTACGTCTTTAAATATGCTCCTACCCGCATTAAGAGAACAAAAGATCTGTCAGAACTAAAAATAGAAAGAATAACTATAATAGATTTTAGATATTGTATTCCTAACTCAAAACCAAAAAAAGTGCCTATTACCAAATTTTAAAAGGAGGTCTTTTATAAGCTTTCATTTAGTTTCACCTGTACCGGTGTCTGTTTCTCTGTGACCAAAGCTTGTACGATAAGACCCACTTCCCAGTTTCCGATTGAGCTGAAATTTTGTATTATAGCTACACCTGTAAATCGAGAAACAATTTCATTATTATAACATAGAGCTGATCTTATGAAGGAGCCGTTGTCCATGGTAACAAAACGACTGTAATAAAACGATGCTACTCCATTCAGTTTGAAATAGTTTGATTTATCTGGATAAGTATTCTGATCTTAAACGAAATCCAGGATCTAATGATGGAGCTGAAAAGTGGCCATGAGAACTCCGTTTTTAAATGGCACCACTCATCTCATTAGGGGTTTGAGTTATTTTGACTAATACTTCAGTCCTAGATGATATCCAGAGTATGAAGATGGAGCCGGAATGTAGCCGTGGGAACTATGCAATAAAACTACGCGATTCCATCTTTAGGATTGTTTGATTCGTTTGTCAAAACTCCGATCGTAGATGATATCCAGGGCCTGATGATGGAAGATGGCCTCATCGAGTTTTTTGTCATTTGATTCATCTTGATAAGTAATCTGGTCTTAGATGATATTGAGCGTCTCCTGATGTAGCTAGAAGGTTGCACCTTAGAAAGCAGCTATGGAATATTGCAATAAAATGACCCAACCTTATTATATTTAGGTTTTTGGGATCTTTTGATTTTTTTTTACAAGTGGAGGAGTAGATGATAGTCAAATTCTAATGACGAAGCTGGAAGGTCGCTGGGAACACTACAATGAAACGACGCAGCCTCATTTAATTTGGGCTCGCTTGATTCGTCTGTGGTTTTTGGTTGGCCGACTATCTCATAAAATTATAATAACAGTTTTCAGCTTTTTAACAAAACATAGTTTAAGTAGTTTTAAGTAATCTACTACAAAGTAAAAACAATTAACAGCAAGACAGAAAAAATTGAGTGTAAACGCTATTACTTCAAAACTTTGCAATTCTTTTATATTAACAACTAATTAAGGCTAAGCATTTTATTATTTTATTTTATTAACTTAAAAAACTTACAGCTAGTATACAAGTTTAAGTATTAGTTAGTTATATTAATAATGATATATAATTAAAGGCCCATTAGAAGTTTTCGCGTATATACCTAATAGTACCTATCCTGCCGTCATAATAAAAAGACATGTTCCGTGTGGTGACGGATTAAGAATACAAGTGTCATCACCCCATTCTTTCCCACGGGTGTCGTATGAGGCGACTAAGGGAAGTTAGCAATTACCATCCATTGCACGACTGGTGGTAGGGCTGGGTACCAAGTGGGAGTACTCACTTGGTATCCGGCCCGAGCGGGTTGGTACCACCATCTCCCGTGTTACCGGCCATGAAGCACATCATTGCGTTTTGGCTGTAGCAGGAGATAGCTGTTTATATTTCATTTCATCTGTGAAATGAATTGGTGAGCAGCGGCTTGACAATACTCTCGGTATAGTCGAGTCCATGGGCAGCGGTTACCATTTACCATCAAATGGAACGTGGCTCATCTGCCACTAAATGCAATAAAAAAAAAAACATCTAGACATTTTTTCCGAAATTGAGTTATATACATTGGAATCAATAAAAATAGGCGCATATACTAAAATTCTTTTTATTTTAGCTTTAACAATTACAAACTTATATACCTATTAATTTGTATAGAGAATCTTAAAATGAGTTCGAGAGACGATTAGACTTAGGTTTTTTGTTTAAAAGCATTATTTAATCTCTCCCTGATGGATAATGTAGGTACTCGTACATAAAAAATCTATTCAGGTAAAGCATTGACCTAATAAAATTGGACGTCAGGTTTAGTATAAAATTCACGAAAAAAGTGTCTCTAGTCAATAGACAGTCTATATTAATACATACAAACTTCAGAATTCTAATTTAAAACCTTGCACTATTATCATAAACGTTTTTTTTATTAAAATTTAAAAAAAAACGTTGTTTTTAATGAAAATAATACTTGCAAATGATAAAACAATAGTCCTACTTACTAAAAATATTATTTCACTTTCTTTGAGTAGTTTTTACTATTCAGAATACATGTACAACGCGATCTATCGAAAGAATTTGTACTAAAAACTGTGCGTCGATAATAAGAATTTATAAGTTACAAAAAATACTTAAATCTATCCATATGAAATCTATTTAAATACTTACATAAAAACTAGTAAGTATCAGTTAGGAATAGGCGTTTTTTAAGTTTTTACTTCTGTCGGTAGTCAGGGTCTGATTATGTTATTCTTTTTATTTGTTTTTATTTGATTTATATCTATTTATTATGATGCAATCAAACATATTTAAGCTAACTAATTACCATTAAGTATGCAGTCATTAAAGTAAATTGAATTACCCCTTTTTCTACATTATGTAGTATGTGTTTAATAGAGAGGTTAGACGCCTTTATTCGTTAAGTCGCAATAAAACTCAAACCCCTGCTATAATAACTTTATAAGTTTCTAGTCTAGAGGATCAGGTAGAGTAACAATTACGAATTATAACGAATGTGCATGTTAATTGTAAAGCAATAGAGTTTATTTCGGTTTCGTATTTATAACCATTTATAATACCAGCTCTCTGTCGCAGGTATCATTATAAACAGAGAAGACACGGCAGAAATAAGACTATGGATCGCTAGCTAGATATGAAGACCTTTATTATCCAGACAAGAAATCATGAATTCTTAAGTAAAAGAAAAATATGAATATTTGATATAAAATATACGGTCCATAACCAGTATCCAATTTATATTCGACGCGCAAAATGTTTACATGCAAACGGAAGCGGAAATCGTCTCATTTTTGCTATTTTTAGCTCTCGAAGCGAACTTATGAATCGAAGATGTACTAGTATCGTATTTGGCGTATGAATTTTGTTCTAGTTAAATAGAAATATTACTTGAATGTATTACTGAAATACTAGTATTTATCGATGTATTTGATACAGGTATTACATTATTTGTATGAGTCTTAGTTAAATTTCGATAAAATTACGGTTTACGGTTATTACGGATTATACAATAATAAAATGTAAAAGTCGAAAACGTAGCTATTATTAGTCAACCATAAGTAATGTCACTTACGTCACACAATTCCAGTGGTCCGCGAGTACAGTACGGAATACGGCGGGTTTATTTAGTCGGTGAGGCCCCACTACCCCGTTCGTTGCTCCAAACCACAGGGTATGCGATTAGGTACATTATTTTTCGCCTTAACAAAAAAGGTATAATTAGTTAAGAGAATCAATACTAATATGTAAAATAGATTAATTTCGTCTGAGGATAATTAATTATCACAACTCAGTGTATTAATTATATATTTAAATTAATTTGTATAAAGTTCTTAACTTCTTTTTGGTGCAAAATTAATACTTTTTTACCAAAAAATCAATGGATAACTTTGATGTCAAACATATCAAAGAAGCTAGGAAAAATAATAATATTAGTCGCAAATAGGGCTGTCATAAACTGCGTATAATATAATTATAAGAGACATTTACGGGATTCTAGAAATCCAGCACGTTGCGCTTACTTTGTGATGAATTAAAACTGGCTCTATGTTTTATTACCTGCCCCTAATAATTATTGTATTTGATGAGTTTTTTTTTTCATTGCAACTATGGTGGCAGACTAGCCACGGCCCATCTGATGGTAAGTGCTAACCGTCGCTCATGGACTCAACTATACTGAAAGTATTGCCAAGCCGTTGCTCACCAGACGGGCCTCGTGGCGTAGTCGTTAGTGTAAGCGACTTCCGTGCATGAGATCGTGGGTTCGATTCCCACTCAGGACTATTATTTGTGTGATGAACACAGATATTTGTACTGCATCTGGGTGTTTTCTATCTAATATATCTATGTATTTACAAGAAAATAGTAGTATTATGTATTTTATCCGTAATCTGGCACCCATAGCACAAGCGTTAAGCTTAGTTTGGGACCAGTGGACGTTGTGTGAAAATGTCCATGAATATTTATTATTATACTATTATTATTAACTAGCCTTTGCCCGCGGCCCCGCCGCAGCCAAAAGCTAGGTAGTAACGGGATAAACTATATAATAGTTTTTGCGTGATGCGCGAACGAACAAACAGCCAAACAAATGAACAGACAGACAAAAAATCTAAAAAAAATCGTTTTGTGTTTAGACACGCCTATATAGGGGGAAGTCCCCTAACGCCGAACGGCAGGTAGTACCAAACGACTACTATATCTGTACTAATAAATGAACAACGATGGTTATTTAACCTTGAATAGAAAGACAAAGAACTAAGTGTCCCACGGATTGTGAGGTAGTCGCCAGCCACGCTCATAGCTGGAGTGAGGACAGAAGATTCGTTTTGCATGAGAATTTATAGTTGCTCGGACACTTAAAAAAACTAGTAGGTAGTGCCAAATCTTAAGTGTGGAGATATTTCTAACAAGGTTTTATTTATCTTTGGTGAGTATATTTTATACGATAATGCTTAAAACTTTAATTAAATAAGTATCTTTTATTTCATTTCCATTTTGAATTGCTTGCATGAGACTCTAGTACCGAACGGTGTTTTTTCCCCTACGACTGAACATTTATATTGCCATGATAATTGTTTATCTTTCAATTTCAGGAAAGTGCTTTACTGCTTTGGCTGATTTCGAACAATCGAGTAATGCTGGTTGCTTTGCATCTTATATTCCTCAATATTCACCAGAACTTCCTATTCACAACACAATACCCATGAGCTTGTTAAACATATCATCATAAATAAGTTCCAGGGACGGTCTTTCACTGGGGTGCAGGTCGGGATACCTCCGCGTTGGTGCACCCCGGGCAACGTCGGCCCTCTAGTGCCGGCGGCTGGATCCCGGCAGCGGACGGGTCTCCACGTGCCCCTCTGATTAGTAGAGGGAACAGTGGATAGGTCAGACGTCGGCCGTAGAGGGTCAGTGGGGCCACAGTGGCCCCCCCGACCCTAGGGTGGGGACAGCGGGGTCACAGTGACCCCCCCGTCCCCGGAGGCGTGGCTTTCAACCCGAGTGGCAACGGGCTCGCTGTTTGCAGTGGGCCGAAAAGGCTGCCGTGAAGGGCCAGCGGGGCCATAGTGGCCCCCCCGGCCTGCTGCGGCTGGGAGACGGAGACGGGGCTTTTAGCCTGAGGGGCGACGAGCTCACCGCTTGCTTTGCGAGCGGTGGGCACGGTCTGATGTAGATCACCGTTCGGCCCGACCCGTAATCCTGAATGGATAGGACCGGGGGTCTTCGGACCGCGGGGATGAAAACCCCTATAAAAAATTACCCCAATCCCATGTTCTGCCACCCGGCCGGAGCTCCCCTCAGCCATGCATCCCCTATGCATGGCTGAGGGGAGCTCAGCCACGAGGGTGGCACGTCGGAGGACGTTAAAACTCAAACAAAAATGGCGAAGGTTAAAAATACGAAGATTCTCCAAGAACCCTCTTGACGCCCCCGGAGAATCCTTCACAGGGCCGAGTAGCAATACCGGCCCTGTCAGCTCCACGTATTTGGGAGGAGCAACTAACACCAAGGTTGAAAAAAAGAAGGAGGTGCAGAGGAAGAGGAGGTCCCGTGGGAGAAAAAGCACTCCTGCGGGTAGTCCAACAGTGGACAGTGGCTCTGCTACTGAAATAATGGATGCGAAGGATGGCAGCGAAACCCACAATGCTGCCGGAGGTGCCTGTTCGCCGGAGCCGTCAGGGTCCCGTGCGAGTGCTACTGTTGCGCAAAGGCAGTCCTCGCGACTTTTGAATGCACATTTTAAGGTAATTTGTTTAATTTGTGTGTCGAGGGCGATATCGCTAGTGTATAAAAAAAAACCTGATTTTTGCCACCATCTTGAACATAATAAATAGTTCGTTAAAAACTATCATTTATATTATACCTATATAAAAGCGTATGTTTCGAATCACGTAAGACAACCCTATGTAGAGCATTGCTGAGAAGCCGCCTAATAAAATTTACACCAGACTGTGGTATAATCCCGTGTGAATAACGATAGTGGCTGGCTGCACCTCATTAATTTAGCTCCAGCCTAAGGATTTGTACAATGACTGTTGTTTATATCAACAACTGTATGGAATAGAATAGTTTTATTTTTCTTATATCGTTTAGACAATTATACAATATTTGTGAATGCTGTCTTAATATATTGTAAATGTGTTCTCGGCAAAGGCGTACAGCTAAGTCGTTTTATTTATGTTTATGTTAAAGAGGGATTGTCATCCAAATAAACAGGGATTTAAGATATAATTATATCAACGTGTACCATCTTGTCGTCTTTGCTTCTACAAAATAATCGAAAATAAAACTATACAGCCTCTAGCCAAGACATGAAGCCCGCCTCATGTGGTTCATTTTTCTTATTGATTATGGTGACAGACGACCCACGACCTATCTGAAGGTAAGTGGTAACCATCCCTAATGACATCAATAGTAGATACTAAGAATACTGTCAAGGCGCTGCTCATAATTTCATTTTACAAATATGAACGACTCTTTCGCTATAACCGAAACACACCGATGTATTTCATGGCCGGTCACACGGGCAAGAGAGGCACCGACTCGCTCGGTCCCCATACATAGCGATTGCTCCCACTTGGTGCCCAGCCTACCGCCATTAATACAATCGGTGATAATTGCTAACTTTTTTTATGCTACGAGAGTGGCAAACAAGCATACAGACCACCTGATAAGCGGTCGCCATAGCGTTTAGATGCTAGCAACACCAGAAGCATCGCTCGCGCATCGCCATCTCCAAGGAAAGGTATAAGAGGTGGAGAGGAAGGATTACAAGAATAGCATAGAATGGATACTAAGGAGAGTATAAGAAGGATAATAAGGAGAGGATAAGAAGGATAATAAAATAGGATACGAAGGATAATAAGGAGAGGATAGGGAAGGGGTTTGGGGCTCTCCAGTGCTCCCTTCCCTTACCCATCTTACACCCGCGGGCAAGAACGGGGTGGTAATAATTGTATTCTTAGTCCATTAGTTTTGATATTAAAGGATATCCCGGGCTTTATAACAAAATCCTTTTTCCGTCGCGGTAACTAAACAGCCTGATCAATGAATATGTAAACTCACTAATACCATCGCTTCCAAGTATGTTTAATCTGGTTTAAGACACAAAGCGCTCATACAGCGGCGTATTAAACGAAATTACGAAAACCGAGACGTAAAACTCAACGAGGTAACTTTCGTATTGAATGACATTGGTTAATCTGCAAGCTGTGTAATTAAATGACATGCGCCACGCGCGAGGGCTACGAAATGCGAATAATTACCTACATGTGTATTAAAATTGGTAATATGGTAGCATTGAGTAGGTATGTATGTGTGTTAAAAAATGGCGTCTGTGGGCTTTTTCACATGGAATGCCTTATATGATGCACTTGCCTCAAGCACTTGAATTAATTCTTAGTAAGCTCTTGAAGATTTTAAATGCTATTATTATATTAGGCCTATGAAATAAATATTTTATGTTAGAATTAGTACATAGGTATTTTTATTTAGATATTTTTATATATAATCAATCCACGTGGAAAAACCCTAATTATTGTTTAAAATGAAATCTAAATTACTCAATATAATATGAATTGCCTAAATAAACAGATAAACATATATATTTAGTAAATAGCTGTTATTTAATATTGTTATTAAAAGCTGTTATATTACAAGCAGACACTTCAATTGTATTTATATGTCAGGCACGAGATGTTTTTTTGTTTAGTTAATTATAGGCTACATTACATACCTATATAAGTCCCATCCTAGTAAGACTTTGGGCTTAAGGCGACAGTAGGTTTTATATATTGTTATGATGTACCGGGATTTGTTTGATAAATTGGCTGCGAGTTTGTATATGTTAGCGATAATATCCTCTATACACCCAACTTAAACGTTGTATTTTGTCCTTTGATACAATATGATACTCTTTTACAAATAATAGCTAAGACTTTATAGAAGACAAGGCTTCTATTCATCCATATTATTGTTGATATCTTTACACTTTATTAATTTTATTTTACTATTTACGGCAAATGGCACTTTTCAAAAGCTTTAAAAAATGAACAAAGGCCCACAGACAAGTAAGCTATCGAGAGATAACAGAGATTGTTCATAAAACAACAAGAATACGCTACCACAGATTACTATGACGCTACTGCCTTTATCACAGTAGCCGTACACCCACGTTCCTTCATATACATTGATAACAAAAACTTGTTTGAGATTGTAAATGTCCGTATCCATGTAAGAATGTGTTTGACAGTATGATAACATGATCATAGATTTATTTAGTAAACTTTTTTTATCTGGGCTCACTTTTAATATTTTTATAAAAACGACCTCGACGATTGATAATAACTCGACTAACTACTACTTAATAGTATCTCGGTATTGACACTTTATCTTGTCATAGTGTAAATAGCCACTTTTTACCGAGAGACAGCGACTGAATTAAATAAGTATTTTTATTGCTTTTAACCCGAAAATAATTTTAATTAATTATTATTAGTTTAAGTCAAAAAGTATTATCTACTTACGGACAATAGAAATACAATTCTTACGTATCATATTATGATGTAGTTAGGCTTACTAAAATAAAAATATTACCAAAGCCATAGGGAGAACAATTTATTTTTCTTAAACAATCTGTAAGTCTGTAGACACCATGTCCGTAGTCAAAATGTCAGGCCTGCTCGGATGAAAAGAAGAAAGAAAATATGTAAATGTATTTTCTGACGCTAAAACGCCATAGTACATTATCCAATTCTAAATGTATGAAAATACTTCCGACAGATGGTGCAGGCGTCACCCAAAGACGTTAAGTATGAATGTGTTATCGAGATTAGCAGTCAGGAGCAAGGGTCACGATGGCTGAATTGGCAAAGCATCTGGACGGTATCCAGGAGATGCAGGTTCGAATCTTGCTCGTGACTGTTATTTTCGATTTCACATTTTTCACATACATTAGTATGTTGCTAAGCATGTCAAATGCTAAAAATATATATAAAAATATCTAAATAAGTATAAATGAATAATTCAGAACTTGAATATTGGTATAAAAATAAATGATTACGTGTTGCAGGGTTATTGGATTTTCAATTTTAATGAGGAATAATGAGTGATGAAAATATATATGAGGAATATGGAAAAACTATGGCAGGATAGGTTTTTAACAAGAATTTTTAATATAGTTTCATTTAGATAAATATTTAATTAGATTAATTGTAGTAAAAAGTTTATCACCTGCTGGCATCAGCTAGTTTTTCAATATGCATTGCTATTTTGCTAACGCACCAAACATATTTATAACTTTGTATTTTAATAAAACACTAAACGTCAGATATTTGTTAGCCGACTGTAAACTTCGGACATAATTTAACCTACCCGTGTAGGTACTACTGCTTCGGCTTTTGCCAAATATGGGCGGACCCAACAATGCGTGCCGACGGCTTTATGCGGGGGTAGTCCGGTCGATGGCGCTGTACGGTGCACCTGTGTGGGGGGGTGCCTGGACGTGCCGAACAGGGCTCTTCTGTGGAGACCACAAAGAGTCGTCGCGTCCAGGCTAATACGCGGATACCGCACGGTGTCGACGGAAGCGGCCTGTGCGTTGGCCGGAACCCCCCCGTGGGACTTGGAGGCGGAGGTGCTCGCCGAAGTGTATCGGCAGGCGTTGCAAGAGCGAGAGGTGGGTGGTCGTCCCCCACCCAGGGAGGTGGCCAGGTGGCAGGGCGACGCCCGCCGAGCTGCCATGGCCAGATGGAGGACACGGCTGGAAGCGCCCCGAGCCGGTCTCTGGACCGTAGGGGCGCTCCAGCCTGTGCTGGAGGAGTGGGCGGTGCGACGGCACGGAGTCCTTACCTTCCGACTGGTGCAGGTGCTGTCGGGGCACGGTTGCTTCGGCAGATATCTGCACATAGTTGCAAGGAGGGAAGCGACTCCGAGCTGTTACCATTGTGGCTGCGACAAGGACACGGCGCAGCACACGCTCGAGTCGTACCCGGCTTGGGGCGGGCAGCTCCGTGAACTTGTCGCGGCAATAGGGGGGGACCTCTCACTGTCGAGCGTCGTTAGAGCGATGCTTGGCAGCGACAGGAATTGGGCCGCGGTCGCTGCCTTCTGTGACGAGGTCATCTCGCGGAAGGAAGCGGCGGAGAGGGCCAGGGAGGCTGATCCTTCCACAGACCCGAATCGCCGCCAGCGACTGGGGCGGCGTAGGCGTGAGTATTTGCGCCTAATGCCGCCCTAGCTGAGGCTGCGGGTGGATGGACCTGAACGTCCGCCACCCGCAAGGCCTCCTGCGAAGGTGCGATGCTCCGTGTGTGGGTGCGTCGCTGAGTAGAGGGTACCCGAAAAGGTAAGCCGCCGGCGGACCACCGAAGGAATGTAACATAGTTCCAGTGGCCCGCCAATAAAGGCGGAGAGACGTCACACGGCCGGTTTCTTTAGCGGGTGAGGTCCCCATACTACACTGTTCGTTGTCCTGAACGACGGGGTGTGCGGTTAGGTACATTTTTTCCCGCCTAAACAAAAAAAAAGGTACTACTGCTTCTATTTAATAATAAATTACATTAGGAAACTAACGAGGTGTATGTTACAGTGGCACTAAGTAAATAAATTATGTATTGATGTTAGTAAACTTATAAATTCATTGCCATTAGAATATTAGAAACAGGTTTCTTTTATGCAAGTACTACTGCTTAGAACTAGACAATGTTTGGAATGTGTAAATACTGGCTGTATTTGTCACACTCGATTGTGGAAGTTAATATGGGTGTGTTGGCAGATGACCTCGTCACACTAACAGATGTATTATTGCATTGTTTGTTTTGTATAGAAATATCAAAGATTATAAAGCAACAACTGTACAAATGACAAGGTGGTATAGATACTGAACCCGCCGTTTCTATTCTCATACACGACGAATTTTTGTGCGAGCAAAAAATGGCTGTACTGCATGCGGGTGTTTTGTTAATTCTATATTTATCAAGTCCTCCATAACAAAAGAGTTCTTCCCTAGTTGAACACGAAGAATCATTCATCCATCCATCCATCCATTAGCCTTTTAACATCCACTGCTGGACAAAGGCCTTCCCAAGAGAACGCCACAACGAGCGGTCCTGTGCCGACCGCATCCAACGGCTCCTCGCGGCTTATACCAGATCGTCGGTCCATCTGGTAAAAAAATATATGGAAAATCATTATGTAACCTAAATGAAGTAATACAATAAAATACTAAAAGGAGTTGCAAATACTAATTTATTAATATTTTTTTTTAGGCGGGTTTAAATTTACCTAACGTACACCCCGCTGTCCGGGGAGACATCGGGGTAGTGTGGGCTATCTTCAACTAAAACCCGCCGTGCGCCCTCATCCACCCATACTCGGCGGACCACTGGTACCGCGTGTATTCTCTTCAGTGGTCTGCGCGGTGGCTAGCCCCGTCGAGCTCCCTCTCTGAGTGACGTCCCCGTGCACCTGGGACGTCACACCTTCGCGGTAGGCTCAACGCAGGCGGCGGATAATCCCCGATCCAACCGCCCGTGGCCTCGGCTAGAATGGCATTAGGCGGAGATAGTCGCGCACACGCCGCCCAGCGCGTCGGCGGCGGGTCGGGCCAGAGGAGAAATCAGCCTCCCTGGCCCTTTCCGCCGCCTCCTTCCACGAGATGACATCCTCGCAGAAGGCAGCGACCGCGGTCCTGTACCTATCGCTGCCGACCATAGCTCGCACAACAGCCGGCAGCGACAGGTCCTCTCCAATGACTGCAGCGAGATCTCGGCGCTGCCCAGCCCAGGCCGGACACGGCTCGAGCGTGTGCTGCGCCGAGTCCTCGCTGCAGTCGCAATGGTGGCAGCTGGGAGCCTACTCCCTCCTAGCGACCGTGTACAGGTACTTGTCGAAGCAGCCGTGCCTGACAGCACTGCACCAGTCGGAAGGAGAAGACCCCGTGCCACCGCCCTATCCATTCCTCCAAAATTGGCTGAAGCGCCCCTACGGTCCGAAGACCGGCCTGAGGCGTCTCCAGCCGAACCCTCCAACGGGCGATGATAGCGCAGCGAGCGTCGCTCCGCCATGCGCTCATTTGACAAGGCAGGAGGTGAACGCCTCACGCACGCGCTGCCAACGCCCGCTGATAAACTTCGGTGAGCACTTCCACCTCCAGGCCCCACGGGGGGGTTCCGGCCAATGCGCACGCGGCCTTGCACGACACGGTAGCCGCGGATTGCTGTGACCACCGCGACTCTCTGCGGTCTCCATAGAAGAGTAGGTGGTCAAAGACTCCGCCCACACGGGTGCGCCGTAAAACGCCATCGACCGTGGTACCCCTGCGTACAACCGTCGGCACGCGATGCTGGGTCCGCCCAGGTTTGGCATCAAACGCCCTAGGACGGACGCCGTGCCGACAAGTTTCGGTGCAAGCTGGCGGAAATTCTCGTCGAAATGCCACCGCCCGTCAAGAACCATCCAATCCAGATTTAGACGCCTACCCCGTTCACCAGTATCGAGGCGCCGGTGGGTGGACCGCGTTGGGGCCCATGAAAAAGCAGGGCCTCCAACTTATTGAGGGCTACCCTAAGCCCCAGTGCCTCGATACACCTGACCACCTCCGCGGTACCCAAGGTGGCCAGTAACGTCACCTCATCGAGGTTCCCGCCCCGGGCTGTAACGAGGGTATCGTCGGTGTAACAGATTACGCCCAGCCCGGGGGGGAGCCGGCCGCGCAGGACCCAGTCGTACCCGATGTCCCACAGGAGCGGCCCCAGGACAGATACCTGTGGGACACCGCACTATATGGGCCTCCTCACAGCGTCCCCTTCCCGGCTTATGAATAGGACGCTGCGGCCTTCAAGGTAGTCTGCCACTAGCCGCCTCAGGTAGGCGGGCACCCCGTGGTATCGGAGTGCCTCCCTGATGCAGCTGAATGACAGACTATTAAATGCGTTGGCGATGTCCAACGACACCGCCAACAGCACCCCTCGGTGAGCGACGGCCTCCGTGGCCGCGGCCTTCAGACGCAAGATGGCGTCGACCGTCAAACGCCCCGAGTGAAAACTGAACTGGGCGTCCGACAAGTCGGTGCCCACCTCCGCAAGGTGCCGGACGATACGGGCGGCGAGAATCCTCTCGAGCAGCTTACCCGCATCGTCCAGCAGCACGATGGGCCTAAAGGCCGCGACCGAATTTGGGGGCCGTCCCGGCTTCGACAGGAGCACGAGCTTCCCCTCCTTCCAGCAGTCAGGAAACCGTTCGGACGCCAGGCTCGCGTCAAACAGTCTCCAGAGGCGGGGCTCTAGGTGGTCGAGGACAAGGGCGAGAACGCGGGCGGGAACCCCATCCAGCCCGGGGGCGGTGTTCTTCCGCATGCGTGACACCGCCGCCGCCAGCTCCGTCTCGGAGACAGGTGACATACTCTCTTCGACGGTCTCCCGGTCATGCTCTGGCGGAGCCATGACAGGCGGCGTGTGCACCGCCCGCTGTGGGAAAAGAAAATGTTAACAATACAACAACTCATTTGGGCCTAAAAATATAAGGTATCCAGTTTCTTTCAGATGAAACCACGAATTTATTTCCATAATTGATTAACACTTGTCGTTCTTGACTGTTATAATTCCATAACTGCAGATAACAATGTACTTAACTAGAATTCATAAATTTTCATAATGATAAATAGTAAATTGCAACCTTGCCTTACAAACAATACATGCTAGATAGAGTACATTACGAACTTATAACCTTGCCTTGTCAAGTATATCCAGATAATTATTAGCGATTCGCTCAATAATTTGTCATGGGAGATGAGTCAACACTTGGATCGTTTGAAATTCTTAGAAACCCTGCCACTGTGCAGTATTTTTAAGAATTTGTTTATTAAGTACAAAAAATGAAGGTACATTTCGATATTAACGAACCTAGAAAAATAAAGCAAACCGCAAACATTCTGTCCAGCAATGAATACGTATAATTTATTTATATGATTCGTCAACCGGGACAGCCCTATGCCTACAAGCCTGTGACAACAATTGAGGTGGTCCGTCGATACGAGGCATCTCCGGGGAAATTACCGCTTCCTTGCTGCATCGTACCATGCCATTACACAGGACAACGTATGTACACACGCAGTTAAAACCAAATTGTTGTGGGACTTTTACCAGATCATGTGGAGTAATGTTTTTGAATGGATATTGTTTTGTGATAGATTGGATTAATCATGTTACTTTAGAGAATAGTATTATAAATAATTATATTTTTCCACTATTTAGATATTTTTATATATATTTTTATCATTTTACATGCTTAACACTATACATTAAACACAAAGTGAAATAATGTGAAATCGAAAATAACAGTCACGAGCAGGATTTGAACCTGCATCTCCTGGATACCGTCCAGATGCTTTGCCAAATCAGCCATCGTGACAATTGCTCCTGACTGCTAATTTCGATAACACATTCATATTTAACGTCTTTGGATGACGCCTGCGCCATCTGTCGGAATGCAGGTTCAAATCCTGCTCGTGACTGTTATTTTCGATTTCACATTTTTCACTTTGTGGTTAATATTTTTCCACTTTCACAATAATTTGTTATTTAATTTCGCTGAGAATATCAAGTGCTAAAATACAGATCAAAATATTTAAAAAATCGCACCATCAAATAGTTATGAATTTAAATTGCTAAAATAAACTTATTTTTTGCAAATTGGGTGTAGCCGTCAGCTACTTCGATGGCTCAGTGGTCTAGAGTACTTCCCCGGATCGAAAGGGATGCAGGTTCGAATCCCGCTAGCAGTAAAGCTCTTTTTTCCAATTTCACAATAATTTGTTCTTTAATAATATGTATTCTTTTTATAAAATAATCTTCTTTTATATTTTTTTATAGCTGTCTCATAGTTCAGCAAAATCGTCTTCACTATAAGGGGGAAATAGTGATCTGATAGTATGGTGTAAGGTTTTCTTTTGAATGTTCCTTCGCCCGCAATGCTTTTGTCTGCATATTTTTACTTCCATGATACCATTGGAGTGGAATATTTATTTTATTTTCTTAATAAAACGTCTATCATATTAATATATTTACTCCGTGACGTCTGAAGGCGCTGATAGCAGTCAAGCCAAATTTCGGGCAGTATGAAGTCCGCCAAGTTCACTGATTTTCTATGGAATCTAGTTAATAATATTAATAAATATTTACGGACATTTTTCACACAACGTCCTCTGGTCCCAAACTAAGCTTAACGCTTGTGCTATGAGTAAGGTACCAGATTACGGATATAATACATAATTATGTTACTTTTTTTTGTAAATACATACATAATATAATAGATAGAAAACACCCAGACGCAGTGTCCTCTGGTCCCAAACTAAGCTTAACGCTTGTGCTATGAGTACCAGATTACGGATATAATACATAATTATGTTACTTTTTTTGTAAATACATACATAATATAATAGATAGAAAACACCCAGACGCAGTACAAATATCTGTGTTCATCACACAAACAATTGTCCGACCTCGTGCACGGAAGTCGGTTACACTACTGACTACGCCACGAGGCCCGTCAAACCAGCGCTATATCAGCTTATAATCTTAGCAATAGAAATTGCATACTACAATATATTGGCTACAAAGCTAAAACAATGCCATAAAAACTACGAGTATTTCAAACGCAAACTAATTTACAGTTTATAGTTCACTATAGCCATCATTAACTGCACTAAACCAATAAATAATTCCGACTCCGGGAGTGAAAATCCACGTACAAAAGTTCAACTAATTTTCAGGATTGAATGAATTTATACTGGCCGTCGGGCGTACGAAGGGTAGTTGTAAAAAATGCAAGCAGTCGCAATCCCGCTTTATTCAAACGCAAATAAATCTGTCAATTTCACTCAGCCTCCCTACTCTTCCATGCTTGTGGGCCGGATATACTATAACTTGTTGTACTAACATCAAGATATACAACTCTTGTTGTTAGTTATTGTTTAGTGGCTTAGACCATTGTGTCTGAGAGAACAGGTTACAATATTCAATACCCAAGATACTGTGTAAATGTATGAATTTTATAGCAGTTTCCACTGAATTTCCTTGATTTCCCACCTAATAACGATTGATTTCTAATGTTAAAATGCATCTAATAACGATTGCTTTCTAATGAAAACAAATCTGTGAGATTGTATCATCAAATAATTCAGCCTTGTAAATATTTTATAATGTAATGACTACTGAAGTAATGTTACACAATTCCAGTGGTCCGCCAATATAGGCGGAGAGACGGCACACGGCGGGTTTATTCAGTGGGTGAGGGCCCCATACTGCCCTTTTCGTTGCCTCACACGACGGGGTATACAATTAGGTACATTTTTTCCAGAGAAAAAGGTACTTATAACAATCAAGCCATCAAATATATACATATAGAGTACGTATAGAGCGCTATCTAAATAAATGAAATCAACAATCTATGCGACAGGTTGTTAAATTGACCGAGTACATCCATCGTACACAGACGAAATCCAATACACAACCCCTCGCGACGAGATCGAACTCATTCATCCAGTGTCTGCACATTGTACCTACCTATAATTGAACAGATCTAAACCGCACCGTATTGTTTATCTATTCCTCCTACAGAGTAGGTAGTAAGTTGCATCTCCTGCAAATCACGTTAGGATTAATAACGGATGAGCTAGAGAAACAATTGAATAAATAATATTCACGGACATTTTTCACACAACGTCGTCTGGTCCCGAACTAAGCTTAATGTACCTACTTGTGCTATGGGTACCAGATTACAGTATTACATTTATAATATCTGTGTTCATCACACAAATATTTGTCCTGAGTGGGAATCGAACCCACGACCTCGTGCACGGAAGTCGGTTACACTACCGACTACGCCACGAGGCCCGTCTATATGACTTGTGAACGATATTTACGACTCTGCAATATTACAAATATAATGATTTTTAATAATAATACTTTATTTCAGGCTATAGACCCATATACACAATTTAAAAATAATATAAATCTTAAATCTAAAATACAATGACAGGATATAATCAAAATTCAATAACGATAATAAAAATAACGAATAAATTTCAATAATTTAATATTATATAATTTTTGCAATAAAACTTTTTATTCAGTAACTTGTACGTTATTTCACAATAACATTACCTATATATGTCAATGTATTGGAAACAAAATACCGTTTCAACAATAAAATAAAACATGACAGTAAATTTAAACAGTAACATAATACCGCAACGTTACTTATTACGTATGCATTTACTTACCAACAAATATTTATGTGGATATTTCGACATTATCATAATGGTATTGAATATGAAAGGCAATTGGGATCGCTATCAGAATTCATATGAGTTTTTCTAGAGATAGTCCGGGATTCCTGATGGTACCGATTGCTTCCCTATTTCCTGTATCGATATTTTATTGTATGCCATATTTTTGTACGATGAGTTGAATGCCATCCGACAGATTGGATATCGGGATCTAGTATCGAGTATATACCGATATTTGATTGGTTTTAGATAGTACGGGTTTGTTTTTAAGGATACGATATTTATTTATGACTGAGTAAATTTATTTCTATATATATTTATTGACATAACTTTTTATTTGAGAAGACATATATTTATTTATCTATAACTACGGAAAACATTATAATTCCTAAGATCACGTGTAATATATTGTCTGGAGTTATTGCAAACCCTGTAAATATAACGGTATGGTGGTGGTATGATACGGGATTTTGATTATAATGTGAATTTAAATGAGTAAGTATACTGAATCACTACTATGTGGAAGTATACATTTAGTTGATTGAAATATAATAACAATAGGTAGGTATATTGTTTATATAAGTATATAGGTTAACAATAATTGCTCAATAGTGCGCTGAATTGATGAAGACGCTAAATAATACGTAATTTATTAATATAAGCATTGATATTGCTATTCATGATTTTTGCATATCACACAAAAAGTAGGACTTTTTTTAGGAAAATATCAGTCGTTTTTATGCCTAAAGCTACGCGTCCATTTATCCGCGCCGTACGCAACGCAGGCAGGCATTTTTGTTCGCTCTGTACGAGTATGAATTTGTTTAGCACTGCGTTCATTGTTCCGCAAGCACGCGCCGCAGTCAGGCATATATTAGCTATCTGGTTAAATGCGGATGACGTCATCAGCATTTTTTGAAAAATGCAGATGTCGTCATCCGCATTTTTCGCTTAGGTTCACCTAGGGTTGTCGTTGTTTTGATATCCAGATGTTTTTTTTTTAATTATTTATATCATTGACATAGTACATATTGTAAGCTTCAATGTACTCGCCAAAATTTTAACGTTTATTGGCGAGACGCGCCCATAAACTTCATAATAAGTTTATAATCTAGGCCATGGGTCGGCTACCTTTTGGTCTTCAGGGGACACAGGGGGACTATATAAAGGAAAGCGGGCCGCAATTGTCATATTATTTTAAATTTAAAGACATTTTATTGTAATTTTATTATGAGAAATGACGAAAAAAGACAAGAAACAAACATTTTGAAATAAAACTACGTTTACGGAATCTATCGCGTTTACTTGATTTTACTCCTATCCCGACGTTTCGAATACTTTACAGCATTCATGATCACGGGTGGACTTAGATGATAGACGTCCAAGGTTGATATGTTATTTCAACGGTTTCATCTACCCACAGTATATGATTTTACAAAATTTTTGGTTTATTTATTTTAACCCACCTAATATTCGTATAGAAACAGTGAAAATATCTACTTCAAATGTTTATGCTTACAATGTATGAGACTTTAAATTAGTATATTAAAATGAGTATAATACTCCTCTTTAAATTGTAAAATTTTTGTTTTTATTTAGTGCTCAAAAATTCTACCACAAACTACCAATTACTACCAGTAAGAAGACAATCTTGGTTATTAGTTTATATTATTAAATATATTGATTTTGCCAAAAGCTAAGACTAAGAAGCTACCACCGGATCGGAACGCGGCCTGACTGAGAAAGATCCGGCCAGAAAACTCAGTAGGCAACAACTGTTATGGATTATTAAATTTTGTACGGAATTACTGAGATCTAATAAGGTTTAAATTTTAAATTTTTTATAAAAGGCAAAATCTAATCACTACTGTGGGTTTTATCTACACAATAAGCGCTAACTGTGTCTTGCAATCTTGTGGTGTGCCTTCTTGTATTCTGTTTGGTGAGGCCTATCACAGGATTCCAGCTTGATGGTAAGACCCAGCCGTCTTCTCTAATGAAATTGGGATGTTTCTTAATTTCAATAGCCTCACGTATCATTCTAGGGCGATATCGATGTTCTTTTGCGAGGATTTGAGGTTTGTCAAACCTAATGTAATGGCGGGTGTGGTCCTGTGTGTGCTCACAAATTGCAGACTTTGTATAGCGACTGTGCTTCACATCAGCTATGTGTTCTTTGATCCGAGTTGTTATGGATCTCTTTGTTTGCCCAATGTAGGAGAGACCACAATCACAATCCAGCTTGTATACTCCTGCATCCTGTAAGGGTATATGGCACTTGACTGGTGGTGAAAATTGACTAATTCTTTTGAGTGGCTTATAGTAGGTTTTAATTGAAGCTTTTTTAAGAATGTAGCCAATCTTGTCAGTGACTCCTTTAACATAGGGCAGGACTGCAGGGAGGCGCTCAACTGTGGGTGGCTTCACTCGGTTTCTGTGACGGCGGCGTGGAACCTGCAGCTTATTTGCATGTAAAACTTTCTTTACATGCTGCAACTCTCCAGCCAGGTGTTCTTCATCACAGATTCCTTGTGCTCTCTGAAACAAAGATTTAGACACGGTAGCCAACTGTGAAGGATGGTGGTGAGATTCTCCATTCAGGTACTTATCGGTATGGGTTTTCTTTCGATACACTGTATGACTCAAGGTGTTGTTGGGGTTACGGATTACCATAACATCTAAGAAAGCTAAAGAGTTATTTGACTCCAGTTCCATAGTGAATTGAATTTTAGGATTAATGGAGTTCAGATGGTTTAGAAATACGGTTACTTTATCAGATGGTAATATAGTAAAAGTGTCATCTACGTACCGCTTGTAGAAACGGGGGACCACAGGTGAGGTTTTTAGGGCAGTCTCCTCTAAGTCTTCCATAAATATGTCGGCAATAACGGGAGAGACTGGCGAACCCATGGCCACTCCGTCCACTTGCTTGTAGAAGCCATCATTCCACATAATGTAGCCGGATGTGAGGCAGTACTTTAACAGTTCAGCGTATTCCATAGGTATGTTGTTCTCTGATAGTTTCTTAGATACAATTCTGATGCAGTCTTCCACGGGTAAGCAGGTAAAAAGTGACTGTACATCAAAACTCACCATAGTTTCATTGTTAGCGAGATGAAGGTGTTTAATCTCACTTACAAAATGGTATGAGTCCTTTATGAACGCATCTGTGTGTCCTCGGAGTTGTGAGAGAACTTTGGCCAGTAGCTGAGCGACTTTATAAGTAGGTGAGTCGATCTGACTTACAATAGGTCGTAGTGGTGCGTTCGGTTTGTGTATCTTAGGCAACCCATACAATTTAGGTGGCTTTGCACAAGGTGGTATCAGGGTTTTTACATCTAGATTTAATGCTTCGGAGTGCTGTTTGAGTAACTTTTTCATGTTATTTAGTGTACAGTTGGTCGGGTCGGTTCTGACCTTTTCATAAGTAGATTCATCCGATAAAAGGTGTTCAATTTTGGCATTATAATCTGACGTGTCCATCACCACAGTAGCGTTACCTTTATCTGCGCGCAGGATGACGATGTCTGGTCTATTGCGTAGGTTCTTCAACGCCAAATATTGTGATTTGGACAAATTTGGTTTCGGCCGTTTGCTTCGACGTAACAAAGACGAAACGTCTTGGCGAATAGCCTCCATATCGTCCGGTTTTATTACATTTTTGGCCAGCACGTCCTCAACAGCACAGATAATTTCCTCATAGGGAATTCGGTTTGGCGCTACAGCTAAATTTAAACCTTTATTTAGTACCTGAAATGTAGGTTCGTCTAACGATTGTTTTGACAAATTTATGACAGCTAGATCGGCGCGAGAGTCTATGGTTGACGGGCGCGTTCCGTTTCCACAGTTGCCGTGTTGCGTTCCAGTAAACTCATTTGATTTTTGCAACAGTTTGTCAAATTTGATGAGGTGTCTATTTTTGCATTCATTGTACTTATGTGTTTCACGCTTGTTTATGTTGTCGATGCAATTTTTGAAATCAGCTGTCGTCAAAACAATCTTAATTTTATTAGACATTGTATTCGAAACGTCGGGATAGGAGTAAAATCAAGTAAACGCGATAGATTCCGTAAACGTAGTTTTATTTCAAAATGTGTAACATTCGCGTAAATATCAGAAAGTATTAAAGAAACAAACAAATAAAAAATGCAAATTTAATTTTATGCTTGGTATCATAATGGTGTTTTACGTAATAATTAATCTTTTTGTATAGCAAGGGTTTATTGGCATATTAAGCTGGTTTCCCATTACAATTAAGTACCATAACAATTTAAACATTATAAGAAAGGAGAATGGGATATTTGAGCCTTTCTTTTTTTTTGTTAAGGCGGGAAAATATGTTCCTAACCGCACACCCCGTCGTTCGGGGCAACGGACAGGGTAGTCCCTCACCCACTAAATAAACCCGCCGTGCGCCGTCTCTACGCCTTATTGGCAGGCCACTGGAACTACGCGACATTCCTTCAGTGGTGGGATTTTTGGGCCTGAACTTAACAAGTTGAAATATTCTTTACAAAATTGGCAATATTTTTCTAATACAAAATTCAAAAACTAGCTTATTTTGCAATTTAGAAATCAAAAAAACACTAAAAAAGAAATGATGAAGGAAATCGATTTCTTTAGTCGATTTACAATAGAATGAATGCTCATTTGGATTGATAAATAAAATTAAAACTAAATGTTTAGTTTCAATATTAATCATTTATTCAAAAGAATGAATTAATAAAAAAATTATATTCGAGGAAAAATAATATAGAACATTTTTATATCACTATATCGATTGATATACTAAATTGATACACAAGTGAAATCCTCTTTTTTGAACGCTACCACAGCAACACTACATTTGGCAGTTTAATTTTATCTTTTCCAGCTTTATTAACGTTATTTATTATACTGTTTTGCTTATTTTATTGACCCTTGCTTCGTTACTGGACACTGAGAACTTGCCTACACCATGGTCCTAGCCTTGTTATTTTCGAATAATCTATCTGCTTGACGAAGGTTCTTTTACTTGAAGTTCAAAGAAGCTTGTGCCCAGCAGTGGGATAGTTTATTAAATAAGACTCTTAGTGTTATTTGAGTAGATAACACTACTTAACTTAAGTACTTACTTAATTATCTGGTAAATGTACCTCAGAAAGGTACTACCTTTTTTATACTACATGGGTGGCAAACAAGCATATGGCACAGCTGATAAGCGACCCATCTGGTAAGCGGTTACCGTGGCCTACAAATACTAGCAACACCAGAGTCAACGCTCGCGCGTTGCCATTTTCAAGGAAAGGGTTGGGAGGTGCAGAGGAAGGATAATTGGAAGAGTAGTCTCTTAAAGGATACTGAAGAGAGGTTAGGAAGGATAATTAGGAGTAACAAGGAGAGGATAGGGAGGGGGATTGTGCCTCCGGCGCTGTCACTAACCTAGCAAAATGAACGATATGTATAACTACTTTAAATGTATGGCTTTTAAATGTTATGATGACACTTAGTGGGTATAGTTTTATACATAACCTCACTTTTATATAATCTTCTATATCTTGGTTACTAGATTGCCAAATCTAACAAAATTTTATATTATGAAATGTTTCGATGTAAACTTCCAAATGGTGCAACTTTCATCTTGTTACCACCTGGGCCCAAAAATGTATGGAAGCGTTTCCATCTCCATTGAAATTTCATTTTCATGAGGCATTGGCTCATAAGTTTCTTGCCGGGCTCTTCTCAAGAAAAGCCTTGCTACGGAACCCGTCCACTTGTGACGTTTGTAATCGTGACATTGCGGATCCACTTGCCACAAGCTCTCGTGTTAGGTTTTAGTAACTTTGACGATTTTAAGTGCTACCTATATAATAAGCCTATGAAATAAAGGTATTTTTTAATTTGAATTTAAATTTATGGAGATTAATGACCTCAAGCGGGTTCAGCTGGCGTGTTTCTATAACTTATGTACAGGAACCGAGCGAGAGAGAAATTAAAAACTAATAGTCACGTAGTCTGATTTGATACCAAGTACTTAATTCGTGTTGTTCATATTATAATTTTTTAAAATAGCTATAAAATAAAACAAGTCAAAAGCAGGATCGATTTTAGAAGATTGCCTTTTAAACTCAATTTTTTGGGTATCCAACCTTATTTAATAATTTATACAAAAATCAATCTTTCGCCAGAAGAATCGCCAACCCTAAACAATACAAACTAGACGTATACCATCTAGTGTTGCTATTGACATGACAATTTCCGTATTATACGGTATTTGGTGCCATATTCATTCTACTGTTACAAGACTTGCATGAACGAAAATAGCGAAAGAAGATTGTAATATAATATGTAGAGGAAAAACAGTAACAGCTAACAGCCTACTACCCCTAAAATCTATCTGTTAATCTGAAATATTTTTATGAATTTTATATTACATATTTGTATTTTATATCCTTCTTATATATTTGTATTTAATATGCTTTAATCACTATAACTATAAGAACAATATCTAATTATGTGTTTAAGTCTACATTGTGATTGAATTTGTATGAGACACGGCAATTTGTCAGGTTTTACCACAAAACACGGCAACTAATTTTTAATTAATGGCAACCTCATCAGAAAAACTTTGACATCAGTAAAATGCGGATGCAGTGCGATGCGTACGGCGCGTGCGTGCGGACTAATGGACGTCCACTATTAGAGTACAAAGGCTTTAAACACTAAAACAATTATTTAAATATTAAAGATTGGTAACCAAAATGCTTCACATAAATACAGTAGAAGCGAAAATACAAATAAACCTTATCTCAAACATCATAACTCTAGGAAATATGTGCAATGCTTTCCATACAAAGTAGCAATCACCTTTCTCCCCCTTTGCGCATGTTAGAGATATATTGGCAAATTTCCGTACACCTAGCCAGAAAAAGTTTACATTTTCGTCCAAATTTATCGCCTATACAAACACTTACAAAGACTCAAAGGGTCAGTCCACGACAACTTTATGGACATAACTGATAACTAGAGATGTGACGACATAATAGTTCTGTTTGTTCCAGTAAAAACTTTTATTATTACGTTATTATGACGTTTCATTTAGAAGGGTACTGAAGCTGTTAAACGAAGCAAGTTCAACAAACGATTGATAAAGTTTGGGATACTTATTTTGAACGTTCTATTCCATTAGTTTAGTGAAGAAAGCAAAACATAAGTAGTATTTACATCTTAAGTTACCAACAAAATTTTTACTTTTCCATGTTAGCCTTAAATAATCTTAGTTATAAATGCGAAAGTCAGTTTGTTTGTTTGTTACGCTTTCACCCCATAACTATTAAGCCGAACATCATACAATTTTGCACATATTATATAGTCTGGATTCTAGAAAATAAATTATTTTTAAATAAAAAGAAACCGCCTTCAAAAGACACCTTAAACTAAAAACTAAAAAATAATTTAGTATTTACATACAATTTCCGTGCTAGACACCTACTGATGTGTTGTGAAGTTGGTAATAATTGCTTACTTCCCGTAAGCAATTATCATCCATTGCATGACTGGTGGTAGGGCCGGGTACCGAGTGGGAGTACTCACTTGATATCGGGCCCGAGCGGGTTGGTACCACCATCTCCAGTGTGACCGGCCATGAAGCACATCGTTGCGTTTTGGTTGCAGCAGGAGATAGCCGTTTATTCTTTCATTTCATATTGGTGAAATGAAATGGTGAGCAGCGGCTTGACAATACTCTCAGTATAGTTGAGTCCATGAGCGACGGTTACCATTTAACATCAGATGGGCAGCGGCTCATCTGCAATAAAAAATAAAAAAAAAAGCTGCCTCGCTGGTGCAGCGGTAGTGTGTGCGACTGCTGATCATGAGGTCTCGGCTTCGATACCCGGGTCGGACAGTGTTATTGAGCTTTTTCGTAAAAAGTAAAATTCTAGGCAATGTACAACAATAGGCTCGCCCCCTATTACGTGGAACTTAAACATAGCTGGTGAATCGTGGGTATGTAATACACCTCTGCCTATCCCTTCGGGCATACAGGCGTGATGCTATACCAACTAAACGCACTGCTCCAATGAGCCAGAGAATCGGCCGAAAATATCATCGATGTAAGTCCAGATGCAATTTTTTAGATTTTTGTTGCTTTTTAAAAACCGCTAGACTGATTTTTATAAAATTTTAATGGGACCACCTCTGATGTAGAACCTACCAAACAAAAAAGAATCATTGAAATCGATTCATAATTGGCGGAATAATCGCGTAACAACACCCAAAAAAAAAACATACAGCCGAATTGAGAACCTCCTCCTTTTTGAAAGTCGGTTGAAAAGGACACCTTATGCCGGAAAATTTAATGGTTCTCGTGTGATTATTACATTTATATTTTATTTTATCTGCCTCTATGGTGCAGCGGTAGCGTAAGCGACTGCTGATCATGAGGTCTCGGGTTCGATCCCCGGGTCGGCCAGTGTTATTGATATTTTTCATAAAAAAAAAAAAAAAACTCAGTAGCAGCCCGGAGTTTGGAAATGTGCCCGGTAGAAGTCAATAGGCATGCCCCCTATTACGTGGGACTTAAAACATAGCTGGCGAGTCGTGGGTGTGTAAATACACCTCTGCCTACCCCTTCGGGGAATACAGGCGTGATGCTTTGTCCCGTGTGCTAGATATATTTAATGTGCTATAGAGAGATGTATGTTCTAAACGACGGAGTCGCGGGTAGAATACACTAACACCAAGCTGCATGGTTGCTTATGATCATAGTCTTGAGCTAGCTCAGTTCAGGGAACAGAGTCCTCGCGAAGGTCCAGGAAGGTTCTGCACTGGGATGCAACTCGTGGCTATTATAACTTGTAACGCAGGTAACCAGATGGTGGGATCCAACATTAGTACTGTATAAATTAAAAGTCTTAAAATCCGTTGGTGATGAGTCTCCTCTCTAAGTGAGAGGGATTTAGAAAACGTCACAGGCTTGCAGGTTTCCTTCCCGCCTTTACAAAAAAAAAAAAAACTATCTGGTCCTTACCCCGAACGAAAAATGCAAGGAAAAACACAGAGCGTGTAGTTAGGTACATAGTTGCAAGTTGCCTCACAATATGAAATTGTTAAAATAATACACACGTAATTTTGAAAAACTTGAAATATCAGAGGTGCTTATTTTGCGAGGTTCCAAACTTACACTACCGATACCACTGTTTGTAATCTTGATTTTACCGCTAGTAAAACCAAGACCGCCGTCAGTGTTTAAATAGCAAACGTAACTCCCCAGCAAATTAAATTATTACAAAGAGAAATTAAAATCCAATATACATTACAACTATATTATTATATTGTTACACACAAACAACTAAATATAATTATATATACATTAAAAAAAAGTCAATTAGCTCACTGTAACTGAATATTTTTTATATTAAATCCCTCTTTGTTAACATTCAAAGCAGTGGATGGTAAATAGGATTGGAAGCTTTTAATTCTGTGAGCATTAAGGGTTAAATCCACCACCAGTTGCGAGCATATGGCTGCTGGCATAGAACCAAATTATTTTAAAAGAAACTCCTTAACGATCTCATTTCATGGGATCACGGAAATTACTGTTGGCGTTTTTACATTTCGAACATAATATTCGAAAATGTGATGTCTTTGTACTACTCATGTATTATTTATTCTTTCAATTTTTTTTTTACTGTCCTACTTTAATAGTAGGCACGGGTGTGCTTGATAATTTGTGAACAACATGTCCGTGTGGTGACGGACTAAGAATACAAGTGTCACCACCCCATTATTTCCCACGGGTGTCGTATGAGGCGACTAAGGGAAGTAAGCAATTATCATCTATTGCATGACTGATGATAAGGCTGGGTACCAAGTGGTAGTACTCACTTGGTATCGGGCCCGAGCGTGTTGGTACCACTATCTCCCGTGTGGCCGGCCATGAAGCACATCGTTGCGTTTTGGCTTTAGCAGGAGATAGCCGTTTATTATTTCATTTCATATCAGTGAAATGAAATGGTGAGCAGCGGCTTGACAATACTCTCGGTATTGTTATCAATCGGAAACCGGGAAGTGTGTCAAATTTAACTTGCTAGGTTTGAAAGGAACAACTAAAATAAAAGCGTCGCCACGCTAATAGCCGGTTTTACCCTCCCCCGCATTAGATGTTTCACATCAAAAATGAGGTATCTTAGGACGTCTGGCAGATGTGAACCATCGATTTTTTTTGTGAAAACAATTTTAAAGGATTGAACTCGCCGGCATTCAAATCAGGATCAATGTAATGATCAAAACTTTTTACTTGTATAAAATTATGGCATGTGTACTCCATTGACGAATTAAAACTGTTATTGGTTTATTGATTGACAGCATGCGTCCTTGTTACATCATTTTATCAGCAGATGACGTTACGATCAAATAATTCAGCGTAGTGACGCATGGCGTGGCGACGCATATCGTGGCAACGCGTTGCCACGCTAACGACCGGCCTGACCCTCCACATTAGGTGTTTCACATCAAACTTTATCAAAATCGGTTCATCCGTTCAGGAGCTATAAGGCCACAGACAACCACAGATACACACTACACATTTATAACACCCCTCTTTATCGTCGTGGGGTTAAAAAATATATGGGTATTAAAGAAAATATTCTACCTATCTACGTAATTTGATTTGATGTTAACACAAAAGTATATATTGTGTTTAAATACATACACAAAGATTGAGATATTAGCAATGGATTGCAAAAACTTTTATATTTTCTTTGCTATGTTAATGAACTTAACCACTCAGTCCCATTAATAATAGCGCCGGAAAGAAAAAGTACAAGAGTAAAATCACAGCCGCAGAATGCAAAACGAAAACGAAAAATGCGAAGTCAGATGTTGTCTGCTTTAAAGCAACTATTGCATACTTTCAGACTTATTATCGACGAAGTAAGAATAAGTAAGAATATTAGGCTTTAATATTGAATAAAAAATAAATAAAAAATGTCTGAATGAATAATTTTCTTAATACATTCATGTACCGTTTTAGGACTAGCTTCGACATGCGAACTTGCATTTTATCTGTGCTGTCTGCTCCGTCGCTGGCCCTAGATAAAATATTGTAATTTTTATTTTTTGTATATGACGTACGTATAGTATAGGACAAAGCCAAATTGGCAAGCAAAAAACTGGGTGTCCTGAGCAGAGTCAAGCGGTACTTCACACCGAGGCAGAGACTTTTACTTTATAAGGCACAAGTCCGCCCTCACGTGGAGTACTGCTCAGATCTCTGGGCAGGCGCACCAAAATACAAACTCGGCCCACTTGACCCCCTGCAAAGGCGTGCTGTATTGTCGACGATCCCAATCTCACGAATGGACTGGAGTAGCTGGGGCGGCGGAGAGATTTTGGGGCTCTTTGTGTGCTCTACACTTACCATCAGGTGGGCCGTTCGCTCGTCTGCTACCGTTGGCAATAAAAAAAAAGAAACGTGATTTCGACGAGATTTCATGGAAAAGGTCTGTGTTAAAAGATAAAAAAATATATCTAAGTTGTAATACGAGTTTGTACAAATTCATTAATAGTTAAAAAGTTTCGTTATAAAGTAACATATTGTGGAAGTCAAAAACGACCGAAAACGATTTAATTTCTAACAAACCATTACTATCCTTGTAGATTTTAACATTTTTGGACAAAACAAATCTAGGCCATTTTATATTAAACCAGCGACTTCCACACAGTTCCAATGCTCCGTAAATACAAGCAGAGAGACGGTAGACGGCAGTCTTAAAGTTTTTGCAGGCTAACTCCTTCTCATATTCAAGTGTCAACTTGTTGATAGCTAGTTACTTCTCACTTCAGTTAAATTCACCACTAACACATGTGCTCATTAACAGAACAAATTGCTAGACATATTAGTATTGTACATTATAAAGCTTTATACTCAAATAAATGTTGGAGAAATTACATCCTGCTTTATCTTACTCGTTAAGGTAAACACGCTTTGAGCGATACAATTACGAGGTAATTTATTACTGTTGTATCACAAAACACGCCATCCATAACAATTAAGATATTTTTATTGGTATATTCCACGCAATTATTAGTTTTATGTTTTGTGGATTTTTTCGCTTCGCTTGCTTTCAAGCTTTCTGTCTTAGCGTTCCTTCGTCGCTTTTGTAATTTAAAACTAGATACGTCTATTATTTTGGCATGAAATAAGAGTATCAAACTTCTTTGCAGACTAGAGTCCCACAGTAGGTTTTTTAGGTACCCAGGCTCTTGCGTAGGTAAATATTACCTTATGTTTTAACTCAAATTATTATAAACTGAGAGGGAATTTGGATTCCAGTGAGAAGTCAGGTCCAGCACGCTGGTCAAATTCAGGTTAGCAGGCATCACAAGCCGTCAAGAAAATCACTCACGTAATGTGGATAGATTCACACAGACAATTACGAAAAATCGGAGCCTTGTGAGATCTCTATCATAGACTATGTTTGAACTAGTTACCATTTAGAGTCTTTAGTCTTACAACAACTACTGCTAAAGTATAATATTATATAAAGTATATTATAATAGAGACATAATTAATGATTTAACCTAATTCTAAAGCTGTTCAAGCTATATATCTCATGAAAACAGAAACGCGGGCAAACCGCTTAGTGTGCGGATGTCATGAGATTGATTGACGGTAGCTCGGATATGTGATTAATAGCTCTCGCTATAGAGCATGACGCTATCGTTTAGTGCAATCGTGTGTCGTTTAACGCCTTACTTGCAATAAAATCTTATCGCACTTAAGTTTTGAGAGGCTTCAAAGTTATTTGAGATAACTAGAAGGAAAATCAGATTGCTGTTCAATTGAGATTGGCACATACAAATATGTATCGTTCTTATTTCACGCCTCATAAGCAAGCGTTGAGGTGGGTACTATTCTCGTTTTACACTGAACAACAGATTTTTCAAACTTAAAATGTTTCTATTTATCATATATTGCACTTGTAAAACAGTTTAAACACACACATATCAAGAAAAAACACTATTTTTGACACTCATGATATTTAAAGCTATTGCATAGATTTAATCGCGGGCGTTGAACGCGGCGACCGAATCCAGAAATTCCGTAACGAAAATAAAACCTAACACTCCACCTACCATGTAGCTCGGCCGAGCGTTCGCTTAACGTGTATGTATATGGTACAACCATGGACCTTTGGGTACGACTGTAAGAAGCCCGCACGGATCGAGACGAGCTGCTCCGAAATCGGACGAATACGTAAGCAGCTGTTTGTGAGAAAGTATATAGGTGTATAGGTATCTATCATATCTTTATAATGCCACACACACCGCATGTGCTATGCATATGTAAGTATACATGTAGGTATATATGTATACATAGGTGTACCTATGTACAATATTGAATAGCAGTTAGTCAGCAGCGTAGCTTAAAAAATATAATATAATTGCATAAGTTGATAAAAAATGCTATACAATAGCTTTACCGCGGCAGTCCCCGAGTGCCACGCGTTTTGGTATGTCATTTTTGTTATTTAGACTAGTTAAAAAACTGTTTAAAAAAGTTCTGTCTTGGACGTCCGTTTGTTGTAGGTAATGTATGTTAACACGATAACAACCGAAATACTTTACTAATCGAGTCTTTTTTTTTTCTTATTAACTTCAGTACAATTACAAATAGAGCCCAATTACTTTTCACGGTCTGATTCGATGTAGTTTAATTGTTACTAAATAAACAAAAAAATAGTGAATACTTACGCTCGACTCGATGGCACAGTGATACACTAAAACTAGCGCTATAGCCTATACCTTATTTCGTAGAACTACTTCTATACACCAATATATTATTACTTCTTAAAATTAGCGCTAGATGGCGTATAAGACATGAGAAACACATTAGCATTTTTTGAAATTAGCGCTACCTATGTGATTTATTGAAAACCACTTAGTAAGACCAATACATTATTAGTTACTTATCAAATAATCAATTATATTGTGAAAAATTAAGATTATGAGGCGTGCAGTTTTGGATTTTCCAAAGTATTTTTGTATTGGTTACGATGGCAAACGAGCTACGGGTCAACAGATGGTTGGTGATAGCCGCCAATCATAGATTTAGCAATACCGGGAGCACAGCCAAGTCGCAGCCAACCCTAAAATACTACAAACCAACCACTACGCTTAAGAGGAGTGGGCATCAGAACTAAGAAGTGCCACCCTCTCACAGACGATCAGCGTGAATCAAAGGTAGGTTACCATACGGAGTCCGAGCGCCGGAGGCCCAAACCCCTCCTTATCCTCCATCCTCCCATTGTTATTTGTCCTTTTCATCTCTTAAGCTTTTCCTTGGAGTTGGTAACGTGCGAGTGATAGCTTTGGTGATAATGATACTAGAGTCTTTAGGCTATTTTAAACACTTACCATCAGCATAGTAGAAAGAGTGGGAAGTAGGTTATCTTTATACAAACGCACCGCGCACGGCTTGTATGTGTGTGCCATAGTATCGTACGCACACTCTAACAAAATCTCGACCCGTTTCTCAGTACGCCAGTCGGGGCTAACGCAGCACAAGGTTCGCGCGTCACGGCTTTTCGGCACCGCTAAATAAATGAAAAATGTGTGATAATCGCAGGAGAACTTATTACTGTGTGTTTGGCTGTCTAAATGTCATGTCATGTCAATTTCTCAGTATTGTAGGTATAGTGACTAAGTAATAATCGTAAGTAAAAATCGTAAGTTAAAATAATCTGTGTTGTATCGTCTAGGTTCAGGGTTGGTGAGGTCGGTTTTACCTAAACGATTACAAGTAAAAAATACAACTTCCTGGCCCTTACCAATTTCTAGGCACTGAATTAAAATTAAGCTAAAAGTAAAAACCCTGAGACAGACAAGTATGGTAGGTAATTATATCGCGGAATGGGTCGGAGATAGCCTACTTCCCCACTCTTTCTACTATGCCATCAGGTGAACCGTATTCTTATTTGCGACTCCCGTAATATAAAAAAATTTAGGACCGGAATGTTCGGGCAGATTAGGTTAGGTTTATTTCTATTAATTTATTTACTTACTTACTTAACATTACGCCATCTCTCTTGGGGGTAGGCAGAGAGATCATAGTGCCAAAATATTCTTTTCTTGCATACATCTCTCGCTTTCTCGACATTCGTAATTCTCTTTATAAGCGTTCGCTGGTTTCGGAGACTCCTGACCCCTTCAATATATCCTTCTGTGAATACATGACTGATTTGGTCTAGGTAGTCGTAGCTCAGTCTTGGTCTCCCCCTACCTTCATCCAAATTTTATTTGTTTGGACTTTAATCGCCTTGTACAATTGATTTGCCCTAACATGCCCAAGCAAATCATCAACCTTTAAGCATTAAACGATATGGCGTGTATCAGACAGGTAAATCAAGAAATGCCGGCGAGTTCAACGAATAACATACTTTGTTAGTTATTGAATATTATAAAAGTGAGTTTAAATTTAGTTTCATGATTTTGCCAACGTGTCGTTTCAAAGTAAATTCGTGACTAAATAAGCAAAGCCTAGGAGTGATTAATTGGTAACCAACATCGATCAGTCAAGGCAACAACAAAACACCCGATCACTCAAAACAAACCAATTTGATTTTATCGGAATATTCGATTTTGCTATTCGATTTATTTGATTGAATGTTCTACTTTTTTCCGTGGATGTACCCTAGTATGTATTTGAATCTTTGCCAAACGAACCAGTAATCTATCTGAAGTTAATTGGTATTGTTGTAACTAACACCCGTTAGGTATATTATAGCAACCTTACACACCAAAAAGTTTTTTTATAATTATGTTCTAAACCTCGAATAAATACAGTTACATTCATATGTAGTTTATATACATACAGTATACAGTTGTTTATACATACAAAATTTGTAAAAACTACGTAACGTATGAATCATATCTGTCAACATAATAATTAGGTACATTTATTTTACGTTATTTGTAAATGTTGATAAATTTGAAACCATAGAGACTATCTAATTAAATAATTTGAATACATTTGCACTCATTCAGTCCTATAAATTATAACTCAAAAACTATTACATTATACTTTCTGATATTTACGCGAAAATGTTTCAAAACTAGTACAATAATTAGATTATGCCGCATGTCAAATTAAGCAAGTCACACACGTAGCTACAATATTATAATTAATATAGCATACCATAATGTAAATATAAATTACGGTATAAGTTAGTGACGTTCTAGAAATATATATTATAACTGCATGTGTGATAGGCTTTAAGAACTATATTAAGCTTTACATCCTCTAAACTTTACATAAAATAACACTTACCCCAAATGTACGCAAATACACATAAAATACCCTATATTCGTATACTGCGACCGGATTCTATAGGATACCGATCGATTATTCATATTTCACTAGTTGCCGTGTCTTTACGCAGTCACATCACGGGCTGAACTTTTTCAATAAAACACCCTAAGAGATAAGAAAACGTTCGGAAGTATGGTCACGCACCGCGCCAAGCGATTTTATAACTTTATCACTGTTCGCTTCCTATACCTGGTTTATTGAGTTAAGCAGAGAAGCCTGAAGGTTTTTACATTGAAATTACTTCATTACTTTATATCTATGGTTTTATTTGATCTTCTGGCTTTTGTGTTCTTCGAAGTATATAGTTATCTCTGCTCTGCAATTTATTTAAATAACTACGTTTTTGAAAATAATAATTTTTTTGCTTATATTTATTTACCTATGGAGTGAAAATCTCTCATAATATATAAAAAAATCGGCCAAGTGCGAGTCGGACTGTCGCACGAAGGGTTCCGTACCATTGACTAGGTTACCAACATTACACTATTGTAACTCTCTGTAACCATGGTGTTTGGCTGTGACCAAATTTTGCAAGTAAATTTGACTCATTTCGTGGTTTTCAACTTAGACTTAGATGCGCATAACGAAACAGTTTTAAATGTAAGGAATTATGTTACCATAAGAGTAATTCGTGGTAACTGTGCGCAGTGGGTAAGCGTGCGCAATCCCATATATTTAGGACTAAAATGAATGGGTTTGAATGCTAACTTATAAATTTAATAAAATTGTAGCTATGTTAAAAAAGTACAATCAACTATGGACGAATAAAACAACAAAAAGGGCAAAAAATCACGTTTGTTATTGTTTTATTTTGTTTTTATTTGTTTTATTTTGTTTTTATTTAGTATTTGTTGTTATAGTGGCAACATACACCATTTGTGAAAATTTCAATTGTCTAGCTATCGCCGTTCTTGAGATGCAGCCTGGTGATAGACGGACGGACAGACAGAGCAAAAACGAGTAAAGAAACACGTTTGTGTATGGGAGGCCCCCTTAAATATTTGTTTTATTTTAATTTAATTATTTATTTTTAAAGTGAATATATAACTAAATATCCTGTGAATATTTCAAGCGTTTAACTGTTGCCGTTATCAATATCGAGCAAAAACGAGTAAAAAAAATCACGTTTGTTGTATGGGAGCCTCCCGTAATTATTTTTTTATTTTATTTTTAGTATTTGTTGTTATAGTGGCAACAGAAATACATCATTTGTGAAAATTTCAACTGTCTAGCTATCGCCGTTCTTGAGATACAGCCTGGTTACAGACGGACGGACAGACAGACGTTGTATGGGAGCCCCCTAAAATATTATTATTTTTTTGTTTTTAGTATTTGTTGTTATAGCGGCAACAGAAATACATCATTTGTGAAAATTTCAACTGTCTAGCTATCGCCGTTCTTGAGATACAGCCTGGTGGCAGACGGACGGACAGACAGACAGCGAAGTCTTAGTAATAGGGTCCCGATTTGACGGAACGGAACCCTAAAAAATGATAAAATATAAAAATTAATAGTAAAACAATTTTCGTATGTAAATTTTTCGGTTACATCTAAAATCTTCGTGGTATTTTTGATCGAAGTTTAAAATAATCTGAGCTGGTTTATTTTTATTAAAATAAACAATTTGGATCCAATACTCTTTATAATGTCACATTCTTACTAATATTATAAACGACTAGCTGCTGCCCGCTACTTCATCTGCGTGGAGTTTAGTTATTTTCTATTTTAGTGGAGAATCATAATTATTTTTCCATAATTTATGTAGTGATCCCCGTCCCGTGAGCCCAGAGAAATCTGTTCAGCCGTTCAGGAGATTAGCTGGAACAAACAGGCAGACAGACAGACAAAAACTTTAAAAATTGGTAATTTGTTATAGGTAGCGTTTATACTCTCTTATACATATAGTAAAAAGTTGTTATTTAGACATTACAAAGAGACATTTCAATTTTATTTATTTGTATAGATTTTATTTTTGATGGGCCTCGTGGCGTAGTCGGTAGTGTAACCGACTTCCGTGCACGACGTCGTGGGTTCGATTCCCACTCAGGACAATTATTTGTGTGATGAACACAGAAATTTGTACTGCGTCTGGGTGTTTTCTATCTATTATAATTAGATATGTATGTATTTACAAAAAAAAATAATAAGTATGTATTATATCCGTAATCTGGTACCCATAGCACAAGCGTTAAGCTTAGTTTGGGACCAGAGGACGTTGTGTGAAAATTCCCGTGAATATTTACCCTTTATTTATTTATCTGTATAGATAAAGTGAATTTCTTTCTTTGTAACGCTTTCACTTCGTAACTACTTAATCAATAATGATGGAAAATTGCAAACATATAGTCATAAAAGAACATAGATTACGTTTCAACGGGGGAAAATAAATGGTTCCCGTGGAATAGTCATTTTTACATAGCGATAATCCTTGTTGTAACGACGACGTAAGAGAGCGAGTAGGTATGAAAGAGAGCATTGGTGTAAAGATGCGAAAGGGAATGTTTCGATGGTCCGGACATGCGGAAAGAATGCTGGACGAGCGACTGGTTAAGAAAATATACAATGCGAAAGTAGAAGGATAGGTACAGGGGGAGACTGAAACTTACCTACCTAGACCAAATCGGTCATGTATTGAAGGAAGGTGGAGTCAAGAGTCTCCAGAAATCGGCGAGCGTGTATGAAGAGAATTATGAATGTTGAGGAAGCGAGAGATGTATGCAAGAATAGAGCCTCTTGGTACTCTGTTCTCTCTGCCTACCCCGCAAGGGAAATGGCGTGATGATAAGTTAGTTAGTTAGATAATCTTTGTATCGCGGGAGACTGTACAAGCATACTCTTTAACGGATACAAAGTACACCCAGACTCAGAACAACCATTTGTGGATCACATAAAGAGTTGTCTTATGTGGGCATTGAACCCACAACACTCGGGCGGGAGGCCGATATCTAAAACACTCCACCATCTGTGCAGATATAGTTGTACATATTAAACTTATTTCAGACAAAACTAATAAATAATCTCAAGCACTGAGAGTGTCAACAATGATGGAAAGTTATGGGCAATCACTTTATTTAATTAATTATACACATAAATTATTCCTAGATTATTTCCAATAAAATATCTTTAAATAGATACATTTGTACATCTCAAAACAGCCATTAAAGCTTAATAATAACAAACATTCATCATGAACAACTTCCTTGAACTGAATACGTTACGGCTGTCAACGCCTTGACAAGAAAATCGTCTCTAAAGACCCGTCTACCACACCCACTAGTTCGCTTAGATCACCCGTTAATATTTATAAGTGCAATACGGCCTTAATTTCTATTCATAAGTGAAAATTATTATGCTAATAGTGGCAAGAAGGCGGGCAGTATATTCAACGTGGTCGACGTAGGGTCTTAATTGCTGGTCCAAGTTTAATATAATGCTGCATCCAGCGTTGTACGGTGCTAGATACCGCTTTGTATAGATAAACAATATGATTAAGTGGTCAAGTTGATCAAACAGTGCGCGCTTATGACGTAGCACGTACTACGTACTGTTTTGAGCTTTCCTACAAAAAACTTTAAGCCACAAAATTAATATATCGTTGCAACTAAGTTCTTGTTTGGTGTTCGAAACTTGAATTTATTGATGCAAGTTATGAAATTCGGAACATATGAATAGTTTTATAGCTTTGCCGTTTATTTTGTATTCAGTTTGAACAGTCAATTTAAATGTTTGTACGAGCTACTCAATCGCGCATAAATTAAATTTGTTACATATACATATAGTTTATAACCCGAATTATCACATTTATTTTGTCCTTTTATAATATGTCATATTATGCTTATGATAAAATTACAATTTAATCACTTGATGGATTTTACTATAGATTTTTTTTCCATTACATACAGAGCAAGCAATGTAACATTAATTAACAAAAATGTTTTGAAATAGCTTGTCGTTTAAATTATGTAAGGAATAAAAAATAGAAGGTAACTCTTCCTTTTGTGTCGTGGAGATTGTTAATCTTATTTAATACTATCCATAAAATTACAAATAATATAAAATTAATTATTTCCAGGTGTTGTTGTCTCTACGTAAACTATGTTTAGATTTAGAATGATGTCACACAAAGACATATAAAACGAAAGAGAGATACAAAAACGAATCTCGTTTAAGCTAAGACTTTCCTTCAAATAAAATACAAGACAAACGTGATAGACGGCGTAAATTTATTCTAAAATAGTTAAATATATTCTTTGTGGTTTATTAGCCAACACACCACCGCTAGATAACTGTGTGGTATTCCACACAGTTATCTAGCGGTGGTGTGTATGGGAATGTGGATCATGAAATCTCAGGTTCAAATCTCTGGTCAAGCCAATTAAAAAAATATTGTTTTCTGGCAAAGAAATTCTCAAACAGAATTATTAATAATATTCACAATGTTTTATATATTATATTTTAAGCACTCACATGCTTGGCAAGTTACTAGAACACAAAGCACAAGAATATGAAATGGAAAATGATATCCATGAGCTGGGTTTGAACCAGCAACTTCTAGAACCATTCAGAAGCTCTGCTAACTTATCACGGACCTATATTTATTATTATACACGTATTTAAATAATACTAGCTACACCAATTTACTGGTAGGGCTGGGTACCAAGTGGGAGTACTTATTTGCTATCGGGCCAAGCGGGTTGGTACCACCATCTCCCGTGTGACCGGCCATGAAGCACGTCGGTGTGCTTTGGTTGTAGCAGGAGATAGCCGTTTATTCTTTCATTTCATATCTGTGAAATGAAATGGTGAACAGCGGCTTGACAATACTCTCGGTATAGTCGAGTCTAAGCGACGGTTACAATTTACCATCAGAGGAGCCGTGGCTCGTCTGCCACAATAAGCAATAAAAAAAGCATGCTGCTTGACCATTATAATAGCCAACTAAAATCTGCCTGTGACTCCGTCCGTGGATTTCAGACTATAAATATCACTCTATGACGGTACATTAATTGTTATGCTAAATTTTGTGATGATTGTTCAGTTATAGTTCAGTCGTTACGGCGTTAAAACGTAACAAACAAACAAACTCACTTTGTCATTTATAATACTAGCAAGGACGTTACTTTTTGGATAATGTAGCTTTTTAATGGTGAATATTTAGATTTACAAAGCTTATCGATTCTAACAAACAAACCAAAATTAAAAAAAAGAACATATAACCTTTACCGTACCAACGAACGTAGCAACCTTAAAAAAAATAACTCTATTGATGGTTAAGCCTGTGTTAAGTACATATACCTTTCAATAACACATACAGTTTCACAGTATTGCATAGTATTGTTACAGCATAGTTCTTAAATATTCATATTGACCGTTTTAATGACAAAATTTGCAACTTCGCAAATACTAATCACTATTTGAACTGATAGCTGCTAGAGCACTAATACTACGTCTGCGGTACCAAGTCAGTCTAGGCGCCACCGCCCACTGCATGTCGCGAGAATCCGCGCAATAGCAAGCCCCTTTACAGTACCAATAGTACCTTATATATCTATATGTGTATAGTACTAAGAAAGCCTGGGAAATATCTCCGCAACCTGCTGCGCGTGGGATGTCACTTAATAGCCTTTTAATTTTCAACACTCACCCATCAACGCGATAGATAGTAATAGCTTGTAATATTATACTTGTTCAGCGAATAATTGTTTCATATACGCTTTACAATTATTTAGACGCGGCGTTGTAGAAAATGTTATATCAGAATACAGTAATAATTATGGTATGCAGTCTTCGTGTGAGGTATAGCGTATTGAAACAGTTTAAGATCGTGTACATATTATAAATACACTGAATGTTGTGTTTTTTCTATTAATGTAAATTGGCGTAAATACCTAGTAAGTATTATTTACATAACTAATATCTGTAAAACCAATAGAGTATTATTTTGGTGCCGGACCAGATTCGGCATCAATTGCATAGGTATATATATATATATCACTCATCTTTGATTTGTAGATGATATCCATATCATTTAAGTACCGCTCCTAGTCGGAAATACGATTATCGAAGTCGTCGACCACTATGTTTACCTGGGATAAACTGTCCAGTTAGATACACGCAACTTTGAGAAAGAGGTCAATCGACGAATTCACATAGACTTAACAACGTTTGGGGAGCTGAGGAAGATCTTCTTGTTCAATATTCTACAGTGCCTGAAGACGAAGATGCGGCAAGGTCTTACGGAACAGAGGCGTGGTCTCCAAATGTTGGCCTTGTTTCGAGGCTCAAAGTCACGCAGCGTGCCATAGAACGGGCTATACTTGGGATCTTCGTAGCCATAATGGTGACAGCAAGGAGTCGTCTCCCGTCTTGCGACTATGTACAGGTATCTGCTTAAGCAACCGTGCCTCGACAGCACCTGCACCAGGATTTTTTTTATTTTATACCTCTGAGGTCGTATAACTGTCACCAAGTCAGGATTTGATGTAAAAGAGATAAGCAAATATAGGGGAAAAGGCCTTTACCTTTGAATGGAAACTAAAGATGAAAACTGACTTCAGTGCCTTTTCAGCCAGTTATTTTTTTTTCTGGAAAAAGCTTTTGATTGTTTTAATTAGCAAAAAAATATTCACGTTCTACCTACCTAATTATTTACAATCATTATATACATAATTGAAATATTGTAATACAACATATAAACGACTTTTGTAAATACCTTGCGTATAATCTATAAAAGCTTCCCTTCCATGATACAATACGTAATCATTTTCCCAAAGTTCCGTTTAATTGTGGCTATTTAATGAATTATTGCCTCCACAATTGCACATTAAAACGCTTAGTAGATCGTCTAAATATAAACAAGGATCGTATCCTACATAAATAGCGCACATTAAATATCGGTTGCTCTGCTAAATCACGTTGACGTTAGTGATTAATCTTCGAAGTAGAATACTTGTCGTTATAGGGACAATAAAGAGATAACAAAATAAATCAAAGGAGTATAAATAAAGGCAGGATGAGCGATCACTCCCAGAACTGTCCAATCACATACAAATTTACGGCACTTTTTATGAGACTAGCATAGAGATCATTATAAAAACAAAGTTCAGTTGTAAATTAAGTTTATTGTTTTATGTGAATCGGTAAAAGGCACAGTTAACAGGGCATTGAGTTCTATAACAACTGTTTATAACGAACTCTATTATATTTTAAATTCTATTCAATCTAAAGGTCAATTTAGTTGAGACGTAAACGAGATCGCTTCATGGATAACAAAGTATATGCTTCATGAATAAGAAAGTGTAGATGAATTAGCAAGATTTTGTGCTCACAATAAAGAAAACATAATTTAGTTCACGACCGAGGTACCTACCTAGGAAATATAACGCTTGATCATCAACCCATGATATTCGACAAGATAAAAGGACCCTAGTATGACTAATTTAAACTATTACAGTCATTCTAAAGCTAATGTGATACATATACCGTATACACAAGAAGAGCGTTGCAAACTATGACCAGCTCAAAGCATTATTTATATTGAAATTACTAAACATTTGATCGGATACTTTGTCATTATTGTTTTGATTTGATTTCATACAGGCAGGCAATTATGACATACAACCAGCCAAGTAAATGGCCGAACAAATCAAACTTTGATATATACTGTATTAAAAATAACAAAATAATAATTTTCACAATACTTAATTCTAAATTAATTTTAACTCAAGAACGGCTGGACCGATTTTTATGATCGTTGGTTTGTTCCTCAGGAGATGGCCTCTGGTTTGGGATGCTGAAGTGGCAATAGGCAGGCCACATAACTCACCGAACCAACAAGCGTTTGGTAAAAAAGATTCTCCAGTGACAACCCGTATTGGACGGTGCAGCATAGGACGGCCTTCCACCATATATACCAACGATCTGGCGCAAGGAGTTTTTGGATGCAGTCAGCACAGGACCGCTCGTTGTGGTGCTCTCTTAGGGGAGGCCTAGCAGTGAACGCCAAAGAGCTAATAGATGGCTGCATACATTTTATTATATTCTTTGTATGGAGGGGCTTTTTTAATGAAAACACTGAATTTAATTCAGCTAATAAGTTAAACCAAAATGTATTGATTCTGAGCCGTTAAGAGGGTCATCTAGTTAGAAATAAATTTAATTAAAAATGTTTCCCACTCTCTTTGCAGAAAACTTAAACAACAAAATGTATTTAATTCCCCTCTACAATAGCATATAAAACGCACAAAAATATGAAAATCTAGAAATCCCCGAACTTTTCTAAAGAAGATATAACGTCGGCAAGTTATAATCAGAATTTCCGGTTGTAAAACTTAGTGACATTTTCAATGTGAATGCTGTCTTCAGTTATTATAAGCCATAATTCAGGAGTGGAAACTCGGTGCAAAAGTGCAATATCCGAGTTGGGCTATAACTGTCAACAGCTGAATGAATCAGTGGGATATAAATTGTAGCTAGGACAGCCTTGGCTCCAACGTACTACAAACATGGCCTGATTTTATATTATTGCTATCAGCGAGAGAGAAATGCGACTGTCGATTTGCTTGGTTCAATTATTTAATGAAAACTAGTAAATTATTACGTGTTATTACTTATAACAACTAAAGTTTAATGGTTGGGTTAAAATATTCTCGTTTAACTTTGTTTACTGTGATTGTACGTACTTCATTTGGAGCAATGATAGGTTAATAATACGTTTGTGAACACAGTTCGTGTTATTTTAATAAGAAATAACTAACTAAATTATCATCACGTCATTTCCCTTGCGGGGTAGGCAGAGAGAACAGAGTGCCAAGAGACTCTATTCTTGCATACATCTCTCACTTCCTCAACATTCATAACTCTCTTCATACACGCTTGCCGATTTCGGAGACTCCTGACTCCACCTCCTTCAATACATGACCGATTTGGTCTAGGTAGGTAAGTCTCGGTCTCCCCCTGTACCAACATCCTTACACTTTCGCATTGTATATCTTCTTAACCAGTCGCTCGTCCGGCATTCTTTCCACATGTCCGAACTATCAGAGCATTCCCTTTCGTATCTTTACACCAATACTCTCTTTCATACCTACTCTTATTTTAATAAGAGTATCAGTGAAGTAAATTGATTTTAATTTTAGCTTCCACTAAAGATTATTAGATAGCTTAAAGTGGCAAAAGACCCGAAACTAGTATGATTGAAAATATATTTAAAATCAGGTAATAAATAACTAGAACAAACATTTTGATCTATATTTTTAGCACTTGAGCATGTCTCAGCTACTTTTAAAGTACAAATTATTATATGTACTTTAGAGCAAATATTTTTTTTAAATGTGATTGATTAATAAACTACAACAAATATTGTGGTTTTTTAAAATAATTATTTTGATCTGTATTTTGAGCACTTGACATGCTTAGCTACTTTAAAGAAAAAAATATTTCTGAAAGTGGAAAAAGAGAACTTTCGAGATCCTGCTTGCAGTAAAGTTCCTTGTTTCCACTTTCACGAATAATTTATTCTAAAAAATATACAAGTTTTCTAGGTCGAATTAGCTTGTATGATTTGTGCCAATTTGCACTTCTCTTAAATATTTTTAAGTGAATACACATATTAGACAAACATGTTCGACGACAGGAAGTGAATCACAAACATGCGTGACGTTGTCATTGCACAAGCGCAGAAGAGATGATGGATTTGTAGAACCTGATGAGACTAATTCACTTTCTAACAACAGTAGTTCAAACAGAGATAAATTATGGTGTAGGTCGGGATCATATTTTATCTAATTAATCATAATATGGAGTTACAAGTCACCTGTCCTTGAATTATTCTTTACTTAATGTGATCATTAAAGCTGATAAATCCGCTAAATTAAAAATTATGGATGTTAAATACCTAATTGAAACTAAGGAATCCTTCTAAAAAGGAATGAAATTACAAATGTTTTATTTATTTTTTGTATAAAAACAGAGATGGCAAATAAGACCACGACCTGTCTGACAGTAAGCGGTTTTACGGTAACCATAAGAATAAATAATACTAGGTAGAAGCGAATCTCTTTCCAGGAAATGACTGGAGTGAGTGATGAGATGGAGAGGAAGTGATAAAAATAGGTATAAAAAGAAAGATTACGAAAATAACTAATATTGCTTCACGTTGATATTACTTGCAATTTTGCAAAATTCAGGATAGAGGTTAATGAAATTATATTGAAATAGACTAGATAATAATTATCACGCCAATATAGGAGCTACAAGCAACGAAAGAATTACAATATCTGAGCTCAAATGTAATTATCTAAGTTGATGTAATAATATGACTTATTTAAGCTCTAGAATTAGGCAATAAAAATACAATGTATTGTTTTAAGAGATTAATTTAAAATCAAATAACTACCCATTAATCAATCACACGAAATTTCGTTTTATGATATAACATTATCAATAAACCACTAAAATGGGTCATTGCCATATTAAACAATCGCCCCGATCCAGTATAAAGCTGAACGGAGATCCATTTATTACTGTTTTAGGTTTATCTATTCCGGGTATGAGACCACCCACAATCTGTGGATTGTTATTTTAGGTACGAACGTAATTGAGTTGTTGCAAGCGTGGCGAACAACGACCCAAACGACACGCATAACGCGGTGTTTTACATCAGCGGCTAACTATTAACATTGACACTGAAAATTTACGACCACTTTGTAGTAAATAGGCTTGAATCATACGTGATTTTAACAAGTGTAGCTATTTAATATATAGATAGTAATTCATAAAAAAACAAAGAATTATATTAAAATAATACTCATGAATGTTTTACACAAAGATATTAATAGCTTAATAACATTATTTTATTTGTTTTTACAGCATCAAACCTGTCTAAGATTAATATATTTTTGAAATAAAAACTTCTATAGGAAGATTTGGATAGGGAGTAAATTCATGTAAGTCGTCATCGACATGGTCACGTGACGTGTTAATAATAACACAGAGTGCCGATAGATGTCAAAACCCGATAAAAGTAAACTGTGAAGTCTGCCAACCCGCACTGGGCCTGCGTGGTGGACGTATGGCATAATCCCTCTCACCACTAGAGGAGACCGACGCCAAATAGTGGGATAGAAAAGTATTGTTAAAAAAAGGTACCAAGAATAAACTGTGTCTACCGTTAGGATTGAGTTTTGATTTACAAGTTTTAATTTAGGAATTAATTTGGATATCCAAAAATAACAACTATTTGTTTATAGTTTTAAGTTTTCACTTCTGTCAGCAGTTTTTCCGACTGCTTTGATTTTTATTTGCTTTTAGGTATTTCACAAACGAATATCCTTAAAATGTCATTTCAGTCGACGTATGTATGTAGGTAGGTCCTCACTCGCGCCATAAAACCAAACATTTTGCGGATATAATGCTTCAAGCCTTCCTTTATTTCCTCCCCTAAACGAAACTGACGTGTATTATATGAAATGATTAATAACATACCATAATGATACGACGCCTTTTTGTTGCGTGTGACGATTTATCCTATGACATTCTTTTGATAGGATGTAGGTCGACAGTAGGATTTTGCAATACGCACTCATTGTTTATGCAACAATTTTAAGAAACCTTTAGAAATGATTGTTCATATAATTTTTGATTACTCAAATTCAAAAATATCTTTATTTCTAGAACTTAAAATCATCAGTTACTAATCAACATCAAAGATGGGCCTCGTGGCGTAGTCGGTAGTGTAAGCGACTTCCATGTACGAGGTCGTGGGTTCAATTCCCACTCAGGACAATTATTTGTGTGATGAACACAGATATTTGTACTGCGTTTGGGTGTTTTCTATCTATTTTCTACCTATGTATTTACAAAAAAATCTGGAAAGTGGTTGACCCTAAAGGCCATCCCTGCAACTTCCCGCTAATTTGATACTTAAGCGCTCAAAATTGCATTTATTCCAATATACACTTATTAAAAACGACTTTGAGCTCTTCGTGCTCAACTGTTTGTTTATAGTTTTAACGTTTAACAGTTAAAACTTAAAACTATAAACAACAACAACTTTATAGTTTTAAGTTTTAACAGTCACCTCTTTGAGCTCTTTGAGCTCTTCGAGATCAAACTTTTAGAGCTCTTCGAGCTCAAAGAGGTGACTTTTCTATGCTTTTGAATCTTCGAGCTCAAAAGTTTGATAGAGATTTAATGAAACACTATTCGTTGAACACAAAGTGAAAAATGTGAAATCGAAAATAACAGTCAGGAGCAGGATTCGAACCTGCATCTTCTGGATTCCGTCCAGATGCTTTACCAATTCAGCCATCCTGACACTTGCTCCTGACTGCTAATTTCGATAACACATCATACTTAACGTCTTTGGGTGACGCCTGCGCCATCTGTCGGACGTATTTTCATACATTATACCGACCACCATTTTTCACTTTGTGTTTAATGTATAGTGCTAAGCATGTCAAATGCTAAAAATATATATAAAAATATCTAAATATTTAAAGGGTTTGCGTCATTATTAGGTAAAATCTTAATTGTAAAATTAAGTTTACCTGGTCGGTATAATGTATGAAAATACGTCCGACAGATGGCGCAGGCGTCACCCAAAGACGTTAAGTATGATGTGTTATCGAAATTAGCAGTCAGGAGCAAGTGTCAGGATGGCTGAATTGGTAAAGCATCTGGACGGAATCCAGAAGATGCAGGTTCGAATCCTGCTCCTGACTGTTATTTTCGATTTCACATTTTTCACTTTGTGTTTAATGTATAGTGCTAAGCATGTCAAATGCTAAAAATATATATAAAAATATCTAAATACTATTCGTTGAATTTTCAAATCGCAATAACTTGTGAATGAATGAACCGATTTTCTCGTAATTTACGGCATTCAACGCAACTTTTTGAGTTCTCTGAAGAATATTAAAGCTCGAGCTGGTCAGAAAGAAAATTTCATGGAAATTATGAAAAAAAGAAAACATTTTTTTCATATTTTTTCTCGCGAACTAATCAACCGATTTAAACCGGATCAGCGGCGATCGACGTGGTTTTTTGATGTTAAGAGCTGATTAGTTTTTGGAATAGATCGGTAAAATTGTTTAAAAGCTATTAAAAAAAAAACATTTGAAAAAAAAAAATATTTTGGAGTTATTTTGAGATTTCTCAAGATCTACCGGTTCGAATCAGTCCTAATTATATTCAAAATCTAAGTTTGATCAAGTCCTTTTGAATAACGCCAACCCCAATGAAATCGATCAAGCCGTTCAAAAGTTATGAGAGGTTTACATACGGCCACACACACATACATAGAGACATACGGACATCATCGCGGAAACATTCGGGAAAGCTTCCTAGGACCTCAAAACGTCAACGTCCGTTGAAAACTCGATTTTTGAAAAACGGGGTAAAAGCAATATAACCTCCCAACTTTAAAAAAATTTCAATTTTCTTAGTGGGAAGTTAAAAAAGTAATATATGTTTTATAATCGCAATCTTGTACCCATAGCACAAGCATTAAGCTTAGTTTGGGACCAGACGACGTTGTGTGAAAATGTCCGAGAATATTTATTTATTTATTATTTAATTACTAACACGAACGCTTGAGGCAAGTGCATCCGCAATGTCGCGATTGCAATCGCCGCAAGCGGTTGGATTCCGTAGTAAGGATTTTCGTGAGAAGAACCCGGCAAGAGACTCATAATTAGGTCAAGCACTTTTAGAATGTAGTTTAGTGGTATTGAAGTGGACCAAGCTTTTATTTCGAAACATCATATGAAGAAGAAATTATTATTGGATATTAGTGATAGCTGTAGTTCCAAAATACATAATATTATAGAGTCTTTAAATTTAATCTTAAGTAATGACGCGTCTTCAGTTTTGGGTATTATGGTTAATATGCTGATGAGTTTGAGTGTCCTTGATGATTGGTGTACGGTGCAACCATACATATTTGTCAATTTATCATTTCTACGCGACACGCACGACCTAATTGATTTGCTAAATTAACAGCAGTTCTTGTCGAGCTAACAAGACGCCCGCGCGTGCTCGCTATCATACACACAGTTCACTTCATCTTAGCTTAGTTTCTTACAATAAACTAGTGCTTCGAATTAATTGTATCATTATCACAAGACGTAGTGTTTAGCAAGAAACCCTACAATTGGAATAGTATGGTCCTGATACGAAAATGTGATATAGAAAATGATAGCCACAAGCAGGATTTGAACTTGCGTTTCCTGGATTACTGCTCCCAGATCTTGATAAAGAGCTTTGTCAAATCTTATGGAAATTGATAATCCTGATATCTCAGTTAGCAGAGCATCTGGCATGCTAGTCAAATACTTAAGATTATATATAAAAAAATACCAAATAGTACCGTTGCCAATCGTTTTTCTGCGAGCACATAGATTTTATAAAATCGTCATGAATAAGCTTTTTCTTAGGTACTTGATTAATAATACGTGGTCGCCTTTACATTGTGATCAAATACAACGCGACATCGGTCCGGTACGTAGTGTTCTTGTAAAATATCTTCAACACTTCCCTTCCGCACGTACCGTATACATTTTGAATACAAATGACCTAATTTTTTGTTACTCGTAAATTTGTAGGTGTACAAACGATATGCATTTGTTTATTAAACAACCGGCTGAATGTATGTCACGATAATAAAATGAAATTATTTCGATTCGTTTCATTGTTACGAAGAATTGTGAATACAGATATAAAGTCGAAATATGTAACCCCATTTTTTTCAGCACCATAGTGTTTCCAATTCTTTTTCTAACAGCGATATTGTTCAATTACTTTTTAGATTAACAAAAAAATAATTAACACTAGGTTTTTTCTTTTATGTGTATTTTTTATATACAACGTGGATGGCAAACAAGCATACGGCTCACCTGATAGTAAGCGGTCACCGTAGCCTATAGATGCTAGCAACACTTAAGGCATCACTCAAGCGTCGCCGTCTCCACGATAAAGGGTAGGAGGTGGGGTGGAAGGACAGTAAGGTACTAATAGGATAGGATGGATACTAAGCAGAGTATAGGAAGGATGATAAAGAGAAAATAGGAGAGGGTACGAGCCTCCGGCGCTCTCACTCACACTCATGCTGGTATAAGCAAGGCCCTTATTAATGTATGTATATATCTGTTTTATCCATTGCTTGTTATCATTAACAAAATATAAAATTATAAGTAAAAAAATAAAAATATTACTTGTATATTAAACTACAGCACTATAAAATAAGCGAATGGGCGATTTATGCACCAACACAGCAAAAAAATAATGTTTATTACGCAAAAGGCAAGTGCTAAGCTCGTACAGATAGAACAAACTGCGCTGTTAAGGAGCTCGTTCGATTTTCATTGGCACTTTACGCCGAAGTGACTCTAACTATGCTCCCACTAATATAATCCTTTCCATAATTTTGTCACTATCTCTCTTCATACTCCTAAGCTAGACAAAGACAAAGAATAAGCGAAGTAAGGTATATAGAATATGTAGTTGCACTTAGTTCATATGATCGCGTTGCTCCTCGGTGCCTCGGTGTTTTATTGACTCAATCATGGTAGTACTATGAGGCAGCTTCACGCCTGACCCCATGGGTAAAGTGCTAAGATCCGGTAACGTACACGTATATATACGTGTTTTCTCACAGCAAATAGAGCGTGCCGCAAGTGTAATATTTTATGAGGTTTTATTTCATATTATATGATAAAACTTAAACCTCTCATATCGTTCTCATGTAATCTAACTAATATTGCAAAAGCGAAAGTTCATGGTGACGGATTGGATGTTTGGCTTAAAAAATCTTTAATGACATTTAGGAGGTCTTACATACTTTTTAGTAGGTATATTTTTTCCCGTAGATTGTTATATTTCTCACATGTATTTCGTTTCTCTCTGAATTGATATAGTTCGAACTTTGAAACTCCCGCAGAGGGAGTCGCAGACAGAAACTAGTCGCGGACAGAACATATTAGTTTCATTAAAGACTTTCTTATGCTTGAGTAATGACACACTAAGAATACGCGGTATAATTAGGCTCTTTAAATCCATGAGTAATAAAGCGAAGTTAAGAAGTATAAATAAAACAGACAATTTTACTGGTAGAGAGAAAAAGGTGAGATATTATTTTTTAAGTTAACACCCTCACTATGAGATTAAAATATCCAAATCCATGAGATTATATATAAAATAACAAAATAGTATTGTTTGAGTATCGTTGCTCTGGCCATGGTTACAACAAGAACAAAATATAAGATATTTCCGTCAACATAATTGAAGTGACGTTGGTAACTTTATTGATGTTAAGATTTATTTATGAACACAGCGGTGAGTGATAAAAGACATTTTACAGACTATGTTTGTTTGTCGACAGATTTCTGCGAATGACTGCAATTAATTATGACCAATGTCGGTCGCTCGCAGACGTCCAACCCGCGCGCTCGTCTTTTGTTTTCGATCGCCATTTGTAGAACAATGCAGCGCGTGCGACTTTTATCTTGCAACAAATAAACGAAACTAACGTCAACATTTGGTCTCGTTTGTTCGTTCGCCTTGTACCTACTCCACCACGAAATTTCATGAAACCCGTGCCGAAATTTTACTGGAGTTTAACCAAGCGGAATATTTGCTTCTTCCCACAAAATTCCAAAGTAACAGAGTTACAAACGTTCCAAAACGTCTTATTGAATTTCGCTATAACAGATTTTGTGTTCAAACTGCCGAGTTGAACGACAAAAAGATCGATAGAGTCTACATTGTTTCGAATATAACATTTACAACACGATATTGACTCATTACTTTGTAGGTTTTTTATTAGAACTTTATTTATAGTGATGCTCTAATGGAAAGATCAAACGCACTCGACAGTTAATTTTAATGTCTCAGTGTAAACGGGCACCGAAGCCCGTTAGATATAATTAGAGGCATCGGAAAAGCCTCGTTGTACATTGCCCGCCGACGCCGGTAGTATTTTGATCTCGTTGACATTTATTATATCACCGATGTCGTCGGTAGATACTACAAACGCACGTATCTGTACTGAAGAAGAATATTCGTATATTAATGGCAATTTTGTTAATATTAACGAAATCTATATTATGTATTCACATTATACACCAACGAGGAACCTTAAATATAAATGATTTGTAAGTTTAGATATTATTTCCTTAAGATATTCGTATCTGGCGAAAAAAATATTTTAAAAGCCGTAGGGATGTTACTAAACTTGCTTTGCTGTCAGAAAAGGTAGAAAGGTTGGCTGACAAGGCGCCTCGCGAAACTGTGAAAGGCGGCGAGGCGAACCAGCGAGGCGGGACGAGGGCGCGAGCTCTCATCAACTTTAACGAGCCATTACCGCCACGTCCGCCACGCTCAGCGACTCAGCCTCACGCGCTACAGAGGGATTCGTGTAATTTTCGAAACTCACATAACGTGTAATTATTTTAGGAGGGGGCGTCAATACCGTAACCGCAACACATTTATATGCGTCCAGACTTAAAATTTCTGTTGTTTATGTATGAATGTTTATTATGAATGTTTATGTATGAATGTCCCCGTGAATAATTTTGATGAAACTGGGCAACTCATAATACTCGTTTATTTGCATAAAATGTACAGCTTTCATTCACAACTAGTCTTGAATACCAAATAGGATTTATTTTTCACTTTATACAAGCTAAGTATAGTAAGTATACGATGGCATTATGAAGAAGACTGTATACTAATGAACCAATTTATGAAGACAACTGGCACTCTTGTGAGTTATAATCGACACAAAAGCGAAGACAGTGGAGAATGCTAACTGAAATGGAACATAACAAGTCCACTGAAATAATTCACTCGCGGATTCGACACGGACATTCACAGTTGCATCGCGCCGTGGGCGAGTGCAGGCTTGTCTTGAGACGGCGACAGTTCTTGTTGACTACTGTGGTTATTTCTAAACCGTATCACGTCTCGCCTGTCGACCGGATCGCCTCAACGACCAAAGCTTTGATGTCACATTCTCTTTTTGCAAACCACATTTTAGTGGCAACTGAATGCTCTCGGAAAAGATCTCTAACGGCTAACATTTCGATCACTGCATTCTTTGTTCTTATATTTTGTTTTCACTTTGGTTAATATAATTGCGTTTCGATGCCAACATCATTAAATATTTCTTAGTAAGTGGTTTGGTCTTTTTTGAGAAAGTAATTTGGCGACTTGATAAACATCGAGTTTTCTATAGGTTATTCGTCATAACCATAACACGTACTAATTCTAATCATACGATTTTGTATTGCCTAAGATGGTAAATAAATTTGTACGATAATAGGTCTCCCCAAACAAATTTCAGCTCCGGAGACCGAATCAGCAGATATTAATCAACCGAACAGTTTATAGTACATACCTACGATTTGAAACTATCGCGTTTCATTACTATGTATTTAAAATGTTATAACAGGACTTAACGCGTGTCTGTTTAATGGTAAAATATCTTTTTTACTCCCGACGTTTCGACTGGGTTTAACCAGCTGTGGTCATGGGTCGACTGGCATTGCGATGTGCGGCACCGCCTGCTTCATCCGGGGCACTAGATGTTACTACCCTCACTTCATTTTCATATTTCTGATACACACATCACTAATAATGACCGCACTAATAATTCACAGATGACGAGTATAACAGGTTGTATAGCCCAAGGATAATACAACCGCCAAAACTTTATGGACAGCTTAAAATACACAAAAGAGATGTGCCTTTGCGATCAATAGTAAGTCAAATTGATTCCCCCACGTACGACTAAGCGAGGCACATAGCTAAAGTATTGCAGCCCTTAATAGTCAAAACACCGTCTTATGTAAAAGACTCCCGACATTTCGTTGACATTTTGAAGGAGATCCGATTGGAACCTGATTAGTTAATGGTGAGTTTTGATGTAGAATCGTTGTTCACCAATGTTCAACTAAAGGAGTGTCTTGGAGTGATAAAGGGTAGGTATACGGATCTCAAAGGGTATCTCGGACAGATACGTAGAATTATTTGCTAAGACGGCAATTATTTTGTTTACCAGAATGAACACTAACTTCGGATTGATGGAATAGCTATGGGTAGCCCCATAGCACCAGTATTAGTCAACGGTTGGAACATTTTGAAGAAAACGCGTTAAGTTCACGACCTTTTACCATCAGATTCTGGAAAAGGGTGTTGAAACTGGGACCTGGTGATTTCAACCTACGTCCGTTATTCCACTAGACCAATGATAAAACTTGTTTATAACAACGTGAGTAAGCAGTTCATTTGCAAGTTGAAAAACGATAAATGCTAAGGGGATAGATACAGTTTATTTTCTACTCTGCCAATGTGGCAACTGATAATAGAATACCGTAAAACTCAGTCCTATGTGGGCGTCGTAGATAACAGCCGGTTAGACTGTATCTCTTAAAGCGGTAATTTGTTGGAGCTCTCGCTACGAGTCACTTGTGATAAGGGAATAAAAAGCCGTCGCTTCTTTCAACTACAAGTGTTTGTGAAGCCTTGGATATATTTATTAAGATAAAGCAATCGCTGATATATTTCAATAGTATTTTTTGATTTCAATTTTCCTCCTTCACACAGGTATTTATTTAATGCGGGGTGTTTATCTTTAAAAACACGTTGTGTATATTTTTTGCATAGTTTTGTAAATAACTGCGACAAGGTACTTTACTGCCAAATTTTACAAAAATCTAGGATATAAAAATATGTTATATTATAAGTCAGGTATTCTTACAATAGGTAGTTGTAAAAATCGACACTCAACGCAATCATCACTGACAGTTAAGTGAACATCAACCTATGTTTTATTACCTCGGAAGGGAATAAACGAAATAAAAGGGGGGAAATACTTTCGGAGCATTAAACGTAGGCTATGAATGTCTTTAGACAAATTAAAAATGCTGTGATTTATTGCGGTAGTCTTTTATTGCGACACAGTAGCATTTTACACGTTCCATTCTGCTGTCTTAAGAATGAGTTGTCTTACCGAAATGATACAATGTGTTCCTAGTATATATAGAATTACGAACTAACTAGCTTCGGCCCGCTACTTTGTCTACCTGGATTTCAGAATTGTATCCAGAGAGTTATTGGGCAAAAGCAGATGGACTGACTGATGCCTGCACAGATGGCGGAGTTAAAATGTGTCGTGTGAGTGTTGTGGGTTCGACACAGGACAACTATTTGTGTGATTCACAAATATTATAATACATTTAACGGGTCTATACGTGCATTAAATTTATCAAAATACTATTATTTTGACTAACCTCGACGTTTCGGCTGAGTTGCACCAGCCGTGGTCACGAGTAGACTGGTGAGAGCAAGTGTTCGTCGGTTATATTGTGTGAGAGTATCTTCAACTACCCTCACTTTCTGACCGCAAAGTATTAAGGTCCCTACACACAACACTAACGGTGCCGACCGTTTTTCTGAGACACAAATCCTGCTCCTGACTGTTATTTTCGATTTCACATTTTTCACTTTGTGTTTAATGTATAGTGCTAAGCATGTCAAATGCTAAAAATATATATAAAAATATCTAAATATGTGTTATACTGATTCACAAATAGTTGTTCTGACTCTGGGTGTGCTTTGTGTCCATGAAATTGTAAGTTTGTAAAGTCTCCCGCGATACAAGGATTATTCTTATTGCAAGATGTTATCTTTTTTTTTTTAAAAAGCTGTAATCTCATCTGTTTCTATTAACTTGGATTTTGTTATTAATTCAAATATCTCAAAGGCCCGAAAAGTGTTAATGACTCTTGAAGTAAAATCTGATTTAACCATTACTTATAAATAGTTTTTTTTTGTATTACGCGGGTCGCAAACAAGCATACGACCCACCTGATGGTAAGCGGCTACCGTAGCTTGTAGATGATAGCAACACTAGAAACACCATTTATACGTCGCTGACAGTAGGCGTCTCCTATATATATACCTACCGGTACTTCCCCGATTGAGTCAGCCCATTGAGGGGCAAGCATGGTACCTACATTTAGGACTCTTAGCATCAATATATATACATTTTACTATAGTATATTCACTGTATATATAACGCTTGTTTAATATGAAACCCAAAGCGACATACTCGTATGGCTATTATATACTAAATAGGTTAAGGTACACATAATTTCAATGGACGCTGTGTGAAATTTGTATGGACGCTGTGAACCCTTAAGGTTTATTAGGGACACCAGAGCCAAGTGTTACTAATTGTTAAGGAACTTACTTAATATAACAGTCTAAAATATTATAATATCTATAAATTGTGAGCATAGATATAATTTGTGCTTAAGCGTTGTTAAATTTTAAACATAATTTAATTACAAAACAACGATTTAAATGTACCACTAGGGATAAACTACAATTATGAGGTTTAACCTGAATTTAATACGACCATAAAAATTATTATCACGGTATTAAACTTCGGTTAATCCATGTAATAACGGGCTATACGTCAGTTACTATTAAAATATGTGTATGTTCAGAGTGTAATTTCTCGGTAACATAGTTAAATTACCGCACTTACCTGTACGCGGTGTATAACGTAATATGTTATTTTTTGAGACATACACCATTTTTATGATTTGATGTTTTTCTATATCATGGAATATTGAAGAAATCAACAGAGATAAATAGATTCAAATTAATAAAACTGTAGGTATATTACACTCTAATGAGTAGCGAGTTTTCTAGGTTCCTATTCAGAACAAATATTTACTCGTACAAGTTTTTTATTTTTGCACTAAGAAATAATTCTAATATCGAGGGGGACTTTACAAACATAAAATGTATTACACTATTACACCAAGGATCAGAATAACCATGTGTACCCCAGTACATGTGCAGGTACTCATAATAACCTTATTGTATTTTTATTGCATATGGTGGCAGACGAGCCACGGCCCTCCTGATGATAAATGGTAACCGCCGCTCATGGACCCAACTATACCGAGAGTATTATCAAGCCACTGCTCACCATTTCATTTCACAGTTATATAATTATATAAAACCTTTCCCTTTCTTTACCCTTTGGCCTTTGCCCGCGGCACTGCCGCAGCCAAAATCTAGTTTTTAGGTTTTATCTCAGGTTCCCGATATAGTAGCGGGATAAAATTTACACAGTTTTTAAGCATAATCATCCATCATCATCCATCAGCCTTTCGAAGTCTACTGCTGGACATAGGCCTCCCCAAGAGAACGCCACAACATGTGTTTCGCTCATATGGGGGACAGTGCCGTAATCGCCACGCTTGGCAGGCGGGTTGGCGATCGCAGTAGATGTTGTTAATACTCGACGGACTGCTGCTGCCCACTCCCTCGGTATTCCTTCAGTCGGCTCTTACGACTCCCATGGGTGGAGAGGGGTGGGACAATTCTAAAGCCAGCCCCACACGGCAGGAAGCATAATCAAGAGCTATTAAATGAAAAAAGTTGCATCAAAATCCGTTCAGTAGTTTTTGCGTGTTGCGCGAACAAACAAACGGACAAATATTTAAAAAAAAAAAAGTTTTGTGTTTAGACATGCCTATATAGCCTATTACAGTATTTTTTCTCAAATATCTTAAATGTACAGACACAACTCTGTTACCGATTTATAATAGTTAGGATGAAAGATCTGCTGCTACAACTAAAACACTATGATGTGCTTAATGGCCGGTCACACGGGAGATGGTGGTACCAACCCGCTCGGGCCCGATAGAAAGTGAGTACTCCGACTTGGTACCCAGCCCTACCACCAGTAACGCAATTGTTTACTTCCCTAAGTCGCCTCGTACGCCGCCCGTGGGAAAGAATATGGGGTGGTGACACTTGTACTCTTACTCGTCACCTTTCGATACGGGAGATGCTTACTAATCTTATTTATTAATTCTACGTATGCACACGTGTTTAATATGCGTGTTATCATAAATAGTGATTACACACAAGTATCTACATCGTTCGTACATCTACAATTTCATCGTAACGTGTTATTTGCTCCCCCAACATTTAATAGTATTTAACTTATATCGTATACACCAGAGTTGTCTACGTAACAATTTAGTTAGATGATAATACTACGATCGAGTTACGTACAACCCTAGCGTAAAAAGGTGAGACGACATTAACAAAAGAACAGCGACTGTAAATGTAGGTAATTATTTTTGTGACATTATAAAAGTTATGTCAGTTTGATTTAACCCATACAGCAATTAAATTAATTATTTACAAGTACAATTTATAGTGTTTTTCACGAACTGCTGCAAAAAAGACTACCTTATTCTTACGATAACTGATACTTAAATTACAATAAAACCTGTATGCTTACGGTAAAAAAAGTTTGTAATAAAATTATACGTACTATTCCACAATCTATGCATATTGTGGTACACTTTACTGAAAAACTATCACACTTTCAGATTTGGTCTTTTTTTTTTTTTTTTAATTTCAATTTATTTCTAGGTGTGTAATCTATCATAAGACATAGTATTCTATACACATAAAAAATACAACAATTTTTATTAATTATAATTTTATTGTATTCCTAACGCTATCTGTCGAAAATTATAAATTAAGTAGAAGAACTTCGCAAGCCCTCACAAAGCTCAGCTTTTTGCTAGTACAAATTTCCTTTATTTGTTCTCGATCGCTAATTTATAGCTAATGTATCATAGTCCCAGTCAAGGAATCCCGTGAAAGACTAGGGGAGGTGAAGCCTCGTCGTTACAGTGAATTTTGTAATTAAATGCCTCGTCTAATTGTGACCTTCGACCGACGCTTCACGCTCCGCTACACTTTCAGGATTAAGCTCGTTGGTTTGAAATAGAATAGGATGCTTCAAGCGACTCTAGAACCAATTTAGCCAAGAACACTATGCACTTTAAATAAACTATATTCTGTTTGATTTTATATTTTTGTAAGTAATTTGTGAATTTGCTGTCCATCCATCAGCCTTTTAACGTCCACTGCTGGACATAGGCCTCGCCAAGAATGGGGGATAGTGCCGTAATCGCCACGCTTGGCAGGCGGGTTGGCGATCGCAGTGGATTTGTTAATACTCGAAGGAGTGCTGCTGCCCACTCCTCCGGTATTCCCTTAGTCGGCTCTTACGACTCCCATGGGTGGAGAGGGGTGGGTCAATTCTAAAGCCGGCCCCACACGGCACGAATTTGTTCTAACAAAGTATATTAATTGGTATTGATTTATGTTGAATAGTTAAAAATCTGGTGTAGTGGGCAGGCTTCGCCTAGTTCAACAATTATTATCCGTATGATGGTTTATTTATTTTATTTTAATATTTTAATTGTACATAGAAACTTATTATAGACTTTTAATATTAAAACATATATATACAATAGGGCGAACATAACTCAAATTTGAGTTCTCTACCAGCTAACCCATAAAAATCGGAGCTTTTAAATCGAGTAGGTAAACAATTGTACAACAACAAGATAGGAGGATATTATTACCTATTAATAAAATATATATTAAACATTATGATAACATACTTATATATCTAATTTAACATAACAAAAAATATACAATACAATACGTACTATACTTATATATTTATTATTGATTAGAGAGAAAGTGCTCTTTTATCTTTCTTTTGAAGACACGCAATGAACAACTATTTCTTATTAAATGAGGAAGAGTGTTCGTCACTTCACTGTGAAAGAACTATCGTAGCGTGAAGATGTGTGGTTCGGAATTAAAAGAAGAAGAGAAGAATTAGTACGGCAAGGTTTGTCCCTAGGAAAGAGAAAGCTAAAACGTTCACGAAGATATATAGGATTTTTTTTATTGTTAAGGATAGAAAAAAGTAAAATTAAAATATGAGTATCCCGACGCTGCCGAATGGGTAAGCACTTCAATTGAGACCTGAAATCAGAGACGTGGTCATATTTTCGGAGGCCGAAAATGAAGCGAATGCACAAATTCTGCAGATGTTCGAGTTTATTCAAAAGTTCTTCAGAAGCATCAAGGAAACAGACATCAGCATAGTCTAATAGAGGTAGTAAAAGAGTCTGTGCAAGAGTAATTTTAGTATGAATTGGTAGAAAATTATGGAGACGCTTAAGAGATTGAAATGACCAATGTACCTTCCTGCTTACCTCAGAAATATGAGTATTCCATGACAAATTACAATCTATATAAATGCCTAAATTTTTAACCACTTTTGATGATGGATAAGTAATTTAATCATATATAATATTAGGTAATGTCTGGTCAGATAAAATATTACAAAAATATTTACTGCCTACAATAAGAGACTGTGACTTTAGTGGATTTAGAAGCAAGCCAAAAGATTTGGCCCATTTAGAGATGGCAAGGAGATCATTGTTGATGGCAAATATCGCCTCATGTAATTCTTCTACTTTGAAGTGACGATATAGCTGTAAGTCATCAGCGTAGAGATGGTAATGACAAGATAAACATTTGGTTAAAGAATTATAATTAATTTGGTTTAATAAGAATACCTTAAGTTACCATCTCATTTCGTATGAAAACTTCGGTGTAAACACATATATTATTAATATCATTACAAGAGAATATAAACTTGAAATAATATTATACTTTTAGCAGGTTTTAATATAAAAATCTGCCTTATTTCCATGGATCCGGCAGATGGTACGGGCGTTAAACCAACCAACCCAAGAAATTAAGAAGGAATGTGATATGGAAATTGATAGCCCCGAGCAAATATCACGATAGGTCAGCTGGCAGAACATCTGGGATGATAATCCAGGAGACATTTTCTATTTCGTATTTTTACACGTTGTGTTTGAGTGCTAACCTTATTAAAAAAACACTTGCAGACTATTCCGGACATAACTTATTACCATAGCTGAACACGATAAAGGATAGTGAGCATAGAGGATGAAACAACGACATTTATGCAGATTGTTTCCGCTAGGATACCTCAAAGATTTATGTTTTACCGTCAAGAACAATTAAATTTAGACTAGAATACGCGCTTCTGTATAAATTAACGTGTTTCAGTCACGAGAACCCAGGCGTTTCGAGTACCACTCCCAGTTCTTAGAATAAGTAGTAAAACTTGTAGGTACTGCACCGTTTGAACTGTTTCTACAAAATATAGGTCATCATATTATATAGGTATTTTATTTATAAAGTAATTTTTTTTTGTTATTATTCAGTATACGTCATGCAGAGCATTTAATGTATTGTAAGCAGTGATAATTCGGTGGTAAAATCGAGGACTGCAAAAGCATCGAGTTTGACCTCCAGTCCAGGGTCAGGGAAAATAAACAAACCCCGTGGCCAATAGTAAAACAACAATAGATTATGTAAAAAGAACCTATGGAACGACAATCAAAACATGTCCACATAAATCTTATACAGTATAGTTTCAAATGAACAGCCTAAAGTTGTCCCGGGACCACGGCTGCTGCAACGCAGTTGAAATGTCGGGTAAATAATTTCACCTAATTTATACGAGAAAAAAGACCTGTTTATGTTAATTTAAACAGCATACATTTTTATTGAGTGTTGCTAGCGTCTATAAGCTACGGTAACCATTTAGATATTTTTTTTTTTTTTATATATATTTTTAGCATTTGACATGCTTAGCACTATACATTAAACACAAAGTGAAAAATGTGAAATCGAAAATAACAGCCAGGAGCAGGATTTGAACCTGCATCTTCTGGATACCGTCCAGATGCTTTACCAATTCAGCCATCCTGACAATTGCTCCTGACTGTTAATTTCGATAACACATCATACTTAACGTCTTTGGGTGACGCCTGCGCCATCTGTCAGAAGTATTTTCATACATTATACCGACCAGGTAAACTTAATTTTACAATTAAGAATTTACCTAATAATGACGCAAACCCTTTAAATATTTAGATATTTTTTTTTATATATATTTTTAGCATTTGACATGCTTAGCACTATACATTAAACACAAAGTGAAAAATGTGAAATCGAAAATAACAGCCAGGAGCAGGATTTGAACCTGCATCTTCTGGATACCGTCCAGATGCTTTACCAATTCAGCCATCCTGACAATTGCTCCTGACTGTTAATTTCGATAACACATCATACTTAACGTCTTTGGGTGACGCCTGCGCCATCTGTCAGAAGTATTTTCATACATTATACCGACCAGGTAAACTTAATTTTACAATTAAGAATTTACCTAATAATGACGCAAACCCTTTAAATATTTAGATATTTTTTTTTTTATATATATTTTTAGCATTTGACATGCTTAGCACTATACATTAAACACAAAGTGAAAAATGTGAAATCGAAAATAACAGCCAGGAGCAGGATTTGAACCTGCATCTTCTGGATACCGTCCAGATGCTTTACCAATTCAGCCATCCTGACAATTGCTCCTGACTGTTAATTTCGATAACACATCATACTTAACGTCTTTGGGTGACGCCTGCGCCATCTGTCAGAAGTATTTTCATACATTATACCGACCAGGTAAACTTAATTTTACAATTAAGAATTTACCTAATAATGACGCAAACCCTTTAAATATTTAGATATTTTTTTTTTTATATATATTTTTAGCATTTGACATGCTTAGCACTATACATTAAACACAAAGTGAAAAATGTGAAATCGAAAATAACAGCCAGGAGCAGGATTTGAACCTGCATCTTCTGGATACCGTCCAGATGCTTTACCAATTCAGCCATCCTGACAATTGCTCCTGACTGTTAATTTCGATAACACATCATACTTAACGTCTTTGGGTGACGCCTGCGCCATCTGTCAGAAGTATTTTCATACATTATACCGACCAGGTAAACTTAATTTTACAATTAAGAATTTACCTTTACCAATTCAGCCATCCTGACAATTCGGATGGCTGAATTGGTAAAGCATCTGGACGGTATCCAGAAGATGCAGGTTCAAATCCTGCTCCTGGCTGTTATTTTCGATTTCACATTTTTCACTTTGTGTTTAATGTATAGTGCTAAGCATGTCAAATGCTAAAAATATATATAAAAAAAAAATATCTAAATATTTAAAGGGTTTGCGTCATTATTAGGTAAATTCTTAATTGTAAAATTAAGTTTACCTGGTCGGTATAATGTATGAAAATACTTCTGACAGATGGCGCAGGCGTCACCCAAAGACGTTAAGTATGATGTGTTATCGAAATTAACAGTCAGGAGCAATTGTCAGGATGGCTGAATTGGTAAAGCATCTGGACGGTATCCAGAAGATGCAGGTTCAAATCCTGCTCCTGGCTGTTATTTTCGATTTCACATTTTTCACTTTGTGTTTAATGTATAGTGCTAAGCATGTCAAATGCTAAAAATATATATAAAAAAAAAAATATCTAAATATTTAAAGGGTTTGCGTCATTATTAGGTAAATTCTTAATTGTAAAATTAAGTTTACCTGGTCGGTATAATGTATGAAAATACTTCTGACAGATGGCGCAGGCGTCACCCAAAGACGTTAAGTATGATGTGTTATCGAAATTAACAGTCAGGAGCAATTGTCAGGATTGCTGAATTGGTAAAGCATCTGGACGGTATCCAGAAGATGCAGGTTCAAATCCTGCTCCTGGCTGTTATTTTCGATTTCACATTTTTCACTTTGTGTTTAATGTATAGTGCTAAGCATGTCAAATGCTAAAAATATATATAAAAAAAAATATCTAAATATTTAAAGGGTTTGCGTCATTATTAGGTAAATTCTTAATTGTAAAATTAAGTTTACCTGGTCGGTATAATGTATGAAAATACTTCTGACAGATGGCGCAGGCGTCACCCAAAGACGTTAAGTATGATGTGTTATCGAAATTAACAGTCAGGAGCAATTGTCAGGATTGCTGAATTGGTAAAGCATCTGGACGGTATCCAGAAGATGCAGGTTCAAATCCTGCTCCTGGCTGTTATTTTCGATTTCACATTTTTCACTTTGTGTTTAATGTATAGTGCTAAGCATGTCAAATGCTAAAAATATATATAAAAAAAAAATATCTAAATATTTAAAGGGTTTGCGTCATTATTAGGTAAATTCTTAATTGTAAAATTAAGTTTACCTGGTCGGTATAATGTATGAAAATACTTCTGACAGATGGCGCAGGCGTCACCCAAAGACGTTAAGTATGATGTGTTATCGAAATTAACAGTCAGGAGCAATTGTCAGGATTGCTGAATTGGTAAAGCATCTGGACGGTATCCAGAAGATGCAGGTTCAAATCCTGCTCCTGGCTGTTATTTTCGATTTCACATTTTTCACTTTGTGTTTAATGTATAGTGCTAAGCATGTCAAATGCTAAAAATATATATAAAAAAAAAATATCTAAATATTTAAAGGGTTTGCGTCATTATTAGGTAAATTCTTAATTGTAAAATTAAGTTTACCTGGTCGGTATAATGTATGAAAATACTTCTGACAGATGGCGCAGGCGTCACCCAAAGACGTTAAGTATGATGTGTTATCGAAATTAACAGTCAGGAGCAATTGTCAGGATGGCTGAATTGGTAAAGCATCTGGACGGTATCCAGAAGATGCAGGTTCAAATCCTGCTCCTGGCTGTTATTTTCGATTTCACATTTTTCACTTTGTGTTTAATGTATAGTGCTAAGCATGTCAAATGCTAAAAATATATATAAAAAAAAAATATCTAAATATTTAAAGGGTTTGCGTCATTATTAGGTAAATTCTTAATTGTAAAATTAAGTTTACCTGGTCGGTATAATGTATGAAAATACTTCTGACAGATGGCGCAGGCGTCACCCAAAGACGTTAAGTATGATGTGTTATCGAAATTAACAGTCAGGAGCAATTGTCAGGATTGCTGAATTGGTAAAGCATCTGGACGGTATCCAGAAGATGCAGGTTCAAATCCTGCTCCTGGCTGTTATTTTCGATTTCACATTTTTCACTTTGTGTTTAATGTATAGTGCTAAGCATGTCAAATGCTAAAAATATATATAAAAAAAAAATATCTAAATATTTAAAGGGTTTGCGTCATTATTAGGTAAATTCTTAATTGTAAAATTAAGTTTACCTGGTCGGTATAATGTATGAAAATACTTCTGACAGATGGCGCAGGCGTCACCCAAAGACGTTAAGTATGATGTGTTATCGAAATTAACAGTCAGGAGCAATTGTCAGGATTGCTGAATTGGTAAAGCATCTGGACGGTATCCAGAAGATGCAGGTTCAAATCCTGCTCCTGGCTGTTATTTTCGATTTCACATTTTTCACTTTGTGTTTAATGTATAGTGCTAAGCATGTCAAATGCTAAAAATATATATAAAAAAAATATCTAAATATTTAAAGGGTTTGCGTCATTATTAGGTAAATTCTTAATTGTAAAATTAAGTTTACCTGGTCGGTATAATGTATGAAAATACTTCTGACAGATGGCGCAGGCGTCACCCAAAGACGTTAAGTATGATGTGTTATCGAAATTAACAGTCAGGAGCAATTGTCAGGATGGCTGAATTGGTAAAGCATCTGGACGGTATCCAGAAGATGCAGGTTCAAATCCTGCTCCTGGCTGTTATTTTCGATTTCACATTTTTCACTTTGTGTTTAATGTATAGTGCTAAGCATGTCAAATGCTAAAAATATATATAAAAAAAAAAATATCTAAATATTTAAAGGGTTTGCGTCATTATTAGGTAAATTCTTAATTGTAAAATTAAGTTTACCTGGTCGGTATAATGTATGAAAATACTTCTGACAGATGGCGCAGGCGTCACCCAAAGACGTTAAGTATGATGTGTTATCGAAATTAACAGTCAGGAGCAATTGTCAGGATTGCTGAATTGGTAAAGCATCTGGACGGTATCCAGAAGATGCAGGTTCAAATCCTGCTCCTGGCTGTTATTTTCGATTTCACATTTTTCACTTTGTGTTTAATGTATAGTGCTAAGCATGTCAAATGCTAAAAATATATATAAAAAAAATATCTAAATATTTAAAGGGTTTGCGTCATTATTAGGTAAATTCTTAATTGTAAAATTAAGTTTACCTGGTCGGTATAATGTATGAAAATACTTCTGACAGATGGCGCAGGCGTCACCCAAAGACGTTAAGTATGATGTGTTATCGAAATTAACAGTCAGGAGCAATTGTCAGGATGGCTGAATTGGTAAAGCATCTGGACGGTATCCAGAAGATGCAGGTTCAAATCCTGCTCCTGGCTGTTATTTTCGATTTCACATTTTTCACTTTGTGTTTAATGTATAGTGCTAAGCATGTCAAATGCTAAAAATATATATAAAAAAAAATATCTAAATATTTAAAGGGTTTGCGTCATTATTAGGTAAATTCTTAATTGTAAAATTAAGTTTACCTGGTCGGTATAATGTATGAAAATACTTCTGACAGATGGCGCAGGCGTCACCCAAAGACGTTAAGTATGATGTGTTATCGAAATTAACAGTCAGGAGCAATTGTCAGGATGGCTGAATTGGTAAAGCATCTGGACGGTATCCAGAAGATGCAGGTTCAAATCCTGCTCCTGGCTGTTATTTTCGATTTCACATTTTTCACTTTGTGTTTAATGTATAGTGCTAAGCATGTCAAATGCTAAAAATATATATAAAAAAAATATCTAAATATTTAAAGGGTTTGCGTCATTATTAGGTAAATTCTTAATTGTAAAATTAAGTTTACCTGGTCGGTATAATGTATGAAAATACTTCTGACAGATGGCGCAGGCGTCACCCAAAGACGTTAAGTATGATGTGTTATCGAAATTAACAGTCAGGAGCAATTGTCAGGATGGCTGAATTGGTAAAGCATCTGGACGGTATCCAGAAGATGCAGGTTCAAATCCTGCTCCTGGCTGTTATTTTCGATTTCACATTTTTCACTTTGTGTTTAATGTATAGTGCTAAGCATGTCAAATGCTAAAAATATATATAAAAATAAAAAATAAAATATCTAAATATTTAAAGGGTTTGCGTCATTATTAGGTAAATTCTTAATTGTAAAATTAAGTTTACCTGGTCGGTATAATGTATGAAAATACTTCTGACAGATGGCGCAGGCGTCACCCAAAGACGTTAAGTATGATGTGTTATCGAAATTAACAGTCAGGAGCAATTGTCAGGATGGCTGAATTGGTAAAGCATCTGGACGGTATCCAGAAGATGCAGGTTCAAATCCTGCTCCTGGCTGTTATTTTCGATTTCACATTTTTCACTTTGTGTTTAATGTATAGTGCTAAGCATGTCAAATGCTAAAAATATATATAAAAAAAATATCTAAATATTTAAAGGGTTTGCGTCATTATTAGGTAAATTCTTAATTGTAAAATTAAGTTTACCTGGTCGGTATAATGTATGAAAATACTTCTGACAGATGGCGCAGGCGTCACCCAAAGACGTTAAGTATGATGTGTTATCGAAATTAACAGTCAGGAGCAATTGTCAGGATTGCTGAATTGGTAAAGCATCTGGACGGTATCCAGAAGATGCAGGTTCAAATCCTGCTCCTGGCTGTTATTTTCGATTTCACATTTTTCACTTTGTGTTTAATGTATAGTGCTAAGCATGTCAAATGCTAAAAATATATATAAAAAAAATATCTAAATATTTAAAGGGTTTGCGTCATTATTAGGTAAATTCTTAATTGTAAAATTAAGTTTACCTGGTCGGTATAATGTATGAAAATACTTCTGACAGATGGCGCAGGCGTCACCCAAAGACGTTAAGTATGATGTGTTATCGAAATTAACAGTCAGGAGCAATTGTCAGGATGGCTGAATTGGTAAAGCATCTGGACGGTATCCAGAAGATGCAGGTTCAAATCCTGCTCCTGGCTGTTATTTTCGATTTCACATTTTTCACTTTGTGTTTAATGTATAGTGCTAAGCATGTCAAATGCTAAAAATATATATAAAAAAAAAATATCTAAATATTTAAAGGGTTTGCGTCATTATTAGGTAAATTCTTAATTGTAAAATTAAGTTTACCTGGTCGGTATAATGTATGAAAATACTTCTGACAGATGGCGCAGGCGTCACCCAAAGACGTTAAGTATGATGTGTTATCGAAATTAACAGTCAGGAGCAATTGTCAGGATTGCTGAATTGGTAAAGCATCTGGACGGTATCCAGAAGATGCAGGTTCAAATCCTGCTCCTGGCTGTTATTTTCGATTTCACATTTTTCACTTTGTGTTTAATGTATAGTGCTAAGCATGTCAAATGCTAAAAATATATATAAAAAAAATATCTAAATATTTAAAGGGTTTGCGTCATTATTAGGTAAATTCTTAATTGTAAAATTAAGTTTACCTGGTCGGTATAATGTATGAAAATACTTCTGACAGATGGCGCAGGCGTCACCCAAAGACGTTAAGTATGATGTGTTATCGAAATTAACAGTCAGGAGCAATTGTCAGGATGGCTGAATTGGTAAAGCATCTGGACGGTATCCAGAAGATGCAGGTTCAAATCCTGCTCCTGGCTGTTATTTTCGATTTCACATTTTTCACTTTGTGTTTAATGTATAGTGCTAAGCATGTCAAATGCTAAAAATATATATAAAAAAAAATATCTAAATATTTAAAGGGTTTGCGTCATTATTAGGTAAATTCTTAATTGTAAAATTAAGTTTACCTGGTCGGTATAATGTATGAAAATACTTCTGACAGATGGCGCAGGCGTCACCCAAAGACGTTAAGTATGATGTGTTATCGAAATTAACAGTCAGGAGCAATTGTCAGGATGGCTGAATTGGTAAAGCATCTGGACGGTATCCAGAAGATGCAGGTTCAAATCCTGCTCCTGGCTGTTATTTTCGATTTCACATTTTTCACTTTGTGTTTAATGTATAGTGCTAAGCATGTCAAATGCTAAAAATATATATAAAAAAAATATCTAAATATTTAAAGGGTTTGCGTCATTATTAGGTAAATTCTTAATTGTAAAATTAAGTTTACCTGGTCGGTATAATGTATGAAAATACTTCTGACAGATGGCGCAGGCGTCACCCAAAGACGTTAAGTATGATGTGTTATCGAAATTAACAGTCAGGAGCAATTGTCAGGATGGCTGAATTGGTAAAGCATCTGGACGGTATCCAGAAGATGCAGGTTCAAATCCTGCTCCTGGCTGTTATTTTCGATTTCACATTTTTCACTTTGTGTTTAATGTATAGTGCTAAGCATGTCAAATGCTAAAAATATATATAAAAAATAAAAAAAAAAAAATATCTAAATATTTAAAGGGTTTGCGTCATTATTAGGTAAATTCTTAATTGTAAAATTAAGTTTACCTGGTCGGTATAATGTATGAAAATACTTCTGACAGATGGCGCAGGCGTCACCCAAAGACGTTAAGTATGATGTGTTATCGAAATTAACAGTCAGGAGCAATTGTCAGGATGGCTGAATTGGTAAAGCATCTGGACGGTATCCAGAAGATGCAGGTTCAAATCCTGCTCCTGGCTGTTATTTTCGATTTCACATTTTTCACTTTGTGTTTAATGTATAGTGCTAAGCATGTCAAATGCTAAAAATATATATAAAAAAAATATCTAAATATTTAAAGGGTTTGCGTCATTATTAGGTAAATTCTTAATTGTAAAATTAAGTTTACCTGGTCGGTATAATGTATGAAAATACTTCTGACAGATGGCGCAGGCGTCACCCAAAGACGTTAAGTATGATGTGTTATCGAAATTAACAGTCAGGAGCAATTGTCAGGATGGCTGAATTGGTAAAGCATCTGGACGGTATCCAGAAGATGCAGGTTCAAATCCTGCTCCTGGCTGTTATTTTCGATTTCACATTTTTCACTTTGTGTTTAATGTATAGTGCTAAGCATGTCAAATGCTAAAAATATATATAAAAAAAAAAATATCTAAATATTTAAAGGGTTTGCGTCATTATTAGGTAAATTCTTAATTGTAAAATTAAGTTTACCTGGTCGGTATAATGTATGAAAATACTTCTGACAGATGGCGCAGGCGTCACCCAAAGACGTTAAGTATGATGTGTTATCGAAATTAACAGTCAGGAGCAATTGTCAGGATGGCTGAATTGGTAAAGCATCTGGACGGTATCCAGAAGATGCAGGTTCAAATCCTGCTCCTGGCTGTTATTTTCGATTTCACATTTTTCACTTTGTGTTTAATCTACGGTAACCATTTACCATCAGGTGGGCTGTATGCTTGTTTGCCACCTATGTAGTATAAAAATAAATACCAATATTAAATTAAGGAACCGAACCATGCACTTAATAAAATGCTTATTGTACTGAATTAACGCAGCAGCTCTCCTTGAGTAATATAAACTACTGATATTTATACATTTAAAATATTTTGAGTCACCTACCGTAATTATAACCTTGTTTGTGACTGTCAGTCTTTCCTTATTTTAATAACCTACCTCACCGAGGCTTTACTGCAAAATATTTACCAAAATAATACAATTTCTGTATTCAACAAACTCATTGCTTATTAATATATCACGGATGCAAATCTTCCAGGGAAGTTAAGAGCTGAAATTAATCTGTTAGTATAATTTATGTTAATACATATCGGTTTCTGGTACATTTCTATGGGGGAAACATTTATCATAAGATGCTGATCGAATATAAGCTTGGTTTGCAAATTGTACAGCTTGCTAGCCCAAATCTGATTGGAATATATTTTGATAAAAGATTATAAACGTGTACAGGACAAAATCCCCCTTAGAATGAAAAATGAATGGTTAGACGAACTTTCGTTTCGAGTCATTGTGATTGACCAACAGTCCGACGCGTGATTCAGGCGACCAATCACAATGAAGCTAATCCAAAGTTCGTCTGATGTTTCGTTTTTCATTTTAAGGGGGCTGCTTAGACCACGTTGCAATATTTAAAGTAACTTTTAATTTAAAATTTACTACATAATTGTAATGATTTGAAACTATTATTCTTGGTAGTGGATCTTTGTTAATAACCCCAATTCATTTAATCCCAGCATCAATGCCAATGGGCACGCCCCAGTAAAGTACCTCTCTTTCAGAGAATACCTGCGTAAAGCGATGGTGTAGGAAATGCTACTCATTCGGTGAGTGAGGGCGTTGAAACCGCTAGCCTCCTCGTCATCCCTATTCTATCACCTTTAATTTTCATTGCCTATCGTTCTTTCTGTCCCCCTATTTTCGTTTTCCCTAGGATCTGCAACGGATGCCTTGTTGTTGCTATAAAGAGTCTGGCATATAAAGGCTACGCTACCTACGCTTACCATCAGTCAAGCTGTATGCCTATTTGCAATTTAAGGAAATGATGTACTCTCTACTGTTTTATTCCCAATCGTATTGGATTTCGCTTTCAGCCCCCTTGGAATGAAAAACGAAACGTTAGACGAACTTTCGTGTCGAGTCGAGAAGCGAAACGAAAGTTAACCTAACGTTTCGCTTTTCATTCTAAGGGTGCTGTCTAAGCAATTACTGCAGAATATAATATATTTTGTTTGTTTGAGCTGTGCAATTCATGGTTATAAAGGTTTTCTTAGTTTATATCAGAAACGTATTTTTTTAAAGACAGCACTAAGGAATTATACTTGTACCGTGGGGGACTCTACAAAATTCAAGGACACAAAAGTACACCCAGACCCAGAACAACTATTTGTGGATCACACAAAGAGTTGTCCTGTGTGGGAATCGAAGCCACAATACTCGTGCAACGGGAGGCCGGTATCTAAAATAAAAGATTAGTGTAAATGCATATAAAATGTCAGCTATCAGCATAGTAGTGGTTTAGAAGTAGCTATCCCTGATAATACTAAGACAAAGGAGTAGGGACTCGTTGGTTTTTAGTGAGTGGTGACTTAAAAAGGCTTCATCCCAGAATGTGCATAAGTCTCGGCACAGAGGTGAATCGTAATAGTCTTAGTGAAAGAAGTCAGAATTGAATTAGATTTTGTGTTAAGGTTAAAAGCTTTTGGTAAACCAAACCATCTCTTTTTCCGTCATTATTCCCGCTAAATGTAGCATATAATATTGGAATCCAATTTTGCTATTTCTTTAGATTAAAAATCTAAAATATTTAAAATACAATTGAGAATTTTATGAAATATGTATAGGCTAAATAGTCGGTTATATAGTACCTTTGTCACTATTATATCAATATTCTATCCTAATCACATAATACACTATATAGTCTTACTTTTATATAAATTACACAGAGCTTCTGCATATCGATTTTATAATACTTCATAAAATATTAGAGTATGTAGCAATACGCCTTCCGTGCTGCACTAATCCATTAGCCTCACATGAAAACTTAATACATAAAAACCAATGAAACCAGTCGGACAGGTATTCGAGCACTATCCTTACCCTAGGGTGCAACTCAACTACCCCGTTTTCCACTGAATTTTGCAGTGACCTGGGTAAATGCAAGTCATTTTATATTTTATTGATACTAAAGAGGCCATTCCTTGAAACCATTTTTCTAATAGAATATTTTACTAGAAGAGATCGAACGATTACAGTTTGTTGCAGGTGGCCACTGGAAGTTGGAAACGGTGCGTGAATAATGCAAAACTATGATCCAAATAAGTGTTCCATCTTTATAATATATCTTTCTATGTCTATACTAATATTATAACGAGGACCGATTTGTATTTTTGTATAATTGTAACGAATAAACTAAAAAACTTCTAGACTGATTTCGAAAACTCTTTCACCATTAGAAAGCTACATTATCCCTGAGTAACATATGCTATCCATACATTCATCCATCAGCCTTTCAACTCCCGTCCACTGCTGGATATAGAGAACCTCCCCAAGAGAACGCCACAACGAGCGGTCCTGTGCCGACCGCATCCAACGGCTCCCCGCGGCTTTGACCAGATCGTCGGTCCATCAGGTGGAAGGCCATCCTACTATTTATTACTAATGTTATAGAGGTAAGATTTGTATTTTTGTATGTATACACATGGCATACGTTATATTACTGGATAGAGATTTATTACTATCAATATTAATTTAAAAAAGCTACTTATGGCCTTCATTAAGTAATTTACTCTACGTTTATCCTAAAATGTTTAAAAAAATCTAGACTTCGCGGGACGTCTAGCAGATATGGAAACATCGAAATAATTTTTTAGAAATAGAATGATCATAACTTGACAAAGTACTCCTTAAGACGAATCAAACGAGTATACACTCGATAGGGTTGCGTCGTTTCATTACAGAGTTACTGTGGCCACCTTCCAGCTTCATCATCAGGCCCTAGATACCATTTAGACACAAAGTACTCGGCAAGACGAATCATACGAGCCCAAACTCGATGGGGTTGCGCCATTTCATTATAGAGTTCCTGTGTCCACTTTCCAGCTCCATCATCAGATCAGCTCCATGTCATCATAATATTGCATTGTCACGCAATATACACATGCGTGTAAAATTTCAGCTTAATCGGAAACCGGGAAGTGTGTCAAATTTAACTTGCAAGATTTGAACGGGACAAGTAAAATAAAAGCGTCGCCACGCTAACAGCCGATTTTACCCTCCCTCCGCATTAGATGTTTCACATCAATGACTGTTCACCCGTGCGAAGCCGGGACGGGCCACTAGTCTTGTATAAAGTACTCTCTGTTGTAAAATTAGTGGTATGTAGGATAATACAAATTATTTGTGAATAACGAAAAAGAGATATTTTTTGTACGAGCGGGAATCGAACCCGCGTCTTTTCCAATCCGGGGAAGTGCTCAAAGCATTGAGCCATCGTGCAGACCTATTTGGTCATCCCAATTTTCTCATCACATTTGTCTTTATGACCAACGCCATCTATCGGAATGCATTTACATGTATCAATCCAATATAGGAAGTTAGATTTTGCAATTAAAATTCATACTATTTGATGGCGCGATTTTTTAAACATTTTTGATCTATATTTTATAGTATTTGACATGCTCCGCTACTTTTTAAGTACAAATTATCTGTGAATATTTTATTGATTCGTCCGCTAGTACAATAAATCTCATTTTCTTATTCACAAATAATTTCTACTTAAAAAGTAGCGGAGCATGTCAAATGCTAAAAAATATAGATCAAAAATGTAGGATAATGTTATGTGCATTATGGTATGTGACTACAGCCCAATAGTATGTGTACCATAAGGCTGCCGCTGCTACAACATCGTCTTGTCAAGTGAGATAAATCTCTAACCGCTAGGTACTGAAGGGTTTCGAGTCCTGGGACACGCAATATAGTAGTTTTATTGGGTTTTACCGTCGGGAATCTCGGTAACCGACCGAGTTTGGAACTGTGCCCGGTCATCAACAATAGGCTCATTCATTATTACCTACATGATTATTTTGTATATTTGTATAATTATGTAGGGTTTGTATAAATCAGGAAATATTTTTACGGATAAAGGGTTTATTCATAAAATTAATAAAAACATAACAGGCTATCAAAAGTTTGTTGTTGTGTGGTAAATAACCACATGATGTTGTAAGCTAAAGTAGCTTCTTTCATTCAGTAGATTCAGTTACAAGATTATATTCAAATCTATATTAAAACTGTCATAAGCTTCTGTGTCTCTGAAATAGAAACCTTTTAGTGTGAGCATCTTAGACATAATATTAAATATAATTTCAAAACATATCTTCATTTAAATGACTCTCCACAAATGAATATGAAAGCGGTGATATTTCATTTTATATTTCTATAATTTTTATTATTCATGTGACATTTTTATTTTCCTGCATGAGTTTCTATGAAACATAAAAATTACGACGATTTTATTGTGTGTGACGGACGCACAGCACATAAACGCACAGAAACATGAAACGCTCCAAATAAAGCATTCTTAGTAGATGGTGATCGAAACACGGGGTTACCAACAGAATTTAATCAATACAAGATAGCATATCATGGATGTGAATAACCAGACTAACCTATTTCTTATTTCAAGTACTGTTTGGTTTCGTCATATCAGATGTTGTTTGAATACACTGACGTTAATAAGATTGTGAAATTATTTGTATCGGATGGTATTTGTGGTTTAGTGATTCTTTTACAATTGAAATGGCAGATTATATTTAAAATATACTTTGGTTTGGTTTCTAGTCTTTTAACTTTTTAACTTCTCTTAGTAATCTCGAGTGATATACGCGGGAATAAATGGGATACCAACATAATATTATTATGTTCTTAGTTCGTCTCCATATAGACGAAGAATAGGTAGGTACATGATCTCACTATTTGTGATGAATTTTTCACAATTAGCTTGATAATACGGCCTTTTTATAATTACTTACAAAAAGAAACTGCATAGACGGAATCTTCTTTACTTGATTTTCGAATATCCCAACGTTTTGAATACTTTATGAATTTCAGAATGTGTTATACAATGTAACTTTCTTTAAAGCATTTTATAAATGCGTTTGATTATGAGTGTAATTTGTTTATAGCAATTAATATCGTGTATTAATGATAAAAAATTAGGAAAATGAAACGAAAACAACTTTAATAGTCTCTTTAATCCACTCCACAAACCCGCTGATAGGGGAAATTTCTTTCGACACCAAAAAGGTAGCTATAAACGTAGCCGATACGTAAGCAGGACATAAATAAATTGGACTCAAAGATTTATTGCCAAATGCTCTTAACCCGAAACCTTTGCCCAGGAATGAAACTGCGCTATTCACTTTTTGTGTCGAATACATCTTTAACGTCACAGGATTAATCACACCATTGAGATATAAAATCTGGTTGGTTTGGAAGCATAGTATTAATTTTGATACAAGTTTTATATTTATCTAACGAATTAAGTAGTACTCATTTATAAACGTTATCCCTTAATACCATCCTAATCAAGAAAAGTCTACACTCATTTACACTGGTATTGTATATTCAGTTCCTGCATGGAATAAAATGTAAGATTTAAGTTTATTTTATACATAATAAAATACTCTACCTATCGTGCTGAATGTTACGGATTAGATTCCTACACAGGGAAATCATCAAATTGCTAGTTGCAATTATATCACCAATGGTATTGCCTTGCTTGTCCCAGCATGAATGGGTCGGCTTGATCGGGTAAGTATCACCTCTTAGGCCTCGGTCATGAACTCAGCGGGAGCTGGGTGGCAGCGGCAGCGACGCGGGGAGCGGCGCGTTCCAATGCATACCTTTATATGGAACTGGCCTCGAAGGTAGCAGCGTGGGGAGCAGGCGGCCAGCGGCGTACGAGTGGTGCGTACCAAGCTAGCGGCGCCCGGACGTCTACATTGACTTAGTGACGTAGTAGAATATACATCTTTTTTTGCCCACATTATATCAAACCTTAGAATGGAATTAGTATCAAAAAGATCTTGTCGTCGGTGTTTAGACATTTCGTCCGCGAACAAAGATACTAATCTCTCGTAAGACAACACTACGCCGCTCTAGCACCGTGCGTTCTGTCCGCTAGCTTCGAGACCGGGTACAGCGTTGCCGCGCCGCACCCTGCGCCGCCGCCGCCACCGCCCCGCTCCAGCTAAGTTCGTGATAGAATCCTTACAAAATATTAGCGTGAAACAACGGTAGATACTCCTATTGTTGTGTTTCGTATGGCGAGGAAGAGCGCCGGAGGCCTGAACTCTCTCCTTAACCTCTCCTTATTTATGTGAAATATCTAATGCGGAGGGAGGGTAAAATCGGCTGTTAGCGTGGCGACGCTTTTATTTTACTTGTCCTGTTCAAATCTTGCAAGTTAAAGGACAATGTCATTTTTCGCCCTGTACGACAATAGCATCGGACATTCATGATAATTATTAGAATTCTTTTTAATATTAGTTGCATATTTCTGTTTAACACGGACTAGCTGCATGCCATAATGAAGAAAAAAATTATTTGAACGGGACTATTGTACATCCGATGCACCTGCCATGTTTACCTACTAAAGTGAATATAATGGATCTTTTGTTTTTTTTTAAAGCATTGTTAGGTTATTTTTAAATCTGAATTACATTTTTGGAATTGATTTATAAAAATGTAATTCAGGTGGGTAAGTATATTATTAGTTACATTATAATAAATCTAGTGAAAAATCAGATGGTTTTGTTCTAAAAAAGATTTTTGATCTCACAATTGGTATATTTAATTGATTATGTTAATAGATGTCACTGCTTTTATTACTTACTTTTATTGTCAATATTAGATAAACTTAAACTGTCATTCTGAATTGAAATAACAAAGTAATCTAATCTTTATTGTTCATATATAAAATGGATAATTTAAATATTTTTTGAAACACATATAAATTTAATGGAGCACCATCTAGCGTTAGAAATACGCAACTCTGGGATTATAATCCAACTAAATTGAAAACTATAACAAGAGGTAGTGAAACACCAATCTACTGCCATACGTAAACTGGTTCATTTATATTCCAACTACATTCTTAAGTTTAAAACACCTTTTCATGACCTCAAAATCGGAGACATTTTTTGTAATAGTATGATTCTCAAGCTAGTCCGCTATAACATAATGATTGTATGGGAATTCAGTAAATTGTTTTAATACAAAACATCATTTTGCTTTGCGGTTGGTTCAGGGCGAACTATGTATGGAAGCAGAGGAATGTCCTTTGACATGCTTCCCGGTTTCCGATTGAACTGAAATTTTACACGCATATGTATATCGCGTGACAATGCAATATTATGATGACATGGAATTAATCTGATGATGGAGCTGGAAGGTGGACATAGGAACTCTATAATGAAACAGCGAAACCCTACAGAGTTTGGGTTCGTATGATTCTTCTTGACGAGTATTTTGTCTATAGATGGTATCCAGGGTCTGATCATGAAACTGGAAGGTGGCCACAGTAACTCTGTAATAGCGACGCAACCCCATCAAGTTTGGAATCCTTTGATTCATCATGACGAGTACTTTGTCTTTATATGGTATCCAGTGTCTGATGATAGAGCTAGAAGGTGGCCATAGGAACTCCTTTATAAAACGACATAACTGCATCGAGTTTGGGCTCGTATGATTCATCTTGACGTGTACTTTGTCTTTAGATGGTATCCAGGGTCTGATGATAAAGCTGAAAGGTGGCCACAGTTTGTAATGAAACAACGCAACCCCATCGAGTTTATACTAGTTTAATTCGTCTTTACGAGTACTTTGTCTCTAGATAGTATCCAGGGTCTGATGATGGAGCTGGAAGTTGGCCATGAGTACTCGGTAATTAATCGTCGTAAACTATTGATTTAGGGCTAGCTTAAGTTATCTTGAATAGTACCATAGTCCTAGATGATATTCAGGGTCTGATGATGGAGCCGGCCATGGGCACTATGCTATAAAACGCCGCAATCCCATCAACTTTGGAATTTTTTGATTCGTTTTGACAAGTACTTCGGTCCTAGATGATGATGATGATTTATGTCAATTTCCGTTATTTTACTCATGTCATAATTTTATACAAGCACACATTGAAAAAGTTGTGATCATTTTATTTCTACTCAATAATTTTACAAAATAATTTCGATGTTTTCACATCTGGCAGACGTCCCACGACGTCTATGTTTTATTGTTTATTTATTTATGTACACACATAGATCCTAACAACAGTATAGAAATCTGTTCCAGTAGACCAGCGAAGGATAGCGTGAATATTATAAATATGATTGTGTATAGGATAGTCATACATACATATATTATACTATTACATCCAGTATATTACTTAAATATCTAGATATATAATCGATACCAATCGATTCTAAATGATATAATATAATATAAAGATATACCTAGATTATGGAAAACAAGCTTTTCTAGTCTGGCTGAACTTTGTGTCCGTTAACCTTATGTTTGCGTAGTCCCCCTAGGTAATATTCCATGCAGAATGAGGGGTCCATATTTTCTAACTATTCTTATTTTTACAATTTACTGTAGTTAGAAAGTTCAATTATTTTCTGTAATGGTAATAGTCATTATCTAATAAATTACAATTTTCTTATAAGTGTGATGACAGACTAAGAATACCAGTGCACCACTCCATTCTTTCCCACGGGTATAGTAAGAGAGACGTCACGTATCTGTGAAATGAAATGGTGAACAGCGTCTTGACAATACTCCCGATATAGTTGAGTCCATGAGCGACGGTTACAATTTACTATCAGGTGGGCCGTGGCTCTCTGCCACCATACGTGATAAATAAAAAGAAATGAGGTGGGTATAAAATTATAAAGTGTCTTTCCATCCATCAGCCTATCGACGTCTACTGCTGGACATAGGCCTCCCTAAGAGAACTGTGCTCATTATGGGGGATAATGCCATAATCGCCACGCTTGGCAGGCGGATTGGCGATCGCAGTGGATGTTGTTAATACTCGAGGGAGTGCTGCTGCCCACTCCCCCGGTATTTCCTCAGTCGGCTCTTACGACTCCCGTGGGTAGAGAGGGGTGGGACACTTCTAAAGCCGGCCCCACACGGAAAGTGTGTTTACAAAGGCCTTTTTAGTCATGAATATGATAATGGATTAAAGGGACGAAAACAATTAGGAGTATGTCTCTCTGACGTTGAACAGAATGCTTTTTTGTAAATAATTTTTAGAAGGAAAAAAGTTGTTATGTATCATAATAACGTTAAAAATCATTGAAAATGTGGAGTTGGGACCGAATTGTACTAAAGAAGAAATACTTACTTACTTATCATCACACCACGTCCCTTGCGGGGTAGGCAGAGAAAATAGAGTGCCAAAAGGGTCTGTTCTTGCATACATCTCTCTCTTCCTCAACATTCATAATTCTCTTCATACACGCTCGCTGGTTTCGGAGACCTCTGACTCCACCTTCCTTCAATATATGACTGATTTAGTCTAGGTAGATGAGTCTCGGTCTCCCCCTGTCCCTACATCCTTCGCATTGTATATCTTCTTAACCAGTCACTCGTCCGGAATTCTTTCCACGTGTCCGAACCATCGGAGCATTCCCTGTCGCATCTTTACACCAATACTCTCTTTCATACCTATTCGCTTTCTTACGTCGTCATTACGACGAAAACATTTCGCGCACTACGACCACTGACGAGACTGCACAGATGGCGGAGTGGTTTAGATACCTCCTGCCTGCCGTTCGAGTGTTGTAGCTTCGATTCCCACACAGAACAACTCTTTGTGTAATCCAGAAGTGGTTGTACTGAGTCTGGCTGCACTGAGATACAGAATGTTGTCTTTAATAAAATTATCACTTTTATGTAAGTATGATATTATATTGTTTATTCTGGTGTACTATATACTTATTTGCAACTAGCTATTGCCTACGGCTTCGTTTGTGTAATAGATTTAAAGCGATCCATCATCCGATTTAATTCGAATTTAAATCGGATGTTAACTTCTCTAAAACAAACAGACAATTAGACAAAACTTTATTTGTTTTAACTTATATACTTTCATATATATTCAGTACAAAGTTGTTTAGACCTTACAAACAAACATTTCAATTTTATTTATTTGTATATGTGTAGATTAAATATTAAGTACTTGTATCATTACCGCTGGATAATAGTTATTTAATGTACCATTATAAGTTAAGTGCACATTAAATTTATAATTACATACAGAGCATAAAGTAAATCTTTGTATAGTGGTTGCCTTACGAGAATCTTTGGAATAACATAGTTTACGACATGGCTAAGACTTGTAAGCCACAGGTAACGACGTGCTTCATTACTTGATATCGTCGTCTGTTGACTTTTTTAAACCATTGAGCCGATGACAAAGGCCGGACATAACAACAGCCCAATATATACTTCGGGCGATAATTTTATTCAGGTGCTTTTCTTATTAGAGGGTACCCGAAAGGGTAAGCCGCCGGTGGACCACCGAAGGAATGTAACATTGTTCCAGTGGCCCGTCAATAAAGGCGGAGAGACGGCATACGGCGAGTTTCTTTAGTGGGTGCAGGCCCCACACTACCCTGTTCGTTGCCCCGAACGACGGGGTGTGCGGTTAGGAACATTTTTTCCCGCCTAAACAAAAAAAAGCAAAAAAAGGTGCTTTTCTTATATGTTTGAGACATTAGAGTAAAAACGAATATTTTAGTACAAAAAAACAAACATAGCATCACGCCTGTATTCCCCGAATAGGTAGGCAGAGGTGTATTACACACCCACGACTCGCCAGCTATGTTTAAGTCCCACGTAATAGGGGGCGAGCCTATTGACGTCTACCGGGCACATTTTCAAACTCCGGGCTGCTACTGAGAATTTTTCTTTTTAGGAAAAAGCTCAATTACATTTTGCCCGACCCGGGGATCAAACCCGAGACCTCATGATTAGCAGTTGCATACACTACCGCTACACCACCGAGGCAGTTAAATATATAGAATATTTTAGTTATAACCATATTCTGTAAATTATGCCGTGTGGGGCCGGCTTTAGAATTGTCCCACACCTCTCCACCCATGGGAGTCGTAAGAGCCGACTGAGGGAATACCGGGGTAGCGGGCAGCAGCACTCCCTCGAGTATTAACAACATCCACTGCGATCGCCAACCCGCCTGCCAAGCGTGGCGATTACGGCACTATCCCCCATATGAGCGAAACACATATTGTGGCGTTCTCTTGGGGAGGCCTATGTCCAGCAGTGGACTTCGAAAGGCTGATGGATGGATGGATGGAACCATATTCTGTAAATTATAGGTCTGTGTATTATATGTATAATGCAATCATAGTTTAGTGGTAAATCCAAAGACAATGGTATCGAATTCGATCCCTAGTCCGAGGACCTAAACTCGCATGCACATAACTATAACTTCTTGAAAAAATTCTAAATTACGTCTATAATTGTTTAAAGTAAATTACCACACTGTTTGGTGAAAGAAAGCATCGTGATAAAACATACATGCCTAAGTAATTTTCTCGACGGCTTGTGAAGTCTGCCAACCTGCACAAGGCCTGCGTGGTAAGCCATGGCCTAAATCCCTCTCAACCTTGTTGTGAATTCAGAAAATAAAATCCTGTAAATTTTGATCTATATTTTTTAGCATTTGACATGCTGCGCTACTTTTTAAAGTAAAAATTATTTGTGAATAAGGAAAAAGAGATTTTTAGTACGAGCGGGAATCGAACCCGCGTCTTTTCCAATCCGGGGAAGTGCTCTAAGCCACTGAGCTATCGTACTGACCTATTCGGTCATACCAATTTCCTCATCACATTTGTCTTTACGACCAAATTATTAAAATCTACACGTAACGTTAGAAACAATTCAAGTATACATTAACACCATCTGTTTTTGGTTGGTATAGCAGAAAAGGGTGTTTAATATTATCGTAGACACTTTGTTTTTTGTTAAGGCAGGAAAAATGTACCTAACCGCACAACACGTCGTCTGGGCCAACGAACAGGGTAGTGTGGGCCCTCGCCCGTTAAATAAACCCGCCGTGTGCCGTCTCTTCGCCATAGTCGATAGTGTAACGGACTTCCTTTCGATTCCCACTCAGGACAATTATTTGCGTGATGAACACAGATATTTGTACAGCGTATAGGTGTTTTCTATCTATTTTATGTATGTACCTACCAAAAAATTTTTATATATTTATTATATCCGTAATCTGGTACCCATAGCACAAGCTTTAAGCTTAGTTTGGGACTAGATGACATTGTGTGAAAGTGAATATTTATTTATTTATAATGTGACAATTTAAATAAGAACTCCTTTTAATAGAATTGCTATATTTCAGATTCACGTTACGGTAATAACTAGTTCTGAAAATACTTTCACGGCAGATGGACTTGTTACCTTATATAATAAGTGAAGGTTTTAAAATTTGAAAAATTCGGAAGAAAATTAGATACTAGGGTTACATTTATTTAAAATTTAATATAAATATCACAGTCAAAGATTATACAACTAATATTCTAAAAAATCCTAAGGTATATGGCAGTGAAATTCAGGGCTTCAATTTATTATTCTAAGTTGTCAGAAAAGTATAAAAATCTTCAAATGTGGACTACAGATAGGTACAAAAGTTCAGCTAACTACAAAGTACAATGTTTACCAATGACATTACTAGTCCTATTTATTCTGACTAGAATATAGATTAGGAATAAATTATGAGACATAAATATCAAAAGTAGGATTTCTACATATACAAGCACTACTATGGCAATCTACAATGGTTATGATTCTGCCTGACAATACAATATTTATCTAAATCTAATACCATCCATTCAGTTCTAATTTAAACATCGCTAAAAATTGTAAGACTTTTTTTGTAACCTACACTTAGTACTTGAAACGATAATGTTGATTATTGCTTATTTTTTATCACGAACCCTCGTTCACTTCTAATTATTCGGTGTACCATACACGTTTTTGTTTTCTGGACTCTGTAAAATACATTCAATCTTAATATCTACGTTGTCCATCACAATGATGAGCAGGGGTAAAATCGTAAACAGTTCAATTTACCTCGTACGGTGGTGGTGGCAATATATCACACAGATTTATTTGACAGCCCTGCTCCGACCTCGCTACATTCGAATGTCTACTCGTTGGAATGGGAATTTTAAAACTGTTCTCCCTTCCTAGCCAGTGCCACTGTGGGTAGTCGTACTCTAAATCACTGGCAGGACACACTTTGCCTTTGTCCTGTCTACTTCTTGATCCGGACCTATTTGTATGACAAGAGGCACAGTCGTCCTCTAAAACATTAATCTCATTATGTGCGTTCTCGTGTCTCGGCTCTCTATAGTCTTTCGTTGATCTACTAGAGGTACTATGACAACACGTCGAGCATTCACCGTTGGAATATTGAATACTTCCATTACACGATCTAACAATGCTGTTGTTATGAGATCGTCTTTCCGCACAATTTCTCAAGTCTCCAATATCGTTATTGTCCTGTGATGGAAAAGATATTTTATTACATATTTACGAAGTATTCGAAATACGAATACGACAACGGAGATTATGCAAATTAAACGTAATCTTATCTTGAGTCAACAACATATTTCCCGAAAAGCTTATCTGAACATACCTTGAAATTGAGTTCTGTGTAAATGGCGCTTGAGGCATAAGGTTCCAAAGGCCCGCGTCGTATTCTGTCAACACTCGACGCATCTAATCCTTGGATGGAATTTTGTGGTAGACTGTATTCTGGCTCAACACTGAGCACGCTCGTCGATTGCCCACCTAAGAATATAGAGTATTTATTATATCAACAACTTTTGCCTTTTGGCAAAATTATCCCAGTGCAAAAAGTTAGTTTTGTTTAGCTTTTTTTTGCTCGAAATCCGTTCTTAACGGGTGTCTGAAGTTAAAAAAGTAAAAAAACATGCCAAATCCCAAGCCTTTCTTCCTTTCGTCAATTTGTTGTAATTCAAATTATGCCTCGGGTGTCTGAAGTTAAAAAAGTAAAAAAACATGCCAAATCCCAAGCCTTTCTTCCTTTCGTCAATTTGTTGTAATTCAAATTATGCCTACCCCGCAAGGGAAATGGCGTGATGATGAGTTAGTTAGTTCAAATTATGCAACTGTCTCTGTGTTGCAGCGGTAGTGTGAGCGACTGCTGATCATGAGGTCTCGGGTTCGATCCCCAGGTCGGGCAGTGTTATCGAGCTTTTTCGTAAAAAGAAAAACTCTTAGTAGCAGCCCAGAGTTGCTCGCCCCCTATTGCATGGAACTTAAACATAGCTGGCGAGTTGTGGGTGTGTAATACACCTCTGCCTACCCCTTCGGGAATACAGGCGTGATGCTATGTATATATGTATGCAAATTACGCGACGGTGAATTTCTGGATATAAAGATATTCTTTTCTTTTTCTTGCGACCTATGTGTATACATCATTCTGTTGGGTTCTACCTTCCTACATAATGAAAGAAACCTATTATATCAAGCTAGTCAGATGAGATAACGGAGTTTTACGAGATTTATTCCTCTTAAAGTTGTATTGTCTGCTTAATTTGACTCTTAAACATCCGTGAAATAGAACGGAGCGATATTATGTAATCTTAGTCCATCATAAACATAATATTTCAACATCACATTCCATACGTATGAGTTTACACCATGGGAAATATGTCAGTCAATCTCAATAAATAAACACTCGATAATCGTAAGCGATAAAAGTTTGATACTAACCATGTAAAAGACTTTGATGGCAGCTGTTTACGTCTAAAGTGGGTTCATTTGGTGCTGCAAACACAGGGCGATCTCTTAACCATATCGTCTCTTTATTTAATAGGCACTGTTGCGCAGTGACAATTGCCTGACCTAGAATTTGGGCAATGACTCAATAACATATTAAAATATATGTATTACTACATACAAAATGATTGAAATTCCAATTACCAGTGGACTTCTTTCGTTGTATATTATTTCTTCGTTTAATGTAGTAAATGCTGAATACTCCAACAACGATTACAGAGAACAGTGTCAGACAGAGTGCTAACAACCAAGTCTCTTGAAATATGTGTGTTATATTTGTATCTTTGGGTGGTTCAGTCCTGTGTAAAAGATTTATAATGAGTACGTAAATATTCTCAATTATTTCAATTTTATATTAAAGATGATGTCTAAAACAGTTTTTTTTTAAATTAGGACTCTAAAGTAGAAGTTGCGTTCTAAGTACCAGACCGTGCTTACTCTCTCTATCGGATATTACGGATCAATAAGCACGTCTGGGCAAAAATGCATCAAGAGATCAACATAATATGTACTTATTAAAAATACTCACTGTACGTAATGCCTCTGTGAATGTGTAGGCAGCATGTGTATATGCGCAGGTGAGCTAAATGGGCCGTGTCCTTTGCGTGTGACAGCGGCAGCTCGTGCGCTGTATCGTCCGCCAGCTCGCAGCGAACTCGCTGCAGCCGCTCGCGTGCGAGCGCCCAGTGACATCTGACCCACTACCCGACCTCCAGTACTTCCACCCACACGGATTTCGATCTGCATTAACGAGCCAATCTTAAATTTTTGATCAAGTATCTTGAATTTACGAGGGAATAAAGTGAGCACCTCGACACGACACGAGGTGTAATTACATTTTATAAAATATTTATAATTAGCGAACCGTAAGTGTGGAATATATATTTAAATATTTTTATATATATTTTTAGCATTTGACATGCTTAGCACTATACATTAAACACAAAGTGAAAAATGTGAAATCGAAAATAACAGTCAGGAGCAGGATTTGAACCTGCATCTTCTGGATACCGTCCAGATGCTTTACCAATTCAGCCATCCTGACAATTGCTCACCGGAACTACATTACATTCCTTCAGTGGTCCGCCGGCGGCTTACCTTTTCGGGTACCCTCAACTTAGGGACGCATCCGCACACGGAGCGTCGCACCTTCGCGGGAGGCCTTGCGGGGGGCGGACGTTCCCCGGTCCCTCCACCCACAGCCTCAGCTAGGGCGGCATTAGGCGCAAATACACGCGCCTGTGCCGCCCTTGACGCTGGCGGTGGTTTGGGTCTGCGGAAGGATCAGCCTCCCGGGCCCTCTCCGCCGCTTCCTTCCGCGAGATAACCTCCTCGCAGAAGGCAGCGAACGCAGCCCAATTCCTGTCGCTGCCAAGCATTGCTCTGACGACGCTCGGCAGCGAGAGGTCCCCCCCTATTGCCGCGACGAGTTCATGGCTCTGCCCGCCCCAAGGCGGGAACGACTCGAGAGTGTACTGCGCCGTGTCCTCGTCGCAGCCGCAATGGTGACAGCCCGGAGTCGCTTCCCTCCTTGCGACTATGTGCAGATATCTGCCGAAGCAGCCGTGCCCCGACAGCACCTGCACCAGTCAGAAGGTAAGGACTCCGTGCCGTCGCCCCAACCACTCTTCCAGCACCGGCTGGAGCGCGCCTATGGTCCGAAGACCGGGCCGGGGCGCCTCCAGCCGTGCCCTCCAGCTGGCCATGGCGGCTCGGTGAACGTCGCCCTACCATCTGGCCACCACGCTTGGTGGGAATATATCTCTGCCTAACCCTTCGGGGATACAGGTGTGATCCTATGTTATGTATGTATGTAATAATTTTAATTGTACGTATACATATTATAGTCGGCTTTATAACTTAATAAATCCACCAAATAAAGTGACCAATATTTCTCTTTTTCTTTCAGTTACGTATTTTAACTTAAATAAAAACAAAATTAAGGAAAAGAACTGTTATATTATTTTATTAATACCTATGTGTGTGCGTTAAAATAAATATTTACTTTCTAAAAGTCGCTTAATCGACAGATAGTAACTACACGAAACTAAGTATCCTTTACACCTTTATTGAACAAAATATCTAATTATAGAATACAACTCACCAAATAACCAGTGAGTTCTCCATTCCACGTGTTCACAGGTGGCGGTTCCCAGCGTATCCACGCCGATGTTGCGTTTATTACACCCGCAGTCACGCTCTGGGGTGGTGCAGAAGGTACTAAAATATCACCAAGCCATAAAGTATGGAACCACAATTAAATAAATAATTTAACACGGATCGTATTTGAAAAATAAACTGAGCACTAGAGTTGAAGTAAAAAGTTCATTGCGTAATTGTACAATAATCAAATAATGTACATGGACATGTTCACACAACATCCTCTGGCCCCAAACTAAGCTTAACGCTTTTGCTATGGGTACCAGATTACGGATGTAATATATATACTACTTTTTTTTGTAAATACATACATACAATAGATAGAAAACACCCAGACGCAGTACAAATATCTGTATTCATCACAAAAATGAATTTTCACTTTGTGTTTAAAAATAATTGTCCTGAGCGGGAATCGAACCCACGACCTCGTGCATGGAAGTCGGTTACACTAAATAAGGAGGCCCGTAAATAATTTTACAATCGCACTTATATATAATTAATATAAACGCGAAAGTGCGTTTGTTTGAGTTGTACCACCGGACCGATTATCATAGAATTTAGCATACATATAGTTCAGAACCCAGAAAAGGATATAGACTACTTTTTATCCCAGAATAACATATAGTTTCTGTGGGATAACAATTTTTCGATAGAGGTTATTAGCGTGCCGTTAATGTATTTATTATTCAGAAGTCCACACACGAATATTTTATTTTATTTTTTATTTTCATTACATTTGGGAAATCAAGACATCCAATACAAAAAAATAATATTAAATATAAAAACACAATCCAGAAGCAGTTTCCACAATTTGCTAAATCTTACAGGCAATTATCATCCATTGCATGACTGGTGGCAGGGCTGGGTACCAAGTGGGAGTATTCACTTGGTATCGGGCCCGAGCGGGTTGGTACCACCATCTCCCGTGTGACCGGCCATGAAGCACATCTTTGCGTTTTGGCTATAGCAGGAGGTAGCCGTTTATTCATTTCATATCTGTGAAATTAATTGGTGAGCAGCTTGACAATACTCTCGGTATAGTCGAGTCCATGGGCGACGGTTACCATTTACTATCAGATGGACCGTGGCTCGTCTGACACTACATGCAATAAAAAAAAACATAATAACACGAAAAATAAAAGCAATTTAATGACGTTTAGATGAGAAAAAAATTATTGGTCTAATATTATAATAAAAATAAATAAATATGGGTAAATAATAAATTACCGTCTTCTTCTGTGTATCCCATCATGGAATTTGAAGGTTTACCAAGCAGCATCTTATAAAATGGCATCAGAAAAATATCATACTCTGTGTACGCCATTAGGCCAGTTAGTATATAACTTGAAGAACCGCTATTGTCAACATTCATCAGAGAGCCATTTGAGCACAGGACGGCATCTAAGTGAGACGGATTTAGTAACGTAATTTCTTCATCCGTTGCATTACGCCAATTGAGCGTAGTTCCATTGTACCAGATTTTAACGCCTTCCAAATATTCGTTGTAGTCGGTTAACACCTAAAAAGTAAATAAAATTAGTAGGTATCAATTTATTATAAACATAATTATAATATTTGCAGTTCACAAACAACACTTACATCCCAAACAACTTTCAGAGATGTCGCGGACAACGCTTCTACTCTTCTTAACACTAACACATTTTGTTGCAAATATTTTCTTGCTTGAACCAACTCGTATTGCGTCATATGTGTCACACGTTCATAATCTAAGTTATACTCGCGATCCATAGATGGCTCTTTTAGTTCATTGTTTCCTTTTTTTAGCACTTTGAGATAAGCCTCTTGCATAATACTACCAGCTGCATTGACAGCTGTGCAAATCACTCGCCCGCTGTGCTCCGTCTGAGCCCCATCCAAATATAACAAGCTCGAATTACTTTTTGTACATTCCGGAAAAAGTAAAGAATCTCTAGTTCCCTCCAAAATCCAAAATGTGGTCGGTGTAGGTAACCCTTTAGCTTCACATGGTATGGAAACCACATCGCCCTCCCATGCGGTCAGATTAGATGGTATCTGTGTGAAGTGCGGTAAAGCTGAAACAGATGGCCGTATTAAAATAGAACAGACATTTGTTTTTTTATTATCGATGCAATAAAATCGATTTAAATGGATACTGCCTTACAGTAAACAGTGAGTGTAGCGCTCGTGATGCTTGTGCCAGCGTGGCTGTCTGCTCGGCAGGAATAAACGCCGGCATCATTCGCAGATACATATTCTAACCGTAATAACCCTCGAATTATTGTAGCATGTGAAGGTAAATTGCCATCTTCCTTGACCCATGTTATTTTTACACTTGCTTCATAACTCTAAAAGGCATAAAATCAATTATTACTTCACTATTTGGGATATTCCATAAAAGTGGTTCCATAAAAGACGTATATAAATATCTACCTGACAATTAAATTCCACAGTCTGTCCAACAAGAGCGGTTATATTACTAGGTTTAACAACAAAATGCGGGCGCCTCAATACGATTAGAGCCGCAGCCCGCGATTGTCGTTCTCCGGCAATATTAGACGCCACACATCTGAACAGACCGCTGTCTGTTGGTAATGTCTCTAAGATTTTTAAATTCCCTGTATCTGCTACTGTTACCCTGAAAACATAAAACTATTGAGTTCTGCTGGATTCAATCTTGAATTTCACGCATAAAAGTCACCGAACAAAAGTTATTTAAAATTATTAGGAAAACTCTAAACAATATAGGTACGCTTAAATAATATTTTAAATATGTCGGTACCTTCCGTTAACTTCAACGTCATATGGTTGTCCATCTTTGAGCCATTGAACAGAGGGCTCAGGGACGCCTCTAGGTGGCGAACATTCCAATAGAGCTGGTTCTCCAGCTGCGACATGAACATCTCTGGGTTCTACTCTGAATTCATCACGGAGAACTGAAAATCAAACTGATATTAATGCAAATTAATCAAAACCAGCTCGGTGTGTATCACTCATACGCGCCGAGCTGGTTTTAATAAACGACCTTTTCTGTTTCGATTATATAAACGACCTACAACAACTAAAATAGGTACATAAAAATAGATTACAGGTGTGCTTCAAAATAATAGTTTCTAATTCAGATTAAGTATTTATATCTGCAGAAAAACATTCCGATAAACAGCAGTCTTTTTTTGTTATTTAGCAATAATTAATTTAATTCTTGAATTCCTAACCGTAAAGTTCGTATACAATAGTATATTCAATAAATCTCCAGCAATAAAGGTCACATCAGACAACAACAAACATTTGTATGCAAATGATATTCGGTTAAACTGTAATCTTTAACTCACCGGCCACATTCAGTGAAGCATTGTGACTGACGGCTTCGCCGGCAATGTTGCGTGCCACGCACCAGTATACACCTTCGTCGCTCTCCTTTTTGCCACGATTTACCCTGAGGGTGGAAGTCTTGTGTCAACTCTCGCAAAGTTATAGCCCATTTAAGTCTATTTTATTTTCTTTATTTTCAACAGAATGATTCTATTATATGTATAGTTATAACATTTCTTTTAATAATACTATAAATTCAATTTAGTTCATGTATTTTATTCGGCAATTAAAATTAATTATTTCAACAGTTGTTATTTAGTTTATGTATAAATAGTATAAATTGCTGTCGGTGTCTGTTCGTTTATCTGCTTACTTCTTCTAAACTATGCAATGCATTTTGTAATTGTTTTAGCTGTCGTTTAGTTATTTTTAATATTTAGTGTATTTAACAGGGCACTGCAATGCCCTTTATATAGTCATCCGTTGTGTCTGCCTATCCGACTGGGAAATAGGAGTAAGTAGGTATATGTAGGAATTTTCAAACAAGGTTTTTATGTGTAATGCATTTTTCAAACTTTGGTTCGAACAAAAACATTTAATGTTTATAATGAAGCCGTAATAAAATTGATTTGCGGCACACAATAGCAATTGAGCCATACTTACATCAAAATAATATGGATACATAACAATTGTAATTGTTTAAAACCCAAAGTTTTCGTCATTAGCAACTTTTGCACCCATGTGAATGTCCCCATATTCAGTCGCTAGTTTTTTTAAGTAGGTATATATTTTTAATATTACATTAAACACAAAGTGAAAAATGTGTAATCGAAAATAACAGTCAGGAGCAGGATTTGAACCTGCATCTTCTGGATACCGTCCAGATGCTTTACCAATTCAGCCATCCTGACAATTGCTCCTGTCTGCTAATTTCGATAACACATCATACTTAACGTCTTTGGGTGACGCCTGCGCCATCTGTCGGACGTATTTTCATACATTATACCGACCAGGTAAACTTAATTTTACAATTAAGATTTTTACCTAATAATGACGCAAACCCTATAAATATTTATATATATCTTTAGCATTTGACATGCTTAGCACTATACATTAAACACAAAGTGAAAAATGTGTAATCGAAAATAACAGTCAGGAGCAGGATTTGAACCTGCATCTTCTGGATACCGTCCAGATGCTTTACCAATTCAGCCATCCTGACAATTGCTCCTGTCTGCTAATTTCGATAACACATCATACTTAACGTCTTTGGGTGACGCCTGCGCCATCTGTCGGACGTATTTTCAGGTCGGTATAATGTATGAAAATACGTCCGACAGATGGCGCAGGCGTCACCCAAAGACGTTAAGTATGATGTGTTATCGAAATTAGCAGACAGGAGCAATTGTCAGGATGGCTGAATTGGTAAAGCATCTGGACGGTATCCAGAAGATGCAGGTTCAAATCCTGCTCCTGACTGTTATTTTCGATTACACATTTTTCACTTTGTGTTTAATGTATAGTGCTAAGCATGTCAAATGCTAAAGATATATATAAATATTTTTAATATTACTTTCGATCATGATTTTGATTTCTCTGAGTAAAACATTTTCAATTCAATATAACGATTTACGTGACATCAAACACAGACAAAAATGTCCTAAAACAATAAAAGTCATAAATACTGTGATGAACCCATTTATAAAAAAAACAATTTTCGACACCAACTTCACTAAATATAACAAAAGATTTTTATTTGGCAACTTTGCCGTTTTCCTCCTAACCCCGGTATATTTCAGGCCCGGATCTTGTGCCAATAGGACAATTGTCTTAGTATTTTATGTGTTGTTTCTCATGTTTCTACTGTCTTGAGAATTTGCTGACTACACGCAACTTGTTGGAATGTAATATAACATTGCAATGAATACGTTTGCTAAATATCATCATGATATTTATCAAATAAATAGTCCGGAACTGATAATACATAATATTAAGCTACTATATCCCGAAAAAAAAAGAGAGTTCCTGCGAGAAAAATTTCTGTGTAGAGATATTCTGTTGATCGAAGCTAGAGATAATTAATGTGTTGTTTTTATGAAAGTTGTACTTTTTGATCTATATTTTAGCACTTGACATGCTCAGCTACTCTTAAAGTACAAATTATAATTTGTGAATAAGGAAAAAGAGTATTTTAGTACAGGCGGGAATCGAACCTGCGTCCCTTCCTATCCGGGGAAGTGCTCTAATCCACTGAGCTACAGTACTATCTTTTAGACATACCAGATCTCCTTATCACATTTGTCTTAACGACCAACGCCCTCTATCGGAACGCATTTACATGCATTAATCTAATATAGTAAGTTATACTATACAGTAAGTAAGTAAGTTATACTATACAGTAAGTAAGTAAGTTATACTATATTGGATTAATGCATGTAAATGCGTTCCGATAGAGGGCGTTGGTCGTTAAGACAAATGTGATAAGGAGATCTGGTATGTCTAAAAGATAGTACTGTAGCTCATTGGATTAGAGCACTTCCCCGGATAGGAAGGGACGCAGGTTCGATTCCCGCCTGTACTAAAATACTCTTTTTCCTTATTCACAAATTATAATTTGTACTTTAAAAGTTGTACTTATTGAAATTATCCTCAAAACATGCAAACTATATTTAGATAACAATTTATATTTAAAAGTGAAGGTTGGATACTGTATTAATTGGTAAGTATCGTAAGATTTTAGACTACGAAATACTAAAAGAATATCGGTATACTTCTTTGTAAGTACCTGTATAGTAATCCTATATCATAATAACCTTGAACATCGTTATGACAACAGTGTAACTCTTGAACTTACCTTAAAAATAGAAGACCATCTTCTAACAATACTCTATGTCCATCATCAGCGGGTGGCAACAGAGATCCGTCCTTATACCACTGCACAAACGGCTTAGGCCGACCTTCAACGACACATCTCAAGGTGGCAGGTTCACTGCGACCCGACACAGTGTTCGAAGGATGTTCCTTGATGCGCGGTGCTCTGTTCTGTGCTAAGGTCAAAGAAAATTGATAAGATACTGACTGATTGAACTTACAATCTCATCGTAATTAATCGTTTTTAAATTATTTGTATGAATGGACGTTTATAACCAAAAAAACACACTGAGGAGCTTCACGATCGGTCACACGGGATAATAGTAAAAAACCGTTTGGATCAGATAGCAAATGACTACTTTTAATTGGAACCCAATCCTATTACTAGTAAAGCAATGGGCGATCATTGCTTACTTAGTCCCTTAGTCGCCTCATACGACGCCCAGGGGAAAAATGCGGTAGGAATTATGTAGTCTTCACCCGTCACCACGTTGACAAAAAGAAATGCTTATAGATAACAACAAAATATTTGTGCTTTTTTTTAAACTTCAACTATGACTGTACATTTAATACAGACTAATTTTACATATTGTTATTTCAAGGACTTCGACAATTAAGTTTTTTAGGAGGTTAAGATGCTAATATAATGATAGTAATATATCTTACACAAAGTCCTTTGGTCCCAAACTAAGCTTAACGCTTGTGCTATGGGTACCAGATTAAGGATAAAATACATAAATATACAACTTTTTTTTTTTAATAGATACATATAATAGATAGAAAACACCCAGACGCGATACAAATATCTGTGTCCATCACACAAATAATTGTCCTGAGTGGGAATCGAACCCACGACCTGATGCACGGAAGTCGGTTACACTACCGACTACGCCACGAGGCCCGTCTTGTCATTTGTAGGTACATAAGCGGACGATCTATTTTTTTTTACAAATGTTTATTGTCTGAATGTATATGTAATGCCCACGTAAAGCCAAACTAGGTGAACTGTTTTCATTCTTACAAATTCAAACAGATAAGGTGTTTATATGTTGCGTATTTCTATAAATATTCCTAATGCGTATCTCAATGGTTTTATATTACTATGCATTTAATTATAACTCAAGCAACCATATAATATTAATACACACAAGATAAATATGTTAAGTACATGTTAAACCTTCATATCGCCATTTATCAATCTCAATATCGTACATTATTACAGTGATGCCTTGTTGCGCTCAGTTGCAAGAACACATCTTGTTCCTTCCCACGGGTATCGTAAGATTAGGAGATTATGCCAAGAGAATTGGCAGTTAGCATAAATCTACATTCGTGCATATAAATAGAAAGAAGGTTTTATACAACTGTATACAGAATAATATAAAGAAGGTTTTATACAATTACATATGTATATAGCTGGCGAATCGTGGTGTAATACACCTCTGCCTACCCCTTCGGGGAATACAGGCGTGATGCTACATATGTATATAATTTGCAGTTTTTTTTCATTCGGATTTTACATGCTACTAATCTCACTCTAATTGTCAGATAGGTATATAATTCAAGTATTAAACTAAAATCGGTGATAATTAACGATATTTTCTAATATGAAGGAAATATAGTGACTGCGAAATTTGTAGCGAACTAGTTTTTTTTTAATAATCGACAAGCTGATTGTTAAGGTTAGTACCAATGAGATCTTAAGTTCTATACACCACCTTCTTGTTAACTTATACTCGTATTATGCCACCATGGTGTTTACCAATTGCGTCATTTGACAGTATGTCTGAACCAAATGACAGCTGAAGTGTTCCATCATCTCTTTAAAACTTATGGAGTTTTGGCGGGAACACGAAGAAGATCATGTCGTCGCTCTGCATTATTTTCCTAAACTTGTGTTATTTCAAGTATTAATGTGTAAAAGTGGTGGCCTTTTGCTTATTAACTATTTGTGTATGTGCATAAGTGTTGGCAAGTGATGTAATGCGACATAACGTGTTTTTTCTGTTGTCTCCAAAACTCCATAGAAGCTTCAGTAAGATCGCCATCGTCTTACTGGAGTGGGACTTTGACTTGACTGACTTATTTTATATGACTGACTTTGACTATGACTTGTTTTATGAACTAAACTTACGTGTGATGAGAGAATAACGATGTTTATAAGTTACTGTTAGGCTGATGGTTCTTCCAATGCCTTAAACAAACAAAAAAAAAAAAAAAAAAATTTAAAACTTATAATACCTTCAAGGCTATTCCGTTACCGATTTAAAAAAAATCTAATACTATTAATGAGTTTACCTTAGAAATTGTAATATAGAAAAAAATATGCATGAGATCTTCAGCGTACATAGTGAAGTTTTATTGTGGTTCATTATATTTACTAAATCATTTTTTATTTTGTGAAAGTGGAAAAAGAAAAGATTTTCTACAAATAGTAATTCGAACTCTTTCTCTATCCAGAGGAAAGCTTTAGACCTTAACTATCGGAGGAACCTGCTTGCAATACCCAATCTTTCACATGTCAAATCCTAAAAACCATAAGTACCAGTATGATCCTAAGCCATAATGTACGAGTATGATCCTACATTGTATGTAATAATACGCTTACTATATCGGAACAAAATGTATTCAAATACATCCGATAGATGGCGTGGGTCTTATAAGACTAAAATGTTAGGTACAGATAAAATCTTGTTTGCAAGCAAGTTTAAACGATAACTTAGCGATCTAAAGCATTCCCCCGTATAATGAAACATATTCCAATCTTTCTTTTGCCAATTTCATAAAAAAATATAGTAGGGATAAAGAAAAGATTTTCTAATCCAGAGATTTCAATCAAAACCGTTTTTCTGTAGTCCTCATAATTTAAGAAATGAAATAAAATCGTCACGCGTCGGTATTTTAAAAGGACCGACATTGTCGTGATTTTATTGACTCTCGAATATAAATGTCGTATATAAATTGAATCTAAATCACCCAACTAGCCTGAGCACATAAATATGAAGAGGTCTAATGGGAAATCAGTAAAAGAACCAGTATATTCACAAATTTTTATAATTTACTAACCTTTGCTTACGGCTCCGCCTTAGCCAAAAGCTACTTTTTAGGTTATATCTCAGATTCCCGATATAATATGTATACCAGATTTCAAGTCTAATTAAGCCGTTAATATTAAATAAAAAGGTGCATCAAAATCCATTTAGTAGGTAGTTTTTGCGTGATGCGCGAACGAACAAACAGACAAAAAATCTAAAAAAAATGTTTTGTGTTAAGACACGCCTATAATATAGCCTAATACAGTATTTTTTTCTCAAATATCTTAAATGTACAGACACTGTTATGTTACAGCTTTATAATAGTGTAGAATTATTAATAATAATAATGATCTCTAAGACTGTAATTTTGATCACGGCAGTCATTGTCATCAGACACTAGCACGTACGCAGGGTGTATTATAGTTCGAGTCGCGCCCGGCTTGGGCCGAGTAGCGCCGTGAAATCGTCGCGGCAATAGGTGGGGACTTCTCTAGCGACAGGAATTGGGCCGCGGTCAGGTGGTAAGGGGCAGGGAGGCTGATCCTTCCGCTGGCCCGAACCACCGCCAGTGACTGGGGCGGCGCAGGCGTGAGTATTTGCACCCGAATGGAGCGGGGAACGTCCGCCACCCGCAAGGCCTCCCGCGAAGGCGCGACGCTCCGTGTGTGGTTGCTTCGCTCAGTAGAGGGTACCCGAAAGAGTAAGCCACCGGCGGCGGACTATACTGAAGTAATGTAACATCAAACAATCGCTCACTTGCACACTTGCACTCGTGCACTTGCACTCTCTATTCCCTCAGTCTCATAGCCCTATGGGACGGCATTCCGACACCGCAGAGAGCAGGCGCAAGACCAACAGCTTTAGGTGCTTTTCGAAGCACGGGGTACAACACCACCAACTTCCTAACTCCGGGCTGCCATTGAGAATTTATTGATGGAAAAACAATATAACTTTTTGTTGACCCGACCCTTGAATGGAACCTGAGACCTCGTGATCTGCATACGTATGCACTACTGCTAGATCATCGGAGAAGTTTAAGTATTAACTGATACTAAAAAAAATGCGAAAATTATTATAATTGTTTGTTTTTTACGCTTTTACGCGTTAATTACTGAAACAATCGTCATGAAAGTTGGTTTCACTGTAGTCTGGGACCCAGAAAAGGGCTAGGGTTACTTTTATCCAGCAAAATTTTCCTGTAAGATAGCTTAGAAATTATTAATGCGCATATTTATCTAAAATCTACGCGGACGAACTCGCCGACGCCGAGGTCAGCTAATTTACAATATGTTACCATATCAAATAGAGAATAGTATGTATATATCTATGTCATTTTACTCGACACGTACGGTTTGTACAGTAGTCACAACGGATCTTTGTGTCTCTGAAGTTGGCTGCAAGACGCTGCGTAGTACGCATTTTTGTGACGCAAGGCATGTGCGTCTTCTACAGTTTACATTAATCGCAAATTGTTCGATTATTATTTAACAATTGTAATCGATAATTATATAATTTTTTCGATCGTACTAAAAGATGTAGACTCTTCTAAATCTAGATTTATACTTATTCACTCAAAGCGCTCGTATATCTACTTTTTATTGAATATAAAAAAAATAGAACCTAAATACTTAGATATGAATACATTTGATTATTTTGTTAATCGAGTAATAATATATGAATTGGTCAGCACTTATCGCATGATTCTATCAAAATTACCACTTCGCGCTCTGTCTGTCTAACTTCAGAGACACAAAGATTCGTTGTGACCACATATTTTCTATATTATTACACATCAAACTACATATTTTTCTGTTTTAGAATCTAACCTTGCCTTGAAAGATAATTGTGTTAACTAAATTTTGGATAGCACGGATTGATTGGCGGATTTGTGAATATGTTTCGGAAACATCTTGTTTGTTGCCAGAATTAAGTATTTAATTAAATAAAAAATAGGCCTTCAAAGTCTTAGCTTTCATGATTAGATCGTATCAATTAAAGTAATTCTGTTTAGATTTTTTTTTAATGATACAACAGATTACCTCTGTGTGATAGAAAAACTGAGAATGTAACCTAGTAAAGTTTAAGACTTTGAGGGAAGCCTAAATTGCTGAGAGTTTTATTTTATGAGCTCAAGATTGTTGCCCGTGTTTCGCGAATGATGTGCATATTTTGTTTATATATAAGTACACCTAGAAAATATGTCAGGTAAAAATGGCAAAACAGGGTCGGAAAATTCAGACAAACTATGAAATTCACAGAAACATCTAGATAAGTACATATTTAGTATTATTTAAGAACATAAAAGAAGCTCATTGTTAAGTATGGCAGCCCTGAAATAGTGACGTTGACTTGGTCAGGCAAGAATAAATAACTTACTTACTTACTTATCATCACGCCATTTCCCTTGCGGGGTAGGCAGAGAGAACAGAGTGCCAAGAGGCTCTATTCTTGCATACATCTCTCGCTTCCTCAACATTCATAACTCTCTTCATACACGCTCGCCGGTTTCGGAGACTCCTGACTCCACCTTCCTTCAATACATGACCAATTTGGTCTAGGTAGGTAAGTCTCTGTCTCCCCCTGTACCTATATCTTTCCACTTTCGCATTGTATATCTTCTTAGCCAGTCGCTCGTCTGGCATTCTTTCCACATGTCCGAATCATCGGAGCATTCCCTTTCGCATCTTTACACCAATACTCTCTTTCATACCTACTGGCTCTCTTACGTCATTGTTACGAATGCGGTCAGTCAGCCTCACTTCACAGATTCTCCGCGCAGAGATCGCATTTCGACCGCATTGATTTTACTCTCATGCTCCTTTTTACATACCCAACTCTCGCTTCCATATAACAACGTTGGGACAAGCACTGCGTTGTGTATTGCGACACGTGCCTTCTGGCTGAGGTGGTGGCTGCCGAGAAGTTGTCACAATGCTCCGTTCACTCTATTTCCCGCATTCACTCTTCTCTCTACATCAGTGGTGTACCTTCCCTCCCGACTGAATTCACATCCAAGATATACAAATTCATCCACTTGTTCTAAACACACCATCTAGCACACCATTTCCTATTGCTACCCTCCTGTAGGCCCCTTTTCTTACAATCTTCTGCCATTACGTCGACTAGGGTTTGCAGTTCAGTCGCAGACTGCGCTAATAGGACGGCATCGTCTGCATATAGCAGCGAGTTAACCACTGAGTCGCCCATCTGAACTCCCACATTCATTTCATTCAACCTTTGTAGACATTTATCAAGATATATGATAAACAGTCTGACTGATAGAACGCAGCCCTGTTTAACGCCGATATTGACATCAAACCAGGGTAACATTCCATCATCCAGCCGCACACAAGCTCTGCAGTCCATGTAGTTGGACTGCACTGCTTGTAGTAGTCTACCGTTTATACCATACTCCGGCAAAATGTCCCAAAGTTCCATTCGTAAAACAGTGTCAAATGCTTTCTCCAAATCCACAAAACTGCAGAAAACCCTCTGGCCTACAGCCAGCTGCTTCTCCACAATGTTGCGCAGAGAAAACACTTGATCCATGCATTCTCGTCCACACCTGAAACCTCCTTGTGCCTCACACAAAAATTCATCAGACACCATTCTCATTCTCCTTTCAATAATCTTACCATACACTTTGGCTGCCAAACTGGTCAAGCTTATGGCTCTGTAGTTTGCACAGTCATAACGTGAACCCTTATTTTTAAACAAGGGCACGATGACTGCGCTGCTCCAGTCCTTGGGAACCATTCCTGAGCTCCAATATAAAATGAGATGCATCAGGAAGGATTCCCAGACACATGAGCCTCCAAGCTTGATCATCTCAGCAGACACCACATCAATACCCGCTGCCTTACCATTTTTCAAACTTCTAATCGCCCATTCAATTCTATCCATACTAATGTCATCAAAGGATGCCGGTACCGAATGCTGATCTTTTAGACCACATGTGGCACCCGCATCACCATGAACATCCGCATACATATCTCCAAAATATTCACTCCATCGGCTTAACACATCTTGTGTTTGCGTAAGAATGTCTCCACCTTTAGACCATATTTTATTCATTCTGAAAGGTGACCAACCACTCCGAGATTTCTTTACCTCCCTCCAGAAAAGTTTGGTGTTGCTCTCGAAGTTTTTGGTTAGCCTTACTTCTACAATCATATTTGCTCTATCACGCTTCTCTTTCACTAAGGCTTTGGTGTCATTCTTACGTTGCCGGTATATTTCTTTCTTCTGTTCTTTCATACTTGCACTCAGGTTCAAAGAAGATACATAGTCCAGCCACGCTTTATTCTTTTGGTCTACGGAAGCTGCTACTTCCGTATCCCACCATGCATCACCTTTCACTTTCCTATGCTTCTTTTAGCATCCACATACTTATTTCGCTGTATCTACCATACTATCTTTCAATACTTTCCAGCATTCTTCTAGGTCAGATCCCGCCTGACTTGCCATGGTCAGCCATTCACGGACACCCTCTACATACTTTGCTCTTACACTCTCTTCTTGCAACTTTTCAATCTTTATTCTTTCAAGCCCTCCGAAAAGGACACGCTCTCGCCAGTGTCTCCACTTTCTGAACAGACCACTAAATATCGCAATTTTTTTTTTTTTATTGTATATCCTGCTTAACACAGCAATCTATCAGGGATATTTAGCTGCTCATATGTACGAATATTATTAGTTTTCACAGCGAGGAATAGTCAATTGACCAATCTCACATTTCTTTATCGTAGCGATTTCTTAGAGTCGGAACACTATTCCTCCTCAGTCTTGTGTATACAATACTTCCAGTCCCTGATAAATTTGCAGCCAAGGCATTTATATGCTCCGTTAGTTTTTGTTGGTAGTTTTGGCTACGGGAAGTAATTTCCTCCTTTACAGTTTTAAGACTCAAATCTTTTAAGATGTATTTGTTGTGTATGCATTTAGGAATGTTGAACATGTTTCTAATCGCTTTGGTCTGAAACCGTTCCAGGATGTCTATATTACTATTACTTGCAGTTCCCCATAGTTCAATACCATATGTCCAAATTGGTTTTTGTATGGTCTTGTAAATTGCCGTTTTGCTTTCATTGGTTAGTTGAGACTTTTTACCAATCAGCCAATACATATTCCTGAGTTTTGTGTCCAAGGATTTCCTTTTACTCCAAATATGTTTCTGCCTGGTCAATCTCCTACCCAGATGTATACCAAGATATTTGGCATTGTGATGGTGTGGGATATGTTCTCCATTCAGTGTAATTGGAGGGCAATCCCCTTTTCTTAGGGAAAATGTTACATACACCGATTTTCTTTGGTTAGATTTTATGCGCCAAATGTTCAACCATTTTTCCAGCTTTGATATATGTCTCTGCAAGTTAGCTGATGCAACTTCTGCATTGTCATTTACAGACATGATTGCAGTGTCATCCGCATACGTGGCGATGAAGGTGTTTATGTCAGTAGGTATGTCAGATGTAAAAATCAGATATAGCACCGATCCCAAGATACTCCCCAGGGGCACACCTGACCCGATTTCATACAGTTCGGATGTAACACTATTGAGTTTGACTTCAAAGCATCTTTTGTCTTATTAGCTTTTTAGTATTGGGTAGAAAGAGTGGGGTAGATAATTTTTTAGCTTGAACAAGAGACCAGGGAGCCATACCTTGTCAAAGGCTTGACTTATATCTAAAAAGACTGCGGAACAGTATTTTTTATTTTCTAGCGTGTGGCCGATTCTATGGTACTATGTTTTTGCCTAAATCCAAATTGATGTTCCGGAAGAATCACATCAATATGAGCACGCATTCTGTTCAAAATGATATTTTCGAAAACTTTACCAACCAAAGGGAGAAGGCTAATAGGTCTGTACGATGATGGTTCTTCAGGTTGTTTGCCAGGTTTGAGAATCATTATAATCTGAGCAAGTTTCCATTGGAATGGGTAATGAGAAAGTCTCAAGCATGCGTTAAATAAAATTACCAAGAACATTAAGCCCCTTTTAGGAAGATTACTTAGCAGTACAGAATCCAGTAAATCATAGCCTGGTGTTTTCTTGGGTGGCAAAGCTGCAATCTCTCGGGTGATTTCGTTAAGATTCACTTTGTTTAAGGGGAAGCATAGCTGATGTGGTGAATCTAAGTAATCAGATATTTCGTTTTCCTTTTCGCCGTTGGTGCAAGTCAAAGGCATGAAAACGGTTTTTAAGTGGTCAGCAAAGGCAGTTACTTTTTCGTTATCGATCTAGCCCAACCTCTATTCTGCATTCTTAGTGGTGGTATGTAAATTGGGGTAGCTTAAGGTTCTTGGTTGCACGCCATAACGAGTAATTAGAATCTTTATGCGGAGTGAGTTAAGTAAGATAATTTTGGATGCAAAGGTTTTCATACTCTTTTATCATGTCTTTCAATTCCTTTGTTGCCCTGTTGAGCTTAGTTTTATCTGATGGATATCTAGTTCTGTGCCATTTTCGTCTTAGTTGGCGCCGTTTGCTGACCTTGTCAATTATGTTTCTTGGGTATTTCTTTTGTTGGGACTTATTCTTTTTACCTTTTGGTGTACAGGTAGAGGCTGCTAAGTGTACTGTGCTATTAAATTTTTCTATGCTGGCTTCAATATCGTCGTTTGTTTTCAGACTAATATGTAAATTTAAGTTACTCGAAATAATTTCCCTGTATAGGTTTCAATTTGTGTATTTATTATACATTTTATATGGAGGTTCAGGAGGAATAGCTTCTTTCAACAGATTTAGAATAACTGGTGTGTGATCAGATGACAAATCTTCGCATTTTTCGATCTTACAGTAATGTTGTCCAATACTCTTTGTTATGTAAAAATCTAATAGATCAGGTATTTTTTTGTAATCTGTGGGCCAATATGTTGGCTCTCCATGAGAGACACATTCTAAACTGAGCTCTTGTATAGTCTTATGTAGCTGTCTGCCTCTTGGGTTAATCAATTGTGAACCCCAAATATGTATGTTTAGAGTTCCAGTCACCAGCGCGACCCCTGTAGGCTCTTGTATCCAGAATTTTACTTCGGAGGCGACTGTCTACCAGAATTAAATCTATCATACTTCTCTGTTCATTCCTTCTCCATGTATACATATGGATGTCCTTATGTTGAAAAAATGTGTTTGACACAATAAGGTTTCTCTCCATACATACATCCGCAATGAGCCTACCTGCATCATTCACTCTCTTATCACCAAATGAACTAAGCACGTCCTCGAAGTCTAGATGCTTGGTCCCAACCCATCCATTCAAGTCTCCGCATACGATCATGCGTTCACTAGCTTCTGCCAAATCCAGAACTTCCCTAACATTATCCCAGAATTTCTCTAGATCCGATGCCACCGAAGAACCTACAGGAGCATAAGCTGCGACCATGAAGACCCTGGTGACACCTAGTTTTATTCGGACCCATAGAATTCTGGGATCAAACATTCCGTAGTCTTTCACACCTGAGGCCAATCCCATCACCTCCACTCCCATGCTGGCCCGATCGCTCTGTGGTACACCAGACCATAGAGCTAACCCGCCACCAGGAAGATCACAGGCGTCGCTACCCTTTCGCTTGGTCTCTGTTACACAGAGCACATCAAGCTGTCTATCCGACATGACGGTTGCCAGCTCGTGTAACTTACCTTCCACACCACCTCTTACACAGATTACAGGCTGGCAGGGATCGCGACGAGCACGCTCCGGACTATGATCACCAAAATAAATAAATAAAAATAAATAAGTAAATAAAAAAAGAAATTAACTTGACTGTTTTTCTAGATTGCGTGTTGTAAACGACTTTTTTTATAATAATTAATACATAAATGTATTATAATGTTTTGAAAAATACCAAACCGATAAATAAAAAGTCAATATTGCTATTCACAAGTTTTTTCAAAATAACCATTAGAAAAAACTTAGTACATATTATAATTCATCGATAAGTTCCAAACAACACATTATATTAACTTGTTCTTAGAGCGTTACATTTCGTTACCAACTGATAAGCCGAACGAATGACGCCTACTCCATCCAAAAGATTCTTTTATTCATAAGCCCGCCGCTCCTTTATAAAAATAACATATGGATCTCTCAATAACAGTCTACGTTTGTTCGTTCCACTGCATTTAGATAGACACGCAGATAATACGACACCCGAGGTATTGTAATAATTGTGATTTATTTTTTACTTTTGTCCCTCCACTGGTAGGGTTGGCGCTATGAACAAAGCATAACACTACGTCGCAGATATAAGGCTGTCTTATATCATACTACAATAAGTTCTGTGAGCTGAGCGATTATATCAAGATAGTACTAATGTGATAAATTATTTTTAAATTAAAAAAAAACCGCGTTCAAAAGACACCTTGAACTAAAAACCAAAAAATAATTTAGTATTTACATACGATTTCCGTGCTAGACACCTACTGATGTGTTTGAAGTCGGTGCCAAGATGATGTTAATGTTATTATAAGTAGGTATATATACCTACCTATTGTTTTTGTTATTATATGACTATAAGTATTGTTTTGTTATTTTTAGACTAGGCACCGACTTCAAACACATCAGTATACAATATGACCGCCTAAAGCGCAGTAGAGAAAGAAAAAGATCCAAAAGTGCACGCTTCATAATGTTAATTTTTCACAATTTTATCTGATAAGTAACTAATAACGTATTGGTCTTACTAAGTAATTAAATTACATAGATAGCCCTAATTTCAAAAAGTACTAATTTGGTTCTCATTTATTATAGGCCATCTAGCGTTAATTTTAAGAAGTACTTCTATACTGGTCTATAGAAGTAGTTCTCACGAAATAAGGTATAGCGCTGGTTTTAACGTCTAGTCGAGCGTAAATATTCACTTTTTTTTTTGTTTATTTAATAACAATTAAACCACATCGAATCACACCGTGAAAAGTGATAGGGCTCTATTCGTAATTATACTGAATCGTAAAAGAAAAAAAATACTCGATTAGTAAAGTATTTCGGTCGTTATCGTGTTAACATATATTACCTACAACACACGGACGTCCAAGACAGAACTTTTTTAAACAGTTTATTAACTAGTTTAAAGAACAAAAATGGTATCAAAAATCATGACTGTTGAAAATTAGTGTTTTTTTAAATATGTGTGTCTATATATTATTTTACAAGTGCAATATATGATAAATAGAGACATTTTAAGTTTGAAAAATCAGCTGTTCTGCGTGAAATGAGAGTCAACGCTTCGCTTATGAGGCGTGCAATAAAAAACAGCGAGTCTTCCGAAGATCGTGAAGAAAGATTGTACCCATATATAATATGGGTACGTCAACTAAACTACCTCGGTGGTGCAGCGGTAGTATGTGTGACTGCTCACCATGAGGTCTCGGCTTCGGTCCCCGGGTCGGGCAGTGTTATTGAGCTTTTTCGTAAAAAGAAAAATTCTAGGCAATGTACGGCAATAGGCTCGCCCCCTATTACGTGGGACTTAAACATAGCTGGCAAACCGTGGGTGTGTAATACACCTCTGCCTACCCCTTCGGGCATACATTCGTGATGCTATGCCAATTAAACGCACTGCTCCAATGAGCCAGAGAGGCGGTTGAAAATATCATCGATGTATGTCGAGATGCAATATTTTAGATTTTTGTTGTTTTTTTTAAAAACCGCTGGACCGATTTTGATATAATTTAAATGGGACCACCTATGATATAGAACCTACCAAACAAAAAAAGAATCATTGAAATCGATTTATAATTGGTGGAATAATCGCGTAACGAACACACAAAAAAAACATACAGCCGAATTGAGAACCTCCTCCTTTTTGGAAGTCGGTTGACAAAATATAAACTTTTAGAAGAAGCAATTATCTAATAGTGACTAAGGGAAGTAAGCAATTATCATCCATTGCATGACTGGTGGTAGGGCTGTGTACCAAGTGGGAGTGCTCACTTGGTATCGGGCCCGAGCGGGTTGGTACCACCATCTCCCGTGTGACAGGCCATGAAGCACATCGTTGCGTTTTAGCTGTAGCAGGAGATAGCCGTTTATTCTTTCATTTCATATCGGTGAAATGAATTGGTGAGCAGTGGCTTGACAATACTCTCGGTATAGTTGAGTCCATGAGCGACGGTTACCATTTGTTATCAGATGGGCCGCGGCTCGTCCGCCACTACATGCAATAAAAAAAAATACAATTTATATGATTGTAAATAGCATCACGCCTGTATTCCCGAAGGGGTAGGCAGAGGTGTATTACACACCCACGATTCGCCAGCTATGTTTAAGTCCCACGTAATAGGGGGCGAGCCTACTGCCGTCTACCAGGCACATTTTCAAACTCCGGGCTGCTACCCCAGACCTCATGCTCAGCAGTCGCTCACACTACCACTGCACCACAGAGGCAGTGGTTGTAAACGCTAATAATTACGGTTAATAGAGTGCTACAGTTATCAGCCATATTATCTATTGTTAATGTAAAATCGCTACAGATCTGTGTACGTATTTATTATTGTATTAAGCTATTTAGGAGTCTATGAACCCACAATCTGTTTATTTGTTTACGAATCATGCAAAAACTGATTTTGATAAAACTGGCCGTGTGTTTCATAGTTCGTAATTAGAAAAGCTATTAATTCATATATATTACTAGCAGACCACTGTTAATATTCTTATCTCCGGAATGCCGGATGTAATAATCGTAAGTTTTCCAATAAAAATAGGAAATTATCGGGATCAAAATTATCGTATCTCTCAACCTGGACCAAACTGCCCACAGTGTGCAAAATTTAATAAAAATTGTTTTATTAATGTAGAGATCCTCTTGGACAAACATTTTTATATATAAATATATTCTATATAAAAAAGTAATGCGCCCCTAAGTCTCGCCAGTTGCAGGCGCAACATCAGTAGTTGTCCTTTATTAATACTTGTCACTGTCATTGATAACGCAGTATAATATTAACTATCTGACATGTTTGTCTTTAGCTTGCACGGTGTGGGTGCACGAAGGCAATACGTCGATTAATATATTTATGCTTTTTATCAGCTTCTACTGATATAAGGAATAATAAAGTTGTTTCCAACGTTTTATTTATAAACAATAATAAAAAAATACTCAAATATTAAGTGCCGCGTGGTATGTTTTTTTATTTTTAATTGGATGTTTTGCCACGGTAAAAATTATTACTGCTAAAAAAATTGCATTATCATCCTCTTTTGCTTAGATTGAGATATCTAAAATAAGTCCGGATTATTTGTACAATCATCATGTCGTCGTATCTTAATGCTCATTTTAACAGTTGGCAAATAGATATTCGTTAATTTAACAATTACAAGTTACAAATAAAATCTTATACAAATAACAAAGTACAAATCTGTCTGTCCGTGCGGTGACGGACTAAGAATACAAGTGTCACAACCCCATTCTTTCCCAAGGGTGTCGTACGAGGTGACTAAGGGAAGTAAGCATTACTGGTGGTAGGGCTGGGCCCACTTGGTGTGTTTTAGTTGCAGCAGGAGATCCTGAGAGCCGTTAATTATTTCATTTCATATCTGTAAAATTAAATGGTGACCAGCGGCTTGACAATACCCGCGGTATAGTTTAGTCCATGTGCGACGCTACCATTTACCATCAGTTGGGCCATGGCACCGTACGCGATAAAAAAACAAATCTCGTACCTAACATAAAACAACTGAAATTCATACATTTTCTGGACAACTTTAAATAGTTTTTGATTTTCATTACTTAATTCATTTTATTCTTCAGACCATATGCGTATATTCTCTGTGGAAAGTAGGTATCCTATACACAATAATTATATGGGCGTTCCACGTATGACAAGGGTTAAAATAAGTTTAGGGGTAAAACAACCGACTCATGCAAGCTATACAGACACAATATTGTCTTAAATTATAGTATTCAGCATCTATTAAAAAAAATCATCGCCACGCATCCTTGATTTTTTTTTGTGGATACCTACAATTTGAGTCCATTGGGTGTGGGTTTGTAAAGATCAGTGACACAATTTCTATGGTGGTTATTTTAGTTGAAATATCAAGGAAACACTTTAAACTCAATAAATTAAGTACCTATGTGAATTTAAGAAATAATATATACTTAAGGGGTAGGCCAGGTGTATTACACACCCACGACTCGCCAGCTATATTTAAATCCCACGTGATAGGGGGCGCCTATGGCTGTCTCCCGAGCACTTTTCCAAAATCCGGGCTGCTACTGAGAATTTTTCTTTTTACGAAAAATTTCACTAACACTGCTCGACCCGGATATCGAACCGAGACCTCATGATCAACAGTCGCACACATTACCGCTGCACCATCGGGTTAGTTACACTACTTCTTTAAGTAATTGTAACTGAGGTAGCTACACTAGCCAATATATTATGTTGCCCGAACCACGATATACATTTTAAGATTAAATATTTTCATTACGTCCTAATGTGTATGTCGTAGACAGATCATAGAATTGGCCACTTGATGATGTAGCTGATCATTTCATGAAACCTAACCTAACAAAACCTAACATGGAATTAAAATGGTCGGCAACATTATGAAGTGACCAATTTTATGATGCCACGACATGTAGGTATATCGTGACTTAGCACTATTTATTGAGGTGCCTGGCGTAGAACATTAAGTTAAAAGTGACCATAGATTTTTAAATGTAAATGACTCAAAAAATTTTAATAAATAAAATTATATAAACTATTTTTCCACTTTTGGAGTCACCCTACACATTTTTGAAGTGACTTGTTCGAAAATCTAAAAAAAGTATTTTCTAGAACAGAATAGATTCATAACGGAGTTGCTTTAAAATTCGAAAGATTAAATTTATGTGTATCGGTTATCGAGTCATACCAACAAAACAAAATTAATTCACTTGACCAAGGGATAAGTAGGACCCTATTTTAAGACCCTCATGATTAAACATTCGTATCCATATCTACATATACAAATGGAACAGTACGTTGTACGCAAACAAAAAAACTTTGTATATTCTGGATACACAGCAAGCGAGATACACTACCTTAGTTAGGTTCGTGTTTTTTGATTTTGAAATATTTCATAGTGAGTAAAAAAACTATGAAATGTTGCATGTCAAACGAGTGCCAACGACAAACGAATCGTTTTATTTCTTTTTTACATTCGGAAAAAGATAAAAAGAACTAAAAACAAGTTCGTTTCCGTATGGCTTTTAGCAGTCTGAAATAAAAACCTATAAAAATACTGATTATGACATTCAGTACCTACAAGATTGCAGGAAGTTATCGAGTCCAAACTACGTTGCAGAATGGACCAACAAACTGTCACATTTTTTTTTTATTGCCAACGGTGGCAGACGATCAAACGGTCCACCTGATGGAAAGTGGCAACCACCGCTCATGGACTTTGGCAACACCAGGGGCACAGCCAAGCTGCCGCCTACCGTGAGTAAGGTGCTCTTCTCAAACCTCGTTTAAAGAGGGACAAGTCGTAACGCTGGGGAAACACCGCAGCAGGAAGTTCATTCCAGAACTTACACGTACGTGGTAGAAAAGAACGCTGAAAACGAACCGTCTTGGACTCCAGGTGATATGGATGATCCCTAGTACGGCGTGTCGTGGTCTGGTGGTAAAACGGAAATAAAAATAATTATTTGAGAAAAAATACTGTATTAGACTATATAGGCGTGTCTAAACAATAAACGATTTTTTTAGATTTTTGTCCGTTTGTCTGTTTATCTGTTTAAATTAAAAAACTACTAAACGAAATTTAATGTAACTTTTTTAATTTAATAGTTCTTGATTAGACTTAAAAACTGGTATAAGTACATACAATTTTATCGCGCTATTATATCGGGAACCTGAGATATAACTTAAAAACTAGCTTTTGGCTGCGGCGGTGCCGCCGGTATTTTACACACGCATAATTTCTATTCATACATCCTATTATAATATTTATACTCCTTAGTAGAATAGTCACACGTTATGTTACTGGCCACGGACAAAACCCTCCCAATGAGGTTGCTTAATTACTTTTCCCCAACGCCTCGCTCTGTAAGGGCCAATAAACTTCACGCTTAAATTCAAATTTAGAATTTCTCACGATGCTTTTATTTACCGTGGAAACAAGTGACAAAGGTTTCGTAAATCTCAAAACAAGAAGGTTTATGCTATAAATTCGAACCATCAACCATACCCAAAATGTTCGGCCAAAAATAATCACATAATTATTCTCATAATATTACCTTTATTCTGCAACAGTGATAGCATAAGCGTAAAACTAAGAACTATATTCCAATAGGAGAACAGTAACGGATTTATAAAATAATTATGATAATGATACTATAGGTACATATAAATAGCACTACCTACCGCGCGGAAATCTCATATTAAAACTAGAAGCAGATATCGATAGTTTTTCAATAAAAAAATTGAACTGACACTTCCACCACCAATATAATGTAAAGTAAAATATGCATAAAATAATAAATGTCCATCCGAACACATTTTATGTTCAAATAGTAATTTTGCCTTTTAGTAGAGAAATATATTTCACGGACATTTTTCACACAACGTCCTCTGGTACCAAACTAAGCTTATCGCTTGTGCTATGGGTACCAGATTACGGATATAATACACATAATACAATTTTTTTGTAAATACATACATATAATTGATAGAAAACACCCAGACGCAGTACAAATATCTGTGTTCATCACACAAATAATTGTCCTGAGTGGGAATCGAACCCATGACCTCGTGCACGGAAGTCGGTTACACTACCGACTAAGATACGAGGCCCGTCCAATAAAAAAAAGCTAATATAAAACTAAAGTATTCGATATTTAGATATTTTTATATATATTATTGTTTAATGTAATAAAGTATCCGATTTTCAATTGGAAATATTAGATCATATATTTTATTACCTATTTTAATGAAGTTAGTATCAACATCGTTACAATATTTAAAAGCCCTTGTATAAAAATAATTAATATTCATGAATTTTTAATTTCCATAATTAAATGGATATTCTAAATATAATTAAACTGATTCAAACTATACTTAGTCGCCGCTACCAATTTGATAGAGTTCAAAAATCTCCAATTACAAAACTCGGAGGTCAAAATTTTAGTGAACCGTTTCTTTACTCACTTTACTGGTTGTTAGCGTTAATTAAGGCGAACTTAAAAAATAAAAAAGAAGTATGTTCATTGTTTTGTAGCGGCTACCGTACAACGGAACTACATTTTATTAATTGGACTTGGTAGTACTTTAATTACTGGACGGTATACTGATCAGATAAAAATGTATCGCTCGCGTTGTTTAAATTGAAAAAAAGTATGGTAAAACACTTAAGGGCAATAAAACGCTGCGTTCTTTTTTGAGTATCATAGGTTTATAGCTCTATCAAGATTAACGCCGTTGATCGTTCCAGTAGAATTAAAATTCTATTATAAATCCTTTCTGAGTTAAATTATGACGAATAATTTAATCGAATATGAACAGTTAATTTTAATATTTCTAGTTGATAATATATCAGATGAGTAATTTCAAATTTAATTAAGATTATTTTTATAATGAATCGGTGGACTCAAAGCAAAAATGATCCTTGTTATTTCAAAAAATATATTTCCGCATTACAAAGGTTTTGTAGGCACATATTAATATATCTTCTTTTAATTAAATCTGGTTGAGATTAGGTAAGCAATTAGGTCAAAACTTACAGCTGAAAAAAATACGATTGCTAGAGATATAAATTAAATGAAACTTATAATTAAATATGATAAACTAATAAAATATGCATTAAAAAGTAAGGATGATATTAAATAGGTACCCTATAAGGTATACTACCTTATTTACTCATGCATCAACATAATAATCCTAAGCAAAGATTAAAAGATAACATTAACAAACACAAGAGTAATAGTTACCATTAGTCCCATTCAGTCCAATGAGAAGTAAATGCACAAATACGAGAAACACAAATTGGTTCCTTCCATTTATGGTGTTATCGCACTCATTAACACCAGCATCCACCATACTGCCACAGAATTATACTCAATTTTCACACCATCGATAATTTACATGTTTACAATTTCACTACAGCAATATCTATCCATTGTTTATTTTTTAACACTATTTATTTAAAAAAAAATATTCTTTCAAAATGTCATATTCGAATTTCAAAAAGTTCAGTAAACAAAGTCGGCATTGCGTTCGGAACTTGATCCCGCCACAGCTTGCGCGACCTATCGGTCACGAGTCTTGCGTTATACTATCGCTTCTCCCTCCCTCATCTCTATTTACTCTGTCCTAAATGGGGGGATTCGGGCGCCTCAGTTGCTCCAAACTTTACGTAACTCTACTGTGATTCTAAATATAATATCGTTATCACTTGATTTCCATGTTACAAATGTAAAGAGCATTGTCTTCGTAGTACTTAGTGAGCTGGGCTTACGCAAACGGCGACATAACTTGTTTCGAATATTTCGTAGTTGTTGCGTGAGTAGTTAACACTTAAAAAAGTTTTTATGATCTGCTAAACAACCTTGCCTACTTACTGTTCCACAAACAAGCGCTTTGAACTTTTGTTTTAATGTTATCTAGGATGGCAAAGGAATGTTACTACTATTCCTACAGTATCAAATATAAAAGCTATTTGCTCGTGTAGAGAGGTGGTGTAAACTGCAATTGTTTTAAGTTGACAATGTGATTTATCATTTGGAGTGATATGTTATTTGAAGATATCATTTCATTAGTGACTACGTACGCAGATCTGCAATTATCACTCAGTATTATTAAAAAGCGCTGAAAATACACACAAGACTGGGGTTATATGTATTACAAAAAATACTGTAATTATGAATTTGAAAGGCGTCCTTTTTTTTTTGTTAAGGTGGGGAAAATGTTCCTAACACTACCCTGTCGTTCGGGGCAACGAACAGGGTAGTATGGGGCCTTCACCCATCTAAAGAAACCCGCCGTGTGCCGTCTCTCCGCCTTTATTGGCGAGCCACTGGAACTATGTTACATTCCTTCGGTGGTATCATTTGAAAGGCCTCCTACACAGTAGGATTTAATTATATTCATACCGGCTTATTAATAATAAAATAAAACTGATTTAAAACACTGTTTAAGCTGACAGATGTTTTGTCACTTTCTGTAAAATTTTCAGTGCACTTTGTTGAAAAGGGACAAAACAGTGTTTTACCTAAATTAGTGCTATAGCGCTGTGTTAGTTTCTATGAATAAGGTCCATAGTATTTATTAATAAAAAGTAAAAAGGGGTTGTTTTGTAAAATCAATGTGTGTCTAATCGATCACAAATCCTCTAATATTAAATTTCTATACGTAGCCTTAACAAAAGCGAACCCACAATCTTCACTAAGTTTTTGTCCAAACAAACCCCACGATCGAAAGTTTCGAGGCCCATTCAGAAAGGAAAGGAAATAAAATACGGCTTATTTCATTTGACGCATTTGTCGAGTTAGCGCATGCACACCGGGCGGGCGCCGACAAAGCCGATGGATTCAAATAAAAAACGTTCTAATTTCAAACCGGTCGCCCCTCTGCCGCACGCGCTCCTGCGCATCCCTTTGCCCATTATTATGCTGAAGAGGTCATTCACAGTTCGCACAATACATCCCATACACACCCGAACTGCTAATAGGTGAAGCTGGCACTCTTAGATCCTTTTTCAACTCTTTTAACAGGACTGTGTTCTTAAAGCTATATTGAGCGCGTAAGTACGTAATGATTGTTTCGAGGTGAAATAGCTTTTGTAATACATGTTTTGTGCCCACACAAATAAATTAATGAAATCGATGATTCAGAAATAACTGCCATAATTTAAGCTAAATCCAGAGGCGGTATAACTGCTTATTCATTATTTTACCTAAAATCCGGTCTCTAACACTCCGAAATTACAAATGATTATAGCTAGCCAGCACTTACCTACCAGTAGTTATTGGAAATAAAATATATGTAATCACGCAATGTAATACTCTATTATTAAATCTGAGTAATTACACAAAAAGATTGATCAGTATTTACCGATTCTAAACTTAGTAGAGCATCAAGTAGAGTAATCAACTTACGTTTTATGATATATAATTTTATAAATAGTCTAAAATAAAGTGGTTATCCACGTGTGTAAGTGTTCCGCTAATTTTCTTTAAACCATGCAACGGCATTTGAAAAATTATTTTTTATTTTTTTATTGCAGGTTTTTTTAAATTTCGGTTTGTATGTATAAGGGCTATGAGTCGGGATACCTCTTCGAATGCTCATACTTGTGGGAGCTGCAGGGCTATTGCGTATCTTTGACAATGACAGTGATGATGAACTGTCACAAAAGATACGCAATAGCCCTGCTGGTGCTCTTCGGATAACAATGGCACTCATGTGCCGGAGGCTAAATCCCGGCAAAGTATTGGGTCTCCAGGTGTGCCTCTTATCAGTAGAGAGTACAGTGGATAAGCCGGACGTCCGCCGTAGTGGCCCTCCTGACTCTGGGAGAGCAACAGCGGGGTCGACTCAGAGAACCTCGATGGTGGTCCCTGGGCGCTCAGAACAAATTTCTTCTGTAGATACCACAAAGGGGCGTAGCGTCCAGGGTCATATGCAGACACCGCATGGTACCATGGATCTGCACGTTGGCCGCAATCGTCAATGGGACGCGCCACCTATAAAGGTGGAGGTGCTCACCAAGATGTATCGGCAAGCGTTGTAAAAGCGGATAGCGGTCGTCCTTGCCCAGTGAGTTGACCAGATGGCAGGGAGACGCCCGCCGAGCTGTCATAGCCCGTTGGAGGTGACGAGTACACGGCGGGGCATACACTTGAGTCGTATCCGACTTAGGCCAAGCAGTACCGTGAACTCATTGAAGCTTTACGGGAGAGCGTTATCTGTGCGATGCTTGATAGCGACAGTTTAATGGATCAGGTAACGGCCGCCATCCGCAAAGCTTCTCGCAAAGGTGCAGCGCTCCGTTGCGTAGAGTTTGGTAGAGGTTACTCGTTCAGCCGCCGGCAGACCACTGATGTAATGTCACACGGTTCCATGAGCCGCCCGTACAGGAGGAGAGATGGCATACGCCAGATTTATTTAGTGACTGAAGGGGAAAATATACCTAAGCAAATAGGGTTAGGTACTTTTTTTTTAAATAATACCTACTGTATTTTTAAATTAAGCTGCATTTACTAATATTTCTGCCGATAATAGATGAATATCAAAATAATGAGGAGCCGCTGCTATTACAGTAAATTTAAATAAATCGACTAAAATTACATTGGCGTATAAATTTTGCGTTCAAGTCCATACTTAGCAGACCCTAAAGATCGAAAGATAATTTCGTCATACCGTTTCAAGTATAGAAATAAACGGTGACATGGCGGCCGTAATGGCGCACATTTAACGATCTCCCTAATTAAAGGGTGCTTGATAATTGGACTGATCCAATGCCCTATCAATCGTAAACGACACGCAAAGCTAAAAATATGTTTTTAAATTTCGAAATCGTATTAGTGAATTTAAAATTCAGTAAAAATACATTATTTTATACCTATTATACGAAAGTATTGACACTGTATTATATTGACCTAATGAAGTCGTTTGTTTTTATTAATTTGGGTAATAAGATTTTTTCCCAACGTTTTAAGAAGTAATTTAAGACTGCACGGAGGAGTGGTATAAATGTAGAAACTTACTATACCAATGATATGCCAAACTTATAAAGTTTGAACGTTCACAGGATATAAAAAAACATAGCATCACGACTGTATTCCCCGAAGGGATAGGCAGAGGTGTATTACATACCCACGACTCGCCAGCTATGTTTAAGTCCCACGTAATAGGGGGCGAGCCTATTGACACTACCGGGCACATTTCCAAACTCCGGGCTGCTACTGAGAATTTTTCTTTTTTTTTACGAAAGATATCAGTAACTGGCCGACCCTGGGATCGAACCCGAGACTTCATGATCAGCAGTCGCTTACACTACCGCTGCACCACGGAGTAGTATAGTATGTTTGTAAAATCAATAAAATAAATAATTATCTTTATAATTTAATTAATTTATTTATAAGGAAAACTTACAGCTTTTAAAGTACACATATATAGTAATACATTTGTATGGTACATTAACCATTATAGTTTCCACTACTAGATTATACATCGTGAAGACATAAAACATTATATGTAGCTAAATTAAGAAATAATGTGTAACAATTTGATACAGTGGTTAAATATGATTAGTATACATAATAATTGTTGACATTTTAGTGAACACGAGGAAATTTCTTTAGATTAAACACAAAGTGAAAAATGTGAAATCGAAAATAACAGTCAGGAGCAGGATTCGAACCTGCATCTTCTGGATACCGTCCAGATGCTTTACCAATTCAGCCATCCTGACAATTGCTCCTGACTGCTAATTTCGATAACACATCATACTTAACGTCTTTGGGTGACGACTGTTATTTTCGATTTCACATATTTCACTTTGTGTTTAATGTATAGTGCTAAGCATGTCAAATGCTAAAAATATATATAAAAATATCTAAAAATTTCTTTAGGATTTGTTAAATGTATGTTGTTGTTTTCTTAATATAGGACCCTAAAGTAGGATTTTAAGTCTGGAGTATGTTACAACACAAGAGTTTATTCCCTAATAACGTGTTTTTATTCGCTGGTTGCATTCAGCACTGGACTGCTCATTGTAGCGCTCTCTTGGGGAGGGAGCTATGTCTAGCAGTGGGGGATGTACACTAGAAATAGCAATTTGACAAAAGTAACAACCTAACTAAGAAGAGGTGTATTACATACCCACGGTTCGCCAGCTATGTTTATGTCCCACGTAATAGGGGGCAATCCTATTGCCGTCTACTGGGCACATTTCCAAACTGCGGGCTGCTACTGAGAATTTTTCTTTTTACGAAAAAGCTCAATAACACTGCCCGATCCGGGGATTGAACCCGAGGCCTCATGATCAGCAGCCGCTCACACTACCACTGCACCACAGAGAAAGTTGATAGTCATACTATATGAATCGTTTATAATAAAACATGTTTAACATTTTATCAATAAATATATGTACTAGTTACATACTAGTACTAAGTAGGTACGAAAAGAAAACATGTGGGCTGTCTTACGACACTACCTGTAAACTTTACTTGCCATATACATAATATATTATAAAATGCTATAAACATTCATACAAAGTATAAACTATCCTAAGACGTATGATAATATTTGTTGCAGAACAAATATGGTCGGTCACTAATAGAAAATTATGGAAATTTTTATACAAAATATATTGTCTATTTCGACATAGAAAATAAAAAATAAGTTCAGTGCATTCATAATCAGCAAAGAAAACAGTAGCCATACGGATGTCGCCTACGAGCTACGTGCGTGTACTGACAATATAGATAATGTCCATGCAACAATGAACCCTGTAGTTAGAAGAAAACTTATATTTTACACTAAGAGTAACATACACAGAGAGGTGTTAGAGATCGTTTTATTCTGGTTAAAATATTTTTATTGCGCGCCAGTTCAAATCCATAAAAACAGCTTAGCTTATACAAATACGTATCAGTAGTAATGTAATAAAAAGGAGTTATCATTATTTATATAGCCTGATTCTACGCTCTTGGTGGCATATAAATTGTCATTCTTATTTTGATGGACACTTCGTTGTCAGTTGCTAAATCATAATTTGCACGCTTCAATTCTTCAATTAAAGCTCTGAGTAAAAAAAAAATAATTTGCTTCATTAGAGTAAGAATTTCTGATGTAATCTTACTTCGCAAAACTTAAATAGCTATATTGCAAATAATTTATACGATAGACACGAATAGCATTGCCTAAAATTTATATTTTAATTTAGTTATATCAAATGTAATATTAAAACATGAATATTAATTACAGAGTACCTACATTACAATTATCATATCAGTAACTTTACGCATTACCTTCGAGTGTAATATGTAGTATGTAATCCCTCGTTTTCTAGTACAATCCACTCTACGTATACAAAAAGAGTTAAGTAAAGAAGAAATAAAAATACATGTAGCTCCGCTTTTGCGCTTCTTTGTATTGTGTTTAACACAGGCAAATCTTTGTTCTACATTGTATAAGACATTAAAAATTATCTCTTCACGACAATTCTGAGAATATCTAAAGGTGGTCACATTTCAATCGTCCGTGCTGTAAACACTAAAATACTGTGAACAAACACTCATCAACGTCTGTGTTATGATACTAAGAACACTAAGAAAGACAAATGACGAACTTGACAAAATAAAAAATCCGTCACAGCAGAGATTTGTGGGACTAAACATCCTGTTTGCATTATAATAAACTTTGACGGACATAACTCTTTGACGTCAATAATAAATTCTTAATAAAATACATTGCTGCTTCTACTAACAACAAATAAGACAAGAGCGCTTGCATTTTACGATTAGTACGAGTACAATAGAACGGCTGAAACGCAGCAAAACATACTGATTAAAATGTCTTGTTCTAGAATATATTCTTCACACAATTCTAAAAAAAAAACTAAATGGTTGCCTGTAAAGTTAGTTTACGGACGATAATTTTACGTGATAACGTCATATAGGTATGTTTTCTGAGAGGTCTCTCTCACAAACAATGCATAGGTCGCCATATTTTTCTTTCAGAACGTGACACTTTTTCATGCGCGCAGCAGGCGTTCATCGATTTATAAGACGTTATCACGTCAAAAGAAAAAGCTAATGAAATGTGAGTTATAATTTATTTGAAAACGAGCAGTATTTAATTGCTTTTTAAATTAATTATATTTATGTATGCTTATCTCAAAATAATATTATATGCTTTTGTAACATGAGCTACAAACATAATGTAGCAAATTGATTGTGAAATAAAATAAAAGCAAAAAATGTTCTTGTATAATTGATGATTACGTAAACTTAATTTAGTATTATGTTACGCAATTTATTGTTTATATTTAATTTTTGTCTCAGAAAAATTTCCACTGACGTCGCAATAAACACTATGAAGGGGAAATCAGCAAAACAAGTCTGTGTGCCAAAAAATTCACTGTGTTTTTCATCCGGTTACATCATCTCATCCCGGATATCCCTAGATTAAAAGTTAATTCAAAAACCGTGGCGTTTGAATCACCCAAGTGTGTTCGCCGAGCTTTTTCCGAACGACACCAATTGATTGATGAGCAGACAACTGCCGTGTTTTGCATTCAGCTATTTACGGGTATTTCCTCCGCTTAACCCGTCTAAACGCTGATTAATGGCGACCACCGCTGTCTATTACGCGTGGTGGATGCCTGGATGTTCGCTCCACTTAGCTGGTACCTGAAAGCAACCTATTTAAGGATACGTCAAAGCAAATTAAACGTTAATATCTTGTTTGTGTTTTAACAATAGGCTGCTGTTGTTTACTTCTTGTTTCTAATGTGAAAGTACAAAATTTATGTATGATGCTAGTTTTGTTTTTACTAACTGGGTCTAAAAGTATATAACGTGAATATGAATCAATTTATTTATGTGCATTAGATAGTTAGCAAATAGTGATTATTATTTTATAACAACAGTTGTATTTAAACTTATATATAAGTTTAAACGATATATCGTGTAGTCATAAAATTTTTATTTGATTGTATTGTTGATTTAATAGAGCTAATAAAAAACTTATGTTTTGATATTTTAAACACAAAGTGAAAAATGTGAAATCGAAAATAACAGTCACGAGCAGGATTTGAACCTGCATCTCCTGGATACCGTCCAGTTGCAGTAAGCAGTCAGGAGCAATTGTCACGATGGCTGAATTGGCAAAGCATCCAGGAGATGCAGGTTCAAATCCTGCTCGTGACTGTTATTTTCGATTTCACATTTTTCACTTTGTGTTTAATGTATAGTGCTAAGCATGTCAAATGCTAAAAATATATATAAAAATATCTAAATATTTTGATATTTTTATATATTTATTTTACCATTTGACATGGTGTCGCATGCGTCACCTAAGACGTTAGAAATGAATGTGTTATCGAAATTCACAATCCCGAGCAATTGTCACGATGGCTGAAATGGCAAAGCATCTGGACAGTATCCAGGAGATGCAGGTTCAAATCCTGATCGTGACGATCGAAAATAACTTCCAATTTCACATTTTCACACTTTGTGTTAAAACTTATTTCTTTTATTTTTTGTTAAATATATATTTAGACTGCGCAGATGGCGTTGGCAGTGGTCTACATACCGGTCCGGCCCGAGTGTTGTGGGTTCTATTTCCACACAGGTCAACTCTTTGTGTGATGCACAAATGGTTGTTCTGAATCTGGTTTGTGTCCATGTAATTGTATATTTATAAAGTTCCCGGCGATACGAGGATTATTCGTTAGTACAACGTGTTGTCTTAAAAAAAAGGTTATTTTTTTACGCTAGCAAAGAAATTGGTGTAAAACAGTTAAGCCTAACACTGTTTGCGTTAGTCCTTGAAACGTAATAGCTAAATAAGCTGCTTGGATTAATTTTAGAACTACATAAAGTTGCTATGATTTGTCAAATGCCCAGCATTATTGTGAATAGTATTGATATTAATTTTCATTATAATAATTAAAGTGAGTGTAGATAGGGGCTTGGCGCCTACGCCTACGCACGGACGGCGGTCAAGCTCCGGACGAACATAATTTGCAACCTGCTAATAGCTATTGTGAAACTGCACGCTCTCCTAGAGCACCCAAGTTAAAGGCTGAAGGGTTTTTAAAATGAACTGCATGATATGTGCATGGACTAGACTTCAAAATACAAATCTATTAAGCCATTAGAGCGTATCCTACAAAAACCCTTTATGAAGATAAAAATTAACCAGGCTATAATTATTTTGGTCTGTATTTTACCACTTGATATATGCTCAGCTAGTTAAAGAACAAATTATTTGGAAAAGCGGAATGAGAGAGATCTCGCTCGCAGTAAAGGTCTATTTCTCCACTTTCACAAATACTTAGGCTATAATTAGTTTGTATATGGAATTTAGTTCATATAGCGGCTAGTTATAAAACAGCTATCCTATAGGAAATATTGCTATTTTTGTTGTGTATGCTAATTTAAATTGACGGCCTTTATTTATTTATTTTGGTTTAGGTGAGAAAAAATGTACCTAACCGCATACCCCGTCATTCGGAGCAACGAACAGGGTAGTGTGGGGCCCTCACCCACTAAATAAACCCGCCGTGTGCCGTCTCACTGCCTTCATTGGCGGACCAGTGGAACTGTGTTACATTACTTCAGTGGTTTCATTTTACGGCCAACAGTAGTTTGGCTTAATTCAATTTACCTACAGAACACTTTTATGAATTATATTCATAAAACTCCTAAATATACTCACGAATCACTCCATCTATTGGCGAAAACCACATGAAAGATTTTCATTCTTGAAATTTTTTTATCGCTTGTTCTTTGTACTGTACATCGAAAAAGCGTGGGCCGCTCTAAAGCCGATACCGTCCTTTCGCATCGTAACTTAACACGATTGTACTTTAATTTTAGTTATTTAAGCGCTGATACTATGTTCTACATGTAATTGATCATTGAAGTTTATGATATGATAGTGTTCATCTATACTAATAACCTTAGATGCGGTTGCTTATAATATGAATTGAACTAGACACGATACATATATTGATGCGGTTGCTTATGCTTATAATATGAATTGAACTAGACACGATACATATATTAGGAACGTGTATGGGATAGATTGTTTTGGTAATTAATAACTTACAATCATGAGTTAACAGATTGATAATATAGCTCTCTGTATTCCGAAGATACTTCCTTATATTGCACGCCTCATAACCGAAGCGTTGAGATGGGTTCTACTCCCGTTTTCCACGGAACAACTGATTTTTCAAACTTAAAATGTATCTATTTATCATATATTGCAATTGTAAAATAATATCTACACACATATATAAAGAACAAACACTATTTTTAACACTCATGATATTTTTGATGCCATTTTTGTTATTTAAACTAGTTAAAAACTGTTTGAAAAAAATCTGGCTTGGACGTCCGCGAGTTGTAGGTAATGTATGTTAACGCGATAACGACCAAAATACTTTACTAATCGAGACTTTTTTTTCGTTTACGAATTATTATGATTAGGAATAGGGGCCTATTACTTTTCACGGTCTGATTCGATGTGGTTTAATTGTTATTAAATACACAAAAAATACTGAATAATAACGCTCGACGCGACAGTAAAACCAGCGCCTTTCATCAGAACTACCTTTTTACGTAAAACCACCGGTGGCTATACCGGTGGTTTTACTATAGTCAACAGAACGACGTTCGCCCGGCCGGTAGTTAAAAGAAAGTTCTTACCTTTGCTTGACGAACCGATGATATTTGTTAAGTATAATAACTATTTTATCCATAACAATAATTAAAAACACTAAACACACGTAAATAATAACACACCAACGTTATACAACACAAAATAAAACATATTTTACATTCCACAATTTTTACGACACTGAAATGTCAACCTTGACGTAATGACATTTCGGTTCATTTTGACGGCCGGGCGCAAGCGATTTTACAACTTGTTTTTACATGGATACAGTTTATATTGCCTTGAGTAATTTTAACTATAACCTAGAATACAAACTAATAAAATTTAAAACATTGATCTCTAACAAAATTTTAAGCGGGAATATTTTTAGCGGCGCGGGGCCCGGCCCTTTTTATTGCGTGGCCTTGGCGTGCACGCGGCCCGGAACTGAGAGGTAGACCAATATAAAAGTACTTAAAATTAGTGCTAGATGGCGTATAAGACATGAAACCCACATTAGTACCTAGTTTTTAAAATTAGCGCCAGCTATGTGATTTATTGAGAACTACTTAGTAAGACCAATACATTATTAGTTACTTATCAAATAATCAATTTTATTGTGAAAAATGAAGATTATGAGGCGTGCAGTTTTGGATTTTCCAAAGTATTTCCTGTTCTTTTACAGGGTTAAAAGTAACAAAAAATACCTAATTTTTAATGCTTCTGGTGCGTGTAAGTCCGTGCTTAAAAATGGAGACGAGACGAAACTAAATACTATGAGTTCTTACACACTTTGCAATTTTTGTACTAACAACATTTTTAAATTAAGTCCAGCAATATCATAAAAAAATGTACTATGTCTCATCTGTATACATAATTTGTTAAGTATAGGTATATCTCATAGATTACGTAGAACTCAGATCAATTACAAATAAAATCTCACTGGATCTCACATTACTAATATTACGTAGAGCAGTGTAACATTAAACATATTACTATATTAGACAATCAAAGACATATTGCATTGACCCTAAGATCAGGATGATGTAGATGACGAAGATATGTAGAGATTTATATTAATGCGATGTTATAACAAATTACGTAGAATTAATCGTAGTTAAGTCCAGATGGTTTAAAGTATTTAAATTTTATTTGTAACTGGCTGTTACCCGTGACTTCCTTCGCATGGAATTTAGTTTTTATTTTTCTGCACAGAATCCTAATTCTTATTCTAAAAGAAAAGTAGCTTAAGTTGCTTCTTATTACATAAACTATCTGCTAGTGAATGCCCTGTCCAATTAGTCCAGTCGTTTTTTTTTTATTACGTATGTTGGCAGACGAACTACGGCCCACCTGATGGTTTATTTCACATATAGGAAATGAAAGAATTAACGACTCCCCCTTTAACTCCTGCTCCAACCAAAACACGCCAATGTTCTCCAAGGCCGATCACACGGGAGATGGTGGTACCAACCTGCTCGGGCCCGATAGCGAGTACTCCCACTTGGTACCCAGCTCTACCACCAGTAAAGTAATTTTAAATATTAGCCGGAATAAACAGAAGTACAGATAGACAACAATTTTAAAAATTGTTTATATTATAGGTAAGTACATATATACCTACCTACTTTCACATATTATGGATTTAGTAAAGTTTAGATATTACAAAGAGATGCTTCAAGTTTATTTATTTGTAAAGATAAATTTTGTATAATAATGTGAAAGTACCTATATATGTCGCGGCCACATCTTAGAATTGGTCACTTCATGTTGTGGCTAACTATTTCATGAAATAATCAGGTTAGGTTTCATGAAATATTCAGCCACATAATTAAGTGGCCAATTCTATGATCTGGCTTGACAAATATATATGTTTGCATTTTATAGCTTGAAGCCCGAACCGTAAACACTTTAAAATCATTCACGTTATCTCCTATCGTACTTTATAAAAGAGGTCATAGCAATGCTAACTAAAATTAAAACAAATGAAAACAATGTAACAGACCAATTGTTTGTAGGTACTCTGTGGAAAAGCTGCAAAAACTTTACAAGTCCTAGCGTCACTTTCCTCGCTTATAAAAACATCTATAACAAGTTGAGTCGAGTAACAACAGCAGGTACTTTTTACGAGACTCGAGCGCAGACATAATAAAACTTGTTCCAAAGTTTTAAGGCTTTATTTTAATTTTCTTTGATGTGCCGGTGAGTTATCTGAACTAAAATATATACTAGTACTTCGCACGTACGTGAAATAAACTGAGACGTTTCATGACGTTCATTTAAATAAGCTAGCTTAAGGCTGTTACTAATGAGCTTTGAGATTAAAGGAATAAAACAATAGGACTTTAATAAAAGTTTTCATCAGTCAGTTCTATCGATCAGTCTAAATAATAAAACAGGACCAATTGAAAGCATGACACCAGTCTCTCCCTATACTGCCAGAGTTGTATCAAACTTATACTTACCTAATCGTTATGAAGTAAAACTATGTTTACGGAATCTATCATGTTACTTGATTTTCTACTACGACTGTAAAGTATTCGAAACGTCAAGATACTAGAAAATCAAGTAAACGCGATAGATTGCGTAATTGTAATTTTATTTATAATGTGTAACATTCGCAAAAATATTACAAAGTATAATATTACCTTATCGTATTATGCCACCTTGAACAAGAATCAGGGCATTTGGTAGATAGTTAAATTTATCGAAAGTTCTAAAAATGTTTGTGAAAAACAAAATGACTAAAAATGACTAAAAATGACTTAAATATGAAGTTTTATTAAAGAGAACTAAGATTTATTCGTATGTAAGGTGCGCAACAGTCCGAAGACTCCTAATATAGATAGGGTTTTGCCATTTTATCCGTCTGTTACGGCTTTGTACATATATGGTAAGGGTATATCTACTTTTAGAAATAAATTACACGTCCTAGGCAATACGTATCCCGATAATTATGTGTGTAAAACTATTTTGTAAGTCTAAGCTAAACAAGTAATAATTTTGTAAACCTTAACCAACCGTGTTTTCATGGAACAGGAGTCCAACAATGACTTTTTATAAATTGAATCAGTCCCTTTCATCATTTTGAAGGAGCTTGTTAAAAATATACTTTTCATTGTTCTCAAAATACCTTCATATTAAATGAAATGCCTTGTTTTATGAGTCCGCTTATCTCTCAGCGATGAATAAGAATTACCTTCGAGACCCAAAATAAAAAGGATTTTGCCTAATTTGTGTTTTACAGCTTCATCCAGTCGACTTTATATTCTTAAATTGGCTATAAAATCAGCTGACAATGTCTGTACATCTATTATTATTTTATGCTATGCATTAATAAATTATCTTATTAAAACTAAACACGTGTGACGTATGATTATTTATTGAAACACTATTAAAGCCTCGGTGGTGTATGCGACTGCTAATCATGAGGTCTCGGGTTCGATCCCCGGGTCGAGCAATGTTATTGACCTTTTTCCTAAAAAGAAAAATTCTCAGTAGCATCCCGGAGTTTGGAAATGTGCCCAGTAGACGTCAATAGGCTCGCCCCCTATTACATGGGACTTAAACATAGCTGGCGAGTCATAGGTGTGTAATCACAACACCTCTGCCTACCTCTTCGGGGAATACAGGCGTGATGCTATGATGACTATTAAAGCACTTTTTATTAATTAAATCACATAATAATTTTACCATAGATTTTTGTTATAAGTTCACACAATTTTGATTGCCTTTACAGATTTACTGCAATTTTAGTACCTAATAAAATGTAGCGATTTAGTGCTTCGTGAAATATCATTAATAAAGCAGACTATAAAAAAAGTTTTATCCAATGCATGTGACGTATGCACGAAAATATAAAACTGTTCAAATAAATATTTATTCTATTATAAATTCAAATTCATCTTATAATTACGCACGTAGTAACATAAGCTGATATTACAAAAGTAAATATTCTGGTGGTAAATTCCTGAACAAATGTATCGGCTCCATGCAAATTGAAATATACTATCGACTTCCCGAATAATTAATTATGACTGTTATTTTAATAAGCGGCCAAAGAAAATATATCTTACACAAGTTTGAATTCAATTCCACAAAACCAATTGCAGGCATAGTGTTGCATTCTTAGCAAACAATTGTGCACTTTAACTTTAATACTAACGATGTGTGACTATTCGCATCTTTTGTTGAGGTTACGCCACTTTGGGACCTAAATACTTATCTATACACATGTCACCCATTGTGCTCCGTAGCAGGAAACAATGGAGTTCCACACAAGACGGAAAGAGTAAGGAACTATTTATTACCTCTGAATAAGGACTTGAATACGAAACACGGGCGCCTCATACTAGAAATTGTAGCACAAATGCTGCACTAAACTATACCAATAATTCAAGGTACTTTAAGAAAATTCAGAATTTCGTATCTTGATTTAACAATGTTGAAAATTCTTGATCCTGTAACATTTTATTGCAGCTCTAGGGAGTCAGAGTAAAAAATGCGACTGGACGTAATCTAAAACTTAGGATAATATCTTAGCTTTTCTCTAACATTCTACAGTTTATAAATTATTAGATAATTTAGTGGTATAAACATATTTATTAATTTAAATTAATATAAGTTTTTGATCTGTATTTTTAGTACCTGACATGCTTCAGCTACTTTAAAGTACAAATTATTATTTGTGAATGAGGAAAAAGAAGACTTTTGTTGCGAGACGGAATTAAACCTGCGTCCCGTCCAATCCGGGGAAGTGCTCTAATCCACTAAGCTTCGATTCCCACTCGCACTTAAGTTCTCTTTTTCCTCATTCACAATTAATAGTTTGTACTTTAATATAAATTTCTTTTGATTTACTTGTAATATTTTATACGACTTTTATGATTCTAATTTCATTTTATTTTTTAATAAAAGCAATTCTCTTTAGTCTTTAGATGTAATAGCTCAGATAGTGTCAATATTTTCGGCATTATCATACTCTCTTCTGACTTCTATTCTTTTTTCAACTCTTTCTTGCCAGTGATCATCAGATACCATTTTTTTCTTAGCTGTGATCATCTTATAGTAAACTTTAATTTAATAAACCTTACTTATATTCTAAAATCCAAGAATTACCTAACCACTTATGTTGTAAGTAAATAAAGAAGCCATTCTTTCAAAGTGACCAATTTATATAATGTTACTTTATTTAAACTAACTGAATATTTTAACTTACTTTTAATTTGCATAAGATTTTATCCTTGTATAAAAACTTATAAAGCGCGTTAGGTTATTGTACAGGCAGTCTACTCGGCTAATGGTACGATTGCAGCCCCTGTAGTAACATGAAAAACGGTTTTTGCAAGGGAAAGTTTCCTCGTTCGCCATTGCGGGATATTTCCCGGCTAAGCCGGATTTGCAACTCACTCCCTCTTCGCCGGACTTTTCATTTTAATTAAAACACTTTATGGACACTGGAGAGATTTTAAAAATGCAAACTAATTGAAGTGATACGTGACTTACCCGGAAGCAAGTAGCTACCGGAATTAATTATAAAATCCATATTTAAAAAAAACCTTTGCCGAGCCGAGATCTGATGCAAAATACTTTGAGTTTTAGATATTTTTTTGAACAAATATTGAGGCTATTATGCAAAAGAATGTCTATAATATAGTGCTGCTTAATTGTAATATCGTCATAATATATGTTAATACAGCATATTTTGGCGTGAATATGTGTAACTAGTTCACATAACTAATCGTATTAATATTTGTAAAACCAGCAGCAGTACATAATTTATAATTAGTATGAATAATTAGATGAACGCATTCTGATATGCAAATCGTACGGATTATTGTAATGACCAAATTTAATTACATTCTTAGAGCACTTAAGAAATTATATACAATTTCACTATATTGTACACATACTATTTTATTGGAACAAGCTTGAATGCTGCCTTTTTTATTGCCAATGATGGCAGACAAGCCCCTACATTATATATATATATATATATATAAAATAATATAACATATATTATTGTCTCGTATATAAATAAAGCAAGCGCAAGTATTTTTTATTTTTCATCAGTATTAGGCGACATGGTCCTTTCATCTCGACACATGTCTTGCAAGTTTTACCGGGTTTTTTATCTAAGCAGAAACATTACATATGAAGAGGGTTAAAGCTAGAGGTTTTACTTGCGATTAATCATGGCGTTTGAACCCTTATACGGGGTTTAAACGGATCTTTATGTCACATAATTTACGCAGTTTCGCAATTTAAAAAAATACTTCAAAACAAAAAGAAAATCCTATTATCTATATATTGCGCTGCAAAATTGCCATATAATTGACTCAATTACATAAAAGTACGTGCACCGATGAAGGTGTCCCTTTTTATTCCCACGCGATGGGGCATAAATACGATACTATCAAAGACAGACCACGCGAAAGTTTTTTTTTTTTGCATGTGTCTAAATACGGATACACTCGACTCATTTGAACGTCAATAGGGAGCTTCTTACCTATTGTATAAACACGTATAATGTGTATGACCCTCCTTCAAGATCAGAAACTTTTTATTAGATCCTGCACTAAGAAATAATCCTTTGTATCGCGGAGGACTTAACAAACATACCATTTAATGTGCACAAAGTACACCCAAACAAGAAGTTTTGCAGAGTACAAGAATGAATCACACAAATAATCACAGAAGAAGACTTGTCCTGTTTGCGAATTGAACTTTGCATGGGAGCGCGGTATCTAATCCACTCCGCCACAGTAAATATTAGATTATATTTACTGTGACTCCGCCGTCTTTGGAGTCATTAGCCAACTGTATCACACTGGACTGGGTTTGAATCCCTACTTCGTTCTCACACCGTGCAATTGTCTGCTTGATTCTGTTGAATTTAACAAAAGGTAAATTTTGTTGACTTTTGACGACTAAGCTTACCTGGTTGAAACAATGTAATTAAACGTATCTGACAGATGACGCGGGCATAATCATAGATTGTAAGAAAGAATGTGATATGGAAATTTATAGCCCCAAACAAATGTCAGGATAACTCAGTTGGCAGATTTTCTTACTATAACACATTTAACGGGTCTGTACGCTCATTAAAATTCTCAAAATACTATTATTTTGACTAATCTCGACGTTTCGGCTGAGCCACCAGCTGTGGTCACGAGTAGACACTCACGTTGTGTTCTGGTATGCATGTCAAGTGCTTAAAATCCTAACTACATATTATAAAGCTGTAACCGAGCTGTATCTGTACGTTTAAGATATTTGAGAAAAAAAATACTGTATGAGGCTATATAGGCGTGTCTTAAATAAACCATTTTTTTTAGATTTTTCTCTGTTTATCTGTTTGTTCATCCGCGCATCACGCAAAAACTACTGAACGGATTAAGATGCAACTCTTTTTTATTTGATAGCTCTTGATTAGACTTAAAAACTGGTATTATATTTAACTACATTTTATCCCGCTACTATATGGGGAACCTGAGTTATAATCTAAAAACTTGCTTTTGGCTGTGGCGGAGCCGCACATAAAATATTGTCACGATTACTAGTACTTAAATTTCTATAAGGTTAATTTTATTTACATACATGAATAACAGTCAAAATCATGAAAAGCCTTTCTGCCTACTTATATAAAAAAGAGGCGGCGCATAAATTGAATATTTTATTATTTCTCAGCACAATACAAAATACGCCTAAAATATTAGAATCCATATTTCTTTTGCTTTCAAAAAACCCACATAACATTTTTTTTCATTACAAAACCAATTTATTTCCTACAAAGAGGTATTCAATAACTTTTGTTATTTCGATAAAATTGATTCGCGTTTTATTTGATCGAGGATTCTTATCACATAACGACGGTTATATTTACGATGGGTGGTTATCGGCTTGCCACGTGTGTTGTCCCTGGACAACCCTTACTTATATTATGTGAAAATGAGTTTGTTAGTTATTTTGTTTGTTTGTTACGCCTTCACTACTGAACCAATCACCATAAAATTTTGCATACGCGTAGTCTAAAACCCAAAATAGGACATAAGATATTTCTATCCTGGGTAAATGAATGATTCCTATGGGATAACCATTTTTGTGCCCGGTAGACGGCAATAGTCTCGCCCCCTATTACGTGGGATCTAAAAAATCTATAATTTGTAAAAGCATTATTCAATTAGTCGTAAGACAAATGTAATTACGAATTTGGGATGATCGAAAGATCAGTAGGATAGCTTAGTGGTTTAGAGCACTTCCCCGGATTGGAAAAGATGCGTGGTTCGATTCCCGCTCCTACTAAAAATCTCTTTTTCTTTATTCACAAATAATTTGTACTTTAAAAAGTAGCGGAGCAAGTCAAGTTTTATTACTGACTTGAATGTACCTTTTCAGTATTTCTGATGACAACCCTAAGCATATGAGACATTGATATGGAAGCAGTGAGGCCGTAACTTGAGCGAGGTTCGTTCACAATGAGCGTCCTCACATTTGTTGAAACGGTAATAGCTTACGGGCTGTAGTTTGGTTATATACTGGAAATATATAGCTGATTTGGCTACGTAATAAGGTTTAATGCAAGAGCTTTGTGTTTGAAGTGCTTTTATTTAGGGAATAAAGTTTTCATCTGTATCTGTACTATTATAAAGCTCTAATAGATAAAATACTATAGGTACTCGTATTATGCTGTTTATTTTTCCAAACGCATTTTTTTAGAATTCTTGTCTGTTTGTCTGTTCGCTTCACGCAAAACTGCTGAACGGATATTGATGAAACTTTTTGGTTTGATAGCTCTTAATTAGACTTGCAACATGCACAATACACTGGTGCACGTTGTTTTATCCCGCTATTTTATCGGGAACTTGAGACATTACCTAAAAATTTGCTTTTATAAAGGCTAGTATTTACTAAATGTTTTGAGTTGTCTGAAGGATTTAAATGACTACCTTGTATATGATAATAATGATCATCTCCCTACCCTTATCTCAAACTTAGTTGGGTAGGCTTTCGATTTGTCCGGTTTTAGCTTACTTACTTACTTATCATCACGCCAACTCCCTTGCAGGGTAGGCAGAGAGAATAGAGTGCCAAAAGGCTCTATTCTTCCATACATCTCTCGCTTGCTCAACATGCATAATTCTCTTCATACACGCTCGCCGGTTTCGGAGACACCTGACTCCACCTTTCTTCAATACATGACCAATTTGGTCTAGGTAGTCTCGGTCTCCCCCTGTACCTACATCCTTCTACTTTCGTATTGTATATCTTCTTAACCAGTCACTCGTCCGGCATTCTTGGCACATGTCCGAACCACACCAATTTACACCAATGCTAATTTTCATACCTCCGGTTTTAGCTGATCTTCATTATTTACATATAGCGACTGTCTATCTGACCTCCACCATCAAACTAAGGGAACAGTTAGCAACCTTAGTGTAAGACCGGAGTCAAATTTTTTATTCAGAACTCTGACAACTTGTAACGATTGGCAGGATGATATTTGACAGCCGGGACCCACTGCTTGACGTGAATTCCGAATCACGAAAGAGGTCAGGGGGGGTTAGGCAGAATCTCATATCTCACATGTTGATCGTATGGTGATCACTATGATTGGTTGAGAGATCACCGTGATTGTTTCTTAATCAATAACAGTGATTACGATACGATCGACATGTGAGATATGAGATTCTGCGTAACCCCCCAGATGCCTACAAATAGGTGACACTTATGACACCAGAAATGACACCAGCAGAGCGAAAGTTGCATGCCGAAAGTTCGAACTGCAAGTGCATCACTAGGTTACGTACTATGAAAATAAAAATATTTTTACGGAACACAATTGTTTTTGAATTAAAAATATCTGCTCTCTAAATTTGGTAGGTATACCAATTTATCACTGAAATAATTTAACACATTCCAGTGGTCCACCAACACAGGCGAAGAGACGGCACACGGTGGGTTTATTTAGTGTTAGAGGACCCCACACTACTCTGTTCGTTGCCCCGAACGACGAGTTGTGCGATTAGGTACATTTTTTCTCGCCTAAACAAAAAAAAAGGTATACCAATTCAAATGTAGATTATATCCTCGCCTCAAATCGCCATTATTAAGTAAGAAAGTAAGAATTTCTCGCACGTACTCATTCCTGGCACAAAGGTTAGGACAAGTAACAAATGAGACATGGAAAAATCGTCGAAATATGTGAGTCGGGTGGATTTTCCTCTAGAGCTTTCTCTCTTTCCTTTTAAGTATATTAAATATATAACATACGTTCTACTAATACTCCTCATAAATCACTGCTACTCTTTAACATTGGACGTACAAAGGAGGATTTTTTTATGTGTTATTGGCTATTGGTAAATCTAATATATAAAATTCTCATGTCACAGTGTTTGTTGCTATTCTCCACCGAAACGGCTTTACCGATCCTTATACAATTTTGTTTGTATATTCAGTAGGTCTGAGAATAGCATGTAAACTATTTTTTATACCCCACAATTTTATTTTTATTTTTTGTCAATATATATATAATAGCGATATTAGCATTGTTATTTTTATAATCCGTCCTTGTTCACAGCGCTCCATGCCTCTTTTACTTATATACCTACCAATATCCTCACACACTTACAATTAGTTAGTTATTTTTTTCTACGCTAGAAATGCCCTAAAATTCTCTAGAAACAATTTATATGGCAAAACAACGTTTGCCGGGTCAGCTAGTATTATACGTATTATTATATTTTTGTAGTGTTAACGATATGTTCAAGTGATTGAAGCGGTTTGTTATTGTTTATTTTAACGACTGACAAACCACGTTTCACCTATCAGCGTTGCAAATTGCTGCACTGTGACATCATTGCTGAATGCGGGCCTTATTGTTTGAAATGATGTATTTTATATTTTGTTGTGTTTTTCTATGGTAAGAATGTTTCTTTGGTGTCAATAAAATAATTTGTTGTTGTTGTTGTTTCACTACTCGGCAAAGCCTCCCTCCACTCCCTCCATATATCAAGATCCTTAAGTGACCAAGAACATGTCAAAGCGACTGTCGCTTTAGTCTAACGTGTTGCTTTCTCTCTGGATCGAGGCGCCACTAGGTGGCTAATTCATAAAGACTAACTTAGCAATTGTTTAGTTTATTGGCCTTATAAAGGTTATACAAAATAACCTTTACTAAAACATACATTTTATTTTCTAACTAGTGACCCGTAGCTGCGCCGTACGGGTGGACATTTATTTTTTAAGCATTTTTGAATAAACGTAGAGTAAGTGTATCATTACGCAAGATATAATTTTTTTTCAAGTTACTATTTATATTTTTATATTTTTCCTATAAAATTTTGTATTTTTATCCATCCATCCATCAGCCTTTCATCGTCCACTGCTGGACATAGGCCTCCCCAAAATGGGGGTTTTACCATAATCGCCACGCTTGGCAGGCGGGTTGACGATCGCAGTGGAAATTTTTAGTACACAGGGGAACGCTGCTGCCCGATCCCCCGGTAATCCCTTAGTCGGCTTTTACGACTCCCATAGGAAGAGACGGGGTGGAGCTATTCTTGGTGCCGGCCCCACACGGCAAATTCTTGGTGCCAGCCCAACACGGCAAATCACAGTAGCTGATTCGCTATCATATTTTTTTTATACATCAGCCAAGAATTTGGCTACCAACCTTGCTTTTATTGAGCAATGTACAGACATTTGTAATTTAAATTCTGATATTCCCAATAATAAAAATAGTGACATTTCACCTTTTAATTTAAATTACAATATGAGACAATAGTGACATCCTCTTGCTTTACAAATAGTATTATATGTAATAATAAATTAAATCATAATTTTATTAAGACAAAAGAGACATCCTCTTGCTCTAGTAATAATTAAACCCAATCAACCTGGTACATCAAAATATTCAAGGTAAGTTTAGCAAAGAACTGGAAATTGAATTATTTATAAATGATGCTATATAGATATATTTTGTATTACCGAACACTGGCTCGAAAATAATCAATTAATATTCAATTTTCCTAACCACCAGTTTGCTAGCTCGTTCAACAGAATCAATGCTATACGTGGCGGCTCTCTAATAATTATAAATAATGAAATTAAATTTAAAGTACGTGAAGATATTGTGAGCCTCTCTGTTGAACGGGTTATTGAAATTGCTTGTATTGAGTCTGAGCAGTTCATTGGTGCAAGTGTATATAGACCTCCATGTTCACCATATGATGATTTTGAAAGACAACTGGAGGACATTTTATTTAAAACCTCAGGTTCGAATAAAACAATTGTTATCTGTGAAGATTTTAATATAAATTTACTAGAAAACAGTAGTACCACTCAAAAATTCATAACTTTAATGAAATCTTATAATTTGTACAATGTTTTTCTGGAAGCTACTAGGATTACTTCTTCGAGCGCAACTTGTATAGATAATATATTTACAAATACAAAACCTGTTGATAAATCTATCATAAACAAAATAGAATCTGACCATTGTGGACAACTTGTGGTATTCCCTAGAACTAGCAGGTTTCAAAAATAAAATATTACCTTGGTTCCAATGAACGCTAGCCGCTTAGAGCTATTTAAATTGAATCTGTCCAGAAAAGTACCACAGTTGCCTTTTGACGACAACCCTAACAACTTTTATACTTCTTTATTCAATTTGATCAGTAATGAATTTGATAACATCTTTAAACCTAAAACTATAACTATTGGCGCTCGAGTGGGCTTTAGCGAATAGGCTACCAGTGGTATTTATAAGAGTAGACTGAGGTTATATGAACTTTATAACGAAAAATCTTATAACCATCTTATGACCCAGTATTTTTAGAATATGTAAAGAAATACTCCAAAATATTCAAACAAGCCTGTTCCTGTGCTAAATCACTATATTTGAGAAATAAAATCAAACAATCCGGAGATATTATCAAAACAACTTGGAAAGTGATAAACAGTGAGACCGGTAAACTGTGCGTAATAGAGACTTTAATTTAAAAATAGGTAATACATATGTAGGAGCGAATCGAGAAGTGGCAACTGCATTTCAAAATTATTTTACAAATATCCCTGTTTTGAAAACCAAACATCTGACGTTGTGCTCTACTTCAGCCGAATCGCTCCTTAAGCAATGTGTTCCGAAATGTAACACTTCCTTTGAATTTTCGTATGTCAATGTGAAGAATGTTTTAAATGCTTTTAGAAATCTTAATATTAAGAAAACGGCAGATTCAGTCAGGTTGGTCAGCTCTATAATAAATATTATTGCCCCTCAATTGGCGTCCGTGTTTAATGGTTGTATTACTAAGGGTATATTCCCTGATCTTATGAAACTTAGTAGAGTGATTCCTTTGTTCAAATTCGATTTTTAACAATTATTTTGAGATTTAGATTTAGATTTTAGATTGTTAACAATTTTTGTCCAATTTCTGTGCTACCAGCATTAATATTTGAAAAACTTATACTTAAACAGATGATAAATCATTTTGATATCCATAAAATCTTTCATAAAAACCAGTTTGGGTTCACAAAAAATAGCTCTACTACTGATGCGGGTATAGAATTGCTAAAAACTATTTTCAAGGCCTGGGAAGATTCACACGATGCGTTAGGTGTATGTTGCGATTTATCGAAGGCATTTGACTGTGTACAACATGAAACCCTCATCAAAAAACTTTATCACTATGGAATCAGACACAAGGCTCTCGAGCTTTTGACTACTTATTTGAGCAATAGAATTCAAAGGGTCGATGTTAACAGCAGTCTATCACTGGGGTCTGTCATGACGATGGGTGTGCCACAGGGTTCCAATTTGGGGCCATTCTTGTTTCTCGTTTATATTAATGACTTACCCTATTACGTAGGGGACAATCACAATATTGTATTGTTCGCAGATGATACATCATTATTATTCAAAATTAGAAAACAATTACTTAATTATGACAATGTGAACAATGCACTTTCTAAAGTTGTTCATTGGTTTAATGCCAACAATCTAGTTTTAAATGAGAATAAAACGAAATGTATTAAGTTCACTACACCAAATGTAAGACTGATCGAAACCAATGTTCAATTAAATGGCGTAGAGCTGGACCTTGTGGAGTCTACTGTTTTCCAGGGCATTACTATAGACAACAAACTCCAATGGGGCCCCCATATTGGAAAATTATCATGTAGGCTTAGTTCAACAGCATATGCGGTAAGAAAAATTAGATTATTGACAGATGTAGAAACAGCTAGAATTATTTATTTCAGTTATTTTCATAGTATTATTATGTCATATGGCATACTGCTATTGGGATGCTCCGCAGATTTAAATTCTATATTTGTACTCCAGAAAAGGGCTATTCGTTCAATTTATAAATTAAGCCCAATAGTTTCCCTTAGAGATAAATTCAAAGAAATGAATATTCTAACTGTTGTGTCGCAATATATATATGAAAATTTGTTATATGTCAAGAAAAATATCGATAACTTTGATAAGTACAGTGACATTCATAATATTAATACTAGGAATAAAAGAAATCTTATTGCACACAGTACTCGTCTCCACAGAATTAGTAGATCCTTCATGGGGCAATGTATACGCTTCTTCAATAAAATTCCCGAAAATATCCGAAACATGCCTTTAAATAAGTTTAAGAAAACAGTAAAAGTTAGACTAATTAGTAAAGGTTATTATACAATTTCGGATTATCTAGAAGATACAACAAAATGGTTTTGAACTGCTCCTCATTTCAAAATAAGCACATACCCCTTTTTATTTTATTATATTGTTTTTTTTTTCACAATATTGTGTGTTCTGATGAGCAACTACTTTAGTTAAGTATTAATTTAAATATTGTAAGAAATTTAAGATTTAAAAAAGTGGCTAATTAGTTTCTTGCCGGGTTTTTCTCATGAAAGGCTACTACGGAATCCGGCCGCTTGTGGCGATTGCAATCGCTCCATTGCGGATGCACTTGCCTCAAGCGCTCGTGTTAGTTATTAGTAGGTAACTTTGACGATTTTAAGTGCTGTTATAAAAATCCTATGAAATAAAGTTATTTTTGAATTTGAATTTGAATTTGGATGAAACACCGGTTCAGAATCTGTGCCACTGAACTATTGTAGCTACTCTGGGCTACCAATTTCTTCACATTCTTTCCTACCATTTTGGGTGACGTCCACGCCATCTATCGGATTTATGTGCATACATAGATCCGACAAGGTAAAATATATAAGAATTAAAATTATACCATAGCACTGTATCATAATTTATAGGTTCAATCCCCGCTATTAGTAATCATATTCTATTACACATTTTCACAGTTTGTGTTCGAGTTATTGAACTGTGAGAAACTCATACTACCATTACTTGCATTTATATAAAAAAAACGTGGCTACGGTTTAGGTATATCTAATGACTTGTGTAAAACTAATCATAAGCAATCATAGTTTAGCCTGTCTCTGTCCATCCATCATTCCAGAGATTAACACTTAAAATAAAAAAAGAACAACTTTAAGTGCCTTTACTCGCGGCTCTGCCACAGCTAAAAGTAGGTTTTAGGTTATATCTCAAGTTTCCGATATAGTAGCGCGATAAAATGTATAATAAATACCAGTTTTTAAGTATAATCAAGAGCTATCAAATAAAAAAGTTGCATCAAAATCCGTTCAGTACTTTTTGCGTGAACGAACAAACAGACAAACAGAAAAAATCTAAAAAAAAAGTTTTGTGTTCAGACACGCTTAATTTTTTCTCAAATGTATTAAATGTACAGACAGCTCTATTACACCTTTATATAGTATAGAAGATAAATTAACTCTAGTAAAGGCTCCGAACGCTGTTTAAGATCGCTACAGCTACTTACCAATGCCTCCTAGTAACTGATAGGTCAGTTTAATATACCCTAGGGTGGTATCAATTTACTGGTAGCAGAGCCGGAATCGCGATCGTCCCTGAAGTGCTACGCCATATTTATAGGACCCCAGCGATGTTCATTGCGAATTTTGTTTTCTAATCAATACTTAGACTTACACACTAATCTAGTATTCTAAATTCATGCGTAATGATTAATTTATAACGTTGTTGATTAACTAATAACGTTGTTAAAAGAAAGATAATTACTTAATCATTTATGCGTAAGGTGACGGATAAAAAATACAAGCATCACATCGTCATTCTTTCCCACGGGTGTCATACGAGACGACTTAGGTAAGTAATTTTCACCCATTTCATTACTGGTGGTAGTTTTAGGTAACTTGTGGGTGGTACCTACTTAGGTATAAGGCACAATAAGGTGCTTCACAGCGTAAGTGTTTTGGCGAGAGATGAGTCTACTCATAAATTTTCCATGCTCAATGAAATGGTGAGCAGCTGCATGGTAAAATTCTTAGTATTATTGAATCCTTAAACGGCGGTTACCACTTACCACCAGGTGGGCTGGAGCTCGTTTGCCAATATAATAAGCTATACATAAATACTAACATAATTTCTTTTATGTACCATGTTTTAATAACCAACTAAAAAGTGTAAAATAGTCCGTTATAAAAACATGGTAACTACATTTTTTTTTTATGTTTTTTTGTTTCTTTTTATTTTTTCACATTTTCATGCATTGTCATCAACTTCTGAGCTATAGTCCAAATTTCAAGTATCTATCTCATCAGGAAGTTAGTTTAAAATCGATTCACATTCATTCCACCCGGACAGACATAGGTACAAGAAAGCGAGTTAATAAAAAAACATGGTAAAATAATATAATTATAATCGTTAAGAGTAACTGTTATTTTAATTTGATTACAAATCCAATCTTTAAGGATTGCTTATTTTCTAGGGTTTCAAATTAAATCAAATACATTCTGACTTTTATATAAAAATATTCTAATCAGATATTCATTTCAAGCTATGCAATCAACACTTCGATTTGATATTACGTAAGTTACCTTACTACCATTTGAAGTAATCATAAGAAGAATTTCTGCAGAAACCCAATTTCTGGTGCCATTTTAAGCTGGTTGAGATATATAAAGCTGAATAACCTTATTTTATGACACCAAATTAACATACAAGGCGTGGGATTGCGGGCATGACGAGAGGAAAACTTTAATATATTTTTATGAAAGGCGTTTTCACGCGAAAAACGTGAATGATTAATGGCCGACCCTATAGACGAATCCACTTTCGTCCGGGCTAATTCCGGAGAGTTCTCTAGAAACACGTATTTTTTAATTAAGCTCTCTGCTTTATATTAAACGTAGCTATGTGACTTACGTGTTTATATTAGAAATCTTTATTTTTTAAGAAATTTTAATATATACATTTTGAGACAGTTTCTAGAGGTGCAGCCTTGCTTATCCCACCATCTATGGCCGGCTCTATCGGGGAAGTATCACCCTCTCACGGGGAAGATCACCATGAAACAAAGGTATCGAGTATATATCGTCGTGTTTCGTATGGTGGCTGACCTCCGAGGCCCATACCCTCTTTCTATCCTCTCCTTAATATCCTTCATATCCACCTCCTATACCTTTACTGGATGGTGACGACGCATGTTATGCTTCTGGTGTTGTTTGCGTCTATAGGCTAGGCTAACCGCTTACGCGCGCAGAACTACCGCGTTCCCGCGGTGGGCTGTGGGCAGGCTGGATAGGGACCTACTGGTGGAGGCAGCTATCGTTCAGTCGTGGCTGTCCTCACCAGCCCTAACTGAGGGGTTGGACGTTGAGGCTGGCCGATTTCGCGCTGCGATTACGCAGGTGTGTGACTCGGCCATGCCCCGAGTGCAACGTCCTCCTCCGAGGAAGGGGCTCTACTGGTGGTCCCAGGAGCTGGCGGACCTCCGTGCGGCGTGCATTCGTGCCCGGAGGTCCTACACCCGCAGTCGGCGGCGCAACCGCGATGGGGAGCGGGAGGGCCAGCTGTACGAGGCGTACCGCACTTCGCGAGCCGCGTTCAAGTTGGCCATCTGCCGCGCCAAAACTGAGAAAAGGCAGGAGATGCTGGATGGTCTCAACCGTGACCCCTGGGGTCGCCCGTACCGTGTGGCGCTGAACAAGCTCCGCACTCAGGGCCCCCCCCTCACGCAGACCCTTCAGCCCAGCCTCCTCACCGAGGTGGTCGAGGGCCTATTCCCACGACGGGCGGAGCACACGCCCCCGGTCATGGCATCGCCAGGTAGCGATCGGGAGGCCAACCTCAGTGTACCGCCCGTCACTGCGTCGGAAATGGGGGCGGCTGTTTCGCGGATTCGTTCGAAGAACACCGCCCCCGGCCCGGACGGGATACCCGCCCGGGTGCTTGCCCTGGCTTTGGACCACCTGGAGCCCCGCCTCAGGGGACTGTTCAACGCGTGCCTGTCGTCCGGACGGTTCCCTGACTGCTGGAAGGAGGGGAGGCTGGTACTCCTGCCGAAGCCGGGGCGAACGCCGGATTCGGTCGGGGCCTTCAGGCCCATCGTGCTGCTGGACGAGGCAGGTAAGCTGCTGGAGAGAATCCTCGCTGCCCGCATTGTCCAGCACCTGCGCGACGTCGGACCCGACTTGTCGGATGCCCAGTTCGGCTTTCGGGCTGGTCGTTCGACGGTCGGCGCGATTATGCGCCTGAGGGCCGCGTCCGCGGCGGTCGTCGCTGGCGGTGGAGTGCTGTTGGCGGTGTCGCTCGACATCGCCAACGCATTCAATAGTCTGCCATTCAGCTGCATCAGGGAGGCGCTCCAGTATCACGGGGTGCCTGCATACCTGAGGCGGCTGGTGGCGGACTATCTTGAGGGCCGCAGCGTTCTCTATGAGAGCCGCATAGGGGACGTTGTGAGGAGACCCATGTCGTGCGGTGTCCCGCAGGGTTCGGTTCTAGGGCCGCTCCTGTGGGACATCGGTTACGACTGGGTGCTACGGTGTCGGCTCCCCCCTGGGCTGGCGGTCATCTGCTATGCGGATGACACGCTGGTCGTGGCCCGGGGCGGAAACTTCGAGGAAGCGGCGTTCCTGGCCACCTTAGGGACCTCGGAGGTGGTCAGGAGGATCGGGGCGCTGGGGCTTAGGGTGGCCCTGGACAAGTCGGAGGCCCTACTTTTCCATGGGCCCCGACGTCGGCCACCTGCTGGCGCCTCAATCACGGTGGACGGGGTCCAAATTGGGGTGAAGGCCCAGATCAAGTATCTGGGCCTGGTGCTGGATGGGCGGTGGCGCTTTCGCGAGCACTTCCGCCAACTGTCCCCGAGGCTAGTCGGCGCAGCGTCCGCCCTTGCACGGCTTCTGCCGAATATGGGCGGACCCAACAATGCGTGCCGACGGCTTTATGCGGGGGTAGTCCGGTCGATGGCGCTGTACGGTGCACCTGTGTGGGCGGAATGCCTGGACGTGCCGAACAGGTCTCTTCTGTGGAGACCACAAAGAGTCGTCGCGTCCAGGCTCATACGTGGATACCGCACGGTGTCGACGGAAGCGGCCTGCGCGTTGGCCGGAACCCCCCCGTGGGACTTGGAGGCGGAGGTGCTCGCCGAAGTGTATCGGCGGACGTCGCAAGAGCGAGAGGTGGGTGGTCGTCCCCCACCCAGGGAGGTGGCCAGGTGGCATGGCGATGCCCGCCGTGCTGCCATGGCCAGATGGAGGACACGGCTGGAAGCGCCCCGAGCCGGTCTCTGGACCGTAGGGGCGCTCCAGCCTGTGCTGGAAGAGTGGGCGGGGCGACGGCACGGAGTCCTTACCTTCCGACTGGTGCAGGTGCTGTCGGGGCACGGTTGCTTCGGCAGATATCTGCACATAGTTGCAAGGAGGGAAGCGACTCCGGGCTGTCACCATTGTGGCTGCGACGAGGACACGGCGCAGCACACGCTCGAGTCGTGCCCGGCTTGGGGTGGGCAGTGCCGTGATCTCGTCGCGGCAATAGGGGGGGACCTCTCGCTGCCGAGCGTCGTTAGAGCGATGCTTGGCAGTGACAGGAATTGGGCCGCGGTCGCTGCCTTCTGCGACGAGGTCATCTCGCGGAAGGAAGCGGCGGAAAGGGCCAGGGAGGCTGATCCTTCCGCAGACCCGAACCGCCGCCAGCGACTGGGACGGCGCAGGCGTGAGTATTTGCGCCTAATGCCGCCCTAGCTGAGGCTGCGGGTGGTTGGACCGGGGAACGTCCGCCACCCGCAAGGCCTCCCGCGAAGGTGCGATGCTCCGTGTGTGGGTGCGTCGCTCAGTAGAGGGTACCCGAAAGGGTAAGCCGTCGGCGGACCACCGAAGGAATGTAACATAGTTCCAGTGGCCCGCCAATAAAGGCGGAGAGACGGCACACGGCGGGTTTCTTTAGTGGGTGAGGGCCCCACACTACCCTGTTCGTTGCCCCGAACGACGGGGTGTGCGGTTAGGTACATTTTTTCCCGCCTAAACAAAAAAAAAAAAAAAAAAAAAAAAAGGCTAACCGCTTACGCTGATATATATAGAGTATTTCTGCAAATTTAAAATTTATTTTAGTTAAATTATTCAACAGCACTCGCGTCGTATGCAACGAAAAACCTAATTTAATAAACATGGAGCAATTTGGAACTTGCCATTGTTATTAAACTAGATGATCCGTAAAATAAAGTATTCGTTATAGGAATTAAGTTAATAACTTAGCTATTTGGTTGTGAGTTTTGAGAAAATCAAAATTAATTAGGTTCTACAAATATTATGCCAATCTTTTTTCGCAGTTTGTATTAGCCCTTACTAATATCGTTTTGTTTGTTTGCTTTTACACTTTCGTGATGTAACTACTGAAACAATCATAACGAAATTTAACATAGAGCCCAGAAAAAGTACATCACGATGCGACAACATCAAATTGCGAAGTACCGACAACTTCTTAGTGTTGATTACCAAAGTAGATATGATGATATTCAGTGTCAAATAACACGGTTAAAATGATTTTCACTACCCACGTATATCTTTAAAACAAATTAATTGTATAAAACCTATCCTTGTTCTTCACCTACTCTTTTTCTTAAATTACTTTTATATTAAAATGTTAGCCGTCTGGGGCCAGCTTTACAATTGTCCCATCCCTCTCCACCCATGGGAGTCGTAAGAGCTGACTGAGGGAATACCGGAGGAGTGGGCAGCAGCACTCCTTCGAGTTCTAACAACATCCACTGCGATCGCCAACCCGCCTGCCAAGCGTGGCAATTACGGCACTATCCCCCATTCTTGGGGAGGCCTATGTCCAGCAGTGGACGTTAAAAGGCTGATGGATGGATGGATGGATATCAAAATGTTATATAATCAGGTATTGAGCTAAAAATTTGGACCAGAATCCTGAGCAAGATAATAAAAACATAGTTATTAGATCTTATCTGTACTATTATAAAGCTGCAACAGAGCTGTGTCTGTACATTTATTTCAGGAAAAATGAGTGTATTATTCTATATAGGCGTGTCTGAATACAAAACATTTTTTTTAGATTTTTTGTATATTTGTCAGTTTGTCTGTTTGTCTATTTGTTTGTGCTTATATTACCCAAAAAATAGCTTTCGGCTGCGGCGGAGTTGCGCACAAAGGCTAGTACAAAATAATTTAGATTTTTCACAACTGACATAAGTCCCGTAACGGCTTTTTTGTTATGATTATATACCGTACCTACTCGTGTATAATTCCAAATGCATGTAGAAAAAGCTGTTATTTTGACATTACAAACAGACACTTCAATTTTATTTATTTGTATGGATTATTTTCTTTATCCGCATATAATCCGCAGTGATATAACACATATATTTTTATATTTAAATTGTTTGTTTTGATCACGTTTATGTGGGGCTAGATACAGTCATAAACAAACTCCGTACAACCTCAACCATAAATTGTGTGAACGCAACGCAATGTAACAAATGGATATTCCATTTATTCGCCCTGAAATCGAATCTAACACTAAATTGGATTTTGAATTATGACTTGAGATAAACAACGATTTAATAATCTTGTTTATGTATACATTTATTTGTATATTTGGACTGTACATCAATATCATAGACGCAATCAATTTTACACTTTTTTTCATTAAACTTACGCATAATTATTATTCCTCGTCATTCATTCCGTTCGTCTTATACACGAATAAATATTTATTATTATTGTACTAAATTTTTGACGCGACAACGTCTAATAAATCGATGAACGCCGGCTGCATGCATGAAAAATGATGACTCATTGTCCCGTTACGCTCATTGTACGCTTGCGCCGCATCCAATTTTATTCATAAAAGTATGCAATCATTTCATCAATGTTTTGTTATGACGTTGTCACGTTGAACTATCGTCCGTAAACCGACTTAACAAACAACCATTTGTTTTTTATTTTTTATTTTTTGACGATGATTGGGTACAGCAGTATCTGATAATTCTTTGCATAACCAAGCACATAAAATATAAAAAAAGAACGAGCAAAATGAAGTAGCAATTCTAACATATATTTAGCCGTCGCAACTGGCATTAAACATGGAGTGTTGCTTGAAGCTAAGTTGCGATATTACTTATGCACCAAGCTTCTGGCGAATTGATAAATGAGCTGTTTATCAAGCATCTTCGGAGTAATCACGTGGTATCTGAGCATAATGGAGCATTGCCGCTGTACAGCTGCCGTTTTACCGTGAAATCATCTAAATCATAACCCAGGGGCACAAATCTTATCTTGTTGGAATCAGAATCTTATAAATTTCAATAAGAATAAAAAACATCTAATTGAACCGGCTGATCAAACCAATTTGGCCTCATCTACCTTGTTTAATTTAGTGTTTTAAAAATAGTACAAATGTAACAACAACTGTGATATGATTTTATTTTCAGTTTTCCTTTCCAGATTGCGAGTTATCTTTTTTTCTTAAAAAATTCGTTTTGAAACGTTTCTAAAGAACGTTTACTTGAAAGTTCTTGTAATCATTATTAGGTAAGTTTTCTTGAACAGCCTGTTAGCAGATGGACTGACGATTTAGTCAAAGCCATGGGGAGCCGTTGGATGCAGTCAGCACAAGATCGTTCATTGTGGCGCTAGCTTGGGGAGGCCTTTGTCCGGAATTGTTATTTGTAGGAGTTTCTGGTTGCTATTTTTATTTATATCGAATTCTAAATATATATATTGAAAGAAATTCCAAAAATTATATTACATTATAAATTTATTATTACACATTATTTCCTTCAGTTTAATTTCCCGGTTTGATCGATAAATCCAAAACCTTAGAAGTAACAATTTTTGTTTTATGTGTTTGTTATACTTATTACAAACATTAAACAAAGGCAAATAAATTCTTCGTTACTACTAGGATAATGTTTGTGCGGAAAAACATAACCGCCTGAGGAAATAAACGCAATTCTGCCGCCCCAACATTGATGTCAATATTTATTAAACACAAAGTGAAAATATTTATGATATAATTATTGTATGTATGTACCTATGTAGTAGTAATTCACAAAACGTAAACAGATTGAATTTACCGATGATTCACAGTTCACAGGAACTTTAAACAAATTTGCATACAAATTTCTAATTTTAACAGTGTCGTTGTCACTAATAAAAGTACCTTTTTTCATTTTATTTTATTTTTTGTTCATCCATCCATCCATCCATCCATCAGCCTTTTAACTCCGAGTATTAACAACATCCACTGCTGGACATGGGGCCTTCACTCACTAAAGAAACCCGCCGTGTGCCGTCTCTCCGCCTTTATTGGCGGGCCACTGGAACTATGTTACATTCCTTCGGTGGTCCTAACAAGTCCAAGTCCTGTGTAGGTAACACAAAACAATTTTATCTATCTAGGTAGGTTTTTCGTCTGTTTATCTGTTTGTTTGTTTGTTTGTTCGCGCATCACGCAAAATCTACCGAACGGATTTTGAAGCAACTTTTTTTTTGTTTGATAGCTCTTAATAAGCCAATTAATAAGCCAAATAGACTGGGACATGCTCCCTAAAGTAGTGTTTGACGGTATTACCATCCCGTTTAGTGAGACCGTCAAAGACCTTGGCCTTACTTTAGATCGATGTTTATCGTGGGGTCCTCAGCTGGCACAAACCAGTAGTAAAATATTTGCATCCGCGGGGTCACTGCGTAGGCTACGTAATTTTCTCCCAATGACCACTAAAATTGCGCTTGTTCAATCTCTCTTACTTCCTATCCTGGACTATGCTGACGTCTGCTACCTTGACCTTACCCAAGACCAGTTTAATAAACTTGAGCGCCTTCAAAATTTTTGTATCAGGTTCATATTTGGCTTGCGCAAGTATGACCATGTTTTCGAATTTCGCACAAAACTCAAGTGGCTCCCTATTCGTCGTCGCCGGGATGCTCATATTCTCTCTCTCTCTCCTTTACACTATACTCTTCAATCCTTCCTATCCTTCATATCTTCGGGAACGTTTCCGTTTATTACATACAACACATTCATGTTTTCTCTCTTTAAGATCTTCAAATAATCTGAGGCTAGAGATACCCAAACATAAAACTACTTTCTATGGTTCTTCATTTACAGTTAAAGCTGCCATACTTTGGAATTGTTTGCCAGAAGACATAAGACTTTCCCCTAGTCTGGATATTTTTAACAACCGTGTGAAATCATATTATCTATCTGAAACCGCTACTACATCACAATAATTTTTATATTAATTTATTATTTATATAGGTAATTAAGTAATTATATTGAATATTTTATTTATATATATGCTTCATTTTTATTTATTATTTTATATTATATGTATGTTTTTTTTGTTTTTTTACTATTGTTAATTCATTGTTTGTTGTAGATCCTGTACATAATTTATATTTATAAGGCCTTCTGTTTATATTAATCTAAATTCTTTCCATGCATGGTTGCCTGGAAGAGATCGCTTTGAGCTATAAGGCCGCCAATTAAAAGCCTGTTAGCTTTAAGTTATCCTTAAGTATCTTCATACAATGGTTTTAATAAATAGTTATCTATCTATCTATCTATCTATCTCTTGATTAGACTTAACAACTGGTATACATTTTATCCCGCTACTATATTGGGAACCTGAGATATTACCTAAAAACCAGCTTTTGGCTGCGGCGGAGCCGCGGGCAAAGGCTAGTTTATAATAAAACAATATTGGGAGCAAAAATAAACGTAATACAATTTTTATTCATATTATAGTTGCTTAGGCTATTGTGAATTAATGAGTAAATTTTTATTTAAACTTAAAATCCTTCGTGAAAATTACATTTAAGAAAATTATTTGTTTCTGACATCAAAATTTGAAAATCGTCTAGACACAAAAAAAAATATCACGCTTGGCGCCCACTGGAGTTATTGCTATCAACATCAGTTGTAATAGACGATTTGCTCAAGAAAAAAGGCACTAGAGAGTCAAATAAAAAGAACTAGGGAAGTCGATAAGACCACTGTGAGCCCTCGTTATCTTGGCTCATAAATTACGCTGACACCCTAGGGGGTGCAGGTAGGTGCCTTCCGAGTAGGATCTTTCGAAACACCATGAAGGTTCCGGGAAATGAAGTGACTACGTGATCCAATTGCGATTTTAGGTGCATTCGATTTATGTGAGCTTTCAATAGTCACGCGGTATTTGTTTTTAGACGTTTTGATAGGTCATTTGTTTAAGGATTTGTTAATAGTGGTGTGAACTTTACATAAATGCACATGAAATAATAGAACACTAGCATTTTATGAAGTGCCAAACTTTATCAGAATCTAATTTAATACCAAAATCGGTACACACACCTCCAGTAAATCTTTTAAGAAATATATTATTTTGGTTGTTCTTTCTTTGGATAAATGGCTCCTTGAAATTTGGACTTCGCTTAGTTAGCTAATAAATAAATACTTAAACCAGTCTGCTTAAATTTTAGGTACATGAATATTTAATAGTCTCAAAGTATTAAAAAATATTTCCTCGTCCACAAGTCTCTTGTATTGTGTAAAATTCTCCTCATTTTTTTGCTTCCACAGCATGAATAATAAACCTAAGAAGATTTCTTGTTCCTTTACAATTTTTTACCTAATAAAATTCATCAGAATTAGTTCCTCTGTTAAAATTATTTTGAAAATGGTACCTTTCTACCTTCTTATCATGTCTGGATGCCTAAGTCATGAGCGCTGATCTCTAAATTCAAAATTTAAGCAACGCTGCCAAAAGGCACCCTCTGTGGGATAACAACCTCAGCTTAGGGCGTTGCTGGCAAAGTAGAAGTATCATTCAGGGTGTTACCGCAACATGTATTCTGACTTCAGTATCAAGAAGTATACCGTGGATACCTTCCCGTTGTAGCTTCGTGAGATGAATTTACTGCAACGATTATTATGTATATAAAAAGAGGTATCGTTGGTTTACTCTATTGGATGGTGCACCACACTGCTACGTGCTGCCAGATATGAATACTCTTTTTAGTAGTAAGTATATCCCACAGCCCTGGCGCTCATACGTTACGACATCAGTCTGACTATATTGATGTAAGCATACAAAACCCTTTTCATTCCGTGCTCAATATAACTCTAACACTTAATAAATAGGGTTCATTTTCAAGCACGAATAGGATAGCTATCAATAGCATTGTTGTTTAGTTTGAGTTTTGACAAATATCTGCAGGTGACGGGTTTGTGGTTTCTCGCCGCGGATGCGTTTGACAAATTGCTTTAATAGCGCGTTTTGTGAATATACGGGCACCATAAATAAACATAATACGTATAATATCGTTTACATTATTAATAATTTCGTGTAAAAAAACATTGTATAATGAGTGAATTCTGAGAAACCATGAATGTTTCATTTGGATACTATAATAATAACAGCTTTTTAATGGCATATGAAAGTACATAGGTACTATATGCTTATAAAAAAATAAACAACTTTTAAATGGTTTGTTTGACTATTTGTTCTGATTCGGGACTTTTACTGGCAGATAGCTGATGTTATAAGGAACAACTTAGGCTACTTTTATTTTAGAAAAAGAATTAGGGTTTCACGCTGAAAAAAAATACCAAATTCCAAATATAGCAGCTACTATAATATATAATTAATTATGTAGGTATTTGTCAATTTGGAGTACTATTTCCATTAATAAGCCCATTACTGAAACGAGTAAAGTAAAAATTTCTCCCTGGGTATCGTCGTCGTGGGGCGGTCGCGACGGGACACCATTTATTTTTACACGGTTAATGAGAACTGACAATGGCTTTGAAATACCTCTCTTATCGATCCAATTTTGCAATTAAACTTAGAGAGCATAAAATATATGAATTGGAAAAACATGAAAATTTTTAATCAAATTCTAATTCCAAAGCAAGCATTTAGCGCCTTTATCTGTTTACTCAAAATAATACAAGATGAAGGCTGTTATTAAAATTGACGATATGATAAAATGCGCTGTTTTCTCTTATGTAATGTTTTCTCGTATAAATTTAAAGGGAAAATCAATATAGTGTTACATATACCTAGCATTACTGATACGATCTGCAATATTAAAGCAATTAATCACAACAAAGTGTGGGTAAAACTTTGTCGGTTACGGTTTCATATGAAACTTTCCTTATCGCAGCATGTCATCCCTTTGTTCCCTTCAATAAATTACGTACAGGTAAAATTACAAACCATACATATGTTGATTATAGGGCAATACTACACTTTATCGATTCCTGGACTAAACCTCATTATATTTTCAACAATTGCATATATGCTCAATCATATCCGATCCACATAGTTGTTATTATAGGGTTCAAGCCAGCTTGTTAAAAGGGGAACCCACGTTTTCTATTACTATTATAAAGTTGTAACAGAGCCGTGTCTGTACATTTAAGATATTTGAGAAAAAAATACTGTATTAGGTTACATAAGCCTGCCTTAACATAAAATTTTTTTTTTTAGATTTTTAGTTGTTTGCTCGTTTGCGGATCACAAAAAAACTGCTGAACTTGCGACTTTTTTAATTTGATAGCTCTTGATTAGACTTAAAAACTGGTATATATTCTATCCCGCTACTATATCGGGAACCTGAGGTATAACCTGCTTTAGCTGCGGCGGCCTTTATATTATTAAGACAAAAGCAATGATTTTGATATCTCTTTTTCAAATATTATGCTCGGAATTTGAACCTTAGTTATATTATTAGTTAATTGGCATAATCAGTATATGTAAATTTATTAGTTAATTCAAAATAGATGAAGACATTTGGTAAAAATAAGTAAATTATCCAAGAACCCTTAGGTTTTCAAGTCAATGGGTAACACAGATTGAAGATAACTGGATTACCGTGATGATCAAATTAAGAATTTCTGGTAATATATGGTCTTTTTTAAAACATTATACCCATTTTTCTGAAGCAATTACGAGGAAATCAATGTATTTCGTTCAGGGACGAAATAGAGTCTACAGTAGCGAGTTCGACCTCTACCACAAGACCTTTTCTACATTAAAAAAATGTTACGAAACCTTCATGGTATTTCTTGTTATGAGTTTAGTTCCATTCATTAATTTTATACAATTTAATTTATATATATGCATTAATTTTTTATGGATATTTTTTTTTAAAGAGGAATTTCTGCAAATTTTGATAAGTACTCGTTTTTTACTAAGCAAAAATTTCCATTCATTCATGCGCTTTTACATAAACTGCCCAAGAGGATGCCATAATTATATAGCACCAACCATCTTCAAATAATTTCTACGACTTCTGCAACTACTTAAATTATAACAGTTAATTGAAAAAAAAAAACAGACAAATACTATCATCTAAACTGATGAATGGTTTCATTATTTTTCATTATTTTTTTTATACTGGGCACTGCCGTGCATTGGATATACCTATATCATATGATATTATTCACGATGGTACTCTTGCAGTACAATCCGATACTGCGTAACGTAGACTTCATCAAAGGAGAAGCTCTACTTTCGCGCTACCTAGTACATTCCATTCCACCATTACGGGGTTTGCGACCATGAGTCCTGTCACGACTGTGGGCTGTTATTTTTTGAGCACACATTTTTAAGGTTAGTGACATAATTGTCATACTTTGTGATCGCAGTAGACGAGACGATTATAGTGAAGACGCTGACATACGTTTCTCACTTCCTTCAGGTGGGTCCTGTGAATAAATAGACGCAGTGGAACTAGCGCCAGCCTCACAAGCCATTAAATTCATATGATTAGATTATAACACTCATTATTTTGTACACAATACATAAAACAAAACAAAACTATCATGTTCTCGCCCTCAGGTTTAGTATCATGTACTTAATATATGGACCGTAAACCATACTTATCAGAAAGCACACAAGTCTACAGAAAATGTAAACCGTTACTGATAGTTGAAGTGATATATAAGGAAACCGTCTGCTTGTATAAGATAGCTTTTGACAATATACTTACCAAAGAGTTTTCTATGTACACGAAAAAAATAAACTTCGGTGACTATTGAGAAAAATCACTGAGCCTTGCTTATCCTAACATGAATGGGCCGGCCCGATAGGGGAAGTACCCCTCTCTCACACAAGATCAGCGCGAAACAACGGTGGAAGTTCCCTTACCATTGTTTTTCGTATGCTGAGTGAGAGCACCGGAGGCCCAAACCTCTTCCCTACCCTCTCCTTATTATCATTTATATGCACCTCCTATCCGTTTCCTTGGACATGGCAACGCGCAGTGGATGTTTCTGGTGTTGCTAGCATCTACAGGCTATGGTAACCGCTTACCATCAGGTGGGTTGTATGCTCAAAAAGAATAATAGAATTTTTGAGCACTAAATAAAAACAAAAAATTTTAGTTTAAATAGGAGTATTATACTCATCTTAATATACTAACTTAAAGTCTCATACATTGTAAGCATAAAAAATTTGAAGTAAATATTTTAATTGTGTTTCTAAACGAATATTAGGTGGGTTAAAATAAATAAACCAAAAATTTTGTAAAATCATATACTGTGGGTAGATGAGACCGTTGAAATAACATATCAGCCTTGGACGTCTATCATCTAAGTCCACCCGTGATCATGAATGCTGTAAAGTATTCGAAACGTCGGGATAGCAGTAAAATCAAGTAAACGCGATAGATTCCGTAAACGAAGTTTTATTTCAAAATGTGTAACATTCGCGTAAATATCAGAAAGTATTATAAAAACTACAATCTTCCTTTCGACGCAAAGGTGTAACACCATGAGTAAATCTGTCAGAAAGCCTTACCGAAACGATAAACTTCTATTATAAAGAGTCTCTCGTACAAATTTACGACGCGATCCACACGGCCCAACCCCTACTAATCCATACTTATTAAGGATAATGGGGAACCAATGCACAACTTTTCGTCCTTTATCTTGACTCATAAATTTCGCCTATCACGCGTCGCCGGTAGCCCGAGGTGTCGAAAATGCGATTTAATGGCGCTTTTATTACACTTTGGATAATAATTTTAATGTAATCCTGTATTGGACTTGAAACATGCTTTGTACAAATTCTGTAGTATAATCTAGAGTTGAAGCTTGAAAGATAGCCGCTGCGAATAATTATCGTACTTTGAAGAAAATAATAGGTCTTTACCTATGAAATTGCCGTTCTGCAGCTGTACTGGCCATTTCAAATCAAAATAATTTTTGTTTAGCTAAGACATCTAATTTCAATCTTTCAAAATGAATTTAATTTTAAAAACAAGTAATTCTTTTTCCAAGTGTAGTCACTTGTTTATTGATTAGTGTTATATTTTCATAGAATTTGAATCTGTTTCGTCATCATTTCGTCATAGATACGTTAAAAGTTCGAGTATTTATGGAATACTAGCTGGCCCGGCGAACTTCTTACCGGCTCAGAATCATATCATCATAATAATAAATAAAGAAAAAAAACGTATATTTTGTTCATGTAAAACAGCAATTTTATAGGTGAAGATCTAATATCTTGATTACACAAAAGCCTGCTGCTTACGCTGAAAGATGAGCAACGACTTTTTGACAATAAAGGGTATTCACCCCTCTTGGATTAGCCAATACTGAGGAAGTTCTTGGCTATCAAGAAAATCCATTACTATACTCCGAAGAGTACTAAGGATATATATATAACCAGCTTTCTAGCGGTACAACCCAAACATATCGATTTATGTAAGAGAATATCAAAATGTTTAGATCTTTAATAACATTTTAATGGTATAATTAACATTATATTTCTCTAAAGCACATATTAATTTTACGACACTCATCCTATGTTTTAATGACATTTAGCATGTGTATGCTGACCATAAATAGCACAGCCATACCACTTTGTCTAAATATGATCTGGATTTTGCTGCACATCGCAAGTATTAACATCGTAAAAACTTACTTTTGGTTCTATATGTATCTTGTCTGTAATATCTGGTCGCTTACTAAACTACCATAATTTTGCCGCCGATACGTATCTGTTCTGACATATTTTAAAACAAAATTGTATTGGACATTAAAACAAGGTTAATTTATTATAAATGAATATATTTTTATATTATATTTTTTTATATTTATTAACTTTTTGTGAATATGCTGTTCTCTTAGTAATATTATAAGGCTATGAAGCCTTATCCGAAACTTTTCTGAGATAGACTTTCGATTTGTATTATTCAGCTAATTACCAGTATTTAAACGAAGCGAATAGGCAGCCTATTTGATCTCCACGATCCAAATAAAGAGCCAGCAGGCAATTTTACAACAACGTTGGAGACAGATTTTTATTTAGCTACCCGCGACTAATTTTTTTTAGTTCGGAAACCGAATTCTTTTCCCAAAATAAAAGTAGCCTAAGTTACTCCTTATAACATTAGCTATCTGCCAGTGAAAAATCCCGTCCAAATGAGTCCAGTGGTTCCGGAGATAACCGGAACAAACAGAGAGAAGGATATTTTTTTTTAATTATATATCTACTAGACTTTGTACCCCCGATCTCAGGTTCCCTCTATAGTAGCAGGATATAATGTATACCAGATTTTAATTCTAATTAAGAGCTATCAAATAAAAAAATTGCATCAAAATCCGTTCAGTAGTTTTTGCGTGATGTACAAACAAACAAACAAACAGACAAAAAAAATGAAAAATAATTCTTTTGTGTTCAGGCACGCCTATATATCCTAATAAAGTCAGTTTTTCTCAAATATCTTCAGCTCTGTTACAGTTTTTTAATAGTCTCTGTTACAGCAAAGATTGCTCATGAACAGCTCATGTCTATACATTTAAGAAATTTGAAAAAAAATGGCTGTATTCGGCTCCGCTGTAGCCAAAAGCTAGTTTTTAGATTATATCTCAGGTTCCCGATATAGTAGCGGGATAAAATGTATACCAGTTTTTAAGTCTAACCAAGAGCTATCAAATAAAAAAGGTGCATCAAAATCCGTTCAGTAGTTTTTGCTAAAAATGTTAATTAGCTTCTGCTGCAAAACCTTGCTCTCTTTTCATATAAAGTAATAAATTTCATATAAATTCTAACTCTAAAATCCTTCTTCACCATATCCGTAAATACATGTGCCTTCTGGAATTTATATTGCTACTTATTCACCTCTTTATCGAAATCTTCAATTTGACTATATTTTATGTACTAAACAATTCTATCAATCATATCCTTAGTATTTTTTTGTTCACATAATGTTATATACCTATATAATACTTACTGTGTAAGCCTCGACATGTTTCAGCTCATATCAGCGAGAATACACGAGACATATTGTCACTCCCCTGCCTCCAGAGGCTTGCGTCGCTAATAGCGAAATAGTGTCGCCCTAAAGCCTGTCACTTATCATTTGCAGCTAATGGAATATTTATAGTAAGCTTATTATAGTCATGTCTAGTAACATCTTGTTTCAAGTAACAATATTTGACATAATATATTGCTATTATATTATGCAGTTTATATTTAGAATAGATAATATATGTACTATAGAACATTATTTATGATTGTGTGAACAGATACCTTAATCCTGTAGTCGGCTTGGTCGAAGATCCCAGAGCCAAGTTAACTCGGCACCATATTGAAGATATCCTGGACGTCAGCCTGAACGAGATCTGAATATATAGAAACGCCGCCGTGTCTATGTCTATGTCTACCTCGGACAAACAGTCCCTTTAGGTAGACACATCTTCGAGAAAGGGGTCAATCGGCTGGGCAGCGTTCAGAAGATGACTATACTTGCACAAAAATGCCCGTAGTTGAATTGCCGCTAGATTTTGATGTTGACGAGATAATGAATTTTAAACGAAGCTAATAATGTAGTAGGCTATACGCACTATCAATTATTAATTTTTAATCAATATTGTTTAAAAAAGTAAACGTTGATAACTATGAAAAAAAACAAACTATTTTGATCTGTTTTTTTAGCATTTGAATGCTCAGCTACTTTAAATTACATATTATTATTTGTGAATGAGGAAAAAGAGAACTTTAGTGCGAGCGGAAATCGAACCCCCTTGTCCCTTCCAATCCGGGGAAGGAGAAGATTGGGTATGGCCGAAACGTTGTGCGGTAGCTCAGTGGATTAGAGCACTTCCCCGGATTGGAAGGGACGCAGGTTCGATTCCCGCTCGCACTAAAGTTCTCTTTTTCCTCATTTACAAATAATAATTTGTACGTTAAAAAAATCTATGCTAAAACTCTAATCAGTTTGGAAATGTGCCCGGTAGACTTCAATAGGCTCGCCCCCTATTACGTGGGACTTAAACATAACTAACGAATCGTGGGTGTGTAATACACCTCTGGTCACCCCTTCGGGGAATACAGGCGTGATGCTATGTTTCTTAAAACTCTAATCAACACGTAAATTACGAAATTATATCCATTAACAATCTTTACAAACTAATTACCTGCTGCTCCCAAAGATTCTGAACGATCACAGCCAATTTGCGGTAACACATAACGTTTCATTCGATATGAACAAGGGTTAGTATTTATTATTGTTTACGTAGCTCGTTGGCCTCCGGGCACAATTTCGCTGAGTTATGGCCTGGTCACCCCAGCGGCGGAGCGCAGGTGGACCAACCACGCAAGGTCTCAATTTATTGCTAATTTTATTTGTATAGGGGTTCCTGTAAATTTTATTGTTTTATGTCTAAATATTTTGTACTGGACATAGTCGCTTATGGCAATAAATTGCATAAAAATATTTATTGCGGTCATTTCTTTTATATGTGTATTAAACTGTGCCTATAATACTGGATGGACAGATAAATAATTGAAAAAAAAAACGTTATGTTTTGGGGAAAAGTCTTAGATGGTACGTCAACCTAGCAACATTTTGTTTCCTATTCAAAATACGTAATACGAATAAGACCGCGATCGTAATTGAACGCTCTTAGACAAAAAAATTTAGTTTGATGGTATATAAATACTTTTTTTTATTCCTGCTAGTTAATAGATGAGAACTGGTAGGCCATATCCGTTATCTATTTTCCTTCCGCAGAGCCGAACCGCCGCCAGCGATTGGGGTGGCGCAGGCGCGAGTATTTGCGCCAAATGCCGCCCTAGCTGAGGCAGGAGGTGGATGGACCGGGGAATGATCGCCACCCGCCTCCCGCGAAGATACGACGCTCCGTGTGCGGATGCGTCGCTCAGTTGAGGGTACCTGAAAGGGTAAGCCGCCGGCGGACCACTGGCCCGCCAATAAAGGCGGAGAAGGCACACGCCGGGTTTCTTTAGTGGGTGAGGGCCTTACACTAACCTATTCGTTGCGCCGAACGACGGGGCGTGCGGTTAGGAAGATTTTTTCCAGTCTTAACAAAAAAAAAACGCCTACATCTATTTGATCACTGAAGCAATGTAACATGGTTCCAGCGACCCACCATTACAGGCGGAGAGATGATACACAGCCGGTTTATTTATTGGATTACCTACATATATTTGCAGTGATGTTGTTTAATATAAGGATTTACAATTTTAGTCGTAATCTGTTCATATCTTTTTAAGCAATTTTCGGAAAACGTTTCTGCAAATCTTAGTAGTCTTAGTAAGTTCTGAATGTATAGTAATCATTTAAGTCGATGTAGCTGAGCTGATCTTAAAGAACCACATACTACCTAAATTATTTTCAAGACAATAACCAGTTCTTTATATTTGATTTTGACCCTTCTTATACTGGTCAATACCACCATCATCATATTCCCAACTAAAATTGAAAATATATTGCATCCATCTATTATCACATCTACGGTTACACTTAATCATTCTAAAGTAATTTATACACGTATAATGTAAATGTATCATCGCCATTTGTCAAGCAAAGTACCAGTAGGTTTTGCCGTCGTTATACCAATGGGAACAAACCTCATTTATAGTAACTGCTTCCAAGTTGTGCTGACAAAGAATAAGTGGAAGGGTCCTTTTTCTTTGCCAAAGGATTTGGGTCATTGATTATTTCTATTGGGAATACATTCAGGTAAAACTTGCGTAGCTTTTGTTATTCGGGTACGTTATTTATGCGTAGAATACGTTTTTCTTTTGTTCAGTATTCAGGAGTATAATATATACATTAGGCTACTGAACGGACAAGAAAAAGTTTTGTTTTTGACTTAACAGCGGCATGAATTTTCTAGCCACAAAATAAAATTACATTACAGTATGAAACAAAAGAATCCTTATAGTCCGAACCAAGTCATTATTTATTACTTGAAATACTTATGCCCAGAAAATTAGTGACGTCGATTATCTTAGACCATTTTTTTTAAACGACATCACCTGATTTTACAAACATACAATTTCACGGACACAAAGTACACCCAGACTCTTTTGTTGATCACATAAAGAGTTGTCCTTTGGGAATCGAACCCACAACACTCGGGCGAGAGGCCGGTATCTAACCCACTCCTTCATCGATTTAGTCCATTAATCTGAAGTTGTGTGTTCAATATTTAATAACAAATGCACATCAGAACTAAAGTTTACGATGTAAATATCGAGCTTAAATCTCCATATATCTCGACAGTGCTGAAGGTTTGCCTATTGGATTACTTGAATGTGCTTAAGCGTTAAATTTTACCCAACTAAGCTCATATTAATCTCTCTGGTATATGCATCTCAATTTATGACAGCATTAATAAATACGCAAACACAGGTAAACAGGAGATATTACTCTAATATTATCCAGAAGCAGCATGCCTGAACTTAAGCAGGGCTATAAACACCAAAGCCATGTTTGTATATCGTATTATTAACTCGACTTTCTTAGAGAAGATCTGTTTGCGAGGATTATTACAATTTGAGCAATAAAGGGGAAACGACACCTGCTAAATATTAAAACGGGAACTAATAAACTGAATGTTATGTTTGTCACGAAACGTGCCCGAGACTTTATGAATTTCTTCATAACCCTGCCTTAAAACTGACAACAAAATGAGTGAAATGGTGTTCGTTTAAGTACGGTTGATATGTTATGAGTGTATCATTGACCAAAGTAACATAATATGACCTTTATTTAATAAGTATGCAGTCATCTTTGAAGTAGATAACATTTATACGAGTATCACTTAAATCTATACAAATGAATTAACGGTCGTAAAGACAGATGTGATGAGGAGATTGGGATGATCGAAAGGTCGGTACGTTAGCTCAGTGGCTTAAGCACTTCGCCGGATTGGAAGGGATGCGGGTTCGTTTCCCGCTCGTACTAAAAAATCTCTTTTTCCTTATTCACAAATAATTTGTACTCTAAAAGTAGCTGAGCATTTCAAATGCTAAAAAATATAGATCACAAACAGTAAATATATTTTTACTGTGTCACAAATAAATGAAATTAAAGTGTTTGTTTGTAATGTATACTAATCATAAATTCTGTTTGTAAGCTTGAATACAAGATTTTCTAAAGTACCTATATACGGTAATTATTACAAATAACATAATATATGATTTGTCGCCCTGTTTGTTCTTGCTAATCTCCAAAACGGTTGGACCAATTGGGACTGGATTTTAACTGACAGATAGCCAATGTTATAATCAGAAATAAATAAATTAATTTGAATGTTATGTAAGCTAGTACATGAGTTTTGATATTTTTATATACTTTTTTAGCATTTGACATGCTTAGCCATATAAATTAGCACAATGTGTGAAAATGTGAAATCGAAAATAACAAGCAGGATTTGAAAATACATCTGGAATACCATCCTTTTTTTTTTTTTTAGGTGGGCAAAAATGTCCTACCGCACACCCCGCTGCCCGGGGAGACAACGGGGTAGTGTGGGGCTCTCACCCACTAAAAACCCACCGTGCGCCCTCACCCGCCCTTGCTACGGCGGATCACGGGAACCGCGTCGTTTCTCCGCGATCCGCAGGCGGCAGCCCCTTCGGGCACCCTCTCTTGTGCGACGCCTCGCGCACTTGGGCGTCACACCTTCGCGGTAGGCTTCCGCGGACGGCAGGGTACTCTGGAATACCATCCTAGATGCTTTGCCAATTTAGCCATTGTGACAATTGCTCGAGACTGCGAATTTTGATAACACATTAATTAAACACAAAGTGAAAAATGTGAAATCGAAAATAACAGTCAGGAGCAGGATTTGAACCTGCATCTTCTGGATACCGTCCAGATGCTTTACCAATTCAGCCATCCTGACAATTGCTCCTGACTGCTAATTTCGATAACACATCATACTTAACGTCTTTGGGTGACGCCTGCGCCATCTGTCGGACGTATTTTCATACATTATATCGACCAGGTAAACTTAATTTTACAATTAAGATTTTACCTAATAATGACGCAAACCCTTTAAATATTTAGATATTTTTATATATATTTTTAGCATTTGACATGCTTAGCACTATACATTAAACACAAAGTGAAAAATGTGAAATCGAAAATAACAGTCAGGAGCAGGATTTGAACCTGCATCTTCTGGATACCGTCCAGATGCTTTACCAATTCAGCCATCCTGACAATTGCTCCTGACTGCTAATTTCGATAACACATCATACTTAACGTCTTTGGGTGACGCCTGCGCCATCTGTCGGACGTATTTTCATAAATTATATCGACCAGGTAAACTTAATTTTACAATTAAGATTTTACCTAATAATGACGCAAACCCTTTAAATATTTAGATATTTTTATATATATTTTTAGCATTTGACATGCTTAGCACTATACATTAAACACAAAGGGAAAAATGTGAAATCGAAAATAACAGTCAGGAGCAGGATTTGAACCTGCATCTTCTGGATACCGTCCAGATGCTTTACCAATTCAGCCATCCTGACAATTGCTCCTGACTGCTAATTTCGATAACACATCATACTTAACGTCTTTGGGTGACGCCTGCGCCATCTGTCGGACGTATTTTCATACATTTTATCGACCAGGTAAACTTAATTTTACAATTAAGATTTTACCTAATAATGACGCAAACCCTTTAAATATTTAGATATTTTTATATATATTTTTAGCATTTGACATGCTTAGCACTATACATTAAACACAAAGTGAAAAATGTGAAATCAAAAATAACAGTCAGGAGCAGGATTTGAACCTGCATCTTCTGGATACCGTCCAGATGCTTTACCAATTCAGCCATCCTGACAATTGCTCCTGACTGCTAATTTCGATAACACATCATACTTAACGTCTTTGGGTGCATCTGGACGGTATCCAGAAGATGCAGGTTCAAATCCTGCTCCTGACTGTTATTTTCGATTTCACATTTTTCACTTTGTGTTTAATGTATAGTGCTAAGCATGTCAAATGCTAAAAATATATATAAAAATATCTAAATATTTAAAGGGTTTGCGTCATTATTAGGTAAAATCTTAATTGTAAAATTAAGTTTACCTGGTCGATATAATGTATGAAAATACGTCCGACAGATGGCGCAGGCGTCACCCAAAGACGTTAAGTATGATGTGTTATCGAAATTAGCAGTCAGGAGCAATTGTCAGGATGGCTGAATTGGTAAAGCATCTGGACGGTATCCAGAAGATGCAGGTTCAAATCCTGCTCCTGACTGTTATTTTCGATTTCACATTTTTCACTTTGTGTTTAATGTATAGTGCTAAGCATGTCAAATGCTAAAAATATATATAAAAATATCTAAATATTTAAAGGGTTTGCGTCATTATTAGGTAAAATCTTAATTGTAAAATTAAGTTTACCTGGTCGATATAATGTATGAAAATACGTCCGACAGATGGCGCAGGCGTCACCCAAAGACGTTAAGTATGATGTGTTATCGAAATTAGCAGTCAGGAGCAATTGTCAGGATGGCTGAATTGGTAAAGCATCTGGACGGTATCCAGAAGATGCAGGTTCAAATCCTGCTCCTGACTGTTATTTTCGATTTCACATTTTTCACTTTGTGTTTAATGTATAGTGCTAAGCATGTCAAATGCTAAAAATATATATAAAAATATCTAAACACATTAATTCTTAACGTCTTGGGTGACGCCTGCGCCATCTGTCGGAAGTATTTTCACACTTTGGGTTAGTACATGAGTTATAATATATTGTCTGTTAAGCAAGCGCCTCCACTCAGTGCGCATGAGATTTAGGCAAAGTCCACCACGCTGACGCAGTGCGGAATGGCGAACTTCACAAAGTGTGAAAACAGTTTTCCATACGATGTTTTCCTTCGCCGGGCCACTGCCCTGAAACTGCCTGAAATTTTCGGAATGATGTCTGCATTTGTTGTCAAATCACTATTTAACAACAAATGCAGACATCATTCCGAAATTTTTTTTTAAATTTGAAATGTGTGCTTTACGGGTCTCGCCATCGGGCTAGTGATCGAATAATCAATCGATACCACTGTCATTGCAGTAATTGGTTTTAATTGTGGATATCACTACACAGTTGCATATTACTATAATATTACCGTTCACTATTTTTCCCTGTCAGAGTTTTAAACGAATACTGAAAATTTTACGACGTCCAAACTTTTCAGAAAATTCGTTACTGAATTTAGATTAGTACCATTTTTTAACTTCAACTTTATCTCATATTTTTACATCCCGCATAGCTACATTTCTTATTACATATATAGCATCACGCCGGTTTTGTAGGCAGAGGTGTATTACACACCCACGGTTCGCCAGCTATGTTTAGGGTCGAGACTATTGCCGTCTACCGGGCACATTTCCAAACTCCGGGCTGTTACTGAGAATTTACCTTTTTACGAAAAAGCTCTATAACATTGTCCTAGCCGGGGATCGAACCCGAGACCTCATGATTAGTAGTCGCACACACTACCACTGTACCACCCAGGTAGTTACACTTCTTATTTATGCAGCGATTTAATTAATTGCTGAAGCAATCGGAATCTCAATAATCAATAAAATTCATACCTACAAATATAATAGTGTTTTGGAAATATTTTTGTATTACCTCGTAACAAAACAATAATTATTCATAATTGCCGTCGTCTTTCTAGTGGTAAATTGAATATTAAACACCGTCTTGGCAGCGCTTTGTGAAAAAATAACACACCAATTAGCTAATTTTGTCTAAGTTCAACTGTAATAAGCCAGCAGTAATTGCAGAATTTTATAACATTTCATAATTATTTCAATTTCGATCTCGGAATTAATTTCTCTCTACATTTCTGAATTCAGTAAATCACTGCGAGTTGCTGGGAGCTGCACGAAGCGATTACACTCACTTCCGAGACTTTGCCAGGATTAGATTGAAATTGAATAGTCTTGGAATAAAATGTAGAAAAGGGAATAAAAGAAATACGTAGTTACGTAATGACTAAAAGAATACATATGAATCTATTTTTATAGAAAGGCGGAGATTAAAAAATTCTACTGAGCAAAAATTTACGAGATTACATTGTGAGTGGATTTAATTTTGCAATGTAATACATTTTTATAAAGCGTTTAAAAGATTACTTTAATTTTCGGAATATTTACTAATCTATTTTATAAGAAGAAAATTGTAGTAAATATTCCGAAAATTCTATATATATTATATTATAAGAAGAAATCAATATTAAAACTATCTACCTATAACAATAATTTTAAGACTATTTATCTATACTATACTATAATAATATAAAGAGGAAAGATTTGTTTGTTTGTTTGCATTGAACAGGCTCCGAAACTACTGGACCGATTTGAAAAGTTATTTCACTATTAGAATCCTACATTATCCTTGATAAACATAGGCAATAGAATATTTTCAAAAATGTTTGGCATCCGTATGAAAATTTCGATAATGTAATCCGTGGAAAAAATACCTGCTATGAAAAATGCTGCGGAAATTATGGACAATAGAGCACAGTGATATAATACAGTTTTATAGAGGACATCAATATCTAAAAAAAGTCCGCATTTTCATGTCTAACTATAACAGTTGTCAACAAACAACTTTTTAATGTTAAAATATGCAATAGTAACGCCGCGCCGGTACAAACTAATATTATAAAGAGGAAAGATTTGTATTTGTGTATGTATACAAATGACATAGGCTATATTTATTGCTATAAATAGATGTCTTGCATAAAGATACATTTAGTCTACGTTTCTCCCAAAATGTTTAAAAATAAATGTATACCCGTGCGAAGCTGGGACGGGCCGCTAGTCTACAATATACGTTGAGTCTATGAACATAGTAGTCCTAACAATTAAATTAATATTATTTAAAGCGACCAACCCCAAAGTTAAAAGTATGACAAAAGTAAGAACCGAAATCCCAAATCATGATTTCGTAGGCACTCATATAAGGTGCTTGTATTCTCTATAGCGTCATAAAGTGAAAATTGCCTTCCCAGTTAAATTCATCTCGACGTGGACGGAGACTGGGGAACTTATCCAAATAACATTGCAGTTTCCTGGAAAATTTTAGTGTGCTGTGAACCAACCATGTGGAATAAAGACGGTAACTCGTTTCTACAAAGAACGAGAGCTCCAAACAAAATTTTCATATTGCTCATATACATTGTTTGCCATATTTTAATATGTTCTAAAAGAGAACGTATCTAGTACGCAATGAATATAAACACAGTTATAAAAATATTATTTGAGTAGATGCATAAGAATACTCTGGGAAAAATAGATTTGCTGAACTAACATGAACTATGTTGAGTAGAATGGTTAAACTAAAATGATTTGATCGAGCCACTGCCCATCTGATAGTAAGTGGTAACTATTGCTCATATTCTCAGCAATATAAGAGTACAACACAAGCCGCTGCTCATCATTTCATTTCACGGATTAGTAATGAATGAATTTACGGCTAACTCCCGCTACAACCAAAACACACCGGTGTTTCGCGGTCGATCGCACGGAATACTATAGTACTGAGGCGCTCGGGCTCGACAACAAATGAGTACTCTCACATGGTACCTAACCCAACTAGTAATGTAATGGGTGATAATGGTTTGCTTCCCTTAGTCGCTTCGAACGACACCTTTTTTTTTTGTTAAGGCGGTAAAAAAAATTCCTTACCACACACCCCGTCGTTCGGGGCAACGAACAGGGTCGCGCAGGGACGCCGTGTGCCGTCTCTCCGCCTTTATTGGCGGGCCACCGGAACTATATTACATTCCTTCAGCGGACACCTGCAGGATAGAATTGGTGATAACACTTAGAATATAGTCTGTCAAAATTTAAAGAAAATATTAAATGCAAAATATGTAGGTAAACCATCAACTAAAGGCCATTTGTAAATTCATTCCTTTAGTGACAAAATGTCTAGGAATCCATCGACGGTACCTGTTAACTCTTGTTCTATAACTCAGTATTCCTAATAATGAAAGCATATAACATTTAAGAGAATCTGATTGGTTTTCTGATGGTCCTTACTATTAATATTACAAATGCGAAAGTGCTTGTTTATTTATTACGATTTACGTTGTATTTCCCCATAGCCCGCTTAGATTATCTACCTAAATCTAATGAGAAATAACTTAGCGCACCAAATAACCCATCACAGTTTCTAAATTAAACTGAGTGTACTTCCAATTAATAAATTGAAAGTTGACAACCACACGTATTTGACTTCTTTAAACCATTTATCTAGGTATACGCCTGCTATACACGTATGTAACTAACGCATGACGTCACAGTGTTTCATAAAGGTAGGAGGTTCAAGTGTCTCGACGGGGTGCCCGGCGGCAACACGACACGAGGAACCCCGCAGACGTCGTATTAACTGTATTTCACTAACGAATTAATTATAACCAGCAGCTGTTTTACTGCACCAGTTTCAATTGAAGTTATGATACTAAAAATGTGATTGATTTATACTTTAACTAGCCTTTGCCCGCGGCTTCGCCACAGCCTAAAGCTAGTTTTTACATTATATCTCAGGTTCCCGATATATTAGTGGGAAAAAATGTATAACGGTTTTTAAGTGTCCACATTAGTCACCAACTGCTGACAATATAGAAACAACTAAATACCTTTTTTTTAAGGCGGGAGAATGTGTACCTAACCGCACACCCCGTAGTTCGGTGCAACTAACAGGGTAGTGTGGGGGGCCCTCACCCGCTAAATAAACCCGCCGTGTGCCGTCTCTCCGCCTTTGTTGGCGGGCCACTGGAACCATATTACATTCCTTTAGTGGTCCGCCGGTGATAGAAACAACTACTTACTACTAAAACTACTAACACCACACGTACCTACAAAGTTGATGAATATTGTGCAAGTATTCCTATTTAGTGGATTAGTTATAGTTTGAAAATGCACAAAGATGCACTGAATTTTGAGTTACGTTGAATACACTTATCCGCCTTATCTATTTCCACCTACTTTGCCTAAATTTTTGATAATATCAAAGATAATTTGTCAAATAAATAAATATTCACGGACATTTTTCACGCAACATCTTCTGGTCTCATACTAAGCTTAACGCTTGTGCTAAGGGTACCAGATTACGGATATAATACATATACTACTTTTTTTTGTAAATACATACATATAATAACTAGAAAACACCCAGACGCAGTACAAATATCTGTGTTCATCACACAAATAATTGTCCTGAGTGGGAATCGAACCCACGTTCTCGCGCACACAGGTCGGTTACACTACCGAATACGCCACGAGGCCCGTAAAATGCATTGGAGATCAATCAATCTAACTGCACAGATGGCGGAGTGGTTTAGATACCGGTCTCCCGCCCGAGTGTTGTGGGTTCGGTTCCCACACAGGGCTACTCTTTGTGTGATCCACAAATGGATGTTCTGAGTCTGGGTGTACCTACTTTGTGTCCGTACAATTGTATATTTGTAAAGTCCCCCGCGATACAAGGATTATTCCTTTATACAGAATGCTGTCTTTTAAAAAAATACATTAAACCCGATGGAATACTTAAATGATGAAACGATTTCCTTATCTTAAAGTTCTCCCCTAAAACTTAGTAGCCGTCTAGATATTTTTATATATGTTTTAGCAATTCTAAACGTTTTTACGGGATTTATACCATGTAAATTTTTACTTACGAGTTTCCGATATTTCGGCACTGTTGCAAGCGCCATGATCACGGAACAACTGAAGTCCTTGCGGGTGGGAATAGTTTTTATTATTCTGCGGTTAGAAATATCGGTCTACCCGCTTTCTCACTCGTTTATGACACGCAACACTATCTATGGAACCACTACCACTGGTCTCACTCACGTATCGAGCTCGATCACGACACACAACACTTACGGTGTCGACCCTGGTTTTTGAGGTGTTTTTCTTCTTCTTTGTACATAGACGAATCACGGGACGCCAGGTGCTAGATAATTGAAAACCATCTTCACGGTTGAAATTTTTGTATTTCGTGATTTCAATGGCTTCTCTCACCAATCTGGGTATATAGTGGCGTTCTGTCTAAAGTATCTGAGGATTATGTAAATTCTCGATGTAGTGACTCGTTCCTGCCTCCAAAAGGTGTTGTGCTATCGCCGATTTTCCTGGGTCATTGTTTTTATAAGCCCTAATGTGTTATTTCATTCGACATGCTACAGTACGCTTAGTTTGGCCAATGTATGAACTTCCACAGCTACAGTCCACTTTGTACACGCCTGGTCTTTCCAATGGGAAATAATCTTTCGGTGTGCGCAATAGCTGGGACAGCTCCCTCCACCACGACAAAAAACGAAGGCAAGACCCATTCAGGTAGAACGACAGCCGGCTTATTTACCATATGTTAAAGGAGTGACAGATAAGGTCGCAAATATTTTAAATAAGTATTCAGTAAAAACGATTTTCACTCCTTTAAAAAAGATTTCCCAGCTATTGCGCACACCGAAAGATTATTTCCCATTGGAAAGACCAGGCGTGTACAAAGTGGACTGTAGCTGTGGAAGTTCATACATTGGCCAAACTAAGCGTACTGTAGCATGTCGAATGAAAGAACACATTAGGGCTTATAAAAACAATGACCCAGGAAAATCGGCGATAGCACAACACCTTTTGGAGGCAAGAACGAGTCACTACATCGAGAATTTACATAATCCTCAGATACTTTAGACAGAACGCCACTATATACCCAGATTGGTGAGAGAAGCCATTGAAATCACGAAATACAAAAATTTCAACCGTGAAGATGGTTTTCAATTATCTAGCACCTGGCGTCCCGTGATTCGTCTATGTACAAAGAAGAAGAAAAACACCTCAAAAACCAGGGTCGACACCGTAAGTGTTGTGTGTCGTGATCGAGCTCGATACGTGAGTGAGACCAGTGGTAGTGGTTCCATAGATAGTGTTGCGTGTCATAAACGAGTGAGAAAGCGGGTAGACCGATATTTCTAACCGCAGAATAATAAAAACTATTCCCACCCGCAAGGACTTCAGTTGTTCCGTGATCATGGCGCTTGCAACAGTGCCGAAATATCGGAAACTCGTAAGTAAAAATTTACATGGTATAAATCCCGTAAAAACGTTTAGAATTATAAGTGACCATGAAAGTTTGAAATTCTATATGTTTTTAGCATTTGACATGCTTAGCACTACACATTTTTCACTTAGTAGCCATCGTTTAAAATGGGCATTAAAACTATTCTATCTAAAATATTATGACTTTCATTCAATACAATTTTATTCAATAGACTTTGACACGAACAAAGTTTATTTTTTTTCCATAAATTTTATAACTTTTACAATCCAAAAGCGATCAATAACATAAAATAAGGGGCATTTGGAAGGACATTCGACAACGCGCTTGCCAGGTCTCATCGGCGCACACACAATTCTGTTAACCAATGAACCACATGTGGCGCACAGGGCACACCGAATTCAATTGGAATCAGGAAACGTATACAACATTTGTATAAACTCCCGCAGAGCTTTACAATTTAAATGTTATAAAAAAATGTGAACTAACAAAATTTAAGAAGAACGCTCATCTACATCATATATCTGCTGTATATGTGTACATGGTTTCCGCTCAATATTCTTTCTAATACACCCAACATAAAATTTTAATATTGTATTGCACTTGACTCAAAGCTCTCTTAGAAAAACCTCCAAGGACATGAAATAATTATTCCATCATATTAAATACTAGGTAGTTTCTATCCCCGCAACTTCAACCACATGGAATTTAGTTTCTTCTCTGTGTCGTGGTACCTACCTTAACACTACAGTACACGCGCCTCTTTTTTTTACTTGAGTACACGCATGGCCCACTATATTAGGCCATTTTAAAATGTTGATAAATTGTATAATTTTAATTATTTAATTAAAAGAATAAATAGAGTAGAAAAAATAGTATTTTTATTAAGTATTACAACATTTCAATCTAGTAATATTATCTAAAATAGTGAACAATTAGTAATTTAGTAAATATCTAAGAAAACGTAACAAAAATGGCACTTTTGAGTTCAACGTATTTTTTTTAATCAACACTTAACCTAATATCTATATTTATTTATTTTCGTAGCATTCAGGACACACTACTGCTTGATGATCGGGACAAATCCATTTGTGGCAAGTCCTGCACCACTTTTTTGTCGACCGATTTCGGGCTCTCGAGCAGAGTGCACATCGACCAACTCGTCCTGTCTTTGGTGGCAAATCATGTTGAGACTCTTGGAATTCTTGAACTGTGCTACCCAAAAGCGCTCCAAGCCTTAATTTGAGTTGTCGGGGCAGTGTTTCAATGGATGTCCGACGGATCAAAAGTGGCTTTATCAAATTGAAGGACAATTCGTGCAAAAAGTTACGCCTGATAATTTTTTCGGGTGAGGTATTCATTTGGTTGATTACCAAAGCGTTAATTCCAACAATGTTCATCAAATCAAAAAATATTGTTAGTGGCCATCGACGACTGTTACGCAGAACACTATACTGCTTGCACATTTTATCTAGGATGTCCACGCCACATTTAGTACGATTATAAAAAGTAACAATCTCAGGTTTGCGTTCTTCGTATGGATCAGGATCGATAGCTGCATCATAATGCATTGTAGACAGTAAGTTGACTGCTTTGTTTATTTTAGAAACATATGACACAAGGGTAACGTCTTTTTGAAATCCAAAAAGAGAACTTTTGCTTGTCCTAGACCTTGAAGCTTTGAACTCCTTAGGAATTTCGGGTCTATTTGCTTTCATAGTACCAACAATCGTTATTTTCTTCTGCAATAAGTCTTTAGCCAGAGGCAGGTTTGTAAAATAATTGTCCATTGATACATTACAGGCCAAATCATAAAGTGGATCCAGTACTCTATAGACCACGTCGTTTACTTTGTTGGACTTCTGAAACGGACCTTCCGGTTGCGCTCCAACATATATCTCAAAATTGTAAACATACGGAAATTTTGTATCGACAACCATGAAAATCTTGATTCCGAATTTATCTGGTTTATTTGGTATGTACATTATGAAGCTGCAACGTCCTCGAAAACCTACAAGTTGTTCATCTAGCGTCAAATAATCGCTAGGAACGTAGTTGTTTCGGCAATTGTTTATGACCAGCTCTACAACTTGTCGAATAGGTGCCATTTTATCAAGTTCTCGGCGTTGTTCTCTGTCAGTAATGTCATCGAATCTCAGGGCACGTATCAAAAACCGGAATCTATTTATTGACATTGTGGCATATACAATTTCTAAACCAGTACCATGAGAGTTATCCCAAAAGTCTTTTATATTACGCCGTCCACTTCGCGACACTCCCATGACGTACAATAAGCCCAGAAATGCTCTCATTTCTACCATATCAGTGGATTTAGCATCCCTGTTTCGTTGAAAATTGTCTTTTATTTTATTTATATAGATATTGGTGCATCTTACCAAGATTTCCATGATATCTTGCGTAAAAAATAGTTCAAAACAGGATAATGGATCCTTAGCATTCTTAGCTGCATCTCCTTTGGGACCTGGTGGCCTAATCCTAATGTTTTGGGGTCGAGTTCGCGTTGCAGGTGGTACATCTTTGTGCCAAATAGTTCCGTTGGTCGATTTGTAGACTGGTCCGCGCCTTATGGATACTAGTTGCAAGAGTGGAGTGTTATCTGAATCTGATAATTCACTCGACCTTTCTTCCTCATTTTCCTGGAGTTGTGACTGACGAACAAGGGCTTGTAAGTCTGGTTCTGGCTCAACTTCATCTTCTTCACTCTCAATCACATCTTCATCTTCAGTTTCTAACTCATGCAGCCACCTTTCCACTTGTGAATCATTCATGACGCGATCGGTCATAAAACTGTAAAATATACAAGAATAATAAACATTTTACAATTTAAAAATAAAATAATTTCATAAACATACAAACATACACACATTTTAAAGCAGAAAATTATTATTTTAGCGTTATAAATCGATAATACAAGAAAATTTACTAACCTGTTTTTGGTACACCAATACACGCACGGACTACTTTAGTAGGCCCGTTGTTTTGGCGCCAAATATCGAGCACGTGCTTTTGCGCGGGGATCGCGCGTGGTACTGAGGTTGCAACAAATATACCGGACGAGGCTTACCTGGAATCGCTAGTTGCTAGCGCGCAAAATTACAAAGTTACAACAAAAAGAGTAGCCCTGGTCTACTATAGTAGGCCACGCGTGTACTCTAGTGTTAATTATTTTTTCAAAATAAAAGTATCTTAAGTACCACTAGCTATCTGCCGGTGAGTCACGTCCAAATCGGTTCAGCTATTTTTTAGATTAGTCGAAACAAACTCACAGACAAAAAACTTTTTAGAACAAATTATTTGTGAAGTGTGGAAAAAGAGAACCTTAGTGCGAGTGGGATAGCTGCGTCCAATCCGGGGAAGTGCTCTAAACTCTCCTGTTCCACATTTCACTAATAATTTGTTCTAAAGTAGCTGAGAGTGTTGTGCTAAAATTCAAAAAATGTTGGAAACATTTTTTTTTTTTTATTACGAGTACCGTTTATACTTTCATGTGCATTTATTAAAAAGCTGTTACTGAGATTACTATTACAAACAGAAATTTCGATTTTATTTATTTGTATAAATATAGTAAGTACAAATAATTTCAACATTGTGGAGAAGCATCTGGCTGTAGGCCAGAGGGTTTTCTGCAATTTTGTGGATTTGGAGAAAGCATTTGACACTGTTGTACGAAAGGAACTTTGAGACATTTTGCCGGAGTATGGTATTAACCGTAGACTGCTACAAGCGGTGCAGTTCAACTACATGTACTGCAGAGCTTGTGTGCGGCTGGATGATGGAATGTCACCCTGGTTTGATGTCAATATCGGCGTTAAACAGGGCTGCGTTCTATCAGCCAGACTGTTTATCATATATCTGGATAAATGTCTACAAAGTTTGAATGAAATGAATGTGAATGGGAGTTCAGATGGGCGACTCAGTGGTTAACTCTCTGTTATATGCAGACGATGCGGTCCTATTAGCGCAGTCTGCGACTGACCTGCAAACCCTAGTCGACGTAATGGCAGAAGATTGTAAGAAAAGGGGCCTACAGGAAGGTAGCAATAGGAAATGGTGTGTTAGAACAAGTGGATGAATTTGTATATCTTGGATGTGGATTCAGTCGGGATGGAAAGTACACCACTGATGTAGAGAGAAGAGTAAATGCGGTAAATAGAGTGAACGGAGCATTGGGACAACTTCTCGGCAGCCACCACCTCAGCCAGAAGGCACGTGTCGCAATACACAACGCAGTGCTTGTCCCAACGTTATTATATGGAAGCGAGAGTTGGGTATGTAAAAAGGAGCATGAGAGTAAAATCAATGCAGTCTAAATGCGATCTCTGCGGAGAATCTGTGGAGTGAGGCTGACTGACTGCATTCGTAACAATGACGTAAGAGAGTGAGTAGGTATGAAAGAGAGTTTTGGTGTAAAGATGCGAAAGGGAATGCTCCGATGGTTCGGACATGTGGAAAGAATGCCGGACGAGCGACTGGCTAAGAAGATATACAATGCGAAAGTGGAAGGATGTACGAGACCTAGACTTACCTACCTCGACCAAATTGGTCATGTATTGAAGGATGGTGGAGTCAGGAGTCTCTGAAACGGGCGAGCGTGTATGAAGAGAGTTATGAATGTTGAAGAAGTGAGAGATGTATGCAAGAATAGAGCCTCTTGGCACTCTGTTCTCTCTGCCTACCCCGCATGGGAAATGGCGTGATGATAAGTTAGTCAGATAAATAACAACTTATTAAAATTACATCATGTACAAAAACTGCCTGTGTGGTGTAAGTGACTGCTGATCATGAGGTCTCGGGTTCGATCCCCGGGTCGGGCAATGTTATTGAGGTTTTCATAAAACGAAAAATTCTCAATAGCAGCCCGGAGTTAGAGAAATTAATATTTTAATTTTGTCAGACGTTCCTTTTTCTAATACAATTCTATTTTTATAAAAGGTTTTCTACGGACAGCTTAGTTACCTGCCTAGGTGGTGAAGCGGTAGTGTATGCGACTGCTGATCATGAGGTCTCGGGTTCGATCCCCGGGTCGGGCAATGTTATTGAGTTTTATCGTAAAACGAAAAATTTTTGGGTATTTTTATATATATTTTTAGCATTTGACATACTTAGCAACATACATTAAACACAAAGTGAAAAATGTGAAATCGAAAATAACAGTCACGAGCAGGATTCGAACCTGCATGTCCTGGATACCGTCCAGATGCTTTGCCAATTCAGCCATCGTGACCCTTGCTCCTGACTGCTAATCTCGATAACACATTCATACTTAACGTCTTTGGGTGACGCCTGCACCATCTGTCGGAAGTATTTTCATACATTATACCGACTTTGTGTTAAACGAAAAATTCTCAGTAGCAGCCCGGAGTTTGGAAATGTGCCCGGTAGACGGCAATAGGTTCACCTCCTATTACGTGGGACTTAAACATAGCTGGCGAATCCTGGGTTTGTAATACACCTCTGCCTACCCCTTCGGGAAACACAGGCGTGATGCAATTTTGATTTTTTTTTGTACAAAAATGGTGTTCAAACATAATATCATTATTGTTGCGGTATATCCAATACCTTACCTACTCGCATATAAAAAAATTCGAATATCAATAAAGCTATATACATAAATATACAAATATACATTATCTAGTAAAATATAGAAACTAGAATAATAATAATGTTAATATATTTAATAATTTCAAAATTACACTTATAATTCCAAAGAGTAGTTTCTTAATTTCCTAGCGACAAGAAGTCGATTGGCGATAAGCAAGCACGCATCTACATAATTGATAACCAATTATGTATCGATTAGGATCTAGCGAAACTAACTTCACGATAAACATCTTAAGTCATGGACCGGTATCAGCCACTCGTTAGATATGCATATTACTGAATAAGGCACAATGATCATGTAAAATTAAAATTTAAATGGAAGATAGCATCTATAAAACTTGGACATTAAATAGAAACCGGGCTCAACATGTCAGCGATCCGTACGATATAGGTACATAAAGTCATTTTGTAAAGCTTTTTACGACATCAAAGCAGACACTTGTCCGGCTTGAAACTTTTACAGCATGCAGGCATGTTATAAGTTCGAACATCAATAGTAATACTGACTGCGTGCTGCAGCTCTCAGAACGACTTAGTAAATTGTTGTTTCATGTTTCGTTTTCGCAGTGAACATGGCTTTACGGCGTGAATCGGTAAATTTCCCCTGAGCGCAGTAAAAACCTCTCTGTTGGACGACACTCCATTGGTAGTTTACTTGACGATTGATAGCTCAACATAGCACGTCAACCATCGATGGATTCGACACTCAAACAACGTTTGTTTTTTTTATATTAAGGGTCCGATGTGAAGCAACAGAACAAGTTCTAATTCTGATATCTGGATTATTCGCTCCGATTTTCCCTTACGTAAAGGGATGTTCACGGAAATGGTCTCATTCTGAAATATTTTCATTACTTGGGCGGAATCTTTTTTACTTAACTGCGAATCGCTCCCCTTTTCTTGTTCAGTCAAATACAAAGTTATCCGGCCCTCTCAACGGCTGCAAAAGAAATTGACTAATAAGAAAGGCAAATGATAGTAATCTACAGAAGCTGCAGGATCTTAATTAAAGAGAAAATAAAAACTTCTATCAAATAAAACGTTGGTGCTAATGGAGTGATTTTTATTAGCTGTCTTTATAAAAAAATATCTAGGTTCGAGTTGCTGAGAGTATTACTGAAATTCTTTCAACACAGTTATTAAACTAGAATACTACCAAATAAACTTTCAAAAGAAGTAAAAAGTAACCACAGACAGTTTTGCTTTTTATCTTCTAAAGCAATAAATATGTCCACCGCCCTCGCACACTCCTCTAATAGTTCTTAACAAACTACCAACTATAAATCCTGGAGATTGATGTAAGATACGAAATTTATTCACTTGAGTACATTAGCCGTGTAACCGAATATGTCGTCAGGCTTATTAATCTACAGAGCACATTATAATTTAACTGGAAAAAGTTAATGGTATCACTGTTGTCAACGCGATTGATTTATTTTAAAATATATTAAGAAATGCAATTCTAAGATATATGATATCATGACTATTATATAAAGCTGTAGATTAAAACTCATATCGTATAATTTCTTTATGTATTTGTTGAATTTTGATCGCAAGTATCTCGTATATAACTTGACAATTATTATTACCTACATACAATTATTATGATGTTTAAATTCTTGTCAGCCGTGCCTAATGTACCTAAATTACTCTATCAACGAAATATTGAAGTTGACACAAAGAATGCCGCGGGTTCAAGCTAGTAGTCAAAATATTTCATCGATAGATTCAATATTATAAATCACAGTTACAATCAAATTGTAAGCTTCTCACATCTAATGACATAAAGTAATTTATTCAAATGAGTCAACAAGATTATTCGCTAACCAAATACAACTATAAAAGATGTGCTAAATAAACTCAATTTTTTGACCCCACTTATTGATTTAACAAGTGGTACATATGTGGCAGAATTGCAGGAACCCTCAAAGCAAAGAAACACCATTAGAAACCACATGGGACTAGCCCTAGGCGGAATCAGACTGTAAACCTCAACATTCAATAGCCCCAAAACATAATATGCGTGGTTTAACTGGCTCTATGAGATTAGTCTGACAAATCAACTAATTAGTACATTTTTGATCTGTATTTTAACACTTGCACAAATTATTTGTGAATACGCGTTTCAAAGATGAACTTTAGTGCGAGTGGGAATCGACCCTGCGTCCCTTCCAATCCACTAAAGTGCTCTAACCGCTAAGCTGTAAGCACAAATAATTTGTTCTTTAATTAGTACATTGTCAAATGAATATTAATATATGGGCAACGTACTAATACTATAAACAGACTCATATCGATAATTTCTAAAAATGAAAGAATATTTTAACGTACAAAATAGATGAAATATTACGCAAAATAGATATAATATAATATAATGTACTATCCTTCTCTAAATTTCCCTTTATTAAAGTCTCAAAGTTAACAAATGTAGAATTAATTAAATTCAGAGATGTATAAAAACAAAATGGGGAAGAAAATGTTGGGAAACGATATCGTTCTCTACAGCGCCCCATGGGGCTAGGTAATGCGTGGTTCCGCTGCACATTTTTACTTTTACCACTAATTGGTGCACTCTGGTCATAAAAGCGAAACCCCAGTGTCCCAAGGGAGGATCAGATACAGATACGGCTTTATCACTGTCATATTATTTGTTCAAAATGAATACGTACGTTTATCAATTTAATCGAGATTATTATGTGGGTTCTTTATTACACAGATTTTTTTAAAGACAATAAATGAAGTTATTACATATATCAATTTCTTCAATGTTTTTTTAAACAGCTTATTGCGGGCTATTTAGAATTTTCAACATCACAACTTTTCAGATACATTACACAGAGCAAATTACTAAAAGTATCTCGAGGACGTAAAAGTATTTAATTGTAGAATGCATTAAACAGTTTTTTAATCATTTCAATATTACATTAGTAGTTTTTATTAATTTGAAGAGTTTAAATATATTCGAACTTTTGGCTGTCCTATTTAAGGCTAAAGCTACAAAGCAAACAGCTATAGATTTCACTTTCCAAAAGTCTAAAACTATTTTGATACCAAATCTATATTTGATCTAATATTTGGCATAGATTTAATATCTGGCACCTCATATTCATTGTTAATTACAGTATTATAAAATCTGACAGTAGATATTTCACAGCTTATTTTCACACTGTATATTGGTAATAAATATCGAAAGTCACAGGTGCATAGGTACATCTAATTTATTATAGACTTTACTTTCTTCAATAAGAGTTAATATTTATAAAAAAATATGTATACATGAACTTAGTATTTTATTTTCACAAGAGTTAATCTCAAGAACAACTAAAGCTATTCTGAAAATTCTTTCACTAACGCATACGATATTCAGATAGACAAAAGTTATATATTAAAATAATTATAATATATGTATACCTATATGGTATATTAAATACATATAACCTCGCAAGCGAATATAATCGCGGTCGCTGGGAAAATAAAATTATTTCAAACCTAATGTATTCGAAAGCTTTTATATATGATTGTATCTTTCATCGTAAGATATCGAAGTCTGGCAGTCAGGCATATGAATATATAAAAACCTCTGAACCTTACGATCCCAGCGGCATCGGCGGATTCAACAATGTACCTTATTATTCGATGATCCTTGGGCTGGACGGGGTCTATATCTGCAAAATTTCACGCACCCTTACTATAATAATACACGAGGAGGCTCTTATCTACCCTCGTTGCGATCAGACCAACACCAAACAGAAAGTGCCGATAAAAGGGTCCCACTATATCATATTGGCACTTTCGACAGAGCATCTAGTAATATTTCGTACTCCTTAAAGGATAACGAAATCACCCCTCTTCAAAACGTACATGATATAAGGGTGCTTCTGATCTATTTGTTAAGCTGAAAGTACCAACTGATACCAATTTGGATATTGAATAGTCATTGAGTTAGTTGGTGCTCATTATAATATTCTTCTAGTCACTCTAGTTAATGTAGGTACTAATATCTATAGGGTCTCAAATTTAAAATTTAATGTTCAAATTTAAAATCATGGTAATTTTTAGTACCTAATCTATTATATTACTTAAACATACAAAACTCAAATTAGAATAAAATTATTGTCATTATGTATAGTTTGTAATATCTACAATAACAAAACGTTTTTGTTTCATAAATATTATAAAACAAAAATCCGTAAGCGCTATAGCTAACATCGTTTAGTCGCTTCGACAAAAGTCGCTTTTGCAAAACTCCTTTATTCCAAGCTCATTATGAATCCGTGTAACCAGTTCCTCATCAAACTGCTGACGTGTAAATGTAAACAAAACAATGACTCGCTAATTCGCAGACGCACCCCAGTGAGGTCACGCCGAGGTGTGGCCTGTATCCAACCATAATGAAAGGACTATGAGAGGGAAATAACGTTTCTCCCAAATATATGATGGAACACCTGTTCGTGAGTGAACTTACTCATTTGCTCGACCCATATACGAATACTGAACAAACAACTTATAACTAAGATTAACTATCATAATCTGCAAAAAGAGTTACTTTAATACATTTTACGTTCTTTGATATGCCAATCTTAAATTTTATTTATTTAGCTTGTTTTTCTGAGAGTCATGAGATCTTCTTTATTCCTGTATCAGATTCCATAATTTACTCCTCATTTTAAAGCTTATCGTGCCAGCTAAAAAACGACGAGTCTAAATATGCACTTCTTTTAAATTTGAGATTTGAAGTCATCTTAGAAGAAGTCCTTTAATGACTGCGCGAAATTCCGCACGTATCGACTAGTAGTCATTATAAAAATGCAAATGAAACATGATAACTTTTAGACATAATATTTCTGAAAGTGTAAAACGGCTAACCCTCCATACAAAACACCGAGGATAGCAAAAAAGGTAGTTAAAGAATCCTATCCCAAATTAGATTTCATTTCATTGCATGACATATTATTGACAAATTGCTACTGCTCCATGAAGGAACAACATCGTAAGGTAAACTGCTAGCCTGAGAGATTGTTTCAATAGCTTGTTAAGTCTGCAAACCTGCACGGGGCTGTGGATCATGGCCTAAATCTGTCTCTCTGAGAGAAGACCCGTACCCGAGACCGTAATGGTTCGTGAAAAGGATGCGCCAACAGATCTTACGTCAGTTGAAGTAGTGTTTACACTCCTCAATATTTTCATCTGAATCATGTTATATTTACTTTTAAAATTTCATCAACAACCTCAGTGTTGTATACATTTTATGATGGAATCAAACAAGGAACCCATTAAAGTGAAAGTGCCAGAGACGAGGCCACGACAGTTCAGTTTCAAAGAAACTACGAAACAATTTCCTGAAGGACGTGGGCACAAATTCCGGCCGTGGTGAGCTTTTTCTTTAACACAAATTTACTTTTATAAACCACCTGTCACATAGTTTCGTTACTGTTACCATTTATCATAATTCTTGGAGAAGATCAACTCTTGAATAGTGATGCAATGTCCATCAGACAACGCAAATAAAAATTAACTTTCCACCATTCCTAGGTTTGGATGCGAAAGGACTGAAGTAATATAATACAGTTCCAGTGGCCCGCCAATACAAGCGGAGAGACGGCACAAGTGAGTTTATTTAGTGGGTGAGGGCCCCTTACTATCCTGTTCGTTGCCCCGAATGACGGGGTGTGTGGTTAGGTACAGTTTTCGCCGCCTTAACAAAAAAAAACAAAAAATATAATTTGTATGCGAAGGCATAGGACTGAATCTTGTGATCTCTCTTGGGAAAGCCAAAAATTTGTTTCTTATCCAAAATTTAATGTCACACACTTATTATTTTAGTTGTTATTTTATAGTACAAATTATAATTTGTGAATAAGGAAAAAGAGTATTTTAGTACGAGCGGGAATCGAACCTGCGTCCCTTCCTTTCCGGGGAAGTGCTCTAATCCACTGAGCTATCGTACTATTTTTAGAAATACCGAATTTCCCCATCACATTTGTCTTAACGACCAACGCCATCTATCGGCAATGCATTTACATGCATACATCCAATGTAGTAAGTTTAATTTTGCAATTAAAATTCATACTATTTGATGGCGTGATTTTTTTAAACATTTTTGATCTATATTTTAGCACTTGACATGTTCAGCTACTCCTAAAGTACAAATTATAATTTGTGAATAAGGAAAAAGAGTATTTTAGTACGAGCGGGAATCGAACCTGCGTCCCTTCCTTTTCGGGGAAGTGCTCTAATCCACTGAGCTATCGTACTGTTTCTAGAAATACCGAATTTCCTCATCACATTTGTCTTAACGACCAACGCCATCTATCGGCAATGCAAATTATAATTTGTACTTTAGGAGTAGCTGAGCATGTCAAGTGCTAAAATATACCTACATCAAAAATTGTTATTTTATATTAATTACAGATCATAAATGTATTGTTTAAGAAAGATGCATGCCGTAAATGACGTGCATAAATGTAATTGAAAACTTTTATGGGAATTTTATTCAAATTAAACGGAATTATGAAATAAAAGGAGAACATCATGTTCGTGGGTATTAATATTTTACTAGCACAGAATATACTTTCAGCATAGCCAACTAAAACTAACAGGTAAACATAGTTATGTTACGTTATTGCACGAACATTAATTCTCTAGCTATAAATTATGATAAGCCTATCATAATTTACCTGGAACATCCTGGAAACTGTTATTGAATTATTTAGAAAAATACACGTAACGTATACAAGTAAATCCTAGTAATAATTATTACTCAATAGAGTATAAGATAAACTCAATAGGAGGCCGAGGCCGAGCAAACTGAGATTCCAAATATTTAAGGAAAAAATAAAACAATAAATATGGGAAACATCTGTTTTATAGTAAACCTGCTTATGCGTCTTCTCCAACAATATAATATAAAAAATACGTCACTCGTCAAAATCTCGTACAAAAGTAACTATCCCACAATACCTGTACTTATTAATTATTCCGGTATAAAAAGTAAAAAAAGCTTATCCTTTTCTATGCGCCAGAGCTATGCAAAATTTCGTGATGTTCGTTTAAGTACCTAGTTACCAGCTTCAAAAATAAATAAATAATAAATATTCACGGACATTTTCACACAACGTCCTATGGTCCCAAACTAAGCTTAACGCTTGTGCTATGGGTACCAGATTACGGATATAAAACATAATACATATACTATTTTTTTTTTGTAAATACCTTCCTATAATAGATAGAAAACACCCAGACAATAAATGACATGTAATAAAAAAAATTACTTCCACATTTATAAAATTAAATACTTAATTAAAGGATTTGACTCTAATCTAATCTAATAATATAATGTGTCCCGCTCCAAATTAAACTTGGTGGATTTCCATTTAATATTAAAAAATCAGCAAAAATAAATTATATTTTATGGTCGCGTAATATAACAATAAAAAATAAAACTCCTAAATTTAAATGTTCTTAAGTCGCGTAACATAAATATGTTGTGTGCTTATTTTCCTAGTTCGCGTGTCCCGCCAATCGACAACCACGCGAAGCTTTATGTCGCGTTTGAGGTATTATACCAATACTTTGCGTGTTCGTGTATTATAATAATGATTTTAACAAAGCCGCCAGTAATGCTCACACAATGAGCACCTTTTCAAATATAAACTGGAACGATTTAGGATTACGTACTTTGATATAGCAATCCACTTGTCTGGTATTTGTACGATTTGCGATAACGTTATTATGCTGTTTAGATTTGCTTTTTTATGCTTATGCGTGTGTTTTATTTCTTTATTATTACTGAATTAATACAAGTAGGTATGAATCCTCACTACTAAAAAGTATACGATGTTTGTAGAAAGCTTTATTATTTTTTAAATTATATACCTATTAATGTTTAATGACAATGAATTAACTTAAACGTAGTAGTTACTTCGAATTATTTCGATAAACTAATAAGTAGTTATCTTTGTAACATTCTTGAGATAGACTAAAACTGTTCAGTATACCTAGTATAATAAATATTATCGGACGTTTCACACAATTTCCTCTGGTCCCAAACTAAGCTTAACGCTTGTGCTGTGGATACCAGATTACGGATATAATACATATATTACTTTTTTTTTGTAAATACATACTTATATAATAGATAGAAAACACCCAGACGCAGTACAAATATCTGTGTTCATCACACAAATAATTGTCCTGAGTGGGAATCGAACCCACGACCACGTGCACGGAAGTCGGTTACCATATGTGGCATATTATAGTGGTGATAGCCTAGTGATAAAACCAAGGACTGCAAAGACAGTGTCAGACAGTTTTTATTCTACGTGACGTTTTGTGAATATTTCGATATTTTTATATATATTTTTAGCATTTGGTATACATGGCAGGATCCTGCTCGTGACTGTTATTTTCGATTTCACATTTTTCACTTTGTGTTTAATGTTTTGTGAATAAATGCACTCTGAATTTCAGTAAATTTCATAAAGAATACTAATTATTATAATTGTATAGAATTTGGAAATAGCATTTTTCAAAAGCTATGTTATAATATTTCAACGACAAAATGGATTACAAAACTAATCCTTCAAAATACAAACACAATTATGAATTGCCAACCAGTAAACTTAATATCAAAACGCTAAGTTTCATTCGTTCGTTATACAAAAGAGTCATTGGTTTCCTTTGAAGTCCAAATTAATATTACCACTGAATTGAAATAGTGGTGTTGCAATACAATTAACGTAAAATTTACTATTCCAGTCATATCGCGAACATGCTGCTTAACTTAAACGAAATAGTTATTTTTTAACTTTACGCTCATCACGCGATGCCGTAAATAAATCTTTATTGCCTCTCATAATTGTTTCAGGCCTATTAATTATTGTGGTTTCATTAAAATAATGCTCATACGTGTTGTAATAGTGATAAGCGAAGTGTTTCTTATCGTTAGCTATTTTGATAAACTTTTTATTTAAGTCGATAATAGCTAATTTACTTACTTATCATCACGCCATCTCCCTTGCGGGAGAGAGAACAAAGTGCCACCAGAGTCTATTCTTGCATATATCTCTCGCTTCCTCAATATTCACAATTATCTTCATACACGCTCACCGGTTTCGCAGACTCCTGACTCCACCTTCCATCAATGCATAACCGATTTGGTCTAAGTCACCTACTTAGACTCAGTCTCCCCCTGTACCTACATCCTGCCACTTTCGCATTGTATATCTTTTTAACTTTCGCATTGTATATTTTTTTTTGTTAGATGGGGCGATGCGACATCTAGTGCCTATAGACTAGACTGCGGTGTACGCCAGGGTGGGTTAACCTCTCCGGACCTCTTTAATTTATACGTAAATGACCTGATCGGAGAACTGAGAAGCACAAAAGTTGGATGTCATCTCGGAAGTGTGTGTGTAAACAACCTCAGCTACGCTGATGACATGGTGCTTCTGAGTCCTTCGATCAGTGGGTTACGGAGGTTGTTGTCAGTCTGTGAGGGTTATGCTGACACTCACGGACTGAAATATAATGTGTCTAAAACAGAAATGATGGTGTTTCGATCTGGTAAGGGGCCGGAGAGGATTTTCAATGTCTATCTGGGTAAGGCGCCGATTAGAGTGGTTCAGCAATTTAAATACTTAGGTCATATTCTGACCTGTGACCTTCGGGATGACAACGATATAGAAAGGGAGAGACGGGCACTCGCGGTGAGGTGTAACATGCTCGCGCGGAGGTTCGCCAAGTGCAGCGCAGATGTAAAAATAACTCTATTTAAGGCATACTGCCAATGTTTCTATACCTGCCAGTTGTGGGTGAACTTCCGCAGGACCTCTATAAGTACCATGAGGGTACAGTACAATGACGCGTTCCGTATCCTCATGAAACACCCGCGTTACTGTAGCGCGTCGAGCATGTTTGCTGAGGCGCGAGTGCCTGACTTTTTCGCTGTTGTGAGGAGTCGTATCGCATCCTTTTGGCATCGATTGCGATCGTCTCACAACACTATACTGCAGGCTATTTGTGAGGACTACACGTGCCCAATAGTAAAATATTGGTTAAAAGTACACCTGGACGCAAACCGAAAGTAGTCAGCTGGTTTTACTTTATTCTATTCTACAGTATTTTATTGTTATTTTTGTGTATTTTATATTGTTCACAATTTTGTTGTGTTAATATGGGACCTGTACCTGAATAAATAAACAATTTATTATTTATTATTATTTAACAAGTCGCTCGTCCATTCCTTTCACATGTGCAAACCGTCGGGGCATTCTCTTTCGAATCTTTACACCAAAAAACGAGTACTGTAACAGGTAAACTATTATATCGGTCCACATTGGGGTAGCTGTTTATAACTTTCTATCGGTTTATGAACAAACACCCATTTATATGTGACCATTGTTCACGTGGATATCTAAGACTAAGAATAAAGAACAGAGAATAAGTTTAACTAAGTTAATCTTGTTGATATTCCTGAGTCCACGTTGATATGTCCATTAGCAGCGACTATTGATGAAAATAATATAAATAGATAATGGTAATTTTTACAATATAAAAAAAAAGAATGCCGGACATGCGACTGGTTAAGAAGATATGCAATGCGAAAGTGGATGGATGTAGGTACAGGGGGAGACCGGAACTCACATACCTACCTAGACCCAATCTGTCATGTATTGAAGGAAGGTGGAGTCAGGAGTCCCCGAAACCGGCGAGCGTGTATGAAGAGTATTATGAATGTTGAGGAAGCGAGCGATGCATACAAGAATAGAGCCTTTTTTGCACTCTGTTCTCTCTGCCTACCCTGCAAGGGCGATGGCGTGATGATAAGTAAGTAGGTAAGTAAACAAATATTGTTGAGATTTATTGAATATGATTCCAAGTATGAGTCGAGATCTATAATAGGTCATGTTCCAGGTAATTACTTCAGTGTGAAGTGGGAGAGACAGCTATATTCTATCCAAGGTGGTGTTAGCTTGGCTACTCTCATTCTTATTGGAAATATAATTTAAATATTATTCAAACATAATGTAAACCTGTTCATACCAACATAAATATACAAACCTAATATGATTTAGGTACATACAAGTAACCGACGCGGCAACGATCCGTCAATCTTAATTATTTTCCAATATTTAGATTGAACATAAAATAATAAAGGCAATCCAACCTCATCATTCTCTACGGGGTTATAAAATTGATCGATTTCATGTTTACACAACTTTCAACTTTACCTAATTGTAGTAAAAGTTGATTTTGTGTTATTGAAAATATTGGATAATCATTTTTAAATTGTTAAATTAACCAATTCACATAAATGTTAGTATTAAGTTCTGTGTGAGTGGAAACAACGCGATATTTAATTAGGACAAAATTGAAACATTAATTATTATGTACTTCCTGATATTTACGCGAATGTTACACGTTAGGAAATTAAACTACCTTTTCATTACTCATACTCTGATGTAGGCCTGAAGTTGCCTGAGGAGCGGGTTGAATGTAATACTTTTCAGCCCTAGGGAGAATTGCTTTCAACTGACAGCTGAGTAATTATAAAAAATAAAACAGTTCTATTTTCTGTACAGCCAGTCAATTACAGCGCGATGTAAAATTGAAATAACATAAAGTTAAGTATTTATTGAAGAATTTGTTTTTTATATGACTTTATTTTAATATAGTTGCAATTAAATATCTTTAAAATAAAGAATATTTATATTTTTTCAATGATTAAAATGAAAAATTATGACTGAATAGCTGACAGGCCACAGAAAAAAAAACAAAATCGGCGGGAAAACGGCGATTCCAAATTATTTTTTTTAGTCTCCCATTTTTTCTTTAGCTAATTCATGATTTTTATTTTTAGTTTCCTCGTATTTATAATGAAAAGCACAGTGTTTACCTCGGGATAAAGACTTATTTAGTCCCTCGAACTATTGGAGCCCTCGCTGCGCTCGGGCGCCAAACCCCGTCTCGGCGCAAAATAAGTTGCTTTCATCCCTAGGTTAACAATGTACTATTACGGAATCTATCGCGTTCACTTGATTTTCTACTATCCCGACGTTTTGTCGAAACAATATATTTAGCAGCCATTGGACGTGTGGTATCCAAGTCCACCCGTATGTTAATGAATGCTGTAAAGTATTCGAAACGTCGGAATAGCAGAAAATTTAAGTAAACGCGGTAGATTCCGTAATCGTAGTTTTATTTCATAATATTAATTATGAAATTACGAGGAGTGTTTCAGAATTTACTTATGTAATGTGAAATTATTGATGCCAAAGTTTTTATACGTAGCATAATGGAAGTCTCATATTTCTTGACTTTGTATTTTCCAGGATATAGTTTCCTATAGAATAAGACATGTATTTAATTAATAATACATACATGCAAACTATAAGTAATTGTACAATTTGTTCACTATCAAACCTATCTTCTCTTATATATTTTTACTTTACTGTTATATAGAGCTTTTTAAATGGTATTATAACAAGGCGTATTTATTTACAGGCCCTAATAAATCAAGCCCACTATAAATTGCGTGTGTTAAGTCCCACCGGTTTTAACATTCTTGCATAAAAATTAATGTCTAAAGTACAAGGGTTCCTTTGTCTAGTGAGCATGGAATTCAAATTTAAGCATAAAATACTACTTCATTAAGAACTCGTTGCTTTTAAAATGTAGTATTTTTAATTATCCTCAATTTTTATTTATAATTCAGCGGTAATGTGAGCGTATGCTGATCATGAGGTCATGGGTTCGATCCCGGGTCGGACAGTGTCATTGAGTTCTTTCGTAAACAGAAAAATTTTCAATAGCAGCCCGAAGTTTGGAATTGTGCCCGGTAGACGGCAATAGGCTCGCCGCCTATTACGTGGGACTCAAACATAGCTGGCGTACCATGGGTGTGTAATACACACCTCTGTCTACCCCTTCGGGGAATACAGGCGTGATGCTATGTATGTATGTAATTTTACGTTTAAGGTAAAATTGATTTTTGATTCAATATAGAACAAAGTACCTATACGTTTTTTCAAACGATTGCACATCGCAGAGATGAATGAACATTTGAACTTTTAGTGCGCTAGTTAACATTTTGTTAACAAAACGCATTATTTCATGCTCGATATGAATAGAATCTATTAAAATTTAAAAATTAGATCGTTCAAAAATAACTATTCACCGATTGGCACTCAAACAATGAATGACATCCGGAAATGTAATTAACTATGTATTCGTTGAAAAGAGGAAATATCAATTCGCTTGCAGAGGGGATCGGTCGATGCGTTTAGTTTAAACGGACAGCTCACTCCCAACTCGTACCTATATTAAATGAACAATGATATTTGAAGGCGAGTTATTTAACTGTTTAGTGATATTCAATTTTATATTTCTTTCAAATGAACACAAAGACAAAATATTGAAATCATCCACACACAATATTTTTTTTAATAATTCTGACTTTTTAGGTTTTCTAGAGCAGAGTATTGCTTGTCCCAGCATGAATGGGCTGGACTGATCGGGGAAATACCACCATGTGATCACCAGAGAGAGATCAGCGTGAAACAACAGTAGGTTCTCCTTCTGTTGTGTTTTGTATGGTGAGCGAGAGCGCAGGACTCACAAATCCCTTCTTTATTTCGCCTTATTGGTCTTCCTCTCGAACAAAGGGATAGGACCCTTTCCTTAGAGGCGACACGCGAGTGTTGTGTGCGGTATGCTTGTTTTCCGAATGTGTAGTATATAAAGGTAATGTATCTTTAGATATATTATTTTTGACATTATCTTACAACTAGCCTTTATCCGCGGCTACAACGCAGAAAAGCTAGTTTTTAGGTTATATCAAAATGTATTGTGTGATGAACAAAATTAATAATTTTAGGGTATTATTTGGTATGAACCTGAATAGTAATAATTAAGCTTACCTTTTTGGAATAAGATATGCAAATGCGTCAGCTGGAGCAGGCATCACCGAAGACATTAAAAAGGAATGTGTTATTAAAATTTAAAAAGACCACTCGATTATTTGTAACGATGACTGAATTGGCAAAGTATCTGGGAAGGTATTCCAGAAGATGCAAGTAAAATCCTGCTAATGATTGTTATTTTCGATTTCACATTCTCAAATTTGTGATAATTTATATGGCTAAAAATAATCTCCAGATATATAAATACCATACCCCAAAATTTACTAAGTTATTCCTTAAATTAAAATTATAAATGCCCTCTTCTAAATAATCGATTCTAGGTCTTCTATTTCCTATAATATTAAAAAATAAATCCGTCTATGTTTACAAGAACCACCGAAATAATACAATCGAAAATACTAAAATATCGCCCGTCCATTTTTACCCAACCCTTTTGCATACCTATTACTAACATAAAAGCACACCCGTAGCATTTACGGAAGCTCATTTATTGTAGGATTGAAGGTATATCCGCGAATTTATCGGAAATCACCCATCTCAACTGAGGGATATCACTCTATTGTTCGGTTCATACCAACACAGGCTTTCATTTAAACGTTTGCATATTACTCAATTTACCATTCTAATGCCGTTTCGATTGAGATACGGTTGTCGGATGCAACATTAGTAACCAATTATTAATGTTGCAGTAGTTATTAATGGTTTTCAGTGACGAATAGATACATAAACATGAATATGAGACCCATTTCACAGTTGATTTATTTTAAATATGTAGTGAATTACCGTAATTTAACAATATCACATGAAGTATTCACACACCGTAACATATATTTGGTGACATGCCACGTATTTCCGTGGACTATCTTATTACATTTACATAAATAACCGTGTTTCTATGTTAAATTAGATTACAAAAGAAAATATTCAATTTTGGAATTTGAAGCCGAAATATGATTTCATAGGATTTTGGAAATAAAATAAACGAGCTTAATCTTTTTATTTTGATATGAATATAATTATAAAACTACATTTATTATCGTAATTAAGATATAGAATATATATAATGTGATTGTCCGCATGCTGATGCGAACATAGGTTCATAGTTTCAACGCTCTATTTCATTCCACTGGTATGGAATGGATGGACGAAAAACGAAGCTAGTGAAATTAGGCAGACAGTACTAACTATGAGGGTAGGAAATCTTGAAACCAAATCCTATACCAACCCGTCTGTTAGCATGCTACACAGAAAAATAATAATTTCAATAAATATCTCTATTCAGTATCCACATAAAATAAGAACTAAAATTATAACGAATTTGTAACAAAACACCAATTTACATTAACTTCAATAAATGTGAATGCTAAACTGGCTAATAAAGAACAAAATTCATAACAGACATATCAGTAAATTATATTTTAAAATATACACTGTGTTGATAAATAAACATAGAAATGCAAAACTTGAAGATCTTTTGCATTCTGCAAACAAACGGAGAGTGCGGGTGATCTCACTAATGAAGTGTTCGCATTTAAAATGCGAGAACATCTTGTGTACACTTTTGATAAAATCAAAAAGAGTACCGCGCTCCTGTTTGAGTTATTTGTCGTCACATTAAACGAGTGTTCGGCAAAAAGTCGAGGGAGATCAAAGCAATGACGTGGCAGTCTGAAATCAGAGCCAACGGCATGCACTTGTCAACGATGAAATGTACGCAAAATCCGCACTTACATTGAGAGATTTACGCTACACAATCTCTATGTATCCGGTCCTAGATGGATATGTGCAGATCATTCATTAAAAAGGAGCAGTTTCTTTGAATATAATAAGCGCTTTATTGATATTAATGTGTTTGACGTCCTCATTACTTATAGTCATGGAAATTATGTTTTCCATGCTACATAAAAATATTTTACTACATGAAATCATTTTAAAAATATATGGTTATCTGTAAAATCGGTTTTCGAACAATAATTTTACGTGATAGCGTCATATGTGTTTTCTCTGGTCACATGGTAGCTCGATAAATCCGCCATCTTACCGCAAATGAACCACGTTGGCAGATTACTTCAAATACAACAACAATTAAAGCAATTTCTATGTTTTAGCAACCCTGGGCGGAACGTGACACTTTTTCGTGCATGCAGCCGGCATTCATCAATTTGTAAAACAACTATTTAGATGGTTTATGGATTAAGTAATTTCAGCTCTAATGATCAGAGACAAGTACATTATGCTCTAAAGAAAAAAACACAGCATGTAAATATTATCTTAAATTATTATAAATTTTATAAATTACTAGTGGACCCAACAGACGTTGTCCTGTCCAAACATTGGCGTTTCGTTTGGATTCGTTTGATAGTGTATATCTTATTACATTAGAAAAAATTGAAGTAAAAAATTCTGAAATCCTATCGTGGTGCCATCTACCGGGTCCAAATGTGAATCTAAACCATCCTGGTACTTACTCAAACATTCACACATAAATAGGAAAAAAAGTCCTGAAATCCTATTGTGGCGCCACCTACCGGGTCCAAATGTGAATCTAAACCACCCAGGGTGCCACCCAAACGCATACAAAAAAATCATTCAAATCGGTACAGTAGAATTATATATAAAAGATTATAAAGTAATAGATGGCCCCGCAACTCTGTCCGCGTGGACTGCAGAACTTAAATACATCATTCTACAGCACACTAATTATCACTATGTTAAAATAGATATCATACGGGAACTGTTTTTCTGGGATAAAAAATCCTTTTCCGGGCTTCAGACTATATGTATGCAAAAATTCGTGATCATTGGCTTAGTAGTTACAACGTGGAAATGTAAGAAAGAAATTCCCTTTTGCATTTATTTGTTGCTGATTACAAGACTCTTAAACTCTCATACTTCATACGTATGATATGAAACCAACAACATACTGTTTAGATAATGGTAAGTATGGAGACGATATCTTTTATATAATGAATGATTCATTCACGAATAATGAACGTCTGAAATAGGAAGAGTGATTTAGATACCGACTATGTTGAATGTTGTGGATTCATATCTATAACTGCACAGATCACAAAATACACTGCAAAAGTGTGTGTGTAAACATGTGCATTTTCAATTCCTTCACTTTGTTAATCCATGCAACGGCAATCCGACATGACCAAAACAATAACAGGTGCCAGACCAGTTACTTTGGTACGCTTCGAAACCCGTAAGAGATCGCCAACATTCCTATATACGGGCTTCTATTGAAAAACAACCCAATCTTTGCTCTAAATCCGGATTCGAACACAAAACTTCTTGATATAATACAACTCTAAACTAGGCCTCAATGAGTATGTATTATGCTCTGAGATCAATAACATTGTACTAGTTATAATGAGAAGAGAAAGCAGAGATAGAATAAATTTATATTAGCATGCTAAAGAACCGTTTATCATTTTAACTTATAAAGCAGCGGCTATATTTATCCTACTACAGTAGCATTCAGTAGTCGTTCTTTGATCCCTTGCGGCACCGATTTATTAATGCCTAGAGATCCTAACTCTAAGGCCAGTTGTCTTGTAGGTGTACAACCAGTAATTATTTGAGCAAAGCAGTCTCCGTATAGGCAGTAAGTCTTGACTGTCATCTGTTATCTATATACCTATAGAAAATTGCTTGTCCTGACTGACTATGAATGCACTGCAAAGACTGCTGAGTCTACAAAACTGAAATTTGGAATATAAGTTTATTTTATAACGTAAACATTCGCTAATAAAGGATTTTTGGAAATTCCAACTCTTCTCTCTCTTTTACTCTCTTCCCCTGTTTAAGGGGGAGAGGGAATGATTATATGAATTCCTTGTTCTTTGTAGATAGATACATAGTAATTTGAAAACAGTTACTGAAACAATTAAATAACAGCGCACTTCACGTTTTTTTTGTATATTCACATAAAATGTAATGTAGTGAAATAGTGGGATTATATTTTGCTTGAGAGTAGTGATTTTATTATAGGCAGGAACATAAAAATCAGCATACTATCTACTTATCAGAATTAAATTATGATCAACAATGAACGTTTTTGAATTTTATTATTTTAAGAGAGGAAAATGTGTGGTAAAAGATATGGGATTGTTGGTAATTTCAATAAGAACTTTAAATATAATATTTACCTAGTTACTCGTACATAAAGATTGTATGGTGTAAATCTTTTGTTTTTGCCTGAAACACGTGTGCGTAGCTGCTGGCATCGGTTAGTATTACATACCGATACAAACTGTGCCTACTTAAATTCAGAGCCACAACAATTGATATCTGGGTTATGTTTACAAAATTTCAAACATAGATTTTGGGATTCATCTGATCTTCGTTGAACGGCCATTATTAATATAGTTTGCATAACAGCTTCTATGATATGTACGTATTAAGATTATTAATTAGTCTCCTATGTTATTCTGTTTATGTTATTATTATTTATTACTAATACTTCATCAAGTGAATCTTTTATAATAGCATTATAGATATTATTAGTTAAATCCAGATTATTCAGTTTCGTAATACAACACTGTGCTTGTTTTAGATATGTTATGAACTATTACAAAATATTCTCGAATACTTGACACAAACTTTAATGAAGCATGACTGATTTTAACTGTTAGATCATCAAAGAGCTTGCGTACATTAACACCAGTGACTCTTGTTGTTGACAACAGCTGCTCCAACACGGACACATCCATCGAAGATATTAATTGTAATTCACAATATAACGCTGGCTGGAATTAGATACTCTTTCGTACTGGCCTCATTCTCCATCATTTATGTAAACTCTGTATGTGACTTATATAAATTAGAGCCCATATATTCACACCCACATCTCTATCATAGTAAGAAATCGGTGTTTTATGTTCTGTACTTTATCCTTTGGGCTATAGCGACTCACGTAGTGTCGTCATAATCAGATTTAGTTATTGTGGCCGAGACAAGGTCGTGTGACGTTAACATCGATATGATATTTTCCTCACAAACAAGCCAGTGCTATTCGCAACCCATGCGAGTGCACACATTATTTTATAAAACTACTAAATTATTAAAATGAGGTACAGTTTAATTCTCGCTTGTGTGTTATTATTGTGCGTATGTTTAAATGAGGGAAAAGACTTCACGTTTGGGACGAAAGCGAATAATTTGCTAATATCAACGGACAAAGTTAAGTACAGAAGCTTGCCACTCATACGAAGAGACAAGGATTACACCTACAAAGATCCTAAGGAAAGAATTATTAAGGTAAGAAAGTACGTAATTTTTTAAGGTCACTTAAAAATACTGCAGAATGTGGGCAGTTTTAATAGCTTGTGTATCTGTCAATAATAATTAGTTGAGATAAACAAGGTTATGTATATAGTATACCTATTTTTACAAAAATATATACAACGCGATCTTTGTTATGTAGTGCTAAATAGATATTTTAACAAGGTTTTTGAAGGCGATGCGGGATGTTTATAATTTGTTCTGTGTTGTTATTACTCACAATATTTCTATCTGTAACTTACAATAGTAAATTTAGGTGAAAATTTCTGATAGGTTTGGAGTATACGTAACCTAAAATAATAATAACCAATAACTAAAATAGTAGATAAGCTTACTTTCATACCTACAGCTGTATACAGACATATATGTCTGAAACGGGAAAAAGGATGGACGCAAATTTATTATAAAACACAAACGAGAACAACAATTTGTCTATGCCACTAATAAAAAGTCGGAGATACGTGGGTTTTTTATATACGTTATATCACATTAAAACGCTTAACGTTTTTGGGAGTTCAACAACACCCATAGATTCAGTTTTTATTTTGATGATGAAATAATTATGCGACTATTAATACAATATTAGTATTAATTTATTTACTATACACGTACATGGTTTATTTATTATCAACATAAGCGCTATCAAAATTTTGCTGCTGAGCACTGGTTTGGCTACTCTGTATATATACACAGAGTAGTCATTCTTCAGTTACTTTAATAAAATTTAAGTTTTATTAGCCAACCGTAAGAATAAATACCGCACGTCACTGCCCAATGGCACGTTTATACAAATTCCGAAATAACATGAAAGCGTTTCATCAAATCGTGCGGTGTGTGCTATCTAAAAAGAGATTTTAATAAACTAGTCGGCGCCCACTTAGCTTTGATGAAATTTTGATGAACAACCAACCAACAAATGAATGGCGTGTCGGAAGTTGCCTTGGAAATAACTTCGCGTATATATGGAGAGATCCGCAAAATAATGTATTCGTATGTTTGTACGAGTTTCGAGTATGTTAATTTCAGGTTGAGAGGAAATCGTCAGATTTATGCGTTCCTATAATAAGCATTATAAAGAATGGGATATCACAGAAATGCTAACCCGCTGTGGTTTTTTAGAAGACTTTGTATCGTTGTATGTTTTTATAGTATTTCTGTTTGTACGATAGATGCTATGCAGTCGCGCGTGGATAATACCGAACCATCCATCCATCCATCCATCAGCCTTTCAACGTCCACTGCTGGACATAGGCCTCCCCAAGAGAACGCCACAACGAACGGTCCCGTCATGGGGGATAATGCCGTAATCGCCACGCTTGGCAGACGGGTTGGCGATCGTAGTGGATGTTGTTAATACTCAAGGGAGTGCACTGCTACTCCCCCGGTATTCCTTCAGTCGGCTCTTACGACTCCCGTGGGTAGAGAGGGGAGGGACAATTCTAAAGCCGGCCCCACACGGCCAAATACTATAATACCGAACCAATCGTCATGAATTTGCGTATGTATAGTCTGGAGCCTGGAAAAATGAATGGTTCCTGTGTATAACTGTTTTACATAGAGATAATAAACCGTAGAGTGATATATATATATTCTGATTCTGAAGTACCTACGCGGAGTTAAATCGCAGGCAGAATCTAATTTAAAATACGTAGAGCTGACTTTTTTGACTGCAAAATGGTGGAGTGGTTTATATACTCACTTTCCGTACCGAGTGTTGTCGGTTCGATTTCCACAGCGAACAATTCTTTGCGTTGATCTAATTCTTTAGGCTAACTAGGAGTAAGTATTATTTATACAACCTTCATTACAGTTGGTTTAAATATTTCAAAAGAACCTTTCACGACAATTTTTGAAGTAATCTTCTTTGTAATTTAAGAGTAAGTGAGCTTAATTTACTCGTAAATTGCACCGGTGTAACAAAAGAGTCTTAGAGCGTTATTTCATTAGGATGAAGTGTAACATCCGCTATGACATCATTGCATTATAAACGATCCTTCTTTTGTGACAATTTTTAAGGGCCCATCACTAACTACTTATGTAATGTAACACAGTTCCAGTGGTCCACCAATACAGACGGAGTGACGCCACACGGTGGTTTATTTAGTGGGTGAGGGTGAGAGCCCCACACTACCCTGTTCGTTATCCCGAACGACGGGGTGAGCAGTTAACTACATTTTTCCCACCTTAATAAAAAAACTTATACCCCTAATTATATTCCATCCATCCATCCATCAGCCCTTCAAAGTCCACTGCTGGACATAGGCCTCCCCAAGAATGGGGATGGGATAGAACCGTAATCGCCACGCTTGGCAGGCGGGTTGGCGATCGCAGTGGATGTTGTTAATACTCGAAAGAGTGCTGCTGCCCACTCCCCCGGTATTCCCTCAGTCGGCTCTTACGACTCCCATGGGTGGAGAGGGGTGGGACAATTCTAAAGCCGGCCACACACGGCATAATATATTACATATTATCAAAACTAAATAAATAATTTACATGCATAAATTACCTTTTGTTTGTGTAATACTATATGATACAAAAAGTATGTTACAACATATCTGAATAAAAATAATTAGTTATCAAAATATGTATATTAGAAAAGATAGCTAAGAGCTGAGACACATAAAATACATAGATACATAAGGACAAAACAATACGCTCATATACGGATTGAGACCTTCTCAATGTTAGTTAAAAATAATCTCCTACATAACAATCATAGTGTAAAATATTGATAACTTGTTTTGTTGCCAGGGTATCGTTGCACGAGATTTGTCGCGGACGGATACGGAAGTGACAATAACTGAAGGAGGAATTGGCGCGTCCAACGTCACACTGCATCTACAAAGTGGGAGGGGACAAGAGCTCAACTATTTAATACTAATATTTAGCAACAGTAGAGATATTAACTATAATTTTTGAAAAATACACGTATATTGCCACAATATTGCATTTCATATTGGTGTAATCGCTCAAGCATAATTCTGTGGTCGAAGAAATCCAGAATTTTATAAGCCAAGATTCGATCCTCTATAGAATTTCTCGGCGCACGAAGGACAGATACATTAAAAATTTTAACTGAAAATTATGAATTACTCGGAACTGAGTAGTCTAGATAAAACAAACAACTTGTGAAAAACTCGATTACAGAATTGCGAAAAGCACTTTGCATTCTGTACTGATTAAAACAACTGGCCAATCTCTGAATACGATCTCTAATAAATTCTGGACGCCGACCAATCTTGAACAAACTGTCACAATGATTTAGGTATATTTTGAATGTTTTTGACAAACATAGGAAAACAAATGGAATTCTTTTAAATATAGGTGATTAAACTTAGATTAATTGCTTTATGGAATAAGCAAGAATAAGTACCAAATCCTCAATAAAACATGAGTTTTCACCATTACAAATTCACAAAGTAAGGTCTTCTGTCAAAGAGCTTAGGTAATTTCTCATGGAGTCAACCAAATACTACAACCCCAACCACACCGGAAACTACGAGATATTGAAAATTAAATTGCAATTTAATATTGCTATTTTTTATCGCTTTATATTTTTATTATGAAGAATAGGAAGATCTTTCCAACTGCAATTCCATAACTCTTCAGATACGAAGAAAGGTCTTTGAACAGTGTTTGAAGCCAACGAGGTTCTTAAATGCTGGCCTCGTGAATTAGCTCAAGAGCTCGCAAAGTGCTATCTCAAAGCGTGCGTTAGACGTGGAGAGGGTTTACGAGATAAAACCTGTAGTACGGATATACTCGTATACAGGATTATGAGAAAGACTAATGCCAATTTTTGTTCCAAGCATCGGATGACGCAGCGTATAATAGACTCCCACCAGATAGAGTAGCCGTTGTTTTGACGTCCTCTAGAGGAAACTTATATCCAACCATGGCTATATAATATGTATAATGATTGGAGGAACCTTGTTTAATAATTAAAAAATAAAGGTACTTCTATAATAAACTCTAACATTCATTAAAGATAAACTGCCTCGGTGGTGCAGCGGTAGTGTGAGCGACAGCTGATCATGAGGTCTCGGGTTCAATCCCCGGGTCGGGCAGTACTATTGAGCTTTTTCGTAAAAATAAAAATTCTCAGTAGCAGCCCGGAGTTTGACAATTTACCCAGTAGACGGCAATAAGCTCGCCCCCTATTCCGTGGGACTTAACATAGCTGGCGAACTGTGGGTGTGTAATACACCTTTGCCTACCCCTTCTGGGAATACAGGCGTGAGGCTATGTTCTATGTTGTTAATTAAAGATACTACTTATTGAGGTCTGTTACCAAGGAGTAGAACTGAGTAAAGTAAATAAGTCGATCCAAGTGAGATCATTTTAAAATCAATATGTAATATCCGACCTCATTTCTATTTGTGTTCGTGTTAGTAGTATTACATACTCGCAACGAGCCTTCCAAACATCAAGCTTTATACAATCATCGTGACTTAGGAATATGAAACACCGGAACTGACACTATCTTGTTGTTTACCCTGAAAATCATGTTAGTCGTCCAATGCAAAAGCGGAATTAGTATAAATTATCTCGTTTATTACTAACAGCTACTAAATATAACCATATAAAGTTTTGTTTTAGCTGTAGAAATGCGATTCATTCCAAGTTTTTATATGCCAATACAAATTTCGAAGTATTTTAGCAGTCATAGCCTAGTGGTGAGTCCAAGGACTGGAAAGATACAGGTATCGAGTTCAGTCTCTGTACGAGAATTACAATTATGTATTCGTTCACATAATAATATCATGGTGGTCTGGCCGGTGGAGGAAAACCTCACCAGGAAATTTACGGGAAAAATGTATCGAACCGCACACCCTATCCATTCACGGCAATAAACATGGTAGTGTGGGTCCTCACCCACTAAATAAACCCTTCGTCTCTCTGCCTGTCTTGACGGACCACTAGAACTGTGTAACATTACTTCAGTGGTAGGACATCTGCAAGAATTAAATAATTATTTACGAAGGTGAGTGGTTTGTGAATTCTACTAACCCATACTGGACAACCGTGTGGTCGGCCGTGTGGGGCCGGCTTTAGAATTGTCCCACCCCTCTCTACCCACGGCAGTCGCAAGAGCCGACTGAGGTAATACCGGCGGAGTGGGTAGCAGCACTCCCTCGAATATTAACAACATCCACTGCGATCGGCAACCCGCCTGCCAAGCGTGGTGATTACGGCATTATTCCCCATGACGGGACCGCTCGTTGTGGCGTTCTCTTGGGGAGGCCCATGTCCAGCAGTGGACGTTGAAAGGCTGATGGATGGATGTATGGATAGATACTGGACAAGCGTGATTAGTTACTCAAGTTCTTATCACTACTTTGATAGATGTTTGACCAATGATGGAACTGTAATGCATGAGTTGTGAAAAAAAATGGATTATATGATAGAACAAATATATCGGAGATCCACAAATAGTTGTTCCCAACATTTGTATATCTTGTATGTTACAAAGATTATTACATGAACAGACTTATTTTTTATTTATGGATACAATTATAGTGAGAGATTCATTAAGATATAGATAATATGATATTATAAATTTATCTTTGAATAATATAAGATTATAGCATAAACTAGTAATCTGTGTGCGGAATTAAGAATAAAGTATCACCAATACCGTTCATTCCAAGGGGTTCATAGAAGCCTATTAATGTAATAAAATTAAGCAGACAATATAATTGACATCAACGGAAAGCAGGAAATACTATGTTAAAAATATTATGATAACCTCTGACCAGAGTGGTACAGTCGGCCAATCGCATTAAGTATATGATGCACCTGTTAAGAAGTGGTACGTACTCGTATATGAATTAAATAAGCAAATAAACTAATGATTTTATTTTATTATTTATTTTATTTCATTGGGATTTTTAGCATTTGACATGCTCAACTTGAACATTTTTTTGTGAAAGTGGAAAATATTATAATGTGTGAGGTGGAAATTGGAAAATTTAATTAAGTTTCTATGACAGCTTAGCGGTCTAAAGCAGGGGCAGATGCAAGTCCAAACTCTGCTCGTAGAATTTTTTTTTTTTAGCTTAACAGTCTTAAGCAGCTCCTCGGATAGGGGAAGACGTGAGTACGAATCCTGCTCGAAGAAAACATTTTTTAATACTACATGGGTGGCAGCCCCACTAGATGGTAAGCAGCTACCGTAGCTTATAGACGCTAGTAACACCAGAGGCTTTACTCGCGCGACGCCATCATTACAACATAGGAATGAAAATAAAGTCAAGGTAGGAAAGACAATAAGGAAAGGATAATAACGAGACCACTCTTCATTTTTCATTATTTCATAAAAAAATTGTTTTGATTATTTTTGTTTACTTGAAAATGAAATTAGGGCTAATGCTTTGGCCAAGGTATAAGCTAGAATTTTGGTCACGAATAGACTCTACAAGCCTTCCCGCAAGATCTTTATAAACTTCAAAAGTGCCATGTCGTCTCGGTCGTTGTAAACATACTATCTTAATACCAAATAATGGTAATAATTGTCTAGTTTAATATTGACTAAGTTTTATTATTTCTAAAACAAATGTTATTTTTTTAAATGCCTTGAATAAATAAGAATTTAAGAATAAAATTTTTGTTAAAAATAAAATTGGTTGCCTGTAAAGTCGGTATACGGGCGAAAGTTTTACGTGACAACGACTTTGAGTGGTAAAATAATTTTAATGTGAATATTCATTCGTATAGTAGGAAGAAGGACGAAATAATAGTAACAATTTAAAACATTTATTTATACAAAGAATTATATTTAAAACATTAATTTATACAAAGAATCTCGCACTGAATTTCATATTAACAAAATTTTATTTCTTCGTCTCTCTCGCTCTTAGGCGGGCTAACCATGCCCGAGTGGAAGGGACGCGTGCCTCTCACTCGCTCTCATTGTGAGCGCATAACGTGAGCGGAGCGTAACGCAGTTTCTTGAAGTGTCACCCGGCAAACCAATTTATAAGACGTTGTCACGTCAATAAATTAAATAGGTATTAATACCATAAGCAAGCATCAACATTAAGAACCAGTGGCAGCTGTGTGTTTCTGGTAAGTACGGATGGATATCCCGCTGCGGAACAGACGTTCACTGTGTCGAAATGTTTTTTTGAATTTCAATCATCATAACTCACGAAGTTTATTAAATAATTCCAACATCACAGATTTTCGGCTTGTCAATCAAAAAATCATACAAAAATAAAGCTTCGAAAAGTTTCGAGCATTTTTCGTATATCCATTTTTGTTATACAGTACAAGTCTTGCGTCACGTCTAGGTGCGACACATTCTCGTCCGTCTATGAGTACCAGACTCTGCCAGCGACTTGGTGTGCGTGGGCTTCATAATGGGGTCAATATAATATATATATGAATACGTTGTTCTATGGTAAATTAATTATATCTCTTTGCAAAAACAGTGGTTCCACAGGAAAATCTTTTTGAAGTGAAAACTTCTTTAGCCGCGTAGAGCGATTTTTGGTAAGGAGAAATCTTAACCCTTAACCAGGCTATGGATTGAGCGTTTTCCACATAGATTTTTGGAGATTATTACCAGGTTTTGGTAAAGAATGTCCCACAAACTGTCAAACACTTCAAAATAGAAATATTATCTCTGGTCACACAAAAAAAACTTGGAACCCAACGCAAATGTTTACAATAATTTTTTCTATGGTCGTCCGTCCAACGGTTATTTTTGTGAAAAGTGCAGCGTATTTTATTCATAATGGCTAATCGGAAAATAAATCGTGGATATTTTTGTTATTTTATATTATGTTGTAGATTTTCAGTTTTTCTAGTGATATATACATAAATTATATATTATGTAAATACTTAAAAAATACCATGATATAACAAAATAAAACATGTGGGGAACCATATGACCTTAGCCTGTTGTGGGAGCTATATATCTATTGTCCGGTGAAAAAAACCTTTCTGTCCATTGAGAATGGACAAAAAGGTGAATCTTATACGTACGTGGTAAAAAAGAACGCTGTAAACGAACTGTCTTTGACGAAATCGTTTTCCGGTGGTGTGGATGAACCCTACCGCGACGTCTCGTGGTTCGGTGGTAAAATGGTGATGTTGGTACCACCTCAAATCCTCTGAGCACTCCCCATTGTAGAGCCGATAGAGCACACAGAGGGACCCGAAGTCTCTCCGCCACTCCAACGACTCCAGACCCTCCGTGAGATCGGTATCATCGACAATTCGAATAGCACGCCTTTGCAGGGAGTCAAGTGGATCGAGTTGGTACTTAGGCGCACCTGCCCAGAGATGTGAGCAGTACTCTATGTGAGGGCGGACCTGTGCTTTATATAGCATAAATCGTTGCCTTGGCGTGTAGTACCGCTTGCTTCTGTTCAGGACGCCTAGTTTTTTACTCGCCAATTTGGCTTTGTCCTCCAAATGACTCCCGAACTGGACTTTGCTAGAGATGTCGATGCCGAGGATCCTAATGCTCTTGGAGACCGGGAGAGTTACCCCTTGGAACTGGGGCGCCACGACAAATGCGTCCTTCTTTGCAGTGAACGCGCAAACCTTTGTCTTCGTGGGGTTGAATTGAACTATGTTCTTTTCACCCCATTCCGAGGCCCGCGCAAGAGAACGCTCGACTTCAGACACAAGTTCGGTCCGTCTCTCCTCCAACATGTTCCGAGGGACTTTCTGGCGGCCGGTATATCGCGCATCACCCGTACTGTCATCCGCACAGCAATGTATATTCTCTATTGAGAGCAAGTCATTGATATGCAGGATGAAAAGTGTTGGGGGCAGCACCGAGCCTTGTGGTATGCCAGCATTAACCCCCATGGTATCGGAGCAGCAGCCGTCTACAACGACTTTGATGCTCCGACCATCTAGGAAGCTGGCGATCCATTTGCAGAGTCCCTCGGGGATTCCATAAGATGGTAACTTCGATAGACCCTGTCGAACGCCTTCGCAATGTACAGGCTGAATGCCAAAGCTTCACTTCCACCCTCCAAGGCCTCCGCCCAACGGTGGGTAAGATACACGAGAAGATCACCAGCAGACCAACCGTGACGAAAGCCATATTGGCGATCATTGATTAGCTGGTGATCCTCTAGGTACTGCAAAAGTTGGCGGTTTATGACCTTCTCCAGAACCTTGGAGAGCAGAGATTTCATCGTGATTGGCCTGTAATTTGACGGGTCCGACCGATCACCCCTTTTGGGAATCGGGTGAACATGGGCTACCTTCAACGAAGTAGGAATCCTGCCGGTACTGTATGAGAGACGGTACAGGCGCGTTAGGACGGGGGTCAACTCAGGGGCACACGTTCGAAGAACCACTGCAGGGATGCCATCCGGCCCGCTCGACTTATGGATGTCCAGCAGCCACAGCTCCCTCCTGACCGCATTTTACATAATGCAGATTTCAGGCAAGGAGCTTTCACACCGCCGGATGGTAGGCGGTGTGGCTGCTCCGGCGTCCAAAGTCGAGTTAGAGGTAAAGAGTTGGCCCAAAAGATCGGCCTTCTCCTTGGCACTGTAATAACAATAAAGAATTAATAACTGCATTACATTTTTCACTTAAACTTTCTAAAATAAGACGTCATGTCGTCACGTCTTTTTATATATAGATAATTAAAGGCACCGTCTAGACAGGCAATGGGATTATGTTTTCCCATGTTTTATTTTTTTATTTTTAGCTAATTTTCTAAATATAATTCATAAAATCTTAAATTCAATTAATCGTTATTACTCATACAAATTATTGCATGGTTTGTCCAAGTCCTGATAAAGGGTTAAGGGTTTGCGCCGTTGATGACCTCGACATGCTCATGACGTATTGCGCTTGCGCCAGACTAGAGACGTGTAGTATTATAGTGGCTTGTGCAGATGTATAACTACGCATATAGTATACTCTAATAAAATGTATATATACTCAACTATATAATATGCGTGTTTGACTTTTTTATTCATAATTTCAGTTTACAAATTATGAAATTCAAATAATTCAGACTAACTGATATAAAAATTAAATAAAGAACGCAGTTTTATGACTATCTATGTTGGTTGTTTTTGGGTATAAAAAGACTATGTGATGATTTCCTGGGCTAAATCTCTTGATTATCGGCTGATTATCGGCAAAGGGTAAGAAACAAAAACAAACTTAATTTTTTACTGCCTAGACCAAATCGCTGATGTATTGAAGGAAGATGGAGTCAGAAGTCTCCGAAACTGGCGAGCGTGTATGAAGAGAATTATGAATGTTGAGGAAGCGGGCGATGTATGCAAGATTAGAGCTTTTTGGCACTCTGTTCTCTCTGCCTACCCCGCAAGGGAAATGGCGTGATGATAAGTAAGTAAGTAAGTATGAATTACTTAATATTAATTGCCTCAGTGTTCTACCGGTACTGTATGCGATTGAGGAACATGAGGTCTCGGATTTGATCCCCGGGTCGGTGCAGGAAAAAGGTATTGGAATTTTCCATCAAGAAGTCACCACCGTGCCACCGTAACTAAAATTAGGATCTGGAGATCATCATAATATGATGTGTGCATACTACCAACATTCCTCTACCTTTATTTAAAAAAACTGTTCGTAGTCTACTAGTTTCCTATTTCGTTTCGTAGAGATATTCCCCGCTGGGAAGGATGGGGAGCGCTAGACGTCACCTCCTCTAAAATCAAGGTGGACCATCTCTACTGGTGCCGATATTAACGACTATATATAATAAATTTCTTAATCACACATAAATTACCTATGTTATTCATATCTGAACCCAATGCTAAAATCCAAGCAAGTCGCTAGCTGAAGCTAGAACATACATATAAGTACTTTTAATGACGGCATATTTCAGTGCTAATAACTGCCTTTAGTATTTCTAATACTAAATTATTTCATAAAATCTAAAATAATACAGACCAGAAAGAGAGTATTGATGTAAAGATGCGAAAGGGAATGCTCCGATGTTTCGGACATGAGGAAAGAATGCCACGAGCAATTGGTTAAGAAGATATACAATGCGATTTACAAGAGGAAGGATGTGGGTACGAGGGGAGACTGAGTCTCACCTACCTAGACCAAAGAGGTCATGTAGTGAAGCAAGGTGGAGTCAGTAGTTTCTTAAGCCAGTGAGTGTGTATGAAAAGAATTATAAATTTTGAGGAAACGAAAGATGTATGCAAGAATAAAGCCATTTGGTACACTGCTCTCTGTGCCCATCCCGCAAGGAAGATATCGTGATGATAAGTCAGTAAGTAAGTAAATTATTGCTACTAATCAATTTGTCTGTTTCTTTACTCACAATGTTTACAAAACAAGAGACTAACATACACCCGTCGTGACTTTCCCCTCACACACAAATCAATTTTAGCGAATTGTCAGTGCACACAGGGTGTTTAAACTGAGGGTGAGCTAATGGAGACACACGCATTAAACCGAAGCTCGTGCTACGACAACATTGACAAGACCAGGGGGCCTAATTAGTTTAAGCCTGTGGCTGGCGCCCTGGAGATGCATGCGTGGACATAACAGAACTGCAAGAACTGACCTTCCTTATAAGACAATCACGATTTTATTATCTTTAAGAAATAACGCGCTCAGCGGTTTATTACAATGCATTATTGAAAAGATATTCCAGCTAGCAGTTACCTTTTTTATTTTTTTAATCATTTATTTTAAACTAGTTGTAAATGTAATATCGACCAAAGTTTAGGTGAAACAGGGTTTAACAAATACCTTTTTTTTTTGTTATTTTAGGTGGGCAAAAATGTCCTACCGCACACCCCGCTGCCCGGGGAGACAACGGGGTGAATGGGGCTCTCACCCACTAAAAACCCACCGTGCGCCTACACCCGCCCTTGCTACGGCGGATCACGGGTACCGCGTCGTTACGACCGCGATCCGCAGGCGGCAGCCCCTACGGGCACCCTCTCTTGAGCGACGCCTCGCGCACTTGGGCGTCGCACCTTCGCGGTAGGCTTCCGCGGACGGCAGGGTACTCCCCGACCCCACCGTCCGCAGCCTCGGCTAGGGCGGCATAAGGCGCAAGTAAGCGCGCGCACGCCGCCCCTCGCGCCGGCGGCGAATCGGGTCCGCGAAGGAGGATTCCTCACGGGCCCTCTCCGCCACCTCCTTCCGCGAGATGACAGCCTCGCAGAAGGCGGCGACCGCGGTCCAGGCCCTGTCACTGCCAACCATCGCTCGCGCAACGGCCGGCAGCGACAGGTCCACGCCTATGACTGCAACGAGTTCCCGGCGCTGCACATCCCATGCCGGGCACGACTCGAGCGTGTGCTGCGCCGAGTCCTCGTCGCAGTCGCAGTGGTGACAGCCTGGGGTCGTCTCCCTCCTTGCGATCGTGTGCAGGTATTTGCCGAAGCAACCATGCCCCGACAAAACCTGCACCAACCGGAAGGTGAGGATCCCGTGCTGCCGCCCTGCCCATTCTTCCAAGATCGGCCGGAGCGCCCCCACGGTCCAGAGACCGGCTCGGGGCGTCTCCAGCCGAGACTTCCACTTTAGGACGGTGGCGCGGCGGGCATCTTCCCGCCACGATGACATTACGCTCGGCGAGGGGCGGCTGCCCCCCGCCCGCGCCGTCGACGCCCGCCGATAGACGTCAGCGAGCACCTCCGCCTCCAGATCCCACGGGGGGGTTCCGGCCAACGCGCAGGCTGCATCGGTCGAGACCGTGCGGTACCCGCGTATTGCCCTGACCGCTACGACCCTCTGTGGACGCCACAGAAGGGCCCTATTACGAGCGGCCAGGGACTCCGCCCACACGGGCGCGCCGTACAGCGCCATCGACCGTACTACCCCCGCGTAGAGTCGTCGACACGCAAGACTCGGTCCGCCCAAATTCGGCATAAGTCGCCCGAGGGCGGACGCCGTGTTGACGAGCCTTGGCGCAAGACGGCGGAAGTGCTCGTCAAAGTGCCACCGTCCATCCAATACCAGGCCCAGATATTTGATGTGGGCCTGGATTGGCAAGCCCACCCCATTGACCGTTATCGAGGCGCTGGAGGGCGGGCCCCGTCGGCGCCCATGGAACAGTAGGGCCTCCGACTTTTCAAGGGCCACCCTAAGCCCCAGCGCCTCAATCCGCCTGACCACCTCCGCGGTACCTGAGGTGGCCAGCGTTGCCGCCTCCTCGAGGGTCCAGCCCCGGGCTGTGACGAGCGTGTCGTCTGCGTAGCAAATTACGCCCAGCCCGGGGGGGAGCCGGCCACGGAGGACCCAGTCGTAGCCGATGTCCCACAGGAGCGGCCCAAGAACCGAACCCTGCGGGACGCCGCACGACTTAGCCCTCCTTACAACGTCCCCTTCCCGGTCCACGAAGAGGACGCTGCGGCCGTCGAGGTAGTCTGCCACCAGCCGCCTTAGGTAGAGGGGCACTCCATGGTACCGGAGTGCCTCCTTGATGCAGCCGAATGGCAGACTATTGAAGGCGTTGGCGATGTCAAGCGACACCGCCAACAGCACATCCCTCGAGGTGACGGCCTCCACAGCCACGGCTTTCAGGCGCAGAATGGCGTCGACCGTAGACCGACCCGCCCGAAATCCAAACTGGGCGTCGGACAGGTCGGGGCCGACCGCTCCTAGGTGCCGGACGATGCGGGCAGCGACTACCCGCTCGAGGAGTTTGCCCACCTCGTCCAGCAACACGATGGGCCTGAAGGCCGAGACTGTGTTCGGAGGCCGTCCCGGCTTCGGCAGGAGCACGAGCTTCCCCTCCTTCCAGCAGTCAGGGAACCGTCCGGACACCAGGCAAGCGCCGAACAGTCCCCCGAGGCGGGGCTCGAGATGGTCGAGGACCAGGGCCAGCACTCGGGCGGGAACCCCGTCCGGCCCGGGGGCGGCGCCTCTCCGCATACGCGCTACCGCCGCCCCCATTTCCGTCGTCGTCACGGGCGGTACCTCCACGTCGTCGGCCTCCCGGTCATCATCTGGCGGAGCCATGACCGGGGGCGTGTGCACCGCCCGTGAAGGAAAAAGTCCCTCGACCACCTCAGAGAGGAAGCCCGGCTGGAGGGTCTCCGTAAGGGGGGGGCCCTGGGCGCGGAGCTTGTTAAGCGCCGCGCGGTACGGGCGTCCCCAGGGGTCACGCTCGAGACCCTCCAGCATCTCCTGCCTTTTCGCATCTTTGGCGCGACAGATGGCCAGCTTTAACGCGGCGCGCGCACTGCTGTACGCCGCATACAGCCGGCCCTCCCACTCTTCGTCGCGGATTCGGCGACGGCGGCTGCGGGTGTAGGACCTCCGGGCACGAATACAGGCCGCACGGAGGTCCGCCAGCTCCGGGGACCACCAGTAGACCCCCTTCCGTCGAGGCGGGCGCCGCACACGGGGCATGGCCGCATCGCATATCTGCGTAAGCATGCCGCGAATGCGGCCAGCCTCGGCGTCCACGTCTTCCGTCATGGGGGGAGGCAGCCAGGATTGAAAAATGGCCGCCTCCACTAGCAGGTCCCGGTCGAGCCTACCCACAGCCCATCGCGGAAAAGCGGGAGTTCTGTCCGCCGCGTGACCCCTGCTGGCGCCCTGAAGCTTCCGGGAGACCTCTATCTGAATATATCTGTGGTCAGATAGGGTCTCGACCTCCTCCAGGACTCGCCAGCTCCTTACGCGTGCGGCGACACCAGGGCTAGCGAACGAAAGGTCCACTATCGACCCGCCCCAGGGCCGCACGCACGTTTGGGCGGACCCTCGGTTGAGTAACACGAGGTCCGCCGCTGCCGCCCACTCTTGGACCGCCGCACCTCGGGGGTCCGTCCTGGGGGACCCCCACGCCGTTGATTTGGCGTTGAAGTCCCACAGCACGAGCACAGGGCTCGGTGCTATACGCCGTATCGAGGTCTCCAGGTTGTGCAGGAAGACCTCGAAAGCCGCCAGACTACGACTAGGGGAGAAGTACACGCCATACAGCGTGACCCCTCCCCATTCGGCCGCCACATATCCCGTGCCCTGGTCTTTGAGTGACAAGGGCGGGGAATGCGGCGCCGCCGAGCCGACGACCGCCACGGAGCCATCCCCGCTACCCGCCCAATTGGGGCGATCCGGGACTATGTAGGGCTCCGCGGCTACGGCAACACCGATCGACCGCTCCGCCATGGATTGCAGGAAGAGGTCCTGCGCCCTGGCGGAATGGCCGAGATTCCCCTGGAGGACGATAGCGTCGTGATCCGTTATTGGACCACGATATCCTCCTCCATTCGCTGCGGCGGTCCAGCCGCGCCGGGTTGGGCAGCCGGGGCCGATTGGCTGCCCACCCCCCTCTTAGGGCCTGACTTGGCCGGAGGCCTGCACCCCACCCGCCCCATACAGTGGTTGGCGGGGCGATTGCCCGCCGCGCACGCGGGGCAGTGTGGGGTGGCAGAACAGGCAGCCGCCTGGTGCCCTGCCTGACCGCAGCGGAAACAAAGCCCGCTGCAGTCAAAGCAGTTTGTACACAGCGGCCGGGTGTGACCGACCGCCATGCATTTGTAACACCTGGCAGGCCGGGGCTCCAGCGCGATTACCCGCGCGGCGCTCCAGCCCACCAGAAGTCTACCGGCAGCGACCAAATCCTTGGCCGCCGCGACAGGGCACGAGACCCAGACGGCACCCACACCACCTGGACCTGGGCGAATGGTGCCCACCCGGACGGCGCTGCTGGGAGACCCGGTTTTCGAGACGATTGCCTCCCGGATCTCTTCCGCCGTCACGGAATCGTCCAGCCCGGAAATGCGCAGTTCGGCGCACTTCACGGGTCTGGCGACCCGGACACCACTCTCCTCTGGGAACAGGCCCAGCAGCCTCTCGGCCATTGCGTCGGCCGTCTTGGCGCCCTCTGGCCCCAGGTACTCGAAAATCCGAGCACCTGTCCGGGCTTGGCGGGAGCGAGCGGAAACGTCCCCGAGATCGGAGACGTTTATCTCCCGCCGGGCACGCTTCAAGACGGCCTCGTAGGTCAGGCCCTTTTCTTTTCCCTCAGGCAGCACGGTGATCACCACCGCAGCTGCCTTCGGGACCTTCAGTTTCCGCGGCTTCCTCTTCCGCGGCTTCGGGGCTTCTCCTCTCGGATTAGTAGGCGCCGCTTCGCGCCCCGAGGCAGCGCCGCGATCCCTGGCCCGGGATCGCCGGGGCCCAACCACCTGCCAGTCCCCGTCTGAGGACGTAGCAGTGGCGGGGGTGGGGGCAGGAGCCCGGGGCGCGACAGCCGTATCCCGCGAGGGTGCGACCGTTCGTCGCGGCGCAGCAGAACGCGGAGGCACAGCGGCGCTTGGCAGAGGCGGAAACTCCTCTCGGGGCTGACCCCTCGGGGCTTGTCCCGCCTTTTCCTTTTTTTTGGGCTTTTTTTGGCCCTTTCCCTGCACAGGGGCCGGCGAAGGCTTTGCCGCTGGTGGTTTGGCCGCCGGTGGTTTAGCCGCCGTCGCGGCAAAAGACACATGCCCTCCCTGGCACGGCAGAGGTGTCGATGCCGAGGACGCTGCAGCCCTTCTTTTATCAGCCGCAAGCGGCGGCCGAAGTCGGGGTTCCGGCGGCAATCTTGCGGCTAGGGCCTCAATTCTCGGGCCAAAGACCGCATCCATGCGGTCGATGACCGCACGGAGCATTTCGTCGTCGAGCCCAGTGACAGGGCCCGACTGAGCGGCAGACGGAGCCGAGGCAGACGGAGCCGAGGCGGTCGCCGAGGTGGGGCGGGGGCACGGCGGCTGCAGCGAGGCGGTTGCGGGGAGACCAGGCTCGACCCGCAACTCAGCAGAATCCGAGGCACTCGGGATGGCCTCAGGGAGCCCAAGTTCGGCTCTCATATTGGCCATCCCTCGGTGCAGCTCCTCGACCGTTGTCTCCAGGCGCTCATTGCGTGCCCCAAGGTCGGCTACCTCCGCCACAAGCCGCTCCACCACGTTGGACAGCTCCGTGGCGGCGATTTTAAGGCCCCGGACGAAGCTACTCTTGAGGTTCCTCGAGCCCAGGGCCACCGTCGAAATTATGGCCACGCTGTCCGCGGCTCTCTCGGCAAATTTGGCCGCAGTAGGCGGCCCATTGTCGTCTATGGGGAGACGGAGTTTCTCAGACAGGAGCGCCAAGCGCTCCTCTGCATGTTGCACCGTCTCCGCCCGCTTCAGACATCGCGTCTCTGCCTCTTTCGCTGAGGCGACACGCGGTATCGGCGTCCCGGGACGGCTGATACCTCGACCCCTAGCCGCTGCGGGTATTTTAGGGGGAGGCATCTCAGTGGAGCTCAGGTCGGACTCCGAGGCAGCGCCCCCCTGAGACAGGGTGCGCTTGCGCCAGAAGCGCGACTCCGACACAACCTCTGCCGGCCGCGATTGCCGACTCTCAGCAGCCTCAGATAGGCCACCCTCCTCAGCGGCAGACATCTCGGCAGCTGATGTGCAGGCCGAGCTGCCCGTCATCGAGCCGTCCCTCGAAGACTGGGGCGTTCCCTTGCACGTCTTCTTGCCCTTGCGGGACTTTTTGCCGCCGCGCGTTTTACGCGCAGCTGCACTAGTAGGGGCCGCATTTGCAGCCGGACCCCTTACGGCTGAGGCGTCGGGATTTTCACCCAACTCGGTCAATTTTGAGTTTAACAATTTTTCCATGTTGTTCCCACGAGTATGGGAGAAAGGAGGTCCACCCGGGCAGAGCTCCCTGTACCCGGGTAAGCGTACATTTGGTTTAACAAATACCTAAAACAACAATATCATTTTTTATCTATATTTTTTAGCATTTGACATGCTCCGCCACTTTTTAAAGTACAAATTATTTGTGAATAAGGAAAAAGAGACTTTTTGTACTAGCGGAAAACGAACAAGAAAAAAAAGAAGAAAAAGAAAAAAAAAGAAAAAGTACAAAAATATCAATTAAAAAAAGTAATAAACACTGTTAAAATAATAATACACTATGTAGGTATATGAATACACAGATGGCGGAGCAGCTTAGATACCGACCGAGTGTTGTGAGTTCGATTCCTACACAAGACAAATCTGTGTGTGATCTACAAATGAGTTTTAGTCTTTTATTTATTATTTTATTTGTCAGAATATTATTACAATGGTGTTACAAATATTAATATGTCCCTTATATTCTGCCGTTTCCAGTGTACATTTTTTTTAACATTATCAGCTTAGATGCATTAAATGACGATACTACAAACCTATGACGATGTACATATGTCAATAATTATCAAATAATAAACTGGATACAACGTTAAAGATTTTTTTTATGGCAAACAAGCATACGGCCACCTGTAAGCGGTTACCATAGCCTATAGACGCTAGCAATACCAGAGGCATCACTCGCGCGTCGCCATCTCCAAAGAAAGGAATATGAGGTGGAGAGGAAGGATAAGTGAAAGATAGGTAGGATACTAAGGAGATACCACCGAAGGAATGAAACATAGTTCCAGTGGCCCGCCAATAAAGGCGGAGAGACGGCACACGGCGGGTTTCTTTAGTGGGTGAGGGCCCCACACTACTCTGTTCGTTGCTCTGAACTACGGAGTGTGCGGTTAGGTACATTTTTTCCCGGCTAAACAAAAAAAAAGGATACTAGGTAGGATAATAAGGAGAGGATAGAAAGGAGGGAATAAAGAGATAGTTTGCGCCTCCAGCGCTCTCACTCACCATATGAAACACAACGTTAGGAGTACCTGCCGTTGTTTTACTCTGATCTTCTGTGAGAGGGTGGTACTTCCCCGATCGAGCCGGCCCATTCGTGCTGGGATAAGCAAGGCTCTGTGGTAGAGCCTCTGTGGAAGATTAAGTAATGTCATATTCTAATTTTAAATTTTTGTATTTTTTTTTTCATTCTAAAGTCATTACTTGAGTCCCTCGCGACACAGAGATCATTAATTAGTGCAAGGAAATGCAACAAAATCGATAAAGTATGGTATTTAAAATAGTAGCGTTGAAATGTCACGTGTAATCTATACTATTACAAGTATAAAACTGTATTAGAGCTGTGTCTGTGACATTCAAGATATTAGAGAAAAAATGTCTGTAATAGACTATATAGGCGCGTCTAAACACAAAACAATTTTTTTTAGAATTTTTGTCTGTTTGTCTGTTTTTCTGTTTGTCTGTTTGTTTGTTCGCGTATCATACAAAAACTACTGAACGGATTTTGATGCAACTTTTTTAATTTGAAAGGCTTTGATTAGACTTAAAAACTGGTATACATTTTATCCCGCTACTATAGCGGGAACCTGAGATATAACCGAAAAACTAGCTTTTGGCTGCGGCGAAGCCGCTGGCAAAGGCTAGTTTTATTTATTTTTGGAAACGGCCTGGTACCTACTTTTAGAATTTGGCCAAATAATAAATTGTCATGACTATTTGTGCCAAATATTTGCTTTATGTACAGAACTAATATTTTTAAAAATCTGACAGTTATCCGCCTATCCTGAATATCTATATCTTTGTTCTGTCCAGTGGGGTGCCGCTAGCCTTTATATTTTTATCCAGGGATCAAAAAGGGCCCGCTTATTGCAGTTTCACCGCATTACCTACATACATAGATAATTCTATTCCGTGTTTGTCAATGGTTTGTATGTCCAATTATTTAATGGAAACTTAATTAACATTATATTATCGGTTCAAATAAATTTAATGAATTAAGTAACCCTCTGTTAACTAACTGGCCTTGATTACTTATAAGGTTTCAAATGAGGCTTTCTTTTTAATTTGTTAGTTTATATTAAGGCACGTGCAAAGGCTAGTCTATACTATTATAAAGCTGTAACAGAGCTGCGTCCTTACATTTAAGATATTTGAGAAAAAAATACCCTGATAGACTTTATAGGCGTGTCTAAACACAAAACAATTATTTTTTTAATTTTTAACTGTTTGTTTGTTCGCGTATCACACAGAAACTACTGAACGGATTTTGATGCAACTTATTTTGTTTGATTTTTTGCTGCTCTTGATTAGACTTAACAACTGGTATACATTTTATCCCGCTACTATATCGGGAACCTGAGATATAACCTAAAAACTAGCTTTTGGCTGCGGCAAAGCTGCGGGCAAAGGCTAGTAAGATTATAGAATAATAATCTATTCATCACAGTATGACACTGTTAAACTTGCTTGTCACATATGCTTAAGGCTTGCTCAAAAATTGTAACCTTAGGCTAAGCGTATGCTGAGAGGCAAGCGACGCAGATCCATATAAAATCTGCCCTGGCCTGCGCTGCGTGGTATTGAACAATTTATAGATAACAAAGACCATTAGAGCATAAACATAGACATGTTTAAAATTAGAGCCTTCTATAAATTAAGTAGTCATACTGATTAAGCCTGCGTCAGTCCAAACTGACCGAAACGCGCATGTGCACGAAAAAAATATGTGAGATAGCATTTACAATCAAATTACTTCATTCACTCCAACAAAGTATGAGTACATATGTGCTCTTAATATGCATTTACGGCATCAGATAAGGAGAGAAACTAAAGATAAAAGTCTTGTATTAAAATACTATATTGAAAACAATATTTTACTCAATTTACTTCACTTCTTATTCAAGCATTAAAATGTTTTAATTATTTCAAAAATGTCACCGCTATCGCAGCGACATTCTTATCATTTCACCATCTTGTATTTTATTTATCTGACGTTTATAGGTTCGGTTTTCAATGTTTTGACATCGGCATTAAAGTAAATACTTATTCTGTTTCAATTAGCATTAATGTGGTTATCGGTATTGGTATCTACTGGGTATAAGTCATAATATAGAAAATTAATAGCTTTATCGGTGTATGGGGGAAATTACCTGAAATGGTTCCAATTTTATAGAAAATAATTTGTATTAATATAATGTAGACTTAAGAAAAAAATTACACAGATGTCACACGGTACCACTGAAGGAATGTAATATGGTTCCGTTGGCCCGCCAATAAAGGCGGAGAGACGGCACATGGCAGGTTTCTTTAGTGGGTGAGGGCCCCACACTACCCTGTTCGTTGCCCAGAACGACGGGGTGTGCGGTTAGGAACATTTTTTCCCGCCTTAACAAAAACATAAAATTAAATAAAAACAACCTAATTTTGCATATTTTATCTGTTACTACATTTAATACCAGCGCTTTTCCCCGCGGCTTCGATCCCATCATAGTGATAAAGCCTCTTTGGATAGGGTTTACGTAAAATCCTCTCTTAGTGCTCAACCTAGCCCCAAGAGTTTGGTTGAAATGTCAATCAGTCAGTTATTATTTTATAATGTAGATATTGTCACGGGCCGTGTGGAGCCGGCTTTAGAATTATCCTACCCCTCTCCACCCATGGGAGTCGTAGGAGCCGACTGAGGGAATACCGGGGGAAGTGGGCAGCAGCACTCCCTCGAGTATAAATAACATCTACTGCGATCGCCAACCCGCCTGCCAAGCGTGGCGATTACGGCACTATACCCCCAATTTGGGGAGGCCTATGTCCAGCAGTGGACGTCGAAAGGCTAATGGATGGATGGATGAATGAAGATATTATTAAAAAAAAACCGACCAAGTGCGAGTCGGACTCGCGCACGAAGGGTTCCGTACCATTGACTAGGTAAATAACATAATATATAACTAAATATTCTGTGAATATTTCAAGCGTCTTCCTGTTGCCGTTATCGTTATAGCGAGCAAAACAAAAGGGCAAAAAAATCACGTTTGTTGTATGGGAGCCCACTTAAATATATATTTTTTTTGTTTTTAGTATTTTTTGTTATAGCGGCAACAGAAATACATAATTTGTGAAAATTTCAACTGTCTAGCTATCGCCGTTCTTGAGATACAGCCTGGTGACAGACGGACGGACAGACAGACGTTGTATGGGAGCCCCCCTTAAATATTATTATTTTTTTGTTTTTAGTATTTGTTGTTATAGCGGCAACAGAAACACATCATTTGTTAAAATTTCAACTGTCTAGCTATCGCCGTTCATGAGATACAGCTTGGTGACAGACGGACGAACAGGCAGACGGACGGACAGACAGACAGACAGCGAAGTCTTAGTAATAGGGTCCCATTTTGACCCTTCGGGTAAGGAACCCTAAAAAATTACTTATTCTAAGTAACTGTACACTGTTATATCTGTTGGGGATTATAGACACACTATAAACGCAAAATAAACATGAGATCAGTACAATTATCGTCTTATGTTTAAATGAGGGAACATACAGCTGCTGTACCTACAACTCCTGAAGTATATTATTCCTGAAGTCAAGTGCACGCTGTTTCATTATGCACAATACTGCCAATAAGCCTAATCAAGGCCTTTCAAATAAAAAAAGTTGGTAAAAAATCCATCTTGTAGTTCTTTTAAATAAATTCTAAAAAAAAAAACTAGTTTAAACAATTTTCTAGTTTTTCGGTTTTATTTCAGGTTCCCGATATAGTAGCGGGATAAAATGTATACCAGTTTTTAAGCCTAATCAAGGCCTTTCAAATAAAAAAAGTTGCATCAAAATCCGTTCAGTAGTTTTTGTGTGATTCGCGAATTTTTTGGTTATATCTCAGGTTCGTGATATAGTAGCAGGATAAAATGTCTGCCATTTTTTAAGTCAAATCAAGGCCTTTCAAATAAAAAAAGTTGGTACAAAATCCATCTTGTAGTTCTTTTAAATAAATTCTAAAAAAAAACTAGTTTAAACAACTTTCTAGTTTTTCGGTTTTATCTCAGGTTCCCGATATAGTAACGGGATAAAATGTATACCAGTTCTTAAGCCTAATCAAGGCCTTTCAAATAAAAAAAGTTGCATCAAAATCCGTTCAGTGATTTTTGTGTGATTCGCGAACAAACAAACAGACAAAAATTCTAAAAAAATGTTTTGTATTGAGATACGCCTATATAGCCTATTACGGTCATTTTTTATCAAATATCTTAAATGTACAGACACAGCTCTGTTACAGCTTTATAATAGTATAGATAGATAAAAACAACTAATGAGATTATATGTATATTTATTTACAACAGGCATAAAATAAATATTTTCAACCATAAAACAGATATTCGTGAAAGCAAAAGGCTATGGGCCTTAAAAATATTTTGCCGGGGATCCGGGATATTAAAATGAGGCATTTCCCTCTACCTCTACCGAAATGGTATCAAAATGCGAGTAGAAAATTTGAGAGTAATGTAAGCAACCACTTTTGCGCTGACTCGCAGACTGGTATAAATAAAACATAGACAACGGTAATACATTCACCGCTTACCAGTATATGACTGCAATATTCGGTAACGTAAAATATTATACGACTGTAGCTAGTATCGGACTAATAAAGTTGTTTAATATTAATGTTTTAGAACTTTTGAGTAATCAAAATTGAATTCCATTATAGCTCGTGACATATTTAGTGTTGCGATAAACTGAAGTAATGTTCTATATCATACTATGCATTATGATCTACATAGGTACAGCAATTAGGCATACCAATCAAGCCAAACATTGCCCATAAAAAGAAATGTGGCTATACACCAACTACTTACCAATAATTATTTTTAAGCACTTCATATGCATACATAGGCAGACTCATGTCAGTTGATACAGATTTCCTTGCTACGAGCCTTGGTTATCTATTTTGCCTCACTTGCTCTCATTACATTCCTCATACATACACGTCAATATAGGGTTAATTTAACCAGGCCTTTCCGGAGAACGTCTTTGATTTGGTCAGAAAAGGGTCAACGACGCGTTTCCCCCAACTTCCTACCTCATACTCACCACGTATAATATTTCTTTTGTTAATCTAGGCCCTGTTAGAGTCCAATTCATCTTAATATTCCTTTCTCAACCTGTCACTATACATTTAACACCATACCATTATTTAGCTACACTGTGTTTTACTCAGTCTTTCAATATCGCGAAACGCATACTTCTTAAAGCTCTCATCTACACTGTATTTATTCCACTTTCATTCTTTTTATGCCATATCCAACAATCATTATTTCACTCTACCGTGCACGGCTACTTGATATTTTATAGAGACTTTCCAATTACTTCTAAAATAGTGTAGTGCCCAATTCTACTGATAACATGTGTTCGCTCTTCTTTCACCTTCCTTTTCATACTTTCCGTCTCTCATAAAAGAGTCTTTTACTTGTTCCACTTTCGTTGCTTAAATTGTTATGTCATATGGCATCATGCATTAAACATTTTGTAGAAACATCATCGCAGGTAACATCACAAACTTATAATTAATTGATACAAACTAGATTCATTCTTACAGTTTGTGGTACGTATAAACTCTTGAACTGTGTAATACAATTTACGGGAGAGGTGATCACATAGATGACTAGCTGTGTGCTCGGCTCTGCTAGCGTGGACAGTATATCTATATATTAATAGGTCTTTATGAGTACAATTTTTTTTCTATGTTAAATAATTCTTATTGTTGAGGCAGTGTTTGTAAAAACACATTCCCTCGGCGGTGTTTTTAGTTGTTCTCCACGAAAAACTCTTTTATTTTATTAGTATATGTACTATGTTTGTAAAGTGCCCCGCAATACAAGGAGTACTCCTTAGCGCAGACTAAAAAAAATATAGCCTATGAACCTCTTCAAAGTCCGTTCTCAAGGATTTTTGAAAAATAATGAGCTTTTGCGGATACTACCCCCAACATCCAAACTTACAAACATTACCTCTTTATAATATTTGTATACACTTCGCCGTATGTGCTCTTACTAGAAATGTTTTATGTCCCATGTATGACAATATGAGCCATAAAGATCTAGGCGCCACGACCAGCGCTTAAGACACTCCAATGTCATGTTTATGCGCTATTGCGATATTGTAAGTACTACCATAAATCAGTATTTACATAGCAGTTTACACACGCTACTAAGCCATTAATGGACTGCACTTCTAAATATATCTGTAAAATTTGCTATATAAATAAATTTATATATTTCTAAATTCCACGTCGTGCACGTGTTAAAACATCGCAAGCAAGTTATTTTTTTTAATGTCTTAGTTAAAGTTTTTGATAGATCCTGGTTGGTGTTTCGTCACAATTTTGAGACAGACAGTTCTAAATCACAAGAAAAGTATTTAACCGTAAATAAAATTACACACTAAATTCTGCACATGAGTTCAGCCGCGTGTACTGCATAATGCGGTCAAACAATTCAAATACATCTCTCTGTGCCACAATAATTATCTATTCACAGGAACCGTAATTTTTTTCAAGATAAAACACGACGCCTATGTATTTTCTGGATTCCGCGCTATCTAATTCTACGTTTACGAAATGTATTGCGTTTACTTGATTTTCTACTATCCCGACGTTTCGAATACTTTACAGCTGTCTATGGTCAGAGATGTTTGGTAAATCAGTAGACCCCAAAAGGATAAGCCGCCGGCGAACCACCGAAGGAATGTAACTAAGTTCCAGTGGCCCGCCAATAAAGGCGGAGAGACGGCACACGGCGGGTTTCTTTAGTGGGTGAAGGCCCCACACTACCCTGTTTGTTGCCCCGAACGACGGGGTGTGCGGTTAGGAACATTTTTTCCTGCCTTAACAAAAAAAATAAAAGGGATGTTTGGTAAAAGAAATTCAAGATAACACAATAAACTCCGTAAACGTAGTTTTATTTTTTAACGTGTAACATTCGCGTAAATATTAGAAATGTATGGATTTCCAAAATCACGCGTAGCGAAATGCAATTTTGATGTGGCTCGTCAAAAAGTAATTTACCATGAAAACAAAACCACGAAAATTTCCTAATTCGATCCAATCTAAATCCAATTACTTTCACCCTATGCTGTGCACGAAGGAAACATGTACGTGTTACAACTTAAAGACTTACATAGCGATATTGATCCAAACACTACAACACGAAATGGGGAGTCATTGCTATGAAAAGGCTATTCTCTTACTGTAATCAAGAATTATTTTCTTGAAGTATTTTTATTAATATCAGAATTCAGTCAAATTAATATCAGAAGGGCCTCGTGGCGTAGTCGGTAGTGTAACCAACTTCCGTGAGGTCGTGGGTTCGATTCCCACTCAGCACAATTATTTGTGTGATGAACACAGATATTTGTACTGCGTCTGGGTGTTTTTTATCTATTTTATGTATGTATTTACAAAAAAAAGTAGTATATATGTATTATATCCGTAGTCTGGTACCCATAGCACAAGCGTCAAGCTTAGTTTAGGACCAGTAGCCTGAGCACGAAATACTTGCGAAAAAGTGTTCGTATCGTCATCGAAAACAATAAAATTTGTATGAGAATTGTGCAGCGCCCCCTATCGTGCGTAAAATGAACTTATTTTGCTACGAATGATTTCGTATCGCGAACTTTGATTTGACGTACGGTATCGAGCATTGACGAAACTTTTTTCACTTAGAAATTGTCGGTGAGAAAAGATTCGAAACATATACTTAGGTTTTTGAGCATGTAATGTTTTAAAATTACTAAACTTCGAAAGCCAATTAATCCCACAGTAATATATGACTATGAAAAAGTACTTAGGTATAGATGATAGATATAATAAAATAAATTTGTATAAAAATATGCCGTTCGTACCTACCTAGTAATAGCAATGTTCACATAACATTTTGGAAGTAGCTTATTTGTGGATAATATAGATGTAAAACCTTGCATATTTCTATTAGTCTCACATATTTTACCATAGGACACTATAAAGGGAACTTTATAATTAGGTACCAACGAATAATATACACTTTAGTGTTCATAAAGGTGTAACTAAATAATTAAAATAGATGATTTGTCAACTAATAAAAATAATGAGTCAATATAAAAAGTGTTATAATGAGCCAGCATATACATTTTGTTCTCATTTTAACTATAATACAATAAAATGCATTAAAATTAAAATACGGCATAAGAATATCTAACTGTCACTGTCACTCGGAAAACATAAACAAACAAGCTTGCCTTCGACAATGTCATGTATAGTTGTTCGAAAACCATACAATATTTGTTATATTATCGTGGACTCGATACGTTTACGATACAAATTCGATAGTTTTTCATGCTTGGGCCCCAGAGAACGTTGTGTGAAAAATGTCCGTGAATATTTATTTAGAATTCCAATTAGTGAGTATTCCTCTGATTCCCGAATAAATGGATGAGCTCGACCGGCGAAGTACCACCCTCTGGATGTAAACCAACGGTTATCATTCCTAAAACTCGTGTTTCGCTCGATGAACGCGAATATCACCACAGGTCAAAATCTCCTCTTCCGTACTCCCTATCCACCTTTTCATCCTTAGTTTAACATACTTGTTGTCCACTTCCGCATACCTTCTCTATAATACTTCCTCTCCACCTCCTATCCTTTTCCGTGGCGTTTGCAACACACGAGTGATGTCTCTGGTATTGCTAATTAATTGTACGGGAGCCGACGCCTATTTTTTTAAGTGATTAATAACAGGTTCAATTTTTGTGAGTAGGTTCCGTTCGACGAGACGACGAGAGTTTGTCTCTGTGAAAAATCTCGATAGAGGTAGCTAATAAAGAGCGCAGGTATAAAACATTTCAATTTGGTGAGGTGTCGAAATTGTCTGACTAACAGTAAGTTTAAATGTTAAGATAATTAGATAATAAACTCGGAATAACAATTGTCCTACAAAATGGGTAGTTTGACTGGAGCGTGCTCTTCTAAAAATATAGATAGACAGATATAAATAAAGAGGTCATTCAAATTACTAACGATATGATTTTTTGAATGCAGCTATGTAATTATTTGTATAATGAAATGGCCATATAGTCCTACAAATTTAGTGGTACGTTTTCTCTGTTCCACGCTTGAAAGTTGTCGAATTCACGAATACTTAATAGCTACCTCTTACAAGATTTTTACTGAGAAAAATTTGCGTGTCTCATCGAACGGAACCTACTCACAAATATTCAGCCTGTTAAAAAATCACTAAAAAAAATAGGCGGTGGCTCTTGGACCATAACGTCTACAAGCTATAGATAGTAACTGATTACTATTTTGGTATAATTATTGCTATAAGAACATTAAAAACATATGGACTCATAACCCAAAGACACTCCTCGGTTTTAAATATACCATGTAAAGATAGAATAATTAAACCATTGATCGCCAAAGATTTACTTAAGTGTATTCGCAACCGAGACTTAATGCAAAAACGGTTGCGAAAAGATCCGCTTAATTACACACTTAAAGTCACTTATGTTAGATATCGTAATTTTTGCAATAAACTTTTTAAAAATATTAAATATAAATATGAGAAATTTGAACTAAAAAAGGCGACTAATAACCCGCGAAAAACTTGGCAAGTTATTAAAAGTATTATAGATTCTGACTGCCTCAAAAGGTCCCTTAGAGCTTTTGAATTGTAAACTTGATAAAATATCTCCCATTAACAGTATTAATGATTATTTTTCTAATATAGGTAAAAATCTTGCGCAGAAAATCATAATTCCCGCGGGAAGTGGATATCAACCGACACATGATACTTCGATTCTTAACCCCCTTGTATTACTACCGGCAGATGAGCGGGAGGTTGGTCAAATCATTTCAAGTCTTCGTAGCAATGCAGCTACTGGGTGCGATGGTATTCCAATACACTTGCTGCAAAAATGTTCAAACACCTTACTTCCTACCACCTTATAACACATATTTGCAATATATCTATGTCTCGTGGTATATTTCCTAAGTGTTTAAAGCGAGCTATTGTCCATCCGATCTTTAAGGGTGGGGACAGAGAAAATGTTAACAATTACAGACCAATATCCGTTCTACCAGCTTTATTTAAAGTATTAGAGAAGTTATTAAACAACCGGCTTACTCACTTTTTAAAGAATAATAATATTATCGCTGCCAACCAATTTGGTTTCATACATGGAAAGTCTACAGAAAGCGCGGTGTCATCCTTCATTGATCAAATCATTGAAAAACTAGATAAAAAAGAAAAGTGCTTGGGTATATTTCTCGACCTTGCCAAGGCGTTTAATACTGTCTCAATCCCACACCTGTTATTTAAGATGTGAAGAATGGGAATTCGTGGATATGCCCTCAGAATATTTAGAGACTACCTCTCCGAAAGGACACAATGCACCAAAATTGATCAAACGATTAGTGACTGCGCCGCTGTTGATTTTGGTGTGCTCCAAGGATCAATCCTAGACCCAACCCTTTTGCTTCTTTATATAAATTCACTATGCAAAATTCCTCTTCCCAACTGCAGCATTGTCACTTATGCAGACGATACCTCCATGCTTATTCATGGGAAAAATTGGACTAATGTTTTCACTCTGGCTGAGAGAGCCCTTAATCAAGTTATGCTATGGTTAGCTGCGAATATGTTGAGTCTAAATATAGGTAAAACTACTTACATAACATTCTTTCACACTATACAAACGCAGCCTTCGCCAGATGCTTACATTCTGAAAGCACATAATTGTTCGGCCATATCTTCATCTATACAATGTAACTGTCCAATTATATCCCGGTCGACTCACACTAAATATCTGGGTATATTCATTGATAATCTCTTGAATTGGAAACATCACCTATGTTGTCTGACGGCCAGAGTTCGTAAAATAGTTTATATTTTTAGGAGGTAGCGTCACTCGGCTGATGTTAATACTTTGAAAATGGTTTATTATGCCCTAGGTCAGTCCATAATATCTTATTGTATATCGGTTTGGGGAGGCGCCTCAAAATCGCATATTCTTCCCTTAGAACGGGCATAGAGAGCTGCACTGAAGGTTCCAATCGTTTAGATATCCTACTTTCCGACTATATAAGGACTGCCAGATCTTAACTGCCAGACAGCTCTTTGTGCTCGAATCGATCATAAAAAAGCATGCCTCGTTAAAGTACAATCCTAATATTGTTAAGAAACGACGTGCACATAATGTATGTCCACTCACAACTTTCAAAACTTCATTGGCTTCCCGCCACTATAAAGTGATTGCGGGTCACCTCTATAATATAGCTAATAAATACTGCAATATCTATCCGCTTCTCAAACATCAATGTAAGAGGACTGTTTACAAATGGCTCTTAACGAAGAATTATGATGACACAGAAAGTTTGCTGAAGTTGAGTATACTTTAAGCAATAAAAACTATACAAATACGCGACACATACACACTTACACACACATACACATTTACACACATACACACACACACACAAACACACACACACACAAACACACACACACAAAAGCACGCGCGCACACATGCGCACAAACACACACACATGCGCACAAACACACACACACACGGAAACACCATATAAGCACATAAACGACATTATATTAACTTTCTCTTTCTAAATAATTATGATTTTATATTTTATGTTAAAAAAATGTAAACTTAAGCATACATGTAAACACGTCCAAATGTGAGGGCCCTGGTACCCAAACCACAAGTTTAATCTTACTTTGGGTACCAGTGTTCAATGTCGCAGTATTCGTATAAATTTGAGACAAAATAAAATATTTTGATTTGATTTTTGATTTAATTCAAAGTTATGTTTTGGATATCTCGTTGTGCTCTCGGTGAGCTCTATATGGTTAGATAGATAAATAATATAATTTATTTTTATGGGATGTCGATTTTAATTAAAAGTTTTGACACTGGAAACGGGAAAAATTATGAATAATAACGATGTTCCGAACGATTTCAGTCTCGACAGCCAAGGTTAACAGAGACTATTTATATATGGCTATGTGGGGCCGGCTTTAGAATTGTCCCACCCCTCAGTCGTAAGAGCTGACTAAGGGAATACCGGGGGAGTGGGCAGCAGCACTCCCTCGAGTATTAGCAACGTCCACTGCGATCGCCAACCCGCCTGCCAAGCGTGGCGATTACGGCATTATCCCCCATGACGGGTCAGCTCGTTGTGGCATTCTCTTGGGGAGGCCTATGTCCAGCAGAGCACGTTGAAAGGCTGATGGATGGATGGATGGATGGATTTATATATGTATAATAAGGAGTAGTGTGCCCAAACATATGTGCACTCTTTGCTTCTTTACTCTCATAGCCCATTGGGACGATGTTCCGATACGACCGGTATAGATCAGGCGCAGGATCAACTAGTAATTTTCAAGGAACACGTAAAAACACTACCAACTTAAAAAAAAACTAAACTCCAAACTTCTACAGAGACACTACTAATAACTTCTTGCTGGTCCAACCCCTTTTTTTTTTGTTAAGGGGGGTATAATGTTCCTAACCGCACACCCCGTCGTTCGGGGCAACGAACAGGGTAGTGTGGGGCCCTCACCCACTAAAGAAACCCGCCGTGTGCCGTCTCTCCGCCTTTGTTGGCAGGCCACTGGAACTATGTTACATTCCTTCGGTACCAAGGAATGTGCGTTTGTTCCTTTGTTTGATATGCCATAACAACTAACCAATCATCATGAAATGCCATGCATACATGTCCAGGAAAGTACATAAAAACACAAGAAAAGGATGAATTTAAAATGTATAAAAGTATCCTCATTATTTCAAAATAAAACCATAAAGTCCTGCTACTTCATTAAACAAGGGACAGGTAAGCTTAGTCTCGTAAATAAAGCTGATTATAGACATATTATCACGCAAGTTGTCCTAAGTCTCCGTAGTACTTAAAACCGCTTAGGTAAATTGTAAAATTTTAATACCCGATAACACGCGGCTTAACATTAAATCGAAATGTATAGCAATAAACAGGATATTATTTTGTTACCAGTCAGACAGTTATTGTGTTGTTAAGTTTCAGTTGGATAAACAGTATAAAAGTAATACTATAAGTATATCTACACAGTACAATTGCTGGAATAATCTATAAGTTGTAGCTTCAAATAAACAGATACATTGGGGTTAATTAGATACTTAAAACTCAAAAGTAACAAAAATCATTGAGAATATTATCAGGATGATTACTGTTTTTTTTATTTGAAGGTTTCGAGCTATTTTAACCGATCACGTAAACACTATAGATTACGAAAAAGTAGTTTTATTTCATTCGCGCATTTATCAATCAGAAAATCAGACAATATAATATTCTATCACTAGCCTTATTGAACTTTCTAAAACGCACATCTACGGTTGTGAATTTTAGCAAACCAAAATTTATTAATATAGGTAATATATTAATAACTCCAGAAAAATAAGTCAATAATCTATAAGGCTAACTTTGATAAAAGCTTAAAAGGGAGGAGGGAGGGGTAGGCTCTATGAAATATTCACGATTTTGTATCAAGATTATTTGACTCTTAAAAACACACTCTAAATCGCTGCTTAAAATAAATATGCAAAACAACATAAAGATACTTTTAACATTTATCATAAACATTCAAGTCGTAAATATCAATCAATACATTTTTAATTGATAACCCATACTGTAGTTTCCGATATCAAAGCGCTCATTACTTGGGATGTCAACGCCACAACATAACTGTCACTAATTCATTACGCTCTATCTTATTTTAATGGAATTCTATAAAAAATGTTACCGCCCTGATTTATTATAGTTATCGTATGCGGCCTTTGTTTTTTTAGTGTCGATAAGAAAAGTAATAGAGGAAGCACTGGGTGATTAATTGATTGGGTTACTTAATATTTTTCAATAAACCACTGTTTATTCAAACATACATATTATAAAAATATGTATATACTTACAATACTTGGATAACAAAGACGTGTTTGTATCTTCCCACGTTATTTCAGCCTAATGACGTCTAGTCGTCTTTGTGAATGGTTTACCCTTGGATGATCTGGACAAACTACCCGATAGTGAGGGTACATGAATGAGATAAGCCGGCTGTATGTTCCGAACAAACAAACCAATAAAACTCTACTTTAAAATATTAGTATGATCTGTTATGTAGTTATTGTCGTAGCGATAACATTTTACTATGCATTCAGTTTATCTTCCGTCTAAAAATACACCAGCGCCACACAAGTTGACATAAATTTTAGTATAATGGTATTCATGCGTCATCTTGGACGGATGTGCAGACGTGCTAAAATCACTACACAAAAAGACAGATTATGATAATGTTCAACCAAATTAGGCAACTGGAATGCATAATGTATTCACAGCTGCACTTAAAATACTGGAAAACAATAGGTACGAAATCTGTAAGTAATTAATGTTCATGAATCATGGGAACAACTTCATGGTAAGTCGATTGCGAGCTTTAATCAGTTAATGTATAATATATTTATAGACTTTACAAATAATAACAATAATATATCTTCTACTCAATAAAGGGATAAATATTTGAAATTAATAATTAAATGCCATACAGAGGAATTAAAGTTATTCTATTATTATTATTTTGCAGGTTTTTTCAAAAAACTGTCTGTTTTTTGTTGTACTGTATGCAGATTTTATTATAATTTTATTATTTTGTTTTTTTTTTCATAAAAGTAAATGTAAAATAATATATATAATATTATTGTCTGTATATAACCGTTTCAGAACAGACTGCATTCAAATCGTTTGACTAAGTAATTCAATAGCAACTAGCTCGTTGAATTTACATGCATCCAAATATATTCAAAAACATGTAACCAAACAAGCTCGAATAAAAACATGATAGAAATTCCACTATAGGTATTTCAGCTTGTTTATTTGCTGAGAAAGAAAACTGCAAATTATATCATGCTTATTTTAGTCGCCTCTAACGATATCTGTGAATTGGAATGGGTTACTAACACTATTCCGAGTTCGTCACCACACGGACCTCTTCTATCACGGATGACACGGCATAGCAAACCATTCTCATTTGATATATAAAACCGTTTTTTTTTTAATCTACTAGATTTACACTGTGTGTCACTAAATTAAAATGCACTCCAACAGACTTGTGAGGGTTGATCAGGAACGTCACTTTGACCATAAAACTTATACGAACACGCCTCCGGTGACGCATAGACAGCTTTATGTGCACGAGAGAATTTGGATGCACTCGTAAAAGAAACGATATTGTCTCGAAGCTATTATACTTAAAATCACAATGCGATTTTTATATAATTGATGATTTTAATGTTTGGAAGGACAGCTGATAAATAAGAAAAACCTAAACACCAACCAAATTTACATGCATTAAACCGATATAGTAAGTTTAATTTTGCAATTAAAATTCATACTATTTGATGGCGCGATTTAAAAAAACAAACGCAAAAAAAAATGTAAATGCTTCCGATAGATGGCGTTGGTCGTAAAGACAAATGTGATAAGGAAATTGGGATGGTCGAAAGACCTGTACTATAGCTCAGTGGCTTAGAGCACTTCCCCGGATTGGAAAAGACGCGGGTTCGATTCCCGCTAGTACAAAAAATCTCTTTTTTCTTATTCGCAAATAATTTGTACTTTAAAATGCAAAAGCTTAGAAAACAACCATGGCGTATGGAATATGCCAACCTAAGGCACTGGGTCTGCGTGTTATCGAATGCCTAATCATGTAATACCCTTTTCTTCTAAAAATAAATCCTATTGATCTCTTTTGATAGCAACGGCAATACTTTATTACACTAACTATATAAGCAAAACCCAAGATGAATTTTATATTTTAATATATTATCAATGTATGTGACGCTATAAATAGAGTCATCTAAATACATGATGTACATACGATTATTTTGGCATGTAACTCTAGCTCAATAAAATTTTCAAACCTCCCATTTATCTTTTAATGATTTGAGTCTAAGTTGTACAGGAACCGTCAATTTGCGAACCAGTCCTGGCTAAGCCTAGCAAGTATGTAAATAGGGAGTGGTTTCGAAAATAGACGCATTCTGATAAGTGGAGGTTCGGACGTTGCGGGGAACGAACACATGGCATCATTAGGCTGTCTGTCACAGCACTATACTGTTACGTAGCCCTATAGTTATGGTATACACTTAATTATTTATTCAAAAGCAATAGACTAATAGGATTGTCTACTATACATAATTATACAATGTTATGTGTTAGAAGATTTGTCTTTGTCGAACTTGTTTCTATAAAACATTACCTAAATTTTATTTATTTTCAATGAAAAATGGGGAGATGAGCTGGATGTGCGTGTGATGGAAAGAGACTATTGCTCAGGACTTAGCAATATTGGGAACTCATACACAACTAAGTTACTAGCTTATACTCGCGACTTCCTCTGTGTTGCTAGATATTAACAGAAAGCATACATTACTGAATTACTTATAAAGAGCTTTTTTTAGGTAAAGGCCAAGTGTCCAAAAATAAATATTAGAAAACTTAATTGAAATCTATCCAGTAGTTTTTCCGTGATTCGCGGACAACGACCGCTATCATTTCATTTATACACATTAATCAAGTGCATAACGCACTTGATTAACATCTCTTATATCGATGTGAATACAATAATAATATGCTCATTGCTAATATATTTATAAAATAACATCAGATACACTTAATTGGTGCGTATTATTTATTAAGACCGATAAACAAAATAAAAAATTTACATTAATAATTATGACAGCTGCTTATTTAATGTAATACCAATTACGAGATTTTACAGTTCATTTAAAAAGCCACCGCCAAACCGTGGGCGGATTATACAAGTCCCGATTGACTCACTAAGTATTTCTCCAAAGAACGACAGCAACAAAACGCACGATTGCGTAATACTCAACGTGTGAAAGTACAAAATGATGATAGCGATAACCCAACCATACTTTACTTAAAAGGACTAGTGATAAATAGAGAGAACGTTTTAAAGCTAGATAAAATGTTTTAAGTACTTACTTAACGCTTTCACGTAGATATTTGGGTTTCAACATTATCACATAATAAATTCTGCGTTAGCAACAACCAAAGCAATCAGAACTTTTTTAATATCTTCCCTATTTATTTTCTTGTCGACATCTAATTTGAGTTTAATATTTTGACAGTCATAAAAGAGTAGTCAAGAAGCCTTATGTTTATTTTAAACTAGTTTTATTGCTGTTTTAGTACTGAGTGTTAGAAGCGTTGCTCTTAATAAATGTCTATATGATAGAGCAGTGACTTGGAGTTTTACGAATACCGTGTTTTGCTGAATGAGTCACTCCACAGATCCACTACCACATAAGTTAAAGAAAATCGTTACAGTAGCGGTCACAAATCAACTCAAATATTTGAGTATCATCAACTCAAACAAAATAAGTGAGTATCATAAAATGACCTCACACACAGACAAATTCTCTTAAGTAAATTTTATGTTTCTACTCGGGTAGCATACAAGCGTACAGCCCTCCTAAATGGAAGGAGAGGCAACACTTGCGCGGTGGGAAAGGGCGGATAATAAGGAGGGGGGAGCTACAGCGCTCGCAATCACTACATGAAACACAATATTAGGAATACCTACCGTTTTTTCAGCTGATCTTCTGCGAGAGAGTGGTAATCTCTGCTCGAGCTGGCCCATTCAGGCTATAGCACTAGACAAATTAATGAATTTGGTTGCATCCGCAAAGGGCGTCTGGCCAGAGAGGACGGCTTGGAGTAAATTTTATATAAAATTCATGCAATATAGTCTACTATTTTTTCCTCTGATCATAAACTATTGGAAAAACAACATTTGAGCGTAAAATTCTCACAATTTGCGATTTGCACAAGTATTAAAATATTTTACACAGTTATGTCACTTTTATAGATCTTATGAACTCCCTTGTGTATAAATACTCGATTATCCCAAGAAATCACAAAACATGAGATATCAGTTTGTATTGCGGATAATAGCATAAAATATATGCAAAGCTTTTAATACTAAATGAAATAGTTGCTAAGAACACCTGCAACATTGTATATTTTGCAAACCGTTAATCCTCCACTTAGCTGCACTGTTTACTGCAGCAACTGTTTCCTAAGATGTGTGAATGTGAACACTTACTGGTTTATAGTAAGGAAAATAATAAATATTTGTTACCTGTGAGGTGGTAGGTATCTAGACGCAATAAATGCTCTAACATTTACGATAAGGGTGCTTTTACCCATTGTAGAATTTCTTGTCTTCGTTTATGTTAACACTGTCTATAAATAAAAAAAAGGACAATTAATTATTAAAAAAAAAAAGGACAATTATTTATATGTATAATTCTACATAATTCTAAATAAGTTTAGTTTAAAATACACATAATCTATGTGTATTTTAAACTAAACTTATTCCGTCGCTTGTCCGTGAAGAATACAAGTGTCACCACTCCATCCTTTCCCATGGGTGTCGTACAAGGCGACTAAGGGAAGTAAGCAATTATCACCCATTGCATTACTGGTGGTAGGGCTGGGTACCAAGTGGTACCACCATCTCCTGTGTGCTACGGATACGGAAATACGTACTACGGATGAAGTGGGCTTCGCCAAAATGATGAGAAAGAACGTCTTATACAAATTAATGGCTCCAAACGACTGCTACGAAAGCTCAGTTGGCAGAGCATCTAGAAAGGTACTCCAGAAGATGTAGGTCCAAACTCCGGTCATTGTTACGATTTTTTAAATCATATTTTCAGCGTGTCCCAATAAATGGCCGAGCATGTCATGTGCTCAAAATATATATAAATGTAACAACATTTTTATATTAACACAAAGTGCGAAATAGTGAAATATTAGAAAATGTGACTGTTATTTTCGATTTCATATTTTCGCACTTTGTGTGAATTTATATGGCTATGCATGTCAAATGTTTAAAAAATATATAAAAAAACACATATTTATATTTAGAACTTAACTAAAACAGAACACAATTGTAATAATATTACACACAATAAATTAACCGCTTCAAAGAAAGATTACAGTAAACACCCTTGCTTATCGTGGGAAAAACATGCATTTGTCACGGCAAATACACAACTTTTTATTTTGACCCCTACACGAACAGACAAAACCCATTAGGTGTGTGATAATGCAAGTTCATCGTAGTACAGGTATTGTTTAGTGTTTCCAACGGAACAAAGGTCCGTTGCCGTTTATTCTAAGGCCCTATTACGATCCATTGTTAAGAAGAATGTACAAAATTAAAATGCAGTATTGTCTACGCTCGTATGGTAACGTATCGGTGTATTGTTTTTGTCTATTGGAAGGTAATAATATATGTAGGAGGCTCTTCTGTAAAGTAGCAAAGTAATGAATGTATTCTTTTTATGGAACTATATAAAATGTTTTCTTATGTGTGTGTATCTTGATAATAGTGTTTTGTTTGATTTATGCTATATTATAACTTATTTAATTATTAAAGCCCAGATACAGGCGAATAATCCTTGTATTCGACGAGATTATATTATTCCATACATTTATACAAATAAATATAATTGAACTTCTATTTGTAATATCCATATAACAGCTTTTTACTAAATGTGTAGGAATATATCAAGGTACTTATAACAAAAATATAAGTTTGAAATTTTTGATTGTTTATGCCTTTCATCAAACAGATGAATTGTCTGGGACGAAACTTTCATTGGCAGATAGCTCATGCTATGAGGAATAGCTAATGCTACTTTTATTTTGGAAAAACAATTAGCAGCAGCCCGGTGTTTGTGCCCGGTAGACGTCAATAGGCTCGCCCCCTATTAAGTGGGACTTAAACATAGCTGGCGAATCGTGGGTGTGGAATACACCTCTGCCTACCCCTTCGGGGAATATAGGCGTGATGCTATGTTGTTTTTTTTACAATTAGTGGGTGTGGATTCAGTCGGGATGAAAGGTACACCACTGATATAGAGAGAAGAGTAAATGCAGCAAATACAGTGAACAAAGCGTTGGGACAACTTCTCGGCAGCCTCCACCTCAGCCAGAAGGCACGTGTCATACACAACGCAGTGCTTTTCCCAACATTATTATATGGAAGTGAGAGTTGGGTATCCAAAAAGGAGCATGAGAGTAAAATCAATACGGTAGAAATGCAATCTTTAAGGAAAAACTGTTGAGTTAGTTTGACTGACCGCATTCGTAACGACGACGTAAGAGAGCGAGTAAGTATGAAAGAGAGTATTGGTGTAAAGATGCGAAAGGGAATGCTCCGATAGTTTGGACATGTAAAAAGAATGCCAGGTAAGCGACTGGTTGAAGATATACAAATGCGTTATTGGAAGGATGTAGGTACAGGGGGAGACCGAGACTCGCCTACCTCGACTAAAACGGTCACGTAATAAAGGAAGGTGGAGTCAGGAGTCTCTGAAACCGGCGAGCGAGAAGAATTATGAATGTCGAGAAAGCGAGAGATCTATACAAGAATAGAGCCTTTTGGCAATCTGTTCTCTCTGTCTACCCCGCAAGGGAGATGGCATGATGATAAGTAAGTAAGTAAAACGTGGTGTGTCTGTAGATTAACGGTATTTATCAAAAATGGAGAGGGGAAAAAAGAAAGGTAAGCACAAAACAATAATTATATTTTTTATATGTCTGCTAGTTTGTTAGGATGCACCTCCGAAACTACTGAGCATATTTTAATGTGGTTTCCATGGGTAGATAGAGCTTAGCTTAAAGCAAAATATAGGCTTTATTTTATTTAAATCAGCTGCCAGCGTAATAGGTTATCATCAATAAAAGGTCCATTGAGACGAAGCCGCAGCCGACAGTAATCCAGCTATATAATAAAAAGACACCAAGATGAGATACGTCTCATAAAAATATATTATGTTGGAATAGAATACGCAATAGGTTGATTAGTGGTTGATTATAATTAGTAGCCGTGGCACGTCTGCCATCATTAGCATTAAAAAAAAATGACGCCAAAGATAGTTACAGGACATGTTCTAGTTTAGGTGTCAATCATATAAAAAGTTATGCAAATGCATGGACTAAATATAGTTCGCTTAATATTTTCATTGATTAGGCTTCAAGCAATAACGTTTTTACTATATATTTTTATCTAAAGCAAAAGTCAAAGTTACAATATCATGCAATTTTCCTTCGGCTAAGTTATAAAATGTGAACTCCCCTTGGCCGTGCACAAGTTTGAATTGCTGTCTTCTTTTTCACTATCTTACCCTCCACTCACTTTTTCCTATTTAAACTTTTCCGTTTTATTTTAGAACGTGGCCCGCGAGCTATACGGACACGAATCGTTATCGTTATTTTTAACATTCGTTCGCGAAACTATTCTTTTTTTATTAACTTGATTTTATTACGGCATTAAAAAGTTGCGATTATAATGAAAGAATTACTGTTCCTAAAAAATCTTATTATTGCTCGGAATAATGAACTATAGGTAAAAGCTCATTAGCCACCAAAAGAGATATGGAGTGGTGATTTTGGATAGAAGCACATTAATGGTTTTATTGTCGTGTGGGGCTTTAGGATTGTAATGGGAGCCGTAAGAGCCGACTGAGGGAAAACCGGGGCAGTGGGCAGCAGCACTCCTTCGAGTATTAAGAACGACCACTGCGATCGCCAACCCGCCTGCCAAGCGTGGCAACTACGGCATTATCCCCCATGACGGGACCGCTCGTTATGGCGTTCTCTTGGGGAGGCCTATGTCCAGCAGTGGACGTTGAAAGGCTGATGAATGGATGGATGAAATAGTGTTATATTTTTTTATTAAATTCTCTAAGACCTTTGCCACGCACAAAAATTAGGTACCTGCCGTTTAATTGTTGTTTTTGTCTCAATGTGCAAAGAAACCGTCAATACATAAGTTTGTAGGTAAAATAACGAATTGTTAGGAATGTTAAACACGCCAGAAGTTATAGTAAGAGAAAATGATCTCTTAGATCATAGAACCATTTTTCGTGAATTTGCGTGAGAAAGATAAATTTTCTACGAGCAGGATTCGAAAACTAGTATTAACTACTATGATTTCTCTCCATCTCTATTACGTAACTCAAGACTGGTATTAGAAAAGATGCGGGTTCGAACTTCGCTCATAGGTATTCCTACTTAACAAAATTTATTCTAGAACTAACCTGTAATAGTAATCATTTCAAAAGTAAATAACAATTCAAATACCTTAATAAAATCTCATTCTTCATCTGGCAGTTTTGAACACGGTAAACAAATGACTAGACCCATTATTCCTCCGTACTTAAACTAATACGTACAAAATAATGATATTTAAACAGTTATTTAAGTGTCGTACCCACCACTCAAAAGACTTTTGATTACTCTTAAATTATCTTGGAGATTTGTATTAGCACCGTGTAGATTGAATTTGAAGGGCTCTTGCAAATATCCCGTTAAAATTTTTGTATAGCAAAGTGTACTTGTCTTCTTAGAAGCACACATGTGTTTTTATATTGAATGCGAGTATGAGATTGTAAAAATAAATACCGTAAATATTTTAGTTTTATTTTTATATGCGTGAGAATGTGTGTGACACTGTATGTATTGAAGTAACAAAACCATACGTATAATATTACCTAAATCCTCTTTTCTAAATAGATTTCAAATGATAGGCCTTAAAGAAAATAAATATTTATTTTAAAATTTTGTAATCTCATCAAACCTCGAACGGTCAAGTCACAGTAAATATATAAGCTAAAGGTCAAGTCCAGACAGACGTTGAAGGATTTTTCTAGACGCGGCGAGGCTCCGATCAGTTGTCTTAACGCTCTACCCATTCTGAAAATTATCTTGAAGATAGACTTGAAGGTGTGTTCTCAGTAATACCTTATTTGAAAATTGTCTTGAAGATAGACTTGAAGGTTTGTTCTCAGCAATATACTATTGTTGGACCTCATGGTCTGGACCTAAGACCGAGGTATGAGACTATAATATCCCAAAATTACTATATATTTTAATTCACGTGTTTTCTTATAGTGATTAAAATTTGTATCAATGTGCTCTTTATTTATTTATTTTTAGATCCCTAGGTAAGTCCTAAATAATTGTGACGTGACGACTTCACCGTTACGCTACAATGTACCCAAATATTTCACCCCATCCATTCCATCCAGGCACGTGGTACTCCTCAGTGTTATGCGAGGGCAAAATAGTGATGAATTATGAAAAAAAAATTGTTTTAAAATTCATGTAGATTAAAACAAGTCACATTTTGATGTAAAACATCTAACGTGGAGAGCAAGACCGGTTGTTAGAGTAGCGACGCGTCACCATGCCAATTTATTTTATTGTTCTTAACATTATCTATTGACAAAAGTATGTAACAAGGAAGCATAAGGTCAATCAATAAAACAATAACAGTTTTAATCGTCCATGGATAGCGAGAAGGCGCTTACCAAGAATTATATAAGACTCAAACAATATTCTCATTTATTATATATTATAATATATTAGGATATACATATAATATTTATCATCTCTTACATAAATACTGTGGTAATAGGTACACAACTCATACTTTCAAATAAAATCATAAAATCTTGAGTGTTTAATGTCTTTTTGTTAGAACTATACATATTTTGTTCTTCTAAAATAATTAGTTGATAATTAGCAACGACCCAGTTTTTTCTTAAATTACCAGTCTGCACAGTCATCGTGATTGGTCACGATAGTTAGAAAATAAGAGACTATAATATCGGTTGTATAATGACTATTACACCCCAATGGTTAACATTCAAAAACATATCACACCTGTATTCCCCGAAGGGGTAGGCAGAGGTGTATTATACGCCCACTGTTTGCCAGCTATGTTTAAGTGCCACGTACCTAATGCCGGGGCGAGCCCATTGCCGTCTACCGGTCTCCGGGCTGCTACTGAGAATTTTCTTTTTAGGAAACAGATCAATAACACTGCCCCACCCGGGGATCGAACCCGAGACCTCATAATCAACAGTCGTTTCGATCAACATTTCATAGTAAATATATGAATAATTTATTTTGTGTATTACTTTAAAATTATTTAAAGTAATACACAAAATAAATTAGTATTATTATTTTACATCCAATTAAGTTCGTTAATTTCAAACCGAGTTGTCAAGAACTACCCACACACATAACTCCCAGTAATGCTTTACACTTAGTTAAAATAAATATGGTATAAAATTGCTCCATGCGTTCGCTAAATGGACGCAAACAGCCCGAGGTGTAAGTACATTTTGAGGTTTAAAATAAAATTTTGAACAAAGACTAATAATGTGAACGCCCCTGCATCGTGTGTTTCACCATAACAAAAACTTTTTTTTTAACATCTGCTACCACGTTCATGCACAATTAATAAACTCTAGTAAATAATGAAATATATTTTGCAAATATATTTTAATTAAGAATATTTATTAGTTTAGAGATATAGAAATTGTTGAATGAGTAGAAGTTTTTTATATTTGAAGAAAAATATATATGTATATGAATTATTGTTACGTGACATCACACTAGGTAGGGGAGGGGGGGTCTCACAAATATGACCAGCTGTGACAAGGACCGGGGAGGGGTCAAAAAATCGTGAAATTCGTGTGACGTAATTTATGGATGGCCCCTGGTTAATGTTTCACCTCTGGGAGGGATACTCGTACTTTTTTAACTCCTTCACAAACCACATTACTTGCTTTATTTAGTGGAAATTGTGTCACATTGCAACCCTGAGTGTATATATTATACAGAGTAGGTAGGTACTACAATTTGCATAATACTGTGCCGTCAAAACTCCATTGGTTACCATGGCAACACCCTCTGTGGTCCGCCGTAGAATCACCACTGTTTTAAATTTTCCCTCGCGCCCCTCGTTTAATCCGTATTAAAATAATAAAACAGGTCAATGTGTTGCTAGTCTGAAAATTAGGTATTAAAATATTGAAATATAGTCTATACATTTGGGCATGGAAATCAAGAACAGATTTTATTGGTTAGCTATTTTGTTTGATCTATAAATAGGACTTTGTATGTAGTAAAATATCAAAGACAACCGAAAGTAAAATAGTTTTAAAAGTACAATTTTTGTATAAACATACATATATAAATCTACATAATGTTTACAATTTTATTTTATTAGTTTTCCTTTCCTTATGTTTTTAAAATACTTTTTTTACAATGTTTTAGGTAAAAGTTAATCAATTTCACAGATTCACAATTTTTTACTCAGCCCTTTTACTTCTCTATTGGGCACGGGTCTCACTATGCGAGGGATTTAGGCCGTAGTCCACTACGTTGGTGCGATGAGGGTTGGCACACGTCCCGTCAAGAACATCACTCAGGCATACAGTTTCCTCCAGTTGTTTCTTTCACTGAGCAATAATAATTTATAAAAAAACACACACATTATTTGTTAGAATCACGAAAACTCAGAGGCGTGTGCCGTACGAGATCTTGACCCTAGAACTTGATTGAACTCTTGGATTGAACTCGATACCACAATCTTTAGCAGTTTCTTTTTACTTTTACAGTTCCTTGTTTTAACGCTAGCTTACATATCGTTGCATGTATTAATACAAATAAGTTAAGTTTCTAGAAGACACTTAGCTTTTTATCTAAAAAAATATTTCAATATGAAGATACTATTATAAAACTGTAACCATTGAGTACATATAAATCCCGCCGTGTGGGGCCGGCTTTAGAATTGTTCCACCACTCTCTACCCATGGGAGTCGTAAGAGCCGACTGAGGGAATACCAGGGGAGTGGGCAGGGAGTGCCCCTCGAGTATTAACAATATCCACTGCGGTCGCCAACCCGCCTGCCAAGCGTGGCGACTACGGCACTATCACCCATTTCTTGGGGAGGCCTATGTCCAGCAGTGGACGTTGAAAGGCTGATGGATGGACATATACATCAATGGCTGTAACAAAGCTGTGTCTGTACATATAAGATATTTGATTAAAAAAATACTGCATAGTGTGTGGCACACGTAGATTTACCTTGGAAATATTTGTTACCAAGCATCTATTCTTCGCCCGGTCGAATTATATCGGTTATCTTTGTTTTCCATCCATCCATCCATCAGCCTTTCAACCTCCACTGCTGGACATAGGCCTCCACAAGAGAACGCCAACACGAGCAATCCTGTCATGGGGGATAATACCGTAATCGCCACGCTTATTAATTTAGGCTTATTAATATGTTATGATTCAGGCATCATTCAAAGCGCTTATTCAACTAGATCATAGGAAAAATAAAAAGACCCGTCGTTCTTAGCTTTTGAGTAGGTAAATGATATACACGTGGGTACCCGTGCGCCGCGCGAAAATGCGATGAGACTGGCGCCACCGAGGGTGTTATTATGGTTTTAACCATGCCGACGTTCTAGGTTCATGACCGGATAGGCTATATAGGCGTGTCTAAACACAAACAATTTTTTTTAGAATTTTTGTCTGTTTGTTTGTTCGCGCATCACGCAAAAACTACTGAACGGATTTTGACTTAAAAACTGGTATACATTTTATCCCGCTACTACATCGGGGCCCTGAGATATAACCGAAAAATAAGCGTTTAATATAAAGTTGTTAAATTTTAAGAAAAAGCCACTTATAAGGAAAGCACTTTAGAGGGACTATTTTTTTTCATTATAAGTATTCTAAGTTACGCCTTATAACCCGATCAAATCGGTCCAGTTGTTACGGAGATTAGCCGTAAAATAACAAAACCTTTATAAATTGGTATTTTGTTACAGGTAACATATATACTTTCATATGCATTTAGTAAAAATCTGTAATTTAGAGATTCCAAACAGACACTTTAATGCTATTTATTTATATAGCAGCATAGATTAAAATCTTAAAGTAGCATAAACATGTTACGGATAATTTTGTCTACAATATAGGCAGTAGCGATCGTTGTACAATGCTACATGAGCGCTAATACAGGTTCGTAATAGACCATTAAACTCTATGGTTCGAGACGAGATCGTGCTCCAAAATACCGCGCAGTAATAGAAACGGTTGAAGTGAATTGTTATTGACGTGTGCATTCATGAAAATTCAAATGCAATTTCAGTTTTATGGCTCAAACTTGGCATTAAGTTATATGAAATGCCAAGCAACATTGTTGCAGTAATCTAGAATATATAGAAAGAAATAAGTGAAGAGGAATATTTACAAGAAATAAAGAATTTGAATTTGAACTGCCGATCTCTTAGCATGATACCAGTGAAAGATCGATTTGAATGATTTTTTTTAAGGTTGGGTGGCAAACAAGCTTACGCCCACCTGATGGTAAGTGGTTACCGTAGCCTATAGACGCTAGCAACACCAGAGGAATCACTACCGCGTCGCGCTCTCCAAGGAAAAGGATAGGAAGGATATTAAGGAGAGGATAGGAAGAATAATATGGAGAGTATAGACAGGAATTTGGACTACTGGCATTCTTACTCACCATATGAAACAAGGGAGTAGGAGTAACTGCCTTTGTTTCACGCTGATCTTTTGTGAGGGTGGTACTTCTTGGATCGTGCCAGCCCATTTATGCTGGGATAAGCAAGGCTCCACCACTAAAAACTAAATACCAACAACGCTTACTCGTTTTTTAAAAATTGCTCCCTACACTAGAACATGATTCTTGTATCAAATAGGACGGTAGAAGTACGCCCAGACTTAGAACAACCATTTGTTAATAACTCAAATAATTGTCCTGTGTGAGAATCAAAGACAAGACAGTCGACACGGGAGTTCGGTATACTCTGTCATCTGTACATTCCTCTATTTGTACAACCTAATAAATATAATTTTTGAGACATTTAGTATATTTTTTATGATTCTAAGAATTGTATACCTATAAAATGTATAATGATTTAACGGAATGACACCAAATATATTTTTCCACACATCCACATTTTTACCTAATATTAATGAATTAAAAATTAACATTTAAATTTTTAACATGTTAAAAAAAACTGGTCCTAAATGCAAAATTTAACAAGTTGCCATTAACACTACCTGTCATAGGATATAAATTAATGTAGCATGGAATCCTAAAGCACTAAACATAAACATGTTGACTGACTGACACTCGATTAAGTATAACTATTTTATTTGCAAACTATTTAATTATAGCCATAGGGTATGATTAAATCGATTTTAATTATTTACGAGTACGTGTTATACCATGGCTTTAATGTTTTGATGCGCTTGAATAATTTATAATTATTTTATTATACACTGCATATTTTATATGAGTACACATTCTGTTATTTTTTTTAAAGAATTATTTAGTTTGAGGTCTTATATCATATTTTTTATAGATAGGGAACAATACTCCAGTCTAATGGTAGTTAGTGGTGCAAGGGAATATGTCCTTGAAATAGCTTCATTCATCATTAGCTCAGTATTTCGACACTCCATTAATTTATAAACAAATTAATGCGAAGTTTGAATCATAAAACTGCAATTCCATTTACGCTTTCATGAGCGCAGACGTCAATAACAATTCGCTGTATATTTTGTATACTAACTATTATAAGCTGTAACAGTACAGTGTAGTGTCTGTACATTTAAGATATTCGATATAGGCATGTCTGAACACAAAACAATTTTTCTTCGTTCTTTTGTCTTTTTGTATGTTCGTTTCACGAAAAGCTATTATACGGATTTTGTAGGAACGTTTTTATTTGATAGCTTTTGATTAGACTATAACTGGTATACGATTTATCGCTACTACATAGGGAACTAGATAATTATAACCTAAAAACTAGCTATTGGCTGCAGCAGATTTGCGGGTAAAGGCTAGTATTTATAGTTGTGTACAATTAAACCAGCACGCCGACAACAAATGCCGTCTAGTAATAGCTTGGAATAATTAGCACAAATGTTATTCAAAACTATATTTATAACTAGGCTTTGCGCCGCGGCTTTGCCGCAGCCAAAAGCTAGTTTTTCGGTCATATCTCAGGTTCCCGATATAGTAGCGGGATAAAATGTATACCAGTTTTTAAATCTAATCAAGGTCTTTCAAATAAAATAGTTACATCAAAATCCGTCCCGTAGTTTTTGCGTGATGTGCGAACAAACAAACAGACAAACCGATAAACAGAAAAAACAGAAAAAAAAATCTAAAAAAATTGTTTTGGGTTTATACACGCCTATATAGCCTATTACAGCCATTTTTTCTCAAAATTCTTGAATGTACAGACAGCTCTGTCACAGTTTTATAATAGTATATAGATTATAACTTATAGTTGAATATCTCGAAGAGCTTCTCGAGAAAGGCCAGGTATGGAGTACCCTTGACTGCCGTGCATGTATGAGGAATAAAATGAGAGAGAATGACGCAAAAGAAGTGAGTAAGCATCGCCGCAAGTGAAATTCCGTTGGGAAACATTCATGAGTCTATGTACGTATGTATGTTCATTATCTAAATAATCCTAGCTATTATAAAGCTGTTACAGAACTGTGTCTGTACATTTAAGATATTTGTAAAAAAATCTGTATTAGGCTATAAGGCTGTATTAGGTCTGAACACACAACATTTTTTTTCGATTTATTGTCTGTTGTCGGTTTGTTCGTTCGCGCATCTCGCAAAAACTACTGAACGGACTTTGATGCAACTTTTTTATTTGATAGCTTTTGATTAGACTTAAAAAATGGTATACATTTTATCTCACTACTATATCGGGAACCTGAGATATGACCTAAAAACTAGCTTTTGGCTGCGGCAGAACCGCGGGCGTAGGCACGTAAATAATAAAATGATTGAATAACATATTCAAAACCTGATCACATGATTCACTAAAACATCAGATTAAATTAGTTGTATTTATAATGGCTTTGTCAACGTGGGTCTTAACAATGAGAAAATATATTAGATATTTATCTGGAAATATTAAATTTATTTATTTATACGTTATAACTAAAACAAGTGCTTAATTTCGATTTAACAGCTTTTAGCAAGTAGATTATTAATACCTCTATTTATTTATTAATAGTTATTCGACAAAACGACAATGTTAGTCCAATAATAATTTATGTTTGTTAATATTGAAGCAACATGTTCAAAGGCATTCCTTATAGCACATTAACATTAGAAACAGGTGGACGGATTCAAGCTCTCTTCGTTATATTATAAACAAATGTTCGGAATTAATCAGCTACTTATTACGATACATATTCCTTTGAACATAAAATGGAATATAATCAAATAATTCAAGCATATAAATATACCTACATATTTATTTTATTGGCATGTCTGCTAAAATTGATATGACGGGAGCTGCACCGTCCGCTAAGGAGAACAAGTGCGATTAAATATTTTAATATTTTATAATTCAGTGATAGTCTAGTGATAAACCGAGGACAGCAAAATCAGAGGTATCAAGTTCAATCCCCAGCCCGTAGTAATGGTAAGTATTACGAATTTTTTAAATATGAGTGTATTTGTACACAAATTATCAATGCTAGGTTAAAAAATGAAACATTGTGTACCTACATATCTAAGAGGTCTTTGTCGTTGTTTTATGTCTGTGTTGAAGTTTTTTTCTGACAACTCTTATTGGGCAAGTGTGATGCACTCTAGACAAGATCCCTTTAATTACTACATACGCATAGGACATAGGAGTTATGAAAAATTATATTGATATTGCAGCAATGACTGATACAAAAATTTGACTACACAGGTGTTGTGGCCTCGTATCGAATTTTTGTGATCCACAAATGTTTGTTCTGAGTCTGGGTAAATTGTATATTTGTGCGACACAAGTATTATTACTTGTGTCGTACTTTAAAGCATGATGATGCATTTTTAAATAAATAATAATTATTATAATTAACCAATATTAATTTTAAACCATACGGATAGATTGCCAACAGAATGCAAAATCAGCCTTGCTCAATGCAACATTGTCAATTGAGGGCTCGTTGAACTTAATGACGTAAGTTTCATCGGCACTAATTGCTCATTACAGTTACTAATTCAGGAATCAGGATATAATTCGTCATTAACGTACCACTACGTTACAGCTGTAGGATATTGTTTGTTGGTGACTATGGGAAGATGGAAACAATTGATTCATTAGGATTTTGAAAAATTGGATCATTAGGATTTAGGAATATTGATCCATTAGGATTTTGTTTTGAGTGTTTTGTTAGTTATGTAGGTACTTACTTAGTTACCTAATTTAGATTTAGGTAGAACCTTTAAGATAACCGTGGAATGAGATCTTCATACTATGTATTTTAGAGTCCATCACGACACGATTAGTCTATACACTATTTTTACATTTGTGTCAAATAGTATTCTTTTTAAATTAATCTATTTTACAGAACACAAAGTGCGAAAATATAAACTCTAAAATAATAGCCATGAGCTGGATTTTAACCTGCATCTCCTGCAAAACCGTTCCAGATGCTTAGCCAATTCAGCCATCGTGACATCTAAGCGGGACTATGGATTTCATTAACACATTCCTTGTTAATGTCTTGGGTGATGCCTGCGTCATCTGTTGGATGTATTTGCATATATTATTCCAGGTAAACTCAATTATTACAATTAACCCATTCCCTGTCCGTTTGTAGACACAATAGAAATTTAATTGTTATGTATCATATATGATTCATGGGACAGGGAACCTGTTAAAATTACCGTAACTTATAAAAAATACCAAAATATATTATTTAAACCGAAATGAAAGAGGACAGTTAAACACTCTAAAATGAAGACACATGAATGCCGATGAGGGCACTGTGCTCACATCTCGTTATTTAATCTCAAAAGCCAAATAACTTCTTGAACATATTATGTACCTACAACAATTAAGTTATAATTAAGTAATCTCGAAAGTTCGCAACAAATCTCGAAAGTACCCAACATAAACATGAATAAACAAAGCATCCAGGCGCTGACGAAGCTAAAATCCGTGATGAAAACAAAAATATCACAACAAAATTTTAATCGGGACCTTGAGGTTCGCAAGAGCCAAGACTTCACATTCAAGTACTCGACGCTCAGGCTCAAGTGGACTTCACATCAAGCAGCTGTTGCGGACGGCTGCGCCCCATCACAACCAGACAAGAAAATATACGAACGCTCTGCAAACAAATGTTAAAATATGACCGCAACGACCGATAGAAAAATAATATTGGCTGTTTACACTGTTGCTTCTCCAAACATTTTTATAAGCCGTTTGTTAAATTAAAATTCTTTTTATGAACAAGTTACAGATTCGAACTTTTTACATTTCATGAGAACGCAAGAGTGTGAATATTTTAGTGAGAATTTTCTGTATTTCTTCTCTATTTAACTGGTTATATTTATAGCGTTTCATAGAATTAGCCAATTCCAGTGGTCTGCCAATATAGGCGGAGAACCGGCACACGACGGGTTTGTTTAGTAGGTGACGACTCCATACTACCCTATTCGTTGCCCCAAACGACGGCGTGTGTGGCTAGGTACATTTTTTCCCGCCTAAACCAAAAGAAAAGGATATTATTTAAATATAAAATAAAATCTCTCCATTATCAAGAAATTTATGATACGTATAGTCTAGACACAGATTACTTTTTATACTGGAAAAATGGGTAGATCCTGCTTCGAGATCATGGGTGTGCTGTAAAGTGACGTATTTAAATCCTGAAGTACATGCGGATGAAGTCTCGGGCAAAACCTAGTATATATATATGGCATAGATATAGATTAAAGATAACATTCAGTTTGAGAGCAGCTAAGTTATAAGCTGATTTAATCTTAAAACAAACACGAAAACTAAATGAGAAGCATTATTTTACTCTCTTTAACTGCCTCGGTGGTGTAGCGGTAGTATATGCGACTGCTATTCATGAGGTCTCGGGTTCGATCCCCGGGTCGGGCAATGTTAATGGGCTTTTTCCTAAAAAGAAACATTCTCAGTAACAGTCTGGAGATTGGAAATATGCCCGGTAGACGTCAATAGGCTCGCCCTCTATTACGTGGGACTTAAACATAGCTGGCGAGTCGTGAGTGTGTAATACACCTCTGCCTACCGCTTCAGGGAATACAGGCGTGATGCTATGTGTTGTATTTTACTCTAACAGGCTAGATTTTATTTTCTTCGTTACTTTTACCACTTATTTTCATGTACTTCGAAATACCAGGGACATAGCCAAGCCGCTACCAACTGAGAAGATAATGAAGCAGAATAATTATAGAATGTATTTTCAAAATGGCTAATGTTATCATGAATGTTTAAATGGATTGACCATACAAAAACAATAAGAACTTTAAGTTACAATAGGAAATGCATATTTGTAGATAATTTAAAGGAAACGATGTTATAAACCAACATAGTATCACTAAAAATCAATGAGAATGTGGAGTTAGACCGAAATGCATTAAGGAAAAATCTTTTTAGTAATAATCTATGTAGTTGCACCCATAGACTTGGCCGTAGCGAAAAAATCCTACGTCTATGGTTGCACCAGAGTCAAAACACATAGGTACGAGTGGAAAAGATTCAGAACAAAGTTCATATTTCGATATCATAATAGGAAATGGGGAGTGCAAAATATCATAAAAAATGATGAGCACAGATAAAAAAATGGTAAATGTAGATAATACAAATGACAGACATTATATAAAGTTCAGGTTACGGCAATTATTATTGAAATTACGCCGATATCTGTTTTAAGTGCACATATATTGTAGACGTATATAATATTCATCTCTCCCACGCCCAACATTGGTAGCGTATAATGAGCTATATAGAAAATAAAAAGAAATAAAAATGAAAAGATAATAAGCAAAGTATAGAAATTGTCATGGCTTTATTATATTTTAGTTACGATAGTTTTTAATAACCCGTACCTATTCCGACTTTTCAGTCGTACTGTCTTTCCGTACCAACTTATGAGCGGCTAGCTGTCTACAACACCCCATATTATCCAGGTCAAAATAGATATTTTAATTTACAATAAATCGCAGCTGAAAATTTGTTTAATTTGTATATAATTTCTAATAACGTTTAAAAAGCTCAAGGTGGGTGCTAGTTCAACCTATCGTGGCCAGTATTCGATCCGTCCGCCTGTCGCCTTCGCCAATTTATAGGCTACAGTAACTGTTTATTATAAGCTGGGCCGTAAGCATGTAATAAGTATAAAATATTGGTCAAATAAGCCGGTACTCTGTTAGCTGTATAAAAGTAACAAGCTGCACCCATTGTCTTTAAAATAAATTTAATATAGGGTACAAACAAATGTATCTATGTACTTACTTATTTCTTTTGTTTCAGTTTCATTCGAGAGAATTCTATAACAACCGGTAATTTAGCGAAAAGTGAAATTCGAAACTCAGTTAAGAAGTCTGTTTTCTTGTAACTACCCTATAAAGCCATTATTTCTTAGTTCAAAAAGTTTATATGGATAACTAAAAACGTCGTTTATAAGAAAAAGATACTTGTGGTTCTCTAAGTTATTTTATCTACTTTAATTTTGTTACATATTTTATTTACAGATCTCTGTTTTTCTCTGCAATTTCGACTTCTTTGTGGTAAGAGCGCAACTGGCTGAACTGACCTATGTTAGCCAGAAAGCTTGACGTCGATTGCAATTGTAGTACCTAGTGTAATAGAGTGGGCCCGAAAAACTGATGTCTTTAGTCAGTCACAGTTTGGAGAGCAGGCAGTAGGCTACAAGACATTATTAATTAAATGGTAAACTGTTTAGTTATTTACTTATTTAGCTTATATCGTATAACAGATATATAGATATTATAACTTCTTGTAACTATCAATTATTAAGAATACTCATGAATTTCATTTACTTAGTAGTATAGCAGCTCTGGGCAGAATAAATAAGCAGTAAACAGTCAGACAAAAATTTTAAATATAGGTTTTTTTTATAAACGATACTTTCGTATGCAATTATTAAAACGCTGTTATAGAAGAAATATCATTGCAAATAAGATATAGTAAATGACCACATTGCGAACAGACACTTCAATTTTATTTATTTGTAAGTATAGATTATAACTTTAATTAGAATATAATTAAGATAATTGATCAGTATCTACTAACATAAATACCTACCTCGACTAGTTTACTAAGGTTAAAAACTAATTCTGTTCTATATCTACTAATATTTTGTTTAGTACAGTTAAATTGTTATATATGTGCTCTATATGCGTCAAAATAATGAAAATGAATACAAAATCTCGCTCAAAATATACGATCATATAAATTGAGAACAAATGTCGACGTTAATCGGTTACTTATGAGAATTCAAATTTAGAACGTAATAGATTTAAATTATAGTTTTAAGAACATTTTCAACACTTCAAATGGTGAAGGTTAAAAGATAGAATTTTTTTAATCCAAATCCATTTTATGGATCATATGCAACTCGTAAAAATCTTAACATAGGATTAAACATAAAGTTATAGTTCTGCGGTAGGTCGTGAGTCGTTCCGATACGTTAGCAACAAAAATTTGAAAAGTTCAAACAACTGTAATCCTTATTTCGTTGGATATTACGCTCAAGATATTATGAAGTATTCAATTCAGTGTGAACATGAACGACAAATCGAAACAACGTTCCGTAAAGCGCTAATCCGAAACATATGTGACAAAAAATGCTCGAGATAAGGGTCAGTTTCAAGAACACGTCTTGCAGCACATACATCGTACTATAAAAAGAATATCGGATCAACGGATTGACAATGACAAGCGTTTAAGGGCTGAGTTTATTTATTTGTACAAGTATTTCCTTTTAGCGACGCTGTGGAGACAAAATAAGGAACTTTTAGATAAGCATTGACAAGACAAGCTATGCTATTACGGTAATAACTTTAGTTCCAACGTACTGTCTAGAGAAATACAACGAAACAGGATGTTTTAAATCAGAAAATGCATACATATATGTATAGTTTTATATGAGGGTTCTTTTATAAGAACAAGGTATGGAAGTAGTAAACTTTGGCGATAAATTTTTGTATGTGTGTCGGTCTGGCGCTTGTGAAAGTACTTACATGTATAACATCGTGTACTAGCTACACAAGCAAGGGCTTTAAGTTTTATGTTGAGATCTTAATATCTTACACTGTTCTGCTGTACGAAGACTATGGAAATTACTTACTATACTTTATATACCTATATTGATCAGCACTTATGAGAACTCCAACAAAATATTACTCTATGTACATAGACTTATTCATGCCCCAAACGCTCCAGTATGTTAACGCTTCTTTTCATATTAAATATCAACTTAATTTTTCATACATATTACAAAACCACAAGCGTGAACTTTACGAATTATTGAAAATATGTTATGTATTATGTTTTGACTGCGGCGGATAGATTTTATCTCAGGTTCCCGATGTAGAAGCGGGAAAAATGTATGTCTCATTTTTAAGTCTAATCAAGAGCCGTCAAACAAAACAGTTTCATCAAAAACCGTTCTGCAGTTTTTGCGCGATGCCCGAACAAACAAAGACAAACCTCGGATTATAAAACAAATGTTTTATAATCTGAGAACATACCCTTTTTTTTTCAAAGGGTACAGTTATAGGTAGGTAGGGTTACAGATTTATAATAGCACCTAAAAATAAGAGATTTATTTACCAGTTTTATTTTATTTTAAAATTTATTATTAATTTGGTGCGATGAAAAACAGATCTGAGTTCCAGCGTGTAATAATTTGGAATTGAATCATTTTTTTTAATAACAGCTAATGAGTTACTTTTCCAGTGACCTAATGACTTATTTAGTGTATATTTCATCTTCACAGGTCAGTTTAATTCATCAAGCAAGTCACAGTCGAAGTCAGTCATATAAAATTAGCTATAGTCAAGTCAAAAGTTTTGGAGGCAAGGAAAAACACGTTTGTCAACACTACTAATGCATGTGCATCTACAAATAGTTAATTGGCAAAATACCACTTTTTTTTTGTTGTGGCGTTCTCTTGGGGAGGCCTATGTCCAGCAGTGGACTTTGAAAGGCTGATGGATGGATGGATGATCTTAAACTATTTTTTTACTTTTATATTGTTCCTATCTGCGGAAACTTACAATTGGCCTTCATACATATGCACCTCAGTTGCATATGCTTAGACATATAATTAATTGAGTTACCTAGCTGTTAGTTTTCCTAAAATACTATAAATAAATATAAATTTTATGATGATCAGTGGATTAGTTAAAAAACGGTTGAGTAGTTTACGTGAAAGAAACAGACAAAGAACTTTCGCATTTATCGTTATAAGTATGGGTAATCTATTTTGAATAAAATTAATATCCAATAAATCACTTTTGTGAATGTTATTAGTTTGTATTATACTACGTGAGTAGTTAAAATACATGCTTATGAGTGGTACAAAGTGTTTAAAAGTGGTCGAGATGTGATGGAAGATTTACCTCGCTCTGGTAGGCCATCAACGTCTGCAACTGAAGTTAACATTGCAAAAGTGAAGGAAATAGTGACTGAAAATCCTCATTCAACTTTGAGAGAGATAGCCGCCGTACTTTCTGTGTCTCACGAGTCGATCCGTACCATTTTAAATAATCACTTGGGTATGAAACATGTTTCCGCTCGGCAAGTCCCAAAAGACCTGAATTTTCTCCAAAAACTCAATCGCATGAGAGTCGCTGAGGACATGCTAGAACGAGTCAATTCCAACCCAACATTAATGAAACGCATTGTTACTGGTGACGAGACGTGGGTTTACGAGTTTGACATGCAAACTAGTCAACAAGCTTCAGAGTGGCGATTTTCAACTGAACCGAAACCGAAAAAACCACGCCAAAGTCAATCAAAAGTCAAAGTCATGTTGACTGTTTTCTTTGACTATCGCGGTGTTGTGCACTCGGAATTCTTGCCAGAAGGTCAAACGGTAAATATAGAATATTATTTGAGCGTTATGCGGCGTTTAAGAGAGCAACTTCGACGAAAAAGGCCAGATTTGTGGAAGGAAATTTTTCGATTTTGCACCACGATAATGCGCCTTCGCACAAGGCCATCATTGTGAATGAATTTTTGTCCAAACACTCAACAAATACCATCGAGCAACCACCTTATTCACCAGATATGGCTCCAGCTGACTTCTTTCTTTTTCCTAAACTCAAATTACCACTTCGTGGCACCCGTTTTCAATCGGTAGAAGACATAAAGGAGAATTCGCGGCGAGAACTGAACTCAATTCCGGAAACAGCGATTAAAAAATGTTTTGATGATTGGATTATCCGTTGGCGTAAGTCTATCGTTTCTGAAGGAGCATACTTTGAAGGTGATAAAATAAATTTGGATTTATAACAAAAAATTTGTGTATTATTGATCTTTTCCCGGTGCTTTCTTGACACAGTAGTAATTATGGTCCGTATGAAGGTAAGCGGTTTTCTATAGACGCTAGAAACACTCTCACACTCACCATCACCATCTCCAAGGAAAGAGATAGGGTTTGGAGATGCAGGATAACTAAAGGGAGGAATGGGAAGGATAATAAGGGGAGTATATGGAAGGGGTTTGGGTACCTAGGAGTACTAGTGTTGTTTCACGCCGATCTCGTGTGAGTGGAGTGGGTAGTACTTCCCCAATCGAGACGACCCATTCATGCTGGGATAAGCAAGGCTCTACCACAAGTGGTAAATAGTTCAAAAATATAAATTATTTGTGAATAAGTAAAAAGAGATTTCTGTACGAGCGGGAATAGAGCCCGCGTCTTTTCCAATCCGGGGAAGTGCTCTAAACCGCTGAGCTATCGTACAGATCTTTCGATCATCCCAATCTCCTTATTACATTTGTATTTACGACCAACGCCATTTATCGGAATGCATTTACATGTATTAAACCTTCCTTCCTTATTCACAAATAATTTGTACTTTAAAAAGTGGCAGAGCATGTCAAATGCTAAAAAATATAGATCAATTTTTAGTTCAAAATACACAAAGAAGAAGAAAAAACACGAAAATAAGAAAAGCATATTCTCATAAAAAGTTATACATAAGTAAAAACCAACATGATAATATTTTTTTTCTTATCCAATGTCTAATAATTTAAACATCCAATGCGGAAATGACGAACAAAACTTTTAGTCATTGAGCACTTTACATTTATTAAGAATATTATGCATGGATAATTGGATATACAGTTGAACGTTCCCATAAAGTACGAATGTATATGTATCGATATACAAGACAAAAACTATCGAATGTGTAATTGAGTCGTCGTGAGTCACCCGGGGCGGCACACATCTGCTGTACGACGTATCGGCTGTCACATGGTAAGTTGCATAGATTTAATTATAATATATACTAAATTTATGGTAAGTTGTTGTTATTGATTAACCATTCTGTGATAAAATATACCTAATTGTTTAATTTTTATTGACGGGCCTCGTGGCGTAGTCGGTAGTGTAACCGATTTCCATGCACAAGGTCAGAGTTCAATTCCCACTCAGGACAATAATAAATAAATATTCACGGACATTTCACACAATGTGCTCTGATCCCAAACTAAGCTTAACACTTGTGCTATGGGTACCAGATTACGGATATAATACATAATATTGTCCTGAGTGGGAATCGAACCCACGACCTCGTGCACGGAAGTCGGTTACAGTACCGACTACGCCACGAGGCCCGTCGTTACGCTGTGTGAAATGTCCGTGAAAATTGATTTATTTATTTACCTATTATTATTTATGTTTCCATCCATCCATCCATCAGCCTTTCATGGTCCACTGTTGGACATAGGTCTCCCCAAAATGGGGGTTTTATCATAATCGCCACGCTTGGTAGGCGGGTTGGCGATCACAGTGGATGTTTTTGGTACACAGGGGAACGCTGCTGCCCGGTCCCCCGGTAATCCCTTAGTCGGCTTTTACGACTCCCATAGGAAGAGACGGGGTGGGGCTATTCTCCACACAGCAATTTATATTTATACATTGCTATTTATATTTATACATCAGCTTATTATATTATACTGAAAATCACGTAAAATGCCACTGCATAACGCAGGTGTTGGTTCCATAAAAACGAAGTTTAAGGCAATTTCTAACAAAGTAGGGAAATACCATAAATTAAGATGTAAAGATCGTGTTAAAAATATTCGTAAAATTGGTACATCGGAGGTTTTAATACGTATTTAAGTAAAAAAAAAATATATTTTTACAGATAAAAAACCATTTTCTGACGATGTAATCCAAATAAAACTTCTGTTATGGTTTTTGTGGGAAAGTAATATTTGTACAAGTAATCTCCATAATGGGCTGTAGAGTGACTTATTTATATTACTCGGCTTTACCGCAGCGACACGCTAGTTTTTAGATTATATCTCAGGTTCCCAATATAATAACTAGATAAAATGTATACTTACCAGTTTTTAAGACTAATCAAGAATTATTAAATAAGTTTTACAAAAATCTGTTCGTTTTTGTGTGATGACCAAACAAACAAACACAGCCTAACACACTCATTTTTTCTCAAAAATCTTAAATTTACAGACATAGCTATGTTACATCTTTATTAGGGATGGGCCGAAGGTCGTTTTACATTCGGTTTAACCGAATTTCGGTGGCTTGAACCGAACTTTCGAAGTTCGGTTTTAAATGCCGAACATTCGGTATAAGAAAAAGGTAAGGTTTATACTCAAATTTAGAGAAATCACATCTGTCATAGCTGCAAAATATGTCACATATACCACTACTTGAAAGTCATTTAAGCATGGTCAGTTGTTTGTTAAACTATAATTATTATAGATAAATTAAAATGTATAAATGAATTAGTTTTTTTCACAATCCAGGAGTCTATGAATCAATACACCCAATAATTTGAAAAAGGTGTCACTGACTGTTTTTTTATTACTTTACGGCGTTGTCTTTTATAAAAAATACATACAGAATATGACTTGTTACTCCCGAGAAAGCACACACCGAAGTTCGGCCGAATTTTGTATATTTACCGAATGTTCGGCCGAAGTTCGTATTCGGTTAAAATCACATTCGGACCAGTTTTTAAGACTAATCAAGAATTATTAAATAAAAAAGTTTTACAAAAATCCGTGCGGTCGTTTTTGTGTGATGACCAAACTAACAAACAGAGCCTAACATAATCATTTTTTCTCAAATCTTAAATTTACAGACATAGATCTGTTGTTATAGCTTTATAATAGTATAGATTAGACACATTTTAAGGTCCACGCAGACACGTGAGTCACAGGCACAATCTAATAAAACATACTGACTGCGCAAATGGGGGAGTGCTCCCGCTCGAGTGCTCTGGACTCGATTCCCACACAGGACAAATTTGTGTATGACAAATAGTTGTGAAGAGTCTGGATGCATTTTGTGTCCGTGACATTGTATGTTTGTAAAGTCCCCGCGATACACGAATTATTCCTTAGGGCGAGGTGTATTGCTTTCAAAAAATTTATATATAATTCGAATAGGTAAGAGCTAGTACAAATTGGTCCCCATCGAACTTTTTAAAATGGTAATCATTGATTTCAAACGTCTATTAATTATTTTCAGTACCTAGGTACCAAAAATCTTCCATATTTTGATGGAACTGTGGAAGATCTGCTGGGCCTTAATAACTTAGAACTCTAGCCAACAAACAAATTTGCTATGAAATAAATATTAAATAGTATCCAGTATCATACCACAAAGCGACACACCTATATTCCCCGAGGTGCACTAGCGTGGTTTAGTTCCGGTACTTGCGGAGTCTTTTGTTTTCGCCCCACTAACAGGCCACCGTGTATTATTTAGCTAAAACCAGGGGCCCATTTTAATGGACTACACAAAACTAGAAAACGAGGGGAACGGGAGATTAGATTACTTATCAAGCAAAAAAATCTTGGCTCAAAAGTACGTAATACAAATTGTATTGACAGTTTGTCCAAAAATAATTTTGAATAAATAGGGGTGACTTTTTGTGGGTAAATAATAGCATTAGATTATTTTTGTTTACATTAAAATGTTTATTAGCATATGAGGAGTAGCCAGTATTAGTAAGATGACATGTAGATGTTGACATGACTGTTAGATTAGATTGATAATTAGATTATAGAGACAACGCTTTCGGTTTGCCAGATGATTTTAAGACATCAAATATAATCTTAGCAGTAACAGTTACGATTGATATTATGTTATTATAATAAATTATGCTTTGCACCGTTATTTGAAAATCCGATGTTTCATTACATTACGTAGATACCTATATTATAATTATTATACTTTCTGATATTTAGGCTAATATTACATCCATCCATCCATCCATCCATCAGCCTTTTAAAGTACACTGCTGGACATAAGCCTCCACAAGAATGGGGGATAGTGCCGTAATCGCCACGCTTGGCAGGCGGGTTGGCGATCGCAGTGGACGTTGTTAATACGCGAAGGAGTGCTGCTGCCCACTCCCTCGGTATTCCCTCAGTCGGCTTTTACGACTCCCATGGGTGGAGAGGGGTGGGACAATTCTAGAGCCGGCCCCACACGGAAATAATACTGCTAATATTACACATTATGAAATAAAACTACTTTTTCGGAACCTTACCTGTCAAAGAATAAAAGTGTCACTACCCCATTCTTTCACACGGGTGTCGTACGAGGCGACTAAGGTAAGTAAGCAATTATCACCCATTGCATGACTAGTGGTAGGTCTCGATACTAAGTGAGAGCACTCACTTGCTATTGGGCCCGAGCGGGTTGGTACAGCCATCTCCCGTGTGACTGGCCATAAAGCACATCAGTGCGTTGTGGTTGTAGCCGTTGTTTTTTTTTTTCATTTCATGTCCGTGCTATGAAATGGTAAGCAGCGGCTTGACTATACTCTCAGTAGGTATAATTGGTTACTATTTATCACCAGGTGGGCCGTGACTCGGACTAAAATCTATCACGTTTAGGTACTCAGTGATGTATTATCAGTAGGTACGGAAATACTAGCAGCTTACTGCGTTTACTTGGTTTTTTACTACAATAATAATACATATTCACGGACATTTTTCACACAATGTCCTCTGGTCCCAAACTAAAATTTTGAATACTTTACCATCAAGCTGAACTCCCGTGAGAAGCCTTATGTGATAGTAATATATTAAGACTAGTGCATAACCCGTAGCTTCGCTCCCGTCATAGTGATGCCCTAATAAGTCCCATTATTTCTATGTAATACCACCGACCCAAACTTTAGACGTTCATAACGCGCACCTTTGAAGGCCCACTACCCTGTTCGTTGCCCCAACCGACGGGGAGTGCAGTCAGGAACATTTTTCAAAAAAAAAAAAAAAAAAGGCTCTCCCATAATATCAAATAAATACTATATGCAAAGACACACTATATGTAATATGTAGCTGTGCGTTGATATTTGAGTCAGTCAGTTATTCTTTTATATAAATACTAGCCTTTGCCTGCGGCTTCGCCGCAGCCAAAAGCTAGATTTTAGGCTATATCTCAGGTTCCCGATATAGTAGCGGGATAAAATTTATACCAGTTGTTAAGTCTAATCACGAGCTATCAAAAAAAAAGTTGCCTCAAAATCCGTTGAGTAGTTTTTGCGTGATGCGCGAACAAACAAACAGATAAACAGACAAACAGACAAAAAATCTAAAAAAAATCGTTTGGTGCTTAATCAATATTTTTTTCTCAAATATCTTAAATGTACAGACATAGCTCTGTTACAGCTTTATAATACGAGTAGTATAGATATACCTAGAAGATATAGATAATAAAATAAATAATATTTTTTTTAATTTTTGACATTGCCAGTTGCTATTTTCTCCGCTTCTAATTGGATAGATAGTAATTGTGCCAAGAAATATTTAGGAATGTAGTGTGATCTTTATTATAGAAATTCCTCTATATGATTTTGTTTCCCGAAATACCGTAATGAGAATTTTTGTAAGGTACCTACTACCTTGCACTAAGTAATACCTAATCCCTGTATCGCGGGGGACTTTACAAAGATACAATTAATGGACACAAAACCAGAATCAGAACAACCATTAATTCTGGAATCACACAAAGAATTGTACTGTATACGAAACGATCAAACCCACAACGCTCGGCACGGGAAGTAGGTAGGCATGTAAACCATTCCCCCATCTGTGCTGTCAAAGTTAAGTTTTTTAATATAAAATAACTAGCCTTTGCCCGCGGCTCCACCGCAGCCAAAACCTAGTTTTTCTCAGGTTCCCGATATAGTAGCGGGATAAAATGTATAGTCGTTAAGTCTAATCAAGATCTATTAAACAGAAAAAGTTGCATCAAAATCCGTTCAATAGTTTTTGCGTGAGGCGCGAACAAACAAACAGATAAACTGACAAACAGACAAAAAATCTAAAAAAAAACGTTTTCTGTTTAGACACGCCTACATAGCCTATAACAGAGATTTTTTCTCAAATATCTAAATGTACAGGTAAAGCTCTGTTACAGCTTTATAATAGTATATATTTGTAGTGGTAGAGACTTGTTTGTCACCCTCTCACAGAAGTTCAAAGTAAAACAAGGGTAGCTTCTCGTACTTTTGCGTTTCTTATGGTGAGTGAGAGTGCCGAAGATCTGGACCCCTCCTATCCTCTCCTTTTTATTGTTCCTTTTCACCTCCTACCTCTTTCCTTGTAGTGGCGCGTGATAGTGATGCCTTCGGTGTTGCTAGCGTCTATAGGCTACGGTAACTACTTAACATCAGTGGGTCGTATGCTTGCGACCCTCATAATATAAAGAAATAGGTACATTTCCTACTATATCATTGAACATTTAACAATTTAACAACTAAGAATTGAAAACAATTGAAAAAGTTAGTTGTAGACTTTTAAGCTGCAAAAAAGTGCATATATAATTAATACAAATGGTTAAAGAGAGAGAGAGCTCTCTCTTTAAATCAATTTGTTTTGCTCATTTGTAGACCATAAAAAGCTATAATATGTATATTTTTAATTATTTCGGATATTTTCTGACTGTTAATCCAAATGGGTGAGGGTCCTACTAAATGGTATGCCATTTAACGTCGCCCTGAAGAACAGGATGTGTGGTTAGAAGCATTTTTTCCCGCCTCAACGAAATATTTGTATGTCTGACCACAGAACCACAGAATAGATACTAGTCCTATGGAACAGAACTCTGAATAGTAAGACGAGAATAACGTTAACACACAGAGAAATAAAGCAGAACGATCTAACGTACTACTTGTCAAGAAAGTACCGGGAAAAGATCAATAATACATAAAATTTTTGTTATTCATCCAAATTTATTTTATCACCTTCAAAGTATGCTCCTTCAGAAACGATAGACTTACGCCAACGAATAATCCAATCATCAAAACATTTTTTAAACGCTGTTTCCGGAATTGAGTTCAGTTCTCGCCGCGAATTCTCCTTTATGTCTTCTACCGATTGAAAACGGGTGCCACGAAGTGGTAATTTGAGTTTAAGAAAAAGAAAGAAGTCGGCTGGCGCCATATCTGGTTAATATGGTGGTTGCTCGATGGTATTTTTTGAGTTTTTGGACAAAAATTCATTCACAATGATAGCCTTGTGCGAAGGCGCATTATCGTGGTGCAAAATCCAAGAATTTTCTTTCCACAAATCTGGCATTTTTCGTCGAATTTGCTCTCATAAACGCCGCATAACATCAAATAATATTCTTTATTTACCGTTTGACCTTCTGGCAAGAATTCCGAGTGCACAACACCGCGATAGTCAAAGAAAACAGTCAACATGACTTTGACTTTTGATCAACTTTGACGTGGTTTTTTCGGTTTCGGTTTCGTTGGAAGTCGCCACTCCGAAGCTTGTTGAATAGTTTGCATGTCAAATTCGTAAACCCACGTCTCGTCACCAGTAACAATGCATTTCATGAATGTTGGGTCGGAATTGACTCGTTCTAGCATGTCCTCAGCGAGTAGATTACTTTATTATATTATTTCAGAATGACATTTTAAGTTTGTCTTATATTAATAATAAAAATAAGTCTATTAAAAGCAGTGTCATCTATTAACAAACTCTAATATTGATAATAAAAATAAGTCTTATAAAAGCAGGGATATCTATTAACAAAATCTATTGACATTTAATAAAAATTATACCACATCGAATTAGACCGTGAAAAGTGATAGGGCTCTATTCGTAGTTATACTGAATTGTAAAAGAAAAAAAAAAACTCGATTAGTAAAGTATTTCGGTCGTTATCGTGTTAACATACATTACCTACAACACACGGACGTCCAAGACAGAACTTTTTAAACAGTTTTATAACTAGTTTAAATATTATTCTGCAATTGTTCTGCATGAAACGAGAGCAGTACCCACCTCATCGCTTCGCATATGAGGCGTGCAATAACCTAACAATGCTATAAAAGAAACAAAATTACGATTGTATTGACTTCAGGTAAACATGGCAGGCACATCGGAAGTACAAATAAATCTTCGAATACTTTTTCCGTCATTATGACATGGAGCTAGTCCATGTTAAATGGAAATGTAATTTCTATTATAAAAAATACTAATTATTATCATAGCCCCGATGCTACTATCGTACAGGGCGAAAAATGGCACTGTCCTTTCAATCTATAACAAAAAACTTGACAAACGGCCCGTCGTAAATTTGTACCCACATAAATAAATTTACCACAGAATGTAAAAATTAACGCGAAACGCGAGAATGTCATCATTTATATTTATACGTTATGTTAGATGCGGGCAAGGGAGCCAATCATAATTAACGGTAAGTCATACAAATGTTTCCATTAAAATAGGGAAAATTATATTAGTGTGAAATTTGTATCATTTTAAATTGTATCAGTAAATATTATTAGTATGTACAAGAATAATATAAAGATATCCTTTTGTATAAATATACATATACATGTGTACACATTATAATCAAACAGTAGAACCAGAATGAAGAGGAGACGAGAAAATTTTCCACAATAGAGAGAAGAACACAAGAGGAAGACCTAAGAAAAGATGGATGGATTGTGTGAAGGATGATATGGCTATAAAGAGAATGCAGATATGACATTTGACAAGTGAATGGACGAATAAGACATACTTCGTCGACTCTAAGTAATTGGGAAAAAAGCGGGAGAATTAATGAATGAGAGAAAACACTGTTTATTAGAGCACATCTCTAAAATTAAAGAGAATCGAACCTTATAATAACTTTACGATTATATATACTCTTTATTTCACAAATAGGTTAACCTACCAACCTTAACAAAACATATACCTATGTATATGAACGATAGAATCGATCAGCAATTCTACAAACTAAAATATAAAAGGATATACTATATGTACTTACAAAATTATTCTCTGTCGCGAATTTTCAATAAAAACAAAACTTATAACCTAACTAAATAATTAAACACAAAGTGAAGAATGATTTGAACCTGCATCTCCTGGATACCGTCCAGATGCTTTGCCAATTCAGCCATCGTGACGATTGCTCCTGACTGTTAATTTCGATAACACATTCATACTTAACGTCTTTGGGTGACGCCTGCGCCATGTTTCGGAAGTATTTTCATACATTATACCGACCAAGTAAACTTAATTTTACAATTAAGATTTTACCTAATAGTGACGCAAACCCTATAGAGTTTAATGTATAGTGCTAATCATGTCAAATGCTAAAAATATCTAAATACTAACTAAATCATTTATTCTATTCTGTTCATATGTATAATCATCACTTAAGCATCAGTACACAGCAAGACATCGAATCGTATTATCACAAACAAATCGCAGCTATAGGGTAGACAGCAGCTTTATAAACCTAAGTTAAAAGCGTGTTTTACTAATTTATTACTAAAGTAAATAAAATTACTATTATTTACATAAAATATATTTGAGTCCTTCAACTTGAAAAAGCTTAATGCTAGATAAAATTATCCACACCATTTAAAAAAACAGTGATTCTTTCATATAAAAGTCACTTAATAAAATTTAAACGAAGTTCAGTCGTAGACCCTATAAAAAAGTCAATGGGCCGGAGGAGAGCAACAATGACGTCGGCCGTCCCAGGACATTCGGACCAAGTTTATTTTACTGTAACCAGTAAAATGTGCAGTAAAGTCCCGCCCACACGATATAACACCCATGATATTCCTACTAACCTCTGGCCTCGTATAAAAAATATATGATGACGCATATCCTAAAGAAAACTTTATTCATAGTCGCTAATAATACCAATTTCAAAATAATAATGAAATATTAATATAACTTCTAGTATCTTTACGATATATTAATGATGCTCCGTTTTTTAATGCTAGTCAAACATTTTATTAGTAATTGGGTATCCACTTTTCTCATTAATGTATGTCACAAAGAGACGATCTGCGAGACGGTTTCAATAAAAAAAGTTTTTATTATTTTCGCCCGCAATGCAGCGATTATAATACTGGCCAGTTTCCAGTTTTCAAATTGTGTTGAAAATTATATTAAAGCTGAGCGTCCATTGTTCCACGCCGGCCGCAACGCACGCACGGAACGCACCGCATTGAACGGATTTGCCGAAAGTGTGCGTCCACTGGTCCGCACCAGCCGCAATGAATTTTGCCGGTGTCAAAGTTATGCCGGTGGGGTCACCATTAATTAAAAACTGGTTGCCGTGTTTTGTGGTAAAAACTGAAAAATTGCCGTGTCTCATACAAATTTAATCAAAATGTAGACTTTCACACACAATTGCATATTGTTCTTATAGTTATAGTAATTAAAGGATATAAAATACAAATATATAATATGCATAAAAACTTCAAAAAAATATTTCAGATTAACAAACAGATTTTAGGGGTAGTAGGCTGTTAGGTGTCACTGTTTTTCCACAATCACAACGCTCAATCTTCTTTCGCTATTTTCGTTCATGCTTGTAAATTTCGTAACAGTAGAATGAATATTGTAAGTACGTATGAAAGAACCAAATACGATCGATCGAAGAACATCTAATCTTCCGGGGAATTCTCTTGTTGTTTTTTTGAAACGGCACCAAATACCGCAATTGTCATGTCAATGGCAACACTGGATGGCATACGTCCAGTTTGTCCGGTTAAGGTTGTTGGTGATTCTTCTGGTCAAAGATTGATTTTTGTATAAATTAAATCCAAAAAAACGAGTTTTTAAAAGCGATCTCCCAAAATCGATCTTTCTTTCGACTTGTTTTATTTTATAGCTATTTTTTTTAATATGAACAACAGGAATTAATCTTGCGATACTTACTCGGTATCGAAACGTAAGTACTTGGTATCAAATCAGACTGCGTGACTATTACTTTTTAATTTCTCTCTCAGTCGGTTCCTGTACTTAAGTTATAGAAACGCGCCAGCTGAACCCACTTAGGGTCAATAATTTCCATACATTTAAATTCAAATTAAAAAATACCTATATTTCATAGACTTATTCTATAGCACATAAAATCGTCAAATTTGTTAATAACTAACACGAGAGCTTGAGGCAAGTGGATCCGCAATATCACGATTGCAAACGCCACAAGCGGCCGGATTCTGTAGTAAGGCTTTTCATAAGAAAAGCCCGACAAAAATTTCTTATAATGTTAAAATTTACTGTACTTAACTAACGTAGGTGCTCACCAGGAACATACAATATTGTGGAAATAAAAAACAAATAAAATAAAATGGATACCCCATTTTATTTTATTATATTGTTTGTTTGTTATGCTTATTTAAAACAGTAACTATATTTAGATATTTTTATATATATTTTTAGTATTTTACATGCTTAGCACTATACATTAAACACAAAGTGAAAAATGTGTAATCGAAAATAACAGTCACGAGCAGGATTTGAACCTGCATCTCCTGGATACCGTCCAGATGCTTTGCCAATATTTAGATATTTTTATATATATTTTTAGCATTTTACATGTATAGTGCATACATTAAACACAAAGCGAAAAATGTTTATAGGGTTTGCGTCATTATTAGGTAAAAATCTTAATTGTAAAATTAAGTTTACCTGGGTCGGTATAATGTATGAAAATGCTTCCGACAGATGGCGCAGGCGTCACCCAGAGACGTTAGGTATGAATGTGTTATCGAAATTAGCAGTCAGGAGCAATTGTCACGATGGCTGAATCGGCAAAGCATCTGGACGGTATCCAGGAGATGCAGGTTCAAATCCTGCTCGTGACTGTTATTTTCGATTTCACATTTTTCACTTTGTGTTTAATGAACAGTAAGTATTTTAAAATGAGGATCAGTTCAAAGCCATTTTGTTTTATATTCCGAATAATACGAAATTGTATAATACCATTACTAATTAGTCTGACTTTTACTGCTTTCTTAAACTTATTTAAAGGCATGTTTCGGATTTTTGTTTTATTGAAGAAGTGTATACTTCCCCATGAAGGATCTACTAATTTTGTGGGAACGAGTACTGTGTGCAATAAGATTACCTTTGTTCCTAGTATTAATATAATGAAAATTTATCAAATGAACAAATACGTTCAAATACCGCTACTGAAATTCTATTTGATAATATAAAAATGTAGTAATTTGCATATATTTATGGCAAAACTACTGAATACTTTTACATACTGCAAGTTACTTAGTTTTATTAATATAATTTGTAATATCTATGTATTCTAAGGACATAGGCCCCCCGAAGAGAACGCCCAAAGAATAGAATAGTCTAAAAAAAAGAAGAACGCCACAACGAGCGGTCTCTTGGGGAGGTCTATGTTTAAAGGCTGATGGATGGATGGATGTATTTTAAATACTATAAATGTGAAAGTTTGTTAAAGAGGGTTAGTTATATATGGATGTTTGTCCACCAATCACCCCTAAACGACCGAGCATAAAATTTTGCAGCAATTAGAAAATAAAAAATATGTATCGTATGAGGGGCTTAGACAAAGAATATGATAGACTGCTACTATTTTGACACTAAGGATGAAGAAAAGGATGCACATATTAGTTTGTGGCAAGAATGAGCGAGACACATGTACAAGTTATATCCTATTATTAAGTTTATCCGTGTGGTGACGGATTAAGAATACAAGTGTCACCACCCCATTCTTTCCCACGGGTGTCGCATGATTCGACTAAGGGAAGTAAGAAATTATCATCCATTGCATGACTGGTGGTAGGGTTGGGTACCAAGTGGGAGTACTCACTTGGTATCGGGCCCGAGCGGGTTGGTACGACCATCTCTCGTGTGACCAGCCATGAAGCACATCGTTGCATTTTGGCTGTAGCAGGAGATAGCCGTTTATATTTCATTTCATCTGTGAAATGAATTGGTGAGCAGCGGCTTAACAATACTCTCGGTATAGTCGAGCCCATGGGCGACGGTTACCATTTACCATCACATGCACCGTGGCTCGTCTGCCACTACAAGCAATAAAAAAAAAAAAGTTTCTCATCCTTATCTTGTATGCGATATCCTTATTTAGACCCATTTCAACTGGGTCCAAACAATAAGGTGGCCAACCGTCTCGTATTCTGCGGGACCATGCTGAAATGCCATATTTAAACCCGCTTTCTAACAATTAGTTAATTATTATTGTAAAACATTAAATGAGTCCCACATGCCTATTTTACTACTCTATTTTAGCGCTTAAAGTTTCCAGAATAAAGATGAAATTTAGTTTCTTCTTTATTCTGGAAACTATGAATGGTCAACAATGAATTTATTGTTTCTCAAACTTTTTTTCTTTAGAGTAAATGCTTTTTTTTTCATACGATTAAACCAATTTTGAAAATTGTCTGGCCGTATAAGATTTAGCATTATTGTAGTGCAAGATGATACGACGTTTACGGTTATTTTTACGGATATCGTCAATAACTTTCTGCAAATAAATGGTACAACCTTTACTATTACTATTCCTGGTACCTATCACTATTCATGGTAGAATGATTTCAAAGCAACAGTAGCCCCGTCTCCAGTTTTATTAAAAAAGGAAGTTGTTAACCGCTTGCAGGCACTTTGCAGCGTGCCACTTTGTTTGGTTTTGGCTCATCTTGAAGGTTCGCTCTATTGCTGCTTTGTTTTTGGGATCGTAGCAATAAATCCATGTTTCATCAGCTATAATTATGTATACCAAATACCAAATATGGCACCTGTTTATTAAATCTAGCAAGCATGGCACCAAGTGTCGCTGTCCGTTTTTCGGGCATCAGTCAAATTGTGTGGGCTCCACCAAGAACACACTTTTTCACACCCAAATGTTTGTGTAAGATGGATATATTTGACACATTCATATACCTAAAGATGCCTAAAACTCAAGGTAGGTCACATGACAAAACTCAATCTTTCAGAAGAATTAACAAAAAGTCCCGCACAATTTTTTTTAAAGTTGGACGCCTTATCTGTCATAATAGGCAGAATTTATACAATAGATATTTTGTAACATCTTGAATTAAAAATTGTATAAGTTTAGTGATTTAGTGATAATTTGTGGAGAAAGTAAACTAGAAAAGAGATAAGAACATTAAACATGGGTTGCTGTTGCATATTAGGTTGCAAAAATCGACCAGAACAAAATATTAAGAACATCACATTTCATCGGTAAGTAAGCTTGCATTAGTGTTTCAAAAAACGTTCATTAATCACGTTATAGATCTATTTTAACACGTTCTAATACATTTTAAGCAAATCTAAACATTATTTTGTAGTTTCTTTTGTAGTATCCGGCTAAAATAGGTAGTGCATTTATAGTGTACAAAGTTTTAATGATAGTTGTCTTCTGATATTATTCCGGTTATGATCTGTTAGGGATGCCAGTCTGTAGCTGACAGGTTCCCCATAAAACTCTCGCAACACTACAGCACACTTAATTTTTACAGTTACATTTTTTATTGCGGTATTCCCAAGAAAAACATTAGAGATCAGCTACATGGTCTCTGGATGTTGGCCTCGCATCAAGGCTCAAAGTTACTCAGCGTGCCATGCGGATAGTTCACTCCCACTCGATATTTCTCCACGTAATTAAATTTGTAATACGGAGATCCGGATGCGGAGTAGAAGAACGGAAGTGACTGACATAGCCCGACGGGTTGGCATGCTATAATGGCAATATGCAGGCCAATCGTTGGATGAAAAAGGTTCTCGAGTGGTGGACCACGTATCAGACAGCGCAGCGTAGGACGGATTAGAAAAGATCGTCCGACAATCTGGTCAAAACCGCAGGGAGCCGTTGAATGCAGTCAGTACAGAACCGCTAGTTGTGGCACGCCCTTGTGGAGGCCTATGTCCAGCAGTGGACGTCAAAAGGCTGATGGATGGCTAGATGAACGATGAGTTTTATATGATGAACGAAATAAATTTTGCAGAAATCGGATTTGCTTTTATTTTCTCGTATGGTGTAAGTAACTGCTACAAACTAAACTAAGGAAAATTGAAATACGCTATAGTAAAATTTACCCGTTTAAGAGGGTACAAGTTAAAGTATGGTATATTATTGCCTCATAGCTATGGTCGCTATGGTACATCTAGTTATGTCAAACTATCGCTATCTCGACACCGCATACGCTGATGACGAGTCTATAATATTCTTAGTCTAAGTATGAGAGATGAAGGGTGTTCTTGACAAACAAAGAGTAATACGTGTAACTAAAGTAAACACGTGTGAAATTGTCAAATGACAAAACAACTAAACCATAGATAAAGAACCTATAGAAGATAAAAACCTATAGATGTAGACATCGCGTGGCCACTCATGAGACAGCAATATCACAATACTTCAGTGTGGCTATTACGTACAATTCGCAAAATAGATGTGGCAAAAATTAAATGAAGATCACGATATAATTTTTACCACTATCTGAATAAATCACTAATTGATTAATACATTAATATCGATCACTTATGATCCTAATTAATATTGTGAATGCAAAATTATGTGAGAGTTTAGAGATAATAAACTCTCACAAAATTTTAACGTAACTGTTTAAAAAAAGGTTTTATTTTATATGTTCAACACTAATTCTGCAACATCACGTAGTTATTAGTAAATGTATTGCAGTGATTTCACATCAGATATTGTAATAAATAAAATTTATAATTTTTTTTATTCTTTATTTAGTTTCGGGACTTTTATCGAACATGGATATGCCAGGCCCATTGTACTCTTCTTAACTAATAATAATCTTAACCTAATCTAATCTAAGCAGCAGGGAGGAGCTGCTGAGAAGCAACTCTTCTTGCAGCAACTGAGGCGGGTTCTGCCAGAATGGATTGGAAAATACCCACATTGCTTCTAATCAGCCCAAACTCTCTCAGCAACGCTTCCCTATGACTCCGGTTCCTATCACATTCCACTAACAAACGATGCACGTCCTCCACCGCATCATATATCTCACCTTTGGGTGAGGTGCATTTTTGTAATATAAACGCCACTGGATAGTGACCGGAACGGAGTCTGAAAGCAATTTTTAAATATTGCCTGGTAATTATGACATCCCCGGACTAGGGGCTACGAAAGATTGAGCACTGTATGGTTTTATACCAAATACCCTTTTCTCTTGATCTTAAATCAAAATATTCCTGCCATATATCCCAGAATTTCCTTTTGTATCTAGGGATTACTTCGCTGTAATGAGGAAATATTTCATAGTATATCCCACTCGAAGATGCTGATTTAGCAAGTTGGTCTGCCTTTGGGTTACTCCTAATTCCGATATATCCTGGGATCTATTGCAGTCTCAAAGACACTCCCCTCGATTGTAAGGCCTAGATCTTTTTAAAGTTTGTTTATCTGATAGCTATATTTTTATAGATTTTGTACGCAAACCTTCTTTTTAATCACTGTAACTATAGGAACAATATGTAATTATTATTATTATAATTATTTATTATTATAATCAGGCGTGAAAGTCAGCTTTTTAATAAATTTGTTTGAAACACGGCATTTTTTCAAACACAAAACACGGCACTTAATTTTCCTATTAATGGCATCCCTGGTAGTCATGGTGATTAAGTCGTATGGCGAACTTTTTGAAAGTTCGCCAGTTGAAAAACCTGCACGTCATATGAGACAGGAAGATACGATACTTGTCTCAATTTTCTTAGCGTAATTCGTATATGCCCGTCTCACTTCTACACTTCCTAATGTATCATGGCTACATCTATAGGTTATTTATCTAAGCCTATAGATGTAGCCATCGCGTGGCCACTCATGAGACAGCAATATTACACTTCAGTGTAGCTATTACCTACAATTCGCCCTAAATGTGGCAATAATTAAATTAATATCGCGATATAATTATTACCACTATTTAAATATACCACTAATTGATTAAAATATTAATATCGATCACTTATTAGGTTAGGTGAGATTTTAGAGATAATAAACTCTCCCGAAAACATGTTGTTTTATGTAGAAGAAATAAGTATCAGTGATATCAAAGAGTTATATTATGAGGTTGATGATTTCGACGAATTTAGTGAAGTTCAAATAAAGTTTGTTTATCTGACATATTTTTATAGATTTTGTACGAAAACCTTCTTTTTAATCACTGTAACTATAGGAACAATATGTAATTATTACCTATTATTATAATCAGGTGCGACAGTCTGCTTTTTAATAAATTTGTTTAAGACACGGCATTTTTTCAACCCCAAAACACGGCACCTAATTTTCCTTTTAATGACATCTCTAGTAGTCATGGTGATGCAGTTGTATGGCGAACTATTTTACTGGCGTTCGCCAGTTTAAAAATTTGCACGTCATATGAGACAGGAAGATACGATACTTTTTAAATTTTCTTAGGTATTTCCTATATGCCCGTCTCAATTCCACACTTCCTAATGTATCATGGCTACATCTATAGGTTATTTATCTAAGAGATCTAAGAACTAAACGGATTTGTAAAAAAAATTGTAAGTATACAGATAAATTATAGCCTGAATAAATACATATATTATATGTAGTTAAACTCTATAAGGAGTTTTTATACGATATGCCTGACTCTATGGACCAACTTTCGAAGTTGACTGAAGTATAAGTCATCTTAGAATAGAACTCACAGGCTACATCAGGCGGAGAGACGTCACACGGCGAATTTATTTAATGGGTGAGGGCCACTACCCTATTCGTTGCCGCGAATATCAGGCTAAATTTAACTATAAATAATAGAGCCATCCCTTGCTTGTATTTAAAAAAAATCACATCGTGATTGTGTGTGTGTACGTCAAATTTCAAACGGAGTATACAAGGAAAAAAAATGTGTTAATCTCGGGGAACCTGATCTATTATTTTTGTCATTATATTATTGACCCCAAACACGATAACACGATCGTAAGTGTATGTAAGCCATTTATGATTGCTCTTACTTCTGGGGTGGGTTTATTCGATTGAACCGTTTAACTTGTTTAGTTTTATTGGGCTTAATCGATTATAGTATGACGGCGTATATTACGTGGGCTACTCTGATACTCTCTTCAATTTTCAAATGATTGATACTCAATTTGAAATAAGTAGTAGCGATTGATTTACAATTCCCCTGTTTATTATATATATTTTTGCTTTGTCAAATATAAGATATTGCAATTGATTTTCCATTTAAATAACAATAAAAATTTTGATTTCTTAACCAGTTATGCACAGACAAAGAACCAGTCATAGACACCCAGTAATGAAGAACAAATAATTTGTGTCTGCGGAAAAAGAGAAGTTTAGTGCGAGCGGGCTTCGAACCTGCGTCCCTTCCAATTCGGGGAAGTGCTCTAGACTGCTAAGCCATCGCACTGACCGACGACCATTCCCAATCTCCACATCACATTTGTCTTTACGACCCACGCCACCTATCGGATGCATTTACATACATTAATCTAATATAGTAAGTTTAAACATTTTGATCTATATTATTAAGCACTTGACATGCTCAGCTAATTTTAGAGTGCAAATTATTATTTGTACTCTAAAATCACTTCCCCGGATAGGAAGGGACGCAGATTCGATTCCCGCTCGTACTAAAGTTCTCTTTTTCCTCATTCGCAAATAATAATTTGTACTCTAAAAGTAGCTGAGCATGTCAAGTGTTAAAAATATAGATCAAAATGCTTAAAAAAATTCACGCCATCAAATAGTATGAATTTTAATTGCAAAATTAAACTTTACTATATTGGATTAATGCATGTAAATGCGTTCCGATAGATGGCTTTGGTCGTTAAGACAAATGTGACGAGGAAATTAGGTATGACCGCAAGGTAGTACGATAGCTCAGTGGATTAGAGCACTTCCCCGGATAGGAAGGGACACGGGTTCGATTCCCGCTCGTACTAAAGTTCTCTTTTTCCTCATTCACAAATAATAATTTGTATAGTAAATTTAATTTTGCAAAATTCATACTATTTGAAGGCGCAATTTTTTAAACATTTTTGATCTGTATTTTAGCACTTCACATGATCAGCTACTTTAAAGAACAAATTGTTCACAACGTTGCGATAGGTTGGTATATATATTAACAGATAGATAAACTTTTTAAATAATAATTTCCTTAACAATAGCTGCTAGTATATTTTGCAATATGCGTGCGGACCATTTAGTAGGTAAGTATCAAAAAGACGGATATAAATAAAAAGACAATCATTCACAGCTCGATGACCCTTGACCTTGTAAAATCATAGACGTACAAAAAAAATACGCGAATGGGCAAAATTAATAAAACAAAAAAAATAACTCCTTGTCTTCTTTTTTAATCCATTACTGGTTTTTTATTAATTATTGATAGATAGGATTTACTATAAAAAAAATTGTGTGTGTGTACTTATGTACACGCGTTAGAAGTTATACTTCTTTGTACGCCAACAAAATAAAAATCTTTTCAAAAATTTTATCTTTCGCCTTAATCTACGCTTGTAGAAAAAACGACACTTAACAATAGAAAAAAGGTATTTAATACATTGAAAGTTTTATTATAACGCATTATTTAGTTAAATAAATTTTATTTAAATATCACAAAAAAACTAAAATGTTGACTATAGCTAACTTCAGGGTGTCGGTTTTTCGAGACGGTGTGCGCGCGCATCGTAAAAATTTACTTTCATCATTTTTCCCTAACGCGCCAAAAGAAGTATAACTTCAAAAAGTTTCCTTACTGTCAGTCGTCTCACGAGGTAACATCTTTTATATTAACAAATTCTTATAGGTACATATTTTAAACTTAAATCCGGTAGCTGGCCATACCAGCTAATTGATAACGGACGAACGCAGCGAATGCAGGCGACACAAAATCAATACACCAGTGATGGATGGTGCGGAATTTTAATTAAATTCACATCAACCTGTTAGACAAAATGAGCTTATAATGGTTGATGAACTTAATACATTCTAATATAAGTATCCATCCACAAGTAAATGGCATAATAATCGTTAAAGGAAATCCCACTAAAGTGCGCCAAAAAGCTCATAGGTACTCCGTAGATACCAAACTCTATCGCTCGTTCGTCGCGTTATTTTGTTTAAATATAGAAGTATATTGTATATTACAATTTTGCAAATCTCTTGTTATGAATATTAATGGTGACATTATTCATTCTTACTCAGTCACCATACTAACTAAACATCAAATCATTAGCGATATATGTATATATAGGTATTTAACAATGCAAATGTATTATTTTATACGTACCTATAACAAGCGCATTACCCGCGCTTCGCTATTTCGCTCGTGTCATAGTGATAAATCCATCTTTGATAGGATTTGCGTCCACCTGATGGTAAGTGGTTACCGTAGCGGTAGCCTATAGACACTAGCGCCACCAGAGGCATCACTCTCGCATTGTATTCTCCAAGGAAAGGGATTGGAGGTGGATAGGAGGGATAATAAGAAGGGAGTAAGCTCCGGCACTCCGGCTTCGGCGCTCTCATTCACCATAGAAACAGTGGTAAGGGTACCGTTGTGTGTTTCAAGATGATCTGTAAACAAGTGGTACTTACTTCCCCGATCGAGCCTGCACATTCATGCTGGGATAAGCACAGCTCTCCCACTAGCGACCAGTCATCTACTTTAAGCTATTTTGGAGCAAACAGACACAAAACATGATAGTACATCCATCCATCCATCCATCAGCCTTTCAACGTCCACTGCTGGACATAGGCCTCCTCAAGAGAATGCCACAACGAGAGGTCCCGTCATGGGGATAATGCCGTAATCGCCACGCTTGGCAGGCGGGTTTGCGATCGCAGTTGATGTTGTTAATACTCGAGGGAGTGCTGCTGCCCACTCCCCTGATATTCCCTCAGTCGGCTCTTACGACTCCCGTGGGTAGAGAGGGGTGGGACACTTCTAAAGCCAGCCCCGCACGGCTAATGATAGTACATATATATCAATTAAAACACTGTTTTACTGTGAAGCTTCAACTTTAAGTTTAATATATAACAACTTATAAGACATAATATTAAATGTAATTCCACCACTGAGAGATTTGAAGCCAATTCAATAAAGACACCGCCAATCACAAAACAATTACTTTCCAAGCCTGTAAGCCCTTTATACACGCCTTTCAAACAACACAACAACGTAAATAAAATCACTATAACTTTCTGATTGATCTTAAATATGAAGCCGGCAGCTAACCGAAGTAACGGGAGCGAGAAATTGAATTTCTCATTTGATGCCCGAGGTGTAGTATCGTTTATCATGGAAAGGTGACACATCATCACGTCACGGCGTCTAGGATCCCTTTGTACAATTATGGAGTGTGTAACACTTGAAAGACAGGAGACGAATGTGACTGTAACTTCTGTATAGAACGCCATTTTATGGGTGACAATTCGTGCAGAACTGGAATAGGTTTGGAGGAATCTCTACATTTGAATATTATGTAAAAAAAAATCAGTAAGATGCGTGCTTCCGCTTACACACTACAGAACGACAACAGTTATAAGTAAAAAATAATTATTTTAACAGTTTTCAAATGAATTCATTAATTTGTAACAGATTTAGCCGCCATAACCTTAGTACTAGAGTTATTATCAATATACCTAATGGTTTATAGACACTTACTTGTTAAAATTTATATTGTATAATTTTATTTAATGTCAGATTTTTGATAACAGAATTATCCCTTAGTAGTTTATGACCACTAGGTACTACGAACTACGACAGTATGTGTGAGACGGCCTGTCAGAAGGCAAGTGACAACCGCTGTTCATACATTTAAAAACAGCAGAGTCTACCATGAAGATACACCACTTAAGCTCAGGTTCCGGGCCGATACACTTAGGTCCCTGTGATATAGCTTTTTTGATTAAAAGTCTAATGTGATGTAAAGTGTCATATTATAATATTACATCGAATCAATTCTGGAGGGCTACGCCAACAAAGTCATGAGAGGCAGATACTTTTAAGGATGGATATTACGACAGATGCTCCACAGCATGTTATGCTGCATTTTACCTGATAATGAAGTGCCTGTTTGCAATTTTTAAATAATAGCTTTACCTATACTAAATGTATACGCTACTTATAACAAAACACAATTTTTTGAGGTTTTTGTCTGTCTGTCTGTTTGTTCCAGCTAATCTCAGGAACGCCTGGACTGATTTGGATTTTTACTAGCAGATAGCTGTTGTTATAAGGAGTAACTACATTTATTAAAAAAAAAAAATAGGGTACCGCGCGAAAACGGTAAAACCCATGAAATTGTGAATGAATACTAATTCATATACATCGAATATACACGCTAATGTCCTGAACAGCTGCACTAATTTGGACGGGACTCACTGTACGGGGATCTCTAATTTAATTCTGGGAAAATAATTAGGATTCTGCAAAGTACAAATTATAATTTGTGAATAAGGAAAAAGAGTATTTTAGTACAGGCGGGAATCGAACCTGCATCCCTTTCTATCCGGGGAAGTGCTCTAATCCACTGAGCTACAGTACTATCTTTTAGACATACCCAATCTCCTTATCATATTTGTCTTAACGACCGACGAGGTTCGATTCCCGCCTGTACTAAAATACTCTTTTTCCTTATTCACAAATTATAATTTGTACTTTAAGAGTAGCTGAGCATGTCAAGTGCTAAAATATAGGATTCTGCACTTAAAAACAAAATAAATTAATTAGACTTTGCGGGTATCAGCTACCAATAATATAATTAATGTTTCTTGCAATAAATTCAATATAAATATAGATACATTACAGTATTGACAAAACGCCAATGAACGGGAAGCTTACCTACATAAAAATTAATGACATTATTAAAGTAACGGTGCTATTAATAATCTCAATTTAGACTTTTATAACTGTGAGGACGAAGATGGGTGTCTTAATAGTTTTTGTGCGGGTTTATGAGTGGACCACATGGTTCATCGACTTTATTAACTGGCGGACTAATGCAGGTTTTACGAGTAATTTCACGGTTATTCATTCGGCCTCGCAGGGGGCATGGCTAGTGTTAACGCTCTGTGCCATTCGTACGTCACGCTCTCATCATTATAATGATGGTAACGAACAATTTATTGTCTTTAATTAATGACCGTTTACATAAGGACATGTGCTGTGAGCTTATACTATGTTCGGTTTGTGTTGTATCACAGTATGAAGAACACATAATCTGTGGTCGTAGGTATATATAATCTATTGGTAAGGTTGATTATGTTTATATATCGTTCCGAACACACAGCGAAACCAATTTATCGGATCAGGTTTCGTTATTGCAATACTTTTCAATTACGAGTAGGTTCCTACTACCTACGTCATCATCAAAAATATAGAATCGAAACTGAAAGCAAAAGTACTTAAACATTTTTTTATACCTACTACTCGGTTGGCAAAGAAGCATATCGCCCAAGCGATTACCGAAGCCTCTAGACGCTAGCAACACCAGTGACATCACTCGCGCGTCACTATCTCCAAGGAAAGGGAATAAGGGATATGAAGTGGAAAGGAAGGATAATAGTGAGAGGATAGGAAGGATACTAAGGAGAGGACAGACTCTCACCACCATACGAAACAATGATAAAAGTACCTTTTTTATTTTTGTTAAGGCGGGAAAAAATGCTCCTAACCGCGCACCCCGTCGTTCGGGGCAACGAACAGGGTAGTGTGGGGCCTTCACCCACTAAAGAAACCCGCCGTGTGCCGTCTCTCCGCCTTTATTGGCGGGCCACTGGAACTATGTTACATTCCTTCGGTGGTACGGTAAGAGTACCCATCGTTTTTTCCCATCGATCTTCTGTGAGAGGGTGGTACTTCCCCGATAGAGCCGGCCCATCCATGCTAGGATAAGCAAGGCTCTACAAAATTGTAAGATACTATATTCTTCAGACGGATGCATCGATATTACCGGAGCCACCAATCCACGATGCCGGTGTCCTTTTAAAGACGTGGTGAGGCAGGTCACGGTGATTGTATTAGTCTAGGTCTAGAGGCCCAGAGAGGAGAGGAGGGATGTGAGATGTCTGCAAGCCCTTGCAGAGAGATATGTGTAATACATATCATTCCTAAAAAACCGGTAGCCATTAGTGTAGGTACCTATAGTAGGTATATCAACAAATTATTTAAATTCTATGCTAAATTCTAAGTACCAGTATACACTCAATCACGCAAAATACGTAAGAAAAGTTGAGGACAACAAAATGTGTGACTGTTGTTCTATTTGTCATTTTCGCTCTGTGTGTTCTAACAAATGGCTGGTTAGTCATGTCAAGTGCTTAAAATTTATATTAAAATCTATACTTTATCAATTTTATGACTAAGTAGCTGTCTATGAAGGAACGATCGTAATTTGGACTCGCAGCAAAGTAGCAACATTTATGTTTGTCAACATTATAACATAGAAAACGGAGTACCTAGTTACCTACCGATGTATTCATAACTTCCTCAGTTGCCATAAAGGATCGTAAACGCATATTGTTCAAGAACACTATTATTATAAAGTAGGTAACATTATCGGTTCCTGTGTCGTAAACTGCAGAATGAAGCAATAGGTTCATTAAAGTTGCTACTTAGCCCTTGCTCCTATAAAAATTAGACTGACTTGTTGCACAATGGTTATGAATAGCTCTGTGGAGTTTAATATAAGTAAGTACTTACCTTTTTTTTTGATAAGGCGGGAAAAAATGTACCTAACCGCACACCCCGTCGTTCAGGGAAACGAACAGGGTAGTGTGGGGTCCTCACCCACTAAAGAAACCCGCCGTGTGCCGTCTCTCCACCTGTATTGGGGGGCCACTGGAACCATGTGAGTTTAATACACTTACAGGGATAAATTACACATACAAGGGCTAAATCCTACAGTGACTAATCACAATGTCCCTGATTATTTAAAATCACAATTTATTTATTTCGTACCTTTTTTGTTGAGGCGGGAAATAATCTACCTACCTAACCGCACACCCCATCGTTCAAAGTTCGAAATTCCCTAAAAAAATGTCTAGAAATAATTATATTGCAAAATAACCCGGGTCAGCTAGTAGTTATCTATATTGCGGTAATTGTCATTACACCTAACAGACCCACACATGCTAACAAAGAGATTAGTATTTAGATATTTTTATAAGATTATATTTTTAGCATGCTATTATTATTTTTGACATGCTTAGCACTATACATCATTGCTATAAATATATATAAAAATATCTAAATATTTATGGCGCTGGCGTCATCCAAGGACGTTTAGTATGAATGTGTTATCGAAATTAGCAGTCAGGAGCAATTGTCACGATGGCTGAATCGGCAAAGCATCTGGACGGTATCCAGGAGATGCAGGTTCAAATCCTGCTCGTGACTGTTATTTTCAATTTCACATTTTACACTTTTTGTTTAAAGAGATTAGTGATGTTATTTCTGCCTTCCGAAACATGAATACATAAAGTACTTAAATATAAAACAAAGAATTAATTCTCCGTGTGGTGACGGATTAAGAATACAAGTGTCACCACCCCATTTTTTTCCCACGGGTGTCGTATGTGGCGATTAAGGGAAGTAAGCAATTATCATCCATTGCGTGACTGGTGGTAGGGCTAGGCACTAAGTGAGAGTACTCACTTGGTATCGGGCCTGAGCGGGTTGGTACCACCATCTCCCGTGTGACGGCCATGAAGCATATATCGTTGTGGCTGTAGCAGGAGAGAGCCGTTTAATCTTTCATTTCATATCTGTGAAATGAAATGGTGAGCAGCGGCTTGACAATTCTCGGTATAGTTGAGTCCATGAGCGACGGTTACAATTTACCATCAGATGGGCCGTGGCTCGGCTGCCACTATATGCAATACTAAGCATTAAAAAATAACATAGCATCACGCCTGTATTCCCCAAAGGGGTAGGCAGAAGTGTATTACACACTTACGACTCGCCAGCTATGTTTAAGTCCCACGTAATAGGGGGCGAGCCTATTGACGTATACCGGGCACATTTCCAAACTCCGGGCTGCTACCTACTACTGAGAATTTTTCTTATTTTTTTTACGTAAAATCTCAATAAAACTGGCCGACCCGGGGATCGAACCCGAGACCTCATGATCGGCATTCAGTCTACTAAGCATAAATTCATATTTTATGAAAGAAAGTTCTATAACATGTGTGACATTAGTAACGTTGAGATATTTAAGAAAATAAAATCTATAAGATAGCTTCACTTCGTATAAAAACCTAAAGATTTATGATTAAGATGCAATGTCACCGTCTATGTTCAATGCCATCGCAATTTATGAGGGCTTCGCTGTTTTGTTTGTAAAATAATTAATGACCCACTTGTGACATTACACAACTTTTCCATTCGTGGCCATCATAATACAAGCACATAACCATAAACTGAGTCATATTAAAAAAAAAACTCTTTGAAGACACCGTGAACAGTGGTATGTACCTACGAAAAAAAAGATCCCAAATGTAGACGATGTAGACATGTGTCCATAATGTTCTTATAAGACATAGTTACCGTGTATAATGTGATTGTGACTAGATACTGCACTATAACGAATGTTTAATTTATTCATGGAATAAATGTTGTATTTTTAAATACAGCGCTGGAACTGAAAATAAATGTGTACCTATTAATTAAAAATATAACGTGACGAAAAATAAATTGGTATAAAACTAATCAATTAAGTACTTAATAGAAAATCCACTTAGTACTAGTACTTACTGGATCCAAAACGCTTCGAACCATTGCAAATCTGAACTACGATTAACTCTATAACCGTTTTGGATTTTCGGTTTTATCTTACTATAATAGTATATTTCATAACAGCAAATGAATTAGTATCAAAATGACAAAATAAAATGGACTGACCATTGCCGTCATCATTGCACCCACGTTACCTTAACGCTTTACTGGAGAATTCTAAAGAACAAATTATTTTTCAAGTGGAAAAAGATAGTTTTACAACTCGCAGTAAAGCCCTCTTTTTCCACTTTCACAAATAATTTGTTCTTTAAAGTAGCTGAGCATGTCAAGTGCTAAAATACAGATCAAAATATCTAGAACTCTAGTTCAGGTCAGTCAAAATAGATAGGTTAAATTTAAGAGGCAAAAAAATTCTTTTAGTTTTATCCTAACTATTATAAAACTGTAACTGTGTCTCTACATTTAAGATATTTGAGAAAAAAATGTCTGTATTAGGCTATACAGGCGTATCTAAACACAAAACAATTCTTTTTAGACTTTTTTCTCTGTTTGTCAAAATCTACTGAACGGATTTTGATGCAATTTTTTTTTTATTTGATAGCTCTTGATTAGACTTAAAAACTGGTATACCTACATTTTATCCCGCTACTATATTGGAAACCTGAGATATATCATGAAAACTAGCTTTTGGCTACGGTAGAGCAGCGGGCAAAGGCATATAATATATTATATAAAAAATATGTATATAAGTACCTAGATACGTACATGTGTGTGATGTAAACTATTGGTTCATTTTGATGTTAACCAAATGTCGTAAACAAACACAAAGGGGTGTTTGCTTTCACGTTTGTTGCGTCTAATCCGTAAACGGTTATGGTTATGAATTTATGAGATCCCAACCGCCATCAAACGTTCAACGAGACATTTATTATTCAAGCTGTTTAAAACTTAGGAGAGATACGTGTAGGTAGTAGGTAGATAATTCTTTACACAAGTGAGTCAGTATGTTTACTTAAAGAACAGGATAGGACTGAGTAAATGGGGTTTTGAAGTAATCTTCATAATCATGGGCATAGCTATAGCTTTCAGACGGGCAAAAAGTCAGCGGAACAAAAATCTTCAATGATCGACAACATAAACCGGCCAGCTCGACCATGAAAATAAGTAGGTACGTAGGTACCTACCATGGACGTATATGTCCATGATACCTACTTACCACCCTCTCACTGAAGTTCGGCGTGAAGAAACGGTAGACGCTCCTAGTGTTAGGTATAGAAGTGAGAGCGCCGATGCTCAATAAATTTTCTCTGTAAATCAACATTCTATAGTAATTTTCATTTTTTTGTAATTATGCACTAAAGCTTCCTTGTATACGGAGGGACTTTACAAACATATCGAGACGGAAAACGTATTTGCTGTAAGCATCAAAATATGAACTTTTGGCCAGAACCCAATAACTTTTCAAAGTAATAAAAATATATTACTCAAAAACTATTTATCATATTTTTGACGTGATAATGATAATGTCTTATAAATCGATGAACACCGGACGCACGCACGTAAAAGTGTCGCGTTCCGCCCACGGTTGCTAAAATATAACAATAGGTGGCGATTACTGTGTGACCAGCCTATGATCCGTTAAATTGATGATTGATGATGATATTTAGTGTGTACTTAAGTTATGTTTAGGTATGATTAGAAGCTTCGTATTTACATATACTTACATCAAAAAATCTATGGCGACCAATGCATTGTTTGTGAAACTCTCAGAAACATTATGACGTTATAACGTAAAATTATATTTCGTAAACCGACTTTACAGACAACCATATACTTTTATTTTTCCTTCTTTTACTTATTAACTACAAAGATTACCACAGTGTGAAAATGTAAAATTGAAAATAACAGTCACGTGCTTTGCCAATTCAGCCATCGTGACAATTGCTCCTGACTGCAAATTTTGATAACACATTCATACTTAACGTCTTTGGGTGATGCCTGCGCCATCTGACGGAAGTATTTTCATACATTATACTGACCAGGTAAACTTAATTTTACAATTAAGATTTTTACCAAAATTAAATAATTACGCAGCCCTATAAATATTTCGAACGACCAAAGGCCGAAAGGTAGTGCGATAACTCAGTGGATTAGAGCACTTTCCCGGATTGGAAGGGACGCAGGTTCGATTCCCGCTCGCACTAAAGTTCTCTTTTTCCTCATTCACAAATAATAATTTGTACCTACTTTAAAAGTAGCTGAGCATGTCAAGTGCTAAAAATACAGATCAAAAAAAATACAGAATAAAAAGAGTATTGCTGAGGAGACCCAATGGTCAAAACAAAACTTAATATCAAGGTGATGGTCACGTTATTGTGCTATTGGTTAAATGGCTGATGGACAACCAGGCGGGAAGCGCAACGACAAGATCGATTTATGATAGTTGCCGCGAGAAGATAACCAAATGTTACGGCCTTGCAGTTGGTTCAAAAAGGTTCACGTTAGAGTACCAGTTCCTTGTGTGTGACCAAACTATGAGGAGAGGACTGCCTGAAGCTAACTTTCATGCGCAAAGACCGCCGTCTTCATTCAAAAGATTCACGTGATTTCCCAAGAATGTGAATGAATGTGTTATTGAAATTCAATCCCGAGCAATTGTCACGATGGCTGATTTGGCAAAGCATCTGGGACGGTATTCCAGGAGATGCAAGTTCAAATCCTGCTCGTGACTTATTTTCAATTTCACATTTTCACACTGTGTTTTGTATGGCTAAGCATGTCAAATGCTAAAAAAACATATATAAAAATATCAAAATAGATAACACAAGTTTTGGAAAATAATATAGAGCAGCAACTGGCAGCAACACTCAGACAAAGAGTATTATAGACAAGCTATCAGCGTATGCTGTGTCGAGATCATAGGTCGAGATGGTCGAGATAGGAATAGTTTGACATAATAATAAAATAGGATAACCGGAATAATTTTAAAAGTTAACTATGATTATAACTTTGTTGACTAAAAATGTACTACCTGTTTCAGCCGGATACAAGAATGATAGGACAAAAGAAATTGCAGTTATGCTTATATTTTGCTTAAAATGTATTAGAACGTGTAACGTATATAGCGTGATTAATGAAGGTTTTTTTTAGGTAAATACAAAAACAAGCTTACATACCGATGATGGGGATGGTTGGCCACCTTTTTGTTGGGACCTAGTTAGCCAAATAATAATAACGCATACGCGAAAAGGATAAAATACTTATACATGTATCTCTCTCACTCTTGTTAAAACCTAATATGTGCATCCTTTTCTTCATCCTTAGTTTCAAAATAGTAGCGAGTCTATAGTATGCTTAATCTAAGCAGCAACATGATGGTTTCATATTCCCGCCAAAACTCACCCACCAGAGTATAATAAGTAGTAGTTAGTCTATTATTCATAGACTACTATTTATACTACGGAGCAGAGATGCGCAAACTAAATCACCAATGAGATCAAGGATTTATAAATCTTTTTCTTCGAAAGATTTAAATCACTCTTTTAAATCTTTAACTCTTTTTAATCTTTGGTTACGAATGACGTTATTCATTCAGTTGATCATAAGTGATGCAAATATCTATTGATTCATGTAGTTATTCTCTCGTTCCATTAAGTCGCAACTGGTTTTGAGCTTTTTACTAAAACGACAGAGAGTCTAAGTTTCTGTGTACCTATCGTCATTGTATTTCAAGAATGCGTTTGTGCGTGCCTACAACTTATGTTATCTCTTTTCAATTCACAATATCCTTTATCTATTGTCTCATTCTAAATCTACGTCCATCGTTCCATCTATTCAATCCTAACGTAGTGAGCTAGTGAGTTAAAGATGTATTTTCGAAACCAAAGATTTAAAGATTGATTACGCATTTTGAAAGGATTATACATCTTTTGTATCAATCACTCCTGAGTTACACATCTCTACTACGGAGATATGTGTAAACTATGGACGTCAGTAAAATACTTCAACTTATAAATTTATCTAATTTTCAGTGTAATAAATTTACTAAAGTACGTGACACAATATCAACTGCTCACCGTAATGTCCTGCCAAAAACTCCCAGATTATATATAGTAAACACTAAAATAGTTAGCCTATTTTCCAAGATCCAAGTTGCTTTAAAAATTTTCAATGAGATGAAACGTGAAGAAGTCACAGCCTCACCAGAGCATAATTGTCAGAAGGATACTTTTATAACCTTTCAGGTGATTTTTAGCTATGTCAACTTACTCAAAAGGTTACTTTTAGACTTAGATTAATAATATGTCTAGATAGACACTCGGCGTTCTGAACGCGTCAAAAAAATTGAGGTGAATTATCTATGGGGTGAATCTTTCATCCCTCAGACTAAATATATCTAGACAGAGCGAAGAAAATTCTTTGACATGTATGAGCGACAATACAAGATACAATTTACTGGTGCAAAAAACAGATAAAGTCATAGATTTTTGTCTTTGTCACCGTGGCCAGTTTTTGGTATTGTCACGACGTCAAAATGCTTTGTCTGTCACTATTCAACTGACATAATCGAACATTTGTATAAAAATTCGGGTTTTAATTAAAATTTAATGTTAATTTGTGTTAATGAGTGTTTTGAGAAAAAGACTACGTGATAACTTTATACGTCCATGGTGATAATAGTGCTTGTTAAATAGTGTACTATGCTACAAAAGCTACAGCGAGCGAAAAAATACAGGTATAACATTTCATTCATATGTAGTCGAAAATGAAATAATTTAATGATTGAATGCTATAAAGTGATATAAAATGGGCATTTTTTACTCGAAATTAATAATTGTTACTAAGATACACTCGCAAAATACGTTTTCTAGCTAAATTTCTATTACTGAGAATTGTTTCGGTGTTGCCTTATTGCGAATTTAATTTGCCTAGTTTTCACTTTACTAAAATTTATATGTAATTTATGAGATGATGATAAATATTTACTATTTTAGGTTTCCCTCTAATCTAGATACGAGATCGAAATGGGTGTATGCTACGGGAAAACGAGGCAACCCACGAAATACCCAAAATATGTTGCACGACATTTTGTTGATGTTTCAGTATAGCTTTTAAAGTCTTTGTAACTTCAAAAAACATAGCATCACGCCTGTATTCCCCGAAGGGGTAGGCAGATGTGTATTACACACCCACGACTCGCCAGCTATGTATAAGTGCCTCGTAATAGGGGGCGAGCCTATTGACGTCTACCGGGCACATTTACAAACTCCGGGCTGCTACTGAGAATTTTTTTTTTGTTTTGAAAAATCTCAGTAACACTGCCCGACCCGGGGATCAAACCCGAGACCTCATGATCAGCAGTCGCTAACACTACCACTGCACCACAGAGGCAGTTGTAATTTCATATTTGTAAGTAAATCTCAATTCTCAACAGCGGTAGTCATAATCTAGAATTCAGAGAAACTGATTTGCTCTAAGTTCTTATTCAATTAGTTAAATCAGCGCTGGAAGGAAGATAATTATTTTCTTATTTGACCCAGAAAAGAAAGAAAAGATAATTTAATTATATTCTTGTGTACTATTATTTTATTAAATATAACTTATTATTATTTACCAGATGAGATATCGAACAGAACGGCAATTTATGGAGCAGCAATACTTACCTTGCATCAAGGCTCAAAGTCTTGGTATTTCCCTACGTGATCGAATTCTTATTACGGAGATCCGTAGAATGTGAATATCAGACATAGCCTACCAGGTTTGCATTCTGAAGTGGCAATGGGCAGGCCATATCGCTCAACGAGCTGACAACCGTTGGGGAAAAAAGTTTTCGAGTTGCGACCACGTATCGGACAGCGCAGCGTAATATGGCCTCCCACCAGATGGACCTAATATATGGTCAAAGCTGCCGGGAGCCGTTGAATGCAGTCAGCACAAGCCCGCTAGTTCTGGTGCTCTCTTGGGGAGGCTAATGTCCAGCAGTGGACGTTTAAAGACTGATGGTTGCAGGAAAAGAAGGGATGGTAGATTTACTTTTAAATAATTATTTTGATAAATGCTGTGATTTCCAATTAAATATTTGTTACGAAGAGTTTCTTATTTACGATCAAGTTACAGACCTCATTCTAACTATCGTTTATTTTGCCCAAATATGGTTAAATATTTGTCAACCTGGCAACACTTAAAAACAATATTGCTGTTTTAAGTGCGGCCACGCCGTGGCTCTGTCTAGTTAGTCTGAGTTTCATCCCCTTCGATAACCTATAGATGTAGGAATGTAACAATAGGAAGTGTAGAAGTGAGACGGGCATATACGAAATACGCTAAGAAAATTCAGACAAGTATTGTATCTTCCTGTCTCATAATATATTATGACGTGCAGGTTTTTCAACTGGCGAACTTTCAAATAGTTCGCCATACAACTTAATCACCACGACTACCAAGGATGCCATTAAAACGAAAATTAGGTGCCGTGTTTTGTGTTTGAAAAAATGCCGTGTCTCAAACAAATATATTTAAAAGCAGACTTTCGCGCCTGATTATAATAATAAATAATTATAATAATAATAATTACATATTTTTCCTGTAATTACAGTGATTAAAAAGAAGGTTTCCGTACAAAATCTATAAAAATATGTCAGATAAACAAACTTTATTTGTATTTCACTTAATTCATCCCGCGGGAAAGGATGGGATGGTGACACTCGTATTCTTAGTCCGTCACCACACGGACGTTGCAAGAAAAATATAATGGTTGGCAAGCAATATTTATTGATGGGTCAAAGAGTACCAATGAGCTGCATTTATTTTATAATCCTTTTCCAAAAAAATAGTGAAAGTTTTACCGATAGCCTATGAAGTATTGAAAGAGATCTACGAATTGCAATCGAGGGGAGTGTCTTTAAGACTACAATGGATCCCAGGATATATCGGAATTAAGAATATCGCAAAGGCAGACCAACTTGCTAAATCAGCATCTTCGAGTGGGACATACTATGAAATATTTCCTCATTTACAGCTAAATAATCCCTAGATATAAAAGAAAATTCTGGGATATATGGCAGGAATGTTTTGATTTAAGATCAAGAGAAAACGGTATTTGGTATAAAACCATACAGTGCTCAATCTTTCGTAGCCCCTGGTCCGGAGATGTCATAATTAACAGGCAATATTTAAAAATTGTTTTCAGACTCTATATATGCATTTTTTTTATTGCATCTAGTGGCTGTAAATGATGGTAAATGGTAACCGTCGCCGAGAGTAATGTCAAGCCGCTGCTCACTAATTCATTTCACAGATGTGAAATGAAATATAAACGGCTATCTCCTCCTACAGCCAAAACGCAACGATGTGCTTCATGGCCGGTCACACGGGAGATGGTGGTACCAACCCACTCGGGCCCGATACCAAGTGAGTACTCCCACTTGGTACCCAGCCCTACCACCAGTCATGCAATGGATAATAATTGCTTACTTCCCTTAATCGCCTCATACGATACCCGTGGGAAAGAATGGGGTAGTGACACTTGTATTCTTAGTCCGTCACCACATGGAAAAAATTCTATTAAAAAAATGCACCTCACCCAAATGTGAGATATGTTATGTTGTGGAGGACGTGCATCATTTGTTAGTGGAGTGTGATAGGAACCAGAGTCATAGGGAAGTGTTGCTGAGAGAGTTTGGGCTGATTATAAGTAATGTGGGTATTTTCCAATCCATTCTGACAGAACACGCCTCAGTTGCTGCAAGAAGGATATATGAGATGGTGGTTGCTTCTCAGCAGCTCCTCCCTGCTGCTTAGATTAGATCAGGTTAAGATTGTTATTAGTTAAGAAGAGTAAAATGAGACTGGCATATCCATGTTTGATAAAAGTCCCGAAACTAAATAAAGAATAACTAAAATTATACATTTTATTTATCACAATATCCGATGTGAAATCACAGAATTAGTGTTGAACATATAAAATAAAACCTTTTTTAAATAGTTACGTTAAAATTTTGTGAGAGTTCATTATCTCGTAATAAGTGATCGATATTAATATGTTAATCAATTAGTGATTTAATAAGATAGTGGTAAAAAATATATCGAGATCTTCATTTAACTTTTGCCACATTTAGGGCGAATAGCCGTAGCCGTAGTGTAATAGCCACACTAAAGTGTAATATGGCTGTCTCACGAGTGGCCACGCGATGGCCACAGACTAGTAGTGTACTAAAGTACAGACGGGAATCTTCAAGGGCGAGGGGTATAACGCTACGACAGGGGAACGGGATAGGACACTAAAGATCGCCATTATTTTGTAAGTGAAAAAAAACAGGTTTTTAGAGGTATATATATATTATATATATAATATCTAATATCTGTATATATTATATATATGTTATATCTGGGCCCGGTCACCGGACCCGGTAAGTAAATTATACAAGTTTTACAGTACAGCATAGCATAAAAGATTTCGCTATTTGCTCAATTAGTAATAAAAACTACTACTTTACTTTTAGCAAATAAGAATTTGTTTTGTTTATACCATATATCTTACTTATAAAGTTTAAGAAAAAACATAATACCTACTTTACTTTTCGCAAATAAGAATTTGTTTTGTTTATACCAAAGCTACCAAAGTTTATCTATCTATCTAATCTAAGTTGATTTGACACGTGTAGTACTTTAAGCTGCGTTATTAGTTTCTTATTTTAATACTATGTTTTCAAATAGTCACTATAAGGAGTAAAGAGAAAGACCTGCTTGTTTAAACTTATAAAAATGAATGACTACTAATAGGTACTTACTTACTTACTTATTTTCACGCCATTTCCCTAGCGGGGTAGGCAGAGAGAACCAGAGTGCCAAGAGGTTCTATTCTTGCATACATATCTCGCTTCCTCAACATTCATAACTCTCTTCATGCACGCTCGCCGGTTTCGGAGACTCCTGACTCCACCTTCCTTCAATACATGACCAATTTGGTCTAAGTAGGTGAGTCTCGGTCTCCCCCTGTACCTACATCCTTCCACTTTCACATTGTATATCTTCTTAACCAGTCGCTCGTCCGACATTCTTTCCACATGTCCGAACCATCGGAGCATTCCCTTTCGCATCTTTACACCAAAACTCTCTTTCATACCTACTCGCTCTCTTACGTCGTCGTTACGAATGCGGTCAGTCAGCCTCACTCCACAGATTCTCCGCAGAGATCGTATTTCGACCGCATTGATTTTACTCTCACGCTTCTTTTTACATACCCAACTCTCGCTTCCATACAATAACGTTGGGACAAGCACTGCGTTGTGTATTGCGACACGTGCCCTCTGGCTGAGGTGATGACTGCCGAGAAGTTGTCCCAATGCTCCATTCACTCTATTTCCCGCATTCACTCTTCTCTCTACATCAGTGGTGTACCTTCCATCCCGACTGAATCAACATCCAAGATATACAAAGTCATCCACTTGTTCTAGCACATTAGTCTAGTTCTAGGTACTTACTAATGTTACTTTTCCGTCCATAAGTAAAAGTAATCAATTCTGTATTAAGTGTGATTTTGAGACTTGAGTGAGACTGATTATTGTGATAATTGTTCACATAAGCCAGTTTGAAATAAATATTAACCTTGAATCATTGTCTATTTCCATTCATATACTCGTATAGAAATGTTTCATAAGATACTTTAAAAGTTTAATTGCTAACACACAACCCGGCCGGGTTGGCGACGAATGCGACCGGGCCCGGCCGGGTTGTGAAACATACCGGGTTGCAATCTCTAGTCCGAATAAATAAATAGCAATTTAAACTAAAAACAAGCAAAACAAGGGATTCAAAGGAAACTTGAAAATAAAGACTTAAGACTAAAGATGGAACCAATATATTCATATCCATTAAGATATCAGTGAAGGTCGTATCCAGGAGCAATAGTGTGTCATATAAAATATCAACGTGTGTAATTAAAGTGTGCCGAGAGTTCAAAAATCTGAAAATGACTCTGACTAAATATATCTAGACAGAGCGAAGAAAATTCTTTGACATGTTTGTATAAGCGAGTACCAATGATTACTTTACTCTATGGCGAGTACACAAGATACAATTTACTGGTGCAAAACAGACAAAGTCATAGATTTTTGTCTATGTCACCGTGGCCAGTTTTTGGTATTGTCACGATGTCAAAAGGCTTTGTCTGTCACGATTCAACTGACATACCTAATCGAACATTTGTCTAAATAATCGGGTTTTAGATTATATTTACGTGTTAAATCAAGAAAAAACAAAGAGTACTTGATAATAGTGCTTGTAAAATAGTGTACTATGTTACAAAAGCTACAGCGAGCGAAAAAATACAGATAAAACATTTCATTCATATGTAGTCGAAAATGAAATAACTTAATGATTGAATGCTATAAAGTGATATAAAATGGGTTTTTTACTCGAAATTAATAATTGCTACTAAGATACACTCGCAAAACACGTTTTCTAGCTAAATTTCTATTACTGAGAATTATTTCGGTAATTTAATTTGCCCAGTTTTCACTTTACTAATAAATTTATATGTAATTTATGAGATGATGATAAAAAATTACCATTTTAGGTTTTAAACACAAAGTGAAAAATGTGAAATCGAAAATAACAGTCAGGAGCAGGATTTGAACCTGCATCTCCTGGATACCGTCCAGATGCTTTTACCAATTCATTTTTTTCACTTTGTGTTTAATGTATAGTGCTAAGCATGTCAAATGCTAAAAATATATATAAAAATATCTAAATATTTATAGGGTTTGCGTCATTATTAGGTAAAATCTTAATTGTAAAATTAAGTTTACCTGGTCGGTATAATGTATGAAAATACTTCCGACAAATGGTGCAGGCGTCACCCAAAGACGTTAAGTATGAATGTGTTATCGAAATTAGCAGTCAGGAGCAATTGTCAGGATTGCTGAATTGGTAAAAGCATCTGGACGGTATCCAGGAGATGCAGGTTCAAATCCTGCTCCTGACTGTTATTTTCGATTTCACATTTTTCACTTTGTGTTTAATGTATAGTGCTAAGCATGTCAAATGCTAAAAATATATATAAAAATATCTAAATATTTTAGGTTTTTCTCTAGTCTAGATGCGAGATCGAAATGGGTGGATGCTACGGGAAAACGAGGCAACCCACGAAAAACCCAAATGAAATCGAAAATAACAGTCACGAGCAGGATTTCAACCTGCATCTCCTGGATACCGTCCAGATGCTTTGTCAATTCAGCCATCGTGACAATTGCTCCTGACTGCTAATTTCGATAACACATTTATACTTAACGTCTTTGGGTGACGCCTCCGCCATCTGTCGGCAGTATTTCATACATTATACCAACCAGGTAAACTTAATTTTACAATTAAGATTTTTACCTATTAATGACGATAACCCTATAATTATTTAGATATTTTTATATATATTTTTAGCATTTGACATGCTTAGCATATATCTCTATATAGATATGCTTCATATCAATTCCCACCACCATTTTTAAATCAATGATACGTACGATGTTCTCACCGATATGCGATTCTATCTAGTCTATGGATATAGCAACACACCCATATTCAGTGGTCACTGTTCACGTTCACGATATAGTGAATATGGCATATCAGCGATACGCCCGTATTAGCATATCAGATTGAGTCGGATTACTGATACATTAATACATCCAGTATCACTGATATCTTAATAGATATGAATATATCGGTTCCATCTCCATCTTTACTACTAGTTATTCCCATAGATAAATATCTATACTTGGTATAGATACGCCACTTTGGATTCAGTTTTGTAGTTTTTGTTCCGTGGTCACTAGATGACGCTATGTAGAATATATGAATCGCGGTGATACCGCCGCCGCTAGATGACGCTTTAGTTAATATTTTTACTTTTGAAATTGCGTGATCCGTAAGTAATAAATTGATCACACAATAACTGAGCTCACACTTGATTAGGAATTTTGTAAATTGTTATTCAATTATATAAAAACGTGGCATTTTAAAGTATTTTGTGGAAATACCTACTTAATGAAATAATGTGCCTCTATTTAGAAAAGCGCCATCTATATTCGTTTCTAGGCACTAAACTGCTAAGTTAGTACTATTCCTGCACCACCAGACGGCGCAAAATAGCACAAATTTTTCGGTGAGCCAATGAACGTCAGTTGCCCCCCCCCCTGGTTATTCCTTTCTAGTCTGGTGCTACTAGTATAACAGACGATTATTTTTGCATTTTATCGTGATTTTCTCAGCTGGACTGTTTAATGTGCTCATTGATGACAATTAATTTAACAAAATGAACCTTTGGCGAAAAATTGGTCTACATGCTTCTGTGAGCTATTTGAAACGAGAGATTACCACAAAATCTTTGCACAACTGTCTATACAAAAATGTAAACATAACCTCCAAAATCTCCAATTTAAACCACAATTTTTCTGTAACCGTTTTAAGGTGGAAATCGAAAAAGGTGTGTATGATCAGTTACTTATAACATTTGTCTACGAGCCATATGAATTTGTATACGTATGTCATGTAAGTCTAAAATCTACTCCGTATTTTTAGAGATTTGGTTTATTTTAGGATCAATATGATTCTGATGATGATAGTAATACATTTGACGACGACACATCACTGTCAAAGGATTCTAAAGTAGTAAAATTCTCAACGACATCCATGAGGACGGATATTATATTAAAATCTGCCCTAGGAATATCTAGGAAGTAAGTACTCCATTTATTATAACATTAGATAGCAGTACAAATAGGTTCCTTTTTTGATCTATATTTTTTTAGCATTTGACATGCTCCGCCACTTTTTAAAGTACAAACTATTTGTGAATAAGGAAAAAGAGATTTTTGTACTAGCGGGAAAAGGTTCCTTATGATGCACAATTATACTGTAGCTAAATATGTGTACCAAGTGGGAGTACTCACTTATTATCAGACCCTGGACTGGGTTGGTACCACCATCTGCCGTGTAACCGGCCAAGAAGCACATTAGTGTCTTTTGGTTGCAGCAGGAGATAGCTGTTAATTCTTTCATTTTATATCTATTAAATGCAATTTTATGCCACGGTTTGACAATAATCTCTGTATAGTTGAGTACATGAGCGACGTCACCATTTACCATCAGATAGGCCGTGGCTCGTCTGCTATCATACGCAATAAAAAAAATATATGTTTAGTGTAAATATAATCTATTTAGGCATTTCAGAAAGGTATAATGAATTTTTCAGCAAAGTGGAGCAAATATTTTATGAAAGCAAAATCAGAATAAATGGAAAGAAAATTCTTAAAAAGAGCGCCAGTGTAAGTATTACCTACCAAAGCATGCTTAAATTTTCAGTACTAGAGAATTACAATTTCAAAAAAGACATGTAAGTATTGTAAATGCTTGGTGTGCTGGGAAATAAAGTCAAAGTAATAAATTTATTAGGTATGGTTATATTCTTTATCCATAAATTATGTCACGCTAAATTTTACTTGTCTGGTCACCCATCCCCAACTGACACATGGCACCACTATATGTATCAGTCCATGACATGTATAAAGCACTGTTATTCCTATAACATTGGACTGTCAAACCAAAACGGCAAATCCAACAGTGCACTTACTAGTATACAATTTAGCCTCATGTATGTACACTAGAAATAATATTGAGATCATGCTCAAAATTGCAATCTCTATCTCTGTTGTCAAAATGTAATTTTAAATATTTTTCCCACAGGTAAAATTAGGAGATGAGATAGATGTAATAAAAATGGTGAGCCCAAACAATCCAGATCATTTATATGTTGCCAGGGTAGAAATATTGAATTTGGTTCCTAAAGAAGAAAGCATTAGTGTGACTGCTAGACGATTTAAAAACCTTCTGATTGAGAACTATGATGATGACCCACACAAACCTGCAACTGCAGATCCAGCTGAATAAGGAAACTGTAGTTTGTTAAATGTTTAATAGAATATGTGTAATATATTATCTATTATTAGATTTTTTAATTCAGACATTTTTTATTACTTTTATTTTATTGCCTATGGTGGTAAACAAGCCAGTGACCCACCTGATGGTAAGCAGTAACCTCTGCTTACGGATCCAGCAATACTCGAGGCAGAGCCAATAATAATTTAATATATAAAACAAAAAAATACTCTTCGTAAAATATGTGCTTCAGAGTATTTGCAAAATACTCTCTATTATGGCGTTAAAAGTACACAGGAACATAGATTAGGAAAATTCAATGCAAAAAAGATAATTTTTATAAAATCGTAAAATTTAATATTACCTCATTTTTACTAATAAAATACTAAGTACTATTAATACATAATAACTTCATACATGATTAAACATCTAAATCCATATCACAATCTGAACTCTCAAATATTGATATTTGTGAACTAGGATTTGAACCTGTGATATTGGGAGTGTTTTCTTTCAATATAGATTTATCATCTACCAAAACATCCATTTTATCTAGTGGCTTGTTTAATTCTGTTGTCTCAAATATTGATATCTGTGGTTTTGATTTATTTACTGGTCTCTCGTTATACTTATCGAAATCATGAGTACCAACAAATTGAAACTGTTTCAACCTATTAACTGCAGTTTCTTTACTCTTAGATTCAGTTTCAGAAATTCTGTCCAAAACTACTTTATTGCCCCCATTGTAATTGTTTTCTTTAGGAAGACCATAACCTTTATCATTAATTTTATTATCAGTATTTTCATTTCTTTCGTTTTTAAACCTGAAGTCTATTCCTAAATCAGCTAATGCATCATTCACACTTGGTATTACATTCAAAACATTGTGTTCATAGCTACCATCAAACTCCTCGTCACTATTAGATGCATGATCATTATTAATTTTCAAATTTTTGTTTTTCTTAGAGAGACTTGTTTTAATTACTTCAGAATCTATTACAACCTGTTTTCTTTTTCTTTTAGCTCTTTTCTTTTGAACAAGTGGCCCTTTTTCTGATTTATTAAGTGCGGCATGTTTCTTTAATGTTGCAGCAAACCTTTCATTTATAATAACTTTGTCATCTTTGTGACAGCCAGATTCATTAAAATCGTCAACTTGTTTTTTTTTTTTATTAAAATATGAACTTGTTATTATTGATGCAGACAGTTGTATGTTGTCATTGGTAACATTATCGTATTTTGCGAATAATTTACAATCACCTTTCTCTATACTATGTTCTAAAGTTTTATGATCAACTTGTAATAATTTTGCATAGTATAACAACTCATTTTTCCATATATCTAGTAGATTTAAATGGGTCAGAAGTTTCCTTGCAGTACACAGGTAGTCATAATCTGAATATAGTGGAAATGTTGAGTGTAAAACATTTGTAGTGTCATTTAAAGTGCAGTCTTGCATTGATAGATCAATTAAGGATACAGCAACTATGGCGTCCATTGGTAATATTTTCGTCCTGTACATGAGACGGCAGTGAGCTTGAGATAACCTGTAATTATATAGCACATTATCAAATCCATTGCAAAAAAAAATAACTACAACACGTAACGATATTAAGGGCCTCGTGGCGTAGCAGGTAGTGTAACCAACTTCCGTGCAAGAGGTCGTGGGCTCGATTCCCACTCAAACACATATTTCTACTGCAACTGGGTGTTTTCTATCTATTACATGTATCTATTTACAAAAAAAAAGTAATATTATGTATTATATCCGTAATCTGGTACCCATAGCACAAGCATTAAGCTTAGTTTGGGACCAGAGAACGTTGTGTGAAATGTCCGTGAATTTATTTTTATTGTCACAGATTTTGAGATCATAACAAAAACATTGTGTTTGTGTACAGATAAATTTTAGCCTTTTTGTTTTTGTGCGCAATAAATGTACCCAACCGCACACCCTGTCGTTCCGGTTAACGAACAGGGTAGTGTGGGGCCCTCACCCACTAAATAAACCCGCCATGTGCCGTCTCTCCGCCTGTATTGGCGGATCAGTGGAACTATGTTATACTACTTCAGTGGTAGATAAATTTTAGCCTAGAATTATTATAGAATACATAATATATTTAGTAGATACCAATCTCTTGGTTAAAATAGATAGTTTAGTATGACCTGACCTTACTAAGCTATCCAACATTCGAACTGTAGTCCTTGATGGGTCTCTATGCTCTGATCTCCTTTGGACCATGTAGTAAGATTGGAGAATCGTGTTAGCTGATTTCGTCATTTCTGTATTCTTTGGTCCCACCAAACTGATGTACATCTGAGAGTTAAATTAACAATGACTTATGAGTCTTTTGGCATTCTGTTCTCTCTGATAATAAATATGCAATACTAGTATTGGTTAGGTGATCACGTGCATCACGTATGTATAGTACGAGGCTACACTGTGATTATCAGCTAAAGTATTACGTGCTAAATTTTCTTTGTCTGATAAAAAATAAAACTACTTTAACGAAAATGTCGTTTTAAATACTTTACATTCAGCGTGAATGCTGTAAAGTACACTGTAAAGTATTCGAAACTTCTATAAACCAAGTAATCGATATAGATTCCATATTCACACGTCTTATTTCATAATGTTGTAATATTTGCGTAAAAAGAACTGGAATGAATCAAATAGTCTGCTAGCAATAGCGCTTTTGATAAACATTTAAATCATCTTTCAATATTCCAATATTTATGGTTTTGAGTTTTGTAGATAAGCTAAAACCTGCTTACTAGCGCAAGTGATAATCGCTGTTTGTAAACCTCGTATACCTTTTTTTTTGTTAAGGCGGGAAAAAATGTTCCTAGCCGCACACCCCGTCGTTCGGGGCAACGAACAGGGTAGTGTGGGGCCTTCACCCACTAAAGAAACCCGCCGTGTGCCGTCTCTCCGCCGTTATTGGCGGGCCACTGAAACTATGTTACATTCCTTCGGTGGTTACCTAATAATAACTTTGTTACACAAAAGAGCCTGATATAACAATAAATGGATCAGCACACTAGTATAGTATGTAGCAATATCATGGAGATTCATCATTGTTTAAAAATCTATATAAGTAAGATTTATTTTATAATATAGACACTGGTACTACGCAGACGACTTTCTCATAAAGACTTCTTCTGCATAGATTTCTTAAACTCGTATAAAATCCATGAACTCGTTTAGGCGTATCTCACAGGATAAAAAATATATCAAAACATCTTCACAACTTTCGTAGTTATGATATTAATCAGACCCGTTCATCCTACTCCGTGACGTACTTAGATAAAAAACCTATAGATATAGCCATCGCGTGGCCACTCATCAGACAGCAATATTACACTTCACACTGAAGTTAGCTATTACGTACAGTTCGCAAAATAAATGTGGCAAAAATTAAATGAAGATCACGATATATTTTTTACCACTATCTATTTATTCAGATACTAATGGATTAATACATTAATATCGATCACTTATTATCCTAATTAATATTGTGAATGCAAAATTATGTGAGAATTTAGACATAATAAACTATCACAAAATTTTAACTACAATAAACTATCACAAAATTGTAACTATTTATAAAAGGTTTTATTTTTTATGTTCAACACTAAAATCCTATAACATCACATAGTTATTAGTAAATGTATTGTAGCGATTTCACATCGGATATTGTGATAAATAAAAAGAATGAAATACTCGTAAAGGCGTGCAAAGGTACACTGCCTTTTACATCCTGAATCATATTTATAAAAATACTTACTTACAGCTTAAAAAAGAAAATACATCACACATCCTAAACTTTTCTCTTGAGTGTAGTGTTAAAGTAAGTTTCAAGTTTGGTTTAATTTAGTGAAATTCAAATAAAATTTTGTTTATCTGACATTTTTTATAGATTTTGTACGGAAACCTTCTTTTTAATCACTATAACTATAGGAACAATATGTAATTATTATTATTATAATTACATACATATTTATTATTATAATCAGGTACGAAAGTCTGCTTTTTAATAAATTTGTTTGAGACACGGCATTTTTTCAACCCCAAAACACGGCACCTAATTTTCCTTTTAATGGCATCACTGGTAGTCATGGTGATTAAGTTATATGGCAAACTATTTTAAAGTTCGCCAGTTGAAAAACCTGCACGTCATATGAGACAGGAAGATACGATACTTTGTCTCAGTTTTCTTAGGTAGTTCGTATATGCCGCTCTCACTTTCACACTTCCCAATGTATCATGGCTACATCTATAAGTTATTTATCTAAGGTGACGTAAATACTAATCAGCTTAAGTCATACATGACAGAGTCATTAACTACATACACTTTTTTTTCACTTAACCATTACCCATCATATCAATCACAACTACCCCCCAGTCCTTCACGGCATTCCTACTATGTATATATCTACAAAATTCATCCTCCCAAAGTTCCCGAGCCGAGAAAGCCCAAGTCCTCTCAATAAATAATTTAATATTTACCAGCGAAGTAACCGGTTCTATATAATACATCTAAATATATGTGAAAGAAGTTTTATTTTACTTGTAGTTTTTCCAGGTCCCAGTTTTTCCTAGATTCATTTGAATCAGATTCACCAAACAGGATGTATGAAGAAACAAGTTTATCCCATGTTTTATTCTTTGAATCCAATAATATGAAGATTAAATCGAACCTGTAAACAAATTAATACACATGATTAAGAAATCAAACGAATATACATCAAATAAATATCAAATATTTTTCAATACATCAAATACTTTTGTCCGTGTGGTGATGGACTAAGAATACGAGTGTCACCACCCTATTCTTTCCCACGGGTGTCGTATGAGGGCACTAAGGGAAGTAAGCAATTATCGCCCATTGCATTACTGGTGGTAGGGCTGGGTACTAAGTGGGAGTACTCACTTGGTATCGGGCCCGAGCGGGTGGTTTTGGCTGTAGCAGGAGATAGCCATTTATTCTTTCATTTATTATCTGTTAAATGAAATGGTGAGCAGCGGCTTGACAATACTCTCGGTATAGTTGAGTCCATGAGCGACGGTTACCACTTACCATAAGATGGGCCGTGGCTCGTCTTCCACTAGATGCAATAAAATTTTTTTTATCAGTGATATAATTATGAAGTATAGGAATCTTACCTACTCAAAAGAGGCGTTCCTAAAGACACGTTGACACTTAGTGGAGAATCAGTGTCATAATGACCTTTAGGGTTGCAAGCAGCTATAATAGCGCAACGAGTATTAAGTTTGCATACGATACCAGCCTGTAACATATTAAATAACTAATGAAAATGGGCATCTCAATCACTTCACTTGAAAGAATCAGGTCTCCATTGTTAAATAATAAAACTTTAAAGGTCTTCACATACTTCACCACATTGAGACCATGATGTGGGAAGGCTTAGAGGATGGTAATATTAAGGCAACAACATTTTGTATGTTTACTCTGTCTCCACACACTAAGATTGCAAAAGTATTAAAACAACATAACATCACGCCTGCATTCCCCGAAGGGGTAGGCAGAGGTGTATTACACACCCACGACTCGCCAGTTATGTTTAAGTCCCACGTAATAGGGGGCGAGCCTATTGACGTCTACCGGGCACATTTCCAAACTCTGGGCTGCTACTGAGAATTTTTCTATTTAGGAAAAAGCTCAATAACATTGCCCGACCCGGGGATCGAACCCGAGACCTCATGATTAGCAGTCGCATACACTACCACTACACCACCGAGGCAGATTATAACCTTTTATAGGCTATTGTTGGGACTCGGTGGGGAAGTGCGAAAAACTGCGTGATGGACTACATACTGACATACTACTGAACTATTTATTACTTTACAAACAAATTGGGAAAAATAAGTAAGTATTATAGTCACGTTTGACGCCTTGTTCATTTCCAAGCACACAAGACATTTGATACTACGTAATGTATACACTTATTTGTGGGCATCATATATACTAGCGAATACCCGCCTTTTTTTTTAATGCGGGAACATAATATATCTAACCACACACCCCGTCGTTCGGGGCAACGAAAACTAAATATAAACGCCGTGCTCTCTGCTTGTACAGGCGAACCATTGCAGCATCACTGGTCTGCCGGCATAGCAAATACCCGCCTGCGTCAGGCGAGTGTAAGCAATAAGATTTCGCCACAGTAACCCTATTTCAGGTACTTCCATATAAATCGACAAACCATACTTCCATATAAATCGGATCCACAGCAGTTGAAACAGCAGTAGTATGTAAATTACTATGAATTTACAATATTGATACCTTTTTTTTTGTTAAGGCGGGAAAAAATGTTTCTAACCGCACACCCCGTCGTTCGGGGAAACGAAGAGGGTAGGGTGGGGCCTTCACCCACTAAATAAACCCGACGTGTGCCATCTCTCCGCGTTTATTGGCGGGCTACTGGAACTAGGTTACATTCCTTCAGTGGTACAATATTGATACCTTTGCAACAGATATAGTTTGTTGTTCCATCGCTTCGTGTATAGCTGTACGGTCATGTTCTCGAAGTTGTGATATCTCGTCTATACAACACACACCTCCGTCTGACAATACGAGAGCGCCAGCTTCCAATTGCCACTCTCCTTCCTCCTGTTAGAGAAAGATTTTTTTAAATATTTTTATTCATTTATCTGTCATAAACAGCCGTTTTCAACAACATTTTAAACTATAAAACAAATACCCTAAGAGCAGCGCATGTAAGTCCAGCACGAGTACTGCCAGCCCCAGATGTAAACACGGATCGTGTTGTCAGTTCCGCGCCTGTGCGAAGCAATTGCGATTTACCCGTTCCTGGAAACATAAATAAATAATATATGGGTAAGTAAGGTAAAATGTCTTGTGGCTGATATATTATCTTTTTGCGACTTTAAACCACCAGGTAGGTTCATTAAATTATAATCTTATATGGTCATACGTAGAGGGAGTTACACATGGTGCTTACAACACTTTGGTTGAGTAGTTATGGCGTGAAAAAAGCTCTTTCGCATTTATAATAATAACAACCCATTAGCAAGAATATGAACACCTTTTTTTTTGTTAAGGCGGGAAAAAAGGCCATTGGTAGAATGGTATTTACGAAAAAGTTTAAAGATGTAATATTTAGTAAATAAAATCAGTTACTACGATTTCAAAGTACAAATTATTTGTGAATAAAGAAAAAGAGATTTTTAGTAGGAGCGGGAATCGAACCCGCATCTTTTCCAATCCGGGGAAGTGCTCCAAGTGGGCAAGCCACTAAGCTATCCTACTGATCTTTCGATCATCCCAATTTCTTAATCACATTTGTCTTACAACCTTTCTTTATTCACAAAAAATTTGTACTTTAAAAAGTAGCGGAGCATGTCAATTGCTAAAAGAAATAGATCTAAAACAGTTACTACGATTTTCAGCATGTGTAAAAATCTGTATAAAAATAAGTGTTTATTAACAACTCATCTGACTCAACGACTGTACTGAGTTCCATTTTATTCTCGGTATTACATACTCTTTGCTATCGGGTTTTATATGCATTCTGTTGGCGGCGGCTGGACTTTACGTAATACTCTCCATTACTTCTATCCATGGAAGTAATAAGTGTTACGTACAACTATTATTACTACCATGATTATTTATTGCTAGGCTTTCTCGAATAGTTTTAGATATTTTTAATTCTAACCGCTTTTACCTTAAATAAAATCATGTATGGGAACCTGCCATTGTTATTGTAACTAACTACACACCCTGACGTTCAGGCTACAGTGTAGTGGGGCCCTCACCCACTAAAGAAAACCACCATGTGCCGTCTCTCTGTCTATGCTGGCGGACCACTTGAACTGCAAGACATTACTTCAGTGGTTCGCCGGCGGTTCAAAACGATCCCTAAGGCTGGAGAAATCATGGAGCGTTTTTCACCCGCGCCCGTCACGGTTATGGAACAGCAACACACGTACGTCATGAAAAATATAGATGGTAAATTTCACGATATGATTAGTGCCCGCGGCATGCGCGATTGTTTGCGCGATCCCTTTAACATGTGTGTGTCCATGTTGGTCTTGGACTCGAGTGAGATTTCGACCATCGCTCGCAAACTTGGCTTTGGCAAGCGTTGCTTTCACAATAATAAGTACCTGGGTCTCCAACTAAAAGCAGATGACACTGTCCCCTGACCCGAGTTGAATGTTTGTCATCTTGAGCACTTCTCTTCTTACTAGTGTCACTCTCTACAATATGATTCGATCCACTAATCACTGTGAGTAGCACTGCTAATTTGACTAGGTGTAGTCCATAAACCTGTAATTTTTCTTAACTAAGTATTACATACATTTCGTTTAGTTGCATAAAATTTTGAAATCTGAAAGAATTACTCATTGAGGTTGGGTGTGGTTCACCAGTACTCTGTGTGGATCAAACTATTACAGTGTTGTCTCTCGACAGCAAGTCTACAACTTTTCCAGTTGTCCACTTAAAACATTTTATACATATCTAAGATCTTATAATTTAAAAATGTGCAAGATTATTGTCTATGAAAAAAGTGAGTAACAGAAGGTACAGACCTAAACCTAACCAACTAGTGGTAGTGGCTTACTTATCCCAGCATGAATTAAGCGGCTCGATCGGTAAGTGAAGGCGCCGAGTCCCAAACCCTCTCTCTATTCTCTTCTTGTTTTCCTTCTTATCCTCTCCTTATTTTCCTTCGCATCCTTTGCTTATTATTCCTCATCTACTTCTAATCCCTATCTTTGGATTTGGCGACGCGCGAGTAATGCTTGCTAGCGCCTAAAGGCTATAGTAACCGCTTACGATCAGGTGGGCCGTATGCCTTTTGCCACTTACATAGCATAAAAAAACTAAACATCATTTTCCTACTTCCCCTTCTACATTCTATTCATTTCTCCAGATGTGGCAAAGTGGGAGTGACACCCCTCACGAGTGTGTATTAGTGTTGCTAGCTTCAACAGGTGATTCTTGCCACATCACTTATTATTGTGGAATTAATGAGTAACTTACTTGAGGAGCAACTGATGCCAAGATCCTATCTCTGCCCTTCAAAGGACAAGCATCATATTTCGCCCAGAAGTCATTAAAGCAATCTTTTATATCAGGAGCTGTGGCTATTACTTCACATCGCTGTGCATTACATACTTCTATAAAATTTGCTTGCAACACTAATTCTACTTCTGATTTCTTATTCAGGCCTGTTGGTCTCCATCTACGTCGAACTGTAGCACTAAAACACATCAAAAATTATTATATTAACAACCAGTTAATATATTATAATTAGCTGTCAATCACAACACTGTGTTTCTAACTGATGACGGAGGGAGGTAAAAAAGGTTTTGTTGAAGATCCCTATATCTTAGGAGTGAATTTTCATGGCAAGCAATATTTTAACTGAAATTGGGTAACCCATTTGTAACACATTATATTCGTATTTAGATATTTTTATATCTATTTTTAGCATTTTACATGCTTAGCACTATACATTAAACAAAAAGTGAAAAATGTGAAATCGAAAATAACAGTCACGAGCAGGATTTGAACCTGCATCTCCTGGATACCGTCCAGATGCTTTGCCAATTCAGCCATCGTGACAATTGCTCCCGACTGCTAATTTTGAATTACACATTCATACTTAACGTCTTTGGGTGACGCCTGCGCCATCTGTCGGAAGCATTTTCGGGAGCAATTGTCACGATGGCTGAATTGGCAAATCATCTGGACAATATCCAGGAGATGCAGGTTCAAATCCTGCTCGTGACTGTTATTTTCGATTTCACATTTTTCACTTTGTGTTTAACATTACCTATATTCGTTTAGGATATTAATGTGGCCACATTTTTGAATTTGCAAAGCACCTGGACAATATCCAGGAGATGCAGGTTCAAATCCTGCTCGTGACTGTTATTTTCGATTTCACATTTTTCACTTTGTGTAATATTACCTATATTCGTTTAGGATATTAATGTGGCCACATTTTGTTCTATAGTACAGGGAATTGATAGATGGTAGACTTGTGTAGTTCACGAACTAATAACTATTAGGAACTAGTTCCTGACACTGAACTAGAACGAACTATTCCGTAGGCTAGTTCGTATTCGGTCTTAGTTCATCGATAGCGGTAAGGAATATAGTTTGTATCTCGACTCAAGAAACATTTGTAAAAAGAACAAACTAATAACATAAAACTATCTTGCTCTCTTTCTTTTCTAACTGACCTACCTATCGCTTTTATAAATATAATGTCTTTCAAAAAGAGATAGGTATAATATTTAGGTCATGTTTTTATTTGTTGTGTAAATATGTGAAAATATAAATAATTATAGGTTTGTTTAATTTGATTTTTAAATACGCTATTCTAAGGTTTAAATTAAATAGGTAACATACTTGAAATATTAGGTATAACTATAGTCCTCAGTCTGCAAATTATTAAGAGAAAACAAATATTTGTTTCAAATAAAGTAGGTATGTAATATAGTTCCTATTATACAACAAATTAATGCGACCTATTAATCACAAAATAATTACACAGTTCATTTACGTCATCAGAGTTATAATAATGATCAGTGTAGGTAACTAAAGACCTAATAGAACTAGAGAACTAGATGACCTAATGACGTAACAGTAACTAGAGAACTAATTGAACTAGATGTCCAAACTAGTTCATTTGGAAAAAAGAACTAGTTCGGAGCGCTCCCTTTAGTGACCGAGCAAGAACAAGTCTAATAGATGGGGAACAGATTAGTGCTTGCCCAGATTGGTACTATTGTAGCAAATGTGAATCAAACTGCAGGGGCATTTAAGAAATAAATTATTGTAGCCTAGACTCAAACAGTCACCATTGATAGTGAATTTTTAATGTTACCATCATGTGACAAAGTAAGTAGAAAAATAAAAAAAAATATAGACGTCGCGGGACGTCTAGCAGATGTGAAACATCAAAATTATTTTGTAGAAATAAAATGATAATAACTTGACAAAGTACTCCTCAAGACGAATCAAACGAGTATAAACTCGATAGGGTTGCGTAGTTTCATTACAGAGTTACTGTGGCCACCTTCCAGCTCCATCGTCAGACCCTAGATACTATCTAGAGACAAAGTACTCGTCAAGATAAATCATACGAGCCCAAACTCGATGGAGTTATGTCGTTTTATAACGGAGTTCCTATGGCCACCTTCTAGCTCCATCACCAGATCCTGGATACCATCTAAAGACAAAGTACTCGTCAGACGAATCAAATAATTTCAAACTCGATGGTGTTGCGTCGTTTCATTACAGTTACTGTGGTCACCTTCCAGCTCATCATCAGACCCTGGATATCATCTATGACTGAAGTTCTAGTCAGTCATTTCAAACGAGCCCTAATTCGATGGAGTTGCGCCATTTAATTACAGAGTTTCGCATGGCCACCTTCCAGCTCCATCATCAGACCCTGGATACCATCTAAAGACAAAGTACTCATCAAGACGAATCAAACGTGTCCAAACTCGACGGGGTTGCGTCATTTCATTGTATAGTTACTATGGCCACCTTCCAGCTTCATCATCAGTCTCTGGATACCATCTAGACACAAAGTACTCGGCAAGACGAATCATACGAGCCCAAACTCGATGGGGTTGCGCCGTTTTATTATAGAGTTCCTATGTCCACTTTCCAGCTCCGTCATCAGATCAGCTCCATGTCATCATAATATTGTATTATCACGTGATATACACATGCGTGTAAAATTTCAGCTCAATCGGAAACCGTGAAGTGTGTCAAATTTAACTTTCAAGATTTGAACGGAACAAGTAGGTACGATAAAAGCGTCGCCACGCTAACAACCGATTTTATCCTCCCTCCGCAATAGATGTTTCACATCAAAATGGATACAAACCAAATAATTACATCATCTCCAGGCTTGCAGGAATCTACAAGATCATCTTCTAATACAACCCACATAGAGCCTGGGATTGTGCCTATACTAAGCTTATTCACTTGTTCCTGAAAAAGTTTGGTTACATCAAATATTATTGACAATTTTTACACTTTGGTTTCATATAACTCTTTATGTGATCCACAAATGGTTGTTCTGAGTCTTGGTGTACTTTGTGTCTGTGAAATTAATGTTTGTAAAGTCCCCCGCAATACAAAGATTACACCTTATTCAGTGTTTTTTTTTTTTACTTTATTTCTATTTTTAAAATTTTTGTATATAAATATAACTAAAGCTTGTCAATACCTACTAAACAAAAATAAAATAAAGAGAGTTCTAACTGTTTTACCTTCACCAATACATAATGTTTACTATTTTTTTTATAAAAAGATTAATACAGTCTACATATTCATATGTTGGTTACTAAAAAAACAGATAGCATCACGCCTGTATTCCCTGAAGGGGTAGGCAGAGGTGTATTACACACCCATGGTACTCCAGCTATGTTTAGGTCCCACGTAATAGGGGCAATCCTATTGCCGTCTACCGGGCACATTTCCAAACTCTGGGCTGCTACTGAGAATTTTTACTTAGAGAGAAAAGAATTTTTCTTTTATGAAAATGTTCAATAACGCTGCCTTACCCAGGAATCGAACCCGAGACCTCATGATCAACAGTCACTCACACTACTGCTGCACCACAGAGGCAGTTAAAAAAATATACATTGAAATAAAATACATTTTTTAAATTAAGAATTTGGTGTAAACGGCTCTCCTTCCAAAATAACATTGGTGTTGGCACCATCTGGTTAGCAAGAGCAATGAAAAAGCCTACCTGTATTTTTATCTCCTGGTAGTCTTTACAATGTTCTCTCGAAACAAGGTGAACCTGTGTGAATGTACAACTCCTGCAAGCTTTAATATCATTGCCGCATTTTGATGGGGGTTTCAATATGTATCTGTGTTCAAATTCTGCTTTCACACAATTTTCATATTTACATTTAACACATACATAGTTCCTCTGATATTCTAGCATTTTTGATTGTGTCACTCTGACAACAGTTCCTAAAATTCATATTTATCTAGAAATTATTTAAATTTGTTACAAATTCTATGATAATTTAGATCATTACATCTAATAATGCCTCCTAGAATATTACTACTGCCATCTTATTAATAAATGAAACCTTTTTTATGGAATCTACCGTGTTTACTAGTCTGTCAACTGTGTAGGCTTGCAGCTATCTTCAAGGCCCATACCAAGAATGCTATAAAGCAGGGGTCTCCAAACTTTGAAGCCTTAGGGCTATAATGATTTTTTCAGTATGTTCCAAGGGCCAAAACACATTTACATAAACCTCATTAGTGTTTTTTGTTTTACTGTGATTAGTGGGATTCATTTCAATTATTTGTTAGTTATTAATATGCTTAAGCTTACCCAGATACCTACTTAAGTTAAGTTTTCTGCATCATCATTTCTGACGTTCAGTTTTACCTAGCAAGTAAATAAAACCAAGTAATTATCATTCTGTTTTCTTCTTCAACTTATCACAGCAATAGTAATAACAATGAGACATTGGCTGTTGCGGGCCAGATTGATGACACTAGTCTTAAGCAGTAGCGGGCCAGATTGATGGCACTAGCGGGCCGGAGTTGGACCGCGGGCCGTAGTTTGGAGACCCCTGCTATAAAGTATTATAAGTATTGGCAACGTAGAAAATCTATTGTAAATGTGACAGACTTGAGTCAAATTAATAGATAATATTTGAACAGCAAAGGCAAAATAAGTAAGTACATTATGTAGGCCATATATACCTGTAACCTTTAAAAAACATCCCAAATCAGCATTTTTCGGTAAAATGGTACGATGTAATTCAGGGCACACAGGTAATCCAAAAAATCTTGCGTGGACATTGCGCTTCAAAAAACAATAGTCTAACTTGGATATTCTTATTTTGTATTCATCACTCTCTAGTATTTGTTGCTGAGCTTTTATGATATCTTTATCACAGGCAGGGAGACTTTTTACAGGACTACATAGTACTTTATCTCCAATATCAGGATACGACTCGAAAAGTTTTAAAAAGCTATAAGCAAAAATAACATATTTTATATAGTTTGCAATCGATTATTATATTACTCATGTATTATAATAATTATTCTAGTTACTCGATTTTGACGCTATAGTAGCCTAAATTATCAATTTCAGATAAGAGATTCAAACAGTCTTGTAAATGAAACTTGATTACATAGTCTAAAATCATAACGACTAAAAAAACAACTCAAAATTATTATTCTTATACTTAAATGATTATTTTATTCGAAATAAATTGTTATTTTTTTTCTACTGCATCGCCTTTCGCACTTGCACACGCAACAAATCAACAAATAAAATAAAGATTATCTTCTTGTTTAACGGCTCTTGTTGTGGCAGTGTGAGCACAATTTCGCCAAAAATAAATATTCAATATTGTTTATTTTTTTACCAACTGTCATCTCACCTGTACTGTCAAGTCAGGTCGTCTATCACTTTTGTCAAAGAGAATGTAATACTGCCTTTTGTCTTCTTCTTCTTGATTTATGGCTGTTGCAGGAGTATGTCCACAACTTTGCCAATGTCACGTGGCAGAGATAAACCGTCAAACGAAGGAGATTGTTCGATGATAAGAGAAAGGCCGGTGATTATGTGTCAAACTTAACAAATTACTATGATGGATAAATACTTTGAAACAAACATCAACTAACTACATATCATACTAAAATCTATTATTTACAATTTAATCTTATTTACTTTTATAAATTTACAGAGAATTAAAACAAATGGAGTAAATACAAGTAATAAAAGTGATTTAAATGAGGTAGGACGGGGAATTTCATGAGGCAAAATATCATACAATGAGTAGTGAAGTTTAGTGCAGTGCCTTTTGTCCTCTCTTCCAAGTATAGTTATTTATCTATGGTCCTCTCACTGTCATGTCATGTCATCCCATTTTTCATTTTCATAGTCATCCTTTTTGTCCACAAACAAACAACTCATTTGAGTCATTTGTCCATGTCGGGCAGCCGGCAGGCTACACCAAAAAAAGCAAAAAAAACTAACTGTGTTTTTAAACAATATCATTCAGTAGTTTCGACCGGTTATGATGAAATTAAGTAGGAAAGCTGTGGGATTACTGGGGGACCAGACAGCAGCGTTCCCCCGTGTAATAAAAACGTCTACTGCGATTGCCAAACCGCCCGCCATACGTAGCGATTATGGTGTCACCCTCACACGAGCGCACACAGACACACACACATCAGCCCCAGTCACGGCAGCTCCGCTATTCCGTGGCCTAATGGGTAGCGGGCCCGGTAACCTCTTGAGTAATATTGTTCTGTGCCGGTAACGGCGGAGCAGGAGATGCTCAGGAAGGACTCAATCCTTGGTCTCTCTCTGGACCTTAAGATATTAACTAAAATCGTGATTATACTAAATTATACTACACCCTCACGATTTTTATTAATATCCTAAGCACTGGACTCTTTTCAGGTATATAAGTGAATTATCTATGCTGGACTCTTCTTCAAAAATTACTGACACAGACTACATATTTTCTTAGTACTCCCACTTATCCTACATAACAGTTAGGATAGGTACTCAAAAAGTTACTTAACATCACGGCATTTCCCTTGCCGGATGGGCAGAGGACAGAGTGCTGACAGGCTCTATTATTACACAGATTGCATACATCTCTCGCTTCCGCAACATTCTATGAATGCTCAATTTTCATTTTCTCGACTTTTGACAGCCCAGACCAGTCCGACCCAAGTAGTTATTTATCTATGAGTCCAACCTTTTTGATAGTCTAAAAAAGGCATGCATGGTAAATATTTCAGCAATCAATTAAATTAATAATATTTTAAAAGCATCATTGTACTATCTGTCTTTTTGGACACACATATAATTCAAACAATATTCACTTATACTAAAGTAATATTGTGAGAATGCAGTCCCAATTCCATTTTGCCGCTGTCTACTCATTTTTGCACGCCTCACAAGCGAAGCGTTGAGGGGGTACTATTCTCATTTATACAGAAGCAACTGATTTTTCAAACTTAAAATGTCTCTATTTATCATATATTGCATTTGTTAAACAATATATACACACACATCAACAAAAAAACACAATTTTTGACACTCGTAATATTTTTTATGCCATTTTTGTTATTTAAACTAGTTAAAAAAGTTCTGTCTTGGACGTCAGTTTGTTGTGGGTAATGCATGTTAACACGATAACAACCGAAATACTTTACTAATCGAGTCTTTTTTTTTTCTTTTTAATTTGAGTATTACTACGAATAGAGCCCTATTACTTTTCACGGTCTGATGATGATGGTCGATGTGGTTTAATTTTTATTAAATAAACAAAAAAATACTGAATATTTACGCTCGACGGGACTCTAAAACCAGCGCTATACCTTTCATGAGAACTATTTCGATAGACCAATATAGAAGTACTTCTTAAACTTAGCGCTAGATGGCGTGTAAGACATGAAACCCACGTTAGTACTTTTTGAAATTAGCGCTATCTATGTGATTTATTGAAAACTACTACTAAGACTTCTAAGGTCTTATTAAAGACCAATACATTATTATTAGTTACTTATCAAATAATCAATTTTATTGTGAAAAATTAAGATTATAAGGCGTACAGTTTTGGATTTTCCAAAGTATTACGGTTTTGTAGTCGTAATAATATTTAGTACTATTAGATAAAGGGTTTAATAGTTCAGGAAAAAAACAGAAACCAACGTTATATTTTTTATTACTTAATTTATAGTAGTAGTATATTCGACACATCTTGAAGGATCTGTAGGAAAATATTCTTGACATTTAGTCATTAGCCTTTTCAGAGCCTGAATGTATTTTCTCTGGGTTTCGTCATTCATAACATGAGCGACGTTTTTAGAAAAGATCTTTTCCCGACCTGTACGGGCGTGAATACCCACCATGGTGACACCTATGGGCCATGGTGCATTGCCTATTGCCATTTGCAAGTATGAATCGCTTGCCTGAAAAAAAAACGGAAGTATAGATACCTATAAACTCTCCTTCTCCTAAAATCTGTTGTGTAGCTTTGAAATATCTCCCTAAAAGTCAACTGTATTATAATTCATATTTTATACGCCAAAAAAATCAGTTAATTTTCAGGTCAAATGTTAACACTTTGATAAGAATACCATTGCTATGTTACAGGGTTGTGATAAACAAACTGTTGCTACACTAACAATGACCCATGTATTTTGAATGGCCATAATTATAGGTAATTCCATAAAGGGAATTCCCTAAAATATAGTGCAGTATGTATAATATATTTAAAAGAATTCCTTTTATAATCACACAATCATAATTTGTGTGCCACGATTGTTTTGATAATTTTATTTTCATAATTTTTCAGTTGAAAATAAAATTAGAAGACAAAGAAAAATGTTATTAAAATTTATATACCAACCATTATGTAATTTCTGTCTAGCAAGTGCTTAGTAATTTCACATAGACTTTCGCAAATATCATCTGGAAGGTTTTTCTTTTTTAATTTACGAACTAAAGGCTTTAAGTAAACTTGGGTTTGTGTGAAAGTTGCTCTTGCCATTTTATGTTTGACTGCTGTCTTTTCTGCAGCTGTAGCAGAGTTAAGTTGTTGCCCCCAAAGCTTTAAAAGAAACTGAAAAAGCAGGTAATAATATTATAGTATAAACTATATATAAATATGGACATTTAGATATTTTAGTATATATTTTTAGCATTTGACATGCTTAGCCATATACATTAAACATAAAGTGGAAAATGTCAAATCGAAAACAACAGTCGCAAGCAGGATTTGAACCTGTAGCTCCTGGATACCGTCCAGATGCTTTGCCAATTCACTGTTGTTTTCGATTTCACATTTTCCACTTTGTGTTTAATAAATATGGACATTTAAAATAACTGAGTAAGCCTTAGCTCGATAGAGATAGTTTGCTATCATAACAAGCAATAACTCACTCTACGCCAATCAATATTGTAGTCTTTAACTTACCTGTAATAAAGTCAAAATAACATTCATATCATGATTTTTATTTCCCTGGCCCAATGTTTTAGCCATTTCCAATATTGCATCATATGTTACAGAATCATCTAATGCATCTTCTTTAATTTGTTTTTCAGTATCAATCTGGAAGTAATAAAATGTTACTTAGCTTTTTTATTTTACTCTAATGAACATAAAGTTGATTGTGGTACATAAAACCACTCACTCTCTTCACCAAAAATGGTTCTGAACATGCTCAAAAAGACAGTGTGGACAGTGGTCCACACTCATTGTGGAACTCTGTTGAGCACTGCTGAATATCAGTTATGTTATGATATAATATGTGGTAGAGCCGTATTTATCGCAGCATGAATTAACTAACTAACTTATCATCACGCCATTTCCCTTGCAGGGTAGGCAGAGAGAACAGAGTGCCAAGAGGCTCTATTCTTGCATACATCTCTCGCTTCCTCAACATTCATAACTCTCTTCATACACGCTCGCCGGTTTCGGAGACCACCTTCCTTCAATACATGACCAATTTGGTCTAGGTAGTATAGGTGGTTGGAGAAGTTGTCCTAATGCTCCGTTCACTTTATTTCCCGCATTCACTCTTCTCTCTACATCAGTGGTGTACATTCCATCCCGACTGAATCCACATCCAAGATATACAAATTCATCCACTTGTTCTAGCACACCATTTCCTATTGCTACTCTGACATCTGTTCTGGCTTCTTCTCTTTCAAAAACCATTACTTTGGTTTTGCTCACATTCACACGTAGGCCCCTTTTCTTACAATCTTCAGCCATTACGTCGACTAGGGTTTGCAGGTCAGTCACAGACTGCGCTAATAAGACCGCATCGTCTGCATATAGCAGCGAGTTAACCACTGAGTCGCCCATCTGAACTCCCACATTCATTTCATTCAACCTTTGTAGACATTTATCCAGATATATGATAAACAGCCTGGCTGATAGAACGCAGCCCTGTTTAACGCCGATATTGACATCAAACCAGGGTGACATTCCATCATCCAGCCGCACACAAGCTCTGCAGTCCATATAGTTGGACTGCACCGCTTGTAGCAGTCTACCGTTAATACCATACTCCGGCAAAATGTCCCAAAGTTCCTTTCGTACAACAGTGTCAAATGCTTTTTCCAAATCCACAAAACTGCAGAAAACCCTCCGGCCTACAGCCAGCTGCTTCTCCACAATGTCGCGCAGAGGAAACACTTGATCCATGCATCCTCGTCCACACCTGAAACCTCCTTGTGCCTCACACAAAAATTCATTAGACACCATCCTCATTCTCCTTTCAATAATCTTATTGATTTGAATTATGGCCCTGTAGTTTGCACAGTCATAACGTGAACCCTTGTTTTTAAACAAGGTCACGATGACTGCGCTTCTCCAGTCTTGTTGTTGGGAACCATTCCTGAGCTCCAACATAAATTGAGAAGCATCAGGAAGGATTCCCAGACACATGAGTCTCCAAGCTAGACCATCTCAGCAGACACCATATCAATACCCGCTGCCTTACCATTTTTCAAACTTGTAATCGCCCATTCAACTTCATCGATATTAATGTCATCAGAGGATGTCGGTACCAAATGCTGATCTGTTAGACCACATGTGGCACCAGTATCACCTTGAACATCCCCATACATATCTCCAAAATATTCACTCCATCGGCTTAACACATCCTGTGTTTGCGTAAGAATGTCTCCACCTTTAGACCTTATTTTATTCATTCTGAAAGCTGACCAACCGCTCCGAGATTTCTTCAAAAAGTTTGGTGTTGCTCTCGAAGTTTTTGGTCAGCCTTTCTTCTGCAATCATATTTGCTCTATCACGCTTCTCTTTCACTAAGGCTTTGGTATCATTCTTACATTGCCGGTATATTTCTTTCTTCTGTTCTTTCATACTTGCACTCAGGTTCAAAGAAGATACATAGTCCAGCCAAGCTTTCTTCTTTTGGTCTACGGAAGCTGCTGCTTCCGTATCCCACCATGCATCACCTTTCACTTTCCTATGCTTCTTTCAGCATCCACATACTTCTTTCGCTGTATCTACCATACTATCTTTTAATACTCTCCAGCATTCTTCTATGTCAGATCCCGGCTAACTTGCCATAGTCAGCCGTTCACGGGCACCCCCTACATGCTTTGCTCTTACACTCTCTTCTTGCAACTTTTCAATCTTTATTCTTTCAAGCCCTCCGAAGTGGACACGCTCTCGCCAGTGTCTCCACTTTCTGAACAGACCACTAAATCTCACAATAACGAGATAGTGGTCCGTGTCGACAGTGGGACCCCTGTAGGCTCTTGTATCCAGAATTTTACTTCGGAGGCGACTGTCTACCAGAATTAAATCTATCATACTTCTCTGTTCATTCCTTCTCCATGTATACATATGGATGTCCTTATGTTGAAAAAATGTGTTTGACACAATAAGGTTTCTCTCCATACATATATCCGCAATGAGCCTACCTGCATCATTCACTCTCTTATCACCAAATGAACCAAGCACGTCCTCCAAGTCTGGACGCTTGGTCCCAACCCATCCATTCTAGTCTCCGCATACAATCACGCGTTCACTAGCTTCTGCCAAATCCAGAACTTCCCTAACATTATCCCAGAACTTCTCTAGATTCGATGCCATCGAAGAACCTACGGGAGCATAAGCTGCGACCATGAAGACCCTGGTGACACCTAGTTTTATTCGGACCCATAGAAGTCTGGGATCAAACATTCCGTAGTCTTTCACACCTGAGGCCAAGCGAGCGGACAGCAACACCCCCACTCCCATGCTGGCCCGATCGCTCTGCGGTACACCAGACCACAGAGCTAACCCGCCACCAGGAAGATCACAGGCGTCGCTACCCTTTCGCTTGGTCTCTGTTACACAGAGCACATCAAACCGTCTGTCCGACATGACGGTTACCAGCTCGTGTAACTTACCTTCCACACCACCTCTTACATTCCACGTGCCTACTCGACACTCTGCTCCCCTCGCCAAGCTGGGCAAGGCGTGATGGGTGGCGGCCCCCATCGCCGCATCTGCCGTTGTTCGTACCGACGGGGGCGGGTCGGTACGCGTCGCCTCTGGGGCACGCCCTAACCAGCACGGCGGTACGCATTCGAGCCGGATTGCCTGTGGAATACAAGCTGGCAGGGATCGCGACGAGCACGCTCTGGACTATGATCAATGAATGGGCCAACAATAATTTAAGGTTTTATTACTATCATATTTCAAGTTTTTTGGCTTCCAAAATAATTTTTCACGTGATTAACGTCTTATAAATTGATGAACGCCAGCTACAGGCACGAAAGTCTCCTGCTCCGAAAAATGTATGGCGACCGATACATTGTTTGATGTTCGCGCTCACAAGAGAGCCGCGGGCTGAAGAGCATCTGCGGGAGGGAGGTGGCCGGCCGCGCTGGCCGGCGCCGCCTGCTAGTGCCTGCGACACACCGAGTCACCGACCGACATCGGCGACATCACATTCTTCGCCCGAACGCGTCCCGGGTAACACGTGTATCTCAATTATTGTATAGCGGCACGCGCCATTGTACCTTTTTATATGTACCATTCGATTTCTATCAGTATTACATTGTTTAAAAGTACAAACCTAGCTTCTTCATTTTTAACCCGCTATTTGTGAAACTCTCAGAAAACATATTAGACGTTGTCACGTAAAATTATCGTCCGAAGACCGACTTTACAGACAACCATATAGGTTTTTTTCAGAATATCTTTTTAAAATTTTTGACAACAAACATGAAGTTATAAAGCCTAACTGGAATAATTTTTATCGCTACTATATGGGAACTTGAGATCTAACCAAAACTAGCTCTTCCATGGGATGGAGTCGCAGGTAAAAGCTAGTTTATCCTATATCAATAAATATTGTGAAAATTATCTCAGTTGCCTGTTTGTTTTAGTACATAATAAGACCGCAGATGTTTGAATGTGACTGTATCAAGTAGTCCCATAGATATTACAGCAGGGAGAAAAATTTACATGTTCTCCATGGACCATGCCATCATAAATAAAATAAATATAATGAGCAATATTAGCAAGCTTGTAAATATTTACCTGTGTTCCTAATGCTAATATTTCATTTAAATATGCCTCATCAACTTTTTCCATAGCTTCTTGAAAATCATTTCTTAAGCCCTGAAATTCACATATTAGCGTTAGAGTGTTCATACTGATAATTTAGGGATACTCAAATTATACAAAGTATTACACTCACTAAAATTAACTTAGGAAACTAATATCTAGTAGTATAAGCGCAAATTATCATAAATGTGTTAATATTCATATTATGTAAGTATGCCAGATGATATGCATAACTTGTGTTTATTTACCCTGTTTGCCTCTGGTTCTTGAATTTCAATTCTTCTTAACCTTCTAAATGACTGGACATCACTTTCACCGTACAACCAAATTGGATGACCCCTTTCTCGTAACCTTTTTACAACTTCTGCTCGTGGTAATAATATTGTCTCAGTATGTTCTGTTTCATTACTTTCTTGTTTCTCTACTATAAATAATCATAAAAATATGCTTTAAATGTAAAATTGAAGATTCCTGGAGTAATTAAAAAATTATACCTTAAGTATAATATATTTGATGATGAATGATTTTATAGTCATTACACGCAGCCATGTGCTTTTAGAATGAGCATAACCTATGCTGGGTATATTATTTTTGATGCTTTTTCGAGAAAATCTCATACTTACAGGAATTTATACATTGAGAAAGCAGTGTAAACATTATATCTGCAAATCTAACCTGAGTTTTTAATTTTCTCTAATAAATAATACTAAATAAATACTGGAATACTGAACAAAAAGATGCTCTGAAATAGAATAGAAAATGTTATATACCTTTTGCTATCTTTTCATTTTGTTTATTTTCATTCTCCTCCTGTTGTTTGGGGCCATATTTTTTTAAATACTCTTCTTGTTCCTTAGCCAGCAATTCACCTCTTTTAAAATATTTTCTTTTGTTTGTGGGGTCCTATAATAAAAGTGAAAACTTAAGTAGGTATGTGATGATACAGCGGTATCAAGTTTAATCCATGGTCCCAGATGTAGACCTTGCCGGGCACACATCTCTCGACTTTGCAAAGATTTTTAGAAATCATGTGTATATTTGCATACAAATTATCACTGCTCGATGAAAGGAAAACACCGTGAGGAAATCAATTTATTAGAGGTATTAATTATTTTATGAACAATAAGTAAGTATAAGAAAATTACACTAAAAAAGTTAGTGTTTACTGACTATGATGTTTTTTTCTTCAAGGAGCTTCCGTTTCTTTGCAATCTCGGCTTTTAAAACATCCATATCGTATCCTAACTATTACTAAAACCTGGTTATTACTACAAGCTATGTGAATGAAATAAATAAAATTTTGCTAGGATAATTTCTGTTTTTGTGTTTTATGTCATCTGTCAATGTCATATTCAGAATTGCCAACGCCAAAGAGTATGTAATACCAACGCAAGTCTTACTTACTTTCCCCACAAATGTCTATAAATAGACTATGGAGTAAACACATTGCGAATTAACAATAGTTAGGCCTAGTTGAGTTACTTTAGTTATTACCATTCTCACCTCTATATTCAAAATATTAGCTGAAATTTATATGAGTTTGTCGGAAGGTAGATACAACATGATTATCATAATAAATAAAAGATGCGGGTATAACGATATAAATCTCTGAAGTATAATATATATAATAAATCAGAAACTAGTAAATTTTTATAATTTTTCAATTGATTGATTTTATTAAGACTTACACTTTACACTTACTTATAGTGTCTGTAATAATGTATGTTATAACGTATGTAAACATAAGTACTGTACTGTATCGCCAGTCCTCAAATAAAGTGCATAAACAATAGACGTGTTTCTCACTGTGTTTAATACTCTCTAGTGGCGACGAGGACTCAAAAAGAATTACATGCGTATGATATAAGTACATAGTGAAGCAGAATATCATATCGTAATAAAATAAGTATAGTGTAAAAAATGTCGATTGGGAAAATAGGAGCGTTTGACCTTACAAAGGACAACTGGGAGACGTATGTCGACCGCCTGGAGCAGTATTTTGTGGCTAACCAAGTGAAGCCAGAGGTACAAGTTGCTACATTGATAACCGTGATTGGTAGTGAAACCTACGATCTAATGGTGAATTTGTGTACGCCCGATAAAGCGGCCAGCAAAAACTACGCTGACTTAGTAGCACTAATGAAAAGCTATCTGAACCCTAAACCAAGTCAGTTAGCAGAGAGATTTAAGTTTCGTCAACGTATACGAAAGAAAGACGAAAATGTAGCTAGGTATGTGGCCGAGTTAAAGAGGTTGAGTAAAAACTATGGCTTTCAAAATTTAACCGAAAACCTTCGAGATCACTTTGTGTGCGGGTTAATAAACGACGACATACGGCAAAAGTTGTTTACAGAAGATGACAAGATATCGTTCGATATTAACAATAGCTATGTCCATGGAAGCAGCGGAGACAAATGTGGCATTGGTGAAAGGCTGTACCAGGGGGAGAACTACGGGTGACAGTATACCAAGTGCTGACATAGCAGTGCATTTCATGGGACAGAACAAGAACGGAAATAGTTACGGCCAGAGCAGCATTACACACATTACGCGTGACTCTTTGACCGGCGGCGGTGGTGGTACACGCGGCACAAGTAGAGCGGGTAGCGCTAGCGGTAACACGGTGAATGCCAGCCGTATAAACTTAAATAGCAAAAATCAAAAATGTATCGTCTGCGGGGTTGCCCACGAGGAACATAGTTGCAAGTTCAAGCTGTACGTCTGTAGAGTATGCAACCAAGAAGGGCATTTAAAGAAAATGTGTCCAAAGTTGCGAAATAACACAAATTGTTATAATATACAGGAATTCAAGAATGCGGACGTAGATAATCAGGACACTGGCAGTGACGAGGTAAAGTGTAATAATTATTCTTTAACTACAAACAGTCCGCCCTCACAGTTACTTGGACCATTCACTATAGATGTTTATGTTGACGGTATAATATTAAACATGGAAATAGACACCGGAAGTGCTATATCGTGTATAAGTTACGACTGTTATATGTAAAGTGAACCCAAGTCATTTAGAAGTGTGTTATTATACCGGTGAAATAGTGAGTCCCGTCGGCAAAATAAAAGTCGAAGTAACGTTTAAGACTATAACAAAATGTTTAGATTTATATATCATAAAATATGGACAAGCTTATCTATTAGGTAGATGTTGGCTTAGCGAGTTGTGTATACCTATACCAACTTGTAATATAAATAAAATAAATTGTTAGGAAGAGTCGATGGATGTAAAGGAATTTAGTTCCAGGTACTCTGAGGTGTTCAAGGAGGGAATGCGTCGGTTCAGTTGTGGGAAGGTGGGAATCCGCCTGCGGGACGGGGCGTGGCCCGTGTTTCTACGCACGCGACCGCTTGCCTATGCGCTGCTCGAGCCTGTAGAGCGGGCACTTGATCAAATGGTACGAGACGGCATTCTTACACCAGTCTCTACTTCGGAATGGGCTAAACCTATTGTACCGGTGATGAAAAAAGATGGCACCATACGGGTATGTGCGGACTTTAAAATTACATGAAATAAATGTTTAGAAGTGGACCACTATCCTTTGCCTAAAGTTGAAGATTTATTTACTAAATTATACGGGGGAGAAAAATTTACAAAATTAGACTTATCTCAAGCGTATACCCAATTTGAATTAAACGATTCAAAAAAATATGCTGTTATAAACACCCATAAGGGGTTATTTATGTACAACAGACTTATTTATGGTTTAGCATCCAGCCCAGGTATTTTTCAACGAAAATTGGAGCAACTTTTCGATGATATGCCACGAGTAGGGGTGTTTTTATATGATGTAATTATAACAGGGGTAGATACACTGTCACACTTAGCCATGCTACATGAAGTATTCGAAAGACTACGCAAATATGGTCTGAGACTAAAGAAAGAAAAATGTACATTTTTCGCTGATACTGTGACGTATTTAGGTTTCATTATTAGTAAAGAAGGTGTCCATACGTGCCCCTAGAAAATAAATGCAATTAAAAATGCGCCTGTGTCCACCAACCTCATGGGATTACGATCGTTTTTAGGACTTGTAATGTATTATGCTAAATTTGTACCAAATATAAGCACCATCCTAGAACCTTTATATAGATTATTAAAAAATAATATGAAGTATGAATGGAGTGTGCCATACAAGCAAGCTTTTGAGAAAGTAAAATGTCTATTGATATCTAGCAAAATATTAGCTCACTATTCCTCTAACCTACCACTGGTATTGACGACAGACGCGAGTAGTGTGGGGGTTGGCGCTGTTATCTCACACCTCATCTCAGATGGAAATGAGCGACCAGTGGCATACGCATCACAAGTACTCAATACGGCTGATAGGGCGTACTCACAAATTGAGCGCGAAGCTTTAGCTATAATTTATGGGGTACGTAAATTCCATCAATATTTGTATGGGCGTAAATTTATATTAAAGACAGATCATAAGCCGCTAGTCACGATTTTTGGGGATAAAACGGGAATACCGGTCATGGCCGCTAGTAGAATGCAATGTTGGGCGGTCATTTTAGCCGGGTACGATTACACCATAGAATATGTACGTAGTAATAAGAATTCCGCGGATGCTTAGTCTCGTTTACCAGTAGACAAAGAGAAACAGTCAAATGAAGAATATACATATTTGAATTTCATTCAACATCATTTACACATTATGAGGCTAAACTTGCGAGAATATACTAGTAAGGATGACATATTCAATAGAGTAATAAATTTTATAAAAACAGGATGGCCCAGCGAGTGTAAAGATATTGACTTAAAGGCATATTTTACGAGACGGAATGAACTGTATTTAGACAGATGATGCATAGTATGGGGTTATCGGTTAGTTGTTCCGAGTAAACTAAGAGAACCAGTGCTAAAAGAATTGCACGCAGGGCATTTAGGTATAGTAAAAATGAAAAGCCTCGCGCGTGGTATTGTATGGTGGCCAGGTATTGATAGTGATATAGAAGCTACTTGTAAGCAGTGCATAACGTGTTATCTAGAAAGTGCTGCACCGCCGAAAGTGCCACCGCAGCCGTGGCCCTATATCACAGAGCCGTGGTCACGCTTACATGTAGATTTTTTGGGACCGTTTCAAGGTAAAACATTTTTGGTGCTTGTAGATTCTACAAGTAAATGGTTAGAAGTATTTTTAATGCCACGAACTACAGCTAGTGCAGTTATTAAGGTGCTTCGTACTACATTTGCACGTTTTGGGCTACCCAAAGAAGTTGTTTCAGACAACGGTCCACCGTTTAATAGTAAGGATTTTCAGACATTCATGGGTAATAACGGTATTAAAGTCACTTATACACTTATACGCAGAAAACGCAGTCAAACTTTGCAAGCGCGCTATTAAGAAATCGTAAAGGGACGAGATTAAATTAGACGAAGCACTGCAAACATACCTTATGATGTATAGAAATGTAGGACATAGTTCTACTGGTGTATCTCCAGCTATGTTATTAGAGCGAAGAAACTTAAGGACTAGGTTAAATTTACAGGGAGAGGATAACCAAGTGGAATTTCACGTAACTTTACAGGGGATAAATGGCTAGGTGGTAAGATTATTGAAAAAATTGGGTCTCGTAATTATGTTATAGGCAAGGAAAGTGGTCCGTTCTTAAAAAGACATGTAGATCAGATTAAAAGGTAGGAGGAGTAGTTTTGGGATGCCATCTGGAGATCATAGCGATTCATCACCGGATATCAGATTAGACGGGAGGAATGCGGTATCGGAATCATTAAGTGATAAGTCGATCGTGGAGAATTCTGAACGACGAACGAGACATCTGAAACCGTAAGTGATCTAAACATAGATAAGGAGTTCGTGGAGTCCAAGGCAAGCGAGTCGCGTTCAGAACTACCGGACTGAGTTGACGAGTTAACAGAAAGCCCACAGGTGGACTTACCCGTGAACCGCCCTAAAAGATTTAAGAAACCCGTACGCAGGTACGGTTTTGAAGATATCGATTAAAATATTTTCTGCTTATTTGTCATTCGTTTATTGTTACAATTCAAACTTAGTATGTTCTATGTAGGATAGGTTAAAATGTGTGTTTTATTATTTTAATATTAAGTAATTTTATTCATCCATCCATCCATCAGCCTTTTAAAGTCCACTGCTGGACATAGGCCTCCCCAAGAATGGGGGATAGTGCCGTAATCGCCACGCTTGGCAGGCGGGTTGGCGATCGCAGTGGATGTTGTTAATACTCGAAGGAGTGCTGCTGCCCACTCCCTCGGTATTCCCTCAGTCGGCTCTTACGACTCACATGGGTGGAGAGAGGTGGGACAATTCTAAAGCCGGCCGCACACGGCTTAGCCATTTTATTATAAATTAGTAAAATTAGTATTTTTTTTTAAGTATAAATTAGTAATTTTATTATAGTGGTTAAACAAGGGTGGAGTAATTTTATTAATTTTTCAATTGATTGATTTTATTAGGACTTACACTTTACACTTACTTATAGTGTCTGTAATAATGTATGTTATAACGTATGTAAACATAAGTACTGTACTGTATCGCCAGTCCTCAAATTAATACTCTCTAAAAAAAGAATCAGCAAGAACTTATAGTGCCTGTAATGTATGAATGAGCAGTCAAAATTGATGACAGCCAGTCTTTATTTAGATTTTAAGGTCACATTTTAATTTCACATTTTCAGAGGTACAAGGAAATATAGAAAATAACACAAAAAAGACAATTATACCCCGTAAACGTAGGAAAATACAGTAGATTAACAAAAACCATTTGGTATTAATTTTATTATGGATAAGTACCTACTAATAATTTCTGTACAAAAAGTAATGACATCCCATCTAAAACATAAATTTGAAATAAGATCAAAGTTCAATATTATGATATATGCCTTGATTGTTGACTTCAACGACAAAAGAAGTGAGATCTAAATGGGTGCCAAGTTCAATGGTCAGTCCTGAAATTAATTTATAACAATATAAAATACCTACGAGATTTATCCGTGTGGTGACGGATTAATAATACAAGTGTCACCCACTACGTCCACTCCATTCTTTCCCACGGGTGTCGTATGAGGCGACTAAGGGAAGTAAGCAATTATCATCCTTTGCATGACTAGTAGTAGAGCTGGGTACCAAGTGGGAGTACTCACTTGGTATCCGGCCCGAGCAGGTTGGCAACACTATCTCCCGAGTAACCGGCTATAACGCACATCGTTGCGTTTTGACTGTAGCAGGAGATAGCCGTTTATATTTCATTTCATCTGTGAAATGAATTGGTGAGCAGCGGCTTAACAATACTCTCGGTATAGTGGAGTCCATGGGCGACGGTTACCATTTACCATCAGATGGACCGTGGCTCGTCTGCCACACTACATGCAATAAAAAAATATTTTATAACAACTTAAAATATAATTTCTTCTTATAACTTAGGATAATATATTGAAGCCTAAGGTCTGGCTGGCTTCGTTTTCACAAATTAACTATCCAGAGAGTTAAGGATAAGCAAGTAGCGGAGTGCAAGTGTACCGTGTCACGCCAGAGCCAAGACTGAAGTAGTATAGTAGTCTGTGTAAGACTGCCTTAGCCAGCAGCGGTCGCTCCGACCATTTTATGCAAATAGCAAAACAAGTCAAGTAGTGGGGAGAGTGATAGAATTGAATTACGTTCATTCAGGTCATCGGAACAAGTGTCGTTTATAACATTTTTGCTAGTGCAACGGTGCAGGCACCGTCAAGTTTTGTAATACAAAATATGTCTGTCAATGTTTTAAACTGATGGATTCCAATTAACGCCTTGTTTCATGATCCCTTTTCAAGAAAAACCCATTACAGCTACGAGCCTACGACCACTCACGGCAGTCACCGCTGTCACCAGTTGCAGCTGTTTGTTAACAGCCTGCGTACTTTAAGAAAATGTGACATTCCTATGAACTTGTTGTTATTTATATTGTTTTATTTTTGAATTTAGCATTTGAACTGCTAAGCAATATAATTATATAGATTTTCGCACGTTGAGATCATTTATTTAAATTCTTTTTATAGGTGTGCATCTTCAATATCAAAAATATTATGTATGTAGATTTTCATACAAAAATTGCATTGCATAGTGTGTCATATACTGTTCTGACGGGATAAAGGACCATCAACAGCGGAGACTTAAGTAGGATCATTAGTGTCCGATAGAAAAGAGGGACCCAGATATGACAAATCACCATTTACACAATTTTGCATTTTTTTTTTAGTTAGATACTGAATTTCTTCACAGCAGAAGGTTCTGGGAACAGTAATACACTGTAATATATGTTTTGTATACGGGAACATGCTTTGACTTGCACTGATTAAAAGAATCCGTATATAAAATAGATAGGTATATATTATAACATTAGTTGACTTGAGAAAATTACTGAAGTCATTGAAAGTTAAGAAAACAAATATTAGGAAGATAAACTTCAAATTTTACCTTTGTGGCATAATATTTAAAATCCACGCATTTTACCCTCATCAGTGCTCTCCTCACATATTACCAATTGTCTTGAAATTTCCCGTAATCTAGGGAATGCGTCAAAACTTGGCAATGTTAGTTGTTTTGTCATTGTGCACTTATTTTTTTAAATTCATTTATAGCTGTGGTAGAACCGTCAACCTACCGATATATGTTTCTCGTGAAACAAGACATGGCCAGTCATAATAAATTAATTTGTAGTCAGTCAAAGTCATGGCTCTTTTGTCATGTCAAAGTGGTGGCGACTTTACTTGAAGATTCAATCGAGTTTTGGAGCCGACAGGAAAAAACAAGCTGGCAAAATGCCACGGGCCCCCGACCGATGGGGGCCCCCAATTCGAGAGAGCTCAAAATAAATTTTAACACCTAACTCTTCCGGTGGAAGGTGAAAAAAATATTGAGTTGTTGGTCAGCCGTCGGAATGAATAAAATAATGTCTAAAGGTGACATTCTTGCTCAAACACAAGATGTGTTGAATGAATGTTTTGGAGATATGTATGCGGAAGTCCAGGGTGATGTCAGTTTTACATATGGTCTAATAGATCAGCACTCGGTAAGGCATCTTTTGTTGGCATTAGTATGGACGAAGTTGAATGGGCGAAAGAAGTTTGAAAAATAGTTAGCCAGCGGGTATTGAAATGGTGTCTGCCGACATGATCAAGCTTGGTGGCTCATGTGGCCGGGACACTTACCTGATGCTTTTCAATTTATGTTCAAGCTCAGTAATGGTTCCATAGGGGCTCCTGTATCCGGAAATCTTTCTTGGTGCTTTTCAATTGGTGTTGAAGCTCGGGAATTATTGCCAAGGACTGGAAAAGCGCATGACTGCGCTTTTGCTTGCGTGACTTTGTTTAAGAACAAGGGTTCACGTATAATTACCATGCTAACTACGGAGCCATAAGTTTGAACAGTTTGACAGCCAAAGTGTATAGTAAGATTATTTAAAGGAGAACGAGGATTGTGTCTGATGGATTATTGTGAGAAGCACAAGGAGGTTACACGTGTGGAAGGGGATACATGGATCAAATGTTTTCGCTGTTAAAAATTGTGAAGAATTATCTGGCTCTAGGCCAGAGGGTTTTCTACAGTTTTGTGGATTTGGAGAAAGTGTTTGACACGTTTGTACAAAAGGATCTTTGGGGCATTTTATTTTCGCAGAGTATGGTATTAACGGTAGACTACTGTGAGCGGTGAAGTTCAATTTCATGGACTGCGCAACTTGTGTGCAAGTGGATAATAGAATGTCGCCCTGGTTTAATGTAAATATCTGCGTTAAACAGGGCAACATTCTACCAGCCAGACTTTATCATCCATCCATCCATCCATCCATCAGCCTTTCAACGTCCATACACTTTCAACGGACATAGGCCTCCCCAAGAGAACGCCACAACGAGCGGTCCTGTGCCGACCGCACCCAACGGCTCCCCACGGCTTTGACCAGATCGGCGGTCCATCTGATGGGGGGTCGTCCTACGCTGCGCCGTCTGATACTTGGTTGCCACTCGAGAAACTTTCTTCCCCAACGGTTGTCGGTTCGTCGCACCATATGTCATCACTGGTAACACACACTGATCGCAGAGCTTCGTTTTCAGACACTGCGGAATATTGGACGAGAAGATCTTCCTTAGCTTTCCAAACGCTGCTCAGCCGAGTTGGATTCGTCGATTGACTTCTTTCTCGTAGTTGTGCCTACCTAAGTGGACTGTTTGTTCCAGAGTCACACACAGTGGTCGACAACTTCGAGAAGCGCAATCCCGACTAGGACCTGTGCTGAAATGACATGGACATTAGACATGATTTTTGCCTTGTCCATGTTCATTTTGAGACCCACTAGTCGGGAAACCCTGCTGAGATCATTGAGCATGGTGCCAAGGTTCTCCAGCGATTCTGCCATGACTACGATGTCGTCCACATATCTAAGGCTAGTAATGTATTCGCCATTGATGTTGATACCAAATCCGGTCCAGTCCAAGAGCTTGAAGACATATTCCAATGCAGCGGTAAAGAATTTCGGGGACATAACGTCTCCCTGTCCAACACCTCTCTGCAGTTGGATCAGTTTCGGCTTGTTCGGGAGGCTGGAAGTCGTCAAGCCTGCGCGTGAGTCAATTTGTAATGACCCTCGAAAACAACTTATAGACGTGGTTTGAGAGCCATCCTGATCTCGTAAAGGCTGACGTCCGGGATATCTTCGGTAAAGAGCCGAGTTAGCTTGGATCTGGGATCTTGGATCAAGCCGACAACAGGACTCTGGGATCTGTACAACTGTCCATAGAACTGATGGACTCTCTCAAGATCTCGTCTCGGGATGAAATTACAGTGCCGTCGTTGGTCCTCAGCTTAGTCAATTGGCTTTGGCCGACAGACGACAGACAGATCTCTTGCGAACACTTTCGAGCCTTGGTCCCGCTCTATCACCTCTTTAATGCGGATAGCATTAAATTGGCGAATATCGTGTCGCACAGCTTTGGAGATCTATCTGTTTAACCGCCTCAGGCAGGACCAATCGGCTAAAGACTGGACTGTCATTTCTTTTCTCCTTTCCATGAGCTCGAGAGTATTGGTCTGAGAGTTCACGAGACGCGACGGGCCTTGAAGTAGGTCGATCCGACCGCGTGGACAGTTTGCACGAAACTGCTGTTCGACTTTATCATATATCGGGATAAATGTCTCCAAAGGTTGAATGAAACGAATGTGCGAGTTCAGTTCAGTGGTTAATTCATTGCTGTATGCAGATGATATGTTCCTATTACACTATCAGAGACTGACCTGCAAACACTAGCTAGTCGACGTAATGACGTAATGATGCCTGAACATATAAACATCCGAATGTATAGCCTCCTCCTTTATAAAGTCAGTTAAAAATTAAATTACAAAGTGACGATTATTACTGGGAGGGCCCCATCCAATGAATTTGCCACGGGCCTCGGATGGTATAGTTACGCCACTGACGCTGCATATTAATTACTATGTCAACGCTTTATTGAAATACATACTTAAATAATATTTATATATTTATAACTTACTTATTCATCCGCTGGTGAATTAGAATAGGTACCTACACACAAACGAAATCAGGCAGCCTGCCTCTGCCTAGTTTAAAAATAAAACAGTAATGAAGTCTTTGTTTTTAATAAAATTTTTAATTAAATGTACCTATAACCATTGTAACAATATTACAATGTAACTTGGTGCTCGAACTTATTTTATAGTGTAACGTTGAGCGTCATCGCTACGAGATTTAGAGGAAACAGGGTTGGGTTCAGGTGTAAGTAGTAGGCACGGTTCTTTATCTAAGATACAGCGTAGCCTCGCGTTACGTCCACTTCGCCCTCGCTGAAGTTTGCTGTTTAAAAAAAAAGTAACTAAATTGTAAGTAATGTTGCCATGAGTGGGCTCATTCTATACCGCACCGTGCTGGGTATATTGGTTTTGATTCCCAAACAGCACAATAAGGTTGTTCAGTTACTGGGCATAGATCATAATATATAATTTATTAGTCCCCGGCGGGGACCTAGTTCGTCTTCCGTCACATCTCATTCGCCCGGTGTTTTTTTAACAGACCGTTCTTAGCATTCCATAGTCGTAAATGAGTACCTATAGCTAAACTAGCTTAAGATCGTGATTTCTCTCGCTGTTTAATTCAAATAAAATGCGAGTTTTTTTTTAACAACATTCTGCACTAAAGAATAATTCCTGTATCTTGGGGGACTTTACAAACATACCACTTGACGGACACAAAGGACACTAAGAAGAACCATTTGTGAATCTCACAAAGAATCTATTGTCCTTCGCAAGAATCGAAACCACAACATTTGGCACGGGAGATCTGTATCTAAGCCACTTCAACATCTGTTTAGTAAATAATTTTAGAATAAGTAGGTACTTTCTTTTGCATAGACACTTTCTGACTGGTTTTGTGCTCGGTGTCGGAGTTCACTGACAAAATGCAAAAAAAAACTTCATATTCAACATTGATTATTCATATATTAGTTTCAGCGACGAGCTCGATTTAAACATAATATAAATAGCGAAACGACTCTTCGGCTTTATTATTAAGTGTAAGGATATAGCTAAATCATGAACGTACAAAAACATATTATTTTTTATACGTCCATGGGCTAAATAAAGTATGAACGAAACCCCTAGCGATTAATAAACATTGCACCTAGTAATATCTATCTAATGCTGAATAGCTGAATTAGCTTAAGCTGTATTTAGTATACCTATATGAAAAAGGTTTCATGAACTTTTCATATCGTAAAGTACAAATTATAATTTGTGAATAAGGAAAAAGAGTATTTTAGTACGAGCGGGAATCGAAACCTCCGTCCCTTCCCATCCGGAGAAGTGCTCAAATCCACTGAGCTACCGTACAATCCAATATAGTAAGTTTAATTTTGCAATTAAAATGCATACCATTGAATTGAATGCCAATGATAGCGTGATTTTTGAAACATTTTGATCTATAAATGCATGTAAATGCATTAAGAGTAGCTGAGCATGTCGTGCTTGGATTAATGCATGTAAATGCTTCCGATAGGTGGCGTTAGTCGTTAAGACAAATGTAGTAAGGAGATTGGGTATTTCTAACAAATAGTACGGTAGCTCAGTGGATTAGAGCACTTCCCCGGATAGGAAGGGACGCAGGTTCGATTCCCGCTCGTACTTAAATACTCTTTTTCCTTATTCACAAATTATAATTTGTACTTTAAGAGTAGCTGAGCATGTCAAGTGCTAAAATATAGATCAAAATGTTTTCATATCGTTACAATCCTAAAAATAAAATCGTGGAAACTCCTACGTCAATACATAAGTATAGGTACTTATACAAACTTATAAAAAAATCCTTTTTATTTTATTAAACCTGTAAACTTACCTTACAATTGCGCCACTATTTAAATGCAGTTTCTTACCAGATTACGCTAATCATTTCTAGAAATCCGATTTAAGAAATCAACGTTTTGAGACGTATTTCAATACAATTTAGATATAAATAATTAATACCTAGGTACTGATAATTCCGGCTTAAACAACTTTTAATTATAGAATTTCAAACTTTCATGGTCACTTATAATTCTAAACGTTTTTACGGGATTTATACCATGTAAATTTTTACTTACGAGTTTCCGATATTTCGGCACTGTTGCAAGCGCCATGATCACGGAACAACTGAAGTCCTTGCGGCGGTACTCAAAAACCAGGGTCGACACCGTAAGTGTTGTGTGTCGTGATCGAGCTCGATACGTGAGTGAGACCAGTGGTAGTGGTTCCATAGATAGTGTTGCGTGTCATAAACGAGTGAGAAAGCGGGTAGACCGATATTTCTAACCGCAGAATAATAAAAACTATTCCCACCCGCAAGGACTTCAGTTGTTCCGTGATCATGGCGCTTGCAACAGTGCCGAAATATCGGAAACTCGTAAGTAAAAATTTACATGGTATAAATCCCGTAAAAACGTTTAGAACTTTTAATTATTTTATTAGTTCATAAAAAAATCTAGGATAATAATAAAACCGTAATAATTAATTAATTAATATTAAATTTGATACTGGGCATTTTTTAGCCATGTCTCTTAGTTTGCGGCCATTTAATGGGAGCGTACATTTACCCCGTGTGACTCTAGAATAACAAAAGGTCTTACGGTATATTCTTGGCGACTGAATTCGCCGTCATAAATGTTATAAATAAGATAAGAAGCCAATTTTAATCCATATCTTTCATAGTTATACTAGATTTCAATATGATAATTTAGATAATAAATTCAGATTTAATCTTAAAGATTAATCACTGCTAATGACCAATACTAATGATAAAATAAATAATTACGGCTTTATCAAAGATACTCGTTCTTTTTGTGTATCAATTGAGGCATGTTGACGTTAAAATGCATATTAAATATAGTGTATTATTTACGTTCTTAGTGATTATTCTTCCTAAAACAGGTTTGCGACAATTAAAGTGTATAGCTTTAATTTGGAATATTATATAATATTGTGAGTATTACATACAGTGTGGGTATTACAGTTTCAGGTGATTTCTCAAGAATAGTTGGAGGCGAAGTAGCAGACCCTGATTATGGTATGTTTCATGCTTCGATACAAAATTTAACTGGCTATCATATATGCGGAGGTGCAGTGGTTTCGAAGTTGCATGTTGTCACTGCCGCTCACTGTGTACATGGGTAATTTATTTATAGTGTTCATACTATTATAAAGGTGTAACAGAGCCGTGTCTGTATATTTAAGATATTTGAGAAGAAATGTCTGTATTAGGCTGTATAGGCGTGTCAGAACAAAACATTTTTTTTTAGATTTTTGTCTGTTTGTTTATCTGTTTGTTCTTTCGCGCATAACGCAAAAACTACTGAACGGATTTTGATGCAACTTTTTTATTTGGTAGCTCTTGATGAGACTTAAAAACTGGTATACATTTTATCCCGCTACTATATCGGGAACCTGACATATAACCTTTGCCCGCGGCTCCACCGCACCCAAAAGCTAGTCACCTTTAAAATGTTTATGCATAGGTATACTCGTAGATTACCTACCACATTACATTGTTTACTAGATTTGCGTAAAACTATCGGAATTTTATAAATTATTGCGTACTATTTGAAAACGTCACATTTGTAATTAACTATATTCGACTTTCTGATATTTACGCGAATGTTACACATTTTGAAATAAAACTTCGTTTACGGAATCTATCGCGCTTACTTGATTTTACTACTATCCCGACGTTTCGAATACTTTACAGCATTCATGATCACGGGTGGACTTAGATGATAGACGTCCAAGGCTGAAAGTAAACGCGATAGATTCCGTAAACGAAGTTTTATTTGAAAACTATATTCGAGTTTAATTCTGCAACAATATTTCGAGTTCAATACTCAGATTGGGTTATGTGAGACTTTAGAAGTTCACATCTGACTCGATTAACGAATTGATATCGATATATATTCAATAATAAATATCGAGGATAAACTTTGTGAGGATTCATCACTTGTGAGATTTCCCCACATCTTATGAATTTTGCCAAACTGCAATGTGCCAGCGTGGTGGACTAGGGCTTGATTCGTTCTCATTTTGAGGGGAAGCACATGACGTGCCCAATAGTGGGACCATTCTTTCCTGCGGGTATCGTACGAGGCGACTAAAGAAATTAAGCAAATTTTTCACCCATTGCGTAACTGATGGTAAAGTTGGGCATCAAGTGGGAGTACTCACTTGTTATCGGGCCTGAGCGTGAACCACCTCAGTCTGTTTAGGTAGTAGCGTGAAACAGATCTGCGAAATGAAACGACTAGCCCCTTGGCAGTAATTTTAGTATTGTCGAGTCCTTGAGCGCCGGTTAACACTTACCATCAGTTCGGTACTGGCTTGTCTGTTACCATAATCAATTAAAAAGTGGCATTTCGGTGCAGTAAACAATATCATCTATTGAATTTTTGCTGTAACATAATTTACAAATGTGCATGTACCTTTTATTTTTGGGGTGAGAACAAATGTACCTAACCGCACACCCAGTCGTTCGGGGCAATGAACAGGGTAGTGTGTGTGTGTTTGTGCGTGGGCCCTCACCCACAAAATAAACCCGCCCTGTGCCGTCTCTCCGCCTGTATTGGTGGGCTATTGAAACTATGTTACATTACTTCAATGGCCCAAAAAAAAAATAATAAAAAAAGTCCATGTACCTACCTACTGTTATTTTCAGAGTCAATCCTAGTTATGTGAAAGTAGTGTCAGGAACTACTAACTTGGGTGCCGCTGTAAAACAGTACGATGTAGCAGCCATTATTGTTTATGATAATTACAATGTTGATACTAGAGAAAATGACGTTGCTTTGATTAAACTTAAGCGGCGATTCGATTTGCGTTACAGTAAGGTACTAAAATTGAGGACACAGGCACTGATTGAAGGTGACGAGGTTTTTTTGTCAGGGTTTGGTGCACAGGAGGTGAGTAATGTAATGATTACAGGAAGTGAGTAATGCTTACAAAGAAAAGGTTTTATCCATTAATTATTGTTACTTACCATCATTGCTCTTGGGCTTGTAAGGATTACGGCTATTAGGTCTATTGTGATAGCAGCCCATGTTTGAAGGTTTATGCAAGCTAAAGGTGGCCTATTTCAGATGTTGCTCGAGCTATATAACGGCAATTCTTAGATTATTGATGGGTACCTATCAATAATCTAAGCAACAATAAAATTATATCAAAGAGGTTTGGGATTAAAATAAATGTATTGAATGATTTAACGCAAAGTGTGAAAATGAGAAATCGAAAATAACTTTGACAATTATATAAGTAATTATTATCTGACGGACGGTATTCCAGGAGATACAGGTACAAATCTTGCTCGTGACTGTTATTTTAGATTTCAAATTTTCACCCTTTGTGTTAATTTAAGATTTTAAGCATGTCAAATGCTAAAAACATATATAAAAATATCAAAATAAGTACTGAATGATTTTAAAACTGGGCTGTTTACCGTAGGCGCCTGGGTTCGAAATCAATAAGCCGAAAATAAAATAGTAACACATAATCCTTTTGATCTATATTTTAGCACTTGACATGCTCAGCTACTCTTAAAGTACAAATTATAATTTATGAATAAGGAAAAAGAGTATTTTAGTACAGGCAGGAATCGAACCTGCGTCCCTTCCTATCCGGGGAAGTGATCTAATCCAATGAGCTACAGTACTATCTTTTTTAGACATACCCAATCTCCTTATTACATTTGTCTTAACGACCAACGCCCTCTATCGGAACGCATTTACATGCGTGTATACGCAGGTTCGATTCACGCCTGTACTAAAATACTCTTTTCCTTATTCACAAATTATAATGTGTACTTTAAGAGTAGCTGAGCATGTCAAGTGCTAAAATATAGATCAAAATGTTTAAAAAAAATCACGCCATCAAATAGTATGAATTTTAATTGCAAAATTAAACTTACTATATTGGATTAATGCATGTAAATGCGTTCCAATAGAGGGCGTTAGTTGTTAAGACAAATGTGATAAGGAGATTGGGTATGTCTAAAAAAGATATGCCGTGTGGGGCCGGCTTTAGAATTGTCCCACCCCTCTCCACCCATGGGAGTCGTAAGAGCCGACTGAGGGAATACTGGAGGAGTGGGCAGCAGCACTCCTTCGAGTATTAACAACATCCACTGCGATCGCCAACCCGCCTGCCAAGCGTGGCGATTACGGCACTATCCCCCATTCTTGGGGAGGTCTATGTCCAGCAGTGGACGTTAAAAGGCTGATGGATGGATGGATGGAAAAAAGATAGTGCTGTAGCTCAGTGGATTAGAGCACTTCCCCGGATAGGAAGGGACGCAGGTTCGATTCCCGCCTGTACTAAAATAATCTTCTTCCTTATTCACAAATTATAATTTGTACTTTAAGAGTAACACATAATATTCGTGTATGGTACTTGGGTTGTACTTGCCTACTTGGGCCCTGCGCTTATGATTTTACTGTCGTGAAGAGAAATGGTTAAAAATCTACAGAATTAACCTATGCCAATACGCTCCGCAACCCAGTTTCAGTTTTCTTTATCATTGCCTATACATAGATACAAGTTGATATTTTTCAAACTTTTCAGGTTTATTTGCTGTTCTAATTATTTACAGCTTTGAAGAAGGCACAATGGCTTATTGTGGACCTTCTTGGAATTATGTGAGGGTCGTATTTTGGTTTCACGCATAATATATACCATCGTCGACTGTCAATAGTCTAAATGGTTGCAATGCTAGTGAGATTGATCCCATTAAAAGATACATGTGACAGAAGGTACAAGAGGCGGCCCAAGTGATATATATTTGAAAAAATATGACCCATTAATATAGATAGAGTAGATAACGACAGCGTTACGTACAAATACTTGCCATGTAAAATAACTTTGGTTTATCATATTTTTTAGCCAAACGGCCCTTCAAGTTGCAAAATGCGGAGCCTTAATTTAACAGTATTTAATCAAGAAATTTGCGAATATGCTATGCGGTATTCGACGAGGCCAGTAACTAAGCAAATGTTTTGTACATTCTCCAAAATTGGAGAAGGAACTTGCCACGTAAGTTGTACTTATTTAGTGATCCTTACTCTTACTTTAATAATAATGAATAGTGATCTCCGGACCGTAAATCGGTCACGGGGGCTAATGTCAGCAGACACTAGACATTTGTGCAGGAGTTATATTCCACGAGTGTGTGCACAAACACAAGTGCACTTTCTGTTCGCTCATTCTCATAATCCAATGGGACGTCATTCCGATAAGACCGTTGAGAGATCAGGCGCTGGGCCAAAGGCTTACCTACGTGCCTGCCGAGGCACGGGCATGAAACACCGCCGACTTCCTAACTCCGGGCTGATGTTGATAATTTCTCTTAAAAATTAATTACAAAAATTACATAGGTACTCACATGACATAAAAAAGTGCGTAGGGTAAACTATGGATACCACCGAAGGAATGTAACATAGTTCCAGTGGCCCGCCAATAAAGGCGGAGAGACGGCACACGGCGGGTTTCTTTAGTGGGTGAGGGCCCCACACTACCCTGTTCGTTGCCCCGAACGACGGGGTGTGCGGTTAGGTACATTTTTTCCCGCCTAAACAAAAAAAAAAAAAAAAAAAAAAAAGGGTAAACTATGGATATTTTCAAATGAAAATGCATTAGTCAATCTAATTAGAGATTTTTAATAGAAAAACAAAATAATTATTTGAAATTACAGTCATTGGCGCCATAAGTACAGTTACTGTAATAACACATAGAAATCAGACATTGGCACCTAATAAAGTAAGATTATAACAGAAAATTGGTCAAAAAAACCACTCGTTGCCATTATTTACCTAAAAACTAAGCATAATAATAAATAATCTATGTTACAGTCGTTAATTGATGACCCTTATTAGAAAATGATGTTTTAACAGTTCTGCATGGCGCCGGTATATATTTATTTTCTTCAGTGCTGCCAGCTATAATATTATAAAACCTACTTTTTTCTGCAAGCAATGTTACTATTGAAGATTATGAAAAAAAGTAGAACAGATGTTTTTTGCTATACCAGTTCTTAATATTTGCATGTAAAATCCAAAGTGCCAATGACTAAGGGGGTGCCAGCAATACTAAAGTTTACCCTATTATATTTATAAATTACAGGAATGGTGTACAGTACCGAAATAATTGTTTAGTTATTTTCTATTTGAAAAAAATACCCATCACGAAAGAGGTACTTGCATAAATGAGGGACTATCAATTTATTTTTCATTACTCATACTCTGAAAGTAGGCCTGAGTTGCCTGAGGAGCGGGTTGAAAGTAATACTTTTCGGCCCTAGGGAGAATTACTTTCAACTGACAGCTGAGTAATTATAAAAAATAAAACAGTTTAATAAAAATAGTAAAATTGAAATAACATAAAGTTAAGTATTTATTAAAGAATTTGTTTTTTATATGACTCTATTTTAATATAGTTGTAAAAATATAAATCTTTAAAATTACGAAGATTGATATATTTTCAATGATTAAAATGAAAAATAATGGCTGAATAGCTGACAGGCCAAAGAAAAAAACAAAATCGGCGGGAAAACAGCGATTCCAAATTAAATTTTTTAAAGAGACTCCCATTTTTTCTTTAGTTAATTCATGATTTTTATTTTTGTTTCCTCGTATTCATAATAAAAAACACAGTGTTTACCTCGGGATAAAGACTTATTTAGTCCCTCGAGTTAGTTGCTTTCATCCCTAGGTTAACAATGTACCTACTATTTCATTACTCATACTCGGAAAGTAGGTTTGAAGTTGCCTGAGGAGCGATTTGAAAGTAATACTTTTCAGTCCTTTTTTTTTTTTTTGTTTAGGCGGGAAAAAATGTACCTAACCGCACACCCCGTTGTTCGGGGCAACAAACAGGGTAGTGTGGGGCCCTCACCCACTAAATAAACCCGCCGTGTGCCGTCTTTCCGCCTTTATTGGCGGACCACTGGAACTATGTTACATTCCTTCGGTGGTCCGCCGGCGGCTTACCCTTTCGGGTACCCGCTACCGAGCGACGCACGCGCACACAGTGCGTCGCACCTTCGCGGGAGGCCTTGCGGGTGGCGGACGTTCCCCGGTCCATCCACCCGCAGCCTCAGCTAGGGCGGCATTAGGCGCAAATACTCACGCCTGCGCCGCCCCAGTCGCCGGCGGCGGTTCGGGTCTGCGGAAGGATCAGCCTCCCTGGCCCTCTCCGCCGCTTCCTTCCGCGAGATGACCTCGTCGCAGAAGGCAGCGACCGCGGCCCAGTTCCTGTCGCTGCCAAGCATCGCTCTAACGACGCTCGGCAGCGAGAGGTCCCCCCCTATTGCCGCAACGAGTTCACGGCGCTGCCCGCCCCAAGCCGGGCATGACTCGAGCGTGTGCCGCGCCGTGTCCTCGTCGCAGCCGCAATGGTGACAGCCCGGAGTCGCTTCCCTCCTTGCGACTATGTGCAAATATCTGCCGAAGCAACCGTGCCCCGACAGCACCTGCACCAGTCGGAAGGTAAGGACTCCGTGCCGTCGCCCCGCCCACTCCTCCAGCACAGGCTGGAGCGCCCCTACGGTCCAGAGACCAGCTCGGGGCGCTTCCAGCCGTGTCCTCCATCTGGCCATGGCAGCTCGGCGGGCATCGCTCTGCCACCTGGCCACCTCCCTGGGTGAAGGACGACCTCCCACCTCAATACTTTTCAGTCCTAGGGATAATCGTTTTTGACAGCTGTCAAATTATTAACTTACTACAGCCACTCACAGCGCGGTGTTTAATTGAAATAACAAAGTAAAGTATCAAATAAAGATTTTTTTTGAAACGACCTATTATATTTTACTTACTTTCAAATATTTCTTTAAAATAATATAGCTTTGGGTAAAATATTTTACCATTTCTTCAATGTTGAAAATGAAAAATAATGGCTGTTATGCTGGCTGGCCGGCCACAAAAAAAAACTTTAAATAAATAATTATCTCAGCTGTTGATGTTAATTAAAATTCACTCATTTTTGCATGTTTTTATTTTTACTTTCCTTGTATTCGTAATGAAAAGCACGGTGTTTACGTCGGGTTAAAGACCAATAAGTTACTTTCACTCCTAGGGTAACAATGTACTATTTAATGCTCTTATTACCTATAGTACCAAAGTCCTTTGAATTTGTGTACTTTATTAGAAAGACAGTGATAGCTTAGGGTGCAGTGCTAGTCTAGTTGTTTGAAAATTTAAGGATTGCAAAGACAATGAAATTGAATTCGATCCTCAGCCCAAGCTTATGGCACACCTCTGAATTTTCGAATTTTTTCTTGAATATAGGGTGTGTATTTATTTACAAATTATCACTGCTCAGTGAAGAAGAAAACATCATGAAAAAACCTGCATTATCGAAAGATTTTCTCAACGGCCTGTGAAGTCTGTGAAGTAATGAAAAAAAAAGAAACAATAGGGTGTATTGTCAATTCTATTTTTTTTACAGGGTGACTCCGGTAGTCCTTTGGTTAAAGGCACAGAGCTGGTTGGTATAGTATCGTGGGGAATTCCATGTGCGATGGGTTTCCCAGATGTGCATACTAGAATAAGCCCATATATCGGATGGATTCAGAAGCATATAGAACAATCTTACTGTGTACCACATAAACGACGCGTATTATTGTAATAATCAAATTATTCAGTACAACAAGATCAATTTCTTTGTTTACGATTGCTTTAAGTTTGTAATATCGACAATCTGTAAATTTATTTAAATACATTTTTTCTTTGACTCTGTAGTTCTTCTGTGTAAATAAGAAATACAGTGGTTTAACAATATTTTATTTCATATAATATTTTATAATCTTAAGCAAACTTAAAACTATTTAACTTAAATCTTTTTAAGCTCTTGGAATTTATCTGTAAATAAAAATAACTCTTATTAGGTAAGTTGAGTATCTTCGGTTCTGGCGTGACAAGCATCACAGTTTTAAATAACACGCCTTTGTGATTTCGATAAAGAAATTCCGTGTTGATTTGTGTGTATTCTTGTTTTTTTAATTAAATGGCTTTATTTTATTGATTTATTAAAAAGGAGAATAACCATGTGTCTTATTTTACAAATATATTTTAAGCACACGCAGTTTGAAAATGTGAAAAGATAATAGATTATACCCCACGAGCAAAGCAGGCTTACCAAGAACTCTTATTGCGATCCAGTTTAGGACCCAAACTGAACCGAATCGCAATTTCGCGCCATGACGGGTCAAAGATGCAATCTTTTGTTTTTTCAGCACATAATTTGGGGGGTTAAACGGAATCTCATATCTCACAATCGACATCGTATCGGCTCGCATGTGATTGGTAGAGAAACCGACTTGTGATGTCACAATAATCAGTTGGCCAATCACGGTGATCTCTCAACCTATCACGATACGATCGACATGTGAGATATGAGATTCTGCCTAACCCCTCTGAATCGCAAACATGACATCTTTGTATTGAAATTCGTACCATGAACTTATTTGACAACCTAAACAAGATCGCTCAATTAGACATCATGGTACTATTTTGAATTGCGTCGGAATTGAATCGCTAGCTAAGAGTTCTTGGTAGGCCTGCAGGGTTTGAGTGAATACCATTCAGACGCTTACCAGCTAAGCTATTGTGATATAGGTACACTCGAAGCTAACAATTTCCACACACATCGCGACTATAATTTAAAACATTTAAAACGATTGCCCATGATATTGTGTGGCAATTCTTGTTCTATTATAAGGGAAAATATTCTGGCAATATTCACCTTATATTGACATGCATATTTATCTCTTTTAATTTCAATTAGAATCGCCATAACGGGTCTGCCATGAGCGCATTGAAAAGGTGTCTTGCAAGTGGAGAGATCCCTCAATAGTTGAATACACTGATCCTTAGATAACTTATCACCAAATTTGTGTGCATACCTGCAAGCCTGAAAAATACAATTCAACTTCTTATCTAATTTTGTTTTGTCAATATACTGATATCATTCAGGCAATACTAGTAATCCGTTTCCGTTTTAAACAGAATATTAGTACCCGCTATACACATTTAAATTTCTATATATCTTATCACCAAGATAATATTTGTTGAATGTGTCAGCAGATTCAGCAGAATGTTGAATACCTAGATTGTAAGGTGCTGTTGTACTAAATATTTATATTTTTGTCTGCGTATACGCCATTTTCTATGCTGAAGAAATATTTGCACAAGCATTGGTAGTAGTAGTAAGACCAAGAACGGCAAAGATAGTGGTCCCCAGTCTGGGGTCTAGACCTCGCACGGCACTCGCCTATGCCTATAAAATTATGTATATTTTTTTAAATCTCGGTATGTAAAACATTGTAAAGAAACAAGCTTGCTTGAGATATCTTAGGCGACTTGTAAAGTCTGTTAAACCGCATTGGACCTACAAACCTCTTACTGAAAGGAGGATACTGAAAGGTTAAGAACAAAAATGTATTATAAGTCTTTAGCGATTAGTTTATTTTTATACTACATGAGTGTATAGGAGGTGGAGAGGAAGGATAATAAGGAGAGGACGGGGAGGGGAATTGGTCCTCTGGCACTCTCACTCAGCATACGAAACTCATCGATAGGATTAATTACAGTTACACGCTGATCTTTTGTGAGAGGGTGGTACTTCCCCGATCGAGCCGGCCCATTCATGGTGGGATAAGCAAGGCTCTACCACTAGAAATTTAGGATGGGATGGAGTAACTAAAGAAATAAGAGCTTTTTTTTTGTTAAGGCGGGAAAAAATGTTCTTAACCGCAAACCCCGTCGTTCGGGGCAACGAACAGGGTAGTGTGGGGCCCTCACCCATTAAAGAAACCCGCCTTGTACCGTCTCTCCGCCTTTACTGGTGGGCCCCCGGAACTATATTACATTCCTTCAGTGGTCAAAGAAATAATAGCCTAGCGGTATAACCAAGCGGTATGCAAAGTCTCCGGTTTGAAATCAAAACCTCTTAATGTCTTGACCTCAGATCAGAGATCGGGAGGTATGTACTTACTCTGATTTTTCGAAATTATTTGTGATAGACATCGTGAGGAAACCTGTAAGCCTTAGAGATTTTCTCAACTGATGGTGAAGCATTTTAGATCTATATTTTTTACCATTTGACATGCTCAGCTACTTTTAAAGTACAAATTTATTTGTGAATGAGGAAAAAGAGATTTTTTAGTACGAGCGGGAAACCAATCCGCGTCCCTTCCAATCCGGGGAAGTGCTCTAAGCCACTGAGCTACCGTACCGACCTTACGGTCATCCTAATTTCCTCATCACATTTGTCTTTACGACCAACGCCATCTGTCGGAATGCATTTACATGCATTAATCCAATATAGTAAGTTTAATTTTGCAATTAAAATTTATACTATTTGATGGCGCGATTTTTTAAATATTATTATCTATATTTTTTAGCATTTGACATGCTACTTTTAAAGTACAAATTTATTTGTGAAGCCTTACTACCCGTACTGGGCCAGCGCGGTAGAATATGGCTTGAATCCCTCTCACTCTGAGAGGCGACCTATGCCTAACAATACGATAGTAATAGATTGTAAAAAAAAAACTAAAGCTTACTTCACTGAACACCAAGTCCATTATTGATTTAGGATACAGCGAAATGCATCCTTTTTGTAGCTTTATATTACTGATTTCTTCCTTAATTATGTTTTTTATAGCTTTAATTACTTTTTCTACCTGAAACGAAAAATATACAAATAAATGAGGTTTTATGCACGTTACATCATCATTTATTTTTATGTATTATTATTAAACTGCAACAGAGCTCTGCCTGTAACTCTTTAGGTATATTATAGGTATCTGCTAAAAATTAAATAGGTAATTAAGAATTTTTGTCTGTTTATTTGCTTGTTCGCTCATTACGCAGAAACTACTGATATAATTTTGATAATACATATTTATTGATAGCTTTTCATAGGACTTGAAACCTGGTATTTCAATCCCGCTTCTATATGGAGAATCAGAGATATAACCTAAAAACTATCTTTTGTCTACGGAGGAGTGATTTATAACGTGCGTATAAATCACAAGAAAAGACTAGAAAAAACTAGTTCTTTAATAAATATTGATAATAGACTGACGCAAAAATTCCTGATTGAATAATAAAGAAAATACATTAATATTATATATTTTCTAGTCAAATATCACCAGTCATCTATCGCGAATGGATTGTTAATTCCAGTAGGTCACCTACTGGAGTCTGTTATTCTGTTTTCTTTCACTTATAAGTTTCACCAATATCAAATAGTTACCTCTCTAGGACTTTTACCGAGAATAGCCGCAGGTATAGAGTATATTAATATTTCATCTTTGTTTTGAATAGACCATTGTAAACCAATCAAATTAAATTTATCCTTGTAGTTGTGTAGATAAAGCATTTCGTCTGAAGATAATTTCAGTACTACATTTTCTATTGGACTGCTTACCCATTTATCTTCTTTAAAATAATCTGAAATATTAAGAATAAAATTATACATTGGTGACATTGATGTATAAAATATATATATATATATATATATATATTATGTAGCTATAATTTATAGATCAATGATTGGGGACCAATTTCTTCTATGTGATAAAGTAAATATTTATTACATATTTATATATATTTTTAGCATTTGACATGCTTTGCTTATGCTTATATGTATATATAAATATTTATAGGGTTTGCGTCATTATTAGGTAAAAATCTTAATTGTAAAATTAAGTTTACCTGGTCGGTATAATATATGAAAATACTGCCGACAGATGGCGCAGGCGTCACCCAAAGACGTTAAGTATGAATGTGTTATCGAAATTAGCAGTCAGGAGGAAGAATTGTCACGATGGCTGAATTGGCACAGCATCTGGACGGTATCCAGGAGATGCAGGTTCAAATCCTGCTCGTGACTGTTATTTTCGATTTCACATTTTTCACTTTGTGTTTAATATTTATATACATATATAAAAATCTTCTGTCCGTGGCTATGTTATGAAACTTAAACGGTTGGACCGATTTCAAGTAATTTTTTGTGCATGTTCAAGTGGATTCACGGATAAAATTTAGATTCACAATTGTATGGATAAAAATTTGTAGAGCCACGATAGGGTTTCAAGATTTTTAATTCAATTAGTTCTAATATAAAAACATAGGTACCTCATATAGGTACACCCTCAGAAAAATTTTGAAGCATCTTAATTTTAAATTTGTTGCACGGTCACGCAAGAGCACACTTATTGATCGAAATGATATAATAACATGGCGCCAGCGTTACTTGCGATCTATATGTCAGTTTTGACGAGAAGGGAGACATATATATATTATCAAGATGAAACTTGGGTTAACGCAGGTAAGGCGAATATTTTGAATTTATATACATTTTACATTAAATTTAATAGTAATATTGAATGTTCATGTACTATATTTATTTTTAGGTAATACTGTAAAAAAAACTTGGGTGGACAAGAAAGTCACATCATCTCGGCAAGCGTTTTTGGAGGGACTGACCATTGGATTAAAAAATCCATCTGGAAAAGGCAAACGTCTCATAATTAGCTATATAGGTAGTGAAGAAGGCTTCCTGGAAGAGGGGCTCATGATTTTTGAAGCAAAGATAAATTGTGTTCCTGATATACTTCGTTTCTATTAAAGCAGTAGTTGTTTAGATATACTACTATAAACGAGAGGAATCGATCCGAAAATATTCCGTTTCCGTATCGAATAATTTCGCAAAGTCACTATTTAGTACTTGTCATAACGTTACAACACTGAAATTATCAAATCTGGAATCGAATTAAAATTCCGACTATAGCAACAAAATTTCACATACCAACAGCCCATTATTTGTTAAAATAATATCCTTAGTAGCGGACACGAATTACTCCATCAAAATGAAATGCCAATGTTCGGACAGGATAACGTCTGTCAGGTCTGCTATTATAGTAAATATAAATATTCCTAAATAATTCATGTTTTGTGCATTAGTTTATATAAGTATTTAGTGTAATTTTGTCCATACAAAGTAATTATAATAATAATATCCAGACTGTAATATTGATGATGGCGGCCAGTGTAAAGTGATACTAGCCGGGTACGCAGGAGATATTATAGAGGAGAGATTAGGTGCAGGGCTAACGGTTTTATGTGCATTCTGAGGCACGGAAGTAAAACAAAGGTAACTTCCTAAATCCGAGCTGATATAAATTTTTTTTAATTCTGATAAATCGCATAGGAAGTGCATTAGGACAAATCGCGTAAAAGTGCAGTGTAGAGAGAGTTCTTATACAAAATTAGTCTTCTAAAGAGAAAACTAAAATATAAACACGAGATAAGAAACGTGACGGGCCTCGTGGCGTAGTTGGTAGTGTAACCGACTTCCGTGCACGAGAACGTGGTTTCGATTCCCACTCAGGACAATTATTTGTGTGATGAACACAGATATTTGTACTGCGTCTGGGTGTTTTCCATCTATTATATGTATGTATTTACAAAAAAAGTTATATATAGGTATGTATTGTATCCATAATCTGGTACCCATAGCAAAAGGTGTGTACCCATAGCAAAACGTACGTGTAAGATCTGGAATGAACTTCCTGCTGCGGTGTTTCCCCAGCGTTACGACTTGTCCCTCTTTAAACGAGGTTTGAGAAGAGTACTTTACTCACGGTAGGCGGCGACTTGGCTGTGCCCCTGGTGTTGCCATAGTCCATGGGCGGCGGTTACTACTTACCATCAGGTAGGCCGTTTGTTCGTCTGCCACCGTAGGCAATAAAAAAAAACAAAAGCATTAAGCTTAGTTTGGGACCAAAGGACGTTGTATGAAATGTCCGAGAGTATTTATTTATAGTAAAATATACCGGCTAAGTTATTCTCTAATCTTATTCTCTCATGAACTGCGTGTTGGTCAAATAACGCTAAATATTCGGATGGCGCGTCAGACTTTCCGTATTGTTGTTTTATAGTTGAGGCTATAAACTTGCGATCTATTTGCTTCAGTACCTGGAATAAGGGATAAATAATAATAAATATAAATAATCATAATCGGGTATTTAGAGCAAACAAAATAAACTACCTGTGCCTCTTTTAGCGAAATCTCACCAAACACTAAAGAAGTGTTTTCTTTAAGGATTTTATTTTTAAATTTATTTATGTCTTTTGTTATAAAATCTTCGGCATTCTGTACGGACGGTTCATATATTTCGGTTTGCATTTGAACATCGTTTGCAAAATCACTGTAGATAAACTGAAAAATAAATATTTAGTAGAATGAGCAAATGTAGCTTTATTATATTACATAAATATTCAATTAATCTTATTTACATTTTCATAGTAATCTTCTTGTAATTTATTGTTATTTGCTCTTTTCGTATCATATTTGTCGTAAATCTGTGACATACCTGAAAATATAATAATTTCATTATTATTTAAAGGTAAATAGTAGGTTAAATTCCCATTATTATAAAGTTACCTTTAGGTAAAAATCGAGGTCGATTCTTGAAATCAAAATCATGTTTGCTAGTAGTAAATGTTTTACACTCACATTCACTATTACGAGTATGAATTAAAGAATTTTGGATATTATTTTCAACATTAATACTTTTTTCCAAGTTTGACTCGATCCTCAACTCGTTATCATTTTTGTTGTTAACCACGGATGTTGATTCTTTATCAGTTAGGGTATTACTAAAATGGCGAGATATATAATCATGATTTTTATCCTGATCTTCTATACTTTGAATGGTGTTTCTGTCAGCATCACATTTGTTCAAGCCGTTGTTATTTGAATTATTACATAAAAAATCACGTATTCTAACCTCTTCATCATAACTACAAAGATAGTTTTTGTCAATATCTTCATTTTCATGATATACAGTTTCGCATATATTTAAAGGTTCTATAACTTCATCTGAATTAATTTCTGCCTCATAATGCTGCGTCCTAGAAAATAATGCTAAATCGCCATTTTGGTCCTTGTGTTTTTGGGCTTCTGTGGGTGAATAAGTAACATCACAGAACTTATCATCGGTGGTTGAATTGCATATCAATAGTTCTTTAGAATGATTTTTTTCATTATTGGTGTTATAAATATTAATATTACTATCACATGAAATACTATAATTTGATAAAGTATAAGTATTACCAAAATCTGAGACACGTTCATAATTGAGCTCATTAGATTCATGTATAATTTGAGCCTCCGAATTAGTTACGTGAGAAAAACAATTTTTATTACTTGTTGAAAATTGTATAGTATATGATTCATTTCCTATCTGTTTTAAATGAGTAGCATGCCATTGAAGGCTTTCTTTCTTTGCACATTTCATATTTCTGTGGTGTAACTTCTTTGGATGATTCCCTGTAATAATTAAGTTATCTCTTGATCGCTTTGTAATAAATCTTTTTGCTTTGGCTTTATTACAATACAGGTTTTGGAGAAATTTATCAATGTTTGCGTTATCTACAGTATTTGTTTCGTAATGATGACTTTTATATGTTAATGTAGACATAGGTGGGCTAGATGATAAACAATGTGATGTTTCATAATGCATACGATATATATCAGAATTTTCCTTGAATATATCTTCAAATTTCAAGCTTAAATGTTCTGTAAGAGGTTTTTTGTAAGGTAAAATATCTTTAGGGTTATTTTCAATATTTGTAAACTTATTCATACAAAAACTATTCTCACACCGTAGGCCATGGTATAATACTTCCTTAGAAGTAAAACTACTATTCAGTTTTTTTTCATTCCTGGTGTATATGTCTGTGTATTCTGAAATATAGCCATTTAGTGATAGCTTTGAATCATCTGATGGTCTTGCTACATTATAAGAAATTATTCCTTGACTTTGCCCCGAGATGCAGTCAATAGATTTGTGTTTGTAGTCCTTTCTATTGTTATCCTGATGGTAATATTCACTTTTTTGTTGAGTTTCTAGGATAGTTTGTATAAGATCATACGTAGTTTTGAATGGATTTGTTGTAATTTTATGGTTTGCATGGTCTACATTATGGCTCAAATGATTTAGATGTTGATTCATGCTTCCAAATATTTTTACCGTACGTGTATAATTACATTCGTCCTGTTTTTCAATTGTGTATAATTTGTTATGTTCTTTTAAAAGAGGTTTTGTTCTAGCTAGCTTTTTGTTTTCTTTGGGAGTTGACTCAGTTTCTTTACTAGAACTTAAAATATTCTTTATTTTTACATTGTTTATATAATTAGTCTGGCACTGTTGGTGTGGTGTTATATGAAGTTTATTATTTTTATATTTTTGAATTTTCCTGTCACGTTTTTGTTTATGAGCATCTATTTTTATATGTTTCACATCATTATGAGTCTTTACAATTTTCGTTTTCGTTGTAATTTTATGATTACCATTATCTTTTTGTTTAACAGCATCAGGTAAGGCAATACCTGCATTGTTTGCAATTAGGGTAACCAGACGTTTTTTACCTTTTTGTACATAGTGCTCATCTTCGTTATTATTATAGATTTCCTTTTGGAAGTCTTCATTTTTACTATTTGGGTGAATGTAACGCAAATCTTTATTATCAGTTTTATCTCTGTTATAATTGTGTATTATCCGTTTACTCACATTATTTACTTTTCTTTTGTTATCTCTCTTTATAATTTTTCCTAAAATAAACAAAGATAAATATGATAATATGTAAACTAAAAAGTGTTAGCGAAACATATTACTTATACTAAAAAAATATTGTAAATATTAAAGGTCTAATAATATAAAAATACAGCAAGAGGGCTAGTGCTCTGATGTTTCACAAAGTTCTGTTTACGCCATAGTGTTATTTGGTTGGTGCATCATGGAATTCTCAGTCCATAATGGAGTTTTTAATATTACCTGGTAGACGGTAGTAGGTTCATTTTTATGACGTGGGATTGAATATTACGTAGATTCATCTACTAGTAGATTTAAGAATAGTTGAAGACTCACCTTTGACTCCATTTTCTACCTGTAAAGGTCTCGTTTTCACATTTTTACCTAATATTCTATCAATGATTTTTTTGATTTGATCACGGTTCTTTTGTTTGTCTCTATGATTATCCTGCTTCATTGATACATCGTCTTTAGGTTTATGAATTTCTTTTAAGTTAATATCCCCAACGTAGAATTTTACCAGTTTTTCCAATATCTTCTTTATTTGATCCCAGTTTTTAAAATTTATTACTGATTGTCTCATTGTAGTATTAATATCATAATCAATATATGGACATGTTATAAATATAAAATAAAATGGAATATTTCTCTGAAGTAAATAATCAGAATAATCACCATAATTGTTTTGCTATAAATAATTAAAATAAGTTTTACCAAGTTACGCTAAAATCAGTAAATTACTATAAGTAATAAAGTTACCTTTGATTTTAATTTTTTCTCATCGTGTATAAGTAAATATTTTCTCATATATTCATTAAGAATTTTATGTAGTTTGCTGCCATTTCTTATATATTTGCCATTTAAAAAAACCCAATGTCTGTCAATTTCTGTATTTCCTTGTCCAATTAGTCCTTTCACTTTATAATTATTCTTTTCTACTTGTAATTCTTGCACATCTGTCCTTTTGATATCATAAAGAATGGACATAGTTTGATAAATATCTCTTTTTTTATGAATTTTAAATACAATTTCGTTCTTAGAATCATCTCTTAAACTAAGTGATATATTACTGTGTACAATAGAGAGTTGCTCTAAAAAAGATTTTATGTTTTGCAAATCATTGATTGGATCTATTTCTTGTTTTTGTATGTTGAGATTGTAAAGAAAACCATTAATATCAACCTAGAAACCAAAAATAACATGATCAATAATAAAATTAGATGTGTAAATTAGTAATTTCCAATCTGCACAGATAGTCTCGTGCTTTGGGTACTGATCTTCCATACTGAGTTTTGGAGTTTGGATTCCTAAACAAGACCATTTATGAAAATCATGAATATTAGGTATTGTAAGTTTGACGGTGCAAATATATAAATACCCAACACATTACACCATCTATAAGAGTTCTGAATTTTGAGTTATAAGGATTAAAATATAAGATTGTCACATAGGGTCACTACTCTTGAATAGAAGAGACCTACAACATTAATCATGCTAGTTTAAACTAAACTAGTAATAAAATTCGCATTTGAGAAGCGTATCTACGATTTGCAAAGCAAGCAGAACGTATAGATTAAAAACGTCGTTTAAACACCTTGATGAGACCTTGCGGAATGTTTAATCAATTTATTTGTCAGTTTTATACCCTTAAAGTGAAAGTGTGTTTGCTTGTTACGCTTTCACGCTGTAACTATTTAGCCAATCATCATGAAATTCTACATACATATAGTCTGGAGTCCAGAAAAGGATATAAGCTAAAATTTAATGGTTCCCGTTGGGATAGCCATTTGCACATAGAAATAATGAATGTGCCTGTGTGCGATAATTAATATAAGTATTCTGAAGTCCACGCGTATGGAGTCACCGGCAGAATCTATCTATACCTATATCATTGGGAGTAATCGACGTAGTCTACCGGGTCAGCATGCTGAAGTGGCAATGGGCAGGCCACATCGCTCGACGAACCGACAACCGTTGGGGAAGAAAGCTTCTCGAGTAGCGACCACGTATCGGACGGCGCAGCATAGGACGGTCTTTTACCAGGTGGACCGATGACCTGATCAAAGTCGCAGGCATTCGTTGGATGCAGGTGGCACAGGACCGTTCGCTGTGGCGTTCTCTTGGGGATGCCTATGTGGACGATGAAAGGCTGATGGATGGATGGATGGATTGTTACTCACTGTCGTTCCCTTTGAGGGACGTGTTGACATTTTTGAAACTTTGATATTTTTATTTTCAAATGTTTTAGCCCACGTATCTTCACCATCTTTGTATCTTGAGGTTATCTTCACATAACGTGTTATTTCTTCAATATTAGCAAGAAATTCACCTCGATATCCATAATATTTTGGCATAGATTTCAAGCATGTTATATCTGGAAGTTTGCTCGTCATAAATCTTTTACCAAGAGCTTCAAAATCATTTTTTGTAACACCATGCCCATTATCAATAACTTGTATCTTATTATCTTGGATATTTATTCTTATGGCAATCGATGTCGATTCTGCGTCTAGAGAGTTGTACACCTAATAAATTTTGAAATAATTAAAGATTTATTTTTAATTTATTAGGTGTTGATGATTAATGTGATGAATGGTAAATGATAATGATAAAATATCGTGGTGATCGTTCCATTTGACGCTCACAATGATCACGCTCATGACCGCTGTTTTACTCTTTCCACTTAATTGTAAAGTGTTTCATTCGTAAATCACTTGAGTTTTAAACTTTTTTAAACGCTCGGTTGAACTAACTTTTTAGATGGATGATTTGGAGCTTGGCTTGAGCGAGAATTATGACATCATCGATCACGTTTTCGCCGTGACCACAATGACCACGGTCCTCAATAGGACCGGCTTAGAATATAATCGTTTTGAGTATTCTGAGCGCCATGTGGAACGCGTTCCTATAAAATCCAGTGACCTGACTGAGTGTACAAGTGAAAAAGGCAACGTGCCATTATCGGCACTGTTTTAGTCTTAGGAATACCAGTATTGGTTTGGCGGACCCACGGAGTACAGAAAAAGAGGGCGGACCGTTATCCGCAACTCCACGTCTAAGCGCGTGTTTTGCGTTTAGCTGTGAATCTCTTAATTATTTTAACTATGAATGTATGGAATTAAATTATAGGTACTTATCGTCGTTGATCTACCCCTGTAACCTCTCTGATTTATTTTGTTTAGCTATCTAAAGCGATTGTCTTTTGTTGTTTATATTTTTTATCATCGGTATAGTGAATAAAATTTGATTTAAACTATATTATTATATGTGAAAACGTTAGCGAAGATGTTTCGATGGTTTTCCATCAATCATTAAGCAACTGGGTGGATTTGGATGTTAGATAAAAATATGAGACACTGGATTAACTTATAGGATACAATAGCTATTTTTTTATTTTATTCATTAGTTAGGATAAGCAATTTTAAATTGTACTAGTACTGGCTCGCAAATTAGTCTGCAATACTAAACAAGTATTGCTAACTAACGGTAGATACTCCTACAGTTGTTTGTCGTATAATGAGAGAGAGAGCTTAAACCCTACTCTCCTTAGTATCCTTACTAATCTCTCCTTATTTTTTCCTGGGATATGGTAACGTGCGAGTGTTGCTAGCGTAGGTATACAAGCTACGGTAGCTTCTTACCATCAACTAGTATACAAATAAATTAACACTTAGTTAAGAACCTTAATTATACTAACTAACTTATCATCACGCCATTTCCCTTGCGGGGTAGGCAGAGAGAACAGAGTGCCAAGAGGCTCTATTCTTGCATACATCTCTCGCTTCCTCAACATTCATAACTCTCTTCATACGCGCTCGCCGGTTTCGGAGACTCCTGACTCCACCTTCCTTCAATACATGACCAATTTGGTCTAGGTAGGTAAGTCTCGGTCTCCCCCTGTACCTACATCCTTCCACTTTCGGATTGTATATCTTCTTAGCCAGTCGCTCGTCCGGCATTCTTTCCACATGTCTGAACCATCAGAGCATTCCCTTTCGCATTTTTACACCAATACTCTCTTTCATACCTACTCGCTCTCTTACGTCATTGTTACGAATGCGGTAAGTCAGCCTCACTGCACAGATTCTCCGCAGAGATCGCATTTAGACGGCATTGATTTTGCTCTCATGCTCCTTTTTACATAACCAACTCTTGCTTCCATATAATAACGTTGGGACAAGCACTGCGTTGTGTATTGCGACACGTGCCTTCTGGCTGAGGTGGTGGCTGCCGAGAAGTTGTCCTAATGCTCCGTTCACTTTATTTCCCGCATTCACTCTTCTTTCTACATCAGTGGTGTACCTTCCATCCCGACTGAATCCACATTCAAGATATACAAATTCATCCACTTGTTCTAGCACACCATTTCCTATTGCTACTCTGACATCTGTTCTGGCTTCTTCTCTTTCAAAAACCATTACTTGGGTTTTACTCACATTCACACGTAGGCCCCTTTTCTTACAATCTTCTGCCATTACGTCGACTAGGGTTTGCAAGTCAGTCGCAGACTGCGCTAATAGGACCGCATCGTCTGCATATAGCAGCGAGTTAACCACTGAGTCGCCCATCTGAACTCCCACATTCATTTCATTCAACCTTTGTAGACATTTATCCAGATATATGATAAACAGTCTGGCTGATAGAACGCAGCCCTGCTTAACGCCGATATTGACGTCAAACCAGGGTGACATTCCATCATCCAGCCGCACACAAGCTCTGCAGTCCATGTTGTTGGACTGCACCGCTTGTAGCAGTCTACCGCTAATACCATACTCCGGCAAAATGTCCCAAAGTTCATTTCGTACAATAGTGTCAAATGCTTTCTCCAAATCCACAAAACTGCAGAAAACCCTCTGGCCTACAGCCAGATGCTTCTCCACAATGTTGTGCAGAGAAAACATTTGATCCATGCATCCTCGTTCACACCTAAAACTTCCTTGTGCCTCACATAAAAATTCATCAGACACCATCCTCATTCTCCTTTCAACAATCTTACCATACATTTTGGCTGCCAAACTGGTCAAGCTTATGGATCTGTAGTTTGCACAGTCATAACGTGAACCCTTGTTTTTAAACAAGGGCACGATGACTGCGCTTCTCCAGTCCTTGGGAACCATTCCTGAGCTCCAACATAAATTGAGAAGCATCAGGAAGGATTCCCAGACACATGAGCCAAGCTCCAAGCTCCAAGCTTGATCATCTCAGCAGACACCATATCAAATTATAAATGTTCCTATCCCCAAAAGCATACACATAGCTCAATTTACCTGCAATTCTTTTAATAGTTTTATTGAAAAAAATATTGATGTCTATTCACGTCTACATGTAAAAATGTAGGTAATGTATTAGCCAGTATGCGTTACAAAATGTATGATTAATATGGTGTAGTTTAGTTTATAATTTGAACGCATGCATATTATCAATCCCCCAATCAAAACAACTGAGTTTAAACACCAGTATATTCAATTGTATGCCAAATATTCTCACGCTTGGCCACAATGATTTGTCTAGGTAGTTACAAAAAGTATAGAAATAATTGCCTTAGCCTATACACACATTAACAATATTATCTAACCTTTGGTATTATTACGTTACTTTAAATAATCAGTACGCACTTTAACAAAAGTGAGTAATTTTTTATGCTTAGATTAATAATATGTCTATTAATCTAAGATTATGCATGTATGTTTTACATGTAATGCATGGAAATTGCTAGGCTAGGGGATATCCGTATACCTACCCGTATCTGACATATATCACTGAAAAAATGTCACTCCGCTATAAAAGGAAATACCATAATACAGACAGATAAACAAAAAAATATAAAATAGCAGAATTGGAATCAATAAGTCTTAAAAAGGCTACCTATGACGAAATTTTAGAATAATAATAAATGAGAATTATATGATCCCACAGAATTATAAAGTAATATGTATATAGATCAATCAAGTCTAAATATTAATCATAGCAGACACTTACTAGCTCTTCTACAGCTCTCTTGTAGTTATTAATTTGCGAAGATGCGCATAACATTGAACGGACGTCGTTAGGTAATATTTTTAAAGCCATTTTGATACTAACAATAACAGTTAATTATTTTTATTAAAGCAGTTTAAGGCAATCTTTCAAATTCGTTTAAATTTAGATCTCAAAAAACGATTAAAAATACTTATGTCACGAACGAATGAAGGAGGTCTAATAGCTATAAGTGGTTATAACGTACAACCTCTTTTTAAAATTGAATACTGCTAGATTCTACCGATATACATATCAATACGAGTAGGTACATTATCTTTTTTTTATGGTATATAATAATAAATATACGTAAATACTTTTATTATCACGACGGACGGCCCCCCACCAGATGGACCGATGATCTGGTCAAAGCTGCGGGGAGCCGTTGGATGCGGTCGGCACAGGACCGCTTGTTGTGGTGTTCTCTTGGGGAGGCCTATGTCCAGCAGTGGACGTTAAAAGGCTGATGGATGGACTTTTATTATCTATAATTATAAAACTCTAACAGAGCTGTGTCTGTACATTTAAGATATTTGAGAACAAATGACTGAAATAGAAAGCCTATTTCAGTCATTTTCGTGTCTAAACACAAAACGATTTTTTTTAGATTTTTTGTCTGTTTATTTGTTTGTCTGTTTGTTTGTACGCGCATCACGCAAAAACTACTGAACGGATTTTGATGCAACTTTTTTTATTTGAAAGGCCTTGATTAGAATTAAAGACTGATATACATTTTATCCCGCTACTATATTGGGAACCTGAGATATAACCGAAAAACTAGAAAATTATTTAAACTAGATTTTTTTTAGAATGTTTTTAAAAGAACTACTAAATGGATTTTGATGCAACTTTTTTTAGTTGAAAGGCCTTGATTTGACTTAAAACTGGTAGACATTTCGCACCTTGCGTAGAACAACGTGACATCTGCAAAATTGTAATTGTTGAGGACGGACGGTTAAAGTTATAAAGTTTTTATTTTGATTATAGTTTTTTTATAAATAACAATTGCTATTTCAATTTTTGAGATCTTTTATATGATTAGGTCTATTAATAAACCTAATGATATAAAAGATTAATTTTGCTATGACTAAGTATATAAATTTAGAAATTAAGAGGTTACATGTGTATTAATGACGATTTCCTACGGAAAATGGTAAACAATAATTGGTCACACTTTTATATATAACATTGTTCAACGGAACATTACAATAAATAATAGATCATACGTTCAATATAACTTGGTTCTACGAAAAACTCAGAAAATCTATATGACATATAAACACATGTACCACTTTTTTCTACGATAAACAGCATCTGGCTGTAGGCCAGAGGATTTTCTGCAGTTTTGTGGATTTGGAGAAAGCATTGGACACTGTGGTACAAAAGGAACTTTGGGACATTTTGCCGGAGTGTGGTATTAACGGTAGACTGCTACAAGCGGTGCAGTCCAACTACATGGGCTTGTGCTTGTGTGCGGCTGGATGATGGAATGTCACCCTGGTTTGATGTCAATATCGGCGTTAAACAGGGCTGCGTTCTATCAGCCAGACTGTTTATCATATATCTGGATAAATGTCTACAAAGGTTGAATGAAATGAATATCGTCGTTCAGATAGGCGACTCAGTGGTTAACTCGCTGCTATATGCAGACGATGCGGTCCTATTAGCGCAGTCTGTGACTGACCTGCAAACCCTAGTCGACGTAATGGCAGAAGATTGTAAGAAAAGGGGCCTACGTGTGAATGTGAGCATAACCAAAGTAATGGTTTTTGAAACAGAAGAAGCCAGAACAAATGTTAGAGTAGCAATAGGAAATGGTGTGCTAGAACAAGTGGATGAATTTGTATATCTTGGATGTGGATTCAGTCGGGATGGAATGTACACCACTGATGTAGAGAGAAGAGTGAATGCGGGAAATAAAGTGAACGGAGCATTAGGACAACTTCTCGGCAGCCACCACCTCAGCCAGAAGGCACGTGTCGCAATACACAACGCAGTGCTTGCCCCAACGTTATTATATGGAAGCGAGAGTTGGGTATGCAAAAAGGAGCATGGAAGTAAAATCAATCCGGTTGAAATGCGATCTCTGCGGAGAATCTGTGGAGTGAGGCTGACTGACTGCATTCGTAACAATGACGCAAGAGAGCGAGTACATATGAAAGAGAGTTTTGGTGTAAAGATGCGAAAGGGAATGCTCCGATGGTTCGGACATGTGGAAAGAATTCCGGACGAGCAACTGGTTAAGAAGATATACAATGCGAAAGTGGAAGGAAGTAGGTACAAGGGGAGACCAAGACTTACCTACCTAGACCAAATCGGTCATGTATTGAAGGAAGGTGGAGTCAGGAGTCTCCGAAACCGATGAGCGTGTATGAAGAGAGTTATGAATGTTGAGGAAGCGAGAGATGCATGCAAGAATAGTGCCTCTTGGTACCCTGTTCTCTCTGCCTACCCTGCAAGGGAAATGGCGTGATGATAAATTAGTTACTACCATGAGGCAAGCTTGAAAAAAACTCGACATATTTTACGGGTATAGTCTTGCCTTTGCACAAACTCTGTAAGTCTTTATATTTAGAGATAAGCATACCTCTCTGATCGTCTTCAGCATCAGAATTATTCTGATGTTGAAGACGTTATTGCATTCATGCCATTTTCCATGCCGTGCGAAGAATTCTTCCACTCACGCTCAAAGTATTTATGAACATTGTTTTGCAGACGTCGACTACGATCCCCTCTGAAAAGTATATCTGAGAAGTATTTTATAGTAAATTGACGTTTATTTGGAGAGTCACGATTCAAACATCTATTTTTTTCATCTTTTTTGTTAATTTTTTACAAAACTCCATTGCTTTGATTTATTTCCCTAAGTTTCAAAACTTTGAAAATGTTATTTCTCGTGTACAGCACTTATACAAGGTGGTCCGATTTCTTTAGCACTTACAGTCCTGCCCCGCTTATTTTTATATTCATATCAAAGGTTTTTCAAACGTCGACGTTTATTTTCTGCCCATTTTTCTGCAGACGCATGTCGTCGTCTTTTTGTGCCTACAGATTCTGGTAATACACGGTCATTAGCGTTGTCACAATTTGAAGATGAAGGTTTGGCAGCATTGGAAGCAACTTCGTCGACGGATTCATGGCAGTTTTCAGGTGGTAATTGTTTGCAGACAGCAAACGTGATGAAACATCGGAATGAATAAAACTGACGGTATAAAATATCTTCTGTCTTCATCATCAAACTGGTGATTGTTTGCAGATGGTGACATAGGTAATGTATCTATATCATAAATCTGACGGCTGTTAGCAGAGATTGTTGCAGGCACTATTTCAGGATTATTTTTGAAAGACGTTTTACACAACGTGGTGGTGTTTTTTTGAGTTGGTCAATCTGCGCAGCAATCAATTCAATTACAGATAATGAAGGAGAGTTTTCGAAACTACTTGTAGATTCTATATTCAGTGGCGTCAGGGTTCCTGAATTATTATTTGAATTTCTTCATCACCAGAAGAGTTATCATCCCAAAAGCTTGAAAATTATCATCATATATTATTATATTCAAACCAAATATCGATCCTATTATTCGTCTTGCATATAAGACGTTAATTTTTCATTATATTTCCTAGAATAATGTCACATATGCACATACTATCAATTTTTTTTTTCCAATTTCCATAGAACAGCGTTCCATGTACATATGGAACTAAAATTCTCTTAGTTCGTTCCATAAAAGAACGTTCCACGTGCAAACATGACATTTAAAAATAAAATAAGCTTTAACTTTTGTTTATGTCTAAACCTAAAATTACATTGACAATAATTGTAGATATTTAAACAAATAATACTTATTGCATTATTATAGAACGTTTTTCAAAAAGCAAAGTCACATAAACATATCGAACATTATATTGCGAATAATGGATTTCTGAGCGTATTTTCTTGTTATTTTATAGAAATCTTTAAACTGGACCAAAATGTTGTATCTAAAAAAAGATTTTATAATATATAACCATAATAATAAATAAATATTAATAATGATACTAAAAAGAATGTGAAAATAAATTTAATTTTGACATTTCTAAATTAGATATACTTCATAATTTGTTTGATTTATCACTGTTTTTATATGATTAATTCATTAATAAGCATTTAAACAAAAACTGATCGCAACAAATAATCGCTCACCTGCGGTTTTATCCTTGTCCATTTTATAACTGCACACAGCGGAAGCACCGCGCGACAACGAACTAAAGGGTTTTGATACAGCGCTCGAGCGCTCACAGATGAGTGCCAAGGACGAATAAAACCGTCTTTAAACGTACCTAGATATGTCCTTGTACCACAGAACACAAATCAGATAGAACGTTGTTCTATTCAGAATCTCAGGATCTATACCCCAGATGAAAAAAAGAACAATGTTATCCGAAAGCGTAGACAATAATTAAGACATTCCGATGATAAAATCAAATTCGTTCTATGTTACCATATAACGTTATTCTACGCAAGGTGCGGTTTTATCCCGCTACTATATCGGGAACCTGGGATATAACCGAAAAACTAGCTTTTGTCTGCGGCGAAGCCGCTGGCAAAGGCTAGTTTATTTATATCTATATAGCACATGGTATGTATATAGCACATGATATGTACCTAATATTTATTGAAATGGCCACCTTATGTTTTAACAGGTATTCCAGTTCATAACTGACCTATAAAACTAATTTTTAGTTTATATCTCTGGTTTCCGATGTAGTAGCGAGATAAATCTTACACCAGTTTTGAAGTCTAATTAAGAGTTATCAAATAAAAAAAGTTGCATTAAAATCCGTTCAGTAGTTTTTGCGTGCGAACGAACAAATAGACATTTCTTTATTTTCTTGCGGGATATCTCCTAACAAAAATTCTAATATAGTAAATCATTCAAACGTCTGCTAGCTCTATTAATTTGATTTAAATCTGTATTGTACGAGTAAGCCATCTATCAAACATTAATTTACATAATAATAGTATTTTAATAAGTACTATACTTCGCCCGCGGCCCTGCCGCGGCCAGAAGCTGGTTTTTAGGTTATATCTCAGGTTTCCGATATAATAGCGGGATAAAATGTATACCAGTTTTTAAGTCTAATCAAGAGCTATCAAATAAAAAAAGCATCAAAATACGTTCAGTAGTTTTTGCGTGATGCATGAACAAACAAACAGACAAAAAATCTAAAAAAAATCGTTTTGTGTTTAGACACGCCTATATAGCCTAATACAGTCATTTTTTCTCAAATATCTTAAATGTACAGACATAGCTCTGTTACAGCTTTATAATAGTATGTACTACTATATAGATGATGTACGCCAATAGACAGAAGTATCCTAATAAATAATTCAGATTGTTGCCTTCATTCGAGACACAAGGTGCATCATACTTAACTTGCATATCATTATAATAGTTGTCAGTGTTGATGTTACCAGAAAGTCCTATCTATTATAAGCTCCTTGAAACTATATTTTAATGAAAGGAAATCGATTTGTATTTAGCCATGAACTATTCAAATTAAAGGTACCTAGAGCATAAAGTAAGCCATGTCGACCGATGGACGAGTAGTCGTTTATAGCCACCCATGTGATCGGCCGTATAAAATTGTTTTATAGATTATAATAATATACAAATAATGGGAATCAATCATGGAGAACTTTAGTACGGAACTGTTGATGGTCTTTGTGTACCGATCTGGAATTGCACTTTGCTAGCCAGACTGTGGACAACGATTTGCCAGTCTTCATTCTAATATTCAATAAAGATAATAGCATAATTAGGTACACGCGTCATAGATGTGATCGAAAAATTGAAAATTATGAGTGATTTCGTGGAAAAGGAGATATTGTTGTTTTGGGAATATGTGAAACGGTAAGCTTATCCATTTGAAACGTCTATTGTATATTAGTATGAGTAAGTAAGCTGACATATAAATTTCTACCCAGAATTTCATTTGCGTGGAATTCAGAATAGAGTCAAAATAATATCAACTCGGCTCCCCGTGGCTTTGATCACATTGTCGGTCCACCTGGTAGGAGGCCGTCTTAAGCTGCGCCGTCCGATACGTAGTCGCCACTAGAGAACCTTTTTTCTCCAAGGGTTGTCGGTTCATCGAGTGACGTGCCAATTGTCACTTCAGCATGCCAATCCAACCCGGCGGGCTATGTTGGTCACTCTCATTCTCCTACAGACTTCCGTATTAGGGATTCGATCACGTAGGAAAAAAAAATTACTACTATGAAAAAAATCATTTGTATTTATTTCCGGGAGAACAGCTTATACCTATCCTCTTCTGAGCTCCGGACTATATATATTATGCTTTTCATGATGATCGTTCAAGTAGGCATAAAAGCGTAATAAACAAACAAAAGAACTTTAACATTTTATAATAATGATTATCCTTTGCCCGTGGCTTTGCCGCATACAAAAGCTACTTTTTGGGTTATACCTATCTCAGGTTTCAGGCAGGAGGTAGCTGTTTATTCTTTTATTTCATATCGGTGAAATGAAATGGTGAACAGTGGCTTGACAATACTCTCGGTATAGTTGATTCCATGAGCGACGGTTACCATTTACCATCAGATGAGCCGTGGCTCATCTGCTACTACATGCAATAAAAAAAAAAGTGAAAATTAGACAATGCATGCATGCATTATCAGCACATTTTAGAGGTACATAACTACGTTAACGAATAAAAATATATTATGGCAGGTAAGGAAATCATTAAGTAAATTCCTAGATAGTAAACAATTTCATGCCAACATTTTCTTAGAAACTCAATCAACTTATCTTTAGTCGAGACGATGATAGCAATATGGCTCACAAAGAATTCTTAAAATAATGAATCATCTTTTGTAAATATTTTCTGTTTGTCTACTTAATTCGCAGTTCAGGTACCTATTTTAATCGTATTTTTCACAAGCTAGTTATAATATATTAGTATAAGTCATAACATATCGATGCTATGTTGTTATACGAATGCAGTAATTTTTTCTCAAATATTAAACACACACAGCTCTATTACAGCCTTTTAATAGGTATACAGATACAGATGTTCAAAGATGCCTAAGTAGGATCATACAGTCATCTTTTGTCAAAAATACTTACTTGGCTCTGTTACAGCTTTACACATGACCCGTCTGATGGTAATCGGCTAACTTAGTAAGCATGGACTTAATCGTCTATGTTAGTAAGCTATAGATCTCTTGAAAATGACGTATCAAACATAAATTCTGATACAGCATTAACGGAGACATTTCGAGGGCCAAAATAAGGACTTTTGAGGAATAATATCTATTAAGTCTTATGTTATTAGACGAGGACGTAGCTTAGTTGTGCACTTGCAGTTCAAATGAGCGTATGATTAAGCAACTTTCGCTGGACTGGCATCAGTGACTAAAATGTGACACCTGCCCCCTTATAATGAAAAACGAAACGTTACACGAACTTTCGTTTCGAATCATTGTGATTGATCAACAGTCCGATACGTGATTTCTGATTAGTCGAGATTTCGACGTGTGATTCAGGCGACCAATCACAATAAAGCAAAACGAAAATTCATCTAACGTTTCGTTTTTCATTCTAAGGGGGCTGTTTGTACGTGAATTCCTCCGTGCTTCCCGGCTGTCAAATAACGTTCTGACAGTTGTTACAGTTTGTCAGTCCTGAATAAAACAACTGATTTCAGTCTTGTTTGAAGTTAGGTAACTAGTCTTCTTAGTTGGGTCATGGAAGTCACATGGCCGTCGCTCCGTGTAAATACTGATGAATTAGCTAAACGGGAAGCTGACCACAGCAAAGTTTGAGATAAGGCCAGGGAGATGATAATGATAATAGATTGTTACGATTAGTCATGGTGTATTAAAAAACATAGTATCACGCCTGTATTCCCCGAAGGGATAAGCAGAGGTGTATTACAAAACCCACGGTTCACCAGCTATGTTTAAGTCCCACGTAATATGGGGCGAGCCTATAGCCGTCTATCAGGCACATTTCCAAACTCCGGGCTGCTACTGAGAATTTTTCTTTTTACGAAATAGCTTAATATAACATTGCCCGACCCGGGGATCGAACCCGAGACCTCATGATCAGCAGTCGCACACACTACCGCTGCACCATCGACGCAGTTAAAAGTGTATTTAAAACAAAGCCCAATATCAAATAGTACGTACTATAATACTTTCTGATGTTTACGCGAATGTTACACATTTTGAAATAAAACTACATAATATAAATCATATACTGTGGGTAGATGAAACCGTTGAAATAACATATCAACATTGGACGTCTATCATCTAAGTCCACCCGTGATCATGAATGCTGTAAAGTATTCGAAACGTCGGGATAGGAGTAAAATCAAGTAAAAGCGATAGATTCCGTAAACGTAGTTTTAGTACGTACTACGTAGTATAACAAATGAAACTGGGTTACGATGTCAACTTCATATGAAATACCTTATGAGTAAGTTCTATAGCAGACTAGCCAACTGTATTATTAATTCATGTACTTATGCAGCAAGCACATATCCACGTTTCTTTTGTATTTATATTGAACTATTGATTCAGTATTACCTTTATCGGCCGTCTGTTGCTTCGATATATTGCGTGTCGAATTGAAATAGGTCAAAGGATGGACAAAAAGACTGTAACACAAAGTACATTCAAGGACGATACACAACCTTTATTAATATATACATAGTTACATACCTACTTATATAGCATCACGCCTGTATTCTCCAAAGGGGTAGGCAGAGGTTTATTACACACCCACGATTTGCCAGCTATGTTTAAGTCCCACTTAATAGGGGGCGAGCCTATTGCCGTCTTTGGGCACATTTACAAACTCCGGGCTGCTACTGGGAATTTTTCTTTTTACTAAAAACCTCAATAACATTGGTCGACCCGGGGATCGAACCCAAGACTTCATGATCAGCAGTCACTTACACTACCGCTGCACCAGAGGGGCAGTTTGGTTTTCGTTACACTTTCACGCCCAAATTACAAACACGATCATAATTTTGCATACATACCTATAATCTGGAACCCAGAAAAAGATTTTATTCTGGATAATTCCCGTGGGATTTTCGCACAGAGATTTTTGTTTTAGTTTAAAAGACAATTATCCGTGTATTGCGGGGGACTTTATAAACATACAATTTCACGAACACAAAGTACACCTAAACGCAGAAGAACCATCTGTGGATCACACAAAGAATTGTCCCGAGGGAATCGATTCACAACATTCGGGCGGAATGTCGGTATCTAAACTACTCCACCGTCTGTGAAGTCCCATTTTAAATGTAGTGTGAGTAACATACTTATATTATCTCCACTACATGAGTGCACTCCACTGCCTGAGTGTATTTATAAAAACACAGCATCACGCCTGTATTCCCCGAAGGGGTAGGCAGAGGTGAATTACACACCCACGACCAAACCAGCTATGTAAGTCCCACGTAATAGGGTGCAAACCTATTGCTGTCTACCGGGCAGATTTCCAAACTCCGGGCTGCTACTGAGAATTTTTCTTTTTACGAAAAACCTCAATAACACTGCCCGACCTGGGAATCAAACCGCTGCACCACCGAGGCAGTTGTATTTATAGATTTTCATGTGTACCGGCTTAGCATTATCCCTGGTTCCCCGTCTTTATGAATTGGCTATTTAGAATTGATTTACAATTAAGAGAAAACAGGTTTGCTTGGTTTGGCATGTAATGAGAAGAAAGGAGATTCATGTGACTAGGAGTCTATGGACTTGCAAAAAAAAATTAGGTTGGATGTGAATACATAGATACGATGTGACATCATATACATACGATGTGCTGAAAGAAAATACACATTGCGTCGACACCATATCAATTGGGAAGCGGTGAGGCATTTGAGAATCTTGATGATAAAGTAGTGGCTACTTACCACCACTTGTCTTTTGTCTTATACTACGCGGGTGGGAAACAAGCATACGGCCCACCTGATGGTAAGCGGTTACCGTAGCCTATAGACGCTAGCAACACCAGAGGCATTGCTCGCGTGTGGCCATCTCCAAGGAAAGGCATAGGAAGTATATTAAGGAGAGGAGGAAGTATTTTAGGTAGGATACTAAGGAGAGGATAGGGAGGGGGTTCGGGCCTCCGACGCTCTTACTCACCATACGAAACACAACGGTATGTACCACTACTGGTCGTTCACGCTAATATTTTGTGAGAGTGTGGTACTTCTCCGAACGAGCCGGCCCATTCATGCTGGGATAAGCAAGGACGAGCGACTGGCTAAGAAGATATACAATGCGAAAGTGGAAGGATGTAGGTACAAGGGGAGACCGAGACTTATCTACCTAGACCAAATTGGTCATGTATTGAAGGAAGGTGGAGTCAGGAGTCTCCGAAACCGGCGAGCGTGTATGAAGAAAGTTATGAATGTTGAGGAAGCGAGAGATGTATGCAAGAATGAGAGCCTCTTGGCACTGTTCTCTCTGCCTACCCCGCAAGGGAAATGGTGTGATGATAAGTTAGTAAGTTAGTTAGTTATAAGCAAGGCTTTACCATGGTGTCTGCCTCCGTAATAAAAAATATAGTTTATTACCTTTACCTTGAAAGAAGCAAGCAGAAGCTCTGCATACGTCATTTTCATTATCAATTCCTATATTTTAAAAAGAAATGCCATATCAACGAAGGGGTTTTTTACGAACATTCCGATATTTTGACGAATCCTTATCTTCGTGTTGCCCATCCATTATTGCGAAACAATATGAGGAGATAACTGTAACTGCATTGGCGCTGTCTTTCAAACATACGTATAAATAGTGTAACCCGGGAATATGTTGACATCAGTTCCTTCGAGGACCTCATTTGTAAAGGATATACACTAAACAGCAGTGAAGGTAAGCAAACAGCAATGCATTAATTTTAATTATCCCGTCTTTTACGACGATCCTGTCTGACTTTTTTTTGTTGTAAACCTTCGATCACCTATGCAATAGATATCGCGTCAGCCCAAAAATCCGTCTCAGTAAATAACAGCGCACTTGAGAAGTGAGCTCTTATTATGCTTAGTTCAAAAGTACTTTATTTGTTGCTATTTAAGCTTTATTTGTAAGTAAATGTTTTTTCACATTTAAGTTGCAGTAGTCAATTATTGCTTTGCTCGTTTTTTGTGAGGAATGATCGTAAATGTAAGATAATTTTTTAAAGATTTGTGACTTTATTACTAAGTGCCATGATTGTAATTAGGTTGAACTTAAAACTGTTTTAAAACCTTTGTCTCAGTTCGTTAGTAAACAGATGTAGCTGTATAAGTATATATTCAAACGGACAGTTTTTAGCTTGATTTTGTTATCTTGTTAGTATTGATGATCGAAGTTGTAAGCATTGGAGCAGCTACAGATAATAATATAGTGCTATTTATTTTTCCAGATGCTTAAAATTTTATCTATAATTATTGCCTTAGCCGTGGCAGGGTATTCAGCGGAAATATCATCATCGTATACACTGTTAAAAGAACATATAGCGCCTACATTTAATCCTGAAGCTAATTCTGAACCTGTAGAAAGCCACACAATATTAAATGAAAGACAATCTGAAGGGAAGCATCCGGTATATAGAGCTGATGAAGTCAAAAATCAAGGTCGAGCTAGGATTGAACCAGTTAGGCCTAGAGGTCCTGTTATAATTAATCACGACGCGATGTTAGCAGACCAGCCACCATCACCCACCGAAGTTACTAGAGCTGTAAGTGCAAATTATTATAATATAATTATTTAAAAACTAGATTGCTACGACTTCATCGGCGTGGAAATCTGAGTTGGATCAATATAATTTAAATACTATGACATTGTCACTTTACGGCAGATTAATTATCTTACCTAAAAATAACTATCATTCAGGAACCATCCATTTTCTGGGATTAAAAAAAAGCTATGTCCTTTTCTGGTCTCTGATGTCAAAGGTCCCATATTCTGTCCGTGTGGTGATGGACTAAGATTACAAGTGTCACCACCCCATCCTTTCCTTCCCGCGGGTGTCGACTAAGGGAAGTAAGCAATTGACTACACTCTCCGTATAGTTGAGTCCATGAGCGACCATTTCCACTTACCATCGCGTGGGCCGTGACTCATCTGCCATCATAAGCAAAAAAAAAGAAAAAGAAAATAACAATGCAATTGATATGCCAATATGCATTTACTAAATCTATGGTGTCGGAATAACATAATAAATTGTGAATGATCTGCACCTATAATAAGTAAACGAAATAAGGTTTCCATATATTTGATTAGAAACGTAATACATATTATAATAAATGTAGTGATAGATGATAACGATGACCATGTTAATATTACTTTTACTGGTTACTTCCCAATTCCAATTAGGTTGTCGTTATTTCAGAGGATTTGCTCAATATCTGTTCTTTTTGGGGTGTATGTACAGAAAAGATTTACTAAGTTTTTCAAATTTTGAGATCTCGTAACGCGTGTGTAGTATTTTGCTTATATACCTATATTTTAAGATTTATACTAAGGCCAGCAAGTAATGGTATATTACTTATTGGAAAGAACCTTAAATATTTAAGTAGATAATTATTATTTTTAGGATGGCCTCGGCATGAGTAACGGATATCAATCCGGACCAGTCGAAGTGGCGTATCCTGATATTCCCTATGCGCCAGGCTACTTCTACGATACTGGATTTTCATCGTCAAACAAGTATGTTCATGATTTAGTTCCTTTTCATATAATAGGTAGTGTAGCAGCTAACAATCTCTCGTGTAGTGTTTTCTGATAGATTTCTGGTCAGAACATAAATATGGTTAAGCCACGAACATTTTCTAGTACCCGCCTTGTCGTGCGTTAGGTTTTTATGCCGAGACAAACAATTGATTCATATGATGAAAAAACTTTTGTTAACATATGTACGAGTACTTAAAGAATTTCAGTTGAGATTTTTGATTTTGGGTAAATATAAATAAATAAAATATTAACGGACATTTTTCACACAACGTCCTCTGGTCCCAAACTAAGCCTAACGCTTGTGCTATGGGTACCAGATTACGGATATAATACGTATACTACTTTTTTTTTGTAAATACATACATATAATAGATAGAAAACACCTAGACGCAGTACAAATATCTGTGTTCATCACACAAATAATTGTCCTGAGTGGGAATCGAACCCACGACCTCATGAACGGAAGTCGGTTACACTACCGACTACGCCACGAGGCCCGTGGGTGTTAGTTTGGTGAAAATAATTTAGCTGTGGACCTTAAGATTTTTTCTTCAATATCACACAATTGTTTCGCTAATTATTATTGTTATTTAAACACAGTATTTAAATATTAGTACTATTGCTGTATTACCTTCCCACCTACCTTAAAATGCATAATTATATCTTTTAAAGTGGATGAATATATAACGGAGCCTATATAAAAAATATACTATCCTAACACACAAAGTGCAAAAATGTGAAGTGAAAATGATAGCACGAGTATATCTAACATTTTCCCTCGAATGTGAACGAACATCCCAATCGTTCAGTTAGCAGAACGTCATTAACGGCAATCCAGAAGACGAAGATTCAAATCCCGCTCGTGACTATAATTTTAATTTCAAATTAGCTGATATATAAATATATATCTGTTTGTCTGTTTATTTGTTTGTCTATTTGTTCGTTCACGCATCACGCAAAAACTACTGAACGGATATTGATGCAACTTTTTCTGTGTGATAGCTCTCGATTAGACTTAACAACTGGTATACATTTTACCCCGCTACTATATCGGGAACCTGAGATATAAGCTAAAAATAAGCACATTAGCCTTTGCTCGCGGGTCCGCCGCAGTCAAAAACTAGTGTTCTTATAAAAACCGTTGATTTTTAAAGTTTTATAACTTCATATGAAATCAAGATATCGAAATATGCGTTTTTTTAAGGGCCGAGTGTCTACGAAATAATATTTAGAAAACTTAACTGAAATCTATCCAGTAGTTTTTCGTAACGTGCCCGACGCCTCTATAATTTTATTTATATAGATTTGCGATCTGTGTGTCCTTATTAATGTAATGGCCGAGCATCTCAATAGCTAATATATGTATATAAAAACAACACAAATATATATCTCACAATTAAACACTATGTTCTGGATAATTATTATTGCAGTTACGATATGTATGGACCAAACACGTATTTGATGGACTCTGATACATCCCCGTTCAGCTTACTGTGGAGCCAGGTGCCTGATGGCAGAGTGAGTATTATTAAGCTTTTTAGAAAAACTTTATTAATTTTATATAGAATCAATGGTTGAATGTTAGTAGAAATTTTAGCCTAGTGGTAAAACAGTCGTTCAAAGATATTAAGTGAGAAGGAAGTTAGTTTTGTTTGGATAGTCTTAATTCACGCGAGCTTTCCAATACATTTACTTATAACTTTGAATAATATGTAGTGTTATCTACCTTTTAAGTCTTTCGAAAATACGTGTGAATTGGACTAATCGTGATATTCTTACAGTGACTAAAGTCTTATTATCTTTAAGTTTGTGGAAAGCCACTATAATCCACCAGTAGATGTATGATCAAAAGGACACGTGACAGGTGTGATTAAACTAACATACTAGTACACTGCATATAAATGCATATGACGCACTAAAATATTATGTTTGTTGATGCGACGTATGAATGTATATACCGGGTGTAAAGTCATCATACCGATAACTTCAGTCAAAGATGTAACCAAATAACTGTTGGTAATAATATGGCCCATACCGTTTTCGTCAACAACGATAGGTTACGAAAATTTGCAATTTTTAGCCGCCATCGAATTATCAACAATGCGATTAAAAATATGACGAAGGATTCAATCCATTGTTGTTTTGAAGTAAATCGGCGATTAATGGGTTTATTACCTAAAATAGAATTTAGATAGAACAATATAACGATATTATCTGATATTCAATTAAAAAAAAAGATAAAGAAATTACAATTTTCATGAAAAGACCGATGCAAATTTCCATCGCCTAAGTGTCGATATATCGAGTACTGAACCTATGGTATCAATTATAGATGCGATGTCATTTACATCCTGTATAAAAAAAGTAAGCTTAGTAACACCATTTACTCAAGAACAGCTGAACCGATTTCTATCTTATGATTTGTTAGATGTCTCCACCCGGAATAACTTACTTAAAACAAAAAATTATTGATTCTGAGGCGATACGAAGTTCGTCGGAACAGCGAGTTATTTATATAAAAGTAATTTTAAATCGGTTTTGAGTTTATAAGCTGTGATAAAGTTTAATATGGATTCTTAACGATTTATTACTTAATTTTCAGACACTAGTTAGCTACGTAGGACGCACCATCATTTGGGTATTTAACAGCGTTTTCGTACTTTTACTTGGATCACTTCTTACCGTTGGTGTATGTACATACACTAACCTTTGCACTATTCACTTCACTGGAATTGGGCCTATTCATGAAGAGATGAGATCCCTCATGAGCCCTGAAAGACTTGAAAAGATTAGCCATGCTGCTGATTTTGTGAAGACTGCTATTGACAAATATCAGAAGATTCAAAAAGTTACTGATCAAATCCCTACTGTGAGAAGACGTCGAGCTATTTTTAATTAATAATTTTATTACAAACTGCCAATTATATTTTGTATTAATTTTATTAAATATCTAAATGTCATATTTGTTTTTAATTAGATAATAGATTTATCTATGAATAGTAGCACCACACGGACACAGTCCGTCACCACATGGACAACTTAATTTGTAAGGTAAGTTGTCCGTGTGGTGATGGACTGTGTCCGTGTGGTGATGGACTAAAAATATAAGTGTCACCACCCCATCCTTACCTGCGGGTGTCGTATAAGGTGACTAATGGAAGTAAGCAATTATCACCCATTGAATTACTGGTGGTAGGGCTGGGTACTAAGTGAGAGTACTCACTTGCTATCGAGACCGAACGGGTACCACCGTCTCCTGTGTGACCAGTCATGAAGCACGTCAGTGTGTTATAGTTGAGTCCATGAGCGACGGTTACCACTTACCATCAGATGGGCCGTCGCTCGTCTGCCATCATAAGCAATAAAAAAAATTTTCTCTGTAACTAGTTCCTTTACTATATAATAACACTAGGAAACCCGATAGTCGTTTCTCAGGCTCTCTCTCTAGAATTCCTCTTAGAATATAAAAATCGTTAAATTTATTTTGTACACAAAAAGGAAATAATTGGGATAAAAACTATCCTATCTTTTAAGTCAGACCAAATCGAACATCGCATTTCTGAAATATAAACGATATATAAGTATAATTGGATAAGTTTCGGAGTACGTGGCGGACTAACAACGTTACACTAATATTTCATATACGAGTATAAATGTACGATAATGTATGATGATGTACGAAATTGGTGAGCAGCGGCTTGACAATACTCTCGGTATAGTCGAGTCCATGGGCGACGGTTACCATTTACCATCAGATCGACCGTGGCTCGTCTGCCACTACAAGCAATAAAAAAAAAGCTGTGGTTAACTCTAATACTTTAGGATGATGATTGCGATAGAGCTTACTATAAAAATCTGGAATATGTAGCATTCTTAAATCCATCCATTCAACGTCCACTGCTGGACATAGGCCTCCCCAAGAATGGGGGATAGTGCCGTAATCGCCATGCTTGGCAGGCGGGTTGGCAATCGCAGTGGACGTTGTTAATACTCGAAGGAGTGCTGCTGCCCACTTTCGCGGTATTCCCTCAGTCGGCTCTTACGACTCCCATGGGTGGAGAGGGGTAGGACAATTCTAAAGCCAGCCCCACACGGCGGATCATATAGCATTCTTAAAACATAATACTTATTTAAAGTACTTGTGAATAAAGAAAATGAGATTTTTAGTAGGGGCGGGAATCGAACCACGCATCTTTTCCAATCCGGGGAAGTGCTCTAAGCCACTGAGCTACCCTACTGACCTTTCGATCATCCCAAATTCTTAATCACATTTGTCTTACGACTAACGCCATCTACCGGCAAGCATTACATGCATCCAATATAGTAAGTTTAATTTTGCAATTAAAATTCATACTATTTGATGGCGCGATTTTTTCAAACATTTTAGATCTATTTCTTTTAGCACATAATACTTATTCTAAAATGTCTGTAAAACCAATTGAAAACACTGTTCTAACCATCCTCATACTTTTTGTATAATATATTATGTTATTTTCCTAAGTTTCGCAGCACTTTATAGTGCAAGTGTTTTGTAGTATAATCTATTGGATACGAGAACAGCTCCGTGTTGCCTAAAATCTGATTGAAATCTCAGAAACTCGCTGGCTACTACTACCTCTTTTCTACTATTTAAGAATGTAAAATAATTATTAAATAATATATATCTTAATTTATTGAGTAACAATAATATTATGCAAAAAATTATACTTTTGTATAATGTAGTCGAGGAAGTCGAGCAATCTAACCATTATTTCCGGAGTAATTGCCGCTGTATTATCTGCCTTGCACAGCGGGAATACACAACAAAATATGAATTGAATACTGGAGTGAATGTATCTTTCACCTTTTTAGAACAAATAATGTAAAATAATTATTAAATGCACATAATATATATCTTAATTTATTGAGTAACAATAATATTACGCAAATAATTATATTTTTGTATAATGTAGTCGAGGAAGGCGAGCAATCTAACTATTATTTCCGGAGTAATTGCCGCTGTATCATCTGCCTCGCACAGCGGGAATACACTACAAAATATGAATTGAATACTGGAGTGAATGTATCTTTCACCTTTTTCGAGCAAATTTTGCATCAAGAACATGATTTTTCTGAGGAAAACCTGTAAATTTAGACAGTGACATATTATTTTTGATCTATATTTTTTAGCATTTGACGTGCTCCGCTACTTTTTTAAAGTACGAGTACAAATTATTTGTGAATAAGGAAAAAGAGATTTTTTGTACGAGTGGGAATCGAACCCGCGTCTTTTCCAATCCGGGGAAGTGCTCTAAGCCACTGAGCTATCGTACAGACGTATTCGGTCATCCCAATTTCCTTATCATATTTGTCCTTACGACCAACGCCATCTATCGGAATGCATTTATATGCATCAATACAATATAGTAAGTTTAATTTTGCAATTAAAATTCAGTGACATATTTGAAAACACTGCGGTAACATAATCGTTTGCTTTCCCCTATGATGGACTAAGAATACAAATATCACCACCCCATTCTTTCCCAAGGGTATCGTAAGAGGTGGTTGAGTATGCAATTATCACTCATTGCATTTCTGGTGGTAGAGTAGGGTCACTCGTTATGGGACTCGAGCGGGTCGGATCCTCGTGTGAGCGATCGCAAAACACCTGGGTGTGTTGTGGTACTACCACACATAACTGTCCATTCTTTATTTCTTATGCGTAAAATGAAGTGCCGCTACTTTAGCGGCTTTCCGGTTTTCTTAGAATTGTTGAGTTCATGGGCGGTTACTGCTTACCTTAACGTTCCATACGTTAAAAATAAACAAAAGGTCGTAGGTCAGATATGTATTACACAAATAATATTTTATGTTATGTGTTGCGTAAATAGTTGATTTTAGGTTCGCTAGGGAAAAATCTTGACATACGAACTTTACAAATAAACAAATAATGGACACAAATACGGTCAGACTCAGAACTATAACTCGTGGTCTGTCTGTACCTTAACCAATACGCCATTGTGCAGCAAGCTGTTGTTGCGTCCAGGTAATCTATTTTTTCACTGTCAACGACGTTAGAGTATAAATCTACTTAGGGTAGAAAGCAGGTGAAACTACACTAAGGAACTTGCTGCTGTCTGTTGACACTGGCTTAACACACTGGCCGTAACAGAATTACGGTCTGCAGATCTTATATAGGTACACTAAGGTCGAAAATAAAAAAGAATTTTACAAAATATAACCTTTTTAGAATTGTCCCACCCCTCTCTACCCATGGGAATCGTAAGAGCTGACTGAGGGAATACCTAGGGAGAGGGCAGCAGCACTCCCTCGAGTATTAACAACATCCACTGCTATCGCCAACCCGCCTGCCAAGCGTGGCGATTATGGCATTATCCCCCATGCCGGGACCGCTCGTTGTGGCGTTCTCTTGGGCAGTACTATGTCCAGCAGTGGACGTTGAAAGGCTGATGGATGGATGGATGGATGGATTATAAAATATATTTTTTATACTCACAGATACAATGCTGGCTATTAGATTTTGAAAAGGCGTTCGTTGAGCAGAAACATTTTGATGTGATGATGATGATCTGTGTTTGAGGTTCCTTTTTACTCTATTTATTACTACTTGATTTAATTTCTGTATTTCATTTTGACTAGTGTTATTATTGACTAATGTCTCCGAACTAACAGCACTGTTTTCAATGATTGGAGGAAAAACAATATTCACTACGGGTTTTTTAGCATTGCCGTAAATATAATTCTGTAAAAGTAATAAAACCAAAACAATGTTCAGCACAAGAAGGCCATAAAGTAATCATAATAAAATTTATTTAACAAGAACCATTATGTTTACACAATTAACTCATAAGGTATACAATGGTGAGCTTGTTATAATATTAACATTGTGTCTGATATTAGCATCGGTGCTGAGACTGCTGAGCTAAGTATTGCCCCGTATTTCAGCACACAGTGCCATCAACCCATTTTTTTTTGTTAATGTGGGAAAAAATGTTCCTAACCGCACACCCCGTCGTTCGGGGCAACGTACAGGGTAGTGTGGGGCCTGCACCCACTAAAGAAACCCGCCGTGTGCCGTCTTTCCGCCTTTATTGGCAGGCCACTGGAACTGTGTTACATTCCTTCGGTGGTAGTGCCATCAACCCTAGGCTCTGATGTGAAATAAAATATTACATAAGCCATGACGTAAAATTGAAAAAAATATTACATATCAATCGAACTTAGTCTAAATTATTTGAACAGAATTAAATTATATTTTTTAATATTCGCTAGGCTTTATACAGAATAAAATATAATGTTATCAATATAATTTGACATAAACAAATATTTCTCATTAAGACAAGACACTGATCACTACTTTTTATTTTTATTTTTAGGTGGGCAAAAATGTCCTACCGCACACCCCGCTGCCCGGGGAGACAACGGGGTGAATGGGGCTCTCACCCACTAAAAACCCACCGTGCGCCTACACCCGCCCTTGCTACGGCGGATCACGGGTACCGCGTCGTTACGACCGCGATCCGCAGGCGGCAGCCCCTACGGGCACCCTCTCTTGAGCGACGCCTCGCGCACTTGGGCGTCGCACTTTCGCGGTAGGCTTCCGCGGACGGCAGGGTACTCCCCGACCCTACCGTCCGCAGCCTCGGCTAGGGCGGCATAAGGCGCAAGTAAGCGCGCGCACGCCGCCCCTCGCGCCGGCGGCGAATCGGGTCCGCGAAGGAGGATTCCTCACGGGCCCTCTCCGCCACCTCCTTCCGCGAGATGACAGCCTCGCAGAAGGCGGCGACCGCGGTCCAGGCCCTGTCACTGCCAACCATCGCTCGCGCAACGGCCGGCAGCGACAGGTCCACGCCTATGACTGCAACGAGTTCCCGGCGCTGCACATCCCATGCCGGGCACGACTCGAGCGTGTGCTGCGCCGAGTCCTCGTCGCAGTCGCAGTGGTGACAGCCTGGGGTCGTCTCCCTCCTTGCGATCGTGTGCAGGTATTTGCCGAAGCAACCATGCCCCGACAAAACCTGCACCAACCGGAAGGTGAGGATCCCGTGCTGCCGCCCTGCCCATTCTTCCAAGATCGGCCGGAGCGCCCCCACGGTCCAGAGACCGGCTCGGGGCGTCTCCAACCGTGCCCTCCATCTGGCCATGGCAGCTCGGCGGGCGTCACCCTGCCACCTGGTCATCTCCCTGGGTAGGGGACGTCCGCCCCCCTCCCTGCTGAAGTGCTCGCAAAAGCACCACCGCCCATCCAGCACCAGGCCCAGATACTTAATCTGGGCCTGCACCCCAATTTGGACCCCGTCCACAGTGATCGAGACGTCAGCAGGTGGCCAACGTCGGGGCCCATGATACCGGAGCGCCTCCCTGATGTAGCTGGATGGCAGACTGTTGAATGCGTTGGCGATGTCAAGCGATACCGCCAACAGCACTCCACCGCCGGCGACGACCGCCGCGGCCTCGGCCCTCAGGCGCATAATCGCGCCGACCGTCGAACGACCAGCTCGAAAACCAAATTGGGCGTTCGACAAGTCGGGTCCGACGTCGCGCAGGTGCTGGACGATGCGGGCAGCGAGGATTCTCTCCAACAGATTACCCGCCTCGTCCAGCAGCACGATGGGCCTGAAGGCCCCGACCGAATCCGGCGTTCGCCCCGGCTTCGGCAGGTGTACCAGCCTCCCCTCCTTCCAGCAGTCAGGGAACCGCCCGGACGCCAGGCACGCTACCGCATCCGGCAGCATGATGATTACCACTGCTACCGTTTTCGGCGCTTGAAGCTTGCGCGGCTTCTTAAGGCCGGGCTTGCTCCCTGGCGCAACGGTATTCGCAGCTTGGGCAGCAGTCCCAGTTGCGGCTCCCTTTTCCCTCTTACCCCGGGATTTCTTCCTCCCCCCGCTCATCACATGCCAGCCCTCATCTGAGGGTGCAGGGCCGGTTCCCGGGGATTGGATACTGGGGCCCGCGAGGGCTGGCCAGCACATGGAAGAGGAGGGAACTCCTCTCTGGGCTGGCTCTTGGGGCGCTGCCCAGCCTTCTGCGCCGCCTTCGCTTTGGGGGCTTTGCCCTGCCCCTGGGGCCACGTGGCCGCGGTCGCGGAGTAAGTGACGTTGCAGCCTTCTTCTTGTCCGCGGCCAGCGGCGGCCGGAGTCATGGCTCCAGCGGCACTCTGGTGGTTAGGGAGTCTATGCGTGGGTCATAGATCGCACCAATGCGATCGATGTCCTGGCGCATCTGCTCCTCACTGAGAAGTTCAGGGGCTGGAGACCCCGCGCCCTCCGTTGAGGCTGAGGCTTCCTGCATGGCCTTGACGAGCCCTGGTTTGGCTCGCGGGCCACTGCGCTCCTTGCGGAGTTCTGCCACCTCATTCTCGAGGCGTCTGCAGCGCGCCTCCAGCCTCCTATTCTCCTCAGACGCCGAGTGGCGCCGGAGGGACTCCAACGCTTCGAAGGCCACCTTGGTAGCTTGGTAGGTAGTTCTTGAAGGCCTTGGAGAAGGTGCCCTGAAGGTCTTGTGACCTATCTGCCACCGTAAATACGATGGCCAGGGCATCAGAGACCTTCTGGGTAATCTGATCTGCTGACTGCAGATCGTTCTTTTCCAGAGGCTGCTCTTGGAGCCTCGATGTGAGGAACGTTAGCCGCTCCTCCACCGAGAGCCCTGCTCCCAAATCCCTGACAACCGCCTCGTCCGCCTTGGACAAGGCGCGTGGCACTGTACGCCTGTTGGCACCTCGGCCTCTTTTTGACGGCCTCCCTGGCCTTACTGGTGGAGGCATATCTGTGGAGCTACCCTTCGACTCCGTCGCATCCCCTTCTAGCGCTATTGAGCGCTTCAGGAGTCGTGAGGGCCGCTCCAACGAGCCAGCCATCCCCGGCTGAGACCCCGATGAGTTCGGGGCTCGAGCGCCTGTGGCGGCGGTAGTGTTGTCACCGCCATCCGTCTCCATCGATAATTCAGCAGCAGAGCTGCCACTGCCCTTCCTGTGACTACCCGCGGGCGTCTGCTTCCTGCCACGGATCTTCCTCTTCCTCGTCCCTTCCTTTCTCTCCTGCTTCTCCTGTTTTTTGTTAGTGGTGTCTGTTGCCCCTCTCAAATACACGGGGCTGACGGGGCCGGTCTTGGAACTCGGCCCCGTGAGGGATTCTCCGGGTGCGTCGCACCCGGTACCCTCTTGAGGACTACTTGTGTTTTTAACTTTCACCATTATGTTAAGTTTTACGTCCTCCGACGTGCCAACCCTCGCGACTGAGCTCCCCTCAGCCATGCATCCCCTGGCCGGGCGGCAGAGCACGGGATTGGGGTAATTTTTTATAGGAGTTTTCTTCCCCGCGGTCCGAAGATCCCCGGTCCTGTCTGGGGGGGCCACTGTGGCCCCGCCGACCCTCCACGGCGGACGTACGGCCTATCCACTGTGCCCTCTGCTAATCAGAGGGACACGCGGAGACCCGTCCCCTGCCGGGATTCAGCCGCCGGTGAGTGCTGACGTTGCCCGGGGTGCACCAACGCGGAGGTATCCCGACCCGCACCCCAATGTGGCCTGCCAATAGTGATCTATTATATTTTTTATGTCGATATATATGCATCCCACTATTACATACGAACCTCCTTTATACACATTGAAAAAGGAATCTGGTGTTATGCCATAGCTTTTTTAAGAAGGGATAAAACGTACCTAACCGCACACTCATTGTTCACGGCAATGAGCAGGGTAGTGTTGGGCCTTCACCCACTTCCCCGGATTAAATGGGACCCAGGTTCAAATCCTGCTTGCAGTAAAGCTCTCTTTTTCCACTTTCATAAATATAATCTGTTCTTTAAAATAGCTGAGTATGTCAAATGCTAAACATAGATCAAAATAATCTTACCTGTGTTGACACAACCGGGACTTCTGTGAGATTCTTCTTAACATTTCCTATTATTGTATCTGCTCTTAATTTATCACTTTTAATATTATTTACTAAGTACAGCATCACTGAACATAGTGTAATAAACATTTTGTTCATCTGAAAGAAATATTTACTAAAGAATTTATTACTTACTAGAAAACACATGATATCGAACAATATTCATTATAAATTTACCTTGATAAGAATGATTGTCATTGACAACAAGTTTACTGCACAACTCGTAAAATTAAAGTAATGGGAAACCTAATTACCTTTTATAATAATAACAGTCCCTTAGTTAATGAGACATTAGTTTTGCATCAACATTTCTTTTAAATATTTGAATAACATGATTCACGAAATAACTCTCCTCAAAGTAGCGAAACATTGCCGAAATTTTGAGCTATGTACGTAGTAATCTTTGCTTTAAAGCTCTGCACTTCGGAATAATTCCTGTATCATAAGGGACTTCACAAACATAATTATAATTGACGGACAAAAAGTACACCCATGCTCTAAAAACCATTTGTGGATCACAGAAAATATGTGCGTGCATATATTGGTAAAATTTTGGGGGAACATCTTTCACTAAGGTTCGTGGAGTCTGCCAACCCACAGAGACTAGGAAAACTATGGTCTATAACCATATAAAAATCTTTTAAATAAAAACTAGACGTCGCGGGACGTCTAGCAGATGTGAAAACATCGAAATTATTTTGTAGAAATAAAATGATCATAACTTGACAAAGTACTACTCCTCAAGACGAATGAAACGAGTATAACCTCGATAGGGTTGCGTAGTTTCATTACAGAGTTACTGTGGCCACCTTCCAGCTCCATCGCAAAACCCTAGATACCATCTAGAGACAAAGTACTCGTCAAGACAAATCATACGAGCCCAAGCTCGATGGAGTTATATCGTTTTATAACGGAGTTATTATGGCCACCTTCTAGCTCCATCATCAGACCCTGGATACCATCTAAAGACAAAGTACTCGTCAAGACGAATCCAATGATTCCAAACTCGATGGGGTTGTGTCGTTCCATTACAGAGTTACTGTGGTCGCCTTCCAGCTCCATCATCAGACCCTGGATATCATCTATGACTGAAATTCTAGTCAGGACATTTCAAACGAGCCCTAACTCGACGGGGTTGCGTTATTTCATTATAGAGTTACTGTGGTCACCTTCCAGCTCCATCATCAGCCCCTGGATACCATCCAGACACAAAGTACTCGGCAAGACGAAACATACGAGCCCAAACTCGATGGGGTTGCGCCGTTTCATTATAGAGTTCCTATGTCCACCTTCCAGCTCCATCATCAGATCAGCTCCATGTCATCATAATATTGCATTGTCACGTACACATGCGTGTAAAATGTCAGCTCAATTGGAAACCGGTAAGTGTGTCAAATTTAACTTGCAATATTTGAACGGGACAAGTACAATAAAAGCGTCGCCACGCTAACAGCCGATTTAACCCTCCCTCCGCATTAGATGTTTCACATCAAAAAGTTTCACTTTTGTCCGTGTGGTGACGGACTAAGAATACAAGTGTCACCACCCCATTCTTTCCCACAGGTGTCGTATGAGGCGACTAAGGGAAGTAAGCAAATATCATCCTTTGCATGACTGGTGGTAGCGCTGGGTACCAAGTGGGAGTACTCACTTGTTATCGGGCCCGAGCCGGTTGGTACCACCATCTCCCGTGTGACCGGCCATGAAGCACATCGTTGCGTTTTGGCTGTAGCAGGAGATAGCCGTTTATATTTCATTTCATATCTGTGAAATGAAATGGTGAGCAGCGGTTTGACAAAACTCTCGGTATAGTTGAGTCCATGGGCGACGGTTACCATTTACCATCAGATGGACCGTGGCTCGTCTGCCACTACATGCAATAAAAAAAAAACTGAATTAAAACCATTTTCTTAGAATCTATCGCGTTTACTTGATTTCTACTATCCCGACGTTTGTAATATTTATCTACTTTACAGCATTAATTGCTGTTGCTGTGAAAATTCAATAAAAGTGTCTTCATTTATAATATGAAATATTCATATATACTTAAAAATTAAAAAACTTAAATCATCAGTATGATATCTATCATCACACTTTAATAGATTGATTGGCTTTTTGTGCCCAGTAGACGGCAATAGGCTTGCTGCTTATTACCTGGGACTTAAACATAGCTGGCGAAACGTGGGTGTGTAATACACCTCTGCCTACCCCTTAGAGGAATACCAATAAATTGAATAAAAAGTCCTGAAAACCTATCGTGGTGCCATCTACGGGGTCCAATTTTCTAGTGGTAGCCTTACTTATCCTAGCAATGCTGGGATATGTTCTGTGTCTATGATCCAGCTCGATTAGGGAAGTACCACCCTCTCACAGAAGATCAGCGTGAAACAACGGTGACTACTCCTACAGTCGTGTTTCGTATGGTGAGTGAAAGTGTCGGGAGCCCAAGTCCCCTCCCTCCCCTCTCCTTAGTGGAGAGGAAAGGGAGGGGATTAGGCATCCATCCTATACTCTCCTTTATATCCTTACTCTCCACCTCCTATACCTTTCCTTGGAGATGGCGACGTGCGAGTGATGCCTCTTGTGATGTTGCGTCTATAGGCTACGGTAACCGCTTACTATCAGGTTGGGCGTATGCAGTTTGCCACCCACGTTGTATAAAAAAGATCTAAGTCATCCTTGAATCCACATAACATAAGAATGAACATACCTACACAAAAAATTTCGTCGAAATCGGCCCATCCGTTTAGGAGGAGTTCAATTACATAGATATAGACAGAAGATTTATATATAAGTAGGTATATAAAGTTACATACATACCATATTGAGTAAAATATTAGTTTTAGTAACATGTCTTCATATTTTTTCATGACGCCACATCCCGGTTTAATATATCAAGTTCATTCTATGGATCTGTCTGCATGCTTTAGACATCAGATCATTGAAACCTAAATGTGGCCGATGTGTCATTGTCGCGTTATCTTGTATTTGTGTGTCAGTGCTTGTGTCTCAACTCCAGAATTAACATCTCGTTAGTTGCAGTTATGTTTTCATTTTATATGGAAGCGGACTATCTTTAGCGGCGTCAGAGTTAATTACACATATTCCCTTATCAGAGGTATTATCTTTGTTTAAGTGTGAGCTATAGTTGATATCGTCATTCGCGTATATGTGCCGGTGCATCTCGCACATAAAATGGGCAATTCTAAAAGTAAGAAAGTGAAAATAAGTAATGAACAGACCCAAAATGCCCAGAAGAATACAGAAGAACGCCATGAAAGAATAAATTCGTTGAAGACTGATGTCCTTGAGGTTGGCTCGACAGACAGGAATGGTGAATATGGAGTCGAAGAGAACAAGGATCGTGATAATGCAAGCAGTGCTTCTACAGTGGAAATACTTGATGATAAATAACTAGAGAAGTAGCTATAAGTATTGTAAGTTTTATATATTTGTCCACGTCAAGCATTGTAACAAATAAGTTATTGTACAGAAATGACTAAGTGCTATAAATAAAACATATTTTTGTTATGATTTGGTTTGTTTTATCATACGCATATGATGCCAAATATTATTTGAAAGGATCTCTAAAAGTAAGTGTAGTAAAAAATGCCTTCTCTCATTTTATAATGTCTTTTTTATATATAATATCTTTTTTATTTAGTTTACTTTAACTAGCAAATGCTGCAGTAATCACAATAATTTCCAGTCGTAATTATAATTATTAATATAACTTCTAGAGAAATAGTTTCGTTTTTAGAAACGACTATAAAATGGTAGGTATAGATAGATACTCGTCTTTTAATAATATTATTGTAGCCTATCAGTGGTATCAACAAAATTATGACTCACATTATATTTATAGTTAGACCAGTATGAGTCATCTTTATGCATGAATGCCCTTCGCAGCCCTTCAAAAACCCTTGTGAAGTTTTAAATGGATAATTGATATTCAGAAAAAGTTTTACTATAATTTCATTTCTTTTCATTAGTTTGGGAACAAGATATCTATATACTTGGATGTCGTAAAGAGTGATTGAAATCCTTACTTCTATACTATTATAAAGCTGTAACAGAGCTGTCTGTACATTTAAGATATGGTGATGATAAAAATTACTGTAGTAGGCTATATAGGCGTGCCTAAACACAAAACGATTTTTTTAAATTTCTGTTCGTCTGTTTGTTTGTTCGCGCATCACGCAAAAACGACGGAACAGATTTTGATACAACTATTTTTATTTGATAGCTTTTGATTAGACTTAAAAACTGGTATACATTTTATCCCGCTACCATACCGACAACCTGAGATATAGCCCAAAAACTAGCTTTTGGCATCGGAGCTGCAGGCAAAGGCTAGTAATATTATAAATAGGAAAGTGAGTTGGTCCGTTTCGATTTCACGCCGTAACTATTAAGTCAATCATTATAAAATTTCATATTCATGTAATCTGAAGCCCAGAAAAGGACATAGGTTACCTTTTATTCAGGAAAAATGAATGGTTCCCATGGGATAGACATTATTGCAACATATTTTTTTAATAAATACATTTGATATAAGTCTTGTTCGTGTGGTGACTGACGGACTAAGAATACAAGTGTCACCCCCCCATTCTTTCCCACAGTCGTAAGAGGCGACAAAAGGGTGGTAAGTTATTATCACCCATTGCACTACTGGTGGTAGCGCTGGGTACCAAGTGGGTAACCTACTCACTTGCTATCAGGCCCGAGCGGGTTGGTACTACCATCTCCCGTGTCACATCAGTGTTGTGTTTGGTTGTAGCAGGAGATAGCCCATAATTTATCATTTCATATACTCGTATATAGGTATCTGTGAAATGATATAGTAAGCAGCGGCTTGACAATACTCTCGTTATAGTTGAGTCCATGAGCGACGGTTACCATTTACCATAAGTAGGCCGTGGCTCGTTTCTTCTTTTAAAATTTTCTATACTATTATAAAACTGTAACAGCGCTGTGTCTGTACATTTAAGATATTTGAGTAAAAATGACTGTAATAGGCTATAATAGGCGTGTCTAAACACAAAACAATTTTGTCTGTTTATCTGTTTGGCTATTTGTTTGTTCGCGCATCACACAAAAACTACTAAACGGATTTTGATGCAACTTTTTTTATTTGAAAGGCCTTGATTAGACTTAAAAACTGGTATACATTTTATCCAGCTACTATATCGGGAACCTGAGATATAATCGAAAAACTAGAAAATTATTGAAACTAGAATTTATTTTAGAATTTATTTAAAAGAACTACTAGATGGGTTTTGATGCAACTATTTTTATTTGAAAGGTCTTGATTTGACTTAAAAACTGGTAGACATTTTATCCCGCAACTATATCGGGATATAACCGAAAAACTAGCTTTTGGCTGCGGCAAAGCCGCTGGCAAAGGCTAGTCTATTAATATTTTTTTTGACGGGCCTCGTGGCGTAGTCGGTAGTGTAACCGACTTCTGTGCACAAGGTCGTGGGTTCGAATCCAACTCAGGACAATTATTTGTGTGATGAACACAGATATTTGTGCTGCGTCTAGGTGTTTTATATCTATTATATGTATGTATTTACAAAAAAAAAGTAGTATAATAATATGTATTATATCCGTAATCTGGTACCCATAGCACAAGCGCTAAGCTTAGTTTGGGACCAGAGGACGTTGTGTGAAAATGTCCGTGAATATTTATTTATTTTATTTAAAGCAGCATAAGAAAGTTCTTGCCTGTTGTATGAACTTGCTACACATACAATGATTATCCGCATCCGTTATCAATGCATAACGTAGAATGTTTCTTATTTCAGCTATTCTAACTCGATATAGATAGAGCACACAATATGTCAGTTATAAGATAATGAGCGTGATACAAAATTATATTATTATATTGTTTATTAATTATTTACGCAAAAGAACGTAAACACGAGCGCAGATATCAACAGGTTATCAAAAGAAAGTTGACACCTGTAGAGGACAGCTGGAGTACGTAATAAGTCAATAAAGCACTTAGCAATAACAGGACACAATAACATTACAGATAAATAATGAGTTTTTTTGCTTTTATTTATTTTCAATCTATTACTCCCACTGATTGGCATGGTGCTCTCAAAGTGGGAGGGACTTAGGACGTAGTTAACCACGGTGGCCCAGCAAGGGCAAAAATCAAAAATACTAATACCGGCCACTTATTTTATCATTCATATTGTATTATACATTTCTCTGGAGATCAAGGTAATCTATGAATAAGAAGTCTATATACCTAAGTATAATGAAGTAGATGGCGAAAATCTTCACTGACATTAAAGGTCACACCGCTATTGAACGAAGGAATAGTTTTTTTTAAAGACAACACCTTGCACTAAGTAATAATCCTTGTATCGCAGGAGACTTTACAAAAATACAATTTCACGGACTCATAGTAGAGAAAAAAAGAATGAAAAAAAGACTCTAAAGCTGAACAACCGTTTGTGGATTACACAAATACTTCTACTTTGTGGGAATCGAACCCACAACACTCGGGCGGAAAGCCGGTATCTAAATCACTCCGCCACCTGTGCAGATTTACAGAAGCTCATGGGTTCTAGTTCTGCCTGTGACAGTGTTTCACTGGATTACAGTTTTATTATATATATTCCTCAATTAGTTCATAAGAACACACAACTTATTAACACACCATGAATATGATATCCTTAACTAATAATATAAATGTGAAAGAGAGTTTCTTTGTTACGTTTATACGCTGTAGGTAACAACTGTATTTGAGTCATCATTCGGTATTCTTTTATTTTATAGATAGAAATAAAAAAACATAGCATCACGCCTGTGTTCGCCGAAGGGGTAGGCAGAGGTGTATGTATAATACCACGGTTCGCCAGCTATGTATAAGTCCTACGTAATAGGGAGCGAGCCTATTGCCGTCTACCGGGCACATTTCCAAACTCCGGGCTGCTACTGCGAATTATTTTTTTTATATAAATTTTATATAATAACACTGCCTGGCCTGGGGATCGAACCCGGGTCCTCACAATCAGCAGTCGCTCACACTACCGCTGCACCACAGAGGAATAAAATAGTAACCTTCAAATAGTGCTGCAGCAAAGCATGGAGTTTGCAGGATACTAAACAACCTTACCACAGCAGATGTATCGTGTTAGGGCTCATTGCAATGATCTCAGTGAATATGTTACATAGGTATAGACTGTGATCAGGGTCTAGTGGGACGAGAAGGGCTGGAGGATCGGTGGGATAAAATGCAAATTTATCACTAGTTAGACATTTCATTTTGACGGGCTTCATGGCGTAGTCGGTACTGTAACCGACTTCCGTGCACGAGGTCGTGGGTTCGATTCCCACTTAGGACAATTATTTGTGTGATGAACACAGATATTTATACTGCGTCTGGGTGTTTTCTATCTGGGTGGTTATATATGTATGTAATTACAAAAAAAAAGTAGTATATGTATTATATCCGTAGCCTAGTACCCATAGCACAAGCGTTAAGCTTAGTTTGGGACCAGAGGACGTTATGTGAAAATGTCCGTGAATAATTATTTATTTTGTATTTAATAAATATCCCGGAACTTTAGACATTATGATAGATCTATAGTATAATTATGATAAAGAGACTATAATTACCGCCAAAATTACAGAAATTACTGGTTCTATTCATAATATTTTTATATTAACTTGTTTAACGCAAACTGAACTCAATCAGTGGGAATTATTAGGCCTTTTGCTAGTAATAGCCATAAGCGATCTTGACAATTACAATTTTCCACATGCATAATCGCGGTAATAGGCAATAATAGTAGGAAATACCTGTATAATATTTTTATCTTGTGGGTATAGTATAATTACACTATAATTATATTATCATCAATCCACGTTGGTATGAGTGACAATAGAATCGGTTATCTATCTAATGACAACTACTAATAAACACACCGAATGCTTTGGTTGTTAAAAATACTCTGGCACCTACTTGTTCGGGTTCGGAAACATACTAGAACTTTCTTTCCATGTCACTAGAACTTTCTTTAAATGTAAGGTCTAAAAATGAATGCACGATTATAAAATTTTTAAAATGGAACGTCTTTTGTGGCAATTCGATAATTAACAATTGAACAACAATTTGAGATTGTAATTTTAAGGACATGTAACATTTAACTGCCTCTGTGGTGCAGCGGTAGTTTGAGCGACTGCTGATCATGAGATCTCGGGTTCGATCCCCGGGTCGCGCAAGTGTTATTGAGCTTTTTCGTAATAAGAAAAACCCTCAGTAGCAGCCCGGAGTTTGGAATTGTGCCCGGTAGAGGGCAATAGGCTCGCCCCCTATTACGTGGGAGTTAAATATAGCAAACAAATTTTAGCACACTGTAGAGAGTACTATATTTTATTATTGTGAAAATAAGACTTAAAATAGTTTGTATGTACCGACGGAGGTTGTACTGCAGACGCAGCGCGATGCACCCGCAGCACCGCGGCAACTTCGCGACTGGTAGCTACTGATCTCCAGGCGATTTAAAGACGTATTTTCATAGGAATCAAGTCTAAATTGAAGTGCTATAATTGCTTTTTTTGAAGTGAAACTTCTAATGCGACTTCCAACAACGTTGCGTTAAACGTTTAAAGCTACCATGGAGGGGGCATGAAAGCACTGTTGCGTTATACGTTCAACGCTCCTGGGGAGGGGGAATAGAATGAGACAGAGCGAGGGTGAATGCCTCCCACCCCTCTCCACCCATGGGAGTCGTAAGAGCCGACTGAGGAAATAACGAGGGAGTGGGCAGCAGCACTCCTTCGAGTAGTAACAATATCCACTGCGATCGCCAACCCGCCTGCCAAGCGTGGCGATTACGGCAATTTCCTCCATTCTTGGGGAGGCCTATGTCCAGCAGTGGACTTTAAAAGGTTGATAGATGGAAAGAATACTACCATTGCACTAAAGACTTAAAACCTACTTTCCTGACTACAGCTAATTGCTCACATGTACTAATGTAATTATATTTTGCCCACGTCTTTGTCAGTTGTTTCCGTAAAGAATGCATACTGTAAGCTCGGCAGTAATCAGTTGGTATTCTGGTGATGTCAACGATGCGTTGTGAGCGCTTATCACAAAGTGAGTCACTGGATCATCTGTTAAGAAAGGCAATAAAGATATGATGGTGTCAGTCGTTCAGAATTAGACTAAACTTAAACAAAGACTAGAGAGGTGCTATGACAGAGTTCAAATTATTGTTTTGTTTGGTTTTTTCCAGTGTTTTGTTTTCTCTGTCATGGCTGCTATTGACCAAAGGTAATCTGCACTAATATAATAACGTTGAAGTTTGTTTGTTTTTGTAGGTATAGAAATGCGCTAATCTTTACTATGAAACAGCTTTGTAAAAAGTTTTATGCATTTGATACCACAGCTTATTTGGAAATCTATTTAAAATGATAATATGTATTAAAATTTTACACTTTCTGATTTTTACGCAAATATAATATTTACATCTATACTTATAATAAAACTGTAGAGAGGTAAATTCTGTACATTGAATATATATTCAAAATTAATATTGGAGGATGAATGGTGATCGATACTGATGCCAAAAATGCGTTAATCAGTAATTTTTTTGTCTGTCTGTCTGTATGCATGGGTTAAAAACTACTGAAGAGATTTTAACCAAACTTGGTACGATTGTAGTCCATACTCCTAGGCAGGTTATAGGCTATATAACATAACGCTAAAACACATAGGATCTGAGCAGTGACGATAAATTTGAAGCAAGTCGGATGAAAATGCGCTTTCGAGCTCTTATCCTCGCATACGTTGATCATACACCAAAAGTATGTATTACAAAGATGATGGTCTTCAAAAGATCTACAAAAAATCCTTAATAATATATATCTATCTTTTATAAATTAGCCACAATAACGTGTTGTTAATCGTTAGGCTTCAAAGTGTATTATTAAATACATAAATATATTGTATTTCACATAAATATATCTTTATCAAACTCCCATATTCAAAAAGCACACTTTGATATCTATATTTTATAAAAAAAAATATAGAAATCGGTTTATAAACACACAAGATATAGATGAAATAAAACTTCCAAATTTCGCAGCGCCAATATGGGTACGGCTATACGGTTGATTTTTGTTAAACGCGCGAAACGGCCATCCGCTGCATCTATAAAAAGGTGAGGGCGCTCACGCGCCGACTTCAAATCATAAACGTGGGAAATCCCACTTTGCCAGCAACAGCCCGAGCCGAGGTCCTTACACCACAGGGGGTGCCCTCGGGTAGCGTTGCCTAAATGTTGGTTTGAGAGCCCTTAGCCGCCCTTAGCCGTTAACTTCTGATAGGGAAAGAAGAGCTAGACAGTCAATGAGTTTTTAAGAAAAGATTTTGGTATTATTAGGCATATTGATACGTTGCAGAAAACAATACTAAATTAAATGATTGCAGGAAAGCGTAATCTGCACTAATTTATAGTGTACACTTTTAGTGCCTAATTGTGGATTTTCTCTGTTTTATACTTCAACTGCCTCTGTAGTGCAGAGGTAGTATAAGTGACTGCTGATCATGAGGTCTCGGGTTCGATTCCCGGGTCGGGCAGTGTTATTGAGGTTTTTCGTAAATAGAAAAATTCTCAGTAGCCGCCCGGAGTTTGTAAATGTGCCTGGTAGACGGCAATAGGCTCGCCCCCTATTGCGTGGGACTTAAACATAGCTGGTGAATCGTGGGTGTGTAATACACCTCTGCCTACCCCTTTGGGGAATACAGGCGTGTTGCTATGTTTTTGTTTATACATCAATGTTTATAACATATAATTATACTGGCTGTACGGCTTGATGGTGAGTAAGACGGTAAGTTTGCCACCCTATGAGTGGTTGGCGTGGCAGCCTATATACCAAACACAACCTTCGCGAGTAATGCACCCCAAGAAAAGCTATAGGACATGAAGAGGAATGATGATATAGAGGAGATGCGGAAGTTGTCAGGTAAAATAATAAGAAGGAAATGTGCGGGTGGTTTGTTAGGTTTCTAATTGGGAGATACAAACACACATATTTGACCTTTTTTGAATTAAGAATGTTAAATTTAATTTTATATTTGATACTAGCTGACCCGGCGAACTTCGTACCACCATATATGTATTTTTTCGTGAATAAATATTGCAATTATAAATTGAGATAGTATCTCAAGTTGGAACAAATCACACATTCAAAAAAAATCGGTCAGTAGTTTCGAAGTTCATCCCGGACAAACATCGTGACACTGGTATTATATATAATAGATGGGATACACATACATTTTAATGGTTTTATAAAATCGCGGGTAAAATAGGGGTCAAATTTAGAAAGTAAAACTTTAACGCTGACGAAATCGCGGGTATCAGCTAGTTGTTAAATAAAACTACTTTTACGGAATCTATCGCGTTTAATTAATTATCTGGACCACTCGTGACCATAAGCGCTGTAGAACATACGAAATGTCAGGATAGTAGAATAGAAAATCAAATAAACGCGATAAATTCCGTAAACTTAGTTTTATTACGAGATTATAGCCAAGACTCCATCCGCATGGACTTAATACAGACAGAATATAAATACACCATCACATTATGTAACTATCTTTATGTAAAAATAGCTATCGCACGGGAACCGTTCATTTTTTCGGGATGAAGAGTAGCCTATGTCCTTTTTTTGGGCTCCAGACTACATTTCTGCAAATTTCAAGATGATTATATCAGTAGTCATGGCGCGAAAGCGTAACAAGGAGACTCAATTTTGCATCTATATAAATAAAAATGAATCTCCGAATGTATGCACGCTCCGAATGTTCTAAACGACTGTACCAAATTTGATAATTACTTTTTTGTGTTCCTTATTGTCAGGACAAGGATTGTATAAAAGAAAATTTAAAAAATGAAACAGTAAAATTTTAAAAACCTCATAATATGAAGAGTGAGTGAATGAGACAGAAGACTGTGAGTTAGTGGAATTATTGATAATCCGACTGATTTAAATTTACGGCAAGTGTTACATTTCCTTAGTCCGAAACTGTGTACTGTTTCGGACTAAGGAAATATACCACCCGTGTGAAGCCGACTCGGCATAGGATGTAATAGATAATTATAAGACGTCTTTCAAGATTTTAGAAATAATTTACGAAAAAAAAATATGGTGGTATGAAGTTCGCCGGGTAAGCTAGTTTATGATATTAGTAAGTATAATATTCATTGAAAGACAATTCTGTGGCAGTACGTTTGTATTATTTAATTTATGTAGCAGTGTTTTTTTTTGAGTCATGCAAAAAGTTATCAAATTCAGCACTCATGGTGGTCGTTTCAAAAAGATAAATAATGATTACTGCAAAAGCAATTATGGTCCTGACGTCACTACTACAATAGGTATACCGTATACCTATCAGTAAAGACTAGATGACAACCTTTATTAAAATACAAGTAACCATTAGTTAGGTAGCGTATGTCAGTAATCATATAAGTATCTAGTCATGCCGACCCATGAATTGATGGTCACAGTGACTTAACTGAATGTTACCACTGACGTTGCTATGGTATCCATGGTCATAACAGTTTTAATTCACTGTCATAATAGACATGAAATCAGTAATTCTGTGACCGTTGACTGATATCGACTTTAGTCTCTTGAAGGGTTTTGTTGGTTCAAACGGCATTATAATTATTTTGGTAATCCTATTTTTCTGTTCATTCCAAAAACACTTTGTCAATAATCGTACTTATAAATTATTGTGTGGACGGGTACATAGAAAACATATTATATATCAAACTGGGTCAATGTATGGACAAAACTATCACCGAGAAAATTCAAGTATTAGCGAAGTAAGTTGATCAGAATTAGTAAGATTATAAATATAACCAGTATAATAAATATATTTTGATCTTAACTTTGTCACTTATAAATAATATCGAAGAATGAAAAAAATATATAATTTCTGATTTTCATGATTAAAAATATTTTTTGTATTTCTTCAAAGATTTATTGACCTAATTATACTCGTATATCAACGTATATTCGAGTAAATATTATACCTATATTTTTGAATTTAATTTTGAATTCTGGTTATTTTTGTTACTAGACTTATATAACGCTAATCCGTAATGATTCCAAACCTTTTATCGAGTCATTGAACATGTTATACAAATATTATCTTATATTTTGATCCGTATTTAGAACTTACATGCTCAGATAAGTTAAAAAACAAATTATTTGCGAAAGTGGAAAAAGAGACCTTTACTGCGGGTCGTAAAGACATCTAAAACAAATGTGAAGTGGGGATTTGTAGTCACCGTTGAGTGACTGCGATAGCTTAACGGTCCAGAGCATTGGATTGGATGGAAGGCAGGTTCTAATTCTGTTCGCATTTAAGCTATCTTTTGCCACTTTCACTAATAATTTGTTCCTTAATAGGTACAATTTTATGTTACATTATTATTCTATCACAACTTTAGGTTTAATTAAATATTAAATAAGTATCTACGCATGCACAAGAAGAGCAAGGAGTTCCAGTATACGTTATCACATTAGCAATGAAAAACTTAGCAACTGCTGTTTATTTATGTCTTATGATATATGGTATTGGGTAAGTTTGTTTGATAAATTGATCGGAGGTGGTGGTTATTTTTACTATAAGCTTATACAAGCTAAGCATGTTTCTTACAGAGTGATAAGTTTCTATTAAATTCGTTAATGATTAAACTGATACGGTATTGGGTAAGTTTGTTTGATAAATTGATCGGAGGTGGTGGTTATTTTTACTATAAGCTTATACAAGCTAAGCATGTTTCTTACAGAGTCATAAGTTTCTATTAAATTCGTTAATGATTAAACTGATACGGTATTGGGTAAGTTTGTTTGATAAATTGATCGGAGGTGGTGGTTATTTTTACTATAAGCTTATACAAGCTAAGCATGTTTCTTACAGAATGATAAGTTTCTATTAAATTCGTTAATGATTAAACTGATACGGTATTGGGTAAGTTTGTTTGATAAATTGATCGGAGGTGGTGGTTATTTTTACTATAAGCTTATACAAGCTAAGCATGTTTCTTACAGAGTGATAAGTTTCTATTAAATTCGTTAATGATTAAACTGATACGGTATTGGGTAAGTTTGTTTGATAAATTGATCGGAGGTGGTGGTTATTTTTACTATAAGCTTATACAAGCTAAGCATGTTTCTTACAGAATGATAAGTTTCTATTAAATTCGTTAATGATTAAACTGATACGGTATTGGGTAAGTTTGTTTGATAAATTGATCGGAGGTGGTGGTTATTTTTACTATAAGCTTATACAAGCTAAGCATGTTTCTTACAGAATGATAAGTTTCTATTAAATTCGTTAATGATTAAACTGATACGGTATTGGGTAAGTTTGTTTGATAAATTGATCGGAGGTGGTGGTTATTTTTACTATAAGCTTATACAAGCTAAGCATGTTTCTTACAGAATGATAAGTTTCTATTAAATTCGTTAATGATTAAACTGATACGGTATTGGGTAAGTTTGTTTGATAAATTGATCGGAGGTGGTGGTTATTTTTACTATAAGCTTATACAAGCTAAGCATGTTTCTTACAGAGTGATAAGTTTCTATTAAATTCGTTAATGAATAAACTGAATTAAGATAAACGTTTCTATGTAAGGGAAACAGGAGATTATAAAAAAGATTTTAATAACTTTGGACCAAAACCCCTCCTTATCCTCTCCTTATTATCCTTTATCTGTATCTCTCAGGTATATCTTTCCTTGGAAATGGCAACGTGCGAGTGATGCCTCTGGTGTTGATGGTGTCTATATAATTTGGCTACGGTAGCCGGTAACCATTACCGACATTGACCGTATGCTAGTATGCCACCCACTTTGTATAGAGAAAATATTTTGTATTTTGAAAATTAATTGCATGAATATTAGACTACCCTGTTCATTATCCCGAACCACAGGAAATGCGGTTAGGATTGTTTTTTCTTGGCTTAACAAAAATGGTATCTCTACAGAAATTATAAAAAACTATAAGTTAGTTTTGTAGTTAGGCTCTTTATAAAATATCTGTAATAACTAGAGTAGGTATATCATGAAACTGTAGTCTATTATAACAATATAATATGTCGCAGTTGGACTGTTAACTGTTTTACATTATCACTAGCTGTCAGATTTACATAACAGCTCCACTATGTAATAGCAGCTGTATACACCCAGCCCGATAGCCCATGCACTACGCTTAACAAAACTACTACTAGCCATGCTTAGAAGTTTTGCAAAATAGAAATAAAAGCTTTTTATTACACACATTCTCTTACGTTAACTATAGCATAATAGGTCTGGGTCTGAAAGTTACTCTCTGTGACTGGTTGTTCGTTCCAGCAAATCTCCAAAACGACTGGACAGATTTGGACGGAACTTTCACTGGCAGATAACTGTTATTATCAGAAGTAACTTAGTATACTTTTACTTAAAAAAATAAATGAGGTTGCGCAAAAAAAAGGAAATACACAACTAAATTCCATGCGAACAAAGTCACGGGTAGTAGCTATTACTATAATCAATTTTAACAGGCCAATGTCTGTATTTATGAGTAATTTCATGCTAATATGTCTATATAACAGCAAGAAGCCATAAAAAATATTTTTAGAATCTTTGTTAGACAATCTGTATTTTTGTTCGCGCATCAAGCGAAAAGCTACTCAACGGATTTTGATGAAACGTTTTTGTTTAGTAGCTCTCGATTAGTCTTAAAATCAGGTATACATATTATTTCGCTACTATACCCAGAACCGGAAATATATCCAAAATTACTACCTTATGCCTGCGGCGGGGATCAGGGAAAAGTCTTATATAAAACTATTTTAATTTTTGACACGTTCAGTAGGCTGTTAATTGCATACCTATCGAAAAATCTAAAAAAAAAATGAGCCGTCACGGGACTTCTCGTAGATGAGAAAACATCGATTTTCTTTCTTTCTTCAAATTTTGTTCGAGTCTTATATAATTTTTGGTGAGCGCCCTCTCTTTATCCATGGACGAATTAAAACTGTTATTGATTTAAACATTTTGATCTATATTTTAGCACTTGACATGTTCCGCTACTCTTAAAATACAAATAATAATTTGTGAATAAGGAAAAAGAGTATTTTAGTACAGGTGGGAATCGAACCTGCGTCCCTTCCTATCCGGGGAAGTGCTCTAATCCACTGAGCTACAGTACTATCTTTTAGACATACCCAATCTCCTTATCACATTTGTCTTATCGACCAACGCCCTCTATCGGAACGCATTTACATGCATTAATGCATTATAGTAAGTTTAATTTTGCAATTAAAATTCATACTATATGATGGCGTGATTTTTTTTTAAACATTTTGATCTATATTTTAGCACTTGACATGCTACGCTACTCTTAAAGTACAAATCATAATTTGTGAATAAGGAAAAAGAGTATTTTAGTACAGGCGGGAATCGAACCTGCGTCCCTTCCTATCCGGGGAAGTGCTCTAATCCACTGAGCTACAGTACTATCTTTTAGACATACCCAATCCAATTGATTTATTGACGGACAATTTCCTATTTAGATGCTTTTGTCAACAGTTAAAAACAATTAATAAACAGCCGATTTTACGCTGCGCATTAGATGTTTTCACATCAAAAATTCCACTCGCATTTTTGTAAAACTGTAATGTATTCTTTGTAGCAACGCTGCTGCTCGTTCTAAAAGTAGCAAGATGCCGACTCAGCCAATTAAATTGTATTATCTACCGCCATCTCCACCATGCCGTGCTGTCATGATGACAGCGAGAGTGCTAGGCGTGGAACTGGAGCTCGTTTTGACTAACATCATGGAGGGAGCACATATGACGCCAGAATATCTTAAAGTAAGTGAAATGTTGTAAAGTAAGGGAAATTATTGTCCATGTGGTGACGGACTAAGAATACAAATGTCACCACCCTATATTTTCCCATAGGTGTCATACGAGGTGATTAAGGGAAGTAAGCAAGTATTGTATGACTGGTGGTAGAACTGGGTACCAAGTGAGAATACTACTTGCTATCGGGTCCTAGCGTGTTGTTACCACTTTCCCCCTTGTGACTGGCCATAAAGCACATCAGTGTATTTTGGTTGTAGCAGAATAAAATGGTAAGCAGCGGCTTGATTCTCGGTATAGTTGAGTCCATGAGCCACGGTTACCGTTTACCGTCAGGTGGCTCGTCTGCAACCATAAGCAATAAAAAAATGAGTATTGTATAAATATTGTGGGGCATTTTATACTCCATATTGATTCAAGTAATTTGCCGTGTGGGGCCGGCACCAAGAGTAGCTCCACCCCGTCTCTTCCTATGGGAGACGTAAAAGCCGACTAAGGAATTACCGGGGGACCGGGTAGCAGCGTTCCCCTGTGTACTAAACACATCCACTGCGATCGCCAACCCGCCTGCCAAGCGTGGCGATTATGGTAAAACCCCCATTTTGGGAAGGCCTATGTCCAGCAGTGGACGATGAAAGGCTGATGGAATAGATAAATAAATTAAGAAAAGTTTTTTTTTTTATATTAAAAAAGTATACGATGATCCCCGGGTCAGGAAAGGTTATTGAGATTTTTCGTACAAAATAAAAAAAAAACCCAGTAGCAGCCGGGAATTTGGAAACGTGCCCGGTAGACGTCAATAGGCTTGCCCCTATTACGTGGGACTTAAACATAGCTGGCGAGTAGTGGGTGTGAAATACACATCTGCCTACCCCTTCGGGGAATACAGGCGCTATGTTGCTATGTTTACGACCCATTTGATGGTAAGGGCCGTCTTTAGACATTAGCCACACCAGAGGCATCACTCGCGCGACGCCATCTCTAAGAAAAGGGATTATTATCCCTTTTATGTGATTAGTGATTAGGAATAATACTAAGGAGAGGATAGGAAGAATAATAACAAGATGATAGTGAGGAGGGGTTTGGGCCTTCAGGGCTAAAACTATACAAAATTCTACGGTAGGAGCGTCTACCTTTGCTTAACGCTGATCTTTTGTGTCAGGGTTGAACAACCTTGACCACTGCAGGAATTTAATATGGTTCCAGTGGCCCGCCAATAAAGGCGGAGAAAGGGCACACGACGAGACGGCACATGGCGGGTTTCTTTAGTGGGTGAGGGCCCCACATTACCCTGTTCGTTGCCCCGAACGATGGGGTGTGCGGTTAGGAACATTTTTTCCCGCCTTAACAAAAAAACAAGGGTTGTAAAACCTTGATCGAGCCGGCCCATTCATATTGGGATAAGCAAACCTCTACCAGTAATTCACATAACGATGAAAATTATCATTAAACAGTTTTTATTGTATTTAGATATTTTTATATATATTTTTAGCATTTTACATTTTTCACTTTGTGTTTAAAGTACAGTTTTTATTCGTTTATATAAGTTTGTAGTATGGATATGCAATAGCCACAAATATAGTCATATTCAAGAAGATAACCGTGATTAACATAAATTATATAAAATAAAACTAAAACTACGTTTACGGAATCTATTGCATTTACTTGATTTTCTACTATCCCGACGTTTCGAATACTTTACAGCATTCATGATCACGGGTGGAGCACTAAATAAAAACAAAAAAATTACAATTTAAGGAAGAGTATTATACTTATCCCATCCATCCATTCATCCATCAGCCTTTTAACGTCCACTGTTTGACATAGGCCTCCCCAAGAAATGGGGGATAACGCCGTAATCGCCACGCTTGGCAGGCGGGTCGGCAATCGCAGTGGATGTTGTTAATACTCGAGGGAGTGCTGTTGCCCACGCCCCCGCTATTCCCTCAGTCGGTTCGGTCGGCTCTATTCTTGCATATATCTCTCGCTTCCTCAACATTCATAACTCTCTTCATACACGCTCGCCGGTTTCGGAGACTCCTGACTCCACCTTCCTTCAATACATGACCAATTTGGTCTAGGTAGGTAAGTCTCGGTCTCCCCCTGTACCTACATCCTTCCACTTTCGCATTGTATATCTTCTTAACCAGTCGCTCGTCCGGCATTCTTTCCACATGTCCGAACCATCGGAGCATTCCCTTTCGCATCTTTACACCAATACTCTCTTTCATACCTACTCGCTTTCTTACGTCATTGTTACGAATGCGGTCAGTCAGCCTCACTCCACAGATTCTCCGCAGAGATCGCATTTCGCATTTAAGTCCACCTGTGATCATGAATGCTGTAAAGTACCTATTCGAAACGTCGGGATAATAGAAAATAAAGTAAACGCGATAGATTCCTTAATCGTAGTTTTATTTCAAAATGTGTAACATTCGCGTAAATATCAGAAAGTATTAAATAAAACTAAGTTCAAATCCGTTGTCTCGAACTAACCCTCCAGTAAACAATTGTGACATTATGTGTATATGAGACAGATCAGCATTCTTACTTTTAATTAATTTAGAATTCTTATCCTCTCAACCTTTTATCTTCCACTCTATAGGCCTTTATAAAAGAACGCCTAGGTCATACGTCATGCTCAAGAAAATTAATTATTAATACAAACTACTAAACATCTACTGGTGTGTTGCAGATGAATCCACAGCACACGATCCCAACTATGGACGATAGCGGCTTTATTTTATGGGAGAGGTAATATTTAATATCATTTTCTGCTTATATAAAAAACAAAATGATAATATATTTTATTACATATATCGCGGCAGACGGTGGGATAGATCCGCTGGGGCGAAATAACAAAGTAGTACCTACTTCCACTCGGTACATCAAAACAGGAAAATGTTTTATTAAAATATTGTACAACACGAAAACAGGAAAATTATTACAGGATTAACCGCTGGATCAATGTAGACTATGTGATAAAACACCCTTATTCTTAGAAATGATTCTTACATAAGGAGATTATAGGTACGAGTATATATGAAATCACTGTAAAAGCAGTAAATTGACTTATCTAGCCAGCATTGTATACAAATCTAATTACTTATTCTACCTGCCTATTTACTGCATCAAATAAATCATGATCATAATGATCCAATGAGGAATCAATGGCATACGTCAAGGCTCGATGATATAATTACTAGTACCGACGTATACTCTGAACAGTGAATGATTATATAGCGAGTCATTTCATAGAAGATGATCACTATACTTTAGCTTATGTGCTTAGTGATACAACAACTTATGTACTATTAAGATCTACTGTTATGAGAGAAGCGATGTGACTGACCTTCTTCGGTTCTCGCCCTTGGGAATAACATAATACTTATTTTTTTTTAACAGACATTTTTTTATTTTGACATGGCCTTGTGGCATAGCCGTTAGTGTAACCGACTTCCGTGCACGAGGTCGTGGGTTCGATTCCCACTCAGGACAATTATTTGTGCGATGAACACAGATATTTGTACTGCGTCTGGGTGTTTTCTATCTATTATATGTACATATGTATTTACAAAAAAAAAGTAATATATGTATTATATCCGTAATCTGGTACTCATAGCAGAAGCGTTAAGCTTACGTTTGGGACCAGAGCACGTTGTGTATAAAATGTCTGTGATTATTTATTTATTTTAATTATATTTTTTTTAGTCGTGCTATCATGGCGTATCTGGCGAATGCCTATGGTCGAGATGACACTCTGTACCCAAAGAATCCTCGCTTACGAGCTATTGTCGATCAGCGGCTTAACTTTGATCTTGGTACTTTATATATGAGATACTCTGGCTTATACGTAAGTACTTGCAATACTTTTTCCATTATTTTCTTACAGATTAGACAGCGATTTATGTTATGATGAGCGCATTACCCATAGTTTCGCACGCATCGTAGAGATAAATCCATGTTAGATAGAATTTGCATAAAATCCTATCACTCACCAACAGTATCAAAGAAGAATATGTACATTTTTACCCCAGGCCTTTGGGCTGTGCGATGTTATGTCAGTCAGTCAGTCAATTATTCTTTTATACATACCTATATAGATTTATTGGTACGTCTTATTCAAGCACCGGTTGCTTCTTTTGTGGTCATGAAGACTATTTTCATTGGAAGAAATAGCAGATTATTAACTAATTCCTTATTGTAAAATTCATATTTGAGGCCAGTGAATGCTGGCTTACTATTGGAAAGAGCTCGACGACATGCGAACTATAATATCACACCGCATTTTATTCGAGATAAACAAAATTAAAACCATTAGGGCTTACACATTTTTTCCCGCTTACATATTTTTTCCCGCCTTAACGAAAAGAAAAGGGCTATCTACAAAATATATAAGGCCATTCCAACAGTAAATTTCCATATAGAGCATTATTTTTCAATAGGTACTCAAATGTTTTTATCAAATGGTGCAGTAACCAAATAAACCAAATTTAAAGTGGGTCAAAATCGCGCCCACAGGAGTCGGTTACACACATACAAACAAACATACAGGCGAAGCTAATAAAATGAGTGTAAAAATAAAAACGATGCTTAGAGTTAGGTAGGTTAGGCAACAAATATTATTGCTGACTTAACTGCGACACTCAAGACATTAAGAAGAATTGTGTTATCGAATTTAGTAGTCCAGAGCATTTGTCACGATGGCTGACAAAGTATTTGGGACGGTATTCCAAGAGATGCAGATTCAAATCCTACTCGTGACTGTTATATCCAATTTCACATTTTCGCACTTTGTGTAAATTTACTCGGATAAGCTTAAAACATATCAAACATAAAATTGATAGTGTTTTAACCGACTTCAAAAAAGGAGGAGGTTCTCAATTCGGATGTATTTATATATTTCTTTTATGTATGTTCAGGCATAACTCCGTCATTTATTCGGGATGGATTTGCGACATTATTTTTTTGTTTAAAAGGGGTTTATTCCGAAATGGTCCCATTCAAACTTTATCGAAATCGGTGGAGCGGTTTTTTAAAAATCAATTATAACAACAAAAACAATACATTTAAGTATATAAAATAACATTAAACACATTTTTGGCACCGACTTCAAACACATCACCACCACCGAAGGAATGTAACATAGTTCCAGTGGCCCGCCAATAAAGGCGGAGAGACGGCACACGGCGGGTTTCTTTAGTTGGTGCAGGCCCCACACTACCCTGGTCGTTGCCCCGAACGATAGGGTGTGCGTTTAGGAACATTTTTTCCCGCCTTAACAAAAAAAATAGGTGTGTACTGTGCAGCATGGAAATTGTATGTAAATACCAATTATTATTTACTTTTTAGTTCCTGGGTGACATTTGAAGGCGGTTTCTTTTAAATATGATTTAAAAGAAACCGCCTCCGTTTGTAGCGAATGTTGACCTCAGCTTCATATATGTTCGGGGAGCCACCAAGAATAATAAGGAAATCCCGCGTATTGACATAGGGTCATTAAATTTCTACTTAACTCGAATATAACTGTATGTAATGATACTTTATCTGCATGAATACGTTATAAAGTGTATTCTACTAATGTTATTAAACAAAAGTTTGTGAAGATGCATGTTTGGCTGTTGATCACACCTAAACAACTTTAAGGATTTGGATGAAATTCGGTAGGTGGCTGGGTACCAAGTGGGAGTACTCACTTGCTATCGGGCCAGAACGGGTAGGTACCAACATCTTCTCAAAGCTTCTGTGTGACCGGCTAAGAAGCACATCGGTGTGTTTTGGTTGTAGCAGGAGATAGCAGTTTCATTTCATTTCATATCTGTGAAATGCAATGGTGTGCAGCGGCTTGACAATACTCTCGGTATAGTTGAGTCCATGAGTGACGGTTGCCATTTACCATCAGGTAGCTACTCTGCCACAATACGCAATAAAAACAATTTGTTCTTTGTCTGTTTGTTTTGTTCGGGATTGGCACAAAATTTACTGCACGGATTTTATAGAAACTATTTAATAAATCTTGATTAGACTTAAAAACTGGCAATGGGAACCTGAGATATAACCTGAAAACTAGCTTTTGGCTATGGCGGAGCTGCTGGCAAATGCTATTTATAATATTATTTGTATTAAATGTCATGACAGACATAAAGTGATTTACAAACCTTCATATAAAAAGGACAAGACATTTCTATTTTGGTTTCCCTACATGGAATAAGTATACATATATGTATACAGTTGACTACCATAATCAAACACGGTAGTGACCACTATACAACAACTTTATCTTTCGTACAAATACAAACACGTATTTCTTTAAGATTTTATATTTTCAGTTGCCAATGCTATTCAGGGGGGAGGAATATAATGAAGAAAATGCGGAAAAACTAAATGAGGCTTTAAGTTGGCTCAACATATTCCTGGACGGACGTGCCTTCGTCGCTGGAGACAATCTTACCATCGCTGACATTTCCATTATGGTCACAATTACCAACATCGACGTAAGTTCTAACTAGGACGATACAACATTGAAAGAGTTTTCAGGTAGATTAAGAGTACAAGTGTGACTACTCCATTCTTTCCTGTGGGTGTCGTACGAGTGGACTAAGAAATGAAAGAAAGAAATAAATATGTTTATTTTGCTCTCTTACAAATATTAAACTAGTATATTAGCCATGCATGTAATAACAGTCAGGATAGATAACCACAATATATAAACGTACATGTTAAGCTGCACTGTCGAATTAGGCCTTGCCTGTAGATATGCTGCACTGGCGAATTAGGCCTGTAATGATAGTTGTAAGTTATGATATAAGTAAATAAATGTTATGTATAATATGAATTAGTGAGAGTCAAAAATACTAACAATAAAAAAGGAGTTAACTACAATTTAGGTCATCATAAATGATAAATTATTTTTAAATAAAAAAAACCGTCTTTAAAAGACACCTTGAACTAAAAACCAAAAAATAATTTAGTATTTACATACAATTTCCGTGCTAGACACCTACTGATGTGTTTGAAGTCGGTGCAAAGATGATGTTAATGTTATAAGTAGGACCTACCTATTGTTTTTGTGCTATTACATATATGAGTATAAGTATTGTTTTGTTATTTTTAGACTAGGCACTGACTTCAAACACATCAGTAGGTGTCTAGCACGGAAATCGTATGTAAATACTAAATTATTTTTTGGTTTTTAGTTCAAGGTGTCTTTTAAAAGGCGGTTTTTTTTTTATTTAAAAATAATTAATTTTTTGCTTTTTAGTGATTATTTATAAAATAGGTGCGTAGGTGAGAGTAAGTGGTACATGATGGAGAGGCCTTCCTCGGAGCACAGGAGTCTGAAAATGATAAATATGAGCGCCTAAAGCGCAGTAGAGAAAGAAAAAAATCCAAAAGTGCACGCTTCATAATGTTAATTTTTCACAATAAAATTAATTATTTGATAAGTAACTAATAACGTATTGGCCTTACTAAGTGGTTAAAAATAACATAGATAGCGCTAATTTTAAAAATTATTAATGTGGTTCTCATGTCTTATACGCCATCTAGCGCTAGTTTTAAGAAGTACTTCTATATTGGTCTATATAAGTAGTTCTCACGAAATAAGGTATAGCGCTGGTTTTAGTGTCGAGTCAAGCGTAAATAGTCACTATTTTTTTGTTTATTTGATAACAATTAAACCACATCGAATCAGACCGTGAAAAGTGATAGGGCTCTATTCGTAATTATACTGAATCGTAAAAGAAAAAAAAGAAAAGACTCTATTAGTAAAGTATTTCGGTCGTTATAGTGTTAACATATATTACCTACAACACACGGACGTCCAATACAGAACTTTTTAAACAGTTTATTAACTAGTTTAAATAACAAAATGGCATGAGTGTTAAAAATAGTGTTTTTTTTATATGTGTGTGTATATATTATTTTACAAGTGCAATATATGATATATAGACATTTTAAGTTTGAAAAATCAGCTGTTCTGTATGAAATGAGAGTTGTACCATGGCAATAGAAAACAGCGAGTCTTCCGAAGACCGTGAAGAAAGATTGGCGTACCCATATACATATAATATGGGTACGCCAATTAAACTGCCTTGGTGGTGTAGCGGTAGTATGTGCGAATGCTGACCATGAGGTCTCGGCTTCGATCCCCGGGTCGGGCAGCGTTATTGAGCTTTTTCGTTAAAAGAAAAATTCTAGGCAATGTACGACAATAGGCTCGTCCCCTATTACGTGGGACTTAAACATAGCTGCCGAACCGTGGGTGTGTAATACACCTCTGCCTACCCCTTCGGGCATACAGGCGTGAAGGTAATACCAACTAAACTCACATTGTAAAAGAAAAAAAGAATCATTGAAATCGATTCAAAATTGGTGGAATCATCGCGTAACAAACACATAAAAAAAAACATACAGCCGAATTGAGAACCTCCTCCTTTTTGGAAGTCGGTTGAAAATTCTGAGTCAATTCACACAAAATCACAAATGATTCCAAAGTACTAACTACTAGACAATCGATTCATTCTTAAGGTAAACATAGACTATTGTTTAAAATATTGGATCAATAACGACAAGTTACATAATGCACTGCACGGGAATATAAGATGACAATGTTCATTACAGTATGACTCACGTATATGTGTCGCAGTAAAGCTATTGCCGCGATATAGTTATATCCCTAGGGATATATACCGTAACATAGTTATATGAAATCGGTTCATAACTATCTTACTAGGAATATAACTATGATAAGAGCACGATCTATATAGTAATATAAATATCTTCCTAGATTAATCTAGTGAAATGGTTGTCAAAACAGTAACGACGGTGTCGGCATTGAACTTGCCCGCACATCGCAGGTCAGTTGTTGTTCGGCAGATACTTGTACATAGTCGCAAGGAGTGAGTCGACTCCGTGCTGTCACCATTGCAACTGCGATGAGAACACGGCGCGGCACACGCTCGAGTCATGCCATACATACATGAATATCCTGTTTTGATGGATACCGACGTAGAATATAAGAACTAATTAACATAAAATGTATATACCTATATTGCATATTACTTATTATAAAAACTATCTCTGGATATAACCTTTATTGATTTTCAACAGACGTTTTTTGCTTATGAACACTGCGGAATAAAAGTATACGAGTATAAGTTTTATATATTTTGCTCCTAAGGTACCATTCACGAATTAGGATACACTAGATTCTACTTTTTTATACTCAACTTCTACCTTTAAGACCTTATAGTCATACTACGCCACAATTTTTAATGTTACGTCATGAAATCTAACTTCCTTTCTTACCTAATACGTGATCAATAATTGAAGATACAATAATTGAAGAAAACTGCGTGGTCACCTCTTTTTAGATCACTCCGTCAGTCCTATCACATTTTTTATACGGCTCACTTGCTACTTGGATAGCGCAGCCTATATACGCTAGAAACACCAGAGGCATCACTCGCGCGTGAAATGTGTAGAAGGGATAGAAGATGGATAGGAAGGACAATAAGAAGAAGATGAGGAAGGGGTGTTAGCCTCCTGTGAGAGCGCCTCACTATACAAAACACAAGAGTAGGCGCATCAACCGTTATTTGACGCTGATCTTCTCTAAGAAGGTGGTACTTCACCGATCAAGCCGGCCCATTCTTGCCGGGACAAGCAAGAATCAACCACTACCAAGTGTTTCTAAAAGTCCCTCGTTTGGGAGCGTATTTTTCGAATGGCGCAATGTTAACACCCAAAACTTTGATGACATTATTATTCCCAACCGTGGGATAGTAATGGTAGCAATTAATAGTGATAGATAGTAAATTATATAGTCGTAAAATAGTAGAATTGCGGAAAAATTACCAATATTTAAAAATATCACATTAATATGTAGGTAGCCTTCGATCAGCAATATTATGTTGATCGAAGTAGGTAGCATATGGCAGACTAACCGCTTACCAATCTAACCTCCATTTAGCAATACTAAAAATACTACCCAACCGCTGTTCACCATTTAATTTCGTGGAAGAAAAAAATTTATCGTCGAAATTAATTGATCGTAGGATATCTCCCGCTACAATAAAAGCACAGGTGCTTCATGCGAGCCTCTAACAAGTGAGTACTCCCACTTAACCCAGGCCTCACACCAGAAATGCAATAGGTCATAATCGCTTATTTTCATTAGTCGCCGCATAGGTCAGCTACGGGAATGTGATGGATGGATGGAGGATGGTGATGGGAAATTAATTATATTCTTACTCCCTCACCACACCTGAAAACTCATTCAATATTGGATCGTTTGAATCGTCTTAAAAAATAATTACGTACTATCCATCCATCCATTATCCACTTCTTGCCTTTAATTGTCCACTGCTGGACATAGGCCTCCCCAAAATAGGGGATTTACCATAATCGCCACGCTTGGTAGGCGGGTTGGCGATCGCAGTGGATGTTTTTAGTACCTACACAGAGGAACGCTGCTGCCCGGTCCCCCGGTAATCCCTTAGTCGGCTTTTACGACTCCTATAGGAAGAGACGGGGTGGAGCTATTCTTGGTACCGGCCCCACACAGCTCATTACCTACTAAGTATTGCAGTTTTTAGGATTCTTTAATATTTATTTTTGTTTACTTACAGGCGTTTGGCTACGACTTTAGCGAGCACGAAAATCTTACGAAGTGGTTTGAGAGGACTAAAAAGGCTTTGGAACCTTACGGTTATAATGACATAGAAGTTACGGGGTCACAGATACTTGCATCTTTTTTGAAGAAAGAATAATCACTTAATACCAAAATATTCACGGCAAAATTGTTAATTCGTTAATATATAAATAAAAAATCTTAGGTGTACGTTTTTTTATTGCTTGTAGTGGCAGACGAGCCACTGCCCATCTGATGGTAAATGGTAACCGTCGCTCATGGACTTAACTATACCGAGAGCATAGCCAAGCCGCTGCCCACCATGGTATCAATTATCGGTACGATGTAATTGAGACCCTGTAATATTAGTAGGATTAAAGTAGGTATGTCGAAGATAATCGTATCATTTTGAACGTCTACCAAAAAACAGTCATCTGACAGATGTACCTATGTATTTGCATATATTGTTCCTTTATGGTAAGTTTAATTAAATAAGCCTCACACCAAATTACTACTAAGTATAATTATCTTTTATTTCATACAATTTATACTGGCAAGTGGCCCAGTGGGGCCGGCTTTAGAATTGTCCCACCCCTCTTCGCCCATGGGAGTCGTAAGAGCCGACTGAGGGAATACCGGAGGAGTGGGCAGCAGCACTCCTTCGAGCATTAACAATATCCACTGCGATCGCCAACCCGCCTGCCAAGCGTGGCGATTACGGCACTATCCCCCATTCTTCGGGAGGCCTATGTCTAGCAGTGGACGTTAAAAGGCTGATGGATGGATGGACGGATGGCCCAGTATGTCAAGTTCTTAGAAGTAGTACCTATCTGCTGCTCAAGGACTCTGCTGCAGAGGATAGTTAGGCTGCTTTCTACCAAGACGTTAAAGCTCATAGTAGGTACTTAAATAAAGAAGAAAATATAATAATGATTAATGCTCGAGAAACTGCTACAGGTCACAGTACAGGTTGTCCAGTCTAGTGGCTTACAGGGCGCATTACAAGAGTAAGTATTTCATCCATATAATGTGTCACAATAATTAATCAATCCGTTAACAGTGCGATAACAAAGGACTATAATAAGGTGTTAGCGATCGAGATCCACGTCCGGTCGCACGAGAACATACCGTCGAGCCATTGAATTGAGGTAGGCATTTCTATGTACCACAACAATGCGCTGGCGCAGGCAGGCGGGTCGCGCACCACGCTCTGCGTTTTCAAAACAAAACAGTGGTTCGATTGTTCCGATTTGAAAAATCCATACAAAACGATCAAACACGACGTAGTATTCACAAACAAGCAGTTACAAGTGAAACAGAGAGTGTATAAGCGTTGTCGTATACTAGCGTTGGTTCGCGAAACACGACGGTATATTTTACAATATTATTTTGAACTGAAAATGTGGTGGGTGGAGTGCTGTAGTTGATATGTGTTGTACAAGTTGACACAGCTGTGGATTTTTTTTGTCATGATGAAACTCATAGTGGGTATTAAACCTTTTGCCTATTGTGTATACTTTTATTACTTTATAGCTTTAATGTACTTACCTAATATGAAATTGTAGGTTATTAGGTGGTTAGCGGAAACTAACAATTTGGGCTGTTTTTGGGAACAAAATAATATATTTTAAAGAACAAATTATTGTGAAACTGGAAAAAGAGAGCATACTTTTTCTACTTTTCACAATAATTTGTTCTGTAAAGAAGTTGAGCATGTCAAGTGCTAAAATACAGATAAAAAAAAATATAAATTATTAAAATGTAAGCGATCTCTTACTCAAGGTAGGCGGTGGTATGGTTATGCTCCTGGTGTTGCCAAATTACATTAGCGGTAGTTACCTACCACTTACTGAGTGGTGAGCCTGGTGCTGGTGCCACTAAATCATCTTTCCATCATCCATCTATCAGAGTTCATAGTCTAGTAGTTCCCAAGAAAGTGTCATAATTATAGCACTCCTGTGTCACCTGCGTTTAACGGTCTTAACTAAGTTAGGAGTTGGAATTAATTTGTAGCGTTTCTAAAGGCCGGAATTAGTATTACAGTATCAATTATATTTAAGCAGCTACCACTGGGTGTTAATATATATCCCACCCCACCCAGTGTACTCTTCAGATATTGTTCATTTTGATTACCTACTACTTTTTCTGATCCATGGCTCATAGCTTGTATCAGCAGAATAGTGAACTTCTACTGTGCAGGTTGCTAAAAATAAGTCTGCTCTTAACATCTAAAGACGAGAAGTTCCTCTAAAATGGTATCAATTTCCCGATTCAATATATCAATGAGAAATATTTTTAATAATACATTTTATATATTAGGTACTAGCCTTTGCCCGCGGCTCCGCCGCAGCCAAGAGCTACTTTTTACGTAATATCTCAGGTTCCCAATGTAGTAGCGGGATAAAATGTATACCAGTTGTTAAGTCTAATCAAGAGCTATAAACAAAAAGAGTTGAATCAAATTCCGTTCAGTAGTTTTAGCGTAATGCGCGAACAAACAAGCAGACAAACGGATAAACAGACACAGACAAAAAAATCTAAAAAAAATAGTTTTGTGTTTAGACATGCCTTATAGCCTAATTCAGACATTTTTCTTAAATATCTTAAATGTACAGACATAGTTCTGTTACAGCTTTATAATAGTATAGATAGATTAAAATAAATGTTTTTCTTTTTATTAAAATATACCTAACAATGCCCCATGGTTCTTCAGCGTTTTTACAAAGTAATATAGATTACCTAGCAGTTTGTTACAAAAACTGACTGACTGAGACATCTGCATGAATATACGCGATATCTGCAAGCGCCAATTCCGTTCTGAATCGGAATTCTGGTAACAAATTCTACAATTTTATCTAACTGCAATAATTATAAAATGTAGGGCCTTTGATCACTGAAGTAATGTCAAACAATTCCAGTGGTCTGCCAGTACAGACGAAGAGATGGCACACAGTGGGTTTATTTAATAGACGAGGGCTTCACACTACTCTGTTCGTTGCCCCGAAGGGTGTGCGGTTGGGCTTTTATCTTTACCTACTACTTATTATACTTGCCATTTAAATACAATTGTATTATCTAAGTGCAAGCGGATAATGAACATTTTTAACACCTAAGTCATTGATGTTACTTTTATGGATATGATTTCATCAAAACTCGTTAGTATGATATAGGTATAACGATGAAATCATCTACTTACCTACTTGATGTGTTTATGTCGGAACCAGCTCATAGAATTAGACACTTATTACACTTCTGATGTGACTGTCCGTTTCATGAAACCTAACATTTTTTTTGTTAAGTCAGGGAAAAAATTAAGGATACAGGGGCAAAACAAGGAATTTCACTAAAACAGGTTTTTGTGTAATTAACATTTTAATGTTTGAAAGTTTATAACTTTGTCTTACATATTAATTGTCTAGAAACTATTAATAGGAACTTTAGTTTACCTGATAAAGATCAGCTGTAGATACAAATAAACTCTTGGCAAACATTAACAAATTTTCGTATTGAAACTATCGTGAGATTGATACATACTAGAAATATATCACCGGCAATAACTCATGTTGAGGATCGATTTAGTCGACCCGGGTTTCGAGCATATTCGATGCTCATCATCAGGGTGAGCGCGCAGCGGTGTCAACGAGCGGGAGTGCCCGCTGGGAACTCGTCCAACGAATGCCTGTGACTTTGACCGGGTCATCAGTCCACCTGGTGGGAGGCCGTCCTACGCGTCGCCGTCCGATACGCGGTCGCCACTCGAGAACCTTTCTTTCCCAACGGTTGTCGGTTCGTCGAGCGATGTGGCCTGCCCATTGCTACTTCAGCATGGCTGACCCGGCAAGCTATGTTAGTTACTCCCGTTCTACTGCGGATTTCCGTATTACGGATCTTAACACGTAGAGAGATCCTAAGCATAGCCCGCTCCATGGCACGCTGAGCGACTTTGAGCCTGGACATAAGGCTAACATTCAGAGATCACACCATCACAACGCTGTTCCGTAAGACATCACCGGTAACACACACTGGTCGTAGATCTTCGTCTTCAGACACTGTGAAATATTGGACAAGAAGATCCTCCTCAGCTTCCCGAACGCTGCCCAGCCGAGCTGGATTCGTCGATTGACCTCTTTCTCGAAGTTGTGTCTATTTAACTGGACTGTTTGTCCCAGGTAAACATAGTGGTCGACAACTTCGAGAAGCGCACGTACGGGTAATACCTTCAAAATAGGCTTGTGCTTCAGCAGAACAAAACCTTTTCAAGTCCATAAAGTCCTTGTGCTTTTCTGCACTAATTGGTAAGAAATCTTCATTCATAATTTTCACAAAATAACTGAAAAACGACTCAACAAAAAAACATAAACTCTCTTTATCTGACATTGACAGTTGGACATTTGACGTTATGCCCCGTTTCACTATAGGGACATTCCCCCTTTTGCACCTGTACAGTGTTTTGTATTTGTGATGATATGAAAGACTATAATTCTTTTTATGCTTTTTACACAATGTTACATAAAAATACGCCCCAAAACCTAAGTGTTGCTATACTTCATTTATATTAGATTTTTTTGTGATATTCCTTGTTTTGCCCCTGTACCCTTCAAATGAACCTACCGCACACACCGTCGTTCGGGGCAACGTACAGGGCAGTGAGGGTAGTATGGGGTCCACACCCATTAAATAAACCCGCCATGCGCAGTCTGTCCGCCTATATTGGCAGACCACTGGAACTATGTCACATTACTCCAGAGGTTCATTAAACCTAACCGTTTCATGAAATGGTCGGCCACAACATTAAAAAACCAATTCTAAGATAATTAACTGTATTAGGCAATGCAACTAAATATTGAATCATCCACTGTTAAACATGATTTTATATCACGCATGTATCCCCGAAGGTGTAGGCAGAGATGTATTTAGATACCCACGATTCGCCAGCTATGTTTAAGTCCCACGTAATAGGGGATGAGCCTATTGCCGTCTACCGGGCACATTTCCAAATTCCCGACTGCTACTGAGAATTTTTATTTTTACTAAAAAGCCCGACATCATTGCCCGACCCGAGGATCGAATCCGAGACCTCATGATCAGCAACCACACATACTATACACCACTGTGGCAGTTATGCCCACTGCTATGTATATTAAAACATACAACATGAAGAACAAATAAACGTGCTTATAAATAGAAAATAATAATAATATGGTCCATCGCCGTGAATTATGATCATAGTTAGTCTAACCGCTCTTCATCCTAGACAGAGGATACAGCCATTATTCAACTAAGAGCCATTACTGTTTACTATTGTTAAATGATTCTCACGAGATCTCTGATAGGAATATACTCGTATAAAACACCAACTGTGTCCCGTGAATTTATCCACTGTTTAATCACATGGTCCTAGCGTCATGTTATAATAGACTACTTTAAAATTATGTTATCGAATGCAAAAATAATTTTACTAATACCATAGCTCCAGTGTTTTGCGCTTTTAAATAAAAAATACATTAAAAAAACTCTTGAGCTTTTTGAATACTATGTGGGTGGCAGTATACGGACCTGATGGTAACCTGTTACCTGTTACATCACTCGTGTTGCCAACTCCAAAGAAAGACATAAGAGATGGAGAGGAAGGATAATAAGGAGGGATAAGGAGATACGTTGGGCCTCGCACAGCTCAGCTCATCCGGTGGTTAGCTTTATTATATTTGTGATGATGTAGGACAGAACTTGAACAAATTATTTGTGAAAGTGGAAAAAGAGAGTTTTACAGCGAGCAGAATTCGGATCTACGTCCAATCCAATCCGGGGAAGTGCTCTGGACCGCTAAGCTATTGCAGTCACCTAACGCCTAACGATGTCACCAATCTCCACTTCACATTTGTTTTAGATATCTTTATGACCCACGCCACCTACTGAATTAATTTACATATTATATTATTGCAATATAGTAAGTTTATTTTGGCAATTAAAACTATATGACGGCGTGATTTTTGAAGTATCTGTAGCACTTGATATGCTGAGCTACTTTAAGGAACAAATTATTTGTAAAATTGGAAAAAGAGAGTTATACTGCAAGCATCATTCGAAGCTGTGTCCCATCCAATCCAGGGAAGTGTCGTTTTTCCACAGCTAATTAAGGGTCGTAGCGTATATTAAATCCACAAGAATTCCAACATATGAATATTTTTTTACACAAACATAGCGTCACTCCTGTATTCCCCGAAGGGGTAGGCAGAGGTGTATTACACACCCACGATTCGCCAGATATGTTTAAGTCCCACGTAATAGGGGGCGAGCCTATTGACGTCTACCGGGCTCATTTCCAAACTCCGAGCAGCTACTGAGAATTTTTCTTTTTTTTTTTACGAAAAATCTGAATAACCTTTCCTGACCCGGGGATCGAACCTGAGACCTCATGATCGGCAGTCGATTACACTACCGCTGCACCACAGAGGCAGTTAATATTTTTTTAAATTCAATTGGTAAAAAAAAACAAACAAACTCTTGTAGTATATAGCTCTAGGCATACGTTCTGATCTTTAGGAACTTATTTTATTGTAACTCATTCTAGGCCCCGTAAGACCTGTAAATTAATTTTAATGTATTCGTCAACTTTATTGTTACAGAAACTAACATGTATTCTATTAATGAGTTCAATATCATTTGCCGTCCAGTTTCAAACAAATCCCACATCAGATATGTCAGGAGATGAGAAAGTTCTAAAGGCTAATAAGACAACATACCAGTCAGAAGAAAGTGGTCACGAAATAGAGACAGATATAGATGAAATCAAAGATAAAAAGTTCTTAGATGATGCTATGCAAGCAGTTTTGGATCCAAACACACAAATAGCTAAGTCTAACGATGTAGTTGAAATGTTTAAATTTCAATTACAAGAACTAGATAAAGTTAATATAACGTTAGAGTTATTTATGGAAGAAATGGATAAATTAAGTTTGGAAGTTTGCAAAACATCCCAAGATGCTCTTTGGTCTTATGTTACAGATATAAACAACGATGTCAAAAAGAACAAAATGGTAAGAATCTGTGTACTAGAAAATTTAATATTTGTCTTTTGGAGAATGTAAACGTAATTTGGTTCATGAAAATTATTGGTTTATAAGGCTAACTGATAAAATCGGGGATATTTTCTATTTGTTTGTGTAGCGCAAATCACAAACAGGTCATCTTAGTCAAGTAAACTTATATAAATTTTTCTCATTTTTTGTGGAATCCATTAGCTGTAAGTTCAGTAACACGTATGAAAACTCCATAAATCCCTAATCTTCATTAAAATGAAGTTGCTTCTTTTAGTTGCTTCATTTAGTTCATAGAAAGTACGTATTCTACACACTGGGTTGTAACGTTTTATTATATATGTATAGATTTATATTTTAAGGTACGAATAGCTGCCGAGGAAGATGAAATTAAGAAGCAATACTGGAATATATTAAAGAAGAAATATTTGAGTAACGAACTTGTCACAAATGATGCTAAAATTAAAAGAAAAATAAGAATCATAAAAGAACGTGGAACAAATGTGCAGATGCCTCAAAGTAAGGTAACGTTGGATTTTATCAATTTTTATGAATAAACCATTCGTGCTTTAACACCGTAACTTAATTTAGTACTGTTGGTACTGTGCACTAAGTTGGAATGTTTAAGTTTTATCTCTGCAGATCTCGCTACGTTAATAATAAAGAACTTGATCCCGTAATCTCGTAAGTCTCCATCTTACGATTGGCACTGACGATTTATTCAACCAAGTAGTGTGCGTTATAAATCTGGTTGTACTATCTGGGTGGCTATCGTTTGTTCTCTTCACTATATGAGCCGTTTAATAGCCGCCTCTAATTAAACGGAATATGATGATTTGCATACTTTAAGTTTGTTTACGTTTATATTTCAGCAAAGAGAAGAAATAGATACCATGCAGCGGATATGGAGCCGTGTAACGGTATGCGCTTATAATACAACATGCAGTTCAGAAGATTCGATACGAACCATGAGTGGTCAGTCACCATTATTTACTTTGACTATTATTAAAAGGTTTTCGTAAATCTTTTTTATTTTATATTAGGTCTTTACCTATGAAATCAAACGTTTTTTTAAATTATTTTATTTCTATCAATCAAAATAATCAACCATGCAATCGATGCATCTTTGCTAACGCAATAGCAGTATTGCCCTTCTTGAAGAAATCAGCTGGACGGGAGGCAACAAATTCTTCAAAGGCATTTCGTACTGCTTCTCTGGTATTGTATATTTTCCTGCCAAGAAGTTATCCAAAGTCTGGAAAAGTCTGGAAAAAGTAGAAGTCTGTTTTTCCCCAGAGAACACATGCCCAATTAATCATAAATCAGTCTGTTGATAGTGAAGTAAATCTTCTGTAAAATTAAAACGAGTGTGTATGTACAACGAACGTGACTTCGTCGTGGTCGTGTAATGTCATGTTGTATTTCATATATAGGCCGTATTATGTTACTTACAAAATAATTTATTACCTACAGTGTAAATGAAAAACTAATAAACAAACATACTTGAGCAGCAGTTATAGCCTAGCGGTAAAACCAAACTACCAAACTGTAAAAACTGCCTATCGAGTACAATTCCCAGTCCAAGGTCCTCGTCGGGCACAAGCCTCGGATTTTTCTCATTTAGGGAAAACATCTTAAAGAAACCTGCATGCCAGAGAGATTTTCCTAATGGCTTGTGCAATCTGCCAACCCGCATTGAGCCTTGTTGACCTACGGCCTATAATCCCTGAGAGGAAGCCCGTATTCAATAGTGTGACAGTGTTATTAAACTTAAAGTCTTACTTTTACGAATAGAAATATAATATACTGTTGTAGTGGTACCATACTAGTGGTACCAACTGACCTAAATTTCTTACAAAGATCAGGTCAATTAACAAATTTTTACATAAAGTAGGTACTAAATATTTTTGTTTTCAGTTGTGGTTTTTCACAGTAGATTCGATACCATCCTGTTATAGTTTTTAATGATAAGCCATTCCCAATATCGAATAAGGATAAGATAAAGTCAGTGTTTGAGACGATTTCCAGATTCTAGTCTTGTATCTAGTACTTATTAAATGCAATTTGATGTTATTTACTATATTGTAAGGGAATGTAATTCATTTATGTATATGCTGTACGACAATTAAATATCCCTAACAACACTATCGCTAACAATAACAATTACTCCATTTCAGACGTCATATCAATCTTCAAAACAAGCAACGATACAAATGAACTGGCGTACTATTGGAAGTTTTATCGCGATACAACTGGAAGAAAAATACGTCCAATATTCAAAGATTACGTAATAAGAATGAATAGAGTCGCAGAATCTGAAAATTTCACTGATGCCGGTGACATGTGGCGGTACGCTTTTGAAGATGATAACTTCGTGGAAACTGTTGACAGAATATGGAAAGAAATAAAACCTTTTTATGATTTGCTCCACAATTACGTAAGAGCTAAATTAAAACAAGTATATAACGACATATTAAGGAGCAATGATAAATTAATTCCAGCTCATATTTTAGGTAAGAGGTAAATGCAATTTTGGTAAAAAATAAAAAAATTTAATAGCAACGCCTTACAAAATTTAATAGCAATAAGTATATTCAAGATAATAAATTTATCGCTAAATATTATTATCATCACAGCGCTATATTGTTTGATTGCAATAATAAAATTGAATAACATTTTAATTAGTAAATATGGAATTAAAGAATCTTTCTGACGTTTATTAGTATGAGTAATATTCGTAGTATAGTAAATATTTCGTTTTCTCAGGCAACTTATGGGCACAAGAATGGCAAGCAATATATCCAAAAGTAGTAGCTTATGCCGATCACATGCGTCCACAACTTGCAACGAATGACTCTATTCGTTCCAAGGATCTCTTTGATGCCGTTGATGAGTTCCATCAATCTCTTGGATTTGAAAGCGCAAAGGATTCATATCAAGACATAAAAGAAACTATGCAAACTGGCAATTGCTTGCCATCCAGTCACGACATGTGCGATGGAATAAATTACAAGTAATAATGTTTTTGAAATCTTTTAGTTTTAGATAATTAAGGCAACGCTTAAAAGAAAGTAAAATCGCAACGCTTAAAATAATTTTTTAACATAAAAATTAATCTTTGGGTATAAGTGTTATGTTCTGATTTATGAACACTTTTTATATATAACTTTAAGAAGCGATCGATATGTTTAGGTTAAACTATACACATTGGGAACAAAATAACATTATTTTGCTAAAATCTATTAGAATTCGGTAACCGCTTACCATCAGATCGTAATACTTATGTATGCTTGTTTGCCACTCACGTAGTATATAAAATACCTATTTCCCAGCCTGCATTTTCTTTTTTAATAAGAAATATTCACAGAAGATCGGCGTGACACAACGGTACTTCTACCAATGTGTTCCGTATGGTAAGTGAGAGCGCCGGCAGCCCAAACCCCGTCCCTATTCCTCTCCTTGTTATTCTTCCTATCCTCTCCTTATTATCCTTCCTATTCAGCTCCTCCGTTACCATCAGGTGTATGCTTATGTTTGCCACCCACGTAGTATATAAAAAATATTTCTCAGCCTGCATTTTACTTTTTAATAAGAAATATACTATCTTATACAAACGATACACAACATTTACACACACACACACAAACCACACACATGTACGCACACATTTACACACGCACACACGCAAACACAGTCTCACAGATGCATGCGCCAATCCTTTATTATTTATCACCTTATGTTTTAAATATTATAACTGTTGTTCGAGGGGAACCGATTCAACTGCAGAGAGGTGTTAGACAGGGAGACGTTATGCCCGAAACTCTTCACCGCTGCATTGGAAGATGTCTTGAAGCTCTTGGACTGGACCGGATTCGGCATCAACATCAATGGCGAATACATCACTCACCTTCGATATGCCGACGACATCGTAGTCATGGCGGAATCGCTGGAGGACCTTGGCACCATGCTCGATGATCTCAGCAGGGTTTTCCGACTAGTGGGTCTCAAAATGAACATGGACAAGACGAAAGTCATGTCTAATGTCCATGTCATTTCAGCACCGGTCCTAGTCGGGAGTGCGCTTCTCGAAGTTGTTGACCATTATGTCTATCTGGGACAAACAGTCCAGTTAGGTAGGCACAACTTCGAGAAAGAGGTCAATCGACGAATCTAACTCGGCTGGGCAGCGTTCGGGAAGCTAAGGAAGATCTTCTCGTCCAATATTCCGCAGTGTCTGAAAACGAAGGTCTACAACCAGTGTGTGTTACCAGTGATGACATACGGAACAGAGACGTGATCTCTGAATGTTGGCCTCATATCAAGGCTCAAAGTCGCTCAGCAGCCATGGAGCGGGCTATGCTTGGTATTTCCCTACGTGATCAAATCCGTAACACGGAGATCCGTAGGAGAACGAGAGTGACTGACATAGCCCGCCGGTTTGCCATGCTGAAGTGGCAATGGGCAGGCCACATCGCTCGACGAACCGATAGCCGTTGGGGTCGAAAGGTTGTCGAGTGGCGACCACGCATCGGACGGCGCAGCGTAGGACGGCCCCCCATGAAGGTGCGACGCTCCATGTGCGTCGCTCAGTAGAGGGTACCCGAAAGGGTAAGCCGCCGGCGGACCACCGAAGGAATGTAACATAGTTCCAGTGGCCCGCCAACAAAGGCGGAGAGACGGCACACGGCGGGTTTCTTTAGTGGGTGAGGGCCCCACACGACGGGGTGTGCGGTTAGGAACATTATTTCCCGCCTTAACAAAAAAAAAAAAGGACGGCCCCCCACCAGATGGACCGACGATCTGGTCAAAGCCGCGAGGTCCGGCGCGGGAGCCGTTGGATGCGGTCGGCACAGGACCGCTCGTTGTGGCATTCTCTTGGGGAGGCCTATGTCCAGCAGTGGACGTTGAACGGCTGATGGATGGATAATGGATGGATGTTCGAGGGGGGCCTGGTAATCTGCGTGACAGGATACCCTAGTCCGGATACCAGTCTCCCACAAAGGCTATTATCCTACAACTATTAGCTATTAAGTTACCTTTGTGGAAGAAAATAGAAATATATATACTTTTAAACAAACATCATTAAATTGTTCAAGTGCTGACCACATTTTTCAATTGAAATAAAATAAGGTGAAAGGATTTACTAATAATTCCATAAAAGTTTATGTCAAGACACCTTTATGAACTGGTTGCGTATATATTTAGGACATTGCAATTAAAGCATGCCACCAAGTTTCATACATTGACTGCACAGATGGCGGAATGGTTTAGATACCGGCCCAAGTGCTGTGAGTTCGATTCCCACACAGGACATCGTTTTGTGTGGCCCGTGAAATTGTATGTTTGTAAAGTTGCTCGCGATACAAGTATTATTCTAAATTAAAAGTTCACACAAGCAGAAAGTGTGGAGTGCTTTATCTAAATTAAATAAATAGCTATATTTTTTAAATCTTAAAACAAATTTATTATATCACAAAAAATCAAGGACTTTACTACTATTTACTGATGAATTCCACTATACACCTCCTGGCTCCATCATTACAAACCTCAAGACCAAATCCAATTTATTGGACTTGTCAAAAAATGACTCATATGACACCAAACGAGCCGCTATTGGCATCCTTGACTTCAAATATAATGACAACATTGTTTGTACGTGCTCTCACTTTCATACATTCAAGTATCAATATGTATATTTTAGGATAAAATGGTGTGGTGAGAAGGTAACTGACGTGGTCGTTGGACTATCAAGAGCCGCAAGACTTCTTGGACACGTTCAGTATTTCAAACATTATAGAAATCTGCCACCACTTTATCGGGACGGCCCTAACCCAGGTAATAACAGAAAATAATATTATTATATGTTACAAGTTTCAACTAGTGTGTTACCCGTGACTTCGAATGTGTTATCGATATAGTCCCGAGCAATTATCACGACTGCTGAATTAGAAAAAGATCTGGGACGCTTTTCCAGGAGATACTTGGCTTCAAATCCTGCCCTAACTATTTTTTGACGTGATAACGTCTTATAAATCGATAAACGCCGGCTGCACGCACGAAAAAGTCTCACGTTCCAAAAAAAAGCGGCGACCGATGCATTGCTTGTGAAACTCTCAGAAAACATTTATGACGTTATCACGTATAATTATAGCCCGTGAACCGCCTTTACACATTTTCGCAATATGTGTTCGTTTATATGGAGTAAATCAAATACTTAAAAAATATAAAATGCTTAACATTACTAAAACAGTACCTACATACTCGTACTTTAAGAAAAGTAAGAAATATTACTAGATAACTTTAACACTAAATATCAGGAAATAGATTTTTTTTTTTTTTAATATTTAATATTTTATTACTTACTATAAAAACATGTTACATCTATTACAAATACTCTGGCTTCTGTGCTAGTATAAACTGTATTACGGAAGCCAGTGTCTTCTCTTATAAATATCACAGTATTACAACATTAACCAAGCGATTTAGTAAAAAAAAAAAAAACAAATTAAAATAAACAGAAACTAAATTAACTTACATAAAATACAAGAGGTGGGTAAATAAAGAACAAAATATTATGTAGGTAATCTAATCCTTAAAGGCCAACAAAGCTAATAGTGTGTATGTGTGTATGTGTGTGTGAGTGAATGTATATTTGGTGTGTGGTGTAAGTAAGCGCATGTGAGCGGAAGATGTTTAGTCGTGCATATATTTCAGAAGATGTTCGGTTTCTTCATAAGTGAGAGTAAGTAGCCAATTTTTTAATATTATGGGCTTATGCTAGCGAATATACATAATGCGTAGGTACCTACTTATACCACTGAAGGAATGTAATATGGTTTCGGTGGCCCACCAATAAAGGCGGAGAGACGGCACATGGCGGCTTTCTTTAGTGGGTGGGTACAGTACCCTGTTCGTTGCCCCGAACGACAGGGTGTGTGGTTAGGATTTTTCTTTCCCGCCTTAACAAAAAAAGGTACTTATGTTTATAATACATAGGTACTAACACTACGCAAGCCGATAAATTTATTTATTAGCCAAGAAGTAAGATTTCGCGATCTTGGTATCTTGGACTAAAATTAGCTGTTATCACCAACATTCACGATTCATTATTACATTTCAATTTCCATCGGTTCGGATCAATTAATCCGTTCTTAAGATATACATAAATACACAGACTGACAAACAAAAATTTATTAAATGGCAGAATTGGAGTCATATCTTATATTGATTGTGAAAAAAAAAATTAACAGACAGAGCTTACAAAAACAATTATAGTAGAAAAAGACACTACTCAGGACTTAATGTGTGAATGGAATAATAATTAAAATAAATGTTTTCTATTGCTATGTCGAATAGCTATTTATATAGACTTTTTATGTGTGCAGTGTATTGATGAGGTATAAAGGATGAGCTGACGTCCATCCGTCTCCGTTGCCATTGTACTGAAATACTGATACAAATCAATTGATACTATGTAAAAATCAATTATTACAAGGCCACAGCTGCAGTTCTTCCGTCGCGCACCAAAAGAGACGTTTGTTTCGATGGCCAAAAAAATAATCTTCTATTTTAATTTAAATATTTTAAAACAGTTATCATTCTTTACATAAATAACAATTGAAATTAGTGGCTGTATTACCTATTTTATGTACTTTTAAAGTGTCATCGAGGCATCGCACTAAAACCAAAAATAATAGTTAAATAAAAAAAAACCTAAAATTATTCTGATGTTTTGCAGCGTTCCACGATGCAATCTCCGATATCGTAGCTATACAGTTGACCTCGCCTGAACATTTAAACAGCTTGAATTTAGTGAAGGTTGACACTGGTCCGGAGGTGACTGTAAATCATCTCTTGTGGGTTGCTCTTGAAAAATTTCCACTGATGGCGTACGCGTATGTTTTGGATAAATGGCGTTGGGATGTCTTTGGAAATAGCACTTTGGAAAACTGGAATCAACACTGGTGGGACCTAAGGTCAGTTTTTGATATTAATTGTATTATTTAGAGCGTAAAGTTGTTAAAGTGCAGTAATAACCTAGAGGTACTCGTAATACCAAGGACTGATTACCAGTCCAAGGTCGAGAGCTTGAAAGACTGACCTCTGACATTTTGAAATTATGTTGGTATTTATACTTATAAAATGATCACTGCCCATTAAAAGGCAATATCCATACAAATAAATTAAATGGTAAATAATCATATAAATGGTATATAATGGTAATGAATGTAAATGGTTTGCTTTTTTTTCTTTTAACTAAGTAAATGCTCCGATGGTTCGGACATGTGGAAAGAATTCCGGACGAGCGACTGGTTATGAAGGAATACAATGCGAAAGTGGAAGGATGTAGGTTCATGGGGAGACCAAGATTCACCTACTTAGACCAAATCGGTCATGTATTGAAGAAAGGTGGAATCATGAGCCCCCGACGTGTATAAATAGAATTATGAATGTTGAGGAAGCGAGAGATGTATGCAAGAGCCTTTTGGCACTCTGTTCTCTCTGCCTACTCCGCAAGGGAAATAGCGTGACGATAAGTAAGTAAATAAGTATAAATAAAATTGAAGTGTTTGTTTGTAATGTCTAAATAACAGCTTATTAGTAAATGCATAATAATATGAATAAAGGGAGCATTATATATACTATATTATCCATTTAAAAAGATTTTGTCTATCTGACTGTTTGTCCCTCCAAATCTCTTTAAAGGATTGATGAAATTGGACTGGATATTCACTGGCAGATAGCTACTAGATACTTTTATATTGGAAAAATAATTACAGTTCTGTACAAAATAAGTAAATAACTAAATTCCACGTAGACGAAGTTACGGGTGGCAGCTAGTCGTGAACATAATAGGAAATCTACACACACCATGAGATTTTATTAAGGTTATACAAAGTCTGCCAACCCACTCTAGCTTAGAGCGTAAGAGTTAGCGCCTAAAACCCTTTGAGAGATAAGACCCGAGCTTTTTTTTGGACAAAAGTGACTTGAGAAAAAAAAGGCGTGACCTACAATTCAAAATGAACCATAACTTCAAAACTCTTTAGCATAATTCAAATAAGTGTGCATACATTTAAATAATATATTATGGTAATGTTTTCCGCTTTGCTATAATAATTAAAAACGGTTGTTTAAATACACGAGGCATGGCTTAACATATTTACGTAATATGAGATCTATTATTCGACATATAATTGTAAAGTACTAGTTACTGCTCGCGAATTCATTAAAATTTGTTCCAGACCCGTTTAGGCACGACTCACAGGGTTTCCTTGTTGGGGTAAAAAATATTCTATGTTTTTCTTTATACTACGTAGGCGGCAAACAAACTTAGCGTAACGTAGCCTATAGGTGCTCGCAACACCAGAGGCATGACTCGTGCGTCGCCATCTCCAAGGAAAGGGATAGGAGGTGGATAGGAATGATAATAAGGAGAGGATAGGTACGATACTAAGGAAAGGATTCAGACATTTTAAAACTGAGATCAGCCCTATCATTGCCCTATTTATTAACTTGTGTGTTGAGAAGGGAGTATACCCTCAGCAGCTCAAGAAAGCACTTATAAGACCTATTTTTAAACAAGGATTGCATTACAATTACTCAAATTATAGGCCCATAGCTATCCTATCAGTAATTAATAAAATTGTAGAAAAATATATAGTTACACAAATAAGTACATTTTTGGAAAAACATAATATATTATCTGACGTCCAGCATGGATTTCGGCGGGGCCGAGGTACTGCATCTGTTCTGGGGCGGTTCACTGATGACATCAATGAGGCTTTGGACCAGCGGAAACAGGTGGTGGTACTGTACATTGATTTTAAAAAGGCGTTCGACACTTTAGAGCACCACCAGCTGCTTCATGCCATGAAGGAGTGTGGAATTGCTGGACCAGTGTTAACATGGTTTCGAGCATATCTCTTAGAGCGAAAAATATGTACTGTTGTTGATGGTGTCAGTGGCGAGCCCATGCAAGTTAGTTGCGGTGTGCCGACCGGTTCTGTGTTCGGCCCCGTCGGGTACATAATGCATGTAAATAGTATGTGTAATGTCGTGCGTAATTGCCGTATTTATATGTACGCGGATGACACTTGTTTATTGTATGCCGACAAAGAACTTAGTGTGATAGAAAATAAAGTTCAAGAAGACCTCACTAATATTATAAAATGGGCGCATGATAACGGCATTGTAATTAATATCAATAAAACTAAATGCATGCGCATTCGCTCCCCGTACTTAAAGCATACGAGTAGTGACCGGCCACCGGTCGTAGTTGGCCACAACTACGCATGTTTGCATAACGCCGGGACGAGATGTGAGTGTACTAGCATCGAGATTGTTAATGAGTACAAGTACTGAAGCCTTATTGTAGACTCCAGTTTCTCCTGGAAAACTCATGTGTTGAACCTGTGTATTAAATGAAGAGCAGTACTTGTGAAATTTCATCACCTTAAAGGGATCTTGGATAGAAATACCCTATATACAGTATATTATGCATTGGTTGATTCGATAATATCTTATGGACTAACCAGCTATGGCCGTACTTTCAAAACTTACTTAGATAAGATAAAATTGTTACAAATAAGATTCATGAAATTAATGGTAGACAAAAAGATAAAACAACATTGTAAAAGTACCGGTTATGAACAATTGTTTATAGAATGTAAAATGCTGCCAATCCATGAAAAGGTATTAATGTTGATAGCAGTTGAACAACATTGTAGCGATGAGTTTAGAAATTATTTAAAACGTTATGGAACTAACAGGCGTAAAAATAATATATTAAAAATACCTCCTTCTAGCAGTTATTATGGTGAAAGAAACAGGAAATGTAGTACCTAAGCTGTTTATCAAGCTGCCGATGGCCCTATTGAACAACAACGTTAGGTACGTTTATTCTTAAAACGACGCATATTTTTAAAAGAAATAAGGCACTTCTTACTAAAAAACGTAGGAATTAAAATATTATAATACATAATTTATTAATCGTTTAAAGTAATATTATATGTACATGTTGTGACTATGTGCATATGCGCTCAAGTAAGTTGTTCGTATGTGTGGGTACCTATACATAGATAAATACTATTCTTGTATGTGGCTACCTATATGTTATGTGTATGTATTGCTTACTTACTAGTGCTGTGTTTGATGGATTAAATTGATAATACGGGTTGAATACGGGTAATAATGTAAGTAGTTAAAATCGGGAGTTGCATCTGCCAACAAACTGCTATGCAGTTTGGCAGAAGTACATTAATGTGTAACCTGTTATCTTTGTTTTGAATAAATACATTTTTTTATTTTTTTTTATTTTGACATTTGAAATCTTATTTACCAGTAGCATTGTCAATCATAATTATTATTCCAGATTTATTGGGTCATTATTGGGTCATTATTGGTCACTGACAAAAGAATAATTTATTATTGACATGCAATGAATATTGAATGATTAATGTTTTTAATTGATTAGGCTAGTGATTGTCAGCTAATAGCACGCATTTGCAGTTTATTTTAAACTGTAAATTTGCTTTAATCCTCACTAAAATAATATAAATGCGAAAGTAAGTTTATTCATATGCCCTCACGCCATTGCTACTGAGCCAATCATCCAATCAGACAGATATACGCTGGAACGCAAACAAAAAGCGTAGAGTCCAATTCTCGTGTTCTCTACCATAACTCAACTTTGAGTTTCTGTGGTGTCCCTCTACTTTGGGCCATTTGCAGGTCGTCGTGGTTTTAAATTTGCTTCTCAGACGCCGCCTTACTGTATCAATAGGTACTCAGATTGTTTCCTCCAGCTCGTAAATGATGATTCTTTACTTCATCAGCCGTGAGAAAGCGATTTTTCAAAATTGTTGACATCATATAACGATCCTTTTGCGCCGTCGTGCATCTTCTTCGAAGATTGGATCCAGTTTCATGGAAACGCTGGAATTGGAGTACTTGCCGAACTGTAGAAAGAGTCACACCAACAGTTCCCGCTGTATTTCGCTAAATGCACCCATCTTCACCCACCCCTCTCCACCCATGGGAGTCGTAAGAGCCGACTGAGGGAATACCGAGGGAGTGGGCAGCAGCACTTCTTCGTATATTAACAACTTCCACTGCGATCGCCAACCCGCCTGCCAAGCGTGGCGATTACGGCACTAACCCCCATTCTTGGGGAGGCCTATGTCCAGCAGTGGACGTTAAAAGGCTGATGGATGGATGGATGGATGGACCCATCTTCAAACATTGTCAGGATCCTAGTACATTAATAAATAATAAATATTCACGAACATTTTTCCCACAACGTCCTCTGGTCCCAAACTAAGCTTAACACTTGTACTATGGGTACCAAATTACGGATATAATACATATACTACTATTTTTTTGTAAATACATACATATAATAGATAGAAAACACCCAGACGCAGTACAAATATCTTTGTCATCACACAAATAATTGTCCTGAGTGGGAATCGAACCCACGACCTCGTGCACGGAAGTCGGTTACACTACCGACTACGCCACGAGGCCCGTCCGACATTTTTCAGGGGATAACGACATGATGACTTCAGAATAATAAAATTTGTAGAACATAGACACCATATTTATAATTGTTTTATTGCAAAACTAAAACAAACGCGAAACAATTGATTTCAATTTATTGGTACTAAATTCGAAAATTACCATTATTTTACTTTTCTAGTTTTTCATAAGTTATCAAAAATAAATAAAAAGTTTTTTATATTTTTTTATGTGGTATTAAATATTCTTTAATTTAGTTTTTATTTCATAGAGCTAGGTCAGGTACTTTTGAAGATATTGAAGATTTTCTAATCTACCCTTTTTCTTTGCGGTCCAGTGTAGTTTAGAGCCCAGAAAAGGACATAGGCTACTATTTATGCCAGAGAGACGAATGATTCCTGTGGCATAGCAATTTAATTTTTTAGAGATTATTAACGTGCTGTAGTGTTAAGTATTTATATTTTGAAATCCACGTAGACGAAGTTGCGAGAAGAATCTAGTAATATTATAAGTGCAAAAGTGAGTTTGTTTGTTTCTTTGTTACGCTTTCGCACCTTAACTATTAAACCAATTATCATACAATTTTTCCCACATATAGTCTGGAGCCCAGAAAAGGACTATAGAATTCCCATCCCGGATAAAATGAAAATTTCCCGTGATATAAGTTATTTTTACATAGAGGTAATTATAGTGTAAGTACAGTAAAGTGATGTATTTACATTCTGAAGTCCATGCGGACATAGTCGCGGCAATATCTAGTGATAAAGAAATAATGATATTTTCTGAGGGGGGAAATATGTAAGCAATATATTAGTATAGTACGAACGTACTATACCAATATATGGCTCCTCATTCAGAGATAAGTCTGAAAATCCTACTAATATAATAAACGTGAAAGTTTGTGAAGATTGTTAGACATTTGGATGCTTGTCCTTCAATCACAACTGAGAGGATTTGGATAAAATATAGTAGTTATTTATTATATGAGTGTCGTAACATATAGATTACCATTTATTCCGAAACAAATTGTTCTGTAGGATATTTTTGTAAATGACCTAACAACTATAGGTATTTTTAATAATTTGAAATAGAGATAAATTATGACCAGGATAAACACGTACAATATTTTACTCCGATGTAGAGTTCCCATGGGATATGCCTAAACGACTTTAGGGACCAGTCACGTTCACGCAAACGAAGACACGGGCAAAGGCTAGTATACAGTAAGTTGAAATGTGCGTTTAGTCTCGTGGTATATTTAAACATCAATTGCCACACGACATACTTGAAAACAGGGAGAGTTGTAGTTGCATACACTATCCTTATTTGAAACTAAACAAGTATCGAGTCGTCGCTACGAAATAACCTTTCCAATGATATATTTTAGTACTTTCATTCAAGGTAATAATGGCTGTAAAGTTAAGTTACTGATTGAATATCATCTAAACTATTATAAAACTGTAACAGAGCTGTGTCTGTACAAGTTAAGATATTTGAGAAAAAAATACTGTAATAGGCTATATAGAAGTGTCTAAACACGAAAAATTTTTTTTTAGAATTTTTGTCTATTTGTCTGTTTGTTCGTTCGCGCAACACGCAAAAACTACCGAACGGATTTTGATGTAACTTTTTTTATTTGACAGCTCTTGATTAGACTTAAAAACTGGTATGCATTTTATCCCGTTACTATATCGGGAACCTGAGATATAAATTAAAAACTAGCTTTTGGTTGCAAAGGCTAATCTGAGAAATAAAATGGTGCGCAGCGGCTTGACAATACGGTATAATGCGGTATAGTTTAGTCCATGAGCGACAGTTACCACTTACCATCAGGTGAGCCGTGGCGTCTGCCAGCAATAAAAAAAATAGCATCGTTGTAACTTGTGACTTTAATAATAGGAAAACATAGGTAATAACAAAATAACGTGCGAATGCAACAATAACAAAATTATGGTCCTTAAATCTTAAAGTCAGCCTCTTTAATATGTGTTAGTATACAACTTTAAGAGTAAACAGGATTTTTACAATCTAATTCACGGATCCACTTTCCGTTGTAAGATATCTTTAATCTACCCCGAAGGTCGTGAGACAAAAGGTAAATTAATTTACTTACGTTATTTTTATATGCCACTTATAAACTTGAAAATATTTAATCAAAATAAGTGTGGAAGTAATTAAATTGTACTTTTCAGAAACTACGTAGTTTACCTACCTACTTTTACCCTTTTTTTTATATTTGTTAAGGCGGGAAGAAATGTTCCTAACCGCACAGCCCGTTGTTTGGAGCAACGAACAGGGTAGTGTGGGGCCCTCACCCTCTAAAGAAACCCGCTGTGTGCCGTTTCTCCGCCTTTATTGGCAGGCCACTGGAACCATATTACATTCCTTCAGTGGTACCTACCTTTACCTTTTCTTTTTCTTGTTTAGGCGGGAAAAAATGTACCTAACCGCACACCCCGTCGTTTGGGGCAACGAACAGGGTAGTGTGGGACCCTCACCCGCTAAATAAACCCGCCGTGTGCCGTCTCTCCGCCTTTATTGGCGGACCACTGGAACTATGTTACATTCCTTCGGTGATCCGCCGGCGGCTTACCCTTGCGGGTACCCTCTATTGAGCAACGCACCCGCACACGGAGCGTCGCACCTTCGCGGGAGGCCTTGCGGGTGGCGGATGTTTCCCGGTCCATCCACCCGCAGCCTCGGCTAGGGCGGCATTAGGTGCAAATACTCACCCCTGCGCCGCCCCAGTCGCTGGCGGCGGTTCGGGTCCGCAGAAGGATCAGCCTCCCTGGCCCTCTCCGCCGCTTCCTTCCGCGAGATGACCTCGTCGCAGAAGGCAGCGACCGCGGCCCAATTCCTGTCGCTGCCAAGCATCGCTCTAATGACGCTCAGCAGCGAAAGGTCCCCCCCTATTGCCGCGACGAGTTCACGGCGCTGCCTGCCCCAAGCCGGGCACGACTCGAGCGTGTGCTGCACCGTGTCCTCGTCGCAGCAGCAGTGGTAACAGCCCGAAATCGCCTCCCTCCTTGTGACTATGTGCAGATATCTGCAACCGTGCCCCGACAGCACCTGCACCAGTCGGAAGGTAAGGACTCCGTGCCGTGGCCCCGCCCACTCCCCCAACACAGGCTGGAGTGCCCCTACAGTCCAGAGACCGGCTCGGGGCGCTTCCAGCCGTGTCCTCCATCAAGCCATAGCAGCTCGGCGGGCATCGCCCTGCCACCTGGCCACCTCCCTGGGTGGGGAACTACCTCCCACCGCTCACTCTTGCGACGCCCGCCGATACACTTCGGCGAGCACCTCCGCCTCCAAATCCCACGGGGGGGTTCCGGCCAGCGCGCAGGCCGCTTCCGTCGACACCGTGCGGTATGGCCTGGACGCGACGACTCTTTGTGGTCTCCACAGAAGAGCCCTGTTCGGCGCGTCCAGGCACCCCGCCCACACAGGTGCACCGTACAGCGCCATCGACCGGACTACCCCGCATAAAGACGTCGGCACGAATTCCTGGGGCCGCCCATATTCGGCAAAACCCGTGCAAGGGCGGACGCTGCGCCGACGAGCCTCGGGGACAGTTGGCGGAAGTGCTTGCGAAAGCGCCACCGCCCATCCAGCACCAGGCCCAGATACTTGATCTGGGCCTTCACCCCAATTTTGACCCCGTCCACCGTGATTGAGGCGCCAGCAGGTGGCCGACGTCGGGGCCCATGGAAAAGTAGGGCCTCCGACTTGTCCAGGGCCACCCTAAGCCCCAGTGCCCCGATCCTCCTGACCACCTCCGAGGTCCCTAAGGTGGCCAGGAACGCCGCTTCCTCGAAGTTTCCGCCCCGGGCCACGACCAGCGTGTCATCCGCATAGCAGATGACCGCCAGCCCGGGGGGGAGCCGACAGCGCAGAACCCAGTCGTAACCGATGTCCCACAGGAGCGGCCCTAGAAGCGAACCCTGTGGGACACCGCACGACATGGGTCTCCTCACAACATCCCCTATGCGGCTCTCATTGAGAATGCTGCGGCCCTCAAGATAGTCCGCCACCAGCCGCCTCAGGTATGCAGGCACCCCGTGATACTGGAGCGCCTCCCTGATGCAGCTGAAAGGCAGACTATTGAACGCGTTGGCGATGTCGAGCGACACCGCCAACAGCATTCCATTACCGGCGACGACCGCCTTGTCCGCGGCCCTCAGGCGCATAATCACGCCGACCGTCAAACGACCAGCCCGAAAGCCAAACTGGGCATCCGACAAGTTGGGTCCGGCGTCGAGCAGGTGCTGGTCGATGCTGGCAGCGAGGATTCTCTCCAGCAGCTTACCCACCTCGTCCAGCAGCACGTTGGGCCTGAAGGCCCCAACCATATCCGGCGTTCGTCCCGGCTTCGGCAGGAGTACCAGCCTCCCCTCCTTCCAGCAGTCAGGAAACCATCCGGATGCCAGGCACGCGTCGAACAGTCCCCTGAGGCGGGGCTCCAGGTGGTTCAGGGCCAGGGCAAGCACCCGGGCGGGTATCCCATCCGGGCCAGGGGCGGTGTTCTTGGAACGTATCCGCGAAACAGCCGCCCCCATTTCCGACACGGTGACGGGCGGTACACTGAGGTCGGCCTTCCGGTCGCTACCTGGCGTTGCCATGACCGGGGGTGTGTGTGTGTCGTGGGAATAGGCCCTCGACCACCTCGGTGAGGAGGCTGGGCTGAAGGGTCTCTGTGAAGGGAGGGCCCTGAGTGCGGAGCTTGTTTAGCGCCGCACGATACGGGCGACCGCAGGGGTCACGGTTGAGACCGTCCAGCATCTCCTGCCTTTTCTCTGTTTTGGCGCGGCAGATGGCCAGCTTCAATGTGGCCCGCGAGGTGCGGTACGCCTCGTACAGTTGGCCCTCTCGCTCTCCATCGCGATTGCACCGCCGACTGCGGTTGTAAGACCTCCAGGCACGAATGTACGCCGCACGGAGGTCCGCCAGCTCCTGGGACCACCAGTAGAGCCCCTTCCTCGGAGGAGGACGTCGCACACGGGGCATTGCCGAGTCGTACACGTGCGTAATCGCAGCGCGTAATCGGCCAGCCTCAGCGTCCACCCTCTCGGTCAGGGCTGGTGAGAACAGCCACGATTGAATGATGGCGGCCTTCGTTAGTAGGTCCCTATCCAGCCTGCCCACAGCCCACCGCGGGAACGCGGGAGCACTGCGCGCCGCGTGACCCTTACTGGGGCCGGGAGACCTCAATCCGGATGTACCGATGATCGGACAAGGTCTCAACCTCCTCCAGGACACACCAGCTCATCACTTGTGCTGCGACGCCGGGGCTAGCAACCTTTCTTTATCCTACCTTTCAAATTAATTTGCATGTCAATGTCACAATGTTTATAATTAATTTCTTCATATTTTGTATAAAATTATAAATTACCTACACCGTTGACATGCAAGTAAACCTAAAAAAGTCAATTAACAAAGTTGGAATGCATTTTAATGCTACCAAATTATAGAGCAACCATTTAACACTGAATAGTAACGTTTCATCTTCGATCGGGTTATATCGGATATTTTTACTAAAAAAAGTTGTTTTTTTCTTTTTTTTTGTAATTTCTAAATAACAGCTTTTTGCGAAATGTATACAAGATTATATAGGCTAGGTACCAATAACAAAATACCACTTTTTAAAATTTTTTTTGATTGTTTGTTCCGGCTAATCTTCGAAACGGAGGACCGATTTGGACGGGACTTTCACTATCGGATAGCTATTGTTACAAGGCGTAACTTAGGCTACATTTATTTTGCAAAAATAATAAGGGGAGCAAAAAATAAACTCATTAAATTGTGAATGAATACTTGAATGGCTGAACCGATTTTGACGGGACTGTTTTTTATTTATTTATTAGGGAATACCAGCAATTGTTACAGTAGTACTTACTTAAAATATTAATAAACTTACATCTAAGATGATGCTTACTGTACAATTTTTATAGGTATACACGTTGTTGTTGCTAGTTTAGACGTGTAAACTGAAACATAAAATAAAATATATAGTACAGATCTTATGTTACAAAACATTGTTTTTCACATTAATAGCGAGAAAATTATTATTAGCGAGAAACTTACTACTTTTACGTCTTTCACTAGCAGATAGCTGTTGTTATAAGGAGTAACTTAAGTTACTTTAATTTTGGAAAAATAATATATTTAATAATTTAATGTTATTTACTTGTTACTTTCGTAAAATGTATTATTTTATTACGTACGGCCTTTGCTTGCGGCTCCGCCGCAACCAAAATCTAGTTCTCGGGTAGTATATCAGGTTCCCGATATAGTAGCGGGATAAAATGTATACCAGTTTTTAAGTGTAATCGTGATCCTTCAAATAAAAAGTTTCATCAAAACCGTTCAGTAGTTTTTGCGTGATGCGCGAACAAACAAACAGACAAACAGATAAATAGACAAACAGACAAAAAATAATGTTTTGTGTTCAAACACGCCTATATAGCCTATTACAGTATTTTTTTCTCAAATATCTTAAATGTACAGACACAGCTCTGTTACAGTTTTATAACAGTACTAGCAGTGCCCGCGGACTCCGTTCCGCGTTAGAAATATTTTTGTCACGGCCGGTTTGTCCCGCGTAATACTTCAGGTTAAAAGTTCGGGATAAATAAAAATTATGATGATGAAGAATTTTTTTGTTATTTTGGTTTTTTGTTTTTTTTTTAGTTTTTTGTTTTTTTTATGTTAATGTTTTTTGTTGTTATTTTTATTACTTGATATTATATAAATATATACACTATTTACATTATTTACATCATGTTTACTTATTTTAATTGTTCAAAACTTTTCGATATACTATATTAGTAGTAATGTTATCATTTGGTACCTACTAAAATATATTGTCTTTCAGAAGTTCCAACCCGAGATGAGTCAACATATTATAATTGCCCATGGGAAAAACAGTGCTTTCTCAGGTCAATGCCCACCAGAGAAAATGTTTGACCCTGGGACTTATTAATAGTGAGGGCAAAAGAGACCTTGACGGGATACTGTAACCTTTTAAACGGTATAGGTAAATCAGTCGGAATCATGGGTATCCGCGGAATATTAGCAAGTTGTCCCTCTGCTGGCCCTGTGAGAATGGTCGCCACGATTATATTCTCCCGAAACTCTTTTATGAGCAGCCTTGTGCCATTACACATGTTGGGGGGTCTCAAGTTCCTTAAAAGCATGATAGGAATGCCAAATTTTAGCACAAGGTCGGGGGGAGGTAAGCCAGAAGGACTCAAAGAATTTAAAAATTCTTGAAGATGAAGAATTTAAAAATTCTTGAAGTGCACTGTATCCTCAATATTACACACCGTGTCAATGGACTTATAGTGTTTGACTTGACCGGGAATTTTTCCTAAAATTATTTTATTATCTCATTCACTGAATCGTTTCTGGGTGAGACTATTGCCCGAGAACAAAGCCAATGCTCTTTCCATTAAACTTTCAAGACCGGGATATATTGCGTCTATCAGATCTTCTAACCTGTGTAATATGTGACCTAACCGATTGTCAAGTATAATGTCATCCCTACTGTTGGTGTAAGGACAGCAAATTTTTCCTTCTCCAAGATTCAGTAGTTGATGCGGAAAGTCGTTATCGTAGTTGTCGCTCAAGTGGGCTCTCATGTTTGTTCGTAAATTGAGAGTTTCAACGGAACTCCATAAGCATGAATATTTTAAGCATGCCCTGATGACATCGGCGCGTTTTTTTATTACTGGCAGCATTTGCCGAAAATCGCCCGCAAAAACAAAAGTAACACCACCCATATCAGCGTCTGAGTTTCCGATGTCTTTTAGCGTACGGTTCACGGCTTCAATATGAGCTCTATGACTCATGGTACATTCGTCCCATATAATTAAAACATATTTATAAAGATATAAATTAATACCATATGGGCTAAATAAGCTTCACAAAAAATATTTTTAAGCCACAATTTTAACAGTAAAAGCAATTATTGTAAGTTATCCGTAGGAGATAGGCATATGCTATTGCGGACTTTTTTACAGATTTTGATACGTTCTTCAATATTACATACTATTACATTATTTTGTTCTATCCTCAATAGTTTCAGTAGCGCACGCGATGAAAGCAATTTTTTTTACAACTTGGATTACATTATTCAAGTTTAAGTAAAGATGCGTAATTAATTTTGGAAATTATTATATCCTATGACACTCCACAATAACGTAGTTTTCTATTGGTGAAATAATTTTGAAAATCGGTTCGTTAGATCCAGAGATTACCCCTTACAACGTCACAAACTCACAAACTCACAAACGGTACCTCTTTATAATAATAGTATAGATAGATTTTATTTTTCGTTAACGCTTTTGGTATTATTATATTGACGTGTTCGTGGTTTGAAATAGGAGTGTATTTGGTCTTTGAGAAACTTTCGTTGTTTTGTTTTACATATTTTAGTCTCAAGATAAAGCGAATAAGGTAAACGAGTTTTGTACATCCAAACTCATAGGTGGTAAGGTCAAGTCTCAAGGTGTTTTTTATATTTTGATCTGTATTTTAGCACATGATATGCTCAGCTACTTTAAAAAACAATTTATTGTGAACGTAGAAAAAGAGAACTTTACTGCGAGCAGGATTCGAACCTGCGTCCCTTACAATTCGTATGGTTAGGGAGCTGAGTGTCATTTTGGTATATGATTTGTTCGTCTTTCATATTAATAGGAATGAAAGTTTATGCCAATACAAACCGATTTGGTCCTGTAAATAAAAGTCGTATGTTCCTGCGTATTCAAGTTACAGCGCTTCAAAAATGTAAAAAAAAAAAAGATACTAAATCATTTGTTCGCGTCTGCCTCTTGGACTGATGGTCAAAATCATCCTTAAAACTATAAACATCGAAGAGGCAGATTTGCAGGGCTCTGTTTAATCACGGGATGTAGGTGCAAAAATGTAAAAAAAAAGCTTTACTAAATCATTTGTTCGTCGTTCTTGTTGCGTTCATACGATTCATTAGGACTCCCAGGGGGGTTAGGCAAAATCTCATATCTCACATGTCGATCCTATCGTGATAACTGTGATTGGTTGAAAAACCGACGCGTCATGTCGCAATAATCCGTTGGCCAATCACGGGGATCTCTCAACCAATCACAGTGATCACGATATGATCGACATGTGAGATATGAGATTCTGCCTAACCCCCCTGATAGGAAAAAAGTTGGCAGACGTGTAGGTCACTGATTTTTTTAAGTACGATTTTTTAAAGTTTTTTTCAGGAATTAAGGTAAAGCGGGTATTACGGTTTATTATTGTTTTTACTAAGAATTCACGTAATAGTATATCTATTATTTTCTGTCTTTTATGAATGGAAATAAAATTTTAATCAATTAAAAATTTAAAAAGGTTTATTTAAAAAAAACATAGCAAGTCGCCTGTATTCCCGAAGGGGTAGGCAGAGGTGTATTACACACCCACGACTCGCAAGCTATGTTTAAGTCCCACGTAATAGGGGTCGAGCCTATTAACGTCTACTAGACTATGTAATGTAATTTTATTATTACTTGATTCACTTACCTTCAATATCTTATAAATGTCTTCAAATTATAAGTATTTAGTTGTGATGCGATGACAGATGTCAAGTGGTAGGTGACGGCTGACAGATAGCAGTTAGTCAATTAAAAGAGGACTGACGTCCTACGAGGGATTCGATTGGCAAGAACGTGAACACAGTCGGTCGTGGTCGCCATACAACTAACCTGCACTCTATATATGATTATTTTGAGAGTTACATAGCATCACGCCTGTATTCCCCGAAGGGGTAGGCAGAAGTGTATTACACACCCACGACTCGCCAGCTATGTTTAAGTCCCACGTAATAGGGGGCGAGCCTATTGACGTCTACCGGGCACATTTCCAAACTCCGGGCTGCTACTGAAATTTTTTATTTTTAGGAAAAAGCTCAATAACATTGCCCGACCCGGGAATCGAACCCAAGACCTCATGATTAGCAGTCACATACACTACCGCTACACCACCGAGGCAGTGTTACATCCTAAAATAATGTGAGCATCACTTGTTATTTTGTTACCAAAACTAAACTATGAATAAAGATTAGTGTAATGAACAATAACGTCGTGTGATTTCAACCTCATGTCTGACCATCATTCTGATGAACATGAAAATGAAGATAAACCTTCGTTAAATATTTAGATATATATATTGTACACCATAGTATATTATATATATATAAGAGAGGATCACCGCATAAATACGTGTACGAGAGAGCAAGACAGTACTATTCGGAGCGAACGAAGGGAAACGATCGACAGTTCTCACAAGGTTGACCGCGTAAAACAGCCGTCTATAGGGGGATTCCACGTCAAATCAGGCGGTAAAATAATTACTATAGATCATAAATGTTTAAAATGATTATTTTTTTTTCCTCATAATTTCTTATTGCAATTGTTTCTTGAAGTGAGAATACAAAAAGAAAAATAACCTAGTTAAACTTGATTTTTATTTCTTGGTTTTAGAGTGAAACAATAACATTTTTCGTTAATTTATTAGCCTCAATAAACCAGCTACCTGGGGAATTATACCGTTGTAAAAAGAGTGCTCTTCTCTCTAAGAAAGAATGACAAAACTTTCGAAAAAAAATTATATAAAAATGCTCTGCCCTTGGAAAATCTGAGGTTTGGACGTCTGCCTCTTCGATGTTTATCGTCTTGAGGATGATTCTGACCATCAGTCCAAAAGGCAAATACGAACAAATGATTTAACAGCATTGATATATAAAAAAGAGAAGATACACAATTAGGCACGAAAAATGTCCACTATAAAGGAGTGAAGATTACGCTTTCCTGCACTCCATTCGTTTAGTATTATTTCGACGCGCGAGTAGACGAAGCGTGTCAAAATGTCTAATTGTTCGATGAATAAATGCCGATATAGCGCATTAAAAGTACAAAAAAAGGATGGCGTTTCTTATTTTCGGTAAGTATTGATAGACAGTATTTCTATTTCATACATATTTTGTTGCTTAAAAGTCGCATTTTTTAATTTTTCAATATATTTTGTTTCAAATTATCGACGATGGCCCTGTATGAACCAGTCAAATAGAGTATGCATTAAAACAAAGGCAGTCTCGAACTATGCTCATACTTCAACGCATTTTGCTCACTTTGATCGCATAATACGACGTTCTCGATTCTAAAAACGAATGGAGTCACCTTGTTGAATGTATATATATATATATATATATATATATATATATATATATATATATATATATATATATATATATATATATATATTAAGTAATTAGTTGACATTGTTTTATTTACAAAGTTTAAATATCAATAACATTGTCATTTATATATGATGATTTTTGTTTTAGTTTTCCTAGGGACCCAATCAGATGATAAAGTTTGCTCTAAATTATTTATAAAATGGTCTTTTTTTTTAATTAAACGACGAGCGAATTTGAATTCGAAGGGCACCACTAGTATTTTATAAGATGATCATTTAAATAGTTGAATTTATGGCTTTTATGCTCCAATAATGGATGTTGAAATGTTGTATTATGTATAAATTATGGTTTCACATAATAATAGATTTAAAAGTTTGAGTTGGTCTAATGTACATTAAATTTAAATATATTTTGATTTACTTACTACTGTATTGCCAATGTTTAATATGACGCCATTGATCTAGACTAGAATAGATCTGGGTACTACTTATAATATTAGAATGACTTAATATTAGAATGACTATATTGGGTATAAACACTAAAATTTACATTATTATTTGTTTTAGTTTTATTTTATTTATATATAAATAAATATTCTACCTAAAAGCCTAATAATACGATCAGATAAAAGTATAAATATGAGTTTGGAACACATTTATAAATTAAACAAATTTAATAAACTAAGCAAATGTTCATGAAAATTATAAAAAAATATTCGTCTCCACTCCGTCATTGTTGCCTAAAAATTTCGGTCGTAAAATTTTATTTGCTTTTTGCATAATGCTTTGTAAATACAACTTTAAACCATACGTATAAGGTTAAATTTGGAAAGAATGCATTTATATCATAACTATAACTACTTATGATACAACTGGCGACAGTTTTAGACGTTCTTTTTGTTCGAAACTGTGTATCTATGATTTAATAAATCAATGTTTAACAGATTTTTTTTTTTTACACTTTTAAAGCGCTGTCGATTGAAAACGCAGCGCTATCATGGTGGCAGACTATTTTTCTGTGGTTCTTTATATCGTCATTAATCGAACAATTTAGGTCTGCCAAGCGAACAATTCATATACAATTTTTTAAATCATAAAAATATGTTTAAAGATTAATTACTTAAAAAGTCAGAGGGCCGGACGTCTGCCTCTTTGATGTGCCTCGTTTTGAAGGTGTTTCTGACCATCAGTTCAAGCGGTAGAGACGAACAAATGATTTAGCATACCGTTTTTTTTTACATTTTTAAAGTGCTGTCAATTGATAACGTAGGCCTGTTATGGCGGCAGACGCGGTCCTTAATGCTTTTTTTGGTACAATCATCAATATTAATCATGTCTGCCACACGAACAGATCATATAGAAATTTTGGCATTCAGCTCCCTAACCAGTAGAAGTTGCTCTGGACTAGCTAACCGAGCTACCACAGTCCCAGTTAACCTAATGGAGACACTCAATCTCCACTTCACCTTTTAGATGTCTTTACGATCCATGCCACCGATCAGATGTGCTTACATAGATGTCTTTTTCCACTTTCACAAATAATTTTTAATAATCCGTGTGGTGACGGACTAAGAATAAAAGTGTCACCACCCCATTCTTATTTCCACCGGTGTCGTATGAGGCGACTAAGGGAAGTAAGCAATTATCATCCATTGTATGACTGGTGGTAGGGCTGGGTACCAAGTGAGAGTACTCACTTGTTATCGGACCCGAGTGGGTTGGTACCACCATCTCCCGTGTGACCGGCCATGAAGCACATCGTTGCGTTTTGGCTGTAGCAGGAGATAGCCGTTTATTCTTTCATTTCATATCTGTGGAATGAAATAGTGAGCAGCGGCTTGACAATACTCTCGGTATAGTTGAGTCCATGAGCGACGGTTACCCTTTACCATCAGATGGCCCGTGGCTCGTCTGCCACTAAATGCAATAAAAAAAAAATTATTATTGAATTTTATAGCAGGTCTAAGTAGAATGAATTGGCAGCTGGGTGGGTCTTTTTATTTCTTATGGTAGTAGACCCAGTCCACCTGATAGTAAGTGGTTACTGCCACGCATAGACTTGATAGCTACGCGCCCATTTATCAGCGCCGTCCGCAACGCAGGCAAGCATTTTTGTTCGCTCTGTATGAATTTGTTTAGCACTGCGTTCACTCTTCCGCAAGCACGCGCCGCAGTCAGGCATATATTAGCTATCTGGTTAAATGCGGATGACGTAATCAGCATTTTTCGAAAATGCGGATGACGTCATCCGCATTTTTCGCTTAGTTTCACCTAGGGTTGTAGTTATTCTGATTACCAGATGGTTTTTTTAAAATTTATTTATCTCAATGACATAGTACATATTGTAAGCTTCAATGTACTCGCCAAACTTTAACGTTTATTGACGAGACGCGCCCATAAACATAATAATTAGTTTATAATTTAGGCCATGGGTCGGCTACCTTTTGGCCTTATAACTATATAAAAGAAAGCGGGTCGCAATTGTCATATTATTTTAAATTTAAAGACATTTTATTGTAATTTTATTATGAGAAATGACGAAAAATAACAAACAAATAAAAAAAATGAAGATTTAACTTTATGCTTGGTATCATAATGGTGTTTTACGTTATAAGTACTCTTTTTTATAGCAAGGGTTTGGCATATTAAGCTGGTTTCCCATTACAATTAAGTACCATAACAATTTAAACATTATAAAAAAGGAGAATGGGATTTTTGATCCTTTCTTTTTTTTGTTAAGGCGGGAATAAATGTTCCTAACTGCACACCCCGTCGTTCAGGGCAACAAACAGGGTAGTGTGGGGCCCTCACCCACTAAATAAGCCTGCCGTATGCCGTCTCTACGCCTTATTGGCAGGCCCCTGGCACTACGCGACATTCCTTCAGTGGTGGGATTTTTGGGCCTGAAGTTAACAAGTTGAAATATTCTTTAAAAAATTGGTAATATTTTTCTAATATAAAATTCAAAAATATAGCTTATTTTGCAATCTAGAAATCTAAAAATTATTAAAAAGAAATGATGAAGGAAATCGATTACTTTAGTCAATTTACAATAGAATGAATGCTCATTTGGATTGATAAATAAAATTAAAACTAAATGTTTAGTTTCATTATTAATCATTTATTCAAAAAAAAATGAATGAATGAATTAATAAAAAAAATATATTCGAGGAAAAATAATATAGAACATTTTTATATCACTATATCGATTGATATACTAAATTGATAAAGTGAAATCCTCTTTTTTGAACGTCTCAACAACATTACATTTGGCAGTTTAATTTTATCTTTTCCAGCTTTATTAACGTTATTTATTATACTGTTTTGCTTATTTTATTGACCCTTGCTTCGTTACTGGACACTGAGAACTTGCCTACACAATGGTCCTGGCCTTGTTATTTTCGAATAATCTATCTGCTTGACGACGGTTCTATTACTTGAAATTCAAAGAAGCTTGTGTCCAGCAGTGGGATAGTTTATTAAATAAGACTCTTAGTGTTATTTGACTAGATAACACTACTTACCTTAAATACTTACTTAATTATTTAGTAAATGTACCTAAGAAAGGTACTACCTTTTTTATACTACATGGGTGGCAAACAAGCATATGGCGCAGCTGATAAGCGACCCATCTGGTAAGCGGTTACAGTGGCCTACAAACACTAGGAACACCAGAGTCAACGCTCGCGCGTTGCCATTTCCAAGAAAAGGGTTAGGAGCTGCAGAGAAAGGATAATAGGAAGAGTATTCTCTTAAAGGATACTGAAGAGAGGTTAGGAAGGATAATTAGGAGTAACAAGGAGAGGATAGGGAGGGGTTTGTGCCTCCGGCACTGTCACTCACCTAGCGAAACGAACGATATGTATAACTACTTTAAATGTGTGGCTTTTAAATGTTTTGATGACACTTAGTGGGTGTAGTTTGATACTTAACCTCACTTTTATATAATCTTCTATATCTTGGTTCCTAGATTGTGAAATCTAACAAAATTTTATATTATGAAATGTTTCGATGTAAACTTCCAAATGGTGAAACTTTCATCTTGTTACCACCTGGGCCCAAAAATATATGGAAGCGTTTCCATCTCCATTGAAATTTCATTTTCATGAGGCATTGGCTCATAAGTTTCTTGCCGGGCTCTTTTCAAGAAAAGCCTTACTACGGAATCCGTCCGCTAGTGGCGTTTTTAGTCGTGATATTGCGGATCCACTTGCCGCAAGCTCTCGTGCTAGATTTTAGTAAATTTGACGATTTTAAGTGCTACCTATACGAGGGGTGATCCAAAAGTAATGATAATGAAAATAAAACACGGTAATTAAAGTTAAAATAATAATTTAGTTTTCTACATAGTCTCCTAACAAATCAATACATTTAGTTCATCTTTTTTCTAAACCCAGGATACCCTTTGAAAAAAATTCCTTTTCTTGACCCTCCCAAAACGCCTCAACAGCGGCCATAACTTCGCTATTGTCTTCAAATTTCTTGCCTCGGAGGTGTTCCTTGAGCCGAGGAAAGAGGTAAAAGTCACTAGGAGCCAGATCTGGCGAATAGGGAGGGTGTTCGACCAGTTCGAATCCCGTTTCTTGAATGGCAGCCATCGCAACTGCGGCTTTGTGAGCCGGTGCGTTGTCTTGGTGAAACAGCACTCCAGCTCGCAGTTTGCCGCGTCTTTTTTCCTTAATAGGCCTCCCGTAATCTTCTTATTTGGTCTGTAATAGTGGCTCCCTTTTCCAAATATTCCACCAAAATTATTCCTTTAGCGTCCCAAAAAACAGACGCCATAACCTTTCCCGCCGAACTTGAGACTTTGAATTTCTTTGGCGTCGGTGAGGAGGCTCGCTTCCAAGTCAACGATTGTTTTTTTGTTTCAAGATCAAAATGGTGGATCCAGGTCTCGTCCATAGTCACAAAACGCAACAAAAAATTTTCTTTATCTGCTTGGAACTTTTCGAGATTGACCCTCGAAATGTCAACTCGTTTTTTCTTTTGCTCGTCGGTTAACATTCTGGGAACCCAACGCGCAGAGACCTTTTTCATATGCAACTCGTTCGAAATGATTCTTTGAACGCTTCCATATGAGATCCCTGTGACCTCAGCTACATGCCTGATGGTCACTCTTCGATCTGCCAACACAACATCTTCGACTTTTTTCACGTTGTCTTCTGTGAGGGACGTGGATGGGCGTCCTTCGCGATGTTCATCTTCAGTGGATGTTCTGCCCAGCTTAAACTCCTTGGCCCAGCGTGCAACTGTAGAATATGGAGGAGCAGAGTCCCCCAATGTTTCCACCAAGTCACAGTGTATGTCTTTTGTAGACATTTTTTTCAAACAGAGGTACTTGATCACAGCTCTAATTTCGTTTTTCTCCATGTTGATGTTATCTCTTCGACAGTTCGTATTCAAATGAATGTATCTACCGGAAATCCTGACCTATTTATATGATTTTTTTAGGCTGACGTAGTGAGTGTATAGGCTAGCGTAAAAAATTTTTTTTGGATTTTTATGTGGACCTTAAGTAACCAATTATCATTACTTTTGGATCACCCCTCGTATAATAAGTATGAAATAAAGGTATTTTTTAATTTAAATTTAAATTTATAGAGATTAATGACCTCGAGTGGGTTCAGCTGGCCCGTTTCTATAACTTAAGTACAAGAACCGAGCGAGAGAGAAATTAAAAAGTAATAATCACGTAGTCTGATTTGATACCAAGTACTTACGTTTCGATACCGAGTAAGTATCGATAGATATAAAATAGCTATAAAATAAAACAAGTCAAAAGAAGGATTGATTTTGGAAGATCGCCTTTTTGAACTAAATTTTTTTGGGTATCCAACCTTATTTAATAATTTATACAAAAATCAATCTTTTGCCAGAAGAATCGCAAAACCTAAACCATACAAACTAGTCGTATGACATCCATTATTGCCATTGACATGACAATTGCCGTATTATACGGTATTTCGTGCCATTTGAAAAAAAAAACGGTACAAGGCATTATAATCGTCAATCAGGGGACCCTCACAAAACGCATTAAGTCGTGGGAAAAAGCTACTCAATAACGTAATTTAATACAACCTATAGCACCATTGGACTTCACACTTTAGTTGATTATTGAATTCACATCGCTAGTATGATAAGTTAATAATGGACATGGCACTAGTAGAGAATTCCCCGGAAGATTAGATGTTCTTCAATCGATCGTTTTCGTTCTTTCATACGTACTTACGATATTCATTCTACTGTTGCGAGACTTACAAGCATGAACGAAAATAGCGAAAGAAGATTGTAATATAATATGCAGAGGAAAAACAGTGACACCTAACAGCCTACTACCCCCAAAATCCATCTGTTAATTTTTTTTGAGTTGTGTATGGATATTATATATTTGTATTTAATATCCTTTAATCACTATAACTATAAGAACAATATCAATTTGTGTGTTTAAGTCTACATTTTGATTAAATTTGTATAAGACACGACAATTTTTCAGGTTTTACCACTAAATACGGCAACCAATTTTTAAGTAATGGCAACCTCATCAGCAAAAGTTTGACATCAGCATAATGCTAAAGCAATGGACGCACCCTTTCGACAAATGCGTTCAATGCGATGCGTACTGCGCGTGCGTGCAGACTAATGGACGTCCACCATAGATTACTGTTAATTCCGTTATATTGTGGGCTTAGATAAATAACCTATAGATGTAGCCATCGCGTGGCCACTCGTGAGACAGCAATATTACACTTCAGTGTGGCTATTATGCTACAGCGACGGCTATTCGCCCTAAATGTGGCAAAAGTTAAATGAAGATCTCGATATAATTTTTACCACTATCTAAATAAATCGCTAATTGATTAACATATTAATATCGATCACTTATTAGGAGATAATGAACTCTCACAAAATTTTAACGTAACTATTTAAAAAAACGTTATGTTCAACACTAATTCTGCAACATCACGTAGTTATTGGTAAATATATTGTAGTGATTTCACATCGGATATTGTGATAAATAAAATGTATATTTTTCTTTATTCTTTAATTAGTTTTGGGACTTTTATCGAACATGGATATGCCAGTCCCATTGTACTCTTCTTAACTAATAACAATTAAAAATTAACTTGATCTTATCAAAGCAGCAGGGAGGAGCTGCTGAGAAGCAACCACCATCTCATATACCCTTCTTGCAGCAACTGAGGCGGGTTCTGTCAGAATGGATTTGAAAATACCCACATTACTTATAATCAGCCCAAACTCTCTCAGCAACACTTCCCTATGACTTTGGTTCCTATCACACACATATTCTTAGTCCAACTAAGGGTACAAGTGTCACCACCCCATTCTTTCCCAGGGGTGTCGTATGAGGCTTCTAAGGGAAGTAAGCAATTATAATCCATTGCATGATTGGTGATAGGGCTGGGTACCAAGTGGGAGTACTCACTTGGTATCGGGCCCGAGCGGGTTGGTACCGCCATCTCCCGTGTGACCGGCCATGAAGCACATCGTTGCGTTTCGGCTGTAGCAGGAGATAGCCGTTTATATTTAATTACATATGTGTGAAATGAATTGGTGAGCAGCGGCTTGACAATACTCTCGGTATAGTCGAGTCCATGGGCGACGGTTATCATTTACCATCAGATGGACCGTGGCTCGTCTGCCACTAGATGCAGTAAAAAAAAATAAAAAAATGTATACTATGCCGATGGATAGTGACCGTAAAGGAGTCTGAAAGCAATTTTTAAATATTGCCTTTTAATTATGACATCTCCGGACCAGGGGCTACGAATGATTGAGCACTGTATGGTTCTATACCAAATACCCTTCCCTCTTGATCTTAAATCAAAATATTCCTGCCATATATCCAGTGGTGGATTTACCAGTAGGCAGCAAATTAGGCCCCGTCTCGAATTTACACACACAACAGAAGAAAAGTCATCTACACAGTTAATACGAGTAAGTCTGTCTTCATTCCTGCGAAAACAGAATTTGAAAAACATTTATCCAAACTTGGGTACCTATAGCAGTTCGCATGGCCACCAGCGAGAAATTGTTCGGGAGAAAAAGTTTTTTCAGCGAGTGAGAAAGAGAACTAAAATCTTTCTTTTTTTTCGTTTAGTCACTAAATAAACCAGCTGTGTGATGCCTCTCCTGTTCTGGAGGATCACTGGAACTATGTGACATTACCCCAGTGGTCCACTGGTGGAATACCCTTTCGGGACCTACCCTCTACTGAGCGGCACTTCCGCACACCGGAGCGTCGCATCTTTGAGGGAGACCTTGCAGGTGGCGGACGTTTCCCGGTCCATCCACCTGCGGGCTCCGCTAGAGTGGCATCAGGAGCACATACTCGCGCCTGTGGTTCGGGTCAGCGGAATAATCGTCCTCCCTGGCCTTCTTCCCCATTTGAGACCAAAATGATGTTATTTGGACATCCTGGCATCGACCGCTGTGCAAATCCAATCGCTACAGCTATAGTAAAAGGAAACAAGTACGGTAACTCAGACCCCGTGCACGCGATAATTACCTTAGCACGCAGGGCTGGTCACTGTTAGTTTATTCAATCTTCATAAATACAGAGCTAGCGCCGGGGTCCCACCACGCAAAAAGATAATATAACTTTCATTGCTATTAAGCTATGAAAGTTTTATATTATCTTTTCAATTATGATTAGATTTCAGATAATTTAATAGGGATACCCATTGTTCGTATTGTTTTTAACTTGAAGTGCATTTAAAAGTAATAAAGTAATAATGTTTGCTGAATGTACATTACATAAAAGAGGTGTAAAGCTGATGTTATAAGGACGATATATACGACGATGCCATAATCATAAAGTTGCAATTGTAGATTAAAAAAAAAGATACTGTGAAATATGGTATCGAATTTCAGAGGTTAGTCCATCCATCCATCCACCAGCCTTTCGACGTCCACTGCTGGACACAGGCCTCCCCAAGAGAACGCCACAACGAGTGGTCCTATGCGCTCATATAGGGGGATAGTGCTGTAATCGATACGCTTGGCAGGCGGGTTGGCGATCGCAGTGGATGTTGTTAATACTCGAGGGAGTACTGCTGCAGACTCCCCCGGTATTCCCTCAGTCGGGTGGAGAGGGGTGGGACAATTCTAAAGCCGGCCCCACACGGTGGGACTTAATTGTTTACGAGATTCTGAAGTGTCAGAGGTTAGTGGGGGCGGCAAAGTTTGAATAGCCTCCGAGCGGCAAATTCGTAAATCCGCCACTGCATATATCCCAGAATTTCCTTTTGTATCTAGAGATTACTTAGCAGTAATGAGGAAATATTTCATAGTATGTCCCACTCGAAGATGCTGATTTAGCAAGTTGGTCTGCCTTTGCGACACCCCTAATTCCTATATATCCTGGGATTCATTGTAGTCTCAAAGACACTCCCCTTGATTGCAAGTCGTAGATCTTTTTCAATACTTCATAGGCTATCGGTAAAACTTCTATTACTATTTTTAAGAAAAGGTTTATAAAATTAATGCAGCTCATTGGTACTCTTTGGCCCATTAATAAATATTGTGTGCCAACAATTATATTTTTCTTGCAACGTCCGTGCGGTGACAGACTAAGAATACAAGTGTCATCATCCCATCCTTTCCCGCAGAACGAATTTAGTGAAATTCAAATAAAGTTTGTTTATCTGAGATATTTTCATAGATTTTGTACGGAAACCTCCTTTTAATCACTGTAATTATAGGAATAATATGTAATTATTATTATAATTATTTATTATTATAATCAGGCGTGAAAGTCTGCTTTTAAATAAATTTGTTTGAGACACGGCATTTTTTCAAACACAAAACACGGCACCTAATTTTCCTTTTAATGGCATCCCTGGTAGTCATGGTTATTAAGTTGTATGGCGAACTATTTGATATATGTATTTTTTTCTATGAAAATCTTAGAATAATACTTTCGTTAATACTCAAAATATTATAAAGAAATCTACTCTGAGGAATAAAAAATCGTACTGCAATTTACAAGTGGATGTCAGCACAGGAAAATCGAACGGTGTCTGAACCTTGAACTTTGAAGGCCTACTATAGGTTAAGGTTGCTGTAAGATAGTAATTTTAGAATGGCAAATGTATTATTGTGAATGCAGTGATGGACTAAGAATACATAGTGTCACCATCCCATATCATATCAAGGGATGGGACCGATTAGATATAAAGCAAGAGTCACCACCCCTTTTATTTGATACTAGCCTTTGCCCGCGGCTCCGCCGCTTTATAAAGCTAGTTTTTAGGTTATATGTATATTGGGTTCCCGATATAATAGCGGGATAAAAATGTATACCAGTTTGTAAGTTTAATCAAGAGCTATCAAATGAAAAAAGTTGCATCAAAATCCGTTTAGTAGTTTTTGCTTGATGCGCGAACGAACCAACAGACAAATAGACAAACAAAAAACAAAAATTTCAAAAAATAAATATTTTATGTTTAGACACGCCTATATGGCCTAATACAGTATTTTTTTTCTTAAATATCTTAAATGTACAGACATAGCTCCTGATTGAATCGCGTTAGACTCCCGGGAGTCTTATGCGTGCCAAGCTATACAGTGCCAAGGCCACGTGAGGCAGCGCGAGGCCACGCGCCGTAACGCCGGGTGGACACTCTTTATGAAAAAAAAAATAAAAAAAAACTACTTACCCATTGTTGAAAAATCCATGTTTATTGTCAAGTATAATAACTATTTTATGCACTAAAATACTTAAAAACACTATCCACTAATTATTATACTCGTAATAACACTGACGTTATAAAACGAAAATTTTCCACAAATTTTAATTTTATTTCACTTTCCCGTTGAAAACTCGTCTTTATTACCGCACAGTTTGAGTCCATTGGCGCAACTGGATGACGTTTACGTTACGTTTAGGAATTATTTCTCGTTGATACAGTTTAAATAGGCGTACGCAAAAATCATACACAGATTTTAGAATGAACAGACTGTATCGGACAAAAATTCAAGAGTAGATAGCATTGAAAGTGAAGGAGTAGGAAATAAGTTTTTAGCGCCAAAATTTTTTTTTTTTTCGGTTGCAAACCCGGGTGATTCTATCTTTATGTTGAGGAGTTAAAGCTTTATCTACTAATATATAAAATTCTCTTGTAACAGTATATTGCCATTTCCTATGTCTACTGCGGCAAAGTTAGTTTATAAGCTTTTTGAACATGGAATAAAAATAGTAGGTACCTATAGTGTATTCATAATTATGTATATGGTGTATTTATATTGTGTAAACTTACGGGCTGACATGTCATAGTCGCTACTAACTGGTCGACTAAACTCCATTAAATAAAAGAAAAAAAATATATATATATAAAATCCTCGTGTCAACAGTGTTAGTCCCTATTCTCCTCCAAAACGGCTTGACCGATTCTAATGAAATTCTGTGTGTATATTCAGTAGGTCTGGGAATAGGATGTAAATTATATTTCATACCGCTAAGTGTGAAGTGTGTAGTGTGTAAGGGTGGTCCATCCCAAGTTTGTATTTTATTTTGTGGAGATTATTTTTTATGATACGGTATTAAAAAATACGTACAAAAATATGGCGGTACGAAGTTCACCGGGTGAGCTAGCCCTCTCTACCCACCCGGGAGTCGTAAGAGCCGACTGAGGAAATACCGGGGGAGTGGGCAGCAGCACTCCCTCGAGTATTAACAACATCCACTGCGATCGCCAACCCACCTGCCAAGCGTGGCGATTACGGCATCCCCAATGACGGGACCGCTCGTTGTGGCGTTCTCTTGGGGAGGCCTATGTCCAGCAGTGGACGTTGAAAGGCTGATGGATGGATGGATGGATGTATCACACGGTACAGTTTAGCAAACGTGTATTTTTTGGTTTATTTCTTTGCCCGCTCATAGTGACGCCATAATTTAAGATTTATTTATCTATGTTACATATTATTATTCGTGTTTGGGTAACAGAAATACACATGTGTTCCAAATTTCAAATTAATAAAAATATATTTTTGTTATACTTCAGAAGTGTTTTGTTATTAGGAAAAAAAAACATTATACGAAAAGAAAGGATTATTATTATACGAGTATCTCTAGGAACGAAAGTTACTCCAACACTAATAGGATTCGTAATTATGACAACATAATGCTTGGTCCACACGACATAAATTTATGTCTGCGCAACGTGTTTACACAAACAAAGTAACATAAACTTAAACGTGTGTCAACGAAGGAAAGTTGGTGTATATTTATGAAAATAATGTCGCAAACATATTGGTTTGTGCGTAATTTTTAGATGGATGTTTAAACTTGAGTGGTAAAAGTTAAAAATTAATGACCTTCGAAAATATTTCGGAGAATTTACAGATTTATACGAGTCAGCCATTAACAAAATTAAATCAAAAAATCTTGTAATCAAGATCTATGACATCATAGTGGAGAAATGGAAGAAAAAATTCTAATACTTACTGATATTTACGTGAATTTTACACATCTACGAGTATCTATACCATTATAAAGCTGTAACATAGCTATGTCTGTATATTTAAAATATTTCAGAAGGAATGACTATAATCTATCTATATCCCTACTATTATAAAACTGTAACAGAGTCTGTACATTTAAGATATTTGAGAAAAAATGACTGTATTAGGCTATATAGGCGTGTCTAAACACAAAACGATTGTTTTTAGATTTTTTGTCTGTTTATCTGTTTGGCTGTTTGTCTGTTTGTTTGTTCGAGCACCACGTAAAAGCTACTGGACGGATTTTGATGAAACTTTTTTATTTGCTCTTGATTAGACTTAAAAACTGTTATACATTTTATCCCTTTACTATATCGGGAACCTGAGATATGACCTTGATTTGACTTAAAAACTGGTAGACATTTTATCCCGCTACTATATCGGGAACCTGAGATATAACCGAAAAACTAGCTTTTGGCTGCGGCGAAGCAACGCCGACGAAGGTTAGTCGCTGGTTCAGAGATAAACCAGTACTTACCTAAATCAAAAGAATGTTTATGACACAATATATATCACGTGTACTTCAATACATAAAATCGCTTGTGTTTCAAAATTTTCCTATAAGTATGAATTACCTTACTAAAAGACCTCTTTTTTATATAGGTACAATATCATTGGTTTATTACGATTTTATTCTATAACTACTTAACCGATCATCATGAAATTTAGTACGCAAATACTCTGGAGCCCAGGAAAGGACACAGGCTACTTTTTGAAAAATTGATATTTTCTGATATATTTATAGTCTGAACCCACGTGAGCTAAGTCTCAGGCAAAATCTAGTACTTATATAATAGTTTGATAGTATTTTAATTAATATACGCCAAAAAAATATATATGTATTGTGTTGTTGCAGGATTAAAGAGACTGGTGTGTCTCCGCCGGTACCTAGGAACGAGTCTGACCTGGATCCGGCTGCAAAGTACCACGTTGTGTCACATGTACAATACATTACGTAAGTATTCATGTACCTAATTGTTAATGAAAGTAAGAGTAGTAAGTAATCAGTTATTATTATATTTCAACTGTTTAAAATCCATTGTCATCTATACTTTTATAAAACTGTAACAGAGCTGTGTCTGTACATTTTCATTAGATATTTGAGAACAAATACATGTATTTAGGCTATTTAGGTGTTAAACACAAAGTGAAAAATGTGAAATCGAAAATAACAGTCAGGAGCAGGATTTGAACCTGCATCTTCTGGATACCGTCCAGATGCTTTACCAATTCAGCCACCCTGACAATTGCTCCTGACTGCTAATTTTGATAACACATCATACTTAACGTCTTTGGGTGACGCCTGCGCCATCTGTCGGACGTATTTTCATACATTATACCGACCAGGTAAACTTAATTGTACAATTAAGATTTTACCTAATAATGACGCAAACCCTTTAAAAGTTACCTGAGTATGATTTTAAATTACCCCAAATGACAATTTCGTACGTACGTAACGTACATGAATACGTCGTCAGCGCCATAATATTCCCTATATACCTATACATATATGGTACCAGAATAAAAAATAATAAATATATCCATTACTTTTTTCTTTTTAATATTTATGTTATGGTTATATAGAATATTAATTAAACATCAATGGAAAGGATAATTAAACATTAAAGTAATAAAGTACAATGTTTTTTTTTATATTTTATAAATTAAATTGCTCGGAACTGTGAATTTCGATAACATACGAGTATTCATTCTTAATGTGAATTGTTTTCTTGTATACTAATACAGGTCAAGCGTCGACAGGACATTGCTGAAAATCAGCGTTGCTATGACCATTATGCAATATTAGCAGAGAAATTCGTCCTCTTTCTACATTAGTTATTAAGTTTAAAACGTAAATTGTGCTTTGTCCTCACAGCTTTATTTATGTATGTAGAAATAAATACTTTCTTTTTTTCTTTTTTTTAATGTCTTGGGTGACCGCCCACACATGATGATATGCATTTTTCAAATCCTACTCGTGACTGTTATTTCCGATTTCACATTTTCGCACTGTCTTAATTCGTTTTGTTTTTTAGGTATCTCATATCACATGTCTTGGAGTTCCAAATCCTGTTGTCTCTCTGTAAGAGGGCGAACCATACGGGGCCTCTACACGAATGCTCTATTTATGGTGTAAAGGAAGCGGGAAAATTACTGAGGTAACCATTATCAGATAAGTATGACTGCATAGTAAAACTTCTTTGTCTTTTCAAGGACCATGAGGATACTTGGAATGAAAGATATACATCAGATGTTTTGTCATGCAATTATAGCATTAATGTAATAATTATTACCAACAATAGCGTGATGATGCTAACGGTCGCATTAAGAATTATGTAATGATTATTTAAGATACAAGTGAGGCTTAGTTAAGAATAAATATTCACGGACATTTCACACAACGTCCTCTGGTCCCAAACTAAGCTTAACGCTTGTGCTATGGGTACCAGATTACGGATATAATACATATTATATATTACTTTTTTTTTGTAAATACGTACATATAATAGATAGAAAACACCCAAATGCAGTACATCTGTGTTCATTACACAAATAATTGTCCTGAGTGGGAATCGAACCCACAACCTCGTGCACGGAAGTCGGTTACACTCCATTAGCCAAGAAACCACATCATAAAGCATAGAAGTAATTACATAAAAGTTAATCAGTTATTCATTTGATAAATATGTAAAGGTGGAATGGGATTAATAAATTTTGTTTTACAATAATTTTGTTTAACAATTAAGTATTTGACATAGTATTTATTATACATTATAGTTGTACTTCTTCACGTCTAAACCTTTACTATAAATTAATCCTTTTTTGCGTGCAAACGTACCTAATGCTTTTGTCAGATTAATGAGGTTTTATGCGGTTAAGGAGTTTGTTATCAGAAAAAAATGCTTAACGAGTTATACACAATGTTACGTATCTGTTAACAATGAAGATAATTAATAGTACACTGTGTTCTTAACAAAAAATTATAATATATATGAAGATACTTTCAGTGATCGTTCACTAATTTTACGTGGCATTAGTGTACATAATAACCAGCAATAACTATAAATAACAAAATTGAAAAAACCCCCTACGCAATTACATCATTTTCGAAAAGAGCTGATACTCTTACACTGCTGAACCAATATTAACCAAACATAGCTAAGAATCACAACAAGGAAACTGGCTTTCAAATGAAAAACACTGCATCGGAATCGGTCCATCCGTTTGAGAGCTACGATGCCACAAACAGACACACACATACACAGACAGACAGACATCGACGTCACACTTATAACACCCCTCTTTTTGCGTCGGAGGTTAAAAACACACTAGAGCTTTAGGAAAGAAATAGTTAAAGTCCTCAAAATAAATTGAAAAAAAAGACCGTTACTTTTAGATATATTATTTTTTCTTAACAATGTCAGGTTTATTGCATTAAAAATGTTGAATTATTATGAGTGGTTTACTATATAGTTAGTTTCAAGTTTATTTAAATGATTTTTTAAGTAATATGTAATTTTTTTTTAAATTTTTTTTTATTGCATTTAGTGGCAGCAGAGCCACGGTCCATCTGATGGTAAATGGTAACCGTCGCCCATGGACTCGACTATACCGGGAGTATTGTCAAGCCGCTGCTCACCAGTTCATTTCACAAATATGAAATGAAATATAAACGGCTATCTCCTGCTACTGCCAAAACGCAACGATGAGCTTCATGGTCGGTCACACGGGAGATGGTGGTACCAACCCGCTCGGGCCCGATACCAAGTGAGTACTCTCACTTGGTACCCAGCCCTACCACCAATCTTGCAATGGATGATAATTGCTTACTTCTCTTAGTCGCCTCATACGACACCCGACACGCGGGGGTGGTCCGGTCGATGGCGCTGTACGGTGCACCCGTGAGGGCGTAGTCCCTGGACGCACTGAACAGGGCTCTTCTGTGGAGACCATAGAGTGTCGTTGCGTCCAGGGTCATACGTGGATACCGCACGGTGTCGACGAAGGCGGCCTGCGCGTTGGCCGGAATTCCCCCGTGGGAGTTGGAGGCGGAGGTGCTCGCCGAGGTGCATCGGCGGGTGTCACAAGAGCGGGAGGAGGGCGGACGCCCTCTACCCAGGGAGGTGGCCAGGTGGCATGGCGACGCCCGCCGAGCTGCCATGGCCAGATGGAGGGCACGGTTGGAGGCACCTCAGGCCGGTCTTTGGACCGTAGGCGCCAGGCAGACGGTGCTGGAGGAGCGGGGGGGGCGACGGCATAGAGTCCTTACCTTCCGACTCGTGCAGATGCTGTCGGGGCATGGTTACTTCGGCAGATATCCGCACATAGTCGCAAGGAGGACTCCGGGCTGTCACCACTACGGCTGTGACGAGGACACGGCGCTGTACACGCTCGAGTCGTGCCCGGCTTGGGCCAAGCAGCGCCGTGAACTCGTCGCGGAAATAGGGGGGGACCTCTCGCTGCCGAGCGTCGTCAGAGCGATGCTTGGCAGTGACAGGAATTGGGCCGCGGTCGCTGCCTTCTGCGAGAAGGTTATCTCGCGGAAGGAAGCAGCGGAGAGGGCCAGGGAGGAGCATTCTTCCGCTGCCTCAAACCGCCGCCAGCGACCGGGGCGGCGCAGGCGCAGATACTTGCGCCTCATGCTGCCCTAGCTGAGGCTGCGGGTGGATGGATCGGGGAACTTCCGCCACCCGTAAGGCCTCCCGCGAAGGTGCGACGCTCCATGTGCGGATGCGTCGCTCAGCAGAGGGTACCCGAAAGGGTAAGCCGCCGGCGGACCACCGAAGGAATGTAACATAGTTCCATCGGCCCGCCAATAAAGGCGGAGAGACGGCACACAGCGGGATTCTTTAGTGGGTGAGGGCCCCACACTACCCTGTTCGTTGCCCCGAACGACGGGGTGTGCGGTTAGGAACTTTTTTTCCCGCATTAAAAAAAAAAAGGTATAGTTATGCTACTCTAAAAACTCACTGATATTACAAAAACAAACTTACGCATCATTTTATCAAACATAATAGATAAATCTAGATAAACTGGTTTAATTCATATAATATTTGTAGCGCGATGGATTCATGATAAGATCGTAGGCAGGATCGTCATTATCAGGATCAAAATTATGTTTTTTAAATTATGTAATGATATCACAGATAAAGAGACTCCAAAGGGTAGATTATAAATATTGTTTTATGCTCTTAGGCGTTAATATATCGTCGTTCGGCCCGTTAGCCACACTAGCAATAGAATTATCAATTAATTAATATCGCTAATAAGTATTGGATTATGATAATTCATAATTTATACGCAAGTTTAAGCTCTCTACTCGAATTAATTACGATATCTGTGTATTTATTATGTACGGTGGGGTTAGGTATATTTAAACATGGAACAGTGTAAATTGTAGGAGACCTCATCCTGGCATTATCTTTTTAGGAAAAAATAATCAACGGACTTATTAGGCACTTACTTGTGATCTGAAATAGAAACAAATATATTATGTTCTACACATTTCAGCGATGGAATGGCTCTTGGCGCCAGCAAGGACTGGAGGCACGTACTGGAAACAATAACTGGTGAAACAGAACTCTCAACTGAAGGTATACTACAGTATTTTTCAGAACTGGAGAAATTCCTCACAAAAGAAAACATGAAACTGTCTATTATAGGTGAAGGTGATATGGACAAGAGTGCACCGATCGTTGTAGGTGCTTTAGTAGTATTGTTGACAATATTTATAATAGTATTATACTGCGTAAAGAAGCACAATGTCGGTAGTAGAGTATTTTCAGTTTGCGGTTTAAGTAAGAATGGTTCTCTAGACATTGCGACCAACGATTTACCGCAAAACAAATGCAACGAGGTAGACGGTATTAGCGAAGATAAAGTTTAGTTATGTAATAAGTTCGAAAGTGATTAGTTTTAGTTAATGTTTATGTTATAATAGTACATTGTTACCCTAGGGATGAAAGCAACAAAACCCTCGAACTAGTGGAGCCCTCGCTACGCTCGGGCGCCAAACCCCGTCTCGGGACTAAATATATCTTTATCCCCAGGTAAACACTGTGCTTTTCATTACGAATACGAGGAAAATTAAAATAAAAATTATGAATTAGCTAAAGAAAAATGGGAGACTTTAAAAAATTTAATTTGGAATCGCCGTTTTCCCGCCGATTTTGTTTTTTTTTTCTGTGGCCTGTCAGCTATTCAGTCATTATTTTTCATTTTAATCATTGAAAAAATATAAATCTTCCTTATTTTAAAGATATAGTTGCAACTATATTAAAATAAAGTCATATAAAAAACAAATTCTCTAATAAATAGTTACTTAACTTTATGTTATTTCAATTTTACATCGCGCTGTAATTGACTGGCTGTACAGAAAATAGAACTGTTTTTTTTTGTAATTACTCAGCTGTTAGTTGAAGGTAATTCTCCCAAGGGCTGAAAAGTATTACTTTCAACCCGCTTCTCAAGCAACTTCAGGCCTACTTTCAGAGTATGAGTAATGAAAATATATTTTATTAGTTCAGGACAAGCAACGCTACATGCATTACATAAAACTTTTAGCTTATGTTTAGTCACTCTTCGATTAAGTAATAATAGATTTCAAATCTTGTTATATTGATTTTTGTGTATTTTGACATCTGGATTATGTTCAAATAAAGTTTATGAAACTATGTTTATTTTTTTATTTTATTTATATTCATACCCCAAATAAGGCTCCCGTAGGCAGATTTTCTGTGGAATGGGCATTCTAATTAGCAAGCTACCAGCAATACATGATAATAATCACCATATATGACGCCGAAAACACAGCTGGAATAAAGCAAATATGTGTTAAAGATGGTTTAGCTTGATGACTAATATATAAATATTCAAAAATAAAAGAATGATTTATTTAGAATATGGCACCAAACACATGTACTCGTATTACTGAAATTAATTTAAATATATTTAACATAACAAATAATGTTATTGTTCTCAATATTGTTTAACTTATTGCGCCATCTAATAACAATGTGTTAGTCTTTTTCTGGCGTTTTTAGGTACACTGACAAAACTTTTCCAATTTAAAAAATAATTCAGTTTGTGAGCAACCTCATTCAAAGAATAAAAATAGTTTACATGGCATCATGCCTGTGTTCCCCGAAGGGGTAGACAGAGGTGTATTATACACCCACGGTTCGCCAGCTATGCTTAAGTCCCACGTAATAGGGAGCGAGCCTATTGCCGTCACACATTTCCACACACACACACACTCAGGGCTACTGTGAATTATTCTTTTTATGAAAAAGCTCTATAACATTACCCGACCCGGGGATCAAACTCGAGACCTCATGATCAGCAGTCGCACACACTACCGCTGCACCACCAAGGCAGTTTACAATATCAACAACATGGGACATGTGAAGACCCAGAATAGATTATATTACCTCCCCATTAATTCCTGCGTCCATCATTTTAAGCGAATAAAAGAGGTAAATACATAATCACTAACAAGAGAAGGAAGACTCGAAATAAATTGATTTGTGATAGATAGCGTGGATTTTATAAAAAGGTTTCACAACAGTTTTCACATTTTGTTGATCGCAAACGGTTAGATATCGCTGTCTCTTCGTTTGAATATGTCATAAAGCATCTCAATATATTGTGGTTGGAGAGAGCCTATCCTGTGTTATCGCTTAAGCGTAGTGGCGGATCTTTTCTGTAATAAATACTCTCTGAATACCAAATTATAGCGAGAGTTCTGATGATTATCTTTCTTTCTGGAGCTCCTCCCGATGGAAGGAGCTAGAGTGAGGAGGAACTATGTAACAATGATTCGAGGAGATTGTCTAAACGTATTTACTAACCGATTTTGAATACTGCAGTGATGAGTTTTAGTGGTCTTGTTCTTGAGACACGTAGACATAAGCAGAAATAAGGCCAAAATTAGTTTTAGATATTTTTATATATATTTTTAGCATTTGACATGCTTAGCACTATACATTAAACACAAAGTGAAAAATGTGAAATCGAAAATAACAGTCAGGAGCAGGATTTGAACCTGCATCTTCTGGATACCGTCCAGATGCTTTACCAATTCAGCCATCCTGACAATTGCTCCTGACTGCTAATTTCGATAACACATCATACTTAACGTCTTTTGGTGACGCCTGCGCCATCTGTCGGACGTATTTTCATACATTATACCGAATGAATGCTGAATGCTGAATTGGTAAAGCATCTGGACGGTATCCAGAAGATGCAGGTTCAAATCCTGCTCCTGACTGTTATTTTCGATTTCACATTTTTCACTTTGTGTTTAATGCCAAAATTAGTATTGAAAATGCAAGGCTTGCATTGTTTTTTTATACTACTAACATGGCAAACAAGAAAACGACCCATCTGATGGTAAGTGGTTACCATACCTTAAATGGTAGAGAGACGATACCAATACTAGAGGCATCACTCGCGCTTAGCCAACTTTAAGGAAATGGATGAGATAGGAGGGGATGAAGAGCAAGACCAAGATTCAAATTTGGTCTTATTCTTTACTTACTTGTCTTATAGTGAACTTCATCACTATTTTTAATTCACGAATACTAAAAAATATCATTGCAATAGATTTATGCAATTTATTTAAGTATTCAAAAATACAGGAAATTGACAATCGTTTTGTTACAAGTGTACGGAACTCGTTTCATTTTTCATGTAAACAGAACCAAGGATGTTGACGATCATTTTACTCTAGTGGCAATGTAATTTGCCGCCGTGTGGGGCTTTAGAATTGTCCCACCCCACTCCACCCATGGGAGTCGTAAGAGCCGACTAAGGGAATACCGGGGGAGTGGGCAGCAGCACTCCTTCGAGTATTAACAACATCCACTGCGATCGCCAACCCGCCTGCCAAGCGTGGCGATTACGGCACTATCCCCCATTCTCGGGGAGGCCTATGTCCAGCAGTGGACTTTAAAAGGCTGGTGGTTGGAACATTATTACAGTAGCAATGTTATTTATGGTATTTCCATTAAATGTAAATAAAATTGTTGCAAACTACTGCAAGAAAAAGGACATGAACTTATCTGAATATTGGTTAGTGAGCATGTGAGTTACTTGCACTTTCTTCTTCAAAGAGACGTTAGGTGATGCTGCGATATCGTCACTGTTATTAATACTTAATCTATATATTTAAAATGAATATCTATTTCCCTTGGTCATCGCATCACGCGTGAACGGATGGAACAATTTCACTAATTCTATTTTTATTGTGATTATTATTGCCAGGAGAAGGTTCTTATGAAAGAAAAAATTAGGAAAATGGCGCATATAATAGAAAAATTTAAGAAAAATTAAGTTAAAATAACTAGCACGTTTGACAGTTCGCAAGTAATTTAATGTTCATAGCTAAGACAGGCCAATGTCTGTCGGGTAAGCTGGTAAAAAATATTAATAAATAATGCTAATGCTCTCAAGAGCCCTATGTCCAGCAGTTGATGTTGAAAGGTTGATGGATAGATGGATAATATAGAGTTTTCAATAGATGTGGTGACGGACTAAGAATACAAGTGTCACCACCCTATTCTTTCCCACATGTGTCGCACGACTAAGGTAAGTAAACAATTATCACCCATATTTGGTATGGTAGGGCTGGGTACAAAGTGGGAGTACTCGCTATCGGGCCTTGACCGGCCCTGAAGCACATCGGTGTGTTTTGGTTAAAGCAGGAGATAACCGTTTATTCTTTCATTTCATATCTGTGAAATGAAATGTTGTGCAGCGGCTTAACAATGCTCTCGGTATAGTTGAGTCCATGAGCGACGGTTACCATTTACCATCAGATGGGCCGTTGCTCGTCTGCCAACATACGGAATAATAATAAAAAAAGAATTAAATAAAAAATAATTAAAGATATCAGTATCGTAAAGATTTTCCTATTGTCTTCTAGAGCGAAGGAATTTAAATTTGCGTGAGTAATGTTTACAACTAGTAGCAGTTTTTTTTTAATTTCCATGTGAAATAGCCAGGTGAGATATAGTTTATATCTCAAATTCGCAATACACTAGCGGAATAAAACGTATACTAATTTTGAAGTATAATTAAGAGCACCAAACAGAAACAGTTTCATAAAAAAATCTGTAAGATTCTCTCTTAGAATAGATTAGACCATTATCTTGTACTTATAGCTGAATTTATTAGACCAATTATTGGATGATTGGTTTGAGGTGGGCCAAGTTAGGGATGTCTAGAGGAAATGGGGGAGGCATTTGCCCAACAGTGGAATGAATAATAATATATGATAATAAGCAGTTACACAAAAGTTTTATTCAGATTTCTAAGGTTATTGGAGACCTAAGACGAGGTATACTTACTATATATCTACATCTATGTATATAGGCTTAGATTAATTATATATCTAGATTGACTGTCACTCTTATAAACGTCATAAAAATCGGGCGGGAATTATTATGCTAGTGTGCGTGACAGCTGTCATTACGCTTATGCAATTTGTGTTTGTGTGCGTGCGTAATGATACCAGTTTCAGTGGTAGTATTAAATTATGGGAAAATTATATTATCATAGATTCAAGACATTCTTATACTAGTAAATGTTTCGTAGGTATATAGTCAATTATCTCTTTCTATTTACTCTCATAATCTTAATATATTATAAAAAAATATATACTATATATAACCGCTTCTTTAATGAGAATACTATTATAACCCACGATAATTATAAATTTAAAAATGTATACGATCTTCATCATTAAGATAAATAATAATATTACAAATAGTAATATTGTAATTAATTCTGAAAATGACAATTGAGCACCTTTATGGATCCATTAAAAACGCTAATAATTATATTAGGTAATGTTTCTATTATTCTCTATCGTTAAAATATCATCTATCCGTGTGGTGACGAATTTAGAATACAAGTGTCACCACCCCATTCTTTCCCACGGGTGTCGTATGAGGCGACTAAGGGAAGTAAGCAATTATCATCCATTGCACGACTGGAGGTAGGGCTGGGTACCAAGTGAAAGTACTCATTTGGTATACGGCCCGAGCGGGTTGGTACCACCATCTCCCATGTGACCAGCTATGAAGCACATTGTTGCGTTTTGGCTGTAGCAGGCGATAGCCGTTTATATTTTATTTCATCTGTGAAATGAATCGGTGAGCAGCGGCTTGACGATACTCTCGGTATAGTTTAGTCCATGGGCGACGGTTACCATTTACCATCAGATGGACCGTGGCTCGTCTGCCACTAAATGTAATAAAAAAAAAAATCAACTGCAAGATTACGCGGGAAATTTAAGTCCATAAACTGGTATCACATAAAAAAATACGAACTAAAATTAATTTATTTTCGGAATATTTAAATTATTTAACCAGTTATTGTATGAAATAATGTTACTAACCGATGATAAGAGATATCTTTAGTGCTCATTTTTCGATTTTTGTAGTTTCGGCACACTTTAATTACACACGTTGACATTTTAAATGAAACACTATTGCTCCTGGATACGACCTTGTCAAGTGACGTCACGATTGACACTAACAGCATTGGGGTGAAAAGTTCACCTCAATTTTTTTTGACGCATTTACAACCCCGAGGGTCCATCTAGATATATCATTAATCTAAGTATATAGGAATATATGTGTTGGTATTGTATAAAACAAAGACTTTTCTCAACAAAATGCCAAGTCGTGCCATTTACGGCAACCTCCAATTAAAATGAAGTACGATCTGCAAATGTGAATATAACTACTTTACGGATTGATAATTGAGTTCTATTTATACCCATCAGATGTTTATTTTTGTTGAAATTATTTAGAATTGAATGAACAATTGATTGTAGATTGAATTAATATAAGCTATGGCTAGTGATGGCTGACGATCTCCGCAACTGGCTGTGGACATCCGCTCCTAACTGACTTGTCGAAATGGTTAAGAATGTAAGCCGATGTCAAACTAACTACAATCACCTATCCGTTACCGCCAGTAACGAACGCGCGGAAGGATCGCAGCGCAGGAGTTCGCTGCGCGCAATTTGCATATTTAAAATTCGATCTTTGCATACGGAACTATTTAAATTATTTAGTTTCAATTTCTAAATTTATAGCCAATAATAACGGAATAAAGTTGTACGTAATTTGGAACTAATGACTTAAAATAGACATAGGAACGATATAAATTTGTTACAGGCTACGCTTGTATAAGTGAAGTGGTGCTATAAGGTTGTGAATGAATTTTAAATAAAAGTAGGTAAGTAATTTTACCAGACATCAAAAATTATATGAATAACATAACATTAACAAAAATATTCTAAAGTCCGTATTTATATTGCCTATTTGAATAACATAAAAAACGCAATGCATTGCCTAAACTCATAAAATACATCAAGCAATTTCGTAAGTTTTTGAAACTATACAACGTTAGATACAAAATAATGACTACAAAAATATAATATTAAAATTATTTTTAATATCTACCTACATGCAAATTTTGCATACTGTATTGTAAACAGGGCTAGAGATCGCGCGTTCAATTCTATTGTGGTGAAATTGTTACGGCATTGGTGTCGTCTCCATTAATCATAATGAATGCTGATATTATGTACGCACAGTTTTTTGTATCGATCTTGTTTGCCCCTAAAAAAACAGAAAAAAACCTAGAAATTATAACAAAGCTTGATAGTATATACATCTAAAATGATAATTCATATTTTAGTTAATAATTATATTAATGTAGTCTATATAAAATTTACATTTTTTTACATAGGTATTCTTAAAATTAACAGTTAAGATCATTAACCTTTTACTTGTTTTTACAAACAAAAAAATGCTCCTGAGTTCATATTAGCAGTTTCATCTAGTATTATCATTAGAACTAGTAACGCGTCCTGGCTTTGTACGAGTGCAATTTACTAGTGAATCACATATTTATGATTTCCAATGAACTACGCTTTAATTAATTTTCATTTACTTATATCTGGTGCAATCTACAAAGTTGAGAAAATCTATTTTTGCGATTTGACTAATGAAGAAGTATAATCATGAGGATGTGTTGTATATACAAAACTTGTTTAAAAAAATCCAAACGTATCAAAATTCCAATGCTAGTTTGGGAAGAAGTAAGTAGAGAAAAGAAACAGACATACACGCATACTAGCCTTTGCCCGCGGCTCCACCGCAAGCAAAAGCTAGGTTTTAGGCTATATATATATCTCAGGTTCCCGATATAGTAGTGGGATAAAATGTATACCAGTTTTTAAGTCTAATCAAGAGCTCTCAAATAAAAAAAAATCATCAAAATCCGTTCAGTACTTTTTGCGTGATGCGCGACCGAACAAACAGATAAACAGACAAACAGATAAAAATTAAATAAAATTGTTTTGTGTTTAGACACGCCTATACATATAGCCTGTTACTTACAGTAATTTTTTCTCAGATGTCTTAAATGTACAGACACAGCTATGTTACAGTTTTATAATAGTATAGAATATACATATACATACGCGTAATTTTGTTTTGAACTATTCAACGGTACGCGAGACTAATACATAACATATTATTTAGGTACATTGAGTAGGTATATGATATAGCAGGCATTCATATTTTGTTATAAACAGTGTTGTGTTCAGAGTAACTACTAATAATAATATCTAGATTTTGACTGATTTTAATTACTCTGTCTAGGCGACGACATGTAAGATACATACGTATTTCGTAGTTTTTTAACTACGTCACTTCAAGCATCCATTTCAAGATCCGCATCTCGTGCGCATGCATTCTTTTATATAATTGCTTTCATATTCATCCAGTTATGATCCATATAACACGACGACAGGTTTATCAGATATGTTATATAATTTGCACTTCAACAGATAGGTGGGAATCCGAAATTGTTAAATTATCCCCGTTAATTGCCAGCATTTCATCATTTCCACGCCAATTTGATGCACTATATCTTAGTTTATTATTCTTTCTCTCTGCACAACCGATTCTAAATATTTTGATCTGTATTTTAGCACTTGCCATGCTCATGCTGCTTTAAAGTACAAATTATTTGTGTATCTGGAATGATACCGTGTAATGTGATGTGGAGATTGGGTATGGCCGAAGGTCAGTGCGATAGCTCAGTGGCTTAGAGCACATCCCCGGATTGTGAGGAGTTCGGGTTCAATTCCCGCTCGAACTAAAGTTCTCTTTTTCCACATTCACAAATAATTGGTACGATTCTAAATAGGTATTTAAAGTAATGTTAGTTAGACTAGTAATTTATTTAAACACGTCATGGAGCAATAATATGGGACAAAAGTTGGAGATACTGGCATTATCGAAAAACATAGGTATACTCCGTGTTGATTTTGTTGAATTAATGTCAAGATATGCAGTTTTGTTTTTGTACTCTGCACTTCTGATCCCTTTTCGCAAACAAAAACTTTTAAGGACGATGTCATTGACAATGTACAGACTGGTTCTTCTGTATACTTATATAAGTAGAATATATTATTCTATATTTATGCATGTGTATTTTAACACTTGACATGCTCTGTTACTTTAAAGAACAAATTATATGTGAATGTAGACAAAGAGAACTTTACTGCGAGTAAGACATTTTGAATCAATTTATCGGTACGTCTTATGTGATTCGGATGCAAATTATGAATGCCATACATTCAACCCGAGTGTAAGAAAAATACACAATAGATCTGGTATATTTCATATTTTTTCCATGATATAATTACAGATCACCTTAGTTTACCAGTACAAGAGAATCTTGGCCACATTAACTGAGTTTTATATTTTTTCTAGTATATTATCATTTTTTTTTAAATATTAATCAATACATCAAAAGAAGTGATAGTCTTTTTTTTGTTTTTGTTAAGGCGGGATAAAATGTTCCTAACCGCACACCCCGTCCTTCAGAGCAACGAACACGGTAGTGTGGGGCCTTCACCCACTAAAGAAACCCACCGTGTGACTTACTCTCCGCCTTTATTGGCGGGCCACTGGAACTAAGTTACATTTCTTCGGTGGTAATAGAAGTAATATCCTAGGACTGTAAAGATATTGGTATCAAATTCGATCCTCAGTTTGAGATCATCGCATAGCGGATATCTAAGACGATTCAAAATAATATGTGTATTTAATTACAAATTATCACTGCTTGGTGAAGGAAGTCTTCGTGAATAAACCTATATGCTTGAGAGATTTTCTCGCCGGCTCGTGAAGTATGTCTAGCCGTGCACTGGGCCAACGTGGTAAATAACAGCCTAAATTCTTCTCACTCTAAGAGCAGAAGCTTTATAAAAAAAAACTAATTATTCCCAATTAAGGTTACAGAACAAAATCGTTTAGATTAAACAGCTTAACGGCATTTATCAGTCACGTTTATATTTCTTCAAACTAAATTTATAAATATACTGACCGTTCACTATTTTTTCGTTATATCACTATCACAAAACCTTACTTCACGGACTAACAAAGATTGTTCAAGAACCAAATATATATATCGTGTCAAATATAATCATCGTGGTATTGTCACCTTCAGCTTGATATTGTGGTAATTTAAAAAAATAACATACATATTATATATCTAAGGCAATCTTTCCCAAATGTACCTATATATTTTTTTCTATATTGTATTTCTCAATTTAAACAAATTTAATCAAATAATAAGCTAAGTGTTGCCCTTAAGCTAGTTTTTAGGTTTTATCTCAGGTTATCGCTATAGTAGCGGGATAAAATGTATACCAATTTTTATGTGTAATAAAGTGTCTATCAAACAAAAACACTTTCATCAAAATTCCTTCTGTAGTTTTTGCGTGAATTGTGAATAAACAAATAGACTATTGATGTGTTCAGTTAAGCCGAATAATAATATTTTTTTTAAATATCTTAAATGTATAGCTCTGTTACAGCTTTATAATAGTACTAGCCCTTGCCTACGGCTCCGCCGCAGCGAAAAGCTAAGTTTTAGGTTATATCTTAGGTTACCGATATAGTAGATAAAATGTATACCAATTTTTAAGTCTGATCAAGAGCTATCAAATAAAACAAGTTGCATCGAAATCCGTTCAATAGTTTTTGCGTGATGCGCAGATGAGCAAACAGACGAACAAATAAAATATCTAAAATAAATTGTTTTATGTTTAGACACACCTATATAGTCTAATACATTTTTTTTTGTGAAATATCTTAAATGTACAGACATAGCTCTGTTATAGTTTTATAATAGACTAGCCTTTGCCAGCGGCTTCGCCGCAGAGTTGCATCAAAATCCGTTCAGTAGTTTTTGCGTGATGCGTGAACAAACAAACATTCAAACAGATAAAAAGACAAAAAATCTGAAAAAAACCCTTTTTGTGTTTAGACATGTCTATATAGCCTAATAAAGACATTTTTTTTCAAATATATTGAATATACAGACACAGCTCTGTTACAGCTTTATAATAGTACTAGCCTTTGCCAGCGGCTTCGCCGCCGCCAAAAGCTAGTTTTTCGGTTATATCTCAGGTTCCCGATATAGTTGCGGGATAAAATGTCTACCAGTTTTTAGGTCAAATCAAGGCCTTACAAATAAAAAAAGTTGCATCTAAATCCATCAAGTAGTTCTTTTAAATAAATTCTACAAAAAATTCTAGTTTAAATAATTTTCTAGTTTTTCGGTTATATCTCAGGTTCCCGATATAGTAGCAGGATAAAATGTAGACCAGTTTTTAAGTCTAATCAAGGCCTTTCAAATAAAAAAAGTTGCATCAAAATCCGTTTGGTAGTTTTTGTGTGATGCGCGAACAAACAAACAGACAAACAGGTAAACAGACAAACAGACAAAAATTCTAAAAAAAAATGTTTTGTGTTTAGACACGCCTATATAGCCTATTACAGTCATTTTTTCTCAAATATTGAGTAGTAATAATGAGCTAGTAATAATTCATCAAAAAATTTTCTTGAATATACAGACACAGCTCTGTTATATTTTTATAATAGTATAGATAGGAATAGATAGAAAATTGCTGCTATTTTATGTTGATAATAAATTTTATTGTAAGTAATGTGGTCGTGTATCGTGATATTTATTAGTTTAGCTGTGTTTAATTTTGTGGAAACAATGAAATCTTTGTACCTATGCACTTCGTTCGTAGGTTCAACAAACGTTTGGTGTAAACGGTCACCTCAAGCAATGCAGTGGTGAATAATAACACCGTGAGGAAATCCGCAAGTCAAAGGTTTTCAAGGCTTGTAAAGTCAAGCTTTGACCCAATATGGGACCACTGTGGCCATCTGTTATCAGAATTATTTTATTGATATCTGATCTGATCAAAACTGTGACAATTTTTTTGAAATATTTGTTTAATGCTGTAGAAAGGCGGGTTGATATATATTTATGCTATAACTACAATAATGTTTGCTTTGCAGGGAAATCGTGACATTGACAATAGTTTAATCTATTTTAATGTCACGATTACCCTTTACGTAGCTAATTATAACATTGAATTTTATGTGCTGTTTTTAAAGAAGTTCTTTTGATTCGTGTTTATTGTAGGTTTATTTATATAATATGTGTCGTCTGCGTGTAGTTGTTACGACAATGACATAATGTTGTCATTCAATGAACGCTTGTGGTGATTATCTTTAAATGATAAATAATTTTACAAAATACACAAAGCAAACGATGCGAAACGATAAATTTTAGCGATGATGAAATAGCAACGTCTCTTTTGCGAACATATTTATTTTAATGGAAACATAATGTATAATGTGCATACGATTATAGTAGCGAGAAAATATATTCCAGTTTTTAAGTGTAATCAAAAGCTCTCAAATAAAAAGTTGTATGAAAATCCGTTCAGTAGTTTTTGCGTGATGCGCGAACGAAGTAAACAGACAAAAATTCTAAAAAAAATAATGTTTTGTGTTAAGACACGCCTATATTATAGCCTATTACACTATTTTTTTCTCAAATATCTTAAATGTACAGACACAGCTCTGTTACAGCTTTATAGTATAGAAGTCCTCTTCCACTGCCATCGCGCCGTATTTGACATTTAGCGTAGAGCCTTGCTTATCCCAGTATGAATCGGCTGGCTCGATCGGGCAAGTACCACCCTCTCATAGAAGATCAGCTTGAAACCTCTCCTTAGTATCCTCCCTATACTCTCCTTATCATCCCTCCTCTCCCCCTCCTATCCCTTTCCTTGCAGATTACGCTAGTGATGCCTCTGGTGTTGCTAGCGTGTATAGGCTACGTTAACCGCAATCAAGTGGGCCGTATGCTTCTTTGCTACTCACGTAGTATTAAAAAAACTCAAAAACTGGCAAACGAATTTTGGAGCAATTTTCACCCAAAACTTATTCTATATTTATATTTAGAGATTTTTTTTGTAGATTAGTTTACGCTTACTGCTTTACTTCAGTTAAAGATGCTATAAAAATAATAATAAAATAATTAACTCCTCGATCGTCGATATAAGCTAGTAATAATTCATCGAAAAATTTCAATTCGTGGAAGACTTTTTTTTTAAGACAAAACCCTGTGCTGCGGTATAAGCCTTGTATCGCGGGGGACTTTACAAACATACAATTTCAGGGATATAATGTACACCCAGAATTTGAAACCATTTGTGGATCACAAAAAGACTCGTCCTGTGTGGGAGTCGAACCCACAACACTCGGGCGTGAGGCCGGTATCTAAACTACTTCGCCGCCTGTGTACTTTTTCTGTGAGTAGTATTAACTTCTAAATGAGCTATTGCTCATTTTACACTTGCGTGTGAAACTTGAACAAATTAGATAAACTAGCTTTATGATTCCCCTCCGGTCGACCGTGTTCCATTAAATAAGTCATATTTTTTTATGAATCATTTAATACCTTCTGATATTTACGCGAATGTTACACATTATGACTTCAATCAACTAAAGATGTAAAACTACGTTTACGGAATCTATCCCATTTACTTCATTTGCACGCCTCATAAGCGAAGCGTTCAGGTGGATACTGCTCTCGTTTTACGTAGAACAACTGATTTTTCAAACTTAAAATGTCTCTATTTATCATATATTGCACTTGTAAAATAATATATACATACACATATCAAGAAAAAACACTATTTTTAACACTCATGATATTTTTTGTGCCATTTTTGTTATTTAAAGTCTTGGACATCCGTTTGTTGTAGGTAATATATGTTAACACGATAACAACCAAAATACTTTACTAATAGTCTTTTTTTTTTCGTTTACGAATAATAATTCGATTACGAATAGAGCCCTATCACTTTTCACGGTCTGATTCAATGTGGTTTAGTTGTTATTAAATAAACAAAAAAATAGTGAATATTTATGCTCGACGCGACACTAAAATCAGTGCTAACCTTATTTCGTGAGAACTATTTCTATAGACCAATGTAGAAGTACTTCTTAAAATTACCGCTAGATGGCGTATAAGACATGAGAAGGTACTTTTTGAAATTACCACTATCTATGTGATTTATTGAAAACTACTTAGTAAGACCAATACATTATTAGTTACTTATCAAATAATCAATTTTATTGTGAAAAATAAAGATTATGAGGCGTGCACTTTTGGATTTTCCAAAGTATTTTCTATTATGCCAAAAGTAAAAGTATAGTACTCGAAACATCGGGATAGTTTTATTCCATAAAGCGTTAATTGTTAAGGGGCCTATTTGGACATCAATTTAGACTCCAAAGCTATTGATGGTAAAATACTAAAATACTCTTAGCCCACCCATAATTCGGGTTGCAAGTTTTATACTTATGGCACTAGACCTGAGTTCTAATGCTTGTCTATCTAACGGGGGCCTCGTAGCGTAGTCGGTAGTGTAACCGAATTCCGTGCACGAGGTTCGATTGCCGCTCAGGACAATTATTTGTGTGATGAACACAGATATTTGTCATGCATCTGGGTATTTTGTATTTATTATATGTATGTGTTTACAAAAAAAAATATAATAATTATGAATTATATCCGTAACCTGGTACCCATAGCACAAGCGTAAAGCTTAGTTTGGGACCAGAGGACGTTGTGTGAAATGACCGTGAATATTTATGTCTTTACGACAAAAAACGAAAAAATCTCTTGAAATTTTTTTATTTCAATTTTTTTATGTACCTATTAAAAATACATACAACCCTAAATTTTCACCCTTCTACTGTCAACTCATATTTTTTAATAGCGATATTAGTATTGTTATTTGTATAATCCGTCATCGTTCACAGCGCTCCATCTCTTTCCCTCATGTACCACATCCTCACATACATACAATAAGTTAATTATTTTTTTTCTACGTTAGAAATTCCCTAAAAATTCTCTAGAAGTAATTTATATGGCAAAACAACGTTTGCCGGGTCAGCTAGTATTTATGTAAATTTATAATTTATTCACCTTCATTCATCATTATCAGTCCGTGTCGTCCCAATGCCCAAATTCTTTTACGTGAGCCACTTATTTCGTTCAAGGTCTTATTGGCGTTCTATGCGACATTGTTGATCCATCCAGCAGGTCTTCTAGGTCTTCCAGGTCTGCGTTTGATTCCCCTGGGACAGATATTCAGTTAAAAATATATGCAACTGAATACTTTTCACTGGCCATCTAGTTATATTATCGTAGCGCTCATACGCGCGGTTCATAAGAATTTGCTCCTCTTGAAACTATAACGTGATTTTTGCAAAAATCAGGTACTCTTTAGTATAGTGGAGTAAATATAATACAATCCTGAAACTGTGTGGTTATCAAAGTGTTTCTTAAAGCTTCTTTATTCTCGACAGAATTAACTTTTTTTAACGAACACATTAAAATTGTAGGATATCATAATAATTATATTCTCATTTTTTATCATTGAAACAGTACTAAGGAAGACATTTCATACCCACAAAATTACCTTTTCCGAACTTACATGGAATTGGCGTTTTGTCAAACTGGCCACATTGATCTCAAATATCTGGCGTTTGGTTAGGAATGCCTAATTCAAATTTATTTCAAATTTAGGCTTGTGTATTTGTGTTTCCAATTTGGCGATTCATTTGTTTTCGCGCCATTTGATTTTTCTTTGACATCGTTCTGTTCACAATATGGAAAACTTAAAATATCAGGTTATTTACGAATACAAGTTCCACTGTGGCATTGCATTTCCACGTTCTAGCGCTCCAGAAACAGCTCGAAGGATTAATGATGTGTATGGCGAAGCTACCGTAAAAGAAAACACAGTACGTTTTTGTTCCAATGTTTTCGTTCTAGAAATTTTGACCTACAGAACAAATCCCGTGAACGGCCGGAGACCGTAGGTGACAATGAAGAATTAAAAGTGATTGTGGAAGCAGATCCATTGCAAAGCACGTCAGAGTTAATGGCAGGCTTCGGTGTGAGTGATAAAACAATTTTAATCTACTTGAAACAAATTGGAAAAGTGAAAAAGCTCGAAAAATGCGTACCGCATGAATTAAGTGAAACAAACTAACAAACACGAGCCGAGTACTGCGTTACTGTGTGAATACTCAACCGTCTCAATAACGAGGGGATTTTTAATCGTATCATTACTTGTGATGAAAAGTCGATCCTGTACGATAATCGGAAACGCTCATCACAATGGTTGAACTCAGGAAAACTTGCCAAATCTTGCCGCAAGCAAAAATGGACTCGGGTATTATTATATTACTTATATTGGTAAGTGTCTGGTGCATCAGTGCTGGTGCTATCCACTACAGCTTCCTAGGATCTGGCCAGACGATTACAGTAGATTACAGATCTGCCGTAGTCATCTGGCTAGAACAATTGAAAACCATGATAGAAAAGCTAGACGTTAAACAACCGAGGCTGGTCAATTACTCTAGCACACTGCTGCTTCAGGACAACGCTAGATCACACACTGCACAATAAACGGTCGCTAAATTAGAGGAGCTGTGATTGGAATGTCTCCGACACCCACCGTACTTCCCGGACCTAGCTCCAACAGATTACCACTTTTTTCGGAATTTAGACAACTTCTTGCAAAAACTTCTTGTAAAAAATTCAATTTCAATGACTGTCAAAACCGCCTTCTAGGATTTTATTGATTCTCGCTCCCACATTTTTTTCAGCAAAGTTTACAATGAAGTACCGATAAAATGGCGAAAGTGCTTGATTAATTAAAATAATTTTATTTAAAATAAAATAATTTTATTTTTTTCATACCTAATGCCAATTTCATACGTAAGGGTTCATACCTAATATTTAGGAATACAATATATTCAATGAGAAAAATGTTAAGATCTACATAATAAACAAAAAACTAAAATCTATACATCAAAAGGTAAGGTTTTTAGTAAGTATTTTTGCTTTCATCCCAATACTATATTTTTTTTATAAATTCGAGAGTCTTAACCATAAGTCACGTTTTGAGCGACTCCGATAACCATTACTCAGCATTTACGTTATATTTTTTTTTTAGTTTCTTATAGTTTTGAAAAAGTTTGAACAGGATTCGTTGATCTGCAAGTGGTTTCAAAAAATATATCATAATGAAATCGCTTTAGCAAAATGTTGGCCATTTGAGTAGCATAATGACTAATTCCTTATACGAGTAAATAAATACCACCTATAGTGTTGGAGCAGTTCAGTTCATATTATCTTTTAATAGGGCCAAGTGACCTTGTGAAACTCTGTCATTCTATTGTTACCCAACTTAACATACCATCATGTAAATCTGATTGTTGCGAGTTTAATTACGCCGGATGATGTTTAATTTTCTTGTGGTATAAATGTAGACTTCGTTTTTAAAGCGGAGGCAATCACCCCTAGTCGTCCACTTGATAAAAACTCTTGACGAGTCAAATAGATAGAACTAAATAAAAATTACAGTTCCTGGATCATACACTAGAATACCACGAGAAGGCTGTGCTTTGAACCGACACACGGACTACCTTGAGACACGAAAAAGCGATCCGCTATTTAGTAAGAAATAACTTACAAAAAAGCAAAAAAAATAACTCGTAGCTCACTTTTTTTTTAAATTAGATTCTCCAGAGTTATTTACTTTGTATTAATTCTCTCGTATTTCTAATATGTCTAAATGAGTATTTTTTTAGCAGGAAAAAATGTACATACCGCATACCTCACTCTGGGGAGACAACGAGGTAGATTGGGGCTCTTACCCACTAAAACCCAGTGCCCTTACCTACCCGTCCTGGTACTGCGTACCTATATTCTCTTCAGTGATCCGCATGGCGGCTAGCCCCATTGAGCTCCCTCTCTGAGTGACGTCTCCGCGTACCTGGGATGTTACACCTTCGCGGTAGGCTTAAGGCGGACAGTGGACAATCCCCAATCCTGCGGCTTCGGTTAGGGCGGTATTAGGCGCAGATAGTTGCATCTCCCGGGTGACCGGCCATGAAGCACATTGTTGTGTTTTGGCTGTAGTAGGAGATTGCTGTTTATGATTTCATTTGATTTTGGTGAAATGAAATGGTGAGCAGCGGCTTAACAATACTCTCGGTATAGTTGAGTCCATGAGCGACGGTTACCATTTAACATCAGATGGGCCGTGGCTCGTCTGCCACTACATGCAATAAAAAAAAGGTGGCGACTGCGGCGTCTAAATGAGTCTAGGTTAACCAATTGCATACCACTGAAGGAATGTAATATGGTTCCGGTGGTCCGCCAATAAAGGCGGAGAGACGGCACACGGCGGCTTTCTTTGGTGGGTAAGGGACCCACTACCCTGTTCGTTGCTCCGAACGACTGGCTGTGCGGTAAGGAACATTTATTCCAGTCTTAAAAAAAAAACCAATTGCATGACAATGAATTGTATGTTCGGCAAGTCTCATCTGAAAAAGAGTACTAAGTATGCGAGATGGCGCTTGTTTATCTATGTATTTAAACTATTCAATTTTATATAATTTATACTTTAAATAACTACTGAACTGTAGTTGATGTTTTCGCGACATAAGAATAGGTACTGCTTAGGTTTTTTGTTTGGTGTTTTATGGAATTATTCTTTAGAATAACTTGCAGAATTTTTACTACTTATCTTTAACCAATCTCACAAAAAGTGTGCGGGGCATCTTAACAAACGGAAAATCCATAGTCTTAAAAACATTAGTTAGAATTCTTCAAATGCTAGCTTTATTTTTTGCTATGAAGTAATGTTATTTACGAAAAATTATCTATATATGTACTTACCAAAAAACAATGCTTCGCAAAAAATAGTGCCTATTTAATATTGTGTGTTTAAGCTATTATTGATGCATTGATGCTCTTCGTACTTCCAAAACATTGTGGCTGGTCATTTCGACACTATTCAGTCAGTCAGTTTATTATAATCCCTCCCTAAATTGTGGTCACAACGCCTGGCTTTAAGTCATCATTCAGTCCATTCCAGTTCCCATTCTCAGGTCATCGGTCTGTCAGACTTCATCTTACCTTACCTTGTCTCACCTCACCTTGTTTTTGTTAAATGTCATTTTATATGTAAATGTGTGTGTTTGATTAGGTGTGGAGGAGGTGGAGGTGATTTGCTATCCGTCAAATCTCGTTACCACGGGGGTGATTGTGGGCAGTAAAGGCCATTTCATGACAAGTGGCAATAATAATATATTGTGTTAATAAATAATCACTGACATTTTTTACACAACGCCCTCTGGACCCAAACTAAGCTTAACGCTTGTGCTATGGGTTACAGATAAAATACATATATTACTTTTTTGTTTTTGTAAATACATACATTTATAATAGATAGCAAATATCTGTGTTCATCACACAAATAATAATCCTGAGTGGGAATCGAATCCACGACCTCATGCACGGAACTCGCTTACACTACCGACCACGCCGCGATGTTGTCTCTGCTTATCTCTTATTAACATACGTGTTCTATGGTACATGATTATTTCACTAGAAAAAAACACTAATAGAATATCAACAGTTTTTTGACTAGAATTTAATAAAGTAAATAAAATAATCAATAATTTGCCAACTCTCTCATGCTCCTTATCTCTTTACTCGCTGCGAATGGCTATACCTTTTTCTTTTTTTGGTGTCCGGGGTAACGAACAGGCCTCTCAGGCCTTGGGGCCCTGACCCACTATAGTTAGTGTGTCGCCTTGTGTCGTCTCTCTGCCTGTATTGGCGGGCCACTGGGGCTGTGTTTCATTACATCAGTGGTCCGACGGCGGCTTGCGGCTTACCCTTTTGGCTACTCTCTACTGAGCGACACGAAGCGTCGCACCTTCGCTGTCTGCAAAAGGCTATACCTACTTTTAAGTGCAGTTTGTTGTAGTTAATTGTGTTTCTAAACGAATATTATGTGGGTTGAAATTATTAAACCAAAAATTTGTAAAATCATATTACTGTGGGTAGATGAAACCGTTGAAACAACATATCAGCTTTGGACATCTACCATCTAAGTCCACCCGTGATCATGAATGCTGTAAAGTATTCGAAACGTCGGGATAGCATAAAAATCAAGTAAACGCTATTGATTCCGTAAACGTAGTTTTATTTCAAAATGTGTAAAATTCGCGTAAATGTTAGAAAGTATTATAATGTTTAGATGCCCTTTTTTCATGAATGAGGACCCGATGACAAGGTCGATAAGAAGCGGATGATACGTTAAAGTTTATGTAAAGGTCTGTTGGATACAGTACAATAAAATCTCATGTCATCACATGACCAACAAATGACAATGAACTCTATTTTTAAAGCAAACTGTAATCAAGTATTGATGAGCTGAATCTAAAGTGTAGATAATTTCATTGTAAAGTTATTTGTGACAAACTCATATATTTAAATAGGTTGTATTTAAAAATAACGATGTCCTTGTTTATGAATAGGACATGATGTTCCTATAATATGCTTCAAAATTTCATTCATAAGTTATAAGAATTCCAATCCAACGCAACTTGCGAACAACTATTACAGCTACTTTTATTTTGAAAAAATAATTAGGGTTCCACACAAAGACCACTGAAGTAATGCAACATAGTACCAGTGGCCCACCAACACAGGCGTAGAGACGGCACACGGCGGGTTTATTTAGTGGGTGAGGGCCCCACACTACCCTGTTCGTTGCCCCGAATGACGCGGTACACCGCGCACACCGCACACGGTTAAATACATTTTTACCCGCCTTAACGGAAAAAAGAGATCCACACAAAAAAAAAACATTAAACAACAAAACTCAAATTAAGTAGGAGCTATAATAGTTTAAGTTATTAATGTTTTAAGAAACAACGATTTTTAAAAGCCCTAGTGTTCAGTTACACGTGTTTTCTGTTAATACATGCAACGCAAATGAAATCGCGGGTATTAGCTTGTTAAAATTCATATAATGACTAAATAATATATTTATATTTTTTTTAGGATTCACAGTTGTCTTTTAAATCTTCCGAATAGAATCCAGACTAATGCCGTACGCATAAATTAGGCTTCATTAAGGTTTACCAGTAAACGAAGTATTAGATTGTAAAACTCAAAGGTTCAAACCGTTTCCTTTTGTCTTTGACTACACACATGCTTCGGCAGACGAGTCACGGTAGTAATGAACAAGACTGAAGTCAGATTTTCTATTCTGTGGGCCTAGCCAAGTTGCATTCTATGATCGCTAACGCTATATAAAACTATTAAAATGTATGGGAATTTGACAGCTATAACGATATCTATAACGCTAAGTCACGTGATTTAACGCTAGAGATATCAAATTTCCATAAATTTTAACAGTTTTCTATAGTGTTAGTGATCATAGAATGTAACTTGACTAGACCCACAGGACTCTGAAAACCTGTAATGACTGCCAGGATTTTATTTTACGAGACCCATTGCTTTTCATGCTTTCTGCACGCAGAAGGTCGGGTGTTCACAAATAGGTATATAATACTTTTTAGCCACCTATCTGATGCCAATCAACCGAAAGTTGCCTAAAACACCTATCCCAAAACCACTTATAAAATGAACCATTCATATTTCCGAAATGAAAAGTAGCATATATAACCTTTTCTGGCTTCCATATTATGTGTGTAGAAATCTATGTTCAGTAGGTAGTTATGGCGTGATACATAACAAACAAACAAACAAACTTTCACATTTATAATATTAGTAAGATAGTAAGGATACGTAATTTGCTATACACGTGTAATCCGCAAATGTTTGTTCTGAGTCTATGTGTATTTTGTGTTAGTTACATTGTATATCTATGATGTCAACCACATACTTGTACATGGATACATAAATACTAGAAATAAAAAACACAATATAGGTACATATTATTTTAACTAACATTTGCAAGAATTGGTTAACATTTGCAAGAGTTGGTGGTAGTTGGTTACGAGAGATTTTCGTTACATTGTTGTGATCAGAGAATATACAATCTCAGTAAATGAATCTCTAGCGTTTCACATTCAGATGGACTGATTACTTCGTTTGAATGGACCGTTGATGTGTTCGATGTACGTATATGTCATTCATGTGTACGTTTGTATAATTATAAATATGCTTTGAGAAACAATGACTGTATTAGGCTATTCAGGCGTGTCTAAACGTAAACTAAACGTAAACTTTTTTTTAAATGTTAGGCTGTTTGTTTATAATTATTCACATCGTGCAAAAACTATTGAAAAGATTTGGATGCAACTCTCTTGAGTAGACTTAAAAACTGGCATACGTTTTTGATCAATATTTTTTTTAGCATTTGACATGCTCAGCTACTTATAAAGTACAAATTATTTGTGAATGAGGAAAAAAGGCATTTTTTCCTTTTCCCGCTCGTACTAAAAATCTCTTTTTTCTCGTTCACAAATAATCGTTTAATCCTGCTACTATATTCGGAACCTGAGATATAACCTAAAAACTAGTTTAGAAAAGCTTAAAACTAAAGGCTAATCCTCTGACTTAGTTTGATTTCACGCCGCAACTACTGATAGTTCAGTAGTTAGTAGATATAGTATCATCATACATTTTTTGTGTATGTATGTAATGGAATCATTAAACGTGTTTTAACCCACTTCAAAATGTATGATGACATCGGACCAATGAAAATAAAATAGTTTTGATGCTGTTTTGAGAGAGAAGTTATATAATTTGAAACTATAATTTATTTTAGATCGAGCCCCCTGATACGTTATCTTATGGTGATACTACATATTTTATTGTTACACAATTGTAAAAGTTAAATTTTCCTTGCTAAACATAAAATTATTACATAGTTTATAACTAGAGGAGCACCTAGCTACAACATTATAAATTGCAAAATAAAATGTTCACACGAAAAACATGCAACAAACAGAGACCGTGAATTGGCGCTTGTGTTTTTGTAAATGACAGTTAAAAATTCTTGAATGGCGCTGTTAGACTTATAGTTAGCTTATAGGTGTTGTTCTCAATCAATTTCTAAGTTGACAGATCTATTAAGCTGTGTGGGGCCGGCTTTAGAATTGTCCCACCCCTCTCTATCAACGGGAGTCGTAAGAGCCGACTGAGGGAATAGCGGGAATAGTGGGCAGCAGCACTCCCTCGAGTATTAACAACATCCACTGCGATCACCAACCCGCCTGCCAAGCGTGGCGATTACGGCACTATCCCCCATTTCTTGGGGAGGCCTATGTCCAGCAGTGGACGTTGAAAGGCTGATGGATGGATGAAGTTCTATTAAGTGTTACCATGAATTTAATCTAAATATGCATGCAAGCGTTAATGTTATTTATTATTTAACTATACTTAATTATTGATTACTGGTTCTAGTAATTCAATAATAAATATTAATATGAATCTATAGTAAGCTAACGATGTAATAAAGTTTGCTGTTGCAATGCTTTACTTACAAGTATTCAATATATTTTTTTACTATATATGAACTATGTTTGTATAATATAGCAATAAAAAGTGAATTTTAATAGAAATTATCGGTTTTTTTTATTTGAGAACTTTTCGACATATCTACTATAAATTTCAAAAAAGCTATTCAATATTCGTAATTTATATTGTTTATTTTGATAACAACATTTTTATATTTTTACAGCTTGCTTATCAAGTCCTAAACTATTATTAAATATTAAAATATAAAAAACATTTCAATACCTCTATTTCTTACACTACAAAATCGAACGAGTGAAGAGGTTATGCTGGGCTTAAGTATTTTAAATATCTGACATTAATCACGGGTTTTTAGTTATACAATAACAAAACTCTGTTATTATTTTCATTGGTCACGCTGCTGGTTACAACTGACAAGCACCACAAACTTCCTTAATTTTTTATTTACCTTATTATCGTAATAAATTACGATCAGCTGCTCATGATTATGTTGTTAGATTAATTAAATGAAGTTCGATATCGTAGCGTATATAAAACATAGCATCACGCCTATATTCCCCGAAGGGGTATGCAGAGGTGTCTGACACACCCACGATTCGCCAGCTATGTTTAGGTCCCACGTAATAGGGGGCGAGCTTATTGCCGTCTACAGGGCACATTTCCACACTCTGGGCTGCTATAGAGAATTTTTCTTTTTACGAAAAAGCTCAATAACATTGCCCGACCCGGGGATCGAATCCGAGATATAGATACAGATATAGCGTATATGGTTTCAGATATAATTGAATTGACAAGCGATTAACTCTTTCTTTCTATTTTTGAATGTATTTTTTTGGTCCGTGTGGTGACGGACAAAGAATACAAGTGTCACCACTCCATTATTTCCCAAAGGTGTCGTACGAGGCGACTAAGGAAAGCAAGAAATTATTACCCTTTGCATTACCGGTGGTAGGGCTGGGTACCAAGTGGATGAATGATTACTCATTTGCTCTCGGGCCCAAGCCGGTTGGTACCACCATCTCCCGTGTAGCTATGAAGCACATTGGTGCGTTTTGGTTGTAGCAAGAGAGGGGGCCGTTAATTATATCATTTCATATTATGTGTGAAATAAAATGGTGAGAAGCGGCTTGACAAGAACCCTCGGTATAGTTGAGTCCATCAGCGACGGTTACCACTTACCATCAGGTGGGCCGTAGCTCATTTGCCACCATATACAATAAAAAAATGTACCCTAATTAGAATAGGTAAAATAAAGTCGTTTGTCAATTTCTTTCCTTACTTTTAAACAACCTAAGGAATTTTGAAACCGTGCGTAGCTAGAGCGGTCATTAATTACCGTAGTTATTAATTGTTTTTGACATAGTTATTAATTGCTTGTTGATTATATTAGTTTAAATAGTTGCCAAAATTACTCTTCTCTGATTTATGAGATTATCACAATTAAATAATTTGCGAGTAAGGTTTGTGACATCGAGACTGATTAGGACTAAATATACTCGTAATGTACCCACAATACAAATCGGAGTGCTACCGGGAAATTTACTTCCGTAACATAATAAACTTCAGCTGAATCAGACCGTTAAATTAAATTGCATTGTATCACACTACCTTTTCAATCAATGCGAAAAAGTCGTGTCATATCATCATGGACAAATGGCAAATAGTCTGTTTTAACAATACAGTTATTAAAAGACTTTGTATTACAATGATCTTGAAACGAAAATAATGTCGCAAAATAATAAAACTCTCATTGTCTAGGTAAAGTTAATTCAGTCCAAGAGTTAAGAATGATTACACTAAGTATGAATTAAGGCAATCATGAAATGATTACTGCGTCCGGTAGTTCATTTAGCAATCAAATGTACAAAAGACCGTGGAAAAACACTATATCCAGTTGTCAAAAAGAAGTAAAACAGCAGTAAAAACAATCATTATTTCCAGAAAAATTAAAATCGTATTTAACTATCAAATACGATGGTCATAAAAGTAGAAATTAATTAATGTTTCTATTGCAGATACGCGACGCAATCATGGCTGTGGATAGCAATAATGCGGAGAATAATAAAACCGTTGATAAAACCCATGGCGTTAATGGCGGTGACTTAAATGGAACTAATGTAATTAAGAATAAATTTATACAGCCTAAAATAGATATTAACACTGAGAAAAATGATGAAGTGAGTTTGGAAAAGCTAAGCAATTTTCAGAAGCTAAAACGTATTATATCTCTTATTACAGTAGAACCGATATTGGCTTGTTATGTAATGCCATCAGTATTATCGGTTTTAGCAACGCAGAATTTATATTTAGAGAAAGCGTGTCGAGTTAATTTGAAGTTCGATCACCATATTTGTGATGCCTTAACGAGAAGAGAAACAGCAAATTACACAGCCGAAGAAGAGGCGGTGCAAACATTAGTAGCATCAGTCACTGGTTGGAAGACTGTACTTCAATCGTTTTTGCCGTGTGGAATATTAATATTCCTTGGAGCTTATAGTGACAGAGTTCGACAAAGAAAAGTTTGCATGCTATTACCAATTATCGGAGAATTCCTAACTAGTATAGGCCTCATTGTGAATACGTACTATTTCTACGAACTACCAGTGGAAGTAGCGGCTGTGACTGAAGCTATTTTCCCAGCACTGACAGGTGGTTGGTTTACCATGTTCATGGGAGTGTTTAGTTACATAGCGGATATCACGACAGAGGAACAAAGGACGTTAAGGATTGGTATAGTGAACTTATTCCACTCAGTAGGAGTGCCAGTTGGGGCGGCTCTCAGTGGGATATTGGTGCGGAAAATTGGTTTATACGGTGTCTTCTCTGTGAGTGCAACTCTTTACATATTGAGTTTTATCTACGGGTTTATCCGAATTAAAGAAGTCAAGAAATGTGACCCATCTATGGTGAGTATTAATTTTACTATTATAACGTTCACCTTATTATCATAGTCGTGTTCTCATCGTGTTTGTTTTGTTCGATATTGAATGATGAATGCAGCTGTCTTTATTTATTGTTAGAGCTATATTTATTTATGTAAGACACCTTGGCGTTAAGCCTGAATTAAACGGTTCATTGAACGAAACAAGAGGCTTTGTGTATTCATCGCAATTACGGAATAGATAAAATTGACGCTTATGGACCAATTCTTGCTGTGACTAATTATAAATTATAGTGACAGCATAATTTATACAATATTACATAATGAAAACAATAAGATAAATAGAGCATTGTTAACATTATTCATCTTATTCGTGTAAATAGACTTTGTTATAACATAACATTTCAGTACGTGCTGTTTCATGTATTACTTGTAACTGTAATTAGGCTCTAAAATATTATAGCACCCGTAAGATATTATTATGTCTAGTCTATAATAATTTTATATAAAGTAGTATTCAATATAATTTTGTTATCCTTACTGTAAACACAAAGTGAAAAATGTGAAATCGAAAATATCAGTCACGAGCAGGATTTGAACCTGCATCTCCTGGATACCGTCCAGATGCTTTGCCAATTCAGCACCGTGACAATTGCTCCTGACTGCTAATTTCGATAACATATTCATACTTAACGTCTTTGAGTGACGCCTGCGCCATCTGTCGGCAGTATTTTCATACATTTTACCGACTAGGTAAACTTAAATCTACGCAGAAATACCATTATTCTACTGTACACAATGAATCGTAATGGGATGGCCTTCAGCATGTAAAATTTAGATGTAACTACATTATAAATTAGATCTTGGGTTCGGGAATTAGTGACTAATGCAAGAATTTTACCTAATCTCCTAGCATGGTGCCTTTTTACTTCGAGATTTCAGCTTTCCGGTGATATCATGGTACTCTCCTTTAAGTACCTCATATCATTAAAAAGATTGTCATAAGCCATATATACTCTTGGCAGTTTTAGTCTGTTATTTTAGTTTGACTGCACCAATCAATTCAATGGGCTTATAGGGTGAAGTATGAATGCGACTAATGTTCCATATTTTTATGTCAGCTTTTAGTCTCTACTTTAAGCATGGGATTCCTCCCAACTACATGTATTAAAAATAATGATGAAAAATTAAGTAAGTCAATTAAATTTGTCCGTGTGGTGACGGACTTAGAATACAAGTGTCACCACCCTATTCTTTCCCACAGGTGTCGTATGAGGCGACTAAGGGAAGTATGCAATTATCATCCATTGCAAGACTGATGGTAGGGCTAGTTACCAAGTGGGAGGACTCAGTTGGTATCGGGCCCTAGCAGATTGGTACCACCATCTCCCGTGTGACCGGCCATGAAGCACATCGTTGCGTTTTGGCTGTAGCAAGAGATAGCTGTTTATTCTTTCATTTCATATCTGTGAAATGAAATGATGAGCAGCGGCATGACAATACTTTCGGTATAGTTGTATTTTTCTTATTTACTTCAATGTATTTCGTAACTTTTAGTTTTAATTTACGTTGAAGAGAAACAGATACTTATGGCAAAGTGCCACAAAATAACATAATTTAAATTTACCCAAACAAATATGTTGGACTTTTAAGTTAACTTCAACTAGTAGTGGGTTCAAAAGTTACGTCGACTAGAAATGTTTCAGTGTCTGATGGCTTGGTCATTGGCAGCATGGACGTTATAAAAGGATTTCTATAGCTTGCGCGTAGGCGTGAGAAGGCATAAGGCATCTAGAAGAATGAGTGTTGCCTAATGGAGTGTGAATTCATAAAGTATTCAGCTTAATTGATAAAGTGTTAGTAATATATTTTTTTGTGAAGTTCACCCGAACATAATCTAGGTAATAAACGTAATAAGAAATAAAAAGTTGGGAAAATGGAATCTCCGAAATGGGAATTAACGACAAAATATAGTCATTTTGCCTTTGACCAAATAATATAATTATATTCAAGAACTAAATAAGAAAATCCAGCGAGGTAATGCTGCTAGTATTTTGGGCACGTTGCCGACAGTAGAATTTTACTTTTTTTATTTTAAAAAGACAACACCCTCCACTAAGTAATAATCCTTGTATCGTGGGGGACTTTGCAAACATACAATTTCACGGACACAAAGTACACCTAGACTCAGAACAGCCATTTCTGGATCACACACAGTTGCCCTGTGTGAGAATCAAACACACAACACTCCCATGGGCTCTTACGACTTCCATGGGCGGAGAAGGGGTGGGACAATTCTAAAGACGGCCCCACACGGCCAAGGCTATGGGTACCAGATTACGGATATAATACATACCTATATGACTTTTTTTTCGTAAATACATACATAATAATAGATAGATAACACCCAGACGCAGTACAAATATCTGTGTTCATCACACAAATAATTGTCTTGAGTGGAAATCGAACCCACGACCTCGTGCAGGGAAGTCGGTTACTCTACCGACTACACCCGAGGGGGTAGTAGTTTTTATTTATATTTATTTTTATTATTAAAGGATTAGTTTAGTTTGTTTTTCCTCATTTATTTTTGTAGAAGAACAAAATGTATCGTTTGTAAAATAGTAGGTTTAAGATTGTAAATAAGACAGTAAGTTATATTTATGCTAATTACACGTGAAATATGAGTACACCCTTCTTGGTTTTTAGTCAAAAGAATTATTAGTCTTGGGTACGACTCGCGATAATATAAATTAGTCGTGACTGATACTGGCCATAGAACTCAGCATATATAGTAAGGATATAGCAATTAAGCGCTCAGGGGAACAAAGACATTTTGTTCTTGGTTTCTTACTTTATTTGTGGATTCTTACAGGTATGAATAATTATGTATGAATAATTCTGCTTTTATACGTTTAACTGTGCATGAAGTGTATAAACAAAAAAGTTTGTAAACCTTCTAGTGATGAATAACTTTTGTTTTGGAAACGTTATAACATAATTTATTGCTTCTATTTGTATGATAAAATATGGTATCTAAAACATACTCGTCGAACATTAGGTATACTACTACTAGTACTGCGACTGCTGATAAAAAAAAAAACTCAGTAGCAGCCCGGAGTTTGGAAATGTCGCCCGGTAGACGGTAATAGGCTCGCCCCCTATTGTGTGGGACTTAAACATAGCTAGCGAATCGTGGGTGCATAATACACCTCTGCCTACCCCTTCAGGGAATACAGACGTGATCCTATGTACTTGTGTGACTCAGTGGCTCCGCTGCAGCCAAAATCTGGTTTTTAGGTTATACCTCAGGTCCACTGAAGCAATGTAATACGAGTAATTATGGTTCCGGTGGCCCGCCAATAAAGGCGGAGAGACGGCACACGGCGGGTTTCTTTAGTGGGTGAGGGCCCCACACTACCCTGTTCGTTGTACCGAACGACGGGGTGTGCGGTTAGAAACATGTTTTCCCGTCTTAAAAAAAATGGTATGTTTCAGGTTCCCGTAATAGTAGCGGTTTTTAAGCTATGAAATTTCAGTTTTTGCGTGATGTCGGAATAAACAAACAAACAAAAATTTTATTTTTTTTACTACGTAATATATTCACATGTTTATTACTAACTTAGTACAATCCACCCGTGCGAAGTCGGGCTCGGTCACTAGTATTTAAATATTTTTTGTTGATTATGAAATATTTTGAAATGTTTTTTGTTTTGATTGTAATGTATTATGTGCCTTTAAATAAATAAACATTTTATTGCGAGATTTATCATAAGTAAGTATGTATAAAATATTCTAATCAACTTATTATGATAATGATTTAGTGTTTTGTGAAATACAAAATATAAGTATAAAACTTTAGATATATTTCAATTTTTATAACTTGATTTGTTTAGTAAATGAATACAATTTGGTAAATACTATGATGACAAATTCAAGTTTCATTATGATTATTAGTTTCAAGCAGATTTCATTCGATGGTATACAGTTGAGGCTTAAGTAATGTCAATATTTGCAGGTTTTAGTAAAACAATGTTAGTGTTGTCAGTGTTCTCAGTAAATATTTACATAGATGCTCGTAGTTATTGCAAATGCTGTGTCAAAGTGAGTGTTCTCATTAATTGGATTCTTTTGTCAAAATAGAACATTAAATACTTTTCATTTTTGTTTTTAAATGTGGTTATTTTTTTTTTATTGCTTCTAGACGAGCCACGGCCCATCTGATGGTAAATGGTAATCGTCGCTCATGGACTCAACTATACTGAGAGTATTGCCAAGCCACTGCTCACCATTTCATTTCACTGATATGAAATGAAAGAATAAACGGCTATCTCCTGCTACAGCCAAAACGCAACGATGTGCTTCATGGCCGATCACACGGGAGATGGTGGTACCAACCCGCTCGGTCTCGATACCAATTGAGTACTCCCACTTGGAACCCAGCCCTTTTTTCCCACTACTTACAAAATTTGAAAAATGATGCAAGTATTCGTTCATTACTTTGAATTCCGTTATATTCACGCAGTTGTTTCATGTATTGATTCTCGGTGTGAATGTAGGTTCAAGTCATTGTGCATTAGTAGATTTCTAACCTTTTTTTTGTTTGCGGCGTCATTAGCGAGCAACCTCCTTTTTTAAAACAGAGCGAAGGAGCAGCGTACTCGGCAAGCATGTTTTCTCATGCAAACATCAATATTCAAAGCCAAAATAAAGTGAGAGGCGACCCATACAAATATTACATCACTCCGTGAACAATTAAATTGTATCTACCTACTAGATGACCCGGTGAACTTCGTATCACCTACAATTCATGTCATCAGCGATTATCAATTCTAATTAACCTGCATCGTCTAAGGCAGGGGTCTCCAAACTTTGAAGCCTTAGGGCCATAACGATATTGTCAGTATGTTCCAAGGGCCGAAACACATTTACATAAATCTCATTTGTGTTTTTTTGTTTTACTGTGATTAGTGGGATTTTTTTTGCGTCATCATTTCTGTCGTTAAGTTTTAAATGCAAGAAAATACCGAGTAATTATCATTTTGTGTTTTCTTCTTCAATTTATCACAGCAATAGTAACAATAATAAGACCTTGGCTGTCGCGGGCCAGATTGATTGCACTAGTCTTAAGCTGTCGCGGGCCGCATTGATGGTACTGGCGGGCCGGATTTGGCCCGCGGACCGGATGGAGATCCCTGGTCTAAGGTATAAATTTAGATAGATCATCAAATAAAACTTGATTGTAATTCAAATGAATTTGAAAAAATGTCAGGAGCTGTGCATTTTCAAACGACTTCCAAAAGGAGGAGGTTCTCAAGTTCGACTGTATGCTTTTTATGTATGTTTGCTACGCGATTATTCCGCCAATTATGAATTAATTTTAATATTTTTTTTTGTTTGGTAGGTGCTACTTCAGAGGTAGTCCCATTTAAATTTTATCAATATCGGTAGAGCAGTTTTTAGAAAATAAATAAAAATCTAAAAAGAATTTCACATTGATGATATTTTTTCGTTTACTACGAAACCTCTGTGTCTCATTGGAGCAGTACGTTTAGTTGGCGTACCCATATTATATATAAAGCCTTTGTTCACGGTCTTCGGACTTCTAGACTCTATTTCTTTCTCTACTGCGCTTTAGGCGCTCATCTTTGTCATTTTCATACTCCTGTGCTAAACGCTTTCTCATGGGAAGGAAGGCCTCCATGTACCACCTAACCTACGCACCTATTTTATAAAAAAACACTAAAAAGCAAAAACTAAATTATTTTTAAATAAAAAACCAACCGATTTCAAATGCTTCAGTAGGTGTCTAGCACGGTCCGCACTACCTTGTTCGTTGCCCCTATCGACGGGGTGTGCGGTTAGGAACATTTTTTTCCGCGTTAAAAAAAGTGTCTAGCACGGATATCGTATGTATTTACATATTATGCCAATTATTTTTTGCTTTTTAGTTCCTTTGTGTCTATTGAAGGCGTTTTTTTTTATTTAAAAATGGTTATGTTGTCTAGTATCAAAAAAAGACAGTAGGTCTATAATCCAAAGGGGCGATTACCATTTTTTTCCATTTTTCTACGAGTTTTCTCGTTGGTTTCTTTTAATCCACCCCTGTATTAGAACCTCGAGCTACGTGCTCAATAATTAGAACGAACAAAACAAAAAACCTGTTCAATTCGGTTTATGCCATTTTTGAGTTTTAGCGAGACTAACGAACAGTAATTGGTTTTTATATATAGATATGTTTAAAGGTACTTACAGTAATAAAGTACATGATTATGTAACTCACATACATCATAGGTCAACCTATGTAAGGTTGCACGAATCGTGAGTAAATTGTAATTTACACATAGGTAATGTACACGTCTGACGTACAGGGTCATGCGAAAGGGGGTTAGTGAATGGAGATATGTACAATATGAACATACGTATAATGTTTAATGGGTATACTTAATATTAATTTCTGCCACACTTTGATTGTCTTGATATTAGGCAGAAATATCTCTAGGATTTTTGTAATTAATCATTATTTTTTATAGTTTATTTGCCTTATAAATAACATACTCGTAAGTGTATACTTCAGAATGTAAATACATTAACTTATGGCACACTAATTATCTCTATGTAATAAACTGTTTTTTTTTAAAGAATACCGCCTTCAAAATATACCCAGGAACTAAAACGCAATACATAATTTTATTGGTATTTATATACGATAAAAAAGCCGAAGGCGGTGTCATGTCCAAAAGTAACAAAAACAATACATTTAAATACTTTAATAATATTTAAAACATGTTTGGCACCGGCTTCAAACACACAGTGTCTAAGCACGGAAATCATATGTAAATACCAATTATTTATTGCTTTTCGTTCCTGGGTGATTTTTGAAGACGGTTTTGTTTTAAAAAAAAGTTTATTTATTGCTTTTCAGTGATTTTTTATGAAATAGGTTAGGGTGGGTGGTACATAGGGGTCCCTAAACGAAACAAATTCAGACTAAACGAAAAATATCATCGATGTATATAATTTTTAGATTTTTATTGTTTTTTTTAAGACTACTGCACCGATTTTAATAAAATTTTAATGGGACTTTCAAACAAAAAAGAATTTTGAAAATCCGTTAATATATGACGGAGAAATACCCAAACATACATAAAAAAAACATCCGAAATGAAATGGTGCGCAGCGGCTTGACTATACTTTCGGTATAGTTGAGTCCATGAGCGACGGTTACCACTTACCATCAGGTTGGCCGTGGCTCGTGTGCCATCATAAGCAATAAAAAAAACCGAATTGAGAACCTCCTGCTTTTTCTGAAGTCGGTTAAAAATAGCTAAGTATCCATATTTCATTATTTTTTCCGCAATAAAAAAAAAGCCTTGTCCTTTTTTGGGCTCCAGGCTCCAGTACTGAATTACTGATGCAAGTAAAATTTCATGATTGTTTTATGTGATAAACGAGTTAGCAGCGTTAGGATCATCTGATGCTGAAGCTAACTGCTGCCCATGGCACTTGTTAATTATATGAGGTAAATCTAAAACGATACCTATCGTAAAAATTGTAAAGTATTGGTATTGGTTCAGCGGGCTGTTCTCCGCAACTCCACGTCTGAGCGCGTGTTATGCATGTGGGTGGGTGTGAATTCCTCACTCGATCCACCCCAGCTCCCGGAAGAACGCCAACAGCCCCTGGGTATTCCTCCCGGAGAGAACTTGGGCTACCGAAGTATTTGGTCCTGTATGTGGCGACCTCGGAGCAGTGCTGCAGCATATGGACCGCCGTCTCCTCCTCTTGCAGGCACGCTCCCCAAAGTGGGCTGTCTATGCTTCCTAAGACAAATAAATGTTTGTTAAAGGATCCGTGACTAGTGATAGCTGCCGTGACTATCCGCAATTGCTGCTTAGTTAGCCGAAGTAACTGTTTAGTAGTTAAGCTGTTCAGCAGTGGTAATGCTTCCTTGGCCTGTCTGCATTCACTGTGACTTGACCAGAGGAGTTGATGATGTTACCTAGTTCTTTCTCTTACCAGGGTCCGAAATTTGGCGAAAGGTAAGGCTATGATGGTTTTAGGTCCGACAGCTGCCGTATCAGAACCTCTTCTTGCTAGCTCATCCACTGCATCATTACCTCTAGAGCCGCTGTGTCCCTTTATCCATTGTAGGGTTATGTTATTGAAATTACCAGCCTGATTTAACTTTTGGTGGCATTCGTGTATGAGTACTGATGTGACCGTATGACTGTTTAGCGCCTGTAGCACTGCCATACTGTCTGAGAATATTGGGATGTTCCTACCCTTTATTTCCCTGGACGTAATTGCTGTTGCTGCTAAGGTGATACCCAGTCCTTCTGCTTGGAATACCGTATTATGCATACCTAGTGGCACGGCTGTGTGTACATTGAGATCTTCTGAGAAGACTCCGGCTCCAGTGCCCGTTCCTGTTTTTGATCCATCTGTGAAGACACGGAGTTGGATCTTGTATTTTTTATCGAAAATAAATTGTTTTGGTATACTGTCACTTACCGCTGTGATTATAGGGAGCTCCTCAGTGAGCTCTTCCAGTAAGGCCGTATGCTGTGTCTTACAGTACCTTCACAACCCTAGAGTTTTGAGCCGCAGAGATGCTGGGGCTGCTTCCTGCTGTATATACAGTGGAAGCGGTGGTAGATTTAGCATGGCCACCATTGCTGCTGTGGGAGGGGTCCTCATGCATCCTGTGCCATCCATCCAAGCAAGTCATTATACGCGTTGTAGTTTATTCGCTGCTGTACTCAGTCTAGTTCTAGGCCACCAAACTACAGCACCGTAATTGAGCATAGGGCGTATGATTGTGGTATATAAAGATAGAATTATTTTTGAATTTAGGCCCCATTTCTTTCCAATCATTCTCCGGCACTGCCAGAAAGTTAAGCTTACCTGATTTATTTTATTGTCTAAATGGCCACTCCAATTTAATTTGATATCAAGGGTGAAGCCTAGGTACTTGACCTTATTTGATAGTTGTAGCTTCGTACCGAATAGCTTAGGAAGGCTAGATTCCTAGGTTTCGTTTTCTGGTCAACATTACTATCCTGGTCTTAGCGGGATTAACCATGAGTTTGTATTCCCTGCACCAAGTCTCTTAGTACTTGTTGTGTTAAGTTAAAGATGATATCGGTTACCTTACCTGAGATTAAGATTGCAAGGTCGTCCGCATATCCTATCGTGTATTTGTGCTTAGCGTTGAGTTTGGTGATCAAGTCATTTATTATTAAATTCCACAGCAGGGGTGAGAGGACCCCCCCTTGTGGACAGCCCTTGGCTATCATTGCCATTTCTTCCTCTCCCTCTAGACGAACCACTCTTTTACTAAGCATGTTTTTGTCCAGTCAATCAGTACGGGATGTGCCCCATGTTTAGTTAGGGCTGTACATATGCTGAAGAAGTTAGTCCTGTCGAAAGCGCCTTTGATATCTATGAAGGTACCTGGAAAAGAGCCTTTTTGCTCTATTGTCTGTTTGCTTGTTGACACGAATTGTAAAGTATTTCGTAACTGTATTAGAATGGCAACATGTGTTATTGGTTCGTTTGATAGATTGTAAAACTCTTGAAGGTCATCTGTTGAATCTTCTGACATCTTTGATCAATGCCGCACATTTAATTTAAATTTTTCGCGTGAATAATTAATAAATTTCCCAATCATCAGAATCAAGCTCTGAGCGATTAGATTAGATAATAATTATGGTGAACACCACAGATCTAGTTAACACATTTGTTTTTACTTTACTTGTATAAGAGCAGTAGTATTACTTAGCTCGAATACTAACAAATTATTCAAAGCTCTCGTTCATTATGCTGCTTTAGAGTTCAAAATATTATTTGTGAATGAGATATTTATGATATAGTAAGTTTATTTTGCAATTAAAATTCATACTATTTGGTGGCGTGATGTTTTAAACATTTTGATCTTTATTTTTAGCACTTGACATGATTGGGTATGGCCGAAAGGTAGTGCGGAAGCTCAGTGGATTAGAGCACTTCCCCGGATTGGAAGGGACGCAGGTTCGATTCTCACTCACACTAAAGTTCCCTTTTTCCTCATTCACAAATAATAATTTGCCCTTTATCTAAAATAATGATGGAAATCAAGATATGAATGTTCTATGATACTCACTCGATGCCTACGATAGAATTGTTGTACTTAGTGATTGTAACTGTAATAATAGATAATAACAAAATAATATCGCAATGTGCAAAAACACCTAATTCTAGTCGTAATAGCCAATGCATAGTTTTTTCAATTCTAGTCATCAATTGCATAGTGGTATTATTTTAGTGAGCCTTTAAATTATAGCATTGCTTTAAAGTAAAGTCCAAGTCACTGCCGCAGTTATGACACTGTGTGGTAATTTCCCGTCCAATTCGACTCAGATACTCACCGAAACATCCGTAAGTATCTGAGTCTATCTGTAGGTGACGCAGCCGCTCCTCTTCTCGAACCAAGCCTTAAAGTTTGGAAAGGTGGCATTAACAATGCGTAGGCGTACACATCACGGCTCATGGAGCCGTTAACGCCAACTAGCAAGCACTTGCCAGTGCGCACTCTTCCTGAAGCGGGCGTCTGACTCGACTCCATGTTATTCTCACGGCAGTAGCGGGTCTCTTCATAGACACGCTAGTCCATCTCCGCCAGGAGGTCAAAAGGTGGAACCCGAGCCAAGAGTGAGGCCGCCTCGAAGGATAACGTACGGTATCCCCGCGCGACCCCGGGTTTGGTACCTACGGTACTATAATTTGAATGTCTTATTTTTACGTGAGAATACTACATGGATACCCCCGCTGGGTGAGCAAAGAGGTAAGGTGCAGATCCCGATTTAACAACCGGTATACCTGCTAAAACCCCATGGTGTTCCTTTAGACTTCCTTTAGCCATGGGCGAGGTATACGCTCTACACACAACTTCCTCCACCCCTGACAGGTCTAGGCCTACAATGCCCCATCTGATTTGGAGGGCCTCCATTCCTGTTCCGCCATTTCAGGCCTGCTTCTGCTAGGGTGGCGGACGACCCTAGGCTCGTCACTCTCAAGCCAGCGCTTATGGGCTGGAGATCATGTAGGACCTTATGGCGCCAGTAAGCAGTATTGGACATTCAGACTTTATTCTTTATTAAGGCGGTAGAAATTATACCTAAGCGCATATCCCGGCGTTCAAGGCCATGTACAGGGTAGTGTGGGGACCTCATCCACTTAAGGAATCAGCCTGTATAGGCGTATCACTGGAACTGTGTATTTCAGTAAGCGTTTAAACGTTGCTTAGAAATAATCGCGAAAATAAATCAAAATCTATTGTGTGGTTTAGTAGAAGTAAACGGAGCAACGCACACACACAGCGGACAGCGACTTCATTTTAAAATTATTACTAGCCCAAAGGCCACGGATAAATTTAGTTTTTAGGTTATAGGTATATATAGTAGCGGTTCCCGATATAGTAGCGGGATCAAATGTATACCAGTTTTTGAGTCTAATCAAGCTATCAAACAAAATGCACTTACAAACATACAGAGAGACAGACAAACAGATAAATCTAAAAAAATTGTGTAGGTTCGTGTTCTGTGAGGATTCTGTGTTCCGGTTATACGAAAACCTACAAAGGTAAGCCACTAGCGGACCACTAAAGCAAGGTCTTCCAGTTACAGTGATCTTCAGAACAGGCGGAGAGACGTCGCACGGCAGGTTTATTTAGTGGGTGAAGACACTATCCTGTTTGTTGGCCAACGTTGGACAACGGGGTGTGCGTAAAACTATATCTTTTTCCGCTTTAACAAAAAAAAATGGTGTGTCAGAGGAACATTCATGAAAAAGCTGAGGCTAATTTTATACTCAGAACTCGAATATCTGTTGTTTTAAGATAAGGTAGGTTATAAATTTTTAGTCAATTAGTAACGTCTCCTCAAAGCTAAATACCTCAAAAACCAAGGTTATATAATCACACATAATGAATAACAGAGATCCATCTAATACGTGTTATAAAATAATAATGATATTTTAAAATACTTGCCTATATTTGTAAGCAATTCAATAAGAAATGTCTGTTAAAGTTCCACTACTATATATACCGAGGTACTGCTGCCGTTATGGGCTGTCAAGCTTGAAGATTCCAACAAATGATTTGTTTTTACAGCTATAAATTGATTTACGAAAATTCTAGACTCTTTTACGATTTTATTAGGCAAGTATTTACATATTAGCATAAAAAAAGTAAAATTCCTTTTATTCACAATTTCAATTCTTTATATACTCGTAAGCTTAATTAAAACATAGAGCAACGCGGCTCCGGTTCGCCGGGGGTCCGCGTTGCTCTATGAATTAAAATTAGTATATAGAGCTTTGTTTATCGCAACATGAATTAGAGCATAGACACAGTAAACTTTGCTTATATTTTTACTGTGGTATAGATAAAGGCTGATCTGATTGGGAAGTACCGCCCTCTCATGCTCGGGCCACAGTAATGGGAAACGCCGTTAATTATCACGATGATGGATGTTTAGCCACGACTTATAGCGAGAATTCAACAATGGCATTCACATTGCCGTTTACGTTATTCTGTAACTCCAGTAGCGGTACGTCAAAGAAAATGTTCAAGTGTAGCCACCCAATTTATCACGTTTGCGCAATAATTATCGCAATGATGGGCATTGACGTTGCACATTAGTGTGGCCCGAGCATCACAATGATCAGCGTGAAACAAGGGTACCTACTCCCACCGCTCTCCTTTCGATGATGATTCACAGAGTATTAAAAATCAGCCTTTGTCTTCGGCGGAGCCGCGGGCAAAAGCTAAGAATAATTGTAACTGTACTTTTAACTACACTAAACTCATTAACTATTAACATTCTTCGGGGTTCAACGCATTAGCCTACTGTAGTAGCAGTGAAGCGATCATGTAGGTATGCCGCAGAACTGACAACCGTTGGGTTATACGAGGTCTGAAGTGGAGCCCGCGAACTGGTAAACGTAGTGCAGAACATCCGGTAACTAGGTAGAGCGACGATATACCAAAGACAGCCGGTAGTGGTATGGCGTTTAGAGAAGTTAAGTAATTATTTAAGCATACGTTAATTTCAAGCAAAAAGTGTAATCTGCTTAACATAACCTGTGATTTAATGACTTTAAAAAAATCTTTGTTTATCTTTTTAGTTTAAACAAATTATGAATATTATTTTTTATTCTATAAAAAGATAATATAAAAAAATTAATTTAGGCAATATCCTGGTTGATATTTTTTTTTCCTACACCAGGAAATCCTTTGTGTATAATTGTCGCCGTGTGGGTGAAGAGGTAATGCCGAAATCCCGATGTACATAACACTGTACCCCCACGGTATAGTGTTACTTTTTTCCGTGATAAGGTTTAAGAACCCGTTTTATACTTACACTAGCCTTAGCCCGCGGCTACGCCGCAACCAAAAGCTAGTTTTTAGGGTATATTTCAGGTTCCCGATATAGTAGCGGGATAATATGCCTACCAGTTTTTAAGTCTAATCGAGATCTATCAAATAAAAAAAGTTGCATCAAAATCCATTCAGTAGTTTTTGCGTGATGCGCGTACAAACAAACAGATGAACAGACGACAGACAAAAAATCTAAAAAATTTTTTTTGTGTTCAGACACGTCTTTTTTATTTTATTTTTTATTATTTATAATGCACTAGCAGATCATTGATCTGATGCGTGCATATCACTGCACTTGTTTAATTTGTTTTAATTTTTATTTTCTTTTATTTTTAAATGTTCATCTATCCTGTTTTTAAAACTGTTTACTGATTTTGCACTAATCACTGCTTCTGGTAACTTATTCCACATAGTCACTACGCGATTTGGCATGAAATGTTTTCTAGGATTGCTAGCAGAATCAGATCTGGTAAGTCTCAGTGAGTATCCTCTTAGATGAGTATTCAGATTCAATTAATAGAGGTTGCCAATATCTTTAACATTACAGTGTCGAGAGTTAACACTTTGAATGTTTCAATTAGATCTCCTCTTTGCCTACGTTGTTCCAATGTTGTCAAATTAAGTTCGATAAGACGTTCCTCATATTTCTTAGTGAGATAACCATTTTTGTTGCTCTACGTTGTACTTTCTCAAGTATTTCAATGTCTTTTATGAAGTACAGATTCCATATTTGAAACCCATATTCTACAAGTGGACGAACATATGTCTTATAAATATTTAAGAATAAGTCTTTTGTGATTATGTTAAATGCTTTTCTTATCACATACATCATACTATTGGCTTTTTTTTACAATAGTTGTAATATGGACGTCCCACTTGAGATTATGTAATATTGTTACCCCCAGATCTCTTTGGGTATTTACAGGCTTTATTGGCACTGAACCAATTTTGTACAGCATCCTCGGATTGTTATGGCCCATATGTAAGACTGTACACTTTGCTGCATTTAGGGTAATAAGCCAGTCCTGTGTCCATTGAAAAATACGATTCAAGTCTTGTTGTATGATATTATGACTAATAATAGGGTTGGCGATTATTTAAGTCTGATTTGATAACACTTTTTAAATCAGTAATGAAAATTCCAAACAAAATTGGGCCAATTACAGATCCCTGTGGGACACCACTATAAACGTTGTGAAAGCTCACAACGTTTATAGCGGACAATGTTTCTCCCATCCTAACCCAAATTTTCTATTTGTTTGGAAGTCAGTTATCCATTGGAGCAGCCACCCACGGATCCCAAAGTGCTCAAGCTATATAGTCTAATACAGTCATTTTTTCTCAAATATCTTAAATGTACAGACATAGCTCTGTTACAACTTTATAATAGTATAGATATATAAAAATATTACTTATATTTCATTCAGATTCAGCATCTGTATGTTGATAGTCTTTGAGAGTAAGGTTATTAAATTTACGTGTGACCTTAGATTAGAGCGTGTGGAGACTCTTAGTACTAGAAAGCTGGCATTTGGCATGAATATAATATAGTCGTCACGCCGACAAAGTGATAAATAAAATGAAGAAACATAAAAGGTATTTACCTCCTTATCAAGTGGGGATGCAAACTTTTGTTAGTCCAGTGTCCCCATAAGCAGCTAAATAGTTATTTTTTAATATGTGAAACATCGTAATTTCATTTCTGAGACTAAAAAGAAAAAAGTTTATAATTGTTAAAAAAAAACTAAAAAATACGGTTTAATAATTGAACTGAAAAGTAGAAAATAATATTACTTATAGTAAACTCTCCGCCGCAGCCAAAAGTTAGTTTATTTTATTATATCTCAGGATCCGGATACAGTAACAGGATAAAATATATACCAGCTTTTTAAATCAAGAGCTGTCAAACAAAAAAGTTGCATCAATATCCGTTAGGTAGTTTTTTTGCGTGACGCGTGAACAAACTAACAGACAAAAATCTAAAATAAGTTATATTGTGGACACGCCTATATAGCTTAATACAGTAATTTTAAATATATTAAATGGACAGCTTTATAATAGGTAGTTAGGATAATTACTGTAAAAAAGCGTGTGGTATTTTTTACTATATCTTAAAAATTACAGATAATAAATGTTAATTTAAAAAAAAAAAATGACTGGATCAAGTGTTTTAAATTTTTTTAGTACGTCGGTTTCAATCATCATCATTCTTTACCCCTAACTTTTTGTTGGAGTCGGCTTCCGATAACAGATCGGAAGCCGACTGGAACGGTTTTAGCTGATCTCACGAAGAGCCTGACCTACGCGACCCAAATAATGGGGATTTTGACAACATAGAACCACTGCCACGGTGTTAATGACTATCATTACAAAGGTAGTTCGCAAATAGGTGTCATATTGGTCACCCTTCTAATTGACGACCGGGAGAGAGTTGCTTAACCTGCCTTTTGTATGCGCGGCAAGTGCACAACGAGCCTACGACTTCCTTAATGTGTGGAATAGATATCTGTAAGGTTCAATAGAGTCAGGGACATAGGAATTATTGTCGATAGTAAGGCCGTTAGTAAAGCTATGCCTAATTCTAATAGTAATAAACCTTAATAAAATGTTTATTTCTACAAAATATTAACTGCTCTATAAAAAGTCCATTATAACTGTAAACAAACGTATTTAATTAATCTAGTCAATATTAAGACTAATTCAGGTCAGCCCTTCTAAATTTATGAGCATTTACTCGTAAAGTTGATTTTTTTAATATGTAATTTCAGATTTTGAATAATAGAATTTTGAAGAATCGTTCCAATTTAAAAAAATTGGAACGATTTAATAATACCATAAATTATTTATTTTAAAGAAGTTACACTTCAATTTTTATTCAAACAACAGAGTATTATAAGTTTATGGTTTGATCCCAAACTAAGCTTAATGCTTGTGCTATGGGTACCAGATTACGGATATAATACATATATTACTTTTTTTTGTAATATCATACATATAATAGATAGAAAACATCAAGACTCAGTACAAATATCCGTGTTCATCACATAAATTGCACGGAAGTCGATTACACTACCGACTACGCCACGAGGCCCGTTTGAAAGATGAGTTGAGGAGTGTCTTTTCATAAGGGCTTATTTATATTATTTTGGTAAAAAAAGGTCTTAACGACATATTCCTAGTAATTTTCAATGATGCTATCGTAGTTTGTAACATGTTATTTCGTATAGAAAATATTCTATAAAGAAAAAATCATTCTATTCAGCGTTACAGAGATCTTATTTCTTATTATTTTTCTCGTTCAATCCATTTCAACATTAATGACGAAATAAGGTATACTCGTACATTTGATTAGTCATTTGATGGGTAACAGTCTGTACGGTGCAACCATACATATTTGTCAATTTATCATTTCTACGCGACACGCACGACCTAATTGATTTGCTAAATTAACAGCAGTTCGTGTCGAGCTAACAAGACGGCCGCGCGTGCTCGCTATCATACACACAGTTCACTTCATCTTAGCTTAGTTTCTTACAATAAACTAGTGCTTCGAATTAATTGTATCATTATCACAAGACGTAGTGTTTAGCAAGAAACCCTACATCTTTATGGTCCTTCGAAAAGGCATCACGTCGATTTCTTACAAAGAGAGCCACGTGTGTTGAATCAGCAAACCTTCAGTGCTGGTAGCGGTTAGCAAGAACCCTATCAGTCACATCTCGATTAACAAGAATCGGGACACCAGTGGGAGAAAGGACGAGTAAGCTGCAAACAAGGAGTTCAAGTAAGATCGTTCCCTATTTTTCTCACTTTATACACTTACACCATGGAAAATTTATATCAAAATCAACAAGAATTATCTGAAGCTATAAGCAAAATAGTTATTAATATAAAAAAGGATTCCGCGGACCGTAAGTCTGCGGACTACTTTAAACGACGGTTTGAGACGCTAGAAGCTTACTGGGCCGATTACCAGTATAACCATGACCGTCTCACCGCGGAAGGAAGCAAGTCCGATCCGTACTTTCTTAGAGGGGAGTACAGCATAACACTCGATGCTTACAAAACTACTAAAGCTTTTTTAACGGAACAGTACCAACTGCTTATGAAAAAACAATCGGGTGAATCTTCTAAACCTATAGAGAGGTTTTCAAATACTCAACAACAGCAGGATTTAGAGCCTGAGAAACAAGCCCAGTCTAGGTTAAGGTCGGTAGGTACTTCGAGCAAGCTTGACGAAATGCTCAAGAGACAAGCAAGTAATTTCAGAGCATTTACACGAACAATAGCGCAAATAAATCTTAATGTCCTTAACCAGAAATGGGAGTTGGAGGATGCTCTCAGAACTCTACAGTCTAGATGGTTGGTTATAGATTCCTTGCACATTGAAATAGATAGTGAACTAGAAGGTATAGATGAAAATTATGACAGGAATTTCGCGGAGCATGAAAGTAGGTTTAATGAGTTGAAGAAAAATATCAATTCCAAATTGTGGTCCGTTTCACACAGGGAAACGTGGACGCCAAAAATGGACATTCCTATATTCAGCGGGAACTATCAAACGTGGGTATCCTTCAAAGACTTGTTTACTGAAACGATACATAACAATATTTCAATAACAAATGCTCAAAAAATGCAATTCTTGAAGGGCAAACTGAAAGGAGAAGCCGAGCGTTTAATACAACATCTGAACATTAGCACCGACAATTACTCTGTCGCTTGGGAAATTTTAAATAATCGTTATAACAATATCCGCATGATTTTCACTTCTCACGTAAATACTTTATTAAGTCTACCTACCATTCAACAACCTCTAGTAAGCCATATCAAAAGGATTCACGACATCTCCCAAGAGTGTTTAAACGCCATCAAAAATCTTGGCGTGGACGTAACCAGTTGGGATCCCCTGATTGTCCACATACTATTACAAAAGTTGGACAATGAGTCACACAGTCATTATCTTGAGTCACTAAAGAACCCCAGAGAGCTACCGAAATTACAAGATTTTTTAGCATTCCTAGAAAATAGATTTACCACGTTAGAATCAGCTAGAAAAAGACATGAGCATATCAAACCTACTACCAGCGTTAACAATAATGCAAGTTACAACATAAAATCATCAAAATCATATAATAATTATTCCAAGCAATCATTACAAACACATAAATTGGGTCGAACATTGCCCCATAGCCAGGTCAATAAACTGAAAATTTGCCCACTTTGCAAAGAACAACATGGACTTTATATCTGTAATACATTTTTAGGAATGACACCGCAAGTTAAGTTAAAAACAATCAATCGACTAAAGGTGTGCGAAAACTGCCTTTATGAACATAACGATAACACATGTATTTCGGAAAAACGATGTAAAGAATGTCAAGCTAAGCATAACACACTGCTACATGAAGCGTTCAATAACCCCTCGTGCAATATAACTGTTGAACAAACAAGTGCCGATCATGCAATAAACGATAATTCTGTATTGCAACATGGTAATAATATCACAGAAATACTGCTCGCTACTGCAATGATCAAGGTTCAATCCAGCAACGGAAAATATCATAAAATGCGAGCACTCATAGACCAGGGTTCTCAAGTTTCCCTTATAACAGAAAAGGCGATACAAAATTTAGCATTGTCAAAACAGCCCTGGAAGGGAATTGTGTCAGGTATCGGAGCCAAGGAAAGTAGATGCAAAGGTGTCACGCAAATATCCTGCTCATCATCTCATAATAACTACTCTTTCAAGACAGAAGTATACATTATGAATACTTTAATCAATAATTTACCCAGTCAAACATTTGAAAAGCCTACATGGTCACACTTGGAGGGCATACAACTAGCAGATCCCGACTTTAACATTAGCCGTCCCGTAGATATATTGTTAGGCGCAGATGTATATTCACACATCATAATGGACGGCCTCAGTAGATCGCACCAGTCAATGCCCGTTGCACAACAAACGCGTTTAGGTTGGATCTTATGTGGAAACGTGCCAACCCTGCACTGTAACGTAGTTCAAAATTATATCCGAGAGATTGAACAATTTTGGAAAATCGAGGACATCTCCGAGGTACCTAAATTATCAGAGGACGATGAAAGGTGTATAGAATACTACAAATCTACCACAAAAAGACGAACAGATGGTTCGTATGAGGTCAGAATCCCGTTTAAAAATAATTTACAAAATCAGTTAGGCCATTCGAAACATACCGCTATTGCACAGTTTCGTCATATAGAACAAAGATTTCAGCGTAATAAAGAAATAGAACAACAATATAAATTATTTATTAATGATTATCTATCAATGGGACACATGAAACCGTCAATGAGTAATCAGAAACCAGAGTGTTATTTACCTCACCACTGTGTACTGCGAAATGAGTCAACCACTACAAAACTTCGTGTCGTTTTTAATGCGTCACAAAAGACAACAACGGGATGCAGCCTGAATGATCTCATGTTCAAAGGCCCAAACTTACAACAAGATCTTCAATCTTTACTCATGAGATGGAGACAGTTCCCTTATGCATTCACAGCAGACATTGAGAAGATGTTTCGTTACATTTGGGTTAACGAACAAGATCAAAAGCTTCAAAAAATAATATGGCGTAACTCAGTCGACATGGCTTTAAAAGAATATCAACTGTGCACAGTCACATACGGCACCAAGGCCGCACCGTTTTTGGCTATGATGACATTGAGGCAGTTAGCAGAAGATGAGAGACCTAACTACCCAGAGGCGGCAAAAGTCCTCGAGCATTCCTTTTACATGGATGACGCAGTCCATGGTGCAAATTCTGTTGAGGCAGCAGTAAAACTACAAAAAGATTTGATAAAGCTATTGAAATCAGGTGGATTTAACCTTCGTAAATGGAAATCAAATTGCCCAGAACTACTTCAAAACAACACATCACATGGCATTCAAGAAGATTTTGATTTTAAACATACGGAATCACAAAATACATTGGGTCTTCGGTGGAATCCGAAACAGGACCTATTTACATTCAAATCTCAAATAGACTTCACGCTTAAAAAGCCAACTAAAAGGACAATGTTATCAGACATATCAAAGTTATATGATCCCTTAGGCTGGCTCTCCCCAGTCTCAACTAGACTTAAGCTGTTGTTTCAAAAGGTATGGATGTCAAGTATCCAATGGGATGACCAGCTATCCCATGAACTCGTCAAGGAGTGGAAGAATGTCAAAGATGACATGTCTTTAATTAACCAAATACAGTTACCACGTTGGCTGGGCACATCAGAAAACTGTAAGACAATAGAATTGCATGGCTTTTGTGACTCTTCAAATAAAGCCTATGCGTGTGTTATTTACTCAAGGGTACAGAACAGGGGCCACGTTAGCATATCGCTAGTAGCAGGAAAAACGAGACTAGTCCCTGCGAGCAAATCAGTATCCCTCCCGAGATTGGAACTCTGTGGCGCTCTTCTTTTAAGCAAGTTAATGGCCAAGGTCCGGGATGGTCTCAGCAACTACAACATTCAAATATATGGCTGGGTGGATTCGATGGTAGTTCTCGCATGGCTCCAAGGTGACGTGGGGCGGTGGAAACCCTTCGTCGCTAATAGAGTAAGACAAATCTGTGAAATAATGCCCCCCAATAACTGGCGTTACGTCAAGTCAGCAGAGAATCCAGCTGACTGCGCCAGCCGCGGTCTCAGTGTGGAAAGACTGAAGGAGCACTCCCTATGGTGGCAGGGGCCATTATGGTTACCTGGCTACACAAATAAACACGAAAATACATTAAAACATTTCACAACAGACGAAGAAGCTAAAGGAATAATAAACGTCAATAACATTATACAGCAGACATGCAAAACAAGCATTATTGACGAGCTATTATCAAAGCACAGCTCCCTACAAAAATTAACAAGAGTTTTTGCATGGGTGTTAAGATTTATAAAATATAACAAGCAAGATATTAAAGGCCAGAAGTATCTAACGTTACAGGAAATAAATAACTCCAAATGTTTAATAATACAACACGTACAAGAGTGTGAATTTCCCGATGAATTAAGCAACTTACAGTCACACAAGTCTCTACATGAAAAAAGCAAACTTGCGTCACTGAACCCATTTAGAGATAATGACGGGTTACTGAGGGTCGGTGGCAGATTGAAAAGGGCGAACATTAACCCAGACATGATACATCCAATAATACTGCCTCATAGCCATCGCTTCACTAACCTGGTTATCGACTACGCGCACAAGCTTACCTTACATGGGGGAGCAAGAGTAACGTTAGCTACGATTCGACAAAAGTTTTGGATCGTAGGAGGTAATAGAGCAGTTAAAAAGCGACTACATTCCTGTATCACTTGTCGTAAGCACAACCCTATTAAAATGAAGCAGTTAATGGGTGACTTACCTTCTCAAAGATGCAACGTCGCAAAACCCTTTTTTCATACCGGAGTCGATTTTACGGGACACGTGATGATCAAAGCCAACAAGGGCCGTGGTATTAAAACTACAAAGGGGTATATTGCCGTCTTCGTCTGCATGGTGACGAAACTCGTTCATCTAGAGCTTGTGTCTGACCTGACATCGTCAGCCTTTCTAGCAGCATTAAGAAGGATGGCGGCGAGAAAAGGAACCCCGCATCATATCTATTGCGATAACGGCACTAACTTTGTAGGCGCCAGTAAAATTCTGACAGAAGAATTAAATAGAATATTAAGCACATTCGATCGAGATTTAATCAATGAAATAACCAATTTAGAAATCGTGTGGCATTTCAATGCACCTTCATGGCCTTCGGCAGGTGGGTTATGGGAGGCGGCAGTTAAAAGCGTTAAATACCACTTACATAGGGTTATTCGTGAGCAACGATTAACATTTGAAGAATATTACACTATCTTAGCGCAAGTAGAAGCCGTACTCAATTCAAGACCCTTATGTCCACTGTCTGAAGATAGTGATGACTTAGAATTTCTAACCCCATCAAGCTTTATAAATATAAACCAAGACATGAGTATCTTGGAGACGGAGACAGATATGCGTACAAGGTGGTATCTTACTCAAAAGATCGTCCAGGATGTGTGGAAACGCTGGCATTCGGAGTACCTTAGCCAATTAACGACAAGAAGTAAATGGCGAAATAAACGAACTAACATAAAAATCAACGATGTGGTGACGATTGATGACGCACACCTTCCCCCAGGCAAGTGGGCAATAGGCCGCGTTATTGACCTACACCCTGGCAGTGATGGCAACGTCAGGGTAGTCACGTTGAAAACAAAGACTGGACTTATCAGGCGTCCCATCACTAAGTTATCGCCACTTCCTGTATATAGTGAAGAAAATCTTCAAGTTTCAAACAAAACAAGTCCAAAGACTCAAAAACATGGGTTCCTTTCTTTGGCAACTTTACTATTATTTTTCATGAGCATTATTACATCATGCCAGTGCTCATATAACGTGACTCGAATAAAAGACAATCAGGGACTTTATTTTGATAAATTTGCCGATATGAGATTAATAAGAGACAATTGGAAAATAGTCTCATATTATAACATGGAGCCATATTGGCAAGGAAGAACAGCGTGCAACAAATACATAAAATATTTAGATCAACTATGTAGTAAGATTACAGGAGAATCCCATTGTGACGTATTAGTAATGCAATTGCAGCTCGAGTTCGCGGAATTAGAACACAATGACCACCTGTTGCTTAATCAGCATTGGGACACGCGCCGTAATAAGCGCCGGCGCAGAGGTTTAATTAACGGTGTCGGATATCTTGCCAATAGCCTATTTGGTGTACTCGACGACAAATTCGCTGAACAGTATAAACAAGACATACAATTAACAAGAAAAAAAATCAAACATCGATAATAGAGGTAGAGTATAATATTTTGAAAAGAACAGAAGACTCTTTCCTTAAGCAGCACAAGATGCTTAACCAGCTATCTAACAAATTAGGCAATTTCGAGAACTCTTTGAAAACTGAAACTGAAAGAAATCTCCTGTACAATGAACTAAGTCTAGGCGCCACAGCTGCAAGTAATTTATTACGACAGTTAAAAGCTATACAAAGTACCATTCTAGATACCTTGACAGACGTTTACCATGGCAGATTTAATTTCCATTTGGTTTCTCCAGGGCAGCTTAAGGAAACCCTGAGTTCCATATCAAGTCACCTCACAAAGGATCTCTCATTACCAGTTAATAATCTACAAACCGAGTTCACTAAAATCTATCACTTATTGAAAGTTAAAGCAAACATGTGCAAGGAATATTTAATTTTTGAATTAACACTTCCGTTAATTACTCGAGACTCGTTTGAAATAATGAAAGTATTATCACTTCCCCGAGCTCTCAACAATCACCAGATGGCCAGGATAATGCCGATTTCAGAGTATGTGGCTATTAACCTAAGAAAGGAAGCCTATCTAACAATGACTGCTCTTGACATCAATGCATGTGAACAGGACGGAGCGGATGTGTACCTGTGCTATGTACCAAGACCTATTCATCATCTTCAAAGTGATGAAAACTTATGTCAGCTTGATCAGAACACAGGCAAGTGTAAGTTAAGCATAACCATATGCAAAAATGAGTGGATGGAAATAAATAAAATAAACTACTATCTATATTTCTGTTGTGGAGCATGCCACATTCGCGTGTTATGTGACAATCACGCGTTGGCGGGGATAATACACGGATCAGGAATTCTTGGCATCGAACAAGGATGCATAATAAAAACCGACAATATTACCATTTATTCACACAGCGAAGGGTTAACTAACTTAAACATTAAAAGGAAGTTATACTTACCAGAAATAGAACCAATCAACCACGTCATCAATATCAGCATACCCGACTCAATAAATCAGAACTTTTCAGTACTTACTCGGGACAATCAATTAGATGAGCTAAAGAAACAAATAGAGAACCTCAAAAACAATGAATCTCTATAGTGTCCTACCATGACATACATCACTACAGTGCAATTTATGGTATTCTCGGAATCATAATACTTGTCGGAGCAATTCTCATGGTGCGACGAATTCGTAGGAAGCCCACTGAATCTTCAGTGGTGGCAAGCGTCGGCCAAGTGACGTCTCCGCCTGATAGACACACCAACGAACAGCCAACAGATCAGCCATCAAGTGCAAACTCAAACATTAATAGTGTCAGTGCATCTACATCTAGTAAAATTAAGTGTATTAGTGATAGTGAAAGTGACATTTTTAAAACACATAAAGTGAATCAGTGCCTCACACCAATGCCACGAAAGACTACATTTCCATAGAGACTTTAGTCACTAATATAAGGACCTAATGCATTCACCTTGTTACACTATCATACATAAATCATTAATCTCATTCTTCATCTTTCTCGGTTGGGAGCATGTACGGTGCAACCATACATATTTGTCAATTTATCATTTCTACGCGACACGCACGACCTAATTGATTTGCTAAATTAACAGCAGTTCGTGTCGAGCTAACAAGACGGCCGCGCGTGCTCGCTATCATACACACAGTTCACTTCATCTTAGCTTAGTTTCTTACAATAAACTAGTGCTTCGAATTAATTGTATCATTATCACAAGACGTAGTGTTTAGCAAGAAACCCTACACAGTCACTCTTTTTTAGTTAATGAATAGATGTGAGCGCCTTAAACAAGTCTAATTAAGAAAAAAAAATTGGTAATGATGTTAAAAGAACATAGTAATTTGAAATTATGCTGCAAACATCATATGAAAATTCTAATCACCTTATAACTGAGGTATCGTGTTAAGGTTCATTAGAATGGTATTATTAACACACAAGTGGGGTCTTATAATTTTTTATATATGGTCATTGTTGAGCTATTACTTTTAATAAATTAATTCTCGATAATTCGATAAAATCTAGGACTCTAATTTTTAACTACGCAAATTACCCTGAAATGTAATAGAAAATAATAGACGTGGCGGCCGCAAATCGACATAGTACAAAAGCATTACCAGACTGCCTCGGTGGTGTAGCGGTAGTGTATGCGACTGCTAATCATGAGGTCTCGGGTTCGATCCCCGGGTCGGGCAATGTTATTGAGCTTTTTCCTAAAAAGAAAAATTCTCAGTAGCAGCCCGGAGTTTGGAAATGTGCCCGGTAGACGTCAATAGGCTCGCCCCCTATTACGTGGGACTTAAACAAAGCTGGCGAGTCGTGGGTTGTAATACATCTCTGCTACCCCTTCGGGGAATACAGGCGTGATGCTATTAAAATTAGCAAGTACACCTGAAACATCCTTAGATATAATAAATAGTTATTTTATCAATGTTGCAGTAGAACTTATTAGTAGAATTGATTCTTCTCGTTTAAAGAGGATGCCCTTGCCAAACACAAGTACTAGGTACCTACTTATATTTTTGTTATATTACTAAAGGCGTAAATACAATAGACTTTTCTTAATCGATTTTAAAAATATCCCCTTCGATTAAAGGATAGCAATTCGTCAATAAATACTTAAGTATGTAATCGTATCTTACGTATCTTATGTATATTATGTACTTTTAAAATTCGAACTAATTTTGATTTTATCTACACACATGTAATTCATTACTTCCTAGACCTTGAATCTCAAAGATAATAGGATTCCGTAATGACAAACACACATCATGAATATGAAATCCGGTTATGTAAAAAGTTAATCACTAGATTTTTTATTAATTTAGACAAAAACTAGGTTTTTGATTCAAGACAAGCTTGCCCGTAGTTGTATACTTGAATAAGAATCACTTGATTAGTATAATAATAATCATTTCCATCTTCGATGGTTACACACACAAGCTTTGAATTTGGAGTTTACCTAGTAAATTTGACGGTATAATATTTAAATAATTTGGAAGACTTTACTAAGTCTATGGGAAGTAAACCCTCCGCCCTCACCAATAAATATGGTATCCAATCCCATAGTCGCGATGTTTATCAGTCTATACACGGACATTGCTTTTGAAATGTTTCAACGTTAAAAGGATACACGAAAATTATTTCACATAATAATAATAATTATTATAAGACAACAATTATTGTTTGTCTTAAGCATTTACGTAATATTTTTTATACAACACATAAGTGCACAATAAATATACTTGTATAATCACATTCCAGTCACGAAAGTTTTTAATGTTATCGATGACGTCATTGGTGCAGTAGTTTATGTCCTCTTAAAAGTGAAAGTAATAATATTATTAATTTCAATATCTATTGGCGGCTCTGTAACGATGATTAGAGTTAATATGGCGTGCAAAACTAACTGTACCTACTAATAAATTAATTTATAGGATTATATAATTGGATTAGCTCAGCGTTGCCATAATAATAAATTAATGCCAATTGAGTTACTGATCAAGTGATCAACAAACAATATTTGTTAATAAATAAGTACCCAACTAAATTTTAGGTGACTTTTGGTATTAGGTTCATTTGTATTGCTGGTGAAATAATTGCGACATTTTCACATCAACGGCCTCTTTCGAGAGTTATACTCTCATTATTAGTATTTTGACCAGATCGGAGTATTAAGGAAGGCCAGGTTAAGAGTACTTGAAACCAACGAGCATGCATGAAAGCGCTGATGAAAGTAGATGAAGCGAAAGATGTGTGTCAGGATCGTAGCAAGTGGAGAGAAGTGGTCCCTACCTACCCCTATGGGAAAAGGGCGTGACAATATGTATATACCTATGTATTAGTGTCAACCTAAAATATCGAAATCTTTGTTTAGAACAATTGGTTGTTGGAAAAGGGGGTTACTTACTCTCAGGTAAAGGATGTCGTCTACCGGACACAATTCGTACGTCCGTCTGATATGTTTTATTTAAGTTAGGATTTGTAACCAATTATTGTCAAAATGATTAAAAATTTAGATAAAAAAAAATATTACCTTTTTTTAAAAGTCCATGACAATGCTTACGTATTAAAGAAGTTTTTTGGTTTGTGACTCAGATCACTGAAGTTACCGAATTTTTCCTGGCCTGATGTCATGTGAACTGACCCTTATAAAGCCTTCCGCAAAACCAAATGTTTTTTATTTGTTTTCGTCGGTTATTATCACTTATATAAAAATTTGATTTAATGGCCGTGAAATTAGCGTATCGTAATTATATAACAAGTTAGCAAGTTCAATGACTAAAATAGATTATTCGTGCGTAACAGGGCAAAAAGTCCGTCAACTTGACCTAAATTGGTGTCACACTCGGATGCAAGAAAGGACCTTGACGCCTTACCTTCTATTACTACATAAAATGATCATGTCTAAGAATTGAGAGTGAAAGTTTGCATTAATGGGGATGTTGACTGCCATCTTTTTCGCGGCAGATGACGTATTATCAGTCATTTCTATACAATTTGTAACGTGTAATTTGGTATATTTAAAATTTCTCGTAATATGCTTCTGTGTGCTTTACAAAAAATGTAATAACCCCGATTTACAATTATTTCCTAAAGATCAAATATAAAAAAGTGGTAAAACTCGCAAAAACTTTGTGTCTACACAACTTTTTATTCCTCCTTTTTTTTGTTTTTATTTTTATTTTATTGCTAATGATGGCAGACGAGCCACGGCCAATCTCGTGAAAGTGTGTAAGGACGGGGTGGTGACACTTGTATTCTTAGTCCGTCACGACAAGGACAAACTATACATTTTAATAATATCATTTATTAAATTTACAAAATTTAATAAATGGATTAAAGATACAAAATAGCAAACAATTCTTAGGTAAACTAAGCAAATACAATCTGACAGTGGCCATCTCGCCGAAAGCGACATCTGCGCTCAGCTTTGCCTGTTGATCCCCATTAAATTAAAAAAAATACTTTAAACGTATTATTACTAATTAATTAGATATGTACTATTGGCATCTAGATTATGTAGTTGATATAAGGTTATACATAATATGTTGTATAGAAAGGATAATAATTATAAATTGGATTTTTATTAGGTAATAATATGGATTACAATTCGTTATCCTTCCTATCCTCTTTTTTGTATCCTCCTTATCGTCCGGGCCGTTAGCCGTGTGGGGCCGGCTTTAGAATTGACCCACCCCTCTCCACCCATGGGAGTCGTAAGAGCCGACTAAGGGAATATCGAGGGAGTGGGCAGCAGCACTCCTTCGAGTATTAACAATATCCACTGCGATCGCCAACCCGCCTGCCAAGCGTGGCGATTACGGCACTATCCCCCATTCTTGGGGAGGCCTATGTCCAGCAGTGGACGTTAAAAGGCTGATGAATGGAAAAAAATGATGAATTATCGTCCTCCCTCTCATCTCCTTAGTATTCTTTCTACCTTCTCCCAATTATCCTACTATCCTAGCCCTTACCTTGGAGATGACAATATGCGAGTGCTGCCTCTGGTGCTGCGTTTATATATATAGGCTACGGTAACCGCTTATTGGTTGGGCCGTATGATTGTTTGCCACCCACGTATAACAAAATAATAGCAAGTAACTGAAAGATATATTTTTAAATGTATAAGTAACAATAAATTAAACTTGAGATACTATGTTTTGAAAAACAGCTACATTTAGGTATATATTAATCATACTTGGAATAAGACCGATTATTCTGTAGTGTACACTTTCGTGCCGTGTGGGGCCGGCTTTAGAATTGTCCCACCCCTCTCCACCCATGGGAGTCGTAAGAGCCGATTGAGGGAGTGGGCAGCAGCACTTCCTCGAGTATTAACAACATCCACTGCGATCGCCAACATACCTGCCAAGCGTGGCGATTATGGCACTATCCCCCATATGAGCGAAACACATGTTGTGGCGTTCTTTTGGGGAGGCCTATGTCCAGCAGTGGACTTCGAAAGGCTGATGGATGATGGATGGTACACTTTCAGTGTTTAAATACACTACAAGGGATAGCACAAGTCTTTGGAGATGTTTTTCATGCTAAATATAAAACCGTTTATGTACACGTGTATGCGCTATAGTTAAGAGAGATCTAGTAATCTAGAAAGTACGTAAAAGCTAGACAGTTGACAGTTGGTTAGATCATAGACCTCGCAGAAAGATAAATTACAATATTGCGACGGAGGAAGGTTGCTGCTTGTAACAAACACGCGCATAAAGTTACATTGAGTGTTGTATTAGAATGTATTACAGTTACCTACATTTAATTCTGTAGAATGTATTATAGACATCGAGGGTGTCAAAAACTACAAGAGCTAACTCCTGCATGACCGCGAGGATTTCCAGATTGAGCCTTTTCGTTTATATTGTCACCACTATATTGCAGGCCGGCGGTTGCTTTGAGCAGCGACGTCAAATCCAATGTAGTGATAAATCGGAAAACGTATCCCACTTCTCGCCTGTGTGCTACAATTAGCGAACTCAATGTACATCATTATGTAGGCGTTGTTGCACCTTATGCTTCTCGAGCACTCAAGCCCTTTTTTAATAAGGCTCTAAGACCTTTAATTCATATTAAATCCTTTCACAAATATTGTTTCATTTGCGGTCTTTGATTGAGTGTGAATACATCATACATAATATGCTGATACACCTAATATTTTGTGATGTTTACATTAGAAACAATTAAAAAAAACTACGAAACTAACAAAACTGCATTTTCGGAATTTATCGCGTTTAACCGATGGAATCGCGTTAGACTCCCGGGAGTCTTATGCGTGCCAAGCGATACAGTGTAAGTAAATAATATAATATAATATATAAATATATAATACCCGCCGTAACGCCGGGTGGACACTTTTTATGAAAAAAATTATATAAAAAAAACTACTTACTCATTGTTGAAAAATCCATGTTTATTGTCAAGTATAATAACTATTTTATGCACTAAAACACTTAAAAACACTATCCATAATTATTATAATAACACTGACGTTATAAAACAAAAATTTTCCACAAATTTTAATTTTATTTCACTTTCCCGTTGAAAACTCGACTTTATTACCGCACGGTTTGAGTCCATTGGCGCAACTGGATGACGTTTACGTTTGGGAATTATTTCTCATTGATACAGTATAATATACTGTTTATATAGGTGTAGGCAAAAATCATACACAGAGTATAGAATGAATAGACTGTATCGGGCAAAAAATCAAGAGTAGATAGCGTTGAAAGTGAAGGAGTAGGAAATAAATTTTTAGACCCAATTGTTTTTTGTTTTGGCGATTGCGCGCTCGGCGCGTCGCTATCGCCTACGCGATGCTGACCCCTATTTCAAACCTGGGAGATTCTATCTATATGTTGAGGGTTGATTACTAGATTACTATACTCACGTTTGAGATATGATAGATGAATGTCCCGCCACGGGTACCTCGTGATTCTGATATTATAAAGTAATTTCAATTCATAAAAAATACTCTTCATTGAGACAGTTGTTTCTTGTCCTGCCATATCTAATTATTTATTATGTCCATTTGTAATATACACTACACGTGATGAAACTATATTTTTAAAGTTAATATGACCAGTATGTTCTCTCTGCCTACACCGCAAGGGAGATGACGTGATGATAAGTAAGTAAGGATTATGACCAGTATATTATAATAGGTACTTTTCTATTTCAGAAGCCACCATCCAACTGTTGCGAATGGCTGCGGACTTTCTTTGACACACGATACGTTAAAGAAACATTAACGGTAGCCTTCAAACGTGGCCCCAACAACCGAAGACTTAGGGTCATCATGCTTGTAGTTGCTATGTGTGTTATTATTGGACCTATTTACGGTGAGTCAATTTTTCAGATATTTTTTTAAAGTCAATTTTTTTTTTTAATCTATAGATACTATTATAAAGCTGTAACAGAGCTGTCTGTGCATTTAAGATATTTGAGAAAAAAATACTGTAATATGTTATTATATTTAGGCGTGTCTAAACACAAAACAATATTTTTTAGAATTTTTCGTCTGTTTGTTTGTTCGCGCATCATGCAAAAGCTACTGAACGGATATTGATGCAATTTTGAGAGCTCTTGATTAGACTTAAAAACTGGTATACATTTTATCCCGCTACTATATCGGGGACCTGAGATATAATCAAAAAACTAGCTTTCTGAAGTATATAATAAATTCCTACGTACCTATACTCGTATTATTTTTACCTTATTTTTTACACCCACCCTCACTATTAGGCATGAGTTTCCGGTCAGAGTAAGAGGGATTTACCCTGTTCTCTACCACGCTAGCATAGCGCAGTGTGGCAGATTTAACAAGCCGTCGAGAAAATCTCTCGGGCATGCAGGTTTCCTCATGAGGTTATTCTTCACCGAGCTGTGATAACTTGTAAACAAATAAATCATTTTGTAAAATCTCAAAAAGTCAGAGGTAGGTATGTCCCGTTCGTGGATCACGGACTGGGGATCGAGGTCGATACCATTGTCTTTACAGACCTTGAGGTTTTACCACTAGGCTATCCCTACGATACAGTATACCTACCGATCGGTGCATGTGTCGGGGCACGGTTGCTTCGGAAGATACCTGTACATAGTTGCAAGCAGGGAGGCGACTCCGTGCTATCACCCTTGCAGCTGCGACGCATCACACGCTCGAGTCAGGCCCGGCTTAGGCCGAGCAGTGCCGTGAACACGTCGCGGCAATAGGTGGGGACCTCTCGCTCTGATGATGCTCGGCAGTGACAGAAATTGGGCCACGGTCGTTTCCTACTGCGAGGAAGTCATCTCGCAGAAGTGAGTGGCGGATTGGGCCAATGAAGTAAATCCCTTCGCTGACCCGAACCACCGCCATCGACTAGCTGAAGCTGCGGGTAGATGAACCATGCAGGGAACGTCCGTTTAAATTGTCCTTAAATGATTCAGTGTTCAATGATTATGAAACTTGATAATAAGGACTTTTTCCAAAAATTCACAGTTATGGTCTGACAGTTTTGTTGATCCCTTGGTTCGGCCAAACCGGCCAAATAGTTCACCACACCAAGTAGAGCTAATGATGTTTTCAATCAGAAGCGGCTCGTGACTTTTTTTTATAGGTGTTCACAAAAAAAATTACAGACGGAACGCCTGTGTAAATGTTCTATGCATATCATACACAATGCATTTAGGCCATCTTGTACTATGGCAGTGCACGAAAACGTTTTTATTTTTTTTAATTATATTGTTCCCTAGAGATATTATTATTCTAAGATTGTTCCATAAAAACACGAAACACCAATAGGTACAATAGACACAAACCAATTTTTATAAAATTTAAAACAAAATGGACTAATAATTACCGACCAAGTTTATAGCGCGAAAATTAATGGCGTAATTTTAGATTAAATATAAAATAATATTAATCTTAGGGCGTAATGTTTGTTTACATAAAATTGGCAACAGCGCATGCATGCGACGCACAGGTACGCGAGCTCGCAACGTTGCGCAGGAGCGGCGCTCCTGAATTGCCTAATTTCTCATACAAAATCTTCTGTTTCACGCGCCGGACTGTAGAAGGTTTTCTCTTTCGCACTCATAGAATGCAGTACTGATATTTGTACTGAACTATGTCCCATAGGAGCTCAATCGCTAGCGCTCAAAGAGTAAAGCTATATAAACTGGAAGCTAGCGGTCCACGGTTTAACTTGACTAACACCAAGTACAATATAATATATTTCTGGTAAACTGTTATATTAAAAATAGAGTAAAGAGTAATAATCATGTAGGTGTTAATATGATGTACATACTGATCAAAAAACATATTTTTATTATATAATTATTATGGGTGTTCACTGCACCAGCGCTCTTTAGGACGAGCCGCCTCTGTTTTCAATTCAACTTAAAATTTGGTAAGATCACAAAGTATGAAAATTTGCGTTCTTGTAAATCGCCAAAATTTTCTATTGCTTAAAATTTATATAAATAGAAGTAGGTATAACATATTTAACAAGATGCTAAAAGGCGACGAATAGGCGTTTTAATTAGTGGCAGGTCGTTGATAATCAATCACTTTCTCTTAGTTTCGCTATTTACTGAACAGCTATATAATATTTATTACCCGCTAAACCTGACTTTATACTAGGGTACCACTGCTGGTTGCAAGATTTTAGTGTCAACTTTCAGAGAGATTTTGTGCTTAGAACGTGACAAAAAGATGAAAACACTACATCTTATTAGCAGATAAAACAATCACTTCATATTTGTTATTATAAACAATGTATATATTTCTTACGTCTATACTTTCAAAATCATTGATCTTTACCATTTACAGATTATTTCATTTGACATAGTTACATAATTTTGAGTTTATTGAGTACATGGACGTATAATTTTTTTTTATACGGCCAGGATTGAGTACTTGTCGGTGCCAGCAGCTTCGCACGCTTGATCCAGACAAAATAAAAAGATTTCTATATGAATATTTGCCGTACCATGGGTTTGGTATCAAATTATGATTCCTACGTGTTTTTATGTTGCAGGGGAAATGTCTGTCATGTACCTTTTTACTAGATACCGGTTCAATTGGAACGAAGTCGACTTCAGCATGTTCTCTACATACGCAATGTGTACTTCATTAGTAGGTAATATAAAATTAGTATGATATATTTATCAAAAACTGGCTAATTGCCTCTGTGGTGCAGCGGTAGTGTAAGCAATAGTTGATCATGAGGTCTCGGGTTCAATTTCTGGGACGGGCAGTGATATTGGGCTTTTTCGTAAAAAGAAAAATACGCAGTAGCAGCCCGGAGTTTGGAAATATGGGTAGATGGCAATAGGCTCGCTCCCTATTACGTGGGACTTAAGTAAACTTACACTTGAGTGGGTAAAACACCTCTGCCTATCCCTTCGGGGAATACAGATGTGATGATGTTTTTTATTTATCAAGAAACACTGTTAAAATTTAAGTAGACACGAGTATCTCTTTACCGCTCCTCTACTCGGATCTCATATATGTGTTGCAGACAATACCGTTGTAACTGAGAAACATTTCCGCACAAAACTAAACTACTAAATAAATATTCACGGACATTTTTCACACAACGTCTTCTGGTCCCAAACTAAGCTTAACGCTTGTGCTATGGGTATCAGATTACGGATATAATACATACATTTCTTTTTTTTTGTAAATACATACATATAATAGATAGAAAACACCCACACGCAGTACAAATATCTATGTTCATCACACAAATAATTGTCCTGAGTGGGAATCGATCCCACGACCTCGTGCACGGAAGTCGGTTACACTACCGACTACGCCACGAGGCCCTACTGGCCGCAAAGATCGTATTATTTATTTGTCTGTGTCATCGAATCCATCCATTCATCCATCAGCCTTTCAACGTCCACTGCTGGACATAGGCCTCCCCAAGAGGACGCCACAACGAGCGGTCCCGTCATGGGGGATAATGCCGTAATCGCAACGCTTGGCAGGCGGGTTGGCGATCGCAGTGGATGTTGTTAATACTCGAGGGAGTGCTGCTGGCCACTCCTCAGGTATTCCCTCAGTCGGCTTTTACGACTCCCGTGGGTAGAGAGGGGTGGGACAATTCTAAAACCCCCCCTACACGGCCAGTCCATCGAATAGGTATCATTCATTTTTCCGTGTTTCGGTCTGTAGACTTCATTATTTGATCATACCTAAATACGTCAGTCTATGGCACATTTGCACGGCACATAATTATCTATGCATAAATATCTAGTCACAGAAACCACCTGGTTTTTTGTAGCCAGCAATATAATAATAATTTATGAAACATAACTCTGCGGCTAAGTAGGTAGTTATGACGTGAAGACTTAATAAATAAATTAAAACTATAAATATCTTTTGAATAAATTATAGATCTATTTTAAACAATTAAAATTGTTTATTTATTTTCAGGTACTTTATTTTCCGTGGGCGTGTTCAGCCACGTATTAAAGTATGACGATGCTATAATTGGAGTCATATCTTGCACTAGTAAGATACTGGCTGGATTCATGTACGCGTTTGCCACAAAGACATGGCATATATACATTGGTAAATATATATTTTTATAGGTAACATCGACACAAATTAAATTACAGTGTAATGATTTTAGTAAATTATACTAGGTATTATTATAAAGCTGTAACAGAGCTATACCTGTAAATTTAAGAGATTTGAGAAAAAAATAATGTATTAGGCTATTAGGTGTCTCTGAACACACAACAAATTTACTTAGAACTTTTGTTTGTTTGTCGGGTTTTCAGTGTGTCGGTTTGTTTGTTCTGGCATCATACATAAACCACTAAATACTATTTTGATGAAACTTTTTGTTTGGTAGCTTTTGATTATACTTCTCCCTCTACTATATCGAGAACCTGAGATATAACCTAACTCCGCTCCAGTCAAAAGCTAGTTGTTATTAAAATTACAGTGGTAGTAAAATTTTCCCTTCGATTTACTGTCATACCTATTATATTTTAAATGCCTCGGTGGTGTAGCGGTAGTATATGCGACTGCTAATCATGAGGTCTCGGGTTCAATCACCAGGCCGGGCATTGTTATCGAGCTTTTTCATAGGAACAAAAACATAGCATCACGCCTGTATTCCCCGAAGGGGTAGGTAGAGAGAAAAATTCTCAGTAGCAGCCCGGAGTTTGGAAATGTGCCCGGTAGACGTCAATAGGCTCGCCCCCTATTACGTGGGACTTAAACATAGCTGGCGAATCGTGGGTGTGTATACACCTCTGCCTACCCCTTCGGGGAATACAGGCGTGATGCTATGTTTTATTAGCTGTAAATGTTGTTCCTGTGCGTCCATCATCAATATTTGGCTGTTTGGTTTTCTAATTTATATGTTGGTTTGTAAAAAGTTCTTACATAATAAAAGCGTCTAATTTTTATTTACAGCTCCATTGATTGAAATATTCAATGGCACGTCATTCATAGCAATGCGGTCAATGATCTCAAAATTGGTCGACAGAGATGAATTAGGTAAGATTTAAATTTAAAATACCGCTGAAAGGTAATACCTATTATATTTTAAAGACATCAACCTGCACTAAGGAATAATCCTTGCATGCGTTCGACTTTACAAACATACACTTTCAAGGATACACAGTACATCCAGACACGGAACAACCATTTGTGGATCACACAATGAGTAAGAGTCCTCTGCGGGAATCGCACCCACAACACCCGGATCTATCCATCCATCAGCCTTTCGACTTCCACTGCTGGACATAGGCCTCCCCAAGATAACGCCACAACGAGCGGTCCTGTGCGCTCATATGGGGGGATAGTGCCGTAATCGCCACGCTTGGCAGGCGGGTTGGCGATCGCAGTGGATGTTGTTAATACTCGAGGGAGTGCTGCTGCCCACTCCCCAGGAATTCCCTCAGTCGGCTCTTACGACTCTAATGGGTGGAGAGGGATGGGACAATTCTAAAGCCGGCCCCACACGGCCATGCGTGCCAACACCCGGATACCGATCGGTATCTAATCCACTCCGCCATCTCAGAAATTAGTGCATCAGAAGCTTAGTGAGGACATTTTTTGAGAGCTAATTATTTGTGAAAGTGGTGGTCGATCCCTTCCAATCCGGGGCAGTGTTATTGAGGATATAATGTTAAAACTAACTTTTGTCTATGACTCATTGAATTTTATATTTTAATGTTTTGTATTAATCTGTATAGAAAAAGGTTTATGTATACTAAAAAAGGTTCATTAAAATGTGATTAGCTTTTTTAGAAAAATAAATAATATATGTTAAAATTTTAGGTAAGGTGAACTCTTTCTTTGGTGTCGCTGAAGCTATGATGCCTTTAATCTACGCGCCAATGTACACAACTATCTACACAGCAACACTAAAGTCGTTCCCTGGTGCCTTCTTCGTTCTAGGCGGAGGTCTTACTATGCCGGCAGTGGTTATATTCTTGTATGTATTTGTTCTTGTTTATTATTTAGTTCGCGTGGCATTTAGTTTTATCTTAATAACCTTAAATAAGTAGATATTTAATAAGTTTCAGTTGCTGACATCTGATTAAAAAAAATGATAGAAATAAGTCTATATATTGCTCCATGCAAAGCTTTACAAAAACCGGATTAAAATCCGTTCAGTAATTTCGGAGATGTGAGCTAAGAGACAGATAGACAACAATTAAAACGTGTTGTGTTATATTACCTCTCCTTTTTGATACACATTATCTCTTTTTTGATACAAATTAGGACAAGAGCGGTGTCCTTGGGGGTTAGGCAGAATCTCATATCTCACATGTCGATCGTATCGTGATCACTGTGATTGGTTGAGAGATCACCGTGATTGGCCAACGGATTATTGTGTTATCACGCGTCGGTTTCTCAACGAATCACAGTGATCACGATACGATCGACATGTGAGATATGAGATTCTGCCTAACTCCCCTTATCTGAAATTAAAAACTTTCTCGGAGCACCTAAATGTTGACAAAAGATTCTGAAAAACCTAAAATTGTTCTCAAAAGTTGTTTAAACATATTTTTTATATATGAGCACATGAATGAAAATTTTTAGAAAATGACAAGTTTCTAATATTATTATGTCCTTACAGATGGCTATGGCTAGCTAATAAGAAGCATAACATTGATAAACCAAATCGAATTAAGCCCAATGATGACGTAGACAAATCTGGAGTTGAAAACAAAGCTTATGAAGCTGATGATATAGGGAAGAAAACACAACACAAAAATAGTATGGAAACGGAAGATATCGACGATAATGTTACACAATCACAAATAGAGATGGGGTTCATAGAAAGTATGGTGAACAACAGTAAGGTACAACACTAGGCGCGGTACAAATGCGATTAATTAAAATACACAATAATCTTACTAAACTTTATATACAGGGCTAAAATAAGTTGATGATAATAGAGAATAATGAAAAGAAATCCATGAGTTTAGTTAATAAAATATATTTGGTGTTTTCCGAAAATCGTGTTGAATATATGACCGACCTATTTCGTATGGTCGCCTTGTCGTACCTAATTATTTTTGTGATGTGAAAATGGTCACAATGGAGACAGGATGTATTTGAGATTGTTGATAATATCAACCTACTACAAGTATAGTGTTGTATTGTGTAGTCTGAGAGTTACATTTAAGACAAAAAACATATAGGCAGAAAATTCTCAATTATTCATGAGTTGATTTGCATCTACCCTTTGTTACTTTTAATTAAATTATATTAATGAGATAACCGCTTATTTACAAACAATAATTATCGAGGACTAAAGTTCACTGTTAACGTAGTTGTCAATCGATACAACTTACATAGTAATGTCAAAATGTCCCAACACCAACTGCATAAAATTGATTTCGAGAAAATTTGCTTTACCTTGATTTGACTTGACTTCTTCTATATTATAGTCAATACATGTAGGTCACATCTACCAACAACCACCGCAGGCTGTCCTGGTGCTGCTGCTGCATCAGCGGAGACCCCCATAATTCTTAACAAATTTTCCTATGTAAAACAGTTTTGTTTTGATAACAATATAAATAACACCATCTACACATTTGATAACAATATTACGCGTGGGAACTGAACATAATCAAGGAAGTTAAACTTTTTTATATTTGTACCTATCTGATTATGTATATAGGTATCTACTTAACTATTATACATAGGGCGGATTAGACCAAACAAGAATAAATTTTATTTCTAGAATAAATCGCTACTTACTCGAGAATAAATCAATTTTACGTTTTACCAACAACAATTCCAAGAATAGCGAGCCTATTCAGGAATAGTCACTATACCACCGATGAGCATCGAATAAGGAGTAATCCAAGAATAAAAAAATGGCGTCAATTTTTTTGTGCTGTAATTTTAATTCGAAAGTTTTAAACTATATATACATGGACAGCTACTTTCCCACGCTATAATACCACAAATAAGATTTGAGATGAGTTAAGCTATACATCGTCCCGTTTATAGAACAACTTCTTTTTGCGGGGTATTACATTCCCTTCGCTATTCGCGAATAGCTATTCCAAGTATTATACGTCAGATTGCGTGGAAAAACGACTGTTGATTATCTAGAGAATAAAATCGTTGAATAGATTATTCTGGTTATTCTTGTATACATTCGAATTTGGTCAAATCCACCCTTAATTAACTATATAAATTATTCCTTAATTTTTCTGCAATAAAACAATACATGTAGGTTGGTTAATTCATATATCTTGAAGTCAAATGTGAAGACTGTAAGATCCTGCTCTGTTTTTGCTAAATGGCAATGTAGCACACCCTTTCTTTTATGTTAAGGCGGGAATAGTGAACCTAACCGCACGCCCCATCGTTCGGGGCAACGAACAAGGTAATGTGGGACCCTCACCCACTAAATAAGCCCGCCTTGTGCCGTCTCTCTAATACAGGCGGTATTGGCGGACCACTGCAACTGTGTGACATTACTTCAGTAATGTTCCTACCCTGATCAATTTAGTATCAATAACTCATTTTTTGGCAATTTGCAGGTTGTTAGAGTACATTTTGGCATATTTGACTCCAATTAAACTAAAGTATTGTGATGTTCTCAAATAACTATAAAATTGTTAACGTTATTGTAGAAGAAAGAATAAAGTTTACAAGAATTTTTCTGTTAGAATTGGTAATATAACTATTGGCTGCTCTATTTCATATTCATACCATTTTTTGTTTTTGTTTGTAGTGTTTACTGTACTCTATAAGCGAGCCCTACGTCAGAAGAACCCTAGTGTGATCTGGCTTTAAGTAGTTCGTCTTAAATATTATACCTATCTATATAAAGCAAACCTATGGAATTACTGGGTAGGATGGTACACATTATTTTTTTATAACGGCCATCACATGGCCAGTATCTATATATTGTATATTAATTTATTAACTTTGAAAAAATCTGTGATTTATTGAATCTTAATAGAGAGTTACCAAATGTTTTTTTTTATAGTTTTATAGTTCTACAAAAGTCAGATTACACATAAAGAAATAGATTCAAAATGTTTGTATTGTCTTAATTTTAATACATGCAAGGATTGAATTAAATTTAATTTTTTTTAAGATTACAATATTTTAAAATCAAATTATATATAGGTATTATGTTTATTAACATAATAGACTAAAATTAGATAATTACATTAACATATTACGTTGTTTTACAATCCATGTGAAATGAAAAGTGATTACTAACAAGTTTAATAAGCTTTTTTAAAATATGACTGGACCAAACGAATAGTGAAAAATGTCCTCAGAGCTATTAATTTAGGCGCAGGTCCATATAATATATAGAGACATTCGATATTTGTGGGCTAGTGATGAAAATAAATAAGTTATACTTGACGACACAAAAATTAAAAATGTTTTCATATTTATAAAAAAATACTAACAAAGTTTTTCGTACCTTATAATAGTTATTTATTTATAAGTTATTATTGATAAAATTCTTAGAAGATAACTATGTGTGAGTACTTACTGAAAAAATAAAAATATTTTTAAAATATTTGGCGAGTTTTGTTTTATTGTTTTGATATTATATCGTTATCATACAGGGTAGGTCATGTTTTTTTGAAGTGAAACTTCTTTATCGACGTATGGGGGAAATTTTCCATGTAACGTTTTTCTGTAACGCGCCATCTTTATGTTTAAGTCACATTTTTCCGTTTCGGGCCATATTTATTTTATATGATTTTTTAAAATATGGGTTACAAGACTATAAATAATATAAGGCATTATGTATATTGCGTGACAGTGTAATATTTTAATGACATAAAGCTGATCTGATGATGGAGCTAGCTAGTAGGTGGACATAGGAACTCTATAATGAAACGGCGCAACCTCATCGAGTTTGGACACGTTTGATTCGTCTTGACGAGTACTTTGTATCTAGACGGTATCCAGGGTCTGATGATGGAGCTAGAAGGTGGCCATGGGAGCTCCAATATAAAATGACATAACCCCATGGAGTTCGGGCTCGTATGATTCATCTTGACGAGTACTTGTTATGTAGATGGTATCCGGGACTGATGATGGAGTTAGAAGATGGACACAGTAACTCTGTAATGAAACGACGCAACCCCATCTAGTTTAGACTCGATGGATTTGTCTTGACGAGTACTTTGTCTTTAGATGGTATCTAGGGTCTGATGAAGAAGCTGAAAGGTAGCCAAAGGAACTCCATAATAAAACGACATAACCCCATGGAGTTTGGGCTCGTATGATTCGCCTTGATGAGTACTTTGTATCTAGTTGGTATCCAAGGTCTGATGATGGACGAATCGGCTCGAATTCTCAAGTTCCCTGGGGCGGAGGGCCCTAGGATGGCTGACACGGTGGCTGAAAAGCTACAGGGTCTGTTTGGCGAGGGGAGTGGAGTCCGCGTCACCAGACCGGTAAAGTGCGCTGAACTACGCATTTCCGGCCTGGATGACTCGGTGACGGCTGACTACGTCCGGGAGGCTATTGTCTCGAAAACCGGATGCTCGAATACCGTCAGAGTGGGCTCCATTCGGACCGGTCCCAGCGGTGTAGGTGCCGTCTGGGCGAGTTGCCCTGTCGTGGCGGCCAAAACCTTGGTCGACGCAGGCAGGCTCCTCGTGGGCTGGAGTTCCGCGCGGGTAACCGTACTGGAGCCCCGGCCTGCGAGGTGCTTTAAGTGCATGGCGGTCAGACACACCCAGCTGACGTGCACTAACTGTTTTGACTGCAGCGGTCTTTGTTTCCGCTGCGGTCAGGCAGGGCACTGGGCGGCAATATGCACCGCCACCCCTCACTGCCCCACGTGCGCGGCGGGCAATAGGCCTGCCAAGCACTACATGGGGCGGGAGGAATGCATACCCCTGACGACAGGCCCAAAAAAGGGGGGGATCAACCAATCGGCCCAGGCTGCTCCCCCTAGCGCGGCTTCGCCACCGTCTCGGGTGGCGGAGGCTATGTTTATGGCTTAAAATTCAACCGTGACACTATCCTCCTTCAGGCAAATCTCAACCACTCCGCCAGGGCGCAGGATCTTCTCCTGCAAACCATGATGGAGTGGTTGAATGGTGTAGCCGTAGCCGCGTAACGCAATAAAGCTGCGTTCCTGACCGCCCTCATTAGGCGGGCAGCTGCGATGAATCCGTGGCAATCGTCAGCTCAGCGGCGCTTCGTTCCCCGCCCTTGTCGATTAGAGACAAGGGCATGGGATACGTCGCCGCCGACTGGAGGGGAGACACGCTGTATGGCGTGTACCTCTCCCCCAACCGGAGTCTGGCTGATTTCGAGGTCTGGCTTAACAGCCTAGGGACCTCGATACGGTGACTGGCACCGAGCCACGTCCTAGTCGTGGGGGATTTTAACGCCAAATCCATGGCATGGGGGTCCCCTGCGACGGGCGCCCGTGGAGCAGCGGTGGTAGAGTGGGCGGCGTCGACGGGCCTCTGTTTGCTAAGCTTTGCGGAGGCTTCGTCAACACGTGCGTGCGGCGACGGGGCGGGTCGATAGTGGACCTTTCGTTCACTAGCCCCGACGTCGCAGCACGAGTGAGGAACTGTTGTGTCCTGGAGGAGGTTGAGACCTTGTCCGATCATCGGTACATCCGGATTGAGGTCTCCTGGTCCCTTCAGGGCCCCAGTAAGGGTCACGCGGCGTGCAGAATTCCCGCGTTCCCACGGTGGGCTGTGGGCAGGCTGGATAGGGACCTACTGGCGGAGGCAGCCATCGTTCAATCGTGGCTGTCCTCACCAGCCCTGACCGAGGGGGTGGACGTTGAGGCTGGCTGATTTCGCGCTGCGATTACGCAGATGTGCGATTCGGCCATGCCCCGTGTGCGACGTCCTCCTCCGAGGAAGGGGCTCTACTGATGGTCCCAGAAGCTGGCGGACCTACGTGCGGCGTGCATTCGTGCCCGGAGGTCCTATACCCGCGGTCAGCGGCGCAACCACGATGGAGAGCGGGATAGCCAGCTGTACGAGGCGTATCGCACTTCACGGGCCGCGTTCAAGTTGGCCATGTAACGCGCCAAAACAGAGAAAAGGCAGGAGATGCTGGACGGTCTCAACCGTGACCCCTGGGGTCGCCCGTACCGTGCGGCGCTTAACAAGCTCCGCACCCAGGCCCCCCGCCCCTCACAAAGACCCTTCAGCCCAGCCTCCTCACCAAGGTGGTCGAGGGCCTATTCCCACGACGGGTGGAGCATACGCCCCCAGTCATCGCACCGCCAGGTAGTGATCAGGAGGCCGACCTTAGTGTACCGCCCCTCACCGTGTCGGAAATGGGGGTGGTTGTTTCACGGATTTGTTCTAAGAACACCGCCACCGGCCCGGACGGGATACCCGCCCAGGTACTTGCCCTGGCTCTGGACCACCTGGAGCCTCGTATCAGGGGACTGTTCGACGCGTGCCAGACGGTTCCCTGACTGCTGGAAGGAGGGGAGTCTGGTACTCCTGCCAAAGCCGGGGCGAACGCCGGATTCGGTCGGGACCTTCAGACCCATCGTGCTGTTGGACGAGGCGGGTAAGCGCCTGAGGACTGCGGCCGCAGCGGTTGTCGCTGGCGGTGGAGTGCTGTTGGCGGTGTCGCTTGACATCGCCAACGCATTCAATAGTCTGCCATTCAGCTGCATCAGGGAGGTGCTCCGGTATCACGGGGTCCCTGCATACCTGAGGCGGCTGGTGGTGATCTATCTTGAGGGCCGCAGCGTTCTCTATGAGAGCCGCATAGGGGACGTTGTGAGAAAACCCATGTCGTGCGGTGTCCCACAGGGTTCGGTTCTAGGGCCGCTCCTGTGGGACATTAGTTACGACTGGGTGCTACGTTGTCGGCTCCCCCCCGGGCTGGCGGTCATCTGCTATGCGGATGACACGCTGGTTGTGGCCCGGGGCGTAAACTTCGAGAAAGCGGCGTTCCTGGCCACCTTAGGGACCTCGGAGGTGGTCAGGAGGACCGGGGCGCTGGGGCTTAGGGTGGCCCTGGATAAATCGGAGGCTTTACTTTTCCATGACCCCCGGCGTCGGCCACCTGCTGGCGCCTCAATCACGGTGGACGGGGTCCAAATTGAGGTGAAGGCCCAGATCAAGTATCTGGGCCTGGTGCTGGACGGGCGGTGGCGCTTTCGCGAGCACTTCCGCCAACTGTCCCCGAGGCTCGTCGGCTTAGCGTCCGCCCTTGCACGGCTCATGCCGAATATGGGCGGACCCAACAATGTGTGCCGACGGCTATACTCGGGGGTGGTCCGGTAGATGGCGCTGTACGGGGCACCTGTGTGGGTGGAGTCCCTGGACGCGCCGAACAGGGCTCTTCTGTGGAGACCACAAAGAGTCATCGCGTCGAGGCTCATACGCGGATACCGCACGGTCTTAACCGAGGCGGCTTGCGCGTTGGCCGGAAACCCCCGTGGGACTTGGAAGCGGAGGTGCTCGCCGAGGTGTATAGGCGTGCGTCGCAAGAGCGGGCTAGGGGCGGTCGCCTCCTGCCTAGCAAGGTGGCCAGGTGGCAGGGCGACGCCTGCCGTGCTGCCATGGCCAGTTGGAGGGTGCGGCAAAAGACGCCCCGGGCAGTTATCTGGACTGTAGGGGCGCTCCAGCCTGTGCTGGAGGAGTGGGCGGGGCGACAGCACGGAGTCCTTACCTTCCGACTGGTGCAGGTGCTGTTGGGGCACGGTTGCTTCGGCAGATATCTGCACATAGTCGCAAGGAGGGAAGCGACTCCGGGCTGTCACCATTGCGGCTGCGACGAAGACACGGCGCGGCACACGCTCGAGTCGTGCCCGGCTTGGGACGGGCAGCGCCGTGAACTTGTCGCGGCAATAGGGGGGGGACCTCTCGCTGCCGAGCGTCGTCAGAGCGATGCTTGGCAGCGACAGGAATTGGGCCGCGGTCGCTGCTTTCAGCGAGGAGGTCATCTCGCGGAAGGAATCGGCGGAGAGGACCAGGGAGGCTGATCCTTCCGCAGAGCCGAGCCGCCACCAGCGACTGGGGCGGCGCAGACGTAAATATTTGCACCTAATGCCGCCCTAGCTGAGGCTGCGTGTGGATGGACCGGGGAACGTCCGCCACCCGCAAGGCCTCCCGCGAAGGTGCGACGCTCCGTGTGCAGATGCGTCGCTCAGTGGGGGGTACCCTAGAGGGTAAGCCGCCGGCGGACCACTGAAATAATCCAACACAGTACCAGTGGGCCGTCAACATAGGCGGAGAGACGACACACGGCGGGTTTCTTGAGTGGGTGCGGGCCCCACACTACCCTGTTTGTTGCCCCGAACGACGGGGTGTGCGGTTAGGAACATACGTTGGGACTGGTTTGATTCGTCTTGATTAGTACTTTGTCTTTAGATGGTGTCCAAGGTCTGATTATGGAGCTGGAAGGTAGCCAAAGGAACTCCATTATAAAACGACATAACCCCATGGAGTTTGAGCTCGTATGATTCGTCGTGACGAGTACTTTATATCTAGTTGGTATCAGCGTCTGATGATGGTGCTGGAAGATGGCTATAGTAACTTTATAATGAAACGACGCAACCCCATTGAGTTGGGACTCGTTTTATTCCTCTTGACGAGTACTTTGCCTCTAGATAGTATCCAGGGTCTGATAATGGAGCTGGAAGGTGGCAATAGGCACTCTGCTATAAAATGCCGTAATTATTCTATTATAATTAATGAAATGCTATAATAATCTTAGTAGCAATAAGGTGAGATAATTGTATTATTTGTATCCATGTTTATGATAATAAAAGCCGTTTGCTTAAACTTTATCTAATTTAGCTTTATTTAACTAATTTCTGTAAAGTTGTAAATAGTAGATCATTTTTAGAAAAATTATGTCATTAAGAAGTTTCATTTCTTACGTGTGTACACTAATACACACACACACACATAACTTTTTTTTAAATTAAGGCACTATATATATATATCTCCATAAATAATCTGCAATATTATTGCTGCTGCTGTTCTATGATTTATGATCCTGAAATATTATTGGAGTGAAGATAGTCTACGGGTAAAATGCATTGCAGTATTTTAGTTCACCTCTTTTAAGAATCATTGCGACGCAGAGCGTATACTGTCAATATCTAGAGCGTGAGATCTATAGGTATTTCTATTTCGTGTTATTATTGTTATTTTTATCGAGGAGGAGGAAGAGAAATGAGGACATCGAACGATGTTCTTAAAAAAGGTTCATCAATTGATACCGTTTAAGGTAGACGGACCTCTGACGTGGAAACTTTTTTCCACGCCAGAGGTCCTAAGAGACGTTGTGTAGTATTTGTTGGTTTTATTGGAGCCGTTGTTGTCCGTGTGGTGACGGACTAAGAATACAAGTGTCACCATCCCATTCTTTCCCATGGGAGTCGTATGAGACGACTAAGGGAAGTAAGCAATTATCATCCATTGCATTACTTGTGGTAGGGCTGGGTACCAAGTGGGAGTACTCACTTGGTATCGGGCCCGAGCGGGTTGGTACCACCATCTTCCGTGTGACCGGCAATGAAACACATCCTTGCATTTTGGCTGTAGCAGGAGATAGCCGTTTATTCTTTTATTTCATACCGATGAAATGAAATGGTGAGCAGCGGCTTGACAATACTCTCGGTATAGCTGAGTCCATGAGCAACGGTTAGGTACTATTTACCATCAGATGGGCCGTGGCTCGTATGCTACTACATTCATAAAAAAAACCATGTAGAAGATTTTTTACCTACCTCACAAGATAAATAAATTAATAGGCATTATTATAATTTGAAATTAGAACTATATAAGTAAGAATAAATGTAATATGATTGTGAGAAGTAATAGGCCAGTGGTAAAACGAAGGACTGCAAAGACAGTGGTATCGAGTTCAATTCTCAGTTCGAGGTCCTCGCACGGCACGTATGGCTTGTCGAGATGGTGTGTAGGTATTTGTTTACAAATTATCACTGTTCGGTGAAGGAAAACATTTTGAGGAAACTTTTTCTCGACGGCTTGTGAAGTCTTTAAAGTCGCACTAAGTAGGATAGGTAAGTGAACTGATTTAGACAAGATACATAAATTACTACTATAAAAGAAGGAAAATCTGTCTGAACTGGCAATTTGTTTCTTAGTTTTATTTGCGAAGGTTCTCAAAGCCAAAAGTGGGAAGTAAATGATGCGCTGTAAACACATGGCACAGATGGCGGAGTGGTTTAGATACCGGGCTTCCGCTCGAGTGTTGTGGGTTTGATTCCCACACAGGACAACTGGGTGTACTTTGTGTCGTGTCGTCAAAATGTATGTTTGTAAATTCCCCCGCGATACAAGGATTATTCCTCAGTGTAGGAAAAAAGAAGACTGTATAAAAAAGTTGTAAAATACAAACAAAATCTTGAGAGGATTGTCGTAGGTACCCTAGTTAGTAGTAGTTGTATACTCGCAGTTCGAACAATCAGCAAAGTAAATTAATCAGATCGGTGTGATATGAAAAAAGTGACACCTTTGTGAACACTTGACCTCCTCCGCGCTTCGTAAGACACGTTAAGCAGGTCAATTAGCACCCTGGCAGTCAGTTACAGGTGCTCAGAATCCAGAATAAAGAATCTGACTCCGGTCTTGTTTGAGATCGCTAGTTGACCTTTTAGTTGGGTCGGGGAAATCAGGCACAGTCGCTTCGTATAAATACTAATAAATCAACTAAAACCAAGGCGACCTCACGAAAGTTTGGAATAAGGCTACGGTGATGGTGAGTGATGCAAAAACTTGCATACTAAAAGTAAGTATTGAAAACATTACAAGAAATATTTTATTCGATTACATCTTGATAACTTAACTTCTAAAACGTTATAAAAAAATATTAAAAAAAAACAATAGTGGGTACCTACAGAGTTCAAAATATATCAGAAAAATATCTTAAGTATAAAATGTGCCATCACCGGCTACCTATTATTAAAAAAAGAAAAACTATTCATGTAAAAATTCGTACTTTTGGCATACATGGATGTTTTGTGACGTCAGTTGTTTGTATTGTTACATGAGAATCCCATTATACATTTTTATATTACTTCATCTTTTAAAGCATTGTGATATTAATTCCTCCTTTCCAAATTCCTTTCGAAATGTTTTAACAAGACAACGCACAAGCCGAGCGTCTCGCGTGTTCATTGTCCTGTGATTTTAAGTTCTACTCTAACAACGATTTAGTTGCTTTAAATATTACATTCCTACACGTGAGTTTTCTGGTTAAAATAATATTAGGACATTAGTTTTATGCCACTAGTTTGGTAATGTAAATTCTGCTTAATATAGACGACAATATACCTCCTAAAAGAATTGGTGTATTTGATCTTAGGAAGAGGAATTCAAACTGTCCTTTATCTTAACGGAATAATGTTATGGTATTCAATTTAATTGGTAATAAGTAATTTATACTGTGCACAGAACTTCATACTGTTTGTGTGGAATTTCCTTGCCAGCGAATGACATATACATCGTTCTATGACTCGCGTGGACCTGTAAGAAAAGATAAGGCTTGTAAGTTCAAGGTTAAGACCACACGTCTGACTTTTCAAGATTTTTCGAAATTATATGTGTATTTGTTTACAGTGTATCACTGCTCTGTGAAGAGCAATATCGTGAGGAAACCTGCACTACTTGGGAAATTTACTCGACGGCTTCTGAAGTCTGCCAACGCGCATTGCGCCAGTGTGGTCTCACCATTAGGGAGACCGGTGCCCAATAGCGGGACAAAAACAGGTTTGTAAAATAACAAATGCGATTTCAAAAATAACATATCATTTAACTTGATCTACCACGATGGCTCAACTCAAAAGTATTGGTGATTGGTGGAGTAGTTGAAAAAAATATGGTTTAAAGGAAATAATATTACTTCTGTTCCTTTATACTAGGATATCAAAATACCTAAACACTTAAGATTATTTATGGCATCTAGCAGATTGCCGGAGAATCCGACTTGAATGACTCCAGACCGATTTTGTTCCTGGAAGCCAGCGTCAACAGACACCAACTACGCAGGATATATACTAAAGTACCAGTGTGTGCACAAACACAATCGAAACGCACTCTTCGTTTTCTGAATTTAATTCCGACACTATCGGACAGATATGAGGCGCAAGAATAACGGTTTTACGTGGTTTCCGACGTAGAGGGGTGAAACATAGCCAAGTTCGTAACTACTAAGATTTATAATAATTGTTTTAAAATAAATGCTCATTATATTTTTATGGCTGAACCCGGGATTTTAACCCTAAACTTCAGGATAAGCAGTAGTCGGCGGACCACCGAAAGAATGTAACATGGTTCCAGTGGCCCGCCAATAAAGGCGGAGAGACGGCTCACGGCGGGTTTCTTTAGTGGGTACAGGCCCCACACTACCCCGTTGCCCCGAACGACGGGGTGTGCGGTTATGAACATTTTTCCCACCTTAACAAAAAAAAAAGGATCAGCAGTAGAATATACTAATCCAAGTGTCACCACTCCATTCTTGCGGGTGTCGTTCGAGGCTTCTAAGGGAACGAATCAAGAGTATATGATCGATCGTAAAGCAACTCGATCTGTTTTGTTTGGCGCGGGGGATACCCTTGAGTTCTTTCATTACACATACGTAAAATGAAAGCGTGGGCAATGGCTTGACGTTACTCTTAGTATAGTTGAGTACATAAGCAACGATTAGGTACCATTTACCATCAGTTTGCTACCATAGCAAATGAACTACCAATAAAAAAACTATCTAAATTTCCTAGAGTGTAATGAGAGGAAAAAGCTTGGCCATTGCAACGTTACTTTTGAGTGATAACACTTATATTATTGTTTATCTCTAGTATACATTTTTCTTATAAGTACTACATGGGTGGCGAAGGAAATTCCCATACATTTTAATCGTTTTCTATAGCGTTAGCGATCATAGAATGCAACTTGACTAGGCCCACTAATAGTAAGCGGTTACCGTAGCCTGTAGACGCTAGAAACACCAACACCAGAGGCATAACTCGCGCGTCGCCATCATCATAGAAAGGGTTAGGAGGTGTATAGGAAGATAATAAGGATAGAGCCCTCCCTATCCTTTCTGTTTGTGCTTTCGGCACTCTTACTCATCATAAGAAACACAACGGTAGGAGTAACTACCGTACCATACCGTACCACTGAAGGAATGTAATATGGTTCCAGTGGCACGCTAACAAAGGCGGAGAGACGGCACACGGCGGGTTTATTTAGTGCATAAATAGGAGCATAAATTAATTTTGTGCAATAAGCTTTTACCTTTCCGGGTGTCAACGAACCCTGTTCCTTAGCTCTGCCAACGTACAATGGTTCACCTTCATTTGTATTTCCAGCGACGATCGCATTTGGTGGAATACCTCCACCCTGGCTTTCCACCCATCGAATCTTTTCAGGGCGTGCGCAACATACCTGTAAACATTTTTTGAACTAGAATGAAACTAGTGATTTGCAGTATCTCCTACTCGTATAGAACTCTTAGGTCGTAATCTTGACTGAAAGATGCCAACATTATACTGCACAGGGAATATAAATGTTGGGAAAATATCCAATGTAATGTTCACAGGATATTTCTATCTAATATATAAAATTCTCGTGTCACAAGTGTTTGTCGCCATTCTGCTCCGAAACGGCTTGACCGATTCTTATGAAATTTTGTGTGTATATTCAGTAGGTCTGAGATGTAAACTATTTTTTAAGGGTTAACCCCAAATATATTTTATTATGTTGCGGACGAAATTTATTTTTTTATGATTTGGCATTAAAAATACATACAACCCTAAATTTTCACCCTTCTTGGCCGTAGAATTATTATTTCATAGCGATATTAGTAGGAAGGTACTTTAATAATAAAAAAATCCCGAAAAAAAAAAATGGCGGTACGAAGTTCGCCGGGTGAGCTAGTATAATATATAATAATCAATGTTTGTTTCTTCGTATCTTATGCGCTGCCTATACGTCTACCTCTACTGTGTGTGCGTCAATTATTCTTTTTATTTTAAATTTTGTGGTAAGAATAATTGGGTTCTTATTGTTATAAATTGTGTTCTGTAATATACCCACTATGATTGAACTCAAAATTCACCTTACAGGTGAAGGTAAATTTTGAGTTTCACAATTTTAGATTCGTAAGAACATTCTGGAATGAAATATTTTCTTGAATATTAGATACGAATCTGGCGCTTCGTAGTTAGAAGTTGAACACTTATATAACTAGTCCAGTGAGGGGATTGGAATCTAAACAAAGCAGGTTATTATCTATAACCTAAACAAAAACTGAAAACCGAAACTAGTTTCCTTCACATTCTTCTTAAATATGCACAACTACACCCTCATTGGTGATTTCACTATCTTTTCTCGTGTATTAACGGGCACTTAGTTATTAACTAACCTCAATATTCTGCACAGCATTCTCATTCCCTCCCCAAGCGACGTAAGCAGCATTATGTTTGACGGCAAGCTTTCCCGGTATTAGGTCTCCTTGAAATCTGGCTCTTATGACCCACAAAGGACTGCCATCATAACCTTCAAAACCACCGACAACAGCTCTATCGCTAAGTGAAACTGCATTGGCAGGCGTTGTTGGAATCCATTCAACTGCAGCTGGAAATACATTTATTTCAATGAATTATTAAAAAGTAGCTTATGTCCGTGACTTTGCCTATGTGGACTCCAGAATTGGGTCCAGACAAAAATTCAAAAGCAGCGCCATCTCGTGCTGATGTTCAGTACTAAGTAGAAAAATAAACTGATAAGAATCAGTAATCTAGGTTTTACAACCCTTATCCTTACCTTATCTGTAGGTATTGTAAATTTCATCTAAGTTCTTTTAGCAGTTTCTACGTTATTGGGTAGCCAACATACAAAACTTTTACATAGGCATATATTTACATAAATTTTTGGTGGTAAATCTGTGTATACCTATAGATAAAATTACTTGTCCTGAATAACGATCAACGAACAGCCAGTACCACTACAACTACAGAGCTGGAACTTAATTTAAGTATTTGGAATATAGGTTTATTTTGTAGTAGCTAGTTATAACAATATCGGGACTGCTGTTGGTGATGATTGATGGGTTTCTAGTCAATCAGGCTATCAATAACTTATGTGCCAAAGCTCTACGCGTACTAAGCCAAGAGAATAAGATTAAGGCTATATCACATAAGCCTTACAATTGGGCGGCGTCAAAGAGTCGAGACAAATAATTACGAGAAAGTATTTGTGAGCAGAGAAAGCTGGAAATGTGAAAGCTGTCTGCTATTCTGTCATTAGATTATTTTTTTCAAATATACGTGTGCGTAGGATACATCTGGTATTATACTAGGGTCCGCCTGTCCCGTCTTCTGCATGGACTGAGAGCTGGGGTCAATTAGATTATCGTATAAGTGTATCCCACTGAAACTCCTTATTGCAGTAAAAATATTGTATGTGGATAAACATTCAAGTCATAATTTACCATAAAGTTATATTCATAACTACATAAGTTTATAACTACTAATTTCTTCAGGATACAAAATTTTATCTAAATCCGTTCATTCGGTTACGTGAGCTTGACGGACACACACTCTAATCCACGCAATTTTTCCGCATTTAAATATTATTATGATACAATACAATTATTATATCTATTTTATAATATCTTATTTGTGTATATCGCACTGTTATTGTAAAATTCACAATAACGACAAATACCAGAGGAGACCAGAAAAGGATAAAGATTATCTTTATTTTCATCCCGGATAAATATAATTATGGTTCTTATAGGATGGTTATTTTCGCATAGAAATAATTAACGTACGGTAGTGACACATTCAGAAGTCCACGAGAAGGAAGTCGCGGCCAGAACCTAGCTTTTTTTATAAATGGAGGCATATTTTGTCATAATACTTACGCATGCCGTAAGACGGAGTAGGAGTGATGTTGGGATGTCCAAATCCTATCCCTACAGGTGCCGATGGCATAACATTGGGATATGACATCGCAGCTGGTGGATGTCCTGTTTGGTACGTAGGATTTGCTTGAAATTGTCCTTGATATGGGTACCCTGGATAGTTGGGGTGAGGTTGAGGTTGTGGTGCAGCATTGTAGGCATTCGGATAGATGTTCGGATAGATTTGCCCCTGAGGAGGTGGGTGCTGAGGGTTTCCGTTTGGATCTGAAACGAAAAACAACATGCGTTTAAAAGCTGACCGATGATATATAGTTTTATTTCTGCCACTCACTACCTACCGTTTGACGTTCAATTAATTAATTAATCAATTCTTGATATACATGAAGTTGTTAGACTTATAGACACAACTTTGCCAATATCGCGTAGAGATATCGAATAGAACATCAGGACCAATCAGGACGTTCAATAAAACAATCGAATAATAAAATCTTTTATTTTTATTGTCATTTACGATGCGATGTGTACAATTTGGGGAAAAAATTTATTAAAATTAAAAGCAAAAAATTTTTAATGACAATCTTTTATTATAAAAACCATTTTCATATTTTTTTCATTAGGATTTGGATCTACACGCATGTTGATGGATGTTCAATATCAGTTAATCCATATTTTCATAATTTTTTGCAGCCATATTGAAATTCGCCATTTTGTATTTTTTCATATTCGTTTATTGTTACCAAGATTGAATAAGCATGCAATATTGCAGTGGTAAATTAGCTACAGGAAGTGGATGAAATGGTTTGCAAATTTTGAAACTGCCAGCTTTTATACGAACATTGCAAGTTAAAGATTGAAAAAACAGCGGCATCTAGATTAACAATAAAAGGTTTTTGAAGAAATTGAGAAGACCAGCAGGAAGCTTTGCCAACAGAAGGCTATAGAAAAATTAAAAAATATCTGGGGTTAGGAAATTATGTACCTATGTAGGTAGATATAGCACCTAGCACCTACCTTTAACAGTGAACTTTGTGTGTTTGTATATTATTAGATATGCAAGTATGAAGTTTCTTGACCGTATGCCGATTCCTAATACGTATTTTGTAAATAGCTTTCAGGTACCTATAGTAATGAAATATGGAAATATAGGTTTTATATATTTTAGTCACATGTGAGTGATGATAATTTCTGGACATATTGAAAAATCTTGCATAGTCTTTCAATAAATATATCAAATCCTAATTTCTGCTATATTTACTATTTCAAACTTTGTGCTCTTTTATACTTTTATAAACCTGTGACTGTAGGTACTTTAAAGATATTTGAGAAACTACTGTAAGTATTAGAATATTTAAGCATTTTTTAGAATTGTTATCTGTACATCTATTTGTTCGCGCATCAAGAAAACACATAACAGTTTTTCGTTAAACTTTTTAGTTTCATAGTACCTACTTACTTTAGACCTATGAACTATATATACCTAGGTATTATTTTGCGCTACTATTTAAACAAATTACTTTTATCATGGCGTTTTTCTCTTGAGAAGCGACGTAATTACAATATTCAAATCTTTAAAAATTAAAGTAAAAGTGGAATAATAAGAGTAAAACAAAATAATATTAACATTTTTAATCTATATTTTTTAGCATTTGACATGCTCGAATACTTTTTAAGTACCTACAAATTATTTGTGAATGAGGAAAAAGAGATTTTTAGTAGGTACCTACGTGGGGTTGTTACCCGCTCGTACTAAAAATCTCTCTTTCCTCATTCACAAATAATTTGTACTTAAAAATAATAATATTAACATATTTTCCGTAATCTGACTAAGTAATATAGGTACTTAGTTATCTTTATCACTTTTCTATAATTTATACAACAAAACACAATTCCACCATTCGTTCGCGGAACTATAATCCCCACTGCCTCTGTGGTCTAGCAGTAGTGTATGCGACTGCGAATCATGAGGTCTAGGGTTCGATTGCCGGGCTAGGCCAACATAAACTCATTGTTATATTCGTCCAGAAAGTTTCAATAGAAAATCTTTATTATATTATAAGCTATCGTAGGAAAGTTAGGAAACACAATAGGTAGGTACCTACTTAACTAAAAATTGACTCTAAAACTTATAGCCTATCTATTAATAAGTATAGATAGGTTAATGATGCTACCTCATTGCCGAAGTTATTAGTCAATTGATAAGAAAATTACTACTTACATATTTTATGACATCTAATGGGACCCCCAAATTGCATTTTTTGTAAGGCGCATTAATAACGTCAAAGATTTAACTAACTGTAACATGTAAATGTAAGTTAACGCGTATTTAAGTATTTTAACTGCTGGTATTATTTAGCTTTGATCGACACTATCGAGTGGAACAGTAAACAGTCTATACGTACCTACTTAGTTTAATTAATAATATGAAATACTTTATAATAATAAATGCCAACACAAAACAACATCTCTTTTTAAGCATTCAAGCAATAAATAGGTATTACATACTAATAAACACATTTAGAAAGATGTTTAGGGCAACGAACTTGATGTTTGGAAAGTGAGAAATTTCAATTTCGTATTCAACACGTACTACCTATTACCTATACCGTAACTAATGTGCAAAACCAAACAAAAGATTACAACAACACTGTAATACTTACACATATTCGAAAATTAACAATAGGTCACAAAAGATCCCCGCAATAACAAAAAATATGTGAGCACGGCCACGACAAATACTCTTTTGGTTTACACAGCGAACAACGTATTAAAACACTACCTAGCTAAACAACGCATAGCCGGCAAAGCAATGTGACGCCAGAACAGAACCCGTATCGCCCCTCGAGGCCGCGTGTTTCGTCATCAAAATGGAGTCGTCGTCCACAGACAACTCCGACGTTGCGATTATCGTGGCATGGCTCTATCTATAATACAGAATCGTGAGAGTACAGAACAGCATTATTTATGTTAATATAAATATATACCTATGCGTCATACATAAATTTTCTTAAACAATCGAGAATGTTAGATGACTCATGCATGAGTGACTAAATTTGTTGGTTAATTGCGTAGTTATCTAATATTAATTTATATTTCATTGTTAGAATTTTACTATTGAAATAGCATAGGATAGATAGGTTTTATATATAATATGTAAGTGACAAAAAGAAGGCCTTACCGGAGTAGCTAAACTAACTCTCCTAGAGTTAGTTTGGAGTTTTGGAGGAAGAATGTGTTGGTGTCGTTAATCACAGACCAAGAATAAGTAGGTACTTTCTTTAATAAGGTAGGTTAGTCTCTGTACCTATAGGTAGATTAATAAATTAGTAACTAATATAGGTACCTACCTACTTATCTATTTGTATAAAATTTCAGTTTTGTTACTGTGTAAAGTAGGTAGGTAGGTATTCAAAACATAGGAAGTGTTAGTATCTATAGTACCTATATTAAAAAGATGTAACAAAGTTGTCTGTACATTCAGGATATTTGAGAAATAATTAAGTACTGTATTAGGCTATTTGAGGAAACTTTTTTTGTTATACGTTTTACACGCAACTAGGTATACCGGGAAACTGAAACATAACCTATTCTAGGTTATGTAAGTTATGTTTCAGGTTATAGGATAGATTTTACTTGCAGCGGAGCCGTGTGGAAATGCTGTTAGTCTATAGAAAATATACCTAAACAAATTTTAACGCCATCTAGTTTGCTACAGAGAAACTAAAATACCACGTTGTGTGGTGTAGCAATGACAGTGACACCAAGTGACGAGCTATGAGACTGGTTACTCAACAGTGAAGCAATGACATTAGTTTACGCTAGTACGTATAGAGATCACTATAACAAAAAAATATAAATATACAAATACTAGCTTTTATTTGTGACTTCTACGTTATTATCATAGAGGAAAAATATCCATCCATCCATCCATCAGCCTTTTAAAGTCCACTGCTGGACATAGGCCTCCCCAAGAACGGGGGATAGTGCCCGTAATCGCCACGCTTGGCAGGCGGGTTGGCGATAGCAGTGGATATTTTTAATACTCGAAGGAGTGCTGCTGCCTACTCCCCCGGTATTCCCTCAGTCGGCTCATACGACTCCCATGGGTGGAGAGGGGTGGGACAATTCTAAAGCCGGCCCCACACGTTCCCCTCAAGTGACCTAGTTAACAGTGAGATAAAACTTATTCTACTAAAAATTTTTTTGTTGTTTAATTTAAAAAAAAATTTCTAGTGGTAGAACCTTGCTTCCCGCAGAATTAAGTACCCGCTTATAACAGACGAGCGAAAAAGCATTTGTAGGTTCGTATGGTGAGTATGAGCGCCTGAGACCTAAACCAGGTCTACATCACTCGCTCAAGGCCCCGAGTTATATGCCTACCGCTTCGCGTACCGACCACGGTACAACCGATAGAAGACTGTCACACGCGTCACACACGTCGCGCCTAAGCGCTCGCGCTTGTAGTATTGATTAAAATAAAATTATTTACGCGATTTAGGGTATTTCGATAGTAAAATTTAATAACCGAAAATTCAGAGCTATACTCTAAACGTATAAAACAACAAAAAATTTAAAACAAAAAAAAACAATTTATAAAAAAATAATCCGACTTGAAAATAAAATTTAAAATGATATAAAAAATAATCAAATAGAATCTACTAGAAAAATATTTTTTTTAAGTTTTATAAACGACAGTTTTGTTGCTGTCGGTGGAGTCAGTAGTCTCCGAAACCGGCGAGCGGAAACCGGAGAGTGTACGAAGAGAATTATGAATGTTGAGGAAGCGAGAGATGTATGCAAGAATAGAGCCTTTTGTCACTCTGTTCTCTCTGCCTACCCCCCCAAGGGAGAAAGCGTGAAATAAGTAAGTAAGTAAAATCATTATAGGTGCAACATTCGCAACCTTAGCGCATTCGTTGAATGACGCGGTTGCCCGAGGATCATGCGGCGGGCAAAACAATCACAACTGTATATCTGTGTACATAAGGTACATTTCTTCTCGCTACGAACAATTTGTATTATTATTAAGATTTTGTAGGCTATACAGAGATTTTGGACAAGTTTTAAGGGAAGTGAGGTTTCTGTCCGTAGGACTAGTATTTATTCTGTGCCTAAGCCCCCTCTCTTCACCTCCTCCTTATTATACTTCCATCACGGGACGGCCCCCGTGGTGTAGTCGGTAGTGTAACCGACTTCCGTGCACGAGGTCGTGGGTTCGATTCCCACTCAGGACAATTTGTGTTTTTGTGTGATGAACACAGATATTTGTACTGCGTCTGGGTGTTTTCTATCTATTATATGTATTTATTTACAAAAAAAAAAAAGTAGTATATGTATTATATCCGTAATCTGGTACCCATAGCACAAGCGTTAAGCTTAGTTTGGGACCAGAGGACGTTGTGTGAAAATGTCCGTGAATATTTATTTATTTATCATGGTGGGGACCATGGGATATGTGTTATTTGGTTTAACCGCCAGGAAAACAATTACTAGCACTGGTATTATCTGTAGTATTTTATAAAGTGAAAGACCATTGTTGTAATATATATCTGTTCATATACCTACAAGTCTGTAACAAACAATTTTCATAACAAAAATAAGATACGAAAGAGCAATCTTGTGCATGTACTCAAACGTGGACAACGTTGCACTTGTGTGTAGCCAACGGGGACTTCATACTTTTGTCTGGGAATTCATAATAATGTATTTCCCTTAGGAAATGAAGTTTGAAGACGTTACGTTGCTTTTGAATAATTTTATGTATAATATAATATTTTGTTGTGTGCATTGTGTTCAGTTCTTCACAGTACACATCTGAAGTAATGCTCACCCTGTTTGGTAAGAATCTGTGATGAGTCACACCGGCGCTAGACCACCAAATAGTGATCATCACTTTTCTAGGGATAAGTTTTCCTTTAGGACATTGTTTAGGGGCTGAACCAGGACATTGTTTAGTTGCTGAACCAACTAAATTGTGGAGCGCTTGAGATTGTCACACAGAATCCATTTTTTGTCGCAAGTAACAAAGAGATTCAAAATTCTTTCGTTTGTGTGCCTGTTTTTAGACTTTGTTCAAAATCCGTTTTATGATTTACAAGAAGATGGACATAGCATCACGCCTGTATTCCCCGAAGGGGTAGGCAGAGAAGATGGCAATGGAACATAATATAGGACGACAACGACATAATACTATATTTTGTAAACTATGCATCCATCTTGCCTATAATATCAATGACTTCAAGCGTCAATATTTTGGAATAAAGTCATTGAGGTAAAAAACAATAAATTACATACTCTATCATGTCGTTGCTCTGCATTATTTTCCTAAACTTGTGTTATTTCAAGTATTAATGTGTAATTTTTTTTTAGGAAAAAGCTCAGTAGCATTGCCCGACCCGGGGAGAGGGACCCGGCAGTTTTAAGTTTATAAGTTACTGTTACGCTGATGGTTCTGCCAATGCCTTAAAACAAATTAAAAAAATAACAACTTGACATAACCATGATATTTCTGAAGATATTGTTTGTAAATTGTAGATATTTTTAAGTATACCACGATTGTTATGTACAATACAGCATGCAATTTATATTTGCGTGTTTTATTTAAACATTTTACGGGTTTGAAAGATTTTATTTGCACGTCTTCAGTTCACAAAGAGATTATTAAATTCAAAAATTATGATGACTTTGTTAAAAAGGTATTTTTTATTAGCGACGTGCCTATAATTGTTATTTTTCATGCGGAATGGTGTGAACCTTGCAAGCTACTTACAAAAAAACTAAAAGAGTATATCGAACCACTCAAAGATATGGGCCTTGTGATCGTGAATGTGGAAGATAATGCTGAACTTGTATATACCTTTGAAGTAAAAGCTGTTCCTGCTGTTTTAGTAATAAATAATGGTTTGATAGTGGATAAATTCATTGGACTAGTAGAATCTGACGTTATCAAAAGACTTGTTCAACGATTGAAAAGTAGAACACAAACTTAATATGAGTTCTACGATCAAATTCCGAAAAATATTAAAACATTATGTATGTTTTCTTAACGTGTTGTAAAATATATTATTTTGTAAAATACAAATTAACTTTCCCAGCTTCAAACCATCTGCTATGGAATTAATACTTAGTAAGAGCCAGTTGTTGTCATCAGCATAAGTCCAAGGTTTCCTAAGAATATAGCGGTAGAGCCAGCGGTACCCGGTAGTGGCTTGTCTAGCATAATTTAGCAATAAAAATAAAATACTATGGAAAATCCAAAAGTGCACGCCTCATAATTTTCATTTTTCACAATGAAATTGATTATTTGATAAGTAACTAATAATGCATTGGTCTTACTAAGTAGTTTTCAATAAACCACATAGATCTAAGACTAATGAGGTTTTCATGTCTTATACGCCATCTAGCGCTAATTTTAAGAAGTACATACTTCTATATCTATATCTATACTTATAATAAAACTGTAGAGGTAAATTCTGTACATTGAATATATATTCAAAATTAATATTGGAGGATGAATGGTGATCGATACTGATGCCAAAATTGCAATCAGTAAATTTTTTGTCTGTCTGTCGGTCTGTCTGTCTGTCTGTATATGCACGCATGGGTCAAAAACTACTGAAGGGATTTTAGCCAAACTTGGTACGATTTTAGCCCATACTCCTGGGCAGGTTATAGGCTATATAACATAACGCTAAGGCATAAAGGAGCTGAGCATTGACAATAAATTTGAAGAAAGTTGGATGAAAATGCGCTTTTGAGCTTTTATCCTCGCATACGTTGATCATACACCAAAAGTATGTATTACAAAGATGATGGTCTTCAAAAGATAATAATAATAATAATAAAACGACAAAATGGAGGGAGAGGCCTTATAGACATCTAGCACAGGAGACAGGAACTTCCTCACGATGCGTGCCGTGTCCAGAAGTACCGCTTTCTGTATCAAACCCTTGATCCAAATACCCAACGTGAGCCTCTTAAGATGTTGGTCGAGGCTCTTGGCTATGAGTCCGTTAACTAAAACCACTATCGGCACAATGATTGCTGAATCTACATCCCACATGTCAACTATCTCGTGAGCCAAGTCCAGATACTTAATCTGTTTATCTTTCTCGGCCTTTACAAGATTCTCGTCATGTGGGATGGTGATATCAACTATCATTGCCCACTGCCGGTGGGTCTACACACTTTTTATATTTTTAAATATTTTATTATTTTTCATAATACATATATTTAAAAATGTATTTAGTTGTAAGATATATGTAAATAAAGAGTTAATAATAATAAAACGACAAAATGGAGGGAGAGGCCTTATAGACATCCAGCACCTGTGGCGAAAACAAATCATTAGCGTAAAATATTTTTTTCACACAAAGTCACATTCTAGTAAAATACATAATGCCATAGTTCTAAACGACAACAACTACACTCCACTAAACCTAAATGATCAAACAGATACACTAAACACCAAGAGTAATAACCCACAAGAACAAAAAATTGAAGAATGGAAGAAGAAAGTGCTTCATGGTCGACATCCTCACGACCTAGAACAGTCACATATAAACACACTTGCATCTAATAAATGGCTTGAAGTAGGTAGTTTATTTCCAGACCACCGAAGGAATGCAACATAGTTCCAGTGGCCTGTCAATAAAGGCGGAGAGACGGCACACGGCGGGTTTCTTTAGTGGGTGAGGGCCCCACACTACCCTGTTCGTTGCCCCGAGCGACAGGGTGTGCGGTTAGGAACATTTTTTCCCGCCTAAACAAAAAAAAAAAAAAAAGGTAGTTTATTTCCAGAAACTGAAGGATTTATGATAGCAATACAGGACCAGATTATTAACACAAAAAAATTACAGAAAATACATAATTAAAGACCCTACAATAACAAACGATAAGTGTCGCAAATGTCATACACAACCAGAAACCATTCAACACATAACAGGAGCATGCACTACCCTCACACAAACAGACTATACACACAGACACAATCAGGTAGCAAATATCATTCATCAAAATCTTGCAGTCAAATATGCACTCATACAAGACACAACAGGCGTAACCCAACCATCTTCTCCATAGCCTTAAACTATTAGACCTCAAAGAAACCATCTATATAACTCTCCAAAAAGCCGCAATCTTGAATACATGTAGAATAGTTAGAAAATTCCTGCAGATAGACGAAAACGAAATTGCCCCTCATAATAACATACCTTCAACATAAATTTCCTCACTACACGCTGCATTCACTTGGTTTAGGCCCGTGGATGTGGTTTAAACTAGCCAAAGTGCTAAGAAAAGTTTACCTTTTCGATAATAATAATAATGTTTATCTATCTCAAAAACAGGTTACATGATCATGGAACAGCAATACATTTTAACAAATGACAGTAACACATAATGTTTATAAACACATGTGTCTGAGATAGATATGAATATCTGTGTTTCAGACAACAGTGCTCCTTCCATCAACAGTATTAAACAAAATTGTACTGGAAATTAACTTAAAAGCATATTCTTGCTACATCTTTATAACATAGAATAAATCAGTAAGGTTATGTGGTAAAGACCTCTCTTTGTGTATTGTGTGAGATGAATGAGTGTGTGTGAGAGGATGAGTAAAGTAATTATGTGGGTATATTTAGAATGTTTTCAGTATCTTCATAGCTAAGGTCGTGTAGATATTTGTATAATTTATTTTTACACTCTACTTTATTTAAGGGATATATATGTAAAGATTTATTTATTTTATTATAGAGGTAGGGATCTAAGAATATAAAGTATTTGTTAACGTATGCATGGCTAAATTTTGACATATAGATTTTATTTTTACGTCTATTAGTTTGCTTGAATTTATCAAAATATTCCTTTGAGTGTTGCCTTACAACTGTGTATAATATAAATAGCATTACAGGACTGATACAAGCTGTATGTTGAGTAGAGATACGGTCGGAATGTACTAACCTTGAGTACAGCTCTCTGGGCTACTTCTAAGGGTTTTAGATTTGTTTTGTGTACTCCTCCCCAGACTGTTATACAGTACTGTAACATAGATTGACCAAGTGCTAAATATATTTGTTTAACTAATTTTTGTGATGCAACCTGTCTCAGATTTTTAAAAACATATATAAGTTTTCTCAATCTGCAAGTGAGTAAATCTATATGTGGCTTAAAGGACAGAATGCTGTCAATCAAAACCCCAAGATATTTCAGATGGGAAGTATTGGCTAGTTTGGGACAGGAACAAGTATGTCTATCGCAACAGTTATGTGCAGTTAATGAACAAGACGGAGGAGGTGAGTTCGTATTGCGCATGGTAAAAGCAACATAACTGGTCTTCTCCACATTGAGGGTTAGAAGATTTTTCTGCAGCCAATGTGTTACTACATTTATACCATAATGTGCGGCACTAAATACCTCCTCCCATGTTTCTCCAGAGAACAGGAGTACTGTATCATATGCATAAGATATAATTTTACCCCCTCCTATGTCTAATCTGCAGAGGTCATTTAAATATTAAAAAGAGGGTAGGACTAATTATACTTCCTTGGGGCAAACCGTGTGTGATTGGAAGGGCACTACTTATAAAATGATCAATCCTGACACACTGTGATCGGTTAGCAAGATAATCTACGAATAATGCAAGCTGCTTGCCCCGTATTCCCAGTCTTTCTAGTTTGTTCTGAAGTATTGGTGAGGAGACCGTATCGAACGCTTTAGCTAAATCCAGAAATATACCTATTGTCTTCTTTCCATCATCTAGTTTAGCCACCACATAATCTTGGAGCTCATGCACTGCATCACTAGTGGACTTACCTTCCCGAAATCCGAACTGGTTTCTAGCTAAAAGATTATTAGTTTCCAGATATTTAACCAGTCTATTATTTATAATACGTTCTAAGAGCTTGGAGATAGATGGCAAGATAGAGAGGGGTCGATAATTTGTGACACGATCTTTATCACCAGACTTATATATTGGTATAACAACAGTTTTTTTTAAAGATGTTGGAAATGTACCATTGGCAAGACAAACATTAAATAGATACGTTAAATGTGGTATTAGGATATGTCTATATTCCTTTAGAAGCTTATTAGGTATTGAGTCCAAACCCACCGAACAGATATTTTTTAGATTTAGTATCAGGCGTTCTACCTCTTCTTCATCCGTGTTCAGGAGAACAAATGAATTTTGAGGCGTGTTTGTTGTTAAAGAACGGACGTAATGAAGATGTTGCGGGTTTAAACAGTTACTAAAGTTAGTGCCTAAATTTCTGCCCACCGATACAAAAAAATCATTTACGATGTCAATCGACTCATTTGGACATGTAGTATTCAGTAAATGAGTGCTGCTACAAGACGGTTTTTTCAAATTAGTAATATGTTTGATGGCATCCCAAATTTTTTTGTTATCCTTGCCGGCTTCTTCTTATAGATTTTTTCATACGTCCTTTTAACTCTCTTTAACAAATTATTACAATATCTCCTGTATCTCACATAAATTAACTGAAAAGTGATATTACATGGAAATTGTTTCATTTTTTTATATAGTCTATCCCTATGTCGTATACACCGTACCAAACCTGGTGTAATCCATGGCTTAATAGGTTTATTCCGACTTGAACAATTTGTAGTAACTGAGTTATTTTGTATTACACGTTGGATTGAGGTAATAAGGTAATCCATAGCCACATTTACGTCACTTGAGTTATAAATTGGTGAGCAATTAATATTTTCTAAATCTGATTTAAAATCTACGTTATTAAATGTAATGCGGGTAGTTTGCGCCTTATTTCTATTCTGTTTTAAAGTTAAACACAGTAAGACCGCCTGGTGGTCAGTAATTGTAGAATTCAATACTAATGTGTGAGCTTTATTTTGTGTCTTTAATAGCACATGATCTAAGCACGATTTGTTACCTCTAGTAGAAAAAGAGTGTGCTGGTAATAAGCCATGAGACGTACATAGGTTTAAGTAGTTTTGGGATCTTAAATCTTGTGATTCGGGGTAAATATTGATATTTATATCTCCAATTATACATATATGACTATTGTGGGTAGTTGTGGAGTGAACAAGTACATTTTTAAGCTCTGTTAATAATTTTGTAATTTAATATTAAACAATACTTTAAACATTAATTTAAATGTTACAATAGCATAATTTAAACTAGTACCTGCCAGTGTGTTATTATTTCCTTTGCAAAATAACTTTTTACACAGTTAACTGATTGCATAACAAGAACAACAGTAGTCATGGAGTCTTTACAGGTTTCACTGACCAATCTAAGTGACTTATTCCATAAACGTATGGCTAGCTTCGAGGCGGAACTACCAAAGGCACAAGGAACTCTTTCCATGGCGAGCTTGTCAGCTGAGTATACTTCTTTCAAGACCTTTATTATGGAACTTATGACACAATTCCAACAGCAATTAGACTTGCTCGCACACAATGTTGATTCCATGGAGATAAGGAGCCGTAGGAAGATGTTGTTGCTGCACGGCATTTCCGAGGAAGATAAGGAGGATTTGTCAGCCGTTGTAGTCAAACTAGTACAACAGCATCTCAAAATTCCAAACTTTAATACTGGAGACATCAGACGCTGTCACAGGATGGGACGTTCTACATCTAATCTTAAGCCAAGGCCGATTGTGATTAAGTTCCAGACGATTACAATCCGAGATAGCTTGTGGCATGCCAAAACTAAATTAAAAGGCTCCAGTATCACAATATCAGAGTTTCTAACAAAGCAGCGGCACGAGATATTTATGGCAGCACGTCAAAAATTTGGTTTATCTCAATGCTGGACCAGGGAGGGTGTCATACACATTATTGCAACGGACGGTATACGGCACCGCGTTACCAGTCTGAGTGAGTTTAACAAAATTATACATCCAGATGCAGAGAAGCCCATTACGCCAGCCAAGCCGGTAGCAAAGTCCAAAAGAGCAATTAGTCAAAAGAAATAACATTTCATAAAGTTAATTATGCCGTTGTCTGGATAACACATTTAATTTTCATTTCATTCTGTTAACCAAGCATATTAACGAAATATCTTCTATATATACAGTGTACTGTTGCGTACCAGTATGATATACATTATAAATACGGTCACTTATGTGTCGAGATGATTTCAAAGTAATTATTTATAAGTTGGTTAGTCGGTATTCAAATATTATTATCTTCTTGTTTAATAGCTCTTGTTGTGTTAAAACATTATTATTAAGAATTGAAGTTTGAAGTATACTGTGAATAACTTCAATCAATCAATCAATTCTTGATTTAATGGCGAAACAAATCTTATCTTCTTGTTTAATGGCTCTTGTTGTGGCAGTGTGAGCACAATTTCGCCAATATCGAGTATTAATTTAAGGTAGACCGTCAAACGAAGGAAATTTGTTCGGTGAAAGAGAAAGGCGAAACAAAATTAATTATTTGTGAATAACTTTATGACTTTGACAAGTACTATGGTCTGTGACTTTGACGTATGTTCCTATATCACTGCCATTTTTTTTTTTTTTTTTAAGACCTTTAGGTCAAACCATGAAGTATCCAAGGTTGTCATGCTTTCAAAATAATAATTGAATACCAGTCTTTACTTTTACATTTCTCTTTACTTCTATCTCATTGATTTTTTTTTTATTTCGATATTTTAGTGTTTACTGAGTTATGATGATGATAAATCTATTTCGTGGCAAATTGTTAAATATTTGGTTTATACTTAGTTATAATAGGACAACTGGCAGGTGGATTTCGCGCGCAAACTAATATTTTACACATTTTTATTTTATATATTATATAAGTATTTAAACACATTATATATATAATATATATTTTATTATATAAAATGTCTGATTGTAATGAGGTTAGTGATGATGATAATAGTTACTATTCTATACATAGCAATAATTCTAATGATAGTTTTATGAGTCTACCGTCTCTATCTGATAACATTATTTGTCATTTTGCCGATGTCCCTAAAATTTCAATGTTGTTCATATCAATGCCCAAAGTATTCTGGCACATTTCTCAGATATGCTGGCTAATTTTGACTGTAAGAATATTCATGCTATCCTTGTTTCAGAGTCGTGGCTTAAGCCATGTCTGCCCTCAATTTCATACTCCCTTCCTGGGTTCAAACTCATTAGGAACGATCGTGCTGCTGGAGTTGGAGGTGGTGTGGCCATTTATTTACGTTCTTATATTGATTATAATTTAATACACGAATCACCACAACCTCCACCTGCGAATGCCGGCGAGCACTTATTTATAGAGGTTGAACTCAACTACACCAAACTCCTACTCGGCGTCTACTACTGTCCCTCCTTACGCATAGATTACTTCTCCTCTTTTGAGACCTTATTGGTACATCTTTTGCCTTCTTACAGTCACACTATAATAATGGGTGATTTTAATACTTGCTTGATTAAAAATGACTTCCGTTCCAAATCATTGCACTCTTTATCTAAATCCTGTAACCTGTCAATTCTTCCTCTTAATGCTACTCATCACTTTCCCAATTCAACCCCTTCTCTTCTTGACTTAATAATCATATCTTCAAGAGAACGTGTCACTAAATATGGTCAATGTCCAGCTGATGCTTTCTCTTATCATGACTTGCTGTTTCTTTCCTATAAACTTCAAACACCTAAGACCAAATCTAAAATACGAATGCAGCGTAATTTTGGAAACATCAATATCGATCAACTGCGCGAAGAGGTTAACGGAATCGATTGGACACCGCTTATGAACTTAGATTCAATTGATGGAAAGGTAGAAATGTTTACGAATAACCTCATTCAGCTTTACGACAAGCATGCACCAGTACGTCCAGTGAGAATTAAACATCCACCTGCACCATGGCTTACGGCTAGTATAAAACATGATCTCACAAAAAGCTTCAGCAAAATTTAAATATAAAATTAAACATAACGAATTAAATTTAAAGAAATATGTTACTATTAGAAATCACTGCAATAAGGTGTGTAGGGATGCACAACGCCAGCACATTCATAATTCTGTTCAAGACGGAGACACAGCAAAAGTTTGGAAATTTCTCAAAACATTGGGAGTAGGAAAATCACGACACGAAACAAATCCTAGAGACTTCAACGTTGATTTGCTTAACCAACATTTCTCTGCTTTGTCCAACTTTGACAGGACTGCAAAGGCTGCTACAATTAATCGTCTTTCATCCCTTCCTACCCCCAGTTATCCGCCGCTCGCTTTTAATCTTGTTACTGCTTGTGATGTTAAGAAGAGCATAATGTCGATCACATCCAATGCAGTTGGATCTGATTGCATCAGCCGTAATATGATCCTTCCTATCCTGGATGAAGTCCTTCCAATAATTTGCCATATCCTGAATTTTTCCCTAACCAGCGGCGTCTTTCCATCTACGTGGAAAGATGCCCAGATTACTCCTTTACCCAAGAAACATAATCCTAGATTGTTAACCGATTACCGTCCTATATCCATATTGCCTTTCCTCTCCAAAATCCTTGAACGCCTTATCCACAACCAGCTAAGTGATTTCCTTTGCAAAAATAATCTCCTCAACCCTCTACAATCCGGTTTCCGTCCAGGTCATAGTACCTCGACAGCTCTCGTCAATGTTACGGATGACATCAGATCGGGTATGGAATGTGGTAAGCTGACTGTATTAGCTTTGCTAGACTTCAGCAACGCATTTAACACAGTAGATTTCGAGATATTGCTCTGTCTACTTTGCTCTCTTAACATATCTCCAACAGTAATGGATTGGTTTCGTAGTTACCTGTGTGGCCGCAGACAACGTATTCACATTGAAAATACCTACTCCTCCTGGTGTAATACAACAGACTGTCGGTGTGCCCCAGGGTGGCGTTTTATCCCCGCTACTTTTCGCAATTTTTGTTAATTCCATCTCAAATAACCTACTTTCTTCCTTCCACCTTTTTGCAGATGATCTACAAATTTACATACAGGCACCATTAACACAACTACCGAAACCCATGGAACTGCTTAATGACGATTTGGATAAAATTAGTGCGTGGAGTAAATCTCACGGCCTCACTGTGAATCCTTCAAAAACACAGGTGACAATTGTGGGCAGCTCTAGATTGATCTCAAGAATTGCTTGGGCACAGTTACCTCAGGTCAATTTTGAAGGTGTGAAGATTCCTATTAGTGATAGGGTTAAGAACTTGGGTCTAACAATTGACTCCAATTTTACTTGGGATCCGCAACTACAAGAGGTTAGTCGAAAACTGTTTGCATCTGCAGGGTCGCTTAAGAGATTACGCAATTTTCTCCCTACATCCACCAAAATTACGCTTGCTACTTCATTGCTTCTGCCTATTCTTGACTAGGCTGATGCCAGCTATCCGGATCTTGCCGTAAACCAACTAGATGAACTTGAGCGCCTCCAAAATTTCTGTATAAGATTCACATTTGGACTTCGCAAGTATGATCATGTTTCACAATTTCGATCTCAGCTTAAGTGGTTACCAATACGACTTCGCCGGGATACTCATATTCTCTCGTTACTATATAATGTACTGTTTAACCCTTCATCTCCTTCCTATCTCAAAGGTCGTTTTGAATACCTTCATGACACACATAGCAGATGTTTAAGGTCATCGGAAAATATGAAGTTAAAAATGCCTTTACATTCTACGAACTTTTTTGGCAAATCTTTCACTATCACTGCTATTAGTCTGTGGAATGCTCTGCCAGTGGAAATAAGGCGAGCAGAGACCCTAACTAAATTTAAAATAATGGTCAAAAATTACTATTTGAGCTTGCAACCATGAATTTTAATATACCATCAAGCTATGATCTCATCCTCACTGAATGTGTATTTTCTTTTTCTTTTTTTTATAAATATTAATGTATTGTTTGTGTAATAATTATATGTATGTATATAGGTGTAGTTTATTTGTATAGAGGTTTATGTATTTGCATGTAAGTGTATGTATTATATTTATCATATTTTATTTATATATATAAATATATTTTTTTTTCTTGTCTATATAGGTACCAACACCTACAACTACCATTGTCCAATTAAAAGTTGTGTCCATCCAAAGGTTGCCTGGAAGAAATTACTATTAGTAATAAGGCCGCCCATTGTACCACTTATGGGTTTTAACATTTCTTTTTTTTTCTTTCTTCGCATTGTACCTTAATATTTTATAACATATGGTGTACAATAAAGTATAAATAAATAAATAAATATATGTTTAAAGTTTGAAACCGTGTCTAGTATGTTATTTAAAGACTGTAAGAATGTTCCAATTTGAGGGAGACCTATATATTGCTAGTACAGCCATATCAAAACCCAGTTTTAAAAGAAGACAGGTACCATCTTGCAAAAACGGTTCTTCACACGTTATGTTAAGATTATTTTTTAAAAATACAGTTAGTCCATCATTTTTATTCAAATTATATTGCGATGAATAAGTAGTGATTATAACCTTCAAGGGTTGGGTATTATAGGATTGCATGACAACCAACACTCCATCAGAATAAGTATATCACAGTTTATATTAATTCTATTTAACATGGTAGCAAAATCATCAAAATTCCGCGAGATACTTAGAATATTTTGTGTTAACAAAGTAAGGCAATCGGTAGTGTTATTTATGAGCCCATAGCAGTCTTCTAGGTCACAGATGGCAGATTCAGATACATTAATTTTATCGAGCTCTTTTGCTAAGAAATCATCCACTGTTAATGTGTAGGTAGGTATGTGAAGGATCAATAAAATAGTAAGCCAGCATAGTTTGTATATACGAGTATGTACGGTAAGCGAGTGAAAGATAATATAGTAACGAAAATACAATAATTATGTTTTATGTTTATGTTGATATGTATGTAAACATATTGTATAGCACTGAAAGCCACATATGGTAAAAAATATTTGGAATGTATTTGTAAAAAGTATATATTTTTGTGAAGTGTAGATATGTGTGTATGTGTTCTCCTTTCAATTTAGTAAGGTCAGCTTCGTCATCGATGCGTAGATGTTTTGAACCCTCTTTTTTGCGTAGATATATTTTGCCATATGACGTCCAGCAGTATTGATATTTATATGTTTGCAAAATCTCTTGCTAGGAAAAATAGACGTTTGCTTCTAGGAGTAAGATAATCCGATATAAATATCTGCTTCAAAGGGCTATCGTGTCCAAAAAGGCTTGTATTTAATTTATCAATTTTTTCTTGTATTTTCAGTTGTTTAATACCATTTAAGATACTTTGTTTGGTGAGAACAGACGAGAATTCGACTACTATTGGTTTCATGGAGTCGGTTGTAGAATAAGGGCGATATATATCCCTTATATTTGTTGCTTGCACTTGTAGGTTTAAAGTACTGCCTATTTTTATCACGGCATTACAAAGACTTTCCTTAGTCTCTTTTTTAAGTCTCAGGACGTTTCGGATTTCTATTTTTGCTGAACACGACTGTTTTTCGATAATATCTAGCTTATTCTCAAACTGTTTTATGTATATTGAAAGTTCATTCCGTTCTTTCTTATAATTTTGAAGCTCTTTTTCTATGTCGTCGTATTTGGCAGACAAAGCCGCTATTGATGTATTTATAGTATCGTTTTGTATTTTTATTTCTGATAAGGATGACTCTAATTTTTGTAATTTTTCTGTTTGCTTGGAACAAAAATTCTCAAACATTTCACGAACCTCATACATAAAAGAATGCATCTCATTTCCTCGCACTTTTCTTTTCATACGCAACTCGTTTTGGCTACGCCGGTCGGAGCTGCCTTCTATACTTTCTGTATCAGTGCCCGACGCAGCCTGTTTGATTGGCGGGGTGCGTTTCATCGGCATAGTAAATACACCTAATACACTGTGAATGTGTTAGTAGGCTAAACAGCGACGCGCCAACAAGCGAATAAACGTAACGCAGTTCATCAACGGAATACCAGGAGCACAGTAACTTGCTGCCTCCAATATTTCTTCGCTTTGTCTCACTCTTGCGCGCTCAATTGTCCAACGTAGGTGAAACGCCCCGTAGGTGTCGTGAAGATGGCAAGTGTGTGCGTAACAGGATCACACAAACGAGTACGCGTAGTTCACCGCTAAAGGACCACCCCTTAGCTTCTTATGCACTCCTATTTTTGCGATGCGAGTTTATTACACAAATTTTATTTAAAATATCGAATTAGAGCACAGCTGTAAGATACTATAATACGTCCGATCACATCAAATGCCCAGAGAAAGAGGCTAGATCTACAAAAGAGTCCTCAATAGTATATATCTATCTATTATATATAATTCCAGTGTCACGATGTTTGTCCGGGATGAACATTGAGACTACTGAACTGATTGTAACTGTTTTTTTTTAAATGTGTGTTTTGTTCCAACTTAGGAGATAGGATACTTTATATCTCAATTTATAATTGCAATATTTATTCATGAAAAATATGGCGGTACGAAGTTCGCCGGGTCAGCTAGTAGGTACATATAATTGCTTGTACCGACTGACTGACGATCAACGCAGAGCCTAAACCGCTGGGGCTGCAGACTTGAAATTTTTGTAATTGATGCCTTTTTTGTTGTAGAGATCCACTAAGAAAGGATTTTTGAAAATTTTACCCCTAAGAGGGTAAAATAAGATATAAATAAGGTATGGAACTTTGTCATATTCAAAGTAAGAAGCACGCAATTTCAAATACCTGTTTTTGGTTGGAAATAATTGTACATGTACAGGGGGTATTAAAAAATACTCGTAAGATGGTGAATGTTAAAAGTTTATATGAGAGATTCGTCACTTTTGAAGTAAGAAGCACAAAATTTCAAATACCCGTTTCTGGTTAAAAATAAATGAATACGTATAATCAGCGATTTTATAATTTTTACCCCTAAGAGGGTGAATCAGGGGTCGTAAGTTTGCATAATATTTTTTTTATTTTTAAAGAAAAAGCATGATATTCAATATTTAAGCATCTTATATAAAGTTTAAGTAACAAACTTTATTAACTAAGTGCAACCCGCGACTTCGTTCACGTGGAATTTAGTTTTTTATTTTTAGAAGGAACCTTATTATTTTTCTAAAATAATAGGTAGTATCATAAGTTACTCCTTGTAACATCTGCTATACGTCAATGAAAGTCCCGTCCAAATTGGTCCAGCCGTTATGGATATTAGCCGAAACAAACAATCGGAGGATCAAAATACTTCACGTAAATGATAAATCCGTTTTGTAGAGCACAATTAATTAGGAATACGTAAATTGTAACGCCCTTAATTATAAAGAAGAAGCGCCTGGTTTATTGTTGGTGAAAGTGTTTCTAACTGTAAACTAACTCTTAAAATTGGATCACCAGTAGAGTTATTAAGAAATCTCAATCCCCGAAATTTTGTAATAGAACTAGGTTACAAATCAAATCTCTTTATAAAAACATCGTAGGAGCCACAATAATTACCGAACGTTGTCAAGGAAATGTTGTTTGTATTCCACAAATACCGCTATTCTATCAGAGTATCATGAAGAAATTAAATTAATATAAAGAATAGAATACAGATCCCTCTTAATGTGTGCTTTGCCATAACAATTAATAAGTCCCTAGGCCAGTCACTAAAAATTACTAGCGTGGATTTAAGTAAGGACTGTTTTTCACATAGAGAGATTTATGTTGCATGCTCCAGTGTGAGTCTTAGACGCAAAAGGAAACACTGCATACATCGTTTACAAAGAGGTACTTACTGTAGTAATTAAACCTTAAATTTTAATGAATACTAATAGTTTCATTTCATTTAGAGACAGTATTTTTTAACCAAATCGTTCCTATTTCAATATTCATTTAGGTATTTGCGAGCGAAGCCGCGAAAAACAGCTAGTTGGTCTATAGAAATAAAGTAATTCTCACGAAATAAGGTATAGCTTAGCGCTGGTTTTAGTCGACCGTAAATATTCACAATTTTTTTTGTTTATTTAAAAACAATTAAACCACGTCGAATCAGACCGTGAAAAGTAATAGGGCTCTATTCGTAATCATACAAATTCGTAAAAAAAAAAGACTCGTTTAGTAAAGTATTTTGGTCGTTATCGTGTTAACATACATTATCTACAACAAACCGACGTCCAAGACAGAACTTTTTCAAACAGTTTTTTAACTAGTTTAAATAACAAAAAAAGTGGATTCAAAAATATCATGAGTGTTAAAAATAGTATTTTTTCTTGATATGTGTGTGTATACATATATTATTTTACAAGTGCAATATATGATAAATAGAGACATTTTAAGTTAGAAAACACAACAGCAACACAACAGCTTTTCTGCGTGAAACGAGAATAATACACACCTCAACGCTTCGCTTATGAGGCGTGCAATAATAAAAAAGAAAAACAAGATAATACATTTAATTAGTGTACATTACAATAAAATATAACCTAAAGTAGTAACATAACTATATAACACATAATCACAATATTATGCTTCTAAATAAGTATAATGTTGTTAGTAAAAAATTATGTAAAATCATGACAAAATCGCTAACGCATTAAAAATTGGTTTGCAACGGTTTTGTTTTAATTCTATAGCCTTAGATGAAGAAAAAAACCGCATGTGTCTTCATAGGGGCTTCATGTGAAGATTACTTTTTTTTTCGTATTCATACAATTGTAACTTATAATCTATAAGTAGATCCTAGTTCCTGTAACGAATGACGTAAATATTATTTCATTAACATACGAAACACGAAACATCTATTTTGGCAGAATAATAATGCTTATATTATATATTCATTAATTTTACTGAGGGTACAACCGCAAGCTATTTAATAATCTTGCTTTTAAACTCGGGAACCGTTTTTGCCCTCTCATGCTTTCCAGTAGAGCAGATTATTATCGTAAAGAGGTCCGTATTTCAATCTCAGTATAAAATAGTTTCTACCTATACAGAATGGAAAGATGTTATCAGTCCAAGTTTTTAAAAGAAAGACAATTTCTTCATATCGAACTGTAATCCCAAATAAACGTTACCTATATTACTTTTGAAACAGTTTTTACATTACTATACCGGTTGTAAAAATCAGATGGTGAAAATAAGAGCCTTTGAGTTCAATCCCAGGAATAACCAACAGCGCAAAAATCACCTCCGTCCATCCATCCATCAGCCTTTTAACGCCCACTGCTGGACATAGGCCTCCCCAAGAATGGGGGATAGTGCCGTAATCGCCACGCTTGGCAGGCAGGTTGGCGATCGCAGTGGATGTTGTTAATACTCAAAGGAGTGCTGCTGCTCACTCCCCCGGTGTTCCCTCAGTCGGCTCTTACGACTCCCATGGGTGAAGAGCGGTGGGACAATTCTAAAGCCGGCCCCACACGGCTAAATCACCTAACAAAAATAAAATTAATAAACTAGTATTAGTATCAAAGATATATCTAAAATGCCCTAATGATCTTTGCTCTGAACCTATAATCAACCACACACCGTTCAAGTTCCCTTTAGTTAAGACTTATTAAATGACACAAAACTTGAACTCTCCCACAGTTCACACACACTCACACTCACACTCATACCTCACAGTTAAAAGTCACAATAAACAACAAGCCCCAATAAATATAAGAGTACTTTAAATACATAGAAATATCATACATAGATACAAGTGGGAGTATTCATTTGCTAACTGGCACGAGCGGATTGACCCCATCGTCTTCCGTGTCGCTCACACAGTGAAACATATTAACACATGGGAGTTAGCCTTATATTCATTCATTTCCCATTCATAAAATAAAAAAATCTGATGTAACAAAGCAATTACAACATACCACACATATCACGTCATCTAGGAATGACAATAAACAATACTCACAATTAAGAACAGAACCACCCAATGACCCATAGAATCAATAATATTAAAAGTCCAATGATAAAACATCCCAGTAAACAGCTCAATAACTGGCAGCAAATATTGCACAAACAGCTGTAATTATTAAATTTCATAATTATTGCTACTTAATTAATCGATATCTTATCAAAACATACAACTACCAGCCTGGGAATAGCTCTTCATGCTGAGTAATTCAATATTGGGAATTTATATCAGTATCAAACTAGTGTGATTTATTAAACACAAAGTGAAAAATGTGAAATCGAAAATAACAGCCACGAGCAGGATTTGAACCTGCATCTCCTGGATACCGTCCAGATGCTTTGCCAATTCAGCAATCGTGCTAATTTCGATAAAATACGTGCTAATTTCGATAAAATACGTGTGATTTAGTTCGAATTCTGGCTTTCTTTTTTTTCTTTTTGACTTTAACGACACCCACGATAGACAATGATGATTTTCTAAATTATTAATTCGTCACCGTTTACCTATTTTGTATTCATACTGAAATATAAGCTAGTAGTCCATATGTGTGACTTATGCTGGGCACGCGTGATGTAAAGGAAATTGGCCTATTGTACATGCACTGATTAAAATTGACTAGATGAATTAATAGGTTATTGTTGATATATATTTTTAAGCATCTGACTCAATGATCAATGATTCTCATGATTTCAATTTTTGCACTTTGTGTTTTGACGGGCCTCGTGGCTTAGAAGGTAGTGTAACCGATTTCCATACACGAGGTCGTGGGTTCGATTCCCACTCAGGACAAATATTTGTTTCATGAATACTGATATATTGTACTGCGTCTGGGTGTTTTCTATCTATTATATGTACCATGTATTTACAAAAAAAGTAATATAATATATTACTTTTTATGTAGGTATTATATCCGTAGTCTGGTACCCATAGCACAAGCGTTAAGCTTAGTTTGGGACCAGAGGACGTTGTGTGAAATGTTCGTGAATATTTATTTATTTATTTAGATGCATTTATTAAAAATATCGATATTTTATAGTATCGATACGCTGTGAACTACAATTATTACAAAGAGGTCAATCTTTGTCATAATTGAACTCTTTAATAAATTAGGAATAATGAGCGGCTGCAGGATGCTGAAGCTACATATCCATTTTAAATCTTGGATCATACATATTATATATATTTACAATTATGTGCATACTGATTGATAGTGACGATGACACGCGTAAACGATACAACATTTGCTCATCTACCATATATCTATCTATCTGGTACCCATGGCACAAACACTAAGCTTAGTTTGGGACCAGAGGACGTTGTGTGAAAATGTCCGTAAATATTTATTATTTTTTATTATTATCTACGAAGAGGTAAAGTAGGTACGAGAAAGTATGGTGACTGAGACTATCAAAGGCCCTGCACACTCACGAATGGTGTGTGTATCTCTACACTTAAAATTACTTACCACATTTTTTATATATATGATACTTTTCTATACTTTTAAGTTGATCGATAACGTATCTCGTATCATCAGCTTCTTTGTTATTGAAACACATATAACTACGAGTATATAATTATACTAAATAAACCATACCATTCTCAATATAAAACAGAATTAGATGATATCTTTCATCTTTCAGGTTTTGGCAAGCAGCGTATCATTGTAGTCATAATCCATCAGATTTGACAGTGTTATGATGTTTAGTGTAGAAAATATTTGCATACATTCTTTTTGGTTTGATATTATATATTAGAAAAAAAATAGTTCCACGTTCTATAATTCTGTGTGGACTAAAATTTAAATTTATCAAGTTCTAGATTGCTATATCTATCAAGTTTATTTATTTAAAAAATAAATAAATAAATAATATAATTAATAAATAAATAAATAAATCAAGTTGTGTATAAGACAGGTAGACAGAGAAACTAATAGACTCTCACTTGGCGTGGCCACATGAGATACGAGATAAACGAATGACGATATGATACTAGTGTGGCAATACCAAAAACCGTTACCTAGATTTAGGGAAAATATATATGAAACTCAATAGTTATATATTATATATATATATATATATATATATATAGGTGTTAATACACCAGTATTTTGTTAAATTAAATTTTATCACCATACTTCATTAGTTTATATTATAAACTTTGCCGCAATTTCTAAGATATATAAAGTATAACATTGTTTTAAATTTCATCAAAAATACATAGTTGTATATGGTGTGGTTGTATCATTATTGTAAGATATTTACGAGGTTATTTGAAACAGATTTCCCATCAAACAACCATCTAAAAGATTTGATTACAAGGTATATATAAAACATATTATTAAATATAAGTAACTTTATTGCTCTTTGAATAAATTCTTTATTGTTCTCTTACTTAGGTACTACTTTATAATCAGACCATATCCCTTGCGGGGTAGGCAGTGAGAACAGAGTGCCAAAAGGCTCTATTCTTGCATACATCTCTCGCTTCCTCAATATTCATAATTCTCTTCATACATGTTCGCCGGTTTCGGAGAATCCTGACTCCACCTTTCTTCAATACATGCCAATTTGGTCTAGGTAGATGATTCTCGGTCTCCCCCTGTGCCTACATCCTTCCACTTTCGCATAAGACCCCATGATAGGTGAAATCACCTTTTTCCAATCCGAATATTATGTAAAATACTAAACCAATAAATATGTAATAAATATATAGTAAAGTTGAAGACTTATACTAAGGTTTATGCGTGGTGAAAACTCGATTACTTAAAATTTTCACGATAAAAAAGTACAAAGTTACCTCTAAATAATTAAATAAAGCTGAAATACTCAATAAATACTTTAAATTAGATCAAGAAATTTTGGAAATATGATGATCTAAGCCTAAAGCAGGAATAATGCGTTTTAAATTTTAGAAATAACTTAGCGGCTTAGATCACTTCCCTGGATTGGAAGGGACGCAGGTTCGAATCCCGCTCGCACTAAAGTTCTCTTTTTCCACATCCACAAATTGTACTTTAAAGATAGATAGGAAACACCCAGACGCAGTACAAGTATCTGTGTTCATCACACAAATAATTGTCCTGAGTAGGAATCGAACCCACGATGAGATGAGAATTAAAATACATATTAATCCAGATTCTTATCTATTTAGCTACCTACCTAATTTCTTCAAAGTATGCTTAGGCGTGGCAGACGGACTAACATCTAAAAATCTTCGTCACAGAATTTCGCATTTATAATTTTGGTGAGATGTATAATTAATTTATTACAGAAATTATTATTTATGTGTGTATACATACTACTATTATTCTATCGCTAATTATTATTTAATATATTTAATATTCACGGACATTTCACACAACGTCCTCTAGTCCCAAACTAAGCTTAATGCTTGTGCTATGGGTACCAGATTACGGATATAATACATATATTACTTTTTTTTTGTAAATACATACATATAAAAGATAGGAAACACCCAGACGCATTACAAATATCTGTGTTCATCACACAAATAATTGTCCTGAGTGGGAATCGAACCCACGACCTCACGCACGGAAGTCGGTTACACTACCGACTACGCCACGAGGCCCGAAATATTTCCGTAGTAGGTAAAAGAAGATCATCAGATCATCGTAAAACAATAGTAGATGCTGCTACTGGTATGTTTCATATGGTGAGTGAGAGCGCCGGAGGCCCAGACCCTCTTCTCATCTCATCGTTATTTTCCTCACTGAGGGGGCCTCATCTCATGAGGTGGGCCCTCCGAAAGGACACTTTCCTAAGGGTTGGCGTCGTGCAAGTTATGTCTTGGTGTTGCTAGTTACGGTAAGTCTTACGGTAACCGCTTACTATCATGGCCCGTATGCTTGTTTGGTACCCACTGTTTTTGTTAAGGCGAGGAAAAATGTACCTAACCGCACACCCTGTCGTTTGGAGCAACGAACATGTTAGTGTGGGGCCCTCACCCACAAAATAAACTCGCCGTGTGCCGTCTCACTGCCTGTATTGGCAGACCACTGGAACTGTATGACATTACTTCAGTGGTAAACTTGTTTGCCACCATAGTAGTATAAAAAATAGGCAGCAACTGATAATTTTATTATTGTTCTCTTACTTAGTTACTACCTACCTATCATCAGACCATATCCCTCGCGGGGTAGGCAGAGAGAACAGAGTGTCAAAAGGCTCTATTCTTGCATACATCTCACGCTTCCTCAATATTCATAATTCTCTTCATACATGTTCGCCGGTTTCGGAGAATCCTGACTCCACCTTTCTTCAATACATCAGTCTCACTCCACAGATTCTCTATTTCCCGCATTTACTCTTTGCTCTATATCATTGGTGTACCTTCCATCCCGACTGAATCCAGATCCGGGATTACAATATATAAGGAGTTGGAAATACAATAAAGAAGAACAGTGAGTCTAGCCAAGTTGCATTCTATGATCGCTAACGCTAATAGAAAACTATTAAAATGTGTGGAAATTTGACATCTCTAACGTTAAGTCACGTGACTAGAGTTATAGATATTGTTAAAGACTTAGATAAATATAGGTTCTTTATCTAAGGTTAAAGATGTCAAATTCCCATACATGTAAATAGTTTTCTATTAGCGTTCAAAGAATGCAACTTGCCTAGGCCCGCTGGTCTTTTTTTATCCATCGCTGTTCCGCGCACGGGTTACCTCTCAGAGTGAGAGAGATTTAGACCCTTGTCTACCACGCTGGTCTAGTGCTGGTTAGCAGTCTTCGCAAGATATCAAGAAAATCTCTCAAACATGCAGGTTTCTGCACGAGGTTTTACTTCACCGAGCAGCAATAATTTGTATACAAATATCTACTCTCAAACAATTCCGATAAAATCTACAAGCTAGACGTAAGCCGCGTTTGGACTGGGGATTGAACTTTATACCACTATCTTTTTTGTCCTAGGTTTTTAAAACCTTACGCTAACAACAGAAAAAAGGATCAGACGGAGAGACGATACACGGTGGTTTTATAGATTGCATGTAATAGGTAATTACAATCATAATAAAGATATAATTAAAACATTTTTATATGGATATGATACATCAAAGCTTAATTATCTATTTATATTATTTTACTCACCAAGAATAGCTCCACCCTGTCTCCTCCTATGGGAGTCGTAAAAGCCGACTAAGGGATTACCGGGGGTCCGGGCAGCAGCCTTCCCCTGTGTACTAAAAACATCCACTGCGATCGCCAACCCGCCTGCCAAGCGTGGCGATTATGGTAAAACCCCCATTTTGGGGAGGCCTATGTCCAGCAGTGGACGATGAAAGGCTGATGGATGGATGGATACTTTTATATAGCTTTAACAGAGCTATATCTGTACATTTAAGATATAAGATAAAAAATTAATATATTACTAGGCGTCTCTGAACTTAAAACGATATTTATTTAGAATTTTTGGCTGTTTCGTTGGTTTGGGCATCATGCAGAAACTACTGAACGGATTTTGATGAAACTTATTATTGATCTAACTTATATTTGATAGCTCTTGATTAGGCTTATAAAGGTATTTTTTTCCCGCTACTATACCTGGAACCTGAGATATAGCTTAAAAACTAGCTTATGGCTGCGGCGAAGCTGCAAGCAAAGGCTCGTCATTGATGTTAGTGTTTGCTTATTTATAATATAATTATGTTAGAACACTATTTAATGCTCTAAACAATATTTTGGCTCCGACACAAAAAAATATACATAATATATTATTAGTTTGTCAATAAAATACTAATTATTGTGCGGGATCTGTCCACGAGACTCTAATTACGAATTCCCGCAATACGGAATTGCATATAACCAGCAGGTTTGTCAAGCTGAAGTGGCAATAGCTAAGCCACATCGCTCAAAGGATCGACAACCATTGGAAAAGGAACAGGTTCTTGAGTGGCGACCACGTATTGGACTGTGCAGCGAGGACGGCCTCCTGTAAAACCGACGTGGACGATTTGGTCAAAACCACGTGAAGCCGTTCGATGCAGTCGACACAAGACTGGTACGACTGGACCGTGGCGCTCTCCTGTGGAGGCCTATGTCTAGCAGTAGATGAGGAACAGCTTTTTAATGTATTAATATATATACATATACAATATAGATGTATCAGCATAATTATTACGTAAATACTAGTATAGAGACTTGTTTGTCTTAGAACTAGAAGGAATGGTCTGGTTGGAAGAAGTAGGATGATTCAAACAAGGAACACACTCACTGACCTTTTCAAATGAGCCCAAGCTTCGACAGTAAAAGCCACATAAGTAAGACTATAACTGCTATCACTGCAAAACTGATGATACAGGCACAATTGCTAAGGCAGCTGTAATAATAACGAGACTTATTACCTAACAATATTTTGAAATAGAATCGCCCCTGACTGGTACATTGTTTACATAATCACAGACTAGCTATGAACTTCAACTCGTATTTTATATTTCTAAGAATAACTATAACAGTGTTTGTAGTCTTACAATTCAAAATTAAATCTTGTTTCGTTATTTAAAACAGGTGGATGTAATGATCATCATAGAGAAACAGTATGTTATAAAACGCTCGTTAATCTTTTTATCTCACAGTTGATCTCAAAATTTTGACAGATTTTATTACGAAACCTTTTATCTGCTATAGAAAGATCAGCTCCAATAATTTTAGCTACAATAATAATTTACTATAACTTTCTAGGTGTACTTGTGCGAGTCGGAGCCCCAGAGAACAACTATACTTAGGGTTAGTAAAGAGTGTTGATAAATAGATTGTACTATATTTTACCTTATGTATCTGGAAATAACCATTAATCGTAACAAGCTCAGGAGACTAAAAATGTTAATTTGAGTGCATCGCATCTGGTGTGATAGCCAAATTTCGATTCTATTGTAGACGAGAGTTGTGTCCAATAAGATAAATAAGTACGTCTCATAAGATTTAAAAAAGATGATAAAAATTTGATTTCATGTGTCTTACCACATCTTAATACTTCACTATCCCGATTACAATAAATCAATTAATTTTTTTCACTGATTGGTACCATGAGTTATCTAATTTCTTATCAGATAACTCCATGAAAATTAAATTGGTACTGCTACTGGAAAGCCTTCTTCAATGAAATCTGTGATGTTGACGGCCTTGACAGGCATAGAGTAGAGTGCATACATTTTCTGCTTAGACAAAGGATATTATTAAGATATTATACGATATTATAGACTCGTCATCAGCGTTTGCGGTGTCGAGATAGCGATAGTTTGACATAACTAGATGTACCATAGCTATGAGGCAATAATATACCATACTTTAACTTGTACCCCCTTTTACGGGTAAATTTTACTATTGCGTATTTCAATTTTCCTTAGTTTAGTTTGTAGCAATTACTTACACCATACGAGAAAATAAAGCAAAACCGATTTCTGCAAAATTTATTTCGTTCATCATATAAAATTCATCGTTCATCTAGCCATCCATCAGTCTTTTAACGTCCACTGCTGGATATAGGCCTCCACAAGAGCGCGCCACTACTAACGATTCTGTACTGACTGCATCCAACGGCTCCCTGCGGCTTTGACCAGATCGTCGGTCGATCTGCTCTAATCCGTCCTGCACTGCGCCTATCTTTTTTCCATCCAACGATTGGCCTGCATATTGCCATTATAGCATGCCAACCCGTCGGGCTATGTCAGTCACTCCCGTTCTTCTACTCCGTATCCGGATCTCCGTATTACGAATTTAATTACATGGACAAAAATTTCGAGTGGGAGTGGACTATCCGCTTCATAGCACGCTGAGTAACTTTGAGCCTTGATGCAAAGCCAACATTCAGAGACCATCTAGCTGTACCACATGTCATCACTGGTAACACGCACTGGTTATAGGCCTTTATTTTCAGATACTGGGGAATATTCGACGAGAACATATTGCTTAGCTTCCCGAACTATTTTGTAATTTACTCAAAGCCACTCTGCTAGTAATAGGTTGCTCAACCATGATAGAGTTATTTTCTTCTGGTGTCTAAAAAGGAAAATTATGAGAAGCACATTTTAATCAAAATGAGGAGAATAATATCAATCAGCTCTCAAGCAGTCATAATTTAAAAACAGTGTAAAGAATAAACATAATCCAGGTCCAGTTAAGCGAGTTGTTATCAGTCCCAATAAAAAAGCGTTACGAAAAGATAGTTATGGTAATACTAAAGAATAATTAAAAAATCTACTTACCTCGATTTGTAAGTCATTACCATAACCAGATACCATCCCAGATACCTCCATAGTGACGGAGTTACCTGCTCCTGGCGGCTAAAAAGTCACGTTGAAAATATAACTTATTTGTAATTTCATATATTAAATTTATAAAAATATCAAAAAAGGTTAAATGTTCCCGCAGAAAATTGGAAATCCATCACCCTTGCAAACAAAGCATACAAGGTGTTACGACTATTTGTTATAATTTTGAAATATATAATAGAAAAAGTAACTAATAACATGAATGTGCAATTAACTAATCATTTCATTGGGTGAAGTACTTACGGGTATAAACAGAGTGGGAATTTAATCTGGATTCAAATACGTGAATTGTTTTTCCTTGCGAAAGCATCTTGATTTGAAATGTTTCGAACATATTTGAGCATCCAAAGGTGGTTGCCAATTTTTTCGTCCAGTAAATACAATCCATAGACCTCTAATGTTTTTTTTTCTTGGGAATACTGCAATAAAATATATAACTGTTAAAATTAAGTGTGTTGTAGTGTTGCAAGAGTTTTATGGGAAACCTGTCAGCTACAGACTGGCATCCATAACAGATCATAACTAGTAGGTATAATTTCAGAAGACAACTATCATTAAAACTTTGTACACTATAAACTACACTGCACTACCTATTTTAGCCGGATACTACAAAAGAAACTACAAAATAATGTTTGCTTAAAATAACGTTTTTGTAACACTAATGCAAAAACAAGCTTACTTACCAATGAAATGTGATGTTCTTAATATTTTGTTCTGGTCAATTTTTGCAACCTAATATGCAACAGCGACCCATGTTTAATGTTCTTATCTCTTCTCTAATTTACTTTCTCCAAAAATGATCACTAAATCACTAAACTTATACATTTTTTATATACAGATTTACAGTCTTACTAATAAAGAATCACATTACAGGTGTTTAACAACTGTGTACTTACACAATGTGTAAGCAGTGTAAAGGCGTTACACACCTCTCTTACTAATAAATGATGTATAGTTACACAACAGAAACACTGGCATCTTTAACTGATAGCGTTTAAATACCTCTTTCTAGTAATTTTTGATTCGTTTGATGTTAGAGCAGAGACTCATCAATGTATTTATTTTATACTAGAATTTTATGTTTATTAATATTTTACTTGTAAATAATATTATGATACTTGTGTTTTTATTAAAAAAATAAATTAATGGATTACTTTTTATGAAAAAAGTTTTCATATTCAAGATAGACATTATAGTATTTTATGGCTTTGAACGTAGCTTTCAAACTTGAGTGACATAAGAAAATAAACATCAGCGTAGCAGTTAATTACTCTTTGAAATTGAAATAAACGGAAAATAATGTAGAAAATCTAATTTTAACCAATTCTTATCTTTTCTGAATCTAATTCACGTGGTTACATTGAATAGCTGATATTGTTATGGTGAAATAATGACCAGTGATTTGATAAATAATATATAAAGAAAAAGAAATGCTGTTAAGTGCTGAAGAGCGTGAAAAGGTTCAAAAATATTATTGAAGATCATCGTTTTGCTACTGAGGAGCATAATTTAAAAATAAAACATAATGTTAGAAGTACCTACACGACCTTTTATCAAAGAAGAAGAGTCAACTAAAAATGGAAAATATATTAATTTATAAATATTAATATCTCCTAAAATCAAAATAGTAATAATTAAAGGATCATTTGTACTATTACCTATTATTGTTTTTCTCTGAAATCCTCACATTGTATAGTAGCGGCAATTGCCTTTAAGTTATTAATAATTATAGGTACTTCACGTTCAGAAAGCCATAGATGTCAAGAAGACTATTTAAAATGTGTTTCAATAAAAATACTTCTCAAAGTTTGTACAGATATACTATTTAGTTTCCATCCGTGTGGTAACGGACTAAGAATACAAGTGTCACCACCCCATCCTTTCCTGCGGGTGTCGTACAAGGCGACTATGGGAAGTAAGCAATTATCACACATTGCATTGGCCAGCCCTACCAGGCTGGGTACCAAGTGAGAGTACTCACTTGCTATTGGGCCCGAAGCGGTTGGTACCACCGTCTCCTGTGTGACCGGTCATGAAGCACGTCAGTGTGTTTTGGCTGCAGCAGAAAATAGCCGTTTATTCTTTCATTACATATCTGAGAAATGAAATGATGCGCAGCGACTTGATAATACTCTCGGTATAGTTGAGTCCATGAGCGACGGTTACCATTTACCATCAGTTCCCCGTTACCATCTCCTGCTACAGCCTAAACGCAATGATAAGCTCCATGACCAGTCACACGGGAGGTGGTAGTACCAACCTGCTCGGGCCCGATACCAAGTGAGTACCCCCACTTGGTACCCAGTCCTACAAACAGTCATGCAATGGATGATAATTGCTTACTTCCCTTAGTCGCCTCATATGACACCCGTGGGAAAAAATGAGGTAGTGACACTTGTATTCTTAGTCCGTCACCACACGGATAATACCATCAGGTGGGCCGTCGTCCGTCTGCCATCATTAGCAATACTTTCTTTGACATTAGACATGACTTTCGTCTTGTTCGTGTTAATTTTTAGACCCACCTATCGAGAACCCTTGCTGAGATAATTGAGCATGGTGGTTACAGTTACAGTGTGAAAGCGTAAGAAAGAAACAAGCAAACAAACATACTCACTTTTTCATATATATAATTACTCGCTTAGGCTTTCCAAAATCAACATCTTCCTTCATGTCAATGGCGATATTGAGCAATACGAGACTAGGGCCACAATGTATAATTTAATATTTTCTAATACCACCCGATATGCTTTCAGACTCTAAAACACCTTATTATAAGTTTTCTCATTCACAGTATGGGGAATCAGAACTAGAGTAAATCTATAATTTGTTAAGCCATAGCCAGAATCCCATAATAATAATCCATCCATCCATCAGCCTTTCGACGTCCACTGCTGGACATAGGCCTCACCAAGAGAACGCCACAATGAGCGGTCCTGTGCCAACCGCATCCTTTTTTTTTCTTGCGGGCAGCGACTACCCGTCGCTGCCGCCGATAGTGGTTGTGTAAATTCTCATACAGTTTATCCATTCGTTTTAACAGATGTATACAACAGAACTGTCAAAATATTGTTTATTAGTAACATTGATGTTACATATCTCGTACACGCCGTGTGTAAAATTTTATTAGTAAGACGGTAGATAAACAGCGGTCGCGAGGTGTATAGCGGTTGGGTAAATGTCATAGAGTTATGCACGCGTATATATATATATACATATACATATATATATATATACTAAATCTATGATTATTTCCGTAGACAGAGGTTATATCCTCTGTCTACGATTATTTTCTCATATATAAAATTCTCGTGTCACAGTGTCCTCCGAAACGGCTCGACCGATTCTTATGAAATTTTGTGTGTATATTCAGTAGGTCTGAGAATAGGATTTAAACTATTTTTCATACCTCTAAGTGATAGGGGTGGGGCCCACCCCAAAAATTTTCTTTTATTTTTTGGTATTTTTTTTATTTAATTTTTTTATGATTCGGCATTAAAAATACATAAGTACAACCATAAATGTTCACCCTTCTACTGCCTACCCCTATTCTTAGCGATATTATTACTTTAATAATATTCATTGCAAAATATTCACGAAAAAACAATATGGCGCTACGAAGTTTGCCGCGTGAGCTAGTTTCAGTATAAATAATAAACAACACAATAAAAACTTATACTTTTAATTACGTCATTATAATTTTATTATGACACATAAAAGTACGGGTATAAAACTATTTTTTTTATCTTTGATCACTATTTGTAAACATAAAATATATTATGTACCTATACAAATAGGATAAAGGTACATTAATAACAATTTACAAACAACATCATATGAACATAAGAGTCTTAGAACAAATCTTTATATACTTAAATATGTATTTCTTTAAGAGGCTAATCAAAGTTTTGATCCAATGTAATAAATAAAGTTAAATAAGTATTTATATCAAAGCGGCTACCATAAATTCTAAGAGGCCATTGAACAATTTAAGCTGAGTAGATTCAGCATGACCATATTATGCACTTATACACGAAATAATCGCATCTGTTTATTCCGCTTAACTACAAGAGGTCTTAATCTCCAGCGTGTAAATATAAATATTTACGGACATTTTCACACAACGTCTCCTGGTCCGAAACTAAGATTAACGCTTGTGCTATAGGTACCAGACTACGGATTTAATACATATATTACTTATTTTTCTTAAATACATATATATAATAGAGAGAAATCACCCAGATGCATACAAATATCTGTGTTAATCACACAAATAATTGTCCTGAGTGGGAATCGAACCCACGACCTCGTGCACGGAAGTCGGTTACACTATCGACTACGCCACGAGGCCCGCTCCTGCCTCTTAAGAAGGTACTATACACGGAATATTAGACTAGCAAATTACCCGCGGCTTCATTCACGTCACAGTGATAAAAGAATAATCTATTTTGGATAGGATTTGCGTAAAATCCTTTGTTAGTGCTCACCTACAGTTTCAAAGAAACCATATGAAAAGGTCCTAGCCCCAGGAGTTTGGGCTGTGCTTTGATATGTCAGTCAGGTATTCTATTGTAGTATTACAAAGATGTAATAGAACTACATCTGTACATTTTACATATTTAAGTAAAAAATTGGTGGCCTTCGGTAGTTGGCTGGCCACTTTTGATCATGAATACTGTAAAGTGTTCGAAACGTCGTTATAATAGAAAATCAAGTAAACGCGATAGATCCCGTAAAATGAGTTTTATTTTATGAAATCATATTTATTTTACATAAAACTGAAAGAAAATATATTTCATTCGAAGGAATACATCGAAATTGTGTGAAACATACACTCGGGGTTTTGGGGCAAGTAAATTCATGCTACCGAATGTATTAATTTATGTTTAGTGATAGTTGAAACAGTTTGATTACAAATTAATCAATATCTTTATTTACGGTTTCTATAATACGTAATATATAAATCAAAGATAAATTATATCAAGACTTAGTAGAGCTGTTTTCTTATTTTTTTTTTCTTATCATACGAGTATGATATTTGGTCCAGGAGCCGCCGCCTTTTTTTTAATGATTAATAACAGGCTGAATATTTGTGAGTAGGTTCCGTTCGATGAGACACGCGAATTTTTCTCAGTGAAAAATCTTGTAAGAGATTAAGTGTCCGTGAATTCTACAACTTCCAAGCGTGGGACAGAGAAAACGTACCACTAAATTTGTAGGACTATATGGCCATTTCATTTTACAAATATTTACAAAGCTGCATTCAAAAAATTTGATCGTTAATAATTTGAATGACCTCTTTATTTATATTTGTCTCTCTATACTTGTCTCTCTATATTTGTAGAGGAGCAAACTCCATTCAAACTACCCATTTTGTAGGACAATTGTTATTCCGAGTTTATTATCCAATTATCTTAACATTTAAACTTACTGTTAGTCAGACAATTTTGACACCCCACCAAATCGAAATATTTTATACCTGCGCTCTTTATTAGCTACCTCTATAGAGATTTTCCACAGAGAAAACTTGGGCGTCTCGTCAAACGGCACCTACTTACTAAGATAGAACCTGTTATTAATCACTTAAAAAAATAGGTAGCGGCTCCTGCACTAATTTAGATAACAATAGAAAACAAGTAGTGATTTGACGATTAATAAAGCAAGCGAACGTGATAATTAAATAGATAATTTATAGTTTTTAAGTTAATATTGATTCTAAAGGTGCAACGAGATCTCTCTCTGGAGGATGAGTCTCTTAAATGATCATCATTCCATTGTTGGTTTAGGAAACAAAATTACTAACTACTTTATTATTACCTTACTTATTTGTTTAAACATTCTTAATATTATGTAGATGGATGCTTCAAAGCCAAAATTCACTGTTTCATAACTAAGTTATAGATAATTTCTAATCAGCATGGAAGTATTTTATTTTTAGTCAGAGATATATTTCTATAGGTAATATAAAGCAAAACATTGACAAGGACATAAGGATGTAATTTCGGTCACGTTTTTATAGACTATTATACATAATTAAATATCTATAATAAAATTATACATATTAGGATCAATATTTACACAACATACAAATTAATTCTTTGTGTGATAGGAAAATATAAAGAGTGCACCTATCATACCCATTCACATATTAACAGAGGCTTAGATACTAAATTAGTTTATGGTGATTGTAGGTATAGGTAGAACTCGCTCTGTTCGAGGCAACATCGTCTGATTCTGCAACAAAAAAAAGATTGTTAAAGAAATTTTTGTCTGCCATCATTCCATGGCTCATGGATACATAAAGAAATATGGAAAATATTATTTTAAAGTCAAAGTTGGGTGCCTTGCGAAGGTCAACCTCAGAGTAGGTATCGAACTCAATACCTCTCTCTTTGCAGTCCTTCGTCTTATCGACTATCACTGTACTAAAAAATAATAAGTCTTCATTTTGTTACGTATAGTTGTCAGTTGTCACTTAATATCATAAGGGTTTTGAATTCATCTGCCATTTTCAATTGATTATAGATTTTTGACTGCACCGATGGCGGAGTGGTTTACATACCAGACCGAGTGTTGTGGGTTCGATTTCCACACAGGACAACTCTTTGTGTGATCTACAAATGGTTATTCTGAGTCTTTTTGTTCTTTGTGTCTGAAATTGTAGGTTTGTAAAGTCCCTCACGATACAAAAGATTGATGAATTCCTTAGTGCAGTGTTATGTATATAAAAGTGTATAAAAAAAAATCTTCTTTGTAATAAGTTGGTGGTTAGATATATTTTTATATGTATACTATATTGTACATGTCGTAAAAACAAAATATGTTTTAAAGTAATATTCAGCAAAAAATTAAATACTTACTGAAAATGATGCCGTACGTCCATAATAATAACAGCACTACAGCTAGTATGAACAATATCGATACCGCCAAACTGATGAGCTTGCATAACAAGTTACATACGCAACTGAAACAAAATATAACAATCTTACTAAGTTTCTAGCTTAAAAAAGTTATTAAATTATTAAGCTACCGCATTTGCAACAAAATTAAACCCTTTACAAAAATGGCTATACCGCAGCACCTTCACCCTTCAATTTTCCGGAATAAACAGTAGCGTTAGTTCTTGACTGTACTTCCGGCTATTTGTATGCTAAATTTCATGATGATTGTTTCAATAGTTTTGTTGTGAAGAGGTAACATATCAACTCGCTTTCCAATCTATACTATTATAAAGCTGTAAAATAGGTATGTCTGTACATTTACGACTTTTTTTAGATTTTGTCCGTCTGTTTGTTTATTCGCGCATCACGCATTAACTACTGAACGGATTTTGATGCAACTTTTTTTTGTTTGATAGGTCTCAATTAGACTTAAAAATTGGTATACATTTTATCCCGCTACTATACCGGGAACCTGAGATATAACCAAAAAAAGCTTTTGGTCGCGGCGAAGCCGCGGGCAAAGGCTAGTTTAAAATATATTAGATTCTGCCCGCGACTCCGTCCGTCTTTAGAGTATAAATATACAGCCCATTAATTAGGTGTAAAAATTACTATCCCATGAAAACCATGAATGTTCTAGATATAAAGAGTATCCTCCTATGTCTTTTTCTGGGCTCAAGACTATAATTATATCAAAACTGTATGATTATTGTTTAGTAGTTTAGTAGTTATGGCGAGAAAGCATAACAAACGAACAAACTCAATTTCATATTTATAATATTAGTGAGAATTACTAGATTCTGTCTGCGATTAAAGACATCACTCTACACTCACTCATCACTGACACATAGCTAACCTATAGAAACATCGCCCACGCCAACGCATTCAATATTCTGCCATTCAGCTGCATCATGGAGGCGCTTCGGTGTCACGGAAGCCAACGGCCTGCAAGACTAAGGTGGCTGGTGACAGAGTACCTCGAGAGTCACAGCGTCCTCTATGAGAGTTGTATAGGGGAGGTTGTGGGGAGACCCAAGTCGTGCGGTGTCTCACAGGGTTCGGTCCTAGACCCCCTCTTGTCGGACATAGTTTACGTTCCCACTGATACGGGTGCTGACTGAATGTACCACTAGAAAGGCTTATTTGATAGTATTTATTATATTATACTAGCTTAGGTTGTCATTATCAAAGCGGAAATTATAGGTTTTGGGTAGGATTTGCTATTTATCGTTCAATATCTGTTCTAAATGGGTGTCGCATCCAAAAAATAATATATTTTTTTATTTTAAGTCAATCCAGCTTATGTGTTTGGAGATCTTGTGATAAGTGAGTAAGTAGTATTTTTTTAAATATATTAAGATTATGTTCGTTATTATAGCGTGTTTTTAAGTTAATGACGGGCAAATATATTTGAATGGTTTGTATTATTCTGTATGTTTTTATAAACAAGAGCTAGAGATTAAAAAAATATGAAGGTTACACTATTAATTAATTAATTAACATTGTTTCACACTACGTTAGGATATTGTAATCATTGTTTTAATAGGGTTCGTAGATTTATTGTAAAGACTCGCATCTTTACTTTGTGTATTTAGCACGACTCTGACGATGTGCAATCTTCAATTTATCTCCGCGCGTTCAAAATACTTTGTTATAGTCATGATGTTTGAATTAGCAACGCCTTTTGTGGCGACTAAATAAATAAACTGAAGGAAAATTTAAGAATAAAACTGTGCTAAAGGGCCATTATGACATAGTTTGTCAATTTTCATGAAACGCTATACATAGGTTATGGCCGCATCACAGATCGCCTCTACCAAAAGGTTCCTATTTAACTAGAGTCAACTATGGGAACGAGGGAGTTCTGTGCGCTACGTGTCTGAAGAGTCCTGGAGAGATAGAAAAATATGTGTCCTTGTTAAAATGTTTACGCCATCAGGCAAGATTTTGATCTGCTGGAAGACACATATCCTATGAAATTAAGACTTGCAAATAATATTCTAACCAACTCCGTTGTCGCGAGCACGTATTAGCGGAGTCCCTATTCAGCAATTTGAGGCCGGCGATGCCTCTTCTGCAGTTGCCTTTCTATTGCATCTATTTAAGAAGATCCTAACGTTGTGAAATCGGCATTAATATTCACTAGCACTAAGATATGGCTAAGTGTCAGTGTCATACCAAATTCTCCGATCGAATCTGTTGAAGAGAAGCGTTCAAGGAGATCAGACTAATTCCGATTGGGAGAGTGCGCTCTTTATAACGCCTTTTTAATTGATATTGACACATACTGTACTCTTGTCTCCATCCAACAATATACACTAGTGCTTTGGTAGAAATTTCCTAGAGGAAGATGGCATTGCGATTCCCGATAACATCGTAACCACCATTGGCTCGAAGCCGTCCCGTCTCGTGAACTAACAGTATTATTACAACCTGCAGACCCTTTTGTCATAGCTATATATGGGCCTAGCCAATATTATTCCTTGGATAATTCCTGTCAATTCTAATTTGGTCTGTCATCGTGTTCTTTTCTAAATCACTATACGTGGAGACCAGTTCTATCAGGGTACAGGAATGCCCCAAAATCGCAGCTCGTAACAAAACACTACACCAACCCAGTTACATATTCAGCATATCGTATAATATATTAGAACCATGAACCTCCAGTTGGAAAAGAAGTTGTGGTGTGAAGAATAAGTCAGAATGAAGATATATGCTCAATCATAAACGCTACAGGAATATTGGACAAACAACACAATGTCACTGCGTTGTTTAGTTTCAGAATTAAATAAAATAATTTCCCACAATTTATGCAACACAGTTTCAAGGTGTAAGTCATAATTAAAATAACGACTTATTTACGCTTGCAGAATAACAAAGTTTTATATACTTTAGAAGTAATCCGATTTAGAATACTATTTTTTATATCACAAGGTTGGGAAATAAGTATATGGTCTGTCTGATGGTAAGCAGCTATCGTATTTTATGCTAGCAACATCATGTCGCTAGAGGCGTCATCATAGGAAGTGGAGAGGACGGATGATAGAAAGAGATTATAAAAATGAAAAGTGTCAGGAAGGAGATTTGGTTCTCTGGCGTCGTGTCACTCTTCAAACAGTCAACAGTTGAGACAACGACGTAGGCACAATACGGTCGGGCCGAACCTAACTATAATAGACATAGTAAGGACTGTTATCTTACTCGTAAGTGATTCAGCGATAAGGCTAAAACACAATTTTACTATTGTTTACTGAAAAAATAGAAAGAAAAGCGGAAATGATAATATTTATGACAGTAGGTAAGAATATTACTCAGTGCCAAACTTGACTAATGAGAAATACAAAATCTATATAATGTGAATACACTGGATGGTTAGGGATGTATTGGGATGTGGTAAAAATTGTTTTATTTAAAAATGGAATATTTATAATGCAGAAGGTAGTTATGGTGTATGGACTTATAAAAAAGATGTTCATGGCTACTACTAAATTATTCCAAACCGTGTGGTTGGAGCAAAAATGAAATAAATGTAGTCATTACTCAGAGCCTGGTAGTAAATATTTAGATTTGATACTATTTAATAATCTAGAACCTGACTGAAATATTTATTAACGTTAGGATTTTTTAACGTTTGGTTTTTTTAGCGTTAGGAATTTCACTGTTTCGCTGCATGTTCAAAATATAAACATATTATGTAGTATTGTTTGATTAGTAGCCTGGTTTGATTTTTAATCTACGTCAAAGGAGGACAGGGTGATTACGGAATACGCTAAAATGATTTTTACTTATTTCGATATACGACAAAAACAGCTGAATAGATTTGAATGATATTTGGTACACAGATAGTTTGTTATATGGTTTAACTTAGGATATTTTGTTATCCCGGAAAAATGTTAGGTTCCTGTGGGATAGTCACTTTTGCATGGAGATAGTTAATGCACTATAGAGTAAAGTACTTTTAATATTATATATAGGTATCCCAATTTTGAGGTTCACGTAGAAAAAAGTGTGGGTAACAGCTAGTTTCTCATATATGTTTGTGAGAAGGTCAATCTGTCGTTTGAACGAGGTCACGATTTACACTTGGTGCACGGTAGAGGTAAATTGCAAGGTTATGTTAAGCAAGCAAGCAGGTCTTAATACAATGCTTGCATAATTATATAAGTGATGTCTATATCTATATTAAGTTTATGATTCCTAAGGAACTTTATGCTGTTATATTCTGTGTTGCATGGTGAAAAAGAAAATAGATTTACCTAACCTTATACTTACCAATCTAGTCACTAATGCCCTGAAATAACTGTATTTCATATAATACATATAAAATAAAAAGTTGCTATTCGAGGAAAGTTTATGAAAATATATCCAAATAAAACTGTTTTTACGATGTTAAATTCTATTGTTTATAAGGAAGTCACCATAGTGTTAATTTATGGAACACATTTGCCAAATGTTTATCACATAGGTGCATAGTACTATATAGATTTTTAAAATCTCTTTTTCCTCATTCACAAATAATTTGTACTTTAAAAAGTAGCTGAGCATGTCAAATGCCAAAAAATATAGATAAAAAATGTTTAAAAAATCGCGCCATCAAATAGTATGAATTTTAATTGCAAAATTAAACTTACTATATTGGATTAATGCATATAAATGCATTCTGATAGTGTGATGAGGAGATTGGGATGGAAAATCTCTTTTTTCTCTCATTCATAAATAATTTGTACTTTAAAAAGTAGCTGAGCATGTCAAATGCTAAAAAATATAGATAAAAAAAAATGTTTAGTTATTCAAAAACACTCAGCATATTTTTTGTTAAGTTGTATCGGTGCGAAGTGAAAGCGGGTTACGTACTAGTGGTCTATAAAATGTCAATTTCAACATCCAAATGAAAGTCATTTAACTTTCTTGACAAGTACAAAATGAAAATAATAGGGACCGGCTTTTAACTGCCTGCTATAAATACTTTCCAAACAAAAGCAAAGATATGTTTAAGGCTCCGCCACCAAACACTTACTTTAACTCTTTGTTGTTTATCCATTAACGAGCATAAAGTGTGGATAACTAATTAAAGTGGCTCCAAATAGTCCTTTTTTACCCACGATACTCAAATTTTAAACGACAACATAATAGAGAAAATAGCCTAAAATATTACGTTAAAGGTGCCAATAGCTATTTGTAACAATACGTGCGTACTAAGCAGATTGGTTAATGGTTTACGTCATCAATGTTTGAGTAGGGAAATAAACTAGAGGTGCAGTGAATTCCGGTAGTAAAATGAATAATACTATAGTATTTACAGCTTTGTCGACAGTGTTGTGGCATTTGTGCAGTTTGTAAATAGTATACGTTCTAAGTATCAAGAAATGAAATAAAAACAAAACGCGCGAAAATGTCACAGTAACAAAAGAAAAACATAGCATCACGCCTGTATTCGCCGAAAGGGTAGGCAGAGGTGTATTAACACATTATTATTGTCACAGTAACTATACCAATATATCTATTATTATAAAGCTGTAACAGAGCTGTGTCTGTACATTTAAAATATTTGAGAAAAAAAAATCTGTATTATATATATACATAATCTAGTTCCAAACTATAATATATATTATAGTTTGGAACTAGAGGAGAATATTTATTTATTATTACCTATTATTTATATAGGCGTGTCTCAACACAAAACATTTTATTTTTTATTTTTTGTCTGTTTGTTCGTTCGCGCATCACGCAAAAACTACTGAACGGATTTTGATTCAACTTCTTTTGTTTGTTTAAATTAGTTTAAGATGTTTTAATATTTCAAACAAAAAAATAAACAAAATTACTCCTAAGTGACAATTAATTGATGAAAAGAACTCTCTATTTTTTAGCAATCAATTAGTTTTACTATAGAATAAGACGTTGCAGTACTAAAGTTAATACAACTAAATTTTTAAAACTTACCACATATTTATAGTTTTATTTAGTCACTTGTTGTACACAGTAATTGCAACACAACTTGAAGTCCACGACTGGTTCTTTTGTATGTTTTTACTGTATAAAACTGTACAGCTTGTCAATGCTTTTCTATCGATATTGTGACACATCATTTATTCGTACACAGCTCACATACAATCATCTATGAAAAACTAAGTAGAACTGCAAAAGGTTTACTATCACATGATGGTAATTGGATCGCAGCTGCTTTTTTGGCTTCAGTGAATAATTTAAGTCAGTAATGCCTAGTCGGCTCTGATGTTAAACGTGCACTGATAGAAAGCAGTTGTGTTAACACTGATTGAGTAAGTTTCTTGTAAATTTACGTCAGTAGCTGCACAGTTGAGTTATTTTTATTTTTTGCTGTTGGTTTGCTTACAAGATATAAGTAAAATAACTGACATGATTATAAGTAATTAGTAAAACACAATTCTTCTCAATTTAGTAGCTATTATACATTTTACATTATTTGAATTGGATATATATTAATATTTTGCATGTCAAAAGAAGTTGTGTGTTTAAACTAATACACCTGTATGGCTTTGTATGGACTTCTCCAAGGACATAGCTTAGACGTTAAATTAATGAATAAATTAAATAGTCTAGTACAGTATTAGAGAATAGAAATCTATCTATTCCGTTAAGAACTTTATATAAATATACATACGACTAAGATTTGCCCGCGGCTCCGCCGCAGCCAAAAGCTGGCTTTTAGATTAAATGTCAGGTTCTTGATATAGTAACGGGATAAAATGTATACCAATTCTTAAGTCTAATCAAGAGCTATCAAACAAAAAAAGTTGTATCAAAATCCAGTGATGCAAAATATTTTTTGAAAAAAAAAGCATAGCGCCTTCAGGGAACACTATATATTAGGAATTAAAAAGCAAAAAAATAATTTCTGTGCTAGACACCTACTGATGTGTTTGAAGTCGGTAGGTGGTACATGATGGGGATGCCTTCCTTGAGTGCATCTCAATAAGAAAGCATCTCGCACATGAGTCTGAAAACGACGAAAAATGAGCGCCTATTGCACATTAAATAAAGAAATAGGGCACAGCGTCATAACGTGATTTTCAGGTTGCTTTTGTAAACTAACGTCTTTGTAATTAAACTGGTATTTTAAATAGATATTTGTATGATAATAACCTAATGAAGTAAGACTTTCGTATTCATTCATCAGCCTTTCAACATCCACTGCTGGACATAGGCCTCCCCAGGAAATGAAGGATAATGCCGTAATCGCCACGCTTGGCAGGCAGGTTGGCGATCGCAGTGGATGTTTTTAGTTTTTGCTGCTGCCCACTCCCCTGGTATTCCCTCAGTCGGCTCTTACGACTCCCGTGGGTAGAGAGGGGTGGGACAATTCTAAAGCCGGCCCCACACGGCTAACTTAGACTTTCGTATTGCATATAAGAAAAGGTTGTTTGTTTTCACTAGATGACCGATGATTGAAACATGTCCAAGTTCTAGTTTGGATTAATCCATTATTAGTACCAATAGGTAGCTGTACAGAAATACATCCTACAATGGCAACCTAAAAATGGTTTATTGGTTATATCTCTGGTTAGTAGCGAGATAAGTCGTAGTCATTTGTTTATTTGGGCGTCACGTAAAAAACTACACAAAGGATTTCGATGAAACTATTTTGTTTGAAAACTCTTGATTAGACTTAAAAACTGGTATACCCACATTTCGTATTCCTGCTACTATATCTGTACAAAAGAACAAACACAGCATCACGCCTGTATTCCCCGAAGGGGTAGGCTGAGGTGTATTACACACCCACGATTCGCCTGCTATGTTTAAGTCCCACGTAATAGGGGGCGAGCCTATTGACGTCTACCGGGCACATTTCCAAACTCCGGGCTGCTACTGAGAAATATTCATTTTAGGAAAAAGCTCAATAACATTGCCCGACCTGGGGATCGAACCCGAGATCTCATGATTAGCAGTCGCATACACTACCGCTATACCACCGAGGCAGTTACTATATCTGTAAATCTGTAACTTAGATATAACCTAAAACTAGTTTTGGCTGCGGCTGAGCCCCTGGTTGCCTCAGTTGTAGTGTCTGCTTATATTTACCAAGTGGAATAGAATGCATTATATCGTAATATAAAGGCCAGCGTAATATAAGTCTAGTTGTTATAGACAGTTAGGGCGGTGATAGGCCTCCTTTCAAATTCTAGATGTCGTTTTGATAGTAATCATATGACTAAGCTCTTTTTTAGCCTCGTTAAGCCGCCAGTCAGGTAGGCAGAGTCTTATAATATTATAGAGAGATATTATAATATTATAAAGCTGAAACAAGCTTGACTATGAATGCTGTACAGTATTCGAATCGTCAGGATACAAAAAATATATTCCTTAAATGTAGTTTTATTCTTTAGATAAAATAATGCAAATACAATTCAAAAAGAAATCCCTCAATCAAATAGATATTTGTATGACGTACAAATTTTCTGCCTGTGGATCACTGAAGTAATGTCACATAGTTCCAGTGGTCCGCCAGTGCAGGCGGAGAGATGGCACACGGTGGATTTAATTAGTGGCTGAGGGCGCCACACTACCCTGTTCCTTGTCCCGAATGACAGGGTATGCGTTGAGGTATTGTTCTTCCCGTCATAACAAACAAAATAAAAAACGCACATATTTACAGAAGTCATCGAGATGTCACGAAAATTTTCCATTAGTGTTCTAACTTGATAACAATGGAACGCACATCATTATAATTAACATAATATGTTACAAATATTAACAATTTCATTAGAACACTAGCCTTAATTAGTTTTTATCCCATATCTCAGATTCTCGATATAGTAGCGGGATAAATTGTATACCAGTTTTAAGTCTAATCAAGAGCTGTCAAATAAAAAATCCGTTCAATAGTTTTTGCGTGATGCGCGAACGAACAAACAGACAAACAGATAGGCAATTAAACAGACAATATGACAAAAAACAAACAAAAAAAAAATGTTGTGTTCAGACACGCCTATATAGCCAAATAATATTATTTTACAAATAGCTTAAATGTACAGAATCAGCTCATCGAAGGAATGTAACATAGTTCCAGTGGCCCGCCAATAAAGGCAGAGAGACGGGACACGGCGGTTTTATTTAGTGGGTGAGGGCCTCACACTACCCTGTTCGTTGCCCAAAATGACGAGATGTGCGGTTAGAAATATTTTTTCCCGCCTTAACAAAAAAAAAAGGAATGGTAGTTTGGGAGATGGGCGTATCCCAAACTGTATTCATGTCGGTTTCAGATCTATTTGGTTTTAGCTAATCCACCAGTATTTACACGGAGCCACTGCGTATCTGACCTCCATGACCCATCTAAGGGAATAACTGGCGCCGTTAGAACAAGACTGGAGCCAGATTTTTTATTCAGGATACTAACAACAGCCAGGATGTTATTTGACAGCCAGTATCCACTGCTTCACGTATCTTCCGAAGCAAGGAGGAGGTCAGGTATCCAGAAATAGGTGTAAGTTTTCGTCAACTATCTGATCCCAGCCGAGTGAAAGTTGCTTTACCTTACCAGAAGACTTCCTCGCAATTTTATTAGATCAGACAGATAAAAAGACTGCTGCACCTGTACGCTATAGAGTAGGTATATAACAATGTACGTATTCATGTAACTTGGGAGACGGATTTTATATGTGTGAAAGTGCGGTCCTCCACATTCACTGTAAAGTATTGCTTTAAAAAATAAATAACAAAGTGATGGTATTTTATGCCAATTTCTTTCCATTCTAAAGTAGGCTCGAGTCCAAATGTGTGACGTATATGGACTGCAAAGAAGGAAAATAATACACGGCTTAATACTTTTTCTGCAATAACTTCACAGTTGGTACTCAGTGTGTAAGTCGGACGAGGCTTTGCAATAAAAAGTTTTGTATATTTTTTTAAACTTTTTCCATTAGAGCGGATTCCCCGGAGTGAGGCGGCGGTCGTTCGCGTGAGAATGAGCAATTTCCTCCCGACCGCCACGATTTCGATCTGACTTCCTGTCTGGCCAGCGATTTTAAAATTTATAGAATCGTTTTACATGAAATTGAAAATAAGAACAATGATGCCTCGTATGCGGCAAAAAGAAGCATTTTTTATGAGCGACTACATCGCTTTTTTCATTTCAACTTTCATTATGACATCTAAGATACGTATTTTTATTTCAAAAATAGTTAGTGCCTGGTAGGCAATATTTATTCTGAAAGAAATTTGGTGGCAGATGTGATCTCTAAGGGTTAAGGATACTAACTTCCAAAAACATATTTAGCTTCTTCTTAAAGACCAATTCATTAAACTGATGGCAATATGAACGCTGAAAAGTTTGGTGTCTAAATAAAGAATGGTATTAATATAAATATAAGTTTCTAAATGCGACTTCTGTTGTGTGGATTATGAAAATTCCTCTGTGTAAGCTACGTATTTAAAATTATTGTGAGAATAAAATTGATATAAAAATTTCCCCTGCCGTATAGCTCGCGCTTTAATATAGAAAAGTAGTCGCAATTTAAGGCAGCGCACTTCAGTAATAAATTTTCTATATTGGTAATCCTTGCTAAAATTATAAATGCGAAAGTACGTTTGTATGTTTGTTACGGTACATGACATACTTACTCAATCAATCACCATGAAATTTAGCTATAGTCCAGAATCCAGAGAACATAGACTACTTCTCATAAAGGAAAAATTTATAATTCCTGTGGGAAAATGAATAGTTCCTTTTTGCATAGAGATAATGATTGTGCCTTAAAGTGATGTTTTTATATTCTGATGGCCATGTGGACAACGGAAAAACCTAGTTGTAACATAAATCACCATGATAATAGTTATCAATCCACGTTACAAGCTATCGGTGCGGGCAAATTTTGTACATATCCTTTTAGCAGTTTGCGTGCCTGAGTAACATATATCTGAATACGCTCCACTCTCTGTCTCTCTCATTTAATATTAGTAAGATACTTCCTAAATATTATAAAGCTGTGTCTGTATATTTAAGATATTTGAAAAAAAAAATCTATATAGGCGTGTCTGAACACAAAACTTATTGTTTTTATATTTTTTGTGTGTTTGTTCGTTCGCGCATCATGCAAAAGCTACTGAACGGATTATATTTACAATGTTAACTCAAGTGAAAATCAATACATCCTACTTACAATGTTGTCTGTATTAGGTAGTTTCATTCCGATCTTTGAACTTTTATTATTTCATTCGAAAAGTCGTCTTCTTTACTCGGTTTTAAAATTTATAAATCAAGTTGATTGCAGATCCAGGCCGTAAGTCTCTATTGCTCGAACAATACGCCGGTGGAATAACGAACTCAATTTTATTAAGTCAGCTGCACCTGAGTGAACCTCGTTTTTTCGTAACGGCGATGGCACTTTCGTTGTAAGGAAAAATAATGTTTGTAACATACCATTTTATCGCCTCATGCTTTTAGTGTTGAATTGATAATTAAACATGTAGGTAACTTAGTTATAGACTTTATGAGTCCCACATTAGAGGCTTACACGAGTTTATATTGATATACACGACTATGTTTTGCTAGTTATTATTGAGCATTTTCCGACGACCCCAATAAGTATTTTTGTGTGACCAAGCAGTCAAATTCGGGACCTTGATACGCAAGTACGCAACTGGTACTTATGCCTCTAGAGAGAAGATTACATCGGATGTATGTACTCATTACTTAGGTAATACGAAAGAGAATCTTTTTAACTTATTTACTTACTTATCATTACACCATCTTCGTTATCATCACGTCATATCCCTTGCGGGGTAGGCAGAGAGAACAGAGTGCCAAAAGAATACAATTCAAAAACTCTGTTCTTGTATACATTTTCACTGAATATTCATAACTCTCATCATACACGTTCTCTGGTTTCGGAGACCCCTGACGCCATCTTCCTTCAATTCATGACCTATCTGGTCTAGGTGGGTAGTAAGTCAGTCTCGGTTTCTTCCTTTGCCTACATTCCTCTATTTTTGCAACGTATATCTTCTTAACCAATAATTTTAACATAAATACAAGCATTTGATCACACTAGTGGTCGTCCAGTGGTCAATGTTCGACCATTCACTGACGTACGGTCAGTCATACAATCAATCCTATAAAATGTATTTTTATTGAATTAATTTATTTTCAATGCGTGTTATACTAAAATATTATGTTTCTGCACTCCTTCTCCATTTAAACTTTCTGTGCCAAATCTCTCACACCGCGCACCGGGAAGCGCGCAATGTGCTAAGAAAGGTACAAAGTTTTTTCTTCACTTATTAATATATTGATTTAAATTAATAATAAATATTATGTACTAGTTTTCAAAAAATAAATTATAATCATATTTTCCTATTAACGTAATTTGTGAAATTCAGAAAATGAAGAAGATGCATGATGATCTCGTCAAAGTAGTTCTTAACAGCAGCGACTTTGTTATTCATAAATTTAATATCTACAAAAACAAAGGTTGTGAATTTATTATTCTTCTTCATAGTCTTATTATTCTTTTTTATGTCTTTGTCTCAGAAGGAGTATGCAAAAAAAAATTAACACACAGATGGCGAAGTCATTTACGCACCGACATTCTGTGCCGGAGTTGGGTGTTCGATTCCTACACATGACAATTCGTCGTGTTATCCAAACTGGTTGTTTGTGGTCTTTAGTTATTGGTTAGGGTGGCGTAACCACCACTGGCCGTGTGGGGCCGGCTTTAGAATTGTCCCACCCCTCTCTACCCACGGGAGTCGTACGAGCCGACTGAGAAATACCGGGGGAGTGGGCAGCAGCACTCCCTCGAGTATTAACAACATCCACTGCGATCGCCAACCCGCCTGCCAAGCTTGGGGAGGCCTATTTCCAGCAGTGGACGTTGAAAGGCTGATGGATGGATAGAACCGCCGCTAAGTGGTAACCGCCGCTCATGGAATCAGCAGTATTAAGAATACTACCGAGCCCCTGCCTGCCATTTCATTTCTCAGATGAGAAATAAATAAAAGAACGGCTCTCCCACTTCAAATAAAATCGAGGTGATTTTTTATTTTTTTATTGCATGTAGTGGCAGACGAGCCACGGCCTATCTGATGGTAAATGGTAACCGTCGCTCATGGACTCAACTATACCGAGAGTATTGTCAAGCCGCTGCTCACCATTCCATTTCACAGATATGAAATTAAAGAATAAACGGCCATCTCCTGCTACAGCCAAAACGCAACGATGTGCTTCATGGCCAGTCGCACAGGAGATGGTGGTACCAACCCGCTCGGGCCCGATACCAAGTAAGTACTGCCACTTGGTACCCCGTCCTACCACCAGTCATGCAATGAATGATAATTGCTTACTTCCCTTAGTCACCTCATACGATACCCGTGGGAAAGAATGGGGTGGTGACAATTGTATTCTTAGTCCGCCACCACACGGTCAAAATAATGGATAAAATAGTTTCATAGTCGGTCACACGGAAGACGGTAGCACTAACTCACTTGGGTCCGACAACAGCTGAGAACTCCCACTTGATACCAAATTCTACCACCAGCAATGAAATAGATAATTACTTATTGCTTACTTCCCCGCGATACAGAGATTATTCGCAATTGCAGGGGGAGTATTAAGCCACTGAAGAAAAGTCACACAGTTTCGGTGGTCCACCAGTACAGGCGGGGAGAGTGCACACCGCAGGTTTATTTAGTGGGTGAGGGCCCACAACTACCCTATTCGTTGCCTCGTGTGCAGTTGATACATTTTTTTCCGCCTTTACAAAAAAAGGCGACTTAAAAAAACCTATAAACTTTCTTCAACTTATTGTAAATCGATATTTCATTTACTCTCATTCATTTCTTAATGAAATGCAATGGTGAATTGAAACCTTCATCAAAGTCCAGAAATGGAAAAGATTTTTCACTAGCAACTTCTGTTTGGAACTTGAACTGCAACGATTGCAAAGTCCGAGCACTCCATCTTGAAAATTTTGAGCAAATACTATATAAGTTTTAGTTACATATAAAGTTCTGGGATCGGCGATGGGATATAAGAAATATTAGATACCTGCTGACCAGCTTCAATATTTACTGAAAGAAAAAATAAAGTTACAAATTATATTTAATGTAATCCATCCATCCATCCATCAGCCTTTCAACGTCCACTGCTGGACATAGGCCTCCCCAAGAGAACGCCACAATGAGCGGTCTCGTCATGGGGAATAATACCATAATCGCCACGCTTGGCAGGCAGCTTGGCAATCGCAGTGGATGTTGTTAATACTCGAGAGAGTGCTGCTGCCCACGCCCCCGGTATTGCCTCAGTCGGCTCTTACGACTTCCGTGGGTAGGGAGGAGTGGGACAATTCTAAAGCCGGCCTCACACGCCCATTTAATGTAGATACGTTACTTATTTAGATATTTTTATACATATTTTTAGCATTTGACATGCCGTATAAATCAACACTAAGTGTGAAAATGTGAAATCGAAAATAATAGTCACGAAACAGGATTTGGACCTGCATCTCCTGGATATTGTCCAGATGCTTTGCCAATTCAGCCATCGTGAGAATTGCTCATGGCTGCTAATTTCGATAACACGTTCACACGAATGACGATGATTTTTTTATATTTTTTTTTGTGCGGAGTCCCCAACATTTTTCCAAGATAAAAAAGGCGTCAAAGTTTCTCTTTATAAAATCAGCTATCTACCAGTGAAAGTATCTTTCAAATCAGTCCATCCGTCCCGTAGATTAAGACAGAAGAAACAGAGAGACACAGACTTTAAACTGGCATTTTGTTATAGGTAATGTAAATACTTTTATTTGTTAAAACGCTGTTATTAAGATATTATAATAAGATGATGTTATTTAGATAAACTACAATTATTTTTATTTGAAAATAATCTATATTTTGATACTCGTTACCTCTCTAGAAAATTATTTAGTAGCAAGCACGTATTAAAAGACGTAGCGTAGGATGGCTTCTCATTTTTCTGTTATTTTGAACAGACTTACATCAATATTGTGGTTGAGTTACTAATAGATACATACATAATTCAATATTTTTTTATGATAAGCAATAATAATTGTAAAACTTACTTTGTAAGCTGTTAGAGCTGCATCACAAGATCCTAATAGCAAATTAGCTTAAATCTTAAACACTTCGAAACTCAAAGTTTAAGTCATCTCCAGTACTTACATAAGTGGGTATGTATTTGTCTTTGAATAGAACTCGCAGAGCGCACGGCTATAAAGTTCTCGCCAATTAATATTTGCTAAAGGTACTTGGTTAGTTACTAACTCCGATGCAATTCCAAACTGCTGAGAACTAAGCGTATGTGTACATAGATCGCTAATTTTAAGCTTGCGCAACGTTGACAAAGGGTTATCATAGTAGCATATAGACACAATTGTTTAGTGTTGTAAACATATAAAAGTACTAGCAGTTAGCCGCGACTCCGTCAACATTAAAATTATTACTAGAAAGTAATAATTTTAATGTTGACGGAGTCGCGGCTAATATAGAAATATTCAATGCATATTATAACCATTTGACGCGTGATTTCGCACAAGCTTTGAAACGCATGATTCTAAGTCAAATATAAAGCGAAATTAAGATTTTTAATTAATAAGTCAAAATATGTGTGTTCCTACCCCTAATTTAGGACCCACCAAACCATCTACCCACCCTCTATTGTCTACGTTCTCATCTCGTCTCTATACCATGTTTTCTCTTAACTTGTAAACCTTTCACTGGGATTGGCAAGGCGTGAGTGATGACTGTGGTGTTGCTAGCATCTACGCGAAGATAACTAAATATCAGGCCGGCCATATGCTTGTTTGCCAAGCTCTTAGTATAAATAAAAACCTATATTAAGGTTGTCTGTAAAGTCGGTTTACGGACGATAATTGTACGTGATAATGTCATGAATAAATTAGGTTTTAAACAATGTAATACTGTTAGAAATCGAATGGTACATATAAAAAGGTACGATCGCGCGTGCTGCTATACAATAATTGAGATACGCGTGTTGCCCGGGACGCGTTCAGGCGAAGAATGTCATGTCGGTCGGTGGGCCAGCCGCCTCCCTACCGCAGACGCTCTTCAGCCCACGGCTCTCTTGTGGCATCGATCACTATACCTACATTTTTCGGAACGTGAGTCTTTTTCGTGCGTGCAGCCGTTCGGGCGTCCATGAATTTATAAGAAGTTATCACGTCAAAAACACAATTTCATCTCTCATTTCACCATCTGCGTATTTTTCGCTGGCGAATCGAGGGTGTGTAATACACCTCTGCTTACCTCTTCAGGGAATACAGGCGTGATGCTATGTTAGTCTAGAGTATTAAATTAAGCATTGTAAAAGAACTCGTGCCCAATAGTGGGCCAGTCAAGGGTTAACATAAAAAGAAACGTGTAAAACTTAGTGGAGCCCAAATATTATAATTTGTGAGTCACAGTTAATTCTTTATTGTTTACATACTGGTTATATTTGCAAAGATAAGATAGGAGGCGCGTGTGATGACGGAACCACGTGTTCCGTCATCACCATACACATACCACGCCAGATAACGACATGAAATCAGTACTGAAGTGCGTCATTACAATAATATGAAATGGGAAAATATCACAGTGAGAATGAATATTGTTTGTTTGAGTGTTTGGGATTTCTCAACAACATAGATTTCTTCGAGTCCACGATTTAATTTTATTAGTATCAGATTATTTTAATGTTTTATCTGAAATGGTAGAAATATGTGGTGGTTTTAATAATATTAGTAGTTGGATGGTTAATAGGTTCTTAAGTATATTATAAAAAAGACAATACTAATAATATATTATGTTTATATAATACTTTCTAACATTTACGCGAATTTTACACATTTTGAAATAAAACTACCTACGTTTACGGAATCTATCGCGTTTACTTGATTTTTATAATATCCCGACGTTTCGAATACTTTACAGCATTCATGATCACGGGTGGACTTAGATGATAGATGTCCAAAGCTGATATGTTGTTTCAACGGTTTCATCTACACACAGTAATATGATTTTACAAATTTTTGGTTTATTTATTTCAACCTTAGAGTATAACTTAGATTTCAACCCACATAATATTCGTTTAGAAACTCAATTATAGTTATACACAACTATACTCGTAGTTTAGTTAGGTAGTAGTTTTATTTCAATATATTATGTTTAGCTTACTTACTTACTTATCAACACACCATCTCCCTTACGGGGTAGGTAGAGAGAACAGAGTGCCAAAAGACTCTATTGTTTCACAAATCTCTCGCTTCCTCAACATTCATAAGTCTCTTTATATATGCTCGCCGGTTTTGAAGACTCCTGACCCCACCTACCTTCAATACATGAGGGATCGTCTCCAGGTAGTATTGTATTGTATATTTTCTTAACCAATCGCTCATGCAGCATTCTTTCCACATGTCCGCAAGTCCATGCATATGCATTTGTATTTAAAAATATATAAATACTTACTAGCCTTTGCCCACGGCTCTGCCGCAGCCAAAAGCTAGGTTTTAAGTTATATCTCAAGTTCCTAATTTAGTAGCGGAATAAAATGTATACTTACCAGTTCTTAAGTCTAATCAAGCTATCAAATAAAAAAGTTGCATCAAAATTCGTTCAGTAGTTTTTGCATGATGTGAGAACGGATAAACCGACAAACAAATAAAAAAATCTAAAGAAAAATGATTTTGTGTTCAGACAGGCCTATATTTTTCTAAAATATGTTAAATGTACAGACACAGCTTTGTTACAGCTTTACATTAGTTAGGATATGAAAAAGTGAAAGTGGAAGGATGCAGGCACAGGGGGAGACCGAAACTCACCTGCCTAGACCAATCCATCCATCCATCAGCCTTTCAAAGTCCACTGCTGGACATAGGCCTCCCCAAGAGAACGCCAACACGTGTTTCGCTCATATGGGGGATAGTGCCGTAATCGCCACGCTTGGCAGGCGGGTTGGCGATCGCAGTGGATGTTGTTAATACTCGAGGGAGTGCTGCTGCTCAATCCCCCGGTATTTGCTCCGTCGGCTCTTACGACTCCCATGGGTGGAGAGGGGTGGGACAATTCTAAAGCCAGCCCCACACGGCCTAGACCTAATCAGTCATATATTGAAGAAAGGTGGAGTCAGTCTCCGAAACTGGTGCGCGTGTATGAAGAGAATTTATGAATGTTGAGGAAGCGAAAGATGTATGCAAGAATAGAGCCTTTTGGCACTCTGTTCTCTCTGCCTACCTTGCAAGGGAAATGGCGTGATGATAAGTAAGTAAGTAAGTAGAAAAAAATTTTGGTGCCTTAGGCAGATTTTTGTCAAGATGTGTAACAGCTAGTAAGGAAACAGGTGTACGCCTTAGAGACTTTACTCGACATGATTGTGAAGCTTATCTGCATTAGGCTAGCATAGAGATCGATGATCTAAACCTTCATTGTCATAGACCCGAGTCTAATAGTCAGCGAGTAAGTTAATAATACATAAATACACAGAGTTACGCCTATTTCCGAAAAAAGTAGGCAGAAGTAACGGATTTTCACCTGAAAAACAGACTTTCCGCTGCGCATTTTTTGCCCCAATGGGAGTGAGACCCAACTGGTAACAGCATGCCTAAATCAACAACTAGTTTAGTTATTTACCTAAAGTACGTTTAAAAACAAACCTTGTTATCAATTTTACATAACATCAGTATGATTTATCATTACATATTAATATTGTTATCACAACATTTTTATCTTTCAATAGGTAATAGGAAATTTATTTAAATACAAAAATATCTTTTTATTTTTTTATTTTTATTGCGTATGGTGGCAGACGATCCACCGCCCACTTGATGATAAATAGTAATTGTCGCTGATGGACTCAACTATACCGAGAGTATTGTCAAGCCGCTGCTCACCGTTTCATTACACAAATATGAAAAGAAAGAATTAAAGGATATCTCCTGCTATAACCAAAACACACCGATGTGCTTCATGGCCAGTCGCACAGGGGATGGTGGTACCAACCCGCTCGGGCCCGATAGCAAGGAGTACTCCCACTTGGTATCCAGCTCTACCAACAGTTTACAGAGTTACTGTGGCCACCTTCCAGCTCCATCATTAGACCCTGGATACTATCTAGAAACGAAGTACTGGCCAAGACTAATCAAACGAGTATAAACACGATGGAGTTATGTCATTTTATGACGGAGTTCCTATAGCCACCTTCTAGCTCCATCATCAGACCCTGGATACCATTAAGAGATAAAGTACTCATCAAGACGAATCAAACGAGTCCAAACTTAATGGGGTTGCGTCGTTTTATTATGGAGTTACTGTGGCCACCTTCCAGCTTCATCATCAGAACCTGGATACCATATAGAGACAAAGTACTCGTCAAGACGAATCATACGAGCCCAAACTCGATGGAGTTATGTCGTTTTATATTGGAGTTCCTATGGCCACCTTCTAGCTCGCTCATCAGATCCTGGATACTATTTAAAGACAAAGTACTCGTCAAAACGAATCAAACGAGTCCAAACTCGATAGTGTTGCGCCGTTTCATTATGAAGTTCGTATATCCACCTTCCAGCTCCATCGTCAGATCAGCTCCATGTCATCATAATATTGCATTATTACGCAATATACATATGCTTGTAAAATTTCAGCTTAATAGGAAATCGGGAAGTGTGTCTAATTTAACTTGCAAGATTGGAATGGAACAAGTGAAAAAGCGTCGCCACGCTAACAGCCGATTTTACCCTCCCTCCGCATTAGATGTTTCACATCAAAAACACGATTACATTTTGGGTGTAATGATGAACTCATTTATTATTGTCGTTATAGGTATGTAAGTATCTAATACCTTCAGTCCGCGCAAAAAAAAAGTTATTTTTTAGGTTATATCCCAGGTTCCTGATATACCTGGTAAAAATGGTGGATAAAACGTTTACCACTTTTTAAGTCCAATTAAAGGCTATCAAATAATTTGCATCGAAATCCGTTTAGTACTTTTTGCATGATGAGCGAACAAACTAACAGACAAAGATTCTGAAAAGGATGTTTTTTGTTCAGAAACGCCTTTTTTTTTAAGATGGGTAAATGTTCCTAATCGCACACCCCGTTGTTCGGGGCAACGAACAGGGTAGTGTGGGACCCTCACCCACTAAATAAACCCGCCGTGTGCCGTCTCTCCGCCTTTATTGGCGGGCCACTGAAACTATGTTACATTACTTCAGTGGTTGGTCAGACACGCCTAGACAGCCCAATACAGTCATCCTTTTCTCAAATCAAAACAGTACACATATATAATATCACGTAAACAGTTGCTTACTTGACTATTTACAGGAAAGTTATAGATGTTGTACAACGATCTGTTTGAAATCCGCTTAGGGCTGCGTCCAGCTTCCTTCAACGGCTCGCTCTCTCCAAGTCCGGCTTCCCGCGCCGGCGGAAACGGTCCTTCGAGAGCAGCGACGGAAGCATCTATTTAAGCCGGGTCTAATATCTATGTTACCGTTAGTTAACTATTTACAATTATCTCTTGAAAACATGCATTGTAACTATTCGAAAACGACGTATTTACTAGACTTTCTTTGTTTTTCTTCCTTTCCTTATAGCTAACATGAGTACTTATATGTATACTATGTACTATTGGGCACTATTATGATTATGTATGTTGCTGTGCCTTACAAGATCCATAACTGTATCTACAATCTCATGCCTACACTATCTGTATACAATATAACATTATGGAATACAATAAAGAATTTAAAGTTTAAAAATTAGCGAAACATATATTATTCACTCATAAAAATATATTATTTTTATTCCGCGTGTTAACGGACTAAGAATACAAGTGTCACCACCCCATTCTTTTTCACGGGTGTAGTATGAGGCGACTAAGGGAAGTAAGCAATTATCTTCCAATGCATGACTGGTGGTAGGGCTGGGTACCAAGGGGGAGTACTCACTCGGTATCGGGCCTGAGTGGGTTGGTACTACCATCTCCCGTGTGACCAGCACATCGTTGCATTTTGGCTGTAGCAGGAGATAGCCGTTTATTCTTTCATTTCATGTCGGTGAAATGAAATGGTGAGCAGCGGCTTGGCAATACTCTCGGTAAAGTTGAGTCCATGAGCGACGGTTACCATTTACCATAAGATGGGCCGCAGCTCGTCTGCTACTGCATGCAATAAAGAAAAAAATAAAAAGATGGGCCGTGGCTCGCCTGCTGACACGCAATAAAAAAATAAAAACACTCCATCGACCTCTTTGACTTCATATCAAACTGCCGCGATTCAGCTTGACCCAGCTCATGGTGAACTTGTCAAGTTTGAATCTGGAGATCGACATTCTAATTAAGAATTCTGAAGTTCCTAACGATCTCCCCGGGTGTAGTTTGAAACCACTAGTAACTAGTTGCCGTGTGGAGCCGGCACCAAGGATATCGCCACCCCGTCTTCCTATGGGAGTCGTAAAAGCCAACTAAGGAATTACCGGCGAACCGGGCAGCAGCGTTCACCTGTGTACTAAAAACATCCACTGCGATCGCCAGCCCGCCTGCCAAGCGTAGCGATTATGGTAAAACTCCCATTTCGGGGAGGCATCTGGACATATGCCTGTGCAGTGGACGATGAAAGGCTGATGTATGGATGGATGGATGGATGGAGTAACGTCACACAGTTCCAATGGTCTGCCAATACGGGCGGAGAGACAACACACGGCGGGTTTCTTTAATGGGTGAGGTCCCTACACTACCTTGTTAGTTTGCCGTTCATTGCCCCAAACGACGGGGTGTACGGGTAGGTACAATTTTTAAATTCGATTTGAATGAATAAACCAATTAATCACCAGTTTCTCTAAAAATTACAATGAAACCTTCGTCACGAATTTTAGTGATGTTCTTAATGATTCGATGGTAGCCAAAATAATTGCTAGCTTTTGTAACCCATCGTTGTCAACGAAAATGGTGTGGGTATACAGTTATTTGTTGACATCTTTGCACGGAGTTATCGGCATAATGTAATTTACACCCGGTATTACGCTACATCGATAGGTAGGTCAACCATTAAAATAGAACAATGACTCTTGCCTGCCAGCGACAGAGTGATGCGTAAATGCATTTTCCACAGTTTGCACAAATATCTGGATAGCTATATACTTACATAGTTTAAAATGTGTAACATTCGCGTAAATATCAGAAAGTATTATACTTACATAGTATTAAATAAAAATTAGACGTCACGGGACATCTACCAGATGTGAAAACATCAATTTTTTTTGTAGAAATGATTAGTAGTAATTATATAAACATAATTTTTCAATGTGTACTTGTATACAATTATGACATGTGTAAAATAACGGAAATGAACATAAATCATCATCATAAGGCCTTGGATATCATCTAGGATTATGGTACTATTCAAGATAACTCAAACTAGCCGACTAGCCGTCAACTAGCTAATCCATGGGTTGCAACGTTTAATTACCGAGTACCCATGGCCACCTTCAGCTCCATCATCAGACCCTGAAGACTATCTAGAGACAAAGTACTCAGCAAGACAAATCAAACGAGTCCAAATTCGATGGGGTTGCGTCATTTCATTATAGAGTTACTGTGGCCACCTTCAAGCTTCACCATCAGACCCTGGATACCATCTAGAGACAAAGTACTCGTCAAAATGAATCAAACGATTCCAAACTCGATGGGGTTGCGCCGTTTCTTTATAGAGTTCCTATGTTCAACTTCCAAATCCATCATCAGATCAGCTCCATGTATTCATAATATTGCATCGTCACGTGCATTATATATGCGTGTAAAATTTCAGGTCAATCGGAAACCGGGAAGTGTGTCTTTAACTTGCAAGATTTGAACGGGGCAGTAATTTTTTATTTTTTTTTGCGCACAGCGTCCTCTGGTCCCAAACTAAGCTTAATGCTTGTGCTATGGGTACCAGATTACGGATATAATACATATATTACTTTTTTTTGTAAATACATACATATAATAGATAGAAAACACCCAGACGCAGTACAAATATCTGTGTTCATCACACAAATATTTGTCCTGAGTGGGAATCGAACCCACCACCTCGTGCACGGAAGTCAGTTACACTACCGATTACGCCACGAGGCCCGTCGGACAACAAGGTTTAATTCAGAAAATTGTGGTTGAGATAAATACTTATTGTTGGAGAAAAGCAAACTGTGTGGTGAGTGGTTGTTGGTTGTATATACAGAAATAAAATGGTCAGCTAGCAAATTGGCAATTTGATCACCATTTTGAGCAGTAGTACTATTCAAGTGCATTTTTGTAGGTAATGATGACTGACCATTACGTTTACTTTTTATAAAACTCCAAAAAGTTTTGGGTTTTTAGGAATGTTAGTTTCAATTTTAGTTTTATAGTTACTATAGCAAGTGTCGTACAGCTTGTGGCAGCTATTTCGAAGTAAGTGGAATTATATTTAATCACAAGGGTTTTTGTATTTTTTGAATCTTTTACGTACCTTTTCTTTTTCATTAACGTTATTGCAATGAGAAAATAAATTATACCAGTCAATACTATTTAGTTAATTTTTTACGACCTTATAATCAGTTTTATAAAAAATATATTTATCAAATCTTTTAGGAACAAGATACTTAATGCTATTATAAGGCATACAAATTAATAAACTAGGATGAGTTGTGTAACATTTGCTTAAGGAAATGAGAGGTCTCGTTACAGATGTATTCATCATATTGCTAAGAACTATATCTAATACGCGGTTGTCGCTATTTATTACAGAATTAAACTGAAAAAGATTATTTGATGACATAAAATCTATAAGGGGGTATCCCAAACTTACATTATAATTGGTTGGAGTCATATATAAGCAATCATCTCCAGCATGCCATTTAATAAAACTAAGATTAAAGTCACCAAGTATAACTACATCACTAGTAATGTTGATGATATTATCTATGGTATCCAATAATCGGGTGATTTGGTTAAATTTACAGGTGGCAGAAGGTAGACTACGCAAATTGATAATTTTCTGAGAGTATTGTTAATTGTAACCTCTATTGTTACCCATAAATCTTCCATATCATTTGTCTCCCAATTCTCAATTCTAACAGAAGGAAGGTCACGCGACACTGGCAGCAAAACTCCACCACCATCTCTCTTAGTACTTTGTGAGCACATTCTATCTTTACGGTATACAACGTATCTATTCTCAAACAACTCGCCGCTGGAGATATTTTCATTCAACCATGTTTCAGTAAACGCTATGATCTTATAATTTGAGTTAGAAATATTTTTGTATAATTCATCTGTCTTAGTTCTTAGCCCTTGGACGTTTTAATATTAAGCAGGTACCTACTAGACACGACGTACGAGTATTTTTGCATACTTCTCTAGCTTTAAGTATATATACGTTTTTGGTATCTTACGGCATTCTTAGTTATGCGTAGGAATCTATTAAAAGCGAAAAATATAACAATTGCTTACTATTCAATTACAGGATTGTCATTTTCCCTATTTGTCAAGACACTATGCGATGTGAGGTCACCGAGCAACAGTTTCATTATAACAAGGCAAGACAAACGTAGGCCATCATACACGGCCTGTGGATGCAAAGAAGGATTTATGGACTCCATTCATATTGCCTTATATAGCGCCCAGCAACCGTCACATTTATAAGAAAATATAGTCTGCGATCCCTCATAATTTTTCTAACAAGGATTGAGAACTTTCGATGTAGCGCCTAACTCAAAATTGTTAAGGCTCTCTTACAGTATGGAGATAGTAAGTAACAAGGGGCTTGGTTAATAATATTGTATTTTATCGCGGCTAATGTTAGTTTTAATTTATATTAATACTAGCAGGCCGGGCCTCCCGTTCCTGTGGCACACATAATTTGTTCGTTAATTTTGTTCTCGATCCTAGCTTTTAAGTTGGAACAACTACACAGTTTGAAACAAAAGATCGGATATGTAGATTCGCAGTTCATCTCGGATAAGTACTGTGACAGGAATTTTCTATGTAGGTATATTGATGTGGATTTTCGTAGTAATTTATAACGCGTGACTTGTGTAAAAAGTTTCCTTAATAAACAAGAAAAAATTACTCTTAATAGTCCAAATGAATTTATTATTTCTCAAAATATTCTCCGGTAGCGTAAATGCACTTTTTCATACTTACCTACTCGTAACAAAAACAAATTCTATTCGGGCCTGTATGCCAGAAGGCCTACGTTTTTCACCTACAAAATTCATGTCTGGCCGTATGAGAACTAGCATTATCGAGGTGCAAGATGGTACGGCGTTTACGGTTATTTTCACGGAGTTCGTTAATAACTTATGGAAAACGAATGGTCATGTACCAATCACTATTTATGGTACGATGATTCTCCAAAGCAACAGTAGCCACGCCTTTTGCGGCAGTCAAAAGTTTATGTAGGATTGATTATTATTTGACTCATGCCTAAAGATATCCTCACGGTATTTAAATCAATTCCGTAATTTATGATGCACGAACAAACAAAATGACAAACAGACAAAAGCTTTTTTGAGTTCAGACATAGTCAAACATATATTATATACAGATACAGCTCACAGATTTATAATAGTAGATATAGATGTATCATCCCTCCTAAATTTTTCAAACTTTGGTAGAAACTTCAATTATATTTATTTTTTCAATCCTTTTCTGTTCCACTATTGGGCAAGGGTCTTTCATGGTAAGAGGGATTAGCTTGTAGGGACCATGTAAGTACGAATGCACACGTACACCCGCGTACAAGCTCACCACGCTGGCCCAATGCAATTTGGTAGACTTCACAAGACAAGACTTTTCCTCCACCGAGCAGTAATAACACACATAATTTCAAAAAATCTCGAAAAGTCAGTTGTGTGTGTCATACGAGGTCTAAGCTTTGATCTCGGTAATGAATTCGTAACTACTGCCTTTGCAGTCCTTGGTTTTACTGCTAGGCTATAAATGCTCGTGCACAAGTCCTTTTAGATTGATTTATTTACATTATATTTTAAATGTAGGTGATTGGTATTATAAAATCGACTGTTGCAATATTTCTTGTTTATTTTTTTAAATATATATTTTTATTGGGCTGGCTTGCTACGGCTATATAAAATAATCTTTAGTCTTATGTTAAAAAAGAAAACAATTTTTTCTCATAACCGGTTTTCTTCTTCTATTTTATTTATTTATTATTATAGCTAGTATTGGGGATTATATCTTATATTAAAAAAAAAACTTTATAAAATTGGAAAATAAATGTTGAGTTATATGCTAATTCATACAATTTTTTCTCAAAATTTCACCGGTTGATCGGCTGATTGCTAATAATATTAAACAAACATCAATTTTGCTTTGTTGTAACACGAGCCTTACCACAAATTCTTAACAAGACACTGTTACAGAAGTGCAAGTTTTAATAAATTCATCACAAAACTTTTAAGCTGAAAGCCTTAATTAAGATAACGCCCTTGGTGCAGAGAATCCGCTATTCTGCGGAACTCCAAGTTTAGCAGTTTCGTGTTTGTCTTAGACAACTTGGACAGTGAAGTAACTAGTCAAACAAACTGAGCTCCTGTTCACAAGTACCGTTTTATGCCTAGTAAAGTAGTTAATACAAATTAAATGCAACACCTACTGCTTCCACTAATACAGTAATTTTACCACGAAAAAAGGCAATTACAAAGAAATTATTTGTTCAATTTTATTTTTAACAAAGAAATTATGGTTAATAAACATATAATTATTTTATTACATTCTTATATTTTTGTATATATATATATATATATATATATATATATATATATATATATATATATATATATATCCAAGAATAACTGACTACCACTATGATGCTATGATGTGATCAAAGGCGAGAAACTAGAGCGCTAGTGGAATTACAAAAGAAGAACGGAATAAGAGTTTCTCTCACGCTGATCTCTTTATATTTGAACAGCGTTATGGATGGAACCATAGTAAGACTGTTAATCAAATATATTTGTCAGGTAATGTCATGTCACTTTTATAGTAATAACGAGCACGTCACCTGCGGCTTCACTCACATCATAGTGATAAATCTATTATGCGATAAGATTTGCGTAAAATCCTTTCTTAGTGCTTACCTACAGCATTAAATTAATACTATATTTATGTAAAAATCATTAATTATGTAATAAGTGTTAACTGTCGCCCAACGATTTAACTATACTGAGAGTATTTTCAAGCCGCTGCTCACCATTTCATTTCTCAGATATGAAATGAAAGAATAAACGGCTATCTTCTGCTACAGCCAAAACACACTGACGTGCTTCATGACCGGTCACACAGGAGACGGTGGCACCAACCAGCTCGGGCCCGAGAGAAGATAGAAGTGAGTATTCTGGCTTGGTATCCAGCCCTACCACCAGTAATGCAATGGGTGATAATTGCCTACATCCCTTAGTCGCCTTGTACGACCCCCGCGGGAAAGGATGGGGTGGTGACACTTGTATTCTTAGTCCGTCACCACACGGATAAAACGGCTATGAAGTGGAAATAGAAGTACGACAGTAACTCATGGCTTGACCAATTTTTTTCACATCTAATAACTAACATAATTGTTTATTGCAAAAACCGTAGGATTTGACCCTTTTTTAATAACTGCTTTGCTATTGGAGTAACATATAATAATAATAATAATGATTTATTGTCACAGAATACTCACATACCTACATATCACATAAATAACTATTCATTTAGGTACACACACTAAATCAGCACAACTTTAGAATAATTAGAACTTATTGTATGGTTACACTTAAACTATGATCACTAGCACCCAAACTAGGCCAGGCCTGTATATTAGGTGCTAGTTTCTTCCAGTGACATTAAAATAATTATGACTATGACTTAGAAATATAACAAATGATAGGTGAAAGGTGGATACAGAAACTTTATCACATATAATTCAAACATACATTGTACAGACAGTTGAATGTAAAAAAAAAATATAGCAACCACTACGAGTGTGAACTTACAAGATTTAATCCTTGCTAATAATAACATTATTTTGCAATTGTAAATAGATTTTCAATATCGTCATAACTTTGAGATTTGAACCAGGTATTTAATATCTGTTTACATTGTTGAGAATTTAATGAGTATACACTGAGAATTCGGTTTATTTTGTTATAAAGCAACGGACCAAGATAATTATAAATGAAAATTATAAAGAATGATTTATATTTTTGTGGTAGGGTAGACTTTATCTTTTAGACGTTTTGTAGAATCTACCGGGATGTGTTGAATTTTTGATGGTAAGACATTATAGTTTTTTGTATAAACAGTTTTCTGACTAACAAAATATCGCATTTGAGATACAGCTCATGGGTAGGGTGTTTAAATGGTTTAAGCGTCATGACTTTTAAAAGTGCGCGTTGTGCTCTTTCTAGCGACAATAGGTGAGTTTTGTGGGCCCCACCCCATGATGTAATGCAATAGGATAGAATAGACTGGATTAGTGCAATGTAGACCGATTTGAGTAATTCATAGTGAGCTATATGGCGTAAAATTTTAAAAACGTAAATATGCTTTCTTACTCTCTCAGTTAGCTGACTAATGTGCGGGCACCAGGTTAGATGTTTATCTAAAATTATGCCTAAGTATTTTATTGTTTTCGTTCTACCTATAAAGTCACAGTTGCACACTTGGGAATTGATTGGGCAACTGTGGAATTGTATTACGTAATTTTGGTCTGTTGGTATATTTCTATTAGTCTTAGAGAAAAGTACAAATTTAGTATTGGTGACGTTAAGTGTTAGCAGATTCCTTTTCAACCAGCCGACTATTATCCAAAGCCCCGATTCTGCTAGTATTTTGACTTCCTTCCAATTTTTACCGTGGAAAAGTAGTACTGTGTCATCAGCAAAGGTACAGATTTTGCAGCTTGGTAAATTAAGGTCACAAAGATTATTTATAAATATTAAAAATAGTGTTGGACCGAGGACACTCTCTTGTGGCACACCATACGAAATTGGCGTATCACTACTTGTGAAACCTCCTATGGTGACCCTTTGAAGCCTATTTATTAGATAATTTTGAAAAAGTTTGAGTGTTATTCCTCTAATTCCAATTCCCTCCAGCCTTTTGAGAAGGATAGGATCTGGAACAGTGTCAAACGCCTTGTTTAGAACTAAAAACACTCCTATACACTTTTATTTATTATCCAATTTGGTGGCTATAAATTGGGTAACTTCGGATACAGCATGTGAAGTGGAATATCCCTTTCTAAAACCATATTGATGAGGTGATAATATGTTTTCCTTTTTTATGTAACTTAACAATCTGTCATTTAGATATATTTGGAGAGTGCTGGTAATACCGAAATGGGGCGATAGTTTGTGGTGCAGTCCCTGTTTTACCCCTTATAGATGGGATGTATAATAGATATTTTAAATGGCTGAGGAAAACTTCCTGTTTGTATACATAAGTTAACGATATGTGTAAGAGGCGGAACAATAATATGTTTAATCATCTTTAAGAGTTTTGTTGGGATTCCATCCCACCCGACTGCGGAATCGGATTTTAGACTCATAAGAACTGATGCCACCTCTTGTTCTGAAGCTGGAATAAAAGCCATTGATTTCAGGGGGGGTGAGCATTCTTCATGATAATTGTTAGAGCTCTTTTGTTTTAAAATTACATCAGCAAGTGCTTTTGCGCAACATTAGCGAAATAAGAGTTTACTTGTTCTAGCGCAATTTCAGGGTCGACGCTTGATTTAAGAAGTTTAGTTGGCGAGAGTTTTGGAACATTTCTATTGGTTATAGTATCTATTATTTTCCACTTTAGTTTTAGGTTATTAGCAAATTTCTGTCATTCATATTTTTGGTATTCCCTTTTTAGACGTTTTAGACAAATTATTTGTAAAATTGTTGTATCTGTTATAGGTAGTGGACAAAATTATGTTACTAGGGTCGCGTTTACATTTTAAGTGCATACGGTCACGATTTTTAATGCATCTGACTAAACCTGGAGTAATCCATGGTTTGATGCAACGGATACTTCTAGGAGTAAGAACTTTGAGGGTGTTTTTATGAATGAATCCATTTAATATGTTAATCAACTCATTTACCGACCAATCAGGATCTTGTGATTTCATGATGCATTTAAAATCTCCAATTTTTTATTCATCTAGGATTGCATCATAGTTCACTGTCTTTCTTATAATATATTCATTATCTTAAGTCATGTGTTTAAGATTAACAGAAGTCAGAACTGCAGAATGATCAGTTAGGGGAGCTTGAATAACAATTGTTTGTGCTGGAAAATGGGATTTAATCATTACATGATCTATAGAGTTATTAGCAATAACTCTATAGTTGCATACAGATGGCTCGGTAAAAGACCATGGCTTAGAAAGTTTCTCGTACCAAGCAGTCTAGTCCCTGTTTTACATATGCAACTATACCATCGTTTTGGTTGTGATTATTTGCAGTGTAGTGAACATTATAATTTTGTAAGGACGGAACTGTGTCCTTGAATTCCAGGTTTCTGGAAGGATATATATTTCACATGATATATTCTATTATTATTATTATTACTTCTACCTCAAATTCCAAAAAAATTTGACGTGACAACGTCTTATAAATTGGTTTGCCGGGTGACACTTCAAGAAACTGCGTTACGCTCCGCTCACGTTATTCGCTCACAATGAGAGCGAGTGAGAGGCACGCGTCCCTTCCACTCGGGCATGGTTAGCCCGCCTAAGAGCGAGAGAGACGAAGAAATAAAATTTTGTTAATATGAAATTCAGTGCGAGATTCTTTGTATAAATTAATGTTTTAAATATAATTCTTTGTATAAATAAATGTTTTAAATTGTTACTATTATTTCATCCTTCTTCCTACTATACGAATGAATATTCACATTAAAATTATTTTACCACTCAAAGTCGTTGTCACGTAAAACTTTCGCCCGTATACCGACTTTACAGGCAACCAATTTTTTATTTATGCTACGAATATTTTGGGTTGGAAACTTAAAATTACTTGTATTGTGATTTTGGTTTAAAATAGTTACACAAGATTCCGGGTCAGATAAAAACGATGGACCTGCATTTATACCATCTAATTTATTTGTTAGATTATTATTGTTGATAAGATCGAATTTTGTTTCAGAACAACAAGTGTTTAAATACCTTGACTTTATTTGTATAAAATAATATATAATTATATAATAACAACATATAGACAACAAACAGAACCCTTATTTTTTTGTTTAGGCAGGAATAAATGTTCTTAACCGCACACCCTGTCGCTCGGGGCAACGAACAGGGTAGTGTGGGGCCCTCACCCACTAAAGAAACCCGCCGTGTGCCGTCTCTCCGCCTTTTTTGGCGGGCCACCGGAACCATTTTACATTCTTTCAGTGGTCCGCCGGCAGCTTACCCTTACGGGTACCCTCTACTGAGCGACGCATCCGCACACGGTGCGCCGCGCCTTCGCGGGAGGCCTTGCAGGTGTCGGACGTTCCCCGGTCCATCCACTCGCAGCCTCAGCTAGGGCGGCATTAGGCGCAAATACTCGCGCCTGCGCCGCCCCAGTCGCTGCTGGCGGTTCGGGTCTGCGGAAGGATCAACCTCCCTGGCCCTCTCCGCCGCTTCCTTCCGCAAGATGTCCACCTCGCAGAAGGCAGCGACTACGGCCCAATTCCTGTCGCTGCCAAGCATCGCTCTGATGACGCTCGGCAGCGAGAGGTCCTCCCCTATAGCCAAGACGAGTTTACGGCGCTGCTCGGCACAAGCCGGGCACGACTCGAGCGTGTGCTGCGCCGTGTCCTTGTCGCAGCTACAGTGGTGACAGCCCGGAGTCGCTTCCCTCCTTGCGACTATGTGCAGATATCTGTCGAAGCAACCGTGCCCCAACAGCACCTGCACTAGTCGGGAGGTAAAGACTCCGTGCCGTCGCCCCACCCACTCCTCCAGCACCGGCTGGAGCGCCCCTACGGTCCGAAGACCGGCCCGGGGCGCCTCCAGCCGCACCCTCCAGCTGGCCATGGCAGCTCGGCGGGCGTCGCCCTGCCATCTGGCCACCACGCTGGGTGGGGGACGACCCTCTCGCGCTTGCAACGCTAGCCGATACACCTCGGCGAGCACCCACGCCTCCAAGTCCCACGGAAGAGTTCCGGCCAACGCGCAGGCCGCCTCCGTTGACACTGTGCGGTATCCACGTATGACCCTGGACGCGACGACTCTCTGTGGCCTCCACAGAAGAGCCCTGTTCAGTGCATCCAGGGACTCCACCCACACGGGTGCGCCGTACAGCACCATCGACCGGACCACTCCCGCGTAAAGCCGTCGGCACGCATTGTTATTTCCGCCCATATTCGGCATGAGCCCTGCAAGGGACGCCGCACCGATGAGCCTCGGGGACAGTTGACGGAAGTGCTCGCGAAAGTGCCGCCGCCCATCCAGCACCAGGCCCAGATACTTAATCCGGGCCTGCACCCTAATTTGGACCCCGTCCACCGTGATCGAGGCGCCAGCAGGTGGCCGACGTCGGAGCCCATGGAAAAGTAGGGCCTCCGACTTGTCCAGGGCCACCCTAAGCCCCAGCGCCCCGATCCTTCTGACCACCTCCAAGGTCCCTGAGGTGGCCAGGAACGCCGCTTCCTCGAAGTTTCCACCCCGGGCCACGACCAGCGTGTCATCCGCATAGCAGACAACCACCAGCCCGAGGGGGAGCCGACAACGTAGCACCCAGTCGTAACCGATGTCCAGTCGCACGACATGGGTCTCCTCACGACGTCCCCTATGCGACTCTCATAGAGAACGCTGCGGCCCTCAAGATAGTCTGCCACTAGCCGCCTCAGGTATGCAGGCACCCCGTGATACCGGAGCGCCTCCCTGATGCAGCTGAATGGCAGACTATTGAATGCATTGGCGATGTCAAGCAACACCGCCAACAGCACTCCACCACCGGCGACGACCGCCGTTGCCGCGGCCCTCAGGCGCATAATCACGCTGACCGTCGAACGACCAGCGCGAAAACCGAACTGGGCATCCGACAAGTCGGGTCCGACGTCGTGCAGGTGCTGGACGATGCGGGCAGCGAGGACTTTCTCCAGCAGCTTACCCGCCTTGTCCAGCAGCACGATGGGCCTGAAGGCCCCGACTGAATTCAGCGTTCGCCACGGCTTTGCCAGGAGTACCAGCCTCCCCTCCTTCCAGCAGTCAGGGAACCGTCCGCATGCCAGGAACGCGTCGAACAGTCCCCTGAGGCGGGGCTCCAAGTGGTCCAGAGCCAGTGTCAGCACCCGGGCGGGTATCCCATCCGGGCCGGGGGCGGTGTTCTTGGAACGAATCCGCGAAACAGCCGCCCCCATTTCCGACGCGGTAACGGGCGTTCCACTGAGGTCGGCCTCCCGGTCGCTACCTGACTGTGCCATGACCGGGGGCATGTGCTCCGCCCGTCGTGGGAATAGGCTTTCGATCACCTCGGTGAGGAGGCTGGGCTGAAGGGTCCCTGTGAAAGGGGGGGTCTGAGTGCGGAGCTTATTCAGCGCCGCACGGTACGGGCGACCCCAGGGGTCATGGTTGAGACCATCCAGCATCTCCTGCCTTTTCTCGGTTTTGGCGCAGCAGATGGCCAACTTAAACTCGGCCCGCGAAGTGCGGTATGCCTCGTATAGCTGGCCCTCCCGCTCCCCAATTCGGTTGCGGCACCGACTGCGGGTGTAGGATCTCCGTGCACGAATGCACGCCGCACGGAGGTCCGCCAGCTCCTGGGACCACCAGTAGAGCCCTTTCCTCGGAGGAGGACGCCGCACGTGGGACATGGCTGAGTCGCGGACCTGCTAACGCATCGCGAATTCGGCCAGCCTCGACGTCCACCCCCTCAGTGGGGCTGGCTCAGAGGACAGCCACGACTGAACAATGGCTGCCTCCGCCAGTAAGTCCCTATCTAGCCTGCCCACAGCCCACCGCGGGAACGCGGAAGTTCTGCGCGCAACAACAAACAGAACCCTAAGCTTTTTATTGGTCCTATATGTTAACCTTAGGAACAAGTCAATCAACAATTCTGTAACATTCAAATTAATTTTTTAAACTGTATTTTTTTTTTCAAGACAGCTTCAAAAGTACTTTTAACTTATTGTATTCTCATCAATACTTGATAAAGAGTACAACATTTATATTTAATCGGACGTTTCGAAGTAGGTGAAAATATCTTTCAAAAATTTCGTTACATATATAGATGTATAAAGGCGAAGTTAATATAAAGCGTGTTAATATAATAAAGTAGTGATGTGTATCTGTATCTGCAATTTCAATAACTAACTTCATATCGTGTTGTTATGCATTCTAGTCGAACATGATATTAAATGTTCTGCAATATGCAACCACTTCGAGACAGTCGCGCATATATTGGTAAGCGAGATGCCGTATACATCTCACATATACATATTATGGTTTAATCTATACAGGGTTTCATATCCTTTTCTTTTTTTTTTGTTAAGGCGGGAAAAAATGTTCCTAACCGTACACCCCGTCGTTCGAGGCAACGAACAGGGTAGTGTGGGGCCTTCAACCACTAAAGAAATCCACCGCGTGCCGTCTCTCCGCCTTTATTGGCGAGCCACCGGAACCATATAACATTCCTTCAGTGGTAGGGTTTTATATCCTGCCTGATATATTGTTTTATTGTGTAATTAAACTGAATCCCCTTATACTAACATATATAGATTTATTGGCACATCCGTTTTGTCAAAAATATTCAAATTCAATCTGCGGCGGAAATATTGCTCCGTAGTCTACATGCAAATTCCATTTGAAATGCAAAAGTTGCTGGCAGAACGTGGAACCTTCCACGGTAAAAGCAAACAGTTTCTATAAGATTAGTCGCAAGATGCTCCTTTAAGAGTCGATATTGACACAGCCTGTCGCTGACACTAGATAGAAAAATACTTTAGTAACTATGGGTAGGTAGCTTTTGTTTCTATAACTTGACTGAATGTTATTTTCATCTCTGGAAAAGGAAGAACTATATGGGGATGTCTTCACAGATTGAGGAGTAGTTTAGATGCCAACCTCTCATACTGTCTGTTCGATTCGTACATAGGACAATTCTTTGTGTAATTTGTGTTGTTTATTCTGATTCGAAATAAAAGAGCAATATTTGTGTCCGTTAAATTGTATGTTTGCAAAGTCTCCCGCGTTATGAACATCTCATAAAGCAGGGTGCTAGAAAGTGTTAGCCTTAAAAAATCCGATGAAGGTTCCACCTGCTTACATGCCTACATACCAAGATAATTATTTTCTAAGGAAACTAATCAATAGATACTAACTCGATGGATGACGGTACGATGACGTGAATACGCTTCTGAAACCTTATCTGATGATTACGACAGCATAAAACTTTCTTTACTCGTGAACATAGATGTTGTAAAGAGAATTTCTCCATAAATTCCAAAATAATCTGTTAGTTTGTTATTTACTAGTATGAACTCTTTGTCATTTCTAGTGCACAATTAGCAAGTGTATACTGTTGCAGCAGCAGGTTGATAATGAAGCGCCATGCCACTTTTTAAGAATAATTCTATGTTTCCTTTGTTTTTAGAAAATCGTTTCTATAGCCTTTAGATATTAAAATAATTTGCGTTTTAGACTGTTGATGTAAAGTCGAAATTTGTTTGCTCTTGAATAGTTTGTAGGGAATAATATTGCTGTTAGCTTGTATAGTAGATGTAGCATTATTCTTTGTGCTGGAAGATGAGAACACTTCAGTTTCGAGGGAAAATACTTAGTAAAGTTTGGTACACCTAGGTACCTACCTCAAACATATAAGATGCTTTCTATTTATAAATTTATTTATTACATTGTTTGTTACCCACCCATTATAATAAGACAAACGTTCTAATTATTTACAAAACGTAATGGTTATGTTATTCAAACACGATCAAGTTCAGTCTATTGTAGTACTTATTTAAAATTTATTGCCTCTGTTGCAGCGGTAGTGTAAGCGCCTGCTGATTATGAGGTCTCGGGTTCGATCCTCGGGTCGGGCAGTATTATGAAGATATCTCGTAAAAATAAAAATTCCCAGTAGCAGCCCGGAGTTTGGAAATGTACCCGGTAAATGGCAATAGGCTCGGCACCTATTACATGGGACTTAAACATAGCTGATGAATCGTGGATGTGTAATACACCTCTGCCTACCCTTTCGGGGAATACAGGCGTGATACTATGTTATGTTTATTTAAAAATTGTTCACTGAGTACTATGAAGATAATAGTAAAAGTTTATGTGGATAACAAGGCCCATGAGACATCGACAAAATACAGATTCATCTTTGGCATATTACACTAGTGCACTTTTGGTCACCTTGGCTTACATAATATCTCATTTTAAACAACATATTAATATCTAGTGACCTGTTACTTATAAATATAGAGATTTTTTTTGGAATCGCAACTCTCCAGTAGGCACTTTATTTTGATACCTTTACCCGTGGCTCCGCCACAGCCAACAGCTAGTTTTTAGATAATATCACAGGTTCCCGATGTAGAGCGGGATAAAATGTATACCAGTTTTGAAGTCTCATCAAGAATTATCAAATAAAAAAAGTTCTATCCAAATCCATTAAGTACTTTTAACATGATGCGAAAAAAAATGTTTTGCGTTTAGACACACCTACTCGTATATATAGCCTATTACTTACTTACTTACCATCACGCCATTTCCCTTGCGGGGTAGGCAATATATATAGCCTATTACAGTCTTTTTTTCTCAAATATCTTAAATGTACAGACGCAACTCTGTTACAGCTTTATAATAGTATAGATATATCTTAAGAGTGCCTAAATCTTAAGATTTAGTCAGCGTGGGCCGCATATATTATAAATCTTCCCTGAAAAACATCTACACAATAATGATAAAAACGCACACGTCCTGATGATGAGCATCGGATATGCTCGAAACCCGGGTCGACGTAATCGATCCTAAACGTCGGTTACTGTCGTTATAATATTAAATCTAATACCTATTAGATTAATACATATCAATCTCACGATAATTTCAATACAAATAATTATAAAAACCGTTTCAGAATTAGTTATTTATTTTTTATAGTACATGGGTGGCGAACAAGCATACTGCACACCTGATGGTAAGCGGTTACCGTAGCCAATAGACGCTAGCAACACCAGTGGCATCACACGCGCGTCTCCATCTCCAAGGAAAGGAGTAGGAGGTCGATAGGAATAATAATAAACAGAGGATAGGTAGGATACTAAGGAGAGGATAAGAAGGATAAGAAGGTTTGGGCCTCCAGCGCTCTCACTCACCATACGAAACACAATGGTACTAGTAACTACCGTTGTCTTTTGTGAGAGGGTGGTACTTCCCCGATCAAGCCGGCCCATTCGTGCTGGGATAAGCAAGTGATTTAGATGTAAGAGGAAAGAAACAGAGAAATAGGCTTTATTTTATACATAGGCTGGCTTTATAGATATAATAATTACCTGCTATGATTTAATCATTCATGAACACTGCGGTAGTCGTAATGAGAAACAAATGTTAGCTTGTAGGAGTTGGCTGTTGAATATTACATTATCCATAGTGAATAATAGGATTTCAACATTAATGTTCTTAATAGTTACTTGATTGTTTAAAAGCCGATAATATAATTATAAAAGTAATTATAATATGAGTTCTTAATGACACTATGTATCCATATACATAATATATAGTATATTTAAACCTTAAAGCGTCTCGCATCCAATTTTGTACCATGGTACGAAATGATATGCTAGAAGTAGATACAATAGATGTGCTAGAAGGCTATTGACATGTTTGTAGCATTTGCTCCTTTTTCCACCACCCGTTATCTCGGTACTGTACTTTTCCTGCCAACGGTTCAGCGAGTGAAATATCATAGTTTAGGTACTATGCTAGTCCAGTGAGGGATACTAGAATTCACGAGTTGTCGAGAAATTCTTTCAAGCTTGCAGGTTTTTTTTTCTTATTAACATACCACTGAAGGAATGTAACACAGTTCCAGTGGCCCGCCAATAAAGGCGGAAAGACGGCACACGGCGGGTTTAATAAGTAGGTGAGGGCCTTGTTCGTTGTCCCGAACGACAGGGTGTGCGGTTAGGAAACATTTTCCCGCCTTAACAAACAAAAGAAAAAGGTTTTTTATACATGTTATTCACAAGGCTGCGATAATTTGTGTGTGAATGAACAAATATATGTTGAAAAGTTTGAGGTACTACACCTTGTCAGTTCTCGAATTCTTGGTCTTACAACTAGGCTATCAGTACTTTTTTTTAGTAGCTCGTCAGTGTGGTGATGGACTAAGAATACAAATATCACCACCCCATTCTTTCCCACGGGTGTCGACGAGGCGACTAAGGGAAGTAAGCAATTATCACCCATTGCATTACAGGTGATAGGGCTGGGTACCAAGTGGGAATACTCACTTGCTATCGAAAAAAAATATAAACAATCATTATGTATAATATCGTGTTCGTTTAATGTATTTGATACACAACTGGGCTTTACCTACCTCTCGAGTAAAGAAGGTTAATTGGTGGATTTACCAAACAGGCTGGTTGGTGTATTTTATAATAAATAATACGAATGTTTTATTGTATTTTTCTTTTTTTCTCCTATCAATTAGCAAAAGTACAACCCCCACTATGTGTATTTTTCCCATAGAATTTATTTATTTTGTTCCGGGAAGTAAAATACAACAGATATTTCTTCACGGAAACATAAAAGTTATTACTAATACCATCTCGTGTTTTTCATGTACTTTTTCTTATAAATTTTTGCTCTAATGCTCTACGAACTCCATAATATACTCGAACTTATTATTATGCCAACTAAAAAGCGTGTCTCGCGCTTACATAACGCCCTTATTTATATTACAATATGCGTACGTATAATATATATTTAGCGCAATACAATTTACTGTAAGTACATTTTAGCTTTAGGTAATATCTACACCGTTTTGACTGCAGCTATTTATAAGGTCTTGATATGTCTATTACGATAAAAGTAAAGTCTGTTTTTTACTAGATCTTTCTTTTTTAACCCGTTTTTCTATCCCACTATTGGGTATAGGTATCTTCTCATGGTGAGCGATATTAGCCCATAGTCCCACGCTGGCCCGATGCGGGTTGGCAGACTTTACAAGCCATCGAGATAGAGCTTGCAAGCGAGCAGATACAGCTCTTTACAGTTTTATAATAGTAGATATAGGTGTAACACCCATATTCTAAGACGGTTCCTCGAAAATTTATCGACTCCACTCAAGCGCACTCAAGGAATTTGGTATTCTTAGTTGCAAAAAATCTCCTCCACTCGACGCCTTTCCTCACTCGAGGTGAGGAAACAACTGTCAATCTCAAGGTACGTCGGGACCTACCTTAAGGAATACTCAAGGAAGTTTTTGTTCTATAAACAATTTACTGAAGTTTGTTATTTCATGTGAATATTGTTTTCTAGTGTTTATAATGTATTTCCAGCGGTTTTTTAATTAGTATTATTAGGTATGATTATTTCATAAGATGTTACTTGCGAGATGCTGCAAACTCAACTTTTACGATACCGTAGAATTCCAAAGACGTAGGTAAGCTATTTTTTTTTTCCAGCAGGATTACCGGCACCTAAAATAGCCGTCGAATTTATTTTATATTTAATTATGAGTTCCTGTAGGCATAACTTTACCAACCGATATTCAGTAAGAATATCTTCCAGACATATTACAAAATAAATGATATCTAAACAATTTATACTAGCTATAAAAACACACCCAGCAAAAAAACAGTGTTGACGCGACGACGACCTACATAGTAGGTACTTTCGGGTTATACGATATACGTAAGTATTACTTTTTGCTGTGTAGGTACCTTACCTGAGTTTTACTCCTTATGGTGATCCTTGTATAATACCTATCGTCATATCTAAACATTTACATGTCAAATGACAAACATCTGTTAACTTTTGAGTGACCACAGATGTAAAATCAAAGCATTTTTGCCCAAAACAATGTTCTATATACAATACAATGACGTAATTAATGACGTATTACCTCGACTCAACCTCATTCGAGGTTCCTCGAGTTTTCAACTAAGAATACCAATTTCGAGGATTCCTTGAGATATTCCTTGAGGTATCCTCAGTTGAGTTTGAGTCGAAGAAAGGTTGAGGAACCGTCTTAGAATATGGGTGTAAGTGTCTTCTCTTCTAAATTTTCCAAACTTTTATATTAGAGACAGCTTTCAAATCTATTTTTATTCAATCCATTTCTGTCTCACTACTGGGCACGGATCTCTCATAGTGAGAGGGATTAGTCCACCATGCTGGCCCAATGCAGTTTGATAGACTTCACAAGCCATCGAGAAAATTTCTCAGGCGTTGCAGGTTTCCTCACAATGTTTTCCTTCACCGAGCAGTGATACATTTTAAACAACTCCAACAACAACACATAGTTTTGAAAAATTTCAATAAGTCAGAGGTGTGTGTCGTACGAAATCTGAACCCCGGATCAAACTAGATACCCTTATCTTAGCAGCCCGTTGTTTTACTGTTAAGCTATCACTCTCTTAACACTACATCTAATCCCACTATAAATTACTATCACGGTGGGCCAGAATCCAAAAAGTTTTCCATTGCCAAAATTGAGATTTGACTTGATCTTAAAACTGACAGCAAATTTAATCCTAACTATTATAAAACATAGGTGTGTCTGTACGTTTAAGATATTTCAGAAAACAATACTGTATTAGGCTTTATAGGCGTGTCTGAACACAAAACATTTTTTTTATATTCTTTGTCTGTTTGTCTCTTTATATGTTTAACTGCTTGTCTGTTTGTTCGTTCGCGCATCACGCAAAAACTATTTAACGTATTTTGATGCAACTTTTCTTATATGTTAGCTCTTGATTAGACTTCAAAACTGGTATACATCATTACATCCCGCTACAGACTATATCGGCAACTTGATATATGACGTAAAAACTAGCTTTTGGCTGCGGAGGAGCCGCGTGCAAAGCTAGTTACAAAATTAAAGCGGAAAGAATTGGAATAGTTCTACTTATTTGCAATGATTGGGATGGAAGACTAAATATAATCACTCGGTAAAGAAAAAGGATAGACAGCAGCGATAAACGCTTTACTAACTCTAACTGACAGTGTATTTAATTCTTGGAAGTCAGTCAGTAAATTTTAACCTACTTCTAATCGTTGTATCGATACGATACTTGAAATATGTAGGTATGTTGGGATAATTATGCTTTAGTTTGGTGTCTTGGCGTTAATTTGATAATGGAGCTAAGAGGTGGGCTACTACTAAACACCTCAAGTTTGAGCTTATGAATTATTTCATACATTAGGCTTGGTAACCATCCACCGAAGGAATGTAACATAGTTCCAGTGGCCCGCCAATAAAGGCGGAGGGACGGCGCACGGCGGGTTTCTTTAGTGGGTGAGGGCCCCATCAGCCACCAGGGGTGTGTGGTTAGGTACATTTTTTCCCACCTAAACAAAAAAAAAGGCTTGCTAAACATAGCAAATGACTTTTGACTCATACGTTATTAAGCCGAATAGCTTGCACACATCCAAAGCATGTTCTTTTAGGTTTTTAAACTATTTAATTAAGCCTTATACTTGATTCCCGAGATCCTTTCCAATTCTCTCCTTAATATCTTTCCTATCTACCTCCCATCCCTTGACTTGTAGATGGCAACGTGCGATTGTTACCTCTGGTATTGCTAGCGTTTATAGGCTATGGTAGTCGCTTACCATGAGGTGACCCATATGATTGTTTGCCATTCACGTAGTATAAAAATATGTTATAATCACTTGAACTCACGGATATATTTGGAATTTCGCTCATTAAGTCAGTAGAACAGTCTGTTTGTTATATCACAACAAGTAAATGTGGAACATGGACATAGCACTAATGATTACCTTAGATACTCCTTTAAAACAAAATAATATTACTCTTGAAATTGACATAGTCCGTGGGCAATTGAGCCACATAATAAAATAATGAATGTATGAATGAACCCACAATATTTGTGCGCGAGGCTGGAATCTAAGCCACAGCGCCATCTGTACGCCTGCTGTGTGTGTCGATTATATTATTATATAGATTAGATTATTATATAGATATACGACATCAGACGCAGGCTAGACTTACCCTCTAAATTATGTAAATGCTCATAACAACAGCTGATCAGTCAGCATAAACAAGATTACGCCAAGGATAATAACATATTATTAAGCACAGCTGGATATGAGTATCTGAAAGGTATTGATTTTACAGGTATTGATTATAATATGGCAGATAACGCGTTAAAATCGTACCGGGGGAATAGAGACAAATGTCGTATTGGTTGCAGATTTACAGCGCGGCGCGCGCCATCTGGCGTGTCAATTTATGAGTTTAATCAGGGACTCGGTGGCGCCGCCGATTTGGGATCACAACGCGAACGGCATTGAACTGGTTGCTAAACTCTAGTACATACCGCATGTGTACACACATAGAGACATAAACTTTTGCAATGGATTTTAGGTGTTCCAAATTTACACAAAAATAGCGTCGATAATTTACGTGATTTCAATTTAATTTTGTTTCTATTTTTGTTTTTATCTGCGGCATAAATGAGATTTTTTTTTCAATTATCATTGCTTGGTGAAGGAAAACATCGTAAGGAAACCTGCAAGGCTTGTGAAATCTGCCAACTCGCATTGGGCCAGCATGGTGAACTAAGGCCTAATCCCTCTCACCAAATACAGTCCATATTAATACAAACAAAGTTCAAATTCTAATTTGAAGCCTTGTATTATTATAATAGTGTTAAGTTTTATTTATCACTTTATTTGAGTAGTTTTACACGTTTTCACAATACAGTATTATACGGCATATTGACGAACAGTTAAGTCATTCGACCAAACGACATTGGCGCATGATTGTTTCTCTTTTGGCATTTTCTTTCTCTTTTGGTTCGGACACTTTTAAGCGCAGACACGAGGTCCATTTATTAGTAGGTCAATGGTACCTGCCTACTAAATATAGGTCGGATATTGTTAATTATGAAAGAACCTATTTATAGATCTTAGTGAACTATGTACGTAAGTCAAAAGTAAAAAAAAAAATGTAAAACAAGGATGATATACATGTAATTTTATAATAAAACTTTGTAAAGCATAAACCTGAAGTAAATGCCCAAAGAACTAAGTATTTAAATGATTTAACATAAAGTATCAAGTTGAATACAAAACAATATCTGTGAATTAGTTTGTAATTTTTTCTATCTATACTATTATAAAGTTGTAACAGAGCTGTGTCTGTACATTTAAGATATTTGAGAAAAAAATACTGTATTAGGTAGGCTATATAGACGTATGTGAACACAAAACATTTTTTTTTAGATTTTTTGTCTGTCTATTTGTTTGTTCGCGCATCACACAAAAACGACGATTTTGATGCAACTTTTTTATTTGATAGATCTCGATTAGACTTAAAAACTGGTATACATTTTATCCCGCTACTAAATCGGGAACCTGAGATACAAGCTATAAACTAGCTTTTGGCTACGGCGAAGCCGCGGGCAAAGGCTAGTTTATAACTATTTTTGTTAAAAATGGTTTCGGTAAATAGATTTTTATACAAAGTTTAAGCAATAACTGTCAACAGAGCGATACATGGTCCAAACTAACTTACATAAATCTTTCATGCGACACGTTTAGCAGTATAAATTATGTATAAAAAGCTTTTGTGTGTTTATTATCTTTTCAGTACACTGAATAAAAAATACTATATTCTGATCGAGGTCTTTTTATTTTAAGGAGGTATTTTGTATATTTCGAAGATTTACTTACTTTAACAATTTGAAATTATGTAAGTAATAATACCTCTGATGGCCGTGTGGGGCTGGCTTTAGAATTGTCCCACCCCTCTCCACCCATGGGACTCCCGCCGACTGAGGAAATACCGGGGGGAGTGAGCAGCAGCACTTCCTCGAGTATTAACAACATCCACTTCGATCGCCAACCCGCCTGCCAAGCGTAGCGATTATGGCACTATACCCCCATTTTGGGGAGGCCTATGTCCAGCAGTGGACGTCGAAAGGCTGATGGATGGATGGATGGAATACCTCTGATAGTAGCGTAGATATCGCTACGTAAAAGACGAAGCAGAAATTACACCGAATAATAGGTAAATGTAGTTTGGTAGTTAAAGAATTTGGGATGGATTTCCATAATCATTTCATTTGTTTTTTAAATAGCAATTATTTATTATAATTATTTGGTATAGATAATTCAATTTTACAAATTTTATTTAAGCATATTAGTACTTCACGTAGAAAGAAATTATAGCAACTATACAGAAAGCACACCACTTCAAATAACTAGAACGGTACTTATCACAAAGGAATGGAACTACAATAAATCTTGACGACAATAACGTGCGAATCCAATATAAAAAACTAAAGGTTTAAGAGAACAAAAGACAGAATAGGTGGAGTCGCGTTTCGAGCGGTGAATTATTTGCGTGTCACGGTGCGTGACGATGCGATGGCGCACTTACCGCCGTGCTCCTATATCAATTTCATAGATTGAACTTTATGTGGGTGATATATCTCATTCAAATAGAAATGTCTTTTTGAAGAACACGCTAACTGTATTATTGTATATTTAAATATGTAGAGATTTTCAGAGAATATGTACGTGTATTAACAGCGTAACAACTATTAAATTTGGATATTTAGATTTACACATAGACAGACTAATATAAATTCATTATTATCGTTGAACTCCTTTGGCAATCGAGACCTATATATTTCATTAGAAAGTTATAATGTAAACTGTGTTTTATATAAATTTTCTGGATGGGTTCATGGCTAAAGAGTGTTCTTTCTAAAATCAAATATTCCAGTTTTAGTTTTAGGGTCAATTGTTTTTATGATTGTAGTTTTAAGTTTCGTTATCAAGGTATGGTTGTATAATTTATCTATATATAGGAACACAAGTAGATATCTATATCAAAACAGACCATAATGTTAATATCTAGTTATATTAAAAAAAAGCTATCTGGACAACCAATGTTATTTGTAAATTCTCTGAAAATGAAAGAGGATTTTGGTCGTGCGTATCGTGAATGGATGTAGCATTTATCGCAACTAATTTATTTCGCGTAAAATGCATTAATCCAATTGGATACGCGGAGTATCGCGATGTATTGAACATACAGTGGGTGTTTTACGTTACAATAATGTGATACTGATAACGTTTTCAACAAACAGCGTGGTGTTGTCGCCGATATGCACATGTATATAATATTATAATGTTTAAAATACTTACCAAATGCGTTAGTTATTCGATTTTTTACTACTTATGGTAGCAGGCGACCCAAAGCGCATCTGATGGTAACTAATATTTAACCATTGTCCACGGACTCAACTATACCTACTAAGACTAATGTCAAGCCGCTGCCGACCATTTCTTTACACGAATGTAAAATGACCACGGAGGACAAAATGACAGAATACACGGATATCTCCCGCTACAAAATAAGTACACCGAGGTGCTTCATAGTTGATCTCACATGAGGCAGTGGTGGGTCGATACCACTGGGATTTATACTTTTAGTCCGACACAACACATGAAAAAATATAGTCTGGAAAGAAAAATACCTAGTTGGGCACTTGCAGTTTGAACGATCGGCAAGATTTTAAGCAACTTTCGCTCGGCTGGCAATCAGATGCGTGATTCAAAAGTGACACTTACTTGTGGACACTTGAACTTCTCCGTACCTCGGTAGGCATCATAAGCAGTAAGTCCCGGCTATCAAATAACAGCCCTGAATAAAAAGTCTGAACCGGTCTTGTTTTGAGGTCGCCAGTGGTCTCCTTTATTGGGGGCTGGAGGTCATTTAGGCAGTCGCTCTGAGCTTAACAGATCGCCAGCTGTCCCCAAAAAAATTAGAGATAAGGTTAGTAAGGTAGTACACCCAGACCTAGAACAACCGATAGAAGTTCACACAAAATATATTTGAACTTTTCGGAAGCTAAGCTCACGTCACTCGACAACAGAACCGCTAAGTCATATTTGGATTCTTAATAAAGCGTCAGATCTATGTGCACTATATTTTTCTCAAAATTACTTTCGTAAGAACATTGTAGAGAGTCGCGAAAATAAAAAGAGGGCTATGTGGGAGTATGGAAATCTTCCAGCGGACTGGAAGTGATAACAATAGGAGGGGATTTCAATGAAATTTGCATTAATATACGTAGAGATTGCTGCGATGAAGCCTTTGTCGCGTAGCTATGAACGCTCCCTATGCGCGCGTTCTAGCTTTAAAGTATTATTTCTAAAAAAAATAAAAAGCCATGATAATTCGAAAATATTTTCCGTTGAAATGAATGTATATAATAATTATGTTACTAATAGTGTTTTTTTAATTGTGTTTTTCGTGGCGTGGTCGGTAGTGTAACCGACTTCCGTGCACGACGGTCGTAGGTTCGATTCCCATTCAGGACAATTATTTGTGTGATGAGCACATATATTTGTACTGCGTCTCGGTGTTTTCTATCTATTATATGTATGTATTTTGAAATAAAACTTCGTTTACGGAATCTATCGCGTTTACTTAATTTTACTACTATCCCGACGTTTCGAATACTTTACAGCATTCATGATCACGGGTGGACTTAGATGATAGACGTCCAAAGCTGATATATATCAGAAATGTGTAACATTCGCGTAAATATCAGAAAGTATTATATGTATGTATTTACAAAAAAAAGTAATATTATGTATTATATTCGTAATCTGGTACTCATAGCACAAACCTTAAGCTTAGTTTGGGACTAGAGAACATTGTGTGCAATGTCCGTGAATTTATTTATTTAATTTATTTAGCTATCATTTTGGTTTTACTTATTCTATCAATCATCCAATTATCCAAAGGGTGACAGCACCCCACATTAACCCTAGTCTATCCTGTAATAGTCTGTGCCTTAGGTTTTCACTCTTTTGCTGTTGACCCTTCCTAAACCTACTCTATTCTGTAATACTCTGTCTTATATTTTCTACCTTTTTACTATCGCACTATTGGGCACGGGTTTCCTCTCGTAGTGAAAGAGATTTAATTCGTAATCCACCACACTGGCTCAGTGCAGGTTGGCAGACAAAAACCGCCGAGAAAATCTCTCAGGCATGCAGGTTTCCTCACGGTATTTTACTTTTTTTTACTGCATATAGTGATAGACGAGCCACGGCTCATCTGATGGTAAATGGCAACCGAACCGTCGCTCATGGACTCAACTATACCAAGAGTATTGTCACCATTTCATTTCACCGATATGAAATGAAATAATAATAATAATTGCTTACTTCCCTTAGTCGCCTCATACGACACCCGTGGGAAAGAAAGGGGTGGTGACACTTGTATTCTTAGTCTGTCACCACACGGAACAAACCTCCTTCTCCGAGCAGTAATAATTTGTAAACAAATAAATACATGATCTCAAAAAATCTCGATTAGTCAGAGAAGTGTGCCGTGTGAGGTCTAGATTTCAGGCTAGGCATCGAACTCAACACCACTATCTTTGCAGTCCTTGGTTTTACCGCTAGGCTAGACACACAGAGTGTTGATAACACTCTGTGTGTCTTTATGGACCATAGATATAGTATATACGTATATACTAACTATATCTATGATCTGGACTCTGTTCTCCGAATGAAACTACACCTTTAACAATGAAAAATACAAATAGCACTTTATGGTTTGACCATAGTACCTCAAAAAAGATATCCGTATCCTGACTAATATTATATTATATATGTGAAAGTGAGTTTGTTTGTTACACATTCATGCTGAACTATCAGTTGGTGTTTTGTTACACCTTAAGAGATAGGATAAGAGACTTTATATCTCAATTTATAATTGCAATATTTATTCATGAAAAAATATATGGCGGTACGAATTTCGCCGGGTCAGCTAGTATAATATATATTATATAATATTATAGGCATACTTTTCACCCGGGAAATATTAATGGTTCCGGTGGGATAGATATTAATAAATAAACTGTTATTAATACTTCTAATATATACTATTATAAAGCTGTAACAGAGCTGTGTCTGTATATTTAAGATGTTTGAGAAAAAATTGCTGAATTAGGCTATATAGGCGTGTCTAAACACAAAACGATTTTTTTAGTTTTTTAGTCTGTATATCTGTTTCTCTGTTTGTTTGTTCGCGCATCACGCAAAAACTACCGAACGGATTTTGATGCAACTTTTTTTGTTTCATATTTCTCGATTGGACTTAAAAACTGATATAGTACATTTTATCCCGCTACTATATCGGAGACCTGAGATATAACCGAAAAACTAGCTTTTGACTGCGGCGAAGCCGCGGGCAAAGGCTAGTATAACATAAAATTAGGCATTCTCTCCCTTAAGAATTCAAGCACTTAAGTCCGCTACCTCAATAGTATTTAAGTACACGTTATAACTTAAAAAAAATCCTGTGACATAGTTTTGTGGTGAAAGCCTGATCTGCAGCCAAATAGATGAAATGTTACCCCAGCGACCTGAATGCTCCATTAGGAATGAATGGGCCGATTTGAAAAACGTCATCTTCCAGTAAACGGGTAGTAGTAAAAATTCATTTTGTCCTAAAACCTAGTCAAATACAGATTTTAGTTTTGGTTGAGATATTTCTACAAAATCAGCGTCGATTTCTGAATGGTAATTGTAACTACATATAGTTATAATTCAAGTAAACGTAAGTCAGTAAATTTTTGCATAAGTAATTATTGCCTCACCGTTGGGCATGGGCCTTCCCTCAGTATAAAAGGAGTTCACGCCATAAACCATCACGAACTAGTAATTTTTTTTTTTAATATCACTACTCGACACTACATTAATCCTTTACCACTATACTATATTGAACCATCATAACATGTACCTGACTGTTTATTGTTCTAAATATATTAAAAAAAAAAACCTTATATGCTATAAGCTTTTGCTAATATAATTAGTTATTTAGTAAAAAGCTCACTTCTGGTGCAGTGCGAGGGTATCAAGTAGTATTATATCTAGAAAAATTATTATGAAAATCGCAAGTAGCATGTTAAGTGTTTATAGATAATAAAAAATATCAGATAATTATGAAGCGCTATTTAAACATATTTATAACTTTATCTATTTTTTTTCAGTAAATTCCCTTTTCCTACGAAATAGTAGTGTAATTTATAATACCCATTAGCGAGATAGACCATGCCAAATTACATTATAACTCAGGAAAGCCGTTCTACTCACACGAAAACCAAGCAAACAATAATCCAATAAATGATGAAAACGTGATGGGAATTATATATCAAAGCAGAGGATTATGTAACAAAAGGTTATTGTGAACACAAGAAAACACGGATTCGCATTCAGAGAGCACTGATTTAGTTACGCTTTTGTGATCTTAATATAAATATCATATGTGGTCGAGAAAACTTCTTATGAATGTAGGTTGCCTCACGATCTTTTCCTACACCGGGCACTGAAAATCCGTTAATACGAGTAAATACTCACTATATATAATTTAGATAAGTCAGAGGTATGTGCCCTACGAGGTGTTCTTCTGACTGGAGTAAAATCTAGCGACAGAGCTCGCTACAACTGTGTTTAAAATTACTAACTAACTTATCATCACGCCATTTCCCTTGCAGGGTAGGCAGAGAGAACAGAGTGCCAAGAGGCTCTATTCTTGCATACATCTCAATCATCTCATCATTGAGGAAGTGCCTCAACATTCATAACTCTCTTCATACACGCTCGCCGGTTTCGGAGACTCCTGACTCCACCTTCCTTCAATAGATAACCGATATGGCTCTGTAGTTAGCACAGTCATAACGTGAAGCCGTGAACCCTTGTTTTTAAACAAGCGCACGATGGCCGCACTTCTCCAGTCCTTGGGAACCATTCCTGAGCTCCAACATAAATTGAGAAGTATCAGGAAGGATTCCCAGACACATAAGCCTCCAAGCTTGATTATCTCAGCAGACACCATATCAATACCCGCTGCCTTTCCATTTTTTAAACTTCTAATCGCCCATTCAACTTCATCCATACTAATATCATCAGAGGATGCCGGTACCGAAAGCTGATCTGTTAGACCACATGTGGCACCGGCATCACCCTGAACATTCGCATACATATATCTCCAAAATATTCACTCCATCGGCTCAACACATCTTGTGTTAGCGTAAGAATGTCTCCACCTTTAGACCTTGTATTATTCATTCTGAAAGCTGATCAACCACTCCGAGATTTCTTCACCTCACTCCAGAAAAGTTTGGTGTTTCTCTCGAAGTTTTAGGTCAGCCTTTCTTCTACAAACATATTTGCTCTATCACGCTTCTCTTTCACTAAGGTTTTGGTGTCATTCTTACGTTGCTGGTATATTTCTTTCTTCTGTTCTTTCATACTTGCACTCAGGTTCAAAGAACCTGTAAGAATTATTTCAGAAGCCTTCTTGTGACTTTGCTTCCTTAAATATCAGATTGTGTCGATGCAGTTGAAAATTGGGATCATATTTTACATAGCCAAAACTATCACAGAAATGTATTATGTACAATAATAGGTAAATCTAAATAAAAAATAAATTTTGTGAGAATATATTGGCACTTTATGGGTTATAATATAAACTTTTAATTGGCACATTAATAATGTCTCGAAAGACTTTACGCACGATGGACATCGATCAATAAAGTCTACGCAACTCCTCTTTCAAACTTTTTCAAGTGTATAAAGTAAGTATATAAAGTGATTAGTTTTAAGCCTAAAGCTTTACCTTTTACCCTAATCCTAGCTTAGGGTAATATTCGACCATTTAAAAACTTGGTAAGGTACTTATAGTGATATTTATCCAAATCCTTTACTAGTTTGATGTTTAAATTAGCTACTTAATACGTTTAATGTAAGCTTTAAAATATTTATTTAGATATTTTTATATATATTTTTAGCATTTGACATGCTTAGCCATATACAATAAACACAAAGTGGAAAATGTGAAATCGAAAATAACAGTCACGAGCAGGATTTGAATCTGCATCTCCTGAATACCATTTAGATGCTTTGTCAATTCAGTCATGAGCAACGTGACGGCTATTTTCGATTTTAGATTTTCCACTTTATGTTTAATTTAAAATACTAGTCCCTTTAATAAAAAAATGCAGAAGGGAAAATTAAGTTGGTAGCCTTCACTTCAACTTTAAATAAGCAACTTCAAAACATTTTAAAATGTACTAGTTCGATAGCTGACACATGATTATTTGTTGCTGAAATGTACGTGAACTTAGCGCTAGTATAAAATTAGTTGGAGCTCACCAGGGCTTATATGTACACGGGTTACTAAACATAAACTTTTCCATTTGACATGAAAAGATGAAAGTAGTGATGTATGTTTGGTATAAGAGCACTTAATAGTGAAGTACCTTTGCATAATATTCATACAGCTTATTAGGTTATCGCTAACATATTAAAAAAATTATGTACGCTAAATAAATCATATCATAACCGCAGTTAAACATTATATAGGCAATTAGCAATAAAAATATATAACAGAAAAATATTTTTGAATATAAATTATTATACGATATTCTTCTTAAATAAAAAAAGACATGAGATTTAGACATAGAAGACTTTAGCCGTAAGCTGTAAATCTACAAATCGTTAAAGACACATTAAACACATTATGCCAAACAGGTATTGGTTAAACATTTATTACTACTGAGGTGACTACTGTTGTATCTAAGGAGAATTCTTGATTTAAAAAAGATTCACAAAGTATGTTGCTGTGTATCGGTTGTGGAGGGATATTATCCTGCTATATGTAAGTATAAATTTAAATGATTCCAAAACGGTTGAACAGTGGTGGATAAATTTGGTACACGTATAATATAACTACCTCGGTGGTGTAGCGGTAGTGTATGCGACTGCTAATCATGAGGTCTCGGGTTCGATCCCCGGGTCGGGCAAAGTTATTGAGCTTTTTCCTAAAAGAAAATTTCTCAGTAGCAGCCCGGAGTTTGGAAATGTGCCCGGTAGACGTCAATAGGCTCGCCCCCTATTACGTGGGACTCAAACATAGCTGGCGAGTCGTGGGTGTGTAACACACCTCTGCCTACCCCTTCGGGGAATACAGGCGTGATGCTACGTATAGTTTATTATCTGGATTAACACGTCATGTAATCATGTAAAAATTACTATTTTTGCATATAAAAAATTTCTCGATCTCTGCGGAGAATCTGTGGGGAGAGGCTGACTGACTGCATTTGTAACGAAGAATTAAGAAAGCGAGTAGGTATGAAAGAGAGTATTGGTGTAAAGATGCGAAATGGCCTGCCCCAATGGTTCGGATATGTGTAAAGAATGCCGCACGAGTGATTGGTTAAGAAGATACCTATACAATGCGAAAGTGGAAGGATGTAGGTACAAGGGGAGACCGAGACTAACCTATCAACACCAAATCGGTCATGTGAAGGAATGTGGAGAGTAAGGAGTCTCCGAAACCAGCGAGCGTGTATGAAGAGAATTATGAATGTTGAGGAAGCGAGAGATGTATGTAAGAATATAGCCTTTTGGCACTCTGTTCTCTCTGCCTACCCCGCAAGGGAGATGGCGTGATGGTAAGTAAGTAAGTTTAATTGTATACGGTTTGGTAAGCGTTTACTATAGCCTACTGACGCAGCACATGATGCACCACTCTCCCGTCGCCATCTTCAAGGAAAGGGATAGGAGGTTGTTAAATGAAGAATAGTAAGGAGAAAATGGAGGATGAGTGAGACCTAGTTTTGAAATCAACGCTGATAAAGAGGCAGCAGATAGTTTCAGAATAATCATGGCTCGTCTACCGTTGTTAATCTAAACTAATAAATGGAGAACAGGTGTTTTTGTTCGATTATACTGCGAAAACTACTGAACCAATCTGAATAATACTTATATCATAAGATGCAACGTATTTCGGAGAAGGTTTCAGTATATGATACTCGTATGTTGGTGATTTATCCGGAACCTATATTTTTGATGTAAAACCTCTAATGCGGAGGAAGGGTAAAACCAGCTGGTAGCGTGGCGACGCTTATACCTAGTAATAGGAATGTACTGGTACAAAATAAAGCGATTTAATTATAGCTTGATTAAAATTAACATTATATGAAGGCTTCAGACAAGTGTGTCAGTTTTATGTTCCTTTCAAAGTTATACCCAGGAAAGCTTAGAGTGAAAAATTGCAGTAATAATTTTAGTAAAAGTCTTGGCGAAACTTTATAATTATATCAGTGACTGAACTCGAGCTTCTCACAATATCATAAATCATAAGTTGTTTATACAAGATACTAGCTTATGTGGCAAAATGTTGCCACCTCTAAAATAAATAGAAACGTGGCACAAAAAGAATATCTACAGAAAATTAACCATCCTAAAAACACAAAACACACAGCACCACACCTGTATTCGGTTACACTACCGCTGCACTACAGAGGTAGTTAATTAACCATCCTAAAGGTATCTTTCATTTTCCCGGGATAAGCAGTAGTCTAAGTCATGGCATTTCTCGGGATGAAAAGTATTCTATGTGTAAATCCAAGCCATAAACTATTTCTTATTTACATGTTACATTTTCTCTTGGCACTAGGCATCAATAATTTTACAGTAATTTTAAGAAAAGATTTATGGTTGGGACATTTTATTTTATTTATTTGAATACCAATTGAATTAAGAAAAATAAAAAACTGGCCAAGTGCGAGTCGGACTCGCGTACGAAGGGTTCCGTACCATTGACTAGGTAAACAGCATTACACTTTTTTGTTATTTTTTTTTTTATTTTAGGTGGGCAAAAATGTCCTACCGCACACCCCGCTGCCCGGGGAGACAACGGGGTAGTGTGGGGCTCTCACCCACTAAAAACCCACCGTGCGCCCTCACCCGCCCTTGCTACGCCGGATCACGGGAACCGCGTCGTTTCTCCGCGAACCGCAGGCGGCAGCCCCTTCGGGCACCCTCTCTTGTGCGACGCCCCGCGCACTTGGGCGTCACACCTTCGCGGTAGGCTTCCGCGGACGGCAGGGTACTCCCCGACCCCACCGTCCGCAGCCTCGGCTAGGGCGGCATCAGGCGCAGGTAAGCGCGCGCACGCCGCCCCGCGCGCCGGCGGCGAATCGGGTCCGCAAAGGAGGATTCCTCCCGGGCCCTCTCCGCCGCCTCCTTCCGCGAGATGACAGCCTCGCAGAAGGCGGCGACCGCGGTCCAGGCCCTGTCACTGCCAACCATCGCTCGCGCAACGGCCGGCAGCGACATGTCCACGCCTATGACTGCAGCGAGTTCCCGGCGCTGCACATCCCAGGCCGGGCAGGACTCGAGCGTGTGCTGCGCCGAGTCCTCGCCGCAGTCGCAGTGGTGACAGCCTGGGGTTGTCTCCCTCCTAGCGATCGTATGCAGGTATTTGCCGAAGCAACCGTGCCCCGACAAAACCTGCACCGACCGGAAGGTGAGGACCCCGTGCTGCCGCCCTGCCCATTCTTCCAAGATCGGCTGGAGCGCCCCCACGGTCCAGAGACCAGCCCGAGGCGTCTCCAGCCGAGACCTCCACTTTAGGACGGTGGCGCGGCGGGCATCTTCCCGCCACGCTGTGATTGCGCTTGGCGAGGGGCGGCTGCCCCCCGCCCGCGCCGTCGACGCCCGCCGATAAACGTCGGCGAGCACTTCCGCCTCCAGATCCCACGGGGGGGTTCCGGCCAACGCGCAGGCTGCATCGCACGAGACCGTGCGGTACCCGCGTATTGCCCTGACCGCTACGACCCTCTGTGGACGCCACAGAAGGGCCCTATTGCGAGCGGCCAGGGACTCCGCCCACACGGGCGCGAAAAAACAACATTACACTATTGTAACTCTCTGTAACCATGGTGTTTGGCTGTTACCAAATTTTGCAAGTAAAATATGACTCATTTCGTGGTTTTCAACTTAGACTTAGATGCGCAACGAGTAAAGAAACACGTTTGTATATGGGAGCCCCCTTAAGTATTTATTTTTATTTTAATTTAATTATTTATTTTTAAAGAGAATATATACTTAAGTAAATATTCTGTGAATATTTCAAGCGTTTTACTGTTGCTGTTATCAATATTGAGCAAAAACGAATAAAAAATATCACGTTTGTTGTATGGGAGCCCCCCCTTAAATATTAATTTTATTTTCATTTAATTATTTGTTTTAAAGTTGATATATAACTAAATATTCTGCAAACATTTCAAGCGTCTGTTGCCGTTATCAATAGCGAGCAAAAAAGGGCCATACAATTACGTTTGTTGTATGTGGCTCACATACCCCCACACACATACCCCCACACCCCTTAAATATTTTATTTTTAGTATTTGTTGTTACAGCGGCAACAGAAATACATAATCCCCGGTAGCACCTGTGGTGGCCAATATATTCATGGAGTGGTACAAAAATCAGGCGTTAAGTACAACTAAGTATAAACCGCGTTATTGGTGGTGTTATATCGATGATATATTTTCAATAGTGGATAGAGACCACCTGAGACAATTTACGGAACACCTAAACAATGATGTCCTAAGATTAATATTACCGTAGAGGAGGAGAAGGAAGGGACATTGCCATTCTTGGATGTACGTGTTATCCGTGGTTCTAATGGAATTTTGACCCACACTACACATCGAAAACCTACGCACACGGACCGATACCTTCATGCGAGTTCACACCATCACCCTGCGCACTTGTCCTCAGTACCGAGATCATTAATTGACCGAGCCCTCCGACTATGCGATCCCCAATTTATATAGCAAGAGCTCGAGCACGTTAGGGGTGTACTAGAGGACAACGGGTACAAGTGGCGTCAATGCTGCCGGACAACAGAACGGAGGGAGCGTATGCGACTACTACCTTTCATTAGAGGAATAACGGATCGAATCGGCCATCTGTTAAGACGAAGGTATGATATTAGAACGTTCTTTCGTGCCCCTGGTCAAATAAGACAGATGCTACGCTCACCAAAAGACAAAGACCACCTCAGCGTACCAGGCGTGTACCGCATACCATGTGACTGTGGCAAGAGTTATGTGGGAGAAACTTGACGCAATATCGCCACCAGACTATCCGAGCACATTAGGAGTATTAAGGATATGGACACAACCAAATCGGCTCTAGCAGAACACGCACTTCTCTCGGACACCAAACATTACATTCAGTTCGATAAAGCTTCTGTATTGTCACAAGAAAAGTTCTTTATCCCTCGCAAGATACGGGAAGCAATAGAGATCAACCGACATGCAACTTTCAACAGAGATGGTGGATGGAAGCTCTCGTCAGCCTGGATACCAGTCCTTAATACTACCTCGAGTATTCACACATTCGTGGGTATGGAAGGCGACACGGTCAGTGTGGTATGCGAACCTACGCCTGCCAATAAAAGAACCGACGAAGTGACAACACCACCATCCACTCCTGATCGAAATCGGGCCTCATCGGCTGACATCGGCAGCGACGAGCATGCACCATCTCCATGCAACGCCCCGCCGCCGCCCGCACATGTGTCAAGCCGAGCTGCGCGCTACGCTAGCCGCAGTGCGCGCCGGGAACTCGTTGACACCGCTGCGCGCTCACCCTGATGATGAGCATCGAATATGCTCGAAACCCGGGTCTACTAAATCGATCCTCAACGTGAGTTATTGCCGGTGATATATTTCTAATATGTATCAATCTCACGATAGTATCAATACGAAAAAGAAATACATAATTTGTGAAAATTTCAACTGTCTAGCAATCGCTGTTCTTGAGATACAGCCTGGCGACAGATGGACGGACAGACAGTCGTTGTATGGGAGCCCCCCTTAAATATTATAATTTTTTTGTTTTTAGTATTTGTTATAGCAGCAACAGAAATACATCATTTGTGAAAATTTCAACTATCTAGCGACGCAATTGCCGTTCTTGAGATACAGCCTGGCGACAGACGGACGGATAGACAGACAGCGAAGTCTTAGAAATAGGGTCCCGTTTTGACCCTTCGGGTACGGAACCCTAAAACCGTTATGCTTTGTGACAAGCCTAAGTAGCCTAATACAATTATTCTTTTTCATGTACAGACACAGCTCTGTTACAGCTTTATCTTATATATAAAATTCTCATGTCACAGTGTTTGTCGCCATTCTCCTCCGAAACGGTTTGACCGATTCTTATGAAATTTTGTGTGTATATTCAGTAGGTCTGAGAATAGAATGTAAACTATTTTTCGTACCCTTATGTGATAAGGGTGGTCCACCCCCAATTTTTTTTTAGTTATTGAACAATTTTTTTTTTTTTTTTACAATTCAGCATTAAGAAATAGATACAACCCTAAATTTTCACTCTTTTACTGCTAACCCCTATTTTTTTAATAGCGATATTAGCACTTTAATCATTTTCATTGCAAAATATTCACCAAAAATATATGGCTGTACGAAGTTCGCCGGGTGAGCTATTAATAGTATAGATAAATAGAAACAAACAGTGCTCGTTATCATTCATGGTCACACTTTATATTATATTAAAACAATATAGAATCATATTATCATCTTTATAGTCTAACTTCATCTGCGTATTTTTAATGGAGCGACTGTCATGTCAGAATTATCCTATATCTACATCAAAATAACAAGCATACTCCTTCCAACGCCATCCCTTTTTATATTTTTTGCTGTGAGGTTGATTATTGCTTGAATATTTTACAGTTTGAGCCAGTGATATTGCTGATATTACTTGCTGTTATTGCCTACGTGTCCAGTCGTGGGTCGGGAAAAGGAGTGACGTGTGACATGCTCTTTATTGAATTGCTACGTCTTCACAATGAAAATAAGATATTTTTATGTTACAAAGAATAAAAAAATGTATTATATTTTAGCGAATCATCAGCAATACTTTACCAGTCAAAAGTTTAAGATTGTAAAATGTATTTTAAAGATGCAGATCTGAACTAAAAACAAAAGAATAATGTACTAAAATAATAAAATCGCGCATTAAAGCTTTGTTATAAATTTTCAATTATAATTATTATTTAAATTTCTAATGTTTTGAATAAAAACTTTAATATTCTTTATTTTTTAGGCATTGGAAGGATAATAAGTTGTGGATAGGCAGGATTCCAAGGAGAAGATACGAAGGATAATAAGGAGAGGATGGTGTGCTTCCAGCACTCTCACTCACCATGCAAAACAGAACGGTAGGAGTCATTACCGTTGTTTCACGGAGAGGGTGGTACTCGTACTTCCCTGATTAAGCCGACTCATTGCATTTCATGCTGGGATAAGCAATAACTGTATAATATAATGCAGTTCTACTATTATGTTTTCTGTTTAGGTATTGTTTATACTTTAATACACGTGGTAACTACATAGCATCACGCCTGTATTTCTCGAAGGGGTAGGCAGAGGTGTATTACACACCCACGATACGCCAGCTATGTTGAGGTCCCACGTAGTAGGAGGCGAGCCTATTGCCTTCTACCGGGCACATTTCCAAACTCCGGGCTGCTACTGAGAATTTATTTTACTTTATACGAAAAATTCAATAACATTGCCCGACCAGGGGATCGATCCCGAAACCTCATGATCAGCAGTCGCACATACTACCGCTGCACCACCGAGGCCGGTAACTAAGCTATCCATAGAGAACCTTTTATAAGTATAGAATTGTATTAGAAAAAGGAACGCCTGACAAAATAAAATATTAATTAAAGCGTTTAAAAATAATGGTGCTTTTAATTACTTAAGTTTTTGCTCGATCGCTATCTAAGAATTAACGAGTTAAGTCGTCGAGTTAAGTCAACGCGTGAAAGTTTAACCACAATTTCATTGTTTTTTGTTTATATCTCTATATCTGATGTAAAGAAACGAAATAATTCTTACTTCTGGCTGTTTTCCAACACTTATATTTTATTTATTAAGTTATTAATAAGTTTATTCAAAAAAGGATATCTGTGAACAGAGGAGTTGGACATGCACTATTTTTTGTTCAGATATCTGTAAAATTAAGCTTACCAATATTGGTAAGCTTAATTTGATTTATTATTGCAATTAAGAATCATTCTACATAACTTTGTTTATTTTTTAGCATTTGACATGTTTAATTGGAACTAGTATTCAGTTCTACATTCATATTCATGAAATTTAGTTGGATATTTGGAATGAGTGACTTGTGTATAAGAATAAAGAACAAATTATAATAGTTTTAATCCTTCATATAAACTTTTTACAGTACATAGCCGCAATTATACTCTTTGTTTTATGGTTTATATATATTTTGAATATTTTAATAAAATAAAACGTGAATAAAATAGAACGGTATTTTGGTCTAGTCCAGTAGAAAGATCGAACTACCCACGACAGGTATTGAGTTCGCTTGTCAGTTCGAGGTCATCAAGATCACCTTTGACTTTTTGGTATTATGTGCATACTGCATATATGTTAAAAAATTATCACTTTCCGGTGAGTGAAATGATGGTAAGTAAACCTTATTTTCTGAAAATATTGTGAAATCTGTCAACTCTCATTAACCCAGCCTAGTGGACTATCGTGTTATATCCCTCGCATTATGATAGGAAGCCTATGCTCAATAATTATAGAGTAAAGGATGCTAACCCGTGTGGGGCCGGCATTGAGAATAGCTCCACCCCGTCTCTTCCTATGGGAGTCGTAAAAGCCGACTAAGGGATTACCGAGGGACCGGGCGTCAGCGTTCCCCTGTGTACTAAAATCATCCACTGCGATCGCTAACCCGCCTGCCAAGCGTGGCGATTATGGCAATACCCCCCTAGGGGAGGCCTATGTCCAACAGTGGACGATGAAAGGCTGATGGATGGATGCTAAAAAAAGAAACGAATGAAGATATTATACTAATTTAGCATTTCACTAAACCGGGTATTATACGAAGGCTTCAATTTACATAATTTATTGTATTTTAAATATAATTTCTAATTTAGATATTGTGGAATATTAATGCTTTAATTATTATAACTAGAGGTTTAACGGGGCTAAATTCTTGAGTTAATCAAGAAAAAAAATGAGTTCACTGCTCATTTGCATAAACACTAAGGCATGTTCTAAAGGAATCAGGCTGTGTAAATCGGGGAATGTAATTAGTCATGCCTTGAAAATTTTTAGTTAAATATACAGCGGCACGCTATACAATACCCAGTTTTTACCCCTTTTATATGAAAAGTGGTCAACTTAACACAACTTTGTAATTAAAACATTACGCTGATAACGATTGTCGCAACTTTGAATAAATATGACTGGCTCTACAACCCTAATGAATTAGGCCCGTCGCGTCTAAATTTGTTAACCCTTTTTATACTATAAGCTCACACTAACTAGATGCTTATTTATTTAAAAATATTTAGGGAGATACATGGATTTATTAACACTATGCTAGAAAATTTATCAAGCGACTGTATTATTATTTCATTGTTTTAAGTAAAGATACATGCGAATTAAGATTTTGGTTCGGTTTGGTTTAATTACATCATAACAATCTATCTATTTTATTATAAAGCTTTAACAGAGCTGTGTCTGTATATTGAAGATATTTGACTGGTGCTGCTGGCGTCTATAGGCTACGCTTACTATCACATTTCACACAACGTCCTCTGGTCCCAAACTAAGTTCAACGCTTGTGATACGGGTACCAGATTACGGATATAATATTTAAATTACTTTTTTTTTGTAAATACATACATATAATAGATAGAAAATACCCAGACGCAGTACAAATATCTGTGTTCATCACACACGACCTCGTGCATGGAAGTCGGTTACACTACCAACTACGCCACGAGGTCTTTCAATTCGGTATAATATGAGTGCATAATTTTAATATTAACTTATTCAATTTTACTTTAAGGACCCACCATTACCGACTACACTAATACCTACTCAGAATCTAAGGCATGAATATAAACTAAGAAATAATAATAAAAAGCGAACATCAGCGTTATTTCGACAGACTTTATAAAATAAAACGCAGAGAAGATGGTCACTATCTACTATTATTTTTAATTAAAACAAAAAAAATACTCTTTGCGAACATTACGAAATAACTACGAATAATCCTACAACGGGAACTTTTTAATAACGCTACGCTTTTAAATTCATTACAGTTCAAGAAAAAACCCACAACGTACCCGGAGGGTGAAAGATGTTTGCGGAACTTTTAGAATGATATTAACCTTAAACATTTTTCATTATATCTTTTAATAATAAATACATGCTCCGCATTTCTGGTGCAAAAGTGTATTTTGCGAAATAAGAGTAAAATAAGAGGTTATTAAAGATATACATAGATATGGGCCTCCTGGCGTGTATATATGTATTATTATCCGTAATCTGGTACCCATAGCAAAAGCGTTAAGCTGAGTTTGGGACCAGAGGACGTTGTGTGAAATGCCCGTGAATATTTATTTATAAATACATTAAAGATAACTGTTTACGTTATTACAAATGGTGGTACCATTAAATTAATTTATTAAAGATGACATTGCAAAATTGCGGAAGAATGATTTTATCTCACATGAAACTACAATAGTTGAATTAAGTGGGCGGACCTAGGTGTGCAAAGGATTTAAAGTTCATTGCACAGTTAGAAGGCGGGGCAGCCAGACATTTATCTTTGCAAGCGCTTTGATAATACTCCAACAACATGAACTCTCACAATAAGAACTTGAAGGATAAATCGTTTTGAAATCTAACATCTTAGAGAAGTTTATATACAAATTTACGAGTAAGTATTATTTTTATATAGGCCACAATCTATATATTATTTTCCAATGGTGTTTTGTTTGGTATGAAATATATCTTAAGAATGTGAAATTCTAGGGCCACTTTAAAAATGTTGTATGTTCTGGGCACTTTAGGATTACGTACCCCCTACGGCAATCACAGAGGACTATTTTAATAAGATTGGCAAAAGGAGTATTTATAGATTTATTAAAACGTTATGGTTTTTTTAATACACAAAATTTGTTTGTATTCTTTTAATAAAATTATCAGATGCTCACTATTATTGTTTTAAGAATAGTAATCAAGTCCATGTTAATACTATAAATGCAAAAGAAATTCTGTCTGTTTGTTATACTTTTACGGCTGATACCAACGTAGGTACTACCTGTCAGCTACTAAACCGATTTTGGTGAAATTTAGTATAGATTAAGTAATTATGAACCCTAAAAAAGTCTCTTTTGATTAGTTTCTCGTGGGGATAAAGGTATAAGAGAACGTTTTACTATTTACAGTTGAAAATGTAATGAAGTATCTAGCTCCTAAAATATATTTCTACAGCTCTTCATAAAATAACCGAATTTGTAAAAAATAAACTGAATTATATGTTAATTCAAAAGATACCCTTCTATCCTTTACAATTGGTGAACATGTACCAGTAATCCACGAACACGACAGAAGATCCCAGTCCCCCGAGACCTGCGTAATAAAGCTTACCCCGGTTCGATTAAGCCAGTAAATCAGACTGTCGACTCGTATAGATATAGAGGGTTAACTCCTGATTTCACGTGTCCCTGACTTCTATCTTGGCCAACGGAAATTGCTACGAAAAGATGGCGGCTAACCACGGCCTGTTGGCTTTTATTTATTTTATTTCTTTGGCTGCAGCTGTATCGGAGCTCAGCGGGTGATAAATAATTGTATTTTTCATTGACCTATTATTAGATGGACACCGGAACTTGACTAAATGAAGCAATAATGTGTCCGCAGATAAGATATACTTCGCTATCATAATCGCTAAAGCCTCTAAATTCAATATAGACTTTTTTTATTCTTTTATACAGCTAATTTTTTTTTCTCTTATTAATTTCATTATTGTATGACCACATTCGTAACAATGACGTAAGAGAGCGAGTAGGTGTGAAAGAGAGTATTGGTGACAGATGCGAAAGGGAATTTTCCGACGGTTAGGACATGTGGAAAGAATGCCGGAAGAGCGACTGCTTAAGAATATATACAATGCAAAAGTGTAAGCCGTGTGGCCGTGTGGGCCCGGCTTTAGAATTGTCCCACCCCTCTCTACCCACGGGAGTCGTAAGAGCCGACTGAGGGAATACCGGGGGAGTGGGCAGCAGCACTCCTTCGATTATTAACAACATCAACTGCGATCGCCAACCCACCTGCCAAGCGTGGTGATTACGGCATTATCCCCCATGACGGGACCGCTCGTTGTGGCGTTCTCTTAGGGAAGCCTATGTCCAGCAGTGGACGTTGAAAGGCTGATGGATGGATGGATGGATGGAAAAGTGGAAGGATGTATGTACAGGGGGACCGCGACTCATACACACACACTGTTTTTAAGAAAGTATACGTAATTGATTGAATGACGCCATACTTGTCGAACTTCAACTATTTAATGAATATATTATAAGTAAGAGAGACCACCACGTACTCATTAGTTGCAAAGTCTAGCTCTCTTAGAAAAACAATAAACAAGGATTGCCAATCCACACTCCTCAAGGATATAAAAGATAAGATAAACAAGTGTGTATCAAATAAGATCTCTACCTCTGAATGCCTTGATAATATTCGTTATACAGTACCTATCCCTGCGCGTATAAGTATAAAGTTAATTATTTATTTTCCAGAATCTGTTTATAAAACTACATATTATTATATTTAACAAAGTCGTTATGGTCATGCAACACATACTCGTAGTATCAACTGCTAAGGATCGGTGAAGGCAGACTAACGCCAATCTAAAAGTAAGCATTATGATCACGCGAAGTGTCGATTAGTTGCATTGTTTTATTTAAAGAGGGAGTGAGCTTCTAATGTCAAGAATCAGATGTTTCGATACTTAAATAGAAGCTGATCTATAAAAAACAATACCGTAAGCAAGATTTAAGAATATGACAGTTAGACATTATTATAATAATACCATAATGAAGTGGGCAAGAACCATAACCATATAAATCAAGTAACTATAGTTTTTTTTTAAATACGCTGTACGATGCAACAACCTCCTTTTTTTTGTTTGTTTAGGCGGGAAAAAATGTACGTAACCGCACACCCCGTCGTTCGGGGCAACGAACAGGGTAGTGTGGGGCCCTCGCCCACTAAAGAAACCCACCGTGTGCCGTCTCTCCGCCTTTATTGGCGGGCCACTGGAACTATGTTACATTCCTTCGGTGGATGCAACAACCCCTGTGTCTATGGAGTTGACAAACATAGTATTAACATATACAAAAAAAAGTATTATATATTATTTTATAGCTATTTTTGTCGATCACACAAAGTATAGTCTTGTGTGGGAATTGAACTCATAATATATGATAACAGTTTATATGATTCTATAATGTCATCTTCTGCTAGAATTATCTACTTTTATAAAAGAAGACTAGGTTGTTGTTAACGACTATTATTTTTTTTACCAGGCATTCCAAATTCAAAGATTAAATGCGGATAAAACGGAGTATACCACTATTATCATGTAAAAATCATTGTGCAATTATAAATGCAGCTTTCAAATGAATATAAGTGACAATCACAGTGATAATTGACAAGCTTATTGTACCTCAATGCTAGTGCTGTTATCATCAAACACAAAGCGGGGAAAACTTTATGCGGGTCTGTTTATACACTGTATACTAGTTGTTCTGTTATTTATTTATTAATTTTTAGGATGTTAATATTAAATAGGTTTAATTTTTTGATGGGTGACCAAATAGTGACATCTTATTGTGCTGGTGGATTAACTAAAACCGAACAATCTGGAAGTCGATACTAACAAAGATTGAAATCAAGAGCTATCAAACAAAAAAGCTGGTTCAATAGATTCTGGGCCACTCCCGAACAAACATTAAAAAAATTTTTAGAGACGCCTCAATTGCCTAATAAATTCTTTTTTAAACATTTTTGATTTATATTTTTTAGCATTTGACATGCTCTGCCACTTTTTAAAGTACAAATTATTTGTGAATAAGGAAACAGAGATTTTTTGTACTAGCGGGAATCGAATCCGCGTCTTTTCCAATCCGGGGAAGTGCTCTAAGCCTTGGCTTAATGCATGTAAATGCTTCCCGATAGATGGCGTTGGTCGTAAAGACAATTGTGATGAGGAGATTGGGTAGATCGAAAGATCTGTACTATAGCTCAGTGGCTTAGAGCACTTCCCCGGTTTGAAAAAGACGCGGGTTCGATTCCCGCTAGTACAATAAATATCTTTTTCCTTATTCACGAATAGTTTGTAAATTCTTTTTTCTCAAATATCTTAAGTGTATAGACATCTCTGTTACAGCTTTATAATAGTACCAGCTTTTGGCTGCGGCGGAGCGCATTTTTTAGCTTATATCTTAGGTTCCCGATATAGTAGCGGGATAAAATGTATATCAGTTGTTAAGTCTAATCAAGAGCTATCAAACAAAAAAAGTTGCATTAAAATCAGTTTAGTAGTTTTTGCGTGATGCGTGAACAAACAAACAGATAAACAGACAAAAAATCTAAAAAAAAATTGTTTTGTGTTTAGACACGCCTATATAGCCTAATTCAGTAGTTTTTTCTCAAATATCTTAAATGTACAAACAGCTTTGTTACAGCTTTATAATAGTATAGATAATAGATCATAATATATGTAGAATAAACTACAAATCTATGCCTACTAATACTTTGTAGAAACTGTTTATTTGTGGAGAGTTAGGTACCCTCTGGAACCAGCAAACTAATTTAAGTTTTATCGATAGATCCAATATTACAGACAATAATAGGACAGATTAATATGTTACTTAAAATCATATGCGGGAAATAGAGTAAAAGGAGCATTGGGACAACTTCTCGCCAGTCATCACCTCAGCCAGACACTGTGTCGCAATACAAAACGCAGTGCTTGTTCCAAAAACATGTATGCAAAAAGGAGCATGAGAGTAAAATCAATGCGGTCGAAATGCGATCTCTGCAGAGAATCTGTGGAGTGAGGCTGACTGACCGCATTCGTAACAACGACGTAAGAGAGCGAGTAGGTTTGAAAGAGAGTATTGGTGTAAAGATGCGAAAGGGAATGCTCCGATAGGTCGGATATGTGGAAAGAATGCCGGACGAGTGACTGGTTAAGAAGATATACAATGCGAAAGTGGAAGGATGTAGCTACAGAGGGAGACCGAGACTCACCTACCTAGACCAAATCGGTCATGTATTGAAGGAAGGTGGAGTCAGGAGTCTCCGAAACCGGCGAGCGTATATGAACAGAGTTATGTATGTTGAGGAAGCAAGAAATGTATGCAAGAATAGCCTCTTGGCACTCTGTTCTCTCTGCCTACCCGCAAGGGAAATGGCGTGATGATGAGTAAGTAAGTTAAAATCATAACCCTCTTTTAGCTTCACTATAATACTTTTGCAATAAAAACTAATAGTACTATGTATATAGAAGCACGAATACAGGCACGGAAGGGCGGGAGAGCTCTCAGGCGTGCGAATAGGTTTTTTAATCAGTTATACATTTTTCATTTCTCTCTGGACATTATTCTGCACAGGCCAAGTTGGAAGCAGAAGCTATGTAAAACATATTATAATTTTGCTACTGTAGGTATAAAGTAACACTATTACTTAGACTAAGCTGAACTATTATTTATTCATGGGATATCTACAGATTTGCTGTTTGAAGTGCATTGCTATCTCGAAAACAAGATATGTATTTACGTCTAGATAATTAATTACGTTGTAGTCCTATTATTGAAAATAAAGAAAATTGTAATTCTTTGAAGTCGAATCATAAAAAATGGTACTTATGTGTCTAAACAAACGTGATTATTATAAAAAAATGAGCCGTTATGGGACGCCTCGTAGATGCGAAAACATCGATTTTCTTTCTTTCTTTCAAATATCGTTCGACTCTTATTTAGTTTGTAAGCGCCCTCTTGTTATCCATAACCGAATTAAAACTGTTATTGGTTTATTGATTAACATTATACTTCCTAGTTAAACGCTTTTGTCAACAGATGGCATTAAAAACAATTAAATAAATTGGTCAACAGCCGGTTTTCCCTCCGCATTAGATGTTTTCACATCAATACTGACACAGCATAACATTCACTATGTATGTATCTTTGAATGAAAAACTAAACTCGGAATACAATTGCATCTCCTGCATATTGTTTGTGGCTGTATTACCCTGTGGCTGTATTGGTTTTTCCTATATGACGGTTAAGTAAACGCGGTGGCTATGCAAATATATCTATCAATATTCATGGCTGTGTCGCTGTCATCGATAATTGAGCCTTGCCTGACAACAGTGTCTATGATATTCATTCTCGTTATCTCAAATATCAGTTTCAGATCTTTTAAAAAGAATCTGTATTTGGAAAAATGTTTTGTTTTTGACGTACTTCTTGTCACGGTAAAATGTTATAACGATTATTTGGGTTGAAAAGGTATTTCAAATATCACGAAATATTCAAAAAAATATATCTACAGTTAAAAATAATTAAAATATGAGTAGGCACAATCAAAGTTTTCTTTCTCTAATTCCATATAGTTTTTGATTCATTAATTTATATAATCTTAGTCTTAGTTAGTAGCTGATGGATGGATGGATGGATGGTATTTATTTATAACATTTCACTGAAGGTTATGAAAAACATCGTGAGGAAACCTGCGTGCCTGAGAGTAATTCTCGGTGAAGTCACGAAATTTTTTGTCCATGTGGTGATGCACTAAGAATACAAATATCACCATCTCATTCTTTCCCATGGGTGTCGTATGAGGCGAAAAAGGGAAGTAAGCAATTATCACTGGTGGTAGGGCTGGGTACCAAGTGGGAGTGTTCACATGCTATCGGGCCCGAGCGGGTTGGTACCACCATATCTCCTGTGTGACTGACCATGAAGTACATTGGTGTGTTTTGGTTGTAACAGGAGATAGCCGTTAATTCTTTCGTTTCGTATCTGAAATGAAATGATGAGCAGCGGCTTGACAATACTCTTAGTATAGTTGAGTCTAGGAGCGACGGTTACCATTTACCAGGTGGGCCGTGACTCGCCTGCCACCAAACGTTATAAAAAAAAAATATCTGCCAACCTGCACTGAGTCATTGTAGTGGACTATGACCCGTGCCTGACAATGTTACAGTATAGAATTGAAAAATAAAGGTAAGTACCACATAATCTCATTTGAGTTTTACCGCCCACCAGTATATAGTTTAAAAATATATACCTAATACTACAAAATAACTTACACTGCAACTACCGATAGGAGGATTTAGACAGTGCCTTGCCAGATGCGTCCCCTCTGCGTATCTCACATTTCCGTCCTCAGATTTACTTATAACGTTCCCCATGCGGAACCGTAACCTTTATAAATCTCATGCAGCACGCTTTTGTCTTGCTTCCATTTTCTACAGGCTTAGGAATAAAATTGTCTCTCAAAAATAAGCAGATTACATCTGATCCAAAGTTAGGAGCATTAATTAAAAATGAGTATCTATAATAAATGGAGTACCTAGCAAGGCACCTTTTTTGTTAAAGCGGGAAAAAATGTACTTAACCGCGCACCCTGTCATTCGGCGCAACGTACAGGGTAGTTTGGGACCATAGCAAGGCACCTGACTTTTCAAAATGAAGTGTGTTTTTCTTCGCAAATTATCACATCGCAAGGTAACCTGCATACGTGAGAGATTTCTTCTACATCTTATAATGTATGCAAATTCGAGAGCTAGCGAGAAGGATAACGGCCTAAATCCCTCTCATTTTGAGAGGAGACCCGTGTTCAACAGCAAGTTAGTATTATTTAGATAATATATGAATTAAGAAGTGAAGAAGCAAGTTAGTATTATTTAGATAATATATGAATTAAGTCACGTCGTGACTTAGCGTTATAGATATCGTTAAAGATATCAAATTCCCATACATTTTAGTAGTTTTCTATAGCGTTAGCGATTATAGAATGCAACTTGGCTATTGGTCTATTTTAAACTCCAGTTTAAATTTTATACTTATCAATCTTGTTTTTGAGGCAACTAGTACTTCTAGCGAATACTGTTATATAACGTTGCCTAATACTGCGGTAACCTTAAACTCTTTTGCTATGCTTTGGTTAACCACAGGCGTGAAACTTAATTAGCAAATAAATGGATCTACCAACTCTAATTCATTATGCAGGTTGTCGCTAATCGCCCATAAAGGAGTTGTTGGAATATAGCCATTACATTAAATTGTTATCTGCAGAGAGGACCTCGGTGCTCGAATTTTTAATTAAAACTGGCACTTTGGTGCTAACTTAAGCCCAGAATGGTTGTGTTGTCTAGATTACAAACTTTATCATGGTGACTATACTTTGCCCGCGTCTTCGTCTCAGACAAAAGCTAGTTTTTGGTTATATCTTAGGTAGCGCAATTAATAATAAATAAATATTCACGGGCATTTTCACACAACGTCCTCTGGTCCTAAACTAAGCTTAACGCATGTGGTATGGCTGCTGGAAGGAGGGGAGGCTGGTACTCCTGCCGAAGCCGGGGCGAACGCAGGATTCGGTCGGGGCCTTCAGGCCCATCGTGCTGCTGGACGAGGCGGGTAAGCTGTTGGAGAGAATCCTCGCTGCCCGCATTATCCAGCACCTGCGCGACGTCGGACCAGACTTGTCGAACGGCCAGTTTGGTTTTTGAGCTGGTCGTTCGACGGTCGGCGCGATTATGCGCCTGAGGGCCGCGGCCGCGGCGGTCGTCGCCGGCGGTGGAGTGGTGTTGGCGGTGTTGCTTGACATCGCCAACGCATTCAACAGTCTGCCATTCAGCTGCATCGGGGAGGCGCTCCGGTATCACGGGGTGCCTGTATACCTGAGGCGGCTAGTGGCAGACTATCTTGAGGGCCGCAGCGTTCTCTATGAGAGCCGCATAGGGGACGTTGTGAGGAGACCCATGTCGTGCGGTGTCCCACAGGGTTCGGTTCTAGGGCCGCTCCTGTGGGACATCGGTTACGACTGGGTGCTACGCTGTCGGCTCCCCCCTGGGCTTGCGGTCATCTGCTATGCGGATGACACGCTGGTCATGGCCCGGGGTGGAAACTTCGAGGAAACAGCGTTCCTGGCCACCTTAGGAACCTCAGAGGTGGTCAGGAGGATCGGGGCGCTGGGGCTTAGGGTGGCCCTGGACAAGTCGGAGGCCCTGCTTTTCCATGGGCCCCGACGTCGGCCACCTGCTGGCGCCTCGATCACTGTGGACGGGGTTCAAATTGGGGTGCAGGCCCAGATAAAGTATCTGGGTCTAGTGCTGGACGGGCGGTGGCGCTTTCGCGAGCACTTCCGTCAACTGTCCCCAAGGCTCGTCGGTGCGGCGTCCGCCCTTGCACGGCTCATGCCGAATATGGGCGGACCCAACAATGCGTGCCGACGGCTTTACGCGGGGGTGGTCTGGTCGATGGCGCTGTACGGCGCCCCTGTGTGGGCGGAAGCCCTGGACGCACTAAACAGGGCTCTTGTGTGTAGGCCACAGAGAGTCGTCGCGTCCAGGGTCATACGCGGATACCGCACGGTGTCGACGGAGGCGGCCTGCGCGTTGGCCGGAACCCTTCCGTGGGACTTGGAGGCGGAGGTGCTCGCCGAGGTGTATCGGCGGGCGTCGCAAGAGCGGGAGGGGGGTGGTCGTCCCCCACCCAGCGTGGTGGCCAGATGGCAGGGCGACGCGCACTGAGTTGCCATGGCCAGCTGGAGGGTGCAGCTGGAGGCGCCCCGGGCCGGTCTTCGGACCATAGGAGCGCTCCAGCCGGTGCTGGAAGAGTGGGCAGGGCGACGGCACGGAGTCCTTACCTTCCGACTGGTGCAGGTGCTGTCGGGGCACGGTTGCTTCGGCAGATATCTGCACATTGTCGCAAGGAGGGAAGCGACTCCGGGCTGTCACCATTGCGGCTGCGGCGAAGACACGGCGCAGCACACGCTCGAGTCGTGCCCGGCTTGGGCCGAGCAGCGCCGTGAACTCGTCGCGGCAATAGGGGGGGACCTCTCGCTGCCGAGCGTCGTCAGAGCGATGCTTGGCAGCGACAGGAATTGGGCCGCGGTCGCTGCCTTCTGCGAGGATGTCATCTCGCGGAAGGAAGCGGCGGAGAGGGCCAGGGAGGAGGATTTTTCCGCTGACCCAAACCGCCGCCAGCGACCGGGGCGGCGCAGGCGCAGATACTTGCGCCTCATGCCGCCCTAGCTGAGGCTGCGGGTGGATGAACCGGGGAACGTCCGCCACCCGCAAGGCTTCTCGCGAAGGTGCAACGCTCCGCGTGTGGATGCGTCGCTCAGTAGAGGGTACCCGAAAGGGTAAGCCGCCAGCGGACCACCGAAGGAATGTGACATGGTTCCAGTGGCCCGCCAATAAAGGCGGAGAGATGGCACACGGCGGGTTTTTTTAGTGGGTGCAGGCCCCACACTACCCTGGTCGTTGCTCCGAACGATAGGGTATGCGGTTAGGAACATTTTTTCCCGCCATAACAAAAAAAAATGGGTACCAGATTACGAATATAATACATAATATATTACTTTTTTTTTGGAAATACATAGCGTAGCGAAATAAAAATCTTGATCTTCTAATTTTTAAGTCTAATCAAGAGATTAACACATAGTGCGTAAACGATAGACATTAAGAAGGAATGTGTTATCAAAATTTACAGGTTCGAGCAGTTCTCACAGTGACAAAGCATCTGGGATGGTTTTCCTGGAGATGCAGGTTCAAATCTTGCTCGGGATTGTTATTTTCGATTTTACATTTTCGCACTTTGTGTTCTTGTACGGAATACTTAACAGTAAAAAGTTCATTGAAAGACAATTTTGTGAGTAGTTGATGTAGTCTTTATTTTTCAATATTCTTCTCATCTTCCGATGGTAAATTGAATAGGTTGGAAGTAGCCCGAGGCTATCAAAACCGTGATGTCACTACGAATTTCATAGCAGCGCAGACATAAAGGAATAAATATCTAACCTACTAACAAAATATAGGTACTATAATATTAGACTTGGGCATACATTTTTGGCATTTTCAAAACAGGGGTATATTTCATAGGCTTATTATATTGTAATTAAAATTTTTAATAGCTTTCTACTTGTCACGGTAAAATATTATAACTAATATGAGCACTTGAAGCAAGTGCATCAGTAGCGCTAATGTCGCGAATGCAATTGGATTAAGTGGCCAGATTCCGTAGTAAGGCTTTTTTTTTTTTAATAAGAATAACCTAGCAAGAAACGTATGGGTCCCTTTTTTAAATCGCCAACTTGAGACAGTTTAAAAAAAAAAACAAAGCATCACGCCTGTATTCCCCGAAGGGGTAGGCAGAGGTGTATTATACACCCACGATTCGCCAGCTATGTTTAAGTCCCACGTAATAGGGGGCGAGCCTATTGACGTCTACCGGGCACAGGGCATCTATGTAGTTTAGCAGACATTCAAATCTGAGATTTCATATAAAAATATATCAAGCTTTATAATGATACTTTGTTAACAGAGGTCAAAAAATATATATTTAGTGATGATATTTGTACCGACTTAGATATACCGGTACACTAGATTTAAGAAGAACGAGGTTTGTATCTGATTTCAGTTCGAAAATAAAACGATGCGTATTTGAATCAAATAGAAAGCGTAATGGCGTAAAGTTGTTACCCTAGGGTTGAAAGTAACTTATTTAGTCCCGAGACGCAGCCTTTAGTTCGAGGTAAACACTGTGCTTTTCATTACGAATACAAGGAAAGTAAAAAAAATTAGTTTTGATTTACATTTAGATTTATAATGAAGATCGGATTGGCGCTTTCTCGCCATTTTTTTTTTGTAGCCGGCCAGCATAACAGCCATTATTTTTCATTTTCAACATTGAGAAAATGGTAAAATTATTTTACCCAAATCTATATTATTTTAAAGAAATATTTGAAAGTAAGTAAATTATAATAGGTAGGTAGGTTGTTTAAAAAAAACTTTATTTAATACTTAAATTTTGTTATTTCAATTAAACATCGCGCTGTGATTGAGTGGCTGCAGTAAGTTAGAACAAGGTTCAATAGAAATATGAAAATAGAACTAGTATTTTTTTTAAATAATTTGACAGCTGTCAGTTAAAAACGATTCTCCCTAGGGCTGAAAAGTATTACTTTCAACCCGCTCCTCAGGCAACTTCAAAACCTACTTTACGAGTATGAGTAATGAAATAGTACATTGTTACCCTAGGGATGAAAGCAACGACGGGGTTTGGCGCCCGAGCGTAGCGAGGGCTCCAATAGTTCTAGGGACTAAATAAGTCTTTATCCCGAGGTAAACACTGTGCTTTTCATTACGAATATGAGGAAACTAAAAATAAAAATCATGAATTAGCTAAAGAAAAAATGGGAGACTATAAAATTGAATTTGGATTTGCCGTTTTCCCGCCGATTTTGTTTTTTTTTTCTGTGACTGTGAGCTATTTAGCCATTATTTCTCATTTTAATCATTGAAAAAATAGAAATCTTCGTTATTTTAAAGATATAGTTGCAACTATATTAAAATAAAGTCATATAAAAAACAAATACTTTAATAAATAGGTACTTAACTTTATGTTATTTCAATATTACATCGCGCTGTAATTAACTGGCTGTACAGAAAATAGAACTGTTTTTTTTATAATTACTCAGCTGTCAGTTGAAAGTAATTCTCCCTAGGGCTGAAAAGTATTACTTTCAACCCGCTCCTCTGGCAACTTCAGGCCTAATTTCAGAGTATGAGAAATGAAAAAAATTTTACATACATCGAGGAGAGGGGTATAGGAACAATTCTTTGTTAATCAATAGATTCCGCGCATAAAGTTTAACCGACATATGTGTGTGCTTCATTGGAGCTTTAAAAAAATACGGTTAAAACGATAAGTTTTTCTTCAGTTAGTTTTAATTTTAATATTATATTCGCTGATAATTTCAATCTCGAACATCAACAACAACAACAACAACCCCGGCCTTAAAAGCATCCGCTTTCAACGGTCTTGAAGTTATGTAGACTTTTCATTATGAACAACTAGAAGAAGAGGACATATTTTGGCGTAGGCCCGTCCTTCAACGCCCGAAGTTGCTGTATGTCCGCCACTCTGGCGATGCCATCCTTACCCGGAACAGTCAAAAGCACACGACCCATCTGCCATTTAAAGGGCGGAAGATTGCTGTCTTTAATGAGGACAAGTGAATTTTCTTTCAGCTCTGGCGTCTTCTGGTTCCATTTACTGCGCTTCTGTAACTCAGATATATATTCATTGGCCCATCGAGACCAAAAATGTTGGCGTATTTGTTCCACCCTCTGGTAGCGTTTCAGCCGATTTATAGGAATACAGGTCCGCCGCTGCCGCCCACTCTTGGACCGCCGCACCTCGGGCATCCGTCCCGGGGGACCCCCACGCCATTGATTTGGCGTTGAAGTCCCCCAGCACGAGCACAGGGCTCGGTGCTATACGCCGTATCGAGGTCTCCAGGCTGTGCAGGAAGACCACGAAAGCCGCCAGACTACGACTAGGGGAGAAGTACACGCCAAACAGCGTGACTCCTCCCCATTCAGCCACCACATATCCCGTGCCCTGGTCTTTGAGTGACAAGGGCGGGGAATTCGGCGCCACCGAACCGATGACCGTCACGGAGCCATCCCGCTACCCGCCCAATTGGGGTGATCCGGGACTATGTAGGGCTCCACGGCTACGGCAACACCGATTGACCGCTCCACCATGGATTGCAGGAAGAGGTCCTGCGCCCCGAAGGAACGTCCGAGATTCCCTTGCAGGAGGATAGCGTCGTGATCCGTTATTGGACCACGATATCTTCCTCCATGCGCTGCAGCGGTCCAGCTGCGCCGGGTTGGGCAGCCGGGGCCGATTGGCTGCCAGGCCCAGCAGCCTCGCGGCCATTGCGTCAGCCATCTTGGTGCCCTCTGGCCTCAGGTACTCGAAAATCCGGGCACCTGTCCGGGCTTGGCGGGAGCGAGCGGAAACGTACTCGAGATCGGAGACGTTTATCTCCCGCCGGGCATGCTTCAAGACGGCCTCGTAAGTCAGGCCCTTTTCTTTTCCCTCAGGCAGCACGGTGATCACCACCGCAGCTTCCTTCAAGACCTTCAATTTGCGCGACTTCTTCCTCCGCAACTTCTCCCTCCATGACTTCGGGCCTTCCCCTCTCTGGTTAATTGGCGCCGCTTCGCGCTCCGAGACAGCTCCGCGACCCTTGGCCCGGGATCGCCGGGGCCCAACCACGTGCCAGTCCCCGTCTGATGACGTTGCAGGGGCAGGGGTGGGGGCAGGAGCTCCAGGTGCGACCGCCGCAGCCCGCGAAGGTGCGACCGTTTGTCGCGGCGCAGCATAACGGGAGGCACAGCGGCGCTTGGCAGAGGCGGGAACTCCTCTCGGGGCTGACCCCTCGGGGCTTGTCCCGCCTTGTCCTTTTTCTTCGACTTTTTTTGGCCCTTTCCTTGGCTTACAGGAGCCGGCGAAGGTTTGGCCGCTGGCGGTTTGGCCGCCGGTGGTTTGGCCGCCATCGCGGCAAAAGACACGTGCTCCCCCCTGGCACGGCAGGGCTGTCGGTGTGGAGGACGCTGCAACGTTTCTTTGGTCAGCCGCAAGTGGCGGCTGAAGTCGGGGCTCCGGCGGCAATCTTGCGGCTAGGGCGTCGAATCTCGGGCCAAAGACCGCATCAATGCGGTCGATAACCGCGCGGAGCGTTTCATCCTACAGCCCGGTCACAGGGCCTGACTGAGCGGCAGACGGAGCCGAGGCGGTCGCCGAGACGGGGCGGAGGCGCAGCGGCGGCAGCAAGGCGGTCGCGGGGAGATCAGGCTCAACCCGCTTTCCGGAAGCCAAGGCACTCAGGATGGCCTCAGGGAGCCCAAGTTTGGCTCTCATATTGGCCATCCCTCGGTACAGCTCCTCGACCGTTGCCTCCAGGCGCTCATTTAGAGCCCCAATGTCGGCTACCTCCGTCACAAGCCGCTCCACCACGTTGAACAGTTCCGTGGCGGCGATTTTAAGCTCCCGGACTTACCTTTTAGGTTCCTCGAGCCCATGGCCACCGTCGAAATTATGGCCACGCTACCCTCGGCTCTTTCTGAAAATTTGGCCACAGTAGGCGGCCCACCGCTGTCTATGGGAAGACGGAGCTTCTCAGACAGGAGCGCCAAGCGCACCTCTGCGTTTTGCACCGTCTCCGTTCGTTTTAGACTTCGAGTCTCATCCTTGTGCGCTGAGGCGGCACGCGGTATCGGCGTCCCGGGTCGGCTGATGCCTCGACCCCTAACCGCTGCTGGTATTTTAGGGGGAGGCTGCTCCGTCGAGCTCAGGTCGGTCTCCGAGGCAGCGTCCCCTTGGGCAGGGTGCGCTTACGCCAGAAGCGCGACTCCGACATTACCTCTGCCGGCCGCGATGGCTGACTTTCGGCAGCAGTCAGGCCACCCTCCTCAGTGGCAGACATCTCGGCGGCTGATGTGCAGGCCGAGCTGCCCGTCATCGAGCCGTCCCTCGAAGACTGGGGCGTTCCCTTGGGCGTTCCCTTGGGCGTCTGCTTGCCCTTGCGACTAGTAGAGGCCACATTTACAGCTGGACCCCTTACGGCTGAGGCGTCGGGATTTTCACCCAACTCTGTCAATTTTGTGTTTTTTAACAATTTTTCCATGTTGTTCCCGAAATAATCCACCCCAATCCGTTTACCTGTATTAGCGAGTGCCAGACAGGAGACCCGCCCTTAGTGCTCGGCGCATCGTCACTCGCGTTACACATCTCAGCTAAACTTGAATGCAATCCCATTGTCATACTAATAACGCTAACATTATTATCGTTATGTAGCAGTGAATTGTGTTTTAAGTTGCATTTCCTACAAGAACCAAACTTACACGTATCGGATGTGTGCCCTGATCGTAAACAGTTCTTGCAAAGCTTATTTTTACGTATTAATTTTAGTTTTGACTCTAAATTACTTTCTATGAATGTTTACACTTAAACAGGGGATGCGCTTCATTGCATTGTAAACAGTGTCGATTATTAGCGAGACTTATAACTATCGTTTGGCTTATTGTTAGAAATATTGCAGTGTGCCGTAATTTGCGAATGTGATCTTTGTTTTTTGTGTTAGTCAACGTAGTAATAGTAAATAATGCTTTGACATGGGTATGAACCAAAAGTCTGTTGTTATTGTATCTGTTTAATAATAATTGCTAGGCAACGGAATAGTCATCGGCAGAGAATTCAATCGATTCTATAACCAATAATGCATTACCTTTTAACGATGACTTTAGGTAGTGAAATTTTTGAATGCTACTTATTTGTTTAGAGTTATGGACTAAAAAGGTATCCCTAAACTCAAGCCAGTTCTTATACGAACCGTCAAAAGTGGGCATGGAAATAGTGGGCAGTTTCACTGATTCGATTGATTTTTCGCTAACTTTTTGAGAATCGTAAGTACCCTCATCACTTGAAATCATAGATTCAGCCAAAGCTAAAGTATAGTAATAGTGATCTTCGAATGATTCTCTTTTACACAACTGATCTGCTATCTCGCAATCATAAACACAGTTTTCGATATTTGTTTGAATATCGTTGAACTCTGTGAATAATTTAACAGCTCCAGTAATGCGTAGCTTTAAGTCTATACGATCTCGTGAGGAAGAGATGGGATCGGCATTATTTGATAGCGATTGAATGTAGTTGGCAAATTTGGTAAATCTGCCTTTTACGATGCCACGTTTTCTAACTAGCTCGCGAAGCAAACTAGGATTCTCCCCAAGAGTACTAGGGGATTTAACGCGGGAATTTTCTAAATTTAAATTAGCACTGTCTACGTTTAATTTTAAAGATGTTTTAGTACTTTCGGTAGACATCTTGGTGGTGTATGAAAGTACTTACAATTTGAATGTTGCGATAGGAAGATAAGGCAGCAGCGGTGATAGCAACGTCACCAACGTCTGCCCGGTCTCTCGTACACTCTGGATTGTACTCCTTCGCGTAAATTAAACTGAAATCAGTTTAGCACAGGTATCACAAAGAGAACAAAGAGGTGAGGGAAAAAGAAAGGATGGTTGGTCCCACCAGATTGCGCGTGTAGATCGATGAGATGCCAATTTTTCTTTCAAATTCAATGCGCTTAGCGTCCAGGTCGTCTTTAGATGTGCAGCTACTTATGATTCGTAAGATAATGCGGAGTTCTTTCTGGTACGGCCTTGTTCATGTAGATATTCCACAGGGTGCTGGATCGAATATATGGCGACGAAGGACTACAAATGTACCGACTTAGATATACCGGTACACTAGATTTAAAAAGAACGAGGTTTGTGTCTGATTTCAGTTTGAAAAATAAAACGATGCGTATTTGAATCAAATAGAAAGTGTAATGGCGTAAAGTAAACATTTTTACATACATCGAGGGGAGGGGTATAGGAACAATTTTTTGTTAACCAATAGAAACCGCGCATAAAGTTTAAGCGACATATGTGTGTGCTTCATTGGAGCTTTCAAAAATTACGGTTAAAACGATAAGTTTTTCTTCCGTTAGTTTAAATTTTAATATTATATTCGCTGATAATTTCGATCTCCAACAATATTTAATATAACGTTAAAATATATATTTGTCAATGTGTGAAGTTTTAAGACTTAGACCGACTATCGATATTTTATCGATTGAAACATTCTATGATCGCTAACGCTATTAGAAAACTATTAAAATGTATGGAAATTTGACAGTTCTAACGTTAAGTCACGTGACTTAGCGTTATAGATATTGTTAAAGATGTCAAATTCTCATACACTTAAATAGTTTACTGTGGCATTAGCGATCATAGAATGCAACTTGGCTAGCACACCAGTTTCTTTAACGAACTCGCTCAATCAAATAATCTTTAACTAATAAAACAAAACAAACATAATGAATTAAAACAAACATAATTAATTAGTTTTATTTATTTCACCAGCAACGTCCGTCAACGATATTATGTATTTTATAACGGAATTATACACTCAGCTTTTTCACTTTTGTTGCGAAGAAATGAATTCAAATTCAAATTGAAAGTGATATTGTAAGAGAATATCTCTTTACAAGTAAAAAACATGAACCTTCTTAATATTTTTAAATGATCTATTTAACTAAATCGACTTGACTGACAATATCTGCTGTAGAACTTTTATTGCATTTTCTCCATTAATGTGTAGGGAGAAAATGTTAACTCTTTAGACAATTAGGTATAACATGACAATATACCTTGTCGATAAAGTCGAGCCCTGGTGTATATGTACCTAAAAACTTTTCCACTAAAATCTTGCAAATATGTAACAACGCGACATATTTCTATGTAAAATATAAACAGTAACAATGGGATTGAAATTTATCCGTAACTGAAACAGAAATTATCATTAATTATGACCAAAAATAAAACCATTTAAGCAGTGATGACATCCTCAGAACTTACCTGTGAAAAATTAATTATATATTAAAAACATCAAGGGCATCATTTTCTCAGTACTCCAGCTACTAGAGGCTATATGTATTATATATATGATGCACTTCTTATGGTTGTACTTCACCAGTAACTGAATGACACTTACTTAGTAAGACTTCACGTCTTCAAACTCATTAGTGGTTTCAGATTAGACAACACAACAATGTAATAACCATGTCTTTAGCGCTTCAAGACCAACTTCCAGAATCCTCGCCTACTCAGCTCCAAAGGGTATTTATACCTAGCTCTCCGGACTTGAGATTCCAGATTCAAGAGATTAAAATTAATTCCAGATTTGAAAGATTTCAAATATTTAGGTAAATATTATAGTAATTTTCTTTTCTTTATGGCTTGACTTTTATAAAACCTATTTTTAAAAGAAGGGTTATGTAATAAGGTATAGTATTATTATAATATCAAAACAAATAAATAAAAGCCTACTATATAGCTATAATCCTAATGCTGTCAATTAATTAATTGTATTCACTTATATCTATACTATTATAAAGCTGTAACGGAGTTAGGTCTGTACATTTAAGTTATTTGAGAAAAAATGACTGTATTAGGCTATATAAGCGTGTCTAAACGAAAAAATCAAAAAAAGAAAAAAATCTAAAAAGAATAGTTTTGTTTAGACCATTAAAACAGATTACAGCTCAACGGTCTAAACAAAACTATTCTTTTAAGATTTTTTGGCTGTTTGTCTATTTATCTGTTTGTCTGTTTGTTTGTTCGCGCATCACGCAAAAACTACTGAACGGATTTTGATGCAACTTTTTTATTTGATAGCTCTTGATTAGACTTAACAACTGGTATACCTACATTTTATCCCGCTACTATATCGGAAACTTGAGATATAAGCCTAAAACTAGCTTTAGGCTGCGGCGAAGCCACGAGCAAAAGCTAGTTAAAAATATTACTTGAAACGGATTGATAGATTTATTCATTACACGCAAAAATATCAAAAGCGACAGGAATATCTTGCACCAAAATTTTGAGTCACGGAATTGATATGGGATTACGTCAAAAACCCAACGTTGCGTCACGTCACGATGTCCCTGTCACACAACTTGACACGCTAATGTTTCACTGCTGGAAATGCGACTCCATTCTTTCTTGTGCACATCAGCCTTTTGTTCTACGAATCTGCAGTTCAATGTTGGATTCACAACGCGTCCAAGATTTATTGCGTCACGGCTTGGATCGTTCTATGGTCGTAGTTCGTATTGGGCGGAAAATAGTTTTACTAACAATTGCATTTTTTATGTAATTTTGCTGTAAGGTTGCACCATCATCAACAAAGAATACTCACGTTATTAAATAGGTTAGTTGCCACTATCAAAAAAAGTTGATCCTACAAATAAAGCAAGGCCTATTTTAAAAGCAGGTTAGACAGAGGGTAGTGAAGATACAGTTTTGAAGGTTATATCAGCTTTCACAAAGCTAGTTGTAGGTATCATTAGATGTTACCGACGACTTCTTTCTTGTAGACTTCAGAATATAAATGCGTTAGTCTATGGTACATTGATATAACTATCTCAAAGGATTTTTTTCGGGATTAAAAGTACCTTATATCTTTTTTTTGGGCCCTAGACTATAATGTATGCAAAATTACATGATGGTTCACACTTTCACGCCGTTACTTAACTCAACCAATCATTGTGGAATTTCGCATAAATTATTCTGGAGTCCAGATAACATCTCCGCTTTAGAGACCTCGGACTTTCGTATGTTTATTTCTTAATTCTACATTATCAAACTGATGAACAGATTTTCTTAAAACACAACATAAAATACCTTTTATCTAGAAAAAAGAGGTGGTGTTCCCGTGGGGCAGCTATGTCTGTCTGTGTGGTGACAGACTAAGAATACAAGTGTCACCACCCCATTCTTTCCCACGGGTGTCGTATGAGGCGACTAAGGTAAGTAAGCAATTATCATCTATTGCATGACTGGTGGTAGGGCTGGGTACCAAGAGGGAGTACTCACTTGGTATCGGGCCCGAGCGGGTTGGTACCACCATCTCCCGTGCCATGAAGCACATCGTTGCGTTTTGGCTGTAGTAGGAGATAGCCGTTTATATTTCATTTCATATATGTGAAATGAATTGGTGAGCAGCGGCTTGACAATACTCTCGGTATAGTCGAGTCCATGGGCGACGTTACTATTTATCATCAGATGGACCGTGGCTCGTCTGCCACAATATGCAATAAAAAATAAAATGTCGATATATTAATGTGCTGTGTTCTGGAGTCCACGCGGGCAGAATCTAATTTAATATTAATTAGGATAGTTACCATAAAAAAAGACATTACTTACCCTCTTTTTATATACCATATCATTGTTACTTACTACTTCTTATTATTATGTAGCTCGTTTAGCATTTAATTATTTCCATAAAAAAGTTTCCAGAATTGTGTTTATTTTGTGTATTTAACAGATTATGAATACGTAAACATTGAAATTTACTATACGGTTGTTGTGGGGTGAAATAGGTTGATATGATACATTCTACTCAACCTTGTCTTCATAAATAGACACTATGAAAGAGTTTATTAATGGTTGTATCGAGGTGGAATTTACTTACAAGATTTTAAATGAACACAAAGTAACATCAGAGCAACCATTTGTGGATCACACATAGAATTGATTTGGGTGGGAGCGCCCGATAGTCAAAAGCAAGTTTTAGGCTTTGGTAATATTATAGAGGCAGTCTCTTTTTCTTAAAGGTACATTATAAAGTCACCATTGTTGAAGCTGTTCCTACATATTTTTCATAATTGATTGCAGTATCACTATATGCTTTTCGCTTTGAGTAAAAGTAAAGTTCAGTTAGAACTCTGGCACTGCGCTGGACCAGCTTTAACGAGCTGTTGAGAAAATCTCTCATAGGTCTCCTCACGACCGACTCAGCCATTGCCGAGAAAAGGCAGGAGATGCTGGACGGTCTAAACCGTGACCCATGGGGTCGCTCGTACCGTGCGGCGCTGAATAAGCTCCGCGTCCAGGGCCACCCCTCACAGAGACCCTTCAGCCCGGCCTCCTCACCGAGGTGGTCACGGGCCTATTCCTGCAACGGGTGGAGCACACGCCCCCGGTCATGGCATCTCCAGGTAGCGACTGGGAGGCTGACTTCAGTGTACCACCTGTCACTGCGTCGGAAATGGGGGCGACTATTTGGCAGATTTGTTCCAAGAACACCGCCCCCAGCCCGGACGGGATTTTCGTCCAGGTGCTGACCCTGGATCTGGACTACCTAGAGCCCCGCCTCAGGGAACTCGGGTTTGACGCGTGCCTGGTGTCCGGACGGTTCCCTGACTGCTGGAAGGAGGGGAGGCTGGTACTCCTGCCGAAGCCGGGACGAACGCCAGATTTGGTCGGGGCCTTCAGCTGGTGCTACTGGATGAGACGGCTAAGCTTCTGGAGAGAATCCTCGCTGCCCGCATCATCCAGCACCCGCGTGACGTCGGGCCTGGCTTGCCGGACACCCAGTTCGGTTTTCGATCTGGTTGTTTGACAGTTGGTGCAATCATGCGCCTGAGGGCTGCGGCCGGCGGTGAAGTGCTATTGGCGGTGTCGCTTAATATCGCCAACGCATTTAATAGTCTGCCATTCAGCTGCATCAGGGAGGCGTTCCGGTATCACGGGGTGCTTGTATACCTGAGGCGGCTGGTGGCAGACTATCTTGAGGGGCGCAGCGTTCTCTATGAGAGCCGCATAGGGGACGTTGTAAGGAGACCCATGTCGTGCGGTGTCCCAGTCAGTCCTGTCAGTCCTGGGGCTGCTCCTGTGGATTATCAGTTGCGACTGGGTGCTGCGCTGTCGGCTCTCCTCCGGGCTGGCAGCCATCTGCCATGCGGATGACACGCTGGTCGTGGCCCGGGGTGGAAACTTTGAGGAAGCGGCGTTCCTGGCCCCCTTGAGGACCTTGGAGGTGGTCAGGAGGATCGGGGTGCTGGGGCTTAGGGTGGCCCTCGACAAGTCGGAGGCTCTATTTTTCCATGGGTCCCGACGTCGGCCACCTGCTGGCGCCTTGATCACAGTAGACGGGGTCTCTCTCGCTTCCAAGCGTCGTCAGAGCGATGCTGTGCAGCCACAGGAATTGGGCCGCAGTCGCTACCTTCTGCGAGGAGGTCATCTCGCGGAAGAAAGCGGCGGAGAGGGTCAGAGAGGCTGATCCTTCCACGGACCCGAACAGCCGCCAGCAACTGCTGTGGCGCACGAGTGAATATTCGCGCCCTAGTTAAGGCTGCGGGTGGATGGACCTCCTTACCTCCCGCGAAGGTGCGACGTTCCGTGTGCGGATGTGTTGCTCAGTAGAGGGTAACCGAAAGGGTAAGCCGCCGGCGGACCACTGAAGTAATCCAACACAGTACCAGTGGTCCGTCAATACAGGCGGACGGAGAGCTTATTTAGTGGGTGAGCGCCCCACACTACCCTGTTGGTTGCCCTGAACAACGGGGTGTGCGGTAAGGTAATTTTTTTCCCGCCTAAACAAAAAAAAAAAGGTTTCACGAAAACGTTCGCCACCCGCTCGAAGGCGAATTTATTTGGTGAGTGAGGGCCCCACACCACCCTGTTCGTTACCTCGAACTAACCGCACACCCTGTGAGTGCAGTTAGGTACATTTTTTCCGTCTTAACAATAAAAGGTCTAGACTCCTCGCGATATTTTTCTTTCACTGAGCACTCATAATTTGTCAACAATTTATAATATATACAAATAATTTTGAACCTGTGATCCTAGCGAGGTCTCACTCCAGAGTAGGATCGAACACGACATCCAGTCTTTGCAGTATATTTACTATACATCTCTGTATACTTACTGTCAAATAAAACACCGGATTTCTATATATATAAGAAAACTTTTGAAATAAGCTTGAATTTAGGTATACTATGTATATTGATTAAGAGACGTTATCCAAAACAGAATTGCCGATATTGCACCAATGTTTACAATGACGGAATGAGCTTACGAGTCATATACCATTGACGGATCAATACATGCACAAACAAAACATAACAACGATGTTGACTCAAACTATTACCTCTGCCTAGACCAAGCAACGGGAGTCGTCTATAATTCATCTAAGGTTACATTATCTTCAGCAATTAATCATTGATGGAACAAAGTATGACATGATTACGAGTATTTAAGATACTACCTATACACCTATACTACCAATATTATTTTTCATATTGTAAAGAACAAATTATTTGTGAATGTGGAAAAAGAGAAGTCAAGATATGCTACAACACATCTTCACCATTTCGAATAGAAAAAAACTACCTTGACAAAGCTTAATTTATTTTAAAAGAAAATTATATACCATCGCAATATTACGGTGAAGATTAACATAAATCAAATTACTTTTCGAGGAATAATTTGGCACACGGATCGTTTTCAGTCTCAATTGTTCCGTTGTTTTTGTCACAGTTACTCAGCCGTGACCGAGGCTTATGGTTGTCTACTAGTAAATAATATATAGCCAGTATTTTCTGTAAGATGACATTTCTCGGATCGGTTCATTTATTCTTAATGGACCGTTGCAGAGGCTACATTTCATCTGTTTGGCTGCATACCAAGCTTACGCCGCAAAACTATTTTTGGTAGTGTATCCAAAATTTACGACGAGTTAACTCTAATTCATTATACTGCGGCAAAACAGGGTTTCTATTTTTTTGCGGTAAATAATGACAATAATGTACCTATTACCTACAATAAGGAATGTGGTCACTAGGTAAAAGCGATATCTTTACCATGACCGAAAGATCAGAAAGCATTCTCTACGTACAGAAGAGAGACAGCCTACTACTGCGAAGGTGGTATACAAATTGCGCGGGGAAAGTATCCGAAAGAGGGTGGCCAAATACAACAAGTAACTGTACAGGCCACGTGAAGTTTAATACCTATAGTCTATATTTCACTGATCCTTCACTCGAACTACACTCTGCTGTATTACACTCGCAGTAGAAGAGAGGGCATACTTTGTTTTTTTTAGTGGGTGGAACGATCACATACGTTGGGCGAGAGTATACATAACGTACTAAGTTAAGACTGTAGCAATAATATAATTATTTTAATTTTAGTTGGATAATCAACTTAAAACATATATTTGTAATTAAACGGCGATCTTCCCCAAACTGTATTGAGTGTAACGTGGTTGAGGACGTCTACCATATATTAATGGAGTGTGTGCGTGTCGAAGCTGAGAGGCGTGAAACATACATTCGATTCCCAATGTTACGCGAGCTTGGGGGATGCAACAGAGCTACGGCGAGTCCCTTGTCGGAAGAAGCAGGGGCTTTGTTGCATCGTTCGTACAGAAGACTTATATAGTAGTTTGTAGTAACGTTATCATTTTAGCTATTAATTTAGAGTAAATAACGGAGCGGCATAGTCTAATAAGACCAAGCTTATTAAATAAAGAATTAAAAATAAATATTAACGGCGATCACAGAAGGTATTTTTAGGCCATCAAAAGACAAATTAATTAAGACAATTTCATTTTCCAATTACAGAACTATTCAGATTAAATAAAAGGAAAGTTCAGTATACTTAAGTTTAATAACCTAACACTATTATATTAAATAACCCCGAATAGCCTGAAGGCGTAACGTTCTTTAGAAATATTTCGTTCATCGCAGTTTCCAAGCGAAATGATACCTATCTATTTCGAAAGACCTTTATATTTCAACTTCACTTTAGCAGGCCGCAGTACATACATTCAATCTGTTTCAGAAGTAAATATTGGTTTATTTTTCCTCTGCTACGTATTATTGACTTCAGTTATCCAGAAGAAACTCATGTTTAGTAATTTTAAGATATCTTTTTTGGTCTGTATTTTAGCACTTGAAATGCCCAGCTACTTTGAAGAACAAATTATTAGTGAAATGTGGAAATGGATGGTTGGTCATTGCGATGGCTTAGTGGTTAGAGTACTTCCCCAGATTGGAAGTGACACAGGTTAGATTCCCACTCGCACTAAAAGTTCTCTTTTTCCACATTTCACAAATAATTTGTTTTTATGCCAGAAGTGTGGCAAACAAGCATTCCACTCATTTGATGGTAAACGGCTACCACCCGTAGACGCTAGCAGCACCAAAAACATCACTTCGACATCACCAACTCCTAGGAAAGGCATATAAGGTGGAGAGCAATGATATATGGATAATAATGAGAGTATGAGGAAGGGGTTCAGGCCGCCGACGATCTCACTCACCATACGAAGTACTGGCCGTGTGGGGCCGGCTTTAGAATTGTCCCACCCCTCTCTATCCACGGGAGTCGTAAGAGCTGACTGAGGAAATACGGGGGGAGTGGGCAGCAGCACTCCCTCGAATATTAACAACATCCACTGCGATCACCAACCCGCCTGCCAAGCGTGGCGATTACGGCATTATCCCCCATGACGAGACAGCTCGATGTGGCGTTCTGTCGGGGAGCCTATGTTCAGCAGTGGACGTTGAAAGGCTGATGGATGGATGGATGGATACGAAATACAAGAGTAGGAGTACTTACCTACCGTTGTTTCACACTGATTTTCTGTGAGAGGGTGCTAATTTACCGATCAAGCTAGCCTATTCGTTATGGGAAAAGCAAGGCTCTACCAAATAGAGAATAATGGAGAGTGTATATTTTTACATGCTTTATAATTAACTTGCAATGTTTGTATGTAAATTGTCCGTTTCAAAATCTATAAATCCTTTTTTAGACACTTCTGTTGATTTCTGCTACTTTGTATGATTAATCAAGTCCAGTGACAATACACGATGGAAGGATGAAACATGGCAAATTTCGAGATGACCGGCGTACAAACCTGGAGGTAAAATTTTCAATCTATCTCATATAGGACTTAATTGTGCAATTCTAATAAAATAAATGAGTATAGTGTTTACAATAAAAAATTGTCTTTAAAAATATTTCTTAACTTTTAATATCTCACTAAATTATCCCGAGAAACCTGTATTGAGTAAGAAAAACTGCACTAACACCTCTAATCTGGCTTAAACATGTTGTCGAATACTGGAAGCAACTCTGTGAGAATGTCCACCCCTAGTTCTTTTCAGGATCACACAAATTTATATTTGTGCTGTTGGGTGTCGTACAGGAGCTTTACGCTACTGTACATTCAAGTCAATAATCCGATAATCGTATTACAATTATATAAAAAATCGGTCAATCCTTTTAGGAAATTAGCTGGAACATTCAAAAAGACAGAAAAAACTTTAAGAATATATGCATTTTGTTAGTAATAAGCTGTTATTTAGACATTACAAACAGACACCTTAATTTTAATAGTTTTTATTTGTAGATATAGATTAATTGAAATATTGGAGTAATAAAACGCATTCGTCACATATATACTGAAAGCAATCGTCAATTTTTCAGAGCGTAATATTGAAATATTGGTGTCGTTGTAGATATTAGAGTTGGCAAAATATTTTTTCATTATACTAGCCTTTGTTTGCGGCTCAGCTGGTGGCTAACGCTAAGTTACCTGGCTTTGTTGTGGTTTGTTCTAAATAATACGATATTTTTTTTGTTATATAAAAAGGGTCCTCCCATATAAACTCTCACCACTTATTTTCCCCCATTCAAATAAAAAGTCAATAACCCCTCCCAATTCCCCAATTAAAAGAATTTCCTCCTTTCTTTAGCAAATGCTTACGTTAATTTAACTTTTAAGAACAATTTATTTGTGAAAGTGGAAAAAGAGAACTTTATTGGGAGCAGGATCCGAACCTGCGTCACATACATTCCGAGGAAGTACTCTGGACTGATAAGCTATCGCAGTCACCTAATCGTGATGCCCAATATACACTTCACATTTTTGCTACACACCCTAATATTGTGATTATATTAAATCTCTATTATCATGTAGTATCTCTTCTGCGCTATTATTGAATTCAGAAAGAAGTCTTGTTTTGTGTATGTCATCAAGTAAACCAACTTGTATTATAACATCCATAACTGTTGATGTTTCTTAGGAAAAAAAAAAAATGTTTAGGGAAATCTACAATAAACTTATCCGTTAAATAGCAAAATTCACATCTTTTTATTGTTTGACGAGCTGCGTCTGAACGAAGAACGGTGAATGAAAATACCATTCTTTTGAGTTAAGTACCTACTCAACACCTTTTCTTTGAAGAAGAATAATTACACTCGTGACTATTTTGTTGTCCAGTTACCTTTCAACGTTGTAAAATTTTGTAGCGATAAAAACTTTATTTAAAAGGCGCCAACTGCTAATGTTGTAGGTAACTTCATTTTTAATATTTTTAAACTTACTAATACTCATTTATTTAGTTTTGTGTGTTGTCTACGATTGCAGTTCACAAGAACAATGGTTTGATATTTCACAGATTTATATAAAAATTGTATTAAAAAACTTAATCCCATTACATTGTAGTCAACTACGATAAAGTTCTTGGTGCTTGAGTTTTAATTAAAACAAGGCACTTAGTTCTAACACTCGCAGATTCGTGTTATCGTGGTGGTTACCTACTTCATAAAATAAAATACATTACAATGAAAACTTTTCAGTATATGGAGTCAGCCATTTTAAGTTATAATATGTCAACATATTAAAACGTATGCCCCCTTACTAATAAACGTTGTTTAAGCTCCAAGTAGTTATTCAGTGTTTTGTTCCGTTCTATTAACATCATATTGTCATATTAGTGATAAAGGCAAAACACTGAATAACTATTCAGAGGTCATACAGCGTTTATTAGTAATGCAAATGGTGTATAAATTAATGTTTAGTTTAATAAATTCCTACGAATTGAATACTTTGACTGCTCTTCCTCGTAACAACATTTTTACGAAATCATGTTCATTGACTTCACAAACATACAATTTCACGGATACAAAATACACCCACACTCTTCAGTTATTCATAACTAATTAAGTGTCACACAGATAATTGTCTTGTGTGGGAATTGAACCACAACACTCAGCAGGAGTTATGTATCTAATCAGTCTACCATCTGTGCAGCCTTAGTTAAACATATTTTACATTAACTGTGCTGTCCGAAAAAATCGAGATTTATGTAGAAAGGTAACAAATTGTCAACAATGTCAGTGTCACGTAGAATTAAAAGCTAATCCAAAAGCTTGTTGAACATGATTGTAGTTCAAAGAGCCTTTAGAATGTAACTCACTAAATCGAAAAGACATCGCATCGTCTCGCTTGTGATTGGTAGAGAAACCGGGATGTATATTCATGACGTTGTTCTTAAGTAATTACATAATGAATAGTAATGAAGTGGCCAGTGCTGTGAACGTAAGAAAGAGGGGCCAACTTGTCATGAGTGCTGAAAAATCATGCCCTATGTATCCACCACTGAAGTAAGTTCCAGTGGCCTGCCAATACAGACGTTATATTGAGTGAGTGAGGTGCCATGTGGGGCCGGCTTTAGAATTGTATCTCTACCCACGGGAGTCATAAGAGCCGACTGAGGGAATGCCGGGGTAGTGGGCAGCAGCACTCCCTCGAGTATTAAGAACATCCATTGCGATCGCCAACCCGTCTGCCAAGCGTGTCGATTACGGCATTGTCCCCCATGACGGGACCGCTCATTGTGGCGTTCTCTTGGGGAGGCCTATGTCCAAAAGTGGACGTTCAAAGGCTGATGGATGGAGGTCCCCACACTACCCTGTTCGTTGCCCCCAAATGACGGGGTGTGCGGTTAGGTAAATTTTTTCCCACCTTAACAAAAAAAAAAAGAGCAGCTGTGGAGCACCAATCAACCGACGGTTAAAAATTAAAATCAAATTTGTCCCATTTATCTTATATCTTCTTCTATTTTTTTATTACCTAAGCTCTGAGCTGGCCTCAACAGAGCATTTACATTGCTTAAGAAAGAGAGAGATAGAGCTCTCTGTTTCTTTTGTTTCCCGTAAATTTATGTGTTCGGTGATAAACACTACTGATTCTTAAATACAGTGATTTTACCAGAAGCGAAATACGACTCTATTCATTCTTTTATCCGCTAATCCACCTTTTGTGCTGCAAACCTTTAGTTTTGATATCGGATTCTCACCACGTTCTTGTCTTCGAGATTTATTGTATTACGGTTCGCCTTGTTTCGAGTTAGGAGTGCGCATTGCTAGTTGGTTATTATGTAATTTTTCATGTGTGTTTGGCTCTGGTATGTAACAAATTTCTTTGCTATTTTATTAATGTCAATAAGAGTATACGGACATCAATTTTGTCTCAGCATCAAAAACAGGAGTATGTACTTAATATAAAATACAAATGTATTGCAATCTATTAAGTAATTACCTAACAATTATATATCTTAGATATAGTTCCTAGATAATTGTACCATTCACTAAAATAGTTCATATTATATGTTATGAAAAAAGAAAAAATATTAATGAGTAAAGTGAATTATTTTATAAGAAATCTATACTATTATAAAGCTATAACAGAGCTGTGCCAGTACATTTAAGATATTTCGAAAAAAAAATAATGTAATGGGCTAAACAAGCGTGTCTAAAAACAAAAAAAAATTTTTTAGAATTTTTGTCTGTTTGTCTGTTTATTCTCGCATCACGCAAAAAATACTGAACGGATTTTCATGCAACTTTTTATAAGAGAGCTCTCGATTGGAATTAAAAACTGGTATACATTATAATTTCGCTACTATATCGGGAACTTGAGATATAAGCTAAAAGCTAGCTTTTGGCTGCGGCGAAGCCGCGGGCAAAGGCTGGTAAATAAATAAGTTTGCAGTTATAATATATCCAAAGTCAGTTAAGTCAGTAGTAGGAAAGAAGTGGTTGCGTGTTACACATAGATGTTCTTAGGCTTTGTATCAAATGGGGTGCGGGTCGGGATACCTCCGCGTTGGTGCACCCCGGGCAACGTCGGCACTTGGTGCCGGCGGCTGAATCCCGGCAGGGGACGTGTCTCTGCGTGTCCCTCTGACTAGCATAGGGCACAGCGGATAGGCCAGACGTACGCCGTGGAGGGTCAGCGGGGCCATAGTGGCCCCCCCGACTCTGGGTGGGGACAGCGAGGTCACAGTGACCTTCCCGTCCCCGGAGACAGGGCTTTCAGCCCGAGTGGCGACAGGCTCACTGGTTGCAGTGGGCCAACGTCTGCCGTGGAGGGCCGGGGGGGCCACTATGGCCGCGCCGGCCCTGGGAGACGGAGACGGGGCTTTTGAGCCTGAGGGGCGACGGGCTCAACACTTGCCTTGCGAGTGATGGGCACGGTCTGATGCAGACCACCGTTCGGCCCGACCCGTAATCCTGGAGAACAGGACCGGGGGTCTTCAGACCGCGGGGAAGAAAACCCCTATAAAAAATAACCCCAATCCAAGCTCTGTCGCCCGGCGAGGGATGAATGGCTGGAGGGTATCCAGTCGCGAGGGCGGCACCACCACAGTCGAAGGACTTTACACTAAAATGGCGGACGTTAAAAACTTATGTATACCTCCGGAGGGTACCGGGCGCAACGCGTCCGGAGAATCCCTCACAGGGCCGAGTACCAAGACCGGCCCTGTCAGCCCCGCGTATCGGAGGGGGGCAACCAACGCCTATGAGAAAAAGAAGGAGACGAAGAAGGGGAGGACCCGCGGGAGGAAACCTACACCCACCGGGAGTCCTGTGGATAGCGGCTCGGCAGTCGAAGGCACGTCGGAAATGGAGATAGATGGCGGTGACGGCGGCGCAAAGGCCGTAGGTGCGACACCAATAGCGACGGAGTCTCAGCAGACGGCAGATAGATTAAAGGAGCGGCCCTCACGACTTTTGAAGCGCTCGATAGCGCGGTCGGGAGGTGTGTCAGAGTCGGAGGGCAGCTCCACTGAGATGACTCCGCCAGCGAAGCCAGGAAGACCAGCGAAGAGGGGCCGTGGCGCCACCAGGCGCACGGTTCCACGCGCCTTATCTGTAGCGGACAGAGCTACAAATGAGGACCTGGGAACAGGGCTCTCAATGGAGGAGCGGGTGACCCTCCTCACATCAAGGCTCCAGGAGGAGTCTCCGGAGGGGGCTGCCCATTTAACAGCGGACGAGGTTGCCCGGAGGGTTTCCGACGCCCTGGCCATCGATTCCACGGTGGCTAATGGGTCACGGGGCCTTCAGGGCAGCCTCGCTGATGCACTAAATAAGGCCACCAAGGAGGCCTATGGAGCAGTAGAGTCTCTCCGGCGTCATCCTGTGCCGGGGGGGACCGGGAAACTGGAGGCGCATTGTCGCTGCAAGGCGGAGGTGGCGGAGCTCCGGAAGGAGCTCGCCAGCCTGCGAGCTAATTCAGGGCTCGCCTCTGCCTCAACAGCGGGCGCGGAGCCTCTGGCCCCAGGACTCCTCACAGAGGAGCAGATGCGCCAAATAATGGATCGCGTCAACTCGGTTTATGACCCGCGCATCGGCTCCCTAAACACTAGGGTGCCACCAGAGCCGCGACTCCGACCGCCGCTGGCCGCGGACAGGAAGAAGGATGCGCCACCTTCAGGCCCAACGCCGCTGCCCTGTCAGGGCGGCCGCGTGGCCACCTACTCCGCGACAGCGGCTGCATCGCCCAAGGGGCCGAGAAAAGCTGCGAAGGCGAAAGCGGCTCAAAGAACCGGGCAGCGCCCCAAGGGCCAGCCCAGGGAGGAGTTCCCTCCACTCTCGCGTGCTGGCCAGCCATCGCGGGCCCCAGCAACCCTTCCCCGGGATTCTCGAATCCCAACTCCCGTACCATCCGGCCCTGCGCCCTCTGAAGAGGGTTGGCACACAGTGGACGGCGGGAGGAAGAAATCCCAGGGCAAGAGGAAGAAGGGGACCGCGTCTGTGGCTGCTGTCCGGGCTGCGGAACCCACTTCGTTGAGGAGCAAGCCCGGCCCCAAGAAGCCGCGCAAGCTTCAGACGCCAAAAACGGCAGCGGTGGTTATTACCATGCTGCCGGAGGTGGAAGCGGGCCTGTCGTACCAGGCCATCTTGAGGAAGGACCGGGAGAAAATCGACGTCTCCGATATCGGAGTCGTCGCCGCCTGGACCCGCCTAGCCCGCACAGGGGCTCGAATTCTCGAGTTCCCTGGGGCGGAGGGCCCTAGGATGGCCAACACGGTGGCCGAAAGGCTCAAGGGTCTGTTTGGTGAGGGGAGTGGAGTCCGCGTCACCAGACCGGTAAAGTGCGCTGAGCTGCACATTTCCGGTCTGGATGACTCGGTGACGGCGGACGACGTCCGGGAGGCTATTGCCTCGAAAACCGGATGCTCGAATGCTGTCAGAGTGGGCTCCATTCGGACCGGTCCCGGCGGTGTAGGTGCCATATGGGCGAGTTGCCCTGTTGCGGCGGCCAAAACCTTGGCCGACGCAGGCAGGCTCCTAGTGGGCTGGAGTTCCGCGCGGGTCACCGTGCTGGAGCCTCGGCCCGCGAGGTGCTTTAAGTGCATGGCGGTCGGACACACCCGGCCGACGTGCACTAACTGTTTTGACTGCAGCGATCTTTGTTTCCGCTGCGGTCAGGCACGGCACCGGGCGGCTACTTGCACCGCCGCTTCTCACTGCCCCGCGTGCGCGGCAGGCAACAGGCCTACCAAGCACTGCATGGGGCGGGAGGGATGCAGACCCCCGACGACAGGCCCAAAATAGGGGGGGATCAGCCAATCGGCCCAGGCTACCCCCCCTAGCGTGGCTTCACCACCGTCTCGGGTGGAGGAGGATATGGTTACGGCTTAAAATTCAACCGTGACACCGTCCTCCTTCAGGCGAATCTCAACCACTCCGCCAGGGCGCAGGATCTTCTCCTGCAAACCATGGTGGAGCGGTTGATTGGTGTAGCCGTAGCTGCGGAGCCTTATTGCGTTCCTGACCGCCCACATTGGGCGGGCAGCCGCGATGGCTCCGTGGCAATCGTCAGCTCTGCGGCGCTTCGTTCTCCGCCCTTGTCGATCAGAGAAAAGGGCGTGGGATACGTCGCGGCCGATTGGGGGGGAGTCACGCTGTATGGCGTGTATTTCTCCCCCAACCGGAGTCTGGCTGATTTCGAGGTCTGGCTTAATAGCCTGGAGACCTCGATACGGCGACTGGCGCCTAGCCACGTCCTGGTCGTGGGGGACTTCAATGCCAAATCCACGGCGTGGGAGTCCCCAGCGACAGACGTCCGTGGAGCGGCGGTGGTAGAGTGGGCGGCGTTGATGGGCATCTGTTTGTTAAATAGAGGCTCCGTCAACACGTGCGTGCGGCGACGGGGCGGGTCGATATTGGACCTTTCGTTCGCTAGCCCCGACGTCGCAGCACGAGTTAAGAACTGGTGTGTCCTGGAGGAGGTTGAGACCTTGTCCGATCATCGGTATATCCGGATTGAGGTCTCCCGGTCCCTTCAGGGCCCCAGTAGGGGTCACGCAGCGCGTAGAACTCCCGCGTTCCCGCGGTGGGCTGTGGGCAGGCTGGATAGGGACCTACTGGTGGAGGCAGCCATCGTAGAATCGTGGCTGTCCTCACCAGCCCTGACCGAGGGGGTGGACGTTGAGGCTGGCCGATTTCGCGCTGCGATTACGCAGGTGTGCGACTCGGCCATGCCCCGTATGCGACGTCCTCCTCCGAGGAAGGGGCTCTGCTGGTGGTCCCAGGAGCTGGCAGACCTCCGTGCGGCGTGTATTCGTGCCCGGAAGTCCTACATCCGCAGTCGGCGGCGCAACCGCGATATGGAGCGGGAGGGCCAGCTGTACGAGGCGTACCGCACCTCGCGGGCCACGTTCAAGTTGGCCATCTGCCGTGCCAAAGCTGACAAAAGGCAGGAGATGCTGGACGGTCTCAACCGTGACTCCTGGGGTCGCCCATACCGTGCGGCGCTTAACAAGCCCCCCCCTCACAGAGACCCTTCAGCCCAGCCTCCTCACTGAGGTGGTCGAGGGTCTATTCCCACGACGGGCGGAGCACACGCCCCCGGTTATGACACCGCCAGGTAGCGACCGGGAGGCCGATCTCAGTGTACCGCCCGTCACCGCGTAGAAAATGGGGGCGGCAATTTCGCGGATTCGTTCCAAGAACACCGCCCCGGCCCAGACGGGATACCCGCCCGGGTACTGGCCCTGACTCTGGACCACATGGAGCCCCGCCTCAGGGGACTGTTCGACGCGTGTCTGGCGTCCGGACGGTTCCCTGACTGCTGGAAGGAGGGGAGGCTGGTACTCTTGCCGAAACCGGGGCGAACGCCGGATCCGGTCGGGGCCTTCAGGCCCATCGTGCTGCTGGACGAGGCGGGTAAGTTGCTGGAGAGAATCCTCGCTGCCCGCATCGTCCGGCACCTGCGCGACGTCGGACCTGACCTGTCGGACGCCCAATTCGGTTTTCAGACTGGTCGTTCGAAGGTCGGCGCAATCATGCGCCTGAAGGCCGCAGCCACGGCAGTCGTCGTCGGCGGTGGAGTGCTGTTGGCGGTGTTGCTTGATATCGCCAATGCATTCAATAGTCTGCCATTCAGCTGTATCAGGGAGGCGCTCCGGTATCACGGGGTGCCTGCATACCTGAGGCGGCTAGTGGCAGACTATCTTGAGGGCCGCAGCGTTCTCTATGAGAGCCGCATAGGGGACGTTGTGAGGAGACCTATGTCGTGCGGTGTTCCGCAGGGTTCGGTTCTAGGGCCGCTCCTGTGGGACATCGGTTACGACTGGGTGCTACGCTGTCGGCTCCCTCCCGGGCTGGCAGTCATCTGCTATGCGGATTACACGCTGGTCGTGGCCCGGGGCGGAAACTTTGAGGAAGCGGCGTTCCTGGCCACCTTAGGGACCTCGGAGGTGGTCAGGAGGATCGGGGCGCTGGGGCTTAGGGTGGCCCTGGACAAGTCGGAGGCCCTGCTTTTCCATGGGCCCCGACGTCGGCCACCTGCTGGCGCCTCGATCACCGTGGACGGGGTCCGAATTGGAGTGCAGGCCCGGATTAAGTATCTGGGCCTGGTGCTGGACGGGCGGTGGCGCTTTCGCGAGCACTTCCGTCAACTGTCTCCGAGGCTCGTCGGTGCAGCGTCTGCCCTTGCACGGCTCATGCCGAATATGGGCGGACCCAACAATGCGTGTCGACGGCTTTACGCGGGGGTGGTCCGGTCGATGGCGCTGTAAAGCGCACCCGTGTGGGCGGAGTCCCTGGACGCACTAAACAGGGCTCTTCTGTGGAGGCCACAGAGAGTCGTCGCGTCCAGGGTCATACGTGGATACCGAACGGTGTCGACGGAGGCGGCCTGCATGTTGGCCGGAACCCCTCCGTGGGACTTGGAGGCGGAGGTGCTCGCCGAGCTGCCATGGCCAACTGGAGGGCGCGGCTGGAGGCACCCCGGGCCGGTCTTTGGACCGTAGGGGCGCTCCAGCCAGTGCTGGAAGAGTGGGCAGGGCGACGTCACGGAGTCCTTACCTTCCGACTGGTGCAGGTGCTGTCGGGGCACGGTTGCTTCGGCAGATATCTGCACATTGTCGCAAGGAGGGAAGCGACTCCGGGCTGTCACCATTGCGGCTGCGACGAGGACACGGCGCAGCACACGCTCGAGTCGTGTCCGGCTTGGGCCGAGCAGCGTCATGAACTTGTCGCAGCAATAGGGGGGGACCTCTTGCTGCCGAGCGTCGTCAGAGCGATGCTTGGCAGCGACAGGAATTGGGCCGCAGTCGCTGCCTTCTGCGAGGAGGTCATCTCACGGAAGGAAGCGGCGGAGAGGGCCAGGGAGGCTGATCCTTCCGCAGACCCAAACCACCGCCAGCGAATGGGGCGGCGCAGGCGTGAATATTTGCGCCTAATGCCGCCCTAGCTGGGGCTGCGGGTGGATGGACCGGGGAACGTCCGCCACCCGCAAGGCCTCCCGCGAAGGTGCGACGATGCGTGTACGGATGCGTTGCTCAGATGAGGGTACCCGAAAGGGTAAGCCGCCGGCGGACCACCGAAGGAATGTAACATAGTTCCAGTGGCCCGCCAATAAAGGCGGAGAGACGGTACACGGCGGGTTTCTTTAGTTGGTGAAGGCCCCACACTACCCTGTTCGTTGCCCCGAGCGACGGGGTGTGCGGTTAGGAACATTTTTTCCCGCCTAAACAACAAAAAAAAAAAAAGGCTTTGTATCAAATAAAGGCTAGGCTTTGTATCAAAGAAATCTTTTTCTAGATGCAATTAAATGTGAATTATTGCGGAGGTTTTGTAGGATTTCACGTCATATAGCCAACAATGCAATTCAACAATATATTGTTGATTGCCGCTGCTTTTTCTTTGGATTCTGTGAACAACCTGAATTCAGGGTCCGGGGTTATGTCGAAAACCAGCAACTGAAGGTGAAAAAAAAATTTCGTATTAATCAAAATCGCTCTGATACCACATCTGATAATTGAGACCCTGCATATAGGATCTCTATTTAAGTTTCAGTATTCGAAATTTTTTACCTTTGTGAGCCACAATAACCACTTACAAGCACACTTTTTATAAAATGTTAAAATCTTAAAACATATGACAGTCTAAAAAAAGATTCTCTTGATTTTACTGAAATCTATTACTTAACTTGATTCACCTTGTGTCTTCGTCCGCGTGTCAACGCGTGTTCAATCTGTGTATTTTCAGGCTATAATTTACCGTAGAAAACTGTTTAGTTGTTTGCATATGTAAAATATAGTTCAATCAATATTTTTTTTTCTTTCTTCTTTCTTTCTATACCAACTATTAATTTTATTGGAATAAATTCCTGCAGTGCCTTATCTACCCATTTACGTTGGCTTCATTGGTAAACACACATGTAAACATCTTGACAAACTTTCGAGTTTATAATATTAGTAGGATTATAAATAAATAAATTTATTGTCAAATATGCCATGTATTTTTTAAAGGTTATTACAATCTATAAACGCTAACAATAATAAACGCTTTACCAACCCTATAGCTAAAGAAATTGATTTGATTGAGGTGGAGAGGATTTATAATGATATATTTTTGTAACACAATAATTAAAAAACAATAATTGGATAAATAATAACCATATCTTCAAATATTTCCAAATATTATTACTAAATATATTATAGTTGCCTACTTTAAGTCCCATTTATAAGTAAATACTTTCTGAGTATTTGGAATCTGTAGTTATAAATTTTGGGAACTTACTGAAGATATCTTTGCGGTTTGGTGTGCAGCCAAACAGATGAAATGTAGCCACGTTGACGCTACATTAGGAATTAATGGTCCGATTCGAGAAATGTCATCTTCCGGTAAATGGTGCTCATAATTTATTACATGGATGACAGTCCAGTTCTGCTAAAAATAGACCACAAACTAATGCTTGAAAAGCTTCTCACAGTAAATTTGTCTCCGGAAAATAGGAATTTTATTTGTGCTTATCTTTGTCAAGTGCTCTTAAAGTCCCTGAAGCTATTTATAGAGTACAAACAAGCTTGTTTGTCCAGCAACTTATATAACTTGTGTTTGAGTATTCAAAATTGTGGGATTATTTAACGCAGCGTGTGCTTAAAACGGCATTTATATGCTATCCAGTTTATATGTTTAGTAGTTCTAGCAGTCTCTTCCCCTTCAAATAAAAACAATCAAATACTAATAAAATAGGTACCAATAACTAGCGTAATATTTAGACATATAATTTTTCCTTACGTGTGTTTGTCACTGAACTCCTCCTAAATGGCTTAGCCGATGTTTATAATTCAAACCATCCATTGACCACCATTAGAATCATCTCGAGACAAACTCAAATATATTTGTATTTGAGTTTGTCTCGAGATGGTTTAGACCTACATTTCGTTTTGGTAACTCTGCGATGTTGTAGTTGTATATTAATAGGTTGAAGTGCGAGATGAGGTAGGGCGACTTATTTATTTTTTTATAGATTTATGTATTGGCAAAAATCCCCAGTCCATCCACCCACGACCTCAACTATGCCGCTATATATGGCATGAGGCGCAGGTACTGCCCCTGCGCCGCCCCAGTTGCTGAGGGTGATTTGGGTGAAAGGAAGGATCTTCCTACCTAGCCCTCACCGCCGCTTCCTTCTGCGGGATGACGTCCTTGCAGAAGGTAGCTACCGCGGCCGCTCTGCAACGAGAGAGTCCCACCATTTCTGAGAGATTCCCTCAACGGCTTCGCGAAGTCCGCCAACCAGTACGGGCTAATTATGACCTAAAATTCTCTCTCTGAAAGTAGATTCGTGCCCAAAATTGGGATAGTATTGGATTGTGAATAATGAAACCTACAAATGTAACAATGTATGTTATTGTTGAGAGTACAAATCCTGAACGTTTTTGCAAGAAACTTCTTATACAATTTGTATTCCTTTAATTTAGCGTTGCATTGGATTAAAACTTTTACGGCCTGTTTAAGTTCTTCAGCAGCGTATACGGCCCCAAAGTTTTGAGCCGTACCTATACACTATGAATACAAATACATTGTTAACTCAGTTAAATATCCATAATGATTTTTCTGTTTGTGTAGTATTTTACTTATTAAATTCAAAGCATTTAAGGTTTATTTAAATAATAATATAGCGCTTGTACATTATTCCTGTCAGTGATCACAATTTGTCGTTTACAATACAATAAATGAAAATAGCTTATATGTAGTTAAAAATCTCCGGTCTTTTTTTTGGTATGAAACTTGATGCCCATCTCAGTACCATAAATTGAAAGTGTATGTTCATTAACATGACTCCTAATTGTATTAATTAATGTGTTTACTTAAATATTGAAGAACAATCCGACTGTAAAATCATATTGACATCGCGATCCTTGCGAGTAATTACGTCGTGCCAGCCCGCCGACTATGGTGTAATAAATTAAAAATGTCTTTGAAGATTTCTGAATAAAGAAATAAAATGAACGTTTATTGCTTATTAGAATTTATTACTACGTAATTCTGACATGGATTCGAAAAAATTACGTGTCTTACGTTTGTTTGGCATTTCCAAAAAATCATTTCAAATGCACTTTTTGTTGCGGAGTCTATTATAAAATATTAGTTTCCTTTTTTTTATTGCTTATGATGGCAGACGACCCACGGCTCATCTGAAGGTAAGTGGTAACCGTCGCTCATGGACGCAACTATACCGAGAGTATTGTCAAGTACCTGCGCACCATTTCATTTCTCAGATATAAAATTAAATAAACGGCTATCTTCTTCTACAGCCAAAACACACTGCCGTGCTTCATGATCAGTCACACAGGAGATGGTGGTACCGACCCGTTCGGGCCCGATAGCAAGTGAGTACTCTGACTTGGTACTTAGACGCTTTTTTTTTGTTAAGGCTAGAAAAAATGTTCCTAACCGCACACCCCGTCGTTCGGTGTAACGAACAGGGTAGTGTGGGGCCCTCACCCACTAAAGAAACCCGCCGTGTTCCGTCGCTCCGCCTTTATTGGCGGGCCACTGGAACTATGGTACATTCCTTCGGTGGTAACTTGGTACTTAGCCCTACTACCAGTAATGCAATAGGTGATAATTGCTTACTTCCCTTAGTCACCTTGTACGACACCCGCAGGAAAGGATGAGGTGGTGACACGTGTATTCTTAGCCCGTCACCACACTCATAAATCCTTTTTAAATTTGTCTTTGCTATTTTAGTAAACTGTATAATGATTTAGATATTTTTATATATATTTTTAGCATTTGACATGCTAAGCACTATACATTAAACACAAAGTGAAAAATGTGAAATCGAAAATAACAGTCAGGAGCAGGATTTGAACCTGCATCTTCTGGATACCGTCCAGATGCTTTACCAATTCAGCCATCCTGACAATTGCTCCTGACTGCTAATTTCGATAACACATCATACTTAACGTCTTTGGGTGACGCCTGCGCCATCTGTCGGCAGTATTTTCATACATTATACCGACCAGGTAAACTTAATTTTACAATTAAGATTTTACCTAATAATGACGCAAACCCTTTAAATATTTAGATATTTTTATATATATTTTTAGCATTTGACATGCTTAGCACTATACATTAAACACAAAGTGAAAAATGTGAAATCGAAAATAACAGTCAGGAGCAGGATTTGAACCTGCATCTTCTGGATACCGTCCAGATGCTTTACCAATTCAGCCATCCTGACAATTGCTCCTGACTGCTAATTTCGATAACACATCATACTTAACGTCTTTGGGTGACGCCTGCGCCATCTGTCGGCAGTATTTTCATACATTATACCGACCAGGTAAACTTAATTTTACAATTAAGATTTGGATTTGTTAAGCGTTACTTCCGTCAGAAAATAAGCGTTACTTCCGTCAGAAAAAAAAATCTGAGTTACTCCCTAGTCGCGCCTAAAGAAGTTTTACTTCAAAAACTAAAAATATATTTGAAATTACAGTCATTGCACCATGTACAGTTACTGTTATTAAGTCAGTCATTGGCACCTAATAAAGTAAGATTATAACAAAAAATTGGTCAAAAAAAACACTCGTTGCCATTATTTACCTAAAAACTATGCATAATAATAAATAATCTATGTTACAGTCGTTAATTGATGACCCTTATTAGAAAGTGATGTTTTAACAGTTCTGCATGGCGCCGGTATATATTTATTTTCTTTAGTGCTGCCAGCTATAATATTATAAAACCTAATTTTTTCTGCAAACAATGTTACTATTGCAGATTATGAAAAAAAGTAGAACAAATGTTTTCTGCTATACCAGTTCTTAATATTTGCTTTTAAAATCCAAGGTGCCAATGACTAAGGGGGTGCCAGCAATACTATAGTTTACCCTATGTCAAAATCATTTTCCTTTATGTTTTTCGCTCTTCTCACACAAAGTTTGCCATCCGCCTCGAAGGACCAAAAATATGTACCGGAGTGTAGCTAAACTGTTATCCTAATTATAGAAATAATGTTATTTCAATAATTACAGACGTACTAAAATGGGTTTTATTTAGAGCTGATGAAGAAAAATGTACACGTGTAAAGACAAAACATAAAAAGGATACAAATATTTTATAAAAGAGTCCGTAATACTTTTCTAATCCATAATGTTCATATTATTTATGGCCACGTCGTATATGTCATTCTAGGGTAGGCACTTCCTTCAGAATATGAAGGAAATCGGCCTGATGTATCACACTGTCCAGATGTGCTGGCATGTCTTATTGTTAATATTTCCCTGTGTAGAAGAAATGTCTACTATTAGATTGTTATTCGACTCATACGTGTACGACATCTAAGATCATATCATACGAGTATATCATGTGTGGCTTTTTTTATAGGGTACATAATTAAATGCTATTGATCTGGGGAATAGAGGGAAATATCATATTTGTTGCAGATTTACATCGCGCGATGCGCCATATGGCGTCTCGATTTATAATTTTAATCAGAGACCCGGCGATGTTACCGATTTAGGATCGTAACAGGCCGTGCTTTACACCTCTTATCCCTTAAAAATCTATGTTAATTTTGACAGAATATTAAAGCTATGATTTAGAAATTTAATTTCAGTAAAAGTAGGTAAATGAATTACAGAATCTTCATTGTGCCAAGCGGATATAAAGAAAGTAAGATAAGAAAGATAACTGTTTTTAATTGCCACTTGTATTTTTATTACTGTAGCCCATATTACTTAAGTACTATTTACACATCAAACTCCATGTACCATTTCCTAATTTTAACGTAATGCTTGTCTACATATAAAGCTTCAGATAGATTAGAACTATAGGTAATCAAAAATTTCTTAACCAAGGGATGATTTCACAATAACATGCGCGAATCAAATGGGTGTCTAGAGCGGGAGAGTACGAGTGACGACTTTCCCGGCTTAGTGACCCTTCTCACAGAATATATTTTTATGTAGGCGGCGTACCTAGAGTAATGGTAAGTATTCCTATCACTGCATTTTGGTTTCCTATCGGTGAGTGGGAGTGCCGTAGTCCCAAACCCAATTACTCTTTTCTTCACCTTGACATCCGTTTTTTATAATATTTTTTATGTACCTTACCGCACACCCTGTCGTTCGGGGCAACGCTAGGGTAGTGGAGGCCCTCACCCACTAAATACATCCACGGTGTGCCGACTCAAGTATTACCTCAGCCGAGTGCCAATGTTGCCATGGTAATTATTTAAATTTTCGTTTCTCAAATATTGTATTATGGGCTTCCAATTCGATTTCATAGTTTTACACCTTTGGATCGTAAAAAAAAATCGTGTGAAATAATTTGAATAGATTACTTATATTTCGATCTGAGCTTAATTATATCTCGTAATAAGTTTTACTAAGTAATTTCAAAAGTATGTGACGCTTCCTAGACTTTTGGTTGTCTATCAATGAGGTCTCAATGACTGAATGGATTCAGGTAAAATTAGGTTGGTAGACAGATGGTAATAACATAATTATATTTTATCCTGAAAAAATATCTAATTTGAAGTCTACGCAGACTCGAGCATATACAAGTAATTTATATTTTCTTGTATGATCTGTAAAACGTTTAAATATATAGAACAAAAGTTCTTTTTATATGTATAAGTATAATTTTCGGTTTGAAACGTTGATGGTAGGTACACGAACCCTCTTGAAACGTGACCGATTTCCACGGCCACAGCTTTATATCAATTTTCATGGATTATATTTCATATGCATGACTTGAGCACTTTTGCGGCTTTACGTGGATACATAATGGAGAAAGTAAAATATTTAGGGTGTTCTGAGCTACATGATGTGGTTACGGTGGATGATCATGTTATTAGAGTGACAGCGCACTTGCTCTAATACATTCATTAAGTTACAAACATTGCCCTCATCTTCCTAGTCATAGCTTATTGGCATTCAATCTGTTTGGTGATTACACAGAGTGACTGACTCCACTCTGACCTCAATGATCCAACTAAGGGGACAACTGACCTAAGAACAAGACCGGAGTCAGATTTTTTTTAACGAAAATCTTTTCCCATTTCCAGGATATTATTAGGCAGCCGACATCTACTGCTGAACGTGCCTCCCGAAACACGGGGGAGTCTTTTATTTTATAGCTCTTGATTAGACTTAAGAACTGGTATATATTTTTATATCAGGAACCTGAGATATAACCTAAAAATTTGCTATTGGCCGCAGCGGAGCCCCGGGCAAAGGCTAGTATTCACTAAAAATACAAAGTAGATTTGTACGAGTTGCATTCTAGTTCGCATTTTTTTAAGGCGGGAAAAAATGTACCTAACCGTACACCCCGTCGTTTAGGCTAACAAACAGGGTACCTCACCCACTAAATAAACCGTATGCCGTCTCTCCACCTGTATAGGCGGGCCACTGGAACCAAGTTACATTACTTAAATGGTGCATTCTAGTTCGCCTAACTATTATAATCGGATATTCCATATTATTGTTATTATAAAAATTTTAAAGAAATAATTTTATGTTTTGAAATGTCAAACATTGTAATTGAACGAGATTTTATTCATAATATTCCGCTTACTATAAGTGCTCTCTTATTTTATAAATATAAAACCAATAACACAATTATTGCGTTAATTTCAGAAAGTGTTGCGATAAAATTGGGTCTCGATTTACACCACAATCGATAAACTAAATTGTAGAGGATACTGATAATTTAACAGCAATTTAAATTAAGAAAAGTATATAACAGTCACGAGCAGGATTCGAACTACGACAGATGGCGCAGGCGTCACTCAAGACGTTAAGAATGTATATATTATGTTGTCGAAATTCGCAGTCGCGGGCAGTTGTTACGATGGCTGAATTGACTTTCTTTCTTCTTTCACTTCCTATCCTTTTCCTTAGAGATCGCGATGCGCTTATGATGGCTCTGGTGTTGCTAGCGTATATGTTACGGCAACTGCTTACTATCAAGTGGGCCGTATGCTTGTTTGGCACCCTTAGGGTATAAAAATGGCTTAATTATTCGCTAGTTGTAGGCTAAGTGATATCACACTAAATTCAGTATTAAGACAGGCGCGTTACTGGGTATAAAATGAGGGGGCTTAATTGGCACATTTCAAATCTAAGTAGTCGGGTGTTAGTTTACAAACTAATCTTATTAATAGCGATGTAGGTACCTAAAGTTGTATAACTCGTAACGTTGTTCTAAGTGACTAAATAATGCTCAGACAAATGATTACAATATGTTATGTACGCTGGTAACGTATGTAGCATTGAAATACAATATAGGCCCAAACTTCCTTATTCCCTCTCCAATTAAATTCCTAGAATTGGCTACGTGCTTTTCTAATAATACCTACGTTACGTTTCAATAATCTTATAGTCGTTTCTCATTACACCCCCTTATCATAATATAGGGTGCTGCTGTGATCACAATTTTTCACAACCTCATTCGAATCCGAGGAAGTTATAGAATTATTTCAGTTCCAATCATTTCAATAAAATTCAATTTTCATTTTATTTCCCCCAAATTAGAAATGGATGAGTTTTGAAAGCCCTAAAACCGCAATTTAAGATCTTTACAAACATTTTGAAGGAACTTTTAAGAGCGTATAAATTAATTAGATAATTGAGTTTGTGTTGAGGCATCAGACCGCCGTCGCAACTACTTTTGTTGTCCAAATTCCTTGCCTCCGCAATATGGATTAGGTCAATTTAAAATCATTACCATAATTTCTTATCGAAAACTTGAGGAAAGTTTTGTTCATGAATATTCCTCCCTTATTCTCTTGTGTATTATATTTATTCAACTAAATGTAGCCTGCCACGAAAATAGCAATGAAAACATAGCAATGTTCTTGTTAATCCAATTTAACATCAAGGTTTATTAGTAAAAACATTTCATTAACTCGCTCTCATTTAATTTATAATTATGCGTAAAAGACCTGATTGTGTATTTTTGTAAAGATAATGATGTACAGTAGTACAGTAATAAAAAATTAAGAAAAACCCTTTTTTAATTTAAACGTTTAGATAGAGAGAAACGATTTAATATTGTGTAAAATGGTCTACGGCAAAATTTATTCCTGAAAATCTCATCTCGAATACCCAAAAGATTTTATTGAAATAAGTTTCTTGAGAAAGTTGGGAACCACGATGACAAAAACATAATTGTGAAATCTGGGTTAAGATAACGTCAAAGTGACTGTTTTAATTAAAAAATTAAACAGCGAGGGCCTCATCGCAGATAACAATTTAATGTAATGGAAATATTGAAACGAAAAAGATCTTATGGGCGATATCAATAACTTAATTTAACGAGTTCAAATTAGTTATTTACGTGAATTTGGATTTGGTTAATAAATTTATGTACTAAATATAGTTTGCCCGCATTTTCGTCCGATAAAATTTCAAAATTCTTGGACAATATAATAATAATTAACTCTACAGAAAATTTTAATATTTCTATGCATAAATAGCTTTCATCAGAAAACGTATTTTCCCGGTATTAATGAAATAATATTAACCGATGTTCAAAGCAAAATGAGTCAAAACGTAAACGAACGCAATTTTACGTTATATTAGTAAATATTTTTTTAATATTAGTATCAATATCTATAAATATTTATATTATTATAATATTTTCACTAACTGCCTTTTTTAAACAACAAGCACTAATTACAATAGAAAATGTATATATTATAAATAGAAAATATTTTGCACCATTTATGAAACTACAAACATAATATCTTTCAGAATTTCTCCTTTGGGATGTAGGTATATCATCATAACTTACTTATTTAAGGTATGCCCAAATTTCAAGGGTCAGAATTTACCTAAGCTTTAAGAGAATGGGACAAAGACAAAAACGTCGTCTTGAACGAGATTTATGAAGATTGCGGTCCCATAAAGTTGTGTCAGCGTTGTACAGGGACTACAAAAAGTCATGTTTTAAGCAAACCCCAAACTAAATTTAGTTTCAGTTTTGACAATGCATTGTACAAAATTAAACCGTAACGCAATGAGAAAACTCTTTTGTCATAAGTACAATTAAAATAACGTGGATAAAATACTTTTTGCAATGGATATTCTTTATTATTTGTCTCGTCCTGAATCCTGTATCGAGAATATTGTGTATTATTTTGCTTTGGTGTCGGACATATAAGTACACCTGTAAAACAAGGTAAAGAATTTGCCAGCAGACTTCTGTCTCCAACTTTATTCTGGAGGAATACCTAACTGAAGAAGTGGCCTATGTATTTTCTTAGGATGAATGTTTCTAGGTATTATGTCAATCTGACTTTTTATAAGAAGTGGGAGTTGGATTTCTCATAAGATCTTTGAAGAATTAATGAAACAAATATTTCAAAGGAACTCTTTGTTCAGAGAAGAAGTCAAATTTGGAGAAGCAAATTTAAGTAACAAGTGGTAGTTATGCTTAGTGCATAGTTACTTTTGCAAATAATAATGCCATGCATGCCTGCCTTTCTCTATACTCTAGTAGAGAAGGTAGACGATTACTCATACTTAAGAAATAAAGAAAGTAAAGGTAAAATATGTTCATCTATCATCATCCATCCATCAGCCTTTCAACGTCCACCGTTGGACATAGGCCTCCCCAAGAGAATGCCACAACGAGCGGTCCTGCGCCGACCGCATCTAACGGCTTCTCGCGGTTTTGACCAGATTATCGGTCCATCTGATGGGGGGCCGTCCTACGCTGCGGCGTCCGATACGTGGTCGCCACTTGAAAACCTTTCTTCCCCAACGGTTGTCGATTCGTCGAGCGATGTGGCCTGGCCATTGCCACTTCAGCATGCCAACCCATTCAAAATATGTTCAGTGCATATTAATTCAGATTATAAAAAATAACTTCATAAATTATAGTAAACTTGAATTAGATATTGCGGTCGGCGCAGGACCGCTCCTTGTCGCATTCTCTTGGGGAGGCCTATGTCCAACAGGAGACGTTGAAAGGCTGATGGATGGATGATGATAGATGAACATATTTTACTTTTACTTTCTTTATTCGTATTCCATATAACAGTATCAATTTATTACCACTATTGTCAAATAAAAATCTTTTTATCGGTGACTCTGGCAGCTATGAATATTGATATAACATTTATTTTTATAAATATTTGCATAGCTACTGCGATAATTCAACGATCATAATATAAAAAAATAAAATTATATCTATAGTAGCTTCGAGTATGTTACACAAAAACAAATTTTTATGTATTTAATTTTGTCATTCTCAGCTTGTTTTTGCAGAGTATGACCATAATTAAATTAGACAATTATCCGTGTGGCGACGGACTAAGAAATAAAATGTAAGGATAAAATGTATACCAGTTTTTAAGTCTAATCAAGCGCTATCAAACAAAAAAATTTGCATTTAAATCTGTTCAGAAGTTTTTGCGTAATGCGTGAACAAACAAACAAACAAAAAATCAGAAAAAAATGTTTTGTCTGAACACAAAACAATAACGTGTCTGAACACGCCTATACAGCCTAATGCAGTATTTTTTTCTAAAATATCTTAAATGTATAGAAACTATAAAAAAGTATAGATGTATTTTTTATCTCATTTCGGCCCCGTTCTCATCATTTCAGGTCAGTGAGTTCCTTTTATTATTGATAATCGTAGATGTAATATTAAATCAGTGTAGATATATTATGCTGTAGTTAGTTTAGAATGCGAAACATCCATGATTATAGGACTGTGTGCAATTTATTACACTCATCCAATGAGGCCAAATTTGAGGGGTTTACTAGTAGTGTCACTAAAGAATTCTATAATCTATTGCCAGCCGGTTTATGTCATCAAACCCCCAATTAGGAAGCTCAATCTATTAACTTCGCCATAATGAATCATTCTGAGTTTAAAAAAAGGTCTGCGTTGAAATACTAGATTATAGTATTGTTTTTCGAAGAACATATGGTCGTAGAACACTAGTCTAAGCTCGCGGCTCTGCCACCGCCAATACCTAGTTTATAGGTGATATCTCAGGTTTCCGATATAGTAGTGGGACAAAATGTCTACCAGTTTTTGAGTCTACTCAAGAGCGATCAAATAAAAAAGTTGCATTAAAATCCGTTTAGTTGTTTCTGCGTGATGCGCGAACGAACAAACAGACGAAAAATCTATAAACAATTGCTTTGTGTTCAGACACGCCTATATAGCCTTATACAGTATTTATTTCTCAAATATCTTAAATGTATAGACATAGCTCTGTTACAGCTTTACAATAGTATAGATAACCACAATTTGTTACTAACTTGTCCGAACTACTTATGGACTGTAATGTCTAAAGGTTTATTTAATTTAATTAGAAAAAAAATTGACATGCAACACAAAGTGGAAAATGTGAAATCGAAAATAACAGTCACGAGCAGGATTTGAACCTGCATCTCCTGGATACTGTCCAGATGCTTTGCCAATTCAGCCATCGTGACAATTGCTCCTGACTGCTAATTTCGATAACACATTCATACTTAACGTCTTGGGTGACGCCTGCGCCATCTGTCGGAAGTATTTTCATACATTATACCGACCAGGTAAACTTAATTTTACAATTAAGATTTTTGCCTAATAAATGACGCAACACTATAAATATTTTAGATATTTTTAGCATTTGACATGCTTCCATCGATCAGCCTTTCAGCGTCCACTGCTGGACATAGGCCTCCCCACAAATGGGGGTTTTACCATAATCGCCACGCTTGGCAGGCGGATTGGCGATCGCAGTGGATGTTTTTAGTACACAGGGGAACGCTGCTGCCCGTTCCCCTGGTAATCCCTTAGCCGGCTTATACGACTCCCATAGGAAGAGATGACCAGAGAGACCCACCAGTTTTCCACTTTGTGTTTAATGTATATGGCTAAGCATGTCAAATGCTAAAAATATCTAAAGTAATTGACATCCAAGTTTAGTTAAGTAGGTATAAAGAAAGAAAGAAAGAAAGAAAGAAAGAAAGAAAATATTTTTATTGAATACCAACAGAGACAATAAAATATACACATGTTACAGACATCTATACATAATTAAGAAATTTTACTTATTATTATATTACCAAAATTTCCTTAAATTATAAATTGAAAAAATTGCGTTATTTGTCCATGTAGGACCAATGAGGTCCCCACGCAAAATGCGGCCGCGCGTAAAGCACAGCCGCGCTGATTTTCAGTTAGACTTGTTCTTGCTCGGTCACTAAAGGGAGTGCTCCGAACTAGTTCTTTTTACCAAATGAACTAGTTCGGACATCTAGTTCAATTAGTTCTCTAGTTACTGTTTCTTCATTAGGTCATCTAGTTCTCTAGTTCTATTAGGTCATCTAGTTCTATGAGGTCTTCAGTTACCTACACTGATCTTTATTATAACTCTTTGATGACGTAAATGAACGGTGTAATTATTTTGTGACTAATAGGTCGCATTAATTTATTGTATAATAGGAACTATAATTACATACTACTCCTACTTTACTATTACCTATTTTATTTGAAACAAATATTTGTTTTCTCGTAATACTTTGCAGACTTAGGACTGTAATTATACCTAATATTTCATGTATTTTACCTAATTAATTTAAACCTAAGAATAGCGTATTTAAAAATCAAATTAAACAAACCTATAATTATTTATATTTTCACATATTTACACAACAAATAAAAACATGACCTAATTATTATACCTATTTCTTTTTTAAAAACATTATATTTATAAAATAGATAGGTAGGTCAGTTAGAAAAGAAAGAGAGCAAGATGCATGTTTCTTGAGTCAAGATACGAACTATAATCCATACCGCTCACGATGAACTAAGACCGAAAACGAACTAGCTCACGGAATAGTTCGTTCTAGTTCAGTGTCAGGAACTAGTTCCTAATAGTCCTTAGTTCGTGAACTACACAAGTCTATTTTCAGTGAAGCCTCCGCAGTTGGCGAGGCATGACGCCAGCCATCGGTAGATTATTGCTTAGCTTATTATACCTACTTAAATACCATAAACACTGTAATCATGTGTTCAATAAAGTGCAAGGAAATCAGAAAAAAAACCAAATCCAAAGGAGTCATAAATGACCGGAAACTGGTTCCTCTATGGGCCATTAACTTAACTTGTGTGTATTAAATTGTTCATTAAGTAAGTGTACCTTAAATTTTTTTTTGAACGTCTGTATTGTTTTTATATTCCTTATAGGCGGTGGAATATCATTTCATGTGCGAGTGGCATCCCATCTGAAACACCCCCGGTATGCAGTTGTACGATGCTTGGATACACTGAGCGGCTTTGTATTGCAACGGATGGTGTACAGATAATGGTGGCACTTCCAACTTAATTTTGCAAACAGATAATCAGGCTGTTTTGTTTAATCACACCAAAAAGTAAACCACCACCAAATAGTTCTGTATAGATAATACAAGAGTCTCCATTAACCTTTTGCGCATAGGGACGGTTAGGTATTGCCTGACTCTGTAAAGAACCTTTAATCTATAAAAACAGCGCCTAAGGATGTTGCTTATATGCGTTTCAAAGCGTAGCTCCGGTTCCATAGTAAGACCAAGGTTACATACTAATTCTACCCTTTCAATATTATTTTCTTTTAATATAATAACTGGGTCTTTGGAAAGAATATCTCCAATCTGTTTCCTACCCATCACCATAAATTTGGATTTCAGTGGGTTTAGTGTTAGATAATTATTTTCTGATCATGCAATCACCCTTTGTAAATCTTCATTGATTTTTTGGATAGCTGACACAGTATCTTTGCTCCTAAATGACAAATACAATTGAATGTCATCGGCGTACATATGGAATTTACAATTTTTGAAACAGTCAATTATATCAGCACTGTACATGATGAAAAGAAGAGGGCCGAAAATTGATCCCTGTGGTACACCTCGTGTTATTCGTCGTACTGATGACGATTTTGTAGTACCGTCCTCTTTCCGTATCTCAACAAGCTGCGTCCTTGCAGACAAATAGCTATCAAACCATTTGATTGCACTAGTCTCGAAACCGTAGAATGCACGCTTCGATAGTAATAATGTGGATTTGATTGCATCAAAAGCCTTGGAAAAATCCAATAGTGTGAGAATCGAGCCTTCACCCCGATCCCTAGCCTCTAGAATGTTACGGACTACATCGGCCAGTGCTGTAGCAGTCCCTCGACCTTTATGAAATCCCGTTTGAAAAGATAGAAGCATCTTGTTAGTCTCTAAATATTCGAGTACCTGTATGTATACAACCCTTTCCAATACTTTAGAAACGCAGGGTAAAATACTTATAGGTCTCAATTCTGCAACACTCCGGGGATTACAGTTCTTTGGAATAGGACGAATAATTGCATTTTTCCACTGAATAGAAAATACCTGTGTGCTAATAGATTTATTTACGATAGTTGTAATTGCCTGCAAGGATTCGGGCAGCGTGAGCATCAGCATGTCCAAATTAATTCCATCTGCCCCCATTGCATTTGTTTTTAGATCATTAATTAATTTTGCCACTGTATCTTCTCCAATTTCCTTTAATGTAAATACCGTCTTACCGTATCTATGAAATTCTTTGAGAGCTGTGAAATATTGGTGCCGCACTTCCCAGGAATATTCATAAACGTTTCGTTTATTCGTTCTGGGTTGTTAATATTAGGAGGCAGCTCATTCTCTGTAGGGACTGATAGAATATGCATTTTCATATTTTTCCATAGTATCTTTGGGTTATCAATATTATTGTTGATATATGTGGAAAAGACGGCTTTTTTTCATGAAATAATGCGGTTGCGGTGACTTTTTTTAAATCTAAATAATATAATTTGTAGCTCTCAACTTTTGTTTTATGGTACTTAGCCAGTGCTCCACTACGCAACCTAATCATGACACGTATATTGTCTGTTATCCATGGAGTCGGGCGCGTTTTAAAAGACTTACGTCTGATTGGTGCGTGCATATTAAACAACTGCACTATTACTTCATTAAAACGGCCCACTAATTGGTTGACATCAGGCAATAGGCATAATTTATCCCAAGGGATCAATCTCAGGTCAGCAATGAATTGGTACAGCAATATCGATTTAATAGGACGGTAGATAACTAACCGTGGCTTCTCTTTGTCTTTTTTAATACATGTGCAGAAAGTAACAAAGGAGTGGTGACCTAACTCTGGAGTATACTCTACTGTCACGTATCGATAGCCAGTATCGGTGCATACAACATCGATCAGTGTTGCACTATCGCCAATGAAATGTGTTGGTGAGGTCACTATTTGCGATAGGTTACAGTAATTAAGAAATTGAGAAATTTTTTTCGTCTTAACTCATTTTACATCTAATACATTTATATTAAAATTTCCCAGCAAAATAATATTATCGTATGGGGACAATGCACTAATGCTATCAGTTATTGCATCCAAAAACTTGTCCGTATCTAGCCACGGCGGCCGATACGCAGTGCCTATTAGCAGCTTTTTGCCTTTTACAATTAATGTCAACCACAACTGTTCGACATCAGAGTGGTCAGGATGAGGTTTGATGCGTGCATGTATGCCGGTTTTTATATAAAAAGCAACACTACCGCCCCGCCCTCCTCGGACAGTCACAGGTCGCGGCACGTGCCTGAGACGGTATCCTGGCACGACGGGAGCCCTTCCCTCTTCCCCCAGTCGCAACCATGTTTCATTTACTGCCATTATATCTACCGTGTGGTGTATCATTGCTAATACAAACTCATCATGATTGGTTGCCAAAGAACCTGCGTTATGCAATCCCAATTTTATATGATTTTTAGGAAAAGACACTATGAAAGATTAAAAAGTATGCTTATATTATTGATATATAATTGTTGTATATTGTAGAAACTAAGTATGAAAAATAATATTGTATAGAGTAGAATAATAATGTATTGTATATAGTCGTTAAAATAGAGTAAAGTAAAAGAACTTGCATTGTTTCTTATTTTGCAAAGGTATGCAGGTAATTTATTGCAACATTGTATAATTAATGCCATTTCATTTATCATGCTAGTATATAGATGGATAGTTAAGTTATATTGTTTGTAATGGAATAAATAATGTTTACTAAATATACAAATTACATAAGTAACATAATAATTATGACTTTCGGTATAATAGGCTTGCAACAAACACACCACCGGAACTGTAGTACGTCCTACTTAAAAAACACTAGTTAGTACTTTGCTACTCGTACATACAAGTTTAAGGCTATATTCAACACATGAATATATTTTTTTTTAAATACACTATGTTTACGCTTAGAAATAAAAATATACTAATACAATTAAAGGATGAATTACAAAAATTAACTGGTAATGTCTGTCTCTCCGATAAAGCGTGATATCCGCTTCACAGCGTATAGTGCAGACGCGATCAGTGGGCTCTTTGTGCGCCAGAATTGTTCTGCATTTTGTCCACACAAACCTCCAGCCGCGTCGTGCCCCGGCGTCACGCGCCTTCCGAAACAACAACCTGTTAAACTTAGTGAGGCGCTCGTTCACATAGAACGGGCGCGGCGGTCCGACGACGCCCAGGTCCTGGGAGGTGGCGCCGCGGCGCACGCGCGCGGCCCCAAGCAGCTCGTCGCGTATCTGACGGCGCGCCAGCCACACCACCAGAGGGCGCGGACGGCGCTCTGGCCCGGTTGTCTGAGCCGTAGTGATAAGGTGCCCACGCGCTCGGCACTTATGATGACGCGCTCCTCAATTGTCACCCCCAACGTGGTTGCGATCACTCCCACTATATGACTCGGATTTTCCCCTGATGTCTCGGGCAATTTCCCTATCTCGACATCATTAGATAAAAGCTCCTGGTCACGGTCGTTGAGCTCACGTCAGAGTTCCGCAACGATTGTGTCGGCCGCTGAGACTTCCATCGGGAGGCTCAATTTTTGCTGCTCTATAGTTACACGCGCTTCCAAGTCGTCCATACGATTATTGCAAAGTGTTAGCGAAGACCTCAACTCCGCCATATCAGAACGAAATAACTGCAACTCAATACGTACCGAGTGCACTTCCTCACCAAATAATTTTATATTACTAACGAGGTCTGTCATATCTAGGGCATCAAGCTTTTCAGCCTCCATTGAACTGTTTATATTTTGGTTTCGCACCCTGCTCGGCGTGTCGGCTTTGTTGTCCCTCATCACATTCTTGGTACACTCGGAACAACGCCAAGATGATGGAATTATACCAGCTGGTGGGAGATTCACACATCCTCGGTGATATATTGCGTTACATTTTTGACACCTAGCGGCATCTGTTGACGAGATAAATTTCCCGCACCCGCCACCTTTAGCCATCGTAAAAGAGTTATATAAAAGTAATAAGATAGTTGTAAGTAATTAATAACAGTAAAATAACGGTAATTGCCACTCAGTATTACTCCCTAAACGAATATTATTGTTCTTATCAAAAAGTTGACTAGTGTATGCAGTAAGTAATTAAAAGATGTCGTAACTCAAAATCAGAGTTCGCCAGCAGAAAATCCATTCACACATTCTCCAATAGAATATTTACAATGGTTCAGTTCAGATATATTAAAACTTTGTTTATAGAATCAGCTGATTATAGAATCAGCTGACAGAAATTCAATAGAGGGTATTTAGAGTTAGTTCCGTTCAATTATATTATGTTTTTATGCACTAAGTATATTTTTGTTTATTTTATTTCACTGCACTATATGACGTACACTGATGATTAAACTTTCTTTAGCTTCTATTTATATGCCAAACAACTTTCGACTTTTAATTTTAAATCAAATATTAACAAAACTAGTTACTACCGACTCAGACGTCATACCACCCCTAACCGTGGTATAACCACGGAGTACGTAAAATAACTAATACATGTATTAAAAATGTGAAAATGAACCAGTTATCCATTTCGTATGTAAAAAATAAATCTCTGTATTTAAAAAAAGCTTTGCAAAGTAATAATTCATTACGTCTGACAATATTTCACTCTTATGTCCAAAAAGCAATTTTCAATTGTGATGCTATAACTATAGTGGCATATGAAACATTTTATCCTATTTGATTGCCGTTATAAAGCAACGAAAAGCTTTAATCGATTGTTATATTCGTGAATTTCGTTCATAAGACCTGTTTGAACCTTTCGTTTGTCCTTTTTGTCTATTATGAAAAAAACCATGTTTACGGAATCTATCCCGTTTACTTTCTGATACCAACGTTTCGAATACAACTTCGTTTTTACTTTCTTTTCTCATATAAGAAATTAAATGGTGAGCACCAGCTTGGTGGTATTTTGAGTCCACCAGCGACGGCAACCACACACCATTAGGTAGGCTGCCTCGTCGGCTATCATAAGCAATGAAGAAAAGTGTTCAGTTAAATATTTATTACTAGCATTTTAGTACTTTACAGAATTTATGGTTACGGGTGGAATAAATATCACAAAGTATTAATATTAACTATATATTATACCCGAGACTTCATCCACGTGAAATTCAATAGTCGTACTTCAGACTAACAAAAAAAATAAAGACACCGCACTGTCAACTAAAAAGTAAAACCTTTTTTTAAAGATGTATGCGTGAAAGTGTTGTCACTGGGAAGAAAAAAAATAATTTGGGTATATTTATAATATTAATAAACATTGAGCTTAGACTTACACAATCTATAGTATGGAAGTTAGGTATTTTATTTATAGAATTTTAGATAAATTGCATAATGTTTAACATTTTCCCATAAAGCGTCTAGTTCAAGCATATTTGTGTAAGTCTAATATGAAGGAGTCTAATACTCCATATAACTGTAAGTTAAGCCGCATCATATTTACCAAGATTAGAAGATGTATTTTCCTGAAAGACCGTAATCAGTCTAATAGACTTGTCAGATCGAAGATAAGACCGCCATCGTAGATAGTTGCTAAGCGTAGTTGTAATTAACCGAGTGCCATGAATTCTCCAGCGATCCTACGATAGTATACATGTAAGACATTTCACTCTAGATTATTCGCTGTATGTGGTCTTTGTGTCTTGATTAAGTTATATTTATGGGGACATTCTAGTTTTGAGTATATAACTGTCTCTTGAATATATGCATGCAATCATTAGGCCCATGGCAAATAGTCTATTATAATTTATGTTAGTCATGTTACATAATGGTCTACCTAGATGATACTAAAATTAAGCCTTTAGGTAGTTTCAGAACGAAAAATATAATTAAAAAAGGTATGAAAAAGGTGGAGAAAAATAATTTCACTGCATTTCTATGTAGAACTATATAAATTGCTCAAATGCACGAAATTCTTGAGGTAATATCCATGTACCAAACGCCAGTAATGTCTTGCAGACTGTCCAACAAAAAAATCTTTCGTTATGCCGCGGACTGCATTCGTAATGAATGTAATGTTATTACATACTTACGTACATAGAATCACGCCTTTTTTCCAGAGAATTAGGGATAGACTACGGATTATCACTTAATACGATTCTTGTTGACATCTCTTACCTCTTTCACTTTTCATGCATACGCGTTGGTCAATTATAAAAACATAGCATCACGCCTGTATTCCCCGAAGGGGTAGGCAGAGGTGTATTACACACCCACGACTCGCCAGCTATGTTTGAGACCCACGTAATAGGGGGCGAGCCTATCGACTTCTACCGGGCACATTTCCAAACTCCGGGCTGCTACTGAGAATTTTTCTTTTAAGGAAAAAGCTCAACAGCATTGCCCGACCCGGGGATCGAACCCGAGACCTCATGATTAGCAGTCGCATACACTACCGCTACACCACCGAGGCAGTTGGTCAAGTATAATAATGTTTATTAATTGCAAAGAGATTTGAAATATGCTCATAGTAGTGATGATCATATAATAGTAAAAAAGTACATTTTTCATTCGCCATTATCCACAAGAAACAACTTGACATGACATAAGGCCGTTTACACTGCTTAAACATTGCAATAATTCAAGGTTTTCAAAACAAAGGTAATTCGGCGATAGCTTTGACACTGGGCTTTAATGAAATTGTCTTATATAATTGTCATTAAATTTAATTATCATATTATGACTTTGAAGTACATAAAACACCTTTTACCATAGAACCAGGAACTTCCTTAATGATCAAGCATTGTCACCGAATGATACATAATCCTCATTTCACAATACTGTTTTATATAAGCACATACTCTATTTTATTTTATTCTATTATTTGTTTCTTTTTTCACGATATTGTATGTTCTTGGTGAAAACCTATTTTAGTGTACTTGTATAAATTGCCGTGTGGGGCCGGCTTTAGAATTTTCCCACCCCTCTCCACCCATGGGAGTCGTAAGAGCCGACTGAGGGAATACCGAAGGAGTGGGCAGCAGCACTCCTTCGAGTAGTAACAATATCCACTGCGATCGCCAACCCGCCTGCCAAGCGTGGCGATTACGGCACTATCCCCTATTCTTGGGGAGGCCTATGTCCAGCAGTGGACTTCAAAAGGCTGATGGATGGTATAAATTTAAACATTGCAAGAAATTTGAGATTGAAAAAAGATTCATTGAAATCGATTCATAATTGGCGGAATAATCGCGTAACAAACACACAAAAAAAAACATACCGCCGAATTGAGAACCTCCTCCTTTTTGGAAGTCGGTTGAAAAATTGAGTTTTTTACCGGGTTCTTCTCATGAAAAGCCCGACTACCGAATCCGGCCACTTGTTGTGATCGCAATCGCGATATTGTGGATGCACTTGCCTCAAAATCTCGTGTTAGTTATTAGTAACTTTGACGATTTTAAGTGCTATATAATAATCTTACTTAAATGCATAGTATTCATTTAGCATTAATTTTATAAAATAGTAACAACTTTTAACTGCGTGCGTGAGTGTAATGACACTATTCAGAAAGAATGAGATAAAAAGAGACAGTCAATGAGTTTTTCAAATGAGATTTTAGTATTATAGGCATCTTGATACGTTGCGGCTGGTCGCGCGTCGATACGACAATAAACGAAATGAGTGCAGGTAAGCGTAATCTGCACACATTTATAGTGGACACTTTTAGTGCCTAATTGTGGATCTTCTCGTTTTTATACATCAAAGAATACCCCAAGTAGGTATATTATATTGTAAAGTTTATGTCAATCACATACACTGTAAGATTATTGAGCGTTTACAGAAGCAGCACATCACAGCAGAATAATCTCATGAACGATCAACAATATGGGTTTCACACAGCGAAGTTGGAGAGATATCAGTTGAGGATCAAATATATTCGGAAAGGGCGACCGTAGCGGAGCATCTTACACTCCGGTTTTCGTTAAGCCGATAAAAATAAATAAAGTAGATTTTTAGATGAAGGTTGTATTACGTTAACTAAATTTAGAGTGCATTTTTAGATGTTCAACTTAACGTGAGTTCTTCTCGGATCTTTTATTATTGTTAGAACATTATCAAAGCGCTTACAAGAATGTACAACTGGCCGTGCCACCTTCTAACTGTGTGTGATGAACTTTAAATTCCCCTTGCACCTGGGTCTGTCCACTAAACACAGTTGTTGTGAAAATAATTCTAGTAAAATGGTACTTTATTCTTTTAATTTGGAACATTTTGCTTAACACTTAGGTTGCTTGCTAGCTTGTATGTTAGGATGTTCGTAACTCAGTCATAAAAAAATGACTAAACAGATTCGGACGAAATTTGGCACTCATATACTCGTAGCTTATTACCATTAAATTAATACAGTATAATTTTAACCAAACAATATTTTTTTTGATATATTAACACTAAATGTTAATTTAATAGAATCATAAATGCATTAGATTACATGCTCTGTTATTTTTTTAATAAATAATAATTTAAATCAATAGGTAAATTATATTTTGGTTAAGCTCCCCAGCAGCAGCTGCAAAAGTTACACAACAAACGCGTCACATGTCAAGCGCAACAAGCGGATACGGCAGCAATAACATCGACGACAATTCATAACTTCACAAGCTAAGTATTTGCGCAATATCAACCTTATAGTAAAAACATAAGAACTATCGCGGCAGCAAGTAATATTGTGAATTTGACGTACCTACCTGTATTGTAAGTTAGACACTGACAGCGCAACTTTAAGTAGGCAACTGGAGTGTCTATATGGGTGTCCAATAATATTGGAACTGTCACTGTCGTATAAAATTATTTTGTTTCAATAAATGAAAAGTTTGGTTATAGGGCAGTGCGAATTGATGATGAATGATTACTTGTACAAATTATTTTTTTATTTGTGTTTATAGATTTATTTATAGCGATATCAAAGAGAATTCAAGAGATTTCAGAATAATTGTGAACTAGAGCAGCAGTTAGAGAGAATTGTTCGAATGAATAAACATCTTAGAGAAAACATAATCACTACATGTTAGCAATGCAATTTCCAGTCTTCTTCATGTTTCCTACATGCCTATAAATAAATATATAAAAAAATGAACTGTTCCTGAGCTAATTTCATCCGGATTGCATTCAAAAAGTTATTTAATGTAGATCTATATATATCACCCTCACTTTAAAACAACATTATTTAGATTACAAAAAGTGTGAATTATGAGTAAATTATACCCACAGCGGTAGTGCAGCGAAAGTTTTACAAAGACAGTGGTATAATGTTTGGTCCCCATGTATTCGTACTTAAACTGGTCTTGTGGCCTAATGGTGTAAACAGTGGAGTAGTGATCCGCATATCCGGGTACGATACTCAATAATATGCTCTTATTGACCACTGAAGTAATGTTGTGTAGTTCCAATGGCCCGTCAATAAAGGCGGAGAGACGGCACACGGCTTGTTTATTTATAGTAGGCGAGGGCCCCACGCTACCCTGTTCGTTACCCCGAACGACGGGGTGTGTAGTTAGGTTACATTTTTTTCCCACCTTAATAAAAAGAAGGTATTCCCACTTATGTGATTAGATATTTTTTATGTGTATATTTGATTACAAATTACCACTGCTACACAAGAAAAAATCGTGAGGTAACCTGCATACCTGAGAGATTTTATCAATGGGTTGTATAGTCCGCACTGGACTAAAGACTAAATCGCTCTCTCACTCTGAGAGAATACTCGTGCCCAATAGTGGCATAATAAGTGTTGAAAATAAAATTAATAGTTCGCGAAATCTGCCTTGAGTCTTTTCTAGATTTTATAATTACTATACATGAACAATAAACAAATTCATATGAGAAGTTTTTATTTTATTTTGGACAATGAAAAACGACGTAGTAGGTTATATTGTGGATTTAATTAAAACATTCATTGATAAATAGCTCTGGAAGGCCTTTAAATATTGGCTCCGTTTTTGTGAAGCACTCATAAAATATACAGACCAATCCCGTCAAATGCTTCAACAACACGATTCACAATATTTTACACGCAATTTGAAAATAAATGTATTTCACAATCATTTCTGAATTAATGTGTTTGTTTCTACATTAATTGGGTGTATACTTTCTCGGTGGCGCAGTGATAGTGTGAGCGACTGCTGATGCTGAGGTCTCAGGTTCAATCCCCGTGTCAGGCAGTGTTATTAGCTTTTTCGTAAAAGTGTAAATTCTTAGTAGCTAATACGTGGGACTTAAACATAGTTGGTGAACCGTGGGTGTGTAATACACCTCTGCCTACACCTCCGGGGATACAGGCCTGAGACTATTTTTTTTTTAATTGGGTGTACCTATATAATTATATTTCAATAAAAATTGTCATCAACATTTCTTTTGGAAAAAATACTCAAGTATTACTAATCGCCTGGTCTGGAGTACGAAAACTTGGGGGACAAAAAATATGTTTTTATTGTTATCTCTTTATTTACATTATATCTTACAACTAAATACATTTTTAAATATAAATATAATGAAAAATAATAAAATATTAAAAAATATAAAAATTGTGTAGACTAGAACCACCGGCAGCGGGCACAAGGGCCAAACTGCCAGTGGTTAGGGCCCCAGAAACAGGAACTTCCTCACGATGCGAGCCGTGTCCAGAAGTACCGCTTTCTCTATCAAGCCCTTGATCCAAATACCCAACGTGAGCCTCTTATGGTGTTGGTCGAGGCTCTTGGCTATGAGTCCGTTTACTGAAACCACTATCGGCACAATGATTGCTGAATCTACACCCCACATGTCAATAATCTCGTGAGCCAAGTCCAGATACTTAACCTCTTTATCTTTGTCAGCCTTTACAATATTCTCGTCATGTGGGATGGTGATATCAACTATCATTGCCCGGCGCTCAGATCGATCAACTAACACAATATCAGGTCTGTTGGCCACAACAGTCCTATCCGTGATGATTGATCGATCCCAATACAGTGTGATACGACCATTTTCGAGAACGGGCTCAGCTATATACCTGTAGTAAGGCACCTCTACGCCCACAAGCCTGTATTTCAGAGCAAATTGTTGGTGTATGATCAAGGCCACTTGTTTATGTGAGTACTTGCACAGGCGCAAGTACTCACTGTTAGCAAGACGAGAACAACCAGAGACAATATACCTAAGGGACTCACCAGGATGGTGGCAGGCTCGGCATATGTCAACCGTACCATCCCTCAGGATAATATGTCTCCGGTAGTTGTTCGTCATGATAGCTTCGTCAGCAATTGCACAGACAAAACCTTCAGTTTCCCCAAATTGGTTACCGAAACGTAGCCAGGCCACGAAAGCCATGAAATCTACGTTCGGCCCATGTAAAACCTTCCGTGGAGTTCCTTGCTCTGGTATACACTCCTGCGATCGTCAGTACTAAGTACCACAGGCCTGCGCTAATTCTCCTTAGCTAAGGAGAGTGGAGTGAGTCCCGAACCTACAGCGACCACATCACGATGCATATCCTTATCAGTAGGAAGGAAATATTCCCAAGGTTATACACCTTACGATTGTGCAAGGTCTTGGCATTTAAGAAACCTCGACCTACACTTTCGTGGGATGTACAGCCTCATTACCGATGAGCGAGGATGATGCATACGATATGCGGTCAATAAACTGCGGACTCTTCTATTCAGAGCGTCAAGTTCAGTCTGAGTCCACTTGAGTATGCCGAAAGAGTACATTAGAAGTGGCATAACCCAACTGTTGTAGGCGCGCACCTTGTTGCCACCTGATAGAAGACTATTCAGTACTTTTTTCAGGCGGTCAAAGAAATGCTCCCGCAACGATTGCTTCCCACCTCATTAATGCCCAGAACTTGCGACATATCCAAGTATTTATATGTGTCAGTTACGAGGAGTGATCGTAAATGAGTACAATCCGAGAGTTGAACTCCCTCGGATTCCACTACCCTTCCTCATTTTACATGCATGCACATTTATACACACTAAATTCCATCCCAATGGAATTACTAAAGGATTCAGTTAACTTTAGTAACTCCATTAGTTGCAATCTGGTAAGGGCAAACAATTTGAGATCATCCATGTAATACAGGTGGGATATTTCGCAATCATCACCTCGCAACCTATAGCCTAGTCCTGAACCCTCTAATAAGGTACTAAGAGGGTTCATGGCTAAACAAAACCATAAAGGACTCAGACTGTCACCCTGAAATATCCCCGCTCAATCCTTACAAGATCACCATGACAATCCGGGGTCTGCCGACATAATGGACAGCAAAGAGCTATCCTCCAACGCTTTTTTTAGAGTCTAAAGCTTTTTTATAGCCTATCCAGCATGTCATCAGATCCTTTTTCCCACGGCATGCCTGTTGGCTAATGGCCGCATCAATCAGGAGGAGCTCCTTAGTACCACGGCCCCCATTCCTACATCCATTCTGAGAGTTGGACAATATGTTTAGTAATTTTGGTTCTCAGAATGATGTAAGAAGCTTACAGAGTGACGATAAACACGTGATAAGTCTATAATTACCTGGTTCCGTGGTACTGCCTGATTTATGGAGCAAGTGAGTGATGCCAGTCGTCATAAAATCCGGCAGCGACCTGGATTCTACAGACGATTGAAACTGAGATGCCAAACGAGAAAAAAAGTGAGTCCAGCTATACGGCACGCAGCAACGGCCGTACAGTACAAGATGGAGTGTGTATCGGCAAGACTGTCGCTAGTGTCTAAGTAATTAGACAAAAGCGAGTCAAGGTTCTTAACCAGTAACATGTTCCTTCTATGCATGGGTAATCGAGGCAGATGTGGCCTTAATTCTAATGGTTCGAATCTATACTCATGAATCGCATATTCCAAAGCGGCTCTTACCTCCTCACAGTACTGGGCGTCCACAGAATAAGTCTCCTCACCCCCACCCACACATGCTCTTTGTGTAACGGGTTCGTGAGTGGATGTTATAGCCGGTGTTTGCGAAAGGGTAGGGGTAACATGACTAATCTGTAAAAACTCCGAGCGTAACGATAAAGCACGGTGTCTTCCAACATATTTATGACATCGTACTTGGTCCGATAGTCGTTGAGCCGAGACGTTGATAGCCGGTTCAAGGTCCTGAAACAGAAGCAGCATGCGGTCACGGTACACGGTGAGACTGGTTCCCCGTGTAGCCCCGAAATATGTGCGCATGACATTTTCATTAATTGGACTGCCGGGCTTTCTCAGCCCGTCGCTGGAGCTCGAGCTCAACGCCTGCGGTGCGACCGGTTCCGCTGATGCCGTCACCACTGCCACCACACCAGCGGCTGCTAACACCAACACCAAGCCGAAACAAGCCAGCCGGTACCCTCCGCTTATTGTTTGTTCTTGCGCCTGATAATAAAACGAAAAGTGTCGTCTATCACAAGGTGCTTCACTGAAGAGTGCAACCCATGCATCAAATACATGGCCAATAAAACTTGTTTTTTTTAAATTTATATTTGTTATCCTCATAAAAATAAAATCCAAAATCCGCTCATTTATTACCCCTAAGGCGGAACAAAGTTCGCTGGGTCAGCTAGTAGCAAATAAAATTGAACTACGGCCCCTCCACCTCCTAGCAAAAGAAATGAATCAGCGCTGAAATAATAAGCCATGAATCTGGCAGTTTTGTCCGTGTGGTGATCGACTAAGAATACAAGTGCCAAACCAACCCCATCCTTTCCCGCCGGTGTCATACAAGACGACTAAGGGAAGTAAGCAATTGTCACCCATTGTATTACTGGTGGTAGGGCTGGGTACCAAGTGAGAGTACTTACTTGCTATCGGCCCCAAACGGGTCGGTACCACCGTCTCCTGTGTGACCGGTTATGAAGCACGTTAGTGTATTTTGGTTGTAGCAGAAGATAGCTGTTTATTCTTGCATTACCATCAGCCTTTCGTCGTCCACTGCTGGACATAGGCCTTCTCAAGGGAACGCCAAAGCAAACGGTCCTGTGTCGCCAGCATCCAACGAATGCCTGCAACTTTGACCAGGTCATCGGTCCACTTGGTGGGATGCCGTCCTACACTGCGCTATTCAATACGCGGTCGCCACTCGAGTACCTTTCTTCCCCAACGGTTGTCGGTTCGTCGAGCGATGTGGCCTGCCCATTTCCACTTCAGCATGCTGACCCGGCGGACTACGTCGGTTACTCCTGTTCTCCAACGGATTTCCGTATTGCAGATATTATTACGTCGAGAGATTCCAAGCATAGCCCGCTCCATGGCACGCTGAGCGACTTTTAGCCTTGATATAAGGCTAACATTTAGAGACCACACCTCTGTTCCGTAAGTCATCACCGGTAACACACACTGGTCGTATACCTTCGCCTTCAGACTACTATATAAATCAGTAAACTGTATTTTTTTATATATCTTATCGGTCCCGATGAAGCCCACTCTGACAGCATCCAAGCATCCAGTTTTCGAGGAAATGGCCTTCTGAACGTCATCAGCCGTCACCGATTCGTCCAGACCGAAAATGCGCAGTTCAGGGGCACTTCATCGGTCTGGCAATGCGGACTTCCCTCGCCAAATAAACCTTGCAGCCTTTCAGCTATCGGTGATATCAACCATATGGAAGTCCTTTTCGTTGACTATTCCTGGTACCCTTTACCATAGTTGGTAAAAATAATGATTATTTTCAAAACAAAAATTAAATTAAAATAATTTAAGGCTTTGTGCATAAATTTTCGTTCATTATCTTTCATATAATATTATTCTCAAAGCTTTTCCCGTTAATAGTCTTTTGTAATAGGCTTCATTCATTCTAATATGCGTCGAAAATTTAACGTTCTCCATAATGTAAATTCAGAATTAATTATTACCCTTATTAATTCAAATTAGGAGCTGCCATATTGATGAAAATATAATTAGCATTATTCTGCTCCTTACGTTACTCACGTATTACGTAGAGATCAAGAGCTTAGTATATTTACAAAGGATGATGGCACTCACTTTTAACGTATTCAATAATCATATAAATACATATTAGTATGTAATGTAAATAGAATTCGAGCCATTAAATATGTACCTATTTGTTGCTTTTTTTACAGTTTTAATAAGTAATGACTCTGATTTTAATTACTCAAACGAACAATAATACTACCTGTTATTTACGCGAAAGTTACACTAATAATGTGCGTACGTACGTGATTTTATACTATCCCGACGTACAATCAAGTAAATGCGATAGATTCCATAAACGTAGTTTTATTTCAAAATTATCAGTTTTATTTTCACCATGCACAATCTCGTGAACATCTAATACTTATTAAAATAGTTCCAAAGACTCAATATTTAAATAAGCTCAATAAAATTGTTTACGTTAACTTATTTGCAACGCTAATTTAATAAGAGAAGTATTACTGCCGGCAGTACGAATATTACAGGGCAAACACACAAAGGCGTATTTGTGGTAGCTGGTGTTTGTCTTTTTGTACGTAAGTAATAAGCTCCGTACGTAGAATGTGGTGAAGCGTAGGATGCAGCGAAGCAATATATTAAGGCTTATATGGGTTGTTTGAAGTGTACACAGACTTCCAAAACTCACATAATATGTAACATTATAATGTGCTAAGGTCTTGAGACTATATTACTGTAATTTTATTTAAATTATAAAAAAACAAAAAATAAAAAATTCATTTATACCTGTGTAATAATAATTATTCAGCAGTAGTATGACTGTACTACGCATTTCAAAATAGAGGTAGGTAATTTATCATCTTAATATCTTACACACTAAATACTCGTATGTTAAATACTTTAAAATAAACTATAAATCCCGAAATACTATAAAATTTATATTTAAACTATTTGTAGATCATACTTTTTATGAAATTAAACGACGAACCGCACAGGACATATTTTGTACTGTGTAGTCCTGCGGGGAACATCTAGTATCAATTAAAACTACTCGTCGTATAAGTTTTGATTTCGTAAAATTAGTTTTATTTCATAGTGTTTAGTCTTCGCATAGATATCAGAAATTATGAGTTATATCCTTCGATCAACTGGTGTAGTTGATCAAAGTTTATCCATCCATCCATCCCATCCATCAGCCTTTCGACGTCCACTGCTGGACAAAGGCCTCCCCAAGACAACGCCACAACATGTGTTTCGCGCATATGGGCGATAGTACCGTAATCGCTACGCTTGGCAGGCGGGTTGGCGATCGCAGTGGATGTTGTTAATACTAGAGGGAGTGCTGCTGCCCACTCCCCCGGTATTCCCTCAGTCGGCTCTTACGACTCCCATGGGTGGAGAGAGGTGGAACACTCTAAAGCCGGCCACACACGGCAAAAGGCACGATGAAAGTTTATATCAATTAAATATTTTAATATGTTAGATAAAAAATATCACCTACGAACCCATTTTATTAGAAAAGAGGAAAATGCAGTATAATAATTGTTCTTATACGGTTGGAATAAATATTTATAAATAAAAACCTGCAAAGCCACCGAAGCATATAAATTACGTAATAATTCGAATTTTGCGTGGTTAGAAATAGTTAACCCTAAAAGTATTATCGTTCCAAAGTTAATAAATAGGTACGTGAGTCATATTTGAAAATTAAGAAAACTATAATTGATGTTTACTTTCGAGTCCCTAAATAAGAATTGAATTTTTTTATTTTTATGATACAGAGATAGACGAGCCACTTACTTATCATCACGTCATTTCCCTTGTGGGGTACGCAGAGAGAACGGAGTGCCAAAAGGCTCTATTCTTGCATACGTTGCTCGCTTCCTCAACATTCATAATTCTCTTCATACACGCTCGCCGGTTTCGGAGACTCCTGACTCCACCTTCCTTCAATATATGACCAATTTGGTCTTGGTAGGTGAGTCTTTGTCTCCCCCTGTACCTGCATCCTTCCACTTTCACATTATATATCTTCTTAACCAGTCGCACGTCCGGCATTTTTTCCACATGTCTAAGCCATTGGAGCCTTCCCTTTCGCATCTTTACACCAATACTCTCTTTCAGACAAGTCAGAGAGGAAAACGCACAAAAATGGCTGCATTTCATACATATAGCAAGTAAAAGTCAGGGGCACGTCACGATGGCTGAATTGGCAAACATTTGGACGATTTGGAGATGCAGGTTCAAATCCTGCTCATGACTGTTATTTTCGATTTCACATTTTCACACATTGTGTTAATAAAAAGTCAAGGACTTCACGTTATAAGCTATGAAGATTCATCGTCATTTTCTACAGGCTATACACACACCAGCTGTAATGCAGATATGGCGCGGCACACGCTTGAGTCGTGCCCGGCTTGGGCCGAGCAGTGTCGTGAATTTGTCACGACAATAGGGCGGAACCCCTGGGCCACAATCACTACCTTCCGTGATAATGTTATCTAGCAGAAGGAAGCGGCGGAGAGGGCCAGCGAGGCCGATTCTTCCGCTGACCCGAGCAGCTGGCATCGACTGGGGCGGAGCAGGCGCGGATACCTGCGCCTGATGACGGCCTAGCTGAGTACCTGAAAAGGTAGCGGCGGACCACTAAAGTAATGTTACACAGTTCCAGGGGTCCCAGTGGCACACGGCGGGTTTATTTAGTGGGCGAGGGCCCTACACTACCCTGTTCGTTGCCCCGAACGACGGGGTGTGCGGTTAGGTACACTTTTTCCCGTCATAATAAAAAAAAGGTCTAAACACACACAATGTTTAACGGACGCATAACAAAATTAAATTTTCTATTCGGATCAGATAATAAGCGAGCATCACTCAATACAAAGTCCTACCATCAGTGCGGTTATGCTTGGAGTTTACTTTGGCTAATCCTTTAGCACAAGGATTAAGCTTGTTACTGTAACTAAAAGCGAGCTAGAAAATTATCTAGGTATATCTGATTTATATTAAGTATTCATATATGTTTATATTTTGTCGAAGAGGTCATTAGTACAAGATTTTACTCGTTATGGGAAGGTATTAATGACTTTACCATAACCAGTAAAATCTAATTCATAAATAGTAATTCATTAATTTCGGAGTTCTTAATACGAGACTTTACTTAATAAAGAAACGCAGTGAAGTCTACTCTACTACTCTCTATCCTAACGTTTTTACGTTCCAAGATAGCAAAAATGATGTTGCACTATTTAATTGAAATGGGCATTTTTGTCTTCGGCTGTCATGTAAAATAAAAGAGTTAGTAGAAATTATTATTTTGGAGACACTATGCATAACCTAACCTATGCCGTGTGGGGCACAGGCTTTAGAATTGTCCCACCCCTCTCCACCCATGGGAGTCGTAAGAGCCGACTGAGGCAATACCGAGGAAGTGGCCAGCAGCACTCCTTCGAGTATTATCAACATCCACTGCGATCGTCAACCCGCCTGCCAAGCGTGGTGGTTATGACACTATCCCCCATTCTTGGGGAGGCCTATGTCCAGCAGTGGACTATAAAAGGCTTATGGGTGGATGGATGGGATGCATAAACAGCCCTCCTGGAAATGCGCAAAAAATAATATATAAATAGATTGGCTATAATAATAATACCTACTTTTAAATGTAAGTAAGTAACTACCTCTGTGGTACAGCGGTAGTTTGAGCGACTGCTGATCATGAAGTCCCCCCTCTTCAGGTTCAATGCCCGGGTCGGACAGTGTTATTAAAAAATTCTCAGTAGCAGCCCGGAGTTTGGAAATGTGTCCGGTAGACTGGAATCGGCTCGCCCCCTATTACGTGGGACTCAAACATATCTGGCTAACCGTGGGTGTGTAATACACATCTGCCTACCTCTTCGGGGAATACAGGCGCGATGCTATGTAAATGTAAGTTAAAAATGCTTTATATGCATGCATGTATATGTTTACAATATTATGCATGAAGCGAAATGTTATGTAAGTTCTGTAGCCTGAAAAATAAGGATTATATTAAAATAATAAAAAGGAAAAAAAAACTAGTAAATTATGGCACTTACACAACAATAATTGACGTAATAGCTTAATTGGAAAGTTTGCTTTAGTCGCTCTATTTTCTTGGGCTAAGTAGCAAGAACAGAGTATTTTATCGCGTGCCACTGTATTTCACGGTTATAGTAATGCTGTAGTCTCAAGCATGACTAAATACATTTTTGAGCTTAGTGATAATGTACACGTACTGCCTTGTATTTAAGCTGCTAAGTAGTATGAATAAATAATAATCTATACTATTATAAAACTGTAACAGAGTTGTGTCTGTACATTCAAGATATTTGAGAAAAAATGACTGTAATAGGCTATAGGCGTTTCTAAACACAAAACAATTTTTTTTTAGAATTTTTGTCTGTTTGTCTGTTTGTTTGTTCGCGCATCACACAAAAACTACTGAACTGACTTTAATGCAACTTTTTTTATTTGAAAGGCCTTGATTGGCCTTAAAAACTGGTATACATTTTATCCCGCTACTATATCGGGAACCTGAGATATAGCCGAAAAACTAGATAATTATTTAAACTAGATTTTTTTGTAGAATTTATTTAAAAGAACTACTAAATGGATTTTGATGCAACTTTTTATATTTGAAAGGCCTTGATTTGACTTAAAAACTGGTAGACATTTTATCTCGCTAATAGTAGCTAGTAGCGATATAGATCGGGAACCTAAGATATAACAGAAAAACTAGCTTTTGGCTGCAGCGAAGCCGCTGGCAAAGGCTAGTTTACTTATAAAAAAGCTGCAGTTTAATTTTTCTTGTTGAAAGAAATATCTAAATATAACAAGTGAATTAAAAAAATATATATAATTATTTTCTAGACTACTATATATATTTATATAGCCAAAAAGTGAGAAAGAGCAAACTGTGAACGCTTATGTCTTCTAACACGAAAATAAAGCCAAGGATTTAACTAGTAAATTATACATATATACTTTGTTTGTACTGACCATTGTCAATTATATTTATAATTATAGTATAGGTAAACTAAATAACCTGCCGTGTTGGGCCGGCTTTAGAATTGTTTTTTTCTTACACTAGGATTAAACTCATAGGAAAGAGTAGACATCTAGCACATATGAATTCACATTTAACCTGGAAAAGCCGAATGAAAATACTTTAAACAGTATTATAGTATAATTATATTTTGATATTTTATGTATTATTTTAGCATTTGATGCTTAGCCATATAAATTAACACAAAGTGTGAAAACATGAAATCGATAGTAACAGTCATGAGCAGGATTTGAACCTGCATCTTCTGGTATAACATCCCAGAATCTGTTATCGAAATTCACAGTCCCAAGCAATTATCACGATTGCTGAATTGCCAAAGCATCTGGGACGGTATTCCAGGAGATGCAGGTTCAAATCCTGCTCGTGACTGTTATTTTCGATTTCACATTTTCACACTTTGTGTTAATTTAATATGTTAGTTAGATTATGGAAAGTAAACTTTAAAGAATTAAAAACTTTGTGAATTGCTAAAATATTTTTCCTGGGTGAACATCGAACTAGTATCACTTGACTTGGTAAATTGGAGTTATAACAATGATCGTTATATAATTTCGTTATAATAATTATCTACGCAGGTGACCTATTTTATAGAATCGATGTCGTTAAATTTAACATAACAATATTACTTATAGTGAGACTAAAGAGAAATATACGAACGACTTAAGAGACGAATTGAACTTCTTAATTAATTAAGATTCCATCGATGGAACAAGAACTTGGGTAATTAATAGAAACATGGCCCCAAAACTTAGATAACCCTTTGAGAAGTTCACGTATTAATCCAACAGACACAATGAAAACTCCGTTCGAACAAAAGTTAGCTACTCTGTTGAAAACTAAGTAATTGTAACACTTGTATTGCAGTTATAATTATATTAAGGTATATAATTTTGTGTTTATACCAATAAATTGATTTAGGCACCTTAATAAACATACATAACAAAAAAAATAGCATCACGCCTGTATACCCTGAAGGGGTAGGCAGAGGTGTATTACACATCTACGGTTCGCCAGCTATGTTTAAGCCCCAAGTAATAGGGGGTGAGCCCGGAGTTTGGAAATGCTACTGGGAATTTTTCTTTTTACGAAAAACCTCAATAACACTGCCCAACCCGAGGATAGAACCCAAGACCTCATGATCAGTAGTCACTCACACTACCGCTGCACCACAGCTTACTTACTTACTTACTTATCATCACGCCATTTCCCTTGCGGGGTAGGCAGAGAAAACAGAGTGCCAAGAGGCTCTATTCTCGCATACATCTCTCGCTTCCTCAACATTCATAACTCTCTTCATACACGCTCGCCGGTTTCGGAGACTCCTGACTCCACCTTCCTTCAATACATGACCAATTTGGTCTAGGTAGGTAAGTCTTGGTCTCCCCCTGTACCTACAACCTTCCACTTTCGTATTGTATATCTTCTTAGCCAGTCGCTCGTCCAGCATTCTTTCCACATGTCCGAACCATCGGAGCATTCCCTTTCGCATCTTTACACCAATACTCTCTTTCACACCTACTCGCTCTCTTACGTCATTGTTACGAATGCGGTCAGTCAGCCTCACTCCACAGATTTTTCCGCAGAGATCGCATTTCGACCGCATTGATTTTACTCTCATGCTCTTTTTTACATACCCAACTCTCGCTTCCATATAATAACGTAGGGACAAGCACTGCATTGTGTATTGCGACACTTGCCTTCTGGCTGAGGTGGTGGCTGCCGAGAAGTTGTCCCAATGCTCCGTTCACACTATTTCCCGCATTCACTCTTCTCTTTACATCAGTGGTGTACCACAGAGGCAGTTAAAAAGTTGAAGTAAGTCATAATTATTGGTAATTATAATTTATGTCTATGCTATTATAAAGCTGTAACAGAGCTGTGTCTGTACATTTAAGATATTTGAGAAAAAAAAACTGTAATAGGCTATATAGGCGTGTCTATAAACACAAAATATTTTTTTAAAGAATTTTTATCTGTTTGTCTGTTTATATATTTATTTCTTTGCGCATCACGCAAAAACTACTGAACGGATTTTGTTTGCATCTTTTTTTATATGATAGTTCTCGATTACACTTAAAAACTGGTATACATTTTGTCCCGTTACTATATCGGGAACCTGAGTTATAAGCTAAAAACTAGCTTTTGGCGCCGCGAGCAAAGGCTAGTGATTTATAAAACTTCAGAAATGAAATAGGAATTTGGTATATTGAGTTGCATTTGTAAAGTACCATTCTCAGCTACTAGTTTTTAATCCTTACTAGTATTATAAATGTGTTTGTTTCTTTGTTTGTTATGCTTTCACAGCACAACTACTCTACCTATCATCATTAAAGGAGATGTACCAAATGCCCATACATTCTCGGCCTGGAAAGGACATACATTAAACAATATGTGTTTTGAAGATAAATGACTACCCTATTGCCCTGTGTATTTCTTTATAACTAAAACTTTTGGATGATGAGATAAAAGACATCTAAGATGGATATAATTTTGAAATTGAAATACCTCAAAATCGAATATATGATCAAAAATAACACCATAATTATATTTAGATATTTTTATATATATTTTTTCACTTTGTGTTTAACCATAATTATAAATAAATAAAATAATATCTACATATATAAACAAATATTGAGGCTTAAAATCACTAAATATATAACTTACACTCATAAAATCACAATACAATATTCACGATACACAATAAGTACACAATAACAACATTAGATGAGTAGAATGACATGACATTACAGATGTAAAATGTTTTGCCAATATTTTGAATCATAATTGCTACTCTTGATTAGAAATAATATCAGTTTTCACCAAATAATTATAAAAAATATTTTCTTAATTAGTCATATTACTGTTATCACGAAATTATTTAAGAAATAACTACGTAATATTGTTTTGTAATATAATAGTACCAAAGTTTTTAATGTTGTCAATTCAGCGTAGCGGCAATATCCTATTTGATTGTCATCCACCAATAACCATTACGATAAAGTATAAATTCAAAATAATAGCTTTTTAAACTATAATCTTTTTCTGAAGTTCTATAAAGAAAATGAAACCGCTGACGGATTTTATAAATTATTAGTTTAATTTTAAATATTGAAAACATTATGGCCGCCACAGGCCGTAAATGGTACATGTCCTTTATCACTAATATGTACGCTCGTCTTACGTTTTTTGTATAGAATTGATTAGTGTGACGTAAAGTGACCTTAGTTGCATTTTGAAGTCCACGCCTACGAAGTCGCGCGGAGAAGTTTGTTTACTTGTTACTTGACGTTGAACTACTTAACATATCTCATGAAATTTAGCAAACATGCCGTCCAGAGTGCAGAGAAAGACATATAATAATACGGTGCTAGATTTTTCCAGTAAACTAGTATGGAAAATCAAATTGACACTGAAAATCTTATTAATACAAAGTCTTTGACAAAAGCTTAGTCGGATGTTATTTTGAGTAGAAAATCATCACTCCATTGCCTAATCGTAAGACCCTTGTGGAGCATAATATTATTTCTGAGCTGATAATCCTTAAATAATACGCTCACGCGATATTGAAGTTTATTACAAACCTATACAATAGACCGAAACCGCAGAAATAACGCTGTGATTTTGTCTTACTTTACGAGCTAAAAACTGTGGTATCTGAGAAAAACTCGTATGCTCAGGCGAGGTATTTTATGTGATAATATGGCAGGATAGTGTTTTAAGATATGGTATACTTCTATTTTTTTTATATCAGTGAAGGTAGTTAGTAAATTTATGAAAAGAGATTCTACTAAGTTGAAACATGGGCTTAGCAAAAGCACTTTTTATATAAAAAACTGTAACATGTTTTTATTCTATCAAAATTTACAACCATATCTCTTAACATTTCAGAGAAATTCCAACGAACCAATTTAAATTTAAAGTGAAGTCATGACTGAAAAACGCTTCTATTAATACCAAGATTTTTTGGTTCCTAAAACCTGATTTATTGCACATTATAAGCATTATATATGTATCTATAATAATAATAATAATAATAGCCTTTAATAACAATCAAAAGTAATTTAAAATTAGATACATTTATCAGATGACATCGACACAGATTGTTTTGCTTTCGCATAGGCCTCCCCCAGGCTCTTCCAATGATCACGGTTGTGACATAGTCTGCTCCACAGTACTTCTGCGACATCCTTAAAATCGTCACTCCATCTTCGACATGGTCTCCCTCGCTGTCTTTTTCCTTCTCTAGGATACCATTCAGTAACTACTTTTGCCCATTTTCTTTGTTTGTTTCGTATCATATATCCTGCCCATTGCCAGTTAAGTTTTTTAATGGTATATGAAACGTCTGCTATGTTTGTCTTTTTTCTTATTTCTCTTAGGTTTTTCTTATCTCTTCTCTTAATGTTCAGTAAACTTCTCTCCATACTATGTTGACATGTTTTTAATTTGTTGATGTTATCCTTGATTAGCGGCCACGTTTGACACCCTTACGTCATGGCTGGAAGGCCACAGGAGTTATAAACTTTACTTTTGAGTCCGAGTGGTACAGACGAATTTTTCATAATCTCCTTCAAGGACCACTATCTTTTCCATGCTACGTTTGTCCTGTTTTGTATTTCCTTAGACGTGAGGTTTGTGGGCGAGATTATCTGGCCTAAATAAGTATATTCGTCCATGTATTCTCTATTGTATAGTCTATTGTGACGTTATTTACTTTAATCAATGGTTTTGAACGATTGGTCATCAACTTGGTTTCAGTTACGTTCATTTGTAAGCCTACCTTTTCACTCAACTGCAGGTCATGCTAAATGAACTTGTAGCAGACAAGTTCATTTAGCATGACCTGCAGTTGATTTGGGTTGATAGCAATTATTATAAGGTCATCGGCAAATCTAAGATGGTTGAGCATCATCCCATTTACCCTTATTCCGTATGTCGTCCAGCCCAATTTGCGAAACGCTTGTTCTAGCGTCACAGAGAAAAGTTTAGGGGATAGAGGATCTCCTTGTCTTACGCCTTTTTCAATTATAATTTTTTCTCCTATCCTTTCAGTTTTAATTCTTGTTGTCATATTTTTGTAAATATTTACAATTATTCTAATATATTTCTTTTCAACTCCTTTAAAAGTAAATGCTTCCCAGATCTTTTCATGTTTTAGAGAATCGAATGCTTTGTTGTAGTCAACGAACGCTAAATAGTAGGGTAGATCATAATCGTTGTATTTTTCTGTGATCTGTTTAATAGTATGTATATGGTCTTTTCTTGAAAACCCGCTTCGAAAACCAGCTTGTTCCTTTGGTTGGTTTTCATTTAAGGTATTCTTGATTCTATCCAGTATAATTTTAGAAAATATTTTGTAAAGATTTGACAGCAGACTAATTGGTCTGTAATTACCAATATCATCTCTTCTGCCTTTTTTGTGTAGTAAAGTTATTGTTGATATTGTCCACTGGGCAAGTATTCGCTCTTTACCCAGTATACTATTAAACAGATTTACTAAGGTATCTAATATAGCATCCGCTGATCCTTTCAAAATTTCATTGGAAATCCCATCTTCTCCAGGTGCTTTCCTATTTTTTTGTGTCTGAACCGCTTTTACTATTTCGCTTTTCATAATTGGTGGGATTTTTTCTTCCTGTTCTCTGTAAGAAAGATATTTTAATGGGTATAATGTTTCATCGTTATAGAGCTTCTGATAGAATTGTGTTGCTATGTCTAGTATATCCATTCTTTTTGTTTCATTCTTTTCATTTCTGTGTTTGTTCATTTCCGGTATCCAATTTGTGTATTCCTTCAGCTCTTTCCATGCTTTTTTTACTCCTCCTGTAGATTCTATGTGGGATATTATGGTTTATGTTCTTGTCTTTTTATTGTGTTCCCGAATAGACTTATTTATTAGTTTACTAATTTTTGATATTTCTTGCCTATTTATTGGTTTTTGCTGTCTCTTGTCTCGTCTCATCTGGATCAGGTGATGAGCTTCCTTCCCGATTTTATTTTTTTGGTTGCTGCTTCTTTGGCTTATTATTTCTGCTTCTTTTAGCACATCAACTAAAATGTCATATTTTTCCTGTATGTTTTGAACTGTGTTTACTTTTTGTTCTAATGTGATTTTTAAGTATTCCAAGACCGAATCTGATAAAGGTAAATATTGTCTTTGTCCACTTACTTTAATGTGTTTTCTTGAACGTTTTGTGTGAAAAGATTTGATTTTTGCGCGTACCATTCTGTGATCAGTGCAAAAATTAAATTGTTTTATGATATTAACATCCAAAAATAGATTAGGCTTATTCGTAAGTATAAAGTCTATTTCATTTTTAGTGATACCATTTGGTGAAATCCATGTCCATTTATGGTGATGTTTTCTATTGCAAAAACTATTCATAACATATAAGTTGTATTCTTGAGCAAAATTGATTATCCTTTCACGGTTAGCATTACGTTTTCCAAAAGTATATGGTCCCAAAAATCTGTTTTCGTTGTTTTTGCGTTTACCAATAAACCGTTCAGGTCTCCTATTATTATCACTGTCTTATATGTATCCTCCATAGTTTGTTTTAGGTTATCATACAATTCATCTTTTATTTCTTCTTTTGCGTTTTCTGTTGGAGGATATACTTGAACTATAGAGATAGGTTATTTATAACCAAGAAGATCAATATTTAGGACGGCTATCCTGTCAGAAATTCCTACAAATTCCTGCATGTTATCTTTAAGGTATTTTTTAATTAAGAAGCCAACTCCATATAGACCAGGTGTTACATTTTTGAAGTATAGTACGTATTCATCGTATTCTTCAATTTGTTTATCAGATCTTCGAATCGCGCTAAGACCAATTATGCCCCACTTTATGTTTTCTAATGCATGTTCTAGCTCGTATAATCTTTCTTGTGTTATTAGTGTTTTTGTATTCAAAGTTCCAATGTATATACTTGAATTTTTGTTCTTCAACTTACTTTCTACGATTTTATTCTTTAACCCTTTAAGCGTCCTATTTACCTGTTTTTTCTAGATATCGATTTATAAAAACGGCGATATCTCGTTATTTTTATAATTATATACTGTGTTGCGTATATCACAAGATTCCTTGTGAAGTATACTAGCGAATACAAGTGAATTATGAAGTCTTATATTTTTTCTAAACTACAAAAAAACAATTTAAATCTAGTACTTACATAATTTCTCACGATCTGCCAAATTATTTGAAACAGTTTTGTATTTTTCCATTGAAATTTTGTAATTTCAATTATTGTATTAGCTAGCACACTTCATTGTCAATCACATTAATATTTCACTTCACGTACACATTACTATTATATAAACAAAAACGACATTTTACACTAATATAAACAAATGGCGGCTTTTGCCAAAGCAAACACTGTTCGCTTGGCGGGTGCTTTGTTACTTTCAATTGACTAATCTTGGAGATAACGCTGTGTATAGTACTTACGGTAGAGTAGTCAAAATGAAACTGATTTTTTAGAGGGGGTAGGGCGTCACCCAAAGACGTTAAGTATGATGTGTTATCGAAATTAGCAGTCAGGAGCAATTGTCAGGATGCTGAATTGGTAAAGCATCTGGACGGTATCCAGAAGATGCAGGTTCAAATCCTGCTCCTGACTGTTATTTTCGATTTCACATTTTTCACTTTGTGTTTAATGTATAGTGCTAAGCATGTCAAATGCTAAAAATATATATAAAAAAAAAATATCTAAAATAGTTAAAGGGTTTGCGTCATTATTAGGTAAAATCTTAATTGTAAAATTAAGTTTACCTGGTCGGTATAATGTATGAAAATACTTCCGACAAATGGCGCAGGCGTCACCCAAAGACGTTAAGTATGATGTGTTATCGAAATTAGCAGTCAGGAGCAATTGTCAGGATGCTGAATTGGTAAAGCATCTGGACGGTATCCAGAAGATGCAGGTTCAAATCCTGCTCCTGACTGTTATTTTCGATTTCACATTTTTCACTTTGTGTTTAATTTTACAAGCAATAAAACTTTGTTTAATTGTACATTTAGAATTGTATTATATAAACAATTCTACAGAATTCTTAGTATGAACCCGCTCGGAAGGTCTTCAAAAACTTTTATGTTTGCATTTAAAAAATACACATTGAACACATAATAAAACACTTTTAGCACATTCTACAAACATTTGTCTAAAGATTATAACTATTTATTGACCACTCTTGCTTCAAATGTAATGTAATGACGCCACTGAACTGAAACATGATACTCAAAATGGCGCGAAACGCTTTTATTCGCTGTAGCGTTGCGCTTACGAGTCTGTCTTACTCAACAGTTTTGTGTCCACAGTATAAATATTGTATTAGAAATTTTGTCTGTTTCATTGAAAATCGACTAAGTCAATTGATAACGTTACTACGTCCATGCCGATAGAGAAAAAACAAGAAATATATGACAGTGGTCTCTTAGGTTCACATTATGAGCCGCGGGATGCTCAAGGGGTTTAGAGCACAACTGAGGGGATTTGGTCTCTAACCCCACGGTGACTAGCCGGATTGGGGAGGGTTGTTTTTGTATTGTTTCCTGTGTTTTCATTTAACGTTTTTCTTCTGTTGCCGATGTCTGCTGTTTCCTATGCCGATTTCTTTATCGAAGTTTTTTCAGTAAGGGAATGAGATCTGGATCGCATATATGCAAATGTATCGATTTTATGTAACTTTGCTGGAGCTATTATAGTTTTCCCTCCCTGTTGCTGTGAAAGCGGCTGTGGTGATGTTGAACTGTCTCTTTTCCTTTTTTCTATATCCTTCGATTTTATTATGATCTTGTTGTTTCTAATGAATGCTATATTACCTTTATCTCTTTCTTGTTTCAGTTGTTGTTGAAGTTCTCTGCGTTTTTGCAATGTTTCTTTAGATGTAGGTATTTTCCGGCATTTTCTTCTTGTTTTTTGGTATTTAAATTTTCTTGTTATAGGTAGTAAGATAAAGTAATATTGGTCTTGTTTTTCCTGGAATCAGTGACCCGATTCTTTAAATTTTGTTGATTTCAAATTCTTCAATTGGCACACTTAGTTCTCGAATTAACTGGATAATTATTTTATAAAGTTCAGTTTTTTTCTGTTTCAGTAAAACCATGGATGATGATATTGTTCTTCCTATTGATATTTTCTAGCATATTTATTTTATTATTAAGTGTTTCGATTTCTAATTTGAGATTTTTAGTTTCTTCCAATATTGGTTTTATTTTTCCATCTCTTTTTTCCATAATTCTTTCTGTATTAGTTATTTTAGTAGTTTGTTTCTCCACTTCTTGTTACATCATATTAAATAACGTTGCCATTTCTTCAGACATGTTAGAGGTCATTGTTGCAATGCAGTAACAAAACGTATTTCGGAAAGTACTTTATACTATTTCTTATCTCTGGTTTTATTTTATTTTTTATGTTGACAACACTGTCAGGTGTAAATGAAGTAGGTATGTAATAATAGGTGAATGATTGAAGTGAAATCTCTCCCAATATAAAAGTTAGTCTTTGTGACTGTTGATTATGTTAGATATAACCTCTAAATCACGTTGAGACTTACTTTATATTTTCTTCTAATATCTGTTTTGACGTAAAATGTTATGGAATGTTCTTAACCTTCGTTTGTGAGTTTTTTGTGATCTCTCCGCTCGCTCCCGCCAAGCCCGGACAGGTGCTCGGATTTTCGAGTACCTGGGGCCAGAGGGCGCCAAAACGGCCGACGCGATGGCCGCGAGGCTGCTGGGCCTGTTCCCGGCTGAGAGTGGTGTCCGGGTCGCCAGACCCGTGAAGTGCGCCGAACTGCGCATTTCCGGGCTGGACGATTCCGTGACGGCAGAAGAGATCCGGGAGGCAATCGCCTCGAAAACCAGGTCTCCCAGCAGCGCCGTCCGGGTGGGCACCATTCGCCCAGGTCCAGGTGGTGTGGGTGCCGTCTGGGTATCGTGCCCTGTCGCGGCGGCCAAAGATTTGGTCGCCGCCGGTAGACTTCTGGTGGGCTGTAGCGCCGCGCGCGTAACCGCGTTGGAGCCCCGGCCTGCCAGGTGCTACAAGTGCATGGCGGTCGGTCACACCCGGCCGCTGTGCACCAACTGCTTTGTCTGCAGCGGGCTTTGCTTCCGCTGCAGTCAGGTAGGGCACCAGGCGGCGACCTGTACTGCCACCCCACACTGCCCCGCATGTGCGGCGGGCAACCACCCCGCCAATCACTGCATGGGGCGGGTGGGGAGCAGGCCTCCGGCCAAGTCAGGCCCTAAGAGGAGGGTGGGCAGCCAATCGGCCCCGGCTGCCCAACCCAGCGCGGCTGGACCGCCGCAGCGCATGGAGGAGGATATCGTGGTCTAGCTTATGGAGCACGACTCTATCCTCCTCCAAGGGAATCTCGGCCGCTCCGCCAGGGCGCAGGACCTCTTCCTGCAATCCATAGCGGAGCGGTCGATCGGTGTTGCCGTAGCCGCGGAGCCCTACATAGTCCCCGATCACCCCAATTGGGCGGGTAGCGGGGATGGCTCCGTGGCGGTCGTCGGGTCGGCGGCGCCGCATTCCCCGCCCTTGTCAGTCAAGGACAGGGGCACGGGATATGTGGCAGCTGAACGGGGAGGGGTCACGCTGTATGGCGTGTACTTCTCCCCCAATCGTAGTCTGGCGGCTTTCGAGGTCTTCTTGCATAGCCTGGAGACCTCGATACGGCGTATGGCACCGAGCCCTGTGCTCGTGCTGGGAAACTTCAACGCCAAATCAACGGCGTGGGGGTCCCAGGACGGACGCCCGAGGTGCGGCGGTCCAAGAGTGGGCGGTAGCGGCGGACCTCGTGTTGCTAAACCGAAGGTCCGCCCTAACGTGCGTGCGGCACGGGGGCGGGTCGATAGTGGACCTTTCGTTCGCTAGCCCCGGTGTCGCCGCACGTGTAAGGAGCTGGCGAGTCCTGGAGGAGGTCGAGACCCTATCTGACCACAGATACATTCAGATAGAGGTCTCCCGGACCCTTCAGGGCGCCAGCAGGGGTCACGCGGCGGACAGGACTCCCGCTTTTCCGCGATGGGCTGTGGGTAGGCTCGACTGCTGGTGGAGGCGGCCATTTTTCAATCTTGGCTGCCTCCCCCCCTGACCGAGGCTGGCCGCATTCATGGCATGCTTACGCAGATCTGCGATGCGGCCATGCCCCGCGTGCGGCGCCCGCCCCGACGGAAGGGGGTCTACTGGTGGTTCCCGGAGCTGGCGGACCTCCGTGTGGCCTGTATTCGTGCCCGGAGGTCCTACACCCGCAGCCGACGTCGCCGAATCCGCGATGAAGAGCGGGAGGGCCGGCTGTATGCGGCGTACAACAGTGCGCGCGCCGTGTTTAAGTTGGCCATCTGTCGCGCCAAAGACGCGAAAAGGCAGGAGATGCTGGAGGGTCTCGAGCGTGACCCCTGGGAACGCCCGTACCGCGCGGCGCTCAACAAGCTCCGCGCCCAGAGCCCCCCCCCCTAACGGAGACCCTCCAGCCGGGCTTCCTCTCTGAGGTGGTTGAGGGACTATTCCCTTCACGGGCGGTGCACACGCCCCCAGTCATGGCCCCGCCAGATGACGACCGGGAGGCTGACGACGGGGAGGTACCGCCCGTGACGACGACGGAAATGGGGGCGGCAGCAGCGCGTATGCGGAGAAGCGCCACCCCCGGGCCGGACGGGGTTCCCGACCGAGTGCTGGCCCTGGTCCTCGACCACCTAGAGCCCCGCCTCAGTGGACTGTTCGACGCTTGCCTGGTGTCCGGACGGTTCCCTGACTGCTGGAAGGAGGGGAAGCTCGTGCTCCTGCCGAAACCGGGACGGTCTCCGAATACAGTCGCGGCCTTCAGGCCCATCGTCTTGCTGGACGAGGCGGGCAAGCTTCTCGAGCGGGGCTGCCCGCATCGTCCGGCAGCTAGGTGTGGTCGGCCCCGACCTGTCCGATGCTCAGTTCGGATTTCGGGCGGTTCGGTCTACGGTTGACGCCATCCTGCGCTTGAAGGCCGCGGCTGCGGAGGCCGTCACCTCGAGGGAAGTGCTGTTGGTGGTGTCGCTCGACATCGCCAACGCCTTCAATAGTCTGCCATTAGGCTGCATCAAGGAGGCACTCCGGTACCATGGAGTGCCCCTCTACCTGAGGTGGCTGGTGGCGCACTACCTCGACGGCCGCAGCGTCCTCTTCGTGGACCGGGAAGGGGGCGTTGTAAGGAGGGCTATGTCGTGCGGCGTCCCGCAGGGTTCGGTTCTAGGGCCGCTCCTGTGGGAGATCGGCTACGACTGGGTCCTCCGTGGCCGGCTGCCCCCCGGGCTGGGCGTAATTTGCTACGCAGACGATACGCTCGTCACAGCCCGGGGCGGGACCCTCGAGGAGGCGGCAACGCTGGCCACCTCAGGAACCGCGGAGGTGGTCAGGCGGATCGAGGCGCTGGGGCTTAGGGTGGCCCTTGAAAAGTAGGAGGCCCTACTCTTCCATGGGCCCCGACGTGGCCCACCCGCCGGCACCTCGATAACGGTCAACGGTGTGGGCTTTCCAATCCAGGCCCACATCAAATACCTAAGCCTGGTATTGGATGGACGGTGGCACTTTGACGAGCACTTCCACCGTCTTGCGCCAAAGCTTGTCGGCACGGCGTCCGCCCTCGGGCGACTGATGCCGAATTTGGGCGGACCGAGTCTCGCGTGTCGACGACTCTACACGGGGGTAGTACGGTCAATGGCACTGTACGGCGCGCTCGTGTGGGCGGAGTCCCTGGCCGCTCGCAATAGGGCCCTTCTGTGGCGTCCACAGAGGGTCGTAGCGGTCAGGGCAATACGCGGGTACCGCACGGTCTCGTGCGATGCAGCCTGCGCGTTGGCCGGAACCCCCCCGTGGAATCTGGAGGCGATAGTGCTTGCCGACGTTTATCGGCGGGCGTCGTCGGCGCGGGTGGGGGGCAGCCGCCCCTCGCCAAGCGCATTCTCAGCGTGGCGGGAAGATGCCCGCCGCGCCACCGTTCTAAAGTGGAGGTCTCGGCTGGAGACGCCCCGAGCTGGTCTCTGGACCGGGGGGGCGCTCCAGCCGATCTTGGAAGAATGGGCAGGGCGGCAGCACGGGGTCCTCACCTTCCGGTTGGTGCAGGTTTTGTCGGGGCACGGTTGCTTCGGCAAATACCTGCACACGATCGCTAGGAGGGAGACGACCCCAGGCTGTCACCACTGCGACTGCGGCGAGGACTCGGCGCAGCACACGTTCGAGTCGTGCCCGGCCTGGGATGTGTCGGCGCCATCAACGGCCGGAAGCGACAGGTCCATGCCTATGACAGCAACGAGTTCCCAACGCTGCACATCCCAGGCCGGGTACGACTCGAGCTTGTGCTGCGCCGAGTCCTCGCCGCAGTCGCAGTGGTGACAACCTGGGGTCGTCTCCCTCCTAGCGATCATGTGCAGGTATTTGCCGAAGCAACCATGCCCCGACAAAACCTGCACCAACCGGAAGGTGAGGACCCTGCCCATTCTTCCAAGATCGGCTGGAGCGCGGTCTTGAGTCCAGCCTGGGGCGTCTCCAGACGAGACTTCCACTTTAGGACGGTGATGCGGCACGCATCTTCCCGCCACGATGAGATTGCGCTCGGCAAGGGGCGGTTGCCCCCCGCGCCGACGACGCCCTTTGATAGACGTTGGCGATCACCTCCGCCTCCAGATCCCACGGGGGAGTTCCGGCCAACGTGCAGGCTGTATCGGTCGAGACCGTGCGGTACCCGCGTATTGCCCTGACCGCTACGACCCTCTGTGGACGCCACAGAAGGGTCCTATTGCGAGTGGCCAGGGACTCCGCCCACACGGGTGCACCGTATAGTGCCATCGACTGTACTACCCCCGCGTAGAGTCGTCGACACGCGAGACTCGATCTGCCCAAATTTGGCATAAAGTCGCCCGAGGGCGGACGCCGTGCCGACATTCTTTGGCGCAAGACGGTGGAAGTGCTCGTCAAAGTGCCACCATCCATCCAATACCAGGCCCAGATATTTGATGTCCGCTGCCGCCCACTCTTGGACCGCCGCTCCTCGGGCGTCCGTCCTGGGGGACCCCCACGCCGTTGATTTGGCGTTAAAGTCCCCCAGCACGAGCACAGGGCTCGGTGCTATACGCCGTATTGAGGTCTCCAGGCTATGCAGGAAGACCTCGAAAGCCGCCAGACTACGACTAGGGGAGAAGTACACGCCATACAGCGTGACCCCTCCCCATTCAGCCGCCACATATCCCGTGCTCTGGTCTTTGACTGACAAGGGCAGGGAATGCGGCACCACCGAACCGACGACCGCCACGGAGCCATCCCCGCTACACGCCCAATTGGGGCGATCGGGGACTATGTAGGGCTCCGAGGCTACGGCAACACCGATCGACCGCTCCGCCATAGATTGCAAGAAGAGGTGCTGCGCCCTGGCGGAGCGGCCAAGATTACCTTAGAGGAGGATAGCGTCGCGATCCATTATTGGACCACGTTATCCTCCTCCATGCGCTACGGTGGTCCAGCCGCGCCGGGTTGGGCAGCTGGGGCCAATTGGCTGCCCACCCCCCTCTTAGGGCCTGACTTGACTGGAGGCCTGCACCCTACCCGCCCCATACAGTGGTTGGTGGGGCGATATCCTACCGCGAACGCGGGGCAGTGTGAGGTGGCAGTACAGGCAGCTGCCTGGTGCCCTGCCTGACCGCAGCGGAAATAAATCCCGCTGCAGTCGAAGCAGTTTGTACACAGCGGCCGGGTGTGACCGACCGCCATGCACTTGTAGCATCTGGCAGGCTGGGGCTCCAACGCGATTACGCGCGCGACGCTCCAGCCCACCAGAAGTCTACCGACGGCGACCAAATCCTTGGCCGCCACGACAGGGCACGAGACCCAGACGGCTGTCGGTGCTGAGGACGCTGCAGCATTTCTTTTGTCAGCCGCAAGTGGCGGCCGAAGTCGGGGCTCCGGCGGCAATCTTGCGGCTAGGGCCTCGAACCTCGGGCCAAGGACCACATCAATGCGGTCGATAACTGCACGGAGCGTTTCGTCTTCCAGCCCAGTTACAGGGCTCGACTGAGCGGCAGATGGAGCCGAGGTGGTCGCTGAGGCGGGGCGGGGACGTGGCTGCGGCGGCGAGGCGGTCGCGGGGAGATCAGGCACAACCCGCATTACAGAAACCGAGGCACTCGGGATGGCCTCAGGGAGCCCAAGTTCAGCTCTCATATTGGCCATCCCTCGATGCAGCTCCTCGACCGTTGCCCCCTGGTGCTGGTTTCGCGCCCCAAGTTCGGCTAGCTCCGTCACAAGCCGCACTACCACGTTGAACAGTTCCGTGGCGGCGATTTTAAGTCCCTGGGCGAAGGTCCCTTTCAAGTTCTTCGAGCCCATGACCACCGTCGAAATTATGGCCACGCTGTCTGCGGCTCTTATGGCAAATTTGGCCGCAGTAGGCGGCCCGTTGCTTATCAGACAGAACCGCCAAGCGCTCCTCTGCGTTTTGCACCGTATCCACTTTTCTTAGGCTTCGCGTCTCGGCCTCTTTTGCTGAGGCGACACGTGGTATCGGTGTCCCTGGTCGGCTGATGCCTCGACCCCTAATCGCTGTGGTTATTTTTTGGGGAGGCATCTCAGTAGAGCTCAGGTCGGACTCCGAGGCAGCGCCCCCCTGAAACAGGGTGCGCTTGCGCCAGAAGCGTGACACCGACATCATTTCTGCCGGCCGCGATGGCTGACTTTCGGCAGCCTCGGTCAGACCACCTTCCTCAGTAGCAGACATCTTGGCGGCTGAAGTGCCAGCCGAGCTGCCCGTCATCGAGCCATCCCTTGACGACTGGGACGCTCCCTTGGCCGTCTTGTTGCCCTTGGCCGGGACTTTTTGCCACCGCGCGTTTTACGCGCAACTGCAATAGTAGGGGCCGCATTTACAGCCAGACCCCTTACGGCTGAGGCGTCAGGTACATTACCCGACTCCGTCGAAGTTGTTTTTAAATATGTTAAATCCATTTGATTTCCACGAGTGTGGGAGAAAAGAGGTCCAACCGGGCAGATCTCCCATTACCCGGGTAAGCGTACATTTGTAACCCAACATAGGGGGTCCGCAGGTACCCTGGCTGGGGCCGCGCTCGAGACTGAACTACCCATTAGTCATGCATCTCCTCGCCGCACGCGAGAGCTTGAGATTCGGGGTAATTTTTTATAGAGGTTGTCTTCCTCGCGGTCCGGGCGATTAAGCCAAGACCTGTTCCTGTATGCCCGCGAGACGTAACCACAGATACGCACTCAGGTTTACGATTTGGGACGGGGGAGGCCGCTGTGCCCCGCTGTCCCCCCTCTCCAGATCCCGGTGAGCCAGTCTGGCCTCACCGACTCCGACGCCTGGTCTATCCACCGTGCCCTCTGCTGAGTCAGAGGGACACGCGGAGACCCATCCTGTCCGGCATTTTAGCCGCCGGCGACTGCCGACGTTGCCCGGGGTGCACCCCGGGTGGTGCACCACTAGGAGGTAAACCGGCACCACACCCCATAAGTATCTTGTCCTATCTTATATAAATGATTTTACTTGTCAAAAGCAATATTTACTCACTGTAGGCAGACAAGCACACTAAAACTGCTGATTCAGAGCAAGAGTTAGGAACATTTTTTCTAACTTTAACAAAAAAAAAATTCTAGTGTTAGAGCCTTGCTAATCCCAGCATGAATGGGCCGGTTTGATAGGGAAATTACCACCCTCTCACAAAAAATCTGCGTGTAACAACGGGAGTTGCTCCTAACTGGAGGGGGTTTGTGCCTCCCTATCCTCTCCTAGTTATCCTTCCTATCATCTCCTTAATATCCTACTTATCGTCTTCTAATAAGAAGAATAATCCTTCCTATCCACCTCCCATCCCTTTCCTTGGAGATGGCGACGCGCTAGTGTTGGTTCTGGTTGGGTTAGCGTCTACAGGCTACGGTAACCGCTTCATCCAACCATGTGGTAACCATTTCTTCAGGTGGGCCGTGTGTTTGTTTGCCACCCAGGTACTAAAAAAGAGCGGGTTTTGTACCAAGTGGGAGTACTCGCTTATTATCAGGCCTAAGCGGCTAGATATGAGCAGTAGATTGACATTAGTTTTAGTATAGTTGAGCTTATGGGCGGCAGTTACCAATTATCGTCAGGTAGCTCATCTGCCACCAAAAGCACTAAAAAATAATAATAATAGCTCTGAAGTAATACTTTACGCCGTTTTGGCCGTGTGGGGCTGGCTTTAGAATTGGCCCACCCCTCTCCACCCATGGGAGTCGTAAGAGCCGACTGAGGGAATACCGCGGGAGTGGGCAGCAGCACTCCCTCGAGTATTAACAACATCCACTGCGATCGCCAACCCGCCTGCCAAGCGTGGCGATTACGGCACTATCCCCCATTCTTGAGAAGGCCTATGTCCAGCAGTGGACGTTAAAAGGCTGATGGTTGGATGGATGGATGGAATACTTTACGAGAAGCAAGGCTTATATTGTAAATGAGGTTATCCATTAACTAAGCTTCCTAGAACATTAAAACGTTTCGTGGACTCTCAGAGTTGGCTTGAGAATTTTTTTTATTTCATCAATTGATAGTTACAATGTGAGAATAAACAATTATTTATTCATTTTTTAGCTTTGAGCAATATTTGAGTTTGTTTAGAAGAAAAACCACCGACGTTAAAATCTACCTACATACTGTAAAACAATAGCTTTTTCGTGGGAATTCGTACCCGTTAAATTAGGATGTTGTAATCCTTGGGTAAAAAGTTGTTTTTGAAAAGAATTTGTTCTTAATAGGTTTCTACTTTTAGAAAGAACAGCTATACAAAATATCAAGTTATTTGAGTGTGTTTTGAACATTCGTGACGAAAGAGTGTGTAAGTGTTATTTTTATATTTCAAGGCATGGTGGCTAAGTCTTACATAAAAAATAATTTATTTCAGCAGTGGCAAAATTAAAACTCTTATCCAATAATTAATATTACAGCAAACAATCCAGCGGCGTGTGTGATGATTAGGTACTTACGTAATACTCTCTAATTAATGATATGTTGTCGAAAGGGTAATGTTCATGTGACCTTTAAATACAAATCAGCATTGGCGCCCAGGTTCTTTGATTTTCTTGGTCAATCTCTATAACAAATTTAATAATATTCTTTCTATCTCCATCCATCCATCCATCAGCCTTTCAACGTCCACTGCTGGACATAGGCCTCCCCGAGAGAACGCCGCAACGAGCGGTCCTGTGTGCTCATATGGGGGGATAGTGCCGTAATCGCCACGCTTGGTAGGCGGGTTGGCGATCGCAGTGGATGTTGTTAATACTCGAGAGAGTGCTGCTGCCCACTCCCCCGGTAATCCCTCAGTCTGCACTTACGACTCCCATGGGTGGAGAGGGGTGGGACAATTCTAAAGCCGGCCCCACAGCTCTACCCTACGACAAAATCAATTTGCATTGCCGAAATGATTGCATACTTATTTATTATTGCTATGTGTTTAGGCGCTATATTCTAAATACTCCTGTTTATTAAAAAGGTCCCATATAAATAGTTTTCAACTAATCGTTAAAAAAACGCTTATCTAAAAGTCGATTGAGTAGTATATTGTAATATACGCATTTTTTTATGCTGCTTCTAATTTACTTAGATCTGTCATGGATCACAAGTAATTGCTATCTTATAAGTAGCACATTCACACATTTCTCGACAACAAAAGCGAAGTGGAAACAATTTGTATTGTATTTATATTACCAAATTCTTTAGCCCTTCGTAAGTTTGGAATTTACGTTGGAGTGGGCACTTTGTTTCAGGCAGACATAAAAAGGAGGAATGTAAAAGAAATGTTATTTATTACATTATTATTTGTTTTACAAAACTGATTCGAATAAAGAATATCACGTAGCTGTCAAAATTGTTCTCGTAATTAATAATAATAATAAAAAATAAATAAATATTCACGGACATTTCACATAACGTCCTCTAGACCCAAACTAAGCTTAATGCTTGTGCTATGGGTACCAGATTACGGATATAATACATTTATTACTTTTTTTTGTAAATACATACATATAATAGATAGGAAACACCCAGACGCAGTACAAATATCTGTGTTCATCACACAAATAATTGTCCTGAGTGGGAATCGAACCCACGACCTCACGCACGGAAGTCGGTTACACTACCGACTATGCCACGAGGCCCGTCTTATTGCAATGGCAATATGTTGAGTATAATTTTTTTTATAATATTTTACAAAGACTGTCACAAGGGCTTACATTTTGTGTCATCCTTACTTTATATGGTAAATGAGTTTGTTTGTTACATTTTCACGCAATAACTAATCTTTATCCCAGAAAAATGTATAGTTACTGTGGTATAGCAAATTTTCGTAGTAACGTATTTATATTCAGAAGTCCACGCAGGCATAATCTAGTTACAAATAAATAAATAACAGACATGAAGCACAGACTAACTAAGAACAAACGTGTAAAAATTAAAAGAAATCCTGTGTATGAATCGAACTTGCAACTATTGGCTTGGGAGATCGGTATCTAAGGTATACAACCTGTGCGGTCGATAGTTGAGCTTAATTCAAGTTATATATATAAATTTTATTATTCAGTTGCATTACTACATTCTACTAACAAATTAATCACCCCTACAAATACGCCTAAAACAAACACATCCGCCAGAAACTTCTAAAAAAGCAATATTAGTGAGTATAAATTACTCTTGTAATACTGTAGAAGATTATTATAAAATAATTCCTTTTCAGTTTAAATAGAATAGGACCTATATCCAGTTATAAAATAAATATACTTATTATATATGCATAAAAGTAAACCATTTTAAATTACGAAACGTTAATATTCTTTACTTGTTTTGTTTAAAAGTTATATTATACTCTCTTATACTGTCCCGCGGTCGAACTGGCAAAAAAAACTACTATTTAGATGAAACGTATATCAGTTTTTAAGTCTACGCCACGAACGTAATTATACAGGTAGACATTTAGTAGTTTATGCATGATGCGCGATCTACAAAAATCGCTAAATATTTTTTTTTGTGCTCAGGGACACACCTAAATAGCCTAGTTAGGCATTTTTAGCTGAAATGTACAAATATAGCTCTGTTATTATAGCTTTATCATAGCATATATTATTTTAATTTATACACGAATAAATACATATTATTAGTTCATATTAATAAATACAATAATAAATTGTTAAATAATTTGTGCCGTGTGGGGCCGGTTTTAGAATTGTCCCACCCCTCTCCACCCATGGGAGTCGTAGGAGCCGACTGAGGGAGTACCGGGGGGAGTGGGCAGCAGCACTCCCTCGAGTATTAACAACATCAACTGCGATCGCCAACCCGCCTGCCAAGCGTGGTGATTACGGCACTATCCCCCATATGAGCGAAACACATGTTGTGGCGTTCTCTTGGCTCCCCAAGAGAACGCCACAACATGTGTTTCGCTAATGTGTCCACCGCTGGACATAGGCCTCCGCCTATGTCCAGCAGTGGACTTCGAAAGGCTGATGGATGGATGGATGAATAAATAATTTCCTCATCAAAGAGCAGCCGTTTTTGTGCACCCGAGTAAACCAATCACTGTTATATCTATTTATTTTATCTATCGTCATCTAAAGATATTTCTTTTAAAAAGAGTTTAAAACTTTGGACTTCTGTAATGTTCTTCGTACATAATGATCTTTTAATGTTGGGTATCAGCGCTGAAATCCCTTAATCGCCATACTTTTTAAGATTGCGTCGTTAAAGTTAAAAATAAATTTATCTTACATTAAGTCGAAAAGCGACAACAGATATTTTTATCAAGAATTTTCAACTTTTTACCATATTGCCTGGCGTGTAATAAAAAAAGCTACGTGAAGCAATATTAAATGAAAGAAAAAAAAAGTGGTCAATCGACAAATCAAGCTCGGCTTGGGAGCGTTCGGCAAGCTAAGGACGATATTCTTGTCCAAAATTATGTAGTGTCTAAAAACAAAGGTTTACGACCAATGTGGTGATATCATACGGAACAGAGACGTAGTCTTCGAAAGGTGGCAGGTCTGCAAGGCTCAAAGTTGTTCAGAGTGCACACCATACTTGATTCAAAATAAGTAGATGAAGATTAATAACATAATTACAATTCTATACAACCAATGTTACTCAAACAAAACAGTAGGCCTAGCCAAGTCTCGCGGGTCGTCTCGCCCAGCACCTCGAGGAAGTCGGGCCGGGATTGATGCGCTGGCCGCCCTGAAGGCCCTCGCCACCACAGCAGTGGATGAAGGTAAGGTGGTTCTGGCAGTCTCGCTCGACATTAAGAACGCCTTCAACAGCCTCCCTCACGGGACGCTGAAGGAGGCGCTCCGATATCACAGGGTGCCTCCGTATCTCCGGAGGCTGTTGGAGGCGTACCTCGAGGGAAGGTGTGTGCTTTGGGAGGGGGGCGACGGGCACTTGTACCGCCATCGGGTTGAGTGCGGCGTTCCGCAGGGTTCTGTCCTGGGTCCGATCCTGTGGAACGTCGGGTTTGACTGGCTTCTGCGGGGCCGGCTCCTTGCCGGGATGGGTGTAATTTGTTACGCAGATGACACCCTCGTTACGGTGAGGACGTCTGGCTTCGAGAAGGTCGCCCGATTGGCGGAGGTCGGTATCGCGCTCGTCGTCGACCGGATTAGCGCGTTGGGCCTGAGGGTCTCACTGTCGAAGACCGAGGCCCTCCTATTTCATGGCCCGCGCCGGGGTCCCCCCCGGGGAGCATGCATCAGTGTCCAGGGGGCTGTCGTGCCGGTGTGGGCCCAGATGAAATACCTGAGCCTGCACCTGGATGGTAGGCTGAAGTCTGAGGCACACTTTGCCCAGCTCGCCCCGAGACTCATAAAATCGGCTGCGGCTCTCGGTAGGCTTCTTCCTAATACTGGAGGCCCTGGGTCGTCCTGCCGGCGTTTATACGCTGGCATCCTACGGTCCATGGCACTGTATGGTGCTTTTTGGGCGGACTCTCTCACCGCCCGCAGTAAGGCCCTCCTGCGAAAGTCGCAGAGGGTCATGGCGGTGAGATGCATTAGGGGCTACCGTACGGTGTCCTGGACTGCGGCTGCGTTGTTGGCGGGCGACCCGCCTTGGCCACTTCAGGCTGAGGCGCTGGCGGAAGCCTATCGGTTCCGCGCTGCTGCGCGTACTCGGGGTGAGCGAATCTCTGATGGAGAAATGGGCAGAGTAAAGGAAGCGTCTCGAAGGACAGTGATCTGGCGGTGGAGGGGGGCCTTGGAGTCCCCCGAAGCGGGGCGTGAAACAGTGGAGGCGATCGCGCCGCATCTCCGCCGCTGGATAAGCAGAAGGCGCGGCAGCCTAACCTTCCGGCTGTCGCAGGTGCTCACCGGACATGGGGTCTTCAGTGGGTACCTGCACCGAATTGGTAGAGAAGAGGCCCCCGGATGCCACGAGTGTGGCGCGCCAATTGATAATGCGCGCCACACCTTAGAAGAATGCGCCGCCTGGGGGCCTCAGCGCCACCACCTGTCGGCGGTAATCGGGAGTGATCTGTCGCTGCTAGCTGTAGTATCACAAATGCTGAGCGGCGGCAGGTTCTGGTCAGCCGTTGCCTCTTTCTGTGAGGCCGTGATGATCCAGAAGGAGGCCGCGGAGCGGGAACGCGAGGCACTCGCACATGCGAACTCGCTCCGTAGGCGGCGGCCAGGGAGGTGGAGGCTGCGTTACGCCCGCCTCCTCCCACCGCCAGGAATGACGACGGGTCGTGGCCAGTAGCTGGCCATACGCCGGGGGGGCTGGAGTAGAATGTCGTAAGATGACCCTCCAGTACCCCCCACAAAAGGCGTGGTAGGGGCCGCAGTGCTTTTAGTCGGTAGGGCTGCCATGGTGGCGAGCCCGACATACCCCCCGGTGCACCCGGCTGGGGGGATGCGTAAAAGCATTTCCACTAAATCAAAAAAAAAAAAGTTGCATTCTATGATCGCTAATACTAATAGAAAACTGTTTAAATGTACGGGAATTTGACATCTTTAACCATAGATAAAGAACCTATATTTTTTTTAAGTCTTTAACAATGGGTGTGTTCCTATATACACTGGAGCACTGTGATGTGTGACGTCAATTTAGTATACTGCGAGGTCGTTCCTTTATAGTTAGCTATACTGGTTACTGTTTAAAAAGGAAACCCGTCTAGTATACTGATCTGTCATTACTTTCATTTCATACAAATTATTGATTTCACACTGCAATATACACAATTTCTTTACATTTTCCATGTTTCGGTATCGTTGAATAACAATATTCAATAATAATAATAATTTTCAATAGTGCAAGTTGTTATATTTCTGGACGCTGTTGATCACGTGATCAAACCACTGAGAGCACCGTACCTCGAAAACGCCAGTGCTCACAGTACAAAAATGGCGATGATTTATGACGTCATATATTTCCCTGGCATACTACGGCAGTATACTGTCAGTCTATAACGGAACGATTTTTCTCCAGTAAGAATACTGGACAGTGCTCTCAGTGTATTTCGAAACACAGCAAATATCTATAATGCTAAGTCACGTGACTTAACATTAGAGATGTCAAATTTCCATACCTTTAAATGTTTTCTATTAGCCTCAGCGATCATAGAATGCGACTTGGCTAGACCTACAGGATATAATATAGGCGGTACGCCATTTCTTATGACCCTGTATAGAAAATAAGTTATCTTTACGCTGATGTAGATGCTGACCGCACAGGAGTAGAAGTTAAATTTCTGCATCAGATTCCTAGGTGATGAGATGAGACTACCACGATGACAGCTAGGTACCGGCGATAGTGATTAGTAGTATTTTACTCCGGGCTCTTGTTAATATAAAGTTCACAGGCTGGTCAGTAAACGCTTCTTTATATAAGGTTTAGTAATAAAAGAAGGGAAGCACGTCCTGGAAATGTGTATTTTTTTTAAAGGCTACACCCTGCACTAAGGAATAATCCTTGTATCGCAGGGGACTTTACAAACATACAATTTTACGGACAGAAAGTACACCCAGACTCAGAATAACCATTTGTGGATCGCCCAAAGAGTTGTCCTGTGTGAGAATCGATCCCACAACACTCGGGCGGGTGGCCGGTATCTAAACCACTCCGCAATCTGTGCAGTCAACAGGTTAGATTTCGATATGGTAGACCACGCTACCAGTCCTAAAATTCAGCAGTTGGAGTGCGAACTACTTTAGGTAGTAAGTAGGTAAGTGTCAGTTTTAGTGGGCATTTCAATTTCTGGGCTAGCAAATCGTACGCATCGGTGGACGGATATGTAAATACTATCAAAACAGCACAACAAGTATGCTAATTATGCTGGTTTTCTACCAGAATACTGCGTGTGTCACCTTGCTGTGTACCGCTGTGTACTTACTACATGCAAACGCTATCCAATATGTGTTAATAACAAAATATTAGAATCTCATCTCCAACACTGTTTCATAATTACAAACATGAATTCACGTTACAATATTCATAGTATTCAGAAGTCACGTAAACCAAAAATATTTCAAATTAAAACTCGTAACTTTACAATTTTCATTATCTTTATTAGATTTAATTTTGTTGGAACACCTAAAAGTGATTAATTCTGTAAGCCGTAACGTTTATTAGAATTCGTACGGTTAAATTATTAGAAGTGAGCTGTTTCGGTGCTATAATGAGAAATTGTACTTTTTATTATCACGAGATAGCGAATTGGCTATATATAAGATAATTATAATCATTAGCTGCTAATAGATATTTCAACAACAGCATCCAATACATAATATTGGAAATACATAATATTATACTGTGCTCTTTTGCAGAAAAAGAAATGTACACACATAAATTAAATTATATGAATAACTTCCATTAACAACGTGGAATGGTTATTATTTTGATCATCTGTAAGGCTTGTAAGGGATATAAATACTTATTTGTTTAAGCAAATGAGAATTAAACATTCAAACTATTTTTTTTTTTTATTATTATATTTTTGTCAAAAGTTTTATATAGAAGAAAATGATCAAGCAACTTTATGCGATTTTCCAAATGAGATTAGGTAGGGAGTTGTTTTTTACTTTTTTGCACACATATGACATATGGCCTAGAAATCTTTTTAGTACAGTTCAGAAGTTTGTGTATATCGTAATACGGGTAACAAGCTACGCAGCTAACAATTTGTAATATTCAAGACTAAATCTCACTAGACAGTTTAAAGATCGCGATTTTACTTGCGGCTTGCTTGAAGTCCATGCTCTTACGCAATATATATTCCAATAGCTTAAACACCTTTGTGACTATGTGATCAACGTGAGTGTGAAAACGAAGCTGACTGTCAATAAAAAATCAAGATCACAAATAATTTCATTTTTTTCAATTAGACTGCTATTTATTATGAATCCGCGAAAGTAAGGTCCTTTTCTTCTAGAAAAATATACACTGTAACACTTGTCACTATTAAGATATGATGTAGGCAGGCACACTGGGATAAACAAACAAGATCTTCTTAGAGCAAATGCGTGTCTCGATGATCGAGTTCAATACATTTTATGATTTTAAGTAATCGGCATAAATACATATTTGGGAATAAAGAAACATGATTAATGTAAATATAATAATAAGTAGTAAATAATATTAGAATGCTGTATATATACTCCATTCTCTACAGTAGCTGCAAAGGAAAGTCATCCATATGTTTACGTTCGCACACCATATTTCACTAACAAATAAATGCCATGAAAATAGGTTAATATAATATTTGATAACACTTCAGATTCTGCTTGAACATCGTTAATCTTGATAAGAAGTCTGCGTACCAGTATTTTGTTGTGCTTCCTTCGTATAGATAAAGGTAAACAATTTGATGTAACACAAACTTGAAGTTGAGCCTCAGAAATGTTTATTTCATAATGTAAGCCCAGAGGCAATTCACCAAAATTACACGTCACAAGACCAAACCCCGTACAATCCGTACATCTTTAGAGAAATTTATTATAAATTCAAAGTTTAAATTGCTGCCTCGAGCAACTCATCAGCGTTAAAAAGTTTGTGAGAATAGAACTCGGTTTAATGTTGCATACGTCTGCCAACGCCTCGTGTTTAGTTTAATTACAGGCAGCCTAATATACCCAAGTGTATGGTTAATAACTGCAACGTGAAACCTAAGGGAGCGACAAACTTGACACGGTGACATTGCCCGAACACGAACTTTGTACACTCCTAACCTCTTAAGTAGCATTCCTGATGAATTTTATACCTGCGCAGATGATTATTTGGGTTAATTAGTAAATTTTCATGCTAAAATATTCTTTGGGATTGATAGTGACATAGTTATTTAAGGTGAAAATAATTGTAAGCCCAAGCACGGAATAATAATCATTATTTTGAGTTAACACAAAGTGTGAAAATGAATTGACAAATCATCTGGGAGGGTATGTCAGGAGATGTAGGTCCAAATCCTGCTCGTGACTGTTATTTTTCCTTTCACATTTTCACACTTTGTGTTAATTTATATGGCAAATAATGACAAATGCTAAAAAAAATATTGTATATAAAAACACCAAAATATTAATTTGAGTGTTTTCTTCTGCGATAGTCCGTTTCTTCTTCTGTCATCCACTACAAAACGTTTGCCTTTCTAATATTTTGCTGCGTCTTTGCCCAGGTCAACCTTTTGTTTATAAGTTCCTTCCAGGTTTTTGATACTCATAGACACAAACGATATTTCTTTTAAAATTACAAGTGTATACTTTCACGGAATCATTATATGAAAAATCAATTCAAATTATATTTTTCACTTAACACGATAACACCTTTTACGTGCTCCGTGAACGACGCTATTTGTCTTGCGAATAACAATAAGGCTTTTACACTTTGTTATTATAAGGAAAGCGAAGAAAATATAAAATGCCGTAACTCTATGGTACTATGAATTATTCATGACGTTATTTCCAGTGGTTTGTGATTATTTAGGCATCCTAGGTATTGGCGTGTGCGGGCGTCTGCATTTAAGTTAATGGCTCTATTACTTTAATGAGGATCTGGCTGCATGCGACTTAATCCGTTAAGCGGTGTTATTGTTAAACATGCTGTATGTTAGTCTATACTTATAACTGAAGTAATCATAATTGCATCTTTTATATTTCACATATTATATTTTATTGTTAACTGCCTCGGTGGTGCAGTGGTAGTGTGTGCGACTGCTGATCATGAGGTCTCGGGTTCGATCCCCGGGTCGGTCAATGTTATTGAGCTTTTTCGTAAAAAGAAAAATTCTCAGTAGCAGCCCGATGTTTGGAAATGTGCCCGGTGGATTTACACAGGTGCACTCACACAGGACCCGTAGAATGTGTGGCGATTATGCGAATTGCATATTATAATGTCGCAATCACATATGTATATATAGAGGCTAGTATGTAAGGAGGTCAGTCCGACAGAACGCAATGTAACTAATATACGAATATAACCAGTGCTCACCGACATTTCAGTATCATCCCCACGAGGAGCACCACACTGGTGAACCCGACGTGATCGCGAATGCCACTGGTGCTGGGGATTCAAAATTTGTCACGCTAGGATCGGTAACAGAGCTGGTTGACAAGATGTGCGGGCTGGCTATGGAGGTGGCATCGCTGCGCAACGAAGTGAGAGATCGGGGGCGCACGCGGAGCGGAAGTCAGCAGGAATACAGGAGTCGTTCGGGGTCAAGGAGCAGGTCACCCGGCGACGCGGACTGGCTATGCAGGTTCCACTTCCGATTTAAGAAGAACGCGAGACGGTGCGAGCAGCCATGCGCCTGGTCTAACAAGGCTACGGGAAACTAGGTGCGGTACATTCGGCAGTGGTGGACGAGTGTACCCAAGGGCAGGTAGCGGAAAACCATCGTATTAGTTAAGGATAGTGTAACTAGATATACTTTTTTAATAGATACTGGCGCGAACATCTCTGTCATTCCTAAAAGTTGCCTTAGGAGACACAGTATGGAGAGGTGTGATTTTAAGTTGTACGCCGCTAATAATAGTGTAAAATAGGACGTCACACGGTGTCTAGGCTCAGCCATTTTGAGATAGGCGACCGTTTCGAGCACTTACATGTAGGTTAAGAAATAATGTAGATTGGTTCACGGAATTGCCCACAGTAATGTTAGGATTGAGAGCTGCGTGTCAAGCGGATAGCGATTTTATAAGCACCGCGGAATTTACATTGGGGCATTGTTTGAGGTTACCTGGTGAGTTTTGCAGCGAGAATAGCACTACGATAGATAATCCACTAGCGTAAATACTTAGGCTTAAGGATACGTTAGATAGAATTAGACCTAAAAGTAGGGACGCCAGTCTAGTAATAATAATATGTTTGTACATGCTGATTTAAATTCCTGTTCACATGTGTTCCTGAGAATAGACGCTGTGAGAAAACCCTTGACGCTGCCATATAGTGGACCTTACAAAGTTGTACAAAGAGACAAAAAGGTGTTCACCATTTTGGTAAATGGTAAGGAGCGTAAGGTCTCTATCGACAGGGTTGAGCCAGCATACATTCTGGAGGATTCCGACAGCACGTGTAATAGCGATTTGAATCAGCATAAGAATGTTAATGTAAACACGCCCTTAATAAAAAAAACGCAAAGTGGCAGAACTATTAAAAGGCCCATGAGGTTTATTGATTTGCAATAAGTTAATAAGTAGGTAAATGCAAAGTTAGCAAATAATATTATTGTGTATAAATTGTGTTAGTAGTAATAAGGTCATGGCATTTTATTGTTTTTTGGTTTTGTTGTATTTTGTGATGGTAAATGATAGTAAACATTTTTTTTTTTAGAAGGGGGTGTATGTGTTGATTATGCGAATTGCATATTATAATGTCGCAATAACATATGTATATATAGAGGCTAGTATGTAAGGAGGTCAGTCGGACAGAACGCAATGTAACTAATATACGAATATAACCAGTGCTCACCGACGTTTCAGTATCATCCCCACGAGGAGTACCACAAATGTAACTAACTCACTAAATCGTATCAACATCGCATTGTGCATTGTCATTGGTTCAGAGATCTTGAAAGATCATCGTGATTGGTTGAGCGATTATTGTGACATCACACGTCTATGTCTCTACCAATCACAAATAAGACGATACGATGTCGATACGATTTTATGAATCACATTATAAGGGGGCAGGTTTTTCAGGATGTTTTTGTTGTTACAAATAGAAAATCGTGTGATCTTTTCTTGTTCGAGATTTAAGCATCAGGGGAAATTGAACTGAAACGCCGTATAAAGCGGCTATATATCAAAACGTGAAAGTATCCAAGGGGCATTACTCATCAGATGTCGGGAACACCTTGGGTATTATCGTACAATGCAAGTTATAGTGAATTTCTTTAGAACAAAATTACTTTCGGAGACACCTTTATATTGCTTTAGACATTTATACTTAATTGTAAATATTTTCTCTTTAAATCTTTCCCTTCCTTTCTTGTAGTTAAATATGTTAGGTGTTTAATGACGGAACTTGTTATAAAGCCAAGTGTAGATATAAATAAAGCCACAAATTTTATAGGACGGTTTAATAAATCCAAGCGCTTATAATAATTACAATTATTATACTCTAATTACGAAAGAGAATGTAAGGCTATTTTAAAATATTCATAATATTACAATGGCTATTATGCTTTTAAATCTTGTCTGGATTTTTATATTCTTCGTACACAATGAAATGTATTTTATCCACAGAATAAAAGCACACTAAAAAAGTCAATTGTATAATGTAAAATGAAAGTAATGCTACGTCTATTCATGATCAACAATTTAGAATAATAATTAATCACACAGAAATATAATAGAGTATTGTTTTGAAAGGAATATAAACATATCACATATTTGGCATGACAATAGGAACTCTATTTAAAAAGAAAAAAAACACACCAACATTAAGTTATAACCCCTGAATTACGGGTAACACAGACTCTGAACTTGCCATTTGTTGGTATGTTAGCCACAACATAATTAGTACTGTTATTAGTAGTGGTTCTACCTTGCTTATCCCAGCGTGTATGGGCCGACTTGATTATGGAAGTGCCACCCTCTCACAGAAAATTAGCGTGATAACCTTAGGTACTCCTGCCGTTGTATTTCGTATGGTGAGTGAGAGTGCTGGAGGCTCAATCTCCTTATTGTTTTTCCTATCCTCTCCTTATTATCCTTCTTCTCCACCTACTATCCCTTTCTTCAGAGATGGTGATACGTGAGTGATGCCTCTGGTGTTGCTAGTGTCAATAGGCTAGTTTAAATTTGCATGACCACTAAAGCAATGTAACATAGTTCCAGTGTCCCGCCCACAAAGGCGTAGAGACGACACACAGCGGGTTTATTTAGACATTACCCTATTCGTTGCCCCGAACGACAGGGTGTGCGGTTAAATATGCTTCTATATGGATAGGAGAAAAATTTCTAAAAAAGTGCTGAATGTAAATTTTATACAAATTTTAATAAACTCATTATCATCCAAATTACCTTTATTATAATATTTTTAAATATCGAATACAAATGCAAATTACAACACTGTTACAAGTATTCTGACAGAACTCATAAAAAGTTGGCACACTGTGAACTTTCCCTTTGCATATTCATGGGGCAAACTCACTCGGAAGTCTTTGGTGAGAAATTATGATAATAATTTTAAGCTTTATCCGTCTTGACGCTTTCATAAATTATGAGTAGTGTTAAAACAATTCATACGCTTTAATGTGCTTAATATTTTAAATCCTTTAAACGTTCAATTCTGAAACATTCTCACTCACTTTAAGTTCAGTGCGAAAAATTGTTAATTCTATTGAAATACTTACACAATACTTAAAACCCCAGCTACATATATGCACGAAGAGGATAAGATATATCTCGGCACACTGTTCCAGTGGTTCGCAAATACAGGTGGAGAGACGGCACACGGCGGGTTTATTCAGTGGGTATGGGCCCCACACTATCAAGTTCATTAATAAAAATATTTTTTTTACAATACATTGACTTAATTATAATAAATTAATAACTACTGAACTGCTTAAAAGATGTTTCATTATAATGTACTAGCTTCTACCAGCGACTTCATCTGCATGGACTTCAAAATTTGGTCCACGAAGTCGTTTAGGCATATTCCACAGAAACTTCTTATCGGAATAAATTCTATCTATTTATCCAGGCCATCATTTAATGTAGTCCATCCATCAGCCTTTCAACGTCTTCTGCTGAACATAGGCCTCCCCAAGAGAACACCACAACGAGCGGTCTCGTCATGGGGGATAATGCCGTAATCGCCACGCTTTGCAGGCGGGTTGGCGTTCGCAGTTGATGTTGTTAATACTCGAGGGAGTGCTGCTGCCCACTCCCCCGGTATTCCCCAGTCGGCTCTTACGACTCCTGTGCGTAGAGAGGGGTGGGATAATTCTAAAGCCGGCCCCACACGGCATTTAATGTAGGTATATACTTAATATTCATAAATAACTATCTTACAGAAACTATTATTTTTTCGGAATAAAATGAAATCGATATAAATCTGGTCAATCGTTTCGGCGTGATTGACGGAAAAACTGTGAGCGCCAGGGGCCTAAACCACCTCCTTATCAACCATTATCTTCTTATTATTCTTCCTCTCCATCTCCCATCCATTAAAATATGGTAATACTTCTTTGAACCTCTCTTCAAAATCCGTCGCTTGGTATAGAAGCAATAAACGTAGAACTAGGCAGTCCATTTCCATGATTTTATTTTATACTATTCATAATATGTTATATTCATTCGACGGTCAAGAATACTTTTATATCCAAAGTATAACCTTAGAGTCATGGCTATCCCTCTACTGTACGCGAAGTTTCTCCAACATTAAACAATAAACTAAGGAACGTATTCATTATCCGCTGTCACGAGATGCTAACATACATTGTGCTGGATACAATTCCGTCCAATTTCTGTAAAGCGAACTCGAATTTGCTTAAGCCTTGTGGGGTATTCATTCTGGCGGGCTAAACAAAAGACGGCATATAGAGAGATTTATGAACAATTCACGACGCAGTGATATGGGGTATCTATTCAAATCCTCTTCTGAATTTAGGACAGGTGCTCGTAGCAAGATGATGTATGCCCGCGATACAATACAATGGCCTCGTACGTTAGTTCCCTTGCTTATATGAATTTAAATTTTTTACAGACTTCGAAAAACAGGTTCAATATTTTGCCCCTTTGCGCCTCTACAGTTTTTTTATAAGCATCTTAGGACGAAATAGCTTTATTGTGTATAACTTAATAGTTTAAACATGTAAAATGTGTATAAAAGAAACAACTTTTTAATAATTACATAAAATCCTATGTAATATAATAATAAATACCTTTGTAAGTTATTAATGTTCCCTTATGTTCTTAGCTTAGTTATGTCTATACACTTTATGACTATATAAATTGTTCTTTTATAAAGAAAATCAGTGATATTACAATAATACTATTATTATCTTATAACAAGTAAGATTTTTAATGAATTTTATTTTTTGATGAATTCAAATTACTTTGAAGGTTTTGATATAGTGAATAATGTTCATGAGCAAATTGTCAAAATTGTAATTTACCACACGTTGTTATTGAAAGGACTTAGTCTAGTTTGCGAATATTAACAACTAGTCGATCCTTGTGGAATTCCGCAGTTCAATATTTGTTAAATACTATTCGATATATCGGATTCGAAAAATATATAGATATATGTATCGAAAAATTGAAGCATCCATTATAGTAACTCCTTAGATGATTTTAAATCTCAAATTTAAGTCAAGCAGTAAATTTTTAGATAGTGGGTATATTTTTCATCACGATAAGATCTAAAATGAGGGATCATGGAGGAATCATGGAATTTGATGGAGGAATAAGGAATATCTTGCGGACCGACAGAAGACAGGCTAGAGAAATAAAATATATAAGATTTTCGGAATACTTGCGGAAACCTAAAGGTTTACACTAATGAGCAGACAATTTGTAATAGAGTACACTACTATTAGTAATGCTTCTAGTAACGTTTATTACAGGTTGCACGCGATACAGTGATTCCACTAAAAGCACCTCGACATACGTAAACTTCACATAAGGATCTAACAAGGAATAAAACATGAATTTTCGACAGAACATTCTTATTCACTCAACGTGTTTTGAATAGCTAAAAGAAAATCGAATAGTGTTTTGTATACCTAAAGAAACTTTCAAGGAAGGTATTGAGTTCAAATTATTAAATATTCACAACAATATGCCTTGCTCATGCTCCAAGATAACATATGCAAATATTATTATACATAAGTTTCCATGGCACGTAATATAGTACCTAGTATACGCGTAATATAACTCACGGTAAGTGCGAAAAAAAGTAAAATCACGTTGCATAGTCATGTCTCTTACGTCTCAGGTGCCTTCTTCCGTTGTCTAAGAGACATAATGTAATGACTGTCGGAAGGTGTAGAGCTACTCGACTTACAGTGAAGCCCTATTTATCTCCGTAGGGATGTGTTTTACCTTTAATAATAGAAGCATGTTTCTACTTTAGTTGTATGCCCTTTTTAGTAAAAGCTTAGGCTATATTTGTTTTTATGTTCGTGCAGAGTCTGAGTGAAAAAGTTTTATTGAAAGTTAAATTTATTTACAACTATTTCGTTTACTTAAAGTTCATTCGTGCCCAAAGCATACTGTATATACACATAGAGAAATTATTTAAAAATAAAAGGTAAGATACTGGAATAGAAGAAATAAAATATGATTTATTTTTAATGTTATTTAATTTTAAGTGGCATTTCACAATATTGAATACAGTCTTTTAATGTTCATTTAATGTTCTTGATTGATATCTCTGGTGATTGGAACTTTTACTGACAGTATTCACATTCCAAATTTAAATCAATTTTAGTCCCAGAAAATTAAAAAGCTATATTAGTCCCTATTTACGAAGAAAAAACTAGCTCTGTTCGTATATATGTAATAAAAAATATATTTTAATACAAATAAGTAAAATATATATTTTTGAATCATTTTCAATGTTAATATATATGCGAATGACATCATTAATAAGGTAATGCAGAACAATATTAATTCTAGCCTAAACGGCATTATAATCCTAAAAGTTTGTAAAGAAGTTTGGATATTTAGATATATAGATGTTTGTCCGTCAATCACGCCTAACAGACTCAGGATTTTAATAATATCAAAGGTAGATCGATAAAATATCGGATTAACATATATAATACGTTACTTATATCCTTAAAAATTAATAGGTTTCTTAGGATAGCTATTATTCACATAAACACCTAACAACTAAATGGATTTGTAAGAAATTACACAGATAAATGGATAACACATAATATTTTACCGCAATAAGGAGTTTTATTGGAAGTTTCAATATCCTTAGAATATGCCTAAACAGATCTATGGACCAAATTTCGTGGTTCACGCAGACAAAGTCGCGGGCAGAAGCCAGTTTAATAATATAATCCTCAGCGCGTTCCCTATATCTTGTTGAATGCTAAACATGTAAATATAATTGTCTTGTCTTTCATATTTGCTTCCCATAATAATAATTTGATTATCGTCAAATATATAATTACATAAGATATTATCCACGTGTAAACTAAAATGTAACTTAGAGATTTTGAATGTAATCTAAATAGAATTGTTTAGTTTAGATATATTAAACATATGATTAAGAAACATATAAATTAGTAAGGTAATTAAGTTGCAGTGGGTATTAAAAAACAGCACATATATTTGGTAAAATTAATATTATAATAAAGCAGGAGTTTTACTACAAGATTACTCCATCACCTTTCTACCGTTAGACGAGCAGACGAGTCCAGTCAACACATAACATTTTCATTTATTTAAAGTAATAATTTCACTACATCTTTTGTTAGAGCAAGAGTTCGAAAAATGTGGGTCGCGACCCACTAGTGGGCCGCGAACGAATATTGAGTGGGCCCTGAAACATAAGATAACCCGACCGATCGGGCTAACAACTAGACGGCCACTGAGGGGCCCGCTGTTTCCCATTGATATAATAGTCCTTGTATGTAGCGATTTAAGTATTAAAACATTCTATTCTAAATTAAAGTTGTTTTTCTTATTTGAACAGTCCTTTGTCCATATTCGCGACGCATAAAGTTCCATTGTTTATGAGCTAACTAAAATTACTAAATTACAATATAAACATATTGTCGGTTATGATAATGTCAAATGAAAAAAGTACGTACTTAGAAACAACCTCTCTGTCAGTCCACGTCGTGAGGCTTCACGTCGGCGAATATTTTCTTGTTCTGAGCACAGAGACTAGGGAGAGATCTGAGCCTCACCGAAGTAATGGAGAGATTTGAGCGTTACCAATATTTTATGCACCCTTTTTAAGATGGCCAAGAGGTAGGTGAATTTGGTAGTTCTTGTTAGGTTTATCGGAGCCCAATCAAGTTTAGGAACCACTGGGCTAGAGGAATCCTAACTATTATAAAACTGTAACAGACCTATCTGTACATTTAAGATATTTGAGAAAAAATGACTGTATTAGGCTATATAGGCGTGTCTAAACACAAAACGATTTTTTTAAATTTTTTGTATATTTATTTGTTTATCTATTTGTTTGTTCGCGCATCACGCAAACATTACTAAACGGATTTTGATGATTTTTTATTTATTTTTATCCATCCATCAGCCTTTCATCGTCCACTGCTAGACATAGGCCTCCCCAAAATGGAGGTTTTACCATAATCGCCACGCTTGGCAGGCGGTTTGTCGATCGCAGTGGATGTTTTTAGTACACAGGGGAACGCTGCTGCCCGATCCCCCGGTAATCCCTTAGTCGGCTTTTACTACTCCCATAGGAAGAGACGGGGTGGAGCTATTCTTGGTGCCGGCCCCACACGGCAAATATTTTTTTTTTATTTGATAGCTCTAAATTAGACTTAAACTGGTATACATTTTATCCCGCTATTATATCGGTAGCCTGAGATATTACCTAAAAACTAGCTTTTGGCTGCTACAGAGCCACGGGCAAAGGCTAGTAATAAATAAAAGAAGAGAAGCCAGTGTATGTATCACAGCATTACACTTTATTCTTCCAAGATTATATCACGATGTATTAAGAATACAACCGTCACTGTACTGGTAGCAGTACCATCGTCTATCGCGTGACCGACCATGAAGCACCTCTGTGTATTTTAATTGAAGCGGGAAATCCGTTTTGTATCCGCGAAATGAAATGGTGAGCAGTAGCTTAGCAGTATTCTTAGTAGGGTTGAGTCCATGAGCAGTGGTTACTACTTACCATCATGTAATCATAAAATGTGATATAGTTATGCACTTGTTTGCTTTTGCAAGTAAAAAAGTTGCCTGTAGTAATAAATCCATATCTGAGGAGAAATATATATGGAGATTCAGTCTGAATCCTATATCAAAACAAGATAAACAGGGCCTCGTGAAATATTCACGTAATACCGCAAAACATACGACAATGATTTATAGTAAATCCGATATGCTAGAGAATATTTGCAAGGGCAAAAATAGATTATTAAAATACCAGTTATGGGTAAAAATAGGCTTATTTGTAGTTTATTTGTATTTACTGGTTATCTTGATAGGTTAATCCATTCCGTGCCCCTATTACCTATTTAAAAAAAGCTTTGCCTGTGTGCCACCAATTTTTATTTTCAATTATGGATAAAAATACATTAATTATAGTATTGGTAAATAAAATAATAATAATAATAAAAGCTTTATTTATTCCTTACACATAGCTTACACTGATTTTAAACATTAATTGTAGTGTTAGTATTATACTTATTCTAGTTTGTTAATATATGTTATTAAACTGCGTTAACGCGTTTTGTTGTAAGGACCGCTCTGGCGGTGAAAGCCTCCTCCATTTCCTTCCATTTTGCTCTGTCTCTTGCCAGTCTGCTCCAGGTATTTCCCACCGTGGCAGCTATGTCATCACTCCATCTTTTGAATAGCCTTCCTTTTCGTCTTTTCTTGTGAATAGGGTACCAATTAGTGACAATTCTGGACCATTTGTTCCCTAGTGATCTTTGGACATGCCCAGCCCATTTCCATTTTTGGATCATTATGGTTTTTACTATATCTTTTACCTTGGTGATTTTCCTGACATCTTCATTCCTCACTTTATCGCTTAGCCTAAGGCCCAGGAGACTCCTTTCCATGCTATTTTGACACACTTTGACCTTATGAGTCTGTTTTGTTGACAAAGGCCATGTTTGGGAAGCTTAAGTGAGACAGGGTACTAAACATGTCTGCATACCTTTAGTTTTCAGTGTAACTGGTAGATTACTCTTGAATACCTCTTTCATTGCCCAATACTTGTTCCAGGTTATTTTCTTCTTCGCTCTACTTCTTTATCATTGCATGACTTGAAGGATAGTAAATGTCCCAAATAAATAAAGTCTTCGGTGTATTCGATTTCTGTTGAGTCTGACTTTATAATTATGGTTTGCCTATTTGTCATTAATTTAGTTTTCTCCCAGTTAATTTCTAGACCTACTTTTCTGCTTTCTTTGCTGAGTGACTGTATCATGAATTCCATTTCTTTTGGGTCTTCCGAGAGCAGTACTATGTCATCCGCGAATCGCAAGTGCGAGAGGCGGTTACCGTGTATGTTTATCCCTCTATCTTCCCAGTCAAGTGCTCTGAATATTTCTTCGAGTACTGCAATGAAGAGTTTTGGAGATAAGGGGTCTCCCTATTTCACTCCTCTTCCAATTTCAAAGGCAGAGCCATACTTATTTATTTTAATTCTAGCGTTACTTTTGTTGTATATTTCCTTCAATATATTGATAAAGTCGTGGTTCACTCCTTGCTTTGATAGAGCTTGCCAAATTGCACTATGGGATATAGAGTCAAATGCTTTGCTATAGTCAATAAAGCATATGTAGAGAGGTAGGTCGTATTCGTTGTATTTTTCAATGACAAGTTTCAAGGTGTGGATGTGATTTGTTGTCGAAAACCCCTTTACAAAACCTGCCTGTTCTATGGGCTGGTGTTCATCTAAGATATTAGTAAGTCGTCGGAGTAGAGTCGATGCAAACACCTTGTAGACGCACGACGTGAGGCTGATTGGTCTGTAGTTTGATATAGATTTCGGGTCTCCTTTTTTGAAAAGCAAAACGATATCTGAGCATGTCCACTGTTTAGGTATTTCTTTTGTTGATAGTATTAAATTGAATAGGTTTGTTAGTGGTAAAGTAAGAGAGTTTGTACCGGCAATTAGCATTTCATTTGTAATACCATCAGATGCTGGGCTTTTTTCTGGTTTTAATAACTTTAACGAGCATTCGATTTCATTTATATTAAATATTGGTACTTCGTCATTGTTTTGAGAAACTCTTTCCTCGGCTAGTTTTTCCTGGTTTGTGATATCTTGTGATGCATACAGTTGCTGGTAAAAGTTTGTGGCTATGTGCATGATCCCATCTCTGCTCGTAACTGTAGATTTTTTCTTGTTTTGAAGTTGGTTCATCACGTGTTTTGAGTTGGTTAGATATTTATACGCCCTTTTAACTGCTCCAGATTTTCTAATGTGATTCTCTATAATTTTGACTCTATATTGTCTCATATTTTTCTTAATCTGTTTATTTATTTGTCTATATAACTTGCTAAGTTGAGTTTTTTCACGTTTTGTTTTATTGTGCTTGTTTTTTAAATAGTATCGCTGTTGACTAAGTTCTATAATTTCTGTTGTTATTATCGCTTTCTTCCTATTGTTATAGTTTGATAATGCAAACTTGATGCTAGCACGTTTAGCGCTCTGTAAGATTGTATTCTCTATAATGTCGTAGTAGTTCTGCACAGATATTGTCGTGTCTGGCTCTATGAATTTGTTGATTTCTGCGGTGTATATGTCGTAGTCAATTTGTTTTCGTGCCGTTGTAAAGAAGTTTTTACGTGGTAGGTGCCTGCGATCGATATTGATTGTTACTCTAACCATGCGGTGGTCACTTGGGTGGTGTATGCTATTTATCACACTGCAGTTTTCTATAATGTTCGGTTTATTTGTGGCAATGAAGTCTATTTCGTTTCGAGTATAACCGTCAGGTGACATCCAAGTCCATCGTAGGTAAATAAAATAGTAATAAAAAATATAGTTAATGCCACTAACGCTAAACGCATGCGGAGCGTTAGTGGCATTTGCTGAAAAAAGTTCTTCGTGTGTGCCGACAACGCACATTTTGGAGTACATACTGGATGGTTTTATACAACACTGACGAATATAGGAAGCATAAATAATGAGTTTATTGTCTAAAGAGTAGGTAAAATAAATAAAAAAATCAGAAAATAGTTTGTCAATAGAAGTGAAACTTTTTTATTACAGTTGTACAATTTGTTTTTATTTTTTTATTTCCGTTTTATTTTTGTTCACCCGTGTGGATTATAGAATATAAAATTAACTCTGTAAGAATAGTTATCCTACGAGATCCATTCATTTTTATGGGATGAAAAGTAGCCTATGTCCTTTCCTGGGCCCCAGACTATATGTATGCAAAATTTCATAATGATTGAATCAGTTGTTACTCGTACAGCGTGAAGTCAATTGATTCAGTAGTAACAGCGTGAAGTCGTCACACAAAAAGGTTACGAATCGGAATTTCTAAACCCTCCCATAAAAAGTGTTGCAGCGTAAATCAATTGTAGTTACTCCTACAGTTGTGTCATATGGTGAGTTAGAGCGCCGGAGACCCAAACAACCCAATTTCCCACGTATGTCTTACGAGGCAACTAAGGTAAATAAACAATTATCACCCATTGCATTACTGGTGGTAGGGCTGGGTACCAAGTGGGAGTAAAATAATAGCAGTGAGCTACTAATTATTGGTGATATTTTATAATGCCATCCAATTTTTAATTCATTCATAAATGACTTACTGAACGCTCCAATAGCGTTGGTAAATTTAGAAATGTACATATTTATCCAAATTATTATTAGTTACTGTAAATTATGTTATTGTTTTAGTAATATGACTATAATTGATTAAATAAACATGTTTACTTAAAAATTTTAAATAACATAGTTTACAAGTATAATTTCTCTATGGACTATTTAAGTGTTGTGATATGATTAATATTATATTACTCGCGGTAGAATTAAAAAATGGCAATATTTTGTGAACGTATTATGATTAACTTGAACATTATTCAAACCTTAACCAAACGCATACCAGTGCGTTGCAGGCACACAATAAGAAAAAGCTGAAACGCATGCGTGTGCGTTGCTGGCACGGAATGGATTAATTGAAATTATTATACTATGAGGATGGCATAAAAGCTCCTGAGAGTAAATGGTTACCGTGGGTTATGATCACTGGTAACAAATTGTATAAATACGTCAGTTAATTAATTAAATGTATAGAGTACTGACTGTGGACTAGACACGGCTCTTCTCAAGGTGGTCCATACCACTAAGAATATTTCATAACTGCTACTCACCATTCATTTCATGGATGGAAATTAATGAGTGGACTGTTATTTACTGCTAGAAAAACAAAACACAAAGAGGTTCTTCACGGCTGGTCACATAGTAGTTATTCGTACCGATCTACTAGGGTCAAATAACTAGTGAGTACTGCCACTTGTTACCAAACCCTATCCCCATAGCGCAGTGGGTGATAAAATGGTTATTTGCCTTAGTTGCCACGTACGATATCCACGGGTGATGATATTGATAATTTATCTTTGCTGCCAATGAGTGCCTATGTAGTATATGTATAGCAATGGAATGTATTTTTTTAAAAGACTAGTTACACCCTGCTCTAAGTAATAATCTTTACAAACATATAATTTAAAACTCAAAAAAAACATTGCATCATGCCTGTATTCCCCGAAGGGGTAACAGAAGTGTTCTACACACCCACGGTTCGCTAGCTATGTTTAAGTCCCACGTAATAGGGGGTGAGCCTATTACCGTCTACCGGGCACATTTCCAAACTCCGGGCTGCTATTGAGATTTTTTCTTTTTACATTTAATTTAATAGTCACAGATTACGTTCAGATTGAGAACAACCATTTGTGGATCATACAAAGTGTTATCCTGTGTGGGTATCGAACCCACAACATTCGGACGGGAGTTCGCTCACTCCACCATCTGTGCAATAAGAATTTGAGTTGAAATATATCCAAGTTCTAAGATTTTGGCGTGAAATATACCCCAAAATGGAAATTTTAAGTATTTATGTTTAGCAGAAAAATAATAAATTAGAGCCATTACTTTCGATAAGATATAGTTTTACAAAAAATGTGCTTTATGTAGTGCGTGTTCAACTTGCATTTATTTCTCCCATAAAATTATATAGAGGCTACAAGGTTATTCACACTATTGTTATTGCGAAGAGTAATGGAGGTAGTAGAGATTTACTTAAATAAATTAAACAGCAAAATCTCTCGCCACATAGACGTGTTTTTTTTCGTTACACGCTGTGAAGCAACTGTTTAAATTAAAACACAGTTTCGCTTTACATGCTTTGAACAAGTAATTAGTGTTACAATACTTACTACACCCTATTATAATTAAAATAATAAGTTTAATTTGCCGCTATACATTATGTGTCACGAAGATGCCATCACCATAATAACAGGACAAGATAATAAACAGAACAAAAATAGTTTCTTAATATTTAACCAGTCTATTTTTCGCATTCATCTTTGTAAATTTACAATTTTAATAATTTTATTATTTAAAACCTAAACTACCAATATGCAAAAAAAAACATGTCAGTCCCTTGCCCTAAAAAAATAAAAATAAATCTATCCCTCGAGAGCCGTACATTTTTCGGTGGTCAAAAGTCCAGATTACCTATAATCTATCTCTTTGCCAGATTTCATTTAGATCCATTCAGCCTTTCTGGAGTGATTGAGTAACATCCATCCAAACATTAACATTATCATTTATATAATATTATTATATTATATATAAACTAGCCCTTGCCCGTGGCTCTGCTGCAGCTAAAAGCTAGTTTTTAGGTTATATCTCAGGTTCTCGATATATAAGCAGAAATAATGTATACTAGTTTTTATCATAACGCCATTTCCCTTCCGGGGTAGGCAGAGAGAACAGAGTGCCAAGAGGTTCTATTCTTGCATACATCTCTCGCTTCCTCAACATTCATAACTCTCTTTATACACGCTCGCCGGTTTCGGAGACTCCTAACTCCACCTTCTTTCAATACATGACCGATTTGGTATATGTAGGTGAGTCTCGGTCTCCCCCTGTACCTACATCCTTCCACTTTCGTATTGTATATCTTCTTAACCAGTCGCTCTTCCGACATTCTTTCCACATGTCCAAACCATGGGAGCAGTTTTTAAATCTATTCAATAACTATCAAATAAAAAAGTTGCATCAAAATCTGTTTAGTAGTTTTTGCGTGATATTCCAATAAATAAACAGATAAACAGACAGACAAAAACACTAAAAAAATTGTTTTGACGCCTATATAGCCTAAAACAGTATTTTTTTCTTAAATATCATAAATGCACAGACACAGCTCTGTTACAGCTTTATACTAGGATATAAATATTTAGATATTTTTATATACATATTTTTAGCATTTGACATGCTTAGCACTATACATTAAACACAAAGTGAAAAATATAAAATCGAAAATAACAGTCACGAGCAGGATTTGAACCTGCATCTCTTGGATACCGTCCAGATGCTCACGCACCCAAAGACGTTAAGTATGAATGTGGTATCGAACTTAGCAGTCGGGAGCAATTGTCACGATTGCTGAATTGGCAAAGCATCTGGACGGTATCCTGGAGATGCAGTTTCAAATCCTGCTCATGACTGTTATTTTCGATTTCACATTTTTCACTTTATGTTTAAGGATTTAAATAGTAAGGTTTTCATACGTGGCGCTCTACTATTGCGGCGGTTATATTCAGCGTCCCATCGTCACATCGCTGTACAGTTCCACTCGCTATTTTGCGAAGCCTTAAGTTTTGTGTCTGCCAAAACCCGTCGGGAGCGTAATGTTTGAATTAACATAAGTGGTAACAGCTAGAGGTGAGACGTATATACTGGAATAGGTTTTTGGCTGGACGCGTAAAGACTTGTTCCGCGCTCACCACATAAACGCGTCCGAGTATATAGGCGTACGCGTACGGCGCTGACGCGTCACACACTCGCAAACTCGGTTGGTCAGTTCCGGTGACGTTCGTCGGTATTCGTACTCGGAGACGTTCGGCCCGGCATGATGTTTGCGTGTCGATTTATTTTTTATGCGTTTCTAAACCTACTGTCCATACATTTGGAATCATTATTATTTGTTAAGGAGCGTGCATTATTATTTTTTTACGTTCGTTATAAGTACTTACTAACCAAAACAATTTCTAAAAAAGAAAGGTACATAAAAAACTGTTTATAAACGAAAACAAAAAAAAATAATTAAGAAAAAAAGATTTGAAAATACAAAAAAAAAACAGTATGCCTAGTAAATTTGATTTTGTACATAAAACCAATTAAAACCTAAATACGCTAGCTTTTCTGGTGGTACGTACTTATATTATAACAAATACGCACCACATGTTTTTTTTATTTCTGTGTCTATTAATATCGTATTTATGCGGTTATAAAATAAGCTGACAGTCCTAAGCCTCTTATTTAAAGTATGAAGGGAAGTTTTCAATACGATTAATATAAAAAAATACACGTAGGTACCTAATCTAATAGACGATAATAATCCATAAACCGAAAATACTTCATTACTCGATCACGATGTTACGAGGACACGCTAGTTACGGAAACGTCATTAAACTTGAGACTAGTTGAGACGCCTAAATACTCGTGGACCTAGTTTTTGGAATAAGTCTTTAGACGGACGGGTACTTCTAATACTCAGTACGCATTTTACCTAGTACGTCTCACCTCTAGTAACAGCTATACAATGATTGTAAGGCAAGTGCTTAGTTACATTTGACTTACTAACTACTTGACGACTTAACTACTAATGCTTAGTACTAGGAAGTACTTTAAATCAAGATAAGTAAGGAACTTCATGAAACTAGCATTTCGGTACAAGTATTTGTTATTTATCTTTTGCTGAAGTTTTTATGATAAATTGAAAGTGTATTTCTGGTGTGGACTTTCTTAGCGCAGCATCGATTTCTTTTCTTTGCACATAACGCAAGAACTACTGAACGGATTGTGGTGAAACTGGTTTTATTCGATAGCTCGTTATTAAGACCTAAAAACTGGTAGGTATATATTTAATCTAGCTATCATGTCGGCAACCTGATATGTAACTAAAAAACTAGCTTTTGTCTGCGGTGCAGCCGCATTCAGTTTGATTACTTGTTTTTTTGTAAGTAATTTTAACGATTTCATATATTTTTCATTTAATTTAAAATGGATATAGCTTCATACAATAATGTAAGAGTAATGGGGTGGGTACAATAAAAAAACTCATGAGTGTTAAGATGTAGAGTAAGAGAAGAAAATATATTTGTATATATATTTCTTCATTTTAACTTTCTTATATTTTTATATGTACATACTGTTATAAAGCTGTAATAGAGCTGTGTTTGTGTATTTAAATTATTTGAGAAAAAATAGCTGTATTATTTAGAATTTATGTCTGTTTGTCTATTTGGCTGTCTTTTCACGAATCGCAAAAAATATTCTGAATATTTGAGGATTATTTTATTTCATAGGTCTTGAGTAGACTTATGGTATAAATTTTAACCCGCTACTATATTGGAAACCTGATATATAATCTAAATACTAGCTTAAATAAAAAGGCTAGTTTTATAACATTTCAGTAGAACAAACATATTGTTGTAAAAGTAAGAAAGCAGTAAGTACTATTTAAGTAACTTACCCCTTTACCACGCCAAGCTATTTTTGAAGTTATTTGGTAATGACGAATCTGTGACTAAAATCAAGCTACTTTGTAAACGTCATTAAGTAACCGTACATCGTACATGTTCGACCATTTCCGTCGCTCTCCGGACGGTCTCTGCTGTCTTTATTTGCAGTCGGTACTCGCAGCCGTAGCAGACGGCAGCGTAGCACGGCAGTCGTGTCGTAACCTCCGTAGATGCGCTACCATATGGGCCTACGTTATCATCTAGTTAGAGAAATAACTACGTAGAGATCTTCTTTCTTAGTATTAGAACTGTACATATAAAATTCTGATTATTACAAAGTAGCCACATTAAGAATTAAGGTGCATCAATTTCTTTCCTGACGAAGTACTTATGGAAAATAACTGAAGAGGTAAGTAAGAGTGAGTCATTTTATTTGCATATTTTAATTATAATTCTACATTTTATAATACCAGATAATACTTTATTTTAGAGTCATTCATTTCTTTTAATTCTGGTACTTGGTTTTACTGTGTTAATTTGCGAATATTTTCCAACATATTTCCCATACTCCAAAATAATAATTTATATATGGATGTACTTGAGTAATAAATTAAATCCTTTGACATAAATATTAGATACTATATTATTATTAGATACTATATAAATATAACTCGTTAGTCTCTTAAGATTACATTATACCTTTGGATTACATGAAAAAATTGATAGTGACACTAACGATAAAATATTCATGGAGACTACAATAATTATATACTAAATCAAAAGCAGACATGTCTTTATCGCTTAGTACCTTTAATTATAGATTAATATTAATATCAAAGCCAGTTTTGCTCTTTGTAGGGGCAAGCTCACTTCAGGGCGTCTGGTTATTTTCTTTGTAGTCGTATATTTCTGAATTTTTCACATCATTCTTGTTGACACGACGGTCTATCAACCGAATGTTGTGGTATACAGAGATATAGAGCAATTACTCTTAACTGAGTGTAGTAGGAGAATATTTCAACAGGCAGTGGATTTAAAAAAAAAATATTTTTAATAAGCTAAAGTTATCTTTTGTTTTAATAGTGACTTTCAAGTGTCTATTTAGAGATTACCCACCCTTATACCCTGGGGTCATATTCTATAGCGTCACGAGCGCTCCACGTAATTAATTAGCTCCTTTGAGCCCGACCTAGCAACCATACTCGTCTTTATACGATCTTAACAGAATAATACATTTTTATGTATTCATTTCGTTTGAATTCGGAATGTTTGCAGTTTTAGTAAAATGTTGACTGTCTTTTGTTTTATTCTTTGCTTCCTTTTTTTATTATTATTAATATTAACAAAGATATTAAATATATTGTATAATTAAAAGGTAATTTGGTAAAAAAGTGTTTTTTTACTTAGTGTTTAACTGATTTTTTTTGTATTTATTTTAAAAGTACAACAGGGCTGTGACTTTTCATTAAAGACACTCGTATTTGAGAAAAAATAACTACGGAGTTTCAGAACCAAAAACATTTATTTTAATTTTGACATTTTTTTTTTCTGATTGCTCTGTTATATAATAACGACGCAGGTGTCTCTGAAGAAATTAAGAAGGAATGTGGTATCAAAATTCGTAGTCCCGAGTAATTGTCTCGATGGCTGAATTGGCAAAGCATCTGGGATGGTTTTTCACTATTGACTGTTATTTTCAATTTCACATTTCGCACTTTCTTCTTATTTATATGCCATTTAATGTTTTTTTTTATGTTTAGGTGAAATAAAATGTACCTAACCGCACACCCCGTCGTTCGGGGCAACGAACAGGGTAGTATGGGGCCCTCACCCACTAAAGAAACCCGCCGTGTGCCGTCTCTCCGTCTGTGGTGACGGACCACTGGTACTGTGTTGGATTACTTCTCATTCATATGCCTAAGCATGTAATGCTTAAAATATGTTAAGATATATAAATATTTTTTCAAATATAAATTGTAATAATTAAGCTTGCCTGGTCGGAATAATATATGCACGTATCCGATGGATGACGCAGGCATCACCAAAGATATTAAGAAGGAATGTGCTATCGAAATTCTCAGCCTCGAGCACCTGTCATTATGCCTGAATTGGCAAAGGATCTGAGACGGTTTTCCAGGAGATGCAAGTTCAAATCCTGCCCGTGACTGTTAAAGTGAAACTTTTATTAGATCGTCTCAAACTTTTTGGTCTGTGTGTTGCATGTCGCGTGACGGTCGGCCGCGGAGTAGGGATAAAGTGAAAGGCGCTCGCTAGAGCAGCCAAGGCTAATATGGCGGCGGCTATGGTTCGCAGCAACTGACCGTGTAGTGTATAGACTATTACTTAATGGAATATTATTCCAAAAATTTTTAGTTAAATGTCTATAACGTAAAAAAAGTTTAACTTTTGCCGTGGTTTCATAAAACCACACAATTTGCTTTTTATTTAAGATTTCACATTTTCATACTTTGTGTTCTTTCATGTTATTTGTATTATAGCCTTTTTAGTTTATCTCCAAAAAGGTAAAAAGGTAGATAATAGTGCACATTAATTTTTTTTTATGCTATGTTGATGGCATACGAGCATCTGATAGTAAGCGGTTACCCTAGGCTATAGACACTAGCAACACCAAAAGCATCACTCGCGCATCGCCATCTCCAAGGAAAGGGATAGGAGATGGATAGGAAGTATATTAAGAAGAGGATAGGTAGGATACTAAGAAAAAGATAGAAAGGATAACAAGGGGGTTTGGGCCTCCAGTACTCTCATTCACCATACAAAACACAACGGTATGTACTACTACTGTTGGTTCACGCTGATGTTTTGTGAGAGAGTGGTACTTCCCCGATCGAGCAGGACCATTCATTCTGAAATAAGTAAGGCTTTACCACTATTTCATTTAGTCTCACCGTTACGGAGTATTCTACGAGGTTCCAGGGTTATTGCTGCTACTGAGAATTATCTAGCGTTACCGACAGCATTATTTGCACGATCCAGCATTGTAAGCCGATATAAAGCGGAAAGCAATAGTACAGTTATGCTACAGTTGCTCGTTAAAACATAAAAGAACCAGCGCGTATTATTCTAGCACTTTAATTACGTCAGGGAATAAAAGGTTTCGAAGATATTTTTCTTGTTTGACTGAGTCATTTTTATAAAAAGACATTTCAGAATGAAGTATGACCGGTCGTCTTTAGGGAATCCAAGAGACATATCAGAATACGAGCTTTAAATCTGAAGATGACATCACAAAGAGATTATGTCATGTCTTTTTCGTAATAAGAACATTATTTATTTGAAAAATCTTTTGATATAGTCATAAAAAATATAAAACACTGGGTAAATATGATATAACCTAACCTTCAATTTTGGTTAGGACCGTTGTTGACATTATGCAGACGTTTTATGGATCAATGCTTACTTTGAATAAAATATACAAATTGCAAACTTAGGGACTCTTCAAAATTGTCGAGACATCAATGTAGGTATCTTATATTATTAGAGACAAAATTACGAGACAGTATTGTTGTTAGTTTCTAATTCAAAATATCTGGGAATTGTTAACGCCATTTTTAAAGAAAAAAGTAAAAATAAAATTGTAATGATTGCTGTAATATTGTAATTGTGTGTAATGATCTTCATTATTGAATATCTTTTAGTTTCGCTACAGCTTGTGCAGTCTTTACTACTATTGTAAAAGCGAAAGTGAATTTGTTGTTCTGCTTTCACGCCGTAACTACTTAACCTAATAACATGAAATTTTGCATACATATAGTTCAGAACCCTTGAACTTTTTATCCCGGAAAAATGGTCCCAGTTCCTGTGGGATACAAACTCAGGCATATATATCATTAGTGTGATGTAGAGTGACGTGTTTATAATTTGAATTCGACGAGGCCGAAGTCGCAGGCAGAATGTAATGTTTATAATAAATATAAGTTATCAGTTTGAAATAAAACTATTATACCACTAATAAAAGTTATATATAGAAAGCAAACTAGCAATTTATTTAATATTCCTTTATGTACCAACTAAAACTTTTTAAATTTAGATACGTAACCAAGTACGGATCGTACTTTTGTTACTTAGGCGTTCAAACTGACAAATTAATTAAATGAACGACCCCAAAACAATAAAGCCGGAATACCAACCCTAAACTTGGCCTAGTGGTTTATTATTCCATTGTTATCACTTGTGTGATAAACCAACACCAAGAACAACAGGTATTATAGTCACATCACAAAAGCAAAAGGAAATAATGTTATTACGACTCTTTCTTTCTTTGAATAATGCTGATGGCACTTTTATTTCCGTAAAAGAATTTTGTTATGTGTTATACGATTCTAGTTTTTATTGTGTTATCACATGAGGTAGGTTTTTATTGCAGCTTAGAATTGTTGTTTTACGTTTCTTTCTGAATTATTTGGCACAATGCCAGGCCATTTTAAAAAACTAGGATGAAAATTTTATCTTTCGTTCTATAAACATCGTATAAAACAGTAGTTTTAAGCAAATTAACACGATTTAATTTCATGTAATTACTTAGTATCAATGACGAGTTAAAGTAGAGGGCAGTAATTTCTATTCGTTTTAACCATGATGTTTTTAACCCCTCTTTGAAACTAATTGGTACAAGACAGAAATTTTAATAATGTATCATTTATCGCAAAAGGTTCATAAGTCAACCTCAATATTAGGCAATACTTTTAAAATGCATAGATCCTCAAAATGTTGGTATTATTGATTTTGTATAAAATACAAAACATATTCATAATCTAATTCATCTTTACACTTTTAAGTTAATTAAATTTTTAAAACTGAAAACATAACGCAATAAGTAATTACAATTTCTTAGTTTCAAATGGGTTTAACAAACATTCAAAATAGGCACAAAAAAGATCCGAATCTGAACAAAATTTTCTGGATCGAACAAATATTTGGTTCGGGTAAGAGTTAAACCCACAAAACATTGTACTTCAATTATTAGGTTAAATGAATAAGCAATTTCGTGTTTATTTAGACCTTACAACAATATTTTTGTCATGATAATGTTATGTCGAGACATAATTTCCGGCGATCGAAGACACTCAACAACCGAGCTTGTTAACTTTCTATGCGATGTATAGGTATAGTGTTTTAAAGAAAACCATGTTAAGCTAAATATGTTTAAAAAAAATCTTTTAATGTAATAATGTAAGCTTTCTCGAATGGAAGTGTGTATACAATACAAAAAAGGTAATCGTGGCGGAACCTGGATTTCTCCAATTCCTTATTAAAACTACAATGTCTCTGAAATCTAAGAGTCTATTTTTACACGCTTTTTATTAGCTTCATTTATATTTCTTTCGCGTAGGTACCTACTAGTTATTACCACTTAGCACTGTGATAATAACTAACGTAAAGAAAGCATCATAGTTTATGTGCAATTTTTGTAGTCAAATATGTAGAAGCATTTCAAACTACAAATGGCAAATCAATACCTATTAGATACTAGCTGACACGTGGAATTTAGTTATTTTAGTTTTTAATGCAGAATCCTAATTATTTTGCTCAAATAATTGTAGTGATCCCCGTCCCGTGACTCCCATCCTAATCGGTCCAGCCGTTCAGGAGATTAGCCGTGGATGTATATTTGATGTATATACTTATCTATTTAAATCTATATTCATTCACAAATTCATGAGTTATATTTTTTTGCGCGGAACCCTAATTATTTTTCCAAAATGAAAGTAGCCTAAGTTACTCCTAACTGCTATCTGCTAGTGAAAGCTCCGTCCAAATCGGTCGAGCTGTTCCAGAGATTATCCGGCACAAATAAACAAACAGATAGACAAAATATTTAAATTTGGTAAATTGTTATAGGTAGCGTATATACTCTCGTATACATTTAGTAAAAAGCTGTTATTTAGACATTACAAACAAACACTTAATTTTATTTATTTTTATAGATGTATAGAAGATGTCTCTCTCTCTACCCACGGGAGTTGTAAGAGCCGACTGAGGGAATACCCGAGGAGTGGGCAGCAGCACTCCCTCGAGTATTAACAACATCCACTGCGATCGCCAAGCCGCCTGCCAAGCGTGGCGATTATGTCATTATCCCCCATGAGGGGTCCGCTCGTTGTGGCGTTCTCCTGGGGAGGCCTATGTCCAGCAGTGGACGTTGAAAGGCTATTGGATGGATGGATGGATGGATAGAAGATGTGTATATTCGTCAATATGTATATATTGTTGACATTTCAGGTTTTATCGAACACAATGCCCGTATTAGGATATTATTATATTACCTATGAGAGAAATTATAATTATATATCACATATTGCTCAAAGATAATAAAGTCTATGTTAGATTGGTATTAATAAAGACTAAACAGCCCTTTCATAAACAAGTTGATATATGCTCAAACTTGTCTAATTACGAAAGAGTGCCCCAAGGAAAGGTAACACCTGGAAAACAATGCCTTAAATCCGTTAAGCCAACGACCTTAACACACCTGATGCCTGTAGTTAATTCTCAGGGTAGCCTAGTCATTCGAAGCTTAACGACTTCACTCAATATCGAACATAATGTATTCATAACATAGTCTACTTTACCTTAACCAGTACGCCACGTAGGAGTATAAAATAAATATTTGTGAAAGTGCAAATGAAATAAAACAAAGGAAGGCGTTTAAATTTTCGTATGACTAAAAATTGATATTTAAATACTTATAAATATTATTCAATCCATCCATCCATCAGCCTTTCGACGTCCACTGCTAGACATAGGCCTCCCCAAGAGAACGCCACAACGAGCGGTCCTGTGAGCTCATATGGGGGGATCATGCCGTAATCGCCACGCTTGGCAGGCGGGTTGGCGATCGCAGTGGATGTTGTTAATACTCGAGGGAGTGCTGCTGCCCACTCCCCCGGTATTCCCTCAGTCGGCTCTTACGACTCCCATTGGTGGAGAGGGGTGGGACAATTCTAAAGCCGGCCCCACACGGCAGAAAATATTATTATAAATCTTTTTTGCTAAGCCAACATTATCATAGCAAGTAATGTAGTACCCCGATCGATAAAATTAATATATTGCATGGCCTAGTGTCCAATAGTTTCTATTAAAATTTCAAAGCCATAATAAAAAGTTAAACACTTTATTACTTATGAATTTCCTTTCTTTTTAAATACTACTATCCCTATTTGGCACCTAACAAGGATAAGGACTATCCGATGGTAACTAGTTACCGTAACGCTAGCAACACCAGAAGTATCACTCGTGCGTCACCATCTCCAAGGAAAGGGATAGGAGGTGGAGAGGAAGGATAATAAGGAGAAGACAGGGAGGGGGTTTGGACGTTCGGCACTCTCACTCACCATACAAAACACAACGGCGTGAATACTTACCGTTGTTTTACATCGATATTCTGTGAGAGGGTGGTACTTCCCCGATCGAGCTGGCCCATTCATGCTGTGATAAGCAAGGCTCTACCAATAACAGTTATTTTTATTTTAATATTTATTTTCTTTTTTGTTAACTAAATTTATTTTACTATATTTATTATCCTTTTAGCTTGGCAGCTTGGCATATAAGTATAGCAGCAGTCAAAGTTACAACGAAGGACCCTTTATGTGATACGAATAACGTTAAAATAAAAGTTGCTGTGCGATAATTTATTACTTAGCTATTAAGTTTCTTAAATAAGTTTTGTGATGCAGTGGTCATTTATCTCAGACGGTAGCAGCAAGTGCGTTTATTTAGAATTTTTACTGTATACTAGCTGCTAACCCGACATCGTCGTGTTTTTTTGTGTGTAATTATAATAATTTTTCCAAAATAAAAGTAACCTAAGTTGCTTCTTATAGCATCAGCTATCGGTAACAGAAAGTTTCTTCCAAATCAGTCTAACCGTTTCAGATATTAACCAGAATAAACAGAAAGACAGGCACACAAAGGAAAATGCCATTTTTCGTCCTGTACGATAGTAGCATCGGGGCTATGATAATTATTAGTATTTTTTATAATACAAATTTCATATTTCCATTTAACATGGACTAGCTCTATGTTATAATGAAGAAAAAAGTATTTGAAGGGACTATTTTGTAGGTACATCCGATGCGCTGCCATGTTTACCTGAAGTCAATACAATCGTTCTTTAATTTTTTTTAAAACATTGTTAGGTTATTTTTACACCTGAATTACACTTTTCGAATTGATTTAGAAATTGTGTGTAAAATGTCACAATGAAAAATCAAATTCTAATATCATAAGTTACATTATAATAAATCTAGACAAAAATCAGAAGTTATGTTTTATTAAAAGCTTTTTGATCTCACGATTTGTTTTGTCTATAGATTTTGTTAATAGATGTCCCTGCTTTTATGAGACTTATTTTTATTATCAATATTAGAGTTTGTTAATAGATGTCACTGCTTTTAATATACTTATTTTTATTATTAACATAAGATAAACTTAAAATGTCATTCTGAATTAAAATAATAAAGTAATCTAATCTTTATTGTATATAGAAAATGAATAGTTAAAATATTTTTTGAAAAACGTAAAACATTTAATAGAGCTCCATCTAGCGTTGGAAATACGCAACTCTAGGATTATAATCCAACTAAATTGAAAACTATTACAAGAGGTAGTGAAACACCATTCTACTGTCACACGTAAACTGGTTAATATACATTCCAGTTTCATTGTTATAAGCTTAAAACGCCCAGCTCATGACCTTAAAATCAGACAGTACCTATTTGTAATAGTATGATTTTCCAGCTACCTAGTCCGCTATTAAATGATAATTCTATGGGAATTCAGTACTATGTTTTAATACAAACACATGATCTAGTTTTGAGGTTTTTTCAGGGCAAACTATGTATGGACGCAGAGCAATGTCTTTTAAAAAAAAATATTGTTATAGGTAACTTCTATACTTTATGCATTTAGTAAAAAGCTGTTATTAAAATATTACAAACAGACATTTAAATTTTATTTATTGTATAGATTATTATCGAGAATAATAAGGAAGCAGTGATAGCTTAATGGTAAAACCGAAAATTGACAAGACAGAAGAGATTGACAAGCAGAATCGCAGTCTTTTCAAGTTGTGTTACGTATAGAGAATGAAAGCACCGTAGTTTGGTATGGTGTACTGGTAGTAGGGCTGGGTACCAAGTGGGAGTACTCACTTGGTATCGGGCCCTAGCGGGTTGTTACCACCATCTCCTGTGTGACAGGCCATGAAGCACATCGTTACATTTTGGCTGTAGCAGGAGATAGCCGTTTATTCTTCGTTCATTTCATATCCGTGAAATTGCATTTTGGCTGTAGCAGGAGATAGCCGTTTATTCTTCGTTCATTTCATATCCGTGAAATAAAATGATGAGTAGCGGCTTGACAATACTCTCAGTATAATTGAGTCCATGAGCGACGGCTACCATTTACCATCAGATGCGCCGTGGATCGTCTGCCACTACATGCAATAAAAAAAAAATAAAAAAAGCCCAAACCCGTTCCTTATCTTCTCCTTGTTACCCTTCCTCAAAGCCCTTCCTCTCCACAGACCTCGTCCCCTTCCTTGGATTTGACGAAGCGCGAGTGATACTTTTGGTGTTGCCAACAGCGTCTATAAGCTCACCATTAGGTGGGCCGTATACTTGTCCGCCTCCCGTGTAGTATAAAAAGGTATTGGTAGACATACATTGAACCCTGTTTATCTTTTACTTGTCAAATTGACATCGTTTATCAATTTTGTACAAATATTCTGAATGTTAAACATATAAAAGTAGCCATTCATATTTATACCTTCTTTGTTTATGCAAACAACATTTTCATCTCACCTTTTTGAAGACAAGCAAAAAGTATTTGGAAAATTAAATGTTTCTTCAGTAAATTCGATTTACCTTTTTTCTGTACACTCATTCGATATTTTCTTTATTTCTATAACCTCGATAAAAAAGTTGAGGCAATAAAATGTCCATCTATATGTATCGGGACCATAATTCGATATTTATATTTTCTTTGTTTTTTCCTTCATTCCGAGTTTTCTTAATAAATAAATTAATTAATATCTTGTTGACTTTTTGTATACTCTTTAAAAAGCCTTACAATTTTATATGAATTTATAAGTTTAAAAACTACCGTCAGCCACTTCGTGGGCCTCAGGTTTTGTCAACACTTAATAATATTAGAAATGCGAAAGTGACTTTGTTCATTTGTTAGATTATATATGTTCGTTACGCTTTCATGCAGGAACTGCTCTATCAATTAACTTTGCTTCATATAGTTAGAGGCCAAGACAAATACATAGTTGTTATCACGGAAAAAATCCATCAGCCTTTTAACGTCTACTGCTGGACATAGGCCTCCCCAAGAGAACGCCACAACGAGCGGTCCCGTCATGGGGGATAATGCCGTATTCCTCACGCTTGGCAGGCGGGTTGGCGATCGCAGTGGATGATGTTAATACACGAGGGAGTGCTGCTACCCACGCCCCTGTTATTCCCTCAGTCAGCTCTTACGACTCCCGTGGGTAGAGAGGGGTGGGACAATTCTGAAGCCGGCCCCACACGGCCAAAATATTATTATTATTGTCACGGATATAATCTAGTATACTATATGTACGTAAGTCTGTGACACATTAATTATCTCTATAGAGGTATCCCACAGGTACCTAACAGAGTTATGGAATTAAAAAAGTTATCATGGCTTATAACTATATCTTCCGTATCTTATGTGTTAAAACAGGCAAAGAAATATCTGTATGCCAAATGTCATTCAAATCAGTTCAACCTTTTCTACGTAATCTACTAACAAACTTCTAAGTTTGGTTTGTTTCGGAAATAATTTTATATTTATGCATTTGGTACGTATAATATGAGACGCAGGATTAACGTATAGGGTAAGCTTTTTATCTTAAAACGTGAATAGTTATTGTAAGATTCTCGTAGATCAATCAGGAATTTATTATATGTATCTACTTGAACCCAACTATGGAGGCTACGCTGGCGATGGCATGGACAGAGGCTAGTGTAGTTGGATGACTGGAATGAAGTAACTGTATCAGGAGAAATATATAAATTAAACCACCTATATTTGAATTGGTATTGAATTCTAATGAATGTTTACGCCTTATTTAATTATATAACATTCCCAGTATAAGACACTACATTTAAAGCACTTTACATTGGTACTTATTTCAGATTTCTATTTATGTAAGTCCCTTATCAGTTATAAATATTGCAGCTAGCTATAAATATTGTAACATGAAAATGAACAGTCTATAATTGACTAATCTTGAAACCAAACTTGAAGTATTTCATTTTAAATTATTACTTCAGAGAAATGAGTTACAGCTTCTAAGTTTGGAAATAGTCTTAACATCTTAGTGAGCTTGAGCTTTGATTTTATTACTATAAATAGATAAGTATCTAGAATAGAATAAATCTGTCTTAACAGTTATTTATAATTATAATATTAATAAGTGTATATTTTATATATTTATACTATTTTTATTGCCGTGTGGGGCCGGTTTTAGAATTGTCCCACCCCTCTCCACCCATGGGAGTCGTAAGAGCCGACTGAGGGAATACCGGGGGAGTGGGCAGCAGCACTCTTTCGGTATTAATAACATCCACTGCGCTCGCCAACCCGCTTGCCAAGCGTGGCGATTACGGCACTATACCCCATCCTTGGTGAGGCCTATGTCCAGCAGTGGACGTTAAAAGGCTGATGGATGATGGATGCATGGATGATGGATGTATATTCTAAATGAAAGTAACTATGATTCTAAAACAAACCAATTTTAAACTTATAAGAATATAAAAATAATATAACGAGCTCAGTAGCTTTCTTTTTTCCTATGAGTATAAAAGTTCACGTGTAATTTATATAATAGTCGTCCGGGTAGTAACGGACTAAGAATACAAGTATCACTACCCTATTCTTTCCCACGAGTGTCGCATGAGGCGACTAAGGGAAATAAGCAATTATCACCCATTGAATTACTGGTGGTAGGGCTAGGTGACAAAGTGAGAGTGCTCACTTGCTATCGGGTTCGAGCGGGTTGGCACCACCATCTCCCGTATGACCGGTCATGAAGCATATCGGTGTGTTTTGGTTATAATAGGAGATAGTTGTTAATTCTTTCATTTCGTATCTGTGAAATTAAATAGTCAGCAGCGGCTTGACAATACTCCCGGTATAGTGGAGTCCATGAGCGACGGTTACCATTTACCAGTAGTATGCATTAAAATATTTAAATAAAATACATGGAGTCGTTATCACACAATTTTAAAATCTATCATTATCATTTATTAAAATAAATTTTATAATGCTCTGCATTGTATACATAACGCTACGTCAATTATTTAAAACAATTTAATTACATGTCATAGCAAAGCCCCAGCCATCTGAACAGATTTGATAAAACCCTAGCTAATGGAAGTAATATATATAGTTGCATATAGTCGAGTTTCATATTATATAAGTAAGTATAACAAAAGTAATGCTTTTATTTTATAAATTTAACTCGCGTAAAACCGGGGTATGTTAGCTTGCAATCAATACACTGCAGATCGATATTATACCAACTTTAGGGCTTAAACTACTAACCACGGAAAATTAATAGCAATATGGTGAAGTTTGTGAATTTAAACAAGAGCGATCATGGAACCTACCACTGCAACACCCACCGATACTTTACGATGTGATCTGGCATGGTCCGATTTAGTCCGAAACGCAACCATACCGTTATCACGATATTCACAATAGGTTTGTTTTAACAAACCACTTTTGAGCGGACATGTTTTTTCAACGAATAACACGAGGCCTTTGTTTTACGTGACCAATTTTTTCAAATTGCTGACAAATTGAATACGTGAATCGTTGAATTGGATCGTTAGAAAATTGAATTTGTTTATAAATTGTCTTTTTTTATTGCGTTTAGTGGCAGACGAGCCACAGCCCGGTTACCATTTACCTACTGGTATTATGTAAAACATATATATTCAATTACAATATACACGTAATATAATATACGCTAATTAGTGCGCCAATGCTATATGAAATCTTTTATAAGATGATTCTTTAAAAAAATACAAGTAATAATAAAGAACTCTCTCATACTCACTTTCGATGTGTTGAAAATCTAATACAAAGTGATCTGGTGAAACTAATTACTTTATCATCAAAAAGAAATTCATCGATTCGAAATGAGTTCAAAATACTTAATAAGATATTAATTAAATATTGCACAGAGTATTAATAACTATTAAAAGTGACCTAGTTTCCTATGCCGCAGTAGGCAGCTATCACACAAATAGTGCCATTATAGGTATTTGCTTTGAGGCAATTTATCTCCAACACTTTTTGATTAGGATGCTTGTAAACTATGAAGAAATTGATTACAGCGGCAGTAATTGAAACCGAATAAATTACATTTGTACGTTAATAGTTATATGTAAATTTAAACTTGATAACTTTAATTTTTTTTTTATTGTTCGCAGACTCTATAACAATTAACGAAACTTCAAAATGGTGATTGAAATTGAAATGCATATAGAGAAAATGTGGACAGAATAAACATAACCGTTGTCAGCGTGGTTTTAACCATGCATTGTAAAGTAATATACGCAGTGGCAGCTGTGCTGACACTTCAAATAATTGGTGCAGAGCGGTTGATGTGTCCAAGTGACCCCAACTGCGTTTGCGGTGGCACGCTTGCCGTTGAACTCAATTGCAACATTGATGGTAAGTATGATCAAATTGTAATGTTGACTGCATTTGATTTCGTATAGTGTAGCGTAGTAAAATACATTCTAATCTACTATGTCTAACATCTAACTAATATTAATATTTGATTTTATGTTCATTTTACAGGGCATACAGTTAAGATAAATTTACTTCCTAACATCTACATAAACATTAAATGTGAGAACACTGAAAGGCTTGATTATAGCAAGCTACCGAGATGTGCCAACAGCATCAGCTCATTTAAATCAGTCAGTTTCAAGGATTGTCCATTACCATCTACATCTTTCAATGACGTCTTACAGAACTTGGGAGTATCTAAAACAATGGCATTGATATTCCAAAATGCAAAAAACTTATCTGGTTTCGACAGAAAACATTTTGCAGGATTGCAAGATTTAACAAAATTACTTTTATCTATAAATGGAATAACTCATTTGCCAGACAATCTCTTCATGGATATTAATAAACTAACATGGTTAAATATACGATCAAATAGCATTAATCTTTCAGAAGAATTATTTAAGCCACTAGAAAGGCTGGAAACTTTAGAAATAAGTCACAATCATATGACAAATATAAGTTCAAATTTATTTTCTCATTTATCTTTTCTGAGGAAACTTTCGCTCTGGCAAAGTAATATCACCTGGTTCTCGAAGGATCTTTTTACGGGTGTTGACGTACTTGAAGAACTTGATCTTAGCTCAAATGGTCTTAATGAACTACCTGTGTCAATATTTAAACCTTTAAAGAAATTGAAAAAACTGACGCTATTTTCAAATAAGCTTTCATCGCTGCCACAAGATTTGTTTAAAAATAACCATATGCTCGAAACAGTTGTCCTACTAAATAATGATGTTAAATTAACAAAACTACCGAAAGGCTTTTTTGGTAATTTACCAAATCTAAAATTGATATATGTTCAGAGAAGTGGCCTAGAAACTTTACCGTACGACGTTTTTGCTAACTCTGCCTTAATTACGAATATATCACTAGCACACAATGATATAAAAACGCTGCCAGAGGCCATTTTTAATGATCAAATAAATTTGCTTGAGCTGGACTTAAGTTTTAATAAATTAAAGGAATTGGAACCGAAGCTATTTTCCTCTTTAGTGAGATTGGAAAGCCTCAATTTATGTTCTAACCTTTTGGTTGAAATCTCTGGGTAAGTTAACTTACATGGGCCTCCGATTTTTCTAAAACATGTAATATTTTATCAAATTCATTATTTTTTATGTTATAGCCATACTTTCTCATCACTGCTAAGTCTAATGTATTTAAACATGGGACATAACAACCTGAAATATATTTCGTCAAACTTGTTTAGTAATAATAAACAAAGAATGTCTATATCTCTGGCTTACAATAAACTTGATTTTGAAAATAAAGAGATAACAAATAATTCATGGATGTTGAAAAGGACGTCGCCTTTTGCACACACTTATAATTTGAAGCTTTTAAATCTGAGCCACAATGAATTTAAGGTGTCTTTTGAAGATTGGTGGTTGAATGGGCATGAGAATTTAGATATCAGCTACAATAATATAAGAAATATTGACGTAAGTACTTGGTTAACAAAAGTATTGATAAAATATTGTTGCCATATTTCTATTAATTTGTTTATTTATTTTAGGTTGATCGAAAAGTTCTTAGAAGTTATCAATGTATTAGGAAAAAAACAATTAGACACGTTTGGATAAGTGGAAATCCAATGAAGTGCGAATGTAGAAACTATTTGTTTTTGGATTATATACAAGATAAAATGAAAATAAAGGTGAGTAAACTGTTACTAATTTGGATATATTGTAAAAGACAGGCATGAATTTATTCACAAGTAAAAATATATTTGTGATACTTATTAAGATTAGAAAAACTTATATATTATTATATTCTATCTTTCCAGATTATCGATCTACAAAGTGTACATTGTCCAATGTGGTCAAAAGAAGCATGTTATTTGAGATTTACAATATTTGTTTCAATTATGACAATTGTAACATTGCTTTATATAGTTATAATAATAGTATTCATAATATACAGGAAACAAATAAATCATATGATAAAAATGCGATTATTTGGGTGCTCTCTTGATCATGTTGGCAAAGCAGAAAGGCGGGAGGTATTAATTAAATATTGTGATATGGACGAAAAATTTGTGTTGAATGAGATTTTACCGGTAGTAAAATGCAATAAAGGTTTAAAAGTTTACACGAATTCGATCAAAAAATCAAGTCTCCAACGGAATTTTATGAAAAGCTTTACCGGTTGCGTTCCTGAAAATAATTACACTACACTAATCGTATTCTCTTCAAACTACTTAATGTCAACTTACAGTCAAATAGACATTAAAAAGATACACAGTGAAATGTTGAAAACTGAAAATACTGTTTATATTTTTGTTGATATTGGCCCAGAAAATTCTATTTTTGCATTTCTAAAAGAACAGCGTGACATTTTGGTAACAGTGGTATGGAATGAAACACACTTTTGGGAGAAATTATTTGGTATGTTATCAGATACTGAAACTAAAGGAACGTATATTGCAAACTACGATATTCTCAAGCCAAACCAAATCTGTAATACAAAATCGCGTTTACCACCAAATATCTCATTCTCTAAACTGCCTGACTGGCCTAATATGTATGACTTAAATACACTGACACATAGCCAGGTTTAGTTCCACTCTGTACTAAATTTAGCGAGGTAAAGACTGACTTCTCCGCTATGATAACATCTATATCTATATTTTAATCATACCAATCCAACGAGTTCTTAATATTGTTATGTTAAATAGTTTTCATACTGACGTAGCTTGTTTAATTTTTTTATAAGAATAATTTATCCTGTAAAAATAAGAGTAAAATAAATGTAATTACTAAGCCGTAATTAAGCCAATCAAACTATGGCATACTTCAAAGAAGTGAGCGTATCATTAGTAACAATGTAAACATGTCACGAACATGTACCTAATCTACATACTTTATTTCTTTGAATAATTAATTGTAAATAAACTTATTATGTCATCAATATAAACATAATAGTTTCTTGGAAACTCCATGTTGTTAAGAGTTGTAAGCTGCAGCTTAAAATTAAACTTGTACTTTAAGAAAAATTTGATGTTTTATTTTTCTTTATATCCTAACATCTAGGTAGGTACCTACTAGAAGTGTTATATGAAGTAAATAAGCCTTAGCCAGCGGTTAGTTCGCTAGTTTTTAGGTTATATCTCAGATTCCCGATATAGTACGGGATTAAATGTAAACAAGATTTAAAGTCTAATCAAGTGCAATGAAACGAAAAAAGTTTCATCAAACTTGTTCAGTTTTTGCATGAAGCTCGAAAAATCAAACAGACAAAAATATCCTAAGACATATTTTTTTTATGCCAACATATCTATTACAGTTCATAATAGTACAGGTAGACACGGTAAGTGGCAAATCTACGTGTTATGCAAAATCTGCAAACGTAATATACGATTTAGTAATGAAAAAAAAAATACAAACAGCGCCTGGAAAATTAACCAAAGTAACGGACTACTGTGGGGCCGGGCGAGTGAATAGGGTAGTAACGGGGGCTCGCTATACAATATAAGCATTTTATGTGGACTATAAATCGTCATGAATGTGAAATGTGAAAGCATTTGTATGCGTGGATGAATAACTATCACTATATACATTATTATGTTTTTTAATTATGCATTTTAATAATTTAATGATAAAATATATAATATTTAGAGTTAGTGATAGACTAGTGGTAAAACCAAGGACTGCAAAGACGGTGGTATCAAGTTCGATACCCAGTCCAAGGTTCAGACCTCGCGTGGCACATAGCCCTGGCTTTTCGAGATTTTTCAAAATTATGTGTGTATTTGTTAAGAAATTATCACTGTTCGGTGAAGGAAAACATCGTGAGGAAACCTGAGTCTGAGAGATTTTCTTAACGGCGGAACCCGGTCTGCCAACCCGCACTGGGCGGCCAACGTGGTGGACAATCACCTAATCACTCTCACCATGAGAGGAGACATATGCCCAATAGTGGGACAGAAAAAGGGTTGGAAAAAAACATTTAGGAATTGAGCTTATCAAATGCTGAAAAAGGCAAGTTACAAAATTAATATAATAATTAATATAAACAATAAAGAGCTACCATTATTATAATAGCATACAAATATTTGTTTAAATTCATAGCATGGATATCTTATACCTAGTTTTCTACTATAATATAACCTGGTTTACTTGTGTATTTTTGGGGCTATTTCTATAAATACATAATCTTTTAGTGGATTTGGAATTACCTTTCTAGTTAGTTATTTGTAGTAATTACAACAACTGCTGTAGTAATTACCACAAATTGCATTTGACACTCCGTACGCATTTAACACTCCGTTAGTTTAACCAGATCAATTAATTTACTAGATGCTGTCCGACTATAAAGTAAACCTAGAAAAATCTTTTGGGCATTTTTATCTCACACCTAGAGTGTGATCAAATATTTTATTTTGGGTGGTGTTAAAACCCCCTTGAATTGAAAACAACTTTGGCCATTATAAAAAAACCAGTAGGTACTTACCTTAATTATTACAGTAAAATTAATTTAATTTTAGCTCGTACACTATAATTCATTTTAGTTCCACATATTTTCAAAAATATGACCATTCCTGCGAACGACACAGGCGACCTATAAAAGTCTGGGGCGCAGTTGGAGTTGTGTTATTTATTTTCAGCCATACACTGGCTATAATATATGTGTGGGTATGTATGTATGATATGGTACTTATACTAACTACTGGCATGTTAATTCATCATAATATGTCTGTGGAAGAGGTGGGAGAGATTTTGCAGGTGTTCAGTCACACACCACCGAAGGAATGTAACATAGTTCCAGTGGTCCGCCAATAAAGGCGGAGAGACGGCACACGGCGGGTTTCTTTAGTGGGTGAGGGCCCCACACTACCCTGTTCGTTGCCCCGAACGACGGAGTGTGCGGTTAGGTACATTTTTTCCCGCCTAAAAAAAAAAAAAAAAAAAAAAAGGTGTTCAGTCACACATTTATGCACATTTTCTTATCTATCCTCTGAGTTAATGCCCGTGTCTTTAAAGTTAAAATGATCTTACTTAATTATCTGTAATGTCTCACAATTACATTAACATTTTAGAATCGTTATAGATTTTACAAGTAAGTACGTTGTTATTGTAGTAGGTCAGCATAAGACAAGATGGAAAGCTATATTTCTAGTAATTTAAAAAGTTATCAAAAACGAATCCTAGATTAACAAGTGTGTACCATCGGTAAAAGTCAACCACTTTTAGTCACAAGTAGTATTATTTTAGACCTTACATATTGTCGAAACAGACAACAATTAGTGCAAGCAAACATTTATTCTCAGAATTACCCTGATAACGACAACACGATGAAGTGTACACTAAAACGCAATTTAAACAGTTCGGGTTTGTAATACAGCACTAGTTTATCGTGTAACACAACAGTGCTCAATAACATCCAGAACGAGATTTATTGCTTTATCCGTTAGTAGCGTGGACATTATTAGATCAACATAGACATTGCAGCATATATACGAAATGGCACATGGTGCCAACATAATTCATGGATAATGTAACGCTTAACTATTATGGTTACTGATAATTTATTAATTTTATTTAAAAAAATAGTAACTAGAATATACATGGGTATTAGTGTAAAGATGATATATTATATTGGTGTAAAGATGCAAAAGGGAATGCTCCGATGATTCGGACATGTGGAAAGAATGTCGGACGAGCGACTGGTTAAGAAGATATACAATGCGAAAGTAGAAGGATAGGTACAGGGGAAGACCGAAACTCACCTATCTTGACCAAATCGGTAATGTATTGAAGGAAGGTGGAGTCAGAAGTCTCTGAAACCAGCGAGCGTGTATGAAGAGAATTATGAATATTGAGGAAGCGAGAGATGTAAGCAAGAATCGAGCCTCTTGCCACTCTGTTCTCTCTGCCTACCCCGCAAGGGAAATTGCGTAATGATAGGTAGTACTAGTAACTAGAATATAAAACATATTAAATAAAGTGTAAGATGTCTTTTAAATGTGTGTTTATCTCACAGACTATCGCTAAAACAAAGCTACTATAATATTCTATGTCCCCTGAGGGGGGGAACAGCGGAGTACTGTTAGCTCTTTGGATCCTATTTGGTGGTATGCGTTTTACCTGGGACCAATTGCCAATATTTCCGATATCACCGAACATTGCCCGGTGTATTTCGGATGACCACATTTTCTCTTCCATTACGGAGTACATTTTAGCTTGTCTAGAGATATGGTTGGAGCCCGTCCGGGGGTGTGGCCACCTCCATGCCAGCTTCCTGGACTGGATGTACCTGCGATATGAGCAGCAGTTGCGCGAATGCCCGAGCTTAGGTGGTGAGCACGACTAAGTATAACGGTTAGTAATTAGCACTGGAGAACAAAGCACTCACGTATTAAATCTTAATTAGATCAGTAAAATTTTATTTAGTTGGTTCGTCTAATAGTAAACCTTGTTTATTAAAACGATGATATTGATAATGTCAGTGAGCATATGATATTTAAGAGGGGACCAAAGCCATAAAAGAAAAATTTTAAGCACCAAAATCAATATAAATGTATTTACGGAGCTAATATATAAAGCTACAATTTTAGGCAGACGATGAGTGTATAGGCAGTGAGATATATGTCTCAGCTTACCTCGGCTGCCTATTTCCTTCCATCATTGCCTATTAAGGGTAACTGTGTGTAATTTATATTTCTGTAATCAATACAATAATAAGTCTTGTTAGTTTAAGATAAGTCTATGAATAAGACAAATACATTTAAGCACGGTAAAGTATACAATCCAATGTTCGTATTCCAACAGTACAACCGTATTTATATTGTACAATACGGATGCTTTATCCTAATGCTTAATGGCGTATTCACGGCACGTCGCAACCGTCGCTGTTTTTACCCCAAGGGGATGAAACAATATTCATCCTCGCGTGTTGTAGTTCCAACGAACCTAAGCTATAGAGGTATTGGTATTATGTGTCTGCTATAAATTACTTTAAAGTAGATACAATAAAAACATATAAAAGCACATAATGATATTAGGATATGTAATTTATTTTGTTCAAGGCATATAATTTAATTTAAATGCAAAAGTGTTCACAATATTTATTAAAATATATACAATATTTCCTTACATAATTGATTTCAAATCTAGGAATACAAACTCAATGCAATTAATAATTATTATCTTTTAATGTTCTTGATTTATAAATAAGTAAACTGTTACTTTTTTTATGTCTATACATTAACGTTATTTGAAAAATAACTGCATTAGGCTATTTAGGCGTGTCAGGACACAAAATATATTTTTGTAATTTTTGACCTTATATCTGTATGTTTGCTCATGTATTGTGAAACTAGGTACTAAAATTAATTATTGGTATACATTTTGCCCCACTACTACTTCAGGAATTTGAGATATTATTATACATAAAATCAGATTTTGCTTGCGGTGGAGCTGCGAGCCAGAATTAGTCCAAGATAAAATAAATGAAGAACGCTTTACGATATAATCAAAGGGTAATTTTATTTGTTGGGGGTTAATAGACAAACAGTGAAGCACTTTGTTGTGATTCCATTGTAGAAAAATCTTTTGACTCATGCTCAAAAGAGGAGTGATGCAACATCTTCAGATAGTCAATGCCTTAATTTGCCAGAAGTTAACGACCGGCTGCTACCTTTCACCATTCTGGGTAGCATGGCTAATCTGCCAAACCAATAAATAATTAATTATATACGCAAATACAATATAGAATGTATTACATCATAATCGTGCACCAGATTAATAATATTTTGCTTAAATTTTCATGTGAAATTTTAGTTACAATAGTTCCTTTGTTATCGTATGTGAGAATATTCTTTTTAAACGAAATGGCTTCAAAAATACCTTTAGTAATAACTCATTGTTGTGATGTCCCAACTGGGGAGGTAGGAGGTAGGATAGAGGTTCGCATTTCTCCCCTATAAGAGCTTCGAAATTAGATTTGTCCCCATCACCCACAGATGTGTAACCTCCCTTTCAGCTCAGTTCAGTCCACATTGATTAGCTCAAACTGGTTAAAATTTGAATAATTTAGTATTTGAATTTTGTATTAGAATTAGAATTGGTTGTACTGAATAACGATCAACGCACAGCCAAAACTACTAGCACTACAGCATGAGAACGGAAGGCGATTTCAGCAATCGTCCATCCCACACCACAGGACTGCCGCATTTCAGGTAATATTTCTCCACGTCTTAGGAAATGCCCATATCACTTCAACAACTACCTACATTTGAAAATCATATTAAAGTACTTCTGTTAAACAATCAAAAATATTCTAAAAACATGAGAGCCATAACTACTGCATTATAGTGATATTCAAGTTCATTGGATGGTGTAATGTATCATAATTTTTAAAATACTTTATTGTTTTGTCATATGGTAGTATAGTGGACGATTAGATACATATTAAAATGTGTAATTTACAAAAAGTAACAGCGTATGATCAAAATATCTTCAACTTCATTGCACTTGCAACTAAGTTTAATGTGTCTTTAGTATCTAAGTACTTTGTATTCTTTGTGTAATGTCGTTCTTGTGAGTGTCTCTGTCTGTAGTTGCCGCAGAATATTAGGGTCAGTTAGTTTGCAACCATGATTCTACCTGGCATTATGCTGAGCTGTCAACTATTTGGCCATTGACTTAATTTAAATCTAAAAGTATGTATGTATATATTCTAATCATTTTCTTTTTGTCTTTTGTATTCAATGGGTTAATAAATGATTTTTCTTTCCTGTTTATTTTTTTCAACAGAGCTGAACTATTTAATAACGTAAGCTAAGGAATTGAAAAAAACAGGAGGTACACGATGGATTTTTTTGGTAATAATTGTCAGAATGGTGGCAACGTGGTTTACCACTCGTACCTTCTCATTGCAACAGGGGCCAAAACTGGGCAGCCGAAGGACGTTTTATGATAAATGGCAATTCGTTGTCTCTATCTATCCCTCTGAGAAAAAGAAGTCATTATTAATTTTAAACCATAATCAGGTAAACAATAATTCCTTCTTCAAAGGTTCGCGCACATTTCTTTTGACGAGCTGTTTAGGAATCACATAGATAAATAAATAATTTTACCATAATAAACACTATTTGCCGTCTGGGGCCGGCTTTAGAATTCTCCCACCCCTCTCCACCCATGGGAGTCGTAAGAGCCGACTGCGGGAATACCGGGGGAGTGGGCAGCAGCACTCCCTCGAGTATTAACAACATTCACTGCGATCGCCAACTCGCCTGCCAAGCGGGGTGATTACGGCACTATCCCCCATTCTTGGGGAGGCCTAGGTCCAGCAGTGGACGTTAAAAGGCTGATGGATGGATGATGGATGAAACACTATAATAATTTGAAACGATTTTAGTGTATAAAGTAAATGCTATGCTATCAAATAAAGAATATTAATTATATAATAATAATAATCTAATCTTATAAATAATAAACAAAAAAAAAACATAGCATCATGCCTGTATTCCCCGAAGGGGTAGGCAGAGGTGTATTACACACCCACGACTCGCCAGCTATGTTTAAGTCCCATGTAATAGGGGGCGAGCCTATTGACGTCTACCGGGCACATTTCCAAACTCCGGACTGCTACTAATAAATAATAATCTAATAATAATTATTCTAAACGTTTGATATACCTACTCGTATTTTGGGAAGTTTTAGTGTTGCAGGTTCGTTTCCCACACAGGACAACTTTTTGTATGATACACAAATAGTTATTCTTTTGGTGTAATATGTGTCCGTGGCATCGTATGTTTGTAAAGTACCTCATAATACTAAGAGTATTCCTAAGTGTAAGGATGGACATTGAAAAAAAAAAATTTTTTTTTTTTTAGTCCAAATTGTTATAATTAATTTTGATGTTTCATATATCCTAGGGGGAAGCTGAGGGAGATCTTCTTGTCCAATATTCCAAAGTGTAATATAGACCAGTGTGTGTTACCAGTGATGACTTACGGCACAGAGGCGTGGTCTCTGAATGTTGGCCTTATATCAAGGCTCAAAGTCGCTCAGCGTGCTATGGAGCGGGCTATTCTTGGAATCTTTCGTTCGATTCGTAATACGGAAAGCCGTAAGAGAACGGGAGTGACCAACATAGCCTGCCGAGTCAGCATGCTGAAGTGGCAATGGGCAGGCCACATCGCTCGACGAACCGACAACCGTTGGGGAAGAAAGGTTCTCGAGTGGCGACCGCGTAACGGACGGCACAGTGTAAGACGGCCTCACACTAGGTGGACCGATGACCTGGTCAAAGTTGCAGGCAGTCGTTGGATGCAAGCGGCACAGGACCGTTCGCTGTGGCGTTCTCTTGGGGAGGCTGTTCTAGATTTTTTTTTGCATCTTATTGAAAATAATAATATTAAATTTTTATCTTCAAAGTGAAATACATAAAAACAATAAACAATAACAAGCCCAAGAATCTTTCTTTGTGATATTCCATTGCAGTAGAACATAACGAGGCTGTAGTTTGACAAGAACAAGACTCAGTTGTTCACAAATTAAGTACAAAGGATGTCGCCGCAACGTCGGTGATCAGGGCGCTTCTCATGAAATATTCATAGCCATGGATGCGGTCTAATGTACCGCTGCGATATATTTACCGCTGACCACAGCAGACGCTGAAATAATAACCAAGAGGGATGAATGGATCATGTGCGTAGATAAAATTGTCTACAAATTATTTATATTTAATTGTATCCCACTGCCATTGGGCGCATACTCACTGAAAAATATAAAAAGTTCGAAGTAAAAATTTAAAAAAACACGAATTTCTAAATGGTTGCTAAACATATTTCCGAATAAGCTGATATTAGACATGCGTATGTAGCGTGTTCTTTCCTGATTTGAATAAACTCGAATGAAAATATTGGCCGCTATACAAATAAAAAAAAACTAGACGTCGCGGTACGTCTACCAGATGTAAAAACATCGACATTATTTTGTAGAAATAAAGAAAGAAAGAAAACGAAAGAAAGAAAAGTTTATGTCTACACAACCGTGACACACAATATAACTCAAGTTTAAACAGTTTAACAAATTAAATATGTATTTAAGACACATTAAAATATATACCTAATTAATTAGTACATTTTACCATCATTGAAGCTTATTACAGAACAAATTATTTGTATATGTGGAAAAAGAGAATCTAACCGCGAGTAAGAACCCCTGCCTGTATACCTACCATCTAAAGACAAAGAAGTCGTCAAGACGAATTAAATGATTCCAAATTCGATGGGGTTGCGTCATTTCATTACAGACTTGCTGTGGCCACCTTCCAGCTCCATCATCAAACCCTCGATATCATTTAGGACTGGAGTACTAGTCAAGACATTTCAAACGATCCCTAACTCGATGGAGTTGCGCCATTTAATTACTATTTCGCATGGCCACCTTCCAGCTTCATCATCAGACCTTGGATATCATTTAAAGGCATTGTACTCATCAAGGCGAATCAAACAAATCCCAACTCGATGGGGTTGCGTCGTTTCCTTATAGAGTTACTATGGCCACCTTCCAGCTCCATCATCAGATCAGTTCCATGTCATCATAATATTGCATTGTCACGTGATATACATATGCATGTAAAATTTCAGCTCAATCGGAAACCGGGAAGTGTGTCAAATTATCTTGCAAGATTTGAACGGGACAAGTAAAATAAAAGCGTCGCCACGCTAACAGCCGATTTTACATCCCATCGCATTAGATGTTTCACATCAAAAATTGGATTACGCTAATATTAGGCATATGATTGTCTTCAGTGTTGATAAAAATGCATGCCTAACATCGAGCGGTGTCAACGTTCCTTGTCCAAAATCCGCATAATGCTTAGTGTTTAGGTGGTGGCTGAAGATTTTGAACGTCCATAAGTAGAGTGAGGTGGTGGTTCTTTGAACGTGTGCTTCTTATGCTGGAGGAACTTCTGTCTAAAGTTAAGTACTTTCCGGGCGGCATGCTACATTGCTATAATCTTCGGTTGTTGTGTGTGTGCTGAGATAGCTTGGATCTACAATCCTTGGGTGTGCGTTGAGTTTTCCTCATGAAATATTTATTTTATAATAAATTCTAAACTCATAGAATTGAATTTAATTTAAGTAAGTTTGCACTTTATAACGCTTGACCATTAACAAATTTTATTGAAAAAAAATACTATTTTGATTGTGAACTATGCAGAGCAAAGCGATGGGGGTCAAGGCGCCATCTTGATGTGACTTTTTTGAAAATCTTGACGGCTTGTATTCTGAGTTTTTTTGAAGAATCTGGTAGGTTTGGAAGATCATAGCAAAATCGTATGATTGAATGGTGGTGAGGGCGACTTAAGATTGGCGTCGGGAACCCGTTGTTTGGACATGATTATTGAAAATTGAGAACTGTTTAATAATGGCTGACGCAATAATTATAAGCAATTATGCTTAGTCAATACATTCCTAATACTTTCTGATATTTACGCGAATGTTACACATTTTGATTAAAACTACGTTTACGGAATCTATCGCGTTTACTTGATTTTACTACTATCCCGACGTTTCGAATACTTTACAGCATTCATGATCACGGGTGGACTTGAAACTTGAACTTGACGGGAAACCGTTGAAATAACATATCAGCCTCGGACGTCTATCATCTAAGTCTATTATAATAATAACTTAAATATTTAAGTAATTTGGATTGTGACTGTTTGTGCCAAAATAAATAGAAAAAAAATTCAATACTTTGCTGTGTGCTTGCATTAATTAAGCCCTTATGATGCCTACTAACATAAAAAGAATTAAATTAAAGTGACTATCCCTTTTTTTGTTAAGGTGGGAAAAAATGTTCCTAACCGCACACCCCATCGTTCGGGGCAATGAACAGGGTAGTGTGGGGCCCTCATCCACTAAAGAAACCCGCCGTGTGCCGTCTCTCCGCCTTTATTGGCGGGCCACTGGAACTATGTTACTTTCCTTCGGTGGTCCGCCGGCGTCTTACCCTTTCGGGTACCATCTACTGAGCCTCGCATCCGCACACGGAGCGTCGCACCTTCTCGGGAGGCTTTGCGGGTGGCAGACGTTCCCCGGTCCATCCACCCGCAGCCTCAGCTAGGGCGGCATAAGGCGCAAGTACCTGCACCTGCGCCGCCCCGGTCGCTGGCTGCGGTTTTGGTCAGCGGAAGAATCCTCCTCCCTGGCTGTCACCACTGCGGCTGTGACGACGAGACGATGCGGCACAGGCTTGATTCCTTGGCTTGGGCCGAGCAGCGCCATGAACTCGTCGCTGAAATAGGGGGGGCCCTCTCGCTACCGAGCGTCATCAGAGCGATGCTTGGCATCGACAGGAACTCGGCCGCGGTCACTGCCTTCTGCGAGGAGGTTATCTCGCAGAAGGAAGCGGTGGAGAGTGCCATCGACCGGACCACCCTCGCATAAAGCTGTTGGCACGCATTGTTGGGTCCGCCCATATTCTGCATGAGCCGTGCAAGGGACCGCTGCGCCGACTAGCCTAGAGGACAGTTGGCGGAAGTTCTCGTGAAAGCGCCACCGCCCGTCCAGCACCAGGCCCAGATACTTAATCTGGGTCTGCACCCCAATTTGGACCCCGTCCACTGTAATCGAGGCGCCAGCAGGTGGCCGACGTTGGGGCCCATAGAAAAGTAGGGCCTCCGATTTATCCAGAGCCACCCTAAGCCCCAGCGCTCCGATCCTCCTGACCACTTCCGAGGTCCCTAAGGTGGCCAGGAACGCCGCTTCCTCGAAGTTTCCACCCTGGGCCACGATCAGCGTGTCATCCGCATAGCAGATGACTGCTAGCCCAGTGGGGAGCCGACAGCGCAACACCCAGTCGTAACCGATGTCCCAAGGCCCCAGGACCGAACCCTGCGTCACACCGCACGACATGGGTCTCCTCACAACGTCCCCTATGCAGCTCTCATAGACGACGCTATGCCACGCCACCAGCCGCCTCAGGTATACAGGCACCCCATGATACCGGCGCGCCTCCCTGATGCAGCTAAATGGCACACTATTGAACTTTGGCTTTGGTATGCTGTTGGTGATATCAAGTGACACCGCAAACAGCATTTCTCCACCGGTGACGACCGGCGGGGCCGCGGCCCTCAAACGCATGATCGCGACGCAGCCGTCGTTGAACGACCAGCTAGAAAACCGAACTGGGCGTCCGACAAGTCGGGCCCGACGTCACGCAAGTGCTGGACAATGCGGGCAGCGAGGATTCTCTCCAGCATCTTACCCGCCTCATCCAGCAGCACGATGGGCCTGAAGGCCCCAACCGAATCCAGTGTTCGTCCTGGCTTCGGCAGGAGTACCAGCCTCCGCTCCTTCCAGCAGTCCCTTCCCCTGAGGTGGGGCTTAAGGTAGTCCAGAGCCAGTGCCAGAGCCCGGGCGGATATCCCGTCCGGGCCGGTGGCGGTGTTTTTGGAACAAATCCCCGCAACAGCCGCCCCCTTTTCTGACGCAGTGACAGGTGGTACACTGAGATCAGCCTCCCGGTCGCTACCCGGCAGTGCCATGACCGGGAGCGTATGCTCCACCCGTCGCGGGAATAGGCCCTCGACCACCTCGGTCAGGAGGCCAGGTCTCTGTGAGGGGGGGGCTCTGGGTGCGAAGATTGTTCAGCGCCGCACGGTTCGAGTGACCCCAGGGGTCACGATTGAGACCGTCCAGCATCTCCTGCCTTTTCTCAGTTTTGGCGCGGCAGATGGCCAGCTTGAACTCGGCCGCGAAGCGCGGTATGACTCGTACAGCTGGCCCTCCCACTCCCCATCGCGGTTGCGCCGCCAACTGCGGGTGTAGGACCTCCGGGCATGAATGCACGCCGTACGGAGGTCCGCTCGCTCCTGGGACCACCAGTAGAACCCTTACCAGCCAATGCAAGTGTCAACACCCCATTCTTTCCCACAGGTGTCGTATGAGGCGACTATGGGAAGTAAGCAATCATCACTCATTGCATTACTGGTGATATAGCTGGGTACCAAGTGGGAGTACTCATTTGCTATCGAGCCCAAGCGGGTTGATACCACCATCTCCCGTGTGACCAGCCATGAAACACATCGTTGCGTTTTGGTTGTAGCAGGATATAGCCGCTATCCCGGTATATTGGATGGGCCGTGGCTCGTGTGCCACCATCCATCCATCCATCCATCAGCCTTTCAACGTCCACTGTTGGACATAGGCCTCCCCAAGAGAACGCCACAATGAGCGGTCTCGTCATGGGGAATAATGCCGTAATTGCCAAGCTTGGCAGGCGATCGCAGTGGATGTTGTTAATACTCGAGGGAGTGTTGCTGCCCACTCCCCCGATATTCCCTCATTCGGCTCTTACGACGTGTGCCACCATAAGCGAGAAAAAAATAGTACGCGGGTACCGCACGTTCTCGACCGATGCAGCCTACGCGTTGGCCGGAACTCCCCCGTGGGATCTGCAACGGAAGTGCCACCTGCGGAACGCGGTCGATACGACGCGGGACCCGTGATCCACCGTAGCAAGGGCGGGCGAAGGCGCACGGTGGGTTTTTAGTGGATGAGAGCCCTTAACACTACCCCGTTGTCTCCCTGGGTGGCGGGGTATGCAGTAAGACATTTTAGCCTACCTAAAGAAAAAAAAAGGAGATAGCCGTTAATTCTTTTATTTCATATCTGTGAAATGAAATGGTGAGCAGCGGCCGCTTTACGTACAAAAAAAAATATACATTTTAATATATATTATATTATTCTTCCTTAAAAAATGCCCAGCAAATAACAATAACATTTATTTCTCCGTAAATTACAATCTTGGGCTAGGTAAAACAAAAGGCATTCCCAATATTTTAAAATAACTCAACTTGTCTTGACTCCATTTGGTAAGAAACAGTCTTTTAATATAGTACGTTAAAGACAGCGGGAAACTTTGTTATTGCATGATATAATTTAATTTGTTTGGAAATTTTCTTCCTCTTAAAGTCATCTGTTTTCATTATTTTACCGTTCACCGATCTCATTATTACTCACAACGTTGCCTACTTAGGGCAGGCACCATAATTTATCATAAAGTTATTATTCTCTAACGATGTCTGTTTTTTTTTGTAGTTAATGTAACCTTTAATTGTTATATGTTTTATTTTTATAATATTTGGTTCTATAAAAAAATATTGTATATATAAAACTAGGTTGTTTATCTAAGTATAAAACAATAACTGACTGACTGATTGACATATCAATGCACTCTCTGGGGTTAGGATTATGAAAATTTACAAATGGGTTTCTTTAATACTGTAGTTGAGCACTAAGAAAGAATTTTACGCAAATTCTGCCATTAGTCACTAGGAGGCAAGCATAGCTGCGGGTATCGCATTGTACTTCACACGCGGGATAGAATGTGGTGGTGACACTTATATTCTTAGTACGTCACCACACAAAAGTACATAAAATAGCTTACCCTTCAGGAGTCTTTTTTATAAAGTAATATGTAGTGAGTTGATTGAATGTTTTCCTCATTTGTCAACGTCTTCGTTCGCGAAGGAGAAAAATGATTCAGTGAACCAACCGTGACGTCACGTCCTGGAATTACGTTGATACTTCTCAGCAACAGTTTAATCGTTGAATATAATACGATTAACTTATATCAAAATTACTTTTACTTAACATAATTAATTATTGAATTAATAAATTACTAAATAAAACAGCAGTCGTAATTAGTTCTTAACTTTTTTATTTACTTACTTTTTATTCAGTTTTATAGCCACAATTAAATAAAAATTTGGAAAATCCAAAACTGCACGCCTCATAATCTTCATTTTTCACAATAAAATTGATTATTTGATAAGTAACTAATAATGTATTGGTCTTACTAAGTAGTTTTCAATAAATCACATAGATAGCGCTAATTTCAAAAAGTTCTAATGTGGGTTTCATGTCTTATACGCCATCTAGCGCTAATTTTAAGAAGTACTTCTATATTGGTCTACCTCTTAGTTCCGGGCCAAGCGCACGCTAAGGCCACGCAAAAAAATGTGGACTGTAAAAGATGTTTTTTTCGTGTTTTATAATGTTGGTGTGTTATTATTTACGTGTGTTTAGTGTTTTTAATTAATGTTATGGATAAAATAGTTATTATACTTGACAAATATCATCAGTTCGTCAAGCAAAGGTAAGAACTTTCTTTTAACAAAAAAAAAATGTACCGGCCGGGTGAACGGTGTTCTGTTGACGATATAAAACCACCGGTGGCTATGCGTACGTAAAAAGGTAGTTCTCATGAAAGGTGCTGGTTTATATTCAGTATATTTTTGTTTATTTAATAACAATTAAACCACATCGAATCAGAATGTGAAAAGTAATAGGGCTCTATTCCTAATCATAAAAACATAAACGAAAAAAAAAGACTCGATTAGTAAAGTAAGTATTTCGGTCGTTATCGTGTTAACATACATTACCTACAACTCACGGACGTTCAAGCCAAATTTTTTTCCAACAGTTTTTTAACTAGTTTAAATAACAAAAATGGCATCAAAATATCATGAGTGTTAAAAATAGTGTGTGTTCTAGTAGATACATTTTAAGTTTGAAAAATCAGTTGTTCCGTGTAAAACGGGAGTAGAACACACCTCAACGCTTCGCTTATGAGGCGTGCAAAAGTGTTAAGGTAGGTATGTAGATATATTAATTATTGTGTAAGTTTTTAAGTGTTATAAAGCCAAGATTAAATAAATACGAGTAGTAAGTATATATGCGTTCTGAGCATTAATACCTACTTATAAAAAGTAATTTTGCCTATAGTATGTTTGTGTTTATTGACCCATCGATAGCAAGAAGTGTGTGTTCGATGTAACGTTTATCACATTAATGTAACGAATATGAAATATTTATTATTTTTTATACCGTGTAACGGTCACAAATACCGCTGACCTAAAAACAATTCACGGATGTTATAAAACCTGATTAGGAACTCCACAGTGGTTTAAGCTACAATTCCGCGTAGTGCCGCCAGGTCCATGTTGATTTCCAAAGAAGTTTGATGTCACATCGGCGACCAGTCGTAAAATAACAAAAACTTTTACTAAATATACGATTAGATCACAGACAACTCAACCTAATGTCTGTGGAGTAGATAGTACCATTTTCCTGTCTATATTTCAACGAACCTGACACATTATTATGCCGTACAGAGTAGAATAAGTTTACAATAATAATTATTATTTATTATTTATTAGCTTTACGCACTCTACACAATAAAGTTTGATGATTGCGCTATGTTAATATGTAAACCTAACTTAATATGATTTACACCTTCACACCATGCTACGAGCTTAACAGATGATCAATGAAATTTTGCATTCATGTAGTCTGGAGTACAGCTGTCCTTTGACATGATTAGCTTTTATATTCCTGAATTAATAGTTCTTGTGTGATAACAACTTTTCATAAAGATTCTTCAATTACCTACTGTTAGGAAAATTATAGAAAAGTGTACAATCAAAGGAAGTCTTATTTCGCAATAATATAACCCTTAATAAACAAATACAATAACTTAACTATCAAAACATACATACATAATATATATAGACTCACACCTGTTTCTCAGAGGGGTAGGCAGAGATAACGATTTGCACTTATCATAAAGTGGCATTCCGCTGCCCATTTTGCGCTTAAAACATTTCAATGAATACATGTTTTATTTTTTATATATTAATCTAAGTTATACTCGTACAAAATTTATTACAAGTTATCGTCAAGTCAATAAGCTGACTATCATGGGCATTCAAGTTGTCTAGGAATTTTACCAAATATTTGTTAAACAGTAAAAAGTACTGTAGTAGTACGTTAGTGGACGCAAAGCAATTTGTATGCTAGTCCCAAGCAACCTCTCTCAAAAACTAGGTCGAGTGCCTAATCACTATTATTGTCAACTTTACATAATGGACGTGCGAAAGTTCTAGAAAAGAGTTATTGTTTTACAGAGACATTTTGGATTCGTATTTCTTTTCAGACCAATGTTTTAACATATTACGAGAACGGTAAAAACTTACATTAAACACAAAGTGAAAAATGTGAAATCGAAAATAACAGTGACGAGCAGGATTTGAACCTGCATCTTCTGGACACCGTCCAGATGCTTTGTCAATTCAGCCATCGTGACCATTGCTCCTGACTGCTAATTTCGATAACACATTCATACTTAACGTCTTTGGGTGACGCTTGCGTCATCTGTCGGAAGTATTTTCATACATTATACCGACCAGGTAAACTTAATTTTACAATTAAGATTATTGCCTAATAATGACGCAAACCCTATAAATATTTAGATATTTTTATGTATATCTTTAGCATTTGACATGCTTAGCACTAAACATTAAACACAAATTGCACAAAGACGTTAATTATGAATGTGTTAAATCCTGCTCGTGACTGTTATTTTCGATTTCACATTTTTCACTTTGTGTTTAATGTATAGTGCTAAGCATGTCAAATGCTAAAAATTTATATAAAAATATCTAAACGGTAAAAACTGATATTATTTTTACTATAACAGATAATGAGAAAACCAAAAGACAATTTTTGAAATACAATCTTGAGCACGTGTAAAAAGTCTGGTTATCATAGAATAATAACTATTATTGTTAGAATAATAACTGTTATTGGTTATGATATTTATATACATACTTAAATATTACTATTCTATAATATATTTATATACTTAAATATTACTGTTTTCTAATATTACGTAGAAAACTCTTGAAATTGAAACAAGAAAAAATCATAGTATACCCTGTTTTCTGTCGTTCAATATTTATTTCTTGATTCTATTTTATCAATAATAAGTATCTATATAAGATTGTATTACTTATTTATAGTTTCGTCAAAATTGAGCCCTTATTTACGAAGCTTTCGTCCCACAGATAAAGAGACAATTTTATCCGTATGTGATGAAACGGATCTTTGAAGCTGATTGAGTTCCAAATTTGCTGTGAATATGGTGACGTAATATCCATTTATTTGTAAGACGTACTCGTATTCTGGAAAGATATATTAAATGATTTGACCCGGAAGATTGTTTAGTATGTTTTTATCAAGTAATTGAAGTGAAACAATTGATGTATTTGTATAAGAACAATATGTTTTCTTGTCTTTATTTAATTCTTTGGCGAATAATTTAAATGTGGCCATGGACGTATGAATAAAGTAAGTAAGTATTCTTTTTATTTAGTCCATGAATGTGGTATAATTATGACATTTTATAGTACAAGGATGGCAAACAAGCATAAATGGTCTAGTAGTAACACACCAAAAGCATAATTCCCGCGACGTAAAGGACTAGGCAATGGATAGAATGGGTAATAAGGCGGGGATGAAAAGGGAGGGTCCTGCACTCTCACTCGCCATACGAAACACAACAGTAGGAGTACCTATCATGTATCACGCTGATCTCTTACAAAAGCGTAAAAGGGGAAGGGCCACCCCCTTCCCCGGTCGAGCTGGCCTATTTATACACGGGAGAAGCAAGGCTCTACAACTACAATATTGAATGTAATTACTTAAAGTATAATCGTTTCTCACATACCATTCATCCATCCATCAGCCTTTCATCGTCCACTGCTGGACATAGGCCTATCCAAAATGGGGGTTTACCATAATGATGTTTTTAGTACACGGGGGAACACTGCTGCCCAGTCCCCCGGTAATCCCTTAGTCGGCTTTTACGACTCCCATAGGAAGAGACGAGGTGGAGCTACTCTTGGTGCCGGCCCCACACGGCAAACATATCGTTAGAACGGTGTTATTGTATTGAAATCAACAATATTATAATTACATATCCATCCATCCATCAGCCTTTTAAAGTCCACTGCTGGACAAAGGCCTCCCTAAGAATGGAAGTGAAGAAAGAATGGAGTGCTGCTGCCCACTCCCCCGGTATTCCCTTATTATTCGACTCTTACGACTCCCATGGGTGGAGAGAGTGGGACAATTCTAAAGCCGGCCCCACACCATCCATCCATCCATCAGCCTTTCGACGTCCACTGCTGGACATAGGCCTCCCCAAGACAACGCCACAACATGTGTTTTGCTGATATGGGGGATAGTGCCGTAATCGCCACGCTTGGCAGGCGGGTTGGCGATCGCAGTGGATGTTGTTAATACTCGAGGGAGAGCTGCTGCCCGCTCCTCCGGTATTCCCTCAGTCGACTCTTACGACTCCCATGGGTGGATAGGGGCCCCACACGGCTTATTATAATTACATAACATTTTTCTATTATAAAGCTGTAACAGAGCTGTGTCTGTACATTTAAAATATTTGAGAAAAAATGTCTGTATTAGGCTATACAGGCGTGTTAAAACACAAAACATTTTTTTTTAGATTTTTTATCTGTTTGTTCGTTCGCGTATTACGCAAAAAACTACCGAACGGATTTTGGTGCAACTGTTTTATTTGATATCTCTTGATTATACTTAAAAACTGGTACCTATATATTTTATCCCGCTATTATATTGGGAACCTGAGATATAACCTAAAAACCATATTTTAGTTTATAGATTTCAGTTTTGTAATAAAATTATAATAATTTAATAAAAAATATATTCAAACTTATAGTGCAATATCGACCAAAAGTAAATCATTCATGCCCCCACCAGATGAACCGGCGATCTGGTCAAAGCTGCAGGGAGGATTAGTTGCAGTCAGCACATGGCTGATCAATGTGGCGATCTCTTGGGGAGGCCTATGTCCAGTAGTGGATGTTGAAAGGATGGTCGATGGATGGAAATCATTAGTGTAGGTTAAAAGGTTGGCAAAAGTGGCCATTAGAGTCCTGGTTGGACTCTATAAAGTTTGTCAATGCATATTTTGATATTTTTATAGTATTTGACATGCTCAGCCTTAAACCAACACAAAGTGTGAAAATGTGAAATCGTATAATGTATGCAAATACCTACTTCCGACAGTTGGCGCAGACGTCACCCAAGACGTTAAGAATGAATGGGTATCAAAATTCGCAGTCCCAAGCAATTTTCACGATGGCTGAATTAGCAAAGAATCTGAGACGGCTTTCCAGGAGATGCTGGTTCAAATCCTGCCATTGACTGTTATTTTCGATGTTACAATTTCATACTATATGTTGGTTTGTCAATGCAGTAAAAATAATGATACAAAAAATGAGTTGACCGGAAATAATTCGCGGTAGCCCAGCAATGCTGATTCGGTATGGGTCAGCGCTTCAGCACAGGCCAGTATGATATATTATCATTGTGTTGTACCGATACTCCATCTATCACCGGTGCAAACTGTAGTCTAAATTGAATTTGTAGAACCTTTTATACATCATCTACTTTTGGATAACTTCTCATATCAGAGTATTATATTCTCATAATAAAGTCCTAACATAAATCGATATCGATATTTTTTTTACTATTAATTTAACGTTACGTATATTTTTAAAACGCAGTCCTGAGCTAGACGTAGAACCAAGGGCTACAAAACCCCAAAAAGTAGTATTAAGTTCAATTCTCAGCCTGAGTTAGGGACGAAACAAAGAAAATAACTTGGATTTTTTTAAATGATGTGTTGAATTTTTGACAAATTATCAAAGATTGGTTATAGAAAATATAGTAAGAAACCTTGCAAGCCTCAGAGATCTTCTCGATAGCTTGTGAAGTCTGCCAACCTGCAATGGGCCAGCGTGGTAACCTATTGCCTAAATCTCCTTCATTGTTAACAAATTATCGTTGCGGAGAACACCCTGAACAAACCTGCACTAAGACATTTTCTCGATAGCTTATAAAGTACAACCTGTTCCGGGTCAGCGTGTTGGATCATGGTCTAAATATCGACAAAACCCGTTCCCATCAACGGGACTATAATGGGTTGTGGAAAAACAAAAGAAAAAGCAAAGCAGATTTTGTAATGCTTTAAACACGCAGTGCCGGCATTACAAGGAGATGCAGATTAGAGTAGAGACATGTCTGCGTTGCACGTGCTTGCACCGCAACGATAATAGCTCCACGAGTATTACAAAATCTGCTCTGCCCTGTGTTGCGTGATATGCGTCGCCTGCGTCTCAGAATAAGTTTAGCCTAACTATCACGATGATTTACCACTATACACAGAAAAGGATTGACGAAAGAAACAACTATTTTACCGTTTGAACGAGTTATAACAAGATTATTTAAGCCCCTTCAAGAAAGCTATTTACTTACCTTATTCATAGTACACGATACCCATAAGAATGCATAAGGCAGTAAACTTTTGTATTCTTAAATCCATTGCCTCGAGAAACCTCATTAAAACCTTTCTATTTGTCAGTATTTCAGAGTAAGATAAAATGAATATTAACTTACTGTGCTTGAAACTCTTTGGCATTCCCAGCGGTATTTTCATAGCTTAAGCTGAATATCTGCCTCGTTTTTCGCCCCTTGTTTGGCTTTGAGATAAGCATCATCTCCTTGGATGGATTAAAAGAAAGTAACATTCGAAAAAAAGTTAAATATAGAAGAATTATAAAATGAAATTGTTACGGGGAAATTCCTAACAATCAAATAAAAAATAAAATTTACAATTTAATTAAAAAAAAAAATATTATTATTATTTAAAAATTTGACGATAAATTTAAAACGAGAGAGAGAGGGAGAGAGAGAGAGAGCGATGAGAAAGCAGGGAGTGGTTCGCAACTCAGGGGACAACCCCAAGACCGTCACCTACGGGTACTCAACTGCGGGGGGAGGCTGTAACTGGGCCGAAGGGCAGGCTCTCGTCCTTCGGCGCGCGCAGATGTATGCCGGAGGGTGGGTGAAGCCGGCGCAACCGGCGCTGGAACCGGATCCCGTAGGGCAGCCGCAACCCGGTACGCCGTAACCCGGATCTCGAGCGCAGCCAGGAACAGTACTTGAAACTTGAACTTGAATTCGGGACTTGAAACTCCAGGAGCTTTTATTCGGGTGTTAGTGACAAATTATGGGGGGCGGTATATTTAAGACCGGCGCTCCCTTCAGCTCAGTTTTTTAGGGTTTTCTAAGTCACACACTTTTAATTTTAAATGCCCTAGGCAAAAATGATGTTATTAATAACTATATTACTTTAAGCAGTGTTATCTGCCTTGACACACACGATATTTCAGTCCGAAAAAAAAATCTACCTCCAGTTATCCTTTTATATTATTTCCCTAATAATATTCTATCTTTCTCTTATTGCTATCTCATTCTAGCGCTGTTGCCCCGACTTACTCATTGGTGGATAGTTTTTTGTTCTTGAACTTTTCCTATCCATACGCTGGCGATTGGTGTAGTCATAGAACGTTCTCGAAGCCTGGCGTACTCTGCTCGCATCCGGGATCGCATGCTGGCCATATATGGTTATAATATTTGGTTCTGGCCTTTGTGGGAGTGGATTCATGCGACCCATTGGCGATAATCTAACTGGGTAGGGGGGCCAGGCCACCGCGCGTATTTTAAATTTGTGGATATGGTATCTGGTATCAATTGAATATGCGACTTCATAATTTATATAGTAATTTGTTCGGTTACATCGTAACAAAATATTGGCATTTTTGGTAATACTAGGCATATAAACAGCTTTACTCGCATGACCTACGGCTTTATTGCTTATGTATATTAATCATTGCAACATGAAAATGGTATAGAGAAGATGAGCACTCTGAATCTAAAATCCAATATTGAACGCATCACCAACTAAATATCCGTTGCACTCTCCCTAATTACTAAATGGCTAAAACTAGAGCAGTTTCAGTCTCAATCAGGTTATGAAGTGTCTTATGACGAGATGGTTTACATCTTATAGTATGAATATGAATTGTAAAATTAAAATTACAATATTGGAATAATGTGTGGAAATGCGTCTGATAGGTGGCGTAAACAACTTAGATAGCACCATAGCAACTGATTTATTTCGGTGGCATCAACGTCTACATTATGTAACATCTCTCTCTTTAAAAAATAAGAAAAATAAACATAATATTTTTATATAAAAGAAACATAACTTATTATTTTTCATATACTTAAAACTCAGTGTTTAGTTAACACACAACAAATAACTAAACTATACCGTACATATGTAACGAAGCTTAACTAACAACTACCACAATACTAAAACTAGTTTCAGTACGACATGCTTTTTTTTTTTACATGTGCCACTCTTTCCCTGTGCCAAAAATACATAGATTATTAAGTGTAAATATCAATATAAAAATTAAATGAAAGAAACTAAACTTAATCACATTATTACAATAATATCTATATAAATTTTCTTTTCATGGTTTTTTTTTTCCTTAGCCAACCTTGTAAAACCCTTTCTGGACGTGGGACTATATCACTTCGAGGATGTGAAACGATATCATTTTCATCGAGATCGGAACATGACTCATATGATTCCGACTCAAGGGACGAACGTCTGTGATTATCGGCTCCGTTTTCTTGTAACCTCTCAGGAGGAGCCTTGACAAGGTGCGTTCTATTTCTGCGTAATACCGCACCCCCGTGGCTTCGCATGAAGTAGGAGCGCGGCTGAGGCGCGCGCCGTAGCACGCTGGCGCGCTCTCTCCTCGCGCCTGACATCGCCACCACGTCGTCTCCCGCGCGCAGTTCGGGGAGTGGACGGGCGTGCTCATCGTACCACTCCTTGCTTCTCTTTTGGTTTCGAACCAAGTTTTTGAAATCTGACGTATTGTTCCTTTCCGGCAACAACTTATTGTAGTGGCACGGGAGTTTCGTGTTAATCCTTCGACCCATCAAAAGCTATTACATCTCTCGGTGTCGCTCTGTAATTTAGTAAACTCACATAGAAGTCTTCACTTGATCTTACGGCTTTCGACAGCAACGTTTTCACCGTGCGTACAGCACGTTCACTTCGGCCGTTGGATTGTGAATAATGAGGCGACGAAGTCGAATGTGTAAATCCCCATTGTTCTGCGAATGTCCTGAACTCCCTCGAAGCGTATGCAGGGCCGTTATCCGTGAACAGTTCCTGTGGTATACCGTGTCGCGCGAACTGATCTTTCATGGCGAGTGTGACCCGCCTAGAAGTAATATTCGGCATGGGGCACACTTCGGCGAAATTAGAAAAGAAATCCACTAGTATTAAAAAGTACCTTTTGCCAAACTCACATACGTCCGAGCCCACCTTGGCCCACGGTAGGCACGGTAGCGAGTGCGGGATAGCGGGCTCGCGCTGTGGCCGCGGCGCCAGCTCGGCGCACACGCGGCACGCGCGCACGGCACGCTCCACGTCGCGCGACATGCCCGCCCAAAACATCACGTCTCGCGCGCCTCTTGCACCGGTCTATGCCCAGGTGGCCTTCGTGTACTCGGCTTATCATTTCTGACCTAAGCGATTTTGGAATGTACACAGAGTTATTTACTAATATTACTCCGTCGACGTATTCCATGCATTCTCGATAACTCCAATGCCTGCGAACAGCCTCATTAGCCTTATACTTATTAAGGCGCCATCCGTTCATAATATACGCGATGAGAGTTTGGCATTCATCATCTCTACTTGTATGCGACCTGATATCTTTCAAGCGGTCTTTACTGAACCTCAAACTTTTTATCAAGAAACAAGTTTGTTCTTCCAATTCCTGCGATATTGTACTTTTTACGATGTCCGGGAGCGGCGCCCTGGACAACATGTCGGCGACGAACATGTATTTGCCCGGCGTGTATTGCACCTCAAAGTCATACCGCTGCACTGTGAGCATCATTGGCTGTAATCTGGCGGGTACCGAGTCTAGCGGTTTTTTAAACAGCGATTCCAGCGGCTTGTGGTCGGTCTCCACGACCACATCTCTCTTACCAAAAATGTACTGATGGAACCTCTCGAGGGCAAACACGATCGCGAGCATCTCCTTTTCTATCTGTGCGTACCGCTGCTGCGTGTCGGAGAGCGTTGCCGATGCGAACTCGACGGGGCGGCCCGCCTGCAGCAGCACGGCGCCCAGCGCGCGCGAGCTCGCGTCCACAGACAGTACAGCGCGAGCATTTGGCTCATACAGCGCCAGCACTGGCGCTGTGCACAGCACGCGCTTCAGCTCGCTCACCACGAGCGCTTCGTTCTCACCCCAACACCACTCGTTTTCTTTCTTTAATAAGTTCCTCAACGTCGCTCCTCTCTCCAAGTGGTGCGGAATAAACTTGCTCACGTAGTTCACCATGCCCAAAAACCTCTCCAATGAAGGACGATCCGATGGACTGGCCATCTCAGTAATTGCTTTCACTTTAGAGTCATCTATTTTCATACCCTCAGCGCTGAAAGTGTGACCCGAATATGTCACCTCTGTCACACAGAATAAACACTTTTGAGCGTTGAACTTTATACCTACAGTTTTCACTCTTTTGAATAGGCAGTTGAGATGCTTGTCGTGCTCTTCTTAAAGACATCCAAAACAAATGTGAAGTGGAGATTTGGAGTCGCTGTTGGTTTAGAGTCACCCATCAGATGCATTTACATATATTATTCCAATATAGTAATTATAATTTTGTAATTTAAATTCATACTATAGTGACTGCGATAGCTTAGCGGTCCAGAGAACTTCACCGGATTGGATGAGACGTAGGTTCGTCCTCCTCGATCCTGATATCCCTGAGCAGTAAAGCTCCCTTTTTTCACTTTCACAAATAATGTTCTTTAAAGTAGCTGAGCATGCCAAGTGCTAAATACAGTCCAAAAATATAATAACTGATTAAACTGAAGCTTTCTTATATAATCCTATTATTATTATAAAACTGTAACATAGTCTGTACATTTAAGATATTTGAGAAAAAATGACTGTAATAGGCTATATAGGCGTGTCTAAACACAAAACGATTTTTTTTAGGTTTTTTGTCTGTTTGTCTTTTTATCTGTTTGTCTGTTTGTTTGTTCGCGCATCACGCAAAAACTACTCAACGGATGTTGATGCAACTTTTTTTATTGGATAGCTTTCGATTAGACTTAACAACTGGTATACATTTTATCCCGCTACTATACCGGGAACCTGAGATATAACCCAAAAACTAGCTTTTGACTGCGGCTAAGCCGCGGGCAAAGGCTAGTATAATATAAAATAAAACTTTCCGCGTCTGTCTCTCAGTATATCCGTTAACCCCTCCTAAACCATGCAATTAATTTTGATGCGGTTTTCACCATCAACTAGATAATTTCTTCCGGAAGGCTTATAAATTTAATCATGCATGTTACATATACAAATTGCACCCGTGCAAAGCTGGATTGGTCTCCATCCATCCATCAGCCTTTTAACGTCCACTGCTGGACATATGCCTCCCCAAGAATGGGGAATTGTGCCGTAATCGCCACGCTTGGCAGGCGGGTTGGCGATCGCAGTGGATGTTGTTAATACTCGAAGGAGTGCTACTGCCCACTCCCCCGGTATTTCCTCAGTCGGCTCTTACGACTCCCATGGGTGGAGAGGAGTGGGTAAATTCTAAAGCCGGCCCCACACGGCTGGGTTGGTCTCAGTTTATTATATTACTTATTCTTTATTTCAGAGCAATAAATTACTATACATGCAAATTATTAAACCATTTTATGTTAATACAGACATTCATTTCTCTTTTTAACCGGAAAATAGAAACCTATTTGTATTAATAAACGATGTCATGGCTGCGACATTTTCGCAGGAAATTGGAACAACGTCAAACGGGTCAACGAAGCCATTTTTCATTCATGATTCTCTGCAATAACTGAATAAGTCAATACAAACAGATTTTAGATTTGTTTATTTGAGTTTGACAGCGATACTTAATGAAGAACATTCCTTTTCTATTATTTTCTAACAAGTTCTGGTTTGAAATCTATGAAATTTTTGAAAAAAATCATATTGGTATTTAAGCATAATAAACATATTAGGGGGGTTAGGCAGAATGTCATATTTCACGTGTCGACCGTATCGAGATCACTGTGATTGGTTGAGAAACCGACGCGTGATGTCACAATAATCCGTTGGACAATCACGGTGATCTCTCAACCAATCACAGTGATCTCGATACGATCGACATGTGAGATATGACATTCTGCCTAACTCCCTCGGTTTTAGCTTTTGTTTTAGCACTTTTCGGAGACTCTTTACTCCACCTTCCTTTAATACATGACCAATTTAGTGTAGGTAAGTTAGTCTCGGTCTCCCGCAGCACCTAAAATCTTGCAAAGTGATAGGTTTGTATATCTTTTTAACCAATCGCCCGTCCGGCATTCGTTCTACATGTCCGAACCATCGGAGCACTCCGTTTCGCATCTTTACACCAATACTCTCCTTTATACCTACTCGCTCTATTAGTAATTCGTAACTTTTCTATCTATTATGTATATACGATTTTATCCTTAAAATATCCGTACTAATATTATGAATGCAAATGGGAGTTTGTTTGTTAGTTCGTTACACTTTCACGGCCTAACACCGATAATCATTAAATTTTGCATACATATAGACCAAAACCCCCTCCCTATTCTCTCCTTAGTATACTTTCTATCATATTATTGTCCTCTCCACCATCACCATCTCCAAGGAAAGGGATACTTTCCTTAGAGATGTCGACGCGACTGATGCCTGTAGTGTTGCAAGCCTCTATAGGCTACGCTAAACACTTATCATAAGGCCATATGCTTCTTTACCACCCACTTTATATAAAAAAATCATAACACATTTTATCGCAGAAAAATAGCTGGCAATCCCTATGGGATAGCTATTTTTGGAAAGAGATAATTATTGTACCGTAGAATAACTTATTTATATTTTGAAATTCATGCGGACAAAGTTGCAATCAGAATCTAGTTATCTTTAAAATTATTAAATTCGCGAATTCTGTTTATTACTTTACTTCTTAGAATTGCAAACAGTAGATGGAAGTCACTGAATAAATTGATATCTATTTTGGAAAATGTATTTAGGTATTGGGCTTGGAAGATTACGATAATAAATATAAACCCAATATAATATTGTATAATAGAACATATTATTATATATAGTCATTGTATATAGATTCAAACCATATTGTTTATACTTTTATTTTCTAGAGCGTTTTACTCAGTGCACGGGTTTATAGTTGAAATGAGCTGTGAGGTTGCACATGCTCACTTAATATGGCTATGATTTTTAAGATGTCGGCGTGATTCAAGGTGTTCTGTCTACTCCATTCACTCAATGGAGTAGACAGAACAGCCAGAGCACTATTTATTATGTTACGTAGTTTAATTACGTAGCATGTAAGACCAGAGTATACATAATGGAGCTTTAAAGAACATATTATTTTGAAAGTGGAAAAAGAGATCATTACTGCGACCAGGATTTGAACCTGTATCCTATTCAATCCAGGGTAGTACGCTTGACCGCTAAGCTACCGCAGTCACCAACGGTGATTCAAAATCTCCAAGGAGATTTGTTTTAGATGTCTTTACGACCCGCGCCTCATATCGGATGCATTTAAATACATTATTCCAATAGGGATAGGAGGTGGATAGGAAGGATAATAAGGAGAGGATAGGAAGAAGGTTTGGGCCTCTGACGCTCTCACTCACCACATGAAACACTACAGTAGGAGCTACTGTTGTTTCACGCTGATCTATTGTGAGAGGGTGGTACTTCCCCGATCAAGCCGGCCCATTCTTACTTATGTTCTTTACTAATTTATTGACGAAAATTCTTTTTTTTTTTGTTTATTTTGCATATTAGAACATACCTATATTATAACCACAAAGTTCCACTCCTTTCAAGAGGGGTGTCTTAGTCAGAAAAAGTTTCTTGGACCCAGCAGGCAGACTAATGCTCGTGTAAGACAACATATGCCTGCGTACAGAAATTTAAAAAAATATGAAAAATTGGAATAGTCATAATTAAAACGCGGTAAATTCTGTAAAAAGAACTCTATTCTCTTCTTGTCTGTTTTATATAATAAACATACTTAAAGTGAACTCATTACTTCGACAATATAGAAATGCTTCTAAGATTTCAAAGCTCACCTCTTTACCGCAAAATACATGTACGAGTATGCTATGTAGGTATAGTGTAATTATGGTTACATCAAAAGAGCGCCATACACAGACGCACTCTCCGCAACCATCAGTGCTAGTCACAATGGTATTCATTTGGCTCCATTGATGGTGGGTGCAATTATGTCATGCTATGAATGTACTCTCTTTGCTATAGTTACTTAGTTTCGTTTTTATTCATAAACGTCATCATTATCATGTTTTGTTTTTTTAATTACTTGGAGCTAAAGTAACACGGAAAAGATCCTGTTGAGTTTTTTCACTGCATTTTTGTTTTGTGAGAATTTTTCTTAAACCAAAGTTATTCCCCTAGAATAATAACATTTAGGGCTGTATACAGTATTTTATATTAAACTAGCGGCCCGTCCCGGTTTCGAACGGATAAAAATTTATTTTTAAACATTTTAGGATAAACGTAGAGTAAATATAATATCTTTATGCAAGACATCTATTTATAGTAATAAAATTATAGCCTATGTCATTTGTATACATACACAAATATAAATCTTTCCTCTTTAAAAATCCATGAAAAAGTAGTTATTGTGACATTACTGTTATATTTGATATTTTATATATTTTTTTAGCATTGGTTGCTTAGCCTTATAAATTAACACAAAGTGTGAAAATGTAAAAGCTAGAAATAACCTAATCCTGCTCGTGACTGTTATTTTCGATTTCACAATTCCACACTTTGTGACATAACTGTTATAGTTAGACTATTTTTATTACAGACTTTTTTGTAGATATTGATGTCTTCTATAAAACTGTGGTAAGTAAGTACATCAATTTGCTCTATTGTCAATAATTTACGCAGCGTACGTCATATAAGTTTATTTTGGTATATTTTTCACGTTGGATTACATTATCGAAGTTTTCATACGGATCCCTAAGTTTTCGAAAATATGCTATCGCCTATTTTCATCAGGGATAATGTTGAATTCTAACGGAGAAAGAATTTTACAAATCGGTCCAGTAGTTTAGAAGCCTACTCCATGCAAACAAACAATCAAATCTTTCCTCTTTATAACGTTAATATAGATAAATGTTTGTCTTACCTCTTTTTTCTGCCGTGTGGGGCCGGCTTTAGAATTGTCCCACCCCTCTCATTAACAACATCCACTGCGATCGCCAACCCGCCTGCCAAGCGTGGCGACTACGGCACTATCCCCCATATGAGCGAAACACATGTTGTAGCATTCTCTTGCGGAGGCCTATGTCCAGCAGTGGACTTCAAAAGGCTGATGGATGGACCTCTTTTTTAATTTCCCTCTTCTCTTTTTCTCGAACTCTCTCAAGTCCATATTTTGCTACGTAACTAAATATCAGCGTAATATGGGGTGAGTCCTATGCCATCTTCAGGGAATGGGCTCAGATGGTGCAGAACTACTGATATAGAATATTATGATAAAAAAAACCAATAGCACATTTTTAATTGTAGCGTAACGGTGAAGCTGTCACGTCACAATAAATGAGAATCAGCCTAAAGATTAAAAAAAAAATACATATCGTATTATTTTATGTACAATTTTTAATAAGACAAGACAATGTTTTATATAAAAAGCACTATGGTAGGTCATAGTCCAGAAAGATTTGAGTTGATCACAGAACAAGGTTCAGTACCTATTATTATAATAATTATTGCAGTTTACTACTCACGGCTGCACTTCACCAGTAGTAGGATGATCGTTTTTATTACCAAGATCTTCAGACTCAGTGATTTCAGATCGTCTTTAGCCAGTGGTCTCAGATAGTAGAAGAACAATCAGTCTTTACTTATAGATGATGCACTGTAACTAGTGACTAATATGTCAAGTCTCGGTTAAAGGCTCAGACTCACTAAGACAACAATAGGGATATGACATCAAAATAGAATGATAACCACAATCCAGAATGAAGAAAGATCGTCCATACCGCTTCCAGGGATATTTATACCCAGCTCTCGGGACTTGACGTTCGAGATTTCAAATTTTAAAATAAATATTTCTTTTCTTTGTGGCTTGTCATTTTATGTAACCTATTTTAAAAGTAGGATAAGGTACAGTATTATAACAGGTTGACCCATTCAAACTCTGTACTTCACGCTTAGATGATCTTGGATTTAATTATTTCATTTAAACTGTCTCTAGACTAAAGACGCTGTTTAAATAAAATTGGTAACGAAATCAAATAATAATAATAAAGTGATTAACTTTTTATCTTAGGCCAAATTATCCACTTCCATCCATCAGCCTTTTAACGTCCACTGCTGGACATTGGCCTCCCCAAGAATGGGGGATAGTGCTGTAATCGCCACGCTTGGCAGGCGGGTTGGCGATCGCAGTGGATGTTGTTAATACTCGAAGGAGCGCTGCTGCCCGATCCTCGGTATTCCCTTAGTCGGCTCTTACGACTCCCATGGGTGAAGAGGGGTGGGACAATTCTAATGCCGGCCCCACATGGCAAGGCAATTATCCACTTACCCCCGGTTTATGAAAAGCTGATCAAATTTTCAACTAACGTCACTGTCAATTTAACAGTACTGTCAAATCAAATTGAGTTTCTTAAACATCGATTACAGAAAAATTTACGCGGCATTTATTGGCGTTTGACATACAATTCTGAAAAAAAAATATATATTTCTGTTAACTGACGTGATAATTAAATCAAATAGCTAACAGTGCTTCCAGCAACTCAAATGTCGCTTAACAAGTGATTTAATAGCTTTTCAGTTAATTTATCTATTGATCAGCCCTTACGAAACCGGGCGTTAGTCTGTCTAAAATATCGAATTCAAAAAATGATTTCTACATTTACTTATTACGAGGGTAATATTTAAAGGTAATATTTAGACACAAAGAGCTTCGCTCTGCATATTGCATGAGATCTTATAACCAGCTTGAAAAATCTGATAAAAGCCGACACTGTACCACATTTCTGCGCATTCGCTATGATATTACAAGTTTATTTCATAAAGGCATTGCAAAAGTGGTAAGTCACAAACTTAATGTGTCTGAATTGGTTAAAATCTAATTTATTATCTTAGTTATTAAATGCATCTATTATTGTGTGACTGTAAATTTACGATATATAAAATAGCACTAGTTTTAGATTAAAGCCCCATAATATACATTCCTGTCAGTTAATTGATTAATTAATCGTCAGATATATGTAATTATTAGCACGGCATATGTTGTAACACGAAAAATGCAAAACATTGCATTCTATGACCGGAAATAATCCAAAAGAATATTACGTGTATTAAAAATTAGAAAGACTTATAAAGCTGTAAATACAAGTAATCTATGATACTCACAGCTCATTAAAGTTTAAATAAATATAGAAACTTTATTTACGACGTAAAGCAATGGTACAGACCTCTTACGGCCAGGCAAGTGATATGATGGTGTAGTACCGTTGTAGTAAAAAATAATCGATTTTAACTACCATTTTAATAATTAAATAAATAAATTTTCTGTTTGAACAGCTTAAAACAAAAAAAAAATCCGTAACATCTTCCAAGAATATATAAAAATAGCTTTTTTGTGTGTAATCGTCGTAACTCTAAGTCTACTCGTTTTGAGTTATACAAGTGACATAACTTAGCGAAAAAATTGCGATTGTCGAACCAAATCATTGTAACATAATTTACAAAAACAAAAATATTAATAATATATAAATGATGAAATACAACAAATTTGTAATTTTCTTTACAATCTTTGTACAAGACTACTTTGGTGTTTATGAACACTAAATGTAATGGTAACTTGAATTACAACGTTATTGCACGACTATTTATAATATTTTTTAACGTGTCATGACCTGTATTATGCGTTAAACTTTTACTTACTTACTTATCATCACGCCATTTCCCTTGCGGGGTAGGTGGAGAGAACAGAGTGCCAAGAGGCTCTATTCTTGCATACATCTCTCGTTTCCTCAACATTCATAACTCTCTTCATACACGCTCGCCGGTTTCGGAGACTCCTGACTCCACCTTCCTTCAAAACATGACCGGTTTGGTCTAGGTAGGTGAGTCTTGGTCTCCCCCTGTACCTACATCCTTCCACTTTCGCATTGTATACCTTTTCAGCCAGTCGCTCGTCCGGTATTCTTACCACATGTCCGAACCATCGGAGTATTTCCTTTCGCATCTTTACACCAATATAAAAAATGAAAGAGAGTTTCATACCTACTCGCTCTCTTACGTCGTCGTTACGAATGCGGTCAGTCAGCCTCACTACACAGATTCTCCGCAGAAATCGCATTTCGACCGCATTGATTTTACTCTCATGCTCCTTTTCGCATACCCAACTCTCGCTTCCATATAATAATGTTGGAACCAGCACTGTGTTTTGTATTGCGACACGCGCCCTCTAGCTGAGGTGATGACTGCCGAGAAGTTGTCCCAATGATCACATCCAAGATATACAAATTCATCCACTTGTTCTAGCACACCATTTCCTATTTCTACTCTAACATCTGTTCTGGCTTCTTCTCTTTCAAAAACCATTACTTTGGTTTTGCTTACATTCACACGTAGGCCCCTTTTCTTACAATCTTCTGCCATTACGTCGAATTATCACTTTAGTATTGGAAAATCCATAAAATTTTACTTTTGTAAAAAACATAGCATCACGCCTGTACCCCGAAGAAGTAAGCAGAGGTGTATTACACACACACGATTCGCCAGCTATGTTTGAGTCCCACGTAATAGGGGGCGAGCCTATTGCCATCTACCGGGCACATTCTAAACTACGGGCTGCTACTAAAAATGTTTTTTTATAGGAAAAAGCTCAATAAAGCTACGCGTCCATTTATCCGCGCCGTACGCAACGCAGGCAGGCAATTTTGTTCGCTCTGTATGAATTTGTTTAGCACTGCGTTCACTGTTCCGCAAGCACGCGCCGCAGTCAGGCATATATTAGCTCTCTGGTAAAATGCGGATGACGTCATCAGCATTTTCAAAAATGCGGATGAGGTCATCCGCATTTTTCGCTTAGGTTCACTTAGGGTTGTCGTTGTTCTGATTTCCAGATGGTTTTTTTTAATTTATTTATCTCAATGACATAGTACATATTGTAAGCTTCAATGTACTCGCCAAACTTTAACGTATATTGGCGAGACGCGCCCCCGGATTAGATGTTCTTCAATCGATCATTTTCGTTCTTTCATACGTACTTACGATATTCATTCTACTGTTACGAGACTTACAAGCATGAACAAAATAGCGATTTAATATCCTTTAATCACTATAACTATAAGAACAATATACATTTGTGTGTTTTGATTAAATATGTATGAGACACGGCAATTTTTCAGGTTTTACCACAAAACACGGCAACCAATTTTTAAGTTATGGCAACCTCATCAGCAAAAGTTTGACATCAGCTTAATGATGAAGCAATGGACGCACCCTTTCGACAAATGCGTTCAATGCGATGCGTATGGCGCGTGCGTGCGGACTAATGGACGTCCACCATAACACTGCCTGACCCGGGGATCGAACCCTCAAGATCAGTACTCGCTCACACTACCGCTGTACCACCGAGGCAGTCAAAAAACAAAGAGATGATAATATAGGTTTTTTTTTAATTAATATATTAAAAATACATCTAGAAAAAATCACATAAAAATAAAACCTCTAATACTTATATTATTCTTTTATGGGAATACTAATTCTAGGTTATTATATCTCAGGGCCCCAATATAGTAGCGAGATAAAAATGCATATCAGTTTTTAAGACCACCTAAACCAAAAAGAAACTTTAGTAGTAGAGCCTTGCTTATCCCATTAATGGGTCATCGGGGAACTACCTCTCTCTCATAAAACGTGCCAGAGTAAGGCCCAGATATCCACATTATACTCTCATCTTTTCTCTATAACTCCTATCCCTTTCCTTGGAGTTGATGAAGCGCGAGTGATGCCTTTGATATTTGATTCTAGCGTCTATGGGTTAGAGAAATCTCTTACTATCATGTGGGCCGTATGCTTGTTGGCTACCCGCGTTGTAAGTATAAAAAAAGATCTATCGAAATTAGGTAGGTTTTCCGTGTATGTTTGTCTATATGTTTTCTTGCACAAAGAAAACAAATAGGCAAACAGATAATAATTCTAAGAAAAATATTCTGTATTCTGAGATGCCGAAACAGTCTAATGCAATATTTTTTTTATCAAATATGTTAAATGTACAGACAGCCCTTTGTTACAGCTTGATATTAGTAGATATAGATAGATTTTTAGAGTATTTGAGATTAATGTGTCCCTTTGTTTGTAATTGTCGTGATAATATCTTATGTATATATGAATAATAAAAAATAAAAATGGTGCTTATATACATATATTATAATAAAAAGTGACTATAACAAAACGCGTTCATTGAATTCCTCTTAGATAACAAAATAATAAATTCACAAAGTTTTAAACACTTAGCCGTAGTAAGTTTATTCAAAATTAACATTGTTTTTCTAACATCTATATCTGTCTATTAATTTATATGGTTTTAGATAGTTTAACACATGTACATGATTTAATTAAGTATGTTATCTTCTTATGTTTACTTGCCATATTATTACAAATGTTGCTATATTACTTTGTCTGGAGCAAATAAAGAACGGATCCAAGATGAAGCCGGATATCCGGATTTAAGAGGTAAGGAAATGTGAGCGGGAATGTGGAGCCTTTAAGCTAATAATAAATGACGTTTCTATTTCTCTTTGCGGATTTATGAAACTATATATTAAACAGCTTCAAAAAAGGAGGTGCTTCTCAATTTTATGGTACTTAATTTGTTCGGGCATAACTTCTTCTATACTATTATAAAGCTGTAACAGAGCTATGTCTGTACATTTAAGATATTTGAGAAACAATGACTGAATTAGTCTATATAGGCGTGTCTAAACACAAAACGTTTTTTTTAGATTTTTTGTCTGTTTGTCTGTTTATCTGTTTGTCTGTTTGTTTGTTCGCGCATCACGCAAAAACTACTGAACTGATTTTGACACAACTTTTTTTCTTTGATAGCTCTTGATTAGACTTAACAACTGGTGTACATTTTATCTAGCTACTATATCGGGAACCTGAGATATTACCTAAAAACTAGTTTTTGGCTGCGGCGGAGGCTAGTTGTTTATAAACCTATTAGTCTTTTTTTTTTGATAGAAAGGGTAAACATTAGTGCTTGATGTTAATCGTATACGTTGATCGTATTGATTCTCCACCACTAATTGCGAAGTTATTGAGATGGTATCTTTCACGACATTAATGGTAATGCCAAGCCATGGTAATGCCTATTGGTTATTTATTATTAACACGTAAAAAAATTCAATAACAACTAAAAAAATTCTGTAAATGCATAAGAGAATAATTTCACAAATAAATTTTTTTACTACGAGTGTAGCAAACAAGCGTACAGCCCACCTGATGGTAAGCGATTACCGTAGCTTATAAACTCTACCAAAACCAGAGGTATCACTTGCCAACTTCAAGGTATGAAAGGTATAGGGGGTGGAGGGAAAGGATAAGAAGATAAGGAAGGGGTTTTGTCCTCTGGTACTCTCACTCACCATACGAAACATAATTTTTTCTCAAATATCTTAAACGACGTACAATTGTGAACGAACGAAACACAATTGTAAGGGTATCGTCCGCTGGTGGACCATCCCGCCGGTGGACCATCGAAGGAATGTAACATAGTTCCAGTGGCCCGCCAATAAAAGCGGAGAGACGGCACATGGCGGGTTTCTTTAGTGGGTGAAGGCCTCACACTAGCCTGTTCGTTGCCCCGAACGACGGGGTGTGCGGTTAGGAGAATTTTTTCCCGCCCTAACAAAAAAAAAAGGTATCTATCGTTGTTTCAAGCTGATCTCCTGTGAGAAGGTGGTACTTCCCCGAACAAGTTTGGCCTATTCATGTTGGGACAAGCAAGTCTACCACAAATTAAAATTATTAATTTAAAATAATGCTTTGTTTAATTTTTATATCCAATTAAAAGAGTATATTTAGCGTTTTAATTAACATGACATCAATCAGTTTGGCATTTGAATAACGATGGCCCCTTGCCCATTAACCTTTGTGAGACAATAGCTGTGTATGAACGGGATTTTATGACCATTATACAAAGTCCACAACAACAATGACCTAGCTTTTAGATACGGTTCAATGTAACTCCCAAATGAGTGACTTGACGACACTTTATATTTACATATAGTAACAAAAAATTATACATATATCTACATAGAAATTACGTACACTCGTTACATACTATATATTTACTAATATTATAAATCCGAAAGTGAGTTCGTTTGTTTATTTGTAGCGCTTTCACTCTGTAACTACTGAATCAATCAACATGATTTTTTTTATACAAATAGCCTTGAGCCCAGAAAAGCACATAGGCATATATCTCGGAAAAATGGATGAGTACTGGATAGCTGTTTTTAAATAGAGATAATAATCTGCCGTAGAGTGATGTATTTATATCCTGAAATACACGGACGATGTCATAGGCCGAATCTAGTCTATACTATTATAAAGCTGTAACAGAGCTATGTCTGTACATTTAATATATTTGAGAAAAAAATATTGTATTAGGCTATACATGCTAAACACAAAACAATTTTAAACATTTTGATCTATATTTTAGCACTTGACATGCTCCGCTACTCTTAAAGTACAAATCATAATTTGTGAATAAGGAAAAAGAGTATTTTAGTACAGGCGTTTTGGTCGTTAAAACAAATGTGATAAGGAGATTGGGTATGTCTCAAAGATAGTACTGCAGCTCGGTGGATTAGAGCACTTCCCTGGATAGGAAGGGACGCAGGTTCAATTCCCGCCTGTATTAAAATACTCTTTTTCCTTATTCACAAATTATGATTTGTACAAAACATTTCTTTTTAGATTTTTGTTGGTTTGTCTGTTTATCCTTTTGTCTGTTCGCGCATCACGCGAAAACTACTGAATGGATTTTGATGCAACTTTCTTTATTTGGTAGCTCTTGATTAGACTTAAAAACTGGTATATATTTTATTCCGCTACTATAAGGGGAACCTGAGATATAACCTAAAAACTAGCTTTTGGCTGCGACGGAGCCGCGGGCAAAGACTAGTAATATATAAAAAGAAGTATTTAAAAAAAAACATTTGATAGTTGTTAATATATTAGTAGGTACTAAACAAATAAAGGAAGTGATGGGAAACATCGTGAGGAAACCTGCATGCCTGAGAGATTTTCTCAACGGCTTGTGATGTGTGTCAAATTATATTCGATTCGTGTTCAAATTATAAAATATTTAACGGGTATATACGCGCATTAAACTTCTCAAAATACTATTATTTTTATTGATCTCGACGTTTCGGCTGAATTGCACCAGCCGTGGTCACGAAAGAATATAGTATTTTGAGAAGTTTAATGCGCGTATGGTGCCGTTAAATGTATATTCTATACTAATCAATGGAGAGCCGGTTTTTTTGTTCGGTTATATATTTTTTTTATAGCATGTAGTGGCAGACGGGCTACGGCTCATCCGATGGCAAATGGCAACCGTCGCTCATGGACTCAACTATATCGAGAGTATTGTCAAGCCGCTGCTCACCATTTTATTTCACCGACGAAATGAAAGAATAAACGGCTATCTCCTGCTACAGCCAAAACGCAACAATGTGCTTCATGGCCGGTCACACAGGAGATGGTGGTATGGTGGACCAACCCACTCGGGCCCGATACCAAGTGAGTACTCCCACTTGGTACCCAGCCCTACCACCACTAATGCAATAGGTTATAATTGCTTACTTCCCTTAGTCGCCTCATAAGACACCCGTGGGAAATAATGGGGTGGTGACATTTGTATTCTTAGTCCGTCACCACACGGACAAACATATTGCAAAAACTACTGAACCGATCGGAATAATACTTATACCATAAGATGCAGCGTGTTTCGGAGATGGTTTTAGTGTATGATATGTAGGTAATTACTAATCCAGAACCTATATTTTTGACGTGAAACATCTAATGGGGAGGGAGGGTAAAACCGGCTGTTGGCGTGGTGACGCTTATAACTAAATAAATCCCCGCGGACAAGGTTGCGGTTACATAACTAATAATGAATAATTGGTGTTCAAATATTTTTTATTAAAAAAGTATAATCTTATACTAACAGTTGCCCGCAATTTCGTCAGCGATATTATTTTTCCTCCCCTACTATACCTGTACCCTTAGCAAAGATACATTTTTTAACACACTTCACTGAAACACATGATTCTAATTTAAAGAATTAATTAATAATGTTAAATCAAGAACGAAGACTGAGTGTTCCTATCCCTAAAAGCTTACCATACATAATCATCACACACCTCTATTAAAAAAAAGCTTGCACGTGCAAAGTTAAGTAACAAGTAAAGTTCTGAACAAAAAATGTGTGTGGGATATAGTGTAGTTTTAGTATGTACTTTGAACGTGTGCTTATCATTAGCTATATCCCCCGAAATCAAATTAAAATGACAGCTTATTTATACTATCATGTGATTTATTACACACCTATTTTCATTAAGATCGGTCAATTCATTCTCAAATAATATAAAAGGACATACAGACAAAAATTTACAAAAATTTTAAAAATGTGTGTTCACGTTAATAAATAAAAACATATAATGTCAAATAAAAGTATTACCCGCTGATAAACATCACTAATCATTGTAGAAATGGTTGGGTATAGATTGCAATAAATTGTATGTAAGCTCCCTTCGAGTTATAATCACCAGGGATGGTCTATTTAACAAACAAAATTTTACTGAAACAAATAAGGGCACTTTTTCACTCTGAAATATTAGCGGTTTTGGTCCACATACCCCAAAAATGCGCTTCTTAATAAACAGATTTTTCACGTCAAAAAAAAAGCATTTTTAGGAACTTTTTTACGTTTTTTTGTGTTTGACCGAATAATTTGCTCATTTGTCAATGTCTCAAAGAAGAAAAATGAATCAGTGAATCTGACCAGGCCTCACGTCGCTGAATTAATTGAAATAAATTGCTCTCTCAACAGTTTCATCTTCAATAACCTCAATCTAAAGAACATTATAGTTTTGAAGAGTTTTTATATTTTCAACTAATTACGAAAGTGTACTGGTGAAGGTAGATTTTTAGTTCATCCATCCATCCATCAGCCTTTCTACGTCCACTGCTGGACATAGGCCACCCCAAGAGCCACAACTCCACAACGTCCTATGCTGTTTTGCACTTAAGGGGGATAGTGCCGTAATCGCCTCGCTTGGCAGTCGGGTTGATGATCGCAGTGGATGTTGTTAATGCTCAAGGGAGCGCGGCTGCCCACTCCCCGGGTATTCCCTTTCTCTTCTATTGATTTTAGTACTTGCACAAAATACTTCAGCATATATGGGAAACAAAGTGTTCAAATTTGCTCTTGCTCAAAATGCAAGTTTTGATTTTTTACAGGAAACTGATACAGAACAAACAAACATTTATTACCCATAGGCGAAAGAAATAAAATAGTGAGCAACGTGATTTGTCACCACATGCAATAAAAGAAGATCACAATTGCGCACTTAACAGCTCGTCCACATTTCCTCGTTAAACTGTTCGCTCCTAAGAGTTGTAGTATAATGCTAAATAGCTTATAGGAATTGGAGTACAATAAGACCACTGCAAGTACTCGTACAATCTATATCACCTCTTGCTTTTGTGTTGACACAAAAATGACAAGAGCTGCAATCTATCTCCTGGCAAAACTTAATAAAAATCTATTCAGCACATAATATGTTGTCTATTTTGTGTGTAGTTTATACACACAATCTGACGGCCTCATGGCGTAGTCGGTAGTGTAACCGACTTCCGTGTACGGTCATGGGTTCGTTCAGGACAATTATTTATGTGATGAACACAGATATTTGTACTGCGTCTGGGCGTTTCCTATCTATTATATGTATTTACAAAAAAAAAGTAATATATGTATTATATCCGTAATCTGGTACCCATAGCACAAGCGTTAAGCTTAGTTTGGGACCAGAGAACGTTGTGTTAAAATGTCCGTGAATATATTTATTTATTTAATATAAAGCATGTTGAATTTGATCAATGTTGAAAAGATGCTGTTTATCTTTGTGTGTTCTTTATTGACTATAAGTAGGTACTTAAACGGAATAGTATTTCGTCTTTTAAGGTTCCATCAAAATGGCAACCTTGTTTACGAAGCATTTGTCTATCAGACAGCAACATTTTATTCGAATTCAAGTGGATTGAGCAACGTTTTCTGTGAAGGTTCTGACGTAATCATTTCATTTCATTCGATTTAGAATCCTTTTACTCTATACAAAGTTATTTTTAGTAAACTAATTTTGTTGAAAACATACCTATTTATAAAACTTGAAAGCCAAAATACCGAATCGTAGGATTCGATTTCAAACTATTAGACCTGTTTAATTAATACGTAGTACTATTAATACTTAAGATACCGAGTTGGTAGATATTTTATTACATAATTCGATCTGTTGTGGCTATACACTCTAAATTAAAATGACTAAGGAATAATAATAATAATAACTAATATATCCTGAGGGATGGTACGGTTGACATATGCCGTGCCTGCCACCATCCTGGTGAGTCCCTTAGGCATATTGTCTCTGGTCGTTCTCGTCTTGCTAACAGTGAGTACTTGCACAGGCATAACCAAGTGGCCAGGATCATCCACCAACAACTTGCTCTGAAATACAGGCTTTTGGACGTAGAGGTGCCTTACTACAGGTATGTATCTGAGCCCGTTCTCGAAAATGGTCATATCACACTGTATTAGGATCGAGCGATCATCACGGACAGGACTGTTGTGGCCAACAGACCTGATATTGTTTTGGTTGATCGATTGTTGATATCACCATCCCGCAAGACGAGAATCTCGTGAAGGCCGAGAAGGATAAACAGATGAAGTATCTGGACTTGGCTCACGAGATTGTTGACATGTGGGATGTAGATTCAGCGATTATTGTGCCGATAGTAGTGTCAGTCAACGGACTGATAGCCAAAAGTCTCGACCAACACCTTAAAAGGCTTGCGTTGGATGGTTGGATCAAGGGTATGATACAGAAAGCGGTACTTCTGGACACGGCACGCATTGTCAGGAAGTTCCTGTCTTTGGAACCCTAACCACTGGCAGTTTGGCCCTTGTGCTCGCTGCCGGTGGGTCTACACACTTTTTATATTTTTAAATATTTTTTATAATATATATATATATATATTTAAAAATGTATTTAGTAGTTTAAAATAAGTAAATAAAGTAAATAATAATAATTACCAATTTATTATGACACGTGACCCACCCTCCGCTAAGTGGTCCTAGTACCTTACCTTATGGGCGCAGATCGTGGTTCACTACTACTACACACTTGAGAATTCGTGAAGAAAGTAATATCTACTTTACAGAACGAATTACATTACGATGCTTCAAAACTGATGAAACAATGACTGATCGTGTGGAGCCGGCACCAAGAACAGCTCCACCCCGTCTCTACCTATGGGAGTCATAAAAGCCGACTAAGGGATTACCGGGGGACCGGCAGCAGCGTTCCCCTGTGTACTAAAAACAACCACTGCGATCTCCAACCCGCCTGCCAAGCGTGGCGATTATGGTAAAACCCCCATTTTGAGGAGGCCTATGTCCAGCAGTGGACGATGAAAGACTGATGAATGGATGAATTTAATATGAAACATTTTTTCTCCTTAAATTATTTAATGTTTTTGTAAGCATTGGTTAAAACGACTATACCTATGGACCATATTTTCAAGTTCACGAAAACGAGGTCGCGGGCAGATGTTAGTTCTTATATAAGACCATATTTCTTATGCCAAATACCAGACGACGCCACATCCCGCTCTAGAGCCAAATTAAAACGCTACTGGCGTAGTTCCTTGGCGCACTGAGAATGCAGGCTGCATGTGAAGGCTTATTGGGAATTCCTAGAGGAGAATGCGAAACACGTTCAAGCCTCCACAGAAAATTTCAATGAGTTAGAGAAGTTTGTTTATTACTGAAACTCTAATTACTGAATCTTGATAACATGGCAATGTAGCCAGCCTTCTGAATACTTTGCTGGTATTTTGTGATCACTGATATTATCATTACTTTTTACAAAGACGTAAGTGCTTTTATTTCTTTATTAAATGCTTTCATCGTTCACACTTAACTTTTGCATTCTTTTATGACCCAATAAGAACATTCTATAAAATTTTGGTAAAATAATAATCCCTGCTTCTCCCAGTATGAATAATCCCAATAAAGCATTTACGTATGGAAACAGTAATTTCCTTCCAGTCCTGATAGTATAATATATAATACCCAGCCGTAACAATATCTATGACAAGAAAAATATCTAATTACTGATTCTGGTGCAAGCCATAAAAAAGCTACAATTATATTAGATGGCTTCATCGTGCTTATGTTCGTTAAATTACTTTTGTGGTGACTAAGGTCCAATTGACCCAGATGCTGGCAAAAAAAAAATCCATTAATCAAACTGAATATCCATAAATATTAGTACTAGGTTTCATATGTATCAGTAGGACTTTACAAACGGTGTAATGGTACACATTTCAAGTGTGGTCAGTTCGACTCTAATATATTTAATATAGAGTTCCTATGTCCACCTTCCAGCTCCATCATCAGATCAGCTCCACATGATAATATTGCATTGTCACGTGATATACACATGCGTGTAAAATTTCAGCTCAATCGGAAACCGGGAAGTACGCTAAATGTTTGTGTGATTGATAAATAGTGGTTAAATTGTATGTTTGTTTATTATATGGGATTATTCCCTAGTGTAGAGTGGTTTTAAAAAATTAATACCTTATTTCCCTATGCTATTTAAAAATGAATCTAGTGTTTAAAGTAAGATAAGATAAGATAAAGGTTTATTTGTTTGAACATGGTATGCACACATAGTACAGGATGTCAATATATTAAGTTTAATGTTAGAACCAGTCATGTTCAGCACCATAGTGGAGCATACAAATTTTAAAAGAATTTAATATGGTAATTTGAATACAATTTTCAAAGAATTTAACATAGTATACTTGTAAAGTATACAATAAATAATACAATAATAATTAACTATAAATAGATTTTGAAATAATAATAAATATAAATAAATTCATAAATTAAACAATTTTATCATTAATAAATTCTTCAATATCATAATACGCTCTCTCAGTCAAAAATAATCTAATTTTTCTTTTGAATACATTAACATTCATGTCCTTCCACGAGATTGGCAATTTATTATATAAAATTGGGGCCATGCAGAAGATACTTTTGCGCATAAGTGTCGTTTTTGAGTCTTGTAGGCACAGTTTGCTATTGTTGCGTCTATTTCTAGGAAATCTCTCTGATACACGTGTAAATAAACTTTGGTTTATTTTTACAAACACACAACTTTCAAAAATATATAGTGAGGGCAGTGTTAATATCTATGAAAATAAGTTTTACAACTGTCAGTTTTCTTAAGATTGAACATGGCTCGAATACAACGTTTCTGTGTCTTAAATACTAATTTATAATCAGTGGTGATGAAAAGATTACTCCATATCTGAGAAAAGAATCTACTAGACCATAATATGCTGTTAGAAGAGCACTGGTATTTAGCATTGAAGATAGCTTATGTAAAGCAAAAACTGAAACACTAATTCTTTTACACAAGGATCCTATATGAGCTTTCCAATTAAGTTTGCTATCAATAGTCCATCCAAGAAATTTCGTTGTTTGCGTTTCTTCAATAATATTATTGTCAAAATTGATATATGTTTGTTTATTATATGGGATTATTCCCTAGTGTAGAGTGGTTTTAAAAAATTAATACCTTATTTCCCTATGCTATTTAAAAATGAATCTAGTGTTTAAAGTAAGATAAGATAAGATAAAGGTTTATTTGTTTGAACATGGTATGCACACATAGTACAGGATGTCAATATATTAAGTTTAATGTCAGAACCAGTCATGTTCAGCACCATAGTGGAGCATACAAATTTTAAAAGAATTTAATATGGTAATTTGAATACAATTTTCAAAGAATTTAACATAGTATACTTGTAAAGTATACAATAAATAATACAATAATAATTAACTATAAATAGATTTTGAAATAATAATAAATATAAATAAATTCATAAATTAAACAATTTTATCATTAATAAATTCTTCAATATCATAATACGCTCTCTCAGTCAAAAATAATCTAATTTTTCTTTTGAATACATTAACATTCATGTCCTTCCACGAGTTTGGCAATTTATTATATAAAATTGGGGCCATGCAGAAGATACTTTTGCGCATAAGTGTCGTTTTTGAGTCTTGTAGGCACAGTTTGCTATTGTTGCGTCTATTTCTAGGAAATCTCTCTGATACACGTGTAAATAAACTTTGGTTTATTTTTACAAACACACAACTTTCAAAAATATATAGTGAGGGCAGTGTTAATATCTATGAAAATAAGTTTTACAACTGTCAGTTTTCTTAAGATTGAACATGGCTCGAATACAACGTTTCTGTGTCTTAAATACTAATTTATAATCAGTGGTGATGAAAAGATTACTCCATATCTGAGAAAAGAATCTACTAGACCATAATATGCTGTTAGAAGAGCACTGGTATTTAGCATTGAAGATAGCTTATGTAAAGCAAAAACTGAAACACTAATTCTTTTACACAAGGATCCTATATGAGCTTTCCAATTAAGTTTGCTATCAATAGTCCATCCAAGAAATTTCGTTGTTTGCGTTTCTTCAATAATATTATTGTCAAAATTGATATTAATCTCACTAAAGAGGTGAATACGTTGCGAAAAATGCATTATTTTAGTCTTATTTAGATTGATTTTCAAATTATTATCATTCATCGAATTTATAATAGAATTTAGAGAATTGTTTATGTCAATTTCGTATGTCAATTTGTTTTTACAAGCTATAGTAAGAGTACTATCATCTGCAAACAATGTCATCGAATTTTTGTTACTTTCCGTAAATCATTAATGTAAAGAGTGAACAATAGTGGTCTCAATACACTGCTCTGCGGTACACCGAAAGAAACTTCGCGTACTTTAGATCTAAATATTTTTTCTCTTCTAGCTAAACCGTCTACATAGCTGATTTCAGTAATATGTCTGCTATTAGATAAATATGATACTAGTAACTTAATAACATTAAGTTAGTATAGATAGATATATAGATTAGAAATCAAATTATATATTCACAAAAAATTTTAATATATAATTTGATTTCTAATCTATATATCTATCTATACTATTATAAAGCTGTAACAGAGCTATGTCTACACATTTAAGATAATTCAGAAAAAAAATGACTGTAATAGGCTGTATAAAAACAAAACGATTTTTTTGATTTTTTGTCTGTTTATCTGTTTGTTTGTTCACGTATCACTCAAAAACTCCTAGACGGATTTTGATGCAACTTTTTTATTTAATAGCTCTCGATTAGACTTAAAAACTGGTGTACATTTTATCCCACTACTATATCGGGAACCTGAGATATAACCAAAAAACTAACTTTTGGCTGCGGCGGAGCCGCGGGCAAAGGCTGGTACTATTATATAGCTGTAACAGAGCTATGTCTGTGCATTTAAGATATTTGAGAAAAAAATACTTTATTAGGCTATATAGGCATGTCTAAACACAAAATGTTTTTTTTTTAGATTTTTTGTCTGTCTGTTTGTGTTTATCTGTTTGTTTATTCGCGCATTACGCAAAAACTACTGAACGGATATTGATGCAACTTTTTATTTGATAGCTTTCGATTAGACTTAAAAACTGGTATTTATTTTATCCCGCTACTATATCGGGAACCTGAGATATAACCCAAAAACTAACTTCTGGCTGCGGCGGAGCCGCGGGCAAAGACTAATCTATATAAATTATATATATTTAAGCGATTTACCACTCACTGACTCATCACGATATCTCCGAAACCATACGTCCGATTGACTTGAAATTTTGCATAGATGCTCCTTTCACGACGTCAACGGTCACTAAGAAAGGATTTTACGAAACTCCTATCCATAATATATATTTTTATCTGATATCATATTTAGACTTCTAGACTCATTATTACAACAACACAGACTATATTGTCAACCGTTGCTATGGTAACCATTGATGTGGTTATTAAAGTACAATAACATCATGCTAAAAGTTGGTTTTTAACAAAATAATTTTAGTTCTGTTTATGAGTTAAAGAGTATTTGGCATAGTTATATACTATGACGTACATTTGTATTGATGCGATGAAGAACCTATTCTTCAGTACTGCATTATTGCTCCTAGTATATTTTACTAGTGTAGGTAATATTTTCTCTGTAGTGTGTATACTACAATGGAATGCAAATCATTAATAAATATTATATGAATTTAATTAGATGGCAATTATATAATGAAGAGTTGGTTGAAATTTATTACTAAATCTAGTATACTTCTTACATTTATTTTACAGACCTCGGAGCTTCGCCAAAAATACACAGAAAAATAAATAATAAAGCAAACCGAAAGAAGCGTTTCAAATAAACTTTATTTGGGCTAAAAATACGTGTTCTTGTGAAACAACTGGAGAAATCCTTCAACTTAGCTAATAAAGATTTATCGCTGCGATAAAAAATTTCATAGCAGTGAGCCAGCCGTAAATAATTCGTGGCATACCTGCGAATGCTGATTTGACACGGGTCAGGGCCTGAGTTGTAACTGCAAATATCAAGATATCTATTATAGTTTCATCTACTAGGTTTTATTTATTTAACTTGTTGGTCTAGTGTCATAAATGTGGAACTTCTAACCGTGATTCGTTCGAATCTTGGATCAGGTAAAAAGTGCTTTTTGACCGAAAACTCAGCGTAGTAGCACGCACAGTTTAGAATTGCGCCCATTACATGACGAAAGACTCGCCTCCTAATACTTAGGGACTAAGTTAAATATACAAAGGTGTTTTAAACCTCTGCATCCCTTTGTATATAACAGCAATACACTATAAAAAATAGAGCTATATTCAGACTAGCAACCCTAGCCACGCGTTGCTGTGGCCCAGATATTGTAGGCTATCCCACGAGAACCATATTTTCTTTCGGGATAAAAGTGGTCTATGTTCTTTCCTGTAGATCGAATCATATGTATGTTAAATTTAATGATATTGTAATAAAAGGTATTGCTGCGTATAAGATATGAACAAACAAACGTTTATTAGATGTATAATTATATATCACTACGTAGTTTAAAACAAAGTCGCTGTCGCTGTTTGTCCGTCCCTATGTATGCTTAAATCTTTAAAACAACGCAACGGATTTTGAAGCGTTTTTTTTAATAGATAGAGTGATTCAAGAGGAAGGTTTATATGTATAATACATGCATAAATATTGTAGAGGAACACTGATAAATTTAGAGGTTTCTAATGTGATGTCGTAAATAAACACATTTTTTGCGCTTACATTGCAAACGCTGGCTGAACCCGAGATAAATCAAAATAATTTACTACAGTATTGTACACCTTAAAAAGATCAACAAAAAAGTCCGCGATGGTATATGTCTATCTCTTAAGGATAACCCACAATAACCATTTTTTATCCTTTACATTTTACGGGAAAAATGGCTTATTTACGAGGTTCGATTGCTCAAATACCTTGAAAGTAGTAGGTTCTTGGCGGAGAACCAATTCGGATTTCATGCTGGTGCAGCCACAGAGGATGCAGTTACAAAACTAGTTGATCATGTTATTGGCAAAACGGATGCAGGCCAAAAAATACCAAAGCATTGGCACTGTCTCTGAATTAGGGGTCTTGCGCTAAGTTGGTTTAAATCGTACTTACAGCAACGAAAACAGCGTGTACGTATAGGAGACAATGCTAGTAAGTATGCAGATATTTCTTATGGAGTACCCCAAGGTAGTGTTCTTGGTCCTACTCTCTTTTTGGTCTATATAAATGATCTATGCACTTTGAAACTCCCTAATGCTGGTATTTTTACTTTCGCGGATGATACAGCCATAGTTTTTTCTGCTGACACTTGGAGTAGGGCCATTTGTATGGCCCAAGATTGAACTAGACAGATAATAAGCTGGCTGCAAAATAATCTATTAACGGTAAACGCAACTAAATCAAAAATGATTGCATTTTGAATATCAAATCGATCTGCTCCTGAGCAAGCACTACAAATTAAACTTCATGCGTGTGATCCTAAGCTTGAACCAAGTTGCCCATGTGCTCTCATTGAACAGGTTTCCCATGTCAAGTACTTGGGAGTACTGATTGATGAGCGGCTTACATGGAAACCACAAATAAATGCACTTACAACTCGTATTAGGAAGATGTCTCATATATTTAAGAAATTGCAGTCTATCGCCGAATCCGATCTAATCCGAATAGTATATTTGAGTATATGTCAAAAAATATTAAGTTATTGCATAGTGGTTTGGGGAGTTGCAAATAATACATTTTTGCTCAGCGGCGGCCTCACCGCGCCCAGCGATGCCAATATTAAATAATTGTCAAATAGCTGTCAAAAAACGTAACAACGTTCCTTCGCGGCCGGCGATGCCAAAATTGGCACTCGGATACCTATACTTTCCTTGATTTTCAAAACTTTTTCCTATTTTTTTGGGCAAAGTTTATATGGTTAGCGTTAGTCCATAAAAAAGTAAAACAATCGTTTTTGCTATAGCAACACTAACATCTCTATGAATCTATGTCAATAATATTTTAAAAATTCATCAAAGTGTACTCTCTCTGCTCAATGTTTTTTTTATATGTGTACGGTGGCGTAAAAAGTGTTGTTTATCAAATTAGAACCTTTGTGATGTGTTGTATATGTGAATAACATAGTGTTATGTTTATAATAAAGGTGTTTACATAATTGGATGTGTATAAAACAATAAACTGTTTGTGAAGTGAAGTGTTGTGGGATTGTCGAGGACTGCCGCCATTTTGGTCATCTCAACCAAAGAATTCAACATTTCGGTAAGTAATATTTATTTATAATGTAATACATTATGTAATAAGCATAATACATAATGTATTACAAATATAAAATACAGCGGTATGCAGCCGTATTTCATTCTTTTGTTTTCATTACACCCTGTTTTCGTACAAAAAAAAATGTTCCAAATTGAACACATTATTTTATTTTTTGATTGTAACATAAAACATTATAATTGAAATATGATAAATAGACTCTGCTTATGTGTAAGAACTAATTTTTGATATAATAGATATGAAATTTCTTATAAAATATTTTTATGAAATAAAAAAAAATGCAATTTAGTCACTCCTGTGGACAAAGTGCGTATTTACGTGGTCTATTGTTTATTTTATATAAAAATAAAAAAATATATAAAATAAAGAAAAAATTCACAAAGCCGATACCTTTTACAGAACTAAGATAAGTGGTTTAATTATTAGTTTATAGCCAGTTTCCCTACTAATTATAAAAAAAAATAAAAGATAAATAAACAAAATTGAACAAAAAGCCCCCCGCGCCCGCGGGGTCATATTTCACGTATCCCGAGCACCGGCTTTTTTTTTATATTTCCGGGTATTATTATTACTTTTAACCGGATGGCCTGTCAAGGGTTAACTGGAGCGAGCACAAAGACGCATACTAAAAATAGCATACAAGAAACCTTGACGTTACTCTACAGATGCCTTGTACTCAGACTGTAATCTTCTCCGTGTGAGACAGCTGTTTATTTCATCGACACTATTACGATTTCATAAAAAAGCCAAGGCTCTGGCTCGTACGTCTTATAGAGCTCTGAAATGGAATAGTCCAAGAGTACGTACTTCTTTTGCAATATTAAGATGGTTAAGACTTAAAAATTATGAAGAAACCGAAAATGTAATACTTACTGGATTACAACGCATAGATTCAGACACACAGTCTTAATAACACACACGCACGCACTATACACACACACACACACACACACACACACACACACACACACACACACACATGCACTCACACACACATTATGATCATAAGTATCTTTGTAAAACATAGTTATAATTACTTTTGTAACTTGGGAAGAGACTGACCCTCACGACACAGGGAATCCTAGTGTGGGGTCTAGAGACATTATTGATAGCTTATCTGCTAATAACTATGTAAATTAATTCATATTGTAAAATTTTGGTACTCATGTTGGTTATAAATAAAAATTATTATTCTTTATTTACATATCTTAAATCACTAAATACATTTTTAAATATATATATTATAAAAAATAACAAAATATTTAAAAATATAAAAAGTGTGTTGACCCACCGGCAGCGAGCACAAGGGCCAAACTGTCAGTGGTTAGGGTTCCAAAGACAGGAACTTCCTCACAATGCGTGCCTTGTCCAGAAGTACCGCTTTCTGTATCAAACCCTCGATCCAACTATCCAACGCGAGCCTCTTAAGGTGTTGGTCGAGACTCTTGGCTATCAGTCCCTTGACTGATACTACTATCGGCACAATAATCGCTGAATCGACATCCCACATGTCAACAATCTCGTGAGCCCAGTCCAGATACTTCATCTGTTTATCCTTCTCGGCCTTCACGAGATTCTCGTCATGCGGGATGGCGATATCAACAATCATTGCCCGGCGCTTAGATCGATCAACCACCACAATATCAGGTTTTTTGGCTACAACAGTTCTGTCTGTGATAATTGATCGATCCCAGTACAATGTGACACAGCCATTTTCGAGTACTGGCTCAGCTACATACCTGTAGCAAGGTACCTCGACGTCCACAAATCTGTATTTCAGAGCAAGCTGTTGGTGGATAATCCTGGCTGAGACAATATGCCTAAGGGACTCACCAGGATGGTGGCAGACACGGCATATGTCAGCCGTACCATCCCTTAGGATATGCCTCCGGTAGTTGTTCGTCATGACAATTTCGTCAGCAATTGCACAGACAAAACCTTCGGTTTCCTCAAAGAGGTTACCGAAACGGCCACGGAAACTGAAAAGTCAACGTCGGGCCCATGTAAAGCCCGGTAAAATCTTCCGTGCAGCTCCTTGCTCTGCCATACACCCCTGCGATCGTCAACACCTAGTACTACAGGTCTGCGCCAGTTCTCCTTAGCCAAGGAGAGTGAAGTGAGTCCGGAGTCTACAGCGACCACATCACGATGCATATCCTTATCAGTGTGCAGGAAATATTCCCTGAGGTTGTACACCTCACGATTGTGCAAGGTCTTCGCATTTAAAAAACCTCGTCCACCACACTTTCGTGGAATGTACAACCACATTACTGATAAACGAGGATGATGCATACGATATGTGGTCAAGAGACTGCGGACTCTTCTATCCAAGGCGTCAAGTTCAGTCTGAGTCCACTTGAGTATGCCGAAAGAGTACATAAGAAGTGGCATGACCCAACCGTTGCAGGCGCGCACCTTGTTGCCACCTGAAAGAAGACTATTCAGTACTTTCTTCAGGCGGCCAAAGAAACGCTCCTGCAACGACCGGTTCATGTCCACCTCATTAATGCCCAAAGCTTGCGACATACCCAAGTATTTATAGGTGTCAGTTACGAGGAGTGATCGTAAATGAGTAGAATCCGAGAGTTGTATTCCTTCGGATTCCACTATCCTTCCCCGTTTTACATGCATGACCGCACATTTATCCACACCAAATTCTATCCTGATGGAATTACTAAAGGACTCAGTTAACTTTAGTAACTCCATTAGAATTATTATTATTATTATTTTATCTCTTTATTTACATTATATCTTACAACTAAATACATAACAATAAATATTATAAACAATTATAAAATATTTAGATATTTTATATATATATTTTAGCCTTTGACATGCTTAGCAACATACATTAAACACAAAGTGAAAAATGTGAAATCGAAAATAACAGTCACAAGCAGGATTTGAACCTGCATCTCCTGGATACCGTCCAGATGCTTTGCCAATTCAGCAATCGTGACCCTAGCTCCTGACTTCTAATCTCGATAACACATTCATACTTAACGTCTTTGGGTGACGACTGCACCATCTGTCGGAAGTATTTTCATACATTATACCGACCAGGTAAACTTAATTTTACAATTAAGATTTTACCTAATAATGACGCAAACCCTATAAATATTTAGATATTTTATATATATTTTTAGCCTTTGACATGCTTAGCAACATACATTAAACACAAAGTGAAAAATGTGAAATCGAAAATAACAGTCACAAGCAGGATTTGAACCTGCATCTCCTGGATACCGTCCAGATGCTTTGCCAATTCAGCAATCGTGACCCTAGCTCCTGACTTCTAATCTCGATAACACATTCATACTTAACATCTTTGGGTGACGACTGCACCATCTGTCGGAAGTATTTTCATACATTATACCGACCAGGTAAACTTAATTTTACAATTAAGATTTTACCTAATAATGACGCAAACCCTGTAAATATTTAGATATTTTTATATATATTTTTAGCATTTGACATGCTTAGCAACATACATTAAACACAAAGTGAAAAATGTGAAATCGAAAATAACAGTCACGAGCAGGATTTGAACCTGCATCTCCTGGATACCGTCCAGATGCTTTGCCAATTCAGCAATCGTGACCCTAGCTCCTGGCTGCTAATCTCGATAACACATTCATACTGAACGTCTTTGGGTGACGACTGCACCATCTGTCGGAAGTATTTTCATACATTATACCGACCAGGTAAACTTAATTTTACAATTAGATACTTAATCTGTTTATCTTTCTCGGCCTTTACAAGATTCTCGTCATGTGGGATGGTGATATCAACTATCATTGCCTGGCGCTCAGATCAATCAACCAACACAATATCAGGTTTGTTGGCCACAACAGTCCTGTCCGTGATGATTGATCGATCCCAATACAGTGTGATACGACCATTTTCGAGAACTGGCTCAGCTACATACCTGTAGTAAGGCACCTCTACGTCCACAAGGCTGTATTTCAGAGCAAGTTGTTGGTGGATGATCCTGGCCACTTGGTTATGCCTGTGCAAGTACTCATCGTTAGCAAGACGAGAACAACCCGAGAAAATATGTCTAAGGGGCTCACCAGGATGGTGGCAGGCACGGCATATGTCAGCCGTACCATCCCTCAGGGTATGTCTCCGGTAGTTGTTCGTCATGATAACTTCGTCAGCAATTGCACAGACAAAACCTTCGGTTTCCCCAGATAGGTTACCGAAACGTAGCCAGGCCACGGAAGCCATTAAATCTACGTCCGGCCCATGTAAGGCCCGGTAAAACCTTCCGTGGAGTTACTTGCTCTGCCATACACCCCTGCGATCGTCAGTACCAAGTACCACTGGCCTGCGCTAATTCTCCGTAGCCAAGGAGAATGGAGTGAGTCCGGAATTTACAGCGACCACATCACGATGCATATCCTTATCAGTAGGAAGGAAATATTCCCTAAGGTCATACACCTCACGATTGTGCAAGGTCTTGGGATTTAAGAAACCTCGACCTCCACACTTTCGTGGGATGTACAGCCTCATTACTGATGAGCGAGGATGATGCATACGATATGTGGTCAATAACGCACCTTGTTGCCACCTGATAGAAGACTATTCAGTACTTTTTCAGGCCTCCAACGAAACGCTCCCGCAACGATTGCTTCATGTCTACCTCATTAATTCCCAGAGCTTGCAACATACCCAAGTATTTATATGTGTCAGTTACGAGGAGTGATTGCAAATGAGTACAGTCCGAGAGTTGAACTCCCTCGGATTCCACTACCCTTCCTCGTTTTACATGTATGATCGCACATTTATCCACACCAAATTTCATCCCAATGGAATTACTAAAGGATTCGGTTAACTTTAGTAACTCCATTAGTTGAAATCTGTTAGGGGCAAACAATTTGAGATGTAATACAGGTGTGATATTTTGCAACCATCACCTCGTAACCTATAGCCTAGTCCTAAACCCTCTAATAAAGTACTAAGAGGGTTCATGGCTAAACAGAACCATAAAGGACTCAGACTGTCACCCTGAAATATACCCCGCTCAATCCTTACAAGCTCACCATGGCAATCCGGGGTCTGCCGACATACTGGATAGCAAAGAGCTGTCCTCCAATGCCCCATACAAGACTTCAGGAAGGTGCATAAAGTTTCGTTCCATCCATCCATCCATCCATCAGCCTTTCAACGTCCACTGCTGGACATAGGCCTCCCCAAGAGAACGCCACAACGAGCGGTCCCGTCATGGAGGATAATGCCATAATCGCCACGCTTGGCAGGCGGGTTGGCGATCGCAGTGGATGTTGTTAATACTCGAGGGAGTGCTGCTGCCCACTCCTCCGGTATACCCTCAGTCGGCTCTTACGACTCCCGTGGGTAGAGAGGGGTGGGACAATTCTAAAGCCGGCCCCCACACGGCCAAAGTTTCGTTAACTTTATATAAATCTAGCACCCTCAAGAGCCACGTATGTGGCACAGAGTTAAAAGCTTTTTTATAGTCTATCCAGCATGTCATCAGATGCCTTTTCTTATGGCGAGCCTGTTGGCTTATGGCCGCATCAATAAGGAGGAGCTCCTTAGTACCACGGCCCCCCTTCCTACATCCATTCGGAGAGTTGGACATGATCGAAAAAGTATCAATATGTTTAGTAATTTTGGTTCTCAGAATGGATGTATGAAGCTTACAGAGTGATGGTAAACACATAATAGGTCTATAATTACCTGGTTCCGTGGTACTGCCTGATTTATATCTCGGGGAAGGAAGCGGCGGAGAGGACCAGGGAGGAGGATTCTTCCGCTTACCCAAACCACCGCCAGCGACCGGGCCGGCGCAGGCGCGAGTACTTGCGCCTCATGCAACCCTAGCTGAGGCTACGGGTGGATGGACCGGGGAACGTGCGCCACCCGCAAGGTCTCCCGCGAAGGTGCGATGCTCCGTGTTCGGATGCGTCGCTCAGCAGAGGGTCCCGAAAGGGTAAGCCGCGGACCACCGAAGAAATATAACGTTGTTCCAGTGGCCCGCCAACAAATGGCGGGTTTCTTTAGTGGGTGAAGGGCCCACACTACCCTGTTCGTTGCCCCGAACGACGGGGTGTGCGTGTAGGTACATTTTTTCCCGCCTTAACAAAAAAAAATAAAAAAGGGGTGTTTTTTTGAAGTTCTTACTATACCTGTACATTTATTTCTAAACAAACCAGGTATATAAATTACGTGGGCACACAAAAAAAACATAGTCTTACGCATGTATCCCCGAAGGGGTAGAAAGAGGTGTATCAGACCACCCACGGTTCAGTGACTATGTCCCACTTAATAGGAGGTGAGTCTATTGCCGTCTACAGGGCACATTTCCAAACTCCGGGCTGCTAGTGACAAATTTTATTTTTACGCGGCTCTGCCGCTGCCAAAAGCTAGCCTTTAGATTATATCTCAAATTCTCAATATAGTAGCGGGATAAAATGTATACCAGTTTTAAGTCTAATCAGGAACTCTCAAATAAAAATAGTTTCAAATTCGTTTAGTACTTTTTGCGTGATGCGCCAACGAACAAAAAGACGAAAAAATCTATAAACAATTGTTTTGTGTTTAGACAAGCCTATATAGCCTAATACATTATTTTTTTCTGAAATATGTTAAATAGATAGGCACAACTCTGTTACAGCTTTATAAATATATATATTATATATAAACTAGCCTTTGCCAGCGGCTTCGCCGCAGCCAAAAGCTAGTTTTTCGGTTATATCTCAGGTTCCCGATATAGTAGCGGGATAAAATATCTACCAGTTTTTAAGTCAAATCAAAGTCTTTTAAATAAAAAAAGTTGCATCAAAATCCATTTAGTAGTTCTTTTAAATAAATTCTACAAAAAATCTAGTTTAAGTAATTTTATAGTCTTTCGGTTATATCTCAGGTTCCCGTATAGTAGCGGGATACTATGTATACCAGTTTTGAAGTCTAATCAAGGCCTTTCAAATAAAAGAAATTACATCAAAATCCAAATGCAATAATGTATTGAAAAAAGTAAAATTACAGCATCACCAAATCGAGTTGCAAAAGGCGGGAAACAATAGTAAGCTTCTTTGGAAATTTATCAAAAACAATACATATACAGCCAGAATACGTGAACCTCCACTTGCCTTGCTCTCAACTGACACTCTCAACTGACACTTGCCCCACTGGTGCGTTAATTAAGGTAAACAGCTATTTTGCTAACGTAGGCAAAAATCTAGCAACCGAAACCCAAAATTCCAGAAATTTTCATGTCCCAAACTTAGCCACGCAATTTTCTTCCTCACTAAAGTCCTTTGTCATATTAGACACGGACATTGATAAAGTAATAAGAATAATCACTGGGTTAAAAGATGTTTGTGCAGTGGGATGGGATAATATTTCCAACAGTGTACTCAAAAAATTCAAGCATCAACTTGCTTCTCCTATAACGCATATTTTTAAATTGTGTTTATCACAGGGAGTTTACCCTAAATTAATCAAAAATACGATTATTATTCCCATATTAAAATCAGGAGAAAACCAATGCATTTCGAACTATAGGCCTATCACAATTTTAAAAGGTTTGTCCAAAATTTTAGAAAAAATAATAAATACTAGATTAATAAAATATCTTGAAGACAATAACCTACTATCGGAAAGGCAATTTGGTTTTAGGGCTAAAAATCAACAAATCAAGCAGTACACCTATTGACTGATTATATTACTCGCAATCTTGATAGTGGTATGCATTCCCTGGGGATCTTCCTAGTCCTTGCCAGGGCGTTCGACACCATATCTTGCACAAAATAGCTAAATAAACTGGAAATGCTCGGAATAAGGGGAATTCAACTCCAACTCTTTGCGGATTATCTCAGTGACCGATATCAATGTGTAGAAATTTGCTCATACACAAGTTTTGAGATTAAAAATGGTCTTTATGGTATTCCCCAAGGAAGTATTGTGGGACCTACCCTGTTCCTGATCTATATAAACGACCTGTGCCACCTAAAACTACAAAATGGTATCATGCATCACTTCCTGGGGTGGAGCAGCTAAATATATTTTACTTCCTTTAGAACGCGCACAAAGAGCAATTTTAAAGGTAGCCATTTGTCGCCCATTTAGATCTCCAACACATGAACTATATATATCATGTAAGCTACTTACGGTCCGACAACTATTTATACTGCACATAATTCTAAAACAGCATGCTGATCTTCCTTTAGACCCAATTCCTCCAGGTAAAAGAAGAAAGGACCTAGTTTGTACTCAACCCCAGGCCAGACATGCTTTTGTGGACCGATTTTCTTATTTCTAGGGCCCTTTTTGTATAACAAACTTAACAGGTTATTGAATATACATAGCGTAAATCATAAAAAATGTTAATCTATTGTAACAGAATATTAAGAAAAGCTCAATTACGCAGACACAGAGAAATTACTAGAAATTACCAAATAATATTTGTATTCCCCTATATTCCTTATATACTAATTGTTTGTAAGCCTGTTTCAATATATTACGAGTATAGTTTTATTTGGATATATTAAATTATTTAGTTAAGTACTTAAATAGGACACGATTTAAAATGTTCGGCAAAGCGATAGCCTGAAACACAGGTCTAACCTAGTTCAGGTAAGCTACCATAATTTATATTAATCCCTTTGTTTTTAATTTTTTCCTGTATGTTTATAAAATTATTTGTGAAAAATTTACAATAAATAAATCTATTAAATCTAAATCTATTAAATTAAATTAAATTAAATCCATATTAGGCACAAACTTATTGTTGTCGACAAAATTACAAAATAAAATCTTGAAAAACAATTTCTATATCTACATTTATTTTTTATTTTTAGAAAAAAAAATCCTTACTGCACGTCCCTTCGTTCGAGGCAACGAACAGGGTAGTGTGGGGTCCTCACCCACTAAAGAAACCCGACGTGTACCGTCTCTCCTCCGCCTTTATTGGCGGGCCACTGGAACTATATTACATTCCTTAAGTGGCCCCACTCTACACTCCTAGGCTCTCACTAAATTGTTGTTTTTGAAAATGTGAAAAACTCACGATAGGTAGTCAGTATTTTTTTAAACGAAGTTAAAAGGAAAGCTACAATAGCTAAGAAGCATTACAAGTTTAGAGTTATAGTCGACCAACTTATAGAATGTACTTACCACCTGGAAGTTACATAGCATCACGCCTGTATTCCCCAACGGGGTAGGCAGAGGTGTATTACACACCCACGTTTCGCCAGCTTTGTTTAAGTGCCCGTCTACCGAGTACATTTCCAAACTCCGGGCTGCTACTGAGATGTTTTCTTTTTACGAAAAAGCTCAATAACAATGACCGACCCGGGGATCGAACCCGAGACCTCATTATCAGCAGTCGCTCAAACTACCGCTGCACCACAGAGACACCTAGAAGTTAGCAGAAATATATAAAGAACATTTTTATAAAAACACGTTATATTCAACGAATACTCAAATTCTGCCTGAAACTTGTAAGCATAATAATATAAATAAATATTCAAGGACATTACACACAACGTCCTCTGGTCCCAAACTAAGCTTAACGCTTGTGCTATGGGTACCAGATTACGGATATAATACATATGCCTAATTACTACTTTTTTTTGTAAATACATACATATACGAGTAATAGATAGAAAACACCCAGACGCAGTACAAATAACTGTGTTCATCATACAAATAATTGTCCTGAGCGGGAATCGAGCCCACGACCTCGTGCACGGAAGTTAGTTACACTACCGACTACGCCACGAGGCCCGTCGATATCATTTGATCATAAGATCAAACATTGATTAAATTGAGGATGCGCGTACATATACTGCACTGAAAATAAAGTGGTGATATGTATATCTCTCGTATTAAAAGTTATGGTTTTATGCAGAAAAATTACTTGTGTGATCAATGGATGGTTTCTACACTTAATACGAATTCTTTTTCTGAATATATTTTCAAATTGTTTACTAAACACAGAATCCCCAAATATACATTTTTTGTTAAGGCACGAATATACGTACTTAACCGCATACCCCGTCATTCGGGGCAATGAACAGTGTAGTGTGGGGCCCTCTCCCGCTAAATAAACCCACCTGTATTGGTATACCACTGGAACTGTGTTACATTACTTCAGTGGTATCACCAAATATACCTTTTTCATTTTAGGCGGGAAAAGATGTACCTTACTGCATATCCGGTCATTCGAGGCAATAAACAGGGTAGTATGGGGCCCTCACCCACAAAATAAACCCGAAGTGTGCCGTCTCTCCAGCTATGTTGACGGACCACTGGTACTGTGTTGGATTACTTCAGTGGTATCCCCAAGTATACCTGCAAAATTAATAATATACAATTACTACTAATTTGACCACTAATATCCAAGATAGCAGTATTATAGAAAGACATCAATTACTTCAATGAATATTTAATTAAACTTAAATCGTAATTACCATGAAAGCTAATAACAACACGTCGATGTGTCGAGTACCATTGATCAATAACTGCAATTCAGTATCTGTGAGCACAATATGGACTAATATGCCTTTTATTATTATGTAGAAGTAATTGGAATTTCCCTCGAGTGTGAAATTGGAATGTCAGTTGAAGAACAGAGAATAAAATTATAAGTATACACTACAATATAATATGTGTTTACATCCATATTCATGCAAGTTTATTTTTAAAAAACGCCCTGCATTTCTGGAATAATCCATTATACCGCGGGCGACTTCACAAATATACAATTTGACGGACATAAAGTACATCTAGATTCAAGACAACCATTTGTGAATCACACAAAGAATTGTCATGTGTGTGTCGAGCCCACTTCGCTTGGCACAGGAGATCGGTATATCTAGTGGCCCGCCAGACGGAGAGACGGCACACGGCGGGTTTATTTAGTGGATGAGGGCCCCACACTACCCTGTTCGTTAACCCAAACGACGGGGTGTGCGGTTAGGTACATTTCTTCCCGCCTAAACAAAAAAAAAGAGATCGGCATCTAAAGTACAACGTCATTTATTTATTAGATTTACTTTTACAAACAAAGATATCTCTATAAATACGAGAATGAGGCACTAGTACCTCTTAGTTTCACCCGTCATCACATCGTCATTTGATTGTTCTCCACTCACTGGTTATAACGTATTATTATAATATAGGCCTGTTACTTTTAGATAATGTGGCATTCCAATGGTTAAAAAAGTCGTTTTTATCAATTTCATATTATTAAACTCTGAGGTGGGTACTACTGTCGTTTCACGCAGAACAACTGATTTTTCAAACTGCACTTGCAAAATAATATAATACATACACATATCAAGAAAAAACACTATTTTTAAAAATAATTATATTTTTGATGCCATTTTTGTTATTTAAATAAACTAGTTAAAAACTGTTTACAAAAATTCTGTCTTGGACGTCCGTGTGTCTGTAGGTATGTTCGGATAATGTATGTTAACACGATAACGAGCGAAATACTTTACTAATAGTCTTTTTTTTCTTACGCTTCAGTATAATTAGGAATAGAATCCTATCACTATTCACGGGCTGATTCGATGTGGTTTAATTGTTATTAAATAAAAAAAAATTGTGAATATTTACGGTCGATTCGATGGTACAGTGGTACACTAAAACCAGCGCTATCTATCTTATTTAGTGAGAACTACTTCTATAGAACCAATATAGCAGTACTTCTTAAAATTTGAGCTAAATGGCGTATAAGACATGAGAACCACATTAGTACTTGCGCTATCTATGTGATTTATTGAAAACTACTTAGTAAGACCAATACATTATTAGTTAACTATCAAATAATCAATTTCATTGTGAAAAATGAAGATTATGAGGCGTGTACTTTTGGATTTTTCAAATATTTTACTTCTTTGAAGGAATAATTTTCAAAAATACTTTTTCCTAGGATATATTCTCAAAATAAACAACAGTAGGAGTACCCTTGTTCCAAGCTGATCTTTTGTAAGAGTGTGTACTTCCTTAATCGAGCTGGTCCATTTATGCTGGAATAAGCAAGGCTCTACCCACTAAGAATTTGTACATTAGATATTTGTACAGAACTATAAAAACCATGTAAGTTTTTATAAAATTACTAGTTTAATAATAGTAAAATAATATCTCATTCTCATTCACAACTGGACCGGAATGCTAAATGTTTCATCATCACCTATATCGTCCTTCTTTTCCACTTGCTATCCATTTTCTTGAAGTCAGCAATGCACGGGTTATGACCTTACCTAGCACTAGCCTATAGCTACGGTAACGGTACGGTTTTTGACAGAAAATGAAGTTTATACCTTTTTACTACAGGATTATTTAAAGTAAAATAAATTTATATAGTACTAGCTTTTTCCCGCGGCCCCGCCGCGGCCAAACGCTAGTTTTTAGGTTATATCTCAGGATGCCGATAGAGTAACGGGATAAAATGTAAACCAGTTTTTAAGCCTAATCAAGAGCTATCAAATAAAAAAGTTGCATCAAAGTCCGTTTAATAGTTTTTGCGTGATGCACGAACGAACAAACAGATAAACAGACAAAAAATCTAAAAAAAAATTGTTTTGTGTTTAGACACACTCATATTATAATAAATTCATTAACACAAAACAGTCATTTTTTTTCAAATATCTTATATGTATGTCTATATCTATGTTACAGCTTTATAGTAGTTATAGATACACAATGAAAAACTAGCAAAGGGAAATAATGAAAGAGAAAAGCACCCACTCCATTCAACCAGTGGGAAATTACACATAAACGGTAAACCAAAATGTCTTACGATTAAACCTGTCTATACCCGCATTTCTGTCCCATCGAATTATTTAATTGAGCGGAAACACTGGATGGCTGAGGTCGTGTTCCAATTTACTATAAACGCCGCGAACATGTTTATAAATCACATTCAATTTATTTACTATGAAGAAGCTAATGTGCTGAAGCAAAATATGTGGCTCCTCATTTTGCACCCAACATTTTCTATTAAATACAAGAATAAATAACTCTTATACGTTTGCTTATTTTAAGACTAATCATTCAACATATTTCAATAAAATGCATTAGATCATTCATCATCATTAAATGAAAGGAAAATTGCCCATACCATTACTAGGTCTTATAAAGGCATCGGTAATATGTTATTGTTATTTTCTTACAAAATAATAAGAATAATTCTTAATTACTAATCATTTATCTTGTACAATAATTATCAGAAGTAGTAACATAAGTATGTACATCTAGCTTCATCTGAGAATGCCCCGATTGCAACCGCTCGCCCCTCGCCCGCTTTTTTACAGATGCCGATTGCTTTCACAGCACAGCGCCCCTCTACAGCTGACGTAACGCGTAGATAGCCATCGCTATACGCTGTAGCGAGCACTCATTAATGATTACATATTTGATCCGCCGCACATCCAGTTTAGAATAGTATCTACCTTAACGACAGGCCAACATATTATGATAAAATAGTAGAACCGTGGTGACGAACGGAGAATACAAGTGTCACAACCCTATTCTTTCCCTCGAGTGTCATACGAGGTGACTAAGGGAAGTAAGCAATTTATTATCAGAAATCACATTTTAGTGGTACTTAAGTGAAAACGTAGTCTCACGCCTGTATCCCCGAAGGGGTAGGCATAGATGTATTACACACACGGTCACACGGGTCACACCCACGGTTAGCCAACTATGTTTAAGTCCCATGTAATAGGGGCGAGCCTATTTCAATCTACCGGAAAAAATTCCAAACTCCGAGCTGCTACGAACACTGCCCAACCCAGAGATCGAACCCGAGATCTCATGATCAGCAGTAGCTCACACTACCGCTGCACAACCGAGTCATTAAGGTACTCCAATGAATCCTTATTGTTCGCGCCCACAAGAGAGCGGCGGGCTGAAGAGCGTCTGCGGGAGGGAGGCGGCCGGCCACAGGCTGGCGCCGCCCGCGCCATACGAAACACCGACAACGACAATTCATTATACATTCTTCGCCCGACCGCGCCCGGGTCAACACAACACGCGTCCTCTGTATTGTATAGCAGCATATGCGCGCGATCGTTCTATTTATTCTATGTACCATTCTATTTTCTATCAGTATATTGTTTGAAGTATAAACCTAGTTTGTTCATTTGCATACAACCCTTTTATGTCGCTAACATAAAAGGTGGCAACCGTGACAGGACGAGAATCGCTCACTCCACTAGATAACGCTAAAAACCGACGCATAGGTCGCGTGATCAACCGACGCCATTTTGTCGACACCGTGACGCAAGTGCAACCAACAACCAAGCATCAAGATTTCCACGTGCAGGCAAGCCTAGAAGCGCTGCGCGGGGTGCCACATGCTACCTCTTCCCTACGACGACGGTCAGCGTAAGCGGCAACGGCGACATCGGCGGCACGGAGAACACGAAGCTCACACTCCACGTGCCACTACATCGCCTGCCCAACCAGGAAAGTGCCGTGAGCCCAAAACCTTTTTCATTGCCTATCATAATTCTATTTGATCTGTCTATAGAGCCAGCTCAGCAGGTCTTTGTGTGTGTCTGCTATATACGCTCAGCTAATCCAAGCGCTGGGAGTCAACCAGTAATAGGTAACTGCCCACTTGGTTACCTAATCTTTTTCTTTGGTTCCCTTCATAAAAGTAACCTAGGTACCTACTATATTTTAGTAGTATTGTAAAATACTCGGGTACTACAATCATCGCCACATTAAAGCAACGCTTTTCTACAATCATATTTCACTAAAATTGGTACCAAATCTAACCGCTATACGCACGATTTCTTTATATTTCAATACCTATCTACACTATTTGCATCGACCGGGGGTCAAGCTACCTATCTCGTGCCTTCGCATGTGCTTGTACGCTTTGTTATGCCCTTTTTGCCAACTGCGCTGCTTTAATGGTTTTCAGCACAACCACGTGAACAATCACGTTCAAAGGCCGCATGGTGCTACATCCGGGGCGTGCAAACGCTTCGCTTCGCATCCTATGCGCCACGTGGCGTGACGTGGGGGCGCTGCTGTTCTCCGCTGTGTACCGCTGCTGACGCGACACTACGGCTTCGCGTCACCCACCATAGAAAAAGGAGCGTAAGCCGTTATTCAATTAGTAATTCAGTTCCTCTAAACCTAAAGTAAATACTGGTTCTGTTTATTGTTCATAATATAGCAAGGATGTCTATTCAAACTGAACTTTCAGAATTAAAAACAAAACGTGCCGCCATTAAAGGTCAAATCACCAAATTCAATTCTTTTCTACTAAAATTCGACGAATATGAACCACTCACTCAGCTAAAATACAATGAGTTGTCTTTGCAACTTGATAAAATGTTAGGACTCTCCTCAAGGTTTGAGGAGTTGCAGACAAAGATAGAGGTTTTGGATAATTCTAATTTAGAAAGTGAACTACTGGAACACTATGATGTTGAAGAATCTCTACATAAATGCATTGCTGTCGCTCAGCAAAGACTTGCTTAGGCACCTGTTGGCAAGGTTTCGCCTGTTCCATCTGTTGAGTCATCAGTACAGGAAATTCATTGGAAACATAATTCTATGGGGTTTCAACTACCTCAAATCAAAATCAACAATTTTGACGGTTCATACTATAAATGGATGGAGTTCCGGGACACCTATGAATCACTTATACATGATAGCAATTAAATTGCGCCTATACATAAATGTCATTACCTTAACTCCTACCTAGAGGGTGAGGCTAGTCGAGTCATATCCATTCTAGAAGTTTCAAATGCTAACTATGCTGAGGCTTGGCAGCTTTTATGCGACAGGTACAATAATAAACGTGAATTAATCACCAATCATTTAAATTCATTATTCAATATGCAGGCTTTACATCGGGAATCTGATAGGTCGCTCCGCTATCTCAGTGACCATGTTACTAAAAATCTTAGAGCCTTAAGAACACTTGGTTTGCCTACTGAACATTGGGACGTTCTCATTATTCATATGCTTACTATGAAGCTAGATCGCAGCACGAGCACAAGATGGGAGGAGTATCGTAATAACCCCTCAGTCTTACCAACACTGGACGATTTCAAGACATTTTTGAGCTTTCGTGCTGATGTCTTAGAAACTATATTCAGATCTAAAAGGGACAAAGCGTATATGCCTTCAAGTAGTAATCAGCAAGGCAATTACAAACAAAATTCTAGTAATTCATTCGTTGTAACAGCCAAACAGGAGAATCATCGCCAGCGCGGGCCGTGCGTCGTGTGCCAGGGAGAGCATCGCATATACGACTGCAAGGTCTTCCGAAGCCTGTCTGTCAGTGAGCGATGGTCTCAGGCCTGCAAACTGCAACTATGCTGTAACTGTCTGCGGACTGGTCATAAGCTGAGCAGGTGCAGGTTGCAGGGTAGCTGCCGGTTATGTAAGAGACGACACAACACACTTCTACACAAAGACACTACTACTACTCAAAGCACAACTACACAGCAGGCTCCCTCTATGAGCAGTAATTCGAATCAAACAACTAGTGAACTTGGTACTTCTTCTATAACAATGTCAGCTCTCACTACTAGTGAGGTACTGCTTTCAACTGCTATTATTGAAGTCCATAATCCTGTCAATAATAAAACTGAAACTGTTAAGGCTTTATTAGATTGCGGAAGCCAGTCTTCATATATAAGTGAACGCCTGAAGCGTCACTTACAACTGACATCTCAAGCACTAACTGCTACAAGCATCTTAGGCATTGGTAATGTACCTGTACACATTATTCCACAGCGCTGCTGTGAAATAATGAAAAGTCAAATCTAAACAATGTCCATTTACATCACTAGTATACTTGGCAACACACACTTAACCTATGAAGAGATCTCTTAACTCTTTAGTCAGGTTGAAGCAATCCTAAATAGCCTTTATGTCCACTTGTCCCCTCTCCAAATGATTTTTCCCGCTCACGCCAGGGCACTTTCTGATTGGCAGGTCGATGACCTCTACACGAGCACCGCCGCTAAAAGAAGCTAATCTCAACCGTCTGAATCGCTACCAGCGCATCGAGCAGCTAAGACAACATTTCTGGAGAAGCTGGCAGATCGAGTACGTGGCTGAACTTCAACAACGCACTAAGTGGCCAACCCGAAAGCAAGCATTACAAATAGGGGACCTGGTCTTGATAAAAGAAGATAACACTCCACCCACGGCCTGGCGCATGGGCAGGGTTTCTAAACTATATCCTGGCAAGGACGGTGTCCCACGAGTGGCAGACATACACACAGCCAGAGGCGTCGTCAAAAGGGCGCCCAACCGAATTTGCCCTCTTTTATCATCCAATTCAGACTCGAGTGATTGAAAGCACCGCTTTCAAGGCCCGCAGGATGTTCGCGCCCGCAAGAGAGCGGCGGGCTGAAGAGCGTCTGCGGGAGGGTGGCGGCCGGCCACAGGCCGGCGCCGCCCGCGCCGTACGAAACACCGACAACGACAATTCATTATACATTCTTCGCCCGACCGCGCCCGGTTCGACACGACACGCGTGCTTTATATTGTATAGCAGCATACGCGCGCCATCGTTCTATTTGTTCTATGTACCATTCTGTTTTCTATCAGTATATTGTTTGGAGTATAAACCTAATTTCTTAATTTGCATACAACCCTTTTATGTCGCTAACACTTATAAAAGTTATTTATATAAGAGAGAATATTACTTCATAATATTTTTTTACTGGCCCCCTGTTCTGTCTTTCATGACTACCGGCTAGGGTTGCCAACACATGTCATAGCCATGGCAAAAGCTGCTGCAGGAAGTTCATTCCAGAGCTGGCACACCTGTGGTAGGAATTCAAGTTATGCGTATTTTAGAATTAGATAATATTATTAAATGCATTATGATATCATATGGTATGGCAGAAAAGCGTGTGAGAAGTTAAATTGTCAATACAATATATTATATGTATATATACTATCAACAATGGATAACTTCTCAAGTTTGTAATAGCTAGGAACAGTAACGTACATCACATAGATTTCTTTTATAGCTGTAATCATCCGGTTCTCAGTAAAAAAGACCATTAAAGATATAAACGACAGACGTACTTAGTTACGTTAATTGATCGTAAAAGATTAAGATGTCAGTATTGGTCGTTCCTGGCAAGAACTGTCATTAAGATCTTCTGTAATTGCTTGATAACTTTACTGCGCACTTACTAAAAAATCATAAGCAGGACATTGGTCTTTTTTCTTTTCTTTTTTTAAAGGACTTTGATCCTACGGAGAAATCTTTGAACAAGAAGTAATAAATCAAGAAATCTAAATAAAAGTAGCGTTCGTATACATCCAGCAGGATTAACTTACTATAATAAAAGATTAAGCTACAGATTTCTGCAGGTATCTGTTTTTTTGACGTGATAACGTCTTATAAATCGACGGACGCCGGCTGCATGCACGATAAAGTATGACTCATTGTCACGTTCCGCCTGAACCGAGCGTGCAAGCGAGAGTGCGGAACAAGCGATAGAGAGGCACGATCGGCCTAAGCGTTCGGCTTGTGACGCATCTATCGTTATATATGTCGTTATGGTCGTTATCACGTAAAATTATCGTCCGTAAACCAACTTTACAGACAACCATATAGTTTTTTTATTTATACCTAATCCAAAATCCGTTGATGACTATTTAATACATTGTTGTCGAGTTTTTTATTGCCAATTTTCATATTATTTTTGGCCTAACTGTATTGTCATAAAATTGTGTCATTTGTTACGTTTGTGGTGATTGTGCGAATTGCATATTATAATGTCGCAATCACATATGTATATAAGAAGGGTAGTATGTAAGGAGGTCAGTCGGACATAACGTTATGTTAAGGAATATACGAATATAACCAGTGCTCACCGACGTTTCATTATCATCCCCACAAGGAGTACCACACGTTCAACTAAATTAGCAATTGCGTTTCTGAGTTTTTTGATTAAGTTATAAGCCACGGTATTAAATCGTAAATAATAAAATTCTTATTTACCTAGTTTACAATTAGAAACAAGTATCTAACCATACACTTAGTGATTAATTTTTGTGTCAAAAATATTATATATTCTTTTCTGGCCTCCAGAATATGTGTATGAATATGTTCTTGATGAAAGTTTCAGTAGTTACAGCGTGAAACCCTAACAAATAAACAAATTAATAATATTAAGTAGTAAGGATATCTACTCTCTCATGTAACAAAATGTGCCTAAATGTAATCCGTTAAAATGTTACGTTTAATTTTCATCCAATTGTCAATTATTTATTGAACTGCAATAATATAAACAACACAATATCATTGTTGAACTGCTTACTAAAAATAACGACACCAAAAACATTTTTGTAGCCCCCTAATTTGTATTATTTGTATAATATTTGCCTAGAATCGCAAAGTAAAGATATTATAACACCTTTATATACGAGAATATATTATACTAGCCTTTGCCCGCAGCTCCACCGCAGCTAAAAGCTAGTTTTACGATATATATCCGGTTTTCGTATATAGTAGCGGAATAAAATGTATACCAGTTATTAAGTCTAATAAAGAGCTATCAAACAAAAACTTGCATCAAAATCCGTTTAGTAGTTTTTGCGTGATGCGCGAACAAACAAACAGACAAACACAAAAATCTAAAAAAAAATATGTTGTGATAGACATGCCTATATAGCCTAATTCAAACATTTTTTCTCAGATATCTTAAATGTACAGACATAGCTCTATTATAGCTTTATAATATTAACTAGCCTTTGTTTGCGGCTCCGCTGCAACCAAAAGCTAGTTTTTAGGTTGTATCTCAGGTTCCCGATATAGAAGTGGGATAAAATGAATACCAGTTGTTAAGTCTAATCGAGCTCTATCAAATAGAAAAAGTTGCATCAGAATCTGTTCAGTAGTTTTTGCGTGATGCACGAACAAACAAACAGACAAACGGACAAACAGATAAACAGACAAACAGACAAAAAAAAAATAAAAAAAATGTTTTGTGTTCTGACACGTTATATACAGTAATTTTTTCTCAAATTTATATATCTTAAATGTTACAGACATAGCTCTGTTACAGCTTTATAATAGTATAGCTATACTACTCTGTCAAGAAAGTACCGGGAAAAGATCAATAATACACAAATTTTTTGTTACTCATCCAAATTTATTTTATCTCCTTCAAAGTATACTCCTTCAAAGTATACTCCTTCAAAGTATACTCCTTCAAAGTATACTCCTTCAAAGTATACTCCTTCAGAAACGATAGACTTACGCCAACGAATAATCCAATCATCAAAACATTTTTTAAACGCTGTTTCCGGAATTGAGTTCAGTTCTCGTCGCGGATTCTCCTTTATGTCTTCTACCGATTGAAAACGGGTGCCACGAAGCGGTAATTTGAGTTTAGGAAAAAGAAAGAAGTCCGCTGGAGCCATATCTGGTGAATATGGTGGTTGCTCGATGGTATATATTCAGTGTTTGGACAAAAATTCATTCAAAATGATGGCCTTGTGCGAAGGCGCACTATCGTGGTGCAAAATCCAAGAATTTTCTTACCACAAATCTGGCCTTTTTCGTTGAATTTGCTCTCTTAAACGCCGCAAAATGCTCAAATAATATTCTTTATTTATCGCTTGACCTTCTGGCAAGAATTCCGAGCACACAACACTGCGATAGTCAAAGAAAACAGACTACATGACTTTGACTTTTGATCGACTTTGGCGTGGTTTTTTCGGTTTTGGTTCAGTTGGAAGTCGCCACTCCGAAGCTTGTTGACTAGTTTGCATGTCAAACTCATAAACCCACGTCTCGTCACCAGTAACAATGCGTTTCACGAATGTTGGGTCGGAATTAACTCGTTCTAGCATGTCCTCAGCGACTCTCATGCGATTGAGTTTTTGGAGAAAATCCAGGTCTTTTGGGACTAGCCGAGCGGAAACGTGTTTAAGACCCAAGTGATTATTTAAAATGGTACTGTGGATCAGTGTGGAATGGTGGATCGACTCGTGAGACACAGAAAATTAGGCGGCTATCTCTCTCAAAGTTGAATGAGGATTTTCAGTCACTACTTCCTTCACTTTTGCAATGTTAACTTCAGTTGCAGACGATGATGGGCTACCAGAGCGAGGCAAATCTTCCGTCACATCTCGACCGCTTAAAACGCTTTGTACCACTCATAAGAACGTTCTTTTGATAAATTCGATTCACCGTAAGCCTTGTGTAACATTTTCAGTGACTCCGAACATGAAATCCATTGGCGATGCAAAATTTAAGACAAACTCTTTGTTCGATGTTTTTGTCCATTATGAAATTCGCAATACACACTAGATATGATATAACTAAAAACAGCACTGTATTTAATATAAATAACAGATGCAACTCAAACTCCGCGCCAATATGGATAACAGTTGTGCCAATCTAACAACAACAACAAAAAAAATTTGAATTTGGAACCATAAACAGATCATCCATTCCCAATACTTTCTTGACTGAATGTAGATACTATACTGTGCGTTTTACATTGGATTAGATACTATACTGTAACGTACTTAAATGCATGCGAGTCTCTACACCATTTTGCCTGATCTATAGGATTTAAGCTCAAGCTTTCAGAAGCTTCAGTAGTTCTAAACGAGGCTGGAATAAAGGAGGCTTAAGGATAATAGCCTCATGTCCATTTGCTGGAAATGAAGCTACCTATTTACCACACCTTTTAACAGAAAACTCAATTTAGTATAAGTGTAGAACTTCTAATATTGATTTGTATATAATTGAAACGCATATTCTGTTGTAGTTTTTAAGCAGTTAATTTTATCCTATAAAATATGACATATTATTCTACATACAGTTTTTATACTCTAGTGTTTTTTTTTGTTATTTTTAAGCAGTTGCAAAAAAATGCTAGGCTATCTTAAAAACAAAAATAAGACAAAAAGAAAGTCTTTTTCATTTTATTTTATCAAAATACTAGTAAAACTAGTTACTCGTAAAGAACCAAGAAGAATCTAGCTCAAGCATTGATCAATATTGTAAACAAACAGAGGCGTGTGTTGCTTCTGAAACATTTACACTCAACTGAAACGATGTATTAGTGATGTGATAATATTAATGATCGATATCGATAATTACAATAAGACTAAAAATATATTAGAAATGTTGGGATAGATAAAAGTTAAATAACTGACTAATATTTCGTATGTATGTATGGGTTCTGAGGATTCGACCACATTATAATTTAAAAGAAATCAGTACATATATTTATAAATTATTTGCCTTTGCCCGCGGTTTCGCCGCAGCCAAAAGCTTGTTTTTAGGCTATATCTCAGGTTCCCGATATAGTAGTGGGATAAAATGTTTACCAGTTGTTAAGTAATCAAGAGCTATCAAATAATAATAATAATAATAATCAAGAGCTACCAAATTTAAAAAATTGCATCAAAATCCATTCAGTAGTTTTTGCGTGATGCGCGAACAAACAAACAGATAAACAGACAAAAAATCTAAAATAGTTATGTGTTTAGGCACGCCTATGTAGCCTAATACAGTATTTTTTTCTCAAATATCTTAAATGTACAGACATAGCTCTGTTACAGCTTAATAATAGTATACACACACACACACACATAGCATCACGCCTTTATTCCCCGAAGGAGTAGGCAGAGGTGTATTTGCTATTTTTTTTTTCCCTGAGATCGAACCCGAGACGTCATGGTCAGCAGTCGCTTACACTACTGCTGCACTTATAATAGTATAGATTTAGTTTACCATATCATAGATTCTATGAGGGTTAAAGTGTAATGTTTGCCTATAGTTCCTCTTTCCTTAAGAATCTGACTATCAAATAATGCAAAATATTTTTAGGCTAGGATATTTTTTACAGACTTTAACCTTTATCGACTTTGTGTAGTTGTACATCGACATCGACTTGCAGTTGATGTAGTATCAAGTATGTTGCGCATCACTATGTGAAAACGTTGTTCCCGACGTGTAATGCGATAAGCTGGTTCTTGGTTTAGGATTCTGCTGCCGTCGCAAAGCACATTTTCACATACATCTCGATAAACGTTTTATCAAATAACGAGAAAAGATGCTCGCGATAACAAATCAAGTATAACAGGAATAACTATTTCATTGCAACTCGATGCCGCTTACAGTGAAGATTTCTAGAGATCCTAGTTAAGTGTGTATGTTTGTGTGTTTGTTTCTCAATCACGTAAAAGCTGCTGAATAGATTAGAATGATATATGTGGTACACAGCTTATTATCTGCATTAACTATTAATATATAATTTTTATTTTTTCTAGTAAGCTAATAACTTTTAATTTTTCTATTACCAAAAAATAGCCCATATCTTCTTCTGGGCTGCTGGCTATATATATGCAAAATTTTATTATCATCGTTTCATTAGTTACGGCGTGACAGCGTACATGGCCACACGGAGGGCGCGGGTGGAGTTGCCCCGGGATTCGTCGTGGCAAAAGGTGGGGACCTCGAACTACCTAGCGCCGTTAGAGCTATGCTTGGAAGTGACAGAAATTAGGCCGCGGTCGCCGCCTTCTTAGTCGAATCGCCGCCAGCGACCGGGGTGGCGCAGGCATGAGTATTTGCGCCTTGAGCTGCCCTAGCTGAAGCTGCTGGGGAACGTCCGCCACTCGCAAGGCCTCCCGCGAAAGTGCGACGCTCCGTAAGCGTCGCTCAGTAGAGGGTACCCGAAAGGGTAAGCCGCCGGAGGACCACTGAAGTAATGTAACATAATTCCAGTGGCCCACCAATAAAGGCGGAGAGACGATACACGGCGTGTTTATTTAGTGATTGAGGGCTCCACATTACCCTGTTCGTGGGCCCGAACGACGGGGTGTGCGGTGAGGTACATTATTCCCGCCTCAAAAAAAAAACCTTTACAGATATAGCTCTGTTACAGCTTTATAGGTACTATAGATAAAGGCATCACATCACAACTTGCAAGTTTGAACTATTATTTATGAGGCTCCCTTTTTCTTCATTAATCCTTATTTCACGTTGGTTAATTGCAAAAACTATAACATTTGTTGAAACAAATAAATCAATTACTCTTTCCAATTACTCCTGAATGCGCTACAATAAAAGATATAAAAGAATAAAATGTCATTGGGATTGGTGTTGTATTGAACTAAACCGAAGCCTTTTTACGGGGTTCCCTTCTATGCAAAATTTCTCATAATTGTGATATACTTACAATATCGGATGTATTTGTCCGGCTGCTACTAACTCACATAAACCTAATGTATGAAATACTGACATATCAACAAAGTATTCATCAACTAATATAGTTATTACCATCAGCATCATGGGACATGGTAGAAAAATTGTCCCAGTGAGTGGCTACATGAGCAACTATCTCTTCCCGCACCTGTCTAGCTAGGACTTGAGCGTCATATAAAAGATAGTACTGCTTTTTACTGGCAAGCTCCGTCACCAATGAAAGGGCGAACTATATATGGACACAGAGCAATGTCCTTTAAACCTACGAGTATGTTATATATTTCAGTCTGTATGTATGTATGTTTGTCCATGCATTTCTATAAAACATTCGGATTGTTACCATTTTTGACATATACATTGAGCAATATGCAGTGAACTTATGTAATTATTTTAGTACGGCAAAATTTTAATTTATTTTTTGTCTTGGTTTCCGTTTAGATTTGGAATAAAGTACCTTCTATTCAATATGTTACACAATATGCCTTTTGAATTAAGATTAATAGCACTATGCTACTTTACACGTATATACTTTCAGCTGTTCACCTTTCTCGGGTATAATTTATAGACGTGTCATCTAGAAATTCTTTAGAACCATTTTCGACGGTATTGAATATCCTCACTCGAATCCATGAACTAAAATAGATTGGGTGTTCGATTTACATCGGGAATACGTGATTTTATTGCTTGGAATTACTTGTAGGTGGATTAAAAACTCAGTACTTGATTCAAAGCTTGTTAAATTATTTCAGTGGCATGATATCTAAATATTTAAACAATTAGGTATTACTTAATAATCTATTGGACCTAATAATTTATGTAGTTGGCAAAAAGAATAGCACCTAATGAGATCTTCTGTTCTCTCGGTTTTATAATCTTTAGGCATTTACTACTAAGAAAATGTACTGTCTTAGTGGTATTATAAAAAAGAGGTTATAAATATTTAAACTTACATTAAATAATCTAGCGAATCCGTATCGGGTTAGTATAAATTTGTAGGGAAAATATGATATAAAAATCCAAAAATTATCCAACGGCTACCAAACTTAATAGGATGACCCAAGGAGCAAATATGAAGATAGTTTGGAAATTTCATCAAAATTGCTATACCTAGCTGTTTTGGAGTCCATTGGGAACATACATACAAACATCAAAAAAAAATACCTATTTATACTACCTATACGAGTAAATGATACAAATAATAAAACATTTACAAAATTTCTACAACGCATTAAATTCAGTATTATAATGATATTAACTAACAAACATTTTACTAGGATAAAAATAATAAATCACGGACATTTCACACATCCTTTGGTCCCAAACTAAGCTTAACGCTTGTTCTAGGGGAGGGCCGATAACCGCCTCAGGACGCCAGGTGTCAGGGCGTCCAGGCGGTTTCCTGACTGTTGGAAGGAGGGGAAGCTCGTGCTCCTGCCGAAGCCGGGACGGCCCCCGGATTCGGTCGCGGCCTTTAGGCCCATCGTGCTGCTGGACGATGCAGGTAAGCTGCTCGAGAGGATTCTCGCCACCCGCACCTTGCTGAGATGGGCCCCGACCTGTCGGATGCTCAGTTCGGTTTTCGTTTGGGGCGTTCGACGGTCGACGCCATCTTGCGTCTGAAGGCCGCAGCCACGGAGGCCGTCGCTCACCGAGGGGTGCTGTTGGTGGTGTCATTATTTATGTTGGTTGGTTTAACAGTCTGCCATTCAGCTGCATCAGGGAGGCACTCCGATACCACAGGGTGCCCGCCTACCTGAGGTGGCTAGTGGCAGACTACCTCGAAGGCCGCAGCGTCCTCTTCATAAAACGGGAAGGGGACGCTGTGAGGAGGCCCATGTCGTGCGGTGTCCCACATGGATCTGTCCTGGGGCCGATCCTGTGGGACATTGGGTACGACTGGGTCCTGCGCGGCCGGCTCCCCCCGGGCTGGGCGTAATCTGTTACACCGACGATACTCTCGTTACAGTCCGTGGCAGGCCCTAGCCGAGGCCGAGGGTGGTTGGATCAGGGATTACCCGCCGCCCGCGATGAGCCTACCGCGAAGGTATGACGTCCTAGGTGCGCGTTTTTTTTTGTAAATACATACATATAATAGATAGAAAACACCCAGACGCAGTACAAATATCTGTGTTCATCACAAAAATAATTGTCACACATACTACACTATTGACCACGCCACGAGACTGTAATATAAAAATTGTTTATTGGGAAAGAACTTTGAACGTCAAGGAATGTCGTTGCGTGTGCGTTGTGTGCGCATGGCACTCGACAGTTCCCATCAGAAAATGTATCCATTTACAATAACAATAAAAACAAGGGCAGGTGTATTGGGCACAGAGAGACTATTAACATAATCACCTCGACCATTATTTGTACTACGCTGTCTGCTCTTACGCTTTATTATAGATTATTGGATTGTTATTAGGTTTGTAATGTTTGGATTTATTTTTACAAGCTTTTTCTAGATACTGGCCATTCCATTTTATAGAATCAGTATCAATTTCAAAGGTAATAATAGTACAACTTAGAATGCATGGTTGGATGCATACTAAAATACGAATATGTTTACTCAATTATTTCTCTTGTGTTTTGTGGAACTGCCTCGGTAGTGCAACAGTAGTGTTAGCAACTGCGGATCATGAGGTCTCGGGTCGGGCGGTGATTGAGCTTTTTCGTAAAAAAGGTATCTCAGTAGCAGCCCGGAGTTTGGAAATGTGCCCAGTAGACGGCAATAGGCTCGCCCCCTATTACGTGGGACTTAAACATAGCGAACGGTGGGTGTATAATACACCTCTGCCGACCTCTTCGGTGATACAAGCGTGATGCTATGCTATGTTTTTCGTAATGATATTGTATTCTTCCTTTTGAAGAAATTATAACTATGGTATAATATTAAGAACATTTGTGACGTGTTTCCTGATTATTATAGACAAATAATAAAAAAAACATTTGCCCTCATTTATGGTGAGATTTGCAAACATTATTTAATTGTTGTTCAACTCGGTGTCATAAAAAATCCTCTTTAGATAAATATACATACATTTACATTTTCAAACGACCAGGAAAAGTGTTCCCAACACATATTTTCCGGGAAACTTTCCCGCTAATTATCTTCTCAACTTTTAGAATAACGAACTCCGGCGTCCCTAACAAAGGCAGAGTAAATTACACCCGTCGTAACTTCATTACCGCACACAGAAGGCCCTCGCAAATCGACGTGTTACGCACTACGTGGTGCTTACAGCCCCTTACTTGTTAGGGTTGTCTCGTTACATTACAAAATAAAACTCCGTGTTAATCAGTATCATCTTCATAGGTGTAGAAACTATTTAACAACATTTAACTTCACCATTTCGGCATGGCATAATCACTTAATGTTATCAAAGTTTTGTTTAATTATTTATCTGTAATAATAAACAAAAGTTAAGGAAATAATATTCACCTACCTATAGGGAACTGTACCTATTAGTATTATTGTAGGAGTAGTTAAAGTAGTATTGTAGGAAAGGAAGCTTAATTAAATTTATTTTTACTACCTTTAAAGTGGCCAACGGTTCCCGGAATTCCTTCCAGCTAGCTATTTCTGTTGACTGTGAATAAGGCAAAAACAATTCTTGTTTGTTATAAAGAGATTGAAGTGTTATTTGTTTTTAAGGTGTTTTCTCTCCAGGCTACAGAAACAGACATTGTTTTTCTACAAAATTTGTTTCTAGAAAATAGCTACGCATGCTAAATGCTATACAATACAATTCAGAAATTTATATTTATATCCAACTAGCCTTTGCCCGCGGCTCTACCGTAACCAAAAGCTAGTTTTTAGGTAATATCTCAGGTTCCCGATATAGTAGCGGGATAAAATACATACTAGTTTTTAAGTCTAATCAAGAACTATCTAAAAAGTTACATCAAATACCGTTCAGTAGTTTTTGTGTGATGCGCGAACAAACAAATAGATAAAATTCTAAAAAAAAATTGTTTTGTGTTCAGACACGCCTATATACCTAATACAGTATTTTTTTCTCAAATATCGTAAATGTACAGACATAGCTCTGTTACAGCTTTATTATAGTATAGATAAAAGTTTACCATATAGGAACCGAAATGTAAATACATTTCGGATTGATGGCGTGGCTCTTAATGAGATGTGGAATTTGATGTTTCTGAACATGTTTTATGGCAGCTCAGCGGTTAGAGCGTATATCCCCGGTATGGATGTAAGGCACAAGTTAAATCTTGCTCACAAGCCTTATTTTTGTCCCTAAAATTTGTTTCCATCTAATTTCTATTTTATCATCATACTGTGGCAATGTCATAATAAGCTTAAGTTATGAAGGGGCTGTGATAATAATCGTATTCTAAAGCCCCTAAAAATAAAGATTAACAAAAATCTACATACGACACGCGTTTCTAATTTATTACGACCAATAAGACCAAGAAATATATAATTTTTTCAAATGTGTTTTTTCGTATAGTGTAGTGATTCTGTATATATGAAAGAGTTTTTATATCAGTGCTTTAATCGTAAATCAAAAGCGTTGGAACTCGTACTGTAGACGCAGGTTTGATGGCTACGAAACAGGATCGCGAGGAAAGCAAATATAAAATGATATTATTTTGTAGGGCAAACATATCGTTAAAAAAAGAGAGTTCAACTATACAGTTTTTATTGTAGGCTAGAATCAATTACACTGACGAAGTGTGTGTATTTTATATATGGTTGTAGAATAATTAAATTCTTAGAATCTCAGTATTGACATTTGAGCAAAGTTGGCAGACCCAACAAATTTCTTCACCAGATCTTATTGAGGGTTGAAACGACGATGGTTATCGTTTTATTATACAAATGGCCGATATCTGGGCAAAAGTAACAATATCTTACCGCGAGAAATTACGACTCAATAGTATTGCGGTCTGTTTTGGCTCCATTTTGCAATAAAATCAGTACTTCATAGACCATTTACTTTATTCGTAATGCTCGATGCGAACTCACCTGTTTCAAAATATATAAAATGTTTATGTTTATGGAATTTAGTACCTACTTAAGCTGATTAATAGACTTACTAATGGCTCTAGCAGACGTTGTATTGCCCAAACGTTAACTTCTTAATTATAAACGGGGTACCTTTTTTTATTATATTTTTTCGATGTTTTGAATTTAAATTAAAAATATCCGTCAAAAATTGGGCGAGCTGTGGCTCGTCTGCCGTCATAAGCAATAAAAAAATATCGGAAAAAGTATATAGGTACTATTTACCCTACTTAATTAGATGTAGTTTTGTCACGATACATTTTCATCGATATTATATATTCAATAACGTAATTATATGTTTTTATAATAATTAGTCAGAGTTCGTTTACCTTTGTCATTTTTAAAAGATATAATTAGTGAAGACTTATCATTCTCTACCAGAAACAATTTTGCGTTTTCTTATGGTATAACTAGTACTACCACAGACATCACTCAAGTGTTGCCAATTGCCAACCACAGGCAAATATAAACAGGTATAAGAGATAAAGAATAAGGATTATATAAAAGATGAGAGGCTGGGTAGTAGAGGTAAGATTTCTCACTCGCCGAAAACAACGAAGTAGTACTAGCAATACTCGCAACTGTAGGTTTTTCTTATTTATTGTCAACAGTGGCAGACGAGCAAATGGCCTACCTGATGATATCAGGAGAGCAAATGGCCTACCTGATACCATTAGGTAGGCCATTTGCCCGTCAGGTTGATGGTATGATGGCTATTTTCAAACCTGGTTTAAAGAAGGACAAGTAACAGCGCGAAAACAACGCAGCAAGAAGTTCCTTCCAGAGACTATATGTACGTGGTAGAAAAGAGCACTAAAAGCGAACTATTTTCAACGAGATAGTTTCCAGGTGATAGTCATGGTTGATAGAGCAGGCAGAGAGACTCGGTCTCTCCGCCACCCCAACGATTCCTGTGCATCCATGAGATAGAGATTGAGAAGAGGGCGCTAAGTGGGTTGAGCCGATATTTTGGTGCACTTTCACAGAGATTTGAGCTGTACTCCACGTGTGGGTGGACTTATGCTTTACATGCTACTAGCCTTTCCCACAGCTCCACCACATGTAAAAGCAACTTTTTTTATAAGTTATATCTCAGGTTAAAATTAGATAATAATTTTTAAGTCTTATCAAGAGCTATCAATAAAAATGTTTCATGAAAACCGTCAGTAGCTTTTGCGTGCATACAAACAAACAGATAAGCAGACAAAAAGTCTAATAAAATTTGGCATTTCATTTTCAGAGATGTCTAAATAGTCCAATAGAATTATTTCCTCAAATATTTTAAATTTACAGTCGTTGATTTGTTACAGACCAGCTTTATAATAGCACAGATATAGCACAAGTTGTTGCCTCAGTGTAAAGTACTGAATGCCAAATATTATTTGAGAGAGTGTTACTCCCTCGGTTTAGTCAGCCTATTTGTGTTGTAAAGTGTAGTGAAGCTCTATCACAAATAATCGCTCGCTATATTATTTTAAAACCAAATATTGGCAAAAGATGGGTATGTATTACATTAAAATTTCCACCTGCGGGAATAAAAGCTTGAGATTATAAGCATAAACATATGTAGCAAGTGAATATAGTATTATTGTATACCAAAAATAGGAATACTTTATTATGTATACTTTAGTAGTCACGAATAAATAAAGAAGCAATTAAAATAATCACGAAAATAATGTATAGAATAGATACTCGTTGTACAGTTGGTATAGTAATGACGACTTTAACGACTTGGCACTATTAGTCTATAGACATATAATTATACGTTCGATCCAAATCACCAATGGTCTGGGCGTGCAACAGCCATTATGTATCGCGATGGCCCCTCCTTTTAGAACGTGTAAAGAATAATAAATAGGCATATTTTTAAAATGCGATATATTTTTATGTATATTTTAAGCAGTTGACATGCTCGACCATTTTATCAGAACACAAAGTGCGAAATAAAATATCGAAAATAGTAGTACCTAGTAGGCTCCTGCTCATAACTTTAATGACGAAAGGCATGTTATATTATGAAAATATATACTAAATAGGTAATTGGTTTGCATTATGTTAATAATTTTGTTTATGAACACAAAGTATGAAAATGTGTAATTGAAATTAAGCGAGCGGTGTTTGAACCCGCAATTTCTTTATATTATTCAGTCGCTCTGCCGTCTGAGCTACCTGATATTCACTCGGGACCATCAATTTTGAATATATATTTCTTCTTAATGTCTTGCGTGACGTCGGTGGTACCTAACGGATGTATAGAGATTTAGATATTTTTATATATATTTTTAGCATTTGACATGCTTAGCACTATACATTAAACACAAAGTGAAAATGGATGTATAGAGTTTTTCAACAAGAACTTTGTTTTTTAAATCAAAATTAAACAATAAGTTTAGATGATAATGATTAATTTTTATTGTATTAGAATAAGTAAGGGTTGGCAATTATGAATGATAAATAATATCTGATAAATGTCCACCACGACCACGGTTACAAATGTCGATTCTTTCATCAGTTTTTAATAACTTTTTGAAAAATGGTGGGTTTATTTCGTTAATCACTTCACGAATTTTGAGCTTTAAGGCTGCAATCGATTCGATTAGCTTCGTATAGATTCTCCTTTTAACATAACCCCACCTCACCAAAAATAATCCAGCAGTGTTAAATCACATGTTCGAGCTGGCCACTTAATATTTGAATTTAGTGAAATTATGCGATCGGCATATTTTGTTTGCAATAAATTCGTTGTTTCGGTGGCTGTAACCGTGGTCGTGGTGGACATTTATCAGATATTATTTGTCACTCATAATTATCAAACCTTACTTACTTATTGTAATACAATAAAAAAATCATTATAATCTAAATCTATTGTTTTATTTTGATTTAAAAAACAAAGTTCTTGTTGAAAAACCCTATATTTGCATACATTGTTCCGATGATGCAGCATAGATCGATATATTATAAACATGATTTATTAATGCGTTTCAAATTAATTGATTATTTATATATACTCGTATATTTATTAAGCATTTGACATACTTACACACAAATTGCGAAAATATGAAATCAAAAATGAGAGCAACGAGCTGGGTTTGAACTTTTTGGATACCGCTCAGATGTACTGCCAACTGAGTTATCGTGATATTCACTCGGGACCACCATGTTTGGTACTTTACCACTATACTGCGAATTGTAGTAGAGTCTAGTTCCAAGATAAAAAAGAAATTACTATGGTGATACACTTTACGAGTCTGATGTGAATCGTTTCTCTTTAATCCACCGAACGAAAGAAAATAATCGCAAAAAACCAACCTTAACGTACCTAATTTATTTTGTTTTGATGTTGTTCGTACGTTCTGAGATAAGAGAAACTTTCAGTGGGTAAGTACGCAATCAATGTTGTGTTATTAATGTATTTTGTTACACTTCATCCATTCCATCGTTTGTTCCGTATTTGGTATAATATTTGTGCGAAGTTAATATTTATCTCGCTTAAACTTTCTCAAAATTTATGTACTCGTTATCTCCTATCGCTATGTTATATATTTTGAAGAATTATAATATATCATGCGATATTACGCAATCTCGTATGGATTTTAGTTGCTATCACGTGGTTCAATCGTTTTTCAGTAATCACAATCAACGGAAAGGTGTTATGCCCAGGTTATTATTAAAATGCTTACGATAACGTAACCATTTTAAATAACAAGGTTGAAGATCCAAAATCACGCTCATCCCTATTCTACTTATCTCTAATACCTCAACACTTCATTAGAGTGACTCACCTAACTTAAAACAATAAAAATTTGTAAATAATATTTAAATAGGTTTTTTCACAGCGTTGCTTTTGTCCATAGATAATTTTCTGTACTTTATGACTGAAGCATGCCGAGAGCGTTTACATTACTTATTCAAAATCACACTGGTAATGGTTACATTTATATGCGCGATATATTATTATAACAGCGTGCCTGTACGCGCTGTAGTGAATGTATGGAAATTTATTTCACAAGCCTGTAAAGTTTTATATCTGTAAGTTTATGACTCGGTTTACTCAAGAAGATTCATTGAAGATCCAGCCGCGTAGATTTAACCAAAATATTGTAATCTTATTACTATACTGGTGGCTAAAACGTAATAAAATAATTTTATAGCCCTACTTTCATATAACAGTGAATTAGAACCATTGTTGTATTATGCTGGTGATGTTATGTATAAAGATAAGGTTTTAGTGCTAAGTATAGTAGGTAAACAATTGACAACACATTCATGTCGATCATAAATCTGTACAATGACAGGAAGCCGACATGTAATTTATAGGAAGAGATCTTTACACACAGTGATATTTTTTCAATATTTTTGTAAACAGTATTATACCTTATTGTGCTCCGTTTTAATGTTTTATCTCATGTGGTCTCAATAGTCTGTAGCCCTTTGGATGTGTTGGATAGGCCCTTGCAAAGTCTATTTAGTCCCACAAGAGCCAAATAAAGGTATGAACAAAAACGTATTTTTTTTTTAAAAACGGCTTATATAAATTGGCTCCCACTTACCCATTGTCCTAGGTGAACGACAAACGCGATTATACGACGCGACACGAAAATATCAAATAGAGGTTGTTTGTACTTATGGCCTACGTTAGCGCCTAATATGAATGCGACGAAACGCGATTAAAGTATTAGCCGCAATACATCGCACGCGTCGTGTCGCTCACCCAGGACAACGGGTTACCAGAAGGATGTGTTCGTGTAGGCATATGGTACATATATTGAAAGGTTTTCATATTTTGTCAGTTCCAACTGAACGTATTTTTATTGTTGTTCTCAAAACGTTCATAGTATGTTTTTATATTTATATGTCGGAATTAGAAGAAACATCACTATCGGGATGGTTACACATATAATAGCATGTTCAAATTAAAATTGCACATGGACTAATCAACAGTTACTTTGTATTTACTGGCTCACGTAAACAATTAACAAAGATAGCAAAGTATTCAAAGATCAAGATACAAAGCATAACGCGGTGACGACCGTTCGCTCTCGTGTCTAACGAATGAATGCTTCAAGAATGCTTTCCTTTCCGAATATGAGTCGACGAAATTGAGCGCTTACATTGCTGCGCCATTTTTATTGTAGTTTTTAGAAATAGAACAGCTTTATTGATTGTTATTTTTAATTTTTTTTTCACGCAAACATGTAGATTCTTTTGCAGAAGTTGATGATAATATACTCTATAACGTGCTAAAACTTCCGAGAAATATGCTATTGCATATTAGCCACAATATATGAAGAACATGGGGCTTTATGGCACACTCGATACAGAATGACGTCATTACCCGATCTAAATTACACCACCCAAGAAAGGACACAATGAAATTGAGCCGGTTCTACATAATGGTATCATTTTTGGCTTTCATCGCACCCTATTTACCCCAATATATAATATAAAAACTTAAAATAGTTAACATATAAGTCTTGGGGGTTATATTTATCTTCTTATATAAAAATACCACCTATGTATTTCGGGTGGAAGATACTTAAAAAATATTGTAAGATTTTGCTGAGATTATGTGAATAATTTCAAGATAGGTAATTGGTTTTCATACTGCTTTTGCTTAAAAACCATTCAAATAATATAGGAGTATAATAAAAAACTAAATCTTATGTTAAACAACGCGTTGAGATTGATTTTTTATTTAAGCAACTCTCTCTGACCTCAGCAATAACCCCTTAGTCACTTCTAAGAGACACCGCATTATATAACATTACTGTATAATGCAAAAATATATTATGAAATAGGTACATAAATCCCATGGCTTAATTTGTGCATTTAACCGCAGAAAAAAGCAGTAGGTACACAAAGATATAGATATAGGTAAAAGTGCTTCGATCTATTTTTGACGATATGCAAGTGAAATAAACTTTCTGTAATATACCACACACCGCTTTCAAAATAAATTACAACCTAATCAAAACTTTATCTCGGTATTGGATACATCGAACAAAAGTTTAAATTAGTTTGTATTCACACCACATTAAAATTTTCTTTTAATTGTTAAACTTATAATTATAATTGTTATAAAATAATTGGATCTAGGATAAGTAAAGATATTAAACAAATCTAATTATTAATACTTACTTAGTGTGATCATATGTGATCATAGTCGGGAGCGTGCTCGTCGCGATCCCTGCCAGCCTGTAATCGTACCGACCCGCCCTCGTCGATACGAACAATGGCAGATACGGCGATGGGGGCTGCCACTCATCACGCCTTGACCAGTTTGGCGATTCGAGGGGAGCAGTGTCGAGTAGGCACGTGGAATGTAAGAGGTGGTGTGGAAGGTAAATTACACGAGCTGGTAACCGTCATGTCGAACAGACAGCTTGATGTGCTCTGTATAACAGAGACCAAGCGAAAGGGCACCGATGACTGTGATCTTCCTGGTGGCGGGATAGCTCTGTAGTCTGGTGTACCGCAGAGCGATCGGGCCAGCATGGGAGTGGAGGTGTTGCTGTCCGCTAGCTTGGCCTCAGGTGTGAAAGACTACGGAATGTTCGATCCCAGACTTCTATGGGTCCGAATAAAACAAGGTGTCACCAGGGTCTTCATGGTCGCAGCTTATGCTCCCGTAAGGTCTTCGGTGACATTGGATCTAGAGAAGTTCTAAAAAGAAAGAGAGAAAGATAACTTTATTTTCATACCACATAAAAATTGGTAAAAACTAAGAAATAAACACAAAAAGTAAAACAAATGCCTTCATACCAACTAACAAAAAAAAAATGAAAAAAATATATGGCAGCATTGCTCAGCATGCAGCAATGTAGTTTCACATTGCAATGCTGTTTGTCTGCAATGTCCCGTTGCCGATACCTGACGTCTGCACGTCCAGTGGTTAAAAGAACAATAACAAAACATACAAAAAATATATATATATATATAGCATCACGCCTGCACTCCCCGCAGGGGTAGGCAGAGGTGTATTACTACATCCAATTAAATAATTTAATAGTGAAATATAACTAGACTAAAAACAAAAAAGAAAAATACAATGAACTACATACTACTTAACAAAAGTCTGAATTATATCACGTAAATAAGCAGACAACAATAATAACAGACAGAAAAAAAAAAAAATTAATCCAACCATAAAACAACATACTCAACAACACAATCAAATACAATATACTCAAATACAATCATATCTATATTTAGTCTATTCACTATGCAAATGCATGCCCCAGAATAAGGAAACAGAATAATGCTCAATACATCAATACTCAAAGTCAAAGTCACAGAGTACATTTTAAAAGTGAAAACAACGTGAACGTATTTGTATTTGTAACAGACTACACTAACCCAAATAATGTTTTTAAAAACTTCTAAACCTTAATTTCATTTTTATACACATATTTTGTAAAATGTATCTAGAGATCACCTACTAGTGAAGACCAGAATTACAGCAGTTTATATAAAACAGTCACTTGTGCCTATTGAACGGTTCCAACAAAATGACAGTGAGTCGATGTCTGTTCGAGTGAGCATTGAGAAGCCATTATGGACAAAGAAGCAAATAATTTTATTATACTTATGAACCCCAAGTGTACCACACTGTTTTTCCCTGGGCATTCGTACATTTCGTACAAAGTTCTGGGATAATGTTAGGGAAGTTCTTGATTTGGCAGAAGCTAGTGAACGTGTGATAGTATGCGGAGACTTGAATGGATGGGTTGGGACCAAGCATCCAGACTTCGAGGACGTGCTTGGTTCATTTGGTGATAAGAGAGTGAACGATGCAGGTAGGCTCATTGCGGATGTATAATAATAATCATTTATTTTTCTCACCACAATACGTAGATTTGTAAGAGTAACATAAACACACTTAATTAGGGTTCATATTGTGGGAGACTGGTGCCTAAATTAGGCTCTAGGTCTGTATTTCAGGACACCAGGTCTCCTCTCATTCCGGCCACATGTTCTTTAGTGGAATTATTATGTAAATGAAACTAGTATTTAAAGGGTGAGTGCTTGCGTGTATCTATGAGTATGTAGTGCGAATATGTGTGTGTTTAGTGTGCATGTGTGTGTTTCTGTGTGTGTGTATGTGTTGTGTGTCCTGCCTAGCCCTACGACTATGAAGTCTTGGGGTCGTCGAACAAGGAAGTTTATTCTACACTAGTAAGAGGTGTGAGTGAATGTTGGTGTGGTATGTTATGTGGTAATGTTATTTGAGTTACCACTGAATTAAACCGGACAGGTAAGTAGTCTTTCAGTTTCGTGGTAGTTTAAGTCTTGTAGCCAGGCTGTTAGTTCATTTTTGCAATTATATTCTTAGTAAGACTAAATATATTCACTTTTCTGTTTATTTTGTTGTATAGGAAACCACCCAAGTAACAGTAAAACGGTTAGCAAATTTTGTTTTGAAGTACGTGTTGCGACGATCAACGGGGTTGTAACGCCTTTTATGATTAGTAGTAGGTGTTTTATAAGTTAGTTGTTAATGCTGTTTTAGCAATGTGTTAAATATAAAAAGCTGTCGCACAGTTAACAATCTGGTATCCTTATATAACTGCTTCGTGGGATATCGGTATGGTAAAAAGTGTGATACTTTTAATATAACTCTCTGAGCTCTCTCTAATACAAGCATTGTTGTTTTAGGGGCTCCGCCCCAAGCGGTAATACAATAGGTGAGCAAGGACTGAACGAGCACCAAATATACCGATCTTAGTAACTTAGCATCGGCCACGTGTCTTAACTTTTTAAATATAAATATTAATTTGCGGACTGGAGCTAAGGGTATTTATATGGTCTTGAAATTTTAGTGAAGAGTCAATGATTACTCATAGGTATTTTGTTTTATTAGCGCTAACTAAACTAGGACAAGTGCATATGCTATTATGTGGCTCACTGCAAGAGTGTGCCTTTATAGACTGGGATGATAACGAAGCATTCAACGCATTATTCTTAATGGAAAAATTTATGTAACTTTTTTTATCAATATTTAGTGTTAGTACATTGTTTCTTAGCCATTGCAACACAAGATTAAAACCAGACTACGCGTACTTAGAGACCTCTTCCCATGACCGAGCACTAAATAATAAAACTGTATCGTCAGCAAAACTAATAATTTTGCCTCTAGGGAGAGCGAGCGAGCCCAGCTCGCTCATATAGATGAGAAAGAAAGTCGGCCCGAGAACGCTAACCTGTGGAATACCATAGGTAACTGAGCATCCATTACTAGTGTAATCATCCATTTTAACTCTTTGGGTTCGACCAATAAGATAGTCCTTGAAGAATGCCAGTTGTACTCCTCTTATTCCCATCGCTTCCATCTTACGAATCAGTATGGGAACAGAAACCGTGTCAAAAGCCTTAGCAAGGTCTAGGAATATACCCAAGACTTTTTGTCCAGCATCTAGTTTAGTAACTACATAGTTGGTTAGTTCATGCACCGCATCAGATGAGGATTTGCCTTGTCGAAAGCCAAATTGACAAAGTGGTAAAAATCACGTTTTTCTATGTAGTTAACAAGCCTCTTATTTATAATCCTTTCGAGTATTTTCGATAGACCAGAAAGGACTGATATAGGTCTATAATTATTGACACGGGTTCTGTTCCCACACTTATATATAGGATGTATTATAGCCTGTTTAAAAGAATTAGGGAATTGACCTGTGGAAAGAGAGAGGTTTCATATGTATGTTACGGGAGGTATAATGCTGTCTTTGTTTTTTTAAGAGACTAATAGAAATACCGTGCGATCCCACAGCGCAGCTACTTTGAAGAGATGTTATGAGCATAGCTACTTCGTCCTCATCTGTCGGTAACATCACCATAGACTTCAAAGTGTTGTTAGTTACTTGTGTCATGTTGTTATGTTCTGTTGTGTGACCTACTATTTTATCGGCTAAATTTTTGCCCATTGAGGCAAAGTATTTATTTGCAGCGTTGACAGAGAGCATTGGTGTGGCTGCAGAAGACAGTAAGTGAGAGTTATTTTCCTTCTTTTTAATTCTGTTAGTAATATTGTTTATAGTTTTCCAGATTTGTTTAATGTTAGTACCTGCTTTATTTAATTGGTTTTTATCATAGTTATTTTTTATTGTAGAAAGTAATTTGTTACAAAAGTTTCTATACCTGCTATAAGTTAACCTCAGAATGTCATTATTGGGAGCTACTTTAAGCTGTTTATGTAATAAGTCGCGGTGTCGGATGCAACGTAGTAATCCAGGTGTTATCCATGCCTTCACTATTTTTTTACGGTTAGAAACTTTTATAACCTAAGAGTTGGATTCGATTACCTGACCGATTAGGCTATTCATGGTCTCCGCAGCTAGATGAGGGTCTTGTGTTTTATATACTTCACTAAAATCAATATTTTTATGTTTCAGATGTAGCTGATCATAGTTGATGCGCACTGCGGTTTTTGTTACTGGTGAGTTAGAGGATTTTTTGGCAAGAAACAACAGCACCGTGTCGTCAGAATTAGCTACTAATGTTGCTGCAGGGAGACCCGTTTTCAGGACAAAGTGATCAAGGCAAGCGTTCTGCCGTGTTGGCAGAGTGTGGGCGGGTAGTAGGCCATGGGACGCCAACAAGTTTAGGTAACTGTCTTTAGCTATATCTTGGTACTGGTCATGAATATTAATGTTAAGATCGCAAGTGAGTATAATGTTAGTGTAGTGTGAGATATTTCTTAATATGGAATGTAATGAGTTCAGAAAGTTGCAAATATCTCTATACCCAGTTGGTCGGTATATAGCGAGTAGTACAGTATTACGATCGATTTTTATTTGAAGACAGATACCATCTGTGCAAATTGGTTCCTCTACGGTTACCTTGCGGTCTGTGTGTATGTAAACAACCACGCCCTCATTTTGAGTGAGATTTCTATTTGTCATATAGAAATTTTAACCCGTTAGCTGTGGAATGTCATGTGCATTTGGTAGCCAGCATTCGGTTAGTGCAATTACATCCCATTCAACTTTAGTTCTGACAAGAATAGTTAGAAATCCTGTCATGTTCTTAGATATGCTCCTAATATTCTGAGTGAGGACTTTGAGAGACTGCTGGGGTAAAAAATTACTTGGCACGCAATTGTCTAGATCGCAAGTTGATGAGTCAGATACAGAAACTGCATCTATGTTGTGTAAATTATTTTTATTGTGATCGAATTTTAATAACGGATATATCAGGAGGGACATTTCGTAAGATAAATTTATATGTGTCTAGGAGTATCGTTCTAGTAGATGCAGTCTGGTGCCATATGATTAATAAGCATTGTTTCCAGTGAGTTGGGAGTTGTATAGATTCAAAGCTTAAGTTATTTTTTACGAGGTCACAGAATCCATCAATTAAGTAAGTAATGCAAAATGTTATCAATAAAAGATGTTTGTGTGGAGTTGTGATTATTATCAGTGTAGTATATTTTGTAAAAAAGCAAAGCATAGCCAGGCTTAAATTTGTACGCATTTGTAAGTTGTAATTGATATAAATGTATCGCAAGCAAGCCTCGAATTGCCGTGCTAAAAATAGTGGGCGCTTATGTAGTATAATTTTTAATAATACAAGTTTGCATAGCAAGTAAGCAATGTGTTGCAGTGATGTAAATACTAGGTGTTTGTGTAGTGTAGTTGTTAGTGATAATAGATAATATGTATTAGCAATTTGTTTACAGTTTAAAAAGTAATTATGAATCTTAAAACTAAATAGCAATAATTTTAAAACATAGTGTGACAACAAGACAATAGTATTGTTACTAGGCAATATTTGAACTTGATTACACTTTAAAATATATTTTATTATTTCATTATTTCTAAGTGTTATTAGTTTAATAATATAGTACAGTACAAAGATAATCTGTTTGTATATAAACCATGCAGTAAACACGAAGTGTCGCGCTAGTCACTTGTGCTGTCGTAACTTTGCCAGGTCTTCTTCAGTTTTGATAAGACGTTTAGGTTTACCTTCCATCTCGCGCACATAAACTTTGCCATTAGCTATCCAACATTGTTCATACTCACTACTTTTTATAAATTCCCGTGCAAGATAATACAGACGCTTACCTAGTGATGTGAGCAACTCAGAAATGTACAGTGGATGTTTAGGTCCTTTTTCAAGCAAGTGGGTGGTATTAAGACGATTATCTTTGTTGTTTTTGTTGAAACTTTTTATGGACCTCAGGAACTGTTCCTTAGTCATGGCGGAGGAGAATTCTACGATTACTGTCCCTGGTGATTCTGATTTGTTTCTTAATCGAAATATATTTTTTATATCAGATCTCAACGGGGGTAGTTCGACGACGTGGCTAATTTTTTGTATAGCATCAGTCAGAGAATCACTAGTTTCTGGTTGTATGATAGGAAGGTTTTTTATTTCAATTGAAGCAGCTTTCAGGTGCTTTTCTAGGAAGTCCACCTTACTTTCAAGCGTTTTAATTGTCACCCTGCTATTACTGCATTCTGTCTGCATTTTTTTTATTTCCAACATAGCATCGTCGTATTTTTCTGATAAAAAAGACACAGTCTTTTGGATTTCATAATTTTGATTTTTGATTTCTCCGTTTTGAGTACATACCCGCGTATTGATATGGTGACTGCTGAGATGATTAAGCTTGGAGGCTCATGTGTCTGGGAATCCTTCCTGATGCTTCTCAATTTATGTTGGAGCTCAGGAATGGTTCCCAGGGACTGGAGAAGCGCAGCCATCGTGCCCTTGTTTAAAAACAAGGGTTCACGTTATGACTTTACAAACTACAGAGCCATAAGCTTGGCCAGTTTGGCAGCTAAAGCGTATGGTAAGATTATTAAAAGGAGAATGAGGATGGTGTCTGATGAATTTTTGTGTGAGGCACAAGGAGGTTTCAGGTGTAGAAGGAGATGCATGGATCAAGTGTTTTCTCTGCGCAACATTGTGGAGAAGCATCTGGCTGTAGGCCAGAAGGTTTTCTGCAGTTTTGTAGATTTGGGGAAAGCATTTGACACGGTTGTACGAAAGGAACTTTGGGACATTTTGCCGCTGTATGGTATTAGCGGTAGACTGCTACAAGCAGTGCGGTCCAACTACATGGACTGCAGAGCTTGTGTGCGGCTGGATGATCGAATATCACCCTGGTTTGATGTCAATATCGGCGTTAAACTGAGAATATAATTATGAGTGATTCATAGCATTACTAGTGCTATGGTTAATTATCAAGTGGGAACCACTGAAGTAATATAACATAGTTCCAGTGGCCGGCCAATAAAGGCGGAGAGACGGCACACGGCGGATTTCTTTAGTGGGTGAGGGCCCCACACTACCCTGTTCGTTGCCCCGAACGACGGGGTGTGCAGTAAGGAATATTTTACCCGCCTTAACAAAAAAAAGTATCAAGTGGGAGCACTCATTTGTTATCTAGTCCTGGGGGACCATGAGCGTGACCAACCGTGAAACACTTTGGTGTGGTTTAGTTGTAGCTGGCCATAACCGTCAATTCATACTTTTCCCATCCGTGAAATGAAATGGTGAGTAGCGGCTTAGCATTATTCTTGGTATTACTGAGTCCATGAGTGGCAGTCACCACTTACCATCAAATAGGTCATGGCTCATCTATAGTCTTTGTAATAAAAAAACTGTGTTTTACTTTTCTGTATAACATTATCGCAATTTGTATTATTATAGTAAAGAGACCAAACATGTCAAGTACTTAAAGTTTTAAATTAAGGTTTTTACAAACAAATCGATCTACAGAATCATCGTCTCCCTATTACAACCATTTTTAGATATATAGTTCAAAACTTCATACTTTCTCACTAAAAGTCATAATATTCTATTAATTGCAACTTTAAATCATTATCGTAATTCAATAACAAAATAATATCAGTTGGACCAATTATTTGTACAAATAATTATTGTGTATGTAATATAAATTAAGTTGCATCGGGCTTATGTTAACCACCCCGCGTAATAAAAATTTGGGTATTCGAAAAACACACTGTAGTTGATACAATTTACAATTATGAAAATGTTTGCTCAAATGAGTTTAATTTTGGGAAAGTGGCAGAAACTTTCTTAATGAGTCACTTTCCCTCGTCGAGGTTTGTTCAAAATCCAATTATTACGTTTGTCTTTCCATTTTAGGCATGGCTGTATAATTATTAAAACCAACGCTAACATTGTAGTCTAATAATAAAGGTATTTTCGGAAAAAAATTAATATATATTTTATACAGTATATAAAACAAAGTATATTCCTTTGATAGTTTATCAATTTAGGTAATTATATTAAAACATAAACAGAAGAAAGCAAGTATCAACTGTTATAACTAATAAATACATACGTCAAAATTTACATGTTTTTTCAGATTCACATCATGAATAAAGCACTAAAAAAATGTACCTAACCACACCCCCCGTCGTTCGGGGCAACGAACAGGGTGTTTGCAGGGTGTTTGTGTTGTGCAGGGTGGTGTGGGGCCGTGTGCCGTCTCTCCGCCTGTGTTGATCGACCACTGGTACTGTGTGGATTACTTCAGAGGCCCCCCGGCGGCTTATCTTTTCGGGTACCCTCTACTGAGCGACGCACACGGAGCGTCGCACCTTTGTGGGAGGCCTTGCGGGTGGCGGACGTTCCCCGGTCCATCTACCCGCAGCCTCAGCTAGGGCGGCATGAGGCGCAAGTACTCGCGCCTGCACTGCCCCAGTCGCTGGTGACGGTTTGGGTTAGCGAAAGAATCCTCCTCCCTGGCCCTCTCCACCGCTTCCATCCGCGAGATAACCCCCTCGCAAAAGGCAGCGACCGCAGCCCAGTTCCTGTCGCTTCCAAACATTGCTCTGACGACGCTCGGCAGCGAGAGGTCGCCCCCTATTTCAGCGACGAGTTCACGGCGCTGCTCGGCCCAAGCCGGGCACGACTCGAGCATGTGCCGCGCCGTGTCCTCGTCGCAGCCGCAATGGTGACAGCCCGGAGTCGCTTCCCTCCTTGCGACCATGTGCAGATATCTGCCGAAGCAACCGTGCCCCGACAGCACCTGCACCAGTCGGAAGGTAAGGACTCCGTGCTGTCGCCCTGCCCATTCTACCAGCACAGGCTGGAGCGCCCCTACGGTCCAGAGACCGGCTCGGGGCGCCTCCAGCCGCGCCCTCCAACTGGCCATGCCAGCTCGTTGGGCGTCGCCCTGCCACCTGGCCACCTAGCTAAGCAGGAGACAACCGTCCCTCGCCTGCTCTTGCAACGCCCGCCAATACACCTCAGCGAGCACCTCCGCCTCCAAGTCCCATGGGGGGATTCCACTCAAGGCGCAGGCCGCCTCGGTCGACACCGTGCGGTATCCGCGTATGAGCCTAGAAGCGACGACTCTTTGTGATGTCCACAGAAAAGCCCTATTTGGAGCGTCCAGGGACTCCGCCCACACAGATACGCCGTACAGCCCCATCGACCGGATCACCCCCGCGTAAAGCCGTCGGCACGCATTGTTGGACTCACCCATATTCGGCATGAGCCGTGCATGGGTGGACGCCGCGCCGACGAGCCTCGGGGACAGTTGGTGGAAGTGCTCGCGAAAGCGCCACCGCCCGACCAGCACCAGGCCCAGATACCTGATCTGAGCCTTCAACTTAATCTGGACCCCGTCCACCGTGATCAAGGTGCCAGCAGGTGGCCGACGTCGAGGCACATGGAAAAGTAGGGCCTCCGACTTATCCAGGGCCACCCTAAAATCTTAAAAAACATAATTATTCAAAACTTAAATAGATGAAAGGCATGAGATATTATGCAATTGAAAAGTAAGTTACATGTCCTAAGGGATTTAAATTGCATACAAGGGGTGATTTGGTAATAAATGCTTCTAAATTCCTTATGCCATCGAAGTTTCCGGTATTTCCTATGACTAATCTATGTGACGTGATACACTGGTATTAAACCAAGTCTCCCTAGACTAACTTATCGACATGTCTACTTTACATTTAGGGGAAGGGGATATAATTATTTAATTCCTTGGAAATTATGAATGCCTTATTTTGCAACGGTTGCAACTGTAAACCAATATAAGATAAATATTTATTTTTATACTAGCCATTGCTTGCGCCGCAACCAAAAGCTAGTTTTCAGGTTGTATCTCAGGTTCCCGATATAGTAGCGGGATAAAATGTATACCAGTTGTTAAGTCTAATTGAGAGTTATCACACAGAAAAGTTGTATTAAAATCCGTTCTGTAGTTTTTGCGTGATGCGTGAACAAACAAACAGACAAACAGACAAAAAATGTAAAAAAATCATTCTGTGTTTAGACACACCTATATAGCCTATTATAGTCATTTTTTCTCAAATATCTTAAACTAGCTGTTTCCCGCGGCTTCGTTCGCGCTATTAAAAGAATATTGAAATTGGAACGTTTTGTTAAAAAATACTGTCTAATGAAATTAAACAATTAGTATTCATCAAAATTTTAGGTTTAACTACTATGGTAAGTACCTCTTAGTAAACGACATTTGCAGTGTTTCCTTTTGCGTCTAAAACTCACTCTGGAGCATGCAATATAAATCTCTCTGTTTGAAAAGCAGTCCTTACTTAAAATCGATGACAGTCATTTTCAGTGACTGGCCTAGGGACTTGTTAAATGTTATGGCAAAGCTTACATTAAGAGGGATCTGTATTCTTTTATATTATTTAAATTTTTTTCATGCCACTCTGATGGAATTAACGGTATTCGTGGAATGAAAACATTTTCTTCACCACGTTCGGTAATTACTGTGGCTCCTACGACGTTTTTATAAAGAGCTTTGATTTGAAAACATAGATTTTTTTTTGTTCCATTGCACAATTTAGGTAATTAAGATTTCTTAATAACATTACTGGTGAACCAAATTTAAGAGTAAATTTCCAGTGACAAACACAGTCACTAACTATATACCAGGCGCTTCTTCTTTTAAATTAAAGGGCGTTACAATTTACGTACCTATGCCTAACTCATTGTGCTCTACAAAACGGTAAAGTATTTTGATCTGTATTTTATCATTTGACATGCTCAGCTAGGTACTTTAAATAACAAATTATTAGTGAATGTGGAAAAAGAAAACTTTACTGCGTGCGGGATTCGAACCTGCGTCCCTTCCAATCTGGGAAAGTGAGCTCTAGAGCGCTAAGCCATCGCAGTCACCGACAGCAACTCCCAATCTCCACTTGCCAATTGCTTTTAGATCTCTATACGTTTCGTAAAGTATCCTAGAATCATACTTCATACCAGAAAATGTGTGTGTGTGCCGTGTGGGGCTGGCTTTAGAATTGTCCCACCCCTCTCCACCCATGGAAGTCGTAAGAGCCGACTGAGAGAATACCGGGGGAGGGGGCAGCAGCACTCCTTCGAGTATTTAACAACATCCACTGCGATCGCCAACCCGCCTGTCAAGCGTGACGATTACCGCACTGTCCCCCATTCTTGGGGAGGCCTATGTCCAGCAGTGGACTTTAAAAGGCTGATGGATGGATGGATGGATACCAGAAAATGCTGTATCTTTCCACGCAAGCAATCGTCTTTTCATTCGTATTTCTGGATAATTCTCTTCGTACCTACAAACGGCTGCTTTGTGAACATCCGAGTGGTTATTCAGATAATTAATTACAGATGTACCTGTAGATGGTTTTATTGATAATTAATTACTGCAGCTCTGCGAACTCCCTTTGCACGCCTCATAAGCGAAGCGTTGAGGTGGGTTCTACTCCCGTTTTGCACGGAACATTTGATTTTTGAAACTTAAAATGTCTCTATTTATCATATATTGCACTTGTAATAAGAGGTGATCCATTACGAGGTTCCCTACTTTTTTAAAGAAAAAACTGAAAAATCAAATTTAATCGAAAATGTTTATTATCATTTGAAAGAACATTCTTTGGCATTTATTTTTTGAAGATTATGTCTATCAAATGTTGGCCGTTGCTACGTCGCAGATGGTCCATCCGTTGAGTACAATTTTCGATGACTCGTTCGAGCATTTCGACTGGTAACAACAAAGTATTGAGGCCCATTTCTGGCTCAATGGGTATGTAAACAAACAAAATTGCCGCATTTGGGACGAAGAGCAACCTGAAGAGATTCAAGAACTGCCACTTCATCCAGAAAAAACAACGGTTTGGTGTGGTTTGTGGGACTAGGATAATTTTTCTATCATGTCCCATGATGTGGATGGTATTAACCATAATAATTCCGATGAATGCTTTGTTGATATGTCAGTTTTTCTTATATATCGAGGTTTATGTGAGTTAGTAGCAGCCAGAGAAATACATACGATATTGAAGTATAGTACTTACTATCACAATGATGAGGATCTACAAAACACTACAAGACAAAATCTACTCGTGACCACGACTGGTGCAACTCAGCCGAAACGTCGAGGTTAGTTAAAATAATAGTATTTTGATAAGTTTAATGCGCGTATAGACCTGTTAAACACATTATAACACGTTCGTTGCATTACGAGATCTATCAGATCTCTTGCAGGACTTTTGTATTGTGCGTTGACTATAATCGTGTTGTTTCACTCCTTGCTTACTTTACACGTTAGAGCCTCCCGCTCTAACGTGTAAAGTTCTTTAAGTATGAGTTAGACAAATATACATATTTGCTTCCTACTTAAAGGTGAATTCAAAGACATAAAATAAAAAATTAGAGATGGATTAGGTCCCTAACGCATAGTAGTATAATTATATTAATTCCTTGCGTTAGGAGACATGTCGGTACTCGTGGAATCGTACGCCTCGTAGACGCAAGAGAGGGAGAATGGGCGGCGCGGGCGATGCGTGACTCGATTTAGTGTTGTCCTAGCATCGACGTGGGAGATTATTATATTATAATAACAAAAAGTTGCTATAGTAAACTTACAAGAGACCTTTGAAATCCACTTTTATATGTGTCAACTATACAGGTGTCCCATGGCAATGTATTATATATAGGATGGAATTAAATTCACGTCTTTTTTTGAAATAGGGAGTACAGAAGCGATAACTGAACACATTCTGAATATATAAATTTGAAATAAAATATATTTAAAAAAATGAGTTTGTTGCTGATAGTCTGTTATTCCCTACGCCGCCATACAAAAGTTGAAAAAAAGACTTTCTATTTTGACTTTTAAATATTCAGAACGTTTTCAGTTATTGATTCTGTACTCCCCATTTGAAAAAAAGTAATTTATTTAATACCACCATATATTTTCTTAAAGCAACAACAGCTTTAGGTCAAAAATACACATAAGATACTCGAATAACTTTTCACTATAAGAAAAACTAATAAAATTAGATTTCATTGCATTTACTTCACCGACGTGGTTGCATGCTGTTTGTTTAGAGGTATATAATGCATTTTATTACAGAATTCCCCGAAGGAAGATGTACAGATCATGTTTTCCAACGTGGCGACAAAAAATGACGTGTAGGTTGTTACGCCGCACATTAAACAGCACTGACTCTTCTAAAAAATCTAAAAGAATTATTACCATTTGCGCGCAATGCAAACAATCAATTTGCTTACCATGTCTTAGTGAAAAACACTTTGCATGGTTTATAAATAAACTTCTTTAAAAACTTTTTCAATCGACAACTGAGATATTATTTTATTCCCATCACTACTTACTACACTATCTACTATATTGAACTATCTTCGGTTGCGGTACGAGATACAATCGATATCTAATTTTTTTTTGTATTTGTAGTTTATTCTAATGTCATAACTGCGTGCGAACCTAGCAAATATAGAGCAATAGGCTATCTGTGACCCACAAAAACTTCAAAATATATGTCATTGGTTTTTTGGAAGATATAAATTATTTTCAAAACTGTATTTTTAGGAGACTGATTAGGTCTCAAACGCACCAAAGGGTAGGTTAGTTTCGAGATCTTTTAGGTCTCCAAAGTATCAGCTGAAAGTTCTTTGAAAATGATGGCGCAGGGAACGTGTTAATAAATTATGAGAAATTTTGTATAGAAGGGAACCCCGCAAAAAGGCTTCGTTTTCAATACAAAACCAATCCCAATGACATTTTGATGTATATTTAGTAGTATGCATCTGCTACATCCTATCTTCAATCAGACATTTCTTATATGGTACACATTTTTAAGGATAATCCTACAAAACTTCGCAGAAGATTTACAAATGCTACTGGAAAGATACAGCCCAAAAAAACTAATACTAAATATAAAATACTTTGGAAAATCCAAAACTGCACGCCTCATAATCTTCATTTTTCACAATAAAATTGATTATTTGATAAGCAACTAATAATGTATTGGTCTTACTAAGTAGTTTTCAATAAATCACATAGATAGTGCTAATTTCAAAAAGTACTAATGTGGTTTTCATGTCTTATACGCCATCTAGCGCTAATTTTAAGAAGTACAGAAGTACTGGTATATCGAAATAGTTCTCATGAAAGGCGCTGGTTTTAGTGTCACGTCGAGCTTAAATATTCAGTATTTTTTTTGTTTATTTAATAACAATTAAACCATATCGAATCAGACCGTGAAAAGTAATAGGGCTCTACTCGTAGTAATACTCTAGTTAAAACGAAAAGAAAAGACTCGATTAGTAAAGTATTTCGGTTGTTATCGTGTTAACATACATTACCTACAACAAACGGACGTCCAGTACAGAATTTTTTTAAACAGTTTTTTAACTAGTTTAAATAACAAAAATGGCATAAAAAATATCATGGGTGTCATAAATAGTGTTTTTTCTTGATATGTGTGTGTATAATTGTTTTACAAGTGCAATATATAATAAATAGAGACATTTTAAGCTTGAAAAATCAGTTGTTCTGTGTAAAACAGGAATAGTACCCACCTCAACGCTTCGCTTATGAGGCGTGCAATAACAGTATTTTACTTAAAGCATATGAGAGTAACAAAATAAAAATTTTAAAGATGTTGTGTGACTGTTTGTTTCGGCTAATATCCATAACAGCTGGACCAATTTGGACGGAACTTTCATTGGCGTATAGCAAATTTTACAAGGAGTAACTTATGATTTTAGAAAAATCATTAGGTTACTGCAAAAAAATGAAAAACTAAATTCTACGTGAACAAAGTCGCGGGTTGCACTTAGTTAGTTAAATTTAGTTACTTAAACTTTATATAAGATGCTTCAATGTTGAATTTCATGTTTATTCTTTTAAAAATAGCAAACTTTTTATGCAAACTATTGATCCCTAATTCCTCTTAGGGGTAAAAATTATAAAATCGATGATATGTACGTGTTCATTTATTTTTAACCAGAAATAGGTATTTGAAATTTCGTGCATCTTACTTCAAAAGTGACGAACCTTCCATATAAATTTTCAACCCTTCATTTACCATCTTAGGCGTATTTTTTTTTTATATCAAACTATCCATATACATTTATTTATAACCAGAAACAGGTATTTGAAATTTCGTGCTTCTTACTTTCAAGCTGACAAAGTTCCATACAACCGTTAATGCCTTATTTTACCCTCTTAGGGGTAAAATTTTCAAAAATCCTTTCTTAGTGGATCTCTACAACAAAAAAGGCATCAACTACCAAAATTTCAAGATTACAGCCCCAGCGGTTTAGGCTCTGCGTTAAACGTCAGTCAGTCGGTACAAGCAATATATGTATTTAAATAGATAGATATACATACAAAGCTCTGTTACAGCTTTATAATAGTATAGAAGATAAAATTGCTTGTCCTGACTGACCATTAACGCACAGCCAAAACTGCTTAGGTACTAATATGTATCTAGGTTTATTTTATAACGTTTTAGCGAATAAAAAGGATTTTTGGAAATTCCAAAATTAAATGGGTGAAATGGGAGAGGGAACTACTAGAAATATGTAAATTTGAAATGCAGTTACGGAGTATAAATTAATAACGATGTGCTCCAGTTTTTATGTTTTTTATAAAGATATGACTTTACCTTAAAATTGAGATCATAATTAATTATTACAAATAAGTAATGGTATATTTAACGTATATCGCATTTTATATTTGTTCGGAGAAAAACGAATGGTGACAGTTTTTATGGAAGAACTATTTATTTAAACAAACACATCCTGCTCTTGGATTTAGTTATACCAATAATTCTGCCAACCTTTTGATTCACCATTTCTTTTCGTGAAAAGAATATATCTCCCGCTACAAGCAAAACACACTAAAATTTATCACGGTCAGTCTCTCGTAAAACAGTAGTACCAATCCGCTTGGGCCTGTTAGCAAGTGAGTACTGCTACTTGGTAGGTTCATACCCTTACCTATTCCACAGTGGGTGGTAACAGCATACTTCTCCTAGTTGCCTCGTATAACAACCACGGAAACGAATATGGTGGTGACATTTGTATTCTTAGTCCGTCACCACCATCAAATTATGGTAAGGATATAGGTGATTCACCTAAATGTATCTCGTTCAATAGATCATCAATCAGCCTTTCATCATCCACTGCTGGACATAGACCTCCCAAAATGGGGGTTTTACTATAATCGCCACGCTTGGCAGGCAGGTTGGAGAATGGATATTTTTAGTACACAGGGGAACGTTGCCGCCCGGTCCCCCGGTAATCCCTTAGTCGGCTTTTACGACCCCTCTTCCTATGGAAGAGACGGGGTAGAGCTATTCTTGGTGCCGCGTTCAATAGATAAATAAGTATTATTACATCAACACTCTTTTCTGTTAAATTTAAAAAAAAAATAGTCAATATGACATAGGATTGTGACATTTCTTGTTTTGAATTACCAATATGAAAGCTTTTCGCTATTTACAACCAACAATTCATTAAACACAAAGTGAAAAATGTGAAATCGAAAATAACAGTCACGAGCAGGATTTGAACCTGCATCTCCTGGATACCGTCCAGATGCTTTGCCAATTCAGCCATCGTGACACTTGCTCCTGACTGCTAATTTCGATAACACATTCATACTTAACGTCTTTGGGTGACGCCTGCACCATCTGTCGGAACTATTTTCATACATTATACCGACCAGGTAAACTTAATTTTACAATTAAGATTTTACCTAATAATGACGCAAACCCTATAAATATATATATAAATATTTTCGATTTCACATTTTTCACTTTGTGTTTTATGTATAGTGCTAAGCATGTCAAATGCTAAAAATATATATAAAAATATCTAAATAACCAACAATTCGATAAAACCGAAAGCTTAAAGATCACCAATTTCTTACTTGGCTGAACTGTTTGATAGGTTTTCCCCTAAATAAAAGGCTGTATCAAAGTGATGCCAGTACACAGCGTTATATTGTGTAATGAAAAAAATACAAAATATTTATAAAATAGCTTGTAAAGATATTTTTATTTTAACTCTATTTGTACCCAGTCATGGTTTTATATTACAATTCATTACTGTTCATTTCTAGGTAGGATCTAGGTTTGGAATAAAAAGGATTTAGGCCTTAGCCTATTATGGCCCAATGCATTTTGGTAGACTACAAGCCCGTACTCATTTCCTCTCTAGAATTGTAGCGTGGTATCAATCTTTCAAATAGCCCTCCAAATAAACGACTACTAAATATAAAATTATAATTAAATGGTTTTAAAGATTAGCTCAGCATCTGGTGAAAATAAAAAAAAACGACGACTGGTTTATTCTTTAGTATACGTATATAGAAAGTTATGCTGCGTTGCTTATAAATGCTGATACCACCTAAATAACTGTAATTGGAAACTAGTTTTCATATGTAATTAATATAAATAGAACATAAGACCAATTTTTTGGAGCGATATTGACAAACCCAACATAAGATTTTATATGGCTAAACATGTCAAACATATAAAAATATCAAAATAGTTATAGGGCTGCGTCATTATTTGGTGTAGATCTTTATTGTAATAATTAAGCTTACCAGGTCAGAAATGTATGCAAATACATCCGACAAATGGCGCTCGACCCAAGACATTATACATACATATTGTCACGCCTTTTTTCCGTAGGGGTAGGCAGAGACCACTTCTCTCGAATTGCTACATTTCGCTTCATCTACTTTAATCAGCGCTTTCATGCATGCTCGTTGGGTATGAGTGCTCTTGACCTGGCCTTCCTTGTCGTCTCCGATCTGGTCAAAATACGTTTGCCTAGGTCTACCTCTACCAGCTTGCTCATTCACAGTCACCTTGTATATCCGTTCTACGTGTCTGAACCACCTACCACCATTCCTTTCTCTATTTTTGTCACTACATTTTCTTTCACACCACAGCATTCTCGTATGGCTATGCTTCTCAGACTTTTCATCTCCACAGCATTTATCATACTCTTATGCTTTTTCTGCCATGCGCAATATTCACTAACATACATAAGTGTATTACCCCCTACTTATACAGCTAGTCGTGCATTTTTTGATACTTTTTGACTATTCATAAACCCATGCAGTGCCCCATTCACTTTATTTCCAGCCGTCGCTCAATATTAGAGTCATACTTTCTATCTCTCGTAAACTTTGAACCCAAGTACTCAAATTCTTTCACTTGATCCACTCTTTGCTTCCTCTTCCACACTTCTTCCACTCTTCAAGACATTATGTGTCATTGAAATTCACAGTCCCGAGCAATTGTCACGATGGCTGAATTGGCTAAGCATGAGGAACGGTATTCCAAGAGATGTAGGGTCAAAACCTACTCGCGACTATTTTTCAAAATTGTTTCATATCCACATTGTCGCACTTTGTGTTAATTACCTAATATTTTACACCATTACATATATTTATACCAGTTAGTATTAGCATAGGACGTAAAATAACGAAGGAACAAAGAAGATATGGGGACAATCTGTGTTATTGTAACAACTATCTGGAAGGATTTATTACATCTGTAGATGAAACCAATTACCCTTGTTGGATGCAAAGACACATTTTATTTAGAAACAGATTTGATTAAGTAATTGCCATGTAACGTAATGGTTTCAATTAAGTATTGCTCGTTTTACAATTATAATGTGAGATTTGCAAAAATCATAACTTAATACGTAAAATAATACGCTTATTACCTACATAGATTATACTTGGCATAAGCAATTTGATGATAATAAGGTAACCTAGCAACAATATGCTTATATCATAATCTTGTATCATTATATCAACAAAAAACAGCTCTGAGAAACAATATATAGAGATTACATCCCGTAAATTGAAATGAAATTAAATAAAGTGAAATTTCTTCTTCCCTTCTTCTAATAAAATGATAAAAGCCTAAGATTTTTTTAATATTTTATTTGCCTAAAACAAATGGCCAATATATATATATGTGTATTTATTAGGTACTTATCTAAATTATCTAAATTATTAAATTCCATACCAATAAGGCATTTTTAAATTTGCGGAATGGGTATTTAGGTAATTAGTGATGGGAACTTACCAGAATTGTTATGAATTGAAAAAAATATAAATTCATTTTAGTTTAAGTAATTTTATTTTAGTATGTAATTCTAAATAGTAGCTCTCCGTGTTGCAACAAATAAAATATATTTTATTACTAATAATAATTGGCAATTTATTATTTGTCCTGTTTCATCTTGCTTAATATATCATAAAAAAAGAATTTGAAAAAAATATAACTACTTATAATATAATTATAATGCTTTTCAAAACCAACATTTTCCAACTGGTATTGGTAAAGGCCAAAAAATTATCTCTTGTTTAAAAAGTCGATACATTTACCGTAGTAAACACTAAGATTTACAAGTAAAACCTAAGATTTATGAAGCTGCAGGTTTTTACTATCCATTCATCCATCAGCCTTTCAACGTCCACTGCTAGACATAGGCCTCCCCAAGAGAACGCCACAACGAGCGGTCCCGTCATGGGGGATAATGCCGTAATCGCCACACTTGGCAGGCGGGTTGGCGATCACAGTGGATGTTGTTAATACTCGAGCGAGTGCTGCTGCCCACTCCCCCGGTAATTCCTCAGTCGGCTCTTACGACTCCCGTGGGTAGAGAGGGGTGGGACAATTCTAAAGCCGGCCCCACACAGCCAGGTTTTTACTATAACATATACATAAGTTAAAATTGGTGAATGTATCTAAACCCTAACTCCCCATTCTGCGAACTTCAATCAATCAATCAATTAAAAACTCCCCATTCTGCGAACTTAAAAACGAAATATACACGCCTTTTTTTGTTAAGGCGGGAACTAATCTTCTTAACCGCACACCCGTCGTTCGGGGCAACGAAAACAGGCCTTCTCCCACTAAAGAAACCAGCTGTGTGCCATCTCTCCGCCTTTATTGGTGGGCCACTGGAATTATGTTACATTCCTTCGGTGGTCTAATATACACGCCTGGCCTAGTTCCTAGTGATGATAGGTCTAACTCTAAACGTACATACTTTTAAATTACAGTAAATTGAAGTAGTACTGGTATAATATTTTATTGTGTGTACCTACATACATTTAAGTATTATATCTATGTGAGTATTCTGTGACAATAAATCATTCTTTATATATACCTAATCAAGTAGACTCATAACAACTTGTTTTCATCGCTTCTGAAGCAAAAAATACAAATCAATATCTTCGCCGTTAAAATTTATTGGAGATGCAGAGTAACGTGAACCTAATTGGAACCAAATTGGGTCACTTGAGTTAGCGCAGCGGGGAAATTTCAGTGACGAATTGGAGCGATTGCTACTTGGGCATAAATATTTTGTGCATATTAACGATACAGTCGCATTTATTTATATTTTCCATTATGCCAGATTTACAACGTATTATATCTATGTAGGTAAGTGTTGACTATAACTTTGAAAAAAAAAGATAACCCCCTGCACTAAGGAACAATCCTTCTCTCCTCGCAGGGAACTTTAACAAACATACGAATTCACGGACACAAATTAGACCCAGACTCAGTTCAACCATTTATGGATCACACACAGAACCAAACACTTGGGCGGGAGGCCGGTATATAAACCACTCCACTGTCTGTACAGTCTAGCAATTAAAAGGCATGGAAATATATGCGGGCAAACAAATTTTCATTGAGAAAATATAAGAATAAGACTATATAAATTATAGTCTATATTCAAGATTGGGATAATATAATTATATACGGCAAACTTAATATTCAACCAATTCACGATGGCATTCGTCGTGGCATACTCGTATTTACATGAATAATAGTGAGCGCAGATGAAACAGCAAAAAGGTTATTACGTTTTTTTATTATCTGTCCCCGCGGACAGGAATAAATGTTATTAGTTAAGGAAGTAATTAAGCCCAAATTAATTATTCTAAAAGGCGGATACTGCTTTCATGTTTTATTACTAGTGTTTTTATCTTTGAGAAATGGTTGTTTACACTATCGATACTCATCTTGACAAGTTTAAGAATGGCTAACGACATTTTTAATAGTTTTCATGGCATAGCAAGCAAACAAAGCGTACATACTACTCTGTCAAGAAAGTACCGGGAAAAAATCAATAATACACAATTTTTTTGTTATTCATCCCAATTTATTTTATCACCTTCAAAGTATGCTCCTTCAGAAACGATAGACTTACGCCAACGAATAATCCAATCATCAAAACATTTTTTAAACGCTGTTTCCGGAATTGAGTTCAGTTCTCGCCGCGAATTCTCCTTTGTCTTCTACCGATTGAAAACGGGTGCCACGAAGCGGTAATTTGAGTTTAGGAAAAAGAAAGAAGTCAGCTGGAGCCATATCTGGTGAATATGGTGGTTGCTCGATGGTATTTGTTCAGTGTTTGGACAAAAATTCATTCACAATGATGGCCTTGTGCGAAGGCGCATTATCGTGGTGCAAAATCCAAGAATTTTCTTTTCACAAATCTGGCATTTTTTGTCGAATTTGCGCTCTTAAACGCCGCATAATGCTCAAATAATATTCTTTATTCACCGTTTGACCTTCTGGCAAGAATTCCGAGTGCACAACACCGCGATAGTTAAAGAAAACAGTCAACATGACTTTGATTTTTGATCGAATTTGGCGTGGTTTTTTCGGTTTCGGTTCAGTTGGAAGTCGCCACTCCGAAGCTTGTTGACTAGTTTGCATGTCAAACCCGTAAATCCACGTCTCGTCACCAGTATCAATGCGTTTCATGAATGTTGGCTCGGAATTGACTCGTTCTAGCATGTCCTCAGCGATTCTCATGCGATTGAGTTTTTAGAGAAAATTCAGGTCTTTTGGGACTAGCCGAGCGGAAACATGTTTCATACCCAAGTGAATATTTAAAATGGTATGGATCAACTCGTGAGACCTTGACAGTTCCGCGGCTATCTCTCTCAAAGTTAAATGAGGATTTTCAGTAACAATTTCCTTCACTTTTGCAATGTTAACTTCAGTTGCAGACGTTGATGGCCTACCAGAGCGAGGCAAATCTTCCATCACATCTCGACCGCTTTTAAACGCTTTGTACCACTCACAAGCACGTGTATTTGATAAAATTGTTTCACCGTAACCCTTCTGTAACATTTTCAGTGACTCTGAACACGAAATTTCATTTGCGATGCAAAATTTAAGACAAAATCTTTGTTAGATGTTTTTGTCCATTATGAAATTCGCAATACACACTAGATCATATCTAGTGTATATCATATCTAGTGCATATCTATATATAACTAAAAACAGCACCGTATTTAATATTAATAACAGATGCAACTCAAACTCCGCGCCAAAATGGATAACAGTTATGCCAATCTAACAACAATAAAAAAAAAACAAAAAAATGGATTTGGAACCATAAACAAATCATCCATTCCCAATACTTTATTGACTGAATGTATAATAGTACCTGAGTGTATTTACTACTTTAATGTAATCTAAATATAAAAAATCTATTACGAATCTGTTCGGCCGATCTATTCCAACAGATTTGCTTACTTTTTATTAAAAAATATAGATGCATGTTATCATGCATTTGAAATCACAAAACTTTAGGCCTTCTCAGAATATGGCAAGTAGAAGAGCCTTGTTTATCTCATCATGAATGGGCAGACTCGATCGGGGAAGCACTATCCTCTAACAGAAAATATAGCTAGCGTGTTCGTTAGTTGCTAGCGTCGATAACTATATAATATATTATCGACATTAGCAACACCAGAGCCATAATTTGCGCTTCGCCATGGCCAATTAAAGGGGTAGGAAGTGGAGAGGATACTAAGAAGAGGATATGAAGGATAATAGGAGAGGATAATAAGATAGTAAAGAGAAGATAGGAAGAATACTCTTACCATACGAAACACGGTGGTACGAGTACCTACCGTTGTTTCAAGCTGTTCTTCTGTGAGAGGATGGTACTTCCTTGATAGAGCCGACCCATTCATTCTGGGATAATATGCAAGGCTCTACCACTATTTTCTGGCTTTACTCGACTTACAAATAAAATTATTTTCATTTAGGCAATATACTTTGCTATACATAAACTTGTTAAAGTCGGGATCATTATAAATCCAAATGCAAACCAAATTAAAAAGCTGAAAATGCACAAAATATTTTGGCAAACTGCCTCGGTCGAACCAGGAGTATTATACAGGGTAACATTCCTTATTAGGAAAAAACGAATGTCGTGGTAGGTTAAGATCGTCCGATGGCTGGATTAGCTTTCATTTTTTATTTATCTATAGAATGCCATTTTCCTATGATTTGAGATGCCTTATATTATAATTATTATACAACTCGAGACCATAACTCACGATTTATGATAAGTGTTTGTCGCCATTCTCCTCCGAAACGGCTTGACCGATCCTTATGAAATTTTGTGTGTATATTCAGTAGGTCTGAGAGTAGGACGTTAACTATTTTTCGTATCCCTAGATGTTAAGAGGGTTAATTGTTAATTGGGGTGAACCCCAATTTTTATTTTTATTTTTTGGTCCAAATTTTTTATTTTAATTTGTTTATGTGTTGGCATTAAAAATACATACAACCCTAAATTTTCATCCCGCTGCTGCCAATCCCTATTATATGATACGAAAAAAAAAATGGCGGTATGAAGTTCGCCGGGTGAGCTAGTATTTTTATATTTTGTTTGCTAAAGGCTTTTAAAAAAAAGTAGAAAGACTCATACAATTGTAATACAGGATTATAGTGTCTTTATTTTTCATGTTTTACATAATTCACGAAAATCCAAGAGTATTTACAAAATACTCTTGGAAATTTACACACAAATTGAATTAAATTTACGCAACATAACGTCTAATGGATCAGCTAGCATATAATAACAACAACAAAATTATACTAAAATCACTTTCATGTTTGTACTTTCACTTGGGCTCACGTTGCTTGGTTAAAATTATATTTTCCGATACTTTATCGTTATATCGGTCACTCAATTATGACTCTTGATTATTAGTTGTTTGAATATTTATTTGGTAAACCACCAATAGTTAATGACTGTGGGTGGAATAAAGCGAGGTTCGTTTAATTTGAATGACGTTTTTTACTACTTTCGGTAGTAATGATACGGGAATACCTATGTTTACACAAGAAATCGTCAAGTTGTTTATGGTAATTAATTATAATTGCTTATAAATTATATACGATATGGTTTGCGATATTCAATATTGTATTCTTTGATTATATGTTTAGAGGAAACTTAAAAAGTAGAAGTAGGAGCGAGAGGTTTACCAGTATTTTTTTTGTTAAAGCGGGAAAAATCTTTAACAATCTATAACCTACTAATAGTCCTTGGACTAAAAAATAACTATCATAATTCGTTCATTAGAACGAGTATACAAATCAACACTAGTAATTTCTTAAAAAAAAAAACTAAGCTTTAACATAGCTGGCGAATCGTGGGTGTGTAATACACCTCTGCCTACCCGTTCGGGGAATACAGGCGTGATGCTATGTTTTTTTTTTAGTTTCTTAACAAATTTAGGTAGTCAGGGATGGGAATTTGGGCTATGCGCGTGAATGTTGCGTACACTGAAAGAGATCATTTAAACCTACACCTGGTTTATACTTATATCAAACTACGAGGAGATTACGCCCGTAACTCCATCTGAGTGAACTTTTGAATATAAATACATCACTCTACGGGCTATTAATTTTGTATGTATAGTATTAAAGTAAGGATTACATTATAATCTTATGTGAAAAGCACGCACATTTTCTGTAGCTTAACATCGTTTATATAAATAGTAGCGCTTTTACTGTGGCGGCAAACGTTTGATGTGGTCGCTGTGATCGTATGTAGACCGTGAACTGTAAATTAAATTATCGATCTATATTAAAAAGAAACAACTGGAAAAGTAAACAATTTATCCTTTACATATTTTAAATTAGCAAGTTATGATATGAATATCCAATTGTTATAGTAAAATACGACATTTTTTCGATATCGATACACACAAAATCGCATACAATGTTGACCTTTATACATGTGACTATTTAATCACAGTTTTTATTGTGCGTATTCAGCTATAAGTCAAATAAAACCGAGCTCAGAGAAATGCAAAACACAGCCTCGTCTAACAGTCACGTTTCAACAACGAAGCTGAAATTTTTCACATATTATTCATAAATATTCGTAGGTACTACTTTAGTACTTATTTAATCTTATAGAGAATACTAGATTCTGCCTTGAACCTGTACTTCACAATTGGGTCAATTGGGTTAAATAATATAAATGCAACAATTGCTATCTCTCGGGAAAAAGTACACTACGTCCTCTTATGGTTTCCAGACTTTACCTATGCTAAATTTCACGATCACGGGTTAATTAAGTAGTTACTAGTTAGTTAGTTATTATGTAAGGATCAGGATAATAAAAAATATTTGATACGTGCTGTATTCATCTGACACATTAACACCCTCAATTTTACGGGATAAAAAGAAGCCTATGTCTTTTGTGTACTCTGGACTATAGTATAATAGGTTTTAACCTATGAATTTTAGATTCTGTACTGGCCTTTTCAAATAAAAAAAAATAATTTGACCATGTATTCAAAATTCAAATTAATTTTATTTTAAAAATATGAAATTCTTTTTTCAAAAGTAGTAATTTGTTTATTGATAAGTATTATGTTTTCATCGCATTTGAATATTTTTCGTCTTCATAGTTACGTTTAAAACTCAAGTAATTATGGAATATGAGTATACATCAACGGCGTTTAAGGCTATTCACTGCAGGAAAGCGCGAAATACTGTTTTACTAGATCAAATAGTTTAGATATTTACTATTCAATAACGTTGTAATAACAAATATGCGAGATACCTAAGGATATTGTCTAAGGAATGTGCTAATCTGCTACACGATAGGATGTACTTTACTAGATTATATTTAATCCTGAAAACAAGCTAAAACAAAACCTAAAACGAATTATTTGTTAAAAAAATTTCAAACTTTTCGCCTAATATTTATATGGACACATTGCTCTATAAATACTACAAATAACCTGCTAAATTTTAATTTTTAACTGAAGTCCTTTAATTAGTAAATCAAACTTAATTAATATTTATCCTCAAACTTGAAGGAAGTCTAGTGATGAGATGACATACCGCGACGCCCGCTGCCCCGGCAGTCGCAATCGGGCGCTTGCCAACGTTGGGTTAGTGTCAAAATTTTCTAAAATTTTTATACTAACCAAGTGGTTTCGTAATATAATAATGACACAGACTAACAATACCAGTATGAACAAAAGTGTATAGGTACCTATATTATGTACCTACAAAAAGTTTTCTCTATATTTTATTATTATAGATTTCGCACTTATATAATATATATTAATATCATGTAGTTAATATTCTTATAAAAATACTAGCCTGCGCGTGGCTCCGCCGCAGCCAAAAGCTAGTTTTTAGGTTATATCTCAAGTTCCCGATATAGATCGGATTAGCGATATGCTCTACTCGCTACTATTAGCGAGATAAAATGTATACCAGTTTTTAAGTCTAATCAAGATATATCAAATAAAAAAAGTTGCATCAAAATCCGTTCCGTAGTTTCTGCGTGATCCGCGAATGAACAAACAGACAAACAGGTAAACAGACAAACACAAAAATTTAAAAAAAAATGTTTTGTGTTGAGACACGCCTATATAGCCTATTATAGTATTTTTTACACAAATATCTTAAATGTACAGACACTTCTGTTACAGCTTTATAATAGTATAATAATTATTCATAAAAATTATTTACCTAAAAAAAATACTTTATTTAATTATATTTGCACCCACCTTTCCAATCACTTCGCAAAATACACAAAATCCTAATAATGTTCTGCTACCTAACTGTTTCAGAATGACTCTTAATACTTCAGTTGATGTTTAGTTTGTTACATATTATGCCCGTAAGACATCAGAGACATCAGAGACCACTTGCAAAAAGAAAACCTGATGAGTCAGTATAATATAAAAAATAATATAATATTGAGCAACAAATGCATCATTTACTTCATTCTCTTGTAACGCTTTTGCAGTGAATGATCACTGATCAAACATCAAAATCTGATACTATCTATATGCTTCACATCTTTTTGCAAAACGGATCCAAGTAGAATAAATACAACAATAAACAAAATAAATATGGAGATTAGGTTTTTTTTTTCACGTAATGGCAATTACGGAGGAAATATGCTTCAATTTTATCAACGATTTATTAACGATTTTTCATCAATGAGCCGCAAGTCGAAAAATAAAGGCGAAGGTCGCATAAAATACGGATATGCTCTCGTTGATGCTCACTTTTGTTATTAGAGCTTGGTGTTCAAGATCTTATGGAAGTTATTTCTGGCCTAACTCAGGGATGGATAGCGATTATACGCAAAGGATTTGGAGCGGTTTCCTACATAGCAATAAAGAATAAATATTGTGTAATTTGTGCCAGCGCCGAAAAGAGAGGGCACGACCCAAATGGAGGATATGCTGCAAAAACTATAGGGGATATTCTAGCGCTATGGAGGCAGATATTATATGTAAAGGTTTTAAAGCCTCAAAAGAAATCTATGGCCTTATATAGGCAATAATGCCTGAGGGTGGGGTTTCATCAACTTACGTTAAAATTCTGGAAGCAAAAACTCACTCAGAAGAAAAAATGGAGAAGAAAATTGAGAATTTCTACATGAAATGTGTACCAAAAATTTTGATTCGCGACAAATTCGTGGTATGGTTATTAGAGATTTAGCATTAGAGGACATATAAGAAAATGTTTCCACCAATTTGCTACAACATGACATCATAAAAACGAAAAATTCACCTATATAAGCCGAATCTAATATACACGATGAAGAACATGATGCAAGAATTCAGCCCTATATATTTTAGCCCAGATATTTAGAATTTAATTAATATTGATCAACTTATTTATAAAATGAAACATACTCATTAGTTATAGCATTTTTATTTGATAAGTATTCAACTAAAATGTCGCTCCTGTTTGGTCACTGCTTCCACTCCATCGCAGCTACAATTTATTGCAGGTCCTCTCCAGTCACTGCTTCCGCCTGTATGCTGCTTCAACTTATCGTATCAGTACCATTCAATTCCTAATTCATTTCATCTAGATGGGTGACTTCTAGAGGTATTTGAAATCTACTTCATGAGGTAGGTTCCTTCTTGCAGACGAGGCAACATATTCCCGTTTAATCCGGTGTGCCGCACCTGAAACATAAACTTTCAAATAATATTTACGTATTATATAGGTAACAACGTTACAGTAAGACATACCAAAAAATAATTGTGGGTTATTTTTTGTTCCCATTGAAATTTTAAAAGCGTGTTCCACTTATGAAACTGCGTAACGTTAAACGCACATTATTATATTGGGAGTAATTTTATTTCGATATTGCATATATTTTTCTTGGGGAAATTTGTTCGGTTTCTTGAGTGGAACGGCATCTTTAAAATTTAGATCGTGATAAAAAATAAACCTTAATAAATAAAATATATGATGTACTTACGTAAGTACCTACCTAACAAGATTTGTAAAGAAATAAACACTTATTCTGCTTAAAAAAAACATATCATCACGCTTGTATTCCCCGAAGGGGTAGGCAGAGGTGTATTACACACCCACGACTCGCCAGCTATGTTTAAGTCCCACGTAATAGGGGGCGAGCCTAGGGGAAGTGCCCCGGATTGGATGGGAACACATGTTCGAAACCTGCTCGCGGTAAAGCTCTCTTTTTCCACTTTCACACATAATTTGTCCTTACGTATTAGATATTATTTAAAAAAAAAATGACAACGACGAACCCTGTTCTTGATTAAGATGCCTATTTTGCGGGGGACTACACAAATATACAACTAAACGTACACATATACCCAGACTCAAAGCAACTTTTTGTGAATCACACAAAGATTTTTGTGTGTGGGAATCAAACTCTGAACGCTCGATACAAGAGGCCAACTATGCCAACTGGTGCTCCAATTATGCTTTTAATTATTATACCCACTTCTAGTTACCGTTTATGTTAGACCATTGGGGCTATATACAAACAGCATGCACCTTGTTAACCTTAAGATAAAAGGGCACGTGAGACCCTAATTAAAATAAACATATTAAATTTGAATATGTTAACCCACTGCGGGTGTGGAACATAAGAAGTTATGCCTAAAATGATGAATGACATACTTATTTTAGTTAGTTTTATTTGACGTTTATCTTCCAACGGTAGAGCGGTACATATATATGTATGACCATTTGCGCACTTAATTGTATTTACATAAATGCGGCTGAGATACCCTACGTAACAGTTGTACCGTAAAATTTTAAAGTGACATTTAAGCCTATAATTTTATTGCTCATATAGACTTGCGTTTAATTGAAAATGGCAACCGTTACTCGTAGTTTAAAAATCTACTAGGACGATTCACAAAAAAAAAAAATCAAAAAGTTGTTTAAAATCTCTTTATTCAAAAAAAATAATGTGAGCTTTCAGACCAAATTTTCCGTAGATCGATAAAACCTCTTAGTATATATAAATATTCAGAACATGCTCTATTCGAGCCCTTTCGATATATATAACAATACCGCTCTAGGATCGAGTGATCAGGGTTTGACACTTGCCACATAAAAATAGGTACCTTATATTGAATACATTAAGAATTTAATGTCAGAATATTTTGATATTACGCAGTAAACGACTGCCATTCAAATTCAAATAAAAATGTTTTTATTTCTTACACCTATTATATGATACTCGATTATGATATATACCTAATCTTAGCGTAAGCCTTAAGCATATCATCCCTCCCTCTATTTGGCTTTGGTAACTAAGCCCAAAATATTTACAACTCTAATTTGTGCCTACGATGATAAATGTAAATACAATCAAAATGAATGAATGTAAAAACAAACCATTTTATACAATACCTTAATTACAAAATGATCTTAAATTAAATCTCCTTACTGTGTTTTATAAAACCAAAGAAAGTATTTCCCCTTAATGATACTAATTAAGTACAAACAAAGATTGATTGGAACCTTTACAAGTCCCATTCTCCTAATGAAGACGTCGAATACCGAAACACTTGAAATCTTGGCTCATCAGAACTTCTTTGATTCAGTTTGTTTGACATCCAAATTGTGTTTGATCTCATTAGTCAGTCGTAGACCTTTTTTCTGTGAAAATAAAGGCTTTTCTCTCAAAAATGTATATATCTATTTAAAACCAAAGCAACAGCAGTATTGGTAAACGAATACCCCTTTCATATTTTTTTGGGTAAACTTATTTTATTACCTACTATATAAATCTTGTTTAGGACTTCATCCTTGTGGAATATAAATAAGTCACTTTACGACACATTAATTAACAAACATTTATGATATTAGTAAGTACCGACCAATACATGTACTACCAAAACGCGTGTGGACCAATATTTCATGAGTCTTGGGTTGGAATCTCGAACGCAGTTAATTTTTTAAAATTTACAATAATGTAGATATTCTGAACTTATATCTCTGCGGAGAATCTGTAGAGTGAGGCCGACCGGCCGCATTTGTAACGACGACGTAAGAGAGCGAGTAGGTATGAAAGAGAGTATTGGTGGAAAGATGCGTATGGGAATGCTCCAATGGTTCGGACATGTAGAAAGAATGCCGGACGAGCAACTGGTTAAGAATATATACAAAGCGAAAGTGTACAGCGGGAGACCGCGACTCACCTACCTAAAACAAATCGGTCATGCATTGAAGGAAGGAGTCTCCTACACTGGCGAGCGTGTATGAGGAAAATTATGAATGTTGAGGAAGCGAGAGGTGAATGTCTTATATTCACATAGAGATTCTTGGCACTCTGTTCCTTCTGCCTACCCCGCAAGGGAAATGGCGTGATGATAAGTTAATTTTAGTTCTAAACTTACATTCTTTTGACTCAATCAAATTACAAATTTAAGGCCAACATTTCAGAATTAAGCTTTGATTAATATTGTATCGTAACTTGATTGGTTTTCTGACACAATTACGACAGAGGCTTATCCAACCCACAATTGATTGACATCGGGATCTAATCCCTAAACATTCCATTAACTCACACATTGTGTTGATGTTTAGAGGTGTCGTTAGAGACCGAAGACTAAGAAAATTGATACGCAGGATTAGACGCTTCCTTACATTTAACTGTAGTTTATCTGTCCGATAGCGCTGTCGGTTCGATAACTCATGAAAATGCGCTTCTGAGTAGCGCGTCCTTTCTTTTTCTTTTTTATTGTTTAGGCGGGAAAAAATGTACCGAACCGCACACCCCGTTGTTCGGGGCAACAAACAGTGTAGTGTGGGGCCCTCACCCACTAAATAAACCCCTTTATTGGCGGACCACTGGAACTATGTTACATTCCTTCGGTGGTCCGCCGGCGGCTTACCTTTTCGGGTACCCTCTACTGAGCGACGCACCCGCACACGGAGCGTCGCACATTCGCGGGAGGCCTTGCGGGTGGCGGACGTTCCCCGGTCCATCCACCCGCAGCCTCAGCTAGGGCGGCATTAGGCGCAAATACTCACGCCTGCGCCGCCCCAGTCGCTGGCGGCGGTTCGGGTCTGCGGAAGGATCAGCCTCCCTGGTCCTCTCCGCCGCTTCCTTCCGCGAGATGACCTCGTCGCAGAAGGCAGCGACCGCGGCCCAATTCCCGTCGCTGCCAAGCATCGCTCTAACGACGCTCGGCAGCGAGAGGTCAACCCCTATTGCCGCGACGAGTTCACGGCGCTGCCCGCCCCAAGCCGGGCATGGCTCCAGCGTGTGCTGCGCCGTGTCCTCGTCGCAGCCGCAATGGTGACAGCCCGGAGTCGCTTCCCTCCTTGCGACTATGTGCAAATATCTGCCGTAGCAACCGTGACCCGACAGCACCTGCACCAGTCGGAAGGTAAGGACTCCGTGCCGTCACCCCGCCCATTCCTCCATCACAGGCTGGAGCCCCCCTACTGTCCAGAGACCGGCTCGGGGCGCTTCCAGCCGTGTCTAAGCCCCAGCGCCCCGATCCTCCTAACCACCTCCGAGGTCCCTAAGGTGGCCAGGAACGCCGCTTCCTCGAAGTTTCCGCCCCGGGCCACGACCAGCGTGTCATCCGCATAGCAGATGACCGCCAGCCCGGGGGGAGCCGACAGCGTAGGTGACGGGCGGTACACTGAGGTCGGCCTCCCGGTCACTACCTGGCGTTGCCATGACCGGGGACGTGTGCTCCGCCGGTCGTGGGAATAGGCCCTTGACTACCTCGGTGAGGAGGCTGGGCTGAAGGGTCTCTGTGAGGGGGGGGCCCTGAGTGCGGAGCTTGTTCAGCGCCGCACGATATGGATGACCCCAGGGGTCACAGTTGAGACCGTCCAGCATCTCCTGCCTTTTCTCTGCTTTGGCGCGGCAGATGGCCAGCTTAAACGCGGCACGCGAGGTACGGTACGCCTCGTACAGCTGGCCCTCCCGTTCCTCATCGCGGTTGCGCCGCCGACTGCGGGTGTAGGACCTCCGGGCACGAATGCACGCCGCACGGAGGTCCGCCAGCTCCTGGGACCACCAGTAGAGCCCCTTCCTTGGAGGAGGACGTCGCACACGGGGCATGGCTGAGTCTCACACCTGCGTAGTCGCAGCGCGAAATCGGCCAGCCTCATCGTCCACCCCCTCGGTCAGGGCTGGTGAGAACAGCCACGATTGAACGATGGCAGCCTCCGCCAGTAGGTCCCTATCCAGCCTGCCCACAGCCCACCGCGGGATCGCGGGAGTTCTGCGCGCCGCGTGACCCCTACTGGGGCCCTGAAGGGACCGGGAGACCTCAATCCGGATGTACCGATGATCGGACAAGGTCTCAACCTCCTCCAGGACACACCAGCTCCCCACTTGTGCTGCGACGTCGGGGCTAGCGAACGAAAGGTCCACTATCGACCCGCCCCGTCGCCGCACGCACGTGTTGACGGAGCCTCTATTTAGCAAACAGAGGCCCTTTGACGCCGCCCACTCTACCACCGCCGCTCCACGGGCGTCCGTCGTTGGGGACCCGCACGCCGTGGATTTGGCGTTGAAGTCCCCTACGACCAGGACGTGGCTAGGTGCCAGTCGCCGTATCGAGGTCTCTAGGCTGTTAAGCCAGACCTCGAAACCAGCCAGACTCCGGTTGGGGGAGAAGTATACGCCATACAGCGTAACTCCCCCCCAGTCGGCCGCGACGTATCCCGTTCCCCTGTCTCTGATCGACAAGGGCTGGGAACGAAGCGCCGCAGAGCTGACGATTGCCACGGAGCCATTGCGACTGACCACCCAGTGAGGGCGATCAGGAACGCAATAAGGCTCCGCAGCTACGGCTACACCAATCAACCGCTCCACCATGGTTTGCAGGAGAAGATCCTGCGCCCTGGCGGAGTGATTGAGATTCGCCTGAAGGAGGATAGTGTCACGGTTGAATTTTAAGCCGTAACCATATCCTCCTCCACCCGAGACGGTGGCGAAGCCACGCTGGGGGGGGCAGCCTGGGCCGATTGGCTGCTCCCCCCCTTTTTTGGGCCTGTCGTCGGGGGTCTGCATCCCTCCCGCCCCATGCAGTGCTTGGCAGGCCTGTTGCCTGCCGCGCACGCGGGGCAGTGAGGGGCGGCGGTGCAGGTTGCCGCCCGGTGCCCTGCCTGACCACAGCGGAAACAAAGACCGCTGCAGTCAAAACAGTTAGTGCACGTCGGCCGGGTGTGTCCGACCGCCATGCACTTAAAGCACCTTGCGGGCCGAAGCTCCAGCACGGTGACCCGCGCGGAACTCCAGCCCACAAGGAGCCTGCCTGCGTCGGCCAAAATTTTGGCCACCGCGACAGGGCAACTCGCCCAGATGGCACCTACACCGCCGGGACTGGTCCAAATGGAGCCCACTCTGACGGCATTCGAGCATCCGGTTTTCAAGGCAATAGCCTCCCGGACGTCGTCCGCCATCACTGAGTCATCCAGACCGGAGATGCGCAGTTCAGCGCCCTTTACCGGTCTGGTGACGCGGACTCCACTCCCCTCGCCAAACAAACTCTTAAGCCTTTCGGCCACCTTGTCGGCCATCCTGGGGCCCTCCGCCCCAGGGAACTCGAGAATTCGAGCCCCTGTTCGGGCTAGGCGGGTCCGGGCGGCGACGATTCCGATGTCGGAGACGTCGATTTCCTCCCGGGCCTTCCTCAAGATGGCCTGGTACGACAGGCCCACTTCCGCCTCCGGCAGCATGGTGATTACCACCGCTGCCGGTTTTGGCGTCTGAAACTTGCGCGACTTCTTGGGGCCGGGCTTGCTCCTCGACGCAGCGGGTTCCGCAGGCCGGGCAGTAGCCTCGGACGCGGCCCCCTTCTTCCTCTTGCCCCGGGATTTCCTCCTCCCGCCGTTCACTGTCTGCTAACCCTCTTCAGAGGGCGCAGGGGTTGGGACTCGAGAATCCCGGGACACGACTGCTGGGGCACGTGATGGCTGGCCAGCACGCGAGAGAGGAGGGAACTCCTCCCTGGGCTGGCCCTTGGAGCGCTGCCCAGCCTTCTGCACCGCTTTCACCTTGGCAGCTTTGCCCTGCCCCTTGGGTGGCGCAGCTGCGGCCGCGGAGTAACCGGCCACGCGGCCTCCCTGACAGGGCAGCGGCGTTGGGCCTGAAGGTGGCGCGACCTTCTTGTCCGCGGCCAATGCTGGGCGGAGCCTTGGCTCCGGCGGCACCCTAGGGTTTGTGGAGCCGAGGCGGGGCTCATAGACCGCATTGACGCGATCCATGACCTGGCAGATCTGCTCCTCCGTCAGAAGACCAGGGGCCGGAGGTCCGGCGCCCGCCGTTAAGGCAGAGGCTCCTGGCCCGGTCTTGGCGAGCTTGGCGCGCTGGCTGGCGAGCTCCTTCCGGAGCTCTGCCAACTCCGCTTCAAGGCGCCTGCAGCGGCAGGGCGCCTCTAGCCTCCCAGTCCCCGCCGGCGCCAGGTTACGCCGGAGCAACTCCACCGAAGTATTAACAACCTCAGAAGCCTTTCTGAGGGCCTCCGCGAAGTTGCCCTATGGAGCCTATGGAGGCTCCATGACCCATTAGCCACCGTAGAAACGATGGCGAGGGCGTCGGAGACCTTCCGGGCAATTTGGTCCACTGAAGGTGGACCATCCTCGTCCGGAGGCACCTCGTGAAGCCTCAATGTGGAAGGGTCACCCTCTCCTCCACCGACAGCTCCGCTCCCAATTCCCTAACTATAGCCTCGTCCGCTTGCGATAGCAAACGCGGCACACCACCTGCGTACTTACCAGTACTACGGCCCCTTTTGGCCGATCTTCCTGGCCTTGCCGGCGGGGGCATCGATGTCGAGCTGCCCTCGGACTCCGAAGCGTTACCCTCCTGCGCAATTGAACGCTTCAGGATCCGCGAAGGCTGCCCCACCGAAACTGACGCATCTTGTTGAGACCCTGAGGGTCCCGCAGAGACAGCGCCTCCGATCACGGCGCCACTTCCACCGCCATCTGAATCTATATCGGCACCTTCCACAGCCGAGCTGCCAGTGCCCTCCGTTGGGCTGCCCGCGGGTGTGGGTTTCCTCCCACGGGTAGTCCTCCTCTTCGACCTCCTTCTCTCCTCCACCACTCCTTTCTTCTTGGCGTCAGCTGCTCCCCCCAAATACGCGGAGCTGACAGAGCCGGTATTGCTACTCGGCCCTGTGAGGGATTTTCCGGTAGCATCGCACCCGGTACACTCTTGGGGACTCTTTACGTTTTTAACTTTCGCCATGATGTTTAAGTTTAACATCCTCCGACGGGCCACTCTCGCGACTGAGCTCTCCTCAGCCAGGCATCCCCTGGCCGGGCAGCAGAGCACGGGATTGGGGTAATTTTTTATAGGGGTTTTCTTCCCCGCGGTCCAAAGACCCCCGGTCCTGTCCATTCAGGATTACGGGTCGGGCCGAGCGGTGGTCTGCATCAGACCGTGCCCACCGCTCGCGAAGCAAGCGATGAGCCCCTCGCCCCTAAAGCTCAAAAGCCACTTCTCCGGGGACGGGGAGGGTCACTCTGACCCCGCCATCACCCTCCCAGGGCCGGGGGGGCCACTATGACCCCGCTGGCCCTCCGCGGCAGACGGTCAGTTCACTGTAGGCAGTGAGCCCGTCGCCGCTTGGGCTGAAAGCCCCGCCTCCGGGGACGGGGGGGCCACTGTGGCCCCGCTGACCCTCCACGGCGGACGTCCGGCCTATCCACTGTGCCCTCTGCTAATCAGAGGGACACGCGGAGACCCGTCCCCTGCCGGGATTCAGCCGCCGGCACTAGTGTGCCGACGTTGCCCAGGGTGCACCAACGCGGAGGTATCCCGACCCGCACCCCTGAGTAGCGCGTCCTGAGATAAACTTAGCTTAAACTAGCATTACCTTGACTGACAAACATGTGCCGTTTATTGGTTCTATAACTATTTGTAGTCTCACTCTTGAACAAAATACCATAGTTTTAGGATATTGCGTATTATTTTTCGAATAATTTGCTAGTCAAAAGTAAAAAAAAACAAGTACGAAGTAAATAGACGTAGGTATAAGATGAAATCTATGTATTCAAATAGAATTGTGCATACAAGCAGCTCATCCGTGTCTCATTTGGAAGTATAGCAGTTTATTTCTAATATATCTGTGCCCAGATATATTGGTAATAAACTGCTTATAAGTACCTACTACGTCTTTAGTGATTTGTGTTATCTGTTAATATAATCACCGCAGACGAAGTCTCTATCAGCTAGTCATAATATAATAAATAAATATTCACGGAAATTTCACACAGCGTCCTCTGGTCCCAAACTAAGCTTAACGCTTGAGCTTTGGGTACCATATTACGGATATAATAATACATATATTACTTTTTTTTGTAAATACATACCTAAAATAGATAGAAAACGCTCTGACGCAGTACAAATATCTGTGTTCATCACAAAAATAATTTTCCTGAGTGGGAATCGAACCCACGACCTCGTGCACAGTAGTCGGTTACAGTACCGACTACGCCACGAGGCCCGTCAATATAAATTGCTGACATAAGTTTGACATTTACTATATGACGGTATCGTTCATACAGCCACATACCTAAAACAACGAACTAACATTATATTTAATTATAAATATATTAAGATTAATATTAAACTTAGAAAATAATTACGCTTCAAATAAAATCATTATTTTAAACACAAAGTGAAAAATGTGAAATCGAACGAAACAGTCACGAGCAGGATTCGAACTTGCATCTCCTGGATACCGTCCAGATGCTTTACCAATTCAGCAATCGTGACCCTTGCTCCCGGCTGCTAATTTCGATAACACATTCATACTTAACGTCTTTGGGTGACGCAGACACCATCTGTCGGAAGTATTTTTATACATTATACCGACCAGGTAAACTTAATTTTACAATTAAGATTTTACCTAATAATGACGCAAACCCTATAACTATTTAGATATTTTTATATATATTTTTAGCATTTGAAATGCTTAGCAACATACATTAAACACAAAGTGAAAAATGTGAAATCGAAAATAACAGTCACGAGCAGGATAACTGTGTAAATGTATGTTGCTAAGCATGTCAAATCCTAAAAATATATATATCTAAATAAAATCATTATTGTCAATGAATACTAATGATATATTTAATTTTACGTAGGACTTTTTGCAAACACCATCTATTGGCAAATAGCGAAACTGCTTATCTATTTCATAGTTATTGAAACGTCAATAACGTATTCAGAAACTCGGTAACAGTTATCCTAAGTATAAACTACAGACAACTTTATTGAATCAATAGCTATCAACAAGCAAACTGGGAACCTCAGAAACCGGGCATAGGGAAAGTAAGTAGTTATTACCCATTGCATTACTGGTGGTAGGGCTGCTGGGTAGCAAGTGGCAGTGCTCACTTGCTATCGGGCCCGAGCGGGTTGGTACCACCATCTCCCGTGTGATCGGCCATGAAACTCATCAGTGTATGGTTTTAGCAGGAGATAGCTGTGATTTTTTTTATTTCATATCTAAAATGAAATGGTGAGCAACGGCTTGACTGATACTCCCGGAATAGTTGAGTGCATGAACGGTTACATACCATTTACCATCAGGTGGGCCGTGGCTCTTCTGCCACGAAACGCAACAAAAAAAATTTAATGATCAAATAATTTACGTTTAATACCTTAATTATTAAGGAGGCTTGATAGGAAATATAATTATTTTGTATTGCAATGAATATGCATCTAACAAGACTGTAGTAATGAACTTTTAATTTATTTTAACTAAATTGAAAACATACGTGAGCTTACTTAAACATTTACAAATTGTACGTGCCCAACACAATTTAAATACGCAAAATGCTAGCTTAACTGCACGACATAATAATATGTAATCATGGATATTAATTTCATCCATTCATAATTGCGATTTTCCGCACTAGCGGACACGAGTCCCAACTGAAAATATCAATCACGTCTGCCAACCTTACGCAGTCAATTTCATTCCGATTCTTCACTTATTTTCCTTTATGACGTCAGCTTGCTACACCACGGTTTAATGGAATCGTGGTATTGGTGAAAAATCATGATTATCTAACAACAACAGCTTTGCCAACTTGCTGGAGTAGGCTTCTGGTCTCCGGGCAAAGGAGAGGGCACGTGAGGAGCTACTAGTGGGCCTTGACAGGGATCCATGGGGACGCCCATGCCAACGGGCGCGCAACAAGCTCCGCGCCCAAGGCGCTATCACAAAGTCGTTGGACCGAGGGTTCCTGTCGGGGCTGGTGGGGGGCTTGTTCCCACAGTCTACGGGACATGTCCCCCCATCAATGGCTCCTCCATTGGTGGCGGAAGAGTGGGCACCAATCCCTCCCGTTACCGACACAGAACTAAAAGTAGCCTTCTCCCGCCTTCGTGGGCGAAGGAAGGCACCCGGTCCGGACGGCGTCCCAGGGCTGGTTCTTGGTGTCGCTGCGGAGTACATCCAAGATGGACTCCGGGAGCTGCTCAACTTATGTTTGGGGTCTGGGCGGTTCCCGGAGCAGTGGAAGTGCGGACGACTTTGTCTGCTGTGGAAGCAGGGTCGCCCACCTGACTCTTCTTCCGCATATAGGCCGTTGGTGCTGCTGGATGAGACGGCAAAACTACTCGAGAAAGTGCTCGCGGATCGTCTCATCCAGCACCTCGAGGATGTCGGACCGGGGCTTTCAGAATCACAGTTCGGGTTCAGGGCGGGCCGCTCTAATATAGATGCACTGGCCGCCCTGAAAACCAGAAGGGAAGTCGTTCTGGCAGTCTCGCTGGACATCGAGAACGCCTTCAACAGTCTCCCTCATGAGACGTTGAAGGAGGCGTTCCGGTTCCATGGAGTGCCACCGTATCTCCGGAGGCTGTTGGAGGCGTACCTCGAGGGGGGTAAGTGCTCTGGGAGGGGGTGACGGGCGCCTATACCGCCATCGGGTAGAGCGCGGCGTTCCACAGGGATCTGTCTTTGGCCTAATCCTTTGGAACGTCGGGTTCGATTGGGTCCTGTGGGGCCGGCTCCTTCCCGGGATGGGGGTGATCTGTTACGCAGATGACACCCTCATCACGGTGAGACGGGCTGGCATCGAGGAGGCCGCCCGATCGGCGGAGGTTGGAGTCACGCTCGTCGTTGACCGGATTGGTATACTGGGTCTGAGGGTCTCAATGTCCAAAACCAAGGCCCCTTATTGTGCAGGGGTTTCTGGGCCTGCACCTCGACAGCAAGTGGAGTTTCGGGCCGCACTTTGCTCAGCTCGCCCCTAGGCTCATCAATTCTGCCGCGGTCTTGGGTAGGCTTCTGCCGAATACTGGAGGTCCAGGGTCGTCCTGCCGCCGACTTTATAGCGGTATTCTGCGGTCTATGGCATTGTATGGTGCCCCAACCTGGGCGAATGCCCTTACCACTCCAAATAAGGGGGTACCGTACGGTGTCTTGGGCCACAGCCACGCTGCTGGCAGGTGACCCGCCTTGGCTTCTTCAGGCCGAGGCGTTGGCAGAGGTCTACTGGCTTCGTGCCGCGGCGTGGGCCAGGCGCGAGGAATTTTCTGCAGGGAGTCAGGGCCGAGTTCTTGAAGTGGCCCGTTGGGCGAAGATCCAGCGGTGTAGGGGACAACTGGAGTCCCCTAGAGCAGGACGGGAGACTGTAGAAGCGGTTGGGCTGCACCTCCACCGCTGGTTAAATCGAAGGCACGGCAGCCCTAGCTTTAGAATGACGCAGGTGCTTACTGGGCACGGGTGCTTCGGTAAGTATCTGCATCAAATTGGAAGAGAGGGGGCCCCCAGATACCATGAGTGTGGCGCGCAAGTCGACGACGTCCGCCACACTCTGGAGGAATGCCCCGCCTGGGAGCCCCAGCGCCACGCCCTGTCGGCGATTATTGGAGGGGACCTGTCGCTGCCAGCCGTAATCTCGCAAATGCTGGGCAGCGGCAGGTGCTGATCGTCCATGGCCTCCTTCTGCGAGGCTGTAATTTCGCTGAAGGAGGCCGCGGAGCGGGAGCGTGAGGCATCGGCCCACGCCGAGTCGCTCCGCCGGCTACGGCCGGGCGGGAGGAGACGTCGCTACGTGCATCTCCTGCCTCCGCCTTGATGGTGACAGGGCGTGGCCAGCCGGCCATCCGCCTGGGGCGTCGGAGTAGAATATCACTAGACGACCCTCTGGCGCCCCGCTAATAGGCGAGGAAGGGGCCGCTGTGGTTTTAGTGGGTATTCTGGGCACGATTAAGATCTGAGCGCCCGGCGAGTCCCACATACCCTCCTATCTTTCCCAGGCGGGGGGGATGCATAAAGGCATTTCCACAACGACAACAAAACAAAAAAGGCTTCCGGTCTATCTGACCTCCACTACGTAACTAGGGGGACAACTGGCGACCTCAGAACAACACTGAAGCCAGATTTTTGGTTGAGACGTGTAACATCATGTAATGACACCTAAGATATAATTTAACTACTACTTTACATACCTTTCGAAGCATAGTGGAGGTGACATGTTCACAAATAGGTGCCATTTTGGTTAATCTTGCCGATCCATCGAGCGGAAAGTGCATGACTTAATTCGGAGTTCTCGATAGCCGAATTAGGCTTAGCTTCAACTCCCAAGGGTTCTCACTTTAAGCATATTTATACTATATATTTTTAGCGTATAAAATGCTTTACTACTTGTATGCGAGTATACTTAAGCAATTTTTTGAGGAAATGTAATGTCTATAAACAGAATTCGGATTAATAAAACAGGAGTGACGAATAGGTAGAGATTAAGAACCTAAAACTTTATCCCCTTCTACAAGGGACTTTTTTTGTTAAGGTGTGAAAAAATATACCTAACCACATACCCCGTCGTTCGGGGCAACGAACAGGGTAATGTGCGGCCCTCACCCACTAAATATACCCACCGTGTGCCGTCTCTCCGCCTGTATTGTCACTCCAGTGGAACTGTGTAACATTAATATGGGGTTGAGTTTTGTGACAGTTGAATTGTCACTTATTTTTGGATTGGAATTCTTAAATATCAATAACTCATTCATGTTTACTGAGCGTGAAGCCTCTTGATGTATTTTAGTTATAAGACAAGATGTCTGGTTCTATGCTCACTGCTCTTCAAGTCAACTTTCTAGCTATAGCCCTGGTGTAACTGACCATCAGGTAGGCCGCGACTCACCACTGTTAGTAATAAATCACATTTAAGTTAAGATAATTATTTATTAACAAATATCTTTTAATAGTATGGATTCTTATATTGTGAAATAGGTATAGGTACCTATTATATTGGCTTACAGAATCAATGAATATTAACAATAATTATAATTATTAGTAACGTACTATTCTCAATTATCTAATAACTACATGTATATATTTATTTATTTATGTATATTATTTAATGTAACGATTAAATTTTCACAAAAAAATTTATCACTTTTGTATACCTATATACACATATTTACTACCATCAATTTATAAAAACATTGTAATTATTCTGTTTTATGCCTTGAATTCATTCGTTCACTTGCACTACGAATAACACCTACGTGGTATTTCATTAGTTTCCCCAAGACAAAGGAAGAACTATGAGTTTTTTGTTTGGTATACCAAAATACCTATGCATAGGTATTTGAATATCAAAAGCGATACCAATTAAAAAAGGACGGTACATTTAAAATAAGTATTAGCAATATATTCATCAGCCCACTTAAAACTTTAGACTTAACTTCAAAGAGAAAATTTCTAACAACGCAGTGATCAAATCACTATATCACTACGACAGAAGAAAACGAATTTATATTAGGTGTAAGTGTACTTTGTATATCATGCAATGTATAAATAAAAGAAAAAAGAGCGGAGGAGGTACAATCACCCCGTCTTCAAGATACTTCCCCTATACTACCTCATCTAAAAGGATGATCTTTCACCTTCGTATATACCCCTCAACCAACTTTCCTATCGACCTACCTGTCCCGTCCGTGGGACTTGTAACGTGCGAATAATTCTACTGGTGTTGATATAGGCTACAGCAACCACTTACCAACATCCAGGTTGTTATGTTTCCATTTTCATAGCAAAAAAAAAATTATAATAAGACAAGAAATTGCAGTTATCGTATTTTATCTTTTGACAACGACGCTGGCTTTCGACGCGTACAAATTGGATAAGAGTACTAAGCATTGTATTCGTAATAACAATAAGGTATGTATAGATGCTTTGTGTCAGACCGCTAGCATCTATTGGGGATATCTCATGCAAGAAACCTCGTACCTACTAAAAATGCGTGTAAGTGTGAAGAGAAGAATGCGAGTAGACGTGACGAGAGAGTTAATTTGCAATCAAGTATTAGACCTTTTTAGATATAAATTGCTGAAGTAGCTGATTGAAAATAAGATTATGATTTATTTAATGATACGTGCATTTTATGAAATACTGATGCTGATTTGCTTGGGTCGCGTAGAAGGTCGGGAGCTAAACCACTCGCCATCTGTGTAGTAATGGGAACAATTTATTTCATAGATACTGAGATAATGGTGCTAACTATTAAAAAAATCTGGAAAACGGTTGACCCTAAAGGCCATCCCTGCAACTTCCCGCTAATTTGATACTTAGGAGCTCAAAATTTCACTTATTACGTTTTTAGCTCTTTGAGCCCAAAAAGATCTTTTGAGCTCTTTGAGCTCTTTGAGCTCTTTGAGCTCTTTGAGCTATTTGAGCTCAAAAGTATAATTTTCGTGTCATTTTGAGCTCTCCAAGCTCAAAGAGATAACTGTTATATGTTTTTGGGCTCCAAGAGCTCAAAAGTATAATAGAGATTTAATAAAACACTATTCATTAAATTTTCAAATCGCAATAACTTTTAAGTTAATGAATGCAATATCTGAGTTTCTGGAAATTAACCCAAGGTAGTCGAGCTCGAATGTTTGATAAAAATTTTTTAAAACAGCATTTTTTGAATATTTAAATTGAAATAACTTTTTAATGAATGAACAGATTTTCTCGTAGTTTACGGTGTTCAACACAGCTTTTTGAACTCTTTAAAGAATCTTAAAGTTCGAACTGGTTAGACTGAAAATTACATAGAAATTCTGAAAAAATCATTATTTCTTTTTCAATTTTTTTCGACAACGATATCTCACGAACGAATCAACCGACAAGGGAAGCTTCCTAGGACCTCAAAACGTCAACATCCGTTGAAAACTTGATTTTCGAAAAACGGGGTAGAACCAATAACTTCCCAACATTTGGAAAATTTTCAATTTTGTTAGCGGGAAGTTAAAAAGTTATTTAGCGACATAGTTACTTTTTTATTACCAATATACATTATTACGTCGGTTTTTCCAGATATTACCTCATCGAAATAAAGTTCTAAACAATATATTATTTTAGTAGGTAATTTATGTCGTAGATAGTTCGTAATTCTTTATTAAAATAAATGTAGGATATATATTTCCAAATTTTGTTGCAAATTGTTTTATAATTACCATTACCATTGTGGTTTAAATGTTTTGTATCACAATGGATATAGCTACTTTGTAAATACAACGAACAAGGCATAGGCTACATATATGTACAATTATAAGTGAACCAAATTAACTTGTAACAAAGGATTTTTCCATTAGAAGTAAGTAAATTCTGGTAATGGAATTCGAATTGCTTTAGGGTTTGACTTTCATTATATTTGTTTTCCATCCGATACTAACGGTTAATAAATTGAAATCGAATTTTAATTGAAGAGAGCGACGTACGTTACTAGAGGTAGAACCTATTTACGAATACAAGTACTTCAAGAATAATTTTACCAACAAATTGTTTTTAGGTTAGGGTGGGGGGCGGTCGCCTCCTACCCAGCGAGGTGGGCAGATGATATGGCAATGTCCGCCGAGCTGCTATGGCTTGGAGAGCACGGCTGGAGGCACCCCGTGCCGGTCTTTGGACCGTAGGGGTGCTCCAACCAGTGCTGAGTGGGCAGGGCGACGTTACGGAGTCTTTATCTTCCGACTAGCAGTCGGGTGCTGTCGGGGCACTGTTGCTTCGACAGATACCTGCACATAGTCGCAAGAAGGGAGGTGACTCCGTGCTGTCATTGCGACTGTGACTAGGACACGGCGCGCTTGAGTCGTGTCGCCCGGAACTCGTCGCGGTAATAAGGGAGGATCTCTCGCTGCCGAGCGTCGTGAGAGCGATGTTTAGCAGTGACATGAATTGGGCCGCGATCGCTGCCTTTTGCGAGCAGGTCATCTCGCAGAAGGAAGCGGCGACGAAGACCAGGGACCAACCAGGGACTGACCCCAACCGCCGCCAGCGGCTGGGGCAGAGCAGGCGCAAGGATGACACCACACAAGGAATGTAATATAGTTCCATTGGCCCGCCAATAGAGGCGGAGAGACGGCATACGGCGGGTTTCTTTAGTGGGTGCAGGCCCCACACTACCCTGTTCGTTGCCCCGAACGACGGAGTGTGCGGTTAGGAACATTTATTTCCACCTAAACAAAAAAAAAAGGCGCGAGGATGACGCTTAGCTGAGGCTGATGGATGGACAGGGGAACGTTCGCTACTTGCAATGCCTCCCGTTAAGGTGCAACGCTCTGTGTGTAGAAGCGTCGCTCAGTAGAGGGTAGTCGAGAGGGTAAGCTACCGGTGGACCACTTTAATAATGTCAAATAGGTGTTCTGCGAATACAGACGGAGAGACGGCACACAGAGATCTATTTAGAGGGTGAGGGCCCCACACTACCCTTTTTGTTGTCCCAAACGACGGAGTGTGCGGTAAGGCACATTTTTTCCCGCCTTAATAAAAAAGAAAAAAAGCCTGTTACATTATATCACACATCATTACAGGTTGTCAGAGTACTGAATATTCAGTACTCTGACAACCTGTCTTGTCGAAGTGAAGATCGTCATTTCGTCCTATTAGTGGGGTCGTTGAGGTCAGACAGGCAGTCACTCCCTGTAAATTATGGTGGATCAGCATAAACCGAATAAATCAGAAGTGGACAAATTTTGGGATAAGGCTAGGAAGATGATGAAATTATAATTATTACAAAAATGTACGCAGCAGTGTACCTATAAAAATAACAAATATGCTAAATGGAATACACATATAAGAATACACATACAAAGTTTTGCTAATATTATGAATGCGAAAGCAACTGACTCTCTGTGGTCTAGCGGTAGTGTATACTGATCACGAGGTCTCGGGTTTTATTACAGAGTTGCGCCAACAATTTATTGGGTTTTCCCATAAATAAATACTCAAAAACATACTTACCATTCCATTTCACGGAGGTGGTTATTGGTGGGTCACACGAAAGGCGTTAGTACTGAATCGCTCAAGGTCAGACAATATGTGAGCACTCTCAATTGTTTCCCTTTTTTTTGTTAAGGTAGGGAAAATGTACCTAGCCGCACACACCCGCCGTTAGGGTTCTCACCCACTAAATTAACCCCCCCTTGTGCTGTCTATTGGCGGACCACTCGAACTGTGTGACATTACTTCAGTGGTACTACCACTTGTTGCCCTAACCTACTTCCAGTAGGTAATTCAATGCATGGCGCTTCCCTTAGTCGCCTTAAACAACACCCGCGGGAAATAATTGGGAAGTACCTAACTCTTGTATTCTCAGTCTGTCACCACACACACGCCTTTCCAGTCACAAACTTTTTGCAAAAATTATATGAAAACGTAATTTATAATTTTCGTGAAAATTTTTTCAGCTAAAACTGCTTAATCTTAAAAGCATACTTTGCTTCGTGTCAAGGAAATATAATCCTATGTTACTTTTAATCAAAATGTCCATATATATACGAGTACAACTTTGGCGTGGTAAACGAATATTAAATATGAAAATTAATTATCCTAATAAATCTGCAAAGGTAGGTTAAGCACAATTATATAAATACTGTTTTATTTAAGAAAATAATAAGTATATTTTGAATATTGTGGATATTGGATTTTGTTAAAATGTTATTAAAGTACAAACTTCTATTTGCACGTTTGGCGAATTTTAGGTGGGAAACAAAAGAAGCTTATAAACATATGAGTTTGCGTCAATACTAAACTACTCTGGCAGGCGCATTGTCAGCAGTAACAATGCGTTTCATGAATGTTGGGTCGGAATTGACTCGTTCTAGCATGACCTCAGCGACTCTCTTGCGATTGAGTTTTTGGAGAAAATTTTAGTCTTTTGGGACTAGCCGAGCGGAAACTTGTTTCATACCCAAGTGATTATTTAAAATGGTATGGATCGACTCGTGAGACACAGAAAGTTCGGCGGCTATCTCTCTCAAAGTTGAATGAGGATTTTCAGTCACTATTTCCTTCACTTTTGCAATGTTAACGTCAGTTGCAGACGTTGATGGCCTACCAGAGCGAGGCAAATCTTCCATCACATCACGACCGCTTTTAAACGCTTTGTACTACTCATAAGCACGTGATTTTGATAAAGTCGATTCACCGTAAGCCTTCTGTAACATTTTCAGTGACTCCGAACACGAAATTCTATTGGCGATGCAAAATTTAAGACAAACTCTTTGTTCGATGTTTTTGTCCGTTATGAAATTCGCAATACACACTAGATATGATATAACTACAAACAGCATTATATTTAATATAAATAACAGATTCAACTCAAACTCCACGCCAAAATGGATAACAGTTGCGCCAATCTAAGAACAACAAAAAAACAAAAATTTCAATTTGGAACCATAAACAAATCATCTATTCCCAATACTTTCTTGACTGAATGTACTGTAGGCGCAAAATTCTTAACACTACCTCTAGAATACCGTACAACACCATTTTTTATTGCATATGGTGGCAGACGAGCCACGGCCCATCTGATGGTAAATGGTAGCCGTCGCTCATGAATTCAATTATACCGAGAGTATTGTCGAGCTGATGAACACCATTTCATTTCACAGATATGAAATGAAATAAATAACGGCTAATTCCTACTATAACCAAAACACATCGATGTGCTCCTTGGCTGGACCCACGGGAGATGGTGGTACCACTCGAGCCCTATAGCAACACAGACACACACAGATCACAGATATGAAATGAAATAATTAACGGCTATTTCCTGCTACAACCAAAACACATCGATGTGCTCCTTGGCTGGACCCACGGGAGATGGTGGTACCACTCGAGCCCTATAGCAAAGGAGTATCCCCACTTGATACCCAACCCTACCACCAGTTATGCAATGGGTGATAATTGCTTACTTTGTTGTACCGTACGATACCCATGGGAAAGAATGGGGTAGTGACACTAGTACTCTTAATCCGTCACAACACGGACAAAAAATTTATCAAAACAATTCGTAGTATTTAACTACTACTGTCCGTCCGTATTACAAATTTATAAGGTACAAAAATTAAATATCCAATACACATAGGATCTATTTAGATTCATACAACTATTATGACCTAGGAATCTTTCTTTCTCTTTTAAGTTTTCACTTCTGTTGGCATTTCTCACAGCTACCAAATTTTTTTTCATTTTTAACTTTTGATATGATAGATAATATAATATAGTCAAATGAAACTTTTTCTTATCCAATAATATGCTTTGTCTTTTTGATGTTAAATGTTGCAGCGGGTCAAATAAAATAAACACCATGATGACATCTAAATGTCTATAAATAAACTTTAAAAATAAACAGAATATTATTCAACTATGGAAAGACATTTGCCTTAAAATCCAGTGATTTTCATACATAGATGCCATTTTCTGCCCTGTCCCGTAAAATAAAGCTAACGATCAATAGATTGACTTTCATCTGAAGTAATTGGAGATGGATAGGAACACGACACTAATTGGAAGGAAATTGCCTCCACCGAGCAATTGTTGGGAAACACTTGTATACGAGTATAATGTAATACATTGGAATGAGTATCACTTCAATGTGTACATCTATATATAAAAATAACTGACTGGTTGACATATCAACACACAGCCCAAACTGCAGGGGCTAGGGCCGTGACAAATTTACATAATATAGGTTTCTTTGATACTGTGTGAACACCAAGAAAGTATTTTACGCATCGAAAATTAATTTTCATTTATCAATGTGACGCGATCGAAGCTAATGCGTTAATAAGCCTTTCAAAAAATTACTTTATTAAGCTATTAGGCGGGTCTGAGCTTATTCCATTTGTTTGTTAACACTTGCCTGATTTTGATTGAATTTTTGTGATTGATAGCTCGTGATTAGAGTTTAAAAACTTATATAACCTTCTTTTAATAAGGCTTGTCAATGAAGTTTTTGACGCAAAAACGACAAAACAATTTTAGAGGGATATAATTTAGGAATATAAATAGGTTAAATTACCAGTAGTTTGAGCAGACTAAATGAGTAGCAAATATCTCTTTAATATTCTTTTGCATTAATACCTACTTCAATCACTTCAGACGCCGTGATCGCATAGATCTGAAGGCCATAACATCTATATACGCAATATCTAAAATTGTGAAGCTAAAACTGCTCATATATTTTTGATCTTATAAGTTTCGATGAGCAGATGAATTTACTACAACATAAAGCATTAAAAGAACAACATTTATAGATAACGACATTAGTGGTCTTAATAAACCTTAACAATGGATGCACTGTCGATTACAAACCATTAATCATTCTGTCTCCCTGAAAGTTTAAGACTGATCGCCTGACTTACTAATTGAACTTCGTTATCAACCATAATTAATATCATCACTTCAAAAACACTAATTACGCAGCTTTGGAAATGACAAGTATTAATAATCTACGTAAATAAATTAAACCAGATTTGGTATTTTAATTTTCATGAAAATTGAAATGCCAACAAGCAGGAGACGACTTTCCTTTGGTATTGACATTTAGTTTACGCATAAATAATTTAAGATTATGGCATAAAGTTTTTTTGCTATTCCAATATTGGCCACGAGTCTTTTTTAGAGTTAGCGAGAGATATCTAGGCCATAATCCACCATGCCTGTCCAGTGCGGTTTGGTAGACTTTACAAGTTGTTGATAAAATCTCTCAGGCATGCAGGCTTCCTTACGATATTATTCTGTGCTGAGCAGTGATAATTTGCTAACAAATACGGTAGGCCATCACAGCATTCTTCTGTGAGGAAGCTATCTTGCAGAAAGAAGCGGTAGAGAGAGCCAGATAGGTAAATCCTTTCACTGATCCGAACTAACACCAGTGACTAGGGTGCCGCAGGTGCAAATACCCGCATCTCATGCCGTCCTAGCTGAGGCCGCGGGTGGATAGACTGGAGAACGTCCGCCACCCGCAATGCCTCCCACGAAGATGTGACACTCCAGTGCCCCGAAGGCAGTGCCGTAACTAGGGCGGCGCCAGCGTTGCGCAGGCACAGGGTGCAGTCCCAGTGGAGGGGCACAAAAATGACCAGATGGACCACAAACAATACCTATTATAGCGTAATACGGTACACCCTTATCACACTGCTGTGTCCAAATACTCATAATTAAGCACACAAGAAGGTAGTGTTTACACGATAGATTTATTAAAGTACAAATTATTTGTAAATAAGGAAAAAGAAAATTTTAGTATGAGCGGAAATCAAACCCGCGTCTTTTCCAATCCGGGGAAATACTCTAAGCCACTGAGCTATTGTACTGACCCATTCGGTCGTCCCCATTTCCTCTTCAGATTTGTCTTAACGGCCAACGCCATCTATCGGAATGCATTTACATGCATTAATCCAATATAGTAAGTTTAATTTTGCAATTAAAATTCATACTATTTGATGGCGCCATTTTTATTTTTAAACATTTTTGATTTATATTTTTTTAGCAAATGACTAGCTCCGCTACTTTTTAAAGTACAAATTATATGTGAATAAATAAAAAAAGATAATATAAACATTGGATTGTAATGTCTGAACCAGGTAAGAGGCCACCTTCTAGCTCCCACACCAGACCCTGGATATCATCTAAAGACAAAGTACTCGTCAAGACGAATCAAACGAGTCCAAACTCGATAGGGTTGCGGCGTTTCATTATAGAGTTTCTATGTCCACCTTCCAGCTCCATCATCAGATCAGCTCCATGTCATCATAATATTGCATTGTCACGCGATATACATATGCGTGTAAAATTTCAGCTTAATCAGAAACCGGGAAGTGTTTCAAATTTAACTTGCAAGATTTGAACGGGACAAGTAAAATAAAAGCGTTGCCGCGCTAACACCTGGTTTTACCCTCCCTCCGTATGAGATAATTCACATCAAAAATAGAAAACCACCCTCAGCAAACACCCACGAACTAAAAAGCAATAAATAGTAGTAATTCTAGGGTGTTTACTGACGGTGGTTTTCTATTTTTTTTAATACTTTATTAGAATTAATGTGGACATATACATACTATTAGCTTTAATTACTTTCCTATGTAATTTCGAAAACATGGCATCCGTCCTTAATTCATATGTATGTACGAGAAGGTTTTATGATTAATTTCATAAAAAAGCAGTAAATATTCGCAAGCCGATCCCAAAAAAGGGTGCGTATTGCCTTCAATATATTATGATGAATGGCTAAAAATAAACAGGACATACGAGTACATGCTACCGGAAATTAAAGGGACTCGGTCATATCCGGCTGTTCTTCGCTATATGCTGGTGGCGCGCTATAAACAACATTTTGTTATAAAAACAAACAGCCTAAAGCAATGTTTATGTACCTATATTGGCAATATATGATCAAATATTTTTTAGTTAAATTAGTTGCTGGTTTTTGTTATTTTTATTATATATTAAATATTTTTTTTAATAAGTATTTAAGCTTTATCATGACAATATATAAATATTTATATCTAGACTGGTATGTCAGCCACGCGTTGCTGTGGCACACATTTTTTTGTAATAACGTTAGGAAATATTCTGAATTTAGGATTTAAACTTCGACTACTTTTATTTTAAAAACAAAGTGTGATAATGTGAAATCGAAAACAACAGTCATGAGCAGGATTTGAATCTGCATCTCTTGGATAACGTCCAGATGCTTTGCCAATTCAGCCATCGTGACAGTTGGTCGAGACTTTTATATTCGATAACACATTAATTCTTAACATCTTGGGTGACGCCTGCGCCATCTGCCGGAAGTATTTCCATACATTATACCGACCAGGTAACGATCTGGACGGTATCCATGAGATACAGGTTCAAATCTTGCTCGTGACTGTTATTTTCAATGTCACATTTTCACTCTATGTTAATTTATATGGCTAAGCATATCAAATGCTAACAAATATATAAAAATATCTAAATATTTAGCAAAATAATTAGAAATACGCGCTAAAAGAAAATAACTAAATCCCACGCGGACGTTTACGGAGTTTTAAATATACACATTTATATAAATAATTTAAAAAAACATACGTGAAAAGTGCTTAGAAACGCATATACAGCCTAATACAGTATTTTTATCTTAAATATCATAAATGTACAGACACAGATATGTTACAGCATTATAATATTATAGATATAACTACTACAATCATAAGTAGTACCGAATGAATACTGGCGTGACGAGCTCTGATGGCAGAGGTGAGTGCACAATGTGCCGCTCTTTTGATGAAACTATGATTACACCCACATATCTACAGCAGCTCCTTTATATAGATGGAAAATTCTAGAAGAGACAATGCTAACATATAGCTTTATTTAAATGAAAAAAAAATACATTTTACGTGTCAGTGAAAAATGATTTGATCATCTATTCAGCAGATTTACATAGCTACATATTATAGAATACTAGGTTATTCCTACGACTTCATCCGCGTGGATTTCAGAATTATAAATACGTCATTCTATGGTACATGAATGATCTCAATGTTAAAATAGCTATCCTACATCTATCTATTTCCGGAATTAAAGGTGGCCTATGTTCTTTTCTAGCCTCCCGACTAGATGTATGAAAAATTTCATGATGCTTGATTCAGCAGTTACAGCATGAAAGCGTAATAAGCGAACTCACTTTCGCATTTATAGTATTAGTAAGGATGGTCTAAGAATATACCAAAACTGCAAATCCCATGTCATTTTCGGGGCTCTGGACTAGATATATATTATGTGTGCTAAATTTCATGTTCATCGGCCAAGTAGTTAGAAAGCTATTTTGATTTGGTTATGATGATCACTAAATATTTCACAGAATAGTGCCGCTTCAAAACAAACAATATCAATGGTACAGTATTTTTGCCACAACATTGAAGCGCTTTTGTATTACGTGCATCCGTCCGTGAGTAAAATCTCTGTAAAAGTACGTACACATGAATAAAAAACATGGCCAAAGCTTGCAGAGAATATAATATCGCCGCTATTTTTTTACTGAAATAATTACTAACGCAAAAATTAAATCTGTATATATAAAGAAACAACAAAACCTGTCTGCGAAAATGGTGAAGGGGTGATAAAAAAGATAACAGGACACAAAATATAGTGAAATGTGTATATCTGTCTACCTGTTTATTTGTTTGTTAGCGCACAATCTCTATAATTACTTTACTAGATAGGCAAACGATCGGTGACGGGAAAGTAATATGAAGACTACGACTATGACTTTTCGCTGGCTTAGTTTCTTGAATGGTCAACCGACCAATTCTCTCAAAAACGACTTTTTAATTTTAACATATAGAAAAAGTAATTACGCGCATACATATTATTTTATTTTATTTTAGATGCAAGTTGCACTATTTGCAAAAAGAAAATAAAATAATATGTATTGCAATGCGTGTAATTGCTTTAAAATCAAAAATATATTTTAAAATCAAAAAGTTGTTTTTGATAGAATTGGTCGATTGAGCATTCAAGCACGAAGCGAGCGTTTTATTACTTTACTAGCCTTTGCCCGCGGATCCGCCGCATTCAAAAGCTAGTTTTTTACGTTATCGGGAACCTGAGATATCTGAGTTTCCCGATATAATAGCGGGATAACATGTATACCAGTTTTTAATTCTAACCAAGAGTTATCAAATAAAGTTTAATCAAAATCCGTTCAGTAGTTTTTGCGTGATGGGCGAACAAACAAACAGAAAAACCGACAAACAGACAAAAATAAAAATAAAAATAAAATACTTTGTATTCAGACACGCCTATATAATAGCCTAATACAGTAATTTTTTCTCAAATATCTTAAATGTACCACAGCTGTGTCTGCTCTGGTACAGCTTTATAATAGTTAGGATAATTACTTCTACCACTGAAGGAATGTAATATGGTTCCGGTGGCCCACCAAAAAAGGCGGAGAGACGGCACGCGGCGGGTTTCTTTAGTGGGTGAGGGCCCCACACTACCCTGTTCGTTGCCCCGAGCGACGGAGTGTGTGGTTAGGAACATTTTTTCCCGCCAAAACAAAAAAAAAATTACTTCTAATAGTTTTATAGAAATTTATTTTTCCCAGAAAAAGTAAACAGATCTGAACATACTCATATTTCACTAACATAAAACCTCTGTTGGCGACGCTCATACGATTTAATAGTAAATAGTAGTTATTCTTTAATATATACTCTTTGGTAGTTATAACTAACGTGTACATAGACACATAATTATATGTAATAGCCATAGAGTAACTTATATATAGGAACTAAGAAGGTAGTATAATAGTCTGTGCTAAGAAGTATGTAATGTAATAGTTTCGTAAGTCAGTGCGCATTGTACCGCGATCGTGTCCGCACGCGCCCTTTCTTATTATTCTGCTTTTCATTAAACGTTTCTAGTAGTGTTAACCTCGTGTGTCATCATTTCACTCCATCCTCGTCTCCATCACCAACAAAGTGGTCCTTCGAGCCGGATCTAATGTTCACCACGCCTCCGCACAGTATGGTAAGAACGCGGGGTATGTTGCGAAAGGAACAACAAAATGGCGGCGCTCAAGACGAACCATCTAGTGAACTTCATGGAACAAACACACAGCGAGACTTGCTTTCTTCCGCTGCTAGAAACACGCCGATGGAAGCCATATTAAAGCGTGATTTGTTAAATCACCCGACGTTGCCGGGCGGTAGCTTAAAGTCCGAACCACCGCTGCAACCACAATCACCACGTGGCTTAAGAAAAACCAGAAGTGTAAAATCTTGCAAGCTATCAACTTCATCACTACAGGCGAGAAAAGCACAAATGATTTTAGAAGCTGAGAAACAGAAAGCAAAAATTCAAATGGATTTAATTGATAAAAAGTTAGTTGCAGACATAGCCGATTTGGAAAATGAAATGGAAGAAGAATACAGTCCTCTAGAAGAAAATCAAAATAGAAACGTGGAAAAATGGGTAAGAAGTAGTTTTTATGAATATGATGCAAATTCACAAGGCAAGAACCCACCAGAAATATCAGCGATGCCCGATGAAAGACCGTCGGCAGAGGAAATCGCACCAGTTAGCGCGTTGCCACCACCAGGGGATGGAAAGCCACCATCATCAAGCGTACCACATGTACCCACAACAGCGAATAATAATAGTGCTAACACATTAAATGTTCTGGCGGATGCTTTACAGCAAATTGCCGTCGCAGCTGTAAGTAATAGATTAGACCCCAATCTACTTAGTCGTCTCAGCACACCACGAGATTTACCACAATTCTCTGGTGACCCCCTAGAGTGGCTTCAGTTCAAGCACGCCTATTATGAGTCCACGGCATTGTGCAAGTTTTCACCACAAGAAAACTTATGGCGTTTACGTAAATGTTTACGAGGTCCCGCTAAAGAAGCCACTGCCGCCTTGTTTATAAGTGCCTCATCGCCAGACACAATAATATCTACACTACAGTTACGGTTTGGTAATCCAGACTACATATTATCAAAAATAGTAAGTGATATTAAAAGGCTGCAACCTATGAGTAATGAATATCAAAAGGATATCGTGCCGTTCTCCGTTAAAATACAAAATTTCGTCGAAGCAGTACGATCAGTGGGTCGAGAGGAGTATTTACAAGGTATGGAGATCGCTGCCATTATATTGTCTAAGCTACCTACTGTACTGCTTTCTAAATGGTCAGACTATAGCTACCCGTTGATAGTAGAAGAACATACACATAAGTCTCGTTTAGTATTGTTAACCGAATTTCTTAAAAATGAAGCGTTAAAAACATCCTACACTGCTAGTTCGCTTCATTTCATGAATACACGCGGCGATACTGTATTTTATAAGAAGAAAAACCATGACAGTATTGCACAACGTTCGCATACAGTATTACTACAAACTGATAATATAACTAAGTGTGCATTTTGCAAAACAGCTGTTCACAAGTTAATAGAATGTAAGCAATTTAAACGCGCGCTGCGTAAAGTGAGATGGCAACATGTGAAGCGCAATAAAATCTGTTACAAATGTCTAGTAGCACGTCACGATCGGGCTACGTGTCCCGCGCCTGCCTGTGAAGAGGATGGCTGCGGGCAGCCCCACCACCGTCTGCTGCATTATCCTGCGCGTACGAGCAGGAGCTCGGAGCGCCAGGAGTCAGGAGCTCAGCCGTGGTTGGAACCACGGCCACTATCACCGCCCGCGAACTCGGAAACAGTGACGCATATTAACGCGAGTGATAACAAAGTGTTATTAAAAGTTGTGCCGATACGTATACGCGGTCCGAATGGTATAGTTCTTACTAATGCGTTGTGCGACGAAGGAAGTAAAGTTAGTTTAATAAGCGCTACGCTAGCGCAGCGCGTCGGTGTGCATGGGTGTACTGAGACCTTACGTGTGTGTGGAGCGTGGGACAATAGCGAACTGGTTTGTGATACAACCGTCATGAATGTAGACCTTATAAGTATAGACAATAAAGTTCATTCTATTAGATTAAGAAGTATTAAGAAATTGAATTTGCCGTCTAATAATTATTTATCTGTTGAGCATTGTAAAAAATATAAACATTTGGTTCCTATAAAAGACAAATTATGTATAAATAATATAAAACCTGAAATTCTTATTGGTCAGGATAATTTTCACCTGTTGTTGCCCTTAGAAGTAAGAGTAGGTAAACCTGATGAGCCGTGCGCGACACTCACTCCCCTAGGCTGGTGTATTCATGGTAGCATCCGCGTGCCGCGGATCTCCTCGTCCGGCTGCCAGAGAGGTTCATTGACTGCACACTCAGCGCTCTGCCTATCCACAACCGGAGAAGATTCCAAGGACGACTATCAGCTACGAGATCTGCACGATATGGTAAGACGTACATTTACTTTAGATTCCGTCGGAATATCTGGCAAACCTCGCCAAAACATAAATGACGTCAGAGCAATCTCACAGTTAGAAAAGTCCGCTAAACTTGTAAACGGTCGTTGGGTTGTAGGTTTACCATGGCGGGATGAGAACTGCCATATGCCAGACTCCTATCCTAACGCTTTGAAGCGGCTGAAAAGTATAGAAAGGAAAATGGCCAGGGACAATGGTTTCGCTGAAAGATATCGGGACCGTATTCAGCACTTATTAGTTAACGACTTCGTGAAGGAGTTACATGATACCACGCCTACAAAGAGGACGTGGTACTTACCACATTTTGGAGTTGACAACCTTCACAAAAGAAATCTTCGTTTGGTGTTTGATGCAGCAAGCGAGGTAGATGGGGTTTGTCTCAATAGTTATCTCCTCACGGGACCAGACTTACTGTCATCCTTATTCGGAATCCTACTGCGTTTTAGACAGTATGAAATAGCTGTCACAGGGGACATTAAAGATATGTTTCTCAGAATTAAAATACTTCCTGATGACCAACATGCATTACGGTTTCTCTGGAGGGAGAAGCCTGACACTCCGGTCAGGACATTTGTCATGACTTCGCTTATATTTGGCGCCAACTGCTCACCGTTTATCGCACAGTTTATTAAAAACAAAAATGCGCTCCGTTTTGAATCATCGCTGTCATCTGCCGCGAACGCTATATATAACTCGCACTATATGGATGATTATATCGATAGTTTACCCGACCATGCCACGGCTATAAAAATGGTGAGTGATATTACCCGTGTTCATAAGGACGGTGGTTTTGAAATAAGAAATTGGACTAGTAATAGTATACAAGTGTTAGACACCGTGTCAAAAGAAGGTCTAGGCTCAGCCGCGGTGAAATTTAAGGTTGGGCAGCAGTATGAAGGAGAACGCACACTAGGACTTATCTGGTACCCTCAAGAGGACGTGTTGGGTTTTGACCTATCGCTTAAGAAAATCCCTTCTAACATAATAAGTAAAGATCGCAGGTGTAGGCCGACAAAGCGACTTATGTTACGCATTATAATGTCTATTTTTGATGTTATAGGATTTTTAGCACCATTTACGATACAAGGACGTATTATGCTACAAGATACATGGCGCTTAAGTATAGGATGGGATGACGTTATTCCCGACGATATTTATGAAAGATGGAGCATATGGCTTGATTTGCTACATGAGGTATCAAAACTCCGTATACCTAGGTGCTATATGTTCGCATGTTCGACTGTAGCTACTGACCGCGCGGCCGCGAGGACGCGACCGGCGCTCGGAGTGCGCGGGGAGGGGGATACTTCTCGCGTGCAAACAGCTGGTCTTACCGCGCCCTGCGCTCCCGTGCACACACCTTCGGACGCGTCTACGCCGCTGTTTGCTACTGCCGCCGTAGCGCCCGTAGTGGGTCTTAGGACTACTTATTATAATAATCTACAGTTGCATTTATTTAGCGATGCATCGACTAAAGCAATGTGCGCTGTGGCCTATTGGCGTTGGACGTCTAATAATAATGTACATATCGCTTTCGTAGCTAGCAAATGTCGGGTTGTTGGACTAAAGCCTGTAACCGTACCTCGTAGCGAACTTCAAGCGGCGGTACTATCCGCGCGGTTGGCCGAAACTATTTTAAAGGAGCATAAATTGATACCACAGCGTCGATATTTTTGGTGCGATTCTACAGTAGTTCTACACTGGATTAGAAATAATGCACGTACATATAAAACCTTTGAGGCCAATCGTCTAGGAGAAATAGATGAGCTTACGCGCATAGAAGAGTGGAGATACGTTCCTACAAAGATAAACGTAGCTGATCTGGCCACTCGAGAAGTTTTTGATCGTTCACTTTTTCAAAGTGAATGGGTCTCCGGACCTACATTCTTAAAAAAAGACGAAACTTTATGGCCGAGGAACATCTGCATTACACCGGACATAATAGAGTCAACTACCGAGCACGTTTTAGTTACACGGGACTTACCTGTCAACTTACCTGTACTAGACCCAGAACGGTTTTCGTCTTGGTTAAAACTGTTGCGCGTTACAGCTAACGTTGTTAAGTTTATAAAAAGATGTAAAAAACTTACCAGTGACATAGACTGCGCCACAATGGAGGAAGCCGAGCGAATACTATTGAAACAAAGCCAGCAAGAATCGTTTCCTGGAGAGGTAAATGCGTCAAAAGGTGGACTAAGGTTGGCTCGTAACAGTAAACTACGTAATCTATCACCTTACCTGGATGAGTTCGGTGTTCTGCGAGTGGGTGGCCGCGCTGATGCTGCATATGATATACCACTGGAAATGAAGAGACCAATTATTCTAGATGGTAGGCATCCAGTACCTCAGCTAATTATACGTCATTACCATACTAAAGCTGCACATGGAAATCAAGAAAGCGTCGTTAACCAGTTGAAACAAAAATACTGGATGATTAAATTAAGACCCGCAGTGAAACGTGTGGCATCTAAGTGCATGTTTTGTCGCATTAGAAAATCACAACCGGTGGTGCCAAGGATGAGAGACTTACCTGGGGCACGAATGGCCCATCATCAGCGTCCATTTACATTCTGCGGGCTTGACCTCTTTGGACCTATGGAGGTAACTGTGGGCAGGCGTAGAGAGAAGCGGTATGGTGCCCTCTTTACATGCCTCACTATCCGAGCTGTGCACGTTGAGCTGGTGTCGTCACTCACTGCAGATTCTCTCATAATGGCTCTATTCCGATGACGGGACTAATTTGAGGTGTGCTGATAAGGAAATGCAGCAGTCCGCTCGAGAACTGGAGGCCCTTAGAGTTGAAGGGGTGAATAATGGTATGGAGTTCCATTTTATACCGCCGGCGAGTCCAAATTGGGGTGGGGCGTGGGAACGTCTTATTCGTAGTGTAAAAACTTCATTACGCGCCATTTTGAACGCGCGCGCCCCACGGGAAGAAGTATTGTTTACTTTGCTGACCGAAGTGGAAAGTATAGTTAATAGTCGCCCACTGTCTCATGTATCTGTCGATGCCGGTAGCGTGGAAACAATCACCCCTAACCATTTCCTTTTAGGAACATCTTCAAATCTACCAGCTATCGGTGTATTCGATGACTCAGATCTACACCTCCGGAAGCTTTGGCGTAAATCACAAAGATTAGCCGACATGTTTTGGCAGAGGTGGGTAAAGGAGATTTTCCCCGAATTATTGCCGCGCAGAAAGTGGACAGAGGAGCAGAAAGCCCTGCAAATAGGAGATCTGGTGCTGATCGTCGACCCCAACTCCCCGAGAAACATGTGGCATAAAGGTATTATTCAACAGGTCTTCCCGGGTAAAGATGGTCGCATAAGGTTGGTCGAAGTCAAGACCAAGACCGGGACCTGGAGGCGTTCAGCGGCGCGCGTCGCTCCTATATCGCTCAGTTGTTGAGTGCTCGAATAGCACTGGGGTGGGGAGTGTTGGCGACGCTCATACGATTTAATAGTAAATAGTAGTTATTCTTTAATATATACTCTTTGGTAGTTATAACTAACGTGTACATAGACACATAATTATATGTAATAGCCATAGAGTAACTTATATATAGGAACTAAGAAGGTAGTATAATAGTCTGTGCTAAGAAGTATGTAATGTAATAGTTTCGTAAGTCAGTGCGCATTGTACCGCGATCGTGTCCGCACGCGCCCTTTCTTATTATTCTGCTTTTCATTAAACGTTTCTAGTAGTGTTAACCTCGTGTGTCATCATTTCACTCCATCCTCGTCTCTATCACCAACAACCTCAATGTAATAGGTGATTAGTACTATTGATAATTTGCCAATGGAATTATACGAGACCAGTGGATTGTATGTGAATAAGGACTGTAGCTCGGATTGAATGTAGACGTGCCACCAATTATTGAGCCGGGAAAGAAATAAAACATCAACCATTACGCTAGCGGACCCCGTTACTGCACTGTCTTGATTATCCTAACCGCATTAGTATCATTACTGTCTTCTGTTACTACGATAGTGGTGAGCTACGCATATGCATGCGAGGTGTGTCGCTTAAGTACTCCCGAATGCTAACATTATGACAACCATGATACTCATTATAGATGCTATTTTATACGTTACTATAGTGACTATTGGGGACAGCAGGCCCCTTCCTCTCAGGTGTCGTACTATTAACGATGGCACAAACACTAGAAACGATAAAATTGACCTATGATGCCTACTAACTATTTTTTTTTAACCCCCGGTTAGAAAAGGGGTGTTATAAGTTTGTAATTTTTATCTATGTTTTTGTGTATGTATGTATGTGGTATCATAACTCCTGAACGGATGAACCGATTGTGATTAAGTTTTTTTTTGCCGTTAGAAAGGTGTCTTAACCGAGAGTGTTCTTTGGTATGTTTCAAAAAAATCTACTCAGCTGTTTGAAGATCATTACCACTTTTCTGGTTGATAAAGATATTTGAAGAACTACCACGTTACCAGTTCTGATTGATTCGAAGTTTAAATATCATCTCACTTGTCAATGATATTGTTACAAAAGTATGATAACCTTGACCTGATAGACCGCCAGAAGAACTCCTGAACGGAGTACACATCTTTCTTGTGTTTGGGCTTAAACGGCGCGTTTTAATGAGCACACACTAATGCTCATGTGCCCAATATTAAAATACTTTGGAAAATCCAAAAGTGCACGCCTCATAATCTTAATTTTTTTACAATAAAATTGATTATTTGATAAGTAACTAATAATTTATTGGTCTTACTAAGTACAGTTTTTGAAATTAGCGCTAACTATGTGATTTCAATAAATCACATAGATAGCGCTAATTTCAAAAAGTACTGTGGTTTTCATGTCTTATACGCCATCTAGCGCTAATTTTAAGAAGTACTAATTTTAAGTTCTATATTGGTCTATGGAAATAGTTCTTACGAAATAAGGAGGCGCTGGTTTTTGTGTCGAATCGAGCGTAAATATTTACTATTTTTTGTTTATGTAATAACAATTAAACCACATCGAATTAGACCGTGAAAAGTGATAGGGCTCTATACGTAGTTATACTGAATTGTAAAAGAAAAAATAATACTCGATTAGTAAAGTATTGCGGTCGTTATCGTGTTAACATACATTACCTACAACACACGGACGTCAAAGACAGAACTTTTTTAAACAGTTTTATAACTAGTTTAAATAACAAAAATGGCATCAAAAATATCATGAGTGTTAAAAATAGTGTTTTTTCTTAATATATTTTTGTGAGTGTAAGTGCAATATATGAATAGATACATTTTAAGTTTGAAAAATCAGTTGTTCTGCATGAAACGAGAGCAGTACCCACCTCAACGCTTCACTTATGAGGCGTGCAATAACAACATAAAATGGTTCGAGTTATTATTTCTATTAATTAATTCCCAAATTATCGAAGAATAGATACAACCCAAACAAAAATATTCTACTTAGGTATATTAAACGAACGGGGACAATATTAAGATATTATTTTTTTCCTTATAGGTATTTAATTGTCAGGAGTTTCTTCAAGTTTGTAAGTTGCGGGCAAAATCTAGTTAAGTATTTTTATTTTCTCACCTGTCTCTTGAAGTTAAACTTTAGTAGTAGTTGCTATAGTTCTCAAGAATTATTTACATCATCATCTAAATCAGCTTACAAACCAAAAAGTTATAGGTACTCGAAAATGTATCCAAATACAAACTTACAATAAAATTTCGAAATGAGATCCGTCTCGTTTTTTTTTTTGAAGTCGGTTATATATCTCTTAAGAAACAGTTAAGATTATTTGTGTGAGTGGTCGTAAAATTCAGAGTTTATTTCAGTAAATATGGAAGCTCGCAATGCTAGTAAAAACAATGATCAGGAACTTTCACAATACAGAAAGTGCCGGTACTCGTAAATTCGAATATAAGATGACCTTGATATTTTCACAGAAAATACAGACACATAACAAGTGCATGACGTTAGTTTAATTAATAATTATATACTAAATTACACTTTAAGAAACCAAAAGCATATGGTTTTGATGACAATGCGAATTTAAATGCTTAGTATTTTTTTGTATATAAATTTTAGAGATCATACACAAAAAACAGTGAACTACCTACATGCTTTTTCTTTTAATTTGTTCACCCAATTGTTCTTTTGTTTAAAATTTTCTTTATTAATACAAGCATTATGCAATCATACTGTGAAATTAATAAACATACATTTAAGAGATTCCATTATATACAATAGATGCATTATCACATTTAAGTTAATAAAAGCGTGTTAGTGAACACCAACAGTGAGAGATACCGCCATACAATTCACTCACACTGAAACGGACTAAACAACGGCACTGATTTTAGTCGGCGTGTTCATACATCATCTCCCTTCAACGGACGTGATTGATGTCAGCGTAAAGCGCAAATTGTCGCGTTATTATTATTGTTAAACAGTGGATTCTACGTTTGTTCGCAAAACCACATTTATATTAAGAAAACAAAAGAACATCACTATATTTCAATATACTCGTACCCACATCAGCTTTTATTAAAAAGGAGTTTAAAAAATGTTCTTTTTTATAAGCTATGTCTTAAGTACTCATTATTAGAAACTTTATGATGGTTATAGAGAAATTGGCCTTCTAAGCGATCTGTTAATACAAGATGACTCTGTTTCGCTATTCTTTTATTATTGAAATATTCTGCTTAATTTTATTTGATTTTTACGATATCCGTAGAATGGGAATAATAAACGAAAACTTACGCCTAGAAAAGTGATGGTCACTGTTTAGTGGTCTAGCACAGGTGTGATTCATCACAGTTTCTTAGCAAATGGGATGAGCATTACTGCAAATGTACTGTGAAGAACTGAACACAATGATGGAGAAGCTCTCATATCTCCAACCAGTTTTGGTCAATCATTCGTCTCCATTGCTCCTGCACGACAACGTGCAACCTCATACATCACAGCAGACGGTCATAAGTTACAAGAGCTGGGGTTGGAAGCTCTCCCTTATCTACCGTACACACCAGACCTTGCGCCTATGGAATTCTACTTTTACCAGAATTTGGATAACTTCTTGGTGGGAAAAAAATTCAATACCCGAGAAGCAGTACAAAATGCCTTTGAAGAATTTGTTGCCTCCCGTCCAGCTGATTTCTTCAAGAAGTGCACCAATAAACTGCCATTGCGTTGGCAAAGATGCATCGATTGCATGGGTGGTTATTTGGTTAATATAAATGGTACGAATCTGTTATTTAGTTTCAAAAATAATCACCGCACACTTTGTTATCTTACAACATAAATTTAGTAATACCCTTACGTGTTGTTCTTGTTCGACTGATGATATCTTAGTAGTTGTAATTCAAAATATAAAAGAGAATAATTATGTGCACTCCTTATAAAGCATAATGTGTATTGTACCCATGATGTTTTAAAACTAAATGCCCAAACTGCTCCCTCGGTTTACGATTATTTCAATACATTTAAACTTAGTGCTTGGCGAGCCAACGTCCCGTATAGGACCATTATGGTAAATACTACTATGCATGTAGGTTTTCGGGAGTAGATTTTAAGTGTTATTATAATATCAGCGATCTGATAGAATCAATTTCAACTCGTAAATACACGCTATCTTCGAAATAAATCACATGACCTTACCGCTAAAACACAATTAGCGATACTAACGAACAGCAATTGATTTTTATACGTACGTTTTAAATAACTACAATAACAAAAACAATTTGAAAATTTGTTATAGGAAATATTGTGTGAAATAACTTAAGATGAATATCTTTACCAACACCATCAAATGATAAAATAATTTAGGAAGACAGCATCCTGACTGCACTATTTCTTGGATTAATGCCAAACGCCATGGGACGCAACGATAACGCTGCTAAAACTGTGATAGCCAAGTTTAAAGCACTAAAATTCTTATAAAGACTATTTTTTTATTTAACCTTACGTCATGAAATGATTGCAATGCTGTTGTAAGTAATTTTAGTAGCTACTTTGTTAAAATAGTAGCATACTATGTTTTTCTATGCTAATTGTCGGCCAGTTGGGCCGAGAATCGTCTGTGCCATCATAAACAAATAAGTGGTCACCGTCACTCATGGACTCAACTATGCTAAGAATATCATTGCTCACCATTTCATTTCGCGAATATGAAATAAAAGAATGAAATCTCGCGCTACAGCCAAAACAGAGGTACTTCATGACTGGTCACACGGTGGACTGGGATACTAACCTGCTTGGATGTGGCCCAAGAATGAGGTGGTAACACTTATTATTCTAGACCCGTCACCACATGGAATACCATGCAGAACTACGTTGACAGCTAGTTTGCTCTGAAACTACTACCTATATCGATTGAGTTAGAATTTAGTACACATAATATAAGCCAAATACTGTCTTGTAAAGTAAATAAATAAGTTTTAAGCATTGAAACGCTTTTAAGGGGTAGGAAGGGAGTAATACATGTAAATGCATCCGATAGGTAGCGTTGGTTGTAAAGACAAATGTGATGTGGAGATTGGGTATGACCGAAGGTCAGTGCGATAGCTCAGCGGCTTAGTGCATTTCCCAGGATTGGAAGGGACGCAGGTTCGATTCCCGCTTGCGAGAAAAAGAGAACTTTAGTGCGCTAAAGTTCTCTTTTTCCACATTCACTAATCATTTGTATTTCTATTTTTTTATAATAAACTTATGGAACTTAGATAATTATGTACGCAATCCCTCTACGCAGGTTAAGTTAGTTTTGTTATTTTTTTTTGCTACCGAGCCCATCAGTAATCTATCAAAAGTCAAGGCAGGAGTGAATTTGATCACAATGGGCTACGAAATCTGGTACCGAATGGGAAACAAATTCTTTATCTCACCCGAGGGAGCCAGTGTCACTGTCTTCCATGTGGCAGTGAAGTATATTGGTGGTTGTAGCGAGAGATAGCATTCATTCAATTGCCATCCGCAAAATTATATGATGATCAGCGACTTGGTAGTATTTTTAGCATAGCATAGTATCACGCTTGTATTCCCCGAAGGGGTAGGCAGAGGTGTATTAAACTACCACTACTACACGCCAGCTGTTTAATTCCCATGTAATAGGGGGCGAGCCTATTGCTGTCTACTAGGTACATTTCCAAACTCCGGGCTGCTACTAAGAATTTTTATTTTTCCGAAAAAGCTCAATAACGCTGCCCGACCCGAGGATCGAACCCGTGACCTCATGATCAGCAATCGCACACACTACCGCTGTACCACAGAGGCAGTTATTCTAGTTATTTTTAGCATTGCAGATAAATAGTATGCAATAGCTACTTATTTATAAAGATTATCTTAGCCCCTAGACTCCCGGGAGTCTAATACCTACAGATATATATATAAAAAAATTCGTTCAAAAGTCCTTTTTTTTTTAATCCAGGGGCCCGGAAAAGCGGGCCGGATTTTTTTTATTTCTAGGTAAACTGGTATAAAAAAATAACTAGACCACTTTATTTTCCACAATACTTAGTAGTATAATAGTTTACAAACTACACATACAAAATAGCTCATTAAATAGTTCCGATATTAATGACTACAACCACTGTTCACGCGTAACAAAACTGGCAAAACAACGCGCGGGTTTCCAGACAGCGTGTTCATAGTCGTACTTCATCTCCCTACGGCGAGTATGATTGATGTTACTGCGGAAATAACCTCGTCATGGTTATCATAGCATCCCAAGCCCTTGTTTATAAATATACGTGATTTTGATGTACCCATTTTTTCTCTTTTTGATAAATATGCATATAATAAAAAGGTATATATTTGGATTTGTATTTTAGAGCTTGATGCTCAACTACTTTTACGAACAAATTATTTGTGAATGTGGAAAAACATAAGTTGACTGCAAGCAGGAATTGAACAATTAGGTGACGCAGACTATTTCCCCGGGTTGGATGAGACGCAGATTCGAATCTTGCTAGCAGTAACGCTTTCTTTTTCCACTTACACAAATATATTTTTTTTGGTAAATAATAAAATATTTTATAAAACCACATTGTATTCATTTCAGTATCGATTAAAAAATAAACCATTTACAGTCATAAAGTTAATCAACACTCTCTTGTTAGTACCTTTTTTTTAAGGCAGGAAAAAATTTACCTAACCACACACCCCATCGTTCGGAGCAACAAACAGGGTGGTGTGGGGCCCTCTCACTAAATAAACCCGCCGTATTCTGTTTCTCCGCCTTTATCGCCAATAAAGGCGGAGAAACAGCCATGACTGTATTCAATTCATCACTGTATTGTATTAAATTCACGTGTGAATTTTAATTACAACGCCTTTTATATTTTTATTATTCAGGTACTAACAAGAGACCACTGGAACTATGTTACATTGCTTCAGTGGTCTCTTGTATCTGAATGATAAAAAATATAAAAAGGCGTTGTGGTTAACATTCACACGTGAATTAAATACAATTAAGTGCATTGAAATTAATATGAACAAAAATGAACATTTGTATATTAACGAAATATAATTACGGCGGTGGGCTGCACGTGATAAACACGGAAATTTAATTAATTTGTTGACCATATTAATCTGTAAACCAATATACTTATGTTGCCAGAAACGTCATCCAGGCTGTACTGTACGTATATTAATCGCCAGTGTAGTAATTAGCGCACTCGGATGGATGAACATACAGTATGTTTAGATTGCCTTTACATACCTAACTCTATACTAAAACTGCTGACGTGACTGATGAGCAGCAAAGCGGAATTAACTACATATTAACCTCTTTTAAATGCATCATAATCTATATACTCGTATATATATAAATCAATTGCTGTTCGTTAGTCTCGCTGGAATTCAAACACTGGCTTAACCGATTTAAATAATTGTTTTTTTTTTTGTTTTGTCGCTCTATTACAGGGTAGTTTAAAAGTAAAAAAGAGAACCCTACAAAAAAAAAGGTTGATTAGGATTGATAATTACTGATAAATTAAATAGTAGAGAGATAGAGGCTTCACTGAAAATCAGCGAAGCTATGCTTTATGCGCGGCCGCATTTTGCTGAGTGCGGACCGCATTGGTCCAACAAGGACAAATAACGCAATTTTACAATTTATAATCTGATGGTATAAGTATATCGGTATAGGTATATCAATAAAGGGAATTTAGGTAATATAATAAGTTAAATTTCTCCATTATTTATAGATGTCTGGAACATGTTTATATTTTATTGTCTCTGTTGGTATTCAATAAAAATATTTTTTTCTTTCTTTCTAGTAGGTGATACGAAGTTCCCCAGGTCACCTAGTAAAGTAATATTTTTTTTTATAAAATGTCATGTCTCTTCTAACCTAAACCAAATTCGGACACTTTCCAGCAAATGTCATCCAGGAAATCGAAATAAATATTATTGCTACGTTTATTATAAAAGGTTTTCACCCAACCACTAAAATTATTAAACTGTAGGTCGGTCATAACGTCTAATAGACTAGGTTCATAGCGTATATAGCTCAAAATATTATATTAAAACGTCCTATATTGATGTATAGATATTCATCTATAGTTATCTATAGAAATAAATAAAATGAAAATGTCTTAGCTGTAATAATGCAAATATGAGAGTGTACAGGCTACAAAATAGACAAACACAACATAAATTGAACACCCAACAAGACGCCACAGTGAACGGACGTATATCACTCGGTATATTTTTAAAATAGTAAAATTTAAAGTACACTCAAAAATATCAGAACAAATATTGTAAATACTAAGTACAATGATGCGAACTCCACCAACTGCGGGTGAGGATAAATACTCATCACAGCCTGAACTGACAGCCTATAGCAACGAAGATCCTGACTATATTACTTCGAGAAAGAGAAAAATGCGCCCAGAGGCAGAAGAAATAGGTCAAATTCGTGATGATATAGTCAGAATGTTTACAAGCTTTAAAGAAGACCAAGATAAGAAATTACTAGAATTAAATGAAATTATGAAGGAACTAAAACAACAAAATAAGGAAGTTATTGAGACGAATTCGTCATTGCAGAATTTTTTAGAAGACAGCAATAATTTATTTAAGGAGCTGGAGTCAAAATATAACCATTTGATAACAGAAAATAGAGCTGCATTTACAAGAATCACAAATCTGGAGGAACAGATAGAAGAGCTACAAAGAAAACAACATGAGAAGATGATAGAGATAAAAAATATCCCCACACATACTCAAGAGACTGTTTACAACTGCATCTCCAAGCTTCATACTGCATTGGATTTAGATGTATTTCAAGAATGTATTCGACAAGCTTACTGCAAAAAATCAGTGAAGACTATAATAGTCGAGTACCAGTCGCCCCAACTTCGTAATAAGGTTTTAAAGGCAGTAAAGAAGTATAATAATGATCATAAGGATAACAAATTAAACACAAGTACACTTCAATTATCAGGTGAGATACTTCCAGTTTATGTTTCAGAGCTTCTGACACCCCTTGCTAAGAAACTTTACTATTTGGCAAAAGAGCTTAATAAAAATATAGGCTTCAAATTTTGCTGGATATCGCACGGCAAAATATTTATAAGGAAAATGGAGGGTCAGCCTGCTATCAACATTAAATCAGCAGAACAAATTAATAATATTTTCACTGAGTATACTAAGAAAAATACCTCTACTAGTATTGATAAGTGACTATATGTCTTTTTATTTACCATTACTATGGTTGATTGTAAATTTATCTTTAATATAATAGTCTTTAATTTAATATTTGTAGTCTCAAATTCATTTAATCTAGCAAGTAAAGTATTACAAACGTACATTTTATTGCATTTCATTCTATCAACACACATACGACAAATTACTCAAATATCATATTACACGCAGCATACATATACTAAGCAAACTCAACGACTCGCAATCATTTGGCTGTTAAGTTACCACCCTGTTTATTTACACTGTTGCTACATTTTTCTATATCTAGTTGCTCTTAATAAAGAATATGGATGTAGCGACATCTATCTCGCCACATAAGAACTAATAACTGACGTATCCTACATCGCGATATTAAAAGTTATTCGAGCGATTACATATATACAAGAACCCGACAAACAACCGTCGGGGCAGTTAGCCCACCAGACACATCCCCCGTCTGGTAAGAGGATCCTCCCTTTTCAGTGGGGGATGAGGAACTTTACACTCTGTTCCTCTTACCCCCAAACTGGTGACCCCGAGCAAGAACGTCAGCGCCGCAGCCTTCGCAAGCTACATCATCGTGATGTCATCATCACTTCCTCAAGCTTTCGAGCAGCGAGTCATATACAGCCAGCCAGCATCCACGGCTACGGGTATCCTGACATCACCCACACAGCCTTCTCAGCGACCTTGGCACAGCACACTGCACTTCGGCCGGTCAGCAAGCAGAGACGCACTTCTCTCCTGGTCGACGCAGCAGCCAGCCTCTACGCAGCACTGCACCACTCCGACTCACTGGAGCATTCGCAGCATCACCCCGACTCACTGGGGCATCATCACCGCAGACAGTTCCGACTCACCGTGAACTATGCGGCATCTGGTTCCGACTCACTGGAACATTTCACTGGCCCGGCAAGCATCACAAGATGTATGGACGACTCAACCTGCTATCGACCTCCGGTCTCGGAGGGGAGTGATGTAGCGACATCTATCTCGCCACATACGAACTAATAACTGACGTATCCTACATCGCGATATTAAAAGTTATTCGAGCGATTACATATATACAAGAACCCGACAAACAACCGTGGGGCAGTTAGCCCACCAGACAAATCACCCGTCTGGTAAGAGGATCCTCCCTTTTCAGTGGGGGATGAGGAACTTTACACTCTGTTCCTCTTACCCCCAAATGGATGACATAGAAAGTCTCACAGAGGACATTGATGATACAATCAGTGTTCATAATGCGCACAGTGTAGATATTCCTGAATTATGCAAGACCTTGTTTAGTACTAAAAACTCTTACACAATATTGACCCAAAATATAAGAAGCTTGAATCATAATTTCAATGAACTTTTGGTCCTAATAAATAGATTAGATATAAACTACGATTTTATTGTTCTTACAGAATGCTGGCTAAATCAATATATTACTTTACCGGCTATTGAATCATACCGAATACATTCTACTACACATAATATTAATAAAAGTGGTGGTGTCGTTATATATATCAAAGACCATATATCATGTTTAGTACCATGTTTAGTCCTATGTCTTCAGACGATGAATTTAACTGCATCACTGCCACTATCAATAATAATCTTTCAATAATATCAATATACAGACCACCCACGTTTAAAAATATTGGAAAATTCTTACTATCTCTAGATACCATATTGGATAGTCTAAGGAATGTAAAAGATGTAATCATTGTGGGTGACATAAATGTTAATATCCTTGACCATAATGACAATAAAACAACAAACTACTTAGATCTTTTGGCTTCACATGAACTTTTTAGTACCCATAACTTTCCTACACGCGGAAATAATTGCCTTGACCACTGTTTCGTCAAAACTACCTTGCCAAATACCACCATTGTATGCAATTCCTCAGTGACAGATCACGCTAGTGTTATGCATTCTCTCAAATTTAATAATAATGTTAAGGATAGAAATTGGTCGGCTTGCAGAAATCTTAATTATCAAGCAGTTATAAAAGATCTTAATGATATTGACTGGTCTTCAATAGTTTCGGGTGAAGATCCCAATAAAACGGTAGATTTATTTTTGGATGTAATTACTCAGACAATAGATAAAAACACAACTGTCGTCAAACTATCACACAGAAAAAGAAATATCAGACCTTGGATTACTCCAGGTCTTTGCCGCTGCATACGAAATCGTGACCACCTACATTCTAAACTTAAAAAGGATCCTGATAACCTAATTTTGAAATTAACTTATACTAGGTATCGTAATTATTGTAACAATATGTAAAGAAAGCTTAAAAACAATTATTTTAAATCACAAATAGATACTAATAAAAATTCTCCAAAAAAACAATGGTCCGTAATTAAACAAATTTGTAATTTTAGTAATAAATCTGAAATCAATGTAAATTTCTTAGGCTCTAATTCTTACCCTTACCAAACTGTAAATGACATAAATAGATATTTTGTAAATGTAGGTGCTACACTGGCTAGTGACATTTTGCTTAATACACAATTACATGAAGCTGATCTGGTGAGAAAAATGTCTCCAAATAAATCAACTATGAATTCCCTTGTTCTATTGCCTACAGATGTAATGGAAGTGAAACGAATAATTATGGACCTAAAGGGCACTAATTCCGCTGGTTGGGATAGAATACCTGCTAAAATATTAAAATTAGGAGTTGAAATTCTAGCATTACCTATTACAAAAATATGCAATCTAATATTGGACAGCGGGGTATTTCCTTCAGCCCTTAAAAAGTCTATAATAGTACCGATACACAAAGGTGAAAATACAGACAATGTCTCTAATTACAGACCGATTTCTATTTTGCCATCTTTGTCCAAAATAATAGAGCGAATCATTAATTGTAGACTAAATAATTATTTAGAGAAATATCAGATACTATCTGATAAGCAATACGGGTTTAGAAAAGGGAAATCTACAGCAAATGCTACACAGCATGTGACTTCTTTCGTAGTAGATAAGCTGGACAAAGGAGAGAAAGCTATTGCTATATTTCTCGACTTGGCCAAGGCCTTTGACACCGTGTCCATTCCTATTCTTTTGAAAAAAATGGAATTCATTGGTATTCGAGGAATAACTTTAAAATTGTTGACAGACTACTTAACGAATAGGACCCAGTGCACTAGAATAAATCAATATATTAGCGAACCTGAGACTGTTTTTCATGGTGTGCCACAGGGCAGTATTTTGGGCCCTACGTTGTTTGTGATATACTTGAATGACCTTTGCAACCTACAAATAAATGATGGAGAAGTAATTGCATTTGCGGATGACACAGTTCTTCTTTTTAGTGGACGATCCTGGAAAGAGACATACAACCTTGCTGAAGAGGGTTTCGCTCTCGTATCCTCATGGCTACATCGCAATTTACTTACGCTTAACGTTAATAAAACTAAATACATAGCATTTAGCATCCAAAATAAGACACAGCCTTCATTTGATGCGTTTCATATAAAAGTGCATACTTGTGTTCGCACAGGCACGTGTAATTGCTATTGTCTCGCTAAAACAAAATCTACGAAATATCTCGGTGTAGTTATAGACCAAAACTTAAACTGGAAGGAACAAATTACGTCTTTGGCCTCTAGAGTAAGAAAACTTACATATATATTTAAAAAAGTTCGCCATTTGTGTAATGACAAATTGATATTAACAATTTATTATGCACTTTGCCAATCGATTATTAGTTATTGCATATCTTCATGGGGAGGCGCATCTAAATCTATATTAATAATTTTAGAACGTGCTCAGCGTATTCTTTTAAAAGTAATGACTTTTAAAAAGTACAGATACTCGACTACACTCCTGTACTCAGATTTACCAGTTTTAACGATAAGACAGTTATTTATAATGAATATAATCTTATACCAGCACAAATTTCCACCTCATTTCACAACACGAAGAAGAAATGATATGGTTTACGTGGTTCTACGATATAATACAGTATTTGCCAACAAATTTATAAACTATTTAGGTCCATGCATATACAACAAAATATCAAGAGTCATCGATCTACGTAATAAGACATCGTATACTTGCAAAAATACAGTGAGTAGGTATCTCAAACAATTAAGCTATGATGAAATTGAGCAATTGTTGAAAGGCTTGAGTTAATGTAAGCACGCACGCACACTCACGCACATACGCAAGTACACACACTATTACACACACACACACTATTACACACATACACACCCACACATGACATAAAAAAAAAATAAAAAAAAAAAAACAAACACGAGCTACTAGCTTACGCTCTTATTAGTAAGTAACCACATATCTACATGGTACAACACCCATATCATGATCTATTATACTCAAAACAAAGACTTCATAGGTAATAAGCTAATAGATTTAATAACTACTTGTTAATTTATATAGCGTCAAGTTCAAAAAAAAAACAAAAAAAAAACAAAAAAAAAAAACAAAAAAAAAACTTTTGTCTTTAAATTTTACATATACTATTAATATTGTAAGTCTACAGTCTATGGGTCGTATTTACGTCGCTCACTGTAGATTAAAATTAGTAAATACCCACAATGTTAATTATACTTTTGTAACTTGTAACTTTACGATTAAATTTGTCATAGAATAAACAATTAGCTAAGCAAAGCTAATAAAATAAGTTGTAATAAACTAGTAGTGTTTTGAAATATGTTGGAGGAAGCCTGTTCTACCGTGATACAGTTTTAACTAGTACGGAGGACAGTGTGAATCAAACAATCAACCTCATAATACCTTAGTAGATAATGTTTATATGGTGTTCTTTATAATATGTAAGTTATAGGTATTTAAGTTATCTTAAGTTTTTTTAGATATTTTTATATATATTTTTAGCATTTTACATGCTTAGCACTATACATTAAACACAAAGTGAAAAATGTGAAATCGAAAATTATGTATAGTGCTAAGCATGTAAAACGCTAAAAATATATATAAAAATATCTAAAATATTTAAAGGGTTTGCGTCATTATTAGGTAAAATCTTAATTGTAAAATTAAGTTTACCTGGTCGGTATAATGTATGAAAATACTTCCGACAAATGGCGCAGGCGTCACCCAAAGACGTTAAGTATGATGTGTTATCGAAATTAGCAGTCAGGAGCAATTGTCAGGATGGCTGAATTGGTAAAGCATCTGGACGGTATCCAGAAGATGCAGGTTCAAATCCTGCTCCTGACTGTTATTTTCGATTTCACATTTTTCACTTTGTATCTTAAGTTAATTGTAATGGTTGAGATATTATTATTTTTAAATAAACTATTCTTATATTATATTATTATTATATTATAAATATAAAAAAATGTCTGACTGTCTGTTTATTTCGGCTCATCTCCGGAACAGCTGGACCGATTTGGATGTGACTCTTACTGACAGCTAATGTTATAGTGTCTAAACTTAGGCTACTTCGGAAAAATAATTAGGGTAAAAAGAAAATAACTAAATTCCACGTGCGAAGTCTAAAAGTAAGAAGTTTAAAATAAAAGAGAAAATCTGTTGTCTTTGTCTACCACTCTGGAAAAATGGCTTGAGTCTATGTATGTATGTATGACTTCTTGTAAACTTGTTAAACTATACTGTCAAAATCCATAGTACCTATAACAAAATAATAAAATACCACTTCAATAATATTATAATATATATGCCAATTATTTTTACACACTCTTTTTATATACAATATTATAGATCTATGCATAGTTTAAGTAAAGAACACGTATCAAATACTCCGTGCTATTAGCAAAGTCAACATCTGCGGTACGCCTGTCTACATTTGCGACTCTGGCCACGCTTCATGAATCATTCAGGCGAAACCTGTATCCAATCGCTTTTATGCTCGAGCATGGTCTTCGTAATAAATCGAATTTCTAGTGGAAACTTACTGTGTCATCTCCACTTCTCAGAACGTCGTTATCTTGGATCATATTTTCCCAGCTGGTTCTGAAGGTTCGCGGATAAAATGAACGGCAAAGCTCTGTGAGTAATTGCTTTTGTCATTGATTATAATTATTTTTATCATAATTTATAATCACGCGTTAATACTACGCGATGCGACGCGATACGAAAATATCAAATAGAGGTTGTATGTACTTATGGCCTACGTTGTCGCCTAATTTGAAAGTGACGCAAAGTGGTTAATGTACTAGCCACAATACGTCGCATTGCGTAGCACCGCATAGCATCGCATCGCGTCGCGTCGCTCACCTAACACAACAAGGTAGCAAAAAGCCAAGTCACTGCCTGCACCAGTCTGTATCTCTGCTTAGCGTTGGTGTGTTTTACAAACTTTATTATAAATAATATTAATTAATTATATTGTTATTTAAATAATATAATATATAGTAAACATGTGCATGTAAAAACACCAGTTAAAAAGTTAACGTTTGTTAATAAAATGGCGATCAATAATAGCCGCGATCGATTACATATAGCTTATACTGGCTAAACTATTGCGGAAAGGAATGTAACGATTTGTATAAAGTTTGTATATATATGGAATTTTACTCATTAAACTTGTCAAAAAATAACCAATTACATTTTTATAACACCATCTTGTGGGCCTTTACAGCTTGCTATGTTCTTATAAGATGTTAGTATACTGGTACCTCAAAACTACGAGGCGTTAATAAAATGTTTTAATAAACAATTTCTTTTTTAAGATTGTCAAAATTACGAGTAGTAAAACCTATGTTCTATAAAAAAATTAAAGCCAAATAAAAAAAATATATATGAAAATAATATATTAGAGTATTGTAGTTCTTGAAAAATAACAGATACCTTCTTTATACTATTTCTTCTTTTAACTACTAGTTACTACTAAAATTTTAAATACTGCCCCTTTTTTTTGTTTAGGCGGGAAGAAATGTACCTAACCGTACACCCCGTCGTTCGGGGCAACGAACAGGGAAGTGCGTTAAATACTACCCGTGCGTAGCTTGGACGACGTCGTTAATATAAAATATATCAATAAATCTAAGTGAAAAGATGAGGTCACCAGCTTATAACGAACAGATGCCCATTATCGACAGATATAATCCCCCAGCAGCAAAGATTGTTTTTTCTTGTTCATTGTTCTAATAATTGAAGGTCTGGTGATACGGACACACAATGGTGACAATTATAGCCGCAATTGTTGTGAAAATCTCATTATCTTCAGATATTTCTCGGTATTATTCTTCGTTCGTTGTCTGTATACTCACGCCATAAATAAACCGAGAAGAAAAGAAGGCGATAGCGTTTTGTTTCTTTTTTAGAAAATTCACTTTACTCATATAAGGATGTCATGGATTTCATGTTAGATATTCAAATTAAAACAAAATAATTATAAGGAGAAAAAATCTTATTTAAAGGGCTTACGATCATCCTATTGCTTCTTTATTTGAAACTAAAAAGCACGCAAGGGTTTCTTTGGTCATAATTAATTGATTTAAGGTAATTTAATGAAGTTTCAACAATTTTTAACTATAACAAAAGAGCATATAGAAGTGCCTACTAATTTAGTGAAAATAACAACACAATATTGTAAGAAAATAATAAAATAAATTATGATAAAATTCTACGTAAGTATTTATTATTGAATCTGTATTTTCAGCACAGCAATTAGTATTCTGTTACTGCCTCAAAGCTAATTGAAATGTTAGCTTGATTGATGTTTCAATATTTACGGGGACGTCAGCAGTACTGCGATTATACAACGTTAACAAGCACTGAATATTTATATAATTTTATTCAAAAAATAGATCGTTATTAGCTAAGGTATTCGATGACCCTAATTAAGTCTACGGTAAAAGATAAATGCTTACAAATAAAGGAGTATTATTTTACTAAACAGTAACGGCGGGAGAGAATATAAAAGTGAGTTTATCTCTCACAAAATATCAGCGTGAAAGAACAGTACGCACGGTGAGTGAGAGCGCCACAGGCACAAACCCCCACTCTATCCTTTCCTTATTATCCTTCCTATACTCTCCTTAGTGTCCTATCTATTCTCTTCTCACTATATTTCCTATCCATTTCCTATCACTTTCCTTGGAGATGGCCACGCGCAACTGATGCTTCTGCTGCTGCTAGCATCTATAGGTTACGGTAACCGCTTAACATCAGGTGGGCCGTGTTCTTGTTTGCCATCCACGTAGTATAAAGGAAATACTCCGGAAATACAACATTTGAGACGTATTACGGAGTCAGATGGCGAAACGTAAAAAACACACTACGTCAGGTTATGAGTATTCCGGGATTGAATAATCTTTAATTAGACTGATTAGTATATAATATACTAGTAACTAGTGGTTGTTCGGTGGTTAACATTCATCATACACCGATCGTACGTACAACAGTGAACGAAAAAGCACATACAATCGATCCTATAAAATGTATTTTTATTGAATTAATCAAAAAAAATATTTCTTATGCATATACAAAAATATTATGTTGCTGCAATCTTTCTCCATTTAAACTTTAATTGTGCCAAGTTTCACACTTCCCGGTACGCGCAATGTGCTAAAAAAGGGGTACAAAGTTCTTCTTCACTTATTAGTATAATATAGATAATTAGTACATGTACCATCTTTCAATTAATTCGATGATAAAATTATACAGTTACAATCCTGATAACATAAGAAAAAATCATATGAAATCTTTGCCATAAAAAGATATAAAAGTTTTCCAATATCAAACTGTATTACAGCGTAATGCTTTCTTATTACTTGCTGTAGACGTTAAAACATATTTAACAACTATTCTGTATTCTGCGGTAATAGTACATTGTTAACCTAGGGATGAAAGCAACCTCGAACTATTGGAGCCCTCGCTACGCTCGGGCACCAAACCCCGCCTCGGCACTAAATAAGTCCCCTGCATCTCCTGGATACCGTCCAGATGCTTTCCACGATGGCTGAATTGGCAAAGCACCTGGACTGTATCCAGGAGATGCAGGTTCGAATCCTGCTCGTGACTGTTATTTTCGATTTCACATTTTTCACTTTGTGTTTAATGTATGTTGCTAAGCATGTCAAATGCTAAAAATATATTTAAAAAATGTCTAAATATTAATAGGGTTTGCGTCATTATTAGGTAAAATCTTAATTGTAAAATTAAGTTTACCTGGTCGGTATAATGTATGAAAATACTTCCGACAGATGGTGCAGGCGTCACCCAAAGACGTTAAGTATGAATGTGTTATCGAGATTAGCAGTCAGGAGCAAGGGTCACGATGGCTGAATTGGCAAAGCATCTGGACGGTATCCAGGAGATGCAGGTTTGAATCCTGCTCGAGACTGTTATTTTCGATTTCACATTTTTCACTTTGTGTTTAAAATTTATATATTTTTTTTAATGGAAAATCACGCTTTGTCAGGTAAAATGTTTATACAGATAAAATAAGAAAGCAAATACTTATCTAAGTACAAAATTTCATCCAAATCATTAGAGCTATTTCCGGGATACCTGAGTAGATATCAGATATACAATTATAATATTACTCGTTTAAATATATAAGATTATTGACGAGATGAGAAGATAAAAACTATTATGTTCTTTATAAGTGATAAATTGTTTGTAAAAATACACACAGTTAAAAGCTAGTATAGCTATTTATTAGCAAGGTAAGTCCTGACATAAATAATGCAGGTACAAAAATTTTATATCCAAATTTCTAGGCCTAACAAAATTGTTAGGACGATACCCACTACCACTGAAGGAATGTAATATGGTTCCCGTGGCCCGCCATAAAGGCGGAGAGATGGCACACGGCGGGTTTCTTAGTGGGTGAGGGCTCCACACTACCCTGTTCGTTGCCCCGAACGACGGGGTGTGCGGTTAGAAATTTTTTTTCCCGCCTTTACAAAAAAAAAAGACAAAAAAAAAGGACGACACCCACTAACTTTCCCTTCATTTAAGGAATTCTATAGGTAGAAAATTATTATCAACAGATAATCTACCATTGTAACCGCCAGCAGAAGCTCAGGTGGTAAAAGAAATTGTCTCGAATTGTGTACGCTTTACCATTTTACTGATAGCAAATTACTTGAAACATAAAAGAAAACCTTTTTCTTATTATTCACATCTCGTACTCGATCTTATAAATATCAGTATTTGTAGCTATTTCTGTCGATATTACAAAAACGATAGAAACCTTTGCTAAATTAGGTATTGTTTTGTTTGTTTTTTTATTCTACGGGGATGGCAAACAAGCTTACGGTGTCCACCTGATCGTAACCGGTTATCGTAGCCTATAGACGCTAGCAACACCAGAGGCATCACTCACGCGTCGCTATCTCCAATGAAATGGACTGAAAGTGGATAGGAAGTATATTAACGGCACATTCATGCTGGGACAAGCAAGGCTCTCCTACTAGAATGTAAAATACAAAACATTTTTAAGAAACAAACTTTCATATTGTTCATTAGAAACTTCGATCAATAATCCAATAGATATCCCGTCAGCCCAAAAAATCCGTCTCGGTAAATAAGAGCACACTTGAGAAGTGGGCTCTTATTTTGTTTAGTTCAAAAAGTACTTTATTAGTTGCTATTTAAGCTTGATTTCACAGTGAATGTTATTTGTCTAGTGGCAGTAATCAATTATTGCTTTGCTCCTTTTTTGTGACGGATGATCGTAAATGTAAGATAATATTTTAAAGATTTGTGACTAAGTGCCATGATTGTAATTACGTTCAACTTAAAACTGTTTTAAAACCTTTATCTCAGTTCGTTAGTAAACAGATGTAGCTGTATAAGTATATATTCACAGGGACACTTTTTAGATTGATTTTATTCATGATACCGTTACGGGGGGAAATCCCTAACAATGAAATAAAAATAAAATTCAAAAAGTACAAATTATAATTTGTGAATACGGAAAAAGAGTATTTTAGTACAGGCGGGAATTGATCCTGCGTCCCTTCCTATCCTGGTAAGTGCTCTAATCCACTGAGCTACCTTACTATCTTTTAGACATATCCAATCTCCTTATCACATTTGTCTTAATGACCAACGCCCTCTATCGGAACGCATTCACATGCATTAATCCATTATAGTAAGTTTAATTTTGCAATTAAAATTCATACATAAATTTAACAATTAAAAATGACAGAGAAATGAGAACTCAGGGGGAGGTTCGCAACTCAAGGGATTGTCCCCAAGACCGTCACCTACGGGTACTTAACTGCGGGGGGAGGCTGTAACTGGGCCGAAGGGCAGGACCTCGTCCTTCGGCGGGCGCAGATATCTGCCGGTAGGCGGGTGAAGCCGACGCAACCGGCGCTGGAACCGGAACCCGTACGGTAGCCGCAACCCGGAAGGTCGTAACCCGGATCTCGAGCGTAGCCAGGAACGGTAACTTGAAACTTGAACTTGAAACTTGAACTAGAAACTTGAACTAGAAACTTGAACTTGAACTTGAAACCCCAGGAGCTGGAAAACACAGGGCGGAACGTCTCAACTCCTGGGGACACTGTTCTGGTTCTTCCCGCCGAGCCCCCGTACCCGAAAGATAGGTAGGTTCAGGTCCGAGGGTGTCGGCCGACCATTACAGTGTCAATATTAAATTATTAATAAAAACAACTATCCTCACAGAATGGGGGGGGGGGCATCCAAAATATAAAACATGGAGAAAGTTTAATAAAAAAGTAAATCGGAACCCCCCTACATTCTGCAGGTATAAAGCATTGATACTGATAAAAAAATAGTTACCTAATATATGACCGCCCCCTAAGGGTGGCGGTGAGATGATATAGCAACATACAAACAGAATAATTGCATGACTAATTTGACATTTAAACAAAAAAACCAGTTGCATAATAGTATAGATGATAAGTACCTAACATCTAAGATATATAACATTTAACAAAAAATAGTTTTAAAATGCCTGTCTGCCCCGTAAGGGAGACGGCGTGATGATGTATAACATTTATGAAATAACTGTTTTAAAAGTGCCTGTCTGTCCCATAAGGGAGACAGCGTGATGTTAAGTAGCAAGTAGCAAAAAGCAATATTCTTAAATTATATACTGTATGCGAACTATTATATTTTACAGGTAGAAGCGAATAAAATTCTAAATGCAGTTGTATGTTACAATTTTAAATAATTAGTATTGACAAATTTGAAATAAAATTCTATGGAATGACAACTATGTTATGAGTATTCTAGGCATTTTGCAAAGAATTTAAAAGTATAGATATTAAAGAAGAATTCTATTGGAGGAGTTTCGGTCAACTAAATTAGTGTAAAAATTTAGATATGTAAAATAAAATTATCTAACGTAATAAAATGACGAGTAGTGACAATAAAAATATATGGGCCAAAGGGTGAAATATTCCTCCATAAGAATCTTTAAAACACACACGAAATTGTGCAGCAGACATGGGCTATTTTTAAAGGTTAATTTGGGATTGTAAAAGAAATGTACGTTACCTTTTAGTCAGATCTTAATTTAAATTTGGGGGCGCGCTACCAGCAGTTCTGCAGGGAAAGTACAGTGTCAAAACTTTTAGGAATTCAACTTTTTTAAACTTTATGACCTGGTGGCGTTAACAAATTAAAAATTATATGGTGGGTACGAAATATTGCGTAGTACTAAATAAATAGGTAATAATCTCTGTACGAACAGTATGATGTTTTTTGACAATTATATACCTTCGAAACAAATGATTCGTGGGTATGTATTATAAAATACGTCTAATGATCTCGTTAGAACAAACTTTATAGAACAGTTTACTTACACGTAAAAGCTATTTCTCAAATAAGATTATACTAATAAATCTCGTTAGAACGAATTTTATAGAACAGTTACTTACACGTAAAAATCTACTTTTCAAATATGGTTATACCAATAAAGTAAACGGAAGAAAGTGAGTCCTACAATAGAAATGATTATAAAACGTACCTTTGGGGTTATCTAGTCACACACTTTTACTTTCAAATGCCCTAGGCAAAAATTTGTACTTATATAATTACTATAGTAATTTACGCAGTGTTATCTGCCTTCACACACACGATAATTCAGTCAGAGAAAAAACATCTACCTACTGTAAGCCTTATATTTTTTCCCTGATAATACCCCCTTCTAAGATTATTATTGCCATCTCATTTTAGCGCTGTTGCCCCGACTTACTCATTGGTCGATAGTTTTTTGTTCTAGAACTTTTCCTATCCATACGCTTGCGATTGGAGTAGCCATAGAACGTTGTCGAACCCTGGCATACTCTGCTCGCATCTGGGATTGCATGCTGGCCATATATGGTAATAATATTTGATTCTGGCCTTTGTGGGAGTGGAATCATGCGACCCATTGGTGATAATCTAACTGGGTAGGGGGCCTAGGTAACCGCGCGTATTTTAAATTTGCGGATATGGTATCCGGTATCAATTGAATATGCAACTTTATAATTTATTTAGTAATTGGTTCGGTTACATCGTAACAATACCTACTGCATCTTGTTGTAATTGATAATCGAAGATTAGAAGCTAATAACTAAAAAAATAAATTATATACCTTCATACTGAGTCAATATAACAAGCTCATTACTTAAGATGTATTCATTTTTTACTGTAGCTATCTCAGTGGATTCAACGTGAATATCATATTCTGTAAAAGTATTTGCCGAGACAAATTAAACGAACTGAAACTTGTTGGGGTTGCGTCATTTCATTATAGAGTTCCTCTTGCCCCCTTGCGGCTTCGTCATGAGACCTCCGATATCATTTAAAATCAGATTACTTCCCAATACAAATCGAACAAGTCCAAACTCAATGGGGTTGCTAATAACTCACAAAACTACTGGAATATATATTATGTAATTACTAGCCCGTTCAAATGTTTCAGTGCGCATACGAGTACTCTATATGTTATCAATATAGTTATACCTAGTTGTTGTGTGCAAGTATTTTTGCGCGGAATTTAGTTTTTAAATAACTTTTTTAATTTTAAAATAACTTTTCAATATAGCATCACGCCTGTATTCCCAGAAGGGGTAGGCAGAGGTGTATTACACACCCGCGGTTCGCCAGCTATGATTAAGTCCCACGTAATAGGGGGAGAGTATTGCCATCTACCGGGCACATTTCCAAACTCCGGGCTACTACTGAGAATTTTTCTACCTCATGATCAGCAGTCGCTCACACTACCGCTGCACCACAGAGGCAGTTAATAAATTTTCCATCTTCTAATTTAATGAAATAGTGTCTATATTCCGCTCCAGGTCATATGCTATCTACCTGTAAAACTGCTTTAAAATCCCTTCAGTAATATTAGAGATGTGCTCTACCAACAAATCAACACAAAAAAATAATTAAGAATCTTTGCTTATCTAATATATTTCAATCTTTACATTTCATATTCTATCCGCTCATTTTTAAACCCCAACGCAAGCAGGGGTGTATAAGTTTGATCACTGTGTGTGTGTGTGGGTGTGTCTGTCTATGGCACTGTAGCTTCTAAAGGGGTGAATCAATTTGGATGTGTTTTTTTTTTTGTAAGCAGGTGTTTTAAAACTGGTTTTTAGACATGTTTTGTCAAAATCGTTTCATTCGTTTTGTTTTTTTTTTCGAAGTTTTATTTTAATTTTTATACATATTTTAAATTTACAGACACACCGCAAAATAATGTTGGATTGTAGAGATTTTACATTTAAATATTTTATAACGTGCATACTAAAATAAACATACTTATCTAACACTTATACCTATACTAAACTCTGTCCATTTCTTTAAAGTAAACTATGTTGGTAATTGACATTATCGTGTTTTATTTTAATTTTTATACATATTTTAAATTTACAGACACACCGCAAAATAATGTTGGATTGTAGAGATTTTACATTTAAATATTTTATAACGTGCATACTAAAATAAACTTACTTATCTAACACTTATACCTATAATAAACTCTGTCCATTTCTTTAAAGTAAACTATGTTGGTAATTGACATTATCGTGTTAGCTGTCCAACTTGATAATGTACATAGACAGGCGTGTGACATATCACGAAACATATCACAATATTGAAACGATAATTTCAAAGAAATTTAAACAATGTAATACCCATCTATAAAATTAATTTTCTCTTGTATAGCGGCACACATATACAAGTTCTAACTGCAAGGCACAGAATTATTTATTTTATAATTCACATTTTGTTTTGTGATAACTCAAAAGTAAATATTTATTTGCAAGTTAAGTTCTTATGACGGAGGTCAATATAAATTATTGACAGTTGGAAAATTATGTCATTAATCTAGATATAATAGATTCTGTCTGGAATTAATGCAGGTTATACATATTACAATATCCGTGGTTAGCACACGCATTCATCTGTGCAGTCTCATTAACAAATATTTAAATATACAAACTATCACATTTATAATATTATTAGAATCGGGTCAACATATCATCACGTAGATAAACATATAGTTACGTCAACGAAATCTAATTACTCGTACAATCAATTACTTATTACATTATAGTTAGTTATGTTGCCTTGCTTATTGAAACAAAACTTGAAAGAGACTTGAGAACTTGCTTATTGATGATATTATATGTATTCAAATTATTCAATTTCTTATTAGAATCTAATATAACCATCCAATCAATCCAAGTAATTGATTTGATATTGGAAAACATGATATCGGAATACAATAATATCAAAGATATGAAATGAAAATAAATTACCACTTTTGAGGTTTTTCGGTACGGACGTAGACATGTTTTATGAAAGCGATTTTAAAATTAATAATGTCCAATTTACCAACAATGAACTGATGTATTTAACTATATCAAAAAGTAAAGAAGTGAAGAAAAGAGATTGGAAACATTCTCTAGTCGTGGCTGCTAAGCCATTACTAATATTCGCATCAATATTTGGTATAAAATTGATAAGATATGAGAAAAATGGTATCGTGAAAACAAAGTGGTTTCATAAGTTGTATAGCTTATTTATCATTGTTGCCTATGTAACATTGAATATTGTTGTTAGGCCTGCTAGTTGGCACGACACAAGAACAGATTATCCGCTGAACATATTAACAAAAGTTCATGGCATAGCTAGTATCTTAGAAGTTGTACACTCAATAACAATGTTATCAGTTTTTAGTAGCTACGATTTCATTAAATTATTTGGAAAACTTAACGAAATAGATAACCATTTTCGCTGTGCAGATATTGTTTTCATAAGAAGAAGATTATTAGCAATATGTTTCTTTTTATTACCCATTATTCAACTGCAAAGCACATTTTGGCTACGCAAATTTCGCATACAGAATATTGGAGTTCATTTAACATTCTTTTTAGTAACGCTGCAAGGTTCTATCATTTGTTATATTTCCATGAATATTTTCTTTAAAAATTTGACCTTCAATAAGATATTAATGAAAAAAGTGAAACTGAGTGTATCACATCAAAAGTATATCTTATTTCAAGATACAATTTGGGACTCGATTATAAATGTAAGTATACATATTGTTTTAATATTTTACTGTGATAAATCGTATCAATTAAACTTTAATTGTTGTTTTAGGCAGTATGTCAAGAGTCAAAAATTACAGAAATTAACAACATGGAGTACTGTTGGTTTGAATTAATGCAAATATATGATGAATTGGCTGATTGCATTCATCTCTTTAACAAAATATTCTGCGGTCAAGTAAGTGATTTTATGAGTAACCAAATCTATGCAAGAGAACTAAGATAGTAACAATTAAATTTATACTTTACGTTTTTTTCAGGTCTTTATGATGTACAACTTATGGTTGGTAGGCACATTACTTGCCATATGTCGGTCCTTGTCACCGTCTATCAAGGTAAACCTTTCTATACAGTGTAAACAAAACCGTTAGCCTTGCACCTGATCTCTCTCCGTATACATGGGAACTACGGGCCTCATGGCGTAGTCGGTAGTGTAACCGACTTCCGCGCATGGGGTCTTGGGTTCGATTCCCACTCAGGACAATTATTTGTGTGATGAACATAGATGCTTGTACTGCGTCTGGATGTTTTCTATCTATTATAATAAATAAATAATATTCACGGACATTTTTCAAACAACGTCCTCTGGTTCCAAACTAAGCTTAACGCTTGTGCTATGGGTACCAGATTACGGATATAATACATATACTACTTTTTTTTTGTAAATACATACATATAATAGATAGAAAACATCCAGACGCAGTACAAATATCTGTGTTCGTGATGAACAAACTAATTATCCTGAGTGGGAATCGAACCCACGACCTCGTGCACGCAAGTCGGTTACACTGCCGACTACGCCACAAGGCCCGTCATATGTATTTATAAAAAAAAAGTTATAATGTATTATGTCCGTAATCCGGTACCCATATCATAAGCGTTAAGCATAGTTTGGTACCAGAGGACGTTGTGAAATGTCTGTGAATATTTATTTATTTATTTACTTACTTACATTGAAATGCCATCCCATCGGAGTAAATAGAGTGAGGAAACAGAGTACACTTTTGTATCTGCACATACACTTGTGCAATCTACTTGAGAAGTTGGATAGCGTGCGTACTATCGCCACCAACAAAATCGAGTCCGAATTGAACACACAGGGTTATGTATGAAATATCACATAAAGTAAATAGACTAATAAGTCCTTCCTTGACTAGTGTCATTTTTGAAGGTCTATGGTCCAATAAGGTGGGCAGGAGGCATCTGCCGGCCTGAGGATCTCATTCTAAGTTTTTTTTTTGTTAAGGCTGGAAAAAAAATCCTAATCGCACACCCCGTCGTTCGGGGCAACGAACAGGGTAGTGTGGGACCTTCACCCACTAAAGAAACCCGCCGTGTGCCGTCTTTCCGCCTTTATTGGCGGGCCACTGGAACTATGTTACATTCCTTCGGTGTTTTGAAATAAAACTACGTTTACGGAATCTATCGCGCTTACTTTCATTTTACAATCTCATACATTGTAAGCATAAATCTTAGAGTAGATATTTTTAATTGTGTTTCTAAACGAATATTATGTGGGTTGAAATAAATAAACCAAAAATTTGTAAAATCATATTACTGTGGGTAGATGAAACCGTTGAAACAACATATCAGCTTTGGACATCTACGATCTAAGTCCACCCGTGATCATGCTGCAAAGTATTCGAAACGTCGGGATAGTATAAAAATCAAGTAAACGCGATAGATTCCGTAAACGTAATTTTATTTCAAAATGTGTAAAATTCGCATAAATGTTAGAAAGTATTCCTTCGGTGGTCAGCTTAAGCTTAGATACTAAGGTCTCCTTTTTTATAATTAGAATGTTTATGTCTAGCAGCATCAATTAATCATCTTTACCTGAAGTTTCTAATTACTCTTGCCACACTTGATGAAGTTATAGAAATATTCCAAGCATATTTTGTACGAAATTGTTTATCTGTGGTCACTATACTTACTACTTTTAAATATTGTTCAACAATGAAAACGCTTCACGCGTTCTCTCGTGTAGTGCTTTATTTATACTAATCCTAAACTGTCAAAATTGTTATATTATTTATTTATTTCAATTGCTAACACTTTACTGAGCAAATATTCTAGAGCTCGAAGCTTGCGGGCATTTTGAGACACCTGATATAACATATCTACAGTTTTAACACACCTAAATTATTTTATAGGTTATAATACTGATACAATTTTTTTGTTTACAGTACTCAGAAGTGTTCCTGAGTGATTTATTTCTATATTTGTGCATAAATAGCCGTCCCCTATTTTCAGCAATACTGTGTGAAATGTTTATAAAGGAACGAAGAAAATCACTATCTCTTTTACTACATTCCTTAGTTTTTGGAAAAGGTAAATAATATTAAATTATTATTATTAACACAGAGATTTAATAAAATTGACTTCTAGTCATATTGACTAAATGTAGTTGTCAATGGATTATATATCAACATTAGACACCCTGCCTCAGCACCAAAATATTTATTTTAATTTAACTTAGAGCTTGAGAATTGATCTAAAAAGTGTCTTGACTGCCTATTTTTCAGAGTATAACTACTACAGTCAGGTTGAAACTATGATAATGCTGGTGCTGTCACGAAAACTGGAGATATCTGCAAATGTGTTTCAAGTAAACGTCCCAACTGTTATGAATTTTGCAGGTCGTATCATCTCATATACTGTCTTAATGATTCAGTATTTTTATAATTATGTATTTTTAAAATAAATTCAAAGAAGATTTGATTATGCTAACGCCATTATGAAGAAATATCTTTAGAAAAGCATTGTTATATAAAATAAACGCTGTACGAAGGAATAATACCGGTAATAATCCCAGTACTTAACTCGTATTATGAAACTGAAATCTGTTTTATTTCTGTGTGGTGAAAGCTCTAGAATATAATGACTGATACAGTCAGAATGTTAGATTCTTAGAAAAAAAAATAGGCCAATAAGAATCCTCTTTGAATTCTCTATCATAAGGTTATTTAGCATAAAATTCCTATAGAAACGAAGCTACCACACGAAGCAATAAGCTAATCAGTAATTCAACATTTTAAATCCTAAACACGCTTTAAACAGCTGGAAATAAAATTGTAAGTCTGTAGGTGAAACACGATCAGTAGTGGATTGAGGCAATTTATATAACTCAAGTGCTGACGTTGACAATGGATTAGACTGATAGCTGGAAATTGGTTGCAATGCGACACTGAATTTCAGAGATTTCTAATAATTACTAAATAAATAATGTATTTTATCTAGTATAGTTTATTGCTTAATGTCGTTGCACGTTTTTGAAAGTGGTATAAAGCCCTAAAAAGAATATAACTTATCGGATATTGAATTGCATTTTCTTATTTAACTGCTTAATAATTACTGTAACTATTTTGCCGCATAGAAATTGCGAAGAATGCATTTCATGATCTGCTTGATAACGGAGGGTCAAACCCCCTCCCTACCCTCTCATAAGTATCCTAGTACCTATCCTCTCTATACTATACTTCCTACCCCACCTCTTATACTTTTCCTTGGAGATAGCATCGCGCAAGTGATGCCTCTGGTGTTGCTAGCGTTTATAGGCTACTTGCCTTTGCCCGCGGCTCCGCCTCAGCCAAAATCTAGTTTTAGGCTATATCTCAGCTTCCCGATATAGTAGCGGAATAAAATGTATACCAGTTTTCTAGTCTAATCAAGAGCTTTTAAACAAAACAAAGTTGCATCAAAAACCGTTCTGTAGTTTCGTGTAGGATGCGCGAACGAGCAAACAAGCAAACAGATAAACAGACAAACAGACCAAAAATTAAAAAAAAAACTGTTTGTGTTCAAACACGCCTATTAGGATATATAGAGTAGTGTATATATAGGTTATACACACACACGTAGGTACTATAAAAAAATACTAGGCTTAGTCTGCAAAGTTTAAGATTGACGTAATAATTTTATTAAAATAATTATTGATGATCACCAACGCAATAATACTAAATGTTGCACACTGTTCCTAAAATGTTAGTATTAAGAAATAAGTAACATTTGAAGATATCACATCTATACTACTCGTAATATACCCAATAAAACTGTTAACTTTGTTTAAAATATTATGGTGTTTTTTTTGCTTATTAACCTCTTAAAATACTGGGCATATATAAGGAAAACTGAACATATTATGTATAGGTACATACTCGATAATTGATTGTGGTAGGCACTCGCAGCTCTTATAATATGTGTGGAGTAAGGGTATGATTTCTGGCACGAGAGAAAGAAAGCTTTCGGTACAGTGAGAGCCTGGCCAGTAGCCAATATGCCTCCATTCACGTTGCATTGTTAGGGCTGTAAGCTATGCACGCCGAAGCAACAATGAATTTTCGAAACGGTATGATATTATAGTACTACTTTTTACCCACGGCTCCACCGCAGGCAAATGCTAATTTCTTTTTTGTATACTTACCAGTTTTTAAGTCTAATCAAGAGCTCTAGATAGAACAAAAATACAGACAAGAAGCTGACGTTTTAAAAATGATTTTTATGGCTGATGTTGCTGTTATAAATACACCTCATATTTAAATTTCTTACTGCGGCTGTACACACTCGTCGAGACACAACGAGACAGGCCGGGGGCGAGTGTGTACATGGTAGCCTCGTCTCGTCTCGCGGCTCTCTATGTCTCGGAAGAGTGTCGGTTTTTTTGGGCACGAGTCAAAGAGTTTCGGTGTGTCTCGCAATGAAAACGAGAGCGCGCTTGTACACACTCGTTTGCTTAGTTGCCCGCCAACTGCGTTCGCGCAAAGATGTGCTTTCTGTGTGTGACAACGATGTAGTCTAACGATTTGTAGAAGCCTACCAAAGGCAAGCACTATTATGGAATCCTAAGAATGTCAGGCAGAAGGATAAGCAACTATTACACCTTGGTTGCTGATAAGCAACGAATTTGATGTCACCGTTGAAGATTTAAAAAATATATATATTCCCGTTGAATAGTTAAAAAGTTTTTTTCGCCATGGTTTAATATATGTTTTTTATGATAAATTATTAAAAAATTACAATAATAAAAAAATAAACGCCGCAATTGTTTTTTCCACGTCCGTCGCGACGGGCATTCGAAGTTCAATTGATACAACGAGTGTGTACATGGTGCGCTCTCGTATCAAGCCGTACAAGACGAGAGTGGACGAGAGGTTCGCGAGAGAAATAGACGAGTGTGTACAGCCGGGGCTATATATCTCATAAATACAGACATCGGCCGACTTTATCTCTATTGCTAGCTTTTCGCCGTAACAAGGAAGTCATGCTCTGGTGTTACTAGCGTCTATAAGCTACGGTGACCGATTAATGGCCGGCGTATGCATGTTTGCCACTCTTAAATAGTAAAAAAATTACGCCCATATTAAATTTATATTGCTCTACCACAGTCCGATTACCTACCTACCATTGAAATATCTTTATGCTTCACAAACAAGTTATAGCTTATAAATATATCTTCTAAATGTGTCAACGTATTATAAATAATACCAAAAGACTTTATGAACATGTCAGAAGTAGGGAAACTTTGTAAGCTGCTAAGTAGTCGCGTAGCGTACAAGAAGGCTCTCGAACTTTCAATATCCCTTTAAATAGCTACCTAGCTATGTATATTCCTCAATACTCCTTTATTTTTGTCATCACTTTAAACATATTTATTTATTCATTTTTGATCTATATTTTTTAGCATTTGACATGCTCCGCCACTTTTAAAGTATAAATTATTTGAGAATAAGGAAAAAGAGATTTTTTGTACTAGCGGGAATCGAACCCGCGTCTTTTCCAATCCGGGGAAGTGCTCTAAGCCACTGAGCTATAGTACAGGTACTTCGACCATCCCAATCTCCTTATTACATTTGTCTTTACGACCAGCGCCATCTATCGGAAGCATTTACATGCATTAAACCGATATAGTAAGTTTAATTTTGCAATTAAAATTCATACTATTTGATGGCGCGATTTTTTAAACATTTTTGATCTATATTTTTTAGCATTTGACATGCTCCGCCACTTTTAAAGTATAAATTATTTGAGAATAAGGAAAAAGAGATTTTTTGTACTAGCGGGAATCGAACCCGCGTCTTTTCCAATCCGGGGAAGTGCTCTAAGCCACTGAGCTATAGTACAGGTACTTCGACCATCCCAATCTCCTTATTACATTTGTCTTTACGACCAGCGCCATCTATCGGAAGCATTTACATGCATTAAACCGATATAGTAAGTTTAATTTTGCAATTAAAATTCATACTATTTGATGGCGCGATTTTTTAAACATTTTTGATCTATATTTTTTAGCATTTGACATGCTCCGCCACTTTTAAAGTATAAATTATTTGAGAATAAGGAAAAAGAGATTTTTTGTACTAGCGGGAATCGAACCCGCGTCTTTTCCAATCCGGGGAAGTGCTCTAAGCCACTGAGCTATAGTACAGGTACTTCGAACATCCCAATCTCCTTATTACATTTGTCTTTACGACCAGCGCCATCTATCGGAAGCATTTACATGCATTAAACCGATATAGTAAGTTTAATTTTGCAATTAAAATTCATACTATTTGATGGCGCGATTTTTTAAACATTTAAGATCTATATTTTTTAGCATTTGACATGCTCCGCCACTTTTAAAGTATAAATTATTTGAGAATAAGGAAAAAGAGATTTTTTGTACTAGCGGGAATCGAACCCGCGTCTTTTCCAATCCGGGGAAGTGCTCTAAGCCACTGAGCTATAGTACAGGTACTTCGACCATCCCAATCTCCTTATTACGATTAAAAGTGGCGGAGCATGTCAAATGCTAAAAAATATAGATCAAAAATGTTTAAAAAATCGCGCCATCAAATAGTATGAATTTTAATTGCAAAATTAAACTTACTATATCGGTTTAATGCATGTAAATGCTTCCGATAGATGGCGCTGGTCGTAAAGACAAATGTAATAAGGAGATTGGGATGGTCGAAGTACCTGTACTATAGCTCAGTGGCTTAGAGCACTTCCCCGGATTGGAAAAGACGCGGGTTCGATTCCCGCTAGTACAAAAAATCTCTTTTTCCTTATTCTCAAATAATTTATACTTTAAAAGTGGCGGAGCATGTCAAATGCTAAAAAATATAGATCAAAAATGTTTAAAAAATCGCGCCATCAAATAGTATGAATTTTAATTGCAAAATTAAACTTACTATATCGGTTTAATGCATGTAAATGCTTCCGATAGATGGCGCTGGTCGTAAAGACAAATGTAATAAGGAGATTGGGATGGTCGAAGTACCTGTACTATAGCTCAGTGGCTTAGAGCACTTCCCCGGATTGGAAAAGACGCGGGTTCGATTCCCGCTAGTACAAAAAATCTCTTTTTCCTTATTCTCAAATAATTTATACTTTAAAAGTGGCGGAGCATGTCAAATGCTAAAAAATATAGATCAAAAATGTTTAAAAAATCGCGCCATCAAATAGTATGAATTTTAATTGCAAAATTAAACTTACTATATCGGTTTAATGCATGTAAATGCTTCCGATAGATGGCGCTGGTCGTAAAGACAAATGTAATAAGGAGATTGGGATGGTCGAAGTACCTGTACTATAGCTCAGTGGCTTAGAGCACTTCCCCGGATTGGAAAAGACGCGGGTTCGATTCCCGCTAGTACAAAAAATCTCTTTTTCCTTATTCTCAAATAATTTATATTTATTTATTCTTCTTCGTTTTCTACACTGTACACCCGTATAGTCTTCACAAAAACGTTACAATTTCTAAGTATCGATTACGTTTTTCAAACCTTCCCTTCATCACTAAATAAAAATATACTCACAGTAACTCTATTAAGGAGCTAAGATTCTACGATATAATAGTGGTTTTGTTTTCACGAATTCTATATTAGTAACACTTCGGTATATTGATTGATATAGACATAATTTAGGCTTACTTAGTGTATGAGTTTCGTAAGCTAAGAACAAAGCTTGTAAGCACTGCATTGTTTTGCTGTGCCATAATGGCCAAATAAGCTGTCGCGATAAATCAATGCAACACGAACACCATATTGTTCTATTCTATAGTGACTGGAGATAATAACACGTCATAACTATTGCTACATATACATTGTTATAATGTATAACTTATAGTATTGATGGTCTTAAAAACCAAGTGATTTTAAATTAGGATTAACTATTTGATTGTTGACAATATGTATTTTATAAATCACTAGCTGACCTGGCGAACTTCGTACCGTCATATATTTTTTCATAAATAAATATTGCAATTATAATTTGAGATATAAAGTATCCTATCTATTAAGTTGGAACAAAACACACATATAAAAAAAAGAAAAGTTAAAAGCCTCCTCTCTCCGGATCCTGCTCGTGACTGCTATTTTCGATTTTCACATTTTTCACTTTGTGTTTAACGTATAGTGCTAAGCATGTCAAATGCTAAATATATATATAAAAATATCTAAATAGACACTTTTTTTTTTTGTTAAATGTCAACGGAAAATGTTATCGAAAAACCAAACTCTTGATCTATTCGAATGTTATAACTTCAAAAATCAAAAAGGTTTCGGGTATAAAAGTAAATTCATTAGCATATAACTCGTATAAAAGGTTGGTAATGTAATACCCCTGAATACGCAATAAATAACAGAGAATATACGAAGGTCGGTGCTTACCCAGTAAGATGTACGATATGTATGCAAATTGAGATCAAATTCGAAGTCGACACCTCAAAACGGGGATCACACTCGATACCTTTATAACAACAACAATACAATACTCTGCCTTACTTATTGCTTGACGGGCCTCGTGGTGTAGTCGGTAGTTTAACCGACTTCCGTGCACGAGGTCGTGGGTTCGATTCCCACTCAGGTCAATTATTTGTGTGATGAACACAGATTCTTGTACTGGGTGTTTTCTATCTATTATATGTATTTACAAAAAAAAGTAATATATGTATTATACCCGTAATCTGGTACCCAAAGCACAAGCGTTAAGTTTAGTTTGGGACCAGAGGACGTTGTGTGATAAATATCCATGAATGTCCATGAATGTCCATTGCGCTATCATTGTTATATAATTAAATAATAATAAATTATATTTATAGGTTATTTTTTTAATACAAAATAAAACTGGGTGTCTTGCAGTCAGTATCACAATACTGCAAATAACTAGGTAATAGTATAGTATTTATCATCTAGATTATAGTACAATAATAATAGTTATAAAATATACCTAATATTTAAATATATATGTATTTTATTACTAAAAATGCAGTATTCAAATAAGTGCAGAATAATTATAATGCTCTATCTGCATACATAAGTTCTTATTAAATTATTTTAATTTTTTTCTATTTCACTTTTCTGTTGTAAATAATGATAATGCTTCACAAACATAACTTTCCTACCTATTAATTAGTGTTTAATACTACCTTACTCGAAAAATCTAGTAACAATGTAACTCCAGGTTGTGAGTACAGAGGACCATAAATAAGAGTAGACGAGAGAAAAAACGCTTATAAACTGGCAGGTAAGGCCGGAATTCCGCCGTCGGCCGCATCCTGCGTTCCCTGCTCGTGAAAGCTTTTTAGTTTAATTTAACGTGAAAAAGACTAGATATTACGGTAAAACAACTAGGAAATGTGCAGAAATATAAGAAGAGTACTCCCGTTTCCTTCTTGTAGTTTCTAAATCCATTATATATTTCGAGTAAGTAGTAAATTTTTTAGAATTTGTTAATAATAAGTTATAAAAATCGTTAGTATAAATACAAGTTTATAAGCTTGAAACTAAAAAAAACCAATGCGCATTTTATTTCACTAAAACACCACAAAGAGAAAGATTGTTTTCTTTTATTTTAGAGCAATGCATGTGGTATTCTTTCGGCGTCTGTCTGAATGAAAACTTATTTCATAATATTACCCACTAGATTAAAATCTAATCCGGTTTTTACAAACATTTGTGTTTTTTTTTCATATACTTTAATAAGAACTGTCATAGATTAATAAAAAAACTCTCATAGAGTGCCAAACCATATTACCGTGTGGTTTAACAGGAAATTTATTCTAGGAGAGAAGAGGTTTTGGGGTAGGATTTGATTTTTACCTTGTTAATGCATATTTTCGTTTGAAATTTTACATTGCCTCACTTCCTTATATCCATACGAAGTAAGGGCAAGTAGCATCCCAATAAAATATACTTTAGATAATGGTCAGTTATTACTGCAGAGAGGGTTTATACAGGGGCCCTATACCAGGTGTATAGACAGTCCGGTCAAATCAGCGGGGATTCGTTGGATGCAGTTTGCAAAGCTCACCTATTATGGCACTCCTTTAGGGAGGGCTTATGTCGTTTTTTACATCCTAATAAAACTGTTGTTTACTAACAAAAATTAAATATTGTAAACTTTTTAGATATTTCTTTTGTAACTCTTAGTCACCCCTTAATTTGTATTGCTCACTCACTTAAATAAACAGGGAACTCAACAAATAACGATGGAGCGTTAACTTTACAGAACATAAGGCTGATTATCTTGCTCAGCACGTCATGTAAACTTCCTAACAACTCTTTGATAAAATTTCTTCCAATACAAGGAACCATCTTGTAAATAACGTTAGAAACCTTGAATAAGATGTTAGAAGTTAGCCAAATTTGGTGAGTGCTGTGTATACTTGTTGTACAAGTACTTTCAACTTAAGCCTTCACAACTTCAGAACCCCTTTCGATCTTAACTTTTCTTCCATTGATATCACTTGACACATGATGTAGAGTATGTAATTTAAAACGTGTACAACATTTTATGGCTGGCCTAGTGAATTGTATTTTATGGTAAATATATAGTACATAAATATTAAAGCCTATAAAATATTGCAATTATATGATTCAAAGGTTAGGGGCATGATTAGTAGTAATTCTTAAAACCAGTATTTTTATATTTTATCTCATTAAGCACTTGACATACTCAGCCAAATACCAGCCCATAAACCCAGTTATTTACAAGAAATTGATACATAGCATTTCAATTAAAGAGACTGTATTTTCTTTTCAAGGTCTGTTTCGCAACGATGAATAGACGGTAAGGCTCAAGGTTGTTAATTGAAAACAGTTAGAATTGATCTGTTTTTTACTTGCTACTCTGAGCATGAAAAGGCCGGCTCGAGGCGGAAGTACCACCCTGTCATAGAATATCAGTGAGAAGCAACGGCAGATGAATGAAAGTTCATCACCCTTGCTTTGTCCATGAACAAAGTCCGGGCAGAATCTAATAAACATTAGTTCTACGTACTCAAAAGAAAAACCACTTTTTTCCCTTTTAGATAATAACGTAAGTAATTTAAATAAAATTCAATCATTTTAAAAAAAGTATTGACCTTTGCCATTTTAAACGGCTAGTCTTAGGTTATATCTCTGGTGCCTGATATGGTAATGGAATAAAGTGTGAATAGTTTATAAATCTTTCTTTTTCTATCTTTTAGAATTGTCCCACCCTTCTCTACCCACGGGAGTCGTAAGAGCCGACTGAGGGAATACAGGGGGAGTGGGCAGCAGCGCTCTCTCGAGTATTAACAACATCCACTGCGATCGCCAACCCGCCTGCCAAGCGTGGCGATTACGGTATTATCCTCCATGACGGGACCGCTCGTTGTGGCGTTCTCTTGGGGAGGCCTATGTCCAGCAGTGGACGTCGAAAGGCTGATGGATGAGATTATAAATCTAATCAAGACCTATTAAACAAAAAAGTTTCATTACTTTTTTTACGTTATGTGCGAGCAAATAAACAGTGAATCCGATTTTTTTTTTAAATATTTCGTTTTTAGGTACACCTAAATTCTACTTAGACGTTCCTGAATACTTAATAAAGTTATCTTTTCTCAAATATCTTACAGCTTTATGATAGATTTAAAAGTGACGTAGATATCACTCTAGAGGAAAAAGTATGCATTACATAATAATGTCGAAGTCACAAAATAATGATAATTAATGAAAATACTTCATTTGTCGATTTAACTTAACTAGGTGATAATTTTGGTTGTAATGAACTAAAACCACGTTACCTACAGGGTAAACTTTGATGAGTTTTGTACCAACAGAGTGTCAAGGGATGCAAAGTTCTACGAACTGCCTTGGTTACCTTATCTTGATAAAGTGTGCATTGTATTTTAACAAGAAAGTAAGGTAATTTAAACTTTGCCCAATATACAACATTTGGAGACTGTTTCGCATAGTTCAGGCACATTAGAGGTTAGTGTCATAAGAGACAGAGGCTCGTGCTAATTGATAGTTGTGATACTCTAACAAGTCTTTTCAAACTAGGACACGTAAGATAAAATTAATCAAATTTAGGTTTCCAAATTTTTTATATTGTCTAAGCTCTACTGAAAATAATGAAGTTCATTATTATAAAAACATTGCTAAGAAAGACTTCCAAAAAAGTTAAAAAAGAGTTAAATATATATTTTTTAAAACATAATGTTTATTTTTTATGATTTTGAAGTTTTACTTTCATATACGTACTCGTACTGCAACCTCGTAAGTAAATGTATTTTTTAAAATAATTTTTATTGTTAATTATATTTTCATAAATTACAGCACCTAAACAAAAAAAAAAGCTTTAAAAAATACGGTAACGTGAAATAATAAAAAATACCACTTTGTAGGAGAGAGGTGGAGATAGAAATGATCCATAATTAGTTCAAGTTGTGCTAATTTTAATCATTTGGAACTTATTAATGTTTGAAACTAACCCTTTTTACTAAACAATTTTTATGCGATTGATCGATTTTAAACAAATGATTGTTCAAACATCATGAGAATATTTTGAAATTGACATACATTTTCACTATTTTTATAAATGTAACGAAAGTCTCGAACAAATATAATAGCCAATACCAGTCATGACACCGAATAAAAGCAAAAGCATGATCTCAAGGGATATTTTGATACATTTCCAATTTGTAATAAAATTGATTGAAGCAAAATATTTGAAAGCATAACATTGTTATTTGAATCACGTTATTCGTTTAACAATAAAAATCTTTAAGGCTTCGAGCTCCATTGCCTTTTATATAGCTTTTCATGGTTGTTATGATTATTATTTTTTTATAAAAATGAATGTGTTAAAATAATTTTGACACGTTCAATTAACAAAATTATTATTATACCTGTTATCATTATTTGTTTTTCTTTCTTAAAAAGAATATGATTGTGCGTAAAATGTTAAAAATGAGGTAATAAATGATTATTTTGTAATAAAACAAGAAATAAATATATGTAAGTACTTATAGATAAGCGAGTTTATATGAGTATCTCAATAGATACTGCCGCATCATTATTGAATGAACATATCTAGACGGTTAGTTTAAGTGCACATTTATCAAGGGTCCTTGAGGCACGCTTGTAATGGAGTGTTATCATGGAGCTGAAAGTTTGTTCACAACTGTATTGTCACATATCATTAAAATGAATAGTATGATATTTCAATATTTACGATTGGTCCATGATCAACTGATTTGTATTCAAAAGATTTAGTCAAAGAAATCACGGACACTCATAAAACTTAACGATATCAGATTTTATCCCTCCACAGGGCTTTGGAAGCAATCTCCTAAAGATTTAGGGTAAATGCTTGATCTTGTTAAGTTAAAGCTTACCGGTCTATGAGAATGTAATACTTTGGACTTTGCGCTAAATTAGATCATGTAATCCCATAACGCTGCTGGTGTCAAAACACATTTTATAAAGTTTGAATAGAAGATATACATAAAGTACCACCCAAAATCATTTGTAAACCAATAGTAACTTTTTTTTAAGCTTGGCATACCAGCCACAGTTCATCCACCCCAACAGCAAGTGGCGCATCGACTACAACACTAAGAATACTCTGACGCCGCTTCTCACCATTTAATTTCCATTTATCCATCCATCCATCAGCCTTTCAACGTCCACTACTGGACATAGGCCTCCCCAAGAGAACCCCACAACGAGCGGTCCCGTCATGGGGGATAATGCCGTAATCGCCACGCTTGGCAGGCGGGTTGGCGATCGCAGTGGATGTTGTTAATAGTCGAGGGAGTGCTGCTGCCCACTCCTCCGGTATACCCTCTGTTGGCTCTTACGACTCCCGTGGGTAGAGAGGAGTGGGACAATTCTAAAGCCGGCCCACACGGTTTCATTTCACATATGGGAAAATATGAACTCATGGACGGCCATCTTCCACTACAGCCAAAATACACTGAAGTAATACTCGACTGATCACATGGTCGTGGCGACCCGCACGGGTGCTACCAGCAATTCAATGGGTAATAACGGCTCACTTCCTTTAGTCACTTACACCCAAGGGATACCCACGTGGACCAAAAGGATCCCCACAAGAATAAGGAGTGAAAACTCCCAAGGGAGAATAATATGATCCTAAAATTAATTTACAATAACAAAGTTTAAGAACTAGAAAATAACTAGTCTCAAAATTTGAGACTTTTAAAGGACTTTAACTATGAAAACTTCGAAAGAAAGAGATACACAAAAAAATTAAATTAAAAATTAAAAAAAACCCCGACACAATTACCAGTGTTCCCTTTAAAAAGTTAAAAATAATAAAAGAAACTCAATCTTAAAGTACCTAAGTATGTACGACTATTAATAATTCAAAAAAAAATACATCGCGTTGGGGGACCGCTCCTACTTATTTATTACCTACTATTTATTTTTTCATTAGTATCACATGACTATTTTGTAATTGAATTGTTAGGTTTGGAGCGGTCCTCCAAAGCGATGTATTTTTTTTAGAATTATTAATACTCTTACATACTTAGGTACTTTAAGATTGAGTTTCTTTTATTATTTTTTACTTTTTAAAGGGAACTCAGGTTATAGTGTCGGGGGTTTTTTAAAATTTTTAATTCAATTTTTATTTTATACCTTTTATAGGTACACATTTATTAACATTTATTTTTATTATTAATTTTGTAAAGTGCATGTGATGCTATTTCACTTGCGACCCTACTTAGGTAAATTTGCTGACATTCGGATTCCCATCCTCATTTTCTCCCCACCACATATATTTGCAGATATTGAGTATTTTCCCCACTTTTACCCCCAGAGTTTTTTCAGGGCTCAACCGATTTTCATTGAACATATTATTTTGTAATGTGCACGTGATTCGCTTTCATTTGAGACCCCACTCGATTATATTTGAAGACATTCGGTTATTCTTCCCCACTTTCACCCCCCGCAACTTTTAAGCGATTCAACCGATTTTCATCAAACATGTCTATAAACACTCGGACGTAACTCACCTTTCATACAAAAAATAAATAAATTGAAATCGCTTCATCCGTTCGCGAGCTACAGAGCCACAGACAGACAAACAGAAAGAGAGACACGTCAAACTTATAACACCCCTCTTTTTGCGTCGGGGTTTAATAAAAATAGTATTTTTCTTGCAATAATATTGTAAATATATAATATCTACATGCCGAATGACTTGTATAAAAGAAAAATTGACTATTTTTTTCCTGCCTGTATTTTAATCAATGGGCGTTTTGCGTATAAACAGGCATACAGGCGTGTCTGAACACAATTTTATTTGTTTGTTTATTTGTGTTTCTGTTTGTTTGTTCGCGCATCACGCATAAACTACTGAACGGAGTTTAATGCAACTTTTTTATTTCATAGCTCTTGTTGAGACTTATAAATTGGTATACATTTTATCCCGCTACCATATCGGAAAAATCAGCTTTCATCCATCCATCCATCAGCCTTTTAACGTCCACTGCTGGACATAGGCCTCCCTAAGAATGGAGGATAGTGCCGTAATCGCCACGCTTGGCAGGCGGGTTGGCGATCGCAGTGGATATTGTTAATACTCGAAGGAGTGCTGCTGCCCACTACCCCGGTATTCCCTTAGTCGGCTCTTACGATTCCCATGGGTGGAGAGGGGTGGAACAATTCTAAAGCCGGCCCCACACGGAAAGTAAATAATAAAAAGTCAGCTTTGGCTATTTATAATTCGCGAAAGTAGGTATACTTACTACAAGAAGAGAAACTTCAAATTCTCTCAATAAATTTCTGGCTCACACATGATATTTACATCAAAAAGAACCCAGTGCCAACTATTTGTTGTTTCCTCTTGAAAAGTGTTTTCGGAAAACTGGAAATGTCGGAAGAGAATTTAGATGGAAATCGGAGGTTTTTTACCGGATTATACTGCATATTTGTTCGTACTGAGTGTTTGTGATGAGTTGAATAGTTCTACAATATCTTTGTAACTGAGAAATAAACAAGTATAATTATAGTATATAATGTTTATATGAGTAGCTGCATTAAGTAAAATATTTCAATTAAATTACCGTACCAATTATTAGTACGCCATCAAATAGTTAATTTGCGTAAGGAAGGTTAAATAGCCTTTTACAAGATTTTCTCAGACCTATGCAGTTAGTATGATTCTAACTATTATAAAGCTGTAACAGAACTGTGTCTGTAAAGTTAAGGTATTTGAGAAAAAATACTGTGTTAGGCTATAGTAGTGTTAGGTATAGGCGTTACTGAACACAAAACAATTTTTTTTTTTATATTTTGTCTGTTAGTCTTGCTTGCTCGTTTGCACATCACGCAAAAACTACTAAACGGATTTTGATGCATTTTATTTGATAGCTCTTGAAAAACTTAGAAACTGGTATACTTACATCTTATTCCGCTACTATATCGGGAATATGAGATACAACCTAAAAAATAGCTTTTGGGTGCGGCGGTGCCGCAAATCGAGAAGGTGATATCCCAATTGATATTGATGAACTTCTAATTAGAAGTTCATCAATTTCAATCAAATTAATAAACATTTGAATGGTACTTTCCATATTTTAATTAATGATGACAAAGTGCCAAATATAAAACTCAAGTCTATAGACACTGTAATCATCATCAATTATCATCAATCAGCCTTTCGACGTCCACTGCTGGACATAGGCCTCCTCAAGAGAACGCCACAGCGAGCGGTCCTGTGCCGACCGCATCCTTTTTGTGTGCTCATTATGGGGGATAATGTCGTACTAAACATTGTACTAAACATTCTTTACACCTTAATAAATATTCTTTATTTTTACGTGTCAATATCGATAGACGTAAAATTATGATTTTTATTATTCGAAACGATATGACCAGTTATCCATCGTGTAGCCATAATCGGATGCGCCGTTTCATGTATCAGATTAAATTTATTTCGAGATTAATTTACATGCATGTAGTGATTTATGTGAGTATCAATATTGTATGCTGGTCCTATTATTTAAATGTGTCATTCTGAAATCCTTACGATTATATGTTGCGATGGATTATAATTTTCACGTACTTTAAATACGTTTTTTTACAAAAAAAATATCTGACCAAACACATCATCGTTTGTGGCAACGAACAGGACAGTGGTCTGGGGCCTTGACTCAATAATTAAACCCACCATGTGCCGTTTCGCCGTCTGTATTGCAATTAAGTGGCCAAGAATACTAAGTTTGCCACGTTATACGTAACCAATGCAAAGAGCAATGGCTCAGTTCCCATTTACAATCCATAAGCTTTTCTTGAATTATTATACTGATAAGTTTTGGTAAAACGACTTATAATAAAAAATGGTGGAATGTGGGATATAGAACACCTTTTATTAAAAGTGGCAACCCGTGCCTTTGCTTTACCCCTTAGAAAAACAGGCGCCGGTGTATGTATGTACTTAAAACAAATAAAATTACTCTGTCATCGATACAAACAATACTACTTCTTATTTAGATATTTTTATAAATATTTTTAGCATTTGACATGCTTAGTCATATAAAGTCTTGGGCCTGCGCCACCCAAGACTTTATATCAGACGTTAAGTATGAATGTGTTATCAAAATTAGCAATCATGAGCAATTGTCACGATGGCTGAATTGGCAAAGCATCTGGACGGTATCCAAGAGATGCAGGTTCAAATCCTGCTCGTGACTGTTATTTTCGATTTCACATTATCAGACTTTGTGTTGAATACTAATTCTAATATGTATATTCGATATATTTAACCTTATCTGAAAAGGTAAACAGAGAAGAGATATGTGGAATTAATTAGACTTTGAATCTGAGCGTTTCCTTTAATTTCTTAGTAGGTAAGATACCTATTTAATTGTAGAAATGACACACTAAGCACGAATCCTGCTAAAAAATTAAAGTGAAATATCTCATCTCTTATATTTTATTAACTGCTCATGATGGCAAACGAGACATGGCCCACCTGATGGTAAATGATAACCGTCGTTCATGGAGTCAAATATACCGTAAGTATTGTCAAGCTCCTGCGCACCATTTCATCTCACATATAACATGAAAGAATAAACGGTTATCTTTTGCTACAGCCAAAACACACTGACGTGCTTTATGACCAGTCACACAGGAGACGGTGGTACCGATCCGTTTGGTCCAGATAGCAAGGGAGTACTCTCACTTGGTACCCAGCCCTACCACTAGTAATACAATGGGTGATAATTGCTTACTTTCCTTAGTCGCCTTGTACGACACCTGCGGGAAAGGAAGGGGGGGAGTTGTATTCTTAGTCCGTCACTACACGAAACAGTTATTTATTAACAATTTTATTATTGTTAATTATTATTATATAAAGTTTAAAAACTGTAACCCGACTACAGAAATAAAAAAGTGATTTAAAAAGTATGAAAAAAGAAAAAAATTTAGACATAAATCAAGTAATGCATAGAATCAAAACGGTCAAGGTAGAGCTGCGATCTAACAGCTGACAGCATTAGTAGATATTTATGTATCTTTCATATAAGATATAATGTGATAACCAATTAAAATTAACCTAGCTATACTTCACATAAGCAACATCGGAGTATCACTTATGCGTTGCCAACCACAGTAAAAGTTTTTTTGATCTATATTTTAGCACTTGACATGCTCAGCTACTCTTAAAGTACAAATTATAATTTGTGAATAAGGAAAAAGAGTATTGTAGTACGAGCGGGAATCTGTCTTTAAGACAAATGTGATGAGGAAATTCGGTATTTCTAGAAATAGTACGATAGCTCAGTGGATAAGAGCACTTCCTCGGAAAGGAAAGGACGCAGGTTTGATTCCCGCTCGTACTAAAATACTCTTTTTCCTTATTCACAAATTGTAATTTTTACTTCACAGTAAAAGTATAAATCTTTACATTCGGCCCAGAGGAAATGTTGTCTGAGAAAGAATAAGGCAGTGGAGAGGAAAGATAATAGTGAAGGGCTGAGGAAGGTGATGGGTCTCAGGCGCAATTACTTACCAACTGACACGCTAGCTACCGTTGCCCCAACCCAAGCCCGTTTACCCCAATATTCTAAGAGAGGGTGATTCCAAGGTCAACTCCAAACATTTCTCTATCAATAATAGATGATTGTGTTTATAACAATTTATTATGTTCCAAAGTAACTAAATAGGGGTTGTGCTTACAGACTTTCATTATTGTTATCGCGTAATCTTTCTACGATACAATACAGCCTTTTCTGGAAAGTACGCAAATAAAAGTCTCTGTAAATTTTAAGACGTTTTTTTTTATTATTTATCCTTTTTGCGTGTGTTCAGCGGCAGTCCATCACGACTAACAATACAAGTGTCCACCACCCCATTCTTTCCCACGGGTGTCGTATGAGGCGACTAAGGCAAGTAAGCAATTATCATCCATTGCATGACTGGTGGTAGGGCTGGGTACCGAGTGGGAGTACTCATTTGGTATCGGGCCCGAGCGGGTTGGTACCGCCATCTCCAGTGTGACCGGCCATGAAGCACATCAATGCGTTATGGCTGTAGCAGGAGATAGCTGTTTATTCTTTCATTTCATATTGGTGAAATGAAATGGTGAGCAGCGGCTTGACAATACTCTCAGTATAGTTGAGTCCATGAGCGACGGTTACCATTTACCATCAGATGGGCCTTGGTCTGTATGCCACTAAAAGCAACAAAAAAAAAATGTCAGCCGTAACGGAATGCCGCTGCATCGATCTAAGTCAGTGAGGGAACAGGGAGAGAACACTTGTATTTGTACGCATACTAGTGCACTACAATATATAGTTGTAGTTGACTATTGTACGTTTATACTGGCCGCCGTGAGCTATAAGTATGCTAAATTTCATGATAATCGGTTCAGTAATCACGGCGTAAAAGCGTAACAAACAAACTCGCTATCGCATTTGGAGTAACTCAATTAGTGTTTTATGTTTTGAGCGCTACTGACAGATTGTCAGACGTCTCTTATTTTCAAATTAGTAACACTATAAAATTGATTATGGTTCACGAATGAATAAAATGTGAAATCGATATTTGCGAAAAAAACCACCCACTGACGACTTCTGTTAATATCATATAATTTCACAACAATGATCGTTTATCCGGAACTTGAATTCGCAGTATTACGCAAAATATCTATTATTACTGTTACACGAGTTTCTACATGAGGCCTCCTTAGGACCGCTAGGGAGAGAAACATCTGTCGAATTCAGATTCAATTATTTTCGTATTTGGATGGTAGATTTTTTCTCACTTAAATACTTATTAATTTCAGGATCATCCATCAGCCTTTTGAGTCCACTGCTGGGCATAGGCCTTCCCAAGAATGGGGGATATTGCCGTAATCGCCACGCTTGGCAGGTGGCTTGGCGATCGTAGTGGATGTGGTTAATACTCGAAGTAGTGCTGCTGTCCACTCCCTCGGTATTCCCTCAGTCGGCTCTTACGACTCCCATGGTTGGAGAGGGGTGGGACAATTCTAAAGCCGGCCCCACACGGCTTTTCCTTAGTCACAAATTATAATTTGTACTTTTACAAAATTATTATTATACCTGTTATATTATTTATTCTTCTTTATTTAAAAGAAGATGATTGTGCGTAAAATGTAAAAAAAAATGAGGTAATAAAAATTTCAGGATAACAATGGGCTTTTGTCTAATATTCTGTTCAGTTAAAATAAGGTGTAAAACAATTTTTACTTAACAATTTATTATCTTTTTTTAAAATACAAATTATTTGTGAATAAGGAGAAAGAGATTTTTAGTACGAGCGGGAATCGAACCCGCGTCTTTTCCAATCCGGGGAAGTGCTCTAAGCCACTGAGCTATCGTAATAATTTGTACTTTAAAAAAGTAGCAGAGTATGTCAAATGCTAAAAAATATAGATAAAAAAAAAATTAAGTATCTATAAAAACATTATCAGGAATTTTTAAAACAAATAATTTGTTAAACCAAAAATTAGCCATCATCTTTAAAAAAAGAAATGCAAACGCATTGTGATATTCTACTATACATATGTGAAAACTTTTTTATTGCTAATGATGGCAGACGAGCCACGGCCCACCTGATGGTAAGTGGTAATCGTCGTTCTTGGACTCAACTATACCGAGAGTATTGTCAAGACGCTGCGCACCATTTAACTTCTCAGATTATGAAAAATGAAAGAACATTGTCATACTAATATATATAATATTTATACTAATTATATCTATTTATCTAGGCCGTGAGGGGCCGGCTTTAGAATTGTACCACCCCTCTCCACCCATGGGAGTCGTAAGAGCCGACTGAGGGAATACGGGGGGGAGTGGGCAGCAGCACTTCCTCGGGTAACGTATTAACAACATCCACTGCGATCGCCAACCCGCCTGCAATTTGGGGAGGCCTATGTCCAGCAGTGGACATCGAAAGGCTGATGGATGGATCTAGGCTCTTTACGTTACTACTGAAACAATGCAACATAGTACCAGTGGCCCGCCAACACAGGCGGAGAGATGGCACACGGCAGGTTTCTTTAGTGGGTGAGGGCCCCACACTACCCGGTTCGTTGACCCCCCGGGGTGTGCAGTTAGGAACATTTTTCCCACCTTAACAAAAAAGAAACGAGGCTCTTACGTTACTTATACATAATAATGATAATACATCATCTAATTGCAGAGTAAGGGAGATTACTAATAGTAACAAAAAAAACAGACTATCCAATACAAAAGCAGCACTCTTCAGTTGAATTTCAGCAAACTTTGTTGCGTGACTAGGGTTACTAGTAAGAAAACTTGCATCCGAATTTAGATTCAATTGAATGCGGAGCTTGTACTTTGTTTGAATTTGTACATTACTGGAAAAAATAAAGTCGATTCTGCAACGATGTTCTTTTCACAACTATTTATATCAAAATATGCATTTAAGTTCGTTGTGATTAATGGCTTTAAAGTAAAGGTTTTATTTATCTTTTATATTTTTTGTTAAGGCTGGAAAAAAAATGTACCTGAGCGCACACCTCGTCGTTCGGGGCAACGAACAGGGTAGTGTGGGGATCTAATCCACTAAATAAATCCACCGTGTGCCGTCTTTCCGCCTGTGTTGGCGGGCCACTGGAACTATGTTGCATTACTTTAGTAGTCCGCCGGCGGCTTACCCTTTCAGGTACCCACTACTGAGCCCCGCATCCGCACACAGAGCGTCGCACCTTCTTGGGAAAGACTGTCGTCTTTACCCAACTAGGTGTAATACACTAACGAATAATCCTTGTATCACGGAGGACTTTACAAACATACAACTTCACGCAAACAAAGTACACCCAGACTCTGAAAAACCATTTGTAGAACATACAAAGAGTTGTCCTATGTGGAAATCGAACCTGTAACATTCGAGCCGGTATCTAAACCACTCCGCCATCTGTGCATATCATGAAACGTCATATTTGAGTTAATTTATCGTTTTCTTTTTCTGATAATTATTAGAAATATGTAATCAATGAATGCACAGGAGTCCCCTCTCATACCTACTAAAGCAAAATACTATGCTCATTGTGACAGTAACCTAATGTGTTGCTACTAGAATTTAATATAAAATATTGCATATTATCTTTTCAAACTGGAATATATAAACTTTTATATATGAAAATAATATTCATAGCAGTCCTTCTTTTCATATTGCCTTTGCCTTATTCAAATGGAATAATTCCTAGAAAGCAAAGCTGAAAAAAAATATTAAGGACAAGCCAGCATGAATCATGTTACTAATGAATATTGCAGGCAATCAAATACATCTAATTTTTTTAGACTTTGTACTTACAGTGTAAAGCGTAAAACATTCAAAATTATGGAAAAGTTACAACTACAAAGTAACTGCATACATTGTTTTACTTATAACCTATGCTTTAACTACTAACTACTAACACTCTCCCAATTTTTGTATCGTCTTTTTCTCTTTATGTTCTTTTCCTTTCCATGGGGTTAACAACATGCGAGTTATAAATAGCATCACGCCTGTATTCCTCGAAGGGGTAGGCAGAGGTGTATTACACACCCACGGTTCGCCAGCTATGTTTAAGTCCCACGTAATAGGGGGGATAAGCCTACTGCCGTCTACCGGTCACATTTCCAAACTCCGGAGTGCTACTGAGAATATTATTTTTTTACGAAAAAGTTCAATAACTCTGCCCTCTGCTCTGTAAATTTCATAGGTATCGGTCAAGCAATTTCGGATAAGAGTGGCGACAAACACTATGACACGAGAATTTTATATAATAAATAATAAACAAAAGATATGCCAAAGATAAACACGTAAAACTAGTTTCTATTATTGTATATCTCTAATATAAAATACAAAGAGTAATAGATACGTACATCATGAAAGAGGTGATATCAGAAGCTTTCAACATTATAGCACAGCCATGGCTCTTGTGTTGATACTACTTATTTTAAGTGCAGCAGTGAAACCTAAGACTCTTTTTAGGTATTTCAAAGATGTCTGCGACATCATAATATATTATTACTGTAAAGGCAATATTTTACAATGTATCAATTTACTTCTTCTTTGCTTTTTTTCCTTTAACGTTATTGAGTTTACATTGTTATTTCGATTACATAATATTTCAAATAACAATAGATTATGTACATACGTAAACAAATAAACTAAAAATTAGGCTTTTAAACATTTATGATAATAGAGTTTAGATAAATTTTAAGTTGGTCATAACTTCGGTCGAACCCGTGGTTTTGTTCCGAATTAGTTTGTGTTCTACTGTAATTTTAAGCATTTATTTATTGCACAATTAGCATAAAGTCATAATTGTACCGACAAATCTTTTAGATTTAGTTGTGTTTCATTAGTGTAATAAGTTAATTTTCACAAAGTCTACATAAACATTATCCAGACAGTAGACTCGATAAATTTAAATCCATCCATCCATCCAACAGCCTTTTAAAGTCCACTGCTGGACATAGGCCTCCCCAAGAATGGGGTATAGTGCCGTAATCGCCACGCTTGGCAGGCGGGTTGGCGATCGCAATGGATGTTGTTAATACTCGAAGGAGTGCTGCTGCCCTCTCCCCCGGGCTGCTGCCCTCTCCCCCTCCACCCATGGGAGTCGTAAGAGCCGACTGAGGGTATTTCTAAAGCCGGCCCCACACGGCTTAAATTTAAATACTAAATATTAAATTTAAATACTTGTATATAAAATACGCTGCGTGCCGTTTTTCCGCCTGGAGGATCACTGGAACTGTGCTACATTACTTCAGTGTTGGATCTTCCTCCCTGGCTCTCTCCATCATTTTGTTCTGTGAGACGACGTCCTCACAAAAGGTAGCGACTACGCCCCAAATCATGCCATCCACATATATCGCAAAGGTATTATTCGTTCCACACTACCTGTACAACATTCCACGCATTTTTTTTGTCGACTGCTAAGCCCCTCTTTTTATATACGCCTATTTGTGTGATGACAGTACCAGTTCTTAATAAATAAATACGGAAAGCTTCCTAAATTGTTACATTGTCATCGGTTTCAATATAATAGTTTCAATTTAATGCAATGTTTTGAAGTGGCTGAAAATCACATTCAAAGATTCCGTTACAGGTGAAACTAATAAAAGCGTGTTAATAATAACAAGCTATTTTAGTAACTTAACAAATTGGTGATTTGGTCCAGTTATGTTATGTGCTATTTTTTTGCAGTTATTCTGCTATTTTCATATTATAATATCCAAGATAGATAAATTTGTTGTTATGCTAAGTTCGGCATTCCAATTCGCACAAAATTTTGTTGTAAGGTTTCGTACCCACGCAATGAAATTGTCTTCGTATGTTTAGTTACAGCCGTGTGGGGCCGGCACCAAGAATAGCTCCACCCCGTTTCTTTCTATGGGAGTCGTAAAAGCCGACTAAGGGATTACCGGGGGACCGGGCAGCAGCGTTCCCCTGTGTACGGAAAACATCCACTGCGATCGCCAACCCGCCTGCCAAGCGATGGCGTGGCGATTATGGTAAAACCCCCATTTTGGGGAGGCCTATGTCCAGCAGTGGACGATGAAAGGCTGATGGATGGATGGATGGATGGATGGATGTTTAGTTTCTCGGTCAATTTTTTTGAGACTTATGAAATGAGATGAGATGGTATTATTTTATAATTTTTGTTCATCATCCCATGGATCTCCTCGCCTTATAAATAACATATAAATAGACACATAATAAAACAACTGTTTAAAGAACACACAAGCAATTGTCAATTGCGAACAAATCTACTACTATCTTCTTCTATCTGTTGAATTGAAGTATACTACAATACTACTATACTTCAATTCAACATTTTAACTATAAAGAAATCACATTAGTGTTATATAAGCTAAAATTTTAATTTATATCCATCCATCCATCCATCAGCCTTTTAACGTCCACTGCTGGACATAGGCCTCCCCAAGAATGGGGAATAGTGCCGTAATCACCACGCTTGGCAGGCGAGTTAGCGATCACAGTGGATGTTGTTAATACTCGAAGGAGTGCTGCTGTCCGCTCCCCCGGTATTCCTTCAGTCGGCTCTTACGATTCCTATGGGTGGAGAGGGGTGGGACAATCCTAAAGCAGGCCCACACGGCAAAATTAATTTATATAGTATGATACGAATATCTTAAAACAGCACATTCATGATTTGCTTAAATTCACATCTGACTTCAAACCATTTGAATTTCTAGATAAATTCAGAACAAGCTCAGTTTAGAATCGATTTAAAAACGTTTTAGTCAACACTAGGATTCTAACATTTCCAACGTTTTTAAAGCATTGAATGCGATGGTGTTGAACTGGCTTATTGAATTTCCTTTGCTCTATTTCTTCACTAAAGTAATGTTGCTTTGATTATTTTTCAGAGCAAAAGAGGTTTTAACTTGGAAACACTATTTAAATATGAATATAAAAATTATAAGTACTTTAAAATTGTGGAGCTAAATTACTAGTTCTCTGGAAAATGAAAAAAATGTTTAACTTTTAATATGACACTATTTACGCTGCAAAAGGTAGGAAAGTGGCTTAGTGAAAAAGGGTATTAAATGCCATATCTTGGTGAGGAATCACACTATAATTATGACGTTATTTTAGTATATAAAGGTTGCATTTGCGATTCTTAGAGGATACCTAACTCAATTTCGTATTTTTGTGTGTTGTGACACTGTCGTTGCCGATGTGCGTTATATGGGTAATAAATAGAAGTGTTATAACATGTGATATAACTGTACTGTCGGTTAAGACAAGTCTTTTATTGAGTATTATTTAGCAATGTGTCTTTAATTCTGATTTATATAGCGTTTATAATTTATCTTAGTACGCGTTACAACTGTTGCAACAATGCTTACTGTTTACTTTATTAGGACAAAATGAAGCGGAACTCAAGAAACAAGTTCATGATTGATATAGTTTTACGCGATAACACTCCATAAACATGCGTTGGTATGGATGAATCTGAAAATTTGATAGAAAATATTGCTGTGATTTTTTTTCAAATACCCACGTACTTCCAAATTTTACATTACGTTTATTAATGTTCTATTCATATTAATTTTTAGCATCTGCATCTACAAGTTTTAAACGATGTAGTTTACAAAATAATACCTAATTTAAATACCACTGTAGCAATACACGAAGTAAGTGTATTGCCTATATCAAGCAGTGGATGTTAAAATCCATCAGGGATGGGTGTAAGTGTAAATTATTTATTTTATTTTTGAACGAAGATGATGCTGTCCATATAGATATAGAAAAGGTTAAAATCTGGGTATATTTACGTGCCTCGCCAGTACCCTGAAGTGATCAGGTCAGCGAAGGAAAAAGTAAGAAACCTTGACTGAAATGAGTTATTGCGATTTTGTGTAGCACAGGATACGCCTGGGCATCCAAACAAAATCTATTACAATATTAGTCGTGACAATATGCTAACAAAAGATGCATCTAGAACATTATTTTACAAAACTTCGTTTAATGAAATAGGTAATTTAAAGTTTGATTTTTATCATTTTGTTATTACATTGTGTTTTTTTTCTGATACTTACTGTTTTTAGAATGTTTTAGTTATTAGATCAAATATTACGCAAGTACAAAGATCTATTTTTGTTATGTTTTGCTTCTAGGCTTAATTTCACACGAATTATGCTAAACAATTTCATTTAGTTTGCGTAAAATATTGTTTAATAATATGTTTTCGAATGGTCAGGTTATCTTTTGTCTGAAAATTTGCTATATAGCTTTATATATGTATAGTTTTGATACCTTATCTGTTTCGAATATAACTGTTAATAACTATGTAAAATCATAAATGTATAATAAGTATTTGATTTATTTTCAAAACTATACAAAGTATTAATAAATAAAAGTGTTTTATTTAATGAAATCTTTGAATAATTTGTCTAAAAAAATGACACATTAGAGGAATTTAAAAGTTATAAATAAATATAAAATAGAAAAAATAACTTTAGATATTTATTTTCACAATAATAGAGCATTAAACAGTCTTCTTAAATATATCTTAAGTTCTCCGATACGCATTCCCAGAAAAAATAAATGGAATTTTTAGTTATAAAAAAAAATTCATTCGTGATTTCCCAAAAAATGCATTTTTTGTGTTGTGACACTGTCCTTGCCGATGTGCGATAACTTCATGTATTAACTATCGCTAAATCAAGAAAAGTTTCATTTAACATGATATGACAATTCTATTCCCTAATTTTAAAATACGTAGTTAGAATAACTCAAAAATATGGTCACTTCACATGATGCGACTGTCTTTTTGCAGACATCAAAGCAATTAAATGAGAATTACTTACGGTAATAGGGTCATTACACAGGTTATGACAGTACTAAATGCACTATATGCACGCCCGCTGTGTATTAACTTTGATATGACACTATTTACGCTGCAAAAGGTAGGAAAGTGGCTTAGTGAAAAAGGGTATTAAATGCCATATCTTGGTGAGGAATCACACTATAATTATGACGTTTTTTTAGTAGATAAAGGTTGCATTTGCGATTCTTAGAGGATATTTATCTCAATTTCGTATTTTATGTGTTGTGACACTGTCGTTGCCGATGTGCGATATCTAGTGGCGCTTTAACAGAAACAAGTAAATAGATAAAAATTATCCATAAAATAACTGCAAAAACTAATGTACAGATATATAAATGAAAGATAGTGTTACATATTATTAATTTATATGATAATTTAATCAATATTAAAATTAATAGATTTCTATATAAAGTTCATCACTGGCCATTATTTTGTATCGGGAATCAATAACCATTGACCGTCACAGTTTCTAAAAGCACGCTCCAAACCTTTATCGTTCATGTATAGACGTAGTTTAGTGAAGTTCAGGATGCCCCAATAGCTGTAAACATCGTAATAATCGTAAACTGGCTGGATTTTACGGCGAATAGGCAGGACGTACAGCCTTAATCTAAAGTCGATATAAGGCTAACGGGGAGCACATAACAGATTTAAGCAGGCATTTATTAATTTATTTTGCAATCAAGCGACTTTATACAAAAACGATTTTAACAGATATCGCCTACAAATACAGAGATTCCCAATTATTTTCTGTTTAGCTTTCAGCTCAAGGGTAAACATAATCCGTTGCAGATGTATTAGTTGCTTTTTCCATAAACAATAATTAGCTACTTTACGCGAGCGGAGCCACCGGCACAGCTAGTTACGAATAAATGGCTATTTTATTATCATTTATAATATTTTTTTCTGCTTTTATAATAACAGTATGAAACAGCTTTCCTTGTCAATTATTTAACAAAAATGTAAATGGTTTTGTAAAAGCAAGCACGAATAAAACAGAAAAAATTGCGATAATTTTTAATATCAAATAAATACTTTTTGAGATATACTGTAAATTTTTCATAAGAAAATATTCATTGATTTTTCATATCGCTCATATCATCTTCGCGTTGTAATAGAACGATAAAAAATAATATTTGACTAAAATCTGATACTCTTATACATACGGGAAACGAAGAGGGTAAATTAAATCAAATACAAATCAAAGTTTTGCAAATACCGTTTTCATTAGTATTATTTATGGATTTACGGTCTTTAATTGGAGTACTTACCAAGTTACTCAATTAGCTAAAAATAGCCGTTACTCCGTATAGACCTTACAATATTTATTGCGAAATGATTGAGAATAATTACTTCTAACTAGATTTTTAAGACAGCGACTTGTCTTTCGGAGATGAACTTAGCAATTTTATGCAACTAAAGCTCAGTTTGTTAGGGAGTTTGAATTTATAAACTAGTTTATAATTTGTCTTAATTAGCCATAAATCTTTGCTCTCAGAACTTATCAGGTAGATTTATCACGGAATACGCTTATTGATCGATTTTTTAATTATAAATATATAAGTAAAATAAGATTACGTAATAAATATAATAACAATATGTCATAAATAAATTCCATTAAGTTTAGCGCAATAAAGTCAAACGTTGCCTAATTCCATGTTCGTAAGGTAAACATTGAAATTCAATTTATGTTACGCTTCAGGCACTCGTGCTTCTTTGCTCATTTTACGCGGTCAGAAGTAATAAGGGATTGGAAAAACATTATATTTCTCTATGAACCCAAAAAAACATGTCAAATGATTAAAATTATCAAAATATTTATTTCTATTTTTGGTCCGTGTGGTGACGGACTAAGAATACAAGTGTCACCACCCCATTCTTTCCCAAAGGGGTCGTATGAGGCGACCAAGGGAAGTAAGCAATTATCATCCATTGCATGACTGGTAGTAGGGCTGGGTTCCAAGTGGGAGTACTTACTTGGTATCGAGCCCGAGCGGGTTGGTACCACCATCTCCCGTGGTGACCGGCCTAAAGCACATCGTTGCGTTTTGGCTGTAGCAGGAGATAGCCGTTTATTCTTTCATTTCATATAGGCGAAATGAAATGGTGAGCAGCGGCTTGACAATACTCTCGGTATAGTTGAGCCCATGAGCGTCGGTTGCCATTTACCATCAGATGGGCCGTGGCTCCGCTACCACTACATGCAATAAAAAAATAAAAAATAAAACATATAACGTAAATCAATTATTTTACAAGCATATTATTAGGCAGGACCAAAAAATATTTAAGAAGGGACGTTTGTAATTTTTGGCATGTTTTATAAATGTCCCTATATTTAAACTATAATTAATTATAATGCTATAAGACACTTGTAAATGTGTGATTAATAATAATTAAAATTATTTATAAAGTAAGGACTTTAAATCCCTTGTACGAATTAAAATACTATTCACATCTAAAGACTTACCTATTTCAAAGTTTAAAACTTTTAATTTCACGCTTATTTTGAAAAATTTGCAATTGTTAATAGGCATTGAATTTTGTAGTGATTATTTTCACAAGATAGTTCTTGAAGAAATGTGCTTTTCGTTTACATATACATAATTTGACAAAGACGTTAAACAGCGAAATCCTGTTAGCATCCCTTTAAGTCAGGCTTGTTTATTAAATTATGTACACGTATATTGTTAAATTGGAACTTACTATGTACAAACATGTTTGTCTCGATATATTTTTTGCCTTTTTTAAAACTCATTTTTGACCGATTATTAGACATAATTTTCCACTGAGAATGAAAGGCATTAAGGTTATAGTCATTACAATGGCCTAGTGCGGGTTAACATACTCCAAAAGCCGTTGAGAAAACCTCAAAAGAGATGTACCAATTGCCCATACATTATTGGCCTGAAAAGGACATACATGAAACCATATGCGTTTTAAAGATAAATTACTACTTTATTGCCCTGTATAATTCTTTTCACACTTAAACTTGGGGATGATAAGATAAAATACATATAAGATGAATATGATTTTGTAATTATAATAGGTCAAAATCTAATATTTGATCAAAAGTAAGACCTTAATTATAAATAATTCAATATCTACACGATGAATAAAATAATATCTACATATATAAAAATAACAATGAGACTTAAAAATCATTAAATAGTATAAAAATTATTTTATTTAAGAACAATTATAGGCATATTACTATTATTATGAAATTATTTAAGAAATAACTACGTAATATTCTTGTGTAATATAATAGTAACAAAGTTTTTAATGTTATCAATTCAGCGTAGCGGTTATATCTTCTTTGGTTGTCAACAGATAATTATCCACCAATCACCATTATCAGAAAGTACAAATTCAATTATTTATGCCAGGTTCTATCAAGAAAAGGAAACCACTGAGGGATTTCATAAATTGTTGGTATAATTTTAACTACTGAAAACATTATGTCCGCATCCAGGCCGTAATTGGCATTTCGTAATTGTATTAAATCCTAGCCTTTGCGCGCAGCGCCGCCGCAGCTAAAAGATAGTTTTTAGGCTATATGTCAGGTTCCTAATATAGTAGTGGGATAAAATGTCAGTTTTTAAGTCTAATCAAGAGCTAATAAATAAATAAAAATGCGTCGCAATCCGTTCAGTAGTTTTTGCGTGGTGCGCGAACAAACAAACAGACAAACAGACAATAAATCTAAAAAAATCGTTTTGTGTTTAGACACGCCTATATAACCTATTACAATCATTTTATCTCAAATATCTTAAATTTACAGACATAGCTATGTTACAGCTTTATCTATTTATATATAAGCGATTTACCACTCACTGACTCATCACGATATCTCCGAAACCGTACGTCCGATTGACTTGAAATTTTGCATAGATGCTCCTTTCATGACGTAGACGCTCACTAAGAAGGATTTTACGAAACTCCTATGCAAAATATATATTTTTATCTACTATCATACTACACTACACTCATTATCACAACGACACAAACATGTCAACCGTTGCTATGGTAACCATTGATGTAGTTATTAAAATACAATAACATCATGCTAAAAGTTGGTTTTTATTAAATAATTTTAGTTATGTTTATGATTTAAAGAGTATTTGGCATTAATTTAATAGTTTTTTAAAGACTTATTTTATATATTCCGATTTCTATAATATTTCAATTGGTTTTAGTTTAATAGTTTTTTTAGATTTATTACAGATTACAAATTATTTGTGAATGTGGAAAAAGAGAATTTTAGTGCGAGCGGGATTTGAACTGCGTCCCTTCCAATCCGAGGAAGTGCTCTAAGCCGCTAAGCTATCGCACTGACCAACGGAACGGAAAATGTATTTTGACCAGATCGGAGACGTTCTTAAGGAAGGACAGGTGAAGAGTACTCGAAACCAACGAGCATGCATGAAAGCCCTGATGAAAGTAGATGAAGCGAAAGATGTGTCTCAGGATCGTAGCAAGTGGAGAGAAGTGGTCTCTGCCTACCCCTACGGGAAAAAGGCGTGACAATATGTATGTATGATTTAATAAAATAACTACTCTTATTCTTGCTCACCCGGTGAACTTCATTTCGCCATATTTTTTTTTCGTGAATATTTTGCAATAAAATTATTAAAGTACTAATATCGCTATTAAAAAATAGGGGTTGGCAGTAGAAGGGTGAAAGTTTAGGGTTGTATGTATTTATTAATGCCAAATCATAATAAATAAAATAAAAAAATTTATCCAAAAAATTAAAAATAAATTTTGGGGTGGACACCACCTTTATCACTTAGAGGTATGAAAAATAGTTTACATCCTATTCTCAAACCTACTGAATATACATACAAAATTTCATAAGAATCGGTCAAGCCATTTCGGAGGAGTATGGCGACAAACACTGTGACACGAGAATTTTATATATTAGGCTAGCTGACCTAGCAAACGTTGTTTGGCCATATAAATTATTTCGTCATCGGTAGTAGAGGGGTGAAAATTTAAGGTTGTACATGTATTTTTTAATGCCGAAACATAATAAAATAAATATAAAAAATGTTGTCCCAAAAATATTTAGTCACCCTTATCATTTAGGGGTATAAAAAAATAAATGTTGGCCGATTCTCAGACCTACACGATATGAACACAAAATTTCATACAAATTGGTTCAGCCGTTTCAGAGGAGTTTGGTAACAAACACCGCGACGCGAGAATTTTAGGTATTAGATAACAAATTTTGCGTACGTGAGCTTAATGACACTATTCAGAAATAACGAGAGAAAAAGACACAGTCAACGAGTTTTTCAAAAGAGATTTTTGGTATTATTAGGCACATTGATACGTTACGGTAAACGATACTAAACGAAATTAGTGCAGGAAAGCGTAATCTGCACTCATCTATAGTGAACACTTTTAGTGCCTAATTGTGGATCTTCTCTGTTTTATACATCAACTACCTCTGTGGTGCAGCGGTAGTGTAAGCGATTGCTGATCATGAGGTTTCAGGTTCGATTCCCGGGTAGAGCAGTGTTATACATATTTTTCGTAAAAAGAAAAATTCTCAGTAGCCGCCCGTAGTTCGAAATGTGCTCGGTATACGGCAATAGGCTCGCCCTCTATTACATGGGACTTAAACATAGCTGGTGAATCGTGGATGTGTAATACACCTCTGCCTACCTCTTCAGGGAATACAGGCGTGATGCTATGTTTTTGTTTATTCATCAATGTTTATAACACATAATTATACTAGGCTGTATGGCTTCATGGTGAGTAAGACGGTAAGTTTGCCACGCCCTGAGTGGTTGGCGTGGTAGCCTATAACCCAAAGATAACCTTCGCGAGTAATCCACCCCAAGAAAAGCTATGTCCTATGGCTTTTAAGAATGAAAAATGATGGAGAGGAATGATGGTATAGAGGAGATGAGAAAGTGGTCCGGTAAAATAATAGGAAAGGAAAGAAGGGGTTGGTAGGTTTCTAATTTAGAGATAGTTACACACATATTTAGACATTTTTGAATTAAGAATGTTAAATTTAATTTGATATAGGATAGGACATATGGTTTTATAAAATCGCGGGTATAATAGGGGTCGAATTTAGAAAATAAATCTTTAACGCTGACGAAGTCGCGGGTATCAGCTAGTAATAGTATATATGGATTGATCCGAAATCGCTACTGTTATTGACAATCTAGATATTGACAGTAGCAATCAGGATGACAGACAAGCTAATATAGCTTCGTTTGATCAATCCTAAATCACACAGTATATAGATATGGGGCACAATACCAAAGCAGCATTATCAAAGCCGCAATTAATAGATTCTATAGGACCTTAATCCCAGGGGCTCGCATGACTATAAATACAGTGTCTTTGGTCAGGCAACAATTTTTTATCCGTGTAAAATAAGTACTATCCACATTTTGTCTTTACAAAAAATCTCTTTTTCCTTATTCACAAATAATTTGTACTTTTAAAAGTGGCGGAGCATGTCAAATGCTAAAAAATATAGATCAAAAATTTTTAGAAAATCGCCCCATCAAATAGTATGAATTTTAATTGCAAAATTAAACTTACTATATTGGTTTAATGCATGTAAATGCTTCCGATAGATGGCGTTGGTCGTAAACACAAAATGTGATAAGTAGATTGGGATGATCGAAAGATCTTTACTATAGCTCAGTGGTTCAGAGCACTTCCCCGGATTGGAAAAGGCGCGGGTTCGATTCCCGCTAGCACAAAAAATCTCTTTTTCCTTATTTACAAATGTTTCGTCTGGTCCATGTTCATTTTGAGACCCACTAGTCGGGAAACCTTGTAGAGATCGTTGAGCATGGTGCCAAGGTCCTCCAGCGATTCTGCCATGACTACGATGTCGTCGGCATATCGAAGGTGAGTGAAATATTCGTCATTGATGTTAATGGCGAATCCGGTCCAGTCCAAGAGCTTGAAGATATCTTCCAATGCAGTGGTGAAAAGTTTCGGGGACATAACGTCTCCCTGTCTAACACCTCTCTCCAGTTGCATCGGTTTCGTACTCCTATCCTGAACACAGACTGACATGGTGGCGTTTCTATGCAAGCACTTCAGCACTTCGATGTACCGATAGTAACTTTGGCACCGCTGAAGGTGCTGCAGCACCGCCCAAGTTTCGATCAAATCGAAGGCTTTCTCATAGTCCACAAACGCCAGACACAGAGGCCGATTGTATTCCTTGGTTTTCTGTATAATCTGGCGTAGCGAGTGGATGCGGTCTATGGTACTATAGCCTTTTCGGAAACCGGCTTGTTCGGGAAGTCGTCAAGCCTGCGCGTGAGTTGATTTGTAATGACCCTCGAAAACAACTTATAGACGTGGCCCAAGAGCCAGATGAGTTTATAGTTCTTCAAGAGGGTTCTGTCACCTTTCTTGAAGAACAGCACCACCGTGCTTCTGGTCCACGACTCTGGAACGTTACATCAGGTTTGACAAAACTCAAATCCTCGCAAAAGAACATCGATATCATATTAGAATGATACGTGAGGCTATTGAAATTAAGAAACATCCCAATTTTAATAGAGAAGACGGCTGGGTCTTACCATCAAGCTGGAATCCTATGATAGGCCTCACCAAACATAATACAAGAAGGCACACCACAATATTGCAAGACACAGTTAGCGCTTATTGTATAGATAAACCCCACAGTAGTGATTAGTTAGTATTTTCCGCATAAATTTATTAATCCATAACAAGTTGTTGCCTACTGAGTTTTCTCGCCGGATCTTTCTCAGTCAAGCCGCGTTCCGATCCGGTGGTAGCTTTTTAGTCTTAGCTTCCATTAAAATCAATATATTTAATAATAGAAACTAATAATCAATATTGTCTTCTTAATAGTAATTTTTTCAAAAACTTAAAAAATTTTAATTTGTAGTTTGTGGTAGAATTTTTAAGCACTTAATATAAACAAAATTTTAAAACTTAAAGGAGTATTATAGGTACTAATTTTATTATACTAGCTTAAAATCTCATACATTGTAAGCATAAAACTTAGAGTAAGTAGATATTTTTAATTGTGTTTTTAAACGAATATTAAGTGGGTTGAAATAAATAAACCAAAAATTTGTAAAATCATATTACTGTGGGTAGATGAAACCGTTGAAACAACATATCAGCTTTGGACATCTACCATCTAAGTCCACCCATGACCATGAATGCTGTAAAGTATTCGAAACGTCGGGATAGCATAAAAATCAAGTAAACGCGATAGATTCCGTAAACGTAGTTTTATTTCAAAATTTGTGAAATTCGCGTAAATGTTAGAAAGTATTATAAAAACAATAGTAAGCTTTATTAACAATTTGAATTGCAACATAGAAATAGAGTTTAATTCATAATATAGCAGGTCCTATTCGCGGCTATTTCGTTTTGGTTGTTGACACAACAGTAAACAATGGATAAACGATCTTAAATGGTTTCACTGTTGCTGTGCAATTTTCAGGGAAAACTAAATAAATAACACATTTCATTTTTGCCCACCTAAAAAAAGTATAGCTGTACCTGTAGCCTATATTGTAAAGCTGTAACAGAGCTATGTCTGTACATTTTAAGATGTTTGAGAACAAAATGAATATATATTAAGGCGTCTCTAAACAAAAGCATGTTTATTATAATTTTTGTCTGTCTGATTGTTTGTTCAGCCATCACGCAAAAACTACTGAACGGATTTTTGCAAGAACGGGTCGCTGGTATACTATAGTAGGCTAATTCGTTAGAAATTTTGGGAAAGGCTATTATTTACATTAACTATGTAAAGAAAAGAAAATACTTAAGTTTGTTATTCCTACGGCCCGTGTGTCAAACGAGGTTACATTGATCACGTAAACAATTAATGTTGGTATTGGTTGTTAGCTAATGAAGGCAAGAACGCATTATACTTGATTACAATCACGCTCTTATCTAAGAGAAATAAGCCTTATTAGTTAACAGAAAAAAAAAATATCTAGTATTATTTGGTTTAGAAATCTTAGTAACAATTTAAAAGTTATTCATTAGTAACAATTTAAACAGAATTGCTAAGGTCATAAATCGAGCTTAGAATTTGCAGCCAAAAAAGAAATTGAAAAAATAAATCTTACAGCTGACTTGCGCAGTAGGTCCGCGAATCAACTGTTAAGATTATGTCAGTTAAACAGTTTATTTTTTCAACCTTTTACTGGCCTATCGTTGGGGTACGGATCTCTCTCGTTGTGAGAACGATGTAGGCTTAGTCCACCATGAGGCCTAGTGCGGGTTGACAATGTTTTTACCATAATTTACATGTATTTTTAGTTTTGCTGACTCAAAACAGACGACACGTCCATGGTAGGCAGAGACAATGGATTTCCACTCCTATGCGTTGCGATAGATGGCGTTGGTCGTTAAGACAAATATGACCAGGTAATTGGGTACGATCGCATGGGAGTACGATAGCTCAGTGGATTAGAGCACTTCCCCGGAAAGGAAGGGACGCAGGTTCGATTCCCGCTCGTACTAAAGTTCTCTTTTTGCTCATTCACAAATAATAATTTGTACTTTAAAAGTAGCTGAGCATGTCAAGTGCTAAAATATAGATCAAAATGGAAACATATTTATTTAATCACAATATTTATCAATTACGCCCTGGAGCGATGACGATAGATAAGATATCGAACACCTAGAGAATTACTACACAGTTTCTTAATTAATCCTTATTAAACGCCAGCTGTCAGTAAACTTATTGACAGCCTGAATATGCATAGCGTATTGAAGCACCGAGTTAATACTTGTTTAGATATTGTTTGGTTATCTTGGGTTATGTTTGCGTCAAATAATTCATTAGATAGGACACCCAGGCTATTCGATTACATGAATAAATTTCAGTTCAGCTCCTACCTGACTATAACAATATATATTTTTCATAAAGGATTCTTATATCTCTTCAATGCGGGTCTCCTATATTAACATATAGTGAGAGTAATTGAGACCATAGTGCAGTTTAGCTGACAGAAAATCTTACCACTGTAGGAATGTAAGTAACATAGTTCCAGTGGCCCGCCAATAAAGGCAGAGAGACGGCACACGGCGGGTTTCTTTAGTGAGTGAGGGCTCCACACTACCCTGTTCATTGCCCCGAACGGCGGGGTGTGCGGTTAGGAAGATTTTTTCCCGCATTAACAACAAAAAAAACATAAAAAAAAAACACAGCATCACGCCTCTATTCCCCGAAGGGGTAGGCAGAGGTGTATTACACACCCACGACTCGCCAGCTATGTTTAAGTCCCACGTAATAGGGGGCGAGCCTATTGACGTCTACCGGGCACATTTCCAAACTCCGGGCTGCTACTGAGAATTTTCCTTTTTAGGAAAAAGCTCAATAACATTGCCCGACCCGGGGATCAAACCCGAGACCTCATGATTAGCAGTCGCATACACTACCGCTACACCACCGAGGCAGTTATAAAAAAAGGCATGTATAATTACTTTAATTCAGCGTGCAGAGACGATTTGTGAACAAATGCACACTTAATTTCGAAAAGTCAGAGGTGTGGGCTTTCCGAGATCTTGACCAGTTCATGATCGTACTACGTATTCCTGTTTTGTAGTCTCTTGTCAGGCTGCAAAAATCTGCTTAAGTGCACGCCCAGTAATTTAGGGCAATGAACAGGGTAGTACCTCCCTCATCTACATGTGACATTACTTGAGTAGTCCGCCGGCGGCCTAGCTTTGCCTGAGCGATGCTTTTGCCTGTGCAGTCCTGGGCCTTACAACTAGGGTGTCTATATGCGTGGAAACAATGCAATATAATGGTTCCCTATAACTAAATCTATAATATTATAAAGCTGTAACAGAACTGTGTCTGAACATTTAAGATTTTTGAGAAAAAATATTATGTAAAAGGCTATATTGGCGTGTCTAAACACATTTTTTTTTTGTTTGTTTGTTTATCTATAGGTCTGTTTGTTCGTTCACGCATCACGCAAAAACTACTGAACGGATTTTGATGTAACTTTTTTTATTTGAGAGCTCTTGATTAGACTTTTATCCCGCTACTATATCGGGAACCTGAGATATAACCTAAAAGCTAGCTTTTGGCTGTGGAGGGGTCGCGGGCAAAGGCTAGTAATTTAATAAAAATGTAATTCAGATAGCGATAGGTATAATATTTTTTTAGGATTAGCAATGACGTTCCGGTTACGGTTACGATACGTTGACTGCCTCGGTGGTGTAGCGGTAGTGTATGCGACTGCTAATTATGAGGTCTTGGGTTCGATCCCCGGGTCGGGCATAGTTATTGAGCTTTTTCCTAACAAGAAAAATTCTTAGTAGCAGCCCGGAGTTTGGAAATGTACCCGGTAGACGTCAATAGGCTCGCCCCCTATTACGTGGGACTTAAACATAGCTGGCGAGTCGTGAGTATGTAATACATTTCTGCCTACCCCTTCGGGGAATACAGGCGTGATGCTATGTATGTGTTGTGTTATGTTAATGACGTTCCGAGCACGTCGTGAATAGTTGCGCATATATCTAAATCTTGCACGATCGATAATGTTCTAAATAATCCAATACTTAGTGTATACTTGACTACCTACTGTATGACCAGTCTAAAATGTAAATAATAAACATTTAAAGATATATATGGTGCAGAGAATACCATACAAAACCATATATTACTATAATACATACTAGGTACATGTAGGTATATATTTTAAGTTAGTATTCGCTTATTGTCGAGGGTCGCATAAATTATTTGTAATTGTCTTTCGTAGCTGAATACGTCTTTCAGTAATGTAATAATGGTTGTTACGATGATACAGTGACGCTGTACTAATTAGATTTACTGTTTGGAATGTCATTATAACTTTAACATTAATAATAATTGTAGTACATAATTATAATTATATTATTACATAATTATGTATTGATCATTTTACTATGAGTCTACAAGCAACTAGCAATTATTACGTTTATACTCGCATCGTAGTAATTACTACTTATTTATATTATAAATGCTAATCCATCCATCCATCAGCCTTTCATCGTCCACTGCTGGACATAGGCCTCCCCAAAAATGGGGGTTTTACCATAATCGCCACGCTTGGCAGGCGGATTGGCGATCGCAGTGGATGTTTTTAGTACACAAGGGAACGCTGCTGCCTGGTCGCCTGGTAATCCCTTAGTCGGCTTTTACGACTCCCATAGGAAGAGACGGGGTAGAGCTATTCTTGGTGCCGGCCCCGCACGGCAATGTAAATGCTAAAGTGTGTTTATAATATAAGTAAGTTTAAAATTACTACACTGAACAAAACTTTCCAATAGGATATGATTCACTGAGTAAAGAAAAAGAGAGCGACGAGGGTGTACATTTAGTTCAATGCCTGAATTGTAGCCGAGGGAGTTAGTACATAGGTGCGTAATATGATATACATTGCTTTATATTTGCTAAAGTATTTATAATTATGTATATACTTACTAGAGACTTATGTACCTTATGCAAGGACACATAATTCTTGGTGGTCATTCAAATGAAATACAACTTTATGACACTTTTTAGATAGAATGGGTCTAGTGATAACATTTCCAAATTTACTATCACAATAATCGATTTTTTTTTCAATAATCAATAAAAGATTTATTTTCACCATACTACTACAAAGTTTATAAGAAAAAAGGAACAAAATAAAAAAGAAAAGAAAGAAATTAAAATTATGCATCATAAAATTCATCCGCATCACTGGCTACCGGCAAAGTGCCCAGAAGGCTGGCAGCATTGCCACGTTGAATGGCAATGCTAATTCTTTGTGCTAGGTAAAGGCCAGCCCTCTGATCACGTGAAGCGTCGATTACACGACTCGCAATTTCTTTATAAAATTTGTGAGCGTTCGGGCCCCATAACCCTAGCGTTTCGGCCCCAAACGGTTCGAAAATATAATTACCCTCAAGGTTAAGTGATATTTTTATGCACCGGGGAGTTCAAAGTTAAGGTTTCAACTTAGGACTAACAAAATTCACGCTAGAACATAAAGTGCGAATATGTTAAATCGAAAATAATAGTCACAAGCGGGAATTGAACCTGCGTCTCCTGAAACACTGATTCAGACGCATTGCCAATTCAGCCATCGTAACATCCGTTCGACACTTTCAATTCCATTAACATATTATTAATTCTTAATGTCTCGGGTGACGCCTGCGTCATCGTGATATCTGCTCGAGGCTATCAACCTTGTAACATATTAATTCTTATTGCCTTAAGTGACGCCTGCGCTATCTGTCAGATGCACCTACTTCCATACTTTGTTCCAACCAGGTAAGCTTAACTACTACAATTAAGACTCTTACCAAATAATAACGCAGCCCTATAGATGTGTTGATATTTTAATGTATATTGTAATCACTTACTTGTTCGGCCATTTTCCAGAACACAAGGTAAATAAAAATGTGTAATCGAATGTTATCCATTTCACACGGTCGAGAGTATTAAATTCTTATAATATATTTACATTGCCCACATTAGAATTGTCTCACCCCTCTCCACCCATGGGAGTCGTAAGAGCCGACTGAAGGAATACCCCGGGGTGTGGGCAGCAGCACTCCTTCGAGTGTTAACAACATCCACTGCGATCGCCAACCCGCCTGCCAAGCTTGGCGATTACGGCACTATCCCCCATTCTTGGGGGGGCTTATGTCCAACAGTGGACGTTAAAAGGCTGATGGATGGATGAATGGAATATATTTACGAATATCAAAACACTGACGCCATTAGATATTTAGGCTCTAAAATGCATCACTCGTATATTGTGTTTGCAATTTGAGAATGTATTGCTACCAACCCCTTTTTTTTTGTTAAGGTCACCCTTTTTTTTGTATAGGCGGGAAAAAATGTTCCTAACCGTTCGTAACACCCCGTCGTTCGGGGCAACGGACAGGGTAGTGTGGGGACTTCACCCACTAAAGAAACCCACCGTGTGCCGTCTCTCCGCCTTTATTGGCGGGCTACTGGAACTATGTTACATTCCTTCGGTGATTGCTACCAACCCTCAGGTGTAGTATTCTGAAATATTTCCTTCTTTCGAAATAATAAAATCCTATGCGTATTTTGATCTATATTTTAGCACTTGACCTGCTCAGCTACTCTTAAAGTACAAATTATAATTTGTGAATAAAGAAAAAGAGTATTTTAGTATGAGCGGGAATCGAACCTGCGTTCCTTCCTATCCGGGGAAGTGCTCTAATCCACTGAGCTACCGTACTATTTGTTAGAAATACCCAATCTTCTTACCACATTTGTTTTAACGACCATCGCCACCTATCGGAAGCATTTACATGCATAAATCCAATATAGTAAGTTTAATTTTGCAATTAAAATTCATAATATTTGATAGCGTGATTTTTTAAACATTTTGATCTATTTTTAGCACTTGACCTGCTCAGCTACTCTTCTAATCGTAGTCCTATGCGTAGTTTTCCTATATTTACCCAAATATGCAGAACTTTCAATGTATAACACAACAACTTTTTGCCTTGCTTTATTTTCTGAATAATAATATGACAACAATAAAATTATTTATATCCTACGTGGTGCAATAAAGTAAACCATAAAGTGTGTGTGTTTATATTTTTATACCAGAACTGTGTAAACATTGTTTGAGTGGATTTTATTGTTTTATACTTAGTAGGTATACTTCTTCATTAATACGTACAAACAAACACAACTATTTATAATACTAGTAATAATTCTAGTTGTAGTGCTGAGACATCATTGGGAAAATAAATATACTATGGAAATAATCAAATATGGTAATTCGAAAAGTAACTATCGGTTGTTCTTCCTATATTTTTATATCTTTTATAATAGAAATAATAACTTAAAATACTCTGTAAAATGTATACATAAGATGAAGTTGCGGTCACGTCACGGTTAGGTTTAATTTCCGAAGTCAAATATCAAATATCTCTCTAGCCGTGTGGGGCCGGCATCAAGAATAGCTGCACCCCGTCTCTTCCTATGGGAGTCGTAAAAGCCGACTAAGGGATTACCGGGGGACTGGGCAGCAGCGTTCCTCCTTGTACTAAAAACATCCACTGCAATCGCTAACCCGCCTGCTAAGCGTGGCGATTATGGTAATACCACATGAGTGCAGGCGGTACAGGACCGTTCGCTGTGGCGTTCTGTTGGGGAGGCCTATGCCCAGCAGTGGACGACGAAAGGCTGATGGATGGATGGATGGAAATATCTCTCATGTGTCGCCCGTTTTGGTTGACGATATTAGCGCGTCAGATCGTATCTTCTCCATTTCAAAATGTTTTGAAAAAAAAAATGCACAATAGGCATACTAGACTGAAAATAGTCAAACCAATGGCGAGAAGATGAAGCACTACGCTAGAGGGTACACATTGTTGCGTTTTGGCTGTAGCAGGAGATAGCCGTTTAAATTTAATTTCATCTGTGAAATGAATTGGTGAGCAGTGGCTTGACAATACTCTCGGTATAGTCGAGTCCATGGGCGACGGTTACCATTTACCATCAGATGGACCGTGGCTCGTCTGCCACTATAAGCAATAAAAAAAAGAAAAGACAGACCAAGTTCCTACATTCTCAAGATTACAGTGTAAAATAATTTTACCCGTCACCTCACTCGACCTCACTTGAGTTTATAGAGCTTATTTGCTGACTCCACTGTCCGAACTTTACAACAAATAAGTGTAAAACCAGCATGTTTGCGATGTACAACACTAACTCGACAGTATCTCAGACACTCTTAAATAAACTTCTCAAAACTGAATAAACTTTGTTTCTTATTGATTTACTGTATATTATTACTCACTTTTACCGCATTTAAGATACCTGTGAAACTTATCACTAAACATCCCGTGTATCCCGAGTTGGTTACTATATTCTTAGACCTGTCCTTTTCAGTTAAAGCTACTACGTACATCATATAATTGGTTCTAGCTGATCTCGACAACGGCTTGACTGATTTGAACGGGATTCTAAATGGCAGATACTAGTGTATAATTTTATTTTGAAATAATAACTACCCTACTTCTACACAAACCACCGAAGGAATGTAACATAGTTCCAGTGGTCGCCAATAAAGACGGAGAGACGGCACACGGCGGGTTTCTTTAGTGGGTGAAGGCTCCACACTACCCTGTTTGTTGCCCCGAAAGAAGGGGTGTGCGGTTAGGAAAATTATTTCCCGCCTCAACAAAAAAAAGCATTACACACAAAAAAAAAATACATTTACTTTTTGTGCCAAAAAATTCAATTAATCTTTACGCCTTAAAGTGCTCTCTTATTTCCAATTTTAATTTTCTTTTCCATCCAATGGTATTGTGCGATAGGACCGCCAATTGTACTTAGCCACAGCTAAGGTAGTATAATTAATTAGGTAATCTAATACGGTAGCAACTGATGCTAATCATAGCTTACGGAGATTAGCTATGCTAGGGGCAAAGCCAAACCACTCATTAACTTACTAACCTTCAAACAAGCTTCTTCCTCTTACCAATGAAGAAGATAAGTGTTCCCATTTAAATTAGTAGTTATTTGAAGGAAAATAGTGGCAGGATCATCTCTACTATCATATTAAATCAAATGTTTATACGATACCAGTAGGTAGTGCGTAATAATATATAATATAGGGAGCCATTTTTCGCGCATGAATTTGCCAATTTGGCCTGATTGAAGCTACTGGGAAATGAATTGGTATGATTGAAATGAAAATTGAATTCGGTTTGCAATAAAGTTTTTCGCTATAAAAGTTTGTAACTTAACTTCTGCATTCATTAATTTGTACTTAGTTTTGTCTCGTTGTATCTCGATTACCACTTCGAGGCGCAAAATATCTCGTAAAAGAGAAGGAAAATCGCAGCGAGATCTTGCTGATATAATTACATTGCTTAAGGAAATAGATCTAGAAAAAGTGCCGATATTTGTTGCTCGGGAACTGCAAAAACTACCTCCAATATCATTTGATCATTTAGATGTAAGCAAACTTCTCAAGGACATGTTGGTGTTACAGAATGAGCTGAAAATAATTAAGGAATGTTATGTAACTAATAAGCAGTTCGAAGATTTTAAAAATCAATTTGATCAATGTACGAAAATCGACCTACCTCACATAACTAAAAAGATAAATTATACATCCACGCAGTCGTTGGCAGGAGTTGATTTGCGTGAGGATATTCCATCTGTATCTCTAGTGGAGAGTGTAGATCAGCGCGCTTCGCTCACAAAAACTAACATAGAGGCCGCTACCGTGGTTTCGACACAGGAGCTCTGTTATGAATGCGCGGAACATTCTGTGCGATATAAGCCAGAAACACTAAGTGACCGCAGAAAGGAACACACAAATATACAGGAAGATAAATAATGGACTGTTGTACAGAAAAGGAAGCCAAAGTATCGGTTTGCAGGTTACAAAGGAAAGGCAGTATTGGAATCAGATACGAAATTTAAAGCAGTGGAAATTAATATCCCATTATTTATTTCTCATGTGGCTAAAGAGGTGACTGACAGAAATATAACTGATTATATAGTATTCAGGACACAGACACCAGTAACAGTCAAAGAGATTATGATGAAGACAGAAAGAAACTATAATGCATACAACATTTTTGTACCAAAACATAAACTTGCATTATGTTTAAACGATAGTCTGTGGCCAGAAGGTATATCGTTTAGGCGCTTTATTTATATAAACAAAACTAAGAATCAGAGTGATAATGAAAACTATTGTAGTGAAGTGAAGCAAAGGAACTTATAATGGATGTACAAATGAATATGAAAATTAAATCTAAGTTTATCAGTTTTAATTGTAAATCAATTAAGAGGTCACTTGAGTGTGTAAGAAAATTGTGCGAATCTGCGGATATCATAGCACTCCAAGAGACTTGATTATTCCCACATGACATACCGTTTCTGGGCACTTTAGATAAGAACTTTGCGTACACCGGTACTTATGCGGTAGACCCCTCGAAAGATGTTTTCAGAGGTCGCCCCTATGGAGGAGTGGCATTATTGTGGCGCAAGAGTTTGTTTAAAGAAGTGTCTGTTATTGAGTGCAATAATACGCGTATTAGCGCGATAAAAGTGTCGATGAACAACCGCTCTTTTCTTGTATTTAGTATCTATATGCCAACTAATGCAATAGATAATTTAGAGGAGTTTACATCGTGCTTTGGCGAGGTATATGCTATTGTTGAAAATTGTTCAATAGAAGCTATTTATATGTTAGGAGATTTTAATGCTCATCCGGAAGAGTTATTTGGTACTTAGTTAGGTAATTTATGTGCAGATTATCAATGGGTACGTGCAGATATAGATATCTTAAGTAACATATCAAATAACTAAACATTTATTAGTGATGCCCATGGATGTACAAGGTGGCTCGACCACTGTATTGTAAGTCATTGTGCGAGGCAAACGATTACTAATATAACCATAAAATACGACACATTCTGGTCTGATCATTTGCCTCTTATTATTGAGTGCGAATTAAATATGATTATATGCAAAGGTAGTAGTTATAGCATAAATAGTCATATACAAAATAAAGTGAACTGGGGTTATAGAACGAATAAACAAATAAATAATTACACCAAGATGTGTAGTAATAGACTTATGCTAATAGATTTTCCGGTTGAATTTAGACAATGTAGTTTTAATTTGTGTGATAGTAAGCAACATAGACATAAAATAGATATATTGTATGGGAATATAATATCTGCACTAACAGACTCTGCCATTTATACAAGTGAAAGTCCGGTCCGCTCATATAGGAACAAACGTCCTGTAACAGGATGGAACAAATATGTACGTGAGGCACACGGGGAAGCTAGGAGTAAATTTCTACAATGGGTTTTACAAAATAGACCACAATCTGGTGTTGCTTATGAAGAAATGTGTAAAAGTCGTAAAATATTTAAAAATAAATTAAAATGGTGTCAAAATAATAAAGAACAGATAAAAATGGACATAATTACAGAATATCGAGCTTCTAACAAATTTAGTGATTTTTGGAAAGCAACGAATAAACTAAATTATAAATCCAGTCTCCTTGTAAGTGTGGGAGGCGTATGTGAGAGCAGAGATATAGTTGAACTGTTTAGAAAGCACTTTACCGTGAAATCACCGTTAGGTCCTTCGACTGGGCTTCCTGAAGCTATTATGAAAATAAGAGGTGAATCGTACAACGTGTCAGCCAATCAGATACGTCGTAATAGTGAATAAAATGTCCAACGGAAAGTCACCAGGTCATGATGGGCTAACTATTGAACATTTGAAGTATGCTGGCATCAATCTATCTCGTGTGCTCTCGAGGTTTTTTAATATATGTATGAGTCACTCGTATCTTCCCAACGATCTTATGAAAACAATTATTGTGCCGATTGTTAAAAACAAAACTGGTGATCTGTCCGATAAGAACAATTACCGACCGATATCTTTGGCTACAGTAATAGCTAAAGTTTTGGACAGTGTGCTCGACTCAGAACTTGATAAGCACCTTAGTTTGCACGACGCTCAGTTTGGCTTTCGAGCCGGACTTTCTTCAGAAAGCGCAATTCTGAGTCTGAAACACACTGTGCAATACTATACAGAAAGAAGTACACCTGTGTATGCGTGCTTCCTTGACCTCTCTAGAGTATTTGACCTCGTGTCCTACGATGTTTTATGGGCAAAGTTAAAAAGTACAGGTGTGCCTCCGCAGGTGCAACGGCTTTTTCACTTTTGGTACCACAAACAAAAGAATAGTGTCAGATAGGCGAACAGTTTTTCAGATATGTATGGGTTGGAGTGTGGGGTGAGACAAGGTGGGTTGAGTTCTCCCAAGCTCTTCAATCTGCATATGAATGAACTTATAGTTGGGCTCAGCTGCACCCATGTAGGATGCTGGATCGACGATATATGTATGAACAACTTAAGTTACGCGGATGACATGGTACTGCTGACCCCAGCTGTAAGTGCCATGAGAAAATTACTAGCCATATGTGAAATATATAGCCACAAACATGGTCTAATGTACAACTGCCTAAAAAGTGAGTACTTGGTCTTCGGAGCCTCTGGTAAATGTCCATCTAATGTGCCCGCTCTTAAACTCTACGGTGTTGAGTTGAAGCGGATACAAAGGTTCAAATATCTTGGACACTATCTTACCGAAGGCCTTGTAGATCAAGTTGACACCGAAAGGGAGCGGCGAGCCCTGGCGGTTAGAAGTAGCATGCTGGCCCGCAGGTTTGCACGTTGTAGTGAACAAGTTAAAGTCACATTATTCAAATCTTTCTGTCAGACTTTCTACACGTGCAGCCTGTGGTTCAGATATACGAAGAAATCGATCGATGCCCTTCGCGTACAATATAATAATAGTTTTAGGATGTTATTAGGACTGCCCCGTTTTTGTAGTGCCTCAAGCATGTTTACTGAGGCGAGGGTCGATGGCTTCCACGCCATATTACGTAAGCGGCTTACCTCCTTAATAAGCAGAGTTCGGTGCAGCACCAATAGCATCCTACAGGTTATTGCGGGTAAACAGGATTCAAACATCCTGAAAGCATTTATTCGTGCCCATGTGACTTAATTTGTAATTTATATGTATATATTTAGATATTTTTATATATATTTTTAGCATTTGACATGCTTAGCACTATACATTAAACACAAAGTGAAAAATGTGAAATCGAAAATAACAGTCGGGAGCAGGATTTGAACCTGCATCTTCTGGATACCGTCCAGATGCTTTACCAATTCAGCCATCCTGACAATTGCTCCTGACTGCTAATTTCGATAACACATCATACTTAACGTCTTTGGGTGACGCCTGCGCCATCCGTCGGAAGTATTTTCATACATTATACCGACCAGGTAAACTTAATTTTACAATTAAGATTTTACCTAATAATGACGCAAGCCCTTATATAATGCTAAGCATGTCAAATGCTAAATAACTAATAATTAATACTTAACGCATTGTATGGACTCTGTTCGAAATAAAACTTATTATTATTATTATTATTACCGATAAAGATTAGATTTAGGGATTGCCAAAAGATTTTAACATATTTTTATAAAAACATTTAATCTCTGATTGTTAAATTTTGGATGAGAAATAACTTTTTCATTTAAAAATGTCCCAAACTTTTAGGACTCGCCTGTTATTTTATGTTGATTTTTTGATGGGATTTATATTTACATAACACTGTACGCTGTGAAAAGTCACGCTTGTTAATAATAACATACTATGCAATTTAATTTGTATCTACTATATTAATATAACACAGTCGCATCATTAGCTGTAGTTTACTTTTGGCTGCCGTATGGGATCGGCACTGCTGTGGGGCCAGCTTTAGAATTGTCTCATCCGTCTCTACCCACGGGAGTCGTAAGAGCCGACTGAGAGAATACCGGGGGAGTGAGCAGCAGTACTCCCTCGAGTATTAACAACATCCACTGCGATCGCCAACCCACCTGCCAAGCGTGGCGATTACGGCATTATCCCTCATGATGAGCACACAATATACAATGATGCGGTCGGCACAGGACCGCCCGTTGTGGCGTTCTCTTGGGGAGGCCTATATCCAGCAGAGGACGTTGAAAGGCTGATGGATGGATGGATGGATGGATACTTTTGGAAAGGCACTAGTAGTCTTACCCTTTATATTCCTAGTGAACTGTTAATGATATACATGTTTGCAAATTAAATTGTTTGTGAATGTGGAAAAAGAGAAGTTCAGTGCGAGCGGGATTCGAACCTGCATCCCTTCCAATCCGTGGAAGTGCTCTAGATCGCTAAGCTATCGCACTGACCGACAGCCATTCCCATCACATCTCCACATCACGTTTATCTTTACGACCCCTCACGTGACAGCTTCACCGTTTCGCTACATTATCTATTTCCGACTAACAAAAAGTGCGAAAACGCGAAGAAGATTTTTTTTTTATTTTTCGTATTACTATAGGCTATAATAAATAAATGAACAAAAATTTGATTCGAGAAATCTAGCGAAATAAACAATGGAAACAAGAAAATGAAACAGGAAATAAACGAAAACACGAATAAATGTCTAATTAACATGCTCAACCTGCTTTTAATTCTAGTCACGTATTGTTTACTTTTAATTATAAATTCACCGACAACCTGTCACTTATACTCTTCTTTTATCTAAAATAATTATTTATAGTATTGCAAGAAGTTCCATCATGTTAGGTTTATAATGGTAATTGAAATAAAGAGTCTGAATACTCAACTTTTTTCTTTAATTTCATGCAACGTAAATGACAATGTTTATTTTTCACCCTGCTCTTGATAATTATTCACGGACTAGCTTGAAGAAAAAAAAATCGAAGTGATAATTATAGGTACATGCGACACACCCGCCATCTTTGCAAAACGTCAATGACCAAAGTTATGTCAAGGCAGACTAGAGATGGCCTATTGATTAATAGGTACTTGGTTATACTCTTTGGTAGGTACCTAGATATCATTGATCTTCTGAGTTTTTAAAGCACTGAAACGTAATCTTTAAATCTGAATTTCATTTTTTGAATTAAAATGTGCGATCCTTGCCATAATAAAAAACTAGATGCATTATAAATTTATAATATTATTAGTTACCTACATATAACGATGTGTTATTATTACCTAATAAATCTAAAAAAAAATCGGATGATTTTATTCCTTAATAAAGTTTATTGTTCTCACACATTGGAATAGTTAATAGAATGTGAAGTGCTTTCTGATATTTACGCGAATGTTACACATTTTGAAATAAAACTACGTTTACGGAATCTATCGCGTTTACTTGATTTTACTACTATCCCGACGTTTCGAATACTTTACAGCATTCATGATCACGGGTGGACTTAGATGATAGACCCTTGGACGTCGCGGAGTGGTTTAGATACCGACGAGCCGCTCGAGTGTTGTAGGTTCGATTCTCACACAGGGCTACTCTTTGTGTAATCCACAAATGGATGTTCTGAGTTTGGGTGTACTTTGTGCCCGTGAAGCGGCGCATAACCATTAAGGTCCATGTTATTGAATTTTTTTGGTGCTTGAGGTCATCTACATTTCAACATAATATTAACTCCTGCACAATTTTTAACTAACTAACTAATCATCACGTAATTTCCCTTGCGGGGTAGGCAGAGAGAACAGAGTGCCAAGAGGCTCTATTCTTGCATACATCTCTCGCTTCCTCAACATTCATAACTCTCATCATACACGCTCGCCGGTTTCGGAGACTCCTGACTCCACCTTCCTTCAATACATGACCAATTTGGTCTAGGTAAGTAAGTCTCGGTCCCCCCTGTACCAACATCGTTCCACAAAAAAAATTTGTTCAAATTTTTTTCCTTGCACAATTTTTAAATAATATTTAATGTCGAATATTGAAACAATGAAAATGTTTATCTTTAATATTCTTCATTATATTTTTATTTCATTTTTATTGAAAATCCATGACATCTCGTTATGCATTATGTCTATGTCGTGACGAACTAAGAATACAAGTGTCCACCACCCCATCCTTTCCCGCGGGTGTCGTACAAGGCGACAAAGGGAAGTAAACAATTATCACCCATTCCATTACTGGTGGTAGGGCTGGGTACCAAGTGAGAGTACTCACTTGCTCTCAGGCCCAAACGGGTCGGTACCACCGTCTCCCGTGTGACCGGTCATGTAGCACTTCAGTGTGTTTTGGCTGTAGCAGAAAATAGCCGTTTATTCTTTCATTTCATATCTGAGAAATGAAATGGTAAGCAGCGGCTTAACAATACTTTCGGTATAGTTGAGTCCATGAGCGAATCACTTACCATCAGGTGGGCCATGGCTCGCCTGCCATCAATAGCAATAAATAAAAACATTCACGATAACATCATAACTTGAGATATTTTTTGTGAAATGTATATTAATAGAAGGATTATCAAATTAATCCGCTATAAAATAATTCTAGGTATGGGAATACAGTAATGTATGTATTGAAATACGACATACACTTTTCATTTGCTGTTGGTTTCAGGGCGAATGATGTATGAACGCAGAACAATGTCCTTTGTGATATTGTAGTACAAATGACCAAGATAAGACCAAGAAAAAAAGAAAGACGCATCATGGTATAAACCAGTACTAAACTTCCGGCTATTCTAATCATGTAGGTAAACTGTGGCGGCAACTGCCTAGAATTCCATACAAAGGGAGAATGTGAAACACGTTAAATGTCAAGGGAATTCCAGTTTTGGATATGATGTATTCTCCTAAATTATACAGTATTCAGAAATTTAGAGACGTTGAAGTTATATAATACTTACTAGCTCACCCGGCGAACTTCGTACCGCCATATTAATTTTTCGTGAATATTTAGGGTATTTTTATTGCTTAATCATAGAAAAACTAAAATAAAAAAAAATGTCCAAAAAATAAAAATAAAAATTTTTGGGGTGGACCACCCTTATTACTTAGGGGCATAAAAAATAGTTTACGTCTATTCTCAGACCTGATAAATATACACACAAAATGTCATAAGAATCGATCAAGCCGTTTCGGAGGAGAATGGCGACAAACACAGTGACACGAGAATTTTATATATTAGATACAGTTTTTATTATTTCGTGCAGAAGGAAACTAATATAAAACTCGCTGCCATGTAATAAAATCATTTAAATTTAGAAAAGTAAGGGTTAAAATATTTAGATTTGAATTAAACTTTTCTATGAAATATTAGGGTAGGTTAAAAATAGGTAAGGTGAATGTAACTTTTAAAAATTCCGTACAACAAGTTTCAAGATTAAGCTTTAGGCTTTTTGAGGGTTTTTGAGCTTCACTTCCAAATAAACAACCGTACGTATAGTTGCTAGACTGATAGACAGACAGAGATGGAATGAGCAGGAAGTTTAGGCCATCAACGCTCCCGCAAACTGAACAAAACGTTTTAGTAAGAACATCCTTACTTTACGCCAATAATCTTTGACAAAATTGGTAGGAACTTCCTGTGTAAACCGGACATTTTCTACAGACTCATTTATTTCTCGATTTTGAACTTGCCGTGAGGATGAGTAAATCGATAGCATCATAATGTAAAAAATGGAAGCCATATTTTATTTTATAAAATCGGTTATTCACCTATAAAACTAAGATATTATACTCCCTTTCATTTCTTTTTTATGTTAGTTTCAAAAAGTTTTTTTATACTATGTGGGTGGCAAACTAGCATACGGCCTACCTGATGCTAAGCGGATACTGTATTCTATAGACGCGTACAAAACAAGGGTCATCACACGTACGTCACCTTCTCCAAGAAAGGGATAGAGATGATGGATAGATGGTTAATAGGAAGGGTGGAGCCGCGGGCAAAGGCTAGTTCTTACTAATATTAAAAACAAGAAACTGAGTTTGTTTGCTTGTGTGTAACGCGTTCACGTTATAACTATTGAAATAACAATCACGTAATTTATCCCAGAAAAAAATAATAGTACCCATGGAATTGCTGTTTTTACATAGAAATAGCATTTGTCCGCGGCTCAGCTGCAGTCAAAAGCTAGTTTTTAAGCTATATCTCAAGTTCCCGATATATCTATAATCTAATTAAGAACTATCAAATAAAAAAAATTGCATCAAAATTCGTTTAGTAGTTTTTACGTGATGCACGAACGAACAAACAGACAAACAACAAAAAATCTAAATAAGTTGTTTTGTGTTCACGCCTATATAGCCCAATACAGTATTTTTTTCTTAAATATCGTAAATGTACAGGCACAGCTCTGTTACAGCTTTATAATAGGTAGTTAGAACTAGTGTGCTGAATAGAATCTAGTTACATTATAATTCAAACAGATTCAAATTAAGGCATCGGCAATCCATCGGTGCGTGCAACCTCTACGGCGAATGATCAATAACCACAGATTAAGGAGAGATACCACGTATTCAATAACTGCCCCACAAGATGGTTACCCGTTCGACGTTTCGCTTGATTGACACTGAAAGATCTTCCATTCATGCTGCGATAAAATAGCAAGGCTGTACTACTAGAAGATTTATGTAGTGTACTAGCCTTTGCCCGCGGCTCCGCCCCAACCAAAAGCTAGTTTTTAGATTATATCTCAGGTTCCCAATATAGTGCCGCCGGCGGACCACCAAAGGAATGTAACATAGTTCCCGTGGCCTGCCAATAAAGGCGGAGAGACGGCACACGGCGGGTTTCTTTAGTAGCTGAAAGCTCCACACTACCCTGTTCGTTGCCCTGAACGACGGGGTGGGTGGTTAGGAACATTTTTCCCGCCTTAACAACAAAAAAGTTCCCGATATAGAAGCGATATAATATGTATAGCAGTTTTTAATGAAGAGCTATCAAATAAAAAATTGCATCAAAACCCGTTCAGTAGTTTTTGCGTGATGCGCTAACGAACAAACAGATAAACAGTCAAAGAGACATAAAATCAAAAAAAAAAAGTTTGTGTTTAGACACGTCTATTAGACATTTTTTCTCAAATATCTTAAATGTACATTCATAACTCTGTTATAGCTTTATAATAGTATAGATAGACCAGCCTTTGGTTGCGGCTAGTTTTTAGGTTGTATCTCAGGTTCCCAATATAGTAGAGGGATAAAATGTATATATACGACATAGCATATATTTAGCATCAAACTGGTAAACCAGTTTTAAGTCTAATCGAGATCTATCAAATAAAAAAAGTTGCATCAAAATCCGTTCAGTAGTAGTTTTTGCGTGATGTGCGAACAAACAAACAGACAAATAGATAAACAGACAAACAGACAAAAAATCTAAAAAAAATGTTTTGTGTTCAGACACGTCTATATAGCCTAATATAGTCATTTTTTCTCAAATATCTTAAATGTACAGACACAGCTCTGTTACAGTTTTATAATAGTATAGAAGAGTGTACTTACTATTCGAATATACTCTTCACTTAGAAGAGTAGTATAATCAAAAATAGTATCAATTTCCTCATTTACAATTATCAATATACAAAATATCGAAAAAGGAATGATAATCTGAAAAGTAACCCAAAATTACGATTTTTTTTCTGCATTCTATGTGATTACGTATTTGTTTCGTAGTGCATGAAAAGTGCTAACAGAATTTAAACGCGGTTTTCGTGTAGAAATAATCTTGGATTTTTTTAGACTGAACGCTGTAAATCCTACTTTAGAAAAAAAAAATCTTCGTTTCGAATTATTAAGACAAAACATGGTGACAGACTAAAAAAGTGTCACCTCAGTTTTTCCCGCCGGTGTCGTACCAGGCGTCTAAGGAAAGTGAGCAATTAATTATCACCCATTTCGTTATTGGTGGTAGGGCCGGGTAGTATTTTAATTGGGCCCAATAATGGTTGGTACCAATGTCTCCCTAACGACCAAATGCCGAAGCACCTCAGTGTTTTTATTTTTATACTATATGGGTGGCGAACAAGCATACGGCCCACCCGATGCTAAGCAGTTACCGTAGCCTATAGACGCTAGCAATACCAGAGGCATCACTCGTGCGTCACTATCTCCAAGAATAATAAGGAGAGCATGGGTAGGACACTAAGGAGAAGATTGGAAGGATAGTAAGGTGAGGAGGAATAATAGGGTGAGGTTTGGGGGGATATCCTTTTGCACCATATTCTTGTAAAATAGGAAGGATAATAAGGTGAGGTTTGGGGCCTCCAGCACTCTCACTCACCATACGAAACATAACGGTACCGTTATTACACGCTGATCTTTTGTGAGGGGGTGGTACTTCCCCGATCGAGCCGGCGCATTCGTGCTGGGATAAGCAAGGCTTTACCACTATTATTAGTGTGTTTAAATTATAGCGGGAGATAGCCGCTCATTGATTTATTTGATATTTGTGAAGTTTTAAACTGCTGCTTTTTACCATTTGGTGCGCAGCAACTTGATAGTACACTTATACCAGTTTTTAAGTCTAATCAAGAACTACCAAACAAAAAAGTTTCTTCAAATTCCGTTAGGTAGTCTTTACGTGAAGGCCGAACAAACAAACAGACAACAATTTTATAAAAAAAAAGTTTTATCTTCAGAGACACCTTATTAGCCTAACACATTATTTTTTTCTCAAATATCTTAAATACCGACATAGCTCTGTTATGTATTTTACTATTTTTTCCACAGAAATGAGCTTATTATAAGGATTTAAAATACGATTCTCCTCTTTCAACTAGTTCTAGAAATCTAAGAATCCTTAGTGGAATAATTAAAAAAAAAAAATATAAAATATCTTTTCGCACCATATTCTTGTAAATCTTGCTTTATGTGAAACTCCCTAAATATTTCAAATTACGTAATCTCCCCATCTCTATTGCTCGTACAACCATTGGGAAATGTGAAAACATTTGCTTATGTTGGTTGATTTATATATTTATTTGGGTAATACTTTAGGCACACACTGTTCATTTTTTTTATCTTTTAATCGCTTAAGCAAAGAATTGTTCTGTTGTACAAAATGTCAAATACAATTTAATCCGTGGGAACTTCGATAAACTAGTTAATCGTAGCATGGAAACATAATAGAGATTTTTAGTAACAAACATCCAAATAGTAGCAACGTGTTTCGCCCGGGTGGCGTCGCCATGTCTTTTTCCGTAGTGGGCGAAGAGGCAGCCGGAGGTAATTTTATGACCAGTGGCAATCCGTTATCTCTGCCTACTTCTCTGAGAAATGGATGCGAGTCTTTTTATATGTATCTATGTTTGTATAATTTTAAAAATACTTTATATGGAATAACAAACATACATAATTATCATTTTACAAATTTGAATAATTACCTTGTAAGATGTAATTATACAATTAATGTTTATTATAACACATTTAACGGGTCTTTATGCGCATTTAACTTCTCAAAATACTATTATTTTGACTAACATTGATGTTTTGGCTGAGTTGCACCAGCCGTGGTCACGGCTCTAAGCCTACTCGTGACCAAGGCTGTTATAATTAATATAAAACTCGAAAGTTTAAAAAGTACTACAATTTATGTCCTTTAGTTGTTACTAGAAATTTAAATACCGGCCTTAACAGTAGCCTTTCTATTAGAGTAATAATATTACTCATAGTCCATCCATCCATCCATCAGCGTTTTATCGTCCACTGCTGGACATAGGCCTCCCCAAAATGGGGGTTTTACCATAATCGCCACGCTTGGCAGGCGGGTTGGCGATCGCAGAGGCTGTTTTTAGTACACAGGGGAACGCTGCTGCCCGGTCCCCCGGTAATCCCTTAGTCGGCTTATACGACTCCCATGGAAGAGACGGGGTGGAGCTATTCTTGGTGCCGGCCCCACACGGCAAATACTCATAGTATCTGCACACAATTTAAATCAAATACCCAAACCTTTGTAAGCTATAGTAATTTTCTACTGAAAAAAAAAATAAAACAAAATAATAGCATTTCCCCAGGGAAGCCATAAATGATTCATTTTGTTTGATGTTGTACTGCAATGAGATAAGGGAAACTTTGCACGGGTAATGGCTTTTGTTGTTACGTTCGGTACACTGTTCATCTCAACTGTATTATGGTATAAATCTATGAGCAAAAATGCTGTATACTTTATTTTTTATTATGCTAATCTTTTTTTTTTCGCCTTATCACTGATCCATTATTGGGCATATGTCTGCTCTTAGAGTGAGAGGAATTTAGACTTATTATATAATAGCATTTGCCCACGGCATGTTATATCTCAGGTCCCCTATATAGTAACGGGATAAAATATATACCAGTTTTTAAGTCTAACAAAGAGCTACCAAATAAAAGAATTTGCATCAAAATCCGTTTAATCCGTTTTTTGCGTGATGCGTGAACGAACACACAGACGAAAAATCTAAAAAAAAGAGGTTTTTTGTTTAGAAACATAGCATAACATCACGCCTGTATTCCCCGACGGGGTAGGCAGAGGTGTATTACACACTCAAGACTCGCCAGCTATGTTTAAGTCCCGTAATAGGGGGCGAGCCTATTGACGTCTACCGCCCGGTAGACGTCAATAGTTTCCAAACTCAAAGCTGTTACTGAAAATTTTTCTTATTTTTTTTTACGAAAACTCTCAATAACACTGGCCAACCCGGGGATCGAACCCGAGACCTCATGATCAGCAGTCGCTTACACTACCGCTGCACAACAGAGGCAGTTATTAGTTTTGTGTTAGACACGCCTATATACAGTATATTTTTCTTAATTATCTTAAATGTACAGATAGAGCTCTGTTACAGCTTTATAATATTATATATACTTAGATTACATGTAAGCAAATTTTATTAATCTTAGGTTTATAACAAAAAAATACTGTTTACTTTTTAGTGGCCTTGCTTATCCAAGCATGAATGGGCCGACTCGATCGGCGAAGTGCCACCCTCTCACAAAAGATAAACGCAAAACAATGGTAGGTACCTGCCGTTGTGTTATGTATGGTGAGTGAGGGCCCAAACCCTCTCCCAATCCTCTCCTTATTATTCTTCTTATACTTTATTTGTTATCCTTTCTATAGTGTCCTTAGTATCCTTCCTATCTTCTCCTTATTATCATTCCACTCCACCTCCTAAACCTTGCCTTGGAGATGCGTGAGTCATGCTTCTGGTGCTACTAGCGTCTACAGGCTGTGGTAACCGGTATTTTAAATATCAGATAAACTAAAAGCTTATTAAAAACTTTAAGCTTAGGGTTAGAATATAATTTAAAGGAATTGCTAGTTTAGGACTAGCCGCAACATGATTCTAACAGCAAGTTTTCTAAAATAGTCAAAATAACTATATCTAACAAATCCTAATTATTGTGAGGCTGTAACAAAACTATGTCATTTAAGATATTTGAGAAAAAATGACTGTATTAAGCTATTTAGGCGGGTCTGAACACAGCATTTTTTTCTAAAATTTTTGTTTGTTTGTTCGCACATCATGAAAAAAAATTACTGAATATATTTTTGTGCAACGTTTTTTTATATCCCGCTAATAGTAGCGGTTCCCGGTATAGACCGGGAACCTGAGAATTAACCTGAAAATTAGCTACAGCACCAGCACAGGCTGGTATTTTATAAGCTGTACAGCAGTAAGCTATAACTTAGGCTAAAAAAGACACACAAATATAGTATAGGCACATTTGTGTTTCTAATTAGAACACAAAGTGAGGAAATGTGGAACAGAAGATGATAACTATAAGCGAGGATCTTTGATTGAACCAGCATCTTCTGGATTACTGTTCCAGATTTTCTGCCAACGGAGCTATCGCAGTAGTTGCTGGGACCTGTTATTTTCTATACCACATTCTTTCTTGCCGTCTTAGACGACGATGTTACCAACTATTTCGTATAAAGTAAGCTACCGGATCTGCAATAATAAAGAGTTACCGTAAAAAAGTACCATTACTATTAAACATATCAGATAAATATATTTAAAGTAATTCCTCTAATGTGTGTTACCAGTCGCAATAAAGTCAAAAGATAAATAGCATTTTCCTTTTCGGTGGCTATAAACCAATTTCCTCAGTGAAAAAATACTTACATATTTTTTAAGAAATTCTACTTACATTGTTCTTGCGCAAAGATTGAGACATACGAGTACATACATCAACGTAGATTCTGTGTTCTGATTTACGTTTTGAATTATAATTTAGGTTGTTCGCTGGAATTTGGTAAGCATTGCAATGAAATAAAAGAGAACGTTTGTGGTAATGTAAAAACTAAAAGCATTCCATATGCTGTTGTGGTTTTTAAATTCTTACTTTGGTTACTGGTGCTTTGCTATATATAAAGCGAAATGTTTTTATGCAACGCAAAACAATTGGTATGATATTCTGGCTTTTTACTGACGATAGCAAATGAGAAATTTATACATTACTAGTAATGCCTTAAATACATAGAGATGCTTTACTACTCACTAAAAGGGAGAGAGAATTATGGTTCAGTAACTAAACTCATTGCCAGTAGCAATCTCGCAATTTTTTGAAGTGAAAACTCTTTAGGCGCGTTGTCTTTGTGTCGTAGTACTTTTTGGGTGAACAAAAAGAGTACTCTTTTTCTGTACTCCGTGTACGTCTCGATCCCACGGGACAAAAATTCAGCAACTGAAGGTCATTTTACGAGAAAAGGTTACCCGGTATCTCCTATACCCTTCTGAAAAACAGGCGGGTCTTTAGTCGAGTCAGGATTGAATCTTACCAAGGACGTGGTTTTTCTGGATTTACCTTTCTTATAATAATATGTTGCTACGAATGTTTCCTTTTCTTCCAGAAAGCATTGTTACATTATCCGCTGTTACGATGTCCGCAAACAAAAGTGAGGTGATAACAGCTTGTAAAACTAAACAAAGTACACCTATATTTGAATGTCTACAAATCCGTGTTAACCTAACGTTTGTAATATCTTAACCGAAATCCCCTCCCTATCCTCTCTTTACTGTCATTTCTATCCTCTCCTTATTAATCTTCCTCTCCAGATCCTATTACCTTTATTTTGACCTGAATGTTGAATTCATAATTCTCTTCATACACGCTCGCCGGTTTCGGAGAGTCCTGTCTCCACCTTCCTTCAATACATAACCGATTTGGTCTAGATAGGTGAGTCTGGGTCTCCCCCTGTACCTATATCCTTACTTTTTCGCATTGTATATATTCTTAACCAGTCGCACGTCCGGCATTCATTCCACATGTCCGAACCATCGGAGCATTCCCTTTCGCATCTTTACACCAATATTCTCTTTCATACCTACTCGCTCTCTTACGTCGTCGTTACGTTGTCGTTTTCACTGTACCGTAAAAATATATAAAATCGTATTTTATAAACTGGTAACCACAGTTCATGTATACGATGTCTTATATAGATACTAAAAGTCCCCGTATTCTCATAATGTTTGAAAAGTTTGGTTGTCCCCGTACAACTTCAACGCAGCAAGATTTAGCTATTACCCATCGTACTTATCGAAAAACTTCTGCCATTTTACTTGTTCTTAACAACTGTTGTGGACCGTAATTGCTTGTTCGGAAAAAGGCAAGAAAATTTACGTATCGTCTTTATAACTCATATTATGAGGTCCATAATAGCCTATTAGTTCTCACCATTTAATGGACCACTATAACCCACCAGATACTATTAAAAAAATCTTCGAGTATTTTGTTCTTAGTGTTTGTAGTAAGGAGTTTAGTAGGTACATATTTAATGAAACCAATTAATGTTGCCTTTGAGTGAAGTCTTATTTCATCAGGCAGACAATATGTTTGAATACGCAATTTATTATTTATTACACAATAATTGGTACTAAATTTGACGTTAAATATTGTCCCACAAAACCGGTTTAGTGGTTTGACTGTATATATGTGTTTGTCGTGGCTACATCTTAGAAGCTATCACTTCATGTTGTGAGAACGGGAAGCGCCTACTAGCCTCCCGACCCATCTTAGAGGAGGGAGTGCTCCAAAATAGGCGGGAAGGGATTGACCGAGACAGCCAGCCAGCAGGTCAGCATGCTGAAGTGGGAATCGGCAGGACACATCGCTCGAACCGACAACCATTGGGGAAGAAAGGTTCCCGAGTGGCAACCGCGTATCTGACGGCGCAGTGTAGGACGGCCTCTCACCAGGTGGACCGATGACCTGGTCAAAGTCGCAGGCAGTCGTTGGATGCAGGCGGCACTAGACCAGGAACGTGGCTATGGCATTCAGCATAGGTCTCCCCTTGTAGGTAACTTGAAAAAGTTTGAAAAATCAACACGCTATAGTTAATGTATGAATTCATTATTAATAAGCTCAAATTAATATCGTTATATTATATTAAATTGCAAAGCAGTTCACAAATTCCAGTTTCCATTTCAAGTCCCATTATATAATCATTATATTATTACATATTACATCAATCGTTTTATAATAATGCAAAGTATTCATTTACCTCTAAATGAGCTCTCACTCGGAGTTGGTTCAGGGCTTACTCCGATTTAGAATCTCATTAAATGCATAAATTCAAATTATGGCACAAAATACATTTCAATGTTATTAAAGTTGCACGAGAATTTTGGTTGAATGGACCATACTCAGGGTGATATTATAAAAGTAAATAAATTGTAATTAGGTTGGTAAAAGTAGATATACACCGTCCGTGTGGTGACCCACTAAGAATACAATGTAACCCTCAATTCTTTCTCACGGGTGTCGTATGAGGCGACTAAGTTAAGTAAATAATGATCACCCTTTGCATTACTGGTCGTAGGGCTGGGTACCAAGTGGGAGTACTCAATTGTTATCGGGCCTTTTTTTTTTATTAAGGCGGGAAAAAATGTTCCTAACCGCAAACCCCGTCGTTCGGGGCAACGAACAGGGTAGTATGGGGCCTGAGAACTACCACTAAAGAAACCCGCCGTGTACCGTCTCTCCGCCTTTATTGGCGGGTCACTGGAACTGTGTTACATTCCTTCGGTGGTAATTGTTATCGGGCCTGAGCGGATTGGTACCATCATCTCCAGTATGACCGGCCATGAAGCACATCGGTGTTTTTTGGTTGTAACATGAGATAGCCGTTCATTCTTTCATTTCATATCTGTGAAATGAAATGGTGAGCAGCGGCTCGACAATACTCTCGGTATAGTTGAGTACATGAGCGACGTTTACCATTTACCATCAGGTGGGTGTGCTTCGTCTGCCACCTTAAGCAATAAAAAAAAACTAGACGGGATGTCTGCCAGATGTGAAAACATCGAAATTATTTTTTAGAAATAAAATGATCATAACTTGACCTAGTACCTACTCCTCAAGATGAATCAAAGGAGTATAAACTCGAAAGGGTTGCGTCGTTTCGTTACAGAGTTACTGTGACCACCTTTTAGCTCCATCGTCACACTCTGGGTACCATCTAAAGACTAAGTAAGTACTCGTAAAGACAAATCATACGAACCCAAACTCGATGGAGCTATGTAGTTTTATAACGGAGTTCCTATGGCGACCTTCTAGCTCCATCATCAGACCTTGGATACCATCTAAAGACAAAGTAATCATCAAGACGAATCATACGAGCCTAAACTCATGGGGTTGCGCTGTTTCATTATAGAGTTCCTATGTCCACCTTCCAGCTCCATCATCAGATCAACTCCATGTCATCATAATATTACATTATCAATCGATATACATATCTTTGTAAAGTTTCAGCTCAATCCGAAACCGGAAAGTATGTCAAATTTAACTTGCAAGATTTGAACTGGACAAGTAAAATAAAAGCGTCGCCACGCTAACAGCCGATTTTACCCTCTCTCCGCATTAGATGATTCACATCAAAACACATTATAAATAAAACATAAATATAGTAATGCTTTTGCATTATAATTTAATAATAATCTATGGTATACACATAAAAAAATCTAGGGGAGAATTCTGGTCCTCTCATTAGTTATGTAGAAGAAAACACAAACAGCAAATTAATTGTTTTAGAGATTTATTGTAACGAAGTAATTAAAATGTAGAAGGTAGAAGAGAAGAAAAATTTAAGGCTGTAAATGATACTTACTACCAGTGTAGGAAAATATATCTAGTACCTGCATCCCAGAGAGAATAACCCGACGATTTGCTACCAACCCACATTAATTGAAAATTGGTGTTTCTTCTCACTCTCACTCGGAGGGAAGTCTCTGAGGAGCTCCACGATTAAATACTAATACCTTGAAATAAACTTATCCGTATTTACCATAAATTAATAGTAAATTAAATTTCGAGATGGGAACATATTGTTTTAAGATACATATTTTAAGGACTTGACATAATATAGTAAAGTGTGCAGATATGAAACAAAGTTATGACTATGAGCGGAGACTGAAGCTACGTCGTCTGGAGCATTTGGACCGACATTCATATTACCCTCTGACTTACTAAAATATAAAGACACCGCATTGTCCACTAAAAAGTGAAGCCACTTCGTTAAAGATGTGTGCGTGAAAGTATTGTCACTGGAAAGAAATAATCTCTATAATTAGGGTAAATTTTTAAAAGTTTTATGTTTAAAACATAAAGAAAGTAAAGCTATAAATTAAGCTTACAACAAATAATATAGGGAATATTATGACGCTGACAAGGTATTCACGTACGTAACGAACGTACGAAATCGTCGTGTCATTTAGGGTAATTTTAAATCATACGCTGTTAACACTCGTGGTTTATGACACTTCGTTATTGTATTGTATTTGTGTGCGTGAGCACGAGTTTGGCATGGTTTTACATGGCTTCATTGGATTGTTCGTAATACTCCGTCAATATTTTTTAGTTAGTCTGCGATATTACCACACAATTTGTTCTACAAAATTTGAATATATTGGTTTTAATTTGTATAAATAAACTACAAGACTAACAAGGATATCATTTTGTAGATGGTAATCAGTCACTAACTCATTCATGACATCACCAACATCTGAATTCTAATGAACTAATTTGTTGCGGCAACAACTGCCACTTATCCATTCATGAGAAGAATTTCCAAGAGCACCCACCAAGTCTCGGAATAGCATCTATTTTTCTGCAAAATAGTGTAATAAGGGTGCTCAAGGTTCAGTGTACACAAAATATGATTTATACTTGCACATTATTAATTTTAAGTACTCTGCCTCTCCTCATATACGTTGTTCTTTCAAAGGCAGTTTATAATACGCGTATGTCTCTGATGACAGTTAATTAATTTTCTTAATTACAGGCACCATATTTTAGATCTGTGACGATGATGATGTGAATATTACTCGTAATATTTATTAAAACACAAGCTTATGCCCGCGAGTGACGCACGCGTGGATTTCAAAATTCGGTCCATAATCATTTAGGCATATTTCATAGGAACTCCTTACGGGGGTAAACAATATTCTATGTGTTTATATACGCTATAACTAGTGGGGGGGATTAGACGGAATCTCATATCTCACATGTCGATCGTATTGTGATCACTGTGATTGGTTGAGAGATCACCGTGGTTGGCTAACGGATTATTGGGACATCACGCGTCGGTTTCTCTTGCTTATTATTTCTTAAGCATCTAAATTTCATAAACTTTCACATTTATAGCTAATATTGATACTGAAGTAATCCAACACAGTACCAGTGGTCCGACACACATGCGGAGAGACGGCTCACGGGGGGGTTTATTTAGTTGGTGAAGGCCCCACACTACCCTGTTCATTGTCCCGATTGACGGGGTGGGTGGTAAGACAGATTTTTTTCCCGCCTTTAAAAAAAAGACAACACAATATATTATCAGTTATAGGTATTATGTTTTTGTCAATAGGCGAAAGCTTAGCCTCTATATATTATTGTCAAGTCTATCTATAAGCAATATTACTAATGGATTTTCAGGAGGACTTTCGTCTGATGTGGCAGCGGTTATATCAATAATTAATTTTACTAGTTTAAACGTTTCATAAAATATGGGTTTAAATGTATTTATAAAGCTTCATAACTTTTTATAAAATATAGATTTCATGAAGGTAGCAATAAAGCTCTTTAATAAAATTACTCAAAAACTTATCTGTGAATTTTTCTAATAACAGCCATATTCATCTACGACAGATGATCTCTAGATTTCATTTCCGTGAGCTTTATTTTTATGTTAATATCTTTAAGAGATTTATTACTAACGTCTAATTTATTTAAATAAAAACCTATAATCAGCTCCAATATTCTCTATCTACTCTTGAAAACCGCTTTATAATCCGTTCTATAATTTCAAATATGTGCGCTTACAAACAATAAATTGAAATAGTTGTATTGTGTTCCATTACCTCTGTTTCATCGTCGTCTCTCCATTTTTTGATACAAACCTTCAATGTATAGACTCACTGTTTTTTTCTATTTTAATGTAGGTATAGTTTATTTCTACTCAAGCAATGTAACATGGTCCCAGTGGCCCGAGAATACAGGCCAAGAGACGGCACAAGGACGGGTTTATTTAGTGGGTGAGGGCCCCACACTACACTGTTCGTTGCCCCGAACGACGGGATGTGCGGTTAGGTACATTATTCCCTGCCTTAACAAAAAATAAAGTATAGTTTTTTTAAAGTTATATGTTTAAACAGATGTTTGTACAAAATTAAAAGTAATAAAGGGTTATTCCTTACTTTCTTATTGCCTGGGAAATCATACTTCAAGTTTATATTGTTTCAGTTGTAATTTCCCCAGACACTTCTGTTTCTTATTAAAAGTAAAAATTATTCTAATCTTATAAATATCTACGCACAGCCTTTCTTTTTATTTGGTTAGACGAGAAAAAATGTACTTAACCGCACACCCCATCGCATACCCCACTGTGTTAGATTACTTCTGTGGCCCGCCGGCGGCTTACCCTTTCGGGTAACCTCTACTTAGCGACGCATCCGGTGCACACGGAGTATCGCACCTTCGCGGAAGGCCTTGCGGGTGGCGGACGTTCCCCGGTCCATCCACCCACAGCTTCAGCTAGGGTGGCAAGAGGTGCAAGTACTCGCGCCTGTGCCGCCCCAATCGCTGGCGGCGGTTTGGGTCAGCGGAAGAATTCTCCTCCCTGGCACTCTCCACCACTTCCTTCCGCGAGATAATCTCCTCGCAGAAGGCAGCGACCGGGGCCCAGTTCCTGTCACTGCCAAGCATCGCTCTGACGACGCTCGACAGGTCACCTATTGCCACGACGAGTTCACGGTGCTGCTCAGCCCAAGCCGAGCACGACTCGAGCGTGTGCCACGCCATGTCCTCGTCACACCCGCAGTGGTGACAATCCGGAGTCGCTTCCCTCCTTGCAACTATGTGCAGATATCTGCCGACGCAACCATGCCCCGACAGCCCCTGCACCAGTCGGATGGTAAGGACTCCGTGCTGTCGCCCTGCCCACTCCTCCAGCACAGGCTGGAATGCCCCTACTGTCCAGAGACCGGCCCGGGGCGTCTCCAGCCGCCCCCTCCAACTGGCCATGGCAGCTTGGCGGGCGTCACCCTGCCACCTGGCTACCTCGCTGGGCAGGAGACGACCATCCCTCGCCCGACCTTGCGACGCCCGCCAATACACCTCGGCGAGCACCTCCGCCTCCAAGTCCCACAGGGGGATTCCGGCCAACGCGCAAGCTGCCTCCGTCGATAACGATCTACGCACAGCCTAACTTATTCAATGAGTGAAAAACTCAACATACGAGTACTTGTTGATGAAGAAGTTCATACAGTAATGTATACCGTCTAGCCTATTCGTTTTTCATGTAACCATAATATTAAATAATTGTATAAACGTATTCTTTTTTTTTATGTTTATTATGTTCAACATAGTCACGATAATTATATAAACGCCAAAGTGCTTTTGTTCTTCCATTTTATTTTTGAAAAAAAGAAACTGTTATATTTTATAAATGCTCCTATCGATCATCATCATCGAGATCCGTAGGAGAACGGGTGTACCGAAATAGCCCCCCGGGTTGGCATGCTGAAGTGGCAATAAGCAGGCCACATCGCTCGACGAACCGACAACTGTTGGGGAAGACAGGTTCTCTAGTGGCGACCATGTATCGGACGGCGCAGCGTTGGACGGCTCCCCACCAGATGGACCGACGATTTGGTCAAAGTCGCGGGGAGCCGTTGGATGCGGTTGGTGCAGGACCGCTCGTTGTCACGAGTCGTGGAGAAAATCCGGCTGCTGGGCCTTCAGGTAGCTCTGGACAAAACCGAGGCTCTCTGTTTTCATGGGCCTCGGAAGGGGCCACCGCTTGGGTCCGGCATCGGGATCAAGCCGACCATAAAATATCTAGGTCTGGTCCTTGATAGCCGGTGGACCTTCGGGCCTCATCTCCGAGGGTTGGTCCCCAAATTGATACGGGCGGCAGCTACACTCTCGCGATTACTGCCCAACCTGGGGGGACCCGACACCTCCTGCAGGAGGCTCTACGTGGGGATCGTGCGGTCTATGGCCCTTTAGGGGGTTCCAGTGTGGGCGGATGGCCTGACGGCCAGAAATGCTGCTGTATTGCACCAACCGTAGAGAGCGATGGCCGTCAGGGTCATCAGGGGATACCGTACGGTCTCCTACGAAGCTGCGAGCCTCCTTGCTGGAACTCCGCCGTGGGATCTAGAGGCGAGGGCCCTCGCGTCACTTTACCGGTGGCGCGGGGAGGCGCTGGAGCGGGGATTATGGCCGGCGCCTCGAGACTTTGAGGCGCGCCGGTTGGAACTTCGCCGGATCCTACTGGCGGACTGGAGTGCACGGCTCGTGCGACCGAGCGCAGGGCACGCCGTGATCGCGGCGGTAAGTCCCATCATGGAAGAGTGGCTGGAGAGGCGTCATGGCGTCCTTTCATACCGGCTGACACAGGTACTAACTGGACACGGTTGCTTCGGGAAGTACCTGTGTCGAATAGGCAGGGAAGAGTCGGCCCGGTGCCATCACTGCGGAGATTGCCCGGAGGACACGGCGCTGCATACGTTGGTGGAGTGCCCAGCGTGGGCAGTGCAGCGACGTGATCTGATCGTGGCAACAGACGTGGGAGTGCTCTCGCTACCGACCTTGCTCCTGTCCATGGTCCGGAGCGAGAGTGCATGGGAGTCCGCCGCCTCATTTTGCGAGGAGGTGATGTACGCCAAAGAGGCGGCGGAAAGGGAACGGGAGGCTTCCACCAACCTCCCGACCCGCAGAAGACGCACCGGGCGCCGGAGGGCGCTGAACGATCTCCGGCCCCCATGAGCGCTGGCCTGAGGGCAATGGACGTAGGGCCGTCCGTTGCCCTAGCAGAAGTAGGCCCGAGAAGGTGGCGCGCCCGTGTTCTGCGTGCGCCTCTCAAAGGAGGGCGGGCTAGTCCCTCCAAAACAGGCGGGGCCGCCTAGGAATGGAGCAAGGCGGCCAAGACCTGCCCGGGGGGGAATGAGGAATACGATGAGTGTGACCCTCCTCCCTGGGCTACAGGTAGTCTGAAGGAACACTGTCAGGTTTTAGTCGGTATACGGCGTGGCATTGCACTAGGCATCTCCATTTGCCAATCGCCGCGTCCGGATTCCGACATAATCTCCCCGTCGCCACGGCGGGGGGATACCTATAAAAGGTTTCCCGACAATAAAAAAAAAAAAAAAAAAAAGGACCGCTCGTTGTGGCGTTCTCTCTGGGAGGCCTATGTCCAGCGGTGGACGTTGAAAGGCTGATGGATGGATTGAAATTCTCCCATAAAATGTGGTTAATTGACAATAGTTGCTATTTTTCTCCTAAATTGCTAGTAACTCTTTTAAAGTACTTTTAAGAAAAGAAGATAAGAATTGGAACGTTTTTCTGTATTCAATTCTAAGGACGTTATTGTTGGTCAGCTCAAATACATACACAGTGCTATTGGCAATGCGCCCAGCTCCAATATAAAGTGTAATGACCACGTCATTAATTAATATTTTACGTGCTATCATTAACAACAAAATATGGTAAATTTATTTCTTATTATTGCAATACTTAATTATATAAAGGCGCCAGACACTAATTATTGTCTAGAGACTGCCGAAAAGTTAGTAGTAATTGCGTGCAAACATTTTGAAAATGGAGTTGGTATATTAATAATGTTTATATTAAAAATACAATCGCAGATTAAATTTATATTGTATACAAACCAATTTAAATTATTGTAATATTATTTTATTGTACAAAACGCAGCACTAAAATATAATACGAGCATATGTTATTGCAGGTGATAGATTTTTTTTACTACCTAAAGCATTGAAATGGTCGATGCTGGCTGTCCTATCCTTAAGAGACTTTATTTCAAAACTTTATGTTTAAAAACTCGAGTTCTTTAAGAATATTTTAAGACTTTGTTTATAGCAAATGGATACTATTTATTGTCTCATTAAGGCGTTATGTAAATGTTAAATAACTAGTTAGGAAGATACACAATGCAAAAGTGGAAGGATGTGGGGAGACCGAGACTCACCTACCTAGACCAAATCGGTCATGTATTGAAGGACTGGATGTACTGACCCCTTCTGAGTCAGGAATCTCGGAAAAGAATTATGAATGTTGAGGAAGCGAGAGATGTACCTATGCAAGAATAGAGCTTTTTGGCACTCTGTTCTCCCTGTTTACCCCGCAAGGGAGATGGCGTGATGATAAGTAAGTAAGTACATATTTTGATAGTGCGTTCTTGGAGTTTACAATCTGTACTTTGTTTACCAAATACTTAACCTATTCCACCAGAACGTTCTATGAAAAAGTTACAAAATTTTTAAATAAATCATTCAGAATCTTTAGAATGATATCGTTCAAGTTGAAAAAACTTGACTCATCGTAATATAATCTCTTTTAGTCACCTTACTGCCCAATCGACTGGAGAGTTTCGATAAAATGAGTCAAATCATTACAATGTTGTTATTTCAACTTTGAATTTAAAATACATTGTTTTCTTTTATTTGTGCTACGAAGCATCATTTGGACAGAAAATACTTATTTTTCATTTCTTCACGATTTTCTAAGACATTATTATGAGTGATCTACATAATATAGTTATGTTTTGGCGGAAAGTGCTCCAACTCAGGTGGAATGGACCGGGCGGGACCTGGAGTTGAAGGTTGCGGAACAACTATTGTCTACTGTGTCTTTAAGAATACTCCAATATTTCCGTCACGTGTATCTCAACCCCTTTTGGTGAGAAGGTTGATGGCAAGAGACTGCATGGCAGAAGACCGAATCGATGGGTAGACGTTATAATCGACTGGCGTAGGCATGTCGGTTCATTAGGCAATGAAACTGCAGTAAAAGACTATGATTCAGCCATCGTGACCCTTGCTCCTGACTGCTAATCGCGATAACACATTCATACTTAACGTCTTTGGGTGACGCCTGCACCATCTGTTGGAAGTATTTTCATACATTATACCGACCATTGGCAAAGCTTCTGGACGGTATCCAGGAGATACAGGTTCGAATCCTGCTCGTGACTGTTATTATTGATTTCACATTCTTCACTTTGTGTTTAATGTATGTTGCTAAGCATATCAAATGCTAAAAATATATATAAAAACATCTAAATACCAATGATGGGGTCACAATTTAGTGTTCAAAAATATGGAAACCAAATTTTTGCATATGACCCCTTATAAAATAATGTGTAATAAATAGTTAATTATTAGTATACCCCTTTTTTTTTTGTTTAGGCGAGAAGAAATGTACCTAACCGCACACCCCGTCGTTCGGGGCAGCGAAGGGGGTAGTCTGGGTAATCACCCACTAAATAAACCCGCCGGGTGCCGTCTCTTCGCATTTCTTGGCGGGCCACCGGAACCATATTACATTCCTTCAGTGGTCATTATTAGTAAAGGTAGCCTGATACAAGATTAGAATTATAAATCTTTTACCATAGGTCCAAATAAGAAATACGTACTTAATATACCACTGAAATCCTTATTTTACTGAAGGCTTGACTTGAAGTGTAGGTATTTGTCTGAATAAGTCATCAAATCAATTGTATTGGTTATTTCTCAAGCTACAACAAAGTGTTCGTACTAGTAAGACTCCTAGAATATTCATGGCCCTAGAGTACCTACAAATATTTATCTAAAATATTAAACTTTACGAACAAAATACACCCTCAATTTTTTCCTAGAGCTTACAATAGATTGTCCATTAAAAAAATTTTTTACTATTTATCTAAAATATGAAGGTTTACGAACAAAATACGGATGTATTTTCCTAGAGCTTACATTGGAATTATCCATTTTTTTTATACTACCTGGATGGCATACAAGCGTACGGCGGCCATCTAATTATAAGCGATTACAGTAGCCTTAAGACTTTAGCAACACCAGGGGGATCACTCGCACGTCACCATCGGGAAGATAGGAAGGATAATAAAGAAAGGATAGGAAGGATAATATGGAGAGGACAAGGAAAGGGTTTGGGCCTCCGGTGCTCTCACTCACTATATTTAACTCAAGTAAGAAGTACCACCCTCTCATAGAAGAACGGCGTGAAATAACGGTACGTTTGCCGTTGTTTTTCGTATGGTAAGTGAGAGCGCCGGAGACTCGAACCCCTCCCTATCCCTTTCTTATTATCCTTCCTCCTCAGCTCCTATCCGTTTCCTTGAAGATAGCAACGCGTGAGTGATGCCCCTGGTGTTACGAGCATCTATATAATAGGCTACGGTTACCACTTACCATCGGGTGCCGCCATACTTGCCACCCTCGTATTATAAAAAAAATCTTAGTCTCAACTACCTATTTTTTTGTTAAGGTGGGAAAAAATGTTCCTAACCGCACACCCCTTCGTTCGGGGCAACGAACAGGGTAGTTACATATATTTTGGGATTTGGTTGTGATATAGTAAATTCACCCCTCTCCACCCATGGGAGTTGTAAGAGCCGACTGAGGGAATACCGGGGGAGTGAGCAGCAGCACTCCCTCGAGTATTAACAGCATCCACTGCGATCGCCAACCCGCCTGCCAAACGTGGCGATTACGGCACTATTGCCCCATATGAGTGCACTGGACCGCTCGTTGTGGCGTTCTCTTGGGGAGGCCTATGGCCAGCAGTGGACGTTAAAAGGCTGATGGATGGATGGATGGATGGATATTAAATTACTCTACTTAAAAAAATTGACAGACAGTGAAAACCAGTTAAAAATTTGTTCCGTGGTTTAGAAGAAGAAATCAACAAACAGACAGACGCGGATTGCGACTTTACTTTATACTTTAATAGATACATATATTATTAAATCACTATATATGAAATGTGTAGTCTTGCTTTGCTCTCAATATCTAAGTATCATAGATACAATACAATACAATAAAAAACTAGCTTATGGCTGCGGCGGAGCCGCGGGCAAAGGCTAATTACGATATAAAATTGATCAAAGGAAATTGTTACATAAAATATAGTAATAGAATCAAGAAAATAAGAAGCAATACAATTCTGTGTGTATAATAATAAAGTGGTGTAATTCAAAAATATCTTTATTTTATAGGTCTATTATAATTATAGCACTTAAAATCGTCAAAAATACACTAATAATTAACACGAGCGCCAGAGGGGAGTGCATCCACAACAACAAAATGGCGATTGCAATCGCCTCAAACGGCCGGACCACAGTAAAACCTTTCATGAGAAAAACCCGGCAAGAAACTCATGGGCCACTTTTGTAAATTGCCAATTTATTATATTTTAATATAATTCTTATAACTAAAATATGTGGAGCAGTTCAAGACCATTGTGTTTTATTTAAGATAATCCGAAACTGTAATAACCTTTATTGTTAAAGTAAACATAAATTTTGTGGTGAAATTTCCCAGTATTTTCAAATAAGGGTAAAAATTATAACTCTTGCTTAAATAAATTTCAATGTTTTATCAAAACCAACGATACCTCGGGTAGTCTTTAAGAAATATGGAAACCTTTTTCCTTTCAATACTAAATTGCCGTGTATATTGGAAAAGCTGTATTTTTTGGACAAGATCCCGAACGTGCATTGAACGCTCGAACATGACAGTTGGCATTACCACCGAGTAAAATGTTCATTTTGTTCGTCAATATAACTTGAAAGGCTTTTACTTGGGCTCTACGCATATGAATATAAAAAGATTTTAGCAACTTTTTGCGTAGATGTATTAAATTAATTTTAATGTTTCTTCTTTTCAATACTCACATTTCTATTTGCGATTAGGTAAGCAAATATCCTAATTCTGTTTAATTAACTGTCCCAAGTCATCATTCACGTGAATTTCTACATAATATTATTATACTTTCAAATACTGTAACAGAGTTGTAATTCTTCGAAAGTAAATATGTACTAATATTATAGTTGCAAAAGTTTGTGTGTATTTTGATGTTACGCTTTCAGTCAGTAACTACTGAACCGATTATCATGAAATTATCTTCGTCTAATTTTTATTTCGAAAAATGGATGGTGATTCTACGAGATAGAATCCGAATGTCCGTGTGGTGACGGACTAAGAATACAAGTGTCACCACCCCATTCTTTCCCACGGGTGTCGTATGAGGCGACTAAGGGAAGCAAGCAATTATCATCCATTGCATGACTGGTGGTAGGGCTGGATACCAAGTGGGAGTACTCACTTGGTATCGGGCCCGAGCGGGTTGGTACCACCATCTCCCATGTGACCGGCCATGGAGTACATCGTTGCGTTTTGGCTGTAGCATCGTCATCCATGGGCGACGGTTACCATTTAGCATCAAATGGACCGTGGCTCGTCTGCCATTACAAGCAATAAAAAAAAATTAAAAAAGATAGCTAATTTTCATAAAGATTTACTATGCCATAAAGACATATTTATATTTTGAAGTACACGTGGATGATGTCGCGTGCACTATCTAGTTTAAATATTGGTTTCTCTTCCGTGTTGTGACGGACTAAGAATACAACGACACCCATGGGAAAGAATGGGGTGGTGACACCACCACCCCATTCTTTCTTTCCCATGAGTGTCGTATTAGGCGACTAAGGGAAGTAAGCAATTATCATCCATTGCATGACTGGTGGTAGGGCTGGGTTACAAGTGGGAGTACTCACTTGGTATCGGGCCCGAGCGGGTTGGTACCACTATCTCCCGTGTGACCGGCCATGAAGCACATCGTTGCGTTTTAGCTGTAGCAGGAGATAGCCGTTTATTCATTCATTTCATATCGGTGAAATGAAATGGTGAGCAGCGGCTGGACAATACTCTCGGTATAGTTGAGAGAGCGACGGTTACCATTCACCATAGATGGGCCGTGTCTCGTCTGCCACTATATGCAATAAAAAAAAATAAAAAAGATCTAAAATGTATTACTAAATTTAATTTTATCCAAAAAATGGGTCCGCTATTCTGTTCTCGTGTCTTGATATCGTTTATAATATTAGGTATATCTGCTTCTCTTACATGCAGACGGGAATATTTTAGATAAATTCGAGCTCTCTTTGCAGCATTTTGGATTTAAACTTACGATAGTTACATATCAAATTAATGAAACCCATAATACTAAAACTGGCGCTAATTGACACGCTGATGGCAAATATCTGTAGTTTGAATATAGTGTTTTGATTTCAGTTACAGTGCTATAATTTTGTATATTCTTAGATGATCTAATTCGTAGATAAAATGCCAGGGCGTGTGAAAATTCACCAAAAACGCGTAATACATTTTATAATTATTGAGACGTGTATGAGACAGCAGCAACAGCATCCTTATGATGATTGCCTCCCACTCGGACTGTGCAATCCAACACAAATAGATTAGAATTATTACAGGACAAAGCTGACATTTTATTTCATGTATTTTCAATTAGTAATTAATGATTTCAATAATGATTTTATTTTTATTGACAGAATTAATTTTAAATATTGTATAATTAATGTTATTGAAATAATTATATATTTACTTGTATGTCTATTCTGTTGCTAATTTAATTTTATTATTGTCTTATGTAGTATTCCTATTATAATTTTAATTGATTGCTATTAATTGTGACATTATTAACCTTATAATATATGGATTTTTTATCTTAAATAAATGAAAACTTTCTCACACAAAAACATAATTAATACACACACATATTAAACAAATTTTCAAAACACACACTATATGTAAACATTACACTTCTTAATAAATCATTTAGCTAACGTATGCTACAAAACGCATTACGTTCGCAACACCACGTTGCTTGCTTAATTTATATTATTCACAACATGTTGTCTCAAAGAGAGTATATTTGTACAGAGATTCATCGTGTGTATTCAAAACATCAAAGCAAAACACTCGTAAATTATTTACGTTACTTATAATTAAATAAGCTTTTATTTACTTACAAGTTGTACATACCTAAAGTCCACGACTGGCATATCGTGTTCAAGTTTTAAATGAAGATAGAAAACATGATATCGAAATAGGTCTTCACTGACCACCTGCTCTTAATTGCCAATTATTCCACTCCTACAAGTCATAACATAATTTCAAATAGCTTATAACCTTTAAAAATAATCCTACGTCTATAAAATCTAAAAAAGCACTGCCAGAACTGCTGGCAGTTTAGTTGGAGATTAGAGAGATCATACAAACAAAAGACAAATATTCTCGGCTTTTTAAATTAGTGCAAGCTCTGTATTGATAGATAGATGAGATAAACTCTTTGTTATACATTGAAAATAATTATAATTTAAATTAGAAAATTGTTATGGAAGTTACAATTTAAATAATTCGCGGCCTTATCACATATAGCGATTTCTTCCAGACAACCATTGGATGAAAGTAAATGAAGAAAATATATGAATATGAAATGTAGGTAGTCAATGTAAGTGAATAAGATCTTCACACACACACACACACATAATATGTGTATATGTACCCACACTTATTTTATATTCATCGATCATCGGTTATACAAAATATTGTGTATTTTGTATAACACCGCTTTATTTTCTCTAGTATTTATATTTAGATTTTGATGTTTTAAAAATATCTATAATATTTATAACTGCCTCGGTAGTTAGTTGTAGTGTATATTTTCCTGCCAAGAAAAAAAAACGTCGCACTCGCAAGCTACAACTTGACAGTAAGTATTTTTAACATAATAAGTGGGCCTCGTGGGGTAGTCGGTAGTGTAACCAAAATCCGTGCAAGAGGTCGTGGATTCGATTCCCACTCAGGACAATTATTTGTGTGATGAACACAGATACTTGTACTGCGTCTGGGTGTTTTCTATCTATTACATGTATGTATTCACAAATAAAAGTAATACATACGAGTATATGTATTATATCCGTAATCTGGTACCCATAGCACAAGTGATAAGCTTAGTTTGGGACCAGAGGACTTGTGTGAAATGTATGTGAATATTTATTTATATTTACTTAATTTAAGACATTTTCTATACAGTTTGTGTAAACTGCCAATCCGCAATGGGCTTGTATGGTAAACTTCGCCCTAAATTCTTCTAATTTTTGAGACCAACCCTCAACAGCTGTACAGTAATGCCTTGAGAAAACCAGAATCATATTGGGAATTAAGTAATAAGCATATAGCCATTAAACAACTGAAGGCTACAACAAACATAATATTTCATCGATAAGCCTTGGCCGCTATTATGTGCGGATTAGCTACAACTCTTTGCGTCTTCTATAGATTCTTGTTATGCTATTATTACCCCCTTAAGTGGCTTTACAAAGTTGATTGAAACCATTACATTTATCTACTTAAAAAAAATTCGTTATTACATACAAACCTTCCTTGAAAAAACTTTTTAATCTACAGTGTAAAATGTTTTAAAATTCAAATCTTGGTCTAGAAGAAGATAGCGTAGAATTATACAGACGTAGCTTTATCAGATCTCTTTCTTTGAAATCAGCTTCTCTGTGCTCATAGGATTATTACAAACCTAAACAGTATCACAAATTCAAAAAACTATTTAAACATTATAAATATATTTATATTTAACTTAAAAGTTATAAGTAGGTACAAACTTTCACGTCAATATTTTTTAAAAATCATATTATGAGAATTAAACGTAAAAATATCTTGCAGAAAATAGCTAATTTTGACCATTTAAAAACCGGCCAAGGTAGCTACATACCTAATTACTGAAATACTTTATTTTAGAAATAATCTTTTAACTAAATCCATTAAAATAAAATTATTCCAGCCACTCGAACTCGGTTAAGAAAACATTGATTAAATTTTATTAGAGAATGCTGTTTTATTAATTTCCTTGCAAAGTACAAGTGGCGTAAACAAAGTACGGTTAAGATTAAAGCGATATTTCATCTCGAAATTTTATAGATTTATTATGTGCTTGTTTACTTTGTACATAAAATAAGCAAACAAGCCTTGACATCGCATATTAATTGCTTAATTATGAACAACTCTGGGGGTTAGAACTAGCAAATATTGATCATATTATTATACTTCTTAGGATAAATAACATGGAACGAAATTTTACGAATGTCACCGGGATAAAATGTAATTCATTAGATAAATTTGTGTTACCAACATAGCTTACAAACTCCCCAAATACCTATATAAGAAAAGCTATACGATATTTACAGATCACTAGCTGCTGTTCAGTAAGTTCCCCTACTACTTACATCTACTAATCGATTCATTGAATGATTATTTAAATAAATGTCGCACATTTCGATTTTGATCACAAAATATTATTTGAGTTCCATTGTTTAGTTCACATGTGTTCAAACAATCCCTCACACATTTTTCATTTCTCTCTGGCGCAATTCTGAAGTCCACGCAAATGTAATAGAAGCTGGTTATGATAAATGTGTTTCAAAAACTAATTTTAATTTTCAGATAATTTTAAATGTAGTTCACTTCAAACACATTGCTATTTCATAACTCAATAAGGGTTATATGTGTGTATTTTGTGTATTTTGATAAAATAATGTTTATCTTTCCTATAGTTTGTGCTATGGAGATATTCTAATAAGAAATAATTGGATACCTCTATCTACATAACAGTTTAGATAAAGGTATCCAATTAACTTAAAATTACCCCACCCTTTCTGTTACAACAAAACAACATAAACAAGTAGGCAAGCAATATAATTTAAATGAGTCATTAGCATTAATTAGCATGTTGAGAGTTTATATTTATATAGGTACCTACTTTATTGGTTAACGCTATGAAGTGGCAATAAGCACAAACAGCCCTATAGCAATAGTTATAGGTACTCATATAATTATATTACATATTTTTGTGGACTTCTGAGTACTTCTCAATATATCAAATAGTTATTTAATATGTATATTTTCTCGTATATATAGAAATAATTATTATTCATTACTGCTCACAAAATTAGATACAGTGTATTTAAAAACAATAAGTATAATTATAACATATTTTTAAACTAGCAATTTATGTTTTAACACGTTGTTTGAAAAAGTCAAATATGAATATAAGGAAGATTTTTTTTTTCATCCACAAAAGGATAAGCAAAGGCGTACCCACCATTTTTCTGTGTAACACCATACTACATAATAGGCAGTGAGACTGCTACAGTCTACGTATGTACTCGTATTTTCTAAACTCTGTGTTACGGTGATTTTTCCATCCATCCATCAGCCTTTCGAAGTCCACTGCTGGACATAGGCCTCCCCAAGAGAAAGCCACAACATGTGTTTCGCTCATAATATGGGGGATAGTGCCGTAATCGCCACGCTTGGTAGGCGGGTTGGCGATCGCAGTGGATGTTGTTAATACTCGAGGGAGTGCTGCTGCCCACTCCCTCCGTATTCCCTCAGTCGGCTCTTACGACTCCCATGGGTCGAGAGGGGTGGGACTATTCTAAAGCCGGCCCCACACGGCAGATTGGTGGTGGTCGGTGATTTTTACATAATCCAGAATTAAAATTTGGAACTGTTAGGATGCCACATTGTCACAAAAAGTAGGCATAAATAGCTTACCTAGTATTTGGAGAACATTAATTGGACCTTTTTCGTGCACACAATTCTATTCTCACGAAGCTTATCACGTATAGCTGCGGTTTTTGCAGTCTCAATGTTTAATGGTGTGAAAATTGTGATAAATTACACCTTAACGCTCTTTTTTCTCTCCAGCTGGCCTATCCCTGAGTAAGATATTTCATTGTTGACTAATGCATATATTATTGAACTTTGCAACGTGTAAAAATAATAAAATAAAAATATCTTTTCATTACAATAACCACCGTTTGCGAACCTTTTTTTGTTTAGGTGGGAAAACATGTACCTAACCGCACACCCCGTCGTTCGGGGCAACGAACAGGGTAGTGTGGGGCTCTCACTCATTAAATAAACCCGCCGTGTGCCGTCTTTCCGCCTTTATTGGTGGGCCACTGGAACTATGTTACATTGCTTCAGTGGTACCGTTTGTGAACCTACGAGTGGACTATGCCTACCGAGTAACATAATTCAACCGTTTTCATAAAATTGTTATCACAATGATAACATATTTTATTACAAATAAATTAATCCATTATAGAGTAATTATAGAAACACCGCTTAACCAGTCTGCCCGCGGCTGTGTGGCCCTGCCGCAGCTAAAAGTTGATTTTTAGGCTATAATATCTGGTTTCCAAAGTAGTAACGAGATAATTCGTATACCAGATTTTAAGTCCAATCAAATAAAAAGAGCTGCAACAAAATCCGTTTGGTAGTTTTTACGTGATGTGCAACTAAACAAACAGACAAACAAGAGAAAAAATAAATGTTTTGTATTCAGATACGTCTATATGCATAAAGCCTAATACAGTTTTTTTTCTCCATTTTCTTAAATGTACAGACACAGCTCTATTACAGCTTTATAATAGTTAGGATATTTAAGATAAATATTGTAATTAATTTTACACAACTCCATCATCTCGTACGTAATTTATATTTATGTCACATAAACATTCTTCATACATATTCCGCTACAGACGGCGCTGTAAGCAGAATTCAAATGACGAGTATGTTTTTTTTTTAAATATATGAAATTTAATAAAATGTCTTTTTATCAGATCTTCCCGAAATAATAATATGTACCATCTAGGACCAAACTATATTCTTTTCTTTGACGGTACGGTAGAGTTGAATTGTTGTACCTGTTAGAATAAAGATAAGCCGCTGGCTTGTTTAAAAAAAAATGAATACATTATGACCGCAGGTTATAATATTATTGAAAAAAAAAGGTTATAATATATTTAGATATTTTTATATATATTTTTGCATTTGACATGCTTAGCACTATACATTAAATTTTAATGTTTAATTTAATTTAAGGTTATAATATTATTGAATTTTTCTACTTATGTTTTTATTTCCTGTAATTGAACAAAATTGACTACCATGTATAAATAATTCCTTTAACTGTCACGCAAACTTTAATTAAAAATGCTTAGTGAATAATAATTAACCATTTCAGTTTCATATTCAAATCCATTTCAAGTTTTTCGTAAGATTAAATGTCAGCATTACATAATTATGAACTCGCCTCAGTCGACTAGATTTTCGATTTTATGTGTCGTTCACGGGCTTAGAATTTATCACTCTCTGGACCTTTGGCGCCGTTCCTATTTAAGTGTAAAAGCTAGTTTTAATTATTCGATAGTGTTGAAGTGAAAACGTCACAATATTGTAACTATTCTATTACATAGTGCCGCACGAAATATTTATACTAAAAGAAATACGACATTATTACAGAAATCAAAACACAAAACTAACTGCCTCTGTGGTGCAGCGGTAGGTAAGCGATTGTTGATCATGAGGTCTCAGGTTCGATCCCCGGGTCGAGCAGAGTTTATGATTTTTTCGTAAAAAAAAAATTGGAAAATCCAAAATTGCACGCCTCATAATTTTTTTCACAATAAAATTGAAGGTGTTACTACTGTTGAATTGGGTGGTAATTTAAATTAAATAAGTAACTAATAAAGTATTGGTCTTACTAAGTAGTTTTTAATAAATCACATAGATAGCGCTAATTTCAAAAAGTAATAATGTGGTTCTCATGTCTTATATGGATGGCACTAATTTTAAGAAGTACTACTATTATTGGTTCTATAGAAGCATCCATCCATCCATCCATGGGGGTTTTACCATAATCACCACGCTTGGCAGGCGGGTTGGCGATCGCAGTGGATGTTTTTAGTACACAGGGGAACGCTGCTGCCCGGTCCCCTGGTAATCCCTTAGTCGGCTTTTACGACTCCTATAGGAAGAGATGGGGTGGAGCTATTCTTGGTGCCGGCCCCACACGGCAAGAAACGGAGACGGCTATAGAAGCAGTTCTCACTAAATAAGTTAGATAGCGCTGGTTTTTGTGTATGGTCTACCATACATATTCAAAGTATTATTGTTTATTTAATAACATCTCATTTGTTGCCGAGCGTTCTTGAGAATGCCTCGTTTAGAGGTGAAACACGTGTCGAATTTATGTTCGGATTTTTGCGGAATATTGCAATATTGTGGTACTGAGAGTTCTACCGTATCGCATGGTTGTGTCGCGTTGGTGAGTTTTTTGTCATTATCGTGCATGCTACTTTGCTATTATCACATTCTCCTCTATCTGTGAGAGTGCGGATTGGCAATCTTAGGTTATTCTGTCCAAAGATAACCGGGATTGACAATCCGTGGGTGAGTGGTGGGCTCTCCTCCTAAAATCCATTCTATAATAGTAACAATGGACTTCCGCCAAGTGTCGCCTCATTCAATTAATTATTTAATAACAATTAAACCACATCGAATCAGACCGTGAAAAGTGATAGGGTAGGTGAAGTAAAGTATTTCTGTCGTTTTTGTGTTAACAGCCATACAGGATCCGCACATACAGACATACGGACGTCTAAGACAGAACTTTTTAAGCAGTTTTTTAACTAGTTTAAATAACAAAAATGGCATCAATAAATATCATGAGTGTTTAAAATTGTGTTATTTCTTGATATGTGTGTGTATATATTATTTTACAAGTGCAATATATGATAAATAGAGACTAAGTTTGAAAAATCAGTTGTTTTTTGTGAAGTGACAGTATTACCTTCTTTTCCTTCGCTTATGAGTGCAAAAAAATTCTCAGTAGCAGCCCGGAGTTTGGAAATGTGCCGACGTCAATAGGCTCGCCCCCTTTTACGTGGGACTTAAACATAGCTGGCGAATCGTGGGTGTTTAATACACCTCTGCTTACCCCTTCGGGGAATACAGGCGTGAAGCTATGTTTATTATACAAAAGCATTATTTTTGTAACCTTCATCAGTATACATAGCTAAACTGGGCCTGTAATATAAGCAGAAGAGGCTGACTAGAGTCGTAAGGCTTAATCGAGACATGAATTTTAAGAGGAAATACCTTTTATGTTCCAAATCATTTAGCATCAGTTTTCTAAAATCTTCGAAGAGATGGAGCATAATGGGAGACAATTTCTTTTACCACCTGAACCCCTGTGTGCGATTTCATCAGCAAATTGCGGCTGCATGGTTTATCGATTATTCGCAGCCGTGGTATCTGCTGGCTGAATAAAGCGATGATTTTTATATGTACATTCATTTCATTCAATGATTTTAGATCATTTTTCAAGTAATTTGACTATTTTCACGAAATCAATAAGTGAAAATACTCTGGTAGTCCACTAGCCTTATGCAATTAACATAGCAGGTATAATATTCCTGTAGAAAGCTTGGTTTATTTTTCAACGAAATAGTCTTTAATTACATCGATTTTATCGGGTCAGCCTAATGCTGTAATCAAAATATCGTTAAGTTAACGGACAAGGTATTTTACATAATATATATTTGAAATCAATAATGTAGAATAGATTAATATAGCAATAAATTGTTTTCAGAGGAGTTAAGATAGTTGTTAATATAATGTTTATATACTAAAGAGAAGACTACGATCTTCCCAGCCTAACTCCGCCATGACTATGCAATATTCGAATGCGCAGCTTTTACGTATTCATTGACAATCATAAAGATAGACAATGTTGAAATATAAAATGATAGCCACGGGTAGGAATAAAACTCGTGTCTTCTGAATCTCTATCGTAACATTCACTCGTGGCTACCATTGAAGTTTTTAGCCACGTACGTATAAGCTCTGGAACGAAATTCCTGCTGCTTTTTCCCTAACGCTAAGGCATGTTCTTCTAACGATGTTTGGCTGTGCGCCTGGTGTCTGGTGTTGAAGTCCATGAGTGTTAGTCATTGAGACACGTGTCAGTGGTTACCGAATGATTAGGCGGGCTGACTGGGTTAATTTTTTCTGTCTTTTTTATTGCCATAATATAGTAAACACTTAGAATATCAAAGTCAATTCAAAGATATTGTTGGCAAAAGGCTTTGTGATTCTTAAAGAAACTAGAGGGTTTCCAGGATAGTGCTCAATTTGTTTTAAGTTGTCAGTGCAAAACAAATTGACATAATTTTCTGGATTCGGCAGAAAACTTCACAATATTTACATTGTTTTATTATATATTTGGAACTACATTAAACTTATACATAATACTGCTTTGCATTTAATAAGCGTTACTATTTATTTCGCTATTGCCAATTTTACTTAAAAAAAATGTATATTTAAAGCAACCTATTTTGATACTGAAGTCTTTCTTCGGCTTCGTGGCGTAGTCGGTAGTGTAACCGACATCCCTGAGCGTTACGAGGTCGTGGGTTCGATTCCCACCCAGGACAATGATTTTTGTATGATTAATACAGATATTTGTACTACGTCTGGATGTTTTCTATCTATTATATGTATGTATGTGTTTACAAAAAAACAGTAATATATATTATGTATTATATCCGTAAACTGGTACCCATAGCACAAGCATAAGCTTAGTTTGGGACCAGAAGACGTTGTGTGAAATGTCCGTGAATATTTATTATTATTATTATCATCATTTATTCACATAATATCACTAAACGTATTATAAAATATAACACAAAATTTTAAAATATAAAAATTATTATTATTTTTTTTATTTATTTTCATACATTTATTTCATACGTTATAAAAATACACAAGCTCACACACAATCACTACTATAAAATACAACCAAAAAATAAGCACAAAATAATATAATTAATATAAAAAATTATACAACCCAAGCTGCCGGTGGTTAGGGCTCCAGAGAAAGGAACCCCCTCACAATACGTGCCGTGTCGTGGATTACTGCCTTTTGCATCAAGCCCTTAATCCAGCTGTCTAACGAGAGTCTCTTTAGATGTTGATCGAGACTCTTGGCGATCAGTCCATTAACCGATACGACTATCGGAACAATAATTGTCGAATCAACATCCCGCATGTCGGTAATCTCGTGAGCTAAATCCAAATATTTCATTTGATTTCCTTTATCAGCTAAAAAAAAATATTATTATTATTTTTATTATTCCTGGTGGAGTATACAGGTACTCAAAATAATATAAACCTTTAAAAACTTTAACTGAAAAAAAGAAAATTTCTAAAAAGAAAATTTCTCAGTAGCAGCCCGGAGTTTGGAAATGTGCCCGGTAGAACTCAATAGGCTCGCCCCCTATTACGTGGGACTCAAACATAGCTGGCGAGTCGTGGGTGTGTAATACACCTCTGCCAACCCCTTCGGGGAATACAGGCGTGATGCTATGTTTGTTAAAAACAATACGTTTGTGAGGTAATCGATTAAAAACAAAATATTACCTCACATAGTTACTGTAGGAGTACGTAATGGAAGTCATGAGGCCACACTAGTAGCAAGAGAAAGATGACAGTGAACACAGGACCACACCTTTTTTTTTTTTTTTTATTTTATGTGGGCAAAAATGTCCTACCGCACACCCCGCTGCCCGGGGAGACAACGGGGTGAATGGGGCTCTCACCCACTAAAAACCCACCGTGCGCCTCCACCCGCCCTTGCTACGGTGGATCACGGGTACCGCGTCGTTACGACCGCGATCCGCAGGCGACAGCCCCTACGGGCACCCTCTCTTGAGCGACGCCTCGCGCACTTGCGCGTCGCACATTCGCGGTAGGGACCACACTTAGGCGTCTTAGTCCGTAAAGCAGATTGGTGTGTTATGGTAAATAACTCCTCCCCTTAATGCCGTGGTGGACAAGGCTGGTAGACAAAACCTTGGTTTCAGTCCAGCAACAGTTAACACTTAAAATTTAGACAGTCTGTCTATAGTTTCGCTACTGCTATGAAAAGGAAAAGATAATTGAAATGGTCCGAAACTTCCTATAACTAATTATAATAATTATCTTTTCTACTAATAATAAATTAAACGAGATTAGATAAGCATGTGCTTGAAGTTATAAGTCTTAACAAGAGATGACGCTTAGAATCTCAATTAATCGTTAACTAGAAGTAGAACGTGATCAAATTTTAAGTGCCGTTTGATTTATTATGATTAAGTTTACTACAAATTGGATACGCTCCAATAAGGCCCGTGAAAGGTGGCTAATGGTTTATATTTTATTTTTATGGAGACTTCAATTTTAAATAGATTTTTGGAACGAAATTGGTTCTGTTGGAAGCAAATAGGCTTTTTTTTTTGTTTTTGCATACATTTAGATTATTTTTATATAGGTACTATGAGGGTCCACCGAAGGAATGTAACATAGTTCCAGTGGTCTGCCAACAAAGGCGGAGAGACGGCACACGGTGGGTTTCTTTAGTGGGTGAGGGCCCTACACTACTCTGTTCGTTGACCCGAACGACGGGGTTTGCGGTTAGGTAAATTTTGTCCCGCCTAAACAAAAAAAAAGGTACTATGAGGGTAGCCAATAAGCACACGGTCTAACTGATGGTAAGTGGTTATCGCCGCCACGTTGTGAACCCTAAGGGAAGGGATAGGAAGAGGAGTGGAAGAATGAATGAGTGATGTTGAGGTGGACAATAAAGAGAATAAGGATAAATGAGACGAAGGTTTGGACCTTTGGAACTCTCACTCACCATATGAAACACAACAGTATCTACGGTTGCGTTACGACAATCTTCTTTCAGTTGTACTTCCCTGTTCAAGCTAGCCCGTTAATATTGGGGGAAGTAAGACTGCCACTATTAATGATATTAGTATTGCTAGCATCTATAGGCTAGAGTAACCGCTTACCTTTAGGCAGGCATATGCTTGTTTGTGACCCTAGTATTATAAAAACAATCCAATACATCAATCACATATTACTAAATATAAGATATGAGGGCATAACAACTAATACAGTGGCGGAGTGGTTTCTGTGGTTTAGATACCGGCCTCCCGCCCGAGTGCTGTGGGTTCCCACACAGGACAACTCTTTGTGTGATCCACAAATGGTAGTTCTGACTCTGGGTGACTTTGTGTCCTTGAAATTGTATGTTCGTAAAGTCCCCTGCGACACAAGGATTACTACGTAGTGCAGGCAAGAAAGAAAGAAAAAAAATATTAATAAGGAAAACATTGTTTGATTATAATCAAACAATGTTTACAATATATTGTATTGTGTATTTATCTAGTGATAGAGCCTTGCTTATCCCAACATGAATGGGCCGGCTCAAACGGGGAAGTACCACCCTCTCATAAAAGATCAGCGTGTAACAACGGTAGTTACTCTTACTGTTGTGTTTCGTATGGTGAGTGAGAGCGCCGGAGGCCCAAACCCCCTCCCTATCCTCTCTATATTATCCTTGCTATCAATCTTTAGTATCCTAACTATCCTCTCCTTATTATCCTTCCTATCCACCCCCTATTCTCTTTCCTTGGAGATGGCGACGTGCGATGCCTTTGGTGTTGGTATTGCTAGCGTCTATAGACGGTAAACGCTTACCATCAGGTCGGCCGTATGCTTGTTCACCACCCATGTAGTATAAAGAAAACATACTTAAAAGTTACTTGCAATAATTGTTGCTTAACGGTTTATATTGTTAGGTATCTACTCTATTTAGACAAAAAAATACAATATTTAAACTCTTGCTGTTTAGCTCGGTTTTGGTTACATGTAAAGTCAATAAAATAAGAGTTAAAGTAATTGGAACATTCTGTATTACATATATTGGGAGAGAAAGGAGAGAATCTTTTACACAGATTAGTAGACAGAGCGTAAAGGAAGTATGCTTTGTATTCCACATTAACAGATTTTATATAAACAAAATTAACAAACAATAGATAAATCCATCCATCCATCCATCAGCCTTTTAACGTCCACCGCTGGACATAGGCCTCCCCAAGAATGGGGGATAGTGCTGTAATCACTACGCTTGGCAGGCGGGTTGGCGATCGCAGTGGCTTTTAATACTCGAAGGAGTGCTGCTGCCCACTTCCCCGGTATTCCCTCAGTCGGCTCTTATGACTCCCATGGGTGGAGAGGGGTGGGACAATTCTAAAGCCGGCCCCACACGGCTGAAAAGATAAATAAATAATGAATATTGACAGGCTACGAGTCATCCATCCATCCATCAGCCTTTCAACGTCCACTGCTGGACATAGGCCTCCTTAAGAGTGCGCCACAACGAGCGTTCCCGTCATGGGGGATAATGCCGTAATCGCCACGTTTGGCAGGCGGGTTGGCGATCGCAGTGGATTTTGTTAATACTCGTGGGAGTGCTGCTGCCCACTCCCTCGGTATTCCCTCAGAGTTGGCTCTTATGACTTCCATGGGTAGAGAGGGGTGGGACAATTCTAAAGCCGGCGCCACACGGCACGAGTACTACAAAGTAGACTTATAATAGTTTTTATTATTTGGAAAGTGCTACCGCCACTGCTGGACATTACAAGGCCCACCATAAAGCTTAACTTCTACGCTTGATAGAAGCGTAGTTTTGAGTGTTTACCTATGTTTTAATAACTAACTATGCCTACCTATAAAATAAATATGGCCCCATTTATGACACATACTTATCTCTATTCATAAGTAACCATCCCAAGGGATGCTTCAGTTTTCCGATATAAGTCTTATGTCCTCCTCTGTATTCGGGGCTGCCTTTGACGTTTATAATATTAGTGATGATTTGTATATTTTTCAGGTCGATTTTTAAATATTACATCACCATTAATTTAGGTTACATGTATATTATAGATAATAGATATATAAATATTTCCAAAAATACTCGTAGATTTACTTGTAAGTTATACTCAGAATCCTTTTATCCCACCTATTAGTAAGCTTAATTATATATATACTTTGTTAAATAACTGATATGATGATGATCAATACGATTTTGATATATCTCTAGATTCAAGTAATTTTAAATAATTAGTTATAAAAAAAATACTTGAATCTAGAGCAGGTATCTTTTTTAATAAAATACTACGAGAATGGCAAAAAAGCGAATCTGATGGTAAGTGGTTACCGTAGCCTATAGAACGTAACAATACCAGTGGCATCACTCGCATGTCACCAAATTTATGGAAAGGGATTGGAGGTAAAAGGTAATAAAGAAATGTTAAAGAGAGTGTATGAGCAATTATTTTTTTGAGAACAGAAATAATACCATTTTTTAATTTTCAATAAATATGACATGAAAGTTTGCGTTTAAAATATAAAAATAGGTTGGTTAAGTTTAATGTTCAGAAAAAAAAATATATATTTATATTCTCCCCGTTAGACGAGGTTCAGGAAAATCCATTTGATAATAAAAGCTCATTATAAGGTAAGCTCACAAAAGAATGGTTCAAGAGGCTTAAAGGACCTTTGTCAACATATAGGGCAGACGAATGAGTATCTACTGAGCGTAGAAATATACATTACTAGCTTTTTACGCTACTATGCCTGCGTACTATATTGATATAATATTTTCTGATATTTACGTGAATATTACACCTAACCAACTGCATAGATCGCGTAGTGGTTTAGATACCACCTTTCGTGCCAAATAATGTGGGTCCTATTCCCAAACGGAACAATTCTTTGTGTGCTTCACAAATGGTTGGTGCAATTTGTGTGTTTTAACCTTACAGCAGACTGATTCGGTTTTATACCACGATATGTGCACACCTACCCCATATATCGCGCTCAAGAGTTTAACTGCCTCGGTGGTGTAGCGGTAGTGTATATGACTCTAATCATGAGGTCTCGGGTTCGATCCCCGGGTCGGGCAATGATATTGAGCTTTTTCCTAAAAAAGAAAAATTCTCAGTAGCAGCCCGGAGTTTGGAAATGTGCTCGGTAGACGTCAATAGGCTCGCCCCCTATTACATGGGACTTAAACATAGCTGGCGAGTCGTGGGTGTGTAATGCACTCTGCCTACCCTTTCGGGGAATACAGGCCTTATGCTATGTTCTTTTTTAATGTTTTTTATTTAATAAACATTTTTGGGTAAATCTATTGTGCTTACTTGATTTTACACTATTGATTAAAAGGTTTGATACAAAATGTGTCCTTATTTAGGTCTCAGTAACGTCATCAAATATTTTTATTTTGGAGTTAGGCTTCAGAATCTGTAATTATGTTTTACGTTGGTGTTTAAAGGATTTAATTATGTATTGTAATTACTTTGGCAACTTCTATTGAAATGATTTGAGCTTAGCTAAAAGTGTTAAAGGAGTATTTCACCGGCAAATTATTCGTAGCAAACTCTAGTCGACGTAATTATAGAAGACTGTAGGAAAAGAGGCCTACGTGTGAAAGTGAGCAAAACTAAAATAATGGTCTTTGAAAGAGGAGATGCCAGAACAAATGTTAGTAACAATAGGCAATGCTGAGCTAGAACAAGTGGATGAATATGATATAAATATGGATTCAGTCGGAATGGAAGATACACCACTGATATAGAGAGAAGAATAAATGCGGGATATAGAGTGAACTGACTATTGAGACAACTTCTCAACAGCCACAATATTAGCCAGAAGGCTCGTGTCACATATACACAACACAGTGCTTGTCCCAACATTATTATATTTCAGTGACAGTTTGGTATGAAAAAAGAGCATGAAAGTAAAATCAATGCAGTCGAAATGCGATCTCTGCGGAAAATCTGAGGCGTTAGGCTGACTGATCGCATTCGGGCTGACGACGTAAGAGAGCGAGTAGTATGAAAGAGAGGTTTGGTGTAAATGCAAAAGGAAATGCTCTAAAGAATGCCTGGTTAAGAAGACCTACCTAGACCAAATGATTCTTAATTGTAATAATTAACCTAACCTGATCAAAAAAATATATGCAAATACATCCGATAGATCTCACAAGCGTCAGCCAAGATATTAAGAACTTTATTATCAAAATTTATAGCTAAGCAAATGCTACAATGGCCTAAATTACAGAGCACCTGGAAAAGTAATCCAGCATTTTCAAATCCTGCTCGTCGCTATCATTTTCACACTTTGTGTTCATCCTTACCGTCTATTACGTAGGATTTGAGTATGTAGGCCAAACAGGGGTAGGTTACCATACAATTCGCGTTACGAGTTGTGTGTTATATATACAATCAAAGTAGTACTATTTTTCAAGATTCAATGACAACAATGACGCGACAATTTGCGCCCTATTATCAATCACTCCGCTGAATGGTGAACATGTAAGAACGCACTGTCTGGGATCGAGGCCGTTGTTTATTTATCGTCGATATCATAGTCTTTACCTATTTATTTTAGTAATGATAATTCCATACAAATGCATTTATACATTACTTGACAAATATCGTACAAATATAATTAGTAAATACAATTTTTTTTTATCTGTATTTTAGCACTTGACATGTTCAGGTACTTTATTTTCGATTTGATTTTTTTTTTAGGTTTGATTCCCGTTCGCACTAAAGTTCTCGTTTTTTATATTTACAAATAATTTGTACTTTATATATAAAAAGTTTATATGTACTCGTAAGCAATTAATTGCAGTACTAATCCACCGTGCTTGACGAGTGGTGGACCATGGGATGGTTAGTACATTTATTAGGGAAAAAAATATCAGAATTAAATAGATAGGTATATTTCAGTCAAATATATATAGGTACGTATTTTATTGAAATAGAGACAAGAAGTAATAACTTGACTCGTGATTACTATCTAAAACTATTGTTACTGTAGTATTATTTCAACCGCTTGTATAATTTATCGATAATAGTATTCTTTTCAGATTTCCAACCAAACCTTTCATAAATATTTACTGAACAATTTGCCTTAGTTCCCAGAATAGTAAGTATGCCGCTTAGGTATATTATATATATTTTTTTACGTAAGCCATCCAAAATTAAATCGAAATGTATAAAATTTAGCAAATTCCTTTATTGTCAAAACTTAGCAATCAATTAGTTTAAATGTCACTCCCCGCTCGTATTTATCGTTTGATACTTTAGGCCAGTGCCGAAGCCTTTGAAAATGGTAAAAAGTGAAAAAAAAATAATAGTAGGATGAAACCCATTGAAAAATTAAGAAAATATAACAAAAATAAAAGTAAAAATAATTTACGGGTGATTTGAGGTCGGGAAGGGGGTGGGGGTGAGCTTTTAGGGGAAAAATCGGTTTATCACGATTTCCGGCAAAACTAAGAGTCCTATCGAAAAAAGTTAAATGGCAAAATTGTAGGTATTTTTTGGTTTTTTACTTTTAACTCCCACAAAAAATTATATTTTTTCGCGAAATTTGGTGAAAACTTACCTTTTTATATCGCAAACATATTGTAATTTTCTTTGATGCAAAATATTTAGTTTGTCCTCTTATTTTGATTAAATATCGAAAAATCACCCTAATTTTCAATCAAAAATTCTCACGGCAAAATATCTGCTTTTTGAAAAAATCGGTGTGCTTTTTATACGTGGAAATCTCTACTTTTCGATGGTACAAAAAAAAATACATTACTATGGAAAATTTTCTCATAAAATGCAAAAAAGCGAAATAAATTTTTGTTAATCCTTATGTAAAATATTGAGCTATTTATTCAAATTTACACTTTAATTACTAAAAAAATGTAAGTTTCCATGTTACAATGATAAATTTAAAAAAAATCAAATCCATGAAACATATATATTGCAAAAAACATGTGAAAATAGTTAATTTTCTAAGTATTAAAGATAGGATTTGAAGGGAATTCTGTGAAAATATAATGGTTTTTTTTTGAGTAAATGTTCTCAGAAAATGCATATGCCTTCCACTTTCGCAATTGCTAAAAAAATAGGTTTTTTTACATTTATGTATAATTTGTTTAATTTTCTAAAAGACAACAATTTTAATGGTGAAAATTTTACATAAAATACAAAAACGATACTTTGAAATATACAATACTATTGTATTGTTTATTTCAAAGTATCGTTTTTGTATTTTATGTATCTATTGATACCCGCAAGTGGTGAATTTTAAGTGAAGTTCACGTGAAATATGCAAATTCTGTTTGAATTCTGCCCAGTTTTGTTAACAATGCGATTTCTGTTTGTTGCGAGGCGGGAGTACCCTTTCAATTAATTCCGTATTGGGGGTAATGTCACTTTGCGAACATCTGTTACGATCTAATTGTGGTTATGTAAACAATAATTTTGCACGTACGCAGAACAATCACATTATTTATAATGATGGTAATGAAAGTGGATGTGTATTTGGTTTAAATCTTAGCGTTATTTTTCCTTTTATTAGGTACTTAAAATAAATAATCTCTGTTTGTTTTAAAAAGTATAACACCCAGGACTATTAAGTAAGCCTTACCACAAGGGTTTTTGCAAATATACAATTAACGGACGTATGCCAAGTACGAGTGCAACCAGACTCAAAACAACCATTTTCTTTTAATAAGACAACAGCCTGCACTAAGAAATAATCCTTATATTGTGGGGGATATTACAAACACACTTAGACTCAGAACAACCATTTGTGGATCACACAGAGTTTTCCTGTGTAGGAATCTAACCCACAACACTCGGGCGGGAGGCCGGTATCTTAACCACTCCACCATCTGTGCAGTCAATTTGTGATGAAATACCTAATACTACTTTTACGAAGTCTATCACGTTTACCGGATTTTCTGAATCCCAACCTTTCAAATATATTACAGCATTCAGCATTTTTAACGTCGGGAGAGCAAAACAAACTCGATAGATTCATAACTATATCGTTATTGTCATATTTGAGTAAATAACAAAAGATAATATAGATATGTAATTTGTGAATGGCATAAAGAATTATCCAGTGTAAGAATTGCACCCACGGTACTTTAAATGCAAAGATGCTATCTAAACCACTACGTTACCCGTACAGTCAGTTCCTAAAACAACATTAAATAATTATTGCACGCATATTTCTTTTCATGAATCTCTTACATCCAGAAGCATTAGCAAAAGCCGCAATGGGCAATAAGCTCAGATTACCGAACGAACACATTTGTCTTCATGTCAACTTGATCCAGGTTGTGAACATTCAAGATAAAGCACTACAGTGAGTCTATAAATTGGCAATCAGGCAGCTCTTTGAGACTATGTTTACGGTTAATTGAACTGGAGAGTTAAATATCGACAGTTAGGCTGACATTGATTATTCATTATCTCAACACCAATAAGCATGGTTCAAAGGGAAAGTATACTTACTTACTTATGATCACGCCATTTCCCTTGCGGGGTAGGCAGAGAGAACAGAAAAAAAAGAAGAAGAAAAAATATGATAAACTCATTACCTTAAAGCAATTGATACTAATTATTTTTATTGTGAGATATTATGTTAGTGCTAGAGCCTTGCTTATCCCAGTATGACCACTTACCATCAGTTGGGCCGTATGCTTGTTTGTCACTCACGTAATAATAATAAAAAAAGATCTCAAATTCAAAAATAAGTACAATAAGTGTTAGTAATCTGGAATTGTACTCAGTAAGCAGTAATATCCTTGCATGCCTAACGTATAGCTGAGCTAGACAAGAAAATTGTGGATTAATTGCACCTTTGGGGTAAGTATGCATGCAAAATTCTTGAGAATTAAAATATTTTTGGACTATTTTGTAAGATATTTCCAGTACAGTCAGGTAAAACCCAAAACTAACTTTTAGATCAATAAACATGCTAAACTAATTCTATAACAATAAATTTAAACTAGTATGATCACTTGAACTAATTTTAGACCAAGTTGACTAAAAATTATTCAAGTGGCGTTCCACTACCACCAACGTCCCCAAAATACTGGCACCATTACCTCGGTGAATGGCGAGGCTAATGGCCGATGAAGAAGCCAGCATTTTGATCACTTGTAGACTCTACAAGCCTTCTTGTTAAATCGTTGTAGGTTCCAAAAGCGCAAGGTCCCCAGGGCCTATTGTCTCTACCCAAATCTGCACAAATAAGTAACCTCTATCGAGGTTAAAATAGTTTGTGTAATTCAACCGTTGTAGTACCACCAGCACTCTGAAAAGACTGTAGAAGATGAGGCGATGCCAATTTATATGTAATACTTTAGACTAAATATTTGTAAATATGTACCTAGCAACAAGCAATATTTCCAATAATTATTAAAGAAACTTCTGCATTAGTTTTAAATAAATCAATGTAATCTTTAAAGCTAACGGCAAGCCATAACGATGGCACAAATAAAAGCGACTTTCCTCGAAAGTTGGAAATTTTAAACATTTCAACCGTTAAATTTACAAGCAGCAGGTTCGGGCTTCGCTGCAGTTTTTATATGTTCCCGATATAGTAGCGAGACAAAATTTATACTAGTTTTTTAAGTATAATCAAGAGCTACCAAATAAAATTTCATCAAAATAGTAGTTTTTGCATGATGCGAAACAATCAAACAGCCAAAAATTATTATATAATCTACAAAGCTGTAACGAGCTGTCTGTATATTTAAGATATTTAAGGAAAACTGTTGACAACTCTTTTTGAAATCATATTTATCTTACTTTTTGACAATTAGTCACCGCCTGGTGAAGGACAGCATTGTGAGGAAACTAGCTTGATTGTCAGATTTTTTTATTTTCTTGATATTATAAATATAATTATATCTGTACCAACTAAGGATTATATTATAACTGTGTGATATACTTAGTAATGATAACTACAAAAGTTTTTTTTTTAATTTGTTTTTAAAATTATAAGGTGCATATTGTATACGTGAGCTCATATTCTTTCGTTGTAATATAAATGCAGAGTTCGTGACTGTACTTCTCATGCACCACGACGCGGTGACGTATACAAAGCAATATTAGAATACAAAGAGGCAAAGTGTTATCCAAGCTTCGAAATACCAGCTTTGAGCAACATTTGGAATAAAATAATGCAATATTTTCCAAAGCCGTGATGATACAGGTTCCCGAGTGTATTTCTTAGGAATCAGGGGAGTAGTACAACACAGACAAATGGAATTTGAAGTTTTTAAAAAGAAATCTGGGATAGCTTAGAGGTTAAACTGTATACTCCCCCAGATCAGTATTTAAACGCAAGTTAAAATCTTATTAAGGAAAAATATTTTTCCAAAAAATTGTTTCTTGTATGCATATAAGTATTTTAATTTGATACTGACTAGTTTCATACTGATTATGCCCATGTATAAAGTCACTAACTACGTCCAGGTCAGCTTGCCGCGATGAGGAAATACTAGGCCCTCAATCACACGAGGCCTCCCATAATGATGGACAGCTAATGAAACTTATATGTAAAGCGTATAATTTGCCTCTTGCGTCTGAAGTCACACAACGGTTTTTCATCGTGTTTAGTGTACATCAGAATTTAATATGATTTCTTAACATTTGTTTAGTTATTCATAAAATAATGTATAAGAGATTGATTAACACAAAATAAGCTTGTTATATTATATTTAGGTTAATAGAAAAATAACAAATATTTACGGGGGTATATTTGTATGTACACCTTCAGTAATATACTATATTACAAGTGTTATAATTATTCTTTCAAAAGTAAACCATTACAATGTAGTTGTAATAAATAGGTGCCAGTCGGAACCTTCCACGGTCTTGTTCGTGAGGCTTCCCTCAACCAAGTTGTGGCTCGCGAGTAAAGCTCGCATAGCGTGTACTAGTAATTGATTTGCTTTTTTGCTGCTAATATATCTTTTGTAAAAGTTATTCACTGACATTCTATTTTTGTTTTCAACCAATTAATTAAATTTGCTATAACTGTTCGTTTTAATGTCTGGATATCACGTATTTCTTTAATTAACTACATTCCAATGTTGTATTTGAATACATAAAATATAGTTGTAATGGAAGCTAAGTTTATCGATATTCTTCTGATCTCTTTTATCGTTTAAGACATTGGCTTGATTTAACCAAGTTCACATTATATAAGTCTTGTTAGTTGAAAATTGCAACGGGCTTAACTGCAGCGGGGCGCTCCCAGATGAGTGGGTAGACAAAAGACTACGCCAGTGAACCTAAAATTGCGTTTTGAGCATTTTTTCATAATAATACCTTTAAATCTATGTATATACCAAAAATAATATAATCATATTATTAAATAAAAAATAATATACAATTTTACAAGGAAATTTTCATTTTTCAGTTAAATAAAGCTTTACATGTTCACGTATAAAATAGATAAACTGAAGCAAATAAAAAAAATCCTTACCTTAATCTCCGAAGTGTTATGTGAATGTCAAACACACTTAAATTTCGCCTAGTCTTTAGAATGATAAAAGTACAAATCTTGACAATGAATAGTCATTACTAGTATCAGTGACAAAAAATAATATAACTACACCAATAACTAGTTCGTGATATTACATAAGAATGATTACTTTTCTCTATGTACCTATATTAAGTATGCTAAGGAATATATTGTTACGAAGCGTGCATTGGAATTGGAAGGAAACGAATTTTTAAGTATGGTGTTCTATTTGATTGAATCTCGTTTATTCAATAAGTTTGTGAAGCCTGTATAAATACCGTTATAATTAGTCATTATTGATATTTTAAATTTTATGACTTCAGATTATTATTAAAAAAAATATTAAGACTACTGTTAAAACATATTTTGGACGAACTGTGTTTACCTATCACGCTAAGCATCAGGTTGGCATTCGGACGCTATCGGAACAAGTGTTGATTACATATAAAGAATAAGGATGAGTTTTTATTCAATAGTTCAGCTTCAATGCTCGATTTTCTCATACTATATACTACACACTTTTCCTGTCACATTGTTTTTGTTAATTATTTCACATTGTATTTGTGCCAAAAAGCAGGAGCATACTTCAAAGTTAAAAACTTTAAATAGCGTTATCTTTTTGCTTGAACAATCCGTATCCCGTCAGTCTTGGCACCCATCCAGAGTGCCTTCTTATGTCATATTTCTAAATGGTTACATTATGTGACACATATTAATTTTAAATTATTAAACCTGTGTTTTTATTCAATACATTTACAAATAATTTTCCAATATAATACATATTGAATATCATATAACTGCTATAATAACTGATAAATTATCAAACATAACTCACGCGAAAGCACAGATTACTAAATAGTTACCTACTACGTAAGCAAAAGAGTCTCTTGAGTACGCCTTTAAGCATTATTTGACTTCTTAGATACAAACGCTCGAAACTATTTGATCTAATAACTTACTCACGTGTACTCCCAGCATAGGGGTAGAATAAATCTAACACTTTATAAACAGAGCTCCAAGAGATAGAGTGTTGATTTGAAGTTGAAGGTACAGCTGCTTTAGTTTATAGAACAAAGGACATACACCGCAAATAGACACATTATAGACTCATGAATATTGTATGAACGAGAACTCGGTATTCTAGGATCATTGCAGCATAATGTGTGAGTAGGCCAACGAATGCTTTCGTCTCGTTTATCTAGCATGACATTATTTTCTAAATAGCTTTCATGTGTCCATTTACAATATGCAGCTGCAATTTTTTTTTGTGGTAATATGCGTTATGAATGCATAAATTATCTGCATAATCCTTACGAATTAGACAGTTGTATAATCGTATATTTGTTGCATTGTAATTAATTGTTTTATGAATTCTATGAATATTACATAGGATAATATTCAAGACGAGACGAGAGAAGCAACGCCAAAATTATTTACTGGTAGAACCTTGCTTATCCCAGCACTAATGGGCCAGCTCGATCGGGGAAGTACCACCCTCTCACAAAAATCAGCGTGTAACAAGTAGATACGCCTACCGTTATGTTTCGTATGGTGAGTGAGAGCGCCGGAGGCCCAAACCTCCTCCTTATTATGCTTCCTATCTTCTTCTTAGTATCTTACCTATCCTCTCCTTATTATCCTATCCAACCTATACACCTCCTATCCTTTTCCTTGGAGATGACGACGCGCGAGTGGTAACACTGGTGTTGCTAGCCTCTATAGGCTACGTTAACCGCTTACGGTGACGCTTTCTTTTCGCCGCTCATGTAGTATAAAGAAAAATATATTGTTGTTTTGCCATATAAATTATTTCTAGAGAATGTTTAAGGAATTCGTAGCGTAGAAAAAAAATCTTAAGTGTATGCCGAATCATAAAAAAATTTGGTCCAAAAGATAAAACCAAAATTGGTGTGGACCACCTTTATCACTTAGGTGTATGATAAATAGTTTACATCATATTCTCAGACCTACTGAATATACATACAAAATTTCACAAGAATCGGTCTAGCCGTTTCGGAGGAGAATGGCGGAAACACTGTGACACGAGAATTTTATATATTAGTTAAGAATCATTTTTTAAATTATATTAATATTTAAATGATAATTAAAATCTTAAATTTGATCAACCTTTTTATTTGTTTCATAGAATCAAGAAAACAGCTTATACAACGTAGTATAGTACCTAATAAGCCAGCGTACTCACAGATTCTATGTACACAGACATATTATTATATTCGCGTCAGCTATGGCCAGGGGTGAATATATTGGGGTGCTAATTTGTCCGGTTTACCTCCTAGTGGTGCACCCCGGGCAACGTCGGCAGTCGCCGGCGGCTAAAATTCCGGACAGGACGGGTCTCCGCGTGTCCCTCTGACTCAGCAGAGGGCACAGCGGATAGACCAGGCGTCGGAGTCGGTGGGGCCAGACTGGCTCACCGGGCTCTGGAGAGGGGGGACAGTGGGGCCACAGCGGCCCCCCCCGTCCCAAATCGTAAACCTGAGCGCGTGCCTGTGGTTACGTCTCGCGGGCATACAGGAACGAGGGTCTTGGCTTAATCGCCCGGGCCGCGAGGAAGACAACCTCTATAAAAAATTACCCCGAATCTCAAGCTCTGGCGCGCGGCGAGGAGATGCATGGCTGATGGGTAGTTCAGTCTCGAGCGCGGCCCCAGCCAGGGTACCTGCGGACCCCCTGTGTTGGGTTACAAATGTACGCTTACCCGGGTACAGGGAGCTCTGCCCGGGTGGACCTCCTTTCTCCCATACTCGTGGGAATCATATGGATTGTTCAAAAAATTTAAAAATAAGTTCGACGGAGTCGGGTAATGCACCTGACGCCTCAGCCGTAAGGGGTCCGGCTGTAAATGCGGCCCCTACTAGTGCAGCTGCGCGTAAAACGCGCGGCGGCAAGAAGTCCCGCAAGGGCAAGAAGACGACCAAGGGAGCGTCCCAGTCGTCAAGGGACGGCTCGATGACGGGCAGCTCGGCCTGCACATCAGCTGCCGAGGCGTCTGCTGAGGAGGGTGGCCTGTCTGAGGCTGCCGAAGGTCAGCCATCGCGGCCGGCAGAGGTGGCGTCGGAGTCGCGTTTCTGGCGCAAGCGCACCCTGTCTCAGGGGGGCGCTGCCTCGGAGTCGGACCTGAGCTCGACAGAGATGCCTCCCCCAAAAATACCCGCAGCGGCTAGGGGTCGAGGTATCAGCCGACCCGGGACGCCGATACCGCGTGCCGCCTCAGCGCAAGAGGCCGAGACGCGGTGCCTGAAACGAGCGGAGACGGTGCAGCACGCAGAGGAGCGCTTGGCGCTCCTGTCTGAGAAGCTCCGTCTTCCCATTGACAACAATGGGCCGCCTACTGCGGCCAAATTTGCTGAGAGAGCCGCGGACAGCGTGGCCATAATTTCGACGGTGGCCCTGGGCTCGAGAAACCTCAAAAGCAGTTTCGTCCGGGGTCTTAAAATCGCCGCCACGGAACTGTCTAACGTGGTGGAGCGGCTTGTGGCGGAGGTAGCCGACCTTGGGGCGCGTAACGAGCGCCTGGAGACAACGGTCGAGGAGCTGCACCGAGGGATGGCCAATATGAGAGCCGAACTTGGGCTCCCTGAGGCCATCCCGAGTGCCTCGGATAGTGTAATGCGGGTCGAGCCTGGTCTCCCCGCGACCGCCTCGCCGCCGCCGCCGCGACCCCGCCCTGCCTCGGCGACCGCCTCGGCTCCGTCGGCAGCTCAGTCGGGCCCTGTAACTGCGCTGGAGGACGAAATGCTCCGCGCGGTTATCGACCGCATGGATGCGGTCTTTGGCCCGAGATTCGAGGCCCTAGCCGCAAGATTGCCGCCGGAGCCCCGACTTCGGCCGCCGCTTGCGGCTGATAAAAGAAGGGCTGCAGCGTCCTCGGCATCGACACCTCTGCCGTGCCAGGGAGGACATGTGTCTTTTGCCGCGACGGCGGCTAAACCACCGGCGGCCAAACCACCAGCGGCAAAAGCTTCACCGGCTCCTGTGCAGGGAAAGGGCCAAAACAAGGCCAAAAAGAAGGAAAAGGCGGGACAAGCCCCGAGGGGTCTGCCCCGAGAGGAGTTCCCGCCTCTGCCAAGCGCCGCTGCGCCTCCGCGTCCTACTGCGCCGAGACGAACGGTCGCACCCTCACGGGCTGCGGCTGTCGCGTCCCGTGCTCCTGCCCCCGCCCCTGCCTTGGCTACGTCCTCAGACGGGGATTGGCAGGTGGTTGGGCCCCGGCGATCCCGGGCCAGGGATCGCGGCGCTGCCTCGGGGCGCGAAGTGGCGCCAACTAATACGAGAAGGGAAGCCCCGAAGCCGCGGAAAAGGAAGTCGCGCAAACTGAGGGTCCCGAAGGCAGCTGCGGTGGTGATCACCGTGCTGCCTGAGGGAAAAGAAAAGGGCCTGACCTACGAGGCCGTCTTGAAGCGTGCCCGGCGGGAGATAAACGTCTCTGATCTCGGGGACGTTTCCGCTCGCTCCCGCCAAGCCCGGACAGGTGCTCGGATTTTCGAGTACCTGGGGCCAGAGGGCACCAAGACGGCCGACGCAATGGCCGCGAGGCTGCTGGGCCTGTTCCCAGAGGAGAGTGGTGTCCGGGTCGCCAGACCCGTGAAGTGCGCCGAACTGCGCGTTTCCGGGCTGGACGATTCCGTTACGGCGGAAGAGATCCGGGAGGCAATCGTCTCAAAAACCGGGTCTCCTAGCAGCGCCGTCCGGGTGGGCACCATTCGCCCAGGTCCAGGTGGTGTGGGTGCCGTCTGGGTCTCGTGCCCTGTCGCGGCGGCCAAGGATTTGGTCGCCGCCGGTAGACTTCTGGTGGGCTGGAGCGCCGCGCGAGTAATCGCGCTGGAGCCCCGGCCTGCCAGGTGTTACAAGTGCATGGCGGTCGGTCACACCCGGCCGCTGTGCACAAACTGCTTTGACTGCAGCGGGCTTTGTTTCCGCTGCGGTCAGGCAGGGCACCAGGCGGCTGCCTGTTCTGCCGCCCCACACTGCCCCGCGTGCGCGGCGGGTAATCGCCCCGCCAACCACTGTATGGGGCGGGTGGGGTGCAGGCCTCCGGCCAAGTCAGGCCCTAAGAGGGGGGTGGGCAGCCAATCGGCCCCGGCTGCCCAACCCGGCGCGGCTGGACCGCCGCAGCGCATGGAGGAGGATATCGTGGTCCAATAACGGATCACGACGCTATCCTCCTCCAGGGGAATCTCGGCCATTCCGCCAGGGCGCAGGACCTCTTCCTGCAATCCATGGCGGAGCGGTCGATCGGTGTTGCCGTAGCCGCGGAGCCCTACATAGTCCCGGATCGCCCCAATTGGGCGGGTAGCGGGGATGGCTCCGTGGCGGTCGTCGGCTCGGCGGCGCCGCATTCCCCGCCCTTGTCACTCAAAGACCAGGGCACGGGATATGTGGCGGCCGAATGGGGAGGGGTCACGCTGTATGGCGTGTACTTCTCCCCTAGTCGTAGTCTGGCGGCTTTCGAGGTCTTTCTGCACAACCTGGAGACCTCGATACGGCGTATAGCACCGAGCCCTGTGCTCGTGCTGGGGGACTTCAACGCCAAATCAACGGCGTGGGGGTCCCCCAGGACGGACCCCCGAGGTGCGGCGGTCCAAGAGTGGGCGGCAGCGGCGGACCTCGTGTTACTCAACCGAGGATCCGCCCAAACGTGCGTGCGGCCCTGGGGCGGGTCGATAGTGGACCTTTCGTTCGCTAGCCCTGGTGTCGCCGCACGCGTAAGGAGCTGGCGAGTCCTGGAGGAGGTCGAGACCCTATCTGACCACAGATATATTCAGATAGAGGTCTCCCGGAACCTTCAGGGCGCCAGCAGGGGTCACGCGGCGGACAGAACTCCCGCTTTTCCGCGATGGGCTGTGGGTAGGCTCGACCGGGACCTGCTAGTGGAGGCGGCCATTTTTCAATCTTGGCTGTCTCCCCCCCTGACGGAAGACGTGGGCGCCGAGGCTGGCCGCATTCGCGGCATGCTTACGCAGATCTGCGATGCGGCCATGCCCCGTGTGCGGCGCCCGCCTCGACGGAAGGGGGTCTACTGGTGGTCCCCGGAGCTGGCGGACCTCCGTGCGGCCTGTATTCGTGCCCGGAGGTCCTACACCCGCAGCCGCCGTCGCCGAATCCGCGACGAAGAGCGGGAGGGCCGGCTGTATGCGGCGTACAGCAGTGCGCGCGCCGCGTTAAAGCTGGCCATCTGTCGCGCCAAAGATGCGAAAAGGCAGGAGATGCTGGAGGGTCTCGACCGTGACCCCTGGGGACGCCCGTACCGCGCGGCGCTTAACAAGCTCCGCGCCCAGGGCCCCCCCCTTACGGAGACCCTCCAGCCGGGCTTCCTCTCTGAGGTGGTCGAGGGACTTTTTCCTTCACGGGCGGTGCACACGCCCCCGGTCATGGCTCCGCCAGATGATGACCGGGAGGCCGACGACGTGGAGGTACCGCCCGTGACGACGACGGAAATGGGGGCGGCGGTAGCGCGAATGCGGAGAGGCGCCGCCCCCGGGCCGGACGGGGTTCCCGCCCGAGTGCTGGCCCTGGTCCTCGACCATCTCGAGCCCCGCCTCGGGGGACTGTTCGGCGCTTGCCTGGTGTCCGGACGGTTCCCTGACTGCTGGAAGGAGGGGAAGCTCGTGCTCCTGCCGAAGCCGGGACGGCCTCCGAACACAGTCTCGGCCTTCAGGCCCATTGTGTTGCTGGACGAGGTGGGCAAACTCCTCGAGCGGGTAGTCGCTGCCCGCATCGTCCGGCACCTAGGAGCGGTCGGCCCCGACCTGTCCGACGCCCAGTTTGGATTTCGGGCGGGTCGGTCTACGGTCGACGCCATTCTGCGCCTGAAGGCCGCGGCTGCGGAGGCCGTCACCTCGAGGGATGTGCTGTTGGCGGTGTCGCTTGACATCGCCAACGCCTTCAATAGTCTGCCATTCGGCTGCATCAAGGAGGCACTCCGGTACCATGGAGTGCCCCTCTACCTAAGGCGGCTGGTGGCGGACTACCTCGACGGCCGCAGCGTCCTCTTCGTGGACCGGGAAGGGGACGTTGTAAGGAGGGCTATGTCGTGCGGCGTCCCGCAGGGTTCGGTTCTTGGGCCGCTCCTGTGGGACATCGGCTACGACTGGGTCCTCCGTGGCCGGCTCCCCCCCGGGCTGAGCGTAATTTGCTACGCAGACGACACGCTCGTCACAGCCCGGGGCTGGACCCTCGAGGAGGCGGCAACGCTGGCCACCTCAGGTACCGCGGAGGTGGTCAGGCGGATTGAGGCGCTGGGGCTTAGGGTGGCCCTTGAAAAGTCGGAGGCCCTACTGTTCCATGGGCGCCGACGGGGCCCGCCCTCCAGCGCCTCGATAACGGTCAATGGGGTGGGCTTGCCAATCCAGGCCCACATCAAATATCTGGGCCTGGTATTGGATGGACGGTGGCACTTTGACGAGCACTTCCGCCGTCTTGCGCCAAGGCTCGTCAACACGGCGTCCGCCCTTGGGCGACTTATGCCGAATTTGGGCGGACCGAGTCTTGCGTGTCGACGACTCTACGCGGGGGTAGTACGGTCGATGGCGCTGTACGGCGCGCCCGTGTGGGCGGAGTCCCTGGCCGCTCGCAATAGGGCCCTTCTGTGGCGTCCACAGAGGGTCGTAGCGGTCAGGGCAATACGCGGGTACCGCACGGTCTCGACCGATGCAGCCTGCGCGTTGGCCGGAACCCCCCCGTGGGATCTGGAGGCGGAGGTGCTCGCCGACGTCTATCGGCGGGCGTCGACGGCGCGGGCGGGGGGCAGCCGCCCCTCGCCGAGCGCAATGTCATCGTGGCGGGAAGATGCCCGCCGCGCCACCGTCCTAAAGTGGAAGTCTCGGCTGGAGACGCCCCGAGCCGGTCTCTGGACCGTGGGGGCGCTCCGGCCGATCTTGGAAGAATGGGCAGGGCGGCAGCACGGGGTCCTCAGCTTCCGGTTGGTGCAGGTTTTGTCGGGGCATGGTTGCTTCGGCAAATACCTGCACACGATCGCAAGGAGGGAGACGACCCCAGGCTGTCACCACTGCGACTGCGACGAGGACTCGGCGCAGCACACGCTCGAGTCGTGCCCGGCCTGGGATGTGCAGCGCCGGGAACTCGTTGCAGTCATAGGCGTGGACCTGTCGCTGCCGGCCGTTGCGCGAGCGATGGTTGGCAGTGACAGGGCCTGGACCGCGGTCGCCACCTTCTGCGAGGCTGTCATCTCGCGGAAGGAGGTGGCGGAGAGGGCCCGTGAGGAATCCTCCTTCGCGGACCCGATTCGCCGCCGGCGCGAGGGGCGGCGTGCGCGCGCCTACTTGCGCCTTATGCCGCCCTAGCCGAGGCTGCGGGCGGTGGGGTCGGGGAGTACCCTGCCGTCCGCGGAAGCCTACCGCGAAGGTGCGACGCCCAAGTGCGCGAGGCGTCGCTCAAGAGAGGGTGCCCGTAGGGGCTGCCGCCTGCGGATCGCGGTCGTAACGACGCGGTACCCGTGATCCGCCGTAGCAAGGGCGGGTGTAGGCGCACGGTGGGTTTTTAGTGGGTGAGAGCCCCATTCACCCCGTTGTCTCCCCGGGCAGCGGGGTGTGCGGTAGGACATTTTTGCCCACCTAAAATAAAAAAAAAGGGGTGAATATATTGCAGCGGTACATTCAACCACATCCGTGTTCATGCATATTTCATGAGAGGCGTCCTGATCAACGTCACATCGGTGACAGCCTTTGTACTTAATTTCTGGACCGTTCAATCTTACTTATGTCAACCTCAGATATCATTATTCACAAATTATATGGTAGTAAGTTTTCTTAACATTATTGTACCTGTGTAAAATATACGCCTTAGTATAATTCTTATCAAGTTTTATGATTGATCTGACACGCGTAACATATATACTAACTACATAGATTAATGAAGCAGATCCTGCTCGTGACTGTTATTTTCGACTTCACATTTTTCACTTTGTATTTAATGTATTTGTGTATTTGTTTACAATCTACCACTGCTCGGTGAGGGAAAACATCGCGAGGAAAACTTGCATGTCTGAGAGATATTTTGGACAGCTTGTGAAGTTTGCCAACCCGAAGTATGAAATTTTAGTGTATGAAAATATTTCTGACAGATGACGCAGGCGTCACCCAAAGACGTTAAGTATGAATGTGTTATCGAAATTAGCAGTCAGGAGATTGCTCGTGACAATTGTGTCACGATGGCTGAATTGGCAAAAGTATCTGGACGGTATCCAGGAGATGCAGGTTCAAATCCTGCTCGTGACTGTTATTTTCGATTTCACATTTTTCACTTTGTGTTTAATGTATAGTGCTAAGCATATCAAATGCTAAAAATATATATAAAAATATCTAAATAAATACAAAAATAATTTCGTAAAGCCTCGAAAAGTCTGAGGTGTGTTCCGTACAAGGTCAGAACATTGGCCTGGAGATCGAACTTGATACAACTGTCTTTGGAGTCCTTGGTTTTACTGATAGGCTATCCCTGCTTGTAACTCAGTTTTTTTTATAATATTAACTTAGGTAGGACTCTTTATGATAAATTGTACCTAGCTACAGTTATACAGTGGAATACACTTTTGTATTCGTAAATTACATTTTCATTCCACCGGTTAGTCATCCTATTTAATTAGGATTTAAATTGAAATACTGAAAACCGTTTAATTTTTCAATAAAGACCGGAACACAAACACGTGGGAATTAATCAGTGAAGCAATCCAAACTCAATTACGGGAATTTACTTTTGCCAAATACGATAAGATTTCCTTTTGTTACGGAGTTAAACAAATGAATCACTATGTGACTACTAAAATTACATTATATTCCGTTCAAATTTAAGAAATAATGTAGTGATGAAAAAGCATAGGAGGTAATACAATACGTATTATAACTAGCGGATTACCCGCTTCCCTCGCATCACAATGTTTATTTGAAAATTTAGAAAATTTTTCGTAAAATCCTTTCGTAGTTGTAGTGAATTTTCAAAGTCCTAATAATTGATATATCCATCAGTCATTTATTTCCCGCAGCTTCGCTCTCGTCATAGTGAAGTCCTATTATGTCTATTTATGTCCCATTTTTTCTTTGTAATACCACCAAATCAAACATTACACATTCATCGGCTTTCGTCAAAAAATCTATTTTTGATAGGAATCCAGGACCACAGCCCACCTAATAGTGATTAGCAGCCGCCGCTCATGAACGCTGAAATACGGAACCGGTACGAGCCTCTGCCATAGCCCAAAGAAGGATTATTAGAAATTAAATCTATACTATTATAAAGCTGTAAAAGAGCTGTGTCTGTACATTTAGGATATTTGAGAAAAAAATACTGTAATAGACTATATAGGCGTGTCTAAACACAAAATTTTTTTTTTAAATTTTTTGTCTGTTTATCTGTTTGTTTGTTCACATCACGCAAAAACTACTGAACGGATATTGATGCAACTTTTTTTATTTGAGAGATTTTGGTTAGACTTAAAAATTGGTATACATTTTATCCCGTTATTATATCGGAGACCTGAGATATAACAAAAAAAAGAAACCGAAAGCAAAGTTAAGTATTAAAATAAAAACGTAAAACAAATAATTAAATCAAATATTCAGATAAATAATCAGCAAAAAATGCTGGTCAATGTTGTAAAATGACTAAAAAGCAAGTGGTTTATAAAATAAAGTAAAATGAATGAGTTGCTCTTAGTCGTAGTACATGATAAAGTATAACTTGTAGTCAGAAAGTCTTAAGATAGGATAGAAGTAATGGAGTACATTCTCAGTTAAATCATTTTTATAGATACAAAAGACGTTCAAGCAAAACTTTTCATTATTTATTTGCTAACTTAGTATGTATAATACCTAAAACTTGGACAGAAAAAGTTGACATTTTTGTAATAATTCTTGTGTTTCCAATCCATAGATATTTCGGAGAAATATTTGCATGATAGCCAAAAGTCAAATCAGTATCTAAAATAATACTTCATAACAATGAGAAGAAATTAAACTTACACACAGTCAGCTAGATTCTGTTTCAGTTGTATGAAAATAACAACAGCAGTACTAAGAACAAAACTTACTTGATAGATAACTATCACAAAAGGACAGATATTTCTAGAAACATCTACTATTAAAGCAATGGCTGCCTACGCCTTATCGCTATTCCATGGAAGGCTTTTATGACTAAAATTATATTACAATACTAGCCTTTGCCAGCGGCTTCGCCGCATCAAAAAGCTAGTTTTTCGGTTATATCTCAGGTTCCCGATATAGTAGCGGGATAAAATGTATGCCAGTTTTTAAGTCTAATCAAGGCCTTTCAAATAAAACAGTGTTGCATCAAAATCCGTTTAGTAGTTTTTGTGTGATGCGCGCACAAACAAACAGACAAACAAAAAAACAGACAAAAATTCTAAAAAATATTGTTATCATTACTCATACTCTGAAAGTAGGCCTGAAGTTGCCTGAGGAGTGGGTTGAAAGTAATACTTTTCAGCCCTAGGGAAAATTACTTTCTACTGACAGCTGAGTAATTATAAAAAATAAAACAGTTCTTTTTTCTGTACAGCCAGTCAATTACAGCGCGATGTAAAATTGAAATAACATAAAGTTATGTATTTATTAAAGAATTTGTTTTTATATGACTTTATTTTAATATAGTTGCAACTAAATATCTTTAAAATAACGAAGATTTATATTTATTCAATGATTAAAATGAAAAATAATGGCTGAATAGCTAACAGGCCACAGAAAAAAAATAAAATCGGCGGGAAAACGGCAATTCCAAATTAATTTTTTTAGTCTCCCATTTTTTCTTTAGCTAATTCAAGATTTTTATTTTTAGTTTCCTCGTATTCGTAATGAAAAGCACAGTGTTTACCTCGGGATAAAGACTTATTTAGTGCCGAGACGGGGCTTGGCGCCCGAGCGTAGCGAGGGCTCCAATAGTTCGAGGGAGAGAGTTGCTTTCATCCCTAGGTTAACAATGTATTATTTAAGCTTAGACATGCCTATATAGCCTATTACAGACATTTGTTCTCAAATATCTTAAATGTACAGACACAGCTCTGTTACAACTTTATAATAGTATAGAGATTATTATGTGTCGCACTGTATACTACTACTGTATCTACTGTATCAATTTTGTGAATAATGCTAAATATCTGAAAGATTTAACATCTACTCGTGTGATACCAATTACGTGCGAACGAAGGTTGATTGGGAACATCGCCAGTCGACTTTATAAAGACGTAGAATACCCCAAACACTCCAACTGGGAACTCATTAGTATCTCTTTGAGACGACTTGTTTGACACCCAAATTGAATTTATTCTCAGTTACCACTTACAGAAATTAATGGTCGTTAGAAACTTTAAGAAGGGTAACGAATTGATTTTCTGGAGCAAAAATATATTAGATAAGTGTTTGAACATTTAACTCACCGTGTGGGGCCTGCTTTAGAATTGGTCCACCCCCCTCCACCCATGGGAGTCGTAAGAGCCGACTGAGGGAATACTGGGGGAGTGGGCAGCAGCACTCCTTTGAGTATTAACAACATCCACTGCGATCGCCAACCCGCCTGCCTAGCGTGGCGATTACGGCACTATGCCCCATTCTTGGGGAGATGGATGATTGAACATTTATAATTTTTGTTTGATATAAGATTTTTATTGCTAATTTTAGCCTTTGCCAGCGGCTTCGCCGCAGCCAAAAGCTAGTTTTTCGGTTATATCTCAGGTTCCCGATATAGTAGCGGGATAAAAAATGTCTACCAGTTTTTAAGCCAAATCAAGGCCTTTCAAATAAAAAAAGTTGCATCAAAATCCGTTCAGTAGTTTTTGTGTGATGCGCAAACAAACAGCCAAACAGATAAACAGACAAACAGACAAAAATTCTAAAAAAATTGTTTTGTGTTTAGACACGCCTATATAGCCTATTACAGTCATTTTTTCTCAAATATCTTGAATGTACAGATACAGTTCTGTTACAGTTTTATAATAGTATCTATATATAACAAGTTAACAACCAGCTGTTGCTCGTGATTTCATCTGCGTGGACCTTACTTTTACGTTATTATGTCCCATAAGACAAATAATTATACACCGAATTTCAAGTGAGTATCCGGGGTGAAAAGTATCCTAGAAATGTACAGGTGATAAATTTATTTTGAATATATTATTCTTTTTTCATACTACGCAAACAAGCATACGGCCTACGATGGTAAGCGGTTATCGTAGCCTATTGACGCTGGTAACACCAGAGCCATCACTCGCCCGTCGCCATCTCCAAAGAAAGGGATAGCAAGTGGAGAATAAAGGATAATAAGGAGAGGATAGGGAGGGAGTAGGAACAGAAAGATGGTGATACCAACGCTTTTTTAGTTTTTACGTCGTTAGGGGCAACGAACTCGCCGTGTGCCGTCTCTTCGCCTGGATTAGAGGGCCATTGGGACGTTATTTTAGTGGTATGGTGAGACTTAATATTTATTATCCCCCATGACGGGACCGCTCGTTGTGGCGTTCTCTTGGGGAGGCCTATGTCCAGCAGTGGATGTTGAAAGGCTGATGGATGGATGGACGGATATACTTATAGATATACTCGTATGTGAAAAAATAATATATCTAAATAAATATAACTTTTGTTTAAATACAAACAGGTGATATAATTCCTAAATAATTCGATGATGGCATCATATAATTTCATTTCCGTTTTTCACGGCATATATTTTTTATTACCAGGATCAATTTTACGACATTTGATACTTTTACGGCTGTTGAGTCTTAAACGTAAAAGGGTTGCAGTTATAGGCCACGTATCCACCCTTTTGATGTTCACGCAGAATTGTAAAAAAACAATTACATATTTGGATATTGAATTTATCAAACGTATCATTTTGCTATATTAAATATCAATTACGTTAAACATGAGTTACATTTATTTGTAAGTTAATGATGTTTGAGTAATGCCTTATCCAGGATTGTTAGTAATCTTTCATGTTACAACAAAAACCATGTATTTTTTAAAGACAACACCTAGTCCTTACAGTAATTCTTGTATTGATTATAACACGTTTAACGGGTCTATACGCGCATTAAACTTCTTAAAATACTATTATTTTGACTAACCTTGACGTTTCAGCTGAGTTGCATCAGCCATGGTCACGAGTACACACCAGCCGTGCTCACGAGTAGATTCTACTCTACTACTGTGTTATAATAAATTTAAAACGCGAAAGTTTAAAAAGTACTTCAAATATAGCATCACGCCTGTATTCCCCGAACCTACCCCGGCAGAGGTGTATTACACACCCACGACTCGCCAGCTATGTTTAAGTCCCACGTAATAGGGGGCGAGCCTATTGACGTCTACCGGGCACATTTCCAAACTCCGGGCTCCTACTGAGAATTTTTCTTATTTTTTTTTATGAAAAATCGAAGTGTGAGCGACTGCTGATCATGAGGTCTCGGGTTCGATCCCCGGGTCGGGCAATGTTATTGAGCTTTAGTAAAAAGAAAAATGGATTTATGCCCGGTAGACGACAATAGGTTCGCCCCCTATTACGTGGCACTTAAATATAGCTAGCGAACCGTGGCTGTTAAATATACCGCTGGTGTTTAATACACCTGCTGCTCTTCGGGGAATACAAGCAAAATACTATGTTTATTTTTTGTTTTTGAGCACTAAACAATTTTTTTAAAGATTTTTGTCAGTTTGTTTGTCCCGCGGGCATCATGCAAAAACTACTGTATGGATTTTGATACAACATTTATTTGATAGCTCTTGATTAGACTTAAAAACTGGTATACGATATATTATCTCGCTACTACATCGAGAACCAGAGATATAACCTAAAACCTACCGTTTGGCTGCGGTGGATTAATTACTCATACCACATTAACCGATAGTCTTTTGCGATATTTGAAAGAGGGTACCTAGGGCTTAATTCTACATTTGAATCTTGATATGTTTATCATATAAACCACTCAATACTACCCGCAACTTCGTTTACGTGGATTTCAGAATTGGATCTGATAATAAAAATATGTCACTCTAGGACACATTAATTATCTCTATATAAAATTGCTATCCCATATGAACCGGCCACTATACTGAGATAAAGTTTAGCCCGAGTCCTTTTCTGGATTCTGGACCATAGGTATGTAGGCTAAATGTCATGATCAGTTGATTAGTTATGACGTGAAAACAAACACGATTTCGCTTTGATTATTACAAGTACATTCCTCGCGGCTTCGCTAGCGTCAAAGTATTGTCGAAGAAAAATCAATTTCGGATAGTATTCCTATTAAAAAGTATAAGCGTCGCCGCGCTAACAGCCGGTTTTACCCTCCCACCGCATTAGATGTTTCACATCAAATATATAGGTTTCGGATAACTAATCATATCATATACTAAAACCTTCTCCAAAACACGCTGCATCTTATGGTATAAGTATTATTCCAAGTTCCGTAGTTTTCGAAGTATAACCGAACAAAAAACCGGCTCTTCTTTTATTAGTATAAATAGTAAGGATAGTAATGATTTAAAGAAATTTTGAAGCATTTTTAAATTAATATTGAGCATGAATTTTACTCAAGCTGAACATGTGCTAAAATAACAAAACATTTAAAAAATTGCGCTATGAAATAGTATGAATTTTAATTGCAAAATTAAACTTACTATATTGGAATAATGTATGTAAATGCATCTGATGGGTGGCGCGAGTCGTAATAACATCTAAAACAAATGTGAAATGGAGATTTGTAGCTACCGTTGGGTGACTTAGCGGTCCAGAGGCCTTTCCGGATTGGATGGGACGCAGATTCGAATCCTACTTGCAGTAAATCTCTCTTTTTCCACTTTCACAAATAATTTGTTCTTACAACTCATTATAGAAATAGTGCCCATCGCAAATGAAAGTTATTTCATTAACACAAAGTCTTGGGTTCCAAGGAAACGTTTATACCTATGTATTAAAACAGGAGTTGGTCGGTCCTCCAATAAAACCGTTTCTAATATAACTGGGCTCACGACGAGCCAGCTGCTCTGGAACAATTTTCTTCACTTCTATTGTATAGACTCCAGTTTGTCTTCGGACCTTATGCCGCACGCTTGAACCCCTCTTATTATTACAGAAAGTTTTAATTGATTGCGTTTGTCGTTCGAGCATATTGTAAGATTAGGCGCTTGGTCAAATTAATATGACTGGTAGAATAGAGCGTTGTAGCAATCTGTTTTTGTGACTATTTATAGTATACTGTATTCCATATTATTTATAATGATTTTTTGCGCTACAATAGTAACATTAGACAAGTAAAACAATATTTTATATTGTTTAGGTAATTAATGTACCTTATATTATATAATCAGATTCCCTGAACATAAGTATCAAGTTCAACCCTTGATCTGAAGTCAAAACTTTGCAGAAACTCGATTTCGAAACAATATGCTTATTTTTTCACAAATTATGACTACCCACCGAAGAAATACGTCGGGAGGATTTTTTTTCGACAGTTTCTGAAGTAGTTTATTTCACCCCACAACAGCCATTGGGATAATAAAACAAAAAAATACAAAATATAAAAGTCAAGCCCATTTAGTATAAAAAACGATGACAATAATTTAAAGCTTGTGTTTGGATTTTATTAAATATTTTTTTACTACGCGGTTCACAAACATGCATACGACGTACCTGATGGTAAGCGGATACTATTAGCTAATAATAATAGACACTAGCAACATAAGAGGGATGACTCGTGCGTCGCCAACTTTAAGGAAAGGGATGAGAGGTGGAGAGAAAGGATAATATGGATAGGATGGAGGACAAGGAGGAGTTTTGAGCCTCCAGCACTCTCACTCGCTGTACGAATCACAACAGTAGGAGTACCTAATGCTGTTTCACGCTGATCTTCTTTGAGAGGGTGCTACTTCCCCAATGGACCCGAACCGTTCATGCCGGGACAAGCAAGGCTCTACGACTAAAAAACATAATAATACCTTATTTGTGTAAATACTTACACAACTAAAAATAAAATTCACTAACTGGGAGCTTTTCCAATCGCTTTGAACGAACCGTCTAAGCTAAGTGAACGTTTATTCAGTAGTAAGATGCCGGGTAGCAAGTGTCTGCGAAACACACTTTCAATGCGCTCTCGGGATCATTTTCTACAATTTGTGCAACATTTCCAACCTGTAAGCACTTAAAATGTAGCGATACAAAAACATTTTCATTTCCAAAGTTTGTATCTATTTCAGTAAAGCATTTTGCTAACTGATACTATATTGAAATCGGATTTAATCTGTTGCGATGAAACTCTAATAAATTTTGCAGAAATTCGCAACTGCGAAAGTGTCAATTTAGATAAAAGCTTCATTTTGCTTGCTTGTGATTAAAAGGGGAATTAGCGAAATTCAATTTATTGTATAAGATACTAAGGATTTCTAGTTGCCGCAAATGAAAATTATTGAAAGACCATTTAGGAAACTTGATATTTGCATTGCGCTTATTAAGTCAGTTTGAACTTTTCATATAATACTTTATAGCATTAGCAGGGTGATGATTACTATTAGGTAGCTCAATATACAAATGCCAAAAGATTGGGTGCAAATTAATCTATCTATCTACTCAACTCGTTAGCACCCCCTGTTGGGCATAGAGCTTCTCTTAGTTGCACCGTTTCGCTCGGTTAATTCCTAATCGATTTTTTCCAAGCTATGCCATAATCATCTGACCATTGAGAGGATGGTCTATCTCTTGATCGTCGTACACCTCTGGGTCACTCCCTCTTTCATTTCGTAATTGCTGATCCATCTCCTATCGGCCCGTCAAGCCAAGTATGCTGCCCATCTCCATATGAGATGTGCATACCTACTAGCTTCAGTTCGTTGTTGCATTTTGATTTTGAGTTCAGGTCGTTGATGCAATTCGATTTTAGGGTATGTGATCGAGGCGAGAGATGTTGAGCACGGCGCGTTCCATAGCATCTGAGAATAAAAAAAAAGATAATGTTTTTATATTAAAGAAAATACCTTGCACTATGGAATTATCCTTGTGTCATGGGGAAGTGTTTATGATGCTTAGTTTAGTAGTTATGGTGAGAAATTCACATTCGCATTTATAATGTAAGGTTTATTTATATTTTTATATAGTTAATTTTTATCTTTTTTTAATGAGTTACTTCCTTGCGTGTAAGTTTTGTTTCATAATATTGTCGAAGGATGTAGACTAGACTTCTTCATAATTTCACATGTTATTGTAACAATGTATTTGTACTATAAAATTCACAAAAATAATATTTATTGTGTGCCAACAGCGAAATAAAAGTTGAGTAGAACATGAAATACTTACAACTAGTTTTAGGTAATAAAATAATAACCACAACAATAATATTGTCTTTCAATAAACAGAGGGCCTAGCCAAGTTTCATTCTATGATCGCTAACGCTAATAGAAAACTATTTAAATGTAGGGGAATTTGATATCTTTAACCATAGATAAGGAACCTATATTTATCTAAGTCTTTAACAATATCTATAACGCTAACTTAACGTTAGAGATGTCAAATTTCCATAAATTTTAATAGTTTTCTATTAGCGTTAGCGATCATAGAATGCAACTTGGCTAGACCCACAGGTCGCTGTTGGACCAATGAGGTCTCTACTCAGCATAATGCGACTATGCGTTAGGTATAGCTGCGCTGATTTTCAGTAGAGTTGTGATTTATAATAATTGTTTGTTTGACTTAGGCGATTTCAAAATTATTAATGGCTTTTTTTTAATTTTCAGTGGCATTCCATATTATATAACATCGACATAATTCTCCTTCTTGCGCTAATTTTTCAACAACTTTTTTTAATTTTCACTCAAGAAAGTGTAGTGCAGACATTGAACAAAATGTTTTAATTATACAATTTTCTTACTAATGATAATCTTATGGTTAGGGAGCTGGGTGCCATTGTGGTATATGATTTGTTCGTCTTTCATATTAATAGGGATGAAAGTTTATGCCAATATAAACCAATTTGGTCCTGTAAATGAAGGTCGTAACTATGTCCCTGCGTTTTCGAGATACAGCGCCTCAAAAATGTAAAAAAAAAATAGATAATAAATCATTAAGTTCGCGTCTGCCTCTTGGACTGATGGTCAAAATCATCCTTAAAACGTTAAACGTCGAAGAGGCAGACGTGCAGGGCTCAGTTTTATCACGGGACGTAGGTGCAAAAATGTAAAAAAAGCTATACTAAATCATATGTTCGTCGTTCTCGTTGCGTCTGTTCGATTCATTAGGACTCCCAAAATAGGAAAAAAAGGCTCCTCTTTATGTTTTTTCTCAATTTAATTTCAAGAGCTTAGCTCGGACAACCCAAAAGGCAGACACGAACAAATGATTTAACATACCGTTTTTTTTTACATATTTAAGGTGCTGTCAATTGATAACGCAGGCCTATTATGGTGGCAGACGTGGTCCTTAATGTTCTTTATGGTACAATCATCGATATTAATCATGTCTGCCACACGAACAGATCATATAGAAATTTTGGCACCCAGCTCCCTAACCAATACTATCATACTTAATTTTATCTGCCTCGAATAATTTATACATTGACCACTTTTTAGATCTAATTAATTAGTAGTACGTAATATATAGTAACAAGGATGGCCGATATAGTACACCGTATTGGCACGTTGAAGTGGCAATAGGCCGGCCACAGCGCTGGATGAACGACTACCATTAAAAAAGAAAGGTTCTCGAGTGGTAACCACGTATATGACAGGCCCCCCACCAGGTGGACTAACGATCTGGGTCTAGACGTTGGATGCAATCTGCACAGGAACACATGTTAGAGCGCTCGCTTAGAGAGGCCTATATCCAACAGTGGACGTCTAAAGGTACGGGATGGATGGATGTAATATATATAAGAACATTCCTTAGACTATACAATCTATACATAATCCACTAGATACGTAATTATATGAAAAGATCAATAACTTAGTAACAACTGGCACTATGCCAAGTAACAAAGTGGTTGATGTTAGACACTTGAAGTTTCAAATGGACCCTAAGTTTGTTGGCTTTAGATCCTAGAAACAGCTTAAGATATTTGAAGTGCATTAAGGAAATGGGTAAGTTTATACTTTGTATATAACTACTGATGTAGTTATGGGGATTTTGTCACATCAAACACTAGCGTCCCTAGCTTAATAGTGCAATTCGCTAATGAAAGAAATTTCAACAACAACAACATTATAATATGTTACTTTGATGTACTAATAGTTACAATGTCTAGCCAGCGAAAGCTATAAAATCATTATTGCGACTTCATTAAAAATAAGTTTTTTATAACATTTCTATATTTATTAAAAATTTTCAATATAATTTATTGTATTTAAAAACCTTCCTTGAAACAATACCCAACTGATGGTAATAACTATATTAAATTCTATTACTTTTCGTATCCTTAGCGTAGAGGAAGAAAGTGGGGAAATAGATGACGCGATCTTCAACATTCTCTTATACCTACTATTTAGAAAAATCAGGTCATTAGGTGAGCTGCTTACTGGTCCGCCACCAGTGACAATTAAAAGATTAAACCAGCAATCATTTCAATGATGGTTGAAGTAACACAGATGTTTTTTAATATACAAAAATATTATTATTCAAATAGAATAAGTTTTAGAATAATAAATACACTTTAAATCATGACGCACCTATATATTCTAGTTTATCGAAATGCAATTTCCTAAAAGGTTTATAAAATTACAAGAAGTTGCTTGGTGTTACTTCATTACGACACAAAGTACATTTCAGAGCAATGCTATATTAAGTGGTGCTCGGTTTCCTATGTTATTACGGTTGGATAGTCATTGGAAAAAATAAAAAGTGGAAAGTGTGAGGGTAAAATAGTCACTTTATTAGAAACTATTTCTTCAAGTGCAAATCCTTGACATTTTTCTCGCCTCAGTTATTTTGGATGGACTCAAAACGTCAAAACTATTCAACTTTTTTTTTACAGGGACAAATAACATTGTATATTTATTCTATTCTATACTATTATAAAGCTTTGACAGAGCTGTGTCTGTACATTTAATATATTTGAGAAAAAATAAATGAATGAATTAGGCTAGGTATATAGGCGTGTCTAAACACAAAAAGATTTTTTTAGATTTTTGTCTGTTTATCTGTTTGTTTGTTCGCGCATCACGCAAAAGCTACTAAACGGATTTTGATGCAACTTTTTTTGTTTGATAGCTCTTGATTAGATTTAACAACTGGTATAGGTACATTTTATCCCGCTACTATATCGGGAACCTGAGATATTGTCTAAAAACTAGCTTTTGGCTGTGCGGAGCCGCGGGCAAAGGCTAGTTAACTAATATAAATATAAAAGTAAATGCATAACCCACACCAATGTCGTCAAAATACTAAAAACGCTATGATTTTTCTAATAAGTCATGTACGAGTACATTGAAATGGACTACCAATCATTTATAACCATCTAGGTTATAATGAACCATCTAGATTATAAATGATTGGTAACAGTAGAAAGGGTTAACTACTCTATAGAACAAATTATTTGTAAACGTGAAAAAGAGATGTTTAGTGCGAGCGGGATCTTTTCTTTTTCCACATTATAAAATCATTTGTTGTTTAAAGTAGCTGAGCATGTCAAGTGCTAAAATACAGATCAAAACAAAGTCCTCGAAATAGACTTATATAAAGAGCTCTCCCAATCTTAAAATGTCATGTGCACACGGACTAGCAAAATACTCTCGTCTTAAATACTTGTCGGGACATTCCACATAATTAAAAGCTAATTAAGTCTTGAGAGACAGTTACAGAGACTGAGTTGGTAGAAAGTGGTAATTATAGTTCCTTCCTTAGTGCTTCATTAAAATTTCACTTTGACATAGAATATTTAGACTCCTAGCAGAACTCTTTGCATACCAATTACCTACATCCCCTGGAAAGCATTTACAATTAAGAACATGCATTTAATACTATATTGTCTTGTTGAAACGCTTTTCCTTCATGTGTGTTCGTGGAATAATAAAATATCTTCTGGTTATAATTGGTTTGAGCTGAGCTATAAAAAGTAGGTTCTCTCTCTAACTCATATGAACACTTACGTTTACACCAAAATTACTACTAGTTTTATGAAGTTACGTAACTCATAAGAAACGCAATGCGTATGTCGCAATTACTCTTCGGATAAAGCCCAGAAAATCTAGTTTCGTAGACGATTTGTCTTGTTGGCCGTTTGATTAATATAATAATGTAACAGTTCTATCGGTTAATGGCTGTGTTTACTTATTCTATTTATTTTAAATTGAAGTATTTTGTTTTGCATACTATGACGCTATAACTGAGCTGTCGCTGTACACATTTTGAGAATAATTGACTGTGTGACTGTATTTAGGCGTCCCTCAACACGAAACATTTTTTTTAGATCTTTTTGTCGGTTTGTCGGTTTACCTGTTTCGCCTGTTCGTTAATTACGCAAAAACTAAACCCACTGAAAACTAACCTTAGAACTAGCATTTGACAGCTGCGGAGCCGCCGGTAAAACCTAGTACCAATATAAATTACTTCAACCCATATTAATTTGTTACAAAACTCGCAACTTTAGCGAAGCAATAATTTTATGACGAAGAGCAGATCGCCTAAAGAAATAATCTTTCGGCTTTTTGTTATATTTGCCCCGAGTAATATTGACGGGAGATCATCGTACCGTAAATTTACTTCCTGTTGCTCAAACAGTTCAGCTTTTGATTTTCAATCTCAATAGAGTATTCAAAGGTTAGAATCAAAAGGAGCAACGATCCGTGCATTACGCGGATTTCATTTCTATATTCAGGCGCGGTTAGTATCTAATCACAAGGTAACCGACACGGCACACCAACTATTATGTACTTAAGCTTTTTTCTAATAGGTCCGTCTACCATTTAGTAAACTAAAACTAATAGAATACATATTCTCTGTATACTAAATTCCTTGCCAGGAGCGACATTTTTAATTCATCTAAGAGCTGATTTTGGAAATGAAACTAAACACGGAGTTAGAATGTATCTCACTAAATCGTATCAACATCGCATCGTATTATTGTGATTGGGTGAGAGATCATCGTGATTGGCCGACGGATTATTGCGACATCAAACGTCGGGTTCTTTACCAATTACAAGCGAGATGATACGATGTTGATACGCCACTGTTATTATAAAAGGTTATGGTTCTGAGTAGCGGCTTCTTGGCTAGGTTATGTTTTTGATGAGACTCGTACTTAACGCAAAGAGATTATAAAAGAAAAGATATATATATTATATTGGTAAATCTGTGTTCATAACAATTTTTTTCCAATCAATGCATTCAATTTGTCAGAAATTCATTATAATGAAACTAAAATTAGGTGCACTGTTATAATAGTTTTAAGAGACATACATACATGTTGGTTAAATTTTTCATTATGCAGGTTAAAACCGGGAACAGACGGTGCAAAATTATATCACTCGATCAACCAAGTTACATGATATTTAGATATTTTTATATATATTTTTAGCATTTGACATGCTTAGCCATATACATTAGACACAAATTGGAAAATGTGAAATCTAAAATAACAGTCACGAGCAGGATTTGAACCTGTATCTCCTGGATACCGTCCAGATGCTTTGCCAATTCAGCCATCGTGACAATTGCTCCTGACTGCTAATTTCGATAATTCATTCATACTTAACGTCTTGGGTGACGCCTGCGCCATCTGTCGGAAGTATTTTCATACTTTACACCGACCAGGTAAACTTAATTTTACAATTAAGAATTTTACTTAATAAATGACGCAACACTATAAATATTTAGTTATTTTTATATTTAGATTAATCCTGCTCGTGACTCTTATTTTCGATTTTACATTTTCCACTTTGTGTTTAAGTTACATGATTCTAAATATTTGGTATTAAAACAACTTACTGTACTGTATGATCCATATATACTTTTTTATTTTTCAAATGCTCTTAGCAAATATATTCACTAGCTTTAGGTACTTCAGGTAGATATGTATAATATATGTTCGTTTTATGTTGTTTTTATCTTTTTAATTCTTCTGTTGGTTTACCTCGCTCTCTGAAAATAACCAATGCATTTAAAATGTGATGTTCTCGACGAGACTGCAATCCATTGTTCAGCTGCATGAACGTGGCTTTATTAATTACAGCTCTCCATCTTCATAGATATTATGTAACGTTTGGCTAAAACATTTAATTCTAATTAAATTTATTTTCTAACTCTAATTCCAATAAATTGTTGATGTTATTTCAAATAATCGTGACTATATATATTTTCTAATAACAAGCTAACATAAATAAAATAATGAAGATCTCAACATAATATATAACCAAAAATATGTAAATAAAAAAAAATGGGTCAGAAGATTTCACAAGGTTGACCCCTTACGTTGTAATAGAGAAAACTCCTAGCTGCAGCATAAAGTAGCGCCATCTAGCAATAAATTCTATCGCTAAATAAATATGACGTGTAAGTGAATGTATGTATAATGACATGCATCTGTTACTTCTTAACGCCGTAATGAATTAACCAATCATCACTAAATTTGGCATACATATTATAGGTGTGGTACGCAGTACAGAAAATGACAATGGCTACCGATATGCCAGAAAGAAAAAAAAACCCTCCATTTTTCTGTGGAATGGCTATTTTTGTGTAGAGTTTATTTTTGCGCCGCACCAAAGCGTGATGGATTTAGGTGAAAGGTGGCCAGCGCGAGTGGCACTGACGTAGCATCCTATAGGGTACTTCCTATCCCAAACCCCGAATGTAATAGTTCCCGTAGGTTAACAAATGACCTAATAACTAAACGGTATTGTACAAAGTTTAGAATACCTACAGATAAATTACAGCCTGAATAGGCATAAATAATTATTTTCATCCCTTAAAGGACTTCCTATGGGTTTATCCCACGACTTTATGGATCAAATTTTGGAGTCCATGCAGAAGTTGTGAACACGAACGCTCTCTATAGATGGTCTGTAATGCTTGAGTATACAATATCTACTAATCATAAACTGTGGGCTTGTAACTCAATGACTGTAACTCAAACCCCACTTTTGCAATCGTTAGTTGCTAATTAAAAATAAAAATAGACATCGCGAGACGTCTACCAGACAAAATTATCAATATAATATTTAAATAAAAAAATTGTTTTTTTATACTCTCTTTTTTTACGTTTAAACCCCTGTATTAGAGAGAACAAAACAAAAAAAAAACAATTACTCGAATCTGTCCAGCCAGTTTTGTGTTTTAGCGAGACTAACGAACAACCATTGATTTATATATATTTCTGGTTACTAGGGTTTGTAGACGGTGTCAATAAATAACCAACTTCATAAAATAATTTATACGGATCCCCGTCTCAATCAAGAAGAACCGTAAAAATATCTAGAGTGAAATAACTTTATTCCTCTCGTCACTTAACCTCACTCAACCCGATAGCGCTGGTTGACGAACTTAGCAAACCTAATGTAAACCATAAATAAATAAATGTTAAGTCCTACACATTTAGAACTGTTTTCGGCTATCTACTCAAGTAAACTTCGTTAGAGCGATTTCTCGTTTGTTATTTTTTGTGCGATTATGGTCCTTGTTTAGTTAAGGCTTTAAATGCTGCAACTAAGCTAGTTTTTTGTTTATTAGAGAAAAAAATATCCGTATCCTCTATTAATCTATATCATAGATTTTGATACACACATTACAGTTGGTTACAGCAATATTATATGTACATTATAGTTATAACCAAGCGGAGATCAACGATAACGTAGCAGCGAATCGATATCTGTATATACTATTATAAAGCTGCCACAGAGCAGCTATATCCATACATTTAAGATATTTGGGGGGAAATGTATGCTATTTAAGCCTCTCTTAACACAGAACTTTTTTTTAATTATGTCTGTTTGTTTGTTCAGACATCACGCAGAAACTACTGAACAGATTTTTAGAAAATGCTTTTTTGATCTGTATTTTAGCAATTGATATGCTCAGCTACTTTAAATAACAAATAGCTTAACGGCTAGAGCACTTCCCCGGATTAGAAGGGACGCAGTTTCGATTCCCGCTCGCACTAAAGTTTTCTTTTTTCACATATTCACAAATAATTTGTTGTTTAATAGCTCTTAATTATACTTAAGAACTGGAATATATTTTATCCCGCTGCTATATCAGTGAGATATACCCTAAAAATTAGGTTATGGCTGCTTTAGTGAAATGCTGTTATTATGACATCATAAACAGACAATTAAATTTTATTTATTTGTATAGATATATATTGTAATATTGTAGATATCTTATCTTTTGAACACACTGTAATCCAGTTAAATTTAATTTATAATGTATTGAGTATTTCTTATTCTATATCGCATTAAACATTTCGTTGCCTTGAAAAATTAATCCTATTTGTAAGACAGACTTTACCCATCAAGTAAATTACACTCCATATAAAGAAATTGTTTATTCGATCTAAACAGAATTAGATTAGGGTTACTTACGTGTAATTACTTAGAGAATATATTTATTTCTCCGACAAAAACAACTTGAACATTTCAAAATTACAAAGAAAATTGCGCCGAACTTTACAGAAGCAATGTTACATTTGAGAAATTGAGCTAAAGTTGATTTAAAAATTGTACCGAAAGTAACATTTCACTCAAAGTAACTAAATAGATCTCGACTAATGTTGGTAGCGCTCATGAGATGAGATACATTTACCCAAACAGAATAAACGATTGGTTAAATTAACTTACAAGACTCAGACTAACAAAAAATAAAAAATCAAGTAAACGCGATAGATTCCGTAAACGTAGTTTTATTTTAAAATGTGTAAAATTCGCGTAAATGTTAGAAAGTATTAAAAAATAAAGACAACTAAAAAGTGAACCCACTTTTTCAAAGATGTGTGCGTGAAAATGATGTCACCGGATTGTCAACTAAAAAGCGAACCCACTTTTTTAAAGATTGATGTCACCGGAAAGAAAAAATCTATAATTTGGGTAAATTTAATTTAAAAGTTTTATGTTTTTAAACATAAAAGAATTAAAAGTATAAAGTAAGTTCAGCAAACCATATAAGGAATATTATGGCGCCGACGACGTATTCATGTACGTAACGTACCTACGTACAAAACCGACGAGTCCTTTGGGGTAATTTTAAATCATACTCTGGTAACACTCCTGGTTTATGACACTTCGTTTTGGCATGCTTTTGTTTGTATTTGTGTGCGTGACCGCGTGTTATTACTAGTTTAAGTAATTTTATATGGCTTCACTGGATTGTTCGTAATGATCCGTCTATATTTTTTTCTTGGTCTTAGTTGAGAGAAGTTACCTCCTTTTAGGATAGGTAATTTGTATCTTTATAACAAAAGAAAAAATAAGCTAAGAAACTTACATTACTCATTAAAAGCTTAAATACAGCTATTGTGTTCAAACTCATTACATTACATGGATCAGCAGAACGTGTTTGAGCGTCGTGCACCAACGTTTGCGTCAACAAAGCTAATTGGCATCTAACTGCAAATGGATTCGATATCTCTCTAAACTTGGTATAACTTATGTCTGGTTTAAAATTAAAGTTATTATAGTTAACGTCAGCGTATTATTTAATTGATTACAAACGCTTTAAAAATATAGTTTATGGAAGAGGACTGGAATATGCATAATATCTTCGTTAATTAGAGAAAACAAGACATATTTTTTCATACTAATGCAGAGTATAATGTTTACATGTAATGTCAATATAACAGCTTTTTAGTTTATGTGGTTAAATATTAACAAGTTACTAACCCGTTGTCCTATAGGTGAGCGACGGTACGCGACACGTAGCGAGGCGACACGACGCGACGTATTGCGACTAATACTTTAATCGCGTTTCATCGCATTCACATTAGGCGACAACGTAGGTCATATGTACATACAATCTCTATTTGATATTTTGTTGTCGCGTCGCGTCGCATCGAGTCATATTACCGCGTTTGTCGTTCACCTAGGATAACGGGTTATCAAAATAAAATTTTTTTGTATATCTGTCTGTCTGTTTATCCCGCAATTTCCAAACCAATTTTAAAGGGACTTTCACTAGTACATAGTAAGTATAATAAGATGCAACTTAGGCTACTTAAAAAAAAATTGCTAAGTAAAATTCCATTCCCAAATGGAATCGCGGGTAGTAATCCTAACATAAAAGCAACCATTAATAGCATTTAGATATTAAAATCCGTGCACACAATTAAATTATGTAGAGCTTGAATAAAATTTAAATATTATAATGTTGTTGGTGCTACAATTATGCGTGAGCACGATTTTTATACACTCACTCTGAAATTGTATGTGTTGCACAGATAATTACAAGGATCATGGTAGATAGATAGCCATAATTAAATATTATTAATAACGGCTTGTAGATAGATAGCCATAATTAAATATTATTAATAAAGGCTTGTAGATAGATAGCCATAATTAAATAATTGGTGCTCTAAATGAAGCCGACAATATTTTATCCAAATATCGCAACGTGATATTATATCTGAACGTTGTGAGCTTAAATATTAAAGACTTAAGATTATAAGCAATAAAGCGATGGCTTAGTATTGTATCCACGAATAGCCCGAATATAATATATATATATATATATATAGAATTCGTTCTTCAGTTTAAGTTGGAAGATTGGAAGATTCGCAAAGCACCAGCTATTACTCACTTTTTGAAATTACATATATTCGTAACCCTTTTTTTTATTAAGGCAGGAAAAAATGTTCCTTACCGCACACCCCGTCGTTTGGCGCAACAAACAAGGTAGTGTAGGACCCTCACCCACTAAATAAACCCGCCGCGTGCTGTCTCTCCGCCTTTATTGGCGGGCCACTGGAACTATGTTACATTACTTCAGTGGTTGCGTACTACTACCCCCTAAAACAAAAAAAAGCCACCTCTATCGAAATACGTCACCCTCTGGCACAAAATAATTTCTAAACACATAATATACTACTCACATTTATAATGTTAATAAATATAGACCCTCTATAATATATACTCACATTTATAATGTTAATAAGTATAGTATGTTTTAATTACAGGGCAAAATAGCCTATTCTACAGCAAATACTTTGTCAGAGTATAATGTTGCATTATTTTAGACGGCAGCGGCTTGTGTCTGATGGTAATTATATATCTAAGAATAGCGGTTACCATTAACCACCAGCTGAGCCGTGGCTTACCGATCACTAGCCAATAGTAATGAAAAATTCTTTAATAGTTAACATTGACTCTTAAACAGCAGTTCAATAATTTTGCGAAATAGTCCCGTGAATTAGTAGTGTAATTATATTTTGGTACCGATTTACACAAGATTATTATTCTGTTTACCCTTAAATCGTAAAACCAACTTTGACATACTAAAACAAGATTGAGAAAGTCGAACAGTAATCTAATAACGTAAGATGTGCCAAATAATTTATGAGGCTGGAATCACCTTTACTTGCAAAAGTGAACTAGGTACCTATAAAGACCGCCTGGGGAAATCACACGTGAAAGGAGCTCGAAGTTTGGTTTCCAAATGATAAGTGGAGTGCTAAATTTCGGACGGTTTGACATTCCATTAAGACTTTCTATCGTAAATATATTTTATGTATAACTCAGCTAATGTTATTAACAGAGAATCGTCTTGAAATACACTTTATTCTTATAAATTAAGAAATACGAGTGTGCACCACTAAAGAGAACGGGAATTAACAGCAAGTTATTGAAGTGAAATATTCTATAGGAAGGTTTGGATAGCGAGTAAATTCATGTAAGTCGTCATCGCATGGTCATGTGACGTGTTAACGATAATACTATAATATATCTGTTCCTATTAGATAACTTATTGCACTGGGCCAGCTATGAACGGAGAGATATATATATAATATACTCAGTGGTGCAAGTATTTTTTTTTTTATTTCAAGTTTTCACTTCTGTCGGCAGTCCTCATTACTGATTAAATTTTTTTTATTATGATTTTTTTTGCAGATTTTTGTTTTTATACAGCTAACAAAGCAAACAAGCATACTGCCCATCTGATGGTAAACAGTTACAGTTATAGTCTATTAATGCTAGCAACATCACTAATACTAGTGGCGTTGCTGACTAGTAGATGCCAACTCCAGGGGAAGGATTTTGAGAGGAGATAAGGAAGCGGAGTCGCCCTTTTTTTTGTATAGGCGGGAAAAAATGTTCCTAACCGCACACCCCGTCGTTCCGGGCAACGAACAGGGTAGTGTGGGGCCCTCACCCACCAAATAAACCCGCCGTGTGCCGTCTCTCCGCCTGTGTCGACGGACTACTGGGCCGTTTTTTCACCCTGTGGTACTATATTTCCCAAGTCGAGCATAAAAGTAGAATAGATGTGGTATGTCTCGATTATGTGTAGAGTGACTTAGATAGTTGACGAAAAGAAGGTAAGATAGCGAAGTGAGTTGGAAAAAAAAGGTGAGAAGAAAGAGGTGACATTAAGGAGATTTTGTGTAGACAAAAAATATAAAAAAAAGTAACTAGATAGCGACTTTTCAATGAAAGGTGACGTTCAGAGTACTCATATGCTAAGGACATTTATGGTGAATATAATGAGCCTGAATGAGGCTTAAGAAGTATGTCAGCATCATAGCATGTGGAAATCCTTAGTTTTGCTTGTCCCTCCGGCAAAATCAAGAACCATAATTTATGATACCAATAACAAGATTCAATTAAATTGAATCACATCATTATAGCAATATAAAGCAAAGCCAGCAATAATTAATAAGTCATACCTACTCACTCATACCTCTATTACTCTGTAGCATATATAGTAGTTCGCCTATAATCGTAGTGTATATTGCGTTAATTAATTAATATTGATTGGCAAGTTATTTGATCGCAATAAGCGTTCCAATAACATTTAATAGTCTCGGAAATTCATAGTTAATTGAACTTTGTAATAGAAGCTTGCTATTTTAGTTTGTAAATAAAATGCCATCAAATATATTGCATCTTTTAGGTCCATTTAAGTTTTTTATTCCTTATCCATATAAACATAAACAAAAGTATGTATATATATATATATATATATATAAGTCTTATACAGTCAGGTTTTTTCAATAATCCTAATGTATAATTATTATAGACAATTATTTGAGGTGTTTCGGGCAGAAACAGTGATCGACACTTTGATCTGACTGAAACATGCGTTTATCAGCATATTGAGGTTGAGTATATGAATTCAAAAGCGGTTGACAAATCTGATTATAACGAAACCAATTTACGCAGAACATAAATATATAATTTTCAAAATAAACAGTAACATAAGTGAGTAACATATTGTTTATATAATTGTAACCGTACTATTATGTACGAGTAATGTTTAAGTTTGAAAATTATATAACAAGTTTTAATGAAATATACGAGTACATAATACATACTATAAGATCTATGTCTGCACATACAAACAACTTTACAGATATAAATTTGAAAGTTTGTATATTTAGATGTTTGAAAGTTCGTTTCTCAATGACGCAAAAATGGCTGCAATTTTGATATACATTAAATACTTTTTGTACAGAGAAATTACGTTATAGCCTGCAAAATGGGATATTGGCACAAAACAAAACATTGTCGTTTTATATGATTTAATCAAAGTGTGGGTACAATTTTGTCAGCCGCTACTAAATAATCTTGTCCGGCAATGGACCCGCAATACCGATCTCGTTTCACCACAGAGACTAACTCAATTTACCCAATTATTACAGCACGCACTTCGCTCTGATTCTGCTCGATCAACCAGCCTTTCAGAACCAACGATACAAAATTTTTGAAAAAGTGTAAGACAAGATCTTGTTCGGATTTAATCAAGATCTGTCCTTTACTTTGAATCGACGTAATACTATATGTTCCAATATACCCTATTCACCGACATATACCTAGCTGTAATTATGATATTAAAGGTGACTGCTATATACATTCAGCCAAGAAAGTGTTGGGAATGGATGATTTGTTTAAGGTTCCAAATTCTAATTTTTGTTTTTTTTTGTTGTTGTTAGATTGGCACAACTGTTATCCATTTTGACGCGGCGTTTGAGTTGCATTTGTTATTTATATTAGATAAAGTGTTGTTTTTAGTTATATCATATCTAGTGTGTATTGCGGATTTTTCATAATGGACAGAAACATCGAACAAAGAGTTTGTCTTAAATTTTGCATCGCCAATAGAAATCGAGTTTCGAAAAGAATTTCGTGTTCGGAGTCACTGAAAATATTACAGAAGGCTTACGGTGAATCGATTTTATTAAAAACACGTGCTTATGAGTAGTACAAAGCGTTTAAAAGCGGTCGAGATGTGATGGAAGATTTGCCTCGCTCTGGTAGGCCATCAACGTCTGCAACTGAAGTTAACATTGCAAAAGTGAAGGAAATAGTGACTGAAAATCCTCATTTAGCTTTGAGAGAGATAGCCGTCGAACTTTCTGTGTCTCATGTGTCGATCCGTACCATTTTAAATAATCACTAGGGTATGAAACATGTTTCCGCTCGGCTAGTCTCAAAAGACCTGATTTTTCTCCAAAAACTCAATTGCATGAGAGTCGCTGAGGACATTCTAGAAAGAGTGAATTCCGACCCAACATTCATGAAACGCATTGATACTGATGATGAGACGTGGGTTTACGAGTTTGACAATCAAACTAGTCAACAAGCTTCGGAGTGGCGACTTCCAACTGAACCGAAACCGAAAAAACCATGCTAAAGTCGATCAAAAGTCAAAGTCATATTGACTGTTTTCTTTGACTATCGCGGTGTTGTGCACTCGGAATTCTTTCCAGAAGGTTAAACGGTAAATTAAGAATATTATTTGAGCGTTATGCGGCGTTTAAGAGAGCAAATTCGACGAAAAAGGCCAGATTTGTGGAAAGAAAATTCTTGGATTTTGCACCACGATAATGCGCCTTCGCACAAGGCCATCATTGTGAATGAATTTTTGTCCAAACACCCAACAAATACCATCGAGCAATCACCATATTCACCAGATATGGCTCCAACCGACTTCTTTCTTGTTCCTAAACTCAAATTACCACTTCGTGGCACCCGTTTTCAATCGGTAGAAGACATAATTTATTCCGTGTGGTGACGTACTAAGAGTACAAGTGTCACCACCCCATTCTTTCCCACCGGTGTCGTATGAGGCGAATAAGGGAAGTAAGCAATAGTCATCCATTGCATGACTGGTGGTAGGGCTGGGTACCGGGTGGGAGTATTCAATTGATATCGGGCCCGAGCGGGTTGGTACCACCATCTCCCGTGTGACCGGCCATGAAGCACATCGTTGCGTTTTGGCTGTAGCAGGAGATAGCCGTTTATGTTTCATTTCATATCTGTGAAATGAATTGGTGAGCAGCAGCTTGACAATACTCTCGGTATAGTCGAGTCCATGAGTGACGGTTACCATTTACCATCAGATGGACCGTGGCTCGTCTGCCACTACATGCAATAAAAAAAATATAACAAAAATAAAGGAGAATTCGTGGCGAAAACTGAACTCAATTCCGGAAAAAGCGTTTAAAAAATATTTTGATGATTGGATTATTCGTTGGCGTAAGTCTTATCGTTTCTGAAGGAGCATACTTTGAAGGTGATAAAATAAATTTGGATGAATAACAAACGTTTTATGTATTATTGATCTTTTCCCGGTACTTTCTTGACAGTATTATTAAAATTGTTTTGACTGCACAGTTGGTAGAGTGATTTGGATACCCTCCCGTGGCAAATGTTGTAGGTTGTGTAATCTTTGTGTGATTCACAAGATTGTTCTTAGTATTGGTGTACTTAGTGTCCGTCAAATTGTATATTTGTAAAGTCCTCCTCGATACAAGGATTGTTCCTTAGTACGAGATGTATTCTTTTTATAAAAAAATACTTAACGCAAGATAGAGATAGAGAGATAATTTAAGAAAAATATTTTTTATCTTAGATGCGATGAATCACGCTCTTCTATACAGAGCGAAAAGTAACATAGATAAACGAGATGTTATCTTAAGTCGGTATAATGAACTAAAAAGTATTTCAACTATCTTTTAACGTAATACATGTTTAATACGTGGTTCTCAAACGACGCGGAGATAGTTTGAAACTCGTTTGTGCCAGCAATTTCTCTTGAAACAAAGTAAAGTGAAAATATTTTAGCCAAAACGCATGCAGCGAAAAATATAAAAGCAGATTTCATGTTTTGCTCGCAATGTAATTTATATGTTGTACAAAAAGTCATGGTAAGTCATAGTCAACATTATTGTATTTTAATAAAGAAATTCAAAATATCGCCGTAAATATAAAAAAAATGGATTAATGCATATAAATGCATTCCGATAGATGGCGTTGGTCGTAAAGACAAATGTGATGAGGAGATTGGGATGGCCGAAAGGTCGGTGCGGTAGCTCAGTGGCTTAGAACACTTCCCTGGATTGGAAGGGACGCGGGTACGATTCCCGCTCGCATTAAATTTCTCTTTCTCCTCATTCACAAATAATTTGTACTTTAAAAGTAGCTGAGCATATAAATTGCTAAGAAATATAGATTAAAAGAGTGTAAAAAAAATGTGGGAGGTTTCAGGTGTGGAAAGGGATGCATGGATTAAGGGTTTTCCCTGCGCAATATTGCGGAGAAGCATCTGGCTGTAGGCCAGAGGGTTTTCTGCAGTTTTGTGGATTTGGAGAAAGTATTTGACACGGTTGTACGAAAGGAACTTTGGTACATTTTGCTGGAGTATGGTATTAACGGTAGACTGCTACAAGCGGTGCAGTCCAACTACATGGACTGCAGAGCTTGTGTGCGACTGGATGATGGAATATCACCCTGGTTTGATGTCAATATCAGCGTTAAACAGGGCTGCGTTCTATCAGCCAGACAGTTTATCATATATCTGGGTAAATAAGTTAGTTAGTAAAAAAAAATTCTGTCGCATTATTGGGTACGGGTCTCCTCTAATGGTTCTCACCCTTTGGGATTAGGCCATAGTCCACCACGCTGGCCCATTGCGGGTTAGCAGACTTCACAAGCTTCAGAAAATCTCTCAGGTATACAGCTTTTCTCACAATGTTTTCCTTTAACGAGCTGTGATAAAATAATGGTAAACAAATACACACATTATTTCGAAAAGTTAGAGGTGTGTACCGTACGAGGTCTGAACCTTGAACTCTGGATCGAACTCGATAACACTCTCTTTGCAGTCCTTGGTTTTACCACTAGGCTATCATCGCTATTGAATATAGTATAATCCATCCATTCGTCAGCCTTTCAACGTCCACTGCTGGACAGGCCTCCCCAAGAGAACGCCACAACGAGCGGTCCCGTCATGGGGGATAATGCCGTAATCGCCACCCTTGGCAGGCGGGTTGACGATCGCAGTGGATGTTGTTAAAACTCGAGGGAGTGCTGTTGCCCACTCCTCCGGTATTCCCTCAGTTACGACTCCCGCGGGTAGAGAGGGGTAGACAATTCTAAAGCCGGCCCCAGACGGCCAATAGTATAATAAAGTATAATAAATTATATAATTATATTTGATTGTATAATTATGATAATAAAATAAAACTAAGTTTACGGAACGTATCGCTTTTAGACTCCATAAACGTACATGTTCATGTAAATATCAGAAAGTATTGTTTTATAATGATTTTGTGTTACCATGACATTTTCTTAAGAAAACTTTTGTCGTTAACGTAACCCAAAAGCCTAGCGTGCCTTATGAATTAACTTTTTATATTGTCTTTTTATTAACGAAACTTTTATTGTGGCTACATTTAATTTGTTTTTGGAATAAACAAAATCAACCAGGTAGCTCCCTCAATTATTTTATTTTACATAACTACACCACCTTTACAAATTCAGTGAAATTATATAATGTCCCTACCTAACATTATTGAACGAGATACATTGAACCTATCTATAAAAAAAATAAAAAAAGTACTTTAAACAGTTATAAAATAAAATAGAGGTTAAAAATAAAACTTTTTATATGGGTATCGATAACGTGAGAAACTAAACCTTTACAATGTCTAAACAAAAGCCATTTGTGAGCTTCAGCAAGGAGTTTAGATGTTACTCGACGCATTTATAAAGAAACTTTCTCTACTTGTATGAATATAACAACTTATATGATTAAACGACTTAGATCAGTTCTTAATAGTTCAATGTTTGGTATCTCAATACCTACTGTTCTGTAGACACGGCAGCAAGGCTGTTTTTTATTTTATTTTTTATTGCTTATGGTGGCAGACGAGCCACGGCCCACCTGATGGTAAATGGTAATTGTCACTCATAAACTCATGAAAAAATTAACAGCTATCTCCTGTTGCAACCAAAACACACCGATATGCTTCATCGCTGGTCACACAAGAGATTGTAGTACAAACCCGCTCGGGCCCGATAGCAAGTGAGTAGGTACTCCCACTTGGTACCCAGCCCTACCACCAGTAATGTGATAGGTGATAAATGCTTACTTCCTTTTGTCGCCTCGTACGACATCCGCAGGAAAGAATGCGATGGTTATACTCTTTGTGTTCTAAATTAATAGGCATTAATAGGCCGTGTGGGGCCGGCTTTAGAATTGTCCCACCCCTCTCCACCCATGGGAGTCGTAAGAGCCGACTGAGGGAATACCGGGGGGAGTGGGCAGCAGCACTTCCTCGAGTAACGTATTAACAACATCCACTGCGATCGCCAACCCGCCTGCCAAGCGTGGCGATTACGGCACTATACCCCCAATTTGGGGAGGCCTATGTCCAGCAGTGGACGTCGAAAGGCTGATGGATGGATGGATGTTCTAAATTAATATGCTTATTTCCAATGATATGCTTAGCTTGATTTATACAAATGATGACGACACTACGAAATATTGCATTAAAATATCTTTCTACGACATCCCTAATATGAAATTTATAGTATATTATAGTATTGTAGGTATATTAAATATATTATAGCTACGTGTGTGATGGGCTTTATGAATAGAAATAATTAAGAAGTAACGTCTAGAATCTCCCTTGCGGGGTAGGCAGAGAGAACAGAGTACTACAAGGCTCTATTCTTGCATACATCGCTAGCTTCCTCAATATTCATAATTCTCTGCTCGCTGGTTTCGGGAAACTTCTGACTCCACCTTCCTTCAATACATGACTAATTTGGTCTAGCTAGGTGAGTCTCGGTCTCCCCCTGTACGTACATACTTCCACTTTCGCATTGTATATCTTCTTAACCAGTCGCACGTCCGGCATTCTTTCCACATATCCAAACCATCGGAGCATTCCTTTTCGCATCTTCACACATTTTTTATTATTATTGAAAACTGTTCAAATAGGTACCTGCAATGAAATCCATAGTAAGTATGTATGAAGAAAATATTGATGAATAAAATTAAATATTTTATTAATCGTAGAAATTATGATAAGGCAGCTTGGGAAAAAAGAGTTGCTGCCCTGGCCCACCGAACATGATAGTAGGCAGGAAAATTAACAGTATATCAGATCATCGCAGATTAGCGTCACGCCGGCGCCGCCCCCGGTTCACCATCCAGCAAGAAATTAAGAATCTGTGTTTACTTGCCTCAGCTACTCGTTGATATAATATTAATTACTTCTGACAGATCCCCTTAAACAATAATTAGGATATTACATCATTATTTTTCATCAAAGACTCGTTTTACTGATTGCTGTCTTAATTACACATCAAAGTATACAAAAATAATTATCTTTCATATATTTTATAAATGCTTAAATTTACCCAGTACCTATGGGACTATAGATTATAGATTCTATATTCTGGGTGAAAACATTCAACAAAAATCTAAAAGAAACCTGACCCTAATAGTGTGCACTTTAGAGCGAATAGTATCGACGTACTACCACTCACGCTTTTACTTGAATGTTAAAAGCCTCAGAGTAGCTCCATATTTTGATGTTCTTTTATATCACATTTCCGTAACTAAAAAACTATATTTGTTTGTATTTATAGTCTAGGTTACTTCACAGTACTAGTGGCCCGCCAACACAGGCCGAGAGACGGCACACGGCAGGTTTCTTTAGTGGGTAAGGGCCCCACACTTCCCTGTTTGTTGCCCCGAACGACGAGGTGTGCGGTTAGGTACATTTTTTCCCACCTGAAAGAAAAAAGAAGGTAGTCCGGAGCACAGAAAAGGCATAGACTACATTATCCATTTCTTTTTTGTTAAGGCTGGAAAAAAATGTAACCGCACACCCGGTCATTTGGGGCCACAAACAGGTTAGTGTGAAGCCCTCGCCCCCCAAATAAACCCACCGTGTGCTGTCTCTCCGCCGGTATTCGCGTTACTGGAACCATGTTACATTACGTCAGTGGTAGACTACTTTACCCTAGAAACAAAAAAATATATAAAGATAATTAATATTCCATAATTATAGTGACGTATTTAATGATCTAATTCTGAAATCTACGGCGACGAAATCGCGGGCAGAATCCATCATCCAATGCAAGAGCTGCACGTGCTGTAGCATGATTACCGTGCAACTTACGTGTATACGATCGATCGTATCACCACTCGAGATTACACAAATCGGGAACCAGGTTTGAAATTACTTTATTGTGGGATAATAGTCCATATGCAATACAGAGAACTTATCCAGTCTCTAACCAGCCACTAAGGACACAGTTGTTAAGAACTCCAGTCAAGAAAATAATAAAAGTTTTTCAATAAGTTATTCGAGCAATAGTGAAACTGTTCGTTGCAGTCATAACGAAATAACTGTGACTTAACTAAACTTTTACACTAACATTTCATTTATTATAATTATTATGTAAGTATATAATATACCTTTTTTGTAGGTAAGGCAAAAATATAATATATACTGAATATACAAATAATAAAAAAATATACGTAAGAAAATATTATAATGTTGTAGATATGAAAACTTGTACCAATTTAATAATCCAGCTGAACTAAAGTTCATTCTATTGAAAAATTTCGGGTAAGTAACAAAGTGAAAACACTGAAGTAATATCACACCAGATTTTATTTAGTGGTTGAGAGCTTCGCACTACCCTGTTCATTTTCCCGAACGACGGGGAGTGTGGTTAGGTACGTATTTTCCGGCTTTAACAAGAAAGATGGTAAGACATATTCTCTTTAAAACCAAGAAGCTTAATCTTCACAATAGGTTTTCTATGGTTGTTTGTGTCTAATGTATTAATTTATAAAAACATTTAAATAAACAATTAATTTATTTTTAAATATTTAGCAAAAAATTATAACAACTTTAGCTTCCCTTCTTCTTCTCCCTGCCTACCCCGCAAGGGAAATGGCGTGATGATAAGTAAGTAACTTAAGCTCGGCCAGCACCAAAAAGTTATATTTATTATTTAAATCTATCTTCTATCTATTAAATCTATTTGTGAATATCTGACCTCCTTTATGCTTCGGCAAGTTAAGCTGTGTTCTCAGTTGTCCAATAACATACCTAGTGGTAATCGTTATATATTTTTAAATATTTAGCAAAAGTCATTGATATTTTTATATATATTTTTAGCATTTGACATGCTTAGCACTATACATTAAACACAAAGTGAAAAATGTGAAATCGAAAATAACAGTCAGGAGCAGGATTCGAACCTGAACGGTATCCAGAAGATGCATTAGAAGATTTATATTTCAAATGAAAAGATCAGCGAGCCAGGTGAGACCGTTAGTACGGAGTGACGGTGTCCCTTTCCTTTGACACACAAATTCTTAAGCTTAGCACAAACTATAAATTTTATTGACGCGATTTATCCACAAAATTCTGTGACATTAATGGAAATTATATGAGGCTGCACGCACTTGCGAAAATAAAATTGTGCAAGAATAATTTCAAAATAAATCTGTGTTTCGCGTTAATGTTTTGTGGAATGACAGTGTATAGGTACCTCTGATCGCACTGCGAAAACGCGTTGGTCAGCCGCTCAGTCGCGTTCTGTCACGTCCCACTGTTGAGATAGCGAAAGACAGGAAAAATATATACTGAGAAGTTTGTATGAGTTACTCAATATACGAATTGAGGTATTCCACCTCATTTGAGATGTGTGACAACGTATCATGATACCATCTGATGGCTCATTTGTACTTCGTACTTACATTATTATAATACACGAGGCTGTATGCTCAGATATGAGGTGAACGTGTCAATTCTTCACGAAATAGGTATATTGTGATGATTGTATATGCGCATGTTAAGATAGGAATTAGGGAATAACTTTACAAGAATAATTTCATGTGACTCTTCTTTTCGGTTGTGCTTTTGTTTCTGACTTCTTTTTTAATGTAATGTAAAACGTTGTAATGTAAAACATATAGATATATATTTTTTAATCGTGTTATTTTATTTACATCGATTTTTAAAAGCCTTACTATAGAACAATTAGGGTGACAATAAATTTCCTTTTCCGGTTCATTCGAATCTAAGCCTTCGGGTTTTTAAACTCAGAAGGGCTAATCATTTCACGAAAACAAAATTAACAAAAAAAAATCAGTCAGCTATAATAAACTTCCTCAAATGTAATATTTTTATTATTTTCAGACTTCTAACTATACCTAGTTCAGTTGGGAGTTTTTTTTTTTGTTTTCGTGAGCTAAAATATACGTCTGATTGGCATCTTTGAATGTGGGGGAGGCCTATGTTCTAGTCATGCTTATATATTAGTATTTTTTAAAGTTTAGCTTCCCTAAGAACTGGATCAAATTTCATCAAAATCGGTTCACTACATGAAGCGTGAGAGCAAAAGCAACAAAAATTAATTTCATCCATCCATCCATCAGCCTTTCGACGTCCACTGCTGGACATAGGCCTCCCCAAGAGAACGCCACAACGAGCGGTTCTGTGCGCTCATATGGGGGGATAGTGCCGTAATCGCTAAGCTTGGCAGGCGGGGGATGGCGATTAAAAATAAGTTTAACCGATAATAAGAAAAATAAAAAGAAATGAAAATTTCTATTTGTTTTCAAACATGGTCACCCGAATAGAGTGAGATAAATTGACCTCGTACCTACTATCTCACTAGGACCGCTTTTTGGTAACAGTGCGCATTCCAGTTGTATACATGTTACTTCCATGGAAAAAGTATAACAATTTAAGCTCGGCCAGCATCAAATGGATAACCATAAAGTGACATCTATTTGTGAATATCTGACCTCCTTTATGCTTCGACAAGTTTAGCTGCACAGACTAGTATACTATCGGTACTCTATGATGGCCGTTTTGACGTTTGTCCACTCATGAAGTTTCTTAATTAATACATTTGAACTCAGACGTAGAATAATAAAGACTCGCTACTATTTTGACATTAAGGATGAAGAAAAGGATGCACATACTAGGTTTTAACAAGAGTGAGAGAGACACAGGTATGAGTATATTTATCGTTTTCGCGTATGCGTCAGTTGTATTTGGACCCAATAAACTGGGTCCAAACAATAAGGTGGCCAACCGTCCCTATCATCAGTATGTAAGCTTGTTTTTGTATTGACGCAAAAAAAACCTTTATTAATCACGTTATATACGCTAATATTACATGTTCTAATACATTTTAAGCAAAATATAAGCATAACTGCGATTTCTTTTGTCCTGTCATTCTTTTATCCGGCTAAAACAGGTAGTACATTTTTAGTCAACAAAGTTATATATCATAGTTATCTTTTAAAATTATTCCGGTTACCTATTGGTATCTCGACACTGCATACGCTGATAGCTTGTCTATAATATCCTTCGTCTAAGCATTTGAAGGAGCAAATTGCTGTTCTTTATTATCAATAGTGACGTGCAATTAGTCATAAAATTTATCGAATGTATAATTATATGACACAAAATTTATTTATTACATTGATTTCTAAATTATATATATTAGGGTCACGCGAACATTTATTTTTTATTTTATAAGATTATAATTATTGTTGTACTTATTTACCATACAACTCGGCATTTGTTTTTCAAAATTAAATTTTTTTAGAAATAAATCTGATATGATCGTCACTAGGATCGCTTGCCAGCACAACTACTGGTTAGGGAGCTGGGTGCCATTTTGGTATATGATTTGTTCGTCTTTCATATTAATAGGGATGAAAGTTTATGCCAATACAAACCGATTTGGTCCCGTAAATGAAGGTTGTATGTCTCTGCGTTTTCGAGTTACAGCGCTTCAAAAATGTAAAATAAAAAATAGATAATAAATTATTTGTTCGCGACTGCCTCTTGGACTGATGGTCAAAATCATCCTTAAAACGATAAAAATCGAAGCGGCAGACGTGCAGGGCTCTATTTTATATCGGGACGTAGGTGCAAAAAGGTAAAAAAAAAGCTAAATTAAAAAATATTAAAATAAATCATTTGTTCGTCGTTCTTGTTGCGTCTGTTCGATTCATCTGGACACTCAGAATAGGAAAAAAGTTGGCAAATGTCTAGGTCGCTGATTTTTTTATGTACGATTCTTTAAAGTTTTTTTTTCAGGAAGGAAGGTAAAGCAGGTATTATGGTTTATTATTGTTATTACTAACAATTCACGGAGTAGTGTGTTGTTTTCTGTCTTTTATGAAATTAAATTAAATAAAAAAAAACATAAAAAACGTAAAAATATCAAACTATCGGGGAAATTTCTACTTTCTGTGAAAAATAAATCATTAGTTTAAAAAAGGTTCCTCTTTGCTTTTCCTCAATTAAATTTTTTTTAGCTCGGACAACCCCTTTTAAAAAATTTCAGAAAACATTTCAAACGAAACCCACAATTCATTGGACATCAAAATTCGAGGGAGTCAGGCGAATTACCACACCACCAGTCCAAAAGGCAGATACGAACAAATGATTTAGCAGACATTTATTTTTTTACATTTTTGAAGCACTGTCGATTGAAAACGCAGCGCTACCATGGTGGCAGACTATTTTTCTGTGGTTCTTTATATTGTCATTAATTGAATAATTCGGTTCTGCCAAGTGAACATTTCATATACATACATATTTTTAAATCATAAAAAAATATTTAAAAATTAATTACTTAAAAAGTCAGAGGGCTGGACGTCTGCCTCTTCGATGTTCCTCGTTTTGAAGATGTCTCTGACTATCAATCCAAGAGGCAGACATGAAGAAATGATTTAACATACCGTTTTTTTTTACATTTTTAAAGTGCTGATAACAACAACACACGCAAAACACGCGCTCAGACGTGGAGTTGCGGAGAACAGCCCGCCGAACCAAAACCAATACCAAGTGCTGATAACGCAGGCCTAATACGGTGGCAGACGTGGTCCTTAATATTTCTTATGGTACAATCATCGATATTAATCATGTCTGCCACGCGAACAGATCATATAGAAATTTTGGCACCCAGCTCCCTAACCATACTACCTCCGGCAAACTCGCGTCAATGCTCAATGCAAAACAAAGCATTTTCGACTTGACGTTTGCTTCGAAAAGTACAAACTGTGAGTGCACTGTGATTGTGATATAGTTTTGACCTGGCTTTGGATTTCGGATATTGATACTGCATTACTGTTGACCCTTGCTCGTTAATTTGGACTCTGTTTACGCCTTTTGTTGTGGATTTCGTCGATATGGCTGAACGTACGCAGAGAACTGTTCTAAACAGTCAGGCACGTGAGTTCGTTATACATTCATATTTTTTATATTAAAGCTTTTTAATCAGGTACTACTTGTAATAAAAACTTATAGATTTGATTATATTTTTTTCGAGAATAAATTGACCTTTCACATCACTATTGTAATATGTCAAAACGGCCATCATAGCGTGCCGCAACTATAAGTATAATAAATATTCAGTTGTCTTTCCAGCTATCCAATAACATACTTAATGGTAATCGTAATGTATTTTTAAATATTTAGCAAAAGTATAACAACTTAAGCTCGGCCAGCATCAAATGGATGACCAAAAAGTGACTTCTATTTGTGAATATCTGACCTACTTTATGCTTCGGCAAGTGAAGCTGTATTCCCAGCTGTCTATCAACATACTGGTTACAGAGTCGTGAATAATATTATGATTCCAATTTTGCTCTGAGTTCAGTTGTACCTTTACTAGGGGTCACTACGTGTAAATACCGGTGACCAGCTAAGACCGAATGCATCCGAAGCCGAATCTAATAAACCTTGAGATAATAACAACTAGGTAGGCTGAAATCACCACTGAAGTTATCCAACATAGTACCAGTGGCCCGGTTTCTTTAGCGGGTGAGGGCTCCACACTACCCTGTTCGATGCCTCGAACGACGGGGTATGCGGTTAGGTATTTTTTTTCCTGCCTAAATAAAAAACAAGGTAGGCTGAAATCACAATCTTGATGATTTTACAAATTATTCGTAATTTATGGTAGGCTACCAACCTTGGTCAAAGCGTTTTTAAGCTGTTTTATCATTTTTATTTAAGACAAACGTTTAGTATTTCTAACAAATTTATACCACATATGAACAATTCCTTTTGTCTAGAATTACGCGAGGGGCGCTCTATCCTTCGGATAATTTTAGAGGGCTAAAGTGCTGAAATTGTCTTGGCTTAAGACGTGATCCGCATTCTTCGCAGCTGGGAATTGTGTCCAATTTACTTGTATCCAGAGCTTTTTGTATGGCGTGAGGGCGGAGCTCATTGCAATATGCAGGCAATTTTATCATGTATATAAGTATATGTCAGTAAAAAGCGACAATACAGCTTTATTGCTGTACCTATATTATTCCTTTAAATAATCATTCTTATGTTTGATAAAATTACTAACAATTTTTGTTGAGTTAAATAAAATAATTTTTACTTGTAATTCGAATATTATAAAATGTTATATGTTAATCTATATAATTATATCTAAACTAAAATAATAAATCATCGATCTAATAATTAATTATTTAATTAATTGCAATATTTTAATTATGTAATTAATTATTAACCTTTATACATAAATCAATAATTATCTTAGTAAATTTTGAAGAGAAACCAGAGATTTTAAATCGAAGTCAAATTTGATCTTGTATACAGTTGCTTTGGTGGGCGTCCTCTACGATTGTGAGATAGTGTGTGGTGACAGGGTGAATTTAGTGCGCGGTTTTATTTAGTGGGTGAGGACCCCACACTACCCTGTTCGTTGCCTCGGACGACGGGGTGTGCGGTTAGGTACATTTTTTCCCGCCTTAACAAATAAGAAAGGGTGCGTTATTGGTCAGCAAACGACGCGGACTGTGTAGCAGTAAACATGTCGTTGTATATTAAATAATCATAAAATTAAAAAAGTGTGTGTGTACTTATGTACACTCGTTAGAAGTTACACTTCTTTAGAAAAAAGGTATTTAATACATTGAAAGTTTTATTATGACGCATTATCTAGTTAAATAAAGTTTATTTAAATATCATAAAAAAACTAAAATGTTGACTATAGCCAACGTCAGGGTGTCTAACTTCAGGGTGTCGGTTATTCGTGACGGTGTGCGCGCGCATCGTAAAAAAATACTCTCATCATTTTGTGAAATACGAAGCCTGCATATAGATACACGAACTCTACAATATTATTTAAATAAAACAAAGGGTATGTTTTACGCAAAATGTAGGTACTTAAGTTTAATTATCTATAGCCTGATGTTTCAACTGCATTATAGTAGCCGTGCTCATTGTGATTCTTTTGTTTTTTTTAATCTAAGAAAGTATCTACCCTCAAACTACTACTAGAACAACAAAGAGTAAATAACGGCCTTACATTTTCCTTATTCCCTTTATAAAAAGCAACGAACACAAATCAAATAGTCATTCAATTCACCCCTATGCAAATTTACTTTTCCTTTCCTATCAACATCAACAATAATATGCCTACTAAATAAATAAACACACAAATCTACTGAAGAAACTTAGTGAATATTTTAAAAACAGTTATACATTGTATATAGTAGAAGTGATGGCAATAGATATGATCTGGGTGTAGTATTGGACAAAAAACTAAAAAATAAACAAAAAAAGTGACAAATGTGAAGATAGTGATTGTCATGAAGTTGTTAATGTAAGACTTGGTTATAAATTTAGTAAGTGTGCAGAAGTGATGCGATGATAATATTAAAGAAAAATTCTGGGAGGATTTGATGAACTAATGATAGAAACATTATAAAATAAAGAGATTATAGAAGTGGATTTTAATGAAGGGATCAATGTCATATTCGGTAAAAGATAGAGAATGAACGGAGAGTGATTGGCAGGCCTAAGAAAATGCGAATAGATAGTGTAAACGAGGAAATGAGATAGAAAATAATGAGACAAGAAACGACAAATCGGAATGGAAAAAAAAAAGTTGTGCCAACCCTGAGTGGGAATACGGGCAGGAAAGATGAGATGCAAAATAATGTTCCACATATTTTACTATTATAGGGAAAAATAACTGAAATATGTTGGACTACCTATTTTTTTTTTTTGTTAGGGCGGGAAAAAATTTTCCTACCCGCACACCCCGTCCTTCGGGGCAACAAATAGGGTAGTGTGGGGCCTGCACCCACTAAAGAAACCCGCCGTGTGCCGTCTCTCCGCCTTTATTGGCGGGCCTCTGGAACTATGTTACATTCCTTCGTGGACTACCTAGTGATACTGTTCAATACTAAATCAGTAAATAAGTACGTCACTCTACATACTACTATATAACTATTCAAAAATGGCTATCACACAGGAAACATCCATTTTCAGCACATCACACGCGGCTGTGTGATGTGCCGCGGCATATTACTGAGTAGAGACCTGATTAGTCCAACAAAGACATACTATCTTATTTATGGACATCTTTATGTAATTAATTAAATTAATGCTCTTGATCATTTTGATCTGTATTTTAAGCATTTGACATGCTCAGCTACATTTAAATAACAAATTCTTTCTGAAAATGGAAAAAGGGAACTATACTGCAAGCAGGATTCGAACCTGCGTCCCATTCGAATCGTTCGGTTGTTTGTTATATTTAATGCTCCTGATTTTTCTAGTTGTCTGTAACCCGTTTTCTCGATATTTTTTTTATGTTGATATTCAGTAAAATATATTTCTTCTTGCTTCTATAGGTTAAAAGCAATCCATGACCTTTTCTGCCCTCCAGATTATTTGTACGCAAATTTAATTATCATCGGATAATAGTTATGACGTGAAGGCGTAACAAGCAAATAAACTCATTCTCACGTTCTTTTTAGTTAGTATTAGGATTTCCCAGCGGTAATACGAGCAATAGAGATGTGAATCACGTAATATAAAATATTCAAAGTACTGGAGCAGATACTCCAAAGTATCGTGGGAATAATAATATGTCTTGTTTCTTTATTCCGTTGGGAATAGAATAATGTTTTTATGATCCGATGGAAATAAAAATCACATTATGAAAAATAAAGCATATTCTTATCTTATAAGATTGTTCGTCTGTTCACTTTGTATGCTTTTCTAAACCATGTAACATCCAGAAGCCAAGGAAAAAAGCTTTCTTTTGTTACTTCTGCTGGCAGACGAGTCACCAGACCCAAATAAATGGTTCCATCCATCCATCCATCAGCCGTTCACCGTCCACTGCTGGACTTAGGCCTCCCCAAGAGGACGCCACAACGAACGAAATAAATGGTTAAATTACTATTATTTCAGGATTTACACCGAGGTAGATAAAATGAATAAATAAAATTCTTTCTAAATACCAATTTTGATTCATATCCTTATAGCGGTTTCTGAGATACACAGAATTTAAATACAAGAATTGCTCCTTTAAATACATTAGATAATTATATCCTGAGCTATAAACACAGCAAATGATCGAATGGATTTTTTTTTTAACAAAATTACAGAGCATCACATTTTTTATAAACATAATAATTATTATTCCTAATTACGACAATTACGCTTTCCTGATTGAAATATACTTACATAAAAGTATATATGGAATGGAAGTATCTCAAAAAGTGGTAAGAATATAAAGTAGGCATTGATTACAAGCAAGTTCTATGGCAGATTTGTTAAACATGCGGTTCAGTCTTAGTAATAAAAAAGGGTGATCATAGTCCGGAGCGTGTTCGTCGCGATCCCTGCCAGCCTATAATCCACAGGCTGCAGTCCGGCTCAAATGCGTACCGCAGTGCGGGTTAGGGCGTGCCCCAGAGGCGACGCGTACCGACCCGCCCCCGTCGGTACGAACAACGGCAGATGCGGCGATGGGGGCCGCCACCCATCACGCCTTGCCCAGTTTGGCGGGTCGAGGGGAGCAGAGTGTCGAGTAGGCACGTGGAATGTATGAGGTGGTGTGGAAGGTAAGTTACACGAGCTGGTAACCGTCATGTCGGACAGACAGCTTGATGTGCTCTGTGTAACAGAGACCAAGCGAAAGGGTAGCGACACCTGTGATCTTCCTGGTGGCGGCATAGCTCTGTGGTCTGGTGTACTGCAGAGCGATCGGGCCAGCATGGGAGTGGGGGTGTTGCTGTCCACTCGCTTGGCCTCAAGTGTGAAAGACTACGGAATATTCGATCCCAGACTTCTGTGGGTCCGAATAAAACTAGGTGTCACCAGGGTTTTCATGGTCGCAGCTTATGCTCCCGTAGGCTCTTCGGTGGCATCGGATCTAGAGAAGTTCTGGGATAATGTTAGGGAGGTTCTGGATTTGGCAGAAACTAGTAAACGCGTGATCGTATGCGGAGACTTGAATGGATGGGTTGGGACCAAGCGTCCAGACTTCGAGGACGTGCTTAGTTCATTTAGTGAAAAGAGAGTGAATAATGCAGGTAGGCTCATTGCAGATGTATGTATGGAGAGAAACCTTATTGTGTCAAACACATTTTTCAACATAAGGACATCCATATGTATACATGGAGAAGGAATGAACAGAGAAGTATGATAGATTTAATTCTGGTAGGCTGTCGCCTCCGAAGTAAACTTTTAGATACAAGAGTCTACAGGGGTCCCCCTGTCGACGCGGACCACTATCTCGTTATTGCAAGATTTAGTAGTCTGTTCAGAAAGTGGAGACACTGGCGAGAGCGTGTCCACTTCGGAGGGCTTGAAAGAATAAAGATTGAAAAGTTGCAAGAAGAGAGTGTAAGAGCAAAGTATGCAGAGAGTGTCCGTGAACGGCTGACAATGGCAAGTTAGCTGGGATCTGACATAGAAGAATGCTGGAGAGTATTGAAAGATAGTATGGTAGATACAGCGAAAGAAGTATGTGCTACTCAAAGAAGCATAGGAAAGTGAAAGGTGATACATGGTGGGATACGGAAGTAGCAGCTTCCGTAGACCAACAGAAGAAAGCGTGGCTAGACTATGTATCTTCTTTGAACCTGAGTGCAAGTATGAAAGAACAGAAGAAAGAAATATACCGGCAATGTAAGAATGACACCAAAGCCTTAGTGGAAGAGAAGCGTGATAGAGCAAATATGATTGCAGAAGAAAGGCTGACCAAAAACTTTGAGAGCAACACCAAACTCTTCTGGAGGGAGGTGAAGAAATCTCGGAGTGGTTGGTCAGCTTTCAGAATGAATAAAATAAGGTCTAAAGGTGGAGACATTCTTACGCAAACACAAGATGTGTTAAGCCGATGGAGTGAATATTTTGAAGATATGTATGCGGATGTTCAGGGTGATGCTGGTGCTACATGTGGTCTAACAGATGTAGCGTAACGGTGAAGCCGTCACGTCACAATTATTGAGGACCTACCTAGGGGTCTTAAAAGAAATTATATAGGAAACAGATCGAAACAAATTTTAATAAATAAGAAAATACGTTAATTAGTAGTACTGTTGTTTGCACTAAGTACTACTAGAGTTATTACTGTCTTTACCTAGAGATTTATTCGCCGCAACACTTGGGATACCTCAAAAGATGTTCTTGTACAAGGATCCACTCCCTTTAGCATTCCGTACATGTACAAAGGTTCACTCCCTTTAACGTTCAGTACAATCCCTTCCGTTCTAGAAGGTCAAACCCGGTCTTAGAACCAGACCCTGAACAGATCACACCAACAGATCACACCTGAAATGTCTGAAACGGCCTCCAGTGAAGAACCAAAACTTAGAAGACAATCTTCAGAAGAGCTTTGACAACTTCTCAAGAAACTTTAAGATAATTCGGAGCTTTGACAGCAATCTCAATAGGACCACGTCTGAGTCTAGAATGAATCAGAATCTTCAGCTATGTTTACAGAACCATGCCTGAGTCTAGAATCGCCCAGAATCGTCTATGTTCCAGTATACTCGTTTATAGCTTTTTCTTCGAACTTGACTGTTCGAGATTCAGACTTTTTTGAATTTCAAAATAAATGTTTCTTTTCTTATAGGCCTATAATTTGTAATCTATTTAGAAAAAAAGGATTTAGGTAATATTAGAAAAGAGGATTTAGATTAATATTACACAAATCAGCATTCGGTAACTCGGTATCCTCTGATGACATTAGTATGGATGAAGTTGAATGGGCGATTAGAAGTTTGAAAAATGGTAAGGCAGCGGGTATTGATATGGTGTCTGCTGAGATGATCAAGCTTGGAGGCTCATGTGTCTGGGAAACCTTCCTGATGCTTCTCAATTTATGTTGGAGCTCAGGAATGGTTCCCAAGGACTGGAGAAATGCAGTCATCGTGCCCTTGTTTAAAAACAAGGGTTCACGTTATGACTGTGCAAACTACAGAGCCATAAGCTTGACCAGTTTGGCAGGCAAAGTGTATGGTTAGATTATTGAAAGGAGAATGAGGATGGTGTCTGATGAATTTTTGTGTGAGGCACAAGGAGGTTTCAGGTGTAGAAGAGGATGCATGGATCAAGTGTTTTCTCTGCGCAACATTGTGGAGAAGCATCTGGCTGTAGGCCAGAGGGTTTTCTGCAGTTTTGTGAATTTAGAGAAAGCATTTGACACTGTTGTATGAAAGGAAATTTAAGACATTTTGCCAGAGTATGGGATTAACGGTAGACGGCTACAAGCGGTGCAGTCCAACTACATGGACTGCAAAGCTTGTGTGCGGCTGGATGATGGAATGTCACCCAGGTTTGATGTCAATATCGGCGTTAAACAGGGCTGCGTTCTATCAGCCAGACTGTTTATCATATATCTGGATAAATGTCTACAAAGGTTGAATGAAATTAATGTGGGAGTTCAGATGGGCGACTCAGTGGTTAACTCTCTGCTATATGCAGACGATACGGTCCTACTAGCGCAGTCTGCAACTGACCTGCAAACCCTAGTCGGCGTAATGTCAGAAGATTGTAAGAAAAGGGGCCTACGTGTGAATGTGAGCAAAACCAAAGTAATGGTTTTTGAAAGAGAAGAAGCCAGAACAGATATTAGAGTAGCAATAGGAAATGGTGTGCTAGAACAAGTGGATGAATTTGTATATCATGGATGCGGATTCAGTCGGGATGGAAGGTACACCACTGATGTAGAAAGAAGAGTGAATGCGGGAAAAAGAGTGAACGGAGCATTGGGACAACTTCTCGGCCTTCTGGCTGAGGTGGTGGCACCTCAGCCAGAAGGCACGTGTCGCAATACACAACGCAGTGCTTGTCCCAACGTTATTAAATGGAAGCGAGAGTTGGGTATGCAAAAAGGAGCATGAGAGTAAAATCAATGCGGTCCAAATGCGATCTCTGCGGAGAATCTGTGGAGTGAGGGTGACTGATTGCATTCGTAACAATGACGTAAGAGAGTGAGTAGGTATGAAAGAGAGTATTGGCTTAAAGATGCGAAAGGGAATGCTCCGATGGTTCGGACATGTGGAAAGAATGCCGGACGAGCGACTGGCTAAGAAGATTTACAATGCGAAAGTGGAAGGATGTAGGTACAGGGGGAGACTGAGACTTACCTACCTAGACCAAATCGGTCATGTATTGAAGGAAGGTGGAGTCAGGAGTCTCCGAAACCGGCGAGCGTGTATGAAGAGAGTTATGAATGTTGAAGAAGCGAGAGATGTATGCAAGAATAGAGCCTCTTGGCTCTCTGTTCTATCTAGGCAGATAGCAGTAGGCACTCCGCAAGGGAAATGGCGTGATGATAAGTTAGTTAGTTAATTAGTCTTAGTAATGATACCAACTACAGATTACGGGTGAAAGGACCCGTAGTAATATTTTTTCGCCTTTCACAACATTTTATTCTGCTAAAGTATGTATTTAATAAGTTATTATTTTTGTAATACTTATTTAAAAATAAGATATTAAAGTAAAATTCTTTGAATATTTTTCACAATGTAATTAATATACCGTTACCTATAGTTAAATATATAAGACGCTAACATCCTATTCATAGCGCAGCTGATTAACGTCAAAAAAAATGTACTCGTCACTCGTCAAATGATTTGCATAACAAATGTTTTGAAAATAGTGTTGCACGGCGTATACTATAGGTATAAAAGATTTAGAAAGTTGTGCTTGTATATTCCTACAGTTAATAGCTTGAGATACGTTTTCAAGGCGTTTATTTACAAGGCCTGGGAGGCAATAATCTTCGAAGCGTAATCGAGTATTATTAATACAAACTCGCTATTGGTTTTACTGTTGCGCAAACTGTTTTCAATTCTCTATAGGGATAAGGTCAGTCTTAAGTCGCTTGAGAATATTTGTTGTTGAAGTTATTAAGTTTACATGGCTTTTCTTTAATACTTATGGTGGCTGACAGGCCACGGCCCACATGATGGTAAATCGTAACCGTCGCATGTACTCAATTATACCGGGAATATTGTCAAGCCACTGCTCACCATTTCATTTCACGGATATGATATGAAAGAATAAACGGTTATCTCCTGTTACAACCAAAACAAACTGATGTGCTTCATGGCTGGTCACACGCGAGATGGTGGTACCAACCTTTTCGGATCCGATAGCAAGTGAGTACTCCCACTTGGTACCCAGCCCTACCACTAGTAATGCAATGGATGATAATAGCTTACTTCCCTTAGTCGCCTTGTACGACACCCGTGAAAAAGAATAGAGTGGTGACACTTGTATCCTTAGTCCGTCACCACATGGACATGCCTCTGATTAATTTACCATAGTCAATTTAACACATATATGACAGCGTCACGGTGGCGATAGCTGAGCGATGCAGAGCCGCCGTCCACATCTTGCTACGGTAGTAGGGGGTTCGGGGCGCAGAATAATAACTGAGGCCATAATTGCAAGAGTGGTGTATGCCGTGTGGGGCCAGCTTTAGAATTGTCCCACCCCTCTCAGTGGATGTTGTTAATACTCGAAGGAGTGCTGCTGCCCACTCCCCCAGTATTCCCTCAGTCGGCTCTTACGACTCCCATGGGTGGAGAGGAGTAGGACAATTCTAAAGCCGGACCCACACGGCACAAGCAATGAGAATTAAATGAGTGACTTTTTAACTTAACGATACCTATCGTTATCCAGACCACGATAAATGGTTACCCATTAATCGAAAAATTTGTTATTCTTCAAGAGTACTATTTATTATTGATATTATTGTATTATATTTTTTTTAATTATATGAGTACAGCTTATAGAAAAACTGCCGTGGCCTTAACAAAATCTATTTTACAGCATTTGATCCATTATACGGCAAACCACATTATTTATTTATAAGTCAGAAGAATTACTCAGAAGTCATAACAAGATTAAAATAAGTGTTTCCTTAAAATTACACATAGATTATTTTACATGAAATGCGAATTACAGTTAACATGTTATTGCTCTAAATAAACTAGCAATTCATGTATTTTTTTGAATACATGAGTTGGGTCGGTTATCTTTTTGGTCAGTTCTGTCCAATATTTCAAACTGCTATCGACATTTTAAAATAAATAAAAATGCCTGCGGCTTTTTATGCACAGTAGGTCTATAAAATGGGTTGTCTATTTTAGTTTCCGTAAAGCTTTATTGGCGGTAAATATAATCGCTTTGATACTTCAATTTATTAGTTACTGGTGTGATCTATTTTTAAATATTTAGAGATATTTATATATATTTTTAGCATTTGACATGCTTAGCAACATACATTAAACACAAAGTGAAAAATCTAAATATTAGACCTTACCTACCTATACAGTTCAGAGCTTGCTATTAAAAACATACATAACATAAGTCACACGGGTATCCAACTGACCTGAGATGATGTGTAATGTATGTTGCTAAGCATGTCAAATGCTAAAAATATATATAAAAATCTCTAAATATTTATAGGGTTTGCGTCATTATTCGGTAAAATCTTAATTGTAAAATTAAGTTTACCTGGTCGGTATAATGTATGAAAATACTTCCGACAGATGGCGTCTGCGTCACCCAGACGTTAAGTATGAATGTGTTATCGAAATTAGCAGTCAGGAGCAAGGGTCACGATGGCTGAATTGGCAAAGCATCTGGACGGTATCCAGGAGATGCAGGTTCGAATCCTGCTCGTGACTGTTATTTTCGATTTCTCATTTTTCACTTTGTGTTTAATATTTTTAAATAGTTTATAATACGCTACGGCCATAATGCTTGACTGATGGATGGATAAATGTTTAGGTTTGAGTTGGTGCTTACCAACTCTACAAGCACAAAGATAGTAATTAAGTTGGTTATGAACAAATTATTTGTGAAATGTGGAAAAAGATAACTTTTTAATGCGAGCGGGAATCGAACCTGCGTCCCTTCCAATCCGGGGAAATGCTCTAACCGCTAAGCCATCACACTGACCAACAGTCATTCCCAATCTCCTTAATATTTACGCGAATATTACATATTAATGAAAAAAACTATGTTTTTGGATTAAAATGTTTTTTCTTGATTTTCTAGTATTCAGTTTACAGTATTGAGAAATTATTAAAAAATGCTAAATAACACATATATCTATATATAAAAATAAAAATGAATCAGCAAAATGACGGGCTTCGTGGCGTAGTCGGTAGTGTAACTGACTTTCGTGCACGAGGTCGTGGGTTCGATTCCCACTCAGGACAATTATTTGTGTGATGAACACAGATATTTGTACTGCGTCTGAGTGTTTTCTATCTATTATATGTATGTATTTACAAAAAGAAAGTAGTATATGTATTATATCCGTAATCTGGTACCCATAGCACAAGCGTTAAGCTTAATTTGGGACCAGAGGACGTTGTGTAAAAATGTCCGTAAATATTTATTTATTATTTATTTATAAAATGTATGTGCGCGCATGACTGCCGAACGACTTAACCAAATTGGATAATTCTTTGTTTTGTGTTCGTTATTGTCAGAGCAAGTTTTGTATAAAAGAAAAATTAAACAGTAAATTTTAATAAATCTCATAATATGAAAAGGGAGTGAGTGAATGACACATAAGACTGTGAATTACTTTCGATACATCAAACGTGTCTGGAATTATTGATAATCCGACTGATTTGAATTTACCGGAAGTGTTACATTTCCTATTGTCCTGCCCCTCTCCACCCATGGGAGTCGTAAGAGCCGACTGAGGGAATACCAGGGGAGTGGGCAGCAGCACTTCCTCGAGTATTAACAACATCCACTGCGATCGCCAACCCGCCTGCCAAGCGTGGCGATTACGGCACTATCCCCCATATGAGCGAAACACATGTTGTGGCGTTCTCTTGGGGAGGTCAATGTCCTGCAGTGGACTTCGAAAGGCTGATGGATGTTACATTTCCTTAGTTCGCGACTATACACCACCTGTGTGAAGCCGAGGGGGGTATAAATAGTAAAACACGTCTTTCAGGATTTTAGAAAATATGGCGATTATGGTAAAATCCCCATTTTGAGGAGGCCTATGTCCAGCAGTGGACGATGAAAGACTGATGGATGGATGATGATGATTCATTTTTATGACATATCATGGAAACAATAACTAGGCTTATACAGCAAAGACCAAGTAGGTACTATCATGTGTATATTCGATTTTTGAAAATAATATGCAATAAATAAAAGTTATTTATAAATTATAGCTGCCGTAAAGAAAAGTATTGCGATTAAATCAACATGTCTGTGAGATTTTTGACGGTATAGAAAGTTTCCAACTTGCTTTAGACCGTTGGTCTATATCCACAAATCTACTCTATATCCTTTTTAAGTAGCAAACACACAAAAAAGCTATTGCGACTACTACCACTCAGGAATAAATTTATATCTTACTCTCCAAATGGATGTGGTATCTGGGGATTAGAAGATGCTCGCGCCATTTATATATTTATATATCGATAGAGTATATTTGCATGCATTATTCTGATCGAATAATCCCAAGGCAAACTGGAAATATACCAACGTTCTAGGCTAACATGGTAGTTTAATTACTGATTTATTGTGCTTAGACTCATGCCCAACAGTGGGGCATTAAGTGAGCTCTTGAAAAGAAAAAGAAAAAATATGTTATATACGTTCGAGCGTTAGTAATTTAATTATTTATTAGACCAACGCTTCGTAAAACAGTTCCCGTGAATACACATTTATGCCTTATACAAAATAAAACGCTCGAACAGGCTACCGGAGTTTTATTTAGTTACAAAAGAACCTAAATAGTAAATAACGGTCGTCCCTTGATCTTTAGGGATAAACTTTGGCAGAGATAAATGTACGTTTTATTAATAGATCTGCAAAAGTCGGTTGACTAACTATATATTATGTACAATATATTCCAGCAGATAGATAATATAAAAATAAAACTATCTAATACTTTAAATTATAATATTTATAGCAATGTCTTGGAAAATCACGGATATGACAAATTTGTGTCTTTATAGCCTTTGCTCGCGGCTTCGCCGGAGCCAAAGCTAGTTTTTAGGTTATATCTCAGGTTCCCGATATAATAGCGGGATAAAATGTATAACAGTTTTTAAGTCTAATCAAGAGCTATATATACATATCAAAAGTTGCATCAAAATCCATACAGTAGTTTTGCTTGATGCGCGAATAAATAAACAGACAAACCGACAAATAGACAAAAATCTAAAAAAAATGTTTTGTGTCGCCTATATAGCCTAATACAGTCATTTTTTATCAAATATCTTAAATGTACAGACACACCTCTGTTACAGCTTTATAATAGTTAGGATTAGGATGTCTCTTTAATATTCCTGTTGGATACTAATATCACAAGAAGCCACTTATACTAATCACTGGGTTTATAGCGTAAATGGTTAAAAAATATTGTATTGCCGACTTAATATTAACTATTTATAAATAATTATACCTATTTCTTTGAGGGTGCAGTAATGTCTATTATTTTTATTTTAGTTTTAATGCAATTTTAGTTTAAATTTGCAACGTAATATTTGTTATAAAATGAAATACTACGATATCACATATTTACTTACTTTTAAAACGGCAGATCTTCATACAAAACACTAATGGATAAAATTATGCATAAATAGGTACAAATTAATTTAAGTGAAAAAATATACACAGTAGCTACTTGCCGTGACAATTCCTTTTTATTTTAATCCTCAGTAGAAGTATATTATTTTCCTACACCACCGAGATTTACCAGTCCATTAGTTTAATGAACGGGCAGTGAGATGGCAGAAAGAGATTAAGTTGTGCTCAGTCATCACTCTCTGCTACTACTGAATGATAAGTAGTAGCTCTTAATACTTTACAATTGCTATTCATTCTTACTAATCCTTACTAATACGATAAAAGTGTGTTTTCAAATAAATACTTCTTAACGCATAACTTGGGGAGTAAGCTAGTGAATGCGTGACGTGAGCGTTACGAAAAGTGCTGATCGGGCGAGGCGAACGGATGTTGAGAGGGAGATATGAGTTAGTGAAGATAGAAAGATAGAGAGTTACGTTTCGTATATTACTGTAGGGGCAAGAGAAAAGGTGCGAGCACATATTTTCTTGCTCTCTTTCTCATTATTTATTATTATATTTTTTATGCTTTCTATATAAATTTTAAAAATTACATTAAATATTTAAATTAAATAATTCTCTAAAATTCAACTGGCGCAACTCGGGGTCGATCTTGATGTTAGTGAAGTGAAGCCAGGTGTTTATGCCCCAAGACCAACAAATCATTAATACTGTAGGTATGTCAAATGTGGGGCTTAGTTAATAAATGTTCGGAAAAGATAAGTCAATTGTGACGTTTTCTTTTGTCGTACGTTGATTGTCACACAAGTTAAAATAAAATTAAAGAAAAATATTTTCACATAACTGTATTCACTTGTTAATAAATATTAACATTATTGTGTATAATTGTTAAGTTTTACTTCAGTCGTGTGGTCTAAAGCACACTCGTTTTTTTTTATACTACGTGGGTGGCAAATGAGCATACGGCCCACCGGTAAACGATTCCATCCATCCATCCATCAACCTTTCGAAGTCCACTGCTGGACATAGGCCTCCCCAAGAGAACGCCACAACATGTGTTTCGCTCATATGGGGGATAGTGCCGTAATCGCCACGCTTGACAGGCGGGTTGGCGATCGCAGTGGATGTTATTAATACTCGAGGGAGTGCTGCTGCCCACTCCCCCGGTATTCCCTCAGTCGACTCTTACGACTCCAATGGGTGGAGGGGGTAAACGATTACCGTAGCCTATAGACGCTAGCAACACCAGCGGCATCACGCGCGCGTCGTCATCTCCAAGGAAAGGTATAGGAGGTGGATAGAAAAGATAATAAAGAGACGATAGGTAGGATACTAAGTAGACGACAGGAAAGATAATAAGGAGAAGATATGGAGGGGGGTAAGGGCCTCTTTCACAAACTTTCCCTGTTTGATGAAGCACGATTCCAAAAACCAATCTCTCTCATTTTGAAGGTATACAAAAATGTTTATATCTAAGCTAACCAAAAAAATATACTACAAAATTATTGATGTTTTTATAGGCAGCATCTGAAAGTAGATCACTACAAAATCAAGTGGGGTCAAGTAAGCGTCGCGACGGGTTTTTTCAGAGTAAGCTCGTTCTTCATTGAACTTTGATAAGTAGGTACTCGCTTTTGATGTTGGAAATAGATACTTGAGGAATTTGTGTTACTTACATATACCTAATTGAAGTTTGTTAACATGATATTCTTATTGGTAGGATTGCCTAATTAGTCCTGTGATATGTGTGCAATTTCTAACCACGAGTTATTTATGTTAATTTCTCGTAGGCCGTTGATTTAGTGGGTGAGGGCCCCACACTACCTTATTCGTTGCTCCTAAAGACCTCCTAAATCGCCGAGCGTGTATGAAGAGAGTTTTTGGTTGCGGATAGTTTTTAACTACTTCAATTTTGGATGGATCTGGCTGTATCCCCTTATCAGAAACTACGTGGCCTAAATACAGTATTTGTTTTTTCAAGGAATCGCATTTTTGCGGATTTAATTTTAAATTTACTTTTCTAAGACGTTCAAAAACGTCTTGTAGGTTCTTATTATGGCTATTCAAGCAACTTCCAAAAATAATCAAATCATCCATATAAATAAAGCACTTTTCATACGTAAGACCCGCCATGGCCATATTCATCATCCGTGAGAACGATCCTGGACTAGTCTTTAGACCCATAGGCATCCGTACCATTTGGTATTGACCAGACGAAAATGCGGTGTACTTCCTACTTTCTTCACTTAGTTTCACGTTGTAAAATCCGTTATATAAATCTAAATGTGTCTAAATGTGTATATATACCTCCCGATAACGCGTCTAAAATATCTGACATATTAGGAAGTGGAAATTTATCGATATCAAGTTATTTAATTTACGATAATCTATGACTAATCTTAGTTTCTTTTCACCATTGCTATCTATCTTTTTTGGCACTAAAAGTAATGGACTCGACCAACTACTGTTGCATTTATCTATTATATTGTTTTCTAATAATTTATTAATCTGAAATTTAATTTCCTGCTTTTGTGAATGTGGTAACCTATACGGTTTTGTAAATATTGGCGTAACGTTTGGCTTTAAAGTAATAGTATGCTCATATATATCAGTGGTTAATAATTTGTCCCCCGGTAAATAAAAAATGTCCGGATATTTTGCACATAAGTTTTCAATTGATATTTGTTCCTCTTCATTTAAGTGTTTTAAATTTAAAAGAGAAAATAACTGCTTCACTCTTTCGGCATTTTTATCCACCTTATCAAATGAACATATCGTATAGTCACTTAATTTATGTATGCTAGGCTCTATGTCTTTTAAGAGTATTGGATTTTATGTAGTATTTAAAATTCGGATTGGTATTAATCCGTTGAAAGGTGAAGCTATAGAGCTTGCCAGAAAGACATTTTTCACTTTGTGTTTAATGTATGTTGCTAAGCATGTCAAATGCTAAAAATATATATAAAAATATCTAAATATAACAATGTACTTCTGTACCATATTACCATTTAATTTATTATGTACGCAAATAGTCTATAATTATAATGGTTGTTATTAAAATACGATAGATATATAGTCTAGAATGTCCCGTATCCGAAACACGCACTCCAGAACGTTACTCTTTTATTGTAAGATTATTATTAGGTATATTTTATTTAGATACGCATTATGCACGTATTATTATATATATTTTTAAGCACTTTTCCACGCACTTTCTTTTTATAACACTGCTTATTACATTATTATCATTTAATTTTATAGCACTGCACATGTTTTTATTTTATACGCTTTTTTCCCGCACTATTTATTTTATTATTAAGCAATATCTTCGTGCTTTATTTCTCGATGTCGTAGGAATGACAGCCGAAATCTGTTGCTATCTATTTCCTGTTGTAACCAGCGTCTATGACATTTCTTGTAGGATCGGTATAAAATACCAATAAGCCCAATGATAATTGCCAAGGTTATCACCGTCAGGATTATAGTTACCGCGTTGAGGTAAAAATTTATATCTCTCAAGGACGTTTCATTGGTTCCTCCCACAGTATTCTGCGTAATTACAAGACCTTCGTGTGATTGGAAACTGCCCATTGTTGAGATTTTTGGCTATTAATTTTAATATACACAACTGCACAGTGACGTCTTTAAAGTATATTAAAATCGCGAACAATATTAATTTGCGCATCTTGACGACACTAATTTCTAAGTTCACACATTCTTTTGTCCGTATATGGCACGGTAGCCGGTGTCAGATTCGCGGCGCGCGGGTGGTCGACTCCTCGAGCAGGGTCGCCATGTAAAGGTAGGCACTTGAGACGAAATTAAACAACCGACTGCTGACAATATACTACTTTTATTAGGGATAATATTCGGGTTAAATACATCTTACATACACAATTATTAATATATGTACAGGGCACACCACAAGATGTATGCAAGAATAGAGCCTCTGGGCACTCTGTTCTCTCTGATTACCCCGCAAGGACGATGATGTGATAATAAGAAGTAGTAATAATAGCTATTCAAATAATTATAGGTAAGTTCCGTGTTAGTTTATTGTATAGGAGCACACTAATATAATATAGGTCACCAATATTACGTATTGCAAGCCGTAGCAGCCTATAATAAAGGCTTTATTTCAAGTCAAGTTGTTTAAATGCTAACATTTTTTTGATGTATGTTTGTTAGTTGCGCTTAAATAAATAAATAAGAATTCTTACGCAATAATTACAATAATTTATTTTTATTAAAAGTTGGGTATTGATATGGTGTCTGCTGAGATGATCAAGCTTGGAGGCTCATGTGTGTGGGAATCCTTCCTGATGCTTCTCAATTTATGTTGGAGCTCAGGAATGGTTCCCAAGGACTGGAGAAGCGCAGTCATCGTACCCTTGTTTAAAAACAAGGGTTCATGTTATGACTGTGCAAACTACAGAGCTATAAGCTTGACCAGTTTGGCAGCCAATGTGTATGGTAAGATTATTGAAAGGAGAATGAGGATGGTGTCTGATGAATTTTTGTGTGAGGCACAAGGAGGTTTCAGGTGTGGAAGGGGATGCATGGATCAAGTGTTTTCTCTGCGCAACATTGTGGAGAAGCATTTGGCTGTAGGCCAGAGGGTTTTCTGCAGTTTTTTGAATTTGGAGAAAGCATTTGACACTGTTGTATGAAAGGAAATTTGGGACATTTTGCCAGAGTATGGGATTAACGGTAGACGGCTACAAGCGGTGCAGTCCAACTACATGGACTGCAGAGCTTGTGTGCGGCTGGATGATGGAATGTCGCAATGGTTTGATGTCAATATTGGCGTTAAACAGGGCTGCGTTCTATCAGCCAGACTGTTTGTCATATATCTGAATAAATATTTATAAAGGTTGAAAGAAATGAATGTGGGAGTTCAGATGGGCGACTCAGTGGTTAACTCTCTGCTATATACAGACGATGCAGTCCTATTAGCGCAGACTGTGACTGACCTGCAAACCCTAGTCGACGTAATGGCAGAAGATTGTAAGAAAAGGGGCCTACGTGTGAATGTGAGCAGAGTAGAGTAGCAATAGGAAATGGTGTGCTAGAACAAGTGGATGAATTTGTATATCTTGGATGTGGATTCAGTCGGAATAGAAGGTACACCACTGATGTAGAGAGAAGAGTGAATTCAGGAAATAGAGTGAACGGAGCATTGGGACAACTTCTCGGCAGCCACCACCTCAGCCAGAAGGCACGTGTCACAGTGTATAACGCAGTGCTTGTCCCAACGTTATTATATGGAAGCGAGAGTTGGGTATGCAAAAAGGAGCATGAGAGTAAAATCAATGCGGTCGAAATGCGATCTCTGCGGAGAATCTGCGGAGTGAGGCTGACTGACCGCATTTGTAACAGCGACGTAAGAGAGCGAGTAGGTATGAAAGGGAGTATTGGTGTAAAGATGCGAAAGGGAATGCTCCGATGGTTCGGACATGTGGAAAGAATACCGGACAAGCGACTGGTTAAGCAGATATACAATGCGAAAGTGAAAGGATGTGGGTACAGGGGGAGACCGAGACTCACCTACCTAGACCAAATCGGTCATGTATTGAAGGAGGGTGGAGTCAGGAGTCTCCGAAACCGGCCAGCGTGTATGAAGAGAGTTATGAATGTTGAGGAAGCGAGAGATGTATGCAAGAATAGAGCCTCTTGGCACTCTGTTCTCTCTGCCGAAAATGGCTCTGGGAAATGGCGTGATGATAAGTTAAGTTAAGTAAGTTATTAAGAGTTAAAAAGACTCAAATGGTTAGTAACACTTAAAATCTCATTAAAAGCTATCCTTTGCCCAGGGCTCCGCCAAAGCCAAAAGCTAGTTTTTTGGGTTATATCTCAGGTCCCCGATATAGTGTGGAATAAAATGTAACGTGTTGTAATATTGCACTCGGAGAACAATGTAAATGAGCCAACTCATACTGTACTGCATTCCTTTTAGTCTTATAAAGTCAATCAATTACCGAGCCTCACACTCAGAATACGCATTTGCTTTGCCAATTTTGTCAATTCAGTTGCCATCTAAATCTATATCAACCGCACGCCAGTTGTCACCCACCGTCGACCAATTATTGATTAATTTGTACCTATTGTAATATTAACTGCCTCGGTGGTACAGCGGTAGTGTGTGCGACTGTTGATCATGAGGTCTCGGGTTCGATTTCCGGGTCGGCAATGTTATTGAGCTTTTTCGTAAAAATAAAAATTCTCATCAGCCCGGAGTTTGGAAATGTGCCCGGTAGACGGCAATAGGCTTGCCGCCTATTACGTGGGACTTAAACATAGCTGGCGAACCGTGGGTGTGTAGCATCTGCCTACTCCTTCGGGGATACAGGCGTGATGATTATGTTTGCTTTTTTTTATAATAATATTAATTTTATTAAAATAATAATATTTATATTCTGCTTAGCTACATATTTCATATTATCATCGCCAGGTACCCATTTGGTCGGCTAATAAATTTAGTATTTACAAGTTACCTTAAAAAGACGTGGCGGTAAAAATCTAAATAACTATGACAAGTCTAGCGGGTATTAAAAATTGAATGCACCTTTAAATGGAGCTGTTAAATGTGCTTTGTAACGGGAACCTAAGCTCTGGTAGTTTATAACTTTACCGATTGACTTTGATTGAAAGTTTAATAAAGAAGGAGTTAACATTTTTTGCCGTGTGAGGCCGGACGTTGATAACATTTTAAATTTATATCAATCTATATCCGTACTATTCTAAGGTTTCTATATATACTTGTATATAGATAATTAGTGTGCCAATGAGAAACATATACTGAACTTCACGTGGACTGAGTACCGAGGGCAGAATCTAGTTTAAGGTATTTCAGAACAAATTACTGTATTAGATTTAGAAGTTTCTGAACGCAAGACCCTTGTTGGTTTGATTTACTCAATTTATGCGGTAAGTACCCATTTTTCTGGCTTTTTCACTTTCCAATTTGAGTCAATTGAATTAAAATTGTTTTATCACTCACACCGAAGCCTGACGCTAGCTCTAAAGTGGTTTGCGATGGATCCGCTTCCACGATCACTTTTATTTCTTCATAGTCAACTAGGGTCTCCGGCCGTCAACGGGGTTGGTCCGGTAGGTCAAAATTTCCAGAACGAAAACGTTGGAACCAAAAACGTACCATGTTTTATTTTACGATACGATAACCACACGCCAGATTTTTGAGATCAAAGTGACCAATTTGAATTTAACTTTTCTAAGTTTTTTTCAACTCTTCAAAGATAAGCAAAATTGATTTACAAAAGTTAAATTAAAACATTTCAGTATTTAAAATGAAAATGTCATCACGATTAGCTTTAGGGCTTGGGCCACTCATAGTGTCAACAAGTTCTCACCTATATTATTGTACTGAGAACCCTCACCATCGTCAGGAATTGGGTCGCGGAACTCATCTCCTCCGTTCTCGCAGAAAGAGGCGACGATTGGACGTTTGGCGTAATATGGTTCCGGTGGCCCGCCAATAACGGCGGAGAGACGGCACGCGGCGGGTTTCTCGGAAGGAATGGGTGAGACATTAAAAAAAAAAGGAGGATACAGCACCCGCAAAGCCTCCCGCGACGGTACGACGTTCTTAAGTGCACTTGGCCTTAGTGGAGTTGTTTTACTTTCTACACATCCTTGGAGGTATCTAACAATGTTTGCGAGATGAGCTAACTCAATTATTCGTAACAGTGTATGAATTTCGTGAATATCATCATTTATGTAACTACAATCAATAAAATTGAAAATGATTATTGTTGACCTTCTTATTATATTGAATTTACGTCACTTCACGGCATAATAATGATCTCTATGAAATAATAGCTATAGGTATAGATAAAAGGTAGACTTTTCTGGGATCTAAAACATTATTAATGCTAAATTTATTATAACTGATAGTAAATTTAGCATTAATAATGAGTGGACCTGAAACCGTAATTTTTAATATTTGTAAGGATTAGGAAAAGAATACTACATTCTAAACCAGGGTTCACAAACATTTTTGTTTCGTATAGAACTTGTTATGTTGTCCTTGCCTTGCTAATATTTTTACAATATTTGATCTGTATTTTAGCACTTGATATGCTCAGGTACTTTAACGAGCAAATTATTTCTGAAAGTGAAATAATACATTTTAAAAAAAAAAAAAGAAACCGCCTTCAATTGCACCCAGGAACTAACAAGCAATAAATAATTGGTATTATTTTAGATACGATTTCCGTGCTAGATACCTACTGATGTGTTTGAGCCGGTGCCAAAAATGTTTTTAATATTATCTAAGTAGGTATTTATTATGAATTGTTTTTGATAATTTTGGAGTTGGCACAAACACATCAGTTGGTGTTTAGCACGGAAATCGTATCTAAATACCAATTATTTATTGCTTTTTAGTTCCTGGGTGCATATGAAGGCGGATTTCTTTTTTTTTTTTAATATTTTGTGCTTTTTAGTGATCTTTTATAAAATATCTCAGAGTAGATCGTACATGATGAAACGAAAAAAAAAATGAGACAACGAAAAAACAGACAACGTTAAAATTGCCTATAAAATTTTAAGAATTCCACCAATTTCTGAAGGATTCCATCATCAGATCCTTACCTGACGACCATGGGACCACCTCAGAAGTATACCCTATCAAACAAAAAAATAATTTTGCATATCGGTCCAGGCGTCTTTGAGTAATCAGTGAACATACATAAAAAAAAATATTTCGACGAATTGAGAACCTCCCCCTTTGTTTGAAGTCGGTTAAAAACAGGACTTTACTGTGGCAGAATTCGAACCTGCATCCAATCCAATCTAGGGCAGTGCTTTGGACCACTAAGCTATCGCAGTCACCAATTGGTGACCCCCAATCACGACTTCACATTTGTTTTTTAGATGTATTTACGCCCCAAGCCACCTATCGGATGCATACATTACAGTACAGTACATTTTATTTCAATATAGTAATTAAATATTGCAATTAAATTCACACTGTCGCGATGTTTTATGTATTTTGATCTGTATTTTATCAATTCGTATGATTTTAGGAATAATATTTTTACAAGTGCATCGATGTGCTTTTGATTGATTTCTATCAATGTATATGATTTATTATTTTAAAGTTATCTAATTGTTAACGAAAATTTTATTTCTCCACTTCACCAGCTTAGAACATTTCATGAACCACTGATTTTGTTTCGTCCACCTGGACCCCTCGTAGATAGTCGGTCAGGGTCTAATTTTTTTGGCCCTTTGTCTGACCCACTATATTGGGCATGGTTCTCCTCTCATGATGAGAAGGATTAGGCCATAATCCACCACGCTAGCCCAATACGGGTTGGCAGACTTCCCAAGCCGTCGAGAAAAAAAAACAACTTTTTCTTTCACAGAGCAGTGGTACGCTGCCACTATCTTTGCAGTCCTTGGTTTTACACAAATTTAATTTGTTTTAAATAAAAATACGAAAAAATGAATGAAAAAATAAGCAAGAAATAAGCCTTGGAAGTTTAACCTTTGATATTTTTCACATTTCTAAACATCGAGTTCCAATTTGTTTCAAGAGCGTAACAACCTTGTTTACATAAGGCATTTCATAAATTCAAATACGATATCAAATAAGGAAACACAAAAGCCACTAATGAGTCCTCACATGAAGTATTTAAGTATTGCTTTTTATTTTTAATATTTGTAATTGCGATGATTTTAGGTAGGTACCTAGTAAGTAGTCGTTAGCAGTTTGTTTTAACAACTGCGTCAGTAGTCTAGTGGTAGTCATGTGACTACGGATGATGAGATTTCTGGTTCGAATACCGGGTCGGATTAATACAGGGGTTTTGTGATTTTCTGTCCAGAATTTCTCAATAATAACTCAGAGTTAGGAAGTTGACGGTGTTTCACCCCATGCCTCGGAAATCATACTTTATGTGCTTTACAAGACCGTTAGCCCTGCGCCTGATTTCTCTCCGGTTGTTTCAGAATGTCATCCTGTCAAACTATAACTCACATCTACTCGTAAGTTCCCTCATAAACAAGTACTTATAAATCTCATGAAAACTGAAATTACGATCTGGAGGTCAATATTATAATTATTTGCTTGTAAACACATATCAAATATTTGATCCTTATTATTTATTAGTTAGGTATAGGAATGTATACTTTTAATTATTATAATAAAGAGTTAAAATTGATTTGATAAGAAAATATAGTTCACTACTAGGTTTGCCACCTTTTTTTGTGAAAATAACGTACGCAGATTATTAAAAGTAGGAAAAAAAGTACATAGTCCCAAAATAAAGTACGATTTATTTTACTCAATCTTTTTACTTAATTGCATTACTTTTAGCAATTTTTAACAGTACAAATTATTTGTGTATAAGGAAAGAGATTTCTTTGTACGAGCGGGAATCGAACCCGCGTCTTTTCCAATGCGGGGAAGTGCTCTAAGCCCAGTGGCTCAGAGCTATCGTACAGACCTATTCGTTCATCTCAATTTCCTCATCACATTTGTCTTTACGACCAACGCCATCTATCGGAATGCATTTACATGCATCAATCCAATATAGCAAGTTTAATTTTGCAATTAAAATTCATACTATTTGATGGCGCGATTTTTTTAAACATTTTTGTCTTATTGATGTGAAACATCTAATGCGGAGGGAGGGTAAAATCGGCTGTTAGCGTGGCGACGTTTTTATTTTACTTGTCCCGTTCAAATCTTGCAAGTTAGATTTGACACACTTCCCGGTTTCCGATTGAGCTGAAATTTTACACGCATCTGTATATCGCGTGACAATGCAATTTTATGATGACAAGGAGCTGATCTGATGATGGAGCTGGAAGGTGGATATAGGAACTCTATAATGAAGCGACGCAACCCCATCGAGTTTTGACACGTTTGATTCGTCTTGATGAGTACTTTATCTTTAGATGGTATCCAGGGTCTGATAATGGAGCTGGAAGGAGGCCATGTGAAACTCTGTAATTAAATGACGCAACTTCATCGAGTTAGGGCACGTTTGAAATGTCTTAACTAGTACTTCAGTCCTAGATGATATCCAGGGTCTGATGATGAAGCCGGAAGGTGGCCACACCACAGTAACTCTGTATTGAAAAGACGCAACCCCATCGAGTTTGGAATCATTTCATTCGTCTTGACGAGTACTTTGTCTTTAAACGGTATCCAGGATCTGATGATGGAGCTAGAAGGTGGCCATAGGAACTCCGTTATAAAATGACATAACTGCATCAAATTTGGGCTCAAATTTTTTTATCAGTTCTGATAAACCTATTTACATATTTTAAAGCATGCATGACATGCATAGCCATATAAATTTACACAAAGTGCGAAAATGTATAATCAAAATAAAATCGTCAAAAATCGAATCACGTTTGCTCGTGACTGTTATTTTCCATTATACATTTTGACACTTTATGTTAATTTATATGTCTAAGCATGTCAAATGCTTAAAAACATCAGAATATCATGTAGAACTATATACTTAGATTATGTAACTTGATTAATGAAGAAATTTATCCACAAAGACAGTCCATATCATTAAGTTTTAGCTGATTTAAAATTTCCACTTATATAGTCAACAAAATTATCAAATTCGACATTACTTAAATTTATTTTCTAATGGTAAATAACTAGCTTGTGTCATTAAAATGAATTATACTAGTCAGTTCAGGTGAAAAAAAATTTTGAATATAATTGTAACAAATCACAAAACAAACAAGAAGTTTTGATACTGATATTGACAAAATGACAATGTTTAATAAAGGATAGGTTGCATTTAAAAATGAGCGTTAACGAGGCGACTGCCACTCTAGAGGGAACCTATTCGGCAACAATCGATACCGTCATCCACCCCAGTAACTCTGTCGTTCTGTTTTGGGCAATCATGCGAAATAAAGTATTTTCGCGTACTTTATTGTTCTCATGAAGTATAGAGTACAATTATCATAAATAACGTACAATACTTTATAATAAACTACGGGTGGCAACCCTATTCACTACTAACATGACAATGTTATTGTATATATTTATAAATTAGAATAAAGTTGTGATAAGCTGTTCCCTATGAGCGTATAACTGAACAGGCTTGGGTAGCCAATTACTATCAGGACAACCATGTTTGTTTATCAACCTCACAATATCAAAAAACTTGCAGAATTAGATCGAGTTTTAACAAATAGTCATACATAGCATTACCCCTGTATTACCCGAACGGGTAGGCAGAGGTGTATTACACACCCACGGTTCGCCAGCTGTGTTTAAGACCCACGTAATATTTTTCTTTTTACGAAAAAAATCAATAACACCGCCTGACCCTCGAATCGAACCCGAGACCTCATGATCAGCAGTCGCGTACCCTACCGCTGCACTATCTTAGGAGCAGCAGACAAAGCTAATTATTATTAAATCCTTCAATAATACTTTATATGTACAATGCTTTCAAATAATTTCAATATTAAAAGAGCTCTGCGCCAATTATTTTGACGACTTAAACGTTATTATCGTTTGTGAGGGGCAAATGAGAACAAATTCAATATGTAAATCAAACAAGCCTAGTCAAAACGACGCTAATGAGAGCCCGATTCAAGTGCCTGCCTCTTCAATATCTTTTTTGTGTGTATACGTGTCATACGCCTACTTTATCTTCGTTTGTTTATAAAATCGATTGCTCTTGGAAATTATTTGTGAACTGTAGCGTAACGGCGTAGCCGTCACGTCACAATTATTTGAGACCTACCTAGGAGTATAAACAAAAAAAATAAAGGAAGAACACATTGATACAAAATTTAATTAATATAAAAGTACACGGATATAAAATCCAGAAATTATGATTGGAAATTTTTAATTAACAAAACTGAAATTTACAGTCTCAAACCTCGAGGGATATTACTCACAGAAAGCACTTTTTTTAGTAGATATAATGATCCTTTCGTAAGGTCTTCTACTGATCCTTTTTACGACGTCTTCGTAGAAATTAATAAAGTGATCGTATCCACCGATTAGAAAGGCTCAATAATATCTTGACAGTGAACACAACACCTGGAATATCTTCAAGTAAAATCCAGTGGGATACAAGTCAAACTTCAGAATAAAGAATTATGAAAATTGTCTTTCTAGCACCATCGCAGAGTCTAGAATGATGCTCCTCAGGCTCGGTCAACTTTCTTCTACGAATATGCGGCATTCGTGGGGGGGGGGGGGTCCCTTGTAATGATACTTTATATAAAAAATAATTAAATATATTATTTATTTTTCATTGGTGGCAATACTGGCAAAACGTGACAGACTAAGGGTGTGTTCCGCGAGCACTGTAACGTGTGACGTCAATTTAGTATACTGCGAAGTCGTTCCGTTATAGTTAGCGTTTGTTTGTGGTTACTGTTTATAACGGAACGCAGTCCAGTATACTAATCTGTCCTTACTTTCATTTCATACAAAGTATTGGTTTCACACTGCAATAAACACAATTTCTTTAAATTTTCCTTGGTTCGGTATCTTTGAATAACAATATTCAATAACAATAATATTTTTTAATAGTGCAAGTGGTTAAATTTCTGGACGCTGTTGATCACGTGATCAAACCACTGAGAGCACTGTTACGATGTAACCGATCAAATTACTAAATAAATTATAAAGTTGCATATTCAATTGATACCGAATACCATATCCGCAAATTTAAATACGCGTGGTTGCCTAGGCCCCCTACCCAGTTAGATTATCGCCAATGGGTCGCATGATTCCACTCCCACAAAGGCCAGAATCGATCCCGGATGCGAGCAGAGTACGCCAGGGTTCGAGATCGTTCTATGGCTACTCCAATCGCAAGCGTATGGATAGGAAAAGTTGAGTGGCCCGCAGTTGAGTACCCCTAGTTGACGGTCCGGGGAACCCCCTGAGTTGCGAACCACCCCTGATTTCTCATCACTTCCTCTCTCTCTCTCTCGTTTTTAATTAATGAATTAATTATTTGATTATTACTGTTAGAAATTTCTTTTTTTTATTGAATTAAATTGTTAAATTTAAAATTGTTTATTTTCATTTAAATTGTTAGGGATTTTTCCCGTAACAGCACCTTAACTCGAAAAGGCCAGTGCTCACACTGCTCAGAGTAGAAAAATGGCGGCGATTTATGACGTCATATAGTTCCCTAGAATACTGCAGCACTAGGATACTCAGTCTATAACGGAATGACTTTCCCCAGTAAGAGCACTGGACAGTGCTAGCAGTGTATATCGGAGCACAGCCTAATACATTTATCATTTGGAAATTGCAAAAAAATGGCTGTCTTGCAAATGCAGTTTACGAACTTGCTTATTGCTGTTTTGTAGTGTTAGTAAGTAATTGTTTCAAGGTGGAATGAAGGAAAATCAGAGAAAATGTTTTAGTGTAAAGAAAATATACAGTTCAGGATACCTTTCACAATAGCTAGTTAAAGTGATCAAAGTGCGATTATAGAGTTCTGTGATTGTAATATTTCATATTTTTTGTGAAATAAAAGTTTATTTTAATGTGTTTTTATTTTCAATCATTTAAAATAAGAATCCTAATAAAACTACAATAATAAGTGGTCGTATTAAAATTCCCTCTCTATATAAATTAAAGGGAGTGTTCAATAGGTGCCGAAACGGCGTATGTATCTGTCAGAATCTGTCTCATTTTTTTTATTCGAAGTTGTTATTCTTCTCGGGTAGAGTTTATGTTCCTTGATCCTCCCGCGTCTGTGCCGACTTGACTGTTCGAGGTTTTGTTTTTTTGTCTGGCTTGTGGCGATCCTGATAATTCCGCTAATGACAATGTTCTCTTAATTCCAACCAACCAACCATCAGCCTTTCAACGTCCACTGCTAGACATAGGACTCCCCGAGAGAACGCCACAACGAGCGGTTCCGTCATGGGGGATAATGTCGTAATCGCCACGCTTGGCAGGCGGGTTGGCGATCGCAGTGGATGTTGTTAATACTCGAGGGAGTGGTATCGGTATTCCCTCAGTCGGCTCTTACGACTCCCGTGGGTAGAGAAGGGTAGGACAATTCTAAAGCCGGCCCCACACGGCACAGCCGGTCCCACACATCATTTGTAACCTATTTAGAAAAGAGGATTAGGTAATATTATTACAGAACTGAACAAAATCTTTTAAAGAATTTGCCGTTTTTAAATTGATGTATTTTAACCAAACCTTTTTCTATATTCGATAATTATTTTCTCACAGGGTAAATAGTTTAGTGAAGCCGAGTAAACAATAGATTTAATAATTAGGAATATTATACAGAAATAAACAATAAATTATAAGCACACTAACATTATTGTTTTATACTTACCATTACCATTATTAATGTTTTTGTACACATAAGGTGCACGGGATATGAGACCGTTTAACGCTCACAATATACCTATATATAATACCATGGCACCACATTCAAATATTTTAATTATTATCACAAATTATAACAAAAGAATACCTTTTTGCACGCCTCATAAGCGAAGCGTTGAGGTGGGTACTACTGTCACTTCTTGAAAAACACCTGATTTTTTTAAACTTAAAATGTCTCTATTTATCATATATTTCACTTGTAAAATAATATACACACACATATCAAGAAAAAACACTATTTTTAACACTCATGATATTTTTGATGCCATTTTTGTTATTTAAACTAGTTAAAAAACTGTTTAAAAAAGTTCTTGTTCGAGTTGTTGTGTGAGTTCTTGGAAGTCCGTGTGTCTGTATGTGCGGATCCTGTATGTTTGTTAACACTATAATGACTGAAATACTTTACTAATCGAGTAATTTTTTTTCTCTTACGCTTCAGTATTATTAGGAATAGAACCCCATCCCTTTTCACGGTCTAATTCGATGTGGCTTAGTTCTTATTAAATAAACAAAAAAAAATTGTTTGAATATGTATGGTCGATTCAATCATACACTAAAACCAGCGCTATCTACCTTATTTGGTGAGAACTACTTCTATAGAACCAATGTAGTACTTCTTAAAATTAGCGCCATCTATATAAGACATGAGAACTACATTAGTGCTATTTAAAATTAGCGCTGTCTATGTGATTTTTTGAAATCTACTTAGTAAGACCAATGCATTATTAGTTACTTATTCAATGAAAAATGAAATTATGAAGCGTGCACTTTTGGATCTTCCAATTTTTTTTATTTATTTTATTGTTTTTTTATTTACAAAATCGCACACCCCGTCATTCGGGGCAACGAACAGGATAGTGTGGAGCTCTCACCCACTAAATAAACCCGCCGTGTGCCGTCTCTCCACCTGTGTTGGCGGGCCACTATATAGGAACTATATTACATTACTTCAGTGGTAACATAAGAATACCTACCTTTATGTTGTTCACATTATTATGTAGTATATGTGTTAGTTGTAACTAACTTATGTGTAAAGTTTTTAATACAACACTTATAGGTAGTAGATGCATTATAAAATAAAATGTTAACACGAAGTGTAAACATTTTAAATCGACAATAACAGTCACGAGCAGAATTTGAACCTGCATCTCCTGGAATATTATCCCAGATGCTTTTACAATTCAGCCATCGTGACAATTGCTCAGGACTGCTTTCATACTTAGGGTTAATTTATATGGCTAAATATGTCAAATATAAAAAAAAATCGAAATAAATGTATTCTTTGTGCAAATCCAAAGAATTCGTGGCGATGTTATTCGCTTGTAAATTATTCTTGACGAATTTTCAGATGCGGACTTTAAGGGTCAAGCTTTAAAGGTAAAACTGTTGAATATTCATTTAATATGTTTTGATTCAGAACCTCAACCACAGTATAAATTTGAATTTCAAGTGCTTTACAATTTATTAAAACTGTGCAAGCACTTTTTTCTGAACTGTTTATTATTTTACATAACAAACTGAAAATAAAAATACGCATATGGTTTTATTACTAGCAATTCCTCTTTAATTTACAATGAAACATAAAATATTTTGAAAATAGAATAGGATTTTTTCGGGTACTTATAAACCCACAACTTGTGGAAATTCGTTGCAAGCAGTATTAAGCTACCATAAATAATACTCGCTATTAATTTCTGTTGGGTGATGAGAGACCAATGAATAAAGTGGCAGAAATTAGTTATATATAATAAATAATAGGTATATAAAATATACAATGTGAAAGTTGAAGGATGTATGTACAGGACACCGTGATGTACAGGAGACCGTGGCTCACCTACATAGACCAAATCGGTCATGCATTGAAGGAAGGTGGTGTCAGGAATCTCTGAAACCGGCGAGCGTGTATGAAGATAATTATGAATTTGAGGAAGCGAGCGATGTACCTATGCAAGAATAGAGACTTTTGGCACTCTGTTCTCTCTACCTACCCCCGCAAGGAAGATGGCGTGATGATAAGTAAGTATACGAGAAGTTACGATCTTTCCGAGTGAGGGAATTTGGGATACGTGATTGTATTAGAGAACTTGTTTAGGTGCGAGTCTCTCTCGATAATTACATGGGACTTTTACCCCTCTGATTAGTCACGTCGGCTAAGCTTAATGCAATCGTTAACCTCGGTTGATGTAAACTAATTTGCGAGTTTCAGTAAATCGATACTTACGAGTACGATGCGGTCCACTGCGGACACCGAATGTTTCCTGACGCAGATATAGGCACTTGTTGACTATGTTAGAAAACATTTTCGATTTATCAAATCATATCCGTGGATATTTTTTTTTCTACTAATATTATAGTGTGAAAAATCGTATGTTAAGTCGTTTTGGATACTCAGTCATGCAAAACGTCTAAACATACAGGCTTTAGCGTAAGTACTTCACAAAACAGCAAACGCAAATATTCAAACATACAAACTATAAATAATAATAAATAAATAAATATTCACAGACATTTCACACAACGTCCTCTGATCCCAAAGTAAGTTTAACGGTTGTTCTATGGGTACCAGATTACGGATATGATACAATTCAAACACAAACTTTCACAATTATAACATTGCTAGCCTTTTCCCACGGCTCCGCCCCAGACAAAAGCTGATTTTTACACGCTTTTTATTAGCTTTACCTGTATGTTTGTTTGTTTGTATGTTTGTAACTGACTCCTTTAAGCGTGATTTTGACCCACTTTGAACAGATAGTTTAAGTTTAGGACAATTTAAACTTTGTACACTTATCAAGAACCGATAACAATACAATAATTTGATAAATTCGTCTCATTGTTGTGATCAGGATCGCCAGGATTATTTTTTAACAATCAATTGCACTAAAAAGTGAAAAATAAATATAGTTTAAAAAAAAACTAAGAAACACTCTTGGGGCGCTTTGTGCCATCTTTTTCGTATATATGTATATCGAGCACCTCACGCTTTTTTTACAATAATACTAATATTTTTTTGTTCATTATTACTTTTCAACTATATTAAGAATTATTTTTCACTTTTTAGTTCGATGTGCTATAAAAGCGTGTTTTATAGTTTTTTAAAACTATATTTATTAGGTTATACTCCTACCTAGGTTATCTCTGATTCCTGATATAGTAACGGGCCAAAGCGTATACACGTTGCTGTTTCATCGCATCGACTGTTATCATTTTATTTCGAAACTACCAATTCTGTCCTTTTTTTTTGGTTAAGGCGGGAAAAAATGTTCCTAACCGCACACCCCGTCGTTCGGGACAACGAATAGGGTAGTGTGCGGCCTGTACCCACTAAAGAAACCCGCCGTGTGCCGTCTCTCCACCTTTATTGGCAGGCCACTGGAACTGTGTTACATTCCTTCGGTGGTCCGCCGGCGGCTTACCTTTTCGGGTACCCTCTACTGAGCGACGCATCCGCAGAGGAGCGTCGCACCTTCACGGGAGGCCTTGCGGGTTGCGGACGTTCCCCGGTCCATCCACCCGCAGCCTCGGCTAGGGCGGCATGAGGCGCAAGTACCTGCGCCTGCACCGCCCTGGTCGCTGGCGGCGGTTTGGGTCAGCGAAGAATCCTCCTCCCTAGCCCTCTCCGCCGCTTCCTTCCGCGAGATAACCTCCTCGCAGAAGGCAGCGACCGCGGCCCAATTCCTTTCGCTGCCAAGCATCGCTCTGACGACGCTCGGCAGAGAGATGTCCCCCCCTATTTCCGCGACAAGTTCACGGCGCTGCTCGGCCGAAGCCGACTTGAACGTGTGGCGCGCCGTGTCCTCGTCACAGCCGCAGTGGTGACAGCCCGGAGTCGCTTCCCTCCTTGCGACTATGTGCAGATATCTGCCGAAGCAACCGTGCCCCGACAGCACCTGCACCAGTCGGAAAGTAAGGACTCCGTGCCGTCGCCCCGCCCATTCCTCCAGCACCGGCTGGAGCGCCCCTACGGTCCAAAGAACGGCCCGGGGTGTCTCCAACCATGCCCTCCATCTGGCCATGGCAGCTCGGCGGGCGTCACCCTGCCACCTGGCCACCTCCCTGGGTAGGGGACGTCAGCCCCCCTCCCGCTATCGCGATGCCAGCCGATACACCTCAGCAAGCACCTCCGCCTCCAAGTCCCACGGGAGAATTCCAGCCAACGCACAGGCTGCCTCCGTCGACACCGTGCGGTATCCACGTATGACCCTGGACGCGACGACTCTGTGGCCTCCACAGAAAATCCCTGTTCAGTGCGTCCAGGGACTCCGCTCACACGGGTGCGCCGTAGAGCGCCATCGACCGGACTACCCCCGCGTATAGCCGTCGGCATGCACTGTCGGGTCCGCCCAAATTCGGCATGAGCCGTGCAAGGGAGGATGCCACACCGACGAGCCTCGGGGACAGTTGACGGAAGTGCTCGCGAAAGCGCCACCGCCCATCCAGCACCAGGCCCAGATACTTAATCTGGGCCTGCACCCCAATTTGGACCCCGTCCACAGTGATCGAGGCGCCAGCAGGTGACCGACGTCGGGGCTCATGGAAAAGCAGGGCCTCCGACTTGTCCAGGGCCAGCCGGAGCCCCAGCGCCCCGATCCTCCTGACCACCTCCGAGGTCCCTAAGGTGGCCAGAAACGCCGCTTCATCAAAGTTTCCACCCTGGGCCACGACCAGCGTGTCATCCGCATAGCAGATGACCGCAAGCCCGGGGGGGAGCTAACAGCGTAGCACCCAATCGTAACCGATGTCCCTCAGGAGCGGCCCTAGAACCGAACCCTGTGGGATACCGCATGACATGGGTCTCCTCACAACGTCCCCTATGCGGCTCTCATAGAGAACGCTGCGGCCCTCAAGATAGTCTGCCACTAGCCGCCTCAGGTATGCAGGCACCCCGTGATACCGGAGCGCCTCCCTGATGCAGCTGAATGCCAGACTGTTGAATACGTTGGCGATGTCAAGCGATACCGCCAACAGCACTCCACCGCCGGCGACGACCGCCGCGGCCACGGGGATTACCGGGGGACCGGGCAGCAACGTTCCCCTATGTACTAAAAAAATCCACTGTGATCGCCAACCCGCCTGCCAAGCGTGGCGATTATGGTAAAACCCTCATTTTGGGGAGGCCTATGTCCAGCAGTGGACGGTGAAAGGCTGATGGATGAATGGGATGGAAAGTCAAAATCAATCATAAGACTAAAGGAACTAAGAAGTATACAGGTTAGCATCCCTTACATACTGAAATATTTAATGTTTTAAAATTAGTGTTAACCATGTGTTAACATAGACGTACTTATTCGAATGAGTCTCAACAAATAATAAGTCTCAATAAGCCTTAGAACCACCACCTCTAAATCTCCCTTTTTGTAAGATTATTTTTCTTGGAATGAAAGGTTTTTTTGCTAGTTATAGATTAGTTGCTTGATTTTGTCTTTTGGAAAGAGCGAATGCCACGCTTGGCAGGCGGGTTGGCGATCGCAGTGGATGTTGTTAATACTCGAGGGAGTGCTGCTGCCCACTCCCCCGGTATTCCCTCAGTCGGCTCTTACGACTCCCGTGGGTAGAGAGGGGTGGGACAATTCTAAAGCCGGCTCCACACGGCCCGTCATATGTCATAATTTAGTTTGGAATAAGCATAATAGGCTAAAAAAAACCCATGGGCTATATCTTTTTGAATTAACCCATTGCGGGAATAAAAAGGAGATAGGGGATTGTTGTCAAAAATTCCTTACTGCCGCTCTGTTGGGTACGGGTCTCCTCTTAGAGCGAGAGAGAGACATGTTATAGTCCACTACGCTAGCCATGGCGCATTTCCAGACATAACAAACTATCGAGAAAGCCTCTCAGACTCACAGGTTCCCCACAATATTTTACTTCACTGAGCAGTGATAATATGTCAACAAATTCGCACATAATTTCAAATATTTCCCAATATCTGAGGAATGTAGCTTGCGAGATAGCGACCTCAGATGGGGCATCAATCTTGATACCACTGTTTTTGCAGCTCTTGGTTTTACTATTAATTTATCACTATTAAGAGTACAAAGATGGCTAGGGGAGACAAGATGCAGAAAGTATAAAATTGGGTCAGCACCTAGTTACAGCTAACAGGCTAATATTGATCTTATTCATCCACTAACATTGTAAATGCAAAAGTAACCGTTTTTTTTTTACTTTCGCCTTTTATATTCATTATAACATACTTAACGGGTCTATACGCGCATTAGAGAGAGTTGATCTCATGACCACGGCTGGTGCAACTCAGCCAAAACGTCGAGGTTAATCAAAATAATAGTATATTGATAAGTTTAATGCGCGTATAGACCCGTTAAATGTGTTATAATTAAAGTAACCGTTTGTTTGTTAAGTTTTCATAGTTTAAGCCACTGGTGCAAATGTATACAATTTAGTACAGCATACTATGCTTCTAAAGAAAGGCTGTAGGCTATATTTTATTAAATTCACTCCTTGCAGGAATAAAAGAGGGAATAGGGGCTTGTTGTCGAAATTTTGATATCCTTTAATCTATCCTTGAAAAAAAATAACAATAAGGATTTCGTAAATTGATTCAACCAGTAATAAATAGATCTCTATTCACAAAGACGTATAAACAGCTCATCCTTAAAGGAAAGTCAGAATAAAATAACACACATTTATCAAAGACACAAATTAAACCTTGGAATTCATCCATGTAGAAACTTCAAACGATTCCGACCTTAAAGGATTATTCTAAACAGTAACAAAACGTAGAGCTAACAACGAACGTCCACACAAGAAATAATAAAGATAGATTTAGAATAAAATATTTTGAATTGAATTATAAAATAACGCTGAAATTGCATAGGCAAAATTCTATAAATGTATTTTAAAAGTAAGAGATATTAAAGAATAGAATTTGTACCTGATTTTTTTTTGTATTTTTAGCATTATACGTATTTTGAAATTCACCAAAGATTATCCTGAGCCACCGTTAGCTCAAAAGACCTGGCGTAACCATAGATATAGTATATACTATAGTACAATAGTATAGTATATACTATAGTACAATATTATAGTATATACTATAGTACAATATAATAGTATATACTATATCTATGGGCGATTGCATTTCTAATCATTACACTAGCTTGTACTTTTGATCAGCTTAGCTTTCCAACGAGACAATTGAGACAAATACTTTTAGGGTTCTTCTTAATCTTATCTTAAGATGTCCAAGACGTTAAGTATGAATGTGTTATCGAAATTAGCAGTCAGGAGCAAGGCTCACGATGGCTGAATTGGCAAAGCATCTGGACGGTATCCAGGAGATGCAGGTTCGAATCCTGCTCGTGACTGTTATTTTCGATTTCACATTTTTCACTTTGTATTTAATATTTTATTAATTTCTGTGTGCATAAATATTTACTCTATATCTGATATGTTTTAAACAACACCTCGAAAATGCAATTACGAGCTCAAAGTACACTCAGACTAAGAACGGCTATTATTTTGTGAACTATTGTCCCGAGCAGGCATCAAACCTACCAGATCCAGTGGTCCACCAGTACAAGCGAAGAGATGGTACTCGATGGGTTTACTTAGTGGGTGAGCGCTGCACACTACACTATTCATTGTTCGAACGACAGGGTGTGCGACTAGGAACACACATTCTTCCGCCTTAACAAAAAGTCGTTATCTAAACTCCCCATGTCGTAGGCGGTAGTGTAACCGACTTCCGTGCACGAGGTCGTGGGTTCGATTCCCACTTAGGACAATTGATTGTGTGATGAATACCGATATTTGTACTACGTCTGGGTGTTTTCCATCTATCATATGTATGTATTTACAAAAAAAAAGTAATATATGTATTAAATCCGTGATCTGGTCTGGACCCATAGCACAAGCGTTAAGCTTAGTTTGGGACCAGAGGACGTTGTGTGAAATGTCCGTGAATATTTATTATTATTTAAACTACTATGTAGTCTTATAATTGTTAGTCTTATAATATTATTAATACGCATACCTATGTAAATACTGGAAACACAATTTTATTTTAATTGCGGAACTATGATATCCATCAACAACAGTATATAACAAATGTAATTAAGTGAGACTGCAGACTAATCTTCCATATTAAATTACTTCTAAAATCGTCCTTCCCCTCTTCGCACGAGCAAAATAAATTCACTTTCTAAAACGGCTGTTCCTTATCTAGCTATCACGGACCGTCCTATATTATTCCCCGGCAGCATCTGTAAGTAATCGAATAAAATATTAAAAATGTCTGGCTGCTACATAGCATACTAATGAGGATAAGAACGGATAAAATCGTTTTGGCTTTAACCTTTGCTAAAATTGCAGATTGAATAATGTAAATAATTTTTAAAGTACAAATTATTTGTGAATATATCCGAGGAAGTATCGTATAGATCTTTCGATAATCCCTATCTCCTTATCAGGATTGGGATGGTCGAAAGATCTGTACGATAGCTCAGCGGCTTAGGGCACTTCCCCGGATTGGAACGTGAGTTCGATTCCCGCTCGTACAAAAAATCTTTTTTTCCTTATTCACAAATAATTTGTACTTTAAAAAGTGGCGGAGCATGTAAAATGCCAAAAAATATAAATCAATAATGTGGGATTGAGTATGTTTCAGAACGACTGTGAGATGTTTTTGTGAATGTATGCTTGCGTAGATCGAATGAGGTATGAAAGAGTGATTGAAATGAGGTATGAGTGGGGGAAGACAGAAAGCAAGAGGGCGGCGAGAGTGGACAAGTTAAGATAGTGGAAATACGTAGTACGAGTTATTTATAAGATTAAAAAGTTGTGAAGTTGAAAATAAAACATTGAAGATATTTAAAACTATGCCTCATTGTCCACCAATTCCTACACAAAAATGTAAATAATTTTATCTCATCAGCGCATTCCTGTTGCACAGTCAAGCACACGTTGTGTTTATAGCAAGGGTGGCAGTTTACTAGAACAGGTGAATTAATTTTTGCACGCCTCAGAAGCGAAGCTTTGAGGTGTGTTCTACTCCCGGTTGACACGGCACAGCTGATTTTTCAAACTTAAAATGTCTCTTTTGATCATATATTGCACTTGTAAAATAATATCTACACACACATATAAAGAACAAACACTATTTTTAACACTCATGATATTTTTGATGCCATTTTTGTTATTTAAACTAGTTAAAGAACTGTTTGAAAAAAATCTGGCTTGGACATCCGTGAGTTGTAAGTAATGTATGTTAACACGATAACGACCAAAATACTTTACTAATCGAGTCTTTTTTTTCGTTTACGAAATATTATGATTAGGAATAGACCCTATTACTTTTCACGTTCTGATTCGATGTGTGTGATGTGATGTGATGTTTAATTGTTATTAAATAAACAAAAAAATACTGAATATTTACGCTCGACGCGACACTAAAACCAGCGCCTTTCATGAGAACTACCTTTTTACGTACGCATAGCCACCGGTGGTTTTACTATCGTCAACAGAACGCCGTTCGCCCGGCCGGTACATTGTTTTTTGTTAAAAGAAAGTTTTTACCTTTGCTTGACGAACTGATGATATTTGTCAAGTATAATAACTATTTTATCTATAACAATAATTAAAAACACTAAACACACGTAAATAATAACACACCAACGTTATAAAACACGAAAAAAACATATTTTATATTTCACAATTTTTTGCGTGGCCTTGGCGTCACGGTGTTTTCACTTAGAACAAAGTATAAAATTATAAGGCAACCAAGTTAGGAAGATAAATGGTTAAGAGATTTCTTGTTGAACTCATTGATTTTTAAATAAGTCGTATAATATTTTCCAACGTTGCAACTTTCTATTGATAGATGTCACTGTTTTAAAGTAAAACAGATATTGACAAATGCAGCCCTAGATGTCGCAAGTGGCAATTTTAGATGTATTCAGTTGCTGTTGTATATATAGAACCACAATATTGCTTTTTTTGTAAGGAAACTAGCGATGTCTTTTTGTTTTCTTAAATTGTTTTTGTTTACAGGTTAATAAATTATTCAATTTTACATGTTTATATATATTATATGCACTTATGCAGGTACATATGTAAACTCATGGATTGATGTTCTTACTAATTGCAACATGACAGAGGTAGACCAATATAGAAGTACTTATTAAAATTAGCGCTAGATGGTGTATAAAATATGAAACCCACATTAGTACTTTTTGAAATTAGCACTATCTATATGAATTATTAAAAACTACTTAGTAAAACCAATACATTATTAGTTACTTATCAAATAATCAATTTTATAGTGAAAAATGAAGATTATGAGGCGTGCAGTTTTGGATTTTCCAATTTTTATACTACGTGAGTGGCAAACAAGCATTCGGCCCATCCGATGGCCAGTGGTAACCGTAGTCAATAGGTAGCCCTCGGTTATTGCTTCGAAATTGTCTTCACTCATGATAATATCTTGCGTAGAAAACTACGCGAGTGGCAAACAGGCATATGATCCACCTGGTGGTAAACGGCTACCGTTGTAAAGCAACATTAGATTCATCAATAGCGTGTCGCCAATCCAAAGGAAGGGATAGGAAGTGGAGAGGAGCAATAATAAGAGTAGGATGGGAAGGTTAATAAGAAGAGAATAGGAAGGATAACAAGATGAGGATACTCATCTTGACAGAGATCAAAGACAAAGGTGATGTGGAGATTTGGTTTGGCCGAAGGTCAGTGCGATAGCTCAGCGGCTCAGAGCACTTCCCGGGATTGGCCCCTCCAACGAACGCAGGTTCGATTCCCGCTCGGACTAAAGTTCTATTTTTCCATATTTACAAATAATTTGTACCTAGTTGAGCATGTCAAGTGCTAAAATAAAGATCATAATGTAATACAGCTCCAGTGATCCGCCAATACAGGAACTGTGTGAAATTACTTCATTGTTTTCAATTACTTACTGGATTTTATTCGATTTAAAAATAATTTCATTAAATAAAACACAGTACCTATTCGTTTTCATGGACTATTTTTTATTCGTTGTGTCAATAGAAAACGTACAAGTGACAATTAATGCTAATTGTTTAGGTATCTATTTCACCAGTAATAGAATTGCCTGCCAACTATTTTAAGGCTCACGCTATAATATTTATAGGTCGTTCAAAGTACACATTAACTTCACATCTAAACCGTACCTATAATTATAATACATTCAGTTGAATTTAAAGCTGACGAATAAAGCCTTCGTAATAGGCTTAGAGATAAAACTGTTTTCTTTTCGGTTGTTAATGTTCTTTAAAAGATTTATTAGCTGGTCATGAACCTTACGTGACTGTCATCGTCATTTACTAGAACAAATGTTTGTGAGATAGTTTTTATATAACTGCGAGCAGGGCCCGCGTATTTTGAAATGTCCTGGGAAATACGGGCTAGCCAACCAATTCACAATTAATCGAGAATATTTGTTAGTAATTCCTATAAACTTATGAAGTTTTTCTGTTTCTGTTAACGACCTCTAATATAGAGGCTAAACACGCATACAATTATGAAAAATCTGAAACCTCAGGTTACGCACCAAAGTGGGCACCTCGGTTTTAACAGCTCTAGGTCTTATCAAATTATATTTTCAATGGATGCCACAAGGAAATGTGGAGGAAATTGTGGCCTAAATGTGTACTAGCCGCACGTTAGATCAGCAAGTAAAGTAAAGCATTGGTTGAGGGACCAAAACGTTACAATTATTTGTATACACCTGACGTCCTCCGTGCTTTGCAAGGGACACTAAGCAATGGGTTCCAGCTGTCAAATAACATCCTGGCATTCGTTACAGGTTGTCAGAGGCCAGAATAAAAAATATGACTCCTTTTGTTCTAAGCTCGTCAATTGTCTCTTTAGCTCAACTAAGGAGGTGAATGTCAGACAGGGAGTCACTCCTTCTAAATACTGGTGGTTTAGCTAAAACCGAATAAACCCGAAGCTGACCCCAACAAAGCTTAAGAATATGATGATGACCACAAAGAAATTACGTAATACTTAACTATAAAAGGGAATATTACTAAACTTATAACAGCATTCGTAATGACGACGTAAGAGAGCGAGTAGGCTTGAAAGAGAGTATTGGTGTAAAGGTGGAATGCATTGAAGGAAGATGGAGTCAGGAGTCTCCGAAACCGGTGAGCGTGTATGAAGAGAATTATGAATGTTGAGGAAGCGAGAGATGTATACCAGAATAGAGCCTCTTGGCAATCTGTTCTCTCTGCCTATCCCACAAGGGAAATAGCGTGATGATAAGGAGTAGTAGTATAACAGCAATATAGGAGGTGAGTAATTCCCTTTTAATGTCACAGTGCAATATTGCCAACCATGCATATGAATTTAATTTAATTACATTACCTTAATATGATTACATTAATTTCGTTAATGGTACCAGAGGTATAAGCCAGTCGTGTTAATTAAATAACGCAATCGTTATAATATTGAATTTTGTTTATTCATACTGTACGACACGAGTCGACTGTATGTTTGGATTCAAACGTCCTTATTTTTTTTAACTACGTAGGTGGCAAAAAAGCATATGACTCGCCTGATGATAAGCGGTTACCGTAGTCTTTAGACACTAGTAACAACAAAAGCATCACTCGCAGCGTCACCATCTCTAAGGAAAGGGATAGGAAGTGGAAAGGAGGGACGATAGCTACCTACCGTTGTTTTTTTTTTTTTACGCTGATCTTCTGTGGCTACTTCCCCGATCGAGCCAGCCCATTCAACAAAGCCATTAACGCGCTACCAATAAAAAGGGAATGAAAAAACTGATTTACTTAAATTTAATCAGAATATATTTTACTTATAAAAAAAAGGAACCGCCCACAATTTCAAACATGTAAAATAATATTACATTCGCTTTATTTTACATAACACACGTCTTGATTTTCATACAATAATTAATTAAGGATCCAATTACAAAATCCAAATAATAACTATTATATAAATATATATTAGCCGTGTGGGGCCGGCTTTAGAATTGAAATGGGAGTCGTAAGAGCCGACTAAGGGAATATCGAGGGAGTGGGCAGCAGCACTCCTTCGAGTATTAACAACATCCACTGCGATCGCCAACCCGCCTGCCAAGCGTGGCGATTACGGCACTATCCCCCATTCTTGGGGAGGCCTATGTCCAGCAGTGGACGTTAAAAGGCTGATGAATGAATGAAAAAAAATATATATATTATTTAAGTCAGCGGCAACCTTTTCTGGGTTGCAAACTATATGAATGCACAATTTCATGATAATTGTTTCAGTGGTTACGACTTGAAACCGTAACACACAAAAAATTCACTTTCACATTTATAATATTAGTAAGAACGCAACTTCGTCTGCGTGGACGACGTAGTTGGGTTAATCTGTACTATATTATAAGGGTGCGTTTCCGATGACGCGGAGCTGCGCGGAGTGGAGCCGAGAAGAGCCGTGAAAAGTGGCAAGTGTTTTCACTGAAGTGGAATGGAGCGGAATTGAGTGGAACGGAGTTGAGCTGACCGAAGCTGCAATGAGCCAAACATGATATCGCTTGTAGCGCGAGTCCTGTCCTTATAATCTCCCCTGCGCCACCGCACCGCTCCCTGCCACTAACCTCCGCTTCGCTGCCGCGGGATACCACCGCCCTGCTCGACTCTGTTTTGTCCGGCTGGGGGCCGCACGTTCATAATTCTCATAGTGATTGCTTAATTCACAGTCCGCTCCTCTCTACTCTGCTTAGATCTGCATAAGTGTATGGGTGTCTCTGAACCGAAAACATTAGTTTAGTATTATGTCTGTTTATTTAAAAAACTACTGAACGGATTTAATTGAAATTTTTTGTTTGATAGCAGTTCATTAGTCTTAAAAACACTAAAGCTACTACATCGGGAACCTGAGATATAACCTAAAAACTAGCTTTTGTCTGCCACAGAGCCACGGGCAAAGGTTAGTATAATATAAATACACTCTACAGCACATAATATTGATAATTCTATAGTATAAGTAAATATAACAACATGTTAAACGAGGCAGGATTTTCACGTATCAGTGAGGGAATATCAGTCATAAAGATTGACGACTACGACGATAGTGACTAAGCGACAATGACATTAAGGAATCTTAATCTTTAGTTTATTACTTATAATATAGTAGTTTTCAAATCTTAAGTGTGTGAGACATTCACACTTTGTGACGATTAAGACGAATACAAGTACACATTTGTATATATATATTTTGTTGTTAATTGATTTTTCTCATAGTCTCACTAAATAGTATCAATGTGAAAGTTTGTTATGATGTTTGTACGTAAATGATGCCTACATGAATGATAAAATTTGGATTATGGTGATGATGCTTTAGGTACCTAAAAGATAAAGATAGACTTGATTAACATTTTTTAACAAAAAATAATAATAGTTCAATGTGATAACCTATTTTTGGCTTAAAGACTCAACATTACAAGCGAATGAATGAAATTTGGCATAAAAATATTAAAATTTTAAGCGTGGATAAAAAAAACAGCATAATTATAGCTCTATGTGATTTTTTTCGGGGCTTGAGGGTCTTTTGGGGGTAGCATCTTACATGATCACGTCCCGTGCAAAATTCTTAACACCACCATTCAGAATACATGAACATCGCCATCTATCTGAACAAATAGTAGTAAATACTATCCGTCCATGATACGAAATTGTAAGATACATAAATGACATATCTAGTACATATGAGACACAATCTGTGTGTCATGCGGTATTCCAATATACGTGTATATACACCTAAATGACTTAATGTTAGTAAATTATAATAAAGTAGAACTTGTTTGGGAAGACAAAGCTGTATACGATTACCACACAATATAGAGCCATACTTATTTTCACATAACATTTGTTGGACCAATAAAAAAATGTTTAGCACACACAAACGAAACCCAAGGGAATGGGCCATATTGAGTGTAGGCATAACGACCAACTTAATCAAAACTTACCTTGGAACAACATTGCCCGCAATAACCCTCCGGCACTTTATGCCTATTGCTTTGCTCAAGATTGGGTCATCATATCTCGTGGTTTATGACAATTGTAATAAAACTAACAATGTAAAGCAGAACTAATTTAACTTACATAGTTGTAAAAACTAAAATATGTAACCAACATTAAAAACATTCATACTGATGTCATCACAGAATTCTGAATAACAAAAGACAATCTGAGTTCACAGAACTCAGATTGTCTACATAGCAAATTACATACATAGCATTACGCCTATATTCCTCGAAGGGGTCGGCAGAGATCTATTACATACCCACGGTTCGCAAGCTATGTTTAAGTCCCACGTAATAGGGGACGAGCCTATTGTCTATTCTGTGCTATTGCCGTCTAACGGACACATTTCCAAACTCCGGGCTGGTACTGAGATTTTTTTAGGAAAAAGCTCAATAGCACCGCCTGGCCCAGCAGTCGCTTACATTACCGCTGCACCACAGAGGTAAGGTTAATTAAGGTGTAGTTCTGTGTAAACCGTATTTAATGAAAATTAAAAGAAAATCAAATTATTTGTGAATAAAGAAAAAGAGATTTTTAGTAGGAGCGGGTTCTCTTTTTCTTTATTCACAAATAATCTGTACTTTAAAAAGTAGCTAAAAGAAATAGATCTAAAATGACAAATTATAATTATGTATAAAGAATCGATTATAGTTTCTTTAATTACCTACAGCCTTAAAAGATGTGTCGCCATATTATTATGTCTACTTTTAATATCAAACTTCAAATTATAAATAGAGTTATTACAACACGTTTAGTTAGTACTCGCTTAAAAACTATATAAATATAGCAAATCTTTAAAAAAATCTTAACATTCACTGACGGGCCTCGTGGCGTAGTCGGTAGTGTAACCTAGTTCCGTGCACGAGGTCGTGGGTTTGATTCCCACTCAGGACACACAGATATTTGTACTACGTCTGGGTGTTTTCTATCTATTATGTGTATGTATTTACAAAAAAAAATCAGTATATGTATTATATCCGAAATCTGGTACCCATAGCACAAGCGTTAAGCTTAGTTTGAGACCAGAGGACGTTGTGTGAAAATGTCCATGAATATATTTTTTTTTAATTAGAGAGCTAGTAAGGCATACACCTGACCTTATAGAAGGTGAAACCTACATACCTACCTGAGAGATTTTCTTGATGTCTTGTGAATTCTGCCAGCCCACATTAGGCTAGTTTGGTTTGGCGTCAATCTCTCTTACTATAATAGAATACCCGGGCCCAACAGTGGCCTGTTGGTTTAGCAGTTTTATAGAAGCTAGCCTTTGCCCGCGGCTCCTCCGCAGCCAAAAGCTAATTTTTAGGTTATATCTCAGGTCCCTGATATAGTAGCGGGATAAAATGTATACCAGTTTTTAAGTCTAATCAATAGCAATCAAATAAAAAAGTTGCATTAAAATCCTTTCAGTATTTTTTGCGTGTTTCGTGGACGCATAAACAGAAAAACAATCTAAAAAATAATGTTTTGTGTTCAGACACGCCTATACAGGCTTTAACAAGAACCCTGTTGGAAATTACGACTGCGTTATGGCTATCGATATCCAATTGTAACAATACAAGTAATTTTGGAAAATATGCAATTAAAAAAATCATATTAAATATTAATTCATTATTATTTGTAAAGTGATAGCGATTTATTACCTGTGACATTCTGCGGGCAGTATTGTAGATAGGTACCTACACACGCGCGGCTCCCTTCGTCGGCGCGCCGCTAGTATTTCAGCGAACCTACTATGCCTACACCAAAGGTCATGAACTCATGACCATGTCACGTGTAACTAAATTTTTAAAATTTTATCACCTTATTTATCGATTTTGGGTTTTATGACATGAGAGTTAATGTTAGTTCATACGTGTTCATTGTGTGCATTAAACATTCATGTTTTAAGGAGCACCGGATCAGTGAATAGTACGCGGCTTTATCTTGTTAAACTTTATCTACGCGGGATCTTCCCTAAAATAGGCAAAATTAGTTTTTCGATATTTTCGTCAAGCACGATGTTGTTCACAACCTGCCAGTATGTTGTACAGTTTTAAACGTTGAAATGTCATCGCTGATGGTAATGTAATGTTCCGTGGAATATTGAAGAGTTCACCATAAATTCTGCGCATCTCTGCCCAAATGCAGTCACACTATCCGAGACACATCAACTATTAAAATACTTCTCGTTGGAATACAACATCTCATGAAACATAATAAGTCACTTACGGCAGATAATTACGTGAAATACGAACGTCCGTTCGGAAGCAATATGCGCAGGAGACTAAGGGGTAAGGGGCGGCCTATAAAAGAAATAGGTACAAAGCCGCGCGTGCGGCATCGTTTGATAATTTCCCAATATTTATTAAAGCGTGCCGCCACGACAGCTGGACCGACAAGTACTTGTACATGTAAGGTCTTAATAACATTTTTTTCTTGTGTCGGTTTTATAAATACTTTGATTGCCAAAACTGTAACTGACCACTATTTTGTTTTATTTAAATTATAGTTACATATATGAAACACCTATATGATTAAGTATCTACCCCTAAATTATCCAACAGTATTTAAATTACTCCCTGTATAGCCTAATACAGACATTTTTTTCTCAAATATCTTGAATGAAGAGACATAGCTCTGTTACAGCTTAATAATAGTATAGACTCCCTACAGCAAATAAATATTACCTCTTTATTATACATAGTTCCTACATTCTCATTGACAAATTGAATCACCTGCTTAATTTACATAATGGCCGCTTTCTGTGTGTTTACTGAACGCCCACACCGATTGCTAGCTGTTACGGATTTAACTTTAGGGGATCTTGAAGTGGAAGGTGAGTATATTATATTGTATAAAAAGCGTGGCTGAAAACCAATTTACTATTATTAAATGAATAAATAAATAATATATATTGCATAGAATTGTTGATGTAGAATGTTGAATAAAATTTAACGCAATAGCTTTACAACAAAATGTACTCGTACATATGTAATGGTATAGAAATTCCTGTGGCTCATAATTTCGCGGCCGCACGGACGTGGCCGGATGTGACCGGACGTGGGCGGACGTGAGACTGAATACCTAATGACATCCGATTGTCGCATTTGTAATTTTATTACAGCTACGACATTCTAGCTAGGGTAATTTTTGTAGCCTCGATTATAACCGTAAAGTATTGTACCGTGTTAGCTACAAGACATTAGGTTTTTTTTTTCTTAACCCTTCATTGGCCCATTGTTGGGCATGGATGTTCCTTTCGAGTTATTATTTCTTATACAACGTGGGTGGCAAACAAGCATACGGCACACCTGATGGTAAGTGGATACTGTAGCCTATACATGCATGCAACACCTGAGGCATCAGTCGTACGATGCCATCTCCAAGGAAAAGGATAGGCGGTGGAGAGGAATTACAATAAGGAGAGGATAGAGAGGGGGAGAGGGGGATTTAGGGCATCTGGCACTCTCACTCACCATACGAAACAATGTTAGGAGTACCTACTTACCGTTATTTTGACCGATCTTCTGTGAGAGGGTGGTACTTCCCCGATCGAGCCGACGCATTCATGCTGGAATAAGAAAGGCTCTACCGCTAGATGAAAGAAGAATGAAAGGGATTCCGCCTATAGACCACAGCCTAGTACCGATAGGCAGATTTCAGGCCGCCGTGAAAATCATTCATGTTTGTAAATTTCCTCAAGATCTTTTCCTTCACCAAGCAATTAAAAAAAAAACATATTTTGTTAAGACCCTTAGTGAGGTCAGTCTTTTGAACTACGGATTGAACTCTCGGTACACCTGTCTTTAGATATCTTATCTCTAGGCTATAACTATAAATATTTTATGTTCGGTAAAACCTGTGACTACGACTTAATGTCATACAGTCCATGTGGTCTGCCAATACAGACGGAGGAACTGCACATTGGGGGCTAATTACTAGGAGGATGCAACACAGCTCAAGTTCAGAGTACCAAAAGGCTCTTCCTGCATAATTATATCTTTCGCTTCCTCAACATTGATAATTCTCTTCATACACGCTCACTGGTTTCGAAGACTCCTGACTCCATCTTTCTTCAATACATGATTGATTTGCTCTAGGTAGATTAGTCTCGGACTCCTTTTGTACCTACATCCTTCCACTTTCGCATTGTTTAACTTCGTCATCAAATGCTCGTCCGGCATTCTTTCCACATGTCCGCACCGTCGGAATTTCCATTTCGCATCTTTACACCAATGCTCTCTTTCAGACCTACTCGCTCTCTTTTGTCGTCGTTACGAATGCGGTCAGTTAGCCCATTCCACAGATTTTCCGCAAAGATTGACGGACTAATAATACAAGTGTCACCGCCTCATTCTTTACAACGGTTGTCGTATGAGGCGACTAAGGGAAGTAAACCATTGCATGACTGATGGTAGGGCTGGGTACCAAGTAGGAGTACTCACTTGGTATCAGGCCCGAGCGGGTTGGTACCACCATCTCCCGTGTGACCGGCCATGAAGCACATCGTGGCGTTTTGGTTGTACCAGGAGATAGCCGTTTATATTTCATTTCATATCTGTGAAATGAATTGGTGAGCAGCGGCTTGACAATACTCTCGATATAGTTGAGTCCATGGGCGACGGTTACCATTTACCATCAGATGGACCGTGGCTCGTCTGCCACACCCTGCAATAAAAAAAGACAGCATTACGTTATCTGTAACACCAATATACTATACTGTAATTTCTCGCATAGCATTCTGTATTTTACTATAATGGCCCAATGCTAATTCCTAATGAAATAATAACTACTTCAATTTTGTATTTGGAATACAAAGCAAGACTTCAAAGAATGTCTACCATTAATTTCTAGTAGACGAGACGGAGAGAATTTCTAAAGAATCCTCAAGCTTAATGAAAATTTTAGATGAACCTACCACCTTGTTCAATTGGTATCTAAATTGGAATTTGGACCCAATATTGAGGATAGCAAACGATGCCTGTAAATTAAATATAAATAGATAAATAGTTGTTGTTTAAAATTTACTTTATTATATCTTTAAAATATTTTTGTTTTTATATCTATACTATTTATTATGAAGCTGTAACATAGCTATGTTTGTACATTTAAGATATTTGAGAAAAAATTACTGTAACAGGCTATAACACAAAATGATTTTTTTAGATTTTTTGTATGTTTGTTTATCTGTTTGTCTGTTTGTTTGTTCGCACATCACGCAAAAACTACTAAATGAATTTTGATGCAACTTTTTTATTTGATAGCTTTCGATTAGGCTTAAAAACTGGTACAACTGATACATTTTATCCCGCTACTATACCGGAAACCTGAGATATAACCCCAAAACTTACTGATTTATAATTTGACGAATACAAAGTTAGCAAAAAAAACAACCACAGTGAGTCGCATTCACTGTGGTTATTTTCTAAACCACTCTGCCGTCTATTTTGTAAAATATTCAATTAATCTTGTATTTAACTTGTAAGATGAAAACGATCGTATAAGTAACTAAAAGTAAATACAAAAGTAAATACCTTAAAAATGTACACAAAAAGAAATATTTTTTGGGTTTTAAAGTGTTCGCGTGTTCGTTTGGCCGTGTGGGGCCGGATTTAGAATTGTCCCACCCCTCTTTACCCACGGGAGTCGTAAGAGCCGACTGAGGGAATACAGGGGGAGTGGGCTGCAGCACTCCCTCGAGTATTAACAACATCCACTACGCTCAGTAACCCGCCTGTCAAGCTTGGCGATTACGGCACTATCCCCACATGACGGGACCGCTCGTTGTGGCGTTCTCTTTGGGGAGGCCTATGTCCAGCAGTGGACGTTGAAAGGCTGAGGGATGGATGGATGAAAGTGTTCGCGAGGAAAGCAGCATTGTCACATTGTATAGCAATGTTAATGATTAACTATGATTTGAGTGTGCCAACTGGTCACTAGAAGCTTCTATGAGGACGAGAGCCCTTCTATGAGGAGGTCTTTGAAGGATGTGACGCGCCCTCTGACCTCAACATTCTTATGAAGAACCTATTCTATCAAGAAAAGTACAGGTTTTCTATATTTTCTGAACTAAATATTTATAGAAATACTCCGTGGAGGGTAGCATGAAGAATGGAGGTTTGTTTTCTTTACCCGTGAAAAGCCGAAACGGGCTAGTTAATGTCACATAGATAGTTTTCGAACATGATATGCGAAGGTTCGAGGATTAGATAACGAAGCTGCTATTTATTTTATTTCTTTTTACAAAGTTCTCAGTCTCAAGAAATACAATAACAAGCGTTAACAATCATTTTCCTGGATATCAAAGGTATACCAAAAACGAAAACACTTTAATTTCTTAAGGAAAACAAAGGTTTAGGGTATCAGAAAAGGGCGCAAGCATTGGGGGATTTCAGGCTCGATTACAACTTCACTCGACCTTACATTCCATTTCATTTACTAATTAGTATTCTCTTCTATTTAAATTACTTATCAGATGAGCCTCAATAAGATTTTAAAAATGTTAGAGGACTTTTACGAAATTTGGTAATTTCAATTTGAAACAGAAAACATAAGATGTGCGTAACATCTTTAGTTAATTTTTTTCAAATAAAGATGTTTACGTATGCCAAACACAAAAAAAAAAATAATGAAATCAATCCAAAAAGTCATTTTTTTTCTTAAATATATAATAGTATTTCTAAGTTTTAGTAAAAATTTTAAATTAAAGGAATTCATTATTAGGTATCGTCGTTTTTAGGTAAAATCTTAATTGTAAAATTAAGTTTACCTGGTCGGTATAATGTATGAAAATACTTCCGACAGATGGTGCAGGCGTCACCCAAAGACGTTCATTATGAATGTGTTATCGAAATTAGCAGTCAGGAGCAAGGGTCACGATGACTGAATTGGCAAAGCATCTGGACGGTATCCAGGAGATGCAGGTTCGAATCCTGCTCGTGACTGTTATTTTCGATTTCACATTTTTCACTTTGTGTTTAATGTATAGTGCTAAGCATGTCAAATGCTAAAATATATATATATATATATATATAAATATCTAAATATTTATAGGATTTGCGTCATTATTAGGTAAAATCTTAATTGTAAAACTAAGTTTACCTGGTCGGTATAATGTATGAAAATACTTCCGACAGATGGTGCAGGCGTCACCCAAAGACGTTAAGTATGAATGTGTTATCGAAATTAGCAGTCAGGAGCTTGCTCTCTGTGACCCTTGGGTCACGATGGCTGCATTGGCAAAGCATCTGAACGGTATCCAGGAGATGCAGGTTCAAATCCTGCTCGTGACTGTTATTTTCGATTTCACATTTTTCACTTTGTGTTTAATGAATTTATACTTATATACAGAGATTGCATGAAAACATTCTATAACATATTTCTTAAAATTTGTATGTTTTGTAAATTAGTTGAACTATATTATACACACTCTATATATGTTATGCTAGCTCCTACGCGCGACGTTGTCTGCGTGTACTTCAAAATTTCGTTTATCTCAATGCTTTCGGCATACCTCATAGGAACACCTTGTCGGGGTAAAAACATGCTAATATATAATATCTAGTTATACGGAAATCCGTAGGAGAACGGGAGTAACCGACATAGCCTACTGGGTCAGCATGCTGAAGTGGCAATGGGCAGGCCACATTGCCCGACGAATCGACAACCGTTGGGGAAGCAAGATTCTCGAGTGGCGACCGTGTATTGGACGGCACAGCGTAGGACGGACTCCCACCAGGCGGACCGATGACCTGGTCAAAGTCGCAGGCATTCGTTGGGTGCTGGCGGCACAGGACCGTTCGTTGTGGCGTTCTCTTCGGGAGGCATATGTCCAGCAGTGGATGATAAAAGGCTGATAGATGTATAGATGATAATTATCTAGGCCATAATTTACCTTTATACCAAATTTCCTCAAAATCTTTTTAGATGTTATGTTTATTGGCCAAAAATAAATATGTCAATCACGGAGACTTATTTTTTTCGGATATATTTTACAATATATCTTACTTATATTATGTTAATCCAGTTTTTCTTCTACCTACCTACCAACTTTCCTCCAGATCTACTCAGTTGTTTAAGCGTGATTGATGTACCAACATCCAAACATCTACACAAACTGCCATATTGATAATATTAGTAGTATAATACGCTTATATACGTAGTATAGTTTTCAAAATTTAGTCTTTTCAGCCCTAAAGTTGAGCTGAAATAGCTGTATTTATCTTTTCACCATTCAAAAGTTCTGTGGAAACATTTCAGCCATTCACCATGTTTCATACACGCCTTTTTATTTTCCAAGCTCGACGGTTATTTGTTGCCTTTGCGTTTTGAAAATAGCCTATGCATATAGAATGATTCATGTTATCATTGGGGCCGCAGAGCGTCGCACATCGGTGGCCATACATTCACATTAATTAAAGTACGCTTTTTGATAACCATTGGGATTCACGGCTTTAGTTATTGCATTTTATTACCTCTCATTCTATAACATTTGTGAAGTTTAATAACCTATTTATTAATCAAACTTAGAGTGGATTCGACCAAACTCGAATATATACAAGAATAACTATACCGAGAATAATCTATTCCACGATTTTATTCTCTTAGATAATCAACAGCCGTTTTTCCACGCCATCTGACGTATCGCTTATATTTGGAAAGCTATTCGCGAATAGCAAAGTGAATTTAATACCCAGCAAAAAGAAATTGTTCTACAAACGGGACAGTGTATAGCTTAACTCATCTAAACTCTTATTTGTCGTAATATAGCGTGAGAAAGTAGCTGTCACGCGCCCGAAACCGATATTGGTTTCGAAAAATGACAGCACATAAAAGATGACACCATTTTTTTATTCTTGGATTAACTCCTTATTCGATGCTTATCGGTGGTATAGTGACTATTCCCAAATAGGTTCGCCATTCCATTCGCCATTCTTTGAATTGTTGTTGGTAAAATGTAAAATTGATTTATTCTCGAGTAAGTAGCGATCTAATCAAGGAATAAAATGTATTCTTGTTTGGTCGAATCCGCCCTTAGTAGTTTATTTTCTAAACCGATAAGAGGTGACAGCCCAACTATGTTTATGCTAATAATTATTCCACTTCAACTGAGAAAACTATATTAAATAAGAAGCCCAATTGCAATTGAGTTTGAACAATTCTACTTTTTTATTTCCAATGGTGGCAGACGATGGACTTTGGCAACACCAAGGGTACAATACAGCCACTATCTACAGAGAGTAAAGTGCTTTCCTCGTTTGAAAAAGGAGATGTTTCAATATCATTCTTTGCAAAACAAAACAATTCAAAGTTTCAACCTTACTCGATATTCAAGAAAGTCGTTTGATTTGAAATTATTTGGATAATTTTGGCAATTCATTCCCGCGACGGAAACGACACAAATTTATCTCTAGGCGGTAAAATATCGACGGGCAACTTGTATTTATTGCGTAGTTTTTCGTCCCAAAGTAAATAAGGGTGGAGAGCGCCCGTTTGTTTTTATCCCACAAGTGTTCTTGTTGACATCAGCTTGAGCGATAAAGTGTGCAGTTTAGACTTTACGAAAATAAATATTTAGTATTACTTTCATATGATTATTAGCCTTTGCCCGTGGCTTTGCCGCAACCCAAACCTAGTTTTTAGGTTATATCTCAGGTTCCCGATATAGTAGCGGGATAAAATGTATACAAGTTTTTAAGTCTATAATCAAGAGCTATTAAACAAAAAAGTCTAAATCAGTCTAGTAGTCTTTGCGTGAAGCTCGAACAAACAAACTGAAAAATTGTTTTGTGTTCAAAGACGCCTAAATAGCAATACATTAAACACAAAGTGCTATACTATTATAAAGCTGTAACTGTGTGTGTCTGTACATTTAAGATATTTGAGAAAAAATGACTGTAATAGGAAATGTCACTTACATTTCCTATTACAGTCATTTTGTCTAAACACAAAACAATTTTTTTTAGAGTTTTTATCTGTTTGTCTGTTTATCTGTTTGTTTGTTCGCGCATCACACAAAAACTACTGAACGGATTTTGATGTAACTTTTTTTATTTGAAAGGCCTTGATTAGACTTAAAAACTGGTATACATTTTATCCCGATACTATATCGGAAATCTGAGATATAATCGAATAAATAGAAAATTATTTAAACTAGAATTTATTTAAAAGAACTACTAGATGGATTTTGATGCAACTTTTTTTATCTGAAAGGCCTTGATTTGACTTAAAACTGGTAGACATTTTATTCCGCTACTATATCGGGAACCTGAGATATAACCGTAAAACCTAGCTTTTGGCTGCGGCGAATACGCTGGCAAAGGCTAGTACCAGGTATTATAAAGCTGTAACAGTGCTGTGTCTTTACATTTAAGATATTTGAGACAAAATGACTGAATTAGGCTATATAGGCGTGTCTAGACACAAAACGATATTTTTTTCGTTATTTTGTCTGTTTGTCTGTTTACCTGTTTGTCTGTTTGTTCGTTCACGCATCACTCAAAAACTACTGAACGGATTTTGATGATACTTTTTCTACTTGATAGATCTCGATTAGACTTAACAACTGATATACATTTTATCCCGCTACTATATCGGGAACCTGAGATACAACCCAAAAAGTAGCTTTTGGTTGCGGCGGAGCCGCAAGCAAAGGCTAGTCCATACTAATATTGTTAATGTGTGAATTTTGTGAGTTTGTTTATGTGTGGGGTAACCTTTGGAAATACTATATCTATCTGAAAATATTTCACCTTTTGAAAGGTAAGTAGTATATTGTAGTACTATTTCATATAAAAGATTCTAGGTAGGTTTGAAAGGTATATGTTTAATGGATGACTCAAAGTGACCATTTTTCTCTTCCAAATTATGATAAAAAATAATGGATCATTTGCGAAGTCTTTTTAACTGGCATTATTTTAATTTATACGTAAATAAATACTTTCACTTTCCATTAAATAAATAAGTAAATACTTGAGATTATATTTATTCTCGAGCGAAAGTTTTTACTAACAACAACACAACCAAGTTTCGGTGACAATTCAATCGATTTTTCAAAGCGAACGAGAAGTGGGAAGGTCACATCCCTGCAAACCAAAACACACTAAGATAACCCACGAAGAGATAAAATGTCAGTGGTATTACCTGCTCGTGTCCGAGAATAATTATGAACCTTCAGTCATTATGAAACTCATGAACGACGTACATTTACGGATATGTTATGAATTTTCCTTTTATCGGTATTTTTAAATCCATCTCAATGTTAAATATTTTCAAATTATTTGCTAACATTTTATTTGTAAGTATAGATTTTGATAAATTTACAACACTATTCGCATTCTTAACTCTCTTGATACTTAAATAGAACATTTTCTAGAATATGCTCATTCTTAATTATAAATATAATCTACCAGCCAATTATAACTTAAGTTTTAGGTTTCCAACCATATTAAAATTTTGCGTAATTGCTAAACTTTTAATTGTTATAGCTGTACTGGAAGTACAATAAGCACAGTAATTAATTTAATTTTAGAGTGTTTTATATTATACGTTATACTTGTACGTCTGTTTTGTGGTATTTTATGACCAAATTTCTTTAACTGTAGGTACAGAGTGTCATGCGTAAATATCGACTTCAGCCTCGAACTTTGATTCGAGTGTTTCGGGTTCGATTCCTGCACAGGAAATTTATTTCTGTGATCCGTAACTGATTCGGACGAAAGTGTATGATATTCGTATAATTTAAATATTTGTTAGAAAAGCCCCTTGCGCTATAGGCAGTCCCTATACAGTGGGACGCATTATGTTTATTTATTTCTCTTGTATATCTCGGAAACGGCTGGATGAAATTTTAACTTAGATAAGTATTTGCTTTCTTAGTTCAGTTACTAAAGTTAAGTGCAAAATTAAATTCTGTATAAGATTTTTTCTACTTTACCTTACCAATAGAACTCATACGGACGCTATAACGTTTTTCATTGTTTTCTAGGATTATAAATTATCAGAATATTGTATAATTATCAAATTTTAGACAATTTATTCATCTTGAGATATAATACTAAGAACATGTTACCGTGTTATATAATATTTTCACACAAATACGCTTTTCTCGACACAAAAATCGGTAAAAAGGGGGTCTGAATAGGAAGTATTACAGACGATAATTTTAACGCGTAGTCGGTAGTATAACCGACTTCCGTGCACGAGGTCGCGTTCGATTCCCACCCAGGACAATTATTTGTGTGATGAACACAGATATTTGTACTGCGTCTGGGTGTTTTCTATCTATTATATGTACCTATGTATTTACAAAAAAAAAAGTAGTATATGTACTCGTATTATATCCGTAATCTGGTATTCATAGCACAAGCGTTAAGCTTAGTTGTGAAAATGTCCGTGAATATTTTTATGAATATTTATATTAAGTACAAAGTAAGATGTAGGATAAAAGATAATATAAAGTTAAAAATTAAGAAACTCTTCGACCGTAACTTTTCATCCAATTAGGGTCAGCTGACGAAGCCATATGGCTTGATCATTAAAGAACCCAATCAGCAATAGAATATCATTAAGATTATGAAGAATTCTGTAAGAATAACGTAGCTTTACTTTATTTCTGTTTAGAGAGAAACCTAAGTTTTTTCAATTTTTTTTATACAATGGGGGTGACAAGCAAGTATACCGCCCGCCTGATGGTAAGTGGTTACTGTAGCCTACAATTTATTTTGCAAATTGAATATGTTACTTATTTGAGCGAGAAATAATATCGTAAATTCTGGATATTATGAGATAGCTACTAATAAGTTGACAAAAAATATTTTCGTTGAAGATACAGATATGATTAGAACTTAAACGGTTGTTGCCCTTTAACAAGATATATTTGGCATATAATGGAGGTGGGCTACAAACGGCACTTTATTTGGGCGGCAAAATGTCAAAATAAACAACAATATGTTGTTACACGCGTGATAGATTATCACACAAAACCTTTTCATTTCGTAGAATCGACTTGAAATAAATATCCAAATAGTAACGTATTTTTTATCGCAAAATGTACAATAACTATTTCCTTTGTGCCGTTTTTAGGTTTTGAATAAAATATCTAAATAAAAGGGTGGTACAATTTGTCTTTATCCCGGGCGGTAAAATTTGCCTCAGCCCCGGTGGCTGACACCCACGCTATGCCACTGCACCTACGTGAATGCTACACATTGCGAAATAAAACAATTAAATACGAAATCTATAGCCTTTATCCCTAGATTGCTGCTGCCCGCGACTCTACCCACATAGACTTCAGCATATAGATAAATACGTGAATCCATGACACATTAAGAAAGAAAGAAAAGAAAGAAAGTTATGCCACAGGAACCATCCATTTTTTTGGAATACAGAGTGGCCTATTTATGTATTTTTCTGTTAATATATATATGTATATATACATTTTTTTTAATGATGATCAAGTTCAGTAGTTAAGGCCTTAAAAGCGTAACAAACATGTAAACAAACAAACGCATTTTCGCACTTACTTCCTTACTAATACGCGATTAACTTATTATGCGTTAAACTTTATTCAACATTCAACATAAACAATTTCATCTATAACTAACCTTTGCCCGCGGCTTCAACGCAGACAAAAGCTAGTTTTTCAGTTATATCTCAGGTGGTTCCCGATGTAGGAGATGAGACGGCGGAAGTTCGTATTCGGTTAAAATCACATTCGGCCCATCTCTAGTTTAGACCTCTCCACTCTCACTCACTATACGAAACACAATAGTGGGAATATCTATCGTTGTTTCACGCTGATCTTCTCTATTTCTCCGATCAAGCTGGGACAAGCAACCCTCTTCTACTGTCCATTAAAATTGTGTTCACAGATGTTCGGATAAACTTCAAAAAATATTTATGCTCATGGAAGCAGGAGGATACCAGCACAAACTACAACAGAATATTGAGAAATAGTAACTGCTGGTATTTCTTTAGGGTTTGTTTGGTGAGTGAGCACTGGCGGTCCAAACTCTCACCTCATCTCATCTCTATTATCATTCTCCTCTTATATCCCTTAAAGTTGAAACGCGTAATTGATGCCTCAGGTATTGCTAGCGACTAAGGCGTACTACGACCGCTTATCACCACATGCATTTAGCACCCTTCTAGGATAAAAAATAACAATATTTTCACATTAAAAATAAATTAAAGACTATCGACTCTATACAAAGAAAAATCGACATAAAGACAAGACTAGTTGTGAGCTCTACTAAATAGACATGGCAGTAATAATCATAATATTTTCAGCAAATTTTCGACTGAACGTCTAAATAAACGATACCGTAAACAATATACTGTCAAGTACAGAGATAGATGACACATTTACTAAGCGACAAAGCCAATCCTTTTATGTTCACGAAATCGAATAGGCGATTGAATAACTTCAAAAGCCGTCTGGCTTCAAAAGACAAAATTGAAATATAAAAAGGTTCTACGCAACATTTAAATTTACCTACGAATTGGATATTACAATAAAATATATTTTATCTCCCAATTTATTCACGATAAATATTACCTATGTACATACAATAAATAAGTATGTTTTCTTAATATACTTATTTCTTAATTCAATAAATTAGTAATGGTAAAAATTACTTTTAATTAAATATACCCTTTGCAGTGTAGTTTGCTTGAATAATCTATAAACTATGAAGCTATTAGATACTGCGATATTTATGTTACAGTAATTGCACTTACTATATCTATGTTGCACACAGGCGATGTTGCTTATATTACAAATAAGTATAAATGTATTTGATGCCATTATGGCTACTCAAGTTAAATAAACAATAAGGTATTATTCAAAATTTTGCAACAAAACTACACATACTTACTTATACTGGGTGTAAAATTGTAAATGACTACATACCGATAATCCCGGGTAAAGATATCACTAAATATCTGTAATAATGTGCATATATAATATAGTCTCACGCCTGTATCCTTGAAGGGTACGCAGAGTATTACACACCCACGATTCACTGACTATGTTTTTAAATCCCATTCCTCATTCATCCATTTTTCTCGAAAAATCCCAATAATAATGTTCAACCCAGGGAACGAACCCGAGACCTTATGATCAGCTGTCGCTTACGCTACCGCTTCACCACCGAGGCAGTAATAATATGCCAGCAACGACATTTTTCAACGTTGTATATCATGTCTGCTACATGTACTCGTCAAAGTGAAAATAGTATAACTAGATAATTACGTAATATTTAGCAGACACATCCAAGTAGGCATTTTATTTAGATTTGAGTTTACTATTAGAATTTAATGAAAACATTTACGATTATGTTCTATTATACTAACTTTAAATTCCACAAATAATTGTTCTGTGGGAATGGAATCCACAAACATCAACGTCTAAACCATTACACCAACCTACTTTACTCAACATATGAGAAAAATCTGAATTATTACTGATTCATTACTCTACTTGTCAAGTACTATTCTTAAAGGATTCCGATTTTCATTATAAGGACTCACGTGAAATAAACTGCTTTCTCTTGCAAACTCAAATGAATCATAAGACAGATATTACAAAGGTTGAAATTCAAATGTAAAGTAGATTACAAAAGCTAGTTTCATTAAAAACTATTTCAACTAAGTATTAAAATCTTTTATCGTATTGAACTTGTACACTGCCATAAGTAGCATATTCATTTTGTGATTTTTATAGCGATAAACAGATTTAAGTGTAAGTCTGTTTACATCAAAGTACATTAAGTTTTAGCTACTCGAACTTGTAAAACATGAACTTATAAATCTCTAACATAACATTTTTTAAACAGTTTAACCTAACTGTAATTAATATACTCATGAATATCTGTATAGTTGTATAGACACTTACAATGATAAATAAGTCATCGTATGATATAATCTGATAAAAAATACGCTTAGAGACTGATAAGTAATGACCTAAGTTAATACATTCTACTGTAACGCACTTTTATCTACACAATTCCTTTGTTATTTATTGCCCATCTGCGAGATCTATCCTAAAAGAGAACTGTTTAATTGTGTATAATTTAAAACATACTATTAAAGTCATTCTAGTCTTTAAAATCTTCAAGAAAATCAATGCGCTGAATTCATTAGCTAGTATAATTCAATTAGGTCACGAGTCGTCACAAGATCTATACGTAATGTAGGCACGTACCTATAAATAAACAAAGACAAAACAGTTCAGTATCTTTTTCTCCTGTGTTTTTCAACTGATTCTTTTTTTGATCTATGATTTTTCTTGCTTTATTCAATAGCTGCATGCACAAGTTTTAGTTTAATTAATTAAATATATTTTGGAAAATCATACATTATATGCATAAAATTTCGATTATGACTAAGGTTTAATTTCAATTTTTTTTTATTTTAATTTTTTTGCTTTTTTTTTTTGATGTTTTTGTTTTTTTTAATTTCAAACACATAATTAATTGAATGAGGCGACATTGGGCGGAAGACCATTGCTATTATTATAGAATGGATATTTTTAGGAGCAGAACCTACCACTTACCCAAGGATTGCCAATCCCGGTTATCTTGTATACACCAGTGTATATTAATTAAAATATCAAATATGTAATAATGTGTATATAGGACAAACAGGCCGTAATTTTTAATCTTGTTATAAAGAACATATAGCTGCGAATAAGCATAATTACCCCGAAAAGTCACATTATGCGAATATCTATTAGATAGTAATTTAATGCATTAAATAATAGTCATACATTCGATTTTAGAACAATTAGAAATAATTAAACAAAATAAAAACGTTTTGCCGGATGAACAAACCAATTTTAATTCCTCCCCACTACTAAACTTGTTTTCATATCATTCGTGTGATTCGTCATAACTGTCAGGTTGTAGAAGGGGCTTATAAGCAAGGTACACGAGTAAGCTTCACTCATTAGTTGCCTAGCGGTCCTGAGAATGCCTCATGTAGAGGCGAAACACATGTCAAATTTGTGTTCGGAGTTTTGCGGAATATTGTACGTCGTGGTTTTGAAATTTCTGAATATATCTTGGTTGCAATGCATTGATGAGATTTTTTCATTAACGTGCATGCTACTTTGCTATTATCACATTCTCCTCTTTTTGGGAGCAGTGTGGATTGGCAATCTTAGGTTATTTTGTGTATATATTATTATTTTCAACTGTGATGTAGAAGTTGCCAATATAAAATGTGCGATGGATGTATCATTGGTATTTTAGACTGTATTAAGTCAATATTGGGTTTAGTTGTAAAATAATGTACTAGTCGTTAAAATATAGAACTATACATTAAACACAAAGTGAAAATTGTGAAATCGAAAATAACAGTCACAAGCAGGATTTGAACCTGCATCTCCTGGATACCGTCCAGATGCTTTGCCAATTCAGCCATCGTGACCCTTGCTCCTGACTGCTAATTTCGATAACACATTCATACCTAACGTCTTTGGGTGACGCCTGCACCATCTGTCGGAAGTATTTTCATACATTATACCGACCAGGTAAACTTAATTTTACAATTAAGATTTTACCTAATAATGACGCAAACCCTATAAATATTTAGATATTTTTATATATATTTTTAGCATTTGACATGCTTAGCAACATACATTAAACACAAAGTGAAAAATGTGAAATCGAAAATAACAGTCACGAGCAGGGTTTGAACCTGCATCTCCTGGATACCGTCCAGATGCTTTGCCAATTCTGCCATCGTGACCCTTGCTCCTGACTGCTAATTTCGATAACACATTCATACCTAAAGTCTTTGGGTGACGCCTGCACCATCTGTCGGAAGTATTTTCATACATTATACCGACCAGGTAAACTTAATTTTACAATTAAGATTTTACCTAATAATGACGCAAACCCTATAAATATTTAGATATTTTTATATATATTTTTAGCATTTGACATGCTTAGCAACATACATTAAACACAAAGTAAAAAATGTGAAATCGAAAATAACAGTCACGAGCAGGGTTTGAACCTGCATCTCCTGGATACCGTCCAGATGCTTTGCCAATTCTATCAAACAGACAAAGCTGAATGTCAAATGCTAAAAATATATAGGTATAAATATTTATAGGGTTTGCATCATTATTAGGTAAAAATCTTAATTGTAAAATTAGGTTTACCTGGCCGGTATAATGTATGAAAATACTTCATACAGATGGCGCAGGCGTTACCCAAAGATGTTAAGTATGAATGTGTTATCGAAATTAGCAGTCTGGAGCAATTGTCACGATGGCTGAATTGGCAAACCATCTGGACGGTATCCAGGAGATGCTGGTTCAAATCCTGCTCGTGACTGTTATTTTCGATTTCACATTTTTCACTTTGTGTTTAATGTATAGTGCTAAGCATGTCAAATGCTAAAAATATACAATATAAATATATACATATAGAACTATAAAAATTATTAATCATATACATGTAAGCAAGTGCGTGAGTCACCCGTAAGGTTCCTACTGAAAATCAGCGCTGTGTTGTAACATTGCAACACAGCATTAAGCTGAGTGGGGACCTCGTTGATACAGTCACGACATGCAAATGCCAAGTCACTAGTAGTCTAGTTAAAAACAAATGTAATAATAACTGAAATGCTAATTGTGTGTCGAGACTGTGTAAATAAAAGTATTTTCTTTCTTTCTTTCTTCTATATCCAAAGATAACCGCGAATGACAATCCATGGGTTCTCGTCCTAAAAATATTCATTCTATAATAATAACTAGCACGTATATTCAATTTCGCGTTAATGCCTTAGGTAGCAAAGCACAATATATAAAAGCAAAATATTTGTAGTTTTTTTTACTACTCTATCGATTAAGTGACCATTGGTGTTACCCAATAAATCCAATCTTCCACGCATACAAATAGTTATTTGTTAGTTAACAAACTTAATAATTAAGTTTGTACACTACCTAAAACCTCCTTGGACGATCTACTAAGATATTGCCTACTGTACTGCTAGAAAGGGCCTCTTAATAAATCACTAACTAATGGTAGTGTAATACATAATTTCATACATTCGGAGTTACCTCTGAATACCCTTTGGTTTTAATTTGAGATCCCAGATGTACGATAGAATTCTGCACAACTGTCTGTGTTCGTTGGTTCTACTACTAAAGTACTATTATAAGCTACTTATTCACCAAATCTAGACGGAAATATTCATTATCGTAGTGTTAAACATAAAATACAAAAACATACAACCAATTTACTCATTTTAATAACATCATAACTAACAATTACCTACCTATAAATTGTAAAAGGTAAACAAAATAGTATTTTTTTTCAAATTGGTACAGTTCTGTGAATTATTGCATGATATATACTTAATTAATTAGAAAGGGTCTCTTTTTCCACCAGCATTCCAGAAACATTTATCATAAATCTTCTTCAGCAAAACAAACAAACAATTCGACGTAAATATCAGAAAGAATATTAACAAGCAGTAAAAGTTTCACCCAATAGGAAAATAAATGATAAAATTAATATTTACCCTGCAAAGTTTTGCTTGAAATTTATTAGACGATAAATCCACGTTAGTAGCAATTTGTCACTCTCATAATATTTTCGATTGATGATACTTTTCATGACTCGAATTCTGGGTAACAAGAAGACTTTTAATGCCAGTTGAGGCGTGATCATTAGCAGCGATCTTAAGAAAATATCTATCTATCTATCGTCTATCTATATACATATAATTGCTTGTACCGACTAACTGACAATCAACGCAGAGCCTAAACCACTGGGGCTGCAAACTTGAAATTTTGATAGTCGATACCTTTTTTGTTGTAGAGATCGACTAAGAAAGGATTTTTGAAAATGTCACCCCTAAGAGGGTAAAATAAGGTATAAACGGCTGTATGGAACTCTGTCATATTCAAAGTAAGAAGGACGAAATTTCAAATACCTGTTTCTGGATAGAAACAAATGCACATGTATAGTACGATATTAAAAAAAAATGCGACTAAAATGGTAAATGAGGGGTTGAAAGTTTATATGGGACATTCTTCACTTGTTCGTGCTTCTTAGCACGAAATTTCATATACCTGTTTCTGGTTAAAAATAAATGAATACATTTATCAGCGATTTTATAATTTTTACCCTTAAGAGGGTGAATTAGGGGTCGAAAATTTGCATAAAAGTTTGTTATTTTTAAAAGAAGGAACATGAAATTCAATATTGAAGCATCTCATATAAAGTTTAAGTAACAAATAAAAAAAATCAAATATTTACTTTTCTTGTGTTGTACACTTCTTTACTCTTTGTGTGTTAGATAATCCTCTACTACTAAAGGGTTTGCTGGCAGAAAATTCAGTACTGAATTAAGCTCGCCTTTGTACATCATTTATATTTATTGTATCTATTTACTTCACTCGTGTGTGTGTACAATAAAGAATTAAAAAAAAAAAAACATTAAAAACTAGGTGCAACCCTTTTTTTTTTCTTGTTAAGGCGGGAAAAAATGTTCCTAACCGCACACCCCGTCGTTCGGGGCAACAAACAGGGTAGTGTGGGGCTTGCACCCACTAAAGAAACCCACCGTGTGCCGTCTCTACGCCTTTATTGACAGGCCACTGGAACTGTGTTACATTCCTTCGGTGGTCCGCCGGCCGCTTTCCCCTTTCGGGTACCCTCTACAGAGCGACGCATCCGCAGAGGAGCGTTGCACGTTCCCCGGTCCATCCACCCGCAACCTCGGCTAGGGCGGCATGAGGCGCAAGTAACTACGCCTGCGCCGCCCCGGTCGCTGGCGGCGGTTTGGGTCAGCGGAAGAATCCTCCTCCCTAGCCCTCTCCGCCACTTCCTTCCGCGACATAACCTCCTCGCAGAAGGCAGCGACCGCGGCCCAATTTCTATCGCTGCCAAGCATCGCTCTGACGACGCTCGGCAGCGAGAGGTCCCCCCCTATTTCCGCGACGAGTTCACGGCGCTGCTCGGCCCAGGCCGGGCACGACTCGAGCGTGTGGCGCGCCGTGTCCTCGTCACAGCCGCAGTGGTGACAGCCTGGAGTCGCTTCCCTCCTTGCGACTATGTGCAGATATCTGCCGAAGCAACCGTTCCCGACAGCACCTGCACCAGTCGGAAGGGACGAGGACTCCGTGCCATCGCCCCACCCACTTCTCCAGCACCGGCTGGAGCGACCCTATGGTCCAAAGACCGGCCCGGGGCGTCTCCAACCGTGCCCTTCATCTGGCCATGGCAGCTCGGCGGGCGTCAGCCTGCCACCTGGCCACCTCCCCGGGTAGAGGACGACCGCTCCCCTCCCGCTCTCGTGATGCCCGCCGATACACCTCGGCGAGCATCTCCGCCTCCAAGTCCCACGGGAGGATTCCGGCCAACGCACAGGCTGCCTCCGTCGACACCGTGCGGTATCCACGTATGACCCTGGACGCGACGATTCTCTGTGGCCTCCACAGAAAAAACCCTCTTCAGTGCGTCCAGGGACTCCGCCCACACGGGTGCGCCGTACAAGGCCATCGACCGGACTACCCCCACGTAAAGCCGTCGGCACGCACTGTTGGGTCCGCCCATATTCGGCATGAGCCGTGCAAGGGCGGACGCCGCACTGACGAGCCTCGGGGACAGTTGACGGAAGTGCTTGCGAAAGCGCCACCGCCCATCCAGCACCAGGGCTAGATATTTAATCTGGGCCTGCACCCCAAATTGGACCCCGTCCACAGTGATCGAGGCGCCAGCAGATGGCCGACGTCGGGACCCATGGAAAAGCAGGGCCTCCGACTTGTCCAGGGCCACCCGGAGCCCCAGCGCCCCGATCCTCCTGACCACCTCCGAGGTCCCTAAGGTGGCCAGGAACGCTGCTTCATCGAAGTTTCCTCCCTGGGCCACGACCAGCGTGTCATCCGCATAGCAGATGACTGCAAGCCCGAGGGGGAGCCGACAGCGTAGCACTCAATCGTAACCGATGTCCCACAGGAGCGGCCCTAGAACCGAACCCTGTGGGACACTGCACGACATGGGTCTCCTTACGTCCCCTATGCGGCTCTCATAGAGAATGCTGCGGCCCTCAAGATAGTCTGCCACTAGCCGCCTCAGGTATGCAGGCACCCCGTGATACCGGAGCGCCTCCCTAATGCAGCTGAATGGCAGACTGTTGAATGCGTTGGCGATGTCAAGCGACACCGCCAACAGCGCTCCACCACCGGCGACGACCGCCCCTCATGCGCATAATCGCGCCGACCGTCAAACGACCAGCTGGAAAACCAAATTGGGCGTCCGACAAGTCGGGTCCGAAGTCGCGCAGGTGCTGGACGATGCGGGCAGCGAGGATTCTCTCTAACAGCTTACCCGCCTCGTCCAGCAGCACGATGGGCCTGAAGGCCCCGACCGAATCCAGCGTTTGCCTCGGCTTCGGCAGGAGTACCAGCCTCCCCTCCTTCCAGCAGTCAGGGGACCGCCCGGATGCCAAGCACGCGTCGATCAGTCCCCTGAGGCGGGGCTCCAGGTGGTCCAGAGCCAGGGCCAGCACCCGGGCGGTTATCCCGTCTGGGCCGGGGGCGGTGTTCTAGGAACGAATCCGCAAAACAGCTGCCCCCATTTTCGACGCAGTGACGGGCGGTACACTGAGGTTGGCCTCCCAGTCACTACCTGGATGTGCCATGACCGGGGGCGTGTGCTCCACCCGTTGTGGAAATAGGCCCTCAACCACCTCGGTGAGGAGGCTGGGCTGAAGGTTCAGTGCCGCACGATACGGGTGACCCCAGGGGTCATGGTTGAGGCCGTCCAGCATCTCCTGCCTTTTCTCCGTTTTGGCACGGCAGATGGCCAACCTGAACGCGGCCCGCAAAGTGCGGTAAGCCTCGCACAGCTGGGCCTCCCGCTCTCCATTGCGGTTGCGCCGCCGACTGCGGGTGTTGGACCTCCGGGCACGAATGCACGCCGCACCTCCGTGCGCTCCTGGGCTCCTGGGACCACCAGTAGAGCCCCTTCGAGGTCACACACGGGGCATGGCCGAGTCACACACCTGCGTAAACGCAGCGCAAAATCGGCCAGCCTCAACGTCCACCCCCTCGGTCAGGGCCGGTGTGGACAGCCACGATTGTACGATGGCTGCCTCCGCCAGTAGATCCTTATCTAGCCTGCCTACAGCCCACCGCAGGAACGCGGGAGTTCTGCGTGCCCCGCGACCCCTATTGGGGCCCTGAAGGGACCGGGAGACCTCAATGAGGATGTACCGATGATCAGACAAGGTCTCAACCTCCTCCAGGACACACCAGTTCCTCACTCGCGCTGCGACGTCGGGGCTAGCAAACGAAAGGTCCACTATCGACCCGCCCCGTCGCCGCACGCACGTGTTGACGGAGCCTCTGTTAAGCAGATAGAGGCCCGTCGACGCCGCCCACTCTACCACCGCCGCTCCACGGGCGTTCGTCGCAGGGGACCCCCACGCCGTGGATTTGGCGTTGAAGTCTCCCACGACCAGAACGTGGCTAGGTGCCAGTCGCCGTATCGAGGTCTCTAGGCTGTTAAGCAAGACTCTGAAATCAGCCAGTCTACGGTTGGGGGAGAATATACGCCATACAGCGTAACTCCCCCCCAGTCGGCCGTCGGCCGCAACGTATCCCGTGCCCCTGTCTCTGATCGACAAGGGCGGGGAACGAAGCGCCGTAGAGCTGACGATTGCCACGGAGCCATCACAACTGCCCGCCCAATTTGGGCGGTCAGGAACGCAATAAGGCTCCGTGGCTACGGCTACACCAATCAACCGCTCCACCATGGTTTGCAAGAGTAAATCGCAATGAGTAATGCGCCCCGTTGGCATGGTTGAGATTCGCCTGAAGGAGGATAGTGTCACGGTTGAATTTTAAGCCGTAACCATATCCTCCTCCGCCCACGACGGTGGCGAAGCCACGCTAGGCGGGGGTCTGCATCCCTCCCGCCCCATGCAGTGGTTGGCAGGCCTGGTGCCTGCCGCGCACGCGGGGCAGTTAGGGGCGGTGGTGCAGGTTGCCGCCCGGTGCCCTGCCTGACCGCAGCGGAAACAAAGACCGCTGCAATCAAAACAGTTAGTGCACGTCGGCCGGGTGTGTCCGACCACCATGCACTTAAATCACCTAGTGAAAACTCCAGCCCACGAGGAGCCTGCCTGCGTCGGCCAAGGTTTTGGCCGCCGCGACAGAGCAACTTACCCAGACGGCACTCACACCGCCGGGACCGGTCCGAATAGAGCCCACTCTGACGGCATTCGAGCATCCGGTTTTAGAGGCAATAGCCTCCCGGACGTCGTCCGCCGTCACTGAGTCATCCAGACCGGAAATGCGCAGTTCAGCGCACTTTACCAGTCCTCCACTCCCCTTGCCAAACAGACCCGTCAGCCTTTCGGCCACCGTGTCGGCCATCCTGGGGCCCTCCGCCCCAGGGGAACTCGAGAATTCGAGCCCCTGTGCGTGCTAGGTGGGTCCGGGCGGCGACGACTCCGATGTTGGAGACGTTGATTTCGTGCTGGGTCTTCCTCAAGATGGCCTGATATGTTAGGCCCACTTCCGCCTCCGGCAGCATGGTGATTACCACCGCTGCCATTTTCGGCGCTTGAAGCTTGCGCGGCTTCTTAAGTCCGGGCTTGCTCCCTGGCGCAACGGGATTCACAGCCTAGGCAGCAGCCCCAGTCAAGGCTCCCTTTTCCCTCTTGCCCCGCTCACCACATGCCAGCCCTCACCTGAGGGTGCAGAGCCGGACACGTGGATCCCGGGGATTGGACGCTGGGGCCCGCAAGGGCTGGCCAGCACATGGAAGAGGAGAGAACTCCTCTCTGGGCTGGCCCTTGGGGCGCTGCCCAGCCTTCTGCGCCGCTTTCGCTTTGGGGGCTTTGCCCTGCCCCTTGGGCGGCGCGGCCGCGGTCGCGGAATAAGTGGCCACGCGGCCGCCCTAATAGGGCAGCCGGCGTTAGGCCTGAAAACGGCACGGCTTTCTTCTTGTCCGCGGCCAGCGGCGGCCGGAGTCGTGGCTCCGGCGGCACTCTGGCGGTTGGGGTCTATGCGTGGATCATGGATCGCACCAATGCTATCGATGACCTGGCGCATCTGCTCCTCGCTGAGGAGTTCAGGAGCCGGTGACCCCGAGCCCTCCATTGAGGCTGAGGCTTCCCGCACGGCCTTGGCGAGCCCTGGTTTGGTTCGCGGGCCGCTGCGCTCCTTGCGGAGTTCTGCCACCTTATCCTCGAGGCGTCTGCAGCGCGCCTCCAGCCTTCTATTCTTCTGAGACGCCGAGTAGCGCCGGTGTGACTCCAACGCTTCGAAGGCAACCTTGGTGGCTTTCTTGAGGGCCTCGGAGAAGGTGCCCCGAAGGTCTTGTGACCCATCTGCCACCGTTAATACGATGGCCAGGGCATCAGAGACCCTCTGGGCAATCTGATCTGCTGACTGCAGATCGTCCTTCTCCAGAGGCTGCTCTTGGAGCCTCGATGTGAGGAACGTTAGCCGCTCCTCCACCGAGAGCCCCGCTCCCAAATCCCTGACAACCGCCTCGTCCGCCTTGAACAAGGGGCGTGGCACTGTACGCCTGTTGGCACCTCGGCCTCTTTTTGACGGCCTCCCTGGCCTTTCTGGTGGGGGCATATCTGTGGAGTTGCCCTCCGACTCCGTCGCATCCTCTTCTAGCGCTATTGAGCGCCTCAGGAGTCGTGAGGGCCGCTCCATCGAGCCAGCCATCCCCGGCTGAGACTCCAATGAGTTTGGGGCTCGAGCGCCTGCGGCGGCGGTAGTGTTGTCGCCTCCATCCGTCTCCATCGATAGTTCAGTAGCAGAGCTGCCACTGCCCTTCCTGGGACTACCCGCGGGCGTCTGCTTTCTGCCACGGGTCTTCCCCTTCCTCCTCCCTTCCTTTCTCTCCTGCTTTTCCTCTTTTTTGTTAGTGGTGTCTGTTGCCCCCCTAAAATACACGGGGCTGACGTGGCCGGTCTTGGAACTCGGCCCCGTGAGGGATTCTCCGGGTGCATCGCACCCGGTACCCTCTTGAGGACTACTTGTGTTTTTAACTTTCACCATTATGTTAAGTTTTACGTCCTCCGACGTGCCAACCCTCGCGACTGAGCTCCGCTCAGCCATGCATCCCTTGGCCGGGTGGCAGAGCACGGGATTGGGGTAATTTTTTTAACCCCCGGTCCCGTCCGTTCAGGATTACGGGTCGGGCCGAGCGGTGGTCTGCATCAGACCGTGCCCACCGCTCGCAAAGCAAGTGGTGAGCCCGTCGCCCCTCAGGCTAAGAGCCCCGTCACCGTCTCCCAGGGCCGGAGGGGCCACTATGGCCCCGCTGGCCCTCCACGGCAGACGTTCGGCCCACTGCAAGCAGTGCGGCCCACTGCAAGCAGTGAGCCCGTCGCCACTCGGCTGAAAGCCCCACCTCCGGGGACGGGGGGCCACTGTGGCCCCGCTATCCCCACCCCAGGGTCAGGGGGGCCAGTGTGGTCCCGCCGACCCTCCACGGCGGACGTACGGCCTATCCACTGTGCCCTCTGCTAATCAGAGGGGCACACGGAGACCCGTCCTCTGCCGGAATTCAACCGCCGGCACCAGAGTGCCGACGTTGCCCGGGGTGCACCAACGCGCAGGTATCCCGACCCGCACCCCAACTAGGTGCAACCCACGACTTCGTTCGTGTAGAATTTAGTTTGTAATTTTTTTGCGGTACCCTTATTATTTTTCTAAAATAATAGTATCCAAAACTACTACTTGTAATATCTGCTATACGGCAGTGGAAGTCCCGTCCAAATCGTTCCAGCCGTTATGGATATTAGCCGAAACAAACAGTCAGACAAAAACTTTAAAAATTGTATTATGTTACTCTCATATGCATTTAGTAAAAAGCTGTTATTTAAACATTATAAACAGAAATTTTCATTTCAATTATTTGTATAGATAAGTTGTTATTGCTTAAATTCATAGTTTGCATTATTAATAAGTTTACGCTCGATAGATGGTATTATGCATGTTTTCTGATTCGGGCTATTGTTTCGTTATGGCGCTTGTAATTATTATATGACGGGATAACTTTAAACACTCCGTAGTCTGTACTACTGAAGGAATGTCACACAGTTCCAATGGTCTGTCAATACAAACGGAGAGACAGCACACGGCGGGTTTATTTAGTGGATCGTTCGGATCTGTTCGATGCCCTGTGCGGTGGTGAATTGAAATGTGTAATATAAACCTTTTCCTTCATTGGTGACGGAGCTTTCCAAGAAAAGGCAATACTATCTTGTATATGACGCTCAAGTCTTGGCTAGAGAGTTGCGGGAAGAGATAGTTGATCATGTTGGATGTCACTAGGATGATTTTTCTATCATGTCCCATGATGCTGATGGTATTAACAATAATAGTTCCCATGAATACTTTGTTGATATGTCAGTATTTCATATATATGGAGGTTTATATGAGTTAGTAGCAGCCGGATAAATGCATCCCATACAAGTATATCACAATTATGAGAAATTTTGCGTAGAAGGGAACCCCGTAAAAACGCTTCGGTTTAGTTTAATACAAAACCAATGCTGATGGCATTTTGATGTATATTTGCCTTAGCATGGATCTGTTACATCCTATTTTCAATCAAACATTTCTGATATAGTACACATTTTTAAGGAGAATCGTACAAAACTTTGCAAAAGATTTGCAAATGCTACTAGAAAGATACAGCTCAAAAAAAGCGAATATTAAGTATATAAAAACGGAGTTCACAGAGCTGCAGAAATTAATTATCAATAAAACCATCCACAGGCACACAGAATAGCTGTAATTAGGATACAGCATCTTCTGGTATGAAGTACGATTCTAGGATACTTTACGAAACGTATAGACATCTAAAAGTAATTGGGAGGTGGAGATTGGGAGTTGCCGTCGGTGACTGCGATGGCTTAGTACTCTAAAGCACTTCCCCAGATTGGAAGGGACGCAGGTTCGAATCCCGCTCGCATTAAAGATCTTTTTTCCACTTTCACTAACAATTTGTTATTTAAAGTACCTAGCTGAGCATGTGTCTAATACTAGAGATCAAAATAGTTTACGAAAAAAATAAATCCGCTCTACAAAGCACAATGAGTTAGGAATGCGTAAATTGTAACGCCCTTTAATTTAAAAAAAAGAAGCGCCTGGTATATAGTTAGTGACTGCTTCTCACTGGTTCAATGAAATGAATGTGGGAGTTCAGACGGGTGACTCAGTGGTTAACTCGCTGCTATATGCTGATGATGCGATTTTATTAGTGCAGTCCGTGACTGACCTGCAATCCCTAGTCGACGTAATGGCAGAAGATTGTAAGAAAAGGGGCCTACGTGTGAATGTGGGCAAAACCAAAATAATGGTTTTTGAAAGAGAAGAAGCCAGAACAGCCAGATGTCAGAGTAGCAATAGGAAATGGTGTGCTAGCACAAGTGGATGATTTTGTATATCTTGGATGTGGATTCAGTCGGGATGGAAGGTACACACCACTGATGTAGACAGAAGAGTGAATGCGGGAAATAGAGTGAACGGAGCATTGGGACCAGTTCTCGGCAGTCATCACCTCAGTCAGAGTGCATGTGTCGTAATACACAACGCAGTGCTTGTCCCAACGTTATTATATGGAAGCGAGAGTTGGGTATGCAAAAAGGAGCATGAGAGTAAAATCAATGCGGTCGAAATGCGATCTCTGCGGAGAATCTGTGTAGTGAGGCTGTCTGACCACATTCTTAACGACGACGTAAGAGAGCGAGTAGGTATGAAAAAGAGTATTAGTGTAAAGATGCGAAAGGGAACGCTCCGATGGTTCGGACATGAGGAAAGAATGCCGGACGAGCGACTGGTTATACAATGCGAAAGTGGAAGGATGTAGGTACAGGGGGAGATCGAGACTCACCTACCTAGATCAAATCGGTCATGAATACTAATAGTTTAAATTTATTTAGAGACAGTATTTTTTAACAAAATCGTTCCTATTTCAATATTCGTTTATTTGCGCGAGCGAAGCCGCGGGAAAGAGCTAGTATACCTATATAATATTTGTGAGTAAGTATTGCTTGTATGTTTATAGCATAAATATATCAAGAGAAATGTTTTTATTAAACAGAAAGTCCTATGCCCAGTATTCGGACAGTGAAGGAGTTGTGAAAAAAAGATTAGATATTATCGATTATTATATTATCGCTGCATCACGAATGGGGTGGTGCGCGCTAGTTGTTGCTAGCATACTAAGCTACGGTAACCGCTTAGTATTAGGTGGGCCGGGTGCTTGCTTGCCTCGTAGTATAAAAATAAACTAATAATTGCAATTTATACTACACTAGCATATTAAACCTTACTAATTTTGAAAATGTACATTGAATTATCACTAAGTCAAATATCACACTCAATTAGCAACTTAGCAACGTTATATTAATTATGTTTGATAATAAAGTTCCATCAATCACTAATTAATTAATCTTCGTCTTATTTGAAATTGGAATTATATTAGAAATGGAAAACAACCTAATTTTATGAGTTATGTGTTGAGCCGTGACCTTAATTTTTTTTCTACTTTCTTTTTTATTTATGTGCCATTGTTGGATGTAATTCTCTTCTCCCCGGTGGACCACTGAAGTAATGTCCCACAGTTCCAGTGGTGCCCAATACAGATAAATTGACGGCACACGGTGGGTTTATTTATTGGGTGAGAACCCCACAATACCATGTTTGTTGCCCCAAACCACGGGGTATGCGGTTAGGTACATTTTTTCCGCCTTAATAATAAAAGGTGTCAATAAGACAGCGGGGTAGTGTTACAGGGCTCTCAAACACTAAAACACACCGGGCGCACGCGCTCGTACTGGTACAGCGTATATTCACTTTTGTTGTCTGCGCGGCGGCTAGCCTCATCGGGCTGCCTCTCTGAGTGACGTCCCCCCGCAAGACCTGGGATGTCACACCTTCGCGGTGGAGCTCTACGTGGTGGAGCTCTATGCGGGTAGAGGCCAAGCCGCTTCGGCTAGGGTGGCATTCCCACTCTACAATGATCCTTTTTAGCTCCTTGATGTTTTATGGAGCAAGTTCCACTGATCTGATTAGATTGAGGTTAGGAGGTGTCCAATCTAAACGACGGATCCCAACTTCTTGTATATACGCTTCTATGGCGCCAGAATGGACCAGAATGGTGAGCGCAAGCATTGTCGTACATAAAAATGGAATCTTTTCCTAAAGTTAATGCGAGTTGTGCATGTGGAATAAGGACTTCAGTAATGTACCAGTGTGCATTTCTTCATGTTCTGTTTTCTACTTCGATCATCAATACCAACAAGATACCGTGCCACGAACAAAATCAAGCTAAAACTGTCCGTGTGAATATACACTTATATAGCTACATCTGTTTACTAACGAACTGAGGCAAAGGTTTTAAAACATTTTTAAATTCAACCTAATTACAATTATGGCGTTTAGTAAAAAAGTCACAAATCTTTAAAATATTATCTTACATTTACGATCATTCCTCACCAAAAAACGAGCAAAGAAATAATTTATTACTACCACTTAAAAGTAAAAACAAACATAACATTTACTGTGAAATCAAGCTTAAAAAGCAATAGATAAAGTACGTTTTGAACTGAAAAAATAAGAGCTCACTACTCAAGTGCGCTGTTATTTACCGAGACGGATTTTTTGGGCTGACGATATCTGTTGTATTGATGATCGAAGGTTTTCTATGAAAACTAACTCCGTATGCTCCGAATTAATTGCTAGCCAAAACAACGCCAGCCTCAGCTTTAAGGAGTGATTTCTATGAAACAAACCGCATAGTGTTCTGCTGGTCTTTGAAGCACTCACCGGTATTGGTCCTATCCATACAAAGAGGTTCTTTAAAGCACTGTGGGAATAATAGTATTTCCCACTCAACCTCCTTACCTAAATGTAGTTCAAACGAAACTCTTTGTTGTGATTTTGAATATTCTGACAATATTAGAAACATTTATTAATGTCAAGATTTAAAATTATAAATGTCGATGTCATATATCGTCTAATAGATATTTTATTAGTTTTGCTCAGTATTTTAGGAAGGAAGCATCTGATCTTCCATAGCGAGCCTTAAGGTCCTCACTCTTTGATGTCACAGTGTTTCTTGATACTTATATAAAGTTTCCCAGTACTTATGATATAATGTTGGTGTACTTAAAGTCTTGCAGTTCAGTATAAGTAGGTTTTTATAACAGTGTTTGTATCTAAGTGTTTGTGAGAATAAGCAAGACGAAATAAACATCTGCTGAGTAAATCTGGAGTTGTAATTCTTTTGAACACGCAGTGGAGATATTGGGGCTCGACATATTACTTAATACTCTCTCTCGCTTGAGAAGGTGGTCGTATCAAGACCATAGCAACCCCCAAATTGGTAATCCCGACGTGATCGGCGACGGGCCCAAATTGGTGACCCAACGTTGGGGTCACCCAAATTGTTGACCCCGTCGCATGAAACTGTGGTGAACCCAAATTGGAACTACTACCGATTGAACAAATTGGTCACCCAAATTGATAACCGATCGTGAAGAATACGATTTGAATGTCCAGTCACGCATAATGTCCAGACTCTGAAGATTTGAACGTTGACATTTTTACTACACGTAATATTGACCTTGGAAGTCACGAATTATTACAATCAGTTGAATCATATTTTGTTCAAGAGAAAAAGCTGCAATATACTTACCATTTTATATTTTACAATTTTTACTGTCCAATTTGACAGTCTGGAATATTATAGAATAAAACAAAAGACTACCTTGGATCTGAAGAAAATTCCAGAAAGAGGATTTTACTCAATTTGCTTTTATATTTTCTTTTTTCTTCCTATATTATATTAGATAAACATTAGAAATTTAATTTAAATTGTTTTATAATCTATATTTCTTTCTAGGAAAAATGAACAGCGCCGGATCAGAGACGGAGGAATTCGTTGAGGCAGTAACGGATGTCCACGTCAATAGAGTTTCCATCCGAACCCCTCCCTTTTGCAAGGAAAAACCTGCGCTGTGGTTTACGAGCCTCGAAGCTCAGTTTAAAATAAATAGCATAACTCTTGAAGTTACAAAATTTAATTATGCAGTATCTCAATTGGACTTAAACTGCACTAGTGAGGTTGAGGATATAATTATTCAGCCTCCCAAAGACAACCTATATACATCCCTTAAAAACGCCATTATCAACCGATTCACCCATAGCTATGAACAAAAGATACGACTTTTGCTTGAGAAGGAGCAGTTAGGTGATAGGAAACCTTTATCATTTTTAAGATATTTAAAATCTCTTGCAGGTTCCAATTTTCCCGATGACCTATTGCGGTCGATCTGGTCGAGTAGGCTGCCGAAACTTATTCACGTAGTTTTAGCATCTCAGTCGTCAGGAAATCTTCTAGACTTAGCAGATATGGCAGATAAACTAGCAGAGTTACAACCAGAAACTCAAGATGTTTGCTCGGTAAGCAACAACAACCATTCTCCTACATTTTCATCTCATCCTGGCTATGTTGCTTCTTCATCATCACCCACCAGCCATGATAATTTAGCCCTAATTCAAAAACAAATTGACATACTGACTAAAGCTGTGGCGTCAATATCTTCACAATTAGGGAATGATAAGAGGTTTTATGGTCGTTCTAGAAGTAGAACTGATGCAAGTTTTAAAGGCAAGAGACGCATATCTAGGAGTCGTTCTAGGGATAATGGTGATTTTTGTTGGTATCACAAAACTTTCGGCTCCAAGGCAGCTAAATGCATCAAGCCTTGCAAATGGTCTAACGACCAGGGAAACGGCAAGACCTTTCTGTAGCGGTGAGTACAGAAAGTGACTTTAGAAGTCAGAATATCCAGAAATCACTAGGCCTCCTGGTATCGATCGTGAGATTAAACATAATACTGTTCATTTTATAGAGACAACTGATGGCCCGCCAATCTCTTGCCGACCCAGAAGACTAGCCCCGGAAAAGCTCGACATCGCCAAGAAAGAGTTCGAGTTGTTAGTCAGTAATGGCACTGCGAGACCTTCCAGCAGCCCTTGGTCATCTCCACTGCATTTGGTTCCCAAGAAGGACGCGACTTGGCGACCATGCGCGGTGACTATAGACTGTTAAATGCTCGCACCATTCCGGATAAGTATCCTGTTCGGCACATTGGTGATTTTACTAGTAATCTTGCCGGATCACTCATATTCAGTACAATTGATTTGGTAAAAGCGTACCAACAGATTCCTTTCAATAAGGACGATATTTGCAAAACTGCTATAACCACACCGTTTGGATTGTTCGAATTTCCATACATGATATTTGGTCTTCGAAACGCAGATCAAACTTTCCAGCGTTTCATTGATGAAGTCGTTAGGGGACTCGATGTTTGTTTTCAATACGTTGACGACATTTTAGTGTTCTCTAAAAGCCATTCTTGTCATTTACAGCATCTTAGGATCCTATTCGACGATTTGGTGGTGAGATTACGTCAATTTGGTGTAGTCGTGAACACCATTAAATGTATATTTGGAGCTGAAGAAGTAACATTTATAGGGAGCAAAATTTGTGCGAAAGGTACTAAACCTCCCGAGGAACGCGTACAAGTCATTAAGGATTTTCCTCCTCCAAAAACTGTACAAGGAATGAGACGTTTCTTAGGTGTGATAAATTTTTATCGTAGATATATTCCTGATGCAGCAAAATATCAAGCACCTCTCATTGATGCCGTAGTATCAACTAATAGTAAGGGTACTAAACCTTTTCCTTGGACACCACAACTTGAAGAACAATTTCGAGTTTGCAAGGATCATTAAACACAAAGTGAAAAATGTGAAATCGAAAACAACAGTCAGGAGCAGGATTTGAACCTGCATCTTCTGGATACCGTCCAGATGTTTACCAATTCAGCCATCCTGACAATTGCTCCTGACTGCTAATTTCGATAACACATCATACTTAACGTCTTTGGGTGACGCCTGCGCCATCTGTCAGAAGTATTTTCATACATTATACCGACCAGGTAAACCCAAATTTTACAATTAAGATTTTACCTAATAATGACGCAAACCCTTTAAATATTTAGATATTTTTATATATATTTTTAGCATTTGACATGCTTAGCACTATACATTAAACACAAAGTGAAAAATGTGAAACTGAACACTTCGTAACAATTTTCACTGATCATAAACTACTCACCTTTTCATTTCAGCTACGTAAAGAAAAATTACCTTATTTCAACTTAATCAATTAAATTTTATTAGTCAATTCTCGACTGATATCGTCTATATCAAGGGAGAAGAGAATGTGGTAACTGATACATTGTCACGAGTCGAAAGCATTCATTTTTCAGAAAATTTTGCTGAGCTTTTAAAAGCACAACTAGCTGATGAAGAATTAAAAGTTGTTAGGAATGATACATCTTTAGTTTTAAAAAAAACTGACATTCCAGGAACCAAGCTTAAAATAATATTTGATTTTTCAACAGGAAAAGCAAGACCTTACCTACCACAAGCATTCAGGTATCCCGCTTTCCTTAAAACTTCACAACCTCAGTCATCCCGGTGCGCAGGCAAGCGCAAGACTAGTGGCAGAGCGATTTCTTTAGTCTGGTATCAAAAAGGATTGCAGTAAGTGGGCACGCAACTGTATTGCATGCCAGAAAAACAAGGTAACCAGACACATTAATACACCAGTAGGCAACTTCAAAGAAGTATCCTGCAGATTTAGGAATGTGCACTTGGATATTATTGGTCATTTGCCCAGTTCCACAGGTTTCTCGTACTGTCTGACAGCAATTGACAGATTTTCAAGATGGCCTGAAGCATGGCCTATGTCCGGGATTTCAGCAGAGGAAGTTGCGGATACTTTTATTAAGGGTTGGATATCTAGATTCCACTTTACACAGATAGGGGTATTCCACTTGTTGTCACTACAGACCAAGGTAGACAATTCGAATCTTGTCTTTTTAATAATCTTTTGGATTGGTGTTCTATTCGAAGACAATCCACTACTAGTTATTATCCTCAATCTAATGGTATGATTGAGAGATTTCACCGTCAACTCAAGGCTGCACTCATATGTCACAATAACTCATGGGCTAACGCTCTACCCTTTGTCTTATTAGGAATAAGAACAGCTCATAAAGTTGATCTTGATTGTAGTTCTGCCGAACTACTTTATGGAGAGCCGTTAAGATTGCCTGGGGAATTTATTTTAGAAAATAAATCAGTTAGTCATAGCACCTTTTTGAAAGACAATTGTTTAATTATCTCTAAATTAAAACCCATTCCAGCCGCTCATCATAACAATCATAAATCATTTATTTTTAAGGATTTAGATAAGGCAACTCACGTGTTTTTAAGGGACGATTCTGTTCGACTCTCACTCCAACCTCCATATACCGGCCCTTATAAAATAATTAGTAGGAACAACAATTTAAAAACTTTTTGATCTATATTTTAGCACTTCACATGCTCAGCTGCTCTTAAAGTACAAATTATAATTTGTGAATAAGGAAAAAGAGTATTTTAGTACGAGCGGGAATCGAACCTGCGTCCCTTCCTTTCCGGGGAAGTGCTCTAATCCATTGAGCTATCGTACCATTTCTAGAAATACCGAATTTCCTCACCACATTTGTCTTAACGACCAACGCCATCTATCGGCAAAGCATTTACATGCATTCATCCAATGTAGTAAGTTTAATTTTGCAATTAAAATTCATACTACTTGATGGCGTGATATTTTTTTTAAATGTTTGAAAAATCAAGGAAGGGACGCTGGTTCGATTCCCGCTCAAACTAAAATACTCTTTTTCCTTATTCACAAATTATAATTTGTACTTTAATTTAAAAACTATAAATATTCTCATAGGAAATTAGAAAAAATAAGTAAGCCTGGATCGAGTGAAACCTGCACACTTAGAAGCAGACCAGCTTCAGTGTGAGCCGCAACCCACAAAGGTTTCTCCTCATCCAGCCCTTCCTGCCTCTATTGACGTGGACTCCGATGTCAGCACAGCGAAGTCCAATCCGTCATCTGAACGGAGCTATACGACTCGTTCGGGCAGGCGCGTTAAATTTAGATTTTAACTTGTTTAGTTAGTTGTAGGTTATTTCTTCTCCTAGGTTATTTCTCTCCCTAGGGGGGTGATGTGGGAATATAAGTATTTCTCACTCAATCTCCTTACCTAAATGTAGTTCAAACGAAACTCTTTGTTGTGATTTTGAATGTTCTGACAATATTAGAAACATTTATTAGTGTCAAGATTTAAAATTATAAATATCGATGTCATATATCGCCTAATAGATATTTTATTAGTTTTGCTCAGTATTTTAGGAAGGAAGCATCTGATCTACCATAGCGAGCCCTAAGGTCCTCATTCTTTGATGTCACAGTGTTTCTTGATACTTATATAAAGTTTCCCAGTACTTATGATATAATGTTGGTGTACTATCTATTAAAGTCTTGCAGTTCAGTATAAGTAGGTTTTCATAACAGTGTTTGTATCGAAGTGTTTGTGAGAATAAGCAAGACGAAATAAACATCTGCTGAGTAAATCTGGAGTTGTAATTCTTGTGAACACGCAGTCGAGATATTGGGGCTCGACATATTAAGTGAGAAGGTGGTCGTATCAAGACCATAGCAACCCCTAAAGCACAATTTCGAGCTAATTGAAAGCAACTCGAAGCTCACGAAGTAGTTTAGGGTCCCGGGTCGTGTAGTAACTGCTGGTATTGACAGCCAAAAGCCACATTCTGACCATCCACAAGCTAACATTTAATCCTCATACTTCTTTCAAGGCTCTTCTTTAGCTCCACACTTGACGCCTTAAGATGCCACAATGCGACGACTCGATGTGATGACTCACCAAAATCAGTGTCGTAGTTTATTGCATCGTTTTCTTCTCGAACCTGTGGGTCTAGCCAAGTTGCATTCTATGATCGATAACGCTAATAGAAAACTATTAAAATGTATGGAAATTTGACATCTCTAACGTTAAGTCGCGTGACTTAGCGTTACAGATATTGTTAAAGACTTAGTTATAGGTTCTTTATCTAAGGTTAAAGATGTCTAATTCCCATACATTTAAATAGTTTTCTATTAGCGTTAGCGATCATAGAATGCAACTTGGCTAGCCCACTGGCCTTTTTTGACCTAACCGGTCTCTTGATACCAACGTCTCTGGACAGTTAAACGACTCACAATTAGTCGCACATAGACACGTAAGTTTGTTATCTTGTTTAAATAGGGTTTTAATGTTACCGGCTTTCGCTTTATCAGCCAAATCAAAAAGTGGTATTTAATGTAAAATGAAAAGTCATAAATTGTCCAAAAAACATCTATATATTTTTATATACTTTTTTAGTATTGGACATGCTTAGGCATATACATAAAACACAAAAGGAAAAATGTGAAATCGAAAATAAAAGTCACGGGCAGGATTTGAACCTGCATCTCCTGCATATGCCTAAGCATGTCAAATGTTAAAAAAGTACAATAAACACAAAGTAAAAAGCATGTCAAATGCTAAAAATATATATAAAGATATCTAAATATGCTTAAAAGTATATAAAAATATCTAAATATTTCTAGGGCTGCGCCATTATTTGGTAAAAATCTTAATTGTAAAATTAAGTTTACCTGGTCGGTATTATGTATGAAAATACTTCCGACAGATGGCGCAGGCGTCACCCAAGACGTTAAGAATGAATGTGTTATCGAAATTAGCAGTCAGGAGCAATTGTCACGATGGCTGAATTGGCAGAGCATCTGGACGGTATCCAGGAGATGCATATTCAAATCCTGCTCGTGACTATTATTTTTGATTTCACATTTTTCACTTTGTGTTTAATTAACCAAAAAAGATCAACATTTTAGATTATGAGCAAGTTTAACAATTCACATGATTAATAATAAAGCAGTTTTACAATAATCATTTATTGATTTAATTAAATAAATTTGAAATGTTTAAGCTGTCATATCATCTTACAAATAAAATGCTAAATTACATCGACAAATTAATAAAACCTCTTGTAATATTCTTTAAGTGAAAAAAAACTCTAGCGCCCTTTTTTGCGAAAAGATTTATTATTTAAGTACTCCAACAAGCTATTTGAATAACTTTTGTACAACCGCAGCAGACAGGTGAAGCACTCTAAAGCTCTCAGGAATTACACCTAGCAGAACTATTTACAACTGGCCCCATCATGCATAGTTTAAGACAGAAGTTGCTCATGTTTCTGTCTAAATTCTATAGTGCTAACTACTTATGTGTGTGTGAATAGTGGAAGTAGCTTCCACTTTGAAAGTCCTCTTGAAGTTTAATCGCATAAAACTATGGTAAATCAAATCCTTGAGTAAGTACCTAAGTACTATCTATCTATCTATCAGCCTCTGATCGTCCACTGCTGGACATAGGCCTCCCCTAGGGGGGGTATATTGCCATAATCACCACGCTTGGCAGGCGGGTTGGCGATCGCAATGGATGTTTTTAGTACACAGGGGAACGCTGCTGCCCGGTCCCCCGATAATCCCTTAGTCGGCTTTTACGACTCCCATAGGAAGACACGGGGTGGAGCTATTCTTGATGCCGGCTGCTTTAAATTCTCATCTGAAATAAATATTTTTCGTAGTCATTGTGGTACGTTGCCATTTAAATAGCCGAAATTATTTATTTTATCGTAAGTTAATAATATATAACTAGATAAAAAAAACATGGACCAAGTTGGACAAGTAATTATAAAATTGCCTCAAACTAGTATCGCAATTGTCGGCGGGTCTCAGCAGCGCGTGCTGGAGGCAGACGCCTCCCACCAAGTCAAATAAGCGAATGGCGGAGCGACGCTCGCCGCGCCATCATCGCCCGTTGGAGGGTTCGGCTGGAGACGCCCCGGGCCGGTCTTCGGACCGTAGGGGCGCTCCAGCCAATTTTAGAGGAATGGGTTGGGCGGCAGCATGGAGTCCTCACCTTCCGACTGGTGCAGGTACTCTCGGGGCACGGCTGCTTCGGTAAGTACCTGTACACAGTTGCTAGGAGGGAGGGGACTCCCTGCTGCCACCACTGCGACTGCAGCGAGGACTCGGCGCAGCACATGCTCCAGTCGTGCTCGGCCTGGGCTGAGCAGAGCCGGGATCTTGCTGCAGTCATCGAAGGGGGCCTGTCGCTGGCGGCTGTTGTTCGTGCCATGGTCGGTGGCGACGGGTACTGGATAGCAGTCGCCACCTTCTGCGAGGATATCATCTCGCGGAAGGAGGCGGTGGAAAGGGCCAGGGAGGCTGCTCTCTCCTCTGGCTCGACCCGCCGCCGGCGTGCGGGGCGGCGTGTACGCGACTATCTGCGCCTAATGCCGCCCTAGCCGAGACCGCGGGCGGATGGATCGGGGATTATCCGCCGCCCGCGTTGAGCCTACCGTCAAAGTATGACGTCCCAGGTGCGCCGGGACGTTACTCAAAGAAGGAGCCTAATGGGGCTAGCTGCCGCGCGGACCACTGAAGAGAATATACGCGGTACCAGTGGTCCGCCGAGTACGGGCGGGTAAGGACGCACGGCGGATTTTAGTGGGTGAGAGCCCCAAAGTGTGCGGTAAGTACTTTTATACCGCCTAAAAAAAACTAAAAAGAAAGTATCGCAATTGTAATCCCATCAAGGCTCTGGTCTATAATACTTACTTACTTTATTTTTTATTACCATGCCATCTCCGTTGTTGGTTGTTGTTACAAACCATTAGTTGTTCGAATCTTATTGATAGTGATGATCTCTTACTAAATATTTAACAATTTCGTCGAAACGGTTAAACGGTTTTACTTCCTTTAAAAAACAGCAAACCCAAAGTGACTCGTAAAACGGGCACGTACTTTGTTCAACGTGACGTAACTATGTTATAAAAAGATAAAAGTGTGCAGTTTCACTTCACGTTCCCAAACTGAAGCGACAGAAACACAAATTGTGTTAGCACTTTTGAAAAAAAAAGCATAGCAATGAAGTTTTTAGTAACACAATAAAATTTCACTCAGTATTTTTTAGGAGAATTAACGACGATTTTAATCTCATACTTCGTTTAAATAAACGTAATAATGATGAGCAAGTTAAGTAACAGAAGCGAGCTGACCACGTTCACGTATTCATTCGATATACCTCACCCATAGGTTCTCACGTTCAAAAACGCTTCTTCCTCCAAAATAACACATCGAACACAAATTATGAGATCCATAAATAGGTTTATTCTGACCCAAATGCTATTTTTACCGCTTATTAAGTCCAATGCAAGCATGATATACATATTGTTGCGGGGTGCACCCATCTAAGCTATATATTTTTAACGTCTTTGCATTAGCGTTTGTTAGAGGGTGATTTTTGCAGACTCTTTACAAGGAACAAAGTTTTACTTATGCTTTTACAAGCTTTCACCAATCTACTTTGTTTGATGTAGTAAAATCAGAATCCCAATAATTGTTAAATTGGGACATAAAAGAATGCTGCGGGTTGTAATCAAACATAACGCCCTCATGACGTTTGTAGTGACAGCACAATTATAAAACCAAGAATCTGCCTAAACAGATTTAGAGACTAATACGATATAATATGTACAATTTTTAATAATTTTACACAATGTTTTTAAAAATAGAAAATATAGGAACATAATAAATACGATAATATATTAAAAGTCCCATTATAAATAATCCCAGAATAAAGTTCAGTTAATGTTAGTGGGAGAACATAAAAATATCCTGTATGGTAACCAATATGTCTTTCTCATACCTCGAGGTAATTTATGGGTCATTCTACCGAAACTCTATAATTATGTTCGCTTAAAATTTGTTAAATATACTCAATTTTTATCTATTTCTAATACTTTTCGTTGTTTCGTGTCGTTCGTAAAAAATAATCACTCGTGTAGAAATAAACTGCACAAATAGTAATATTTTATTTTTTAAGTTGGCACCCTATTTTCTGTCTCCGGGCAACCCTTTACCATATTGTGTCAGCGTTGGTGTCAGCCATACTTCACCAAGTACATGCAGTTCGGAGAAAAATAATTTTAAAACAGCGTTCTACAACGGTGTCAAATTTGAATCGTCACCTCTGTACTTAATAAAACAAAATAAGTAAGTGATTTATAAATATGGCGTGATTAATTAGCTGGTTTATTAGTAACGTCAAGTAAATTTAGTTCTCACAACCTCAACACATAACCTGCACATATTGCAGGTTATGTGTTTTATGTTAAAAGTCACTTCTGTAGAACTCACTTCTGTCGATATAGTTTTCTACGGGAGTGATGTTTTTCGACAAAAGTGATGGTATGATTGTTATGCTTATTACATTTAACTTATTATAAGATATATACACTCATAATATAACCTAACTACATAAATTGCTGTTTATTATTATGATTTGATGTTTATATGCACTATGTCGCATTTTAATTACCTACCTATATTGACAGATGTGACTTGTTGTCTACACAAGCGATTATTTGCAGGTATTGCGGGTAAAAAGCGATTGGAAAAAGAAAAAAAAGATGGATTAAGTAAGCAAAAGAAGGCATGGATACCTACGGAAGAAAAAAGAAAATACTTTGGAAAATCCAAAACTGCACGCCTCATAATCTACATTTTTCAATAAAATTGATTATTTGATGAGTAACTAATAATGTATTGGTTTTACTAAGTAGTTTTCAATAATTCACATAGATAGCGCTAATTTCAAAAAGTACTAATGTGGGTTTCATGTCTTATACGCCATCTAGCGCTAATTTTAAGAAGTACTTCTATATTGGTCTAGCTCTGTCATTTTGCAAAGCGCCATCTGGCAATTAGTAAGAACAACAATCCATGAGTTTACATATATTATATACCTACATAAGTGCATATAATATATATACACATGTAAAATTAAATAATTTATTAAACTGAAAACAAAAACAATTTAAGAAAACAAAAAAACATCGCATCCTTACAAAAAAAAAGCAATGTTGTGGTTCTATATATACAAAAGCAACTGAATACATCTAAAATTGCCACTAGCGACATCTAGGGCTGCATTTGTCAATATCTCTATTACTTTAAAACAGCGACATCTATCAATAGAAAATTGCAACTTTTGACGATATTATACGACTTATTTTAAAATCAATGAGTTCAACAAGAAATCTCTAAACCATTTATCTTCCTAACTTGGTTGCTTTATAATTTTATACTTTGTTCTAGTGAAAACACCGTGACGCCAAGGCCACGCAAAAAAAATTGTGGAATGTAAAATATGATTTAACGTTGGTGTTTTATTATTTACGTGTGTTTAGTATTTTTAATTATTGTTATGGATAAAATAGTTATTATACTTGACAAATATCATCAGTTTGTCAAGCAAAGGTAAGAACTTTCTTTTAACAAAAAACAATGTACCGGCCGGGCAAACGGCGTTCTGTTGACGATAGTAAAACCACCGGTGGCTATGCGTAGGTACGTAAAAAGGTAGTTAGTTCTCATGAAAGGCGCTGGTTTTAGTGTCGCGTCGAGCGTAAATTCCATAAATATTCAGTATTTTTTTGTTTATTTAATAACATTTAAACCACATCGAATCAGAACGTGAAAAGTAATAGGGCTCTATTCCTAGTCATAATAATACGTAAACGAAAAAAAAAAAAGACTCGATTAATTAAGTATTTTGGTCGTTATCGTGTTAACATACATTACCTACAACTCACGGACGTCCAAGCCAGATTTTTTTCAAACAGTTTTTTAACTAGTTTAAATAACAAAAATGGCATCAAAAATATCATGAGTGTTAAAAATAGTGTTTGTTCTTTATATGTGTGTGTAGATATTATTTTACAAGTGCAATATATGATAAATAGAGACATTTTAAGTTTGAAAAATCAGTTGTTCCGTGTGAAACGGCAGTAGAACCCACCTCAACGCTTCGCTTATGAGGCGTGCAATCACTTTTATTTATTGCATATTATTTTCAAAAAATCGAATATACACATGATAGTACCTACTTGGTCTTTGCTGACATAAGCCTAGTTATTGTTTCCATGATATGCCATAAAAATGAATAACTTTCATAAAAACAATTTTATTGCTTTGCTCGTGAACAAAATCTTTGAAATTTTACTAAAGAATAAATGGTTCAGGAAGTCTCAAATCGTTACTTTTTATCATTCAAAGAAACATCTGGCCTTTGATCGTTCAATCTCTGAACGGATTTTACGTTTTGATTAAAAGATTTGGAATCTCTTTCATAATTTTACAAATCTCAGTTTATGACTAGATATTTATATACTTGTAATGTACTTCATTATATACTAGCTGACCAGTCAAACTTCGTAGCGCCATATTTTTTTTTTTATATTTTCTAAAATCCTGATAGACGTGTTTTACTATTTATACCCCCTTCGGCTTCACACAGGTGATGTATAGTCGCGGACTAAGGAAATGTTACACTTCCGGTAAATTCAAATCAGTCTGATTATCAATAATTCCAGACACGTTTGATGTATCGAAAGTATTTCACAGTCATATATGTGTCATTCACTCACTCACTTTTCATGCTATGAGATTTATTTTTTCTTTTATAGAAACAATTTTCGTTAGAATACAAAAATAAAAGAATTATACAATTTGGTGAAGTCGTTCGGCAGTTATGCACGCACATACATTTTGGCGATTCATTTTTATTTTTATATAGATATATGTATTATTTACCCTTTTTTAATAATTTAAGAATACTGTAAACTGAATTGGTATACTAGAAATCAAGAAAATTTTATTTATTCCAAAAACATGTTTTTTTTCATTAATGTGTAATATTCGCGTAAATATTAAGGAGATTGGGAATGACTGTTGGTCAGTGTAATGGTTTAGCGGTTAGAGCAATTCCCCGGATTGGAAGGGACGCAGGTTCGTTTCCTGTTCGCACTAAAAAGTTCTCTTTTTCCACACTTCACAAATAATTTGTTCATAACTAACTTAATTACTATCTTTGGGCTCGTGGAGTTGGTAAGCACCAACTCTAACCTAAACATCTATCCATCCATCAGTCGTAATTGTTTCGTTAAGAAATATGGCCGTAGCGTATTATAAACTATTTAAAAATAGATCACACCAGTAACTAATTGAAGCATCAAAGCGATTATATTTACCGGCAATAAAATGTTATAAGCTTCACGGAAACTAAAATAGACAGCACATTTTATGGACCTACTGTGCGTATAAAGCCGTAGGCATTTATATTTATTTTAAAATGTCGATAGCAGTTTGACATATTGGACAGAACTGTCCAAAAAGATAACCGACCCAACTCATGTATTCAAAAAAACATGAATTGCTAGTTTATTTAGAGCAATAACATGTTAATTATAATTCGCATTTCATGTAAAATAATCTAAATAATGTAATAATTTTAAGGAAACACTTATTTTAATCTTGTTATGACTTCTGAGTAATTCTTCTGACTTATAAATAAATAATGTGGTTTATCGTATAATAAATCAAATAAATAAATAAATATTCACGGACATTTTCACACAACGTCCTCTGGTCCCAAACTAAGCTTAAAGCTTGTGCTATGGGTACCAGATTACGGATATAATACATATATTACTTTTTTTTGTTAATACTCACATATAATAGATAGAAAACACCCAGACGCAGTACTTATATATATGTTCATCACACAAATAATTGTCCTGAGTGGGAATCGAACCCACGACCTCGTGCACGGAAGTCGGTTACACTACCGACTACGCCACGCGGCCCGTCGAAAAATGCTGTAAAATAGATTTTGTTAAGGCCACGGCAGTTTTTCTATAAGCTGTACCTACGTAATTAAAAAAAATAGAATACAATAATATCAATAATAAATAGTACTCTTGAAGAAGCACCATCTTTTTGATTATTGGGTAACCATTTATCGTGCTCTGGATAACGATATCGTTAAGTTAAAAAGTCACTCATTTGATTCTCATTGTCTGTTCTACGCAAAAAGGAGTAGACACCTTGTTGACACTTTTTTAGATAAGGGTTAAATGTCTAAGAAATAAAACTTTGAAAACTTAATCGAAATCTGTCCAATTATTTTTCCATATTGCGCCAGGCGATGTCACAGACCTCATTTTATTTGTATAGCCTAAACTAAGGCTAGACTACTTTGGTTTTATAAAAGCAAAAGTAAATTAGCACCACTCTTGCAATGATGGCCTAAGTTATTATTCTGCGCCCCGAACCCTATCTCATACTACATATCGTATCAAGATGTGGACGGCGGCTCTGCATCGCTCAGCTATCGCCACCGTGACGCTGTCATATATGTCTTAAATTGACTTTGGCAAATAAATCTGAGGCATGTCCGTGTGGTGACGGACTAAGGATACAAGTGTCACCACTCCATTCTTTCCCATGGGTGTCGTAAGAGGCGACTAAGGGAAGTAAGCTATTATCACCCATTGCATTACTGGTGTTAAGGCTGGATACCAAGTGGGAGTACTCACTTGCTATCGAGCCCGAACAGGTTCTACCACCATCTCCCGTGTGACCGGCCATGAAGCACATCAGTGTGTTTTGGTTGTAGCAGGAGATAGCCGTTTATTCTTTCATTTCATGTCCGTGAAATGAAATGGTGAGCAGCGGCTTGACAATATTCCCAGTATAATTGAGTAAATGCGACGGTTACCATTTACCATCATGTGGGCCGTGGCCCGTCAGCCACCATAAATACTAAAAAACCCATGAAAACTTAATAACTTCAATAACAAATATTCTCAAGCGACTTAAGACTAGGACCTTATGCCTATAGAGAATTGAAAACAGTTTGCGCAACAGTAAAACGAATAGCGAGGTTGTATTAATAATGCTCGATTAACCCTTCGAAGATTATCGTCTCCCAGACCTTGTAAATAAACGCCTTGAAAACGTATATCAAGCTATTTCTACAAGCACAGCTTTCTAAATCTTTTATACCTGTAGTACTCGTATACGCCGTGCAACACTATTTTCAAAACAAAATCTTAAAGTCATATGACGAGTACAGTATTTTGTTGACGTTAAATCAGCTGCGCCATTAATAGGATGTTAGCGCCTTATCTATTTAACTATAGGTAACGGTATATTAATTATATTTGAAAAATATTCAAATAATTTTACTTTAATATCTTATTTATATAGCCGTGTGGGGCCGGCTTAAGAATTGTCCCACCCCTCTTCACCCATGGGAGTCTTTAGAGCCGACTGAGGGAATACCGAGGGAGTGGGCAGCAGCATTCCTTTCAAGCTATTAACAACAACCACTGCAATCGCAAACCCGCCTGCCAAGCGTGGCGATTACGGCACTATCCCCCATTCTTGGGGAGGCCTATGTCCAGCAGTGGACTTTAAAAGGCTGATGGATGGATGGATGAATATCTTATTTTTAAATGTGTATTACAAAAATGATAACATAATTATATTAAATACATACTTTAGCAGAATAAATTGCTATGAAAGGGGAAAAATATTACTACGGGTCCTTTCAACCGTAATATGTAGTAGGTATCATTACTAAGACTAAACCACATATGTAACAAAACTGCCATAGAACTTGTTGGAATCAATGTCTACTTTATATTCTTATTGCTTTTTGACAGACTTCCATTCCATTATATATAATTTATTTATGTAAGTATATTTCAATCAGGAAAGCGTGATTGTCTTAATTAGGAATAATAATAATTATGTCTGTAAAAAACGTGACGTTCTGTAAATTTTGCTAAAAAAAAAATTCATTCGAGCATTTGCTGCCTTTGTAGCTCAGGATATATCTAATGTATTTAAACGAGCATGGCTCTTTATATGCCTACTGGAACTTTAAAGTTCTACGAGATGCCGTTTAAATATATTTCAGTAAATTTCTGGCTTATTGGGTTGTCTAAATTAGTATCTTTTTCGAAATACACAAAATAAAAGGCCGAGCGGAGCTCATTCGCCCAGGAACCGTATGTATCACAAAGGTAAACCTGACGGTGGTAATACTCGAATCATGCCTACGATGTGAATTTTAAAGAAAACCATAATGTATCGAGTCCAAACGGGGAGAAACCGACGACGAACTGTGAAATACTAGTATTGTTTTGGTTGTAACGGGTGATAACCATCAATTTATTAATTTACCATTTGCGAAATGAAATGGTTGCTGTCATGTTGACGATTACCATTCTTTATCATGTGGGTCATGACTCGTCTTCCACCAAAAAAACCTTTTTCCTTGGCTTTTGGATGTAACATGATTTAGAAAAGCATACAAAGTGAACAAACAAACAATCTTATATCATAAGATTATGCTTTATTTTTCATAATGTGATTTTTATTTCCATCGGATCATAAAAACATTATTCTATTCCCAACGGAATAAAGAAACAAGACATATTATTATTCCCACGATACTTTGGAGTATCTGCTCCAGTACTTTGAATATTTTATATTACGTGATTCACATCTCTATTGCTCGTATTACCGCTGGGAAATCCTAATACTAACTAAAAAGAACGTGAGAGTGAGTTTGTTTGCTTGTTACGCCTTCACGTCATAACTATTTAACCGATGATAATTAAATTTGAGTACAAATAGTCTAGAGGGCAGAAAAGGTCATGGGTTGCTTTTTATCTAAAGAAGAAAAGAATATATTTATTGAATATCAACATAAACAAATAACAAGAAAACGGGTTACAGACAACTAGTAAAACCAAAAGCATTAAATAACAAACAACCGGACGATTCGAATGGGACGCACGTTCGAATTCTCCTTGCAGTAAAGTTCTCTTTTTCCACTTTCAGAAAGAAAATTTTGTTATTTAAAGTAGCTGAGCATGTCAAGTGCTAAAAATACAGATAAAAATGATCAAGAGCATTAATTTAATTACATTACATAAAGATGTCCATAAATAAGATAGTAACCCCCTTACTAATAAACATTGTATAAGCTCCAAATAGTTATTCAATGTTTTGTTCCGTTCTTTAAACGTCAAACTGTCATATTAGGGACAAAGACAAAACGCTGAATAACTATTCAGACGTTATACAACGTTTAATTAGTAAGGCAGTAAGTCTTTGTTGGACTAATGAAGTCTCTACTCAGCAATATGCCGCGGCACATCACACAGCCGCGTGTGATGTGCTGAAAATGGACGTTTTCTGTGTGATAGCCATTTTTGAATAGATATAGTTAGTATGTAGAGTGACGTACCTACTTATTTACTGATTTAGTATTAAACAGTATCACTAGGTAGGCAGTCCAATATAATTCACTTAATTTTCCCTATAATAGCGTGCATTTTCAAAGTGATGGTCCTTCATCGCAATATAGAGAAAAATATAATTATGTTTTTTTATCCGTAGGGTGACGGACTAAAAATACAAGTGTCACCACCACATCCTTTCCCGCGGGTGTCGTATAAGACGATTTAAGGAAAGTAAGCAATTATCACCCATTGCATTACTGGTGGTAGGGCTGGGTACTAAGTGAGAGTATTCACTTGCTATCGGGCGCGAACGGGTCGGTACCACCGTCTCCTGTGTGACCGGTCATGAAGCAAGCCAGCGAGTTTCGGTTGTAGCAGAAGATAGCCGCTTATTCTTTTATTTCATATCTGAGAAATGAAATGGTGCGCAGCGGCTAGGCAATACTCTCCGTATAGCTGAGTCCATGGGCGACGGTTACCACTTACCATCAGGTGGGTCGTGACTCGTCTGACATCAAAAAAAATTAAACAAAATCACAAAATATTATAAGCAGAGAACTTGGTATTGTTAATATTATATGGCACTCTAGTGAAACCGTACATGAAAAGGGGGCTCCTGATGACATTGTATGATGCGTTAAAGAAAGAGAAAGCTGATGCATTTTTGATAATCGGTGGAGATATAATAGAAGAATTTGAAGCGTAGATAAATTGTTTACAAGGGAAATGTAAGGGTATTCTTATTTTGCCAATTAACGATACTCATGTTGATAATATCTCTAATATACTGAGTATGTACTAGTACTACAAGACCATTTAATGGTACTCTAGCAATTCATCAACTTACGTGGAATAAGACTAAACCTGATATCTTGCACGCCAAAAGATTAAGCTGCAATGTTTGTTGAAACACACCAAATTTGCTCACATCATAAAATTGGGCTTATATACTTAACTTACAAAGAACAACGGATTCCATATCAGTTTTGAGGACATCAACTTATTTACAGCCGCAATCCCAACATTCAGTGTATGAGATATACAAGTACCTAATATCAACAACCTCACGTACCTCTATTGATTTTTATAGAAAGCATGGATCGGATAGTTCATCTGACGACCTAGAGATTTTTAAGAGCAGGAAGCAGATACCTTTTAGGGAAAATGTAATTGATATTAAAAATTTTGCTGAACAAAAAGACCATCAAATAACACCTTATCGCATGAAGAAAATATTTTTTAATGTTCCTTTTCCTAAGTGTAAATTTTTATTGGCTTATTACATTCGACAGGAATATTACGATATCACCACCGAAGGAATGTAACATGGTTCCAGTGGCCCGCCAATAAAGGCGGAGAGACGGCACACGGCGGGTTTCTTTAGTGGGTGAGGGCCCCACACTACCCTGTTCGTTGCCCCGAACGACGGGGTGTGCGGTTAGGAACATTTTTTCCCGGGGGGGGAGAGAGAGAGAGAGAAAAAAAAGGAATATTACGATAACGTCACTTCTGTGAAAAAAAATTGTTAACATTCTAAAATAAGTTTTATTGTGTTTTACTATTTGCATTAGACATAATTAAAAATTATTTATCAAAAGAAGTTTCTTCTGTTCATTAATTTTATTTGATTCTCTAAATTCATTAGTTTTCTGAAACTTTTTGTCACTTATGTTGAAATTAAAATCACTCCTGTCGACGTGGTAAAATCAAAAGGTGCAATTATTTCGTAAAATTGTTATGACTGATCTCTGATTAATTTTTTTAGATACTTATGAGTTAATGTCTCTTTGTAATAATACAATAAAAATCTGTTTTTGTAAAATTTAAAAAATATTATATTTTTTTATCATTAGGTAGAATGACCCTTATAGGATGCACTACCCACGTTTGCACTTAATGAGTAACTGGATGATACGTATTTAGCAAGAAGTCGTCTTCAAACTCACAGTGGTTTCAGATAAGATATTAGAACGTAATAACCACGTCTTTAGCTCTTAAAAACCAGCATCAGATTTATCAGTTCCTTTACAGTATTAAGATTGACTCCCTGAAAAAAATCAGGCTTTACTATCCGAAGACCAACAACAGAATGATCATCCATGCATTCTCGGGAATTGACGTTTGAGATTCGAGAAATTTCAAATTTTAAAATAAATCTTCTCTTTGAGGCTCTACTTCGCTATGAAACATTTCCAAAAGAAGAATTATATAATAAGGTACAGTATTATTACACGTTGCGAATGAGATACAAATAAAATCGTGTCAGCAGCAGCATGTAACTTATGCGCGATATATACCAACATTCTGATCATATTTAACATTGTCTCGGGTTCGATCCCCGGGACGGGCAGTGGTATTGAGCTTTTTCCTAAAAATAAAAATATTCAGTAGCAGTCCTGGTTTGGAAATGTGCCCGGTAGACGGCAATAAGCTCGCCCCCTACTACCGTGGGTGTGTAATACACCTCTGCCTACCCCTTCAGGGAATACAGGCGTGATGTTTTATTGTGATCATACAATATTAATTACCTTAGATATTTTTTTTTATTCTTGTTTAGTATATCGCAATTGCAACCTGCTGCTATTATACGAGTAATACGTCCCTACCTATATTTATTAAAGCACAGAAAATTCACAAAAAATGTTACAGTAAACCTCCGTTTATTTAATTTTTGCAGGGGTGCTACAGCATCATAATTATAAAAATGAACAGCTCTGTGGATGTTACTAAAATAGAACCACATTTTTGTAATTCAATCATATGTAATGAACCTGAGTGCATGAAACTCACCCTTACAAACATAAATTTGCCTCGCAAACCAAAACAAGCAACTTGTAAACAAAACAATTATTCATTCGTTTGTTTACAATCCAATTGCAATTAACTAAGTAGACGATGTAATTACTTAAAGCTCGTTGATCTATTTCTCTGAGAAATAACACGAACATTCCATCAGTTCTAAAAAGGCCCTTCTCAAAATTGTATCAAGACCCTTACAAATTTTCAGGCAAAAGGAACCAAGTTTGACCTTCTGTGTAAGTAAAATTACCCATAATTATTAAGTATTAGCTTTTCCACCAATTTTTGTTTTGTGTATATTTAGATTAGCTGTCATTAAAATTTACATTGCTGCTAAGTTTTTACCTAACGCCCCTTTTTTCCCCAAAGATTGTCGGTTCGTCGAACGATGTGAACTTTTCTTTTTTTTTTTTAGGCGAGAAAAATGTACCTAACCGCACACCCCGTCGTTCGAGGCAACGAACAGGGTAGTGTGGGGCCCTCACCCACTAAAGAAACCCACCGTGTGCCGTCTCTCCGCCTGTGTTGACGGACCAATGGTACTATGTTGGATGTCTTTAGTGGCCCGCCGGCGGCTTACCCTTGCGGGTGGCGGACGTTCCCCGGTCCATCCACCCGCAGCCTCAGCTAGGGCGGCATGAGGCGCAAGTAATCGTGCCTGCGCCGCCCCTGTCGCTGGCGGCGGTTTGGGTCAGCGGAAGTATCCTCCTCCCTTGCCCTCTCCACCGCTTCCTTCCGCGAGATAACCTCCTTGCAGAACCAAAATTTTCTTTCCGGAAGCGATTGTAGGTTACAATACTGTTGGAAAATTAAAAACTAATTCAACACTTACGCAGGTATTAACGGGGCACGGTGCCTGGCCCACGCCGGGCATGACTCGAGCGTGTGCTGCAGCGTGTCCTCATCGCAGTTGCAATGGTGACAGCCCGGAGTCACTTCCCTCCTTGCGACTATGTGCAGATGAGCCTGGACGCGACAACTCTTTGTGGTCTCCACAGAAGAGCCCTGTTCGGCGCGTCCAGGGACTCCGCCCACACAGGTGCGCCGTACAACGCCATCGACCGGACCTCCCCCGCGTAAAGCCGTCGGCACGCATTGTTGGGTCCGCCCATATTAGGCATGAGCCGTGCAAGGACGGATGCCGCGCCGACGAGCTTCGGGGACAGTTGGCGGAAGTGCTCGTGAAAGCGCTACCGCCTGTACAGCACCAGGCCCAGATACTTGATCTGGGCCTTCACCTCAATTTCGACTCGGTCTACCGTGATCGAGGCGCCAGCAGGTGGCCGACGTCGGAGCCCATGGAAAAGTAGGACCTCCGATTTATCCAGGGCCACCCTAAGCCCTAGCGCGCCAATCTTCCTGACCACCTCCGAGGTCCCTAAGATGACCAGTAACGCCACTTCCTCAAAGTTTCCGCCCCGGGCCACGACCAGCGTGTCATCCGCATAGCAGATGACGGCCAGCAATTTTACACCGCTGAAGGGACTGCAGCATCGCCCATGTTTCGATCGAATCGAATGCTTCCTTATAGTCCGCAAACACCAGAAGCAGAGGCCGATTATATTCCTGGGTCTTCTGTTTAACAGTAATACTATGAGAATTTTTATGAATTGTATTTTCACGAATAAGGAAAACGAATCACATCATCAACAAGTGGATATACGAGCAAATAAATTCAATTGGATAGTCCGTCACTACATGGAAAAGTTTCTTTTTTATAATGTTACCCATAAAAAATACTCTATAAAAGAACAATTTCATTCATATGTACATAATACATCACATATTTTATGGCGCCAGCGAACTCAAAGGAATAACATCATTAATTCATAATCTCACGCATAATGGTTTCATTTGCATGCGCGTTATAACTATACGCTTATTTGCACAGAAGTCAATGTATGGAAATTTATTTCACATACATATTAGGTTATATAGCCTCAGGGTTGCCACTGAATTTATTCAAGCGGAATTATTAGTGACCCATGTCAAAAGCTCGAACCAGGATACGTAATCTGAAACGTTAATTCAGCTGGGAAGACATGTCACTTTATGACGGTAAGATCCGCTATCGTGTTATTATACGCCTAAGGCTTTTGAGGGGTTAATTCATATTTGAATAGCCACTTTTCCTCAGCGATACAATTTTGATTATCCTGAATTGTGTCTGAGTACTGTTTTATTTATGAAAATGTAATTGTTAAGATTGATATTTAATCGAAAGTCCGTTATATTAAATACTAGCTGGTGCCCGGTGCACTTCGCTTCACCTAAAAAAATATAATACGTAAATAAAAGAGCAGTCATGAGGACTGCCGACAGAAGTGAAAACTTAAAACTATAAACAAACAGTTGTTATTTTCGAAAATCCAAATTAACTGCTTGATCTTAAATTAAAACTTGTAAATTAAAACTGTTGACATTTATCGGGTTTTGACATCTATCGGCACTCTGAGCAACAATGATATACGTGACGTGTTAACGATAAAGTTTTCACTTGTTGCACAGTTGTTATAAAATATTTTATGTTGTTATAAATAAATTTCAGGACTGACCATTGAACTTAGCACCCATTTAGATCTCAATTCTTTTGTCATTGAAGTCAATAACCCAGGCATATATCACAATATTGAACTTGGCTCTCATTTCACATTTATGTTTTTGATGGGATATCATTACTTTTTGTACAGAAATTATTAGTAGGTACTTATTTTTATTCATAATAAAATTAATGCCACATTGTTTTTGTTAATCTACTGTATTTTCCTACGTTTACGTAAGTGTTCCTAATAGAATCAATTAATTGAAATCCATCCATCCATCCATCAGCCTTTCGACGTCCACTGCTGGACATAAGCCTCCCCAAGAGAACGCCACAAGCCACAACAAGTGTTTCGCTCATATGGGGGATAGTGTCGTAATTGCCACGCTTGGCAGGCGGGTTGGCGATCGCAGTGGATGTTGTTAATACTCGAGGGAGTGCTGCTGCCCACTCTCCTGGTATTCCCTCAGTCGGCTCTTACGACTCCCATGGGTGGAGAGGGGTGGGACAATTCTAAAGCCGGTCTCACACGGCAAAAATTTAATTGAAATATTATAATAAAATTATAGAAATTTACTAGTTTCTGATTTATTCCGTTTTATTCATCCAACTACCTATCTGGATGCCAAATTTGAACTTTCTAGGTCATCTGGAACTGGTTTAGAGTTTTGATCTATACCTAATAGAACAGTGCAGTCAGTGATAAAATTGACGATTTTTGGACGTTAATATCTAAATATTCGTTTGAGGTGTATTACTTGAACTTGGCTTAACAAGCCACCGCGTGTCTAGATTTAATAATAAACCTACGGTACCTTAATGCTTGCTGTTTTTTCTGTTATTTCTGTTGCCTTCAATAATTCCTTTTTTACGAGAAATGACGTCGTAGCGTTTAAGTATTACCTAAAACGCTAATGCAATTAGCATGAGTGAGACTGAGAGAGTCTTACAAACATTTAATTCCTTAATGTAGTTAGCAGATAAAAAGAGCAATACGGCGCCTTCAAACAGAGTGTAAGTGTTATATAATCATGTAAAAAGATTTTTTTTTTACCTTTGTCAGCTTTGTCTCCAAAGTATAAAGCACCCTCATTTCGCCCACATTACAAAAGTACCCATTCCTTTGTGTTTTTTACTAATATTGTAATATATCAAGTTTATTATGTTTAAATATTGGTTACTCGATCTAAACATAATTTCGATGAAATTGCTAACAGATAACTTCCATCCATCCATCAGCCTTTCGACGTCCACTGCTGGACATAGGCCTACCCAAATTGTGAGTATAGTGCCGGTAATCGCTACGGTTGGCAGGCGGGTTGGCGATCGCAGTGGATTTTGTTAATACTCGAGGAAGTGCTGCTGCCCACTCGCCCCGGTATTCCCTCAGTCGGCTCTTACGACTCCCATGGGTGGAGAGCGGTGGAATAATTCTAAAGCTGGCCCCACACGCTAACAGATAACTTATTACCTAATAATTATAATACAGAATAATTTTGTACTTTTTTAACATTTTTATACTGAAAAATTCCGTGGCCGAACTGTCGTCAATTTATATTATTATATTAGAATTCATTATGAAATAAAACTACGTTTACTGAATCTATAGCGTTTATTTGATAATCAAATTTTGGTAGAGTTTTTGAGTACTTACCTACAGACTAAAAAATGTTTTCAATATAAAGATGATATACTCAGTTTAATATAAGTACTAGCTTTAAATCTCATACATTGTAAGTCTAAGAGCGCCTTCACACTAGCGTTTGTCCAGCGTAGGCGTTCGATAAACGTATGCGCAGCGCAGACGCCGCGCTGTTGCAGTGTCAGTGCAAGAGTAAAATGAGCAAATTTTTACGCTGCGTTAGCGCCGTAAGTGCGCGACGCATGCGCCGCGTTACTGCGGAGTCATGTACAAAGTACAATCCTGTTCACATTCGACCTGAAGCGCCTGAACTAGTAGGTACAAATTATTTGTGAAAAAAAGCGGAGTATGTCAAATGCTAAAATATATCGATCAAAAATAGCAGGTACAACTTAAAATGAGTTCAACAACAGAAAGTGGTTTTGACATCGAAATGTTTATTCATGCCATACAAGAACGTCCTGTGATATGGGACATGGGACAGATCCTTGAATGTGTACAGTGACCGCATTTTTCAACGAAAACTTCGAAACAAAAAAGTGAAGAAGGTATATTTACCTTTTGCATTTAAGTTTTGACATGCTTTATTATTTTCCACCTTGTGTTTAATGTAATGGCTAAACATGTCAAATGCTAAAAATATATATAAAAATTTCTAAATATTTATAGGGCTGCGTCATTATTAGGTAAAAATCTTAATTGTAAAATTAAGTTTACCTGGTCGGTATAATGTATGTTAATACTTCCGACAGATGGCGCAGGCGACTTTAAGTATGAAAAATGTGTTATCGAAATTAGCAGTCGAGAGCAGTTGTCACGATGGTTGAATTGGCAAAGCATCTGGACGGTATCCAGGAGATGTAGTGGGCCAAACGTCTGCCTGGGAGGCGGAGACGGGGCTTTTAGCCTGAGGGGCGACGGGCTCACCGCTTGCTTTGCGAGCGGTGGGCACGGACTGATGCAGACCACCGTTCGGCCCGACCCGTAATCCTGAACGGACAGGACCGGGGGTCTTCGGACTGCGGGGAAGAAAGCCCCTATAAAAAATTACTCCAATCCCGTGCTCTGCCGCCCGGCCAGGGGATGCATGGCTGAGGGGAGCTCAGTCGCAAGGGTTGGCACGTCGGAGGACGTAAAACTTAACAAAAATGGTGAAGACTAAAAATACAAAATGTCCCCAGGAGGGTCCCGGGTGCAACGCACCTGGGGAATCCCTCACAGAGCCGAGTGTAAAAACCGGCTTTGTCAGCTCCATATATATGGAGGGAGCAATCGACACCATGTCTGAAAAAAAGACGGAGAGAGGAAGGAAGAGGAGAACCCGTGGGAGGAAACCCACAGCTGCGGGAAGTCCTACCGCAGGAAGCTGATCAGCTATCACGTCAGGGATGGAGACGGACGGCGGTGGCGGCGGCATAACGGCCGCAGACGCGCTCGCCCCGAACCCATCGGGGTCTCAGCCAGGGATGGCTGGCTCGTTGGAGCAGCCCTCACGGCTCCTGAAGCGCTCAATATCACTAGAAAGGGATGCGACGGAGTCGGAGGGCAGCTCCACCGAGTCGCCCCCACCAGAAAGGCCAGGAAGGCCGCCAAAAAGAGGTCGAGGTGCCAACAGGCGCTCAGTGCCACGTGCCTTGTCCAAGGCGGACGAGGCACTTATTAAAGATGGCTGGAGGCGCCTCGCGGATGAGGTGGCAGAACTCCTCAAGGAGCGCAGCGGCACGCGAGCCAAACCAGGGCTCACCAAGGCCGTGCCGGAAGCCTCAGTCTCAACGGTGGGCGCGGTGTCTCCGGCCCCTGAACTTCGTAGCGAGGAGCAGATGCGCCAGGTCATCGATCGCATTGGTGCGATCTATGACCCACGCATAGACTCCCTAAGCGCCAGAGTGGCACCGGAGCCGCGACTCCGACCACCGCTGGCCGCGGAGGAAAATAAAGGCTGCGCCGCCTTCAGGCCTAGCGCAGCTGCCCTGTCAGGGTGGCCGCGTGGCCACTTACTCTGCGACCGCGGCCGCGCCGCCCAAGGGGCAGGGTAAAGCCCCTTAGGCGAAGGCGGCGCAGAAGGCTGGGCAGCGCCCCAAGGGCCAGTCCAGAGAGGAGTTCCCTCCTCTTCCATTAGCTGGCCAGCACTCGCGGGCCCCAGCGACCAATCCCTGTGATCCACGTGCCCCACCTCCCGCGCTATCCGGCCCTGCACCCTCTGATGAGGGCTGGCATGTGGTGAGCGGGGGGAGGAAGAAATCCCGAGGCAAGAGAGAAAAGGGAGCCGCGACTGGGGCTGCTGCCCAACGCCAGGGAGCAAGCCCGGCCCTAAGAAGCCGCGCAAGCTTCAAGCGCCGAAAACGGCAGCCGTGGTAATCACCATGCTGCCGGAGGCGGAAGCGGGTCTGACGTATCAGGCCATCTTGAGGAAGGCCCGGGAGAAAATCGACGTCTCCAACATCGGAGTCGTCGCCGCTCGGACCCGCCTAGCCCGCACACGGGCTCGAATTCTCGAGTTCCCTGGGTCGGAGGGCTCCAGGATGACCGACACGGTGGCCGAAAGGCTGACGAGTCTGTTAGGCGAGGGGAGTGGAGTCCGTGTCACCAGACCGGTAAAGTGCGCTGAACTGCGCATTTCCGGTCTGGATGACTCAGTGACGGCGGACGACGTCCGGGAGGCTATTGCCTCGAAAACCGTATGCACGAATGCCGTCAGAGTTGGCTCCATTCGGACCGGTCCCGGCGGTGTAGGTGCCGTCTGGGCAAGTTGCCCTGTCCCAGGCAGGCTCCTCTTGAGCTGGAGTTCCGCGCGGGTCACCGTGCTGGAGCCTCGGCCCGTGAGGTGTTAAGTGCATGGCGGTTGCACATACCCGGCAAACGTGCATTAACTGCTTTGATTGCAGCGGTCTTTGTTTCCGCTGCGGTCAGGCAGGGCTCCGGATGGCAACCTGCACCGCCGCCCCTCACTGCTTCGCGTGCGCTGCAGGCAATAGGCCTGCCAAGCACTGCATGGGGCGGGAGGGATGCAGACCCCCGGCGACAGGCCCAAAAAAGGGAGACAACAGCCAATCGGCCCAGGCTGGCCCCTAGCGTGGCTTCGCAACCGTCGCGGGTGGAGGAGGATATGGTTACGGCTTAAATTTCAACCGTGACACTATCCTCCTTCACGCGAATCTCAACCACGCCGCTAGGGCGCAGGATTTACTCCTGCAAACCATGGTGGAGCGGTTGATTGGTGTAGCCGTAGCCGCGGAGCCTTATTGCGTTCCTGACCGCCCTTATTGGGCGGGCAGCTGCGATGGCTCCGTGGCAATCATCAGCTCTAAGGCGCTTCGTTCCCCGCCCTTGTTGATCAGAGACAGGGACACGGGATACGTCACTGCCGACTGGGGGGGAGTTACGCTGTATGGCGTATACTTCTCCCCCAACCGGAGGCTAGCTGATTTCGAGGTCTGGCTTGACAGCCTAGAGACCTCTATACGGCGACTGGCACCTAGCCACGGTCTAAGTCGTGGGGGATTTCAACGCCAAATCCACGGCGTGGGGGTCCCCTGCGACGAACGCCCGTGGAGCGGCAGTGGTAGAGTGGGCGGCGTCGACGGGCCTCTGTCTGCTTAACAGAGGCTCCGTCAACACGTGCGCGCGGCGACGGGGTGGGTCGATAGTGGACCTTTCGTTCGCTAGCCCTGACGTCGCAGCACGAGTGAGGAACTGGTGTGTCCTGGAGGAGGTTGAGACTTTGTCCAATCATCGGTACATCCGGATTGAGGTCTCCCGGTCCCTTCAGGGCCCCAGTAGGGGTCACGCGGCGCAAAGAACTCTCGCGTTCCTGCGGTGGGCTGTGGGCAGGCTAGATAGGGACCTACTGGCGGAGACAGCCATCGCTCAATCGTGGCTGTCTTCACCGGCCCTGACCGAGGGGGTGGACGTTGAGGCTGGCCGATTTTGCGCTGCGATTACGCAGGTGTGCGACTCGGCCATGCCCCGTGTGCGACGTCCTCCTCCAAGGAAAGGGCTCTACTGGTGGTCCCAGGAGCTGGTGGACCTCCGTGCGGCGTGCATTTGTGCCCGGAAGTCCTACACCCGCAGTCGGCGGTGCAACCGCGATGGGGAGCGGAAGGGCCAGCTGTACGAAGCGTACCGCACTTCGTGGGCTGCGTTCAAGTTGGCCATCTGCCGCGCCAAAACGGAGAAAAGGCAGGAGATGCTGGACGGTCTCAACCGTGACCCCTGGGGTCGCCCATATCGTGCGGCGCTGAACAAGCTCTGCACTCAGGGCTCCTCCCTCACAGAGACCCTGCAGCCCAGGCTCCTCACCGAGGTGGTAAAGGGCCTGTTCCCACGACGGGTGGAGCACACGCCCCCGGAGACACCGCACTGGGAGGCCGACCTCAGTGTACTGCCCGTCACCACGTCGGAAATGAGGGCGGCTGATTCGCGGATTCGTTCCAAGAACACCACCCCCGGCCCGGACGGGATACCCGCCCGGGTGCTGGCCCTGGCTCTGGATTACCTGGAGCCCCGCATCAGGGGCTGTTTGATGCATGCCTGTCGTCCGGACGGTTCCCTGACTGCTGGAAGGAGGGGAGGCTGGTACTTCTGCCGAAGCCGGGGCGAGCGCCGGATTCGGTCGGTGCATTCAGGCCCATCGTGCTGCTGGTCGAGGCGGGTAAGCTCCTGGAGAAAATCCTCGGTGCCCGCATCGTCCAGCACCTGCGCGACGTCGGACCCGACTTGTCGGACGCCCAGTTTGGTTTTCGAGCTGGTTGTTTGACGGTCGGCGCGATCATGCGCCTGAGAGCCGTGGCCGCAGCGGTCGTCGCCGGCGGTGGAGTGGTGTTGACGGTGTCGCTTGATATTGCCAACGCATTCAACAGTCTGCCATTCAGCTGCATCAGGGAGGCGCTCCGATATCACGAGGTGCCTGCATACCTGCGACGACCAGTGGCAGACTATCTTGAGGGCCTTAGCCTTCTCTATGAGAGCCGCATAGGGACGTTGTGAGGAGACCCATGTCGGGCGGTGTCCCACAGGGTTCGGTTCTAGGGCCGCTCCTGTGGGACATCGGTTACGACTGGGTGCTACGCTGTCGGCTTCCCCCCGGGTTTGCGGTCATCTGCTATGCGGATGACACGCTGGTCATGGCCCGGGGTGGAAACTTCGAGGAAGCGGCGTTCCTGGCCACCTTAGGGACCTCGGAGGTGGTCAGGAGGATCGGAGCGCTGGGGCTTAAGGTGGCTCTGGACAAGTCGGAGGCCCTGCTTTTCCATGGGCCTCGATGTCGGCCACCTGCTGGCGCCTTGATCACTGTGAACGGGGTCCAAATTGGGGTGCAGGCCCAGATTAAGTATCTGGCGCTTTCGCGAGCACTTCCGTCAACTGTCCCCGAGGCTCGTCGGTGCGGCGTCCGCCCTTGCACGGCTCATGCCGAATATGGGCAGACCCAACAATGCGTGCCAATGGCTTTACGCGGGGGTGGTCCGGTCGATGGCGCTGTACGGCGCACCCGTGTGGGTGGCAGGGACCCCACCCACATGGGTGCGATGCACTGAATAGGGCTCTTCTGTGGAGGTCACAGAGAGTCGTTGCGTCCAGGGCCATACGTGGATACCGCACAGTGTCGACAAAGGCGGCCTGCGCGTTGGCCGGAATCCCTCCGTGGGACTTGGAAGCGGAGGTGCTCGCCGAGGTGTATCGGCGGGCGTCGCAAGAGCGGGAGGGGGGTAGAAGTCCCCCACCCAGCGTGGTGGTCAGATGGCACAGCGACGCCCACCGAGCTGCCATGGCCAGCTGGAGGGCGCGGTTAGAAGCGCCCCGGGCCGGTCTTCGGGCCCCGCTCCAGCCAGTGCTGGAAGAGTGGGCAGGGCGACGGCACGGAGTCCTTACCTTCCGACTGGTGAAGGTGCTGTCGGGGCACGGTTGCTTCGGCAGATATCTGCACATAGTCGCAAGGAGGGAAGCGACTCCGGGCTGCCACCATTGCGGCTGCGACGAGGACACGGTGCAGCGCACGCTCGAGTCGTGCCCGGCTTGGGCCGAGCAGCGCCGTGAACTCGTCGTGGCAATAGGGGGGACCTCTCGCTGCCGAGCGTCGTCAGAGCGATGCTTGGTAGCGACAGGACAGGACAGATCATCTCGCGGAAGGAAACGGCGGGGAGGGCCGGGGAAGAGGATTCTTCCGCTGATCCTAACCGCCGCCAGCGATCGAGGTGGCGCAGGCGCAGGTACTTGCGCCTCATGCCACCCTAGCTGAGGCTGCGGGTGGATGGACCGGGGAACGTCCGCCACCCGCAAGGCCTCCCGCGAAGGTGCGACGCTCCGTGTGAAGATGCGTCGCTCAGTAGAGGGTACCCGAAAGGGTAAGCCACCGGCGGACCACCGAAGGAATGTAACATAGTTCCAGTGGCCTGCCAATAAAGGCGGAGAGACAGCACACGGCGGGTTTCTTTAGTGGGTGCAGGCCCCACACAACCCTGGTCGTGGCCCGATCGATAGGATGTGCGGTTAGGAATATTTTTTCCCGCCTTAACAAAAAAAAGGGCGATGTGCCCTGATCAAAAAAAGAAGTCAGCTATAACTAAGGCAGACTATTTTACTAGTTCACTATCAGTATACGGTTGCCTAGACATCACATCGTTAATTTTATTATTCCAATTCCGGGCAGCAAGAGGGTAGCTCGCGGGCCGCATGTGGCCCGCGGACCGCGCTTTGCCGACCGCTGCTGTAAATTATTCGAAACGTCGAGATAGTAGAAAGGAAGTAAACGCGATAGATTCCTTAAATGTATTTTTATTTCATAACGTGTAACATTCGCGTAAATATCAGGAAGTATTATATATTAGAATTCGTCTTAAATCACAGCAAAAAATGTACAAGTGAGTATTACTCTGGCTTTAAGAATGATAACATCACTCAATAACATAAAGTAAAATGTAATTGTATCAAATACTTGTTACAGGATTCTTTAAAATATTAAGCGTTAAAAATCCTTTGTGAAGGCCTACAACGTGTTTTCTCAGTCTCTTCAAAACCGTACCTCATCTGTTAAAATAAAATACTCGACGCGTGAAATAATTGCCGCTGTAATTATAATACCTCGTTTAGCCGCGTCGTATCATTGCAAAAAGAAAATGGCCTTTGTTAATTCAAGACATTAAAAGATGTTTATTTAACACTCTCTAAAATATTGTAACAATAAAAATTAAAGTATAAAGAAAGGAGTTTTTAAAACTTCTCAGTAACGATGGTAAAGAATGTAAATCTATACAAATAAATAGAATTGAAGTGTCTGTTGGTAATGTCTAAATAACAGCTATTTTCTTTAAATGAATATGAGATTTTAATATAATCTAAAAGGTATATTATACGTAGGTGACGTAGGTCACCAATAACAAAATTTAAAGGTTTTCTGTCTGCCTGTTTCCGGCTAATCCTGGAACGGCTGGGCTGATTTGACGGAACTTGTATTTTCGGAAAATCATCAGGGACCAACCGCACAAAAAAGACAATCACTAAATGGCGGACGAAGTCACGGGTTGCAACTAGTGAAATATAATGCCTTAGTAAATAGATAAGCCTTGATATTTTATTTTTAAATGTTTAAGATAAACATATTTTGAAATAAATATCAGTCATCATGTTTTTGACGTGTGTGTTAAATTTTATTCTATTTCGTTAAAATTTGGCCTTCATATAATATGATATCGTTATCTTCCTCTTCCGCTAGTGTAGTGAAAGAGAAGTTTTGTTGCGCTAAACCAATAAATGCAGGACTGATAAATTAAATCTGATACCAAGTATCAATATCGTGATGAAGTTTCTCCCTGTGCGAAGATTCTCCATTGCACTGTTCTGAGTTGACCCTTGCTCTCTGTTTCCGCAGACCCTTTTTTCCTGCCGCGTGAACCACCGAAGTAAATAACGCCGTAGCACTGGGGGTCTACCAAGTACGCTAAAATCTTCCCCTCTTCCTGAAACTTGGCTGTGCTCAATTTGTTGCTTAAGTCCCACAGTATCACTCGTTACTTACGAGTACTATTCGATTGGCATTGAATTATTATCTGACACTGTTCTAATATTAAAAACAATGTAATAAAATAAATAATATACTACACATACTTTACCATACACACACCAATGGGACAAAAACATAAATTGTGTTAACGCAGCTATTAAAACATTAGTCCAATAAAGTTTTGGGTCGCGCAGTTAATGTTTACCGAGTTTAATGTTTGGTTCAGTAATTATATTAGTAGTTACTTTGTACCCGATAACTACAATGGTGGTTAGAATAAAAATATCACAGTTACATGTTTCTGTTTAAAAGATTAACTATTCGAAACCTTTGTATAAAATTTATCACTACCTATATTATTAAATAGCGACCCGTCGGCTAGACATGTTTTTTTACATTTTGGGATAAACGTAGAGTAAATGTATCTTTGTGCAGGACATAAGTAGATTTTTTGAAGTTATACTTCTTTTGGCGCGTTAGGGAAAAATTATGAGAGTAAATTTTTACGATGCGCGCGCACACCATCACGAAAAACCGACACCCTAAAGTTAGACACCCTGAAGTTTGCTATAGTCAACATTTTAGTTTTTTTGTGATATTTAAATAAATAATAATAAGAAGTATAACTTCTACGTGTATACATAAATACACACAATTATTTATTTTTTAAATTACTAATTATAGTAATAAATATGGTCTATGTTATTTGTATTCATACAAAAATTCAATTTGAAACTGGTTCAGTTGTTTAGAAAGAAAGAAAGAAAAAATGTTTATTGTGACGAAACAAAACAGAAAAAGAACAATATATAGTTTTATAAAACAAATTACAACCAAAAGTTTCGTCACAAAACGTCACCAATTCAGCATAATGCAGGAATAAGCCTGTGCTGATCTTCCATTGGTGCGTATGTGATGGCGTCACAGATGGCGATTATTTTAAAAGTAACAATATTATGCTAAATAAAACAACAATATTGAGTTCTAGTTAGTTATAGAGTCTATATCGATTGATATACTAAATTGATACACAAGTGAAATCCTCTTTTTTGAACGCTACCACAGCAACACTACATTTGGCAGTTTAATTTTATCTTTTCCAGCTTTATTAACGTTATTTATTATACTGTTTTGCTTATTTTATTGACCCTTGCTTCGTTACTGGACACTGAGAACTTGCCTACACAATGGTCCTGGCCTTGTTATTTTCGAATAATCTATCTGCTTGACGACGGTTCTTTTACTTGAAATTCAAAGAAGTTTGTGCCCAGCAGTGGGATAGTTTATTAAATAAGACTCTTAGTGTTATTTGAGTAGATAATACTACAATTTACCTTAAATACTTACTTAATTATTTGGTAAATGTACCTATGAAAGGTACGTAAGTTTAATTTTGCAATTAAAATTCATACTATTTGATAGTTCCCGCTCCTACTAAAAATCTCTTTTTCCTTATTACAAATAATTTATACTTTAAAAAGGTACTACCTTTTTTATACTACATGGGTGGCAAACAAGCATATGGTGCAGCTGATAAGCGACCTATCTGGTAAGCGGTTACCGTGGCCTACAAACACTAGTAACACCAGAGTCAACGCTCGCGCGTTGCCATTTCCAAGAAAAGGGTTAGGAGGTGCAGAGTAAGGATAATAGGAAGAGTATTCTCTTAAAGGATACTGAAAAGAGGTTAGGAAGGATGATTAGGAGTAACAAGGAGAGGATAGGGAGGGGGTTTGTGCCTCCGGCGCTGTCACTCACCTAGCGAAACGAACAATATGTATAACTACTTTAAATGTATGGCTTTTAAATGTTATGATGACACTTAGTGGGTGTAGTTTGATACTTAACCTCACTTTTATATAATCTTCTATATCTTGGTTCCTAGATTGCCAAATATAACTAAATTTTATATTATGAAATGTTTCGATGTAAACTTCCAAATGGTTAAACTTTCATCTTGTTACCACCTGGGCCCAAAAATGTATGGAAGCGTTTCCATCTCCATTGAAATTTCATTTTCATGAGGCATCATAAGTGGGGATAGGCTCATAAGTTTCTTGTCGGGCTCTTTTCAAGAAAAGCCTTACTAAGGAATCTGTCCGCTTGTGGCGTTTGTAGTCGTGATATTGCGGATACACTTGCCGCAAGCTCTCGTGTTAGGTTTTAGTAATTTTGACGATTTTAATTGCTACCTATATAATAAGCCTACGAAATAAACGTATTTTTTAATTTGAATTTCAATTTGTGGAGATTAATGACCTCGAGCGGATTCAGCTGGCGCGTTTCTATAACTTAAGTACAGGAACCGAGCGAAAGAGAAATTAAAAAGTAATAGTCACGTAGTCTGATTTGATACCAAGTACTTACGTTTCGATACTGAGTAAATATCGACAGATTAATTCGTGTTGTTCATATTATAATTTTTAAAAATAGCTATAAAATAAAACAAGTCAAAAGAAGGATCGATTTTGGAAGATCGCCTTTTTGAACTCTATTTTTTTGGGTATCCAACCTTATTTAATAATTTATACAAAAATCAATCTTTCGCCAGAAGAATCGCCAACCCTAAACCATACAAACTAGACGTATGACATCCAGTGTTACCATTGACATGACAATTGCCGTATTATACGGTATTTGGTGCCATTTGAAAAAAACACGGTACGAGGCATTATAATCGTCAATTAGGGGACTCAATAACGTAATTTAATAAAACCTATAGCACCATTGGACTTCACACTTTAGTTGATTACTGAATTTACATTGCTAGTATTATAAGTTAATAATGGACATGGCACTAGTAGAGAATTCCCCGGAAGATTAAATGTTCTTCCATCGTTTTCGTTCTTTCATACGTACTTACGATATTCATTCTACTGTTACGAGACTTACAAGCATGAACGAAAATAGCGAAAGAAGATTGTAATATAATATGCAGAGGAAAAACAGTGACACCTAACAGCCTACTACCCCTAAAATCTGTCTGTTAATCTGAAATATTTTTATGAATTTTGTATGGATATTACATATTTGTATTTAATATTCTTTAATCACTATAACTATAAGAACAATATCCATTTGTGTGTTTAAGTCTACATTTTGATTAAATTTGTATGAGACACGGCAATTTTTCAGGTTTTACCACAAAACACGGCAACCAATTTTTAAGTAATGGCAACCTCATCAGCAAAAGTTTGACATCAGCATAATGCTGAAGCAATGGACGCACCCTTTCGACAAATGCGTTCAATGCGATGCGTACGGCGCGTGCGTGCGGACTAATGGACGTCCACCATTAATTTTATTTATTTTTATAGATTACTAGCTCACCCGGCGAACTTCGTACTGCCATTTATTTGTGAATATTTTGCAATGAAAATTATTATGGTTGTATGTATTTTTTAATGCCGAATATTTAAAAAAATGTCCAAATAAAGAAACAATTTTTGGGTGGACCGCCCTTATCACTTAGGGGTATAAAAATAGTTTACGTCTTATCCTCAGACCTACCGAATGTACACACAAAATTTCATAAGAATTGGTCAAGCTGTTTTGGAGGAGAATGGCGACAAACACTGTGACACGAGAATTTTATATATTAGAATATTATCTCGATAAAATAAAGGTCTCATCCATCCATCCATCCATCCATCAGCCCTTCAAAGCCCACTGCTGGACATAGGCCTCCCCAAGAATGGGGGATATTGCCGTAATCGCCACCCTTGGCAGGCGGGTTGCGATCGCAGTGGATGTTGTTAATACTAGAAGGAGTGCTGCTGCCCACTCCCTCGGTATTCCCTCAGTCGGCTCTTACGACTCCCATGGGTGGAGAGGGGTGGGACAATTCTAAAGCCAAATATAGGTCTATGGTGTTGCAACAAAAATATGACATCAAATTAAATTTTCTTCTTGTCTAGAACATTTTATGGAGATAAAATTACTATTTTATTACCCATTGCTTGTATCAGTAATTTAAAATTGATGATCGAGTTTATTCGTACAGAGCTAAATTTTGTACGTTTATAAATGTTTTTCATAACAATATTAAGTAACAATGATATAATTTTAATCCATCGTCTAGGCGTGATTGCCAGATAAACAAACTTCTTCCCAAACTTGTTTTTCAAATCCTAACAAACAAAGTAATTAAAACGTTTCCTGCTCATCACAGAAACAATTTTCCCATTCTTTCACACTTTTTCATTAAATTACTAGTTCAGGTTGTTCTGCACTTTGTCTGATCCAAACTAATTCTACCGGATGTACATAATGAATGTAAAAACTTTTACCAAAGAATATTTAGCTTTTTTAATATAAAGTAGAATTATTTTTTATAGTTCAAATTGATTTTCAGCATTAGCAAATCGACTTTGCGAATAATTCTTTGTACGTGTCATAGTTCGAAAGGACAACGGCAGAATCGCATTTACGAAAACATTAAGCGTTTAAAAATTTAGCATTTAGTAATCTAAATAAAATTATTTACCACGATTTTTTAGCACGTCAACTTAAAAGAATGTACTTGATATTGAATTTTAATACAAAGAAAGATTTTCTTTTTTTTAAAGTCATCGAATAAATATGTGTTATTGTGGTATTAATAACTTATTACTTCCATGTATATACCTTTTATACATATAAGGTACTATTTGATCTACCCGTGAATTTCATGGTGAAATCAGGTGAAATGTAGTGAAATGCGGTGCAACAAAACGTCAAACGTCAACAAAGAATTTGTAATATCTTTATTGCTAGACTTTCTCGAACTAATAATCTTAATAAAAAGTTGCTTAGGAAAGAACGTTGAATAGTTTTAGATAATTTCGATTTCTAAACGCTACACTTTTGCCACAACTAAAATCATGTATGGGAATTTGCTATTGTTATTTCAAACGAGCAAATCGCTAATGTGTCACATTATTGCACACAGAGTCATGTATTTTGCCCATAGATATAGCATAAATTTTGCCATTTTGCCCTTTAAATTATTACCATCATTCTATTGGGGAATGAAATGTAAACAGCGTTCATAAAATAAAACCTATTGAACGTTATACTCCGGGCACATGAATCGTAACAGTGAATGGTTGTGGTTATACGACCTACGTAATATAATACGACGATAATACGAGAAATACCAAAATAAATTTTCGCAATGGTTTACTTTAGCCTTGGCAGAAACGTAGATCAATTTAGATATTTTTATATATATTTTTAGCATTTGACATGTTTAGCACTATACATTAAACACAAAGTGAAATATGTGAAATCGAACCTGCATCTCCTGGATACCGTCCAGATGCTAATCCTGCTCGTGACTATTATTTTCGATTTCACATTTTTCACTTTGTGTTTAATGTATAGTGCTAAGCATGTCAAATGCTAAAAATATATATAAAAATATCTAAATATTTATAGGGTTTGCGTCATTATTAGATAAAAATCTTAATTGTAAAATTAAGTTTACTTGGTCGGTATAATGTATGAAAATACTTCCGACAGATGGCGCAGGCGTCACCCAAAGACCATAATTATGAATGTATTATTGAAATTAGCAGTCAGGAGCAATTGTCACGATGGCTGAATTGGCAAAGCATCTGAGCGGTATTTCTAAAGTTCTAGTCCACAACCCAGTTTAGTAATTTTGTATGCAAGTTATAGTAATATTTTTGGCGATACCAATAAAACTACCTTCCAGTATTATTTTGTAATATTTTGTGTCGCGGCATCATGTGAATAGGTAACTTACCTTAGTAACTTATCAATAAATTATATTATATGTACCTAAATATTATATTGTAAGGTAAAATATATCTTATCCTGTTTATAAACTCCTTTGTAACAAACATATTAGATATAGGTACCTACAAAGGAAATAAATCTTCGCAAACACTATTACAGTAAAATACAATTCAGAGCTTTGAACAAAATAACGATGTTCAAAATAACTATAACACGACGAATGTAGAAGAATAATCCGAATACTTACGTCACAAAGAAAACAATTTTATTATTCACAAACACTATCAAACCAGTCCTGCTTTCGGAAATTATTTGCATCAGAAAGAAGTACCTACCTAAGTAAAAACTTATAAGCCAGTTTGTACTTGTACTACGCTTTCAGTTGACTGAAAGATATTTGAGAATTGAGACGTAGTATAGTATAATTATTTGCTTTACAAAGTTGATATAAGTTCAGGTTTTAGGTTTCAATGTGTCGTGTTTCTCACGAATTTATTTTAGCTTTGTATGCCGGTGTACTGTTCATAATAATAAATGTATAAAATATAAATATCCTTAGCTTTGTTTTATTTAATTATTTGTTCCTTGGACCATCTGCCTGCACCATCTGTCGGATATTATTTTGATAGTAATAATGATACGAATACCTGCTTTATTCAGAATAAATTTACAAGTACATTTTTATTATGGTAAAAGACGAGCTAATATTCTGATGGCAAATTGTATCCACTTTTTAGTAAACCCAGGGGCATAGCCTGCTTCGCAAAATGATATATCAATACGCCCAAAAGAGAATTAAGGAAAGAATCTATTATCTCCTACAACAGAAACATGTGGAAATATTTCACGGCTGATTAAAATTATGATGATAATATTACCCATTCCAGTTTAATAACAATTGACTGCACTAATGCCGTAGTGGTTTAGATGCCTACCTTTCGAGCCGAGTAGTGTAGATTCAATTCCCGTACAGGGCCCGTAGAATGTAACTCACTAAATCGTATCAACATCGCATCCTGTCATTGTCATTGGTTGAGAGATCACCGTGATTGGGTGGGCGATTTACGATATCATGCGTCTATGTATCTACCAATCACAAAAAAGACGATACGATGTCGATGCAATTTTGTGAATCGCATTCTAAGGGTCTCATCTTTGTATGATTCAAAAATTGTTGTTCTATGTCTGGGTGTGCTGGGTGTCCGCTGTATGCGTGTATAATCTTCTGTGATTCAAAGGTTATTCCCGAGTACATGGTGAGGTCTATTATCACTGAAGTTATGTCACACAGTACCAGTGGTCCGCTGACACGGGCGGAGGTGAATTTATTTAAGGGGTAAAACCAACATTATCATGTCCATTGCCGAACGACCGGGTGTGCGCTTAGGACCATTGTTACCGTCTTAACAAAAATACAGGGTGAGGTCTATTAAAAAAAGAAGATTGAGTAATCCCAGTAACCTTACTCTAGCAAAACTGTCAACAATGTAGTTTTATTTCAAGCTTCAACTCCTTTAGTGGTATTACCTGTTTACTATCCTTCATCGGCTCAACGACGCACGCAGTAAAGAAAATAAAGGTGAGACTTTGTTTTCTTAATATTCCACAAAGATTATTTTCAAACCCAACATTTATCTTTTCAAACTATAGTAAGATGAAGATACGCCTACTAAATCTATATTCGAATTCTGCAAATACGGTTTATTGTTTACGGTTCTAGCCTAGAGGGGGTAGGTATGAAAGAGAGTATTGGTGTAAAGATGCGAAAGGGAATGCTCCGACAGTTCGGACATGTAGAAAGAATGCCGGAACTCGTCGTCACTCGACTGGTTAAGAAGATATACAATGCGAAAGTGGAAGGATGTGGGGGAGACCGAGACTCACCTACCTAGACCAAATCTGTCACGTATAGAAGGAAGGCGGAGTCAGGAGTCCCCGAAACCGGCGAGCGTGTATGAAGAGAATTCATTCATAATTCTGAGGCGATGAGAGATGTATGCAAGGATAGAGCCTCTTGGCACTCTGTTCTCTCCCAAGCAAAGGGAAATGGCGTAATGAGTTGTCCTGTGTGGGAATCATACCCGCACCACTCGAGTGGGAGGCAGGTATTTAAACCACTCCGCCGTCTGTGTAGCTTTATAGAAGATAGATACGTTTTCTAAAATATCTTTGAGCAGTAATGCCATAACAACCAGCCTATTTCGACGACTTGTATTAATACATGTTTATGCTATCTATTAGGATATTGTGTACGGCGTGAACAATAGTTACCACAGATATAGATCAATTAGTTACTCAAAATTGAGTAGGTATTCGGTTATTCGTATTCGACTGTGATCACATTCGGCCCATCACTACTATAAACCCAAAACACCTATAACTTAGGCACACCATAAACAACAGTTAGTTGAAAATTCAACTTATATTTTCCAAGTTATCTTTTCAAATTATAAGGAATATTTTCGATCATAAAGCACCTACACATTATTTAAAGTATAAAATGTGATATTTATTTATTTTATTTAAAATAAACTGTCAATATATCATATTCATATATTGACAAACTAGTCATTATTGCCTAAATGCCTAATCGTTAGGGAACTTAAATAGAAGGGAGCATCACTAACAGAGTATCCTGATATGACGGATAAAGCAAAGCACTTAGATGGGACACATGTGGTAATTTACTCTGCCCAAACACTTTCAATGGGTAATATTATGCAATACTTTGATTATGCGATAATATTAAATACGCTCCCTTCAACGTTCAATAAAAATGACGTGCCCTTCGCTTTAATATTTTCATACAAGCACTATGACGACCGCAAACTTTGAATTGACCAATGTTAACATTACGTGATTAAAAAAAATTCAAAGCAGTCCTCATGACTGCCGGCAGAAGTGAAAACTTGAAACTATAAACAAACAGTTGTTATTTTTGAATATCCAAATTAATTGCTTGGTTTTAAATTAAAACTTGTAAATCAAAATTATCCATTCACTCATTTAAAAAATTTTAAAATTATTATTTTACATTATTCATTTCTTCATTCACAGCTGGCCCAGCGCAATAAATTATACTAATAGGAACAGATATAGTGTTATCGTTAACACGTCACGTGACCATGTCGATGACGACTTACATGAATTTACTCCCTATCCAAAACTTCCTATAGAAGCTTTCACTTCAAAAATCGTAAGACTATTCAATCTTCACGCACACTTGCAATACAGTCAATAATATTGTGAAATTTTATGTTACACACCTTTACAAACCCCGTTAACAATGATTATACCTGTCCTGCCTCTCTAACGAATTCTCATTATCATCGATATACAGGCCATGTCAACCGTGAAACTGACGAAACAATAGTACTGACTGTACTTAGTACCTTCATACAACTGTTCACTGAAGCGACTGTGATTGATGTTAGCGTGCTATTCGTCATGCCACTGTTAATATTGAATACTGCTATCTAAGTTACGTATAAATCTGGAGCTATTTTGACTTGATGTATTACGTTCTTTATATACATTGAAAAGTATTGTTACATTTCATTTAACTAATGGTTTAGATTGTATGCCTTCTCCATCGTTTTCAGAATGAAAAGCTTTCTGAAATAAATATAGTACCGTATAGTTGTTAGTGAAATAGGGTTTCGTTGGTATTCATCTTGATAAAGGCCACAGTACTTTTGAAATATATATTCACTGAGATTCCTACTATTCTAAAAAAAGTTAAAGTTTAATCTTTTTTTATATATATATATTTTTTTTTATCAATTCATGTGGAATATTATTATGTACAATAGGTGCTATGCGGCATTCAATGAACTAAACATGTGCAGCAAACCACTAGTTGAGTAATTATTATGTAGATAATCGGGTTCTTTTTAATTATTATGTATAATTAAATTCTAGATAATGCTACGATAATATCTTTCTTAGTTTTTTGTCCACCAAGCTATTCCAATGGGTGGCAGACATTACAAGCTTTTTTTTTATTGCGTAAGATGGCAGACGAGCCTCGGCCCACCTGATAGTAAATGGTAACCGTCGCTCATGGACTTAACTATACCAGAAGTATTGTCAAGCCGCTGCTCACCATTTCATTTCACAGGTATCTCTATGTATCTCCTACTACAACCGAAACACACGTATGTGCTTCATGGCCGGTCACACGAGAGATGGTGGTGCCAACCCGTCCGGGCCCGATAGCAAGTCAGTACTCCCACTTGGTACCCAGTCCTACCAGTAATGCAATGGGAGATAATTGCTTACTTCCCTTAGTCGCCTTGTACGATACCCGTGGGAAAGAATGGGGTGGTGATAAGTACTTGTATTCTTAGTCCGTCACCACACCGGAATGTTGTATTAATATTGTCTTAATTATTTAATCTTAAGCAACTGCTTAAGATTGAGGCCTTAAGCGCAAAACTATCTAGCCTTGAGACTATTATATGAACATCGATTATTAAGTGTATCGTATTGATTAGTTATTAATTTTGGTTTTGTTAGTTTTTCATACAAGTTCAACAACTAAAACAACCTTACTTTGTCTGTCACTAAATCCTTACTAATATTATAAATGCAAAAGTATGTATATGTATGTAGTATGTTTGTAAGTATGTTTGTTTGTTACGCTTTGACGCTGTAATATACATAAATATACCAAATAAATCATCATGAAATTTTGCATACATATAGTCTGGCGCCCAGAAAAGCAGATAGGCTACTTTTCGTGCCAAAAAAGTTCCCATGGGATAGATATTTTTACATGTCGTTTTTTATAAATGTAGTACTTATATTTTAAAGTCCACGTGAACGGACTCACGGGCAGAGTCTAGTATCATGTAATTTGATAAGATTTAAAAGTCAAACTTCATTAAAAAGGTAAAATGTATGTCTATTGCGTTTATTATTCCCTGAAGAGTTATAATTTCTGTTCCTGACAAGGAGCAATTGGCAATAACAGTTGAAAAGTATTTTTATGCAAATGAATTTTGCAATCCATTACCCCGATATGGATCCTTAGAGGCTACTTTTACCAAAAATACTGTTTCTTGAATAAATTTTACAAATATATTTATGGTAACTGCTGTACTAAATGAATATTTTTATCGATACGAAGTAGACAGAGATGCATATAAGTACATTATATAAATATTAAATTTTTAGTAAAAGTCAGGCTGTTTGATCGCAATAAAATCCAAAACTAGTAAGTAAACAGATTTTCATGCGATTATAGCCAATAAGCGTTTTTTAGTTATTATCTCAGGTTCCTGTTATAATAGCGATATAAAATTTATACTAATTTTAAGTCTTATCAAAAGCTATCAAACAAAGAAAGTTTCATGAAAATCCGTTTGGCAGTTACGTAAAGGCTGAACAAACAAACAGACAAAAATTCTAATAATAATTGTTCTGTGCTCAGAAGCGCCTGAATAGCTTAATATATTCATTTTTAATATATTTTTAAATGTACACAGTTACAGCTATATAATAGTATAGATGGGTGGAGTTATTCAAGAGGTAGATTCATATTTTTTTTGTACAAATTGTCTGAAGTATGACTATGATTGTTGAAGGTATCGGAAAGGTAGGGAATTTCAAAGTGAGCAGCGTAAACCAATTAAGTTATAAGAAAACAACTAGCTTAGACTCGCGACGGAGCTGCGGTAAAAACTACGTACTTACTGTACGTATATACCTATTGGGTAAGACTCGAAACCACTACTATAGGAAACGTCAATGGGAATCTGAAAAACACGATAGAAATATAATTATGTTATAATAATATTACAAATCAAAATAACTTAACATATAAAATCTTTCGAATAAAAATAATGACTACATTTTTCATCATAAATATCCAGGACAATATACGAGTTATTTTAATATGGGTATTGTTATGTAGTTTATGGGTACTGTAGTCAACGTATGGAAATTTAATTCACATGCCTATAGGGCTATAAACCCCTGGGTTATAACTGAATTTATTCGGACAGATTTATTAGTGAATTGCCTCGAAAGCTCAACATAAAAATCGTTATGTGATATGCTATTCAAAAAAGCGATGGGCGTCAGAGTCATTAGGGGATAACGTGCAATCTCTTTTAAGGCAGCAAACCCCCTTGTCGGAACTTCGCTATGGGATCTGGAGGCGATATCTCTCGCCCTCCTGTATCCATAGTATGAGGAGGAGGTGCTGAAGCGGGTACTAGAACCGGTGCCCCAGGAAATCCGTTAGTAGTCAGAACTCCCCCGGATTCTATAGGCGGATTGGAAGGAACAGCTAGTGTGATCAAGCGCATGCAACCAAGCACAAACGAGACATCATGGTACGTTCTCTTACTTTACCTACAAACAAATAAAAATCTTTGTTTTTTTTTTCTAGACCTCTAAGCTATTGCAGTAATTTGTAATATTAGTGTAGATGAAAGCATATTTCTACATCACGCTGGTGATAAATTACAATCAGGTATTTATTATTCTCATAGATTATTCATGCTTCAAGCACATATCCTCAATAAACTTTTATAGGTAATCGTATTTTGAGTGCTTAAAAACAAAAAGGGTTGTAGCTACAGACGTAAGTACCCCAAGATGAAGAGAAGAGAATGAAGAGAAGAGACCCATATTAGACTACACGCGGTAGGCTCTTACATCTTCACGCTGCCATTTTATATACTTTTTAAGCAAAAAAACTTGACTACTAAGAATAAGTTCTTATATTAATTTAAACATATATTATAATCCCGTGGAAAGATAACAGATTTTTTTGGCAACAATCATCAGAATGAACTTGGTTCACCACTAATCACGTCTTGTTCTCACGGTGGCGAAGAGTAGGCAGTGGAAAGCGGTTTTATGATAAGTGGCAATCCGTTGTCTCTGCGTACCCCTGTAGGAAACAGGTGTGAGTGTATCGTACATCATCACCGACTACACGCACATAGGAACAATATCTCTGAGCACGTGGAACTATGGAAGCGTTCAATTAACTGGCACAAAGTACACCCAGACTGGGAACAACTGTTTGTTGATCATAAAAATAATTATTCTCCGTGTGAGTCAAGCCCACAATCCACAGCACGGGAGATCGATATCCAAATCATGAAGCCATATGGGCAGTCTAAAGTATCTAGTACTAAATCCTCCCTAAGAGAGCGGCACAATGAGCACCCTTTTTTTGTTAAGGCGGGAAAAAAATTACCTAACTGCAAACCCCGTCGTTCGGGGCAACGAACAGGGTAGTGTGGGGCCCTCACCCACTAAATAAGCCCGTCGTGTGCCATCTCTCCGCCTTTATTGGCGGGCCACTGGAACTATGTTACATTGCTTCAATGATACAATGAGCACCCTAGTGCCATCTACATCCAATGGCTTTCACTATGTAATCAATAATCAGTCTACACACTATAGTTCGTTATAGAAGTTATAAAGGGCGGCGTTTTTATTTCACTGTAATTCGACCAAATCTAAATCATACCTAATCCTTTTCTTAGCTGTGGTTTTTCTAATTTTGTGTGATCATAATATCATCTAGGTAATTAAAGCACAGTTCCTGATGATAATAATATATAAGTATGTCTACTATTTACTTGTAAATACTTTGTACAGTTGTTTTATGGTTTCATAGTTAATTACATTATAGGTATACATTGTTCTACAAAGCGTTACATGGATTTTGTTTAGCTGTGGAAGATCGTGGACTGCAATGGCCTAGTATATATATACGAATACATATTTCTTAAGCCTGATTAAGATCTATAACGATAAATATGGCCTCCAAACTTCACCATGACAACATAAAATCTCTAAAAAAAAATTAAAAATATTTGGAATTTATTTTGGACATAAAATATTTTGCACCTCTGCTACAGCAAACCTCTCTTTTTAAATTATATGTAAATGGACTATAGATGGGAGCCACTTTAAGGCTTAGGTATCTGAAACTATAAAAATCCATGTTTAGTAGCTTGATTACAAAACAATTGACTACACAGATGGCGGAGTAGTTTAGGCCTCCCGCCCGAGTGTTGTGGGTTTGATTCCACACTCTTTGCGTGTTTCACAAATGGGTGTACTTTGTGTCTGTTAAATTGTATGTTTGTTAAGTCCCTCGTGATATAAGGATTATTTCTTAGCGCAATGAGTTGTCTTAAAAAGTAACAAAAAAAATATCCATTTATAAAAATGTTGAATTATATACTTACTTTATGTTAGAGTTAAATAATATCAAACATATTTTTTGGCAAATAATGCAATCACAACTTAGAAATAAAGTTTCATATGAGTCAGTGTCAAAACATTCATTACATATTTATGATTCTCATAAAATGAAAAGTCTGTTTCTCCAGGCATTTATAAATGCCTATTTATGTAACTAGATAATAAATTGCACGTAAGCGGTCTAAGAAACATCGTTAACCCAAAAATAAACCCATTACCTTACAGCTAGGACATTCCATAACCTTATATATAGATACATACACAAAGCAAGCATTTAAGCTGAAATATTGAAACACAACATGCGTGTTATGTTTGAATATTTTAGGTGAAACCGCAGGTGCGAGAGGAATTTCATCAATTCTGTATTATTACAGTACCCTTCTCATATATGGGAACCGTCAAACACATATTTCTGTCGAACTACATTACCGGCTAAAATATATGCTCCCCTGTGCAAATACATGTCCACAAAAAGAGGATATATCAGTATATAAACGCTAAAGAGATTCTGAAAATAGAAGGCGAAAATAACTCTTAAAAAATATATACAACAGCAACCGAGTTTAAACTACGCTCAGTAAAATGTAGACGCTTCCAGATAGTATGTCTCCTTGTGTATTTGTACATCTACCTTCCGTTTTTATAATATTTATTGTGAAATGATGTTATTGAGTAATTCAAAATTACCTTGTATGTTTTATAGTTCTGTCATATATAGGCAATGCTCACATTTATCTATTTACTCTTTACAGTGAAGTGTACTTTGTAGGTGAACTAAATATTATTATGGAGAATATCAACAGGAACAGGGACGTAGTCGAATAATGATACAATGATTGTGCGTAACTATCTTATATTTCACTTGAAATGTATTTACAAGAATCAGTACTTAGCACTAGGTACTTAGGTATTAACTCTAACGCGACCTATCGCTTCCAGTCCTCAATCCCAAGAGACCGCTGCAACTTGCCAAGCGTTCCGTTCGTGCACCATATTCTCACCAATTTTTTGGGCAAAAGTAAGTTCTCTGATTGGTTCCAGCTATTTTGCGGCAACCAATCACAGAACGAGCACGAACATAGTGAATGTAAAATTGCCAGTGTAAAATATTAAAATTTAAGTTGTAACAATGAGAATAATGATTAGAATAAACGATGAGTAAAATCAAAATTCAAAAATACCCTAACATTATGTTAAATGTGTTGTTGTTATCAGTTAGTTTGTAATTACAGTTTGAAAATTTATTGTGTAAGAATCAGCGCTGGCAGCTAACGTTTTTAATTATTGTACGTATGCTTGTGCTATGTGTATTTATTATGGACTTGTATTTCTCATGTAAGTGAATATGTCATTCTTATGAGAAATAAAGACTTATAAACCCCGAAAATGCAAATAAAATTAACAACACACTTTGTTAGAGTAAAAAATAAGGGAAAAATCTTGTGTAGCAAAAGTAATGCGTAACGATTTTTCCCTATCGAGCCTACAGAGACTTTACTTTAAAAGGCGTTGTAGATCACGGTATTTCCATAAATGTGAAATTGAGAGTGCTTCTTTGAGCTGTAATGTCTCAATGGAATCGATTTTCTACAAGATAATTATTGTCTATATACAAATAAATAAAATTGAAGTGTCCGTTTGTACAGTCCAAATAACAGCGTTTTAAAAATGCATATGAAAGTATATATCTACATTTATAATTTTTTGTTCATCTGTCTGTCAGTCTGTCTGTCTGTTTATTCCAGCTAATCTCCGAAACAGCTGTACCGATTTTGACGAAACTTCCACTGGCAGATAACTGATGTTACAAGGAGTAACTTCAACTACTTGCACTTGGGAAATGTCTATATCGCATTGTTTCTTACAGTCGTAGGTGACTTATTTCATTTAATTAGTTTGTTAATAGTGAAATAAAAAAGATCGTCAACCTTTTTAATATTGATTAATGCCTATAAACTACGAAGATTATTAATTTGGACGGGATAGTAGGTACGCAGGTTATCGCGCACATTTTTCTTTAGAAATTATATGTTACCAAGATCACAGGATTTCTTTACTAATCCAGTTTTCAAAAAGGAACAAATTTCAAGACGAGGCACTGATATTTTCTGTTTTATTTTACTTCCTTAGTCACCTCTTAATTTACTTGCAGGATAATAATGCGACTGTTTTTTTGTTTATCATCCCATGGATCTTAGCTACACTTTTGCTATTTTATTATAATAATAATATATTTATATACTTACCTACCTACATGACTACATTTTGTTAATATTTTTCATTAATAACGGCACCGACGTACACAACCCCTTACAATACGACGTGGTCGGAAGCAAGCTGGCGTCTAGCCAAACTCTTCAACTGCTCTCAACAGTCATCAAGTGCTCATAGTGCCGGGTATATGCGAGCGTAGTCTAACGAACTATGAGTGGCCGCCAGCACCTTATAAACACAAAGTGAAGGTAAAAATATTTTATTTTGTGTTTATTATTTAGACGTTGGATTTTTGAAATTTATACAACTGTATTGAATGAAATTTTATCACGGTAATAGCCTCAGTACATCTGTATACTAAATTAGTCAGTAAGGGCTTAAGGGCAGCAGTCGTTCTAAATACTTGACGAAAGTGTGTCAAAGGAAAAAAATATTACTTATGTTATAATGAAATTAAATGAAATATACATATTTTTCATTATAAAATAGTGATCAATCTATTTTGGATAGAATTTGCATAAAATCCTTTCTCAATGCTCACCAGTACAGTATCAAAGAAAACCTTGCCATTTTTTACGGGACCCAGGTCTTTGGGCTGTGCGTTGATATTTCAGTTAGTCTGGTAGTTATTTTTTTACCTATAATAAATAAAATAGATTACATACAGTCAATTATGAAACAGTCACATAACATATTCGTAGTTGCAGTTAATATTTTAAAAATCAAAAAAGGTAAACTTAATACTTACCTACATTTTTAGAGCTGTCGAACGTTCACAGTTAATATTTTTTTGTTGCCCCTAATGGTGAACGCACACTTATCCGAGCCGAACGCGTCGAACGAATCGAACGAAATGAATTTTAGAATTCTTTATATGAAATCTCATGAAACCTCGCACACTTGCCCGCGTCGAATCATCCGAATCTGGAACGCGGGCAAGTGTGGCTGTTCGGCTCGGATAAGTGTGCGTTCACCATAAGGCAGACGAGCGACAACGCACCTGATAAGTGGTAACTCATAGACTTAACAAATCTAATCCGTTGTCCTAGGCGACAGACACGACGCGATGCGACTTACTGCGGCCAATACTTTAATCGCGTTTCGTCGCATTCCTATTAGGCGACAACGTAGGGCATAAGTACATACAACCTCTATTTGATATTTTCGTGTCGCGTCGTATTATCGCGTTTGTCGTTCACCTAGTACAACGAGTAAGAATATTGCCAAGCTGTTGCTTACACCATTTCATTTGGCAGATGGGAAATTAATGATTGGACGGCTATCTCCCGCTACAACTAAAACACATTGAAGGGGAACAGTTTGATATTACATTACAGTTACAGATATAATACAAATTACTTTTTATCATTATCTCAGTTCGAATATAATAGGAACACCACACGCCATATTTCGAATAAAGAATAAATATCTAAAAGGTCATGGCTGTTGCATAAGGGTCAATGCAGATCAGGCGGAAAAATGCCCGCATATGTTTGACCTTGTTCTTGGCCGCCATTCACACTGAGTGCAAATATCTCAAGGATACTCGAGCAGTCTTGCGCACGCTCGAACAGTTTCGCGGATATTCAAATCGTCTTGCGGATGTTCGAACAGCATACATAGGTTTCGAAGAGTACAGACGAAATATTAATACTGTTTAAAAAATGATAGACTGGAATTTGGCAGTTATTGCGCTATGAGTAGAAGAAGAAAAATGGGAACAAGCTTACACATGACCGAGCAGTCGCGGAGAAGATGAATGATGAACACGCACTACTGTCATAGTAGAAAGAGTGGGAAGTAGGTTATCTTCACGCGCACCGCGCGCGGCTTGTATGTGTGCACCATAGTATCGTACGCACACTAACAAAATCTCGACCCGTTTCTTAGTACGCCAGTCGGGGCTAACGCCGTACAAGGTTCGCGCGTCACGGCTTTTCGGCACCGCTAAATAAATGAAAAATGTGTGATAATCGCAGGAGAACTTATTGCTGTGTGTTTGGCTGTCTAAATGTCATGTCATGTAAATTTTTCAGTATTGTAAGTATATGACTAAGTAATAATCGTAAGTAAAAATCGTAAGTTAAAATAATCTGTGTTGTGTCGTCTGAGTTCAGGGTTAGTGACGTCAGTTTTACCTAAACGATTACAAGTAAAAAATACAACTTCCCGGCCCTTGCCAATTTCTAGGCACTGAATTAAAATTTAGCTAAAAGTGACAACCCTGAGACAGGCAAGTATGGTAGGTAATTATATCGCGGAATGGGCCGGAGATAGCCTACTTCCCCACTCTTTCTACTATGCTACTGTCTTATTGGATAACATTTTATTATTGTATGCTATTTTTAGCTTTGCCTAAATAGAATAAGGTTGATATTTCATTACCACTTTAAAATGCATTTTTCCGCCTGATCTGAATTGACCCTATGCCGTACTCCCCGTAAGAAAAAATATAACTACCTTCATTAATATAAAGTTATATTTTATCTGTGGTATAAGTCCTCGTGGGGACCTCGATTACAGCTTTGACATCATTGGTGCCCGCAAATTGCTCGTTGAACATCAAATGGTTGCGCGTAATTGCTATGAAATATATATATTTCAAAGTTTCCGCCAAAGCAAAGCTGTTAATTGAAAAAAATTATAATATTTCCGCTCTTTCAAAATCATGAATCTATTTAATAAATTCACTGAAAGGTTAAAATATGAATAAAAATTAGAACCTTTAGTACATTTTAATGATTGAGAATTTAATTACTAGTTAGTAAATATTCACTAATAACAATTTTACTTTTGTTATTAGACCACAAACAGAAGCCGCACAATATGTACCTAATATCAATAACAATAAGAAGACTCGGTATTAGATTAAATTTTGCTGTTTTATGTTCCTATTTGTTTGTATATCTTGCGTAAACATAATAATGTTTTTGATTAAAAGTTATTGAAGGGAAACGTCTACGCCGTAATTCGATCGATAATTAATCGAGATTTGAAAGTGAAATTATAAGGACGGGTCACATTACATGAGAGAAAAGAAAGATATCATGTTTAGAGAAGATAAATGAAAGCCATGCATTGAAAAGTGAGCGGATATTTGATAGATACAAAGCGATAGAACGTAAATAGTCACGCATGCGGGCGTTGTAAATTTAAGAATCAGAAGCTGTGTCATTAGTATTTTGAGAAAATTTACGTTTGACTTCATTTGCTGGCAAAATGTGCCTAACCGCACAACCCGTCGTTCAGGGCAACGAACTGGGTAGTGTGAGGCGTAGTAGGAGGAGGGGAATAAAACGCTTTGCACAGGAGCTTTGCACTTTCACGGGAGACAATATGGGTGGTGGACGTTCCCCGATCCATCCACCCACGGCCTCAGCTAGGATGGCCTGATGCCCCTCTAGCTAAGGCCACGCGAGTGCCTGTACCTAAGTGCAAGTACTCGCGCTTGCACTGCTTCAGTCATTGACGGCGGTTTGGATCAGCGGAGGAATCTTCCTCCTTGGTCCTCTCCGCCACTTCCTTCCGCGAGATGACTTCCTCGTAGAAGGCAGCAACTGCCGCCCAATTCATGTCACTGAGCATCGCTCTGACGACGCTCGTCAGTGAGTGACAGTACGGAGTCGCTTCACTCCTTGCAAGTATGTGCAGGTATCTGCCTAACCAACCGTGGCCCACTAGCACCTGCACCAGTCGGAAGGTAAAAACTCTCTGCCATCGCCCTGCCCACTGCTCCAGTAACAGCTGGAGTGCCTCTACGGTCCAAAGACTGGCCCGGGCATCTCCAGCCGCGCCTTCTAACGGGCCATGACATCTTGGCGGATGAACAGAACGCCTTAATCCCCCTGAACACATCCAAGGTCCCTCAGGTGGCCAGTGTAAAGTAACGGCGAAGCCGTCACGTCACAATTATTTAGGACCTACCTAGGGGTCTACAAGAAAATAAAGCAAGAATATATTGATACAAGTTTTAATTAATAGAAAACCACTTATTTATAAAATTTAAAAGAATTACGGTAGGAAAGTACGGTAGGAAGCTTTATGAGTTTAACTAAGTTCAGTGGAATTTACAGTCTCATACCTCGAGGTTAGTTTTACTACTCACAGCAGCACTTTACGAATAGAAGGATGACAGTTTCATAAGGTCTTCTTAATGATCCTTTTATAACGTCTTCAGTTGATCTTTTATTAGGTCTTCTCAAACGACATGTATCTCCTCACCTCGTCCCCTATACGGCTCTCATAGAGGAAGCTGCGTCGAGATAGTGTGCCACTAGCCGCCAGGTATGCAGGCACTCCGTGATACCAGAGCAGCTCCATGATGCAGCTGAATAGCAGACTAATGAATGCGCTAGCCATGTCAAAGGATACCACCAACAGTTTGGATCCTGTGATCCATGATATATTTTAAGTTTCACTTTTATTACATGTACAGTGCTATATGCGCAATCTATACATAGTAAAAGGTGACGTCACTCTCCGCGTCTGTTTATTCCTCCGCTTCTTTTCCTCTAAACTGAACAAAAACTATTGTTTCCCAGGGCAGAGAACCATGCGAATAGAATAGGCAATTTCCTCTTCAAATATCTAGATTCGTGATAAGCGTTATTAAAATGGTCATAGGTTGGTCTTGTATTCGTGGGAATTTGTTTTTCAGTAGAGTTATTCTGCCCTGTCTCAATACTTTCTTTCATAAGTAACGTTCACACTAATCTATTTTTTAATTAATAAACGTGTTAGAAATACGCGAAATCGGGATGTATCATCCCAATATTGGGCATAAACCCGGGGTGTTATCGGGGATCGTACAGGGGTATGGTGAAAAGGAAATCGGCATTTTACAACTTATTATGGTACACCACTAGTTTTTCTGCCATTAGCTTAATTTAACTTCCTCATGAGACATTTGGAATGCATTTGGATGACACAGTATATTTTTCTGTCAGTAATATTGTTTTGAGTATTTACGGACTATCACCATATTTCAAAATTGTTCATATACCTATTTATTAAACGTACCATCACTAGAAACATACTACTTACTAATATGTATACACCTATAATATTATGACTGATGTCTTCGTGGTCCCTATAAATATAATTATATTTAGCATGGCTGATTTAATAGGGGAACACTAAGCTAAACCTGGTTGAAAGATAATTGTCATTTTAATTGTATATCACAAATATTTATTAATGTGTACGCTTCCTCAAGAACTCTTGTTAAAACTAATTTCATAAAATGAAAAGTGGTTACTCCTCTCGCTTCAAGAATGAGAGCGATATTCACATAAAACATGAAATAACAAAAAGGAAAATTATATTTAATGTAGAACAGCCGTTTTCTATGACCTTCTTGAGCACCAAAAAGCGTTAAGAGGTCCTTTGTGCGAGCTTGTGACGTATTTTTTTATGATTCTTCTTTGTCTCGAGCCTTGCTACGTCTGTAAAAAAAATATTTGAGCCGTGAAATAATTGCGGCAGTAATTTTTTGCTCTCATTTAGCAACCTTTTATTGTGAAAGAAATAAAGTGGTCCTTCATTAATTTGGATAATTATTAGATGGCCCTTTTCTGGGAATTAGCTAATGTAATGAACTCAACGCAGATTATGTGGAATGAAAATAATACTTTTTACTTCTACTAACTTAGAGTGATTCAGTGATTGTGCTTACATACCTATCTAAATGTTCATTTTGGTATAAAACTTTATAAAACTCGATAATTTTAAAAAATTAGGAGCCGTTTCTTATTTTAAATGACAAATACCATAGATTATACTGATTAATGTTCATTATTAAGAAGATGCGAGTTATGTTGTGGTAAACGTTTTGGGCCGTGTGGAGCCGGCTTTAGAATTGTCCCACCCCTCTCTACACACGGGAGTCGTAAGAGCCTGAGTGAATACCGGGGGAATGGGCAGCAGCATTCCCTCGAGTATTAACAACATCTACTGCGATCGCCAACCCGCCTGCCAAGCGTGGCGATTATAGCATTATCCTCGCAGGCAGGACCAGAACCAGAACAGCGCAGGACCGCTCGTTGTGGCGTTCTCTTGGGGAGGCCTATGTCCAGCAGTGGACGTCGAAAGGCTGATGGATGGGTGGAAACGTTATTATACTTTATTCTTTAGCACTTTGCGCTAGAGTTAGTTAGATAGGTAATTAAATTAGATTTTATTATTTAGCCTAGATGATATGAAATACACGGTAGTATACCTAAACCTACTATGATACAGGGCCTTAATGCGAACCTATAGAACTTCGCTGAGATGCATAATTTCTCCCAATTTCTTAAAACGCTGGGCTTGATTGGATAGAGAATTAACATGAATTACTTACGTTAAACTCCGCTTCCGCTGAGGTAAAGCTCTACAAGGCTTAAATTCACGATTCTACGTATTAATTATTTAGTACTTTTTTATTTTGTTCCTCATTGTTCAGGAAAAAAACTATACATCTATACAAATAAATAAAATTTAAGTGTCTGTTTGTAATGCCTTAATAACAGCTTTTAAATAAATGCATATGAAAATATATAGGTTACCTATCACAACATACCAATTTTTAAATTTAACCGCCCTTAAAAAAGGAGTAGTAGGGAACTCTTTAATAAATTCCAGCAAAAATCGCGATTGCTGCTATCGCATATATGCATCATTGTTAACGCAATCACACAACATAACATCACGCTTGTATCCTCTAAAGGGAAAGAAAGAAGTAATTTTTTTTTTGTTAAAATTCTTGTATTGTCTGTCTGTCTGTCTATTTGCCTTTCTGTTTGTACCGGATAATCTCGTTCCTGAGAGCTGGTCCGATTTGAATGGGACTTTTACTGCCTGCTGATGTTATGAGGCGTAACTTAGTTTAATTTTATTTTGGAAAAATAATTATTGTTCTACACAAAAAAAGAGTAACTAAATACCACGCGGACAAAGTCGCGGATAGCAGCTTGTTGAAAAATATAATTATCAAAGAGCCCATAACCTTCCTGATAAAATGGGCTGCCCGATGCAAAAATATATTTTATAGTCAAATTAGTAGTTACAGTTAATGTATTTCAAAACAAAAGATGAATAAGCTGTGTGCACTGCAATTTAGATTTCTTTGACTGAGATTCTTAATTCCTGTTCCATTATTTAACTAATTCCAGGCATTAAACGCGTAAAAATATTTTTTACGTCGTTTTAAGGTTTAACCAGAGGGATTTTTAGTAGATATAGATACTGGTCTGGCTGGTTGGGCTTCTGGCTGGGTAATTGCAGAATTTTACAACGTCCTCTCGTGCTAGAAAGTAGAATTATTTTAAAACAGGAACTTTGAGCTAAGAAAAGGATGAAGAAGAAAGCTGTGTTTTTAATAGATGTCGCTAGTCTGCTAGTAAAATTTTTGTCAGCAGCTGCACGAGTTTCCATTTAGTTCGAGCGTTGATTCGATAGATGTCGATGTAAGAAAAAAATGTTAAGCTTCAACCTTTCAAGCTAAACCGCTACGATAGTGGTACCTGTTACCAGTGTCTATTATAGTTATATCCTTTTTGACTGTTCAGTGGAACGAATTAATGGACGGGGAACCCCCGCTACAACCATAACAACGAGATATTTCATGGTCAGTCACATGGAAGTAACAATTGCTCTAACTTGTGGTACCCAACCTTGCCACCAGTAATGCAGATGTTGATAATTGCTTATTTCCCTTAGTCACTTGATACAACACCCGCGGGAAAGAATATGGTGATGTCAAATGTAGGTATTCTTAGTCCATCACCACCGCCCTTTATAGTAGCTGTTGTGAGAAAAAATAAAAAATTATGAGTATTTATAGGTCACGAGCGAACCGTTTACTTTTCTACTACTTCATCGGGACACGATCCCTCCTCCCTCCGCCCATATACCACTTTACTCACAGGAAATTCCTAGATCTCTTGGCGCTTAACTAATAACCGTCAGCACTGCTAAGTCCAACAGCTGTTACCACTTACCATCAGACCCCGTAGCTCATCTGTCGTCTTTGCAATATAAAAACAGCCGGGCTACTAATATTGACCACTGAAACAATGTAACATAGTTCCAGTGGCCCGCCAATGAAGGCGGAGAGACGGCACACGGCGGGTTTATTTAGTGGGTGAAGGCCCCACACTGCCCTCTTCGTTTCCTCGAGCGAAGGGGTTGGGTACATGTTTTCCCGCCTAAACAAAAAAAAAGGGCTACTATTACGGAAACTGTAGCGTTTAATTGAGTTTTGAATATACAAACTCTTTAGCTTTATTAATAAAGTACATCCATCCATCCATCCATCCATCAGCCTTTCAACGTCCACTGCTGGACATAGGCCTCCCCCAGAGAACGCCACAACGAGTGGTCCCGTCATAGCTACGCTTGACAGGCGGGTTGGCGATCGCAGTGGATGTTATTAATACTCGAGGGAGTGCTGCTGCCCACTCCCCTGATATTCCCTCAGTCGGCTCTTACGACTCCCGTGGGTAGAGTCCAAAGCCGGCCCCATACGGCAATTTATTCGTATTAGAGGTATTTTGATCTGTATTTTTGCACTTGACTTGCTCAGCTACTTTAAAGACTAAATCATTTGTGAAAATGTGGAAAAAAGAGTATTTTACTGCGAGCGGGATTCGAACCTGTGACCCTTCCAAAAATCGTCGTAAAGACAAATGTGATGTGGAGATTGGGTATGGCCGTCGATTGCTGTGATGGCTTAGCGGTCTAGACCGCCTCTAGAGCACCCCGGTTTGGAAAGGACGCAGGTTTGAATTCCGCTCGCAGTAAAATATTCTTTTTCCACATTTTCACAAATGATTTATAAAATCAAATGATATCAAATGATTGATAGATCAAAAATGTTTACAAATGATTTATATTACATATTAGAGGATTAAGAATATAATTAGGTAAGTACCTTGTTCTAATCAACTATTTATGTCGAGTATCCATGCAGCTGTCATAGTATACCAAAGTACATATAACGCAAGTTGTTATTGAAGTGTTGCAAGACAGACGTAGATATTCAACTTTAATCGAATTGGGGGCGCATTATGCTTGCATTGCGATGGCTCCAAGCACTCCACAATTGGATCCTTGATGGGATTACGTACTGCTCTTTGGTATATTAAGTGCTCTAGGGAGTTTAGAGTACTTAGATAAACGTGGCTTTATTAGGATTACCATTGCTGTCATGGTACATGAATGCTACCTGGTTGTAATGTACTTTGTTTTTTTTATTTTACCTCGTGTTATAATACATTGTTTGCTGATTTAGTTTACCTCTTGCCAGGAAATGCACTATGAGGAAGAATAAGCATAGAACTGTTTAAATCAATTAAAAAGTTTTAGGACTTCCAGCTATGATAATCGAGATTCATGATTTGCCAAATCGTATAATAAAAGGACTACATAAATAGGAACACAATTTAATAAATTAATAATTAATCTAAGGGCCTCGTGGCGTAGTCGGTAGTGTAAACGACTTCCGTGCATGAGGTCGTGGGTTCGATTCCCACTCAGCACAATTATTTGTATGATGAACACATATATTTGTACTGCATCTGGGTAGTTTCTATCTATTATATGTATGTATTTACAAAAAAGTAATATACCTATGTATTATATCCGGGAATCTGGTACCCATAGCACAAGCGTTAAGCTTAGTTTGGGACCAGAGGATGTTGTGTGAAAATGTCCGTAAATATTTATTTATATAAATCAGTGTGTTGAAAATTAACTTGTCTTCCACATTGTTTGTTTATTTATTTTCTTTATTTTTAAGAATTTTCTAAGGTTGGGAAGCTATTGGCTTTACCCCGTTTTTCGAAAATCGAGTTTTCAACGGATGTTGACGTTTTGAGGTCCGTATTGCTGTATGTATGTATGTGTGTGTGTGTCTATTTGTGTGTGTGTGTGTGTTTGTGTGTGTCTGTGTTTGTGTGTGTCTGTGTCTGTGCGTCATAACTTTTGAACGGCTTGACCGATTTCATTGGGGTTGGAGTCATTCAAAAAGACTAGACCAAACATTAAACACAAAGTGAAAAATGTGAAATCGAAAATAACAGTCAGGAGCAGGATTTGAACCTGCATCTTCTGGATACCGTCCAGATGCTTTGCCAATTCAGCCATCCTGACAATTGCTCCTGACTGCTAATTTCGATAACACATCATACTTAACGTCCTTGGGTGACGCCTGCGCCGCTGTCGGAAGTATTTTCATACATTATACCGACCAGGTAAACTTAATTTTACAATTAAGATTTTTACCTAATAATGACGCAAACCCTACAAATATTTAGATATTATATCTAGTTATTTTCGATTTCACATTTTTCACTTTGTGTTTAATGTATAATGCTAAGCATGTCAAATGCTAAAAATATATATAAAAATATCTAAATATGACTAGACCAAACTTAGATTTTTAATGCAATTAGGACCGATTCGAACCGGTAGATCTTAAGAAATCTCAAAAAACTACAAACACATTTTTTTTCAAATGTGTTTTTTTGATGTGAAACATCTAATGCGGAAGGAGGGTAAATTCGGCTGTTAGCGTGGCGACGCTTTTTAAATCAAATCAACTTGTCCCGTTCAAATCATGCAAGTTAAATTTGACACACTTCCCCGGTTCCAATTGAGCTGAAATTTTACACGCATATGTATATCGCGTGACAATGCAATATTATGATGACATGGAGCTAATCTGATGATGGAGCTGGAAGCTGGGCATAGGAACTCTATAATGAAACGGTGCAATCCCATCGAGTTTGGGCTCGTATGATTCGTCTTGACGAGTACTTTATCTCTAGGTGGTATCCAGGGTCTGATGATGAAGCTGGAAGGTGGCCACATTAACTCTATAATTAAACGACGCAAACCCATCGAGTTTGAACTCGTTTGATTCGTCTTGATGATTACTTTGTCTTTAGATGGTATCCAGGGTCTGATGATGGAGCTGGAAGCTGGGCATGCGAAACTCTGTAATTAAATGGGGCAACTCCATCGTGTTAGGACTCGTTTGAAATATCTTGACTAGTACTCCATTCCTAGATGATATCCAGGGTCTGATGATGGAGCTGGAAGGTGGCCACAATAACTCTGTAATGAAACCACGCAACCCCATCGAGTTTGGAATCGTTTGATTTATCTTGACGAGTACTATGTCTTTAGATGGTATCCAGGGTCTTATGATGGAGATAGAAGGTGGCCATAGGAACTCCGTTATAAAACGATCTAACTCCATCGAGTTTGGGCTCGTATGATTCGTCTTGGCGAGTACTTTGTCTCTAGATGGTATCCAAGTTCTGATGATGGAGCTGGAAGATGGTCACAGTAACTCTGTAATGTAACGACGCAACCCCATCGAGTTTATATTCATTTGATTCGTCTTGAGGAGTACTTTGTCAAGTTATAATAATTTTATTTCTACAAAGTAATTTCGATGTTTTCACATCTGGTAGACGTCCCACGACGTCTAGCTTTTTTTTGTAATAACTTTTAAACGGTTTTACTGATCGATTCTAAAAACTAATCAGCTCTTAATATCAAAAAACCACGTCGATCGCCGCTAGTCCGATCAAAATCGGTTGATTCGTTCGTGAGTGAGACGAAAAAAAAAAAGGAAAAATTTTTTTTCAGAATTTCTGTGAAATTTTCAGTCTTACCAGTTCGAGCTTTAAGATTATATGCTTAGAATAGAACAGTTATCTCTTTGAGCTCGGAGAGCTCATTTGAGCTCAAAAGTATAATTTTATCGACTATTGAGCTCGAAGAGGCGAAGAAGGCTTTTGAGCTCTTCGTAATAAGTGCAATTTGAGCGCTTAAGTATCAAATTAGCGGGAAGTTGCAGGGATGGCCTTTAGGGTCAACCGTTTTCCAGATTTTTTTAATTATTTTTTATTGCTAATGATCGACTGCGATCGACGAGTCACGGCCCACCTGATGGTAAATGGTAACCGTCGCTCATGGACTCAACTATACCGAGAGTATTGTCAAGCCGCTGCGCACAATTTCATTTCTCAGATATGAAATGAAAGATGTTATGTACAGTTGTAGTACAAATAATGGACTTGATGCCATAGGCATAAAGGATTCTCTACCAATAAACTAAATAATCTGTCAGATTTTGTCAGGGGTTTTTGAGCATTCGCCTCGTCGGATATCATGTGGCCGGCGTAAGGTATCGTGCAAAATCAACATGGATCGATAAATCACAATTTATTACTATTGAATGTACAAAGTATGGTGATATCAAAAATCAAACGTGGGTAGTTTCGACATGAAACGGAGGGACCGTTCCGTGATGTTTCCACACTAATCTTCGAGATCGGAATCCGCCTCTACGATCAGACTGCGCTCGATTTTATGGCGTCACGACTCTGCCGCAGTCAATTGAAGGACTTCCGTTTCTTGATAGGATTCGACAAATCTTACAAGTAAAATAATTAAAATGAAAAATTTGGAAAATCCAAAAGTGCATGCCTCATAATTTCATTTTTCACAATAAAATTTATTATTTGTAAAAGTGTATAATTACCAACGCTCTTGTCTTGCAGGATTCGAACCTGCATCTCCTGGATACCGTCCAGATGCTTTGCCAATTCAGCCATCGTGACCCTTGCTCCTGACTGCTAATCTCGAAAACACATTCATACTTAACGTCTTTGGGTGACGCCTGCACCATCTGTCGGAAGTATTTTGCTCTGCTCGTGACTGTTATTTTCGATTTCGCATTTTTCACTTTGTGTTTAATGTATGTTGCTAAGCATGTCAAATGCTAAAAATATATATAAAAATATCTAAATAGTCACGAGCAGGATTTGAACCTGCATCTCCTGGATACCGTCCAGATGCTTTGCCAATTCAGCCATAGTGACAATTGCTCCTGACTGCTAATTTCGATAACACAGTCATACTTAACGTCTTTTGGGTGACGCCTGCGATTGACTGTTATTTTCGATTTCACATTTTTCACTTTGTGTTTAATGTATGTGCTAAGCATGTAAAATGCTAAAAATATCTAAAAAAACCAAGTAATTATCTGCTTATAACAAGTTCACTGTTTCGTACTAGAGAATGTTCTAGTTATAAACATAACTGTCAATAATTGATCCTTAATATATAAGTGCCACTCCATCCCATGCGTAACATGAAAAAAGGCAACATTTCATCATTATACTCGTTATTTATCAAAAATATTTTTCATAACATCGGTAAAAAGTTTTAATCAATCACTTGCGTGGTGAAAACTTTGAGTAGTAGGTATCAAGTATTTCCGGCTGGTGTCATACGAGTTGATGGGAAATAAGCAATTATTAACCATTGCATACTGGTGGTGGTAAGATCGGGAGATCATTCTTTCTTTCATTTCGTGTCCGCTAGGTAAGATGGTGAGCTGCGGCTTGACAGTACTCTTAGTATAGTTGTGTCCATTAGCGACGGACGGTTACCACTTATCATTAGGTGGACAGTGCCACCACAAGCAATAAGAAAAAGTGATGTCAGGCAGATGGCTAATCACCAAACTAGGTACCTAAATAGTAAAGTAAATACATGCTGTGCTCTTATTGCTTACTGCTGTGCTTTTGTTGTCTACGAAGTTTCCCTACGCCGACAGGTAATAGTATTATGACGGAGTTATTAAAGGAAAATTATCAGAAGAAAATTGGTTTTATTTAATTTAAATTGAACAACTTTTGATGGTGTTTTGAGACCAAAAAGAAGAAAATAAATTATAGGTAGTTTAAAAACCTAAAAAAAGAACACGCTTAGGTAATTGAACTAAAAAGTAGAAAATAATATTTATTATATATTTATTTATAATAGATAATGAATGTAAAAAAGCGGGGGTATATTTGACTATATAAGTTTTTGTTTTGTTTTTGTACGCCTCATAAGCGAAGCGTTGAGGTGTGTACTACTCTCGTTTTACGCAGAACAACTGATTTTTCAAACATATAATGTCTCTATTTATCATATAATATTGCACTTGTAAAATAATATATACACACACATATCAAGAAAAACACTATTTTTAGCACTCATGATACTTTTTATGCCATTTTTGATATTTAAGCTAGTTAAAAAAACTGTTTAAGAAAAAGTTCTATCTTGGACGTCCGTGTGTTGTAGGTATGTTCGGATAATGTATATTAACAAGATAGCGACTGAAATACTTTGCTAATCGAGTCTTTTTTTTCTTTTTAACTTGAGTATAATTACGAATAGAGCCCTATTACTTTTCACGTTCTGATTCGATTGTTATTAATAAACAAAAAATAGTGAATATTTAAGCTCGACTCGATGGTACAGTGGTACACTAAAACCACTGCTATACCTTATTTCGTAAGAACTACTTCGATAGACGAATATATTTGTAGTTCTTACAATTAACGCTAGATGGCGTATAAGACATGAGAATTTCATTAGTATTTTTTGAAGTTAGCGCTATCTATGTGATTTATTGAAAACTACTTAGTAAGACCAATACATTATTAGTTACTTATCAAATAATCAATTTTATTGTGAAAAATGAAGATTATGAGGCGTGCATTTTTGGATTTTCCAAATTTTTTCAATTAGCTTATTATTTTCGATTTTTAAACTATAATTTATTACTTATACATTTATATTGCAGATTTTACTCAAAACTAACGATTCGATACCGTCTTACTATCGTAAAATCACGCAATAGCAACAATAACCACCAACTACAAGTAGGTAATTGTCGATATTATTATTAAAAAAAAACCAACAATAAAACGAATATTTCTAACGCAGCACATGTCACTGTCTATAGGTACTACGAGTATAAACTGAAACGGTGTTGCTATGGTCCTACGTAAACAAATTGCAATGTATGTAAACACAGGGTGATAGTGCCTGAGGCTTGCCACTGTACTGCGATTTTCGTCAATCGCCTAAAACAAAGAGGTAGGGTGAATATTACAGGAGCGCGACACTTGAGCGAGTTTTTCATCAGGCGACGAGACACCACTAGGCCGCTTTCATACCCTTCTTTTGAGATCCCGCGCAAGATTAGGCACTAGTTCTTATGGTATGATCTTAGAGATGTCTTGACTATCGCCCTGCATGAATAAATGCTTTCAAAAAGATAAATTTCTAACGGCAGTTACACCGCTATTGTGTAATTAGTACAAATTTTAAAGTAGCTGAGCATGTCAAGTGCTAAAAATAAAGATCAAAATGTTTAAAAAATCACGCCATCATCACAATAGTATGAATTTTAATTGCAAAATTAAACTTACTTTATTGGATTAATGCATGTAAATGTGTTCTGATAGGTGGCGTTGGTCGTTAAGACAAGTGTGATGAGGAGATTGGGTATGACCGAAAGGTAGTGCGGTAGCTCAGTTTATTAGAGCACTTTCCCGGATTGGAAGGGACGCAGGTTCGATTCCCGCTCCCACTAAAGGTCTCCTTTTCCTCATTCACAAATAATAATTTGTGTATTCAAATCCTGCTCGTGACTGTTATTTTTGCTTTCACATTTTCATACTTTGTGTTAATTTATATGTCTCAGCATGCCAAATGCTAAAAATATATATAAAAATATCAAAATAAATATATGCAAACTTTGGTACGTACATTCATATTAAAAACATTTAAATAAAAGCAACGTTAAAATATAATTTTACGAGATATCGACCCCTTCACGTTTACCCTTCCCTAGCTCGTTATGGCACGTCATCACTAGTGTAGCTCGTGACGCCACTCGACACCGCGATGATTCAGCATTCTCAATCTAAAGCCTTTTACGATTCCTCTTTCGTTCTTTGTGAGTGAATTCGAATCCGTTCCCACGCAATTTCGAGACGTTTAGCGCAACTGTTCCAGTCCTTACTCATTATTTTTTTCTTATTTTTCCAAGAACTTCTGTTTCACAGATTTCATTATGAATTCTATTTCTGTCATATATATCAATATGCGTGCTACACTGTGACGTGTGATTTATATCATAACTGTCATAAGTATTGACAAATTGATGGAACACAATGAAGCAGAGAGCAGAGAGCGGATCATTAAAAGCAATTTATATTTCGAACAGCGTTTTTGAGCTTGATTTGCCAAAATGACCCATTTCTCTCTTACAATACCTAAGGAATTAAATAAAATGCTCTGAAAACTAAATATTTATAAATACTTAGGTATAGTTAGGTATCGAGTACAATTCTCAGTCCAAAATCGAGTCTGAGCTGTAGGTCTTGTCTACAGCGCTGACGTTTAAAAAAATATACGTATTTATTTAGAAACAAGCCTTTGCCCGCGGCTTCGCCACAGGCAAAAGCTAGGTTTTCGGTTATATCCCAGGTTCCCGATATAGTAGCGGGATAAAATGTACACTTACTTACCAGTTTTAAAGT